>CM031543.1:14140735-19140735 GCA_018361395.1 Boechera stricta | reverse complement strand
CTGGTTCACTCAAAACCGGACATTTTACTACTACGAAATTTATGGTTTACAGAAAAAAAACCCGAACATGGTGAATGATCCGTGTCTTCTTTTTTTGGCAATTCGCATAAAGCTTTTTAATTGCAGACTTGCAGAGTGAAGCGAAGCAATGGAATCAATGTCGCCAATCTCGTGCCCTACGACTCCTCGTTGGAACCAAGACAGGCCATTTCTCACTGGCCGCTTCCACCAGGTGCTCGATCTTTACATCTGCTTGATTTTGTTCTCTAATTCGTTCCTATCATCGTATTTTAATTTTTGAAGAAACAGATACTTTTTTTTTGACACAATGGGTGTTTATTATCTCAGGAAACGAGGGCAAGCTCCAAATTTGCTGATTCTAAGAGGTTTCCTTCAGACTTCTCTAGGTATTCTGAAATTCTACGCTAAAACTTAGTTTTAACCTCCCAAGTCCATTGCTTTATCCTCTTCCGAGCACCTTTCAAAAAAAAGTTCACTGATTTTTATGTTTGTGTTTTTCCACTCTCCATTTGGTTTCAGCAGTTCTGGAGTAGATCAGGCAATTGGCTGCTATGACACACCAGTTCAGGTTTGTGTTATTTTACAAACCAAGTGTCTTTGCTTCCATTTATTTTTCTGTGAGATTGTTATTCTGTAACCTTGAAACTGTTGGTGAGATACTTAAAGCTTGGGATTAAGGTGTGTAGTTTTAGCAAGTTGGCATAATTGAGGTGTCTTGGCATAGACTAGGGTAATTGATCTGAGCCAAGTAATTTTGGAACTTGCTAGCCTAGGTTGAGACTTGGTGTCATCTCTTCTGTTATGTCCATTTCAGTAACTTTTTTTTTTTGTCCCTTTGACATGCAGGAACTTATTGTCATTGATGATCTCTTGTCTGCTTTGGTTGGAATTGAAGGAAGATATATATCAATTAAAAGATTCCATGGGAAGGAGGATAGTATAGCTTTTCAGGTTGATCCATCAATGGATTTGGCACTACAGGCAAGTAGTACTCAACCCAATAAATGTTGGTTCATATCCCAAACATTTTAATCATGATGGTCTACAGTAGTCAACCGAGTGATTTCTAACCATGTATGATCTGTTATTTTTGGATCTAGGTTGCTCAAATAGAAATAAAAATTAGCGCATATTTACAAAGTCATTCACATTTTGAGACTGTTATTTGAAAGGTGTTTCCTCTTCTTGTATGTTTATGGAACTTGATGCTGTGTTATTTGAAAGTATATGGCATTTCATTGGTGTTCTGACTTCTTGAAAGTTTAATTATCCCAGAGTCCAATTACATGGACACATGCATTATTATTTTATGTCGTAGAATTGGAACTCTTTTTGACAAGGATTTAGAGATGTTATAACGAATTAACATTGTAAGTCTTATTCTAATTGGGTCTTCTGAAATATATTGACCAATGCAAATAATTTTGCAGGAATTGGCAAAAAGAATATTCCCTTTATGTGAATATTATCTGCTGATTGACCAATTCGTGGAGTCAAGCTCGCAGTTCAAGAACGGGCTAGTTAACCATGCATTCGCAGCTGCACTCAGGGCACTCCTCCTTGTAGGTGATATAGGTTTCTAGCTTTGTGGTAATTGTGATGCATTGTTTGTTGAGTTATTTTCGTTCCCTTATGTTTCATTTTAGGGACTTTGCAAACTGGATATGGATTCCTTAAACTAGTAGTTAACTAAAAGCATGAACTTGGAAAGCTCATTTTAGAATGCTTATAGTTTATTTTATTGGGTTTCTTTCTTGTCCACGGAATTGGTTTCTTTATCACATTTCTGAGCATGTGTTATGCGTACATATGAATATCTAAGATGACGCATATAGCTCTTAATGTCGTCTTTGTTCTAAGTTCTTGCTGTCTCTGTAATCCCTCTCTTATTATTGCCCCATTGAATAAAATGATAGTCTTATTCTTTTCTTTTTATTTCACATGTGGGATTTCGGGTCTAACCCATGTCATGCATTGTTTGGACTGAGGATATCATTTCTTGTTAGCTCTGAGGTAATTTGACAACATTCTTTTCTACTGCTGAAAGTATTAACAATCCTCTCTTTTACCAGGATTATCAAGCCATGGTGGCACAATTGGAACATCAATTTCGACTTGGAAGACTTTCTATCCAAGGATTATGGTTTTACTGTCAGGTCTGTCTTTCTTCAGATAATTCAAGCTACAGATTCCGTAAAACATATGCTGACTGATTGTTTTTTCTGTCTCTCAGCCCATGATGGGATCCATGCGCGCATTGGCTGCAGTAGTTCAGCAGGCCTCGACGAAGCATTTTGTGGGTTCTGGTGTTCTTAATCTCTTGCAGAGTCAGGTAGTTTCTTGCTTTTAGTCATAAAATCTTTTGGGATTTTTTGTACTCGAACTAGCTTTCTTATTATATGTCCTAATCTTGAAGACTGTCATGCCTAGGCTAAAGCGATGGCTGGTGATAATTCAGTGAGGTCATTGTTAGAGAAAATGACGGAGTGTGCAAGCAATGCATACCTGAGCATATTGGAAAGGTTGATTACCTATGCCTCCTTTTTTTATTTGCTCGTAACTAGACTCATAGCAAAAAAAAAAAAAAGTTGTGCTATAATCTCTGCCTTTTCTCCTTTATTATTGCTTGTGGAATGCTCAGATAATCTAAGTCCAACCTGTGGCTATGTTTTTCCTTTGTTTGGAAGGAGTGATTGGCGAACATGTTTGTTATCTTTTGTCTGGCAGATCTGTACATGGATTACCCTATTTGCTAGAATACGATGTTAGATGTGTCAACTAACTTTAATTAGTGTTTAATTAAGGTGGGTCTATGAAGGGATCATCGATGATCCGTATGGGGAGTTTTTCATTGCCGAGACTAGGTCACTTAAAAAGGTACTTCAATTTTTTCTCAGCTCACCTGCACAATTGTCAGTTGCTTACAATGTTAATTTTTTCGTACAGGAGAGCCTCAGTCAGGACTCTACAGCTAAATATTGGAGCCAAAGATACAGCCTCAAGGATACTATCCCTGGCTTCCTTGCAAACATTGCTTCAACAATATTGACCACAGGGAAATATCTAAACGTTATGAGAGAATGTGGGCACAATGTTCAGGTATGATTGTGGATGAATTTCTGTCTATTAATACAATTAACAGTGTTTGTGATATTGGACATGACGTTGGCTGATTTTTGTAACAGGTTCCTATTTCAGAGAGATCTAAGTTAACAATATTTGGTTCAAATCATCATTATCTTGAATGCATAAAGGCTGCTCACGAATTCGCCAGTATAGAGCTTGTGAGTCTCATCAAGGATAAGGTAATAAATTGTGTTATGATGACTGCTTCTTTGATGTCATTACTCGTAAATACACCTCTGTGACCATCAGTATATGATTCAGTATGATCTCATTGGAAGGCTTCGATCTATAAAGCATTATCTTCTTCTCGACCAGGTATGCTGGTTCTGTTCATCAGACTTTTCTAGGCACAATTTATCAATGTGAAAAGTTTGTCATTGAGTTGTTTTCTTCTGTCATTGATACTCTATCAGCTGTTTAATTTCTAATTGATTTTGGTACAACAATCTAATGAACTACAGGGTGATTTCTTGGTCCATTTTATGGACATTGCTCGAGAGGAGCTCAACAAAAAAGTGCATGAAATATCTGTTGAAAAGTTGCAGGTACATTTTCCCCTTTAGAGCATGATCAAAATATTAGACAAAGCTTCTTACCATTATTCAATCGTTAGGGCTCACTACTTGCTTGTTGGAATCTGAATATATGTGTATTGTTTAGTCTTTGCTAGATCTTGCTCTACGTACCACAGCGGCTGCAGCAGATCCTCGCCACGAAGACTTGACTTGTTGTGTGGTGAGCAGTTAATTTGTCTTTTCCTGGATGTGATCAATTTACAATGTTTGTACATACTATGTTCTCACTTTGCATTCATATCTTAGGATCGAGCTTCATTGCTTACGACTTTGGGAATGCATGAGGACCCTGATAGCAATAGTATAGAGGACCCAGTGAGCATCACTGGTCTAGAGACATTTTCCTTGAGCTATAAGGTCTGCTCCTTTCTTCCTTGTCTGCAACTACCTGATTGTATCCGGATTCTAACTATTTTGTTCGTCGTGATATATATTAGTAATTCCGCAGCCTAAATAATATTAATGATTGTTATATATAACTACTAAATCGCTTCTAAATTCATCATTCATACTTATATAAGTAATCGACAAATGCATATTCGATTGGCTACTCAATTGTTTGATATGTTGGTTGTGGCTTTGTGTTTCAGGTTCAGTGGCCACTATCTGTTGTCATATCAAAGAAAGCACTGTCAAAGTACCAGTTAATTTTCCGCTTTCTTTTTCATTGCAAACATGTGGAACGCCAGCTTTGTGGTGCTTGGCAGATACATCAAGTATGGACTGATATAAAATTTCTAGCTTGTAATTTATTTTATTTTTGATTTTTTATAAAACCTTTTTAATCATTTTGCTTCTCTAACAAACTGCTGTGAAATTCTTCAGGGGATTCGGTCTATGAACTCTAAGGGTACAGCAATTCCTAGATCATCGCTTCTCTGCCGTAGCATGCTTAAATTCATCAGTAGCCTTCTACATTATCTTACATTCGAGGCAAGTCATGAAGTTTCTGTTTGTTTTGTTTGCTTTAAACTATTAAGATTGCTAATAGAATGAAATTTGGATTTGTTTATTTAAAGATTTTGATTGTCTATCCGTTGAGATTTTGTGGTATAAGTCTCTGGAAGATTGGCTTCTAGAATTGCTGACATACACTCTATATTGAATCCGTATATCTCTGTAGTCCTAAAAATTATACTTACAAATGTAGGCACTTCTTGCAACTGCGAGTTTCGAGATATACGTTCTTGAAATCGTGAGTTATAGATTCTGGAGATATAAGTACAATATCAATTAACAGTTGAGAGAAATCACACCAGAAGTATATAAAGACATAATTTTTTATGAGATGATTTGGTGTTTATTTTAGCAACTAATTGCTCTCGAATTCTGTCTAATGTTGTATTTGCTTATGTGGGATGTCTCTTCAGGTTCTCGAACCAAATTGGCATGTGATGCACGATAGACTACAATCCACAAGGAGTGTAGATGAGGTAAGAGTAGAGACCTGCTTTGTTTTTGTTTGCAGGAAAACATTCTTCATTGAACAATGTGCCATCATCTTACAGGTGATACAACATCACGACTTCTTTCTTGATAAATGTCTGAGAGGATGCTTGCTTCTTTTACCTGATGTCCTTAAGGTTTGCCGCTGTTCCATTAAATGTTATGTTTTCTCATAATCGATGTAATTATGTTCTTCTCTTTCGTGCAACAATAGCAGAAATTCTGAACGCACTAGTAATAGTGTGATGTTTATCAATATTTTACATTCGTATTTACTGTTATTGCAGAAAATGGAGAAGTTGAAATCAGTGTGCCTACAATATGCTGCAGCTACACAGTGGCTGATATCATCGTCTATCGACATTAATAGCCAGTCTCATCCACAGAAGACAATGTTAAAAGACCCAACCGTCACAGAGTCCATATTGTAAGTAGTGACAATGAACTGTTTTAAGACTAATTGCTTCACTTTCTCGTCACAGAGTCCATATTTAGATTTGTTTCAACATCTCCATAAAATCAGTTGCTGTTAGAATTTTTGAACTTCATATTACGGTATTGTTCTAACATGTCTGTAACGCGTTTTACCAGCAATTTTGAAAGGGAATTCAACTCGGAATTGCAGAGCTTAGGACCAGTCTTGAGCAAAGGCTCCCAGGCTGAGCCATACTTGACTCATCTCTCCCAGTGGATCCTCGGTGTTTCAAAAGAATGAGTGAGACTTTAACTAAACAAACTCAGGCAATTCAATATTTTTTAATGTTATCAAATGATATTCAGCTTGAAGTTGTTATGAGATATGTGAGTGTGTTTAGTCTTTTGTTTTTTATTTTGTGAATTTCCACGACAGAAGAAAAAGTCCCAGGCTATCTATGTTAAAGTTCAAGATTTGTTTGGTTTCACTGCAATTAAAAGTATACTCTTTGGGAAAGTTAATGTGAATCTTTTACTCTGTAACTCAAAAGTAATTTTGTTCGAGTTTCCTTTTACATTGCATTAATCTCTCACAATAAATCCAGATCCATCTGTTTTGCTGGCTAACATACAATAAACAAAATCCAATTATGCAATCCAAAAAGAAGTGAAAACACTCTGGACAAAGTACAGAAAAGTTTCAGAAGAAATAGAAAAGATTTTGCTTCAGCAGTTGATGCCACACTTGGAAGTATCAGGTCCTTTGGTCTTGAGCACAAAAGGATCAATTCTGACCCAGAGCAAAGAGAAGATAGATGCCAACAACACTGACCAAATGACCACAATGGTTGGTGTTCTGTTCTGTCTTCCCATCAGACCTTTGAGGAATGGGTAGAGATGAACGATGACCCAAAAGGAGAAGAAGAGTTTACCAAATAGAGGTCCCCAAGACTGATATCCATTGTTAATGGCATCTGAGATGCCTGCAACAACGCCGACAATGTTTATGATCAAGACAGTTGTTGGAGGGATAAGCAGTGTTGTCCATTTGAATGCGTAAAGTTCTCCAAAGTCATCATCATCTGTTGCCTTTGATGTGACTGTGAAGTTTGTGTCAATGCCTGCTAAGATTTTGAGGAGACCTTGGACAACCGCAAAGAGATGAGCTGAGATTCCTCCAATAACCCAGAATTGCTCGTTTCTCCACCATTCCTCAATGCTAACTCCGCTCCATCTCAATTCCAAGATTCCCGTTACAATAATGGACATGAACAGTGAGATGAAGAAGAGACTAGCAAATGTGCTTATCTGAAAGAAAATCCGGGAAAACAGATAGTTAACAAATTTAATGCAGCTTTTTAAGTACTTTTATATGATGATTTTACTAACCGGTGGCATGATGAATTTGTCTGTAAGGAGACAGATGGCTGGAAGGATACAGTAGGCAAGGAGTGGTATAGATGTGAACGGGTAGATTGTTGTGTTGGCATAAGCAAAACGCTCAAGCCACTTGAGTTTTCCTCCTTTGTAGCCATACCAGAGAGGACTGTGCCGGCTGAAAAATATCTCAACCGATCCAAGTGCCCAACGCAAAACCTGGTTTAACCTGTCTGATAGATTAATAGGAGCTGAACCTTTGAATGCAGGTCTCTTAGGCATGCAGTAAATAGACCTCCAGCCACGGCAATGCATCTTGAAACCCGTCAAAATATCCTCCGTGATAGAGCCATAGATCCAACCCAGCTGCAATTCGGAGATACACAAAAGTTTCTTACAATGGCCAGCTTCTAAATCACAAATAAGAAGGTACTATCTTACGATTCAGTATCATTACCTCAGTTCCCCACTCAGTCTTGTCTTCATAACCACAGCTTATGACATGGATTGCCTCCTTAAGGAGCACTGCAGGACTTGACGATGGAGGAACGCCACCTTCTTCCATCAAAGTCGAGGTTACAAAGATGGATGATTGCCCAAACTTTTTCTCAAAGTTCATTTCAGACATCAAATGATCCTTATCACCTTCTGCTCCTGCCAAAAAACACTATCAGATCTCCAAGATTCCAACATAAACTAAATCTACTTCAAGATATGGACTGATGTTATAAGGTTGTTGGGATACTTTACCTCCAAGGGCTGCTACGTCACCATTCATGTCATTTTTGGAAAATTTCTTATTCTTTCTCCGGCGTCCAAAGCAAGGACAACAACCACAGCTCATCATCTTTGGACGTTTAGGACCCTTTGGCGGTTCATAACCATACAGAGCTTGTCGTTTGAAAACACAACCAGTACCAACGTAAACTGGACCTTGGATTCCATCTAGACCTTTCATATTGATCTGTAGCAAAAAAGAGGGTAAGGAAGAGGGTATATTTATCTCATAGACGAGAAGTTGAAGAAATATGGGTTGTGTCTTACATCAAAGAAGACTGTGTTTCTGTTGGCGTAACGATCGTTCGTGTCAATACCGTCGAACCTTTGAGGGAACTGAACAAAGCAGACCTTCTTTCCAATCTGAGGATCCATCAAAAAACACATTGCTTCCCTTACGGCCTTGCTGTTGTTCACATAGTGATCACAGTCCAAGTTCAGCATGAAAGGAGCATTTGTGAGTACGCCTGCCACTCGAACCTGAAAGAAGTATCAGGTTAGGTCCAAGACAGAGATCAGTTTCTCGTTTGGTCCAAGGCAGATCAAGAAAATTACCAGGGCGTTCATGGCGCCAGCTTTTTTGTGGTGCTGAAAACCAGGACGCTTCTCACGGGACACGTACACAAGCCGAGGAAGCTCGTGGCCTTCGACATCAAATCCTCCGCTGTGGCCGAGGAAGACTTGGATCATACCGGGGTGGTCCTTGGTGTTGTTCCCTGGCCATGGTGTTCCATCTTGCATGATCCAACCTTCTAGAGGAACCTTTGAGGCCTTCGCCACGAGGGCGTTGATCCTGACCTTGAACTCCTCATATTCTCTCTGCCATAAGTCAATTTCACTTATGAGTTTAGATTATAGTGAAAAGCTAGGTGGTGGTATAACTAGATCAGGTGATATACACTGACCTTCATGGCTCGACGTTCCTTAACAAACGTTGGTTGGACTTTGTCCTGGAGATAATCAATTTTCAACGTGAAGTACATCTCCGGAGCCCGTGGCTCTATTGAGAATTTCTTACAGAAGGGAACCCATTTTCTTGCAAACTCAGCAGTTTCTGAGAGAGATTCGAATGTGAGCATTGAAGCACCATCATCAGAGACATAGCAGGAGATTTTCTCAACTGGGTAGTCCATGGCCAAGATTGACAGCACAGTGTTGGATGTGACAAGGGGAGGCTCCTTCAATGGGTCCACCGTACTGACAAAGACATCTACAGGGGCAAGCATATTTGGTTCACCTTCTCTCTCGTACCTGTATAAGCAAAAAAATAATATTGATATCTGAACTCCAACTTCATAGATTTTAAGACTCCTTATTGAGAATATATATGTGGATTTTACCTGAGGGAAAGCCGATCTAGATAGGTCTCACGTTCAATGGGGAACCACTTGGGGAACTGATCAAGAATCCAAGAGACAGCGAACCAGATTTCACAGATCACAGATGTCAGCCATAACCCCAAAGCATCGTGCACTGGGTTCAAGAGCCTATACCGTAGAAACACTGCTAGAATCACAAGCCTAGCAACGATGACCATCCGATATGGATTGATCTTGCTTGAGGCAATGGGCACTTTCCGGGAGAGTGGCTGCCGCGCCTCGTCGATCCTGCAGCCATATATCAAAATCCCAAAGTTTATAAGCATGAATCCGAATTATATAAAAACTCATGTCTTAGAAAAATGTTAGTGGCGGCATTACAGTCCCATCTCAGGATCATCATCTGGTTCTGTCCCTAGATTTCCTTGCTGGTGCTTCCAGTCATCCATTCTTTCCCGCCATCCTCCCTCCTTCTTGTCATCCCATCTCTCACTCCCTACCACATTGAAATTACACACAGAAACGGTAAGACAAAGATTTGTATTATTAGAAACCTCTACATCAGTTGCTTTTCGCTTGTATCAATTTCATTTTTTTATGTGCGTCAAATTTGCTAAAAGAAGCAGCCCTTTTCATAAAACAAGGCTCTGCTGATGAATTTCATATAAAAATATAACAACCATCCATGTTTATAAAACTATGTCCCTATCTACTACCAAAACTGTTCAAGCCGGCAAGCCTCGTACTTATGTTTTATGCACATATTCTTAAATTTATACGTGACCCTAATCATCACTGTGAGACGTCCTTAAATTTTATATGTAAGTTAACAATTTCCATGATAACTTTTATGTATACACAAACATGTTATGAAAGTTTTAAGTTTATGCTTGCTACAACAAGTTACAGAGGACGATGAGCAGAGAGAGACTCACCAGCTTCAGATGATGGATATGGGTGTACACGCTTATGAAGCCCATGTTCTCCATTCCCATAGCCTCCTCCAACTGGGAATTCTCCACTATGGCCACCGGCTAAAACAGGTGGGAATCTCCCGTTCTCATCATCCTCAGGGCCTCTTCCATAGCTCATTTTCCCATAAAGCATGGCCTCAGCAGAATGCTTCTGCTTGTCTTGTTCATGTTCGATATTAAATTCGTACTCAATATCATCAATATCCTCTTCATCCTCATCTCCCTCCACTCTTGGGCTTCCTTCAGAAACCAAAAACAGAACAAAAAGAGATCATTCTCCGAGTAAACCCAACCCAAAAAATAAAAAACTCAACTTTCTTTTTATTTTCTCAGGCATTTTCGTGGAACAAGATAAGAGCGGAGAATAAATAAATACCTCTGAGACGCTTGTAACGAGTCTTACACTGAGGACAGTTCTGTGTCCCTTCTCTCCTCTCGTACTCATAGCAAGGTCTGCACGCTGGAAAACCACACTCATTGCAGGCTACGAACAGATCTCCGTCTACTGTCAAACCAATCTGATCTCCGCATATCTCACAAAATTGTCCATCCAGATTCTTCAGAGGCTTCGGCTGTTATTACCCAGATTAAGTTTCACTTCGTTCAAGACTTTACAAAGTCTCTCTTGGTTTATATATATATATATATTCAATTACATTACCAAATAAACTGATTTAAGTTACTATGTTGTTAATAATGAAAATTATAGGGGTGGGCAAATAATCCGAAAAACTTGATCCTGATTTGAACTCGTTATTGAAAAACAGTAGAATGGGTTTAGGCAAAATCTAAAAATCCAAAAATTCCGAACCTAACCAAAAAAATTATACTAAACCCGAACTCAAACCTGAAATAACACGACCGAACCTGATCCTACTATATAAAATACCGAAAAGGGATCTAAAACCCGAAAAAACTGAACCGAATTTGAACGGGACCCCGAACGCCCCACCCAAATGAAAAATGTAATTTTACTACATAATTTTGGCAACTAACATCTTAACATACAGATTATAAAATTTGTCTAAATTCGGAAAACAAACAAACTGATCAGACTTTTTATTCCAAAAACAGAGAAAAAAAAACACAGTTTTCTAAAGATAATCTAATTTTTTAATAAAAATACTAGTGAATTGATATAAACTTTGGTAGTAATGAATGAGAAAAATGGGTTAAATAAAATTAAAAACCTCTTCATGGTTGTGGATGACGACAAGTTCGTTACGGTTATGCGAACCGGCGACAAGACCGGCGCTGGCTTCCATAGCGGTGGCCGGAGATTAGCAGCGATCGTGAGAAAACAAAACGGTGATGGGACAATTCATCAATGTGAGACGAACAAGTTTGGTTTTTATGAATGAAACCTTTAAATTTCTCTCTCTGTATGGTACATAGTTTGTTGCAGAGTCTCCATTGCCTTCAAGCTAAGCTTTCTTTATATTAGTTTCTTTTTGTAGAATAAAATATTAAATTTGATTTTAGTGCAGCAAACTCACACACTCACATCCATCAGCTGATATATGTCTTTCTTTCACTGTCGCGGTTTCCTCAAGCTTCACTTTTTTTTGTCCTTCGCCTGTCTCTCTCATTTTACTTACTGTCCTAATCTCATTCCTTCTGTTTGAATTATACCAATTATATATGTTTTTAGATTCATATCTTAAGGAATCTTATTATTGGTGTGAAGTTGAAAAAGCGATAAACCCAACTCCATACCTAGAATTGGTATAATTAACGACCTAATTTTGTTCGAAATTCATCAGAAAGTTAGATGTAGAGATGGGAATAAACTCATAAATACAAATAAACTACTTTTCACTATTCAAGTGTTTTGGCGATTGATTTTTTAGAGTTTTTTTTTCTAAATTGTATTTTCTCATGTTACACCCATATGAGGAAAGTTAGTAGAGTTGGAGTAGAATAATAAAACAATTGAACTTTTCAAAACCAATATAGTAAATCAATATAGTCTAAACCAATATAGTAAAGAAATGCTGATAATAAATAAATCATAGTCTAAACAAATATAGTAACGAAATTGTATTTTTCAAACTATAAATAAATCTGGTATTTAATAAATTAAAAGAGATTGGCCCAAACATACAGATAATTTTTATTAAAATTTATTAGAGGGTTTGGTGAGTGGATTGCAAGCCAAGTTACGTGCTTCTGTCCTTAATTAGGTGGGTTTTCTGTATACATAAGCTAAAGAGAATTTAAAGATGAGATGCCTTTGAGCTTCTTCAGCCTTTCTTCTCCATTCGGTTCCCATGAGAATTCCTCTTGCACCAGTCCCTTTATTTGAGTCTGCGGATCATGGTCCAATCCATGGACCTAGCAGGTTTATAAGCCAAACGGGCTGGACCTTGATCAACCATATATATTCTAAAATACAAAACAGATCGATGGTCTATCGGAGGGCCACTTCAGCAACCCACCACGGATCTTGGACTTATATCTTCTGGAAGTAGTTTGTGTTAGTGTGTCAGTGTGTGTCACTACGTTATTATCTGAATTCAAATGAAGCATAATGTATACTATCGGAAAGGAAAAAAAAATGAAAGATCTTAAACAAGGCATAAACATTGAATAATAGCTTTGTTTGGCATCATTGCTTCTCTTTATCCCAGTTTCTTGAGCCAATGTTGCAGATAAAGCAAAACAAAGTGTACGAAGAAGACTCAGTTGGGCAGTTTTGGGAATCATATTTGGGAACTGATCATTATTAGCATTGAAACCTGAATTCTGAGTCTCTTGCGGAACCTATCTACTGCATCTAATACCTACAATAAAACAATAATAATAAATTGTTCAGATGGTAAATTTTTTAAATGAAAGAACAGCATAACATAAATTTGTGATTGAACTATCTATACAAAAAAAAAAAAGAACAACCCCTATAAAATCGCAAACAAACTACATTTTTTGGTTATATGGTACTAAAATAGGCTAGACTAATAAAAATAAAATGATCCTTAATCTGAAAAACTGATCCAAGTAATCGAAACTATGAAAAAGTTATAAGAAATTTACCAAAAAAGGGGGAAAAAAACAGAATCAAACTGTTCACAACACACAAAACAAACTTAAGACCTTGCACTTATTTTTCTAACTGTCGTTCCAAACTGTAAACGTTGAAGCCCCTTCTCCACCACCTTCCCCATGGAAGTACATGTTAGAGCCAACATTATTCGAAATCGCCGCCGGAAAATCTCCTTCCGGGGACTGCTGAATCTGCTGTTGTTGATGTTGCTGAGCAAAATAATAATGGTTTCTTGCGTTGTAAGCAATCTCAGCAGCAGTGAAAGAATCACAATTAACCGATGTTCCAACAGGGATTGCAAATCCTTGATAGCCACCATAACCAACAACATTCCCACAAACAGTAACCGAATCATTAGAAGTCGAACTATGATGATCGATCGAGTTACTCAAGAAATGTTGTTTTTCTTCCTCTTGTTTGAAACAAACCCTAGTACTCTCGGAAGACAAGTTTCCTCCATTGTAATAACCAACGTACCTCTCCTGCTGTTGCTGCAATAAGCTCAAATCCATTCCCTGATGATGATGAAACGCAGCGTTTTGCCAACCGCTAACATTATTAGCACTCTCTGAAACGTTATTACTGATCATCATACTTGGAACCGGACTGTTAACGTCCTTGAGACGTTTCGCAGAACTACCAATAGGTAGACTCGGGCTCTCTAGTATTGCTTTAACATTGTATCTGCTCATGTCAAAGTTAGTCACTGCGCTTAATCCTCTGAATTTAATGGCTGCAATGTCATAAGCCTCTGCAGCCTCTTCTTGTGTGCCTACATAATTTATATAATTCACTTACATATATTTTTGTATAATTAATATCTGTGGTTTATGTAGATTTGATTGAAAAGTGTAATAAGAGAAGAAAAAACGTACCGAAAGTTCCCAAGTAGAGGTCTTTGTTACCGGCGACTCTTCCGATCCTAGCTTGCCACCTTCCATGTTGGTGATGCCTTTTGAACCCATTAGAAGAAATTTACATTTATATTAGATTCATGGTATTGTATATCAATTATTATATATACATCAAACGACAAAAAGGATTGAAGCATTGTATTCGTTCTCTATATATATTAGCTGATATTTATACGTACCTTGTTACTCCTCGATAAATCGATGCACCACGAGAGAAACCACTACTTTTCCTGCATATTTAAATGTGTATTATATATATATATATATATTCCCCTATAATGAGTTTATAATGTGAAATTGTGAATTACGAAATATCAATAATTAAATATATACGTGATGGGTTTCTATCATATAATATAGAACTGAATAATATATGTCATATGCACTAAATTCAACAGTTCCATTATATACCTGCGCAGAGAGGCAACATACTCTTGCCTCGTCATGTGCTTCATCTCTTCTACCTCTTTCTCATAACTACTCATCTGAATAATGTATCCAACCAACTTTAGTAATTTAATGTAATAAATATAACTATATAAACATGAAATTTAAAAGTAAGATAATTGTTTTAAAAACAAGCATTAATCAGACAAAAAAAAGAATAAAAATGGTTAGAAGTTAGGAATTTATGTATTATTGATTAAATAACTTACGGGGAAGTTGGTAGTAGTGGTGGTTCCCCAATATTTTAGTGCGGCTAAATCGTAAGCCCTAGCTGCTTTTTCTTCTTTGTCATAACCTCCTGCATGATCAGATAACAATCTAATTAGATTATACTTAAATTAGATCTACTAGTCATATATTTATTTATAGCTTTATCCAATTTATAATCAATGACTTACCCAAATAAACTGAGAATATAACCACCACGAGCAAATTTTGAAACACATGTAAATTAAAAGAAAACCTAGATTAGTTCGGAAATAGATGGTGTATCAAATTATATATAATTTGAAAATATATATATACCTTGTCTTCCTTTGCGAGTTTGGCCTTCTCTTTTGCAACTATTGTCCCATAAATGTGCCTCATATCTTCCTGTCCACCGGTGCCTGAACATTTAATACAAACAAATATGAGCATACCATATTTGTATTACTCTATATATAAGCCCATATGCACTAATTAATGTCTCTCTTTAATAGATATTAGGAACATTCCGTAGCACTCTTTCAACTTAACCATTAGAATGTCCCAAACTTTAAAAAGAAAATCACGATTCATGTGACATATTAGACAATAAATATATATATATATGGGAACCTTGTAACACCGCGGTATATAGACGTTCTTTGTCCAAAACTCTCAACAGTTTTCTTTGGTGTAGCTTCTACGATATCAACAATAGTCTTCTCTTGGACAACATCATTATTATTGTTGTAGCTGTTACTATCACAAGTAGTAGATGAATTCATAGAGAGAGACAAGCCTCGTGCACCATTACCATTGTCTTGATGATTAATATTAGCCACCGGCTGATTACTTAGCCATGTTTTTATCATTGAAAGGCCTAGTGAGCCACCACCACTACCACCGTCTCCTCCTCTACAACCGACACTTCCATCGTTCTCGTTGGTATTGTAAATCGTGGTGGTGCGGCCGAGGAAATTCTCAAGCTTTGGTCCATTTTGTTCATTATTGTGGATGTTATTGCATGCACCACTATTGATGTCCCAATCTATAGACAAAAAAAAAAAGAGATCTCTAACTGATTATGGTTTGTTGAGTTCGATTCATCACCAATCTATTATATACGAAATGCGATTCTGGTTTAGAGGAAAAGGATACAAATTTAAAAATATGTACACACATATGTGTGATCATATTGTGATATTGAATAATGGAGAATATGTCTAGTTTCATATTTGAGTAAGTTTAATTCATGAGATGTGAACAAACACTAAACCCCACTCATGAAAATTCTCAAAAGATATGAAATTGATAAATAAGCAAAAACAAAAATAGGGCTACGTGCGTGAGTCTTGGTCTTTGTTCTATGCATTGGAAGAAGGGGGAAATGAACAAAAATAAAAAATAAAATAAATAAATAAATTTTAAAACAAAAACCTCGGGAGTGACTATTGTTGTCTCTGGTGAAAGCTTCGAGGACGACACCAAAAGGAGAAGGAAACGATGTTTGAACGGCAGAAGACCCATCGGAGGCAGCGGCCATATCGAAGCAGTACTCTCCGGCGACATCTACGGCGGTTGTGGTGGTGGAGTCGACGTCCGTACGGTGATGATTTTGATCATGAGGAGAGAGAGAGAAACCTAACCAGTTATTCATTGAGTTCATGTAATCTAATAACTCCTTGTAAGAGATGAGAGATGAAGAATAAGCAGAAGAACTTAGTTAGGGTTCATGCGTGAATGGAAGATAGAAAAAGGTTTTGGTGTTAAATGAAGAGAGAAGAAGAAGAAGAAGAAGAAGAAGAAAAGTCAAAAAATATAATGTTCATTACTTCCGAGGCGACATATTATGCGCATTTATATAAAAGAATTTTGCAATTAAAATTCAGAAAGAAAAAAAAAGTTATTTTTTGAAAAATGTGGAGATGTATTGGTCGGTTTGAAGGGTAGGGGTAGTAATGTAATTCAAGTGGATAATCTCTTAATTCCAATTTGTTTTAGTGACATTTTAATTAATCAGTCAAAAACCTTTTCAAATCTCTGTTTCACTCTCTCTCTTTCTTCATGCGTATAAAAGGTTCATGTAAAGGACAAAAAAGGGTGGTAACACGAGGACCAATAGTAAAATCCAAAACCTCACTAGCTGTCGATTTAAGACCAATGATGCTGTGTCTGTTAGAGACATGTGTATGTGTGAACGTATAACACGAGCGAACGATTGCGTTTGCGTTAGGCGACTCGTCATTTTTAGTATTTTACATCAAACTCAAAGATAAACCAATACAAAACAAAACTCAAAGATTCCTGGTTTAGTACTTTGTGATATTTTGAAGTGCGGGACTGATAGATAGTTCCCGGATTCCACGAAACATATGTTCCTCTAGAGATAGGTTATGTAATTTACACCACACGTGAGCTTCATTTACGATGAAATTTCTTGTAAATCACATAGAAAACTAAGATATATAACATTTTATTGTTGTTAACTTGTTATTCTATATGATACTTTAAATCTTAGGCTAAATAAAGTAGTATGTGAATTATATACGTTCTATTTGAAAATAGCAAGAATAAACTTAAATATTTAACAAAAAACATATAAATGTCTAGTGGTTATGGTTCAACCAATAAAAACGTCCCAAAATTCAAAACTAACCTGGTTCGATCCTCCAATTATCACATTGCAAACGCAAAAAAAAAAAGTAAATAATACTTAAAGAAGCATAATTACATAAGGCGTGGATGACTAGTAGGGATGCTAGAGATGTATATGCTAAGCAATAGTAATGAAGTAGTTGAGCCTATCCAACTAGTGTCGAATTAATAAATGAATTAGGGTAATTAGAGTAATTAGGGAGGAAAAAAATAGGGTATACACATGGATCAATGAGACGATAGTGAGCATGTGCATGGGTTTATAATCTTTTAAATAAATATACAATTTTGGATTTTTGGACTTTCTTTTGTAAGATACGATTCAATGGATTCTCTTCCTCTATTTAATTATAATTTAAATTTACTTTCTCCATTATTATGCCTGCAATATCTAACACATCACCAACACACGTTCTAGAATTGCCTCGTACCTACAAAATCACATTATTTTTTCCTAACAATTTGTTCATATCTGCTTTACATATAATACCCCAAACCTTTGGTACCCAATATTTTAAATACCTCAAAACCAATTAGTAGATGTAGGAACTAAAATAGTTTTTACACTTTCGACATACGGCTCAAATTTTCTGACCTCTACCAAAGAAACTTTATATTTCACTTATTTTATGTTTTGATCCCGGACGATATTACATCGAAACGAGTTTGAAAACAAAACAAAAATGTTTATCATTCACGAATAAGACTTCATTTGCATTCGTTTAATTCTAAAAACGAAAGAGATGAGGTTTTAGACTTATCATCCAAAGTTTTGTGTAAAAACAGAATTACTTGTCAAAACCATAGGTATCAATTATTATGATGTGTTTCTTGTAAATACAAAAACTAAGTTTTTTTGGGGGGTAATTTACTGAAGTGAGAAACACCTGTAGATTCCATCTGAAAATAAAAGGAAACACCTGTAGTTGAAGATATCTACAACTGACAAGAGCGTGTGACTAAAAATAGCAAAATAAAAAATCTGGAAGTTGTAGAAAATCTGAAAATACGAAAAAGAAATTAAAAGGAATAAAAGTGGTAAAAAACAACAAAAGAAAAAGTTTAGGAAAATGTTATTAAAATCAGATAGATGAGTTTGAGATATTTGTCAGTATAAATGCAACTGCTGCTGCTCTACCATTCCCCCACCCAATACCTTTTACTTTGCCCATTCATTGTTCATTTGCATGCACATTTTTACTCAATTACTATATAGTATATGCATCTATATATGTACATATTAGTATATGTCATTGATAGGAAATTACTTCTTTGAACTTGATCCAGAACTGGGTTGCAAGACAATTTTGTATAACATGTTTTTAGTCAGAAGTATTTTTGTCTACTCTTATAGGATATTTATTAAACAATCTAAACGGCTGTTTGAAAGCTGAATAATCAACTAATTAGTTTTTTTTTAGGACATTATTTTCTATTTATTTAATATTTTAAAATGATAAACCTATTTTTATAAATATATCGCACGGACATCTAGATCAATTAATCGGTCGTCTAAACCGTATTTAGACTAGTTAATCAAAAGAGTTTTAGTTTACTACTCTTTTTTAACTGGTTTGGTTAAGCATTCGTCAGTGTGAACTCTTCTTTATGTTTCTTCTTTCCAATTACGTACTAGTAGATAAAAGATAGATATGTTATACAATTCTCTTTTCTGGTTAGATATATTATACAATTCTCTTTTTTGGTTATGCAAAGACGAATGTGGAAATGATGAGGGTCTCTGCAAGAAGTCTGCCTTGCGTACGAAAACCCATAACATTGTCACATTGAAATTGCATCAGCTACAGCCAGTGTCATTGTCATATCATCATAAGTATTATTTATATTTATACTCTATTATTCCATATTTGTGCTCTATTATTCCATATTTTTTCAGAGGACAAATAAATCAACAATTTCTCCTTTTTCATTTATATACATGAAAAGCTTTTGGTTTCCCCGGCTAAAGCGGGCGAGTTCTTCTGTTTTCACTACACATCACACTGATTCTTTGCATGACTGACATCTCATTTTCTTTTCGACAACTTTCTCTTCTCGTATCTAATTTATTACTAGTATTTATTGGAAAAAGAAAATCTTATATTCGTTCAGAGATTTATAATCGATCGAATTGGACACACGGTCCCATCCTCGAATTACAAATAATTCTCGATAAAACATGTTGAGAAAGTATGCTACAATTATAAATAGAAACAAAAACATTATAAGGTACATTTTTTTTTGGTTGAAAAATACACTTCGGGTTCAAATAGTTGACTTAAATTAAGAAGTTAAATGCACATTCGTCTATATTTTATTATCATTTGAGATGAATAAGTTGAAAATTGGTTCAATCCATTCAACTAAAAAAATTAGAAAAATGAGCATATCATAAAAGAAGATTGATTAACCCATTTAGCTCTAGCATAAAATCTGAATCCGAAAATCTGATCTGAATCCAATTCGAAAAAACAGTAACCAAACCGATCCAAAATAGCTTCGGATTCTATTCAGATTCTATATGATTCTATCCGATTAATCCAAAATCCGAATCCCGACCCGAATGCGATAAAACCCGAATAATCCGATCCAAATCCGACAAAAATCCGAACCGAACCCGATCCGAAATAACTTCGGTTTTTTATTCGGATTCTATAAGACCATATCCAAATAATCCGATCCGAAATTCGAATGCTCAGGACTAAACGCATTTATCCATTATTTTGCAGAGAAATGAGTTGAATGCTATTCAATTTTTAATTGTTCCAACTCAATTTTTTCAATTATTCTTCTACATACAACCATTTGTACCCGTTTTGGTTTCATGTTCAACTATTTTTTAAAAGAATAAGAGTTTTTTTTTCACCACGCAACTGATTCTAATTAAATATTTTTTCATTTAAAAGACATATCTTATATAGATGATTATTTTGATCACGATTCCATTCTATTCAACCAATATAAGATCATTTTGATATGTTACAATTAAAAGGATAAAATTGAACGGGAAAAAGTGATAGTTTTAGACTTCTTAAGTCTTATGAGTTACTTCAAGTGAAGAAAGGAGATAAAAACAATGCCTTTTTTTAATCCTTAACAATGTAATTTTTTCTTTGCAGTTAGAGCTCTATATCCGCCCATGTATGAATACTCAAACTGGAAACGGAATGAAAATTGAAGACTCAATATGTATGCTAAAGTGAAGAATCGCAAATCAAAAACAGTTTTCGCAGCAACAAAAAAAGTTTAAAAATGAAACGATTGTTTGAGACATTAATGTCATATTGTTCAAGAAATATTAATGTCACCCGCTGTCATAACTGCAACAACAAAAGTATGGTGTAAAATTAAAGCCAAGTGTTAGATTTTGTGTATCTCATTGTTCTTTACTGATCGCCGTTTTTCTAATCTCTTAAGCAAAAATTGAATTCATGGTTGCCTTTTTCTTCCAATAAAAATCAAGATTAATATTTGTCATCCAAAAATGGGACTCAACTACAAGACAATTAATATAGTTAACTTTCTTCTGTCCTTAATCTTTGTGTACCGTTTCAGACCTTCTATAAATTGATAAATTCAAAGGTATGGTATTACCTAGGATATGTGTAAGACCCGTCCTTCGGACAGCCATTTTGTCGACTCAGTCAGTTTGTCGGACAGGTCTCGAATCATCGGTATTTTGTGCACTGGACGTATGTGGAGAAATCAGATTTACCAATGCTTGGGCTGGACCGGGGCAGCGTGAATCATCGGTGTTTTGATGTTCTGAATGTTCGGATCAGTTTCTGTATCGTCGGTGTTTTTGTGTTCTGAGAGGTTGTCGGATTTTGGAATCGTCGGATTTTTTGGGTCGAACCGGACGAGCGGACGGAACCGCTATCGTCGGCGTTTGGTGCGAGCAGGACGTGCGGATGGATCCGCTATCGTCGACATTTGGGATGACGGACATGTCCGGATGGGAAGTTACGGACAGACGGTACGGACGTGCGGACAGCGTTCGTACGGTCGAGAGGACATGTCCGAATGGGTCGATCGGATGTCGTCCTGATGCCGTTCTGCGGATGGTCTGCGGACGAACTGATGTTGTCATGCGGACGTGCGATACGGACGTGCGATACGGACGTGGACTGCGTCCTGCGGGCAAACGGACAGCGTCCGTACGGATGTGATACCTACGTATGATCAGGTCGGTTTTGGAAACTTTCCTTAAATGGATTTCTGATTTTGGCAAGTGTAAAACTCAGTAAAATGGCGTGTTTTGATGAATTTGGGCCGATTGAATTTGTGATTTTGGGAGGCTTTTTGTATGTGGTTTTAAGTCTTGGTCCGTGAGACATTTTAACCTAAGTCTCTTATTTAAGCTCTCCTTTTGCACCCCTGGCCGCGAAAATCACCTGCAATCAGAGAGAGAGAGTTGCGCATCAAAGAAGAGAAGGAGAATAACTCGTTTGGCGGTGGGGGATCTTGTGGCCGTTTGGTTCCATCCTTTGTAAGCGATTCTCTCTTGTCATGGCTGCTGTTTGGAATCGATTTCTGGGTTGTTTATGACTGTGTTCGTCTGCTTCTATCAGTGAGAAGAAGTCTTTTTCGTTTCTGGTGGAGAGCTCGATCCCGTGGTCTCATAATCGAGATTTGGTAAGCGATTTCTGTTTGGTTTGGCTGTTGTTTTCGGTTGTTGTGGCTATGTTATGGGCTATTCTGATGAGAATTTTTGTGCATACCAGTAGGGTGAAGAGCTGTTGGAGAATCGTGTACTTTGGCTCTTTGGTTCCTTGAGAAATCGCGAAAAGGGTAAGCGTTTCTTTTTGGTTTTGTTGCGTTTTGCTGGGACGTTTTGGTGAGCTTGCTGGGCGTGTGTTTGTAGGTTCCTAAGTGTTGTTTCTGGCCAGAGAAGTCTCGTGTTGCTGCTGTGGTGTTGTCTCAGTAATTCTTGGTAAGAAAAGCTATTTTGTGGCCAATTTGAGTTTGTTGCATTTTATTGAGGCGTTTTTGTGAGCTGTCTCGTGGTGTGTTGTAGGCTACAGCGTGTGCTTTTTGGCTCAGGAGAAGTCGTTTGAGTGTTGTAGCTTTTGGGTCCTTGCATCGTTTGGTAAGGAACCACTTTTGGAATCGTTTTTGGTATGATTTTGATGCATGGGACATGTCTGAATTTTTGTGATGCTTCCGAACAGAAGCTTGTCCGTGTGTTGTTGTAGCTGAGAGTGATCGTTTGGTGGTTGTGGCTGTAGTCTTTGCACTCGTTTGGTAAGGAAAACCAATTCTGGTCATTTTGGGTATAATTTGGTGTTTTCGTTTTGTTTGAGTTGTGGTTGTCGTTTCTGGACAGAAACTTCAGCGTGTGTTGGTGGAGCTTTTGAGGTGATTTTGAGCTTGCTTTGGTGTTGGTTAAGCGATCGTTTGGGGTAAGTGACCCATGTGGCCATTTTGAGATCGTTTTGGTGTTATTTTGTGGAATCGATTTGTAATCGATTTTTGTGTGCTATTTTTGTGTTCAAGAGTGTGTTTGGTTGCTGTGAGAAGTTAGGACTGAGTGTGTAACCTCAGTTCTATCATCGTTTGGTAAGGGACCTTGCTTGGTTTGTTTGTGGATCCGATAAGGGTCATTTGAGGAATCGAGTTTTTAATTCGATTCGTTTGTGTTGTTAGGCTATTGGCGTTTGTTGTTGGCATATTTAGATGTGCTTTTGAGTTCAGGCCAGTAGCATTTGAGGTGAGTGTGTGATCGTGGCTATGTATTAGTTGCGTTTTGAGTATTTTGTGCTTTGATTGTATGTTTGGTTAAGGGTATGCGTTTGTTGAGTGTCATGACAAGTTTGAGTTCAATTTGAGATTTGTGTTTGATTTGGACTTGTTTCATTGCATTCACGTTTGAGTTTGAGGAACCGTTGCATTACATTAACCAAGCATGATATATCTCGCACTTTTGTATTTGAGCGTTTCTGTACTAAGCCTAGTGAGACGGGATGACCACCTCACTAAGCAATTCTTTTGCTTACGCATTCAGACTTACGAATGCAGGTAGTGATGCTTGAGGAGCTCGCGGGACATGGTGGTGTTGTGGACGGATGGATGGTTATTGTTTTTGTTGCGTTTGGGTATAATTTATTTTGATAAATTATTAGCATGATTTGAGTGTTTTGGATGATGTTTGGAGTTAAAATATTTGAGAATATTGTTAGATTAATTTGAGAAATTTTGGAGTTTAATCTGTCGAATTGGAATTTATTTAATTGTTTTACATAAATTGTTTGAGTTTGTTTTATCGAAATTGGTGTGGGTTTTGGGTTAAAATTTGTTAAGTCTTCCGCTTTGCGTAGAAATCTGATTAGTAGTTCGAAAAATAACACATGGTCGGAAAATTTTAAATTTTTGCTAAATAGGGGTGTTACAATATGGATCTAATGCCGGATTTATGTTACTTCGACAAAAAAAAAAAAGACAAATATCAAATACTAATCTAAAGAAATACCTAAAATGGATCCAAGATGTCAATTGCATAAAGTCCATGTGTCATCATCATCAAGGAATATAACCTGTTTAACACAATGTTCAAACATCAAATTACTAATCAATAGTCCGTTTATGAGTCGGATATCTCAAACTAGTGGCAAATTGCACGAGTGAAAACATAATGCATCAAAACTATATATATATATATATATATATATATATGACATTACATTTCAACCAAAAAAGAGGACAAGTTTTTCTTTAAACTTTTTCTGATTCCGCTTGAATTGAGAATCTTTTTGCTGTTATAGAGAAGAAGGAAACGAAAATGATTTATAGTAGGCCTGGACTTACGGTTCGGTTCTTTCGGTTCTTTCGGTTTCAGTTCGGTTTTTTCGGTTTTCGGTTATCCGAACTCAACAGTAATCGGTTTATTCGGCAAGATTTTATTTGATTTTCGGTTTTCGGTTCGTTTGGTTATTTTTCGGTTAACCGATCAGTTAACCGAAATTCTAATTCTGATTTAAATATATCTTAATGAAAATCTAAGCTGTGCAGGCTAATTTTAAGGCCTACAGAATATATTGAAAATGACAAAATGTCGAAACTTTTTTTGATTCTGATTTCGTCGATCCCATGTCGAAAAATCCCAATTAACTAATTTCTCTTCCAAATTCATCGATTTCTCTCCCAAAATCTTTATAAATCGTCTCGTAGAAACTATCTCGTCAAATCGGCGCCATCGTCTCTGTCTCGTCATCTCAAATTTGAATTGGTATGATAGCTTAGTTAATCGAATCTCTTAGTTAATTTGAATCTCTGTCTGTTTATCACTTAGAATCTCTTAGATTTTGGTGAATTTTAGCTATTGATGATGTTGATTTGGAGTTTATGAATGAATCGGAACTCGGGGTTGTTGAAATTTGGGTTTGCATTAGCGTTCTATCATCATGCAAATAGTTTACGAGTTGGTTCTTAGATTTTCGGATTTGAAGTTAGACATAGAATTGGAATCTCTGAGAGGAAGTTTTGATGTAATTGAGTTTGCTTAAATACCCAAATCAGAAATTTTTCAGGTTTAAGTTTAGGTTCTTCTCGGTGTCTTTGGAGTTAGGTTGAAGTTAGAGTGAAAAAACTTTTATATTTTTCAAATAGGTTCTCTTTCTTTTTGATGTCTTAGGAGTTGTTTTTATATTTGTGAAAGATCAAGTTTCTCTTTTTTTTTTAGCTGTTGTATGAGTTTTTATGGAGTTTGGAATCTTTTATTTATTTAGGAAGGAATTCAAAACAAGTTGACGTAGTGTGACCCCAGCCATGTTATGAACCACTCGTATGATGCAATGCATTCCCACTTTGAATAATTCAGCCTCACTTTTGATGATTTTAAAATATGTATATGAAATTTTTTTTATAGATTTGGAGAAACACGGCTATTAGTTTAGCCGTTTAGTCATCTCATGATCTCACTTCAAACTATTAGAAAACTATTCATATACTTATTGAAATCCTTTATATTACATCATCTGAAAGTGCGGTGAGTTGAGACTAGTGCGGGTGTTTCTAGGAGGCTATCACTTTTAGTAACTTCGGAATCTTAGGATTTTGTCTTTCTTCTCTCTGATTTCTTGTTTTTGACCATTTTACCCAAAGTCTTCTCTCTCATCTTTCTTCAAGTTTCAGTGTTCTCTTTTCTAATTGTCTCTCTCTTTATTGCTCTCGGTCATTTTACCCAGTCTTCTCCTTTCTCCGATTTTTAATCTTGATGCGGTTTAGTTTGAGTTGTATCTTATGCTCTTCTACTGAGTCGTATGGATTGTTATTGATTTCTTCTTTCTAATTTGTTTTGAGCATTTATCTCAAATCTCAATGTAATGTTTGATTAAAGCGAATCTGTTTCTTGAGCGATCCACGATGGATTACAATGGTGAGTTCGGAGAATCTTTTGGCAGTACCGCCACGGGCAAAGGAATGGCGATCGACCAAACTATCGGGTATTCCAAACCAAAGAAGAAGTTTGTTAAGCGGGCTAAGGTATGGAAATATTTTGTTGTGCAGAAGATGATCCTTACAGATGCCTTTGTAAGTTAATGAGGCGGATATAGGTTGTGATTCCAAACTCATGGAACTAGTCAATGAAGGCTACGTTGAAAGGTGCAAAATGTTTAAGGATTACGAGGGCTACAGAGAATCATTTGAGTAGTGATGAGGGTGGTAACGAATGTGGCTGTGAAATGTGATCGTCGATTTTCGGAAGATCCATGATGAGATGGTTGTGGTGAATGAATTATCCTTCTCCTTTGTTGAATCGAAGGATGGAAAAGGTTTTGTTGCAATGTCTTTACAGTTTCAAACATTCTAGAAAGACATGCTCGAAAGGACATTTTGCGATGTATGAGGTTCGAAACAAGCTTTAAAGGGCGTCTTTAAGAAGGAAGCGAGAGAGTTAGTCTCACCACAAACATATGGGTGTCATGATAACATCCTACTACATGGTGGTGACTGCTCCTTTGGATAGATCTGAAATTGGGAATTACAAAGAGGATCATCGGTTTGAAAGTCATCCAGATCATAAGGGAGTGGAATCTTTGATTGCATAGTGGTCGATTGAGAGGTATTCACGGTAGCAGTTGATCTTTAGAGGCGAATAGAGGCGATCGGCTTGTTTAAGCGAGAACATCTTGATGCGTGGACCGATTCCTTAGTCTTTAGGAGAGGAATACATTCATATGCGTTGTTGTGCGCATATTGAATCTAGTTGTTAGTGACGGTTTAAAGTAATACTTCTAGTTATTAGGAATGCTTTGAAATATATGCGTTCCTCTTTCAGCTTTGAAGTCATTTGAGATGAGGTGTGAGGCTGGAAAGATATCCAGGTAGCTTGCCTTTGGATGTTAAAACAAGATGGAACTCGACTTATCTTATGTTGAGTTCACTCTTGGTTAGAGTGGCTTTTGAGAAGATGATGTTGGAGGATAAACTATCTGTGACTACTTCTTAGAAGATGATGAGACAGAGGACAAAAGAGTTGGACCACCAACGGCAAGATTGGGATGAGGTTGAGGTGTTAGTCGAATTCTGAAAATCTTACAAGTCACTTTGACATTTTCTCAGGTCGGTGACTTCCACGGTATGTTACTGAGATTGTGAACATAGAGAAGAATTTAATTCAGTGTGGTAATAAGGATAAGGAGGTTAGAGATCGGCGTGTGATGAGAGATAAGTTTGAAAAGTATTGGGATGGGATGAATATGAATCCATTAGTGATTATAGGTAGTGTGTTTGATCCCAAAACAAGATCATTTGCATCTTTATGCTTTGAACATGTATGGTAAGGATACCATTGAGTGTAGGCATAAACTCTTACATTTTAAGTGTGTTGAAGAAGTTGTATGAAGAGTATATTACATGGTTTAAAAAGCCAGAAGAGGATCGATCTTTAAGTTGGAGATTCATGAGATCCGTGAGTGTTATTCTGATGATGATGATAACATATGCATGCAAAGTATTTATGATAAGATAAATAAAGATAAGGAGAAGTTGAAGATGTTCGAGCAAGTCGATATTTACTGGCTGAAAAACTGAGCTAAGAGTCGAAAATAACTGTGGCTTTCTTATGATGTTTTATCTAAGGTAATAAAAAGCAAGTTTCCTATCCTCGTCTGAAGCTGCCTCGAGATATACTGAATCCAAATGTCCTCGCTTGCCTCAGACCGCATTCAGCATCACCGGCCGTATTGACCCTTACCGAGTAGTCTAACACCTTATATGGTGGAGTGTTTGTCAGGCTTACAATAAGGCTAAGGTAACTCAAGAGTGAAGTCAAGTGGCAAACTCGTCGAAATGATGAAGGCTGAGTTTTTCATTCACTTGGTAAGTAGCTTTAAGTTTCTTTAATTTCAGCTTTAAAGTATTAGTTTATAAGTTACTAACTAATGCACTGAATTGTAGATTCTAGAATTCAGCTACATAAAGTCAATGATTTGGTATGTATCTCCTCTCTAATCTATGTTTTTTCATATGACTAAGCAGATCATATATATTTTCGATCTCTTCATAACACGCTTTTTAGCTTATCTACTTTACATACCGCTAACGCTGAAGAACTTACATTTTTTTGTTTAAAAGTAACATAGCTAGCAGATGGATACAGTATTATTTTCAACCCGCTAAACGTGGTCAAACTATGCATAAGTTTTAACTATGTCATGCTGAAACTATATGGCTGAAATCTGGTTTTATATTTGATTTTTAAAGGAATGATTTTGTTTCATGCTGATCCGTTGAAATCTTTTTATATTGATTCTTTTAAAGTGAATGACTTTGTTTCACGGCGCTTTAAACTGGTTTTTAAGTTATATACAATAGGACACTAACCAAAGTCGTGGATTTGGGTTTGTAAGTAACAATGAGTACAATTGAAGGTAGAAAGCTTTAATTTTCGTGATCGCTTTTAATACGAATCAAATTATGACATGTTTTGGGACCGTATTTTTTATGACTGTTTGTGAATGAACATTCGAATGGTTTTTATGTTTCGAGATCTGATGCAATGTATTTGTTTCAGATTTTGAGTTTATTTCGTTTATTTTATTTTTTAATCATTTTGTTGATGTTTATTTCTTAACCAAAACCGAACCAAAATAACCGAAATAAAACCGAACCGAACCGAATTTCTATTTCGGTTTATTCGGCAAAAAATTTTATTTCCGAAAAAAATGAAAAACCGAAAGAACCGAACCGAATTAACCGAAAAAACCGAATATCCAGGACTAATTTATAGTGTAACCGAGCAGTGATGGCATTTTCGTAAATATCGGCTTAATTATAAAGTTCTTTTTTGTTTCGCACAAAACCCCGATACTTTTAAATTGGAATAATAAGCCCCAGAAATCTTAAAATTAACTTATCTTTAGGGCCTATAGTGACACTGAACCCTAATTACCAAAATCTTGACACCAAAACAACAAAAGCCCCTTTTGTTCCATGTAATTGTAAGCTTCCGATCAAAAACCCAATCTCTCTGTCCGCAGAGAAGATCAGTTTTGTGATTCAGAGAATCAAAGTTGGTGAGATAGAGAAAGAGAGAGATAACGAAGATGGACGCTATGAGGAAGCAGCTCGATGTGCTCATGGGAGCTAACAGAAACGGCGATGTGACGGAGGTCAATCGCAAATACTACGACCGCGAGGTTTGCCGTCTCTTCTTGTCTGGTCTGTGTCCTCACGAGCTCTTCCAATTGACGGTGAGTATATACATCTTCTTCGATACCCATGTTTTGTTTCTTAAGCTCAATGGCTTATCATTAGTATCTTGGGGAAAAAAGCCCTAATTTCCTTATCCCTTGTGAGCACGGGTCGATGAGACATGATAATATTAATAAGAGATGGCTTTGATACATGAATTTTTGTATCGGTATGTGTTAGCTGACACATTGCTTTGGATTATGTTAAAAATTCTAGCTTGATTTGGGGGAGGTTGTTGATTTAGGTAACAGTGTGAAATTTTGTGTTATCACAGTGCGCTACGTTGCTACTACATAGTCGTCGTTTTGCTCTTTTATGCATATTGAATACTTCAGAGTGCATTTTCGGGTTCGAGATTCGTAAGTTGTTGTACATCTAAACTTGTGTTGGCTCACTGTTTTTTTTTTTATTATTAGTTGGCTAATTTGGTCTGTGAGTACTCTTTGACATGTTTGTTATTATCAGAAAATGGATATGGGTCCTTGCCCAAAGGTGCACTCTTTGCAGCTGAGGAAAGAGTATCCTTTTTGAACGAAAGTAGAGTTTTCTTCTTCTTATGTGTGAGTCTGGAACCTATCCTTTTTTTTCTAATATCCACACAAGTTTTCAGTGGCATGTTTTGCTTTAACTCCTCCTAAGATATAAAGAAGCAAAGGCAAAAGGTGTTGACAACTACGATAGGGAATTGGAAGATGCGATAGATAGGCTTATTATTGAGTGTGATAGGAAGATTGGTAGGGCCCTTAAACGTCTTCAGGAAGAGGATGCCAAAGCTGCCATTGCAATTTCAGTTACCGAAGTTACTCAGGTGATGATCTAAGTTTTAATTCATTAAGTTCTTTTTGTGTTTTTTTTCAACTCAAGCTTTTTCCTCATCGTTTCATTTCAGTCACCTGAAATTCTCGAATTATCGAAGCAAATCAAAGAGAAGATGAAGGAAGCAGACCTGCACGGTAATATAAAAGATAACTTTTTTTTTTTGCTGCTTAATTGACCACTTTTTTTGCTGGTTTTTTATGACTAGAAGTTCATTGCAGCTCATATAAATCTGGAACATTTGTGTTTGCACTTTGTTGGCAGTGTATTTTCATTAGTATTTCTGTAGGCATCTAGAGTAGGCTATCAACTTGGAAGTGTCTCTTGATATATGCTTGCTTCCACGAACAAAATAGTTAATTTATTTCAATCAGGCTACAAGATGTAAATTAACTCAATTTAAGAATTAGACCCGCCACTTCCTATTTGAATATTTTAGCTGCTCAAATGGTACAGTATGTAGATTTCTCATCTTGTGGAAAATAAAGTTTTCCTGTGGTGTTGCCAGAGATGGGTCTTCACCTTTTATAACTGTTTTTTTTTTTTTTTGGTCAAACCTTTTATAACTGTTCTAAAGTTGAAAAAAGCATCTTTCTATGTAATTGGCACTAAATGGCTTGGATGTAAAGCTTCTGCTAGTGATTGTTGTGTGATTTAAAACTTTGGATGCTGCTATAATATTCAGAAATGATGTTGTCATATCACAGATCTTGAAGGCAAAACGGATCTGAAGATTAGAGCTCTTGAGTTAGTTGAAGAAATGAGGACTAAAAGAGCTGACCTACAGGTGTGTCATCATGTAATTTGCTATTTGCTGTGCCTGGTACATTTTTAACAGTCTAAGTCCTTTGTTTTGTTTCCCTGCAGGCTGTGCTACTGTTGGATGCCTTCAACAAAGATAGGGCATCCTTGCCACAGCCCGTCCCAGCTCAGCCACCAGCTGCAGCATTTCCTCCGCCTGATCCTCGTACTCAAGAAATGATCAATGAGAAATTAAAGAAAGCAGAAGAGTTTGGTAAGGGGCAACCTCTAAGTCATATCTGTTTTAATATCTGTGGTGATCTTGAACCGATAATTCTTTAAGTTATCATTGCAGTGTTGCAAAATTTCGGTTTCTGTACTTTTTGTTCTTCTTATCATTTTTAAATTCAACTTTCTTCGCCAACATGTGAGTTTCTGGTGGCTGATCGAAAAATTACTTGGCCTATTAATTGATTCTTTACGAATGTAAAAAACTGAGCTTAGGAAACCTTTGTGATAGGCAATGTTAGAAGAAGGCAGTTTATAGTTACATACCTACATAAAGAACGTTTGAACTTTTTCAATGTTGGAAACAGCCACTGTGCAGTTACAATATCTGTATGTTATTTCAGGCGAACAAGGGATGGTTGATGAGGCGCAGAAAGCACTAGAAGAGGCGGAAGCGCTTAAGAAGGTTTGTTTTCTTTCGTAAATTAGTTTTTTGTTTGGTTCTTATATCCGAGTTACTTCATGTGGAGATGTTAATGAATTCTATCGACACAGGGATCTCTCTTTTCTTGGTTTGTGTAAATTGCTTGAATAGTTCTGCATGTTCTATATGTCTTTCCCTACTCACTTATCGTATATGTTTCAGCTTACTGCTAGACAAGAACCTGTAGTGGATTCAACCAAGTACACTGCTGCTGACGTGCGCATTGTAAGTCAAGATCATCATTTTTATCACCTTATCTCTGACATGATGATCTATTGAAATTCATTTCCCATAGCGGCCCTCAAGATTCTTGATTCTTAGGAATTCATTTCTAATAGTGTGTTTAGTCTGATGACCATTAGAATTTAAGGGAGATATTCCTGCTTCTAGTATCCAAAAAGAAGTAATGGCTTATAAATTTTGATAGGATAAATTTATTTGTTTTCTCTTGTTAAGTATGCATTCAGTGTTCTCAATTTTCTAACAGCTTAATAGAAATTGCTTTTGAAGAGAAGTAACCATGTTCTCATCTCTTATCGATGTACCATCTCTGTTTCTTTTGTCAGCTTGTTAGTTTGGTAGCCCTCACTCTCTGTTCTTTTGTTGTCTCAGACAGACCAGAAGCTGCGTCTATGTGACATATGCGGAGCATTTTTGAGCGTCTATGACAGGTTAAGTTTGGTTACTTAAAAAAATTATGCTTTATGGTTCCTTGGTGTACTCATAAGAAAGCTAGAGATAGATTCTTGGGTTGCAAGTGGTTCATTATTTGACCCCGGCTATTGTACCTCCTTTTCACCAGCAGGCTATTTGGGCCCAGTTTTACGAGGATTACTTTTGCAGCTAATAAATGTGCGTTCTTTCTTGATTTATTGTGCCTGTTAGAGATAAATAATGGAGCTTTAAAGTATAATTATGTCACCAATATGTTATTTGCATTTGGCAATGTCAAAAATCTTTTGTACTGCCTTTAGTGATCGTCGGTTAGCTGATCATATTGGAGGGAAGCTTCATTTGGGTTACATGCTGATCCGCGACAAATTGGCAGAGCTTCAGGTAATAAACAAAGAAACTTTCTACTGTGATTTTCCTGCTCTGTCTCAATGTAGGCTGTATAGTTATATTCTTTCTGTTTTCTTCAGGAGGAGAAGAACAAAGTTCACAAGGAACGGGTCGAAGAAAGGAGGTTTACTTTTCTCAAGCTTTTGAACACATTAGTAGTTTGCTTCTTTAAATCTTCAACATTTTTGCTGAAAAGCTTAACCAATCTCAGATCAAAGGAGAGGAGTAGAGAGCGAGAATCAAGTAAAGACAGAGACGGAGGAGATAGCCGTGACCGTGGAAGAGATGTTGACCGTAGGAGTAGAGATCGCGACAGGCACCATGACCACCGTGAACATGACAGAAACTATAATCAGTCACGTGGCTATGACTCAAGAAGCCGGCGAAGTTCGCGGTCCCGGTCAAGGGAAAGACCGAGGGATTATGATCGCCGCAGGTAACTTTGATTAAGAACAGAGACACATCTTATTGTTACTGCAAATATTGTCTGCATTTAAATATGTATTTTAACTAACTTACAGACGCCATGACCGCTATTAAGACCCTGCCAAAGATGATTGCACCTGGTTTAAGAGGTTCTTACAGATGCGTTTAGGATCAATTTGGAGTTCCAAACCCTTTTTTTCTTTGCTTATGTGTTTTAAGGTCTTTAGTTACTAAATTTGTAAGAGGAGCTTCTTCAGATGTTTTTAATTGTGTTGAAAATTGACATCAAAGACTTGTGAGTAAAAGATTGTGATGTTCTCATGGTTCTCTCTCGTGTGAGATGTGTTGGGCTTACCATCAAAGTGGTCTCTCTCTCTCTCTTATGGACAACGTTTTATCAATTTTTTCTTTAATTTTTTTTGTTCTCATTTATTCAAACACCAGGAAGAAAAAACAACAATTCGTGTAAGTTGACTGTTTAGAACTTACAAAATCCTGTATAATAACTTCATTAACTGACGACAAAAAAAATCTTCATTAACTTGTGCCAATTATTCTAAGACGAAACAAAAAAAAGAAGTTATGGCAATTATCTTGGATACTAGCTAGTATTTATTAGCTAATGACAAAATTAACGGTTGATCTGAAGCCGTAAAGAACTAAAGACCACATTCAAATCATAAATTGTCTAACACAAGTCGCTTAGAACCTACGAGCGATTTAAAAATTGTCTGATATGCTTCAGTAAAGTTAGAATATAAAACTCTTACCAAAAAAATAGCATAGGTTCAACGTCAAGTCAGCTTTTTCTCTCCATGTTCTCTCGGTTTTCTGCGTACATCTTACTAAAATATTTAAATTCCTCTTAAAATGAATTCGGAACTATTTGTGTAAGCTGAAGAATTATTGACATATTTGAATAATTCAAGTTTACAGTAAAGAAAGATACCAAGTGAGTCTAGCCTCATCGAAATTTCTATATATATTTTATCGCAAAATCTAAAACCTTACCAACCATTTAAACCTCGTCGAAACTCATCACCGTCGAATTTTATTGCAACCTCTTTTCATCTTGTTGCATGCGCAAAGGTGTTCGTTCAAAACGTAGATCAGAAAAGAGAAACATGATTTAAATGCATTGTCACCGAGTTAGTTTCTTGTAGCACCCAAAACAAATTTCTACATATTATTTCTCGATTATTTCATACAGTTTCCTACTTCCTAGTCTTTATCAGCAGAACAACCTAAATATCACGCAAACATCTATATTCACAAACTATATATCTATATAGTTAATTTTTCATTTGTCTATGTCTTTAGTGAAAATATCCCAAAAATGCCACTATATCCAATAAATAGAAAAAGGGAAGGTCAAAGATCATTTGTAACTCAACATCACACTGTATAACAAAGCATCTCAAGTTTTAGCATTTTTCAATGATTTTATTCAAATTATAAATAACGGTCATCATTCATTTTAGTGTTGAAAAGGCATCTTATAATAGTATTTAATATATAGTTTAATGATTTCTAAGTTGAGGGAATCATACTAGGCAATTATTGGGACTTTGTTTTTGATAAATAATAATTGGGTGATGCACAAGCCATACTCTTTTGAATCGAAACCAAAGCAAAGGTCAATAAAAAAAAGAGTTTCGTTTAATAAGGCCAATAAAAGAGCTTTCTAAGACATAAATTCTGACTACACTAATATGGATAAAAAAAATTAAATCAAACATAGCTATTTAGAGGACTCCTGTTTCAGTTTTATCAAATTCAAGTTGAATTGAAGACTACGTTTGAGGAGAAGATTCATTTCTCATCAAATGTTTTTTTGTTAATCTCATCACATATATTTGATCCCTAATCCAAGAAAAAAAAAAGATATACGGACTAAAAAATAATTTTATTTATTTTAATCATTGGTTTATTATTAATTTTTTTCCTTCTCACTTTTTGTTCCTAATCAACCATTCTCTTCTACATCTTTCTCGTGGGAAGTTATTGAATTTATTTTGAAAAATAGACTATTTAAAAAAAAATCAAGAAAGCCTATATATATACATGGAATCTTGAATGCATGTCACGTAACTCTCTTCTCCTTGTCTATTAAGGAAGCCTATTTCTTCTCTCTCCCTATATATACACACACACTCTCATAGACATATATACACATATATATACACACACACACACATACAATACATATCTATACACATTTGATCATATATATATATACATAGTTTTTTTTTGTTAAAGAAAATAGAGAAGAGAATGGGTGCATTTGATTATATCTCTAGCTTTTGTTCATATACATACGCTAATGCCAAAACCAAGCGTAAGCCATTGCAGGTCTGTTCTTCTCGCAATACCTTTACAACTCTGCTCTTTCATCCTTTCTTTCAAACACTACTCTATATACATATTTTTTTTCGAATTGATTTGGTTTAACTTCAAAACTATATGCTAATACGTTATACGTGTATGCAACAAAATTCAAATGTTACGTTTCAAAATGTGAACATGGTCTTTTTACCCGTTTCTTACTTTCTTAAACACGTTCCTTCAAAACTTTCATAAAAAATTTCCTTATATATAGCTAACCCAATTGGTCGCAGCTAGAAACTGATTTAAAAATTACAACATGACAGCGACAAGCTTAGAAATTTAGTTTGGATTTCTACAAAATATTTTGGGGATAATTTTTTCTTACGAAATATGCATGTTTATTTTAATATCTAATTAATGAGTTTGTGTAGACAGTGGATATCAAGGTGAAAATGGACTGTGATGGTTGTGAAAGAAGAGTTAGAAACGTGGTTCGTCGCATGAAAGGTTCTCTTTCTCATCTCTCCATCTCTCTCTGACTTTGAATCAAAACTTTCTCCAATCTCTTTCTTTTTTCCCCTTTTTGTTTCCATTTCCTTTATTCTCCACGCTCTTTATTTCTCTTTTAAAGATTCTTATTCCTCTCTAAAAACTGCAATTTTATAGCTGGCCAGAATATATAATTACAATTACTAATCATTTGCTCGTTCCCTTGATTGGAAAAACTATACCAACTTTTAGTCCGAAAATATTATGGGTCGAAAAGGTCCGGAATCTATCTTTATTTACATATATTAAAAGAGTCACATGGATGACAAAAAAAAAAAAGAAAAAGAGTCACATGAAGAAATTATCAGTAAATATGATCCAATTAAATTTTGCCATATAGCTTTTTTTAGTTTTTACCTTTTGTAGTAATTTTTAAATAAAATAAATCTTGTAGCCTAAAAAACATATTGGAACCGACCGGTACAGGAGTGAAATCGGTGGAGGTGAACCGGAAACAGAGCCGGATAACGGTGAACGGACACGTGGACCCAAACAAGGTGTTGAAGAGAGTGAAGAGCACAGGTAAAAAGGCTGAGTTTTGGCCGTACATACCTCAACATATGGTTTATTACCCTTTTGCCCCTGGTATGTACGACAAACGTGCCCCTGCAGGCCATATCCGCAACCCTACTCAATCGTTTCCAACTGCAAACGCTCCTGAGGAAAATTACGTTTCCCTCTTCAGCGACGACAATGTCCATGCCGCTTGTTCCATCATGTGAGAGAGGATTATTCACAATCTCTCTCTATATATATATATCTCTTCTTTGCTATTTGTATACTTTTGTTACTGTAAGAAATCAAACGGTAATGTAGAAACTTTGTAATAAATTATAGAGACAACACTTCAAACGGAATCTATTTGATGAACTATATATTTCGAACAATTCTTTTGTTTATAAATTTAGTCGAGTGATGTTCCAAGCTGTCAAATAAATAACCATAAGCTATGTAGAATATTAAAAGTGAAAAATAGGTATAATGGACCAATTAAGCAGCTAATGTTTGTCAATTTGTCTAATTTCTATAGGACATTAATGATACTTCGACGATAATCCTATATAATAATATAAATAAATAAATGAGCAAGGAAGAATATTAGGGAAGAGACCTAAAAATCAGCATCTTTGTTAGGCAAATTGCTTCCTTTTTAATATTTTGTTTTAGAATAAGCTTCAAAGGGCAAGAGAGTGTCACATTTACAAGTTCCAACTTTTCATACCAGAAGAAAAAAGTAAACTTTTGAAGATCAAAGTGGAAAAAGCTGTATTCTTCATCCCCAAATAAAATGTCCAAGATGGACCAAAGCATCTTCAGCTTTTCTTTCAAATCTTCTTTCTTTAGAAGAAGGAATCACGGCAAAGGAAAGCTGTTTAATCACGGTACCGCATTACGATGAGACAGTCATAAGACTCGAGTCATTATTGTTGATGCTGTTTGGTGTTCTCTAAAGCATGCTTTACACCTACAAAGATTCATTTTGAATCAACAGAGCAGCAAGAAATTACTGGAAGCGGATTTGCTACTTGAATCACTAAGAAATCAATCTTTAAAACAATGAATGAATTTACTTACCTATTAATCTATCAAGATCCTTGAGCAAGCAAGAAGCTTTTACCGCTTCTTCGCTTTCCTTATTCTGGACTGTGCCTTCTGCCATTTCTTCCTAGGCACTAGTTTACTCTTTGGCTTCAACTTTATTTCAGGTGTGAATTTGAAGTTTGGATCTCTCATGCGAGTTTGTATATCCTTGAAGAACTGCATGTTCAGTCTCTTGGGTCCACCTTTTCTTAGCTCTTCATATTCAGGTCCTGAGACGATGTTTTCAAACGCTCCAATCAGAATGTCGACATCGCTCATTACTTCCCACACGTTTGTGTAGCGCCCGTCAGGCCCTTTGTTCAGTTTCTTCAGCGCGTTCTCAACAGCAAGCTTCCTCGCCTTTTTACTGGGTGAAAGCTCCTCGGGTTCATTCTCAGATTTCAACAACTCTGAGATTGTCCTGTACTTTGGTTTCTCTTCAAACTCAAACAACTTATCTAAGTATTTATCAGATGCCTCGTTCGGGCGTGGCTCGGTCGGAATATCGTCGTCATCATCACCTTCATCGCCAGTCCACAACGTTTTTTCTTCATCACTTCCTGACCAAACACTGTATAGTTCATCACTATCATCTGCATCAATTAGATCAGAGCCATCTTTAGCTTGTTGTCTAGCTTTCTTGATCTCTTTTTCAAGGCGGTTTCTTCCACTTTCTTGTTTTGTATTATCATCGCTTTCGTCTTCACTTCCTGACCATAGAGTATCATCATCCCCCAGTTCTTTCTCCCAGGCTTTTCTAAAGTCATCATCACCAGGTTTCACATTACCAAATAGATTGTAGTCTTTACCTCTTCCACTTGCATATGATCGAGTTGCTGCAAGGCATTAAATCAACTAAAGTGTCACATATATAGAGCCATGAACATCACTAATAACCAACACAATCGAATATTGAAACACTACTTTTAAAGAATCCACTAGTATTAACATCAACGATGAACATAAATTGTGTTGTGGTTCCCAAATAAACAACAATGGGAGAAGAAAAACTATGTGTAAAAATATATGCTGCAACCGTTCTTTAGGGATGATTGTCTATTGAAATTGATCATTTTCATCAACTTATGGAGCTTACATAAACATAAAAATCAAACAAATTTCCCCAATTTTTCAGATGCTTATAGAATACAATTTTCTCATGTTTGGTCCTATCCAGGACTAGTAACTTGTGCAGCTTATTACCACTCTGTAGAGTGTAGCCAGTCCAACAAAAAAATAAACTTTAAAAGAGTCATGAACAAACAAATTCTCTGCGGCATTTTCACAAACACATCGTCTACTTCTTGGACGAATCCGAACAAAAAGCTGAAGACCCCAGATACAATTAGACTCGAAGAAAGCATAAAAATTAAAAGATTCAAACATGTGTGAGAAAAATGAAACCTTTTAAGTTGTGGCGAAACCCAGTAAATACCCAAATTTGAGTAGAAGTTGCAGGACCTGAAAGCAAGCGACTTTGTGATCTACAATGAAATACATTAGCTTTGAATTTAACTGAACGAAATTGTTGTCACTCTATGGAATTATAGATAAACTAATCCATCGCAGAACCAACCTTTTGGTTATTATAGAGAACAGAGAACAGAGTCTTCGCGCGAACATCCTTCCTCTTTAACGACCCTTTAAATCGACGCCTGTGAAGCTAAATATTTTTACTAGTAAATAAATATCTTTTTTTTCTTGGGGTAAAAACAAAGGTCAAAAATTGATTTCGATTAATTTAATTATATCTTATCTGAATTAATTACATTTTCCGACAAGAAAAAAAAAGAATCTCCCGCGGTTCTCAGTTCTGTTTAATTAACTTTTTTTGTTTTTTTTTTTAAATCCGTTTCCTTTTATAAAATCGATTAGATTTTATTATTAAGAAAAGTCAAGTTTTGATATAGAGATTTGAGAATTAGGGTTTTATGATGCAGCCAATACTACTCTCGATCATAATAATATCTTTCTTGGGTCCATTAAAATATTTTATTAGCTTGCACAAGTATACAAAAACAAAAAAACACAAGATACATCAAGTAGATTTGTCAACCAAATATAAAAGCATCATTATAGCGACGAGAAAGTCAAATGGGAATAGATCTAGAGACTTTAGGATAAACATGTCTGGCCGGATGACCCATAATACGGCGACCCTTGGTATGTTTGAAGATATAAACCACCGCACCAACTGGCCATTCGATGATTCCGGTTATCAGAAAAGCCACGAACCCTAGCGTTGGCCCGACCACTTTGCATCGACAAGGGTTTTGCCTCGTTCCGCACTGAACACACGCCGGAAACGCCATCGGTTTGAGTATGTAGTATTGTTGTACGATCGATGATTGATGAGCACACAGAGAGCTAACTATTTATTTTATAGGAGAAATCAGATTCAAGGAAAGAGTAGAAATGTGATTTGTTGAAGATTTGATTTATGCGGGACTGATCTTTATAGACAGAGTTTATTTTTACGAAAAGAAAAAAAGACAGAGTTTATTTAATATCTTTCTTGTTTCCACGTAGGGTCAGTGTGTACTATTTTTAGTGGTCGTAGATATTTTTGGGTTTTAGGTCGGCTTGTTACTATTTAATTATTCTCTTTTGAGTTTTGAGTTTTAAAGAGGTGTCGGTAAGATAGACACGTTTCGGGGCCAGCAACAAAGGTCACTAAACACGTGGCTTAAGGTAATTGGAAATGAGTGGTGAAACTCTCTTACGTTATAGTAGGCTTTCTTGGAGGGTTCCATTTGACTATGTCGGCGTGGTACGACTATGATTAAGGTATTTTAAGTTAATGTAGAGTCACTATGCATGTCAGAAAGATCAATCGATTGAGATTTAATTCGGATGAAGAATGAAAAGGTTATTATATTACCTCTTCATAGATGATAGATTTGTAATTGTAGACAATCTTCTTGTTTTCTCACATATTTGCTAATGCACTCGTAACAATCTTTAGATAAAACTATGGTATAATCTTGATAGGAACATGACGATAACATCTTCTACTTCTATCACCTCCTCGAGTATACGGATTCTACAGGATCCTTGGATTTAGGGCTACAACCTCTTGCAACATCACGACTATTGTTTTGAGACCGGGACCGGACCATTAAATCCTACATGGATTCCGGAACTTAAAAACTGGGATTGACATTCGAGCCTTGGGCTTTGAATTTCGAGTTTTTTGAAAGCTGGGCTTCACCAAAGATTAAAGAAATACGGAGTTTCAAAGACAAGTCAAAGACTCTAACAAAACACAAAGTTTGGGTCGAGTAAAAAATAAAAAACAAAGGTCTAAAGATAAAAAGAAAGACTACGGCTAGGATGTCAAAATTGGTAAAATTTAATTGGTCGACCAGAACCGAACCGATTCATTAACCATAATGGTTTTACTATTTAGATTCTAATGAGTTGATGGATCAAATAAGTTATGGATCAAATGAGTTGGATTGTAATGGTTTGTGGTTAAACCATTTACCCATTAAATTTTCATACTTAGCATCATCATTATCTTTATACTATTTTCATCATATCATCATTGTCATATCATATTTCATCATCAACATATCATCATCATTCTCATCATCATACTAAAATTTTCCCACCAAAAACGCAATTCCGTAAAACACGAGTCCGTATTTTATCCGCCAAAAATACGAATCCATATTTTTCCGCCAAAAACAAGTTTTCACAATTTTCCGCCAAAAATACAAGTTTATATTTTTCCCGCAAAAACACGAGTTTACATTTTTCCCGCCAAAAATACGATTTCACAATTTTCTCGCCAAAAACACGAGTTCACATTTTTCCTGCCAAAAACACGAGTCCGTATTTTTTCCGCAAAAAACACGAGTTCGAATTTTCCCGCCAAAACCATGAGCCCGTATTTTTACCGGCAAAAACGTGATTCCGGAATTTTTCCACCAAAATTACAACCACGCATTTCCCAAAATTTTCTTGCTGATTCCATAATTTTGTCAAAAACTTGATTCCGAAATTTTCCTGCCAAAAATGTAATTTCATAATTTTTGCCCAAAACCGTGTATTCATATTTCATGACATTGATGATAATGGCAAAATGATAATATATGATGATAAATTATTAATTATTTATTTTCATATTTATTGTTATTAAATTATTAATTATTTATTTATTTTATTTTTATGAGTCAACTCATTAACCATCCAAACCATCAAATTAATTTGATTTATGGGTTAACTCAACCCATTTAACAAATGAGTTATGAGTTGGTTTGGTTTGGTTTACCCATTTTGACACCTCTAACTACGGTTTTAGGCGGTAGAACTAATTTTCCATAATACTTAATTTTTAGAACCAACTTTTCATAATTTTTTAAAACCAAAATTTATGACTTTTGATTTTTAGTTTTCTAATGAGCCTGATTGTTTTGAATTTATAAGTTTATATCCAAATATGACTGTAGAAAAATTTCAAAACCACAACCAATTACAGTCGATACATTCTTTCTCTCGAACGAAGAATCTATAAAATTAAAGCTGGGTCAATTTTAGCCAACATGGAACAGAGAAATACAGATCACAAACATCTTGAGATTGAACAAAAGATCAGCAGAGTGATTTGTAACGAAACGTAATTAGTCAAAAATAATATCTAAATTTAAATTAAATTAATCGAAAATAATTAGTTCTCAAACAAAATCATATATCCAAGAATCTAAACTTTGTTGAAAGAGATCGACATCAAACCAAATTCATAAAAAAAAAAAAACCAAAACAAAAAGCAATTAAACTATTAAAAATCAGGGAATGATCATAGTGATTTTTTATTGTTAGAACTCATCATAGTTTTAAACTCTTCAAAGCTCACAAAACCATTGCCGTCTGCATCAACGGCTTGAACCATCACCACACATTCTTCCATCGTATGCTTTTCTCCTAAACGTTTCAACACAACGTGAATCTCACTCGCCGATATCTTACCGTCACCATCGATATCATACAAATCAAAAGCTTCTTTCATAACAGTTTCTTCATCATCCTTTTCTCCTCCACCACCAAGCATCAAGCACGAAGCAAATTTCGCAGCGTCGATTTGACCATCACCGTCGACGTCAAGCTCTCTAAACATCTTACCAAGTTCTTCAGACGTTATTGAAGGAGAAAAGACACGAATTGCTTCGGCAAATTCGTCCCATGAGATTTTTCCATCTTTGTTCTTGTCAACTCTCTCAAAGGTCTCTGCGACAGACATAATTGTTTTGAGTAAGGTGATGATGTAGAGTCGATGGAAGATTTTATGGGAGGAGGTCAAAAACCAAATCTATATTTATACGAGAAAATCGATTATTGTTTGGATTCCTGCTAAGATTTGGTTTTGCAATGTGAAATCTAATTGCGTTATGCATGATATTTTTTTTAAGATTTATTTCCTTTTTCAAAATCCTAAACTTTTATGGTTTTTCTTTAACAAAAAGATAAAAAAAAGAAAGAAAAGTTTCCTTTTTTCTCTCCAACAAAAAAATCCATAAAATTTCCTTTTCTAAAGAAACAGAGATAGCACATGTCCAGAAGATAAAAACAGAGGCAATTTAAAAAACAGAGTATCATATATGCTTAATCACCGATTCACCTAGCCTTAGGCATAAAATCCGATCCGAACCTGATCCGAAAAAACCAAAACCGAACCAATCCGAAATAGCTTCGGATTCTATATGACCCTATCCGAATAATCCGAAATCCGAATAACCCGATAAAATCCGAATAACTCGATCCGAATCCAACCAAAACCCGAACCGAACCCAATCCAAAATACTTCGGTTTCTATATGATTATATCCAAATAATCCGAATGCCCAGGGCTAATTATTCACCATTCAGAACTACAATGATTTTGGTTAATGGATTTTGTAGCTTATATTATCTTGAATTAGATGTGCTTATTTGAAGATACGAAAGATTCTACTAAGATTTTTATTTTAATAATTTAATTTTAATTATTACGAATTTGTTAAACCATCATATCTTATCGCTATTTATTATTACATCTAGTTATACTGCTATCTCTTCCCGCTAAAATTATTTATCATCTTATGCAACATATAAAACTCGATATATCGAATGAAAAAACGATAACTCTTTATTGTTTTTTTTTTAAGTAATTCATTTATATGGAATCCATAATTCTTTGTGTGTTAAACATTAAATGAAAAATTTGCGCACATGATAAAAACATTAAATGAAAAATACAAGTGCTTAAAATCATACAGTATTATGAATTTATTAACTTATTTAATTTCATTTGGATTGTGTGTATTTGTAATTCTGACAAATTTTCTATTTTCTTGTTTTTCTTGGAATCAAAATATTTTTATGGCATTGGAGTATATTATGAGATATCCCCTATATATTATTTCGGAAGTACATTTATAAAATAAACCTTACAAAATGTATCAAAGAACATCACTTTGCCATTACATCAAAGAACAAATTTTAATCTCTCATTAAGTGTATTTTAATCATTAGTTATTATGTGATCATTTAATTAGTATATAATAAATAGGTAATTAAGGGTATTTTATAAAATCGGTTATTGGTTTTAAAAATCGTAACTAACTTTAAAATATTTACGTGGAACTAACTTTAAAAATATTAACTTTAAAGATATTTATCTTTAAATAATAATTATATTTATCTTTAAAATATAACTTTAAAAAAATCGGAATTAAAAAATCAGTAATTATTCTGTTAACTTAAAAAAACAGAAATATTATTATTATAAAAATCAGTTTTATTTATGAGATAATTTACTTGATAATAATAATTGTTTTGAATATGGAAATTACCTACTAGATAATTTACTTGATAATTTTTTCTTTAAAAAAAACAAATATTTTCTAATATGTAATTAGTATTAAAAATAGAAACTAACTTTTAAAAAATATTTACGTGGAACTAACTTTAAAATATATTTATTATTAAAATATAATCATATTTTAATATTTAAGTTATAGTTATCTTTAAAATATAATTTTTTTAAAAAAATCGGAACTAAACAAATCAGTAATTATTATGTTAACTTAAAAATTGTAAATATTATTAGTTATAAAAATCAGTTTTATTTACGAGATAATTTACTTAATAATAATATTTGTTTCGAATATGGAAATTATTTACAAGATAATTTACTTGATAATTATTGTTTCTTTATACAAAAAAAAAATTATTTTCTAATATGTAATTAGTATTAAAAATCGGAACTAACTTTAAAAAATATTTACGTGGAACCAACTTTAAAAATATTAATTTTAAAATATATTTATCTTTAAACTATAATCATATTTTAATATTTAAGTTATATTTATCTTTAAAATATAACTTTTAAAAAATCGGAACTAAAAAAATCAGTAATTATTATGTTAACTTAAAAAATTGGAAATATTATTGTTGGTTCTAATCACCATTATTTTCACTTGATTTCAATATGTTTTTTTAACCTTCTCTTATTTTTTTTTAAGGTTTGAGAGAGAGAAGAAGAAGAAGAAGAAGTGAATTAGTATTGTTAAACCATCGACTAAGAAGGTACTTATTTTTTAAAACGTTTAATCAAATCCTCATTGTTGTGTGCCTCCATCTACTAAATAAAATTTTATTTATTTGGTGAAACCTTGATTTCAAATCCTCATTGTTGGTGAAATCTTGATTTCAATATTATTGTTGGTACTAATCACCATTACTTTCACTTGATTTCAATAGGTTTTTTAAACTTCTCTTATTTTTTTCAAGGTTTGAGAGAGAGAAGAAGAAGAAGAAGTGACCTAGTATTGTTAAACCATCGACGTTTAATCAAATCCTCATTGTTGTGTGCCTCCATCGACTAAATTTAATTTTATTTATTATGTGAAACAAAAATGCATAGATCTGGAAGCTGAGCTGGAGAAGGAGAAATCAGAGGTTTTGGCTGCAAAAGCTCCCCTATCATTCGCTGATGTTTTTTTAATATTTTTGAGTTCATAGGCATTTAGGATTTTTTTTCTGCTTGGTGACTGGTATGTTCGCTTGCAGACTTGGTTTTGTGATGTTGTTTTGATGCTTCTTAACATCTGCTACGTTATATCACCTTAATAATATTGATTAGAACATATTCTTTGTAGCTATCATTGTTTCAGCAAATTCCTTTTTTCTCTAGGTTTAGGTTTACAAATTATTTTTAAAAATGAGTTACTGTTACGACAGGAAGAGTTGAAAGGCAACGCTATTGATATCGTAGTTATATCAGTATCAAGTTACGACGAGCCAAGCTATTTGCTGGCACACGTTATTCGAGGCCCATGCAATTTTTTTATATATGCGTCTATCTGTTGTAGAGAGTAAATTCACTAAAGAAAAGCTTTTATTCGTTAATTTTATGCAACCCCTAGGGTTAATTTGCTTCCAAGTATGTGGCTAAGTGTTTTGCTTCCAAGTTTTTTAAGGTTTTGCTTCCAGAAATAGGTTGGATGCGTGTTTTGTTTACAAGTTTGTAATTTTTTATCAAAAAATTAAATGCTGTTTTAAATTTGGAAGAATGCATTATGCATGGTTGTATATTGTTACAATTACTTTAAATGTAACAATTTTACCTTAATAATTAGAGATAACAATATTTCTAATATTCTCATAATAAAATCTGAAGATACTGAATAGTTAGAAGATATCGATATTGATAAGTATCCATATTGTTTACTTATCAAAATTACAAAATTTCACGTAATAAGAATCTATCGTGTTTTGAAATTACATTGCAAAAAAATTCGGCAACCATAAAGTTACAGAATTTGTTAATATTCCATAATTTTCGAATGTGTTAATCAGTATATGATTTCACATTTATTATTATTCCATAAACTATTTGTTATTATTTGTTATTATTCCCAAAACTATTTCTTATTATTCCAAAAATAGGAATTCCCTTATTTTAATTAAATCATAAATGCAAAAAATCCGGTAACCATAAAGTTACAGAATTAGTTAATATTCCATAATATTCAGATATGTTAATCGGTATATGATTTCATATTTGTTATTATTCCATAAACTATTTGTTATTATTCCAAAAAATATTTTTTATTATTCAATAGATACGAATTCCTTTTTTAAAAATATTAATCATAAATGCACAAAATTTGGTAACCATAAAGTTGAAGAATTTTTTAATATACCATAATTTTTGGGATACCATAGATTATCCAATAAAAAAATACATAAAATAATTCCGTTTGTAGAATTAGTTTCGGAAGGTTATCGAATGCCGATAATATCCTAATATTTAACATATCCAAAAATTTTAATATTTGTAATTTGTCCAAAAATTTTGGTAACCATAAAGTTGAAGAATTTGTTAATATTCCATAATTTTTGGATGTGTTGATTGGTATTTTATTTCATATTTGTTATTATTCCAAAAACTATTCGTTATTATTTGTTATTATTCCAAAAACTATTTCTTATTATTCCAAAAAATCGGAATTATATTATTTTAATTAAATCATATATGCAAAAATTACGGTAACCATAAACCTTAAGGGATACGATATTTTAAAAGTTAGAAGATATCGATATTGATAAGTATTCATATTTTTGTGTTCTATATATTTCCATATATTTTCAAAAATAGGTAATTAGTATATAAAAAAATCGGTAATTGGTTTTAAAAATCTGAACTTTGAACTAACTTTAAAATTATATTCTTAAAAAAAACGTGGAACTAACTTTAAAAATCTTTTGGATCTAAATTTTTGGTTAACATTTATATTTAAAAGTTTTATATGGAAATTAGTATATAAAAAATCAATAATTATTAGGTTAACTTAAAAAATAGGTAATATTATTAGGTATAAAATCAGTTTTATTTACAAGATAATTTAGTGTTAATAATAGTTGTTTCGAATATGAAAATTATTTACGAGATAATTTACTTGATAATTATTTCTTCTTTAAACAAAAAAAAATCGAATATGTAATTAGTATTATAAATCAGAACTTTTATCTTCTTGTGTATAATAATATTTATAAAGTTATAAACCTAACATTCAATCTTCAACAGTCGTCAGCTAATAATAGAAGCTGTATACAAAAAATATCATCGAGTATGGTTCTATTTATAATTGTTTAAGTGTGATGTAGAACAAATGGATATTTTTTATATAATTGATAATAAATAAATGTATGTGCTATAGCATAAAAAATAATTGTATACAAATTATAATTTAATATTTATAAATCTTATTCATTTGTTTATTTATTCTTACCATGTATATTTATTCTTATTGTATAAATTTTCTTTAATGAGTTGTTACAAAGAATTTTCCAGAATTAATTATGTATACAAGTTTTTTTGTTTTTAAAAAAACAAAATTTACCAAAATGAAGCTAAAAAATATTTAATAGGCAAAATGTGAAAATAGACTAATATCTACTAAATGGACCCAATGTGGATATAAAAAACATGATATATTGTTCATTGACATAAGACAAAAATTATATATTGATCAATATCATATTACTGAATATACCTTTTAACATAATATACTAAAATAAACATGTAATATGAATAAAACATAAATTTATATTTTTACTCCTACAACAAAATCACTTACTTTTAAAATATTAATTTAAAAACAATTTAAATGTAAACCTTAACCCGTGCATAAGCACGGACCAGAATCTAGTTGATGTTGATTTGGAGAAAGGTAATATTAAGATTGGATTTATCATCATATATTATTTATTTTTTATAATTATTATTTTAATTATTTGTTGGATTTTTTTATTTTTATTTTTTGTTAATTACACTTTAATTCTATAATAAATATCATTTTTTGTCAACAACATGCTTTATGATGATAAATTATTTAGATATAATAATGATTATCATACTTTAGTATAGTATTTTATCTATAACTTGTAAAGACATTTTGTTAATTATAAAAGGTACATTGTAAATATATATATAGATATATTGCTCTAAAGAAACTCCGAAATATATTTTTTATATTTTTCTTGTCTTATGAAATTTCTTTTATACGGTTTACAAATTTTATCTACATTTAAATGAATACATCAAAGTATTATAATGATACAACTAATTTATAAATTCATTTTCTTATTGTGTCTTCAAATCTTTATGTGTATATAATCTATGTAATTCTAAAAATTTATTTAATAAATAGATATTTAGATAGTTGGTTTAATTATATATTATATATATATCTTTTCATATATATATATAGATGTACACATAAATTTGCAAGAAAATGATACACATTGATACTCAAAATTAGTTTTTATACACAAAAGGTAAGATGTAAAGAGTGGAACCAATCTTAACGAAGTTAGACATGGTAAGAAATACATATTTTAAAAATTAAGTACCATAAACATAGACGAAACATATATACTGATCAATTAAGATTTAAATTGGATATTCGAATAAATTTACAGTTAATCCGAGTACAATTAAATCCATTAGCTACGTGAATTAATCTAAATTTTGTGGAAGACCAAGTCACATCCTAATTTTGCTAAGTTTAGTTTTAACTTGGACCATTTTCGTTCAGTTGTTGTTTAATCACTCCTCCAAAAGTTCCTAAGTAAAAGCACAACCTCAACCGTTTTTTTTTTCACTCAAAGATTTATATAATTTGATCTTTCTTTATTCCTCGACCAAAAAACAGTTTAAAGAAGAAAATTTTACATCTTCAAAACACACACTCACATTCATCAAGACAATATGGCTGATGCGACGGAGAAAGCCGAACACGACCGTATTTTCAAGAAATTTGATGCTAACGGCGACGGAAAAATTTCGGCAGCCGAACTGGAAGAAGCTCTTAAGACACTTGGCTCGGTAACGCCTGATGACGTGAAGCGTATGATGGCTGAAATTGATACCGATGGTGATGGAAACATATCTTATCAAGAATTCACTGATTTTGCAGGTGCAAATCGTGGACTTATGAAGGATGTTGCCAAAATTTTCTAAAATGTATTTGCCATCCATATATATTTGAAATGTCAGAATTTTTTTTTTTTAATTGAGAGATTTGGTTCTAAGCATCGTAAAATTTTTCTTTTGTTATTTTAACACTCGGTGGATTTTAATTTATGTCCTAAATATCATGTAATGTGATGTAAGGTTTTGGATCAGAAAAATGCCGATTTCTCCACCACATGCTGCTTTAGTATTCATACAATTTGCTTAAATTTTCAACTTACCTAAAATTTGAATTTATTACACTAACTATTCAAAACGGCTAAAACCCACAAATCGACAATTCAAGTATTATTCCGCTAATATATGCCACATGATGTGCCGGCATCCACAGATGCCATATAGCATGGCATCCACATGGAGATTTATTTTGTGAGATAGATATTATTTACCGAGCGTAAACAAATGATTTGAGGCATCGCACAACAATTGTTAACAACACAAACTTTCATCGTTAGGGTGAGATTGAGCCTACTTCCACACTCCAAATGCAAAATATCAAATTCCAGTAAAACTATTCATTTTGTAAAATACTACTTCAGAACACTATTCCTTCCGTATAATGTAGCTATTTGTTTGGTCCTAGAACATCACATTTTACGTGTGGCCAAATTTACGGAAGGAATAGTGTTCTACAAAAAGAATAATATTCTACAGAAGAAATAGTTTTCTACTGAAAGAATAGTGTTCTACAGAAAGAATAGTATTCTACGTATGAATAACTTTCACAAAGCGATCCATTTTACCCTACCTGAAATCGGGCTCCCAGAATTCCAAATCTGGAACACGATATCTCACCCTCTATTCTAGATTTTTTCTTATACTGAAATTTGTTAATTGTTTTAACAAGGTAGCAGCACTTAATCACAAGTAGCCTCAAATCTGTCGAGATTCACCGCCGAGTAGGATTAGTAATATTTTATCTCAGTTAAAAAAAATATATATATATTTGCGTCGATGCCACGTGGCATCATAGACTATTTGGCATCTGTGTGGACGCCACGTGGCATCCATGTAGCATTTATTAACGGAATATTAACACCGTTAATCGATTTTGGTTTTTTAATGTCTCGCAGAAGAAATTCAAATTTTGAAGTTCATGTAGTTTAACGCACAACATATAAGTTCATGTATGAATACACCAAAGCAATATGGTTGGTGGGAGAATCAGCCGTTTTCCCGGTTTTGGATCATTGTTGAAACGGCAACTAGAGTACAAGTTCGTTTTGTTTTGTGAATACCTCAACAACGAATGGTTTGTTATATAAAGTAACCGATTATTCAAAAGTTGGTTTAGGCTTTTTCATCCAATATTTGACTCATCGATATAAAATAAAATAGTGACATTTCGAATTACCCGACAAAAAATAATAAATTGTGGATACTTTCTTTCTAACGTAAACCAAACCTCTCGACAAGTTCAACTGAGTTTTCTTGTTTCCCCTCTGCCTCTCGTTCGGTCTCACCTCAAACCTTCTCCTAAAATGGACCTCACTGGAGAGACCAAAACCTATGCCTCCACACCTGTCTCATCTATTGGTTGCGACTCGCCACGTGGCATATATGGAGACCACGGTTTGCTCCACGCGGCGGTTTCGTCTTCTTCCGCTGCCGCCGTACAGAGAGCTCTCCGTTTAATCCGATCCGAGAATCTGGAATCTAGGTTGTTTGCTGCCAGAGAGATACGTCGGCTCACCAAGACTTCACAACGGTGCCGCCGACAACTCTCCGACGCAGTGAAACCGCTCGTTTCGATGCTCCGGTTCGACTCGCCTGAATCACACCATGAAGCAGCTCTTCTTGCTCTCCTCAACCTTTCCATTAAAGAAGAGAAGTATGTTTCTTTCCCCTTTATTATTCCTCCGGTTGGAAGTGTTATTTCTTCGCTTGAATTACTCTGAAGTATTAATTATGTTTGATCCAATATTAGAACACTAGATTACGTGATTTTTCTTACAATCTAAGGTTTTAACTGGATTGTCAGATAAATAGTGGAATAGCAAAACAGTATAGAATGATCCAATAGCGGAAACAGTTGAACTGGATTAAGTTTTCGCTTGTAAAACCTAAAAAGCTTAGTTTTAGTAGATTAATAATGTTTCGTTTATCTTAGCTATATTTTTAGCCGAATTACGTTTCAAAACGTGAAAACGTAATAAAGTAGTGTACCATTCATTATGTAGGTAATCGCAATTCACACAATTTTACAAATCATGTCATTCCATAATGTCAATTCTTTTGAAGTTCTGCTTTTCCGTCATCTTTAACCTTTTGGTGTCAATTCGTATCTTTTTGGGTGGTCTCTTGTAATTGGATAAGTGCATCAGACGATAAGCATCTGAGGCTGGATAGATAGATTGAAGGGAATCTATTAATGTCTAATTGCTTTTTGTTTGCTTGGTGTATCTTCTACAGTTTTTTTCTTCTTCTCATCTCCTTTATTTTCCTTGTGAAGTAATTTCTTTCTTGAAATTTCAACAAAAAGAAATCTGAGTCATCCATTTTTGGGGAATAGAATAATGGCACATAACCATTGGATACTCTTTCTTTATTCCTTTTTTTTTTTGTTACTTTACATTATCATAAGAAGGAATGATGTTAGCTCCTCGTCCTACCTTTCCCGTTTTATTCCCTAAGCAAGCATAGGATCAAATTACAAGATAAGTCAGAACAAGAATCTTTCTGAAATCCTCTACCAGGCCAGTTTTTGTCGTCTGGATTAACCACACTGCCCATGCCAAGCTGATAGTGATGCGTCAAACGTTTCAAACTGATATACCTCAACTGTTTTTGATCCTAGAACTCTGTTTTGCTTACCACAGCCTATAAAGTAGAGTTTTTGGTTGATACTTGATAAAGAAGAAACATTTTTGTTTACCAGATGCTGAGTCTTCCTTAGCTCATATATAAATCATTTTTCTTCTTTGGTTTAAACTCTGAGTTCAACACTTTCATTAATGGAATCCATCTGGAGGAGGAAAGAAGCAATCAAGGTAGAGAGAGTAAAGCTCACATTTTCTCTGTTTTCACTTTTCCCCTCTTATATATTAATTATACTGTCAATCCCACTTTTAACTTTGGTTCCCATTTAACATTTAATCAGTTTTTAAATCCATAGCTTTAGATTAGCTTTTTTTTTCTCCTTCCCTTAGTCAGTTTCACTAGAGGTTAAGTCAACACCTCTTTTTGCTCTGGTTACAGTTGATAGGAATCCAATAATGACCTTGATATGAATTCAAGAATTGAACTTATTTATTATACACACTCTTGCACACACAGTAAGCTTGTGTCTCAATTATCTTAAAATATCCCCATCAGAGAACTATCTCCTTTGAGAATTATGACCTTCTATTGATATTTCAGGAACAAGGTCAGGATCATTGAAGCTGGTGCTTTAGAGCCAATCATCACCTTTTTACAATCAGATAGCCCAACACTGCAAGAGTATGCTGCTGCATCTTTGCTCACACTTTCCGCATCTCCAACCAACAAGCCTATCCTCGGTGCTTATGGCGCAATCCCTCTCCTTGTCAAAGTCATTAAGCACGGAAGCCCACAATCCAAAGCTGATGCGGTGATGGCCCTCTCCAACCTCTCAACAGTCACTAATAACCTAAACATGATATCAGAAGCAAAACCGGTCCCTTCGATACTGACCCTTTTGAAATCAAGTACGAAATCGTCTAAAAGAGCTGAGAAATGTTGTTCTCTGATTGAATCTTTAGTGGGTTCGGATGAAACAAGAAAGGCTTTGACTTCCAATGAAGGTGGAGTTTTTGCACTCGTGGAAGTTCTTGAGAACGGGACTCTTCAAGGTCGGGAACACGCAGTAGGTGCGTTATTGACATTGTGTCAAAGCGACAGGAGCAAATACAGAGAGCCGATACTCAGAGAAGGCGTAATACCGAGCTTACTAGAGCTCACGGTACAAGGAACACCGAAATCTCAAACAAAAGCTAAAAGACTTCTCTGTTTGTTAAGAGACTCAGGGAGTGCAAGATCAGAGTTTAAGCCTGACGCATTAGAAAACTTAGTGTCGGACATAATCTCTCACATTGATGGAGTCGATCAATCCGTTAAAGCGAAGAAGATGCTCACTGACATGGTTCAAGTGAGCATGGAGAAGAGCTTCAGGCACTTGCAAGAACGCGCGTCTCTAGTTCTAAAAAAAAGGAGCTTGTCTCAGTCGCGAACCCTGCTTCCTATAGTATTTTCCAAGTAAAAGATCTCGTCCCCTCTGGCTCCTCTTCGCGTAACATGTATACAACGAAATGATCCCCTATCTATAACAATAGAGACTGTCCATAAATAGGATTATAGATATATGATCACCAGTCCAGTGCCGGTGTGGTATGGTTCGGGTGACTGGTTCAAGTACAAGTCGTTCTCGTGGTGAATTTGGATTTTGGATCACCATCCGATTATACATATAAGTAAAAGAGTTGGGACTCATGTTCCTCTTTGTAAAGAAGTCTTGTATGTGTGTATATAAACAAAGCTGAAAGGGTTTTTATGCCTTAGATATTGTTCGGATTTTTAGTTTTGACTCTTCATATATTGAAGTGTTGTACATATTGAAACATCGCCATGTTTTAAGTGAGTTTAAAGAATAATAAGTCTGGTCCAACTTTACCATATCTTTCAATGAATACATTGTACTTTTAGTATATATTTAAACTCTTTTTTTTTTTCCATATGAATTCAAGATTTGTTTTATAGTTTCTTTTTTACACATTCCTAAGCAAAACGGTTTCACCCACTTGATCAAAAGCTGACAATGAAGACCTCGAAACAGAAAAGTAGAGTTTGGACTCCGGCTTTTCAGAAAAAAGACTCTAGAGATAGGTTTAGATTCTTTGCTTCTATCATCATCATCATCTCTCCCAAACGTTAGCCTCTATTTAATAATAATCGACTCGGTCGAAATTCATGCATGCGTCATGTCATTTTTTTTTCATCACCATAGCCTAGTGGCTATTGTTATGATCTCCCAACTGAGATCCCCAAAGTTCGAACCTGGGATGTGTCCTGGAAGCAGAGGTGTGATACCACTAGTCCACCTGCTTCCGACTAAATAACGTCATGTCATTTATAATCTCTTTTTGGATGAAATTAAATAACGTCAATTCGTTGACACAAAATAAAAAAATAACGTCACCGCTTCATTTTTAGTTCAGCTATGAAAATACTATTGTTAGGTGCGTTACATACAACACATTTTCCTCCTCTTTGAATCTCGACGACCAAACACACACAATGGGGTCCCAAATGTTAAAGAACGGAATATTTCGGGCGAAATTGTCATAAAACGAAACTAGTGGGGTAAGTCACAGTAAAACAAAAAAACATAAAGGTTACGGATTTGCAATTTTATTTTTTATATATCAAAAAAAAGGTTCCCTAAGTTTTTTGTTTCTCTTCTTTGTGACGACGTATGACGTATCATCCTCTACCGCCGCAACTCCGTCGCGAGTTTCCACGCCGATGCAGCGATGAGCGGTTTCATCTGCCACGCAAGCATTAGGCTACCGTCACTCTCCTCCACTCTATATCCATCTCCGCTGCCAAATAACGCCAATAACAAACTCGCTTGCTTAAATGCGTGAGATCCGAGATTAACCGGGTCAAACCCGGCGGATCCCATCCGTTTCCGCCACTGAGCCAGCGTCTCGTGCCGCTCGATCCGATCGATTCCTTCCGCCGCCACCACGTTCAAAATCTGTCTCCCTAAGTAAACCTCCGACATGACTCGGTCTTGACTCGGTATCACAACACGATCCTCGAGCGAGTCAAACAAACTCGAGTAATAGTGAAGCGCTTCGTTAAACCGTTCTAAGAAAACGACGCCGTTATGGTTCGCTTCTTGCTCCACCACCGTTACGATGCTCGGTTTAACCGCTTTAACCGTAGCTAACAGCTTTTCGATTGAACCGGGTCGGCATAAAACCGGGTGGAGCTCGAAAACCGAATTAACTACTAGAGTCTCTGATTCGGGTCGGGTCTCAAACATATCCGGTTCGAGATCGGATAATTTCTCCGTCGTTACACCACTGAATTCGAATTCGACGCCGATGGCTTGAGCCAGCTGAGTTAGCTTCGAACCTAACTCTTGAATCCCTTCACGATTTGACGGAGCACCAACGCCGGTGAGACGAAACGAAGGTGGACCACCGGGTCGGAGAGCTAGGGCTTGCATTAACGCCGGCCACTGCATCCCTTGATTGAGACCTAGATCGATTACGTGCACGCCACGCGCCATCGTAACAGCTTCTAGAATCGCTTGATTGGCCGTGAAATGTGCGAATTTCAGGTAAGGAGACGAGTCGTAGAAGTTCATCTGAAGAATCTCTTCGAAGAAAGGATCAATGGAGGCGGAGGAAGGGTGAATCCGGTAAATCCGACGAGCTAGGGCTTCGGCGAAGTAGGTTGCGACTTTTCCCATTGCTCCGGCCTGAGAAGCCGCGAGTGAGCCCACGCGCTTCACGAGAGCGTCCGCGAGGCTCAGATTCCCTTGCTGGACAGCCTCGGCGCAGGCCACTAGCGCCTGGACGAGTCTGACTCCGGTCTCTTCGATAAGCAACACGGAACGAGTTGACTCGCTGCTCACTGAGTCACACCAAGGACTGAGTCGAATCCTCTTATTGCTGTTACTATTGCTACTGCAACACTCGTCATCGTCTGTGAGTGGTCGCAGATCGCAAATCGGGGTCGGGTCAAGATCCGGGTAGTAGTTAAGCTCGGAGAGCATGGTCTGAGCCCACCCGGAGAGATCAGAGGGATTGTAATGAACGGTGTCGGTTAAGAAATTATTAGAAGAGCCAACAACATCAATATCATTGGACAACACCATTTCAAGGTGTTCAAGCTTCTGAGCAACATCTGCCATGTCTGAAGATCGAACCTTGTACCCTAAAGCAGCGAGAAGCTCGTCTATGTTATCGTCTCCACCACCACCACCACTGCTACCTTCTACCTTCTTGCCAATTTCGGCCATTGAAGGAGCTTCTTCTACAAACGTTTCTTGATGGCTTCGTTTCGTCATCAAGAATGAGAATTTTTGGTTTGGTGATTGAAATTAATTGAGTGTTGGAATTGGTAAGACAAAAATTGTGGAAAGAAAGGAGAAGAATTTAAACACGAGAGAGAGAGAGTTAAGAGAGGTCCAATGAGAGAAGTGAGGGACCTGGAGAGTGTAAGTAAAGAGATAAGGAATAGAGGCAGGCCATTACAATTTCACACGTGTTTTTCTTCTTCTCTTTTTTAAGTATTTTATTTCATTTTTAGTAACTTTTTAGTATTATTATCTCTTTATACTTTTTTTTTTGAATTTCTGATCCAAGTTTCAAAAAATTCGTCGCTCGATAAGGGCGTGTAGGTTTTGTTTAATGGTCCAATAGACTGTCACACTCTATTAAACTGTAGTATTATTTAATTCCCACTAAATGTTGAATTTAAAGTTTCCATAATTATTAAAATGAGTGCTGAAGTAGATAATGACCTATATTGATAACCCAAACAGTTATTGAAATAACTTGAGCAAATTGTTAACTCCAAAAGTAATTAGCCCTTTTCTTTTAAGTATCTTGTTTTGATAATTAGATTTTAACTAGTGCTAATAAACATGACATAAATATCCTAAAAAAATAATATTTTATATTATTAAATGCTCCTAAAATTTAGAATAAATTACAGCTTCCGAATGAAGTACAGCTCAAAGTATTTTAGGTTGGGAGACAACGTGACCAAACCTCACGGTCGAAATGTGGCGACAGTCGAGACGTCCACAACATTAGGTTACTTTCTTATTTTATTTATTCAGAATTATTTTTTTCAATAAATTAATCATATCTCTATACATCAGCTACAATATGCAAAATGGAAATTCGAAAAAAATACGTCAATTTTTTTCTATAAAAAAACACATAAACATTTGATCGTTATCCGATAAGATCTCGTTTTACAAATGTTGCCGTTTAATATCCCATTTTAAAAAATTACCAGACTAAAACATGCGATTTTATCAAAAAAAAATTTAAAATTTTTTCTTAAAGATCCAAAAATATCATCAACCTAATTTTAACAAAATAAAGTTAAGAAAAAAAAATTCATCCCAACATTTCACGTGGGTCCCACCCACTTCTTCCATCCGTCGTCTCCTTCCGAAATCTCACTGAAAAACCGATTTTCCGCGATTCTACGATTTTGGCGATAAAAAATTTTTGTAAGAAAAACGTAATTTCACAATTTTTTGTGGTTTTGGAAGAAAAATACAATCTGTAATTTTGCAGTTTCCACTAAAACCGCAAAATTACAGAATTATATTTTCTATCAAAACTGCAAAATTGCATAATAAATTTTTCGCTAAAATCGCAAAAAATGTTGAATTACGTTTTCCCATTAAAACCATAAAAACCTGCAGAATTTTGTTTTTCCTGTGAGATTCTAGAGACAACATATTTGGAGGGAGTGGATGAGATCCACGTTAGATGTTAAGATAAATTTTTTAAATTCTTTTTTTTTTTCTTAGTTTTTTTTACTAAAGATAGGTTAAGGGTAGTTTTGGATTTTTTTTGTTGTAAAGTCATTTTGAATCCCGTAATGTTTTCAAAATAGAGTATTAAACTACAATATTTTTAAACAAAATCTTATTTGGGCAACTATAAAAGTTCATAACGTATTTTATGGGAATTTGTATATCCATAAATATATCTTGGACCAAACAAACAAAAAATTCCTAAAATAACTGTTGAAAAAATTGTCGATCGTCTTATGAGAAAATGCATAAACCTATATTAAAATAAAGAGATTCGAGAAATATATAGAACTTAGAAGTGAACGAATAATTTCTTCTCTACTTTTATACTATGTGTTCTTGCCTTTCATTGTCTTCAACCTTCATATATTACCTACCCTTCGTTCGTTATAGGAAAAATTAGAGGAAACACAAATAAACAACGTAACGAGATTACCTAACGATCCGGAACTTTATGGAATTTTACCCAAGTTATTTGCTCGACATTTCAGGCAGATGATCTATTGACTTATCCTCTTAATTATATATTCGAACAATTTGAAAAAAAATTACAAGATAGATAATCCGCATGTTTTAACATGCAGATATATTTATCCAAAATGTGTGGTAAGAAGATATTTATCCACAATGTTCCGTAAAAATCTCAATTAATTACATTTTGAAACCTATCGTCAAACTAAAACCCTGAAATATTTAGTCAATTATCTTTAAAAAGTACTCAAAAAATTTCCTAATATCGTGACAAAAACCTTTCGTTTCACGTTATATATATACTTAATTAATGTTCTTCCACAAACACAATCACTGCGAAATTAGCATGGCGAAAGCAATCTCTCCTTTAACTCTATTTTTATTCTTACTCTTGTCATCAGTATCTCTAACCCTAGCAACAGATTATCCACTATCCACAAAGTCACGATGGATCGTAAACAAGAAAAGCCACCGCGTGAAGCTAGCTTGCACGAACTGGCCTTCGCACCTTGAGCCAGTGGTGGCCGAGGGGCTGAGCAGCCAGCCAATGGATTCTATATCAAAGAAGATAAAAGACATGGGTTTCAATTGTGTTAGGCTCACTTGGCCACTTGAGTTAATGATTAATGACACTTTAGCCTTTAATGTTACCGTGAAACAATCATTTGAGAGATATGGATTGGATCTTGAGCTTCAAGGGATTTACACTCACAATCCATCCATTATCAATATTCCTCTTATCAATGCCTTTCAGGTATAAGTATACATAATTAATCATGTGATTCTACTTTTTCATTAATTTAGTTATATGATTACTACAACCTGCTTAAATAAAACTTTTAGGATCTTGTATCATTAGTGAGATGATATATAATCATAGTGAAATATAAAAGACATCAACTTTTTTATTCATTTTCAATAAAAAAAATCCATGGATTATAATTAAGTGATTTGTGACTGAAAAATATATGACTAAAACATTTTTATTTTATTTTGCAGTTCCTTTCAGATCTGATTATCGTTGTAATGTCAAAAACATATTTCACATGCTTCTTGTTCTAACTATATGCTATCTTCTAACGCAAGGCAACACTTTGTGTAGGCTGTGGTGCATAGTCTTGGGAGGTATGGTGTGATGGTGATACTTGACAACCACAAGACCGTACCGGGTTGGTGTTGCAGCAACGATGACCCGGACGCGTTCTTCGGCGACCCGAAATTCAACCCGGATCTATGGATGCTGGGTCTTAAGAAGATTGCCACAATCTTTTTGAACGTAAACAACGTTGTCGGTATGAGCCTGAGGAATGAACTTAGAGGCTACAATCATACAGCAAAAGATTGGTACAAGTACGTATATAAATTCCTTTTTTTTTTCTTTTTTATCATAATGCCCATGTGAAGCTTGAAGGCCAAGGAAATTTAATGCACGTTAATTATCTATAATTATCTGTCTATTCTAGATCTTAACCGATTATATTCCCTTGCGTTATAAATAATTAAATCCACAATAATAATTAAGTACAAGTACATCTAAAAATTGATCATATATATATCGGTTGATATAGGAATCCAATGTTCCTAAATTAACAACAAGAATCAACGCATAGAAATAATAAACTAATCTGATACCAACCTCTTTGTTTTAAAAAATATATATAATTGTCTAATCTCTAATTATTGATAATTGGAAATGATTTTTGTGTGTGTGTGTGTGTGTGCCACTTGTAGATACATGCAAAAAGGAGCAGAAGCAGTGCATACATCAAACCCTAACGTTCTGGTCATACTCTCCGGGCTTAACTTCGACGCTGACCTAAGTTTCTTAAAAGATCGTCCAGTGAATCTTAGCTTCAAGAAAAAACTTGTCTTGGAGCTTCATTGGTATGCTTTCACCGATGGTGTTGGTCAATGGAAGTCACACAATGTCAACGACTTTTGCAGCCAAATGTTCGCAAAGGAGCGTCGTACCGGTGGTTTCGTTCTGGAACAAGGCTTTCCTCTGTTCTTGAGCGAGTTTGGGACAGATCAAAGAGGTGGCGATTTTGAAGGAAACAGGTATGAATACAATTACGTTAAGGTCTTTGATTGAATACACACTTGTGTGTTTGTGTTTACGTTTACAAAAAATTTAACACTTTTTACAATTTTGTTTTTTATGTTATGTAAACGTAAACGTATACGTTGTGGTTTAAACAATCAACGCTTAAATTATTTCTATCAACCATTACTTTAGGTATATGAGTTGTATGTTGGCATGGGCGGCGGAGAAAGACATGGATTGGGCTGTTTGGGCGCTTCCGGGAGTTTATTATTTCCGTGAAGGCAAACGCGGTGTAGTTGAAGCTTACGGTATGTTAGATGCGAATTGGCGCAATGTTCATAACTCTACTTATCTCCGAAGGCTCTCCGTCATTCAACCACCGCACAAAGGTAAATGATTTATTCTTGCTTGTAACTTAATCAGATTTATTATTATATATAGTGTGATATACGATTGATAGAATCTTGATGTAAATTAATGAAATTGTAACAGGACCCGGTATAAAGCACAATCCTCACAAGAAAATATTTCATCCGTTAACGGGACTCTGCCTAGTGAGAAAGTCACCGTACCATGGGTCCGAGCTCACGTTAGGTCCATGCACAAAGGATGAACCGTGGAGCTATTCTCATGGATGCACACTTGAGATCAAAGGCAGTCACAAATCTTGCTTAGAAGGCGAAACGGCAGTCGGAAAAAGAGTGAAACTCGGCAAAAAATGCACAAAGATTAAGCAAATATCGGCCACAAAGATGCATTTGTCGTTCAAGATTAATGAGGGTTCGTTGGTATGCTTAGACGTGGATTCAGATAACAATGTTGTTGCTAATTCATGCAAGTGTTTGACCGGAGATGTTAGTTGTGAACCTGCAAGCCAATGGTTCAAAATCTTCTGAGGTATATTTATTGGAGCAATTATGAGAATAAAAATTCTTCAAATAAATGTCTAATTAGTAGGATAAGTGAATTTTTAGGTGTTTTTGGATACGATCCGAGGCTTTTGTATATATATATTTTTTTTAATTTTGGAGTTCGGGGGAATATTTATATATATTTCAGATTAATATAATACCTTTCTCAATAGACAATGACATTTAACCGATTGTTATATTATTATTTAGACAGAAAATGTTAGGAGTGTTTTAGATCATGAGTTTTTAATTATTTTGATGGATTTTACAATAGGTAGAAATACCACCACACGCGTGAGGCTTCCAAAATTTACGCACAAATATATTCCCACGTGTAGACTTCTCGAATCCACAGAATCATTGACTCATAGGTACACTAAAATGCGTAAATTTTTCTAGGATAAACACTTAAGACTAGTGCAAGTATGCACAAATCATTATCGTTTTGGCAAAAAATGAAATAATATTTAGGTGCCTTCTTCCATATTTGAATTGAATTATTTTTGACATAAATAAAAGATACGAACAAAAATTTTGAATTTACTTAATAGTGCCTTCACACGATATTTTTTTTTCTTTCTTTCTAGAGAGATCCAATTGATTTGCTAGTTTCTTTAAAGTTTTTGATTTAGGTTTGATGGTTCAAATAGTATTGTTAAAAAAAAAACGTAGCAGAATTATATTTTACTGATCATGATACGCAAGAGTAGGCCTGAAAACGGATCGGATATCCGGGATAATCAAGAGATCCAGATCTGTCGGATCCGCAATTTCAATATCCGGATCCGGATTCGGGTTGTTACCTAAAATCATGAATTTCACATTACAACAAAAGAAGCAATTAAACATTGTTTGAAATAAGTGTAAATCTTGTTTATCAAAAGTTTACAACACTTAACGACAGAAGAAGATGAAGATTTGAGATCAAAAAGTACACAAAAAACATTAATTGAACTCATAAGACAATGGCAGTTGCATCCGTTGATCTGAAGCCAGTTACAACGTTGATCACACCATCCGAATCCTACCTGTTTTCGCACAATGCCAGTTCAACAATTGTTAAAACCCAAGTCCAAATCATATAAATCATAAAACCACTCTTACGAGATGATGACGATGTGTAGAGTAGAAGAAGGATCAATCCATGTCCAAAGAGACTACGACGACGAGCAAGAAATTGAAGGGAAGGAGAGATGACGACAAAGGAATCTAGGTTTTATTTTAACTTTGTTAATTGGGCTAGATGTTATTGATATTTTGTAAGTGGACCTAATAACATGTATAATATTGTTGATGTAAATCCATCAGGTCCATTAGCAAACTAATACTCCGGATCGGATATCCGACCTTAATTTAGCATATTATCCGGATCCGACCCCCTCCCCTGGATATCCTAAATTTCGGATCGGATCCCGGATCTCGGATAATAATTCCGCCTCTACGCAAGAGATGCATAAAATACTAGACCAAAGCACCCTTTAACTCAAGATGTCAGACTTCTCTCTCCTTTGGAGAGACTGACACGCAACTGATCTGAGAATTACTTGGTTCATTTATGTGTTCTAGTTTTGAATTATCTTTACTTCCGATGTGGGACAATCTAACACAAACTAGATCATGAAAACATCTCAAAGAAACCAGATAGAGCTCAACTAAAACTAAAGAACAAAAGATGGTTTGGAGACGAACATGATGGGGGATTTAATCAGTAATGATCCTTTCCTCTTTTCTATCAACTAATGAAGAAAGAACTCTTACAAAAACATGATATTCTCAACCTGATTAGAGGAGACAGACTCTGCTTTACTCATACACTATGTGATTCCTTCTATGCCAATTCTTCTCGCACTATTTTTCTCCAGATCATAATAGACAACACGAAATAGTGATGAAGGCATATAAGTTGGTGCAAATATAATCTCACCTGTGTTAGTGCCAGTGGTCCGAAACCTTTGAAACAAATGTAGAGTTAAATAAGGCAAACCAAAAATCTTCTTCGGCCATTCCTCCTTAGCAGCATCTTCTATAGAACCCACAAAACAATGATAACGCTAACGTCATTTTCAATAAAAAAACAAAGACAGCTAGCTTGCCCTCGTAGCTTGTCAACTTTGAAGAATTGTGAAAAAGTGCAAGGTCCTTTGATAAGATAATTTTTTCGGACCTAACATCAAAACTCATGATCGCGGAATCGTTTTGTTTTGTGCCAGTGAAAGCTCGATAATACAAAACACCATTAATACACAGCTCTTGAGTAATTTGGTGCAACCGATGAGAAACCTAAAACCCGGAGACCTCTCGGTTTAGTCTAGAACATTTTCAAAAATAGTTTCATGACATCTCGACTGTGGATGATGGAAGCCCAGAGCTTAGATACAGAGAGGAATCTGGTTAGGGTTTTAAGTGGCTATTGTTTGAGTATCTCCATCATGAGATCAAGCGGAAGCGAGTCTGAGTTTAGGTTTCCATTCGTAAGCTTTGTCCCCTTTGTTTCCATGGTAGAGAGAAGAAACGATGACGATTTGTATCACGACGACCTCGTCCCAGTAGCCGCTTTTGCATTTTATTACCTTCTTCTCAAAGCCAAAAAACCCTAAAGCATTAACCGGTTTAAGTATTTGTGAAAGGTTGACGTTTTGTGGGGGCCAAAACGCCAATCGTTCCCATTGCTTGACATCTAAATGACAGAGTTTACTTGACAAACAAAATTAGAAAATACGATCTTACCATGTTTTTCACAGCTACTAGTTCATTATCTTACGGAAGATTCCTGATTGGGTGAATGCTTGTTTACTTACTATGCGTTATGCTTTACCTACCTCCTTTTCTTATTATCCTTCTTAACTTCTAAGGCAGAGAAAAAAAAATGATAGGATAAACAAAAATTAGACCAATTTGAGAAAGTATGCAGAATCCTCCACCTGAACCCTAAGTCTCAAGTCCAACTATTACAATATTTCCACATATTACAAACAATCACTCCATACATGGCCAATACATAACCAGTCCATACATAACCAAAACAATTCTATAATACTAACTTACACATTAATAAGACTATCCTAGCTACTAAGCTTTATAACATGAATCTCTTACACCTTTTACAAGAGTCGCTTATTAAATAACAAGCCACTCCATCGCCATGTATAATGCAGAACTTTATTCCTCTCAAGACACCAATCATCACATGTAACGCACACATCTAACTTAAGCTACAAAACATTAAACAGATAAATTTCCAAGCAATGCTTACTTGGAACCCTCATCTGATAATTCAGCTAGCGGCAGAGCAGCAGCATTAGAAGTTGAGTCTGACCATCAGATCCATACCCATATACTTGACCTAAAGCCAGAACCTGGCATGTATATATAGCAGCTTGGATCTAGTTATTTGAGTAATATCAAGAGCATCTATAACCCCTTTCCAGTTTCAAATACATGAGACTGCAAATAGTCTCCACCTTGGTCATTTACCGGCTGTTCAAATCGAATTCTCCTGCTTCACGCCAGTTTTCTTGTTCATCCGTCTCCCCATTCTCATTCTCCTCATCATTCAAGAAATCTTCTGAAGGTTCCTTCTCCTCTCTCTGACTGTTGTTTCCCCATCCATTCATCATCTCATCAGGGTTCATGTTACGTCCCTGTTCTCCCATCTCGTGGCTTAGCTGAATATTGCTGCCCTGATTCCCAACCGCATTAGCCCTCAATGGGTTACAAGCCATTATCTCGGCATGGGCTTGCAATTGTCCAGCCTGAGCTAAAGCCGCCATTCGCAACTTAGCCTCCTGAGCCTCCCGGCCAGCCTTCTCCCTATCCATTTCTGCTTTCAGTTCAAACAACGCTTTCCTTTCTTCTTGTAGCAAAGCTTGTTCTACCATCAACCTTTCCTCGGATCTGAATTCTCCCATTGCTCGCTTTCGTGTTATTATATTGAAAGCTAGGGCTTGTTTCTCAAAAGTTGCTGTGAATTCAGCAACTTTAGCGGCAATGTTGTTATCCCATTGTTGAGAGCGGGATAAGGCCTGGCCTGTTGGGTCTGAATCAAGGATTCTATCATCCTCTTCTGCTTCGTAATCTGCCACGACATGATAAGGTAATAATCTGCATAGATTGTAGGAGAACACACATGTGAGTAATGACCACAGTAAACCATATACAGAATGTTCAAACAAGGCAATGTATCTATCTAACAATCACAAAGCTAATACTATGCCAATGGAACCTTTTCACACAGAATAAATATCAAAGAGTAATGTTCCACAAAAGGAAGTATTTATAAATTTGACGAGAAAAGACAGGTTGTAATTCCACATTAACCTCAAAACAATGAGAACCATGCAGAGATACCACATTAATCATATAGAAAACACGATCTCTTATAGACCGGAAAATGAATCTCACACTAAACAATATAAATCAAACAAGACTAGATAACAGAACTAATTTACCAGATGTAGCATCTAGCATTTTCAGAAAGATACCTATTCAAGAACTCATGCTTCCAGCAGAAAAAGATCCCGTTTTAATCTATAATCACAAGCTATAGTTGACGAAAAGGCTAACCTATAGTATCATTCAAATACCAAACTGGACAACATAAAGCCTTGGGCGACTCCTTAAGAAATAAGAACTCAATCCCAGAAAGGCAAAAACAGATCATTTAGAACAATCATTAAATAGATAGATCACTTAGAAAAATGTTTGATATCATTAATTGAGACTACAAAGCTATACTATTAAATTGCTGCGATTTCGATTTCTCTTCCACGAGGAGAGGTGACTTTGATGAATTGTATCAAAAATAAATAAATTTTGATAATTAAATTGATAAAACTAACCTTTCGCAAGCATCTTCGAGAGAAGAGAAAGGTCGTTTGAAATCTGGGTGACAAACACGCCAAGCGTCCTGATAAGCGAATTGAAGCTCGATATGATTCAATGGCCGCATCAATTTCTGCTGATGCTGTTGTTGTTGTTGTTGTTGTTGTTGTTGTTGTTGTTGCTGCTGCAACATCTGCTGACTCGATACAATCTGCTGCTGCTGCTGAAAATTCGGTGGATTCTGTCCCAAATTAGGGCCAGAATTAGGGTTAGGGATAGTGTTCTGCTGTGGCGGATTAATGGGTCGGTTCTGAATTAACCCCGGAGGCCGAAGATGAACGTCGATGTTCGATGGGAATCTAGACATTGCTGCTTGTTGCTGTTGCTGTTTCTGCAATTGCTGCAATAGAAGCATTTGTTGTTGTCGCTGTTGTTGTAATTGGTGTTGATAGAGAAGTTGTTGTTGTTGTTGCTGCTGAGGATTGTTTCCTCCCAATGGTGGCTTCGTGTCCTCCATTTTTGTTTCTTTCTAATTTTGGGATTCTAGGGTTTCACGGGAAATGTTCTTCGCCGTGAATAATGGTGGTTCGTGGTTTAGGTGAGAGAAGAAAGGGACATGTGGTTTATCTGGGCCAACATAATTGGGCCTATTTAACTAAAGACCCAATATATTTAGCCCAACTACGTAGACTGAACCAGGAAGCCTACTTAAACGATAACCAAAACTGAACCGAGAATGTTTTCAATTTTGATTTTTGACCATTCAATTTCAAAAGTTTATTTCTTCGTTGTCACTTGAGATATTATTGAATGAGTCTTCCAGCTCAGCTCGCTCATTTAATAAATGAGTTATCGAGCTAAATTTATATCACAAGTTATATGAGCCAGTTTTAATGAACATGAGTTAAGCCTTTTTTAGAGTGAAAATTATATATAACTATATATACATTATAAAATGTAAATATATACAACTAAAGCATATATACAATAGTTTTATTTATTTAATTTTACTTTCTACCACTTACAGATGAAGATATTGGGACGATGAGCTAAAATACTCTCATATTCAAAAAAACAATCTATCATACTCTCCTACTTTTTATGATAATATGAAAACCCAGTTTTGTCTCTAGGTAAAATAAAGAAATCGACTCTTATCCTCTTCCTTCCGCTTTCTTCGGGCCTTCTTCTTCCTCGTCTTCTTCTTCCTAGGATCCTAAAACGAACCAATTGATCCTCTTCAAACAAAAGCTTTAGCTTCAAAATCCAGGTCAGTTTTGCTATGATTAAGCTTAAATCCATCGAGTCTCAAGTCGATTTAGCTGTAGAATTGAGTAAGGTGTTTGTATTCGCAATATCCATGGATTTCAATTAAATTTGAAATTGGTGTTGTTAATTAATAGACATTGTGTTGGTAACAATGTTTTATGGGTCGATTAGGTCATTGAATTGATAATTAATGGAATGTATTAGTTGAATCGTAGTGAATGGTAGGTAGATTAGTGTCCGATTGAATATTTGCAAATAGTAGTATAACTGGTAGAACATGTATAACTGATAGTAGTACAACTGTCAAAACTGGTATTACTACTGAGAAATGGTATAACTGGTATAATTAATATAACTGGTAAAACATGTATAATAGTGGTACAATTTTCAAAATTGGTATTATTACTGAGAAATGGTATAACTGATATAACTTGTATAATTGGTATAACTGGTGTAAGTAGTATAACTTGTATAATTGATATAACTGGTATAATTGGTATGACTGGTATTATTACTGAAAACTGGTATAACTATACAATTAAGATAAATTGTATAACCGTATAACGCATAACAGTATAAATGGTAAATCAGAATGCATACAATAAATGGTACAATTGGTATAATTGGTATAACTGGTATAACTGGTATAACTTGGGATAATTGAGATTAATACTGAGAATTAGTATGACTTGTACAACTGGAACAACTCGTATAACCGAATGTGATATAATTGGCAATAGTGGTATTACTATTTAGAAATGGTATAACTGGTACAACTGGTATAACCGATACAACTAGTATAACTGGTATAACTGGTATAACCGGTACAACTGGTATAACTGGTAAAATATGTGCTAATGTAGATTTTTTTTGTTTTTCAGGAGACAATGAGCAACCGATCCATAAACATATATTTTGATTATGAAGGATATTATTCAAATACCGGAGATGAGTATCAATGGATTCCAAGAGAAGTTCGCTTGTACGGTTTATCGTTTAAGACTATGGAGGAGATCACTTATTCGGTGTTAGTGGATAGGATATGCAAGAAGGTTAAGATGAATGAATCTACGTCGAAGCTGAAATTGAGTTACATTCCATTGGTAGTGAAATCTCAGACACAATCATATATTTATGATGATGAGGATGTTTATGTTTATCTAACCTCTATGGATGACCAGCAACGTAGAAGTGTTTTGCATGTAAAAGTCAGCACATATTTGGAAATAGTTCTATTGTGCGAGCAACATTCAAGAGTAGAGAGAAGAAGTTCTTTTGGTGTAAATTATGGTGAGCTCATTTCAAGTGGTAGAGTTAATGATGGTGCCGTTATTCTTTATGCAAACGAGAAATCAATAGAACAACCTCATGAGCCGATGGAGAATGTTGATATTGGAGATGGTGAGAACCCGCCGAATTTTTCACGTGATGATGTGGATAACGATTTTGATAATGATGTGGATGAAGATATTGATAACGATGTGGATAATGGTGTTGATAACGGTGTGGATAAGGGTTTGGATAGCTCTAATATTCCTGAATATGTTGAGCTTCCACGTGCTGGACAAGTATCTCAGTTTGTAGATCCGTGGGGAGATGGTATTGGTATGGAATTAGGTCAAGAATATGAAAGTAAGCAGGCAGTACAAGATTTAGTTGATAGAGCCGCACATCAAAACTGTTTTGGAGTCGCTATAGTCAACTCGGATAAGAATCAATATGTGTTAAAATGCCATGAAGCTTAAGAATTTAACTTGTTTCTCGGTTAGAGTGTACACGAATATGCATACATGCTCTCGGGATAGTTCTAGTACAAGCAACAAAAAGAAAGGCACACCACGATTAGTTGCATCTATTTTGCATGAAGATTATCCAGGTGTATTCAAGACTCCAAGTCCTAAAAGTCTTATCAGTTTGGTTCAAGGAAGACTAGGTGTGGAAGTGTCATACTCTACCGCATTGAGAGGGAAAAAACAAGTTGTTAAGGATGTGCGTGGTAGTCCTGAAGATAGTTTTAGGATGTTGTATGGTTATTTGTACATGATAAAGAAGGTGAATCCTGGTACAAAAACAAGTTTGGTATTAGACGAAGCAAAACGGTTCAAATACCTATTTATCGCTTTAAGAGCTTCCATTGAAGGGTTTGAAGCAATGCGGAAAGTGATCATTGTGGATGCAAATTTTATTAAGACTATACATGGTGGTCAGCTTATTTTTGCCACAGCTCACGATCCGAATCATCACCATTATCCCATTGCGTTTGCTGTCGTTGATAGTGAAAATGATGCTAGTTGGACGTGGTTTTTCAATACTTTGAAAACCATTATACCGGATAGTCCTGAGTTGGTTGTTGGTTCTGACATGAATCGAAGCCTCATCAACGCTGTAGGTGTGGTGTATCCGCACGCTCTACATGGGTATTGCATCTTTCATTTGTCTCAGAATGTGAGAACAAAGGTTTCACATGTCAAGAAAGATGAAATGGCAGGAAAATTCAGGGAAATTGCCCGGATTTATACAGAGGTTGAGTTTTAACATCAATATGCTGATTTTAGGAGTTGGTATCCTACTGTAGCCGCGTACCTTGATGAATATGTGAAAGAGACGACAAAATGGGCACGGTGTTATTTTCCCGGTACAAGGTATAACATAGACACCACCAATGTTGCAGAGTCTATGAATTCTGTTTTTGATAAAGCAAGGCAATACTCGTTACTACCTATGATTGATGCGATTGTTGCAAAATTGTCTAATTGGTTTAACAAACATAGGAAGGAATCCGTTGCTGGATTGAACACACAAAAATTGGTCCCTTATGTGGAGAACGTATTGCACGATAGATGTCAGGATGCATCGAAACTACCGGTGACAGAGCTAAACACATTTCTTCGTGAATACAGTGTCAGTGGACGCGATGGGAAGAATTATGTGGTGGACTTGAGAAAGAAAACTTGTACTTGCAAGTGTTTTGATATATACAGGTATCCTTGTGTCCATGCAATAACCGCTATCAAGAAATTCTTGAAGGAGGAAAGTAGACCAACGGATTTACGTGATTTATATGATATGTGTTCAAGATATTACTTGGTTGAGAAAAGGGCTTTGGCATATTACAGGATGATTTATCCAGTGCCACATATGTCTGAGTGGATTATTCCGGATCATATCCAAGGACTGTATGCATTACCTCCGAATTACACCAAAAGAAAGGGAAGAGTTCAACAAACAAAATATCCATTAGTTGGAGAACGTCGCCATAGGAATAAGGCGGTGCAAGGCAGAAACTTGGCTTCATGGTTTCAGAGTGAGAGTGGTGCTAGTAGCGAGTGAGAGTGGTGTGCTTTTTGCGAAAATAACTTGTTATTTTGAATACTTGTTTTCTGGGTACAACTAAGTATAACTAAGTTTTTGTCATGGTACAACTACAATATCTTTTTTTTATATATATCCGGTTTGTCCAGCTAATAATCATACAACTAATAATCTTAATCAAACAACTAATAATATTGATGTCCAACTAATAATCTTGCATATAAACGTATAATAAAAAACAGAGAATTAAATTTGATATACAAAATTTTTCATAAATTATTTATATATCAATTAATCTTGATTTCTCAACCATTAAAATTAAAAATCAAATAAATAAATAATTTCAAATAAACAAAATTATATAAGAGTTACAAAATTACAAAATTAATCTCTAACATATTCAAGGTTACACATGAAACACTTTATACTTTTATGATGATTTTGTTAATTTTGACCACTAACATTGCAAAAGCCACAAAAAAATATTTTCACACATATTATTGCATATAAACGTAGAGAATGTATCTCAAATACATAAACTCATGAGTATAACCAGAATTATTGAATTAATGCAAAGTATAACTAATTGCAAGAAAAATCGCAAATGTACAACTGTGTATGGGAGTACAACTAGAAAACTATGTATAACAGTGTCTAAGATAACGTCGTCACGTGTCATTCTGGTCAATTTTGGAGGTGATAACAGTTGACTATGTCAATTTCTGCATAAGTACGTGTGGTTGTGTCCCCACCAAACCCAAATCCCAAATTTTCCTCCCAAACCAAAAAAAAAATTTCCTCCCAAACCGAAACTTAATTTAAGTTTTTTTCTCACAATTTCGCTTTCTGGGTTTTTTTAATCTTCGAAGTTCTTCAATTTTGTTTTCTAGGTACAACTAAGTATAACTTGGTACACCTGTTAAACAAAACGACCAAGTTATACCAAGTCACACAAAACAACCAATTTATACCTAGTAAACAAAACAACCAAGTCATGTTCACACAATCCAAAACAACACAAAGATTTCACATAACTCTCATCAAGTGTTTAAACCTTCTCCTTATTCTTTTGCCTCGTAATAACAGGACTTCGAACCACCACCTTCTTCTTTGGCTTCGTCATAACAGGTTCTCCTTCTAGTTCTTTTGCTCTTCTCTTTCTCTCATACGTCTTCAACATTTTACCTCCATCTTCAGCAGCCTCTTCCATCTCCTTCTCCTTCTCACCAGCGTCTTCCATCTCAGTCTCCTTCTCACCAGCCTCCTCCATCTCCTTCTCTGTCTCACTCACTTATTCCGTCTCATTTTCTTTATCATTTTCTTCATCACTCTCTTCATCATTCTCTTCATCATGTTTCTCAAATCCTTCATTTTGGACATTCTCAAAAAACTTTTCCTTTTCCCTTTGGAAGTTGACATACTCTTCCACGAATTTGACTCTTGTATCAAACGACTCCAACGTCTCATGGATTTTCTTAAATCCATCCTCCAACAGGTTTTTCAACCCATTAACCATATCAACCAAACCTTGTTTAGTAACTTTTTTTGGAACCACATTTCCCTGACTAGTATTCCTCTGTGGCACCCTCGCACTTGTACTCGCCAAATCCGGATTAGCCTCAGCTTTTCGGCTGGCAATGTCTTGGTTGTAAAGTTTTTTAAACCAAATTGGCCTTTCTTCGTCAATTAGAAGCTTTCTCTACCCATCAGCAGCTGCATCATCCAAGGGCATAACAAAACTAGGAAATATATATGATGAGCCCACAACTCCTCCAAAATGGTCCATCAGATGAAAGATGTTTTTCATGTTCTCGTCAAATGCCAACCGCCCCCACGGGAATATCTTACACAACTCGAGATCATCCACAGCTCTAAGGAAGAACGGCTCCACAAATGGTGTATTTTTCCCGGTCTTTCTCTTTCCAATGATGATGCTTGATAGGAAGTAAAAGACTGTCATCCTCAAACGATCTCCAGAATAAGGTTTTTTCATGGACATAAGCTTTTCCTCCACATCTGCATATGTCACAACTGAGCCAGCCTTAAAATATTTTCCAACAAACCTCGTACTGCCCAATCTTTTATAGTGATTAGGATACTGCTGACAGTCTAATCCAGAAATTAGCCCAAATTCTCTAAGAGAATAGCGGATGGGAACGCCGTTCACAATGAACCAACATTTCTTCCTCTTCTGTAAACGAGCCGTTCGAAGCAAGAGCATCCACATGCCCATCATCCTATGATTTGATTCAGTGTGCATATGGAAAAAGTGTCTAAATTGTGGATGCTCCTTAAACCAAGTCAACTCATCATTTTGGAGATGAACCTCAAACAGCTTAACTACTTGGTGAATATAGCACTTCGCCGATATCTTAAACGGCTTTGTGTACTCGGTCGGACTGAAGTACATTTGAAGAGGTTGCATAACTTCAGTCTCCTCATTTGATTCCTGCAAAATAAAATGTTTCAGGAATTAAAAAAAATAAGCATAGTTATACCAAGTTTTGCTAAGTTGTACTTTGTGTTTCAGTAATTTCTAAGTTACAAAAGAAGCGTAGTTATACCAAGTTTTGCTAAGTTGTACTTTTTGTTTCAGTAATTTCTAAGTTACAAAATATGTATAGTTATACCTAGTCTTACTAAGTTGTACTATTTATTTCAGGAATTTCTAAGTTACAAAATATGCATAGTTATACCAAGTTTTGCTAAGTTGTACTTTTTGTTTCAGGATTTTCTAAGTTACAAAATATGCATAGCAATACCAAGTTTTGCTAAGTTGTACTTTTTGTTTCAGGATTTTCTAAGTTACAAAATATGCATAGTTATACCAAGTTTTACTAAGTTGTACCTTTTGTTTCAGGATTTTGTAAGTTACAAAATAAGCGTAGGTATACCAAGTTTTGCTAAGTTGTACTTTTTGTTTCAGTAATTTCTAAATTACAAAATATGCTTAGTTATACCAAGTCTTACTAAGTTGTACTATTTGTTTCAGGAATTTCTAAGTTACAAAACATGCATAGTTATACCAAGTTTTGCTTAGTTGTACTTTTTGTTTCAGGATTTTCTAAGTTACAAAATAAGCGTAGTTATACCAAGTTTTGCTAAGTTGTACTTTTTGTTTCAGTAATTTCTAAGTTACAAAAGAAGCGTAATTATACCAAGTTTTGCTAAGTTGTACTTTTTGTTTCAGTAATTTCTAAGTTACAAAATATGCATAGTTATATCAAGTCTTACTAAGTTGTACTATTTGTTTCAGGATTTTCTAAATTACAAAATATGCATAGTTATACCAAGTTTTACTAAGTTGTACTTTTTGTTTCAATAATTTCTAAGTTACAAAAGAAGCGTAGTTATACCAAATTTTGCTAAGTTTTACTTTTTGTTTCAGTAATTTCTAAGTTACAAAATATATATAGCTATACCAAGTCTCAGTAAGTTGTACTATTTGTTTCAGGAATTTCTAAGTTACAAAATATGCATAGTTATACCAAGTTTTGCTTAGTTGTACTTTTTGTTTTAGGATTTTCTAAGTTACAAAATAAGCGTAGTTATACCAAGTTTTGCTAAGTTGTACTTTTTGATTCAGTAATTTCTAAGTTACAAAAGAAGCGTAGTTATACCAAATTTTGTTTAGTTGTACTTTTTGTTTCAGTAATTTCTAAGTTACAAAATATGCATAGTTATACCAAGTCTTACTAAGTTGTACTATTTGTTTCAGGATTTTCTAAATTACAAAATATGCATAGTTATACCAAGTTTTACTAAGTTCTACAAATTACGAAGTTACTAATTTAACATAGTTATACCTAATATTACTTGGTTGTACTTTTTTTTCCAGGAATTACTAAGTTACTAATTTAACATAGTTACACTAAGTCCTACTTGGTTGTGCACAATTTATATACATACCATTGCATTAGACTCGGTTTCTTCCGGATCTCTTGGTCCCATCTCTTCAGGATGAGTCTCTTCTTATAGTGGTACATCTGGGTTCTTAGTACGCGCCATTACCCTTCTTTAAGAAACCATAGAAAAATCGATTAGGACTCTCTAAACACAAATTCGGATTATATACATACCGTTTCTCTAAACACAAGAAAGAAGAAGAAGAAGAAGTGAAGAATCAAGACAAACTCAAATTCAACACAACCCAAATCGAGAAGAAGCAAAAGAAGATGTGAAGAATCCGATTCAAATTACAGAGAGGGAGTGAAATGAAATACATACTGGTTGATGGAGATTGTTGGAGAAGAGAGGAGGAACATGAGAAAGAGAGAAGTGAAGAAATATTCGATTTTCAAATTGGGTTATCCTTACTAATACTAATCGCAAGGGAGAAGAATAAGCGAAGAAGGATTATGATCGATTTTGAAATTGGGGATGAGAGGAAACTAAAAAAACCCAAGTCTGTATCGATTCTGAGATTTTAGAGTTGCAAAAGTCGGATTCGGATATGGTTATCTGGGTTCGGGTATGGATTAGGTTGGTTGGGTTGTAAATAACTGATATTCATAAGGTTCTTTAGTCTTTTATTGAATTCTCTATTTTTCTAGAAAAGGAAAAGAAAATACATTTTATAAGGAGAGTAAAGTAGCTCGTCTTTTCGATTTGAAGAGTATTCCAGCGTTGGATTCAAGATATTGTTTTGGATCATCTCAAGACTCTCACACGAAATAGATTTTTGAATCGTTGCATTATCTTTAATTAATTTATTTTAAGTTTTAGACATTGGTTTTATTTAGTATTTGAGATTTGAGATTTATTTTATTTGGATTTGATTTCAATATTTAACTTTCGAATTATGTTATTGGATTTATTTTAATATTTTTATATTTTGGATTGTTACTATTATTATATTTATTTAATAATCATTTAATGATCTGACTCACGAAATAACTCATTTAATTCGCGATCAAAATGATCTGAGTTTGAGTTTATACATAGAAGTTCTTATAATAAATAAGTTGAGCTACATTGAGCGAAGTAGCTCATTTTAACACCCCCTAATTATTGCTCTTAAATTTTTTCAAATTTGCAGATTAACTAATTGGCAGAAATGGTGTTTTAATATATGATTCAGCGGAAATAATGTTACAGAATAGTCGTTTTATACAACAATTTAGGAAAAAGAATAAAAATACATGTATAGCCTATGAACTTGCTTGAAACAAACGCGTGTATGGCGTTTACAATCTATTGAATTTATGGTCCCAAAACAAGTTCTTTCAAAGATCTAAACGGCGAGTTGTGACCATAAGCCACTGCATCTCTCCACAAAGCCAGTCCTGTTTCACACAAATGGGGGAAATAAAAACAGTTTTGTTCAGACAGAGTTTTATGAACAAAAATATAATTGGAAGGAAGATAAATCTAAGAGAGTATCTGTGAAGCTACCAACCTATCCATGAGATCAAACCAATTGTAGCCGCCGCGAAGAACGACTTGCTGGTGCAGTTAACCCTGTGGAGAATACCGGATTATCGATAAAATCATGTACTCACGACACAAACCATTCAAGAGAGGTTTGCAAGGATTCTTACATGTATAAGCAAAGGATGTTTCCATATCCATAAAAGAAAGTTGCCCATAACGAACCAGTGAGCCTGCGTCACGGTTTAATGAATATCAAGTGGTTTGTTACTATTGGTGAAAATAGTTTAAGCTGTAAGGGTTCGAATTGAGAAAGCTTAGCTTTATTACCACATCAAATCACGGATAAATAGTGCTCGTGGGATCATAAGACCGTTTCCCATCATCGAGAGCAACATTGTGATTGACGATAAGCCTTTAATGTTCTCCGGGTTTAGGAAATTTGTCCACTGCAATGTAGAAGAACATCAGATATCCAATAGTCAAAGAGCATTTAGGAGAACGTTCAAAGAAAGAGAAAAAAACGAGTTGTTATACCATTTGAGAAACTGGCATCCACATGAACATAAGAGTTGCTGTCCATCCAGATAAAGACCCGACAAAGCTAACACCTTCCTCCGAGAGTTTCCCAGTTCGAGCCTGCATTCTTACCAGGGGAAAGTTAAGAGAAAAGAAGAATACTTAGATGTCAACAGTTGTTTTGAAGGATCCATGAACCCGGGAATTAGATGTCAAAGAAACTAAGCACAGACTTATAGAAAAAGTATCTGGCATATCATTTACAGCGACAAGGCCACCATTTCCCTCTTTCTATAATTTGAAAACTCCTATGTCCTGACATGGTTTTTTTGTTCGTAAAGCCCAAGATACAAGACAAGGACTGAAGTGAAGTTGCAAAGAAAAAAATTTGGCATTTGGCTGAAGGTTAGAATGCAGTCAGCATCTGTAAAGCAATTCAGTTCCTGCAACCATGATTCTGTTAATAGCTTAGTTCCAGTCAAGTAATGGTTACCTTTCAACTCTTGTGGATGTTACCCAAGCTCATAATATGATAACTTGTTAAAAAGGTTTCAAGATAATCAACTAGAGGCCAGAGTGACCGATATGACAAACAATGTGAAAGCGTCACTTACAGAGAAAAAATTGGGGGAGATAGTAAGGCATAAGTATTTGAAAGCTTACCATGATTACAGCCGCTACAGCAATAACAAAAGCAGTTGTCCCAGGCAAGATACTGTTTGGTACAAGGGGGACAAAAGTTGACCACATGATCTGCAATTTCAGATTCAGAATTGTCGAACTAAATAAACATGCAAATCAAAAACTTAAGGGGAAAAGAGTAGTGGAAAATTACTTGAGGAAGAACGGAGAGTCCACCAATGGTGATAAAGTCTTCCCAGAGTCGCCACAAAGTTTTGCTAAGCTTACCGAAATAGTACAAACAGTTCAATATGAGACCAATCGTCACAACGGCTGAAGTAGCAACAAAATACTGCATAGGCATTGCTTCAGCCATTGTGAGCTGTGCAAGCACAATGTGAGTAGAGACCACTCCCAGTGCTTGCACTACAGCTGCTTCTTTTTCTTTCTTCTTTGCAAAATATGAAAGCAACGAAAGGTTTCCTAACAAACCAATCAACATTCCCTGTATTCAAAATGTGCAGTTTCACCTCAAGAACAGAATGATATATGAAAGCATATGCTTCTTGCTTAACCTTTCTATAAAGTTTCATAAACTTAAAGACAAAATCAAACTTATCTGTGTATACATAATTAGAGTAAGAATTTCATGGATCAAGATTCTTTTACCAGCCATGGAACAGCAGAAAGGGCGGTATAGTTTCCCGCCAAAAGATTCTGGGAATTGAGGATGATCTGTGGCAATTGCAGCATCAGAAATGGAATGTTTGCTCCACCGGAGAACTTGCCCGTCCATGAATCCCATTCTTCGTATTCCTTAAGTTTGCCCAAACCTGGAGATCCCTTTGAGAAACCCCCCAAAAAAAACATACAGCAACCAAATTAACAAAATTTAGCGTCTGATTTTAGGACTCAAAGAGTCCATACCATAAGATAGCGAGAACAAATTCGAAGAACCTAAGCGAAAACCACCAACAATTCAACGAAATCATAACAAGAACGGGAAGAGGCCTTCTTCACTTTTCAAATGCAGTCATAGCTCAAATTTTGTTAAACCTCACCTGCTGATTCTCGTGAGGGAGGTCCGAGTCCAAGTCAATTGCACGAACAGGAACGAGTAGACGAGTGGAAACAGTCAGATTCCGCCGAGTCAGAGTTAAACCACGGTAGCCATTGACGCTGGAACCAGAGACGGCACCACCGTGAACACACGCACGCTTCAGCGGCAGGCGGGTTGTAGAAACGAAGGAAGAGCGAGGAGAAGTCGGAATTATCAAAAAGCGGTCACCACCGAGAGACGTCGCGATGGATTTAGCTTCCATGGGAATGGTAGAATTATTGTAGTTGATCCGAACAGAGAGGACAAACAAGGAGGGTATATGAGTGAAATCATGGAATGAGTGTGTTCTTGGGAAAAGGAGAGATGCCACGTGGATGGCTGGTATTATCGTAAATTGCAGCTACAATCACGTGCTAGTTTGTAGTGATCCTAGATTTTATTTTCTTCGATGCCCTACATTACATAGAGAGTTACAATACGAATATCTATGAAAGGCTGAAACCCCAATATAACTTTAGGGAGATTAATAAAAGCCCATCATAGCTTTTTAATTGGGCTGTGTCGAAGCCCATTTTCTTAAAAACGCAATTGCCAAAAACATAATTCTCAACAACTACACAATCCAAGTGTCAGGCTTGTTCAATCTTTCGTCTCCTCTTCCAATCTCCAAATAGAAATAAACTAACATCGCTCCTCCTGTCGCCTGAATTTTGTGAGCTCTTTAGCGTCTCCAATGGAAGGTATAATCTCTTAATTGATTTGCTTTTTATAATATCCAGTCAGTCTTCATAAGTTGATCACCGTAACTTCGATTGTGTAGTCACGCTTCCATAGTTGGATCCAGTTAATTCATTTCCTAGTGTTTTCTTGTTCTCGGATTCGGTTCGATGATTAAAAACTCAAATCATAATGAGTTCAGAATAGGATATTATCTGTAAAAACGTTGACCACCGTGTTATGCAGTTCTCTGATAGATATGATAGTTTTCTTTTTTTTTTGCATCACAACAAAATTCCTGATAATCAAACCTGGTAGCTTCTTTCGAAATTTCCCTTTTTTTTTTATTCATCAACTGTGCATTTGTTGACTTGAAAATTTAAGGCAAGTTTTATGATAAGCTCTAAGGGATACGAGGTGGCATTGGAGCAGTACAAGTCACTTACGGATCTTTACCTCCACTTAGTGTATATGTAGAGATTTTAATAGATATAATGAGAGAGAGAGAGAGAGAGAGAGCTCTTTAGGAAAGGTAGCTTTATGGTAGCTCATATTGTACGGGGACGTGAGAGAACTCCAGAAACTCTCTCGACTGTTTTTGAGAAATATTGGATTCAGTTTCATTTGAAAACCTTTCATTTTTATGTTTAAAGTCGAGAAACTGAACTTTAAAAAAATTTATAGAACTATGAATTCTTATGCTGCGGTCTTTTTTCCAGGGAAGGTATTACAAAACTTTAATGTAGTACAGAGCTGCTACCAACAAAATAAGCAGTTTAAGACACGATACCAAAGACTAACCGATCCTTACATGTCTGCTTTACTTCCCTGTACAAGAGGGAAGCTGTCATGGCACCTCAACTCTTCCATGCGTGCCCACACTTTCTCTAAATACCAGACTGCTATTTCAAAGCAAAGAACTTTTTACTGCAATGGTCCGTTCTAGACTCTTGATAGGCTTCAGCTTTGCCACTGATTCACGCTTTTGCTTTGCTTCTTTACTTTTTATTTTCTTGGCATCAACCCTGCATTATGTATGGTTGCCCTTTGTTGCTTAGCAATAAGGATGTGGTGTATCTCAAATCTCTATCTCTTGTTGAAATTGGTGCCTTACTTTGGATCTTCATTTGCAGCTGCTTCGTCAAGTGCTACTGCGCCATCTCTTGACAAAATTGATTTTCTGAAGCTTCAGAACGGCAGGTAAATACATCACTTACCAGCTAATTATTACTAATATTTCTCTGTTCAACGACATGTAGAAAGTACTATAGGCATTCACATTTTGGAATGGTTCCACTTCCATGTTATCTTTTTTCTTCAACAAATATGATCATGTAAGTCTTCTTTGTTACCCTAGTTGACTCACGCTACGCTTCATTGTTCACTCCCCAGCGATATTCGGGGTGTAGCGGTCCCTGGGGTTGAGGGAGAACCTGTAAACCTTCCTGAGCCAGTGACTGAAGCCATTGCTGCTGCTTTTGGGCAATGGCTGTTACACAAGAAGAAGGTTGAATCCCGGCGTTTGAGAGTATCTGTTGGCCATGACTCTCGCATATCTGCACAAACCTTGTTGGTATGAATCTATTTCCTGGATTTATTGGACCTTTTCCATGTGGTAATAGTCTAGACTTTAATTTTTTACCTCTAAGTGATTGGTCTACATTTCTCTTTATTCACCATTTTTGCCCAAGACGTTTTTTTCACTTCTGGAAAACTGTCTCTTTATGCAATGGAATAAGTAATTGGTCCACTGGCAATTCCATTGTTTATTTTGTAGGAGGCGGTTTCTCGAGGTCTTGGTGTTTCTGGATTAGATGTTGTTCAGTTCGGGTGAGTGATGACTAGGCTTTGTTGTTCTGGAACATTCAATTTAGGCTCATTCCTCAATAGACGTAAATGAGAATTTCATTGTATTATAATAGCCACATGTAACTGGATGTTGTTACAAAATTAAATTCGCACTTGTAACTGGAAGCGATGCAACAATCAAGAATTTTGATAACTTTCTTGAGTGTAGTGCTGCTGGGTCATATGGTTATTTGAATCACATTTCCATTATAAGTTATTGAAGCACATGTCTTGAATATTGGTTTACGTTTGTTTTGCAGATTAGCATCAACACCAGCAATGTTTAATAGCACATTGAATGAAGATGAATCGTTCTTGTGCCCAGCTGATGGAGCTATCATGATAACAGGTACTTTATTGATCTCGATTTTCATAACAAGTAGTTTTTCTCTTGATAGTAGTCATCACTTAGTACGACTTTTCCATTTGTACTTCATATGGTATGATGCTTTTATTTTGAGCAGCAAGCCATCTTCCTTACAACAGGAATGGTTTCAAGTTCTTTACCAGTGATGGAGGGCTTGGGAAGGTTGATATCAAAAACATTTTAGAGCGAGCTGCAGATATTTATAAGAACGTTTCTGATGAAAATCTGAGGAAATCACAAAGAGAAATTCCTTCTATTAAAAAGGTTGACTACATGTCAGTATATACCTCTGGTCTTGTAAAGGCAGTTCGGAGAGCAGCAGGAGACTTAGGTATTACTCCTTTGAGATATTTGTTTTTTTTTTCAGGAATTCTTGTCGTATAATCAATAAAGTTCTGAACTTACATTTATCTGCTGCTAATACAACAACCTTAATTTATGGCGTCTCTGACTCTTAGAGAAACCTCTAGAGGGATTCCATATAGTTGTTGATGCTGGAAATGGAGCTGGAGGATTTTTTGCTGTAAGTTCAGTGCTCGTGTTTCTTACTTTCAGTTGTAGGTGATAGGACTTGAAACTGAATTTTCTGTTCAGGCAGTTTGTTCTTTTAATCCAATTACGTTTGATTGTTTCTTCATCTGAAACCTGACAGGCGAAGGTGCTTGAGCCTTTAGGAGCAATTACTTCTGGCAGTCAATTTCTGGAACCAGATGGTAATATCTATGCGTATGAGTATATCTTGGCCTATTTTAATTAATAGTTGATTAAACCTTCTAGATATCAGGTATGTTTCCAAATCATATCCCTAATCCGGAAGATAAGTCGGCAATGGAAGCTATAACCAAGGCTGTTCTTGATAATAAGGCTGATTTGGGTATCATCTTTGATACTGATGTTGATAGGTAGTAACTCCAGCTATCTCTGTTACGTAGGAGAATTTGTTAGATTGCCTCTTACAAACAGTTTTATGAAGGTCTGCTGCTGTGGATTCAACTGGCCGTGAGTTCAACCGTAATCGTCTTATTGCCTTGCTTTCGGCCATTGTTCTAGAGGATGTGAGATATTCTAACCATTTCACCACTACCGTGATTGGGTATCATATATATTGTATATTAACAGAATTTTATATCCTGATGTTCGTTTCTTGTCCATCAGCACCCTGGCACAACTATTGTTACGGACAGCGTCACTTCGGATGGTTTGACCACATTCATTGAAAAGAAGCTTGGTATGCCAACAATTTACCACCACTTTGTTTTATTTTTCTGTGAATTTTTCACTGACCCAAACTTGTTACAGGCGGGAAGCATCACAGGTTCAAAAGAGGCTACAAGAATGTCATTGATGAAGCTATTCGCTTGGTAATAAATCTATATTATCATATCTATCGAGAACTCATGCTTTGGTGCAAATTGTTGTTAGATATTTAAGTTGCGGTAGACTTGATACAGTGTCTAAGAGTGTTGAGCATAAAAAACTTACGGACAGTTGATATTTCTTATCTAAAATATGAGTTGTGATGTGATGGCAGAACTCCACTGGAGAAGTATCACATCTGGCTATAGAAACCAGTGGTCATGGAGCTCTAAAAGAAAACCATTGGCTCGATGATGGGGCCTATCTCATGGTTAGCTTATTTTCTCGGTTACATGTTTGTCGTGGTTTGAAGAATAGAAAAAAGAAACTGAAGTTTGCCTGCAGGTAAAAATCTTGAATAAACTGGCTGCGGCCCGAGCTGCTGGTCAAGGGAGTGGCAGCAAAGTTCTAACAGATCTTGTTGAAGGTCTGGAGGAGCCCAGAGTGGCTTTAGAACTGAGACTTAAAATCGACAAGAATCATCCCGACCTTGAAGGAAGGTATGATTGATGACTTGCTTCAGTTCGTGACTAGTTTTTTTACTTCTTTTATAACAGTTCACTAACCACTGGAAATTGTAGAGATTTCCGGGAGTATGGAGAGAAGGTCCTGCAACACTTGTCGAATTCAATAGAAACAAATCCAAATCTTAAAAGAGCTCCAGTTAACTATGAAGGGGTGAGTGTTAAATTGCTCTCTCCCTAATATCTGCCTCCACTGCATAATATAAATCTTTCCATCTTTTTTTGAAAAATATAGATCCGTGTTTCCGGCTTTGGTGGATGGTTTCTTCTCAGACTTTCTCTCCACGACCCTGTTCTTCCCCTTAACATCGAGGTAAACATATGTATAACGCTTGACTTAGTTTCGGTAGCTAAACTCTCACTCGAATTCTCTAACTGGACACAGGCGCAGAGTGAGGATGATGCTGTGAAGTTAGGCCTTGTGGTTGCTGCAGCAGTGAAGGAGTTTAATGCTTTGGACACCTCTGCCTTGTCCAACCTCACTCACTCCTCCTAAGATTGGTATGGAACAATGTAGGTACTTGGTTTCTCTACATTGTCTAGTAACTTCCTGGTGTTTGTTGTTGCTTTGTGGTCCAAAGACGAAAATCCATTAGAGTCTTGTTTATAATCAAGATTATACCACCTTTTGATCTTCGAAAAACAAATCATTTCTCAATCTTCCAAATCCTCCAAGCAACAAATTATTTAACAATCATTGCATTGAAGTTATCAATTAGGGATTTTTGTAGCATTTGGTTTTGGTCACCTGATGGAGATTGAATTGGCACCAACTCTCGAATTTCTCTTGCTAGTCTACATTGGAACATCATATGATTTACACTCTCCACTACTTCACCGCATATAATTCTCTAACATCATATGATAGGGTAACCTTGCCTGAAATGCACATGCCTACTTCTAAACCCCAATAATCATTTTACAGAGAAGACAATATCAATTTATCAGGGCTTTTGCTTCCTCCATTGGATGCAAGTTGACCGTTAAACACGCCCTCGAGCTCTTCCACAAAACTTTGCATCGCCTTCTCCGGCAAACAAACGGGTACAACGATCCCTATCTCACCATTTCTCTTAGCCGAAACGTAGAAGCTAGACCCTGGAAAATCCGCAACTCCGGCCGTCCCGATTCCACCGTAAACCGGTTTCCCCCAAATTCCGAAATCGATGTTTGCGAGAATTCTCACGTCCGATACCAAGTAGGCTCCGTCCTTCGAGAAGCTTGGTCTTCCCTTTCTCACCATCAGATTCGCAAGCGATCGCATGTACTCTTCCGTCACACTAGATTTCGCCTCTTTTGCTAGTCTCAGAGCAAACTCTAACGGTTTGTTAGTTAGTTCTCTGGCGGTTGCGATTGCGACCGGGAACGCAAACGCGTTTCCATAGTATCCTGGAGACAGCGGTGGGTTTTTAAGCTTAGGACGTGCGTTGACGATGAATATGAGTCGCATCTCCTTGTTCGGATCGGGTCCTATAGCGACGGTGCGATAACGCCATAGGAATGACGTTAGCGTTTCCATATCGGTGCTGCGGTTGACAAGATTCGGTGGGAGGAGCCTCCGTATTGCGGACATCTCCCTGTGGCCGAAGAAGAATGACCGGCTTACCAGATTGTCTCCCTTACCGCCGTTTTTCGTACCAATTACCTGCATTTCGTCATACTCGCGGTGTGCGTGTGACACACGCAACGGGGCCCTGGCGCTCAGACGGTGACGTTCCCACACCGGAGCAACCACAGGCGCATGATTACCCTGCGCAAAGCCGCACATCGTTTTGAGGAAGAACGAGAGACCGGCGGCGTCGGACATTGCGTGGTTGATGCGGACGGCAAAGATAAAACCGCCACATTTCAAGCGCGTGACCTACACAAAATTATATCATATTATTTTCATTTTGTTATATAAAAAATAGGAAAATAACATTCTTTGAAATACATTAAAAACTCAATAGTAAAATTTGAAGAAACGTAAACCAAACTTTATTTAAATTTGTGTATTTATAATGGATACTTCGTGAAACTGACCTGCATGAGCATCAAAGGAGTGTTGAGCACTTCACTTGAACCTTCAACGTCAAACAGAAGGTCTTCAAAGCAAGGGAAAGGAGGCTTAAGAGCATCCTTCTCTTCAAACTCTATAAGTGTCACGTCAGCATCAGCCTCAGTGAACAAAACGCCTTCACCGGTGCAGTCCACGGCGAGTTTCCGGTTCGGTCCTTCGCGAAGCCTACCGGCGAACGGGTAGTAGTAAACCAGCGTCTCCGCGAGGGCTCTCCGAATCACTTCGACTGGATCGGAGTAAGCTTTAGGGTTGTGTCTATAGAAGAAGATAGTGGGAATGTGGAATCTTAGTCCTTCTTGGTCGTCGATGTCAGAGAGGAGTTTGAGCTCTCTCGGTGTTGGCTTCGCCGGAGAAACTAACTCTGGCTTCTGCCGGCGAACCTTAAACGTCAATGACCCGGTCAGTGCGGGTGAAGGGATTTGCAGCTCCATTGGTGATATAGTATTTTTTTATGGTTACAAACTTATAATGATCTGTTATATATAAAGAGTGAGGGGAAGTCTCAGTTTGACATTTCAGCATCCCTGACACCATAATTACTGCAGCACACATACGTTTACAATTCTTTGATTACCCAATTAGATTCATGTATACAAATAGTAATTAATTACAGCACACATTTGTTTACTTCTTCCACTATCTTTATTTAGGTTAAATTATTCCCTACACTTTTCTGTGGTGGCGTTTGAATTTATCTTCCGAGAAACTCCTGCCAAAGGGTCTGTTCATCCACGGGGATAGTCTGCCTTGGCCCCTAGCTTTGGTTTTGACAAGTCGACTACCGGATTTCCGGTATATATAAAAAGTAAAAATAAATGATTTAATTACAAAGGTGGCTTTGGAAATTGATATACAAGATTATGAGGATGTACAATTCACTTTTGTGTTAAGAATTTTTGGCTTTTCAAACTGTTCAATTTACAAGATGTGGAAATTGAAATTAATTATAATCTTGTTTCGGTTAATAAGGACATGGTTTTCTATTCATCAGTATTCGTATATATATATATACTTTTATATATATATATATATATATATATATATATTTCCTTTTAGAAAGATTTTGGAAAGCTTTGATGAATTGAAACCAGGATCAATTTTATGTAAGGTTTGAAATAGCATTTGTGTCGGTTCAGTTAAACATTTCGGACACATCTTTTTCACACTAAACATGTGTAATATTTCTCTATGACACATTTAAAGAGTTCACATGTTGAGAACCCCACCAAGAGTATAGGACAAAGATACACAGAACGATTAGTTTTCGACCACCATGTCCACTCGTACTATGATTATAACCAGCAAGAAGCATAAAACCATAAGCCTCTTTGGCCTATCCATGAATTAGACGTTACAAACCCCACATATGACACTTCATGGCTTCATGTATTGAACACGCAAAATGAATTGGGTAAAGGGCGGATTAAAGCTTCAATTTTTCTTTTCACATTGGCCTGTTGGCCATACTTAAATACCCAAAAACAAGATTCAAACCTTGAGTATGGAAAGACGATACAATAACGATATATAACTTTCATATTATGTTTTATTATTTTCTCCGTGTATTTATGAATTAGAGTTTTAAAACTATTTCCAAACAGAATAAAACCAAAAGAACCTGAACCGAACCAAATAGAGAATAATTGTAGTATTCAAGTAGGAAAAAACTAAAATAAGCTTTGCATTGTACAATACTACAATGCACAAGATAGAGAGAAAAAACATGGTCTCCAGTGGCTGGACAAGGCCAAACAGTTCTAAAACTTGTTTCTTCCCTCACATTACACAACAATTTGGTGAAGACTCAAGCATATCCGGAGACCTGTGAACATATATATACAAAACTCAGTCCCATTGGTCTTTAGAGATCACAGATGTTCCAATGAGGAAGAAGACTTACATTTGGCCTAGACTAGCGAAATCAAAGCCCGGATCCATCTCTTGCACTATATCGCTCGGTGGTTGTCCACACTCTTGCATCTTCTGCATAATCTCCATGATCTTGGTCGAATTGTTTGGTTCGTTCTCATACACCAAGTTGAGTTCTTTGATTAGTTCATATTGGCGCGAATAACGTTCAAATTCTTCCTTGTTCAGACTGCTTTCATGCTCTTCTAGCCATTTCGGGTATCTTGTGCCTATCTCTTTCATTGGTTCGTGAAGAATATCCTTCGATAATAGTTGTTGCATCATCGTGTCCACTATCGACTCCAAGTCCTAAAACCAAACATGGAAATTATCAAACCAAAAATCATAAAAAACAAAACTTCTTTCAAGTGGTTCTGCAAACTAATTCTCATCTTCAAGTGCGGTTTTTGGATATTATTATCACAATCCCTCCTATGAACACAACACAGCCTTTAAAGCTACAATGCAACAACCTTAACTAGATGAAACTTTAGCAATAAAAAACTTTACATCTCACGATTCTCAAGTAAGCTCAATGGTTTGGGATGATAATTAGAAACATCCAAACGATCAAAAGGCATATGGCTCCAAAGAATGCATTAGTTTCAACAATAAGATGGATAATACCAAACTTCAGATAAGATGGAGAACCAATTATACTAAACAATAACCTAAAGCTGAAACGAAGAAAAAAAAAGAACAGAAGCAGGAACCAAGTAAACCTTGAAACACACAAGAAAAAAAAGATAATCAGAAATCGTATCTGCCCTGAGAAAACCAAATTCACGACAGACTGCACTACTAGAGATCAAACTTATCTTTGAAAGAATATCAACCACGATTTAAATTAAAGCACTAGAAGTTGAAGAGAGCATTAAACTAGAAGTATAGCAAGATGGAGAGTGCAAGAAGTAACAACTGAGTTTGTGCATTCTTACGTTAGATCCAGCAAGATCCTCGAATTGCTTGATCCAATCTTCGACCATAGCATCATCAGAACCTGTCGGCTGCTGCTTCGACGACAAGGACTCGAGTCCCTTCACAGTTTCTCTGGTTTGTTCCCTGAGTTTATCAAGAGCCTCTGCAACGTGGTCCTCTTTTGCAATCTTCTGCTTTCCTTTCTTCTTGCTTCTCATATCAGGTAACCCCATTCCAAGACCTTGAACCCCACTCGGCAGTGACTCTGTCTCTTTTTTATCACCCTCCTCTTTTTTCACCCCTCCATTTCTACAAAACTCCAAAGCTAATCAAGACCCCAATTCCCACCAAAAACATAACAGAACCTCTAATTTAGTATTGATGTGGTGCAGAGCTCTAAACTAAAAATTAACAATATGAAGCCACAATCTAAAATCTAGAGCTAAGTAGCTAACCACATGCCATAGATACAATTACAGAGGGAGATTGTAAGGAAAAGGAGTAACCTTGGAGTAAGATTGAGATCCTTGAAATCATCCAAGGCGCCTGAGAAAGTACACACAGAAAACCCAGAATTCTCAATTCTAGAAACGAACCCACAAAGCAAAATCACAAGACAAAAAACGTTTTGACCAACACCTAGAATTGGTGAACATGCTTATACTAGGACATCAAATCAAATTAGAATCGTTGGGGAATTTACTATCGAGAAGCTCGTCTAAGTCATCCGTGTGATTGTCGTTGGCCATATTCTCGAGTCTCTCTTACTCTCAACTGTGGAAGAAACGCAGAATTGGGAAGAGGAAGAGAGAAGAAACGAATTTACAAGGGCGGTGCGGTGGTGTTCAATTGATTATTTTAATACGTCGGATTCCATCCAACGGCTGATATTGTCTTTCCATGTATATATATATATATATGAATATGATAATATCACATTTTTGTAAATAGTTAAAAAAACAAACAAAGGCACAAAATATGATTAAACGATTGATAGATTCATTTTCCTTAATTTAAAGACGATGGTAAACAATTCTACTGCATAGTATTAGAAATTCAGATTTACCCTAATTCTAGTGTGAAAGAAGTTTTTTTTACATTGGCCAATTATGCTTCCGTAAAAATTAGTATTACATTTGATTATGTCTCTCTCGTGAGAAACAAATTTATATTTCGGTGGATTCCCAATGGATCTATGAAACAAATTCCACATATCAAATACTATAAAAGACTTCCTCTTCTTCTATAACAAAAACTTTCATCCAAATCAATATTTCAATTTTGTTTTAAAAAGGTTTTTCAATTCTGAAGGTCGTGGATGTTTAATGTCATATACTAGAAAATAAATAAAGATATTCATAGTAAAGTCTTCATTAGTTGCAACAATGCAGATTCAAATTTATTGAAGCCAACATTTTGTAAACATGCAAGCATAAATCACACACACCTCAAATCGAAAGATAAATAGAAACAAACAATTATTATATTTAAATATTTGATTTGGCAAATGGTTAAGTTGGTTGACAATGTTTGTATTCGTAGCAATGACAATGAACCCCAAGATTTTCAAGTGTAGGTTGCGTTGAAGATAATATATATTTGGGAAGTTTGTCTATTATGAAACTATGATTATTATCAAGATTTCTAGCCGTTACCAGAATATGTAATTAGTTGTGTTTTCCTTCTTCCTTGTCTATATAATAAGAGGAAGAACCCATGTAAGTATTCTTTACACTTACAAGTAAATAACATTATCAAATTCTTCTTCATTGTCCCCAAGGCATGGCTGGATCCGGATATCTGAGTCTAATTTTTTCTTTTATAATCTAAATTCGAAAATTTATTATTTGAATCCATATTCGAACCATCTAAATATCTTATTAGATCAGATTTAGAATCCCAGATAATAGTCCAGTTCCCATACGTATCTGATGATTATATGTCGATATAAGATTTGAATGTGAATCACTATAACGTTTGCCTTTTTGTTTTATAACGTTGTCTTTGTTTGTCTTTAGTATATGAAATTAACGTTTGCAGTGAAGTGTGTGGAGAAAGCAGAGAAGAAAACAGAGCATTTTGACCCACTTTACCACATATCTGACACTGGGGTCGATTATCTCCATTGACATTATCCTGAACATTTGAGAACTGTTGAGGAAAACCACGACCTCGTGTTGAAAAGGAACCTCTGCCTCTGTTACTTCCAAACCTTGCACTTCCTCTTCCTCTATTGTTGTTGTTGTTATAGTAGCTAGTTTTGTCCACACTAAAAGCAAGATGTGGTGAGACCGAGCCTTGAAGCTAGTAACTTTGGATCCTGTTGTCAAAACTAATCAATCGAGGAAAAATATCATCAAAAGAAGGACATGGAAAGGTATTCATAGACCCTTTAATGCTTGTCTTTATCGGTTCATAATCTCTTTCAAGACCGTGTAAAGCAGCAAAAATCTTCATCCTTTCATCCACAAGACTTCCAATGGATGAAAGTTGAGCACACACGCTCTTGATTTCCTTCAAGTAGTCTGTCATGGTTTTATTTTCTTTCTTTGTTGTCTGCAACTTTCTTTGAAGCTCAAAGAGCCTTGCTGAGGAAACCCTGTTAAAATGCCTTGCTAGTAGATTCCAGACTTCATAAGAGGTTTTTGCTGACACTACCACACTTAGAATATCCTCAGAAAACGATCCTAGTAACCAAGATTTCACTACATGATCAGATCTGTTCCATGGTAAAAACTCCGGATTTACGACCTCATCTACATGGCCATGAATGTTTGGAACTTGGATGAACTGATATGGTGCCCTGAAAGCTCCATTCACAAATCCAAGAAGCCATTGACCTGAGATGAAAGACTCAAACTGAGTTTTCCATAAGATGTAGTTCCGTTCTGTGAGCTTGATAGTTACACAGTTAGAAATGTTTAGGACTGGATGAGAATACGGTTCAATGGCTCCTTCCATGGCTCTGATACCATGAAGAAAACTATGAACAGAGGAACTTTGATAAAAATGCAAACTTTGTATTCTCAAAAAACTTGCATAAAAATTCTTTACAAGATAAGAAAGCCTTTTATAGGCTGATGTAGAGCGGCTACAAAGATGCCCTAGTACACCTCACACGACAAAGCATCACACGCCAAAATATCAAAACGGTTGTTAACTTTTAGTTCGTACGGAGATCCTCTTAAATATGCCTGTCTTTGCACATCAGTTTTTTGACACTTAACAGATCGTTGCTCTGCATAAAGCGAACTCTCTCTTTGTATTGGCGTACTCTCTTTTTTCTTGTTAAGCTTGAATTCTGATTGTATTGGCGTCTTTGACCTATAATCTTTAGACTGAGACTTCTCCTTCTATTTCCATTTGTTTTCTCATACTTGGTGCTGAGTGATAGTCCCAAAATACTCTATTTTCTTCTCTGCTTTCTTCACATTTTCTTCATTTTTAACAAAATAATAAATTATTCTTTTGTGTAAAAGAAAAAACTATCTTCTCGTAAACAAAATAGAAAATAAAATTACAATAGTCAATCGCTGGATACATAATTTAAAGGTACAAGTCCATCTATTTGAACACAACCCAAAAGCTTATATAATTATATGACAATTACATAATTTATCAAAATATAACAGGAGGAGTCGTACTATTTTATACTAATCACATCGACACATCCATTGAAAACACTAAGCAACTTACTTTAGTCCACAATAAAAACACAACATTTCAAGATTTTATTATTATTTCGACGTCCAACATTTAAAGTAAAGGTTGCAAAAGCTCTCAATGAATTATTATGGATGTATTAAGTTGTGAAGACGACACATCATATCGCGGATTCGATCACGTGACACCGACGAGTTGTCGAGAATATGAAAAGCGTGACCAACACCTCCATGAACAATACCTTCAACTCTCTTCCCATGGCCTCTCATCACTTTACACATCTCCAAGTTTCTATCTTTTAGTATATCTAATTCCGCCATGAACACCAGCGTCGTCGGTAACTTCGCTCCCGCCAAGCTGACCAGAGGGTTACACCAAGAATGGTCTCTACTCGCTCTACGTGGCAGAGCCAGACGCCAATACGTGTCGGAAGCAGAAAGAGTCAAAGCCGATGACTTGGAGTGAAGTTGTTGTTTATCCGAGGACATTCTTGATTCGCCGCCGAAGAAAGGGTGATCAGAATTACGCCCTTGAAGTTTAAACTATTTACGTATTTGCCACTGGCGGTGATTCTAACGGCGACTTGGTAAGCTATGTTGGCTCCGGCGCTATCTCCGGCCAAGAAAACGTTTGAGAGGTTACATTTACTCACCCAAGAAGAATATTCTCCGTGAGATATTTGTTGTTTGACTAGCCACGAGACGACGTTAACGCCATCGTCGTACGCCGCCGGGAGACGGTGTTCAGGGGCTAAACGTTAATTTACCGAAACGACGACGCAACGTGTTTTGACGGCGAGACTGGTCAAGAAGTCGTGGTAGCAACTCCAAGCGGTGGAGCCAACGCAGAAGCCACCGCCGTGGAAGTAAACGAGGAGAAGGAGAGTAATGGACGGCGAAGCTGCGGCGTTGGGGATGTAGACGCGTATCGACGTGTCGTTAGATAGTTTGATGTCAAAGGCTGTGGCTTTAGCAGATGGGTGAAGGGTGGGTGAGACGGTGGAGACTATGGGAGGTCTTTCGACGCAGCCGTCGTTGAAAACTTTAATGAGTCCTTCGATCTCTTCCTCGACGGGGCCATGACGGTGGTGGTGGGATGCGCCACGGCGGTTGTAGGAGGATTGATGGTTGTGAGAGAAGGAAATGGTTGCCATAGGTTTTTTATTTTTATTTTGGACTATGAAGTGTAGTGTTGTTGGTTTAGTTTGGGTTGAGTGAGATGTGAGATTCATTCAAGTTCTTTATATAGAGAAGTTTGTATATTTATCAAAGATACTTTTATTTAGGTTAATATTTTTTAAAAAACAGCTTCATAATATAATTTATGGAATTTTCAATTGGAAATCTGTATTTTATTGTCATTTATAGCATATATGTCTATAGGTAGATGGGAATATAGATCCTTGATCTAGATCATCAAGTGGGTGAATCGGCACCACTCCAAACCCGTCATATTACATCACGACTCTAGTTTTTTTATTTTACTTTTAAGAATGTAATTATATTATCATATATATATAATACTGACTAAAAGTATTTCAAATAAAACATAGTTTGTATTAGAATCGTATCAGATTATCATTATACACGATATTAGATTTTGATTCAGTTATTACTAATCCCAATCTCAAAAGACCAAGACCAAATAACGAAAAGCCAGATACAAAATCAGGGTTAAATACCATATCATTATTAACGTGTTCAATAACAAAAAGGAATTATTCAATTATATCACGTGGATTTTGTTTTTTTTTCACATTGCAAGGAATATTACCGTAAAAAAAAAAGGCTTTACATGAAAACATAGAAGAGTTATCCCAAAAGAATAGTATTATTGCCAGTCGTGGTATTATTATTACGGGATTATGTCCCGTGCTGTAATTGATGTTTCTTCTAAGATTTGAAATAATAAATTTCTATTTATAGATTATAAATTAGTAAAATAAATTCTTATATATATATATATATATAATTTATCAGCAAAAATATGTATTCAATTGAGTTTAATATTTCATATTAGCTTTATCAAAATTAAGAATATTTTAGTTGATATTAAATAAAACTTCAAAATTAATAATAAATATTATTTATTAAGATATAATGTTGTTTTTATCTAATGGGAATGACAATAATACTCTTAATAAATAAATTAATTTTGTTTTTAAATGATTATTAAATGATATTATTATATAATTTCTAAAAAATTGAAGGTTAGATTCTAAACAATATTTCTGTAATCTTAATAAGGAGATAATAATTTAAAACATTAAATATATTAACATTAAAATTATTTTATTTAAATAATTTATTAAATTATAATGTTATTTACATAAAACTTTTAGTTTAATATATATAAATCAATTTTATTTATTAGTAAAATATGATAATATACTTTAGTTGAAATGATTTTTAGTATATAAATTAGAAATAGTTTTTTATTTTTCTTGTTTTGAAATGATAAATTAGTTATAATAGTTAACATATTTACTTATTTCTAGATAATAATTTTTGTTTTAATTAATTATTATTTTAAAATTTTTGGAATGAAATTTAAATTTAGATTTTATTTTTAAATATATATATTTAATTAAAATGATGATTGTTAAGACATTTTTACCATTAATGAAATATATATATATATATATTTGTTTTTGAGACTAATGGCATTGTATATAAATTTTAACAAATTAAATGTTATTTTCAAATGGTTACTCTCTAAAAATTAGTAAGAGGATGAATAGTTAAATGATTGTAAGTTGAGTTTTAGTTGATTTGATCCCAAGCAATTCGTATTGTATCATTACAAAGTGGAACTCAGACTATTGTTTGTCCTTTTCAAACAAGACTGTTTTTGGATTTTTAATCCCTATATATGTTTATCTACATATTTATCCAATAGCCAAAAGACGAAGGGATATAAAACAGAAAAAATAATCATTTCTCAAATTGTAATGTTTTTGTGTCTTCTTTACATTTTCCACTTTTAAGTGTTTATTTATAGGTAGGTAGATATCAAATATTAACTTGACTGGAGGGCGAATAATGATCGCTTTTAACTTCTCGAGATGCATAGTTGGTTATACCCACAAAAGGCTTTCAAAAGCCACGTAAGAAAAATCTTTGGCTCATCCCTCATATGTTAATAAATAAAAATGAAATATTCAGTTATATGCATGCATAATAACAGTGTGGAAGTTTTGTTTTTTGTTTTTTTTATAGGTGAATAAGTAAAACAGAAGTAGAGAAGTCAAAAGAACATAAAGTCAGTAAAGATTCTATGGGTGAGTACAATTCACAAATCTTCTAAAATTCTTATGATATATTCCCCTTCGAATATTCTTTTTACGTTTTTGTAATTGTTTATCTTTTCATTGTAAATTGTTACTGTTCATTGATAACAAATGTAAACATTAAGCTTACAACTTACAAATTATGATTAGTGATAATATTGTCTCCTATATGTTCACTTCTCTTCATAGTTTTTCTAACAATAAATAACTATTAGCTTTGATCATGTTTCCCTTATTATAAAGGCATAAATTTAAACCGTGTGAAATTTTTTTTGAGAAGTGATTTTGACTATATAGTTTATCTTTGTAATTTTCGAGCTTTTCTTATTTATTTAATTGATTTATGTTTATTTTTTGACACATAAAACACATTCTATTCTCTTTGAAGGCACCAAATGGATTTTTCATTCGATAAGAATATTTAATTCTCGTATTCTTCCCCCTGTCTGTCTTAACCGTGGCAGAGAAAGGTTTTGCCCAAATAAACATACAAAAGGCGTGTAGAACTGTTGATTGAATCTAGTTTCGTGGAAAAATAATCATATTCGGAAAAGGCTTTGTAGCCAAAAAAAAAAAAAAGAGAGTAAACAATTGTTTTATTGATCGCCACAAGAAATCTTAAGTAAACAATTGTGTTTTTCTTAGCCACTACAGGGCTCATAGCCTCTTGCAGAGTTCAGTAAAGGAGTTTCCAGATTCAAACTCTATCAGATGTTGCGCTTGTGACTCGATCGAACATATCGCGATGTCTTTCGTGGAGTTTCCGATCTTCGACATGGTACTGGTGATTTGCAGCCATGGATATCATCCTTAGAAGCTCAATTTGCTCGAGCTGACTATTCCGAGTTGAACAAGTTGGCTTGGCTTTAGCTTACGATTTAATCGATGGCGAAGCAGAATTCTTGTTTCACCGGAGACAGTCCGTGATAGTTTTCCAAACCTGGGATGATGGTCCAAAGAGAATCATACTTTCCTTGGCGCATGAACGAAGATGGAAGGAACTGATATCTTGGGCGAATATTCAAGACAGGGAGACGATTACAAGGGAGGGAGGCATCGATTTATGAGACAGAAACGATTTGTGAAAACATAATCAATTCGTGACACAGAGGCGTAGTTGGAGATAGAATCGTTTCCGACAACGGATTCGATTTCAGAACTTGATGATTTAAGTGGCTGAGTTAGGTGACAAGCCACCATGTCTCAAGTCCACACCTTACGACTACAAGGTGTTCGACAGAATGCTCATTAGAAGCCACATAATACACCCAAGGAGGAAGCTGAGTTTGTCGCATTAGTCTTGGAGGTTCAAATTCAAACACCTGAGGCACCAAAAAAGTCATGTCACAAACTGAACATAACCAGCTTGATAGAGGGAAGGTCATATCTGTTCTTGCAGAATGGTACAACACTAAGAGCATAAGAGTGCATTGGTTAAAGCACAAGAATGAGCAAATACTAGCAGTTTCCAGATTTAATAATGCATCACTGTTGAAGTTCATTCATATCTCATATAATATATCTTATGTTTATGTGTCTAAGTCTAAGTGAATATATTAATGTGTCGGTTATGGTGGTTTACAATGGACACGTTTCATTGTATAGGTTGTAACTCTTGGCATAAAGACACATTTGTATGGGTTGTGTCTATACAAACGTATCACTTCACACTTATATAAGTAAAAGTGAAAATCGAGTCATATACAGTGAGTGTGTTTTTGTGTAACAGAGTGTAATACAATAAGAAATTTCAGTTTTTTTATTCTCTGTTTCTCTCTGTTTCAAGTCTTCTTCTTCATAAAACGTAAACATCAAACACCAACATGGTATCAGAGCTTTACGATTGAGAGGACCAAAGAGAAAGCACAAGTTTTACAACTCATCAAGGGCAAGAAGATATCGCATACGTTAATCAAAAAAAAAGTACGAGACGGTGCAAGGCTCTTCACAACAAGTGATCCCTATCTTTGATGGGGAGAAGTACGACTTCTGGAGCATTAAGATGGCGACCATTTTTAGGACTAGAAAACTGTGGACAGTTGTGGAAGAAGGACTTCCAAACCAGCCCGAGATCATAGTCCTAAAGCCGTTCAATCAAAAAACCGGTGGGAAGAAGCATCTACAAATGATACGATGGCTTTGCAAATTTTGCAAACTGCTGTGACGGATCGGATTTTCTCACGCATTGCAGCAGCATCAACATCAAAGGAGGCATGGGATGCATTGAAGGCTGAGTATCAAGGTTCTCCTCAAGTCCGATTGGTTAAACTTCAATTGTTACGTAGAGAGTATGAAAATCTGAAGATGTTTGATAACGAAGATGTTAAGACGTTCACTGATAAGTTAATTGTTTTGGAGAATCAATTAACTTATCATGGTGAAAAGAAGACCGATTATCAACTCATACAGAAGATACTCATCTCTCTCCCAGCMAAGTTCGATAGCATTGTAAGCGTTATGGAGCAAACTCGYGATTTGACTTCTCTAACGATGACAGAGCTAATCGGTATTTTAAAAGCACATGAAGCAAGAGTGGCTGCAAGAGAAGAAAGCACTAATGAAGGAGCGTTCAACGTTCAAGCAAAAAGAAAGAGTTCCGGTTTCAAACAAGACAACACCAAGAGCCGTGTTAATCAAGGCAAGAAGTGGTGTGAGTTTTGCAAGCGTAKTAACCACACACAAAATGAGTGTTGGAAGAAACCAAAGAAAGACGATCATGRCAAGAATCAAAGAAGTAACAAGGAGTGTTACAAATGTGGTAAGATCGGCCACTACGCAAACGTGTGTCACTCAAAGCAAAAAGAAAGAGCACACGTAAGTCTCGAAGATGAAGACATGGATGAAGATCATATGTTGTTTAGTGCAACTGAAGAATCACTAACAACATTAAGAGAGGACATTTGGTTAGTAGATAGTGGATGCACTAATCATATGAAAAAAGAAGAAAAATACTTCTCGAAGATAGATAGAAGTATCAAGGTTCCGATTAAAGTCGGAAATGGAGAGATCGTCATGACAGCCGGTAAAGGAGATATTACCGTAATGACAAGTTATGGCAAGAAAGTCATCAAAAATGTATTCTTGGTGCCGGGTTTGGAGAAAAATTTGTTGAGTGTTCCTCAAATTATCTCAAGCGGCTATCGAGTGTGTTTTGAAGACAAGAGATGCATCATACTAGATGGAAACGGCAAGAAGATTATAGATATTCCCATGATTCACAAGAGCTTCAGAATCAAGATGAGTTCGGTTCAAGAAGAAGCCATGAATACAAGTGAGCAAGAGGAAATGGAAACATGGCACAAGAGGCTTGGCCATGTAGGCAACACACGGTTGCAACAAATGCAAGACAAGGACTTGGTAAATGGATTACCAAAGTTTAAAGTCAACAAGGAAGCATGTGAGGCGTGTAATCTTGGAAAACAATCACGGAAAAGTTTTCCAAAAGAATCTCAAAATAAGACAAGAGAATAGCTTGAGATTGTGCATACGGATGTATGTGGACCGATGCAACACCAATCACTTGATGGAAGCCGTTATTTGTTGTTGTTTTTGGATGACTATACTCACATGTGTTGGGTATATTTCCTAAAACAAAAATCTGAGACCTTCTTTATGTTTAAGAAGTTCAAAGCAATGGCGGAGAAACAATCAGATAGTACGATCAAGACGTTAAGGTCCTGATGGAGGTGGTGAGTTCACTTCACAAGAATTCAACCATTTTTGTGAAGAAGAAGGAATCAATAGGCAAGTTACCTTGCCTTATTCACCACAGCAAAACGGTGCAGCGGAATGCAAGAATAGATCTTTGGTGGAGATGGCGAGAACAATGCTTGTTGAGCAAGGCTTACCGCTCAAGTTATGGGCTGAAGCGGTATATACGTCGGCTTACATTCAGAAACTGTCTACCATCTAAGGCAATTGAAGATGATGTGACGCCTATAAAGAAGTGGTGTGGACATAAGCCAAACGTGTCACACCTAAAATTTTTTGGGAGCATATGTTACGTGCATGTTGCGAATCAAAAGAGGAGAAAGTTAGACGCTAATTCAAAGCGAGGAATTCTCATTGGCTATAGCAATCAATCCAAAGGCTATAGAGTTTTCCTTTTGGAAAATGAAAAAATTGAAGTATCAAGAGACGTTGAGTTTGAAGAAAACAAGAAATGGGATTGGGAAAGAAAGGAAGAAGTCAAGAAAACTTTTGTCTTATCCACAAATGATCAACAAGCACGAAGAGATCAAATCGAGAAAGTCTGCAGCCCTGTTTCTACTCAACGTGGTGACCAAGTTAACAATGAAGAAGGAGAGAATTCTGAGTCACCAAGGAAATACAAGTCCATGAATGAAATCATGCAACTAGCACCAAGAGTAGAGATTGAAGAAGCGGCTCAAATAATAGAAGCTTGTCTTCTTGCACATGAGGAACCACAAACTTACAATGAGGCTTGCAGCATTAACGAATGGAGAAAGGCAATGAGTGAAGAAATAGAGATGATTGAGAAAAACAAGACATGGAAACTAGTAAACAAGCCGGAGAAGAAAAATGTGATAAGCGTGAAGTGGATCTATAAGATCAAAACGGATGCAAGCGGCAATCCAATCAAACACAAGGCAAGGCTTGTTGCAAGAGGTTTTTCTCAAGAATATGGAGTTGATTATCTTGAGACTTTTGCCCCAGTCTCAAGACATGATACAATACGAGCCATACAAGCATATGCGGCTCAAATGGAGTGGAGATTGTATCAAATGGACGTAAAATCAGCTTTTCTCAATGGCGAACTAAAAGAAGAGGTTTATGTCACACAGCCACCAGGGTTTGTGATTGAAGGAAAGGAAGAGAAGGTGTTAAGGCTATACAAAGCCTTATATGGTTTAAAGCAAGCCTCACGGGCATGGTATGGAAGAATAGACTCATACTTCATTCAAAACGGTTTTGTAAGAAGCACGGCGTTGTACGTTATGAAGAAAGGAGAAGATATGTTGATCGTAATCTTATACGTTGATGATATCATCATCACAGGGAGCAACGTTCAACTTATCAACACATTCAAGGAAAATATGAAGATGAATTCGAGATGACGGATCTCGGATTGTTTCTTGGGATAGAAGTAATTCAGGGATCATCATATTTCTTTCACAAGAAAAATAGCAAACAAACTTATTGATAAGTTTGGAATGAAAGCAAGAGTGTAAGCACTCCACTTGAGGAAAGAGGTAGAAGATGACAAAGAATATGGAGATCCGGCAGTATAGGAGCATTGTTGGAGGGGTATTTGTATCAAGACCTGATGTGATGTACACAAGCTCCTATCTCTCAAGATACATGTCATCACCACGTATGAAGCACTATCAAGAAGCCAAGCGGGTCTACGATACGTCAAAGGAACATCAAATTATGGAATATTTTTTGAAACACCAAGATTGATAGGCTACTCGGACAGCGATTGGGCCTCTGAAGACAAAAAAGCACATCAGGTTATGCTTTTAAGCTTTGATCGGCTATGTTTGTTGGCAGTCAAGTAAATGGCTCAATCAATATCGCCGTGTAATGCAGCAAACCAAGTCGTATGGTTACAAAGACTTTTGGAGGAGTTTGGACTGAAGTTTGAAGAAGGCATCCCCATCTTATGTGACAATAAGTCAGCAATAGAAATTGGAAAGAATCCGGTGCAGCATAGAAGAACAAAACACATAGAGATCAAGTATCATTATGTACGTGAAGCTGAACACAAAGGACTCATTCAATTGAAGTATTGCAAAAGCGAAGATCAATTCGCAGATATTTTCACAAAGGCATTGAGCGTTTCAAGGTTTGAAGATCTTAGAAGAAAGCTTGGAGTGAAGCCGAGATATGATTAAGGGGGAGTGTTGAAGTTTAATCATATCTCATATAATATATCTTATGTTTATGTGTCTAAGTCTAAGTGAATATATTAATGTGTCGGTTATGGTGGTTTACAATGGACACGTTTCATTGTATAGGTTGTAACTCTTGGCATAAAGACACGTTTGTATGGGTTGTGTCTATACAAACGTATCACTTCACACTTATATAAATAAAAGTGAAAATCGAGTCATATACAGTGAGTGTGTTTTTGTGTAACTGAGTGTAATACAATAAGAAATTTCAGTTTTTTTTATTCTCTGTTTCTCTCTGTTTCAAGTCTTCTTCTTCATAAAACGTAAACATCAAACACCAACACAAGCCCAAGTGTTTCCTGTTGAAGTTTAATCATATCTCATATAATATATCTTATGTTTATGTGTCTAAGTCTAAGTGAATATATTAATGTGTCGGTTATGGTGGTTTACAATGGACACGTTTCATCGTATAGGTTGCAAATCTTGACATAAAGACACGTTTGTATGGGTTGTGTCTATACAAATGTATCTCTTGTCACTTATATAAGTAAAAAAGTGTAAATCGAGTCATGTATTTACAGTGAGTGTTTTTGTGTGTTCTATTATATCAATAAAAAGTTCATTCTTAAAATTCAAATACTCTGTTTTTTAACATTCAAAACAGAGCACTTAGATTACGTTTGTAATCTGTTCTTCTTTTAATTTTGAGTGAAACACTTCAGATATAAAAGTGGGAAACTCTGTTTTTACCAACATGGTATCAGAGCTTAAAGATTGAGAGGACAAACACAAGCACTAGTTTACACAAATTGATTGAGAGAAGAAGTTTGGCATTTACTAAACGCAAAGGCGACTCGAAGAAATGCAAGGAACTTCGCATCAAGTCATTCCTATCTTTGATGGGGAGAAGTACGGGTTTTGGAGCATTAAGATGACAACAATTTTTCGGACTCGGAAATTATGGTCCGTAATTGAAGAAGGAGTGCCACTTGAACCGGTACAAGACACACCAGAAACTGCAAGGTTAAGAGCACTTAGAGAAGAAGCAGTTATCAATGACTTAACCGCTTTGCAAATTTTGCAAACTGCTGTATCTGATCACATCTTCTCACGCATTGCGGCGGCAACTACGTCAAAGGAAGCTTGGGACACTTTGAAGGCAGAATATGAAGGCTCTCCTCAAGTTAAGTTGGTAAAACTTCAATCATTACGTAGAGAATACGAAATGTTGACGATGAATGAAAATGAAGAAATCAAGACATTCACGGATAAATTGATTGATTTGGAAAATCAATTAACTTATCATGGTGAAACGAAGACCAATTATCAATTGGTACAGAAGATACTTATCTCTCTCCCAGCCAAGTTCGATAGCATTGTTAGTGTGATGGAGCAAACTCGCGATTTGACTACATTGACAAGAACTGAATTGATTGGTATCTTAAGAGCACATGAAGCAAGATTGTCAACCAGAGAAGAGCGCTCAAATGAAGGAGCATTCTATGTTCGCAACAACGGATCTAGTACAAAGAAAGAAGATGATAAGGATCGTGACACTCGAGGCAAGAAGTGGTGTGATTATTGTAAACGGAATAATCACACGGAGGCCTACTGTTAGAAGAAGTCAAAGGATAAAGATCCTAGCAAGGTTAAATGTTACAATTGTGGCAAGATGGGCCACTACTCGAAAGAATGTCGCTCAAAGAAAAATGAGCAAGCTCGTGTAACTGTCGAAGAAGAAGAAGAAGATTCTAGTGAAGAGCACATGATCTTTTGTGCAAGTGAAGTTACAACAACTATCCTAAAGGAGGATCTATGGTTAGTAAATAGTGGATGCACTAACCATATGACTAAAGATGAGAGATACTTCTCTAGACTCGATAGAAGTATCAAAATTCCGATCAAAGTCGGAAATGGTGACATTATGATGACCGCGGGCAAAGGAGACGTTGATGTGTTGACACCGTATGGCAAGAAGACTATAAGGAATGTGTTCTTGGTGCCAAGGTTGGAGAAGAACCTCTTGAGTGTGTCGCAAATAATCCTAAGTGGTTATCAAGTATGTTTTCAAGACAAGAGATGTGTCATTTCGGATGCAAAAGGAAAGAAGATTTTGGATGTTCAAATGGACAACAAGAGTTTCATAGTGAAGATGAGTTTTGTTAAGGAAGAAGAAGCCATGATTGAAAGTGTGAAGGATGATATGGCGATTTGGCATAAGAGATTTGGTCATGTAGGCAATACTCGTTTACAACAATTGCAAGACCAAGATTTGGTAAGCGGTTTACCAAAATTCGATACTCACAAGGAGGAATGTGAAGCGTGTAACCTTGGCAAACAATCAAGAAGAAGCTTTCCAAAGAAATCTCAGACCAAGACAAGAGAGAAGCTCGAGATCATACATACGGATGTGTGTGGACCAATGCATCATCAATCACTTGATGGCAGCCGATACTTTCTGGTGTGTTTGGATGATTATACTCACATGTGTTGGGTATACTTCTTAAAACAAAAGTCAGAAGCCTTTCAAATGTTCAAGAAGTTCAAGGTAATGGTTGAGAATCAATCTGGCTGTACGATTAAAGTATTGAGATCCGATGGTGGTGGAGAATTCGTCTCACAAGAGTTTAACAAATTTTGTGAGGAAGAAGGGATCAATAGACAAGTGACGTTGCCCTATTCACCACAACAAAATGGTGCAGCCGAGCGTAAGAATAGATCTTTGGTGGAGATGGCTCGATCGATGATATTTGAGCAAGACTTGCCACTCAAGTTTTGGGCGGAAGCAATCTACACAGCGGCTTATCTGCAAAATCGACTACCATCTAAGGCCATTGGAGATGAAGCAACGCCTATAAAGATGTGGAATGGCCACAAACCAAATGTGTCTCACTTGAAGATATTTGGGAGTATATGTTATGTGCATATTGCCGATCAAAAAAGAAGGAAGTTAGATGCCAAAGCAAAACGTGGAGTGTTCGTTGGCTATAGCAATCAATCAAAAGGCTACAGAGTTCTCATTTTGGAAAATGAGAAGATTGAAGTGTCAAGGGATGTCATTTTTGAAGAGAATAAAAGATGGGATTGGGAAAGAAAGGAAGAAATAAAGAAAAATTTTCTTTTACCCACAAATGATCAACAAGCACGAAGAGATCAAATCGAGAACGTCTCCAGCCCTGTTTCTACTCAACGTGGTGACCAAGTTAACAATGAAGAAGGAGAAAATTCTGAGTCACCAAGGAAATACAAGTCCATGAATGAAATCATGCAACTAGCACCAAGAGTAGAGATTGAAGAAGCGGTTCAAATAATAGAATCTTGTCTTCTTGCACATGAGGAACCACAAACTTACAATGAGGCTTGCAGCATTAAGGAATGGAGAAAGGCAATGAGTGAAGAAATAGAGATGATTGAGAAAAACAAGACATGGAAACTAGTAGACAAGCCGGAGAAGAAAAATGTGATAAGCGTGTTGTGGATCTATAAGATCAAAACGGATGCAAGCGGCAATCCGATCAAACACAAGGCAAGGCTTGTTGCAAGAGGTTTTTCTCAAGAATATGGAGTTGATTATCTTGAGACTTTTGCCCCAGTCTCAAGACATGATACAATACGAGCCATACTAGCATATGCGGCTCAAATGGAGTGGAGATTGTATCAAATGGACGTAAAATCAGCTTTTCTCAATGGTGATCTAAAAGAAGAGGTTTATGTCACACAACCACCTGGGTTTGTGATTGAAGGAAAGGAAGAGAAGGTGTTAAGGCTATACAAAGCTTTATATGGTTTAAAGCAAGCCCCACGGGCATGGTATGGAAGAATAGACTCATACTTCATTCAAAACGCGTAAGAAGCATGAATGATGCCAGTATGAAGAAAGGAAGAGATGTATTGATCGTAAGCTTATACGTTGATGATATCATCATCACAGGAAGCAACGTTCAACTTATCAACACATTCAAGGAAAATATGAAGAGCAAATTCGAGATGACGGATCTCGGATTGTTGAATTTCTTTCTTGGGATGGAAGTAATTCAAGATGATCGCGGCATATTTCTTTCACAAGAAAAATATGCAAACAAACTTATTGATAAGTTTGGAATGAAAGAAAGCAAGAGTGTAAGCACTCCACTTGCAGGAAAAGGAGTAGAAGATGACAAAGAATATGGAGATCCAACGAAGTATAGGAGCATTGTTGGAGGGCTTTTGTATTTGTGTGCATCAAGACCTGATGTGATGTACGCAAGCTCCTATCTCTCAAGATACATGTCATCACCACGTATGAAACACTATCAAGAAGCCAAACGTGTCTTACGATACGTCAAAGGAACATCAAATTATGGAATATTTTTTTCAAGCGTGGAAACACCAAGATTGATAGGCTACTCGGACAGCGACTGAGTTGCTCTACTGAAGACAAAAAAAGCACATCAGGCTATGCTTTTAATCTTGGATCGGCTATGTTTTGTTGGCAGTCAAGTAAGCAGCAAACGGTGGCTCAATCAACGGCGGAGGCAGAGTATATCGCCGTGTGTGCAGCAGCAAACCAAGCCGTATGGTTACAAAGACTTTTGGAGGAGTTTGGACTGAAGTTTGAAGAAGGCATCCCCATCTTATGTGATAATAAGTCAGCAATAGCAATTGGAAAGAATCCGGTGCAGCATAGAAGAACAAAACACATAGAGATCAAGTATCATTATGTACGTGAAGCTGAACACAAAGGACTAATTCAATTGGAGTATTGCAAAAGCGAAGATCAACTCGCAGATATTTTTACAAAGGCATTGAGCGTTTCAAGGTTTGAAGATCTTAGAAGAAAGCTTGGAGTGAAGCCGAGATATGATTAAGGGGGAGTGTTGAAGTTTAATCATATCTCATATAATATATCTTATGTTTATGTGTCTAAGTCTAAGTGAATATATTAATGTGTCGGTTATGGTGGTTTACAATGGACACGTTTCATCGTATAGGTTGCAAATCTTGACATAAAGACACGTTTGTATGGGTTGTGTCTATACAAATGTATCTCTTGTCACTTATATAAGTAAAAAAGTGTAAATTGAGTCATGTATTTACAGTGAGTGTTTTTGTGTGTTCTATTATATCAATAAAAAGTTCATTCTTAAAATTCAAATACTCTGTTTTTTAACATTCAAAACAGAGCACTTAGATTACGTTTGTAATCTGTTCTTCTTTTAATTTTGAGTGAAACACTTTAGATATAAAAGTGGGAAACTCTGTTTTTACCAACATTTCCGTGCCTGTTATGGGACAAAACCGTTGCAGCACAGTTTCAGATTTTGTTTGGCGGTGCGTTGAAACTTTATGGCTACAAGCGTCTCGATAAATTGTTTCTAAGCGTAACAAGTAAGAAGAGGCAGATGAAGACAATCAGTGTTCTAAGTCATGACGTTTCAAGTTCAAAAGCATGTCAGGGACAATCGACTTGAAAGGTCGTTTTATTGATCTGATGACAAAGGGAGTTTTGAATCTATCAGAGATCCAATTTGTGGTTTTGGATGCAGCTGGTCAGATGATTCAAGCTGGGATTGACGAGGATGTCAACATTATTGTGGAGAAGTGGCCAGAGACATGTCAGAGCTTGTTGTATTCTGCAACAATGACGAGTTGGATATCTTGGATTATATATCTCATCAAGAAGTACTTGAATATGCCTCTGACAATTGCTCTGATGGAGATTCTGATCAAAAACATGAATTGTGCTCATCACATTTGTGCAAGCAGGATTATTTTTCCTTGTGGCACAGTTGGAGAAACAAGGAACTTCAGATAATGATACTACAGTCATTTCAGTTGTTGCAACAATTGGGTGCCAGAGTATATATATACATCTGAACCTAACATATCAAATCTTTTCAACAATAATGGGGCACTGCTTAGGTCAATCAACAGATGCCAGAGCCAATTTTTTGCAAATCATTTTTTTGTTGTTGTTTGTTATACAACATATTTAATAATTGAATTGAACCAAATGTCGTACAACATATTTAAAACTTGAATTACTGTATTAGGAAATTACATGAAAATGAGAAAAAAGAGAAAAATACAAAAAAATAGGAAAAAAAAATACATTAAGTTGATGGAGAATATTTATCAATCAGTGAAATGTATCAATTCACCATTTCCATTTTGCATACCTTCCCAAAACCATGTATAGTTTCCACACTCTACAAATGATCCATCGGAATCTTGGCGCATAGCTAAAAAGATTGTGTAGCCACTCTCCCATAGAATGTTCAGTGATCTACCAAAATCAACATCACCTGAAACAAGCAGTATGTTTTTCTGCATATCATCATCGTGCTTAATTGCGTACTCGATCAAATGTGTTTCTAACCAAAGATCTGGTGCTGGGGTTTCGGGCTTCGGTTGTGTATGTCGAGGGCAATATGCAAGTTATATAATCAAACAATTTGAAACCTTGACTTTTAAGACAGTTTTGAATATCTAGGCTCAGGTTCCTCATATCTCCACATATAATTTTGGTTTTGGAAAGACAGTATTTGAGATATATATTAGGATCTAGATCGTGTACTTGTCCTAACATGTTGTTAATGTTATCTACTAAAGCTTCAGGGCTGGCTTCAAGTGGACATGTGTTCAAGTCCTAAAAAAGGGGAACTTCTTGGTATTCTGAGTCAGTAGACGGGGAGGCCATGTTGATCTAATAGTTAGGAATAGACGTCAGCACTATCAAGGGTAGAGTAATCAAATTAACAGTTAACCAGAACAAAGAAAACAAATTAAAAGTTAAACAGAAACAGAACTAAGAGACGAAGAAGAGTAAAGGAATCAATATTTAAAGTTGTACATAACAAAACAAGATATATATACGGTAGTAGTCGAATGAAAAAAAGAAGCTAATAAGTTATCTATTAAAATGGAATCGGTGTTTTTAAGGAGGCTCAAGAAACGGAGTAATTTAGGTTATTACCTCTTAGTTATTACCTACGAAATGACAATTAATAGTTATTTAATACTTAATACCTAAAAAATGGGAACCTCTTTAATACTAAGCATTGACAAAAAATATATTAATCCCCTATATATTATTTGGGAAGTACATTTAAAAAATTAACCTTATAAATTGTTGATAATTATATAATATTGCCATTATATCAAAGAACAAATTTTAATATCTCATCAAGGGTATCATAGTCATTAAAATAAGAGATTTTTTTGGAATATAAAAAATCCAAAATTAACATATTATTGCTTTCTTTCAAATCCGATTTGCTATAAAATCGGAAACATTCATTTTTGTTTCAATCTCGAATTGGATTTAATAGTTTTGAAAATATTTCAAATCTAGATTAACCCAAAAAAAATAGCACGAGAAATTTAATTTATCCTGATTTTATAGTTTTGAAAATATTCCAAATCTAGATTAACAATAAATTATAAAATTTTTTGAATTTATATAAAATCAGATTATCATCAATCCCCTATATATTATTTCGGGAAAGAGAGACGAGAGTAAGGATGTAGAAGAAAGAAAGTATCAAAGACGGAGACTTTACGAGTTCAAAAGAAGCTGAGACTTCTGGGTTTTGCTGCTCAAACTTGGGAGAGAGAAACGGGAGAGAGTGAGAAAATTTTCGGTGGTTATGTTCTAGGGTTTTTCCATTCAAAACAAAATATAATAAATAAAATGTGTATTATATAATAAAATGTCTCTATCAAATATTAATTAAAGATGGTAAAATTGATCTTTTGGTCAGAAAAAGCATGGTCTTTTTTCTTTCTTTTTTTTAATTATTTTTTTAATTGTCAACTACGTACTAATCTAATGGTTTGAGATAGTCCAGGGCATTCGAATTTCGGATCGGATTATTCGGATTATTCGGATAAACGTTTATAGAATCCGAATAGAATCTGAAGCTATCGGGTTTTTGTCGGATTCGGATCTGGTTATTCGGGTTTCAGATAGGGGCTTATAGAATTTGAAACTATTTTTGATCGTGTTCAGATCAGTTTTTTCGGATCGGATTCAGATCTATTTTTCTATTCGAATTTTATGCCCAAACCTAGTTTGAGACAATATGAAGAAGAGAATGAGGTCTTGTAAAAGAGAATATAATTTGAAATCTTTAGGAAAATTCCACAGCTTTAGTTTGTTAACCTAAAAAAAAAAAAACATCCATGGTTTTATAACTACAAAACTAGAAGAAAAACATTTCTACTATACTTTAAGTTTAAACTAGGCCAAAAAATAAAAAAAAAATCTTCTAAACCCTAACCCAAATTAATTTAATCACCTACAATACTTTTTAAGTTTTTTTGTTTTTTTGGTCATCACAATACTTTAAGTTAAACTAGATAGTGTACATCGAAACAAAGGCCAAAAAGCATTGTAGGTATTATGACAAAAAAAAAAAACAATAACTAAACTATACATTCACGATAAATAGTTGATATGTAGGAATAACATTTTGGAATGACATATCATCTCAGTTTGTAGCAATAATTTTATTAGCAGAGATTATGAGAACGGCTGAGTATATTTGCATATACTCTAATGGGAGATTTCTATATATATATATATATGGGGACATGCATGTATTAGATTTAGGTTAGATTCTTTTTTTAACACCAATCCACATTTCATTAATAAGATTTCATGAGAAAGCCATATACAGACTTGTATGAAAAAAGATCATTCTGAAAAAAAAAATAGATAAGAAGATTTCTAATTTCTAAATCATCAAGTTTCGCCGCAAAGCAAAGTTAATTATTCGAATTCATTATCATCTAGATTAAGTCAAAGCAATATGTAGTGAAACTATATCTAATCATTAAAACCAAGATTATGTTACATTTCCGAAATGAGCAACTCTAAACCAACAAGGATAGGAGAAAGATAACACCGTAATCCTTTTAAACCGAAATAAAAGGTTCTTTGGTCCAAATCAATGCATGATTCACCCATATATTCATGCCATGACCATCGACAGAAAACAACTTAATTGCAGCTGTGACTAAAATTACTGATGAACTCTCATGAAACAATTTTTTTAATTTTTTTTTTGAGACAATTGCTTAAAACAACTTTCATCATATGTAATATTACTAGACCAACCTCTTGGATTCAAAGAGTTTGAGAAGTTGGTAAAAAGACATAAAAACCAGTCCTTTGATTTTTTAATTACAAAATTGCCATTTTTTTTTCCTTCTTAATCCACCACAGACGGATCCATCTTCTCAAAACCCTAACCTCACCAGATCTCTTCCCATATCACTTCACTACCTCTTCCGTGAACAACGATTCCTTTTCATCTTCGTCGGGATCTTGATCGGATCCACTTTCTTCATCCTCTAGCCTTCTCTTTTCCGTTTAGGCGTGGTGTGGCTGGGCTTCTCCTCCGAGCTCCGGAGCTCCTCTACTCTTTGATGGCGAATCTACATATCTCCGCCAGTTTCAGAAGTTCTATCAGCTGTTAACTTTAAGAAGTGTTTTCAACCGAGTTTTTCCGTTTCTCTCCTTCTCGTCGCAGCCATGGCTGGCTCGCCTACTCTTTTGGTTCAGCTAGCTGCTTCTCTGCCTCCGTCTCCAGTCTCGGGTGCTTCTCTCCCAACCATCGCGGAAGTTCCTGATGCAAGTGATCAACAACCCTCCTCCATCGCTCATGTTTCGTCGTCTGCCACAAAGGTTTCGTTTTTGCTAAAGGAAGGATCCAACGCATCAGACATTAGAGACGTCTTAGTTTCCTTTTCGTAGTCGAATCTGATAGTTTATGTTTCAAATGTTGCTTCTCTTAAGGCAATTTTTAGGTTTTAAGAGATTTGAATTAGGATTTTGTGATTTGATGATTCACACACCACAAATGAGATAATTTTAATTTTTGCTGAATAAAAATTCTGTGTGTTTGAATAAATTTCAAGTCCTTCAAAACGATATTGATCTGCTTAACTCACTTGCTGAGCTCGAGAAAAAGAAGAACATGCTTAAGCGTCTTGTTCACTCGCCCAATTCATTTTCATGGTAAGAAGAATTCTTTGTTTATTCCTTCATTTGTGGAAAGTTCAAACCTTTTTCCTACATGTTCACTTTCTATGTTCTTTTATGAATTGAGTTTTGAGTTTGGTTCCGTTATTAATTTTTTCAATAAACTCCATTTGGGTGCTGATTATAATAATTTTGATGTTATCTCCATCGAAGTATGTTAAAYTTAGAAATCACCTTTGGTCCTTGCAGTCACATTTGATGAAACTTTTCTCATTTTCTTAAAGGTCATAATGTTTTATGCTATCTCAGGAAAGTTTGGCTTTCATATTTTAGATGACCCATCTTCATGAAGATGCATTACGTGAATATGATGAAAAGCTCTGCTATTTGGAAACGGGTTCTTTTCCTATCTCTACATATGTTGCGTGAATGTGTTATCTAAAGGGTAATGAAATTTATAAAATTCTGTTCTTTATCCCTTCTTGTTTTCAAATGTGTTAGCGCTTAGTCTCATATATCTTCGAAGTTTCCAGGAAGTATTGCAAATCATCACCTTCTGTTATTCTTTAAGGAACTAAAATGATATGTTTAATATTCCGACACATCAGGTTTAGAAGTGTCTCGGAAAACACCTTCTTCACTTAAAGTAAAAGCAGTCTCCTGTTGAAGTCATTGTCATCTATTCAGGATTTCGAGGTAGCATGCTAATACCATTTACATAAGGACAATGAAGCTTCTSATTTTTATGCAGTTCTTTCTTCTAGCTTCTCATGTACAAATTTTGTTGTGGCAGAAAAAATATTTGAATCTAACCAAAGGTGCTGCCGAAAACTATCACATTTCTTGGTGGAAGAGACATGGAGTCGTTSTTGATGGGSGAATTGCAGCTGTCTGCCTCAAGCAAGAAAAACAAATATAATTAAAACTAGTAGCAGACTTTATTGTATGTTATGGTAGAGTTTAATAAAAATCAGTTATGGTAGACTTTAGTTTATGTTATGGTAAAGTTTAATAAARAAACGGTAGAGTTTAATAATGACTCGGTAGACTTGAATCATGAACGGTATTATTGAGAATTTTGAATGGTATTATTGAGAAAGAAAGATCCGTTGCTTGCAAAGTAAAATGCTTTGCCCTATATCAAGACCATTTTGATTCAAGAATTAACGGATGATCGAAGTAAAGTTTTAGAACATAGTGTGACTACTAGGCTGCAAACAATGTGTGAAGCCATTATTTTGGTCTGGATGGAGAAACGGTCAGTTACTTCTGTAGCATACATTTGCTTTGGTACGKTGATGACACCGCCTCCTGGAGAGCTTGCGGCGATAACTRAAGGATAAGTACAAGAGTACTAAATGTACAAAAATCTAATAATCTAAGAATCTAAGAATTTGGTTTGTATAAGGTTTATTGGTAACCCTAAACCACAAACATAAACCCAAAACCCTAAATCCATTGCAAACAAAATCCAGAATTGGACAGGCCATAAGAATTGAACATGCCTAACTGTAAAAGGCATTTTTATTTCTTATCAAGAAGGTATCAAGTTATTAAGTCTACACCACAAATGAAGGTAAGCAAATCTACCAAAGGAGGTAAAAAGTCTACCATCATAAGAGGTAATCAACTCTACCATGATTCACAATAATGTCTACCCCAATGGGAGGTAAGAAACTCTACCAAAGGAGATAAAAAGTCTACCACCATGGCAGGTATTAACTCTACCGTGATTCACATTAAAATCTACCCTATCGAAAATATAAACTCTACCAAAAATTCCGTAAGTCTTCCACTATATGACGCAAGTCTACCAACATTCAATAAATCTACCGTGTCAGGACAAAGTCTACCGTAACCAATTCCTCTAAAAGTCTACCATCATTGAGGAGATTAACTCTACCAAGAATTCGGAAGTCTACCAAAAAAAGTCAACAAGTCAACGCGGCTAATAAAATCTACCATCATAGAAAACGTATGTCTATCGTTTCATAGAAAGTATATCTACCGTAACATGAAAACGTAAGTCTACCGTTACTTTTCAACTAAAATCTACCGTTACGTTTAATATAAGTCTACCGTCAAAACTGGTAGACTTACCAAGTAAGTCTACCACTTCATAAAAAAACTAAGTCTACCGTCATTCTCTGGTAGACTTTACCGTCCGAGCTCTTAAGTCTACCGTCATAGCTCTGGTAGACTTAAGTTTTCGCGCGCTGACGTGGCAGAAATTCATTAATGGCATTTTCGTAATAACGTTTTTTGTCACTAAACGAATTGAGAGCAAAATGGCCATTAAAAATAGAATTAGGTCGTTTGAGTAATATCCAAATATTAAGGTCATTTTAGTAATAAAGTTTAAAAATATAGGTTGTTTTAGTTAACCACCTTTTTTTCGGTTTCAGAATTTATTATCTTCTGATTTGTTAAAGAGACAATTGCTTAAAACAACCTTCATCATATGTTTTATTACTAGACCAACTTCTTTGATTCCTAAAGTTTGAGATTTGGGTAAAAAGACACAAAAATCAGTCCTTTGATTTTTTATTACACAAATGCCATTGTTATAATTTTTTTTTTATCCGGTTTGAACTCAAAACCCTAATCTCACCACTCCCCCTCCTCCTCCTTCTCATTCTCGAACCCCTCAGTATATAGATTTCCAATTTTGGGAGAAAGGAAAAAAATAGTCTCCAGATTGAGCTGCGACGACTAGATCTCTTAGATTTGCTGTTACACGGCCCTCGCTCAAGTCCGGCGACACGAGTTCTCCGGTACGGATATTATAGCAGATCTATGAAATTGCACTGAGATCTTTTGTGGTTTCTTTGTTTTGGATTTTGGAAACCGCCGTCTCTGATCTTACAAATCTTCTTCTTCTTCTTACATTGTTTCAGGGAACGAGTTTGTTCACCAATTTCACTAAGCTCTGCAAAGGACTTGCTCTGGTTTTTATGGTGGGACACCTCGTGGTTCAGTTCATTCCTGCTACCGTCCCAGACCTTGCTTTGATTCCGGCGAGGTACTTCGTCTTCTCTCCTTCTTAATCTTCTGTCAATACTAGGGTTACGATTTTGCTACTGAATGCAATTTGTTCTAGTCCTCGATTTTGCCTGAAATTGATTTTGTTGATTTTGCTTGAATCGGGAGCTAGTTTTTTTAACATAGGCAAAATCACGGTCATGTTGCTACTGTTGTGGGCAACATCATTCAACTTTGGTTGAGACAAGAACAAATTCACCATCTTTTTAATCTAACAACAACAATACGATATGGGTTTAATGACAAATCAACAAATCATGAAAAAAAAATTCAATTGAATGGTTATCTGAAGATAGACTGAATTAGACGGAAGATGACTGTTTTGTCTAGATACAATTACTAGCTGACCTAAACTTGAAGAAAACTCCCCAGCTGGTGCACTTGGTAGGTGATAGCAAGGTAAATATTACTCACACATTGTCTTGATACCACTTGTTTTAAAACGAACATTGAAGGACAATTTTTTTATTTTTGTAAGAAAATTGACTTTGTTTATGCAGAGACAACCTGTGTATAGTTTTTTTTTGTATTTGCATTTGAGATATGGCTTACCAAAGAATTTGAGGTTATGTGGCTGTCTGATTTATTTTTTCTTTTGTAATCATACAGATGTGAACTGAACAGTTGTGGCTATCATGTAGATGATGGATATGCATATCATGGACAGGGATAAGATGAACCTTTTGATCCAAAGTATATCAAAAATGATACAGTAGGTGGTGGTATAACCTACACTGTCACAAGAGTTCTTTTTCAAGAGTTTAATAACGACTTGAATCATAGTAGACCTAATATGGTAGATTTGGTCTACAAATATGATAGACTATACTATATGTTATGGTAGACTTTAATGTATGTTAGGGTAGATTTAACAGTATGGTAGGTATTGGCATTACGGTTATTGTTGTGGCCGTCCTTGTCTATTTGTTTGTTTAAGTACACAAGTATGTTTGTTGTTTTTTGTTGTTGTTATGCTATGTATGTGAACTTCAACCATCCAACGGTATGCTATGCTATGTATGGAACCTTAATGACTTTTTGTACGTACTAAGTGTTTTAAAAATACTACTTTCTACGCACAAAGTGTTTTCAGTACACACAAAATGAAAGAATAAAGAAGAGGAATGTGTTAACTCCAATAAGCGTATAAGAAAAGGACTACAGGCTGAAAGCACTTACCATCCATCAATCCATTTGATAAGATAGTTGAGACAATAACATTTGCTGAGGAGAGGCTTAGGCTTCATTTTGGACCTTTTGTCACTCTGGCTATCCAAGCAATCACTGTAACAAGGGAGGTAGATCATGGTCCTGTAATAATTTCTGATTCAAGTTGTAAAGAAAGCAAATATTGGATTCAAATCTTGTGAAAAGTATCAAGTTATTAAGTCTACACCACAAATGGAGGTAAGCAAATCTACCAAAGGAGGTAAAACGTCTACCACCATAAGAGATAATCAACTCTACCATGATTCACAATAAAGTCTACTCCAATAGGAGGTAAGAAACTCTACCAAAAGAGGTAAAAAGTCTACTACCATGGCATGTATTAACTCTACCGTGATTCACATTAAAATCTACCCTATCGGAAATATAAACTCTACCAAAATTCCTTAAATCTACCAAAAATTCCGTAAGTCTACCAACTTAAGTCTTCCACTATACGACGCAAGTCTACCAACATTCAATAAATCTACCGTGTCAGGACAAAGTCTACCGTAACCAATTCCTCCGAAAGTCTACCATCATTGAGGAGATAAATCTACCACTGGTTAATAAATCTACCGTCGAGTGCCTTAACTCTACCAAGAATTCGGAAGTCTACCAAAAAAAGTCAACAAGTCAACGCGGGTAATAAAATCTACCATCACATAAAACGTATGTCTACCGTTTTGTAGAAAATGTATCTACCGTAACATGAAAACGTAAGTCTATCTTGTCTGCATGCATAGGTCTACCGTAACAATGGTAGACTTATCTAAGAAACTCTACCGTTACTTTTCAACTAAAATCTACCGTTACGTTTAATATAAGTCTACCGTCAAAGCTGGTAGATTTTACCAAGTAAGTCTACCACTTCATAAAAAAACTAAGTCTACCGTCATTCTCTGGTAGACTTTATCGTCCGAGCTCTTAAGTCTACCGTTATAGCTCTGGTAGACTTAAGTTTTCGCGCGCTGACGTGGCAGAAATTCATTAATGGTATTTTCGTAATAACTTTTTTTGTCACCAAACGAATTGAGGGCAAAATGGAGAATCCATCATCATCGGAACATGAAACTCCCGAGATTTCCTCCGTCGTTTCTCCCAATGACGGCGTTCAACGCCATGATCATGCCGTCATTCCCCAAGTTCTCGAGCTGTCGTATGTTTGCTTTCCTTTTCTTTAGTCGTTTACTCGAAATCTTTTGACTCCATCACTCTTGCTTGCTTCTGCGCTTGAATTTTCTCTCCAATCTTTCTAAGTTAATGCTGCTAGTTCATATAGTGTTCTTGAGGTCTAGTGTGCAAAATGTTTGGTTTCTTGGATATCTGAATTTCGAATCGATGAGTCACCTTTACGGTTCAGGATCTAGCTTTGCTCCAGTTTCAGAACTTTTACTTACGAGTTTAGATCTGATTTTAAGTTTTGTATGCTGGATTGCTGGTCGCATGATATCATGACCTTATATGTTTAGGAGGATAATGCAAGAACACTCAGTTTAATTATTTACCTTTGCATAGTCTTGTTGGTTGCAAGATGAGGTCACGAGTTCTGGCCTTTAGCTTCATACATATGAAATATTTCATGATTCAATTTGTTCAGGTGTCAAGTGTCACATTTCATAGTACCTCATCTCTGTGCTAAAACAGATCGATCTTTCTTTTGCAGTGGATCTGAGCAGAAAGCAGATATGTCTGAGGAAGAACTAAAGAGCACATTAGAAGCAGTAGCCTCTACCGGGAAGTTCTGGTAATACCACTTTTGAATAGCTATGAGTAGACATTGCTGGTTATGCACTTAAACTGGCATCCTATCTTATCCTTACCCCATTTTTTTTTTTTTTATTGTTCTATAGAGTTCAATGTATTGATGCGTGGGTTTCTTTCTGAGTAATTCTGGGTTTTAGGGTCTACATCTAGTTGACTACAATCTTACCTTGTAATAATATTACAGGCAGGACTGGGAGAAACTAAAGGGAACGCTATCGTGTTGGTTGAAGAAGGTATGTACAGGTATACCAGCAATATGCTTAGAATAGATATTACCATTCCACATCCATCCTGATTATTTCAATATTTAACTATCGATCTGGTGCGTTGTAAAGGTTCTATCTGAATATCCTGAGGCAAAAATGACGGACGAACAACAAAAGGAAGCCCTATGAGAAACATACTCAGAGCTGGTTAGTCGATTGGATGAAGGTCTATATCTACTCATTTGTAGTTTTGTTACTTTCATTGCAAAAAATATTATGTAGATAAGAGTTTGAAAGTGTGAGAAGAGGCTTGGCATAAGGTCTTAATCAATCGTTTTTTATCTCGTCAATTTTTATCTATCTGTTTTCCTCCTTTGTTCAAAATTGCTACCAAGAAAGTCTATGTGTAAAATTTCAAGAAAGTAACCTGTGTAAGTGAAATGAAATGGCTTGTCATTGTACACTGTGGGAAATAGGCATACGGTAAGAATTGTGTCAGGGGCTTTGCATTTCAGTTGTGTAAGTTGTTTTATGTGTTTCTGAACTTTTTCCAGTTTTATTTATGTTTTTACAACTTTGAGTGTTCTTGTTTACCCAGAGACCTTTAAATATCACCGTTTAAAGTATGTCTAATTAGTTTTCTGTTGTTTTTGTCTTGTTTTGCAGCCCTGCTTAGTTTTGATGAAGGCCCTCCATTTACACTGCAGAGGCTCTGTGAGGTAAGTAGATGCATTTGCTGGTCATGATTTACTTCAATGTCCAAGATGGCGAGATATCATGTTCTTATTAGCCCGTCATGATTTAATAATAAAACTCACTTGTGTGGTAGTGTAAGAGGGTAAAAATCGGTTGACTCTATACCTTCACTCTGTTGTCCCCATCCTCATGGATTTTTAAACAAACTTATTTCCTTGAATATATGATATATCAGGATTTTCCATGTTTTACAGTGTCTAATCGATTTACAAGTTCAGGAGACATAAATTAGCCATTTGTAAATCTTGCAAAAGTTGTAATTGTCAAAGCATGCCATTCAAGTGTCTTCTAAAAATCTGCACCTTATTTTGTTTTAGAGTTTATAAGCTTCTGAAATTCTGTTGACATCATAACCACAAAGCTTTTTGATTAATTTGTGTTTAACAGATTCTTTTGGCTGCAAGGAGCATCTACCCAAAGCTCTCAAAACTAGCTCTTGCATTAGAAAAGGTATGGATTTGAAATTCTTATCTTCGTGATTTTATACTGGAAATACACATTTCTTCATCAATTTTGTGGAAAATTTGCAGAATCTGTTGGTTACTTCTATGTTAGCCATCAGTAAAGACCCACAATCAGAAACCACTGTGGATCCAAATGCAGCAACCACAGACACAAAAACGGCTGCTGCAAATTGGGCACCAAATGGAATTGAAGCAATGGGAGGCGATAAGGATGAGATAATGACAGAGGTAGAAGAAGCAGATGTTGATGACGCAATGACTGTTGATATGGAAACAATCGATGAACCATCCGAGACAATGACGACCACAAGTGAGAGTGAGACGCCAAGCGAAAACAGTTGAGTTTCTGTTTTTTTCTTACCTTCCTTCTATTGATTTTTATCATTTCTTGGGCATGTTTTGGTTTATTTATCATGAGTTATCAACTTTCTCTAGCTGCTGCACAACCATCGTTGGATTCAATGGCTGCAGAGCAGGGAGATTCGCGGTTGCCTTGAACGTGTGCCTAGAGAGTCAGAGTTTGAATATATGCTTGTCCTAAGAGAAGAGACTTTCTTGCACTATATTAGTCCCTAAGAAGATTCGTGTTTTGGTGGATTTTTTGGTTGATAAGTAAAAACAGGTGAAAATTATTAGCACATGAGTTTCAGTTGGGCTTGGCAGTTTACAGTAATCCAGTTGTTAAGTGATAGTTTGGGTTATTAACCTTGAATTAGCGATAAAACGGCGTTGTTTTTCTACTTAATTGTGCTTTCTACTACATACTCATGGACAAAGGTAACTTCCTTCTTGTCATGTGACTCATTTTATTCTTGGATCTATTCATGATAATTAAAAAAATTAAAAATTTGGATCAATGTTCTTTATCAAAAAAAGAATTTGGATCATTGTTTTTAGGTCGTGAACATTATATACTTAGACCAGCCTGTTGGGACTGGCTTCTCCTACGCAAGAACTCAACTTCTTGATACACCAAGTGACTCAGGAGAAGCTAAGCGGATCCATGCGTTTCTTCTTAAGGTACAAAAAGAGAGACGAATTAAAAAGTGTCTCATGCATGAAGCATTTATCTTTTTCTAGAAAGACATTATTTATATCTGTTTTTTGCTTTGATTTTTTTTTTTTTGGTTATACAGTGGCTAGGCAAGCATACAGAGTTTATAATGACATGGTGTCTTTATCCATTTACCATTTTTGTTAAATCTTTAGAAACAAAATTAAGTTCAATAATAATATTGAATAATATTATAGTTAAATTAAAAAAAAAAAATTATATGTACTGTCATAAATTTTGAATAGTAAATTTTCTTCACTCTCATCAGCAAAAGAATAATAAAAATTGAATAAAATACCGCAGAAAAATTCTGTGAACCAAAATTTTTGTTATAAAAAAACAAAGGCAAAACCATGTAAAGTAGATAATATTTGATTTTTCAATAAATATGTTGCCATTCAAACATAAATTTTAGGCATTTAGAATCCGATTAACTCAAATGCTGAGTTGAATTGAGTTAGAATTTAAATTCACTAAAAAGTAAAAACAAAAGACGTGACTTTATTGATAGTTTGTAAATAACCACAAAATACTATTGTTTTTCCATAACTAGAATTTGTTGCTCAATTGAACTTATCACAGGTGTACACGTACATTGGAAACGTGACTTTAGTATGTAAGAGTAGGAAAAGCATAAAGATTTACGAATCAATCATTTTAGTGAAGAGAAGAAAGATCTACATATAAGTTTGGATGGATAGTGTAATTTTATAAGCTTCTACGTATGTTATGTTATGTGGTTCATATTCTTCGCCAACATCATTTTGCCGCTTTATACTATAGCCAAACGGGATAAAAGGAAGAAGCAGATATTCTTTTGAAATAAAGGCCTCTGACTTTGGGACAATCAGTGTGAATGTTCTATCTAACAAAGATAAAAAGAGATATGTGGTGTATAAAAAAGCCAGACCGGTGAAACTATTCATGGACCAACCGTATTAATTATGTCATGATGATTTTGTATTTTCTTTCTTTTTGGATTTTGAGCTGTACAAGTGGTCAAAGTATATTAAACGCAAAAAAATAAATTATTTATATATTTTTGTCAGAAGATGATGGAATGCAACTCGACTACTATTCTTGTCATTCGGAACATCTACTAAGTTTTATATTATTCATATTCATATTCATATTCAAATATATATATATATATATGGTAAATAATAGGGAATACATATGCTAATATATACAACCCAACTAGACATTCGAGTTATGGGTTATTCGGTTTTTAGCTTTAGGATCATATAGGGCAGAAACAATCGGTTTGTTCGGTTCGGATCTCATTCGGTTCAGGTAACAAACTTAAGAACCGAGGAAGAACCGAATCCTTTCGGATATTTTCGTTCAGTTCAATTCGGTTCCAAAATACTCTAATTGCCTTATTCGGTTCCAAAATATCCGAATTGCCCCATTCGGTTCCAAAAATACCCAAAAAATTTCCAATTAAGCCGGAAATAACCGGAAAAACAACAAAAATAACAAGGACATTCGGGTATTCGGTTCGGTTTCGAGTAGGATCCATTCGGTTCTGGATATTTCGGATAGAGAAATTTATGATCTATTCGGGTATTTTAGAATTTCGGTTCGGTTCGGTTCGGTATCAGTTCTATCAAATCTAAATATAATTAATATTTTAGGTATATAATTATATTTTGATATTTCAGTGCATTCGGTTCTTGTTCGGTTCCGCTTTTTGTTAAAATTTAAGATCGAATTCATTCTTTATCGTTTCGTTTCGGTTTTGGTTTGGTTCCGGTTTGGTTCATTCGGTTCGGTTATTTTGCCTAAGACTAGGATAAACAGTAAACCTTTTTTTTTTATCGTTTCATGATTATTATGCATAAATTATTTTATATCTTTTTTGTTTTTTTTGTTATAATGTCTACCTTACATACTGATATGATTATCATCGATATATCTATATAACAGTCCAACAAATATACAATATAAGATATTACATAACAGTATGGAAAAAAAAAATTATAATACTAAATCTTTATCGTAAATTTATATTTTCCATTATTTCGAATTAATTGGAAGAAACAAAAAAACAAAAACAAAAACAAAAAAAACCACAGAAAAATTGTGATCGCAAGCAAAGATAAATTCAACACGACTCACACTTTTCATTTATGATGAGATACGCTTAAGCTCCATACTTAATTTTCAAAATTAAAAATATTATATATGTTTGACCAAAAAAATAATATATATTATATAAAATTCAAGATAGGGACGAAAAAGTTAATTTCACCATTATCCAAAAAAGCATGATAAACTTCGCATCAATTAATGTAAGGAATCTGTGATGCACCTTGTATAACTTCTTGTACAAATGGTAATGCTTCAACTGGGAATGAAGCTGATAAAAGGAATCTGCACATGGGTGTAAATGGAAGTCTCATTGATTTTGCAAAACAGGTAATTTTCGTAAAATGATTTGTGCAATCAAGTTATAGTTGAAAATTCACAAGTTTAAGCATAAATTTATTGCTTAAAAATTACTAAGAGACCAGTATAAATTGCTCTTGATTTTCCCAGCCTTAAAAGATTGATGGGGAGGTTTTTTTTTTTAAGTTTTATTTGATGCATTTTACAAACAGTAGCATCTATCTTGTTGGTATTAGTAGGTATTAATATTCTTCCTGACACTTCATTACCTTCAAATTTGACAACCTGTTCTTGCCTATGGAAGATTTAATCACTGTTTTTGTAGGCTAAACAAGTTAAAAGAAAGAAGCATTTTGAGTTTGGCAACTCAGAAACGTTTTCAGTTATACCACCAAAGCGTATCCTTCAGTGGTTTGAACATGTTCAATGACTTAGTAGCAACGTTAGCTTAATAGGAATTATATGTGTCTCTTCTCCATACAGTTTTTCTGCACTGAGTCTGATACCTTATGATATACAGGCCTTTTAAAAACCTTGAGGCCCAACTGCTCTGATTCAAAGTTCTTAATGAACCATATACTTGGTGAAGTAAACGCTTGGTCAATGGCGCCATCTCATGGTAAAGGCAATTGTCCCAGTGGATCTATTTGCTTGTAATAATGACGTTGTGTGTTCTTTTAGGGGGGCTTTTGAGTGAGGTTTTTTGGTGGGTTTTCTCTGGAGAGAAATCCATGGAGGCTTGAGAGGATTCAAGTGAGCATGGGGCTTGCTTGATCTCTTAAGAGGGTGTCTTTTTATCTTTGTGTTTTCGTGTGTTCTTTGTTTGTGTTTTTGGGTGGTGAGTGGGGTAGTTTGAGATCTTGCAATCACACTTACAAGATCAATAAGAAGTTATTTAATAATCAAGTCTGCATTTTTATTCATCGTTGAGTTACAAAACATTTACAAAAGGAGAAAAGTTGCAGGTTTTTTACAAGGGTAAGCTTAAACTTATCAAACAGAAATAAGTCTACCATAGAAGAATAAGTCTACCGTGAAGGATGTAAGCTAGAAACTTATCACCTTGACACACGTTCTTGTTTTTCTTTTGAGTATATTTTGAGAATCGAAAACGGCTTCAGGATACTAAGTTGATTTTTATATTTTGGTTTAGCTCAACACAAAAGGATACCTATCTAGGATCAATTATATTATTCCAAAATGTTCTAATGTTTCAAGAAAACTAAAGTTATTCTGAAACTTTGTGTATGTATTCAAATAATGTACAGCATACATATAAGTAGTCTGAGTTGACTTAGATTAAAGGCACCAATCCAGATAGTTAGATTAAATAAAAATAAACTTCATTCAGAAACACAATATCATAAACCATATAAAATCATTCTTGTTTACAAAGAAATACATTAAAAAAAAAAAAAAAAATTACATAATAGAACGACACGGGGTCTTTTGATTTTGCATCTTGCTCCAATCCCATACATATTTGGCATTATTCTCATAATCTAATCTTGCTTCATCATTGGTAGCTAAAAATACATTGTATCCGTTCTCCTTCAACACACGTAATGTGATCCCGAAATCGGAATCACTAGAAACAATCATTATATTTTTAATGTGTTGGGTGGATACTAATTCCAGAATCTTTTGTAAAATAATCCTATCTGCTACATCCATTGGTCGCTGATATGGTGTAACTATGTTTGTTGAATGCTCATATACCTCACCACAATTATAGCATGTGCGTTTTCGTTTGGGCGCCTCAAAAAACTGGACACTTTTTTTTTGCAGCTTAGTTTTATACTGAAAGATAAATGGAAGATTAAGATTTCCTACAGCATACTTCTTTCTGGCGAGATGATACCTTGCGTCTATGGTTTGTAAAGAAAGATTGATGTTCTCAATCAACTTGGGCATCCTACGCAGATCCGTAACAGGCTTGTTTTCAAAATCCCAAAAGAAGTTTATCATAAAATCAGGATCCACTAAAAAGAAAAGAGAAAAAAAAAGAAAGACTCAGACAGAGCAGACACAACCTCTTAATTTTTGATCAAGTAAATAAAGGAGATAGAGATAGAGAAAAATCTCTTACAAGGGGTTTGGGCCATGGTTTTGAAGCGGAACAGAACGAAACCCTAAAAAATTAAAACATAGCAAGACCCCTTAGAAATCAGAAACAGAACTAAACATGGTGCAACAACAAGAAAAAAACACTAAATTGATATAAAAAGCAACAACCAAGGAAAAGAAGAAAAAACAGTCACATTAACAGAAAACAAAAACAATAGTCAAACACAATTCACATTCACATTCACTCACATTTATAGTCAATACCATTCACATTCACAATCTGCAAGAGCAGCAAAACACGAAGACATCACAGGATCTTAATAAATTCCTAAATACAGAAGAAGAAACCATTGACATTCAATAAAGAAACCATCACATTTTTTGGTTATAAACCATTGTCATTTCATGTTTACATTTCAATGAAAACTATAATTTTGCCATCAACATTACACTGATCACTCAAATGCTGATAATCCATTAAAATATTTTAACAAGTGAAAAGACAACTCAACTGAAAGAATTTAAACAGAGAGTGTCAGGACCTGTTCTAAATACAGGACCTTTGGAATTCGATATGAGATGACAAGAACGATACAACCCGAGTTTTGTTTACATTTCGATATGAGATGACAAGAACGATACAAACACGAAGACATCACAGGAACTTAATAAATTCCTAAATACAGAAGAAGAAACCATTGACATTCAATAAAGAAACCATCACATTTTTTGGTTATAAACTTATAACCATATTTATCGGGTTTTAAATTCAATCAAAGAGTTCTAATTTTCGGGCAAAATCAAAGGAATAATAGTATCATACTGATATAGAAACATTAGAAATTAAACACAAACAAACAAAATTCGGATTTCGAAATTAAGGTTTGCGAAATCGAAATTGGTCAAATCGAACATGAACACACAAATCGAATTGGGGATTGAAGAACATGACCACACAAATCGAAATCGAAGCAGAAACCAAACAAATATCGAAGTTAAAAACAAAAATCGATTCGAAAAACTTATTAAAATCGACATCACAATTCACAATTAGAGTTTACCTTCACTCGATGGGGATTTGGGTCGGATTGAAGATGAACTTGAAGTCGAACAATCGATTTGATAATCTCTTCGGCCGATTATGACTATAGCAACCGAATCGCAGTATCGCACTCGAGAGAGAATTCAGATTTTTATTTTTTAGGGTTTGTGTGTGTCGGTCGAGACTCGAGAGAGAAAATATGGTCTGTTGGTTATGTTTTGTGGTTATTAAACCAGAAATTAATTTCGGTTTATAAATTAACCGACCCGACTCGATAACCGAACACCAAATCAAATCATGCCGATCGGTTTAGTTCTTTCTGTTTCTTCTGTACCGATAACCGATTAAGTCGGTTTCCTCGGTTCGGTTTGTTCGATTTTGTCCAAAAACCCAGGGCTAGTAGTATTTTTGTCATTCGGAACATCTACGAAGTTTTATATTATTCATATTCATATTCATATATACATATAATCATAGGGAATGCATATGCTTATATATATAACTCACGGATAAACACTATTCCAATTTTTTTTTTATTATCGTTTCATGATTATTATGCATAAATTATTTGCTCGTAATTTTTTTTTTTTGTTATATTGTCCATATTACATACTGATTATCATCGATATATCTATATAACAGTCCAACAAATATACATTATAAGATATTACAGAACAGCATGGAAAAAAGAAAAAAAAAAGTATAATACTAAATCTTTATCGTAAATTCGTATTTTCCATTATTTTGTTATTAAAGTTAATTGAAAAAAAAAAACCACAGAAAAATTGTGATAGCAAGCAAAGATAAATTCAACACAACTCATATGAATACATGATTTTAATTTGAAAACTTGTCACTTAGTACCAGTAATTAAGATTACTAACCTAGACTTCTTTTAATCACAAGTCTCATTTGATCATATTTTTAGACAACTAACAAAATTCGTGCAACATTTGTCTAGTAATGCATGCATGATAAACAATCATGCTACTAAACACCATCGAATTGACGAATTTAAATCTTCAAAAGTAAATTGATTTTATTATTGAAACGTACAAAAAGACAAACAGAAAATATTAAAGCTTATTTGGTTCCAATCATCACACATTCCAGCTAATTTAATGACCGGCCATCTCCATAAGCTTCTTCCAAGCCGGTCTAGCCGTAATCTCTTCCCACCACCGGTTAAAATTCCCCCAAGCCTTAACCATCTGGTTTATATCGGTTATACTCATCAAGTACCCCGTCGCCGGCATGTGCGTCAAATCAGCCATAGTGAATTCTTCACCAGCCAAAAATCGGTTTGTAGCAAGCCGGTTATCGTATATGTCCAAGATCACTCCGAGCTTCACTTTGAGCTCCTCGACCAACTTTAGGCTTGATGATTAGGTTAATCACAATGGGATGGGCCAGAGCGTTGAAGTAATGGGTCTCCACGTCGGCCCACTGGTCCACGATGGCTCGGTGCTCTAGAGACTTGCCCAAAAGGTTTGTGCCTTGGTCCGCGTACTTGGTTGCGTAGTATCTCGCAATGGCTCGTGATTCTTTGAGGACAAGAGCCAAATTAATAAACACAATATACAAATGATAAAAGTAAATGTTTTTTTTTTTTAAATGTTGTAACTAGGATGTTACGAAAAAGCTTGAAATCTCCATCTTCTATGGCTGGAACTTGACCAAATGGCTACAAGAAAACAATAGTTATATTGAATACAAAACACATAATTTATTTAGTTCAGGAAAATTGTTTTTTTTACCTGACGAAGAAGATGTTCTGGTTTTTTCTGCTCTAATGCATCAAGATCAATATGAATTCTCAAATTCAATTCCTTTCTCGAGGAAACAAAGCAAGACTCTTTGTGGACAAGCTGCCGTTACCTGTCCATAAAGTTTGACAACCATTCTATCTACAATTTTACAATAACTTTGGGTGTTTGTAATTGATATGAATAACCAGAAAACGAAACAGATATATTTTTCTATATGCTTTTTAAAATTTTTTTCTGTCGATCTTATTTATAAATGAGAATTGGGGAGATGTGTTGGCATTTTATTAGACTCAAAAGATTGTCAGAGCTGGTTGCTGTGCGGGTTGGGTAGAGCATGTGGTGGTTGTTCCACTAACGGTGGATATATCAATTCACATTTCTCTACAAACTTTAAAATTTTAATAACAAAATTCACTGATTTCTATTTGTATATGTGCGCATTTGATCGCTGTCGCAATATTTGGTTCATAAAATACAGAAACCGATTCTTCACATTAGGCTCGATCTGATATGGTGTTAGAATCTAATAAATTGTTTTTTAATTCATAAGCAAGTGCCAAATCGTTTGGTCGGACCGGTGGGTAGATATTAAAAGAAATATGGTTTCAAAAATATGAAAACGTTAACATACAATCTTTTATTTATTGTCAGATTGTTTCAGACGAACACTTCCCAATAACCACTTTTGACTCACATAAATAAGAAAGCAACAAAGAAGAAGAAGAAAACTACACAATTCACAATAAGTGACGTTTTTGGGGTTCTCAAGGATATCCACTTCCAACAACATTAACAACAATCATTACAAAGTTTCATAGTCTTTAATCTCACACACAAGAATCACAAACACAACCCTTTTATCTATATGCACTCCTAAACCTAACGTGTTTCACAAGCAAAGCCTTGTCTGTTTTAAGTGAACTGTCTTCTCATGTAAGTATCCTCATGAACAAAGACAGGATCTTCTACTCTCTCAGGAATCTGAGGCTGCCCCATTGCTATTCCACCTCCTTGGTTCGCCGGGGTCATTGTGGCAGTAACTTCTTGCTTACTTGAACTCAAACATAAATAGTAGATAATCCCAAGGGCAATAGTAACAAGCGAAAGCACAGCACCGGTAGAGAAAACGCCCGGTTTCACAATGAAGCAAGAGTATGTTTCAGCATTCATTGATTCCTCGGTGTGTTCATCGTTGAGTGCAGCTCCAGTAAGCAGCACAAGGAAAGCTATTACAAAAGTGAACCTAAAGTAATGCGAAATTATTAGTTGTAAGCATATTACAAGTAGGAAACTTACTGCAAAAAAAGGAAAAAGAAATGATGAGATTTACCAGGAAACAACAAAGCAGATTAAGGAGATAATCCAATTAGACCTTGAAGGAGCAGGACCTTTTCTACAACAGAAACAACCGCTTGAGACACTGACTATTATCTGAGCCATCATTAGAAAGAGAGCTGAAGTGAAGCCGAGATCGAAAGCTGGAGTTCTTGGATAAGTGCATTTTTTGATTGAATCTGAAGCGATAACCGTGACTTGAGATCTCTGTGTCGATTTAAGAGAAAAATGAGAAAAAAACAAACCTTTAGACCAAGTTTGAAACGTTGCACAAAACAAACCCATAGACAACCATTGGCTGGGAAGAAGTGATTGTACACAAGAAAGTTTCAAGAAATTACTAACAACAACTTAGTTCAAGAGAATATGATTAAGTTTGAGTAACGTAGAATTTCGTTCAGTTACATACCCTGCAAATTCCTTATGACTAATTGATTCTATCAAACATCTTTCAACTTAATCGACCAATACATATAACACAATCAAGAAAGGGTATAACTTTGTTCTATAAAGTGAATCTAACATGATATTATTCCAAAACCCATAAATGAATCGTGAGAAATACTTATGAATAAGACTTGATTTAAGTGGAACCTTACATTTATCATATGAATACATATACAATTACCAAAATATATCAGCATAACACACCAAAAAACAACTCTATACCAAAGAGTCTTTACAAAAACTATTGAACTAATCAAAAATCTTCCAATTTTGAAACCAACAAGTTCAATGGGGTGGCCATTGCTGTTTCATTGACAAGTAAAAATTCCCAAACCAACGAGTTTCCCACCAATTATTATTCAACTCATATCTCAAAGATTGAAAGCTTTCATCTCAAACGCATTTCAGGCAAAAAGAATTTCAAAATCGCGGCAGATAAAAAGAAAAGAAGACAAAACCCACAATAAATACAACTTCTTTAGAGAGTTTCAGCAACCATAGAGAGATTGAAACCACCATAAATCATGAGACAAATCACAAATTGCACTACAAAACAGAAACCCTACAAGTGATGTTTCAAAAGGGAAGAAGAAAGAAGAAACCTTGATTCGAGTAGCTTCAGCGACGAAGGCAGTAACAGCCGATAATAAACCAAGTAGAGATAACACCACACATCACAACCTTTCTCCTCTCCATATCTCTCACTCGAACTCCAAAGATGCTTCCTTTTTTTATTCGTTTTATTTATTTTTAATTCTCTTTCTTTCTAATTTTATTGTTTGCTCTTTTTTTTCTTTTCTTTCTGGGTTCTTCTTCGTTTGTAAGAAAAACGTAAAGTTGGTGACAAATTAATTAAACACCGCACTTGCTTTTTGTAGTCGGCAAAGTACTCTCTTTGTTTTACTCTTATACACACGCGTAATGTTACTTTCAATAGTACTTTCTTTGTTTTGCTCTCTCCTTGTTTAAACTAATTTAGTAATTTGGTTTGGTTTCTGAATTGACTAATTCGGTTAAGATTAGGTATGCAATTAAATTATTTTGGAACAAATTAATTAATTTTTTAAAAGTTTGCTCCATTTAAGTTTTCACAATTTATAAGAAATTTTCATTTACTCTGTTGAAAATTAAAATCAAAATTTAAAAGGGAACACATTTTTTTTTCACAATATTACAAAAAGGGAATAGAATGGCAAATATTATTCTATCATTTGTATTTTATTCATCCATGACTTATATTCATCTTTATTCATTTCATATTTATTTATGTAATTAAAGAAACAAAATTAGATGAACGAATGTTTAGTAGTAAACTATCACTTTAATCGTCAACAAAACGGTAAATTATATCGTTTACGATTTGTTATATAAGTCAATAAATTAGAATATTCCTTAGTTTATAAAGATTTCAATATCTCAATTATAATTCAAGATTAATTAGTTTCCATTTTATAGCACACAAAATTAGTGATTAGCGATAATCTCTAACCATAAAAACACAAAATCAAACGCAATATCTATCAATTAACCACCTTTCTTTATACATATAGATACATATAGATAAAATGTATTATCCTTCAAATTTATTCTCATCATCGAGCATACGACGGGTCGTCCAAAGATGAAACCTTCGTTGTTCTTCGTCTTGTTATGTTTGTTTCAAATAAGCAATTTAGGTTTCTGCTTAGAAGAAGAAGCTCAAAAGGCTAAAAACGGAGTTGAAAGCTCTGGATTCGTAAGTGTCACTAGTTTCGGAGCTGTTGGCGATGGAAAGACCGATGATACTAAGGTGTATATATATAGAATCATCAAATTATCAAGTTGGTATATATAATCTTTGCTTATGCGTATGTGCTTGTGTTATGTATATTTCGGGCTTTTTCTGAAGGCATGGGAAGCTGTATGTAAAGGAGGAATTAGAGGCAATACAAAGATTCTAGTGCCTCTATGGAAATCATTCATGCTTAAGCCTCTTACATTCGTCGGTCCATGCAAGTCTTCTTCTATCTCCTTTATGGTATATATAACTACGTTACTCTTTCGTTAGACTCAGTAGAAAATCCAACCTTTATGTGAAAAATGATTTTAATAGAAATCGATTTTTGGCTTATTAGACCATAACTTGAACCAATGTTTAATTAATTTGGTTATTTATTTACATTAGATAAGAGGTCATCTTGTGGCACCCGGTTACACTTGGTATGCGGGAAGATACCCAACATGGATTAGTTTTGACAGTATCAACGGCCTAGTTGTCACCGGAGGTGGCACCATCGATGGTCGTGGTTCTTTGTGGTGGCGTAATGTTAATAATCGCCCCTCCGTAAGTCCATTTGCAAGATCCACCATACTCAAATATATGAACCTTGATGAACCGTTTATCACTTATTGTTGTTTCTTACTTGTTTTCTTAGGCAATGCACTTCAACAACTGTAATGGTCTTAGGATGTCCAATCTCCGACACTTGAACAGCCCTCGGAGCCATGTAGGTCTAAGTTGTTCAAAGAACATCGAGGTCTAAGGATGACTGCACCGGGCGATAGTCCCAACACCGATGGTATTGACATATCAAATTGTAAAGAAGTCAACATACATGACTCAGTGATTGCCACTGGAGATGACTGCATTGCCATTAATAGCGGTTCCTCTCGTATCAACATAACCGGCATTTTCTGTGGCCCCGGTCATGGCATCAGGTGATTCCTAAATTCACGATTCACAAACAATCATCATATAATATACACCAAGGTAAATACTAAATCATATAGAGTATGGATTTGATATTATAGCGTAGGAAGCCTTGGAGTAAATGGAAATTTTGCAACCGTTGAAGAAGTGAGGGTCAAGAACTGCACTTTTACAAACACTCAGAACGGTGCCCGAATCAAGACATACCAGGTTGCCCATTCATCTTTCTTTTGTTCATCATTGACACTCGATCTTCTTCAGAATATTCCTCAATTAAATTTTGTTTCTTGTGTGAGTGTTTGGTAGAACGGATCAGGATATGCTCGGAAAATCTCATTCGAAGGTATCAACATGGTTGCTTCTGGAAACCCTATTATCATCGACCAGAGTTATCACAATGGGGGCACGAACGGAGGAAGGAGCAAGTCATCTAATAGCTATCAAAATTGTCATTTAGCAATGTGAGCGATGTGCATTACGCGAGAATACACGGGTCATCTGCGAGCCATCAAGCTATGACTTGGGATGTACGGGTATTGAGATGGACCATGTGAATATGATTTCAGTGACATCAGGTCACAAGGTGTTTGCTTCCTGCAAAAATGCTCATGGGTCTTTTTATGCTTCAAAAGTGAGTTGTCCGAAAACGTATTATCTATGATCCTTGTGACATTTCTTTCTCATGGTGAAACCCATTCTTTGGAAGAACCAAAAAAAGAAAAGAAAATGGACTCTTCTCATTTTTTGTTAGAAGAGAACCGTTTAATCCTATTTTTATGTAGAAAATGTTAATTTGTTCTAATTATTGGCTGAATAAATGTTTGATGTTTCAGTTGGTTATTTTGCAATATATTCTGCAGAGAAAAGTGGGTTTTTGGGTTCATCTAACAAAGACTGAAACTTTTGTGTCCACAAACACAAACGAATAGTTTAAACTCCCTAAAGGATACTTGATAGAGATCGAATGACAATTAAGATTATAAAACTCTGCAAATTATGGGTAAGAAAAAGGGAAAGATTCAAACACTCGTAGACTGTGTAATAGCGAGAGTGGGAAAGATGTTCATGGGGCATTCAAAAGGTATCGAACAAGAGTTAAGATTCATGGAGCAGCTTAGTTTAATTAGCTACATTACCTATTCCATAACTGGAGTCCCTAAGTTGACGAATCATTGTCAAAAGAACAACGATTTGTGTTTTTTACAGTTCATGATTATATCAAACATATTCGAACATAACCAAACAAAGCCCCAAATTTGAAGTTTCATTGCAAGCATCATCAATTGGGAAGATTGTGAGGTAATTAAAACCCAAACGAGTACCAAAACAGAAACCAAACATGGATTAAAGAAGGCGTAAGAAACATATAAGCATATATTTACGTATTATAGATCCTTCATTCTCAAGAAGAACAAAGAGCAAAGACATTGACAAACACAGCAAAACAAACCAAAAAGCAAAAAACGACATAAGTAAAGAGACTCTTTTCAGGCTGTGCTAGGGCAACATTTACATCGTTTCTTATGGCTTACGCTTAGGTCTACTCCACCATCTAAGTTAATGAGTGTATCAGGCAGTTCTAAAGCAACATTGAAACCTTTCTTTTCCAAAGCTTTACGAAAACGGGAGAAGATGGGGTCTTGTTCCATATTTTTGTTTTTTGAGAGTATCAGCAAATTCGATGGTTCATCCACTAAACTTGCCCAAAAAAGCATGTCCAGTAACATCTTGTAAAGTCTCGCACGTCCATCCCCTGGAATAATATATCAACGGAGATGTAGATTACAAACAAAATATATATACAAAGAAAGAGAGGGTTTTGAGTATAGGAATTCACCTGCACAGATTAAAATTCCGGCTTCGCAATAATCATGTAGCAATTCATCCGAAACCCTATCCTCATCAGCGTAAGCCCAGATGGTCAAGTACCCACGATAACCCTCATTCCTAATCTCTGATGTGATTTTCTCTGAAATCGAATAAGGATCGAGACTTCTAAGGTTTGGGTAATCCTCCATGTCCAATACGACACGTATATCTCCATATAACAAATCTGCGAGGTTTCATAAAACGGAGAACAAATCAACATTTACCAAACCTCAGATCGTAAAATACAATAAATTAGATCGATCAGATGAAACCTAATCCAGATTAAGACAACATTTACTACGACAGATCGATCATATGAAATCTTATCGAGATGTAGACAAACAACTTCTAGCGAGGGATAGATCTTACAGGAGGTTTCTCTGGTCGGCACGGGGAAAAACCTGGACATTGTTTCGACGGAGTTATCGACAAAATGAGAGAACAGTCTTTGTGAATTTAGGGTTAGATTTAAAGCTGTCAATTAGGCCAAGCCCAGTTCGCAAGTTTTTAGGCGGTTAGAATTTTGGCCCAATGTTAATGTGCAGAGACCAAACTGCCCCAATATAAATTTTACTATTCTATAATCAAATAATCGTAAACATAACTTTTAACCAAATTAAATATTAAATATATATATATATAATTATATATATTTGATACTAATTACTATATCTCCATTTGTGTAGTTTTTATCCTACTAATATTAACACGGAAGTGTATTGGAATACTATATCTCCATTTGTGAAACATCTTGAGACTTCATAACGTCATCAAAAGTCTTCGGATCATAAGATAGCAACATGAGAATTGGAAACCAACCTCATTTCTTAAAATTTCTATTGAACATTTTATCAAACTATTGTTGTACCAACCAAAAGTTTCGAAGCAAATCGTATCTCTACAAAATAACTTTATCTTTTTTGGTTAGGATTTTGTCAGTTACATCACTAGTTCTTTTTTTTTTTTTGGTGTGAAATATAAGAGATATGAGTGATTGGATAGGAAAACTTTTGAAAGAGGTAAGCAATAGATTTTGAAGACCAGAAAAATTAGACCAATATGTGAAGTTAAAAGATAACTACTTCAAGATTGAATGAATCATTATGTTTCCATCCAAGACTAGACAATACGGATTATGTCAAGAAAAAAGATATGTCTCCTTAACTACTTGTTTGCATCATCCAACTTTTCAGTTCCAAAGGTTGGATTAAAAAACTTGTAACCGTGGATTTTTCTGGAAACGACTCGACGAAGGAATTGCATGTTGGTTCGGACCCTGGTCGAGTATTGGATTTACCTGGGCTGTGTTCTTTTATTTTCTCGAGTTGGGTCGTTATCCATAGGAATTTCATCAATTAAAAGTTTCTTGGGGTATGCGTTAATTAAAAACGTTGGTTGTTAGCTCTTAACCATGCATAGTATATACAGCTGTACAAGCCATATTTTAGTATAATACATATATTGTTATAGTCGTTTTATATAGTTTATTTGAAATATAGTCTTCTCTATTGGTATTAAACAAAGTCTAGACAAACCATTAATGGGGATCGATCGGACTAACAAATGTGTCCAGTATTGCTTGTTTATCTAGTGAGAGTGTCGCTATGTAACGTCTCCATCTATTTTAGATTATCGACATATGACGTAAAAGTGCATCTAATTGGATTTGTAATTTAAACAACTTGTACACAATGCGGATCATATGAGGAAACAAAATTAAAAATATCATCTTTGAATGTCTACATTTTCTCCATTTTATCCCCAATACATTGAGCCCTAAACGTTTTCTCGGGAAACTCGATATATAATATGAGCTGAAAATCTAAAAAAAAATAGAAACAAGAAGATTAGTGTGAGAGAAGTAACTGTAAGGTCGCCAACATCGCCAACAGAGAGAATCTGACAAAGATTGATGAAGAATTAAATTGATTGTCATGTTTCTCCAACACTAAGTCCAAGATTTATTTATTTTATTTCAAGAGTTGCTATGATTATGATCGATGAGAAAAAATCATAGCCTTTCAAACAGTTGTGTGATTTTGCTCATTTTTGATATAATGCATCTTCTTCTTGGTCATTTTGCAGTAATAAGCTGTCAGGCCCAGCCCAGCCCAATCAGATACTCGCAAACCTAACCCTAATTTACAAAGTCTCTTCCCATGGCGCAGTCCTCCGACGAAACCATGCCGCAGTCCGACGACGAAATCATGCGTGATTTTGAACGTTATTATCCGTTCAACATATGCACAAGTAATTAAGATATCTCTTTGTATTAGAATTCATATGATCGATCTGTCATGGTAAAGTAGCGTATCTAATCGTCAATCTGTCATAGTAAGGATCTGAATGTATCGTTTTACCTCTCGTAATTGTTTATTCGTTCTCCGTTCGCAGATAGTAACACATATGTGTTTTGGGACGTCGAGGATTACCCAATCCCAAATGGTCTGGATCCTGCTTCGATTTATCAGAATATAAAGGAAGCTATTAAGAAGCAGGGTTGTCTTGAGGAGGTGTCAATCCTGGCTTACCTTGATAAGAATACGTGCTCTGATGAATTGCGACATAAATATTCGGATGCTGGTTTCAAAACCATCTTCTTTCCCGAAGGTTAATTCCTTTACTTTTAACCCTCTTTTAACACTCTTTTCTCTTTTCTTTCACTTACACATGTCTGTAATCTAGATCTCCTTTGATTTACTTTACAGGGAATAAACATGAGAGAGCTTATTTCATGTTACTTGACATTGTCTTGTTGGCATATGAAAATCCTTCACCATCAAATTTGATTGTACTCTCAAAAAACATCATCGGAGAAGAGATGGTTGCCTGTTTTCAAGGTTTGTACGAGAGATATTTTAGGATTCTTTTATCACAAACTCAAAGGTCAGCCTTGTTTTTGACAAGCCTATTCGATGGAGCAAAGCCTAGCGGAAGCTCACAACTTCTTGACAATAAGAAGCGGAAGATAGATGATATTCTTCCTGATTCTGATGACTAACTTCTGTGCAAAATCTCAAGGGAGACGAAAGTATCTTTGATGTTTTTATGTTAATTGTTTTGCTTACCACATGCAGTCTATATATATGAACATATATATAATTTGTTAGATTGTGATTATCAAGCTTTTGGATTTGATGACTTGGAACGTGTTTATTGTCTAAAGCTGCTTTGTCTTGATTTTTAATTAGCCTTCTTGCATTTATCGTAAGCCTCTTCGGATATAAACATATATGGCCTTTAATTTCTCATATGTCGACCATTTGTGATCTTCTCCGACGAAACCATGTGTGATCCTGATGAAACACCGCTCATAACATGTCTGTAATCTTTTTTGTTTTTTTTTTCCACTAACATCAATCATACGTTAGCATTAGGTTGACTACTCGATAGGCTCTGCTGATTAAGTTTATTATTGTATGACTAATACCTTAGTTTTAAAAGAACAGAGGATAGAGCCAGAGCAATGTGTAATCATTGTGGTACAGTAGTTAAAATTAGATCAGCAAGTGTCAATACTAATTTTATGCTTCAACATATGGCTAGATCAGCAAGTGTCAATACTAGTTCTATGCTTAAACATATGGCTAGATGTAAAAAAACTTCATCCTGAACTTGAAGAAATCATTGTTGGTGGTAAATATACCTTAAAACTTGTTGAGATTTCATTCGGTGAACAGCGGCGATCATGACATGGTGGTGCCTTTCATCTCAACACAAGCATGGATAAGATCTCTTAACTACTCCATTATTGATGATTGGAAGCCATGGATGATTAACGATCAAGTTACTGGATACACTCAAACTTATGCCAATAAGATGACACTTGCCACTGTCAAAGCAAGTCTTTTCTTTCCATTGCATCTGTACAAATCTTTTCCTTAACTTTGCATAGGAAAAGGTTTTAAGATTTTATTTTAACTTACAGGGAGGTGGGCATACAGCAGAATATAGACCAGAGGAAAGCTCTATCATGTTTCAGAGGTGGTTAGGTGGCTAACTTTTATAAATTGGCTCTTTGCTATTCATTGATAATATATGAATAATCGAATGTTCATTTTGCAATGGTCATCCATTATATCCTCTAACCTGTGTGCAGACTCTTAGAGCAAAAGAAAGATGGCTTCGTGATGGGCTACAACTTAAAGCGAATGTAGTTCCCTTAAAGGTATCCGTGTTTTATTCTCTCCCTGATGATTATTTAGTCATTCCCCTTTTTTTACGGTTTGATGATCAACTCTTGAAGTCCATTATTACATTAGATTCTTAAGCGTAACCCGAAATTCAAAAAGATAAAAGATTTTGGAGATGGCGACAATGACACTGAGGGTGGTTCTCATTGCATGGAACTGTATGGGAAGTGGCAAATGGAACCATTGTGTCTCCCCCACGCCGTGCGGTTAATGGAATTGTTCCCAAGGTAAACAAAAAGCTCCGTTGTTTCTGTCCTTCGTTTATATCGTTTCCACGGAATCTGTAGAAATCTACCAAATACATCTATCTGCAGTTGCAACTCCATTAATGCTTCAAAAGAAAACATAACAAACTTTGTAGACGTAAATAGTCTAAAATCCATTTTTTGTTTGTGTTTGGGGTTTTCAGAACGAGCGCGGTCAAGTTGATGTCTGGTCTGAGAAATGTCTCCCACCTGGAACAGTCCACTTAAGGCTTCCTCGAATATTTTCGGTTGCTAAGAGATTCGGTATAGATTATGCACCTGCCATGGTTGGTTTCGAGTACAGAAGTGGACGTGCTACTCCTATTTTTGAAGGTATTGTGGTCTGTACCGAGTTCAAAGACACAATCCTCGAGGTACAGTCTCCATAACTTACAATCTGAAACACAGAGAATTCCATATCTTGAATATGGATCCTTTGGTTTTATCTCACTTTTTTTGGTTTTGGTTAGGCATATGCAGAAGAACAAGAAAAGAGAGAAGAAGAGGAGAGAAGAAGAAATGAAGCACAAGCAGCTTCAAGATGGTATCAGCTTCTTTCGTCTATCTTAACCCGTGAAAGATTGAAAAACAGTTACGCTAATAATTCTAACAGTGTCGAAACGAAGAGTTTGGAAGTGAATTCAGTGACCGTCGTTAAGGCGGAGAATGTGAAATCATCTGAAAAGCAGAGAGTGGCTAAGAGTGGAGGAAGGTCACGAGTAAGAAAGTCTCGTAACGAAGATGAAAGTCATGAACATGTATTTCTCGATAAGCAAGAAACCTTTGATGAGGAAACCTCTGTGAAAACGAAACGCTGCAAATGTGGCTTTTCTGTCGAAGTTGAACAAATGTAGACGTTTGCTAATGATTCGAGTGACAATTTTGTAATTTACTAAGATCTTTTGGCTCTCTTTTATATCATCTGATCTCAGCCTTCAGTCTTTGGAGGTCTGAGACTTCGTTTACTGATGCCGAATTTGCTCATGGAATGGCTTTAATCTCTGATGAACTCTACGAGGTACCAAGTATGCCACATTAATGGAGATGAATAACCAAAGAAAAAAAAAGGAATTCAAAACTCCTTTTTTTTTTTTTTTTTGTGGCAGTCGTTGAAGAGAAGCTGTAGAGGAAATTATATTAATTTAGATCCACTTAACACAGAATGCTTGAAGCTTGTTGAAGAATTCCAAAAGGTATGCACTCTTGAGTCTTGATAGGTTTTTGTATCATATAGGATCAGGACCGTCCGATAAAAATTGTGGCCCGCTTCTGATATTTGTTATTCAAAATCTCAAAATAATATTATCTTGAAAACTTGAGTAAAAAATTGTTTAAAGTTAATACCAAACAATTATTATTCTTTTGATTAAAAAAATCTTATAGGAGAAGCAAAAATTATTTCTCATATTTTGTTGCCCTACATAGATCAGTGTGACACAAACCATAGAATTTCTAAATTGAAAATATTATTCTAAAAAACAACATGGGCTTTGTTCTTCAATTTTATGGTCCTAAAAGTCCATGATTTAAAAATAAAAAATAAAAAAATGTGCCCATCAAAAAAATAAAGAAATTGGTGGCCTTAGTCCCGCTTACGCGGACCGGACCTGTATAGGATGGTCATTTATAGTGTTAACTGTTCATCAGCCTAATTATATATATGTCGATTCATTTATAGTGTTAACTGTTCGTCCGCCTAATTTAAAGAATACTGAGATAAGTTAGGATTTTATATATGGCTTCCACATATTTGTTTGTCACTAAAAACTTTACCTTCCGATAGAACCCAGCAAATTCTATATTTCTACTATCTAACGTTTTCCGTATTGATGTCTAATTACTAATTAGAATTGATGTCTACATAGAAAGATGTATGAAAGAAACCATAAATAATAATAAAAAGTTAAGCAAAGGAGTCACAATATTATGGAGAACAAAAAAAAACTATAATTGTGGAGAATATGTTAAAAATTAAGAAGCTATAATTATGGGGAGAGAGAGAGAGAGAGAAATAAATAATTTGTTTGATTTAGGAAAAGAAGGGACAGTGGAGGAGACATGCGAGCCATTTACGCATTGAACAAAGGAAGACAAAAGCCAATGGCATTGTTTTGAAATTTATATATTGATTATACTTCTTTTTCCAGATATAAAGATAAGGACATATACTGTGTGGTGGGGTTAGATTACAAAAACCAAACTTAATCAGTAGTGGAATCTTAAATACTTTTGATATCAGTCATGAGTTTCGTTAGCTAACTACTTATGCGCCAACAGTGTCGTAAACAACTAACTGGTAGACATTAAGAGACTTTGTAAGATTGAGGCTTGTTTTTGTTTCAAGACTTTGGCTTGATATCTCAATGTAATTCATGTTCTGAAGGAATTCCGTATTTTATAACTTCTTAGTTAAATTATTTATTCTTTTTCTTTTTGCGATTTAAGATATATAATTATATATATGTCGATTCTTTAGTTTTTAGACGAGTAGCTCGCAGTTGAAAACAAAAACTGCTACTTCTCTATTTTTACTACTACATCAAAATTTTAAATGTTGGATGTTTAAAGAAATCAAATAAGTTGACACCATTTGCAATAAATAGTTGCACAAGATTTTTTTTATTATAAAAGACAGAAAACACACTTACTTTCCGTTGTGACATATGCATAGAGTTATTTTGATAAAACTTATGCCCAAGAGTTAAGGCCGTCAACTGGGTCAAAGTTGCCTCACTACTAGTCACTAGATCTTTTGAAGATCCAATCTCATGCTCAACACAAACCAATACTTCCGACAATATATATATATATATATATATATATATATTTTTTTTTTTTTTTAATAAACTTCCGACAATATTGTTCACACACGATGATATTGAAGCATTACTAAATAGACAAAGAGAGGACAAGAACCACAGAACTCATTGATAGAATAGTAATTGCGTAATTCTGATGATTTCTAATACATTATTTTTTTCCCTCACTTTCGTGTAATCTTATCTTTCACAAAAAAAAAAAGTTGGAAAATAACAGTTTTTTTTTTTTTGGTCATCAAGTTTTTACTTTTTAACAGTTTTGTTGAGATTTTCTTATATATTTATAAATACAAAACTCTGAACGAGCCTTTTAAATTTTTTTTTTAACGGCTCTAAGATCAGCAAAGCTTTTCAGTCCTTTACACGGTAGCCATTAGTCACTAATATTATTCGTAATTATCCATTTCAATTTTGTATTCTTCGAAACTTGAGATATATATATATTTTTTTGTGGAAAAAGAAAAGTTGTTGCCTTTGAGAATTATTCAACAAAAAAAAAAGGGATTTATAGAAGATAAAAATATTGTTGTTGCGTGGACCAATTTGATTGCTGCAAGGGACAATCTTTCGGAACAATTGCTGGAACGACCGTCCCAGTGATTTCAATTGCCCAAATAATTTATTATAAAAATTAATTTTTTTAATTTATTTTCTTTTTAATCGAAAATAGCAAAATAACCAATAAACCATGTTATTTCTTTAAAATTACAGACCCAACTAATACATTTGACCCAAACCAATTAAAATCCGATCCGATCCAACAAATTCATCTTTTATCCACCCAAATTTACACTCATAATTTCAAAAAAATACTAGTGCCACGTGACGATCATTCCTGGTGTCACGTGAAACATGAAATTGAGTATTTTATTTATAGTTTACGGATTAAATGGGTTAAACTAGTTAAACTGGTTAAATCTGTTAAACTGTGTTCCCAAATTTGCCCAGTTTTACAAATTTGGAAATGCAGTTTAACAGATTTAACCAGTTTAACTATATAGTGTGTTAGAAATATAATATAACATAGTAGAACTGAGTTAATTTATAAAAGTAACTTAACCAGTTTATCTAGTTTAACCACATAGTGTTTAGGAACATAGTATGATTTAGTAGAACTAGGTAAAATTCTAGTTTAACTAGTTTAATTATATAATATTTAGGCACATGGTATGATTTAGTAGAACTGGATAAATTTATTAGCTTAGGTTAACCAGTTTAACTAGTTTTACAATATAATGTTTAGGAACATAATATGACTTAGTTGAACAAGGTAAGATTTTAAACGTAGTTTAACTAGTTTAACTATGCAATGTTTACGAAAATGGTATTTAGAGCATCGCCAGTTTCGACACCTCTTTCACATGCATCTTAATAAGAATAAGAAAGTGATGGGACTATGGAGTTTACTTCTTCGGATGGTAGAAACGGAGAAGAAAAATGAGTTTTGGATGTTTTTTGTATTTATGAACTTGTATTTATGCACCATTTTAACTTGTTTAACATAGTTGTTAGTTTAACAAGTTTAACATAGTTTAACTAGTTTAACCAGTTTAACATAGTTTAACCCATTTAATCCCTTTATCGATGCTGCTGTTGTTGCCACCGCTGCTGCTGCTGCCCTTGATGTCACTACCGCTGTCGCTATCGTTACTTCTCTATGAACATGAATTACTCGAGCAGACAAAAGAGATTGCTTGAGGATTACGGTTTCAAATGTGACAGTGACATGTGCAAATTGGAATCTAGTTGGTCAGAAGGTGAGGAAGATGAGAATGAGGTTTTGGAAGAGATGGACAATGAAGATGAACAAGAAGACATGGAGGATTCAGAGAGTGAGAAGGAAGAAGAAGAAGCTTGTGGAAATGTGGTGGATGATGAATTCAGTTTCCCTCACGCGTATTTCTTTGTAAGATACATGTGTGAGAAGGAGAATTTTTTTGGCATTCTTGCTCCGCTTCTGCCAAAGATTCATGATGCGTCGAGGGTTCTTGAATGTAATGTTTGTGGAAGCCTTAAGGAGGATGAAGTTGTCGTAAATCAATGAAACTCAAACTGGTTATGTGGTTGATGTAGACAACAGATTTGTCTTGACCACGAGCGAATGTTTGTTTATGTTTGGTTCCTTTACTCAGTTTCAGAAATTAGATTAATCATGCTTAAAAATAGTTTAACCGTTTTAACCAGTTTATCTAGTTTAACTTTACAAACATAGTATGACTTAGTAAAACTGAGAAAAATTATAAACGTAATTTAACTAGTTTAATCAGTTTAACTAGTTTAACTATATAATATTTAGGAACATGGTATGACTTAATAGAACTAAGTAAATTTGTTAAACTAGTTAAACTTAGTTTTTGTACCGGTTTAACTAGTTTAACTTGTTTAACATAGTTGCACCCGTTTAACAAGTTTAACATAGTTTAACTCGTTTAATTCCTTTACCGACATTAAAGTACTCAATTTTGTGCTCCACGTGGCACCAGAAATGATTGCCACGTGGCGCCGGCATTTCCTAAAATGATTGTCATGTGGCGCCGTCATTTTATTACACATAGTTGCACCACATACTTTAACTAGTTTTCTAGTTTAACAACTTATAACATAGTTTAACTTTCATGGATAAACCAATTTAACTAGTTTAACCTTATGTTAAACAAATGATAATTAGTTTAACTTAGGCTTAATATATATTTAACAACTTATTATGACGTTATATATGATAAAATACATATTTATCTGATTGACATAGTTATTTGATAATAATTACTAAATGATCATAAAGGTATAAGGTAGATAAGGAGAAGTATAAAAGTTTATGTAATAATCACATAAATATTATAAATTATCTTTTTTGTCAAAATTATATTGTTATATACGTTTACTTATGTATTACTAACGTTTTCTTAAAAAAATTATTGAAATACGTACGTAATACTTTTGTTTTTAAATACAAGTACGTAATAACATAGTTTAACCAGCTTCACATAGTTTAACCAGTTTCACATAGTTTAACCAGTTTAGCTAGTTTAACCAGTTTAAATTCATGTCATTTAACTTTTAGTTATCTTTTCTGTAATGATTAAAATTACCAATAAAATATTTACATTTAATCTGTAAATACTACTTTTAGAGTATACAAAAATTTTCCTAAGATTCCTACAATAATCTAAGGAATGTACTCGCAGATGCAACTAATCGCGGTGTTCCCTTTTTTTTTCTTGGATGTACTCGCAGTTACCCGACAACATGTATGTATCTTGTTGTAAGTTCTAACTGAAAAATGATCCAAATCCTTATCTCTTGCAGCTCGTACAGACCATTTGCAATCTTTGCCACGACATTTCGCCACAAACAACTTAGTTGTCGACTTGGCTGTAGTATATTCAAAACAGTTCTGATGTACAGCTCTGTCAATTAAATCTTGCACTTCCCGCTTACTCGAAAATTCTTGCTTTACAGCCATATCAATGACATCATCCCATTCAACAACCTTAGTTGCTTCTACATCACATGTATCTTCATAGTTACCGTCACCGATATCATAGTTTTCACCAACTGAGATATAAGGAACAATCTTCAATTCCGCACCACGCTCTAGGGGTTCAGAATCTGTATGAACAACTATACCACCGTCATTAACTCTAGCATCACTCGCAAGCTCGTCAAAACTTACACGAGGTCTACTTGATTGACCTCTAATTGCTTCATCATCTCTTAATAATTGGGAACTATCCAGGTTTTCTTCTACACCTTCCACTACCTCCACGTGCAAACTAGATATAGACGCATCCTTTTTGCATGCCATAATATATCCTACGGTATCCTCGTCATCCTCGATATAAGATTTCATCTTCGGATTCACCCATCGACGTTGATAGTAACTTATCTTCAGCAACGTTGATTCATTTAGCTTCACCTTTCTGCATATTTTACCAACCAAAGATGAATAACTCATTTGTTTCAAATTTCTATCCATATATATATGGTATAACACCAATGTTCTCTTGGATTCCATTGTATATCATCTCCGTCAAATGAGTAATGTCCTCCGTAATTAAAAGTTATGTCAATCATCGCCACCTGAAAAAAAATAAACGACATCAGTATATAGTAATTGCACATAATATAACTAGTTTAACTGTCTATTCATAGTTTAACTAGTTTAACTAGTTTAACTGCCTGTACATAGTTTAACTAGTTGTACTATCTGTACATAGTATAACTAAATTGGAATCTAGTTATATCCAGATTCCGATCTGAACCTACAAATTCTGATCTTCGCTTTTCAATCCAAACCCATAATCCACAATAACATATAACCTTGAATAGACACAAGTGTATAAAACACAAAAATTGACAATCAAAATCAAATCAAATCAAATCGAATTTCTTTACCAATTCAAAGACGGCGACTGCGACGGCGAGCGGCGGCAGATCGAAAGCGGCGTCGAGCTCTCTTCTTCAATTTTTTTTTTGATTTCACGAATGGAGGAGAAGAAGAGAGATAAAGTAAGATCGAAGAAAAAAGGCTTTTTTTAATTTAATCTTTAAATTTTTTAATTATTGTATAAAGGATAAAATGAGAATTATAGGGTTTTTTTTTTAATGAAAGTTATATAGCAAAAAAGAAGTTAACGTACTCATCACTTTTTCCTGTTAACAGATCAACTCACTCCTATCTTTCTATCTTAAGGGTTTGTAGATAAAGGAAGAAGATTTGTTTGGCAAAGTAGATCGATGGCTCCGACGGCGAAGCTAGACAACAATGAGGAGCTCCGGCGACTCAAGGAGGTTAATATTGACGAAGCTTCGGCGCGTCGTCATATTCGTGATTCCTTGAAAGATATCCAGCTTAATCTTGATCATATCCTTTTCAAGGTAATAAAAAAAAAACATCTGAAATTGAATCTATTCGTCTCTTCCAATTGAAATGGGTATAAGAAAGGTTGAGACTTTAGACTAGTAGTAGACCACTCTGCTTCAGCTTTGTTTAAGATGTGTGTTTTATTAATTAAAAGAGTTGGGTTTTTTCATGATGTTGCAGACACCTGAAAATGGAATTAAGACAAAGGAGGTAAAAGAGAGAATGATTTTTTTTTTTTTAATTCATTTTTTTCATGAATCAAAGTTAGTTTATAGCTTGAAGCAACTGCTTTTTCATGAATCAAAGTTAGTTTGTGATGATATATGATTTATGTAGTCTTATGAGGTGAATTCGAGAGGAATTGAGATATTCTCCAAAAGCTGGCTTCCTGAAGCTTCTAGCCCTAGAGCTTTGGTTTGTTTCTGCCATGGTTATGGAGATACTTGCACGTTTTTCTTCGAAGGCATGTTTGTTTGTGGTTTTTTTTTAATTGCCAATGGTTTGTGTATGAAAACGAGCCTGAGGCCCTGAAACCATTTAGACCCGCTTGATCGATTTGATCGGAGTAGGCCGGGCAAGCTCGAAGGTCCGTCAATGGGGAGCTATGTGGAGAAAGCTTTTGAGAATCACGTCAAGAAGAAGGTCGCGGAAGGTAATTTAACAATGTCGCGTCTTCTTCATCTTGCTTTGTTCTAAACCCTAAACCCCTAAATGGTCTTTGATTGCCTCAAAATGGGAGAAAACCATTTAAAAGCTGATCGATACTCTTTAAGCCTGGTTTAGTATCAGAGACGCATTTTCTTCTCTACCTCTTGGTTTCAATTGAGCTCACTTGGTGTAGAGAAACGTAGATTGAGGATTAGGTCCACTTTTAATTAACCCCCTTTCTTCATCTGAGCTGCTTTTATCTAGCAGCTTTCATAGACTGTGTTGAATTGCTTCTATGTTTATCTCTAGATTGAGCCTAAAGAAGTTTCATGGTGATAGAAGGTTGTTTATTTGATATTGTATACTTCTTTAATAGTGCTCCGTAGCAAGATGAAGGCGAAGGCATTGATGGAATGTGATCAGTATGTCTCAAAGTATGCTCAAAGCGCAACAGGAAGAACGATTTCTGTGGTATGGACTTGTCGTAAGCAAGCTAAAGAGCTCAACACTTGCCTCCATCAGTTGTATGTTCTCACCTCTTACTGCTCCTCCTTCTATTAAAGATGTCATCTTGTATTCACTGTTAGATTTGTTGCATATGTGTGCATCGAATTTTGATTGTTTTTTCTTAATACCCTTCCTGGTATGTCTGGTATGATGAAATGAGACAACTTGTGGTTAGGAGATGCATAATGTGATCATGAAGTACCATTGCTAACGTGCAAGTATATCTGTAACCAAATATAAGCTTATAGAATGGGATGATTCTTTGATACTGCGATAAAAGAGATGGAAAAACTATGTTCTCACAGTCGGTATCGAGTTTGTTCTTGGTGCACAAGTTCGTTTCTTGTGACTCCCTGATGAAAATCTCCCGTATTGGGCCGATGCTTAAATGTTGTCTAAACATGAAAAGCTTTTGTTGATTCTGCAGCACCAATGATAATGTTTTGGAGGAAATGAGGAGAGAGTATATGCTTCAAGAAGAGGGTAGGCCTCGGCCATATAAATTTTAGTCCGACAAATATTATGTCGTCTCTTTGTTTCTACTTCATTATGGACAAACAGATCCTTTTATAAGTAAACTGTGACCTTTCTTTAATAAGGGTGTATTCACTATAAAAAAAAGTAATAGGTTTTGTATTTCAATTTTTTCTCAGTTTGCAAAACTCCACTAAATCTAGCGATCAGATTCAAAGATGTTTCTCATAGTCAAAAAAACATAGGTTTCACAACATTCAGGATTAAAACCAAGAAACAAAAATTTGGAGGGCTTAGAAAGAAGAAAGCGAGTTAAAAGCAAAGGACTTCAAGCAGTAGGCTTCCTCATACTTCTTCCTGCACGAATCACTTCGTCCACCGAAAGCAATTGTGACGCAATCACTGGCCTGAAACACAAACAAATAGCCGGTTATTGAAATGGCTTCAACAGTAAACCCAAAACTTTATTAGAATTGGCTGGTTGTTTTGAACATTACCCTGAATTGATAAGTTGGCGTTTCACTGAGTAATTGTCGAAAATACCAGTAAGCTGCGGATCAATTGGTTCACCGTCCTGAAGGTTCAGTCCCACGACGTTCCCTTTGTCATGCTCGCTCTGCATAAGCGCATCACAATGAGCAATTATAACTCTTTGTTCTGTCCACGATTGATTTCAGTTTGTAGAAGAAGAGAGATGAATGCATAACGTAAGAGAAATGATCACGTCTTGGGTATCAAGACCTGCATTTTCTGCAAGTGTCTTAAGCACCACAAGTAGAGCATTAGCAAAAGCTTCAACGCCAAGTTGGGCACGCTGCAATGTTCATGATAGTATTAGTAATTTAGAATATTTGAGATGCATTTATTAATGTTGCGAGAATTAGCGTACGAGTGAAATCAATTTACCCCTTGAACGGTTTTCTTGACTTCATTGATTAAGTGTTGCCTTGCTGCAACTTCAAAAGCTCCTGCTCCCTACAGAAAGATGCAACCACACATCAACATAACACAGAACATATGCAATAGGTCTATATGCTAACCTATTCATGGTTTTAATCATGAATTACTCATCTCTTTGACATTGCAGAGAAACAGAAAGCAAGGTTAACAAAATACTTCAAGATATAGTAAGGTACTTACTAACACAACACACTCGTCTTCTATGGTGTTCTTGACTGATCTTAGACCATCACGAACAGCGTCCTTAATTTGGGCAATAGTGTGATCATTAAAAATAAATTGTTTTAATTTATTTATTTATTTTAATTTTTTTGAAAAGTAGTTAAAAATAAATTTTGTGAAAATTTTGTTGATTTAATTAAACACAATAATTAAATTAAATTAAATGTTAATTTAATTTTCCAAAAGTAAGAGATTTGATGTAGATTGCGATTTTTTTGTTGAATACTAATGTTAATGTTAGTTCCTCTTTATAATATCGAATCTATTACTAGATTTTTTAGTAGATTTAAAAATATTAGTTCATATTTGACTTAGTTTAACATGCTGTAAAATTTATTTTAAATTTTTTGAAAAGTAGTTAAAAATAGATTTTATGAAGATTTTGTAGATTTAATTAAACACAATAATTAAATTAAATTAAATGTTGATTTAATTTTCAAAAAATAAGAGATTTTGTGTAGATTGCGATTTTTTTTTGAAACTTTTAAGGAAGAATTTATGTAGATTATCCATTTTTTTTTACTTCTTAATATATTATAATTTTAGTTTTAATTAATTAATTTATTTTAATTTTTTTGAAAAGTAGTTAAAAATAGATTTTGTGTTTTTTTTTATTTAATTAAATATACTAATTAAATTAAATATTGATTTAATTTTTAAAAAATAAGAGATTTGATGTAGATTGCGATTTTTTTTTTTGAAATGTTAATGTTAATGCTAGTTTTTCTTTAAAATATCAAATCTATTAATAGATTTTTGGTTGGGATACACACGTGTCAAATTTAAGTTACTGATCTTGATACCAACTCTTTTTTTTCTCTTTAACATCCATACCAAAAAAAAAAAAATCCTTTTTTTTCCTTGTTATCAATAGTAATTCGTACCAAAGCACTCCATAAGAACTAGCCTGTAAAAAGTGAATACAGAAGAATAGTTATCTTCTTTTATGCATTTGGTAGTCTGGGGACCATGCATTAGTTGAGTCAATTCGTTTTTTTTTTTGTTTACCCGATTCCAAAAGGTTTTCGTGTGAAATGAACATAAACCTAACCTCGCGGATAAACAATATCTAAATACATGTAACTATTACAATGAAAAATAGCTAAAACTCAGAGATCTTAAGCAAAATATTGAGTTTATAAGAAAGGATTTTAGGAATTTTAATTACTTACCTTTATTATTCTAAAAATTGTAATGAAATAGTATATTCTTTTATCCATTACAACATTTATAGTTGTACTGGGTCTCTGTCACGAAGGCAAAGTTATCAAAGTCAACTATGATCAAAATTATAGAAGTGGTAGAAAACAAAAGGGAGATTCTAAGTTATGATTTATGAATTTGAAATGGCTTAACTTTGGTGCTAAAACGCTACCGTTTTAATAGAAATTACTTTTATTTCCTGTTTTTATAAAATTTCTTTGGTGTTCCTCCTTTCTCCACTTTCTAACTCTTTTACGAAGAAAGCTATGAACAGAAGGAACTTTGATAAAAATGCAAACTTTGTATTCTCAGAAAACTTGCATAAAAATTCTTTACAAGATAAGAAAGCCTTTTAAAAGCTGATGCAGAGCGGCTACAAAGATGCCCTAGTACACCTCACACGACAAAGCATCACACGCCAAAATATCAAAACGGTTGTTAACTTTTAGTTTGTACGGAGATCCTCTTAAATATGTTTGTCCTTCCATCAGCTTTTTGACACTTAACAGACCGTTGCTCTGCATAAAGTGAACCCTCTCTTTGTATTGACGTGTTCTCTTTTTCCTTGTTAAGCTTGAAACCTTCTGATTGTATTGGCGTCTTTGACCTATAATCTTTAGACTGAGACTTCTTCTTCTGTTCCATTTGTTTTCTCAAACTTGGTGCTGCATTTTGAATGATAGTCTCAAAATGCTTTGTTTTCTTCTCTGTTTTCTCCACACTCCCCCTCAAACTTGGTGTGGGAGGAAAGGAAACACCAAGTTTGCTGCGCAGCATAGAAAAGGCTTGAACTGGAAGTGATTTAGTGAAAATGTCTATAATTTGAGCTTAAGCAGAAATATGTTTGACTTCCAGAGCTCCAAGAGAGACCCTTTCACGGACATAATGGTGATCCAACTCAAAATGCTTTGTCTTTGAATGAAAAGCAGGGTTTGCTGTTAAATACACAGCAGAGAGATAATCACAGAACACCTTTGGTGCCATCAGAAGAGGAATGCCAAGTTCTTTCAAGACAAAACTAATCCAAGTCAGTTCTTGAGCCGTATCAGTCATATTACGGTATTCAGCCTCAGTAGAGCTCTTGGACACAGTGGGTTGTTTTCTTGAAGACCAGGATATGAGATTTCTGCCCATAAAGGTACAAAAACCTCCTGTAAATCTTATTGTTTGCTTACAACCTGCCCAATCACTGTCACTATATGCATACAGAGTTGAATCATTGTTCCTTGTGAAAGAGATTCCCATTTTTGTGGTTCCCCTGATATATCTTAGAATTCTTTTTAGCAATAAAAAATTCGAAGCTGAAGGTTTATGCATCTTTTGACAAACAAAATTTAATGCATATTGAAGATCAGGCCTAGCAAGAGTCAAATACTGAAGCTTGCCTGCCAAACTCCTGAAATAAGTAGGGTTTTCAAAGGGTTCAGTGTGATCAGGATACTTATCTGGTTGAGTAGGCAGAGGTGTTGATATTTGGGAGCACATACTCATGCATGAAATTACCAACAGATCTTTTGCATATTTTTGTTGAGAAAGAAACAAGCTTTCTACATGAAACTGAGCTTGAATTCCCAAAAAATAGTGTAACTCCCCCATATCTTTCATACAGAATTGCTGATTAAGTTCATGTAGAAGCTCAGTGTACAAAGAAGAAGTATTCCCTGTGATGATCATGTCATCAACATATAGAAGCAATAAGATGATATATGTCCCTTTGATAAGAATGAAGAGGGATGGATCTCTTGTACTACACATAAAACCAAACTCAAGCAAAAAATTGCTAAACTATTAAACCAAGATCTGGGAGATTGTTTTAGACCATAGAGGGATTTGTGAAGCAAGCAAACAACATCAGGTTGAGCTTTATCTACAAAGCCTGGGGGTTGCTTCATATAAACAGTCTTTGTTAAGTCTCCATGTAGAAACGCGTTTTTAACGTCCATTTGTTTAATTTGCCAGTTGCATACAGTAGCTACATGAAGAACTAACCTCACTGTTGCAGTACGCACAGCCGGACTAAAAGTTTCCAAATAATATATCCTTTCTTCTTGATCAAATCCCTGAGCCACCAATCGAGCTTTAAGTTTATCAAGAGTACCATATGCGTTGAGCTTTGTCTGGAAAACCCATTTGCTGCCTAGAATATGCATATCAGGAGTAAAAGGAACTAGAGACCATGTGTTAGTCTCAGCACAGTTACTGAGTTCCTCCTCCATAGCTGCTTTCCAACCTGAGTCTTTTAGTGCCATTGTGACAGTTTCAGGCTCAGTATATGAAACCTTCTGCGTGAGTAAAACATATCTCGGATTAGGTTTATGAACGCCTGCTTTAGACCTTGTAACCATAAGATGATCATTTTGATGCTCCACTTATTGTTGTTGTTGCTCAGATTGCTCCACTTGTTATTGTTGATGCTCAGACTGATCCACTTGTTATTGTTGATGCTCAGACTGATCTACTAGCTGTTGAAAAAGAATAAATTGCTCCACTTGTTGCTGATAATTTGTGAAAAGAAGTTGTTGCCTATAGGAATGTGAAATGCAGCTCCGAACTTACTCCTTCACTGGCAGTCGAGTCATGTGAGGTTGACACGGAAGCTGAGTTAGAAGAGGTATTGTTTAGAGCAGTCATATCTTCTCAAACAGAGTATTCATGTTCATTTGAAACAGAAACAGGTATAGGAGTTGAGCTGAAGGAGACATCATTGAGAGCATTCATGATATTTGCTAGTCCTAGGTTTTCGGTTTTTTTGGTTTTTCGGTTCGGTTTATTCGGTTTTTTGTTTTTTGTTTTTTTTTTTAAATTCTTGCCGAATAAACCGAAATAGTACTTCGCTTCGGTTCGGTTTTTTTTGGTTTTTTCGGTTCGGTTTTCGGTTAACCGAAATAAACAGTAAAAACCCAAAAATTTATTAAAAACCAGAAATAAACCGAAATCTGAAACAAATATATCCCAAACAGAGTCTGTAAACATAAAAAACATCCCAAGTGTTCTCCGAAAACATAATCTAATATGAAAACACATCATAATAACTTATAAGTCTGAAAACACATCATAATAAGTCTGAAAACACATAAAAAATGTTCTTCTCAAACATATCCCATAACAAACCTTCATGGCATCACTCTTCAAGTCCTAACAAACAAAATTTTTGTTAACTGTCAAGTCCCATAACAAAAACATAACAAGATTAGAGAGGAGATACATACCATATCATTGACTTTATGTAGCTGAATTCCAAGCATCTACAATTACAAATTGCATTAGTTAGTAACAAACCAAAGCTTAAAAACTGAAATTAAAAAAACTTACCAAGTGAGTCAAAAAAACTCAGCTTCTTCCATCATTTGAGCCAAGTTTGCCACTTCAGCTTCATTCTTCAAGTTAGACCTTAGCCATTGTTGTAAGCACAACAAACACTTAACCATATAAGGTGTTAGGCTACTCCGGTAAGAGTCTAATACACGGCCAGTGGTACTAAATGCAGATTCTGAGGCAACTGAGGACATTTGGATTGCAAGTATATCTTGGGCTATCTCAGACAGGATAGGAAACATAGTTTTATTGCACCTCCACCAAGATAACACATCATCAGAAAGCCCTAAGCTATTTTCTTCTCTTAGCTCAGTTTTCTCAGCCAAGTAAATGTCCTACTCACTCCAAACATCTTCACTTCTCCTTAAGTTATTTATCTTATCATAAATACTTTGCATGCATATGTTATCATCATCATCATCATCATCATAAAAAATAACACTCTCGGATCTCACTGTCCTTGAATCTCCACCTGAAGATTGACCCTCTACTGGCTTTTTAAACCGTAGACTAGGCCTAGGCATTCGGATTTTTGATCGGATTCAGATCGGATTATTCGGATTTTAGATTTTTCGGATAGGGTTATATAGAATCCGAATAGAATTCGAAACTATTTTGGATCGGATTCGGATCGGGTTTTTCGGATTCGGATCGGGTTATTCCGAATTTTTTCCCCGGATTTTTTGGGTTTTTTCGGATTTTTTCGGGGTTTTCGGATTTTTTTTAATTCGGATCGGGTTATTCGGATTTCGGATTATTCGGATAGGGTCATATAGAATCTGAATAGAATCCGAACCTATTTCGGATCGGATTCGGATCGGATTTTTTGGATCGGATTCGGATCGGATTTTATGCCCAGGCCTACCGTAGACTATACACTTCATACAACTTCTTCAACACACTTAAAACAAATGAGTGTAGCTGCCTATACTCAATGGTATCCTTACCATACAACTGTTCAAAGCATAAAGATGCAAATTACATCTTGTTTCGGGGATCAAACACACTACCTATAATCACTAATGGATTCATATTCTTCAATCCATCCCAATACTTCTCAAACTTATCTCTCATCACACGCGCCTGATCTCTAACCTCCTTATCCTTATTACCACACTTGTGAATCAAATTCTTTTCAATGTTCACAATCTCATTGTAACATATTGTGGAAGTCACTGACTTAGAAGCAGAAAATGTCAAAGTTGACTTGTAGAAGATTTCAAAAATTTGACTAACACCTCAACCTCATCCCAATCAGCTGATGTTGGTGGTTCAACTCTTTTTGTCCTACTGGCCTCATCATCTTCTACGAAGTAGTCACAGTAAAGTTTATCCTCCAACATCATCTTCTCAAAAGCCACTCTAACCTTAAAGGCTGAACTCAACATAAGATAAGTTGAGTTCCATCTTGCTTTAACATCCAAAAGCAAGCAACCTCTGGATATCTTCCCAGACTCACACCTCATCTCAAATGATCTCAGCCTAGTGAAAAAGGAACGTACATATTTCAAAGCATTCCTAATTGCAAGTATAGAAGTCTTACTCTTCTTTAAACCGTCACTAACAACAAGATTAAGAATATGTGCACAACAACACATGAATGTATTCCCCTATTAGCATTAAGGAATTTGGTCCCAGCATTAACATGTATTCGCTAAACATGCTGACTACCCTGTCATTGGCCCTAACATTGTCAACTATTACCGTGAATACGCTCTCAATTGACCATTCTTCTATGCAATCAATAAGCATTCCAAAAATAGTCTCCCTTTTATGATCTGTGATGAATTTCAAGCTGATGATACTCTTTTATAATTCCTAATTTGTATCTATCCAATGAGCAGTCACCACCATGTAGTTGTAGGATGTTATTGGTGACACCCATATGTCTGTGGTGAGGCTAAATCTCTGCTTGTCCATCTTAAAGACTCCCTGTAAAGCTTGTTTCTGAACTTCATACATTGCAACAATGTCATTTGTGCATGTCCTTCTCGAGAATGTCTGAAACTGTGGCAGCACATTGCAACAAAACCTCTTCCATCCTTCAGATTCAACAAAGGAAAATGATAATTCATTCACCACAACCATCTCATTGACAAATCTTCTGAAAACCGATTGATCACATTTCACAGCCACATTCATGTTACCACCCTCATCACTACTCAAATGATTTTGTGTAGGCACATCCTCAGAATCCTTAAACATTTTGCATCTACTTATGTGAGTGTTCATTGGACTAGTCCCATTGGCTTTGAAATCACAACTTATATCTACTCCACAAAACTTACAAAGACACCTAGAAAGATCATCTTTTTGCACAGCAAAATATTTCCATACCTTAGCCCTTTTAACAAACTTCTTCTTTGGTTTACATCCATCGTGACTGGCTAACAAACAGATTCAGACAAATCAAACATTACACATTGAAATTTGAGATAAATGCTAGTCAAAACAAATTAGCAAAGAAAAAATCAATAACAATCCATACAGACCAGAAACAAGATTAAAAATTACTCTCAAATCAATAACAATTCTCTGCATTATCTAAACCAGAAATGCTTGTCACGATCCAACATAAAGATCAAAGAATCAAACATCTACAGGGAAATAAATTGACAATTTCAAATTCATACAACAATCAAAAGTCTTCTCTATATCAAAAACCAAGAAAAGTCAAACCATCACCACAGCTTCTAATAGCCAATACACACACAACCACGAACATTGATTCAAAGCAAACATCCTCAGTCAACAATTCTCACATGTTGAACTCTACTTTGGAGATAAAACTGTGAAGTAATAGAACGACCAATAAATCCAAAACCCATCTAAAACAAAATAGCAGGAAACAAAAAAATAGACCATAAACAAGTGAGACCAAAATCAAGAGACACATAAACATACAAATAAATCCACAATATCAAGACATAATCTCAACACGCTAATCAAATATGAGTATTTTAAACAAGTGAGGAAAGCTCACTTACTATGTAATGAAAGCTGTAAAGATATGCAATTACTTACTCTATATTCTAAATTCGTGTATAGCTCATAATGCTAGTCAAAACATTTCACATTGATATTTTTAAACAACAAAGTCAACGCATCCTCAAAATCCTGAGGATTTAACAGTTAACAACGCATCCTCTTGACTGATGAGATCTAACAAATCAAGTACAAGACAAAGAATCTCACACAACCAGTTTACAAGACGAAACTAATACACCACATTTCAGAACGGAAGGAAGATCTAGTAAAGAAAGACTACAAATTGATTTCATTTACAACTGAGATTGCCCGTAGTTAGTAACTTAGAACTGAATCAATTCAACACAAAATCTTTAAATTTCATTGTAATCTTGAAAACTAAAACTCGATTCAGTTTGAGATTATCATCGAGATAGATCCAATGACTTAAGAAATATATGAAAGTTCATTGATTCTTTAAGAACCATACCTAAGTGACGGAAGCTCTCAACTTACTCTCGGGGATTTCGCGTCTAGTCTCTGCAGTCTGTGAAAACAAAGGAAGAAGAAGATTCATGTTAGTATATAATAAAATCGAAAAGAGTTTGAAGAAACTGAGACAACTCAAATTAGATTGATGGAGAGATGAAGATGAGTGATGATGAGTTTGAGGGTTAGGAAATTAGGAATCGACGATGAGTGATGAAGAGTTTAACGATTCAGATCGACGATGAGTGATGATGAGTTTAGGAATCGAGTTTATTCTTTTAGGAATCGCGATGAGTTCGAATGTTCGACGATGAATGATGAATTAGGGTTATGAGGTCTTTTATAGTGAACCAAGATTTTGGTTAACCGATTGGTTAACCGAAAAATAACCGAAAGAACCAAAAACCAAAATCAATCTAAAATCTCACCGAAAGAACCGAAAAACATTGATTTCGGATAACCGAAAACCAAAAAAACCGAACCGTAACCGAAAGAACCAAACCGTAAACCTAGGCCTAATATTTGCAGCAGAGTCTGCAGATTCTAGTAAAGCAGAACCCTGCAGTAAACCAGACTCAATGTGAACATTTACAGGAATATAAATAGAAGCTGTAATTTCTCACTGCTTGAATTACGTTGCATTGGTCATGTTGTCATCGATGCGTTGAGATCCATTCCAACCTTGTAACCAAACAGACATAAGAGGAGTTGTAGCTGTTTCATGCAAATCATTGTACATATCAGCAAAAAGAAAGCTTGTTTCATTAAAAATGACATGCCTACTAATGTAGACTCTCTTTGTGGGTGGATAGAAACACATGTATCCTTTATACTTTTCACTGTAACCCAGAAAGACACACTGTAAGGATCTAGGATCAAACTTATTTGCAGAGTAATCTCTTAATGTGAGAAAACAAGCGTTGCCAAATGTTCTGAGAGCTGTATTGACTAGTTGTCTTTTTAATAATTTCTCAAAAGGACTTTGTTTATCATCAAGAACAGAAGATGGCAAGAGATTACTCAGATAATTTGCAGTGTAGAAAGCCTTCAACCAATACACTTGAGGGACTTTAGCATGAAACAGCATTGACAACTGAGCTCCATGTGTCATGCTTCTCGGTAACCCATTCGAGGGTGTAGGGCGAGGGAGTTGTTGAATCCCGGATTGATGCAGATGATTTATAAATCTTTGACTTATAAACTCTCCCCTTCCATCACATTGAAAAACACCAATTTTCTTGTGAAACTGATTCTCAACAAGATTCTAAAAGATGATAAATATGCTGAAAAAGTCTAACTTGTGCTTCAAAGGATATAACCAACAATATCTTAAATAATTGTCAATGAATATTACATAAAACCAAAATCCTTGCCCAGAAACAGCAGGAGCAGGCCCCCATAAGTCAACGTTATTTAATTATTATTTTGTTTTTTGTTTTTGGTATATATAATCAAAATTTTAGAATGACTTGAAAGTTGACCAAAAAAAAAAAGAATGACTTGAAACTACAAAAGCCCATAACTTCGTTTGTGCTATTGTGTAAGCCCATTTTCTCAACAACGTATTTCCCAAAAACATCTTTGTTTCACTCTCTCAATTCTCAAAGACTCTCAGCAATGGCAAATACCTTAATGGCGACAACTCGTCCCTACGTTCTTCTGGCCTCCACGAGAGCGAGCCTTTATCTCCTGTTTCAGTCTCCAAAGAGACCCTTCGATTCATTTTCAGTACCTCTCGTGAGAAGCACCAACTCGAGATGCGTAAGCGCCGTTTTGTCTCGTGCAGAGTCTGCGCCGTCGTCGATTTACAGCAAAGGAGTTTCTAGGGTTTCTGGGTTTGGTGTTGTGGACATCTGCAACCGTAATTTCAGTACCAGATCATCTCAAATCAACGATGCTGGGTCTATTGATCAAACCCTTATGCAATCCATGGAGCAAAAGGTTAGATTTTTATATCTCATTTGAAATTTAATCATTGTGGGTGTTTCACTGTCAATTTATCTTCTTTATGCGGAGATTTATAGGTTAGATTAGTGAAATTTGAAGGAATTGATTGGATAACTTGTATTGGCAACATCTGTTACTCTCAGTAGCTCAAAATGATCAAGATTAGGTTGTATCACTAAGCTAAGATCATTAATGAGGAATCATGTCTCTCATTTGATTAAAGCTCGGCTCTTTTTTCGGTTTATCAACACATGTCTCAACATATGAGGTTTTGTTTTTGGCTTGCTGTGCAGATTAAAGATCAACTGAATGCTGAGTCAGTTACTGTAACGGATATGTCTGGAGACGGACGTCATGTCTGGTAAGTACTCTGATTTAAGTAATTTTATCTTCCGATTATGATTCGTTATTACACGTAGCTAAAGTTGTGTTAGGGGTAGTGTTTGTTGAAGTTCGTGAGAAATAGATAAGTTCACAATTTGGGATCCCTTTTCCTTCATTTTGATCACAAAAACTTTCACATTCAACCCGTAGCATTTATCTTAACTTTGTAGAATCATCGGAGTTAGGGTTTCTAAGTTAGTACTTAATCCAATTCGGGTCTAGTATCTGCTCTTGATGTAAGCTGAATACTTGTATAAGCAAAACAGAATAGATAATTGCGCAGAATGAATCTTACTTTAACTTCTCATATTAGAGTGCTTCTATTACTTAACACCAGATTGCTTAATATCTGTTTTGGTAGCATCAATGTGGTATCATCGTCTTTCGAGGGACAATCTGCGGTGAACAGACAAAGGATGGTCTACAAAGCCATTTGGGAAGAGCTTCAGAACGTAGTTCATGCCGTTGATCAAATGACAACGAAGACTCCGTCAGAAGTTTGAGGCCTCAAATTTTCCAACACTAAAGCCTTCAGTATCTATTATTTGATTAGCGGACAATGCTATTTGTTTTATCAAAAAGAAAACAATTTGATTAATTGAAATATATTTATGGTTCTTTGTTTTTGTCTTTCTTGTAAGTACTTGATTGGTTCTCTTCCAACTGCAACACGTGTTATGCATTGGAGATGTTGTAGTTACACGTATTTGATGTTTTAAATCGCTATGAAAAAATAAAAACAAAATTAGCGTTTGTTCCTTTGTGGTGGTAGATTCTCTTCAACTAAATGTTATTATATTATACTTTATCAAATGTTCATAACTTTTTAAAGTTGACAAATATATTAAATAAGCCAAATTATATTTGTAGTTTTGAAAAAATATTTATGCATGAAGAAACATTTTTGTTTTTCTTTTTCTTAAATTAACTTTAAAAAAAATTTTGATTAGTTTTTTTGTAACCGCCAACACATACACATGTTATGCGCGGTTGCGGACCTTGCGATTATAATTGTTGACATCCTAATCGTTAAAAAATGACAAAAACAAAATTAGCGTTTGTTCAACGAAACCTTATTATCTTTTATCAAATGTTATCATATCTAAATTTTTATAGTCGATAAATATATTGAATTATTAACTAAACCAAAATATATTTGTAGTTGTAAAAATATTTTTATGCATAAGAAAATATTTTTGGTTTTTTCAAATTATTTTTTTAATATGTAATGTGTTTTCTTGCAACCGCTAACACATGTTTTGTATAAGAACGGTTGCGGTTATATGTGTTTAATGTTTTAAATCGCTTTAAAATAATAAAAACAAAATTAGCGTTTGTATTTTGTGGTGGTGGTGATTCTCTTCAACAAAACTTTATTATCTCTTAGCAAATATTATTATATAAAAAAATAGTTAATAAATATAGTGATTAAACCAAAATATATTTGTATTTGTAAAAATATTTTTATACATGACAATATTTTTGGTTTTTCAAATTATTTTTTGAATATGTAATTGGTTCTCTTGCAACCGCTAACACATGTTATGCATTAGAACGGTTGCGGTTACACGTGTTTAATATTTTAAATCGCTTTAAAATAATAAAAACAAAATTAGCGTTTGTATTTTGTGGTGGTGGTGATTCTCTTCAACAAAACTTTATTATCTTTTATCAAATATTATTATATAAAAAAATTTAGTTAATAAATATAGTGATTAAACCAAAATATATTTGTAGTTGTAAGAAATATTTTTATGCATGACAATATTTTGGTCTTTCAAATTATTTTTTGAATATGTAATTGGTTCTCTTGCAACTGCTAACACATGTTACGCGTTAGAACGGTTGCGGTTACACATGTTTAATGTTTTAAGTCGCTTTAAAATAATAAAAACAAAATTAGCGTTTGTATTTTGTGGTGGTGGTGATTCTCTTCAACAAAACTTTATTATCTTTTATCAAATATTATTATATAAAAAAAAATTGAGTTAATAAATATAGTGATTAAACCAAAATATATTTGTAGTTGTAAGAAATATTTTTATGCATGACAATATTTTTTGTTTTTCAAATTATTTTTTCAATATGTAATTGGTTCTCTTGCAATTGCTAACACATGTTATGCGTTAGAACGGTTGCGGTTATACATGTTTAATGTTTTAAATCGCTTTAAAATAATAAAAACAAAATTAGCGTTTGTATTTTGTGGTGGTGGTGATTCTCTTCAACAAACCTTTATTATCTTTTATCAACTATTATTATATCAAAAAAATATAGTTAATAAATATATTGATTAAACTAAAATATATTTGTAGTTGTAAGAAATATATTTATATGCTTGATTTGGTAATTTTGTATCTAATCTTATTTTCCTCAACTAGGCAAAATGTCCCGCAAACATATTTGTTTATAGCCATTATATCAGCATTAACAATCACTTAATAAAAAATATAAAGACAATGTGAACATTGTTAGATTAGTTGTAAAAAACTCTCTCAGACACGTTTTTCTAGGAAGTTTTCATCAATTCGGTTTTTTTCGGTTCTCCTCTTTCTTCAAACTCAATCACCTGGTTTCCTCAATAACCATTGGTCCTTGAGTTGCTCTCCCTCCTAGACTTCGTTATTTCTGTTGGATAAAAGCTTTACTCTCCACTTCTGGGGATTATCCGGCGGACCTTTAAGTACATCTCGCCGGAAAAATGAGGCTCACAGGCATAGCAAGGAAGAACACTCCACTTCTAACCACCTCGGACTTCGTCTGTAAGTTCGGTAAGAAGATTGAGAACCAAAAACATCAAACAATCTCCCTCTGGTCCCTTGGGGTACCAAGAGAGGAAGAAAACTTGTGAAAAATATCTGAAAGATACAGAAGGATGTTTTATCGAGGATCTTCAAACGAATCCGGACTTAACGCTTTCCGAGCTCTGGTGACAGCCGGCTTCACCTTCTGAAGAATCCGGACGAACATCAGCTCAACCACCTCCTTCGTAGTTCCTTGCGCAGCAGGACACGAAAGGAAGAATTTTTCAAGATCTTATTTCGTGAGGTAAATCATTATCTCGTCTAGGTACGAAGACTATCTACGAGAAAGCCTTCTGATAGAGGAAGATGAGACACTGGAAGGACCTGATGCAACTCCCAATTTTGTTGAGGTACATGTTCTTATTATCTTCAAAATATGTCAGGCTGAGAAGAAACGCTTAGCGTTTACTAACAGAACCGTTGCCACAAACTCGAAAGATGACTTACTCTGCTGAACCTTCAATAGCTCACTTGTTCACTCACCTTCTTGTAAGTTAGCAAGAGATGTCTCATAATAGATATTCCTATGCGGAAAAAGGCGAACAAAAGGAACAACTCAACGATGAAAAACCTAGGTTAAGAATCATAGCTCCAAAAATGGACAACTCAGATCTGATAGAGGAAAATAACCTAACTCTCATTGGCTGTCTAACAAATCCAATGGTTCAAAGAATCTGGTCAATGATACCGTATCTCTCTAAATCATGGAATCTGAGAGGTAAGGCGGTAGGATCTGACCTGGGTAAAGACTGCTTTCAGTTCCGTTTTGATTTTGAAGATGATTTGCTGAAAGTCTTGGCGAATCGCCCTTACCATTTTGCAAAATATATGGTTATTTTGCAAAAATGGGAACCTTCCATTGAAGAAGATTTCCCATCTGAGATCCCCTTCTGGATAAGAGTCAAGGGATTACCCCTCCACTACTGGAAAGAAGAGCTTCTAAGCAAAGTAGGAAGGGGACTGGGCCGACTAGAGGACCTAGAAATTATAAAAACTCAGGCCAAACTCAAGGTCACAGTGAATGGGCTGAAACCACTTACCATGGAATCAGTAATCGAGTTAGAAGAAGGTGAACGCCTAATCATACTCGAGTATGAGAGACTAAAAAACTTATGCAACATCTGCAACAGGCTCTCTCATGATGATAAGCATTATGGCATATTGTCTGCTATTGTCCCTGCTGGATCTGACCTCAAAGATCCTCAAAGACAAACTGCAACTGCTTCTGGTAGGCTCTCTGCTAATTCTAACCGCCATTCAAGAGATCATTACTCTCATTTTAAGGGAGAAAGAAGACAGGGAGAGACATCTAATACTGAAGTATCAAGAGAAAAAGGGGAAACTTCTCATTCTTTGGCTCATGTCACCAGAGATCTAAGCCAGGAGAGAAATCTTCTTCATCAGGTGGCAAGATCTCCTAAAAGACAAGGTCCAAAATCCAACCAAGGAACACAAGTGAATCAACCTGAGAAATCAAGTGCTGCAGGCAGGAACACGGCTTCATCTTCTTCCAGAGCTAAAAAAAATCCGGCAATAAGTTTAATTCCTGCATTCACAAAAAAAGGGGGGATTTTCAGGATCCTCCTCCTCCTCTTCCTTAAAGATACTAAACTGGAATTGTTGTGGTTTGGGAAACCCCAAAACAATTCACAGAATCAGGGAGATGTGTAAGAAGATAAACCCTGATATAATGTTTCTCATTGAGACAAAAAATTCAGATTCTGTTGTGTTCAGTTCTCTTAAGAATCTACAGTTTGACAATAACTTCCTAGTACTACCGCATGGAATAGGAGGAGGAGGTCTTGCCTTGTTTTAGAAAAAAGATTTGGAATTGGAAGTCCTCTTCTCCAGCCAAAATCTCATTGATGCTTCCATCAAACACAAGAATATAAAGTCCTATATTTCTTTTCCTTTGTGTATGGTGAACCTGACCATAGTAAAAGACAAGAGATTTGGAACCTTATAAGCAACACAGCAGGTGATAGAGAAGAGCCCTGGCTACTTACAGAAGATTTTAATGAGATTCTAGATAACTCAGAGAAGCTAGGAGGCCCTCTAAGATCAGAAAACTCGTTTAGTAATTTGAGGAGCTTCATGTCAAAATGTGACCTGTTTGACTTAAGATTCTCAGGTAACTGCCTTTCCTGGAAAGGAGTTAGACATAATCATTCAGTGCTTTGTAGGCTAGGCAGAGCCATGTCTAACACGGAATGGGCAGCCACTTACCCAGCTGGAAGGAGTGAGTACCTCCGGTTCGAAGGCTCAGATCATCGACCTCTGGTTACCTATTTTGATCAAACAAGAAAAAGAGGAAAAACAATATTCAGGTTTGACAAAAGTTTGGAAAAGAATCCAGAAATAAGGAAAATCATCATAGAAATTTGGAAGGATCACCAGGACGAGTCTGTGGAATCAAAGCTGATCTTAAGCCACAGAGCAATATCTACATTGAATAAAAGAACACATGTTAATGGTCAAAAAGCCATAGAAGAGGCAAAAAAATCAGTTTGACCTAGCTATGACATCCACAAATATTGATGAACAAGAGATCACAGATATAAAAAACTTACTCCAGGCAGCTTACAATGCTGAAGAGGCTTACTGGTCGCAAAGAAGCCGGCAGATGTGGTTAGCACTGGGAGACAAAAACTCTGGATATTTCCATTCTGTAACTAAAGGGAGACGTACTATCAACAAATTTTCAGTCTAGGAAGATGAATTGGGACATGTGCATCATGAGGAAGAAGGTATAACTCGTACAATTGTTTCCTTCTTCTCTGATATGTTCAAATCAAACAAGACATCAAAAGAAAATATCAAGAAAGTTACAGAAATTTCCCTGGAAAAGAGAGTGACTTCAGAAATGAATGAGCAACTCACAAAATCCCCTCTACAGAAGAGATTAGACAAGCCCTTTTTGCTATCCATGGAGCTAGAGCACCAGGCCCTGATGGCTTCCCTGCAAGCTTCTTTCACGCCCATCGGGGATCACAACAGAGTCCATTGTCAAGGAAATTCAAAGTTTCTTTATTTCAGGGGATATGCTGCCAAATCAAAATCTTACCCATGTGAGGCTGATTCCAAAAGTGCAGAACCTTCAGAATATAGGCCTATAGCTCTCTGCAATGTTTTATACAAGATTATTACCAAGATCCTCACAAAGAGACTTTAACCAATTCTAGGATCATTGATTTCAGAAAATCAGTCAGCTTTCATACCTGGAAGAGCTATATCTGACAATATCATGATCACTCATGAAACGCTGCATTACTTAAAGATCTCAAAAGCAAAAAAACATTGTGCAATGGCGGTCAAGACTGATATGAGTAAGACTTACGACAGAATTGAGTGGAATTTCCTCCTAGCTGTCCTAGAACAGATGGGTTTCCATCAAACTTGGATAAACTGGATCCACCAATGCATCTCTACAGACTCTTATTCCTTTCTGATTAATGGCACAGCCCAAGGGAGTGTGTGTCCTGAGGCAAGGCGATTCTCTATCTCCCTACCTGTTTATATTATGCAGTGAGGTACTTTCAGGACTTTGCAAGAACGCACAAGATGATAAAACCTTACAAGGAGTAAGAGTGGCAAAAAATAGTCCAAGAATCAATCACTTACTGTTTGCAGACGATACAATGTTTTTCTGCAAGACTAATACTAAAAGCTGCACAGCTCTAAAAAAGATTCTCTCCACCTATGAGCAAGTTTCGGGTCAGAAGATAAACGCAGACAAATCTACAGTCACTTTTTCTTCAAAAACTCCTAAACCAATACGGGATAATGCAAAAAACGCCCTACAGATTGGCAAAGAGGGAGGAATTGGCAAATATCTAGGATTACCTGAACATTTTGGCAGAAAGAAGAAAGATATATTTTTTTCTCTTGTGGACAAGATTAAGCAGAAGACAGTATCTTGGTTTACTCGGTTTCTTTCAGGAGCAGGAAAGCTCACTATGCTCAAAGCAGTACTAACAGCTATCCCTACTTATACACTTTCATGCTTCAAGATCCCTCTGCCTCTGTAAGCGCATCCAGTCAGCTTTTACCAGATTCTGGTGGGACTCAAACAAAGGTGAGAAGAAAATGTGTTGGGTTGCTTGGTCAACACTGGAAAAACCAAAGAAGATAGGTGGTCTTGGCTTCTGTGAAGTTCAAGATTTTAATGCAGCATTACTAGGCAAGCTTTTTTGGCGTTTGCTGAATCACCCTAACTGCCTTCTAAGCAGAGTTCTTCAAGGGAAATATTGTGGAGAGACTTCACTGCTAAAAGTTAAACCAACCAATCAAGCCTCTCATGGCTGGCAGAGCATCCTGGTTGGTAGAGATCTCATTGCGCCTCATATTGTGAAATCTATAGGGGAAGGTAAAACTATAAACCTCTGGCGAGACCCATGGATTCCTAAAGAAAACATCAGAGCCATAGTTGGACCTGCAACAGAAAAAACAGCTGAGTTCTCAGTTTCAGATTTGTTCAAACAAAACTCAAGGGAATGGGATAGCTCAAAAATCAACCAAATTTGCCCTGAACTAGCTACAGAAATCCAATGTCTTAGGCCAAGCAAAAGAGGAGCAGAAGATAGCTACTACTGGCTCCATACCCCTTCAGGTATTTACTCCTCAAAATCAGGGTATAATACCAAAGCATTGCAGGAAGCTCGACTCTCTGCCTCTGGAATTAATCCTCACCCTATGAACTGGATTAAGGACCTTTGGGCACAGGTTTTCTCTCCAAAACTAAAAATTTTCATCTGGAAAATCATCTAAAAAGGTTTGTTTATTGGAGAAAACCTCAGAAGAAGAGGAATGCTACAACACATAAGATGCATTAGATGCAATGAGATTGAGACAGAAAAACACCTGTTTTTTGAGTGCCCTTTCGCAATTAACTTCTGGAATCTAGCGCCCCTGAAGCAGCATCTAAGTATAAGTGAAGGAGAAAGTTTCGAAAAAGCTTTGCAGAAAGGAACCAAACTAGCCCCTCTTCCGCCAACAGGTATAGGGCGATCCCCCCTGTTCCCATGGTTATGCTGGACCTTGTGGACAGCTAGAAACCAGCTGATTTTCCAGAACAGGACCTTCTCTGAAAGCGATTGCATATCTAAAGCAGTAAAGGAGGCAGCTGAGTGGGAGAAAGCTCAATTTTCAGACGTAATCGACCATGTAATCAAACCTGCACAGTACCAAAATCGAACTCAAATCACAGGCATATCAACGATCAAATCGGATGCCGTTTGGAAGGAGAGCTCCACAGATGCAGGAATTGGATGGATAATCTCAGGACAAAATCCAAACATCATCTGCAAAAATTCAGCAAAACTCACCTTCGTCAACGATCCGTTGATGGCAGAAGCTTTCGCTATGATGACTGGTTTGCAGGATGCAAGGCGCAACAATATCACAGAGATTCATGTTCTCTCTGATTCACAGGTTCTAATCTCAGCAACAAACTCGAAGGAAGGAATCCACAAGATCTATGGTGTTTTGGCTGATATTCAATCGATTGCTTTGGAGTTTAATTCAATATATTTCTCTTTTATTCCAAGATGTGAGAATGTAGAAGCTGACCTTTTGGCGAAATCTGCTCTGTCTCTAACAGATGCAAGAGATACGCTTTTCGACCCTGTGTAATGCTTGTGTTTAATGGAATATAAGTTCGACGACCAAAAAAAAACAGTCACTTAATAATGGTTATAACTCGTCCATTTTCTCAAATTCCCGCATCCGTAGCTACATGGACAAACAGTTTCTTTTGTCGGTTATTATATCATCATTAGACTAGCTGAACATATTGTTGTTTTGTAAAAATAGTAGTATATATTAACAACTTGGAATTAAGTTCATCTATCTCCAATTATTACAAGTAGACAGCTTTGGGAAACATAGTTGATATAGATAACACAACCCATCACATGTTTTTTTACACAATGATTGGTATTTTACAAGGTCTTGAAGTGAAAAGGAGAAAATGAAAGAATGAACAGTGTGTAAACACAAAGTACGTTCATGCCTTCATTTTCACTACGAACATAGATATATATATATAGGTATATTCGTGTAGAAAATCTCTACATGAATATTCTAAAACACACAGCACTGTTTCACCTTGGTATTAATTCCTGCGGCAATAGCGGTTATAACGTCCTCGTCCCGGAGGGTCTTCATAGGAAAGTTGAGCTCTCTTTGGCAAGTTATGTCTTCTTGATGGACCTGAAGGTGGAACCAGATATACTCTACGACTCGGGTGAGATTTCTCGCTGGTAGTGTTTGCATTACTATGAAAACAGTTCAGGAACCGGAGTGTTGCTCCGGCAGTTTTTGCCTGAAGAAGGAGAAGAAAAAGAAGTAACGTTAGTAATAGTTGTGAGAGAGACATTGCTAGAGAGAGCTTATGGAGAATAGTTGTCTCTCGTTAGAGTATATCAATGATTACAATTTTTTTTGTGAATTTTTTTTTTTAAAATTGTTTTTGTAACGCTTGTTACTTTGGGCAGAGTTTTTGATGTTTTTTGGGGTTACAAGTGTTTGTGTAACAAAAAAAGCAACTCTAATTAATGAGAGTGACTTAAGTTACTTAGCTTTTTCATTCTCGAATCGGACCTTTTTTGACTTCTTATTCATAATTGCATTATAAATATTATTATAATCATTACTAGGAATCTAGATTTTAGTTCAAGCCACTAGATTTTTGAATTTTGGGTTTTCAAAGACAAAACTACCTAATTATAATTAAATAGTATGAATCGACTAATCAATTTAGTACGGATAAGTTATATACGGTTTTAGTTTCCGTATGGGTAGGGCTTTTAATTAAGTACATTTTGTACGATTATAAAGCTAATATATACTTTAGATAAAAAATGTTTATATTTTTAGAAATTAACAAAACATAATTTCTAAATTTTAAAGTATAAAACTAAACTCCATTTTGGAGTAAAATCCTCTTCATTTTCAACTCCAAGAAGGAGTAATGAATAGTAATAGTCCAAATCTCACTCTATTATAGAGTTGATATGTTTTATACATAAAATAGCTTTTTAAATATGAGATGTTTTCATTTATAATTAAAACAATGATTATTAGTTATCTGGTAAATTAAACTAATTATTATTTTTTAAAAATTGTTTTATAATTAAAAAAACTAATTATTTAAATAATTAAAAATTTTAAATGCAACAATGACAGAAATGCAATTATCTACATTTTGTGTTTTTATGTCTTTTATTTATTTATATTGTGAAATGTAATTTTATATTATAACATATTTTTAGTTAAAATGGTAATTTATTTGAATTATTACTAAAATAAAACAAGTGGGTAAAATTTGTACTTTTGGAAAATTAAGGGTATTACTAAATTTTAATAATTAAGTAAAAAAAATACTTGGATTAACTCAACTCCATTTCAGAGTGAAAATCGGAGTAAAAAAAAAATACTTGGATTAACTCAACTCCATTTCAGAGTGAAAATCGGAGTAATTGGTTGGAAATGTTCTAAAAAGCTTCAATCTTAAACCCTAACCCATAAAATTTAAAGTCATAACCATACAATTTAAATAAAATGGTCAATTTTCTAAGAGTTAACATATATATTTTTTTTAATTTGGATTTCTTAATAAATAATTTTCCATACATTTTAATCTTAAAACTCACCTTTTGGAGAACATTTTGAAAAAGTTATTGGTCCGAGGTTTTATAGATTTGAGATTTTAGATACACAAAAAAAAAAATTGTCGACGCGATTGTTGTCATACGTGTCTGAATCATTAGAGTAACAGAATAAAGTTTATGTCAATGATTGAAATTAAAGATTAAGTTTTCCCTTTGTGTGTCTTCTCTTTGACCATTGATTAAGTCCACAAACTAGGGATCGTTTAGAATCTCCTTCCATGATAAATCCACCGAAAACCTCGGATCCACAATGTATGCAAAACGTGTAGAAAGTTGAATCCTTCAAAGACATTGATCTTTTTGTCTAACTATGAAGTTGTTGCCGTTACAAAAGGGCTTGAATGGTCTCGAGTGATTCATATCGATCCAATCATCTCATTTGGACCACACCCAAACGGAGGCGGTATCCACTTGCCCCCCTCCCCCCCTTGAATTACTATTAACTCTATACCTATTTAAGCAAAATTTCAGTTTTCTTATTGGTAACTATAGTATTAGACAATAGACACATATAAAAGTTTTCTGGGCATTTTCGTGAAATATATATAGTTCTGGGGCGATTATATAATTAATACTAAATTATATGTCAGGGAAGAGTATTTGGAAAGAACTCAGAAGCCTACATACATACATACATAATCGAAGCGGTTTGAAGAAGATGAAACTGTTCGACGCGCACTGTCACCTTCAAGACCCGAGGATTATCACCAAAGTTCCTCAGCTCATCTCTTCCGCCGTAGCTTCCGGCGTCTTTGCCTTCGCCGTCAATGGAGTCTCCGAGGTTTGAATTTTGTCCGATTGATAGCTTTCGAATTATACGAGTTTAGCTATATACTTAATGGGTTTCGTTTGATTTGGTCTAGAAAGATTGGAATTTGGTCAAAGAGATGGGGGTAAAATACCCTTCTGTTGTTCCCTGCTTTGGGATCCATCCATGGTACGAATTGTATAATATAGCTGCAAATTACTGGTAAAGTTTCAAACTTTAAGATCTTTTGGTGTGTTTGTGGTTGAGTTCAGGTATGTAGCAGAGAGGAATCCTCAATGGTTTGAGACATTGAAGAGTTTGTTAGAGACCACTCCTACTGCTGCTGTTGGAGAAGTCTATCTCTTGTCTCCTTTAATCACATTGATTTGATTGAAACCCTCCATGATATGTGCTGGTTGAAACTGCTTTGTTTTTTGAACAGATTGGTTTGGACAAAGGGTCTAAGGGAAAGGAGATTGATTTCTCAGATCAGGTTTCAGATTTGAAAAACACACCTTGTGCTTGCTCATATTGTTTGTGTTCCGAGTGATGGCTTTTGATGCTAAAGACAGAATTTTTCATTTCAGGTTACAGTGTTTCGTCAACAGCTCGAACTTGCAAAGGAATTGAATAAACCCGCATCAGTTCACTGTGTCCGTGCATTTGGGGATCTGCTCGAGATAATAAAGTATGATCTTTTGCTTCCTATTGCGTGTATTCAACAAAAGTGAATTTTGTTAGCTTTATATTCTTGAGTGTTCCTAAAATTATGTCAATGTCTCTTTATGATGTGTTCTTATGTAGTGTGATGTGATACCGTAATACACAGATCTGTGGGGCCTTTTCCTTCTGGGGTCATCCTTCACTCGTTTTTAGGTTCTGCTGAGATGGTTCCTGAGTTTGCTAAGCTCGGTGCATATTTCTCCTTTTCTGGTTTTCTTATGTCCATGAGTGAGAAAAAAGCCAAGAAGATGTTGAAAGTGGTAAGATTTCCATATTTCTCTACACCAAATCACAGCTTTTGGTAGAATGGAATCTTGATTTCAGTTCTTGGTAGGTTCCATCTGATAGGATCTTATTGGAAACAGATTCACCAGACGCACTACCAAAGGCAGAGTCAGGTTGTCTCTACTTTGTAGAAGGAGATCCTTCTCTACCTGAAGAAGGAAGTTCAGCTCAGGATCTTGATTCTGCTCCAAATGATAAGTCTAATGCAGCTAGTGACTCGATAAAGTTGCCAAAAGAAACACTTAATCACCCGGCTAATATTCATATTGTATGTTGTTACTTCATGGCTGCTTAACTGATCTTCTTTTCATAGAACCATGGAAAATTAAGACCCTAAACAATTACGGTTTCAGGTACTTGGGTATGTAGCGCGGTTATTGGACATGAAGAATGAGGAACTCGCGGAGCTAAGCTATCGGAATGCAGTTCGGTTATTCTCTTACACAGGTTCAAAGTTGCTGCTTGAGGGAGGTAAATGATTTCTTTTAGTTTGTCTCATCACATCTTTTTTGGTCCTGAATCAAGTTATTGATGACAGATAGAATGGATTTGTGTCTTTAGGTGCTGCTGATGTCTCTGGTTAAACCAGTCAACAACACATGTATCATGAGTTCTGAAGACATTGTAGTGTTTCTCATCAGTCTGTTACGAGGCTTTGAATTAGGACTTATTGTACCAGTGTTATAGACAGTCACACAGTTCATTGTACTAAAGTTATTAAAATTTCTGTTTCTGTGTGATTTGGAAGAAGATAAGGCCTATTAATAGTTTTTAAAGTATAACTATATATGGATGCATATATGACTCAAAGAATTATTCATAGAAGTGATGATGATGGCTTTGTGTGATAAAAAAAATCAGTTAATGATGTGATTAGAATATTTTGCGTGCAGTTCCTTATTAAGAAAACGAATAAATTTTAATCGGTAATAGTAAAATTGTTTCAAATTTTAATTTCACTGTAATTTATAAACTAGCTAATACATTTTCCCCGGAGAATCCTACTATATCTTAACTTAATCCTATATTTCGGGAAGAGCCATACTTTTCTTGATAAGCTTTTAGTGTTCTTTCTCATTTTAAATTTTAAGGTAGATTTTGTTTCTGAAATTTTGTTTTGTTGCCTTTTGGTTCTCTGTTTTCCTCCATTGTTGCAGAACACAGGAGAAACTAAAGTACTCTGTTTCTTGGAGCCTAAGATACAGACCAACTCACAAATCTATAATCCTTCAGAAAAATCGAAGAACTGCTACCAAAAATGTTAGATTCAGATAGGAACAACAACAACAACGAGAACCGGTAAGATTTCTTAATCTCTTCTATTTCAAATTATAATCATCATTTCGATTTAACCGATGATCTCCCTAACTATATTCATTGCTTGAAGAAATTTAATGTCAGCATCATCTGCATCCGATCTTCATATCAACGTAAAGGGTGTTCCATTTCATCTTCGCAAAGTAAGTTTGATTCGATTCTCCAAAGCATTCATCGCCAAAAAAAAAAAAAAAACCAGAGATATTTGTTTCCTGATTTTGTCTGAGGTTTTGTTTTTGCAGGAAATGTTAGCAAAGAGATCGTCGAAAGTGAGCTTGTTACTCGAGCGAAACGAGATGGATGAGCTGCGTTTGATCCTACGAGATTTAGAAGTCGACCCAGAAACCTTTGAGCTCGTTGCTAGATTCTGTTATGGCCTTGAAGTCAAATTTTCGTCTGATAACATCGTCTCTGTTCTCTGCATAGCGTATTACTTAGGGATGAATGAAGAACAAAGCTCTAATAACTTGTTGGGAAAGGCATCTGAGTTCTTAGAGCAACGAGTTTTCCCGTGCTGGAATGAGACAGTAAATGCTCTTCGTTCAGGGGACAAGAGTCTCAACAAGCTAGCTGATGTTGGACTCGTCGATCTCTTCTTTGATTCTCTTATTGAAAAAGCTTCCTACGATCCTAGACTCCTCGGTGAACTGATCAAGAACAGCGAAGAGGAAAGTGATGATTATAGACCTAACCCTAGGAGACGGTTGTTTGTTATAGATTGGAAATCGGAAGATTTGATTACAATTCAGCTTCGGTTATATGAACCTTTGATGATCCAAGCAATTAAATCGCGCAGCATTCCCGTCGAATACATCGTTTTATCGGTCTGCAAATACACGAAGAAATGGGTTTTCGATGCGGAAGAAAGCCAATTAGGGCAAAGGAGAGAAGTAGTTGAAGCGGTTGAGCGGCTTTTGCCACATCCGAGAGGGCTAATCTCTTGTGAATTCTTATTCGAATCGCTAAAACATTCGATCTGGTTACAAGCTAGCTCCGAATGTCGAAATGGATTCGAGGTCAGAATCAGCAAACAACTCGACATGGCTAGATCAACAGATCTCAAGATTCTGTCTCGAGGATACAGAGAAAAAGCTGAGAGTTTCGAAGATATCGAGCTCGTTAAAACCGTTGTCACGAGCTTTTACAGTAACTATGCCAATGAAGACTCTGAAGATATTTCACGTTTCGTGAAAGTAGCAAAACTGTTGGAAGAGTTTCTGTTCTTGGCTGCGAGTGAGACTTCTCTGAAGCTCGAGGCGTTTGTGGCATTAGCGGGGGTCACAGTGGCTATTTCGCAAGGTATTTTGAGATACTCGGATGGGATTTACAAAGCCATTGATGCGTTCTTGGAAAGCCATAGATACTTGACCGAATCAGAGAAGATGGAAGTTTGTAAAGTTCTTGAATGTAATAAACTCTCTCAAGAAGGATGCGAGCAAGCCGCGAAAAATCAGAGGCTTCCTCTTAGGATCGTTGTTCAGGTTTTGTTTGTTTCTCAGCTTCAGATACGTGATACAGTGGCTAAAGAGATCAAGGTCATAGAAGAGAAAGTAGATGAAGACGAAGAAGGAGAGATTGGGGTTTCCAGCGATGAAGATGAGATGGAGAAGATGAGTAATAAACTGTTAGGGCTTGAGATTGAGAATCATGAATGTGTTGTTCATCGTTGGAAGAAGAAGATAAGTGTGTGGAGACAAGTGAAGAGGAAATTTGGTTGCTTGACTTCGTCTTCTTCTTCTTCAGTTGATGCTTGCACCTGTGATGTCAAGAAGAAGAAGAAGAAGAAGAAGAAGAAGAAGATTCATCATCACTACAAATTAATTAAATAAAGCGACTCTGTTTTGTTTATTACATTGGGTTCCAGTCTCAGATCTTGTTCTTGTTTTTGCTCTGTTTGTTCTTGCTCTGTTTCTGACATTGGAGAAAATGTTTTTGCAGGTTATGTTTTTTTTTTTCTTTTGGTTACTGATTTTTTTTTTAATTCATCAAAATCCATAAGATTAACAAAAAGTAAAGCTATAACAAAAAAAAATCTTCTATGGGTCTTTTCACATGGTATTTAGTTCTTACTCAAAGAACAACATTCCTTGTCTCACACGTCAACGAGAGTTAGCTTTCTTCAAAACCCTCTCTCTGTTCAATCTGGTTACACAACCCGATAAAAATGATCAGGTATTGATCCGTGCGCTAACAGTGATCATCCAGTATCAGATCATTTGTTTCCAACCGATAATCTCAATGGAGTCCTATCGCAATCCTCATCATCGCTTCTTGAATTCGATCTACGATTATCTTGATTTTCTTGATCTTCTTGTTCTTCGATTCGCATATGAATTTGAATCAGATTATTAGAACTACTCTCGTTCCGATCATCCTCTTCTTCCTTTCCTCCTCCGTCTTCATCACCAAGAACCACCACATTCCCGAATTGTACGTGCTTCTCACCTTCCCTCGGCGCCAGATCCGAAGTTGCGGTGACATTTTCCGGGATCTTGTTGACGTTCTTCTCCTCGCCTTTCTCCGGATCGAAATTGGCAACGCTCTTGCTAACGGAGACCGTACAAGGCTTGAGGACGCAAGAGTAAACGTAAGCCAAGAACCAGAAGAGCCAAGGGACACCAACAAAGACCATACCGGCTTGTAGAAACAGAGGGTTTGGATCAGAGAGGACAAGGTAAAGTCCTAAAAGGACTCCTCCGGATATGATACATGAAAGAAACAGAAGAGTGACAATGTATATTCTTGGATCACCTTTTCTCTCATCCATTCGATTTCCGACCACTGATTTTTGAAACACAATGAGAAAAGCAAAGAATGTGTCTTTGAACCAGAATTTGCTTTCTCTTTTTTCTTTCCTTTTTTTTCTTGGGGAAATTGTGAGAAGGAAAAGTTTGGTGTAACAGAAAACTGAAAAGAGCGCTTAATGCGGGCTCCGTTTTATTTATTTAACTTTTTGTTTCCCCCCTTTGGGTCGCTAAATTACTGCCAAGAGTTTTATTAGTAGAGTCGTTGTGAAGTTGTTCGAGACTTTTTTACGCTCTTAAGAGTGAAAATAGGAACTGTAAAACTTATTTTAATGGTCAGATACTAACACATTTATTCGGGAAATATGGTTAATTTTATCTTTTTAGTATGGTACTAGTGGTTTGATTTAATTATCTCCCGAGACATTTTGTTTATTAATGTATAACAACTTTTAGTGCTGGTAATACACCATAAGACCACGTTATTTTTTTTATTTTTCTATATAAATAAGACTACAGGGCATATATATTGTTTTTTTCAAACTTAAATTATCGTGCTATCAACCAAGATGCGACGAACGTTCACGATGTCTAATACATGAGCTCCACCTTAAGAAAAAAAAATTATCTAATAAAGATTTTTTTTTTGTGTTACATAGATCTTTTTTAGCCACAAGGCCCACAACCGTTCTTTTTCCTTATTCACATTAAAATGAATCCGAAAACACGTGTTCTTTGAAATGTTCAGACCTATCAATCACCTGATGGACATACAGTTCTCATAATGTAAAATTAAGATAAAGTTCTAATTTAGAATAAAGGTTTAAGTAAATTTATCTTCTACTAAAGCTTAATACGTGATCATTTCCACTTAAGGTGAAAGTTCTCTTTTAGAAGAAAAAAAAAAACATTACAAAACCAAATTTAAAATGAAAACCGGAACAACCCTAAACCGGTAATTGACTCGAGAGTCATATCATATAGTATCATATATGATATATTACTAACCAAACCTAAAGCAATGGAACAATTGTGTCCTTCTTTGGAAACACATATCCTTTCTCATATATTTCTAATTCAGATTCTATTATTGGTCGATACCTAGGTCAAGTAAGCATCATTTCCTCAACAGTCACGTTGACGAGAAAAAATGATCTTTTTAAGTTCCTGACATCTTCGGATCTATAATTTTATCGCATCCTCTATGACTGGAAATTTCTGATCAGGCGACTTTTCCAGTGGCCTAAGTTTGAATGGATCAAAAGTTATACAGAAAAGATGTTAAACTCTTATGTTTTAGCATGAATAAAACCATTTAGTGTTATTGATGTTCGAGTTTAATTGTTTTAAATATTCAGAGTTTCCCATTGATTCATTCAAGATGGCGATGGGGCATAGAACTCTGACCACCGAGTATCAAATTTCTATCTCAAGTCTAGTTTGGACTTTGGAGCATAGGAGTTTTTTTTTTTTTTTCTATATTAACGATATCGCGTTGTGTGTGTGTGCGTATGCTTTGTCATGTCGCATTTTGTGGTTATGTCTGTTTCATGTAGACATTTAGTCTCGCTTTCAACATTGCAACAGTTCTTTGACAAAGTCAGAAAAACATAAATGAATGCAATTCAAACACATCAACAAAAAAAAAGACATAGCACTCTCACAAAAAAACCCAAACAATTAGAAACGCAACAAAATTCAAAGAGTGCTCACAAAAAAAACTAAACAACTCATACGCAATCAAATTCAACTTGTGAAGAAAGATCTGACGTCGGAAAAATAGAAAAACTTTGAGTAGTATATAAGGGATATGTTGATCATTTCATTGTCATTGAGTTTGAATTGGAAGCATGCTTAACGTGTATCGAGGCTGATCTTTCGTGAATTATGGTTTCGTTACGTTTCTTTGATGAAAAAAAAACATGTGATTATTGGAATCGTTGGTCGTTGATCTTGTTTTTAGCGAAATCGAGTTAAAAAAAATCGATGTAGAGTTATTTGAAGTTGTCTCGCGAGATTAGTCCTTCGACAGTATAAATGTTGATGATGAACCTTGCGGCTGGGTATAAACGGCGTGAAATTGACCTCATGGCGAGGTATAAGCACGAAGATGACTCTACGAGTATAAGCGTGAAGATGACTGACGTAGGGTATACGCAGATTATCTTGAAGATATGTCAATCTGCGTGTTCTGCATGGAACTTGGATGGTATTGGGAGAGAATCATGAAGATCGAGAAGGATTTAGAAGATGATGATATTAATATCTTTTAGGAATATTTACATTTATCTACAAATATTATTTACATTTATGTTTATCTTAATTTAGGAAATAAGTCGTATTGATCTACATATAAGAGAATGTATTTTGTACGTTTATTTTTATGAGAGTCTAAATAATAATTCTTAAAAAACTTTTTGTGTTATTCTTTCTCGTATTCATGTAGTATCAGTCACGATTAATGATTGGTAAAAGCTGATCGATCGAGCAGAAATTAGGCACTGAAATAATTGGAAATAATTTATTCTTAGATTGAGATTTGTCGAAGATTAATGATGATGGAATTATCTCGAGGAAAGTGTAAAAAGATCGCATCGGAAAAATGGAAGGGCGAGTAGTATATAAGGAATATGAGCCGTCATCATTCACATGTTAGATCTTTCTTCACACAACTACATCCAAAAGTATAGAACGATACCTCACCAAAATCAGTATATGATTCATATATATATAGTGTGATTTTCTTAGTTAAATCTTATGTGATAATCTTCATATATAATTCATATCTTAGTTTTATGTGAATGAGTTTCTTTTGGACATGATTCATAATCCAAGAAGATCACTAAGATTTTTTTTTATTTAAATCTCATATCATAATAACGAGTGGTTTTGATTTGAGTTGGGTCCCAAGGACCTAGACCCGTGCACAATACTCTTCGTTTTCTGCTGCTTCTCTGATCTCCAACTTTTCATCTGTCAACCACCATGTTTTTTTTTGTTTTTTTGGATTATTGGTGTATTCTGTCAACATGTTCACATTTATCCTTTGATCTTCGACTTTTAAGCTATAGCTATTGGAAAAAACAAGCCAAGTTTTTCACAATGTTTTTTTTCTTCAAAAAGCTTTACTCGCTAGCTAACAAATTCAATTAAGTTCAATAACCCAAGTTTTTCGCCTATTTTTAGTATCTTTTTATTATGTCTCTCATGTTCGTAGTACTAACAATATTTTTACTTCAATAACAAAAAAAAAACAGATATATTCTTTCCTTCCCTTAAGATTTTACCGACTCTGATTTATCAAAAGAAAAAGAACCAAAAACAGACTTACTGACTCTGTTCCAAGGGGTTCCTTTTAAAGAAGTGGATGTTTCATAAATTCATTAGGGAACCAATTACTTAAAAATGAGAGCCTAAAAATAATGATCACTAAATACTAAATACAGTTTAAAAAAAAAAAAAGACAGTCAATTATGTTTCATAACATTAACTTACAAAACAAATGAACATATTTAATTTAATTGGGTAAAACGGTAATTTCAAGCTCGATCATACCTCGAGAAAATAAATCTCCCCGTCGATACACTCCGTACTAGAAAATTCGAAACTCCGCTTCTCTCTATCGCCGCCGTCGGTGGAGGCGAAGTTCCGACGCCGGCGGTTTCTCGCAGTACATCAGCAGCGATCGAAACCACTACAGCAGAGTCCAGCGACGCGGATCTCCGAATCGGTTGCAAATGTTCATCCTTAGTCTCCCGTTGCTCGTCCGTTAGTTGTAATTCCGATCTACCGTCACTATTCCGAGATCTGATTTCCAGATCTTCGATCACAACAACGGAATCAAAATCACCGGTTTGGTGTTGATAACCGGTTACATTCGAATTGATTTCGGATTCCGTTTGGTGATGGACGGAACTCGATTGGTTAGTTACGACGACTGAGTCGGCGGGATGATTATTAATTCCGGTGACGAAAGCGCGGCAAAGAGGACAATTAGAGTGAGATTTCAACCAAGTATCAATACAAGGAAGATGAAACGCGTGATTACATTTCGGCAACAATCTCAAGCTCTCGTTCTCTTCGAACTCACTTAGACAAACAGAACAATCAGAACCATCGACGAAACCATCTCCTTTTTTGTATTTGTAAACCGTAATTGATTTTATCACAGACTCGTTCAGACCATCATCTCCACTTGTAGTAGTATTCGAGAGTCTTTGCGTGGAGGCGAAGAAACCGTCGTCACCGTTGTTTAGGTTAAGTGTTTCTGAGGAGGAGTTTTGGTGGTGGCGATGGCAGTATTTTGAGATGAGAGTGTAGTAGCTGACGATGATGAATGCGGTAACGAGGATTCCGATGAGAGCAATGAGGAGAGGGGAGAAATTTGAGGAGGGGGAGGAGGAGGAGGAGGAGTCGAGGAAGAAAGAAGAAGGAGGAGGAGGAGGGAAGATGAGGTAACACCATTGCGGACAGTAGATGTTACAGATTTTTTGAGAGCAATCGTTGTATGAATCGTATGGTGACCATGGATTAGGGTTTGACATTGAACCCATTGATTTCAATGGTGTTTGTTTGTGTTGCAGAAGAGAGATAGAAAGGAAGGAAGAAGAAGAAGAAGAGAGAGTTTTGAGATGGTGAGGTGAAGTGTCACACTCTCTCTCTCTCCTTATCTTTGGGCTCTATGTGACAAACAGTGTATTTTTCTTGAGTTGATTAGTATCTTTGGACAAATAAGATTAACTTCTTCTTTTTCTTTCTTAAAGATATGTCTGTATGTTTATTAATATAATAATATTATTGACTTATTGTACATGTTTTTTTTTTTTTGGTCAACCTGACTTAATAACATGTTTATGTATTTAGATGGTCTCGTTTTTCTTGAAGCGAATGATTTGGCGGTAACATCTCCAACCCATCTCTCTATTTTTCTCTTTCAAATAGAGTAATTTCTCCGAACCCTACTCTATTTCCAATTCCAATTAGAGATTTTCAAATTTTAGTGTAAATTAAAAGTAAAAAACTCGTAGAGAAAAAATTAGAGATATTTATTTTGGAATTGAAAATGGAATAGGGTTTGGAAAAATCTTCTTCGAAAATAAAGTATGGAGATAAATATGGAGATGGTTTAGTGTACAATATGGAAATTAACAAATACTGATCTTTTGTGTACAATATGGAACTAAAATTTTAACCAAAGAAACACAAATATATACATGGAACTAAAAGGTTTAAAGATAGCTGTTATATGCCTTTTTTTTTTAATGTCGCCCAGATAAGTAAATTAACAGTGTGAGCATCTGGGGAAGAAAAAAAGTAGGAGTAGATAATACATTTGTCGTGTGTGTATATCTTTAAGCATTGTCGAAGGCGTTTGAGAATGATATATAGATATATGATAGGTCTGATACTTATCAAGTTATCATATTTATTGTTTGGTAATGGGAAAGTTGCGTAGATATAGAGGTTAAGTAAGTAACCTTTCATTTCAAGCATGACATTTGTTGGTACATCGTTGGTGAAGACGACTACCTAAAGGAGTCTTGAACATGGGCCACCTGGAAAACTGCTAATAATTAAAGCTAAGTATATGTTAATATATTAATCGTTTGGTTATATATTGTCCGTTGGTCGATAGATATCCTAACCTACGAGGCATTGTGATGTTCATTTTGCTCTATTTTCTGAGCATGTAATCGACGACCCTTTTTTTGTTGGGATCTTGATAATCACATGGCACGAATTCATCTACTACAATATAACTCGATAATACAAATATTTCTAAAAAACCATCTATTTTCAAACCAACCCAAAGATGGGATAGCTAAACAAAACATCTTTAATTCGATTTCTAACCAAATATAAGTATTCAATGATAAGTAAGTATCTCTATTATGGTTTTGATATTGACTTTTTAATTCTCTGGGAAGGATTGTTAACCAACATTTAATATTTAACAAAATAGGTAGAAAACGATGACAAAATAATATTGAAAATAACAAATCAGAGTACCAGAAAGAGAGTGATATCCTTGTATGTTCTTAGAGCATTTGAAATGTAATCTTGTAGATTTTTAATGTAGCTTTGGTCTTTCGATATATGTTATATCGATTAATGAAAGAATAAAACAAAGATTTGCGAGCATGCTATATAAAGAAATAAACAGTGCTAACGATCTCTAATAAATTTAAAAAATTTCATCTTCTATCGAGTGGACATGAACACCAAATAATTAAAGTGATGTAAGTAACAAGATAACTTTGTAAGGTCAATAGGAATTGGTTACTTAGCAGGGAATCCTGTAAGTGCGTAAATAATCAAATCTTTAATTATTAGTTATGTCACAAAAAAAGAAAACGATCCAAATTGGAGGGTGAAAGAATATAATCTGATACTCACATCGAGGAAGTGGTTGAGTTAAGACGGCATTAAACTTGTCTTCTCATGCAGTAGTGTCTCTCGACATTTCATCATCCATAAGATTCGTCCACAAAGCGTAACAAATATGAAATTATGAATCACAAATTCACAACACAGTGTGAACATTTCTCTGACCGCTCGGTTTAATAGTGACATGCTCGGTGAGAAAATTCGAATATTTGTATTCGATTTAAATAGTTCAGATACTACAATTAGTCAGTCATTTGGTCTGAGACTTGCACAACGTAAACCTCTGTGTTGGCCGAATAAATGTATATAGGCCCAATAAAAGCCCATAAGATGAGACCGGAATAGACCGGTTCGGCTTTCTCGAGAATTCTCAAAACCGTTTCTTCTAAATCGAAGCTGGGACTAGCCCCACTGCGATCGGAGAAGAAACAGCTCGAGAGAGAAGCCATGGAAATTTCCCGAGCTCGTTCAAACTTTGTTTGTCTTCTTCTGATATTCTCCTTGTGTTTATTATCCTGTGTTTTGGCTAAATCTCCTCGTCCTATCTCCGTAAGTATCTCTGTGCTCGACCCAAATCTAAGCTCCGTTGCAATATGGTTGCTGATTTTGCGGGAGAAATCAATTATGTAGGATGTAGAGATCAGGCAGAAGAAGAGCGAATGCTATGCTGATATAGAGAGGTGAGATCAGGAAGATAAAGGAATTGCTTTTTTTTTTTTTTAAGCTTCTGTTGAAAAATTTCTTGATTCTACTGATGTGATTAGGTTAATAGGGAACACCATTTCTTTATTCAATGGGGGAGACTTTGAAAATTTTCTTTGTTCTCCGTATTACCCTAAGCTTGATTCTTGGTTATCTTACAGATCGGGCAAGTTTGTAGCTTGATTCTTGGTTATCTTTAAAAATATTGTGAATCATTGTAGAATAATTTGGCTAAACTTGTTAGTTAGCAAATTCTTGGCTCTTAATTGCTCACTTTTGTGTTTATGTGTTGTGGAATACAAACAGTGGGTTATGGGGTTGGCAATGCAAATCTTCTGCAATAGCAAAAGAGAATTGTGCGCTGCGATGCCTTTCTCCGGTTTGCTATGAACTTATTTATGAGAGTGATCCGGTGAGGCTTGTAAAACGATGATTATGATGATGTTAAGTTTTCTGTAAATTGCGTCTCTTCTGTATGCATTGTCTTGTTTTGTTGTGCAGCTTGAAGAAGGCGAAAAAGATTTGATTAGAAGCCAAGAATACAAGTATTGTATGTACAAGTAAGGTTAAAGCGAAAATTCTCTTTTTGGTTTTACTACCACTTTTTGGAACTTGACAATCATTATGGTTCTCACTTCTCAGTAGTTGAGGACAATATGAATGATTGGTGATGTGCAAAGTTCCCTTAATCGATATGAAACATCTATATATCGATCTGTTTTTGCAGGTCATCACTCGGGGAAAGCCTAGACGGTGTCCGAGGCAGCTTTTGATAGTAGCAAAGAAGAGTTTCTCAAAGTCTAAGACTTATATTAAGAAACGATGAGAAAATTTTACTTTTAGAATGGATTTGGTTAAATAAGTTTGGTAACACAGAAACAAAAAAAAATGCTGAAAAGAGTTACAATTCTTGAGATCAAAACACACCCTAAAATGATTTCTAACAAATACAAATCATCACATTCATGGAGTAGGATTGAATGATGCAATAAACGCAGCCCCTTTTCAAGTGTGGTCAATTCGTGACAGTTATAGACGCTCACTTTGCTCACGAGCAATAGAAGCCGAGAGGATTCCAAGATCTCGATTGAGAACAGTCAATGCAGCTTCACACTCAGATACGATTCTGGTTACAGAAGAAGGCTCTCCAGCAACTGTCCCCGATGATCCAATGGAAAGTGCTGCATGTGAGTCTCTTAGGTTCTTCAAGTTCCCTAGGAACTGTTGCCAAACAATACACAACCCATTTCATTTCATCGTGTTATCAGAATCAAGTATAGCTGATATGGACTTGATCCGGCTCTTGAACACAGTTCTCAAATAAAGTTACATCCGCTGAGAGCTACTCAATATAGTCGATACAACCAAGTATTAAGATAGGAGACAATGGTGTACCTTTAAAAGCATATTATATGCTTCCAGTAAACGGTTTGCAGCAGGACCAAAACCATGAAGCTGAGGCACTTCCATCATATGCGTCCATGGACGAATTTCCTGAAAAATCCAAACATAGTGATAAGGATACAACGGCTTATTTTGCAGTTTCTGGAAAAGCTAGTCAGATCAAAAGATATTCAGAGGCATATTTTTGAGACATGGAAGCAGCATGATAGAGAGAAATAGCAGATTTCATGTCTACAAGAAAAATGCTGAAGTTAAGCATTTTGCTTCTAGCTGATTTAGGTTGATAGAAAGAGAGAATTATGAGTTAGAATTAAGAAGAAATACCTTTGTGTAGATTGTATTGAACGCCCTAGCAGTTTCAAGAAACGATTCTAAACGAGCCCTTAGTTGAGATTCCACTTCGGTATATTCTTCATCTGGGTTGTAAGCATGCTGAAAGGAGAAATCAAGGAGAAAAAGACATTTAATTAAAACAATCTGGACCTAGCTGTTAAAAAACAAGACTGTGGCCTTCTATCAACAAGTCAATAAGTAGTAGGAATTGAATTTGCATAAACGTATTAGTTAGATTATGAAGTTCAAGTCTTGGCTACATCAGAACCAGAAGCTACTTATAAAGAGAAATAGGAGCTATATGTTAAGCAACTGGTATCTGCAGTTTAAAGGTAAACGTGCGATAAGCAATAAGTTGAGTGAAATATTTCAAGTCTGACGAAACAGCAAATTGGTCCAATGAGTTGTTTACTTCAGAGTCAAAACAAAACACACCTTTGCTGCCAAGTCATCGACTTTCTGTTGAAGATTAGAGAGAATCTTGGCCTGCTCTGAAAGTTTTGTCTCCAGTTCTGAAACATCTGGTCTGCAAATAAACTTCCATTAAGGAACATAATGTCACTACATCTGCTGAAACATGAAGCGAGAATCTAAGGACCTAGGTTTGCATGTACAATAGTAGTATAACTTAAAACTTGATCTCAAATGGAAAACTCTAAGACCAGATAGATCTGGAAGCATAAGTAAGAAAAAGGATATAACTAACTGGCACCAAAAACACATTGCTAACCCTTGTGGCTCATAGTGGCTAAGTTTCATATGTTGATTTGGAAAACTAAGTTTACATTTACAATTCATCTGAAAAAGTCCATTACCCACAATCACTAAATAATGACAAAAGGTGCAGTAACTTGGAGATAACAGGAGAAAATAGTTCTTACAATGGATATATCGACTGGATCTGCACATCAGCAGGGAACAGTTTGCATTCCTCAGAAAATATAAGAGATTGTCTCTCTGCAATAGCATCTATGAGCTGGATATCTTTGGCAACCTGCTCATCAATACTGAAGAATAAGCAAAACCATTGTTATGCTCAAGGAACAAAACAAACTATAATGTAGACGGGAATTAGGAAGATAAAAGATTACAAAATGCCACTCTAATGATAGAAACTGGCGGATGATATCAGATAAAAGTGACATTTCTACCTCCATTCTTGATTATCTGAGAAGAGGCTTGCCTCCACTAAATCAACAATATTGCGAAGCATTTCCATCCGATCTTCATAGGTTCCATGTCCCTAAAACAATGATACTATTATTGCATCTTGAAAGTTTGAAAATTTACAAAACAAAAGAAAATTCAATCGTGGAATCATGCTTGCATGTGGAACAAACTATGGAACTTGAGCACATATAGGTAAATGCAAAATCCAGTAAGTCTAGATAAAAAAAGATGATCTAACAATTTAAACAAGCTTACTTGAATGGCTTCTATATCTACGGTTGGTGTAATCCCCAAAAACTTTGCGATCTCCGCCAAATCTGAAAACGATAAATCACTTTACACATCAAAACTAATAGATATGCCGTAATAATAATCACTCAAACAAACTCTTCCAGGAGTACCAAAATATCAATGGAACTAAGAACCATTGTCTATCTATCGGAGCTCAAGCAATAATGGAAACATATTCTATATGATCAAAGAAACACTTACACTGTATACGAACAGTTTCTTCATCACGAACCCCAGCATCTCCTTGGAGATTTTGCTGTGAGAAAGGAGATTTATCACCTAATAACCTTCAAGAATAACCAAAGAAGAACAATTAAGTAAACCCCATATAAATCTCCATTCAATCTTTCACTGTGATTGCAAAAGAAAGGAAAAAAAAAAACCTAAATTTCAGGTTAATCAAGCAATTCAAGCAGACACAATACTACATTTTGATCCTGATTAAACACTGTGTCAACTTCCCCACTGTGAAAACCAAACCAACAAAAGACCCTTCGAAGTCTTGTTTAGACTCGAAAATTCAAAATGTGCTAGTTCAATTGATCTTAAAATTTTAAAATTTCCCAGTATTTTCCGGTAGATGATCGGAAACAGACGCATAAAGTCGGAGAAGAAGAGATTTACTTGAAAAAAAGCCATTCGAGAAGAGCGTAACGTTCCATCCCGGCGAAGAGGAGAGATTGAGCAGGAGCATTTGCCCTAGGGTAATTAAGCAGCCCTAGCTTCTTCTGTATCTCTTCCATCTGCTTCGCCGCCATTTTCCTCCCCCCACTGATTCCGGCGACGGCTTCAATACCGATTCAAATCTCGAGATCTGACACTAACCTCGTGTCGTTGGTTTCTCCCAAACTCAAAAAAAAAAAAAAGCCTAATTTACCACATTAGCCTCTTGCTCATCTCCAGCGTGTAAAAGGTAAAAACAATACAAAAAAAAAAAAAAAATCTAAAGAAAACGAATTTTAGTAATTTAACATAAGATAAGTGGATATAACTAGATTGGGTGATACAAAATCGTAAAAGTTATTAAAAAAAAAAAGAAATAAGAAGCTATAAATGATAACGAAATCATGACTTGGAGGTTTCCGGTTTACGTTAGGGCATACACCAAAGAAAGCAAATGCTGAAGCGGAGTATTATGGCAAAAACGATCTGTCTTTACCTTTTGTATTTTGCAACTCTTAATGTCTTGATTCTTATTTGGTTTCAGCCATTTCTGGCTAAGGACAATTTGTGTTTCGTAAACATTTTGGTTTGATTAATAGTTATTTCTTGGCAAAAAAAAAAATGATAACGAAATCAAATAGCTGGAAAACCATAAGAAATAAATAGTGAAATCATTTTTCGTATAATTAATTCTTTTTGATTTTGTGATTGTTAGCAATCAAAACGATAAAAAATTTACGAGAGAATTACTAACTAGATATAATATATATATATATATATATATATATATATATGTATATATATATATTTATATAGTTTATAAATTAAAATTCAAATGTATGTCATTTTTTTCTGAGTCTTGAGAGTTGAGACGTTTTGGATTAATAAAATTTTAAAAGTGTACTATATACGAAGGAGACACAAAGTCCAAGAACAGAGCTTTCAAAAAAATTTGTACTTACCAACGGATCTCTGACGTTCGGTCCAGAGCCGAGGACGACCCACAAGCGAAACCAAAGTTATCTTTTTTCTCTCTCTCTTCTCCTGCGTTCGTGCTTGCTTTGTTGCCCAAGCAATGATCTCCCTGAATCTATCTCCTTCCCTAAATCCGGGTATCCTCCACAAGACCCGGACCCGTCAACAACCGACCCGTCTCTCTGCTCTTCTCGTCATCAACCCTAAACCCTTCAATCACAGATACCCACCAGGGCTTTCTCCGGTTCCCAGTCTTCTGATTCGCGCCGCAAAACCCTTGCTTTCACTCACGAACCCGAAATACTCATCTGGGTTCTCGAGAAAACCCAGATCCATCGCCGCCGTTGGCTCATCGGATTCAAATACAGACGGGGATTACGAAAAATCCGATCTTGGTGAAGCGGAGAAGAAGGAGAAGAAGGCAAAGACTCTTCAGCTAGGGATCGTGTTCGGTCTTTGGTATTTTCAGAACATCGTCTTCAACATCTTCAACAAAAAGGCACTCAATGTCTTTCCTTATCCATGGCTTCTCGCTTCTTTTCAGCTCTTCGCAGGTTCTATTTGGATGTTAATCTTATGGTCCTTTAAGCTATATCCTTGCCCTAAAATCTCAAAACCTTTCATCATTGCTCTCCTTGGTCCTGCATTGTTCCACACTATTGGACACATCTCAGCTTGTGTCTCATTCTCCAAAGTCGCTGTTTCTTTCACTCATGTTATCAAATCAGCGGAGCCTGTGTTCTCGGTTATTTTCTCGTCTCTGCTCGGCGATTCGTACCCAATAGCCGTCTGGTTATCGATTCTTCCAATTGTTATGGGTTGTTCTTTAGCTGCAGTCACTGAAGTCTCATTCAATTTAGGTGGATTATCAGGAGCTATGATTAGTAACGTTGGTTTCGTATTGCGAAACATTTACTCTAAACGAAGTTTACAGAGCTTCAAAGAGATTGATGGATTGAATCTATACGGTTGTATCAGTATACTCTCTCTGCTGTACTTATTCCCCGTGGCGATTTTCGTTGAAGGATCACATTGGGTTCCAGGTTACCATAAAGCCATTGCATCTGTTGGGAAACCATCAACGTTCTACTTTTGGGTTTTGCTCTCTGGTGTCTTCTACCATTTGTACAACCAATCTTCTTATCAGGCGCTCGACGAGATCAGTCCATTGACTTTCTCTGTAGGGAACACGATGAAGAGAGTCGTGGTGATTGTCTCTACGGTTTTGGTGTTTAGGAATCCTGTTAGGCCTCTGAATGCTCTAGGATCAGCCATTGCGATTTTCGGTACCTTCTTGTATTCTCAGGCCACCGCGAAGAAGAAGAAGATTGAAGTGGGAGGTGATAAGAAGAACTAAAGGTTTTATGGGCAAATCCAAGGTTTCCTCAAGCTTTTTTATTCTTTGCAAGTTTTGTTTTTTGGGCTGTATTTGATCTTATTATGAGACTAGAATCTTCATTTATGTTAACTGGTTTAGTTGCTTAAAAGACTTTGATCTACTTAGTTCTTGACCTCGTCTACTGGATATTCTTCCATTAATATGAAGTTGGTCTGATTGTGAGAAGATTTAAATTTCTTAATCTTAAGCCCGGTTCTTCCTAATATAATGAGACTTTGAGTCCAATTCAAAAACTGTACACTAAAAACACAAAAGAGAGTTCCATTTTTTCACCAGGAGTAATGCCGGAACCTTCTCCTGCTCATTCTCCTGAAAGGTTTACAAGCCAGAATGCTAAGATCAACAGCTGCAGCAAGCGCCATGAAAATGGCTGCATCTTCCACACAAGTTACATGCCGCATAGCCAATTGCACCACGGGCTTGCTGCTTTTTCCTTCCCCTTGCACTCTTGAGCTCATTACAAACCCCCCTCCGGAGACACATTGTCCCAGACCTGAGAAGTCTCCGCTACTCTGCGGGCTTGGAATCGGGGTAGCTGCAACCGTTAGCATCTGTTTATCCGTGTCGATTAAAAATTCCCCGCCTTTCTCAGCGCTGATGAGAATTTCAGACATTAAAACATCTCCAACTTCTAGCCCGTTTGATAGAAGATGGAATCTGCAACACACAGAGTCTCTGATCCCGCGTTCCCGCCAAGCTTCGAGCTTTCCCCATGGCTGCCAGCTGTTGGGTCGAGATGGGTCAGGTCGGACCACAAGCCAAGCACCCGGGTTGGACTTGGCGACCCAATCACAGCCAGTGGATGGGACAAAAGGAGTTGTTATGAAAGCAGCCGCAACTGCAGAGCCAGAGAGATCATGTATCTTCACCTTCCAGCCTTTTCTCTCACGTCTCTCACTCTCAAGCTCAGTTCCATCGCCTGAACTTGACCAGTATCCATTCAACGGATCTACCTGTGATACCCTGAAGAATCAATAGCCCCATCAGTAACTAAATAGAGAGCACAAAGAGACAGATTTGTGCAACTATGAAGAAATCAAATGTCACCTGTCTCGGCTAAATTTGCAACTGAAGATAGGTTGCTTGACTGAGCCACGAAGCTGAACTATCTGAGGGCTCAAGGTAGTAACATCCTCGAACTGAAAAACATATCTAGGATCAGGATCGAGCTTAACTCTCAAATGAAGCTCTGCGCCACCATCCCGCTTGTTCTTTCCAATACCGATCCATCCATTGAAGAGAATCATTGGTTTACCTTCTCCCCATTCAGGACCTACCTCCAACTTAAATATCCCAATCTGCTGTCTTTTAACACCAACCCTGCAATTTGAACTCTTTTTACCCGTAAAAACCGAAATTTCCAAGTGAGCATGAGGAGCATAGAAGCATCCAGGGGTCAGAAGAGCTCTTAAATCAGATTCTTCAAGATAAAAGCTTGTGGAAACGCTGTGATGGTCAGGAGCTGCATCTAGGGACGGCATCAAAGGGACAGATGTTGTCTGAACGGGAAAGCCTCGGAGTTTTATTTCGCAAGAACATTGAGAAGAACAGTTCTTCTTCTCATCAGATCTTGAAGAAGAATTTAAGAGGATCTTTGGAATTCTCAAGGCAAGAGAGCCTACCGAAAGGCGAATAAAAGCTTGGGGATCCATTAAATGTCAGAAAATTTTCCCCATTGGATCACAGAGGATACATATTGGTATGATCAATCAACCTAACAAGCCAACACCAGAGACGAAAGAGATTAAACCAAAGTTAAACCAATATCAACAGAAACTGAAAACACAATAGAAGTATGAAAAATAAAACAGAGTCTTGAGCTCTAGTGCCAAGAAACTAACAGATAACTGCTCAAACAATCCTTAAAACACTTCTACTGAAATTGAAATTTCCCTCTTTTTTTTATATAACTGCTTTCTTGATTACAAACACCACTAAGCTAGAGAATTCAATATCTTTCCTTTTTCCACATAGCTCTAATCTATAAAGAACAACGATCACATGACTTCTATCATTAGTAAACTCAAGCTACAAGCTCTAAGAAATTAAATTACTTAGATTAATAAAACAGCACACAACAAAACTTCATTCCATTTAACAAACCTTAAAGCTGCTGCTCAATTGAAGTCAAGGTAAAAAACAAACAAGCAGAGAGAGAATCAAATTAAGTGAAAAGAGCTATAAAATTAATGAGCAGAAAAAAGCAACAAACTTTACGGAATTCGGATTTACAACAAATGAGCAAAAAAAAAGAAAGAAATAAGTTAGAATTGTGCTACAAACCTGTTTAACCCCGTAAGCATTATTTTCAAGACAATCTGATAGATCCCAAGAAAGTTTAGACCTTTCAAAATTCTCTCGTAAAACCAAAAACTTAATAAAAGGAGAAGAATTTATCAAAAAAAATGTGAATAGTGAAATGGTAGAATCAAGAGGGAGGGAACATAAACATGAAATTTGTAGAAAGAGGAGAGATTTAAGATTATTATGATGCGATTTCGATTTTTGGTTTTCACAGAGCCCCAAAGAGAGAAACTTTTCTTTTTTCTCTCTCTCTCTCTCGTTTTTGCTGTGTAAGTAAATATTCTACACCCGAAGAAAAATTGTGATATTCGCTACGAAATTGACGGGGAGAATATAAACGCATATAAAGAGTTTCTATTTTTGCTCCTAAATGCAATTTATCTCCTCTTTTACCCTTTTAACTTCAACGTAAAAAGAAAAAAAAAATTATTTTTTTCATTGGTCCGACACAAAATATAATGTGTTTCATTTGATCATTTTCTGTAAAATCAGGAAATAGTGTAAACTCGAAAATTTTGTATAAATAATAAAGTTTTCTCGAGAGTAAAAAACTTATGGAAAGTATAATAAATTTTGTTGTATATTTTTACATAAATAATATGAGTTCACCCATCAAATTTTAGTTTATATAATTAAAATGATTTTATTCGGTATCAAGTACAAAAGTTTAATATAATATAAAATATGATAAAAAAAAATCAAGTGTAAATTTTATTTTATCTATTTAAAAATGATTTGGTTTCTTAAATGAATACTAACAAACATGCTATGGAAATTAATGCTTTAAAAATTGTCCACTCAAATTCTATCACATCATATTTTAGTTCTTCTTATATTATATAGATATTTTTTAGATTTTTAGACAAAATTCTTCTGAGATAGTTTTATAACTGTAAATAAAAGTTCACAAATATTAATTTGAAGTACATAACTAAAATAAATATATAAAATACTCAGTGTATGAAAATGATATTGTTGTCTAAGTTCAACCTGATTCAATATTTATACCTAGTTTTTAATAAAAAAAAATAATAGTCGCATACTCAAAGCATGTTGAGGAACTATAGTGATCTATTAAATAAATGGGTGTCACTTATTTTATCAACAATAACTTCAACGCACTCGAATTATTGAACTAGAGGTAGGTTAATAGTGTTTGGTGGAAAAAAAAATACAAATAATGCAATAGAAGTCAATAACAAATGAACCAGTTTAATAACAAAATACATTGTTTATCTATTATTTTAAGAATATGGAATAAAAACAAAAATTAAGAATATAAATAGATGGATGGGTACGTGAATACAGCTGGAGCCATGTTTCTCCTTTTCTTTTCCCATTCAATATTTACATACAAAAATAAGAAACAACGAAAAGATACAGAAAAATCTAATCACTTTCAGACACATAAGCCTGACTTCATATCCCAACTGTCCACTTTCTTTTATTAGATTTTTGAAGAATGCAACTACAATTATTTGTTTCTTTTAAATTACATGTATTTGATGAAATAATGCACTAGCTAGTAGTCTACTAGACATGGTCATCGAAACTTGTAAATTACTTTAATCATTTTAAAATCACATTCCAGATTTTTAGTGAATTGTTTTACATGCACCATAAAAATGTAAAATGGATAATTATATTTGCACTACGTTTACTACTATAAATGTACATAGTATAGAATCGCTAAGTTTGTTTCCACTAAAATCTCGTGTTCAAATTAATTTGATTTGATTAGTATCAAGTTTTATAATTCGATGGAAAAAAAAAACATCCAACTTTCTCTAAATAAGATGATTGAAATAAAAATCAAAGAAATTGCTTTAAAAAAAAAAAAAAAAGAAAGAGCCGCAAAAGAGGAAAGGGATAGAGATGGGTTTTCGAGGAGCTGACATCTTTCGACATGTGCCTCTTACTGTCATTTACTTCATCAATCTCAGACTTATTTTGCCCTCTTTCTCTTTTAAATTAGGACTATATTAAATTAATGGTCATGTCTAGATTCTCTGGATTAATGATGTTTAAACTGTTTTGAGTCAAATTAATTGGGGATTTCGAGAAAAAGGAACCGTTTAAACAAAATGGCAATCTTGGATAAAAATTTAGAAAAAGAGGAATAAAAATGTAGAGATTTGTGGACTTGAGAAAGAAAAATAAAATATACAAACAATTTTCTATTTAAGCAAAAAAAAAAAAGCTTTAGAAATTTGAAAATATCCTTTCTCCCTAGTCGTGTACATTCTCAAAGATATATTTTTTTGATATTTTGTGGATATTATAAAGAGGAGTAGTGGTTATTGCTGAAAGAGTAAGCGCACCAAAGAAGCATAAGTGTGAGAAACACATTATATGCGATGATGTTACGGAATTTATTAGTATATCTATCTTTATGTAGATTGTGGTTCGTGTTTGTTGAGTGTTTGTTGAAACTTGTTAGACTGCGGTACGCTAGCGTTGCCGAGGTTTTGCATAGTTAAAGTCTAAGAGCGGTTAAAAAAAATGCATCATGCAAAATCAATTTTGAGTCCGATTAGTAGGATGATAAACACAAGATAACCATCACTACTTAAGTTTTATTGCATCTGCAAAATTGTCAATTTATCTTTTTTTTCTTCTCTTTATCTATAAACCATTCTTTTCATGATACTCTTTCTAAATGCATTTTATGCATCAAATGTTTCTTTCTATCTCTTTTTCTTTTCTTTGCTTTAGAGAGTTTGACTGCATCCATCCTCTTGCCATTTCAGAATATTTGGACACTTGATTATGAGAATCAATTAGCGACTTCTCTATCTAAATTTTTTACTAACCGTTCATGAACGACTTTGGAGTTTGTTTTGTATCAAGACGAATAGAGTTCATAGCTAAGTTTATCAATACAATAGTTTTTATTCATCTACTCTTATCTCCTGGATTATTTTTGTTGAAGTAGTTTGTTTTTATATATTCACTACTGTTGAATCTTTATTTTAAACATTGTGATTTTTTTTTAATTAGACTAATATTGCATTATTCTTTATTATTTTGTGAAAGGTTTTTAATAGCGAAATTATTGTTGTTTCCTTATTCTTGTGATATTTATTCTCAAACGTTCTTTGCACTAAGTAGTGCTTGATCATTTTTCTCGTGGAGAAATGGAAGAAGACGTTAGAGATGTTGGCTTCTTTGCTATAAGAAGAAGACATGTTCAGTTTTCATGTTCACACAAGATTGCTGTTTAAACAGAAAAACAGAGTTCTTTATTCAAGTGTTGTGTAACTGCTGAGTTTGAGATAGATCGCCTTGGAAAGAGATTGTAGTTGGTGTGAGGAACACAGAGCAAAAAAATTTCCAAGAAGAATGCATACATGATTAAGGGGAGTAAAATGCGTTTACTTGTTAACTTTAGTCCATATTCTTAGATAGATGTATTAGAATTTATGTAGAAATTCTAGTCTATCTTGTAAATAAACTCTTGTTGCAGCCGCTGAAGATTAGTGGTTGGTTTGAAAGAACCAATCGTTACTTCGTTAAATCTCGTGTCGTCTCGTTATTGCGTTTATATTATTATCGCTTCCGCACTTTAATTACAATATCTAATCTCTCTGAAATTTCATTCACTACATATCCAAAAAGTTTAATAATCAAAACTTGTCATTTAGATATTTGGTAAGCATCCATGAAAGTTTAGATAAATGAACAAGGTCAAAATTATGGTTAAACTAATCTTTTGTCGTGTTCTACTTTTGATATTTAATAACATATATAAAACTTAAAATATTTTGTTATTCTCTAAACAGAACATCACTACACGCTGAGCGGCTGAGACATGTTATCATCATATTAAAAATTCATTTAAATTCAAACTGTTGTGTTCATATGAGTGAAAAACAATGTGTATATTAAGACCTCAGTCAACTAATATCACTAGAGTCTAAGCTAACACAAACTCAGTTCAAATCAAAGTTTTGTACCCGCGTAATCCTTTATTTTAATAGTCTTATACATCCAATTATCATATGATTAATTAGAGGATCATCAAATATCACATTGCATATAAGATCAACCATTGATAAATTATTGAGAAATATATAAATTTAGAAGATAAAAATAAAATTAAAACTAGTGACAGGTTAGAGAGATAATGTTGTCTTTTGCCAACTTTTCTCTACTCTTTTGGCATTTTTGTCTTCCCACTTTGTAATTTCCTAGGTTGGCAACAAACTCAAAAGCATCTAATACTCTCTTTATATACAAAATCCAAACTACTTTTTTTATTTATGGTTCATATATTCCTTAAATCAAACCAAGAAACAATTTACCCAATAAACCAAAGTGGATAAGTATTCACTAAACCAGTCTTAATCATACTTCAACTCCAGAAAAAAGGAAAGAAGTTTATTGACGATTCCACATCAATATTAAAGAGTCGATTGTTTTCACACAAGTGGATCTCAGTTTCACTACGAAAAGGTTTCAGAAACCTTTATACATGCCAATGTAAAACAAAAACAAAAGGCTTCATAAAACCAAACCCAGAAAGAAAGAAAGATCACAACTTTCTAACCTATAGGCTCGGTATAACTATGTAATTTTACAGACTTATTAATATTTACTGCAATGTAATGATAATGTCTTTGAAGTTGGATCAATCTTTTGGAAAAAAATTTCACTTCCATTTCTTGAAGAATTTCCCCTTGTGCTTCCCAAACATGCCGTGTTTCCAGCGTTTTCCGAATTTTCCGTGCTTGAACTTGCCGTGACCGTGATACCCGTAGCCATAGCCGTGACCGTGGTGGTGACCATAGTGTCCGTGGTGAGACATATGGTGTGCGGCTGCTGCAGCCGCTCCACCAGCTATAATCGCTCCTAGACCTCCGTGGTGATGTCCTGTAACATTAATTTGGTTTCCTCATTAACATCAAGTCAAAGGTCTCTATTGTTTCAAACGCCATTTGCTACACAAATGAAGTTTGTTTGAAGATGCTAAAGGTTATAGGATCATTTGGCGAAAACAAAATACACACTAAACATAAAAGCAGACGCAAAACAACAATCAACAGCCTAAATGTCACCGACATGTAAAGACATTTGTATGATGAAAAATGTAAAAGTTGAGATTGAAAAAATTACCAGAGTGAGATGGACCGGGATAACCATGAGATGGATAACCGTGAGGAGGATAACCGGCTGGAGGATAACCAGCTGGAGGATAACCAGCTGGAGGGTAACCAGCTGGAGGGTAACCACCGTGTGGAGGATAAGCAACTGGTGGATAGCCATGAGTAGGAGGAGGCGGGGGGTATGGATAAGGAGCTCCATAACCGTGACCATGATGACCATAACCGTAACCATGAGGCCGGTAGTGTGCGCCTGCAAATCCTGCTAAGTGTTGGAAGAATCCTTTGTCATTGTGATTGTGATGATCCTCTCCCATTTTTTCACACTTCGATTGCAGAGTAAAAGGTTACTAAACTGTAAAGAAGAAAACACATTGGCATTAGATTATGAAGGAAAACAGATACTTTGTTACATCAAATCTGTGTGACGATCAGTAATAAGGGGCTAAGTGAGTGTTGGTGTCTACTCCAATTTTAAGGCTAATGCTAGTAAAAGAACACCCAACCTCAAGAGAAAAGGCATCAAGAGACAGAAAAAACGACCTGATTTTAAGAAGAACTCGATAGAACATGTTCGAAAGTTAAAGAAAAGGGTAGAAAAGAGCAAAAAGAGTCATTTTTTTTTATCAACAGATCGAGACTAAGAAAGGAATTTTTTATCATTTTTTAATCCACAGAAGATAGCTTCTGACTAAGAAACTTCACCAACATTCAAATCCGATTCCTCGATTCCACACATACAAATTCCTTCTCTAAACGAACAAAAGGAATCAATTTTTTAAAAACATTCGAGGTTTATAGCACTGACTTCTAGGGTTTCAAAATCACGACACTGAATGCTATTCAACACACAAAACCGAGAAAAAAATAGGAATCTAAAGAAAAGATTAAAGATGTGTGTACCAAGCTCAAGGTTATAATTTATTTTTTTTCCTGATTCTCGCGAATTCGAGACTGCGACGGTCTTTAAGCAATTGCCCAGAAAGAAAGAACGAGACTTGATTTGATTTCGTAATTCCAAAGATCACGACGCTCGTCTGCATATGTGTATTTATACTTGCGCGTTCCTCGGAGCAGAGGAAACGCCTGAGACGCTGCTAATCGAGCCGTAGTTTCCACGCCACGCGCTTCCTTTTATTTCTGTATTTATATATAAGATTTTTCTCTCTATTTTCAACATAAGGTCTCGACCAATTAGATATATTTATAAAGCTTACATAAAGAAAGAAAAATACGAATAAGTTCTAGATATTGAAAAATATTACGATAGGTTCTGATTCCAGTCAAATTACACCTAAATCCATTTCAGATTTTATCATTTAAAAGTTACGTGTCTTGTTTAATCAACTACAAAGAAAAGCAACCAAAAACACACAAAAGTCCGGTACGGTTTGGTTTAAACGATTCGGTTAGCATTACTTTAGCTACTAGAACTTAAACCGATATCTTCAACTCAACGACCAAATTGGGGAGACTTGGTTGTTTGAAACTGAATCATGTAAGCTGACGTTTCTGGTAAAGTCTTCTGTAGATTTTTGCACCTTCGAATTCAGCGTGGATCTCTCTTTCGGTTCGTATACCCATCGGGTTTTCCATTAACCAACCATCCTTTGTGTCAACTGTGTCCACATGTCGAAGAACATTTGATTCCTCGTCGAACTGATCTCTCATGTCTTGAGCCACATCCAGCACATCTGATTGCACAAAGATCTGTGGACAGCCATAACACACAAAAAAAGTGTATAAAGTAAGTATAAACTTAAAACAACCAGTAGTAATGTTGGTAGGCATTGGAGGGCAAAGAAAGCTTTCAGAAATAAGCAAAACGCTTACTTTTCCGCCAGGTTTTAGGTTTTGAAGAATGGAATTCACCAAAGGCTTTTGGACAACTCGTCTCTTTTGATGACGTTTCTTGAAATGAGGATCTGGACACTGCATTTTACGCCAAAACAAAGAAGTTGGATCATCATTATCACATCAAGACAGAGCCTGGAAACATCTCTCACTCGGATGCTTACAACTTTTTTATCACTTACCAAGATTGAGACAATCTCCAACGGTCCAGGATAACTCGTTATAAGTTGTTCAAAGGAAACCATGGCGTTTGCAAATATGAAGTGTCTGAAACCCATCCAAAGATCCATCAAAGAAAGTTAGTATAACAGAGGCGTATTCTAAAGATCTTCCTAAGGTTTTGGAATGCAGAGATTACACGTTTGAAAGTCCGAGCTCATCCACCCAAAAGTTGGCGCGTTTGACCAGCTGCAAAGAAATGTGAGAAATTGAACTTGTTTAGGCAAATGTAACCGAAACTACAACTAGCTAAAGCAGATGAATAGTCAAGTGAATTTGAAACTGTCAACGGAGCTTGATGCCTACTTTCTGACGTATCTCCAGCCCCAAGTAATTTTTCGATCCAGCATTCTTATTAGCTAGCCATAGGAGAAATCTGCCACTACCTAAATATAATGAAGTAACCACAGGATTAGTAGAAGAATCCAAATCCAAAAACCATTTATAAGGCAGAGATGCAAGAAAGGAAATCAAATAGGAAAGTTTTGGCTTTTAAAGTCGAAACACATTTCAAGTATGAAAGAGGTGCAAGACCAGGAAGAATATAAAGGAGAGCTATTTGACTGCCCAAAATCGAATTCAGATTCCACGGAAAGATGCCAATTATGCAACCAAAAGCTTCCAAGAGAACTAGTGTGTAATGTAACTCATCAACTAAGAGAACAGGATTGGTGGTAAAATAATATTTCCGTCCTACGAAATCGTCTTTCGTGCATAACTTGAAGAAGCATAAATCAACTTTAGGAAAAAGACTATAAACAGAGCTGAGTTGAGAGAAAACATAAGTCCCACAAGTTCTAAGTAAGCTCACAGTTTACCACTTCCAATATCCACCATCAGAGGAAGTGATGGATCCTTATAAACTTCATCCCAAACAGGAACTGGAGCTGGTTTCTATCAGAAAGAAAGACCACTGTAAATCATTTATGCTGTCTCACATATCAAGGTAAAAAGCTGTCACAAACTTTGCAACATCATCAACTTACAGAGAAAGAGGAACTGAGAGGATTAACATGCTGTCTAATTCTTACATGACCCACTTCCTGAGAACAAAAACAGAGAGAAAAAACTGTAAGCAGAAGAAAAAAACAAATGATAACTCAATCCTATCCACTAACTAGAGATAGTGATAAACCAGCTCCTTAGTAGAAGAGTCTATGAAACTCTCTACTTGGAACAACAGAGAGAAAATAACATTTATCCGAAATACAAGCAATACCCAGAAACCAAAATACTGGAAAAGGAAATGAAATTAGAGTTAACAAAAAAATGAAAAATACACATAGCAAAGAAAGGAGGATACTTCAGATATCTTATACTTGAGGTTTAACTCTGCATACTCCAAGTCCACCAATTCATTGCTTCTCAATTCCTTTAAATCGACACAAACTGAGCTAGACGCAGACGCAGACGCAGACGCAGACGCAGACGCAGACGCAGAGTTAAATGCTCTGAAGCTGCTACAATGGCGAGGGATTTTGTATCCGCTCGTGAAGAAATACGGCGATGAAGCTAGGGAAAACACCCTTTTCGCCAGAAGCAATGGTGTAGTTGAAGACGAAGAGCACGCTTGACATAGAGTACCCATTTTTTGTTGGAGGATAAAAGCAGGATTCGATTTCATTGGCTTCGACCATAAAAAATGTTTTCTTTTCAGTGTTCTTCTGCCTGCGTTATGAGGAAAGATGAGAAAGCTGTGTTCTCAATCTATAAAACTTCAGAGATTTGTACTTAATGTAATAAGAATTGAAATAAATGGGGTGTTTATGTAAATACATCAAAATGTACAAGAACATGTGGATTTTAAACTCTCAGCTTGAGCTCTCAGAGCCACTAACCCAAAAGGATGGCCTCAGCGATTTTTCCATCGCTCAGGCTGAGGCCAAACTTCTCCGCCGCCACGTCACCCTCCTCCTCCTCTTCCGCCGGTGAAGTCAAACACCGTCCCGCCGTCATTCTCCCGGTAATTAACCTCCTCCTTCTGAATGAGAAAACTATAGTGGAAAATGTGGTTCCACATATAAATAAGAGATTTTTATTTTTAGTTTCACTTAATTCTCTGTTTCTTATAGTGTTAGGTTCTAAATTTTTCCTTTTGAAACGTATTTTAAGTCCAAAACTTGGTTTCTGTGTTATATGATTCCATGGTGGGTTTCATGTCTCTATATATGGTTCCATGGTTCCTTTGTGGAATCGGTTTTTAGGGTTTAGGGAACAGTTCAGGAGACTACAAGAAGTTGGAGGTAACATTGGGTGAGTACGGTGTTCCTGCGGTGGTTGCAGCTGTATCAAGGCTTGATTGGTTTAGAAATGCAGCCGGTTTGGTTGATCCAGCCTACTGGCGTGGCACGCTCCGCCCTCGTCCTGTTCTTGATTGGTACCTGTTTGCTTTTTGAATGTTGTGTTTGGAATTTTGTGAATGGTTTCAAATGATGAGTCTTGTTTCTGGATGATCAGGTACTTGAATAGAATTGATGATGCTGTCCGTGAAGCCAAAGTGTTAGCTCAAGGTAAATCTCACATTCGATTTGGATGCCGATAGCCGATAGGATAGCTAAAACTTGTTGCTTTGTGTTCTTGGATCATACTTAGCTGCTAGTTTCAATTGTGAGTCGCGGTAACCATAAAACAAGGTAGTTTTTCGTGCCGTATAGGTCAAGGATTGTCTTTGATTGGACACTCAGCTGGAGGTTGGCTTGCTCGAGTTTACATGGAAGAATACGGAAACTCTGATATCTCCTTGTTGTTGACACTTGGTACGCCTCACTTGTAGGTAACAAAATGTCAATTTACTTTTTTAGACCTCTCGAGAGATATTGCTTCAATGTTTTAACCATGTGGTTTTGTATCCCGTTTAGACCACCACCAAGAGGACAATCAGGGGTTATTGATCAAACAAGAGGTCTTCTCTATTATGTCGAAGATCATTGTGCCAAAGCTGTTTACACTCCTGAGCTGAGATATGTCTGTATCGCCGGGAGGTAATGCTTCTTCTAAAAGTCATATATGTGAGAAACCTGTGTCTAAACTTGGAATCTCAATTTTTTACTTCATATGTAGATACATTCGTGGAGCTCCTTTGGTGGACAATGGAGATGCAGATGTTGATTCTGATGTGACTGTTGGAATCAACAGTGGAGAAGCGATTTCAGAACTTGCTATAGCAAGCAACAAGAAGAGTGATTCATCGGTTTCTTCAGGGCCTAGTTTTCGTGCTCGTTTTGTAGGGCAAGGATACAAGCAAGTATGTGGAAGAGCTGATGTGTGGGGTGATGGAGTGGTTCCTGAGGTTTCAGCTCATCTTGAAGGTGCACTCAATGTTAGTTTCGACGGTGTTTACCATTCACCTGTTGGTTCAGATGATGAAACCAGACCTTGGTATGGTTCACCGGTTATTTTAAAGGACTGGATTCACCACCTCCTTGAGTGAATTTACAATATTGATTAGAACTTCCTCAAGAACTTATGTCCCAATTGTTTCTATCTCTTCACCCACAATTCAAACTCTAATTGCATTATGTATCTATATTTTACTCTTTTGAACCCAATTCTGTCAAATGTCATCAAGTTTGTATACTTTCTCTAAGATTTTGAAGATATTATAAAAGTTTTTTGGAAAAGTTATGATTTTGAAGTTGGAAATATTCAAAGATCACTGATTGATCTTCACCGTTAACCCTTTAACGCCCCTATATGGCAAAAGCGGACAAAAAGGTTTGATTTTTTTTAATTTGACTCCGACTCTGCCACGACGTGGTTATAAAGTTGGAACCTTTGACTTCTAAGTTCTGAGTATCATTTTCATGGTTTCCAGGTTTTGAGTGAAGTGCTGCACTAACCTTTTAGGAAAATTATTGAGCTATATAACTTTACTTAAGTCTATATAACCTTCATTAAACTATGTAATATGCAATTTCCATTATACCCTTTATACAATAATAAAAAAATTAAATAAACATTTTTTTTTAATTTCTTTTCTTATTTCTTTTCTCTCTCCCTTTTTCTCTCTCTCTTCCTAATCATCTAAAACAAAAAAGAATCCCTCACGGCCGCCTCCACCTCGCATCGCTGTGCCGATCTACCTCCGCCGCTGCCGCCGATCCACCTCCGCCGCCTGCCGCCGCCCCTGTTACCTTCGCCGGCCGCCGCCACTTTGCCGCTAATTGGTAAACAAATCTGATTTTATTAGATTTGATTTTGATTGCCGATTTTGTGATTCCTATTCTTGTGGATTAAAGGTTATATGTTATGGATTATGAGTTTGAATTGGAGCGACGATCAATTTTTAGTTCGACGTAATCAAAACTAACAGAATCAGATACAACTGTAGTTAAACATGCATTAAAGTTAAACTAGTTAAACTAGTTTACTATAAAAAGTTAAACTAGTTAAACTAGTTTAACTTTAATATTGCTTAAGCTTAACTCAAGGTATTAGCTTAACTAGCTTTAACTATATAGCTTAACAGTTTAACTTTTATTAGCATATTAACTAGCTTAACTATAATAGTACAATTATATATCGATGTCGCTCATTTTATTTTGCAGTGGTGATGATTGACATATCTTTTAATTACTGGGACATTACTCACACTAGAGATATACAATGGAATCCAAGAGAACATCGGTTATACCATATATGGATGTAAATTGGAAACAAATGAGTTATTCATCTTGTCGTAAAATATGCCGAAAAGTGAAGGTAAATGAAAAGTCGAAGATAAGTTATTATCAACGCCGATGGTGAAACCAAAGATGATATCTTATATCGGGACGATAAGATACCGTAGATAATGGCTTGTAAAATGATGCTATATCTGGTTTGCACGGAGGTAGTGGAATGTGTAAGAAAACCGGATGGTTCCCATTTATTAAGAGAGGACGAACCAAGCATAGTCAATCAAGTAGAGTCGTGTAAGTTTTGAGGAGCTCATGAGTGATGCAGAGTTAATGAAGATGGAATAGTTGTTCACAACATGTAATCTGAACCTCAGAGCAAGGTGGAAGAGGTTGTTCTCTATAACTCACGGTGAAAACTTTAATATCGTGATGGGATGAAGATACACGTGATGTGATGGAACTCAGGTCGTGGATGTTGAATGGGATGATGGCATTGATATGGTCAAAGCAAGAATTTCCAAGAAGTGCAAGATTTGATTGACATACCGACATCGTAATCGTTAATATATTACGTACAAGTCGACAACACGCTGGGGCGAAATGTCGTGAAATATTGCAAATGGTCTGCACGAGCTGAAAGATAAGGACTCGGATGGTTTTTCAATTCGAACTTATAACAAGACGCATACATGTAATCGGGAAGATGCGAGTACATCCAAGAAAAGAAAAAGGGATCACGCGATTAGTGCAGATCGTGATTCATCGATTATCCTAAGTTCGACACTCCATCCGCAAAAAATCTAGATTTAGTTCAATCAAGACTGTCTTAAGCTTTCATACTCTACCGCTGAGAGGAAAAAACTAGCCGTTAGTGCCGTAGCCAGATTGTTACAACATGTGCTTCTTATTTGCACACGTTGAGGCAGTGAATCGGTACAGTAACACGGCTGGAATGTGATGAGGAAAACAAGTTCAAGTATTTATTCTTTGCTGGGAGCTTGCATCAAGGGTTTAAAGCCATGCGTAAAGTGATTGTTATATGGGACTCATCCGAAAATGTATACGGTGGAGTTCTTTGGGCTACGCTCAAGATCCGAACACCACCATTATCCTCTCGCTGGGGTGTGATGGTGAGAAAGATGCAAGTTGGAGGTGGTTTCTCCAAACATGAAAACAAGAGCGATGATCCAGATCGTGATCATTTCGATGACATCAAAGCATCATCAAGATTGTAAGAGGTGTACCCTAACTCTAAGCATGGACATTGTATGTGGCATTTGTCTCGAATGTCTTAACGAAAGTTCATAATGTTAACAAAAAGTTAGTTGAGAGCTAGGAATGCGCCAAGGCTTATTCAGAGGCGAATTCATGCATTACGCCTTTTAAGACAAGGTATCCAAAAGCTAAGAAGTATCTGGATTATCTTCATGAGAATCGCCTTCGAGCTAGGGTAAATGGGCAAGATGCTATTTTCCAGGTGACAGGTACAACATTATGACGACAAATGCTTGGAATCTATGAATAACGCTGAAAGATGCAAGGAATTACCGTTGCTACCAATGCTTGATGTGATTGTTGGAAAGATAAGCTACCTGGTTTAATAAACATGAAGGCCGCGAAGTTCCACCCAAAAAAGATCGACTTCTATCATTGGTTTGCCACAATGATGTGCGATGCGAAAAGTTAAAGGTATTCAGCTAAATAGTTTTACCGAATACATCAGATGGAATGATCGCAAAGAGTATCTGGTTGATTTGACAAAAAACTTGTCAGCTGTAGCATTTTGACATGATCGATATCCATGCGAACATGCAATTGCAACGCTACACACGTAGAAACGGTGGAAGATGTCGATCCGCATGGGTTCCGCTTATTATTTTATGGAGCAATGGGCGTTAGCGCATCATCGCATTCATTTATCCGTACCCATAAATCTGGAATGTCCCAGTAGTTGAAAATATGTGTGTCTTACCTCCCGATTACGATAAGAAAAAGGGAAGAAACCAAGAAAGTGGGCATCCATCGGTGGAGAAAGGAGACGAAGGACAAAACTTGCTAGTTGTTTTTTGTTTTGTTGTTGTATGTTTGTTTATTTGACTGCGGTACAACTATGTCGATTATGGTTGCTTAAATCGCGTATAACATACTAGCTAAACTGCTTAAACCTAGAAACTATGTGAAATTGTTGTCATTTCTATGTTAAACCTGTTAAACCTGGTTAAACTAGTTAAACTAGTTAAACTAGTTAACCTACATCTAATCAACATAGCTAAACTTGAAAATCGCTATGCCGGTGATGCCGGTTAAACTTAAACCGGTTAAACCTAAACTAGTTAAACTTAAAAAGTCGCTATGCCGGTTATGCTGGTTAAACTGGTTATGCCGGTTAAACCGGTTATGCGGTTAAATCGTTAAACTAACTGGTTAAACTGCTAAACTATGTTATTATGTTTTTCATTTAAACGCAGGATTACGTATGTATTTCAATAAATTTTATTGAAAACGTTATTATTAATGTAAGCAAACGATATAACAACATAATTTTGGCAAAAAAAAGAAGTTTATAATATTTAAGTGATTATTACATGAACCTTTACACTTCTCCATATCGTCCATATACCTCTATACCCACTTACTAATGTTTACCAAATAACTATGTAAGTCGATAAACATGCATTTTATCATATATTATGTCATAATAAGTTGTTAAATATTTGATAAATCCTTATTTTCATAAGTTAAACTAATTAACATTTATTTAACATATGGTTAAACTAGTTAAATTGATTTAGCCATTTTGGTTAAACTATGTTATAAGTCATTACTAGTTAAACTAGTTAAACATGTGGTTAAACTATGTGTACTAAAAAGACGGCCGAAATTGACTACAGTAATGACTCGACACGGCAATCATTTTGGTGCCACGTGAACCTGTTAAACTAGTTAAACTTAAGTTGGTTAAACCTGGTTAAAAATATATTGATCAAACTAGCTAAACTGTTAAACGTTAAACTATGTTCTCGAAATTCATAATATCAGTTAATAAATTCCAAAAAGCTCATAACTAAACAAAAACATCCCAAGTAAATAAATTCATAAAACTAAGTTCATAAATACATAAAAAAAAATCTCTAGACTTCAAACTGGTTAATCATCTCAACACTTCTTCCCCTTCTTACTCTTTCTTCCTCTTCCTACACCTTTTCCACTTCCTTCCCCTCCTGTGAATGGGCTGCTGATATGCTTTGACTTCGCTCTCTTCCTCTTCTTCCTCCCAGCATCATCATCAGCAACGCCCTCCGGAACAATGTCCTTATACTACACATAAACATACAAGCTTACAGCTTAAACTAGTTAAACTAGTTAAACTACACATACAGCTATACTAGTTAAACTACAAAGTTAAACTACTTACAGCATTATTATCCGTCAAGGCCCATAAAACAAAGACTCTCCGGATCAATAAGTAGGAGAAGAATCACCAAAGATCATTATCAACACCTCTCTCGAAAGTAGCAGCAGAGGATCAACATCGTCCTCTATAGCAACACATAAACATAAAGTTAAACTAGTTAAACTACACAGTTAAACTAGTTAAACTTACCAACGTCATCAACAATATCCTCCGGAGCAATAACAACAGGAGGATCACCCCTCGAGCAGCGAGAGGATCAACATCGCCCTCTATAAAGAACACATAAACACAGTTAAACAAGTTACAAGCAAACAAGTTAAACATTAATACGTTAAACTAGTTAAACTACACAGCTTAAACTAGTTAAACTTACCAACGTCATCAACAATATCCTCCGAGCAATAACAAGAGGATCACCCTCGAGTAAGAAGGGACGAACATCCTCATAAGAAGCGGATGTGAGGAGAATCCCATGTATGATGAGGAGAATCGCCGCAGCTTCGCCATGAGTGTTATGCTCCTTATCAAGTTTTTCTCCGGTGCAAGCTGCTGAAGGTTTTCAATTTTTATCTCAAGATCAACCTTGTCATTCAGCTTCTGAACTCATCCCGAACTAAGACAGGTCTGTAAGAACATCCTCGATGGAGTTTTGAAGAAAGCACCATGAGGAGCATCCCGAGGGGCATCATGAGGAAGCACCATGAAGAGCAGAGAGCATGAAGAAAGAGCAGAGATCACCATCTTCTTCGAGAAGCAATATCTTTCTAAAAAGATCCTCCCGTAATATTTTTCCACGCCTCTTTAAAATGCTCATCCAACCATCAACGATGTCATCATGGATATCCTCATCATCACCTCCCATGATTCTACCCATCATCCTACACTCACTATTTAATTCTACGTAAGAGACTCATGATATCCTAAGTGCACAAAAAACGTTAAACTTGTTAAACCGGTTAAACTATGTAAAATACCTTTAAAACTAGTTAATCTAGTTAAACTAACCTTCGACTCTCCTGAACATCGTATATTTCCCCAATCCATAACCTTGTTGGATTCTTTGAATTCCCCTACGCCCTAGCAAAATTCATCAGCAACAACGCCTCTCAGTAGGCGCTTTAAGGGCACCAATACTTCAAACGCCAAAACCTACACATGCAATTAAAAGATGTTAAACTGGTTAAACTGGTTTACCGGTTAAACTGTGAAACTACTAGAATTAACAAGTTACCTCCCAATGGCAATATAAATCCAGGAATAAATCGTGTTAGGTTTCCTGACACCTCTCATCAGCGATAAGATAGAATGGATGTTATGTAAGTATCATCGAAATGTTAGAGCGTCCCCAGGAGAGCGTCCCACAATTCTAAGTTATCCATCCTTATCGAAGGGCATGGAGCCTTCCACCTTATCTTACCTTTGATCAGCGAGGAACGAGAGAACACACGTCCTCGAATCATCTCTCGATGAATCCTTAGCCGACACTCTCATAAACATGCTTGGGCCATGGTTTAGCATCTTTACCAAATATTTGGTCACAAATTTTGTCCACCAAATTCGTAGTCTTCAGGGTATGGCCCTGATCTGACCAGAGATGAGGCCATGCTCCCTAATCGAATAACGGATAGGGATTCCGTTGATCACAAACCAATTCCTTCTTAACATCCGTTTACCATCCGTACAAGTAAAAACTCCATAGCCCCATCGGCTTTCCTGTTGGTATGGAGATGCATGTGAAAGAAGTCGGAGGCTGGCTATGTTTAAAAACCATCAACTCCAAACTGGTCGAGCCTCTTAATGTAATCAGCACGTATGCGGATCCATCAAAATACCGATCTTGATATACCAAATTCACTACTCGAGCAAAAATTTTCTGGGTTGCGTCGGTTATTCTGATCCATTATGTGTTAGACATTGTACTAGTTTAACCGGTTTTAATCTAGTTAAACTAATTAAACTAGGTTATCTAGTTAAACTATGTTAATAAATATGTAGTTTTAAATCATAGCATATTAGTAAACATTATATAGTTAAGCTACGTCAGGGTTAATGCATATCATGTTCTAAATATTATATAATTAAACTAGGTAAAACACTTAATCTGAATGCTAGCAATGGTAGCTGGAAACTAGGTAAACTAATAAGCAGAAGCTATGTAAAACTAGTTTAACAAGGTAAACTAGTTTAACAATAAGCTTGGTTTAACAAGATGGCCAGTTTATGTTTAGTTTACAATCCTGGTTAAATGTTTACTGGTTACTGAGTGTAGCGCCTTTCCATATTAATCCGGTTGTCATACAAGTTGGTCTAGCTTACAATTTAACTAGTTTAGGTTAACCAATATGATATAGCAGGGTTTAACAAGTTTAGCGTCCCAAAAACAAAACATACTCTTTCCTCATCTTTGTGCGGGGAAAAATCAAAAGCTTAACTTTAAATTGCCCGATTTATATAACTAAATTTCCGATTATCAAGGTAATGTCAAAGCCTGTCGATAAGCGATAATGAGAAGAAATCGGAGGCTTCGGTGACAATGGAGAATGAGCGAAGAACGAAACTCGGCGAAACCGCCGCTCAGAAGCAATCGGCGAAGAGACCGAAGAAAGTGATGCGAAAACCTTCAGCGAAACCGCCGCTCAGAAATCGAAAGAATAGAGTGAAGAGGAAGAATCGTGAAAGATGAAGAAGAAGAATCGGCGGAAGAAGAAGAAAAGCGGAGGAAATCGATTTTAATTTCGATTTTGAGAGAGAAGGAGAAACGGAGGCGGGAAGAGAGAATCGAAGAGTAATTTTGTAGCTTGTAAAGATCGATTAGAAGCGTAATTTTGTGGAAATTTTGTTGGGTCGGTCGGATTTTAATGGGTTCGAGTGGATGTATAGGTTGGATGCATAATTTTGAAGAAGAAGAATGGTTTCTTGGTCATTTTCTTATTTTTAGCTTTAAAAATAAACATAAACTAAATTCTAATTTTTTTTAAGTCATTTTGGCCATTGCATAAAGACATAAGGTCGCCATTGTTCCCCAGGTTTTGGAGAATAACTGGATGGTGATAATAGAAACCTGTTTATGCTAAAATAGTAAGGAAGGCAACAATTGTCGACTTTATCTTGTAAGATGATGGAATCTTTGTGGTAGAGCTCAGAGAAAATCCATGGCTTCTCTTCCTTCTTCTTCTTCTTCTTTAGCCGTGTGGAAAACGGACGTTTTCGTGAGTTTTAGAGGAGAAGATTTGCGTAAAACATTTGTGAGCCATCTCTTCTGCGAGCTTGATCGGATGGGGATCAACGCTTTCAGAGACGATTTGGATCTACAGAGAGGTAAATCCATCTCCCCAGAGCTTGTAGATGCGATCAAAGGCTCCAGATTCGCTATCGTCGTGGTCTCTAGGAACTACGCAGCTTCAAGCTGGTGCTTAGACGAGCTCTTGAAGATCATGGAATGTGAAGAAACGATTAATCAGACAGTTTTACCCATTTTCTACGAGGTTGATCCTTCGGATGTGAGAAGACAGAGGGGAGGTTTTGGTGAAGATGTTGAGAGTCACAGTGATAAAGAGAAAGTGAGGAAATGGAAAGAAGCTTTGACGAAATTGGCTTCTATTTCTGGTGAAGATTCTCGGAATTGGTAAGTTTCTAAGATAGTCTAATTAATGTGTATTCAAAGTTATTAAAGTGTGAATTTTGTATGGTAGGAGGGATGAGTCTAACCTGATTAAGAAGATTGTTAAAGACATTTCTGATAAGTTGGTTTCGACTTCATGGGATGATTCAAAAGGGTTGATTGGAATGAGTTCCCACATGGACTTTCTACAGTCTATGATGTCTATAGAAGACGAGGATGTTCGAATGGTGGGGATTTGGGGAATGGGTGGAGTTGGGAAAACTACGATTGCTAAATACTTATACAATCAACTCTCAAGTCGATTTCAAGCTCATTGCTTCATGGAGAATGTGAAGGAAATCAGTAACAGATATGGAGTTAGGGGTTTACAAGGGGAATTTTTATGCAGAATGTTTCGAGAAAGAGATAAAGAAGCGTGGAGCTCGATGTCTTGTTGCAGCATGATAAAAGAAAGGTTAAGGCACAAAAGGGTTTTGATTGTGCTTGACGATGTAGATAGATCTGACCAACTGAATGAACTGGTGAAAGAGATTGATTGGTTTGGTCCGGGAAGCAGAGTCATTGTGACAACAAGGGATAGACATTTGCTAGTTTCTCATGGCATAGATTTGGTATATAAAGTGAAGTGTTTACCCAAAAAGGAAGCTCTCCAGCTCTTTTGTTACTATGCTTTCAGAAATGACATTATAATTCCACATGGGTTTCAGGAGTTATCGGTTCAAGCTATTAACTATGCTTCTGGTCTTCCACTGGCTCTAAGAGTTTTAGGCTGCTTCCTTTATCGAAGAAGCCAAAGAGCATGGCAAAGCACTCTTGCTAGGCTTAAAACTTACCCTCATAGTGATATCATGGAAGTTCTGAGAGTTAGCTACGATGGATTGGATGAGCAAGAGAAGGCTATTTTTCTCTATATATCATGTTTCTATAGCATGAAGCATGTTGATTATGTCACAAAACTTCTGGATATTTGTGGCTATGCTGCTGAAATCGGTATCACGATTCTTACAGAGAAGTCTTTGATAGTTGTATCAAATGGATGCATAAAGATGCATGACTTGCTTGAACAGATGGGCAGAGAGCTTGTTCGTCAACAAGCAGTTAACAACCCAGCCCAACGGTTACTTTTATGGGATCCTGAAGACATCTGTGAGTTGCTGTCAGAAATTTCTGTAAGTTAAAAGTGCATGTGCTTCTCTTCTCGTTCAATCTTTTCAGAATTTTCATGTAAATGATTTTGACTTTTGATAGCTTCTTCTCAATTACTTTAGGGAACACAACTTGTTGAAGGAATTTCTCTGAACCTCTCTGAAATTTCTGAGGTATTTTCTAGTGATCGAGCTTTCGAGGGATTGTCTAATCTCAAGCTTCTCAACTTCTATGATCTTTCATTTGATGGAGAGACTAGAGTGCATCTACCTAATGGCCTCAGTTATCTCCCACGCAAGCTTCGTTATCTACGTTGGGATGGATACCCTTTAAAGACTATGCCTTCAAGATTTTGTCCTGAGTTTCTTGTTGAACTTTGTATGCGTAATAGCAATCTTGAAAAACTTTGGGATGGGATCCAGGTAATTTCTCTATATAAACTGCAGATAATTCTTCTTTTTGCTATTTGCTATTGGACGAGATACTAAAAACATTCGATGTAAAATTTTTCAGCCTCTTAGGAACTTGAAGAAGATGGATCTTTCTCGCTGTAAATACCTTGTCGACATTCCAGATCTCTCAAAAGCCACAAATCTGGAGGAATTAAACCTTTCCTGTTGCCAAAACTTGGTTGAGGTTACTCCATCTATCAAGAATCTTAAGAGGCTTTCTTGCTTCTACTTGACTAATTGCATCCAACTCAAGAACATTCCGGTTGGAATAACTTTGAAGTCGCTTGAAACAGTGGGAATGAGTGGATGCTCAAGTCTAATGCATTTTCCAGAAATTTCTTGGAATACTAGAAGACTCTATCTGAGCAGTACAAAGATAGAGGCACTTCCATCATCAATCAGCCGTCTCTCTTATCTCGTTGAATTGGATATGTCAGATTGCCAGAGACTCAGGACTCTTCCAAGCTCTGTAAGGCACTTGGTCTCACTTAAATCCATGAATTTGGACGGTAACAAACTTCTTGAGAACCTCCCGGACACATTACAGAACCTAACATCTCTTGAAACTCTTGAAGTGTCTGGTTGCCTTAATGTCAACGAGTTCCCTCGTGTTGCCACGAATATAGAAGTTCTGCGTATATCTGAGACATCAATTGAAGAAGTTCCCGCAAGGATCTGTAATCTCTCTCAGCTTAGGTCATTGGATATTTCAGAAAACAAAAGACTGCAATCACTTCCGGTAAGCATTTCTGAGCTAAGATCACTTGAAAAGCTCAAGCTTTCTGGATGTTCTGTACTCGAGAGTTTTCCACCAGAAATTTGTCAGACAATGAGCTGCTTGAGGTGGTTTGATTTAGATAGGACTAGCATTAAAGAACTACCTGAAAACATTGGAAATTTAGTAGCTCTTGAGGTGCTTCAAGCCGGTAGAACGGCGATAAGGCGAACACCATGGTCCGTTGCACGACTTGCCCGTCTTCAAGTTTTAGCGATTGGGAATAGTTTCTATACTCCAGAAGATTTGTTGCATTCTCTTTGTCCTCCCTTGTCAAGGTTTGGCGACTTGAGAGTACTGAGCCTAAGCAACATGAACATGATAGAGATCCCTAACAGTATTGGTAACTTATGGAATCTACTAGAACTAGATTTGAGTGGGAACAATTTCGAATTCATCCCCTCAAGCATCAAACGGCTCACCAGGTTGAACAGACTGAATTTAAACAATTGCCAGAGACTTCAAGCATTGCCCGATGAGCTTCCACGAGGTCTCTTGTATATCTACATCCATAGCTGCACATCCCTAGTGAGTATCTCAGGTTGCTTCAACCAATATAGTCTGCGCAAGCTTGTAGCTAGCAACTGTTACAAATTGGATCAAGCAGCGCAGATTCTCATTCACCGTAACATGAAGCTAGAGTCAGCAAAACCAGAACACTCTTATTTTCCTGGAAGTGATGTACCCACTTGCTTCAATCACCAAGTCATTGGTCCTTCGCTGAATATACACTTACCTCAGAGTGAATCATCGTCTGACATTTTGGGATTTTCTGCCTGCATCATGATTGGAGTTGATGGACAGCACCCGATGAACAATCTGAAGATACACTGCTCTTGTATTTTAAAAGATGCTGATTCTTGTGAGCTGATTGTTATGGATGAGGTGTGGTATCCTGATCCAAAAGCTTTCACAAACATGTATTTTGGATCAGATCACCTTCTCTTATTCAGCAGAGCATGTGTGTCCATGGGAGCTTACAACAAAGCCCTGTTCGAATTCTCAATCGAAAACACAGGAGATTCTTTTAGCCCGCTTGGAGAGATTAAAAAATGTGCGGTGCACCTTATATCAGTTAAAGACATGATGCAAGAGTTCTCTAATGACTCTGAGAAAATTCAGGATTCTGATTTGGATCTTTCAAAGGCATTTGATGACGCAAGAGTTTTGAAAAGAAGAGCATATGAAACTGAGTTCTTTCAAAAGGAGCAACCAAATCCCAAGAGGATCAAGTTTCGTCCAGCTCCTTTGGCTCGAAAGTAACATTCCAAATTACATCAACCAAATGTTATCCGAGAGTGAAAGATTAACTTGTTGGCTTGTATACATAATTATATATCGATTGATCCATATATTTTGATAGCATCAATACATCATGAACTTTATCTTTGAACAAGCAAGTACAACAAAACCTCCGCTATAAGAAGCAAAAGTTCAAGTGACAAGATTTACTATGATAGAGACTTAGAGAGTGAACATAACGAACCCGAGGAGATAAAATACAATCTGAAACCTCCCGGAGACGCGACAAAAAGCCACTTGCCGCTACCTCGACTCTACATGTTGCATTGCTAGAAAAAAAAAAACTCCATCTAATCTTTTTCTACCTACAAGTGCTGTGTACAAACAAATTCTTACCTTTCGGGATGATTTAAGACGTGCGATTGTACTTGAGATGTTGCTCATAGAATTCAATCAGCTGGTGTTGAAAAAAACAAATTAGAAAAGCTTATAAGAAACTTTCAAATGAGAAAGTGCAGAAAAAAAAGCTCTAAAGATAATCTTACAAGATGAGGATTGTGAGCCTTGAGAAATCTGTTGTCCACCATCACTTCCTTCCCATCAGACCTATGAGAGTAGCCAAATAAGTACAATTGTACAAATATGAAATCAAATTGTGAGAAATGACCAAAGCGCAAATGAGACAAACCTCAGCGCTAAAAAGGTCACCAACACATCCTGGACATTGTCTGATACAGATGCTGAAAAGCTCATCGGTTTAAGTATCTTCGTGATGTCCAACTCAATCTTGGTTTTCTGAGACAAATTATTGTTTTCCATCACACCAGGATATTCATTCCCGATCCTTGCAATCCTACCAAAAGAGTCTAATGTAGTCAAATCTGGTGTCAGATTCTGATCTGTAGGTGTTGTGTGGTTGTTACTTGTGGATCCATCTTGTTTGAATCTTTTCACAGAGCCAGACTTCCTCCGCTTAGCACCTATGAAACGACTGTTCTTATCAAGCTCCTTAGGATAAACCTTGAGAAGGCCATTAGGTCTTACGTTATCACCTTCAGAACCAATGCCTCCTCCTTGAGAACATCCTGCACCATTACTATTATTGACTGGTCCCCTTAACTCGTTAAGTGTTGGATCATATTCTTTCTCATCTTCAATCAAACGAACTTGCCGGACCATCCCAACACTCCCGCTATTGGCTTCAACTTGGCTGGATGCATAAGCATTCTTTGCTTCCCCATCTCCTTTTAGAAGACTTGAACCGCTTAGGTCTAGTGGACCAGGAATATCAGGAAGGCTAGAGTTGTTGAGAGACGTAGAAGAGTCAGATTTCTCAGCAGCATCATGTGATGTAGATGTTAAACGTTGTTGCTTCTTCTTCATCTGAGAATGAGGACCACCATATTTGCGCTTCCGCTTCCTACCAGGCTTTCCTGGCCTCAAACTTTAAAACAAGAAGGCAAATCCATACATTAAACCAAGAAAATCCATGAAACAATCAATTGAATGTATCACAGAACTGCTAAATTAGATGCATTTATTTACCTTCCTTCAAATGCATCTATAACATCAGCAATAGACTGGAGATTCTCTAAAGGCTCCCATGTGTTGGCCGTTTCGGGCCACCCGCGCCTTTCACAACCGAGTTTATAACTTATGTCAATGGAAAAGCATATGTTTGATCAAGAACACAAACTTAAAATGAAACCGAGTATGATTTGAAGAACTCACCATTTAATTAGATACTGGACCTTGCCCTACACATCAAAAGCACCATCCAATACACATTAGACGGAAGAACCAGTAACTAAAAGGCAGAATGAATCAATCAATCAATCAAAAACAGAAAGAAGAAGATATCAACATTAAAGATCACAAAATTGCTTCTTCCTACAACATAACAACACATAATCTTAACACTATAACCAGCTTTAGATTATATACCACTTTGCGATTTCTTTCTCTCCTAGACATCAAAGACCAATCTGTTAGGATAATTACTATTTACCAAAGCAGCCAATTTCTCACACCAACGTGTAAGAAATGAACAATGTAAACTATGAGAAGAAGTAATCTAATCATAAACTTACAAAACCTAAAACCTCCATAGTTATTGCTAACAAGAAACCACATTTGCTGAAAATAAAACAAAACAAAGGAGCTTACTTTTCTAACTCTCTTACGACGAATAGCTTCGATTTCGAAATACCCTTCATCAAGCTTTGGCCTTTCCTCTTGCCCTCCTTCTCCTTCTCCTTCTCCTTCTCCTTCATCTTCCTCATCTCCTCCATCATCTTCATCCTCATCCTCTTCTTCATCTTCTTCCCCATCCTCCGTACGCCTATCATCACCCATCTCGCGAAGAATCGACTCTCCACTTCCACCTCCTCCGCCGTCGTCACTGACAAACCCACCGTCTCCACTTATTTTCCGGCTTTCTCCGACAGTTTCCACAGCCGTCTCCGCCTCACCAGCTTCGTTCAACACCTGGGTTTTCTTCTTAACACTTGCCCCTTTCATTTCCTGAGTATTCGAGCTCAAACCTGAAGGAGGGGCTAATCTATAAATCGCCTTCTTCTCCTCTTCTTATCCTTTAAGAAATCAACGATTTTGGAGGAAGAGGGAGAAGCAAAAAAGGGGAAAGATTGAAACTTTCCCGGTTTCTGAGGTTTTGGAGAAATTTGCAGGAAGAAGACTGAAGACCTGACCTGACCTGAAAGACCAGGTTTTTCACTTTTTTGGATTGTCCTTTTAGTTTTTTTTTTTTTTTTAATGATATTACACAGATTCACAATAGAAGAACAGCAAGTTTTTAAAGTTTATTTGTAATTACAGGAAATTATTTGTAATGACTACTACCAAAGTAACAAATATTCGTTCAGTCGAAAAACAAAACTAATATTGTGTATAACAAACATTATGTCGTAAATACTGAAATAAATATTTGAAGAAGGAAAAAAACAATTCCTCACAAATAATAATGGAAATTTGTTGTTTTTTTTTTTGCCAACAAAATTGAAACTTTACTGTCTTAGACAAGCAGAACAACTATAATATAAAAATACATTTGAATTAATATCCAAGAAAAAAATATTAGTAAATGATGGAAAGTAGAAGTTATGGAACGGCAGATTTACAAGACCTTATGTTTGTGATTCTGCGGCCGGATTTATTGCAAAGAAAAAAAAGCATAATTTTGATCATGATCGATAGTTAAAAGACCTTATGCTCGAACCGGTAAACTTGGGAAAAATTTTACTTGTCTCAAAATCATACAGTAATATTTTACACAAAAATTAAAGAACATAAAAGCCTAAATTATTCACAGTATTATTTTTTTTAAGTCCAAATTTCATTAATTAATATAACATTTTGTCAATATTTAAAAATAACGATATAATTGAAATAAAAAATGCATGAACATGAGAAAGTATATTCTTCAGATCATAGCTTGGCTTGAAAACATTCAAAATTAAAAAAAAAAAATATATATATATATATATATATAATACCATCGACAGATCAGTTGACATTTGTGTTAAACGAACGATGCCGATTCTTGCAGTCGGAAAGTATAGTTCTCTTGATCGTGACTACGTGATTATAGCTCGAGTTTTGGCCTCAATTTATTGTGAGCAATAATTCTATTTTTTTCTGATTAAATTGGCGTGTTTGGTTCTATACTTGGTCTAATCGAAATTTTATGTCTTTGTGATTAGTTCTTCTTTACTAAATAATGCAAATTTTGAATATAGTTTTCTTAGATTTTGAATTGTTATTATATATATATTTTTTTTTAGTTTATCATTTCGATCGACAATGTCCGATTCAAATCTATACAAGTAAAATGTCGCATGAAGTCGAACTGCAAAAAAAAAAAAAGTCGCATATCTGGATACAAAACCGCATAACTAAAGACATTTTCCCGAATAGTTATTATAAAATTTTGCAATTCTTTTTTTTTTTTAACACGAAATAACTTCATTAAGCCAAATCGGAATGAACAATACAATATTTGTCTTTGGACGCAAGGACTAGTAACCAAGTCGGAGGTACTACATGCAATAAAGCGAAATACGGATTAGTCAAAACTATTACACCAACTATGGCATCCGCACACAAGTAACTAGATCTACGAGAAAAGCCAAAAGCAAAATCCTTGCTTCACTACAAACGCCGATGATGTCATAAGTAAAACTAAGAAGACTCGACCAGGAAGCTTAATTGCTTGAATTACGTTGGCACGATCGGACTCAAAGAGGACTTTTGAATACCCCAGATTTAAATAAAATTTTGCAATTCAGTTAAGGTTTTTTTGAAAAATGATAGCTTTTATTATTATTTTAAAATCCCAAATGATGATGAATGAAAGAAAAAAAGGGAAAGTTTTGACTAACATAGATAGATGAGTTTCTTATTAAATGGTTACCTAATGAAAGTTTTGTAACACTTTTAAAAATATATAAAGAATTAATTTTAAAAATTCACGATTACAAGCACTCAAACAATTCGTTTTCTTACGAACAAAATATACATCCAATCAAAAAACTTAAGTAAAACTAAAATTTCAAGCCTCCCATATAAGTAAAAAAAAAAAGAGTAAATCCGAATAATAACTTTTATTAAAACGACCTTTTTCTCCGACTAAAAGAAAATGTTCAACATTCTTAACCTTTTTTAAAGATTATGAGAGTTGCATTAACCTAATAATGCAATCTCAACACATGTACTTTATTTTTTTAAGCGAATGTAAAAAACACAAAATAACACAAATATTATATTTTCAAAAGACAAAAATAATTTTTAAAACTTCTTTAGATGATTAAATATTATATATATATATATATATATATATATATATATATATATCACTTCCTTTCTTCATCTCTTGTCGAAATAGTACTCGATTCCTGTGACGTTAGAGACCACGTTTTCATACGCTCGTTCGTCTTCTTAACCTGTAATTAGATAAGATTTAACTTCTAATATATTGAAAATTTGAATTAACTAAAAGTGAAGGTTAAAGTAAATTACCTCCACTTCCCAGTCAGTTTTGTAAATTACATAACTCAATATCAACGTTTGGATAGCAACTCCAACCAACATTCCAGACCAGAGGCCCTGTAATTTAAAGCATACAATATAATTAAACTAAGTTATCATTAATCCTAGTAATATATGATAAGCGTAATGGATATTAATTAATTAGCGAGTTCTTATTTATGTACCTTAACGCCAAAATGGAAAACCCAAATAAGGAGGACACCTAAAGGAATACCAATTGCATAATAAGATGCTAAGTTCACTAATGCTACCATACTCTGCATCCCTGCTCCAATCGCTACCCCTGTTTATGTTCAAATGTTAAACCTTTTGTGGTTACAAAAATAGTGAAATCTAAAAGTTTATGTTAAAATTTATATATGCTTAATAAAAAGGGTTTAATCGTCTAACCAGAGAAAATAGGCTGGATGATGTTGAGGAGTATAGATATGCTAAGGACGATGGAGAGATCAGCGACCGCGTCTGAAACTGCATAGCTATCGGAGAACAAATACGAAATTTGACCACCAAACGCTAGGCAAAGAACGGAACATATCACACCGATCACTGCTGATACCACAAGCACCACTTTTATCGAGAATCTCACCGCGTCCGCATCACCTTTTCCCAATTCGTTTGCCACTCGTACGCTGCATTTTTTTGTTCATATATATGTATAGAGAGAACGAAACTCACTGGAGTATTAAACAAAGAATATATGTATAAATCAAAATATTGTAAATGAGTGTACATATATAGTTGCATACCATGCTGCACCCAAAAAGCCGAGGCATATGTTCATCTCCCAGGTGTAGATATATTGGCTGAAAATTTCAATTGAGTATTTAGTTTTCATATGGTATAAGCAAAACAAATTTTTTAAAAATTACAAACGCTTATTCAAATTTTTTGCATGGTATATTTAAGTAGTACCATATGGCGAAAGCAGAAATTGCGATATTCGCATCCTCTGAATAACCAGACATCAAGACGAGGATGCTCATATACCAGTACTCTAAGCTGTTCAAAGCAGGAAAAAAAAAACAAAAAAAGAGAAGCAGATGCAAGAAGAGTCATTAGAAATTTCTAAAAGCCTACAGGCCGCTCCAGCCTTAATCTTCATGTAGTATCCCGCGAAAATAAAGAAGTAAAATACCACAGCATGAAGCCGGAGGAAACAGATAACTTGAGCATGGGAATAAGATCAACAAAAGCAGCAGTGCTAAAGCCGGTCCAAGTATGCGGGCACCACCCTCCAAACACATACACAAACTCGCCTATTGCTACTGACCATGAGCTTACATTAAGCCCTAGAAGCGCACCATGGATCCCCATCCCCATCACGCTAACACACCACCACGTCATTGCAATGTCCAAGACCAGGGCTATGATCGAGAGAACGCCTATGATGGCATTTTTCATCTGCGCTTGGAGGTACATTTGCATTGTCATTGTGAACACGATGCTGTAGAGATAAGGGATGACCCAAGCGTAGATCTCGTCTACCGTCTCAGTGATCTCAACGTTTTGGCCTAGTGACCGGAGAATGGGACCCGCGAAGACAATGAAAGGGACGAAGAGAGTGGCTACAAAGGTGTCTACTATCCATGAACGTTGTAAGTATATCCCCATCATGTGGTATTGTTGTGCTCCGTATGCTTGTCCACATAAAGTCTCCGTAGCACTTGACATACCTGCCTGTAATATCACCATATATATATGAGATCCAATTACATAACCGTATATTTGTCACGGTTGAAGTGACACAACTACGAAATTAGCACAAACCATTAGGCTACGTGTTCATGTACGTGTGATCTTCAATTATATAATCTTATCTCTATCATATTTATAGCATTTCATTCATTGCTTTTCGTCGTATGGGTTTATGCATAAATGTCAATTAAAACAGTGTGAAACCACAACTTTTTTATGTGTCTTTGCGAGAATAAATATCTATTATCCCCATGCGAGTCAATTGTATAAATCTGATTAATTGTGATTTAAATCTAATAATTCCCTTGATTGTTTAATCACAAAAGACAAACATAAAATAAAATAAATTAGCTGCGTTTTGCGTTGTATAATAAAAAATGTTGACGAAAATTTTAATATATAAATATGATGGATGGTAGAGAGATTACCATAATACCGTAGATGAAGCGCATGAAAGTGGTTTGAAGGAGAGCATAAGCAGCGATACCCGTTTCACTGGAGTGGCCAATGAAGACTTGAGCCACCACTATGCATCCAAACGACATCACTCTGAACAAAGTTGATGGTAAAGCTATTCTCCAGATCTTTCTTACTTCAGTCCAGATCTTCCTTCTCAGGTGGAGAATCTCCCTCCTCTGTTCTGTCTCTGACTCATTTAGTAGTCTCTCTTCCATTTCTTCACCACCTCTACTCATTTTTGTCCTTCTTTGATTTTCTCTAAGCAAAAAAAAAAAAGAATTATAATTTTAACCAATTGGTCTTATTTCACATTCTACAAAGATTAAGCGTCACTCTAAGTTTCATTCAGGTTTATGAAACTAAAAATGAAGACTAATATGTAAACGCGACGATCTCCACATACGCGTCAACGATTAGAGAAGTTAAGTGCATCCTAAATTCCAAAAAGATAAAACTTTTCTTGGAACAATCTTCAACAAATAATTCATCCTAAGATATGCATGTATATGTACATATTTTCTTAAAGAAGTTTTGTTGAAGTATGAAGTACTTACCTCTTAAACTTATTCAAGTGGAAAAAGTCGGAGAAACCGAGAAAAAAAGAAAGATCTTCACCAGAAAATTCAAAAGAATAAAAGAAAAAAGAAGAGGAGAGGCAAGAGAGGGAAATAATAAAAGGAGTTTTGTACATATAGTGAGAGAGAAAAAGGGCGTTGAGTGTAAATACAAACAACGTAATATAAAAGTGTAGATAATAGTATATACTCTTATGTGGAAACGTTTTAGAAAGGAAAATGTCGTTTTGTTTGTTTAAGGAAATTAACAATGTGCAATTGTTTTAAAGATCAAGTGTTGTAAATGGCTCTAATCCTTTTAGGGTTTATATAGACCCATCTGTTGTAGTTAAGATGTGTTTTTATATATATATAAACATCAGATGTTTTCTTTAGAATGAACAGTTTGATCCCTTTTGTTGTAATCCTCCATAAAACTACGAAGTTTTAATGCACTTTGTTTGGCAAGAAAAATAAATTCTAGTGTTACTTTTAATTCTTGATGAGTCCAAGTTTAAGTGAGAATTTTATCGCGTGGAAGGGGGAAACAATTATTTAAAATATATAACTGGTTTTAACGTTACTTATTTTATATCTGAAAACAATATAAATTGAAAATTCTATTTTTGTAACAGAAAACATATTTAATAATATACAACTGATGTCATGGTAATATGTTATGATTGATCATTAATTTTTGGATGAATTATACGTTTTGTAATATGAATATAAATCATGCAAAACTGACGTATTTACAAAAGCAAAACAAAAGATATCTTGTAGAAAAGCTAATCTCAAATGAAAAAAATATCGCCAGTTTTGTTTCAACTACCAAAAAATAGGTCTGTAGTTAAAAAAACAAAAAGGAAGAAGAGAAATTATATAATTAAAAGGGTGAGAGGTATAATACGAATATAAGATTAGACTTAGAGAGAGAGAGAACCAATCAAGGGTGAAGTGTGGAGGTGTTGTTGTCCACGAGTCCACGTGCTAAAAATATTCATCTAACCCATGCATCCTCACATAAATCAAAGTTTGGACTTAATTTGGACTAAATTAATGAGCATCTAGATGATAATCTCTCTCTTTAATTCATGCATCGAGCTTGAACTTTTCAGTAAATCAGAAATAAAATTAGTGGGTACATGGCTTTAGCTTATCCACCTACTAAGAGATTTTCTCTTAAACCAAAATTTTCTTAAATGTTTTTCCGGTAATCAATTACCTTATCTAAATTTTTATAAACTAAAACTATAAGACGGTGAATATGGGTGTCACAGAGGCCAAAGCGGAAGGTCGCCGGAAAAATTCGTCGGAAAAATTCGTCGGAAAAATTCGTCGGAAAAACGAAAAATTTCCCGACTAAAGTAAATGGTCGAAAAATCTGTCGGAAATTAGTCGGAAAAATAATTTAAAACTTGCTGATGAGTTTCCAATAAAATATACCAATATTTTCGACAAAATTCTGACCAATATGGTTGGAATTTCGTCGGAAATCAGGTGTCGGAGGTTCGTCGTAAATCAAAATGCGTGTGGTCGGAAATTTGTCGGAAATGTGTCTTTGTTATTTCGATTCAATGATTCAACCATAGTTTCAATGAATTTATGTTTAGGCCAATTCCGAATATGTCGAATTAAATTGGAAATCGAATTGGTCGAATTGAATTGGTCTGAAATTGTGAAATCAAAATCGTTTTCGACGAATTCCGACCAATGTCGAAATGAGTCTTTGTTGTTACGATTCAATTATTCAACCATAGTTTAAATAAATTTATGTTTCCGACGAATTTTTTCTATATAAGCACCCCTACTCCTCACAAACCATAAATCAACAAATCGATTCAAAAAAAAAATTCAAACTTCCTTCTCGCCGGAATTCTAACTAGTCGCCGAAAAAAAAAGTGTACAATACAGAAAATACAATATGAATTTTCGAAGATCTCGGTTTTGATTTGTAAGTTTTATTTTCAAAATAATATGAACTTTTAATTTGTAGTTTTTTAAAATATATTTTTAGTTTTAAATCCTAATATATTATTAGTTTTTTAATTATAATTTGTATTTTTTTTTTGGTTTTTTAATATTTAGTCTGAAATTGGTCGGAAATTTTTTTCCCAACCAATTTCCGATGATATTTATTCCGATGATTTTCCGACGAATGTTGCCAACTACTTCTCCGACGAAGCATCCCGACCATTTTTCCGACCACTGACTTCGTCGGCAAAATTCCAAACATTTTCCGACGACTCTGAATTTCCGACCAGGCTTTACCGACCAAAACGGCGGTCGGAATCAGAACTGCTTTCTTGTAGTGGAGGTTTTGCGGATAAGTCCGCATATTATTTAAATTCTATTTTTTTGTTTAGTTTTTTTTAAGACTATTTCTGTTTAGTCGTTTAAATATGATAAGTGAAACATATTACTTAGTATATTTAAATACAATAAGTTTTAGTTAATTTTCAAAGAATTGTAAATATTACTTAGTAGATTGTATATCAAAATTCATGTCTACGGATCGATTCGATGCATGCGCAGATTCATTCTATTGTCTATAATGAACGACCGACCTATATTTTTCTTACATTTTTATTTATAACTTTGTTCTGCTAATTATAAAGCGGTTTATGTCCCACCGATCTCTATTAGTGACAAGAAACATTTAAACTACGTGGATAATTTTGAACAAACTAGGTCCCGAAGCCCCTAGGGTTCGTGTTTACTATTTTCAATATCAAAAATGTGCCAGCGCAAAATCATCTCTAAAAAGAATCCATCGAAAAGCTCTCGAAACGTTTCAACAATGTTTAGACCCGATGAACAGTTTCGACCCTCAAATTGATATATTTAAAGTTGTTGATAAATCGTCGAAAAAATATATTTTCGACGATTTATCGACGAAATTTTACGTTCGGTTATAGTTTTTTGTATTGGTCAACAAATTAGGTGGCTACGCGATGCTTAAAGTTACCTTCGACGAGTCGACTTGATTCTGAGACTGAGCTAAAAAATGACACGTGGGGGACCTATATTATCAGTCCACGTCATAAATAAATTGTGACAATTCATTTTACCAGTCCACGTTTTAATTGGATACTTCCATCTGTATCGTTTTAATTTTAATATTTCTACAAATCCCTGCATTAACTCTTTTTTATAAAAAGACCACTACTATTTTTTATGTATATTTTTGTATATTTGAGCTATTTGTTTTAAGTACTATATTTTTGTATATTTACTATTGACAATTATGACTTATCCATCTAACTTTTGGCCCAGTTATAATTATATTCCTTGGTTGTCAAGTATTAAATTTAGCATGCAGCAACATGTGGGTAGTTATTTGTTAATTTTGGCCAGTTTTCTTTTTTTTCGTATAATTTTTTTTTACCAGTTTTAACCCACTTTATAACTTGCTATTCCAGTGTAACTTTTTTTCATGTTTTATATGCACCAAACGTCTACAACTTATATAAGGAATTCATAAAGTCCAAATTATATTTTTTTTCATAGTCACGTGTGAAGTTTATTTGTTAAATATTATCTAATAATTTTTTTAAATTCCACACATATGCAACTTCAAGTTTCATATTCATTAGCAATACTGTGTGTAACATCACGTATTACAATCTTGAGTAAAATAAAGTTAATGGTGAAATATTTCGGTTCTAAATTTCATTTTGGTAACATAAATTTTAGTATTTTTTTAGTAACTTAATATTCTCTCTCTCTTCCTAATTAGTCTAAATTTTAGAAAAAAAATTGTTTCAAAAAGATAATTTTTTAAAGTTTTCTATGGACTGTTTATTAGTTAATAATTATAATTTTTAGATTTCAAGGAAAATAATAAATATTATTGATTTAGAGTTATAGAAAATTTTTAATCAAATCTAATGCATTTATAATCAAATTTTGATTTATTTTCTTAATATGTGTGAAAATATTAAAATTTGGATTAATTAGGAATAGAGGGAGTAAAATACTTAAAATTTTATAATTTATATACTTATATGAATTTCCGATATTTTATAATTTATATAGTTATATGAAGATGAAACTGGAGTTGTAAGTTTGGCACATCCATGTGAATGTAAGTATACATTTATACGCAAGAACACCATCATTTTGTTTTATTTTCTCGATCACCGTTCGACTTCAATCTTATCCTCTTCTTTTCGCTTTTTCGTTTGCTATAAACCAATTTTCCTGCTCCAATATAACTTTCTTTCTATAATTTTCATGAAAATAAATTGATCACCTAACGACTGACAAGGTATGGACGACCTTTTTAGCTAACATCAGAAAGAGTTATAACTTTTATGTATATATAATTATTTTTTCTTTATTGGAACATACACACTCAAATTTAGAATTCCAGCTGTACTTGTAGTTAAGTTCTACTATCAAGATTATACAATTTACTCCAAAATTTTATATACAAACGAATATCAAAATTTTTGAAATAACTATGGTCTGCTTCATTTTATGTAAAACTGCATTTTTAATATGTGTTCATTTTTGTAATTAAATAGATATTTGGTATTCAGATATCTTTTAAATTTGGATATTCGGACGGATTACTCATAAAAGTATTAAAATAATTAATAATTATATAATATAGTATAAGAATACTACAAGAATACAAGCGATTTCCGACGGACGTTTCCGTCGGAAACAACCATTTTCTGATGGATTTCCGACGGATAATTTCTGTCGATTACAGTTCGTCGGAACTTAGTATCCGTCGGACTATTCCGACGGAACATGGTCGTCCGAAAAGGGTCGGAGTATTCCGACGGATGACCGACGACAATTTTTCCGACGGGTCATATTTTTGACGATTATTCCGATGAGTTTTTGATCGGAAGTATATGCTGGAATGCCATCGGAAAACCGTCGGTAACAATTCCGACGGGATTAGTTCCGACGGATTTCCGATGGTAATAGTTCCGACGGATTTCCGACGGCAATAGTTCCGACGGATTTCTGACGGATATTCTATTTGAATTTTTTGTGATTTGTAATTTTATTCGATGAATTCTTATTTATAAATTAGAATAAATAATTAATTAAATGAAATTATTTTAAATAATGAAATTCATTATCATAAAAAAAATAATTCATTAAACAAAATATTTTAATGTTCAAAAAAAAAATTCAAACGGTAGGAGAATTGTCGGGATCGTCGGGTGGAAAGAGATGAGGAAAGGCGGCCTTCATGGTTTGCTACAAAGAGGTGAGCTGGGTCTGGGTTGAGGTGAGCTGGTTTTGGGTTGAGGTGTATGCAGACTTTAGCTACTCGACCTCCGCATCACGTTCTTTCACCGTTTGGGTGAGCCTCTCGATCTCATCTCTGTACCCCGAAGGAAACTGATGAATGAAAGAAGACAATTCTTGGGTCGGATGTTCGCCTAACCTAGCGAATCGCCCTTTGATTTTCCGAGTTTCCTATTAAAACAAAACATCAAAATAATGTTAGTAATGAAATTTTGAAAAAATAATAATTGAAAACAATTAGACACTTACATTGAGGACAATGTCGTTGATCTCCTCCCGGGATAACTCGTTCGAGGTTGACGACCCATCGAGAGTGAGCTACGAGAGTCCAACTTCTCGTTCCCGATCCACCTTTTTCTTCTTGCACGTGTAAACGAGGTCACGCATGCCGGGATCCTGGATCACACCAGTTTTTTTGTTGGTGTGCCTTTGCTCGATCACTCTAAGGTAGTCAGGAGGTACGCCGTCTCTTTTCGCCTGAAAATGTTGTTAAGTAAATAATAATAAACACGAAATTAATAATTAAAAATTAAAATTATACTGACCATTTCTATTGCTTTCTGTTCGACGGTTTTTGCACCGCCGTTGTGAATGTACATCCCTTTCCCTCCTCGTTCGCTCTTCCGGTTCTTCGAGTTTGTTTCAGATAGCTTCTTCGTCTTCGACTTGCTCTAATACTCGCAGAAGTCCTTCCAGATGTCGGCATCGAGGTCCTTCGGCGGGTCCTTGCCGTGCTTCCACTTCTGCTTCCATTCATACATGTGGTTCGAGTACGAAAGCGCGGCATACCTGTCGAATTAGGCAAATACTTGCCCCGTAAGGGAAGGGTGCCACGTGAACTCTTGCTACATTATAAAAAAATCATAATGTTAGTATTCGAAATTAAAATTGACTAAATAAACTAAAAAAAAAATATAAATAGAAAATTTACTTACCGCGAAACTCCGGTGCCACAAGTCCTTCTCGTCTTTCGGGATGTCTGAGTACTTCTCGTACGGTTTGTCCAACATGTTGTGGATCATCCGTAATATCGCCTTTGTGATCCTAGACGACAACTTAAACCTCAAAACAATTAAAAAAAGAATTAAGTCCGTTTAATTAGATTCAAAATCTTTAAAAATTGAAATAACAATCAAAATTTCACTTACCAAGTCCCGTCTTCAAACTTCGGGTCGAGACAGATACAATGGCTCCGGTTGGGTTGTTGGACTAGGTCCTCGATGTTAATCCGGCTCCGAGCTGCGGATTGCTGGGACTCTGGGATTTGAGTTCCCGAGATCGATCCGCCAGAAGGCGTGGCCCGAGAACCCCGAGAACCGCGGCCTTGGGAGCCGCTGCCCAACTGTAGCGCGTCCTCGTTACTCCTGCGGGGAAAACAATAAAATCGTCAGTTCTTACGAAAATGAAAAAAATATTCACAAATTGAAGAAAAATACAAAATTTCATAAAAATTTAGAATATTTTGAAAATTTCAAAATTCCCAAAAAATACAAATATGGCAAAAATTTCAAAATTCCCCAAAATTTCAAAAATTTTTAAATTTCTAATAATTTAAAAAAATTAAAAAAATTGAAAAAATTTCTAAAATTGAAAAAATTTCTAAAACTGAAAAAATTTCTAAAATTGAAAAAATTTCTAAAACTGAAAAAATTTCCCCAAAATTCCAAAAAATTTCAAAAATTCCCAAAAAAATACAAAAATCCTAAAATTTCAGAAAATTTTAAAAAAATTAAAAAAACGTTTTTTATATAATTATACAAAACAGTTTTATAAAAACATTTTTTATATAGTTTTAATAATATTTATAAAAAAAACATTTTAACAAACCTAGAAATTACTAAATCTAAAATTGTAAATTACAAAAACGTTTTTAATTAGTAATAAATTCTGAAAATTTAAATTATAATTTTCTAAAACCCAAAAATATACAAATTTTTATTTTTAATTCTAAAAATATAAAAAAACTTTTTTATATATTTTTCTAAAAATCAAAACGAACAACCTAATATATAAAAATGTTTTATGTAATCCTAAAATTATATAATCCTAAAATTACAAAATCCTTTTATATAATCCTAAAATTATATATACTAAATTATACAAAAATTCTAACAAACCTAACAAATTCTAAATACCATTCCCTTCAAATTCTAAATACCATTCCCTAATCTCATAATCCCTATTATTTCATTCCAAAAATCTAACAAATTCTAAAAACTAATCTAACAATTCTAACAATGAAAATTAGTGAGGATTGAAGGATAGAGGAGGTGGATTTAGGAACTTATATGTTGGGATCCATGAGGATTGAAGGATAGAAGAGGATTGAGAGGAGAGATTGAAGTTTTTAGGCGTTTTTTGGGAAGAAATCGAGAGAGAAGAGAGAAATCGTTTGAAGAGAGAGAGAAAAGAAAGAAATGAAGGAGAAGTATATCGTTTTGCAGATTTATTCCGATTTTCGGCGGCAATATCCGTCGGAACATTAGTTTTTTTCGTTTAGGCGGTCCAATTTTCCATGGCTCGATTAACTCCAAATATACCCTAAAGCCATCGGAATTCCGACGGATAGGGGAATATACCGTATATTCTCTACATGTGTTGCTATTGGCCAGTCAACAGACACGCGTCATAAGTATATTTTCCGACGGCTTTAGGGTATATTTAGGGTTTAGGGTTTAGGGTTTAGGTTATATGATTTAGGGAACCCTAATTTACATGTTTAATTCAAAAAATAATAAATACACCATTGTTAAAAAATTTCCATGAGTGTATAAGTTATACAATATCAAAAACTATACATTTAACATAAATCAACTATACTTTATATTATACCTTATATAAACACTTCCATCAAATTTTCTAAATTTTATATAACACATTAATTTTGAAATATTACAAGTTCAAACTACTGTATATACATCATACAAGTGTTTATAATCATTTTCTTAAAAAAAACCTATACCCTATACCCTAAACCACATTTTTATACATCCGTCGGAAAGCGGTGGAAAAATTCTGACGGATTTCCCACGGATATGGGTGTAATTCTGACAGATTTCCGACGGATGTATACTTCCATCGGCTAAAACTGGTTTCGGTCTGTCCTGGACTATCTGAACCTTCGTCTAACACTGTATCCGTCGAAACTTTCTGACGGAGTTCCGATGGATGTATACTTACTATTTTTAAAAATGTTTAATTTAAGTATTACAAGTACATTACACATAACTAATACATTCCACATAACAAATATCTAGTACAACTACAAGTACACATTTTATAATTCAAAGTTTATAAAACTACTCTGAATCCGATGATGAATAATCTGATTCTCCTGAATCGAAAGTTTCCCCAAATTCGTCAAATTCTTCCTCTGAATCCTCAAATACCCGATCGACCGCGTGTACGGTGAAATCAACAACAAGGTCGACCTTAAGGGAATGCTCGATTGAACCCAAACCTACAGAGCTTTTGGAGGGGTTCATGATCGGACATCCCATATACCCTATCTCTCGGGTTTATCGATGTGACTGTAACCCACGGGTCTTGCTTGTTTGTCACCCTAGGATAGGGAATATAACATACCTAGACCATGTAATAAAGTTATATAAAATTTTAACCACGGAAATTCAAAAATACTAATTTAAAAATTAACGTTAAAGAAAAAAACAAACCTGGTCTGCTTGTGAAGCAAGTACGAATGGCTCGTAATTCTGGAGTCGCCTTCTGCTATGTATTGATGTAACACCAAATTGGTCGTGTCGCATACCGCTTCCTACTAATGGGTCGTACCAGTCGCATAAAAATGCAACGCATCTCAAACCGAGCATTCCTGGGTATTGAACATAAAAAATCTCACGTATGACACCATAGTATAAAAGATCACGGACTGAGTAGATACATCGTAATCTGAAGTTGTCGCACTCTTATCATCCCGAAAAATCTTAAAAGCATACTCTCATGTGCTATACATCACATGTATTTATCGTTTCAAAGCGCATATTTCTTCTAACCACGTGGGAAATCTTTGTCCGTTAGCCTTCTCTGTCGTGATCTGCACGAATAAAATCTAAAATTAGTAAAATAAATCATTCATTATATATGATAGTTAAAAACAAGGCAATTAAAACACCTACATAATCTCTTAACCAACGTCCGAACTCTTCCTGTTTGAGCTCCATTAGCTCGTCCTCTGTTTTGTTCGGAAATGTAAAACGTTGATATGCCATATACATCCTGTGAGATTGAAGTGATCATCACGTTAACATATATATAATCAAAGACCCAATAAGTAAAATAAATCGTTTAATATAATACACCTCATATTCTTCAATGTCGACGCAATTTGTAAGAATATACATGTGTAAATGATCCCGCTCATGTGCTGAAAGTCTCCGCCCTTACCTTTTCCACTAAGTCGTCCAATCTCTAAGAATATATAAGGAACATCGACCGGATAAAAAGGTAGTACGCCTCCGTTATCATGTCGAGCTGGTCTACGATTCTTCGTTTTGACTTATGATGGAAATTAGAACTCCGCAAAATGTAAAGTTTCTTCATTGATGCTCTGTGCGACAGTAGAACCTTCCACTTTGCTCAAATTTTTTACCTTCTTCTTTAGATGAAACATATACCGTTCAAAAGGATACATCCAACGGTACTGAACCGGTTCCCCAAGCTCTGCTTCTCGAGGGAGATGAATTGTTAGATGTTCCATAACATCAAAGAAGGAAGGCGGAAATATCTTCTCCAAATTACAAAAGATTACGGGTATATTATTCGCAAAGTTGCGGATACCGTCTGATGTAAGAGACCGCGAAGATATATCTCGAAAAAAAACATCAATCCCTGCATAATATGCATAACAAATGAATAAATAAATTATTACTATAGTATTGTGTAAAGTGATTAAAAATTAATTTAATGATTGTATACCTGCAATTGCTTTGTGGACATTACGTGGTAGAAGATATGCAAAGGAAAATGGAAGGAGGCGCTGCATCACCACATGGTAATCATGACTTTTCATCCCAGTAAACTTTCCTTCTCCATGATCAACGCAGTTCCGAAGGTTAGATGCGTATCCGTCCGGGAATTTAACACTTTCGGCAATCCAGTCAAAAAACGAGTATTTTGAAGGTTCATCCAAAAGAAAAGTCGGGACCGAAGGCTTCCCGTTCCCTGTTACATGTAGTGTTCTACGAGAACAAATGTCTGGCAAGTCCAATCTAGACTTCAGATTGTCTTTCGTCTTCCCTTGGACATTGAGAACGGTGTTCATAATGTTGTCGAAAAAATTCTTCTCAATGTGCATGACATCCAGATTATGCCTCAAAAGATGGTCCTTCCAATAAGGTAAATCCCAGAAAATATTCTTCTTATGCCAATTATGTACGTTGCCATAACCATCAACAGGATGATGCCCGTTACCACCACAATCAACGGTTATATCTGCACCAAAATCTCTAAACTGATCGAACAAATACTGTCCATCTAACTCAGGAGGTGGACCATCAATTACTATCCGGTTCTTCCTAAACAATGTGGTGCTCTAACGATAAGGATGATCTCTTGGTAGGATTCGCCTATGACAATCAAACCAAGACGTTTTGCGTTCGTGCTTCAGTTGGAACGCATCTGGGTTATCTTGACATTATGGGGCATGATAACCTTTCCTTGCGTTGTCCATCCTGATAACATGTCATATGCTGGAAAATCGCTAATGGTCCACATAAGTACCGACCGCATGACAAAATTCTGCTGACAAGAAACATTAAACGCCTCAATTCCATGCTTCCACAACATTTGCAGCTCATAAATCAATGGCTGCAAAAATACATCGAGTACTCTCTTCGGATGCTCTGGTCCAGGAACGAGAATGCTAAGGAACAAGAACTCCTGTCTCATGCACAAAGATGGCGGCAAATTGTAAGGTGTTACAATTACTAGCCACAATGAATATTGTCTACCGTGCTTCCCAAAAAGGTTGAAACCATCAGTACATAATCCAAGGTATACGTTCCTTACCTCATACGCAAAACTAGGATACATTGATTGAAAATATTTATATGCTCTTGCGTCTGAGGGATGAGCAATTTCTCCATCTGTTGTATGCTTTGCATGCCATCTCATTGCTCCCGATGTGCGTTCTGACTGATATAATCTCTTCAATCTATCTGTTAACGGCAAATACCACATCCGTTTATATGGCACTGACACTTTTCCACCTGTTTCTTTATACTGAGATTTGCGACAAAAACGATATGTCGAACAATCTGTGTCCTCTCTCCAGTATATCATACAGTTATTGATGCATACATCTATCATCGGATACGGTAATCCTAACCCAGCAACAAGTTTCTGTATCTCATAGTATGATGCCGGTGCAAGATTATCTTCTGGCAAAATGTCTTTCACAAAATCAGCGATTGCATCCACGAACTCCTCACTCAAATTGAAATCCGTCTTTATACCCATCATCCTAGCTGATAAAGGAGAATGTCCACCTCTACACCCATCATATAAAGGATTTTAAGCAGCGTCTAACATATCAAAGAATTTTCGAGCTTCGGCGTTAGGTTATTTTTCTCTATCTCCATACTCAGCAACCGATGGTATACTTGCACGGAATGCATCGTTCATCATCTGAACATGACCTACAGTACTTTCTACTTCCATTGCAGGTTCTACTAAGCTAGCGCTATTCCCAATATACTTTTCACTAGTACTAGTATAATTATCAACCATTGTATCATTTTCTCCATGATTATACCAAATCTTGTAATCCGGCACAAATCCATGACAATAAAGGTGTGACCATACTTCATCTATCACGATTAATCTCGATTAAAGCGTACAGACGATGATTTTTGCTTTTTTCCTTGTAAATGCCATGAATTCTTGCATACCTTCTCTGAATTCTTCTGTAATTAGGCCCGTGTCCGGAATTTGATGAGGCTTGTCCATCCATGATCGAAAATAATTATAAAGATCTGAAGAAGACATTTTTGAAAGGACTTGTAGATGAGAGGATTTTTTTGTGATTGTAAATGAGAAGGTGGATACGTTTTTATAAGGAAAATGTACACGTTGTCCGACGGATTTTTGACGGTTGTAACGGCTATATTCAAACGGCCATGTAACGTATATATTATTTCAAACGGCTACAATCCGTCGGTAGTCCGTCGGAATGTGTCCGACGGAATGACGTCGTCGGAAATTCGTCGGCAACGTCAAATGGCTATATCATCTATCGAACATCTGTCGGAAATCCGTCGGTCAGTTTCCGACGGATTTCTGGCGTCGGAAATCTATCGGAAATTTCTGACGGATTTCTGACGGGTCATGTTTTCCGACGGATTTCTAACGGATTTTACTTTCGTCCAATTACCGTCGAAAATCCATCGGAAATTTTCGACGGAATTATGGCCGTCGGAATTCCCGTCGGAAAAGATCCTGTTTTCTTGTAGTGGAATTTGTAATAACCTAGAGAAGTTATTTTGCTTTCTTAATTTAAAATTGTAAATTTTATATAAATTCATAATAGTAATGATGAAATTATAATATCTAACGATTTCTATAAATATATTGGAACGAATTTTCAAAATTTACTATTTTTACGATTTGCTTAATTTTTAGTAAATAATAAGTTTTAATATTTGTTTCACTCTATAGAATTGAATGATCGAAGCAAATATCATGAATATTATTCCATGCCACTGTATATATAGCAGAGAAAAGTGATTTTCCGGTTTTGAAAAAGCTTTTCATAATATATATATTTTCGATATAACTATCGAGATGATGACAAGGTAAAGAGTTTTCAGTATCTCTATGTAATTATTGTGTTATCTGAAACTTCGACCGGTTAGTATTCTTGGTAAAATTGCTAAATTTATTAAGGTAAAAAAAAGCATAAGAAGACAACACCCGCCGACCAAAAAAAAAAAAGAAAGAGACAACACCTCAGTTAAAAAGACGATGAGTATCGAAGATCAAATCTAACATGGACGGTCAATTGGTGGTAGATGGTGGAACGTCGAAGATTTGTGTGGATTGGTGTCCAACATCGATATCATGAGTATTTATTAGTTTCATCGATTGTTATTGTACGAAAATGGTATATTTCGCTCGCGTCAATAAAAATGGCTGGACCGAGTAGGTGGTTTCATTGAAGAAATGGCCGAGCATAGCTACGTAAACAAGTTCTTAGGCACAGCTTCATGTATACATCTATGTCACCTATCGCAAAATAAATATCTGCACCTTTAAATGTGATTGCGATCGAAATCATTTTTTTGTCTCTATATGATATTATAGCATGTTTTTCAACGCTAATTAGAAAATATATTACCTATAAATCAAACTCCAAATGACGAAGAAAAGCCAAAATATAATTTTTGGATAGCGAAATTTACAAAATCGAGATTTGTCTTAATCATGGAATATATTACACCTATGTAAAATTTTGGAACTAGTGGAATAGGACCAATTAATTATATTGTGGATAAAACTATTTTTCCATTTATCCATTCACAAATGTTGGTTTGCACATAGTCTACAGAAAAAAAAACCTAAAAGAAAAAAATTGTTTTAATTATTATCCGCCGATAAATTGATTTGATTAATGGTATTCTAACTGCAAAAAAAATTGCATTATTATTATTTTTTTTGCTAAAATTAAAAAAAAAATTGCATGATTGAAAGGTTCCTTTTATAATTCTGGAAACTATATTAGCCAGATCAAATATGTAGGTCATAGAACGTTGAATTAGGTTATTTTTTTATTTTTTCGAAGTTGTATTTTATATTTTCTCTCTAAGTGTTGTGGTGCAATTGGGTATTTAAGAATGACGATGAAACGCAGGTTCAGGACCATTTTGCGTAGCCACTGACGACAGTTCCTTTACATATATTTATATTTTAAGTATATGAACATACATAAATTAATTTTCTTTAGAGTATAGGTGAGTAGGACCAATTAGTCGTCTAAAATAATGTCCTGATTCATGATAAGAATGCGATGTTTTTTGCATGAATCATGATTAATCAATTAGATGTTAATGTATTTAACATAATCAGTATTAAATATTGATACAAAATGAATAAATGATAGTAAAAAGGTTCAAAAGTCTCTTAATTCTGCCTCACTGATAAATGTTCGGTTTCGAATATGGGATACGTTGCAAGAGGTATATACATAATACATGAACATTATAGTATACACAATACACATACAAACAATTATATACATTCGCTCAAAAAAAACAATTTTAAACATGTCACATTTTATGATTTGTTTTCAAAAACAACTAAAAAAAACAAAAAGTAACACCAGTTAATTAATATTTAGTTTATTAAACGTCTATAAATTAATTGGTTGCCAATTTTAAATTTCGAAACGATTACTAAAAATTTATGAACCCTTTTGGATTATTTCAAAAAACTTTCCAAATAATCGTATTTTTAGAACTAATACTTGTTTTTGTGAAATCCTTTTGTTTATGTACACGTGTATAATATTTTTTCTGGACAAAAACAACGTCTGGTTTAATTATTTGAAATCGGTCCCTAAGACCCTAACCATATGATTTTTTTTTTCTTTCTAAAATGCTGATAAGATATTATCCCTAAGTAATCCGTAACCCTAAGATTTAATTATGCTGATAAGATACGTATTTTTTGTTTTTTGTTTTTTGTTTTTTTTTTGTTTTGTTTCCTTTCGTCCATAACTTTTTGGTTTAACGAACGAAAAAGTATGGCTCATCATACACAGTTTTTTTTTTTTTTATTATTATAACTTCTCATCATACACAGTTGTGAACAAAGACTTGTCATATAATTTCTCTGACTACTATCATATTACGACAGGTTTGGTAAATTTTCGATAAAAAGGTACGGAAAAGATTAAAGTATGTCCCTAAATCATTTAACTATATCTTTACATTGAATTAACGTTTTCAGAAAAAAAATGGTTGCCAGTTCTGTGTGAACTACTTGATTTGCTATTTGCCAGTCCAAATATGAATAAACCATTAAATTCATTTTTGTGACTTTATTTAAAAATGTAAACTGTAATTCAAGTTATTGTCAACTACTGTCTTTCTCCATTTCTATAAAATAATCATTAACTAGCTTTTTCTCCCTTGCAGCATCACAACGCCGTCCTTTTTTTTTTTTTTGATAAAACACACAAACGTCGTCTTACATTGCATTTTTTTTTAATTTTAACTCGTTTCTCCCATTGCATATGCAGGAGATATGATTCGAATCTCTTAAACTAAATATTTAATAAAGTGTATTTACTATTAATAAGATAGTAAATATTAATAGAATAAATTAATACATTGTTATTCAAATGGTTATAATATTCACTACGAAAACCTATGCTTTGAATTTCTCTATTACGATTTTAAATTACTAATAATTGTGGATTACTAGAGTGACAAAAATATTAAGTTTTTCCACAAATCTCATGGACCACATCCCCCTAGTCACAAGGAAAAAATCTAAAGAAAAGCTATCTTTAAGAAAAAGTCAAATCATGTTTGTAGTAACAATTGACTGACTACTAACTAGCGTTTTTTATTCCACGTGATTCACGTGTCATATGTCCTTGTTTAACGTCTTGTATTTGTTTTCACAAAAAATTGATTCTCCTCGTAAACTGTGAAAGTCATAACAACAAAATACTTCTATAACATCTGTTAAACCAAAAATCGGATACAAATATATTCGGTTCGTTTCTCAAAAGCAAACCGGGACAGAACTGAAAATCACTTTGGTTGATTTGCTAACAATTGTACTTGTACGTCACACACAACATATGCATTGTCTAAGATATTAAAGATGGACCCGACCTATTACACCTCGAATCCGATCTAAAATTTTTGTGATAATTACCAATAAATGAAGAGGATGAAATGGTTTATTTCACTGTATGACTCACTTTTTCATCCTATTGTTGTGTCTGATGTATTGGTCCCAACTTCACTGAAACTAGGATCGGACCTGCACCTACGTACGGGGTTATATTTGTAAGATAAATTTATTTGATATTTAATCTTAAGATATAATTTAGTTTTTACCAAAAAAAGATATAATTTAGTTGTAAATGTTAAGTGTATATTTTCTAAACTAATCAAAATATTTCTAACAGTTTGATTAGGAGTGTTAAATCGGATTTGGATTAGGTTTTAGTTTAGGTTATTTTAGTATATAACCTAGGCATATCCATTTTGGAATAAAAAACTGTCTCGTCCCGTATCCGTAAAAATTTCTCGTCCCATAAATGTTCCCTTTTAAATAATTACCCGTTCGACAATATTTATTATAAGAGATTGGGTAAGGGATTTAGATAGGATATCCGTATTCCCCGTTTGAATATTTAATTTTTATAAAATTAATGAAAATTATCCAAAAATATTATGAATTCTCTAAATATTTTCAAAAAATATTCGTCCCAAAGTGGATCCTTATCCGTCCCATAGTCATCCCTTACCCAAATTAGTGAGAGTTTAAGAATTGAATTTACCTACCCAAATTTTCCGATCCCGTACCGTTACCTGAAATTTTTATCTTTTTTTATTATTATCAAAAATAGTTTGAATAGTGTTTTTCATTACCCGAATTATCCATTCCCGTCCCATACCCACTATTTCCCATCCCAATAACAGAAATAGACTTGCTTTTAAAATAGCAAATTGATTTTGTCAAATAACGATATTAGAGTAATCAAAATTTAACTATAGTTTCTGAAAGTATATGTAGTTAGTAAAATGAATTACTTAAAAAAATGATAAAATTTGGAAACACCAAATTATATACATATGAAAATATATTTAATGTAATTGTTTTTGGGGTATTTATGTTTATTTGCCAATCTTATGACATGTTCCAATAATTTTACATTTTCCAAACTCAAAATGATTGATGATTTCATGACACTCGGCGAGATTTTTTTGACTTTAAAACTAATAACATCTTAACTATTTATCAAGTTAAAATATACTCATTGATCAAGTTAAATTGATATAAAATTTTAAACTTAAAAAAAATATAAAGTTTAAATATATTCGTAATATTTTAAACTTTTCATAAAGTTAAAATATTTGTAATATTTAAACTTTTCATAAAGTTTAAATATTCGAAATATTTTAAAAAATTTCAATGTTTAAATATAATCTATAATAATCAAAACTTTTTTAAAAGTTTAAAATTTATTTTATTATATCCGATATGATTAAACGGTTCAACTAACGAACCGTATTAAATCAAATACAAAATTATAGTCTTATTTATAATATGTTTTGGATCACCACCGAAAAGATTTTGCAGATGTTGGACGTTCAAAGCACACTTATTTTTTTTCATCGATTGAGTAATTGATGTCTATTTTAAAAAATTCAAATCACCATGCAGAAAAAATTCTAGATTTTTAACTACTATATTTCAAATATTTATAAAAAATAGGATTAAACAAAGATGAAAAGAGAAATCTAAACTAAATCTTCTAAATATCTAAATAATTAATATAAATATATTAGTTAGAGAAATCATTTTTGAAGTAAAATGAAAATCTCTTAAAAATCTTTTATTCAATAAAACTTATTTAAGATTATATGGATTTTAATTTTATAATGAGTGTTTAAAAAATTTAATTTAATATAGTTGTATAAATAATAGAGAATTAATTATGAAAAATATTTGGATACAATGACATAAGTTTAGATATAAAGACATTTTTGTCTTAATGAATTTTTTTTGTATTTTAATGATATTTTATGTAAATTTTTACAATTATTATTTTTTTAAATATATTTTGTGTTTCCCAGATATCCAATTTATAAACCCAACATACGTGGCCCAAAATTCGGATACACAAAAATGAACAAATCTTAGATACTTAAAATACCCGAAAACCCAAAATAACAGACCTTGGATAGACAATATGACCTGACCCCATAGTATTTTTAAATACAAATATTTGTATTGACATTTTCTTGGTCCCGGTTATATACATTTTTTTCTTCATGCTCTTTAATTTTCAAGCTGTATACCCAAAATTCATGATCTCCACCGGTATCAAATACTCCAAATTTAAGAGTTCTTTTAAAAAAATCTCGTTCTATTTCCTCTGGACTCTGTAGAAATGATATAACGTTTCAATAACAATAGCAACAATTAATGGTCAAACGGACCTCTCCCTCTTCCTCCGTATCGTTCACTCACACGCACACAAAACTGCTGAGTCTTGATTATCTTCAATTTCAAGATGACGAAGCTTCTTCTTCTGAGTTTCCTTGTGCAGTGGCTTCTTCTCCTTCAGCTTCACGACGCTTCTCTGGTCCAGGTCCAGCTGATACTTTCACCATCGAAGGACGTAAAAGCCTTTCCCCAAGCAAGAAACCTTTTCTGTATTCTTCAAGTACTATACCCTCTTCATATTCCGTAGAATCTTCTCTCATTATTGCCTCATGTAGCTTTTTTACACAACAAAGAGAAAAGCAAAAGGATAAAAAGAGATGTCAGCTTTTAAATATTTGGAAAGACCAACAAACAAAGGTATTAGATAGGGTTAACTACCAACTCATTGAAACCTATCACACCATTTTGCAAAATAACTATCAAATATTCCACATCGGCTGGTTGATAAAAAGCAAAGGTAAGTGTTTGGCAATCCTTCTCCCTTGAGCTAGCTTTTGGGAGTTGAGTTAGGCTCACATTTCTAATATGGTATCAGAGCGTTCCGATTGTGGCACACCCCTTGGTTATCCAGTCATATGATCTTCACGCTTCAAATATTGAAATCTGAGCGTGAAGGGGGTGTATCAAATATCCCACATCGGCTGGTTGATAAAAAGCAAAGGTAAGTGTTTGGCAATCCTTCTCCCTTGAGCTAGCTTTTGGGAGTTGAGTTAGGCCCACATTTCTAATAGTAACAAGCGCATCTAAAGTCTCCAAACCTTTATGACATGTATGCATGGTACTAGATGCATGAGTGGTTATATACTTCAAACTTTGTGATAACCACACGGTATCTAACTGGAATAAGGGACCCTTAAACCTAGAGATTCCGTGATCATTTAAATCACGAAGTATCATTCAACATAATTTGTTCCATCCATCTGATCTACAAAGTAACAACCACATCTAGGTTCTAATCAAGGTTATTTCGGCGGCACTATACCTAATCTCCAAAATACTTTGATTTTAAAGATCACCTCCATAGTTAAAGATTAACACCACCAGCAAGCAGAGCAACAATATACGTTTCTCGATCTCCGGAAAGAAAAAAAGATATACTAGTAACTTACCATTGGATCGAACTGCTTGCCAACTGTCTCCACATGGACAACACCAAGTGAGCCCAGAATTTCTACAAACTGTTTGTATATGCTCTGATAGCTATTAGTGACTTTCTCTTCTCCCTCAGTCTCCACCTTAATTTGGGATTTAGCTCTCTCGAAATTATCCAAAACAGCCAAAAGATTCTCTACAACCTCTCCTTGAGCATTTGAAACAAGGTTAAGCCTTTCCCTCTCCGTCCTCTTCCTGAAATTGTCGAAATCTGCACTGATTCTTATGAGCCGATCCCTCTCCACCGATAATTCATTGGATAACGACGCTACTTTATCCTCAAGTAGATTTTTTTCATCTTCTAAGGACTTTAAAGATTCTTCTATCTCAGCAATCTTCCCCTCGTTGTTGTCTGCTAAAGCTTCTTTATATGAATTCAGCAATGCTGTGATAGCAACAGCCGCTTCTTCTTCCTCAGCTTCACCCTCCTCAGCACCGACATTTTCACTCTCGACAACAACCGCATCATCCGTCTCCTGCTCCATGATTTCAGAAGGAAGACAGAATCAGAAGAAAGCAATCGACTTTATACAGACATTTTCACATCAATTCCTGATAAAAGCTGAGGCAGAACATAATTTCAAAACAAACAACACCAACACAATCTATTGACCTAAACAATCGGATTAACACCAAAATCAACAAAGCTTAAAACTTTACGCAACGAACAAGCAAAGTTCTGCACTACCATATCCCAAATTCTCAAAATTCATCATAAGATTCTAATTAAGTACATAAGTATCCCAATTTCGAAACCCTAAAACCTAACCCCCCAACCAACATAACCCCAAAAAGTAAACAGAAGTTAGCCGAAATCGAAAAACCTGGACTTCAGGTTCGTTCGATTCCACCTCCGTCTCCGTTGTCTCAGCTTCTCCCGAAGCAGACGGTACGAGGTTCAGTAACCGAAGAGGATAGCCGATAGAGACAGACCGCAGAGAAGCTCGGCGAGGGAGTGAGACGCTAGTATTTCTTCCTCCGGCGAAGGAGACACAAAAGGGCTTAAAGGGTACAGAGGGAGCATGAAGAAGCGTTGGTGTGAGATGTAAAGACGGCGTTTTGAGTAGACCGGCCATTGGAGAGTTCGGCGAAAGAGAGAGAGAGTGAGTGGCGGTGAGAGATAAGGAAGAGAGAGGGCAAAGAATTCTTCTCTCCGTCGGATGTGATGATCTCTTTGTTTTGTTTGGTTTTCTAAACCGTTGGATTTAAATTTTTACTATGTTGATCGGACGGTTGTTGTTTAACAGAAGTATGTAGGGAGTTCTTAGATTTTCTTGTGATAGAACCTTCTAGAACTTGTAAAAATATTTTAAATAGAATAATCATTTTCACAATATATATAAAATTTCTTGCCAACATTTTCACAAATATGTAATGTTTCATAAAATCTTCGGAACATTACGATCGATGATTGAACTACACACACTACTATGTTTCTTTTGTTCTTGCCATCAATTTAAAAATATGTAATGTTTTATAGAATTGAAATTCGTGGAACCATAGAATTTTTAAATCCGTTGGGCCTATGATACTTTCAAACAGAATCGAGAATCAAATTTGCTCTTACCGGTTTGTATTGGATCAATTTCTTTCTGATTTCCCCATTCAAATCAAATCAGTTTTGCCTCTCTCTATTCACTATGTCATTCCTGAAGACAAAAATACTCCTATCATAAATATAACTGGTATAAATAGGTCTTATTTATACAAGTGATACATGATATAACTCATACCAATCGTGTGTATCCATTTGCTTCCACCGCATCTGTTGCTCGATTTGAGTTTACGATCGTTGATTATGCAGTCGATGCTCATCTGCGTTACCGTGTTTTCGTTGATATCACTTACATTTATTTATATATATATATATATATATATATAAAAGCTGATTTAAGGGCAAATTATTTGCTTCATAAAGGGCAAATGAGAATAAGATTCAGGTATTTTAGAAGCAATCTTGTGTTTATCTGTCTTTTAACTATAACTAGTTCTACAATTTGGGCTTAGGCTTTATGTTCAAAAGGGCTTCCACAAGCCCAAAGAGATGTACTATAATTACTATAATTAAAGAGATGTACTATAATTAATTAGTCTTTTAGTTTTCATCTATTTTAATCAATCTGCGCACTTACTTTATCAGTGCAATGGACTTTGACCCTAAATTCGTTTGAAAATTATCTTCTTTAAATCATTAAACTAAGTACTTTGGATACAATACACATCTCATTATTTTTAAACATCACCACGAGACTATATATATATATATATATCTATTGAAAATTGAGATGACTTAGATTATAATTGGATATATAGTTGACAAAGAAAGAAATTTACATTGGATACAAATCTCAATAATTTCTTAAACACTGAGCTTTTCCACCTAACCAATATCAATATGGGATTGAGAACTAAAAGAAATCTTAAAAGGATTATGATTAGTTAATTAATCCAGTCTCCATGTAAATACTCAATTCTTTCGGCATCTAAGTATAGACTTATTAAAAACAAAGACTAAAAAAGTGTTGTGATTAAAGTTTACAATTTTAATAATCGATGTAATAAACACATCTTAATCATAATATATAAATAAATAACTCCATGGGAGACAACAAGTCAACAACATTTTATAAAAACTTATCTTAAGAGATATTTCTTCTTCACTAGAGTCTCTTCTTTATTTCTTTCTCTCTCTCTAAATATCGCTGTTAATCTTTAACTTATGTACTCAATTAGAATCTTATGATTGCTTCGAGTTTCCCATAAAAATGTATATCAGTAATCAGCGGAGCTCCAAGTTGGGCCGTCTTCTTCCTTTTTGACCTTCTCGACGATTTTCTCTGCATCGTTTTCAGATTCCTCGACGAAGTTATGGAAGAAAAAATTAGAGTCATGTCATTGTAAAAACCCTCAGAAGACAACAGATTTTGGCGGGTACGGGTTTCTTTCAAACCATCAACACTTGTCAGAGACTCTTTACCGGAGGAGAAACGATTTCCGACAAGCCGGTTTTCTCAGGTTTGCGAGAAAACTCCCTGAGATAACCAAGAAAATCGGTATCGTTACTTTCCTGAGAAAATTCCTTATTCCCCAGAAAATGAAGAAAGTCCCTCATGAGGTTGAAAACCGGTGGTCTGATTGTGGTTACAAGACTTGTGTTTCTTAGACTAACACCGATAAACTTAACGTGATCGTCAAGCGACGTTTAATATCTCTAGGTAATTACTAATCAGTGACTCAACTTGATCATTTGTGTTATAATTTTTACTTTTTGCATCTCAATTTTTTATTTTTTATTTTTTTATTTGATCAGATTTGTTGATAAGCAACAAACGGGTAGAGAAAGTTATTTTCATACACGGATTCTTGGCATCTTCATCGTTTTGGACCAACACAGTGTTTAAATATCTACCAGTGACCACCGAGAAAACTAACTACAGATTCTTCGCTGTCGATCTTCTCGGGTTTGGAGACAGTCCAAAACCGAGAGACTGTCGACATTCGTTAAAAGAACCTGTTGAAATGATCGAGAAATCGGTTATTTTACCAAATAATGTGACTTCATTTCATGTTGTAGTACACTCCATGGGATGCATCGTTGCAGTAGCCTTAGCTGCGAAATTCTCCAACTGCGTCAAGTCTGTCGCTTCAGTAGCTCCGGTGAGTTTTCCGATCATAAAAACCTGATTCCTCTTTAAAGTGCGGTTTTTCTTCCTCTTTTGGTTTTAGCCGTATTTTGCTGAGTTAATTAAATCAAGTTGTGATGCTCTTGATGTGATCGCCGAGAAGAAAATATGGCCACCGACTTCGTTTTTCTCGGCTATGATGGCTTGGTACGAATACATTTTGGCCGTGTTGTTTGCTTGGTTTTTTGTAGGCACCACCGTATATGGGAGAGAATCATAAAAAATGTAACTTGGAGAAGGTATATATATGTATATGCACTATGTTTTCGTGTGTGTCAAAGACAAAGACTATTTTTTTATTCCTACGGTTACTGGTTTTGAAAACTCTGTTTTCTTCGATGTTTAGGAAACTACCGACGGCCATAATGGAATTGACGAAGCACACACATCAATCAGCGTGGCACAGCATGCACAATGGGATATGCGGTGGAGCGAAATTCACGGATAAACACCTCGAAACTTTGATAAACTCGGGTGTTAGAATCAATGTGGTGCAAGGGGATAGAGATGCTACTGTTCCTGTTGATTGTCTATGGAACATGAAAGCCAAGTTTCCGGCGGTTGAAGTCGAGGTTATCGCCGGAACCGATGATACTACGGTCATAATGAGTAGGAAAGAGGTCTTTGTTGCAAGCCTTGTAAGTTTGTGGGCTTCTTCTGAAAAGAAACAAAAACTAGTGTGAAGTGCCCAAAACATGAAAATTTATTACTTTATTAGTAATTTTCTGATAAACTAAGATAATGTATGTTGAAGAGTAAACAAAGTCTTCAACCTATTTACAAGGATATAATGTAGAAAATTGTTACCTCTGTTACTGTATACTCTGAAACCACTTAACCACATCTACGAATTAGCTATTACCCTCCAAACTTGTGTAATCTTCGCTAATGTTCCAAGCTCGTCTCTTCCTCATTGATTTTGGGGCCTCTATAATTGGGCTTTTCAGCCCTAAGAGTTGCAGTGTAGTTAAGTAGTTTTGTGGTTTATGTCCGCGGAATTTTTTACGTAAGTAATTACCGTAATACGTCAAATAAAAATAACAATCTAGGTTTTACCAAAAAAAAAAAAACAATCTAGGGCATAGTTACCGTACAAACTGTAGTTTTTTTTTTTTTAGTCTACATTTCGAAAAGAAAAGAAACTGTTTTTTTTTCACAGATTTTTATTTACGTTAAATGCTTTTAAGCCGACGTAGCATCTTTTAAGTGCAACACAAGTTTTGTTGTAATTTGACTTGCACGAGATATAGATATGCGACAGCCACAACAGTAATTTTTCAATTTACTGGTAAAAAAAAATAAAAATCAATACACATATATTGACTTTTCTTGTTGAATGTATGCATTTCTTGAACATCAAATACCCGTAAACATTTTGAGAAGCTATTGCAACATTTCCATGCAGCAAATTGAAGTCAAAATGATACAACAATGATACCTTAATTTTGCAACTCTATCAAATCTAATTAAAACCTATATAAAGAGCATCGATCGCTCTGTCAACTTCATTATTTACTCAACAAAAATTCATACATAGTTTCAACTTAAGAAATGACTACTGCAAAGTTTGTGATTTCGGGTTTACTTTTACTGCTTTCTTTTGTAAACTCTGTTTTGGCTTCTAAGAAAGGACCGATATGTTCTTCCACGTCCACATCTTTTAATCGGGATATTTTTCCTGAAAGTTTTATTTTTGGAGCTGCTTCTGCCGCATTTCAGGTATTGTATTTTTTTCTTAATGATCTATACCGAATATAATAAGTGTCGATGTAAAACTTCATATATATACTCCTTCTGCCGCATTTAAGTGTTAGTGTATTTCTTTTTGCTATGCTATGCATGCTAGCTTTTTTCTAATATTAACCAAAAACTAAAGTTCATATGTTGATCAATCAAAATCGACGTATATAATATGCAATTCATGTTGTAGTATGAAGGTGCGGTCCAAGAAGGATGCAGAGGTCCAAGTATGTGGGATTACTACACTCTCAAGCATCCAGGTAATTAATCCTATGTATCTATAATCATAATTCATTTTAACAGTATTTCCTTTTAGATATATAAAACCATACATTTAACGATGAGAACAAACAATGATAATGCATTGAAATCTACGTACAGCTTTTATATATCTGCACAGCAATATCACACACACACACACGAATATTCTAAAACAAAAAATTTATTTTTAATATGCTGCAGGAAGATATTCAGCTATTGAAGAAACTAAACATGGACGGTTTCAGATTCTCTTTTTCATGGTCCCGAATATTTCCTCGTGAGTATATATATATCCATAGATCCAAAAATACGTAATCATTATATATATAGCTCTTTCGATAATATTCTCTGAAATCATCAGATGGAAGAAAGGATAAGGGCGTCAGCAATGTGGGTGTCAAGTTTTACCACGATCTTATAGACGAGCTCCTTGCAAATGGTAATGACTTTTCCTTATAATTATTCTTGAAAATAAATATCATGTGACATTAATTTATTCATATTATTGCATGCATAATGTGTATTCAGGTATAACTCCTCTAGCTACGGTCTTCCATTGGGACATTCCACAGGATTTAGAAGATGAATACGGCGGTTTTCTAAGCGAACGTATAATGTAAGTTGTTCTCTTTTTTTTTCCAAGAAGTAAATCATACAAGTTATAACTTAAGCTAATTACATATATACATGCGCATGTAGAGAGGATTTTGTCGAGTTTTCCAACTTCACGTTTCACGAATATGGCCACAAAGTGAAGCAGTGGATCACTTTCAACGAGCCATGGGTGTTTAGTAGAGCCGGTTACGACATTGGGAAGAAAGCGCCGGGACGTTGCTCGAAATATGTCAACAAGACTTGTCTTGGAGGGAGCTCAGGGCACGAGCTTTACACTGTCAGCCACAATCTACTTCTGGCTCATGCCGAAGCCGTTCAAGAGTTTAGGAAATGCGCAAAGGTACATATGTATAAATGTTTATTAGCTTTACTAATATTGGACCTGTGTTTTATACTTGATAAAATCTACTAATAGTATATCGAATGATATTCTGATATCACTCCTAACCAAATATTAATCACATATATATATATGTAGTGCAAAGGTGGGAAGATAGGGATTGCGCATAGTCCTTCTTGGTTCGAGCCCCACGCTCTTGAGTCTAGTCCACATGCCAATGTTTCCGTTGAACGAGCCCTAGAGTTCATGTTGGGATGGTAATTTACAAATATCTATAGTGATACAAGATGCTGCTTAAACTTACGGTTTGATGAAGTTATAAGTTTAATTTTATAAATTTCTTAAATATATTTGCAGGCACATGAATCCAACCACGTATGGTGATTATCCACAGATAATGAAGGATCAAGTCGGAGATCGGTTGCCTAAATTCACAGAGGATCAAAAGCAGAAACTGAAGATGTCATATGATTTTGTCGGGATTAATTATTATACTTCCACCTTCGCTGCTTATAATGGACTCATTGATCCTTCAAGGCCAACTTGGGAATCTGACTCTCTTGTTAAGTGGGATCGTAAGTTTTTCTACCTACCAATTAAAAAGGATATTCATCATAAATTTGATTTCCAATATCGAGAATCAATCATCTCTCAATATGCATTTTCTTCTCACTACTTTTCTTTTCCTTTTTTTCAGCCAAGAATATACTAGGGTACAACATCGGTAGCCAGGTATACAAAATTTCTCTTAGATTTCAAATTTTAGATAGAATTGTTCCATTTCATAGAATGTCATATTTTTTAAGCTAATTTTTGATACCACACTTTTATTTAATAGAAATCAACGCTTGCAATGATTCTATATTATTAGTCACCTAGAATATCAAATATATTATTAAACAAAGTTTCAGAAAAATATAATTTACTCAATCTTTTATCTTTTTCCAGCCTTCAACTGCTTCACTCGCCGTCTACGCAAATGGATTAAGGGAACTTCTGAAATATGTTAAGGAGAAATACAGTGATCCAGAGATCATCATCGCGGAGAATGGTATTTAGTAATAAACAAAAATATAACCAGATTTTCAATACATAAAAAGTGAAACCACTACTTGGATTTAAGAAATTATAAAACTAATAATTTTAGTGACTATCACATTAACAAATACAAATTGCTTCAGGGTACGGAGAGAGTTTGGGCGTTAATGATAAGCTTCCCAATGCGCTCGCTGACTACAACAGAAAATATTACCACCAGAGGCATCTTTTAAGTCTGAATGAGGCAGTTTGGTGAGTTGATATTTAAAACATTTTTCTTGTAAAAACTTTCATTTTTTGATAAATGATTTGATTAAATTTTCTTTGTGCAGTGTGGATAAAGTAAACGTGACAGGATACTTTGCATGGTCATTGCTAGACAATTTCGAATGGCAAGATGGATATGAAACGAGATACGGACTCTACTACATCGACTACAAAAATAATTTGACTCGTCACGAAAAAGAATCAGCAAAATGGTTCAAAGAATTTTTGAAGGAACCAATATCTTCAAAAATCGTTGGAAATTACAAAGATGAGCTCTGAACAGATATATAAAGAAAAGAAACATTGCAACAATACGGATCAGCTGATATATACAGTTTAAAAGAAAAGATTTATTCCGCAGCATTTCATTTGTATTCTTTATTTATTTATTCATTTATATATTTGCGTTGTATATTTTGTAAGCTATATAATTATGATACGATTGAATGATTTATATAAATAAGTTTCAACTCTTATATAATTTTATTCAGATACTTCGTCCACATTCTCTCAATTTTCACCAATAATAGAATCACATATAACAAAAATAGGAAAAATCCTATAAAAACTATGAAGTCAGCAGCCACTTCCACTTTAAACCCTTAAGGTTTTGAACTCCCACAATAAACTATCAAGATGACAATTTTGCTATTTTAAACTATCAAAATGATTTTTGTGGGGCCGCAAACACGGAAACCACTTTAATGGTATAAAATAGCAAAGTTGTCACCTCGATGGTTTATTGTGTGAGTTTAAAATCTTAAAGATTTAAACTGGAAGTGGCAGTAACCTTTATGGTTTTTATGAGATTTTTGCTAGAAAAATATGATAAACTGTCCCATATATAAAAAGAATCTAAAGTACTATATATATATATATATATATATATATATACTATACATAAATCTTTTCACTCATTGCCAGTTAGTACATCAATAATAGAATCACAAAACAAATAATCCCTCAAATTCAATTTCATTGACAAGTCTAAGCTACTGAAAATATTTAGTTGTTTTTGGTTAAATGATTTGGCACTATAGACATCATAAGATTCTGTATGTTTGAAATACTTTCTCAGCATGTTTCAAAAGCGAAGTTGAATATAGTTTGTCAATTTTACATAAATCCAAACTCGCAATTGAATCCAAATAAAGAGTTCTAATTCTAAACTGATTTTAGAAACGGGCAACATCTATGCATAGTATCAATACTTAGTTGAAAGCTTAAAATCTAGACTGAATACTTTTTTGTTAAACTAAAATCTTGAGTGAATACTCGGATGATAAATATACAAACATTGATTATATATTTGTGTAGTATTGTTTAAATCAAGACTGTAACTCATAAAAGGAATTACAATTCCGGGTTCATCAATCCTCCTCTTCCAGTTTCTCCATCTTTTCCTTAAATTCACCATCACAATTCTCCAACTCTGACCTCTTCCTTCTGAGAACTTTAACCAAACCCTCGAGCGCCACATCAGCATCCTCATTTTTCATTAGCTCCTCTGCAACTTGAGCTGGAGTCAACACTTCTCCATCAATCAAACGCTTGATTTCCGGGTAGAGATGGTGAGGGTCATCGTAAGAAAAGCCCAAGTAGTTGGACGCCAAAGTCCTGAATACATCAAAACAACAATGTCCCATGTGAATATGCATATCCATACGCCCTGTGATGAATTTTGAGAGAGGAATCGATCTTTGTAAGGAGAATTTCTGATGTCCTGTTATTGATCTCAATCGAGAATATATACAGCTTATACAACATCGTTATTCCTGATTGTGTGCTCTGCGTATCTACAAAATAGGAAATATATCAACTGATTGCACTAATTGATTGATTGTCCTTGAGTCTTGCCTATCATCCCCCTCAAGTGGAGCATGTATATCCACAATGCTCAACTTGTCATTGTGAGCTAGAAGCTCTGTTCTGCCCAGTGCTTTCGTTAATATGTCGGCCAATTGCTGTCGAGTTGGAACATATCTAGTAGACACATTACGGGACAAGATCTCATCTCGAATAAAGTGACAGTCAATGCCAATGTGTTTTGTACGTTCGTGGAATACCGGGTTCTTAGCTATGTCGAGTGCAGATTTGCTGTCCGAATTGATAACCATTGGTTGATCGTGTCGTGTACCCAAATCAGTCAAAAGACGTTTGATCCAGATGAGTTCTTGAGTGAGCACGGCCATGGAACGGTATTCTGCCTCAGCTGATGAACGACTCACAGTTGGCTGTTTCTTTGTCTTCCATGAAATGGGTGAGTCTCCCAACTGAACAACATAACCGGTAAGTGATCTACGCRTGAGAGGACAGCTTCCCCAATCAGAATCRCACCATCCATTTAGCTRAAAATCTTTAGCAGAGCTGAGAAGAATTCCTTGTCCTGRACTATTCTTCATATAAYGCACAACCCGCAAAGCTGTTTCCCAATGGTCCTCTCTAGGTTGCTTCATAAACTGAGCCAGCGTATGTACCGAGTAAGCTAAATCTGGTCTAGTATTAGCGATGTATATCAACTTTCCAATTAGCCTACGATATGGCAGCGGATCAAGAAGCATTGCAGACTCCAATAGTGCTAGCTTGTGGTTCTATGGGATCGGCACAACTGTTGGCTTTGCGCCTAGTAAACCTGTTTCTACAATTATGTCCAAAGCGTACTTTCGGTGACAGAAAAAAAAACCGTCTTTACTTCTCGCAACTTCGATGCCTAAGAAATATTTCAGCAAACCCAGATCTTTCATGTGAAAGTTTGCAGCCAAATACTCTTTAAAATTTTGTACCTCAATTTCTGAACTCTCCATGATAATGAGATCATCCACATAAATCAAAATGTGCAGCTCGTAGTCTCGTTTGTTTAATATAAATAGTGAATAATCTGCATACGACTGCTTAAATCCGTAGCATATTAACAATTTTGAGAGCTTAGCAAACCAACAGCGAGGAGCTTGTTTTAAACCGTATATCGACTTTTTCAAGCGACAGACCTTGTTTGTAGCTGAAGCGTTGAATCCCGGTGGAAGTCTCATAAACACCTCTTCTTCTAAATCACCATGAAGGAAGGCATCGTGGACATCCATTTGATGAACAATCCAATTTTTTTCAGCAGCATACTTGAGAAAAAGTCGTACGGTGCTCATCTTTGCGACCGGAGCAAAGGTATCGCCGTAATCACGTCCTGCTTTTTGTTTGTTCCCAAGAGCTACGAGCCTCGCCTTGTGTCGTTCTAGAGTCCCATCAGATTTGTACTTAAATTGGTAAACCCACTTACATCCGATTGCGCTCTTGCCAGGAGGAAGATCGATAATTTCCCATGTGTCATTCAATTCTTGAGCTTTAATTTCAGAAGACATCGCCTCACACCAAACCTTATGTTTGGAAGCTTCCAAGTAGCTCTGTAGCAGTTGTAATCGCAGCCTGAAAAGCCTTGTGCGCTAAAGACAAGTGCTCAGATGACACATAATTGGCAATTGGATAAGACGCTGTAGAACCCGAATCCGTAACAAGCTTGCGTTTGACGGTTTCGACGACATACTCTTTCAATTTGGCTGGTTGTTGTTTATGTCGATGTCAACGACCTAGCTGTTGTTTATGTCGATGTCCACGACCTAGCTGTTGAGATTCTGCGTCAACCGTAGTGGAATTAATTCTCGACGCTGAAGCATCAATAGCCGCCGATAAACTAGTCGACGTTGAAGAATTTTCTGGAATGAGTGGCTGGTCGTCACGAGGTGAAGCAGTTTCACGTGATGGAGAAGATGGGTCTTCGTTGATGGGCTGAGATACAATTGGCAGAGAACTCCTTCTTCGTGGGCCTTCTTCATCTAAAATGTCTAACAGGCCCAAACCCAATGACATATTTTGATTTTCTATATCTGTTGTTGGCGATGGTGAAGAAGCAAATGGAAATTGATCTTCAACAAAAATAACATCCCGTGAGACCACAAATTATGCTTCATCTAAATCAAATAGTCTCCACCCCTTCTGCCCATGTGGATACCCAATGAAGACGCAACGTTTAGCTCGAGAGGCAAACTTATCACCTTTCATGTTCGTAGTAGAAGCATAACACAAGCATCCAAAAACGCGAAGATGATCTGAGGATGGGATTTTGCTGTACAGCATCTCATATGGTGTTTGGTAAGTTCAGTTTTTGGACCGGGTCTACACAAATAACCCCAGCACGTTGTAGTACGTAGGGATCGAATCCACAGGGATCAAGTGTTGCACTACGAATTATAGAGAATGATTAAGAAGCTAAGCCGAAAATAAAAGAGTTTGTAATAATAACAATTGTAAACTAAACAAAAGCGGTAAATAAAAAGGCTAACGAAGAAAGATTGATAAATATAAACGCTAGATCAGGGGAATTCGCAAGGATTCAGGGATCGAGAACTAGACAATTATTCAGGGATTTATAACTAGGAACCATCTTAAACTACAAACACGAATGTAAATTCAATCCACTGTCGTGGCATCAAATATCTTTATCGAACAACCTAGCGTGTTATGATTGTCGATAAGCTTTTCAAGGGCTCAAGTTTGATTCGTTCACGAATTGCCTTAACATGCTTTCGTTGGTCAAGGACAATCCTCATCAAAGTCCTATCCAGTTAATTATAAGCTTTTGGAGAATAGAATCAACCTGATCAAAGACTAGATTCAATCGTTGTCGCCAATCTTAAACTCAAACACAAATGTATAACCAATCCACTTTCGTGGTAACAATCACTTTGTCAGAAACTTAAGGTTCTAAAACTTGTTTGAACTCAAACTTCTAGACAAGCATTAAGCGAGTTCAATTTGTTCACAAGTTTGCCTTAGCATCAACTTTCGTTGGCTAAGGACAAATTGCTCACCTATGTTCTATSAAGCAACCTATAACACTTTTGGKGGATAGATTAAACCTCAGTTCATAGACTAAATGATCAGTTTAGTCTAAGCAATAAACACAACCATAGGTGAAGATGACAAGATTCAATCTAGTCAATTGCAACATAGATGAAGATCAAATATCAATACCCTATCATGTGTTCATGATATGAATTCCTTTGAAAACCCCCAACCTAACAAGGATACTACTCAGACATAATTACAGAGAAAGCAAGAAGAGACAAACAGAAATTCATAAACATCAAGAACAAGATTGTTTAAGGGATAAGAAATCTTCTCTATGGATGATGAATCAAGATGTGTTCTTCTTCCAAGCTTACAAGATTATATAAATGAGAGAGTTTTTACAAGTTTTTCACTCTCTCTAGAGAGAGAATGAGTTACAGAACATCCCTTGTCGAACAATGGCCGAAAATCATATTAAATACACTCAAAACGCGTTCTCAAATAAATATCTAAAATAGGTCGGCTCGGAGTGAGTCACGTCGATCGAGGGGATCGGTCGATCATGGGTACCATGGTCGATCAGAAGTTGCTCCGATGGAATGATGGAATGTTGATCGATCGATCATACATGCCTGATCGATCGATCATCTCTCCAGATGCTTATTTCTCCATCTGCTTCATATGCTGGCCAGATTGACCCGTCTTCAGTAAAACGGGCATAACTTTTGAACCACTGATGATAATGACATGAAACTAGTACCAAATGAAAGCTAACTCAAAGAGCTATCTCGTCTCCAAAAATCATCAAAATCCGGCATGGGGAAGATAATAAACGAAAAGAAAACTTCTGACCCTTCTGCATAATCCTGCATCTTGAAAACGTCCAGTTTTGATCTTTTGCCCTTATCCATTGCTCTTTGCGAACTTAGAAGTTTTCCAACCTGTAAAGACTCTAAAATACAAATAAAATACACAAAGACCTACTAAAATGATGGTTAAAATCCATCAAAACCGTAATATATCAGTGTTTTACCACCTAAGAGCGTCGACGGTGTTCTGTTTATCAAGTATCCAGCCGTGAGTACACATTCCCCCCTAAAAAGTAATGGGTAACTAGCCTTGAAATCGCAAAGCACGAGCCACATTGAGTGTATGTCTATGTTTGCGCTCCACCCGACCGTTCTGGTTTGGTGTATAAACACATGTTGTTTCATGGAGAATTCCATTGTCTTTGAAGAATGGAGATAGGCTTAAAAACTCGGACCCGTTGTCGCTTCGTACGCGTTTGATCTTTTTCTCAAATTGCCTTTCTATCATTGATGTAAATTGTTGCAGTTTCAGTTTTGTTTCGCCTTTGGTGTGCATCAAGAATATCCATACACTTCTTGAATAATCATCAACAATTGTTAGAAAAAAAAGAGCTCCTGATGAGCTTTCCGTACGATACGGACCCCAAATATCAACATGAATCAATTCAAACAACGTTTCAGCTTTATTGGAACTCAATGGAAACGAATTGCGAGTTTTCTTGGCGCGGAGACAAGTATCACACGCTTTATTTATACTCGAAACAGAAATATCAGAAATCGAGAGCAGAACTTTATTTGAAGGATGTCCAAAACGATGATGCCACAAATCGTATGAGCCTTTTTCCCGAGTTGTGGTAGCAACCGCAGTTTCCATCCCGCGAAAAAGAAATGTCCCGTTCTCTCTTTTACCAACTCCAGTCACCATCCTCGAAGCTCGGTCCTGGATGACAAGAAATCGATCAGACATCTGAACAACACACTTGTTCTCATCCAACAACTGACCCAGAGAAATCAATTCTGACTGCAACTCATCAACAAGAAATACAGATTGCAAAACTAGATGTGAACTCAATCGAACCGTGCCTTCCCGAATAGCTAACCGTTCTGTTCCATTAGCTAACACAACTAAAACTGGTGCTATACTCCTTATATTTGACAAACGCTCAATATGACCAGTCATATGATGAGAGCAACCTGTATCAAGAACCCAAGAAGGCGAATAAGATGTCATACCAGTAAGATGTTCTTGAGAAGAATGTTTGGAAGCGTTGAGCAGCTTCTTCACCGTCTCCCATTCTGCATTGGTCAAGGCGGTAACGCCATCCCGATCACCACTCACGATTGATAAACTTGAAAAGAAATAGAAAAAAAATCAAGATATTTGAGTCATAACTCTGATACCATGATGAATTTTGAGAGAGGAATCGATCTTTGTAAGGAGAATTTCTGATGTCCTGTTATTGATCTCAATCGAGAATATATACAGCTTATACAACATCGTTATTCCTGATTGTGTGCTCTGTGTATCTACAAAATAGAAAATATATCAACTGATTGCACTAATTGATTGATTGTCCTTGAGTCTTGCCTATCACCCTGGCCTAAGCAATGCCGGATCGAGCCTCTCCTTGTGGTTTGTGGTGAAGATTACAATGCGTTCGTCTCCACAGCTCGACCATAACCCATCTATGCAATTTAAGAGCCCTGATAACGTCAAACTTGCTGATCCCTATTTACAAAGGATCCACGTATTGGTTGCAAGCATTTCATGATAATCTAAAACTTAATGGTAGTTTTTAATGAAAATATTAATGAAAATAAAACCTATGTGAAGACCAAACCATAGAATCGTCATGAGTCTTAGGTTGCAACCTTGTATGCAAATCCACGGCGCAGTCTATATCTTCTACCAAAAGAATCGAGCTGTTCGTAGTACCGAGAAGTAATCTCCTTAGATCAGCGTCCTCCCTCACGCTTGCAAGCTGGAGATCATAGATATCAAACTTGAGGTAGTTAGCCATGGCCGCAACTAGGCTAGTCTTCCCAGTCCCAGGTGGACCGTACAGCAAGTAACCCCTTTTCCAAGGTTTCCCTACTCTTTTATAAAAATCTTTCCTTCTGATGAACTGGTCAAGATCTCCCATCACAGAACGCTTGAGCTCGTCTTTCATAGCCATGGTGTCAAATGTTGACGGGTGCTCGAGGTTCACGGATTGCCATTTTAGATACCTGTTACAGTAGGAGTACATCTTAATGATTTTCCTCTCGTTGTTGATCACCTTTGCCTTGCTCTCCACGTAAGGTACATAAGAATTCAAGACCAAGTCTCTGTGTTTCTTTTCAAAGCTAAGCTCAAAACAATCCCGATCAGGGTTTAGCTTAAAATGCTCCCCAAATTCGTGAACCATATTGTTCTTCTTGCTGTTAACACAAAACCGCCACTTGAGCTCAATGCCTTGGTAGACATCCGAGACAACCTCTCCTACGCTGAGTTGTAAATTAACGTTTTTCTCACTGCGGTCTCTAGAGATCCTTAGCCTTGCCGCGTTGGTGTTGATCTTGGTGGAGAGATAAACCTGAGCAGCTCCGTAGAGCTCGTTGTACATCCCATTCTTGATCTGGTCGTCGATGATGAGCGTGAGAGTCGATGGAGTAGAGTACAAGAAAGAATTGAGATAAGAGATGATGTAGTTTTGTAACGGAGGTGGAATTGTCATCTCAATAAATGGTTTGATCATCATGATGTATCCCGTCAATGATGCGTAGGCCGAGACAGTCGGTGCAAGTGAAGGAAGATTTCTAAGAGAAAACATCGTTGATAATATGAAACGCACCAAATATACCCAAGGCACTCAAAGTAGAAGAGGTTGTTAATACATATCTGGAGAGAAGCTAACCATTTATCTTGAATAATATTGTTGGTAGCTAGCTGTTCGAAATAGAAAAAGACATTAAAAACAAAAAGGAAATGTAAATATGAAGTCAATATATGATAGATCTTCACAACGAAATAAGAAATTCCATTTCTTTGTGTCTTCACTAGTTGACAACCCCTATATATATTGAAAATCTTATTAAGTAAAATTGGGTTTTTTTTAATACAAATGTCATATACATCCTGTTCTTATAATTGATATATCAATTATATAAGATCTTATATAAGATCCCATGCGTGTCAAAATAATACTGTAATTTTATATACAATCTAAGTAGATTGATGACATATATCATAAAATGTTTTACAACATGTTATTAACTAAAACTAGATTTGTTTTATATCAATTTTCGATATGCATATATAATATAATGAAAACTGTAATATGAATATCTCGTGGTAAAAAGTAATTTAAAGATAAGTGGGGTTATTATAGCAAGAAAAGAAAATAACCAAACGAGTAGAATTTTAATTTAAGTAAGTTTTATAAATTTAAAATTTCCTTCAAAAAATTAAAAGATTTTTTTTCATGATAATATAATGGAAAGAAATACAAGAATATAAAGAAATTCTTTAAATTACCACTATTTATGTTCTGTTTTACAAACCTACCATTTAATATATATTTCCAAAACAAACTTGGTAAATGGTAATCCATGAAAAACTCCTAGATTACTAAAGGTTGTCAAATTTTGGGATCTATTTTTTTAAAAAATGAATTTTTTTATAGAAGTCAAAAGTTCATTGTTCATTGTTAGATTTATATCAATCAATTTATAAGGAAAAATGATTTCTATAAAAAAAAAAAAATCGAGGGTAGTTTCTCTACGGGTCTGTGCAGGCGGCGAGGAAATCCAGTATCGTTACCACCATAGTGAATTATCTAAAGTTTGACATATACGATTTTCAGCTCACCGTTGTTCAAGATGATTACACCCGTAAAAAGCTGCTCCTTGGGATTAAAAAAGTTTCAATACTATTGGAAGACCTTGATCGGTCTTCATAGTTTCAGACCAATACTAAGGTAATTGATTTATAGTTGCTCCTTTGAATGATTCTTTTTTCTCTTGCATTATATAAGTGGATTGTTTTATGATGGAATTAGGTTCAACGGCGGACCCAGCTTATTGGACAGGGCATCACATAAAACTATAAAATATTTAGTTTATATACAAATTTTTTGTAGTAATAAAAATAGTTAAGTGATAAAGAATGCACCACTAAAAATTCGAGGTTAGTGGTTCAATTTCTCATTTAAACATTTTTTAGTTTTTTTTTTTTGCATCCGGTCAAAAAAAGTTCTAAATCTGCCACTGATTAGGTTAGAGGTAGATTGGATGTTCATTTCCATATTCCATATGAGATATTGTTATTCATTTCCATATAGTGTTTAGTAGTTTTGAAGGTTTCAAAACCTTGACATCCAACTACAACCTCTATAAATTAATAAGATTGGGATTACAATATTTTATTAATTTATATAGATATTAATTTACCATAAATTAGTAAAATATTTTTTTCTTAACTTGGTTATTGTAAGAGACATTACTGTAAAATTTTAGAAGGATACGATCGAATTAAGACAATCAAAATTACGTAATAGTAATTTTAGAAGCAAACTCCTTAGACCGTCTCCCCGCACGCTTGCGAGCTGGAGATCATAAAAAGTAACCATATTCGGTTTAGAAAGTAACCATATACGGTTTAGAATATATTAGTTATCAAAACATATCTTATAGTACTGTAATTGAAAAAACTACAAATTTAAACATAACCTTAAATGTTTGATGAATCAATATAATGGGCCAAAAAAATTAAAATTGACCTGCTTCAAATCCAATGGAATTGATCTAAAGTTATACAACCAATAACCACCCAAATGGAAAACCCAAACCTCGAAAACTAGAAAAACGATATGAAGTACCAAATCCTTATCGAAACCCCGATTTGTAAGTTTCTCTCAAGTGAAAACTTAGATTGTTCAGGTCTCCTCAATGTTGGATATCCTCTTCTCTCCCTCTTCGAGCATCTTCATCTTCTTAGATTCATCATCACACATCTCTGACTCTGACCTCTTCCTTTTGAGAACCTTAACCAAACCCTCAAGCGCCATATCAGCATCTTCAATTTTCATTAGTTCCTCGGCGACTTGAGCCGGAGTCAACACTTGTCCATCAATCAAACGTTTGATGTCCGGGTAGAGACGGTGAGTGTCATCATTGTTGTGAGACAGGCCTAAGTAGTTAGATGCCAATGTTTTAAATCCCTCAAAACTGCAATGTCCCAAGTAAATGTGCATATCCATACGGCCTGGTCTGAGCAAAACGGGATCGAGCTTCTCCTTGTTATTAGTCGTGAATATTACTATGCGTTCATCTCCGCAACTAGACCATAACCCATCAATGCAGTTTATAAGTCCTGATAATGTCAATGGTGTTGATTCCTATATATACAAAACTTGTTTAGGATCCATGTATTAGTTGCACAAAATAAATTATATAACATTAAACCATTGTGAAGACCAAACCTTGGGAGCACCAAAGGTCGTGGTTGCAGATTGCAACCTTGTAGGCAAATCCACGGAACAATCTATATCTTCTACAAGAAGAATCGAGCTGTTATTAGTGGCGAGAAGCAACCTCCTCAGATCGGCGTCCCTTGTACGCTTGCGAGCTGGAGATCATATATATCAAACTTGAGGTAATTAGCCATTGCTGCCACTAGACTAGACTTCCCGGTCCCTGTTGGCCCATACAACAAGTAACCCCTCTTCCAAGCTTTTCCAACTCTCTTGTAGTAATCTTTTCTTTTGATGAACCGATCAAGATCTTCCATCACAGAACGCTTGAGCTTACGCGTCATAGCCATTGTGTCAAATGTCGAAGGGTGCTCGAAGTTGACAGATTCCCAGCAAAAAGTATAGTTAGAGTAGGAGTGCATCTTGATGATTCTCCTCTCGTTCTTGATCACCTTTGCTTTCCTCTCCACGTAAGGTACATAGGAGTTCACGACCAAGTCTCTGTGTTTCTTGTCGAAGCTTAGCTCGAAGCATTCCCAATCTACAATCGTGGTTGTCTTGCTGCTTCCAGCTAAATACCGCCACTTGAGCTCAATGCCTTTGTAGACATCGGAGACAACCTCTCCTTGGCTGAGGTATAAGTTGACGTTCTTATTATTGTTAGGGTCTCTACTCATCCTTAGCTTTGATGCATCAGGGCTTGTCTTACTTGAGAGATAAATTTGAGCCGCAGAATAGAGCTCGTTTTGCCTCTTCATCCCGTTTCTATCAGTCCCGTTCATGTCATTGATGAGAAGCGTGAGAGTCGATGAACGAGAGCCGACTAAAGACTTGATGTAAGAGATAACGAATTTCTGTAACGGTTGTGGAATTATCGTGTGAATCATTGGTTTGATCATCATGATGTATCCCGCTAGTGATGCATAGGTAGAGAACATTGATGCAGGAGAAGGGAGATCTCTAGAGAACACCATCGTTTTCGACTTTAGGGTTTGCTCTCCCTTCAATGTTGTTGCGTTTGAGGCTTTTGGTTAAATTGAGTTTATATAGATAATTGTATTGGGATTTGGGAGATAATTTCCTTTTTCTTATTCTTTTTTTAATAAGTATTTTCCTTTTCCTTTGTGATAAAAGAAAAAAATAAATTCATTTTTCTTGTATATATATATCCAATTTCATTATGATAGAAATAAGACAAAAAAAATAAAAATAATAATATAGTTAGGTAGGTTATAGGTAAATCGATTTCATAGAGTGCACATCAAGCTATTACGCAGTTGTAAGTCTATGACTAGTTATAGTTATATAGTCGGTTTAGAAAATTAATTACCACATATAATAAATTTAAAGAAATAAATTAAGATATTAAAAGATTTGCTCTTCTCGAATTCTTTGTAACAAGAGACTCTCCACTCTATGCTTTATTTTTTCTTTGGTTCTTCCTTTATATAGATAAGGTAATAATGCGCGTTGTATAACATTCTTAGTAATGTACCGCCAAAGGGTATCTCAATAGTTTCTTTAAAGAAAAATAAAGTTCCATATTTCTTAACGCGTCTTACTAGGTCTGGACATAAAATCAGAATTCGAAAATCCGATCCGAATCCGATCCGAAATAGGTTCAGATTCTATATGACCATATCCGAAATCCGAATAACCCGATCCGAATCCAAAAAAATCCGAAAACCCCGAAAAAATCCAAAAAAATCTGGAAAAATCAGAATAACCCGATCCGAATCCGACATAAATCCGATTCGAAATAGATTCGGATTCTATTCGGATTCTATATGACCCTATCCGAATAATCCAAATAATCCGATCCGAACCCGATCAGAAATCCGAATGCACAAGCCTACGTCTTACAATGGTTCACATGCAACCCTACAAAATAAACATATAAGAAATTTATTAAGAAAACACTCAATTTATATCATCTCAGAGATTTCCAAACTTTTAACCTTGAGTTGTAATTAGCCTCTTAAGTCTATTTTTGTTTCCTCATAATCTTATTTGAACTAATGGATCATATAACACACGATTAGGTCCAAAACAGAACAAGTTTCTTAATTCTTTTGCTGTTCTTCTTCGGAGAACCCTTTGTATCACGCCTTAATCTCATCTCTTCCATCTCCAATCTACTCTCTTTCTTCTTCATCATCACCGGATTCGGTTCCTCAGATTTTAGCCTCATTTTCTCTAAAACATTCACCAAACCCTCAAGCGCCACGTCAGCATCCTCGCTCTTCATCAGCTCCTCTGCCACTTGTGCCGGCGTCATTACCTCCCCGTCGATCAAACGCTCAATCTCCGGATAGAGACGGTGTGGCATTGTGGCATCGTTCAAACCCAAATAGTTGGAGGCTAAAGTCTTGAATCCTTGAAAAGAGCAGTGTCCCATGTAAATGTGCATATCCATACGACCCGGACGTAGCAATGCCGGGTCAAGCCTATCTTTATGGTTTGTTGTGAATATTATAATCCTCTCGTCTCCACAGCTTGACCATAGTCCGTCTATGAAATTCAGCAGCCCCGACAACGTCAATGGTCCCTAAACACACATTTTCAATGAAAACGAAGGAAACAAAAAAACCATTTAAATATACTAAAATTATCTAGACTAATCAGATTTAGTCTTGTTACACTATATTTGGATTCAGTTTGGTATATGAAAAAAACTATTGGTTTATTTATAAATAAAAATTGGTTGGTACGGAGTTTGGTTTGGTTCGATTTGGTAATTTGGTTAACATGAATGCCCAATCATATACCAAAACCAAAATTATAGTAGAAATCTAACCTGAGAGTCGCCACGGTTCTTGCCATCAACTGGCTGCTCCAATCTGTTGGGCAAATCCACTGCGCAATCGATATCTTCTATGACAAGAATCGAGCGGTTACGTGTGGCTAGTAAAAGCCTCCTGAGATCAGAGTCACGCATCACACTCGCTAGTTGAAGATCATAAACATCAAACTTGAGGTAATTAGCCATGGCTGCAACCAGACTAGACTTGCCGGTTCCGGGTGGTCCGTACAGCAAGTAACCCCTCTTCCAAGCTTTCCCTACTCTCTTGTAAAACTCTTTCCTTCTTATGAACCGATCAAGATCTTCGATGACGTCACGCTTGAGGTCATCTTCCATAGCCATTGTCTCAAAGGTCGAAGGATGTTCGAGAATAACTGATTCCCATCTAAGACTGTTGAGAGAATGCAGCATCAAGATTCTCCTCTCGTCTCTTATCTCTTTAGCTTTACTCTCGATGTAAGGAATGTAAGAGCTCAAGATCAAATCTTTATGTTTCTTGTCGAAACTCAGCTCAAAATACTCGCTTCTACCGTCATCGTCCAAACCGCCTCTTCTTCCTCCTCCTCCGCCTCTTCCTCCTCCTCCGCCGCCGCTCTTATTGTCTCCGCCGTCTGTAACAAACCTCCATACTAGCTGGACGTCTTGGTACACGTCGTTGACGATTTCTCCGTTACTAAGATACAAATTGACATGTTTGTCCTTATGGCCTTTACTGATTCTGAGCCTGACTGCGTCGGGACTGATCTTGGTGGAGAGATAAGTCTGAGCGGCTCGGTAGATCTCGTTGTTCCTGCCCATGTTGTCGTCGTCGATGGTTAGAGTCAAAGTGGAGGAAGAAGAACGGCAGAACAGAGACCGGAGTCTCCTGTAAATGAAATCTTGGATCGGAGCTGGGATTAGCTCGTGAGCCATTGATCGTATCATCATCATGTAACCTGCCATTGATGCGTAAGCTGTGAAAACCGATGTAGGTGAAGGAAGATCCTTAGAGAAAAACATTGTATCTCTCTGTTTTTACTCTGTTTTCGCACTGTTTTTTTCTCTGTTTTCTCAGTGTGTTTACTTGAAGATGGAGATAGTGATAGTGAAAGTGAGAGGTAAAAGAGATATATAAAGAAGAAGAGAAGCTTAAGGAAGAAGGTTTCATTTGTGGTTAGAAGACATTATTAGTCTCTTATGTCTTAATTTCTTGTTATCTTTATTCAATGGATGTGTGTCTTTTTTCTACAATATTATTAAAAGTTTTGAGAAGGGAAAAAAGTAAATAATAAAGTAGTAATAAGAGGACAAAAGAAACTCATGGAAATTTTCCACGTCTCTTCCCACGAAGAGCATGTCCATTCATTTTCTATTTTTATCTCATATGAACAGTCTTATTTTAATATTTATTGCTTGACCACTCAAGACTAAAATATTTTGATGTTTCTAACTTTTATATTATACAGTTGGAGTGTACCAATTTTGTAGCTTTGTGCTTTTGGTCTAGATTTGAAATCGATTTTTTTACGAAAAGCTTAATATTATTCATATACCGATCTGAAATTGAATTTAAACATCTAATTTGTTATCGTTTATCGAATAATCATTAATCTAATCTATTAAAAAATTTGAACATTTTACAAACTATATATACAATCAACAAAAATATCTAACTATACACAACGGAACAGTCTAATCGGCATGCATCATACAAAATCACAACGAAGTACAAGTTTTATACTTATCCATAATATATACACAGAAAATAAAACATGATACGTGGTAGAAATATGAATCCATTAATTAGCCATTGCATCAGTGACGTTTTTACATAGATACAACGTCCTATTTAATTATGTTATTATTGGAAACGTTTATTGCTTGCCAGAAAAGAAAAAAAAACAAATTGTAGTGATAATATAAATTTTTGGATTTTGTTTGTTGAATGTGGAAGATGACTTGTACAATATACACTTACGTAAAATAGTAATTATATACTCAAAACTAGTTTGATTTTCTATATCTCGATTACCAAAATAACCCAAAATGTTTTTCTCTTTTTAATAATTTCTACAAGAACGAAACCTATTACACTGACACTTTTGTCTTCCAAAACAGTTTAGGAAGTTTTAGTAGATGTGTTTATGTTAATAAGTTCAGATAGTACAGTCACTATTTATGGTTAGAATATTAACTTTTAACTTTGGTAATAATGAGATATTTGATGATTAACCATAAAAGACCAAAAGCAAAAAAAGATTCCGCTAGATTGTCGCGATGTGGCATGTGAGGGCGGGGGGCAAAGGCAATTGCGTGTGGTAATTATCCAAGAGTGCAAAATTTGAAAAGGAAAAAGTACGTGTCAGAATATCATTGGATGATTGGACTCATAACCCAAGAAGAGAAAATTAATAAGTGTAAGTGTACCATGAGTCATGGATTCATCGTTTCGTTCATTTTGGACCGTGGCGTACCGTAAACTCTGCACCGTACACTAGTTCTTCAAAAGTAAATTCAACAAAACAGTTTTTCATTCAAATATAAAATACTAAAGTAACTTTTTTTTTGTTTTTTTAGTCAAAAAAACGTCTCATTCTTAAAGGCGAAAATGAAAAGTAGAAAAAAGAAATTCTAAATGATCAATTGAGTTTCTTTTGTCTCATTTTCGATCCGCTTAACAAAAAATAATAGAATTAATAAGCTTGAATCTTATCTGATGTGGTCATGTGATGCACATTTTGAAAACAATAGAATTTAAGATTGTATCTCGTAACATGAGATATAGTCGAAGCACAGAACTAATCTACGGTTCCATAATTATTAACGATCATTATACAAGCATTTTCCTTGTCTTTTGACAGTTACATAAATTAATTTCTTAAATTAACTATATCTCATTTAACTATTTTCGTTATTTACAATTTGTTTTCATTTTTTACTAGCATATCATTTCACAATGTCACTAGTATGATGAATATAGAGAAAATAACTTTACAAAGATGAGGATAGAAATAGAGAAAATAAACTTGTATTTCTGCATGTACTAGTATTAAGGTACTGCCAACTTTATGAAATATCTACTACAAAATCATAAAGCATCATATGTAGTTTTGGAAAAGAACAAGCCGACTTGTAAAAGCTGTCTTTAAAAATTATAAATTTGTTAATCATTCTACCAATATATTTCAATCATCTTTTGTAGATATGCTTTATAAAAGTGGATTGATGATGATTCACGTATAGGCTAGTAGCCAAAGTTAATAGCAACATACCAAAATAAGTAGGGTAGGTCATGTCAGTATGTCCACCACTCACAAAGTACCAAAGCGGTATACGTTAACTGTGTGCTAACCAATTCGTAAACCAATCAATTGAAACTTATAACAAACACGTAACGGAAAAGGGTTTATGAAGCTTCCAACACAAATACAACTCTCACTCAGTTAAGACACAAACTCTTATAATTGGGCTATAAATTATTAATCAGACAAATAGTTCCACTGTGGAGTAATCAAACGCAGAGATGTAGATCAGAACTGGAATTGCATTTCCGGAGAGTATCCCAGAGCTTCAAGGTTTGCAGCCATGGCCTTGTTCATTGGCGGTGGCCCGCATCTTAGGATCTGCAACATAAAATGAACCGTAAAAGGATTATAATACCATCGAAACATTGCATGTTCCTCACTCAAAATTACTTCTTTGTCAATGTTTCATTCTCTTCAGTATTCTTGGGTTTGTTTCAAACATTCACATATTTTGCGGTTTTGTTTCACTCATCGTTTACAAGATTTACAAGATAATGTTTTCGAGATTAGATTTAGAAACCGTGATGCTCGGGTATGTTCAAGATCAAGAACGGAGGAGGGTTTACCTGAATATCGGATGCTGGTGCAGGGCAATGAGTCTGAATCATTTCCTTTGATACAAATCCAACACCACCATCCCATGTTTCCGGAGGCTAATCATTGTCACAGAAGATAAACCAAAACACCAAGAGCAAAAAGGTATCAAGAAGAGTTTTCTTTAGGTAGTTACATTAGAGGAATGCAAGAACATTTTGGATTTCGTAGCCAACCTGGTTCAAAACATAGTAGATTTTGAATTGATCCGGGTAATTGGCAGTAAGATCCTCCAATTCTTCCTGGAAAAAAAAAAGTATTGATTCACATAACATTTAGTGTTTGAAAATAGTCTATGAAAACGCAATACTTGTTCTCGACTTATAAGAATCAGCAGGTGAGAAGCATTATACCTTTAAGAGAATATCTTCGTATGTGACATTGGCATAAATGAGGTGCACCTTTGTCTTGTCTGTTGGGTTTTCTAGAATTGCTCTAGCAACCTTCACAAATACGAAATAAAACGCGCTTCAAACATATACATTGGCTTCAAAAACGTTATTAAACGCAAATGTATCAGACATACTTGGAACATGGGAGTGATGCCTGAACCTCCAGCAAGCATTCCAAATGCCCTAAACTGACCTGGTTGATACTTGAACCTACCCTGACAAATAAAAAGTAATAAAACAAAAAAGTTTGAGATTCAAGTAAAATATAGAATAACAATTTTGATTGTAACATCAAGTAAGCAGAACATCTGAATTAAAAAGTACCTTGGGTCCCTTTACGGCAAGATGGTCTCCAACACGCATCTCCCTGAAATGATGAGACATCCTTCCTTGTGGATACATCTAGTTGGCAGCGGAAATTTCCAGCAATGTTCGATTTAATTAGAGAAATCGAACACCCGAATCAAAAACCATGCAAGTTGAGAAGTTGTTTTGTTCAATTTAATTAGAGAAATCGAACACCCGAATCAAAAACCATGCAAGTTGAGAAGTTGTTTTAAGAATATACCTTAATTACAAGTTCGAAACGCCCAACGTCTGAATCTAGCGTTGTTGGGGTGTATGGCTTAATAACATCTTCTCCTTGAGCATCTTTGCCCCTATTGAGAAAGTCACTATCATCATCACAACATCCATCGAAACTCTCTAAAATGGAATTCAACACAACCTAACATAAAGTCTACAAATGAGTATGTTCATAGCCATTTCTAAAAGGTTATAGTATCTAGCAACTTGCAGAAGTACGAAATTTGATCTAAAAAATTAAGAGATTATGAACAAAATACAGAGAGGATAATAAGAGAACTACGAGTCCCAAACCTGCAACTGATGTGTTGTCCAATGGGAAGACCCAACACAGAGGTAGGAGTTGGGAGTTCAAAAATGAACTTGGCCACATTGTAACTAAGTTGAACTTTCTTGACAAGCTTGAACTCCTTGAAATTATCCGGATCCAAGCACACTATAAACCAACCAAAAATCACAAGATTTACTCAAAATCTTCAAGTAGATCAATTGAAACAGAAATATCTAAAAGGCATAATTTTTTTTATTCATTTGCTGTGGCCTAATTCAACCTCCCAAACAGATGCATTCAACACAAATCTTTGCTTACTTTGAAATCAGTGTAAGCTACGCATTTGTGAATTGACGAATTGAAAAGTTTTGAAATTGAGATCGAACCTCTGCGTTTCTTGGACAATGAAAGATAATAAGCAGCACCAGCACCGGCGGCGACGAAAGCGACGAAGACACCCAAAAGAATCTGACGATCTAGGGTTCGGAGAAACTCGGTATCCATGGCTAAACCCAAAATAAAAAATAAAAAATAGGAAGAAGAAAATAATCAAATAGCTTAAGAATAATACAAGGGGAATAAAAAAATGCTTTTGCAAAAGTCAGTGCTTTTGGTTTGGTTTGGAGTTAGAGTTGTCTCTTTCCCTTGTTATCTCCGCCACTTAAACGAGAGGGATGGAATCTGGTAGACCTACCCCCCCTCTCACGTTGTAGTTACAAACCTTTATTAATTATTCCATAAATTAAGTATTTGACCAAAAAAACATTTTTTTTTAATTGTTAACAAATAATTTTTAATCACTCATCTACCACAATTATCAAACCATATGACTATTCAATTCTTTGTGAAAAAAAAAAAAAACATGAAAACACTACATTCAAGGATTGATACTAGTATGGTGGTTGGTGAATTCGATCGCTAATAGACTCACATGTTGGCTCTGACTGACTGGTGCAACTTTGTAGACTAAAAATAGTGGGAAGGGAAAATGAAATCTAGTTGGATTCCTCATAAATACTTCCATTTTTCTCTTTGATTGGTGAAAAGTGAAAACAAAAATAGGATATAGAGTAAAAATTAATTATGATGAGGAAAAAAAAATTATTCTAACTTGTTCCACCAGTCAAAACCATTGTATAAAAAAGTAAATTTCTTCTAGTAAACTACAGAGACTATTTCAAATTCATTGGGCTTATTTGATAGACTAATTATTTGCTAATGTGTTGTAAAGTTTGACTAAGAAACAGTTATAAAAGGTTTTAGTAGATTAATTTGTTAAAATTCTTTATGGGTAGCTTGGCTTTGACGTTGAGTGTATAGAAAATTATTCATTTCAACAGTCAAGAACCAAGGATTTGACTATGAAACTTATCCAATTCTGAGTTTTGGTTCGATAATTGGGTTTCATTTGGGACCCCATTAAATGGCCCAATAACAATAGGCATTTAATACTCTTTCGTCTAAGGAAAAAAAACAATAAATGTCGCCGACAAAAAAAAAAACAAATGTCACCGCCGAAGCTTCCACCGGAGTTGGTGGAAGAGATACTCTATTGGGTCACCGTTGATGGAAGAGATACTTTATCGACAATAAGGGTCTCATCGTGTGTACTTGTGATGAAATTGGGCGAGCTTGCATCTACGTTGTGAGGGGAGATGCGTTCAAGAAGATTCCGATTGATTCTTTGCTTGATCTTTGGCCTTATCACGTTGCTTATGTTCCCAGTTTGGTCTCCATCTCTTAGGTCAAAGAGAATAACAAGTATTAGCAGTTTAGTTTCATTACATTTCGGTTTCTTGTTTGGTGTTGTAGCAAACTGAATTGAGTTAGAGTTTTAAGTAACTGAACCTGTTCTACATGAACACCATATGCTCTCCAATTTCTCAGCAAACTCTTCTCCTCTTCCGCTTATGATACTATCATGATCAGCACCAGCAATAATATGAACTTCCACCGCCGGAAAATTCCTCTTCATGTTGCTAGAGCAATATGCAGGAACAATTTTATCGCGGTCGCCTTGCATCAAGTGAATCTTAACGCTAGAGTTTATCAGGGTTCCCAGATGTTCATCAGTAAATTTAGAACCACCGCATATCACATTGTGCATACTATGCCATGCGGAGTGATGTGTGTGCCTTGTTATGTCCTTTATCTTCCAAGGAATCTCCCTTTAACAAAGATCAAAATTTTATTGAAAATATTTGATAGCTTTAAACTGAAACAATCACCAAAACCGGTTCAAATTTTTTTTTACCTTTTACCCATACATAGTTTGATTAGCCACTCCCACATCTTGTGATGCTTGCAAACTAAGAAACAAACGCATCTACCGATATGTTCATACCAAGACATCACCGCTGTTCCAAATGCTAGTGGCGGCCACAGCCGCTTTCGGGCAATCAGGTTCAAGACCGATCCTTCAACCGATGAAGGAAAATAAGGCTGAAATGTAAAAGCACATGCAAACATAAGTTCGCAAATCGAATCTCTGCGGATTAGGCTGAAAACATAAGATTAGAAACCAAACTAATCTCTCACCGATGCGACAAGAGTGACTGATTTGACAATGGTAGAGTGTCTAGCAGCCAAAGCAATAGCAATTAAGCAGCCCATAGAATGTGCAACCACATGAAACGAATCTAATTGGTACGGCGTAATGACAGATCTCTCTATCGTCTCCACATAATCTCTCAATGTATAAAGACTATCCCTTGGCTTAGGACTCTCTCCAAATCCCAAAAGATCAACCGCGAAGAGCCTATAACGATCTTTCTTAATGTTTTCAAACACAGTTTCTGTCCAAAAATGTGATGAACCCATAAAACCATGTATGAATATTACATTCTCGAACGATTCCTGAACAGAGCCCTCTGTTTCTTCAACAAGAAACATCAAAGCAACTGTAAGCAACTTTAACTAATATAATAATCAAATGATGAAGAGAGATAGAATTTTAAAAATGTTAAATCGTTGACCTCGAGAAGTTGAATCTTTGATCACGACGTGAAGATTCCCATCTTCGTTCTTATTCCACGAATTGCAAGATTGGCATCCACAATCTGACCATCTATTCACAGACTCATGAATCTTAGATTTTCGCATTTTCCGAGAAAGCTTGGATATGAATTTTCTCGCGAATCCCAGAAACCATATTTCCCGGAAAATGTTTCTCCTCCGGAATAAAGTCTCCGAAAACTCATTTTCACCGGTTGTATGAAGAGGAGACGCCGTGCAGTAACAGCCTCGGAACTTTCCCTCCAAAATCTCGTCGACGAACTCGTAAACGACACAGAGAATCGCGTCGATGAGGTCGAAGAAGAAGAAGACGATTGAAGATAGGGCGGCGTGAATGGCTGTCCCGAATCTTCTCGGGAAAGACATAGAAGCGGAGGGAATCTAGAGCGCCAGAGAAATTGAGATGAGCTGTTAAGCCACGTTGAAAGAGAGAGGTTTTGAATTTATTACCAAAGCATCATGCAAGCATTCTTAAGTATGTTTTTATTTTCTTGTCGGCAAATCTTTCGTTTATGTATAAGCCCGCAAGCTTCCCCGGCCCAAATGAGCAAAGCCTGAAACGACGTTCACTTGTTGCCTCTAACGACAAGATCCTTGTGTGCATTTAAGCTTATTGTCTGAATGGTATCAATACAAATCTATAAACTAGAAAGATACTTCGATATCATCTATCAAAGCTTGTTGTGTTAGTTCGTATGGACCCATTTAGTGTTGTTTTGGTTATGTGCAGGAGGAGAGAAGAAGCACAATGACTTTTAAAGGATGCTTTCGTCGCTATAGATGGACAATGGAGTTTTTACCCATTTTGTGTATAATTTGAAATGAATATACTATAAAGAAGTTGAATTAAAGAAATACAAAAGACGTAATTGTATATTACTCCGCAAAAACGTTATGCTACTAGGTCATTTATCTCCTTGACCGGTAGGATCAAAGTCGGTGATCTGAGGATTTCTCTGGTGTCGTTGAGAAGCTAGACGCCGTTCCAAGGGGGTCTTCCTCTTGCTGACAACAAACCTATTCACTCCTTTCCTCATCGGCATTATTGACGGGAAATCTTCGTCCGGGATCTGACTTAGCTCGGATATGTTCTTAATCTCAGCCACCCGCTTAAACCATCTCTCTGCTTTTGCTTCCTCTGACATGTCCAACAAGTCAGGCTCCTTCACTAACGAACCCTCCAAGCTCTTTCTATTACTGCTCCTCCCCGCCATTGTTTCCGGATTGTTGCTTGAAGTTTGTTTCGGTTCTTCTTCTACTACCTGAGAAGTGTTTTCTGTCGCCGGAGCTGGAATAGTATCTATTTTTTGCTCGGGTTGTTTCTCTTTGGCGAAATAGTCAGGTGGGAAAGGGACAAAGGGGACAAAGTCTGAATCTTGTGGTCTCTTGTATGCTGGAGAAGTCAGTGAACGGTCTTTCTTCCTACTCACCACAAACCGATTCTCTCCTTTCCGCATTGGCATTTTGTCAGATGAAATCTCTTCCGGTATCGCGCTTTCCAGGTCTGAAACGTTGTGCAGTTCGGTGACCCTCTTGAACCACCTCGTAGGTTTCTCCTCTGATTCTTCATCATTCTTTTCAGGGCGATTTGTTTCTTTGTCAGAGAGATTCGCATTTGACCTGTCCTCTTGGTAGACATTTCGACTGTCACTTGAGACACCGTCCATTTGGTTGTTTTCCGTCAGACCTATCTGTGTTTCCTCCTCAGGTTTCTTGGCAAACATGTCTGAAGGTAGTGGCACAAACGGGACAAAATTGGTGTTTATTGCCTGAGAAGATTCAAACCTCCTGGAAGATACATTCTTGTCATCAGATCGAGAAGCCAAAGAGGATGAAGAACCAAGAATCTCATTCAAGCTCCTATGCGTTTTACTTCCCAAAACCTTATTGTCGTTCCCATTCGAGTTTCCATCTGTAGCTACACTGTTCTCAGCGTTAGCCAACCTTCTCTCAAGAGGTGTTTTTCTGGTGCTAACAACAAATCTGTTCACTCCTTTCCTCAAAGGCATAATCTCTGGAAAATCTTCATCTGTATCAACACTGTTTGCATCAGAACCACCCTGTGCTACTTTACTAAACCACCTCTGTGCTTTCTCTTCATTTTCGACTAGTCTCCTCTCAAGTTCAGGATCATTTGAATAACCAGAGTTGGCTGAATTGAGTGAGAAGTCCCTTGGTCGCTTGCAGTCACATCTTAAGCAAGCTACATTCCTCCCGTAGTTGTAGAAATCACACCTGTGAATGAAACAACCAAGAAAGAATGGAACTGTTAAACTCATCATTCCTCATCGCGTTAACTATAAAGCAGTAGAGAGAAGACCAATTAGTTGCTTACTGGGGACACTCCCATTCGCTACCAGTTAGCTGTCTCTTTGGTCTTGCTTCATCACACTGGAAGCATTTGACATTTCTCGCAAAGTTCATGCCACTGCACCTGTTTCAACAAATTCCCACATCATAAATAGGTTCCGAAACAACAGCAAGACAATTACAACTTACAGACTTCTGAGCTCTAAAGATACCAGCTTTCTATCACAATACTAGTCATGTACTAATTCAAGCTCAGATCCTGAAGAACTTTTTTATGGTAACTTATTCTTATTTCTTTCCAAAGAAGAATAGCAACCAACAGGCCATAGGAGATTCACGTCAAAAGGCTACTGAGAATCAAACAAATTCATACCTCGAGCAAATCCAGTCACCACGTTTCATCTCAATGTTTTTCTGAAAAGACCCGAACGCTTGTCCATTACTATCTGACAACTGATTTTGCATAGTGCCATGAACATTCGACTCAGGAGTACGGACACTCATCTTTGCTATCTGGCTCAAGAGGCTTCGAACCGACGACTCCATAATATCTTGGTTATGGTGTTTGCTCCCTTCAGAAGGAGCAACATCCACAACATAACTCAAAAGAAGCCTCATCAAATCAACTGTACTCGCCTTATCCATATCCAATATCTAATATGAAACACAAAAGATCAAACCATTGGGGCAGAAATCACTATTGAAGACGAGAATTCACCATCCACCATTAAAAGAACTTACCTTACCCATGCCCTGATGACCACTTCTTAGGTAAAGGCTCATCCTTTTAAGTGAATCTGGACCCGTCCTAAATAAGAATGGCTTTCCATTGTCCACCACCACTTCAACGTCTCTCCTCGAAAGCATTCTAATAAACAGTAACATCAGATTGAATAATCAATCAAGAAGACAAAGAGAAACCACGAAAGTGGAGCTAACTTACTCAAGTATGTCTGGTCGATCACGAGCTAGAGCTAAGCAAGCGAGAGCTGGACGGATAAGTTCATCAGGAAAACCGGGAAAGAATTCGTTTTCTGAAACGGAAATTGAACCGGAATCTGAGAAGTAACCAGCCTGGGAGAGAGATTGAAGTAGCTCTGTCCATTCAGGTAGCTGGTGGTGATAAGAAGGAACAAAATCGGCGGCGGAGACACGGACTTGGTGAGTGAAGAATCGTCCGATGGGGAACGTGGGAATAAGCGGCGGCAAAGAGACGAGTGGACGGAGAGAACGGAGATTAGTTGAGGCAACGGAGGAAGGAGTATACGCCCGGCGGTGGAAACGGCGGAGATTGGTTAAGCGGCTGATGTAGAGACCACGGAGTAGGAAGAGAGAAGGAGGAGGAGGAGAGAAGAGAGAGAGGAGTCTGGTGGAGTTGTTCATCGTCCCTCTCCTTATTCGACGGTGACCGCTCGGCGGAGAATATAAGTGTGACGGTTTTTTTATTTTTTGTTTTCTTTTATCCGGATGGATAGTGTAATATTTTTATCGGCGAGGATCATTTCAGTAAATTGGTAAAATAAAAATATAAATAAAAAGATTTTTTTTTTTTTTTAACTCAAATTTTATATATAGTAATTAGAGCCAATGTAATTGGTGTGGAGTACATCCGAAATACATACAGGGACAAAATAATGAAACACAAAAGCCTCAAATCTACTTTCCCAAGCTTTAATTTTATATAACCAGTTAACAACTTCAAATCTCATGGCTCGTCCCAAGAAAATATTAACCAAAATTTGGCAATCTTTTTCAAGGATTACTTTTTTTTATAACCTCTTATCCAAAATTGCTGTATTGCGATTATGAGACTTTGGCATTCTGCTTCTAGTGCAGATATAACAAGATTTCATGTGGCTTGGTTTGCTCCTTTAAAGCAGCTTGTATCATCCTGGATTAGCCACCCTGCTGTAGCTTTTGTATTTTGATTTGTGAAGCTTCTATCATAATTGCACTTGATCCATCCCGGTTTTGGTTTCATCCATCTTGTATGATTGCATTCTATTTTCAGCTGTAGCTTTTTCATTTTACCTAGGCCAGTAGCTATTCATTCTTCAGCATCATGAATTGCAGCATGAAGATCCGTCTGCCAATTGTTGTGTTGTCTTTGAAAAACCAGCTTATTACGACTTTTTCAGATTCTCCAAAAAATCCAAACCATTAGCTGTGACTTCAATGGTTGGATTTCGACATGTTTATGGCACTCAATTAGGGCTTTTATCTTTGTTTCAGAAGGCACATGCAGGTTAGACAGACATCGTATAGGTTAAAAAGAAGATTAAAATTGCAAAACAAATTACGAAAAATTAAGATTGGTTTTATGAGAGTTTTACACATACATCATACGAAATGGGATGGGATGGATTTTTTTTACTATATGAATGAAGTTTTAGAAGAAAAAAGAATATCAAATTCTGCAATTATAATTTTGGAACAGTGAAATATTAAAATGTTAAAAAAAAAAAAAAGGCCGAAGAAGAACTACAAGTTTTATCTAGTTTTCCTAATGACGATGATAAATGGGCCTATATTGGCTAACATAGGCCACATAGTTTATTAAGTAAGCCTATGTGCTATTTTGTACAACTTGGGCTTATCATTATGAATGTTTGGTATTTGTTAATCTTTCATCAAGGGTTGCGTCGTGGAGATTTTCTTAAGGTCATGTAATCATTTGAGGAGCTCTAAGACAACAACAGATTTTAAATGGAGAAAGCTGTGTCAGAGGCATGTTTATTTATTTATTTAAGAAAATCCATACAAATAATGTATTTCATTCAAATGGGATGTCCCTTAGAAAGTATATAGTTTATCGTACTAATAGTGGAATTAACCAACTTATAGTAATCTTATCTAAGAGTATTCCTTCCTTCAGTAGACAGTAGCAGAGCCATGTTTTAAAGATTAGCGTGAGTTTTATCTTGAAATCTTCAACTTATACAAATATAAAAAGGGGTCTGATTCTCGGCATCTTATTAAATTTCACATCGATTTGACATCAATTTTCGTGACTTGAAAAGTTGAAGTGTACAATGTCACACGCATGCAAACATTTTTTTTACTTAAAGCCGTTAAAACATAAAATGATTTATTCCGTTATTAAATTTCCCCACTTATACTTTAGAAAAAAAGCAATGTCAAGGATCTAAAATTGTTTATGTATTACTTCTTGGTTTCAGAACTTGTGGCATATAAACTTAAAACCTCAAAACAGAAATTGACTTTAAAAATTTACGTTAAACTAAGAACTATAGTTTTAAATAAAACAAAGAAAAGAAGAATAAAACATCAGTGGTAGTGTACGGGAGAGAATAATATATGTGTTCTCTTGAACGTGGGAGTCACTGTGAGGTAAAGTTGGGTGTGGAATTGTGGATTAGTTGCCGATCACTGCCGTCAACTTTTGACTAATGTTTATATTGATTAGTACTTTTGCATACATTAAGCTATTTATATTGTAATAACTAAATTTTTTGTTTGGATCTATGTGGAGTAAAATATTGATGTGTACGTGGATAATTAACTGCCTTGATAATGACTTCAATCTAGTCCCGTAAGGTATAACCTCATTAATTCCCCTAACAATGTATTTTATCATAATTAATTACTATTTATATGCTGATGTGATATGTTTAGTTCTATGCCACAAGTGAAATGGACTGGCTAACAACTTTGACATGATTTGTAATTAAATTCAATATAAATAAAGAGACTTTATGTCATTACATCATGAGATAAAGCCCTAAATTCCTCAAATTAGTTAAAGTGTCTTCTTTAAAACTAATCAAGAAGTTTTAAAGAAACTTTCTCTAAGTTAATCTAATTAGTGTGACTTATCTCATGAATCATAATTACACGAACAATATTTTAGCATTTGGAGTTTCGATTTTACCTTTTCTCTCCACCTTTTGTTTTCTGGTTCTATTGAAAGATTGTCTCAAATTTAAAAAGGATAAGAAAAACACAATTCCATTATCAAAATTGGTACAAGTGAGAGAGTTAGAAATTATGGTTAACCAATGATCAGATTCTTCTACCATATCTTTTGCTGGTTAACCATTTCGGTTGTGGTGATATAAACTTTTTTGTTGTCAACATCACATAAACTTGAAGCTGAAACTTAATTTTAAAAGAGAAAAACGATTTTTCGTAAAACTCACCGACGACTTTTATCAGATGACGAACATGATCCGATGGATCCACGAACTACGTAGAGGGAACGAAACCCCGAATTATGTAGAAAAAGCAATCCTATATATTATCCATTCAAATAAATTCAATTGCAGCTGTATCTTTTGGTCTAGTGATTTCTATTAGATCACCGTGTGTGTTCTTACCGTATTCAAGTCTATATCAGGATATCTGCAATATATATGGAAAAAAATTAACATAAGAAAGTTATTTTACATTTTTTTGTGTTACTTAAACTGAAGTTATTGGGAACTAGTGACGTTTTACCACTACGATACAATATGTACTGTTTTTTTTTTTTTTTTGTAACAATTTTAAGTGAAGTGATACTGAAATAGTGGTAAAAAAGACAAGTACTAAAGGGTAAAGAGTTTTGGCTGTTCAAAACAAGCGACAGACTAACAAATTTTACCCACAACTATAGGCTGTAAGAAAGTGTTAATTTATTCAACTTATTAACTTAAAATATTTATAAGTATAAATGGAAAATAATTCATCATCTATTTTTCTATTATTTTTAATTCTATCTCCATACTTTTTAAATATATATACCAATTAAAATTATAATTAAACTGCTAATTATTATTGTACTATCATGTTTCATCATTGTTATCGTTTTAACTATACCGCCATCTTTTATTACTATCAGTCAGACGAATAAACAACTTCAAATTAAAAAAAAAATTATAATAGAAATTTAAAATTAAAACGTCAAATTTTTGATAATTTAAATCTAACCCCTAAAATACAGTCGATGATATTTGATAAAACAAACTCACATTCTATTTTTATCATAAACTAGCTGTAAAATAAAAGGGAATACAAATCCAAATGAAATGAAAATATCTAGCCCCGGAAAACATATTATATATGCACAACATCTTTCATGTTTATTTGTTAATGGGTATATCTTCCATATTATTATTACCCCTAAAATATACAATTTTTCAAATCTACAGTCCAAAAATCGTGGTCGTTGGAAAAAAATGATTCCATGGTCGAGAAATAATATGATTTGTAACTAAACGTCATTGAATAATATTATAAATTTAAAATTCAAGTCTTAATAAACAAAAAAAAAAAAGTGGAATTGGTCCATAACGGTTTGGGGAACTTTTCTTTGAACTGGAAACAGAAATTCGTGAGGACGGTACACGTGTTAGGTAAGAACACGATCCGCTCGTGTGTAACAGCCAATGATGTCGTCATTCCACGTCGGTACAAGACTTTTTTTTTTTGTCGTCAACACAAGTTTTCAAAATTAACGAAACCGTTCCCATAACCGAAACTCACATAAAAACAAGACACAATAAATATAAATGTTGGGTACTTTTCTGTCGTTTCTTTGGTTTCTAACGTTTATATTCGTGTTATACTATTTGTTTTGTTCTTCATTTATTTATTGTTGGATTTAATTCTAGTTCGAGTACAGTTACATGATTTCTCTTTTATCTCTATTTTAATCCATCAAAATTATGTGGTTAGCATACTCGCTCTAATTTAGCACAATTAGAAAAACTCTTGTGATTTATTCTCAAAATTATTATTGTTTTGTTTCGTCATTTCAAGATTAGAGTAAGTTGTTACGCATGAAAGATAATTATTACATTCAAATGTGTAACCATAAATCACTCAATTCTAATAATTATAGATGCAAGGATCGAAAGTCAAAAACTTATAGGTTTAATGAAAGCGTAAATACTACATATCATTGAATAATAATGTTCTTCAGTAGAGTTGGATTTTTTTTAAAAAAAATCTTAATAAATTAATTGTTTTCTTTGGTTTTAACGTTTTTTCGGTGTTATTTTTGTTTTTAGTTCTTCGTTGATTTTATTGAATATAATTCTAGTTCGACTTCCCTTACATGATTTCTCTTTTATCTCAATTAAATTCCATCATAATTATGTGGATGCATATTCGATCAAAATTTACTACAATTACAATAAAAACTATGAAATTGATAGTTTCAGATCATTCTTAAAAGAAGCTCACTCTTATATACGATACCACCAGATGTGCCCCCTCCACCCTATGATTTGTTCTAAAGAAATATTATTGTTTTGTTTCGTCATTTCAAGACTAGAGTAAGTAATTTTTTTTATAATAGGCTTAAGACTAGAGTAAGTTGTTACGCATAAACTATACTTATTACTCTTTGATTCCTTATGTAATGCTTTACATTGTGATTTCTCTGATTACTTATAATCTAATAAAAGATGTTAAAATATATATATATATATAAAATTATTACATTCAAACGAATGACCACTCAATTCTAATATAAAAAAAAGATGCAAGAATCTAAAGTCTACAACTTATAGGTTTAATGGGAGCATAAATGGTCCATATCATTGAATAATAATGGTCTTCAGTAGAGTTGGTTTTTCTTTTAGTCATTTTGGTTCTTAAGAAATTAATTGAACCTCTTTTGTCACAATTCACAATTTCTTTTTACTTTCAGTTGTCTTAAACTAGGAAAACTATTTTCTCTAACTTATCGTACCTAAAATTTACTTTCCATAATTATTTTAACCAATTTAATAGATTTTTTTTGTTAAAGGGGTTTTAACCAATTCAATAGTTACAAAAAAAGCTTACAAATTAAATATGATATATTTCTTTCCTGAAAGAAAAAAATTACAGCAAAGCTATAATTTAAACCAATAGCAAAAAATCATTTTCTTTACACCAAAACAAGGAATCAAATTCTTATAATCTCTAAAAAAAAATATAGGATGTACATATATATATTTTCCGTTTGCCACGCCTGTATTTCCAATAAATGTCGTACAACTTGGTTTGAGTTCATTTCATTTATACGAAAAAACATTGCTTGAATATCACTGAATATATCCAAAACGAAGTCGAACCCTTCGTTCAAAAGATCTTGAAGTACTTGAACTAGTTGTTGAGCTAATCATGATTACTTTATAATTTAACTACACAAGACGAAATCTTTGAAACATGCGAATATACATATATATATATATATATACACATACGTTATGGAGAACAGAAAGCTCGTAAAAGCAATTTATTTCACTCCCTTTAAGATCTTTTCTTGCTTTGTGTCCGAAACAGACAAAAATTGATTCTGTTGTTTTTTCCCATAATTAACTCACACACACGTACGTACGTGCAATATCTGTATGTGTGCATAATATAGCCACACGAGCGGTTCAAAAATGTTTTTGGAGTTTCCGAGACTGTTGAGACTGTGGGACCTATGGTCATCGAACCCTCCACACGCACGAGCGGGACTCGTTTTGCATGCATCAACACTACACGTACCCACCGACTTTTCCAAAGCCTTACTTTTGCACGTGTAGAGAGAGAGAGAGATTTGTACTAAAAGTATCTCATTATTCGAAATTTTCGTTTTAAGTAGAAAATAAAAAGCAACGTGAGAAAACGTGAACCTTAAATCTTTCTAATACATTTCTTATTATCAGAAGAAAAAAAAACACAAGTAGCACATACATATATAATGATGAAAATTTGTTGTAGACCTAGCTTGAAACTTATAAGAACGAATTTCACCACCATCAACTATAAATATAGTTCAAATAAGATCGTACGTAATTATATAAACCCATTGTTTTAACCAAGAAAACGAAGAAAAACCCATTTAAATGGGATCATTAGGCCTCAAATGATAATTAACACAATATTTGATTAAATATGCTATTATAAAACTTTCCCTACAATTTCTTTTGGTGTATGAATAATCAGCTAACAATTTTGTTTTCAATGAACATTTAATAACCACTCATCATCATTTTTATTAAATATTCTTATATATATATTAACTTGTAAATAAATGCCACTCAAATATAATTTTTTAAAAAATAGAGAATCTCTCTTTCCTCTTCCACCATATAAACAGTGAAAAGCCATTCAAGTGCTCTCCCTATCTCTCTCCTATTCCTCCCTCCTATTCTTAGTTTCTCTTCCTTTAATCCCTAAACCCAGAAAAAAATGAATCCAAATCTCCTTGAGAAAGATCTAAAGGGTAATGAAACTATAAATGGGTCGAGAAGGTTCGAAGACGCAAACAACTTTGGATCTCTACCAAACTCACACACTCCTTCTTGTAAAACTCCACTCACCTACCTCTCTCTCTCTAGAAACCATCCTCACAACAAATCAGCCTCAGTCTTAGAGTCGGAAGATGAACATGAGAAAGAGAAGGGTGAAAACGAAAAGAGTTTAGGAATGAGGGGTAAAAGTGGAATTAACACAAAAGTATGCTCACGAGGACACTGGAGACCAACAGAAGATGCTAAACTCAAGGAGCTTGTTGCCCAGTTTGGTCCCCAAAACTGGAACTTGATTGCTCACCACCTTCTTGGTAGATCAGGTACACTTATTTTACTTTTCTTTGTTTAGATAATTGTTTATTTCACTTTTCTTACTCAAAATTCCGTAACTGTAAGTATTTTTAAAAAATATTCTTAAGTAGAAGAAAAATAATTACATATGTTAAGAAATCTAAACCATTTGGTGATTGAGTTTCCAAAATTACTAAGCATTTTTCGTAATTTTTTGGATTTTTTTCTTTTAATAGGTTTTTAATATGTAATCAATAAGTTAGACTAAATTTTATATATGCTGCTACAAATATACAACAATATACATTGGCTAGTGACATAATGCTTGATAGTAACTAATTTATATATTTTGAGGGATACATAACTAATGTTGCTTCTTTGATTACAGGGAAGAGTTGTAGATTGAGATGGTTTAACCAACTAGACCCAAGGATTAACAAGAGAGCCTTCACGGAAGAAGAAGAGTTTAGGCTTTTAGCAGCTCACCAAGCCTATGGAAACAAGTGGGCTATGATCTCACGTCTCTTCCCGGGTCGTACCGATAACGCCGTCAAGAACCATTGGCACGTCATCATGGCTCGACGGACTAGAGAAAGCCAACGACAACGTCAACAGGCTCCTCCGGCAGCGTCAAGAGACGCTGAAATGACGGTTTCGTCCTCGTGCCGCTATAATCACGGGGAGTTCTTCGGTAACGTAACGAAGGGTAGTTTCGTCAATGAAGAAGATGATGAAGATGACGACGATGGCTCAGCTGTCTCTACTTGTACGACGGAGCTCTCCCTCACTCCGCCTTCTTCGGCTTACCAGCCTCGCTTCTTGAATTACGATAATACCCTTGCCTCAGGTAACATTTTATTTGTTAACTAGTTTTATTTGTTTACTATGGTTTTTTGTCTCTATTGATAAGAAGTTATTTTCATGAACTTGAGACATTAAAAGTATAGAAACTTAGAATGTTTTTTTCTTTTTGGTTTTCTTGAGAAGTGTTTTTGTGAATCTAACTACAATGATTTCGGTCGGTTGGTCGAGATCAGATTGCAATCTTCACTGGGTGTATCGTTGATCATGATCGGTTTATACTTTAACCGGTAGCACCAAATATGATCTGTGGTCTAAATTTAGCTTAGATTCCAGTCTTGTTAAGATTTTTTTTTTTAAAACGTTCAAAGCATATTAAATGATAATTTTGGCCTACATGTTGTATAACCGACGACGAATGACCACTTCCTATAATTTTCATATATATGGCAATAATTATAAATTTGAATGACAAGAAAGAAAGAATACGTTTTTTACATCGTAGAGTACCTATAGGCTTAATAATACAAGGAGGTGAAGTACTATTGTCACGTTACTATTTCAATATAACAAAATTTCACGTGGGGGCTGAAAAATTATTTTTCTAATCTTGCAGGTAAAGATGGTCAGTGTGTGCAGAGAGCAGAAGTAAATGGCATATATGGTAAAAAGATGGACCATCAAAATCACCACACAATCACAGGCAGTGAAAGAAAGGTGGAGATGAAGATGAAGAGTGGCTTTTACTTCTTTGATTTTCTTGGAGTTGGAGCTTCTTGATTAATTAGTTGCAGATCTAGGGTTCAATGATGAGGGATCTGTGAGATAAAAGATGGGTTTAGTTTCTTCTGTTTTTCCTGGTTAATTTTAGGCATGTTTGTTTAACATCTTAATTTGGGCTTTGGAAGAAATTAGCTGGGGTATGAGGGAAAACTAAAAAACAAAAAAAAAACAAAAGAAAATTTAACAATGTCCTAGAAGTTATTAGTCAAGAAATAAAAGTTGAATATAAGTAATCTTTTTCCAGTATAATTAGAATAAGTTTACAAAAAAATTTGCATCTTTATCTTAACTCACGCAAATTGAAGAAATAACGTCACGAATTAAAACCACTGAGTTACAAACTTTGATCAATTTTTTGGTAGTAAAATTACAACATATTGCTTTTATAGTGCATTTATATGGACAATGTTAGATTTTATTCTTGGAAGATGCTAGCCATATGTAAATAATATCAAGAACTTTTTTTTTTGTCATTTGTTACATCATCATTATAAATATTTGATAATCAATGTAAAAATTTGCAGTATAACCTCTATAAATCAATACTTCAATACATTTTTACATTAAAATTTTGGATCAGTTAATATTTAGATAAATTAATAATGATATAAATTAATAAAATATTATAATTATTATTTTATAGATGTTTTAATGTATAAATCAAGTATTGTTTAAATTTTAAAATAATAATTACTCGGCTCGGTCGGATCCCTAGTGTCCGTTCATTGATATACTAGCCACATAGTTTAATTGGGCATAGAAATACAAAAGAAACCCATAAACAGACTTGACTTTCATTTCTAAGGGCCCAATAAGCCCACTTGGTTAATTTATCCAAAGATATCTCATTTTGTGTATATGCTTGGGAAGTGTTTTAAATTTTATCCTTAGAAAATGTACTAAGATCTAGCATATAAATTTACATTAATATTTCAATTTACTTTTCTTGGAATATCGTTAAATATTTCGAGTTCAAGGGACATATTTTTCCACAAACTAGATCTCTAATTAAGATTTGGCTTGTTTTGTTAGTTAAGGTTTGTGTTCAGGCGAGCAAGAATCAACAAGAAAACAAAATATCTGACCAGTCCAACATATATTATCTAATTATACACGATAGACACAAAATCAATAGACGTAAAGAAAAAGAAAAAAACAATCGACCGTATATGTTGCCACACAAAATATAGCCAGTTCATGTCTGTCTCGGTACCTGTCGATGACAAAAATGTAAACAAATAAAAACAGATATACAATTAGGGAATAATTACAGCATTTTAATTATAATAGCGATGATTGATTAATCAATGATAATGTTGAAAAACCCTAACGAGAAACATTTTATATTTCTAAAAAATCGGAAAATGTTGACACCGTCTATGTATTTGATCAAGAGAGAATATAAATTCCCAAGGTCTCTTTTGCCAATGAACTCAATAAAATACTCAATAGTTTGCATAATTACTCGGATTTATTGGTTCGTGTGTTCTTACTTCTTGGCTATATTCTTTAAATTTTCGAAATAAAATAGTATATATTTTCATTTTAAAAAACTTTTAACCAAACCAAAAAGGTAACATATACACATATGTGTATATATATATAGCTGATATCAATCCGTAAAGCCCTAGTTAAATCACAAAACTTCAGTTACAGATATAATTTCTACAAAAATGACATCCATTTATTACATAAACCGACAATCATCAAATTGATTTATATATTTACTATATTATCTGCAGAAATATTTTATGTGATAGTAACAGGGTGAGATAGATGGGTTCTTGAGATTAATTTCTGCTGACATTTAGGACTTGACCAGAATTAGGTTTCAGGCTCCAGCCCATTTTCACATACTAATTTGAAATACGCATTATCTCATGTAATATAGAATTTATTTTACGAAATATAAAATATGGTAAAAATAATGAATTTAATTATGAGAAAATCGTATTCGGACGAACAAAACAAAAGAAGGTCTGGAAATCATATGTGAAAATATTCATCGGCACTTTGTTAATAGCGTATATATTAATAAAATAAAATAAAAAGTGAATAAAAAAATTAGTTACCAGGAAATAAGCTTGGCCATGTTGTAAAGAATGCATCAAGAAACCAAACTCATCAGTGGGAAGAGGAAGACCAGAGGAATGAAGTAACACTGAATCTTCACCGAACGTTGCTTTCATGTCTATTGTTTCTTTTGTTACTTCCGTCGGAACTCCGTTTATGAACACCGTCATTAACCCTTTAAGGGAAAGGAAAATAATATTAATTTATAGAAGAACACAAAACATATTAAAAGATTTGAGAATTAGCTCTCAGAACACAAGATGTTAGCCTAACATAAATATTTTTTTTTTTTTTAAATTTTGAAACCCACCTAAAAAAAAGTGGCTTTTTCTTTTACACTTTCAAATATTAGTTTATAAAAACATGAGCCATCCAAATATTTGTAACCTAAATGGTTAGAAAAAAGTTTGATCACTGGTTTCAAATCTAAAAACCCAAAAATTTACGGTGTAAAAAATATATATGAGCCATGTAAATGAATGATTCACCTTGTTGGTATTGGAAATTGGAGTTTTCATCAGATGGGCTTAAAATCGATGGAGCATTTGAGCTATGCTGATGATGATGATGATGATAAGATTCATGGCCATACATTGTGAAAAGATTCTCCATGCCATTGTTGCTCTCACACCCACCATTTGAAGAAGAGAGGCCGAGTAAAAAAGAATTGACTTGAGATGACGAAGAAGTTCCATTAAGTAAGTAATTAGCTGATGAGTTGCTACAACTTCCAAATCCCAAATCAATCTCGCTGTTGCTGTATGGATATTGATGCATGCTCATGGCCGTCATGTGCTGGTGGTCTTCAGGTCCTCTTGAGGTGGCGGCTGCGGCGGTGGCGGCTTGAAGCTGCCGCTGTCTCCGGCGAGATCTTGACCGCCGGTTTTGAAACCAGTAGAAGACGTTTGCGTCTCCCACTGCACCGAATTTCTCAAGCATCTTTCTTATCCTCACCGTCTCGTCTTTTGGTGGGTTAACAATACCACTGTTAAAGATGGATTCGAGTATCAAGATTTGCTCCGGTTTAGGTGACCAGCGTGACCGGACCGGTTCGGTAGAAGTCGAGGGGCTCTGCGATGCTCCTTCTTGATCCATTTGTTATCAAGAATGCTTGGTTTTGTTTTTTTTTTTGAACTATGGATATTAAGTAAAAACAAAGGAGATTATATATGTGGTGCCTTGAGGGAGGATTTGTGTAATGGATTTATAGGAGAGAGACTCTCAATGAATCTTCGTTTTGTTTTCCTTAAATATTAAGTTACACTATTGGAGTGTTCTCACTTAAATATATAAATATTATTATATAGGGTACGGTCGAATATGTTAACACGTATTTCCGAGCGGCAGACGAGTTAAAAAACTGGGGTTGCATATCATTGATATAACAAAGCTAGCAAAGAAATGCTTCCACCACTACATTATTAGACCAATTCACAAACAAACCTGCTTGGTTCGCGTTTTTCTCAATCTTGAGTTGATGACAAAACTTTTTGTTTGTGTTCTCTAATTGATAAAACTGCATAATCACAAATACGTAAATAAATTTCAAAATTGAATAGCAAAATCTATTAAACGAGAAAAGTTGCAATCCAATTAGGTTATTGAAAAATGACGGATTCTTATCAATCATCTTTTCGGAATCACGTTTACATAATTTATTGTGTGATTTTGCAAGATTTATGGAATATACGAAACAACTATGTAATTTTTGTTTGTCATTAATCATTATGTTATCTCATTATACATTTTTTAAATAGAATTTCGTCATTTTTCAACATTATCAGTGAAATTTTGATCTAACTCCAAAATTGTTAATTATAATATTTCTACTGTTTATATTAAAATTTGTGAATCCTAAAATTATTATGGGTGTTAATTACCAGTCAATACTTTAATTTTATGAAAAATATTTGGAATTTTTTTGTTGTTGTCTTCATTGCTTTTAAAATTTTATTGCAGTATGCAAAAAAAAATTCCATACACAATCTACCATGACTTACAGACCGACACATCTTGCATTCTTGCTACTGGACCCAAACATATAAAAATAAACTGCGTCAAACATATGTGTTCTAATAACTAGTTTCTATCTAATAATGCGAATTCGAAGGTAAATTACAATTAGTTTAGTATACTATCCGTCGTGATTAAATTTGTGACCTTTAGAAAAAGTAACGTGAAAAGTTCGTAGGCCCAAACCAGAAATTAATTACATGGGAAAATACCGGTTATGATTGTCCTGCTTTCTGCTGTAAATATGATCAAATTTAGTAGTTATTTTAAATTTATTGAATAGCAAATAAGTTTCGAAACCTTGAGCGGCGTGGTTGCTTTAAATGTGGAAAAAGATTATCGTGACGTCATGCAACAGAGGCCAAAAATGATTTTGTTTGTCAAGTAAAAGTTGTCTTCGATTGAGATTTCTAGTGATAAGACATAAGACAAGTTTTTGAACACCTCACGCACATATATAACAACATTAGCCGATCAAAACTATAGATTATAGAGTCATTTTTAAATATTTTACTCGAAAAGTCGTATATATGAAACAATTATTTAATGCTGATAGGGGAAATAATTTATTTTATTTTGGTAATTCGCTAATTATTCTAATGTTATTACGTCCGATCTAAATAATCTCGATTCTTATAGTAAGTACTATATTGAATCTTGAAAAGTTATTTTATATACATCATAGTTGGTCGAGAATTTTATAACCTAATAATAAAAACGACAGGAAATAGATACTTAGGATTTTGTTTCATCTTTGAATTTGGTTTTCCAAGGTTACGTTTGCATTGTTAACCAATGACTTTAAAATAAAAGCACTCTAGTATCACTTGACAAACTAAATTTTTTTTTTTTTTTTTAACGTTTACTCAACAATTTGTCATTTTTAGTCAACATCTACGAGAGGTACTTATTAGAACAAGGTGGTACAGCAATTAAGGTAGAACTTTATAATTTAGTCTAGTTCTCTAGTTTGTTTTATAATTCACATCCTGGATTAAACATGAATCTTAGTTATCCGTGGAGGAACATAGATACAAAATAATACTCCATTTTTTTTTCACTTTGAAACATCTTAAAACAAAATAAATTTCTATAACATTACTTAAAATGCCAGAAGGAGTGTTATTTTAAATACTTCCTTTTTGATTGTTAACAAAGTTGTCCGTGTACCGTAATCGTATTGCGTATGTATTGGTAAGGGTGCATGTATGTTTGCAAATATAATATACGTTAAAAGGTTAGAGCGTTGAAAGATACAATAGGCGACAATCTGTTTCTTTCAGATGCATTCTGGTTTTTGACGATCTATGTTACTTGCTTAGCTGTTTCATCTTTTCTTTTTGTTTTTCACTACCTCAAAATACTATATAAAATTCCATTTCTCTGTACTCTCTCTTGCTTCTCACATGGTCACCTTCTAAATTATAACCGATCAATTTAATAAGCATTTTTTCTTTTCCGAAATTCCCTAATCTTATTTCTAGTGTTTTTTTAGTTAAGAGTTTACTGTAAATATATATCAAAGAGTAAATTTTCCATATGATTTTTTATGTAGGTACTTTTGGGACCACATATGAAATATAATGATAAATTTATTTTTAAATCCATATATTTAAAATATAAGATTTTAGTGATTTCAAATATAATATACATCATTATAAATTTTAACTTAGGAAAAAAAACTCAACAATAATTAATAATGAAAATAACAATTTACTGTATTTCATTCTTTGTTACTCCCTTAGTAATTGATTTTTCCTCCACAAATTATATATATATATATATATATATATATATTTTTAAAGCGGTTCCTTAAAATTAGGGGTTCCATACATTTGCATCATAAGCATGTTCGGAGGATCGACTCTGGTTTTGAGAACTAATTAAAATTAATGAGCTAAAAAGCTACACCGAAAATTGAAATTGTAAATCGATAATGAAAATGAATAAAAAAGATTTTTACAATGAGTTTGACCGTAGTTTGATTGCGATTTTTGAAACCAAATAGTAAGATGGGAGTCCATTGATGTCGAAGTCGAAGTCTGGGAGATTGAGAGGAGCTTAATTCGGAGTGTATTCATAATGTCACGTAAAACGATAGCGGTAAGTCAAGATTTTAATGATATAGGCGTGAATTTTTTCCTTCCAAATTTCGTAAACTGCGGTATGTATAACAATCATCGTGATGCGCTTGATAATAGGAGTTGAAGATGATGTTTTTAACAAGGTGAGTATTCCTCGACAATAAATGAAGCGCTAACTATTCATGAGACACAAATACACCAAATTTCCATGTATAAACATTCAAAGAACAAATAATTCCTGTAATTTTTGATTTTGTTGCATTATATACATGACATGAGGTTGGAACGTGGAGATCCCACTCCTTACACGGTCTCTTGTTGGAAGTCTATCCTAAAAGAAGGAGGCATGATTTGGTAGTCGGCTGGAAAACCAGATTGAGGAATGCTAAAGAACAATTGATGGATTGTAGTGAATTTGATTGTTTTTTAAATATAATAATTAGAAGATGATTGTTAGTATATTGTAATATATATATATATATATATGTTGTATTTTTTTTGTGTGAGAATATTATGCATAAAACTTCTTTTGGATCTACAACGTTATTTTACACTTTGTAAAATCATGATCGAGAATAACTGAAACACCGATATAGTATTTTCTGAAAAAAAAACTCCGACACTTGGATTAAATGTATTGATTATTACATATGACGGAAGGGTCTCGAAAGACCTTAAGTTTCATGCACAATCCTCCCGTGACTTGTTACATAAAAGGAATTCCAACAGCTACACATAACTTGCGTCTGCTGTACAGCCTTTTTTTTTTCCTTACATCATGTATTAGAGGTAAAGAACTAAAGATTCTGCAATTTTATTTTTTATTCTTTTATTACTGAGTGTGACTGATTTGATACAACTGGGTATTACTTGTCTGTTATAACTTCCCAAGCTGTTTGTCCCTTTCTCTTCCTTTTTTATGTTATGGTCTATTGAATGTCGTACGGGCCTTTGTATTCATATAGACACACATTTACGATCTCTATCTACTTCCAAACCTCATCCCAAAGTTGCTTTTGGGACGTTTTAGGATTGAAGTAAAGCCCAATATATACATGATACATACATTGATGCACCTTAAACCTCTTTATTAAAATATATGCATAACCGATAAAGAAACCTCAAAACAGGGTAATTAAAATTATAATAATAATTAAGAGCCATTAGACGTCTTCGAAAAAGAAAAAAAAGAGTCTCTAGATGAATTATTGCAAGATACGGACCTTTACTGATTATGCCCACAATACGTCATGAAGTATTGGAAAAACACATTGACAATGGTAAAAATCTTATAGTAAGAATAAAGTAGACCCCTAGGGATTGGGCAGAGACAGTACGAGGATCACAAAAGTTATCCTTAAGCTACTCTCTTTGTGGTCCTGAAGACCAAAATCTTGTAAGACTTTGAGGTTCTTTCTTCTGAAATCTTCCTTGTGTGGTCCTGCTCTGTAACATGTACGGACTCTCTTTATATACATACACCTACATATATACACAAAGAGTACATTTATAAACAAAGACATACCTTTATTATATATATGTATGAGATGAGGAGTTGAAAGTTGATCACATGGCGTATTTTGGACATAATTACTGTGTATATAATAACCATATAAGGTTTTGCTTTTGTACAATCTTCTGAATCATTTTATCAAAATAACTTTATGTTTATGTAAAATATTACAACACTGTCGTGCTGACGTGTCAACATTTCATTAAGTTTCAAAAATATATAAAAAATATTTTGTTTACTAGAAAACTTACATTGTACTGCCATTATAGATTATTTGATATACATGATTACTCAATTTAAAAAAAAACTTTATTACACATTTTTAGGCAATATATATATGTATAACTAAACATTATTATTAATAATTTGAAAAAAGTCTACAATATAAAAAATATACATAATCTTTAAATCTTATAGTATATCTAATTAAAAAAATATAGATTTATATTTAATAACATATTTTAAAATCCAAGGCAGGTACATCACCTAGTTATTCACTGTTTAAAAATTCAATTAACCATTAATAACCAAAAAGACTAAGGTTTGTCACTGCAGAATGTCATGTATAACCGCAAAATTTCATTTGATCTGTTTTCGTACTTTGGTGGATCTCATTTTATGAGAATCGGAAATTTTCTTAAGTGAAATCTCAAATTAATCTTAGATTCTATGTATAACTTTTGGTATAAAATATGCTCTGTCATACGTGCATCATAATGTTGCATAAAGAAACTAGAGCCAGTGTGTATATATACTGATGATCACACTTGTTTCGTAAAAACTGAAATGATTTTTATGAATATGTCGTTATTTGAAGCCATGTAACAAAAAAAAAGAATATGTCTTTATTTCTTTTATGAACATTGTGAGTTAGTTTACATATTATAATAATAGGGCTGACGCATACGAAGCAAGTTGAGCTTTGTTAATTTGGGCGATGAATCTGCAGAGCCCTCATAGGGACACTAAAAATAACTAGAAAGAAGACAAAAAATATAGGGGAAAAGAGAAAAAAAGAATATATTACAATAATATTAATTGTATTTTTGATATGTATGACATTCGCTCTTCTTTTTACATCTATATAAATACAGGGAATAACATTTTACTCGTCTTATAATACTTTTAGTCAAAAATCAATTTTTTTACTTCTCAATCCATTATGTTTTAATTGCACCCAATCCTTAATCCATTTTATTTCACGAACAAATATTTGACAGAGTGAATGAGTGATCTATCACCTCTAGATATTTATCTCACCCACAAACATAATATTATGTTCTTTTTAATTGACAGGGTTCAAAACACCTAGACAGAGTTCCTTCAATCAAAACTCTTGCTTTGGTCCAAAACACACACTAAACAAGCGGCGCAAGTGTTTTTAAAATTACTTTGAAGTGTTTTCTTTTTGGTATTTTTAATGAAATTTTAGTCTCTAATCTAATCTGGTATAAGTGCATCTGATGTATCACGCACTTGAAAGATTAGCAATCACAAGAAGTGCCAAAAGGCTAAATTCTAATTAACCTTTTTGTTTGATTTGTATTATATAAAAACCTATAAACGGTCAATTATTAGACAGATTCATGCATTTATCATATATTTTGGAAGCCCATATTACTATACTTAGTTATAACATTAGCCCATTTCAAAGCCCATATTATTATACTCACCGAAAATGCATGAATATATAATTTTGATAATTACTTTATATTATATGCTGAAAATTTAATCCAGCTAAGTCGATAAGAGTAGAATTGTAGTTAACTAGGATAGAATATGCATATTTGTTTTTTTACTTATTTTTACTTATATTTTACTAGTGACAATTTCATAAATATTAATACAATTGTGATCCTATTATTTGCATTAAAAAGCCAGTTTCACCCTCTTACTATAATTGTATCAGAGAACAAAAAGATAATATAGAAAAATAAATTCATATATATATATATAGGATTAACCATGATAAAGAAACATATCAATATTGTCAATTACACAAAATATTCGTATAGTTTAGGATACATCCTCCAAATGCAGACTATAATATATAGTACTCTTTCTCAAAAATCGAAACCATCCAATTTAAGAAAAGCCTTATTTATGCAATAAAACCCCAACCAAAACTAAAAATGAATTAGAAAATATAAAGAAGATTTGAAACTATATGTTTCAGATGTAATATTATCTCAACACTTTTGCAGTATAATTCAAGCTCATCAGTTGAATCTCCTGCAGTTTCTCCTGATCTCACCGTTACGACCGGTAAGCACATCAACGGCTCCCATCTTCACCATTGCTCTAACGAACTGACGCTTGAAGAAGGCATTGTTGTTAGCATACCGAGCCACAATGCCACGAGTCTGTGGATCGCTTGCGAGCCGTTGGTCAACCTGCAATACTCCTCTTCTTTTACGGATCTGCTTGAAGAACTGGTTGTCGAATCTCAATGGAGTCGACTGGTCTAGGGCCGCCGACGCACTGTTTCTGCATGTGTTCCTTAGGCTACAATTACAAAAAAATAGAATATTATTTTTATAAGTTATATAAAAATATTCTTATTCAATGTGAAACTAAATTTGCTTAGGTTTTCATGGTTCAAAAATGTTTTCTAAATTTATTAGGAAAAATGGTTTTGAGATATCTAACTTCTTTGAATTAATTAACCAAAAAAACTAATTAATGTCCAACATGGAAAATATCATCTCTTTAAATTTCTATTGCTGAAATATTTTTAAAAATATATTTTTGGTTAATGGTTAACTATTAAAAAAGTTACAAATATCCTAGTTTAATTGTTTTTTTTACTAGTACTGAGTTAAACAAGGACAAGTTTTAAGCCTTCTTAGAGTTAAAATTTCATCCTCAAATAATTTTCTTTATAAATCTTGAACCTTGGTTCTAGTGTATGCATGATTGAACTGTACCAATTTGAATTACCTGGTAACCAAAGCAGGGTCCATGGACGAGTCAGGTCGTCCGGTTCCTTGGAAGTTAGTGATCCGGTCATTGAAGAGACCACAATTTCCCTGACCAACAGTGTGTGCACCCAAAAGAGCCACAGCATCGAACGTGTTCAACCCTTTGTTGGTGAAGAAACTCACGGCTCCGGAGACGGAGATTGTTGGACCTGGTAAAGCTACGTCAGCATTGTTCGAAACCCTACCGTCGCGCCTTCCCGTGGGGATGCTGTAGCTCGGGCCTCCGGCTAAGGCCACCGAGTCACGTGTGGCTAATGTGACTATGTCGGCACATGAAACTGTGGAGGGGCATGCGGCCTCTAGCTGAGCCTTGATCCGGTCGATCAGGTCAAATTCCCTAACGCTTCCGTTTGGTCCAGCGGCTTTCTCGGAAGGACGAGCGGTTGTTGAGTCAATGAGGAGAGAAGCGTCACAGCCCTACCCAAACAAAAAGATTAGCCAGACAAAATGATATGAAATTTGCATAATTTTATGAGTTTTTTTTCTTAAAATAAGCATTTTATATACAAGTATGCTATATAGTTATATTGAATCTCAAATTTAAATGATAATACTTTTTTTTGACATTTTCTTTTATATTTGCTTATGTTTTTGTTTAAAGTTTATTATATATTGCTTATATTTTGTTACTTTTTGTTCTCTTTAATAATTCTAATGTATTGATAGTGTTGTCATAAAAAATATTTATCACTAAAACGCATTAAAAAACTTTATTTAATGTTTTAGAAAATAAATGATATAGTTATATTAATTATGTAGAATCAATATCATTACAATTTTAAATTGAAAAATTTAGAACGACAATAACTTTTAAAATCGTTTTGATCCTCCATTATTTTTGGACTAGTTTTGCTAGCACAAAAAAACTTTTTAAAAAAAAACTAGTAGTAAAATCTAAAATATCATATATATCTTCAACTAAATATTAAAAATCTTAAGAATGATATTTTTATTATCAAATTCTAAAGATATTTTTGCTTATAATGAATAATAGAAAATTTAATTATTTATAACGTATATATTGTCGTTACTTTTAACTAAAATGTATTAACGTAAATTCAAAAATTTGATTGACAAACATAGTTTAAGAAATTAAAATTAAAAGCTATAAAAGTTTAAGCCACTTTGAGCCACATATTTATTAAACCGGCCCTGGACATATAGATATCTTATTGAAATAAGTAGTTTAAAAATAATAATTGACATGGAGTGTTTTGAAAATGTTGAGCTATATCAAAATTGCTACATTAGATTCTTACCCTGACGAAACAGTCGTGGAAATGCATACGGAGCAAAGCAGCGGTGACGGTTGGGTCAGCACCAAACCGTTGGCGCACCAGATTGCGTATGATAGTCTCGGCTTGTGGGCATGACTGGCTATAAAACCCGACTCTCAGTTGAGCAAACGCGATCGGGAAAATAAAGAAAAGCACAAGAAGAGAAGAAAACTTGGCACCCTTCATCATTTTTTTGGGGTTAGGAGTTTTCTTCTATAGTTCTATGTATTGGCTTATAACTTCTTGTGGAAAGGGTTGTGAGTCCTTTGAGATCAACCACAAGGTATATATATACGAGAAAATCAACCGTCGAAAAATAATTTAGAGACTATAAAATTAATACATCTCATATATATGCCGAATCAATGAGAAAGTCAAAGGTTATATTATTATTTAGATAATTAAGCTTAGAAACGTTTGCAAAGGCGTGCGAGCGACTTTGTAATCATTCCCTTGCCATGTTGTAAATTTAATAATTTATATACAATATGTATGATATGCTGAAAATTCGATCCAGCTAAGTCGATAATAGTAGAATTGTAATTAATTTACATGGTGGATAAGGCGCGAATTTCATCCTAATCTATTTCGATTTCATTTTCTTGCCGATTTCGATTTTGAAAGAAATGTATAAGTCAATTAAATGAAATAGTTACTATAAATTATATGACAGAACTACAAACGGGGTTTCTTTTAAAGCCACTTGGCTCTAAAATATATATATTTTGGACTTTTATTTTATTAACAAGACTTTCATATGATTGAGAATGTTTTGAAGGACTTAGGAAAAAAAAGATGGATTTAAGTTGTAGACATTATCTTTAATTTTATATGTTTCACTTAAGTTTAGTTTATGTCACATGTACAACAACCATATAATGGCACCATAACAACTTATCAATTGAGGCAATATTTTAATTTTATTATAAACTATTTTAATGAATTTGTTTCCCAATAAGACAAATAACTAATTAAGTAAACTTCAATATATGGACATCACGGCAATTGCTCCATGTAATCATCTATGAGATGTTCGGTAACTGAATAGTTTAGTCGTCAAATTATCTATCCATTAATAGTTAAAACCAATTTGTTGTTAATCCGTCATGCCTAATGATAATCGACAAAAATTAAAAGAAATTGGTACATACTATTTACTATATTCTAGGTTCCTGATTTTAGGAAAGCGACTATGAGGTTTGGGAATATTATTTTGACGCTTTCATTATATGATTTTAAAAATTACTTCTAACTCGGTTTCGTGGCGAGTTGTGTAAAGAAGCTGGCACAGCACAAATGATTTGCTTGTAATAATGTGACATTCTCTTCCCTGACATCATTACTTGCATTAATTATATTAAAATATCCAGAACTATTTATGCATTATATAAAAAAAATTAAGAGGTATAACATAATAATTTTTGTTAGTATCAACATCTAAATTAAATACGGCTAATACATATTTTTAACATTTTCAATTTTTACTAATAAAGTCTTATTTGTTGACAAAAAAAAAATTAAGTCTTATTTTTAATTTCTAACATTTTGACTTTTTTATTTATCAAATGTGTAATTTTTCTAACACTGCTACATAAAGTTTTCACAACTCTTTCCTCTCAATCAAAATCTAGTACTCATTACCCGTCCGGCCGAATCCGTAAAAACACCTATCTCGTCAAATCAAGTAAGTCAATTTTTTTACTTTGCAAGTAACGGACAAGTCCAAACATTTTTTTCTTCCGATCCTTATCCGTATTCGTTATCCGCTACCCAAAAAAAAATATTCGTTATCCGCAAAAAATACTCGTTACCCGTAAATAATACTCGTTACCCCCAAAAAAATACTCGTTACCCGTAAAATATATCGGTTACCCGCCAAAAAAATATTCGTTATCCGCAAAAAATACTCGTTATCCGCAAAAAAATACTCGTTATTACTCAAACGGGGTGGGTCAAATATCAAGACGGGTAAATATATTACTCGTACGGAGCGGGTCAAGTACCAAGACGGGCAAAAATAGCGGATACCCACTTCGTACCCAGGCTTATCAAAATCCCCTCACAAAAAGATGTGGCTTGCACTACAAGAAAAAATCCTAACTCCTACTAACGTAGTAGCAAAATAGTCGCAATATATATATATATAAAAGAGACTAAATTGCGACTACAAAGAGAAGTCGCAAATCGAGCATCGCAAATAGGCAAACGTCGAGACATTCGTCTCAAATCTGCGACTTTTTTGCAACTACACATATAGGTCCCGAAATTGCCATTTTTTGCGACTATAACCTTTGCTATTATTTTGAGACTAATTTACTACATACATTTAGAGTCGCAAAACAGTGGCATATAATTTGCGACTAAACTGAGACTAGTGTCGCAAAACAGCGGCATATAAGTCACAAATTTTTGGGACTAAAATGCTACTGATATGAGAGACGCAATTGTGTAAGTCGCAAAAGAGTGGCAAAACCTGGCCTGGGAACTCCGGCGACCTCCGACAGCGGCTTATCATTTAGAAAAATTGCGTTTATGTAGGATTCGAACTCAAAACCTTAAAGTATAAAGATAATCAAATAACCACTAGACCGCATTATCATTTAGTAAACTCTCCGCATAACAAATATATATTTGTCATCGCAAATTAGTCCCACACTAGTCTCAAATTAAATGTAGTCACAAAACAATCTCAAAATTTGAGACTAATTAGCAACTACACTTATTTTTTTAAAAAGTAGTCTCAAAATTTGAGAATAATGAGAAACTACACATATTTTTTTTAAATGTAGTCGCAAATCAGTAGCGACTAGTGTAGTAGCAAATTGGTCTCATATATGATAGATATACCTTAAAGTATATATTTTATACTTTTTTTAACATTCAAAATACATATATTTGAGATAAAACAAGTAACAATGACGTTTTGCATTGTTATTATCAAAGTATTTTAAATATGTAAGTTGGAAACAAAAACAATGATAATACAAATACAAAATGTGTTAAATGTATAAGGTATTATAATGTTAATGCTGTACATGTTAAAAAGTATTAATACGTATGCAAATTTTGATATTTTGGTATGGTAACATGATATAAATGTATAAAATATATATTTTAATTTTTGAAATTTAAAAATGACTCATTATAATGAAAAAATTAAACGTAGTCACAAAACAGTCTTAAAATTTGAGACTAATGAGCAACTACACTTGATTTTTTTTTAAATGTAGTCACAAAAGAGTCTCAAAATTTGAGACTAATCTGCCACTACGAAAATAATAAACTGCTACTAATCTGCGAGTACCCTAAAATAATAAAAATAAGTTTGAGACTGATATGCCACTACGAAAAATAATAAACTGCTATTAATATGCGACTACCCTAAAATAATAAAAATAAGTTTGAGACTAATCTGCCACTATGAAAAATAATAAACTGCTATTAATCTGCGACTACCCTAAAATAATAAAAATTAGTTTGAGACTAATCTGCCACTACGAAAAATAATAAACTGCTACTAATCTGCGACTACCCTAAAATAATAAAAATAAGTTTGAGACTAATCTGCCACTACGAAAAATATTAAACTACTACTAATTTGCGACTACCCTAAAATAAAATAAAAAGAAGTTTGCGACTCATCTGCCACTACGAAAAATAATAAACTGCTACTAATCTGCGACTATCCTAAAATAATAAAAATAAGTTTGAGACTAATCTGCCACTATGAAAAATATTAAACTACTACTAATTTGCGACTACCCTAAAATAAAATAAAAAGAAGTTTGCGACTCATCTCCCACTACGAAAAATAATAAACTGCTACTAATCTGCGACTACCCTAAAATTATAAAAATAAGTTTGACACTAATTTGCCACTACGAAAAATATTAAACTGCTACTAATCTGCGACTATGCTGCTTTGCTACTAATTTGCCACATTTAATTTTTTCTGTAACGAATCTGCGACGACTTTTTCGGCGTAGCAAATACGTTGCACTTTAGCCGCAATTTAGTCACAAAACCGCTACTAATTTGAGACTCCTGGATTTGCAAACTAATATGCGACTAATCTGCTACTACTTTTTTGTTTTCTCATATTGGTGGCATATAAATCTCAGATTAGTCGCAAAAAAGTGCTACTACAAGATTAGTCGCAAATTGTAGTCCCTTATTAAGCATTTTCTTGTAGTGTTGGGCCTTGGGGTGTCCTTGACAGTAATCCTTTTGTTGTCTTTGAATCTGGAGTTTATTCATGTTTTGTATCTGTTTGCGATATAACTTAGAGAACTCGAAGAGGAAGACCAATAAAGGCAACTCGGAATGTTCAAAAGATGCAATAGACTACTGTTGATAGACGCAGAAATTATGGTCGTGGAGACCGAAGCGGTCGTGGACCACACAACTAGGAATCTCTAGTGAGCTATTTCTTTTGCAGCTCTTCACTTAATCTCTTTAACTTTTGATGTTCTTAAAAGCTAGCAATTTGTATGTCTAAACTTCTCTCTCAATCTTCTTTCTCGATTGCTGTGACTTTTAAAATAATAGATATATAATGTCTTTGCATTTTAATAGAATACCTTTTAACAAAATAAAAGTTTATCTGTCAACTAATTCAGTTATGTCTTACATTGTTGAAGTTAATCCAACAACTACAACAATTTTTTAAGTTGTTGAGACGATATCAGCTAATTCAACTATGTGTTACAATGTCATCACTAAGATTGTTCCCATTAACACATTCAAAGCAACTTCTTATGTTGACCCTCTTGCTACAAGAGATGTTTTCACAACTCCTTTCTCCCAATCAAGATCCTCACAAAATGTTGTGGTTGGGGGTGTCTTTGGTAGTTTTCCCTTTTGTTGTTTTCGAATATGAAATATGTTTAGGTTTTGAATTTGTTTGTGATGGGACTCATATAACTCAAAGAGATATACCAATAAAAACAACTTTAAATGTCCAAGAGATGTAATGAACTACTGGTGGTGGACGCGAAAACATACAACTAGGGATTTCTAGTGAATAGTGAGCCTATTTCTTCTATAGCTCGTCCCTAATTTCTTTAGCTTTTGATGTTCTTAAAAGCTAGCAAATTGTATGCTTAAGCTTTTTTTTTTTAAACTTTTTTTTTCTATGACCTTTAAAGTCATATAATGTAATCTCTTTGCAAAAAAAAAAAAAAAAAAGATTTATCTATAAAAAAGAAGAGGGGCTGGTTTTGTTGAGAAAGTTGTTTTTTTTTTTTTGGATTAAACACTCTAGTTGGTTTTATCAAAAAGTTTACCGGAGTAGCGCTTATATGATTGCAGAAAATATAGTCTTGTTTGGGCCCAAAAGGTGTGTTTATTTCCTTGGGATCAAAACTTGTATTAGACTTTCTGTTGAAATGTTTTCGGCTTTTATGGACATGCAAAAATAATCTTTCTGATAATCCAGACCAGAATATTTTGTCTAAAACGGTATTTGTTTTGAAACATAGTGTGACTAGACGACAACAATGTTGGGTAATTCCAACATTACTGACCGCAATATATTAATCAAGTCAAAGATTAATATCAAGGGTGTTTTAGTCTTTAACTTTATCAAAATTATGATAGAGTTAAGATAGATTATAACAGATTTGGAGTTAGCAAATTATTAGCAAATCCTAATGTGATTAGGAGAGATTTCTCCCTATAAATACTAATGGCTATGTGAGCTTCGGTATAATGAGAGTCATAAGATTGTTTAGTTTTTGGTGAAATTTTTCTAAACAAATAATAAGAAGAGAGTTCTTATAAACTTGTGACTAACAAAAGAAACAAGTTTTATCACATAAATGATTTTTGAAACGATGATATTTATGATACTATTTTTTTAAAAAACGAAAACAGTTTAATACTGTTTCTGTATATCATCATGACATTGATCCACGTCAGAAAAAATAAAACTCACGGATCCCACCTCTAATTCAGAGATGCAACTCAGGCATATGTGATACGATTACAGCATATACTAGCAGTAAGAACTAATTCTTAAGAAATAAAATTGATTATTCAAAAATTGTCTTCGCTAATTAAATACAGATTAATGGGGTTTCCAGTTTATCGGCGTATCAAAGGTTTTTTTTAAAAAGAAAATCTTATACCATTTGGCGCTTTTTTTTGGTAGTTCTGAAGTTTAAGAGTGACAAAAAAAAAAATAGTTCTGTAGTTCAAGAGAAAAAGTTAGTTACATTCACATACTCACATGTAGTTTTCTCAAAACAAATTAGCTCATTCTAAATTGTCTTATTTTCTTAAACTGACATCTTATTGATTTCTTTTCTATATTAATGCACCAAGTGTAAAATATGTAAAATTCATCAACGACTTCAACTAAGTTTTATTTTTAGTTAATTTGCTAATAATTTTAACTAATATGCAATATTTTTGGGTCATTCTAACGGTTGATAGAAAAGAGAAAACTTGTTGAAGAACAACTTTATTGTATTTTGTTTTCTTAACTTTTGCAGATTACATATGCAGAGTATATAAAGAGCAATGTCACAATTGTGACAGCTGTACAATGCACCTGATGGCTCAAGATCATAGAACCTCATATCTGTTATTGACGGATATTTCATTTGACGCCGTTCTTCTTTCATCTTTGACTCTACGGAGGCGTCATGTGTGTTGCAGGACGTTGCTCTCTTTTCGTCCACAGTGATAGGAGAAGTTGATGCAGATTTTGTGGGTTTAAACCCTTTTGGGCCATGTGAAGCTTTTGTCGGCCCATTCTCCTTTTAGTTGTTGTAGACCAATCTAAATTTAAAGCCCTCAAAAATCGATATCAATTAAAGTCAATACTTTCGAAAAAAAAAAAGTCAAAATACGACTGAATTCATTAATTTGAAAAATGTTCAGCTTTTTTGCCTTCTTGGATTAAGTAAAATGTTTTTCCAAATGTTGCAGTCCGATCTTCTACTTCATTACATTCTATGTATGACCCCAGCTTATAATGACTGAATTAAAAGTTCTCCGTTATTACGAAATGTGAATAAGAGACCAAATGGTTATATGTCACATATATTCATGGAACGCTGTTACCCATATTAATTTTAAAAAAGAATACACATTATTTGATTTGAATACTTGTAACAAACAAGTGATGAAGTAGAGTGTGAAACTTGTGTTTCAAGGAAAAAAAAAACGAGTAGAAAGGTTTAGAGAGAGAGGAAGAGTTAAATCAATTTGAACTCAAGTTAGGAAAATGCCCATAACAACAAGCAACGGCCTTTTGAGTCTCACGTGAAGATTTCAAGAACCAAATAAGATCAAGAAGATCTTTCTCCTTTTCTCTCTCTAAGAGCCAAGAACCACGAAACCCTTTCTCTCTATCCCTCTCTTAATCGACCATTCTTTTGCCTCTCACAGCGAGAGTCTCAAGTCTCTCTATATATATATCTTCATTTCTCTTTCTCTCTTTTCGTCTCTTTAACCTTTCGTCACCGTTTCCACCGCAAGAAAACCGTGACCCACCTTCGTCTTCGTCAACCGTGACGTGACCCACCTTCGTCTTTCTCAATGGTGCTTACTCTACTTCTTCTTCTTCTTCTCAAATCGGCTTCAATTTTAGGGCATTAGCGTCGTTTCTTCACATTCTCCAACCTTAATTCACCATTGATTCTCTCTCTCCTGGAGATTACTGATTCTTCTGCCTCTTACCTTTTGCTTTTTTTTTGGCAGGAAATCGAACAACCCGTAACTCCTCCCGCCGCACAGCAACCACAACAACAAACACTGACCGGAAGATTCTTCAGATGCCTCTTCACTATTATTTTCTACACGCAACTAACCCTAATCTCGATCTTTGTGATCTTTCTCACGCTACGAGGTCTCGTCTTCACCAAATCACCTACCTTCCATCCCAAGAAATGGTACACTCCTCTGTTATCCTCTGTTGCTATCTCCGGAATCCTCTCTTTAGCCTGGAATTGCTTCTTCCTCTGCAACATACGAGCCACAGTCAAAGCAATATGAGCCATGCAAATGAATGATTCACCTTGTTGGTATTGTAAATTGGAATTTTCATCAGATGGGCTTAAAATCGATGGAGCATTTGAGCTATGCTGATGATGATAATGATGATAAGATTCATGGCCATACATTGTGAAAAGATTCTCCATGCCATTGTTGCTCTCACACCCACCATTTGAAGAAGAGAGGCCGAGTAAAAAAGAATTGACTTGAGATGACGAAGAAGTTCCACTAAGTAAGTAATTGTTGAAGAATAATCATATCTCGTATAATACAAAATCACATTTGTATAAGTTAGTTATTTATGAAGAGTCACGAATGTCTTTCGTACAGTTGTGTTTATTAATTATATATTCATGTTGTTTCAAACACAATGGTTGACGTATAAGTATAGATTGAGTCTTGATTTTGTAATGTGTTTTGGTGTGACGAGTGTAACACAAGAAAGTCAATAAGAAGTTTCAGTTTTCTTTTATACTTTGTTTCTCTCTTGTCCAAGTTTTTTATTCTTCATAACCGTAAACATCAAAACACCAACAGTAATTAGCTGATGAGTTGCTACCAACTTCCAAATCCCAAATCAATCTCGCTGTTGCTGTATGGATATTGATGCATGCTCATGGCCGTCATGTGCTGGTGGTCTTCAGGTCCTCTTGAGGTGGTGGCTGCGGCGGTGGCGGCTTGAAGCTGCCGCTGTCTCCGGCGAGATCTTGACCGTCGGTTTTGAAAGCAGTAGAAGACGTTTGCGTCTCCCACTGCACCGAATTTCTCAAGCATCTTTCTTATCCTCACCGTCTCGTCTTTTAATTGGTGGGTTAACAATACCGCTGTTAAAGATGGATTCGAGTATCAAGATTTGCTCCGGTTTAGGTGACCAGCGTGACCGGACCGGTTCGGTAGAAGTCGAGGGGCTCTGCGATGCTCCTTCTTGATCCATTTGTTATCAAGAATGCTTGGTTTTGTTTTTTTTTTTGAACTATGGATATTAAGTAAAAACAAAGGAGATTATGTGGTGCCTTGAGGGAGGATTTGTGTAATGGATTTATAGGAGAGAGACTCTCAATGAATCTTCGTTTTGTTTTCCTTAAATATTAAGTTACACTATTGGAGTTTTCTCACTTAAATATATAAATATTATTATATAGGGCACGGTCGAATATGTTAACACGTATTCCCGAGAGGCAGACGAGTTAAAAAAACTGGGGTTGCATATCATTGATGATATAACAAAGCTAGCAAAGAAATGCTTCCACCACTACATTATTAGACCAATTCACAAACAAACCTGCTTGGTTCGCGTTTTTCTCAATCTTGAGTTGATGACAAAACTTTTTGTTTGTGTTCTCTAATTGATAAAACTGCATAATCACAAATATGTAAATAAATTTCAAAATCGAATAGCAAAATCTATTATGTGAGAAAAGTTGCAATCCAATTAGGTTATTGAAAATTGACGGATTCTTATCAATCATCTTTTCGGAACACGTTTCTATCTAATAATGCGAATTGGAAGGTAAATTACAATTAGTTTAGTATACTATCCGTCGTTATTAAATTTGTGACCTTTAGAAAAAGTAATGTGAAAATTTCGTAGGCCCAAACCAGAAAGTAATTACATGGGAAAATACCGGTTATGATTGTCCTGCTTTCTGCTGTAAATATGATCAAATTTAGTAGTTATTTAAAAATTTATTGAATAGTTTCGAAACTTGGGCGGCCTGGTTGCTTTAAATTTTAAATGTGGAAAAAATAATATCGTGACGTCATGCAACAGAGGCCAAAAAAATGATTTTGTTTTTCTAGTAAAAGTTGTCTTCGATTGAGATTTCGAGTGATAAGACATAAGACAAGATTTTGAACACCTCACGCACATATAACAACATTAGATGATCAAAACTATCTAGATTATAGATTCATTTTAAAATATTTTACTCGAAAAAGTCGTATAATTTTTTTTGTCAAAAGTAAAAAGTCATATAAATGAAACAATTATTTAATGCTGATAAAGGAAATAATTTATTTAATTTTGGTAATTCGTTAATTATTCTTATGTTATTATGTTCGATCTAAATAATCTCGATTCTTATGGTACTAGAATGAATTTTGAAACGTTATTTTAGATACATCATAGTTGGTCGAGAATTTTATAAACTAATAATAAAAACGACAGGAAATAGATACTTAGGATTTTGTTTCATTTTTGAATTTGGTTTTCCAAGGTTACGTTTGCATTGTTAACCAATGACTTAAAATAAAAGCACTCTAGTAATAAAAGCACTCTAGTATATATATATCAAAGAGTAAATTTTCCATATGATTTTTTATGTAGGTACTTTTGGGACCACATATGAAATATAATGATAAATTTATTTTAAAATCCATAAAATAAATTTAAAAGCTAAGATTTTAGTGATTTCAGATATTATATACATCATTATAAATTTTAACTTATAAAAAATTAATAATAATACAACAAAAATATTCAGCAATAATTTAAGAATAAAAATAACAATTTATTGTATTTCATTCTTGTTACTCCCTTAGTAATTGATTTTTCCTCTACAATTTACTAGTTTTTTTTTTAAGCGGGTCGTTGAAATTAGGGGTTTCATACATTTGCATCATAAGCATGTTCAGAGGATCGACTCTGGTTTTGAGAACTAATTAAAATTAATGAATAAAAACCAGAATCGATCCTCTGACTTAATTTTAATTAATGAAGTAATTAAAACTCCCGTGACTTGTTACATAAAAGGAATTTCAGCAGCTACATAACTTGCGTCTGCTGTACAGCCTTTTTTTTTTCCTTTTCTTTTCTTACATCATGTATTAGAGGTAAAGAATTAAAGATTCTGCAATTTTTAAAAAAAAATTCTTTTATTACTGAGTGTGACTGATTTGATGCAACTGGGTATTACTTGTCTATTATAACTTCCCAAGCTGTTTGTCCTTTTTAATGTTATGGTCTATTGAATTTCGTACGGACCTTTGTAACAGTATTCATATAGGCACACATCTTACGATGTCTATCTACTTCCAAACCTCATACCAAAGTTGCTTTTGGGACGTTTTAGGTTTGAAGTAAAGCCCAATATATACATGATTGATGCGCCGTAAATCTCTTTGTTAAAATATAAAGATATATGCATAAACCGATGAAGAGACCTTAAAAGAGAGTAATTATAATTGAAAAAAAAATCAGAGTCATTAGACGTCTTCGATAAAAAAAAAAAGAGTCTCTAAATGAATTATTGCAAGATACGGATCTTTACTGATTATGCCCACAATACGTCATGAAGTATTGGAAAAACAAAACATTGACAATGGTAAAAGTCTTATCGTAAGAATAAAGTAGACCCCTAGGGATTGGGCAGAGACAGTACGAGGATCACAGAAGTTATCCTTAAGCCACTCTCTTTGTGGTCCTGAAGACCAAAATCTTGTAAGACTTTTGAGGCTTCTTTCTTCTGAAATCTTCCTTGTGTGGTCCTGCTCTGTAACCTGTACGGACTCTCTCTATTTATATACATACACCTACATATATACACAAAGAGTACATATATAAACAAGGGATAACTTTATATATATATGTATGAGATGAGGAGTTGAAAGTTGATCACATCGCGTATTTTGGACATAATTACTGTGTATATAATTGACAGGGTTCAAAAAACCTAGACAGAGTTCCCTCACAACAAATTAAAACTTTTGCTTTGGTCCAAAACACACACCAAACAAACGGCGCAAGTGTTTTTTTAAAATACTTTTAATTGTTTTCTTTTTGGTATTTTTAATGAAATTTTAGTCCCTAATCTAATCTGGTATAAGTGCATCTGATGTGTCACGCACTTGAATGATTAGCAATCACAAGAAGTGCCAAAAGGCTAAATTCTAATTAACCTTTTTGTTTGATTTGTATTATATAAAAACCTATAAACGGTCAATTATTAGACAGATTCATACATTTATCATATATTTTGGAAGCCCATATTACTATACTTAGTTATAACATTAGCCCATTTCAAAGCCCATATTACTATACTCACCGAAAATGCTTGTATATATATATATATATATTTTGATAATTACTTTATATTATATGCTGAAATTTTAATCCAGCTAAGTCGATAAGAGTAGAATTGTAGTTAACTAGGATAGAATATGCATATTTTGTTTAAATTTTACTTATTTTTACTTATATTTTGCTTATAAAGTAACAATTTCATAAATATCAATATACTATTGTTATCCTATTGTTTGCATTAAAAAGCCAATTTCACCGTCTTACTCTAATTGTATAAGAGAACAAAAAGAGAAAATAGAAAAATAATTTCACATATATATAGGATTAACCATGATAAAGAAACATATCAATATTGTCAGTAACACAAAATATTCGTATAGTTAGGATACATCCGCCAAATACAGACCATAATATAGAGTAATCTTTCTCAAAAATCGAAAACATCAAATTTAAGAAAAGCCTTATTAGAAAATCAAAATCAAAAATGAATTAGAAAATATAAAGAAGATTTGAAACTATATGTTTCAAATGTAATATTATACTTCTGTAGTAAAATTCAAGCTCATCAGTTGAATCTCGTTGAATCTCCTGCAGTTCCTCCTAATCTCACCGTTACGACCGGTAAGCACATCAAAGGCTCCCATCTTCACAATTGCTCTAACGAACTGACGCTTGAAGAAGGCGTTGTTGTTAGCATACTGAGCTACAATGCGACGAGTCTGTGGGTCGCTTGCGAGCCGTTGGTCAACCTTCAATACTCCTCTTCTTTTACGGATCTGCTTGAAGAACTGATTGTTGAATCTCAATGGAGTCGACTGATCTAGGGCCGCCGTCGTACTGTTTTTGCATGTGTTCCTTAGGCTACATTTACAAAAAAAAAAAATTAGATTATTATTTTTACGAGTTATATAAAAATATTATTGTTGAATGTGAAACTAAATTTGTTTAGGTTTTCATGGTTCAAAAATGTTTTCTAAATTTATTAGAAAAAAATAGTTTTGAAATATCCAACTTCTTGGAATTAATTAACCGAAAAAACTAATTAATGTCTAACATGGAAAATATCATCTCTTTAAATTTTCTATTGTTGAAATATTTTAATAAATATATATTTGGTTAATGGTTAACTATTAAAAAGGTTACAAATATCCTAGTTTTTTTTTTCTACTAGGCCTGAGTTAAACAAAGACAAGTTTCAAGCCTTCTTAGAGTTAGAATTTCATTCTCAAATAATTTTATTTATAAATCTTGAACCTTGGCTCTAGTGGATATATGATTGAACCGGACCGGTTTGAGTTACCTGGTAACCAAAGCAGGGTCCATGGATGGGTCAGGTCGTCCGGTTCCTTGGAAGTTAGTGATCCGGTCATTGAAGAAACGACAATTTACCTGACCAACAGTATGTGCACCCAAAAGAGCCACTGCATCAAACGTGTTCATCGATTTGTTGGTGAAGAAACTCACGGCTCCAGAGACGGAGACTGTTGGACTTGGTAAATTCACGTCAGCATTGTTCGAGACCCTACCGTCGCGCCTTCCCGTGGGGATGATGTATCTTGGGCCTCCGGCTAAGGCCACCGAGTCACGTGTGGCTAATGTGATGATGTCAGCACATGAGACTGTGGAGGGGCATGCGGCCTCTAGCTGAGCCTTGATCCGGTCGATCAGGTCAAATTCCCTGACGCTTATGTTTGGTAGAGCGGCTTTTTCGGAAGGACGAGCACTGGTTGAGTCAATGAGGAGAGAAGCGTCACAGCCCTACCCAAACAAAAATATTAAAATAAGATTAGCCAGACATAATGATATGAAATTTGCGTAATTTTATATGTTTTTTTTAAGTATGCATTTTATATACAAGTATGCAATATAGTTATATTGAATCTCAAATTTGAATGATAATATTCTTTTGTCATTTTTTAAAATTTGCTTATGTTTTTGTTTATAGTTTATTATATATTGCGTATATTTTGTTATTTTTTGTTCTTTTTAATAATTTTAATGTATTGATAGTGTTGTCATAAAAAATATTTATCACAAAACGCATTGAAGAAAAACTTTATTTATTGTTTTAGAAAATATATGATATAGTTATATTAATTTTCTAGAAGTAATATCAGTACAATTTTAAATTGAAGATTTTCAAACGTCAATAACTTTTAAAATCTGCTTTGAACCTCCATTATTTTTCGGGAAAAAGGCCACAATTGATCCATTAAATCTTTTTTTTGTTTTTTTCCTTAAATATGCATTTAGTAACCTCAACCATAAAAAAAGTCAAATTGAAGCCTGAACCATATATCTGTTAGCCGATTTATACAATTACCTATACGTCGTTTTGATTTAATAAAATTGACAAAAGTAAGGTTCGAACCTACGTGAGCAAAACCTAAATTCTGACTCTTTAACCACTCGAACATATTAACTTATTGTGTTTTAATGAACAAAACTTTAATATATATGTGTTGAGAGCTTTAATTTTATTTTCTTCTTCACAATTAGATATGGAAATTAAATTTTTAATTTTAAATATGTGATCGAAGCACTTAGCCTCTTAGCCCCAACGCAGGTTCAAACCCTGCTTTTGTATATTTATTTCAATTTTATTAAACCAAAACGTCGTTTTAGTTAACTTATATGCCACGTGTGCGCCATGGTGTCGTCTGACTCAGCGTCGTTAGACGGTTACTAACGCCGTATATGTAATTGTATGAATCGGTTAACGGACATATGATTCATGTTTACAATTTTAATATTTTTATGGTTCAAGTTGTTAAATGCATGGTATCATACTTCATGTATGAAAAAACAAAAAGCAAAATTTACTGGTCAATTTTGGCTGTTTTTCCTTATTTTTGGACAAGCTTTGCTAGCACAAAAAACTTTTCAAAAAAAAATTAGTAGTAAAATATAAAATATCACATATATCTTCAACTAAATATTAAAAATCTTAAGAATGATATTTTTGTTATCAAATTCTAAAGATATTATTTCTTATAATGAATAATAGAAAATTTAATTATTTATAATATATACATTATTGTTACATTTAACTAAAATGTATGTTAGTAAATTCAAAAATTTGATTGACAAACATAATTTAAGAAATTAAAATCAAAAGCTATAAAAGTTTTAGCCACTTTGAGCCACATATTTATTAAACCGCCCCTGGACATATAGATATCTTATCGAAATAAGTAGTTTAAGAAAATAATTGACATGGAGTGTTTTGAAAATGTTGAGCTATATCAAAATTGTTATATTAGATTCTTACCCTGACGGAACAGTCGTGGAAATGCATACGGAGCAAAGCGGCGGTGATGGTTTGGTCAACACCAAATTGTTGGCGCACCATATTGCGTATGATAGTCTCGGCTTGTGGGCATGACTGGTTATAAAACCCGACTCTCAGTTGAGCAAATGCGATCGGGAAAATAAAGAATAGCACAAGAAGAGAAGAAAACTTGGCACCCTTCATCATTTTTTGGAATTAGGAGTTTTATTCTATGTATTGGCTTATAACTTCTTGTGGAAAGAGTTTGAGAGTCCTTTAAGATCAACCACAAGGTATATATATACGAGAAAATCAACCGTCGAAAAATAATTTAGAGACTATAAAATTAATACATCTCATATATATGCCGAATAAATGAGAAAGTCAAACAATATATTATTATTTAGATAATTAAGCTTAGGTTAAACGTTTGCAAAGGCGTGCGAGCAACTTTGTAAACTTTCCCTTGCCATGTAAAATTAATAATGTATATACAATATGTATGATATGCCGAAAATTTGATGGTTTGATTGGGAATTTTTTTTTTTAATATGAATGTCAAATTATCTTTACAACAAAAAATAAGCGTTTTTACAATGAATACATCTTAAAAAAACTGAGAATGAAAAAAAAAATCTGACTCTTTATAGATAATAAACAGTAGTCTCACTAAAAATCAAAATTGGAAAACCCGACCCAATTGGAACAAAACCAATTGTAAAAAAAATAATACTAACTGTTTATTAAGAGACAGAGTAGATATAGAAGCAGAGAAAATAATCAAACATGATAGAGTTGTCAGAGAATCAAAATGTGATCCATGTGGAGAAGCAGTCTTTATAGGGATAATCCATTGCTGTAATGATTAATATTCGATTTCGAACGTCCTTTTCAATGGTGAGGAAGAGTCTTTGTGCTCTTGATGGAGGTTTACCATGCCTCCTTGCATTTTTTCCCCCAAAACATGATAAACCGCTGAGTGAAACACATATCGAAAGAGAAACCGAGCAGTAAAACACGATGTTGAGCTTAAATTATTGGTGAATGTCCGCCAGTCCGTAGAGAACGAGTTCCCCATCAAATTTCGTGCAAGAGCAGCCCATAGTGGTGTTGTGTAATAACATTCGAAGAATAAATGATCTCGAGTTTCCTCACACATGCCACAAAAAAAAAACATGTTGAGTTATAATTTGAGTTCCAATGCTTGATTTTATCGCTCGTAGCTAAACGATTGATAAAAACTAGCCAAACCTGGAAAAAAAAACTTTGGTGTTGAATGTTTAAACCAAAAATTTATGTACCAATTTGTTTGTGGCCTAAAAGTACGAATGATTTGAGTCGTATGTTTGGTGGAGAATTCATCTCGGTATGAATCCGAATTATGACACCAAGTATGGATGTCTGGTCCCTAGGGCATATGACGAACAAGGAGCTTGTGAATTTCATCCTCAATAAGATTGAGGGTTGTACACCGATGATGATGCCTTCGACAAACAGTTATTTCTGAGATCATAGCATTATTGGAAATTCCCAAGTTTATTACGCCTCTCGAACCTGTCAACGCGATTATTCTTCATAAGCTTCTTTCGTACGTTGGGACATATTTCTCAAACTCCTCAGATGACCCTTTACAACCTTTAGTTTCCTAAAGGATCGATACATGGATGAAGTAGAAACAAAGAGAGGTGTTGTCGATTGCCAAAAACCTCCAGCTCGTTCTCGGAATTGAGGCAACGTCGTTAAAATGTTAGAAAATTTGAATGGCTTGCGAACATATTGTGAATTCGAAGTCAAACTTAATCTTCCTCTTAGGTGATAAGAACAACCCCCGACTCAAAAACTGAATAAGAACCCATAAAAACCGCTGACCATGCATCATTGATACTAACTAGTCCAAATACTTTCTGAAATATTGTTACGAAGTCCTGACATGTATGTATCTCCTGTAGGTTCATAACGTGTGGCTTCAACTTATGACTCATTTTTTTTATCTAAAACATTTAATGCTTGTTCTTCCATTCTTTCATACTCATCAGAATCATGTTTTTCAAAACTTTTCTTAATTGTAATTGTAAAAACTCATTGAGAGTTTGTATGTCTTAATCACGTCGACAAAATTTAGGTTAAATGATGTATATGAGTTATGACCCTATTTATATTAGGTTTTCAATGACATTTTTTAAAAAAATTAATAATTAAGGACAAATATGTCTTTTAATATTTTAAAAGCTTCTAAGCCTTGAAAAAACTCCATTAAAAAGCATTAAGGTGTAGAGCATTAAGAATTCATGTATGCTCTACTTAATACTCTAAAAATAATTGTGATTTGCTTTTAAAAAGCATTAAACTCTACAAAAAGCTTTCATAATCAAATTCGTCATATTATTAGAATTCTAATTAATTGACGAGGTGGATAAGGTTCGAATTTCATCCTAATCAATTTCGATTTCATTTTCTTGAGGATTTTGAATTTGAAAGAAATGTAAAAATCAAATTTATGAAATAAATATTATAAATTATGTGACAGAACTACAAACGGGGTTTCTTTTAAAGCCACTAGGCTCTAAAATATATAAGGCAATATTTTAATTTTATTATAAACTATTTTAATAAATTTGTTTTCCAATAAGACAAAATAACTAATTAAGTATACCTCAATATATGGACATCACGACAATTGCTCCATGTAGTCATTTATCTAGAGGTTCGGTAACTGATTAGTTTAGTCGTCAAATTATCTATCCATTAATAGTTAAAACTACTGATTTGTTGTTAATCCGTCATGCCTAATGATAATCGACAAAAATTAAAAGAAGTCGGTACATACTATATACTATAGTCTAGGTTCCTGATTTTTAATCGTAAGATTTAGGTATATAATTTAGTTACCATTTTCATTTTGGATGAGTTGATAGTAGTGCCAGAAAATATTGTGTGATGACTAGTCGCCGTAACTACATTTTTTATCTTTAACCCAAAAAAATAAAAAATAATAGGAGAAAGTGCCACATATGACTCAAGATTGAGAGTCAAATGTAAAAGTAACCCTCTAAAAGTTTTACATGTATAACGTAACATTTGCATCCTATTTACTCTTAGATGCCAAAATAATTGCAAAACTCCTATCACTCTTCAAAATTTTCTGGCACATAAGGTAAATATCGTCTCCAAAGCAAACATAAAGTACATCTGCTTTGTAAGTTAAAATTACTGAAGCAGACGTAAGTTACGTATATTTTGGAGACAATATTTACAAAACAGACGTAAGTTACGAAGCAGACATAACATACACCTGCTTTGATAATTTTTTTGGTTAGTTTTCATAATTCAATAATTTTTTGTTACCGAAATAGACGTAAGTTACATCTGCTTTGTAAATATTAATGACGGCGGCAGACGTAACAAATCAAAATTGGGAAAAAAACCCCTTTAGTAAACCCGATGGAAAAAACTTAAATTGGGAAAAAGAATACAACTCTCCCTAGTGATTTGGGGGTGTCCTCACTCTATGTTGATAGTGAGAACACACTGAACCTTGTTCCCAAGGTTGCACCATGTCCATGTGTTGAGCAAACGTCCCTTGGATGCAATTGGATCTTCTTCTTGGCCGCGACCGCCAGATGGGAGCTCCATGTCTTGTTCTTGCTCCACGAGGCCTTGCACATAAGTGTTGAACTTGCTCCTTAGTTCTCTCTCTCTATTCTTCGTGATATCTCCAGGTGGAATGAATGGCACGATCAACTCTCCTCCTTGCCCCCGGTCCGTGGCCCGTGTAGTGTCCGATGCTAGGTCCTCATCAAACATTATCTTCCCTTACATTATACTTGCATTGATTATATAAAAATATCCAGTACTGTTTATGCATTATATAAAAAATTAAGAGGTATAACATAATAATTTGTGTTAGTATCAACATTATATCACTATATAAATTTAAATACGGATAATACATAATTTTAACATTTTAAATTTTTGATTTCAAAAATGGGTAATTTTTCAAACGCTGCTACAGAAATTTTCACAACTTCTTCCTCTCAATCAAAATCCTCACAAAAAGATGTGGCTTGGGGTGTCTACGACAGTAATCATTTTATTGTCTTCGAATCTAGAGTTTATTCATGTTTTGTATCTGTTTGCGATATAGCTTAGAGATCTCGAAAAAGAAGATCAATAAAAGCAACTTGGAATGTTCAAAAGATGCAACATACTACTGTCGATAGACGCAGAAGATGTGGTCGTGGAGACCGAAGCAGTCGTGAACCACACAACTAGGAATATCTAGTGAGTTATTTCTTTTCCAACTCTTCACTTAATCTCTTTAACTTTTGATGTTCTTAAAAGCTAGCAAATTGTATACCTAAGCTTCTCTCTAAAACTTCTTTCTCTATTGCTATGACTTTAAAAATCATAGATATGTAATGTCTGCATTTTAATAGAATACCCTTTAACAACATAAAAGCTTATCTATCAATTAGTTCAGTTACGTCTTACGTTGTTGAGGTTAATCCAACAATTACAACAAATTTTTTAGTTGTTGAGACGATACTAGCTAATTCAATTATGTGTTATAATGCCATCACTAAGATTGTTCCCATTTACACATTCAACGCAACTTCTAATGTTCACAACTCCTTTCTCCCAATTAAGATCCTCACAAAATGATGTGATAAGGGTCTCTTCGGCTTTTTTCCCTTTGTTGTCTTTGAATCTGAAATCTGTTTAGGTTTTGAATTTGTTTGTGATGGGGCTCAGAAAGCAACTTAAAAAGTCCAAGAGATGTAATGAACTACTGTTGGTGGACGCCTAAACCATGTTTATGGAGGCTGAGGCGATCATGGATGATGGGAGGATATTTCACCTTTTGTCAGGTTTTATCTGAGTGCTACTAGAGAGTAGTCTCAAAAGTTTAACCCGATGGGACAGTAAATACACTGTTTAGATGCAATTGTAGTACAAACGAGATCGATCCACAGAGAAAGAGAATAACGCATAGAAAATATAAATACAGAGATAATGAAGTTGGGGATTTGGTTCCGAAGACTACTATGCATTAAAGTAAATAAGAGCGGTAAATAAACATAAGCAATAGATAAAGAGATAAATAACTAAAACATTAAAAACTAAGACTAACTAAAGCATAAACATAAAGTATAAACAAATATGTACAGAAACATGGGTGATAACCGACTTCAGAGAATCTATATCCAGGATTCACGTTCTACCTATATGTAATTGTTTGCCAACCTAGGGATTTCAATGGCAGACTAGTCCACACTCGTGGCATGCTAGTCATTATGTCAGAGTCACTCTCGTGGTGGCTTTCATACATTGCACACAATCCCATCATCGATTATTAGGTATCCCAAACACTCGTTTAACGAAATACAAAGTTCTTGATAGACTTATTTCTAGAGTACAACCTACTATCATGATGATGCACTCCTAAAGCCTGAACCTAACTTGGTCAGAGCTAGACTAGCATTACGCTTATATATCAAGCAATAAACATATCGACCATAGCTAATACTCCCATATATGTAGATCTGAAGCCTCATCACACTCTCATGGCGCTAAGAGCTTCCAATCACTCAATCACTCAATTTTCCATAAGAGATAACTTAGCATTAAGATTGCATATAGGGTGGCATGATCAGTTAAGAACAACTTGAACATAAACTAAACCCTAAACATGGATCTCATCATCGATCATCACCCTAATGATCTAAAAGATCTACTCTATCATCCCTTTGTGAGTACCAGTAGGGATGGAGTTTAGGAACATAATTAAAGCAATAAACAAAGAAGTAAACAAAGCAATACTAAAAGAATCAACAACTAAAACAATAGCATAAGTAAGAAAATAACCTAGAACAAAGATGAATGTAAGTGTGTGTTGTAATGAATGATGTAAAATTGTGGCTTATGTGTGGCTGCCCATTTGTGCGAGTTTTTACAAGTGTTTATATGGTCTAGGGTTGCTAGAACAAACCAGCTCGAAGAGATAAGTTTCCTAAAGCCTAAAACCCGAAAACTATGGAGTTTTCTTATCTTGAATTGTCAAAGCGTCGAGTTTCCTTTTTTCCCGGAGTCAGCATCGGTAATGACTAGTTGATGGTGTTGGCTCGTCTGGTCAATGTTAATGGACCGATGCACCTTGCTAGAACTGCATCGACCCTGACAGGTTGATGCTCTGCTCGTTTGGCTCTTACGAAACACTTCTGTGATCGTCCGTGATCCAAGTGAATAGCTCTAATATTCTCATAGGCTTTTAGTGCACTTGAACACTCCAAACACTTGTGTTTTGCTACAAGTCTCTAGAATCACAAAAGTATATACAAATACACTAATATAGTACTAAATGATAATTAGAATGCATAATACTAAATTATATGAATGCATAAAAATATGTAAATATGATTGCTATCAGTAGACCATACAACTACGGATCTCTAGTGAGTAGTGAGCCTATTTCTTCTCTAGCTTCTCCCTAATTTCTTTAATTTTTGATGTTCGTAAAAGCTAGCAAATTGTATGCTCAAGCTTTTCTCTTTTTCATTTTCTATGACCTTTAAAGTCAAATGTAATCTCTTTGCAAAAAAAAAAAAAAGATTTATCTATTAAAAAGAAGAGGGGTTTTGTTAAGATTTTTTTTTTTTGGATTATACACAGTAGTTGGTTTTATCAAAAAGTTTACCGGAGTAGCACTTATATGATTGCAGAAAATATAGTCTTATTTGGGTCCAAAAGGCTGAGTTTATTTCTTTAGGATAAAAACTTGTATTGGACTTTCTGTTGAAATGTTTTCGGCTTTTATGGACGTGCAAAAATAATATTTCTGATGATCCAGACCAGAATATTTTTGTCTAAAACGGTATTTGTTTTGAAACATAGTGTGACTAGATGAAAACAAGTTTTATCATTGATAAATGATTTTTTGAAACGATGACATTTATGATACTTTTTTTTAATAACGAAAACAGTTTAATGCTGTTTCTGTATATCATCATGACATTGATCCACTACAGCAAAAATAAAACTCACGGATTCCACTTCTAATTCAGAGATGCAACTCAGGCAGACAGGCACATGTGATACGATTACAGTATACTAGCAATGAGAACTAATTCTTAAGAAAATAAAATTGATTATTTCAAAAATTGTCTTCGCTAATTCTTAAGAAGCTTTTTTGGCCCATTCTCGGTTCAAACCCTTTTGGGTCATGTGAAGCTTTTGTTGGCCCATTCTCCTTTTTGTTGTTGGAGACCAATCTTGTTGAAGGAGGAGTCTTCTCTCTTATACCGGTCAACTAAATTTAAACCCGTCAAAAATCGATATCAATTAAAGTCAATACTTCGAAAAAAAAATTTCAGCGTTTTTGCCTTGGATTAAGTAAAATGTTTTTCCAAATGTTGCAGTCCGATCTTCCACTTCATTACATTCTATATTTCTATGTATGAACTCATCTTATAATGACTGAATTAAAACTTCTCCGTTATTATGAATATGAATAAGACCAAATGGTTATATGTCACATATATTCATGGAACGCTATTACCTATATTAATTTTAAAAAAACATACACATTATTTGATTTGTATACTTGTAACAAACAAGTGATGAAGTAGAGTGTGAAACTTGTGTTTCAAGGAAAAAAAAAACGAGTAGAAAAGATTAGAGAGAGGAAGAGTTAAATCAATTTGAACTCAAGTTAGGGAGATGTTGAAGAACAACACCCAACGGTCTTTTGCGTCTCACGTGAAGATTTCAAGAACCAAGATCAAGAAAATCTCTCTCCTTTTCTCCTCTCACAGCGAGAGTCTCAACTCTGATCTCTATATATATTTATATCTTCATTTCTCTGTCTTCACTTCTACTCTTTCGCTTCTTCTCCTTAATTCATCTCTTTCTCTCTTTTCGTCTCTTTAACCTTTCGTCACCGTTTCCACCGCAAGAAAACCGTGACCCACCTTCGTCTTTCTCAATGGTGCTTACACTTCTTCTTCTTCTCAAATCGGCTTCAATTTTAGGGCATTAGCGTCGTTCTTCACATTCTTCAACCTTAATTCACCATTGATTCTCTGTCCCACGGAGATTACTGATTCTTCTGCCTCTTACCTTTTGCTTATTTTTTTATTTTTTTGCAGGAAATCGAACAACCCGTAACTCCTCCCGCCGCACAGCAACAACCACAACAACAAACACTAACCGGAAGATTCTTCAGATGCCTCTTCACTAGTATCTTCTACACGCAACTAACCCTAATCTCGATCTTTGTGATATTTCTCACGCTTCGAGGTCTCGTCTTCACCAAATCACCTACCTTCCATCCCAAGAAATGGTACACTCCTCTGTTATCCTCTGTTGCTATCTCAGGAATCCTCTCTTTAGCCTGGAATTGCTTTTTCGTCTGCAACATACGAGCCACAGTCATAGCAACGCTCTGGTTCACACCGATACTCACAATCTCCGTCGGGCTCTTCCTAATTCTATACGACAAATACGTGGTTCTATGGATCGGTGTACTTCTTGTGATCTATAGCATCGTTTCGGCAATGTATGGCTGGCTTTACGTCATTAACAAGCATGAATTCACCTTCAAGATGATGTCAATCGCCACAGGGTTACTACCTGCAAGAACCAGAGCTATAGCAGTTGGATCAGTGATCATAAGCGTGTTTTACTCGGGTTTCTTGGTGGCTGGAATCGGTGGAGCTACAGCTACAAGTACAAGTCTTGATATTCTTTTCATCTCTATCCTCGTGATAAGCCTTGCCTGGACAATGCAGGTTCTCAAAAACGTTCAAGAAGTCGCGGTTTCTAAAGCCACATACGTATACTTTAAGCGAGTTGAATTCATGAATGCTTGTGATGCTCTTTGTGCCACTCTGAAAAACCAGCTCGGGAGCGTTTGCATTGGTTCAACACTCGTTCCACTTATTGTACTCTTTAGAGGATCGATTCGGTGCTGTAATCTGCAGGAGAGGTGTGACGACGACCAGGACATCTATACAAGTACTCGAGGCTGCTATTGGATTGCCAATCATATTATTTTGTACGGAAACAGATATGGATTTGTTCATGTGGGAGCTTACAACAAAGGGTTTGTTCAAGCGTCGGGTGATACATGGAGGACGTTCAGAACAGTGGTTGGATTTGAGCAATTGATTGATTTTGACATCACCAGCTCCATCTGTTTCTATAGCGCCATGGGAGTGGGTGCAATCTCTGCATTAACTGCAGGAATATGGGAGCTTGTGATACAAAAGGATAACTTCTTTGAGCTGACTATCTATGCTTTCATCATCGGATACTTTGTGGTAAGATCCTATCATCAAAATGCTGGAAAAGAATCAAAATTGGCTTTACTATGTAACCTTATGTACCTGTTTTTGTTGGTGTGTTTCAGGGGAGAGTTTCTTCTGCGTGGCTACAAGCATGTGTAATGGGTTACTATGTAGCTTATTCTGAGGATCCACAGAGCGATAACTTTGATAACACAATTCCACAACGTATTGAGCGGCAAAATATCGAAAAGGCAAAAAGAGAAGTCGAGAATAGAGTGCGGGAAGATGATCAAGAGGAGATAACACACTTGTAGAGAGCTCACATACGGATGGTATCCACTTAGTTCAGAAAAAAATACTTTCGTTTCTTTCTTTTTTCACTTTTCACTGAGGTTGGAGATTGTTTAGTTTCATATTGCAAAATGCAGCTAGAGAAGGAATGTACATACAAAGTGAGACGAGAATGATTCAGTTCTGATCCTTTCCCTGCTTTATTTTCTTGCTCTTTGATCCGTTGTCTGTATCTGATTGCAAAAATAGTGAAAAGAGCAGTAAAAGAGATAGATAATTATGGTTTAGTCACAGCCACTTAGGAAACCATTTTGTATAACAACAGAAAATGAATGGACTCTGTTACAAGATTTTAAATGTTTCAGCTAGAGATTACATCATTACAGGAACACAAATCTATATATGGAACTCAAAAAAGTAGGATTTTACAATAAGATCGGAGAGAAAGGCACAACGTATAAAAGTGGCAAGTAGGTAAAACAGAACCATGACTGGAAACAAGTGAATCTTGGAGTCATCAGTGTCCTACGTGACCACGCCCGCCACAACTTTTGCACATAATGTTACCAGTTCCACCACAACCTACAACAGAAGCAACATATAGTTAAGATGAAGACAAAGTAATTTGCATAAAACAAGTAAAACATGTAGGGTTGGAGGCTTACCTAAGCAACGGACTTTAACAATGATACCTTGGCTCTCCATAATTGAGTCTACATATAGACCAGTTCCAGAGCAAGTGGCACAGAGCAATGCACCTTTAGCTTCACAACAAGTGCAACGCCGATTATCACCAATTTCTCTCTCCGACATAGATAATCCGACTGGCTCCTCGATTATTTCCTCCGGAATCGGTTTATCATAACAGAACATTGACTCAAGACTGCTTCTTTGTCGGTTCACGTCTCTTTTTAAGCTTGACTCAGCCTATGAATTTAAAGAATTCCCTCAACTTAGCAAACAATGTTTATCCCTCTCAGAAGAAAAAGGATTCACTTTCTTTACTTTCTCAATCACCATAATGTATAAATGTCTCCCCAAACATTGAAAAAAAAAAAATCTTCCAGCAATATCATATTCGACCAAGCTACACTAAACTCTTTCCAGGATTTGAAGTCATAGCATCAACATATATTTGTCATTACTCATACTAACTAATGCTAATAAATCATCATCATCATCATTATCATGACACAAGTCAGTGAACAAGTACACAAAGTTTCTATTTTGATACAGCAAAAGAAGTGTAAATTGACAGGATTTGGATTAGTGGAAGCAACATAGAAATGTTATATACTCATACAGTCAGACTAAGTAATGCCAGTACTCACAATCATCACCATCATTAAACAAGACAGGACAATTACATTGGTATGAATCAGATTTCCATGGGAAAAAACTTGCTTAAACTTTACAAAAATCGCTTAATTTCAGATACAGAAAACTCGAAATAACAAGTCAAAGCACAGACAACAACTGATACTATTCAGTAATTTCATATGAATTTTAAAACAAAAACCCAGCGGAAAATGGACCAAATCGAAGCAGAAGAGATAGGAGATAATAGATTATTAACCTTGAGAGATGAAGAAGAAGGAAGAGAGCACAATCTTACGCGTGAACCGAATCCACGAGAAGGAATCCCGCGTCGGATTCCGCCAACAAAACTCGATTTCGCCGGAAATGTAGCCGGAAAAGCAAAATCTAAAGCGGAACTCATCGTCGTCTAGACGCGAATTCGAAGATAGAGACGAGACCTAAAAGAAAATCGAAAGATCGAAGAGAGAGATGGAGAACAGGAGAAGGTTGGTGATGATAGCTTTGGAGGGATCGCCATTCATAAGTCTAGTTGTTCGTGGAGGTCCGTCCCATAACCGGTATAATATCCGGTTCTCGGGTTTTAATTATGCTAACCGAATTTATCAGGAGTTGGTATGTTTTTGAGTAAATTATTAAATTAATGTGAGACATGAATCAATAAGTTTGAATTGGACAATGGGATCCATAACCTCTGAAGAAAAAAAATATGGGCCGACTTTAACATGACTAGCTTTTATTATATGAATGCCTCATCATCAATTATTTTGGGGACGTCTTTTTGGAGTCGTCCTCTTCTTGTCTTAAGGGTTCTAAGATATTCCATCTCTAATGTAAAAGAGTAAATCCGATATTTTTTTTTTGGACATTACTCTACAACTTTATATGTCAAGGCATAAGTAAGGAAACATATCTAATAAGTCTAAACTAAGATATTTCATCTCTAATTTAAAAGAGTTAAATCAGATATTTTTTTTTTGGACATCACTCTACAACTTTATATGTCGAGGCATAAGTAAGGAAACATATCTAAAAAGTCTAAACTAACAATAGGTTATAGGTTAATCTGTTAAAGTGTAATTGATAGACAATTAACAAATTAAGCATTTGTTGTTTGATATTTAGGTTTTGTAGATTGTATATCTCCATGAGTAATCGAAGGTTTTGCATCAAGTAAAATAAGTAGATCAAATCTCTTCGTCGAAGGGGACGTACGTGTTGATTCTTGTGTTAATGGATAGCTCCTACTCACTTAGCTCTCAAGCAATGAATTATATCACAAAATAAAAGCAAAAATGTAAAATAAAGTAAAGCAAAAAAACAAACGCGTTTGAAGACCGCGTTCTCAACACTCGGTACTTTTACTTTTTGCAATTCACACTCATAAGTTCATAACTCATAAGTCCCATTCTCTTGATATTATGTTCGATTTTATTTGACATATTATCCTAGACACCTTATCCTAAATCCTAATCATCGACCGGCTTACTCGTTTTAGTAATTAAAAGTCTACCTCATGTTTTTTTTTTCTTTTTCATTTTTTCAGTCGACATCATTATACAATGATCGTTTTTGTGACTGTGTGAGTATACTATTACTTTCTTTATTAACTTTATCTTTATCACAGTATGCTTTCCTTTCTTATATTAACCTTTTCTACTTGTATCTTTCTGTCCTTTTTATATACATAAAAGGAATTAATTTTGAAAGCTAATGCACCAGACACCAGTAACACCCATGACCCATCGTACTAGAAAGCCATTATTCTATTAATTTCTTCTTAATACATTTTCAAGTTATCCTCATGTGAACTGGAAGTAACAGAATATAGGCGGTGATTTAAGCTCAAGTACCAATAACATTCTTTTAAAGAAAATCAAGAAACAGTTCACAATTAATAAAACTCGATAAAAACAAGCAAAACAAAATGCAGTATATCTATCATAAAAATTATGTTATAGATTAGAATTTTACATGTTGATAAAAACATTAATTCAGCACTCAGTAAATCCTTATTTCTGAGTTAATCTTAAACCGGTTATTGATTACGAACCAAACCGGAATGTTTCTGTTTATGATAGTTAGTGCTTAAGGAATAAACACTACATATTACGGGGTCCACATCTTTAAATTATTATAAAATTTGTGGAAAAACTTCGAAATTTTCTGTATTCCTATTCTTCGGAAACGTAATGGAAAGAGAAATGACGCACAGTTGATCGTGAAGCTGACACATAAGCCATTTCCAAAACCCAAATCACCATAACCCAAAACGGCAATGACAAAGTGACAAACTTTTTTCGAATTCTTTATAAAAATAAACAAATTAGATCCTCTGTTTTGTTTCCGACGTGTGTCTTCGGCTGGTCTTGTTAAAGTGTTTGTTTGTTTGTGGGTGTATTCTTCGCTTCGTTCTCCATTAAAGCTTCAATTCGAATTCGATCCCTTTTTGCTTTTTCTTCTTCTTCCAGATATTTAAAAAGGTCAGTGCTTTATCTTTCTCTTTCCGCGTAGAGTTCGTGTTTATCCATCTGTTTCTTCATGATTTGTTGTTGAGGAAGATAACCCATTAATAGATTCTCAACAACAAATCCATATATCTTCTTTTTCAGTCTTGTTCTCTGATAAAAAACCAAACTTTATCTTTGATCTGATTTGGTTCTTCAGTTTCCAGGTTTTACCTGATTGATGGGATTTTCATTTTCTTCAACCCGTTTTGGTTACTTGACAGTCACATTCCTTCTCGTTATCTCTTGTCTTCTGTTGGGTTTCTTCACGAATCCTGTTGATTCAAGTGCCCTAAAACCTAAATCCGAGCATGATTGTAGTGCCCTGAAGCACTTTCATGACTACAAAACAAAGTGTGCTTACTTGAAATCAATTGATCCATGTGCTAATCAAGGTTTCTTCGATTACCTCTCTTTTCTCTATTGTAATTTCGAAGGATTCCCAATTTTGGGTCAGTTTCTTCTCTTCCTCTGGTTGCTTCTCTTGTTCTATCTACTGGGTCATACAGCTTCTGAGTACTTTTGTTCGTCTCTAGAAAGTCTCTCAAAGCTGCTTAATTTATCACCAACTGTTGCTGGCGTAACTCTTCTATCGCTTGGTAATGGTGCTCCTGATTTGTTTGCAAGTTTGGTCTCTTTCATGGGAAAATCAAAGGGTACTTACGATGTTGGTCTTAACACAGTTGTGGGAGGTTCTTCTTTTGTTACCTGTGTTGTTGTTGGGATCATTAGCATTTCGTTGCATAGGAGACGTGTAAGGATCGAGAGAGCTGCTTTTATAAGAGATATTTGTTTCTTCTGTGCGGCGATTGGTTCTTTGGCCTTGATTTTGGTTTATGGAAAGATCAATTTCTGGGGCGCTCTTGGGTTTTGTTCATTGTATGCTGTTTATGTTGCCTTTGTGTATCTCTCTTGGAGATTTGGTGGAGAAGGTTCCGAATCTGATCTTGAGTCAATCCATAAGCGTGGTAGTCTTAGTGAACCAATCTTGCAGAGGGATGGTCTTGATCTTGAGCAAATTGAAGATGGTGTTGTTAGTGGAGAACATCAGATTGGCGATGGTGATGATCATCAGGGATATTATTACTGGAAAAGATTGGTCATATGGGTAATCACTCTGCCTCTCAACTTGCCAAGGATATTGACAATTCCTGTTGTGAGTGAAGCCAACTGGTCTAAACCATTAGCTGTAGCCTCGGTCACATTTGCTCCGGTTCTGTTGTCGTTTCTATGGAATTGGAGGCGGAAACCGACGAGTTTTGAAGCGGGGATTGCTTATCTAATCGGGTGTTTGATCGGTATAGGTCTTGGATTCATTGCAGGAGCCACGACGAAGAAATCAACCCCACCAAAGAAATGGTTATTACCTTGGTTAGCAGGAGGGTTTGTAATGAGCATGACATGGAGTTACATATCGGCGCAAGAGCTAGTTGCGCTTTTGACTTCACTAGGGTACATTTTCGGGGTAAGCCCTTCGATCTTAGGCCTAACGGTCCTCGCTTGGGGAAATTCGATTGGAGATCTAATAACCAATGTGACAATGGCCCTGCACGATGGGAACGAAGGAGCTCAAGTAGCTGTATCGGGATGTTACGCTGGTCCAATCTTCAATACATTATTCGCTCTGGGGATTTCGCTTGTGGGATGCGCGTGGGACATTTATCCGTCGAGTATTGTGATTAAGACAGATCCTCATTTGTTGGAGAGTCTTGGGTTTCTGGTCATAGGACTGGTTTGGTCGTTCTTGGTTCTGTTTAGTAACCGTATGAGGCTTGGTGGTGTGATGGGCATAGGGCTTTTGGTCATTTACTTGGCTTCATTGTCTCTAAGAATTATGGAAACAGCTGGAGATGCTCACTAACTTTGTTTTCAACTCATAGTTTTTTTTTACATAACATGGGGTTTTTATAATCTTCTTCTACACTGTAAAAGTAATCGATATTTTAATTTATAGATATATGGATAAATTATGTAGATTGTAACGCAGATTTTTCATCATGTAATATAATACAATTTCAGTTTCGTGGAGGAACTTATACAAAACTACTGTAACTATATGAATTGATTTGCATCGTTATAAATCAATTTGAAACAAGAAAAAAAAGTTACAATGCAAAAAAACTTGTTCAAGTAAGGTTCCAAATTTCCAATGTTTGATAAGAAGATCAATACTACTACGTTATAGTTTCAATGAGATTCTCTCACATTTAACTTATGAAAGCCTTATGATTATCATTTTTTAAAAAGTTCTATAGAATGATTTAAATATCACAAATTCGCAATAAATTAGAGTCATGGAATTCAGAGTGAGTAGCCAGAATTTTAATAGGTGTCACATACTGGACTAGTCAACAATCTCTGCTCATACATTCTCATATAGATAATGTATTTTTTTGCCAGTATGTTTATTTCTTGAATTACTATAGTCTATTTAATTCCCAGTAGTGCGGGAGTTGCTTGAAGCGACGCTTGTCTCTTTTTGCCAATTTGCATAAAAACTTAAGATAAGATGTGTTTTTTGTTCTATTGTTAGTTTCCTTATCTCATGACTCGTGTACATAATAATTTGGCACATTTTTCTTGTTTGTCTGCAAATTGTTTCTTTGGAATTAGGATAACTCCAATTTTGGGCCTTTTTCTATAATATAAAATGCAATGGGACACTTAGCAATGTCCGTTACCACAATATAACTGATTAGGGATTTTACATTTAAAAGAAATTTGGCCGTATTTGCTACATTCCGGTTGAATTCACCTAATTCAAACCTTTTCTTTTATAGTTTTAATCAGAGTTTTGTTTTTTGAAATTTGGAAACGTATCAATGGTTGAGCCAAAACCACAAAACAAACAAACAATTATACGTTATTTAAAAGATCAAAATCTATTTTTTTCCGACCAAAAAGTTAATATTTTTATTTCATAATGAAGGTACGATTCACATGTAAGATAATCGAATGATCAATCACTTAGAACTTTATTTAGAGTGGTAACAGAATTTTGGTATTAATGTCATATATATACAATCCAGGAACAATGAACCTAGAACAACAATCCAATGCTTTTTTAAGTTTAGTAAGGTACTAAGTGAGCTTGACAGAAACTGAGTGTTCAACAACAAACAAATTTGGCCATCCCTCTCATTACTATTCACAACGTGTTCTTAAAATTAAAGGAATAAGATCCACAAATATGATCTATTTGCAACTTTCTTCTTTAACTATCACAAAAATAACCCAAACAAAACTTAAAAATTTACAATACTTAAAATTCATGGGTCGATATCAAGGACTTAAAATTCATGGGTCGATATCAAGGACTCCGAAAACCCTAGCCAATCTTAAGGACAAGAAACAGAGGTAAATAGCAAGTAGGCCACCACCGACAAGCTTATCAAGTCTCATCTTCTTCTTTGGCATTATCACAAGTGCCCAAAGCAAGCCTACCATTAAGAATCCTAGTGTCTCAAGCAACGAATTGTCACTAGGAATGATGTAGACCCCAGGGTATTCGCCCAAGGAGGAAATAACAAGTGGCACGCCTAGTCCAATTACTGTGTTGAATAATGGACCGGCGTAGCAACCCGAAAGTGCTATCTGCGCACCGTCGTTGCCTCCGTGAACTGCCACGGTCACATTGGCAATTAGATCGCCTAAGGAATTTCCCCAAGCTAGGACGGTTAGTCCTAGCACGGAAGGGCTAATTCCAAAGATATTCCCTAAGGATATTAACAAAGAGACTAGCTCTTGTGCTATGATGTATGTCCATGTCACACTCATAGTGAAGCCACCTAGAAGCCAAACTAATGAGAATTTCTTCGGCGGATGTGATTTTTCTGTCGTCAAGTATGCTAAGATACCGAGGATTAGCCCGATAGATCCTGATATTATGTACAAGATTAGGTTTCTTTGGGACCCGCTGTAATGAGAACAGTAAAGTTCGGTTAGTAGAACAGGCGCGATGGCTGTGGAAACTACCGCGCAAGGCCTTGACCATTTTTCTTCGCAAATCACGGGAATAGTGAGCCGCCGGGGGAGATATAGAGGTAGTCCTACGATGCTCACTAGCACCGAAAAGCAAGACCGGTGCCTTTTTGGAGAATCGAGAAACACAATCTTGAATTCTTGAGCTGGTTTCTCTGACAAAACCAGCTTCTCGTCAGTTACATAGCTAAGCAACGGGACGCCCATCTCGGCTAAATCCTCTCTACTACGAAGAATCTGATCGGACATACGGTTCTTGCGGTCAAAGAAATGTGAAACCGATAAGAACCCTACGTAGAGGAGATAAATGGATAGGTAACAGAGAGCGACCCAAATGGTTACTCTGCCGACGAAGATGATCAAACCGAGACAACAAAGAGCAACCAGAAGAAAAACCACGTCGCGGATAAAGCTGTTTCTGTCAATAGAGACATCTCTAGATCCAATCAATACGCAAATCGTCCCGACAACGAAGCTAGAGACGAAGAACGCGCCACCTAAAATAGAGTTGAGCCCAAAATCACCATTATTCGATCTAGTGAAGGAGACAACACTGGAGAACAAATCAGGCGCGCCGTTTCCTAGAGAGAGAAGCGTGACTCCTGCCATTGTAGGAGACAGCTTCAAAACTTTAGATAAGCTGTCCAAAGAAGGACAGAAGTAACTCGCGGCCGTGTCTCCGAGCAAGTAGAACAGAACAAATAACCAGGCCGATAAAACTAGATGGCCCAAAACAGGGGATTGTCCGAAGATGCAGAAGAAAATCTTGAGATAGTCTATGTAACCTTGTGGGCCACATTTTGATTGAGATCTAATGTAAGAACACTTTGAACGGTGGTCGTCGAGGGCTGCGAGTCCTCCGCTGCAGCTGTCACTGTCGCCGCCGACGAGAGAATTTGAGGCTTCTATGGATCCGGAGTGAGGAGGATTTTGTGCAGCGAAATGGAGATAGATGAGGAAGACGAAGAACAGGTTGATGAGGAAAGAGAGCGAACGAGGGCTGAGACGTGAGGAGAAGAGACTTGCCATTCACGGAAACAGATTGGTAAGTAGGAGCAATAATGAGGGGTGTTGGGTTTTTGATATAATAATGAGAAAATTGTAGTTTCGTTTTTTAATTTTTTTTTTGTGTAGAATTTTTGAATTGTTAATACATTTCCGAAGATACAAGATTCTTTTTTCATGCGGATGTGGGTAGGGGAAACTATTGTCTTTTTATGCGAAATATTAAGTGGGGGAGGTTACATTCAATTATTCACACAAGGAAGAAAAATCGAAGTTGATAAAGTGTTTTTTATGAAACTCGTTATCTATTATTGGTTTCTACAATTTGTATGTAGTGATTTTAGTTTTCTAAGGTCCAACTTGGAGTCCAATTTTCTACTGTAATTGTCGCGAGGCATGCAAATCACACGTGTCATGATATTTGTGACAATAGCTATATATAAGGAATTAAGGATTAATGTAGTAGAATTTTTTATTTTTTTTTAAATAGATAAAAGATAGCTGTAGTAGAAAATGTTGCTATTCGTAAATCATCATTCAACGTTAGTATTCGATACAGAAAAGTAGTCAACAGAAAATATTAATAGAAAAAAACACATAACTATTAACGTGAGTAAGAAAGATTGTGTTTGCAATGGTTTTCGTATAGTGACTGAATTAATCACCAACTTTACTTAGGTTCATTGCTTTCTTTAAAAAAAAAAAAAAATTTGGATATATTTTCTTATAATTTTCGACTGCCATCAAAATCTGGACATTGCGTCATTGTCTAATGTTTTAGGCCTAAAAAGAAATTGATTATCTATATACTTGTATATGGTTATATATCAGTTATCAAATATAGACATGTGATTGATATAATTAATAAAACTAGAAAAAAAAAAACTCCAAACCTAAAGATGTGATTAAGAAGTATTTTGGCAGTCTCTCAAAACGACCAATTTGCAACGTAATCCCAACCGATCACGACTTTTCAACCATAATCATATCCACATTCTTATGATTTTCTTGTATATATTTATATTGCACCATTAAATAATTTAATAAATGATGCAGACAAAAGATAATTTGATAAATTTTTTACCGCCGGCGTCTTTTATTTTTTAGTGAAAACCCGCCGGGCTTCTTTGTATCCATAATTTGAGATGATTGACAATACGTTATTAGTCTATTTTCAATATTCGTGAAAAATTAATTATTCCTTTTGTATTTTTAGCACTTATACCATTTATTTGTAGTCACATGAATTGTTATGCAACGTCACTGATTTTGTTCGACTTTCTATTCAAAATTTTTATCGTTTTTTCATATAGATAATATTATATCATTAAAAGAAATTAATAATCGTTTTTTCATATAACAAGTTTGTTTTATATCTTTTCAAATTTTCCAAAATATATATTATATATTTCCATCCAGGATCAGTATCTTTTAATTTTGGGTCCGAAATTAAAATATTGATAAATAAAAAGAATCCAAAGATTCCTGGTATATTCATCTAGCTGGCATGGCAGTGCAGTACACAATGTAAACTTTAATTCCAATAAAATAAAATAATGCAATAATGCAGAGGGACGAGAACAATCGATTCAGTTGGTTCTCTTCTCGATGTACCAAAGTTTACCCCCAAAAAAAAAAACTCACATGACTAAATCTGGCTCAAATTAGGCCTTTGTACAAGACACTTACCTGTAAATAGACTAATATTTGCTTATATAAAACCATTAAATGTTATCGTAAATCATATATTTCATATATTTTTTCAAATAGACTAATTTTTCGTAAATCATATATATATCTCGCTGTTATTATTCCAACGGTACTAAGATAAGGATAAGGTTTGCAAACCTTATATAATGCAATGGGTACCATAAGTTTGTGATGCCTAATTTGATCTAACCAACACAATCTCTTCGTACTAGTAATCGAGTGGCTGAGCTGTTGATATAGAGATACGTAGTACTATTATTGTAAGTAAAGAAACCAAGAATTATTCGCCGACAAAAAAAAATAAGAGGTGATAATCCGATGCACGTGGATTTGTGAATGTATTGGATAATGCAAGTCACGTAGAAGAAATCAATCTCACTTTTGGCCATAATTTAGCAAATGTTTTTTGAGTCTACGTAAGGAAGAGTAATTTTCGTGGCAATCGCAATTTCCGCTGTTAATTGATTATTGTGTTATAATGATAAAGGGATTAGAGGTGGAGAATGATAAATTGGTTAGGTTGGTGATAATAGCTAGTTTGAAGCCTAATTTAGGCTTGTTATTGAATTAATACATAACCACAACGATTAGACAGGTTTTGGGCAAGATATATTCATTGATCGCTTTGGCAGCATTGTAAAACCCTAATAGCCACTAGCCCTGGGATGTGGGTTGCCCCGCCCCGCATAGCCCTCTAACCCGCGGGTATAAGAAAAAATTTCAATACCCGAACCCGTCCCGCCTAATAAGTGGACCTTAATTCTAGACCCGCGACCGCCCCGCCAAAACACCGCGGACCCCGCGGGTAATCTGCATATCAGAAAATGAGCAGCCTGAAAACAAAAAGTAACCCGCTGACCCGCTAACCCGCAAAAAATCCAGCATTGAAAATAACTTTACACAACACAAGGAGTAATTTGCAACAGAAAGTTATACATATCCTATTAAAATCCAAATACATAAAAATACACAAATACATAATACTTAAAGTCCAAGACACCAACAATCAGAGAATGATACTTAAAACGTTGATGAATCCACCGTGGAATCTATCACACAATCATCAAATCCATCACCAAGACTTAGTCCTTCAAGTTCTGTCTCTAAAGCTAAAAAAAACAAAAATAAATAATTAGAAGCAAGAAATAAAGAAACTGAAACAGAAATCAGAAATMAAAAAACATAAATGAAGAAACAGAAATCATAATTCAAATATGAAGAACTTACCACTGTCATATGATGTGAACCCCCGGAGCCAATTTCGCGTACAAATCAAAGCTTGGACATTTTTTGGAAGCAAGCAACTTTTGTATTTGCTTAGAACCCGAGAACCAATACTAAATGAAGACTCAGAAGCTACCGTAGTGATAGGTATACTCAAAAGATCACATGCCATGAGTGATAACTCTCCAAAACGCATTGAATTGTCCTTCCAATAGTCCAATACATTTAAGCTTGCAAATACTTTCATGTCTATTGCTGATTCATCCAAGTACATGTCCAAAGCTGATTTTCCACTAGCATACACATTTTTTTTCCGGAAATTATAGAAGTCCTACATGATTAAAACACTCACTAGTCATAAAATGAAACATATAAAAGAGAGATAAAATACAAGGGATATGTGACTTACATCATAGTTGATGATATTCTTTCCATGTTTACGAACCCCATCCTCTTGATTCTGATCTCCTTGAAGAGATGAACTGCTTCCACTAGATGGTTCTATTCTGCTCTTATAAGCCTCAAAGAGCTGACTCATTTTAACCCGCATATTTTCCTTTTTTGTTTCACGTGTTTCCTCAGATAAATTGGAGAAACAATAATCCAAAATAATCATCTTAAATCTCGGATCAAGAATAGCAGACATAGCAAGAATATCAGAATATTCATTCCAATACTTATCAAATTGCAATTTCATAGCCGCTACCATCTCAGCTATGACAGGGTTTGAACTATTGTCATGCACTTCCAACCAATTCCTAATCTTATAAACTTGTAGGAAATACAAGTTTGATGTAGGATATGTAGAACCCGAGAACAGATTGGTTATCTCATCAAAGGGTTGTAACAATTCAGAAATTTCTATCCCTAGATCCCATTCTTCATCTGTTGGAAGAAGTGTGTAGTTAGGTTTCATTAGTATCATCGACATACTAAACTATATTCATGGTGAATCCACCATCTGTTAGCTCTTATTTAATATCTTTATTTATGTAACAAAAGTGATAATATTAAACCCAGAATCGCTGATGAAAAACCCATAAACATTAAAACATATATACCCAGAATAAATTAAAAAATTATAAATGAATCAATGGCTAGAGAAAGCTTCAAATTCGATACAATACAATGATTATACCAAATCAGGTCAAAAATATGCAACATAATTTGTTCTCAAACCACTCAGAATCTAAAATATGCAAACCTTGAGTAGTCAACGAGGAAGCTTCTCGTGCCTTCTTGCTTCGTTGTTTGGCTCAGAGAAAGCTGAAATCGAAGAGATTTCGCTAGAAATACAAGATGAAATGGGAGAAAAAGGGAAAGAGAATGAGAGAGAGTTGAGCGGCTGAGAGAGATGAGAGGCTGAAGAGAGAGGTTGAGCGAACAAAGAGAAAAAATTAGGGTGAACAAACAACTTTGTTACACTTACTGTAAGTGACTTACACACAAATGGATCGATTTTAATTTTTTAAAGGCTTCATGTTTTATAAAAGCCAAATAAAAAGAAGTTGAGACCCATAAAAATTAGGAGAAATTAAGTCTTTACGTTTTGTAAAAGCCTAATAGAAATAAGTTAAGGCCCATAAAAATTAGGATCCATTAGAATGTGGATACCCGCATAACCGCGGCTCGCTAGCAATTATTGCCACTTGACCAAAATAAGTGATCTCATATATGCTGACTCAAACCCGCCCCGCTGCGGGTGCGGATCAATAATCCCAGCACTAATAGCCACTAAAACCAAATGAATGTACTAGCTAGAATGTCAGTTCATCTCGTGTAATGTTCGGCTGTTCGCTATCTTAACAATTCAATATGAACTCGAACAAGGATTTGGTATGACAGATATTATTAACCGGTCCAAGATTAGTATTGTTTTTAACTTGCAAGATCTATAAGTTAATAACTCATTCACAGTTGACCCAAAAAAAAAAAAAGAACTCATTCACTATTTCTGGAGTTTCATTGAATCTAACCCAACAGAAAATAATGATGTTAATTTATTTTTTTAAGATCAAAAAGATATATATATATATATATATATATATGTCTAATTTGACAAACTAACGCAAAAAATAAGAAATAAGGAAATTCAAATTTGTTCTAAAACAACTTGATAAAAAAATTTCTGAAAACTCAAACTACTTATTTATGACTATATATAAAAACTATGGAAATCTTTAAACACCAGTTTAATACTATGGAAATATTTATGCTAGAACCCATAATAGTTTCTTACCCATTTGTTTAATATTAAAGTGGTAAGAACCGTTTCTTAGATCATCATTAAGGCTGATTTTTCAAGAGTTCTTAGAAAGTTTCTTAGGTATATTTTTAATTAAAATAAAAAAAATGATAATTTAATTTAGAAACGTTTTTTATTTTAGAGACTTAAGAAACGGTTCTTACCACTTTAATATTAAACAAATAGGTAAGAAACCCATTATGGGTTCTAGCATTAATGATGCTCTTAACTTTCTAAAATAAGAAACGTTTCTAAAGTAAATTATCATTTTTTTATTTTAATTAAAAATATACCTGAGAAACTATCTAAAAACTCTTGAAAAACCAGCGTTAATGATGCTCTAAGAGCATCATTATTGGGGAGAAACCCATTTTGGGTTTCTTAATATTTTTTAATAATAAATTTTAAGATACCATGAAGAAGGAAGAGAGAGAAGAAGAAATAGATAACCAAAAAATCCTTAAAATGGGTTTCTTAAATAAGAGATTTAAGAGATGGTTTCTTAAAAATATAATAATAAAATAATTAAGAACCCCACTTAAGAACCCCCAATAATAATGTTCTAAGTAATAATAATATATATGTGCATTATAATCAGAATCCTAGCTAATGTATTATATTAGTTTTTTTTGGTGCTCCAGGGTCTAGTGGTCCGGACCCACTATATTTAGTCCCAATAAAAAAGTTTTGGGGTCCAACAGAGATTAGTGGAGGTAGTTGTTGCTACTTGCCCAAATATACAAAACAATAGAACCCAACTAATAATACTAAAAACATAGAAAGACATACATAAATCAATCATGAGTTCCTATGATCCAACCCATTGCGGAGATCTTTAGCATAGGATTGTACTTACTACATGCTAGAATATTTTAAAATTCATTTTATTAACGACATAAGCCATTTTTATACTTTCGAGCATAACAACAGTCGATGAAATAATCTCTTATTCATCATATATTTTAATCATTCTATACCTAATTTAGGTTTAAGACTATTTGAGAATTTGATCATTCTATAGTTGTAGGCTTGAAGCATAACGAGTTAGATAATATAGACCGTTGTAACTATGTGCTATATATATACAAAGGCCCAATAGATACTTAAAAGCCCAATCGGAAAGAAAAACCCAGCAAAAAAAAACGAAAAGTTGAACAAGATAGATATGAAGTTACTCTAATCCAAAGCTAGAGGCTCATACTCACTTCTCGCTTGCACAAGATAAGGAAACAATGTCTGTGTCAGCGATTTTTGGCACCGGAATCGTCACCGTCGCTGCTTCTCCGGTTCTACGCCAATTTCAAGTTCCGAAATTGGGGAATGGAGGAGGATTAGGGATGGTGATTGAGTGTTCATCGAGGCCACAGAAGAAATCGACTGCGCATCACAGGAAGACCAGGCCGAAGAAGACTCAGCCTTGGGACATTAAGAGAAAGCCTACTGTTTATGCTCCTCTCCCTCCTCTCCCGGCGGAATGGACTCCGTTTACTCTTGCTTCTGACGACGGTGGTGCCACCGCTGCTGCTTCTCCTGCCGGAGATTTGGTTTCAGGCGCTGCCTAGTTATATGAATTATCTGTTTGGGATGGTTGTAATCAAACTTTTGTTGTTTCTGTTAATGTGTTTTCAGTTTTCTGATGTTTGTGTTTGATTGGTTAATGAATGGACCAAATTTGCGATTTTTAAAGCTTCAACCTTTTTCCTCTGTTTTTGGGTTTAAATGTCTCAGCTTATCTTTAAATTTTAGATTTATAGTTTGTCGATTGTGGCAGTGTAGCTCTCGTCATGGTTATCTATGTTGCTATTCTTAATTTTTTTTATGATTGGGTCTGATTAATTTCTGTAAGTACCAGTTGAACTGGGTTGAGAAGAGATTTTTAGTGTTTGCTGCTTAAAATGAAAGCACCATGGTATATGTTTTGTGGCGGTTGATGTTGGAGCTGTAGTCAAATGCTCTGTTTGCTGGCATAGCTATGGGAATGTAGCTCATTGAGAGGAGAGTATAGTACCGGATTAGTGAGATTTAAATTTTCCCTTACATTGTATTCAGGTGAAACGGCAAAGTGCTCACCTCCTTAGTGCAACATTTGGTCTTAACACTCTATTGTAGAGTTTAAGCCAAGTGATATAAAGTGTGTCTGTTGAAGAATTTCAGCGAAAACGTTGTTAGAAATGATCTCAGTTACGGGTTGATTGATATCTATCTTGGTATGTGTTGGTTTTGTCTTTGTATCGGTCTAGTCCAGAGGCAATCAAGAGGGTCGATTTATTTTTCATCTGGCATGTATCTGTAGGGAGTCAATTCTTGTGGCTCTAAATTTCATAAGCACGCAAACATCGTAAACACCTTTGAACCCATTAAATCCTAAACCATTCTGTAACACCCTTAAAGTCCAAGCCATATCATCTATAAGATGAGAACAGAGAGATAAATGCAAAATGAAGATACCAATACAGAGGAGTTCCAATGAATAAACAGAGGTAATCTGCAAGGTCTTTTTATGGGTTGAAGTTGATGACTTTAACACAAAAGAGTGGAATCAATACCAGATGTTTGGGAAGAATGTATCTGTATTCCTGCAGAGGCACGTAAGAGATCCTCTTTTCTCTTGCAAGCAGGTTCATACGCAACGATAAATTTTGTCTCCTTGGACGCGAAAACCTCTCTTTGGCTTAGCTATATCAGTTGTGGTCAGTGGTATCATTCCAGAATGATTACCACAATAACGTAGGTCTAGGGATTAGGTGCGTTTGCACATGGTGGAAGGACAAGAAACCTTACCCTCATTAAACAGAGAGAATATATCAGTTGTTGGGCGAAGCTCCAAAAGTTGAATGGGATCACATATTTGTCTTTTACGATACCAAAATTCTTCAAACTGAAGAAGACGATCCCATTGTGTCAGGTACATTTGAATTCCACACAGTGAGTGGGGAAAACGAGATTTTAGTTGATAATTGCAGGGTGGCTGAATCTGGTGTCCAAGCAATTACGACTTCATCAAAAGATGATACAAGTCTTAGTGGGATTACGATAGAAAGTGAAGCTATAGGTATTACTGAAGAGCCTCCTCCATCTTCTTCTTCCAAAGTGATAGAGCCACAGAGTCATTCTCTTTCACCCAGCAAGCGACGTAAGGTTTCTAGTGCAAGCAGTAAGTTAAGCTCTAAAAAGGAACTATCTTTTGGAAGTGGGTAGGTCGTCTTCCGCTGTTGAGGACAATTAGAAGAAACAAAAAGAAAACGCCAAGGGATCGTGAAGAAAACGTTCTCACTATGTCTGCTAATTGAAGAAACGCTGTACAAATCTTATTGGCATGTACTGATATATGCTCTCCAATGGATTTTAAACCGTAAATGTAGAATCAACTTTTTTTTCTTGCTAGTGTATGTAATGATAGCTTATGATCCCCCTTCTCTTTTTGTGTGTGTTCTATATATATTAGAAAGATTCATCTTTAATATAGGACTTTGTGTACCAAAAAAATAATAATATAGGACTTTGCATATACACTAATCTATAGCTAAAGGCCCAATACAAACAAAAATATTAAAAGCCCATTAATGTTTCTCTGAGTATTTTTTATTTTTATGAGTTTCGCGTGGCTTGAGTGTGTTTGCGTTACCGGTTTCAAGACCTCCACCGTCTTCTTCTCCACCGTCACGCCACGATTTCTTAGGGTTTCTTTCGCACTGTTTCGCCGAATTGGAATCCTCTCGTTCTCTGTTCTTCATATTGTAAGTTTGTTTAATTTGTTGTTAATTTCTTCTGGAGTTGGTTAATTTATGTTTCCTTGTTCTCTCTTACAGAACCATCGAGTTTTAGGTGTTATTCGTTTCTGATTTGTATACCTGTCGTCTTCGTTTGTTACTTTGTGTGCTTATTTAGCTTTCTAACTCCGTCGATCTAAATTTTGACAAATAACTCAGATTTTATAGAGATCGATTCCCTTTTGTCTTTTATTTCGTGAAAAATCTACAATCTTCGATTTTCTCGAGCGTCCTTTGTTCATGTTTGTGTGCTTATGTGATATACTCATCCACACACACATCATAGATATGCATTGTACATAATACCTTTTGTTGGTTATAAGTTGTCTCATTAAGATATTAGCTATTGAGGATTGATTTGGAAGTAGCTCTTTTTCTTTCCTGGTCAATACTAATGATGCAAAGCTTGAATCTAATCCCTGTATTTTTTTTTTTTAATGCTGCAGAAACAAATAGCTAATATAACTGAGTTTGGTTATTCGCAAGTGCACATATGTCGGTCACAGCGGGTGTGAGTGATGCTGCAATTGCTGTAAGGGAAAAACTACGAGGTGGTATTGGGCAGACTAGAGTGAGAAGGTATTGGCCAGGAAAAGCTCCGGAGTGGGCTGAGGAAGCCGAAGAAGATGAGGACGTTAGGATGCAGAAGGTTTCTGTTTTGGATAGAGCTTTTCCAAAGCAGGATGATCTTGGTGTTGATAGGAAGGATGATCCGAGGCTGCGCCGTTTAGCTCAGACCAGAGGTGAAAACCGTGACGAAGTTAGAGCCGATCATCGGCGAATTAGACAAGCTGAGATTATATCTACAGAAGAAGAAGAATTGAGGGATCAAGAGACTAGAGACGAGGAAGATGATGAAGATGCCTTGGAAGAAAGAAGAAGAAGAATTAGAGAAAAGAATCTTAAAAGAGCGCAAGAGGAGGCTGCTCTACTTCCTGTTGAAGAAGAAGATGAGCTACAAGAGGAAGAAGAAGAGGAGGAGGAGTCTGAGTACGAGACTGATTCAGAAGATGAGATGCCTGGTATTACCATGATCAAGCCTGTTTTTGTACCAAAAGCTGAGAGAGATACAATAGCAGAGCGTGAGCGGCTTGAAGCTGAAGAACAAGCTCTTGAGGAATTAGCTAAGAGAAAACTGGAGATAAGAAAAGTAGAGACAAAGCAAATAGTGGTTGAGGAAGTTAGGAAAGATGAAGAGATACGGAAGAACATGTTATTGGAAGAAGCAAATATTGGAGATGTGGAAACTGATGATGAACTCAATGAAGCTGAGGAGTATGAAGTTTGGAAGACAAGAGAGATCGGTAGGATCAAGAGAGAAAGAGATGCAAGGGAAGCTATGCTGAGAGAGAGGGAAGAAATAGAGAAGTTGAGGAACATGACAGAGCAAGAGAGGAGAGAATGGGAGAGGAAGAATCCGAAACCTTCATCAGCTCAACCGAAAAAGAAATGGAACTTTATGCAAAAATACTACCACAAGGGTGCCTTCTTCCAGGCAGATCCTGATGATGAGGCAGGTTCTGCTGGAACTGATGGTATATTTCAGCGCGACTTCTCTGCTCCAACTGGAGAAGATAGGTTGGACAAATCGATTCTCCCCAAAGTTATGCAAGTCAAGCACTTTGGTCGCAGTGGAAGAACTAAGTGGACTCACCTCGTCAATGAGGACACAACAGATTGGAGTAACCCGTAAGTTTTTTGCTTTCAGCGTTTCTTTTCTTGCATTTGGTTAGGCATAGACTTTTGATATGAAAATAGCACTCATTTAGGCTTCTGAAATCTTTTTTTAGCATTTCAGTAGAAACATTAAGCTGATAACTGAACTGACTCTTTGCTTGCGAATGTGAACTGGGTTATGTTGGGAGAATCTTGAATCTGTTCTTCCGTTTAATGAGCTGCAGATTTTGATATTTTGCTTGCATAATGAATGATTGTGCAGATGGACTTCCAATGATCCTCTACGCGAAAAATACAACAAGAAAATGGCAGGCATGGATGCTCCTATTGCAAAACCAAAGGGGAGCAAGAAGATGAAAGATTGGGAGACTTAAACCGCACCAACATTTAGTTGAATTTAATCCAAAACGATGCAGAAGTGGTATGTCGTGGTCAAAAACATCTTAACATCTTACTCAGTTATGTGTTGAGTTCTCTAAATCGCAGCAATAAGATCGTGGCCAAGAGACATCTGGTCTTTTGTATCGGATCAATTATGGATCAATCAAGATTGCCTGCTTGTATTACGAAAGCATATTTATTTATTTCCATGGTAGGAGTCTGATGGCTTTAAATTTCATAAGCAAACCATAACAAAAATAAAACTTTAACATTGATCGGAACAAGTCTAAGGAATGGCTATATAACATTCTGATAGTAATGGTCATTAAAATTGTTATGAAATGTCCTCGTAAAGAGTATCTTTGAACTCATATAGTACATGTCACATGTAATGTTTGTACTTCTAAATCAAAAACATTACATGATGGAGGTTTAAATGTGATGTTTTTTACTTTCATTAAAACATTACAGGATGAAGGGTTAGTGTCATACCTGCCCATATTACATGATGGAGTTATAGTCTCTTCAGTTTGCCTAATGTTATCTTCTATATAAATGAACAATTCTATTCATGTAAACACAACAATCAAACAAGTTTCAGAATATATTTTTTTATTTCGCACCCACATATATTTTATATGTTCTTAAACTAAACAAAAATTGTAATGTAAATATTATGTGTAATTTCAAAAATGGCTTTCATAACCATTATTTTTTATCTTCTAATGATCATCATTTTCGCCTTCAACTCCAAGTGTAATGAATCGGAGCTGGGTACAAAAATGGTAATCATCAGAAATTGTTATGAGAGCTATTTTAAATTTACACATCATATTTGTTTTTTTGTTTTGTTTAGTTTAAGCACAATATAAATTATATGTATGTGCTTGACCTTGTAACTTGTAACTTGTAAGTATAGACTATCTTGTTTAGTTTATGGATTAGCCGTTTAGGAGTAGATTCATATATAGTCTATCTAGATTAGTATTTGTAAGAATGGAATCTATATAATACGGTAAAATAACGTTAAACGAACAATATCTTGACGCTTCAATTTCATTATTAAGTATTAACTCATTTTATTACTTAATTTAACATGAAGCCTTGTTGTGGTTGGGATTTGGGGGTAATAATAGTGATCTAATATCTTCATAAGTCAATAAATTATCATTTTTTTTTTTACTCAAACCATGAGTTTATAAGCTTAAAGAACCCAATCAAAATTAGAGTATTTCTTCTAAATGTAGAATTCTATCAAGATTCACGTTGTGTTATACCTGGAAAATATGTTATAAGAAATAATAAAAATATATATATACTCCAGCGTGTATGTTAAAATTGGCAATAATAAATTGCAAAATAAGAATTGAAAATTACATAATTGTGCCGAAAGTAAAAATTCTACAGATACAAAAGAGGCCAATGTTTTATAATTTGTTTTGCTGTAAAGGAAGGGAGCCAACAAACAACAACATAACATTAGTCATTAGGCCACTCTTCTTCTTCGCTCTCTCTGGCTCGCCATCTTTTTGTTTAGTCAACTATTTTCTTCTCTCTCCAATGTCAACCTCCGTAAGGTACGTCTCCGACTTTCCATGGCTTCCCCACGTCCCCCTCTCCTCTCTTATTTCGCTTCATTTCGTTTAGGGCTTACGTAGTGATATAATTTTTGAATGTCGTATTTCTCACCACGATATGTACACGGTGAGTGAGTTCCGTATCATCTCAGACAAAGATTTTGGAGTATTTGGTGTTGGTCGATTTCTGGATCTGATGATCGATCTGATTGCGATCTCTTTGAAATGATTCACTTTTCTGGTCTCGTGAGCCTTAGATCCAATCTTTTTTAAAAAATTATATCGGAGAAAATATTTAATCGTTTATGTCTTTATTTTCTGATTTGATCTGAAGTTTTCGATTTTGATTTGAATTAGACTAGACTCATCTTGTTGTTTATCTCAATCTTAAATACAATCAAAGCTGTTCAAAATATTTCACTTTTTTTTTTGTAGTATGAAACTTCACCATCTGATTCTTCATTGTTGTTCGTTATTCTTATACAGAAACAACCTGGAAAAATATAAAAAAGAGATGATCAGTGATCGGTCGGAGTTCAGAGTTCAGATTCGGAGATTATTTGTCGTTATGATCAGAATGTCCTACAGATGGATTTGCAATCATCCCTTTCTTCTGGGCTTCGTTGGGTTTTTGTATTTTCTGCATAGATATTGTCCTCTTTTGTTTTCTCCGTTGGTGACTGCATCTCCTGTTTTGGTGTGTACTTTCGTTTTGCTTGGCACGATTTTGAGTTTTGGAGAGCCAAATATTCCTGAAATCGAAAAAGAACCGGAAACTACTGTCCACGAGGCTGCTCTTTTTAGAACTGAGGTTTCGAGGGATGCTAATGCTACTGTTGTTGAGAGAGGTGATAAGAGTTTTACGGTAGAGAGTTTTGTGAGTACGGGGAAAGACGTACTTGAAGATGGAAATGATGATGCGGATAGAGTAGGGGAAAACCAACTCAGTGAGGTTGAGGACGATGGTCGACCGTTTGATTATAGGCCTTTAGTTGATGAAACTCTTGATGAGATCAATCGGGATACTCAGGTAAGGTTTGAGGAAAAAGCTTTTATCTTGGAGTTGGATAAGAGGGGAGAAAGAGTAGAGGAGAAACTGATTGAAAATGATGGAATGCATGGTTCGGGTGCAGAACAATCAAGGGAAAATGGTGGATCTTTAGATGAAATGATAGATGATTCGAAGGAAGATCAGTTGGATGTATCTCCAGTTTCACCTTGGAGACCAATGAGGCATGAGGAGGATGAGGATGATGATGCGGACCGTGATGACTCGCTGGATTCTGGGTCTGATGGTGCAGAAAGCTCTTCACCTGATGCTTCTATGACAGACATCATCCCGATGCTTGACGAGCTTCACCCGCTTCTACACTCAGAAGCCCCAAGTCGTGGTATCGCAGATGGTGAAGGATCAGATGCAGCTTCAGAGGGGCCACATAGGAGTAGTAGTGATGAAGGGATGGAGTCTGATGTTGACAGTGAAAGTCATGGAGAAGAAGGCGACAACGAGAATGAAGAGGAGGAAGAGGATGGCGAAGAAGAAGAGGAAGAGGAAAAGAAGGAAAATAAGGACGATGAAAGTAAATCAGCAATCAAATGGACAGAAGCTGACCAAAGAAATGTTATGGATCTAGGAAGTCTCGAACTTGAAAGAAATCAACGGTTGGAGAATCTTATTGCCAGGAGAAGGGCTCGCCACAATATGAGACTGATGGCAGAGAGAAATCTTATTGATTTTGACAGTGCTGATATTCCCTTTAATATGCCGCCAATCTCAACTGCAAGGCAGAATCCATTTGATGTTCCATATGATTCCTATGATGATATGGGATTACCACCTATCCCTGGATCTGCCCCGTCCATTATGTTTGCGAGGAGAAACCCATTTGATCTTCCATATGAGCCAAATGAAGAAAAGCCAGACCTCAAGGGTGACGGTTTCCAGGAAGAGTTTTCTTCTCAACAACCAAAGGATCCAGTGTTCAGAAGACATGAAAGTTTCAGTGTGGGCCCATCAATGCTTGGAGGTCCCAGGCATGATAGGCTACGACCCTTCTTTGTGCTCGAAAGATTAGCAAATGAGGGAACGAGCTATTATCCATTTGAAAGGCAGCTCAGTGAAGTTAGTGAATCAAAAGTAAGTTCTGTTCCTGATACTGAATCTGTGTGCACAGTCCTAGAGGATGACGAAAAGAAGGTGGATGAACATGATGCTGATCGAGAAACCGAAATCGCGAAAGTTGATATGGCTTCTGACCATGATGAAGGAAAAAGCCATTCAGCTTCTGACCATGATGAAGAAAAAAGCCATTCAACTTCTGGCCATGATGAAGAAAGAAGCCACTCGTCTGAAGATTCCGATTTCGATGAACAAGCTGATAGCAGAAATCTTCATCATGATGTGGCTGAGATAATACTGGGATGTGCAGAAACACACCATGAGCAATCAAACATGATGGAAGGAGAAACTTCTGATAAGAGAAAACTTGATGAAGAGGATTACAGTGATAGTGATTCATCTTTATCAGAGAAAGAAGAAAAGATACCGAATATTAGTGAAGATGAAGCAATGTTGATTTTGGAGCGGAAAGTTGATCTTCATGAAGAATCAGATGCTTCTTCCCATCCTTCTTTTGGAGAATTAGAAATCCATGGGGCAAGGGGGGTGGAGGATGATTACCATGATGAAGCCCATGCTGAAGAATCTTTCATTACTGCGCATCCCTCGCTTGATGAGTCAGCAATTCATGCTCTTTGTGGTTTGGTGGACAGCCACCATGAAGAACCTGTTTACGATTCGAGTCCTCCCTCAGGCAGTAGATTCCCATCATTTTCTTCTGTATCGTCTGATTTTAAACCAGATCTACCTGGGAAGAATGGGGAAGAAGTAGAAGAAAATGAAGAGAAAGAACGTGAAGTTTATTCTGAAAGCATAGGTCCTGTGGAAATTCATTCCACTTCTGATGAGACTGAAACAAGGACAAGGTTAGGAGAGACTAGCACACATGTTACAGGAGAGGCAAGCCTACTCATTACGGAGGTTGGAATTGATGGTCAAAATAACTCAGCTGTTTCAGGGTCTGAATTTGAGGATGCCGTACTTGATCCATCTTCTCTGCCTTTTAATAAGAACGAGAATGCTGATCATCAGGAGGATGACCCTTTATCTGTTTCTAGTCAAGAGGACCTGGAAGAGCTGCATGAAGACGTGAGAGAGGCTGTAGATACCAGAACGCTAGATGTTAGCGCATCTTTGGTGGACTTGGTTTCTCCTACAGAAGAGGAAGTAGTATCTACAGGGATGGTTGAACAACATCTCCCAATTGAGAATATGCGTTCGCCTTTAGGATCTGGTGATACGAGGGAGCATGTGGCAACACTGGAAGAATCACCTGATGTGGTACATGACATAGCTGAAACTTCAGTAAACAGATCAGTAGCTGAAGAGATAATGCACGAGGAAGAGCAAGCCGGGAAACAAAAAGATGAAGCCAGTCCTCAAACATTCAATGCAGACATCCCAGTAGACAGTTATGCCACTTTGTCTTCTGGAGCAGTTGAGTATGTTGAGACACATTCATTTAATGACGAAGATGTTCTGCATTTGGAACAAGAACCAGTTCAGTCATCAGTTCCTGATGCAGAGGAAGAAACTCACCCCGACCAAACAATGGATATCGAAGTAGACTCTGTAAATGCTAGTGCCCAAAATGTGGGATCTGAAGAAACAACTCCATCTGAGTCAGATAGAGAACTGACCTGGTCAGATAAATCTGTGGTAGAACAATCATCTCTTGAACCTGGTGAAGATCAAGTAAGTCATAGAAAATTATCTTTTCTCATAGATGCACATGATTACAACATTTTTCGGATGAGTTTAATGTACTATCTTCTGATGCTATCCTCTAAGTCTAAGATAGTCTATGAGATATACTTAACTTCACAACATACAGACTAATAGAGGGAATATACGGATCAATTACTTGATGGTGCATTGATACATGTGCAACTACATATTTTCTACCCAATCTCATACTTATCCTGTTTCGTATTTGATAATGGTATGTCATCTAGATTCGTGGTTTCTTAGCTGGAACTGGAAATAACAACAGGCTGATACCTCCAAAACATTTGGACTTCTTTATTCTTTCTACAATATGTTAAGCAGGAGATCTGTTTCTTACCACTGTGCTGCGTTATTGCAGGTACCAACTCGTGCAGGTCCTGTTAGTGTCGTCTTTTCCCGCAATATCACTTTCCATGAGTATCACGATGCTCCTGAAGATACAGCCGAGTTATCTTGTTTGACGTCTGACACATCCTCATCTCCAGCAGAATCTCCTGAGTACACGACACCTATGGTTGGTGAAGGCTCAAGGGTGGAGTTCTTCCAAGAGGATGTTTATGAGGACTTTGACCATGTGGTGGAACGATTAGATCAGCTTACAGACTTACATGCAATATCTCAAAGTCCTCCTGAAGTTATCACTGAAGAGGCAGACGAGATAAAAGAGATTGATGAAGGATTGTTGTCTGAACTTGACACGATTGGAGACTTCAGTGTTAAGGAAGTTGTGACAGATTCTGAACCTGGGCCATCTTCAATAGGACCAGACACTGCAAACGAACTGAGTGAAGCTCTACCTGTTCTTGAAGGGAGATCGGTTGAAGACATAGATTCTGCTTTCCAGCAGATCCATGAAGGATCTGAGGTTGAGGATGTTATTCTTCCAAGCGCCGTTCAAGATCAGTTGGCTCAAGAAAATTATGGAAATTCAACAGAGACCAAGTCAGATTTAGCAGTTGTGGAAGCTACATCAAAGGAAGATCTAGATAATGCCATGAATCAGGCTGTTGTAGAGAGCGTGGGCATGCAACCAAAGTTACCTGAATCAGATGGTGGGTCTAGAGAAATCAAGTGTACAGTTGAAACCGAACCATCAGAGTCTTCGGTTGAAGAAAGATCTCTTGATGAAACAAACGTTCCTCTGAACAACACACCCAAGAAAGAAGAAGAAGAAGAAGAGGAAAGTAGACCAAAAGCGATAACAACATCTGATGTTTCGCCTGTCGAAACTCGATCACTGGAGGAAATTCCCAAGCCTTCTGAACCAAAAGAGGGGATGAAAATGGAAGTAATCTCTGAAAGAGTGGTGATTCCCACAGAAGCCGCTGGTCCTAGTAATGTAACACTAAGTGATGAAGTTATGACCGAGGAAGATAAAGGTGATGCAAATTTACCAAATCCTGAGTCCAAAGATACTTCAGAGAAATCGGAGGAAAACATTGCAGAGCAAAAAGGAAAGGAGGGGAAGAAGACGAAGAAGAAGAAGACTAAGTCCAATTCTTCAAGCTCGAGCTCAAGCTCAAGTTCTAGTTCGAGTGACTCAGATTGAAAAATCGAAGGGTAATACATCTCAACTCAAGTAAATATATCTTTGTTACATGGTAATGATAGGTTCTTCTGGGTTTTGTTTTTTCATCAGACACTGTGCTCTGTTTTAAAGGGGCAAGAAGAAGCCGTTAATCATATTTTTGTATCAAGTTTTCTCCTTTGTGTTGGTTTTTGTTTATCTGTGTTTCCTTTTCTCCTCTTTCAGCTTTCATATTTATTGATTTGATTGATTTGTATCACTTGAAACTATTTTGAGGTTTTCACGTTTTTGGTTTGTGACTTTAAATATTTACTCCTTTTTTTTTTTGGTTCTAAATTATTTTGTATTGAACCAGAGAAATGAGAAGTGTACTGCCGTTTGGATTTTTCTATGAGCATTGTAATTAATGGACTCTATTTAAGACGGTACTACCGTTAAGCTAACAAATTTTTTTTGGCGGTTCATATTTTTTTTATAGTTTTAGATCTCTTATTAACATGAAGCCTTGTGTTTGAAATTTATATAAATAAACTTTGAATCTAACGATCTTCATATAAATTACCAACTTTTGATTCTAAGCATATCGTGTGCGTATAAAGCTTTTATTAATTCACATGTCTAAAAGCATGCCTTTTCATAGTTTAATCGTAAAGTTTTATAAATCAGCAATAATACTACTTTTGGATCTTGTGATTCGTGTATAATATGATTTACCAAACTCAAGATGGCCAAAAAAGTTGGTAAACACTTATTTTATTGATCCAATAATTCGTTGTAATACACATACGATTTAGTTCAGTAATTCTTAAAGAAAAGTGTTTTCTTTTTTCGTCTGGAATGTTAAAATATAATTCTTTCTGTCGTACACCAAGTAAATAAATAAAAAGTGAAAGTTTCACTTTCAAAAATGCTTGTGTGGTTATCTTTATTAATGTGTGTACATACTAGATCTACATCCACCGACAACCAGTCTCAAGGAAGCATATGCAACTGTCCTGCAGACTTAAAGTCCCATGTAATTAAATGTTGTTCAATTTGTTTATTGTGATTACCGGTTTGAAAGTTAAAGTTACCAAATAGTAATACAAATCATCAACATATATAGTAAGTTTATATCCATGCTATGTCACATAAGCATTTTTTTTTTTTGATAATGGATTTCACATAAGCTTTTTGTATCTTTTTTTTTTAAACCCAGCATTTTGTTGACTTTTTTTGTTTTGATTGCATCAACATCTTTTTCTTGATTAATTCCTTTTAAACTCAGTATTGACCTACACTATTTCCCATACATATAGGAAGATACTTTTGTGGAAGTGGTTGAAGACAATTTTATATTCTAAACTTTAGAATATTCCTGTTAATTTCACAAAAGATGTTATAATATTGACGTAGTTTATATGCAATTGCGCAGTATGGTTAAACTTCAGTTGCTAAGATCATATAGAAATCAGAATTTTTAATTAGTACGTGAAAACATAGTTCCCACTATGTATGGTCTATTGTTAATCTTTTGCAGAATATTCATGTGTGCTATGGATCTTTAGTTGTATGAACTTTTAAATGTGGAATTAAGAACAAAGAAAACTTAAAATATGTTTACACAAATTTGTTAAAACAATACGTGAACCTAAATTTTACATTCCAGGGTATAGCAGGAAAGAAAAGATAACACAGGGAACCAATGAGGTTAATAAAGGTCAAGTCAAGAATCAAAGTTTGGTAGCCAAATTTGATCAGCAAACAAAAAGATTAAGACAATTCATCGCGTATACTCATAGTCTTATGAATCTTAAAACAATAATATATACACTGTGGGTCCATAATCTCTGTTTCTTTACCTACTCTATTAACCAAATCTGTGTAGTAACTAGTAAGTGTTTCTAGTTTTTACCAAACTAGACCCATCTGACACAGTGGAAAAATGGCCAGATAAGATCGCCACCGGTTCAAGTAATAACATTGTGTTACTGTTACTGGCTACTAGCACCATATTCGACTTTCTATATTTGATTGAAATAAATGAATCATTGAAATAAATTTTCTAAAAATAATCCGGTCCGTATAGGTTTCCAAAACGCTACGGAACAGGCCTTACTCTTCGTGCTGACACTGAAACGCCGTCGTATGATTAATAAAAAGCTATGCTGTGAAAATCAAATGGTGAATCTTCACCAACCTCCGTGGGTCCCATGCGCCACCCACTAATCCCCCCCACGTACACCAACTCCCCTTCACGTTTTAATCCCCTAATTTAATCTCTTAATTCACTTTTATTTATACGCTAATTAAATGATTGAACATTAATAAATACTAATAATCTTTATTCATCTTTAACCTCCGAAAATCTAAAAGACATTTTCAGTTAAGGTATTTTCGTCAATTAATCAAGATTTTATTTATAAATTCATTCTTAGAAATTTTTGTTTTTCAAGCTAAAAAATACAAACTCAACTAAATTTCGTTTACTCCATTTAAAAAAAAATTTAGGGGGCATCTGGTAATTTAATTGTTCTATAAAAGATGGCAATAAATTCAGGTTTTTTTTTCTTAAAAAAAAAATTCCAATATGATATAATTGTATTTTTAACATCTTAGATCTACTAATGCCCACAATTTATTTCAACACTTGACTTATGTCTATGAAAAAATACTGTACTAAAGTTGACAATAAAGAAAAAGAAATACTCCTACTACACTCAAGTTTGTTGAAAAAATATTAATTTTAGAAAAATACAAATAGCCCAAAAATAAAATGGGATATTAAAAATAATAATTCCGAAAATATCCCACCACCAGATCTACACATTGACACAGAGCCCAACGATCTATCTATCTATCATATGAAGTGTTTTGGCTATAAATAAACTCACACAGCCCACTCTTCTTCCTCGCTCTCTCTTTCGCCCTCTCTTCTCTTAGCCAACCTTTTTTCTTCCTTCTCTCCGATTCTTCCTCCGTTAGGTACGTCTCCGAGTTTCTATGGCTTCCCTACGTCTCTCTTATTTAGCTTCCTTTCGTTTTTCATTTCCTTTTCTTCTCCACGTTAGTTATTCCTTTCAATATCGTTTTTTGATTCCGCGATCTGTTCGTTCGTATTTTTTTTGTTTTTTTTATTTACCGAGATCTAACCGGTGAGTGAGTTCATTGTTCTCAGATCTGGCTATTTCGTGTTGTTCGATTTGTAGATCTGGTTCGGGTTCTGGATCTGATTACGATCTATTGTCATCTTTTGAAAATGATTGGTGTTCTGTATTCGTATAAGTTAGATCTGCTTTAAGTTATGTAATATCGATAAATGTCGCATGTGATTTTGATCTAAAGGTTTTGATTCTACTCTCAAGTGTGGACGCTCGTCTTTGTTTATCTCAAATCATTAATTCTACAAAAAAGCTGCATAAAACTTTTCACCTTTTTTATACACGTGAATTGTAATTATATCAATTTCGTTGAGATGCTTTACGGCTTTCTTGGAGTATGTTAATTAATCATTTAATATTAACAACTTAACGTATTTTTATATGATTTAGATATTGATTCTTGATTTGGTTTTTGTGTAAACGCAGTAAAAGAAAATCAAAATGGCTTCACACATTGTTGGATATCCACGTATGGGCCCTAAGAGAGAGCTCAAGTTTGCATTGGAATCATTCTGGGATGGTAAGAGCACTGCTGAGGATCTTCAGAAGGTGTCGGCTGATCTCAGGTCAGCCATCTGGAAACAGATGTCTGCGGCTGGGACTAAGTTCATCCCAAGCAACACCTTTGCTCATTATGACCAGGTTCTTGACACCACCGCCATGCTTGGTGCTGTTCCACCCAGATATGGATACACCAGTGGTGAGATCGGGCTCGATGTTTACTTCTCCATGGCCAGAGGAAATGCCTCTGTTCCCGCCATGGAAATGACCAAGTGGTTTGACACCAACTAGTGAGTCTCGACCGCTGTTCTCTTGTGCCCCCTTGCATTGACATTTTATTTTTGAGTTGTGGACTAATGTAATAATGCTTTATTGATCCAGCCACTACATCGTCCCTGAATTGGGCCCTGAGGTCAAGTTCTCTTACGCATCTCACAAGGCGGTGAATGAGTACAAGGAGGCCAAGGCAGTACGTATCATTCTTTACTATTATTATCTATTTCGTAGGAAATGACTGTCTGTTAGATGATTAATTATTGGAGAGCATAGGCTTTGGTTTGAGGATTTAGTGTTTGAGCTTAGATTCATTGAGTGGTGTTTCACTGAAGATGCTGATATGTTATGAATACACTCAGTTGCATATTCACAATCCACAGTTAGTTGATATAAAAGCTGGTAGAAATTCATCTGACTCTAGTTGTCTTACGTATACCTAAAGTAGGTTTTTTTATCCGGCTATTTGAAAAGCTCTGATCTGATATACTTGATGTTTACGCAGCTTGGTGTTGACACCGTCCCTGTACTTGTTGGCCCAGTCTCTTACTTGCTGCTTTCTAAGGCTGCCAAGGGTGTTGACAAGTCATTTGATCTCCTTTCTCTTCTCCCAAAAATCCTCCCTGTCTACAAGTAAGAAGTCACTTGGTTATTTTCTTTATTATGCCATCCATATCCTTGATGTTATGAATGATCCTCTGACATTCCACTGGTATGATGACTTTGATTTGTGTACAGAGAAGTGATTACCGAGCTTAAGGCAGCAGGTGCCACCTGGATTCAGCTTGACGAGCCTGTCCTTGTTATGGATCTTGAGGGCCACAAACTCCAGGCCTTTACCGGTGCCTATGCTGAACTTGAATCAACCCTTTCTGGTTTGAATGTTCTTGTGGAGACCTACTTTGCTGATATCCCTGCTGAGACATACAAGACCCTAACATCGTTGAAGGGTGTGACTGCCTTTGGATTTGATTTGGTTCGTGGCACCAAGACCCTTGATTTGGTCAAGGCAGGTTTCCCCCAGGGAAAATACCTCTTTGCTGGTGTTGTTGACGGAAGGAACATCTGGGCCAATGACTTTGCTGCGTCTCTAAGCACTTTGCAGGCACTTGAGGGCATTGTTGGTAAAGGTAATATGTTCTTCCAGAATCATCTGCCTTTTTACCCGACAATACTGGGGATTACTCAAAAAACAAATAATTGAAATGTTTATCTGTTATCTTTTTGTATTTATGCAGACAAGCTTGTGGTCTCAACCTCCTGCTCCCTTCTCCACACCGCTGTTGATCTTGTCAATGAGACTAAGCTTGATGATGAAATCAAGTCATGGATGGCGTTTGCTGCCCAGAAGGTCGTTGAAGTGAATGCATTGGCCAAGGCTTTGGCTGGTCAGAAGGATGAGGTATTGTTTGCAGAAACTCTACCCACATGCTTCTCTAGTAGTGGAACCTTAAATTATCTGTAGAAATGATTTTGAAAACACTAGAAATCTAATATTTCTCTTTCTTTCAGGCCCTTTTCTCTGCCAATGCTGCGGCTTTGGTTTCAAGGAGGTCTTCCCCAAGAGTCACCAACGAGGGTGTTCAGAAGGCCGTAAGTTTGATGTTAAACCTACACAATGTTCTCATTCAATGATTTTTTTTTTTAAAATCTTGTATTGATTGAGATTCTTGTTATCTCAGGCTGCTGCTTTGAAGGGATCTGACCACCGCCGTGCAACTAATGTTAGTGCTAGGCTAGATGCTCAGCAGAAGAAGCTCAACCTCCCAATCCTGCCAACCACAACCATTGGATCCTTCCCACAGACCGTAGAGCTTAGGAGAGTTCGCCGTGAGTACAAGGCAAAAAAGTTAGTCTCCTAAATTCAATTTTGGGCATATGTGTCACACATTTCCTTAAATTGTTGTGATGCTAATGGTTTCTTTAATCTTTCTTTTACTAGGGTCTCTGAGGAGGACTACGTTAAGGCCATCAAGGAGGAGATCAAGAAAGTTGTTGACCTCCAAGAAGAACTTGACATCGATGTTCTTGTCCACGGAGAGCCAGAGGTGAGATTCTTCTAATCATTCTACGTTATTGCCTGAACCCTTGAAGTGGTGGGAATGTACAAAAGTTATTTCTGGTAATCCTTCTTACTGTTTCTGATGAGACATGTTTTCACAATTTGTAGAGAAACGACATGGTTGAGTACTTTGGGGAGCAGTTGTCTGGTTTTGCCTTCACTGCAAACGGATGGGTGCAATCTTATGGATCTCGCTGTGTCAAGCCACCAGTTATCTACGGTGATGTGAGCCGTCCCAAGGCAATGACTGTCTTCTGGTCTGCAATGGCTCAGAGCATGACCTCTCGCCCAATGAAGGGTATGCTTACCGGCCCCGTCACCATTCTGAACTGGTCCTTTGTCAGAAACGACCAACCCAGGTACATAAAATTACCATAGTCTGAAACAAGCATAGCTACCAAAAAAAAGAAGAAAATGGCTAAGACATGCTTGGAAACTTTGTAGGCACGAAACCTGTTACCAGATCGCTTTGGCCATCAAGGACGAAGTCGAGGATCTTGAGAAGGGTGGAATCGGTGTCATTCAGATTGATGAGGCTGCACTTAGAGAAGGACTACCACTCAGGAAATCCGAGCATGCTTTCTACTTGGACTGGGCTGTTCACTCTTTCAGAATCACCAACTGTGGCGTCCAAGACAGCACCCAGGTTTGCTTCAAAAGACAACATACCGAGTCTTGTGTAGCCTAACGCTTTCTTGGTTGCTCATAACTTGTGTGCTTCTGGTGGTTTTTTTGCAGATCCACACTCACATGTGCTACTCCCACTTCAATGACATCATACACTCCATCATCGACATGGATGCTGATGTTATCACCATTGAGAACTCCCGTTCTGATGAGAAGCTTCTCTCTGTGTTCCGCGAGGGAGTGAAGTACGGTGCTGGAATTGGTCCAGGAGTATACGACATCCACTCTCCAAGAATACCATCTTCTGAGGAAATCGCAGACAGGGTCAACAAGATGCTTGCTGTTCTTGAGCAGAACATCCTTTGGGTTAACCCTGACTGTGGTCTTAAGACCCGTAAGTACACTGAGGTTAAGCCCGCCCTCAAGAACATGGTTGATGCTGCCAAGCTCATCCGCTCCCAGCTCGCCAGTGCCAAGTGAAGAAAAGTTTGATTTGAACAAGTAAACGGTTTTTTTTCCTCTCTATAATGGTTGTATTTTGTTTGGTTTAATAACTTTCTTAAAAAATATTTTAGGCGAAGTTAGATTTGATGCATATGGTTTCCTTCTCGTTGAGAGAGACAGGATAATAGCATCCTTTGGATTTGCTGCAATGTTTGTGATTTCTTTTTGTCTCCTAAATTTCTCTGATGGAATATCTTTTTTCTAAAGTCTCTTGATAAGGAATAAAGGATTTGATTCTTATACAAATATTTTTGTTTGCGTCGTCTTAATTTTGTATGCTCTACTGAATCAATGGATCATAAGAAACAAATAATCTAACCTTAGATACAGTAATTAAGTTTTAAATAAGAAAATATTGGTGGGAAAGAAAGTAGTAGTGCGGAGTTTTGTGTTAAACACCCACTCGCAGTACTGCCACGTTTACGTCACAGTGTAGCCTGCTCTTTAAATCGTCCCGATTGTATTTCTATGTGGCTCCTGTATCAAGATTTTTGTTACAGTCTCATGTCCCCCCTTTTAGGGGCATATGAGAATAAGACCCTGGTGGTTGATGTTCGGTTGCAGGTCTCATGCCCCCCCATGGTCCACCGCTTTGGCTCGTAAGATTTCTTTTGCTTTTTTGGGAGGAGGAGAAGGGAAGGCCTTATCGTAGTATTAAAATGATTGAAAAATAAGCAATCACTGTCACTGAACGATATATATAGATTGTAGCCAAGTACATAGAAGCCCGGTTTTATCTTTATTATGCTTTACGAATCTGGGATTATGTATGTTCTCGAGTTTTATCTTAGTAAATCAAGTATGTTTTGAGTTAAAAGAAAGAAGATTGTTGCCCAGTCTCTCAGAAAAAAATTCTTGTGCATTTGCTTATAAATTTTAAATATTGTTTCTCTCTCTAGGATTTGTGTGAAATCAACCAATTTAGTAAATAAAATCAATTAATGTAAGAGAACATCAACCTTTTAAGATCGTTTTCAAGAAATTCTCATCAAAAATGGTGAATATTAGAAACTTTAATTAACTTGAGCTACACAAAAGTTTCTGTCGAAAGAAAGTGTGTACAACGTACAGATGCTATGACATAATATCAGAGTGAACTCTTCAAGAACTTCAAAATTGTTGGCCTTTTTATGGCAACACAGAATCACATGAGCAATCCTTCTGCATTGTTAAGAGCTTCTTTGGCTTTCCTGAATTTCCCATAGATTGCCTTATTATTTTTCACAACATATTCCTTCACAAAGAATTTGATTCCATCGCGTAGAGCTTCATAGTCCAGATTCAATGCTATGCGCGTGAACAAGTTCCACACAAGATTCTCGGGGTGCTCAAAGATGGCCTCAAACAGCATTCGAAAGTGCATGATTCTTTTTGGAGTTAACTCCACTGGATTTGCCAAGTCCACGGATTTGAGAACCGCAAGAGAAAGATTGAAGGATACAATAATCTCTGCCACGAATTTCGCCAGATGCATCGATCTCTGGAGTGACATTGACTCTAGTTCTTTGAAATGGTCCCAAATGCAATACTGCAGGAGAATTGTGATTAAGATATAAGAACAAGATGAGTAGAGAAAACAAAATCGTTACATAGTCAACTTCAGCTATATAAGATAGTAAAAAGTACCTGCAGTGTAAACTTATGATTCTTGTCGTGCTCGCACAACTTTGAAGCAAGAACAGTGTAGTACTTGTTAAATACTTTCTCCTGTAAACAGCATTCAACTAGAACCCTCATGATCTCTCTGTCCTGCTTTCCTGGCAGATCCAATCTAAGAAGTTTCTCAAATGCATCAATGTAGTCCTCACTACTCATGATCACACAAAATATAGCTTTTCTGGAATCCGTATTCATCCTCTGTGCATCAGCTAGCTTTAACATTTTCTGGGCCTCAACAACCTCTGCATCCATTGTTTGTGCTACATCTTCAACGGTGTTAGAGTTAACCACCAAATCGCCAGATAACCACCACTGACCCTTCTTCTCAGGGTCAAGCAGCTTGCTCCATGTTAGCCCTCTTAATAATACTTCCTCCACTCTCAACTGTGCAAATTATAAGAAAATGTTAACAAACTGAGTGCATTTTAGCTAAACTTGCTCATCCAAAAGCGACGGTAATAAGCAGAAGCATACATATATATAATTGTCATGATAGTATCCATTAAATATTAATTCGCGGAAAAGAGAGCTGAAAATATTACCTTCTGAAGCCACTTCTTTACCCTCGTGTTCTGGACGGAATCCTCTTTCGCTCTCAACTTGTTGTTCTTTATTGCAGAAATGGTTTCAAGCATCTTTTCCATCTGCAAATTCATTGTAAGAAACGACTTTTAAAAATCATAGTAGAACATTTTCTTCCAGAAGACCATCTTTCATAGAATCCCTACCATCATGTTTGTCATTTGTGTCTGGCCATCCGAGGAGGTTTTCATTTCATTTGCTTTGTTCTGGATGCTGATGATGAATGTTTTCATAGCCAGAGGATCATCATTTCTTATTTTCATTCCACAGCCTAGTCAGAGCATAATCAAGAACTGAGAGACGGGACATAAACATCTCAAAACACCTAAAGCTGTCATCGAAAGATAATAATAATAATAGTAGTAAAACTTACAATCTAAAACAGTTGTGATAATGGAAGCATCAACTTTAGTCAGCCGTTTCGCCAATGTCATTAAGAAATCATACATAAGATCACTACAGCACAAATATAGAGAAATTCATAGTTAATCCGAGAAAATAACAAAAATGTTAATTTTGTTTATGTTATTTTGTTTATGTTTACATGAGAGGATTAGAGATTGAGTTGGGTGTTTGGGTAAAAATATATAAAACATATCACTGTAAAAAAAAACTCAAACTCATAATATACGACAATCACTCATCAAGATTCTGACTAACATGTGTGTTTAGATTATCAGTTTGACAACCTGATAAGTAAACAGCATTTTTGATTCAGTTCTAAAAACTTCAAAACAGTGAAGAATAACTGCACTTTCTTATAGCGCTAGATTAAATTGATATAATGTATAGTTGCCGAAATTTTTACCTGGAGCAAACTCCCAATATGCAAAGATAAGAAAGTAAAAGAGAAATTCCATTTAAAGAGAGACTGTCTTCTTTCTGATATTCATCCTGAAGAATAAATTTAAAGATTCGTGGGCAAAACATTATTTCAAGAAAGATGGTGAAAAGAAATGTAATTATGGAAATCTTAAGGGCATGACTGGATATTCCTGAGAATTTAGCTAACAATTCATATAAATCTTAAGGACATACCTCGAAAGATTTAGCAAGTGATGCAATAAGCTTTGCACTAAAATCCATTCCAACTAGACAGGCCATGCCAGCTATAAAAGAAGCAAATACAGAGTACCTTAACAAGGACAAAAAAATTGTTCAGACATACATCGAGTAATATGGACGTCAATGTAATCAAGCAGTTCCACACATGATTATAGGGCTAGCAGTATCATGAGCGGAAACTCAGAAAGTTGTACAAATCTTAACTGTTCATTGCCTCTGGCATAAGTTGTCAAAACCTCTTCACAGAAAATCTGAGAGGACACACTTCTCGCAACAGTCTGCATTAGCAAGTATTACAGGGGTTACTACAGAGTGAAGCAAAAATAACATGTAAGCACAAAAAAAAAGGAGTTGAAGCAACTCTAAACCCAGGAAGATTATGATGCACAAAATATCAACCATGCAACTACTGGAGGAAAAACTGCGAAGGATATTTAAGCTTACACGATAGATTGTGGCAAGTTCTGCTGTTATTGTTTCTACATTAGATTCAGCCATCTTATTAAGAAGACCTGTCACACAAACCAAGCACATCAAACTAAGATTACAGAATTAGAAACACAGAGTTAACAGCTTTCGTTAGCTATACCTTTTATCCGTGTACGCATTTTAGTGTGTTCTTCAGATTCACTTTTGGCCTGAGATCTCAAATGAGGAGCAACGTACTTGCTGCTGCTCTCTGGCTTATACTCATACAAAGGAGGTTCTACGTTCTCCAAGCTTGTTGGTGTAATAGTCTCTGACTCACCATTATCTGGGATTTCCATCGGATCACTTTCTAGTTCTTCATCCATAGACTTCTTCTTCTTATGCCGTTTCCGGTCTCTTTTTCTTGTAGGCTCTTCTTCGATTTCCTCATCAGAAAAAACAGATTCTTCATGCTCCAAATCTTCATTTTCTTGCAAATCAACAACCTCATGGTCCTGTTTTTCTTCGGATCTCTTTTTCTTACGTTTCTTACGAGAATCACCAAGTTCAGATCCCATCGAATCAAGTACAGATGGAAGTCCTTCGAACAAATCATTCATCCCATCATCCAAGCCCCTTAGTTTTCCTTTCTTTACCTTAAGCTTCTTTGCGAGCCTCCTCTCAAGGTCAACATCCTGGTCTCCAGATATCATAGTTGGTGTATCCATTTCAAGAAACTCTTCAAATTTCGTCTTCTTCTTTGGTCTATTCAGATCTTTCATTCTCTGTAATTTTTGCATCTTTTTCTCCTTTGATTTGACTTTCTCTATCTTATGTATAAAAGACTTTCGATCATCTTTGTTTCCACTAGGACTACTTGATCCCATATATTCAGTTTCACTATCACTTATCTGGTGAAAATCTTCAGACTTGATCACGTCACTAGTCTTCTGAACTGAAGATGATACTCGCTTCTCCTTTTGCAACTTCTGAGATCCAGCAAACCAACATTACCCATCAACAAACCATTATTAAACAAGAAACTAAACCGTAGTTAAAAAAAAAAAGATTCCCTCATACCTGACGCTGAAGCCAAGATTCATGTTTTTTCTGGTTCTTCTGCAACCGAGCCTCTTTTCGCTTTTCATGACGTGAGCCCCCTGCCGAGCATCAAAACCAAATTAAAGGAGACTCTTCAAAATCTTAGCTCCAACAGAAAAATAGTTAAAACCATTATTAAGACAAAGTATCAGCTTACCCATGTTAGCTTGCTCAACAGATTCTGCAAACACGAAAAGAAGGAAAAAAAAAAATCAGAACTTTAGCTTACTGCTAAACCATAGAAGTGTGAGAACATACAGATAAGTAAACCCTTTTAGGCACCATGATTTAAACCGAAAGCATTGTAATTGTATAGCAGAACCCCTAGTTTTATTAAACCTTAAAACTTAAGCATTCGCAGCAATTCAACCAAAAAATGAAAACTACGCCGACAATGTAAATTGCAGAATGTATAATTGCAACAAAATTACACAGGTGATTAATTGGAAACGACAATTAGATATCGAAGTAATGATCAGCAGACCAATGTAGGATGAAGCAAAGAAGAGAAATCGACAGAACCCAAAGCCTAAAAACCACATAGAGAAACTCGAGTGGAAATTCAGAAGAGAAAAACACGGAGCAATACTTGAACACGTGAGTGAACTCTTTCGAATCTTGTTCGTGTTCGCTCTCGCTCGCTGTGATTAATGGAAATAGGAAACGAAAGCTGAAAGGAGTGATATTTTAGGATCGACGATAAGGAAATTTCAGGAAATTAGGGTTTTACTTTTGTTGTATTTTTAAAAACTATAACGAAGATTGAGAAGCAAAGCCCGCCAAGTTGTTATTGGGCCTAGAAACCTTTTGTTATTATACATTATTTTGCCAGCTGTTTAATTTTCTTAAGACGGTCACCAATTATCCTCTCCCTAACAGCATATAAAGTAGTAGCGATGTATGCTTCTGCGGATGTTAAATTTCAAATTTGTTATCGTATTTCACGTTTGCGTTTTAAATCGTCCGATGTTGCCTAACACAAGCAATACATGCTTTAAGCGTAGATAAGCACTGTCTTTATATAAGGCTTCAAATTATGTTCCAAGAAATAGAGAATTCAATCTTTGTGATGTTCTAGCAACACGTGCAGTTTTTCTTTGCCAAGGCTAACCTGCACTTACAATCTCTCCCTTTTTAATTCAATTTGTCAAATCAAGTTTACTTGCAAAGATACACTAGACTTCACAAGCACACATTATATCACAAGAAAGATAATCTTTGCAAAAACATGGAAATCATAAAACTTGTGCTTCAATCATTTCTTCAAAAATTATCCAAAACAAGGCTCAAAAAAGTTTAACCAGCTACAACCGAGGCAAAAACACAGATGTCTACGAATCACAAATTTAGTCCTACTCTCCCTGAATTCTAAACATCCACATCAGTCAGATTCATTATTCTCAAATCCTTCTTCATCATAACCAGGTTCAAAGTTAATATCCCTAGTGAAGTGATTAGAACATCCCTCATGAATAGACCCAGTTCCAGCATCAGTGTCATCAGCTTCAAGTTCATAACCTTGAGCCTCACTTTTAGCATTCATATCCTGAGAATGATCATTCCCATGGCCATAATCTCCCCCTGCTTGAGTGGCATAATTGTATCAAAAAACTAAGCAACCTAGATGTCCAACATCACACATGCGGGTCAAGGAAGTACACTTACCTTCAATTCGAGCGGCCATATCCAGGAGCAAGGATGCAATGTGCCTCAGGTCATCTGTTAGGGACCTCCCGAAAACAAAATCTCCAGTTCGTCTTCTTACCCATTCAGTCCCTCCTCGCACATCTGGGTTGAATCTCTTGGGCTTGGGATCATGTGTCTCATAATCCTCAAGTTGGATAGTCCTCGTTTGTGGTGCGGAAGTATCAGCAGCTCTTGGGATCATGTTCGTGCTATAACACGGAATATATCCTAATTTATGAACATTTTAACTCCTCATCCATCAAATCTTTTTTTAAACTCTACACAGAGAGCTAACACTTGCAACACATGTAATTATAACAACTTCTATGATGTGTAATTTATGAACATTTTAACTCCTCATCCATCAAATCTTTTATCTTGTTCCAGCAACACGTGTAGTCTTCCTTTGCCAAGTAAAGCATGCACTTACACATGTTACACCACTCAAATATGTCCCATAGTCTCTGAAATTCAAGTTTCTACATAAACTATAGTTCGTTGGGAAAAGACAGCATGATGAACAATACTAAATCTTATACATCTTGATGAAAAAAATTGATGCGGATTTAAGAAGGCTCATCAGATGATGTTTTAAGGGTGAAAATTTCATTTTTCTGCATAAACTTTATATTTTGCTGGAATGAGACGAAATGATATAGTTTTTTAATTACCATGGATATGGTTTGATGGAATGGGACAACACGATAGCATAAGCTATATAGTTTGATGGGTTGGGTAACATATTCTATCTTCTGCATATCTAGGGGAAATCAATATCTCTTTAGTGAGGCTTATCAAATTATGTCCCCACAACTAGAAGTTCAATCATCTGCTTTTATATCTTGCTGAGATTGAGACTGTATGATCAATATTCAATCTTCTGTATATTGATGGAGAAAATCAATATGCCTCTTTAACGAGGCTTGTCGAATTATGTCCCAAGAATGAAAAGTTCAATGCTCTGCTTTATATCTTTACTAAGCTGGAATAGATATCCCTTTAATTAGGCTTGTTAAATTATGTTTAAATCCGCTTTGTCAAATTATTCCCAGGATTGGTAAAATCAAGTTTCAGCACAAATTCTATCTTGTTGAGCTGGGACAACATGATATATATTATTCAAATTTTATGCATAGACCTTTGAAAAGACTTGTCGAATTATGTCTGAAGATTGGGGATCTCAAGTGTCTGCATAACACTCTATATCTTATTGAGTTGAGACAACGATACATCTTCACTATTCTGCATATTGATGGGGGTAAGAAATGTATTAAGGCTTGTCTAAAGTAATCCAAAGATTGCTTAAACTCTATATCTTGTTGGTCCAAGACAACATGATGTATAAATTCAATCGTCTGCATTCATGGAGAATGCCTTTTGATAAGGATTGTTGGATGATGCTCAAGATTAGCTTAGCTGATTGACTTCTCTATATCTTCTGCATCTTGTTGATCAAAGAAGTTACAGTAGATTTTGATTATTTAATCCTCTGGGGTTGGGACTTTATGAATAAAGTAGTCAATCCTCTGTTTGGAAAATGTATAAAGTATTCCAAATTCTACATAATACAAGAATTTGGCGGCTTAGCGAGGAAGTAAGGTATGTATCTCTATTCTCTACCTAGATTGTACTCTTCTGTGGATTGCTTATTATTTTATGTTGCATTAAACCATTGCAACGTTGAATTTTGGCTCTGGTCTGGCAACAATGGTACATTCATTTTTCTTCTATCTACATATCTTACAATGGTCTGGCAACATCACAGAGTTTCGCAATCCGTTTTAATAACCAGTTGACAATGTTTGTCTCCCAAAACGGTTTTTAACCAATTTAGGGGAAAACTACTTCGTTCTTCTGTCACTTTCCCTCACAACTACATTTAACAACCATCAGCACATCTAGTAGTACTTCATTCAAGCTGTTAATGAACCAAATTAGAGTCACGCATAACATCAATTTTAAAGATATATATATATATATATATATATATACACACACACATGAAGCGTAAATGTTGGTCTCTTCAAATTTTCGCCTATCTTTCTCAGTTGGTAATTCTCAGATTCTTGCTTGACCTCTCTAGTCCCTCTGCAACACTTGACCGCTCTCGTTTATTGCTTCTCCTTGTCTCTGCAATGCTGTTGTTGTTGCATTCATCTTCCTCCTCGAGCGAAGTAGTTGATAGCTTAGGGTGAGCTTATGAGTCATATTCGCAGGAACAAGGCTCCAGGAGTTGTACACCACATCCCAATATACTGGAGGATATGGTATCCGGATATACTTTCATCCCCAAGCATCTGAAATCAAAAAGCATCTCACTGTCGGGGATGTTGTCTTCCTCAAGCGTGAAATGTGAGTTTAGTATAAACAGATGGTTCTCCAGAAGCCGTGGATCATCCACATATATTTCTGGCCATTTATACACAGTGGTGGAATGTCTGCCTCTCACGTAGCATGATATTTGGAAACTACAAAAAGGCACATCATCGAGCTCATCTCCTGGGGGGAGAACAACACAAGCCTTGAATCTCAAGGATCCATATAAGTTCCCCTTGCTTAAATGGATGGTTAGAGAACTTCTTCTAGCTTGGTGAGTAAAGTAGTCGGGCATTTCACTACGCGGAAGGACCGCATAGCCACAAGCCCATCGCTGGATGACTAATTTACGTGCTTCTTGATCCAGTTTCGAGCAGTTGATGAGCTTGAGAATGAGCTTTGGATTGTGAGATGAACGAGAAGACTAGATAATCTTTCAACAGAGACACAATTATCCGCGTGCAGTTCTGACAGCGAGTCAGGAAGCTCTGGCAGCGACACAAGTTCTCTGCAGTATCTAAGATCAAGGATTTCCACCTGCTGAACGACGGAATCTGGAATACTGACAAAGGCACTCTCATTCATAGACAAACTTAAGGGGAAATCGTAAGTCTTCTCAAGTGTACAAGTAGGTAGACTGTTCTCGCCAATGTTGCTCAATGTCAACGCCAACACATGCCATATACAGAAACTCTGGAAGATTTCTGCAGGGAATTTCCTTACATTACAGCAGCCTTCAAAATTAAGTGATTCGAGTTGTTCTAACTCACAAATGTTTGGCGAGATCTCACGTAGCTCCGTGCAAAATGCCATCGACAATTCTTCGAGCCTATAGAGATCCGAGATCCACGGAGGAATTTCTTTTATTCCTGTAGATGACAGATCTAACACGGAGACGGTATACGGAAGACGTGGGAATTCTGTAACATTTTTACAACCATTCAATTTCATTAGAAATCTCTGGAAAATCTACATTTCTTGAGCATTGGCCAATGCTGAGGTAACTTAAAGAATCCAACGGGTAGTTTTCTGGAAGAGGCGCTAAATTTCTGCAGCCGTAAAGGTTTAATAATGTTAACATCCTAAGTCTCCAGATAGAGGAAGGAAGCTCGAGCAAACTGAGGCAATTCCACAGATCCAAATGCTCCAAATTTACTGCTTCTGAAAGGTCAGGAAGTTCTTCCAGACTAGTGGAGCCTCTCAATTTCATCTTTTTTAGACTTCTTAGCATCTGAAAGCAAATCCAGGGAAAAAAATGTCAGAATTGTTGTTATTTGGAACAAAATCATATAATGCAGATGAAGCTTGTCAGGAAACTTACTGGGACTCCTTCCCAGAGCTTCTTCAGTTTGCTATCTCTCATGTTGATTTCAATGAGACATTCCGGACGAAACCGAAAAGACATATGTTTCATAGGACATGCTTCCCAATGAAGTAACTTAAGTTTACGAGGTAGAGGCAAACAATCCAAACCTTCATCTAAGTGCAGTCTGGCCGCCTTATCAGACCACTGTTTATAAAATCTTAGAATTTGGAGATTATGCATCCCACTGAAGGCTCTCTCGCCAAGGAACAACTCGCGGATTTCAGACATGTTGAAAGATATGCCTAAAACACTTTCTGTACCCTGAAAAAATGTCAGGAAATGAAATAAAACAAATTGACTTGCAATGAAAGATATACCTAAAACACTTTCTGTACCCTTGAGTCATATTGACAAAGCCATGAAATGATATATATAGACTCACAGTGTTATCAGCAAGAACATCATAAATCTCCTGAGCGTCTATAAGGAATTGACGTTTCCCAGGCTCATAAGCAGATTGTCTACGTACAATTTCTCTGCCCATTTGTCGTAGCAAATGGTGCATCGTAATACGTTTGTCACTCGATATATTAATAAGAGCTCTTTCAACAAGGACACCAAGTCCATATTTAATGTCAAGAATGCTGTTTTCAAGAAGCTGAATCACCCGATCCTCTCCTTCTCCATCAAATAAGCATGCAATATGGAGAAATATAGTTTTATATTTATCACCATCACCAAAGCTATTGTAGCCGACTCTTAATATCTTCTCAATGTCACCATGAAGACTGGCTTTTAGGCTAGGCAGTTCATGTGTCCACTCAGATTTGCTTTTACCTCGCAATGATGAGCCTAGAACACAAAGTCCTAATGGAAGACGATTAGTGATTTTTGTAACTTCAATTGCAAGCTCCATGAATCCTTCCGGCGGAGAAACTTGTTTGAAGGCAGATCGAGAAAACATTTGTAGAGCTTCATTGCCAGACGGAAAATTCACCTCATAAATATGGTTGACACCATGCCCCTTAAAAAGGTCTTTGTGCTCAGTGGTCACTATAATCCTACTTCCAGCACCAAACCACCGAGGTTCATTTGCTAAAGCTTCTAGTTGCTCAAGTTTATCGACATCATCAAGAACGATAAACACTTTCTGGGATTTTAGCCTCTCCTCTGCCACACCTAAATGATTTATCCTCATGTCCTTGAGGTTGAGCATTTCAGAAAGAAATTGTTCCTGCAACTGCAATTTCGAGCTGTAGCTGTCATTTCTGCTATAACTTCCCTTAACATTCTCCATAAAAACACTAAGTTGAAAGCCGCCGGACAGTCGGTCGTATAACGCTCTAGCAATTGTGGTTTTACCAATTCCTGCAGGACCCCAAATCCCTACGACCCTCACCTCATTAGATTCCATACATAACAAAGAATTCATCTTTGCTATATGAGCTTCCATTCCAACTAAATGATCGAAATCCCTCGACGGTGTGAAGTTCAATATGTTAGTAATATCTGTGGCAATTTTTAACATCATAGCAGCTTCGCTATCCCTGCCAGGAGAAATATCATTCCTAAATCAAACTGGAATAAGAATTTGATACACATACAGGGAAATGAATTAGCAGTATTGACGTTCAAAAGATCAGGAAAGCTTTAACTTTGAACCTCATAACAACTATGTACTTCCTTGTACAATTTTGATATGCACACAAAAACATAAGCAAGAAATAAAACTCCTATGTATAAATAATTGTAGATTTCTATTGTCTCACTACACAATCAACCATACTTGGTGCATATTTGTTTCCCAAAATTCAAGAAACACTAGTGGAGAGAGCTAACCAATTATGTGAATGCTCGCCGCCTCTGTTGGCAACATCAGTCAAAGCTTCCCTCCAACGCTGCTTCTGCTCCTCTGGTTTTCCCTTACAAAATCTCTTGAAGGCAGTCCCAAGCTCTTATAGCTTGTACAAGCTCAGGGCCGATGGACTCACTCCTCCTAATTTGATTATCTACGAATGTGTTGATTCCTTTGCGATTAAATTCACCGAGCAAGTGGCAGAGAAAGTTTCGACGGACATCTTGACCTCTGAAGCTTGGGAAGACATCGTATCTCCATTGGCTAGGGGCCAATAAAGAAGAAGACGAAGAAGCAGTCATGATGAAAGATGAAACCTAAGCACAAGGCCCAGAGAATCTAAAAGCCTAAACCATAGTCTCACTTCTTTCAACTAATATCAGACAAAAAAAAGCTTTGTAAGAGAATTAATTGTGAACCAAATCTCATACCAATGTTTTTTTAATCCTTTTTTCTTGTTTGATCTCTAGCAGAATCAGCCCGGAGAGACCATGAAACTCATCTTCTCTTTATATCATTGAGTGAAGAATCTTGTTAAAACTTAAAAGTCAAACCCTTCATCTCCATTATTTCCTGGAGATTTCCCACAGGCTGGTTTACTTGAGATTATACCAAGTCTCTTCTTGGAAGCTATCAGGAAACTTCAAAAAAGTCAACACTCTTGGAAAATGTGAAGGCAGTCATAAAAAGACTCGATCTTACCTAGGCAAATGGAGTGTGAAGATTATTTAAAGAGCTTTTGGTTGTTTTCAAATTATTATTCGGTAAAGATGTCATCAGTCACGACGGTAGTTAGTTCAACAAGTTCAGAAAATTGGTCAGAATCCATAGTTCTGTGTTAAATAGTCTTAATGGGCTTTAACATACCTTCAATGGTCAAAAATGCAATAAATTCTAAATACATATGACTATAGAGCATAGCTCCCATGGTCAACCAATCAAGAACTAAATCAATGAAGCAGAAGATTATGAAATAGCAGAGCAGCTAACACAAAAAAAAAGTAGAGTAACCATCTTTTTCATGTCAATCCATGGATGAAATCATCTTGCACTGTGTATTAACCGGTTAAGACCATGGAGGTGGACTAACCCATAAGAATTTAAGGTTAACCCATGAGGTGGACATCATACGAGTTCCCAGCCGAGCATCAGAACAAATAAAAGGAGATTCTTCAAAATCGAGCAGAGAAAAGGCTAATACCATTAGTAGAAACTAAAACCAACTTACCCATTTCAGATGGCTCAACAGATTTTGTCAACAACAAAAGAACACTATTTCACTAAAATAGAAAAGAGAAGCAATCACAACTTTGTTTTCGACTAAACAGGACTTTTTCCCATAAACTTGAACCTATCTGACTATGTTAACCTTCTGGTGTCAAGATTTCAACCAAAGAGATGCATTTCAATAGCAAAAACTCTATTTTTTAGTAAGCTCAATTATTCACAACTCAAACCAACAATCAGACTTCACTTAACCACAAAATTGCATAAACGCACATGATTGAAGGAAAAAAACAATCAAAACAGACACGATAACAGGAACCCACTTCAATTTTTATTTTTTTTAAAGAAAGGGGATCAGGAAAACAATAGAGTACAGCAAAGAACAAAACTGTAGACGAAATCAATGGAACCCAAATCCTTGAAGATGCCAAAACCAAAAAGAAAATCGAGAAAAGAATTAGAAACCCTAATAATTTGAGAATTAGAAACCAATGGAATCCCAATGTAGTAATCTAAGTTTACGTGGTAGATAATCCAAGCCATAAGGTAAGTACAACTTGACTGCTTCATCTGGGAAATTCTTGTATAGCCACAAGAATTGGAGATTAGGCATTTTCTCAAAGGCTTTTTCACTTACATACACTTGATCGTCGATTTCAGACATATCTAATGATATTCCTAAAACTGTTTCTGTACCCTGCAAATACAAAAATTAAGAACGAACGCAATTAGTAAGCTAAAGTGGATTTTGTGAAGAGTAGGACATGGAAAGAATGTCTTAATCAACGCTTACGGTTTCATCTGCAAGTACATCTGAAATCTCCAAAGCATCAACTAGAAATTTACGTTTCCCCGGCTCGTGGAGACATTGTCCCCGATTAATTTCTTTACCCAATTGTTGTAGCAAACAATGCATGACTATATATCCATCATCATCTATATGAATAAGAGATCTGTCAACAAGGACTTTAAGTCCAAATTCTGCATCCAATGCACTCTTAGCAAGCAATTGCTTCACACGATCAACATTCTTGCCATTGAACAAGCACGCGATATGAAGAAAGAGAGCCTTATCTTTCTCATCTAACCCTTCATAACATACTCCTAGTAGTTTCTCTATTTTCCCATTCAAACTAGTTCTAAGTCGCGGTAGGGCGTTTATCCACTCCTCCTTGCTCATCCCTCGCAAAGAAGCTCCTAAAACACTGAGACCTAAAGGAAGATATCCTGCAAGTTCTGCAACTTCAACAGCTATATCATAGTATCCTTCTGGTGCCGAGTTTTTTCCGAAAGCACATTGACACAAGATCTTAAAGGCTTCGCCTTTAGATGGATAACCCACTTCATATACATGACTAATCCCATGAGCCTTCAAAAGCTGTCTATCTTCAGTTGTAACTAAAATTCTGGTTCCATTACCAAACCATTGAGTTTGATCTGCCAAGGCATGTAGTTGATCCAATTCGTCTACATCATCAAGAACAATAAGAGCTTTCTGAGTCTTTAGCCTTTCTTGTGCTAGACCTAAATGGCTTATCTTTATCTTTCTTTGGGTGAAAATTTCAGAGAGAAACCTTTTTTGTAAATGCAACTTCAAGCTATAACCATACGAGTTTCTTTCTCCTATACCTTCCCTTAACATTCTCCATGAAAATGAACAATTGAAAGTCATCATCATTAGATGAAGAAAGTTGATTGTATAAAATTCTCGAGATGGTGGTCTTCCCGATTCCCGCAGGACCCCAGATCCCTATCATCTTCACTTCATTAGACTCTAGACATAGCATCGAATTCAAATTTGCAACATGAGCTTCCAATCCAAGTAAACCTTCGAAATCAGTTGAAGGAATGAAGCCATTCAGCTCTTCAGAGACATAGGCAACAATCTTTTCAATCATTTTCGCGTCATTGTCCCTACAACAATTGAAACAAACGAACGAATACACATGATTTAATTTAAACCCTTCACAATAAGTTCGTAACTTTTGAAATATTAGTGAAACTAACCATTTTGAAGAACACTCGCCGGCAATATTACCAATATTGGTCAAAGCTTGCCTCCATCTCTGCCTCTCTTCCTCTGTTCTAACATCACAAATATTGTCAAAAGCCTTTCCAAATTCTCCGGTCTGTTTTCTTACATTAGATGGATCCACATCATAGAAAATCGGCACCAATGTTTGGCCAACAACTTCCCTGCACTCCATTATCTCTACCAATTCATCTAAGCACCAGCACGAACCAGCGTAGTTCTTGGAGAGAACAACAATGGATATCCTTGATTCCCATATAGCTTGTTTTAACTCAGGCCATATGGAACGACTTCTCTTGATTCCACCATCTTTAAATGCATCGATTCCCTTAAGTTTCAGCTCCTTGTGTAAATGACTTAGAAAATTCCTACGTACATCTTCCCCGCAGAAGCTAGGGAACACATGGTAACTTTGACCATCAGATGATGACGAATCAGAAGCCATAAAAGAGTTATCCTTTTAATTTTTCTCTACCGATTGGAGACTGCATGTTTAGAATCAGCCCGGAGAGACCATGAAACTCATCTTGTCTTTATATCATTGAGTGAAGAATCTTGTTAAAACTTAAAAGTCAAACCCTTCATCTCCTTTATTTCATATCATTAAGATATAATATTGTACGTTCAAAATCTCGCAAAGAAAAGAGAAGATTTTGTTTTTCTTGTTCGTCAAAGATCTCACAAAATAAAGAAGCATTTATTTGGAGAAAAATAACAAATAATTCAATAGGACTGAGTCAAGCTTTTAATTCTTTAGATTCTTGTCTTGGCTAGCAGCTTAGGACTGAGTCAAGAAGGCTACGGTGCATTCAAATTCTATTACATGGCAGACCGATTCTATTTTGAGTTATCTCGAACTTCTTGATCTAAATATTAACTAATTAACCAATCAGTGAATCGAGAATAATCTCAGGTACTTTATGGAGTGAAATATTAACAAAACTTTTTATAAATTTTATAATTTAGAAATTAGCAAAAAAATAAAAATTTATTGATCACGAGTTGACCCCGTCCAGGTAAGTACCAAAAGATATTTTACTATTAGTTAGTCTTACTTGGTTAAATCACTAGATCTGCTTACATACCGTTTGTCAGATGTCAGATTTTGAAATGTCTTCCTATAGGTTTTGATAAGTAAAGACCTTAACGTGAAGGTTGCTTAAGCGGGAAGAAACATTTAACGGGACCAGAAAACAGAGCAATTTATGAAAATACAGAGCAAAAATACGTATTACGTTGAATGCGAAAGCTGTTTTTATAATGGGAGCAAGTCTCAAGCAGATGGATTTGAGCGCGTCCACGAAGATCAAAGACATTCCAAATCTCTGAAGAGCAACAAAAGTTTGGTCACAGTTCCTTTTTCGTCTCTGCAAAACCTTAATAAACTCAAAGTATTGGACATGTCTTCTTGTGTAAGACTAAAATCTCTCCCGACGGACATGAACTTAGAATCCCTTAGTGTCCTCAACATGAAACTGAAAGGATGCTCAAAGTTGAAGAGTTTTCCATAGACCTCAAGTCAAGTCAAGTTCTTGTCTGTTGGGGAAACCGCCATAGAAGAAGTGCCTTCATCAGTCAGTCTCTGGCCTCATCTTATTTCGTTGGAAATGTCTGGATGTAATAAACTAAAGACATTCCCAAAGCTCCCAGCAAGTTTAGAGGTCTTGGATTTGAGTAGGACAGAAATAGAAGAGATCCCTTGGTGGATCGAGAATGCATCTCAGCTTCTTATAATGATCATAGCACATTGTAAGAAGCTGAGATGTATATCCTCAAACATCTATAAGCTGAAACATCTTGAACAAATCGATATATCTGGTTGTGAACTTCGTCCCCAGCTTCCTTCCAGGTACAGAGCTTTTACTTCTTTTCTTCTTCTTCTTTTTTTTTTAATAATTAATATATGTTTACATTATTCAAATCACTTCGACCTGCGGAGGAGAAAGTGAAGCGAAGAGTCTTGATTCTAGAGGTAAGTCGTAGAGGATTGCAGAAAAGGAAACACAGAATACAGCTATAACATTTCGAAGAAGCAGAGTAGTGATTTGGGTGAGAAATATTTTCTGTTTTTGGGTAAATAGATGACCAAACTCCTATACTGCATTATCATAGTGTGTGCATCAGTGAGAATCTGTATGATCTAGACTAGACTATGAGAAGAAAAAATAAGAACCACTTGGTGATGGATGAACATGTTTATCCTCTGTTTTTTGGAATCCTTAATGCTCTGCTTTTTGGACTCCTTAATGCTCTGTTTTTTTTTTGTCTTGGTCGATGTAAATATTTTTGCTTAAGCAAGCTAAACATTAATATTTCCAAGACTCTTGCTTGATACTGAGACAACAGGCCATCAGAACTTTGGTAATAATCTAAGTTCGTAGACCGTATCAGAAGAACCTCTAAGTTATAACACCTAGAAAGACTGGATTTTTCAGGCTACAAGATTAACTAATTGTAGGTATGCTCTTATATTATTTAGAACCTATACCCATATGCATAGGCAAAGACCAAGTATAAAAAACCTTCAATGATGTTATTGGTAGTCAAACTCATCAACATTAGACAAAAACCATATTCTTAATAGGAATGACCAAACTCGATGTTGGGGAATCAAAAAGAGATAAGACAAATTCCTAATTTCCGCTATTTCCTTCCTGTGATCATATTAATATATTGAGCAGACAATTGAACCGAAGTTAATATATCTTGTCTTACATTGGAATATGGGTGAGGTTGATTGAGAAGAGCTATTTAAGCTTAAGGTCGGTGAGATTCGAGAAAAAGGAGAGACAAAGAGACCAATCACCTTTTGAAGAAAGAACAAAAGCAATTTGCTTAAAATCTGACATGTCCTTGGGTGGCATTGAGTGTCATCCACCACCTTCAATCTCCTTGTGTACACTAAAGTCTAAAGCTATTAAAGAACCGTAAGAGAATCTTCAATTAGTCAAAAGCAACTTAGAAAAACAAAAGCCGAAAGTAAAGAATTACGTAATCTATAACCGGAAAGAGAAATATATGAATGTATTTTCAATTAACAAACAGAAAAAGGGAAAGTGAAAGGGAAAACTACAAAAGAAATAGAAAACTAAGTGTGAACTGACAGGAGTTGCTTCTAAATCAAGTTAAGTATCCCTCGTATTAAAATAACAGAAGAAATTTTATGGCTTAACTCAAAATAAATATGGTCGAAAGCAAAATCTTTTTACACTCGATACAAAGATTAAAATTCATAAATTCTTACACACTGATTCGATTGCATAGTTTTGACTTTTGATGAATGTGCATGCAACATCTTCGACATCTGTCATATTTTTCTTCCATTTTCAAAGTATCTTCAGTGAATATCTCAATAAAACTACAGTTCATATTTACTATATTTACATATATAAACACAAACACAGGAGGCTCTTTCCTATCAGATACACCTAAAATAATTAATTTCTCCTACTTTTTGACTCATCGCTTTTGATTCTTTCCCACTCTTTTTCTTAACATAAGCCACTAATCCCTCCAAATCAAACCTCTTCTGTTTTTCACTCTCTCCTCTTTCTCTCTTTTCACAAAGCCTAAATCTTCAGGCAAATTCGGCTCAATCCCATGCATGCATTGAAACAATAGTTTCAATAAGACAAAGAATGGCAACAAATCGAAAACTGGTCGTAGAAGTAGTAGATGCAAAGGACCTTACACCAAAGGATGGCCAAGGAACGTCAAGTCCGTACGTTGTCGTCGACTATTACGGCCAGAGACGACGAACACGAACCATAGTCCGTGATTTAAACCCTGTTTGGAACGAGACGCTCGAGTTCAGTCTCGCAAAGCGACCTTCTCATCAGCTCTTTACCGATGTTCTTGAGCTTGACATGTACCATGACAAGAACTTTGGACCCACAAGGAGGAATAACTTTCTCGGTAGGATCCGACTCGGGTCCGATCAGTTTGTTGGGAAAGGAGAGGAGGCTTTGATATATTATCCTTTGGAGAAGAAGAGTTTGTTTAATCTTGTACAAGGTGAGATTGGTCTTAGGGTTTACTACGCCGATGAAAAGCCTCCTCCTGCGCCGAAACCAGCGGTAGCTCCTCTTGAGACGGTGGTGGAGGAAAAGACGGAGGAAGTGCCGGCGAAAGGTCCGGATGAGTCTCAGCCAAAACCAGAGACTAATGACGGTCCTGTTGAAGTGAAAGAAACCACTGAACCACCGCAGCAACCGCCATCGCCGGAGAATTCGCCAGCCGAGGGTACCAAACCAAACGAGGAAGCCTCACCGCCGTTACAGGAAAATGCTACGGTTTGTGGAGAAGATCCAGCGGCGGCGGAACCAAATCTGCCACCGGAAGGAGATAAGAATGAACCGGAAGCGAAACCGGCGGACGAGCCACCGCAGAATCAACCAGACGGTGAAGATATCGTGCTTGAGTCAGAAGATTCGATGAGCTGGGCTTCGGCGCCGCGATCACCGTTACCGGAAGTTACCATTTCGAGATCTGTCTCCGGTTCCATACCAGAAAACAAAAACGGACCACAACCACTTCGGAGAAGCGTATCGGAAACTGCAAGCTACGCATCAGAGATCTCCGACGTCTCTACAATCGAACGATCCACGTTTGATTTAGTGGAGAAAATGCATTACGTCTTCGTCCGCGTCGTAAAAGCTCGGTCTTTACCAACCTCAGGAAGTCCAGTTACAAAAATCTCACTCTCCGGCACAATGATCCAATCAAAACCCGCCAGAAAAACTTCTTGCTTCGAGTGGGATCAAACCTTCGCCTTCCTCCGTGATTCGCCGGACTTATCTTCTTCTCCAATTCTAGAGATCTCCGTGTGGAATGATCCATCGACGGGAATCGAAACTAGCCAATTCCTCGGTGGAATTTGCTTCGACGTATCGGAAATTCCGCTCCGAGACCCGCCGGATAGTCCACTAGCGCCGCAATGGTACCGTTTAGAAGGAGGTGGAGCTCATCACAGTGATCTAATGCTTGCCACGTGGACAGGAACTCAAGCAGACGAATCATTCCCCGACGCGTGGAAAACTGATACAGCCGGAAACGTAACCGCACGAGCTAAAGTCTACATGTCGTCAAAGCTGTGGTATCTACGCGCCACCGTGATTGAAGCACAAGACTTGTTACCGCCACAGTTAACGGCGTTTAAAGAAGCGTCGTTTCAATTAAAAGCTCAGTTAGGTTTCCAAGTTCAGAAAACAAAATCCGCCGTTACTAGAAACGGAGCTCCGTCATGGAACGAAGATCTACTCTTCGTAGCCGCCGAGCCTTTCTCCGACCAGCTTGTTCTCACATTAGAGTATCGAACATCGAAAGGACCAGTCACCGTCGGAATGGCGCGCGTGCCGCTCACATCAATCGAAAGGCGCGTCGACGATCGCTTGGTAGCTTCGAGGTGGTTCGGATTAGAAGATCCAAACGACGAGAAGAGAGGAAACAGATCTAGAGTACACCTGAGGCTCTGTTTCGACGGAGGTTATCACGTGATGGACGAGGCGGCGCACGTGTGCAGCGATTACCGACCTACGGCGAGGCAGTTATGGAAACCGGCGGTGGGAATCGTCGAGCTCGGTGTAATCGGTTGCAAGAATCTGTTGCCGATGAAGACGGTGAACGGAAAAGGATCAACGGATGCGTACACGGTGGCAAAATACGGTACTAAATGGGTCCGTACCCGAACCGTATCGGATTCTTTAGATCCGAAATGGAACGAGCAGTACACGTGGAAAGTATACGATCCGTGTACGGTTTTGACCATTGGAGTCTTCGATAGCTGGGGAGTATTTGAAATCGACGGTGGAAAAGAAGCCACGCGTCACGATCTAAGGATTGGAAAAGTACGTATACGTATATCTACGCTGGAGACTGGTAAAGCGTATAGAAATACGTATCCGCTTCTGATGTTAGTTAACGGCGGCGTTAAAAAATTGGGAGAGATAGAATTAGCCGTTCGATTCGTGAGATCAGCTCCACCATTGGATTTCTTACACGTGTACACTCAACCGTTGTTGCCTTTGATGCATCACATTAAACCGTTGAGTTTGTTTCAAGAAGAGATGTTGAGGAACACTGCAGTGAAGATCCTGGCCGTACATTTGTCACGATCTGAGCCACCATTAAGGCCGGAGATTGTACGGTATATGCTTGACGCCGATTCTCATACTTTCAGTATGCGTAAAGTCCGAGCGAATTGGCTCCGGATAGTCAACGTGGTCGCCGGAATGGTCGACGTGGTGCGGTGGGTGGATGACACGCGTTTCTGGAAGAATCCGACATCGACTCTCCTCGTCCACGCGCTTGTCGTGATGCTGATTTGGTTTCCTGATCTCATTGTTCCGACATTAGCGTTTTACTTGTTCGTGATTGGCGCGTGGAATTACAGGTTCAGGTCACGTGCTGGTCTACCGCATTTTGATCCAAGACTCTCGTTGGCTGATGCAGCCGATAGAGAAGAGCTCGACGAAGAGTTTGACGTCGTCCCGAGTAACCGCCCGCCGGAAATGGTTAGATCCAGGTACGATAAGCTGCGAGGGGTGGGAGCTCGAGTTCAGACGATTCTTGGTGAAGTGGCGGCGCAAGGGGAGAAGATGCAAGCTTTGGTGACGTGGAGGGATCCACGAGCGACGGGTATATTCGTGGGGCTGTGTTTATTTGTGGCGCTGGTGTTGTATCTTGTGCCAACGAAGATGGTGGCGATGGCGTCAGGGTTTTATTACTTCCGGCATCCTATTTTCCGTGATCGGAAACCTTCTCCGTTGTTAAACTTCTTCCGGCGACTACCTTCGTTATCTGATCGGCTCATGTGATCTATTTGCATACAAATACAGCGAGTTCTTCAAAAATCCGATTTTTGTTTTTTTTTGTTTTTTTTGAAGCTGTGTATATATTTTGGGTCGTTTAAACTTATTGGGCCTTCTTGGTTTATAATGGGCTACTAATTGGATTTCTACATGATTTCCTATCATAGGTGCTTTATTTGACCATGTCTAAACAAAGAAGAGTTTGGTATGACAAAAATTATGAACCTACTTTTTGAGCAGAGTGGTAAATGTGCGGAAATAAGTACACAAGGAAGTTATCCACTGTTCAAGCTTTGACAACTACCAACCAACGACAACCAATTCTCCATTTTGGAAATTTCAAAGGGCCCTTAGTCAAAGCAGCATTAAGTATATAAATTTTTTAAATTTTAGAAGAAAACTAATTTTAAAATTTCTTTTAAACAAAAATTTCTATAAATAAAATATCGTTTTCTGGTAATTTAGGTTTAAATTTGGTTTGTAAGATTAAAAAAAGTGAAGCAAAAAATCTGAAAGGAATTATTGAATATTCCTTTTCCTTTGTTGTGTCATTCAGTAATCAATAAATATATTCAAATAAAAACAAACTTTTCCGGAAAAAAAAAAAATACTAACGGGAGAAAGTCAGAAAACCCTTAATAATCCAACAGTTAAAAGTTAATAATAAGATTTAAGTTTAAAGGCGCTAGCTTTAGACACTAGAGGAAAAGATCATCTATCGTAGAAATCTCTTCCTCGTTCAATTTTTCTCGAGTTTGTAGTTAAGCAAACGAGATATGGTTATTGCGGTGGCGGCGACGAGCTCCATTGTTTCCGGAATCAAGCTTTCAGGGATCTTGACTTCGTTCAACGCCGAAGATGATTCCTCCAGTAGTTGCGGAAGAACCAACCTGACCGGAGTTAGAATATATTCCGCATTGAGTCGGCGACGATTCTCATCGATCAGAGCTGTGTCCCCAATTCGTGGGGATGCCCAATCTTCCTTTAGTCGCAGGTAAAGTCTCGATTTTGGGTTTAGGTGTCTGCTTATTAGAGTTTGTGGTCATTTGATTTGAATCTAGGAATCTAATTGTGCTTCTTAATCCCGTGAATTTCTGCAGCTCTTTCGCTTGCCCTCAGAATCTCGCTTTGAGTGGTTTCAGTGCACCTGAAGCTCTGCCAACTGCTTGTGAAAATACCAGCCCTTCTTCTTCCATCAAATCTTTCAACCAGGTGATTTTTCATTTCGATTTTCAGGTTAAGTTTGTGCCTTTATCCCAGGTCTATGGGTCATAAATTTTGAATATTTCAAAGTCTTGATAAAATTGAATAGTAATGTCTATATCTGTTTTCTGATTTGGATTGAGTTATTTGATTCATGCTGACTAAACATGTTTGGTCCTGTGTGTTCTTCAAATTTCATTTTTATGGCTTGATTGGTATTTTGGACTTGAGTAAAAAGTGTATTACTTAATAGGTTTAAAGAATTGTAGTTTTATTGAGCTTCCAACTGCTTTGAAGACAGAGATTTAGATCATGAGATTACTATGTTCTCATAATGTGTTTGCTCTGTTCTATGATTATTTCTCAGTTGATTGAAACTTTGATTGATCGGGTTGATCTATCTGAATCTGAGGCTGAATCATCTCTTGAGTTTTTGCTGAATGAGGAAAACGAGGTCCTGATTAGTGCCTTTCTAGTTCTGCTGAGAGCTAAAGGAGAGACATATGAAGAAGTAAGTATCGATTAAGTCAGTCTAGGTGTATAACTAAAAACTATACATAATCATCCTATATTACAGCACTTCAATAAGTAAACATTCACCTTTAATCGGATATTGGGTAGATTGTCGGGTTGGCTAGGGCAATGATGAAGCATGCCAGGAAAGTGGAAGGATTAGTTGATGCTGTGGACATAGTTGGAACAGGTGGTGATGGAGCAAACACAGTCAATATATCAACTGGATCTTCAATACTTGCTGCAGCTTGTGGTGCAAAAGTAGCAAAGGTATAACGAGTGAGAAAATCCTTACAAGAAATGATAGATTTAAAATGCGAAAATTTGCATGAACTGTAAATGATCTCATCCTTTTTCTGGTCGTCTAACAATGGGTATGTATTTTGCAGCAAGGGAATCGTTCGAGTTCTTCTGCTTGTGGAAGTGCTGATGTACTAGAGGCACTAGGAGTGGTCCTGGACTTGGGACCAGAGGGCATTAAAAGATGTGTTGAAGAAGGGGGGATTGGTTTTATGATGTCACCAATGTATCATCCAGCTATGAAGATTGTTGGTCCTGTCCGGAAAAAGCTTAAAATAAAAACTGTTTTTAACATATTGGGACCTATGCTTAATCCTGCTAGAGTGTCTTATGCTGTCGTTGGTGTATACCACAAAAATCTGGTACATTTACTTACTGCTGAAATTAGTTTGTTCATCAACAAAAAAGAGACATTTACTTACTGTTGCGTTTGTGGTTCATAGGTTGTTAAGATGGCAAAGGCGCTGCAACGATTTGGAATGAAAAGAGCACTGGTGGTTCATTCATATGGTCTAGACGAAATGAGTCCGTTAGGTAAGATTGATGAATCTTACCTAAAATTGATGAATCTTATTATCCAAGGATTGCTAACCAATCATGGCTTAGTGAAAAACAGGAGGAGGGCTAGTTTATGATGTAACCCCGGAAAAGATCGAAGAATTCTCATTCGACCCATGTAAAGATTTCTCATTCAATTATCTAGCTTTTCTATTCCCTCTCTAAAATGAAGATTGCAGATGCAGCTTGGTAAAATGGAGAAGTTAAGTAAATTCAAGCTTATTTCTTTTGGCAGTGGACTTTGGTATTCCTCGTTGTACACTTGAGGATTTGCGAGGTGGAGGTCCAGACTACAATGCGGATGTGTTAAGACGTGTGCTTTCAGGGGAAAGTGGAGCAATTGCGGATTCATTGGTATGCTTTGTCTTGCGGATTCAACATTCTCTTTCTCTCTGAAAACTTTCCCATTTTTTGTGAACTTCTGCAACTTGTTCATCTTTTTTTCAAAATCTTGTTCCAGATCCTAAACGCAGCTGCAGCTCTTCTGGTTAGCAACCGAGTTCAAACACTAGCTGAAGGAGTAACCTTGGCACGGGAAGTACAATCGTCGGGGAAAGCTATCAAGACGCTTGATTCATGGATAAACATCTCGAACTTAGCTCATAAATCTCAGTGACCCCAGAGAGAGGCTTATGCATTGTGTTCCAATATTGTATGCAACGGATCACCTTTGCACTTGTAGATGAAGATCAAGGCAATGTGCCAACTGCCAAAGGAAGACGCTGGGATCATTTGTAACTTTAGTTTTCTTTGTCAAGCAATAAAGAGAAGAGACCAGAGAGAGATAGATAGCATTCTTCATGTAAACATTACAACAATAATCTTCAATAAAATGAATGAATCTGTTTTACTCAAACTGAGACCAGATTCATCAATGGATACAAAATCACACCTAAGCAGGAAGTAGAAAGAACACAATTATAAAATTAGTCCTAACATTGAACCGCAGACTATAATGTTGCTCCAAACACAAATTCTTCACTAATTCTCCAACTACACCTCACATATATCATCATCATTATGGAGTCTATTCTTTGGAGACTTTGACAAGCATCTCGGTCGGTTTGATGAGCTTGAACGTGCAAACATCTCCAACCAATAAGCCTAATTCCTTGGTCAAACGACTCCATCCCGCAGAGAATCTTGACTGCAGATCAGTAACCACATACGTAACCTCCCATGACTTCTTTCCCCTCGGGTGATGAATCTTGAACATCTTTGTCTCATTTGGCATATGCATGTCCACAAACTTCTTCGGGATCGCCTAAATCACAGATTTGTATTTGATTAATTCACATATATATACAACCATTTTGACAGTGTGTAACTGGTTCTGTCTTGCTTATCTTACCAAGTACAGGAGGTGTGATTTCTTGATGGTGAGCTTGAATTTTGGAACAAGAGATGAGGTGCCGGCTTCAGAATCATTACAAACAGTATCCACCTTCCTCTTCGCTCTCTTCTTGGATTTTTTGGTTTCCTCAGCTTTCTTTTTTCTCAAGTTAAGCTCCTGTTTTTGCTTCAATCTCCCACTTGTAGATTCAGCTGTTTTGAGACCAGGATAGCTCGATTCAGAACAAGACTCTATCTCTCCTTCCTCTTTCACATCTATGTAGATGCTCTTCCTCTCTTCTCTCTTGTTCCGACCTGTATTCATCAAAATCAACCACAAAAGTAATTAACGACTGTCTTCTTCTTCTTCTTTATAAACATTCGAAAAGCAATCACATAGAGGAACACTCACCAGAACTAGAAGCGATGGTTGAAGATTGTCTTGGTCTAAGCATCTCCATACCATCTGCCTCGTAGATGTTTACATTAAAGCACATTTTCGCCTCATGAGTGAAGGTAAGATACTCGTTTTCACCCAAACCGTTGTCGTTCACAAACTGGTTCCAACCACGATCTTCCATGTAGTGAAAATATGGGTTCTTGGAGATTTTGACTGGCCATGAGCTTCCCCATGGCACTTTTAAGACCATCTTAAACGACGAAGACTTGTCGGAGATGCTTCTTATCAAGTCATGAGGAATCATTCTCTCAGAGGGACAACAAAATCAAGAAATATCAAAAGAGGAACATCAAGAAATGATAAAATGAAGCCACATTCTTCAATTCCACTGATAAATACATAAATAAAGTTTACGGATGTACAGTCAAAGTTTCAACCTTTTTTTCACTGATTTCATAGACTTGGTATAATCCCATCATTTCACACACAAACAAAACCCAACAAGAAACCCGAAAAAGCAGTAAACTTAGTTTCAGAGCAAAAAATCACCAAGAACAAACAGATCTAATAACGTTCATGAGAACACAAGATACATACTGAAGAACCAAAAGATTAGGTCTTTAATAAATTAAAAAAAAAAAAAAGGCTAAAGAAGTTTGATAAATTAAGAGGCTTACCATGATTTCAGACGACAAATCTTCTCTTCGAAGAATCTTGAAGAATGCAGGATTGTCTCCTCGTTCCATGACCTGACCAAAAACTCTGTTTTTCACCATCTCTGGTTCTCTCCTTTCATCAACCTCTCACTCTTAATCCTCTTCTCTCTCTCTATATCTCTCTCTCACTCACTCTCTACTTCTCTTTCAACTTTTCTATCTCACTCACTCGCTTCTTCTCTTTTCTCTCTGTGGTTATGGGCAATGAATGGGGGAAAAAGAGAGCTCTGTTAAAACTTTTATTTCTAAAAACAGCCAAAGGTAAGCTCCCAAAATTCAAAGTGTTCTATTTTTCTGCATTAACTTCGAAATTAATTTTACATGTGGTTAGTTGAAAAATATTCCCATGTATCATCAAAAACTTTTGTTTTGGTAATTGATCTCGTAATAATACACAGAAACAGCAGTAAGATCGTGACTTCGTAGACACGTAAAAAGCAGAGCAAATTCCTATCTTTAGCAATTCTGAAAAAAGACAGCATCATATTTCTTTATTTGCTCTTTTTTTGTTGTTGCATAACTATTAACTTATAAAATGCATTCTCAGAAAATTATTGGTTAATTTTAAATCCTCATTCCCAAATATTACAAGCTAGCCCGTAGACTTTTGTCCAGTACGTACATGCCCCTAATAACTTCAACATGTTACATGTTTGAAACTTATAGATAGTATAAAGTTCACTTAGCTAAAAAAAATACTAGAGTCTATATAATACTCTAAAATACCATAAGAAACATGTATTTATATGTATATTCAACGAAACAGATACGTATCAATATATCATTGAAGAAAGGGATCCAACATCGACCCTAACTATTGCCTGTCTCTATAATTTCACTTTAGGGTAATGCGTGTCTTTATAATTCAGCAGGAGAATGTAGTTTTTTTTATAGAATAAAATTGAAACTGAAGTTGGAAGTTCTATGGTAAATTTATTTTCTTTTTTGCTTGAACAATATTTTGAAAACTATAATCAAATGTTACTACAGACTTCAATTACACCACACTATACGTAAGAGCCAGTCACTGAAACAATTGTGTAAGTTAAAAGTGGTCATATACGTAATATTTGATTGTTATTTCTTTTGATCTAATTCAGAAAACCCGGATAATCTGTAAATGTTTGGAACAAACATACAGAGCCGGCTTAACTACAAGGGGAACAGTGCGACCGCTCCAGACACATAAATAAAAGGATACAAACGTAGAGATCCAAATAAATAATATTTTGCTTGTGTTTTGCTTATGTTTTGCTTGTTTTTGTTTTTGATAAAAATAATATTTTTGTCGAATTTGTTTTGTTTTTTTTGTTTTTATATGTTAGGAGCCTATTTTTTAAATTTGTCCAGGACCTATAAAATGTTTGAGGCGACCTTGCAAACATATACTAAAATTCAACGTTTATTAGAAGCAAAACAAATCACATAGACTAAATTTTTTTTTCCGGATATTCTTTGTTTTCCAAAAATATAAAGATAAATAGATTTATGTAAACCATATAACTATACTGTGATTTATAAAGATAATGTGATTTATAAATAGATGCATGTAAACCATATAACTATACGTGTCAATGTAATTTATAAAGATAATGTGATGTTATTAATAGGATAAAAATGTAACAGAAGTTAATCTCTATGATAATATTTTTTTTCTCTCTTTGGTTACTATATATTCAAAATTTGATTAAAATGTTAGTTTTTTTTTAATTCAGCAGGAGAATGTAGTTTTTTTATAGAATAAAATTGAAACTGAAGTTGGAAGTTCTATGGTAAATTTATTTTCTTTTTTGCTTGAACAATATTTTGAAAACTATATCAAATGTTACTACAGACTTCAATTAAATGTGACACCACACTACGTAAGAGCCAGCCACTGAAACAATTGTGTAAGTTAAAAGTGGTCATATACGTAATATTTGATTGTTATTTCCTTCGATCTAATTTAGAAAACCCGGAGGATCTGTAAATGTTTGGAGCAAACATACATGGCCGGTTTAACGAACAGTGCGACCGCTCCGGACACATAAATAAAAGGGTCCAAACGTAGAGGTCCAAATAAACAATATTTTGCTTGTGTTTTGCTTTTTTTTTGTTTTGGATAAAAATAATATTTTTGTCGAAAAAACATATTTTTTTTTTGTTTTTGATAAGTTAGGAGCCTATTTTTTAAATTTGTCCAAAGTCTATAAAATGTTTGAGGCGGCCCTGCAAACATATACTAAAATTCAACGTTTATTAGAAGCAAAACAAATCACATAGACTAAAATTTTAATTTTTTTTTGGGGATATTCTTTGTTTTTCAAAAATATAAAGATAAATAGATTTATGTAAACCATATAACTATACTGTGATTTATAAAGATAATGTGATTTATAAATAGATGCATGTAAACCATATAACTATAAGTGTCAATGTAATTTATAAAGATAATGTGATGTTATTAATAGGATAAAAATGTAACAGAATTTAATCTCTATGATAATATTTTTTTTTTCTTTTTGGTTACTATATATTCAAAATGTAACAAAATGTTAGTCTTTAACTAAATCTAGATGTGATGGGAGTCAAGTGGCACAACGGTGACCACCTCTGAAAACTGGTCACATTAAGTTGTAGGTTCGGGGTTCGAACTCTGCTCCTTACAGTGTTAAGTGACTATTAAAACCACTAGGCTGTTGACAAAAAAAAAAATCTAGATGTGACCCCACTCTTCACGTGAGATTAAATTTGAAAGTTTGAAATTGTTTAAAATTTATTTATCAAATTCACTTACAAATAGTTAACAATATTCTCTTTATATTAATTGATAATTATTTTACCAAAATAACCTTATGTTTACGTGGAATATTACAAACATGTCATGTTTATGTGTTAACGTCTCACTAATTTTCACAAAAATATATAAAAAGATTTTGTTTACTAGAAAATTTACATTGTACTGCCATTATAGATCATTTGACATACTTACTTACTCAATTTTAAAGAAAATTTATTACACCTTTTTAGGCAATATATATATATGGTATAACTAAATATTATTTTTAGTAATTTGAAACAGAAAGTTTACAATATAAAAATATACATAATCATTAAATCTTATAGTATATCTAATTAAAATAAATATAAATTTCTATTTAATAACACATTTTAAATCTCACGCAAGACGTGAGTACATCACCTAATAAATGATTAAATCATCATAATTGAAAATGATTTAGAGTTCAAGTGGTAGCATTAGCAAAATTGTTTAGGCATTTCTTTTTCCAACGTAAACCATTGGTGGCATAAAACTTGCAAAACACTACCAGTTTTGTGTGAACTGGTTTAGACTTAAAATTTTAAACCAAAACTTTCGGTTAAGATAAATTAGATTACCGAACCAGAGAGTAGCTATAATACCCGTCCTTCGGGCAATGATTTCTCGATACGGGCAGAGTGTCGGGCAGGCTAGAAATGCTGATGTTTGGGCTAGACGGATAGTCGGAAAATTTGGAAAAGTCCGATGTTTAGAATCGTACGGACAATACGTACGGATGGTCTGCGGCCATACGACGTACATGCGATGGTGGTCTGCAGACGGGCGGACGGAGGTCCAGCCGCGTCGGATATGATCTGGCGCGAACGCGAGGCGGTATGATCAGTAAATGCGTCGATGGTATTTGCGAAGCGAAAGACGGTCCGATGGCGTCGACGAAGAACCGTCCGGATGACGTGCGAAGGCTCCGATGGACGTGCGGACGTATGGACTGCGTCCGTATAGACGGTATGTCAGGAATGAGAAATTTCTGACAAGACCTTGCCATTTTGGGATTTTTCAGACGAGAGTAGATATTTGGACAAGGTTGGTCTATTTTCAGACATGATTGGTCGTTAGGACAAAGTTTGTCTAAATAGGACATTTTTGGTCCGAGAGGGCAAGGGACTGTCGAGGATCGTTCGGACATCGATCATAAAATTTCGGACAGGATAAGGTTTGGACAAGATAAGGTTCGGACAGGATAAGGTTTGGACAGGATAAGATTCAGACAAGATTTGTCTGAATTCGGACGCACGGACCATCCGAGGGACCGTGAAGGGATTGTTCGCACAACATCCCTAAAATTTTGGATGTGGATAGATTTTATGATAAGGACTGTCCTAAAATATCCTATTTGGTCGGCTTTTGGACAAGTTAGACCGACGAGATATGTATTTGGCCAAGAGTTTCTCATATGGACCGACGGACGGTCCGGTACGGGTCAATTTGGGGTCCGATGGGACAAAATCGATTTGAGTCAGGCCAATTGGATTTTGATTGTTTGGTTCGACATTTGGGATGCTAAACTCGAGTTTCCTAAGGCTGGAAAGAAGTTTTGGGCTGTTATACAAAATTGGCCCGATAGGACCTAAAATTGACAGAAATTTCTAAGTGTTGGTCCGTAAGGAGACTTAACCTAAAACTAGAATTTATAAGGCCATATTATCGAGTTCCAGCAGCCAAAAACACTTAGAGAAATCAGAAAACTCGAGCAGCCATCAGAGAGAGATCGTGAATCCCTTGGCCATTTGAGAGAGAATCCGAATCCGTGAGTGTGTAGCCGTGATTGGTAAGCGTTCTACACCTTTGTTCTTGTGTTTTGGGATTTGATTGTGGTCTGTTCTGATGTTGGGTTGATCGGTTCTTGACAGCTTTAAGTGGATCCTTCCAGAATTGAGATCTATCACTAGATCTTTGTTAGAAATCGGAAAAAGGTAACGATTTCTTCTTGGATCCGAGTTTTTGATTGAGATCGTTCGTTTGATCTGGTTTTGTTGGCTTGGAAGGGTCCTTGGCATGTGTAAGAAGAGTCCAGATCGTGTGTCCTTGACTGGAAACACATCCGGCCTTAGTAGAAACCAAACGGTAAGGCATTTTGCCTTTGGATCCGTTTGTACTTTGAGATCAGATTTTTTTGATCTGCTTGCTGTGGTGTTTTTGGTTAAGGTTGGTGTGTGTTTAGAGAGCTGCTATGGTGAGTTTGGTCGTGTGCTACACTCTTTTTGATCATCGTTTGTTAAGGCTTAGTTTTTGGGATTGTTTGAGGACAGTTTTGAGATCAGTTTTTGAGTAAGGTTAGTGGTGTTGTTTTTAGGCTTGGCGTGTATTATTGCTGCTGTGGTGGAACTGATCTAAGTGTTAGAACCTTAGATCATTTCATCGTTTGGTAGGAATCTCGTTTTGAGATTGTTTTGTGTTTGTTTTTGTGAATTCGATTTTTGATCGATTTTTGTTTGGTGTTTTTGTGTACAACATTTGTTGTTGAGGCTGAGAGGAGTTCGATCTGATTGGTATAGCCTCAGATTGATCATCGTTTGGTAAGGATCTTTGAATAAGATCGTTTGTGAGGTTATGTTTGAATCGAATTTACTAATCCGAATTTGTTTGTTGTCTAGGCTGATTGGCGTTTGTTAGTGACACCATTTGCTGTGATTCTAAGTTGTTTTCAGTAGCTCTAAGATGAGTGCGTGACCGTGGTGCAATTGTAGAAGTAGTTTGATGTGTGGCTTGATTGTCTTGTGTTACTACGTGTATGCGTTTGATTGTCTTGACAGGTTGGGTTCCGTTTGTTGTTTGGAATGTGTCTTGAGTGTTGTCTCTTGACTTATGCATTTTGGGAACCATTGTATACAATAACCTCACTTTGATATATCTTGCTCATTTGTGTTGAATTGTTTATGTAATTGTGCCTAGTGAGACGGGACGACCGCCTCACTAAGCAATTTTGTTGCTTATGTATCCGGACTTATGGATGCAGGTGAGAAAGATGATTAATGAGCTCGCGGGACATGGTGGCGTTGTGAGAGGATGGATGGTTTTGTGTTTTGATGCATTTGCCATTACATTTCTAGACTATGTTAACGAGTATTTTGTTAAGACTGATTTGATTCGTGGATGGTGTTGGTACCGTGTTGTTGTTTTGCATCTTTGATGAATTTGAATAAATAACTCGTTGTATGTCTTAGAAAAAATTAGTTAAGTTCCGCTGTGCATTGATATTGAAGTAGAATTTGGAGTTAACACCGAGAAATTGAGACTTAAAATAAAAATCGACATTTTTTCGCAAATGGGAGTGTTACAGTAGCCTCCTGGTGAAACCGGGTTGAAACACAGCAAAAGCGAAGGGCACAAATGGAAATAGGCTGTGAAAAAAAAGAATTCCGGATAAAGTTCGGGGGCTTTGAACCCGACGTGAATCGAACATGCAACCTTCTGATCTGGAGTCAGACGCGCTGCCATTGCGCCACGGATCCGGATGTTAAACAGTGTCACCTAAGTGTATCTGACTTTGATTAAATCAAAATTAAGACAGTTCTTCGTAAGTTGGGGTCACTCTAGTCTTTTTCAATGATTGATCCAAAATGTATTGAAATGGCTCATGAACGTGACTGTTGCATAAAAATGGCATACACTTTCAAAACTTTAAGAAAACACTCTTTCAAGAAGAAAGAGAAAAAAAAAAAAAAAGGTAATCTATTCACAATGAATAAGTCTACATATAAGTTCTAACTCGGAAGAAAAAATGTAGGATCATTATTATTGGAGCCGAGAAGTCACATTAATGAAGGTATCTTCCGGACAAGGGATCGTTAAGCCACCCATTGGATGATCGAACCCAAATATCTCTTCTTCTGGCTCTCTCCTACGTACACCGCAAGAAACCCTTTTGGCGCTGCTGAGACTGCTCGTTTGCTCATAGAAGCTGCTGAGGTGGAGCGGCTTAGAATCTTCTTTGCACCCAATAGACTTCTCACCAAAGCCATTTCTATTTTTTATCTGAAAAGTTTGAATTCTTTTGAAGCTTCTCAAGATGTATGAAAAGATTTCAAGTTATTGGATTGCTTGTTGTTGGTTGATGATAGAAAGAATGGTTCATGTGGGTATATATAGAAAGATCAATGAATGAGTTGAAACCTCTCTGAAAAGTCATTGAAACTTGTGGTGTAGAAGTGTGGGACAGACTAGAACAGAGTATCACATGGTTCTGTCTCTACCATCTGGAAAAGATGCATTAATGAAATTTGTCTACTTGGATAATCTCCACCTGCAATTCACAAGGTCTTGTTTTCTCAATGTGTCTGAGATAAGACGTGCCCTATATGTGTAAGAAAAATGAGAAGCTTGTTCTGTGATGAATTAGGTGGTTGGTTCTTTGTCCTATAGTACTCTAATCACTGCGGTCGAAATAGATTTAATAAGAAGCTAAAGTGGGGACGTGATGTTGTTCAACAACATAACAAGTAGTCTCTGTCACTGGTTAAGTTGTTCTTTTATGATATCCACACATGACAATTACAAGTAAGAGACTGAATATCTCATTTATTCACTTCATTTATTATACAGACATGGAGAAAACAAGCACTTGTGAAGTGAACATAATGCTCATTAGCGTTCGTTGCTTGTCAACTTGTCATCTATCATACCTACAAAAAAGAACCATGTTCTCTGTTCTAGTCTGTCTGACGCTTACCACAAGTTTCAAGGATTTTTCAGAAAGGTTTCTACTCCGTTGATCTTTCTATATATACACACTTAACTCATTCTTTCTATCATCAACCAACAATAAGCAATCCAACAACTTGAATCTTTTCATACATCTTCAGAAGCTTCAAAAGAATTCAAACTATTCAGTTAAAAAAAAAGAAATGGCTTTGGTGAGAAGTATATTGGGTGCAAAGAAGATTATAATTCGCTCCACCGCAGCAGCCTCGGCGGCACCAAAAGGGTTTCTTGTGGTGTACGTAGGAGAGAGCCAGAAGAAGAGATATTTGATGCCACTCTAATACTTGAACCAGCCTTCGTTTCAAGCCCTTCTCAGTAAATCCGAGGAAGAGTTTGGATTCGACCATCCAATGGGTGGCTTAACGATTCCTTGTCCTGAAGATACCTTCATCACCGTAACATCCCGGCTTCAATGATGATATTTAAAAGAAGAAAAAACTAACATTAGTTAGAGACAAAACTATTCAATGTAAATAGGTTAGCTTTTTCCCTCTTTATTTGTGAAAAAATAAGAGGTTACAAAACTCAAATGTGAATACCATTTTTGTGTAAGAAACAATGGTGTCAATATGAATTACAGAAAGTACTTTGAGAAAAACTTAATCTTTCTGTTGTATAAACAAAGTCTGTGTATCCATATTAGTGGCGAGAAAGTTGTGAGAGCGTATATATGTTTTTGTTTCCGGTAGACAAAAACCATTCTACCTTCAATAAAAATTATTATCTTCTCATTATTTAACTTAAGATTGCCATCTCAGTGATCTTATTACACTATAAAACTATCCCAAAGATGGCTGACATACAGAGGATACCTCGTTTAAGACAGAGGGTACCGCTCGATCGGTTCAGTGCTTGGAGCTTCTCGATTTTTCTCTTTTTTTCTGATTAAATCACATGACAAAAGCTAGAAACACAGAAGAATCTTGAGCTTAAGTTTCATCAAGGTAAAATAGCATCCATCTAAACCGATTCAACAAACGAAAGCTGCTGAATGTGGACTAAAAAAATTTAAGTTTGTTCGACTAACTACAGATTAACATTGAATTTTCTATCCTCTGCAACAAACTCTCTCTAAAAGTAAAAAGCAAAAAAAAAAAAAGAAGAAATAGTTGTCTATCAACTCTGTTTTATGGAAAGAAGGTTATATTTTCTTCTCCGGGGCATCTTCCTTGTAGCCGAGACATTATACTGAGTTGAAACTTGTGATGTAGAAGAACAGAGTTTCACATGGTTCTGTCTTTCAGACGTTAATCTGGATTGACTGTGGGGCAAGCAACATGGTTCTGTTCTTCATGTTTTATAGATTATTTATGGTTCTGTATCTGATTTTTCATTTTTCTTCTTAACTAAAAAACTTATGTAGGGACCTGAAGTTAGTTATTTACCAATAGAACAAGAAGTCTCTGACACTATGCAGCCTAATAGTCAAATCTCTTTCTCAAACCTTAACCACATTGCAAAAGCTTTACAGAGAATCTTCTCTTGGCCACATGACTTTTATCATTATTTGAGGACGTCCTTGACTGTTTACGGCTTGATTGCGTGCGTGTGTTGTGCGTGTGCTTGGCGTATAAGCTTCGTGCCAAGGAAGCAGTCTTTTCGGTCAAGAAGATTCCTATGTTGGGTAGGTATCACTGGATGAGTGGTCGTATTAGCTAGGAAGATCCGTGAATCTCTCCCGTTTTCTCTTCCTCTGAATCCATGGCGGATCGCAACACGATTATACTTTCTTCAAACCCTAATTTTATGTCTAAAAAATATACAGATGTACACGTATCCTTTTGCTAGTAACAAACTATAAACTATTATCGCTTAACCAACTGTCATATTTATGTTTAAGCAAATTAATGTCCTTTAAACAAACCCAGAATATATATTTTTTAATAAAAAAGATATTTTTGGGTCAAACAAGGTGAATTCTATTCAGTAACCTATAATGGAAGTATGTTTAAGGCGGAAAAAAAAAAAAAACAAGGTGAATTATATAGGCTAGGGATTAGGGAACATAAAAAAAATGTTTTGTTAAGAAAATTAGATTACCGAATAGTAGTGGAACCGGATGAAACGCAATAAAGGCGAAGGGCACATCTGGAGTTAAAAAAAAACAAAAAAGAATTCCGGAGTAAAGTTCGGGGGTTTTGAACCCGACGTGAATCGAACACGCAACCTTCTGATCTGGAGTCAGACGCGCTACCATTGCGCCACGGATCCGAATGATATATACTCCAGTTAGTTGTTTTTAATCGAAATCAAATTATACCTAAAATAGTTCTCCAATTGGTTTGGTGCTGTCTTTCTTTTTCAATGATCGATCGAAAATGTATTGAAATGAATCGTATCTTTCGAATGGCATTCACCCTCTAAACTTTTAGAACAACTCTTTCAAGAAGAAAGAGCAAAAAAGCTCATATAATTACAATGAATAAGTCTATTTCTAACTCGGATGAACAAAATGTTGGATCATCATCATTGGAGCCGAGAAGTCACATTAATGAAGGTATCTTCTGGACAAGGAATCGTTAAGCCACCCATCGGATGATCGAATCCAAACTCTTCCTCGGATTTACTGAGAAGAGCTTGAAATGAAGGGTGGTTTAAATATGAAATTGGCACCAAATATCTCTTCTTCTGGCTCTCTCCTACGTACACCGCAAGAAACCCTTTTGGTGCCGCCGAGGCTGCTGCCGTGGAGCGGCTTAGAATCTTCTTTGCACCCAATATACTTCTCACCAAAGCCATTTCTGTTTCTTTTTGTCTGAAAAGTTTGACTTCTTTTGAAGCTTCTGAAGATGTATGAAAAGATTCAAGTTATTGGCTTGCTTGTTGTTGGTTGATGATAGAAAGAATAATTTAAGTGTGTATATATAGAAAGATCAACGAAGGTGTTGAAACCTCTCTGAAATATCCTAGAAACTTGTGGTCTTGAAGCGTCGGACAGACTAGAACAGAGAACATGGCTCTGTCTTTACCAATTGGAAAAGATGCATTAATGAAACTTGTCTTGATGAGATAATTAATTGAGTGTGGGACAATAAACTAAAAACAAACTCCATATGCAATTCACAAGGGACTGTTTTCTCAATGTTTTTTAGATAAGACATGCTATTGTCAATAATAATGACCAGCAAGTTTCTCTTCTCCATGTTCTGTGATCATCCTATTCTCTAATCTCTGTGGTCTAAATGGATTTAATAACAACTTAAAGTGGGGACCTGAAGTTTCTCAACAACAGAGCAACAAGTCTCTGTCACTGGTTAAGTTGTTCTTTTTTGATGATATCCACAAATAGGATGATGACACATGACAGTTAGTAAAAGACGATTCTTTTGCAGTGGTCAAAGTTGTTCAATAGAGGGGCCATGTTTCGGTTCTTGGTGAAGTCAGAGTCTGAGACAAGAAGCCAAAGGCATGCGCTTTTATTAAAGCAGAGCTAAGTGCCTTCTTAAGCCAGAGATCAAGGCATAACTTTCTTCAAATGCACCATTATTATTAATATGATACATGACAACCTGTTATTAATTCTTTAACAATCATCTCTCACTTATCGATTCCAAAAGAGTAACCAATCTTTCGTTAGAGAAAACAGAATAAAGAACACTCACGCACACACCAAAATCGATATCCCATGAGTGTTCTTACAACAGTATTACAGTAATGAGATCTTCCATACCTTGCTTGTCTTTGAACTAACTTAAGTACCTAAGCTGTAAACATCGGTGAGGAAATCACTGTGATGTTAGACTTAAGATCAAGATCAAGAATCTTCAGGAAGTTAAGAAAATCCTCTCGGTCATAAGGATACACAAAATATACGACAGCAAGATGAAGTATTATTGACGCACTTGTTTTTTACAAAAAACATGACATTTACAATTGAGTTTTGTAACCTCTTGAACAACTCTTTTTCACAAAGAAAAGCTAATCTATATACATTGAATAATCTATCTCTAACTCGTGCTAACTACTGTTAGTTTTTCTTTCTTCTGGAACATCTTCATTGAAGCTGGGAAGTCAGATTGATGAAGGTGTCTTCAGGACAAGGGATTGTTAAGCTACCCATTGGATGATTGAATCCAAACTCTTCCTCGGAATAACGGAGAAGTGCTTGAAATGAAGGCTGGTTTAAATATGAGACTGGCACCAAATATCTTTTCTTTTCGACCTGGTCTTCGCCAATGTACACCGCAAGAAACCCCTTTGGTGCTGAAACTGTCCTTTTGCTTGTAGCCTTCTACAGAAAATCCGATCATCTTCTTTGCACCCAAGAGACCTCTGAACAAAACCATTTCTTGTGTCTGGAAAATCTAAATTTGAAGCTTTTGAGAAAAAATTCTATGCTCAGATTCAAGCTTCGGGTTGCTTTGCTACTTAGTGATTTGAAGAGTTAGTTCTATCTCTGGATGTATAAATAGATTGATGGACTTCAAACCACCCTGGAACCATTGAATGTATGGGACATACAAAAACAGAGTTTCTCATGATTCTGTCTTCTAAATATGACAGATGACAAGCAACGAAAGCTAATAAACATTTTCAGAACTTCACAACAGTTTGTTTTCTTCATGTCTGTATAATAAATGCAGAGAAGAAATGAGGTATTCAATCTTTTACCTATAAATGTCATGTGTGGTCCTATTTGTGGATATCAAAAAAGAACAACTTAACCCTTGAAAGAGACTTGTTGTTCTGTTGGTGAGCCACTTCAGGTCCCCACTTCAAGTTCTTATTAAATTACACCACAGAGATGAGAGAATATGATCATCATAGAACATGAAGAAAAGAAACTTGCTGGGCCTTATTATTGACAATAGCAAGTCTTATCTTTAAAAAACATTGAGAAAACAGTCCCTTGTGAATTTCATATGGAATTTGTTTTTAGTTTATTGTTAAAAATTCAATTAATTATCTCATCATGACAAATTTCATAAATGCATATTTCCAGATGGTAAAGACAGAACCATGTGAGCTCTGTTCTAGTTTGTCCCACATTCTTCAAGACTACAAGTTTCAAAGATTTTCAGAGAGGTTTCAACTCCTTCATTGATCTTTCTATATATACACACATTACCCATTATTTCTATCATCAACCAACAACAAGCAATATATCAAATAACTTGAATTTTTTCATCCATCTTAATAAGCTTCAAAACTTTTCATACAAAAAATAATAGAAATGGCTTTAGTGAGAAGTCTATTGGGTGCAAAGAGCCGCTCCACCGCAGCTGCTTCGATGAGCAAAAGAGCAGCCTCGGCGACCCCTAAAGGGTTTCTTGCTGTGTACGTAGGAGATAGCCAGAAGAAGAGATATGTGGTGCCAATCTCATACTTGAACCAACCTTCGTTTCAAGCTCTTCTCAATAAATCCGAAGAAGAGTTTGGGTTCGATCATCCAATGGGCGGTTTAACGATTCCTTGTCCTGAAGATACCTTCATCATCGTGACTTCTCGGCTCCAACAATGATTATCCAACATTTGGTTCTTCCGAGTTAGATATAGACTTGTTCCTTGTAAATAGAAGATTTTTTTTTTCTTTTTTCTCTTTCTTCTTGAAAGAGTTGTTCTAAGAGTTTTGAAAGTGGATGCCATTTTTTTATTCAATAGACAAGATCATGGTTCATGTTAATACATTTTGGATCGATTACCGGAAAAATAAAAGGACAACACCAACTGAATAACTGTTTTAATTATACTTTCTAAAACCAAGTGAGAGTATTAATAATCTTATCCATTGGCTTAATTTAACCAATTTCGTACCCATTGAAGTCTTTCATCTAACAAAGAAAGAAATGATATTTAGTTAAACTGAACAGTGCAAGAGATACTCAAGTTGACCAAAAAAAAAGAGATACTCAAAACTCAAAAGTAAACGGCTTCTATTGCATTAATATTCTACCTTTCTTTTTACTTTTTATCAACCAGAAATATTCTTCATTTAGGTTATTAATTGTCAATTCAAGAGTTTTTAATATATTAATTATCCTGTTTAACAGTAATGTTCAATCTGGTAGGAAATCTTAGTACAAGAATCATAGAGAAATTAGTAAAGTTCTCCGAATATTCCTGTGTAAGCTCTCACATCTTATGTATAACAATATGACATGTTGTCTTGTCTTTTTTGTTCTATTTCTTAAGATTTGCTCTGTTTCTCTCTTTAATAAATTTATGACGTACAAAGCTTCTGTTAATTTGCTCTGGATACAAGCTTTATTCAGAAATTTCATTATATCATTATTAATATCTCATAATGTATTAGATGAGACAATGTCTTTTCCTCAAAACAAGAAAATGTTTTTCCGTTTATGAAAACAAGCAGGTGAACAGTTACAAAACTCCTCATAAAAACTTTAATGATCTATATGTCTTTGAATAAACAAGAAAACATATGATATTCTCCTTAAATATAAATTTTATTCATAAATAAATAAGACTACAAAGGAATTTTCAAACTAAACATAGAACTGAAGTAAAATAAAATAGAACACTACAAGAAAACAGTGTGCTTACCAACGGACAAAACTGTGGGTACCTTGTCGGAAACAAGGTTTTCCGGCGGGTTACCGACCACCGAAAAGTCGTCGGTTTGAAGTCGTCGGAAATAATCTTCCGTAAATGCAAAACACGTTTTCGATGACTTTTCCGACGGATACAACATTCCGACGGTATTCCGAAGGAAGTTGTCCGACAACAATAAGTGTCACAAACGTGTCGGAAATATTTTACCGATAGTAGACCGACGGTCAATTGTAGCGACGGCCAACCGACGGCGACCTATTCCGATGGGTAACCTACGGCCTTATTTCCGATGGGTAACTGATGGCTTTCGGACGGTATTAATAAAATAAAAAACAAATATAATTTAATTTTTTATAATTCCAATATTTTATTAAAAATTAAAAATTTAATTAAAAATGCATAAATATAAAAATTCTAAAAATTTAAATTATACATTAAATAAAAGTTAAACATTGTTCGAATACGTAATTACAAAAACATAAAAGTACTAATCCAGTTCTAGAGGACGGAAATCCGGAAAATGCTGCCTCAAAAACGTCGAGAAGTAATCCTGAGAGGCAGTCAACTTGGTAATTCTTGCATTCTTTTCCTTCAATTCAGTCCTCAGCCTCTCAAGCTCTTGTGTGACCGCAGGATCCATTTGTTGTGTAAATGACGACGTTGCAGTGTCAGCTTCTGGAAGGCGTCCTAATCCAAAAACACGTCCTCGACTTCTAGGAGTTTCCTAATAAATTAGAAACAAATAAAATACTGAAAATTAATAAAAATAGTACAACTTATGGAAATTTATTTACTTCGAGGACTAGTTAGTTCATGACTTCCCGCGGCAACGAATTAGAACCCAAAGCAGATCCTCCTTCTTCAGATAGCTGAGTAAGCTTCTCCTGCTTCTTCTGCTTGACGTTGTTCATGACTTTGCACGCCAACATGTCTTGTACCTGCCCGGTTTTTTTATTGGTGTGCGTGTCAACAAAAAGTTCAAACAAATCTAGTCACCCACCACCGGCCTTGGTAGTCTAGTTAAACAAATAAAGTGTTACTAAATTAAAAAAAATAAAGGAAATTAATAATTAGTAAAAGATTATATTCATACCAGCTCGTCAGCACGACTCTCGAACGTCATTGCATCCGCATTATGTGTTGTGATTCCGAGTCATCCGTTCACTCAGCGTTCACCTGTTTAGATGCGGAGATCGCGTTGGCCTCGCTCGATGCGAATGCGCCTCCCAAACATCTGGGTCGAGATCCCTGGGCTTCGGTTTACCCTTCTTCCACTTATGCTTCCAACTGTTGACATGTTCGCTGAATTGCGAACTAGCTTGCTTATCGAACGCCCTACGAACCTCGAGCGTAATTGTAGAGTCCCAATTGAAATCTTGCTAAAAAAATAAATAAATAAAGAATTAGTTACATCAAGATTAAATGTTAAAAAAGAACCATAATAAAGTAATAAAATTTCATACCGCTAAAGTACGGAACCAGAGCTCTCGCCGTTCTCTTGGCATATCTCCGTATGTGGGATACATATCAGGGAGTTGGTGATGGAGCAAACTCAAAATCGACTTGGTGATCCCGTTTTTATAGCGAAACCTTCAATAAAATAAAAAACACAATTAAATAATATGTGTTAAAAACATTATAGAATATTAAAATTGCATACCAAGTGGCTCCATTCTGACGTTGTGGGTGAAGCATCGGTAAACGTTTTTGGCCTGGTTGAGCAAGAATCTCCTCAATGGTGATTATTGTGCGGGTTTCGGAATTCATAGAAGGTGGAACATTAGAAGGAGTGGCGATAGAAGATGGAACATTAGAAGGAGTGGCGGAACTACTGCTCTGGTTCGCAAGAGCACTCAGAGCTCTCTGAGACACACGGAGGAAATCCTCATAACTCCTAAAACGAGTAAATGATTAGTAAGAAATATCATAATTGGAATCTTACATCAAAAATATTATTCATAAATTATTAGTAAATTGAAATCCTAAATTCATAATACTAATTGATAACCTAAATAAAAAATTCAAAATTATAGAACATAAATCACTAAATAAATCACTATTTCTAAATCATTAAACATAAATAAAAAAATTACTAAATCCAAATCCTAAATTCATAATACTAATATCTAAAATAAATAAACATAAATCACTAATTATTAATCACAATTTCTAAATCATTAAACATAAATTAAAAAAGTACTAAATCCAAATCCTAGATTCATAATACTAATATCTAAAATAAATAAACATAAATCACTAATTATTAATCATAATTTCTAAATCATTAAACATAAATTAAAAAATTACTAAATCCAAATCCTAAATTCATAATACTAATATCTAAAATAAATAAACCTAAATCACTAATTATTAATCACAATTTCTAAATCATTAAACATAAATTAAAAAATTACTAAATCCAAATCCTAAATTCATAATACTAATTTCTAAAATAAATAAACCTAAATCACTAATTGCTAATCACAATTTCTAAATCAAAAAACCTAAATCAGAAAATTACTAAATCCAAATCCTAAATTCATAAAACTAAATCTTATTCCTAAATCACAAAATCATAAATCCAAAATCCTAATTAGAAAATCAAAATTCTAAAATCAAAGAAAATCTAAATGAAAAAATCTTACATTGTCGGAGGAGAAGGAACGTCGCCGGAGGAGAAGGAGGAAGATGTCGTCGCTGGAGGAGGAGGACGTCGCCGGAGGAGAAGGGACGGTTCACCGGATGAAAAGGGAGAGAAATCGCCGGTGAAGAGGAAGAGATTGCCGGGGAAGGAGGAAGAGATCGCTGGGAAGAGGAACGATTCGGAGAAAAAGAAGAAATGGAGAAGAAGAGAAGGTTCTCGATCGGGTTTTATTTTTCGCGACCGACGGAAAACCGACGGGTACCAAAGTTATTATTCCCGCGTCTCGACGTTTTGGCGGCACAAAAATTTCACGTCGGTTTACCCTAGGTACAAACCGATGGAAAACCGACGGAGTAGGATTTTTTTGCATGCGTTTCAATTGGCTATTAGATATAAAGTATTTAAGTATATATGATTTATTAAAAACAATTTCTTAAGTATTTAAAAGTGGATACCATCGGTTTTCGATCGGTATTACCGATGGAACACCGACATAATGGACCCATCCATCGGTTTGCCATCGGTAAAAACGATGGAAAACCGACGACCTTTACTTTAAATATCAATCAAACCATACCTATAAAATCATAATTCGAATTTCTTAATTAAATATGAATTTAAATAAATAGGATATTAAATAATGAAGATTTTATACGTATGATTTCATTTGTACTAAATAAGATTTTAAATAATTAAGATTTATGTAAAATCATATTTACAACATAAGAAATCTTATTTTGAGAACTTATTATAGTACACTAAATATTCAAATATGTTAAAATTATACATCATATTTATGAAGGTAATTATTTTATAATATTGTAACCAATAGTAACATGCATATAGGAGTCATTAGAATATACTTTGACGTTTTCAATTTTAGGTTTCAGAAATTTAAAAATCCACTCAGAACGGATAAATGAATGAAAAACTTGATAATCGTAGGCAAAATAGAAATATGGTGTATATTTTAACAAACTTGAAATCATAGGCGACATAGGAATATGATGTATATTTTAAAATTATATGAAGTATATTGAAATATCTGATATGTATTTATCATAAGTTTTGTTTCAAAGTTTCTAAATTGTATTTAAAAGTAACCTCCGTCGGTTTTCGATCGGAAATACCGATGGAAAACCGACGGCTATGTTTATTCCGTCGGTTTTTACTTTTAAATACATATCAAATCATACTTACATATATGACTGTTTAAAATCATACATTCATAAACTTTGAAATACATATGAAATCATATTTGTAAAATCTCAATTATTTAAAATATTATTTATTTAAAATCGAAAACCGACGGTGTTTTCTTTTAAATACATATGAAATCATATGTACAAAATCTTAATCATAATTCCTTAAGTAAATATGATTTTAAATGAATAAGATTTTAAATAATTAAGAATTAATAAATATGATTTCATATGTATTCTAAAGTATTTTAAATGTATGATTTTATATGTATTTATAAGTATTATTTTATATGTATTTAAAACTAAACATTACCGTCGGTTCTCGATCGATATTACCGATGGAAAATATGACCTTTTAAAAATTAGCTGTTCTAAAATTAGCCGTTGAACGGTCGTAGCGTTGAGCGATTGTGCTTGAGCGATCGTAGTTGCCGTCGGTTTTCCGTCGGGTCGGTCGTTTATATAACCCACATTTTCTCACATTAGCATTACACTCTCTCACACAATATCTCTACCAATATTATTCTCATATTATTTATACATTGTCTATTACAAATATGTCTTCGTCAAATCAATATAATTATTTTCGATCCTGGATGGACATACCAATGCGCGATCCCGAGACAGAGCAACTTACAGAAGAGTTTGTCGAAGGTGTAAGACAGTTCATGAATTTTGCAACAAATCAGCAACTTGCTTTGCAAATGGGTAAAATCTATTGTCCTTGTCTTAAATGCAAGAATCGTAGATTTCTCGATATTTTAGAAGTAAGTTCGCATTTACATTGTAGAGGATTTATGCCGGGTTACAAGATTTGGTATTCGCATGGAGAAAATGATTCTATGGTAGATTTTGTTAGTACAAGTGTAACTTTTACGTCGGATAGAATAGGGAAATCTACACCGGAAGTAGGGGTAATGTCGGTTATGTTCAGATGGTACATGATGCATATCATGTCAATGCTCCAGACTATGTTGATTCTAGAGGAGATAGATTAATAGAGGAGCCTAATTTAGAAGCACAAAGATTCTTCGATATGTTAGATGCGGCAAAGCAGTCATTGTATAGAGGTTGTCCAGAGGGAATATCACCGTTATCGATGACAATCAAGACGGATTACAATTTTTCGGAGACTTGTGTTGATGCATTTGCTGATTATATGAAAAGACATTTGCCGGCAGATAGTAATTATCCATCAACATACTATGAGATTCAGAAGTTGGTGGCTGGGCTTGGCTTGCCGTATCAGGTGATAGATGTGTGCAGCAACAATTGTATGATTTACTGGAGAGAGGATTCAGATCGGTTAGTTTGTCGGTTTTGTCGCAATCCTCAGTATCAAGATACAGGTGGAAGAGTCAGTGTTCCATACAAACGGATGTGGTATTTGCCACTAACGGAGAGATTGAAAAAATTATATCAATCAGAGCGGACATCACAGTCTATGAGATGGCATTCAGATCATCCACGGGATGGATATATCTCACATCCGTCCGACGCTGAAGCATGACAACACTTTCAGACTGTTTATCCTGATTTTGCAGCTGAGAGCAGGAATGTGTACCTTGGTTTATGCACCGATGGTTTTAATCCTTTCGGAAAGCATGGAAGACAATATTCATTGTGGCCAGTAATCGTGACACCATACAATTTGCCACCATCTTTATGCATAAAGAGAGAGTTTATTTTCCTCTCAATTCTCGTTTCTGGACCTGAGCATCCAAAGAGATCACTTGATATTTTCTTACAGCCATTGATTTATGAGTTGCAGATGTTATTGGAACATGGAGTTCAGGCATTTGACGTTTCATTGCAGGCAAATTTTTTGATGTGGGCAGTGCTTATGTGGATCATAAGTGATTTTCCAGCATATGGTATGTTATCTGGTTGGACGACACATGAGAGATTATCGTGTCCATATTGTCAAGACAATACAGATGCGTTCCAATTGAGAAATGGTCGGAAAACATCTTGGTTTGATTGTCATCGACGTTTTTTGAGACACGATCATCCCTATCATCGAAGCACCACATTGTTTACCAAAAACAAAAAGGTTTTTGATGGTCTACCTCCTGAATTAGATGGTTATAGCATTTTAACACAATTACGAGATTTTGGGGCGAAGGAAACGGTTCGTTGTGGCGGAAACGGACATAGTACTGTAGATGGAGTTGGCGTATACCATAACTGGCATAGGAAGAGTATCTTTTGGGATCTGCCATACTGGAAGGACCATCTATTGAGGCATAATCTAGATGTCATGCACAATGAGAAGAATTTGTTTGAAAACTTGATTATTACCGATGTCGAGGAAAAGCGAAAGATAATCAGAAGTGATTGGATTGCAGTATATGTTCTCGAAAGGCTCTTCATGTTGTGGGGAATAACAACAAAGGTCCTATACCCCAATTTTGTTTACCTTCGGCTGCAAAACATGAGTTTTTTGAATGGATTACCAACAATGTTAGATTCCCGGATGGATACGTGTCTAACCTACGTAACTGCATTGATAATGGTGAAGAGAAGTTTTCTGGTTTAAAAAGTCACGATTGTCATGTCATAATGCAGCGCCTTCTTCCGTTTGCTTTTGCTTACTCTCTTCCACAAAGCGTTCATAAGTCAATTGCAGGTAATTTTATCTGCATAAATATCACAGATAAATACTACATCAAGTACTGTTTTACTTAGTTTATGTTTTTTCTCAGGTATAACTTCTTTTTCTGGGATTTATGTACGAGATCTCTGACGGTTGACGGTATTCGTAATTTGGAGACGCAGATACCAATTATCCTATGTAATTTGGAGAAGATTTTCCCCCTTCATTTTTTGATGTTATGGAGCATCTTCCAATTCATCTTTCTCGTGAAGCAGCATTAGGTGGCCTTGTTCAATATCGATGGATGTACCCGTTCGAGAGGTATATGTATCATCTCAAGAAAAATGTTAAAATTTTGAGTAAAGTAGAGGGGTCTATTGTCGCTCAATGCATTAATGAAGAGGCGGCACATTTCTCTGAATATTATTTTGCAAAACAAGTGCAAACAAAGTGTCGTAGACCCGCTCGGCACGATGACGGAGGTGAAAAAGCAAGTTATCCAGTCTATGTTCCTAGTCTCTTCCGACAGGTAAGGCACATTTCAATTTTTATTATAAAATTTATACATTCAATAATATTATTAATTACAACTTAAATATACTTACATAAGTTGGACGACTAAGTGGAAAAAAGCAAAAAACGAAGATTAACTAAGGAGGAGCAAAATCATTTGCATATGTATATTCTCACAAATTGCGAATATCTTTTGGAGTATGAAAGGTATTTCATTTTTAAAAAATCTAAATATTTATAATAATATATAATTTAAAAAATGTAATCATTTTTTTTTACAAGATTTATATGGCTCACATACGCTTTCATTACTCAACTTACACGGAAGAATCACTTAATGCGCTCAAAGAGAGCGAGTTTGCTAAATGGCTCTCATTTTATGTAAGTTTATTTGATTCACTTACGTTCTCTTTAATATTACTACATATATCATTTTTTAATTTATGAATTTTCTTTTTTTAAAATTATTGCAGGGAAGGACAAGTGCAAGTAGAGGTCAGTCTTTTCCAACTTGGTTAGAAGAGTTGATCAACGGTCCATTGGTTGTTGCCCACACCTATCCTATGTATTGTACACGTGGATATGCTTTTAAGATTTTACGCGAAGGAAGGATCCGAACAAGTGATTATGATATTTTTTCGAATCGACATTGTACTTACTAAAAAAACTAGAAGTCCATTACCCTGGTTTTCTCGACTTGCGATGCGTTGTTTTTATTGCGATTGGTATGTTCTAGCAGTGTTCGCCAAGATGAATTTGGGGTTATATCCATACATTTCGACTTGAGCAAAGTACAATCCTTTCATCCTTGCATCACAAGCAGCCAAGTTTGTTACATTTCATAACACCAAGAAGTAGGGTGGATGGTATTGCGAGATAACGAGGCTACGCAACAATGTGATCATCAGATGGGTTTTCTAGGTCCGATCGCATAACCGCAACAAGTTGATCTTGTTGTTGATTTTACTGAGGAAGGTGATAACGAGATTTTTTATTATTCCGAGGAGGAACATGGAGAATTTGATTCACAATCCGATTCATCACCATCAGAGTATTTAGATAGTACATCGGATGATAATTAGTTCAAATGTATTTTATTTCACTCCTGTAATATTTTTATTTTCATTTGGTTTTCAATATATTTTTAGTTGTTATATGTAATATTTTTCCCTAATATATTTTTAGAATTTTAAGTTGCAATTTTTAATTTAATTTATATTTTCATTTTATATAAAATATTATATATTTGTGTACTTAAAAAAAAATATCAATTTCACACGGATTACCTACGGATTTCGGGTCCGTGGGAAATCCGTAGTAACTTTTATCAAAAATCTGTCGCTCTTCCGTTGGTTAACCATCGTAATTTTGTCCGCCTTTCCTACGGAATTATACCGTTGGAAACTCATCGATTTTTGATTGGCCGTCGGGAATGACCGACGGCTTCCCGTCAACCAAAATGTGGAAGCTTCGTTATCGAAAATCAATCGGAAATGTCCGACGGAACTACGTTCGTCGAAAAAGTCGTCGGAAAATGCGCTGATTTCTTGTAGTGGAAGTAGAAGTCATCCTCTACACTACAAAACACAGAATCATGATCCTTAAACATGGCAGAGAACTTGATTGTGGAATGAGCCACCGTCGTGGAGATAGTATTCCATCATGGTCCAACCACTCGCTTTGGTCTCACCTTTGAAACTGAGACTCCTCTTCTCCCCAATCACTTCACCGGTATCTTCGGATACGACATCTCTCAGCTTCCCAGGGGCTTTCCAACATCCCTCACACGTCTCTCCTTTGACTTTGCGGCTCGTGCATTTTTCAGTGACATTTTCAGAGACCTGAATCCGTGTCACGAAGTAGAACCACTCGTTAGGTTCGAAAAAGCCTGTCTCTGTGTGAGTCGACGACCACGGCTCTTTGGCATAGATGTAGTTCTTGTCTTCTAATTCAAATTCTTTATTTGATTTTTTGGCAACCTTAGGCCCGAGATAATACATGATGAGTTCTTGGTCCGAAGGATGAAACCTAAACCCAACCTCTTGCTCTTTATCGTAGTATTTTTCAACCATCGACATATTCTTTTCTTTTTCTGTGAGACAGAGAAAACGCAAATCAGACCAAAAGTTCAAAGATCTATGTTATAGCAATAAACAACGAATGATCTTTAGAGCAAAACTGAAAAAGCTTATGGGTTTGAGAGATCTTATTAAATAAAGCTGAACGTATTTAAAGTGAGTACGACATGTGTAAAAGAGATAACTCATTAGATTTTGACACGTGTTTTTGCTAATTTAGATTGTGACACGTGTCTCTTTCTGGTAATGATAATTTTCTATATAAAAATCTTATTATATTAAGCTGAACGTGTTTAACGTGAGTGCGACACGTGTAAAAGGGATAATTCGTTAGATTTTGACACGTGTTTTCGCTAATTTAGATTGTGACATGTGTCTCTTTCTAGTAATGGTAATTTTTTATATAAAAATGTAGAATAAATAAATAATTAAGATTTTTGTCAGTTTAAGTAAAAATGTCAATATCAGAAAATTTGGTAATTTTCAACTTTCTGATAAAGGTAATTGTCTATACAAAAATGTAGAATAAATAATCAATTAAGATTTTTGCCTGTTTAAGTAAAAATGTAAATAACAGAAAAAAAGAAAATAATAGAAAAGATAACTTATTGTTAATGTATCATCATAAAAAACAATTTTCATTTTTAGCAAAATATTTAATATATTTTACATCACAATTATGTTAATTTTCCAAATTAATATTGTAGTAGTTTGATTATAAATAACAAATCATTTTCTCATTCATCTTTTATCTTTTGTTATTAATTATATTAAATCAGAAAAATGAATTCTGGAGTTCATCTTATCCTAGATCAATTAGACAAAAATCAAATGTTTTAGTTATTAAGTATAACTTTTGTTATTGATCATGTTATTGACAATTGGATTACTATCACCAGCACAAGCAGTATCAATGTTGTAAACTTCATGTCTTGGAATCCTAGCAATTTTCTCTTCGATTCCAATTATTTTTTTGGTTTTAAGAATATTGAGATTTTAATTTTGGTTTTTTTTTTTTAATTCATGCTAAGAGTTATTATATATAGATGTACATGTGGAGTTTTAAATGGAAACTTAAATGCATATCATGTTTATGAGGCATGTGTTGTTTTTTTTATAATTTATATATTTTAATAGGTTACCTGAATAACTAGAAAATCAAAACATTTAAATTGACTGGGCACTCTATATAGTTATATAGTTAATAACTTTTAATGCACATGCCCTATTTCTGGAAATTCACTTTAATATTTTATCTATATAATGAATAGGTTGTGCACAAAAGATTTGAAATAATTGCAAGTTGCAAATATAAGTACTAGATGTTTAAATATTAAATATCATTTTCTGAAATATTAAATAAGTTAGAAATTATCTACTCATGATTGAATATTGATGCTAAGTAGTTCAATCTGGATTTTGGTTAACATTTTTTGTTATTACTGAAAATATAAAGGAATTGATATTTATTAAAAATTCTGTTTTCTAGTCTCAGGGATATTTTATTTTGTAATTTTAGAGATATTTAGAAAATAATATATATCTCCCTAAATCTTGTTGTATCTTGATTTTTCAACTACAATATATTACTACTAAGAGATGTAGGAAGAATAAAAAAAGCGTTGAAGACTTGAAGCTCTAACCTGAAACTTTCAGCTAGGCCAATAGAAAAAGTGATTTCGTATATTGTATAAGGATTTTAAGGGTTAATCTTCTATTAGGAAAACGAGTCTTTTAGAAAAGGAAACATATATCCGTGTAATTCAATCTACTTGGTAAATAAAAGCGAGTTATTAGATAAGTTAATCAACATTTTTTTCTTTTAAATTTTATATTCGATCGTTGTCGGTTTTAGCGTATGATTTTTTTATTTTCTTGGAAACTTATTTTCTTATATCTTTCAGATGTTTTTACAAAAATACAAGATTATTGTTTTACTTATCTAATAATGTTCAAAGACTGGAAGATTTCTTAATTGCTCTCCTGAAATGGTCAAGTGAGAGATTTGTATAAGAAGATCATATTACCATGTCATTAGTACTTGAAGATGCGTATGCCTTAAATCTCTAGGCTCTAGCATATGAGGGACTTTCCCTGGGCAAAATACCCAAAGCGAAAATATCAAACTGGAACAGAATCGAAAAAGGAGGAACTGAAGACATCGGTTAAAAAGAGATTTCTGGAAAGGATCGGGATGTTAAACCCAACGTGAATCGAACACGCAACCTTCTGATCTGGAGTCAAACGTGCTGCCATTGCGCCCACGGATCCGGATGATAAATACGGTAACTTATATTTAGTCTAACCATGATTTAACTATAATTAAAGGTTCTTCAAATGTTGAAGTCTTTAGTTTTCAAAGATCGTTTCAAAATGTATTGAAGTGATAGTGTCTGCTGCATAAAAATGACATCCGTTCTCTAAACTTTTATAACAACTCTTTCAAGAAGAAAGAGAAAAAAACTATTTACAATGAATAAGTCTATTTCTAACTCGGAAAAACAAAATGTTGGATCATCATCATTGGAGCCGGGAAGTTACATTAATGAAAGTATCTTCAGGACAAGGGATCGTTAAGCCACCCATCGGATGATCGAACCCAAACTCTTCTTCGGATTTACTGAGCAGAGCTTGAAAAGAAGGCTGGTTCAAGTATGAGAGTGGCACTAAATATCTCTTCTTCTGGCTCTCTCCTACGTACACTGCAAGAAACCCTTTTGGTGCCGCTGAGGATGCTGCGGTGGAGCGGCCTAGAATCTTCTTTGCACCCAGTAGACTTCTCACGAAAGCCATTTATAATTTATTTCTTTGTCTGAAAATTTGAATGATTTTTGAAGCTAAATCTGAAGATGTAAGAAATGATTCAAGTTATAGGATATATTGCTTGTCTTGTTGATGATAAAAAGAATGGGTTATGTGTGTATATATAGAAAGATTAATGAATGAGTTGAAACTTCCCTGAAAAATCCTTGAATCTTGTGGTCTTGAAGCGTGGGACAAACTAGAGCAAGAGTTCACATGGTTCTGTCTCTACCATTTGGAAAAGATGCATTAATGCAATTTGTCTTGATGAGATAATTAACTGAGTGTGGGACAATAAACTAGAAACAAACTCCATATGAAATCCACAAGGGCTTGTTTGCTCAATGTTTTTTTTAGATAAGACATGCAATTGTCAATAACAACCAGCAAGTTTCTATTCTCCATGTTCTGTGATGATCCCATTCTCTAATCTCTGTGGTCTAAATGGTGGATTTAATAAGAAATTAAAGTGGGAACCTGATGTTGTTCAACAACAGAACAACACGTCTTATCTTTTAAAACATTGTAAAAACAGTCCCTTGTGAACTGCATATGGAGTTTGATTTTCGTTTATTGTCCCACACTCAATTAATTATCTCATCAAGACAAATTTCATCAATGCATCTTTTCCAAATGGGAAAGACAGAGCCATGTTCTCCGTTCTAGTCTGTCCGACGCTTCAAGACCACAAGTTTCAATGATTTTTCAGAGAGGTTTCAACTCCTCCATTGATCTTTCTATATATACATATATAACCCCATTCTTTCAATCATCAACCAATAACAAGCAATCCAATAACTTGAATCTTTTCATTCATCTTCAGAAGCTTTAAAAGAATTCAAACTTTCAGACAAAAGAAATAGAAATGGCTTTGGTGAGAAGTATATTGGGTGCAAAGAAGATTCTAAGACGCTCCACCGCAGCAGCCTCGGCGGCCCCAAAAGGGTTTCTTGCGGTGTACGTTGGAGAAAATTTGAATAAGAGATATTTAGTGCCGGTCTCATACTTGAACCAGCCTTCTTTTCAAGCTCTGCTCAGTAAATCTGAAGAAGAGTTTGGGTTCGATCATCCGATGGGTGGCTTAACGATCCCTTGTCCCGAAGATACCTTCATCAATGTGACTTCTCGGCTCCAGTGATGATTATCCAATATAGTGTTCTTCGAGTTAGAGATAGAGTTGTTCCTTTGTAAATAGAGGATTATTATTTTATTTTTTTTCTCTGTCTTCTTGAAAAAGTTGTTCTAAATTTTTTTGAAGTGGATGCAGTTTTGATGCTATAGACAAAATCATAATTCATGTTAATACATTTTGGATCGATTATTGAAAAAGAAAGGGCAACACCAATTGAAGAACTCTTTTATTATACTATAATTGTTGTTAAATAAAACCAAGTGAAGGTATTTATAATCCGGATCCATGGCTTATTTTAACCAATTTATCATCCATTGAAATATTTCATCAAACAAAGAAGGAGATGATATTAAATTAAACTGAGCAGTGCAAAGAGATGAAAAGTAAACGGCGAATACTTAAATAATAATCTTCAGAATTATCTTAGATGGGAAGTCTAATGTATGCAAAGAAGATTATTGGCCGCCTTGGTGGCACCAAAAGGATATTCTTGCATGTGTTTGAAATTGCACCTGAGATTTCTCTGTTCTGTTCATAATCATTTTGTCCAAAGGTCGTTATATAACAATCTCAAGCTAACTTTGGAGTTTTTTGTGTAGTGAGATCACTGAAATCACAATCTTAAGATTGAGTTAAATTTATAGAAGAAGAGAAACTTAATGAAGATATAAGCAAATCCTCGAGGAATTGTCGACTGATAAGAATAATTATACATTATATATACAACAGCAAGATGAAGCTTTTCATAGAAAACTTTCTGCAATTCGCATTAACACCATTGTTTCTCACACATTCACATTTGAGTATTGTAACCTCTTGAACAACTATTTCTTTGAGGAAAAAGGTTGACCTATTTACACTGAATAATTCTATATCTACCTCGGGCTAAATTATGTTAGATCTTTCTTTTTTATGGACCACCTTCCTTGTAGCGCAGAAGTTACAATGATGAAGGCATCTTCAGGACAAGGGATCGTTAAGCCACCCGGATGATCGAACCCAAACTCTTCTTCAGATTTACTGAGAAGAGCTTGAAAAGAAGGCTGGTTCAAGTATGAGAGTGGCACCATATATCTCTTCTTCTGGACCTGGTCCTCGCCCACATACACCGCAAGAAATCCTTTTGGTGTTGTAGCCGTTACAGAACGGCTCAGAATCTTCTTTGCACCCAAGAGACCTCGCAACAAAGCCATTTCTAATCTCTCAAAATCTTAATTGAAGATGGATTACGGATAACAAGTTAAATGCTCAGAGTCAAGCTTTGGATATTGCTTTACTTCTTGGTGATGTGAAGAGTTGGTTCTCTTTCTGGATGTATAAATAGATCAATGGAGTTAAACCCACCCTGAAATCGATAAAACTGTGGTCTACAACCGTGGGACATACAAGAACAGATTTTCACATGATTTTGTTTTCCAGACGATATATGACAATTGACAAGCAATGAAAGCTAATTGACATTATATACCCTTCACAAGGGTTTGTTTTCTTAGTGTCTTTGTAATTATAATAAAGAGAAAAAATGAAATATTGCAATCTTCTCTTGTCTATAATAAAACATTAGCAGGTTAGTTTCTTAATGATGTGGTGGGACCTCAAGTTGCCTACCAAGAAAACAAGAATGACACATTCATGTTCAAAGGACATAATTTCATGTGATGAAATTTTAAATTGGTTGAAATGTAAGCGCAACTAACCTGTCAGGTTGTCACATCCATGTAGATATATCTTCAAGAAATTCAGCTTCTTCATCCAACCACCACCATCAGAGTGACCATCAGATGGGACCTTATGAGAGCAAAATGTTGGGAAAGACTTGACAAACATATTAGCTGAGTTTCTCTGATCCAGAAAAGACAAATCAGATATCTTCAAGTGACACATATCTATAATGAAGTTCCTAAAGCCTTAAACCGCACATAAACTTCTCACATCTTCGTCAGGAAACAGGAAGATCTTTGTCTTTGCAATCATCTCTATATACAAAATAAAACAGGAAAAAGATAAACACATACCCATCAAACGATTCCATGGCTTTCAGAGTTCCTCCTGTGCTGCAATCAATGCAACTCTTCCGGCAAGCAAAACTGTTTGCAACCTCAAAGTCTGCTGACGTTCCATAGGGATACTTTGCAGTGGACGTTGGGGAAAGCCAAAAGAAGAGATATGTAATTCCGATATCGTTCGTGCCAAGAAAGGCAGATGATGAATTTGGGTTCGATCATCCAATGAGTAGACTAACAATCCCCTGCAGTGAAGAAAGAAACCTTTGCAAATCTCACCTCTTGTCTCCAAAACACACATCTCATTCTATAGATTATTCTTGTTAGTCCACATCTTGTACATATATAAAACTCTCCCCCTAGACTAATGTAACATTTTTGTGAGTTGTAAAAGATCTAAGCTCCTCAGCTTCAATTAAAAGAAACCCTAATAATTGCAATCGGCAACTTTCCCATTGCACTACTCAGTTTGACCAAAATGTTTCGTCTAACAGACAGATATTTTGGTAAAACTGAGAAGTGCAAACGGAAAGCTGTCGTTTGAAACATGTGTAAATCATATTTATAGTCAATACTCAAATAAAAAAGCTTCCTTTCTGTCAAAAAAAAAAATTAAAAAAAAAAAGCTTCCTTTACGTTTGTTAGGTTCATTTTCTACTCTCTGTTTCTCTCACAAGCGCCATGGACGAGATCCAAATTGCTTCACTCCTCAAATCATCTGAGCTTTTCCCGATTCCTCTAGGCGTTAAGCTATCGTATGGAACAGCTGGGTTCCGAGGCGATGCAAAATTGCTGGAATCGACTGTCTATAGAGTTGGAATTCTCTCAGCTCTCCGATCGCTTAAGCTCGGATCAGCCACCGTCGGGCTTATGATCACAGCTTCGCACAATAAAGTCTCTGACAATGGTATTAAAGTTTCAGATCCATCTGGCGGTATGCTTTCTCAGGAATGGGAGCCTTTTGCAGATCAGATCGCAAACGCAGCTTCTCCTCTAGAACTCGTTTCGTTGATTGGAGAATTCGTGGAGAAGGAAGAGATTAAGATCGGAGGAAATAAAGGTGCAGAGGTATGGTTGGGAAGGGATACTAGACCTAGTGGTGAATCGCTTCTCCGCGCTGCGGAGATCGGAGTTGATTCAATTTTGGGATCTGTTGCGTTCGACATTGGGATTTTGACAACTCCGCAATTACATTGGATGGTTCGAGCTAAGAATAAAGTTCTTAAGGCTACTGAGAATGATTACTTTGAGAATCTCTCTACTTCATTTAGGTCTTTGATTGATCTTATTCCAATTAGTGGAAACAATAAGTTTGAGATTAGCAAATTGCTTGTAGATGGTGCTAATGGTGTAGGTGGACAGAAGATTGAGGAACTAAAAGGGTCTTTGAGTAATCTTGATCTTGAGATTCGTAATACAGGGAGAGATGGAGGTGTGCTTAATGAAGGCGTAGGTGCTGACTTTGTGCAGAAAGAAAAGGTTGTGCCTTTAGGATTTGGGTTAAAGGATGTGGGGATGAGGTGTGCGAGTTTGGACGGCGATGCAGATCGATTGGTTTACTTTTACATTCCTTCAGATTCTACTTCTGACGTAAAGGTTGAGCTACTTGACGGTGATAAGATTTTATCTTTGTTTGCTCTCTTCATCAAAGAGCAACTAAACATTCTTAATGATGATAAAGAAGGGAAACAGTTTCGTCTTGGTGTTGTGCAGACAGCTTACGCTAATGGTGCATCCACGGATTACCTAAAGCAGTTGGGTTTAGATGTTGTTTTTGCTAAAACTGGGGTCAAGCATTTACACGAGAAAGCAGCAGAGTTTGATATCGGAATCTACTTTGAAGCTAATGGCCATGGGACTATACTCTTCTCGGAATCTTTCCTATCTTGGTTAGTTACCAAACAAAAGGATCTAACAGCCATAGGTCAGGGTGGTTCTGAAGAGCACAAAGCGGTTTCTAGACTAGTGGCGGTGAGTAATCTGATTAACCAAGCGGTTGGTGACGCTCTAAGTGGAGTGCTCTTGGTAGAAGTGATTCTGCAACACATAGGATGGTCAATACAGAAGTGGAATGAGCTATACAAGGACCTTCCTAGCAGACAGATCAAGGTCGAAGTTCCAGACAGAACAGCGGTTGTGACCACAAGCGAAGAAACCGAGGCTCTTAGACCTTTGGGGATTCAAGATGTTATTAATTCTGAAATCAAGAAATACCCGCGTGGCAGAGCTTTTATAAGGCCATCGGGTACAGAAGATGTGGTGAGAGTATATGCAGAAGCATCCACTCAAGAAGCTGCTGATTCTTTGGCTAATTCTGTGGCTCAGCTCGTCAAAAGCTTCCTTGGTTCAAGCTACAGATCTATCTGAATTTCTGCAAGAGGAGGTTAATGGGAGTTTTTTTTTGTTTTTCTTGTTCATCTCTTAGCTTTCACATCTTTTGTATAACCCGAATGACATGTTCTCTTGTCTTTCTTATCTTTCTTCTTGTGATTTACTTTGTTTCTCTACTAGCTCTCTGCTCCCTCTTCTCAACACCTAAACATGCTTTGCTTTCCTGAAAAAAACCAGCAACGCCGTTACTCCTTTTCTATTAATGAAGCTCTAAGAACAGAATGTTTCTTCTCCTGAAATTGTGTAAGTGATAGTTGTTAAGGAATCAGTAGCAGCTACTTATAGTAAGATCATAAAACTGGTGTACTTGAAGAAAGCTTATGGCTTAATTTCTGGCTTAAAAGGGGAACCTAGCTCATGCCTTTGTCTTCCTGTATTAATTCTCGACAGCTTTGTCTCTGACAGCGACTTCACCACCAACCTAACACAGAATCTTCGTTTACGTATAATAACTGTCATGTGTCATCATCCTATTTGTGGATATCATCAAAAAAGAACAACTTAACCAGTGACAGAGACTTGTTGCTCTGTTGTTGAGAAACTTCAGGTCCCCACTTTAAGTTGTTATTAAATCCATTTAGACCACAGAGATTAGAGAATAGGATGATCACAGAACATGGAGAAGAGAAACTTGCTGGTCATTATTATTGACAATAGCATGTCTTATCTAAAAAACATTGAGAAAACAGTCCCTTGTGAATTGCATATGGAGTTTGTTTTTAGTTTATTGTCCCACACTCAATTAATTATCTCATCAAGACAAGTTTCATTAATGCATCTTTTCCAATTGGTAAAGACAGAGCCATGTTCTCTGTTCTAGTCTGTCCGACGCTTCAAGACCACAAGTTTCTAGGATATTTCAGAGAGGTTTCAACTCCTTCGTTGATCTTTCTATATATACACACTTAAATTATTCTTTCTATCATCAACCAACAACAAGCAAGCCAATAACTTGAATCTTTTCATACATCTTCAGAAGCTTCAAAAGAAGTCAAACTTTTCAGACAAAAAGAAACAGAAATGGCTTTGGTGAGAAGTATATTGGGTGCAAAGAAGATTCTAAGCCGCTCCACGGCAGCAGCCTCGGCGGCACCAAAAGGGTTTCTTGCGGTGTACGTAGGAGAGAGCCAGAAGAAGAGATATTTGGTGCCAATTTCATATTTAAACCACCCTTCATTTCAAGCTCTTCTCAGTAAATCCGAGGAAGAGTTTGGATTCGATCATCCGATGGGTGGCTTAACGATTCCTTGTCCAGAAGATACCTTCATTAATGTGACTTCTCGGCTCCAATGATGATGATCCAACATTTTGTTCATCCGAGTTAGAAATAGACTTATTCATTGTAATTATATGAGCTTTTTTGCTCTTTCTTCTTGAAAGAGTTGTTCTAAAAGTTTAGAGGGTGAATGCCATTCGAAAGATACGATTCATTTCAATACATTTTCGATCGATCATTGAAAAAGAAAGACAGCACCAAACCAATTGGAGAACTATTTTAGGTATAATTTGATTTCGATTAAAAACAACTAAGTGGAGTATATATCATCCGGATCCGTGGCGCAATGGTAGCGCGTCTGACTCCAGATCAGAAGGTTGCGTGTTCGATTCACGTCGGGTTCAAAACCCCCGAAGTTTACTCCGGAATTTTTTTTTTTTGTTTTCTTTTAACTCCAGATGTGCCCTTCGCTTTTGCTTCGTTTCAACTTTCAACCCGGTTTCACCAGGAAGCTACTCTCTGGTTCGGTAATCTAATTCCTCTTAACCGAAAGTTTTGGTCTAAAATCTTAAGTCTATAACCAGTTCACACAAAACCGATAGTGTTTTGCATGTTTTATGCCACCAATGGTTTACGTTGGAAAAGAAATGCCTAAACAATTTTGCTAATGCTACTACTTGAACTCTAAATCATTCTCAATTATGATTATTTAATCATTTATATTGTTAACTATTCGTAAGTGAATATGCTAAATAATTTCTAAACATTGTCAAACTTTCAAATTCAATCTCACGTGAAGAGTGGGGTCACATCTAGATCTATTTAAAGACTAACATTTAAATCAAATTTTGAATATATAGTAACCAAAAAGAGGAAAAAATATTATCAGATTCTAAATTCTATTACATTTTTATCGTATTAATAACATCACATTATCTTTATAAATTACATTGACACGTAACGCATGAACTAGGGATTAGATGTGGAACACATGCAGGTTACACATTCCGTACCATCCCATACAATGTATCTGTTCTGAATTCTTAGAAGTTGGATCTGTTTTGTGTAGATTAAAAAGTAAATATAATTATACAAGTAAAAATTGGCTGTAAGCCTGTAAGAGTAATTAATTCTGAATATAAAAATAGTGTATTTGAGAGTAAATGAAGTAATTAGTCACTGTCATTGTAGTAAATCGAGTTACTAAAAGTAGCAAACTTCTCTGCTTTTTGCGTGACTCTGAAGTCATAAATCAGAGAGGGAAGTATAGCGAGAAATAAAGTGAGTGGTAGAAGAAAAAAGGATTTCAAAGGAGAGAAAGAGAGATGGATAAAAACAGAGCTTTTGGTAAGATTATGGATGATGCAGATAATCCCGGATTCTTCAAGATCCTTCCAAGGGCATATTTATCGTCTGAAATCATGGTAATTCTCTTTGTTTTCCCATACTTCTTCACCGTTTTTTCTTGTTAGCTACGAAGGGCTGATCGAATCTTTTGGTTCTTATGTTTCTTGTCGTCTCATGAACTTAGATTTGTTTGTTCTTGGTGAGAATTTACTCTGGTTTTTTTTTTTACTTTTTCCGTTTTCTTGTTAGGTTCATGTGTGAAATGATCGGACCAAATCAATTTAAGGTCAAAAGGTTGAAATTTTGGCCTCAATGTGCTTTGTGGGTGTGAAATTTTCAGTGATTGTCACTGAAATTGCAGAGTGCAACTCTTTCTTTGTTACATTTCTTGACAAATCTGGTTCTTAATGTATGTCTAAAGAGAGGGATCCCTCTCACCTTCATCAAAAGCATCTCGGAGGAGGAGTCATCGGCTAAGATGGTGTTAAAAGTGTCATGGGGAAGCTCATGGACAGTCAGAATTTCTAGAAACCCAAGTTTCTACTTTATGGAGAAAAATGAATGGGATCAGTTTTTGAGTGACAATGGTTTAGTTTAGGTAATAACGGTAAGGAGCTACTTCGACCACGCAAATCTGCAACTACTGTTGCTTCTAGTTCTGGTAAGTGTTCATATCTATGTGATGGCTTTCGTGATGCTTATGGAAAAGAAGAAGAAGACAATCTTTAATTACTTTTGTGGTTGAATTTGATGAAAAGAGGCTTGAACAAGAGAGAACAAAGGAAGAACATCTACAAAGATGTGAAGAAGAAAGAGGTAGAGTCTTCGTCTGAATCGAGCTATCCTGGTCTCATATCTGCTGAATCAAAGAAGAATAAGATGAAGGTGGAAACTGTTTGTGACGATTCTGAAGACGACAGTTCGTCTATTGTTCCAGAATTTACGATCAACATAAAGAAATCATACCTCATATTTTTGGTAAGAGAAGTAAGACAGGACTTGTTACAATGTCAAATTGGTTTATATAAATGTGAATTATTAATCCAATAAGAATTTGTGACTCAGGGGATCCCGAAGATGTTTATGGAGTTGCATATGCCAAAAGAGACAACAATGTTCAAGATTCATGATCCGGAAGGGAAAAAGTCATGGGACGTTATGTATAAGATCACTGGTATACAATCAAGATTCTGTGCTGGATGGATTCGTTTGGCCAAAAATTTAGGTTTAGTGATTGGAGATGTTTGCACATTCAAGCTCTTCAAACGGACCGAGATGCTTGTTAAAGTCTCCAGATTAGAGAATCCAGATGATTATTTATGTGAAGAGGTGATCTCAGTTTGATCAATCTCTGAAACTTTTAGTTAAATGTGTTAGGAACCAATCTTGATTAGTTATGGTGTGTTATTATTGTTTCTCTGAGACTTTTTGTGTTAGCAGTAACTTAATACAATGGATCTTCTTTCCGGTTCGGAATTAATCCGGTTTAATATAATATAGCTCCGGTTCAATTTGGTTTTTTAGTTCTTTTTTAAGTCTTAACCGATACACAATTAATTTAATGCGATAGACATCACATCAATTCCCAAACACAGAAGCGATGGAAGCTCCTAGAGGCAATCTGAGAGCGGTGGCTCTTATCGCCGGCGATAACAACGTCCGAGGCTGTCTTCAATTCATACAAGATACTACCGGTGATCTGTCTTTATAGGCGTCGAATTTCTAATCTACGAGGAGATGTTGTATTTCTCAGTCAATTTGGTTTTGGTGTGTTGTGTTTGTGTGATTACTTTACAGGGACTACTCATGTTACCGGAAAGATCTCAGGACTCTCTCCTGGTTTCCATGGGTTTCATATTCACTCTTTTGGTGATACCACCAATGGCTGTAACTCTACTGGTTGGTTTGTTTCTCTGTCTATGTTACTGTATTCAGTAGTGGTTTTGCTGAGTTTTATTTACTTTCTGGTCAATTGAGTAACTGTACACCAGGGAAAGGATCCCTAATGTTTTCCTTTCGTTCTCCGAGATTTGCAGCTTGTTCTACTAACAAGTCTATAACTGTTTCTCTTTAAAATCTGAAACATGTACAGACATATGAAAAGAGTAAATCTTGCTTGATCTTGATGTAACTGGATTGGTTTGGATCAGATTAGTTTAGGTTGGCTCTTAGTGCTGCCAAAGAATTGTCTCACGGAACCATTTAGATAGCTGATAATGGAACCAGAAACTAATCTTGAATCTCAATTATGAATGTTTGCTTTTACTGAGTTTTTTCCCTTTGTGATATATGGCTGAGTTCTCTTGAAATGTTAACTTTCAGGACCTCACTTTAATCCATTAAATCGAGTTCACGGGCCACCAAACGAGGAAGAGCGTCATGCAGGCGATTTGGGTAACATTCTTGCAGGAGCAGACGGTATAATCTGTGTTCCTCTATTATCTACATAGTTTGTGCCCTTTGAACAATGATGCTAGTATTTTTTTTGATGAGACTTGTTTTCAGGTATTGCTGAAATCTCAATCAATGACAAACAGGTAAAGGATCTTCTTTTTTCCCTTCTTCAACCATTTAATGTTTCACAAAATAAACATTACATCTTTTCGGTTGGTTTTGCAAGCCCCAGCACATATCTCTATTTACCATTTCCCATTTCTCTCGACTTCTGAATTTACAGATACCGCTTAGTGGGCAGTATTCTATACTTGGGAGGGCGGTTGTTGTACATGCTGATCCTGATGACCTTGGGAAAGGTAGAACTTTTAGTTTTAGCCTTTAGATATCCTTATAGCCCAGTGTCAGTATATGCAAAGTGAGTTGTAGAAGTTTTTTAAGGGTAGAATCTCAAAAGCAATCACTGTAGTTTCATGTAGTTTTCATCAATTACTCGGCATAGTTCTTAGGTTCATGATGTGATTTATCGATTTTAAAGAACCATGATGTCTTTGTGATTGTTACTCTGTAGGAGGGCACAAACTTAGCAAATCAACAGGAAACGCAGGCTCAAGAGTTGGATGCGGTATTGCTACAAAGCTAAATTTTGAAAAAACAGAGCAACAGAATTTCCTCTTATTTTCTGGTTTCCGGTGTGTGAAGTAATTCATTGTAGGTTTTGATGTTGAACCAGGTATCATCGGACTTCAATCGTTTGCCGATGCTAAACTATAGCTGTTGAGATCAATGGACTATCCAGACCAGAGCCACACTCAGTTTTTCATCTGTAGATGTACATTAGAGACCAAAGTACGAAGTGAAATTGTATACTGACATACTGTTACTGTTTAAGACATGAGTCATAATGTAAACCAGTATACGATCTCCAGTTTTCTATGAAAATGAATCCTTATAGTTTCGAAAAAAGACTCAAACCATTGAAGGTGACAAGATCTAGAAACAATAAAACGATTGAACAGCTACTGACACAGAAGTAACCCGGATTTTTTTTTCTTCTGAAATTGTAAGCCTCTGGTACAGTTTGGTATTGGATACAGGGTTCAATCCAGATATCTTCCCAGGTTGCAGAAGAGCTTCCCAAATCTTCTCCACCTTACATGATACAACCGTCCACTTCGAGCCTACCCTCTCAGCCATGTGTTTCTGTAGGAAGAATTGTCGCGGAGAGAAGCATCGTGGGGCTTGTATTCCATGACATATGCATGAGGCAATTTCAAATGCCGCTTGATCGAGTCTCTCAAACCCATCACTGCCTGTTCACAGAAAACATTGCACTGTGTAAAGTACAAAACAAAAGTCGGGCAAGAGAGACAGTTCTTCTGTTAATAGCTCTCTCACCTGATGATCAGAAGCATTGCGATTCCATACACTAATGATGTCCTCATTGAAGCGGACACTCAGTACTGCCCCACATATGTTATCAGCATCGTCAAGCTGGTCGCCTATTAAAGCAAGAAGCTGAAGAAACAAGTAAATGGGAGAGTTTAAAACACGATTCTCAGATACAAAAACCTCGACAGTAAGTATGAAAGATGGACAATAAAGAACATTTACAAAAAGATTCCTTTTGAGTGAAGTAGAAGGGTATCAACACTCGAAAGAAGTGCCCACAAGAAAATAAACTCACCAGATCCTCCCAGAAGCGAGCAGATACAACTTTTGAGAAACGTATGATCCATTTTCCTCCATTGCAGTTGGCACCATCCTGAAGGAGATGAATTAAGCTAGTTTAGTTGGTTTGTTGCAGGAGATACAACTTTCAAGCAACCTTTGTGGTGTAAGTGGTTTTCTTTTTATTGATTATCCATTTATGAACAAACACAAAGACAATGAGAAAAATAAGCAAATGGAAACACCTACCTCCCACAAGGGGCGAATCCCATCCTTAAAGAAATGAAGATCTGTTGGACTAGGCAAGAGAGAAGACCGAGCAAGGTGACAGTAGCAGGCCCAAAACCCTTCAACCTAGGTTACCAAAGCCAAATCTCAGAAATGAACAGTATAAATTGTGAACCGCTTCAAGAATGGACGTCCATTAGTATATTTGAGCTTACCGTGCTGAACTCCACAATCTTCTTTATGTTATCCTCATAAGATGTCTGGTTCCGAACCCCTGGTGTGCGACGGGTGTACCATATCGCAAACTTGTACTGCACATTTCCAAAATATATAAACGTAGAGCTACTGAGCCAGTATTTATACTCAACAAAATGGTATCAACGATCTCATTTTATCTAAATCAATCTGACTTGTTCTAGCTAAAATCAGTACCACGAATATGAAAATCCAACTAGAGTAGAATCCTATAACATCTGAGCAAACACACAACTAAACAAAGTCGCGAAACCTAATCTGAAAACAAAAACTCCAACAAAAATAGATTTAGAATCCGAATCTTCCACTACTACCCCAGCAATAAACCGTCATATATAAAGTTCCCAAATCTTCGACGCACGAGGATCAAAGTTTCAGCTAAGACCAGATTCAAATTGAACAAATCAATCGATACTAAGGATTAGAGAACAAACCCGTAGAGGATGGAGACCATCCTTGAGCTCACGAGAGCGGCGTTCTTCAGAAACAGAGTCGGTAACATACTGAGACTTAATGCTGTCCATATTTCCAGATTCCCTGATCTCCTCTTCCCTCCTATCAGCAACCTCCATTTTTTTCTCGATTTGAGCTTCAGGCGTTCGTGCTTCAAAGCCCTAAAAATCTAATCAGGAAAGAAGAAAGAGGAAAAGAGAAGAAAGAAGTCTTTTTAGTTTGTACTACTACTGGGTCAAATACATTAAGGTCAAATTCTGGAGAAAATTGAGGCTAGTGGGCCTTATTGGGTCTAACTAATGGGCCTTTACGACAAATCGTGTCTCTTTATTATTTTGATTAACAACAAAATACAATTAAAATTAGTATTCCTCACAAAACTATCCTTTGATTTCCTAATCTAAATTTTAATTTCTTTTTTTCACAGTATAAAATAAAATTATAAATAAACAGATACGGAAATTAAAAGAAGAATTGAAGAAATGGACATGAAATATATTAGAGTCGTTGGTGTTGTTATTACATAAACTAATCCAACCGCAAGACAAAAGAGATTTGTTTATAACACATGCACCTATCACGACAAGATAAGTGGTGTAGTGGAGAGAAAAGAAAAAAAAAAGGAATGTGACGAATGCGATTTGTCAAAAGAAGAAATTAAAAAGAATAGATTTTGGAGTTCTCCATCTGCATGTAATATTTGTTTCTGCAAAAACAAGTGACAATAAAAACTTTTTTTGTGATATAGTCTATGGATCTGAGACTTTCCCCAAATTTATATTTCTGAGAAGACATTTTTATTTCCCCTTTAGTTTTCTTTTAAAGTTCTGTTCTTTATGCTATCGTGCTCAATCTAAGGTTTCCCTTTGATTTGATTTCGTTCGTGCTTTTCTCCTCCAATTCTGATGCGATTTCACCTTTGATTTTTTTTATTTATTAATTACCATAATCTCTTGTTTTTGTTTTTGGGAATTGTTAAAAAAGTGTCTTGTGATTCTCTTAGCGAATTTGGGAATTTTGATCTGTCTCTTTTGCCGTAGATTTAGGTTTCTGATTTGATGAATTTGTGGGTCTCCGTACTCCTCTTCTCTGCGATGTCTGGATTATGCGTACCTTCCGGGTTCGCTTACCCTGACCTTTGCGATCGCGAATTCGAGGTGTTCCGATCCGGAATCGAGCAAAAATGTCCTCGCTCTCTCTATCCGAGCCCTCCTATCGAGGTACGTCATCATACTTATAACAAGTTCTATGATTTGTTGGAAATGAATATCTATATTTTCGATTGGATTTTGGATGCTTTGTGTTAGATATGTCTGGTGTGAAAATCCCTGAGTTGGGTTTGTGGCGTGTGGTGTGCTTAAAGTAGAACAACTTGCTTAGATTTCATCTCTAGAAATTCAGATGATAACTCTTCCCTAATGTGCAGGAATAGAGCCCTCTTTTACTTGTTTGGCATGTCACCACTTTAGTGTTGTGGTGGTGACAACAAGTCTCCTTTTCAGTTTTTTTTTTGTTGTATCTTTCATTTTGCAAGTGTAAGCTCTTACCAGTTCACACAAGTACTTTAGGAGAACTGTATAGGCTTGTAGCTTTGCTCTACTGTTTGTTGAGGTCACCGAGGTTCTTTCCTTTTTCAATTTCCTAAGCTATTCATAACGGTGGAGATCTGGATATAAATCTTGGTTGGCTGTGGTAGTGGTTTACCAGCAGTTGGTACTTAGAGGAATTTCAATGGATATAGAGGTCTTTACTATAAGAGGAAGCTGGGATAAATATGTTGTCAGTAAATGTTAGTTCATGATGAAATAATATACTTAAATGGTTGGATTGTTTAGGAAGGACAAGTCTATAACTATGATGTATTGGTGACCTATCATGATCATACTTTGTTGTTCTTAGATATTTAGGATCTCTTTTATATATATGTTAAGTTCTTCAATGCATGCCTTTATTTGTGTCAACAGTGGTCTTTCTACCAACAGAACTTCATCATGTAATCTGCACATTCTTGGTCAGTTGCAGCAAATATGATATAGCATAACTAATAAATGAGTGTGATTCTCCATAGGGTGTGGACTTGGATCTGTGCTTGCTTTTGTAACTCAAGAAGTATCAAAACTTGTGTTTTTGCTAATGCAGGTAGATGGAGACTTGCTAGACAGACTCATGGATGCAAACCATGGAAATGCATATACATCCATACTATTTTATGCCAAGCGGTGCCCGTTTTCACGAGCAGTACGCCCCAAGTTTGATGTTCTGAGTTCAATGTTTCCTCACATGAAGCACCTGGTTGTTGAGCAATCTCAGGCTTTACCATCGTAAGAAGTTTCTTCGGCTATATAATATGTGTATAATTCCATGTGCATCTTATCAGACATATTGAAGCCAGAGATCATTCGAATCACTTACTATAAGAAATTTGGGTGTCGATATCTTACTTGCAGAAGAAAAAAATGATTTTTTAGTTGCTTGTCAGATTTTTTAGTACTTGCCTGTAATCAATCAGTGTTTTACACTAATTGGTAAAGTTTTCGTCTTAGTGAGTTAGTTTTACCAACACATGACAAATAAGGTAACAGAAAATGAATGACGCTTAGCTAGAGGCTATTTTTAGTCTATTTGGGTGATCATCAAATGTAGATTAGTTAGTTTGTTGTGGTGTATAACCTTTTTAACCTTATGAAGTTGTTTCATGAGTAGCTCATCCTCCAAAATACTAAATGTTTTTATCCTTTTTTTTGGCATCTTCTTTGGTCCATGTTAATTGATCTCATGATTTTCACTATTGCAGTGTCTTTTCTAGGTATGGTATTCATAGCTTGCCTTCAATCCTTATGGTGAATCAAACAGTGAAGGTGCGATACCATGGTCAAAAGGATCTTGCATCCCTGATTCAGTTTTACAAGGAAACAACAGGTAAGAGTGTGCTTCATGAAATGCGAGACTGTGTCTCTGTTTATACTTTCTTCTCGTATTTTCTGCTGTATCCGTTGAAGAAATATGAATGCCTGGAAAATAAATTAGTTTAACTTTTGTTATAACAAGCTCCGCTTGGTGTATCTCTGTGGCTTTCCAGGTCTTAAACCTGTCCAGTATGTGGATGAAGGTGAACCAACAAGCTTAGAAACCGATGGTAACCTGATCACATGGCTACTCAAAGGGTCATCTGTCAGAGAAATAGCAGAAAGAGAGCCATATATGGTACTTGCACTGATGTTTCTGTCTTTGAAACTGGCAATTTTGATCTTCCCCATCATGGGATCGCGCTTGAAAACATTATGGGCACTGTATGTTCCGCATCTGAGCTTGGGAATACTTGGGGAGACTAGCCAACTGTTTGGCCGTGCCCTACACATGATTGACGTGAGGAGGCTATGGATGAAACTGAGACTCACCAAAACAAGAAACTTCCAAGAAAGGGCAAAGAACGCACTTGCATCGGTCTCGCTAGGAAAATCTTCATCACAATCAGCCTAAAGGGTGATTCAGAAGTCCTTCATTTTCTATGAGCTTAGTTTAGATTACTTTACTTTCTGTGAGAGATCCTTGACTGACAATGTATCTGTAACTCTGGAGTTCCTCTGTGTCTGTCTGTAAATCCTGTTTTTGCTTCTTTTGTGAATATTTCTACTTTCTTTTTTTGAATATTCTTGTTCTGGGTCCACTTCGGTTTTTGCTTACATTTTCTCTCTATGTATTATGGATGGTTTGGTTTAATTGGTGACTTAGAGGTGGACACTTGGGTCGTATGAGTGAAAGAAACTTGTCCGACCTTGTGGATCACTCTGGTTCACATGTTGAAGTTTCGTTTTCCTGTCGTTTTTGCGTATGTGTGACAGTTGAATCTATTTATTTAGATATTTTCAATTTCAACTTAGGAATCCTTAGTCGAGCTTATACCAATTCGATTCTATCGTTTATTACAATTTAGATGGTATAAGATTAAGCTTAATTTCAGATGTAAACTGACTTAATAAAGCACAATATCAAAGAAAAAAGTAGAACAAATGTTAACATGTTATGGACGGTGTTTGAGTTTTATTTAATTGCAATTTGCTTTTGTAATGACTTTGTTTCCAGAAGTTACAAAACTCAAAGTAAATATTAATTTTTAAATAACTAATTTTGTATTAACACTTAATGATTGACTTGGTTTTTATATAAAAACTTACTAATCTAATTCTACCATAACTTCTGTTATCATTTGTGTAAAGGATCATATCAGGATGATGGAAAATTATAATAAGAAAAATAAATGATTCTAGGTGTTCTTTAACGACTTTTGCTTTTTACACTTGTTAAATGAAAAAATCGTTGCTTTTGGCTTGAATAACACATAGTATTGCGAGCAAGCAACCTAGAAAAGGACTTTAAACTTGTGACTTGTATTACATATCATCTTCTATTTTTTCTTCTTTTCGTTTTTTGGTTAATTACAAAAGTTTGGTAGTTTACTTAAATGTAAGAAACAAACACCGAAAATATGTGTTGGTACCAAGTTTATGCTTGAAGTCTCTTCCTCTCTAGCTCTCTCTATCTAGAAAGTTCAATACCAATAACTTTGTATTATTTTATAAGAAATTTAAATACCCACCTAGGTAGACGTCTTAATCCATAAACTTGAAAACTCAAAACTGCCGTTCGATTTTCATTTGTAGAATTTAGTACGAAAGATTCTTCATAATCATTATCTAACTAAAACATGATTTCATCCCTCGAAAAAGTTATAAACCAAATATTGTCCAAAATCAAATAGCGTGTCAACCAATGGTTATAGAAAAATAAAATATCAAAAGAGAGAAGGGACCTTGTCAAAGAAGACAATCGATACTTCTTAACGTGGGTCCTAAAATGGCAACATCTCCTTTTGTCACTTCATACGTAGATAAGCTCTAAATGACTTATCTCGCCGCCCACGCCTTGAAATACATTAGCTTTATATTTCCACAGATTCACCAATATATTATTAATACAAGATTATTTACTGTCTTTGCAAGTTATTATGTTTCAGCAATAAATTATTCTTTTTTAGTTAAGAGAAACATTATCAATGTTAATTGTAAGTATGAGGGTGAAATAGTGATATGCGTTTTGTCGGTTGAGTGTATTTTGACTTCTCAATATACCAATCATACTTTAATATTTTATCATGGTTAAAACAACGTTTAGCTTATTAGATACAATTATTTAAGAAAATCCGGTAAATTATGTGACTTGATCTCCATTGATAATTTATCAGAGAAATAATTATTTGATTTCAAAGAACATTTCTATTGAATAATTATATCATTGTTTAAATCACCAATCGCCGACAACCAAAAAATCACTAACAGTGTGCATCAATATCCCTTGTACCACTCCCATCGGAAATCAACCATTTAAGAGTCTGCTTTTTCCAGTCTCTTCTTCTTCTTTTATGATCATCTATTTAAGGATCTAGAAACCACTTCACACCGACGAAGGAGAGAGGTCTCTCCTCAAAATTACCAAAACTCAATTAGCTCCAATAATTGGGGAAAAAAAACACTCTCACCCAAACAAAACTTTTCAAAAAGCCTCTCTTTTTCTAAAACCCTAATCGGAGAAATCAATCAACAACCAGGAGGAAATGGATCTAGAAGAGTGGGAATTACTCCCCAAAAACAACTACAAGGGTCTCGATCTTGATCTTGATCTCGGTCATGACGAGGATCATGAAGCCAAGAAGATGATGAGAAACACCGGGAAAAGCTTCGACAATGATTACTACATCTGCCCAATACAAGATTCTGTCGGAAAAACAGAGCATCTTCATCAGAGATCTAGCGTGGTCCCCGCACAACTCCTCCAAATTCCCATAACTTGGGAACCTTTAACCCCCATGGACGAAAAAGATCACAAGAAGTACTTGGATCCGGATATTTCGGACTCAGACCCGGAATTTCTGACGGAGTCTCTTCCGTCTCCGAGAATAACCTTCAAGAAAATGAAGGAAACCGAATTTGCCGACATGAAACTAGACTCACCAGCGAGGTTCACAAGTCCTCTGCCTCAGAACGATGAGAAACATTCCGAGTCAGGAGGGGAGTACTACGACGCGGTCATTGGATCAGATGTTGAAGAAGGTAGTGACTTGACGAGCAAGAAAGAGGTTGATTGGGATGAAGGTGAAAGAATGAATCTGTGGAAGAAGGGTCTTAATGGAATTGGAGCTATATGTTCATTTGGTGTTGCAGCTGCTGCTGCCACTATATGTGTCTTCTTCCTTGGACACAACACTAGCATCCAAGGTTGTCGGAACAAGAACCAGACCCTCAGGTTTCAGATTTACTCTGATGATAATAAGGTATTTTTTTTTTTTTATAATTGTGATTCTTATTCCAAGTAAAATAGTTAAGGAAAATGATCTTGATTGACTTTTTCTGCATTTATCATCGCTGCATAATTTGATATACATATTAGTAATAGTAGGGTACTCCATTTTTTCATCAAAGTGTCTCTGTTTATAATTAAAAAGATTTAGGTACTTTGATAATGAATTACAATTTTTCGTTAGATTCATAATTTATTTCACGATACTAAATACAGTAAATTTGTTATATTTGATCTGTCCTTATAGTTTAGCTAGATAGTCTGTAATTTATATCAGTGGTTATCGCACATTTGGTTAATACCGTCTTATATTTATTCAGATCAGGCATTTATTTCAAAATTTGTCTAAACTTTTTTCGATGAATCATATATATGGGGATTCTTGAACTATTTGGATACATCAAAGACTACTTGCCAATGATTTTTAAGTTTGGTATGCTTAATTGTTGTTAAAGTTAAATCTCAACACTCTACAATTTACGTGTTTGGCTGATTAATCAGAGTGATAAGGATGCGTTTGGCGGTGTGGTCTATTACGTGTCTAGCTAAGTGAACAATGAAGTCTTTGTACGTTTTGTGTTTATATCTTTTCTTCCGTCATCGTCACACGATAAACAAAAAAACACATTTGAAATAACGTCATTGTGCTTGTCATTTACTTACAAGTTATGTGCATATTAATATCAGCTAGAGCCTAGAGATATGTTAATTGGGATCGAGTCAGCTATTATTGGTACAGATTTATTGGAGATTTAGGTTTGTAAGAACCGTAATCAAAGAAGTTTCTAGCCAACTAATCATCACTTGTCGATTAATCGATCGCCCAATATCATGATGGTTTATTACTGCTGAATGCCTTGCCTTAAACAATTGATTTATATTACTAAAAGTCTAGTATAGCTAAATAAGAAAAGTATATTATTAATTTTGGAGTAAGAATTACGAATTATAGACTAAATATTGTGGTTGGTTGCACAAAAACATAAAATAAAATTAAAAATAAGATTCTGGCAGTTTTCTTCCAAATAATAGGGTAATTAGGGCATTTGTTTTTGAGAGGGGTGCCTTAAGGTTATTTCTTACAAGTTTGGGTGATTTGATAGAGTAAATGACTAAATGTTATGAAGCTTAGCCAGATGGGTTCATATATACTTGTTATGATTCAGACTTGTTCTTAAATGCCCAAACTCGTTGATGTATGATTGTTTTTAAAAAGTTGATTTATATATGTAATGTAAATTTATTTGTTATTGCAGCGAATGAACGAAGTAGTGAAGCATGCAACAAAGCTAAATGAAGCAATCTCTGTGATGAAAGGTCTTCCGGTGGCAAGAGCTCAGATATCTTTTGGTGGATACTACGATGGACCTTAAATTAAATCATAGCCATCCGTTTAGTTACAATATATCAGATCCAATGTCTACTGCTTAAATACCGAGGGGATCTAGGTTATGTTCACGAATATAGGAAATTCAATAAATTATGTTTGTATAATTTATATTATTTGTCCGATTTGCATACTACTAGGACTACATAGTACATACTATATCAAGTTATAGTGAACGATGATATACTTATTAAGTCGTTATAAAATACAATAGGTAAATGATATATTTATAAGACGAAGAAAAATACATAAGAAAGTATAAAGTAATTTTAAACCTAATATTTTGCAATTAAGAAAACAGTCTAAAATTTTGAAGGATGATATATTATTGTGTATTTGTCTTAGTGTTGTTGTTGAGTAACTATCTATATTCAAAGGGATCGGCATAATATGCTGATATATAGAAAAATATGTTATTGTCAAAACAATTTTGAAAATGTGAACTGAACAAAACACCTTATTTTTATCGATGTTGAGAATCAAAAATTCTCAAAAAAAAAAAAGTATCAAGGTTCAAAAAAACAAATCAAAGAAGACTGAAAAAATGACATTTTTCAAAACGTAAATGCAAACGTATGTGATGATTTTCTTTTGGTGTAAAACGTAATAAACCTCTGAGTAATTAATAAATAAAAAGTATAGATTGCAAAAATAACAACTCCTAGCACAAAAAAAAAAAAGATTTAGTTGCTGCTAGAAATTGTTGTTCTTCCTTAGGGTCGCAAGCTCCATCAACAAAAAAGATCAAGCCCAATATCCATCCAAAGGCCCATAATCCAGATTTTAGATACTCAGATCCGAATATCCGACCCGCCAGTTATTTTTAACGGTCCTCCGTCAAAGCCGCTTCTCTAGTTCCCTTCCACCACTTAACGTCAGTGGTCCGTTTGACAGACAGAACAGTGAGTGTGAGAAGAGATAATGCAGACTCACCTTTTGGTGGGACCCATCCCACTCAAGGGTTGCCGTCGATTCTCGTCCTCCATTTCCGGCGATCTCTTCCCTCCGTACTCGTCTAATCTTATCGGCCGAGACCTACAACACCACCACCGTCGAAGGCGCTGTCACCGCAATCGCCCGAAACCGACGGTTACTTCTGCGGCGTATTCTTCTTCTTCGTCGTCGTCATCTTCGGCTTCTAATACCGGCGGGCAGAACCATTATGTTCTTTTGGGCATCGCTCGTAACGCTACACAAGTTGACATCAAGAGAGCTTATCGCTTGCTCGCTCGAAAGGTAAAAGGATTTTTGTTAAGGGCTCTTTTCGTTTTCTCGCTTGATTTCTCTCGTTTGGTAACGTTGGTTTGATTGATTCTTGTGCTAAAGATGTGAAATTGCAATCAGTATCAGATTTTAGTGAGATAAGAGTAGTTGGGGAACACGACCATTTTCTTCTAGCCACACAAGTTCAGTGATGGAACATAACCACTTTGGTGAAAATTTTGCAGCAATAGGTTAAAATTTATGGCTTATATACTCAATGATGAGTGTGGGGTAATAGAAAAGTGAGAATCGTGTGTTTGTATGTGAATTCTCTTAAATTATGATTCCGCATCTAGCTGCCGTAGTTTATTCATCTTCTCTGTATTCTTATATTTCAATCAAGCTCTTATACGCTTGGATCTTGAATAAATAGCATGAATATCTTATCTTCTTCCTTTTATCCAGTTCCTCAGCTTTGTTTGGGTTATGTTTGTGACTTTATTCTTGTGTTGCTTTTGAAGTTTCACCCTGATGTGAATAAGGACTCTAAAGCCGGAGAGCTATTCAAGAACATACGTTGTTCCTACGAAGTCGGTATTCCTTCTAAAGCTTATTTTCCTTCTATGAGAGTGTTAACCACAAGTCCTGAGTTTTTTCTTGGAATTCAATTTTGAGTGTCAACATTTTACCTGTATTTTTTGCAAAAGGTACTATCAAATGAAGCTACAAGGACTCAGTACGATCGAGCACTTAAACATCAAGAAAATTCCCGTAGAGTGAAAAGGCAAAACTACAACCCTGATGTTGAAGATGCCATGAAGTATTATTACAGCTGGTCTGAGAAAAGACACAGATCCAGACACGAGAGATTCTATGGAAACTATTCTACATATCCGAACTCACAATTCTACGCTGAGACTGAGCCACTAGAAGAAGAAGAAGAAGAAACAATACAAGAACAACGAGACTCCTTTGTCAAAGTTCTCAAATCTGCCTTCTCATCGATGTTTCTTCTATATACTCTCGGGTGTCTAGCATCTCTCACATTTAGCACATTCACAGCTTTGCTCGACAAGGAACTCGACATGGGTTACAAAGTCGGATTCATGATCGCTTGGATACTCGGCGGAAAAGGTGGTATCCTTCTCACTCTCTGCCTAACATTTGCAAGCTGGCTCTGTGGAAAAGCAAGCAGCAGTGTGGTTGTTCTTGTGGTAGTGGCAACGTGGGTTGGTTCCAGTTTAGCTAGACATGCTCCTCTTCCACAAGGAGCTCTTCTCACCCTCCTCTACATGTCAATCAAGCTTCAAGTTGACTCAACCTGAATCTTGTCTGAGTTTCACTACGTTTTAGGTTGTAAATAGCTAAATTACATGTTCTCTATGCCAATGGTAAGAAGTATGGCCAATGATCTGATGAATATGTATTTTGTTGATTTTGGGTCTGGAGATAGTAAAGAGAAGAAATTGCTTGAAAGTTACAAACTCTTTGTATTTCTTTTTCCAAGATTACAAATCAATGAATCAAAGTTACATAATTCAGGAGAAGAATTAGAACGAATAAAGGGTTATTATTAACTCGTGCAAGTATTTATTATTATTGTTTCTTAAATTTTTCTGCACAAAGAAGAGACCAAAAAAAGAAAAAAAATAGATGAAATCTTTTGAACTATTATTCATTTCATCATCTTCATTGAGTTTTCTCTCTCATCTCCTTGAGATTCCTCCAAAGGTATCTTCCGCTAGCCATATCGACGAACACCCAAAACCCATTCTCCATCTTCTGTTAAAATCGCAATTGAACAAGAATGAGAGAAATTAGAACAAATCCCAGAAATCAAAATCAAGAAATTTAACCAAAAAAAACCTTACCTTTTTGAAATCGATTCCTTCTTTCTCATTCAATTCGACAGGTGAGTCGTCTTCCGGCGAAAAACTCACCGTCTTCCATGCGAAATATCCGGCGAGTACAGCTGAGAAGAACACCAATAAGAACCTCAACGGACACATGAAGAAAGAAAGAAAATTGGAATTTTGATCTCAATGTGTAGAAGAATGAGAAAGTTTTAGGGTTCGTGAGAGATTCTGGGAAACGAATTGTGTGAGAAAGAGAGAAACAATAAGAATTATAGAGACATTTAAGGGGAGCGATTGAGATTACATGTCTCCCTCTCCACTACGAGAATAAGGAAACGCGTTTCTGAATTTTTCAGCAATGTGAAAATATATATGAGAGTTGGTGTTTTTATTTATATACACGTCAATGATATAAACAAATTGTTATATATCAGCCCCAATTGTTTTTGATGTTTCAAATAAATCCTTGATTTCTACGAAATTTGTCTTGACATAAATACAATTGAGGGGGTGCGTTGTGGTAACCATGCAAAAGTAGGGGGTTTATATGAAATGTTTATTATTTTATTTTAATGGGTAAAAGAAATACAAAATAAGTCAAATACATTTTTACGAGCCTCTCTAGAAGAGGCTGACCTCAACTACCACTTATGTAGTTGTATTATTGTATGTATTATCATGTATGATGAAGTTTTTGTCAACGCGACGCAACTATGGAATTGAAATAGCTCTTCTTAAAAAGTCTTAAATTCTCCTTTGTACAATTCGAGGGGCGTTGTTCTAGAAATTGTCAAAATATCATATGTAAAAGAGTTAGTTAATTGTCATATCGATTGTTTTGGTTATGTTGGTTTTAATGCAAATTCTTGTTTGATAACAAAAAGTGATTATTTGGTAGAACATCGTGTTCTTATAGCTCAAATGTCATGGAAAATAACTAAAAGTAACCCTTTGCATCTTTTCATCTTGTTGATTCGAGATTTTTTTTATAGGAAGCTTTGATGTCAAATCTAAAAAGCTCAATCTTTATAAATAACCAATTGATAATCTTTGCATCTGTGTTAAATTATGGTACCTTGAGAGGGAAAATTAGCTTCTTCCTTTTTTTTTTTTGTCTCAGTATTATGAACTATATGGATTTTATAAAATTCAGAGTAACACCAAAGGCCTCGTAGATAATTTCACGCTTTCATTTGCGTGTCCATACCTTGCAGTTACGGACTTATGGGTCTGATTTCTTATAGATTCGATGCTTTTTTTGTTATTGCAAAATTGTTGGACCACAGAACATAGCTAAGACTCCGGTAAACAGTTTATGAGTGTGTTTACACACTGTCGTTAAACTGTTTGACCAACCTCTAAAATAACGTTTCTCAGTTTAAGGGTTCGGTTATCTAGCATACAACAACACCAATTTGGAAAAAGCAATTTCAACCGTACATCGAAATTTCTAAAAGGTAGAGCTTCCGCTAAACTAAACTCTACCCTATTGCTTTGTGTATCCTTGTATATGGGTTTAAGTTTAGTTTTGCAGATGCTCTACCAGCTTTAACCGATAACCAAATCGAATTTTTGTTCCGTTAATATTTAGCATTTAAATGAAATACCCGATAACCGGAATATCCAAACCGAATTGAATCAAACGGTTCAAAGTGGCAGGCCAAACCGTCATCAAAACGACAGAGGTGACCCTATTGTGAACAGCTTCTTCACTTTACCTGAGCCTGAAGGCAACCAAGGCAAGAACTAAATAGGAGGCTTTTTGGGATATGATCCGATTGATGGTATATACAAAGCACTGTGCATTCTTACAGACTCCAAGAATGGCATTTTTACATTGGGAGCTCAAATACCATGGAGAATAATAACCAAAGGTTTCCCTAGGCATTCGTATACTCTAGGTTGTGGGCGATGCATTAATGGAGTAATATCTACTATGAAAACAGAGGCTGTATAATGAGCTTTGATGTCAGATCTGAAAAGTTCAACCTGATAAAATTTCCGGTGGGTAACTATAGTTTGAGTTTTCTTATTGTACCTTATGAGGGAAGGTTAGTCATAGTTAATACTAATTATTTGCCTTCTATTGATCTTTGGATTTTGAAATATGGAGATAGACACAAATGGAGGCATAAACACTTTGTTTTACCTCTTTCTGAAATGGACCCAATACGGAGGAAAAAGCTACGCTTCAATGGTGTTAGTGATGCTGGTGAGCTTGTGTTTGCACAATGGAGTTTGTCTCAATCGTTTTATATTCTATATGTTGATCCAAGGAGAAACAGTATTAGAGAAGTCTTGTATAAAGGAACTGTGGGTGATGAATTTAGATGCCGTTATGGACTCGATAGAGACAAAATACACAACATGGATGTTCTCCCAAATCATATGGAGACTCTCGTGTCTTTGTAAAGCAGAGCCTTCATTGCTCAATAGCCTTTTTTTCTTTGTTTTCCCTTTTAGTGACACTTAATTTTGATAAAACTATATGATTATCTTTATGTCTTTGATTTTTCTTGTGATCTATATTTGATCATTCCTTGATTTGGTGTGCCTCGATCTGCATACTATTGCACATATATATATATATATATATAATAGATGCTAGCGACTAAATCTCGTGGAAACAATGAAAAGAATTGTTAGTTGATGAAATGGAGAAGAGTATTATATGAGAAGAATAAGAAGCAATGTCATATAATTTGATCCTTGCTCTTTAAAGTTTTTATGATTTTTGCAATATAATTAACCTTAAACAAAAAAGAAAGAAAGTAGAAGCATGTAAAGTAAGAGACTTGACTATTTTGCTGCATAGTGAAAGAGACATTGACAAAAGTATTAAAATTTTGCTGCAGGTAGAACATAGAGAGCTTCTTCAGGCGAAACCAAAGACACTGGAACACTGCGTGATGGTATTGTCAATATGGGTGGCGACTGGTTAAAGATGGAGTTTGCACTCATTGCTTGATAGAAAGCATCATTAGTGTCTTGCACAAGTGATAAACCGCTTGCTACTCTCTGGGAGCAATAATCTTCTATAAATTTCTTTACTTCCTCCATCGTTAAATCCTTCGGATGAAATGCTTAAGGTTGAGGTTCCATAGAATCAGAAGCAAATCGTTGAGTTAGGAGAATCGCATGGCAAAAGAAACCAATCCCTCCAACGATGGAGGAAGTAAAGAAATTTATAGAAGATAATTGCTCCTAGAGAGTAGAAAGCGGTTTATCACTTGTGCAAGACACTAATGCTGCTTTCTATCAAGCAATGCGTTGCAAACTCCATCTTTAACTAGTCGCCGCCCATATTGACAATACCATCATGCAGTGATGTTCCAGTGTCTTTGGTTTGGTCTGAGACATATCCAACAGTAATATGAACTCAAAACATCAATGATGAGTGACAGAGATTTCTTGTTAGAATGTTGAATAACTTCAAGTCCCAACATAAGTTTTTAAGTTATAGAAAGATTTGGCAAATCAGAAACAGAACGTCTTTTAGTTTTGAGAGTAATGACAAAGAAGAATCATTACAAAATATGAAAAAGAGAACAATTCTGTTCATGGAGATCACAAGTTTGACTCCGAAGCATATGCCATAATGAGCTTTGATCTCAGATCTGAAAAGTTCGATTTGATTAAATATCCGATCGATTATGACAATCAAGGTTTTTCGTATCTTATGAGTTATGATGGAATAATAGCTCTGGTAAATTCCATTAGCTATGGTCTTGAATTATGGATTGATTTTTTTTGCATATAAAGTTTTGTTTTTTTCTTGTAAAGACAGAGAGTATAAAAAAAAAACATCCCCTATATATTATTTAGGGAGTACACTTATAAATAAACTTTACAAAATGTTAATAATTAGATCATATTGTCATTACATCTAAGAACAAATTAAAATATCTCATTAAGGGAATTTTAGTCAATTAATTATTAATTAATTATTATGTGAATCATTTAATTAAATATTAAATTAATTATTTATAATTTTTGTTTTAAGTAAGTTATGTATTTCTTTTGAAAAAAAAAAAAAATAGATTTTGTGAAGATTATATTGATTTAATTAAACATACTAATTAAATTAAATTAAATGTTGATTTAATTTTCCAAAAATAAGAGATTTGAATGTATATTGCGATTTTTTGGAATATTTTAAGGAATAATTTAAACTGATTTAATTCTGTTTTTAGGTGCTAACAAAGATTCCATATAATAAAAATTAGAATTTTCCTAAAGTTTTGGAAGAATTACAAATTTCTAATATCCTGATTTTATAATTTTTGGATATTTTTCTATAATTGCAATTTGTCTCTGTGCTATAGAACAAGATATATCCTAGTACTACTCAAAAAAATAACATGTTATGAAAATCAAAACTTTCGTAACAATTAAATATACAAAATAAAATAGAAACCATAAAATATTAATTTGTATTATTATTTACTTAATTTGTTTTTGCCTTTGTTTGAAATTAACCTTATTTACTGTATATCTAATTCAACTAATTAATGGACGCTATATAGATAGGAAACGCATGAGTGTAGCAGACGGAAGAACAAATAAGCGTTTAAAGAAGTCGAAAGGACAAACTGATCGTTTTCTCGTCTCCGCAACACAAGAATACCTATTCTCATGTGGAAGATTGTCAAATCACAATCCCCAAGAATGGTTTAATCCGTCGTTTTTATTCTGTTCACGGTTTGATTTGCTTGGAAGGTTCTAAAAGGCTCGTGATTTGGAACCCTTTCGTGAAACGATCCTTCACTTTACCTGAAGCTCAAGGCACCGGAGGCGAATACTACGTAGGAGGGTTTTTAGGATATGAACCGATTGAGGGTAAATACAAAGCATTGTGCATTGTCAAAGGATGGAACACTCAAGTTCTTACACTGGGAGCTCAAGAATCATGGAGAGTAATAACCGAAGGTAGCCCTGTGCATTGGCCTGCTAAAGATTGTGGGCGATGCATTAATGGAGTAATCTACTATAAAGCTCTTTGCTTGCCTCCAAGGCATTCTCTAATGAGCTTTGATCTCAGGTCTGAAAAGTTCGATTTGATTGAGTTTCCGATGCGTGATTTTGTTCGCTTTCTTATGGTATCTTACGAGGGAAGGTTGGCTTTGATAAGTTCAAGTAGCTCTGTTGTTGAAATATGGAGTTTGGAGGATACAGAGAATCAAAAATATTGGTCGTATGAACAGTTTCTTTTAAGTCTCCCTCCTAACAAAAATTTGAAGTGTTTGGATCTGAAGGGTGTTACTGATGCTGGTGAGCTTTTTATACAGGAATGAGTTTGAATGGATCGTTCTATGTTGTGTATTTTCATCCGAAGAGAAACTAAATTTCGAGGAATTGCAAGTAACGAGATTTGGCAACCTGATAGACTTGGATTTGATCTTGTGAATGACTTTTATGTTTTACCAAAGCACATTGAGAGTGTCATCTCATTGTAAGAGCTTTCATCTATCGTAGAACGACACTTTATTTATGCAGTGTTCTTCTTTAGATTGTTCTTGTAACCACTGATATTGATTGATTGATTTGATTGATCCCATTGGGGTACTTTTCCATGATTTGATCATTTCTACCTGTCATAATGTGGATATTGTATATGCAAGCTAGTAATAGAAAGTATACAGAGAGACTATAATATCTGCTTAAGATTGCACCTAAAGCTCCTCTGTTCTGTTTCTAGCATTTTTCATGTGATACTTTTTCAGAATTGGAAAGACTTCTTGTCCTAAAGTTAAACAAGTACAGAAGAAATACTTGACATCTTCATTAATTAGATTACCAGTGCTTAGATATATACCTGACATCTACAAAAGCAAAGGACGATTAGCCTTAATTATTTGCCGTTTGAATTCAATGAAAAATTCAACATTTTGAGACATGGATCTCTGTAAAAGAGGATCGTAGTGGTATTAATATGATACCTTATGAGAAAAGATTAGCCTTAAAGTTCACTTATGCTAGTTAGTTTATTTTGTGCCATGGACTTGGATATCCTGTGAAATTTATTTCAAAACCATTTGGTAATATATGCACATATCCCTTACATATTAATGTTAGAATATTATCGATGTGTGTGATTCTTAACAATTAGAACAACTGAATTTGAAAAAATTGTGGATGATGAATTTAGGTCTTGCCGGACTCGAAGAGTATTCTACAAACGACATAAATACTTTTCCAAATCACATCGAGAGTCTTATATCTTGGTAAATAGCGTTTTTTTTTTGGTAAAATGTTAAATTTTATACCATTTTGACAGAAGATGCAGAGACAAACGAAGAAGACAGAAATACTGAAAATAAACTAAGACAAACAAGGAGACTTAACCTAATGAAAAGAAATACAACAGTTTTTACATTGCTCAATGCTCTTCAACAGTTTTTTGTTTGTTTCGTTTGCCATAGAACGACACCTAATTTTATGCTACTATATGATTCTCTTATAGATTTTTCTTGATATCTATATCCATTCCCATGGAAGGCTTTTCTAATAAAGTGATCATTACTTAGTTTTGAATGTACCCCAACATGTGTTATAACAATGTGGGCCGGGTTCTGCATGCAGACTATGGCATAAATTTATGCAAGCGACTTATCTCTTAAAAGTTAGAAACAATGGCATTGAATTTTCAGTTGATGATACGTAGAACATCCATAAGCAAACTAGAGATTCTTCGATACGTGTATAAGAGATGAAGCCTAAGCTATTATTAGGCTGCATCGGTCAATGATACACATGCCTTCGTCTTTTTGTTTCTTTCTCTTTCAATAACTTTGACTCCTACACTGTGACTTCACCACGAATCCAACACCAACACTGTGACAAACACAATTAGATAATCAATTTTCATATCACACAAAGATAAGATCCATCTCTTGCAGAAGCAGAACAGGATATTAGTTTTGATAGTAGCAAAATGTAATTTATATATTCCCAATTAAACTATAGTTATAAACTTTGACAAAAGTATTAAAATATTGAATCCGTACATGTGTTTTGGACGCGTATTAAATTTGAAAACAAAAGAAACATAGTGGATAAGATTGTTTACAAGTCAACATACAACAACTTAGATAAATAAAGGAAAATTCCGATTTGATGCGAACATGACGATGCAACCATATCTCTCCAAAGTGTCGCATTCCCCACTAATTTTACTTAGAAATATCTATAGCCTAAGATGCCATATAATATATGTAACGTTTTATAAATGTTCTTATTCGGCTAGATTATTTTCTGACAATACATAGCACAATGTTTAGTTTTCCAACACTATTTTTTTAATATTGGAAAAAAAATTCAGTGACATCCCAAATATCTCGACATATCCAACAGTAATATGAACTCAAAACATCAATCCACGAATTGCGTTTTGCCCGAGAGATTTATTTAGAAAGATTATCATATCCAAGGAAATTAGTCTAGTTGATCCCAAAATTTAGGTAAGTTACAAATAAAACATCTGTTTGTTTTAGTTAAACTCTTAAGAGATATAAATTAATTAGTTGTTTTTTAAAAAGGGGGATAAACTCTTCAGTTTCTTAAAAGGATGTTTGCCTAAATTAATCAAAAATTATATCTTTTGATGTTTTAGTATGTTTGTACATACTTTTAAAAGAATTCAAATACCAAATATAACCTTTAATCCCAAAATTATTGTCTCTTGGCTTTATGAAATGCCTTAATCAGCTCCACCTCCACTGAATCTTACCTAAGCATCGATCACGTGCATGTAGTATACACACAACCTATTAGGCTATTACATTTAAAGTGTATAAATAAATACACACTTAAAACTGACACCTATCTTCTTTAAGACTTTAACAGTCGTTTTATTACAGCATTCTGATCAAAGCCCATAAAAGTAAAGTACACGGAGAAGAAGAAGAAGAGGAAGAAGAAGAAGCCATGAATGCTTTAGCAGCAACAAACAGAAACTTCAAGTTAGCTTCTAGGCTTCTGGGTTTGGATTCTAAGCTCGAGAAAAGTCTTCTCATCCCCTTCAGAGAAATCAAGGTTCGAAATTTTCATCTATTTAACTTCTTTTTAAACCTAGTTGAGTTTTTTTTTCCTCAAATAATTAACCCTGATCGGCTGATTTCATTCCTTCTCCGGCGTCCGGAGATGATTATTCTTCGCGGCGGATTTTAATGAAAAATGATTTCTGAATGTTTCGGGGCATTTCGAAACCCGACCCGCTATTTGCGGATCCGGTTACTGAATTATATAACCGGGGGGAACCAATTTAATCAACCGGTTTTGTAATCTTTGCAGGTGGAATGTACCATACCGAAAGACGATGGGACACTAGCATCATTTGTTGGGTTCAGAGTCCAACACGACAATGCAAGAGGTCCCATGAAAGGTGGAATTAGATATCATCCTGAGGTTTTTGACTTTTGACTTTTGAACTGAAATCAAATGTAACAATTCAGTATACAATTTCGGTTTTGGTATGATGCTAACCGGTTATTGTGTTATTCTCTCCATGCAGGTTGATCCGGATGAAGTGAACGCATTGGCTCAGCTCATGACTTGGAAAACAGCAGTGGCTAAGATTCCGTACGGTGGAGCCAAAGGAGGGATTGGTTGTGACCCGAGCAAGCTCAGTATCTCCGAGCTCGAGCGATTGACTCGAGTTTTCACTCAGAAGATTCATGATCTCATTGGAATTCATACTGATGTTCCAGCTCCAGATATGGGCACTGGTCCTCAGGTTTTTAAACTCTCTTCAAAACGTTTCCATTAAGCTTTTTTTTTGTTTTTCTTGAGTCATTTTTCAATTTTTTTTCCTTGGTGAATTTGCAGACAATGGCTTGGATTCTTGATGAGTACTCTAAGTTTCATGGATACTCGCCTGCAGTTGTGACTGGAAAACCCATTGTAAGTAACTGTAATCACGGGTTTGTTTTGCTAATCACTGGTATAAGTTCCTGAATGGTTAATGATGTCTATGAGCCAGGATCTTGGTGGATCACTAGGGAGAGATGCGGCTACTGGAAGAGGAGTGATGTTTGCAACCGAAGCTTTGCTTAACGAACACGGCAAGAGCATATCGGGGCAGCGTTTTGTCATCCAGGTGAAGTTTTGAAAATCTTTCTTTTATTGCAGTTTCTCGCGAGCCAGAGAGATTTTTCTCAATCGGGATAAAATGTTGGTTCTTTAGGGATTTGGTAATGTGGGTTCTTGGGCGGCGAAGCTGATAAGTGAAAAGGGTGGCAAGATTGTTGCGGTGAGTGATATTACCGGAGCAATCAAGAACAAGGACGGTATTGATATCCTGGCCTTGCTCAAGCATACAAAACAACACAGAGGTGTCAATGGGTTTGATGGTGCGGATTCGATCGATCCAAATTCCATACTGGTGGAGGATTGCGATATCCTCGTCCCTGCAGCACTTGGTGGTGTCATCAACAGGTTCAAGCTTTTTTGCTACACAAACTTACATTTTGTTGAAACTTTCTCTAAAACTATTAATTGGGTTTTGGTTGAAGGGAGAATGCGAATGAGATTAAAGCAAAGTTCATCATAGAAGCTGCTAATCATCCAACTGATCCAGATGCCGATGAGGTTTGATTGTCCTCTTCTTTTACTTCGGAAATTCTCATTGCGGATCTGTAATGGAGACTCTTGTATTACAGATCTTAAGTAAGAAAGGTGTGGTTATTCTCCCAGACATATATGCAAACTCTGGAGGAGTCACTGTCAGTTACTTCGAATGGGTTCAGGTATGAGTCTATAAACTACTAACCTTGGACAAACCAAGTACCCGAACCAAACTGATATTTGATCATTATATATAAGTTGTTTTCTGGTAATGTGCAGAACATACAAGGGTTTATGTGGGAAGAAGAGAAGGTGAACGATGAGCTAAAGACTTACATGACTCGCTCTTTCAAGGACTTGAAAGAGATGTGCAAAACTCACTCCTGCGATCTCCGGATGGGAGCTTTCACTCTCGGTGTTAATCGTGTTGCTCAGGCTACCATTCTCAGAGGCTGGGGAGCTTAAGATTCTCTAATCTTTATGAATCTCCTTAATAAAACGAGCCAACCTTTAATGCTCTTTTTTTCTACTCCTACTTTGGCTTAGAGGTCTTCTTGAGTTAACAGATCTGTGTTTATAACCAGATGATGCTTCTGTATGTAATAAAACCTTAAACTCAGATAATTGATGAACTTTTTTACTCTTTTCATAAACCAAAGTATCAAAAACTAGAATCTGAAAAACGATTACCATCATTAAGGTTATTAATGATCCAAGATAAAAGGAGGAATTACAAGCTTATGCTATAGAATATGAATCTATCCTCTCCCTCGGCCTCTGAAGCCTCCACGAGAACCACCTCTTGGTTGAAACCCTCTGCCACCACCTCTGGGAGCACCTCTACCTCTGAAATTGCCTCTACCACGGGGAGCGCCTCTTCCTCCACCACGGCCTCCTGATTGCCCCCTGCAAGAAAAACAGAACAATACTGTTGTTACAGACTTTTTCTAACACTTCAACAAGTTTGTTCTCCTACTTTAAAGGGCCTAAGAATTGGCGACTCGACAAGTGTAAAAATCAGAAAGAAGCTATATTTTTGCTAACGGGTAAAGAAATGTGGCTTACTTTGGTTGAGGAAGGAATCTTGATAGAGGTAAAAGCTTCCCAGGGTCAATGAAGAACTTCTCGCCTTGAGTATAAAAGGTAGCTACAATACCTACCATCATTTTGATAGAAAACAGCTGAAAAAGTAAGAACCAATGCTTTCGATATTAGTGAGCAGGCCAGTAAAAGAAGAAGGCAACAGAGAGAAAGAGAGAGATAACACATACAGATTCATTAATCGGACCATAGATTTCATCTACTCTCCCAATCTGGGTCTTGTTTTGTAGGTAGATTGGGGCATTGAAATATGGGATTTTCTCATTCGATAGCTTGGTCACAGCATCTCCCTCACAAGCATGGAGAAAGGTTGCAACTTCTGTATAACCAAAGAAACAAACTTTATCACAGATGACAATTCACAAGTTATTTCCTTTCAACTAACTTTAAAACTGTCACAAAACCTCAACTCTAAAGATGAATCTAACAAAATCCTAATAACAAGAAACAATTCATCAACGGGAATAACAAGAATTTCTTTTTTTTTTTTTTGAAAAATTCAGCAACAAACGCTCATTAATGTCAAAGCTGCTAACTTTGTCAAGAAATTCTTCAGCTTGATCGGTAAACCAAGAATGAGAATCGTCAAAGAGGATTAGAAAACGAACCAACGACTTCGCTGGGAGGTCCTTCGTCACGAGGTCCACCACCAAAGCGTCGCCGCCATCTCTTCCTCCCCTTCCCCTGAAGCTCCCGCCGCCACGTGGTGGTCTCATCTTTTTTTTGGTTTTGTTTCTTCTTAGCAGCGCTCTGGTCCTCAAGAGGTTTTTAAGGTTTTAGCGAGCGAAGCAATTGGAGTGTACAATAAGTAGTGAATACTATTTTAACAAAAAGATGAAAAGAAGTAGTGACTGTACGTAGGGTTTTCAGAAATCGCAGACCGGTTACGATCTCTTTAAACCGGGAATTTTAACGTGCATATGGAAGCAGACAAGTTAAACCGTTAAAAGCTTTTAAACGAATTGACATATGGTGTGGTCTTAATAGTTTACAGTAATTACGAGTTAAGTAGTCCGGAAATCCAAACTCAGCTAGCACCGGGCATCCGGTTGACCACTTGGCCCAAACAACGGTTGCAGGGGAATCAAACCTAGGCGCACTAAGGTCAAATGGGTCCACACACTTTCTTTCCCCTAGGTCCCAGTCCAATTAACCACTGCACCACCTTTGTTTGGGTTGAGTTTTAAAGTCGAGTATCTTTGTGTATTATCACTATAGAACTGTTTATCTTTGAAATTCAACTTATATACATTATATCAAAACGTCCGTTACCTATGACTCTATCGGTTAAAATCTTCAACTAATTGTAAAAAGATTATCATACCAAATTTGTTAAATAAACCGATTAATTATATAACTCCCCAAACTATACCGAAAAGAGTGAATTTTTTCTTTTAAGTCAATTGGTCAATAATTTTTTAAACAATTTATACTATAAACAGATTTGAATAACATGTAATTAATTAGATATTCTTTATTAATTTATGCCTATGTTGGTTTAAGTTTGGTTTGGCTTTCTCACATTTCACTTATTAGACACTTAAAAAAGGCACAAACCTCTATAGACGTATCAAACTACGCAAATGATAACAAACAGAAAAAAAAGCACACTTGAAGGCTTAAACAGCCCTCAAAACTTTCTATTACTAATTCAATTTCTCTGTTACCTTCTTTTCTATCTTTTCATACATACGAAGACGCATCCATTTCATTACATTCAGCAAACAGGTTGCGTCTGGTTTCACCTTTTTGATTGTACTATGATCCTTATGCTCCAATTGTCTTCTCTGGCTTTGTAACCGAACATATGATGCTAGCACACCGTCCTCCCAAAGCATATTGATGCAATGTACAGATTTTTCGCCCATTTGTCCTGAAAATCAACCAACACCGCAGAGGTCCTAATTTAGTATACGGAAACAAACCATAAATCCAACTTTTGTTCAAAACAAAAGAAACCCACCTTAACATGAGTGCTTGGAAAGGCGGTGGTGCGAAGAGTCTCTTGAGTTTCATCCATCATTTTACGTTTTGGTACACTTAATATAAAAGCTGCTTGATCTGCAGTTGCTGCCATTGATGTTATCCTATACCCACTTTCCCACCTCCTATGTATTCCATCACTTGGGTACAAAAAGTCGAGCTCCACGACCTTTTCACACAATAACCAAACAAGATTATTAGGGAAGATATCAGAATGTTCTAAAGGAAAATGTCAAAAATGCTTTTAAGGTTAAGAGATGGAAACCTACCTGATCAGAGAAGCCCGAGTTCCTCGACATTACCACACCCCAACGGTTCCCAGCAGTTGTCATGGAGGTTACATGAAAATCTTCTTTCCATTTCTTATTTATCCACTTGAAAGGAAATGAGTCGCTGACTTTGTAAGATTGCTGAGTATAAGAAGTTCCTACCAATTTACAACAAGTAAAAATAAGTAAAGAAGACTTCATGTTATAAGGTTATTATGTAAGTATGACACTGTTATAGTTAAGTGTGACATAAAATTTGAAGATTACTACCATTAAAACCAACCTTTTGACATAACAACTAACGAGCTCCCGTTATCTGCACCAGCTATGGAACTGATATAGTAGTTCTTTTCCCATTGTTCCATAATCCAGTCCTGCCAAAAAAAACAAATGGTGAGTTACTGCAAAATTGATTGATTCCTAAATGCTTCGAGCGATTATTACCTTGTGAAGGAAGACAGTTGACAATTCATAAACTTGAGAGGTGAATCCAGTCCCAGCATCCATTATGAGGGCCCAGAGACTAGCTGCTGATGCTACACAGCTAATTAAAAGGCCATCCTCATTACCTTTCTGAACATGTTGGTGCAGCCTTGAGTCTGCAACGTTGTAGTGATATCTACACAAAGGAAAATGACAATAAACCGTAGTGAGAAATTTGATTAACTAAGGTTTTCAAAATTTTCAAGTGTGCAAATTTTACCTCTGTTTCATGGGACGACGAGCATTATAGACGGAGATCCACTGACAAGCAGGACTGCCAATTCTGATTTTCTTCTTTGGCTGTTCATCCTCTTCCGAATGAAGAAGCAATCTTCCCCGTTTTTGCCCAACCTGTATTACCAAAAGAAGCAAAATCAGCATTTTCAGAAATATTTATAACAGTTGAATAATAAAGCATAAGAACGAGAAAATAGCCAGCAACCTTAAGAGCCCCATCAATTCTAATTGGTCTAGATAGAGCACATGGTTCAATAAGAGAATCAAAAATCGAAATAAGCTTTGCATAGTTGGGCTCTTCGTCAAACTTCATATTAGTAACTGCCTCAAGGAATAATTTAAACGGTGGTGGACAAAAACAGCACATCAGTTCAGGAGAAGTTGACATCTTTTTCTTGCAAACAAGAAAGCTCTTATTATCACCCTGCAAAAAAACAGTAAACAATATAACATAAAATTGACAGCATTAACGAAGAAAATGAATCAGATATAATTGTAAGGTCATGTAGAGAAATAAAAACAGACCTGATATCCTTGCCATGGCAGTCTTCCCTTCAAGAGAAAAATTAAAGTATAAGCCAATGACTCTAGATCATCTCTCCGACTTCCAGTACGACCTAGATGTGCATGAACACTTGCATACCTTATTGTTCCCCTGCATGTGAAACATAATAAACATGTAAAGAAATATGAAACATTTATATATAAAGAAAAACAAAAACATACACTAATGAAAATACCTGAACACATCAGGTCTTTGATCATATTCAACATGCTGGCCTGAGTGCGAATCTTTCCATCTTGATGCTGAAACAAAAAAAGATTATGTGAACACTAATGCAAACATCAAAGAAGAGAACCAATATAATTATCCCATAAACGTTGTAGACACAGAAGAGAAGAAACTAGTACTAATGTTTAAAGTGTGTTCATAAAAAGATAATAACAAACTCACCTAGACCAAGATCGATAAGGTAGAGTTTTTTCTCATCTGCTGTTCCCGGTTGACCTAGTAAAAAGTTTTCGGGCTTCACATCTCCATGGACAAACCTAGTTTGACAGGGGGATGGAACATAACATGACACTCAGGTCAATGAAAGCAAATTGTGACAGTAGATTGTAATTACTTCCGTGAAATGAATGAAACTATTTGTTAAGAAGTTACCAAAACAATATTTTAACTTACCCTTTCATATGAAGTTTCTCAAGAATAGATATGGACTCAACTGCAATGCAGGCTACCATGTTTGGAGACATCCTGCCACATGTTATGAACATGAAACATATGAAATATCTTGCCAACAGGTTAAAGTGTGGTGAAATAAGAAGAGTGCTTACGATTGCCCCGAAGAATTCCAAACATCCCAGAGACTTGGACCAAGCATGTCCATGACCTGAAATATTAATTAATACGTTACTCAATACATGATAGCTCAATCAATCTCAAAGTAAATATAATAAAGCTCATACTATATACATAATGTAAAATCTCCTTGACTTCTTATGATACAGGAACTCCATAGCAACCATTGCGTATTTTTTTAGGAGAAAGAATCAGATGATATGACAAATAAGTTGATCAGAGAAACTTGGCAGGAAAATTCAGATAGAATGCATGCAAGTCTTACTTGTACACTTGCCACTCGTAAGGTGGGCCAAAATTGCAGCCTTTGCTATTGCGGTGCTCAAATTTCAGGGCCACCTGTAAAAGAGAAAAAACAAAAAAAAAATTACGATTTGACTTCCTTGGTCTACAACCCTCATGAATCTTCACTTCAGTATGCTTCTTTACAACATACCTCAATTGCATCTGCCCCAATCCTATCACTGCCACCACTCACCCTTCTACCAACAAATACTTGCCCAAAGCCTCCTTTACCGAGTTTCCTCTCAGTCTTATAAACAGGAGAATTTCCAACTTGTACCTATACACAATAAATGAAATCAAAATCAATACCCTCTCAAACAGAAAGCCTGGTAGTTGAATGTCATAAGATCAGTAATTTTACCCTTTCAGGGACTGGAGCTGTGCTGGAATCTTCTTCCGCACCAACTATCTTCTCTGCGCTTCCACCTTCCATAGCGATATCCTTATCAGCTACCCCTTCAACTTGATTAAAAGCAGGTTCACCTACTGCTGGACGAGCCTCACAAGGTTCAGCCTCTAAATCTATTAACCTGATGCCTCTACCCCTACCGACAGCACCAGTTGGTCTTGGAGGTGCAGGGCCTTTTGCTGCAGCGTTACCCCTTCCTCTACCACCACCACCTCTTCTCCTTGTTACAGGCTGAGGAGGGAGTTCAATATTTTCCACCTGGTCAATCACCTGAGGGCTAGGTTGTCTCAATCTACGTGCTCCACTTCTTAACTCTGGCATTCTTACTCCATACAAAGAGTAAGAAAATATTGTTCTTTCAGTATACCTCTTTAGCTAACCTGCGGTATAAACAGAGGTAGCAGAGAGTAAGTATTTAATTGATCAAAAGTGAACGAACCAATATCATTGGCATTTCCTTCACAATCCAAAAGAGAGGACACAAATCTATTGTGATAGCAAGTAAATACAATCTACTAGAATAAAAGAAATAGTGGTTTGCACTCGGAGCATTGTCTTCCCATCAAATCACTTAATTGTCATCCTTATACAGAAACACTTTCCAATCAAACAGATAAACAATCAAAATCACAAGCACCATACAGTCATCAACTTTGGCTCAATAGTATCAAAATCATCATTACTGTTCGAGGATGGCGAATACATCAAACGAATTTATGAAGAAAGTCGATTTACTACTCAGTTAATCGATCAAACACCATTAATACAAACTGCAGGTGATTCTCATCTTCACAAAATTATACAAACACAATTAAAAGTAACATAGATTCAAAAGAATCAGTGTAACCAAACGACAGTTTTGATACAAAAATATGCTCGATCATCATCCACAAAAACAAGATCTTTCCAGATAAATCATAAGAAAAATATATGAAACAAAACATCAAAATACAACAACCACCACCGAATCAAATTCCAGATGTCAAAAACATCTTACCCGATGAAGGATTTAGGATTAACCCTTCAAAAGGAACGATGATCGGACTATGGTGACCGTAAAATCGATCCAAAAAATTGAAACTTTCAGATCTCCTTGGAAATTTCAGAATGAGAAAACCGACGGCTTTCTCCAATTACGGCGATTTAAATGTGAGAACTTTCTAAGCTGTGAAGCACACCTAGACATAGAGAAAGCTTCAGGTAGTATAAATAATGAAGATTGAAAATATGGAGATGAAGAGAGACGATGAAGAAGATGAGAGGAGGTGCAGATTTGGGGAAGAAATTTGTTTTTTTTTTTGGGTCCAATTCTTTTTTTTTTCTTGGATGGATTGATCAACTTTAGAAAACAAATTCTGGCAAATATTTGGTAAAGATTTTTGTTTTATTTTCATTGCTTTAAATTTTTTTGAAAAATAAAAAGCTTTGTGTACTTCTCGAATGTTAATGGTCTTAATATTGCTGCTTACTTCGGTTTGCTCGCATGATTTTAAATTTTAAATTTTAAATTTATTAATGTACTACTTTAACACGTACATATAATAATTTCAGCAAATGTTCGTACGTATAAAATGGGACTTGTATGTTGTATCCAGTAAAGCGCACGTGTAAGGGTCCTTAGTGTAATAAACCACATCCTTATGTTAAATGTCTTGTGCAAAAGTTACAAATTGACCATTAGTGTATAATCTTGGCTGTTTAAGCATCAAAATTTATTTATTTAGGGTTTGATCGGTAGCCACATCAGTAAAGATAATAACGTTTTAATAGTTACTCATCATTAAAAAAATTATAGGTATTTAAGACACTACCATACATTATCGTTTACTATTACATTTTATCGTTTCTAACTATTTTGATACATCTTTTCAATTTTTTTTTTGACCGTTTTGTGTTACGGATGAGATCTTTTGTTTTATGTTAGTGTAATAAACCACATCCTTATGTTAAATGTCTTGTGCGAAAGTTAAAAATTGACCATTAGTGTATAATCTTGGCTGTTTAGGCATCATAATTTATTTATTTAGGGTTTGATCGGCAACCGCTCTTACCACATCAGTAAAAGATAATAACGTTTTAATAGTTACTAATCATAAAAAAAAATTATCGGTATTTAAGAAACTACCATAAATTATCGTTTACTATTATATTTTATCGTTTCTAACTATTTTGATACATATTATCGATATTTCTTTTGACCGTTTTGTGTTACGGAACAGATCTTTTGTTTTATGTTAGTGTAATAAACCACATCCTTATGTTAAATGTCTTGTGCAAAAGTTAAAAATTGATCATTAGTGAATAATCTTGGCTGTGTAGGCATCATAATTTATTTATTTAGGGTTTGATCGGTAACCGCTCTTACCACATTAGTAAAAGATAATAGCGTTTTAATAGTTACTAATCATAATAAAAAAAATTATCGGTATTTAAGAAACTACCATAAATTATCGTTTACTATTATATTTTATCGTTTCTAACTATTTTGATACATCTTATCGATACTTCTTTTGACCGTTTTGTGTTACGGATGTGATTTTTTGTTTTTGACTTATGTCATAGTAATTAAAAATCTGATAGTTTTGGAAGCTTATGAGAAATCATTTTATATGATATGCTGTATAATTTTCTTCTGCCAAACACACCCTAAGCTAATTCATCATGAAGGTTTGTTAACCAAATACACGAGTTCGGTACGCTTTGGATTACACCAATAAATCCGATTTAGTATTCTTCGTAGGGCTGGGCATTCGGATATCAGTTTCGGTTTTGGGTATGTACCGATCAATATCGGTTATTCAGTTACTAAAATTTAGGAACCATATAGGTACCAAAAATTTTCGGTTCGGTATCGGTTCGGTATCAATCGGTTTCGATTCGGTTCGGTTATAAATGTGAAGAACCGATGAATACCAATAAACATTCGGGTAACTTACGGTTCGGTATCGGTTTCTATCGGTTATTTTAGTAACCAATACCTGAAATAGTAACCAAAACTTGAAATAGTAACCAATACCCGAAATAAATTAAACCAATACCGATTCAAAAACAATCTAACTTGGCCCATATCGAAAAAAGGTAAGAGATTCATAATAACCAATAAACAAAACACATAGATCCAGCAATTGTCTTAAAGCAACAACAAAATACATACTTCAAAACATAATCACTAATCCAATCAGAGAAAGCAAAAGAGAAATAACCAAATGTTTTCTTGTTTCCGCTTGTAGAGTAGGAAGAAGAAGAAGAACAACGAGACGACGCATCAACGGAGTCTTCTGGCTTCTCTCTCAGTCCTACCCATGACCTTAACCCTCATAGCGTGCTTAATTTGATAATCCATTATGATAGAATAGACCAACCAAGAGAATTTCACAATACCAATTAACGTTAAAAATTCACATAATACATCAATGAAATGCATACAAAATCAGCAGCGATCAATACATAGTTTCATGTAAAGCAACCAAAATTACAAAGATATCACATGAAGAATCTAATAAAAACAGATATAGAAAAATAAAAACAGATATCAAACTCAAAAACATATACTCAAAAATAGAATAATAAAAACATATATCAATAATAATAAAAAAACGTGTATATACATACATTAACATTACAAATTTTGAGAGAGAAACGTGTATATGAACACTCATGACAAACGTGTATATGATCCTAATTCCTAAACATTCATATGAGAGAGAAATCATGATGTAAAAGAAAAACTTTCAAAAAATCTCAGTATCTTAGATTCTTTACAAACAATAGCCGTGAAAACCCAGTATACCCAAACCCTCAACCAACCCTCTTCTACAAATTGAATTATGTGCAATACACTAATATTTATGTTTTTGGTTATTCTGCAATCGATTGTATCGGTTAAACCGATATCGATTGTGCATCATAGAACCATTTTTTCGATTCGGTTCGGTTCGGTTTTTCGGTACTAGTTATTTTTGACCAGGCCTAATATTTCTTCGGAACCACTCGGTTTGAATTGGTCCTTAAAACCATTGGTTCCGGTTTATCTTAACTGGAATTACCCATTCCTAAATTTCTGTCCAACGCCAACGGTAAGGAAATCGCACAAGTGTCGAAGCTACAGATCACAACAGAAGAGAAAGATGACGTCACCGAGTCATACCCCTGATCGCGGCGGCGAATCGGTCGAGACTCAGTCTCCTGAGCTCAGAAAAGATCCGGTGACTAACCGCTGGGTCATATTTTCTCCCACCAGGGCCAAGAGACCGACTGATCTCAAATCCAAATCTCCCCAGAACCCTAATTCCAAACCTTCCTCGTGCCCCTTTTGCATCGGTCGTGAGAACGAGTGTGCTCCGGAGATATTTCGTGTGCCAGATCATGACCCGAATTGGAAACTCCGGGTCATCGAGAATCTGTACCCGGCTCTAAGTAGGAATCTCGAGACCCAATCGACGCGCCGCGAGAAGGCTACGGGTCGGACTATAGTCGGATTCGGATTCCACGACGTGGTGATCGAATCTCCTGTTCACTCGATTGAGCTCTCCGATATAGATCCGGTTGGTATCGGCGATGTCTTGATCGCGTATAAGAAGAGGATCCAGCAGATCACGCAACATGATTCCATCAATTATATTCAGGTAAGTAGTTTCCATAGATCCTAAACTGTAACTCAATTATACCAAAAAAAAAGCTATATTTAACTCAATACTTAGGATTTCTCAATGTATAAGCTCTATTTGTGTGATTCTGGAATGAAATGCACCATTATTCATTGTTTATCCATCAATGCTTTGTGTTATGTGTGAATCTTTGGGTTGCTTACATTGTTACATTCATCGTAAAGGTCTTCAAGAACCATGGTGCGTCAGCTGGAGCATCAATGAGTCACTCCCACAGTCAGATAATGGCTCTACCAGTTGTTCCTCCAACAGTTTCTTCACGCCTTGATGGTACTAAGGAATATTTCGACGAGACTGGGAAATGTTGTCTCTGTGAAGCTAAATCAAAACACTTTGTGATCGATGAGTCGTCTCATTTTGTTTCCGTCGCTCCTTTCGCTGCTACGTATCCCTTTGAGGTTTGGATTATTCCCAAGGATCATTTTTCCCACTTCCATCATCTCGATGACGTCAAGGTGTAACCTCTTACTGATCTGCTAAGTTCCATTTATGCTTTGGGTAGATACAATGCAATTTCCTGAATTATCACCTTACTTGCTTAGTTTTGATGATTTACAGGCTGTTGACCTTGGAGGAATTCTGAAACTCATGCTTCAGAAGATAGCAAAGCAACTAAATGATCCGCCGTATAATTATATGATCCACACTTCCCCCCTCAAGGTCACAGAATCACAGTTACCTTATACGCACTGGTTCTTACAGATCGTACCTCAGCTTTCTGGGGTTGGTGGGTTTGAGATTGGCACAGGGTGTTACATTAACCCAGTTTTCCCGGAGGATGTGGCAAAGGTTTTGCACGAAGTTAGCCTTACTTGAACCCGGTTTTTAAATCTGAGAGAAGCGATTAGTGTGGAGTTATTGGCTTAATGTGAAGGTCTTCAGAAAACACGATTCATCGTTTTTGTTTCCGCCGTTGGAGAGGGAGGTGTTTCAGTTTGATTCAAATAACACTGATGTAGACAATATATGCAGTTCTATTGTAGAGGAACATCCTATACTCATGTTGTGTTCTTCTTTACTTCAAGTTCATATCATTGCATTAAGAAGTTCCTTTGATTCCCTCTTACTTTCGTTTTTGAAAGGTAATTTCAAGATTTTTTTTTTACTTACCTTAACTTCGTGTCACCATCGAACCAATTAACCCGAACAAATCAACAAACAGCGTGGTTTAGAGAGTCTTAGAAACAAACGAAAAATGTTAAGAAGTCGAAATGTTTTTAAGAGCATTTTAAGTTTAATTCATTTGCTTAGTTCAATACTTACTTCTTTCTTTGCTTTTCCGTATTTTTTTGTTTATTTGCTACATGATCCAATTGTTTACTCGCTTATTTTTTGCTTCTTACTTGAATTTGTAGTGTGCTCACCAGTCACTACTAGCTGTCTAGCATGATTTTCAATATACTGTATTAAGTATTTATTAACATTTCGTTTTACTTAATTTTTTGTGATTAACAGTATCGATTCATTCGCACTCACACACTAACTAAAGCTGTCTAACATGAGTTTTTAATACATTTAAGCATTTTTTACATTTAGTTTTAATAAATTTATTGCGGTAAGCATTATTATCTGTTATGTTTTTATCTTTCTTTTTGTTCGTTAAGATTATTAAAATATTTTATGCAGCTGAGACCTGAGAGATTATGTGGGATACTTTTGTATGTATATTTCGACAAATTTTAGTAAAAAAACAAAAACAAAATGGTATAAGATATTGAATCTTATTAGGGTTTCGTGATATTTTTGTTTCTTATCCGGAGCGGGCCAGTTTAATTCCTATAACCAAGAAATGATCTGAACACTTTTGGACTTTTGGTTATGGCACAATCAGGAAAAGATGTTACTTCCTTTCCAAGCATCCGTTAATGCTAACTTGATGACTTAAATCACTTAACGGATGATCAAAAATTACTTTTAAAAAATTGCTTGATTTAAAAGCCTATATCTTATTTAATTAATTGTTTTTAGAAAGAATGTGTATTTTCATTAACAAAGTAAAGAAATGTGTATTTTTGTTTAATGAGAAAAATGTGCACAATTGGATAATTAGAATACAAATTTCTTTGAGAACTATTTAAACAAGAACCGTTAGCTACAATATCTAAAATCTTCATCGCTCTGATTGGTCATAGATAATACTTTTCATTTTCAACAGGTTAATTATGATTTTTATGAATAGTAATTACCTTTGTGGATTTTATAGAGACCGTGGAAGAGTAGAATTTTGTTGATTGATCAAAAGAAACAGATTCATTGGAGAAAAGATCTTGATAGTGCAACATCAGATACAAAGGAATGGTTGGCCGCAAACGAATATACGACAACACGACAAAGCTATTATAAAAACTACCATAGTCGAAGAACAGAAGATCATCAATCTCATTGGAAAAGACCAGTACTAGTTAGATTAAGTGTAATTATGATGGATCTTTCGTTAATAGTGAAGTACCAAGTAAAAGTGGATGGATTTTTCGGGATAATAAAATGATTTATTTGGGTTCGGGATAAGGAATTAGTATAGTGTCATCTTGTGCTTTAGAAGTGAATTCCATGTTTTGGTTACGGCGATGCAAAATTGTTAGATAAGAGGATACAATAAAATCTTTTTTGAAGGAGATTGCAGTAGTCAATTGAATGACATACTCAATGGGAAGACTACGAACTTTGGAGCTTATAACTGGCTAAGAGAGGAACAATCCTTGAAGAATTACTTCAAAAAAATACAATTCGGATGAGTGAGAAGATAATCCAATAAGTCGGCTGATATTCTTGCGAAGCAAATGATTTATGAAAATGTTTCATATGTATTTCACTTTTAGGTTCAAAATTCTATTTCTGAAACTTTACATTGTGACTATATTGTTACTACAATAAATTAATAAAATAGATGTTTAAAAAAAAAGTAATTAGTAAATAGTTTGCAATATTTAGGAAAAATGAATTATTATGCGTGCGTAGCGGTTACAAACAAAATTTGAATTCGGACTTGACCGACCTAATAATAATTTTTTTTGTTTTATCCTCTCCAAAAAAAATTCCTGTTTGGTATATCCTCTCCTCCCCAAAAAATTTGAAATATCAAAATCTCTCTTGATTCGTATTTCTTGAAAATTTTCTGATCGCTCCGTTCATGAATTTTCTTGGTGTTGATTAATTCTTTTATTTCGTTATGCTTCTCGATAGGATTCATATCAAAGGTTTATGCATTGGACTCGTTTCTGATCACAAACTTCTCTTCCGATGATCGTGTCTTCCAGATCTCGAGTACGCCAACATTGGGTTTGTTCATTACTTCTCGATCTTTTTCGATTCTTCCTTCTGTATTTTCACTAAATCTGATTTTGCTTTTCAACTCTCAAATTTGGCTATGGAAATTCTCCTTCGAGAATTAGGGTTTTTCGGAATCAAGTGCAAGGATAGGACTCTAATGGTTTGATTCTTCCCCTCCTCATTCATGTTTATCGTAATAATGTCTCACATACTCAGATTCTAGGAAGAAATCATGTTTTCTAACTATTCATTCGGACTTGGATCATACTTGGAAACCTTTGATTTATCTCCAAATTCAGTTTCAAATTTCAAATTGGGGTGTTCGATTTTACATAACCCTTGGAAATATCGATTGGTATTCAATCAGAACAGTTTTTTGTTTTTGCATTTAATTTCCTTTTTTTTTTTCTGCAGTGATTCGATTCCAACGTAGAAAAGGATTTAATATGTGGATATGTTTTCATTCGAGGATCAATTTGTGCTAGTTTAAAATTATATGGTTACATTTAGTTTGATTTGAGATTCTCTTCATTCAGCAATTGTTTAATGCATAAGGAGACACAGCATTTGAAGGATTTTTAGAGTTTACGCCATTAAAGTCAATCAAGAAATTTTTAAGAAGATAAAGAAAGATGTATACTTCTTAATGCTTTCCACCTTAATGCCTTAATCGTCAAAGACGCTTTAAACATATTAAAAAACATATTTGCCCTTAATTATTAAAAACCTAATATATTATTAATAACTAAATTTAAAATATGATATGCATATATACATTAATAATTACAACATAAAAACACAAACTTAATTTGAACCTGTAATCAACATTCATTAATAAAAATCATATTGTTTAGTTTATCTAAACCAAAACAAAATTAGAAGAAAAAGAAAAAAAATCAAATTGAACACCAAGTTATTTCAAATTCTACACTCATCAAGATTTTTTCCAATTCAAGATTCTAAAATCTTGGGATTTTTGGTTATTTCAGAAAATATCGTTTCTCTTCTAAAAACTCCAAACGAAGATCATGCCTATTTTAATTTTCAGTTCTACGCTACGCCTATCAATCAAATTTTTAATTAAAGCTACCGCTTTTATAACATAACGCTGGAAAGATAACGCAACATCGCATGCTTTTCCCAATGCCTTTCCGAACTGATGTGGCTGATTCATTTAATAAAGTTATACCTAAGGATGTTAATACGGGCCCAAATATTCAAGGCCAACCCGGCCCGTTACAAAAAATTTAAGTCTTAATCCTGATTTTTCTAAAAATTTATTATCGGGCTATAACAGGATTGGACCCGAAAATATATAAACTAATTTTGAAAACCCTGAAAAGTAAACTCATCTTCTTCGGCCGATGTATCTCAACTTTTTCGGCCGAGTACGCTTTGAAATCCCTAAAACTAAACTCACCTTCTTCGGCCGATGTATCCCACCTCTCTGACGGAGGAGATCGCCGTCTTTGAAAGCGTTTTTAGCCCTGGTTGACTTATCCGGCGTCGCACTTATTCAAACCCTAGCTTCAATTTTGACGGAGGTTGTATCTTGTTTCAGCGGTTTAAGATTCTCGTTTCAACGCAAGAACGCTTGTTCTTTGGTTTGTAAGATCGAGATCTTCGTTGTATTGTTCGAATTCCTCGTAGATTCAAATTGGGGCTCAAGAAGAAGAAGAAGCTCTGTTTATGAATCGACGGCGTTGCTCTGATTGAAGGAGCTTTATGATCCTTATCAATTATTGCGCTCAATCTAGTAAGTTATGGCTGTTGTTACAAAACCCTTCGATTTCTAGGTATTTCCATGATTTGAATCAAGAAATTTCGACTCTTTTGGATGTTGTCCTTGTCAATGATCTTGGTTTAAGCGATGACATTAGTGAGCAAATCGAGTTATTGCAGAGACAATCGAGGAAATCGAGATTGTATAAAGCTCGAACGATGAAGAGATTAAATTACAGGGTCAGGGTCACATTGGGTTTAGCCCTTTAGTATTAGTTTTGCAGGGCTCAAATTGAACACAGGTTTTTTGAGAGCAGGGCTTGTACAAATATGGGCCGGGCCGGGTTTTAAAACCCCTTTTAACATCCTTATACTTATACCAATATTACCTCTGTTTGGTCTTTTGATTTTGGTTTTAAAGTTTGATGTTGTGTCTTTTTTTCTCAATGTTATATGGGTTCTTCTCAATCCCTTAAAGAATGCATACACACATGCATTCATATATACAAACAAGAACACAAACATACATTCATGCATACAATGCATTCATACATTCATGCATACAATGCATTCATACATACATGCACATATACACACATACTTGCTTACTTGTATAGATTCACAATTATTTCCATGCTTTACTTGTGTTCTTCATTTTTTGTACCTGCTTGTTTCCTTAACTTGTGTGCTTCCTTATTTTCTCTTTTTGCTTCAGTGTTTAGTTGCTTCCTTCCTTGGTTTCATGCGTGCTTGTTTGTTTCCTTCCTTAGTTCCTTGCGTGCCTGTTTGGTTTTTAATTTCTTCCTTGGTTTACTTGATTTGTTACTATTTTTTTGCTTCCTTCCTTGGTTTTGTGTGTGTTTGTTGGTTTCTTGCGTGCTTGTTTGTTTTCTTCATTTCTTCCTTGGTTACTTGATTTGCTGTTACTTATTTGCTTCCTTCATTCATTCCATGTGTGCTTGTTTTGATTTCTTTCTTAGCTGTTTGGTTCTTACTTGGTTCCTTGTTTTCTTCTTTGATTTTTTGTTTACTTACTTGCTTCCTTGTTTTCTTCTTTCATTCCTTACTAGCTTCTTGCTTCCTTGCTTAATTTTCTTATTTCCTTGCTTATTTTCTCACTTGCTCCTTTCTTACATGCTTACTTAATTTCCTTAACAACTGAACTTGTTTAACCTCTTTACTTCATTTCCTTAATTTTCTTACTCACTTACTCATGACTACCTCTCTTGCTTGTTTCTTAACTGAATTTTATTTAGATAGTTCTAGGTTTCTGTTTGAAAATAGTATAGATGGAGACTCCTGAGCTGTCTATCAAGGAAAAGTACTCGTCGTCATAGAGCTACTTTTTGTGTGCCAACGGTTTCACACCGATTCTAGTCATACAAAAATCAAGGTCTATGATCATTCTGCTCTCTTTACTTCTTCATTCATCAGGTGATTGTGGGGCTTTTATATGTATATGTACCATTGGTTATACTAATACAAGGTGATCTCGTTTGTATCCAAATCATTTATCTGCAGGTTGTAATTTCGTTTGCATTTTCTTGTAACCAGTTTCTGAACCAAGAGCACCATGAAACATGGTCCTGTTTTTTATGTAAGTCATATATTAGCAACTCTTTGAAAGATATTTTTCTTCAGTTGTGTTTGCTTGTAGTTCCTCATTGATATATAATTTTCTTTGTTAACTCTTTTGAGATGTCTTGGGACTGTTATGAACTATACGAGATGAATGCTTACTTGCTTAACTTTTTGCATGTGTTCGTCGTAGAAATGCTCTGCATAACAAGCTCGCTATACAAGTCTCCAGCAAAACTAGTTGGGATGGTAGAAAAATTATAGAATCACATGTTGTTTCAATTACAAAGAAAATAACTATATAAGGTAGCACTTTATCACTTAGCCACTCATGAAGAACGTTGTGATGTAGCGGTCATATTTTCTCATAATTGACCATCTATCTTTTGATTAATCAAACATTTTTAGGTGAAAAACAGCTGAGCAACAATCTGCAGATACCAAATCCGGTGACATGCTGGTCCTAGCATGATTCTTGTAAATCAAATAAGGTAATACCGTCGTAAACACTTCTTGAATTAATATCAAGTCAGAGCATTCGAACAAAGCTAGACAGAGGGGTTTAGTTATTTCTGTTGAATAAATATTCGGAGAATGAGCATTTTAGGTTATGGACGCTGCCATCGAATTTTGCCATTCAGCTCATTTCACAACAGTCGTCGTGAACATGAACATATGATATTCTCAGATGATTGTGGCCATAAAAAAGTATGCTCTCGATGCAATTTAGTAGCTTATTTTCGATTTTTATGAGAATATATGTGAAAGTTAAATTAGTGTCGATAAAATCAAGAGTTGCACTAGTAAGGAAATTAGGCACCAACGGCCACATCTGTTTGTAATCTTTTCTTTTGTTGTAACCCACACACATGAAATTTAATATAATACTGTTTTTTTTGTTTCTTAGGTAAACTTTATTCAACACTTGCACATTAACGCTTAATGCAGAGGGTCTACATCGAGAGTATAAAGCAGGGCATGTTCTTGCTTAAAAGTAAGTTCGTTTGCTTGAGCGTATCTTCAAATTTTTCTCTGTTACTTTCAAAGTATTTGCTAACTCATTTCTTAAACTGTTTCAGGACTACGAAGTACCATGAACCCGAGCATTGGAAAATTTGGAGAGGAATGTAACAAATATTTCGACATGCTACATGGCAGATCTAGGTCATCTCGAAGGATCTTTCCATATATTCATAACGTAAATAATGTTTTAAGTACTTGTCACAGCTTCGTTTATCTTAGCAACTGAGATTTTCTATTTCATATCTATCCTGGATTTATAAATGATTTACTATGTGTTTTCTTCATCTTAAGTGTCTGCAGTGGTTCTAGAATTTCCGTAAATTTCTAAAGATTTCCAATAGAAGGACGTGTGCATATGTCGGAAAGCATCAAAGTCATACCTCTGGCAGTCAGCTTAGGTAGCAGCTGTTGTAAAAATCTTCTCTATGTTATTGCAGCCCCATCTTCCAAGTTATTTATTTAGAAAAATTCTTGATTTTGATTTTTGGTGTTTCTTGCATTTATATCCCCAGGAACTTAGTACATATATCGCGATGTCAGAAGATATGATGTCCACAGAATTTGAAAGTGATGGTGTAAGTCTTATATCTACTCATATAATCAGTTGTCTTATATCTACTCATATAATCAGTTATATTCATGCTATAATGGGTGTGTTTATCAAAGTAATTTAGTTATTTATTTTAGACATTCAACAAGTGCCTAGCTCTACTTAACGTATACCATCAAAGAGTTATCATGTATGTTTTGATTGATCTAACATTTTTAGGTCCAAAACAGTTGAAGCATACATTGAACTGTTCTGGAGAAAAACCAAGAACCGGAGCAGAACACAGACTTGTGGACAACATCTAAGATTTTGCAGAGTAAGTTGGTTTCAATACTTTTCAAATTATATATAGTAAAATGGAAGGTTTTGTTATATCTTAAATTAGAAAACATATATAATGTCAACCTCTTAGACGTTTTTTTGCTTATTTCAGATCTCTTGCAAATTAATGGAGCTCTAAAATGGCTGAGAGATGAAATTCTAGAGAAAAACCAAGAACCGGAGCAAGAAACAGACTTGTGGGAAGAACGGAGGATAAGTTGGTGTCAAATTTTTTAAATCATATGGTAAATTGTAAGCATTGTTATGTTTGTTAAATCAGAAAACATATAAAATGTCAAACCTCACAGACATTGTTTCGTTGTTTCAGGTCATCGCAAATGGAGCTCTAAAATGGTTACGAGATGAAATTCTATAGAAAAACGAAGTGCCAGAACAAGAAACGGGACTTGTGGGAGAACATCAAAGATTTTGTAGGGTAAGTTAGTTTTAAAAGTTTTGAAATTATATAATAAACTGTAATCTTTTCTACGTTCTCAAATCAGGAAAACATATATAATGTCTAACCTGTTAGAAATATTTTCCTTATTTCAGATCCTATCACAAATGAAGCTCAAAACTGGCTGAGAGGTGAAAATTCTAGAGAAAAACCAAGAACCGGAACAAGATACAAACTTGTGGAATAACATCAACGATTATGCATGGTAAGTTGGTTTTAATAGTTTTGAAATTTGTTGACTTTGTATACCATTCCGTTGTAAATAACCGATCTTAGCATAGATCCATTGTGGTCTACAGTAAGCTGTAAACTTTTGTTATGTACTCAAATCAGAAAAACATATATAATGTTGTACTTCTCAGACATCGTTTTGCTTATTTCAGGTCCATCGTAAATAGAGCTCTAACAACCTATAAAGTGTCATCTTCTTGTTTCTGAAGGTGTGTGTCTTATTAAGGTTAGTCGTTTGATTTTGCTCTTATAGTTTGAAATTACATTCTCCTTTTGTATTCCACAGTAGTGGATTTCGTTGTCTATGTGACTATGTGAACCTATCTTCGAAACAAACTTTTATTTCGCAGTGCTTTGTTCGCTTGATTTTAAGAGTTTTTTCTTCTTCTTCATAACTTGGAGTAGCTTTGAATGATCAAACTTCAAATTTACTTCTGATCAAACTTCACTTCTGATGCATTTTAGGTATGACGTCACTTTAGAACAGTTGAAAGCTATTTTTGTTATTTGAAATTTTATGATCTTACTCATCTGGAGGACATGTGAAACTTGAGCTGACAGCAGGGAAAAATCAAGATCCAAGATGACTTGTTGTAGCAATAATGAGAATTGAGCAAACACCATTTGATTTATTTTGACTTCTCACAGGTCTTAACAATTGCTTTTATTTTATTTTTTTGCCTCTCTGCTTTCTTTTTGTTACAGTCAATTTGAATTCCATGTCAGATAGTTAGAGTAATTAGAAAAAAAATCAATATATAGTTAGAGCAAAGTAGTCAATTTTATAGTTCATAGAAACTGCAAAAGTGAGAGTTCACCTGATGTGTTATGTGAGTGTGTTTTCTTTTCGTTTTAGGTGGTGGTGGTGTTGGTGAGATCATTTCTGAACAGTTCCCTAAGGATCTGCACTTATTAAGAAAATTCCTCGCAGGTAGCACCATTAAAATCATTTTTTATTTATGAGTTTTTTTGGGTCAAATCTTTATGCTACGATATATCTTTTGATTTGTCAATTTAGATAACCGATACCAATCTTAATGCGTGTTTCGATTAGTGCTCCAAAGAGATGTGTACTTATATTTTGTTGCTGAAGATGTCGACGGAATTCACAGGGATTGCATGAACCTTTGATCTACCCATTTTGCAGCAACCTTGACGTTATATTGGGGGTAATTAGCAAGGTACGTTAGTTATTTTATCCGACATTCGAAAAATATTTGTTCTAGGTAGACAATAATTAAAAGAGATACTGATATATCTTTTAACTAAATCTTATATTTTTAGGTGACAATAATTGAAAGAGATACTGAATAGCAGATACTCGGATACTCCATCCGATGGTATGTTGGTCCTGCCAAAAAAGGTGCACCAATACAAAATAGACTGCCTTGGCATCTGTGCAAGAACCGCTCATTTATAGTTAAAGTTATACATACTAAATCGAATTAGGCACTACAGTTTAAACTATCTTTAAGATATATTGGGTCAGGCCAATCGAGCTAAATCAACAAAAGATTAAGAGTCTACATGCCTTTGAGTATCACACGCTACGTCTCTGCAAACCACTTTGTAAGTTGCCATTTTATCCGTCTTAAGACGGTCTCTAGTACAATAGATCTATTCATTTCTTATAATCTCAGTATTGGTAGGTCTTCTTGATGTTAAACTATTTCATACCCACTTATCGACTGATCAATCCCTTCATTTGTGTGCCACTTTTGTAACTTGTAGCTTACAAGTACCCTCAAGCTCTGAAAACAAGACAATTTAAGTTGCATAGAGCAGCAAAAAAACAGAGCAAGAAACCAATTATTGGAAGGTAATTCAATAGAACAAGGCCAATGCCTTCATTTTGATGGTTTTGAAATTAAAATGTAAATTTTAAACTTTTCCATGTGTTCTCAGTTCAGTAACACATATTATATGCTTATTTGCAGATCAAAATGCTTAAAAGACGACCTCCAGAGTTCCATCTTTTAATTTCTTAAGTTTAATTCTTCTTTTAGGTATGTCTTCGATCTCTTTCTTATATTTAGCCTCTAATTCTGCTCTTTTAGGGTAAACTTATCATCTCTTTCTTTTTTATGCAGTAGCAGATTCATAGCCAATGTGGTTATCTCACAAACCCAAAAATTCTACATAGGTACGCACGACCGAGATTACGCTATCAACGGAAAAGAGGTGATTATTGTTAAAGTATATAATATTTTTTGAAATACTTTTAACAATATTCCTCTTGAATTCCTTCCATCGCGTGATCTCAGTCGACATCTTGAATCCCCAAATACATTGCATGTATGCATGCATAAGCATGCATGCATACATACATACATGCATAAGCATTCATGCATAGATACATGCATACATACATGCATGCATACATACATGCATACGCATTCATGCATACATACATACATGCATACGCATTCAATGCATGATTTTCAATATACTGTATTAAGTATATATTAACATTTTGTCAATTCATTCGCACTCACACACTAAGCTGTCTAATATGAGTTTTCAATACATTTAAGCATTTATTAAATCTAATTTTAATAAATTTATTGCGGTAAGCACTATTATCTGTTATGTTTTTATCTTTCTTTTTGTTCGTTAAGATTATTAAATGGGATACTTTCGTATGTATATTTTATGCAGCTGAGAGCTGAGAGATTATGTGGGATACTTTCGTATGTATTTTTCGATTAGATGACATTATGTACAAACATTTTTATATATATAATAAATAAGATTTAATCGTTTTAAATAATACGAAAAATAGAAAAGAAACAATCCAATCTCAAACTTTTATACGTCTTCCCAATCTCAATCTTCAAATCTAAATCTCATGTTCATCGTTTTTTATTTTATTTATTGGGCATTTAAATCTTGTTTATTGATAATACAAATATACAATACACAAATTAGAAGAAGTTGAACCTGAAAAGGGAAGCTTGTAGCTTGCTTGGCATACATAAAAGGGGTCGAATTTGAGGCATATAGATGCTGCCGAGAGACAAATGTCGGAGAATAGGTCGTTCGAGGCCAGGAATGCAAACCTGACGAGGTTTGTGTTAAAGAGTTTTTTTCCCTGATTTTAAAAAAAAAAACCTGCCTACAAGTGGAGAAGTACAAAGAGACGGGATGTAACGGTCTAAACCTAAGCACACAGCTAAGGCTACTCTCTAAATTTTTAGTAGTCCGAATCACCATCATGTCTTCGATGGACCTATGATCTCAAACGTGATCAAATAATTTTTAGCCGCTAACTCTAAAGCTTGCTTTGGTGGTGCTTCAGTTGTATCATAACCGAACACAATAATCATTGGTCCCTCTTTTTCATCAGCTTCAAACGCACCCATTCCTATATCTGCGATCGGTTGACTTTCATTGCTTAGGTCATAGTAGGATTCATCAAACACCATGTGAGTCTTGACAGCAGCATTCTGAACTCGGATTCAAATCAATATATTCACAATCGCATGCAATACTCCAATATGTGTCATACTAGTCAATCAAATAGTAAAACAAATTAAATTAAAAGATATATCTGATTCAATATCAGTAACACTAAAATTAATCTACATAACGATCACGGATCACTAAAAGTAACACTAAACATAGACTACATTAGTGTTAAGGACAAAATCGTTAAAAAGATTATTGTCCGGATGTTAGTCAAAAAGAAAATCCCAGCAAATGTCAAAAGTTGGAAGGGAGGTGCCAACCCTCAGCAGATTGTCAAAAGGAGATGCAATTTTTCTTTCATCGGTGCCAAACCTTTGAAATTGAAGGCACCACCAACCACCCAAGATCTTTCACCAACCCCCTTGAATCCTCTCTATAAATAAGAGCTCCACAAGATACTTTTAATCATCCCAAACTGAAGAGAAAAGAAACAGAAAGAAGAGAGGGAGAAAAGAAAGAAGAGAGAGAGTTGTGAGAAAAATATATATATATACATTTATATATATATTTGTGAGAAAAATATTATTATTTTTCGGGGTTTTATTATTTTGAGATCGGGTGTTATAAACACGTTGTAAATCTCTCTTAATAAAAATGAGTCTTGCAGCGGCTCCGGAGACGTAGGCATTTGGCCGAACTCCGTTATCAATTTTCGGTATCGATTTATTCCATATTTATTTTTACTTCCGATTAGTCTGGTTCGTGAGAAATACCGGGTTTATTTCCCAACAACTGGTATCAGAGCTCGGATCACTATTCCGACGGTGGTTACTATTCACGATGGGTACTATTCACGGCAGTTAGTCCACGGCGGTATTGCTCACGGCGGGTACTGTTCACGGTGGTTACTATTCATATCAGAAAGAACTATTCATACCAAAAAGTACTATTCACGTGAATATTGAAAATTTTGTCGGCAGCTTCGGTTTGTCGATAAAGGCGTTATAATACGCGGAAGTTCGTAAAATAGTTATAAACGATCCGTAGAAGACCAGACGAAGTGATGGCTGCAGAAGACGGAAATGTGAAAATTGAGAAGTTCGATGGTGCAGACTTTTGTTTCTGGAAGATACAGATTGAAGATTGTCTGTACCAGAAAAATTTGTATCTACCTCTCTTAGGAAAGAAACCCGAGGGCATGAAGGATAACGAATGGACTTTCCTCGACCGGCAAGCCCTCGGAGTCATTCGGTTGATGTTGTCCCGAAATGATGCATTTAACATTGCAAAAGAAAAGAATACGGCGGATCTTATGAAGACTCTCTCGAATATGTATGAGAAACCATCAGCCTCAAACAAAGTCCATTTGATGAGACGGTTGTTTAACTTACGGATGGGAGAAGGAGCTTTAGTAGCGCACATCGAGCGAGCTCAACACAATCACAACCAGTTGAGCTCAGTTGGACTCGAATCGAAGATGAAGTTCGGCGTTGATTCTCTTATCATCATTGGACAGCTGGAATGCTACGGTTACGCACTCAGTAGTTCATCGGAAACTACAAAGCTAAAGTTCAATGATGTTCGAGGACCTCATATTGAATGAGGAAATACGACGAGAGAGAATCGGAGCGCAGCTCCTCGCTTACGCAGTCAGAGGAGAGGAGAAAGAAGTTCGAAGTCGTAGATCGGTGTCAAGAAAGGGAAAATCAAGATCTGGGAAGAAACATTTCAACTGTTACAATTGCGGCGAAGGGTCACTTTAAAAGAGAGCACAAAGAAAAATGTCAGCTCACAGGAATCTGTAAATGTGACAGAAAATATAGGCGACGCTATGATTCTAAGTGTCAACAGCCCAATTGAATCTTGGATCTTGGATTCAGGAGATTCCTTTCATGCCACCCCATGCAGAGAAATCATGGAGAACTACGTTATTGGTGATTTCGGGAAGGTTCATCTAGCAGATGATGAAACCTTAAAGATCGTGGGAAGGAGACATCCGATTGAAGTTGCCAAAACTACATGGAAGCTGCAAAGGGTGAGACATATTCCGGCCTTAAAGGAATTTGATCTCGAGGGCAACTTGATAGTGAAGGTTATGTCACCTTCTCAGAACAAAAATGGCGGATTACCAAAGGAGCACTCGTCATCGCTCGTGGTAAGAAGAATGGTACTCTCTATATGACCTCAAACCAGGAGAACACTATTGCAGTGGGAGACGCTGATGAAAAATCAAACCTGTGGCACCAAAGGCTTGGGCATATGAGCGAGAAAGGGATGAAGACCCTTATGTCAAAGGAAAAATTGCCGGATCTAAAAGAAGTAGATGTCGGCTTATGTGAAGATTGCATCTTTGGAAAACAAAAGAAGGTCAGTTTTACAAAGATCGGCAAGGCACCCCAGGAAGAAAAGTTGGAATTGGTTCATACTGATGTGTGGGGACCATCTCCAGTTCCATCTCTCGCAGGCTCATTGTACTATGTCACCTTCATTGATGATTGTACAAGGAAGGTGTGGGTTTATTTTCTGAAGAAGAAATCAGAAGTCTTTGATACCTTCAGAAAATGGAAGACCATGGTGGAAAACGAAACGGGTTTGAAAGTGAAGCGTTTAAGGTCTGACAATGGAGGAGAGTATACGGACAAAAGATTCAGAGAATTTTGCGCAAGTAACGGGATCAAGATGGAGAAAACAGTTCCCATGACGCCGCAGCAGAATGGCGTAGCAGAGCGCATGAACAGAACTCTGAATGAACGTGCCAGAAGTATGAGGATACATGCCGGTTTACCTAAGATGTTATGGGCCGAAGCAGTTAACACTGCRGCTTACTTGATCAATCGTGGGCCCTCAGTTCCCTTGGATGGTGGAATACCCGAGGAGGTGTGGAGCGGAAAAGAGGTAAACCTATCACACTTGAAAATATTTGGATGTATCTCATACGTACACATTGATTCTGCGAAAAGAAGTAAACTTGATGCTAAGTCCAACAAATGTGCCTTTGTTGGATATGGTGGTGATGAATTCGGCTACCGGTTTTGGGATTATGAAAACCGGAAAATCATCAGAAGCAGAGACGTCATATTCAACGAAAATGTGATGTACAAAGACAGATCAAGTGCAGAATCGGACAGCCGCAATACCGAAGCTGAAAAGAAGGAATTTGTTGAGTTCGAGGAAAATTCTCGAAAAGTTGTTGAGAGCAGTTCTGAAGTAGCTCATGAAGAGCCATCCACACCAGAACTCAGGCGCTCTTCCAGATCTTCTAAACCAACACAACGTTATTCGCCTTCTTTGCATTATTTGTTGTTAACAGACAACGGAGAACCAGAATGTTATGATGAAGCTATGGAGGTGGAAGATTCAATCAAGTGGGAGTCTGCCATGGAAGATGAGATGGACTCGCTTATGTCAAACAAGACATGGGAGTTATGCGAATTACCACCAGACAAGAAAGCTCTACATAACAAGTGGGTTTACAGAATCAAAGAAGAACATGATGGGAATAAACGTTACAAGGCAAGATTGGTTGTTAAAGGGTTTCAGCAAAGAAGGTATTGACTACAATGAAAATTTTTCTCCAGTCGTGAAACTAACGACAATCAGGCTGGTGTTAAAAATTGTGGCGGCGGAAAATTTACATCTTGAGCAGTTAGATGTAAAGACARCATTCCTTCATGGTGATTTGGAGGAAGAAATCTATATGAGGCAACCAGAAGGCTTCATAGATGAAGGAAAGAAAGACCTGGTATGCGAAGAAGAGCTTGTATGGGTTAAAACAAGCTCCCAGGCGATGTGCGAAGTTTGATAACTTCATGAGCCAGCGGTTTCACAAGATGTCAAGCGATCATTGTTGCTACATCAAAGGTTATGCAGCTTCATTATTCTGTTATTGTATGTGGCGACATGCTTGTTGCTGGTTCAAACATGCAAGAGATTAATAATTTGAAGCGAGCTCGAAGGAATTTGCAAATTTAGTTTGGCGCTGAAAGCAAATTCTTGGAATGAGGATCAGCAGAGATCAGTCAAGAACCTTGATGTTATCGCGAGGAGTACATCAATAAAGTACTCTCGAGATTCAACATGCAAGATGCTAAACCGTGAGTACACCTTTAGGTGTTCATTTGACTCTCGAAAGAGCATCACGACGGAGGAGGAGCGTAAAACATGAAGAAGGTTTAAATGCGCCTCGGCATTGGAAGTCGATGTATGCCATGGTTTGTACCAGACCAGACATTGCGGACGTGGGAGTTGTTAATAGGTACATGAATGATCCGAGGCAAAACGGGAAGCGTCAAATGGATCCTCGAGATATTTGCGGGTACCACAAAGAAACTATGTTTTAAAGGTGGAGATCACGATATTGACAGTATGTGACGCTGACTTGCGGGAATGTTGATACAAGAAAGAGCACTACAGTACGTTTTCACTCGGAAGGTACTGCAGTGAGTTGAGTTTCTCAACTGCAGAAGATAGTTGCTCTCTCCACCACGGAAGCGAATATGTCGCAATAACGGAAGCCAGTAAAGAAATGGCGGTACAAAGTTTCTTGGAAGCAATTAGGGCAAGAAACAGGAAGACAATGTCAGATCATGACACCAGAGCTATCCATCTTAAGAACTGCCTTTTCATTCTAGAACGAAGCATATACAACTGCGATATCGTTTTATCCGATCACTTCTAGAAGATGGGATTTTGAAACTTGAGAAGATCAGTGGAGCTCAAAATCCAGCAGATATGCTAACAAAGACGACGATCGACAAATTGAAGTCAGGTTCAATCAGCACTCACTAACGAGGAGGAGAAGAGCTGCTGCATATATCAAGGTGTGAAGACAGATTGAAATCAGTCTTCAAGTGGGAGATTGTTAGTCAAAAAGGAAATCCCAGCAAATGTCAAAAGTTGGAAGGGAGGTGCCAACCCTCCAAAAGGAGATGCAATTTTTTTTCATTGGTGCCAAACCTTTGAAATTGAAGGCACCACCAACCACCCAAGATCTTTCACCAACCCCCTTGAATCCTCCCTATAAATAAGAGCTCCACAAGACACTTTTAATCATCCCAAACTGAAGAGAAAAGAAACGATAGAGAAAGAAAAGAGGGAGAAAAGAAAGAAGAGAGAGAGTTGTGAGAAAAATATATATATACATTTATACATATATTTGAGAAAAATATTATTATTTTTCGGGGTTTTATTATTTTGGGATCGGTGTTATAAATACGTTGTAAATCTCTCTTAATAAAAACGAGAGTTGCGGCAGCTACTGCCTAAATCGCCGGGGAGAGAAGCGCCGTCTAGGGTTTTCAAGGTTGAAGGAAGCAAATCTCGTTTTTGTATGAATAGCAGCTTCTACCACATTAATGATTCTGGTGGCAATTTGGTCACACATGTGAGTATAATACTTACTTCTTTGTTTACTTGATTGCTTCCTTACATGCTAAACAAAGCTAAGCGCTTAGCTTTGTTTACTTGCTTCATTATTTGATTCTTTAATGAGCTTCTCTATCAAAACAGCGAGTGAACACAGAGAGCTTCCTCTCTTACTTGTATTTTGTGTAGGTTGCTGTGTTTGCTGGTGGTGTTGATACTACTGCAACTGAGACAAAAGGAACTGTCCTGATTCACAGTGCTGAGCAGGTTTTTTCTTGGTTGGATTACTGAATATTTAGGCATCTCTATTTTTTTTTTAACTCTTAAGGTTTCACAATGAATAAAATTGGCTGATGGTATTTAGTGTATGATGCGTATTAGATGTGATTAGTCTTTTAGATCTCCACTTTGAAACTTCGTATCTTTCTTTTTCATAAATTATTATCATACATCTTGTTTTGACTATTGCATATCTGAGACAGATTTCATCATGGTTGCTTGTATATCTTCTACTGAAATTCACTCATTTTTAATATCACCACTACTTCATCTCTCTTGTTTATGGTCATGTAGCTAGAGAACTATGCGAAAACAGAGGAAGGTAAAGTTGAGGAATTGATAAAAGCCGTTGCTGAATCAGGAGCCAAAGTAATTGTTAGCGGAGGATCAGTTGGTGAAATGGCATTGCATTTCTGTGAGCGCTACAAGTACGCAGCGACCCTCATTTTTGTAATCTATCTTGTTTGTGTTCTATCTGTAGCATTTTGTATTTCAATCCTTGCTTTAACATTTTTATCTTCAGAGTTGCTATGATATACATATTTCCTACTCACTTCCAATACCAACTTATCTTCTTGGCAGGTTAATGGTTTTGAAAATCAGCTCAAAGTTTGAATTGCGGCGTTTCTGTCGGACAGCTGGAGCAGTTGTTCATGTATGTGTTTTTCATTCATTAACTAAATAAAGTTTCTTAGCTTTTGTACTTTTGTCATAGTTTGTAATACTATTTACCTGTCTAACAGTTGAATCTTAGCCGACCAAGCCCTGATGACCTGGGCTATGTTGATGCTATATCGGTAGAGGAAATTGGTGGTGTAAGAGTAAGTTCTCCCTTGAAAATTCAAATTGTGTCTTTTTGTTTAATTTTGGATCTTATTGAGCATTGCCAATTCTTTCTGTGACTATAATTTTTTAGGTCATCATTGCAAGAAATGAGGAGGGCGGTAACTCACATCTCTACAGTAGTTTTGCGCGGAAGCACAGATAGCATATTGGATGACCTCGAAAGAGCTGTGGATGACGGAGTTAATACATACAAGGTATTATGTTCTGGAAAGTCTTTTGTTCTGTCACTTTGTTTAATCTTTGGGTTTCTTACAATGACTAACCATCTTCGTCTTCTCAGGCCATGTGCAGAGACAGCCGTATTGTTCCTGGAGCTGCAGCGACTGAAATAGAATTGGCTCAAAGATTGAAGGAATATGCCAATGCAGAAACTGGGTATTTGCCTTGTTTAGTTCATTTGCTTAAATAATCTTATGATAAAAATATGGTTCATAACTCAAAGTTCTCAAACACTTTGTAATAGGTTCCTTCACCAATATGGTTTTTTAAAACTCCCAAGTAAAGAATCTATCAAGGGTCAGCTTCTTATACTGCTTATGGTTTGGCTAAATTTGGGTTTTACTTTACTGTCTTTTCACTACAAACTTGTTATTTGATTGTCAGGCTGGACAAATATGCCATCTCCAAATTTGCAGAGAGCTTTGAATTTGTGCCTAAAACCCTCGCAGATAATGCCGGCCTCAATGCAATGGAGATCACAGCTTCTCTGTACACTGGACATGGATCCGGAAACCCAAAACTCGGCATCGATTTAGAGGAAGGTGTTTGTAAAGACGTCTCAGATACAAAAATATGGGATCTTTATTCCACCAAGTAAGTTCTCTTTGTCACTCTGCAATCAAATCTCTCTGCTGTACTACATTTCCTTTAATTAAGAAGCCAAGTCTGTGTGCAGGTTATTCGCTCTTAAGTATGCTGCAGATGCTGCATGCACCGTGCTACGCATAGACCAGGTAAAAATACATGTCTCTTCTATAACGTTATTGCGCATTTAAGATCTAAGAACAGAGAATCTTCCATTTTTGTGCACAAACCAAACTAATTATCAATGGGAGAAACGCTAAGAATCCTTCAATTTCTTTGGTCGTTAATAGATTAAAGTAATCTTCTTTACCATTTGGTAGGTCTCAACGAGAGAGAGAAAGACAAACCCGATACATTGAATATATACAATATGTGACTTAACTGTAATGTTTGAAATTGGCAGATTATAATGGCTAAACCAGCAGGTGGGCCAAGGAGAGATGCGGCTGCAGCCGCTGGTGCAGGCATGGACGATAACTAAGCTCTTATAACAAAAACCTCTTAGCCAAAACTCACTTTCTTCTTCTATAACCTTTATTTTCTTAATCTTTCTTAGAAAAAATTTCGTAGAAGTATACACACCCTAGTTGTCTTTTCCTCTGCCTGTGATTGGTTCCTTGCAACATTAAAATTGAAATTGAAAAGTTGTGGTGACAAGTTTCTTGTTGGGTTTTAGACCAAAAAAAAAAGAAAAATACATCAGATGATACTTAGAACTGAAACGGCGTCGTGTTCAGTTCTACAGTCAAACAGAGTACACTCGCAGAGTCAACGAAGGAGCAATTTGGTTCCTCATGGCTGCAGCTTCGTCAGTTTCCTCTCTCCACGGCCGAGTCGCGATAGTCACCGGTTCATCTCGTGGAATTGGCCGAGCCGTAGCCATACACCTCGCGGAGCTCGGCGCCAAGGTAGTCATCAACTACACCACCAGATCCACTGAGGCCGATCAGGTCGCTGCACAAATCAACTCTTCCGCCAGCGCTGGTCCGGAACCAATAGCCTTCGTATTCCGCGCCGATATCTCAGAGCCGAGCCAGGTTGAGTCTCTCTTCGACGCGGCGGAGAAAGCCTTTAACTCGCCGGTTCATATCCTGGTTAACTCAGCTGGAATCGTCGATCCCAATTACCCTACCATCGCCAACACTCCAATTGAAGATTTCGATCGCATCTTCAAGTAATAAAGAAACTTATATAATATCAAATGATCTTGCTTAAGAATCAAGAATCACAAATTGAGTGATTCTTGAACTGTTGTGTTTGTTCAGGGTGAACACAAGAGGATCATTCTTATGCTGTAAAGAAGCTGCAAAACGGCTAAAACGTGGAGGCGGTGGTCGGATTATACTGCTAACGTCGTCATTAACCGAAGCGTTAATCCCAGGGCAAGGAGCTTACACAGCATCAAAGGCAGCTGTTGAAGCAATGGTGAAGATTCTTGCTAAGGAGCTTAAAGGTTCAGGAATCACTGCAAACTGTGTTTCTCCTGGGCCTGTCGCCACTGAGATGTTTTTTGATGGGAAGAGCGAGGAGACGGTTAGAAACATCATTGAGAGGAGTCCTTTTGGTAGGCTTGGTGAGACTAAAGACATTGCTTCTGTTGTTGGTTTCTTAGCTAGTGATGGTGGAGAGTGGATCAATGGGCAAGTTATTGTTGCTAATGGTGCATTCCTCAAATGAATATGGTTTCTTCAGTTGTTGAAACAGTTTATTACAGAGAACATCTGTTTCTTTATTTCAATATTTATGATTCTGAAATTATATGTATTGAAATTGTGTTCTAATCATTTATAAAAGAAGTTTGAAACTGCAGGATGCAAATTGCTAAATGGAATTGCAATTCAGGGAGAAGTCTGAGCTCTGGATCGAATTTGATCTCTTGTATTTGATGGTGACTCAAGAATCAGCAATATACTACAATGCCAAAACTAACCAAGAAGCAAAACCGGAAAGCTCATAGTGCCATAAAGAGCACCAACATATTCACGAGACCGACCCCAATAATCGAACCAAACCTATGGTTATGATCACTATGTCCCGATGTTGGATCTCCGATTTGAATCGGGAAATTACACTGTTCTCGAGAAATATTCCGGGTAGTGATCATCGCAAGCCCCTCAAAGTCACACGCCTCTGCCTTCTGATCCTGCACCTGAAAATACATGTTGAATGCATACGACGCGTTCCCGACCTCATCAAGATTACCACAAGAGGAACCATACCCCAAAGCTGTGCAGTCAGAGAAGGTACACGCGTAGTTTACGTTATCCCCGAGCTGGTTAGTATTGTTGCTGAAAGTGTAGCCATTAGGGTTTAACATACACCACTGGTTTTGCAAGTATTGAACATTTTGAGCTCCGGTCAAGATCTTTTTCTGACCTGCCCCTGACAAATCCGCCGGAAATTTCGGTTGGCCATCGTATTTGAATATCCCCCAGTGACGTTCAAAGTTTCCAGGAGCTATACTCTTTGCATCTTCATCGATGAACCCAAAAAGATAAACTTCGATGTAACCGGGACGCATAGGTGTTCCTCTGTTGCCTGCTAGCTTCGGAAGCAGACCTGTGTAGAACCGTTCTGCGTTTGCGATATTAGCGTTCTTGTCACCATCCGTTGGCCAACCAACTTCTCCGACTATAACCGTCATGTCTCCATGACCCAATGCTCTAAGCGAAGCCAAGAGGGTATCAAAATTGGCGTCAAAGACGTTTGTGTAGATAACGCCATTATCACTAACGGTGTTTTGGCCATTGAAGAAGGCGTAGTCGAAAGGGAAGTCGCTGCTGAGGTAAAGACTTAGGAAAGGGTAAATGTTGACAGTGAAGGGAGCTTTGTTATGAGCTAAAAAGTTGACTATGAGTTTCATCTCTTCAAAGATGTCTTGACGGAAACTTCCGGCGGAAGGAATTGGATTTTCCGGTGGAGAACTGTAGACGTCCGCGTTTAAAGGTACGGTGGCTTTGATGAAATCTCCAACTCCGGCTTCGTATAATGCTTTTTGGATGTTGAAGAGTGCTGGATAAGTTAGGTTTATGAATGATCCATTGTAAGCTGTCAAAAAGGGCTCATTCCCAACGGCGACGTATCTGCAAAGAAACAAATTTAGTTCCCAAAACTGAAGAATCTTCGATTTGAGGTGAAAAATCAAACTTATTACTTGATTTTAACGTCGTCGTTGAAACGAGTGATGTTTCTTCGAACCCAATCTTTAGCTCTGTTATAGCCTCCCATGGCTTTGAGCTGATCGTTAGGGATTGCAACCATAACTTCAATGCCGGAGCCAGCAAGAGCTACCATGGTGTTTGTGTCGGCATCGAAAAGCTTCACTTTTTTGACGTTGTTGTCTTTCATTATCTGTACTACCGTCTTTGGAGGGAGCTGGTGAGTTGCCATCGTTCCCCAGTTTACTCCCAAGGCGGAGACGTCCCCGGAGTTTAAAGATACGGTGGAGATGGTGATGTAGAGGAAGATGATGGCGGTGGTGCTTTGTTTCCGTCGGTTACTCATTTTGGGTTTACTAATGTTTTTGGCCACCTGTGGAAAAAAAAATCAAGTTTTGGGTTCGATAATGTTTTCTTCTTAATTTTTTTACGAAGATCATATAGTATAGAATTATGATTGTAATAAATGTGGATCTATGGAGGTCATATGATATGAGGTTCTTAATCTGTGGTCGGTCATTGAGAAGTGTTAATTTTAATTTAAGCAAAAGGCAAAGTGAATTGCTTGGGGTCTAAGGGATTGGCACGCAAAACGACGCCGTTCTTCAGGTCAAATCCCGAAGGCGACACTCTCCACGTGCTTGTAATGACCAAATTTCACCGATCCGCTAAACAAGCCCCATACTCATAGTCATGTCATAAGTCATAACACATTTCTGTATAGACATTAATTATTTCGTACTAGACATTTAAGAAAAAATAATTGAACTATATTTTAATAATTTTGAGAACAATTCAACAATACAAGAGTTAAACGAAATGCACATCAAGCCTCGTTTATTAATTGGCTGGCAGAGGAGATGATATTAATGCAATTCTTCATTCTTGGAACGATCTTCCAAAGTCACTTAGTGTTTTTCTCGACCATTAGAGACTGACTTAGATAGACTAGTTAAGATTTCTTTAAACTTTTAATATTGTTGGAATTATGCTATTTTATTATTTTATAAGAATATTAATTTATTGGTATATTAATTTGAAAATAGATTTGTTTCATCGATAAGAGTGGGCATGTATTTTTCTGTAAAAGACAATATATAGCAAATTGTTTTCATGATGCAAATTTCGTTAAAATGATGCAATATCATGGAATTTAGATGAACTCACATATGAAAACTACATTTATAAATTTGAGGAAATGACTTATGATCTCAGATATCGCATTAAAAGAGATTTCAAAAATCTATTATTGCCATAGTGCATATAATAATTGTGCATATAAATATCAAACAAATTTTCTTACTAGCACATCCATGAAATAAAGAAACAATGTGTATTTGGAAGCAAAACGATTAGAAAAAAAAAAGATTTTGACTACTCGCAGCTAAGACCACATACGATGTGGAAAGATAGAGATTGGCAAACCTTTTCATTAAGGAGGACGAGAGTTTTTTTCAAAAAGATTTGAAAATAATTTCAAACCTCAGCTTAATGATATATATGAGCCAGACTTGAACTTGATTAACAAGAATATTGCACATTTGCACTAGACCGTCGCATCTGGCACGCCAAGGGATGGGTTACTAACTCACACGAGCAAATAAATAAACAAAATAAATGTTTGTATATTTTTAATACAGAATTTTAAACAAAATTTCTGTTATTAAATTCACTAATACAACTTTAAGTTTATTTTTCTAGTTAATAACCTAAAATTATAGTATTAACACCAGAAATTTTGTTTAAAATTCTGTATTAAAAATATACAAACATTTTTTAAAAAACAAAACAAAGTCGATAATTATTATAAACGGAGGAAGTAATTACTTTTAGGCCAACAATTTTACAAAATGAGGAAAACAACGCTAAAAATACCGGTTATTTTTATTTATTTTTTTATTGAAATTTTACGGCTTTTGGAATAATTTAAGCATTAAGGATTCCGTGATGAGACTCTCTGGTTTTAGTTGAGTAATCAACGATGAATTAAAACCTTGAAATTAAAAGTAACTAGTTTATTGCAAAGAAGAGTACAAATAGAGGCAGGAAACAGCAGTTGCTCAAGAGTATATACATATATATCTCTCTCTATTCTATACGGCGAGTTCATCTTCAAGATAACTATATTCAAACGTGAACTCGTTTTTGATCCTCTGACACCTACACAGACGTAAGAGAGAAAGCATTACGATTATCATCTCCAATGACAACAACAATCGATAATCCAAAAACATGAATCGAATCATACCATCCTCCCTCTTGATTCTCGTCTTTGGGGGTTTGGAAATCGAAATAAACATAAGCTCCTTGTTCATACTCATCGGTTGCAATCTTTGGCTCTTTATGTCTCTGAAACCAAGTGTTGAACTTTCTGTGGTATCTCCACGACTGTTTCTTCAGCTCTTTTGCAGCTAGATATTGCTGATATGAGTTCTAAACAAACCCAGGAAGGAAAAAAAGGGTATGGCTGAGGGGAAAAAGAAAATAAATAAAAGATGGAACAGGGCGTTGAGATTTTGGTACCTGCTGATAGTAAAACGCAAAGAACAAAGTATCTGTCCCATAAGCGTCGCTGCCTAAACGTTCCCAGAGCAAAGGGTTGTTTATGATTGGTGCTTGTGTTTGGGGAAATGTTGGAGGTGTGATTGCTGGGTTCCTCTGTTCAAAATCATAGGGAATATGAAATTTAAGCGGAGATTATTAAGTAGAATTCAGAAGAATGGTGTACCGGAGAATAGGGTCTAGGACGTTCTGAATCTGCGGGTTGAGGGCGTTTATAAAAAGCAGCTTCAAGCATCTGGAGATTGTGCATTTGATCATGCATTACCCCTAAAGCTGAAGGGTCACCAATGGCTCCTAATTCAGAGTTACTTCTCCGTCCAATGACCCCAAGGCTACTTGAAGATTGACCAGGTTGTATGGGTTGTCCAGGAGAGAAATCAGGACCGCTAGATACCTGTACTGGATCCAACATGTAGCTGGGCATTCCCGACTGAAGATAAAACAGAAAACACAAAGTAGGTAGGATAAGAGGCCACCCTTATTTATTTGCTTGGTTAAATAGAATACAGCTATTATTATGTGTATCCCATAGACCACATTCACTATTGAATTGCATATGTGAAGTTTAAGCGAAGGAATGACAAATCAAAACACTCACCAACACCAACAAAGACAGAATAATTTTATTCACTTTAAATTTTTTGCACAAAAACTATCTGATGGAAAGCATATAGATCAAAGAGATACTAATGACTAGTAAATGCGAGCACAGATATATTCATGCTTACCGGGGTATCAAATAGAACTTTAGAATCATCCTCATTTGGAATTGTTTTTGAAGCTGTTATGGAAGTTGAATCATCAGGTAAGTTTTGCTGCGGTTGATCATCATTTCTGGCATGGTCTACATCTGCATAAACATTAAGAACAGGTCCCTTATTTTGCTAATATTTTTCACCTGTACTTTCAAAACTCGAATCCAAAAACTGAGCTCTAACAACTATAGGATTTAAGTAACTGCCACTATGTGTAGAACTCGTTCACAAAGTGGTTTAACTTCACAAAAGAATGATTGTAAACAAATAATATAAATCTTAGATTGTATTTTACCAGAGATGTTAGCTACTAAATCCAGAAATAGTGTCTATCCACAGTCATACCATAAACCAAACGGTGATTTTACCTGTAACAGAAGACTGCTGACCCAATTGTTGAGTCATGACATTTGACTGCTGCTGCAAGGAGGCAGAGTTCATGACATTAAAACCTGGTGCCTGAACTCCGATTCCCAAGCTTCCATGAGGAGAGATGGCAGAGCTCTGAGAAACAGATTAGAAGAGAAAATCTCTTATTATGATGGAATGTTTTGAGTACTATTAAGCATGTGATTATTCCATACAATTCAAAACGAACGTGCTCAAGCCCTGGTAAGTACACACTAGACAACATACAAACAAAATAAAATACGCTACCTGCTGTAAGAGAGGATTTTGCTGTTGTGAAGAAAACTGCTTCTCGTTTCCTCCAGATAGAGAAGGTATGCCTAAGAGGTTACCATGGCCTTGCTGTACTTGCTGTAACCTCTGTAAAAATTTCTCTCTTTGATCGGGTGCTATTTCAGTTCTCCCACGGACCTAAAAGCCAATAACATGTACATATTAAATAGAGAAAAAGAAGACAGTAGAAACTAACAAACTACACGACAACAAACCTTAACCAAGCCCATGGGAAATATAGCCCTAGGAATACATCTCAAAATAGCCTAGTTAGGATTATGTTAGAGTGTAAACCCAATTCTACACAGTTCCACATTAAAAGAAACAGAAGTTGTTTCTGAAATAGATTCCAAAATACGAGAAAAACCAAGTAAAGCCATGATATTGCTCAGACTACCAACTTAAAAAAAATGCAAATGTCCCACGTATCCTTGGATTATAATCGAATTCAAAACACGAACCGTTTCATTCTGACTCTGAAAGGGACTACCAGGCCTCCACTGCGAACCAGATACAATAGATGGTGAAAAAGCTCTACCAATACTAGCCGCAACATCACCAGGGTTACTATCAGAGACAGTTCCATCATTACCCTTCACAGTTGGTGGCAATACCATTTTGCTCAGTGGAGAAGTTAGAGGCTGGACGTTGCTCTCAACTCCCATTATATTTCTTTTTGCAACTTCAGCTGCTGAAGTTGCACTAATGCGAGATCCGTTAGCTGGACTTGGAGACGGAGGCTGGCTTGGTTGGGGCTGGTTGGGGATACCAACTCTACCGATGCCCCTCAATGGAGCATCAGCAATAGATGAGGATGGTTTACGAGAAGGCAAGGTTGTTGCGTCTTCTTCCTTGGCAGCTACGGGAGATAAACTTCCCATGTTTTCTGTGGAAGTTTGAGCAGGAATAGAAGTTGATAAGGCAACTGATGCATTTGAAACATTACTAGCAGGCACATTCAAACTTGGACGTCCCCCCGCAGGTGTTGATGGTGCTGAGTGAAGGACTGCGCCATTCTTTGGGGAAGGTGTTTTTGGAACCATCTCAGCACTGCTATCCGGTAGAGATGTATCTTCTGTTTTCTCTTGAGAAGTACTTTGATGATGAATTGGCAAACTTATGCTCTGAAACAACGCAAAAATAGAGAAACATAAACAAAAGATCTTCAAGCAAAGAGATATATGAATACTTACCCGAACTTGAGATGCTGACGCTGCCAAAGAACTCTTCATGCTCAAAGGAGTACCCTGACAAATGTAAGTCATGTTATTTCTTAATCTAAAGCTAAAATGACTGGTAATTACAGTGAAAATGTCATGAACTCCAAATAGATTCCTGAATTCCTACACTCTTTTCGCCAGACAGATACAGCACTTCCTATTTCCATAGAGAGGGAAAATTATGCAAATAGAGATATTGCAACAAATAGTCACCTTGACAAGGGGGCCAGCAGTAACTAGATCTTCAAGACCCTCCACCTCATCTAGCGGCAACGTGCTATAGAGCTCATCGACATCACTGAATTCGTCAAAATCATCCTAGATAGAGAAAGGTTAAACACAATCAAGGATAATATCAGCATACTTTAATGTTGGGAACCCAGAGTATAAAACATATAAGCAAAATATTCCAGGTTATAGATATAACAGACCTGATTTCGTTCAACATAATCGTCCAGAAAATCTTTGACGTCATTTACTTGTTCTGGACTTAATTCATCATTGTCCAGAAGCCTCAAGATCAGTTCCAACTTTATTATGTGATCCTTGTGTCTTGTAATAGATGTCTCAAGATGAGTCTGAAAGGGAAAACAAGCCAAATTACATGATTCACCACGTGAAAATAAATTATATCATTTGCATACCAATGCATATTTTTCAGATCTTACCAATCTGGGTGGTCTTGTCTTTCCTTTTTTGACAGACAGTCCTTCCAACTCAGCTTCAAAGCTATCAATCTGCGACTCAAGTTCACTCACCTATCAAAAGCAAGAAAATAAGTAATGAATCAGCTACAGAACTGATTGAAGATGATCCACAAGGACCAAATTACCTAGTTTCCTTGGCCAATCAACCATATTTAGAAAACACCATTAACATTAGTCTTTTACGTATCTGTTAAAGGAAGGGGTTAAGAATCAATAAGTAGGCACAAACACGCCAAAAAAACTCACCACATTGTTCAACCAATCCCTTGTCTCTGACTTTGCTTTCTCTTTTGGGTCCTATAAAACATGAAGCTGACAAAATCAGTAGCCTGAATGCCGAAAAGAGTTTTCGCTAATATATATAACCACCCAGGAATTTCCAACAGATTTCACAAAGCCAGAAATGTTTCGATAGAAACTCAATGATGTGTTAGAAAGAAAAATTGTCCATATCTAGAAAAACACTCAGTGATACTTCTTTGTCCAACATCTCATATAAATATGAGAAAAAAACAGCTTCCACTCTACTGCTCTGAAAAAGTTGAACGCAACTATTTCGCTATATAAGTGGCAATCTGAACAATGCATGAGAAATTTCCTTAATCAGATTCACATGAAAAATAGAAGCAAAGACTAACCAGATCTTCCCTAGCAATTATTGGCAGTTCGAATACTTCAATTTTTTATTATTATTTGGGGAAATGTAGATAATTCAACGGAAAAGTAGAGAAATTCTTACAGTTTTAGGTTGCTGACCCAGTCCTTCCTTGGAGAAGGCTTTTGTCTTGGTCTCTTTCTCACAGATCTTAAACCTCTCCATCTCTTTCTCAATAAGCTTCCGAGCGTCAACCAGGGATTGCTCATATGATGCACTGACCTAAGTCAAATGACAGACATTCTGCTCAGTTCAGTCTAAAACAAATGGGTATTAAGATTCCTTCAAAATTGAACAGCATACAAGGAATATAAAAGTGAAAATAGAGATGAAGCTACTCTTTTCAGCTTATATGAAACCAAATTAAACTAGGTAGAGGGTAGACAAAAGTATGACAGGCAAAACCACCGGTGCAATGCACCTTACTCAAATGAACAAATATCAGACTTTTTCTTTAAGATGTTAGGAAAGCTTTAGTTATAACATGATAAAATTGAAAACATCACAATGAATTTAGACAAGAGAGATAACTAAACAAAGCCACAGATTATGGTTTGCAGGTGCAATTTAAGAGAATGCAAGGGAGCCATGTCGCCTCATTAGTCAAATAAATAAAAAAAAGGCGTAGAAGATGAAGAAGACCACTGACTTTCTTATCTTTGATCTCACTGGACTGAATCCATGTCTTGATCTGGTCTCTATAGCGCTGCAACTTCTTGATTTCCTTCTTCAAGTCCGCCTCAAACTTTTCCTTTTGGTTGACATTGTCTGTATCATATACCTGAAACACCAAAAAAGTCCGAAACCGTGTTTTTTCCTCTGTCCAGTAAAAAACTTTTGTGCTTCGAAAACAAACATTCTGCTCACATTCCACTGCATAAAAAACAAACGGAGCTCGATATTGAGTTCCACTGGAAAATTACCTCACAAAACAAACAAACAAAAAGTTATAAATAACAAAAAATTAGCAAATCAAATTCGATTAAAGAACCAATGCATAAAGCGACAATCGCATTCCAAATCTACACACAAGTGATTGAGTACACTCAATTCTATATTAACGTTGAAATGGTACACAGTTCCTAACACGCGAATCTAAAAGTTTAATTCTACAGATCTTCATGCATTCTCCATATATCATCGAGAACGATTGAGAACAAAAACAAACAAAACAATCAATAATATTAAAAATTGTGGAGAGGAGGAAACGTTACCTTGTTCCAGATGCTGTCGAAAACATCAACACCTTCTTGAACCTTCTTAAGCACCCGATCTATCTCGCCTTGTAATTTACGACTCGCACCCATTACAGCCGAACCAGAGAAGAGACTCCGATGATTTTATCCAACCAAGGTTAATTCGTCGGATTTTGGTTTCGTAAAGTAGCGCTGACAGTATTTAGGGTTTTTATCTAATTTTTGAAATAGAAAAATAGGGTTTCGCTTTCAGAGAGAGCGAGAGGAAGAAGATGATGAATGAGTTTTGATTGGATCGTTTAGGATGATAACAAAATCAGAACTGAGTTGATGACGAGTTTCGATTTCGACATTGACGGCCCAAATTAAAGAGAGTACCGGGCTTTTTTCACCGATTTGCCCCTCGTACATTTATTTCTTTCGGAATTATACCCCTATTTTTAGTCATTTTCCCCAAAATGTGAAAGTCTATAATCAATTTATGGATATAATTGGTGGTCAAAATCATAACAAAGTAATGAAGTATATATTTTTAGGAATAAAGGAAAGTAATTTGAAAATAATTATGGAAGATTTGAATTTATGACGGATGATAACATTCTGTTATTTTTTTTCTCTAACGGTATTATTTTACCATTCAAATTAGATACATTTTATATATATATATTTTTCAACGAATCTACAAAAAAAAAATTTAACTTCTGCAGAAAAGTGAAGTCGAACTCTCGTATTCAATGATATGAATAGGTGGCATCACCAGAAAATTTAAAATTAAATATAGCTTATTAGCAATTCTTATAACGTTTATACTCCTAACACTACTATTAGATACTATTAATTAAATTCATATTTAGCATACACAAAGTAACATATTTAATGCAAAATTGCATGTCTTAATTTCATATGAATATCAGCATTCTTATATTTTTGAAACACACAAATAAATCAATTTGATTATATTTGTTTTCTTCTATTGTGAATGAAATAACACTATCTGATTTTCACTCTAAATTCAATAAATTTAAATTGGATTTCATCATTAGATTGTAAATAAATATTTAAATCAGTAATAATAATATCTCGAACCTTTTAATTTCTCTCTACAATATTAGAAGACGTAATAAACTTAAACCAAAGATCTTTTTCTTGAATTAAAAAAAAACTTGATATATTTTGTCGACAAAATAAAACAAAATTGCAAATGTTTGGTTAAGTGGTCCAAAGAAAACTATAATGGGTGAAATTAACCGCCTACGAAAACTTCAGGGACGAAACGTGACATTGTCGCTCTTTGAGGAAACAAATGGGGTCCTCTTGCCCGAATTTGGATAAAACCAGGTTAACCCGACTCAGATCTACCCGACCCGACCCGGTTTGAAAAAAGGCGTCGGACAAATCCCAATCTCTCGTCGTTGGACGGCCGTTCGTTCCTCACTTTCCGGTTTCTCTCCGATTTGCTACGTTGCATCTCAGTCGCTTAACTCATGAGGTGATTCTGAAAGGCAGTGTAAGTAAGCGAAAGCATCGATGATCTCTATCTCTGCCTACACATTTGCGGGTATGTTCGTACTTTGTTGATGTCCGAATTTGACTGAAAGCACGGAGCTTTACGTCCTTGTACAAGATGATGTCTCTATGAACGTTTTCTTCACTCAATAATTTCAATATCTTCCATGAAGTTAGTAAATTTATCTGTATCATATGAGATCATAACTACGCAAATAAATAGTGTTGTACATTTTTGCACAAGTTGTCTCTTTTGGTTCGACTAATAATTCAATTTTAGACGAATCTCTCAAGCTAACAAAGCAAATCAAAGCTTGTCCTCCAAAGCTTTTCACTTCCTGCGTGATCATAAAAACGCTGCTTCATTCTTTTAAGCTCTTAGTTCTTCTCAGTTCCAGCTGAAACCATTCAAATCAAACTGTTTCGGACGCGTTGTTGTGCCATAGTTTTCGTCGTGTGTGTTAAGATCTAGCGTTGTTCGTGTGTGTGTTTCGAGCTTGCAATCTTCACCATTCTCGTTGAATCTTTCTTCTGTATACTCACTGTTGTTGCTACTCCCTCCTCTGTGTTCATGTAACCCCACTCCTATTGACAATCTTCCAGGGCTTCTTCTTGAAGACGAGATTCTTGGTTCTGTGTTGTTAACCATTGTTGAAAGATATGGCCTGTTATTATTCTCTCTGAGGCCTTTTTCTTCTGGCCATGCGAGCTCCATTCTATGGAAGAATGGTTCTTCCATTACCTCTTTCTGCTCTGAAGTTGAATCTCCAATGTATGTTCTTAGCCCCAATCTGTTGTCAAGCATCTGTGGGACTCTCTGGGTTCCTTCACTGGAGGTTAGGCAACTGTCCAGGGAGGAGTTAGGTGGATAAGTTGTTTGCATCTGTTGATGGCGTAGAATCTGCACTTCTTTCGGTTCTAGGTAACTAGAGTCTGGATATTCTGCTGACACTTTAGATACTAATTCTGAGAGTTGAGCTTTTGTTGCTTCAATCCCAGCTGCACCTAGGTTCTGTTTTCCAAGAGTCTCTTGTGCTTTCTCCAGAATTGATTGCAGGTACTTTCCTTGAGCCTCTATCCTGAGCTGCAAATGTCGCTGTACCTGGCTCAGTTTAAAATATTTTTAATGAAATCGTAACTAAATGCTTTGTTCTCTCTGTTTCTATATGGTTTTTCTAGCCTCTATTGATGCTCTATTATACACTATACTTATATTTTCATTGATTTATGTGTTTCTACATGTTTGAGCACTGTTGTTACGAACACTGATAGCTGCTTTAAACAGAGTAAGTCCACAGAGTACAGTATATGATACCTCAAGCTGCTCGTGTAGCCTTCTCTGAACTTCTATTTGCATTTGAAGCGCGTCACTTATGGGAAAGTTCCTGGGTGCACAAATATAGGTCATTTGTTTGAAAATGCAATACGTTAGAATATGTAAGCAAATAGCCATATTCTTACATGCTTGGCTGTGGTCCAATGCTTAAACTCTCACTGTGACTTTCGTCTGCTTCAGGGAGGTTTTCTTCTACCATGGTCATCACACCTAAACCAGGTTACTTCTAGTTACTTGAAGGAAACATTTTGGAAAAAGGAAAATGAATCTTAGATTAAAATATTCTTGTTTCTGAGTAATGAATAACTAAGCTTACTTGTCTTGTTTAAACTGCTGTTAGCTTGTCCATTAAGATTCTTGCTCAGCCTATATTTCTGGTAGTCAAATCATGAAATCAATAACCTTTGTAAAAGCAAAAACAAATATTACAGATCTTTCACTTCTGGACGTATCCTCGTCATTTTTGTTTTTCTTTAACAGTTTTCTACCAAGCGAATTGATCAACGAGTCATGTATAGAAACCTGATGAGTTTAGTCAAGTCTGTTTAAAGTGTTGATAGATTACCTGAAGATGACTCTTGAGATGGTATAAGGTAAGGCCTGGAATACCCATGACTTTCATGATTGTCTTAGGAGTAGCTTCTGCAGAGACAAAACTATACACATTAATACATCATGTCTAAAAGCCTGATTGTCAAAGATGGTTCATTTGCTTATAATATAACGTACTATCTCCTCCTCCAAGCTGGTTTACTGCTTCAACAAATCTCTCGTGAAGATCTGGAGTCCATTTTAGTCGTGGCTTTGCATCGGTTGAGAGGATGAGTGCAGAATCTCCTGTGCCGTTACCTCGGAGGAATGGATGCCTTTCAGAAGGAATGGGCATTCTCGATGAAGAGAGGATGCTCTTTCCTTGGTGCTGGTTGTGGTAATACATAAGTCCGTCTTCAAAATAAAAAATGTAAATTTATCCACATAGCAATACAGCATTAATAATGAGTGTAAAGACCAAATGTTTTTCTTTTACCTGACACAATCTTAGTTTTTTAATGCAGCCTGCTGCTCTCAGTTCAGAGATACACTATGGTCTGCAACTCCACCAACTTGGGAAGATGTCTTTGCTGCTTTCCTTATTTATGCTCTTTTTTCTCAGGCCGGGGTCTCTCAAGATTAAAAAGTCTTTACAACTTTGCTTTATATAGAAAGTTGAATGGAAAAAAGGCAAACTAAAGGATGATAACTAAGGTATGGAATATGAATAACTGTTCCAATCGTTGCTTTGTTATATGTGTTCTTATCGTTTCAACTGTAGGTTGTCTGCTTAGATTAATTTTTCATGTTTTGATTCTTCTGGACTACAACTTTTCAGTGCAATTCAAGCCTTGCATTAGATACCAGAATTGATCCACAAATTAATGCATCCTATGCGCATTCTTTCACCATTCTGGTATATAAAAGTATCTTATTCTCCAAATCTTTTTGACAACTTTTCTACTTGGGCTGGGGAATTCATTCTTTTTCCTTATTCCTCAAATTTTTCAAAGTCCACAGCTCTTACCTCTCTATCTCTTGAGGTATATTCTCAATGCTTTCCACTTGTCCGTATTGTTTTTGTTCCTACTTGTAAGTCATTTTTTTCAGTCTCTAGATACATCTTCCGTCTAAACAATTTCTATTGAAACTTTAAGTTAGATTTGACCAAAATCAACAATGGCTTATTTGGCCATGTTTCAAGAGGTTATAGTGATGATATTTGTATGATTTTATGATGAAGAATACCTAAGTATGTGATAGAAAGGGGGATGAAAGTTTATGTTTCAACATTGTTAAGATAATTGAGAAAGCAAATGTAGAATATTTAATGCTGTCTCCTTCAAAACAAGTTTAGTACCTATTCTCTCTAAACAGTACAATATTAGTGGGGGACCCATGTCTCTCATTCTTTGATTGGCACAACATATTTGGCCCATCCATGCATGTGTTATCTATGTATCGTATGTATGTATGTATTTATGTGTGTGTAACTTTTCCTGTCTGTTCTAAATGCACTATAACATGTCTTCGGTATTATGAACACCAAGTTCGATAATCATCGGTATTATGAACACCGAGTGCGATAATCCTTGGTATTATGAACACCATCCGCTGCCGTCTAGATCCTCTTTCAAGAGCTCAACGGCACTCTCCTCGATCAACTTCTTACCTTGCTACTTGGTTTAATGTCTTCCAGCCGTAATTGGTTTTGTTGTAATCTTTCTTGTAGGTTCTTCTCAGGATTTGACATGCTTGTAAGTATTCTTGGCGCCCTCTTTTTGTGGTTAAGCTTTTATAAAATGGTATCTCTTTTAAATAAATAAAAAACATGTCTTCGGTGCATATTTGTATGTATTGTTTGTGTGTTTATGTGTGCATATGTACATATATTACATGTATATATGTATAAGTTCGTGAAGCATATATGCATCTAATTTTTGGCTGCTTTCTTACAGTGTACTTCCCTGAATCTACTTTAGTGATGACTACGGCCCTAAATTCCATCATCGATCATATTGTTGTGTTGGATCTGATTTTGATTTTGACTTCAAAATTATATTTCTCCTGCCTGATTAAGTATAAAGATACTTTCCTATATGATATACAGCTATATAGAATAAGTTCATAGATAAAGATATATAAATATAGAAGTCTGTGATTGCCAAATGCTGAAATTATGGCTTCTCTATGTGCAATTGAGAATATATCCACTATCTAGTATAGAGTCTCACATATCTTAATGAGTTTGATAGATGCCTTACAAAAAAAATAAAACTAGGTAGAAATATGTTCTACTGTTTTAAAGGAAAATGTCAAAAAAAAAACAAATCTTGTTCCTTGAATGATATCTTTGCATTTTTTTCAATCTTTTTTTTTGGTGAAATCTCATGGTTCTGATTTCTCTTTAACACTTTATTCTGTTTGGTGAAGAACCTTTCATAACCTTCAGTTAAAAGTATTTGAGCATATTGCCTAAATAGTTGATTGGCATGTGGGTGGGAATATGCTTCCACAAAGAGAGGCTTCACATTGTGTGCTGCAAGTTCTAAAAGTCTATTTGATGAAGATTAGAATACCATCAAAAGCAAATTAAACCAAGCAAAATCTGTGTTGAACTCTTTTGATTGATTTCAGTTTTACCAGATATTTATAGATAATTATCTGTTCTATATCAAATGTAGTTTCAGAAAATATCAAATTTTGAGTATGCTTTTTGTAGCAGGGTCTGTTCCAGGTTTTGGGCTGATAATATCAGATGCTATGTATTTTTGCAGAACTAGAGCTTAACTCATTTTACGATATGTTATCGCCTATTTTATAATTGTTACAAAGTGTTATACTACTTTGTTGTTGATATTTTAGGCTTTCCCCTGTTTCTTTCCTTTACTTTGCTCGTTGAAATGTCACTCTTTAAGTAAAAAAAAAAAAATAAGAGTGGTACTGACTAAATGCTCTTCCTTGTACGTTCATTTCCGTTTGACAGATTCTTGTTCTTGTTTACTAACTTTTACTGTTTGATATTCCATAGGAAGCATAATTCAACACATGGGCTGCATCGTGGGATTGTAATTCGCTTAATCGAACAAGAGAGGATTGGATACATAAAACAACAAGAAGCGGGAAATGACAGCAGAATTATGTTCTTTTGGAGAGAAAATGGAGAGTAAAAGTGGGTTCATGAGATTCCAGAGAATGAGAATATGAGAATCCAAAACTAAAGAAAGCTTGGTGAGTCGCATTCTCAACTCAAGAATCTTTTTTGTTTATCTCAACCCAAACCCAAAACAAAACGAGACTATTCGGGTCTATTTCTTTCCGCTTTTATTAGTCTTGTGATTTTTGTGGATATTTTAATGAATTGTGATTCTTATAAGCACAACAAAAGATTGGGAGAATCATTGAGAGTTTTGTGTTCACCACAAGACAGTGTTGTCTGCATCCAACCGAAAGCAAATGTAACAGTTTTGTGATTTTGATTTGAATATTATGAAACAATTAAAAAACGATGGCACCGCGACTGGTTGCCTAAATTCGACAACTCGGATCGTTTGATTGTCTAGTTGCAAGTAGTTGGTAGTATCCATTCTTGTTTTTCTTCTTTTCAGTTTATACATTCTTTTGTTCGTTTACTTTCTTTTAGATTCGTTTTCACATACAATTATTTCTCTTTTTTTTTTTTTTGAACAAAACGTACATTTATTTCAAAAGTTGTTTATAACCCTTTGGGAACATGGAGAAGTAAGATTCCAAAGATAAACTTGGATAAGCAAAAACATACCACCTTTCGCCTAAAAATAGATGGAACAGAATAAACCGGTTCTGTGACCGGTCCAACCAAAGATTCTGACTAATGTCTCCACAGTTCACGGTTGGACTCGGTTTGTTTAAGATGACGTGTCGACAGATTAGTGGCTAATTGATACGGAGCTAAAAATTGGTCTATCCGCAGGTGATCGGTGGGATTCTCTTTCTTGTTCAACTGAGGAAGAAGGGAATAGTAACAGAGTATAAACCCTACGACCCAAAAACAAAGAGAAGAAATAAACAAAATTTCTGATTTTGGTTTCTCGAGCTCTGCTTCTTCTTGCGAAGATAATGACGGATTTTGGGCATGAGATCGAAATCAGATGCCATCATTGCGCAAGCCCTCTTTCGAAAAATTTGGTATTTTTTTCCGCATCCAGCATGAATTTTTGCATATACAGATTGCTACTGCAGATGATAAATTAATTTTTCTTTGTTTTAGTCTTTTTTATAGAGCAAGATTCGTTCTTTTAAAAAATTGGAAGTTGACTGATTTCAGGAAACCAGTGAATGGACTGTGGCTCCGTTCATCAGGGATAGCTTTTCTATGGTAAGTTGCCTTCAAAAAATTTGATTATTTTGAAGAAATTTTGGTTTTTTGGAAGACAAATTCAACTCTTTTAGCCTAAACCGTAGCTTGCTGCAAAAAAAAAGTTTCCAGACTTTTTGCAAGCTTTCCTTTTGGTTATGTTTTATATGGATCAATGAATTAGTTTTTTTTTATGTTTTAAAAATCTAATTTTTATATTCTTAGATTGGATCAGCTGTTGGTGGTACTGCAAGTGCATTCATTGGATTTAACCATGGTATGCAGAGTTTCTCGACTTTAATCTCATTGATTGTTATCTCAGTTGTTATCTTCTTGTGATTATTGCTTTCAATTCTCGAGTTTTGTTCTTCTCTTGTTGATTGTGTCTGCCTGTATAATCAACTTCCACCTTCTAATATGCGCTAGTTATGATTCTTGTATGACTTGAAGAAACAAAGAGTGTTGGATTGTGTTGGAATGTCTCAAAAGCTACGAGTAATCATAGTTTTTCTAGCCTGTTCTGGGTGCATTTGATTCCCGGTTGTCTGGATTATGTTCCACTGCTGTAACAATCGACATTCTTTTATCAGTATTTGTTTTCTAGCTATGTTTTGGTTATAGTGGTAGCAGTTAGATCCGAAAGAGTCTGAATCTATTTGTACTTATTTTAATGCTCTTGTTAATGGAAACAGCAATGCCAATTGTACGCAAGTGGATAAAAGGACCCATGTGGTTACATTTTCTTGTTGGGGTAAGTTATCAACAAAGATGCAGACCATTCTTATGTTCTCTTCTTTTTGTATTTCACGCTTGTTACATACATAAACCGTCCGTGAAAAAGACCAGTAATTTGTGTAGTCAAATTTCTCATTTCTGTATTGATGCAGGCACCGCCTGTTATAGTTCTTTCATCAGCCTGTGCTGGACTAGCAGGTTTGAGATCTTCTTCTCCTCCTCATTCACTACTTTTGATCAATCTCAATCATGGGAAGAATGAAGCCCGTTTTTTCAAATGATGTTATCTTGGTTTTTGTCAATAACTTGAATGCTGCATCTTCCTTTGGTGGAATGTTTGCAGGTGGTACTGTACCGGCAGTGGCACAGCTCGCTTCATCTTCATACCGAGCAGCAGTCCATTCGTCTCAGCCACCGCAGGCACAAAAGAATAACAAAATCCAAAAATCTACGACTTCTCCTCTGTAAAACACACACAGCACAGCTCTCTCTTTTGTTCTGTTTTTTTTTGTCATCATTTTTGTATGTCAAATCTTTTCTTTAAGAGGGAGCTTCTTGGTGTAAATGCTTCTATTTTATAAATATAAGGATTATTTTGGTTGTTTCAGGACCTGTGGGGTTTTCTTAATAATAATTGAACAGTTTGGGTTCTGTTTTGTTATTTATCTCTTTAACCGAGGGTAGTTTTGGAATTTACAGATTAGGGTTAGGGTTTTGACCAAAGGCATTATAAAAGTTGAGCAACTACGATACGCTGAACTTCAAAACTACTTGATCTTATCTGAGCTGAGAAAAAGGGTTTATCGTTAGGGTTTTGATCTTTTCCGGCCAACGAGCAACCCCAAAATCCTTCCTTTTCGAGGGTATGGCTGGCGGCTCCGGTTACGGAAGAGTTTCGATTGCCTAATCTTTATTTTCCCTTTGTTTTCTGCGATGAAGACTGCTTGCTGCCTGAGCGCACGATTTACTCGGCGCTGTGATGGCTTTTGCGAGCTTTAACACCCCAACAATACATATGTGTTTTTGAAAATTTTAGATTTGATTTCAAGGTTTCTTCTTCTGGGTTTTTGTTTTTGCTCCCTCCCATCGATGATTCGAATCTGTGGATTTTGGTATCTTAATTTCCAAACTTCTTCATTGCTATTTGTTTCAATCTCGATTGAGATAAGTGTTGTTGTTTTTTTCACCGTTTTGTTCTTACCAGGTAGATGAAAACAAATGTTTGTTGTTCCTACTTAACTTGTTAACTTGTAATTCTTTGTAGCCTGCAAAACAGATTAGGATTTATTTGGGTCTACAAGTAAACAAAAATGTCTTTTGCTTCTGTTTATAGTTTCCTAAACACTCTCAAAAGAAACTAAAAGTTTGAAGATTCTACATTTTTGTTATAATGGCGTACTGAATCATTTTTATGGTTAAAATAACGATTAGATGCAAGTAAGAGCTATAGAATAACCTAATAAAATCGGGTCATGTTGGATTCTAGGAAGATAAGAAGCTTATATTCAAACAGCAGCTGAGTTTTTCCCATTTCTGGCTTCTTCTCCTAATGTGTCTTCTTTGATTGTTGCCGTTGCAAGGGGGGCTTACTGTCTCTGACCTTACAGCTGTGTTGCTTCTTCTGAGAGATCTCAGAGCCATTTGCAATGTTTCAGGGGCTATCAGTGGCTGCTCCATTGTTCCAATGGTGTTTGAGCAAACAGGACAAAGTGGGTCTCGGGTTTGAGCCGTTGGAGTCACTTTGTCTAGACATTCAACATGGTAGACGTGGTGGCAGGGGAAAACACCAGCGGCTGGCATGTCTCTGGATCTCATAATCTTGTATGAGCACCATGGAGATTTCTGAGATAAAAGCTTCTTGCAAACCCCGCATCTCTGGTGTGTTGGTGAACCTGGTTCAAAGTTCGGGTTTTCGACTTCTGTTTCATTGGATCTTTCAACATCCAGTAACATGTCATTGCTATTTGAGTTTGGTGATGCTTCATCTACTAGTGAGCCTTGATGGTTTCTTGTGGACATCATAAGACTGGAGTCGGGATTTGTGGATGAGTCTTCTTGCGTATTATCAGGTTCAGGATTCTCAAAATCTGAAACCGGGTTGCAGAAGACTTGAGAGTAAGAGCAGTGAGTAAGGTTGAAAGGCTGCTTGCTTGGAGTCTCCCATGGGGCAGATGACTCTGAGAGAGACAGCAAAGACCTAAAACTCGTTGAGATGGCTGTACTGTCTAGATCAAAACCATTCTCCTGAGACACAGTTACATCAAGAGCTACAAGATTCAACCAAAGATGATCATGAATAATACAGTGGAAATGTAAAGAAGACTAACTTACCTCATTCAAGCATTGAGGATTTGAGCTAGTTGGTCTTGGTACACTATTAACAATGCAGGGTTTCTGTTCATTCCCACCAGAAGCAGACGATGTTGAAGCCCATCTTGGCGATTGCAGAAATCTGAATTCCAGACTTTTTCTCTGTCTACTGCTGCTTGAGTGCAATGCAAAACTGTGACCCTCATCGCTCATATCCTGTTCCAAACCATCTCTAGTATATCCAGCAGGTGAGAAGCTGAAATTCGTCCGCCATTGCAGGGTATCATTTTGACTCAATGAAGGAATATCCCTTCCGCTGCGGGGTGGTGATGATTTTGTAGTAACCAGTGGCCTTGAGGCCACAATACAACAGAGAGCACCCGTTTTGAGCTCTGTTTGATTCTCACCGCCGTCAGGTCCAAATAATACTGCCAAAAGGAAGAGACGTCTACATAAAGAAGGATATGCGATAAAACTAAACCCTTTTGTAACTTGTAAACACTGTGGAAAGCTGAGTTAATGATTGTAATCTTACTTAAAAGATGAATGAAATTTTTGATTATGAAGCTAAATTCCAGAGTTTAGTGGGTAAAACTAAAGAAATAAAAAAGAACACATTTGAGCTGAACAAGAATATGTAGCGAAGCTCTTCTCAAACACCAAGCCATCTCTGCAACGACTATATAACCGCAGTAACAAATTGGAGTCAATAACAATCATTGAGAAAGTAAATTGATGTAACTAACGCCATATTAGAAGAGATAACCGAGTTTAAGACAAAACACTAAACTCATAACAGCTGTTTTGAGTTTAGATAGTAAAAAAAAACTTAAGCCATCATCATCACAAGTCAAACAAGATTAAGCATCGTTAAGGTAAATTCATTTCAGTAACAGAGAAACCAAAAATAACAAAACCCATTGAGAGATTTCGAGGAAGATAATCAAGTGTCGGTGAAAGCAGACTACATAGAGATTATACAGAAAGGATAAAATTTTAAAACTCGAATACAACCCACCTTCAAATTGGAAAGTGACAATCTGGGTTTGAGGTATAAACGCTGTTGATTTGGAAAAGCAGCGAGAGCTCAGAGGAGCGTAAGCAAAGAAAGAGCGCACTTCTTTTAACTTTTTCTCTGTCTGTGTCTCTCTCTTTTGTTTTTCTCTTTTTCGAAAGAAGAGAGGCAGAGACGACGACGGCTAATCTATGACTTATGTAATGAGATTGGCCAATTATTAACCCATTATTAATCCTTTTGTTTTTTTTAATCTTTATCACTTGATCTTTTTAAAAAATTTGAAATTTGTTTATTTTATTTTCTACAAACATACTCTATAGTTCTGGTTTAATCCACTCAATGATTTTTGTTGTTTTTTTGTCTTCTTCTAACAATGGGAATCATCATCACTAACGGTTTGTCAATATGGTTATGATGTGATTTGGGGTTTAATTATTTGCTTTCATTATGATATATTCATTAAAATTTATTTATTTACATTTATACATATTTCTACACATAAAAATTATGTTCATTAGGATATAGAGTTTCTATAACATCAAAGTATTAGAGATGTGTAAACAAAAAAAAAGATTTAGAGAGACAAATATATTTATTAATAAACTATAAATGTGATTTAATTGAATAAAGCCATTTTTAACATCAACTATTATTTTCTTACAGATGCTTTATATGCTCGTTTAACTTGGCCAAAATCGAAAGTAGCCCGTCCTTATACCAAAAACCAATAATTGGTATAATCAAAATAAAGGTGTTTTTAATTGTGCTTACTCTAATATTTGATCTATCAAAATCCACAACTAACGGAATCAATTAATTCAGATTTAAATTGTATTCGGTTATGGTATTGTTAACCCCAGGCCTCCTAGTCTTTACGCAGTAGTTTGCTACTCCTCACAGCAATTAACGCCTCTGATTAATCATTAATCTCTCACCTTGTAACTTTTCTTTCTTTTACACTTGCTTTGGAAAACTATTTGTCTTTTTCTTACTGAATATTAAATTTAACGTTTAAAAAGAAAATAGTGGCACGTAAGATTCAATGTTAAGGCAACGAATTGAAATTAACTTAATGAACTAAGCCAATAGACTTCACAATTAGTGTTAGGCCTTCTTTTGTCAAACCCATGGGCCATGGAATAGTTGTTTATATTGTCTTAACCTGATCCACTAAAAAAGGTGGAAGCCAAAGCGACAAAATAAAATGTTTAAATCGTATGTAATGGTTGTTTTTACAATAAAACCTTACAAATATAAGAAATCGTATTTTAGTTAGTTATGAAAGAAATCCGCTGTTAAAAGAAACAACTTCGTGAGAAACTGCAACAAATCCACACTATTAATATTTATTTAATGTCAGATTACTTTTGTCATAGAAAAAATGATTATTTTATTGGGTGGTTTATGTCTAGGAAAATTACGGATTTTGTTACACCGATTCGTGTATATGTATAATCAAAATCAATTGAAAGTAAAAGGAAGAAGAAAGAGACAAAAAAAAAAAAACGAGGCGACAGTAATGAGTAATCATCTAGAAACTGATAAAAGGGTAAGAGAAGGGTTAGCTTTGCTGCAAGTATCGATCTAAAAAAGCTTCGCTTTAAATGGAAAGTCTTGTTTATATGCGCATTAAAATAATGCTCACATTCATGCATTTTTTTTTTCCAATATTAATATTTTATTCATTAATATATCGATTCCTCACATGATAAAGAGTAACATAGGATATGAACCAATTATATAATCTACCACTTTCTATATAGAATATATATAGCCCACTTAAGGTATAGTAAGCCCTTTGGAAAATAAACTACATAGTGGAAATAAGAATAATGATGTATATATGAAAAAGGAATTATTATTCTCTATTGTGGAAGAAGATATAATATAGTCTACTTGTAACTATTGTAAGTAATGATAAGTTTATAAACCAAAACGTTTATGATTAATTCAAGTTCACAATTCAACAAAAATAACAATATATAATCAGATTTTATGTCCTGAATTTGAGGTGGAAGAGACTCACACGCTTATTTTCAAATCATCATAGTACATTGAATCAGAGACATCATTTATTTACGTACGGCCAACTGAGGTTTTATTTATTTATAGTCCGTGAGATGATTATCTATATATGAACGTTTGAAACTTTATTGAGAACATTGCTCTATAGGTTAATAAGGGGATAAGAAAATCTATAAACCAAGGGTATTTGTAAACTATGTATTGGCATGGCATTATGTTTATATATCTACAATGTTCATGATGCTTTTTATTAATAAAACTTATTAAGATGTTATTCCTTTGGTACTTTTCTAACCGGTGCATTTTCTTAAAAATGTATGTCTTTGTCGTTTTTATATATATCAAGAATTCAAAACAAAGAATATTATAGTACATTCAACCAAAAAACAGATCTGCTGCCAAATCTTAAACACAGATCTGCAGCCATATTTTATTCTATGTAAAGACAAGCTTTGTGCTTCGGGCCCGAAGATTATAAAAATTCCTTAAGATACTATATACATATATTTATATAAAATAAAAGATTATGTAGTTACAGTACTAATAGATATTAAAAATAACAAGTGCTGGGAAAATTTAATAGTAATATGAAACGTACTAAAAACTTGCAATTATTAAAAAAATAAGTAGGAAAACGTAATGTGATTGATCATTGATGTAATAACCAAGTTCCTTACGACATAAGATTTAGGGATCTGGTATTGTATTCTTACAAGAAACCCATCATTAATCACTGTTCTTAGTTGATTTTTTTTTTTGTTTATACTAAATGAAATACATGATTATTAAAGTGTGTCAAAAATTCATAATAATCTAAATTATTGGGCATATCACATATGAAAAGGCTAATATGCTGCCCAGATTGGGGGAACATTCACATGCTTCATGAGCTGTGTGTTTTTTCTTCTCTCTGAGCTTTATTAAGATTCCATCTATATGCATTTTTCATTTTTGTTTCTCAAACAAAACAAAAGAAATTAAGAGAAAATTAAATTAATATATTAATTTCTCAAAACATTATGTTGATTTTTTTTTTTTTGGGTAAACATTATGGTGATTGTTGAGTGATTATCAATGCTACAAATAGTAAAGCTTCGTGAGAACCATTTATTAATATCTATTAATATTAGTGGCGTACTTATGTTATTATCCGAATTCAAATGCAATTTATATTGTATTTTATTAGCCGTAAAAAATACATGACATTCACGTAATCATAATCATTTTCTTCTGTTTTTAAATGGGAACGTTTCTTCTTGAGTTTGGATAGTATGTCGACTTGTTATAAATGTGAAATCATATTTTCATAGCATAAGTGTAATCCAACTTGTATGAGTTTATCGAATTGAACTAACAGCGCTAGAATATATATCGTAAATCTTAATAATTAAAACTCTATAGGAACCATATAAAGACTAATTATATGTATACAAATACAGTTTACATTGAGATATAACTTATGCACTAAAATCCCAAATTACCACAATCCTTTTTTCCTTTTTTCCTTTTTTCCCACACTATAAACTAATTAAACAATCAACTAATTAAATAATATCAATGAAGTGAAAATAACTAGGATTAACCTTCTAGTAAATCCTATATGTATATGTATTAACTACATGATTTAAAACCCAACAAATATACTCTTTCACCACAGTTAAATAATTAATTAGTAGTCCCATAAGAGCCCCCTCAAGTCACATAGATCTTCATACGACTTGCTACCACTCACCATTCCCATCATCCCCATCTCTTGTTTCATTACCGGACCCGAAGATACCTCCGTGGTTGCTGTCGTGGTCGCGTTCACATCTGAGCTCAGGCATGTTTCTTGAGATACACTAACATGTGATTGCTCCATCTTGATCATATCGTTGTTGTTGTAAGTAGAGCCCGAACCAGAAGCAGAACCAAAACCCTGGTGGTTATAGATTGATTGGTAAGAACTGAAATGATGAGGTTGGATTGGTGATGAGTTATTGTAAGTTGGAGGGTTGATGGGTTTGAAGTTGGGTTGTTCGGTTTGACCCGTAAAACTCGGATCAATGAGAGGAGGAAGAGATGAGAAGTCTAGGAGATGATCAATGTTCTCTAGAGAATCCATCCTCGTGAGATCTTCAATGGGTATCCTCGTCATTGGTTGGGTTGTAGTAGAAGGATTGTTCTTGTGAAAAACCCTACACACGACCCATTCGTCCTGTAAAATCAAAGGTCATAAACAGACAAAAGTATAGATTAGATTTTATTTTATTTTTGAGTTCAGGATTCAATCTTGAAATGGATATATGAAAACGAACCAAACTCTTTTGAAAAGGGCTTATATTTTCCACCAAGTTTAACACACTTTGGTTTAAGAAAACTAAGAATAATAATTAATTAAATAAATCTTAGAGCTTTCATCTTTTGGAATCGATTTCAAAAACACTAAGAACATATGGGATTTTAGAATAAACTTACCCTTGCAGATTTGGGGAGATTGTGATACGAATATTTGCCTTCAAGACGATATTCATGCATGACCCAATTAGTCTTTTCACCTCTTGGAGCTCTTCCTCTATAAAACACAAGTGTTTTCTTCATCCCAACGAGGCAACCTTTGCCTTTGAAGATCTCCTTATCCTTCCCAGTCGCTTTCCAATATCCGGTCTCGGTCGCACGGTTCGTCCTCATCCCGGTCGGATACTTTCTGTCTCTTTGACAGAAGAAGTAGAACTCTTTCTCCCCCATCTTTGCCCTCTCTATATCACCCAAAAGAAAACAAGAATCAGAATCTTGATCAAGAAGCCTTTTGTGTTTGAAATGGTCAAAGAAGATTGAAATTTGTTTGGCTTTGAAGTTTGAAAATTTGGACCAAAAACAAGCTAGCCCCAATAATTGATAAATCTTAATCAAGAAGCTAGCCTTAATTTGTGTTTACACTTGAATGCTCAAAGAAGAATTGAAATTTTATTTTCGTTTTCTGAAAATGAACTACTACTTACTTGGCAAATCCCAAGGCTCGCACTTGTTGAGATCAGCTTCTCCCATGGCCACAGCCGTGAATCGGCTGTTTAAAACTTTCTCCTTGAGGTAGTATGTTATGATCTCTTCGTCTGTTGGATGAAACCTGAAACCAGGTGGCAAATCCACAAGCTCTTCACCTCCATGATTCAACACCACGCCTTCTTCGACCACAACCGCCATCACTATAGATATATGTATATGTGTTTTTTAGAGTATTATAGATTCAAGAACAAGAACAATATCAGAAACCCAGAAATTTTTTGAAGAGTGATATGCTTATTTAGAGAGAGAAAGAGACACAAGAAGAAGATGAAGAAAAAATGATTTGTAGAAAGCTAGCGGGGAGAATCTTTTAAGCAGTTAAAGGCAGAGAAATAAAAGTATTGAAAGGGTGGAAATATGGCTTTTAAATAGAGGAAATGGAGGAGCTTTGTTTGTAAATAACTAAAAGATAAAAATTATTATTTTTTTTTTTTCCTTCTTTTTGGTGATTTTGAAAGATACGTAGGCTCCAAGCAACTTCCTGAATTGTTGAACAAGTTTCACATAGACAACAATTCGATTAATTTTATTTGTCTTTATATACATATAATCTAAGAAGTTATAAATTTTCGTTCATAGTATATTTAGCCCAATATCAGACGTTGATAATACATTTAACAAACTGTTGAGATTAATTTTTTTCTTACAAAAATTATTTGGTACTCAAATTTGTATTTGAAGTTGAAACAGACTCTATAGGTTATATGTTGATTGTTAAAAAAAATCACCAATGATTACATGTTGATTGTTTTCATGTTATAGTTAACTGGTTTTAAATACAAAAACTGTGGGGAAAAAGAACGCTTGGAAAAAATTGATATCAAACAAAAAAACGTGTGGAAAATAAATTCACTAAAAAAGGGTTATAAGTTATAACTTTTTCTGTGTGGACCCGTGATTGAAGATTGTTCTTTATATAATTAATAATTTGATTATCATCATCCTATAGAAAGAAAGCCCTAAGAAATCTAATTGTATTTTTTTTTTTGTCTAACATCATAGTAGTTTTAATAGTCCCTAAACACCATAAAGAACATGATTCGAACTCCGAACCTACAACTTAATATGATAAGTTTTCAAAGATGGCACCATTGTGAAACTTGATTCTCACCATCTTTTTTATATTAAGTTATATTTATACTGAGTTTCATATTAATCATCATCCGTATTATTCTATCGTTTCTATAAAGTCGACAAATACTACGGTTATGTATATGTTTTCGTGTATATTTTATAATTAGCTGAGTATTATTAAATTGCATGGTGTTTGTTTTAATAATAAAAGCTGAGTCTTTTTATGTGGTGTTTGTTTTAGCCTTTCCAGTGAAGCCGAAGAAAGACGAAAATTATATAATTTAATTAATTAATCAATTGGTAGCAGTGTAATTTAATCTGGATTTTCATTTTCTTTGTGTTTATTATCCTCTAAACTCCAAATATCACACAAAAACTTGTAACTTTTTGCAATTTATATAATAATAACACGTGATATAATGCCTGATTGCTCGAAATTCGTGGAGTAAGTATAAATTATATAAGTTGGAAGTTGGAACTAACCTGATTTTTCCCAAGTCGGTTAATATATCGACTAGCCAAATCACCAAGTTGTTGACGATAAAAAAAAACCATCGAGGAATGTACAACCACGAGATTAAGATTTGCATACATTTGCAAACTCAGTAGAATATATTATTTTGATTTCAAATTGAGCAAAACCAATATAATGGACTACTCTACTATTGTAGAAAATATAATTAGGTCATATATATCGACGTCAAAAACAAAACAAAGATTAGGTCACATACATATATCATCAAAATAAAAAAGTGTGGCTGTGTATTCTAAGTATTTAATAATACTTCGCCTGACTTTTTTTATTTTGTAAAATACCGAGAACTACTCCCCACCATTGCAACTAAACAATCAATACGAAAATAATTAGTTTACGAGCTGATGAACATTAAACTAAATGCGCATATATACACTGATTTTGTCAAATGTCATTAATTACTACGTTTGTATGTTACTCTGTTTGGATGAGTTTTGGCGCGTTGACATGCTGACTCAGTTAATGTAAATAGATTCGTCACAACCGCGTTATTTCTACGTAGACAAAGTAAAAAAGTAGCCTCTCCACTTTGTCAAATTCTCTGTAAATATAAAAATTAATAAATCTAATAATTAAGAAAATCTTTTGCATGTCATTTTCTTCTTATTTGAACTATTTCGTACTTCGGATCAAAATTTCCTATATTTTTTTTAAAAAAATTTATGATACCTAATCTCCAACCAAATTAACTGTATAATTGTCTTTACTCGTTATTATATTGCACAGTCTATTCTAGACGATAGTTTAAATATTTATGATCGTTCATCGTTTTCTTGAGCTTCATATAACTTTTGATAGGAAATCCGAATTTAATTATGGTTAAAAAGAATAGTACATAATGATTTTAACAAACAATAATACTAATTGAAATATTGCTGTATATATATATATATATTTTATACGCATTTAAAAAGGTTAAAATACATTCGATTTTCCAGCCTGTCATCTTCTGGAGATATTAACATGCGACAAATATTTTTAGTAATCTACACATTGCCGACTCAGATTAAATTGGAAAGTCGTTTTAGTCAGTACGCTGTGACAAATCACCGACTACTCCAGCAGCATTTTGAAAAAATAAATTACTCATTAATTCATATTTATTGCATCTTAGCTCATTAATTAGTACTAATATACTAGTAATCTTAATTTATTCCGTTTGATCTGTTCGTTTTATTGACCGATGAACTAAACATATACCAGAATACTATAGATTAGTATTGACATTTATTGGTTGAATGTAGAAAATTGTGCATATATATGTGACATCACATATATAAACAACAGCAACAACAACAAAATTTATTAATTTTGTCTCACTGTAGAAAATTGTGTTTTTAATACAGTGGTCATATATCAAAAATTGATTTTTGATTTTCTTTTCCTCAAAACATAACTTTTTAATCACTAGATGATTACCTGTCCTTGTAAATTGGTTTATATAACCTTTTTTATTTTGTGAACAACAATTTATGTTAATGTAGAGGCTCGGAAAACTAAATCAAAAAATATTATTTACATATAAAATAATATGCAGATAGATCTGATTTGTGATAAAATATTAGTAAACTCCAAAAGAATGTTGGCAGTATATGTTTTTTTTGTACTAGAGTCCGAATCTTTAAATTTTCTTTCCCTAAGATTGTTTTTGTCTGAATTTTATTTGTCCGTAATTATCTCGAGTAAACGCGTTTGTGATCATTTGTGGAGCATATATTAAGGAAAATGGATAAGAATAATAATTAGTTTAAAATATAATGATGTGGACCGAAAGATATGGAATGAAATCTGGGATTAAATTATATAAATACTGTTTCCTTCCTTCCTGGTAATTTTATTTTTTTTATTTTATTTTATTTTATTGGACTCTTTGGAGGAATTATAATATGTGTGTGAGTGTAGGTTAAGAAGGTTGACTTTTACTCCCGAAGACGAGACTGCAAAGCCAAGGAGCCACATCATTGGTGGATGAGGGTTCTTTGACGTCAACTTTGACGTCATCATATCTCTTTTAAACAGATCTTAAGGGGCCACGTGGACCCACCATAAGCCGTTGATGTGCGGCCCGAGATTATGTCATTACCAACGCTCTCTTCGCCTTCTTCTGTATTAGAACAGAAATCGTCAATGCTCTTTTTCTGTTGTTTACGCTCTATTTCTTGTTTTTTTCTTTTTTCCTTTTTTTGATAAAAAAATAAATATATGCTAAACTATGAATTTTATGTATATATATATATCTCTTACAACATTTCTTTTATAATTACACTAATATTTTAGAATTAATCACATTTGTTGGCTGATATACTTCTCAAACATAACCTCAGATATGTCATTATGGATCTAATATCCCCTATATATTATTTGAGAAATATATTTATAAATAAACATTAAAAAGTGTTAATATTTACATCATATTACCATTACTTCAAAAAATAAATTTTAATCTCTCATTAAGGGTATTTTAACATTTAATTTAATTTAATCTCTCATAAACAATTATAGTTATTAATTAATTAATTAATTAATTATAATTTTCGTTTCAATTTATTTATTTATTTTAAATTTTTTGAAAAGTAGTTAAAAATAAATTTTATGAAGATTTTGTTGATTTAATTAAACACACTAATTTAATTAAATTAAATGATGATTTAATTTTCTAAAATAAGGGATTTTATGTAGATTGAGATTTGTTTTGGAAAATTTTAAGTAAGAATTTATGTAGATTGTCGATTTTTTTATATAGATTATAATTTTCATTTTAATTAATTTAAATTTTTTTGAAAAGTAGTTAAAAATAGATTTTGTGAAGATTTTGTTGATTTAGTTAAACAGACTAATTAAATTAAATTAAATGTTGATTTAATTATCTAAAAATAAGAGATTTGATGTAGATTACGATTTTTTTTTTTGAATGTTAATGTTACTATTAATTTCTCTTTATAATATTGAATCTATTAATAGATTTTAAGTAGATTTAAAAAAGTTAGTTCATATTTGATTTAGTTTAACATGGTGTACAATTTAATATAACAATAGTAGATTTAAAAATGTTAGTTCATATTTGACTTAGTTTAACATGGTGTACAATTTAATATAACAATGTAACATTGTGATTTAATTTTCAAATCCATTTTAATTGTAAAATTTGGTAATTAAAACAGAACAAGATATAATTAAAATTCAAATAAAAATATCTGGAAATTTTCTGTTGAGAACAATATATCGCAATATCCAATATCGCTAATAGACATACTATCTTTCAACAGAAAAATATATTATATGAAATCAATCTTAGAATATTCTGGGTTAATATTTTAGAATGTCGCAATCTTCCAAAACTTTACTTATTTCTTCGGTTAAATCAAAAAAAAAATCCTGATTTTACATATAATTTTTCCAACATAAAATTTTCAATATCGTCGAGTATGAAAGATTGGTTTTATATTTCTGATTACAAAATGTTTACGTGAATATCACAAAGATTCGATATTATAAAAACTGATATTATAATTTTCGTAAAGTTTTAGAAGAATTACAATTTTTTAATATCCTAATTTAATAATTTTCAAATATTTTTTTATAATTACAATTTTTCCGTGCTATAGGACGAGATATATCCTAGTTATCCTTTTATTTGTCGACATTTTAGTTTACAGATGGTTTTTATGGAGTAACCATTATCTATATTGAAAAATGAAAACTATGTTACAATACACAGGTTAAAGTAATAAAGCAGTCCACAAGATAGTGATATGATTTTAATAATACCATAGAATTAAGATTTTTCATATATATTCAATAAATTTACAATAAGTGATGAATATATATATCGTCGATTTCTACGAACAGTTATATACATCAAACATAAATATTAGTAGTTGATAAAGATATATGCTACCTTATATGTAAAGTTGGTGTAATGTGAATATGTAGCACATGATGTAAGTATGTAACATAATAAGGAAATGATGATGATGGATATGATGTCATTCAACATTGCTCAAAGTCATGGCCACCACCACCATATATATCAGGCATCCGTATATGTGTGTATATATATATATATAATTTATGTGTAAATTGGAAATCTTAGAAGCTAATCTCACTAATTAAACAAATGGTTTATATATGGACTTGTGGATCAAATTGACGAGCTTATTATAAGTATAGTCCAATAACTCAAATAAAATATACACCCAAATTGTTTGTTTCGTAGTTTGAGACAGACCACATATGTATCTTGCAACTACAAGAAGTTAGGATCGATGTTATTGTTATTGTTGGTAGGAATCTAATATATTAATATATATGTATAATATATGGTTATTTCGAATTTAGCAGCTATTTCTGTGATTTTTTTTAACAGCTATTTCTGTGATTGTTATAAAGTAAAAAGGAACTTGATTTATTTTGACTATCGCAATTTGGTATTAAACCATTTTTTAGATAGAAAATGAGTAGTGAAAAAAAAGTAAAGAAGAAAGACTATAGTCAAAAATATTTAGATAGATTAAGATAGTTACGACTTACGATGTAAATAATTACAGATATACATCTTCATGTTGTGCGCGGATATGAATGATCTAAACTATTTTATACATATACATATATGATTTTGTATTCTTTCTTTGGGAATGCATGACATGCTTCGATTCGTCGGACATCAGTATGTTTCCTTTCAGATTACATAGAGCTCGCTAATAAGGTGTATTTCTCCAGAGATTAGCCAGCTTTTTCGATTTAATTGGAAGACTTCACGATGACAATAAGTTTTTTCAATTTTTTCTCGTTATCTTTTATTCTTCGATCTCTAAATTTTAAAACTGATTCCTTAGCTTGTAGTGCCAGAATTCAAACAGATGGAATTACATTTATAAACTATGTTCTCAAGGTTTGGATTTCCAAATAGTTTTAGTTGATTAATATGTATTGTTAACAAAAAAAAAATATATATATATACATATATGATATTGTAATTTTATACGTAATTACGTAATTTCAAATTTTTTTTATAGAAATATCTTGTTTCAATTTATTGTCATTTGTTTGGTTAGAGAAAAAAACTGGCAAGTAACATACTAATTACTTGCCAGTTTTTTTTGTAGTGCATTGTCTTGTTTCAATTTATTTTCATTTTTTCGGTGAGAGAGTTAGAGTTTAACTAAAATCAAAATAACTGAACCAAGCTGAACTCAAAAGTAAATCAAAAAATTTATATTTATTTTATTCCATATTTTGTTTCATTTTTTCTTTTTTAGAAATTATTTCTCTGTATCTTAACAACAAAAATTTATTACGTACCAACGTATTATCAAAAAAAGTAAAATTAAGTATCGTAGAAATGTGTTCTGTGTTTGATATTAGTATCTTTCACGAAAAACAAAAAAAAAATCATATGATCATAGACGAACATTTATATACTGTCTTTGATATGAGTATTTTTCAAAAAAAAAGATATATGTATATATATATATATATTATATGATCATAGACGAGCATTATACAAACACTAGTACCATCAGGATTTTTACTTGCGCATCCACTTTAATTTTAATATTTGTTTAAAACGACTATTATATACTATTTGGTTATATATATCTATGAAATATATATGTGTAAATTTTTAAAAAAATTAAGATTTTATTTGTAGAAACAATTCTATGAATAAAAAAATATACATTTTTAAAATTCAATATACATTAGCATACGTTTTTTCTTTGTTTACGGACTAATTATAAGTTTTAACTTATAAGTTTCTCTTTTAAACTTGTTTTTCTTATATCGAGGTTATATGTATCTTTGGGACAAAATAATTTAGATGAACTTCTTAGATGTTTATATGAGTATTATAGACAGCTAAGCTAGTATACATATACTTGCTATCTGTAAATATTTATTTTAATAAAATGTGGATAGAAGATACATTTGATTAAATGGTTCAAATCTAAATATGTTGACAGTTGTATTTTCAACATTAGAGTAGTTTTTAGTAATCCCATCTGTATATTCACTGGAACATTAAATATGATGGGCAGTCTTGCGTCATTTGGAGGAACAAAAAAAAGGATAATATTGTTAAACGATTATTTTAACATTCAATTAATGATTATCTTATCGATTGGTTTGGAAATTTGATTTGTAAATTTTGAAAGTCAATTTGCCAACTTTTTTCCTTCAAGGGCTTTGCTAGTTAGGGGATTAAATAGATTAGACTAGAGTACCATTTTGTCATAAATGTTCCACCTCACCATATTCCTACGTATGTATGTATATATGTATACATACACATTCATATATATATATGAAAATTTTAATGTTTGGAATAATATAGACAGGTTAAAATATGTATTCATTTTTAGCCACCATAATGGTCGCAAATATGAAAACAGCTTAGGCCATGTTCGTTTGTGTATCTACATATTGCATCTAGATATTACATCTAGATATCATATCTAGATATTGCATCCAGATATCATATCTAGATATTGCATCCAGATGTCGTTCGTTTCTGTTTTTCATTTATGCATCTAAATATTGCATGTAGATGCAGTTATGTTTGTTTGTGTATTTTGAATTAACAGTTTGATGCACTTAAAATCAAATGACCAAAAAAGACATACATTTATGCTAGGATTTAAAACAAAATTGAACCTAAAAAGACATTACTGTTTTCAAAAATTTATGATTTCTGAAAATTTTACGGTTTTTCAGAAAATTTACTGTTTTCCAAATATTTTACGGTTTTTCAAAAATTTTACGGATTTTGAAAATTTTACTATTTTCCGAAAATTTTACGGTTTTCCAGAAATTTTACTGAAAATTTAACCCAAAAAATTTAATGTTTTCCAGAAATTTTACTGAAAATTTAACCCAAAAAATTTACTGTTTCCAGGAAATTTTACGGTTTTCCAAAAATTTTACTGTTTTCCAGAAACTTTTCGGTTTTCCAAAAATTTAACAATTTTCCGAAACTTTTACAGGTTTCCGGAAATTTTACTATTTTCCAGAAATTTTACTGTTTTCCGAAAATTTTACGGTTATCCGAAAATTTATGGTTATCCGGAAATTTTACGGTTTTCCGGAAATTTTATGGTTATCCGGAAATTTTACGGTTTCCGGAAATTTTACGGTTTTCCGTAAATTTTACGGTTTTTCAAAAACTTTACGGTTTTCCGAAAATTTAATGGTTTTCGGAAATTTTACGGTTTTCCAGAAATTTTACTGTTTTCCAAAAATTTTACGGTTTTCCAGAAATTTTACGGTATTTCGGAATTTTTACGGGTTTCCGAAAATTTTACTGTTTCCGGAAAATTTTACGGTTTTCCAAAAAAATTTTGGTTTTTCGGAAATTTTACGGTTTTTCTGAAATTTTACGGTTTTCCAGAAATTTTACTGTTTTTGGAAATTTTACGATTTTTTGGATGTATTTTAGACTTTTTTTGTCTAGAATAAGAAAAAAATCAGGGGTATTTTAGACTTTTTTTATTTTTGGATGCACTTAAGTGTATCTTGACGCCTCTTTGAAAGGTATCTGAAATTTCTGGATTTTTTAGATACACTTTGTAAATGCATCTAGATGCAGTATCTAGATACTGCTTATAATTTGAACAAAACGAACAATATCTTGTATCTGCATCTAGATGCACTATCTATATACACAAACGAATAGGACCTTAAACAAAAGATTTCTCATTTATGCTTCTTGGCCTTTCATTCTTATGGATATGAATAAATCAATAAACGACTCAAGTTTTAATCAACTCCAAGAATTAAGTACTTGTAAGAAAGTATAGTCTTCGTTGCAATAAATCATTATACTCTGATAGTATTAATATGTTATAGATCACACAATTCAGATCTTCTGCCAGTGCATCACATTTATTTTAACAATTTGTTCATCTTCCGTAAAACTTGTAATATATGTCGTCTTGTGTTATAGATCATCATATTTCTTTTCGTTTAACATTTTGTATACTAATAATTATTCACTCTCTTTCATATTAAATGTTGTTTTAAACTTAAAATTTTGTTTCAAAATAAGAGTCGTTTTGTATTTTCAATATAAATATTTGGTTAGATTTTCAGTTTTATCTATATTATTTTAATGTATTGACTAATGAAATAATTATATAATATATTAATAAAAGATAAAACAGAACAATTAGTTCTTTTTTTAATATGTGTAAAAAAAATCCTAAACAACACGTATAATGAAACGGAGGAAGTATTGGGTAATATATCATTCATTCTAAAATTATCAGGAGTGATGAATAAGTAATTGTTTTTAGAATTTTTTTATTCACCCAAATTATTTAAATACTTTAAATAAATAATTCTAAATATTCTTACACCACTATATTTGTTTTTCTTAAGAATTCAGAAGAAAAAAAAAACTATTTGCAAAATAAATTTTGAGCTGATCATATTCTTTATGCGTATAATCGTCATAAATCTTTATGATATCATTTCGTCATGCTAAACAATATTAAACTGAATTTTGATTTGTAGTTGAGTAGTTTGTGATAGTACTTTTGATATCTCATAAATTCAAATATGCATATTGTATATTATTGATCAAAAAATCTTTTGAACTGGTTCGATATGCATGTAATCTCTTCTTAGATGTGTCGATTGAGAAATTTTTTATCCAAAATCATTATGATTACATACGCATATCGTATGGTGGATAAAAAAATTGATTAAGTAGCAACATGCTTTTAAGAAGTATACATGTACGTGTATACATTATATCCTAACACGTATATATGTAGTTAATTAAAATGTGAGTTTATACGTGCAAACAATAGCATAAGATTATGCCGTAAAGATCACCACACCTAACTAGGGGTAAAGCCTCTCATATATATATATATATATATATATATATATATATATATATATATTTTACCAAACAAGTAGCACGTCCAAAAAGAATATTGTTACTAACTTACTAACATCACAAAAATTACTATAAAACTTAGTATGATTTTGAATATTAAGACTAAAATATCATATTTTCATAAAATACATAACTAAAATTTTCAAAAGTATTTATGTAACGCAATTTCTGATATATATATATATATATATATATATATATATTTACAAAAGGTTATTTAAAAAGAAGAAGTCATAATAGAATGTTAACGCTTTAAAAAAGCTATGACATAAACAGAATAGTTTACGCGGAAATTTTATTATATTGTTGACAGTATTGAATATATAATTGTCATGTGAACAATATATATATATATATATAATTGTCAGTTTGATCATTTTAATTTTATTAGTTGATCCAAGTCTTATATGACTCAAATTAATTCTGATTAACTTAAATTAGAAAACGACTTATCTGATCTTCGGTTTAATTGCTCCCCCATTGCACGACAACTATACATGTATTTTAACGTCACACACACACACATATGTGGGCATACAAAGCATTAAGCATGGAAATCAAATCTTATTACAACAAATGATATAAATCCAAGTATGTTGTGTGCATCTACACCAAAATATGTTAAACAAAATAAGTAAAGAAAGGATAATATTTCCACAGTTAAATTATTTTAGCTAATGCATGGGTCATAATAAGCAAGTGTCACATCGATAAAATTATTTAGCTCACCAATCAAAACCTGATACTTATTCATGCGTGTTCATCGAATTTCCCCTTATAAGATAATTATTTTCTTTTTCTTTTTATAACAATGCATGGTTCAAACTCATATTTGTTCTACGTCGAACAGTACTTTGATAATCAAGTTATACAGAAATTACACGTAGGAAGAAACAATCGTCTCTCTTTAGTCTAAATCCAATGATACAACGATTCAATTTCATTTTTTTTCAGTATATATCAAACTTCATATCAAAATAATCTTCAGTATATACAACGATTAATCTGAAACGTTCGTTGTCACCATAATCAAACTACTGAACAAAACTAGAGATTGATTATCATTTCATCAAGGAGTAGTCTTTTCAATATGTGAAAGTAACCCTTACGATTCGTCGTTGAAAATAAATGTGTTATATGTCGTCATTTTTATGGACAAATTAATATTATTGGGTTTGCTTTATTCTATTTGTTAAAATTCAAATGATTCCCCAATAATTCATTGAAAAATAAAACGTAGCTTCACCATGAAGCTTGAAAATATGCCCCCTTTTCTTAGATATTGACATACAATATTTATTTTTGAATCCTGAATTTCTTTTATATATCATATGATTTTAACCAATGATTAATATTTGAGCATGATATCATAATAATTAGTTCATTTCACATGGAGAATATTGTAAATTTCCTTTTTATGTAATCCAAATCCAAAAAACACATCTTCAAACTTTGAACTTCGGTCATGATTCTTTTTGTTTAAATCTGTCTCCATGAAGCATATAATCATAACGTGCTAAGTTTTCTTTACAAGCCGAAGATTAGTTTTTTACATTTTTTCTATATATAAACATGGAATTTACTAGTCAAAACCCAAACTAATTTTTAAAGTCTGTAAGAAATCGAATATTTTTTCTTATAATATGTCTACAGAAAAAAATCACAACGACTTTTGTAAATGGTGAAACTTTATTTCTGATAGGACGAAAAAAATAAACCTTTGGAAATATAAATTTGTTTAAACTCAGAAAAGGTAAAAAAAATATATTGTTTTTGTTTTTGTGCAATATTCCGGAAGAAAAAAAATTCAAACTGTGTCAAACTCAATAATACATGCATGGCTTTTTTTCAAGCCGGTTCTATCAGAAATTCAGAATGGTTTAGAGCAACTTCATTCTTTAGTGTTCATAATGTTTTTGACAGATTGGGCCATATGTGCCATCTCAGTCTCAGGCCATACAAAAGACCATTGAGTATTTTGTATTTCTTCTAAATAACTTTTAACCTATATTCTTTTGTTTAACCTATTTTCTTATTATTAAGGTTGCAATTTTCGTGTAGTAAAAAGTTAATGACAATGATTTAAGTGATAATAAGGAAATAAAACATGCTACGTAGATTTCATATGTTTGAAAGATAAAAGATATTTTTAATTTTTTCTTTTTTGTCAACCAAACTTTTAAATTAAAATAACTCTTTGGTCGATTAATTAAAATTCAACCGACGAAAAATGAAAAAAAAAAAGAACAAAATAAGAAAATCTAACATGAAGTTGATTAAACTCGTCCAATATATTGGTATTTTATTATTTTTTATATTTAATGTTTTAAGCATAATACATGTTTGATTCTTGATTAATTTCTTATATCAGTTCGTAATATTTTGTAGTTCTATATTAAAAACATCCCCAAATTCAATATAATTTTTTTTAAAAACTCTGATTTTAAGTATAGATTACTTCGCGACACAATATTTTAAAACATTTTTCAAGAAAATTTTGGTTCTATTTAGTAAAGATTATTATTTATATATATATATATATATATATATATATATATTAAAAAAAGCTGAATAAAATGATGATTCACCATTTTGTTGAGTGCAAGTAATTGCCAATCTTTTGAGGGACATGAGCGGGGAGACAATAATTGGAGTTCAATCACCACGTGGATTTACGAAACACCACAATCACAGCAGACGTCATTATCACAATTATTTAACTGAAAACATGAACATGCGAAACTGATATATATATATATATATATTATGATAAATATTTTTAATTAGACGAAACTGAAATATTATCAATGTTGTTCCCATAACAAAAATGCTAGAGACTAAAAATAACAAAGTAATTAAACTCATGATTTGTTCTGGAAAATATAATTTCATGAACAAATACACGAACTGAAAACAGATAACAATGTTGCAATCTTTTCATAAATATATAACAAACCGGGACAAAATAAGGTTACGCTATTTTACAAAGAAGAATCAAAGATCTGAAAAAAAGTAGATATGTATATTAATAATTCAATATAAGCAAAACAAAACCATTTTCTCTAAATACGATAATTATAATAAAAATGATAAGTTGCTTTAAGGATGATAAAAATTTGAGGTAAAGAAAAGCTTTGGGAGAAATCAAAAGAATAAGATTTTTTCTAGTTCCCAAAATGTCCCTCACGGTGAGGAGACGGCCTCGATGGCGCTACCTAATGGCCACGCAGCTTCCACGGCGTGTTCTCCGTATTTTACCTTTTTCACTAATGTTATTGTCTGCGATGGCTCCAGTCCTGTTTTATTTTATACCCAAGAAAAGAAACAATAGACAAAGGAAATAAATACAAAGTAATTAAAGAAAAATACTTAAACTTGGACTAGACAAGATCATCCTAAACCTAAATTTATTATAAACGTAACTTCTTTTACTTCATGTTTTTTGTGCTTATGAGTTACGTCATTATTATCATTTATCACCACCATACATACAATCTTGATGTCTTAACTAACTTATGTATGTTTAGTCATTTAGTGTAGTCATATATTCTAAACCTAAAATCAATTGTTGGACTCTCTTGACCGTTGAAATTGAATTGTTGTTTTTATGAGTTTAAAGGTGAATATAAAAGAGATACTTACCGAATCCATCAATGAGCAGAGTATATTGGTAAACGAGATCCATGCAGAAGTAAGGCAAATTCTCTTCCTCCACAAGCGGGAACTTTGATTTTCCCTCTTCCAGATTCATACTACAAGCTTTCTTTGCTGCTTTCTCAAAGTCCATGGGACGAACTGTAGCAACGGGTTGCTTCGGGTCAACAAATCCAGCCTGTGTCATAAACCAAACCCATTGTACCGAGTTTAACAAAAATAAAGGTTGTGTGTGAAAGCTTTGAGAAACAGTGTTTTTAGTTTAATCACCTCAGCAGCACGGTCAAAGAAAAAAGAAGCAACAAACATATTCTTTTGGCCACCACCTCGACCACCATTCCAAACTCCACCGAATGTGCATTTCATGTGTGTACACAGTGTATCATTCACTTTTAGTGCGTTGATGGTTATCCTTCGGCACTCATCAAGACTCGCACCAGATGGTGAAGCAGTGCCTTTAAATTCTTTTCCTCCATACTTGTACATACCTACACAGTGGATAAAGTATGTTAGAAGAAACCGAAAACTATTGATCCAATATGCTTGAGAGCAATTGCATATCCAGAGATTTTCATAGTGAAGATAATGGCAATAATGAGAACATGTGTCATATGTTGAGGATAAATGCAGACAACTCTAGTTGGAAAGCTCTCATGACAAAACAATAATCTCTCACCATCATAGCCTGTCACGATGCAGGGGTTGTCTGAATCTTCAGAAACTTTCAAAATCTCTGCTCGGGCAGCCAGTAATCCGTAATGTAGGTAACTACAAGCAAGAAGAAGCCAATAACACCTCTATTAAGGATTATGGATGAACAGAAGACCAGAATATCTAATGAGTATGGCAGTCTAGAACATATACAAGTGAAGTAGAATAACTGCCGGCTCTTTCGGAGTCGTTCGTATAAGATATTCAAAGACGCATTAAGTCAAGAAAACCACAAGAGGTGACAAACCTGTGAACATAGAGGAAATACTTCCGTCCCTTCAGATACATTTCTCTGACATATGAATCCTCTCCTTCTAATGGTTTTGGTGCACTTGCAGCGTCTTCCTCAGATATAGCATATGCCATTTGAACAGACCCCCCTCCAAGATCAACCACTCCAACCGTATCTGAGTATGGTTTTCCCAAGTTCCTTAGCAAGTAGTTAATTGTCACCTGCAAATTCGAAGCCAAATAAGACAAAAGGCCAGCTTGATTAGAGGTTGGTTCGGGTCCAACAGCGTGAAATATAATACTATTTTACATACTATACTTCAAACTATTACAGTTTCCATAGTGAAACACTTGTTATTGAATAATTAAGAACTAGAAATGATACCAATCCAGAATTTACTTGCTAGAAATGTTGACGATGAGATTAAAGGTATAGACGCAGACACATAAGATATACAGCAAGATGACTTCTTGTAAGACACAAACAAATGTGGGAGAACATACCCACTGATAAGAACCTTCCTGAGTACCATCCAGTACAGTAACACCATTTGCCTCAGTTTTCAGCATGCTTCTATCTCTCAAGAGTTCCCTAACCTTAAAAACAAAATCATAATAAAGTATAAGAGCTAAGTGACCTAGCGAATGTGACTGAAAAATATATGGAAATATAATTACCGCTTGCAAAATGTTCTCAGATGCTTCATTACCCAGCGTCCTCAAACCTGCCGTTGCCTGACAAGATATAAAGAAAATCACTTCAGATGATTCACAAAATAAACAACGAGAATATGAAAGAGCTTCAATTATCTATGCGTGGGAGAATTCATTTCCATACTCCAACTCTGACAGGTGTCTTTGGACGCAACTCGCGAGGAACAGAAGCTTCTGCTTTGTCAAGAAGAGACACCAAAGAGTTTGCTGCTTGCCGGGGATCAGTAGGATATGCACTCAACCCTGGTTTTAGCTGAAATCAAATCAGTAAACAGCTTAGAGCCAAAGTTCCAACAAGCACCAATAAAGCGAAAACTAAACCAGAAATTCAAGCCACTGCGATATAATGAAACGAGGAACTAAGTGATGCTAGTTAGGTGAGTTCAAGCTTCATGTTAGTCCGGGAACACAGAGTTCATGTCAATTCTATACGTTGAAAGCAAAGTTATACGCTTCCGATTTATCTAGTTGAGCTCTGCCTCAGGGCAAGGCGAGATATTGCGATGATCAAATCTAGAGGAGGATCAAATATAGAAACTTGCAGAACTAGAAGTCCTTCTTTATCCTTCAAACAAACAAACAAACAAACAAACAAACAAAAACATACTACAACCTCGTTCTTTCAACCGATTTAGACATGAGGGTGCGATTGTTAGATCAAGGAGATAGAGTAAGAGTGCATCTCAATTAAGGTCCAATAAGCTCTATCCAACAGATATGAATGAATAAGCTCTGGCTACACAGTCCAATTCTTTCCACACACTAACAAGTAACAACCATATTAGCCTAAATAACACAAATGCACCACTAATCACCATAAGAATCTGAATCACACAAGATCTATCAAGCAGTGCAGGTAAACGGTAATTCAAGTGTCATATCCAGTAGGCATTCGTGACATGGATTAAAGAAAAAAAAAGCAAAAACGGAACCAATGTATCACCTGTAGAAAGAGCTCAAGTTCATTCCCGAGAGGAATAAGATCCAAATTCTGATCAAAACAGTAAACATGTACACGGCTACCAGAACTTCCAGCATCAAAAATCACAGCGTAATTCTTTGGACCTCTTGAATTAGGACCTCCCTTGCGATTATGCACCGTGTACTCCTCAACGACCGAATCAGAAGTCGATCTCCCAGGCAATAGCAGAAGAACAAGAGCGATCAACACAATGGGAACCGAAATCACAAGTAAAAGACCACGATGGCGTTGGATCTTGTCAGCAATAGATTCATGCCGTCCAATCCCACGCTTCGCCGTCATCTTACCTCCGTCAACAGAGTCAGATGTAGGAGAGTGGTTTCCGGACTCCAGAAGCTCAGTGGAAGAAGGCGAACGGTAGCGTATCTTACCGTTGCCGTTGCCGTTTCCGGTGCCGGATGACGCCGTGGTCTGCGGCGGATCCTGTAACGGCTCCAGATCGACGGTGAATTGTAAGAGGCGGCTTGAATCGCCGGATTTGATCTGGAGAAAAGGTTGGATTCAACACTTGTGCACTCCAGATCTGAATTTGTATTTGAGCAATAGATACAAACAAAAGACGTTATGGGTTACAATTGCGGGAGATGGTAACTCCCTTAGAATTGGTAACTCCCACAATGAGCACAAAATAGTTAAAATTTCAGGATAAATAAACCAAAATATATAATTATCAGTAATGTTTGCGTGATTTGCATTAACAACCCCGTAATTTTTCATTCGATTCTTTGTTTTGACTTTACTTTTCATAACTTGGTTGAATCGAACTTGGTATAATTTGGTAAAAACCAAAACTAAGCTGACATCAAAACCAAATTAAATTGTAAACCGGATTGACCCACCCTTACTCTCCTTCACGGACCGAACAACCACAACAAACCAAATAATGATAAAACCAATTATACTAAACCGGACGAGAGTGAAAAATATTACTTACAATTACAAACCGAAGAAATGTGACGTCCGTACGAATCCAGACAAGAAGAAATTAATAAGTCTACAAAGTACAAACGACGACAAAAGAGATCTGTAGTACGAATACAAACAAATCATACAACAAAGGGGATGAATCAAGACATCTTGACTTATATTTTTTCATACTTTCTCAAGCTTTCTTCTCTTTCTTCTGGATCAGACTTGGCGGCGGAAATAGAATTCGAAAGAGCATCGCAGATAATATTGCTCCGGTAAAGGAACTAACCCAATACACATAGAAATGGTCCCATGTATTGTGAGACTTGTATATATATGCCCATCCAAATGCCTGCATTGCAATATAAATTAACCACAAGACTATATAACAAGATTCACTTTTAAATGTCAAAATACTGAGTAGGATCAATGATAATGAACTTACAATGGCAGGATTCATGAATGGTCTAGTGAATTTAGATCCTACGACAAACACCGATACGGTAGCGAGAGCGAGCAAGAAAGTTTTAGCGAGCAGTTTTCGAGGACCTCTTAGGATTATTAGTAACACCAAAAATGTAACACTAAAACTTAGAATCACTTCTGCAATAGCTCCAATGTGTGCATCAACTTGGAATGAAGGCTTTCCTCCAATCATAGTCTTATACTTTTCTGGTATCGTCTCCATGATCGTTATCGCACCTCCTGCCGCACCAACTGCCTGAGATAAAAAAAAAAAAAGATACATCACATAAGGAAACAAACATGCCAGCTGGAACCAGTTGGGCCAAAATCTAGAATTAAAAATGTTTTATTTTTAACTCAAAAATACATCACACATGGACACACACACAAAAACAACCTTCACCAAAAGCCAAACAAACCAAAGAAGATAGTTTGTTATTCCTGCTCTAAGTAAATGTAGGATGATTAACACAACAAAAATAAATGTAAGAAAATCAATAACAATGTGTAAAGATAATACTTTAATTGATTATAATTCGAAGAGACAAGACACAAAAACCAATACTCATATGGAAAGATGTCACAAGTATCAATTAAAATATAATTAAATTTCGGTTTATATTCTGTTGTTCATTCTTTTTAGGTTGAGTTTCAACTTAATTTATTTTAAAATGATTATATATTATAAAAGAAGAACTTGGTTTGGTTTCAAAAGCTAGCAGAAGAACCTGAGCAGGAGATCTAATCGCCAAGGAGAAGAGAGAATCTCCAGAAACGCCGGCGGTATAAAACGCTGCGTTTCCACAAGGATTGAAGCTAGCGCCACCAAGAACGTCCCCAATAACCGTAAAAATCGAGATGGAGACGAAAACCACCAACGTTGAGATCACCAGAGGTGCCCAAGTGATGCCATGAAACCCGGCGGCGGAAACAATCGCCGCCGTCTGTATCCCAAACGTCGCCGAGAGAATAACCCACAAAAAGGTTATCACCATATCACCTAACGCCGACTTCACCGCACTCATTGTAAGTAACGTACGTTCGTTTTTTCTTGAACGTATTAGTTTAAGAAGATCGTTGTTATATTGTTTTTTTCTTCTTGAAATATATATATATATATATATATATATCAGTCCACTCAAAAGTTATATTCTTTTTTATATATAGAATTGGAAGATATGTATGAGTGACTCACCTAACTGATAAGAGTTTGGGGGGAGATTAGTTTTGGGATAACGGTTAGCTGAATTTTTTATAGAAATAGAATCTACCAAATTGGAAAAGAAACAAAAAAAAAAAACACTATATTTAAGGATTCATAGAAAGATATATGCAAAGTGTGTAGAGAAAAAGAGAATTATGCTTATTACCAGAGAGTGCCTGTTTAATTCCAAAATGGTTTTGTATATAAATATCTATTTAATAAATTAATTTCGACCATGATTCTTTTTTCGTGAATCCCAATGTACAATTCCTTTTTAATGTACCAGTGTACAATTCCCAAATGAATCTAGACACTATGCAGAACAGATACATATAAATTAGCTGATAGGAATTGAGCACATACGTTGAACAAAAAAAGTTGACCCAAAAGAAAAAGGAATCGAGCACTTACAAAATATATATATTTTTCTTTTTTTTTCCAATATACAACTCCCTCCTTCAATTTCATTATATATATCGTTTAAAGTTTTTTTTGACACATACTAAAAAAACAATTAAATTTTCTGTTTTACTTCTTATTAATATATTATACAAGTTTTTTCATTGGTCACTACATTAAAATAATAGGAATAAAACTGAAAAGTTTACCAAACATTTACATTAAAAAACTAACTAACACTTGTTTTGAAACAAAATTTGAAGTTTAAAGCTACACTTAATATGATATAATGAAATATATTATAGAGTAAAAGCATAAATACGTAGGCTGGCTTTGAGATTTTTGGGTCTCAATCAAACCTTTATAAATAAATCGGTATTTTATATAAGATATAAAGAAAGTAAAAAAAAATGATTTCTTATATATCTTGTAGTATTTGATTATGTTTGATTCTTCTTTGTTTGAATATTCGAGTATTAGTAACATTTGTTATAAAAAATAAAGTAGAGGAGAATCTCAGAAACGGAAGAACATTTTCATAGTTTGAGGAAGACGGTCTCTCACATAATATATGAAATACTGATCTGACCTAATCAAATTTCGCAAACTCTAGAAGAGAGAAACATATTTAAACTTCCGTGAATAGAACTTATGGTTCTGTAAATATACCCTCTTGGGAAGAATAGGAGAGGGTATTTGTTGGATTTCTTGTTACTCAAGTAATTAGATCGCAGGTTATTATTACTTATTAGTAGTATAAATTCGTTAAATAGTATTAGCTAATAGGAATTAGAATATGAACATAAGGTCGGCCCTGAGATTTTACGGGTCTCAAACTTAAGAGAAAAACTTGTGGTCTATTTAGTCAAGATTAAGAAAGAAAGGTTAAACTAAACCAATGCAGTCTAATGTTAAGATAAAGCACACTGAAACAGTGAAACTACCATATACACCTTTTTAAAAAAAAAAAAACATAAAAAACTACCAGATTTGATATATCTAATTGTTCCGAAGTTTCTGACTATTGGAATCCAGACCAGCCCACTACGAAACCCATACAATTTTTTGTTTTTCTTTTGTGTCTCCTCTAGAAAACATATTTTTCAAAAATTGATGTTTAGATTTTTGTATGGGCCAGTATTTTCCCTATATATTAACTGCCTTTATTTTATTTTTCTTTTTTTTTGTGAAAAAGTAATATCTATTATTCGTTTAGAAATGTATAGCTAAACTTACATATGTGTTTGGTGAGTCCATTATCTTATAGCTATACATCTAGGGAATTAGATTATTAAAAAAATAATAATAAACTTACACGCTTTCTTTTTTTCAAGGAAATTGGATTATTTAAAAAATAAAAATCCAAACAATTAACTTAAAAAAATTATAGTGGATTTGTTTGGATTTTTTATTTATTATAAAACATACAAAAAGAAAGCGTGTAAGTTCAATATAAAAAATAAAATCAAAAAATAAAATCTTGCAAAAACTTTCCTTTTTGTATATATCCCCTATATATTAATCGAGAATCATTTTAACAAAATAACTTTATGTTTACATGGAATATTACAAATGTCATTACGTGTATCGTCGCAGGACTTTTATATCATGGGCGTTGATTCTTAGGCAATTATATGTCATTAAACCAATATATGCGGGAATCACCTAGTATCTAAATTAATCGAAAAGATAATATTCAATAGTCGGCACTTCTCCACTTATATAAACCTGGTAAGAGGTTCATACCGTTCATTAATTCTCTCTCATTACATCTTGTCGTTTTTGATATCCTCAGATTTTATTTAGTTCGAAGAATTCCAGAAGAAGACGACGATCTCGATGGTTGAAGAATTTTACGCTGAAGAAGAAGAGTTGGTTGGCTTTAGATTTAATCCTTCAGAAGACAATCGTATACTCGGTTATCTTCTGCCTAAGCTTGACTTTTCGACCAACCAAACACGATATTCATATTAGGAGACAAGGACGACATCTACGCAAAAGAGCCGTGGCAGCTTAGTCACACAGAGAATGTTTTTTTTTTTGAGCCTAACGAGTGGTTTTACTTGGTGAAACGGACAAACCGCAAAGTGAAAGGTTGGAAAGCCACTGGAGAGTTGAAAGATATTGTGTCCAAAAATACGGGTGAAGTGATTGGGAAGAAGAGGAATTTCAGCTTTTAAGTCGAAGGTGGTAAGAGCAAAACGAGTGGTTGGACCATGACGGAGTATTCTCCCATCGGCAAATCCTTCCAAAACCAAGTTCTCTGCCACCTCAAAGGACCATGATTCTGTCTCAATAACGATTATGGAAGACGATGACTATGTTTCTTTTTATTTTAAGTAGTTACTCATTATTTATTTTCATTATGTTTCGTCGAAGGTTCTTTCGTAGTCTTATATATTTATTATTACACTTTTCTAGTCAATGAAAGCCTCGGATATTTTCTTGTATATTTAAAGACATATATAGAGATCATTCAAGTTTTTTATGAGGAGCTTTGCAACTTTTCACATGTATTTTTTTTTCAGAGACAGGAGGATGTTTTCGTTTTTTTGGGAGGAAGACAGTACCTCTCATCTAATATATGAGAATAATGAGATATTAATATATTTACTTGTGAAATATACTACATAAAGCTTGTATCTAAAGGCAAATCTCTTAATTAAACTTTTATGATAAGAAGTTATGTTTTGTACGTATCAGCAGAAAAGGAAGTCTGCTGGGTTTCTTTTACTATTTAGTCAAATATATAAAAGATTAAAAAAACAAAAAGATATTGCTGTTTGATTTCCTATATTATTTGTATTATATGACTATGGTGGGTTCTTCTTCGTCTGAAGATTCGACTGTAGTAATTTGCTTTTTTAGAAAAAAGAAAAATCAGAGGAGAATCTCACATACGGTCTCTCACCTACATATCAAATATTGATCTGACCTGAATAAAGCCTGTATAGGGTTTTAGCGTCGCCCTTGTGATTTTGTGGGTCTCAAAAAATACTTGTGCTCAATTTTGTCAAAGATTAAAATAGAAAGGTTAAACCAAACGGATTCAGTATAATCTTAAGATAAAGCACACTCGAACTACCAATGGAACTCAGACCGGCCCAGTACGAAACACACAATTTTTTGTTTTCATCTCCTCTATAAAACTTTTTTTTTCTTTTCCAAAATTAATGTTTGATTCTTGTATGGGCCGGCTTTTCCTTATATTGGGCCATAATTAACTCCCTTTAATGAAACTACCATATTTTACTCGTTGTTTGAAAATTTTAGCCTACATGTATTTTTTGGGACTAGTAACTAAAATTAGTAATACAATATACATGAAATTAGTCTTTGTGTAAGAAAATAAGAAAATAATAACTTTATTTAGTGCTCTAATACCAAACGGACTTTGGTCTAGTAGTGTTTTTGGTGTATATTTTCAAAGGAGATTCGTTATGGACCCCTCTAGTTCGATTTCCACTTAAAAGACATGTGAATTTCAATTTAATTATAACTCTTTGATATTAATCCTAGTTCACCATATGATGTGTTGCCCTAACCATTTTTTTTTTTTTAATAATGGGACACTTAGCTTTCCTTATGTTTAAAATTAATATAAGGGTGAGCAGGAAACATTTAAAATTTCTCTAAATCTTTTGTTGGATAAATCACTAAACCAAAACCCTAATATCAAATAAACAGCTGAAATTGTATTGTAACAAACTCAAATATTAAAGTTATTTATATATATATATATATATATATATAAAAGACGCTTGGAAATTTCATTATTCTTATGACATTTCAATATTTATAGGATAAAGTTTGTTAGTATATATTAAACCCCATAATGAACCGACAGATATATGCACAACTGACAAATTTGTTGGTTGGGGGTATGGATTGGCAGCAAAAAGGGACTTTTAAAATGTGAACTTTGACTGTGAATCTCCCAAAAACTCCCAACTTCTTCACCGTCATCGTCAAGCTTACGCCAACCATATAATTTATGACACATAAACTACCATTTTTCTAGAGGAAACACATAAAGCATAAAACTACTTTTTCAAATGTAACGCCATATTCTTATTGTTTTGATTTGTCAACAAATGTAACGCCACGTTCAATTCTTTTATTTGGTAACTGAAACAATTTTCATAAAGTTGGTTAATTAAGATTTAACTAATACTCTAGCTCACGCTTCTTCTTTTTTTCTTTAACGCGTGCGTTTAGTTTAAAATGCCAAAACATAAATCAATAGTTACTTTTTCCTAAACAGTCCGTAACTCAAATGGTGGATAATATTGTTATTCAGTAGCTACAATTTAGGGGAAAAGAAGTAATGGTATCCAAATACTTAATTTATAGTGGTCTGAAAGTTTCACCATAGATTGAAAAATTAGGATTAAAATTTTTCTATTACCATTTGAATTGTGTTTGATCATGGCAGACATTGTGAAAGACAATAATACTTGTTTTTTTTTCTTCCAAATCCTGAAAATTAGTTTTGGTTTCTATTTGAAATCTTCTGGTTTTGATGAAGGAAAAAAACAATAACTACTATATATTTTTAATTGAAATCAATAGCTATGATTTAATTACGAGAAATAGAAGTCTATGATGTGGTCAAATGATTATGGCTTGTAGATTAATTTGAATAGGTGTGAGTAATTTTCTAATTTTCCCATTGGGAAAATAGCAGTTAGGTCAACGACAAAGAAAAGTCAAGACTTGTTTATTTCTGAATTCTGACCGGATATCACTCCACGAGGCCAGGCTGCTGCAACTCAACGTCTGGTTTCAGTTTGGACCAATAAATATATATTCAATTTTCAAATTTACATATTCTAAAATTAAAATAGTGAATTATAATGGAAGACATGGAGATATAATTATTGAATTTATATAGTATCCTATTCAACAGCTTATAAATTTTTCGATGTTATTGTTGAATATATATACACATATCAAGGTCACACTCAAGTGTGTTACTCAAGTGTGTTTGAAACACTTAAATTGTTTCCATTCATTAATATAGGCTCATTGATTGAACATAATTGAAAACTAAAAATGATGATAACCAAATAAAGAATCATCAATGAGCTATGTATTTATAGGCTCCCATAAAAAAAAAAAGGAATGCGTTGGAGACGAAGAATGTAACAAACTTTCATAGTAAATGGTAACCAAAAAGTTGAACAGATATTTTAATAATATCTATTTTTAAAAAATAAAAATATCTAATAAAAATACTATTTTAAAAATAAAATCATTTAATGCATTTAGCAACATAAAACAAAAATAAAGTATGTAATACAAATACGTGAAAGTTATATGGTAATTATAAAAATAAGCAACGTATAAAAGTTATACCAAACTAACTTCTACGATTTTTATTTATTTAATTAGCATGAATTTAATGTATTTTTTATAAATATTTAATTTATTTTTTTTGTTCCTCATTAAATTTGGAGAGGAACAATTTTTTACATTGATTCCTAAAAAAAGAAGGAATGAATAGGAATAATGTAGGTTCTGCATATCAAAATATGGAAAATTTATTATTTTTAAATGGTAAAAAAAAATGAGAAACTTATTTATTTTTTTTTTTTAAAAAAAATGGTCATCCATAATATCTAATAATTAAAAATTATATCCATCATAAAAAAATTCAGGAATTCCATGTGAAAAGTGGGCCGACAATATAATAGTCAATCATCACAATAGTGAGAACGTAACATAGAGTTAGATGCGTATTCATATAACATTATGAAAGATGCTAATTGATTTTTTATTTTGTTTTTTTTCTTATATAAAGTGGACATCTTTGTAAACAAAGAGGGTAGATTTTTTAATGGTGTGTAACGTAAAAGTAAATGTGTCACTGACAATGCTTGACAAAACCTAATAATTAATAAAAGCCGTAGACTAACGCGTTTCTTCTCTCTCTTTTTCACACCTTCCGCTACACTCTTCGATCACTTTAGTTTTTTTTTGTCCGAAAACTCTAAGTTTAGATCTATAGAGTATCTGTATTGTGAGAGTTATGATTAATTTGTGATAATGATTTTATGAAATATATATATCGTCTGTTCTGTAAAATATGTAATAATGAATTTGTATTCGAATTTGGATCCCACAAAAATCAGAAAAATGTTGGTTATAAGCTAACTGAATTTATCAAATTTTCTTAGTAAATTTATTATATTTACAACTTTCCAAAAAATATGTAAAACCTATTGTGTACATTGGATTTTCATATTATGGTGACCTAGTAAAGTGGATTGAACTGAACTAAAACTAAAACTATAAACACATAAATTTTTGGAAACGTAAGAAATTGAATTTAAGATCTATCCAATTGAGATTTTTTCCAATCAAACCAACTTAGAAGAGATTCTACTCTTTCACTAGTTTTTAATTCAAAACGAAATTTTTAATAAAGGTATTAAAAATAAAACTGTCTATCTCTCTCATAGTTGACAATGTATAGACTTTTGGAGGTAAGGCCAATTTCTTCTTTGCCTACATACCCCACTTCTATTATAAAAGAGAGTAACCTTTCTGGAGATCACTCTTTCTTATTTTGCTTATTTTGTGTGTTGGTGCGTTGAGAGAGAGAGAGAGAGATAGAAAGAGAAAGAAATCGCCAATTCGCCATGGCTCATGTAAGTGATCTTCTTTAGTCCTTTCACTTGGTTTCTTTCTGTCGTCTTTAACAATCTAAAAGTTCCCTCTCTCTTTTTGGCAAATCGTTTAGTTTCTTCATCAAGATCGTCAAAACCTGCCTAATAATGTTTTATCCTCACATAAGGCCTTATCTATCTCCCTCTCTCTATTACTTAGACACCACCATTCATAGATACACTAAGTGCCAAACTTGGTCACGTGTTTGGCCCTTCACGTTCTTGACTCTTGGATCCGAGTTTCTTGGGTTCTTGATTCCCCTGATTCTATAATATCTTATTATTAAGGGGTTCTTGAGCCTTCTTTTTGGGTTCTTGATTAGAGATTTAATTAGCATATTGATGTACTAATAAATAAATAAATGGGACAGGGGAGATATGATAATTACAAGAAGAAAAGCGGACAGATTCCGAGATTTGGAGAATGGGAAGAAGCAAATGAGATGCCAATAACACAATACTTTGAGAATCCAAGACAAGCTGGTCTGCTTCGTCATCATTACACCACCACTTCTTCTTCTTCTTCCACTACCACTTCTTCTACATCTTCTTCTTCTTCTTCTGCAGAAGCCCTAAAGCTTGCTTCTCACCATCCCCGTCCACGTCACCTTCATCCTTCAAGACAGGTTCATTCATTTAATCAATATTTATTTTTCTTTAATTATATAATTAATAGTTTTTTAAAAATCTACTCGATCTCATAAATGTAAATAATTATCTAAAGAAGAAACGCGTTGTTTGTGCTAATGACTTGCCGTAGACGGCGGGGACGAAGGAAAAAAGAGGACCACAAAGGCGTGTGCGTGGCGTCAGTGCACAGACAGATAAGTATTACATTGACGTTAACGGAGTCAAGCAGTTTCAAAACGACGTCGCTCCCATTTCAAAACCACCTAAGCCCGTTGATGAAGATCTCTACAAGATTCCTCCTGAACTTATCCATTCTTCAACAAGGGTAAGTGCACCATCTCACACACAACTTTTTCTTAATACTATTATAACAACAAAATATCATGGTACAAAATGGTATAAGATTTTATTTAACGATGTATTTCACATCATTTTAATTTTTTTAATTTCTCTGATAAAAGATTATTTGATATATTATCAGAATGTTTCTATTTTATATAACTTTTTCTTTACTTTTCGTTATTTAAAAAAAGAATTATATATATATAAAAATTTGATGTTGCAGAAGAGAAGGCCTAGCTTTTTAGCTTGTTTGGTTCCATGCGCATGAATTGAAAAGGAAGAATGAAGAGAAGGAGACGAAAAAGTAGGATCATGAATGAATAATGTAATTTGTTTGTTTGTTTGTTTGTTTTTGTTTAATTTCATTTAATATACATATATGATATATACGTGGATTGGCAGAAAAAGAGAGAGCACACTAATGGTTTATAGAAAAAGAGGAACAAAGTAATATCGTAGTACTCCTCTGTCTTATTGCATATCTACTTTATAAGATTTTCTCTCGTTTTTTTTCACGTACGTTCTCAACATTTTTTGGGGTGTGTGTGATTATTTTTAAGAGAATTTTAATGAGGATACATCTTTAATTGAATAATCACAGATTGAGACAAAGAAATTTACATCCCAAAAACAGACTATTTATCCCAGTTTTATTCTTTTCAACTATGCCTTACTAGTTGATCAAATTTACCAAATTCACAACAAATATTACAGTCGATGTGTAGTCTAGTCTAATGTATATAATTATATAACTTAATGAAATAAAAACATTGTAAACTAACAATAACTGTATTGTAAACTATTCTTTGGAAGGAAAAAAAAACTTACATGATGGTTGTTGATCGAACTAATTAATAATAACTGTATCGTAAACTATTCTTTGGGCCTAAGGTGAAAAATAAAATCCAAAACAAAGAAGTAACAAATCACATAAGAGTAACAAAAGTCATTGGTAGATGGCCTAACCAACCCCACTAAATATTTCGTTTTCTCTTGAAGTCAAATATCACTTATGCCACTTTTGATTTTTGATTATCCCGTGACCCGAATTTATGAGAGCATATCGTGTTAATCAAACTGTGGGTAAAATTATACTTTTTAAATATAGAATGTTTGTATACATACGTCTACGGTGGATAATAAGAAAATGGTGATTGTGATTGTGATTGTGATTGTGATTGGTGAATGTGGTTTTGCTATAAAGTCATCACATTGATTTGATTCTCCATGTTCATCGCCTAGTCTTTTTTCTTTTCCAATTTTAGCCCCACATTATCTCAACCAATGACCACCGACGCCCTCGTCAAATTTCTTAATCACGATAAGTTAATCCCACCATAATTACTTTTTAACAAGTAATCAACTATCTTTTGAAACTAAAGTACAGTAATTAATTATTTTAATCCTCAAATAAATTACATGTTATACATTTGTTGCTTTCGGTTGATTGGAGTCGACTTAGCCATACATAGGAGGAGACTATGACCGGCCATATAAACCGCCGTCTATCGTTACATTCCTAAGCTACCCATTCAGTTGACCTATATTTACGGTGATGCCATTGTCATGGATATATTACTACCATTATGACATTCACTACAAAAAGACAACCTCTGCTTTTGTAATCCTCAATTCACGATCGTGAATCAGAAAGTCAATTAAGAGTAGCAAAACTCAGGCCTCTTCCGTTCCCAGAGAGACTATACACACCTTTTCCTTCTATCTTTAACTTCTACACTTTCTATGACTATTTACGATCAATTTTGGATCAGGTAAGAGTTAAGTTTGCAAAACTATTTACGTATTAACAAGACCTGATTTTTGATGATTCCTTCATGCCCTCTGTGGCTCTTTACCACTAACGAATCTTTTAATCCACTGTAAAATCCCCTCTGCTTTTCTCACCGCACGAACTGATCCTTGCTTCGCAAGTTTCGTAAATGTCCCGTGTTGATTCTCCTCTTCTCCTACCACTTTCAGTCTGGACCGGTCTCTGTTTCTGTCACACATGTTGAAGACGATCACTACAGCGTTCTCACCATTCAGCAAGCTACTCGGTTTCCTCAAGATACTGAACAGATCATAGATAAAACCTAGTTTATCCATTTCCTCAATCGCCCGGTTGTGTGTAGAAATCAATGCCAAGAGAGATAACAACTCATCCACATTGCTTCCTGCTTTGATCTTTTTGGTTGCCGCAGGAATCAGACCCGCTGAAACCGCCTTTTCCTTGTTCTCCAATACAATACAGAGGTTAAAGACTGTGGAAGTGGCTTCTCTGGTGGCTAACATATCACCCTCTTCGATAAGATCAATCAGCGCCTTGACTGCTTCCGAGTTCCCAATGATGATCTTGTTAGAATCAATGGCTGAAAGTGATGATAAAGTCGCTGCAGCGTTTCTTTGTGTCTCAGCTGTCCCCTGTTTTAAAGACTTTGTAAGCAGAGGGATCACTAGACGGTTTTCAGCAATTATTGTTTTGTTATTCTCAAGAATCGAGAGGTTGAACAATGCTGTGACAAGATTCTCCTGAAGCTCGGGATTCGAGTCTACTGCCTCGCCCAAAGTAGAGAGCGGAGTGAGCAATCGGGTGATCGAATCATGGATTCCAGCGACAAAGAAGCACCGGACATTGGTAAATTTCTTGGTCTGGCCGCGCAGCTCTTTTGCAGCTTCTGTCTGATCCGCAACCGAGGAGGAAGAGGAAATCCGCTGAAGCAGTGCTTCTATGTCACTAGTGAACAGCTCAGTTACTATTTCATCAGATGGTTTTTGCCGATCAACTTTGTTAACACGACACCATTGCGTAATCAACTCATTGATCAAATGGTTTGGTATCCAAAAACAGTGAGAGAGGACTTCTTTGCTTTTGGGACATGTACGTTCATGTTTCAGCCACTCTGTGATATATCTCTTTTCATACGTCTGAAAAAGAACAAAATCAGCACAAAAAGAGTTAAAAAATCACAATAAACACCAGAATCTGCATATCTTGAATCCAAACTTTCAAGTAATTCGATTTGTATAACACAAAATAAACCCATTTGTATACACAATCATTGAAACTATCTTGGCAATGTGATCCATAACAACTCTGTTTTTTTTTTTTTTGCTTTCTATGATACTGAAACATTGTATGCATATACATAAAGAAGGTACATTTATATATACACATAAATAGTATTCACATGAATACATCGGAATTGAAACACATGCAAATTAAAAAGATCAGCAAAATCGAGCAAGAATCACAAGAAATCGTCAGAATCTTGGAAAGAAACAAAATCACTAATAAAAAAACAGAGAAAAAGATCAAACCTGCCCAGAAGCGATGATCACAGGTTCGATCATGATCGTATTGGAGAGTATACATATAAACTCTTTTGGCACTTTTACCGGAGAAATATCAGATTCCGGCTTCTTCGATTCTACTCTCCTCAGACAATTCAGGATTCTAATAGCCTCATCAATCGCTTTCACAACTCCAAAACAAGCTTCAGTCTCACCACGATCTTTGCCTCCTCCGTCGTATAAAATCTCCGTCAGTACCTTCTGTAATTCCCGCCTCAGAGTATCGGCGTTTGCTTCCGCCGCGTCCGCCGTCGAATCCGCCATTTCAGCCGGAGATTTCTCGACGAACGCACGCGTGAATACACAGAACCCAAAGCAAAAGAAGCAAAAACCCTAGAAACTCGAGAATTGGGGAAATTTGCAATTTATGGAGAGAAGCGAAGAAACAAAATATGAATCAGTTTGGCTTTTTTTTAGTTTTTGAGTTTACTCATTTATTCATTCATCTTCTTCTTCTTCCTTTTTTGCTTTCTTTAATTTACTTGATTTTGTTTTAATTACGACGCCACCTGTGTATTTAGGCTGCCACGTCATTTCGCATCCTCTGCATTCTTTTTTTTTTTTGGGAATTAGCTTTAGCTGACAGACGACTTTGATTGGTCAGGAAAATTTCAGATTCGGTGATTAATAAAAGTCTTAAATTCAATGTATTCTTAAGCATGCTATGAACTAATTAAGAATTCCGTGTGATGTTTTACTGTCACTTTATTACTCCTTTAAATAAGATTGTTTTTTGACCATTAATTGGTCATTTATACTCCACTAAATAAGATATTTCTTTTATTTCAATTTTATCGGAAGTTTCATAAGAGCGACAATCTTTTTTTTTCTTTGATTGGAAAGTTTAGTCTTTTTTGTTGTTGCATTTTAATGTGTATATATAATTATTATATATATATATATATTTTGTATGCTTGTTTTTGCAATGTAGTATGTAGATCACTTACACGACACGGTTTACTATTCTGATGTATAAACGAAAAAAATAGAGAAGAGCTTAATTTCAGATTGGCGTTTTTACTAAATAGGGACATGTTCACACTATAGATTAGTGATTAGCTTTTATATATATATATATATTGCTGTCTGGCACATATATGATATATACTAAACATTTATCTTTCCTCGTCTCATATTTCAAACGTAGATTTTATTATTACTATATAGAAATAGAATTTTATACTTTTTTTTAATTTCTTTTATAAATATAGAATATTATACTTGTTTTAATTGTTTTGGTTTGTACATATCAACTTCTATATAATTTTTAAAGAAAAGTAAATCACACGATTTACATTTCTTGTGGTTATAGTTCGAGTATACGAAAAATAAGCAACCTTCTGGAGTATCTTACTTTTTTGCGAGTATTGAAAGAAATTGTCTTCGATTTTATATATATTGCTAACGAGTGGTCTTATATAGTTTCAAGAAGTTTAGTTCGTTATCCCAACCAAAATATAAGCTTTTGTGTTGAACACGATTTAGACGATAAAATAAGCTATACGAAAAATATGATGTAAAAAAAAAAAAGGTATACGAAAAATATATAAAGTTATGCCAAAAGTCAAATGAGTTCTGGCTTGAGATGTAATAAAAATGGGTGGGAGGGATCAAAGTGTGTGCTGTTTCATGAATGGGACAGTGCACAACAGATCATTTGGAAGAATACAAAAGAAAACATCCACATGACTTGCTGTTTCCTTTGGTTTTGCGCAGTCTTCGTTGCGTGCGACTCACATTTACACGTCGGTGTTTTTGTATGCCATGTGTCATGATTAGGCTACTTTTGGTCCCAATTTTCAACTAACTTCTCTGCATCACTCTCTGTGCTAGTTACACTTTTTTAACGGTCGACAAAAATCGAAACGTATATAATCTTATAAATTAATCGATAAAGATCTTGTACTTTATACTTGAAGCCAAGAAAATATTTTTTTAAAAAAATCTAGAGAGAAGTAGTTTACTTTAAAACTAAAAGACGAATGCAGAAACAACTCAAGATTCTGTGCAGAACAATTGGGAAACCAAGGGAGACAGACGACATCTAAAGCCTTTTAAGTAAAATTATCCTAAACCCGGTTCAAATGAGATATAATGATTGATGGAGGTAAAGATTTCTATGTGGTGAAGAAAAATGTTGATGCATCAGAGTCATGGTTAAGGATAGAAAACTAGGATCTGGATCCAATGGCATGAACTTTGATTTTGATCACAGTGATCATGAGCCGGAATATGAATCAGAAACAGCAAGTCAATTAAAATCTCTTCTGCTTTTCTCACCGCACGGTCTGATCCTTCCCTTGCAAGCTTCGTAAATGTCCCGTGTATAAGCTCCTCTTCTTGGAGCATTTCCAGTCTAGACCTGCCTCTGATTCGATCAAACATGTTGAAGACGATATCTATAGTGTTCTCACCAGTCACCAAGCAACTTGGTTTCCTCAAGATCTTTAACATATCAAAGACAAGCCCTAGATCCCCCCCCCTATTTCATCCTTAGCCCGGCTGTTTGCAGAAATCGATGCCAAGACAGATACCATCTCATCCACATTGCTTCCTGCTACAATCTTTTTGAATAGTACGGAAATCAAACCCTCTGAAAAGTGAAATCGCCTTTTCCATGTTCTCCAATTCAAAACAGAGGTTGAAAACAGCGCAAGGCAGCTTCACTGGTGGCTGATAAGTCACCCGACTCCCCGATTAGATCTATCAGAACCTTCAAATGCTTCCGAGTTCCCGATGATATATGATCCTGTTAGAAACAATGGCTGAAAGTGACGTTAAAGTCGCTGCAGAGACTGTTTGTGTTTGATCTGTCCCCTTCTTCAGAGACTTTGTAAGCAGTGGGATCACATGAGGATTGTCAGCAGTTACTGTTTTATTCTTCCCAACAGTCGAGATGTTCAACAATGATGTGAAGATATTCTCTTGAAGCTCAGGATCATATTTGTTAACAAGACACCATAGCGTAATCAACTCATTGATCAAGGACTTGTTTGGTTTTGGGACATGTATTGTTATGCTTCAGCCACTCTGTTTTTAGCAAGCAAAAGCAAGATCACAATGTTTTTAGCAAGCAATCCGAAGAAACAAGGCATAACCACAGAAAAGAGTCAAATACGAGTAAATAGATAAGAATAAAGGTTGATTTACAAGGAGAGAGATAGATGCTTCATTTGTGTAAGAAATTCAACGATGTTGACTCCTATAGAATTGTCTCCCTTCAATTACTACTTGTTAGTTATTAGTTATTACAATTTGCTCCTTATTTGAACAAGTAGTTATTACCACTTCCTACCTTCATCTAACTCTGAGAGCAGGAGGATCTCTTGTTCGCCAATTTGAGAGAGCAACTCAATTCCATCTTCTTAGTAATAATGTGCCTAGCTACCTGAGCTATATCTCTCTGCTATTTTGTTTTACACGGATATTGAACTTCACTCTTTTCCCTTACACGAACTCAACATATAGAGTCAAACAAAATCAACATGAAAAATCTTACAAGAACCTACAGGATACGCAAGGCTCTCTCACCAAATATTTCATTCTCAATTTCAGAAATGTTGTAACTATATGCCTAGAACAGTTGCAGTGCCCTGAGATGGGCCCAAAGGGGAAAAGTCAAATGATGTCACTTACAACTGTAATGAGCAGGGTTTGAAGATGAAACTGCATCTCGCTCATCATTATGATGCCATTCTCCACCGATCTTTATTCATCGAACCAGATGAAATCATTCTCTATATTGCTGGAGACTGATCCTGATGAGTTCAGAAAAGGCAGCTTGCAGTGACGTGTGATACAATCTGGAATAGTGTCAATATAGTTATTCCTGAAATAAAATGGTCGAGGCAGATCAGGGTTTTGAATGTTTCTCATCTCCATCACCAGATTATGACAGAACCGAGAGCTCTCGAATATCTCTACAGGAAAGCTCACAACATTCTTGCACCCCAAGAAATCTAGTGTTTCGATATGTTCCAGCGTAGAGATCCCAGAAGAGATGCTTCTTAGCTTCATGCAGCTGTTCATCAATAGTTTACTGAGCCGAGAGAGTTTATTGATCCCCAAAGGGACTTCTTCAATCTCTGTCCTGCTCAATTCCAACCATTCTATAGTTTTCGGAAGACATGGAAATGTCTTGAGGTTCTTGCAGCCTGACATATCCAATGCTGCCAGACATGGCCAAGACGCGAGTGTTGTGGGAACTTCTTTTATTGCAGTTTCTGATAGAGAGAGAAATCCAATCTTCGAAGAAATTTCTGGAAAACTCTCTAATCGTGAGCATCTATCGAGATTGAGGATGCTAAGGGATTCTAAGTCCATATTGCAGGGGATAATCTCTAGCTTTGAGCAATACTTCATGTCAAGAACAACCAAATTGTTAAGGTTCTTGATCGAGGAAGGTAACATCACCAAACTTCCACAATGACTGAGACAGAGTTCCTCCATATTTACGGCTTTTGAAAGATCAGGAATCTCTTTTAGATTCTCAGACATACTTAAATCCATCTGCTTTAGACTTCTAAGAGGCTAAAAGAAACCCACATGAAACAAATTAAGGAAAACAATCAGATAATAATGTTATGCGAATTGAGAAAGGAGAGCTATCAAAGTTAACTTACTTGTGTTCCTTCCCACAGCTTCTCAAGTTGGCTCTCTCTTATATTGATCACAACAAGAAACTCTGGACGAAAACTCAGAGGCATTGATGTCATGGGGAATGCATCCCAATGCAGCAGCCTAAGTTTACGGGGTAAATATTCCAAGCCTCGAGGTAAATGTAGCTCGGTTTGATCTTTACTCGAAGAGGACTTGTAGAATCTTAAAAACAACAGATTATGCATCCCACAAAAAGCTCTTTCATTCAGAAACCACTCATTGATCTTAGATATGTCCAAAGATATTCCCAAAACAGCTCCAGTACCCTGAAACATAGAAATACCAATTGAAAGTAATGTTTATGTGAAATTGTAGTGAACTTAAAAATGAAAGTAACGTAGAATTATTTTTTGACTTACAGTGTTATCAACAAGTACATCATAGATCTCTGAAGCACCCACCAAGAATTGACGTTTGCCAGGCTCATCAATAGATTGTTCGTAAACAACTTCTCGACCCAATTGTTCTAGTAAATTGTGCATCGTAATGGTACTAGTGCTTCTTGATATGTGTATGAGAGAGCTATTGGTAAGGACTTCAAGCCCAAAGTTGACATCCAAGCCAGAACTTGCAAGTATTTGCTTCATATAATCAATTTTCTCACCATTGAATAAACACGCAATATGAAGGAATATGGCCTTATCCTTCTCATGTAAACTATCATAACCGACTCTTAAAACATTTCTGATATCCTCATTAAGACTGGTTCTGAGTCGAGGCATTGCTGATATTTGTTCATCTTTGCTCATCCCTCGCAGAGAGGACCCCAAAACCTTCAGAGCTAGGGGAAGATAGCCAGCAAGCTTTGTTATTTCAGTAGCAAGCTCGATACAACCATCTGGTGCAGAGCTCTCTCCAAATGCAGATTGGCAGAAAATCTTAAAAGATTCACTTCTAGATGGAAAACCCAACTCGTATATGAAATTGATCCCATGCGCTCTCAAAAGCTGTTTGTTTTCTGTGGTCACAATGATCCTACTTCCAGAACCAAACCACTGAGACTGTTTCACTAAGGCATCAAGTTGTTCTAGTTTATCAACATCATCAAGAACAACAAGAACTTTCAGATCCTGCAATCTTTCCTTTACCAAATTTAAATCCTGTATCTTCATATGCTTATGATCAATAACTTCAGACAGAAACTGTTCTTGCAAACGCAATTTGAAGCCATAGCCATCAAGTTCCGATCTCCTAGTACTTCCCTTAACATTCTCCATAAAAATAGTGTGTTGGAAGTTTTCAGAGAGCCGGTTGAATAAAGCTCTGGCAACTGTTGTCTTGCCAATACCTGCAGGACCCCAAATCCCCACCATCTTCACTTCAGTTGATTCCAGACATAACAGAGAATCCATCTCTCTCATATGAGCGTCGATTCCAACCAGATTATCGGAATCTCGTGATGGTGTAGAATTCAGTTCATTTGAAATGCTCATAGCAATTTTTTCAATCATATCTGCTTCATTGTCCCTATCAAGAAGAAAAGATTGCTTCCACCAAATCATCAAAATAAACTTATAGCAGAGGCACATCAATAACTAATAATGAGAAACAGGAATTCAATTCATTCATGTGAAACAAAGTTTGGACATTATGACTAAAGGAATCACTAATCAGAACAACTAACCAATTTTGAGAAGACTCGCCAGCTATATTAGCCACATAGACCAAAGCATCTCTCCATCTCTGCTTCACTTCCTCATCTGATTGTTTTTCACATGCTTTCTCAAGCGCCATTCCAAATTCTCCCCTTAGTTTCCTCACATCAGATGGATCCACCTCGTAGAAAACCGGCATGACCTTCTGGCTAACTTTCTTTATCTCCACCAACTCATTCAAACACCAGCTTGAAGATGCATAGGTTCGCGACAACACTACAACCGCAATCTTAGATTCCCTGATAGCTTGTACGAGCTCAGAACTGATCGTTTGGCCTCTCTCGATATCATTATCTATGAACGTACGGATTCCCTTACGCTGGAACTCCTTGAGCAGGTGGCTGAGAAAGGTTCTACGGACGTCTTCGCCGCTGAAGCTTGGGAACACATGGTGTCTCCAACGGCAAGACTGCAATGGCAATGATGAAGAAACTGCCATGAGAGAAGCTGAAAAGTATAGCTTATAATCCTTTCTTTGTTTATTTGGAAAGGTAAGTTACCACAGATCTTGAGAGAATATACATCTCTGGACTTTCTGATTATCTTTGTCCTCTTCGGATTTGGGTCAACACTTGAGAAACGCTTTGCACGTTCATAAGGTTGACTTTCTTGGCTTATGTATGCTTGTACCGACACATGGGTTTTAATTTCACTTTGGAAATCACAAAAACATTTTTTCCAGGACTTCGCCTAAAATCTTCCGATTGTCAATTGTCACTTTTAAAACGGGTTTTATGTTTAGGATCAGAAAGTTATTTGATGAAGATTATTTAATTATTGATCGAGGTCCTCCAAGCCAGGACGGGATTACAATTCGAATCTCGTTAATCATTAGTAAGATGCTAAATTTTTGCGTGCACACAAGCAGACAAACCAAATTTGCTTTGCAAAGATCAATTTTAGTGAAATCCAACAAAAGCAAGTAAAGGGAGAAGACTTAAGATATGATCAACATCACAGCTACTATAGTTAGTCATATAGTATACCCAAAAGGTAAATCAAAAGATTAGATCAAATGCTCTGTGCATCTCTGTGCTTACACATAAAAGCAACATCAACCTAAGCATAGTCGAGAACACAACTTAACTATTGAGTCTACTCAAGAGCAAAGACTAACTACACTAACATTTCGCCAATTTGTTTTCATCACTGTAGACAATATAGCTAAGCCACATCAAGTAACAGCCTTCTCATAAACTCAACAAGACCTAATATATAGACGCAAATGCAGATTATAAGGAATGATTAACCTAACCTTTGATCGAACTATGCAAATGCCATACATTTCAGGACAAGAAATAAAGAGTAAAAACAGACAAGACAATGAAATAAAAATAAGAACTTTAAGATAACAAACGAGTAAACATAGCAAAACATAAGTTTCTTGGAGAAGCACCAGTATCCAAAAAGCATAATAAAACTGAAATTATAAAATCTAAGAGTCTCACAAGTCCATACTCAAATACTCCAAAAACCTTAAGATGATTCGAAATTGAAAAACAAAACAAACCAGCTTTTTAACGGTAACTCTTCTGGAAACGAGCACGAGCACCACGACCACCAAACTTCTTCGGCTCACACCTCCTCGGATCCGCCACAAGAAGAGTCCTGTCGTACCTCACCAATATATCCTTAATCTCCTTCTTCGATTGCTCATCCACATACTTCTGGTAGAACGCAACAAGAGCCTTCGCGATACTCTGACGGATGGCGTAAACCTGAGAAGTGTGACCACCACCGTTGACACGGATCCTCATGTCCACACCTGCGAAACGGTGCTTTCCGAGGAGAAGGACTGGCTCGAACACCTTGAATCGAAGGATCTCAGGCTGGAAAAGTTCGATTGGGCAACCATTGAGCTTGATCAAACCAGATCCACGCTTGCAGTGAGTGACGGCCACTGCAGTCTTCTTCCTTCCGAAGCATTGCACAGATTCTACAGCTGGTTGACTCGCCATGGTTAGGGGTTCTCCTTGCTTTTACTCCTTCGTCTGCCGCTACAAAGAAACCTAATGCAGAAAGGGAGAGAAAATAAGAAATTTAGGGTTTTATACTAAGTTAGCAAACTAGGGCATCCGCTCTAAATAAATAAATAAATAAAAATTTTAACGTTAATATTCCACGTCACTGGTTATACTATCTTCCCTGTGAGATCATTTTCTCTCATCGGAGAGATTGTCCCGGTGAGAAAATGTTCTTCCTCCGGCGTTATACCGGCGGAAGACTCTTCTCGTCCTTCACCAACGATCTTAGAGGTTCTATCGAATCTAGTATTCGTCACTTCAACAGTCTTGAGCCTTTGCAAAGCTCCGATTCGACCCCAACAAAAGGCGATTACTTCGCCGCGATCAACCACGTCGTCAACATCGTCCGCCGCGAGATTCATCCGGAGAGATCATTGAACCGTCTCCGTCTCCCTGTAACCTCCGAGTTCGTGTTCAGAGTCCTCCGCGCAACCTCTCGGTCCGCCAACGATTCCCTCCGGTTCTTCAATTGGGCTCGATCAAACCCTAATTACACACCAACGTCTATGGAATACGAACATCTTGCTAAATCTTTAGCTTCACATAAAAAATACGAATCGATGTGGACAATCCTCAAACAGATGAAGGATCTGTCTCTCGACATCTCCGGCGAGACTCTCTGCTTCATCATTGAGCAATACGGTAAGAACGGCCATGTAGATCAAGCAGTGGAGCTCTTCAATGGCGTCCCGAAGACTCTCAGATGTCAACAAACCGTTGATGTATACAATTCGTTGCTCCATGCACTTTGTGATGTGAAGATGTTTCATGGCGCTTATGCATTGATCCGGCGAATGATAAGGAAAGGTCTCAAGCCGGATAAGCGAACATATGCTATCCTGGTCAATGGATGGTGTTCCGCCGGAAAAATGAAGGAGGCTCAAGAGTTTCTTGATGAAATGAGCAGGAAAGGGTTTAATCCACCGGCTCGTGGCCGTGATTTGCTCATTGAAGGATTGTTAAATGCTGGTTACTTGGAATCTGCTAAAGAGATGGTGAGTAAGATGACCAAAGGAGGATTTGTTCCTGATATTCAAACTTTTAATACTCTGATTGAAGCTATATCTAAATCAGGGGAAGTTGAATTTTGCATTGAGATGTATTATACTGCTTGCAAGTTAGGTCTTTGTGTAGATATCGACACTTACAAGACACTTATACCTGCGGTTTCAAAGATTGGAAAGATCGATGAGGCGTTTCGGTTGTTGAATAATTGTGTGGAAGATGGGCATAAGCCGTTTCCGAGTTTGTATGCTCCGATAATCAAGGGAATGTGTAGGAATGGGATGTTTGATGATGCCTTTAGCTTTTTCAGTGATATGAAGGTGAAGGCTCATCCGCCTAACAGGCCGGTTTACACAATGCTGATTACAATGTGTGGTCGTGGTGGGAAATTCGTGGATGCAGCCAATTACTTGGTTGAGATGACAGAGATGGGTTTGGTTCCGATTTCACGGTGCTTTGATATGGTGACTGATGGGTTGAAGAATAGCGGGAAACATGATTTGGCTATGCGAATAGAGCAGTTGGAAATTCAGCTTAGAGGAGTTTGATAGTGCGAAACGTAAGAGAGGCTTTTGAGTTTTCTCCTATACTCTAAAACTTGGGATTCTTTAGCAATTCAGCTGATTTTCCATTGATCTACCCTGGTTCTGTTCGGTTTGGTAATGATAACCAAATTGTATCTTGTAGTCGAAGCTTTTCTAACTGTTGGTTAGGTTATACTTGGGTTTGGGAGTTGAGTTTAGTTTGTCTCCTGACAATTTCTTTCCAGGGAAAAAGGCGAGAAAGTAATTACATTTTGTTGTGCTGTTGTTTTTCGATCTATCTGTCAGATCATTATTACGTATTGTTCTCTTCGGACAGATTACTACAGATGAATCTACAACACGTCAGACAACACAAGCTCTGGTGTTAATACCATTGTGAATTCTTTGTTCCACATATAACACATTTCACTTTCACCACGCTCAGTTACCTTGCGTATCATAATATTTAGCAAACTTCTATGTTCACACTCCTCAGTATCCACATAGAAAACGCACGACTACATATAATAACTGAACCAGCGTTTGCATCCAAGCTACTCCACAGACATAGAAAATTGCAAAATTAAGGTCCAAGCCAGGCAGACACAAATAATTATTTATCCAAATGCAAAACTGTTCTTCATTTATACTAAGGTTTGTGCTTTGTGGGCAACACCAACAATTTTCTATAAGCCTTTAGAGCCACAAAATAAAAGTACCAACAAACAAATTATACGAAAGGGCACAAAGTAAATGATGAAACTACTCTGCAATTAGCAAAAGGTTTTGGCCTCGGTGAGAAACAACCATGTATGAAGATGCACCTTTCACATGCTTATATGTCAGCTTCAAGGAAATTTTGAGATAGGGATACCTAAAGAGGAAGAAACAGTTACATGAATAAAATGTATTCTTAAAAGGATTTACAAGACTTTACAATGGTTATAGATATAAAGGATCAGTTACCTTCTCGCCTAATTTGAAGGGTGGCAGACCCTTGTAAGGGCATGTACCGCAGCGGAAGGCATCACCGAGCCCACACTGAAAGAATTGTTTAAGAAATATTCAGTCTTGTGGAACCAAAAATCCAATGCATACAGAGAAAGAGATCGGTAAAGAAGCTTACGCTGCCACATGATGATTGTGGATTCTCGATTTGATCCTCTGTGAGGCCCAGCTTCACAGCTTTCTCCTCAATCTCAGCTCTACCACAGACGCAGTTCTTGCAAGCTTTTTTAGTGGTTTCACAACCGCTGGCTGCAAAAAAAATGCAAGATATCTTACACACAAGGGACGAATAAGGATAACAAAGATCATGTGGTGTCTTTAATTACCAGCAGGAAGCTGTGGCTTCTTCAAGTCATCCTCTGTTAACAGAGAATCTTCATCAATAAGATCCGAGTCATCATCTAGATTAACCTTTAAGAGAATTTTTGCAGGCTTTTTGAGAGCAAATGAAGAACCAATCTTCCAAGAAGGTTTCTTTGCCTTAATCTGCATTTGACAGTTATATGGATGAGGCAAAATGAGAGCATATATGCAAGTTTGACAGATAAGTAGAATGAAGATCTTTCATCCTTCATGGTAAAGGCCTTGAATAAGCTTGAACCCATAAAGCAAGCTTTTATTCTTATTTTCGGGGAAGAAGAAACGTTTCCTCATACTAAAAGAAAGAGAAGATAGACAAAACGTGCAAAAGTGCTCACCCCAAAGGATAAAGTGAACGTAGACAACTTCAATGATTTCAAATCAAGACACTGTGGCGACAAAACGTGCAAAAGTGCTCACCCCAAAGGATAAAGTGAACGTAGACAACTTCAATGATTTCAAATCAAGACACTGTGGCTCCAGAAAACCAGCCAACGTCACTCTCCTTTGAATGGTCTGCAAGGAAGACGCAATAAGATTAAGAAATAAAAGTTCAAAGAAACCCCATTATTTATAGACTAGATACACGACACAAACCTGTTGCATTTCTCCCGTTTCACCCTCCAAAACTTTGCACACAAAAACCGTGCCACCAGGCTTCAAGATTCTTGAGACCTCACCACATATTTTATCACCGGGAAAATCAGATGTTTTGGAAATGGCTAAAACCGCGTCCACTGAGGAAGAATCCAAAGGAAACTGGTCTGCAAAATGATCAATAGTCCAACATAATGAGAAGAAGACACAATAAGAATACCCCAGCATGTCTTCAAGTGTTCCCACCCAACAAAAGCACTATCTATTTCCCTTCAAATTGCTCACCTCTCCATATAGTACAGACACGAATCTTCCTATTTAATAAATTCCAGACTAACCATATTCTAATTATTACAAGCTTAACTGAGCAGTCTAACAACTATTTTCATAATCTGAGCTAAAACAAATAACCAGAGGATCCGAGATTTACTTATTGTGGATGCTTGAGTAATTATCAAAGGATCACAACGTTCAATCCCTTCCTTTCCAAGCTCTTCCATAATAGTTAGAACAGAGCTAACAGGCAACACCACATCATCCGTCACAGCCAAAACAGTCTTCTGATTCACCATCGAATCCTACAGAACAAAAGCCCAAACATTAAAAGACTAAAATTTGAAAATAAAATTCACAAATCATGAATCTACAAACACAAAAAACTAACAACTTGATTACATACGTTACATCATAAAAGAAAAAAAAAACTGGGTTACTGAAATTCAAATGTCTTACAATCCTAAAGGGGGAAAATTTCCACCGCAAACTCCTATGACATGCAAATGACTCAAGAGAAACAAATCATCGATTCGCGCAATCCAACACAAGGAGAAAAGTTCAGAGATTGAGCACGAAATGCATGCGAGTCGAAAAGATTACATAGAAACAGAAATCGATCTGAGGAACAATCAGAAAATAAAATTAAAAATAGACAACAGAAACCTAAACTCACCATATTGGAAAAAACTCTGTAAAACCTCGCGAGATACTCGAAAACCCTAAAAATATCTCTTGTAAATTTTTTTTTTTTTGGCCTTTGAAGAGGAACAAGAGAAATCAAATCTTCTCTCTCTCTCTCTGTGGCTCTTTTATATCTTTTTCGCCGACCGACGCTTTGCTTTTTCTTGGTTCTGCTATAACGCGGTTTGGTCAAACCGGGTTTACGATTTTATGCAAGTCGGTCTACGGTTAGTTAGGTAGGTGAGCCAGCCCTTTGTTTATCACTTAATATAAACAAAACGATTAAAAGGTTTGTGAGTATCTGAAATAACCATTCAATTACTAAATACCATAACTATGGTATTTAATACACTAAAATTAAACTGTAATTTAAAGGAGGATTTTTAAAATAACTACTTATAAAAAAGAAAAAATAACGTTAATTATAGTATTATCTATTTTGTAACACGAGTGAAAGATATATATATATATATATATATATATATATATATATATGACATCTACAAACAGCCCATTCACCGGATTTTTTAATGGACCTAAAAATAGTATCGTTTCGATTGGTTGAATAGGAGTGGTTAGATAATTTTAGGTTTAAAAAAAATAAAATTCAGAGCTAGACCTACAAGTGGAAACCACTTATTTACTATCACTTGGTTTGGTTTTTATTATTCTATTTTGTTCTAATATGTAAAGGACACATCTTTCATCCAAATATAAAGAAACAAATCAAATGTCGCCATGAGAATGTTGACATTTTTGTCAAAAAATGTTGTCAAAAAAAAAAAAAACGTCTTGATGAGAATGTTGGATTCACATGGCATTTTTCATTTTTTGGGGTTTTTACGCTGTGACGAGTTTTTTGAGAAAAATCTAATACGTGTGTACATTGCACGTGATACACTGTAAACGTACCTTACATCAACAAGGTTTCATAAGCTCTCCAAGACATTAAAGAATATGCAAAGCAAGGAATGAAACAAACAAAACCCTTTTTAATGTTTACACACAAATCGTCTTTTCTTACATCTCTCAGCTTTTTATCATCCCTATTTATCAAACCACAGGAAATAAACTTCGACTCACCTTGGAAGTTAGGATCTCTGAATGCGTTTATCTTCAGTAACAAACAAAAAAACTTCATTGTTACAAACGTTTTCCAGGTTACTTGTTCAGAAAGAAAGGTGGAAACATGGTTATTATGAAAAAAACACTCTGGTTCTACTACACATGGCATCAGCCAACGGTGCCTTTCTGAGGTAGAGTCTCGAAAGCAGATACAGTATTCTCAAACCTGACACGTGGCAGCGGTGCGCCGCTCTGTTTGATGGCACAAGCCGTTTTGTCTTCTAGAGGACAACGAGCTTTAAGCATGGAGAAGACATGGTTGTTCAGCCTCCGAGCTTTCTTCATCCCTTCCAATAAACCTTCCCATCCCTTTCTTACACATAAAAAAGATATTCAAATGGAAAATAAGAGGGTTCAACACAACGAATTTAAATATGTACATTAAAACAATTTAATGAGAGGACGGAGAAAGGAAAATCTACCTGATGGATTTGAGGATTCCTATGAGTATGTGAAGCAGATACAGCTTCAACCTCAGAGACATTGAGTACTTGGTACGAGAAATCAAACAACTCAAAGTGAAGTTGCTGGCCGAGCAAGTAAATAATGGTGCAACCACCCCAAGCTATCGAATCACCGAGGACTTCATGTTGAGCTGAGTGTGGAGCTGTTATCTCCTCCAGATATCCCTGAGTTCATTGCAAACTTTATATAAGAATTAAGAAGGGAGAAATGTTGCTGCGATTAAAAAATATGTTTTAATAAGGTCTGCAGTTTTGGATGGCTTACAATCTGAAGACCACCGTATATACGATAAAAATCCTTTGAAGTTGTAATATCAATGAAGCCCGTCTTTGGAGGAGCACTCCATTTACTACAATATTTGTCGAGCGACGCACTTGTGAATGCAAGTGTGTATTCAAGAACGCTTCCACCGTTCATGTTTGCCTTATACAAAAGATCTGCACATATAATACAATACCAAAAAGATTGAAACTATGTCACAAAAAAAGAGTAAACAAGAAACTGGTGATTGAATAGCTACAGCTCTTAATTAACCTGCAGCTTCTGCCTGTTTGGACATGGTGTAGAACCCTGCTGGATTAATACAACCGGGACTTGACACAACTGCAGAGGTTGCTGACTTTAAGAGATTGACAAGAGGGCTTTCGCCGTCTTGAGCATTAACTATCTGTCCTTCAGCACCCGGGATTAATCCCAACCATGGAGCTGTTTGCATGAAACGCTTTGTGTCTACCTCTCTCTGTGTAATAAAGTATTATAAACATTTGTTAAACTAAATCATAAGAATTTTTAGCTTTAAAATCTTTACAATCTGTCTGATAGGACTGACCAATACGATATCGAGAAGTCCAATTGTATATATCACACTTCCAATTTCCTTTATTCCTCGTAGAACTTCTGATTTGAGTTCTGACTTAGTGCCCCAGTTTAGTTGCTCTCGTATAAGCTTCATACAACCTTTACATCAAACAGCGAAAAGCATCAGTAAATATAACATCATAGAAAATCGAAACACATCAAGAATACTGCAACCGGGCATTAACCTGTAACACCACCATCAAAAGAAAGCAATCCAATAGACTTGGGCAATGCTTCTTGCAATCCAGAGATCATTGGCTCAAGTGTTGTTATCTGAAAGTTTTAAGGCAAAAGAACTATTTTAGCTGGTTCCTTTGTATAATTAGTACCTAGACAAAAGGAATAAATGGTACTAAAAGTGCAAATATACCTTATTTGATATATGGTCCAGCAAAGCTCTAATAAGCCAAGGCAATGATCTGGATCCAAGAAGTTTAACTATGGAAAATAAATGCGGTATCCCGAAAAATCCACTATGCAATCGTGCAAAACTTTGATGCGCTGCATTTAAGTCCTGCCAGAGAAAAAAAAGCATGACAACAAAAATATAAAATGAGACCAAACACACTATGGAGTTTACCGCAAAATGGGTCTATAAGATTGTTTACCACAAAATGGGTCTATAAGATTGTTTCTGAACAAATTAAAAGAAACAATGGCCTAAGAGACTGCTCCTTACTTGAGTACCACAATAGAAACTAGGCTTAGCAGAAGGCACTGATGGTTTCTGAATAGGAGGAACTTTCGATGAACGGACAAATCGCTGTGTGGTATTGCAAAGAATGAAGTTTGGTAGGAAATCACTCTGCATCTCTGACCAAATCTAGCAGGCAACAAAAATAATCAAAGATTGAGAAAAGGTGAGAAAAATTAGACTCAGGACTTATAATTTGTAAGGCTGACCTGTGTAGCAAGTCGACTTGAAAATGAGACAAGTGAAATGTTTTCTTGCATTTCATTTAACATGAGACTGAAAGGATCTATGGAAAGATCTTGTGAAAGCAATTCATGCGAGTGCTTTAGGATATCTATCAGTTTCTCCAATTCCTGCAATTGAAGAGAGCATCCACTTTTGTTTATTTTAAAAGAAATGGTAATACATACAGAATCAAGAAAATGAAAAAGAAAAACAAACTTACCACTACAGCACATAGGTCCTGGGACTCAAAACGGTCAAAAAGAAACTCCAGATTCTCTCTAAAGATTTTATTCATCCTTTGAGCTATCAAACTTCTTAAATTAATTGTTCTACCAAGCATCTGCATGTCACAACAAAACTCAGTAAGAAGATTGTATAAACATGCCCAGCCACACATAATTAGAACCACTGCTTGAAACATAATTAATCCTATTTTAGGTCATAACAATGGAGCTAAAGATTCAACTAATTGCGACTTGCTATATAACAGGAGAGTAGTATTATTATTCACCTTTACTTTTGTCATCTTAAATAATGCAGTAAACCTCACAGGGTGGATGGAGAACTTTTCACCATTGTCCAAGGCAAAGAGAAATGATGGATCAAGAAGCTCACTGTTGAACTCAACATTTGATGATAAAAGGGTTTAGCTCCTCATTAGTTAACAGTGAAGCGGGTGAATATATCAAAAACCATGTAATTAGGTACCTTGCTGACCAACTCTTGTAATATGTGAATATAGACTCCGAGAGCCTTGAAACAAATATATCAAAACCATGGTCCACCTACAGAAAGAAGACAGGGTACAAGAAACGAAAATTTTGTTCAAGGAATTTTTCATTCAAGAAGACYTATAGGTTTAYAGCTGTTGAGATYSGAATTGAACTCTAATTACCTCAGCTTCAATTTCATCATAGAGGAATCTCTGCCTCAGAACAACCAGAGCTTGTTGAGCTGAGTCATTATAAATGTCAAAAGGCAGCAGAATACTCTCAAGAAGGCCTGAATTCTGGGTTTCCAGAATGTAGTCTATCAGCATCCATGGTAGTGAACACTCAATCGGGAACTGCAGTAGTGAATGTATAACTATTTGTAAGAACAAGTCAGGGCTGAAGTGAAAACAAAGTGGCAAAATAAAGTTATAAGCTTTTTGTAATGCCGCGTACCTGAATAACACGTGAAGACTCCAGGTAAAATTCTCTAAACCACAGGAACCCCAGATCAGTCAATATTCCAATACTTGCTGCAGCCATCATAAATTGAAGTTGAGGGGTCAGCTTACAAAGCTATTGATATGGCTCAATAAGCTAACCAAAAAGACATTTAAGCATGTGGGTTACCTGAGTAATCCAATATGTGCAAGAAAAAGCTGAGCTTGTAAAAAAAAGTTTCTAATTGCTTTAAGTCATTAACAGGAATCTCAGAGCCATTATTTCCAAAGAATCCCCCTGGCCTCCTCAGATTTCCACCAGAGACAACCTCATATATCAAAAACTGCAAGCAATGCACCTGAAACAACAAAACAGCAAGAAGTTCAAGCACTGGGTCTTACCATCTGTTGTTGTACTTAAAATAATCTTGAAATGGACCCAAACCTGTGCTGCTGTTGGGGCAACTGGCCTCGGATAAAAGAAATTCCCTCTGCTTTCATCACTTCCATGTTGTGAAGATGGCATCTCATGTTCGGGCCTGGTATTTGCCATCCAGTCAGCTGAAAGTGTCCGCATATCAGAAAGAATCCTGAAATGCAACCATACATATGATACAGTTAACAATATGGAAAGCTTAAGTTTAAGAGAATGTGACTTGAAATAGAAAGAATATAGAGGAAAACTAATTCACCTTGAGAGATCTTTCTTCTTTCGGAAGGTGGTACGTAACATTGTGGCTAACGTGTTCTGTACAAAATCTTGAACTTCGGCATGTATTGTCTCCCATAAAGCATCTGCAACTAATGTGTCACAGTGCTGCAGCATCGATCCTACACTCTTTATATAGCCAACAAGTTCTACCAAGGCTTTCCTTTCTTCGGCAGTATAATTGAACCTCACCACCTATTAAAAAGAATCCAAAACTTGTTACCATAAAAGATAAACTTTTCAGAAAATATTTCACAAGTATTACCTTCTCGTAATCAGAATATGATCCGGAGGCTTCCGGAGTCTCTCCTGCATCCCTACAAGGGCGAGAGAATTTCCAAGCACATTGCTCCCAAATGCGTGCTGTCCATCTACTTAACAGTTGGAAACCTTCAACAACCATATCGTACATATTTCCTTTGACCTCTCTGCACCATTCAGTATATGCTCCATCGTTTGACTTCAACAGCAATAACTGTATGAAAGCAAGTGAGAACAACATCCTAGAGACTCAAGATAAGAACAAGAAAACTGGAGCTCCAGGGATAGAAATAGCTTGAGTACCTGATTCATGGATGAAGCAAATCGGATTGTGAAATCGTCATGCTCAGCACGGAGAGCTCCAATGTGATTGACTATCAAATAGTGTCTCTGATATGTAAAATATGTAAAGGCTTGCAATTTTCAAAGCATGTGTACAGTTTACAATAATCCAGATAATAGTTAAATAGGCAAGTAACAGTGAAAATATTGAAGGATATTCTTGCGCTTCACGTGGAGGGAGCTCATGAGGTGCTGGAAGAGTCAGAAGGCGAGTCTGTGATGAAAACTTTTGAAAATATACCGACAATTCTTTCAAAATTGCAGCAGGAGAAAGATGGAGATCTGGAAATGCAGGAATGACAGGATCATTCTGATAACCGAAAAAACACAACAAATATGTCAATTAGCGAGTTGGAAACAAGGCTTTGAGGTATATTGGTTGCGAATGCGAACTTAAACAGGTATAACATGAATTTCAATACCTTGAAAATGTTTATCAATCTGTTGAGTTTTACCCTCTTGTATAAAGCCTCGGTATCTTTCTCAGATGGTGTTGCTAAGACAACAAGAACAGGTAAAACTCTGAGAAGAATATACCGCTCAGGAAAAAGTAGTGCAAAATCCAACTCCAGAGACTCCACGATGAAGACTATGAGAACTTGGAGAATATCTTCCACACTGATTTTACTTTTAAGGAATCCAAAAGCTTGCAATATAGTCAAATAGCACACGGGACCTGAGCAGCATGCGTATCTCAAATAGAGAAACCCATAATAATGTCTTTAACAGCCACACGATGGTGATAAATGTCTGGAAGAAAGGATACTTGTTTACACGGAACATCTCAACATGCAGGTTGAGTAAAATTGCCCATCTTGTGCTCAGGAAAATCTGCATACATAAGAACTTACATTTTCATTTACGACAATTCACAGGGGAAGGCATTAAGAAAAGATTGCATAAACAAGCCATGCAAACACCTGTAAGTCATCTAACTCTTCTCTCATTGTATCTGTATCTTGCCACTGCGCACTGACTTGAGTGAATGTTCTGAAAAGAGTGAAACTATCATAAGAACAGAAGCTAAACAAAAAACTTCTAGGAAACTAATTTAACTCTTAAAGAGAGCTTTAGTAGCTGAAATGATTAGTAACAACCATAGATCTACCTACTTTCAAGTGTCCTATTTGCAGAAAGAATAGATAGGAAAGATAAAAGTATTATATATTTCACCTCTTATACCAAGAGAAATCATTAGGAATGCTAGCTTTGGCATTTTTAAGGTGATCCAGCTGAACCAAGATGTCAAGCAACTTTAGCATTGACCTATATTTAGTAAAATCACAGTTAAATTATATACACGAGGAGTATTAATCATCCGAGGATCTATACAATACATAAACGAAAAGTTATAACTCACCAAAGATGTGTGACTGTGGGGCCATTGATGCGCCGTTCAGGTCTGGAAAACCGCTGCATGTCAGCAGCTAACTGCACAGACATAGAGCATCTAGGCACATTAATTCTGATACAGGAATTGAAATAAAACGAGTTGGACGAGGAAGGATATACACCGCACTTTAGCTGAAGCCGACAATTGCCATCTCTGAATTTCGCGTAAACGACTCATTTCTAAGTCCAAAACTTGATATGTTTCTAGATACAAATCCGCTTGACTATGCTTCATAGATTCGGGAAGCTGCATGTATGTCATTAATTAAGAAAGTTATGTGTATTATGGAAGAAATATACACAAGAACACCCAGCAGCAGGTACCATATTGGATACTATTACAGTAATTTCTATCATTCGCTATTATTTATACAGAGAACTTTGTTGTTCTTGCTTTTCTTTTTGCATTATACATTGTAGTTCAAAAAAGATTCTCATATAGTTGCTACGAGATTTCAAATACCATGAATGAAGAACTAACTAATAGCATAATTCTCAAAGTTACTTTTTATCAGATAATATGTCAAAAGGTAGATAAGCAATGGAGTTTAGTGATAGATTTCACCAGGACCTGAGGCAGTGCTTTGACACAACTTCTATATGTGTATAGAATTGACGCCATCTCTTTTCCTTCTTGTATAAGTGTATTCTGCATACAGTTGGTCGAAAAACTTACTTGAAATATTCAAATATACTAAGATCACACCCGCTAAGAAAACATTAACACAACATACCGCGTACCAAAACCAAGTATGGAAAACAAGAATATAGCTATCAAATGAAAAGAAAAAAAACAAGTACAGAAAACAGCCTTTATAAGATGAAGCAAATGAAGAAGAATCATATACCAGCTGGTTAAGAGCTTTTGTGTCTTCTGAGAGAGACAACCGGTATGCTGCGACATCACTATACTCTACATAATTTAAAAATGAAAAAAAGAAAAAAAAACCATCTTGATTAATTGGCTTTTATGCTAAAAGAGTGACAAGAGAGGTAAAGAAGTATACCAATGGGACTATCGGTTGCTGCTCTTTCAGCTGAAACCATCACAGCCGGTCCTTGGACTTCTGGTTGCTCATCCTATAACAAAATTCAAAGTGCTTCAAGAAAATGTGTTCCAGTGACTTCAAAATTTTCAAGAAGATACTTAAATCTTCAGCATTTCGTTGAAACCTACTTTACTGCTAACTAGGCAAAGATCCGCCGACAAATAGGTGATTAAACAATATATGTGATAATTTTACACGAAAAGAATTTATCAAGAAACTAAAACATGAAGAAACAACAATTCCTCTCCCTTCTAGTCAAACCTTCTGAAATTGAACTCCAGAAAGAAAAATTGTAGTCGAAATGATCCAGAAACCCACAATTTCTAAATTTAACCAAAATCTTGAACATCGGAGTTACCTCTAAGGAGAATGTGGAAAGAGCTGCGATTGCTTCCTCTACAGGAACCGCCATTTTCTTCTATTGACACAGCTAGAAAGATCAGAAGAAGAAGCAATTAGCAACATACGCGACCTGAAGAAGAAAGCTTTCAACTTTGCATTTTTTACCCAACAACAATGGAGAGGAGAGGAGAGCTGCTTCTACTCCAAGTCGATTGATTCAGCTTTTGTTCTGATTCTTTATGGACCGAGATCGAGAAATTCGCTACTACTCTGTCTGAACCAAAAATTTCTTTTTGGGTCCTCTGGAGTCTGGACTATTGTTTGTATTTTCACCTTTAAGATTTTTTTTTTTTTTTAATACATGTTTGTTCAATCCGATTTTAAATTATTAATATTTTACTAAATAGAGTAATAATCTAGTTATTTTAATTATTTATATTTTACTAAATAGAGTAATAATTCGTTTTCCAATAATTAGTTTAAATACACACCCAACATTAAAGCTTTGAGACGAAGCATTACATATTTTACATTTGCGTCTTTTCTATGAAGCAAACTTGATGACAGCTAAATCATTTTTTTTTTTACTGATTGCTTTATCCTCTTACCTCTACCTCAAGCATTTCTTATATTGGAAAACATAGTAATACATGTAACAAAAAATATAGAAATACAATTTTACATTGAACATAAAAATAAGTCACTTTGTAGAATCAAATACCTTTTTTGGTTTATCCGGAGCCTTAAACCAATCCGGATCTGAACCAGCAGTTGTTGGTACTATCGGTGTAGGCATGTAAACCGTTCATGGTTAAGCGTTAGTACTTAGTAGCCTAGGGAAAGGACATGCCGTCTAACCAGATTTTTTTTTGTTGTCGAAAAACATATTAATTGAGAAATGAAACTCTAAAAAGCGAAAGCTGTCGGATTCAAAAAGTACTTTCTTTAGCTACAAAAATAGAGAATAAAATAAAATGGAGACAAAGATGATGAGAAGAAGAAGAAGAACTAAGAGTAAATTATTCATTCCAATGTTTTCAAAAGCCTGAAGAGACCAGCTGCTTCTCGAATCCGAGAAAACTCAATGCAGAAAGCTTGAACTTCTATGAATAGATCCTTCACTGTCATTTACCAAAAAAAAAAAAACATATATTACCCAATTGTAAAGCATAATGATAGACTATAGATTCCTCTGTCAATGTATCTTTTGATATTTTTTTTGTGTTATTATCAAAGCAAAATGCCAAATCTGATAGCAATCAGTCAAAAACAGAGAATACATAGTTACATACCGTTGATGATGTTGTTACGAATTAAGCTTTGCAAGAAGACGCAAACAAGCCGTACAAGCCTATTCTGCATGTATTTGTCTTGCTGCTACAGATCGAAAACAATATATCACTATACCATCAACAAAACAGCTAAACAGAAGAAAATGTACACAATGTAAATCAACATATCCGAGAATCATATACACAACAGCACATAATGCAGAGCACGAGCAGAAGTTTTTAACACAAAATTATAGGATGGCGATATAGCTATGCATAGAAAGCTTTGTTTTAAATACCTAAAAGGAAAAACAAAAGAAAGCTTTGTTTTAATACCTTGGCGTTCTCACAAGACGATATGCAATTAGTGATGTACATCCGTATAAATTCCTTGGGAAGTTCAACTGCAGTTGTGAGCCTATTCACAACTTCCATTGAATGCAGGCTCATGTCCATACGTACTAGAGCTGTAAAATAGCTGCAGAAGCATTCTCAGATTCCCACTTTAAAAGTTATAATTTTGATAGAAAGTAAATGGTGGAACCGATAAGGTGATGACTTACTCAACAATCTCTGGGGAGTTAATCAACTTGGTGAGAATTTCAACTGCTATTTGAGGATTGTGCTCTACTAATTGCTGAGAATAAGAAACTAGATCACATGATATGCGAGACGATAAGAAAGAAAAAACAAAAGCACCAGCCAGAAAATGAAAACACATACCGGCAGCTTCCGTGGAGTTATTCCACAGTGATAGACAAGCTTTGGGTCATTTGTCAATTCTGTAGTGATGTCCTGGCCAGTAAATGAATAAAACTTGTTATTTTTTTCACTCAAAAGATCTAGGTTTTTAAAATGAATCATATGGGCAAGGCTGATCAATTAAATCATCACAATCACTATTTATCTATTGCATGGTTATTTTCCATAAACTCTTACTGCAGTCAGTTCCTTCTCAATATCCTAGATCTTTAAATCCAATGAGAAAGGCAAAAGTGATAGCACGACTTCTCTCTCAAACTAGCGTATGTCTGCCATACAACGGCTGCCTTTACAACCTTTAAAACTTGTGCATATGTAGTTACTGTCCCATGGCTATGTTAACTCACTTATAAGTGTTAAAGCAAGATAAGCAATAAAATGTTCAATACTTGTATGACTTTATTATCAAGAATTAACGAGCAATAATATACCTCTTGCTCCGTAGGTGAAAGTGTCACCTTTAAACCCTTCACAAGCAAGTCTCTAACTGTTGCACCTCTGCTAGTATCAGCACACATTTTGTCGTCCCAAACAAGCTCATGCTTGTTATCAGGATCAATCCAAAGCAACTGTAAGAAGTTGAACCATTTAGGTCACTTCGATTATTTTCTAAACCAGTTGAATAATGGGTTAATCTTAGCCTTACCTCGCTCTGATGAACTGGGTACCTTGGTGGACATGGACGGATCCACCTAGGAGCTAATCCCCCCATTGTTAAATTTCCCAATAATCCAGACAGGGCCTCATCTCTATCACCAGATCCAATTCTGGGATTCCCTCCAGGTTGCACATCAAACCTAAAAGATTATTTGACTCAGAGATCATCCATAAATCAACTTAAAATTGGCACATGAATTATAACACAGAACATTAAGCTGAGAGGAAAACTGGAAGCTTGGGAGAAATAGATCAGATTCAACTGTACATAAGAGTTAGAAAGAAACGGAATTCCCTAACTCATAGGTTACGTACTCTGAAGAGTTAGGATCGCACCCACGAGGAACATCAGGATCATGCAATAGCTTTTTGAGGGAATAATCTGCAAAAATGTGACTAGATGGTCCAGGATCGGCTTTGTCGCCATACTCTCGTTGCAGCTCTCCTAGTTCCGGAAAATCCTGACAGAACATCACCATATTAAATCACTAACCAGAAAAGGTTTCTCTAAATGTTCTCCAGGTAATGTTAGGCGTAATAAAGGAACAGTTATGATGAAGATAAAATAGATTAGAGATATAATTAGAAAAAGGATATCTATGCGTCAACCGCTCTTACATGAGTTGAAGGATCAAACGATCTGATATAATCAACAGCTGACTGTTTGAGAATCTGCACGGGTGCAAACTATCGTTACTTTAATTGATCATGAAATTTACTTAGTATCCACAAGTCACAGAGCTCATAAAATTATACAAATCAGGACTTGAAAATAATATGAGAAACGGAAGAAGGCTTAGAATATGCCTGATTGGAGTGATGGACTTATTTATGACAAAGATAAGTGAACCCATCAAACAAGTTTTCACCAAGGAAAATAGTAGTCTTAGAGAGTATATGTGAAAAGGGAATTGCATAACAGCTTTATGCATAAGTTTTGAATTTTCATGGATTAGCAAAAAGAGAAGCAGGCAAACAGCTCAAGGAAACAGCTATACGTGCAGCTATATCCTACCTCTTTCACGTTGTTGTAACTATTCCATTGTAACAGGTGGAGAAGAAATGCTCGCTCAGATTTTTCCAGTTGCTCATTACAAGCAGCCTGCAAAAGGCATAGATATTGTTATTCTTTCACACGAGAAGACCACATCATGCTAAGACACAAAACATGTTTGCCTACATCAATCTATAGAAAGCCAAACACATCACTATATAAAATTTAGCCTCAGGGAATACATGGAAACTCATCATTCTCAACTACCATGCCACTTCGAGAAACAAATGACCTATACTAACTACCAAGCTTAACACTTAAAATGCTTTTGAAAACCAAATTATATCAGTAACTACAATCTCCAGGATTAACAACACACTCATTACATAAAGAGATAATCAACAAGAATAGATGGAGTCCGCATAATGAAGGCTGCTTACACTTATCATTTCAGATAAAAAAGGGTTAAGAGATGGCTTCTGGGAAGAATAACACTGGTATATGATAGCAAATGCAATTAGACGTTCAGTACCCCGAAGCATCTTCGGATCCTGAAATTGAACAAAAATTCATTCAATTAGTCCCCCAATGTGAGAATAGAAATTAAAAATGGTTATCAAATGTAAACACGCCTCAAAAACTTTCTTATCATCACTTTCGAATTATCCCCTGTGTATACAATGAGTAGAACAGCGAATTGAACACTAGTAAAGATAACTCAAACACTAGATTTCATCCACGAATTCAATATACGAACCATAGAAACATATAAAAAAATATCATTTATGTAGACAAATAACAAACACGAAACCAAACCTCGAAAGAAAACCCTAGATTCAAATCAAATCCTTCGAGTGAAACATCCAAAAACCCCTAAAACTCGCTACTGTCCACACAATCGAGAACACAAAGCCTAGCATCGAGAGAACGTTCAAAAAAAGTAAGAAGAGGAATATAGCGGGCGAGCACATGCCTGCAACACCATGGAAAGAGAATTGCACACAGCGAGGTAACTAGAGCTTTTCAACTTAGAGTTGAATTCCGATAGAACGTCTTCAATCGGCCGGAGATCCGATTTGAGCAGCGACAAAACAATCGCCGACTCTTCAATCTTCATAATCATCTCCGTTGATCGATTCATCCTAAACCTGGATTCCAAATTCAATCAATCTGTAGGGATTTTATTTCAAAGTTTCATATCTGAAATTGACCTTATACCTCTTTCTCAGTCAGAAGGTTCGAGTCTTTCGAGAAGGCCACTTTTGGTAATTTGACTTTTCCGCTTTATTAACTTTGGTAAGGTTTTAAAGAGTTTTGTAAAACTAATATCTCTATTTTGGAAATAAAAGGATTGTATCAAAATAAATAGTTTTAGTTCATATAATATGGAGTTTGACCCCAAAAAATAAAAAATCATATACTAGGGATAACTTAAAAGGAAAAATCTAAAAAAAATCCAAATTAGGAAAACAGATTAAAAGTAAATAACAAAAAAATATACATTTTTAATTTTTAAGGTTGAAGATTTAGACTAGATTTTAAGATTAGGCTTTAGACTATTTAATTGTTACGAATTTCTTGTCACACTTTTTTTTTACGAGTTTTGTCGTTTTAAAAAAATAATTACGTATTTTGTCAAATTTGATGCAAAATGATATTAGTACCCCTTCATTGATATGTTCGAACATGATATATTTTATGTAAATAAATTATGTCATATTTAAAGTTACTTTTTGTTTTATATGGTAGACGTACATAAATAGATTGTATATTATGTATAGGTGCACATATATGTTAAAGTGATATATGATGTACATACATATCAAATTGAATACCAAATATGACCAAATTGATTTACGTCTACCTTTAGGGTGTGATTAGTTGGAATGAAAGATTTTTTTTACAACAGTTAAAATATTTTTACAATATTTATTTACCAGTCAGACTTTAAATATTTAAGTGGGTTTCTTTTAAAAGTTACAGCTTTTAGAGCCCTTATTTTTTTGTTTATGTTATTATTTTTTTTTCTTAAAGCAAAATTTTAAGAGATTTAAAGGCTCTAGTTTTTTTGTACAACAAAAATCTTAAGTAAGTGATTGGTTGTGCTGTAACCGTAGATTATTTGCTATAGAATTTTTGTTATAGTTTTGTTAGTTGTAGGTGTATATTTTCTTGCTGTAAGTTTTTGGTCGTAGGTATTTTAAAAAATAAAAGCATGAGAAATCTAAGATTTTTGCTGTATATTAATTTTTTTTTAATTGTTCATTTCATTTTATTTGTTTTTTATTCTATTTTCTCTATCGATAGTTTTCTAATTTCTAAATTTTATCTCTTCTTTTTCATTTTTTTATTTTCTAATCTAATATGGTGTGAATTTTCTTAATCTACAGATTTTATAGCCAACAAAAATTATGATTATAAAATCTTACCTGCCACAACAATTAAAAAAAACAAAAAATTTGGGCTATAAATTAAAGGATACAAATTTGTGGCTTTGTAAAAAATTAGGATTGTAAAAAGGTCTTACAGCCCAACCAAACTACAACCAAAAAAATGTACATATTAAATTTTATAGTAAATTATCAACAGATATACCCCAACTATCACCCACTTAATATATTGTAAACATATAAGTATATATATGTCATACTGATATACGATATGTATATATATATATATATTTGTTTATTAATCAAACTTCTATTTGTTTTGCCTTTTGCTATCAACTTAACTTTTTAAGAAAGTAATTTGATCATTTAGGAACTTCATCAAATCTTAGACGTCTAAACAAAAGTACATAACCTATCAAATAGATGTCTAAACAAAATTAAACTCTTAACTTCGAAATCATAAACTCTAACTCTGTATAATAAATTCACCTAAAACTATATTACAGTAAATACTCTATAATAGAAATTTTGTTTATTTTTTTGCTATTAACCAAATTTCTTTTCACCATTGCTATTTACTTAATTGTTTTTCTATTTTATGTCATTGGGTACAAAATGCAAATACTCTATAAGTAAATCAAATCAAAAAAAAGTTTTTCCAATTAAAATTACAAATAAAGAAACAAGTTAAATTCAGACTGAGTTATTTCATGCTTTTGTACTCAATAGTCGATACGTACATCTTGCAAATCAAATAAACATGAATCAAAATAAACGAAACCGAGTTTTCAACTTTAAATGATTGGATGTTTGGCTCATAAGGTAAGAGCAGAGCTAAGGTTCATGGGGTTCATATACTTGGTGGTACCGGTCAAGATATGACGGACTATCATGCGGTTTGCTTTCTCGGTCGGATGAAACGCGTCCCAAAACACGTATAACTCACGGTTCGGACACAAGTTCGATAGTACTGTACACAAACCCATCCCATTGTACGGCCCTTGTCCGCAACAAGCAACCTTCGACGTTACAAATCCTATAACAAAAATAAAATAAGTGCTATAACCTTTTCTTGTCGACCAAAAGTAGATAATCAGAAGGGAAAAACACGATTTAATTACCATAGCTTCGTGGAGTGCTTAGAAAATCTATCTGCATTTGGTTAGTGTTTGCTGCAATAAACACAGTTTTCCCAATCTTTCTGTTAAGTTCATTTATCATTTGGATTAGCTGAAGATCGTATAGAGACGCAGCTCGTTGTAGCTGGGCTGAGCATCTCCCATTCGACGTGCCTGATCTTGCCAGCTCAGCCGGTGCACATCCTAGTGGTCCGGCTCCCGTCACTAGTACTCGACCTACTCCAAGCGAATTTAACCTCTACACAAATAAATTGTTTGTATTCAAATCAATGTAAAAAGGTGAAAGTTCTCGAGGCCACGAGTTCAAATGCCAAAAAGCTAAATCATTTTAATTTAATTTTAATCTCCATTCCAAAAAGATTATAGAAAAGCCTCAATATTTTTTTGTCATACAAGTAACAAAAATGACCAAATTAATATTAACACCATTCTATATTATAAGATTGAAGTTGTTACAACTTACCAATAGTAATTTTTTGTATTCAGAAATCAGAAATCGGACGTAATCGGGTAGAGCGAATTGGCGCGATCTAGCGGAATATGGAAACAAGAAATAGTTGTTAACAAAATCGTTTCCGCCGACCGTGATTAATACAAGCGCTTGACTCACGAGCCGCTGCGTTTGTGGTTTCCCTATCAATCGACTCACACGTTGTTGGTATAGTTGGAAGTAGTCGAGTTGTTGGTACATTCTTATGATGTTTATCTGCATACCAAAACTATACCTATATAGATAACCGGAAAATTTATGGAAAATGTAATTTTAGAGGTCAAAACCCGTTTGATTACTTACGAACTGAAAGCCGGTGTCGTTGAGAATTCCAATGCCAGCGGAGGCAAAATTGGCACCGTTAAGCAGCCTCCGTCCCCTAAGCTCTGGGCTAAGGTACGGTAACGGCGGCTCTTCGTTGCCGATTGCCTCACCTAACCAATATTAGCCAATTGATTAGTATGTCTTTTTGTTTAAGTTACCTCTTATGAGTATTGTATACTCGTCGACACATTGAATCAAAGATTACTCTAAACTGGTAAATGAGATTAGTAACCAAACGTAACTGATAAGATCTGCAATGTTAAGACCGTTGGAGAACCGGCCGGTTGGTCTCCGAGTTGGAAAATCGATTCCATACGGCGGAGAATCGGCACGTGCTGTCGTCACCAAATAGTTGTTGTTGCCACTGTCGACGAGCGAGTCACCGAACACAAAAAAAGCACGTGCCTCGACCACTATCGGACCAGACATAACCAATACTAGGAATATAGACATGAATGCTATAACCAATGATTCGGGTTTTCTAGTTGATATCGCCATAAAGGCGTTTTGTTTAATGACTTTGTGAGACAATAGAATTGGAAAACGAAGGGAGGCTGGAACTTATATAGTATTTTTTTTTTTTTAGGTTTTCACTTTTTCATGTGATTTACTGAAATGTATTCGATCCCGTGTTATGAGTCTTATGACAGCCAAAAGTGTTACTGCTACTAAAAAAAAAAAGAGAACCATATTACACGATAATTATTAGAATTAGCAAAGTACTTTTGGTCAAAGAGAATGATAATATTGTACATTATTATCGTACATAAGTTCACATCCTTACTCTGCGATTGCTTTTTCACTGACTACGCTTAACACTTTCTTAAAAGACCTTCTTTGGATTATAAAATTGTTTGTTTTATGTTATAAACTAAAATTACGAATCATCATATACTAGTTTTAAAAAATCTCATATATATAAAAGTAAAACCAATATATTTTGTTTTTCCTTGTGATTATTTCCATGTCAACGATACAATTGTTATTTATTGCCACCTATATCCATCCATCCATCCACCCATCCACCCATCCACCTCAAAGTTTCACAAGAAGGAACGAACGTAAGCGTTGGGACACAAATGACTGAATGAGAAATGACGAAACCCTTTTAATTCATATAACAAGAACTCACATGAGGCTTGTGTATGGATGACAGCTTCTCTAAGAACAATAATAAACTGTCCTAGCCATATTTGGGTTTGATTGGGTTACCAAAAGGCCCCTAAGTGATCCAACATTCTAGCCCATTACAAAAGCCTAACTGTTAGCCACGTGGACCATCAATCAGACTCCGAGTGCCACGTCTTCAAGCACATTAATTATTACCGGTTCGTACCGGTTGTTGGTTCGCGGTTCAATTAAGAGAATTGGATAGAGAGAACAGAGTCTTCGTTCGATCTCAAAGAGTTTTAATTTAGGTTTCTTCTTCTTTCATTCCAACACAGTCGCGTGACTCGCCCTAGCTTCAACGCCGACGAGGTAGCCAATTTCTTCTACTGACCATCGTCTCTATTTGATTTCGACCTGTTTCTGCTTCTTCTTACTTACCTATCTTCCTGATTTGTCATTGAACAGAGACTCAAGCTGAAGAGTTATTTGAGTTCATAAGTAATCCTAAAACCCTAAACCCTAGCAGAGCAAAATCCTTCGTAATGCGACCTCCGTTCAATTCCTTCCAGCCTCAAGCTCGTCCTCATCGACCGCAACAGCAACAACAACAGGTATCTCTCTTTCTACTTCTCTGCCACTCAATCAAAATCTCTCCTTTTCACCACAAAATCAAAGACTTCTTTTCATTTTTTTTGTACTGATATCTCTATGCTTGCTTTTTCCATCTGCAGAACAATGGGTATTCTAATCATCACCAACATAATGGGTATCAGAACCCAATGGAAGCTAATCAGTTAAGGATGATGAGTAATCCAATGATGGGTCATATGAACAATCCGATTCCAATGCCTAATATGCCAATACATCCTCAGTTCTTTAACAATCTCTCCAATATGCCTCAACAACAGCAACATCAACAACAACTTCATCAGTTTGCTATGCCCAACCATTTCAACCAGTTACTTCCCAATCTCTTGGGGAATCTTCAGTTTGCAGTTGCTAATAGTAATCTTATGGGTCACTCACTTCCCCTAGTTCAGCCCAATTTCTTCCAGCCTTCTCTTGAACCTTCTGCTTTCACTTCTCAACCACAGCTTAATTCCTTTAACCCCCTTCCTTATCCACCAGTTCCAAATCCCCATCAAAATCACCATTTGCAGCCTCCGGGTTTCTCAGAGCCAAGACCACATGTAAAACTTCTCATTTACATTGTTTTTTCTATATCAAGAGAGAGAGAGACTTGTCTAAGTTGTTTCCAGTACTTCTTGTTCTTATAGTTAACTTGAGCTTTCACAGGGGCAGTCCGTAGGAATTGTTGATAATACCAATGGTTCCGGCTCTAAAGGGAATGATTTTCGAAATAAATTTACAAAACATAAAAAATTCAAAGGCCCTGGTCAAGGGTATGTTCCTACTGCTTGCTCGCCTTTCAATTGTTTGTTTGCTACAATCTGGTTTATATGTATTCTGAGTTATTGTAGATTCCAGAGATCTCAGTTGCATCAAGCAGATAATGGAAAGAGAAAGTCTGGATTCAATAAGGATCAAAGGGGCAAAGGTTAGTCTTTTTACATCAAATCACATCTCTGATGTGACACTGTAAGAATTTTGGTCAAAATGGTATTAACTTCTAACTCTTTCTGTTTCCCTTAGAAATGTCAGTTGTCATTAGGGCGAGGATTGTTGACTATAGTTGTTATCTAGATGCTTTTTTGTTGTAGGTGTACTGGAATATATTAGTTAATAAAATTAGCATTAGAAATGAAAAATTTTCACATCTCTTTAGAGTTTCTAATTCTAAACTTTATATACATTTCAAGTTAGTAGTTTTGTAGTATAATCCTTGTATTGCCAATATATCTGTATTCCCTTCCTCAATTTTCTGAAACATTTGAGAATGTTGAAGGTTTTTTTTTGTCTTTTCTGATCTCTCCATATATGACTTTATTTACAGGGAACTATAATAAGATGACAACTGGGCTCGATGGATTTGATGCTGGTAACATAGCTAAGGATAAGAAAAGGTAGTGCCGGGTCTCAATAGCATAGCACCTTGCTGTTTGGCTCATTGAATTTCTTTTGGTTCTTAAGCCATTTTGATTCACTGAATTTTCACGTTCATAAAGCAGTGTGATCCATATAACTCGTAATATTGGATAGGATTATTATCTGGATTACATTTTTTGTTATCATTTTTGTTTAAGCTCATGTCAGTTCACTGGGTCCAGTCTCTAATACTATTCTTTTGTTGTTATTTTTATCCAAGAGAAGATCATTTGCTTTGGACTATACATCAAAAGAAAATCAGCAATGGCGTGAAGCTCGGCGTAAGAATTTTCCAACGAAACTCAATGTTGAAAAGGTTAGAGTAATCCTCCCACTCCCACCGCAGTTGATATGGCGAAATTCACTCTTTTGGGGAAATATTGAATGCTAAGTTACCTATTTGCAGAAATTAAAGAAAAATGTTTCAGACAGCATCCTTGACGAGGAAGCAAAACTGCGTCGTCAGGTACCCTTTATTTTGGTCTACCCCTGAATTTTCCACATCTTATACGGTAATTTTTATGGTTATGCTAGACACACTGCATTAATATAATATAGAATCAATTGGTAAAATTTCACTTAGAATATTTTAGGAAAGGGTGAAAATATACCTGATCTGCTATATGTTAAATATGAATATAAAATTATATTTGTTGACAAGTAATCTTCATGAAGCTCAGATCACCATTAATATCAGCCTGCCAATGCTGTGCATGTTGAAGCTGAAATCTCAGTATACAAATTACCCCGTCTAGTTAAATATCCAAAAGGGTATGAGCGTGAGAAAAGCATTTGTGCACATGCATTTATGCATAGTGAAAAGTTATTAAATTCATAGTTTTTCATTTTGGTAAGTTCAGGCGACGGCGATAGAGGTCATATCATTAGGCTCTCATAATCGTTCCATAGTCTACTCATAATTCTTCTTCAGTTAGTATTTTCTAACCTTATATTTTATATCTTTTTATTTGTGGGTCGCAGCAACTACAGGAAGTTTTAGCAAAGCAGGCTGAGTTAGGTGTTGAAGTTGCAGAAGTTCCTTCACATTATTTATCCAATACAGATGAAAAAGTTGATAGGGATAGAGGAGACAACAATGGACAATTTCAATACAAGGATGGTGGAAAAGATAACAAGAGAAGATTCCAGAATAATAGACATAAAAAGAGAAGACATGGTGGAAAAGATAAGTTTGATAAGAAAAGAAGATTCGAAGACAAAAATTTATCTCAAGAATCTTCCATGACAACGAGAAAACCTACATTGCTTGAGAAGCTCCTAAGCGCAGACATAAAGCGAGACAAAAGCCAGTTATTACAGGTCTTCCGCTTCATGGTAATGAATTCATTCTTCAAGGAGTTTCCAGAGCAACCTCTGAAGTTGCCTTTGATTATGGTAGATGAAACTGGCTGTGAACATGCTAGGGAAGATCCCTCAACTGAACTTTTATGCGATGACCTTAGTGATGATGATGATGATGATGTTGATGTTGATGTTGATGTTGATGTGAATGGTGATGATAACTCATGTAATGAAGATGTTGATTGATTAATGTTTTTAAGTTTGTAAGCTCAAAACATGAGGATTATAAGGATTTGTGATATCGATCTATGTGTTTCCTTTTTGAGGATATGTTGTCTGCAGGAAACAGTGAGATAAAGAATCTGATACATGAACATTAGACAGTAAAAATAAATTATAATCTGTTTCAATTCAATGTTCTTTAGTATCCACACCACACACACACAAATCCTCTTAGCCGGATTATACAATTTACTTACAAATCTCCAACAAATTGTAGATGTGAAGATGCTAATGTTGATATCCGGCCGAGTGGGAGAGAGTGAGAGACGTAGTAACACACAAAATTAAACATTTATCCAGTTTCAATTAGAAAATTCTAATAATGGATGGATACAGAGACAACGTTAATGATAAACATACAATCAGATATAGACAACACCAAAAAGAAGATTAATGTACAAAGGAATACAAAGATGGAAAAGGACGAGACAAATGGGTCATTTTAAGAGTATTTTAGCATATGCATTACATTTTTCATATAATCTTTTGATAAACGGCCATGATAGTTCGTGACTCTAATGGATGCATATTTAGAAGAAAAGAAAACCTACTGACCTGTCAGAACCTTGCAACATTTAGTCTGTCACATTCTACATAGTGATCACTCGGAACTCGCTTTAAATCTATTAATTTTCTTTTTACATAACGTTTAAGAAAATTCACAACATGCTCAAACCTATTACACACATAGGACTACATGCAAGGAGAAAAAGATCTCACGATTGATGTATAACAAATTAACAATCCTAAATCAAATATAAGAGATATTTAAGATAAATAATAATAATAATAATAAATAAAAACTCTCAGAACCAATTCCATGGATGTTGAAACTCCTCACAACACCAATTCTTGAAATCTCCATTTTTGCCAATCAACAAACCCAAATCATCAATCTCCAAACGATCATCCATTTCCAGATACCCCGTTCCCTCTTCCACCTCCGGCCTGTGCATCCTCTCTCCGCCGCCACTAAGAACCGACATACTCTCCTTATTGTCTGACGAGCCACACGATGATGACACGTCACGCTCCGTCTTTTTTTCTTGCCCCACAAGAAACCTCGACCAAGCTCCATTGGATAATCCGTAATTCGGATTCACCATCAAGTTCTTCGTTCTCAACTTGGTCGAAAACGTTAACGTAGAGCCACCACCGCCACCGCAACCACTCGCAGAATTAACGCTTTCTTGATCTTGTGAATCACTTTGTTTAGGTAATAACCAACAAAGATTCGAACCACTTGAAGACAAACGTCGATTATAATTATGATCATCATCTTCTTGTTGAAAACTCGATTTCCCTGACCAAGAACCTCGTGACCCACTTGCCGGGCCGAGACCAAAGTCCAACCCACGAACCGTATCGAGCTTATAAGCCCAAGAATCTGACCCGTGGCCCGAGAAAGACAAGTTCCTATTCACTACTACTTCTTCTTCTTGTTGTTGTTGTGGGTGCAACAGGTTGAGTTTAGCCTCGTGTCCGTAGAGTTTCTTTGCGGCTTCATCGTAAGCCATGGCGGCTTCAACTGAGGTATTAAACGTGCCGAGCCAGAGACGAGTGCCACGGTTAGGCTCACGAATCTCAGCCACCCATTTACCCCAAGTCCGTTGCCTAACTCCACGGAAAGTACACGTGGCGTTCTCTGGACCGCCTTTACCTTTCATGCAACCTTTTCTAGATCTGCCCATGTTCCGTTTCTTGGCCGGAGGTTGCTCTTCTTCCATGGTGTTCCTTTTGAGAGTTTCAAATCTGGTTTAGTTCAATTCGTAAGAGTATAAAGAGTGGAATGAAAATTGAAGTGTGCGTGTGTATATATATACGTGGACACGTCATGAGTTTACGTATTTTTACGTGGCATATGTATATACGAGTGTGTACGTGTGTATGTGTATATATGTACACTAAGGTAAGGGAACTCGTTTTGTTTATTTAATTTAATGTCTGTGTTACACGAAAGTGACCCCCGACCACTGTCTTGATGATGACTCACGTGTTTGTGTTTCTCTCTGAGCCCGTCTCCTTAAAAGTGAAAATTAAAACCTTTTCTATACATAATATATATTACATAGACATTGAAATTTCGACCATTTTCCTTTTTTTTTTGTTAATGATCCGAGTGAATTTGAGATGTTTTTAGATGTTGTTGTTAGAAAGTATCCGATCTATGCATGTTTGCACGTCTCTTTTCAACAACATTGTCTTATTATTCTTCAAATAATACAATCTAGATAAATATAAAGATCAATTCCTATGTTTATATGTAAATAATACAATACATCAGCGTAAAAACATATACTAATAAAATATTATAATAGTTGATAAATCATAATTAATAACGATACTATGGTTCATCCAATGTACGTTTTTATTAATTATACAAGCTTGTATAATTGAAAATTATAATTTTAAAAGATACAATATAGAATAATATATCTAATGAATGCTACCAAAAAAAAATGATTGTTACAAATTGGTCAATTGATTGATTTGTTTATTTTATCTCTTTTTAACATCCGAAAACTATTTAAAACTATTTCAACCACAGCAAATTTACTACAGAAACCTGATAAAACCACTCTCCTAATAGCTTGAGTCATATCCATATGTCTTTTTCCCCGTAATGCTTATTTATCACGATTCTTGCGTTTTCGTTTTCTAGGTTTTACTTAGGTTAGAAGTTTCACCGTTTGTATTTAGATAGGAGTGACATTATAGATAAATTAATTAAAAAATGGAGACGAAGTATATAAGTCTTTTTACATGCGAAAATGGAATATGTCATGTTTATATGCGACGTGTCAAGATCGAGGACGGTCTGGCAAATACCTCGGTACACATGGCTCAAGCATTCCTTAGGTGCTTCGGCTTGAAGTATCTATTTTTACACCTCTACTTATTAAACCCTCTATTGTTTTCACTTATTAAATCATATATTTTCCTAGCTAGTTGGTAAATAAAACCTATCGTATTTCAACAGTTTTCGCATTTCTGAAAAGACTTTCTTGCATTGATTTTACTTATTTATAAATGCGAAAAATGCAAAATGTCACAATAATATGATTTGTTATTGGAAAAATTATTCATTCTATTATAGTATTATCTATTTTCGGGCAATAATGTTTTTGTTGGCTTATTCGGCCATAATGTATGTATTCATTCTATATTTGACTTACGTGGATTGTATGATGATTATTACACTGTATACTTTTTCTTTTGTATGATAAAAGCACCGTACACATATTTAGCCACAGTAATTAACATTCTATCATGGCATTTTGGAGAAAAATGTATTTATCCATTCCACGTACATTAACAAAATAGTTAAATATATAAAATGTTCTTGACTTTACGATCAATAATGATTGAAACTCTGAACATTGTAAATTAGTTTATTTTTATAGCCGGTTGAATATGCTGTCAAATGGAAAGATTTAGAAAAAAAAGTGTTGACTATGTAAAAAGGATAGAACATAAAGACTTTCGTAAAACCAAATCTAACAAGAATTAAGGGGAATTAATTTTTAATAAATCAATAAATACTTTCGTTCATTTAGTATAGTATTGTCGAAGTTCCTAAACATCTTACGTACGTACATGCGTATTCAAGAAAGTCAGTAGTTTTATTAAAAACAGATAGATATTTTGTTAGATCTTTTATGCCATTTATTGTTTTGATTATTTCCGCACCTAACTCAACTATATATATATGATAATCTATCATCTACAGTATTTTCAGTTACATAAACGATAATTTTATCCGCGTTCGAGACAAGAGAGAGAGGAATGAGCTGAAATTGCATGAGAAAGAGCAAGTGTGAGATACTAAGAGGGGGCACTGGGGATGAGTGTCACTCTTACATCGTTGAGAGTGCGACACTTGTTTTATTCGTTTCCCCTACTTCTTGGAAAATTATAAACTCACATGGAGACGGAAAACCTTAAATTTACTATATCAAAGTTTCAAAATAATAATTTTTTTTTTTAGTCTGAGTTTACATCCACATATGTATTGGATGTCAAAATATACTTTCCTAAACCATTTAGATTTTTCAATAATTATGATATATATATATATATATCAAAAATATTTTTCACTAAATTTTGTTTCATATATTCTCTTTATTAATATATATATAGTACATTTTTAATTATTGATTTGAAGCTTGACCAAAAAAAGTTATTGATTGAATAACAACATATTATCTAATAGTTAAAAATTCTCAATCCAAGAATCCTACATTTGGACCAAAATATTAGAATTATTGAATTTTGAATCAATTAATATAAGCCAATCCAATAAATTCCTTATAGCAACAAGGGAACTTGTTTTCGATCGGCTTAATTTGTAGAATACGTTGTCAATGTTGGATCTTTTAGTGAACACGGAGATGCGATTCAACCGTACGTCAGAAACACAAACTTAGCATATTTTTGGTAGATGTGATATGTTATAGTAGATTTGGCGCAATCAGTTGACTTTTGATCGATCGATATCACTTTAGTCGAAGCATTGTCAAGTTAGACATGCTCTTTCACGAGAATGAACTTTAGTGTTTGGTCGGTTATGTGTGATTAAACTGCCCTATTGTCCACTGAGGTCGTTTTGAAAGGCGAACTATTTACCAAGCCCAAAACTTTTTTCTATAGGTTAGTACGATGGACCCATTGGCAGACTGGTCGTCCAAAAAAAAAAAAGACAAAAAAATTCTGATCTTTTTACAAACGATTTCGATAAAATGTTGTCCTTCACAGCTTGGTCGATGACTAAAAAATCATCCCAACACCAGCCATACCACTCAAATTTTTTTTTTTAACTCAATGAACCATATTAATGATACGAGGTGCTAATTAAGACTATTAAAGTTACAATGGCTCAACAGTTTCCAACGGGATATCGATACCACTCATACTAATCTCACAGGCGAATCGAGAGATTTAAACCATTTATGCATCCTATAATTCCACTAAAGATTAATTATAAAAACCAAGATAATTCACTAAAAAGATCGCAAAGACCAAACTAAAAAGAACACATGCATGCTGTAACCTACGTAACATACCACTCAAATCTTTGGAGTTACCTTAATTGAATCTCGAATTTTAAACAAGTGTATTGTTTGGGCCTCCTTGATAACAATATAGCCGTCGAATTCAAGAGGATCTCATACGAGCCCAAGTGATCCAACACCCTCATCTAGAACAGTGCGTCATCAAGACCCTTTACTGTACCTCGAAAAGCGTAACTCTGCCTGCCATGTAGTCCATTAAGCTGACTCCGAGTCATTTTGCCACCTCATCAATACATATTATCGGGACGTGTACGTCCATCGTCATTTCTTTGATCAGTTTTCCGATTTCATTTTTTTGTCCATTAATTCTATACATAATATAGAATGATAAAGACATTTCGTATTTTTATTTTTCAAATTTCTCTGATCCAAATTTATGTACAACAATTTAATGAAATATTATTATTAATAATGATTTATGATATGCTGGTCCACCGATTACCAATCTCACATCATATCGCAGTTTGTTTGAAACTCTTCAATACTTAACATGTGCTAGCATGGACATCTCTTTTATTATACAAGAAATATGTTTATCTATGCATAATCTAAGAGAAAAATATCTCCATTTTAAGCGAACAAAGCATGTAGAAATCGTTCGATAACGTATTGCTAACGACTAAATTCGAGTCTTTTGCAGGTTTCATCGATCCATCAGTAAGCCGTCATATTCATCAAAAGATTATCTATCTATTTGTTAGAATAATTTTGATAATTTTCAAGTTTCAATACATCCGACAAAACTCGGTTTCGTCTAGTATAATATATAACAGATGTTCCAAAAAAAATTATAGATACTATTCTTTTTTTTTCTGTCGTTATGTAATCATAATCTCAATTGTATTTTTTTCTCAACAGCTTAACTGTATACTTTGGGAAACTAATAGCATGAGACAACACATAAACCTTTACCAGTCTACATAGATCTAAAGGGAAATAATTTTTTTGTATATATTAATTATTGTAACAATGTAAATTATGTCAGTGTGGATATCTTTATCTTGTGATTTTTATTTTTATTTTATTTTTTTGAGAATTATTAGTTTTACAGTCGTCAATAATCATCATTTAATTATGTTTATTTATATAAACGTTGGCTCAAATATATTACATTCTTAACATTAAAACCAATAAAAAAAACAATATATTACAGCAGCGATAACGACAAATTCAATCTACAAAATTATGTTCGTTTAGTAGTCATTGACAGTACAGTATTTCGATAATTAAATGATGTTTTTTATAATAGTCGGTTTAACGACGGTCCGATAATCCAAAATTTAGAACGTAAATTCTTATAATCGCTAATCTTTCAAAACCCGTTAAATCAAAAACTAGAAGAAAACAAAATCATTGATCACTGTCACTAGTCACTATTCGTTGAAAACTGCAGAACTAACATCAAATCATGTTGGTAATCGTTGTCAACAATTGCAAAGTGAACAAGACATCAATATGTTTTTGCACATATATAAAGAGTAGTAGTATAATTGAATTTCTACGTAAGAAAGGTGTTATGGTAGTTAAGAACCTGAATCTGGTGACGTAGTAGCTAGGAAGGTTCATACTAATCACATAATGCATTACTTAATGTAATATCATTACTACATTTAACTAGTTTTACGAATCAGACGAAGTAGAAGCATCTAAAGTTGGGATATGAGCATCATTATAATAACCTGTTTTCTTCATCTTGACCATCGGATGAAGATACATATATTTATTTTAATCTTATTTAATCCAACAACCTTTCTTTTTGTAATTTATATGCAATCTTATGATAATGTATCCAAAATTTTTTTAAAGTACATTAGTCATATCATATTGTTTCACCCACGTGAACATTGATTAAAAACATGTATATACATACATATATGTATAGTATATATATAATGTATGTATGTTATGATCCATTGATCGATATGAGATCCACCCATTTTATTTTTCATAACTTTAAATATGTAAGCAATTTAGATTTATACTGAAATTCAAATTTGGGATAATTTGCTTTTGCTAACTAGTTTTGACGATGTATAATGTTTATCACGAATTTGAAGTGATTTAAAACATAATTTTGTTAAAATTATAAAAAACGTGAGTAAGTTTATAAAAATATCTATAAGATTTTGAAAACTTTTACAAGTTTTCAAAATATTTAACAACCTTTTCAAAACTTTATAAAATTATTGTTTATAACACAGCATATTGAATTTAGATATATATTGATCCTCATAATTCTTTTCGAACTGAGTTCGGATTAAAGTCGAACCGGATATATTGATTGACCCAAATGATATACCTATAATTTTTACAAGATTTGTCATGGACCACTATAGTAAAGCGGTCCACAGTGATTATAAATACACTTGATATCATTTTTTATCTCGACCTATATTTAACATCTAATGGAGAAATAATGTGTTTGGCCAGTAAGTCAAATGAGGAAACAAATGAATTATACCATATCTTTATAAAGCGAAAAGCTTTCAGCCTTTAAATGTAGTTTAATTCAGGTATATATAGTTTTATCTATTAGAAATAAGCTTTCTTAATCAAACTTCAATTTGAGTGTGGAAGTATTCCGAGTGAAAGAAGCAATATTCATGGTAATTATACGATATTTTAGTCTGTTAATTATGTTTTTTTGTCTGAAAATATATATAAGCATTGGTTAAAAACTGTAAGTCCTATATGTATGTATGTAAATATCACCAGCTCTGTTACAAAAATATAAACCATATATGTATGTCAATATTTACAACAACAACAAAAAAACAAATTGGATCACTAAAAATGTATTCTTTTTATCGTATTATATGATATTACATATAATCAAAAATATTATTTAAGTCAATCAAATGATATTTAATCTGTTTTATAATGTTTTGTTTCTAATCGAAAAAAATATAAAGACAAATCGTTTTCTTAAGCACAATTATTTTTTGACATCTAAATAACACTAAGAAATAAGTTACATTCTGTCTTTTGATTTTGAAAAGTTGAATAGGGGAAAGGTTAATCACGTACTGAAAATATACAAAGATATTTCAACAAATATTTATTGTATATACATATGTAAACTATATAACGATTTCATACATAAATTAAAAATTTTAATACGACTTATTAGGAATGAAATGGATATTAGATTAAATAACATATATTTTTGGTCAACGAGATTAAATATTATTAAGCTGCAGAAAACAAAAAGGAATATAAATTTTAGAAAATGACAAAATTCTAATTGATTATAACTTTGAATTCAGTTGGTATGTTCATAATTCATTTGTTGAAATTGGTTCAGACATCGCATTCACAGTGTGTACTTATATATACGAAAAATAATGATATTTAATCGGTGTGTATGAGTACGCAATTAAAGGACGCCACGTGGGATACAGTATCAAATTTTAGATGATGTAACTAAAAAAGCTGGATCGATTGAGAGACCCTCAAGCAAAGATACTATTAAACGTCCACCATAACGTTTTACTGAATATAAAACAGTCAAAATGATTAGATTATTAGTATAATCATGTGACTAGTTTTGATCTGCCTCGTGTATATCCACTAGAACCTTAATTACTAGATCTTTGTAACAGAAGCAATGTGTTGATGATATTTTATTGGACGCTAACTAGATTTCTTATTGAACTCCTAGTTTTTTGGATATAAAAACAGTTTTACTATGAAAGGCAATGAACTCAACCATATCAAAACAATTTCTACTTTGACTCTTTGGTATCAATAGTTCCAAACTAAATTAAACCAAAACACATTCGTTCATTTTTAAAAAAGGCAAACAATTTTGGTTATGAATATTGTATAGACAACTTATACAATTCACACGAGTCGAATTTTACGGCGTACAAGTACAATACCAGAAATATGCACTCTTATATTTTTGGATATAATGTATTTTTTCTAAGTTTAAATTTAAACTTCAGAAAGAATAAAAAAGAGAAATAAGAAAAGAGTAGTGACAGATGAAAACATTGAAGGAGTGTCATAAAAGGGAAGAAAGGTTTAGTTAGTTGGGTAGGTCTCTCTATTATATTTATGGTCTCCCTTTGCTTCTTTTTCATTTATTTCCCTTAACTTTATTTTAATCAATATTGCTTTAGTCTCTCTCACACACATGTATAAAATGAATATTTTTTTTTTCTTTTTTTTCTTTTTTATAAGAAATAAAAGACAACAATTAAATCCATCTATATAAAAATGAAACCAATGCAGGGCAATGATGAATCTTGATTTGATCTTCTTCTCATTGCTTTTGCTTCTTCTCTTCCATTTCCATATTTACACTTCATAATATCTCTTCACCCACTTCTCTTCTTCCCCATTTATAACACTTTACATTTATATATATTTTGGGCTAGCTATAGTAATTCTCTAAAATCCCTTTCCATTTTCTTGAAATGGCCCTCCTCTCATCATAACTTTAGAAGAATCTGACCTCCTCTCAGTTTCCAATTTCTTCACTTTCTCGTTCTTCGGACACTGACTGTGATACATATATAGGAGATAAAAGCTTTAAAAGATCGATCAATGGAGGTTTTTGTTCTTCCATCCAAGAGAAGTCTTCTTATGTTTCTTGTTATTGTAAGTCTCTCTTTGAGCAAGAAGGTCAGATATATCTCTGCCTTTAACGACACTAAACCGTACAGACAAGTCAGTAGCTTGAGACTTGAGAGGATCCAAAAGCACTTGAACAAGATCAACAAGCCTCCTGTCTTCACCATCCAGGTTATATATGTGTTCGTGTTTCAAATGCATTTGTATTTGATTTGTCTAAATTGATCATTATGTGATATATATATATATATATATAACTTTTTTTGGTAACAATATATATAACTTTTGTTATAAAATAATAATTTACAGAGTCCAGATGGTGATGTAATAGATTGTGTACACAAAAGAAAGCAGCCAGCTTTGGATCATCCACTCTTAAAGCATCACAAGATTCAGGTAATGCTGACCACGCAACTTTTTATTTTATTTATTACTAACATAAAATAAACAGTTTAAAAATTTTATTGAATAATTTAACACTATTTATTTAGGTAAATTCCAACTATAAGTTTATGAAAAGATTGTAAATAGCTTTATAAATGATGTTGGTGAATTGGATGTGACAGAATATATATATATATTATAAGCATTGTTTTTCGTAGTATATACTGAATTTTTTTGTGCTTAAATGGATAGTACAAAATAAGTCGTTTTATTATGATAAAAGCCATTTTTATTGATGAGAAGAAATTGATTATGATAAATAATGCAGAAAGCACCGAAGAAAATGCCGAAGATGATGGGAAAAGATGAGGTTAAAGAAGCAGCGAATGTATTGGAAGGTGCATGGCAAATGTGGCACGTGAATGGCACGAGGTGCCCCAAGGGTACCGTTCCCATACGACGCAACACGATGAACGATGTGCTCAGAGCCAAGTCTTTGTTTGACTTTGGCAAAAAGCGACGGAGTATTGACCTCGATCGACGGACAGAAAAGCCTGATGCCCTCGGCACTAGTGGACATGAGGTACACTGGATCACAAACAATCTCCCTTGCCCCTTGGGTGCTACTATATTTTTGGTTGACAATTAGGACTATTAACTTAATATAATTAAACTTATTAAATCTTGGATTGCTTCAAGATGAGTAATTTTTTCGTTGACAACCAAAATAGAGTAAGTTTTTTCCTCAGAATTTAATTAGTATATTAGTAGACTCAGTTTATCCTATAAGTACTTAGTAAATAGAAATTTTGTTAATACTTTTCTACGACAAATTTTGGGAGAAAAAAATATACGATAAATTTAATTAGATATCAATGTTTATTTTGTTGATAAATTTAATTAGTATACATACGATATGTTTGTTTACGTGAATGGTTGCTTATCAAAAAAAAAAAAAAGTTTACGTGAATTGTCTTCGTAATCATTTAATTATGGACCCATATAACAGTTTCCAATGTCAGTTTCATTAATTAAATTCATAAAATACATAAAAACATAAGCATTCAATGGATTTTAAGATCCGGTCACGTTATCATAATTCTTGAAACATACAACTATCATAAAAGATTAGTATATAAATGCACGGCATTTCATTCGCATATATTGGGATTATAAATATGATTAAGAAGTTAATCTCGAAGTAATCCTATCATAAATATTTCGAAAAAAATAATAAATAGTACTAAATGTAATGATTTGTGGGTGGGAATGATAGCATGCGATCGCGTATACGGAAACATCGTCGGAGATATATGGAGCAAAGGCGACGATAAACGTTTGGGACCCAAAGATAGAAGAAGTGAATGAGTTTAGTCTCTCTCAGATTTGGATTCTCTCGGGATCTTTCGTCGGTCCTGATCTCAATAGCATCGAAGCTGGCTGGCAGGTACTGTGTTTTACTGTTTTACCCTTCCCATAACATTTTTGTTTACATTCTTTCTATTTACTATTGAATCAATGTTAAACGAAAGGATTTTATCTAAAGCTGTGATTGTTCTACTAGTCAGGTCAGTCCGGAGCTGTATGGTGACAACAGACCAAGATTGTTCACTTATTGGACGGTATGTTGTTGTTTTTATATTATGGTGCAAAGAGTTGTTAGTAGTTTCATTAATTTTTAAATCAAGAGTTTTGGCCTAATTTTAATAGGGCTATAAACTGAATATCCTTGAGAAGAAGATAGACTTTAATGTGTTGCTTTTAAGGACATTCATGTGACAGTGGAGTAGTTTCTAGGTGTAGTTCAGTGTCTAGTTTTGGTATATAGATTGTATTTTCAGAACTACCAAATATTGCTTTGAAGGCACACTTTCAATATTATACTTTATTTTTGTATGTATACTTTCCTTTTCCTGGAACAGAAATTCAGTGATTCTGTGCATGAAAATTATGATAGGGTAAATTGAAGGTAATATATGCCAAAAACCCAAAAACAAAACAAAAGTGAAGGTGCTTCTAACTTGTAATATCTTTGCAGGTTCCTTAAATGTAGTATTGATCATTTTGAAGTTAATGGTAGAACAGAGTCATCATGATAATGTTTGGTGTTGAGCATTTAATATTGCATTAATAACTTATTATCAATTGGGTTGATACCAGTCCAATTTCTGTACTACTCTCCAAATCATTAAATTTGGTTCTGCCCAAAAGCTAGAAATAGGATGACATATCTACAAATATATTTGGTTGTAAATTTTGAAAATATATGTTAAAATGGTATTTGATAATTGCTTGGAAATAATTTGGTTTACCATTTTTTTTTTCCTTGAAAGTGTCCTAAACTAGTGATAATTTTTTGTATTCTTAGAGTGATTCATATCAAGCAACAGGATGTTACAATCTTCTATGTTCTGGATTTATCCAAACAAATAACAAGATTGCCATTGGAGCAGCCATTTCTCCTCTCTCTGCTTTCAAAGGAAACCAATTTGATATCACAATTCTCATTTGGAAGGTTCGTCTTTCCCCTACGAGATCTCTATTTATCATCTATGTGCATATATACGTACACTTTAATATTGTGGATGACACATATTGAATTTAGTTGAATATGAAGGGGAGTAAAAAAAAAAAAATTGATGACAATATGAATGACATAACCCCATCTCAAAGCAACATATATTGATTTTCTGTCATTATAGTTTGATTCCTAAACTAAGAAAACACTCCATTCAGTTATTTTAAATGGGTTTAAGATTTTAATACATAGAGAAAATGTTAAAGTTTATAGTATACCTTCTTTTTTATATATATAGTATATCTTTAATTATACAATATCGTTTCTCAAATAAAATTGTAGTATAATATTAGTATCTCTACTTAATAATATGACCTAATGGGAATCAAATCCATACTTTAGTTTAAAATGCCGCATTGAAACTATAAAACGATATTTTTAAAAATTAAAATCAAAATTTTGAAATGACATATATTATAAAACAGGAAAATATCGTTTTTAAAATTAATTTGATGACAAACTTTCATTCAAATTTTTTTTGATGAAAAACTAAACGAATGATACATGTGATGAATTTCCAAAAAAATATTTCGTAAAAGAATAGACTTCCCTCGTAGTCATAGATGCTGTCATTCTTGTTTTTCTGGCTTTATTTTAACGATTATGGTGAAATACCATTTACTTTTACGATCGTGGTGAAAATCATGCTACTAATGCACAAAGGTTTATTTTTCGAAATTGTTTTATAGATGATATTTAATTGCAATTGCAGGATCCGAAAATGGGGAATTGGTGGATGGGTTTAGGCGACAACACACTTGTCGGGTATTGGCCAGCCGAGCTATTCACGCACCTGGCTGACCATGCGACCACCGTGGAATGGGGCGGTGAGGTTGTAAACACACGTGCTTCAGGCCGGCACACGACGACTCAGATGGGTTCTGGTCATTTTCCGGACGAAGGGTTTGGGAAAGCAAGTTACTTTCGGAATTTAGAGGTTGTAGATTCGGACAACAGTCTCGTACCGGTGCATGACGTCAAGATATTAGCCGAGAACACCGAATGTTACGACATTAAGAGTTCGTATAGTAACGAGTGGGGAACTTATTTTTACTATGGTGGACCCGGGTTTAATCCTAGGTGTAATTGAAATCAAAGTGTACATAGTTGGGGTTGGAGAATGGAGAAAAAAAGAGAGAGGATCGAATGTGTAATTTTTTCAAGTATGGGTAGTGAAAATTGAAGATTGGCTTATTGTTTTTATTTGTCGTTGTTGATTAAAATCTAGTAATTTATTGCATTTAGAGGAAAAAGAAGAGTGTATGCAATAATGAGAATATGATAACAAAGTTTATTTGCTTTCGAATTTTGCTTTAAATCGCCGTAAAAATAAGATCTGAAATCGCCGTAAAAATAATCTCTCACTCTAATTCAGAAAAACGAAAATATAGCAAAAAAAATGTAATAAAATTGTAATGCAAGTTGAGTAGAAAGATTTGTATTGATTGTACGAAATCATTTTATCCCACTTACAATGTGAAAACACTTTTAGTGTATTGGTTGGCTAAATGCTTATTATTTCTTACACCAAGAGATTTGAGTTCAAATTTCAAAATATACAATTTTTGTTTGAGTTTGTTGTTTCAGTATTACATAGCGGATTACAGAGACCAAAAAAATATCATGATCCAATGTACTTGAACTTCTAAATATATATTTTGTTAGAAAAACACTTGTAATGTAACACTACTACATTTAGAAAGAAAAAAAATCATACATTCAGATCAATCATGATCATGAAATCTATATAGAAAAATAGTCATAATCCTAGAGAGACGTATGAATCGAACTTCATAATATTTCGATTACCTAAAAAGATAAAAAGAGTAAAAAAGTTTGTTTGGAAGATTGCATTACACGTTGAGATTCGAAGACTTACGAAAATTATTCCTTTAAGTCGTTAACGTTGATGCTTGGAATTAGTGATTAACCATCATATCATTCATTATTCATCGGCCACATGCACATCGAAGGACCCCACGACGCGTTTTCATTTTCCACACCAATAAAAGTTTATGTCTCAATAGCTAATTTACAATTTTACGTTACAAACCCACAAGTGAATTAATTTAAGTTGGTTGAATTTTTGTTTGAGCTTATTATAAGATAAAGTAGAAATTATGACCAATGCTCTCCATGGTTACAATTAGCTCATGAGTTAGGCTTTTCTTAGATTTAAAATTATATGAGTATATATATATATATATATTGTAAATATATACAACTAAATACAACAATTCAAGCATATATATCTTTTTCTCAATTTATTTTTTACAACTTATAAGTGAAAACGATGAAGATGTTGTTGAATCATCTCAAGACTCTCATACGAAATATATATTTAATTCATTGCATTATCTTTAATTAATTTAATTGTTAGACGTTGGTTTTATTTAGTATTTGAGATTAATTTTATTTGGATTTTTTTTCAAAATTTAACTTTCGAATCATGTTATTGGATTATTTAAATATTTTTAAATTTTGGATTATTATTATTATTTAAATATTTCATTTGATAATTAGCTCGCGAGCTAACTCATTTAACTCGCCATCAAGATGATCTGAGTCCGAGTTTATATATTGAGGCTCATATAATAAATGAACTGAGCTGAGCTGACTCATGAAATATTCGGAGCTCAGTATGAGCTGGGCTGAGTTGAGCGAGCTAGCTTATTTTGACATTCCTAGTTACAATTGCAAACTTTGATCCAACATTATAAACCAAAGTAAACTGGAGTAGAACCAGATACATTAATTATTTAACCCAATCTTTGGTCTGAGTTTGAAACTTCTGCGTTGAAAGAGACTTTGAAAGAATTTTCTTAGGTAGTCTCCGTCATATTCTTTAAAGCATATGGGACTTGTTATGTTACAGTTACAAGCAGAGACCAGCGACTGTTCTCCATCACTTATTCAAAGTTCTAAAAAAAATATTGAAAGACTTGAGAGTGTAATAGGGGGACAAAAGTTGCTATAAAAATCTCTCTTACGAGAGAGCTAAAAGTGAAACAAACACTTAACCAAGCAACCAAAATGGCTCTCTCACCCGTTCTTGTTCCCCTCATTCTCATTCTCATACCGACTTTTCTCGGGTCGGTTTTTGCCATTTCACCACTCAAAACCGATACGTTAAAACCGAGGCAGCAGCTCAGAGACTGGGAGCAGTTGATCTCCGCGGGTGGTATCTTCACTCTTGGATTCTTTACACCCAAAGAATCATCTACTTTCTCACTCGGATCAGCTGGTCTTAGATATCTTGGTATCTGGCCTCAAAGGATTCCAATAAATCCAGTTTGGGTGGGTAACCCAACCGAATCGATTTCTGATTCATCTGGTTCTCTATCCATTGATACCAGTGGGGTTCTAAAGATCACACAGGCAAATGCTTTTCCAATCTTGGTGAACCAAAGACCAGCCGGGCAGCTTTCATTGGCCGGGAATGTGTCTGCCACTTTACTCGATTCCGGGAACTTTGTGGTCCGAGAGATCGGGCCAGGAGGAGTCCTGGGTCGTGTTCTATGGCAAAGCTTTGACCATCCCACAAACACACTACTTCCTGGGATGAAGATTGGCTTTAACCTAAGAACCAAGAAAGAAGTATCAGTTACTTCTTGGATAAGCGACCAAGTCCCAGTCCCAGGAGCATTCAGACTAGGACTAGACCCATCAGGAGCTAATCAGTTACTCGTCTGGCGCCATGGTGAAATCTACTGGTCCAGTGGAATATTGACGAACAATGGAAGCTCTCATTTGACCTTAGAGCTATCCAGACGCTACATTGATTACGAATTCAAGTTCGATTCAAATAAGTACATGAAGTACTTCAGTTACTCAATCAAGAAAGCTAATAGTTCAGTCTTGTCCAGCTGGTCTTTGGATACTCTAGGCCAAATCACTGTAACCAATGTTCTCAGCAGCAACAAGAGCACCAACTGGACTTCCGAAAGCAGTGAACCCTGCAAGACGGATTTAAAAAACAGTTCAGCAATCTGCATCACGGAGAAGCCAACGGCTTGTAGGAAAGAGTCGGAGTATTTCGAACCTAGAAGAGGATACATGATGGATAACAATAAAGGTTATTATAATTTTTATTATGATGATAGTTTGCGCTCTGGCCTTAGCGACTGCCATGGAAACTGTTGGAGAAACTGTTCTTGCATAGCTTTCCAAGCCTTTTCTAATGGGTGCCAATATTGGGGGAAAGGATCAAAGTTTGTCCCTTATGATAGCTTCAACTCCAATTTAATAACTTATGTTCTTGATTCTGTGAAGTGATGTGTGGTGGTAAGAGTAATTATGTAACCAGATTAATATAAATAAAGGGCTTTGTCAAGAAACTAAAGAATCAAGCAGTTCAAAGACATGCACCAACTTCCTCTCTTTGCAAACTGATTCAACCACAGCTCCCCAAGATTTGGGCTCTGGTTTGAGACCTATTCCCAGAAATCCAATCAGAACTCGAACCCCAATTTCTGTATTCCCGGATTCGCAAAGCCGAACAACCAATTCATTCCAAGTCGCATGATGAGGCCAAATCCCTCTCTTCGACATCACACTCAGAAACTTTACCGCTTTCTCGAGCTCGCCATTATTACACAACGAGTTCAGTATGATCCTATAACTACCTTTGTTCAGATGAACTCCTTCACATCCCCATTGATCCAGCACCTGAAGAGCTTCTTCTGATCGTCCTTCGCTGGACAAGCCCCTGAGTATCACATTATAAGTTAATGCATCAGCTCTGCATCTGGATGCTTTCATCTCTCCAAGTAACTTCATAGCCTCATCGATTTCACCATTTCTACAGAAGCAGTTCATCAACGTGGTATAACCAACTGTGTCGAGTTTCAACCCGGTTTCCTTCACCTCGTCAAAGATTTGTTTAGCTTCCTGAATCTTTCCCTTTTTACAGAATCCATTCATTAGAGCCGAGTAATTATACACGTTTGGGTTGCATCCATTCTTCTTCATGAAATCCAAAATCATCTTGGCTCTCTCAACTTCCCCTGAACGACAGAAACCGTTAATCATAACATTGAAAGTCACAGGGTCTGGCGAAATCCCTTCTTTCGAGATCATATCCTCGAACAATTCCACCGCTTCTTTGGACCTCGAGTGTGCAAACAGACAGTCCATAAGGGTTGAGTAAGTGATCGAATTGGGATACGAAATTCCAGATCTTTTCATCTCATCCACAACTCGAAATGCAGAATCGATATCCCCATTCTTGCAGTGGTGCTTCACTAGAATATTAAAAATGCAAGTATTTGGCTGCAATCCAAGATTGTGTTTGGCATACAAGAGGAGTTTCCGGGCCAAATCAACCTCCCCTGACTCGATAAGGAGATTGAGACAAGTACTAATAGCATTGAGAGAAGGCTTCACACGAGCAATCACTTGAATCAAGTTAAACATCTCCATCACTTTATCATGCAAATCGAACCTGGAGAAATGTTTCATCAGGTTAAGAAATAAACTTTCCTGGAACCTGCAAGTTTCGTATTTCATCTGGTGAAGAATCGCATCAACAGCTAGAAACTTCTTGTGCCTAACGAGACTATCCAAAAGAACAGAGTATGTAGCATTGTTATGGTTAAAACCTTTCTGCTGAGAAGCTTTGTTGAATATATCAAGCGCACGCTGAGGATCTCTCTCTTGTTTCATCAAATTGACAGCAGATTCGTGAGAGATAAACTTGGTTTTGGGGTTTGTTTCCAATGGTGAGATTGAGGATTCGGGTGGTGAGTCTGGTTTCTTCTTCTCCGAGAAGCAAATGGGAGATACCCATGATCGTGAAGACGATGAGAACCGGCGATGTTCATTGATTATCGAAGTTGTGAGACGCATTGTATCCTCTGTAATTATGAGAAGAAGACCGTAAAATTAGGTTAAGAAAATACTCGGAAAGAAGAACAAAACTGCTTTTTTTTTTAACCTAAAACAATCGAATCGTATTTCAAGTGACCGTGAAGAATCAGAGATCCGAGGTCATATTGAACAAGCTCACCTTACTGGATTGACGCCACCACCGGAGGGAGTAATAAGGTTCAACGTCGAATGCAAGTTGTGATTTTTAAATCGACTCTCTAGGATGAAGCTCTTGTGAATCTATAGGTTTACTGAGAAAACGAAACAGAGCAAAACTGAGAAATCAAAACTTAGTCATCAGAGATATTGAGTGAGAAGAGAAAAGATTGACGAGTGAAGACGATGGTGGAAATCCGGTTCGGTTAAATCAAATTAGATCTCGGTCGGTACGGTTCGGTCTACTGGTTTAACCCGCGGTTTGGTTTAAAATGTGTCTCTTCTGGTTCTTGCTGAATTCTGATAGAATATTGTGTTGTTATTTTATTAAGCAAGATAAGATTTAGAAAGAGGATTAGCCCACAAATGGGCTCTTCAGTATTAATAATAAAAATCTGTACAAATGTAAAAGAAGGGAAAAGGCAACGAGACATGATGACAAAGAAAGAACAAAGCTACAAAGTTGTAACCATTTCAAGACAGAACTACAATAACTCAGGATTATAGGCTCTGTTGTTTCTGCAAGTTACAACGGTGACACATTTCTCAGGTGTTTTTTTTTTTCTTCCTATTTTGTGTCAGCAGAGGAAACATAAGGAATTTGATCTGGTCGTGTCGCGACGGTCTTCTAGACCTTTCAAGAACCATCTGATTGCGAGGTGCTCTGAAGCATAAGTCATGAAGGCAGCTAAAATTATGACTACACCCACCATTAGACCCAACCTGTTCAATATGTAGGGAACGAGCAACTAGATCCAATTATGACAAATCTTAGGGAATGAATCAAGTCAAAATATAAGGACAAGAACGTGTTGAATCAATAACAAGAACCATTCTCAGCAGGTTGATTAAGAAAATTTACCTAGTAAATAAAGCGGTGATTCCTAAAATGTAGGGCAAAGATACTGCAGCAATAGCCAGAAAAGCCATCCCTAATCCATAATACAATGTATTAACGTCACAAGACAAACCTGCTCGCTGATGACCTGTTGAGACCAAAAAAAAGCTGAAAATCACTATTCTTAATTCTCAACTTTGTAGAGAATGGTACAATTACCGACTATCACAGTTTTTTTTTCTTCTCATGTCCATACCTTTTGCGGAATCATCCAAGGACGATGATTCTGATTGTATCGCTATTCTCTTTCCATGCTGATGCACAAAAAGCAAGAAGCAACCAAACAAAAGAGAGAAGATTGTAAAAGTCCATTCATACACCAAGATCAAGCCAGTCCATGGCATGATTTGCCTCGGCACAATCGCAAAGGAAATTCCAAGAGATATCAGAACAGCAGTTAAACAGACTACAACTGAAACCGCGCCTAAGTGTTGAGGAACCTTGGACTGTGCACTGCCACTGTGGGGCTGTAGACAGAAGCAATAATAACATTGTTCAGATTAGATCAAAATTTTTAAAAAGTTAACCACAACGATTTGATGTTGAAACTCACTTGATAGCTGGGATTCATGGTAGATACACCACTATAACCAAGTGTTCCATTAGATCTAATTTTGTAATAAAGATATCTAATCTGATTGCAGAACGAGCTCCAGGACAATGAACCCTCATGACCCTGCGAGAAAATCAGAAAACATAAAATTAATATAGGATCCAAAAAAGATGAATGTAGCAGAGATGAAGGTACCAAAGAATCTTAACCTGAATGGATCGGTAAATGCAGAACAAAAGCGCACAAAGAGGTAACAAGAAAAGGAACTTGACGACGAGTTCATCATGTTGGTTTTTGCCACCTCCAGTTCCAGGAAGAGTTTCCTCAAGCTTTACCCTAATGCTCTGAAATTTTTCACGGAAAAATCAGACTTAGAGAAATTCACTCAAAAGAAACATAAAAACCATAGTGAAGAAGAAGACCTACTTGCCAAGCATCAACAGGTTTCACGAGCCACGCTGTCCACCAGTCCCAAGGCTTAAGAGGGCCTAGAGTGTAGTGAATAACGAGAAGTTTACTGTCATCAACCATCCACTGCAGAAATAATGAGAAAACTCAAGATTCAAACAGCTGAAGACAATTATACCTTAAACCAATCAAAACCAATCCCAAGTTAACCACTACATATTCCAAGATCACATCGATTTCATAGTAAGCCATAGACTTAACAGCAAAATGAAAAACAGAACCATATAGACACCACGAGCCTAACTACAACTTTGTTTCCTAACCAGATACCTTATTAGCAAGCATATAAAGACCAACATCAGCGTTATATAATGTCGAAAGCCTCTCCATAGCAGGAACTGGTCTGGTTTTCAAGACTTCAGGGGTTATACTAGGATCAAAAACATGAGCATTTGGGAAATCTGGATAGTACGAATTCAAAAACCCTTGGTCTCCTCCAGTATAAGATGACAAAGTCTTCACTTTCCTCATCATATCATTGAAAAGAGCTTCGGATGGTTCAACAACCATGACACCAGAGTTTAGCCTCTCAGAATGCTTCAAGTTTGCACAAAACTTCGAACACTTAAACAGATCGTCAATGTTCTTTACCACAATAGTATCTGCATCAAGATACACAACTGCACACACAAAAAAACAAAGCTTTTTGAGATTTAAGTTCTCAATCCAATAATCTAAAGAAGAACCACAGAAATATCTTACCTTTCTTGTAATCTGTCATGTTAAAGATCTTAAGCTTTGTATAAACACCCCAGAACCTTGTTGGATGAACTTGGTTTGGATTGGCCAGTAAACTAATCTTCTCTACCTTCCATCCATCAGCCTGAAGCATCAAAATACAAAAAGCAAACATCTTTAAACAAAGCAGAGAGTGGATTTAATAAAATTCAAGCTCGAACTCAATCGAAAAGAGAAAGCTTTTTTTTTCAGATCTTTGAACTTCAATAACTAGACGATAAAAAAACCAAACTTTGAGTGTAGAAAAGAGAAATCCCCAAACCTTGAGTAGCTTTTTAGAGTAATCTGAGACGCCATCAGAGACCAAAGCGACCATATCTTTATTGGATCCAGTGTCACGAATCGATTTGCCCAATACCCTAACTCCCAATAAGAACTCATCTCCATACAAAAGTGTGACATAAGCTTCTTCCTTACTTGATTCAGATCCAAAAGAACCCTTTAACTGAATTGAAACGAGCGTGAGGAGAAGAACCCAGAGACTCGCCTTGAGTCTCACCATAGTTATTCGGATCTAATTTTTCTCGAAAAGATTGAATAAACCAAGTTCCTAATTTAAGGAAAGTAAACGTTGAATTGAAATTGATTTTGAAATTTCTTCGTTATTCTTTGGATTTTTCGCTCATTTGCTGTGTCTGCTGAACTTACCTTTGTTCCTTTCACCGCCGTCGTTTAGAATCCGAGAGAGTTTTTGTTACCTACGACTAAGTCTACCACAACATATTCTAGATATATCCAATGTTGAGTTTTGTAACGACGTCGTTCCAGTATAAACCGTAACAGGCTAAAAGCACATGTTCACTAAATCAGTATTCCTCTATGAACAATATAATTGAAAACATGACAACTTTTATCACTTTGTAATCTACCTGTACCACATTTTGCATAAAGAAACCAAAAAAAAGAGTTTATAATTTTTTGGACTGTGGATAAAGGCAAATGGTTATATGGGATTGAAATAATAAACCAAAAAAGACCAAATCGTAAATTGGATTTTTCATCCTGAATTGAATAATATCATTTAGTCCGCTGATTTTTTTCAGCCATTCAACACGAGACTTTACAATTTACATCATATCTAGTATCTACACACTATTACACAAAACACTTAGCAAAAACTTCACTGAAACAGAGGAGCTTTGTTCATCAGGAATACAAAACCATCTAGCTCAGCTAGAAGCTTTCAACACAATTCATCTCCCACCCAATTAACCTTCTCCTTTGGTCCCGTAGGACCCTCCTCGCCGTAAAGCTCAATAGGAAACAGAGTCTCAAAAGAATACCTCACAATAAGAGGAAGAAGATCAATGATCTTACTGATCTCAGCTGCAGAATCGTACACTATAGTTGGTCCCCATTCTCTCATAAATTGCAGCCAGCACGGCTCTGAAACCGCTCCTTGGCCTAAATACTCCGCTGCCACGATTCTATACCTTTGACTAGAATCCACCACATACTTGCTTTTCGCAACATCGTTTCTCACTCCAATCCCGAGCTTCGACGGGCCTTGAAGGTACATTCCCGGGTGTGGGAAACTCGCATGTCCGTATTTAGACGAGTACACAACTGGTTTGTTGCTTCCTTTGACAAACTCAAGATCCGATACGTCAACCCATCCGCCACCGCTATGCTGTGAGAAGAACATTTGGGAAAGTTCCCCGTTGAAATTGCTTATCCGGAGAGTGAAGTGTTCCCAATCACCAACATGCTCTCCAATGCGGTTCATGGGTACGGTGAGAAGCCCGATTTTGAGTGTGGCCGGGCCATTAAATGGACAGAAGATCCACATCACAATGTCCGTGAAAATCCCGCCAAGCGCGGGTTTCACGTGGACGTAAAGCTCTGAGCTTTCTAGATTTCCCTTCTTTAGATTACTTCTGACTTGGTCGTCTTCAGGGAGATCAATCCAGAAGTTCCCATCGTTTACTCCACCCGCAGGCAAATTCGAGCCATCAGAGTTAATCGGTTCGCCTTGCGATTTCCCAAACCGGTACAATAAAGCTCCGTTTTTAAAGAACCATGGCACGGATGAAGGCAAGTACGTCTCTTCGGGGTGGAAGTAAACCATCGGTCCATAATGCTGAATAAGTGCATGGACCTGGTCAAGATTCGGCATCCCATGTAGGCTCGGATCAAGATTTTTCAAACACGCAATCTTCATGGCGGCTTTATTATCAGAAGACCGATCATTATTGCAGCAAAAAAATGACCCAACCGCCACTCCCCGAGACCAAATCCCTCTCTCGCAAGGTTTAGTGCTCCAAACATTAAAAGATCCCACGCCAAGAACCTTCTCACTGGTTTCACAACTCTCCGTCAGATCCTCTCTTACACATCTCACTTCATCAACTTCAGGCTCCTCTGATTCGTCCGTGACAACTACTCCCACGGCTCTGTAACCGACTGGAGGATTAGGCAACCAGAAATAGCAATCTGAATCTGAACCCCAAACTAAAGAATAATTCACGGGTTTTTTCAAGGGAGGACGGTGATGATCATCCGCATTATGATGATCGGCCTTGTTAGTTCGAGCTGCAAGAACGAAACCTCTCAATGGCTGATTGTTTGGCTGACAGTAATGCCCAAGACAATGGAAACCTTCTGGTATCCCAACGGGCTTGTAAAAAGAGGCGCATCTCGTTTTACCACCCCACGTGCCACATTTCCAGACTCTATCGAACTCGGTGACTTTCACCACTTCGATCTCTCCAAGATTTATCCTTCCGGTAGCAAAACCACTGCCTGAAACATTAGACACAAAGAGTCCAATTCTGATTCCAATCAAAGATAATTTGACAGCATTTAAACTAAGATAAAGTAATCATAACCACAACAGAATTATCAACTTTATCATCATCAACAACCATTACTCAACTTTATCCAAAGGGTTGTTTGGTACTTAAGACATAAAGAAGAATCAAAACATGTCTAAACAATGATTGAATAATAGTATACCATATCCATCTTCGCTGGTGCAACGTTAATAAATAATACAATACGGTCATACATTATTGCTCACATTACAAAAACCTACCTTGTAGCATAACATGTGAAGATTAATTAATTCGCTTAAAAGTCAGAAACTAATAATGTTGATCCGTACACCATTTTCTTTAATTCTATTAAATGTTCTTAGTCCAATAATAACTTTGACCATGGAACCAAAAAATCTTGAATCAAATGTCAAACAAAGAATCAGTAAACAGAAAAGAACAGGTAAACCAATGTTGAATATTCCAACGAATTTTACTATTTCAGAAAAGGAAAAGTCAAAAAAAATTTAAAAAATAAATAAAAGTAAGCCATTAGACTGAATATCATTAGTTTGGTTTTGATGTATGACAGGTCAAAATAAATTGTTTGATGAACCAAAGCAAATTCAAGAATTAATAAATGTTTCTAATATAAAAATTGAAATGAGGAATACTTATAAAATATGTATTATGTAATATACCACTTGGATCTTTGATGAAAATAATTACCATAGGTTGATTGGTCAGAACTATAAATAAAAATAATTAAACTAGTTAGGTTTTGTAACAAAATTCTGCAAGTTAAAAGTAGAAATTGCATGATTATTATTATAAAAAAAAAAGTTGAAAAAAAAAGCAAAATTGCAAAATCCAAGAAAGGGTGATGGTTCAGTACCTCCTTGTGGCCATCGAGGAAGAGGCAACGGAAGCGAGAAGGGCTTTGACTCGTAAGATTCCGATTCCAACTCGGAGATTCCTTTGTTCCAGTAGAAGCAGTCCCAAAACATCGTTTTGATTTCGAGACTCAGAGATTCTCCGATTTTTTTCCTAAATCAAGGACAAAATCGGCGATTGTTTCTCCGAAAGGCTGAAGGAAACTCCCAGGTACTATCAGATCGGAGCTTCTCTCTACTTCTCAGACTTCACGGCGAGGAGAGAGAAAGAAAGAGATTAGAGAGAGAGATGGTGTGCTACTTGCGTGTGATAGAGGCAAGTTCAACTGGTGGTTGTTTGCCCTTTTATTTTTATTTTCGTGCTTTATTACTTTTCAGATTTTGTCCCTTTCTTTAAACGTTTTCTATAAAGGCCCCTGTATTTACATATTATTCAAATTTCGCCCCAAGCCTAACCCAATGAAAATAAATTAGTCGTTTTTTTCAACCAAATATTTATTTACCCTTTAATTATGAATATTTATTATATTTTTAGTTTTCTCGAATGACCAAAAGAAATCATCTTGAAATAACAAACATTGGGTTATGATAACTGTCGGGTTGAACGAGAATTTCATACACGTCTTTTCAGAGATTTGTATGTTTATCAAATTTCGGGCTTATACTAAGTTTTTGTAAAGAACCCTCCTATTTGTTTACTTATCCGCAAAGAACAACAATGCTTAGAAGTTTATCGTAGTGCGGGTTGGATTTTATGTATTTTAATACACTTCAAAACATATCTCCATTCAATGTGTCTTTTTTTTTATAAGCAATAAAACTTCGATTAATCTCAAACATACTTAACTATCAAGTGTTTTTATTTATTTAAAACAGTCTACATAAACAAAACTGTAGATGAAGATTTGAAAAAGATCTATAGTTTCGACGAAAAGAACGAACGATTCATTAACTGCTAAAATAGCGTTATTGACTCAACACTGATGATTAAGTTCTTTTTTTTTCTTTTCAACATGCATACTGATTTCAGATAAGGCTATTCTAGTAACGTCGACCATTATTGCAGAGATAAATGTAAATTGGCATCAACTTGGTAATCCGTTATCTGAAACATCCATTAACTCTAAGAAAACATAATGTCATTTTCATCAATTTGTCATGAGACTATTATTTTAAAACTATTACAACATGAATCGAGCCGCCTAGTTAGACTGGACATTCTCTTCTTTTCAGCTTGGGCTTTTATGAATTTGATTATGTGCTATAAACTAATTATGGTGATACTTTTGGCTGGTGAATCTGATATATTCATATATCAAATTAAGTTTCAGCAGCTATTAAAGTAAACACTCGTACTGTCACATGCATTAAAAATTAGGTCTATGTTTCCTTACAAATATTTGTTTATAAATGTCCATTAATATTTTTTTATGAATATATTTCACCTCTTTCATTATTTATTTTGTCTTTCTATCTATCTAAAAAACTTCAATGAGATGTTTGACTAGAATACAAAACATCAGACGTTTCTCTACATAAGCAAATAAAATATAAATGGCATTACTTTGACATTTATTAATAATCAAACAAACCCCAAAAAAAAAAAAAAACTTCGTTCAACAATTTTAATTAAGACCAAAAGTAAATGAGTTTTTTTTTTTTGTCAACGAGTAAAATTAGATTTAGTTTGACATTCCGTTTAGTTACAGTCTGTAAGTTAGAACCAAATTAAACTCTTAGTAAGTCTTCACTCTTTAATCTTTATCCGTCATCACAAAACCAAAAAAGTCTTCACCTTGTTCGTCTTCGTCGGTCGTTACTTTTGCTAGCTAATAAAAGCCAGAATAAATAATTGGATTAAATCCTTTTTTTTTTTTTCTTACTGTTTTTATTATTATTGGAACACAGCTACAAGGGTGAAGCTTCAATCTTTTCCCACTCACATACATTTCTTCTGGTCTTTGATTTTTTCTTTTCTTTTCACTGCTTAGGTTTTTGTCTTTAGGTTAGAGATCCTTACAAAGATCCAAAGCTGGAAACTTTCTAGTCAATGCTGGTTAAGATCTGACTTTTTCCTTCAATGTCGCTCTGAAATCCCCCAAATTTTAGCCCATCAGGTTGGTTCTCTCACTTAAGAACCCTAGTTCTAATTGTAAGTTCTTTGTGTTCAATTCTTGAGTTTCTCAAGACTCTCTGTTGGTGTTCTTTGATTCGTGTTTATCAGACAATGCGACGGATTTATGAGTTTCTGAATAGTTTCTATTGTCGGTAGAGATTTTTGTAGATTAGTTGCTGTTTTTTTGTTTTGGTTCAACCTGTAGTTTTCTTTCCAGCTTAATGTTTAGCTGGCGTTCGGTCTGAGAACTGAATAATCTGGCAGCTGGCAAGTCTTGGGACTTAGGTACAATGTTGGTTTGTTGAATCTGATTTTCTTAGTCTTTGTTCAGTTTCTTGTCTTATTGCTTCTTCATTTCCATTTTTGACTTCTTAAAAGAGAGGCTATGTACATTTTCTATGTGGGTTTGGTTAGATTAAATCTGATATTTGGTGAAAGCTTTGTGTTTTGGGGTTTGATTACTTTGATTCAGGTCTAGAAATGATTCTTTCGGTTGGCTCATTTTTGTTTAAGCAGCAAAGTTATTGGTTATTAAAGAGTTTTTGAGTGTTTTGAATTCTGAATTCATCGGTTTTTGCCTCATCTTTTTCAGGTGAATAAGCGGAGCTCAGAAGATGGGTTCGGGTTTAAACGACACATTATCTCGGAAATACAATGGTTTGGAGCTATGGGAGATAATAGTGATTGTTCTCTCTGCGATTTTCGTTGTAGTTTTAGTTATATCACTATGGCTTACTTTCAGAAGAAAAACCTCTAGATCTTCTTCTAATCTAGTCCCTGTTAGCCGTCAGATTCCTACTAGTGTTCCTGAAGAAATTAAAGAGATTAGAGTCGACGAGGTTTCTTCAAGCAATGGTGGCAATGGATATCCCTCTATTAGTGAGAAATTTGGGGATAAAGAACCAGAAAAGGGGATAGTAGTAGCAGAGTCAGAAAATGGCAATAGTAGCCGGTCAGGCTCGTTTAATCACTTAGAGAAGAAAGACGGATCGAGTGTATCTTCTGCTAATCCTTTGACAGCTCCATCTCCTTTGTCTGGTCTTCCTGAGTTTTCTCACCTAGGATGGGGGCATTGGTTCACTCTTAGAGATCTTCAGATGGCTACAAATCAGTTCTCGAGGGATAATATCATCGGTGATGGTGGATATGGAGTTGTTTACCGTGGTAACCTTGTCAATGGTACTCCTGTTGCTGTTAAAAAGTTGCTCAACAATCTGTAAGTCTTTCAGAAATGGCGAATCAAGATTCAAGATTCCAAATTTCTTGAATCTTTTTTTTCTAATGGTTGTGTTTTGTATTTCTTAGAGGGCAAGCTGACAAAGACTTCAGGGTAGAAGTTGAAGCTATAGGTCATGTTCGCCACAAAAATTTGGTACGCCTTCTTGGATATTGCATGGAAGGAACACAGAGGTATGTATGTTCCGTTGTAAATGATCTGTAGATTTTCTTCTGAATTTCACTAAACATCGGATGCCGTAACACTTTATTAGGATGCTGGTGTATGAGTATGTTAACAATGGAAATTTGGAGCAATGGCTTCGTGGAGACAATCAAAATCATGAGTATCTTACATGGGAGGCACGAGTAAAAATTCTTATTGGAACAGCCAAAGCGTAAGTCTGCTTGTGACGGCTTTATGCTTTCATTTCTCGGTTATGTTTTTCTATATTCTCATCTGAGGTGATGGGCGGTGATGCAGGCTCGCGTACCTTCACGAGGCGATTGAGCCAAAAGTGGTGCACAGAGACATAAAGTCTAGCAACATTCTGATTGATGACAAATTCAATTCTAAAATTTCTGACTTTGGACTTGCGAAACTGCTTGGCGCTGATAAAAGTTTTATAACTACTAGAGTTATGGGTACCTTTGGGTAAGTAGTGACTTCTCTCTGTATACTCTTTAACTTTTTACAAGTTGCTCTTGGGAAATAACTAACTTTTTTTTGTTCTTTTTTCCCAGCTATGTAGCTCCAGAGTATGCGAATTCCGGTCTTCTGAATGAGAAAAGTGATGTCTACAGCTTTGGGGTTGTACTCTTGGAAGCTATAACTGGTAGATATCCGGTAGACTATGCTCGCCCACCACCTGAGGTAACGTTCAAAAATTTTGTTTATAAAAACCTTCAAAACACATAAACTCTGCTCCTTCACGAGAGTTCTCTGACATCATTTAATCATGTTGTAGGTACATTTGGTGGAATGGCTGAAGATGATGGTCCAACAAAGACGATCAGAAGAAGTGATTGACCCAAACCTTGAAACAAAACCATCTACAAGTGCATTAAAAAGAACACTCTTGACTGCTCTAAGATGTGTTGATCCAATGTCTGAGAAACGACCGAGGATGAGCCAAGTTGCCCGTATGCTTGAATCCGAAGAATACCCAATTCCTAGAGAGGTAACAGAACTTTGAAAACTGCCTCTTATGTCTATTAACCAAAATAGATCTTTTTGTTGAGTTTGGTGCTGAAAGCTTTTACCAATTTTGAGGATTTCAGGATAGGAGAAGACGAAGGAGTCTGAACGGGACAACAAAAGATTCAGATCCTCCTAGGAACAGCACAGACACTGACAAGAGTGAGTACCATGACCTAAAGCCTGAAGCTGGATAGCCATTGGAAATAATCGAGGTGTAAATTGTCGTAAAGTTTCGAGCTTTATGTGAAGTTTCAAGTCCTTGGTTCTTCTCCAGATCTTCTGCGTTATGTGATGTTTCTTTTCTTTTGTAATAAGGAGAGAGAGGGTGAGTGAGTGTTCATCGTTTGTTGCTTGTATAGTATTTGTTTGTTTGTTTGTTGTATTGTCGTTTGCTTCTCCACGTTTTGCTATGTAGGTTGTTTTTGGACCAAGATAACGCTATTGCAGGTTTTGCAGGCTATTTATGTTAAGTCTTTGAGAAAACGACGTGTAGTTTGCAATTTGTTTGTGGAAGATATTGTTATCTGAGACTATCTGACACGTCTTTGACGGCTTACCAACTTAACTCTAATAATCGACCATACAAAAGTTGAATAATTCTCTTCAGAGAGTGATTCTTGTTGTTTCGCTAAAATTTTCTTGAAAAGTTTCAGATCAAATGGCATAAACTAGCTAAGCCGAAGCTCCATTTTTGGTCTGGTTTCCTCTGGCTTTCCATTTTCTAATATTTGCCAAACTCTTCTCCACCTTGATAATACGAGTCTCCAGCTTCAATGCTATCCCCTCTATTACAAGCTTTCTCTGCCTCAATCTTTCATCAACATCTTCTTCCTTTTTAACTTCACTGGAAAACTTTCCAATGCATCTCTTCTTCATTTCTCTATCTTCATGTAGCCAAGACTCTGCTTCCTTGATTGCATCATCGATCATTGCCTTCTTCTCTACATTACTTCCATTTACATCATCACACGTTTGCCTTGTAATCTCTGTTTTTTTGGCAGTTTCATCATCCTCTACACTCCTTTGCTCCACTTCCATCGAAGCATGCTTTTGACAAGGCCCTGAATCATCATCGCTATCCACCACCAGATATCTTCTAGTTCTTTTTCCAAGTGATTCAGAAGCATCACCTCCAGTTTTATCTACATCACTAAACTTCTTCCTAGATCTGATCAATTGAGCAACGGTCATGTAATCATCTTCTTCATCCATAGAAATCTCATCATCATCCTCACGAGCTCGCGTCATGTGCACAGACTCACTTATCTTATATCTCTTTGCTAACCTACGCATCCTAGATCTTCTGCATTTTGCAGGAAAGCCTTCTTCCAACTTCCGAACCACTTGACTCAAAGGCAATACATTGGGAGATACATCTATATCATCATCATCATCAAATGTATTCCTTGCATTAAAAGCTTCTGTTGATTCTTTCTGCATCTCTTCAGAACCCAGAGAGTCTGAAACTGATTTCAACCACCAGTCTTGGTATCTCGCAGTGACAGAACCTCGATCGAGGCGTGAAGGCATGTAGAGCTTAAAACCATCAAGAGACTTACTGTAATCATCCCAAGACTCCTTTTCTGTGAAATATCTGTGAAGAGTAATCAAACCAGGCAGATCTTGAGCCAGCCCGAATTGCATTGCAACACGATTAGGATAGTAATCCTCTACAAAACCAATCCCAACAAGCTGAGAACTCCTCACGCATCGAGCAAATGAAACAAACTCATCTTCAAGATTGTCATCAACAGTCACCCACATAGCTTCTTCAAGGTAAAACCGAAGTGGGTTCCAGTTCTTTAACGGTTTAGTGTAAGGACGCCAGTCGAAATCATCAAAATTCAATCTCACATTCTTAGATCTTTGTATGAGACGGTCCCACTGAGCTATTCTGGGTTCACCTTCGGGTATCTCTCTAGCCTTTGGTCTTACGTTCCTGAATCTCTCCCATGTCCAAACTTGGACTAACTTAAACAGAGACTTCAAATTAACTTTGCCAGCACATTTTCCTCTAACGAAATCACAGATTCGACCCAAGTCTTTGTACAGGATTGCGAGAACAGCAGGGGCAAGAGCAATCCTTTCACCTCTAGCTAAACGAACAGCGATTGGGATAACATGTCTCGAAATAGAACGACGAGATTTACCTGGAAAAACAAAAAACGAAAGCCACAATACAAGAAAAGCTTCATGCTCCATCTGATCACCTCTACCCAAGAATATCGAAGTCCATGATCCTTGGCTCACTGTCTTATTCTTGATAACATGTAGTCTTAATTTCTCCAGTTTCTCTGCGGAATCTCTCATCTCTGAGCTTTCTAAAGGAGCACAAACAGGAGAACCCAAAACAGAAAACCCTAGAAGCACCATTACATCCTCTAACGTTATCGTTGCTTCACCCCATGGGAAGATGAAAGATTTGGTTTCAGAACACCATTTCTCGGCAACGGAGAAAATCAGAGACGGGTTTCTTGTGATATTGTAAGTCGATGCCTTGACTGCTTCAAAAATCCCGGCTTTTTTCCAAATGGGTTCATACAAAGCTTCCATTTTTCCAAGCCAAGATACGAAATGACGCTCTGCAAACCAAAACCCAGAGAAGAAACCCCTTGAAGACAAGCGCTTTAGTTCCAAAGAAGTATCAGAGTGACGTTGATCTTCACGACGGGGAAGCTTGGCTACAGAGCCATCAATGAATGTAGAAAAGGGTTTTAGAAAATGGGTTTTGCTCAAGCAACGGCCTTTCTCAGAAACCATCACTTCTTCTCTTTCTTCAATAAGAAGATTCTCAGTGAGTGATGATGGCAATGCCTTCTCCATCGATGGAGTAGAAGCAACAAAACTAGGGATTTGAAGATCAAAGACGGAGACTTTGCTATGCACGGAAAAAGAAAGTTACAATTTTCGTTAAAGTTTATGGCAAACGAAAATGCTGATCATCAATAAAATTTAACTATAAAAAATATGAACCCATCAATCTCATATTTTTAAAAATGTTTAAATATTTTTGCAACATAACTTAAAAATTATTTTAATTTTTAAAAAATAATCAAAACATCATTTATTATCTACCTAAATATGATTCAACCAATAGTAAACCAAACTATATAGTACAAATAAAGTAAAAAATGTTTAAAGTTTTTTTACACAGATTAAAAAATTTATCTATTTATTTGCTTTCTTCAAAATTAAAACATCATTTATCATGCAGAATACAAATAGTCATAAAAATAAAAAGATAATTAATTTTACATTGAAAGTTGACAAGATCAAATAAAATAAAACAATTATTTTTTAAAACACCATTTACTATGATACATAGAGAGAGAATTATTATTTTCACAGCAAACAAAAAACAATTGTTTATATTAAAATATTATGAAAAATTAATAAGTGATTGAAAATATGATATATATATATATATTGTTATAGTTACTTACGCATATGCATATATATATTGTGTCAATTATGTATACAATATTGACAACATATCATATTTATACACGAATTTGGAGTTTTCGGAAAAAAATGAGTTTGGAAAAACGGTCGCGAAAGTGCAAAAGCCATAGTAACAAATTATCAGTTGAATGAAGGTATTGTTTTCCTTGGTAAAAACAGCATAAATCCCTCATAAATAGTAACAATTTCCATATCTTTAAATTTGAATAGTAACTAACACTCAAAATAGTTCTTTCAAGGTGAGAGATCATTGTTCAATTATTTTCACTGCGATTTTACTTGTAATTCGGCATTGTAAATATTTTAAATAGTAAAAAGATATATTGTATTTAGATGAGGTAATCGGTGATTGAACCTATGAAGTCTGACTATCTAAAAGGAAGAGTTTTGGAGGTCTCGTATTTGAGTAGGAGACTGAAATATTCATATATCTTGGCTATGACCTCTTTTAGTAAGTATGAACTTTCAAATCTCTCAAGTCTCGATGGAGGTTATTTCTAAAATACACTTGGCCAAGTTCCTTCAAAAAAGAGGGAAGGTTGACTTTTTTCCACATACAATAAACCAAAGTTCGACTTGATATCTCTGGTTCAAAAGAAATATATGAAAATTTTGGTTTCAGTCATAAACTTCACGATATAACTCAATTCATTTTAAAATACAAAAATGTATGATATGATAATGTAAGTTATATCAAAAATAATGATTTTTTTCCAAAAATGATTAATAGTATAAGCATAGCTATTTATCTGAAATGTAAATTTGTCACTAAAATTATGTTTTAGTATTTATCCCAAAGTTTTATATCGTATAATATAGCTGATTTTTATTATTTATATATATCTGAAATGTAGATGTGTTGTTAAAATAAAAATTTGTTGTATTATGTTGTTATTGTATTTAATTTTATTGGTCAAACTTAAATTGTACAATCAAAGGATATGTAAAAAATGCATAGAGATTCAGATCTGATAACTGAAGGAGAGAGTATAAAACTCGAACACCAAACTTCGCCGACGGTTATTCAATCCTCCTCCTACACGTCTCTCTCTCTTTCTCTCATTCCCCCGGAGTGACAATGACAAAAATGCCCTTCTCCGTCGTCTTCTTCCTCCTCTTCTCCGCCGCGTTCCTCGCCGTGGTTCCACCTTCCATGGCGGAGATCAAATCCCTCGTCATCTCCGACGACGCTCGTCCGATGATACTCTTCGAGAAATTTGGATTCACACACACCGGTCACGTCACCGTCTCAGTCTCCTCCGTCTCCGTCGTCTCCACTTCCTCAGATCCGAATCCAGAAGCTTCGCGTCTGGGATTCTTTCTTCTCTCTGAAGAATCTCTTCTCCAGGTCCTCCTCGAGATCCAACAGAACCCTAGATTCTGCGTTCTAGATTCGCACTACGTTACTCATCTCTTCACATTCAGAGATCTATCTCCTCCGCCAAACTCCAGATTCAATCAATCTTACCCAGTCACTTTCCCAAACGAATACTCTCTCTTCTTCGCCAATTGCGTACCTGAAACCAAAGTTTCCATGGCGGTTCGTACAGAGATGTATAACAAAGATCCCAACGGATCTAAAGACTATTTACCTGCTGGATCTACTCAATTACCAACTCTTTACTCCTTCTTCTTCCTCTGCTACGTTGCTTTCCTTGGATTCTGGAGCTACACTTGCTGGACAAACAAGCCAACCGTTCATCGGATCCATCTTCTCATGGCTGCTCTGCTGCTAATCAAATCCTTGAATCTGATCTGTGCAGCTGAAGACAAACATTACGTGAAGATCACTGGAACGCCTCATGGCTGGGACATTCTCTTCTACATCTTCCAATTCATCCGTGTTGTTCTGCTCTTCACCGTGATCATCTTGATCGGAACTGGCTGGTCGTTTTTAAAACCCTTCTTGCAGGAGAAAGAGAAGAATGTTTTGATCATTGTGATCCCACTTCAGGTATTAGCCAACATTGCTTCGATTGTGATTGGTGAAACTGGACCTTTTATCAAAGATTGGGTTACATGGAACCAAGTGTTTTTGCTGGTTGATATCATCTGTTGCTGTGCTATTATCTTCCCTATCGTTTGGTCGATTCGATCTTTGAGGGAAACCTCCAAAACCGATGGTAAAGCTGCGAGAAACTTGTCGAAGCTCACCTTGTTTAGACAGTTCTACATTGTTGTCATCGGATATCTTTACTTCACGAGAATCGTGGTTTTTGCGCTTAAAACGATTGCGGCTTATAAGTACCAGTGGGTGAGTTTTGCTGCAGAGGAGATTGTGAGTTTGGTGTTCTATGTGATCATGTTTCATATGTTTAGGCCTGAGGAGAAGAATGAGTACTTTGCTGTTGATGATGATGAAGAAGAAGCTGCTGCTTTGGCCCTTAGGGATGACGAGTTTGAGCTTTGAAATGCATAAAAATGGAGGATTTTTCTTGGTAAGCAAAGATTTATTCTTTTTTTCGGTATGTCTATCTTAACGTCGTCTAATACTGCAACTGTCATTGTTCCCTGTTTTGTTAAATTTTGTTCTTCTTTACATTTAAATTTTCCTTGTTATTAAAGCTTCTTATGGCTTTAAATCGATGCGGATCTTTGGGGCTTTAGCAAATTTTATTTGAAAGATTATACTATCATCATTGTTAACAATTTACAATTCAACATGTGTGCTCATTTCAACCATATTTTTACTGAAACCACACTATTTCATCATATAACATCCACAATTTTGATCTTTTTATGATGATGTGTTTCAACCAATGTTTTAGAATTGCTATCCACTTTATTCTGTTTTTTGTTTTTCTGCGGTTAATTTATCAAATTAGTGTCAAATCAAATATCTAGCCGCTTCATCAAAATTATCACTTGATCAGTAGTCGGGTAGCCGATAAATAGACTAGAGCAAAATTAAAGTGGTTTTCCAATGGCCCAAGTGGTTTAAAACCAGAAAGAGAGAAAAAAACACATCAGTCATTGCTAATTACTACTACATTTAGGCATTAACAAATCATTCCTGCATGTCTCCTCCATCACAATCATATCAGTGAACGTGCTTGGCACTATCCAAAACATAAAATATAAAGACAAAAATAGAGGGCCGTAGAATTTGTTAAAAAACAATTATATGATATATAGTTTCAACAACAGATTCTCAAGTAACCATCATGTGCTCCAACGATGAACAATCTGGAGAATGGTAAAACACAAATGGTTGATAAATCCGATCTGACCCTTCCTCCTTTCTCCGCCATATACAGTTTCTGTGGTACAATCCGCTGCTGCTGTTGCTCCTCCTGTCAATTGAATAAAACCGGTCATTTTCACATACTTGACCTTGTTTTCACGACGATTCTGTGCGTAAAACGACTATAAAACTTGGTTCATTGATCTAATTTTAATCTTAGTTTAGGCTTATAGCCAAAGTGATCAAGGCGGGTTTGCTTTAACTCAATACGTAGTGAGAAGCTACCTCGTCTTGAGACTTTGACAGTGAGAAAATCCCGACATTGTTTCTTGAGATGGAGATAACGTCCTTGCCCCAGATGGAGAAACCCGAAACACCGTCGTTGTGTCCTTTGACAACAAAAGGCTGTGGTGTCCAGCTCCTGTTTTACCAGAAAGATAATAAACCAGTTGTTATCACATGTAGATACCGAGGAAAACAAAAACAAAAACTCACAAGAAAAGAAAAAACCGTTATGATTGTTTTGCTCACTTCCTTAAGTCCCAGATCCGTAAAGTATTGTCAAGTGAGCTGGAAACAAGTAAATGGCTCTCAGGTGCCGCTAACTGCAAGAAAAAAGAAATTTGAAGATTAGAAGAAAGAACATATTGGTTTTGGAAATTTATATTCGTTTCGGGAGGAAAAAAAAAGCTTAATTCACCTTTGTCACGTATCCGTCATGAGCTCTCCAGGAGGAAATAACACCACTTTCCCTCAAGTCAAATAGCCTACACTGGCCAGAACTAAAACCAGCTGCAATCCAAGAAGATGATACTGAAACTCCGTCTCTATGTTTTGTTTGAGACCCTCCTGAACAAAGAGCAGATACGAGAGACGTGAATCCAGATTCAATAGGTTCTCCTCCCCAAAGTTGAAGCTTCTGGCCTCGAGCTAGATCGATAAACCTGAATTGTGCACTGGAATTGAGCAAAAATATCTAATGCTTAATTATTTTGATTTTCTACTGTAGTGGATACTATTTTACCTGAGGGCACCGAATCCGGTTCCAACAACGAGCTGATCCATGTATTCTAAATAATGCATACATGTATACAAGTTCTCATCGAATATCCCACTTGATAATCCATGAGATGCATTTCTATTACACTGATTGGAATTATTCTTTGATGACGGATATGAGGAAGCTTGATCTTGATCCGTCTGTGACTCGGAGAACAAAGATATTAGTTTCCCGGTTTGGCTGTTCCACACATGTATAGTTCCGTCACAAGATGCTATCTTTCCGGTGGATGACAGTATACTGATGTCATTAACAACCTAAAATATACAAGAAACAATTAGGTGCATACTTCCTACTTTATGGGTAAATGAGTAATTATTTGCACGCCGTAAGAAAGTAATAATAAATTAATAATACAAGGAACCAACCTCTTCATGGGCATGATAACCAGATACACAACTTAAGCTTGCTAGTTCCCACTTCTGAACACTTCCCTTAAACCCTGGATCAATTCCTGAGGTGAAAACTGTACACTCATCTTCAGAAACCACTAAAGATCTTAGAGCTCCATGATGGGCACGCACAGAAGACAAAACAGATGCTCTAGTTCTCCATCGATGCTCATCTTTTGGGTTTCCAAAACGCCCAATGTCAAGCCCATCCCAACAAGCTACTGGACTAGGAAACCATGACCACGGTTCACGCGCCAAAGGGTTTGAAACTGCTTCTTGTCCTTCAACTGGGACATGTATATGAGGTTTTAACTGATTTGAATTTCTCAACCCCTGCGACTGGGGAACCGACCGTCCAGATCCGTTGAGCAACATCTTAGGAGGGTGCTTAGATGCAGGGCCCTTGGTTAACACAGGCCTAGCTTCCATATTATATCGAGAAGATCGTCCTCTGTATTCCCACTGAATCAAATAGATTCAGTGATAAATGTTCACAGCTCAATGGAAATCTGTATATATCAAATATTATTGCAACAGAAACCCAGAGTTCTTCTATAGATGAAGAAAGAATACCTTCCAGTTATGATGCTTTAGCAGATATTGCTCAAGGAGTAGCCAGGTTGGACAACCTTGACGTAATTTCTCCATACCAAGAAGTGAGGCGAAAGAAGGATAGAGAAGCAACCTGTAATTCCTACAACGTTAGGACATAAAAAGGAATCATACAAAAAGTTATTTACTGATGATTCAGGTGAAACACGCACACAAGATCCATACGGCTTTTGATTGGAGATTCTGGATGAAAATTTTGTTCGGCAGCCCTGATCTTCCAGCTTAAAGAGTCAGATGCATCTGTACTTTTGTCAGAGAAAGCAAACTCATCAAAAAGCTCCTTCAACTGCGGAAGAACATGTAATGCAGTCAACTCTTGTCCAAGCCGCTGGCAAATTGACATCAGGGAAGTTGCAGCAAACTGGAACATTGAAGAAAGCAACATATGTAAAAAGAAAATCAAATGTTAAAAAGGCCTTCCATATGTTTGCAATGAGCAGTAAAGAGGTGTACCGATGGATCCTCTTATAAATAAGGCATTGATGCATGCCTAATAATGCAAATACCAATAGAACAAATTTCACAGCAGAGCCACTAAAATTAAGCAAAATGCTCTTTTTTTTGAGTCAATCTTCTTTCACCACTTAGAGTGAGACACTCAATGACAACTTAAACCAGGTCGTACATCTTGATTATACATCATTATCCTTCACACCTCCCTCAAAGTTACTGATAAAGAAAAATAGACAAAGAAAATCAATAATACCTGAAGGACCCGCAACTCTAGATTTTTCTGCATAAGAACTCTTACATGTAGGCACAACCGACCCTATGTGATGATAAGACAAGCCACAACAACAAAACGAAAACATAAGTGCTTAACGTAAACTGCAGTAAAGATAGACAAAGCAAAACTTTAAAACATACTTTGGTCAGCTCATGTATGAGCAACTCGTCTGATATAAGAGCAACTAGACCATCGAGTGTGATTAGGCAATCCGTCAGCGCCAAAGAACACCAGCTATGAACCGGCTCTGGTTTTTTCATAGAAGAAAGATCGATACAAAAGCAAACAACATGTTCAAGCAATGGCAGCATCTGTTTGACAATGAAGTTCACGCCCAACAGTCTCCCTGAAAATTTAACAATACAACAATCACTTAGCTAGATATGACATTTCCAGGTAGAGCAAGTTGCTTGAACCAACAGATAGGGTGTACCAATTCTGACCAGCACATCAATCCCATCAGTGCATATTCCTTTTCCGAAGAAACTAATCAGAGGCAGTATAGTCTGTATTAAGGGACAAGTCAGCATCCAAAACAGAAACTCAGAAACTCAGAAACACGTAACATGCCCGATGAAAGGTATATACAAAAAAAATGGAGTGGAGGACAAGAACAGGAATTATATCTCTGACCTGATGTACTGTAACAGGGGCACCAAGCTCTTCGCTTGAACCAATCAGCAGCACAGAAGCTGCAGAAGCCGAGATCTTGTCCGGAGAATTATACAAGTTTGATACGACTAAAGGATGAATCATTTCAAGATATACTCTCTTTCCAATTTGATTCCATAGTTCCCTCACAAACGAATCTTGAAGAAGTGAAACTTTCAAATGCGAGTAACCTGTGGTCTAACATATGATACTCTGTCAGAAGACATTAATTGAACTTAACACGATGCTGATACTCTTAACCACACAGAAATTTAGATTTAGAAATTCCATCAGGAACCAACAATATATGCGTACCAGTAAGATCTTCTGGATAGAAGGCAAGACAAGTCTCTGCACCGCCAATGGTGTCAAAGATTTTGTAAATTCCTTGAGAAGTACATAAGCCAATTCACACTCGTCGTCAGATAAAGGTGTTGTGACTAGTGGCAAGCAGTACACAGCACACTTCTCTGCCACAAATGTTCCCATTGCTTTCAAGGCTCCCTGTTTGGCAAAACTTGCAGCATAACACAATCGTGTTTGACCTTTGGCCAAAAGGTGAAGTGGAGCAGCAAACAAGTGAGCTGACCTCACTGTAGCTGAGAAATACGGAGAGTCCAAAAGACTCTTTGCTGAGGGCCTCCTACAAGTTTCGAAAGGAAGACAGAGTAATTAGACATTCGCATCTAGAAAAAGACAAAATGTGTTACTACACATTTTTTATCAGCACATATCACATAGTCATAAACACAATGAAGTATCAAAGAAGAACAGGGTTTACCCAAAAGGCTGAGAAAAATACCTTCTCCAATCTTGTTCAATACATGCTTTGACAAGTACCTGAGTAGGAGGAGGAAGTTCCTTGACCAACTCAGGTAAATCACCACCTTCTAAATAAGTAGCCAAAGACACAGAGTTGAATAGCGGCCTTATCAAATAAAGTTCGGCCAGGACACAGCCAATAGAAAAAATATCCCCTGCAATGTCCTTGGAAAAGTTTCCCGCGCAGAAATCTTGCCGCCATAGTAACAACCCCTGAAGTTCCGTCGATGCTTCGTCTCTCAGCTCCATATGCTCCAATAGATAATTCAAACTTATACTTGATGGTAAACCTTTGTTTTTTGAAGTTCCAGGGAGACTAGTATTTACTTTGTTAGTGTTTTCACTGTAAGATTCATGCAAAGGAGACTCAACGAAGTTTTGATGAAGGTCATACTTTGGACTTAGATGTGATGCATGATCAGAAAATGAAGATGCCTCTTCAGTTTCTTCCAGATACTCATCAGCTTGGAGGATGATGGACCTCTTGTTGTCTACACCAAAGCCATGAAAGGTATGCATTTCTAGTTCATTTCTACTTTGTTCCTTTTCGCGGGAAAAACCAAGGCGCACCGGATGAGGCGAAAAAAAGAGTTGACGACGTCCAACTGACCTTGGTACTGTGGGCTCAGATGAAGACAACATAACATTCTTTGCAGTAATAGCAGCCTGTCCTGACATTTTGTAACCAAAAGTAATATCAATCCAGTGATGTATTAGAGATGAAACATGGGGGCTTTCCAGAGCATCTCGATGCAATTTAATGAACTCCTCGGGGCTGCTTGCCCATGGAGGTACAGCCAAATCAGACATACTAGGATGAACGGAGCAAAAGATGCGGGGATCGCAGTAGAACTCAGGGATGCACTCGTCAGGGGTCCAATCATAAAGCCTTTGCATGTCAGAGGGATACTCATTAGGTTCATACACAGACCGAACTGCTTTTCGCAGGACACTCAGTGGTAATCTTCTTGCTTTGTAACTGCAAACAGCCAGCTCAGACAGACATTCATCCGAAACATGATGCGGAAACTCAAATGTCGAATAGGTGAAATCTAATTGTTCATCTCCTTTTGCCAATCTCCATTTGCTTTTTCCCAAATCCCGCCAGCCTGATTCACTATCATTTTCAGGTTTTTTGCTGAAATCTATGACCCATGGCATTACCGGATGAAATGTATGGTCCCCCCACCTTCGACCTGCTAGTTTGTTTAAGACGAGTAAATACTCAAAATTACTTACCTCTCCCCTCCACCATTTATTAAAGTGAGTCTGCCAGTCCAAATCTGAAGAAATTTTAAGATCAGCATAAAGGCCATAAGAATAACAACCCTCTACACACCACCGTCTTCTTGAAGCAGATGAATTGGCATCTCTAGAACCTAAATCAGGCTTGCTATAGATCTTTAACCAGCTCCATAATGAATCAGACAACAATATGCTTGACGGACGAATGTCCCCATGCGAAACCCTCAGCCCATGCAAGTGAGCTAATGCAGACAATAGCTGATATATAATAAAATTTTTATGCCATTCTGACTTTAGAGCACCGGGGCTATAGTAGAGAATATTTTCCAATGTATACGGGGCTTTGGGGAGCACTGAGACCAAACAATCAGATGATGTCAAAATTCCTAAGACCGGTGATAGATTTGGATGCCTGAGACATCGAAGCGTGCTTTTCTCCTCTACAAGCGGTAACCCAAGAAGACGAAGGAAACTTTGAGTTTCTTGTCCAGATGACTTTCCATCAATTAGGCGATTTAGAGAAGCTAAAATATGATCTTCTGGACACTCAGAAAGGAAACTAGAAGCAAGCTTTTGAAGATCAGAGGCAGAACATGTGCTAAACTGAGCAATTGGTAAAAGTCCACCTAACGTTCTGTAGCATGAAAAACTACCTGAAAGCTGGCAACTAACACTTCCACAAGCAATGTTTTCTGTGTCATCATCTTCAGTAGCCTGAGAGCCACTGGGTGAAAAATCCAAACACTCATCAGATTCAACAGCATCATTTGAATTTCCACCCTCTCGATCTCCAACAACACATCTATCGCTGCAAAAAAAAAAAGAAGTTTGCTCAACCACAAATATTGATAGATTCAAGTCTTTAGCCTAAGGAGAAGATAACCAAGGCCATACACGTAGTTAGCTAAGCAACCATGTTCTTCCTTCCGGAGATACTCCAAAATGAACTGAGACGAAGGGGATTCACAAGAAGAAGAGGAAGAAGCAGCAGAAAATTCCTCGCTAGAATCACAAACCTACACACACACCAATTGAAGCAGCTCTAATTCCAATACTTCGACCACTGAAATCTACAATACATGTAATGACTAGTGAGGGAGAATAAAGGGAGACCTCGACGACGGCGGAGGATCCAAAAGGTAGCGGCGAATCGGAGAGGCCGTAAGAGAAGACGATCTGGTCGGAGAAGTCTGATTTGATACGTTGATCGAGGCAATCGAAGCAAAGGTCACCTGCTTCACCTCGCATCCCTTCTTTCTTGGAGGAAGAGAGACGTCGAATGGATCCGATCAACCTCGGCGACCTGAAAAAAAAGCGCGGCCGAGCAACGCCGTGTTTTCTCCTGAACGACGACGTTTTAAGCCTATTATTATTATTATTATTGTTGCTTTTTTTTGTTTGTCAACTTTTCGTTTCCCTCTCTTATGTTTTAAAGATTATTTTTTTTTATTTTTTTTCAAACCATTGTTTTTTTCTCACGTTTTCTATGCAAAACTCTTAACACATAATTCAAATTTGCTAATTTAAATCAGGCTAACGCAGACAATAGCTGATATATCATAAAATTTCAGTATAAGCAATGATGGAGCTTCGATGCAACGTGATGTTTTCATCCGCTTTGGTTTATTGATGTTTTTGTGGCAATATTTTCTGATCAACAATTTAAGAAACTATTTGTTAATTTACAAACTTCGAGTTCTCATTCTCCTATCGCTCTTGCAACGTGTGCGAATGCAATTGCGGGAGTAATCTCTACAAATCATTTGTATTTTACTTTAATGCATGTTGTTTCTCTCGTTTGGCTACAAGCCTTTGTGAACAGAGACAAGCAATGTATCGTTTCTTTGAAATTGATTTATTGAAGTTTAGTTTCGCATTTTAAAAAAAAACTATTTGGATAGTATGTTTCCTACTATAGGTATATCAGAGTGATTAACATGGTTACATATTTGATATATTGTATGATTCCAAGTTATAATTATTTCTATAGAGCGGTTAGAATTTTTAAGATAAATAATGGTTCTAAATGAAATTAGTATTTTTATGGACATTTTTCTAAAGTTTCTTCGCGAGCCAACAAGCTTGTTCGTTTTTAGATTAAACAACTATGAAGATCTATCTAGTGAAAAGTTTAACATTTTTAAAAAATTTGAATTAAAAAAATAGGCTGACTCTCTTAAAAAAATTACCTCATTTTGGGTGCAAATGGACAACCCTCAAATGAATAATTGAAAACAAATTGATGAAAAAATTAGCGATGAATAATTTTCATCTAATTCATTTTCTTTTTAGTGGATGAAAACTTTACTTAATTTTCTCCTTTTTGTTCATCTCACTAACATAAAAAGAAATGAATAATATTTTTTACATTTTCAACTCAAATGGTATAATTTGGGATGAATAGATTTTTTAATCTTTAAGAGTTTATGATTTCAGATTTAAAGTTTAGGTTTAAAATGATTTGATTAAGTGATTTATGGTTTAAAATTAGAGCTAAGCCTTTAAATCGAAATTAATTGTTATTTTAAAAATATTGCTTTTTCAGAAAACTATTTCCTTAATTTTGATATAAAACTTAGACTATGTTCATAAATACCTTATATAATTTCACTTAATGAGTAACAAAAACATTTCACTCAATTGGATAATTTTTTAAAAATACATTAAATTAAAAAGTTTCGTGATGGGACAAAATATTCAGAAAAAATGAAGACGGCCGTCAAAGTTTAGGTGACGGAGAGTAAGTTGCCGTCGGAAATTGCAATGGGAGGAGGAGGAGCCATTGACGACGAGCTGACCGAAGATGAGAAGAGAGCTCTCAGAGGAAGCAAATTTGCTCCTCTTACTTCTCTTCCCTCGTCTTCTCGCTCTCAGCCGCCCAGGTTCTTTCTTCACTCCTTAGGGTTTTTTTGTTTTCTTCTTCTCGATTTGAAATTCTGACTTTCCTGGATGTTATGTCTACAGATTGGCTCATCCAGGTGGACCCTTAAAAACGAACAAAGCGGCGGCTTTAGCCAAGTTTCTAGAAAGGAAGCTGCAAGATCCTAATGGGTTAGCTTCCATTGATCCAGATCTTCTCGAATTAGCCGTCAAGAACGCCAAAGACACTGTTATTTCGAGTGAGTACTTTACAACACGATTCTTTGATAATGTTTGTTCAAAAGGTTTGTAATTTGGAGTAGGAACGCAAAGGGATTAGTTTTTTTGAGAGGCTTAGGCATTTGAAAGATGGCAATGGCATTGTCCTGTGATTATAAGGCTTTCTTGGTAGTGTAGTAGAGGACCTTGTAATTAGCCTCAAAGAGTTTGTAGTTGATTATAAGTCACGGTTGATAGCTCAGCATTAGCTGAGGGCTGAGGTGCTACCCAAAATCTGTTGAGGTATTGATAAGGTGTTCTTGTTAAGTCTAGTGCAGGACTATTGTAACTAGCCTATCGGTTAGTTGAGAACTAAGGCTTAAAGGGGAGCTGAAGGAATGAGTTGAGGATCTTGGTTTGGGGTTAGGAGAGTTTAGGGTGCTATAGGATTGACCCCAGGGTTCTATCTTTAGTTATTTGTTTCAGTTTGTTCTCTGTTCGTCTTCTGTAACTGATTCAGAGAGTGAATAAAGAAAGAATCACATCTGGTTCTTATCAGGTATGTTGGATTTTCAAGTATTTTGGTTGGGCATCATTAGGGTTGAGAGCTAGGGACAAGTTCTTCTGAAATTGTAGCTCAGTTCAAGTTAAGGAATACAGGAAATTGTTGCTCTCAAGTTAAGGAATACAGAATAACCTTTACAATTGGTAAACTCTCACCTTCAATGGTCAAGGAGAACTATAAAAAGTGGGATAGGTTAGTAGAAACTATGGGTAGCATCAAACGTGAGACCTTATAAGTTTGGCAAGAAGTTCGCGTAGAATTTTTTTTCAAAGTTCATGATTGTGCGGGAGATGTATATGGCCTTGAAACATCACTACATCATTGCAAATAAAGATCGTGCATTGATGCATTCCATGGGTTTTCCTCAGGTTCAACGTAGCTTCAAGAGAGTTTGGAAAGCATATCTAGCATTCATTAAATGTTAATACATAGTGACTATTTGCCTGAAACTAGTTTTACACTATAAGTTCATTGTAACTGTGGACTAAGTTTAGCTCACTTCAAAGTTTAGAATAAACATGTTATTCCTATATGGCCGAATCAATATGGAGAAAAATGCATGTATCAGTTATGATATTGGGAAATATATATGGCCGAATGAGTTTTTCTTAAGCTCTGGGGTGTTGAATGTGAAGGCTTAATCTGTATAATACTCTACTGGTCTCAGGTGGGGCTTCTAGTTCAGGAAGGACAATCCAACACGTTGCCTCATTCGAGGACGTCGAGGTATCTATTCTCTCTACTCTCTTTCATTCTATCTGGACAAGGAATAAAAAATTTAGAATATGTTCTGCTGACCAGTTCTTACACCTTCGTCATCATGTTTAGGTATCTTCTGATGACGATAAGATAGAGAACACTAAGCTTAGCAAAAAGAAAAAGAAGAAAAACGCAAAGAAGAAAAAAGATGAGAAAAAGAAGAAGAAAAACAAAAAGCATAAGGTTATCTCCCTCACTCCCTTTTTCCTTATCTCATCTTTCTACTTGCTTTTCGTTTTCCCCACACAGATTTTTATAAAGTCTTTTTGCGTTACTTTCTGGATTCCGTCGCTCATATCTGCGTGTGGAAATCTTTTTTGAAAGCAACAGATCACGGTCGATGAAGATGCCAAGTTAAAGAGACCCAATAAGAAGTTGAAGCTTTAGTTTCCCTTTTTTGGCTATACATTACTGGTCAGTGGTCACATACTGGTCAGTGATCCAAAGAATCTGTTAGTCCGATGGTTTTAGCTAAGATTAGCGTCATGATCTTTCTTCTTTATGTCGATTAGCTCTCTCCGGCTTTATTTAGTTAGATCTGAGACTGGAGTTGTTTGTGATTTTAGAACAAATAGCTTCATGAATCTGAAATTTGTAATTTTTGGTTGGAACATCAATTGCTTGTGTCGTTAGCCTTTTAGATCATAGTTATGAGACCAGTTCCAATTAGTAATGATCTGCATAAGTTCATTGTAGGAACATTTTATCTAACAGAGCTCATGGGTACAAGTGTGTCCCACTTCCAAGGGACAAGAGGAAACACAATAATTTTAAATCAGGGAGAGAACAAAAATTAAGTTACTAAAATTCTAATTCGATTATTTTTTGTCTACGTGATGAGTTTTGAATCTCTTTCTTGTCGTCGTTTTGAAAAGTGTGTTTTCTTAGAGGTTTTTATAGTTGAGCATAAAAAGAGTTTACTGTTTAATTTCGAAATCAACAGTAAACTTAAGCCCTCGATTTACAACTCATAGATCAAGCAGTACAAAAAAAAACGTTATAGGGAAAAATTGTGTGTCCTGCAATATATAAATCACAACAGTAAAAACATCTGAAATGTGTTTTGTTCATTGCTTAGTATACACAAAATCAAAATTATGATTAACTTGCACATGATTATTTTAATTGCTATATAGTTCAAAATACTCTACACTTCAGCATATAATATTATCGCGCAAAAAAAAAGATGTTATGGTCCGAGCTTTAACAAACAAAAATATATATATATATTAAAATAAACAATAAAAAATGACTCTGTCCCAAAAAAATGATCTCGCCGACATTTTGGTTTATGAGGATACGAATGTTATGGTCGAAAAGATCTTTGGGTGAATAACACAATCTCTAAAAGCTGCTCACATGTGGCCAATACCTCTCCAAGTCAAACCTTCTAATTCTATTTTTATTATTCCATTAATTAAAAAAACAATAATAATATTTATAATTTGTCAAGCCTCTCATGAAACCATGTTTATAAATGCACTTTGAGTTGAACTAATATATGTAACATTGTGATTTCTTTTTTGTTAATAATGTTAAATATGTAACATTAAGATTTGATCCAAATTTAAATTTGCATAATGTTGTTGACAAAAAATATGTGATTAAATTAAAATAAAATAAACTCAGCCATATTTGGAAATTTTCGTTACTCGTATTCATTGTTGTTTTCGATTTTTAATTTTAAGAAATCAAGAGTCGAGATTTGTTGACCTACTCGGCCAAGTAATGTGAAGACATCTTATTCGTTTGTGCAGCAGTTTAGCAGACAGAGAACGTAAAGATCTCAGCCGTCTGATATTCACACCAATGGCTTTTATAACCGTTGGATCGATCAATTACAGTGACACCTTTTTAAGTGATCTAAAAGTCAATAGTCACTTTGCCCCAACAGAATCCTCAATCTCATGCGCCCTTTCCATGCGGTTTAAATTCACGCGCTTCAATCATTAACCATCACATTTTTTTATTTATTTTGCTTTTAGTGTCACAACCTATGTTTGTTTGATGAGTATTTGTATTACATGACAAAGAAAGTCAATAATCATCATATTTAAGTATTATTTGTTATACCAAACGAAATAGATAGAAAACACGTTTTCAATAATTTTATTAATATATATATATATGCAAGCTTGGCAAAATATTCGTTAGATTCGCTTCAATCCGTTATTTGTTTCGATTTTATTCAAAAATTTTGGAAATTCGTAGCTCTACGAAGCAAATCAATTACTAAAACTTAATATCCGTTAAAATTAAAGCAAATCACATTTATTAAAATTTTAAGAGACGGATATCTGCTCTGCTTCTGTACACGTGTATATATATGGATATATATATATATAAATGATTACATATATAAATTGTATAATTATTATTCATATATGTAAGTTTTATGAATTTCTATTCATCAAATTAATTATTTAAATATTAAACTTAAACAAATAAAGAAAAAATAAATTTTAAATATAGTGTTACTTTGGGGTCAAATTTTGATTTTTTTTTTTACATTTTCTTGATTTTTTATAATTATTTTAAAACTTTTATGAAACTGATCGGATATCCGGCAAATAGTTTGGATTTTAACGGATATTCTGTTATTTACAGATCGAAAAAGTTATTATCCGGACGGAGTAGAGCGGATCGGAGTGGATCACGGATATCACTAAAATTTAAGATATCAGCTCTGTGCCCACCCCTAATTATATATATATATATATATCGAACTATTTAAAATTATATGGCCAAAAAAAATTAATTTGTACATCAACTTATAAGTAGACATGCCAACAATATTAATTGTTTGTGAGCTATACTTCTCTACATGCAAAACAAAATGTAAAATCCAACTCTACAAATATAATGGGAGGTGAGTAGGTGACAAATAATCTCACAAACTTAAATCCGTTTAGACAAACCAACTTATAGTACTAATATACTATGATGACCTTTGTAATCAATCATCCAAAGCATTAAATTTACGAAATATCAGAAGTGGGCTACAATATGCTTTGTAGTGTGAAGTGACTCTTAAACGTTTGGTGTTGAGTGCGATTCACACTCTTTGCATGAGCGTGCAAGAAAATACTTTCCGTATTTACATCTACTCCTTCCTCAACACGTGGAACTTGTTTATTTGTTGCAAACAAAACAAATTTTCTTATTTGCTTTTAAAAGCATATATACAGTAGTTTTCTTTTGTATTTATTGTTTTCTATCTAAACAACTAAATTTAAGCTTGTCCAAATCAAGACAAACTATAAACATTTCAAAAATGATGTTTAATAAAACAGAACCAGTTTTCTTATCTGCATTAAATTCAGAAGAAGTCTAATGTTTGTCTTAGGCTACCAAAACCAAAAAGTGTGGTTAAGTAAACCATCATAATTACGTTTTTTCAAAACATATATGTCAAATGGTAATGTTTTTTCTAAGTCGGTTGTCTATTATTCTTTTCCTGTTTTTTTATCTATAATATTTTTAATAGTTTTTTTTAGTTTAACGGATTAATAACATTAATTAAACGTAAAATATAAACGTTACAAATAAAAAAATGTTTTGAAGCCGATAAAATAGGAAAAAAAAGGATACAAATAAGAATAGGAAGATAAATGTCTTGTTAAAACCTTATTTGGAAATCTCTAATATAACAAAACCGAGTGAAGGAAAAAGAGTACATTTAGATATGAACATGAAAATGATGTTGGAGGTCGCAAGATGAGGTATGTTGTCACGGTGGATGAACCGGACTTAGAGGAGAGAGGGGTCGCTCGCTGGTGTTGATTGGGAGATAACTATTAGTTTGGTTTTGACTGTGGTGTTGATTTTCTTGATGAGTTGGGTGATAGATATTGATTCGGCGGTGTGGATATGAACATTCCGTAGATAGAATTTTTTTGTCTTTAATAGTTTTTGCATGCAGATAGACATCTTTTTCTTTTGTTCGTAGATAGTGTTTTTTGTCTTGTTTTAAACTGTTAAAAAATCAAAATACAACAGATTGTTCTAAATTATTTTCTCGTTTATATGTAGACAGACTCAACAATCACAATTAGTCAAAAAGCTTAGGCGTAAATAATAAATACAATATCAGACCTAGCTAATACTATAGTCAGACGAGTCGAGGTCAACATTAACACAAAGATCTAACTATATCATGTTCCGACCAGTGTAGTAGCGAGTAGCGCGACTAAACAGTTTTTTTCAGATACGATTTAAATCGTATGGAATGGTTGGTCGAGTAAACTAATAATGCTAACATCAATTAATAAATAACACATGAATTAATTTTGACAATGAAACTGGCATGTTGCTATATTTGCAACTTGAGCCGACACAATTTGTTTTCTCTGACTTATTAAACTTATTATTTATTTTTAACTATTATAATGATCTAAACAATCATTTGTAAAAAAACTTTCAGGATACCACTATTTTATTTCTTAAAATACCTATCTTAACATTCGCTTCTTGTTGACAAAAGAAATGGCTAGTATTTATCTCTATTTTTATTTTAGTTACATTAGTCCGAAATTGAAACATAATACGTTTCTCACGCCATGGAATCATTTTTTTTCCTTCGTAAGAAAACACAGATTCAGATTTTCTTATCATGTCGTTTCACCCGCATATTCGAGTTCCTCCACGGACGTGTCATGAGTCAAAGGCTTGCTCAACAGTAAATTACGCAACACTCTCGAAGAGGAAAATCAAAACTGAGTATTAGTGAGTTCTGAGTAGTGTGACAAAATTAATGCCCCCATAAGGGTTTTAGACTTTTTATATGTTTGGTGTTCCAGTAAATGGTATTTCAGCTACAAATGGTAAAGTATAGTCATAAGAGATAACATTATATGATTAAAGATAGTATTTTGAATAGTGTATAATACTTTCATTTTCATTTTTTCTTAATTTTGTACTTAAAATTAAAAAGAGAGAAAATAAGAAACAAAATATTTTTTCCTTCTCTCTTTTAGGCGACAAAAATTTATGTCTCTCTCTTTTTGTTTTCTGATTGCATGTTTTTGTTGCTTATACAGTTAAGCTTGCTGTGAACATGCATGGTGATTGGTAGGTTTTTCAAAGTAACAGATAAATAAGCAATAACTGTGGTAACAAAATACAATACACTCCAAAGAACGAAAAGAGTAGTTGAAGTTCAAATGAAGCCCTAAAAGTCCAATATAAATGAACAGTGAATGCTAAAGAATTTTCACATCTATAATATTTTGATCATATAATAAAATTGTATATCATGCCTATACCAAATAGTAAAACTATCTAATGTCGTGCGTCAACTAAACTTAGGGAAAAAATATTTTATAGATATTAGTTCCAATTGGTACCATCATGATATCCAAGAGAAAAAAAATTGAAAACTAAAATAAACCAAGCTAATTTTTTATTAATTAATTGAAAACATGCAAAATTACGTATTCTTTTTATTTTTTTTGTTAACCATATAAAGTGACGGAATCGATGAACATAATAGCTATTTCGAAGACATATGTAAATAAAGAATCAAGCGTTAAACGAAAATACGGAATATAGACGTTACAGTTTTACAGATTAGTTGTATCATCGAAATACGTAATTACTTTTAATAAATCTTTTTTAAAAAAAATTATTAGTTAAACATGTTTAAACTAAATGAATCTTAGAGCTAGCAGTGTACTTTTTGGAATTAATAATCAAATATTGGGATTTTTTAAATATGATTATCGAAAGTAGGGTATATATATTGTCATATAGATGGTGACGAAGAAGGAAAACAAAACAAAAAAAGGCATTAAATAAAGAGAGAAGTCATTTTATTCTATGTTTGGCGCGTATATTAACCACCACCGGCAAAACACCCACAAAAAAGGCGATCACGCATTAAGAAAGATCAAAACTTCCCCCATCCCCTTCCCTTCCAAAATCCAACCCCCAAAAAAAAATAAAAAAATACTCTCTTTCGAATTTAAGCCAAAAAAATCGAAGCCGAAAACAAAATTTATATTAAAAAAAAAAGGTTTCAGCTTTAAGCAAAGAGATCAAGCGACTGAGAGTGGTGTTGAGACAGAACCAACCACGATCTGTGGTTTTTGTCCCTTTTTTTTTTTTCTTTTTCGTTCTCACATCTCTCACCAAAAACAAAGTTTCTTCCTGAAACTCCCATTTGATCGGAGAGCTCGACATTGGTGGGTTCTGTTTCGCCGCTTAGGGTAAAACAAAAATGGAGCGGTACGGTGGCGCGGGCGAAGAAAAGTCGCGGTCGGATCCATCACTTGAATGGACCGCTACAGGAAACGAAACCGGCATCGAAGGTATAACTTTGTTTCCTGCATTTTCTTTTATCTCTTTCTGTTAATGTCTGATTCTTAAATCTGCGATTAGCGTTTTTTTTTGTGAGAATTGAACGTTTTGGTTTTTAAAATGCGGCGTTTTGTAGCTTCGATGTGGCGGTTAGGGTTGCGAGGCGGTGGAGGTGGTGGTGGTTCGTTCCCGGAGCGACCCGATGAACCCGATTGTATCTATTATTTACGAACCGGTGTTTGCGGGTACGGGTCTAGATGTCGGTTCAATCACCCACGAAACCGTGCTCCGGTAATAAATCTCTCACTCTCTCTCTCTCTCTCATCTCTGTTTTCTATTTTTTTTTGGGTTCTTTTTATAAAGTTACTGCCTTTTTTGTCTGCTTCCTATGTGTTTTGATTTTGATAGAGTCTTTATGTTAATGGGGTGTTTTAGTTGATCAGATGCATTGTTGAATCTACGATCTGATATGTCACTGAAACAGAATCTCGGATTTCTATTTGTATGGAAGCTCTCATTGGATGTTCTTAGTTTCGTTATTTAGGTCTTGGGAGGTCTCAGAACAGAAGCTGGAGAGTTCCCAGAGAGAATCGGACAGCCCATGTGTCAGGTATCTATTCGATTCCTTGATTTTAAACAAAGTTGGTTCTGAATTAAAGCATTGCCCTTCCGTTTTAACTTCTGTCTACACAGTTCACCTTATTTGTTCTTTGTATGAGAATGTTTTTTAGTGTAGCCAATTTCTCACTTAGCTGTCTTTGCACAGCATTTTATGCGAACGGGAACATGTAAATTTGGTGCTTCTTGCAAGTATCACCATCCTAGACAAGGAGGAGGAGGAGGAGGAGGAGGAGGAGAAGATTCTGTTACTCCTATCTCACTAAATTACATGGGATTTCCATTACGCCCGGTTTGTTCAATCTCTCTGTGTTCTCGGTTTTATCGGTCTTTTGTTAATGAATGATTTCTCAAAGTTTCCTTACAAATGGATTTTACAGGGGGAGAAAGAATGCTCCTATTTCATGAGAACCGGTCAGTGTAAATTCGGTTCCACCTGTCGATTTCACCATCCCGTCCCTCCTGGTGTACAAGCTCCATCGCAGCAGCAGCAGTTGTCCGCTGGGCCAACTATGTATCCATCGCTTCAGTCTCAATCCGTTCCTTCATCGCAGCAATACGGAGTAGTTCTAGCAAGGCCTCAGCTTTTACCAGGCTCGTATGTTCAAAGCCCTTATGGTTACAGTCAAATGGTTCTTCCACCCGGTATGGTCCCATACTCGGGCTGGAATCCTTACCAGGTAATGCTCGAAAGAAACCTTATTCTTTTTAACTTTTCTTTCTCTTCTCTTAATAAACCCCATTTCAATTATTGAGGCTTCTGTAAGTGCAATACCTTCCCCTGGGACTCAACCATCAATGAGAAACAGCTCTGTTTATGGAATTACGCCATTATCTCCTTCAGCGCCTGCCTATCAATCCGCTCCATCTTCTACCGGTGTTTCAAATAAGGAACAAACTTTTCCTCAGCGGCCTGAACAACCTGAGTGTCAATACTTTATGAGAACCGGAGATTGTAAATTCGGATCCTCTTGCAGATTCCATCATCCTATGGAAGCAGCATCGCCGAAGGAAATTACCCTCAGCCACATTGGCCTCCCACTTCGTCCTGTAAGTCTCATATGTTTATTAGCTTATACGCCATAAAGACATGAAAGTTTCCTTCATGAAATTCTCATGATCAAGAGTAGAGTTTTAGTGATGACTAGTGAGAAGTTCATATGGAAACTCTATTACTTGATGTGATTATGAAGCTCTGTTTTTTCCTCACCTCCATTTGGTGCGCCACAGAAACAACTCAGTGGTAAATTTCTAATGAGAAGTAATTTTGCAGGGCGCAGCGCAATGCACTCACTTTGAGGAACATGGGATTTGCAAGTTTGGCCCTGCCTGCAAATTTGACCACTCTATGGGCTCTTCTTCACTAAGCTACAGCCCATCCGCTTCTTCGCTCACCGACATGCCCGTTGCGCCTTACCCTCTCGGGTCCTCCTCGCTCGGTACACTAGCTCCATCATCATCATCCTCGTCTGACCAACGTACGGAGCTTCTCTCTTCCAGCTCTATTAAACCTATAATCACAACTGTGGGCTCAGAAACTGTGGCCTCCGGAGTTTCTTCTTCTTCTCCTACGACGAGCTGTGTGAGCCATCCCGAGCCTGCTGAGACCAATAAAGGTGACTCTGCTAGCATTGAGGCTAAGACTTCAAGTTAAAGAGACTAAACTCAAAGGAGAGAAGAGAATCTGACTCTATTCTTCTTAGATTATTATCGCTCTTATTCTCTCTTCTTCTTTTCATCAAACTTTCATGAACTCAGGAACATAAAAAAAGGATATTTTTTGGGTGGAGAGACGACAACAGGAAGCAAAGCAGAGAGAGATAGACGAAAGAGCTCTATCTAGTCTTCTGTGTTATGTTTCTTCTCTTAGGTCTCTCTTACCATGTTCATATTATTCCTTCATACGGCCATCTCTCTCTCTCTTGTTCTTTTTCTTTTTGGAAACGATTATTAATAAATGGCCTTACTATTCACAAAAAAAAAATCTCTGATTCCTGAAAATCCCCTTCTTTTTTGTTAAGTTAATAGAATATGGGGATTTTTTTTTTCCCAGCAAAAGAGTACATTCGAAGAGTCTAATAAGACTTAAAAACCTCTACAAACTAGAGCGTTTACAAAGATTGTTTAAAGCTAATAGAGAAAACAATTATAAGCCCAATTATCAGATATGGTACGTTTGATTGTCGCCATAACTCGGAACAAAGACATGTGGATTAGGTTTGATACACGTATTCAACCCATGTCATACAAGCGTCTCCAATCGTCCATCAATTTCCAATAACTAATTGGTCAGAAACCCTAACCCTCGAATATGGGGATTAAGAGTCCAAGTTTTATTTATTTTAATTGCGTGTGTTTTAATGTTTACTTGTTTACATGTTAAGTTATTGTGTTTAGTTTTAAAAAAGTACAATAGTTTAATGTTTTTATCAAACGTAAAATGATATATTCTAAATTTGAATTCACATCATAAACGGAATGTGAATCCATATGGTGCGAGTAGATTTATCTGTCATTTAGTTAAAAAAAAAAGATTTATCTGAGTTCAAGTGCTGCAGGAGATTTATATTCACTCATTGTGAATGGTAAAGTCATCATGTAATATGATAGGATATAATGATGATGTAATATGACAAAGAAAAAAATCTGAATGTGAAATTATGTTTATATAGTTGCATGCGTTTACAATTTTTAAAGAAGATTTTGACAAATAGTAAGACTTTTTTTTCTGATTGTAGAAAATAATTTAGTAAACGCAAACGCAATATTCGTTTGAAACAATCCGATCTGAAAGCTAAATAGGTTTTTTTTGGTCCAGTCCGGCTCAGTTTATTTAAAATTTGACCTTAAATGAATCGTAACCCTTTTGAGCCAATCAAATATTGTAAAATAGGGTTAAACCCTTTGTAACCCATTTTAAATTTACAAGTTTTTAAAAACAATTCCATAATAATTTTAGGCTTACGAAAAAATTATTGAATCACGTTTTTGGTGGGAAAATAATGAAATTACGTTTTTGGGCGGAAAAATGCGGATTCATGTTTTTGGCGGAAAAATACGGACTTGTGTTTTTGGTGAAAAATGCGGACTCGTGTTTTTTGCGAAAAAAATACGGACTTGTGTTTCTCCGAAGATTAGTCATATTCTTAAACCCCTCATAAAAATTAGAGTCAACCCTGTTTGAGCCCATATATAAAAAACAGGGTTAGAGTTTATATTTTTTCTTATGAGCCGGGTCGACCCTAATTTTTTTAACCCTTATTAACATCCCTACGAAGAGCAATAAGAAGAGAAAGAGCATGACGAAACAGAAAAACAGAACAGAACAGATCTCAGGGTCACGTCTCTATTTTGTTCTTCTGATTCTACATTTGATCCGTACGACTTTGATCATGAGATATAAAGGTAAAATATAAATGAAAAGAAGTAAAAAAAAAAAAAAACACTGTTAATGCGGAAGTAGTAATCAGTAATTCTCGTACTTGGTTCTTTGTGTTGGTGATATAACATGTGCATGTCTGGTTTGTTCGTTGCGTCTAGTTTTACTCAAACAACAGAAAAATCATAATCATGATTTATGAGTTTGGTCACTGAAACATCACAATTCACAACCAATGCTTTCAACAACCCCCAAAAAATTACTAATCATTAAATGCTTTTTCTCTGAGTTACTTCTTAGATCTACAATTAAGACTCCGTAGTGATACAGGTTTTTATATACGAGTTACGGTAGACTACCAAAATTTTGGTGATAATTGATTGATTGTCTTTTGCTTTTGAAAAAAAAAATCGAGGTAATTTTTTTTTAATATAATAAAAATACATATTATACATATTATATATGGAGGTAATTTATTTGTTCTTATTTGAAATAATGAGCCATTTTGCCTAAATCGCGATATTAATGCATGAAGAAATTAGCAACAAAACAAGTTTTAATAACTATTTGGAAGTTATTTAATTTGAACCTTGACAAATTGTAAAGCATCATATATGATAAATTCCAACGTACATATGTTTGACAAGTATAACCGCTATGATTGGATCTTTGTTGATTTAACAACAACAACAAAAAAAAGTGAAGTTGATCAACATTGGAAAAGGGACTAATTGAGTTCTATGGCAGAAAGTCAAAAATCTTAAACAGATTTAAAAAATGATATAAAGAGTTGGAATGTTGAGTCGTTGTAGACAAAAGTTAAGGCAAAATATAGGCAAAAGGAGGGAGACATGAAACAGTGATTGTGCAATGAAAGGCCAAACAAGTCATGACCAAAGCACATGTCCAAAGACCAAAAACACCATCATGCTTCTTCACTCTTCACTTAAAGTACATCTCACATTAACTAATATTTTTAATAAACATGCAAAATTTGATGGCAGATATCCCATCTTCAGTTTTAATATTTTTTTCCATAACTAAAAATAATATATGAGCGAATACACACTGATCAAAATTAGTAAATTGGAGTTTTTTGCAACTAATCTTATAATTCTGATATTACATATTTTAGTTGTTCACTTCCACTCATATATCCGTTTGGAGCAAATAATTTAGTTTGATTTCATTATTATACCACACCACACTTATTATATACATAATGAGTGTGTTGGAAGTAGCATGGACAAAAGGTGGTCTTAATACAACTCGCATTACCCCTTTTTGCTAATTAAAACCATGAAATTACAAAAAGGAAAGAATCAAAACTTCATGGTAAGGTAACCTTACGGTGCATGAAACAATAAGCATAATATATAATAAAGTCGATAACATATAGTTAACAACAAAATCAAACGACCATGGAATAAAGTAAAAACTATTAATATTATTGCATATATAAAACAGAAATATAATATATATAATGTTCTAGAAGACTGAGTAGAAGCCTGTAGTGTCTGCAACAACATCTCCAAAAGCAGCGATAGAAGAAGAAGATAAATCTTGCGGCTCCATTACCGCGTAATCTTCCATTGACATTGAAGCAGCAGCAGCACCATAGTTAGTGATCATGGCAGAAAGATCACACGAACCAAACTCATGATGATTCATCATCATCATCTCACTTTCATCGAAGTAGCTATTACCAAACCCTCCGTATGATTCAGAGGCTTTACTTGCTTCCGGAGTTGTGAAACCAGCTCCGGCTTGATTTTGGGTGGTGGTGGATTCCGGAGGTGGTTTAAGGCAGTGGTTTGGGACAATACAGTCCAAGTAACCCGAGTTGTTATTGGAGTTATTATGTTCTTCGCTTGTTAAGGATAAGAAGAAGTTGTTTTCTTCGTCTAGTGATGAAGATAAAGAGCCGTTAGAAGAAGAGTTTTGAGGACTATTACCAAACGCTTGAATATCCGCGCTTTGATGACGAACTGGCGTTTTGAAAGAAGCAGCGGGTAAGACGGTTTGGGGAAGAGTGTGTTTATGTTGTTGCGGGTGATGATAGTTTTGATAATGAGGATGATGATCGATGACAAACTGTGGAGAAGAGTTTGGTAAGAAAGATTGGTTGTTATTGTAAGGAGAGACGATGAGAGAATGGAGATTAGGGTTTGTGAGGATGGTGTGAACATCAGTTGGAGTGTATACGAAGTTGGTTCGAGCTTGAGTGCCTCTCATTGAAAGAGCGGCTCTATCGTAGGCAAGAGCAGCTTCGTGAGCTGTGTCGAAAGTGCCAAGCCAGTGACGTTCTTTGGTGGTTGGATCTCTGATCTCGGCTGCGTAACGACCCCATGGACGTCTCCGGACTCCTAGGAACCTCCCTGGCTCTGCTTGCTTTGATCTCCGGCCTCGTCTCTCGCCGGTTGTGGTGGTGGTGGTTGTGTTGGTGGATGTGTTTTGGTGGATTAGAGCAAAACCCATTTGAGTTTGGGATGTTTCAAATGGTTTATTATGATCTAGGGTTTTGGAGGTTGACATGATGATGAAGAAATAGGTTTTTTGAAAGGAGGTTTCTTTTAGGGGTTTGGTTAAAGATGTGTTATGATGAGTAAGGGTTTTTTTTTTTTGTCTTGCTTCTGTCTAAAGACGATGGTGCTGTTTGGGAATGGAAGTGAAGTGTTGTTATAAATAGAAAGACAATGAGCTTGAATCCTTGATACAGAGACTTCACTTTTGATTCAACTGCTTTGAGTAGACTATCTTTTGTTTCTTTTATTTCTTTTCCAAAGATATTATATTTAGCATCAACGACAGAAAATAAACTAAACGTTGGCACATCAGTTGGATTTTTAAAACAGCTTAATTGACTGATTATTATTTAGTTTTTTTTCCTAAAAAAATAGAGCTGACGATATTTGTTTTCTTTTTAATATGCGTTTAGGCCATTAACATCCACCGGTTTGAGTCTTAACTTTAACTGTGTGTGTACAGTATATATATGTATGTTGGTATGTATATACAGTATACACGAATCGCTACTTATTAAAGCCTAAGACAGAGGCCAAGAATCATTGGAAAAAACTGCAAAATCTGGAATGTCACAGTAACCAATCTTGATTTAGAATAAAGAACAAGAAAATAAATACAGATTAAATAGTAAAATATTGGGAAAAGTAAATATCTAAAATTCTGATGTACATATTACATCATGCTATTTGAATCTTTTATTTCAATGGGATGAAGCTAATTGATTAACTCAAATAATCTGCTTAGTGGTCACGTGCAATATGCATAATAACCCTACAGAGTACAGACCATAGCCTAAAGGTCAAGGGTCTACGTAAAAAAGAATCGATAATTTTCTTAGAGTTAAATCCCCTACTTAATTTATATATGTTTGAGGTAATATGCATTGCTAACTACAATAAGGATGTCTAATCAATTTGAGTGCACTGAGTTAGGTTCGTTAATTTGCTTTCTAACAAAATATATCAACAAGTTGAAAATATATATTTCAAAATCAGTAAGCTTTAATTTTATCCCAAAACGTTTTTGATTAAAACAAATGTTAATCGAATAAGCAAGGACATGAAAATTAGAGTTTTATTTTCCTATCATATTTGATTTGGTTTAGTTAGTTAAATAAAAGTATTAGTCTAATATAATTGTAGAAACCCCCTGATCAAATCACATGGCCTACCCGCATTTTAAGCGGAAATAGAAATGAGAACAATTTTTTTGTCATCTTGTAATGATTTTTCAATGGGAGTGGTTAAAGAAAGACACGATGAACCAAACAAAAATTAAAATGCTTAGGAAGTACGTATAAATTTGGTTTTAATTAAATATCTCAGTGGACAATTTTGTATTGGTGTCCTTGTATATGCAAACAAGCACAAGTCAACAACAATGTTAGTCTCTTTGTGTTTGTAGTTTTGTAGGATTATATATATACATAGGAGCTTCGACTAGTTATTTGTCATATATGATTGCATTCGGAAGTTAATTGCCTTACCCGACAACAGATATATATGATGAAATCAAGAAAATTGTTTATAGTCAACTATAACACGACTTTTAATTAACTAAGAGTTCCAGAAAATTTAATTAGAGACTTTAAATCAAACTTATCAAAAGAGTAAGATCACTTACGTTTCAGTCATTGTAGATTTCAGATTGATTTTGTTATGTATTCCACGTTCGAAATATATATATATATATATATATATATAATAAGAGATGTACATATTGTCATTAATTAATTAGTCTTGAGAAGAATATATAAGAATTTTCATATAGTATTAGAACTCAATAAAAGGCAAACAGATAGATTTGGTGTGACAAGCTTTGATCTATATATTAAAATCTTTTTGGTTAAGTGTTAGATAATCTTTAGTAGATCTAATTTGATAGTATTCAATGGATAAAAGGCTAATGCTCATATGTGAATATGGATAAGTTAGTACTTTTGGTATGAAGATTATTTTGATTCATATACAACGGACCGAATTAATTCATACTTTGGTTTATCAAAATTATCCCTGCATATGTATTAGATGAAGTTTTTACATTGTTAAAATACTTTCTATTATAAAATTTAGAACGGGTAAATGTTTAATATTTCTACTTTGAAAGTACACTTACCAACGTCCCGACTGCCTATGTTCATTCATTTCATTAGCTTTTATGTCCGTTTACGGTGTGTAGGTCAATCTTCATATGATGCTGCATTATTTGGAAAAGTTTAAAAGATTGTTAATTTACCTGCAAATAACGACGTAAGTTTTTACGGTGTTTTATTTCATTTCTACGGTAGTAAAAATCATTTTTTGCTGGTATACTATTTGTTAAATTGTTATATAATCGAACACGTTTAGCTGCAAAGTTTTTTAAAAAATATACTATTGAAAACCAAATGTATTTTAACGAAATAGATAATCAAACAATTTGCTTAGTCTTATATATATTTATCCACCATCGTATTTTCGAAAATCAAAATGTTATGTATAGTGTTAGTGGGATCCACCTGAAGAAAAAGAATTGATAGTCAAAAGGGAATTGTAAAGCAAAGTTGGATCAAAACTGCCAAAACAAGAGCAACAAGGTAGGCCACTTCTTCGAGTTTTTCGAGTAGTAGCCAAAAAAATATACAATTGTTACCATTCAGACAATCAGACCGTCTCGCCTCGTTTTGTTTTAAGTGATAATAGTTAAATAATTATCATCCGATGGGTCTATACCAAATATCGATCCCACTAGACGTATTTCCTTTTTGGTTATTGTGATATTCACACATCGGTTGTCAACTTCATATGTTATTTTCGGTTTGGTTTTAAATTTCTAGTTATTTAAAGAAAAAACATTAATTTGATTATTTTTTTATCAACATATGTACTATCTGAAAAATTGTTTGCACGTTGATTTTTTTTTTATAATGGTAAACAAGCAAAAATGATGTATCAACAATGTAACACATTTAATAGGTGAATCACCGATTATAAATCAAGAATTATGTTTTAATTCAATCAAATGGGATTCAATTCAATAAAGGTGAGTTATTTCGAATTCAAACTTGAATTTTAAAAGATGCCTACGTATCTAATTTAATTTTTGAAATATATATATATTGGTTAAAAAATTGCATCAATATGAAGTACACCAAAGCAATTGATAGGTGATAAATTCTCATCCAAAATGACAACAATACTCAAAGCTTACGAGATAAAAATGATTAGTGTTATATTCTTGGATTTGTAATTACCTCAGAATGATTTCTATTAACTACAAACGCGCAGATGAAAGAAGTATGTAGAGTGTTACTTAATTACTTATTACCAAGGTTTCTATTTTTGATATCTTATAATATTTTTTTAACTGAAAAAAGTTGTACTTGTAAGCCACAAGGTCAGCTAAACTCTCTTTTTCTTCTTCTTTTAATGTCATATAAGGCTCTAAGCCACGTAAACCAAAAATCAAATTAATTACATTCGAATGAATACCTTGCCTTTTTAGCCGAATGGGCTAAGGTACAAAAGTGTGATGGACTCCTTATATTAAGGGTTGGAAATGTGACAATTGTTGGTAAGCTTTACTGCTAAATAAATGGCATTGGGAATGAAAATTATAATTATTTTCCTTATATAAATGAGTCAAACTAATAATATAATATATGCTTATATACATTTTGGCTCTTTTAAAATAATATCTTTGACTAAAACATGCAACAGTACTACAATTGTGCTCGGACCAACCGTAGTTACCATCTTCTGGTGCAACCGTTCCCGTCTTAGCTATACAATTTTTTACCAAACACACCAAAAAAGTTGTGCGCCAGAATTAACACCACTGAAGTTTTATAAAAATAAAGATTTTATGTAAATTTATATCGGATTATTAGGCCGAGATAAATTATAGAGTAGTATATAACTAATCTATTGTATAGATAGGAATGTTTGCATTAAAACTCTAGGAAAATTTTACAGAACTTTAATTCGTGTCCGGATATTACATAGAGTTCTAAAACGTAATGATTAGAATAAAGTAATAAATGTTTAATTGGGTAAATTTATTAATATATTTCATCCCTTTTATGAATTGGGGTTAAAGACAAGCTTAAGCTATATAAGAATATGACGACCCTTGACTACTCCACTCAGATTTTGAAGTTGATGTGGGACTAACCTTACATTTGACTATGTTCCCGTATACATCTTAATTTTACGTATTATTTACCACTGAAGTTATAATGTGATAATGTTATTTAATTAACCATAGTTAATTCTATTCTCTTTTTAATGGTCATCCACATCGTACAGTACTTTTCATAAATATGACAATTTATCTAGAACTAGATTCATTATATTTATCTAAAGACGCAGATAATCTCCTATAAAATTGATATCATTTTGTCGAAATGTTTCCATCAATTACATTGAAATACAATTTTTTTTAATGTTTTCGTATATTATCAAGATTCATAAATTTATGAGTTTACAAGAAAACACAGTCGCATTAGTTAAAGTATATGGTTATAGTTCAATAGTTTTGTTATGTTGCACGAGATAATTGTTTACTTTTAAGTGTCTACGTTTGGTATGGCTAATATAGAACTTATGTAATGGTTGAAATGTTTGAAGTTAATCTGAAAGTTTCCCTACAAAACCTCGGGGAGGCCAGAAAAACTACTATCTCTTTGTTCGTGTTTTCAAAACAGGGTAAATAATTCTTTAACAAAAAAAAAGGGTAAATAATTTAGATAACATGTGATAATCCCAATTGGCTTTGCGCACGATATTAGGATTGCACTATTGAGCTATTGAACACTTTTGGGTGGAAATCTTTTAGTCAAGTTCCATGTGATCGAGGCTTTCTTGGGTTTAGGAACGAAGAATTTCTTCACATTTCTCAAAAAGAAAAGGCAAAGACAAAATACAGAAAATTTTGAACAGGTAATGAAAAGCCAAAACTTTTTCTTATGAAATTTAATAAACTTTCTGTTTAGTGTCAAAAGGACATCCCCGGGATTTAGGGGTAAAGGTTGTCTTAGAACAAACTTGGACTTTGACGACAGTCCAGACACTGTGACCAAAAAGCAGTGGGGGCTTCACTATTAGTTTGCTATTGAATTATATATCTCCGACAATATAAGTTCATGAAGATTCAAATAAATTAGTATCAATAATTATTATTACTAAATTCGTTTATATATATTATCAACCGTAGTGTAAAAATTGTAATGTTTTTAGTGATTTTTTTTCATAATAAACCAAGTGTAAATTAAGAAAGCTGATATTTCAATTTAATACTTTCAATTTTTTATGTTTAATAGTTTGATATCTTTTTGTATAATTCAATGTTTTGCTCAGAATTCAGAGGATGATATATTTTTTTTTGTTACACTCGTGTATAATATAAATTCTTTCTAACTAAAAACACGAGTTTAAGAAACCATAAATGTTTTGTTATTTTTATATGATAATATATTATCTAAAATTTATTTAAAAAAATTTAACCAATAGAAAAAAACTATAGAGTATAAATGGTCATAACATACTAAATAAACATAATTTTGTATAGGTATTTGAAATTTTTTAATAATATAGAACAAGAAAAAAGCTTAAAACATCTAACATGTTAGAACAGAGAATAAAATTAAAAATCAACCTGTTGTAGAATTTGGGTAATTATTGGAAAGTTATAAGCTCCGATCATTTTGTTTACTACTCATTTATTAATTAAAGTCAGGTGATCAAGACACATTCGTGGCACCTAGTGGAACGTATTACAACATAATTATATCCTAAATTATGTTCGTGCTCTCCATGTGCTCTCTCTCTCTCTCTAATCACTTGAAATGATAATTAGATTGTTTACATCGTTGAATAATTTGTACATTCAAACTAATCAACGAGATTAAAAATTACAGATTTGTTTTTCCGGCATTTAAAATTACAGAATATTAATTAGAAGTACGTGAAAGAATGTTAATTTGGTTAATAAATATAAATTACAAACGGAACCAAACAAGGCAACATTAGAAACCAAACACAAAAATAGATACGTCGGGAAGGAACAAAGAACCAATGAAAAGTAAACACGTAAGCTAGAGAGAAGCCCCACCAAACCTAGTACGCTGCATAGTATGTGGGACACTGTCGATGACACGTAAGATACTGTAGCCGCACGCGATAACGAGGAACACAAAAAAGTTAAACCTACTAAACAAATCCAAATGCTTTGCTTACGTGTCGTGATCTGAGCGATGGATGTTGGCGGTGTGGGAGTTGTCTGTTGGATCGTACGGCTACGATTTTCCAATTGATGTGTGTGGTGAAGAAGAAGATCTTCTCTCGTACGGACCGGACGGCACTGCCAGTGAGTGATTTCCTGTCAATCTTTTATTTGACCATAAACCGGCCGATTTGTGTTACCTAATTTGAATACCGGTCTCGATATGTAAACACACACTCGAGCAGGGTTTACATATATATACGGTAATTTATTTGTTTATTTGTGATATCAAATATCATCAACTTATTGTGTCTCATTGTAATCAGATGATATAAATTAAGAGCTAAGATAACAGGGATTAGTGCAAATTGTTACAAATATTTGTTAAAAGAAAAAAAATTTCAAGACATTGGACTGACTAATCAATAATTTGAATCGACCAGCACATTTTCAGCTGATCAAGTGGTGGTGTAAATGTTTTTTCTTGTCTTTTTAACACCTCTGTTGGTGTAAATGTTATAGATCTAATGTAAAAAGTATAATAAAATGGGCTTTTTTTTTCATTAACATATACTATGATTTTTCCTCAGAAAGAATTTTAGGTATTAAACTTCGTTTTTTCTTTTACTAAGGTCCCATCAAATACAGACCATAACAAATCTCAAAAATGATATAAAAGAAAATAAACTATTTCGTTTATTTTGATTTGAAAATAATACATATACAATACATCTAAGAATTTTGATTCAATGATCTGCGACCGGTTCAGTCCAGTGACCGGCAAAGTAAACCGGATTAACTTCTCACGCCGGTTTAAGAAACACTCCACAACGTCAAGAGAAGTAAGATGGTTCATTTCCACTGTGGCCATCTGACTGAGTCTGTGGAAGTCTTGTTTGGATTTGTAGGACGACTCGAGCCATTGGCTGAGTCATGCCATATCAACTCCATCTATTCATTCACACATACACAAAGATTGTAAACGTTCGTAAACGCAAATCTTAAACACTTTTAACCGACAAAAGGTTCAGAGAAACTCATACAAACCTCTCCTACGATCACGGTATCGCCTTCTTTAACGCCCATATTCTTCAGCGATTTGTTCACACCACAAGCATCAAGTACGTGCTGAAACCTTTTGTCTGAATCCATGTACCTATCCAAACACAAATCGCATCAACAGTGGTTAGTGACAGTTGATTAGTTAGATTGTATGAATCTTGGCTGTAGTTTAACGCATACCGCCAGTTAGTCATCTGGACAAACCGTTGAAGCCCGGCTCCAACTACATGCCAAGCCCTGGTACCACTATCGCGGAAGATCTCAAACTCATTAATGGCTGCTCGTCGTTCCTTATCAATCTTCTTAGCTACATGGTCCAGATTCTCATTCGCTTGATCGAACAATGCTATAGCCAATTTGAAAACAAACCCCATCAATACACTGCATAAGCACGGTTTCATTCTATTATGCCAAATTAAAAGTAGAGCACACCTTTGGGTTCTGCGTTGGCTGCTCTGTACTTCTTCAGGAGTTCATAAACGGAGGAGATTACTTCATGTGTGCCGTCTCTTTGTACTGCACTCATACAAAAAGGTTCAATCCCACGGGCACGAAGAGTTTCCTGAAACACTGGCCACTTCTCATAAGCATCTGGGAGGTCCATTTTGTTGTATGCCACTACGTAAGGCTTCTCGGCGATCTCAGGACTAAATAGTTCGAGTTCGAGACGAACAGCTTCAAACTCAAGTTCAGGTTGCGGAGCTGAACCATCCACAACATGTACCTTTACACCACAAAAGAGAGGCTCGTCTAAGAAAAAACAAAAATAAAGTACAAAGATTGAATCTAAAGACGGTTGTTTTACCAGTGCTGAACATCTCTCAGTGTGCCGAAGAAACTCATGGCCTAAACCGAAGCCTCTGTGCGCTCCTTCGAGCAAACCAGGAAGATCTGCGACCACCATCGTTGAATCGTAATCAAATGAAACCACACCTAGATTGGGAAGTAATGTGGTGAATGGGTAATTTGCTATGGTTGGCTGCGCGGCACTTATCACGCTCAACAACGTGCTTTTTCCTGCATTTGGAGCACCCACGATACCTACGTCTGCGACCAATTTCAGTTCCAAGTCCAGCCACCTATAGGAATATGTAAAATTATAATTCAGAATCAGAGCTTCCCAGAAAAAACCGAAATATAAGAGCCACACATTACATTTCTTAGAAAGGCAAACACAAAGTCGCACAGGTCTACACCAGCATGAAAGTGTTGGATTCTTAGACTAATAATCCAATCTAAAGATAACCCAGAAATTCAAATCCATTCATAAAACATCTCTGTATCAACAAGAGCATTACTACTTGCAAGTCAACACTCACATATACAAATCAAGCTTTACCAAACAATAGAAAGAGTTCTATGCTCCTAAACCAAAATGGAATCCTTGCATCCTTTAACAGTTTAGCTTCTATGATTATTTCATCCCTTGCGTAGCTAACATATGGGGGTGGAAAAGAAATCCATTTCAGAAACTCTACTACTAGCAGTGCGTTGAAGTCCCAAACTTTACACAATGTTCCATCAACAACCAAAACTGAAACAACTCAAATGAAAAAAAAAAAACCCTTACATTTCAGGACCTTCTTCACCATTTTCAGCTATCCTAGGAACTTTATTCATCCCCGATTTAAATGAAGCATTCCCTCGTCCACCTCTCCCTCCAGGCAACAACAACGCCCTCTGTCCCGGATGCAGCAACTCCAAAAGCACCTCCTTCTCCTCCTCCTCCTCCTCCTCCTCACCCTCCACCTCACTCCCAACCTCTCTAGCCTGTCTCACCACCGTCCCAGGAGCCACTTTCACCACAACATTATCTCCTTTAGCTCCACTCTGCATCTTCCCTCTCCCATGTTCCCCACGTCCCGCCCTGAAATGCACACTCTTACGAAACGGCAACAACGAATTCATCGACCCATCAACCTCTACATACACATTCCCTCCTCTCCCTCCATCTCCACCTGAAGGTCCTCCAAAAGGAACAAACTTTTCTCGCCTAAACGCCACCACACCGTTCCCTCCATCTCCAGCTTTCACATATATCTTAGCTCTATCAAAACACCGCATCACCGCTGGAACCCCTTTCTCCTTCACCCCAACTTCATCATCTTCCTCTTCCTCTCCCTCTTCACCCGAGAAACATAAAACTTCTCCATCCTTCAATCCAGATCCTTCACTCTCATCCGTATCATCACCATACTCAAACACTTCATCTTCCCAATCTTCATCATCTTCATTAATTGACCCTGAATTACCTTCAAATACATCCAGTCTTCTATAATTTCCCCAGATATCATCATCATCATAACTCTTCACCTCTTTCTCTTTCTCTTCTTCCTCCTTTTCCCCCAAATTTTCAAATTTTTCCTCGACCCTTGCAACATTTGACTCAGATAACTTCACTTCTTCGGAAATCTTTAAATAAGAAGAAGAAAAAAGAGATACATCGGAGAAATCTTCCCTAGGAGGAAGACGTGTATAAGTAGTAGCTTCGCCGCCGGAGTCGGAAACTGGCTGGAGTTTATCACCGCCGCGAGATTTAAGCTCGACTTCGCGTTTGAGCTTCGTTTTTCTAGGGTTTTTGGTTCTTCCCGAGACTTTGTCAGGTTTAGCGAAGATCTTCCGCGTCCTGCTGGGTCGGGCTAGAGCTTGAGGAGTGAAGAAACAGTTAATGGATATGGAAGCCATTTGGTTCTCTGAAAAAAAAACTAACGGGACTTTATGTTATACACATTTTGTACTAAATATTGATTTTTTATAGTTTCGTAAAATGACGAAAAGTAGTATAAACATGAGGACTTATGTTGCAAAAAAAAGAGAAACTTTTGTTACCTTTGAAGTTTGAAGCTTGGATCTCGCAGATTTGCTATTGTTGAGAGAGGGAGAGGGAGAGAGAGAGAGAAAGGGGCGCTCTAGGGTTTCTGCAGTTTCTGGTTCAGTCTCACCTTCCTCTTAAAGGGTTTTAATCTCTCTCTACTTCATTTGGTAGCTGACATTTTTCGTCGAGGGTTGTGACGATCTGTGAGATTAGAGAAAATGTATAGTGGATCTAGCGATGGTGAGAGTCACGATACATCGACGCAGAGGAAGATCCCGCCGGCTTCATCGATGCTTTGGGTTAGAAATCTACGACGGTATATCGGTTCCGGCGCTGGATTAGGATCGGAAGCTCTAATGGGTAAGGTTCTTTTTGCGGGTTGCTGCGTATTGGTTGTTGGGACAGTCTGTAGTTTTGTTTTTTTTATCTTTTAGGTTCAGGTGATGTCATAAGTTGAGGAAATTTTTAATTTTTAATTTATATGCATTTTAGAGTTCGTTTTGTTTTCGATACGAGTAAAGTTCCTGAATTTAGGACGTCGGGGAAAATATGCCTTTTATTGTATTGAAACACTCTGTTTAACTGTGATAGAGTCTTGCTTTTGCAGAGTTTGATAAGGGTTTAATGTTCTTTGTTTTGCAGAGCTTGAGACGAAGAGAATCTTGCTCGAGATATTCAAAGAGAAGCAACAGAAAAGCCAAGAGGCAGGCACCATACCGAGCTTCTACAAGAAGGCATGTCCTTTACATCGGTATTTTATTCAATATATAAAATGCTTGCCTTTGCATTTCAAGGCACTACCCGGTTAAAAATCTTGCATTGTGTTACACCCTTTCTAAAAGTTGGTAATTTGGGTCAGACAATAAGATTTTGTTCCTTTACTCTTGGTTCAGAAACCAGAAGAAGGATCTATTAGTCAAAGGGTACAGAGGCTTGCAAAATACCGCTTCTTGAAGGTATTGATTCTTCATTTCCTGCTCTTATTGCTTCAGAAAAAGTTTAATGTTTTTGCTCACTTCGTCATGTTGGTTAATTTCCATAGAAACAATCGGATCTTTTGTTAAATGCTGATGATTTGGCGGCTATGTGGGTTTGTTTGAGAGAAAATTGTGTGATTGATGATGCCACTGGTGCTGAAAAGGTACAAGCATCTTTTGTATAGTTTTGCGCTAGAGCTGAAATTATTTTTTATCTACGTTAACGTTGATGCTGATATTTGTGCTGTCTTGTCCATGTAGATGAACTATGAAGACTTCTGTCACATTGCCTCTGTATGTACAGAACAAATCGGTCCCAAATGTCGCCGGTTTTTTAGCCCATCCAATTTCATGAAGTTTGAGAAGGATGAGGCTGGGAGGATTGCCATTTTACCATTTTATCTTTATGTGATGCGTACGGTGAGTATCCTTATGTTTTTTTTTATTTGATGTCTTTGCAGTTTTGTTTATTGTGGCTAAATATCATCCTGTCGCCATAAGCTATCTATAGGGAGTTTCGTTGCTGTATTTGAGTGGCACCAGCTTAGCTTTGCTAGTCTTGGATATTTTTTTTCAAGTTTTTCTTACTTTGACTTGTTCTATACTTGATACTTTAACCAACTATAGTTTATACTTGTTTTGATGACAATATGCTCAACACTGTTCAGGTGTCACTTACACAAGCTAGGATTGATATGAGTGAGCTTGACGAAGACTCTGATGGTTTCCTTCAATCTCATGTAAGTACCCAAGTGGCTCTAAAGCTTTAATTTTAGAATTGGCCCAAGATTCTTCAAGTAGTCGTTCTACCTGTGGTGCCGACTCTTATGTCGAGTTCCTTACAAATAGTCTCTTTGATGTTGTTATTATAGGAAATGGAGGCCTACATTGGTGGTCTAATCCCTAATCTGGCACAACTGAGGGACATGCCTCCGGCCTTTAATCAAATGTATTGTCGCATAGCTGCACAAAAGTTTTTCTTCTTCTGTGATCCCCACAGGCGAGGTAGGCAAAAAGATATATCATTATGAGGCAGTGCAAAATTTGCTTGACCTAGTATTCAATCGCCATGTGTTAAATGTGATCTTTTTTTGCGTACAGGAAAAGCCTGTATTAAGAAGATACTGCTTAGTAACTGTCTGCAGGAACTAATGGAATTGCATCAGGTAAATTTTAGATGAAATGAATGGAATACAGCTCCGTCATCGTATAGCTTTCCACTTTCAGAAGCTACTATATATTTTGCTTGCATTTTCTGATGTTTCCTCGGGCATCCTGCGTTAGGAAAGCGAGGAGGAGGTCACAGACACTGAACAGGCAGAAAATTGGTTCTCTTTGACTTCAGCTCAACGCATATGTGGTGGGTGTGCTCTTTTGTCTTAGTACCTGCAGATAAACTGGAAACAGTTCTCGTTATTTTTAATTAAGAACTCAAATAAAAATTAATCTAGAGTTTCTCTTTTTTCTGTAGATATGTTTCTCGCACTTGATAAAGATATGAGTGGATCGCTGAGCAAACAAGAACTCAAAGAATATGCTGATGGGACCCTAACCGAGATTTTTATTGAAAGAGGTAAAATCAAGCACTTTTGGTCAGTGTAGGATTTTTGTGGTATTGATACTCACCAATTGTGATCGAGACAAGCTTAATATATTTTATAAGTGGTTGGGTATTTACTAGTTTTTCCTTTGTTTCTGTAGTGTTCGATGAGCATGTCCGGCGTGGTAAAAGCGGCGCAGGCAATTCCCGGGAAATGGACTTTGACAGTTTCCTCGATTTTGTTCTTGCTTTGGAAAACAAAGACACTCCAGAGGGTTTGACATATTTATTCCGTTGTCTTGATCTCCAAGGGAGAGGCTTTCTCACTACTGCCGATATTCACTCTCTCTTCAGGTAATGAATCTTTTTATCAAGCAATTGAATCTGTTTGGTTTTTTACTTTTAATAGATTTCGTTTAAAGACATGGAAGTAAAGAAGGGGAGCATCGAAGAGTTGTGATGTTATCTGATACAATCTTCCTAAATAAAAACTCTGCATTTCCTGCTTGCGGAAGCTGAGTTTTGTTCCGCAAGTCTCATATCTGCAAAGACACTAGTGCATATAAAACACACCGTTGATGTGTGATAATGCCATTGTCTCTCTTTTGAATGAGTGTCTCAAATTTTATCTCTTTAACTTGCAGAGATGTTCACCAGAAATGGATAGAAGGTGGGAACTATGAATTGTGCATAGAGGATGTTCGGGATGAGATCTGGGACATGGTGAAACCATCTGACCCGTTAAAGATAACTCTGGGTGATCTCTTGGGATGTAAACAAGGTGGAACCGTTGCGAGCATGCTTATAGATGTGCGAGGCTTCTGGGCTCATGACAATCGTGAGAACCTTCTTCAAGAAGAAGAAGAACCACCTGAGGAAGAGTCTCAGTGATGATGTTATTTTCTGTGTCTACCTAACTAATCATTGAGATCAAAAGTCTCCACTAGTGAACAGTTTCATCTCCTCTCTTATGTGTGTATCTCTTGTAAGAAGCTTATTAGTTGGTGACGTTTAATGAAATGGCTGTTTATATTGTTACTTGTCTTATACTTGGAATCTGATTTGATTTTTGAGATTTCTGAATTCGTTTTCTTTTTTAAATTAATCCACTAAACATAGACATAGATTCAGTTATGTCTTGAGTATTACAAAATGGAAGTCTTAAGGTTATTGTGTTGTCTCTGGTCTGTGTTCAGACATGGAAAGGCTTTCTGGGTGTAGCAGCTCGATTTTCCAGAGATTGCAACCTTTGCTTCAGATGAAACACTTCAACCTACGTTCATCTCACGTTGTTAGAAAAAACGCAAAATTGAACAGATTGTATCGATAATGATGATGATAATACCTGCAACTGGAACGCTCTTGCTCTTTCTCCCGCAAGAACTCCTCTCGTTGAATGCAACTCCTACAAAAACCGGTAACACACAATGCTTTTAAACTTTGATCACCAAGTTTTGAAAACGCTTGTATATCCACAAGGATTTTACCTTTTGTGTATCGTCTAGGACAGCTTTTAGGAACGCTACATCATGCTCGAGCCTGACATTGTCGGAGTGAACCATATTTGACAAACTATTAGCTTCCTCTTGAGCGAGCTCTAACCCGGTAAGCTTCTCCTTAAGCAATTCAACATCTCTCATGGCGTCAGATAGTTTTTTATCTGTCTCTTGTTTGCTCCTCAATGCAACCGACACATTCCTCTCAGCTGCCTCTCTTCCCGCCAATGCTGCTTCTAACTGCCCTTCCAGAATCCCATTTCTTCTTATAAGAGCCGTCATTTTCGCCTCATGGAATTGGTACACGCTTGATGATGACATTGATCCTGCAAAATTGATATTATCCATTTCCTGGAATATCAAGGCGCCATCGACGTTTTCTAAAGGAAATGTTTCAGAGCACTGCTTCTGGATATTTGATATTTCATGGTCAGAAACCATAGAAAGTGTTTTCTCTGCTGTAATCTTTGCTCCTCCATTGTTGTCATCTGCAGTCTGAAACCATGAGAAGAAATTGCATACGTTTAAAGGCAATTCAAGAACACCAGTGAATGCAGGTGAATCATGAACTAACTATATATACCCGAGGCACGGAAACTTCTTCTGAGCACTTAGTAGGTTCGATTACCGCTCTGTATTCCTCTTCGGTGCTGAACTGTTTACGCAAAGAGACATTTCCAGAAGACGGGTTACGATGATCACCGAAAGCAATATCTGATAAAGACCTTCTACCAGAGCCGCCGTGCTCTTCAATGGCTGAAGCAAGTTTCTGTCTGGCAACTGAATCAATGAGCCTCTGTGAAGAGGCTTTGACTGATTCATCAGAGGTTATAGCCGCCGAGGGAGAAGATCGTTTACCAAACAGTAACCGGCCGGGGTTTTTCTTGGAAGTTGTCTGCGGATGTGTTGGCGATTCACTCTTGTTCTTGTCAACGATAAAAGCCTCAACCTTTTCATCAAACAGATTCAGACTTTGCATCAAAACACGGATAAAGATCAAAAATTTGAAACAAAAATGTGAACAATGCAGCGGAATGATGAGGCTCGTACCTGATTAGAAGGATCTTTTTTCGTTCCTCCAAAAGCTACGAGGAAATCTTTATCTTTGTGTTGCAGAAGAACTAGACTAAATCCCTATACCAAACATATTACAAGCAACAACTGAGCTTTAACAGATAGCGGTTGAAAGAATATAAAAGTTAGTTAAATATAAAATGGGATTTTTCTATTTATCCACCTTGTTGGATGTGATAGAAGATTGAGAAGAGATGCTTGTCACAGACCACTCGACCGTTAGGATATCGAAAACTAATGTTTCCGCGTGTCCTACAAACAAAAAAAAGGCAAACTTGTAAGATCCAATAGATTCAGCGCGGTTTCAAGGTAGAACTTACTCTTCTTTCTGCTTCCACCTCCGGTTATATACCATTTAGTACCGCAAAGAACTCCACAACTACCCGCTCTTGGAGACGGGTGAAATCCTCTCATCTTTATTCTTGACCATACCATCTTGATGACACCAAAAGATACAAAATGTTAAGTGTCAAGAAACCAAAAACAAAATTCAGTTATAGTAAAAAAATATAGAAAGACGGGTGTGGACGAAAAGTATTACGGTTTCAAAGTCGAGTGAGTATAAGTCATTCAGTGTTTTGTTCTTGCCCGAACCTCCAAACACAAACAGAATTTTGTCGTCGAATAGCGTGGCTACATGATGCGATCTTGCACACGGCCGTGTTCCTCTGGTATTTTAAGAAAAACCGTGTCAAGAATACACCAGTAGGAGTTTAATGTAAACTGTCATCAGAAACGCACGAAAAAACTCACGTGCAATTAAGAGGAAGCCATGTGGATGATTTGAGATCAAACATATGAAGATCGTTTAGTTTCCTCTTCTTAGAGTCTTCACCGCCGAAAAGTATCAATACGGAACTGGCCCTCACCACTGTGTGACCATTGCGACTGACCTGCAATTACATATACATATCTAAATCAGATTTTTTCTCCAAGTCACTTCACAATCCAAACCACAAAGCCACAAACTTCTAAATGTATATTGCACAATAGAAACTTACCGGTAAGTCTCCTTTTGCATCCATTAGCGACCAGCATTCTGAATCAGTATCAAATGCCCAAACTGCCAATTATATATATAAATACAACACCATTTTAGGCAGAGCAAAACATCAAAAGTCTAGACTTTAGATTCCAAACAACTGTGTGAAACCTGAAACTCTATCACTGCAGGGATCTGTTTTTCCACCCACCAATAGCACTTTTTTACCCCAAGAGACCTAACAACGGATTGAAAAAACAATAAAAACCGAAAGGTATAAAACCACAAAACCAGATACATCTTTGCTAAAACCAACAATCAATTACCAAGCAATGGCCTTTCCAAGAAGGGATCATGAGAGGAAGACTACTTGGCGATAAGTAAACTTTCGAAGACGCGGTGGACCATGTAAATGAATCAAAGTTAAGCACCTGTAAATGCAAAGCTGAGAATATCAATCCCTTTAAGCTAGTGCTTGCTACCGATAACTTGTCCCTTGTCTTTTTACCTGTACATCATCCAACAAGCCATTACCAGAATCTCCACCAACTACTATCATTTTGTTCCCAATAGCCGCTGCCGCATGCTGCATGAAAGTGAAAACATTTAGTTTTTGAAAACAGCTCAGAAGCTAATGACTGGAAAAAAAAGCAACCGAGAAACTCGTTACATTAAAGCGTGGAGCGGGTTTAGCCCCACCAACCGATAACACCATCCAATTTTCAGAATTCCCTGATGAAGGCTGGAAATCAAGTTCATCAGAATAACTAGTGGCAGCCAGAGCAGCTTCATTCTGCATCGTGTTTATTAGAAATCAGATAACAGTCAATATTACCAAACAGTTAAATATTGTGGTCTTCTTATATAACTTACACTAGAGTTATCCGCGCGTTTGATCGTTCGCAAAGGACTCTTATATCCTTGAACAGACTCCGCGAGCTGTACCTTCTTAACTCTGATCAATTACATCCACAATCAGAGAAGAAACATAAACAATTGAATCTATAGGAACCATGGAACGTGTTTACATGATTAAAAATTGCTTCAACCTAAAAATAGAATAAAGCCGAAGATTCAACACTACTTCATATGAATAAAGAAAGGACCAATACTTGATCCTATAACAATATTATAACAAGGAACTGCTTTTACAGTAAGCTTAAACAGGATACTCCAAAAGGTGTGATTCCTAAATCAATTGTTATTCGCTGATAATGTAAACAAAGAAAAAGATAAAGAAACCCCAAAAAGTTCCCAACTTTTAGAAAATCAATACAGACCCACAAAAAGGTGAGAAGTGTAAAAGAAGACTAACCTGCCAAGTCTCATGCGCCTCTTAGAAAAGCTGAACATTTTCTTCCAATTTCTCAGAAATCCCCAGGAAAAAAAAAGAACCCTAAAAAAAAGAAAAAGAAAGCTGCATTGTCATCATCCTGAGATACCCAAAGCAAGAGATTACTGAAATTGTAAAAGAGGATCCGTTCTTAACCTGTTGTGAATCTAGTCAGAAGTTTACAAGCTGAGCCAAATCTGAAAATCAATTTTTCTAGAGAGGATCAACCACCACAATGGCCATATCCACGGCTCAAAAATGACGTCGTACTGATTCCTAGCAAGCTGTCTTGGGGCCAGAGCAGGGAAATGATTGGAGGGGAGGATTGATTTAGCTTACGGAAGCATATAAATTTGTTGTCTTTAAGCAATAACAATGTGACCAAGTTGTGGAAAAGAAAAAGAAAAAAACGAATCTTGGAATGATCTGGGTTTACTTACTTACTTAGCCGTCGAGAGAGAGAGAGAGATGGGAACAACCGTTGTGTCATGTGTGTGGTTTTGGGTCGTTGGGTTATGGCGACATGTTTTGTCTGTTTCTGCGGAAGTGTGATTTGAGTTTAGTTTGCCCAGAAGATATCTAATGCTCACGATTTGCGACGCCTTTGTGGGTCCCTAACTTCGCTACTTCCCGCGACTTATATGACTTTTCGATATTTCTCTTTCAAATCTATAGTAAGACTTACTTTTTTACTCTTTTTAATATAAAATATATATAATGTTTTTTTTTATTTAGTGATTTTAGAAGAAGAAAAAAACAGAGTCAAAACTATACAAAAATATTACTGATCGTTTTATATTTTAAAAAGTTAAATAAATTCATTTAAAGTATCATTCTATATGAAGATAAATTATTAAAACCTAAAACGTCAGTTTAATTTTATAGGACAAAGGTATTATTTATTAATATGTTGGCTAGTTCAAAGTTTTGCTCGTGTAAAATTATTTTCGGTACAATTTTTCTGATGCCCCCAAAAAATGTATTATTATTATTAGTCTGCAATCTTGTTTTTTCTTCTTCATTCTTATATTAGTTTATGCAAGTTAATTATTATTACGCCTTTTGTTCTACTATATTCAATATTTTATGAGTGTTTGTTTGTTTTATTTTATTAGATGTTTTGCAAATTTTTATAATCGTTATATTTAATTTGCAGTATCTTTTATGATTAGTTGAACTGTTAAAAACTAAAATGTTAAATGATGTTTTTGTGGAAAAAAAAAAATTACCTAATATGCGTATTTCTTAACCAAAACATTTTTATAGAATGGGAGAGATGGATTATTATATTTATAAAAGTTCATATAAGTCAATACATATATTTTTAAAAGACAACCACAAAAAAAAAAAGACAACACAGATTTATTGATCCGACGTGGACTCATCATATCACCATGCCATAGATCATAAGATCATAGATGTGTTAAAATATTATTCGGCGTACTTAACTTAGTGTTAAGTAAACTAGTTAAAAACATTACAAGTCAAACCCACAATGCACCAGCCCGCTTAAGCATAGGAATCAAGGATCCGTTAAGATGTAGACTCATGACCTCGTTGGCTCCACCGACCAACTCTCCGCCGATGAAAACCGCCGGAACTGCGGGGCTACAACCTAACCGTAACAACGCCTGCTCAAGCTCCCTCCCTCTAGGTATCTCATCGAGCTCGTAAACCGCTGGATTTGCTCCGAAATCGCAGAGCAAAGTTTTGATCGTGTGAGACATACAACACGAGCTCTTGCTGTATATCACCACCGGTCTCTCCATCACCATCTTCGTTATCGTCTCCATTGCTCTTTTATATGTTATATATGATCCAACAGCTTCTTAAGTCGTTTCTTAAATAGGTTTATGAATCAATATGTATGTATACTCTTGATAGATTGGAAATATATGTAGAGATTTAAGGGAAAATAAAAACTCTTGATTCTACTCTGAGAATAGGGGTTTTGTGTAATGTTGTGTGGATATGAAATATGTGAGGAGTGTTTGTTTATATAGAGGCAGTCAAGACGATGATTATAGGATTAGATGGGAAAAGATGTTTGGACTTTGTTTCTAACGACATCGTGTCCGAAAGCGACACAACTTCAATTTTATTTTGGATCACAATGTAAGTATTGAGGATCCAATATTTTTCGAACTTATCTTTTCTTTTCATTTTTATTGTCCATTTAGGCATTTAGGCATTTAGACATACTTATAGTCATGGCTAAAAGGTGGGAATGTCCTTCGTACGGTTCCATCAAGCGATCTATAGTCGATCTCAAGTAATATTAAAAACCTAAGTGATTAAATAATAAAAGAGTCGTATAGGTTTATACTGTTTTAGTCAAATCAAATTGGCTAACCGAGTAGCCACCTACGCCGATGTTTTGAAATTTGAACTATGGTTTTTATCTTCTTTTATTGAAAGTTTATATTTTTCTCGGCTATAACTCATTGTGGTTCATTAAGAATTTACTAAATCTCGTATATTGAAAATCACGGATTTTGCTATGGGCTGAACCCAAGTGACTAGATAGACATCATTGTGGTAAGCTATTGAACCATGCATGTGCATTTATAAGTACCTTCAACATTTTAATTTTTTTAAAGTGCATACAGTAAGGCGTCAGGTAAATCCAGCAGTCTACTTAATCTAATGCCGTTAATTGTTTTATTTACAATTAGGGTACATGCCACCTTGTCCTTGGAGGATTAGCATCGGAAATATATAGATCACGAGATTTGGTTCTAGACTTTAAAAACTCGATTTAAGTTAATCTAATTAGGATCCTCCAATCATCTTAAGTTTCCTGAACCAAAGATATTTAATTTTATGTTTCCCGAATGTTACTGCCATAATTATTATAGAAGGTTAAAGTTAAGTTGGATTTCTTGCATATGCATTTTCTTACATATGATTCTCTCTCTTTCTCTCTAAAAAAAGAATATGTAAAGCCTATCAGGAGGCATCTTATGAGTTGGAGAAATATTTATCCAAAATAGGGGCTCTTTTTTCTTTAGGCCCCGTCCCGTTCTCCTACGTGAGGATTCTATTCTCGACTCGCCACTTCCACATTTTGCAACTCACAAAAAACTTTTTGTAATAATTATAAGTGAGATGAAGAGAGAAAGATTCTATATGTGAGCTCAGCATATTTGCTTTCATAGTGACTAACGAATTTTAAGGACAACGAATCAAGAATACGTATGAAAGTAAACACACATACTTATATGTATATATGCCTTCGAGGTCCCCTTTTTTCCCACGCAACATGAGGTTTTGTTAAAATTCCATTTCACTAATCATGGTTTATTGGTTATTGGTTATCTAGCTAAAACATCCAATCTAAACGTTTTCATATAATGTGTGTGTGTGTGTTTTTTTTGCATATACATGCACAAACATAAAAAACATGCATTGTGCCCATGATTATTATATTTCTTTTTGGCAAGCGAGGAGTTATAGTCACTTTGGACCAGAAATTCTATCATGATAATTAAATCTGTTGGTAAAAATCGAACCCAAGATATGGTCATTCATCCTCCCCTTCAAAAGCTCCCCAAGATCGATCGGTAGAACTACCAACACTGGGTTAAACTTTGCATCCGAAATTAGACCAATATCATTTTAGATATGCATATATTCTCACTAGACCATGTCGTAATCTGGTCCCATGATCTCGGATAAGATGCGTGACCTAGACGGTCCATTGCAACATGCCAAATATTGAGATTAACCACATATAAAATATTGGTGGTCTCGACTCTCAACAGCTTTATTACAGAAGGAGACATAACTGGTATGCGATTGTTTTCTAAATAGCTAAATCTGTTTTGAATAGGGCTCATGTTTCTGCAAAGCTTGTTTCAAGATGCAAATTTGATGCTAAATTATTTTGTAACCGGCCCTATATGTATTGTCATCCTAAAGATTTTTTAACAACAATATATATAAAGAAAATGACTAATCAAATCCTGCATTTTTGTAACACTATTGTCATCCTTGCTTTTTTAAGATTTAACTTAAAAGTATTTAATTTCCCTTTTTATAATTCCATCGAATCCTTGGTTGGGATGTGTTGATGGCTACAAGCACGTGAAAAGATTAATTTATCCAATATATAAACGAACCTTTCTTTTTCCATACTGCAGATGCTCCTTTCTAGACTTGCTTACATATATCATAATACGATAATTAATAGATTCGATGATGGTTGCATGTACGACTCTTGGACCTCAAAGTTTGGCCTGCTAGAAGACCAATGGCCAAATTTGGGTTCATGCATGCATGGTGGAAATACCGACATGCAATGTTTTATTTTTAGTTTGAAAAATATATATCACCCATATGTATATATATATAGCATAAGTTATGCGATCTACGTATTGTGCTGTAGTACTATAATTACATGAATTATTAAACACTAATCTTCGGTAAAGTCCAAAAAATTTTGTTTTAAAACCTAGACCATATAGAGGGACCAAAATCATTGGTTTGTTAACCAAACTAGTTGAGTAATAATTAGTAATTGTTAAGAGGGTTCTTGTATATTGAAAGTATATTATATTATAAATATATATATGGAAAGAAAGGGAAAGAATGTACGTTATAGGATAAGATATACGGAGATCAATATATGCCTTCGTGTGTGATATGATTTATTTATTAATTATATATAAAGTAGGAAAAGAATGTCAACTTTCTATGCTAAATACAAGATATATTAGAAATTAAAGGTGATATTTATCTGTCATGCAATTTGAATATGTCGTGAACAAAATATAGATAGAATATATGCGCTGTTTATTATATTTTTATAATACATTATGTGATTTACATGTATGCCACACTTCATGCTTTTAAAAATTGTATATTAAACTAGTACGGTTTTGTAAGAATAAGATCGCGAGGGCGGTTTCGTGGCATCACATATTACCATGTACTATCGTCCGTACATGACCGTACGTCATGTGGTTGCAACTTAAATTGCATACATTTACCGATATATTAATAAAATATAATTTTCCAATTATATGAGTTAGATGCTAAAAAAGTTATTTGAAGAACAAATTTATCTTTACATATATTCGTGTATTTCTCTACATATCTCCAGTATATTACGTGGAGGTATGAGATTGATAAAGATGAGTTTGGCGTCAGCTCAAATAATGCTCCAACCCGCTACAGAGAAACGCGTGTTCCCACAAACGATTCCGAATCATATTCCTCATTTTATTTTTCTTGCCCCAAATTAAAAGTTCGATTTAAAATTTCGAGTTTTTGAAGAAAAAACGAATTCTCCTTTTTTTGGCGTCAAACAAATTCACCTTTTGAGATATAAAACTGCAGATTCATTTGCACCTAAAGTATAGATAAACATATATATAGTGTTGGCTATATAGTCATCCCAAAGGGCAAAATCATCAGTATTTAGAATTTTAAATGTATATGTATAAAGTATTGTATATATATATGTATATACAATACATATATATATATATGTATTAAAACTGAGGATTGGAATATGAAAAAGAGAAAGAACATCGAGAAAATGTAGTCCATCATCATCGAACCAGATAAGAAGCGAATGTCTAATCAAAATTTGATCATGGTATACATAACAGCAATGCGCATGCAAAAATCAAAATTTTGAACCTAACTTCATTTAATTTAACGGTCATTACTCATTAGTCATTACAAACAACTATCACCACAAAGTACTTTTACGGTTTTACCTCATCATTTTTTTTTTTGGTCGGCCAACTTTCTTTTTCATTAAAACTTAGACATCTATTACAACTAGCCAGGTGGAATAAAATTAGGTGAACAATCAATACATGGTAAAAGTAAAGTTTATTTGACCAAAGTATCGGTTTCTCTGTTCTCAGATCTTGGAATATGGATGAAATCGATTTCTGAGAAAACGTGTGCTAAGCTTAGGACATTCATTAAAACTCCATAGATGTTTCGAATTTCCTCCTTTGCGTTGATTGCTGAGATCAGAATTTGTGAGTCCGAGAGAACTTGGATCGCTGAGATTCTTTTCTGCAGAGCAGCTTGCAATCCAGACCGAATTGCAATTGCTTCTGCCATCAGTGGGTTGTCTATAAATTCAGCTTTCCACGATCCTCTGATACTCGGATCTTCTTCAGTTCCGCTAATTATCCAACCGATTCCCGCTTCTAAGGTACTCTCTTTCCACGCCGCATCCGTATTTAGGGATCTTAGCTCTGGCTTTCTTTGTTTTCGTTGCTGTTGCAGAGTAGATTTTTGTTGAGATTCATCGATTTGCTGTGCTCTATCCCATTCTGCCGCTTCTTTAACTGCCTTTGAAATGCATTCCATTTCAGAGAAGATCCGATTTTGGAAGAGCAGATGGTTTTGTGCTATCCATAAGATCCAACAAAGCCATGGAAACAGAGGGGTTCTTCCCACTCCTGTTGGTGGTAATAGAGAGATTTTTGTGCCCCTTCTCATAACTTCTTCAAAGGATTCATCATCGTTGAGGCTCAGGTGGTGTGCCAGCGGAGCCTGTTCCCATAGAGATTTTGCAAAAGGGCACTCAAAGAAAAGGTGTTTAGCAGTTTCAATCTCATTGCATCGGATACAACATGTTCCTTGGCTCATTCCCTTTGCTCTTAGGGATTCTCAAAACGGTAATGCTTTCTGGATTACTTTCCATATGAAAACCTTCAATTTTGGTGAATATGCCTGAGCCCAAATTTCTTTAATCCAGTTCAGAGGTTGCTCTACTCTGTGAAGACGAGGTAAGCTTTCTTCTTGAGAAACTTTGGCGTAGTAGCCTGATTTAGCACTGTAGATTCCTGAGTTACTATGAAGCCAGCGATAACTATCCTTTGCTCCCCTAGTACTCGGTTTTAGGCATAAAATGTCCTTTGCTATTTCTGGGCAGATTAGTTGGATCTTTTCCTTATCCCATTCCATAGTATTTTCCTTGAAGAGCTCTGAAACAGTGTACTCTGAAGTATTTCTGTTGCTGGACCAGTTAAAGTTCTGTTTGCTGCCTTTGGTAACCATGGCTCTCTCCAGATAGATGTTGATTTTTCATCTCCTATGGTCTTTATTACATGAGGTGCTATTAGATCCCTTCCTACTAAAATGTTTTGCCACCCATGAGATGCATTGCTTATTGGTTTAACTTCAAGAAAGGATGCATCAACACAGTATTTTTCGGTGAGGATTTTACTCAGTAGACAGTGTGGGTTGTTTAATAACCTCCAACTGAGTTTACCTAGTAGTGCATCATTGAAGTCAGCAACTTCTCTGAAGCCCAAACCACCCATTTTCTTTGGTTTTACCAGTAATTTCTAAGCCACCCAACACATTTTTTTCTTCTCAAAATTTGAATCCCACCAGAATCTGGTAAGCACTAATTGGATACGATTGCATAGACTCAGAGGAATTTTGAAACAAGACATGGTATAGGCAGGAATTGCGGTTAAAACAGCTTTTAGTAGGGTATATTTTCCTGCTCCCGAGAGGCATCTTGTTGACCAAGCAATCGTTTTCTGTTTGATTCTGTCAATAATTGCCGCAAATATATCTTTTTTTTCCTACCAAAGTGCTCAGGTAGCCCAAGGTACTTTCCTATTCCTCCCTCCTTCCTGATCCTTAAGATATTTTTTGCATTTCATGAATGTGAGGGGGAGTCTTAGACGAGAAAGTTACTGTTGATTTTTCTGTGTTGATCTTTTGGCCTGATGTGCTCTCATACGTAGCTAGTATTTCCTTTAGTGCATTGCAGCTCTTAGTATTTGCCTTGCAAAAAAAACATCGTATCATCTGCGAAAAGTAAGTGATTTACTCTTGGGCTCTTCTTTACCTTTATGCCTTGTAGATTTTTACTAGCTTGGGCATTTGCACACAATCCAGATAGGACTTCACTGCATAGGATGAATAGATAGGGAGAGAGTGGATCGCCTTGGCGCAGTCCACGATTAGGAGAGACTCTACCCTGAGCGGTTCCATTCACTAGGAATGAATATGACACGGTTGAGATGCATTGGTGAATCCAGTTTCTCCAAGTCGGGTGGAAACCAAACTGTTCTATAACAGCCTCCAAGAAGTTCCACTATATCCTGTCATAAGCTTTACTCATATCCGTTTTCACTGCCATTGAACAATGCTTTTTTGCTTTTAAAATTTTCAGGGAGTGCAGTGTCTCATGGGTGATGAGGATGTTGTCTGAGATGGCACGACCCGGGACGAAAGCTGATTGGGTCTCCGAGATTAGACAACCGAAGATCGGTTGGAGTCTTTTTGTAAGTATCTTTGCTATCACCTTGTAAAGGACCTTACAAAGGGCTATTGGTCTATATTCAGCCACTTTCTTTGGGTTTTGGACTTTTGGAATCAGTCTAACATGTGTATGGTTTATCTTTTCCTGCATTTTCCCAGAGGTAAAAAAACTGTTGGATCTCTTCCACAATGGTATCTGCTGTAAAGTCCCAATGAGAATGGAAAAAGCTTGCGGGGAACCCATCCGGTCCCAGAGCCTTTGCTCCATGTATCGAAAACAGTGCTGATCTGATTTCTTCCTTGGTAGGGATTTGGATAAGCTGAGCATTCATTTCTGGAGTTAATTTCTTTTCCAGAATCTGACTTATAATCTGCTTGATATGATCCAGGGGAGCACTGTTTGATTTGAATAGGTCTGAGAAGAAAGCAACTATGAATCTCGTTATATTTCCTTCTTCGTAATGAACTTGACCATGTCATCTTCAATCACTGAGAATTTATTGATCGTACGTCTTCCTTTTGTGACAGAGTGGAAATATCCTGAATTTTTGTCTCCTAGTGCCAGCCACAATTGTCTGCTTCTCTGCATCCAATAAGTTTCCTCTTTGTTATAAGCTTCCTATAGAATCTGGTTAATTTCCTAGATTTTTTGTTCATTAGAAGTTTGAGAGGCCATAGCTGAATCGAGTTTTTCTCTGGCTTCTTCTATTGTTTTGTTACCATTAACATGAGTCTGCTTATTCCATGTAGAAATTGCTCCTCTTATCCTTCCCAATTTTTTCTCAATAGGCTCCAAGTGATACTCTCTCCATATTTGATATATCATTTCTTTGATCTCTTTGATCTCTTTGTTGTGTTCCAGACTTCTATCAAAACGGAAATTTTTTGTTCCTCTCTTACGGGTTTGATCGAAGAAGATTACCAGAGGTCTGTGGTCTGACTCTTCAAATCGAAGATATTCACTTCTTCCTGCTGGGTATGAGGCTGCCCATTCAGTGTTTGACATGGCTCTATCCAGCGACATTGGACCAAATAAGTTTGTCTCATTCCCCTCCAAGAGAGACAGTTACCAGAGAAGCGAAGATCGAAAAGATCATTTTTTGACATAAAGCTTCTGAAATTGCTGAAGGAGTTTTCAGTTCTCTGTGGTCCACCTTGCTTTTCCGAGTTGCTGAGAATTTCATTAAAATCACCTGTTAACAGCCAGGGCTCTTCCCTTTCTTCCCCTATACTGCTAATTAGTCTCCATACTTCATTTCTTTTCGTGTGGTCAGGTTCACCATAGACGAAGGTGGCATAAGATTTTGTATTCTTGTGATGAATCACAGAATCAATAAAGTTGTGGCTTGAGGAGAGGATTTCTACTTTGATTTCTTTTTTCCAGAATAGAACAAGGCCTCCGCCTACTCCATGAGGTGAGACAAAATGGTGATTATCAAAAGGTAAACTCTTAAGCTTGTTGAGTACAAAGTCATCTGAGTTTTTTTTGTCTCAGAGAGAAATATTACATCAGGTTTGTTTTTCTTGTACAAATCCTTGATGCGTCGAACTGTTGTGGGCTTCCCCAAACCACAACAGTTCCAGCTTAGACCTTTTAAGGAACAAGAGGAGATGGATCCTGAAAATCCATCCTCTTCTTTGTGGTTGCTGGGATTAAGTTGATTGGAGGGTTCTGCTGGGATCTTAGTGCATTAATTGCATTGGAGGTTGATGCAACACTTCTCTGACCCAAGCTCTTTGCTTTAATTATTTGATCCGGCTATGAGTTTGTAATCTGAGGGGCTGGAGCTGAGCTAGGGCCCGCCGCAGTTGCAGGATCTCCAGCTTTTGATTTTGAAAATGATCCAGCTTTTTCTGTTTGTTGTTTGTGGCAAGAGAGACTTCATTTATTAGTTTAGAAGGAACTGTTCTTACCCTGGTAGGTTTTGGTGATTTCTTTACTTGCATGACCTTTCTCTTCTTTCCACTGATCTTAGACAGTAAGTTTGGGCTGCTATAGGTTAGGCGACTTGCTATATGTGAGGTCGGCCTCTCTTCCTTTTTAAAGCTTCAGGTTGGTCTGCGTTTACAGCTTCCTCTAATTCAGTTTCACTGTTTTTGCATGCAGTGTTTGTGGTGCTTGTGGTCTGGGGTGACACAGGGGCTAATGATTGAGCTTCCACCGCTAGAATTCGCTCCGCTGTCTCCGCCATGAGTCCTTTTGCTTCTGATTGCATCACTGTTCTGCGTCTTGCCGCACTCTTAGTGGGATCTGCACATGAGATATATTGGAGAGTTGTCTCTCTTAGCTCCTCTACGATTTCCTCTACTGATCTCGGAGTGGCTGGTGGCTGGAAGTCCATGGTATTCAGGTTTCTCTCTAGAGGAGGTCTTTTTGTTCTAGATTGACTTGACTCTGTTGGGTGTAGGTTCTCCACAAGTCTTTGTTTTTCTCTCCAGACTTGTCCTGGATTAGTTTGAGGAGTTGCTGATCTTTGGGATTGGGAACCTCTAATGCCTTCTGTTCTAAGATCTGAAGCTTGGGAGTAGGCCCTGGATCCTCCCTGTCTGTGGTTACGGAAGTCATCTCTCTGGGACTGAGAATGTCTTGCCATCGATTCTCCTCTTGGAGGTCTAGGTGCTTGGCTAGAGTAGTGGAGCCGGGAAATCTCATTGCCTCTAGAAGACGGATGTGAGGTCAATTGGTTGCGATTGTTTGGAAAAATTTCCCCATGTCTTCTAATCTGGTAGGATCTATTCCTCCCCTGACTTAATGAACGATTACTTTCTGATCTTCTTTGAGAAAAAACCCGATTATAATCTTGCTCTCTGGTTTGTTGCAGGTTATGGGGCGCTTCCTTACCAGTCCTATCACGAGGGATGTGGCTGGTGGATTTTGAGATGGACTTCTCCTGAGAGGCAGCTGTCGAAACATAAGAGCAATTTTTATCATCGTGTGAAAGTCTGTTGCACAAGGTACAATGGTTCCTCAATCTCTCATACTCCAAAGATATTTGCGTTTCTGCTCCATTTTCGAATTCGATATTAGTTTCCTTCACCAGTGGTTGAAGCCCGTTAATAGAGACTCTGACTCTAGCTGAAGTCAGGGTAAGTTTGTGCTTTTCGAGCTTTCCGATAGCACTACCAATCTTAACTATCATCTCCTCCTTCTAGAACTAAAGGGGCAACCCTTTGATTTTGACCCAAAAGGGGATATCCGAAGGAAAAAAGTCAGATATCACAGGTTCCCATCGCTGGAGGATTACCATGTATCTAGCAAAATAGAGGGGGCGGTTATCAAGGACCTTTTCAAGGTCTTCCTCATAATCAAACCTGAACTGGAAACAGTCATTTCCCAGGTCAGAACCCACTGCTCTTCCCTGAAGATCCCAAGACTGGGAGAGGAAAGGAATAAGGGACCAAATCCTTTGCACCACAGGGTTTGTAACCCTCCCTATCAGAGTTAAAGCATTCGCAGCTATCGTGTCAGATGTATCCATCTGTGGCGCCTTTATTCTGAGTTTTGGGGTCTCATTGTTTATAGCTAACATCTTGCATTTTTCTATTGTAGTGTAACGATTCGTCATTCTGAAAAATGGGGAGATGTCTGAAAAGATCTTGCTCACACTGGCAGAGAGGAGTCTGTTCTCACCTGAGACAGAAGATTTGAAAAGAAAACTTGCCGCTATAAGAGTTCTTCCTAACTTAGATTCTGATAAGAGATCAAAGTTGGAGATTGGTTTCCATGTTCGTGGAGAAGAACGGAAGATTTATGCTCCATTGCTGACATGGGCCAAAACTCATACTCTAGATGTGTATTAGCCTAGTCCCGGAGGTGAAGCAGCTAACCCTGGGGTCTTCATCATGGTCAGATCGCCGGAAAGGCCCAAGAAATCTTGCCGGAGTTGGTTACGATCCAGTAGATAAAGCCCAGAGCCGGAGGATAAAGAGAACTAATCTTTGGACAATAGCAAAACCGGGTAGATAAGTACTTGGTATTACTTAAACCGGGAAGTAGAAACAGCCTTGGGAACAGCGCCTGAGAGCGTTTATTTGGGTTTTTTAGCTCATCATCTTCTAATTAAGTTTTCCATATAGTGCATTTGGAGGCAGCAAAACGAGCGTCTTTATATTCAAACGTTGTGCCCTAATGCCATTGTGCCACTACGACTTAATCCTGAGAACGTTGTCTCGCGTGTTCTTAATTTATTTCTTGTTCTGGCAATTATTTTTATTTTTGACTAACTCATCATTTTTATAGAAGCCTGGCGCTGCCTTGGATCAGTAACAAGTGTGGCCAAAAAGCATCAGAAAATGCGAGATCACACATATGTTTTTGCCAAAAAAGGAGCCAATAATAGTCTGGATGCAATTGCAAAGGTTATTAAGCTATGCCCACTATATTTTGCTATTTTGGATAATACAATTCTTTCGTAGTTATTCCATCACGTGGAAACCGATCGGCCAATAGGGTGTTTGTAACATCTTTGTAAGTTAAGTTTTAACTACATTGTATGTGGTGCTTTTCATTTGAATGAGATGACGAGTTAAAAAAAAAAGGCCTAAACATCTCCCACAAGCTGCTTGGTACAATATAAAGTCCATACGATCCATGCTTGCCAAATCCAGTCAAATATGTTTGTAAATAAATTTCACTAAAACTCATCATGTATAGTAGCATGTTTTTTTTGGGTGTAGTTACGATAATATAATTTTGACTCTTCCTCATTCGTAGACTTATTCCTTTTCCGACAAGACGAGAAGTTGAAAACATAACAAAAAGGTCAAATAATTCATAGAACAACCAAATGACTCAACACCACGGTTACATGTAAATCCGTGTTTTGGAACGCTAACTTTTGGCAGCGGTTTGACAACGTCTACCACACGGTTCCTCGAAAGTCGAAATAAAACTAGATTAGATCATTAGCACAAAGCCACACACGTCACTTTGATTTCATCATCATATAAAGACTTATCATTGTTTCCTTTTTTCAAATTCATCAGAACGTAGATTTTTTGGATAACCGGAGTTTAGCTAAACTAATCCTCGTTGCAGAACTACCACCAATTGCTGATATTGGTTAAGGTGTACACTATTTTACATTAGATCTGCATCTCGTAAAAATCGATACATCATTATATCAAATTTATGCTAGTCATAATTCTTATTTTATATGTACTGTATGGTTGTATATCTGTTTTTTGATTTGACATTGCATTGTCCTGAATAGGGAAATTATTAAATTAAGCGAACCCCTCCATACTATTAGTCCTGGTTACGTGTAATGTAACTATACGCATCAATTAATTCGGTCCCGTTTCCTTTAAATATGTGGGAAACTCTTATACCAAGCTCTTTCAAGCAAAAAAAAAAAAGAAGAAAGGAAGGATAATGAATTTCTGAATTAATGAATCATATACTTATTTAAGGGCACTCAATGTATAAGCAATTTAATATATACGTCAGTCTGATTATCAATTTTGTCATTAGTCTCTAATGTGAAAAGGAGGATTCTAAGGTTATAATTTGTCCAGGCAATGACAATTAACATTGGCTGCGGCTGTAAATTAATAATTTTTGCTGTAAAATTTGATATATGAATTTTTTTTTGCTGTAGTTTCAGAATTAAGGCTGCAGAATCAATTTTTCATAATAAATAGTTTGTAAAGCTAGTCTTCTATAATTTTTCAAATACCAAAATTTATGACTTTAGATTTTTAGCTTTCTACAGAACCAAAAAAATAAAACAAAAATAAAAGTAGTTTTACTTTTAAAAATTATATGTAAAGCATGATTGATTTGAATTTAGACATTTAGATCTAAATATTGATGTACAAAGATTTTAAAAACATAACCAATCACGCCTTATATAACAATATTTTTAAACATTCGGTTGTTAAACTAGTTTAGGGATGAATTCATCTATAATATTGTCTAAAAAGGTGATCGAATGAGTTTCTGATTTTGTTTTTGTGCTAACCAAAACAATATATAAATACATATCCTCAAAATGAAAAAGTTTATCATTCAATTGAACAAAAAAATTTACAAGTTTAACCACCGAATCTGTGTTACAATTGAAATTACAAAGTTCTTAATTATGTCTTTTGTAAAATTTAAGCACACGTTAAGGAGTTTGGTCAACAATCATTGACTACACTAACTCATGCCACGCGTCGTGTGATGAGAGGATCGACGGTGGTCATCAGTTTATTTAAGAAAAAAACGTCCTCCTGATCACGTAACAAAGTCCATAATGTTTCTCCGACAACGGAGGCAATTATCCACAACGCTCATGTGCATTGTCTGTTAAGAAACTCTCCTTCGCTGTTAAACAGCCACGTGTCGTTCTAGCTTTACACTGAAACATAGAGATAACGGTGTGCTGAGAAACACATGATCATGTATATTTTTCCTAAATCCCGGTCCGGAGCAGTGTGGTTTAAATTATTTTTTAACTCAAATGATATTCGATAGTAGTATTTATTTATAGATTACGTGATTGTGAAGAGTGGCACTGGCACATGCAAAATTTTAACGACGCACTTGCGCATACAAAATAACTTCTTGATATTCGTATCAATATTTAAATTCATACAGATTCGTCACTAAAAAAATACTGATGTTGACTCAGGGAAAAACAAAATTTCATGGACCAAAAATGAATTATATAAGAAATTGTATGTCTACGAAACCGTTGTTAACCCACGCGATTAAATTAAATGGGTGTTGATTAAGTATTTGGAGTAATATATTATGCTCGAATAGAGATGCTTTACATTTTTGGAATACATTATAAGTATTATTAAATGACGCCGATCCAGAAAATAAATAAATACAGTTTTTGTGAAATTTTGATTGTTAAAATAAACTATCATAAATCAGTGATGCAATACAATAAAAAGGTCTTCGAAAATGACACATTTGTTAGTTAAAATATTTTGCACTGACTTAGTCTTTTCTTACTTCAAAGTTTGATTTGTTGGATTTGTACCACTACCATTAATTTCTAAATCTTGAATTTCTTCTCTTTTGAATTAATTTAAATATTCTGAAATATAAAGACTAATGAACGGTTAATAATAAGCTGGAGGAATAAATGTAGCCTTTATTTTTGTGACTCCGTGAGTCAACTTGTTTGATGTTTCTTTTGAGCCGGCAATTAAATTTAGACCTTTTCCTTTTCTAGAAAACTCGCTTTATAATTTGAAATAAATAAAACTAGAGGCCATAATTATTTTTAAAGTTGATAGACGCTATAATTGACCATATGACTTATTTCAAATACTACAAATTTTCTGTTATGAGTTTCTGTGGTCAATTAGACATTGGAGATTTTTATTCTGGATAATTAGTTGGCTTGACACTGAAATTATATTAAATCGGAATATATATATATATATATATAAATTATTTGTAAATTTTTAGATTTTTTTAATGGATTTTTAAAAACAAATATGAATACTTTAAAATCGAATTATTAGAACAAAGTAACTTTTGTTTATGTAATCTATTAGACGATAACAGACCGGCTTATAAGTTTGATTAACTCTATAGTAAAACAAAATAATTTTTAAAAATAAAACATAAAGCTTTCTTCTTATTGCCAAATATTCATGTTTATTTAAAATATTAATAAATTATAATGAATTTAAAAATACTTGGTAAAATACAAATGAATCTAATAAACTTATTTTGTTTATATAGATCAGAATTGCAATTCCAATACTATTTCAGGTTAATTGTCACAAAACTAATTATTTTAAATATATATTTTTCTCTATATAATGTAGCACTGAAGGGTATGTAAATTCTGATTACATTAGCTATCACAGAAACATGTATAAGTTATCTTGAATAATGAATAATATAAAATAAATGTGCATACTAGTGAATAAAATACGTTAGTTATTCTTAGTGCATAGAGTATTTGCATTATTCGTAAAAGAAATCCACCGTACTAAATCGGAGTGTTAAAAATATATATATATATGTAATTTGTCATTGTATTTGAAAATAATGACATATATCAATAGTTTTGAAGGAGAAAAAAAAAAGAAAGCGTGGGCTTGAGAATGTTGGTAATTGCTAATGCTCACAAAGGCGTGAGAGGGCATATCCTTGATGTGGGGCCTACATTCCGACCGTGCTGATTCTTCTTTCTCTCCCGACGCCGTTAATTTAGCCTCATAGTGTAATTAGTTTAATTTTGATTTGTTTATTTTTAATGTTTAGTTTAAGTTAAGAAGATTATGTTTTCTTTCGTGGGAAGTTAATAAAATCGAATTCCCACGAGTTGTCATTTTAAGAGTTCTACAAATTAGTTTCGGTAAGAACTTTGCATGCTACGGCATGAAATCGAAGCTCAGATCTATTTATTTAAATGTATATCGGATATTTTTGTTTTTTTATCAGAACCTATTTTTATTTTGTTTGAACAAAACAACCTACAAAAGATAATCAAAGTGTGTATACTGTAAACAATTTTAGTCAATGCTAAGATATATATATATATATATATATTGTAATATCAAACAATTATAAGAACAAGACTTAAGAGAAAATATGTGCTTTTTATTGGACCAAGGCACTAAGATTACAAGGGTTTCTAGCTTGTTGAGAGTTCAAACTAGGTTTTGCTAAGAAATATAAGAAAGCTCAAGTCTTTTGTGCGTAAAAGTTGCGGATCCATTTCTTCGATAAAAGATTTTATTTATACCAAAGAGCATGTCGGTTTCATGACATGAATTATTTTATTTTTTCTCGAGCGGGTATCTTCCATTTTCTCTTATTTCGAATTTCTTCTTTATCTCTTAGATTTAGTCCTATCTTTCCTTTTTCTTTGTAAGTCGGTGGCGAACTCATCGAGCTTATCTTCATGGACTGATCTGCATTTTTTTTAAGAATATTCTCTATTTAAGATGAGCTAATTGGAGAATGCATAGTCCATCTCTAATATATATATATATATATATACACATTTATAGAAACCAATACAAATGAGACAACAACAAAATGAAACAAACACAACCAAATACACGTGTGTATAATATACATGTATCATCTTTTTTTGAACTATGTATCTATATAACCTATCATAAGAGTTTTGAAAATATTTTCAATAAATTCATAAATACGACAAAATTTTAACAAACTTGACACTTCAAAAATAAATTAAATAACATGGTTTCTTAGTTAAGTCATTTTTTAATCAATAACATGTATTATGTTGGTTTGAACTAAATATTCTACTATGTTTGACGTGAAACGGTTGAATCAAATATATTTTATTAATCTATACAAATAAATAAATATATATAAGTCGAACATACTAATATGTAAATAATATAGTAATATATATATATATATGTTTTAGTTTTAAAACCAATATTATCTTTACATTCTCGATTTTTTTTTTAAAATCCCTGAACAAATATATGTCATTTCTATTTTGTTGAAGTTGTTGTTTCCTTTACATTTATTATTTTGGCCCTCATTTTCGTTTTGGGAATAAGATATACATATAATATTTTTCCTACAACCATTTATCTATTCTTTTCCTTTTTCTACTCATAATCATTTATATCTTTCTTTTTTACAAAAAAAATTAAATAGATTTGTATATTAAGTATCCCGATCAATTATAGAATTGTCATACATTCTAAAGAGAATAAAATAAAAATGTCTAATGCGTTTGACCAATATCCACTATTTTGTGGTGGTTAAATATCAAGTTGTGATATTTTTGTTGTAAAATGTTTTATCTAGCATTGAGTTTGTATTTTACTATTTCCGTAACACATTTCGTAATTGTTATAGATACCGCATCTAGTTCAGCTAAACTTGTACAAATGTGTAAAACATAATAGGCAAGAGAGATGGCTTTGATTACGTGGTCATTAATCTCACATTTAAACGGATAATGATTCCCTTAATTTTTATCTTTAACTTTTTTTTTGTTTGTTTTAAAAAAGGTTTTTGCTTGATGATTTATTAAATGTCAAATAGATTTTAATAAAATTTCATATCTTTTTTCTTTACCTTCCCTTCTCTTCTCGCGTAGCACCCACATCAAAAAAAAAAAAAAAAAGTTTCCTCGATTTGTTGATCTGCCGCTGGTCTCGATCTCTCTTCAAAGATCTTAAGTGAGTGAGAGAGAGAGAGATGCATTGAAAAAAGGCTGAGGCTTTTTCTATCTTTAGTTCTCTAGTTTCTTGTTTGTGGTTACAGAGAAAAAAAAAAAAATCTCGAGATGTGTTGAGCTTATGTTGGGATTCTCCGTTGATTGGTTTTGTCGGTAGGGTTTCTTGTTATTTTTTTTTTTTGAATTTCAATTTCTCCGAGGGACTTAGCTTCGGAGATGAGTGGGTGTTTGCCTTGCTTTGGATCTTCGGCCAAAGACGCTGCTTCCAAAGATTCGGTGAAGAAGGAAGTTTCAGCTAAAGACGGCTCAGTTACTCAGTCTCACCATGTCAGCTTAGGTGAAAAAATTTCATTCGAATTTCTTGGGATCTGTTGAGTTTTCGTGTCTTAGATCGATTTAAGTTTCTGGGTTCTCATAAAGTTTGTACCTTTGGTAATGATTTGGAAAGAAATGTTGATGTTTCTGATCTAATTCAGTTGTGGTAGCTGGTTATGGAGTTTCTCGTCTTTAATTCCTGAGATCTGATGTGTTTTGGGATGATTGATTATTGTTATGATACAATTTAGCTCCAAATTGTTGTTTGTGTCCAGCTTATGTTGAGTTCTCTACACATGGAATGCAATTAGGAGAAACCAAACTAGATTACTCAATGCTATCCAACAAACAATGAATCATAAATATGTTAGCTTTGGGGTTTCAGAAATGAAGAGTTATTGATAAGGATGTCTGTACTTGTTGACATCACTAGTTTAACAATCGTAGAAATGAATACCGGTGAATTTGTTTTTCTGTAGATTGAAATTGAATGTGAAGCTCATTCTCTTTGAACCTGAAAAGTTTTAGGGTTTTAGTTGATTATGATTTTCTCGGATTTGAATATACCGATTTTGATGGTTAATATTCTATTGTTCCCTTTCTTATTAGTTTGTCAATTTATCTGTTGCTTCCTGCTCATTGCTTTGTAAATGTACTAACATTTCCTTTTCTTTGTAGATAAATCAAAGTCTCGACGAGGTCTTGAACAAAAGAAGGAGTTGACTGCTCCAAAAGAAGGGCCGACTGCTCATATCGCTGCACAAACGTTTACTTTCCGAGAGTTAGCTACCGCCACTAAAAACTTTCGACAGGAATGTCTTCTTGGAGAAGGAGGTTTCGGACGTGTTTACAAGGGTCGTCTAGAGACCACAGGACAGGTGAAGTTCGTAAATCAAATAACAGAATCATCCTCTTTTAAATTTTTCATAATGAAACTCGTCTACTAATTGGATTTTATGTTTTGCAGATAGTAGCTGTTAAACAGCTTGATCGAAACGGTCTACAAGGAAACAGAGAGTTTCTTGTAGAGGTTCTTATGCTGAGCCTTCTGCATCATCCCAATCTTGTGAATTTGATTGGTTATTGCGCTGATGGTGACCAGCGTCTTCTTGTGTACGAGTATATGCCACTAGGATCATTGGAGGATCATCTACACGGTAAGCCTATTGATATTTCCCCGCTCTTAACATGGAATTGCATTTGGAATTAAAAGGATTGCATATTTGCATTATTTTCCATAAGACAAGAAACATTAACATTTTTATTGAAACTACCATATACAGAAACCGTGACATGGTCTACTGTATTATAATAGGATGCTTTGTTATTGTATTTGATATATTGGGAAAGTCTTTAGCTTTTCTTAATCTGTTCTTCGGAGGCTATTGATGGTGAACAAATGGAAATGTTTAGCTTGTAATTGTTCTATGCAGTGCATGTAACGATTATAACTTTGGTTTTTCAGATCTTCCTCCGGATAAAGAGCCTCTAGACTGGAACACTAGAATGACAATAGCGGCAGGAGCAGCAAAGGGACTGGAGTATTTGCATGATAAGGCGAACCCGCCTGTCATCTACAGAGATTTGAAATCATCTAATATTCTTCTTGGTGATGGCTATCACCCAAAGTTATCTGATTTCGGGTTAGCTAAGTTAGGTCCCGTGGGCGATAAAACACACGTGTCAACTCGTGTGATGGGTACATATGGTTATTGTGCACCGGAATATGCCATGACTGGGCAACTCACATTGAAATCCGATGTTTATAGCTTTGGGGTTGTATTTCTCGAGCTCATCACAGGTCGAAAAGCCATTGATAATGCTCGAGCACCCGGAGAGCACAACCTTGTCGCATGGGTATGTTAAAATTCTTAACTTTTTGTATATCACCTAAAGAAAAAAATATCAACTTTTTTGCACTCTCATGTGATAGTCAACGTTTGGGATCTAAAACGTCTTTGCTGACTTGAACTGTTTGGGGTTCACTTTTGCTTGTTGGCGTTTGCTTGGTTACACAGGCTAGGCCGTTGTTCAAAGATCGTAGAAAGTTCCCGAAGATGGCGGATCCATCGCTGCAAGGGCGGTATCCAATGCGTGGTCTATATCAAGCACTTGCGGTTGCAGCAATGTGTTTACAGGAACAAGCAGCGACAAGACCGCTGATTGGCGACGTGGTGACAGCTCTAACTTACTTAGCTTCCCAAACGTTTGACCCAAACGCGCCAAGCGGTCAAAACAGTAGAAGCAGTGGCGGGCCGCCATATATCAGGACGAGGGATGATCGGAGGAGCTTGGGAGATGGGAGTAGCTTGGATAGTCCTGCAGAGACTCGGAGTCGGTTAGGGTCTCCAGCGACTCACAAAAACTCTCCTGATTACAGAAGAAGGGACATGGTGAGGGAAGTCAATGCAGGATCAGAGGGAGGGAGCGAGACAGGAGGCGGGTCAGGGAGAAGATGGGGGTTAAGCGATTTGGAAGGGCCGGAATCACAGAGAGGGAGCCCAGCGAGTGTTGGGAGGACATCAAGAGGGACTCCGAGGAACCGAGATTTAGATAGAGAGAGGGCGGTGGCGGAAGCAAAGGTGTGGGGAGAGAATTGGAGGGAGAGGAAGAGAGCTACCAATGGACCGGGCAGCTTTGATAGTACGAATGACTAAAACGGGAAAGAGGAAAAAACTGTGTATGAAAAGGAGAGAACTTTTGTCTTTGTTCCAAGTTTGTTCCAAGAGGCAAATGGAGAGAGGCTTTGGGGTCATATGAACATTTGTTGGGTCAGGTCGGTCAGTTGTCGGATTTGATGTCTGAGTCGAGAGAGACTCTTCAATATTGTGGTTGAAGCTCAAGAACATATCAAGGAAGAGTTTTGAGAAGAATGATGAGTAGAGAGACATTGGGCGATTAGGAGGCGAAGAAGAAAGGTTTTTTTCATGTGATATTTTGGGGTTTTTCTTTTCCTTTTCTTAATGGGTTGTATATGTAATATGGGAGGGAGAATGTAAGTCGATTTTATAATTTTTCTGTACTATTTGTAGTTGTCTCTCACGTGTATGGATTCGAGTCTATCGGAAAGAGAAAAGGAAATCAAAAATCTATCATCTTATCATCTCATCGCCGTCTTTTCATTGTCGGGAAACTGTGAAAATTTGAGAAGAGACATGTTTTGTTCAGATCCGACCACAAGAGCAGATTTAAAATTTACCTAGAACTACTACGAAATCTGAAACTTCTGACTATAAAATACACGTAGTAGAAATAAGAGAAGTCAGAAATAATGCAGGAATGTTTGCTGAGTACAAATGATTAGATCGGCCTTATCACTAAAGAAGCTTTATCTAACTAATTCTCCGATTTGGAATCATACCTGGCAGTGATGGATTCAACACAGGTCTTTTTATTTCCTACGCTTTCCCTGCAGAGACATTTAAGGTTTTTGAGTTAGGGTCAGAAATAGTCGGGACCATTATGATTGTGCTTTCGAAGGAGTGTCTAGTTTGCATGCCTTAGCAAGCAAAATGAAAAACTCTATGTTTTGGAAATAATTTTGCGTACCGAGCTAACATAATCATCCATTGACAGCTGCTTTCGTTTCTTCAGAAGAGAAGAAGGGCTCTCATTTGCTTGCCTACCCGAAGCTCGCTTCGATGGCGTTGCACTCTGAAACAACTTATAGAACAGATCATGAGAAAACAATTCCACACTTTCTCTCCACTAACTGAACACTAGAAGTACGTGTTTGAAAATGTGAACTTAAGATGTTCATTCAAGTCTTTACCTTTGCAAGCTTCTTTTCTTTACGGGCTTGCCTCTCTCTCTCATCATATTCTTGATTCTCTTTCTCAATCAACCGGATCAGTGTGTCACATCTCCTAGCAAGTTCCTGCGTTGTACGGGATTTTACAAACCAGTCGAACCTGAACAAGGGGGATGTCCGAAACGCCGCCTTTAGCTCATCCCAGTTTCCATACCCAAGTTTATGGACCATGCATATCTGGTAATCACAAGTTTATCAGGTCAAGGTCATATTTAGAATGAATCAATAACAGTGATAAATAGATGTCAGACCATGAAACGGTCGCACTCTTCATTGTACAGTTTCCCTTTGTTCTGACCATACTGAATCTTCAGTTCCAGCCATGGGTTTCTGTAGCGATCCAATTTCTTCCCTATAGCTTTCATGATTTCATCTTTCCTAGAGATTCTTGCTTCCCCCCTCTCAATATTCTTGATGATTCTATCGTAATCTACAAATTTTATAACGTACAACAAGAGGCAAAGCTTAATTAGCATTAGATTGTTTTGTGTGGCAAAAATCTCTGACCGTGATGTACTGCAAACACTCATAAACATATTTAACAATCTAAAGTTACTTACCATTCAGCTCCTTATATCGCTCTTGGAAAACTTGAGCATATCGTTCAACCTCTTCCTCTGTTTTCCCTTCCATCTCAGAGGCAATACTTTTTATGTCGTTCCGGCCATACTTCTCACAAGCCCTAATGAAGGTGTTGAAGTCTCTTCTGCTCCATGTTGAGAAACCCTAAAAAAAATATCAACTCCACTCAATTATAAAAAACCCATCAAAACAAATGTCAACCCACAGTAAGGTCAAATGGCTTCGCTTGCCTCTTCCAGCAATAGCTCCTTTTCTTCCACTTCTTCAGCAGTTAAGGGATCTCCAACTTCTGAGAAAATATTCTTAATCAGTAACAGGTGCAGTAAAACAATGTAAGAAAGGAGGGCACAGACTGAGGAAGACCTTCAGGTTCATCAACTTCAATTGTGTCTTTCATCTGAGTTTTCTGATGTGTTTGCTGAAACCAAAGTGAAACAAGTTGCTTTAGAAATAATCAGAGACAAAAGTTGCACAAATTACATAATAAGTTGATAAATTTATTCCCACCATAAGGTATCGCACTTCTTTTTCATACAGCTCGGTCAGTCGCTGAATGTTAAAGAACTGAAAATCATGCCTGCGGAATGGAAAAGAAATTAGATTTTTAGGATAAAAACACTATCCATAAGACAGGGAAAGGCTGAATGCAGAGGTACTCACAATTGGGGCATGCGTGGAATTCTAGGCTCTTTAGGTTTAGCTGGAGCACCTTGTCGCAATGTTTGCTTGAAGTATTCAGTTTCAGAGTAGCTGAAGGGTGGGTAGATAAAAGTAAATTGTTGAAGTTAGATTTTGTTTAGGAATACAAAATAGACCACATAATGAGAAAAGTAGAAGTAACATTTACTTGCGCTTTCTCTCTCTTTTTGGTGGATCATTCCAATTCTCACTCACAATCTTTTTGAAATCCAGCTTGTTCTCATCCTACCAAACAAAATTAGAAAGGAATTCAGTAAAAAGTATTTGAAAAAGTGCAGAGAATAACCACAGTATGCGTTAAACCCTTAAACCATTCAATTAATTATTCAAGAGTACCTTATTGTCATCGTCAAAATCATAAAAGTTAGCGCCTGCAACATACCGAAAAGTAGATTATTCGGACATCCCATTACTCATGCAACAGAGTTAAGAGGAAAAAGGGATAAATGAAGCACTTACTGTCATCCATTTTAAACTGTATTGCATCTTCAGTGAACTTCTTCATCTTAGCATCAAGTTCAGCCGTTGCCTCTTCTCCTTTGGCAATGATTCTGTCAATATCCTCATCCGTAATCGTGCTATCTTTAGAACTAAACACCATTTCAGCACCATATCTCACCATTTGAAGTAACTCATCCTTATTAACAGCTGAAAAGTAACGAAAATAAATAAATATATAAGATACAAACCAATGCATTTTACAAACTCAGTACAAAAGCACTTACTTTTCTGTTCTGCCAATCGTCCTTGCTGAATAACCAGAGCATCAAGTGCCAACTTCTTGTAAGCTCTCTCAATGACTTTTGCCTCAATTGCATTCTGTATAAAACCAAAGCAGAATTAGTTCAAGTTCTGAATGTTGTTCTACTTCATCCAAATGAGTACAAGAGTAACCTCGGTGCAGAACCGGAATACTTGAACTTCTTTTTTTTGACCAATCCTGTGTGCACGATCTTGAGCTTGCAAGTCAACTTGAGGGTTCCTGCCAGAATCCACCCATCTCATTAGGCATAAAGAAAAAACTCATAGATTACAATGGACACAAAAAGAGCCTTACCAGTCACTATCATAAAGGATCACAACATCTGCAGTAGCAAGATTGATACCAAGCCCTCCAGCTCTAGTGGATAACAAGAAAACAAATTTCTCACTTCCTGGCTTGTTGTAGGCTTCTATGGAAGCATCACGTTCATCACCACCAGTATTTCCATCAATACGGCAGTACTGGTAACCACGATACATTAGATAATCCTCAAGAATATCCAAAAGCCTTGTCATCTGATATAGATGAGCAAATTGTTAGACTATTAAGCACAAGGAAACAAGAAGAATAGCACTCAGAAAAGAAGGAAACAAAGAAAGGAACCATTATTTGTTTGCGTTACTGTTTACCTGAGAAAATATCAGAACCCTTGAATCACGATCCTTCAACTTAGGTAGCAATTTATCTAAGAGAACCATCTTACCTAGAAACAAAAAAATGTAAAAGAAAATAACTAAGACTATTGGCCACGTATATCTGAAGATTCTACTTGGATTGTAAAACTTACCTGCATTTGTTACAAGGTGATCTCCTGTGGTATAGGGGGGACCAGGCTCCGCACCCTGGAAGAGATAAGGGTGATTGCAGCATTTGCGCAATTGCATTGCTATGTTCAACAGACGTTTGCGTTCTCCACCACCATTAACCACTTCAAGATCCTTCTGCAATAAAGCCTTATAGTACTGTTTTTGCATTTGAGACATGCCAACTTTGAGTATTGTCTCCTTTTTTGGAGGTAGGCCTTTCTCTACATCTGATTTTAACCTTCGAAGAAGAAAGGGTCGGAGAACCTAAAATAAGATGAGGTAAATGATTAACATAAGAAGTTAAAAGAATAACCTTAATAAATGTGAGTACATACCTTGTGAAGTTGTTGAACAACTTCTTGCTGGTCGTTTTCACCAGAAATTTGAAACCACTCATCAAAAGTTTCTGCTGAACTAAAAACCTCAGGGAGAAGAAAATTGAGAAGGGCCCACAATTCATGGAGATTATTCTGTAATAGAAACATATATGAGATATATCAAACGATAACAGGATTATCTCAAGCAAATCAAGTACAGAAGATAATAAGAAGTATGTACAAAGAACTTAAAATCAAAACACGATGTTTAAACAGACTCATGCAAGAAAAGTAGTTTTAACATACATAGTCAGAAGCAATCTGACAGAAAAATTTAAGGATTGAAACAATTGTAGATCAAAAGATTGGAAAAATACCTGAAGGGGGGTTCCCGTGATAAGAAGCCGATAATTGGTGCTAAAAAGTCTCATGGTTTTTGAAAGGAGGGAATTCTCATTCTTGATTCGATGTGCTTCATCAATGATTATATAACGCCAGCTAAAACGGCGCAATGTTGTCTTCTCTTTGATAGCCATTTCAAAGCTTGTAACACAAACATCAAATTTCCCCGCAACTAGCAGTTCTTCACGGATATGTCTCTGCATTATTTAACATATGTCTCAGAATCCTGTCAGGTACACATAGGTTCAACCATTCAAATGACCGAGCTATTATGACTTACCCTTTCCTCGGGATTACCGAGGAATTTCACAGCACGCAGGACAGGACAAAATCGGCGAATTTCATTCATCCAGTTACCAAGTGTTGATTTTGGAGCAACCACCATATGAGGGCCATTAATTCCCCTGTACTCATGCAGGTAAGCCAACAAAGAAATTGTTTGAAGCGTCTTCCCCAGACCCTAGACCATGGAACAAAGACGATAAGATTAGCATCAGATAATATAGAGAGCTGAAAAACCTTATTTTATGCTTGGATAAGCAGTGGTTTACCATTTCATCTGCAAGAATTCCATTTATGCCATTCTCGTACAACCGAATGAGCCAGTTTAAACCAGCTAGTTGGTAATCTCTTAACTTCCCCTGAATACCTGCAATATGAAGAGTATGAAGAGCAGATCTCAAATATTCTACAGAATCTACGCAGTACTACCTAGAAATTGTGAGGTCGCAAGTGAGGAATACATCAAACAACTACACATCAGAGAAGTGGGCATAAGGTGTCAAATTCTATTATTACTTCGTGTCGCAATAGGACTTGAACAAACATATGCCATTTCTAGATAAAAGGAGTAAAATATAAGTACTTACAAGCGGGCTGTGTGAGCAACCGTGTGCCTCCAGATCCAGCTATACCACCCTCTTCTTCTTTTAAACACTCTTCATCTTCCTCTTCTTCAGTTAGTTTGGAAGCATGACGACCCCTGACGATAACGTGAAACCCAATATATTAAGGATTGGGACTGTGCTCATCATATTTCATGAAACTTCAAATAAATATCCACAATTTATATTGAGATCAGCTGGCACTCAACACACCTTCCTTTCCCCTTCTTCTGGGACGGAGATGGGTCACTTTTAGCAAAATGTGCAAACAACTCAGTTTGCTGCAGAAGATACTTCAATCTTCCCTTTCCTTTATTGTTCTAAATACATGGAATGATCGAGTTATTTCAATACCTCTAAAAACAAAAAGACAACGCAGCTCAGTTATTTACTAACTTACCATATCTGCATCTATAGAAGCATTTTGGGCGTCTAAAATTTGCTGAATTTTCTGCTTCTTCATCTTCTGCATTTCTTTAAGTCTGGCCTTCTCACGTTTGCTGATTTCAGCTTTTTCCTCATCTTCTACGTCCTACATATAATCATCAAATTATGACAAGAGTGACCAAATATACGCACGAGTCACATGGATGTACCATCATAATAAGCGACGACGCAGCATTGTTTCAGACAAAGAGAATCAAAACCCTGTGACTCCATTTAAGACTAGATATCCAGCGACGAAACAAACAAAGGGCAAACACCCCAATAGTTGAAATATCGAATACAAGACTAAGAAAAACCATTCATTACACGCTCAGAGGAATCCCAAAGTAAACCCCATTCGTACTCAGATTACATTAAAAATTTCTAAATACAGCAATCCCCGACATGCGTATGTGAAATCCAAGATGGGAAAACAGAAACGAAGACCTACCTCGTCGGCGTCATCTTCTGCGGGGACAACCTCGTCGTCAGAGACGGGTGCTTCGTCAGGGGCAACATCTTCCTCGTCAGAGCCCGCAGAGCGAGCGACGGCCTCGAGCTCCTCATCATCTTCTTCCACATTGGCCTGATTGTTAACTTGCTCTTCCTCCTCCGACGAGTAAGCCTCGTCTGAAGAAACTTCCCGCTTCGAAGCTCTCGCCATCGACGCTGCTACTAATCCTGATTTCGTCTCTGAGATCGAATCGAGGGTTCCTGAATTTTTGCTTTGGTTAGTAAAAAAAAAACAAAAAGTGAAATTAGAAGCAACAGAACCGACGTTTGAAACGACAGTTGCTCTTCGATTTTAACCCGTTGATTTTGAGTGATCAAATCTACGGCTACGATTTGCCACGTTATCTTGACGGTAATAGTGAATCTCCCGCCACTTGAGAAACAGAGTTTCGTAAATTCCCGCCTTGAACTTTAAGCCCATGGGCCTTTAAAGCCTACTAGTGCTAATTAAAGTTAAAACTCAAACGAAAGTTTAAAAAGTCAAAAGGTCAACCTTACTAAAACTTGTGCTATGTAAACTCGTTCTCTCTATAACAGCCTTATCCATTTGCCCTGCCGAATCACGTATCTGACACCTCAGCACTATGAGGTGCGACACGCTACACAATTAAATTCCAATAGTACCCTTCGTCGCCTTCGAAAGAGCCCACACGCTTCTCGCCTGTACCTTTGCGTATAAAGGACGAAAGTGGAAATTAAGAAGAAAAAAAAAATAGAATATTCGTATTTTATCGCCGTTTCTTTCTTCTATTACATTCTCTCTTTCGCAGATCAGGCTTCTATATAAATAATATAAAAGTCGCCGTTTAATTTTCTAGCCGGGGATAATCTCCGATCATAGTCGGAAATTTCCAAATCGTGGTGAAATAAGTTCATTCAAGGCTTTGGTTCATTTGCTTAGATCCTCATTCCTCAGTTTTTTTCTGGGACTTCTGGTTGCTGAAATCACTTTCGAATTTTGTCCTAATCCTCGTTAGTTTGGGTTTTACGAGTCTCGTTATATAAGGTAAACTATATTTTTGGCTAATTTGTTTCCGAATCCTGCTGTGTTTTAGCTCAATTTTTACCTTATTTTGTCTGATGAATAGAAGATGATGTCGATGTGTTTATTGCCCTCTTGCAGAACATGGGACTAAAGAGATGGTTCCTCTTGCTGGCAATTTTTGCTTGTCTTCTTTCCTTTTCATGTGGTAGAGGTGGTAATGCAACTTCTATCATGATTCTGTGTCTGTTTCCTTTTTGGGGACTTGAGTTTTCAGTTCTCCGGAGTCTCTCTGAGCTTAATTAAGATTTGAAACTTCTGTGTAATGGATATAGTGGTTGGGAAGATAGAAAATTTAATCTGGCTACAATACAAGAACTTGATTTTTCAATTGGAATAGTGATTATTCATTAAGGGCTGGCTATACATGTTCTATCATTGTTCCTTTTACAAAATCAATCCACAATTCATTTAGCATCAGGTGCATAAGGAACCATGATGATCAGAATTTTGATTTCAAAGCTTTATGATACTGACAATTTTATGTACTTGGTATATGAGTTGTGAGGCTACAAGTGAGTTAAGACTGACAGCAAGTGAATTTATGTTGACTTCTTTCTTCTGATTGCAGTTCTCAAGTTGAAGAGCGATGATGATCGACCTGTTTACAACCATACGCTTGCCATAACACTTGTGGAGTATGCTTCTGCAGTAAGTTAATGGCAGATTAATACAGTAGCAGAAAAGGCCTGTAACAATGATTTTCCTTGACAACATAATTCCTTATAGAATGACTGCCATTTATCTCTAATGTTTTGCAAGATGAGAAGGAACTACTAGATGTGTAACACTTGTCCTCTTCATATTTTTATTTATCATTATTTGCACTTCTAAACAAGAGAGATGATGCTGATAAAGTACATCAGATGGGTGAATCAAGTTTGTAATATGTATGCAGGTCTATGAGTCTGATTTGACAAAACTCTTCAAGTGGACGTGCGAAAGATGCAATGGTTTTACAAAGGTATAACATATGTTGAAGCGGATCTCTGTTTAAACTTTGAAGCCACGATATGTATAATAGCCCCAATTATTGAGTTCTAACGTTCTCTAGGATGGTGCAGGGTTTCGAAGTAATAGAGATAATATTTGACGTTGAGCACTGCTTACAGGTCTGCCCTGATATCATAAGCTACAGCTGGACATGATGTTTTTTCATTGAACAATTATTAATATCAGTACATGTTAATTTTAACAACAGGCATATGTTGGGGTGGCTAAGAACTTGAATGCTATCATTATTGCATTTCGGGGAACTCAAGAACACAGGTTTTATTCTCGTCATTTTAATCTAAAATCTACACCTTTGCATAAACTTGGTTGATGCTTAATCAACCCAGTACTTGTGCAGCATACAAAATTGGGTGTCAGACTTGTTTTGGAAACAGCTCGATCTAAATTACCCTGATATGCCAGATGCAATGGTACACTTTAACGACAAGTTTTTTTCATTGAGTTGGTCATGAAGTAAGGTGGAATTTCTAATAGTTGTCTACATTGACAGGTGCACCATGGCTTTTACAGTGCTTATCACAATACAACTGTACGGCCTGCAGTTTTGGATGCGATAAAACGAGCGAAGAAATTCTATGGGCGGAACATCAAGATCATGGTCACTGGTCATTCAATGGGAGGAGCCATGGCTTCCTTTTGTGGGCTAGACCTAGTCGTAATCATCCTTGAATTGAACTAATTTTTTATATCTTATCTTTATGTCCTCTGAAGTTGTTAATGACTTCTATTGGGATATAAATCGCAGGTAAATGAAGGAGAAGAAAATGTACAGGTTATGACATTTGGGCAACCTCGTGTTGGGAATGCCGCTTTTGCATCTTATTACAGTTTGCTTATGCCCAATACCTTCCGGATCGTGCATGACCGTGATATGGTTCCTCATCTACCTCCGTACTATTACCATTTCCCTCAAAAAACATACCACCACTTCCCAACAGAGGTAACATTGCTTCCTCAGTGCACTGGATGTTTATCAGAATTACAGTTTTAATTTTAAGCTATTTTATGCAAAAATCTGGAATACTCAGTGATCTTTCCAATGTCTGAGCGAAATTTCTCCGCTTGGTTTATTAACTGTCTGGAGAAACGAAGGAAGCAGTAATGGTGTGTTTTGGGTTGCAGGTGTGGGTGAAAGAATTCACTTTTTCGAATTTTGTTCTTTTTGGTTTGGAGAAAGTTTGTGACAACACTGGTGAAGATCCTACTTGCAGCAGGTAACTATCAATTCCTCTGAAAACAACTTGCTGATATAATTCCTCTCCAATACACCTACACTAGCAAGAACAAACCTGCAAATCGAAACATAGGATCATTATATACTACCAGATTTCACTCGAGCGATGACTATTGGTCAGAAATCGTTACAGCACGCCTTAGTTTTCATGTTTTAGCTCCGGGTACCAGACATTTTTTACACGAATCCAATATAACTTTTGGGTCTTGTTGTTTCAGATCAGTGAGGGGAACTAGCATTTCTGACCATTTAAGGTACTTTGGGGTAGAGTTGATGTGTGAGACTTGGAGACAATGCAGCATAGTGATGAACCATGAGATGGAGCATTACAGCAGGAAAGATTCAAAGGGTAACATATTCCTGTCGCGGACAGTTCCTTCGACGGACGTAATCGAAACAAGTACTCTTATCAAAAACCGGAATCTCTAGTCCATAAGAGTTGGTTGGTTTAAGTCTTGAACAAGAAAGCTTGCTTGAATGGTAGGTTTGGCTGATTAAAGGTGGACAAATGATTAATTGAACAAATGATTCAATGGGAGGTTTGCTTAAACAAATGATTTTGTAAATAAATCGTAGGCTTCTCGCATGTAGCATGTAAAATCTTTATTAATTTAAATTCATGATCATATATAGATATCGGATTCAACTATATATGTAAATATGTGAATTAATAATGACATTGTACAGTAGCAGAATAATTTATAAATTCTTTAAACTTGTATCCATCAATTTCAGAATTTCTTATGTCAATGAAAGTTTATATATTTTACTACAGTTTTTTCATAGATTTAATTTAATCATGATCGGAAGAAAATAACTATTTTATCGTATTATAATTTATTATCGGGTATTTATAAGTGTTAGTGTAAATTTACATACAAACGGGAACTCTCTAGTTGGGAAAAAGTCTTTCGCAGTAATCGAATCTTCGTCGTATAACTTACTCCATGTTTCTCGGAAACCAGAGAAGAGCCGAGAAGACTCACGCAACCGCATCTTTCTGCGACTCGGTCATTTCTTGTGGTTCGTATCGTGGCAGTTAAATCTCATCTCTAACTCTCAGTTTCAATAATACCCCTTACTATGAGCTTACACGCCTCCTTCACCCGCCTTTGCGTATAAAATGGTGAAACTGGAATAGAAATATCCGTATTTCATCGCCGTTTCTATTGGCAATCGCGATTATTTGTTTCAACGGGAATTATCTCCAATCACTATCCGATATTTCGATTCGTGGGTTCTTCAAGGATTTGGTTCGCTTGCTTTGATCCTCAGTTTTGTCAAAGGTCTTTTTTTTTTTTCCTGGACTTAATTGGTTGCTGAAATCTCTTGTGGATTTCGCTCTAATCCTCGTTAATTTGGGTTGTGTGAGTCTCGTTTCATAAGCTAAACTATATTTTTGGCTATTTTGCTTCCGAATTATGCTTTGTTTTAGTTCAATTTTGCACTTAATTTTGGTTGATGAACAGAAGATGATGATGTGGTTTTGTTTATTGTTTATCTTGCAGAATATGGGACAAAAGAGATGGTTCTTCTTGCTGGCAATTTTTGTTTGTCTTATTTCCTTTTCATGTGGAAGAGGTAATAATGCAACTTCTATAATGATTCTCTGTCTGTTTCCTCTGTGGGGACTCCCTATCAGTCTATATGAGCCTAATCAAGATTTTAAACTTCTTTGTAATGGCAAAATTAAAAAAATTTACTCTGACTACTTTACAATGTGACCTGGATTCTCACTCTGGAATAGTGATTATTCATAAAGAGCCTTTATGTAGCTCTGAGGCTACAGGTGGTTTAAGATTGAAACAAGTGAATTTATGGTGACTTCTTTCATCTAATTGCAGTTCTCAAGTTCAAGAGCGATGATGGTCGACCTGTTTACAACCATACGCTTGCCATAACACTTGTGGAGTATACTTCAGCGGTAAGTTAATGGAGAATGCCTTCCATTTCTTTCTACTATTCTGCAAGATAGGAAGGAATTGCTAGTTGTGTAACACTTGTCCTCATATGTTCATTTATTGTTATTAGCATTACTATAGACGAGAGTTTATGCTGATAAAGTGCACCAAATGGATGAATCCAGTGTATATTGTATATATGCAGGTCTATATGTCTGATTTGTCAGAACTCTTCACTTGGACATGCGAAAGATGCAATGGTTTGACAAAGGTAGAAAATATGTTGAAGCATATCACTGTTTGAAGCCACAATATGTATAAAGCTAATAGCTCCAATTGGGTATTCTAACGTCTATAAGGTTGGTGCAGGGTTTCGAGGTAATAGAGATAATAGTTGACGTTGAGCACTGCTTACAGGTCTGTCCTGATATTATAAGCTACATCTGGACATGATATTGTTTTATTGAACAATTAATAATATCAGTACATGTAACTTGTAACAACAGGCATATGTTGGGGTGGCTAAGGATTTGAATGCTATCATCATTGCATTTCGAGGAACTCAAGAACACAGGTATTACTCTCGTCATGTAATCTAAAAGCTACACCTTTGCCTAAACTTTGGTTGATGCTTGATCATCCAAAAAACTTGTGCAGCATACAAAATTGGGTCTCAGACTTGTTCTGGAAACAGCTCGATCTAAATTACCCTGATATGCCAGATGCAATGGTATGCTTTAACGATAAGTATTTGTCATTGAGTTGGTCATGTAGTATGGTGGAATTTGTAATAGTTATCCACATTGGCAGGTGCACCATGGCTTTTATAGTGCTTATCACAATACAACTGTACGGCCTGCGGTTTTGGATGCAGTAAAACGAGCGAAGAAATCCTATGGGGCGAACCTCGATATCATGGTGACTGGTCATTCCATGGGAGGAGCCATGGCTTCCTTTTGTGCGCTAGACCTAGTTGTAAACATCCTTACACTGAACTAGTTTTTTTTTATATTCTTATGTTTTGTTCTTTAAAGTTGTTAATGATGTCAATTGGGATGTAAATCGCAGGTAAATGAAGGAGAAGAAAACGTACAGGTTATGACATTTGGGCAACCTCGTGTTGGGAATGCTGCTTTTGCATCTTATTACAGTTTGCTTGTGCCTAATACCTTCCGAATCATACATGACCATGATATAGTTCCTCATCTGCCTCCTTACTATTATCTTTTCTCTCAAAAAACATACCACCACTTTCCAACAGAGGTAACGTCTTGTCCTATTTTTATTCTCAGCATCCTCTAATACACGTGATGTTTATCACAGTAACTGTTTTTAGATATTTTATGCAACATTTGGTAATGTATCTTTTGGATTGCAGGTCTGGGTGACAGAACTCAGTGTTTTAAATATTGTAATTTGTGGTGTGGAGAAAGTTTGTGACAACACCGGTGAAGATCCTACATGCAGCAGGTAACCAACTCTATTTTGGGTTTCTACTTGATCCCTCTGGAACAACTTGCTCATATAATTCCTCTCTGCACTACACCTACACTAGCAAGAACAAACCGGCTAATAAAAAGATAGGATCATTATTTTCTACCACGTTTCAGCTGAGCCATCGACTATTCGTCAGGAATTTTTACAACACGCCTTATATGTCCATGTTTTCACTTGGATACCGAACAATTTTTAGAAGTATCGAGTATAATGATTGGCTCTTGTTGTTTCAGATCGGTAATGGGAACTAGCATATCCGACCACTTAACGTACTTTGGGGTGGAGTTGATGGGTGAGACTTGGAGACAATGCAACATAGTGATGAGCCATGAGATGGAGAGTTACGGCAGGAAAGATTCAAAGGGTAACATATTCCTGTCGCGGACAGTTCCTTTCGCGGAGATAATTGAAACAAAAAGTCTATCCAAAACCAGAATCTCTCGTCTATAGGAGTTGGTTGAAATCGAGTCTTGAACAAGAATGCTTGCTTGAAAGGGAGGTTGGGAGATCCAGATGTGGATGAAGAAGAAGTGTTCTTTGATTCTTTGCTGTCGTGAAAGAAAGTGTATAATAATCAAGACTTTGTAAATAAGTCGTAAGTTGTAGGATGTAAAAAACACCATGTTAAATAATTATTAATCCATGATCATATTGGATTTAACTATGTAAATATGTGAATGGATATCCAGTTTTTGTGGATGATGCATTTCTGTATTGTGTCCCTGTCTCTTTAGTTTTTACCAATTAATGATATATAGATCGAGCTAGAAAGAGATGAATGTTTTTATCTTTCATGCTTCGGCTAATTTACATAATGACTAAAATGGTTGATAAAACAGAAAAGTTTTGAAATTTTATACCTTCTATCAGTCAAGTTTTAGATTCAGTCATTTTAGCAGTTCTATACATTCTGTAGCATCTTGACACTAGTTTTTCCTGTGTGTTGTTGGCCTAGATAAACACTTTGATTGTCATCCGAATATTAGGTGGTAGGGATAAGGAAAATTGAGTAAAGAAATGATCTAGTTCACTAAGGGGGATAAGATTATAACTGCAACCAAACCAAAATAACTAATATTATTAAACCAAAATAATTTGTTTCTGTTTACTAGAAACAAATTAACTCATAAATATTATTTTTATATATACAAAAAAGTCCAAAATAAATCCTATATATTTTTCGAACCATGTGAAATATCTAGTATTCTTACCATTTAAACGGTCCATAATAACCACCCATAGTTGAAATCGCATTGAATAAATTTGAACCATAGTTCTGAAGAACCAAAATCCTATGATAAATTTTAGTATCACTAAACCACCATGAGTTGGTTAATCAACTCATAAAATGTGAGTTTTTTGTTTTATTTACATGATAACCTTTTTATTTGTTTACTATTTTAGTTTTTTATGAACAGAAAAGTTCACTATTTAGTTATATATATATATTATTGTGTATTTGTTATATACACTGTCAATATACATTATTTTATTGCTTTTAATTTAATAATATTAGCTTATAATATAAAAGCATTTTCCAAGACGATCTTGAAAGTATTAAAAGGGATCCGAATGTCAAGTGGCCTGCATGTATAAGATGTACACGAAACGAATATTTTGTAGCCTTTGACTATAACATTCTCCACATCCCACGTTATTTTTTAAGTCCTTTTTTTTAAGTGTAACCCATAATTTGAAGTAACTGTTTGTAATCTTGTTATACCTAACAAAAGATTTACCTTTTTCCATCTAGCTCATAGAAGCTTCTTCACCCAATGATCGACTTCATTTTGGCAAAATGGATTCCGGGTAAAAAAAAAGGTCTTCTGTTTCTCTCTTTCTTGTAATATTTCATTTTGGCTTTAACAGATCATGAATGTTTCTTGGTACGTGTCTTTGTGGGTCGTGTCTCGCTTGGTCCACGAAGATGTGTCTCTTATTCTCCGTAGATTCCAACAGTATTAAGCTCTGGTTCACAGAGTTTATTTTTTATCCACTTCTGATGATTAACTTAAAGTACAATGGATTCGTTTTTTCGCTCCAAACCATAAATCTGTCTCGATCCACACAAATTTGTCATCCATTTAACTATTTCTGATCGATGTAGATCCCTTTCTCTTCCATGTGTAATAGGTGGTAGCATTACAGGAGGAGATGCCTAATCATAGCTCCATGTTGCAACGAATTATTCGGTTGTCGCCATTGTCACAAAGAAAGCACTGTATACTCTCAATTTGTTATCTTTATTACAGTCTTATATCACTTTTCCTCTTATAGTCTTATGTCCCAACTTTAAACCTTATAAAAGTTAAGACAGTCATGTGTTGTTGACTCATAAAACTAGGCACGGGCATTCGGGTATTCAGGTCGGTTCGGATCGGGTAATTCGGATATCGGATAGTTCGGGTATCGACTTCTAATACCCGAATAGATACCGAATTTTTTTTTGGGTCGGTTCGGGTTTAGGGTATTTTCGGGTATCGGGTATTATCCGGACTATCCGAACTACCCGAATATCCGAAATTTTACCTGAACTACCCGAATATCCGAAATTTCACCCAAAAATTTGTCCGAACTATCCGAATATACCATTACTAACCGAACAAACCCTTTTACATCCTACTGACCTACTCTCAAGTTTCAGTACTTCGGGTACCCGAATGGGTATTCGGGTATTACCCGAACCGACCCAATATCCGAACCAAATTCATCTAAGAACCGAACGGATATTCCAATATACCCTAAATTTTGGCTCGGTTCGGGTAGGATAATTCGGGTCCGGGTATTATGCCCAGGACTACATAAAACTATCGATTACTTGCTTTTAGGATGTTGCTATGCGAACTGCCTTCGCAACAACCATCGCTGCATTGCGAATTCAACCGTCCCATTTGTTACGAGGTATGTGTGTCTAAAGCTCAACTTTAAACCCGAAAAAGGTGAAAACTTCAGCAAAAGATTTCGCCGTTTTAGCTAATTGTGTGTGAGCGAATTGCTTTGTGCTGAAGTACCTCTTTGACTCTCTAAAGGACACAGTAGTGATTAAATGTGGACACACAATGCACTTAGAATGCTACTGCGAGATGATCTAAAGTGACGAGTTATTTACTCTATATATATTCTTGTGGTTATTTATGTCTCTGTTTAATCCATAACGTTGGTGTTTAGGGGTAATGTACACATGTCTGTCTTTTGTGCAGTTGTCTATGTCTAATTTGCTCGAAGTCAGATAATAAGATGATTGTGACGTTGTTTGCGAAGATATGATGAAAACGTTGATGCTGAACTAGCCGAGAATTGCTTAGTTCTTGAAGAAAAATTCAGAAGAACCTTTAGACATTGCTGCCACTAAAAAAGAGGTGGATAAGGAAATTTATTCTTCTTCTATGATATATCTTCCTTTGCCTTTCTTTGTTTTTATCAAAAATTTTAACGTTATGGTTTTCGACCAGATACTATTTGCAGCCTATGGATATTTAAAGCATAATCTTTTTCCTTTTTTCGGAAATTCATGTGGGTTTTATTTATATATATGTAATTTTTATTTTTAATAATCAATCATATAATGGATAGGTTCGTGGTACCATCACGTGGTCGATGGGCTTGGTGGGGTCAATGTAACTGACTCAAGCAACGAACATTTTACGTTATGATTCTTTTTATCATTTATAATTAAGATCTTAATACATATGCATAATATACGATTTAGGATGTTTTAAATTTTCAATTAACTACCAGCAGACCATCTACCATTTTCATTTCGATTTGACATCATCCTTATTTACCAATTCTGTTAAACCTAACAAAAGAATTAATAAAATATAAAAAGCAAAACAAAATAAACAAATCATATAAACTGATATATGATGATAATAGTAAAAAATAATTAACTCCAGACTTTATTTTGTTATAGCTACAATTTCAGTAATTTTAGTGTTTACCAACATTAAATTCATAGGTTTATATAAGTTTTTAAACTTTAACACTTAGTGATACTAATACTAAAACTTTTGATAGTTTCGTAAAAATCATGTCGTGGGAAGATATTAAACTCATGCAAATTATTAATAATCTAAAGTTTTTGATGAATGTTAATTGAAACAACATAGTTCTTTCCTTTCGTAAACTTTTGATTTTTTTTTTCACTTTACACACATTAATTTTACAACACCCGATTTACCTTTATTATATAATTATGTATTAGGTTTTAAAGATATTTTAATTATAAAATTATTAAGATAAAAATATATATATATATATACTATGTAAATTTGACAAAATACAAAACAACTTTTTTTTTTGGGGCAGCACAAAACACCTTATTGCAAAATATATTTTTCATATATATTATTAATTTATTGTTTTGTTACCCCATATTTTGATAAAAATGTATTTGCCTGTTTTATAATAGTATACAATGTTCGAGAAACTTGAAGAAATTCAGTTTGAGGAAAAGTAAATGAAATACAGAAATAGGGGAGTGAGAAAGTAATACATTAGTCCTCCAAAAAAACTCCAATTGGTAAAGAAATAGGTCATTTATTATCGTTTTTACTAATTTTACAAGTTACCAGACAAAATTATGTTTGTATTTAAGAAAGTAGAGTATTGGGAAATAAATAGAAATGTCTACTAGATAAAGATCTTGAATTGTGATTGGTCAATAATTCGGCGCTCTCTGTTACGGTTGTATCCATGTCATCCCATCTCAATCACAACTCTCTCTTATCTCTCTCCCTCTCTCATAATTATTCCCATCTCTTTAAAGCTACAAATCTCACAAACTCCCAAGCTAACAATATTCACAAGGAGAGATAAAACAATAAAGAAAAGATCGAACCTTTTTCTTTCTTTCTTCAGTTCTGTAATTTGAAGAAGATCGAAGAATTTGTTGTTTATCTTCTTCTATAAAAACAAAGCGTGGGGTCTGCTTTCATTTCTGGCCTTGCGATTTCGATAAAACTCTCAGCTTCATTCAAAAGCCCATTCAATCCAATCCATTTCCGCTTCTGAAACATATATATTTTATAGAAAGAGTTTACCTTTTTTTCCATCTCTCTCTCTCTCACTCTGTCTCTTGGCTCTTCTCCTCCCGTTCTCATGGAAGCTTCACCCAATGATCGACTTCATTTTGGCAAAATGGGTTTCGGGTAAAAAAATCTTCTGTTTCTTGTAATCTTTTACCCTCTGCTTTAACAGATCAGTGTTTCTTGGTTTGTGCCTTGGTGGGTCGTGTCTCGTTTTAACAGATCAGTGTTTCATTTTTGTGGATGTGTCCCTTCTTCTGAGTGATCCGTAGATTCCAAGAAATTTTAAGATTTGATTCACAAAGTTTCTTCCTTTTTCCACTCCTGATTCATGGGTTTTCATGTGTTTCCAGCTTCTGATTCATTTAAATACAACCGATTCGTTTCTTTTGCTCCAAACCGTAGATCTGTGTCTCGATCCACAAATTTTCAATCGATTCAACCGTTTCTGATCCATATAGATCTGTTTCTCTTCCATGTGTATTAGGTGTCACCATTACAGGAGGAGATGCCAAATCAGAGCTCCATGTTGCAACGAAGTTTTCGATTGTCGCCATTGTCACAACGAGAGCACTGTATAATCTCAATTCCTCACCTTAATTACAGTCTCAAGTTACTTTTCCCGTTATGTTCCAACCCTTAAACCTGACTAATATTAAAAACGTTCCCTTTTTAATCTGCGTGTGTTTTAGAGCTCATTGCGCAATATCTATGACCGTCACGATCTTGTTCGCCAAGACGTTAAACAAGTACGATCGATCTACCCTTTAAATAGAACTATGTGATCTTAGAAAGTTACCCATTTTTTCTAATCTGTTGCATCTTATGGCGTTTCTTTCAGGTGATTTGCTCTGTTTGCGATACAGAGCAGCCGGTAATTCCCATCACTGTAGTTTATATTACTTTAACTTGTCTTATGAGTTATGATGATCACTCACTTATCATTACTTTCAACGTTTTAGCTTCGCTGCATGGCGTGTGAAATTGAGTTTGTTTTGTTGTATTTTTCAGGCAGCTCAAGTTTGTTCGAATTGTGGTGTCAACATGGGAGAATATTTTTGCAATATCTGCAAATTCTATGATGATGATGTAAAGAACTTTGATTTTACACCTGTTTGAATCTCTTCCTTCTCGGTATTTGATTCTGATTATTGCTCCTAATTGTCTTGTTTCAGACTGAAAAAGGACAGTTCCATTGTGATGACTGCGGAATTTGCAGGTGAGAACCTTTCTCCATACATTGTGATGACTGTGGAATTAGTTATCTTCTTAATGGTGATTCGTTTGAACTTGTGTGATGATTGTTTTGTTGACATTTCACTTCTGCGTGATGCAGAGTTGGTGGGCGTGAGAACTTCTTCCATTGCAAGAAGTGTGGTAAACTAAAAAGCAACAAATATTGCTCTTGTTCAGTTTCAGACTAACACAATCATGTGTCGTTAACTCTAAAATTATCCATTACTTGCTTTTAGGATCTTGTTATGCGACTGGTTTGCGCAACAACCATCGCTGCGTTGAGAATTCAATGCGACATCACTGTCCCATTTGTTACGAGGTATGTGTATTAAGGCATAACTTTATCAAGAAAAAGTGAGGTTTTCAGTAAAACATACCCCGGTTTTAGCTAATTGTGTGTGTGTGAAATGCAGTACCTTTTTGACTCTCTAAAGGACACAAATGTGATGAAATGCGGACACACAATGCACCTAGAATGTTACAACGAGATGATCAAGCGTGACAAGTAAATTTCCCTTTTCTTGTGGTTGTTTATGACTCTTTCAACTATAAAGTTGTTTTTTTTTGGGTGATTGATGGTTTTGAAATGTTGTGTGAATTTTGAGTAGGTTTTGTTGTCCCATTTGCTCGAGGTCAGTGATTGATATGTCGAAAACATGGCAGAGACTGGATGAAGAAGTTAGTTTATATCCATTACTGAATCTTTTAAGTATGTTAAATCTTGAAAATCAATAGCTAAAATATATTAAATTGTTTTATTGGTTTCCTTAGATCGAAGCCACTGCTATGCCTTCGGATTACCGCGACAAGAAGGTAAATAAGTTTCTTTCTCTGTCACTTAAGCCCGATAAAAACCGGTAGCATTGCAGGGTTAGAAAATATAACTAAAGACTGGTAAAGATATTCCGTTGACATCAAAGTTGAATACTTTCTAACAAGATTATGCGGGAATCACAGGTTTGGATACTATGCAACGACTGTAATGACACAACAGAAGTGTACTTCCACATAATCGGACAGAAATGTGGGCATTGTCGATCTTACAACACACGAGCGATTGCGCCTCCTGTTCTTCCTCAATGACAAACCAAGATCTTTCATGTATTGCCATCAGAAAACAAGCAAGAACTTTTTGTTGCAAAAAACTGGGGCAAAGTTGATGATCGGTTATAGCAGAAAAAAAAACAAAAAGATTGATGATCAATATGATTATTGGTCACAAAGCAAAACACACTTTTCTCTTCTTCATGATTGGATTTGTTGTTATATTGTATTGTTATATTTTACCAATTTACCATTTGTGTTTGGGGGTTGAACATCGAGGATTATGTATAATATACTCTATATATATTCTTGATCCAGTAAAAATCACCTGGATAAATATGTTTTCAGGGATTTGTTGAAAACTAAAGTTCTGCAATTCATTTCGAATTATATGATCAGATAATAGCGGATACAAATCAATCAGATAACGGGTTAGGGTGGATAATTCAGCTATCTTAAACCAGCTTCATCACAAACAAGCTTAACTTAGATTTGTCACAATCTCGATCTCATTTCCAATTTTTGATACTTTTATACACCTCTTTACTTCTCTCTGCAAAAGATCCATCAACAATACCCATATCTCTTCAATGTTTGTTTTCTAATGTTGTTGAATCAACGAATCTCTCAAATTCACAGATTTTATATTTCATAATTTCATCAGTTACAAACTACACAGCCAAACTCCCTTTGCATAAAAAATTCCGACTAGAAGAACTGTTCGCCGAGTTCTTGACCTGCCATTCCTTCTCTGATCACTTTCTTAAAGAAATCCTCAAGCGTGTCTTTCCCGTAACTCGGTGTCTTCTCCTCGCTATATTCTCCAGTCTCTGGATCAAGAATCAACATACTCTCTGCGGCGTAATACCTCCCAATCTTCCCAAACTCTGCAGCCTCTCCAACCGAAGGAAAGATCTTTGCGATAAAATCAAGAACCCCAATCACAAAATCCATAATCTCGATAGGTACTTTCAAGAACTTAGGCTCTCTGCCAAGAATCCTAAACAGAATCTCTCCTTGCTCCAGTGGCGTTAACGCCTTCCCTGGTCCACCAATTGGCAAAACCTGATTGATCTTGTTCTCTTCCAACACGCAATCCGCTATAAACGCTGCTAAATCCTGTTCGCTGATCGGTTTACAAGCGCATAGCTTACCATCTCCGAACATCACATAAGGTTTCCCATCTTTCACAATCTCAACTTGACCACCTAAACTCTTAAAAAAAGCCGTTGGTCTCACAATGCTGTAAGTAAAGCTCGAGTCTGTATTCTGCGCTAAATCTATCAACTCGGCTTCGAACTTCAGTTTCGCTCTCTGAAACTCCAATAAAGGCTTCTGCACACAAATCGCAGAGAGCAAAACAAAATGCTTAGCACCAAACTTCTTCCCAGCTACAAGACTGTTCTTGGTAGCTTCGTAATCAATCTTCCAAGAATCTTTAATCCCTCCATTACGACTAGCGAGACAGGACACAACAACATCAATACCAAACCCAAGATTCTCAATCGATTTCTCCAAAACATCTAACTCAGTAACATCTGAGAAACACACATTTGCGCCTTGTAATTGTTTCAAAGTCTCTTCCTTGTCGTTCTTTCCTCTAATCCCACTCTTCTCTCTCGCTACAGCAATCACATTAAACCCTCTTTTGATCAGCTCTTTCACTACGAATCTACCTATGTACCCAGTTGAACCAACCACTAACACATTTATATCCTTAGGGCTTTTGTTCCTGAAGGAAGACGATGCAGCGATTTCTGAAATTCCCGAGTCTAGAGATGAAATTGGTTTGAGTCTCGCTCTACTAAACTTAAGATTCGTTGAGGATTCATGGATTTGGAATGTTGAAGCTAAAGGAGACGACTTTACCTGAAATTGTGAAACGAATTTGAAATCTTTGAAGATGGTTTTGGGTTTTGGTGAGTAGGAAGCGAATACGTTGAAGGAAGAACAAAGTGACATTCTTTGAAATCTCTGTACAATGTTGTTCCGATGATCGGGAAAATGAGAGGGAAAGTGCGAGAAAATGAAGGAAAATTATTCAAGAGACCAAGTGTGAGGCCATTGTATCAACTCGTTTGATCTTCTTCTTCATCCTCAAAACACATATAAAATAATTTCCAAAACACCCCAAGTATTTTACGTTATTTCGTTTTCACCCCGGTATTTTATGAATGGTGAAATCGGTAGATATTACGTGATTTATCATCACTCTGATCCATATATATTTGGTAAAAAAGAAAAGACAAAAACCAAATACCGTAGTTCATCACTAATCAAGAACCAACACATACATAATATAAAGAGAATCAGAAGAACTCTTATGTAGAGTTGCAATCTTATATAGATGATATATACGGGTAAATCGTTGGTCAACGGCACCGGACGACACGAACGGCGGTACGGCGTTCGTTGGAGGTGCAGACAGCCATGACAGAGAGACAGATGACAACAATTATGACGAGATGTGTTAATAGACTCGAACCATCATCGTCACCACCACCACCACAACACGAAGACATACACATCCCACCCATTCTTCTTGTGTCCTTAAGATGCGATGATGAGTCTATAAGGGAGGTGAGATGAGAATGAAGAGGAAATGAAGTTAGCTGAGAAGGATCTGTCTTTAATGAGTTTTTGATTGGTACTCCTGTTTTTTTAATGGTTTTTGTTGGACTTGAATCAGCCAACTTCGTGTTTAATTATGAATATAGAGTTTTTAATATGTTCTTGTCTTGGTTACTTGTTATATTCTTAGCAAATGTTGTTTTTATGGTCCGGAGACTTGAGATATATTCTCCCGTCAATGGATAATCAATTAGTTGTCGACATGCATGTTGTATTAATAATGTATCGTCACCGACGAAAATTACTTGATATTATGTTTTTAAACTATACCAGTTGTTTCTCTCAAACTATGTTTCAAGTCTAATCAGTTTATCATTCATTTTTCACATAAACAGAAAACAAAAATTTCTTAGGACCTCTATGATGACCCTTAGCCCTTAGGCACGGACGCAGGGTCTTCTAACTAATTTGGACGTGAATGTGGGAGACGTGTGGAGCACAATACACATACAAGATTTTTTTTATATATTTGGGCTTGTTTATAAATACCGAAAAGCCCATTTCACCAAATACTTCAAGTCTTGTTACAATACCCACTCCGAAGATATATTGTTTTATATTGTCTTTTTGGGTTAAATTCCGAAGCCATTATTAACAAACATTTGAGTTTTTTTTTTTGAATAACGTGAGATTTGTGTTTTATGTTATTGCATTCACTCGTGATTAATCATCAAAAATTTCGTCAAAATATTACGATATAATACAAGTGAAAAATTATATGAGCTGCCATGAATTCAAAAAGAATGAGCGCTTTGACAGTTGATCGAAATTTTGATTTATGATGAGAATGCGAATGAAATACAAGATGATAAGACAAAACTAAGAGAAGTTGTACATTTCACGTAATTAAAAGAAAACCTAACTCATGATGAAGAAAAAACACTTATATTCAAACGAAGTAAAGAAGTAGAATTTCCAAACGAGTATAAGAGAAAACTAAGAGAAAATGAACGTTTCACGTAATATAGAAAAACTTAACTCAGGATTAAGATAAAAACACTTATATTCAAACGAGGTAAAGAAGTAGAATTTCCAAATATTGATTACAAATGGAAAAAAAAAAATCATCATTCGTTGGTCACCGACTGTCATGACAGAAATTTTAATATATTAAAAGATTAAAAAGATTTTAAAGACAGAAATGGGATTTTAAGAGGAAAAAATTAGGATATGGATGTTTCATGAAACCTAAACTTGTAACGATTATGCTTGGACGATTGTGATTAAAGACAAATAGTTTTTAGATATTTCGATGAAAATATATCATGACACTTGTAAACTAAGAATTTAGAAAATGTAAATCGTATACGCATCGTCAAGTGGCAAGTGGAAGAAATTGTTACTTGGTTCCAAATGTTTCAAACTCAAACCTACCTTACACGACCTAAAGGCCTTTTGCTGGTTCCCAAACGCCAATTTCCTGTTTTAGTTTTAGTGACACATAAAGTGCCACGACGCCTCTTATTGACTTTTCCTATAATGAAATGCTTTTATCTAATATGTCGTTTTAAAGTCTTCGGAAATAAAACTCTACAACATATATAAAAGAATTAAAAGAATTGTTCTAGCTAGCTTATTCTACTAAAGGACTAATAGAAGACGGTTTTTTAATGGTTTGAGACTTTGCTATGTGGGTAAAAAATCAACCAGAGTTCAATCTTGGGTAACAACAGCTATATATACATACCGCAACTTGTAAAATAGATAAGTAATTACCAACAGTATATGTTCTTTGGTATCTCAGATCAAGTCATATACAAATCTCTCTAAGAAATCAATTATAACTAGTTTTTGGCCTCGATAGACAATGTATAAAATCCACAACGTGTACACGTATTTTATTTTATTTTATAACTAAAAATTATGATAAAATCTTAAAAACCACCGAGAGAGAAGCAGAGAGAGGATGTGGTCGATAAACAAATCAATAGTCGCAGCTTCACAGTAGTACAGAATCTAAGGGAACATACTTGCATGGACCTGACTCAGCATGGATTTACTTAACCTCCCATGTTACGACACGTGTTAACTTGTCTGAACAAGTGTACGTTAATTAAAATCACAGCCATAATTTAAGAGTCACACCCTCGTCAATGACAACTTGACATGACGTGGCTTTTTCTCATTACCACGTCGGCTTCTCGGTACAATACAATGTTATCCACTTACTGTTTCCGTTTTTAACGTAACGTCAACTTCTAAAAACCTATGAATATGATTGTGTTCTACCAATGATGCATGGAAATAATTTGTTGTTCCTTACTAGCCAACTGGCGAAAGCCCATCATAATATTGGCAAAGCAATCAATCATTCAGAAAAATATTTAAAATAGTTTATGGATACTGTTCTTTGAATCTTGCAATAACAGGTTTATACGGTTAACTTGGATAAGATTCCAATCTTCTCGATATTCCAACTATTCAAATAGCTTTATAAGTATATCATTATACTATAATTGAAATGGCAATGAAATGAATAGATTATAGGAGAATAATCAGTTAAAAATAAAATAAAAATTTAAGCTAAATTCCATATTACTACCGTACGTTATTCGTCTTCAACAATAAGAGAGAAGTTTTTCAAATGCAAAGAAGTTAAATATATGGTCCATTCGTTGAACCCTTTTTTCTTTTAGCAGTTTGAAACCATATTACGTCTTGTTAATCCGATAAATGTATCACTTCTAAGCAGAAGTTAGGCTTGAATATATATGAATTAGTTTAAATAACTGACTACAAAATCGGAGGATGAGAAGCAGTGTTTCATAATTTTAAACAGTTGTATTTATTCATAAATTTCAAGAGAAAATTATTACTCAAAAAACGTTACAAATCTGAAGATATGTTATATGATCATTTGAGCCAATGAGATGAATTGAGATCATATATATGTATAAGTATATCCCACTGATTTTTTATATATCACTACAAGTCGTAAAATTTGCTTCCTTTTATGGTTTATCGTTATTATAACTTAAAATTTAATTAGTCAATGATCGATATTGTATCTATCCTTTTTCCTCGATAAAACTATACCACTAGAAAAATGTTTCCATGTGATGACGAAAAAGAGAGATGATTTGTTTTCCTAAATAGTTTCATTTTTCGTGGTCATACTTAATAAAGATTTTGTTATTGTCATTAAATACAAAGCAAAAAAATGAAAAGTAAAATATTAAGCGGCTACAAGTATGGGAGCATTGTGGTGACGACACGTGTACTGTCCAAATAGGCACCGTCTATCCACTACCGTTTTTTTTTTCCTTATATAAACCAAATCCATAATCCTTATGCAATCCACAAATCCAAAATATTGAAACGATTTATCTCTTGCTACAAATTTGGGTGTTTTTGTGGATTAAAGGATCAAATCATAAATCTCTCTTTACCTTTCTTCCTCTTCTTCTTCTTCTTCTTCTCTTCCTCTTTGATTTCTCGATTTTGGTCTCAATTTTTGTGAAATGGAAGTTTCAGTGATTGGAAATCCTCAAACGAGGGTCTGCAGAGCAGAATTAGCCAAGAGAGAGCTCGGATTTAGGTTAATCTCCGGTGAATCGAGAAATCGGGTTAGTTTCTTGACCCCAAACTCGATATGGAAGGAGATCGCGATCCGGTGCTCTCCGAGATCTGTCAAATGCGAAGCCATCGTCTCCGATGAAGCTCCGTTTCTGAAATCCACTCCTAAATGTAGATCGGTAATTTAACCCTCTTCTCTTCTCCATCGATTTGCTTTTGTTCTTCACTTTATACAAAATTCAAAATTGTCCAGATTTATTCAGATCCAGTGATTTGCTATGAAATTTGCTTTAGTTGAGAGTTGAAACTTGAGATACTCATTTCAATTTGACTGTGGATTTGCAAATTTGCGTCTTTGCCTAATTTAATCGTTTCCTGGGAAATATGCAGAAATCGGAGAAATTCAAAAATGATTTATGATATTATATTATAGTGTTTAGGTGATACTAATTCAGATTAGAGCCTATGATACATAGAAACTTAAACAAGATTTAATTTTTCCTCTTTATGATCCCATTCTAAAACATGTTTTTGTTCTTTGTTGCAGCTCGAGAGTGTAAAATTATTCGTTGGGCTTCCACTGGACACAGTTTCAGACTGTAACAACGTGAATCACTTGAAAGCCATCACAGCTGGGCTCAAAGCTTTGAAGCTACTTGGTGTTGAAGGCATTGAGTTACCAATCTTCTGGGGAGTGGTTGAGAAAGAAGCTTCAGGAAAATATGACTGGTCAGGGTACTTAGCAGTTGCAGAGATTGTTAAGAAGGTGGGACTCAACCTTCACGCTTCACTCTCTTTCCACGGATCGAAAAACCCGAAAATAAGTCTCCCTGACTGGGTGGAAAAGATCGGTGAAGCTGAACCAGGGGTCTACTTTACTGACAAATATGGAAAACAGTACAAAGAGTGTTTGTCGTTTTCAGTTGATGATGTTCCTGTTCTTGATGGGAAGACACCTATGGAGGTTTACGGAAGTTTCTGTGAGAGCTTCAAGTCTGTTTTCTCAGATTACATGGGCAACACAATCACGGTACTATATCATCTTTGTTTTGCTCTTACATTCTGAATTTGTCTACTCTGGTTTTAGTTCCTGATTTTTTTGCTCATTGTTTTGTAGGGAATCACTTTAGGTTTGGGACCAGACGGTGAGCTAAGATACCCTTCTCATCAACACGACGCCAAGCGCTCTGGCGCGGGAGAATTCCAGTGTTATGACAAACACATGCTTTCCGCTCTAAAAGGCTACGCTGAATCCACAGGAAACCCTCTATGGGGACTCGGTGGTCCACACGATGCTCCTGCTTACGATCAACAGCCTCATTCCTCTTCCTTCTTCTCAGATGGCGGGTCATGGGAATCTCAGTATGGTGACTTCTTCTTGTCTTGGTATTCGTCTCTTCTCACCTCCCACGCAGACCGTGTCCTCTCTGTTGCTTCATCCGCATTTAGCGGGATTGGAGTGCCTCTATGTGGGAAGCTACCTCTCTTACACCAATGGAACAAGCTAAGATCTCAGCCTTCCGAGTTAACAGCTGGATTCTACAGCTCTGATGGTCAAGACAGGTACGAAGCTATCACAGAGATCTTCGCAAAGAACTCTTGTAGAATGATAATACCGGGAATGGATCTATCCGACGAGCATCAATCACCTGAGTCTCTCTCGAGCCCCGAGTCATTACTTGCCCACCTCAAAACATCCTGCAAGAAACAAGGAGTGGTTGTTTCAGGGCAAAACTCGTCTGCCCCGGTTCCTGGTGGGTTCGAGAGAATCGTTGAGAATCTGAAGGATGAGAATGCAGGAATTGATCTGTTCACTTACCAGAGAATGGGAGCACTTTTCTTCTCTCCAGAGCATTTCCATGCTTTCACAGTCTTTGTCCGGAACCTGAGCCAATTCGAGTTGGCCTCAGACGATCAAGCAGCAGAGGTTGAAACTGAGACAGTGAACATAGGTTCAGGCACTGGTGCACCTAGTTTGCAAGCCGCTTGATGAAAATGCAATATGTAAATAAAAGAAAAGTCTCATGTTGTTTTAGCATTTATATAGATTTTGCCATTATTGTAAAATTATTTGCGACCATGTCTTCACAAAACTTAAATCCTGAAGCATTAAGCACATAGATCTCTTATTTCGGTATGAGTAATGGCACTACATAAGCAATAGAGTTGATGATATTGCAAGATAACAATTTTACAAAATGCTACACAAGTAAACGAACTATAACATTATCAAATACAAGATCACGAATGTTCTTTTAGAAGATCACAATTTACAAAATGCTACAAAACAAAAGGAACTGTAACATTATCAAATACAAGATCACAAATGTTCTTTTAAAATATCACAGTTTACAAAATGCTACAAAACAAAAGGAACTGTAACCTTATCAACTACAAGATCACAAATGTTCTTTTAAAAGGTCACAATTTACAAAATGCTACAAAGTGCTCTTTAAAAGATAAATACAGCGATGCCTTAAAAAAAGTCTTACAAATCATTCACAAGCGATTCTAGTCTCAAAGCTGCTCAAGCAAATGGCAAAAGCCTGGAAAGCTGAGATAGGGTATCCATAATCCATCGTGAACATATCTTTCCCGACTTTCCCAAACTGCAGTATTATCCGCTCGTTTTGGCTCTCCGGTGACAATCCCGTGCCACCGCCACTGCCACTGGTAGCTGCCTCTGCCACCAGCTGAAAGTTCTTCACTGAAGCCACTGTGACACGGCCATGGAAATTCAGGCACCAGCAGCGTAGCTGCTCGTGCCACCGTGGTGTCTTGTTGCTCAGAACTAATGGTGTTTCTTTCAGGTGGCTTGAGCCGCTGCGTAATGGTTTTGATTGAGACCTGGAGAAAGTTGACCGAGTACCGAGGAAGGGAAACTCTGATGGTTCTGAAGCTACTCTTTGGGATTCCATTGCGCTTGTAGGTATTGTGTCCATTACACATTGCATCTTTCTTGGTCCCCTATTAGTGCCATCAAGAGATTACAAATCAGATTTGATTGAAATCAAAGGCTGCCAATCTGGTTTAACCAAAACAAATCGGAAGTGTGGAATCAAAGATACATCATGCAAATTAACTGATTAAAACCTTAATTTCTTTGAAAAATCTTCTAAAAAGCAAAGATATATTATGCTAAAAACTGATTTTGAACTGCAACCACATCAAACCGAAGTGGATGACTGGATGCTATTCGGTTTCTATATTTCAAAATTTGGAAAATTCAAAAAGGGAAATTTCCATACCATTTTCAGCAACTCTTCTCAAGAATCTCTAATTTTGTTTTTTAAAACTATGACTAATCTACCAGAGACCAAAGAGATGTTGGAGAAAAGTTCCCATGAAAAGTAATAAAGTTTAGACAGAGAATTTATCAAATTGGAAAGATAAATCTGAAAAAAAAATTATTACCGGGATCCTAACACATTCAGCTCGTATGTGATATGAGCGACAGGGTAACTTCCGAGAGGAACTTTTGATGAAACTTTTGCAGGATTAGAAGATCGGCTCTTTCTCAACTTTGCGGCTCCCGTTGACGGCAGCAGATTTCCATCAAAGACAGTGAATTTTGTTCCTAGGAAGTTCGATCTTCCACAAGTTTAGAAAGAGCAAAATATCAACAAGAGCTTTTATATATCAACAGCAAAAAAAACAGGCAAAGCACCTCTAGTGGACCTGCATTTAGTTTACTAGATCATGTTAAGTATTTCTAATCCATCAATGCCAATCTCAAAATGCTAACAATGCGATAAGACTCTTAATCAATACTGAAAATTTTAATCCTTTTTAGTACACTCTCACACAATTTGGAATTCCAATAGGTTTAAATCAGTAAGCAAAGTGTCAAATTAATGATTTTAATATTGTTTGATCATATATACGCACCTCACTTTACCAACATACGCTTGGCTTCTCCTGGACATATCATCAGAACGCAAAGAGATAATGTAATCAGTGCAAGTTGTGTGTTTCAACTTACACGCAGCAAGCAGAAACTTACCATCATCCGTTAAAGCTGCGCGGACGGAGACGTAAAAGAAAGATTGTCAATCTAAAAATTGCAGAACCAAGAAACGAGAAAAGAAAACAGACTCCAATAGATAGTTGTATTATACGGCTTAAACAGAGACTGATGCTCACAGTTGGTTAATCCAAGATACAGATGATATGATTGCGTAACTCGATTACGTTTGATGAAGCATTGGACCAGAGAATCCTTTGGACCAGGCTGCAAAAGATACACACCAACAAAGCAACAAACTTTTTTTAGCCTCTTCAATTAAACAACATTTCAATAGGACTACACAAGAATCAAACAGATACAATCTCATATATCTTTGGTTTAGTGAACAATATCATAGTTTAGGAACCACTCAGCATTTGAGAGCAAATACAAACGCAAACGCAGAGACCAGCGTTTGCTGAATTTTCATCTTTTATTTGACAAGGTGGAAGCTCTCAATCACACCACCACAATCCTAAAATCAAATTCAGTTTTCAATTTTGTCTAGAATTTGAAAATGGTCAACAACAAAAAAAAATCGAAACTTTTTATGTCTTGATTCAATCAATACACAACCTGCTTGAGAGAGATGGGGAAAGTCAACTTAGAAGAGATCTCAGGGACAGCGACGGTTTCGTTCATAAGTAGGCGCCAGCCACGGCAAACGCCAGCGCAAGCCACCACGCTGCGTCGTGACGGCCATCCGCCACCGTCCGCCGCCTCAACCCGAATCAGAATCTCCCTTAAAAGCTCTTCAGGGATCTCTGACCAACGGTAATCTTGCGATGACCCAGGAGTTGAATCGGCTGCTGCAGCTGCGGCAAGATCGTGGACCACACGATGCGGCCTCGAGCGCATCTCAAGGATTAAGCTACGTAAGGTCATGCGAATTCTGGGGATAATTAAAGGGTGGGTTTTTAAAGAGATGGATCGGTGATGATGATTTGGGGTTTTAGGTGGAAGAAGAAGTAGTGGTGGTGTTGTTGAGAGTAACGAAGTAGATTGATTTCAACAATTCTGGAGAGAGAGAGCTTCGTCTTTTTTTTTTTTTTGTCACACAGAGAGCTTCGTCTCTCTGCTTTATTACTTCTATGAATTTTTTTGTTTTTTTTTTGCATTTTTCTGGTTCTTAAATAGGTAAATTATTATACCAGTCGGCAAAAAAGGTTCAGTATAAAAAGCAAAAAAAGAAAAAAAAAAACTTTTAACATTTGGAATTATATTAGAAATTTTGTCTTTTTTGGGATAAAATTTCTATTTATATGTTGAGTTATCCTTACAACATTCTTCCTCTTCATAATTCCATAAATGACAGAAACAATGTTTATACTTTTGTTACACCCCGACAAAATTATGCATTTAATTAATTTAATTTGTTCCAAACAAAAGCAAATTGTTTATCTGATAACAAAATGTAGGAATCGTGACCATATTATTTAAGTTAAATATTACGCTACCAAATACCAATACCATTTGGAAAAATACAATTCTGGTTGTTAAGAAATTAATAAAACCAATGGTGGCTGAGAAAATTGGTGGGTTGGATAAGATTCCGTTTTTTTTTAAAAGGCAAATAATAGTTAACCTTTCAAAAGAAATTAATTGATATAATTTTTTTGTCGACACATTTTATTTTTTTAAATAACTTCAGTTAACTTCATAGTTTTTCATATCACATAGTATATTTTAGAAAGGAAACATACTTTATATTCTCATCAATTTTATATATTTTAATCTTATCCTTTAAATATATCAATCAGGTATAAGGTGAATCATATTTTGTATTCAAATAAATAATACATAATTTTTAAAAACAACTCATGTGGGGTACATAAATATATAATACAAAAGGTATTAGGAGGTCCATTGGTCCACTTAAAAATATCTAACCATCATCGCTACTAATGTAGTAGTAGCCCATGCTCTCGATTTCATTCGGTCCCTTCCTATTTATTACCTTCGATGCTATTCTATTTCTTTTCGTGTAGCAATACGACTTTTAGATGGAGAAGAAAAGCTTTTCAAAATAGCATACAACAAGATTGAAAGATATATGAGAAAAAAGTCATTCAAATTGAGGGATTTTAAGTTATATTTATCAAGGAGCACACTAAAGACAAGATAGCTGAAAAAATGAGCAAAACAGCAGTGCATTAAAATTGGATCAGAAACTGCACTTGGGCCAAGATGTGAGCAAACCCAGAGATGTGAAGAAACCTACAAATAACAAAAACAAAGAACCTGCAATTAGCAAAAGCAAGGCTGAGCTGGTGTCGTCTACCTCTCAAGCTGCCTAACGGCATTTTGCAGAATCCCAAGACAAAATCAAAGGAGAATCAAAGCGATCATCCGCTGTCGAATCGACTCAAAATAGGTTTGATGCATTAGGGTCTAATGACGTGTAAAAAGTAGCTCATCCTTATCTTATCTTAGCTGCTTTAATCTATATAAGAGACTAATCTTTGTAAGGTTTTAATCAAGCATAAATGCAATAAGAAAAAATATTATTCAGTTTTTCTTAATCTTCTTCATGGTATCAGAGCCATGGAGCATTTCACACCACCATTGCTAAACATTTCTAATTGCGTTACAGTCAAGTTAACATAACAGATAAAAATTACATCTTGTGGAAGTTTCAGTTTGAAACCTTTCTCTCCGGTCAGGGTTTGCTAGGGTTCATCACAGGAGCAACAACACTACCACAAGTTACTCTTCAAGTTACAGGAATCGATGGACGGGTCAATGAAGCTCCAAATCCAGATTATACTGCTTGGGTCATAACATATCAAGTTGTAAAATCTTGGCTTTTGGGGTCTTTTTCAGAAGAAATACTGAGTGTAGTGGTTGATGCAGCAAGTTCAAGAGATGTCTAGAGTATGCTGGCTAGACATTACAATTGTGTCTCTTCTTCAAGACTTTTTGAGCTTTAAAGAAAATTGCAGACTATCACCAAGAATGAAAAACCTTTGAATGACTACCTAAGAGAGATAAAAGATGTTTGTGATCAACTTTCATCTATAGGGAGTCCAGTGAGTGAGAAAATGAAAATCTTTGCTGCTCTTCATGGTTTTGACAGAGACTATGAACCTATCAAAACAAGTATTGAAGGTTTAATAGATGGAATTCCTAGTCCAACATTTGATGAAGTGGCGCCACGCTTGACAAACTTTGACAACAGAATACAAAGTTATGAGAGTGGTCTCACAGTTTCACCTCATTTGGCTTTCAATGTGATGAAGAACACTAATCAACCTTTCTTCTACAACAATATAGGCAGAGGAAGTTCTTTTGGCAGGTCTGGAAATAGTAGAGGCAGAGGCTATTTCACAACAAAAGGAAGGGGATTCCATCAGCAAATATCCTCATCTTCAGGATCACAAAGCTCTTATAACTCAGAGAATAGACCAATGTGTCAAATCTGTGGTAAAATGGGTCATAATGCTTTGAAGTGTTGGCACAAATTTGATAATAGTTATCAGTCTGAGGAATTTCCTGCTGCTCTCACTGCTCTACATATCACAAATGTCACTGATGGAGGAGGTGAATGACATCCTGATACTGGAGCTACGACTCATGTAACAAGCTCCACACAGAAGCTTTAGCAGGTCTATCCTTACCATGGTTCGAATACAGTGATGGTTGGAGATGGAAACTTTCTTCCAATCACACATGTAGGATCAGCAAATCTCCCCTCTACATCAGGTAATCTTCCTCTAAAGGATGTGTTAGTATGCCCTGATATTGCAAAATCTTTACTTTCTGTGTCAAAGCTTACAACATATTATCCCTGTTCTTTTGAGTTTGATTCTGATGGAGTGTATGTTAAGGACAAACAAACAAAAAAGATTCTGACACTAGGAAGAAACCATGAGGGGTTGTATATTCTGGATGGAGCTAAGATCAAAGTTTTCTATTCAACTAGGCAGCAAGTAGCAAGTTCTTAAGTTTGGCACAAGCGGTTGGGGCATCCAAGTGACAAGATTCTCCAACAACTTACTCAAAATAATGTCATCAGAGTCAATAAGACGTCTTACAGTATATGTGAAGCCTGTCAATTAGGAAAAATTAGTAGATTGTCTTTCTCTGAGTCTTCTTTTTTTGCAACAAAGCCCCTAGAACGTATACATTGTGATCTATGGAGTCCTGCACCAATAATGCCATCTCAAGGATTTCGTTTCTATGTAATCTTCATTGACAACTTTTTACAAAATTGTTGGTTTTATCCTTTTAAACAAAAGTCAGACTTTTTTGAGATCTTCATTATATTTTAGAAAATGGTTGAGGTGCAATATAAAGCAAAGATAGAGATTTTTCAGTGTGATGGTGGTGAAGAGTTTACAAGCAAGAAGTTTATAACACATTTGCAAGACTCAAGGATAAGGCAATTCATCTTCTACCCTCACACTCCACAACAGAATGGTCTAGCTGTAAGGAAGCATAGACACATTACTGAGCTTGGACTCTTAATGATGTTTCAGAGCAATATCCCTCAGAAATATTGGGTTGAAGCATTTTTCACAGAAAATTTTCTTACAAACTTGCTCCTATCTTTAGTAATAGAGGAGCAGAAAAGTCCTTTTGAGATATTGAATGGCAAGTCACCAGATTACAGTTCCCTAAGAACCTTTGGTTGCACTTGCTATCCAGTTCTCAGAGACTATACAGAAAACAAATTTGATCCAAGGTCACTAAAGTGTATTTTCCTGGGATACAATGCAAAATATAAGGGTTATCGATGCTTATATGCTCCTACAGGGCGTGTCTACATAAAGAGACATGTGGTGTTTGATGAAGAAAAGTTCCCATTTGCAGATATAACTCAAACTGCAGGTATAAAGAAGACAATTACTCTTTATGATTCTTCGATAAAAGGGCTCTGTTCTGTTCCACAACAACAAAATCTTGAAGAAACCTCTATCACTTCTGAACGCATCCCTCAAGAACCAATGATTCAAGTCATCTCTGCTCCTTACCCTGCAACAACGTCACAACCTGCAATTTCACAACACACAGAACATAGTGAACAACATAATGCAATAATCACGGAATTGAATGATGTGTCTACCACAAATAAAAGTGAAAGTTCTGGGTGTACGATAAGCATTGATCTTGATCCTATAGGCAAAAGCTTTGCACTTTTAAATTAGGCAGACACATCAAACTCAAAAGCTGCTACACCAACTTCAAAGACAGTATCAACTCATCCTATGATCACTAGAGCTAAGGCAGAGATAGTGAAGCCTAATCCAAGATATACATTTCTTACTCACAAAGTTGCATATACAGAACCAAAAACAGTCAGTGATGCATTGAAGGATGAAGGATGTACCAAAGCTATGATAGAAGAAATAGAGAATTGCTCCGAAACAGAAACTTGGTCCTTAGTTCCCTATGAACCTACTATGCATGTCCTTGGGAGCAAGTGGGTTTTTAGGACAAAACTGAATGCAGATGGTTCTCTCAATAAGTTAAAAGCAAGGTTAGTAGCTCAAGGCTATAACCAAGAAGAAGAAATGGATTATTTGGAGTCCTATAATCTGGTTGTTAGAACTGCAACAGTCAGAACTGTGTTGCATATAACAACTATGATGAATTGGGATGTGAAACAGGCTGATGTAAGAAATGCATTCTTACATGGAGATCTCATGGAAACAGTGTATATGAGATAACCTGTTGGATTTATTGATAAAGCAAGGTTAAATTTTGTGTGTCATCTTCATAAGTCACTATACGGCTTTAAACAAGCACCTAGAGCTTGGTTTGACAAGTTTAGCAACTTTTTACTTGAGTTTGGATTCAAATGCAGCTTGTCAGATCCTTCTTTGCTCATTTATATCAACAATAAGGACGTTATACTTTTGCTTCTTTATGTTGATGATATGGCTATTACATGAAATGATTCTACAGTTATGAAAAAGTTGATTCAAGAGCTCTATGGTCAATTCAGAATGAAAGACATGGGTAACTTTCATTATTTTCTTGGTATTCAAGCTCAATATCACCCTGAAGGTCTTTTTCTATCACAACATAAGTATGCTGAAGATTTATTAGCTGTTGCTGGAATGAGTAATTGTGATTTTATGCCAACACGTCTGCCACTTCAACTCAATAAAATTCAAGAACAAGAAGAGTTGTTTCCAAATGCCACATATTTCAGAAGCTTAGCTGGGAAACTTCAATATTTGATTCTAATAAGACCAGACATTCAATTTTTAATGAACTATGTCTGTCATAAGATGCATGCTCCTTCTATGACAGACTACAAGTTGCTAAAGAGGATCTTGAGCTACATAAAAGGAACTATTACAATGGGAATAAACTTCAACAGGGATTCAAACTGCATAATGAGTTGTTATAGTGACAGTGATTGGGTTGGCTGCAAGGTAACAAGAAGATCAACAGGATGATTCTACATGTTTTCTTGGTAATAATATGATATCATGGTCTTCAAAGAAGCAGCCCACCGTTTCCAAGAGCTCTACAGAAGCAGAATACAAAGCACTATCAGAAGCTGCCTCAGAACTGAAGTGGATAAGCTCACTATTGAGAGATATTGGTATGCCTTTGCTTGAAACTCCTACTCTTTACTGTGATAATCTTTCTGCAGTATATCATACTGCAAATCCTGCTTTCCACTCTCGCACAAAACATTTTGAGACTGATCACCACTATGTCCGAGAGAGAATTGTTTTGGGAGCCTTGGTTGTCAAACATATACCTGCACATCAGCAAATTGCAGATATATTTACAAAGTCATTGCCAGTTGGATCCTTTTGTCACTTAAGAAGCAAACTAGGTGTAGTTGAGCCACCCACACCAAGTTTGAGAGGGGGTATCAAAGAGCACACTAAAGACGACAGTGCATTGAAGCTGGATCAGAAGCTGCACTTGGGCCAAGATGTGAGCAAGCCCAGAGATGTGAAGAAACCTGCAAATAACAAAAACACAGAACCTACAATTAGCAAAAGCAAGGCTGAGTTGGTGTCGTCTACCTCTCAAGCTGCTCAACGGCATTTTGTAGAATCCCGAGACAAAATCAAAGGAGAATCAAAGCAGTCAATCCGTACATAATTCAGAATCAAGACTCAAAATAGGTTTGATGCATTAGGGTCTAATGACGTGTAAAAAGTAGCTCATTCGTTTCTTATCTTAGCTGGTTTAGTCTATATAAGAGACTAATCTTTGTAAGATTTTAATCAAGCATAAATGCAAGAAGAAAAAATATTATTCATTTTTTCTTAATCTTCTTCAATATTACCCGGTAGACTTACTTTTGAAAGGAAGATACCATGTCTTAATGAATAAATTTTATCTATGGTTAATGAATCATGTAATATTTTCTTTGATATAATATATATATTACTACGTGCGAGTTTATTTGTTGTTGAAACTCTCTTCTTATTAAACATATATTCGAGACGGAAATTTTATATAACTTTTGCAAAAACACAACTATGATTCATTTTCTTTTTTTTTTAACATTTATAAGCAGGTCAAATTCTGAGAAGAATCTACAAGAAAGATTACAACAAACCCAATTACGGCGGGAAGACACTAAACCAAGTAGCAAATAGGTCTGGGTATTCGGGTATTAAGTTTAGTTCCGGGTAGAATCTATTCGGTTCCATGTATTTTGGGTAGAGGGGGTTTATGATCTATTCGGATATTTTAAAATTTCAGTTCGGATTTGGTTCGGTTTCGATTTGGTTTCGGATACCCAAAATATATTTAAAAAAAATCTAAAAATAGTTAAATTTTGACAAATATAACTAATCTCCGACGTGGATCACGAAAGAAAACCGTAAATCGCATTTTTAGTCGTTTAGACACAGATACCTAAGCACATGAAAATTGAACAAAACAAAAATCCGATTCATTAACCATAGATAGAAATTATTTGTTGTATAAAGAAACATTGGGTGGGTTGTAGCGTAGGATGTTAGCGTCTTGGTTCCTTTTTTTTTTCCCATTCGAATTATTGGTTAACCAAAAGCGAGTAATTTAATATATTAATGCCGCATTTTCTTTGTGGTTTTGTCCCTTTCTTCTTTTAAAGCCAAACCTAACTATTTTGTTGACAATAGACAAAAGGTATACCAGTAGTTAGTTTTCAATAAAAAATAAATGTAGATAAGTACGAAGTGCTTAGTTTAATTTATTAATCCTGTCATGTTACGAGCTCGGTACCTCCACGCTTATTGTATTTTATGATTTTTATGTTTAGTTAATCACATTGCAGTTGTGTACATGAAAAAAAAAAAAAATGTGTCGACAATTGTTAATCAATGTGTTATTTCATAAAATCAGTATCAGATTGTAATCTGTATTATATATAGTTAATAGCTAAATTACATATCTTTTGAACCGACCATGACCTCGTTCACGTCTCTTAGTTTCACCCCATATTTCCTCTCGTTTATTTCATATATATCATCCTGTAAAAAAGCATACAGTACTAACTACTAAACTGATCAAAATATGGTCCGCATTTTTTAAAAGTTTTTTATACATTCTCACAAATGGTTTTAACTTTAATATGAACATATATAGTTTGAATACAAAGATAAATATAGCTGAAAAGTATAACTTGTTATTAATTAAATAGAAAGATAAATATAGCTAAACATAACACATTTTTCGTATGATAAAATACGTTCGAACCATATACATCGCAGTTTTTTTTTTTTTTTTTACAGCCAAAGTTTTGAATTTGGAATAAATTTCCGGTTTCAGCGTTTGGCCCCAAATACGTATCGATTGGCTGTCATAAACTCATAATACTTAACCCGGTTTCGCTACTGATTTTCTGGATGTGATTTATTTCACAAGTTTAATTTTGGTGTGGCCCGAGTTCTTAAAAGCCATTTTAATTTGTGGGGTTTTAAAACAGGCCTGGGCCTGGGTCTCTTCTTGGGGGTGGGGAGTGTATGTGGTCAGTATCAGACATCTGAAATTTGTTGGTTTGCGAACTCGACTTTGTTGGGTACAATGTTGAGTTAAAAAGTAAACCAAGGAGTTAAGTGAACCGGACTTCGTTTGAAGCTTGGTTTGTCATCGGTTAAGTGTTTGTTGCAACAAGAAACATAGCGCGTGCGTGTTCATGTAGCTGCGATTTCGTGCGTCGGTTGAATCATAACCGAGAAAACTTCCAGATTGTGGAGTTCTATGAGATTTGTAGTTTTTAGATAGTGGAATTGTTGTATTTTTGTTCTGGTTTAGATTTAGGATCAATCATAGCCATTGAATGGAATTCGTATATCTCGCAAGTAATTTTTTTTTTTTCATTATTCTCATTAATTACCGGAGATTTCGAACCCAAATTCAGACTAATCTATGAAACATGTGAAAGACCGAATTTTTTTTTTCCCAACAATTTTATATTAATTTAACAGTTTAGAGGAATAAAATTTACATGCATGATCAATTGCATGACGAAAATGCTGGTTATTCTTTTGGTGAAAGAACCGATTTTTTTCTTTTTTACTATTTAAAACATCTCTAGTGACTTAATGATCATGACTTACTGAAGTCACAGTGTAATCATTTTTGCTCTTCTTACTTTGTTCTTTACAAATCTTGCATTGATCTTCATCAAAGCTCGCTTGCGTTTGCTTAATTTGTTTTGAGTTTGCGCTCGATGTTTTCCATGCAATACAATAGTATGTTAATTCTTTTCATTTGATGAAAATGCATGTTGAATTTAATAATATGTTTTAGTGACGTCGTGTCTGTATTACTATGTATACAGATTCAAAATGATAAAATGTATTTGATTTGTTAAGGAGACAAAAATTTATAAAGAATATACTAAAGTTTTATTGAGCTGTATGGGTTTCTTTTATATATATGTTATAGCTTCATATTGCTCCCACTAAGGACAAACTAAGTGGGCACCAACACACCATTGTAGTGATTATACAATCTGTCACGCACAAACCTTAAATTATAAAGTCATATATACATAATACATCGACCAAAATAATAGTATTGTGTGATTTGACACCAAAATATTAAGAAAAATACAAAGTAACTAAAAGTCTGAGACATGATAAGAAACACTTTTATGCTTTGGCATATCGTCAGGACTCAGGAGCTACTCACATGCATACTCTTAACCATTTGGCATTTTGGAATAATGCAATTAGTTGATTATATTTGTATGGTTAACTCTCATATGATATTTTTAAAAATAAATTTATTCTTTACCAATTATCATTGATCTGCATATCCATATTTTAGTTATTTAATGTGAATCATATAAGTACTACGCATATCTTCTTAATTAACTTTTACAAGAAGTTAATATATGTATAGATTCTCTTTTTCTTCGAAAAAGTTACCATATGAACAAAATCATATTTTTAATATAGTTTATGCACTCATCACGTCGTAGTTAGGTATTAAAATCCTTAAAGCATTGATTTTAAAACATGATTTAAACCTTTTCAAAAGGTACTTTATCAGGAAAAAAGCAAACATCAGAAACAGACAAATGAAGTTCACCTAAACATAAAATTCTCCTACTTAACATAAATTAATTCAGTTTATATCGGTAAATAAATATATAGTTCATACAATCATATATGCATATACATAAGAAATAATAATATTTGTTGAACTCTTATGATATGAAATTTTGTCCGTCAATTGGTTGACAAAGCACATTGTGAACTTGAGATCAAATGATATTATCGTTGTTATAAATACATGCATATGATTGTTTAATCGAAATGATTAACATCGACTCACATTTTCATGAGGAGCAAGTAGGCAACACAAAAAAAAAATGTTATATAGCTTACAACGAATTTAACATTTTTAATTATTCGAGAATGATATACATTTGGACAAAAGCAAAACGTTCGTTGATGTATAAGTGAAGTAAACTATAGTAGTGTTACGACGCCACTAAGGTGGAGCGAGGCGGAGGAGAGGATAACGGTGAGGAGTAAAACTCCGGCGGGAGGATGAGACAACGGAGGAGCAGGAGAAGAAGCCGGCGGAGAAGCGAAAGGAGCAAAGGCTAACGGGTCAGGGTAGGAGCCGTCGTTAGTGTCGGGATCAGGAGGGCTTGGGGAAGATGGGATTGTGCCGCCACCGTCGCCGGGAGGCAGAGCGTCGCCAGGGGAAGGGAGTAGAGGGGCGATCTCCGGTGAAAGCTGTTGGAAGGGAGAGATGGTCGGAGAAGATTGCAAAGAAGAAGAGAGACAAGGAGAGGAGAGTGAGTTGAAGATGATGATGATGAGAAATGTTTTGAGAAAAGAGAAAGCCATATTTTTTTGGGTTTAAATGATGAAAATCAGATTTTTTTGGATCTGTCTTTCTCTATCTACTGATCGGAGTGCATTTTGAGTTGTAATGATGATGTCTCTATATAAAAGAAGCTTTACTCTTTGCAAAAAATAATAATAATATGGGTTTATGTAGTAAAAGAATAAAGTTTGCAAAACTGAATATACTTTCTAAATTTTCAATTTCCAATCAAGTACTTTTTATTTGGTTCACACCTCCGATAAAGTGATGTTTGTTATAAAAACGATGTTTATACGTAGTTATATTATTGAAAGAAAGATTTATCGTATCCGTTAAACTTGGATATAACGATATGAAAATAACAATACGAGAGAAGAATGATTTTTATTGTTTTTTTATGAATTGAGTTGTATCATTTACATCGTCGAACATCTCTTATTTATAGAAAAATATATTGAGTTTACTGTCCATGCATAGTGACAGTGGGCTCCACAATAAATCTTAATTTTCTTCGGACTGTGCCTAACTCTTGCTTTTGGTGTCGACCACTTTTACAACACTCTCCCTTGGAGACCAATGTCACTTGCGTTACGCTTGCTGTTTAGCGTCTTTGTTGTCTCGTTAAAAATTCTTATAGGAAAACCCAGTGGGACAAAACCTCATAAGGTAAAAAGAGTGCAACACGCAAGCTCCCCCTCGAATAAAGGTCACGTCATCTCATGTCTCGTTGATGACGCATTCCAATGTTGTGAACATGTTTCTTGACATCGAGGTGGGTAGTGATTTTGTGAAGAGATCTGCAACGTTGTCGCATGATCTTACATATCTTACTTCAATGTTTTTATTCTTCTCAAGTTCTTGGGTGTATGAGAAGAACTTCGGAGGGATATGTTTGGTTCTATCACTTTTGATATATCCTTCCTTTGTCTGAGCGACACATGCAACATTATCTTCATAAAGGATTGTTGGCTCCGTATTTACTTGGATTCCGCTACTTGACTGAATGTGTTGTCTTATCGATCTCAACCATACACATTCTCTGCTTGCTTCATGGAGTGCGATAATCTCGGCATGATTTGAAGAAGTAGCCACAAGCGTTTGTTTCTGCGAACGCCAAGATATTGCGGTGCCTCCGATCGTAAATACATATCCTGTCTGTGATCGAGCTTTATGAGGATCCGATAAATATCATGCATCTGCAAAACCAATCATTTGACCATTTGAGTTGTTAGGATAAAATAATCCTAAATCAATCGACTCTTGAAGATATCGAAAGACATGTTTAATCCCATTCTAATGTTTTCGAGTAGGGGATGAACTATATCTTGCTAAGAGATTAATGGCAAATGATATATCTGGTCTTGTACAATTCGCCAGATACATAAAGGCTCCAATCGTACTTAGATATGGTACTTCAGGGCCAAGTATCTCTTCATTTTCCTCAAATGGTCGGAATGGATCATTATCGACATTCAATGTTCTTACGACCATATGGGTGCTTAGAGGAGTAGCCTTATTCATATTAAATCTTTTTAACACTCTTTTGGTATATGTAGATTGATGCACAAATATACCCTTTTTAGATCTCTCAATTTGGAGACCAAGACAATACTTTGTCTGCCCGAGATCTTTCATCTCAAATTCCCCTTTTAAATAATCTCATGCTTCTTGCATCTCTTTTTGAGTTCCAATTATATTCAGATCATCAACATATACCGCGACTGTCACAAATCCGGATATTGTTTTCTTGATAAAAACACATGGGCATATAGGATCATTCACATATCCTTCTTTTATCAAGTGATCACTAAGGCGATTATACCACATTCGCCCAGATTGCTTTAACCCATATAATGATCTTTGCAACTTTATTGCACACAACTCTTTGGATTTGGAACTCAATGTGTCTGGCATTTTAAAACCATCATGTATTCTCATATAGATATCTGTATCTCATGAGCCATATAAATATGCCGTAACGACATCCATCAGACGCATTTCTATATTCTCATTAGCCGTTAGGCTCATCAAGAATCTAAACGTGATGCCATCCATCACGGGAGAATATGTTTCCTCATAATCAATCCCAGATCTTTGGGAGAAACTTCGAACGAATACCCATTTGTATCCAACTGGTATCACACCATCTGGTGTGAGTGCAATGGGTCCGAATATTTTTCGCTTATTAAGCGAATCAAGCTCGACTTTTATTGCCTCTTTCCATTTTAGCCAGTCATGTCTCTTTTGACATTCATATACAGATTTTGGCTCTGAATCCTCGTTTTCCTCATTTATTTCTTTTGACACGAGGTATGAGAAAACATTATCAATATCAACTATCTCATTTCTATTCCATATCATTCCATTATGGATATAGTTAATAGATATCTCATGATTTTCATCAGGCTCATGATGCTTTGCATCATCCTTATTTTCATGATGATTTGTATTATCATTATTCTCATGATTCTCATTTTCCAAAATATTTTCAACCATTTTGGGAGAATTATGCATTTCTGCTTCCTTTTTTTTCCTAGGATTCTTATCCTTAGAACCAACGGGTCTACCACGCTTCAAGCGAGTTCTAGATTCCCATGTATCATCTGTTAGTCCACCTTCTTGTGGAATCTCAATTCTAGCAGGAACATTTGCAGTTGGTATATGAGATTTTGTTACCGTTTTGGTATCTGCAAATGCATCGGAAAGCTGATTTGCAATACTTTGCAAATGCATAATACGTCGAACTTCTAGTTCTGACTGCTTAGTAGGAGGATCAAGGTGTAATAATGTTGGTACACTCCACTTGATATCCTTCACTACTTGCTTATTTTCTCCCCTAGAACCGGGAATATTTTCTCGTCAAAATGACAATCGGCAAACCTTGCCCTAAAGACATCACCAGTCTTTGGTTCTAGGTATCTTATAATTGATGGAGAATCACATCCAACATAAATTCCCAACCTCATCTGAGGTCCCATTTTTGTACGTTGTGGGGATGCTATCAGCACATACACTGCACAACCAAAAATTCTAAAATGGAAAACATTTGGTTCTCGACCAAATGTCAACTGTAATGGGGAATACTTTTGATATGTACTCGGCCTTATTCGAATCAGTGCTTCTGCATGCAATATGGCATGCCCCCATACAGATGTTGGGAGATTTGATCTCATGATCAACGGTCTTGCAATTAATTGCAGACGTTTAATTAATGATTCAGCCAACCCATTTTGAGTATGAACATGAGCCACAGGATGTTCAACCTCAATTCCCGATACCATACAATAATCATTAAATGATCGGGAAGTGAATTCACCAGCGTTGTCTAATCTAACTCTTTTAATAGGATAATCAGCAAACTGTGCCCTYAGTTTGATTATCTGAGTTAGAAATCTCGCAAATGCCATATTTCGAGATGATAATAGACAAACATGTGACCATCTACTAGAAGCATCCATCAACACCATAAAATAGTGGAATGGTCCACATGGTGGATGAATTGGTCCACATATATCACCTTGAATACGTTCAAGGAACTTTGGTGATTCTTTTTCAATTTTGGTTGGCGATGGCCTTATTACCAATTTTTCAGAGAACACGCTTCACATGTCTTTTTATTTCCCTGATAAATCCCTTGGATTTTCAGTCCATGACCATGTGAAGTCTCAATGATTCTCCGCATCATCGTGGTGCCCGGATGACCGAGTCTTTCATGCCATAATATGAAATCATCTTGATTTCTATCAACCSAGATTTGATTCTATTGYCTATATATGTATGGTGCAATCCAGAAGGAAGCCTTGACAATTTTTCCAAGATAACCCTTTTGCCATTTTTTTAGAAGTTATATACATAACCTTCTTTTCATCCTCAGTCCCAGACTGGGTATCATACCCTTGAAGGTAGATATCTTTAAAACTCAACAAATTCCTTTTTGAATTTGGAGCATACATGGCGTTATCAATGGAAAATTTCGTTCYATTTGGCAACGAAAATCTGGATTTGCGTTCTTTTATCGTCAACGCGATATTGTATTAAATAATTTTTGTCYTTTTTATATTTGAGAAATATATCTTATTCTTCAGAATAGTGTGTGTTGTTCCACTATCTGGTATACATATTTCTTTTTCTTTTTCTTTGGATTTTGATCCACTTGCAATATCCATTTCTGTAATCAACATCAATAGTCGTTAGCGAATTTCATAAATAAAACATATAATGATTTTATAATGGTTTTGTTTGAAAAATATTTTATTCGGAAAACGATTGAAAATACATAATAATTTTACATGGCATGACATGAGACTTATTCTTTTCTCTCAATACAAGCATTTTCATGCATAACTAGAGACTTATTCTTTTTGTCTCATTACAAGCATTTTCAGTAATTGGTTTCGTCGAAATCATTCTCAAAGTCGGCAGAATCGAGGTACGTTGTTCCCTCGGAGTGTTCCGTTAGGTTCACTTCTTTTCTTTTGCCTTTCGTGGACTCTTGATATAGTTTACATAGATGTGCAGGGGTACGACAATCATTGGCAAAATGCCCTTTCGTTCCACATCTGAAACATATATCCTTACATTTCTGGGAGTGATCTATCTTGATCTCTTTTCTTTTTTGAGATCGTTCATTTCGTACCCATTTGAACGATCTCCTCCCTTGAGGATTATAATTTCTTCATCGTCCACGATTATTTACGACCACGACCCGATTGTGCAGTGCTTCTGGATTTTGACTTTCCATAGCATTCACTTCAGGAAATGCTCTCGTTCCCGTAGGTCGGGATTTGTGGTTTTTAATGAGAAGTTCATTATTCTTCTCAGCCATAATTAATGCCACAATTAATTTGGAGAACCTCTTGTATCTCCGACTTCTGTACATTTCAGGGAGGACACTATGTTCCTTATGAAATGTCAGGTATGTTTTCTCGAGCATTTCGACTCGCGGCTTACCATAATTTAATTGAGATACAATCCGCAATATACCCGAATTGTATTGCTCAACTTTTTCAAAATCCTGAAACCTCAGGTTTTACCATTCCTCTAAGGCATGAGGTAGTGTAATCTCTTTTTGGTTATCAAACCTTGCCTTTAGAGCGGACCACAGCTCTGCTGGGTCTTTTATGTGCGCATAATCATGCGTCACATTCTCATCTAGATGTTTTCGTAGGAATATAATTGACTTCGCCTTTTCTTGGGCAGAAGTTTAATTTCCTTCTTTTATTGTATCGGACAAATTTTTCGATTCTAGATGGAGTTCCACATCGGTGGTCCATGCTATGTAATTCGCTCCAGTGACTTTGAGAGCTGAGAATTTAAGCTTCTCAATGTTTGCCATTTATCTAAAAACAAAACCAAATATATATATTTTTTTATTAGAACGATTTTTAAATCGATTACATATTAATAAACAAAGCGATTACAACGAAAAATATCACATAAAAAATTAAACCAAAACTAAAGACAAATTTTCCGGGGGTAAATTCCCCAACGGAGATGCCATAAATACAAACAATAATTAAAACTAAACAAAGCATTAGAAATATGCGAATCATTTTACAAATGAAATCTAAGCAAATTTCAGCATTTTACGAATGAGATGGGATGTGAATAAATGAGTGAATGAGAGAGTGTATTTATAGATTGAAAAAACACTGTTCCGGACCGTTGGAAAAGCGATATGACCGTTGGTGATTTTGAAAAATTAATTAGAAATTCTTTAACATGCGATCAATTTATTTACCAAATTCAGATAAACGATTTACGATTAACATAATAATATTAATAATAATATCTGGATAGCATGATTAAATTAATTATGTAGATTATAAGGAGGCTTAGCCATCCAATAATATTAATCAATGAAACATAAAATAAATTATGTGGCGGCTTAGCCGTCCGGATATTATGGTGACAGAGATCATCCACGGTGAACCAGAAAATAAATTATTTGGTGGCTTGGCCGACCGATAATATTGAATAAAATTTCTGGTGGCATAGCCGTCCCGGTAATATTAAATAGAGCATAAGGCGGCTTAGCCGTCCTTCAGAATAAATGGTGGTGTGTTAAACATCCACTCRTCAGTATTATTTTTAGGAGGCGCCAGTTCGCCTACAATATATTTGTTTTATTGAACAAAGTAACTTACCCCCGGTATTAATCGGATGTCTTACCGTTTGTTTTAAAATCGGTAATGAACTGTGATTCCGACAATGAACAGTGATTCCGGCAATGAACAGTGGTTCCGGCAATGAACAGTGGTTCCGGCAAGGAATAGTAATTCTGGTGGTGAACAGTGCCTTCCGGTGGTGAACAGTATTTTCGGCATGAATAGCGTCTTACGGTGGTAACGGTGATTTTAGAAGTGAATAGTAAGTTCGTCGTGAACATTAAATTCCGACGTCGATGGTAACTTCCGTCGTAAGTAGTAACTAGCGGTATCAGCAGTAATATAACGATCAGAGTGATCGTGCTGATAACGTGTTATAAAAACGATGTTTATACATAGTTATATTACCGAAAGAAAGATTTATCGTATCCGTGGAACTTGGATATAACGATATGAAAATAACAATACGAGAGAAGAATGATTTTTATTGTTTTTTTATGAATTGAGTTGTATCATTTACATCGTCGAACATCTCTTATTTATAGGAAAATATATTGAGTTTACTGAACATGCATAGTGACAGTGGGTTCCACAATAAATCTTAATTTTTTTCGGACTGTGCCTAACTCTTGTTTTTGGTGCCGACCACTTTTACAAGAATGCTTTATTTTATTTTTCATAGTAATAAATCATGAATCATGATAGAGAATGACTTAAGTTTTGTTTTGGTTGCTCGTGATAGTCAATACTTTCTATTTTTTTTTGCTTCTACATCCCCATCTTTTGTTTTAAATCCCAATTTTCTTATAACTTTTTAAAAATACTTTTAGTTTAGCTATTACTTACATACATTGAACATTTAAATATATATATATATATATATAAAATTAACTTTAGCCATTAGATTGTAATTGATACTGGATTCTTACACAAAAGATTGTAAAGTTCCATAATAATACAATTGAAATTGTCTAAGAGAAATATTGCATTTGAGTTGTAACTCTATAACGAGTTTTTATTGGTTTATTGATTTATAAATTTATATGGGATTTGAAAATTTTGTTAATTTTGAAATAAGATATGAATTTTGAAATAACATAGTTCATCCACGAATCTTTCTATTTTTTATTTTCAAATTCTTTTAAAATCGAACGTGGATTTTAAAATCTAATAATAAATGATTAAACAAGTAACACATAATTTTTAATTAGTATTTAGAAATCAGATGACAAAAAAAAAAGTTAAGAATCCAATAAAACATGATTTGACCACGTGGCGAGATTTAAATGGTTGATGTGATTGGAAGATATAATTGAAGACGAGAATTTTTTGAAAAAGCAAAGGGTTTCCACAAGGATGATTCCTTTAGTTTACTTTACTATAAACAATACAGACATCATGATGTTATAATTGAACTATTTTTCTATCAACACAGAAAAGTCATACTAATAATTAAGCAACATCTAAGAAAAGGACCCTAAGATTTACTCAAAGCAATCTCTTTTTTTTCTTTTTTTTTTGTTTAGATCAGCATATATATATATATATTTTTCTTCTTCCTCTATAATTGTCAGTCTAGTCTAATCTGAATTAACCATGCATTAGTTTCTAGAATTTAGAGTTGCTTACTAATCTCAAACATTCAATAAATGTGTGTAAATCTAAAAGAAGATATTATTAAGGAAGTAGTTTGTAGTGGTACAAAAATTGTAATTGAGAGAAATATACATTAAAACGAGACAATAGATCTTGATTCTTGGGTATCAAATGTCACATGTTTTTGAGTTTGTTTACCTCTTACATACTGAAAATCTACAGCTCAACGTCATTGTCGTTAATCCTGGTTTAACAACAAGAGATAAAGAACATGTAGAAAGACTTACCAATGATTTTTTCAAAAAAACTTAATTATCATTAAACTGTTGTTACCTTTGTTCAACGAGGTAATCTCTGCAACTCCATAACGACGATGGAAGCGACGCTATTAAGACCAGCGACATCTGAGTTCTTGATCTCAGAGACAATGGCGTTGATCTTAGAGACATCGTGTCCTGATATCGACAAAATCATCGCCTGCGATAGATACTGCTTGCAAGCGTAACCCAAACAATGCAAAATCCTCTTCAGAACCAACGAGTGTTGCTCCGTGCTCTTCCTCCTGCGCCACGAGTCAAGAATCGGTGTGATCTTAGGAAGATTGGTTAAAAATCCCGTCGTGGCTTCTCTCGAAGCCGCTTTAAGTAGCAACAAGACGCATTCAGAGGCAATATCTGCAACTCCGATGCTTGTGTCATCATCTGAAGCCGCTAGGTGCAAGAATAGGCCAATGTTGCTGCCGAAATCTGCAATATCTCTTATACATTCCTGTGGATCGACCTCGAATGTAAAAGATGTCTCTGATAAAAGCGTTGGCTCTTTTGTGTAGTTGGAGCTGAGACCTTTCTTGTTCCCAAGTGACCGTAGCAGAAAAGCTCTGCAGAGACTTAAAGTGGGTTCAAGAAAATCTTCCATGTCTTTGGCATTCACGAATTCCAACAGATTTCCGATTCTCCTCACTACTTTGAGCTGAGAGAGCAGTTTAGTTTCCATCTCTGGAGCTGAGGCTAAGGCAAGACAGAGCTTGACGTTGTTCACATTCGCGCTTGATAAGTCTCCGAGAAGAAACTCGAAGCATTGTGAAACTGTATTATGATGCAATAAGTTGGAGATTTTGATGTAATCAAACTCAACGAGCATGACGAGGAGCTTTTGTGCGTAAGCTGGGATTGGATCTTCGTCTTGGATCAATGCAGGGTAGAGTGGGAGGAAATGAGAGTTGGATATTGATTTCAAATCCTCAGATGTTTGTTGCTCGACTTCAGTGCACTCGGTTAAGAGAATTGTCAATGAATCAAACCAGATCTTCAAACACAGAAACCGAGCATCCCCGTCTTTGTTCCCATTGTAGATTCCAGCCAAAGACGGGAGAATTTCACGGATAATAATCTCAGCATTTTGTGTAACCAGAGGAGCATCTTCTGCTATGCATTCTAGAACTTGAAGAAGGGTTATACGGAAGTCATCTCTTCCCTGCAAATTGTTAACAAGTCATGAGAATTATTTTATGATCAATTAATGAATGAAGCTTTTAGCATCTTAAACAATCTTATAGTGAAAAGAAGAGATGAGTATCTATGAAGCATTTAGCAATTTAAACAATCTATATATTAGAAAAAGAGGATATGAGTATCTTCAAACTTTATAGCATCTTAAACATATATCTATATAGTGAACAGAGGAAATAAGTAATTTAGTTGGAAATTCCGGAATTAGCTGTATGAAAATCTTAATCCCATCCTATAAGAAGCACCACTAACCATATAATAATCCTATCATAATGAAGGCAAGGAATTCAAACGCTAACGAGCAATTGACCAATCCCATTAGTGCAAAATAAAATAACAAAGCATTTCGTTTGAGCTAAAAGAGTAATATAAAAGGGGATGGCAAAGTTGCAAATACTGACCTGAAATGATGCTTCCACAAGTTTTGTAAGATTTGCCAACTGCCTTAGGACTTGTGGAGTTACCATCTTGTTCTTAAACGAAGAGCTTCCGAGAAGATGAAGAACCACAGGGAACAGGTGTGCATTAGTCTTTAAAGGAGCTCGACTGTTAAGGGGAGAGACAGGTCCATGGCGTCTCCCTGTCATCAGTTGTTGGATATCACTGGTTATTGTATCCAGCAAGCCCGGTATTATGGAGGCAATTACATTCACAAATGCCTCAAGACATTGTTGCACATAACTGTCTTTTTCTTTAGCTAATCTGTCCACCACAGGGAGAAATCTTGAATTGCAGAAGAAATTTGTCAGCCAACGCCTACTGTTTTTGCAGAGAAATGCAACAAAGAGAAGAGCTTTGCCCCTCAGAACTTCCGTTCCTTGCTCTATGATGGAGAGTAAACTAGGGAAAAGATTTTTCTCCTCTGTCAATGTCACGAGATGCCTTCCAAAGCTTGTGAATGTATGACTCCCAATCATAGCCATGTTCAGAAGATTCAAGCAGACTTGCTGCTCTCTTGCGCTGCCTTTGACAAAAGATGAAGCTATTTCCTTCAATGAAAGCTTTTCCACGACCGTCTGAATGCAAGGAGGGTTAAAGCGAGCAAGACGGACTAAACATGATCCAGCAGTCTGCCTCATGCTCTCCTGTTTCCCAGTGGCCCTGTAGATATAGCAGAGGTTACTAATCAAATCTAGGCTGGAGAAACGAGTGGCCCAATAAGCTCCTTGACTGCAGATGTTTTCTATCGTCCTTAACGCATAGAGCTGAGTCAGGTCATCTTCTCCTTTTCGTAAGACAGATGACACAAGAGAGATCAAGGCATTTGAAACCTAGTTCAAGAAATAAGAATCTGTTTAGATAGGAAACAATGGTAAAATAGACCATTCAGATTAAGCAATGGACTTTTGGTCCATTAGAAATACACCAGAAACATTAAAAGCCAAATGATCCACAATTTAAGAGTAATAATTGGGAGATGCTGACCTGCCAACCCGATGCAGACCGGGTTTCTTTTGAAGGGGATTCTATTGGTTTGAAATCTTTATGCTCATTTTGAGTTGAGATGTAAAATAGCAATTCACCTAGAGCTGCCATAGAGAACCTTCTCACTTTTTCATGCTTGTCTCTGAGGCCATTAGTAAGAGAGTCTAAAATACCAGAATTTGCTAAGTCATCTTCGATTGAAGTAGAATGCCGAATTAACAAACCAATTAGTGAAGCAATTTGTACACGAAACGCTGGGGTCTTGGACAATCTCAGAACTTTAACAAGCACAAGCATTATTGGCCCATTGGTCAGGATGTTGGCTGCATCAGCATTGCTACTCAATGTTTCGAGGTATCTGATCAAATTCTGTTTCTCTGACAGGCCAGAACTGCTCCCATTTAGAACCGTTATGATCCTATTGTTAAGCGGTTCTAATTCTTGCTTTCCCATCTTACCAAAATCAGAAGGCTGTGGTGTTTCGAATGAGAGAGAAGGCACAGCTTCTTTGTCAGATTTTCTGCTGGGCATGACAGGCCTAACAGAAAGATCAGATAAATGCCAAAGGACGTCAGTGAGGCTAGTAGGTGTTTTAGATGAGTCATGATTAACAGCAACCCCAGAAACTTCTCTTCCTCGGTGAGTTTTAAGTTGAGGACTAGCACTAGGTGGCGCAGCTGACACGTCCATTGGCTCTGACTGCTCTTCATGGCAATCTCTTGCTTCAACCGAGCTTGGTGTTTCATTTGCAGACGAGTTCTCATCAGGCACATTACTTCTTATAACTCCTTGTCTTCTGTGACTCTCATTTTGGCTCATAACTGTTTCATCTTGTGCACAAGAGGTGTTCTCGGTTCCTTCTGATTCATCAGGTCCCTCATCGTCATTGTTTTCATCAAAATCAAGTTCCATATCAGTGTTCTCAATCTTCACTTCAGCACAATTCTCGTTGCTATTAGGTAAGGGTCTCCTGTAGTTTTCCTTCTCATTTTCCTTTTGGAGATTTGCCTTTGCTATCCTGGACAATCTTAAAATATGCACCTGTCTGTTAGCACCAGGACGACCTCCATGCTTTTCCTCAGTTGCTTTACTAGGAAGCTTTGTTTGAGCTTTAGAACCACCAGGCGTTCCCTTTAGCGGCGTCTCATAGCCTTTTGAACCTTGAATGAAGTTCTCATTGTGCTTTGTACCCCCTTTTGGATCTTTCTCCCGATATTTTGGAGGGGTCTTATTTGGTCTGTCTCCGTTACGCTCGGAAAGGCATGGCTTTGTGTATATGCCAATCATATTATCAAAAGCAGGCTGAGCAGGCAACTGAATTAAATTTATCTTACTCTTCCAAAAGGCATGACCACAGAGATCTGCCCATTGTATTCTTTGAGCTGGGTCTTTGATAAGAAGAGACTCAATGAGATTGACAAATGAACGGCTTGCATTTCCAGGGAGTGGAGGAGTTGGATCTGAATGAATCGATTTCACAAGCTGGGTAAACTCTCTTGCCACAAAAGGAGGTCTTCCTGTGTAACATTCATATAGCACACAGCCAAGTGCCCATAAATCAGAAGCAAAAGAACGGATCCCCCCATCTTCATATAGCTCTGGAGCCATATAATACGGGGTACCACGTTTTCCCTGATGCAAATTATCACAACAGATATAAGTATCAACGACATACAGTTTCCAGTGTAATTTAAGATCATAGATTCACTATTACTGTAAAGCTTATATTGAAAAAAAAGACGGACAAAACTGTTTACCGTGGAAGGAGATTTAGAAATATCATCTAGCTTCCTTGACAATCCAAAATCACACAGCTGCAACACAGTGATATGAGATCATTAAAACGAAATAAACTATCATCATAAACTAGACACCTGCATAGAAACCACAGCAACAGACGTACCTTAATATGTCCGTTTTCATCGAGTAAGATGTTTGATGGTTTCAGATCACAATATATAATTCCCTTCGAATGTAAATATCTGAGAAATTCAGGAAAAAATGTCCATAAGAGAAAACATTTTCTACATGCACCTAGAAGTCGTGTCAAAATGGTTAAAAAAGGATCTTACAGCAGGGCTATGACAAGATCATAGGCAAGACCATAGATTGATTCTTCTGGCAGTTTACAGTCCTACAGAACAAGTGACTTTCAGAAAACCTGTGACCATATATCATCAATAATATAGCCAAAGTACAAGCGGTACCTGCTGCAATAATGTCCTGAGATCACCCCCAACGCAATATTCCAGAACTAACCACATGTGTGCAGAAGTTTCATACCTGAGACATTAAGAAGACGATAATTAGAAGCAAATAAATATAGAGATTCAGATAATTGTTTATATATTAGCTAGTAAGTTTTACCAAGCACAGAACTTGAGTATGTTTGGATGATTTAGCGAGTGGAGGATCCTGACCTGAAACGGAAGTGAATAATTACCAAATTTGTCCTTACCCAAGTGACTTCAAAAATCAGAGATCAGGAAAAATCAGTTCGACCTTTCAACTCGCAAACATCATCCAGAAATAGAAACTTAAGAGCATCAATTTTACAAATCTAAAATCAAGCAATTTAAGCATAACAGCAGGAAAATCTTAGGTAACCCAAGCACAAATCGCTAATTCGGCAAAAGAGGAGACAGATCTCCTGATTATTACCTCTTGAAGAACCTTGCTCTTCCGCGACTTATCGACACTCTTACAGGCAAAATACTCGATCGTCTTCTTCTTCCTTCCTTTATACACAGTCTGTGAACCGATTTGAACAAAAAGTTACTGAACAAAATACTTGGGGAAACAAAAATTATCGGGAATGCTAAAGCAGATTCTAAATTACCGAGCATTTGCCATGTCCAATGGCTTCATAGATGTGGTACTGATTCATCGTCCGAGCTTCACCTCACCTGAGATCCGATTCGGAAATCTCAAAGCTCTAAAGAGAATCAATGGCCGTTGCTGAATGGACTTGGGAAGAGAGAGAAACAGAGGGGGAAAATGGTAGAGAGAAGAAAATGGACAATTTCAAAATTCAAACCCTAAGACTGGACAAATTTTAGGATTAATGATTATATTTTGAATATAAGGAAGCTAATGTATTCACCGGATCTATTTTTTTCTTAAAGGATCCATGCATGTGAAACTAAAAATGACTAGTTGGGCCTCTTGGGCTAATAATAGTTGTTGGCCCATTTATCCTCTTCTCGGGGAAACATTTTCCCGCCAAAACTATATTGCCAACAGGGTTTTCTTACCGCCGTGAAAAGGGAAGAGGGGTAAATTTGGCAAAGTGAAAGAGTTTACATTTTCGTTCTCCTTCAGCGACGACGTAACCTTCGCCGGACCACAGTTCTCTCCGACATCGGCCTCTTACACAGAGTAAGCTCTTTAATCGACATCTGATTCTCTTACTGTTTAGGTATTGTTCTCTCTATCATGATACATATCTAGGGATTTGGTGGGGTTTTAGGATTTTTTTCTTTTTCAAATCTGTTTCAAACTATAAAATAAAAATGGGCTTTTTAAAAAGGATTCTTTGTTGTTTCTTCCGAGTTTGACCGAGGAATTAATGCTTAGAGCATTTAATCTTGTGCAAACTGTTTTGATGTTTTCTTGGTTTTAATTACTTTGCTTGTTCATTGTTGATAATGAAAAGGACTGACCCTGATCAAGTTGAGCTCATAATCGAGGAGCCACCCGAGGCTAAAGCTGTAATGGAAAAGAGTAACCCTGATGGTGCTCCGGAGCTTGCTCCATCTGACAATCAGACGTCTGTTCCTCAGACACTCTCTTCTGCCACAAACACTGGAGAGAAGAGAAAGAGGGAAAGATTGGTAAGAAGAGAAGAAGAAATTGGAAACAGCAGCTAGAATGAAGAAGTTATTATAGTTGGTGACACTGAAGCTATAAAAGATTTTGGTTTTGATGGAGGAGAGCAGTCTCAGAGGCCTGTGTTTAGCAAGCGACAGGCTTTTGATGTTCAAAGCAACCGAAATTGTAACGGGTCTTTGGTGAAGGAAGAAGCAGGAGAAGAATCAGACAGAGCAAAGCAGGTTTCAAATTTTAATGACTTTGATAAGCTGAGGGAAGAAAGCAATTTTGCAGTTGGCCAGACCTGGGCTCTTTATGATACAGTCGATGGGATGCCTAGATTGTATGCTCAGATCAAAAAAGTTTCAGTTTCTGGTTTTGATGTTAGTGTCACATGGCTTGAGCCTGATCCATATGATGAGGAACCAATACAGAGGTATGAAAAAGACTTGCCTGTTTCTGTTGATAGGTTTAAACTTGGGAAAGATGAGACTATTAAAGATCACAGAAGGTTTTCTCACGTGATTCATTGCAACGAAGGAAGTAGCGTGGGTAAATTCAGTGTATACCCAAGAATAGGAGAGACATGGGCTATCTTCAAGGGTCGCTACAAGGCTCTCTTCACGAGCTGGGACATTAACTGGTTAGCTGATCCTGATTCTCCCTGGAAATATCAGTATGCATTTGTCGAAATCGTGTCAGAATGTGCTGGATCAAGTGGATCAAGTGAACCTTTTGTTAGGAAATAAACCCCGGTATTTCCCTCGGACCAGACTTGTCGGAAGTGAAAATAAAAGCGGAATAAAGCGACACCGAAAATTGATAACGGAGTTCGGCAAAAATGCCTACGTCTCCGGAGCCGCTGCGAGACTCGTTCTTTTATTAAGAGAGATTACAATGTGTTTATAACACCCGATCCCAAAATAATAAAACCCCGAAAAATATTTGTTCTCTCACAAATATTTTTCTTTCTCTCTCTCACCTCTCTCTCACTCTTCTCTCTTACGCTTCTTTTGTTTTCAATTTTGGGATGCCTTCATTTGTGAGCAGATGGTTAGTATTTATAGAGGAAGGGTGGGGTTGGTGAATTTTGCAACGTGTCCTTCTTTCTCCATTTCTTCATATGTTGGCACCGTCCTTCCTCCCTTTTTTGACAACTGAAACTTCTCATCTAGAAGCTTTGACTAACAATCTCCCACTTGAAGACTGATTTTAATCTGTCTTCACACCTTGATCTATGCAGCGACTCTTCTCCTCCTTTCGTTTAGTGGAGGCCAATTGAAGTTGAACACAACTTCAGTTTGTCAATCATCACCGTCTTCGTTAGCATATCTGCCGGATTTTGAGCTCCACTGATCTTTTCAAGTTTCAAAATCCCATTTTCTAGAAGTGACCGGATAAAATGATATCGTCAGAGTATAGCTTCGCTCTAGAATGAAAGACGGATTTTTGCCGATGGATAGCACTGCTGTCGCAATACAAGACATTGTCTTCCTGCTTCTTGCCTAATTCCTCCAAGAAACTTTGAGCCACACCATTTCTTTATGGCTTCCGTTATTGCGACATATTCGGCTTCCGTGGTGGAGAGAGCAACTATCTTCTCGCAGCTGAGAAACCCAACTCCGCAGTACCCGAGTGAAAACGCCTGGTTTTCTGATCAACATTCCCGCTAAGTCAGTCCACATACCGTCAATATCGATCTCCACCTTTAAAACATAGGCCTTCTTTGTGGTACCCCGCAAATATCGAGGATCCATTTGATCGCTTCCCTGCTCCTTGCCGATCATTCATGTACCTACTAACTCCCACGCTTCGCAATGCTGGTCTGGTACAAACCATGGCATACATCGACTTCCAATGAGGCGCACGAACCTTCTTCATGTTTCACGCCTCCTCCGTCTTTGGTGACGTTCTTTGAGAGTCGAAATGAACACCCAAGGTGTACTCCGGTTTAGCATCTTGCATGTTGAATCTCGAGAGTACTTTATTGATGTACTCTTCCTGCGATAACATCAAGTTCTTGACTTTGTATCTCTCGCTGATCCTCATTCCGAATTTGCTTTGCGCCTGATCTTTCATCGTAAATTCCTTTGAGTCTCGCTTCAAGTTATTAATCTCTTGCATGTCTGAACCAGCAACAAGCATGTCGCCCACATATAATAACAGAATAATGAAACGCTCGAACCTTTGATGTAGCAACAATGATCTGCTGACATCTTGTGAAACGCCGCCATGAAGTTATCAAACTTTCACATCGCTCGGGAGCTTGTTTTAACCCATACAAGCTCTTCTTCGCATACCAGTCTTTCTTTCCTTCTTCTATGAAGCCTCTCGTTGCCTCATATAGATTTCTTCCTCCAAATCGCCATGAAGGAAGGCGTCTTTACATCTAACTGCTCAAGATAAATTCTCCGCCACAATTTTTAACACTACTGATTGTCGCCCACGAGAAAAATTTCATTGTAGTCAATACCTTCTTTTGCGAAACCCTTTAACAACCAATTTTGCTTTGTAACGCTTATTTCCATCATGTTCTTTCGATTCTATAAACCCACTTATTATGGAGAGCTTTCTTATTTGGTGGTAATTCGCATAACTCCCATGTCTTGTTTGACATGCGAGTCCATCTCATCTTCCATGGCGACTCACTTGATTGAGTCTTCCACCTCCATAATCATTTCTGTTCTCCGTGTCTAACAACAAATAATGCAAAGAAGGCGAATAACGTTGTGTTGGTTTAGAAGGTCGGAAGAGCGTTGTGATGTTGGCTCTTCATGAGCTGCTTAGAACTGCTCTCAACATCTTTTCGAGAATTTTCCTCGAACTCAACAAATTCCTTCTTTTCAGCTTCGGTATTGCGGCTGTCCGATTCTGCACTTGATCTATCTTTGTACATCACATTTTCGTTGAATATGACGTCTCTGCTTCTGATGATTTTCCGGTTTTCATAATCCCAAAACCGGTAGCCGAACTCATCACCACCATATCCGACAAAGGCACATTTGTTGGACTTAGCATCAAGTTTACTTCTTTCTCGAGATCATGTGCACGATGAGATACATCCAAACACTTTCAAGTGTGATAGGTTTACCTCTTTTCCGCTCCACACCTCCTCGGGTATTCCACCATCCAAGGGAACTGAGGGCCCACGATTGATCAAGTAAGCTGCAGTGTTAACTGCTTCGGCCCATARCATCTTAGGTAAACCGGCATGTATCCTCATACTTCGCACGCTCATTCGAGTTCGTTCATGCTCTCGCTACGCCATTCTCAAGCGGCCATGGGAACTGTTTCTCCATCTTGATCCCGCTTTGCGCAAAATTCTCGAATCTTTTGTCTGTATTCTCCTCCATTGTGACCTTAACGCTTCACTTTCAAACCCGCTTTCATTTTCCACCATGGTCTTCCATTTTCTCAAGGTATCAAAGACTTCTGATTTCTTCTTCAAATAAACCCACACCTTCCTGACAATCATCAATGAAGGTGACATAGACAATGAGCCGCGAGGGATGAACGAGATGGTCCCCACACATCAAGATGAACCAATTCCAACTTTTCTTCCTGGGTTGCCGATCTTTGTAAACCGACCTTCTTTTGTTTTCCAAAGATGCAATCTTATGCCGACATCTACTTCTTTTAGATCCGCAACTTCCCTTTGACATAAGTGTCTTCATCCCTTTCTCGCTCATATGACCAAGCCTTTGGTGCCACGTTTGATTTTTCATCAGCCTCCCACGCAATAGTGTTCTCCTGGTTTGAGGTCATATAGAGTACCATTCTTCTTACCACGAGCGACGAGTGCCCGTAATCCGCCATTTTGTTCTGAGAAGGAGTAAGAACCTTCACTATCAAGTTGCCCTACGAGATCAAATTCCTTTTAAGGCCGGAATATGTCTCACCCTTTGCAGCTTCCATGTAGTTTGGTTTGCAACTTCAATCGGATGTCTCTCCTTCCCACGATCTTTAAGGTTTCATCATCTGCTAGATGAACCTTCCCGAAATCACCACTAACGTAGTTCTCCATGATTTCTCTGCATGGGGTGGCATGAAAGGAAGCTCCTGAATCCAAGATCCAAGATTCAATTGGGCTGTTGACGCTTAGAATCATAGCATCGCCAACATTTTCTGTCACGTTTGCAGAATCCTGTGAGCTGACATTTTTCTTCGGAGCTCGACAGTCTCTTTTAAAGTGACCCTTCTTACCGCAATTGTAACAAGTGAGATCTTTCTTCCCAGATCTCGATTTTCCCTTTCTTGACACCGATCTGCTACGACTTGAACTTCTTTCTGAAGTTCTCCCTCTAGACTCTGTATGTAGAGCTGAGGAGCTTGACGCTTCTCCTGATTCTCTCCGTCGTATTTCCTCATTCAATATGAGGTCCTGAACATCATTGAACTTTAGCTTTGTAGTTCCCGATGAACTACTGAGTGCTGTAACCGTAGCATTCCAGCTGTCCGGCAATGATGATAAGAGAATCAACGCTCGAACTTCATCTTCGAATTCGAGTCCAACTGAGCTCAACTGGGTTGTGATTGTGTTGAGCTCGTTCAGATGTTGCGCCACCAAAGCTCCTTCTCCCATCCGTAAGTTAAACAACCGCCTCATTAAATGGACTTTGTTTGAGGCTGATGGTTTCTCGTACATATTCGAGAGAGTCTTCATAAGATCCGCCGTAGTCTTTTCTTTTGCAATGTTAAATGCAACATTTCGGGACAACGTCAACCGAATTACTCCGAGAGCTTGCCGGTCGAGGAGAGTCCAGTCGTCATCCTTCATGCCCTCGGGTTTCTTTCCTAAGAGAGGTAGATACAAATTTTTTTGGTACAGACAATCTTCAATCTGCATCTTCCAGAAACCGAAGTCCGCACCATCGAACTTCTCAATTTTCACTTTTCCGTCTTCTGCAGCCATCACTTCGTCTGGTCTTCTACGGATCGTTTATAATTATTCCACGAATCTCCGCGTATTATAACGTCTTTATCGACAAACCGAAACTGCCGATAAATTATTTCACTATTCACGTGAATAGTACTTTCTGGTATGAATAGTACTTTCCGATATGAATAGTAACCACCGTGAGCAGTACCACCGTGGAATAACTGCCGTGAATAGTATCCATCGTGAATAGTAACCACCGTCGGAATAGTGGTCCGAGCTCTGATACCAGTTGTTGGGAAATAAACCCCGGTATTTCCCTCGGACCAGACTTGTCGGAAGTGAAAATAAAAGCGGAATAAAGCGACACCGAAAATTGATAACGGAGTTCGGCAAAAATGCCTACGTCTCCGGAGCCGCTGCGAGACTCGTTCTTTTATTAAGAGAGATTACAATGTGTTTATAACACCCGATCCCAAAATAATAAAACCCCGAAAAATATTTGTTCTCTCACAAATATTTTTCTTTCTCTCTCTCACCTCTCTCTCACTCTTCTCTCTTACGCTTCTTTTGTTTTCAATTTTGGGATGCCTTCGTTTGTGAGCAGATGGTTAGTATTTATAGAGGAAGGGTGGGGTTGGTGAATTTTGCAACGTGTCCTTCTTTCTCCATTTCTTCATATGTTGGCACCGTCCTTCCTCCCTTTTTTGACAACTGAAACTTCTCATCTAGAAGCTTTGACTAACACCTTTATCTGCTGGATTCTTGCATAAAGCAAAAGGCTTCTTAAGCTTGTTTTGTCGCTTTAATGAGGAAATTGTTACATCTTATGTTCGTAATTACGATGAATATCAATTATCTCACCGTGTTCCATCATTTAAGATGACTGGAAAAGAAGCAGTAGGTATGCCTCGAGGTGCTTATGAGCTGGATCCCGCTGCATTACCAGCAAATGTCAAAGAGATAGACGTCCCTTTGCATCTACTAGCAGAGCCTAAAGTGCCTAATTCCGAGAATAATACACATTCGCAATGCGTGCACTTTGCTAGTACGGGAAAGACTTTTCAAACTGGCCAAGTCTGGTCATTTTGCAGTGGTGACGATTATTTGCCCTGGTACTATGGCAAGATTCAGAAAATCACATTTATTCAAGCATTTGAGCAGGATCCGGTAGTTAAATTGCATGTAGGTCGGCTAAAGGCTACACCAATCAAAGGTGTCATCCAGTGGATTGACAAGAGAATGCCCATCGGCTGTGGGAATTTCCGGGCAACAAAAGCTCTCGAGATATTCACCGATCTTGATTTATTTTCACGTCAGATAAGCCTAGACTCATCCGGAGATGGAAATAATTACAGTATCATGCCAAAGACTCGTGATATCTGGGCAATCTACAGAAACTGGAGTAATGACATTGATGTCTTTGATCTTCAATCCCAGACTTATGATCTTGTGGAAGTTCTTGATGATAAATTGGACTACAAGGTTTTGCTGCTGGCACCTGATGGTGGCTTTAAATTAGCAGATTCTGCTGGTTTTGGCTCGGTGTATTTGGCTGCTACTGAGCACTGGATTGATGGCGCCGATGTAAGATTCACAATTCCGAAATCTGAACTACTAAGATTCTCGCATCAAGTTCCTACTTCGAGAGTAACAAAAGAGATACATGGAACTTTGCAAGAAGTCTATGAACCTAATATTGAGGCATTACCCGTTAACTTGATTATATGACTCTGTAGCTGTCTGAAACAAGACAGTAGATCAACGAAAAGGGAGAGAAAGATTACTTGTTTTTTTGCTTTTTTGGAGGTCAAAAAGGGTACTTAGTGGATTAGATTAGGATGAAAAATTTCACTGAACTTGCTAGTCACTGAACTTGTTACCCATCTATAAAGTAACAGTATTTGCAGTTTGGTCTGAAGCTCCTCTTCTTGCATATCATAAGAACACAAACTAAATCACACATCGTAGCCTTTTTTATATTAATTATGAATTAGTGATAATATGATTTTTTTAATAAAAAAGCTTACTTAATTTGGACAGTGATAATAAGATAACATAATAGTATAATACATATGATCCTTTAATCTTTGTGTTTTATCAATTTCAGATTAGTTCCCGCGCATTGCTAATGGACTTTTCCCGCTAAAAGGATGATTTTTTATTTTATTTTCCTTACTTAGGTCCTTTATCGCAAGAGTGCACGACGAATCGTCTTCCCTTTTCCGGCAAAAGTCTCCACCGCTTACGACTGCTGTTTGCTTTTTCTGTTGCTGTAGCTGTTGCGTGAAATCGGTTAGTGGATTGTTTCTCAATGTTTTTTTTTTGTTAATTTCTTGTATCCTCCTCAGTCCTGCATCTAGGTGATTGTTCAATCTAATGTAGGGTTTAGGGTACAAAGACGCTTTATTTAGGTTTCTTATTGCTTTGTTCTGATTGAAATGCTTTCAAAGATCCTTATATGATGGCCATAAACTGTATTCTTCTGCTGGAAACCAGGAGGAGGAAGTTATCTACTCGGTTTTATTGGATTCAGTTGCCTTATTGCTTCTTTGTTAGATGATGGATGTTACCATTAACGAGGTTCATATAGAGACAGATGCTTCAGAGACTTCGAGTACAGCTCAATCCCAAGCTCCTTGCAGTGACCGTCCCATGTTTTGGACTATATGTCCATTCTGTGCTGTTAGGTACATATCCTATAGAAGCCTTCTCAACAAACCAAGCCGGTGTCAATCTTGCTACATCAAATTCTTTGGGAACGAAGTCCTTGTTATAGGTGCTACACCAGAGAAACAAACAAGTCAGACAACTTTGTCTACTGTGAAGAATAATTCGTTGAGTCAAAACCATGTTACTAGTAGCAGTTTGGTTGCATCGACACCCAAGAACCAGCTTCAGCCGCAAAGAGCTCATCAACCTCAGACAGCTCCATTCAGTTTCCGCCCAAGATTTTGTGCTATGTGTCCATTCTGTGAGTATAAGTATCGTTTTCTGAGAAAATATATCAACAAATGGCTCTATTGTCAGAATTGCAAGAAGAAGTTCCATGCGGTTGAAGTGAATATCTCCATGCTCCAACCGAAAACAGTCCCAAGTAAGAATCCAGGCACACATTCCTCTGGAAAGGAATGTTCCCCAGGGTTGAGCTGTGGTGAGAAGAGACAGAGGAATGAGTATGGTGAAATTTCCAATACTGAAAATTAGTAAAAATGGCAGGATTGTACAGTGTAATAAAAGAGTGTCGGATGATAATGGAGATGCAGGAGAAGAGTCTGGAAGCAGAAAGCAACTCCATGAGGTTGATCTTTGCAAAGAAACATTGCCAAATGTCATGAACAGGAATGGTCAGCTAAATAGGAAACAATATGCTCAAGTGGGAGCTGCAATGGGGATCTCTCAGAATATTGAGGCAGATGCAAACTATGGTTTTTGTGATACACGTTCAGAAGTTGCAGTACAACTAAAGACTTTTGAATGTGCTGGTCCAATGTTTAACGACAGTAGGAGTGATTTGCTTGTGTCGGCACCCAAGAATCAGCAAGAAAAAGCTCAAGCTTTCTCCTTGCAACAACAGAAAAAAGTTCCAAGTAAGAATCCAGGCACTCATTTCTTTGGAAATGAAAGTTCCTCTCGTTGCTGTGAAGGTTGGTGAGAAGAGAAAGAGGAACGAGTATGGTGAAAATTGCAATGGTGTATGTGATCCAGGTTCAGGAGAGAATCCAGGCACACATTTCTCTGGAAAGGTAAGTTCCCCAGGTTTGAGCTGTGCTGTGAATGTTGGTGAGTCTTGTGAAATTTTCAATACTGAAAATTGCAGAAAGTCTGAAGATGTTATTGTAAATCTAAGTAAAGATGGCAATGGAAGAGTGTGAGATGATAATAGAGATGCAGGAGAAGAGTCTGGAAGCGGAAAGCAACTCCATGAGGTTCATCTTTGCAAAGAAACATTGCCAAATGCTATGAACAGAAATGGTCAGCTGAATATGACACAAGATGCTCAAGTGGGGGCTGCAATGGAGATCTCTCAGAATCTCGAGGCAGCTAGAGACTCTGGTTTTTGTGATACAAGTTCAGAAGTTGTAATACAGGCAAAGACATCTGAATGTGCTGGTCTAAAGTTCAATGACTTTGATAAACTAAGGGAAGAAGTAAAATTTGCGGTTGGTCAGGCCTGGGCTCTTTATGACACAGACGGGATGCCTAGATTGTATGCTCTGATCATAAAAGTTTCAGCTCCTTGTTTCGGGCTTAGGATTACATATCTAGAGCCAGATCCAGATCATGAGAAAGAGAAACTATGGTTTGAAGAAGACTTGCCTATTTCTGTTGGTAAGTTCAGGCTTGGGAAAAATCTGAACACAAAAGATCGTTCCATTTTCTCTCATCCTATCATATGCAATGGAGGACGCAATCCTGATGATATTGTCTCCCCAAAAAAAGGTGAGACTTGGGCTTTGTTCAAGAACTGGGACATTAACTGGCTTCAGAGCCAGATTCTCACCGCAGATCTGAGTATGAATTTGTCGAGATTTTGTCAGATTACGCTGCTGGAGCCGGTGTATCTATTTTAGTCTTGCATAAAGCAAAAGGCTTTGCAAGTGTGTTCTTTCGAATGGGAACTGGTGATGCAGACATATCACAGATTCTACCTCACAGTTTATATCGGTTCTCCCATAGGGTTCCTTCCTTCAAACTGACTGGAATTGCAAGCAAAGGTGTGCCAAAAGATGCTTACGAGCTGGACCAAGCTGTATTACTTGAACCAATTGAAGAGATAATCGTTCCTCCACATCTATTAGCAGAGCCTAAACCTAAACCAGAAGCTCTCTATTTTCCTCGTGAGGGAAAGGTTTTCCAAACTGGCCAGATCTGGTCATTTTACAATGGTAACGTTAACTTGCCTCTATACTACTGTAAGATTCAAAGGATCACTTTAACTCAGGCATTCGAGCAGGAAGCAGAATTTAAACTATCTGTAAGTCGGTTAAAGGCTAATCCTTTCCCTGAGAATGTCATTCAGTGGGAGGACAAGAGAATGCCTGTTGGTTGTGGAACTCTCTCGGTGAGGAAAAGTTTTGAAAAACTCACTCCAGATGATGTTTTACATCAGATAGTGCCTCAGACCTCCATGGATGGAAATGAATATACCATTCTTCCCAAGATTGGGGATGTTTGGGCCATATACAGATTCTGGACTTGTCACAAGGAGTTCAAGGACATGGGTTCATGCAACTATGACATTGTCGAAGTTCTTGATGACTCCTGGGACTATAAGGTTTTAGCTTTGGAGCCTGCGTTGTTTTCTAATGAAGAGGAAGATAAAAAGACATTCTTCGGAGCAGCTGAGAGTAGGCATCCTGATTGTGACGAGGAGGATGGGTCAGAAGTGATATTTACAATCCACAATTCAAAAATGCTCAGATTCTCGCATCAGATTCCTGCTTCCCGAGTAACCAAGGAGATAGACGGAGATTTGAAAGAGCTTTTTGAAGTTGATTCTAGAGCATTACCTACAAACGTGAGGTTTCAAGACCATCGAGCAAAGGGGAAGTGAAGGAAGGGTAGAGAAGAAGGTTTGGTGCAATTTGTCAAAAGGTTTGTTCTTTGGTTTAAGATCAAAGACCTGAGACTTATGTACACTTTCTCTATGGTTTAAAGCATGTGCTTCTTTTGTTGGTTCGAAATCTATGCAAAATCATTTATTTTGGGAAGGTAGGAGAATACTTGTTTTTGCTCTCTTTTTTTTTGGTCAAAAGGGTAACAAAGCATATTCTCCGACTCCACGGTGGGCTTCCCATATAGTTCCACGCCAACCTAGAAAGATATCTAGATCAACTAACCAAAAATTCCAAAAAAACACAAGAAATTATGAAACCTAGACAGATAATCCTCAAAATCGTATCGAAATGATGGAGCAAACTAACATTCAAAATCAAATTTGTTGTGTTTACGGCGGATACATGGCACTTTTCTTCAAGAAACGAAGACTTGAAACGATCTGTAACATCAGGAAAGTAAACCATAAGAACAAGAGCATGAATCAAACCGGAGACACAGTGATGCAAAACAAATCTAACCCGAAAACAGAGGAGCACAAAACCATTTTTATCTTCGATTACCAGCCACCACCACCAACGACCACATTCACGATGAAGCTACAGCCATCATGCTCTTTCCTGATCATTTATTGTCCTTGAAAATGATGAATCAGAATCCCCTTGATCTTACTGTCAAAACCAAATCATTACCAACAAATCTATCACTCAGCTACCAAATATCATTCTTTCTAATCTTTGGTTAACACGTTACAATTACATACAGAAGAAAATATATTAAGAGACAGAATCTTACTGTTATGTTTCCTTGCTTCAAGGTTAAGTCAATTTTGAAATCTTTGAAACACCTTTCGACAAAAGGCAGAGCTTTTGATGATTCAAATGGTTCTGATAAAAAACATTGTTAGCATGACCAGAAAAAGGGAACGAGAGGAGAGAACATATTAATCAGAAAACCAGATCATGGAGAGGTCCCTTGAAAAAATCCTGGTCTTACCTTTTCAAGCAAAAATTTTACTGGCCATCTTACAAACGCTATCAAAGTGTTCCATATTCAGTGGCTTGCAAATGAAGAAATCAAGTGTGTGAAGCAATATGATAAGCTTGCACAACGCAAAACATATAGATGGTGCATAATCAATTCAAAAGAGGATTTGTAGTACCAGGCCATGGTGAGGTGTACGTCAAGACACGCATGCCTTCACCCCATTTGCAAAAGTATGGACTGATCCGATACTGAAGAAGCCACTTAAAACAGAGATCCAAATTCTTGTACCACTCTTCACTTCCATGCTTTCCTAAGTGAGAAGCAAAGCAAGTATGGCAAGTATCTATGTATGCATGTATGTATCCATGAATGTATGTATGAATATGTATGAATGTATGCATGTATGTATCCATGAATGTATGTATGAATATGTATGAATATATGCATGTATGTATGAGTGTATGTATGAATGTATGCATGAATGTATGAATGAATGCATATAACATGGATGCATGAATGTATGCATGTATGTATGAATGTATGCATGTATGAATGTATGCATGTATGTATGTATGAATGTATGCATGTATGTATGTATGAATATATGTATGTATGCATGGATGCATGTATGTATGAATGTATGAATGCATGTATGAATGTATGAATGCATGAATGTATGTATGTATGAATATATGCATGAATGTATGAGTGTATGTATGTGAAGTTTTCAGTTTGTGGAGTTTTTGTCGTTTCGTGGGCATGTGAAGTTTGGAGTTTTTGTTTTGTTTGATTGTTTTTTATTTTGTATTTGTTGTTGTTTTTGTTTTGAGTGTTTTTGTGGTTTTTTTTTTTTTTTTTAAAATTGTTTTGTTTGCGTTTGTGTTAAGTTTTTACTTTGAGAAGAGAGACCAAGAGATTTTACCTGACTCTTCATTTGTTCTGGATTACGGATTTGCATTTACTACTTTTGTAACTTAAAGACCTGTGCATATGCATGAAGGAAGAGAAATATCAAATATGAGAGAGCAAATAAAGAGAAAATTACTTCACTCTTTATGAAAAAGAGACATTAGGAACAACTTACCTTAAAATGAAGTATTATACGATTCCATACTTCAAATTTGATCCCTTGCATCTTTGAAGTGTTGTAGCTCTGAAATAGAGATCTAATTAAAGAATCAGATACCAATTTCTTCTTACCAACGAATATCTATCACTCATCTACCAAATATCATTCTTTCTAATCTTTGGACAACACGTTACAATTAAATACAGAAGAAAATATATTTAGAGACAGAATCTTACTGTTCTGTGTTTCCTTGCTTCAAGGTACCACTAAGTCAATTTTGAAATCTTTGAAACACCTTTCGACAAAAGCTCTGATTCAAATGGTTCTGGAAAAAAATTTGTTAGCATGACCAGAAAAAGGGAACGGAGAGGAGAGAACATATTAATCAGACAACCAGATCATGGAGAGGTACCTTGAACAAATCTTTGTCTTACTTTTTCATTCATAAGAACTAGTGTTGGGCCTTGGATATCTTTTGATATTCTTTTCAATCTGAGTTTAAAATGCACACGACCATTCAGATATTCGGTTCTAGCCATGGATAGAACAAGCTAACCCAAGGATTCCTACCGTTTCTTGTCCATTGACTATCAAGATTTCGGAAATGCATCTTTTGGCTGTTTTTCGCACATCTGCTGATATGTCCTGGAAAGATTCATAGAAGCATAACAAATTGAAGTTATTATAAACAGACCTACTCACTGTTAGAACTAATGAGGCGTTATAAAAATTTTAGATAAGTCACCATCGTTGCGGTTGCTTGCAGCTTTCAGTAAATGTATAGCATCCACAAAGTCACTAAATCCAGCAAGTTGTTTTGTCAACCAATGAAAAAGCTCCTTACGTCTTTCTGCTCCCATGTTCCCATCTGTTAGGGCTATTATAATAAGGAACCTGCATTAATAGAATAAAAAGGACATGCCTAAGGAAGATTATCACCAACCATTTTGTCAAGATGCACAAAACCAAAACCAAGCCACGAATCAAGAGCAGCCAGGCTGCAATCTCTGATAGGATTCGCTGAAGTAGATCACTCAACTATTTGGTAAAACTGGCAGGCAATGATATTTCACTGTGTAAATATTATTTTCAATGCTTGACATGTACCAACCTTTTTCGTCTACTCATCAGCTAGTCCCATGGCTGCTGCAACACCTCCAATGGTAGTCAATGTTTGCATCACAAATTTGTTACTATCCAACAGTCGTCCTCGTACACCACCAAATATTTCTCCTATCTAACGTAACAAAAAATGGTACAGATAACAATAAGGATTCATGACTAATTTTAGAATGAAAAAAAACTAAAGAACTACAGAAATACTCCTGATTTCATATACCAGTTCCAGTTTGTTGGATACTTATTACAGGAAAGATAGTCCCGTAAACACTTCCGGATGCTAATGAAAGCACGCAGAAGTCTTCTTGTAAAGGATTAGAACGTGAAAGACAAGATCTAATGCTATTAGGAATCTCACTCTCGGCAAGCTCAAGCTATTGAGAGTTCAAGAACGAGTCGAAGAAGGAAGAGAGAAGAAGATATTTCTTTATTAGATTTTCAATGAATATTACAAAATGAGTCTTGTTGCTTTATATACTCAATCTTGTAAATGAATATTACAGAACAATTAAGCTAAAACAAATTCTATTAACAAAATGGAATCTTGCTCTGCCACGTGGACTCCTTAACTCTTCTTCAAACCTCTGCTTCAATCCCTGCATCAATACTTTTATTAGCCTCTTCCAGAATTTTATTTACAGCTTCAGTTGACTCCAAAAGCATCTACAAAAGTTAAAAATACTATGTTTCAACTCTAAAGCTTAAAATAAATTTCACAAAAGAATTGTTAGGTTTAGACAACAAAAGATGATTTCCAATTTGTATAACACCTTCAAATCAGGACTCTGAAAGCCCTTTACTGATATTTTCTCTAGGTAATCTATCCAGACCTCCAGCAGCGGTTGATGTTGAAACCGTAGTATTATTATCTCTCTTTGGAGCCGCAGTCCCCTGATGAACAGAATATAAGTACAACAAGAAAAACAAGAAATTCAAAAGACAATCCACGCAAATGTACCTCAAAAGGGTTTTTCTCATATTCGGCGTCAGATGCACTTAGTAGTGCATGTTTGATATTATTAAGAGACTCTTTGATGTCTGCACATAGAAAAAACACAGTTTAATTCAGTTATCAAGATATGTTCTTCTACTAACAAACACATGTTAGACAAAGCAGAAGCAGCATAAAGGAATTTGTAGCCACCTGGACCAACAAATGTGTTGTAAAGCATCCCAAAGTTTGATTGTAGCATTTCTTATGGCAGCTGTACTAGATTGCAGCCAAACATCCTTACAAAAATCTATCAAATCCGGTCAAATGGACAGAAAATACTCTTTTGTCATAATGAAAATAACTTAGATAAAATAAAAATGGAAATCAGGGGCTAAAAATTTCAAAGTAGAAAAAAGCTTCAAAACCTGAAGTTTCAAAAGTGAGACACCAAAGTCATCAACTGTCGAAACCATCCATAACGAGCCTTCAATAAGAACCTTGGGATTCTTGTGCTCTTTCATAATTTTTTAAAGCTACAAACAAAAGCCATGAATCTTTATTGTGATCAGATTAAAATGAAAGTCAAAGAAAACTTACCGAACCAACCAGCATATACCCTCTCGAAAACAAATCCAGGACCAACTGCTTCGCAGAAAGTAGTAGGGAACTTCATAGGAGAGACTCGTGTCTTTATATCTGCAACTCATTCACTAGTGCCTGCGAATTAATACTAAAACTCAGGCAAATGAGTTAAGAACTAATTCTGCAAGATTAGAACTGACGTCTAAAGACAACATTTAGCAGCTGAAGGTAGCTTTTTCTTCATATGATACTAACCTGTAACGCAAAGTACGACAAATTTCTTACAAAATTTCTGCAGTCATAGATATGTGAGTGATGATTTCAATGACTTGTTGTTGAACCTGCATTTCCAAGTAATATGCTCATATTTTTCGAGAAAAAATTCTAATAATACATATAAGAGGATTTTAGAAGGAATAACAAGCATACCTGCATATTTTTTCTCATTCCAACAGGAACGCACAAGATTAAGATTTCCGCTGACTTGTCTAGTTCTTGTAGACTTTCTATATCTTCTTTCAAAGCCAAGGTTATTGTACGAAAATATAATGCAAACGAATCACCACAAAGGTCTGAAAGAATGACATAGCTAATCACAATAACCATTTATAAGGGAATCAATTAGCACATGTGAATTCCACAAAGAAGAAATCATACCACAATATTATGTAGTTAAAACACGAGAATATGGGCCATAGGCAAAAAAATTACAGGCCATCTTACAAACGCTATCAAAAGTGCTCCATATTCAGTGGCTTGCAAATGAGGAACTCAAGAGTGTAAAGCAATATGATAAGCTTGCACAATGCAAAACATATATAGATGGTGCATAATCAAATTCAGAAGAGGATTTGTGGTACCAGGCCATGGTGAGGTGAATGTCAAGCCACGCATGCCTTCACCCCATTTGCAAAAGTATGGACTGATTCGATACTGAAGAAGCCACTTAAAACGGAGATCCATTTTCTTGTAGCACTCATCACTTCCATGATTTCCCAAGTGAGAAGCAAAGCAAATATGCAAGTATCCATGTATGCATGTATGTATCCATGAATGTATGTATGAATATATATGAATGTATATATGTATGTATGAATGTATGCATGTATGTATGAGTGTATGTATGAGTGTATGCATGTATGTATGAATGAATGCATGGATGCATGGATGCATGAATGTATGCATGTATGTATGAATGGATGTATGAATGTATGCATGTATGTATGAATGCATGAATGTATGTATGTATGAATGTATGCATGTATGTATGAATGTATGCATGTATGTATGTATGTATATATGTATGTATGAATGTATGCATGTATGTATGAATGTATGTATGCATGCATGGATGCATGAATGTATGAATGCATGAATGTATATGCCTCTTTTCGTCAACCAACGAAGACTTGAAACGATCTGTAACATCAAAAAAGTAAACCATAAGAACAGGAGCAAGAATCCAACTGGAGACACAGTGATGCAGAACAAATCAAAATCGAAAACAGAGGAACACAAAACCATTTTTATCATCGATTACCAGCCACCACCACGTTCTCTTTTACCATCTCTTTCTCTTGACTGAGCCTCGTTCACGGCCTTCAAGGTCTTTCCCGATCATCTCTTCGATAGCATCCCATGGAGAATTTATTGTCCTTGAAGATGACGAATCAGAATCCCCATGATCTTTTTGTCAAAACCAAATCACAAAACCATCATAGAGATGATATCGATGAATAACAAAATCGATCAACCTCTGGGCTCAAAACCAAAACAAACAAATCAAAAAATTATCGTAGAGATGGTATCCACGAAATAACAAAATCATAAAAGCAGGAAGATTAACATACCATTGGGATAAATTAGGTAACAGTAACAATAATCGAATCAAGTAACAGAGGTCATAAACAGACTAATCGACGGAACCCTAAATCTGGGAGTTTAATTTCTCGTGTAACAATAATCGAATCAAGAAGCAGAGAAACAAAATTCATAAACAGATCAATCTTTGGAATCAGAATTATCAGAATTCTTAAACAAAATTCACGACGAGAAGCCCCAAGAAAAACCCCTTACCAGCGTCGGAATTATGATTGTTAGCAGAAAATTCCTTCGATTCACATCCATCTTTGCAAATTTCTTGATGTTGATCTGGAAGAAACCCTAGATGATCAGCGAAATCACAAATCAATCAAGAAAATCATGTATTTGTAAGCATAATCAGAAGTACGAGACAGAAACATGATATAGTACCTACTTCCATGGCAGATTTGCGCTAAAGAACCCAAAGAACCAAAAGAACGAGAACACGAAATTTTGAATCAAAGAGAGCGAGAGAGAAAACAAGAGAGAGCGAGAGAGAGAATGAGAGAGATTGAGAACGAGTGTACGTTAAAAGGGGAGAATTTGAATTTAGATGAATAAGAGCCGTTGGATCTAAAGAAGCTTTGTAACGTCTATATATTATATTACCATTCAGAACATGGATCTGGATCCGGATCCAGGTTTACGGGTTATCGAAACTGATCCTAAGCCTTTTTTAACTTAAACAAGAAGTTTCAAAACCTCTGGTTCAGCTTGGAGCATTTCAACGAAGAAAAGGATAAAAAAATTCACAAATTAAGAAAACCCCCTAACCAGTGGTCTAGATTGGGATGAGAATTTTGCTGATGACCGTTCTCCATGTTTACTAGTCACTGGATCTGAAGGTTTAAAACGCTCTTGCACATATATATGCGATTGAGCTAAAGTAGTAGTCACAAGAGCATGTGGCCCTTCTGTAATTTGAAAGTCCAAAAGTTTCTTATAATGATCCACGTCGACTGAAACTGCCCATAAGCTTCACACACATGTCATCTCTTAATCATGTAAAATAACATGCTATTTGTAAAAGCGATATAGTATTATTATTTTAAAAAATGCGCAATGTTTGAACCAATTTATTTACGGTTTTGCTATCCATCCATTCTTTCACAAGTAAACGAAAAACATATGGTCTTTTAGTGCGTATGCTTTAATCATGGCCTTAAAAATATTTACCAATTACCGGACCAAGAGATTCAAAAAAGAAAAAAACCATTTGTAAAAGACTATTTATAATTATTGGAAATCTCATCATTTTTATAAATAGATGACAGGGCTAAAGCATTTCCCCGCCAAATGGACTACTCTCGGGAAAAGTGGGATATGTAAGACACACGACGATGCTCCTCTACTAAATCCACTTCTCTCTTCACGGCAAAAGCTACCGCCGACGACGACTGAGGTTTGCTTTGGTTGCGTAAATTGATCGAATCGGTTCGTTGATTGTATCTATATGTTTATCGTCTATAACGAAAAAAATCTATCTACATGCAGCATATGGAGTTACAGTGAATTACTCTTAAAAAGATTTTACCTTGAAGAACTACCCACAACATATATCTCGAATAAGTTTGTATCTATAATTTGTAACAAATATTAGTATTTCCGAATCAAACTTTAAACATAACGTAGAACCAATAATTTTAACAATTACTGGACCAATGTGTTCAAAATAAAATAAAATAAAATATACACCAAAAATCTATCTAAAAAATGTTTTGCTAAGTTAAAAGTAATTAACTGTGTCTTGCATTTGCTGTATGTGCAGGTTTGTTGCTGTAATGTGATGTTATCTATCTGTTTTTTTCCAAACTCGAGTGATCTCTCTGCTGATCACATATTTCAACCTTGTTAAATTTCTCATTCACAATTATAAAAGGCCTTGGCTCTTTGTCTTTATATAATTTTAGATTTGTTTCCCGCCAAATATATTGTCAATGAACATGATTTACCGCGAAAAAGAATATTAGGTTTTGTTCTAAAATCGAGAAATATAATCACTTTTATCCATTCACTTTCACTAAGCCTGACAAAAGTCTCTGCCGCCGACGAATGTGATTAGCTTTTGTCTCCGTTGTTGGTAAATTAATCGAGGATTGTATTCGTTACTTGATGTCGTCTCTGTGCTGTAGCTGAATTCTAGGGTTTAGATTTTTCTAGCTTTTTCTCTCACTGTACAGGGAAGTTGATTTAGGGTTCTTATTACGTTCTTTAGACTTGAAACGCTTTTAACTTTCTTCTTCTGCGTGATGTTCTGCAAACACACATCTATTGTCTATTCGGCGTTTGTATTTTCGTGTATCTGTTTAGACCGATTCTAACCAGAAACTGTATTTTTCTGTAGGAACCCGTAGAGGTGGAATTTGTCTTCCTTGAGTGTTTACTTGTTTGATGATGGATATCACTGTAAATGAGCTTCTTAGAAGGAAAAAAGCTGTTCAGAACCATCAGATCAGGAGTGATTTGGTTGCATCGACACCTAAGAATCAGCTAGAAAAGGCTCAAGCTTTCTCCTTGCAAAAACAGATACCAGTCTCTCGTAAGAATCCAGACATACATTTCTCTGGAAATGAAAGTTTTCCTGGTTTGAGCTGTGCTGATAAGGTTGGTGAGAAGAGAAAGAGGAATGAGTATGATGAAATTGTTAATACTGAAAATGGCAGTAAGTCTGAAGATGTTATTGTAAATCTAAGTAAAATTTGCAATAGAAGAGTGGCAGATGGTTTTGGAGGTGAGGAGAAGAGATTGGAAGTGGAAAGCAACTCCATGAAGTTCTTCATCTTTGCAAAGAAACTTTGCCAAATGCCATGAACAGAAATTCTCAAGTCGGAGCTGCAATGGGCGCTTCTCAGAATCTTGAGGTAGATAATAACTCTGGTTTATGTGATACAAGTTCAGAAGTTGCAGTACAACCAAAGACTTCTGAATGTGCTGGTCCAAAGTTTAACGACTTTGATAAGCTGAGAGAAGAAGTAAACTTTGCAGTTGGTCAGACCTTGGCTATTTATGATACAGTGGATGGGATGCCTAGATTGTATGCTCAGATCAGAAAAGTTTCAGTTCCGTGTTTTGGTCTTAGGATTACATATCTAGAGCCAGATCCAGATAAGGAGAAAGAGATCCGATGGTTTGAAGAAGACTTGCCTGTTTCTGTTGGTAAGTTCAGGCTAGGGGAAAATCAGAACACAAAAGATCGTAGCATATTCTCACATGTTATTCATTGTAGTGAACGAAGCAACACTTGTCGTTTCAGCAACACTGTTCGTTTCAGTGTATCCCCTAGAATAGGCGAAACTTGGGCGCTTTTCAAGAACTGGGATATTAAGTGGTCTTTAGAGCCAGATTCTCACCGCAAATATGAGTATGAATTTGTCGAGATTCTGTCAGATTACGCTGATGAAGTTGGTGTATATGTTGCATACTTGCATAAAAGCAAAAGGGTTTGCTACTGTGTTCTTCCGAATGGGAACAAGTTACAAAGGCATATTTTGTATTTCACCTCACAGTTTATATCGGTTCTCCCATAGGGTTCCTTCCTTCAAACTGACTGGAATTGAAGGACAAGGTGTGCCAAAAGATGCGTACGAGCTGGACCAAGCTGCGTTACCAGAAGCAATCGAGGAAAATATCGTGCCTTCAAACTCTGATAGTAATGGAAAGTCTAAACGCCAAACCATCTACTTTGCTAGCAAGGGGAAGTTATTTCAGACTGGCCAGATTTGGTCATATTACAGTTGTAATGATGAATTGCCTCTGTATTATGGTAAGATTCAGAAGATCACTTTTACTCAGGTGTTTAAGCAGGATCCGGTACTTAAGCTACACTTGAGTCGGCTAAAGGCTACTCGTTTCCCTGCGGATGTTATCGACTGGGAAGACAAGGGAATGCCTGTTGGTTGTGGAACTTTCTACGCGAGAAAAGTTCTAGAAATAATCACCCCAAGTGAGGTTTCACTTCAGATAACTCCTCAAACCTCCATGGATGGCATTGAATATACCATTCTCCCCAAGATTGGTGAAGTTTGGGTAATATACAGATACTGGAGTCGTCACATAGATGTTGAGGACTTGGAATTTGGTCTTTTTGACATGGTTGAAATTCTTGATGACACTTTGTACTTAAGGTCCAACTGCTGAAGTACGAATCCGTTCGTGATGATGATGAAAATGAAAATGAGAATAGGTTGTTTACGGCATGTACGGAGTATACTTATAACGAGGTGGAAGGGTCGGAACCAATATTTACGATCCCAAAGTCGGAAAGGATCAGATTCTCGAATAAGGTTCCTGCTTCGCGTGTAACCAAAGAGATACACGGAGAGTTAAAAGAGGTTTTAAGTGTTGGTTATAGGGCAACACCTTTTAACGTTATAGACTATTGAACAGAGGAATTGAGAGAAGAAAAGGGACGGGAAGCGCCAAGGATTCCTTTTTGTTAGATTTTGGTGCATTTTGTGAAAAAGGGTTTGTTGTTTTTTGGTTTAAGAATCTTAAGACTTTGACAATGATGTAAAGTATGTTCTTATCTGTAATTTGAACAGCAAGTATTTGCAGGTTGGTTTAAAAATTTCTTGCATTTTAATTTTTACAGATCTGCCTTTTTAAGACTTAAGTGATCTCTCAGCAGATCACAGTTAGTCTCAACCTTGTCAAGTTTCTCATTTACGAGTATTATCTAAATAAAATCCTTGGCTCTTTGTTTGATTTTTTTTTTTTATGTTAGATTTTTGTTTCCCGCCAAAAATGAATTTTTGTTTGTACCGCGAAAAAGGTGAGCGAGCCGTGTAGCAAAAAATTTCAGTTTCTTGTTTTGGTATTAGGATCACATATAAGTCAACTTTAACTCTCGTCTAATTAACGTTGAACATAGTTACTGTGTTGAAACGACGTAGTTTCTATTAGTCTAGTTAGTTCTCTCTTCTCTTATCGCTGGAAATCGACCCCAAAATCCGCAGAACCAGTGGACATGAGTTCCAATTCGGAGAATTCCATTGGCAAATTTCGTTGAAATGTGTGTGTGGAGGTGATGATACGATTTAAAAGAGTAGGAAAGAAAATTGCAGGTTCAGGTTCAGGTTTATGAAACTAAAGAAAATTGCAGGTTCAAGTTCATGCTTATGAGAAACTAAATTGCAGAAAAAAGTATGAAACTAAAGAAGCATTTGCCAATATGAACTGAACTCAAACGCTTCTTTTAGAACTTGCAGGTTCATGTTGTGGTTATTGGAGAAAAAATTGCAGGTTCAGTTTATGGCCTATGTTTCCAGTAAGAACTGAACTCAAACGCACAAAAATGAAACTGAACGGAGAACACTGCTACAAAAATTCTAATGATAAGTGCTGACGAAGACACACTGATTTGAACAGCTTCGGAATAAGCACTCTTAAGACGCCAAACAAAAAAAAGTTATATTATATATTAAATACTATATTGAATTCCATATACTTTATTTGGAAGGCTACATTACCTAAGGTTTAATAAACACAATGGTTTGAAATTGGCCCTACAATCAACACTGCAACTTCTTTTTCCTTTGCATTTTGCATGCATGTCTTGGATTAAGATAATCGCAGGTAAAAGGACTCTGTGCGAATCATTTGACAATGCAAATTAGTGACTGATGATGTACATACTCTGCACACTTGCTCGCAATTTTTGCCAAAATAATTGTAACATTTCTTTAATTATTTATTTAATTACAGTTTAATTGCATATTATAGATACAAGGATTTACTTATTTATTTTTATATTGAAATGCTGAGTTTTGGGGTTTTGGATAATAGTAAGTTACTAACCAATGTAAAAGATAATGGAATACAGTTTAGTTTAATCTATTTAAATTTTTTTTTATTAGGATTCATGTTTTTAATAAATATATCAATTGCTATTAAAAGTGATTAGTTTTAAAATTTTAAATAGTTGTGGATTTTTTGTTTGGTTTTGAAATATCAAATATTTTTAAAGTAAATTCATTTAACAATACTAGAATTTATTTCCTATTTAATTTATTTGAAATCAAGTATTTTTAGGGGTGGGCAAAAATCCGAACGCGAAATCCGAATTCGAACCCGATACCAATCCAAACCCGTTATTAAGAAAATACATGAATGGATCTAGAGGTCTAAACTCGAAAATCTAAATATCCGAAAAATTATACTAAACCCGAATCCGATCCAAATATATAAAATACCCAAATGAGGTCTAGAGGCATCAATCCGCATCAATCCAAAAATCCAAAAAAATCCGAACCGAACTCGAACGAGACCCGAACGCCTAGATCTAGATATTTTACTTAAAACCCTAAAACTAAAATATCTACTTTTATGGAAAAGACTTTTATACCCATAAATTTTTTTTTAATTTTTTATGGGGTATAAAAGTTTTTTTTTTTTAAATTACCAAAAGTACCCTTTCCTTCACAAATTAGTAGTAATTTAGCTAAATTTGGGTATAAAAGTCTTTTTTCGAGTGAAAAAAATTACCAAAATACCATTTTCTTCACAAATTAGTAGTAATTTAGCTAAATTTGAAGGCCTTTTAGGCAAATATATAAGAATGCAAAGTTCAAATGACCTTAACCTTTGTAAAAATTACAGTAAAACCAGAGAAGCATATAAACCGTGAGGTGTTTCCCCCACAAACGAAGACGACGACAGATTTCAGTCAAAGAGGCAGTTGGGCATCGACGTGACCTTTGACGGTGCCCTATCTCCTCCTTTCCCCTCTCTCTCCCAACTCCGGTAAGTTTCCGACGCTCTCTCTCATTCTCTTACTCTTCAGTGCGGTTCTGTTTTCTGAAATCGATTAGTCTTCTATAGGTAGTGGTTTTGTCAAAAGCCCATTATCTTACCTTCATCTCGGAAATTCGCCTCTTTTATAGTGTGTTCCTCATGTCTGAATTGAATGTTTTTGTGTGTCTTTGTTGGAAAACTGTCATGTTTGGTTGTTTCGTTTTTTTTGCTCTTTTTACAGTGCTGAATTCGAATTTTTCCATGTAGGGTTTAGCAAGAGACTAGATTGAAATCTGGGATTTTTTAGAATGAGCAACAAAGATGAGGCTCTTCGAGCCAAAGAATTAGCAGAAGATTGGATGCGCAAGTCAGATTTCACAACTGCTCGTAGAGTTGCAATTAAGGCTCAGAAAATGGATGCAACTCTTGAGAATGTTGTTGCTCGCATCATCATGGTGTGTGATGTGCATTGTGCAGCATTGGAGAAATCTGGGGATGAGACTGATTGGTACAAGATTCTTCAAGTCGAGCAAAATGCAGATGACAATACCATTAAGAAACAGTATAGGAAGCTCGCCCTTCATCTTCATCCTGACAAAAACAAACTCCCTGGTGCTGAATCTGCTTTCAAAACCATTGGTGAAGCTCAGAGGGTTCTTTTAGACAAAGATAAAAGGAGGCTTCATGACATGAGACGAGAACCCGTTTTTAGAAGGCCTGCACCAGCAGCATCATTTCAACCCCAACAAGCCCCGGCCAGACCTTTTTTCACTCAGCGTATTTTCCAGACAAATGTTAATGCGACAAGGAAGATACCTGAAAACCAGAAAAAACCTCAAGTTCAACCAACTGGGTTTGGTGGTAGCTCGAGCTTTTGGACCTCGTGCGCCTTTTGTCAGAGGAAGTATGAATACCAGAGGGAATTTATCAACAAACAAATGAATTGTTTGAGTTGCGGTAAGCAATACATTGCTTTTCAAGAAACTTTCCATGGTCCACCAGTTCAGACGACTTTTGCATTCTTCCAACCGAGCAAGGCTCCAACTCAAGAGGCAGCCAAGGCAGCGGAGAAGCAGCCGGAGAATTCTGCCAAAATTTCCTCAAGTAAAGAGGGTTCTAGAGCAAAAAACTCAGGTACTTCTGCTGAGAACACCAATGGAAAGAGAAAGAGGAAGAAGATGGTTGAATCCAGTGACAGCTCTTGCAGTGAGAGTAGCATTGAGTGCGAAGAAGTTCTAGCTGGTGGAAAAGATTTGGGGTCTACTGGTGGACAGCATTCTCGGAGGTCAGTCCGTAACAAGCAGCAGGTTTCATATAAAGAGAATAAGAGCGATGATGACAATAAAGAAGAGGGTGCAGAAAGTGCTGAGGAGTCTGATTTCAGAAAGAAGTCACATGAGAACCAACGGTTTGCAGAAACCTTGCCAAATGGTATAAACAGGAAGGAGAAGATAAAAGAAGACCAAGTGAGAAGCTCTCGGGATTCGGATGCCTGTAATGCAGCAAAGGATTCAAGTTCAGGGAGTGCATCAGATGCAGAGATTTTTAAGTGTGCTGATGCTGATTTCAGTAACTTTGAGAAGTCGAGGGAAGTGATGTGTTTCAAAGCTGGTCAGACATGGGCAATGTATGATGACATGGGTCGAATGCCTCGATACTATGCCATCATCAGAAAAGTCATAAGGAAACCTAATTTCATGCTCAAAATACAATGGCTAGAGACTAAACCAGATGATGAGAAAGCAATAAAGTGGGTTCGCAAAAACTTGCCCATCTCTGTTGGTAAGTTCAAACTTGGTGGACAAATGACCACAAATGAAACTCCATCGTTCTCTCATCTGATTTACTGCAGAATAGGAAGCATGAATGATACTGTCAGGGTATACCCAAGAATAGGAGAAATATGGGCTCTCTTCAAGAACTGGGACATCAATTGGTCTTCTGGTCATCGGCGTTCTTCTGATGAGCATGAGTATGAGTATGAGTTTGTTGAGATTCTGTCAGAATATGTTGAAGGGGTTGCAATAGAGGTTGCGTTCTTGCGTAAAATAAAAGGCTTTGTAAGTGTCTTTTGTCGAATTGCACCGGGTGGTGGATCAGACACATTTCAGATTCCGCCTCATGAGTTGCTTAGATTCTCCCACAACATTCCCTCAACCAAATTGACAGGCAAAGAAGGGAATGGCGTTCCCGTTGGTTCTTATGAGCTCGATACAGCTGCATTACCACAAAAGATTGAAGAAGAAGCTGTCCCTGTCTCACGAGAAGCTGCCAAGTCTAACCAAGTCCATAATTGCTCTCCGCCTTCTTCGGAGCCAGACTGTATCGTCATTCCTAATTTCCAGTTCCACAACTTCAGCGCTGAAAGATTAGAGGGAAAGTTTGCACCTGGCCAGATATGGTCATTGAACCGCAAAGAGGATGGCTTGCCCAAGTGTTACGCCAAGATTCAGCAGATAGTATGGAGGCCGGTATTCAAATTGCAGATAAACCTGTTAGAGCCAGAATCACTTCCTGAGAACGTTACACAGTGGCGCGACAAAAAAATGCCAGTCAGTTGCGGAAATTTCATTTTGAAGGAAGGCCGGGACGAGACACTCACTAAAGTGACTGGTTTTTCACAACAGATTAAGGGAGAACAGCATTTCAGGAAAAACGAGTACATTGTTCTCCCCAAGACCGGCGAAATTTGGGCAATGTACAAGAACTGGAGTGAAACAATCAAGACTGCAAGCTTGAAGAAGTGTGAATACGAGGTTGTTGAAGTTCTTGATGACAATGAAAGTCACTTCGAGGTTATGATGTTGGAACGGGTGGATGGGTTTATTTCGGTATTCAAGGAAAAAGTGGAAGGAGGCATTGATGTGAAGAAGAAGATCCCGAGGTGTGAATTGTTGAGATTCTCACATAATGTTCCTGCATTCCGCTTAACTGGAGAGAGAGATGGAGCTCTTAGAGGCTATGTAGAGCTCGATCCAAGTGCGTTGCCCCGTAACTTGCGCAGATCTTAGACTAATCCTGGTAGGGAGGTTTGTTTCTTTGTTAGTAGTTGATTCAGACGTTAACTTCCATCCAAAATATGTGTCTAACTCCAGTTTTAGTCGACTAAAAACTGTAGAATCATGTAGGTGAAAAACCATTTTCGCATATTTGTGCCTCTGGCTTTGTTTTATCAGTTGTGTAATACAGCATTAATGTCTGTTAACTTCTGTTTTTTTCCATTTTGGCTGATGGAAAGAAGATGCGTATAAAAAATTATTGAACGCTAATACCGAACAACAAGGGCGTTTGGTCTAGTGGTATGATTCTCGCTTTGGGTGCGAGAGGTCCTGAGTTTGATTTTCGGAACGCCCCTTTTTTACGCATCTTATTAAAGAAGTCGAGAAAAATACACTTCTCGTAAGCCGATTCGTAAACTTTCAAAAGATTTTAGAACCTAGAGACTCAAGAAAGAAGTAAAATCTAATCTCATTCACAAAAGCTCTTTTATTTGATTTTGATGTATCTTCACAGATTCTCACTGTAGTTCCAGAAAAGCTTGTCTCTTAATACAAATGTACGACAAACTCGTATATCTACAGGTCTCAGTGTTTCAGGTGAACCCATCTATCTACTCAGCAATTTGCCCTTTCATATCCAACGAGCCAAGCTTTAAGAACAGAAGTAACTTAAAAAGGAAGGGACTTTCTTTATACTAAGTTCGGATTCTGCGGAAACCGCACATGCTGAGAGGAATAACAAATGCACAACAAGTTTAAGCACATTGCCATCCCGAAACCCAGAATCCCCGCGAAAAGCATTGCATAGATAACCGGCACACCAAGCTGAAAAAAAATAAGATCGTTCCATGAGTATTCTTTTCAATTGTAAGTCTGAGATTAAGTGTTTAAGTATTTCAAAGCTTAAAACATATGGTTTAGTATTACTTACTGTAGCATATAACAGATGAACAAGTAAGGCCACTAGTGCAAACTCAAGAGCTGCGTATGTCCATATGTATTCTCTGATAGCTGCGAGTCCGGATAATAACAATTAACAGTTTAATATTTGTGTTAGGGGACGAATAAAAAAAGATTGGAAAATTTCTTTAGGAAGTTGTATTATACCGAGGATGACGGCAAAAGTTGAGGCTAAGAGAGCTAAGGTGAATGAAAATGGCGCTGCGACAAAGATTGCCTGTGACTTCAAGTCACGAATCTACAGAACAGATAAAATTCCCTGTTATGTTGTCTTCATGATGAAAGGTAAGATCTTTGTAATGAAATACCGAAAAGTCTGTGTTTTCGAATTCTCAGGGTAAGAAAAAGGAAGCATTACCAGTAAATGTTCAAGGAAGAAGAAGTAGCAGACGGTGCTGATGAGTACAAGCACTACAAACTCTTGCCCAACACTGCACCAGTTGTTCGATCGTCAATTGTTAGATTTATTCAAGGAACTTCTGATAAATAAATAAATAAATAAATTTAAAGCGTCTGATTTACGTAATGGTTTGTGGCTGTGATCTCTGCTGAGTGAGTTCCCGTCTATTGGTAAGTTGATTAATTGTTGGGACACGAAGCAAAATCACTGGTAAGTTTCGAACTTCTTGTCTGCAAACATCGCAGATTCGCGTTCCCTTTGTACTAAACCATTTAATGGCACACTGTTCGTGAACGAGTCTGAGGTCACCTTTGCAACTGCATTCCATTTTCAGTGTGTTACCTTCTTCGCACACATCAAGACAAATCCTGCAAACTGCTTCTTCTTCAGGGATTTCTTCTTCTGTTTCTTCTGCGGGAACTGGAGTGATTTGATCTGCCAATGAAAACAGAGGAAAGAAGGAACATAGGAGTGTGAACTTGCCGTTACACTGATCAAAGGAAAATCAAATTTCTTGGAATTGATAAAGCTTCTAGTGAATCAATCTATTCCTCGTATCATTATCCAACACTCAGCCTTCCCATGAATTCATAAAGCAACCACCAAAAGAAAACAAAATGAGCTCAAAATTGGGGGTGGAATAGCACATACCGCCACTTGCTTCGTTCAAAATGTGATTTTTGTTGTCGTCAAAAGAGACAGCTCGTACAATCACTTTGTTTCTCCCGGGCATGGACAAGGATCTTGAAACTGATGCATGAACACCATCTTTCTGCACCAAAAAAACTCCAATCTTATACTTTTGAAAAGATGTTCCTTTAAGAAAATTTCAAACCCTTGTACACACTACAATGAAAATGAGACTGTAAGACACGAATAACTCACATTAGATTTAGGTTGTTCACTATGCACCACAGCTGAAACAGGCGGGGTAGAAACAACCAGCGACAGTTTAGCAGCATTTGTAGAAGGAAGTGACAAACATCTTTTCCAGTAAGGCGAAGTGATCGAACTTGTAACAAGAGGCTTTTCACTGGTTTCTGAAACACTAGGACTTAGTAGCAGTCTTCTCTCATAGTTTGGTAGAGAAGCTTTCCTTTTTAGACTCAAATTTCGCAAGAATCCTAAACTGGGCATAGGTTTTGGTGGTATTTGGATTGAAACATCCAATTGGCTTCCACTTGGTTGAGATCTGGAGACATCATCTTCGGTAGATTGTTCTTTAACCTGATGATTAAAGATCTCAAGACTGATAAATAAAGAATCTTTCTAGCAATTTTACAATGAAGCAAAAGTTTGAGAAATCAATCTCATAATCACAAACGATAGAAACAAGTTGAGGAAGAAAATTTAAAACCCAAGATAGGGTTTTTAGCGATTCTGCAAAATACCCATGTAAAATCAAAACCAACAGAGACTAGGGATTATCAAGAGTTCAAAGTTTACCCAAGAATCTATAGCAAAAGAAATACAAAAAAAAAAAATCAAGATTTCGAATACCTGAGAAGAAGAAGAAGAAGAAGAACAAGTAGGAGGAGGGGTAGAAGAAGAAGAAGATGAAGAATCATTAGCGAGAACACAATTTCTGTGCGGTTGTATTGAAGATCCTTCCATTATAATCGAACCAATATTTCAATTTTGAACGACAAAAATTTCTTAGCCAGGGGGAGAAGAGAAGCAATCTAAAGGGATTTGAGAATTTTGTCGTTTTATTTTCTGGTAATTAAAGTGTGTGTGTATGCATAATGCATGCTTCAGAATCCAGCATTTACTGCTCTTTAATTCAATTGTAAAAGTAAATCAGTCAAACTCACTGTTTATTTTGATTTAAGTAAATTAGTCAAACTCTCTTCGTATTAACTGTATCTCCCTTGACTTCGTTATACTACACCAAAACAATTACCCCGTACTATTTCTCCTTAGCTTCATTATTAAACTATATAGAATAGTGTTATTCTTCTTCTAACATCATAAACTTATAAAACTCTCCAAATTATATATATTCAATAATTAAATGTAAACTCAGTTTTAAAATCATATTCACGTTTTTTTTTCGATTAGATAATCCGAATTTGACTCATTAAAGTATTTGTACAGGGAAAAGGGTTTATAATTGATTTATAAACAAAACCCTCTCATTGTCGTATGAAGGAATCTGCAATCGTAGATGTGATGAAGAGATAGAGCAAGAAATGAGCAATAGAGATCGTGTTTCTGTAGTGAATCGTCATCTTTTCAAAGTTATGTGAATTAAGTGTACAGAACAGAGACTAGCGAGACTTACATATATAGTGATAGGGATTCGCTTAGTTAAGAATGTTTTGGGATTAATGAGATCTGAACATGGTAATGTTATCTTTTGCCTCGTGTTTGCAGTGGCAAATTAAAAATTGCAAAATATTTTTAGTTGATTACGTTTTTAAACTTATAATTAATTTTTATACATTGCCGTATGTCGTAGAATCAAAGCCGAATTGTTCTTCTCCATGGTCGCCTGTAATACAAGAACAAGAAAGAAAACCTAAAAAGAATAGGTACAATCTCCGCCGCTTATTCCACATTATTCGGGTTAATGGGTCAAATTCGGGTTATCTAATCGCAAAAATAAAATGCGAATAAAATTTTAAAACGGAGTTTACACTTAATTATTGAATATGTCTAATTTTTGAGAGTTTTATAAGTGTATGATGTTTGAAGAAGAATAACACTATTCTAGGTAGTTTAACAATGAAGCTAAAAATATGGGGTGGGGAGAAATAGTATAAGGTACTTCTATTGGTGTAGTCAACCGTTAATACTTTTATGTAAGGAAAGACGACAAACAAACAAAACAACAATACAATTTGACAGTCTTGGCAACAAAAGCTTTCCAGGAAACTTCAAAGTAGAAGAAAGAACCAAAAAAAAATCATTTCAAAAGTTACGTATCTTGACCCCCAAAAAAAAAAAAAAAACAAAATTGCCTAGCAATCACACATATATTTATATAAATTATATTATAAATTCCAATGTCGCGATGAGATTTTCTAGTTCGATATTCATTCTTATTTTTCATACATATGATATAATATAACAACCCTTATAATAGCTACTAAAACACATATAATTAAAAGCATAATTTTATCTGTTCATATATATACTATATACATAAGGTTTATGGATAACCAAAAGCAATACACATTTCCCAGAAGAGTTTGTCCTCCATCATCATCATCATTTCCTTACTCCACCACTTCTTTCCTTCTTCTTCTACCTCCTCCTCCGCCACTTCGTCGCCGGACATACTCTGTCTTGTCTCTTGTTTACCCGCAAGCGGCGGTGCCAAATCATCATCATCATCAGTCCAGTTGGCTTCGACATCTATGTGAATGTCGCCTCTGTTACAGTTAGTTGATTCTGTGTCGTCTTCTTGATGGTAACAAAAGCAGCGTTCGTCGGATAACTCAAAACTCGTGTCGGAATCAGCCGTTTCTTCTACCATTATATAACAAGAAACGTCCATGGATATAGTTGCACTGTATACACAAAGATATGTTATATATTATAGATTATCAAACATATATACATGCTTAAAGTCTTGGAGCTTATATATTTAGCACTAATCCATCAATGATCAATCCCATCAATCAATGTGATGGGACCAAATTCTGTCTCGTTAGAAAAAAACAGTGGCAAATTAATTCTGACCAAACCGAAAGAACTGAGATTGGTTTAACTTCGATAAAAACTGAAACCAAAGTCGAATCCTAGTCAACTTCACTAGTCACGACCTGTATGAAGTATGAACATAGCCATATAGAATTTAATCAAATCTAACTAAACAAAGTACATATATTTCATTTCCTATACAACATCAAAATTGAACTCCAAATCGTATTAATTTCAATTGTACTTAAACCGAACTAAACCAAACCAAAATGCTTAGACCAAATTGTGCTTCTTGAAGCTGTTAGTGGTAAACAAAAATGATCATAGCACAAGATAATGGATCGATGACTCTAAATTACATCTTCGTAACAAATAAGTTGTCTTCTTAATGATGATGATTAAGATCTCACACTCAAATAGAAATCAGATGCGTGTCACACAATTAATATTTGTTTTGTTATTTTTGTTAAAGTTTGTACGAGGAAATTATTTCCCATCACTATCACTTACCAAACACAAAAGGAGAGTATAGTACATTCACTACTCAAAATTCAGACCCGATATCAAAAGTTCGAGTTAATTACGAAAAAAACCTGCGAAAATTTATGGTCTTACCACTAGAGGACAAAAAATCTGCGAAAACAAATATGTAGCCAATTTGTTGACATATTAACCGCAGATTTGTTCTGAATTGACCGCAGACTTATAAATCTGCCGCGAAAAAGATATGGCTCATTGCACCGCATATTTACAAATCTGTGGTGTGATGAGGCCGATCCTTTTAGCGGTAGATTTAAAAATCTGCCGCCAAATAGATCTGTCGATTTGTTTGGCAGCCACGACATATTTACAAATCTGCCGCAGACTTATTCTACTTTTTGCGCAGAAGATAATTACTAGATTGACTCGTAGCGATGACAGATTTATCCTAAGCGACAACAGATTTATATTTTTTTGGCAGACTTATTTGTCATGGACGCAGATTTGTTCGACCATATATTGACAGACTTAATCCTGATTAGACTAACCTTTTAGTAGTCGCAAACTTATTATCCGCAGACTTGTTGACACCTTTTGCCGCAGATTTATATCCGCAGATTTATTTTCAGTATCCGCAGATTTGTTTTTCTGAAAATGAGATTGACAAATCTCGACCGTACAATCTTATATTTTTTTGTAAAATTTTAAATATTATTAAACATAATTATAACTTATGATTTTGTTATTCAATTGAGCTCACCAAATACACAACTGGTGCTTATCTTGTTTAATAAGGTCAATAAGATGTAAACTATTTTATCGCAATTCACAAAGGATTAATTGAGCAGATATGAATATCACATTTCTTCAAAAATAAAACATGGACAAGTTATTTAAGAGTATCACATGAGGTCAAAAGATAAGATGGACGACACTATGAATATTGTTGTGCGTAGTATCACAAAGACGTTTCCACCAAGGATTTTCCACTAAGTCACAAATCACAATGATGGGTTATAAATGAGTGACTTGAAAGAGTGACCATCATGCACCATCTAAGCCAAACCCATATGACTAGTCTTTTTATTTTCTATTTTGCTTAATATTCAGACAAAATTCATATGTTCCTAACAAGTGCATATATATCACGTTAGTCCAATAAGATCAGAAACAATCTGCCATCTCTGTCATCACTCTTAAAGAATTCTCTTTTAAGGATTCTACAAATAGAGTCCCTAAAAAATGATTACAAATCACACAATGAGATTTCAGTCTTTTATTCCAACTACTTGGTTCTAGGTTTTTAGAGACTCTGCTAGCCAAAAAAAATCATCATATGAGTCGACATCATCATCATTATCAGAGTTCTTCTTCCTCTTTTTCGTGGTTGGTTTCAAATCATTTCCCTTCTTTTTGTCTGACAAAGCTTCATAAGGTGATTTTTTTGCTTCCTTCTTCTTCACGGTCACTGATTTGGAGTTGTTTCTTGGAGTAGATACTGCAGATTTTGCTGGAGAACTGAACTTTTCACCCTTTTGCTGTTTCTTCTCAAGAACTTTCTTTGCTTTTTCAGCTGGAAGCAATCTAGACTCCATCAACCTGTGATCAAAAACACAAAAGAGTTTCTAAGAAGCAGAGCAATTTAAAAGCAAGCGATGAACAAAGCCACAGAATAACCATCACAGATATAATAATGCTTTGTGTGATTACTTTGAAAGAACTTTCCTTTCTTCCAAACACGGTGAGCCTCTTTATGATGTTCAAAATTCATGTGAGCTAAATGCCGTGTCACAAAACACAAGAGACCATCAAAAATCAAACACAAATATGCAGCAAGTCCCAAAGGAATATTTCAACAAGGTGTAGGACTCAATTCTTTCTCTCTTTTTCTTGGGTTCTTCTTCTTTCTATGTTTTCTTCTTCTCCTAGAACCAGAGAGAGACTCATCAACACAATGCTTCATCAAATTTCTCACACTTCTAATAATTTATACTCAAACAGAGGGAGAAAGACTAAAAACGAACCTTTGAGGGTCCAACAGAGGAACCTCTTAGAAACAGGCTTCTTCTCATTGACTTCATCAATCTCCTCCTTCTTCCTCACTAGCATTTGTTCTCTCCATTACCTGTTCTTGTATCTTCTGCTCAACCAGGTATCCTTCTTCCTCTTTTGCTAATCGAGTCATCAAACGGAGAATAGATCGAACAAATCTGTCATCAATAACAAACAAATCTGTCATCAATAATAAACAAATATGTCACCACTATAAATTAGGCTGCCACCAATGACACACAAATCTGTTCTCAAGAATAGTTTAATCATAGACTCAGCTCATATATGAAACAAATGTTTGGAAGAAAGCAAAGTTTTTATAGTGTTTGAAACAAATCTGTTCTCAAGAATAGTTTAATCAAGAACTATCCCTCAAGCATTTCTAATTGACGAAATGATTACATTAAGCGCAACAAAATCTCCATTAAACAATCAACACATCTGAAAATGATATATAAGCCTTTCTAATAAACGACATTATCCATTAATCATCACAATCAACACCAAACAATCATCAGATCTCCGGGAGGGAGATATCTCGGCTTCAACTAAGCAACCAAACCACCACAACGACTCACCGAGAAGTCACAGCCCAAGGCCAAAAGAAATCGAACGGCAAAAGTGACCCCACTCCGCCACCTCGAAGCAGCTTCGAAGAACTCAAAACCACCGAGCTGACCCAAACCCAGATTGCTGCCCTCAACAGCAAGAGAACCACCAGTCAGAGCCTCCAAACCTAGAATCCCAAAAGAAGCTGCTTCGAAAGCCATAGATTGATTCGACCACCACCATTCTTTCGCGACACCACCAGCGAGATCAAAGCCAGCACACCAGAGCCCCCGACGAAACCAGCCGCCATCCACACCGGAAAACCAGAGGAGATGGAGAGCCACAGAAGATCCAACACCACCCGGAGAAACCTGAACGCCGAGAAGAAGAACACCGGCCTGAGAAGAAAACAGCAGAGAGTCACCGGAACCACATGGAGATGGAGCCGCCGGCGTCGGCAAGGGAGAAGAACGCAGCTGCGAGCTAGGGTTGAGCGGCGGCGGAGATTTAGGGTTAACGAGAGAGAGAGAAAAGAGTCAAAAAACGGGCGATTCGATTTGGCTTGCAACTTCTTGGCAAGTGAGATTTTAGGTTTTAGATTTATTTTTAAAATTTTTGAAAATGTTCAAATTTTTTAAGGGATGACATTTTCGTGATTGTTTAAAAAAAATCTGGTTTACTGGACAATTCAAAAGATTTTGGAGTAATTAATTGATTTTGGTGTATTCTAGTTATTTCATTCAATTCTTACACTATTCTAGATAAATTTTTCCACTAAATTATTAGTATTTGTTACACAACAACCCCACCACTACCAGATCTTTTTAAGGCACACGATTACATGAAGGCGGCTAATAATAAAAGTATACTTTAGGATTAACAGGAGTTAAAACGTATTCAATTCATATGATATACTTGGGAGTTAAACGCATAAGAGGAGAATTTCATTTCCGCCGGAATATTCCATCTCAGGTAAGTTAATTTTCACCTTACTCACTCTTTCCTCCGATCACTGAACCATGTTTGCGTTTCCACTTCATCCTTGTTGATCTATGTAACGTCAACTTTTAGTTTAAACTATCCAGACACTAATCAAGCATATGATTATTTTTTAACAGTTTTCAGAGCCCAAATTTTGAGAAATTAGTTTAATCTGATCATTTGAATCTCAGGTCGTGTCTCTCTGTAGTTTCCCAAGAAAATCTTGAAACAAAAGCTATGCAAGGACGAGTTGGTACAAGTGGGGAAGACAGGATAACCATATTGCCTGATTCATTACTATGTCATATACTTAGCTTTCTTACGACTAAAGATTCTGTTAGATCAAGTGTTTTGTCTTCTAGATGGAGAGATCTCTGGCTATGGGTGCCTAAATTGGACTTGGACAAATCTAACTTCTCAGATGACAACACCACCTGTGTCAGTTTCATCGATAAGTTTCTGAATTTTCGTGGTGAATCCTACTTGCGTGGATTCAAGTTAAACACTGATCACGATGTCTATGACACTTCTCCACTCGAAGCCTGTCTGATGAGAGTTGTGAAGTGCAAGATTCAACATTTTGAAATCGAGAATTACTTTGAACATTTTGTCCTCCTGATGCCTTTAATCCTTTCAATGTGTGACACATTGGTTAGCTTGAAACTCAGTTTCGTTATTGTGTGTGATTTCGAGTCTCTTTCCTTACCCTGTCTCAAGATTATGCACTTGGAAAAAGTTATATTTCCAAGCGATGAGGCTGCAGAGGCGCTAATTTCATCCTCTCCGGTTCTAAAAGATTTGAAATTGAGCCAGAGTAGAGATGATGCTGTCGAAGTTTTACGCGTCCGCTCTACGTCACTAAAGAGCTTCACTCTGAAACGAACGGATCCTTGTTATGTTGAAAATGATGGATATACAGTTGTGATCGATACTCCAAGACTTGAGTATCTGAATCTCAAAGATTACCAATGCAAAGGCTTCAAGATAGTCAGTATTTGTGAAGATGTCAAGGTTGATATTGATGTCGTATTTGAAGTGATAGGTGGTAGTGTATTGTCCAAAAGAAATATCATTTGTGATTTTCTAACCTGTGTTTCAAATGTCAGATATATGACCATCTCAAGGAGGAGTCTTGAGGTATATATTCACACACACACACTGATCTCTAAATTTTTCCCTTTAGTTTTTTTTACTCAATTTACTCTTACCTGGCAGTTCATCTATCTTCACCTGGAAATGAAGCCACGATTCAAGTTTCATGACTTGGCTCGTTTGCGTGTTATTATGTTCTCAAACTCCTCTCCAGAAATGTTGCCAGTCATTCTTGAGACATGCCCGAATCTGAAACACCTCACCTTGGTGATGATTTGCTTTAACTTTACAAGTTCTTACATAGATTCTTAGCTTCCTATATGTTATTCACTCACCTTGGTTTCTATGTTGTCGATTTGGGATTTGCAGGAATTGATTCATGATTCTCTAGTGACAGAGGGGACAAGTGGACTTTTGACTGTGCTACCTCGTTGTTTGATATCGTCCCTTGAATCTGTCGAAATGGAAAGCCCGATCACGGATAAAGCAACGGAACTGAAACTGGTTAGGTACTTTTTGGAGAACTCGACAACACTCAAGAAGCTTGTTCTACGTTTGCATCAGTCTTGTCGAGATAAACACAAGCCGGGTCTCTTGAAACAACTTTTAGAATCTCCAAGGTGTTCTAGTTTGTGTCAATTAGTCATTCTTTTACAGCAAGATTTTGATGCAGTACACATAGTTGATCTTGGTCTATGATAAAGTCTTTTGCTTTTTGTACACCCTGAGACAGTAATGAATGTATTTCTTCTTAAGAATGCTCAAACCGAAACTTACAAAGTCTAAAACCCAAAATTAACTTGAGAAGTTATTTCATCGATAAGTAACTACTTGCAGAGATTTGATCTGGGTTCTTGGAATGTAATGACACACAAGAGCGTTTTTCCGTCACTTCATCTTCTGCTCAGTGAAGAGGACATGACCGTTGACTCGAGCTTCTCAAGAAAAAGAGACATGACACTAAATTATCTTCATTCGGCCCATTAGACTAAACGATGCGTTTTTAAGGTCCGACTAGGCCCAATGTGGCCCATTGTTCTTTCAGCTAACTCGTACCTGGTTCTGTTCTCTCTCTCTCTCTCTCTCTATCTCTCCTATTCCGATTGTACTCAGTGAGGAAGAAGATCCAAATCGATCCGTTGAAAAGGTACGACAATGCTCATTCTCTGCTCTTTCACTCTTTATCTTCCTGCTAGCTTCTAGTGTGGATTTTGATTTTACTTATAGTAATCGATTCTTGGATTTTCGATTAGATTGGATTGATATTAATTTCTCCATTCGGATTCTGGTTAGGGATTTCGAATTTTTCTGAGCGATGTCGAGTGCGGTGGACGCGACGGGCAACCCGATCCCTACTTCTGCGGTGTTGACGGCGTCAGCGAAGCATATAGGTATGCGATGTATGCCTGAGAACGTTGCGTTCCTCAAATGCAAGAAGAATGATCCAAACCCCGAGAAGTGCCTCGACAAAGGTCGTGACGTCACTCGCTGCGTGCTTGGCTTGTACGTATCTCAGCTCATTTCTTTCGTTAGCTTTGGCTTTCTTTGGTTGATTGTGTTTAGGTAGCCTTACGTTTATTTTGACGAAGATATTGAGTAATCAACTGGTTGATTTAGGGTTCTAGCCATAGAGTGTAAGCTTCGGAATAAGAAATGGGGTCAAATGACTAGAGATTTTCGGGACTTCACAAAATTAGGACCTGTAGGGATTGATTAGTTTTATTGAGAAAAACTGTTAAACTAATTGAGCAAATGTATGTGAACATAGCTGTGACAATTTTGTGGAATCTCTTTCCAACAGGGTTTAGTTATCTTTAGCGATGAGTATGAGATCATAAGCAAAAACACAAACAAGTAGTTATGGAAGTTATAGGGTCATCTATATCAGCCATTAAATCTTTTTTTTTTTCATAGAGCTCAGGTAAGTTTGAACACGATAAAATCAACGAGTCATTGTTTTGTATATGATTTAGATTTCAGAAGAGCTATTCATGCCAGGCATAGTCGGCATTGTGATATCCTTGAATTGTGTGTAATTTATGCGGCTTGCCATGTATTTTCTGCATTTCACACACCAAAACATATAACTGTACAATGTTTTTAGAACTTGGGCTATTTAGTACATCGCTCTCAAATGTTGGCCAAGTAGAGACAGATTCATACGACGCTTCTGTTCACATCTTGTCATGGTTTTTTCCTTAGTTAAAAGCTATTAAGAAACCATTTGCTTCCCTTGGAGTGTTGGTCTAAAACATAGTTTTATTGTTGAGAAGTTCTTTACTCTTATACAATGATCCAGTGCTGTAATAATAGTATCAAACCATAAAACTTTGAACTCATCAAGCATAGTGACCATCAATCTGCACCACTCAGACCTTAGATTATATTGTTAAGTCCACATTCAGACTTAAATGGTTTCTCTGGTAAAGAATTAATTTTTTTGATGGATTTTGCAGGCTGAAGGATCTTCACCAGAAGTGCCAAAAGGAGATGGATGATTATGTTGGGTGTATGTATTACTACACAAACGAGTTTGATCTGTGTAGGAAAGAGCAAGAAGCCTTCGAGAAAGTGTGTCCCTTGAAATGAGAATCACAAGTTCTTGTCATGTTTTGATTTGTGTGTCGTAATAAAGCAAAAGTGTTCATTTTTGAATGAGCTTTACTCACTCTCTTGTTTGTTGTCATCCCATTTTTTCCTCTCAAATGCTCTTGTAGCGAGTTCTCAAAGACAACCGACTGACTCAATTTTCCGTTGTTCAATGGTTCTTTAATCAGCACAGAATGGATTTCCCGATGAAAATTTCGTTGTTGGAAAGTAATGCAGTGATCTTGGTAGTTACGCTTGTGGATTGAAGTATATGTAATACGCCTATTGATGATCTTACACAGTAAGACAAAGCATAGACTTTAATTAAATAATCATTTTCGAGAATATTTCAGATTTTTTTACAAAAGCGAAAAGGGAAATTAAGCTGGGTTATCTAAAAACGAAACAAACAAACAAAAAACAAAAAAGGTAGTGAAACACATAAAACTTAAGATCCTTATGTTTCAGTGTTTCACTAAGAAAGTTGTCTTCTTCAAAGCCAGAAGACCATCTTAGAAACCCACTTCTTCTTCTTATTTATCAACGACTGCAAAGAAACACCATAGCATCATCACACATGTTAATAGAGATAGAGAGTTTAATGTGAACCAAAGACAATTTAGACAAAATCAACTCAATGTCAAGGCGCTAGCTCAACTAGAGAGGCATTTTGATTAAATAACAATGCAGCTATTTCTTTACCTCAAGGATCGAGAACGGGACCTTGACAGACTTCGAGACCTAATTGGAGTAAGCACCCTCTCCTCTCCAGGACTTCTACGGTTTCTCCTTGGGCTTTGAGACACATTATTAGACTTGTATTTCTTCTCATTTCGGGGCAAAGGAGAACGAGAAATAGATCTTGACCTTCGAGGAGAATACAAATCATCCTCCTCTCTTGCTTTACTGTGTCTGTGCCAAGGAAAAAAATATTAAAACCTCTTACATACTGAGAAAATTAACTTTTTCTAAACATAGAATACACAAAGAATGCAAACATACTACTAATGTTCTTCAGATGACTTTTGTTCCTTCTCACACTCTTAACTGATTAAAAACTGTTTCTTTATCTAACGTCTACCTTCAACACAGTTCTGGAAGATAACTAACTTGAGAGATCTCTTTTCTCCAACTTCTCTGGAGCAAAAACGTTCCAAATCTCTCATTTCTCCGACTTGATGGAACAAAAGTTATCTTTAATCTTGTAAATTTTCTCTACTGTCCACAATATTGAATGGCTTCATTTCTCCAAATATCATTTTTTCTTTGGCCAATATTAGACTATTCACTCATTATTTGACTGGGTGAAAAAATTGGAATAAGCAAAACAAAACACAAGTCAAGCTCAATTCAGTACGGATGGTACCTACACATTTTCTTGCTAAAATTATAGATAACCAGTTGATCAAGTGGTATCCAAGCTCTAGCTAACCAAAGCTGCTGAAGATGATATTTGGTGAAATAACACTCCAGGTTTAGGTTTTAAGAGGAACAAACACCCAAAATAAACATTTTTCTACAAGACTTATCAACTTATAAGTCTCCAATTAGTGCCTTCTCATTGTATTATCCACACACAACTGGCAGACAATCTAAGTGACTAGGAATGAGTGCCATTTGCATTCACATTAACGAGTTCCAAACAAAAAAGAGTCATATCAAAAGAAAGTGAGCACACACAATAACAAATGCGTAATAGATGAGAATCAAACCTTGAATCTCGCCTTCGAAGAGAACGCGAACGTGAATGAGCTGATGAACAAGAGAGGACTCAGTTAGGTATTTATCTAACCATAAACTGTTGTCGTCCTGATAAAAAAAGTTAAAAGCAGGTCAAGAAGCTACTTACAACGATATATGCGCCTTGGTGATCTGTGTGAAGTCCTCTTATAGTCCCCATGTCGACCACTATATTAAACCAAATAGAAGTTGGAAGTATCTACATACAACTCATTCACATTTAGAAGAAAAAATTGATACAGGTACAAGAAAAAACAGAATTTCTACCTCGAATGGTTAGTTGTACGCATTTCTTGTGGAGTTTTCCGGTTCTCCTCAGCAAAAACAATGGTTATCTCACGCCCACCAATAACTTTGTAATTCATTCGCTTCATCGCCTCAGCTGCATCTTCAGCATAACGGTACTTAACAAATCCAAACCCTCTCGGCTCCCTAAACCACAGAAAATCATCAGACCAGAAGTTCCAATAAAAACTAGCTCTATCTCGCCCTTTCATATGCAAGGTTATGAAGAGCATTTGTAATCTCAATTCTCAGAATCCATTTACATTGTTCAAAGAAATAACCAACAAAAACTAAAACTCATCTAGGGAATTAACTATAAGCATCTGATTACAAGAGATAAAGCTTAGCACATACCCAGTATAATAATTCCTTGGCAGGTATATATCCTTGAGTGGACCAAACCGCTCAAACGAATCCCTAAGATCGTTCGGCCTGAAAACAAAAAGAAACGAGCAAACATTTCAGAAATTGTGCCAATTAAACAATTCGTTGAAAATCCACACATGTCGATGAACAATAGAGAGAGGGAGAGAGAGACCTAGCATCGAGAGGGAGATTACGGATGAGCAACCCAGAAGGATCAGCGGATTCGTGGTCGCGAGAAGAAGGGCGTTCACGGTGGCGATTATCGTCGTAGCTTTTACGCTCGCGCGGTGGTGACCTGTCACGGGGACGAGGACTATAGCTTCTGCTCCGGCTCCTAGCTCTAGCCATCGAGATTTCCTCTGCTTTGGGTCTTCGTCTAAAACAAATCCGACCTTCGGAGAAATTGAATCGCAAAACCCTAACCCTATCTCTGAAGCAGCAGTTATATGAGAAGAGAGTGAAATTTGGAGGGAGAGGAGAAGGAATCGACGACTGTCGGAGAGTTTCAAAACAACACTTGCCGGAAGCTGCTGCTACGGTCTGGCTTTTTGTTATGGGCTTACAGATTTGAAACATTATGGGCTTAATATATTTGAGGGAACTGATGAATAATTAATTAAGCTCAAAAGCTTTGGATCTGTAATGAAATCATTTTATTCAAAAGTCACAAAATAAATAGTAGAAATTTGAATGCTACAAATGATTTGGATTTACAATACAGTTTAGATTAACAACATAAAATACTCTTAGAATAAAACAAAATAATGGAGAAAAAAAACAGCATGAAACATTTTTTACTCGTGGTGGGTACTAAGGTAAGCTACAAGTAATTTTTTTCGTGAAAACTGCGGTGGCAGCCACATGCGGCACAAGAGAGAGCCTCTGGGGTCCCTTCTTCGCCGGCTACCATGTATTCGCCGCATGTTGGGGAAAAACTGCACAGCGGAATAACGTTCCCCGCACTTGTGTAAATCTGTGAGGAATATATGTGTAATGACAGTAAGAACTCAATGCGATAATATAAATAACACCGCAAATTTTTGCTAGCAAGCCTGTGAAGAGTAAAACCACGGGCCGTAGTCACTCAAAATCCACTGTCAAATGTTTTGAGTTACTCATGTTTCACAGAACAATCAGACTCAAAAAATAATCTCCAACACGAGAGCAACGAGCAGACACAAGAGCCAGAAATTTCAGTCACAACGACTCTCGTTCACTAGATTCCGACCAAATAAGATCTCCACCGTACAAATCCAAGATAAACGAGTCAAGAACACTTCTGCAAAATTTCAGCTCAATCAGAGAAGAACTCACCGTCGGATTTCTCAAACACTCCAACAGATGCTGCTGAATACTCTGCAGCTTAACAGTCACGAACAGCTTCGGTAAAACTCTGATATCTCCCAAACCAACCGTTGAAAACTTAATCCTACCGTGGAATCTGAAGACCACTAAGTCACGAAGCTACTCACCAAAAATCAGCAAGATCGGAATTGGTACGAGTGTCCGATCGTGCTCTGAAACAGAAACGGCGATTCTGTTTTTCTCTCTTCTCTTTTCTCACTTCTCTCTCTTCTCTTGTCAAAACGACAACCCTCTTCTCTTGTCATATAATTAGGGTAAGATACATATATATATATATCTCATTTATCCTAACCTAGTAATTAGCTCAAGTTTGGTTCTTCTTTAACCAAACCAAAATTGGTTTCCCTACTAGGAGGAAAACCAACACCGCAACCATCTAGTGAGCAACGACCGCCCATGTGAGCCGTATGGTTTTTTAAGCATCTACCGTATTTAACTATCGCAGTTGACAATCTCCTGAAATACTCGGCGTTAGCACAAAATGAAAACGAAAATATCAATGATATCATACAAACCAATAACTTATTTAGTACAAAAAAAAGCCAGCTCATACAACTACATGATTGTGAAGTATAAATCTGATGGATCCAATTCTGTATGCACATATCTCATCATTTAAGTGAGCTTTGTGTTTCTACGATCTAATTATGCTCTAATATATGATGTATTCTTATGTAAAACTATTGTGGATCCTGTGCTCTAGCTCTCCTTCTACTAATTTAGAATCGGGCATGTAAGTACATCAATCGGTCCTGTGCAAGTCCGATCGTAAATCATAACTTGTTATTAAGTCAAATATAAATATAAAAAATGGTATATCAAGTTAACATGTGTGATCAATGTAACTACCTTCTTCACATACTTCCAATGGAAGCATACATGGCAACCGCAGCCGCGGCAAGAGAAAGCCTCTGGCGTTCCTTCCTCTCTGCAGGCAAGAAAGTGCCTACAAGGCGACAATTGTCTTTTGGCTCTCCATCAATCCTATGTACGCACATTCCATAAGTAACAATTTTTCTCTCCACTTACTCATATTTCGTTGAAATATTTATTCGATCGGAATGTCTCAAGTTCTCTCCTTGATCGCTTGAGGGATTGACATCTCAATGACTTTCGTCCTAAAACAAAGAATCTAATTTTGAAATCATGAAAATATTGGTTGACATTTTCCCTTTATTATGTCAAATCCAATAAGCCATCAACTAAGTCCTGATTATAATTATTGGGGAACATAAAAAAGGTCAAATATTATCATTCACAAATCAGAATATGATACCAACGTTATCTTCTTAATTCAAATAAATAAATACAAAACCAAAATGAAGTATATATATCTCGAAAACATTTTAATATCCAGAGATGCTAATTTGGAACTTATCAATGAACAGTCTCTCTATGTCTTTAACAACAACAAGTTCATGCACCTACAACTAAAGTTACATTAATTTTACATAGAAAAATGAAAATATTTATCTTTGTGAAACAAAAACTATCGAAACTATATTTCACTGACAAGAGATTAGTTTTTATGTCGTCTAGACCGAGTGACATGGACACTGACGTGTTTATAAGCCAAAAAAGCAAATCCACCAACCCCATTTTTGTCGAAGACTAGATTAAGAATGATAATAATAACCCGTTCGGTGACCGCACTCTCAGTATTTGTGTATCTGCAGCTTCTCTCTGCTTTGTACACCTTTTCAACAACGAACGAACAGAATCACGAAGAAAATGGCTTCCAGATTGCTGCGGGCTTCTTCTAAGGTGGCGTCTCATCTCAGGATCTCTGTTTCCCAACGAGGGTTTTCTTCCGGTGAATCTCGATCTATGATTGAAAAATATTCTTGTCTTTTTGATCTGTGATTGTTCTTTCAAAGTTAAGGGTTAAAATCTGATCAGATTATAAGCAAAAGGAGTCTTTTGATTATCGTGAGTTGTCGGTGAAAGCAAAAGAGTGATCTTGTTTGATTAGTTAGATTCTATTGTGCCATTGCTCTTACTGAGTGATGGTTATATTTTCTGGTTGAATAGTGGTATTGAAGGATCTGAAATACGCGGATTCACATGAATGGGTGAAGATTGAAGGGAATAAAGCGACGGTTGGTATAACGGATCATGCTCAAGAGCATTTGGGAGATGTAGTCTATGTAGAGTTGCCTGATGTGGGACGTTCTGTGTCACAAGGTGAGAGCTTTGGAGCTGTTGAAAGCGTCAAAGCTACTAGTGATATCAACTCCCCTATCTCCGGTAAGGTACTTCAAGTCAATAAGGACCTTTCCGAGTCCCCTGCTTTGGTGAGTTTTACTTCCTCATTAGCATTTTTAATCAATTCGATTTAACTTGAGATGCAAATGGCTAGTATATTCGTTTCTTGAGTGACGTTCTTTTGCTTTCATCTATTCGATGTAGCTTTGTAACTTATGTTAAAAGTCTTTTCTTGGTGAAGATTCTTTCATTTCTTGATTCAATTCTCTGACAGTTTAGCTGATGTAGTTAAGCATCTTAAGTGGTGAGATTCTTGGTTATGTTGGATTGACAGGTGAACTCGAGCCCATATGAAGAAGGATGGATCATAAAAGTGGAGCTTAGTGATGCAGGAGAAGTGAAGAAACTGATGGATTCAGACAAGTACTCCAAGTTCTGCGAAGAAGAAGATGCCAAGCACTGAGCCTTCTAGTTTTGTTCTGTTTGTGGAAAGCATTTCACTGTCTGCAAGCAACATGGTCGGAAAATCCATTTGTGTCAATGGATGAAATCAAGAAAGAAGTCTCTCTCCTTCTCTTTGATGTTTTTTTATTGTTCGAGTAGTAAGAGTATAATAACAAGCTTTGGCCTTCAGATTAGTTTTTGATCTTTCACGGAGTTTTGTCTCTTTGTTTCTCATTGGCCAGGGCCGGGCAAAATACCCAAGCCCGAAAACCTAATCCGAAACACCCGAACCGAATCCGAACCCGAACCCGTTTTTGAAAAATACCCGAATAGATCTAGAGGTCTAAACCCAAAAATCCGAAAACCCAAAAAACTCGAACCGAAACCGAAAAATCCGAAAGGATTGGCTAAATCTAGTTATGATCGGTCCAAAAAATATACTAAACCCGATCCGAAGTTATAAAATACTCGAATGAGACCTCAATTCCAAAATCCGTAACCTGAAAGAACCGAACTGAATCCGAACCAAATATCCGAACCAAATATCCGAAACCAAATATCCGAACCAAATATCCGAATGTCCAAGTGTAATTGGCCTTTTTGAACTAAACCATAATGGAAAAAAAAAAAACAAACTTATATATTAAAAAAAGGGACTCCTCCTTTCACTCGTCCGGATCACCTAAACCTGGATCAAATTCTGAAATACTCTTCATTCTAAAAATAAGAGCTGAAATAGTCTCTTTCTAATAATCAATTTTTTTTTTAATTTTTTTTTAAAATTAAAATAATGATTTTACCTTTAATGAAATCGAAAATAACTATGAAATAAGATTATATAGTTTTAAATATAAGTAATTCTAACAAAAATATGATAGTTCAGATGGTTTAAATTCGTTCAACGCGCCTAGGGTTCGAATCCTACTGTGGTAGATAATTTTCAGACTTTAGCCTCCTAAACCCAAACAAACATCAATTAAAAGTTAAAAACCCTTTGGAAAAACCTCTTTCGCTTCTTTTCCATTACCCGGAAGAGACGAAATGTTCGCCGTATCACCTTCGTCCTTCTCGCCGACAATCATTTCTCCGGTAAGTCCCCAATTCCTTTCCTCGCCACCATTTCTTTTCCCCAATAATCTTCTTATTTTGACCGAAATAGTTTTCTCGCTCTTGTAGAGCCGTAGTGGTCAGAGGAACAAACCGAGAAAATTCTCTGTGGTGAGAGCAGGATCCAAGAGGATAATGTACGGAAAAGATAGCAGAGAGGCACTACAAGCCGGTATTGATAAGTTAGCTGATGCTGTTTCCGTTACTTTAGGGCCTAGAGGTGAGTGTTTGCTGCGAATTTAGCTTTATCCTTATAAACTGAAGCTGGGATTTCAAATTTTCTTCATGTGGAATTGGATTAATTTGCTTGGTGGTAGTGAATTTGTTTTGAAGAATTGGATTATGAGCTAACTAACCTTACTTTGGGATCTCCTCTTTTAAATGATAAAGAACTCAGTCTTGAAATGATATTTTTGAATGTGGAAACGATGCAGGGCGTAATGTTGTGCTCGCTGAAAAAGATACTATCAAAGTTATTAACGATGGTGTCACCATTGCTAAATCTATTGAGCTTCCTGATACGATTGAGAATGCTGGAGCAACATTAATCCAAGAGGTTATTCATTCATGGTGGCTAAATGTTTCTCCCTTCTCCTCGTTTGTTCATTGTTCGAACATAAAAAGTGATATGAATTAGCAAACCTGAAACTTGGGAGTTTCTATGTAATGTAGGTTGCAATTAAAATGAATGACTCAGCGGGTGATGGGACAACAACTGCTATCATTTTGGCTAGAGAAATGATCAAAGCTGGATCTCTGGCAATTGCTTTTGGAGCTAATGCTGTTTCCGTGAAGAATGGAATGAACAAGACTGTTAAAGAGTTGGTGAGGGTGTTGCAGATGAAAAGTACTCCTGTAAAAGGGAAGAATGATGTTAAAGGTTGCTTACTACTTATTACCATAGCTAAGTTTGGATCGACCTCCTTTTTCGTAATTTGGGATAATTTAAAAGGGATTCTTGTGTTCTGTAGCCGTGGCTTCAGTCTCTGCTGGCAACGATGAATTTGTGGGGAACTTGATTGCTGAAACTGTGGAAAAGATTGGCCCTGATGGCGTCATCTCCATTGAATCATCTTCCACATCAGAAACGTCTGTTATAGTTGAAGAAGGAATGAAGGTTAGTTTCAAACGTTAGTTGGGTGTTTTAAAAGCTTCACAATTGTTGACCAAAAAATAAAAAAGCTTCACAATTGTAGTTTCACACTTTCCATAGTTAAGATTATCAAACCATTGGGTTTCTGCGATTCATGAGGAAAATTTCTTTTGTACAGTTTGACAAGGGCTATATGTCGCCTCATTTCATCACAAATCAGGAGAAATCTACTGTGGAATTCGACAAAGCTAAGATCCTTGTGACGGATCAGAAAATCACTACAGCCAAAGAATTAGTTCCGTTACTGGAGAAAACTTCACAACTGAGTGTTCCACTCCTTATAATTGCGGAAGATATCTCCGCCGAAGTGCTTGAGATACTGGTGGTGAACAAGAAGCAAGGTTTGATTAATGTTGCTGTTGTGAAATGTCCAGGAATGTTGGATGGGAAAAAGGCTTTGCTACAAGACATTGCACTCATGACAGGTCCGGTTTTTCTCAATCATTTGTACTTTCCATGTTAATTTTCACACGACATATTTCACACGCTAACATGACAAATGATATACAGGAGCTGATTATCTTTCTGGAGATTTAGGCATGACTCTCATGGGCGCAACTTCAGATCAGCTGGGTGTTTCTCGGAGAGTAATAATTACAGCTAATTCGACAACTATAGTCGCAGACGATTCAACTATACCGGAGATTCAGGCAAGAATTGCTCAGATGAAGAAGGATCTAGCTGAGACAGATAATTCATATCTTTCAAAAAAGATCGCAGAGAGAATTGCTAAGCTCACAGGAGGCGTGGCTGTAATAAAGGTTCGATTTTACAGTAACCCCATTTTTGTTTATAATATGCTGCAACAACTTGGGCTTTCATCATAACTTTATTTCTACCGAAGTACGACAAAAAACTGTTTCAGCTCTTGATATTTCTTTTGAGTCCTCGTGAAAATATCAGGTTAACCCTGTCTTAATTCAGGTGGGAGGTCACACTGAAACAGAACTTGCGGACAGAAAACTTAGAATAGAGGACGCGAAGAACGCTACATTTGCAGCCATGAGAGAAGGTATAGTTCCAGGTGGTGGTGCCACTTATATCCATCTTTTAGATGAGATCCCGAGAATCAAGAAGAATCTACTGGAAGATTCATACGAACAGATAGGTGCAGACATTGTTGCGACGGTATGAAAACTCAATGACAAAACGAAACCTGTTTTCTTAACCATTCTGGTTTCGTTAAAAATCTATCAAAAGTTAAAAAGTCACTTCTTTTTTGTTTGCAGGCGCTCACAGCACCTGCAATGGCCATAGCAACCAATGCCGGGGTTGATGGATTAGTTGTAGTGGAGAAAACCAGAGAACTTGAATGGAGAAGTGGTTACAACGCAATGTCTGGAAGGTATGAGGATCTTCTGAACTCTGGAATAGCAGATCCTTGTCGGGTTTCAAGATTCGCCCTCCAAAATGCGGTTTCTGTTGCCGGCATTGTTCTCACGACTCAAGCTGTGCTCGTGGAGAAGATCAAGCAGCCTAAACCTGCCGTTCCTCAAGTTCCTGGCATACCTACCACATAACCACCACCATAGGTAACAAGCACAAAAACCAAACTCTTTCAGCAGATATTGTCTGAATCGAAACTTGCGCTCACAAAATGGTGTTTGATTTTGTTGTTGTTTAACTAAAACATCAAAATCTGTGATGCAATGATATGTGCACAGTGAAAAAAAAGATTATCGGAATCATTGTGGCTTAATCTGGAAGCCAAACTTGTTCTTAGCGTCAATAATCCGACAGAGCAAGAAGATTGCCTTGTAAAGCAAGATTCCTACGTTGTAAAACCCTGATTTCTTTATTATAATATACAGATAGCTTTTATATCATTTTCATTTGTGCAATTGTGCGTATAAAGCGACATGTCTTCTATTAATAAATGCAATATTTTCATCATCCAATAAGCCAACGATTAACTCAAATAAACATTTTCAATGGTACTCAAAAGTCTACTCCAATAACTCATCCATCAATACGTCGTAACTTTCTCTCCAATTGGAGTATTATAGAGATCGAACTCGGGTTCTCAATCTCACCTGAGTCCTGACCCTGGCCTGTGTGTTTTCTCGGCTTCAAGTTTCAACTTTCTGTTGGTGGTTCATTTGTTCATGGTGTCAACATTTATTCTTGGGCCCGGACTGGCCCATCCAATTTTAAGCACATAAATATTCTCATTCCCCCAATCATTAACCATGTCATAAACTCAACACAATAAATCTTATTTCTGTAAAAATAAAGTAGCTATCTTATAGTACAACAAAATGGGTATCTATATCTCATGGCGGATGAGACACGTGTCTATAACCTGGTGGTGTATAAATAACTGACTTGGAAGCAGAAGACTAAAATCCACCGTTATTGTTGGACAAGAAAAAAAAAACGAAAAGAAAAAGAGCACTTGGGTCGCTCATGTCCTAAGTAACACTGATCCGGAGTCGTTTTCGATAACGATGGATGAACTGTTGGTTACTTGGTTCCCTCAAATTCGCGTAGCTTACACGCGACTCTCCCTTCATCCAATCACGTGCTGCCACCATATAACGCGTGTCTCTCACGCCCCGACACTCCTACACAGCTCAGTTTTTTTTTTTTAATTCGGTTTTTCCTAAGAATGCTATTATGTTATAGTAAAATTTACCATAGAAGTTTTTATGCGTATAAGCAGCTTAACTATTGGTTAACTAAAAACTTAATGCATCTACATCGGATTTAGAATTTGATGTACCACCTACTATAAAATCAACCACTCCAAAAATAGCAGTACATAAAACAAAAAGGAAACGATTGGTACAAAACAAAAGTGGTGGTATATTTAAAAGACAAAAAGAAAATGTTATATCATGCAAAAAAAATAGATAAATTTATTTATTATCAATTGTTTTTGAATTGAAAATTTATTATTCTTTTAAATCATATTAGTAGTCTTTTCAAGATGATGAGTTCTATCAAAGAATATATTGTGAATCAATTAGGGGAAAAAAAGAATATGTGAATAAATTATTATAGCACGATTAACAACTAATAATGATTGTGTTTATTGTTCAACGACTTCATTGTTCATTGAGTCATTTCATATAGGAAATTAAGAATGTAGACTATTGTATTTTAGATTATTTATTTTATCTTTCCCTTAGAAATTACAATATTTTATTGTACAACTTTTAATTAGTTTTTTTTTTCCCAAGATGACTTTCTGCAAATTTTACCTAAAACCTTCAACCAAAATCACCAACTTCGTTAACAACCGATGGACCTTTCAATGTTTCTCTGAGAATTTATGAATTGAAGACTCAGATGTCTTCTCTGTCGCAATCGCTAACGCCGCCGGAGATGGAGATTCAACCGCCGGCATTGGTTAACGATGATCCTTCGACTTATTCCTCCGCTCTGTGGGATTGGGGAGATCTCCTTGACTTCGCCGCAGACGAACGCCTTCTCGTTTCTTTTGATTCCGATCAACAAACTCCTTTCTCTCCCGTTCCTCCTCCTCCTCCTCCGCCGCCGCAGCTGATTCCGACTCAACCTCTTGCGGAATCTGAATCGTATCCTTCTCCTGAAGAATCTGGTTCAGGTTCTGATCGGGTTAGGAAGCGAGACCCGAGGTTGATTTGTTCCAATTTCATTGAAGGTATGCTTCCTTGTTCGTGTCCGGAGCTTGATCAGAAATTGGAGGAGGCTGAGCTGCCGAAGAAGAAGCGTGTTCGCGGCGGGTCAGGTGTGGCTCGATGTCAGGTTCCGGGTTGTGAAGTGGATATAAGCGAGCTTAAAGGGTACCATAGGAGGCATAGGGTTTGTCTCCGGTGTGCTAATGCTAGCTTTGTTGTGCTTGACGGAGAGAATAAGAGATACTGTCAACAGTGTGGAAAGTATGTTTCTTTTATCGTTTTCTTTCTGTTTTGCAATCTTAGCTTCGATTTTTGACCACGGAATTTATAACTGGATTTGGTAGCTGAATCCGGGACGAATTGTCTTAGTTTATCTCCTACGCCTCTCGTGGGCTTTGTGGTTGACTTAGGTGACTATCTTCTGTATTTAATTGGAGTTTTCTTGAGATTTGATTTGCAACACGAAATCATCGAAGATTGAGATGCTTTTTATGTCGTCTTTTTGATTGGAATAGAATCTGTTGAATCTATCATTAGGAAATTGGATAACTTGGGGAGAGACTGTTGATCAGTTTAAATGATTCCACTGATTTCACATATTATAAACCAAGCCTCTTTCTTCAGCATAGGCTGAGCTTAACTGGTTTTGCCGCTACCAACTGTCTAGTAGTCAGTATTATTGTTTATGTATTTATTTGTCCTATCTATGCTGTTTCCGTCGTTACAGAGAGTAAACCTATGTGGCAGGTTTCATGTGCTCTCGGACTTTGATGAGGGAAAGCGCAGCTGTCGGAGAAAGCTAGAGCGTCACAACAACAGACGGAAAAGGAAACCTGTAGATAAAGGAGGCGTTGCTGCAAAACAACAGCAAGTGCTATCACAGAATGATAACAGCGTAATTGATGTTGAGGATGGAAAAGGTATAAGTGAACAGCACAAATCATATATCACCATGTGGTTTCTTTGTTTTAGTTGTTTGCTTCGCATATTCTCTTAGTTGCAATGTTTAAGCTCTCTTGGAAATTCAAGCTGATTATGCATGCCCATGTTATTATTTTGAAGCAGATAATACATGCTCTAGTGACCAGAGAGCAGAACAAGAGGCTTCATTGATTTTTGAAGATCGACATATTCCCGCTCAGGGTTCTGTACCCTTTACCCATAGCATCAACGCAGACAACTTTGTCTCTGTTACAGGTTCGGGTGAACCTCAACCAGATGAAGGAATGAATGATACAAAATTTGAACTTTCACCTTCCGGAGGCGACAACAAAAGCGCTTATTCAACTGTGGTGGGTTTCTCTTCTCCCACTCTTACATCAAAAAAATTTGTGCGCTTTATGAACTAATTTTCAATTCATTGTAGTGCCCAACGGGTCGGATCTCTTTCAAGCTCTACGACTGGAATCCAGCGGAGTTCCCACGGAGACTACGTCATCAAGTATTCTCAAGAATTATATATTACAGTTTAGTGTTCGGAGACTATGTTAGCCCTTTTCATTATCTCAAAGAACTAATATCATGTGATGAATTGAATTTGCAGATATTCCAATGGTTGTCCACCATGCCTGTTGAGCTGGAGGGCTATATCCGTCCAGGATGTACAATTTTGACCGTCTTTATAGCAATGCCAGAGATTATGTGGGCGAAGGTACATTCTGTTGTCTTTTACTCATCAATTTTATGTTCTTGGTGCCGCAACACAACATAAGAAAATTGTTTCTTTTCAGTAGGGTGTCTAGTGCTCTGTCTCTATGCACCTGTTTCCCTCTTAAGTACCATTAAAGTGCCTATGTTTTCGTGTGACCTGGAGCTCTTTTGTTTCTATAATTTGTGCATATTTGTAAGCTTGTGTCATGGAGAGAGAAAATACAAACTTAGTATCTCTTCCTGTGAGCTCTCACCTTGATTTTACACTGTAATAATTTTTTCCTATCTGTTCCTTTAAGCAGTTGTCTAAAGATCCTGTCGCATATCTGGATGAATTTATTCTTAAACCTGGAAAGATGCTATTTGGAAGAGGCTCGATGACTGTCTATTTGAACAACATGATTTTCCGTCTTATTAAAGGCAAGTTGATGTGCTGTACTTGTTTTCTCTGTTTTTCTTTCTACCTATCGTACTGGATAAGCATTAATCTTGTGAGCTAGACATTTTTTATGTGAGTGTATTCTTATATATTTTGGTTTTGACAGGTGGAACAACTTTAAAGAGAGTCGATGTAAAATTAGAGTCACCAAAACTACAGTTTGTGTATCCTACATGTTTTGAAGCTGGAAAACCAATAGAACTCGTTGTTTGTGGACAAAACCTTCTGCAACCCAAATGCCGGTATGTATATCAACCTAATTTTGATCTATGCTTGGGGATTCTCTTGCATTTTTAGTTCTGTCTTATAGCTCATATGATGAAGCTGATATTGCAAGAAACTTCAAAATGTTGCATTTGTATTACTATCATTTGTTGGTTTGATTTCTTTCACTTGTGACCACTAAGATATTCTAGATAGGAAAAATAAAACGCAGCTTACAGATAATTATTTTATTGTAGGTTTCTCGTGTCTTTTTCTGGGAAGTACTTACCACATAACTATTCTGCTGTACCTACACCGGCCCAGGATGGGAAGAGTTCTTGTAATAACAAGTTCTACAAGATCAATATTGTGAATTCTGACCCTAATCTCTTTGGCCCTGCGTTTGTCGAGGTACTCATTTTTTATGATAAACATTTTTACAAGTAGCTCTCTTTAATACGGTCCTCCTCCAATCCTTTTGTAGGTTGAAAACGAATCTGGCCTATCAAATTTCATACCTCTAATTATTGGAGATGAATCTATTTGCTCTGAAATGAAACAAATAGAGCAGAAGTTCAATGCTACACTTGTTCCAGAGGGACAAGGAGTTACCGCTTGCTGTTCTTCGACTTGCTGTTGCAGGGATTTTGGGGAGAGACAGAGCACCTTTAGTGGCCTCTTGTTAGATATTGCATGGTCAGTTAAGGTGCCCTCTGAAGAATGCACTGAGCAAACGATAAACCGATGTCAGATTAAAAGATACAACAGAGTGTTGAATTATCTGATACAAAATAACTCGTCGTCAATCTTGGGAAATGTACTGCACAATCTGGAAACTTTGGTGAAAAAAATGGAGCCAGACAGTCTTGTCCACTGTACCTGTGACTGCGACGTGAGGCTTCTACATGAAAATATGAATTTGGCGAGTGACGCTAACAGAAAGCATCAAAGCCATGAAGAGTCAAAGGTGAATCCAGGGAATGTTCTTCCTTCATCAGGTTGCTGTTGTGAGAGCAGTTTCCAGAAGGATAAACCATCAAGAATATTAAACTTCAATCAGGTTTTTCACTAATATCTGATTTTTCCTTTTTTCCTGTTTGATGGATACTGGACTCTGCCCACAATCTTCCCTTGTCTTGCACATTTGATTTCTGGCTCCGCTGCTGATGATTAATTTTGTGTTTCCTGATATCTTTGGCACGATATGACGATATTACTAGAGTCTGCGCACAGTCTTGTGTCTGTTTACTGGATTTTGCATAGTTTCGTTTATTAATGCTTGCCATTCGTTATGTTGACAGGATCCGGAAGCAGGATTAGATTGTAAAGAGAGGATACAGGCGGACTTTTCACCAGATATTGGCGGAAAAGAGACCGATCCTCTTTTAAATAAAGAGATTGTCATGAACGTAAACGACATAGGAGACTGGCCAAGGAAGTCCTGTATACCAATACACTCTACCCTAACATTCAGGTCCCGTCAAACTGTTTTCTTAATCGCTACATTCGCGGTCTGTTTTGCGGTCTGTGCGATTCTCTATCATCCAAACAAGGTCACACAGCTTGCAGTGGCAATCCGGACAAGATTGGCACACAAACTTTGAATAAAATTTCATCAAAAGCTTGAAGAGGGCTGTATAAAAACAAAAAATTGTCTCAGCTTTCAACAGAGCTCAGCTACAGCTTCTCAGAGAGATCCCCTTTGGAAAGAGACAAGATGGTTCATGATCAGATGAGTACTTGACTCTTTCTCTGTGTTCTTCTTCCCAATTTCTTAAAGACTGGTGATGCTGCAACTGTAATAACAGGAAATGGTCTGATCAGTGATTGATTATATCCCTCATCGAATAGTGTTACATGTATACTAGGGTTTGCTTTCGCTCACTGTAACCTTTTTATTTTTGTTACTTGGTCTTAGAAATGATTCTTGAACAAACCCTAATCATAATCTTGTGCATTTTTCTGCTTCAAGCAATGGCTCGGCTCCTGAGATCTCCCTTATTTATGTTTGGTCAAATCTAGGATCACGATTTAACTTTGACTCTTTGATTATCCGTAGTTAAAACTATAAATAGTATGGGCAATTTTGTGAAAGCAAAACGTCTTGCTGCTGCGTTGTTCTGTAAACGATGTCGTTTGTTCTTTTTGCAATTCAAGAATATTGATCGCTCTAAATCTTAGAAATCAAGAATATTCTGCCTTTGTTTGCTTAATATCATTGTCTACAAAAGGGTTTTTAAAAACAATTGTCTGTGGAAAGATGGTCGAGATAGTTTTCTTTCTAAGTACTACTGTATTCAAATGCGTGTTGGATTGAGAAATCGGTACTGAGATCAGTTGCAACATAGAACACAAATGGGTAGAATAAGACAAAGGAGGTGAGATTTGAAAACAGTGAAGAGACACATATGGAAATGCGTCAGTTCTGAGTCATATTTTGGTATACGACAACAATCTAACATTTATTAATTGTCTACATCCATACACCTTTCTTCAAACGTATCAAACGCTGGCTTTAACGTGCTAATTTGAACATAAACTAATTTATTTTGCCTTGAGACGTTTGCTTAAACTTATAAGCCTTTCTCTTTAACAAAAGAAAACTATTAATTAGAGATTACTTGGACGTATGCAAGATAGATTCTCACCAGGGATGTTTGTATAAGTTCATTTCATTTTTGCAGTTAATAATTAGGTTAGTATTTTTCTCCAAATATATGCATGCGTTTGTTAACGTCAAGAAATTGCACTTTAATTACGTCTCGTCGGAGATATTTTTATTCGTTCATCTCAGTTTTGCAATTAATTGTTATTATCCGTACCTTATATTTTTAATTTTAGAAGAAAAAAAAAACACCTTAAGAGTATCTCAGACAAAAAAAAAATTAATATTTTAATATGATTTAATTATATAATTAAACTTTAATCTTAAAATTAAAAATTAAACCAATCTAGGAAAGACATGTGTTTTATGGAGTTCTCATGGGTATCTTAAAGTTTGTCATTTGAGAACCCCTCCTCACTCTGTCTCTCTCTCTTTTTTTTTTTTTTTGTTAATTGTGAGAAACTTATCTAAAAACCTTCCAATATAGGTGCTCTTATATTCTCGAAGAGAAACGTATATATAATGTCGAGCTCATCTTATTCTGCACACCAAATTAGTGAACAAAAATATTTTAATTGCATGCCATCAAACATAATTTGGTACTTCGAAATTTGATGTCCGACCGTGTATCTATAGAATTGGAAAATTCGGAACCTGTGCCTAACAACAACACATCACATGAGTCATTGAATAAAAGGATATGCACATGAGTCCATGACCCAATGTGTTTTATGATAACCTCTAATCAATATTTTTTAAAAACACGCATAGATTATGGTATGAAATCGGATATCCGGTATCTACGGATTCGGATCCATATTATATATTTATAGATCCGTCGGATTCGCATATCTCAAAATATCTGGATATTCAGATCCGGTTCAGTCCTAGTTTAGAGATTCCATAGGATTTTTAATTTTTAACAAATGGTTTAACTCAAAGATATATGTATAAAATAGTAAATGTAAATTTATGGTTAAACTTGCATTATCACATATATATAGAGAGCAATTTGTGTTATATTCAGAATTGGTCCTTAGGAGAAGCTGGTGAAGCAGCCCTCTTTCTTCGATTTATCTTCTTATTCTAGTGGCAAATTCAGAGGATTTTTTTATTTATTTGTAAATACTAGCCTTTTTTCTTTTTAGATTGTGGTCCACTAAATCTATGGGCCGGCTCTAGTTATATCATAAGACGAAATTACCCGGAGGTAAGATAAACTAAACCGTCGGATTAGAGAAGTCCATGATACCCCATATCGACGGCATGAATAGAACGAAGCAACAAATATCTGTGGAAAGACTAACTTTGATGAGATTTTTTCTTTGTTCCGAACAATTGAGAAGTTTGAAAGCTGACAATAGTTTAGCTATTACAAAATTGCATAAAGCTTTAAAAAGTAAAAAAAAAAAACACCAACAAAAGCTAAGATACAATAAATATCTAGTTATAGAAGAACATATGGACAAATATCAAGCTGACACGCGTACATGGTCGCAATCACTATGGCTAGTTTAGAAAACTGAGACCCACATGGTAAAATATCAACATAAAATTAAGACATAATTTTCAAAACAATTTTGATAGAGAATGACAAGGTTCAACGAAAATTCAATTATAAAAAAAAAAATCCATTTCATGAATGTTAATTTTAACAATGAATGACCTTTTTTTTGTGATCAGAATTTAAAAAGCAGGGTGCAACACGAATAATAAAGGGCTTCAAACGTGAAAAAAAAAAAACAACTTTATATGTTTCTTTCGATGTATACAGTTACAGATTGAGTCTAACAGAAACGAAAAAATTGTAGTCATATTTTAACAAAATAGGAAAAAACAAATTGCAGTAATATGAGATTACATTACTTTAGAGATTAAACATAAATAGTAAAAAAAAATAAGGAGTACATATGACTAAGGTGACATCAGAGCCATGTAAGTGACAGCTTCATCCCACATGAGCACTATTTTTGTCAGCAATAATCTCAATCATTGTCGCATTTAATATTTTTTTTTATCGTTTTTGCCGTCGAAGGACAAATATCTTAAATATCTTCGTCCCATGTCGAGACTTTACACGCATGTATTACCTATAAATACCCATTTCACGAACCTGACTCTTCACATCTCTCTCGCTCTTTCCTTGAATATTTCCTGCTCTCAAAGAGTTAAGAGTTACGAGTTAGAGAGAGAGGATGGCAATTAGGGAAATCAAAGATGTAGAGAGGGGTGAAATAGCAAATAAGGTCGAGGATCTAGGGAAACCATTCCTGACTAATAAAGATGATGAACAAGAGAGTGAGGTTAATGAATCTTACTTGATGGTTTTCTTCAGCACTTTTGTTGCTGTCTGTGGTTCCTTCGAGTTTGGCTCTTGTGTAAGTTTTGACTTTAGAGACACTCTGGTTCAACCTCTGTCTTAATTATTTCACCAAACTATTCTCTTAGATTTTTCTTTTTAATTATTTGTTAATAGGTCGGATACTCAGCGCCTACTCAGTCATCTATAAGACAAGATCTCAATCTCTCCCTTGCAGAGGTTTGTGTATATACTTGTGGCTTAACCAAAGTTTTCTTCCCTGATTTTTTATCAACTAGGTTTTTTCAATATTTTTAAGTTTATATTATTACGCATAATTTCCGGAAATCACAAAACCTCGGCACGAAAAATGTGAAGGAAATAAAAATTAACCAAAAAAAAAAACTTACATTTATACGTTTTCGCGTGCCGTTGGTTCATAAATTCATTTAATTAGACTGCCAAATAATATTTCCTTTGTTTTTAAATGTTTGATTTTCTAGTTTTTTTTCTTGTTCCACAAAATTTGATTTTTCAGATTTTTTTTACAGTTTTATTATTGAATTGTACATTTTAAGACACATTTACTGAAAATAATTAAATTTTTACAAATATTATTGGTTCATAGTTATTGAAAATTGTTAATATCTTATTATATAAAGCTGAACGTATTTAACGTGAGTGTGACACATGTCAAAATGATAACTTATTAGATTTTGACATGTGTTATTGCTAATTTAAATTATCACACGTGTCTTTATGGTAATGGTAATTTTCTATATAAAATTTTATTATATAAAGCTGTACGTGTTTAACGTGAGTGTGACACGTGTCAAAGTGATAATTCATTAGATTTTGACACGTGTCATCGCTAATTTAGATTGTCACACATGTCTTTTTCTGGTAAAAATAATTTTCTATATAAAATTTTATTATATAAAGCTGAACGTGTTTAACATGAGCGTGACACGTATCAAAATGATAACTTATTAGATTTTGACACGTGTTATTACTAATTTAAATTGTCACACGTGTCACTTTCTGGTAATAGTATTTTTCTATATAAAAATATATAATAAATAATTAATTAAGATTTTTTTCAAGCAAAAATGTCAATAGTAGAAATTTTAGTAATTTTGAACTTTCTGGTAATGATAATTTTCTATATAAAAATATAAAATAGATAATTATTTAAGATTTTTGTCAGTTTAAGTAAAAATGTAAATAGCAAAAAAATGAAAATAATGAAAAAGACAACTTACTGTTAATATATCATAAAAAAAAACAATTGTCAGTTTTAGCAAAATATTTAATATTTAATATTTTACATCACAATTATGTTAATTTTCAAATTAATATTGTATTAGTTTGGTTATAAATACCAAAGTATATATTATAACAAATCATCTTCTCATTTATCTTTTACCTTTTGTTATTCATCAATATTAAATCAGAAAAATGAATTCATGAGTTTTTCTTACCCTAAATCATTAGCCAAAAATTGTGTTTATTATCGTATTATAGTACGCTTGCTTCGAAAATGGGAAGCAAGAAATATCAAAGCAAATAATATACTCATGGAAATAGAGTTATTGTTGGTTGATAAAAATACAATAATTTGTTTTAACAAATTTTATTATATTTTTAGAAGATGTTTTATATTAGTGTTTAATGTATTTTATTAAAATATTATTTTAATATGGTTTGTTAAGAGTCTTTATATTAGTGTTTAATTTACTTGATTTTTGTGGAAAATATTATTTTAAAATATTTATTTAATTTCAAATTTATATGGTTATTCATAGAAAATACAAATCAAGGTTTTGTGCATCATTCTTTTCTTAAAGATTTTGGCAATAAATCTATTTATAAAATATATTTTCATATAAATATAGATAAAGTATAATATAATATTATCTTCCGGTGCTATAGCATCGGGTATAAAACTAGTTAGAGAATAAATGTAGACATAACTAGACAATTATTATTTTTTAATATGTGTGAAAATTCTAAAAAATATATATATTTTCGGTAACTAACACGGAAGAAACATACTTACCTTTTTGCAAAGTAATACTAATGGACAAAGATTGTAGGTTGTTACCTAGTTAGCTAATATCGCTATGCTATATGAACGAATTTTATTCCACTAAGCCATTTAACTATATATTTTTAATATAGATTTACAGTATATGAGATCATTTTTGTGTGTGTGTGTGTGTGAAACATGCAGTTCTCCATGTTTGGATCCATCTTAACAATCGGTGCAATGCTTGGTGCTGTTATGAGTGGGAAAATTTCAGATTTCTCTGGCCGAAAAGGGGTAAAACTTTCCCAATCCCAAACTTAATTGGCCAGGATTAAATTTTCAAAATACCAATATTTATATATGTCAACACTCATTTCAGGCTATGAGAACGTCAGCTTGCTTCTGCATCACAGGTTGGCTCGCTGTCTTCTTCTCCAAGGTATTTAAATCTACACACATACATACATACCTGTTTTTCGATTATTTGCAACACCGAAACTTGTATGGATTTCGATCTTAATATGATGTTAAAATGTGGTGCAGGGTGCTTTGTTACTTGATATAGGAAGGTTCTTTACAGGATATGGGATTGGAGTTTTGTCTTATGTGGTAATTTACTCACTCTTTTTACTAAGTAAATCTTATATAACCTTTGGCAAATTATGTTGATATTTATGAACCAATGTTTATAAAAACTCTCTGTTTCCATTGTAAATGAATCAATAAAAAACAGGTCCCTGTGTACATTGCTGAGATATCTCCCAAGAATCTCCGAGGTGGACTCACAACACTGAACCAACTCTTGATTGTGATCGGCTCATCAGTTTCTTTCTTGATCGGATCTCTCATTTCTTGGAAAACTCTTGCCCTGACCGGTAAATTTCTCTCAGTTTCTTGTTTAGTCTTTATAGAAATTCCCTTTGGAAACTGATCAATATATGTATGTTTCTGGTCTTACAAGGACTTGCTCCCTGCATTGTTTTGCTCTTAGGCTTGTGCTTCATACCCGAATCTCCTCGATGGCTGGTAATTTTTCTCTATCCGATTCATGATTTTAATCTGTCTTTTCAACAACTAAGTTTCCAAAACATTATTTAAATCTTTCATGCTCTTGCTTGTCCAGGCAAAAGCAGGCTGTGAGAAAGAATTTCGCGTAGCCCTACAAAAGCTGCGAGGAAAAGAGACAGATATCACAAAAGAAGCAGAAGGTATTCAAGTCTCGATTCAAGCTCTAGAGATTCTTCCAAAAGCGAGAATCCAAGATCTTGTTTCCAAGAAATATGGTCGATCTGTCATCGTAAGTTTAACTCAGAGCCAACAGCAAAAACTTATCAATCATTTGTGTATATTGTATTCAATTAACTAAAATGTTTTATAAGATTAAATGTGTTTTCTTCTTCAGATTGGTGTTTCCCTGATGGTATTCCAACAGTTTGTAGGAATCAACGGGATCGGATTCTACGCAAGCGAAACGTTTGTAAAAGCCGGTATGTAAGATAGACCTCAATATCTCGTCTTGAATCAGAACCAAATTCAGTTTAGATTCTAACATGTCTTTCAAACACTTGCAGGATTTTCGTCTGGGAAGCTCGGAACAATCGCTATGGCTTGTGTTCAGGTGCATAAACCTTTTTGCTTCACTCTATATTCTTCTCTATAATAGTTCGTATTTTTACTACTTTAACACAGATCGAATCGTTTTAAACAGGTGCCCATAACTGTTCTTGGAACAATATTGATAGACAAATCTGGAAGAAGGCCACTATTAATGGTAAATATTTTAATTTAAGAAAAGGTTTTTCGAGTCCTAAGTTCTGTTTTATATATATATATACAAATATTGCTGCAGATTTCAGCTGGTGGTATCTTCTTGGGATGTATTCTCACAGGCACATCTTTTTTCCTCAAGGTCCATACCATAAACCCTAGCTAAACCCTGTTTTCGCTTGTAAATCTGTTGATCTATGTGTTAAATCAAATCGTAACATCGATTTTTTTATGTTTGTGATTCAGGGACAAAGCTTGTTGCTTGAATGGGTTCCTATGTTAGCCGTTGGAGGTGTGCTTGTAAGTAAAACTTAGTTCTTACTTAATACCAGAAACAGAACTCAAGAACAGAGCTCTGTGTTAAACATTTAGTATAGTCCATGATATACTACTACTAAAACTCCTGTCTTTTCTTCACTATTCAGATCTATGTAGCTGCTTTCTCCATCGGAATGGGACCTGTTCCTTGGGTGATAATGTCGGAGGTATGGTACTGTGGTTCTTTGTGTAAAAAGTAGCCTTGTTTAAAAACAGAGACGGTACTTGTGTAGCAAGTTACTTTGTTTATAAACAGAGCCAATACTTTTAGTAGAGTAAACACTGAAGTGGTGCTCTGTTTTTGGGATGAAACAAACGCAGATATTTCCGATAAATGTGAAGGGGATCGCAGGAAGCTTGGTGGTACTGGTGAATTGGTCTGGTGCTTGGGCTGTTTCTTATACATTCAACTTCCTCATGAGCTGGAGCTCTCCAGGTACACTCTTAATTGCTTGTTTGGGGGAACAGTGTGCTGTAACAGCAAGAGAACCGCGTTTTAGGAAACGCTAAATTGGGACAAATCTATGGTTTTTGTTTGTGTAGGTACATTCTATATATACTCTGCTTTTGCAGCTATGACGATTATCTTTGTGGCAAAAATGGTGCCTGAGACGAAAGGGAAGACACTCGAAGAGATCCAAGCTTGTATCCGAAGAGAAACATAAGCGGGATTTATGGGAATTTAATCAAAAGAGTAGAGCTTTGAGCTCAAGGCGGAGTAGAGTAAAAGTGTCGCCGGAAGATAAACCGTCAAAAGTCCCCGATGATAAGGGTTTTGCATGAATGTTTTTAGGATAGGTTTTTTTTTATTTGTTCACGTTTAAGTTTTCATCAGTTAGGTTTTGATTGGTATATGTGGGATTGGGTGAATCCGGAAAAATTAATATAATGTATTTACATCAAACTTTATTATATATTCGATCTTTCCACGTGCTATTCCGAAAGCATTACATGTAACCCTCTGAGCGATCCAGAGGCTTCATTTATGGTTGGTGATGTTGATGACGTGGCGTAATTAATCTGCTGCCGTGTGATTTCTCAATCTTTCTTTTATTATTATTTTGTTTTGGAATTTGTTAAAAGAGTTTTCTCTGTTTTCTCGATTTGGATCACTCAAAGAAGAGTGAAGAAGATCAATGGCGTCTCCGTCATCAACGAGAATCTGGTTCAGTATAGTGATCCTGATCGGTTTAATGGTGGTTCTGTTCTACGTTGGCCGTCCTCTCTACTGGAAGATCTCCGCCACTATCCACGATATCCGCCACAACAAACAATCCGTCAGACAAGGTAAACACACACACACTCTCTCTCTCTCTCTCTTTTACTCAGATGGATTCTTGAATTTTACGGATGCGATCGGTGTTGTTTGGATACAGGTATATCGCAGATCGTACAAGAAGCGCAGAGATCGGTGGGATGGTATCACGACGAATCGGATTCAGGGTTCCGACAAGGTCACAACAACAAATCTGGAGTTGCTGCTTCTCGGAGGCTTCTTTTCGCAGGAGATCAGTGAGAAATCTTCTCCTTTTTTTGCTTTCTCAAGTTATCGAAATAATTTGTACTACTGTCTTTGTTTTCTGTGTATGTTTGAGTTTTTGATTTGATGTGAAAAGCAAATAGTCTGATGCTATGAGTTTGTGTTTGATGGCATTCGTAAATTCAGAACATACAAGTTTATGTTATTAATGGCTTTTGTTTTGGCTTATTACTAATGTTTTTTTGCAGATTACTACTGTCATTTTAGCTCCTAGTTTTTTTAGATTTTTGCTTTTGAGTTTTGAGATCATCTGGTAAAAATATTAGTTGTTTATAAAAGTGACTGTGATCAAACTGATTTGTGTTTTTTGGTTTTGATCAAACGAGTCTTGTATCATCATTTTGGATTTGATTAATTTCATCAAACAAGTTCTCACATTTGTAAATGTTTCTGCGTCTTATAAGCTGCTTTGTCGAACTAGAAGCAAGAGTAAATTTGTTTCAATTGGTGGTGCAAACTGACACAGAACTCGTTTATAGTGTTAAGAACGTTCGAGTCGTCAAGCTCTTTTGCATTCGTTGAATCCACCAAAAACAAAGAAATAAATAATAAATTATCTCAAAAGGCTTTTGAAAAACTTGTTTATTAATTCAATAAGAAAACAAATAGATAAAATTGTAGATTCAAACAAACTATGTACTCCCTCTGTCTCATCATATTTGGACATCGTGCCAATAAATTAAGAAAAGTTACAAAATACCTTTCATAATCCCATCTTTTATTAATTAATCATTTATTATATGGACAACTAAAGAAAACAACTCATATTTTTACTAAATTTTCAAACATCATATAAATTGAAACAATTTTTTGGTTAAAACATTAGTTTGATGTTTCTTACTAAATCTTAAATGATGTTTAGACAGCAAATATCTGTTTAGTTTTTATTGTCTATGAAACCATTTCAAATGACTGATTCCTAATGTTTCTTACTAGATTAATAATGTTACATAGCCGATTACTACGGATTAGACCATGATATTAAACTTTTCAGCATGGATATTGTTTGATGTTTATTTGCCGGCTAGATCTTATCCAATGATGAAAGCAAAAATAAAATAAACAATATGTATGCAAAAGAGTAGATGTATATGTATAATTTTCATCTTGGTAGTTGGTAGAGACAGATCTGAGTTGTTTAGTGATATAGACGTAAGCACTTTGGTTAATCAAAGTAATTATGGGTAAAATTCTTTCCATTAAATAACTTAAGTCAAGCAAAAAAAGAGAGATCTTTTTCATACACTTACTATCATTATGGCCCAAAACTCAAGTGGGTTTTGACCAAACTGAATCATCAAACTCCAATAAAACAAAGCACGTTACCTTTTGGTGAACACGAATATTCTTTTATCAAGTTTGTATCTTCGATATGTTGATTTACTATTTTTACCTCCTGAATTGATGTGTTTGCAGTAAGAACCCTAAAGGCTCAAGATATGAGCAAGTTTCTTAGTGGATTTTTTTAGAACATCTCGGCGAGACGTAGGGATTCAAGTTTGAATCCTTAACTCGTAAAATTCGTGTGTGTTCTTTACTTTCAAGTTTCCGCATTTACAAACGAGTGAACAAAAGAGTGAGTTGAGAGAGTTTAAGTGTAAGTATTAAGCTTTAAAAGTCTCGACTTTAGTGTTCTAACACTCACAGTTTTGAATGCAATGAACTAATAATGTATTTGAATATTGATAATTGGCTTGAATATTTTGGATATCAAAAATTAAGACATCTGCAAAAGATAATAATATGTCTACATATTTATATGGATTTGAATTTTCTTTTCAAAAACTTGTAGTAATAGAAATATGTGTTAAGCTTTCTTTTGTAATTTATTACATACAGAATATAAAAGCCAATTAAAAGTCATTTTTATGCAAATAATTAAATTTGTGACAACTATAATAATGAGAAAAACGAAAAATAATATCAGATATATAAGAGGTAGTAACATCTAATCCTGAGTTGGACAAAACTTTTATCTTTATTTGTATTCGAGAGTATGTACATATAGTTTTCATAATGTAACTATCCGTACTTGAATTTTTAGATATCCAAACTTTTGTTGAGGTGATTCAGAACAGTTATCAGATCAAGCAAGATATTTAAAGTTAATTTTCCTTTTTTCTTTCAGCTTCCCAGCTTTAGTTTGTAGTGATGCAAAGCATGCATAGTTATGTCCAACTCGGCATTTTTCTATACATATTATAAATTATTTTATATAAATTCTCCATTATTGATGAAAGACTGAAAGAGATAATGTGGGGGACCTCCATTCGACCTAGAAAACTACAATATTGCGGGATACTACTATCCTAAGCTTATTTCGATTCACATAATTAATATTTAAAGAGTAATTCAAAAGAAATTATTTCTCGTTTTAAATAGATTACATGATATTGTCCAAAAACGGAATGTTAAAATATCGGAATGAAAGATCGTCCGAATAACACCAATATATTGTTTATCCGTTTATCTAAAGTTTTGAACTACCCACCCTTTGGACAAACCTTCATTGGCATCTCTCTTTGAAACTATAATGGGAAATATCCACAAAATCATAAAGTTGGATCTTCCGATTTTGACTTCTCGCTTCTTCGATTCTTTTCTTTTCTTTACAAAATTTGAATCTTCTTATTCATAATTATACATGGTTACACGCTATGAATATTTAAATGTATCATGCGATGTATTTTTAAAGTGTTTCTGCTGGTCATGGTGGAAAGTTCCCGGCAGTTGTACAGTCTTGCATATCAAAGCGCAAAAAATAAATTAAAAAGCATAAGTTACTTAAACTTTGAAATTGACCTCAAATCGACATCAAAATCGATCATGTATGGTATCCTAATTAAGATTGTAGAGGATTAAACATTTAATGTTTGAATACAACTTATGGAAATGATATTCCATATTATCCCCTATATATTATTTGGGGAGTACATTTATAAATAAACATTAAAAAGTGTAAATATTTACATTACTTTTAAGAACAAATTTTAATTTTTCATTAAGGGTAATTTAGTCTTTAGTTATTCTGTGATCATTTAATTAAATCATGTCCATCGATTTTTTTCCTACTAATCAGAGCCATCGATTCTTTAAAACCGAAACCTAGGTCGACTACTCACTTTTTGCTATATAAACCTATGTCGAGATGGACATAAACCTATGTCGACTAAGAAGGTATTTTTTTTAATATTGATTCTATCGAGCTTAAACATTTAATTCTCAATTCTTTTTCGTGAAAATTCTATCGACTAATCACCATTACTTTCACTTGATGTCAATAGTTTTTATTTATTTATTTATTCTATCTAGCTTTGATTACATTGAGATACCAATTCTTTTCTTATTGGTAATCAGGTAATGATTATGTTAATGGTTGTATCGTGTAATATTTGTAGGCTCATTACCAGCGAATACTCAATCTTCCTGAAGAGAATACGTCATCCCGACAACGTGCCTTTTAGCACTACATACCTTAGTGCTTCTGCTTAGTGTTTTGAGTTCTAAAGCTTTATGCATGGAAAAAGAGAATTTAGCTTGAATAATCAATTATTTTGTCTACAAGTTTGTAATTTTTTTTCAGAAAATTAAATAAAGTTTTAAAATTATTTAAATGCATTATGCATGGTTGTATATTGTTACAATTACTTTAAATGTAACAATATTTCCTTAACAATTAGAGATAACAATATTTCCAATATTCTCATAATATTTCCAACAATTTTTCCATAAAATTATATTCCCTTATAATTATATACAATTTGTTAACGAGAACACTTAAAATTTGTTAACAAAATTTGTTCTATTTGTAAGATATATAATTTCATATTTGTTATTATTCCAAAAATGATTCGTTATTATTTGTTATTATTCCAACGACTATTTCCTATTATTCTAAAAAATTGGAATTATCTTATTTTAATTAAATCATAAATGCAAAAAATTCGGTAACTATAAAGTTGAAGAATTTAAAACTTTCCAAAATTAGCGGATGTGTTAATAGGTATATGATTTCATATTTTTTTATTTTTCCAAAAACTATTCTTTATTATTTGTTATTATTCCATAAACTATTTCTTATTATTCCAAAAATATGAATTCTCTTATTTTCATTAAATCACAAATGCAAAAAATTCGGTAACCATAAAGTTGAAAAATTTGTTAATATTCCAAAATGTTCAGATGTGTTAATCTATATATGATTTCTTATTTGTTATTATTCCAAAAACTATTCGTTATTATTTGTTATTATTCCAAAGCTATTTCTTATTATCCAAAAAAATAGGAATTCCCTTATTTTAATTAAATCATAAATGAAGAAAATTCGGTAACCATAAACCTTAAGATACGAGATTTTAAAGTTAGAAAATATCGATATTGATAAGTATGGGTAACCATAAACTTTCCAAAAATTTTGGATGTGTTAATGTGTATATGATTTTATATTTGTTATTATTCTAAAAACTATTCGTTATTATTTGTTATTATTCCAAAAACTATTTCTTATTATTCCAAAAAATAGGAATTCCCTTATTTTAATTAAATCATAAATGAAAACAATTCGGTTACCATAAACCTTAAAGGATACGAGATTTTAAAGTTAGAAGATATCCATATTGATAAGTATCCATATTCGGTAACCATAAACTTTCCAAAATTTTCGGGTTAATTTAATTAGGGTTTTTGAAGTTAAGAAATCCATATTATAATTCTAGGATATCTAATGATTATAATTACATCCGTATATCTAATGATTAAATCCATATTCCTATATCTAATGATAAATCTGAAATTCATGATTGATATATTAACTTTAAAATTCCAAAATATTGTGTTATATTTGTTAATAGGATATAACAAAATATTGATATATTAAAATATTAAATATAATATTTCAAAAAAATCGGATTTTTTAATCGGGTTTACTATTCCAGAAAACATCCGATTAGTTCATAAAAGATTTGTTAATAATCGGATATTGTGGTTAACAAAAAATAAGATTTGTTAATATTCCAAAAAGGATTTGTTAATATTTCCTAAAAATTCGGATTTGTTAAAATCTGATTTATTTTTATTTGCACAATCGGATATTGATTAGCAAAAAAAATCAGAATTTTTAGTCGGATTAACTATTCCAAAAAACATTTGATTAGTTCATAAAAGATTGGTTAATAATCGGATATGGTGGTTAACAAAAATATAGGATTTGTTAATATTCCCAAAAGGATTTGTTAATATTCCCAAAAAAATCAAATTTGTTAAAATCTTATTTATTTTTATTTGCACAATCGGATATTGATTAGCAAAAAAAAATTGGATTTGTTCATTTGCAACTATCAAAATATTCCATTACTCGACTATTAAAAAAAATCCCTTATTTTAATACCAGTATTTTAAAAAATGGATTATCGACGATGAATATTAAATGTTTAAATTGTTTTCCTTTATGGTTTAAAAATCAGATTTGTTAATATTCACTCATTCCAAATATAGCGGATTTGTTAATATTCCTTTATTGATTTAAAGACGATTTTAAAAAATTATTGTTAAGTAAATCTTAAATGCTTTAAAATCCTGATTTAAATTTATTTTAAACTTAATTATATTTTAACGATATTGTTTTAGGATCATAACCTAATTTATACTCCTATATATATTACCATTCTTCTCATTTCACCTCATCAAATCAAAAGCTTTTTTTTCATTCATATCGACAACGCAAAAAAAAATTATCAATCTCGGTCAAGTACAATTCTGTCAAAGATTTAAAGACATTTAAATCATCTTTGTGTATTAAAAGTTAAAATACTTCATTTTTGGATGCACTATGCTAAAAAAACAGGAGCATCCTTGAAAATAGTTTTACGAGATGATTGTATAAGTTTCGCTAGCATTTTAATATGTTTAATATAATGTAATATTTATGATATTATGATAAATATTAATGTTTATTTTTGTCTATATTTTCATGGTAACAAAATTTATATCTCAAAATTTCAATTTAATGTTAAGAAATATTAATATTTTTATCTTTGTGTTTAGTTTTCAGATTACTTTTAAAATATCAATTTAACATGTCCAAATATGAAAACTCCATCCCGTGCATAAGCACGAGATAGATTCTAGAATGTTTATAATATAAATCGATGATATAAATTTGTAACCATATTATAATTTGTAAACTTCTAATTCTAATGATTATAATTCAAGAAATCCATATTTATTAAATATCAATATGGATATCTTCTAATTCTAGGTAAGTCTTTTAAACCTAATTCTAATTATTGCCAAAAGTTTCGGGTTGATTTAATTGACCAAAATGAAGCTAAAAATATTTAATACGCCAAATGTGAAAATGGATTAAATATTAACTAAATGGGCCCAACATGGATATAAAAATATATATATATGATATATTGATCATTGACATATTGATCAATATTGATACAAAATTTATATATTGATCAATATCATATTACTGAATATACTTTTTAACATAAAATACTAAAATAAACATGTAATATGAATAAAACATAAATTTATATTTTTACTCCTACAACAAAATCACTTACTTTTAAAATAACAATTTAAAAACAATTTATATGAAAACATCAACCTGTGCATAAGCACGGATAAGAATCTAGTTAGAATTTATATTCCAATACATCTAGTTTATACTATTATCGTAGATGTGTTATATATTATCCGTATCCAATGTGTAGTTTATGTGAATCCACATTCGTATTCAATAAACTAATGGTTGGCGTACCAAAGTTTTCTTTCTATTCATGTAGTCCTTACATTACTATCATTTACTGTTAATGTGAATGGTCCCTTCACCATTTCACATTCTAAAAATAACTATCACGTATTATAAGAAAACGACTTTCACTGCTTATTAAAATATATATATATATATACACATATATATTAAAGAAAACCTTGTCGACAAAAAAAATATATATATATATATATTAAAGAAAACCTATTAACTGTTAATATGAATGGTCCCTTCACATTCACCATTTCACGTTCTAAAAATAATTATCACGTATTATAAGAAAACGAATTTCACTGCTTATAGTATATATTAAAGAAAACCAGAAAAAAATTAAGAAAAGGGTCACAGAAAATCATAATTTTATCTATTTAAGTAGAGGAGAAAAAAGAAGAGCTAATTAATACTACATTTGGACAGGCCATCCGCCATCGGTGGACTTCCAACAAGAACCGATCACGTCACGTAATCTCGACGTCGTTATTTTCCACGTGATTATTGAAGTCAACACTTTTATTTTTCGGTAAACTGTTGGACAAAATCAAGTCAAACAAATCGGAGAGTATTTTTTTTTTAATCTTTTAAATTAAACCCTGACACCCATAACGAGTTTCGTGGTTACACATTTCTTTTTCTCTCATTATTTGATTCTAATTAAAAGTTTGTATACATCTTTTAATCCCTAGTTGTGATCTGTTCCTTTTGTTTATGGTCACTCTCTTTGATGACGGATCCGAATCTTTTTTGTTTGACTTGGGAAATAATATTTCTAAGAAAATGTGATCACAAGTTGGAAAATTTATATTAAAAACAATGGTTGATGAACATCCGATTTTGTAACAAATACGATCACATCCCAGAAAAATAAACGAAAATAGAAATTCAGAAATTGGCACACCACAAAGCTATATTTGTGTTAAGATAAGTACTTGATACTAGAAGAAATGCATACAAAGACAAATCGTTTTGAAAAAATGAACTTTATGATGAGTTCATGCTTGACCACAAAAATATTGATAGTTTTCACCATATACTTTTTTTTTTTTTGAAAAATAATTTTCACCATATACGACCTAACTGGATAACAAGAAATCTCTACCAATGTTATTTTAACCTTGTTTGAATTGTACTAATTATCATTAAAAAAAAATACTACCTTTACTAAAAAAATGATATTTTGGGATTTTTTTGTTGCACAAAAATTGAATTTAAATACACATTGAATTAATTAATGTTAATAGTTTGTGAATCTCAAAAAGTAATCATTGAAAAATATTTGAATTTCTATACACATTGAATTAATTAATGTTAATAATTTTTTGGTGAGAAAAAATAATATATTTATAATTAGTTATTATTATTTTTTCATTTGTGTAAAAATCCTAAACATCAATTCTTTAGGAATAGAAGGAGGAAATATATATTAATACATACATGTTTCCCACGTAAAAAATAATATATATTCGTGCACATAGGTTACGAGCTAGGTTGAAAAGCATGCTCCTTTGCTTTCTCGAATACAGCTCAGGGCTAAGAAATCTATTAAGCTAACAGAAGGGATGGATGGACGTATTAACTAATTCATGATAATTTAATGATTGAACCATAATCTTTTTCTTTACATATTGAATTTAATTATAGTTCGGTTTTTCTAATATTTCCATCTGTATCATTTTAAGTGATGTTTAAGGTGTTTATATACAAATTAAAAAAACACATAGCTTTTATTTAATCATTTACTTCTTCTACATAAAAACACCATTAAGTAAATGAATTTAACCAATAAAAAATATACTGTAAAATATAAATGGTCAAAAAAATCAAATACATTTAATTCTTTCATAGAAAATTGACAATTGAAACAAAAAATAATCCCTAAAACATCACTTAAAATGATACAGGGATTATTTTAAATGATAAGAATATTCATTTATTTTACATGTTGCGAAAATTAGTCTTGACATCAGCTCAAAATTTATAATTGGAAAATAATATTCAAAAAGTTAAGAAAATACTTCTTTGTTATTACATATATGCGAACGTAAACACCGGAAAATATACTTCATCCGTTTCTTAATATTATATGTTTTATATTTTTTTAAATCAAAAATAGTTGTTTTATATTTTCTTTGCAATTTTACAATTAAAATAATCTACTATATATATAGAGTTAAAAATTAAAATAAATGACAACTAATATTTAATTATAAAAGCGATATATTAGTTGTTTTCATTATTTTTGTAGATATGGGCAACATGTAAAATATCTAGATGTATGGTACAGAGGAAATATTTAGTGAATCATGTCCGTAATTTTTATTGATTTTTTAAACTCCATGTGGAACAAAATTATATTTGTAAATATTAAGTTTTGGGTACATAAATTCATGTATTTTTAACTTTGTTTGTTTTAATCATAAACAAGAATCAGATAGATGATGTCGCTCATGACGTGATTTAACCCAAAGAAAAAAAAAAAAAAAACTTTATGCACGTAGGTGTAAATTATAACGAAGAAACACTGAGAAGCAGAAAGAATATTGACCGGAATATTCAAATAAAGACCTCACCGAGTCACCTAATAAAAGGGCAGGGAACGTTCAAGACACATTCGAAAGAAGTTGACTACAAGTTTTTTCCGTATTTTTCATTTTCTAAAACCTTATTTCGATATCAATAACTTTCTTTTTTTTAATATCGATTCTGGTCCCTCGTTGCCAACTATATCTCCTTTGTCTTTCCTCTCCCTCTCTCTCTGCATCTGCACGTCTTTTTATCTTTTTTCTTTTCCTGCAAACTTATCACACAACTGTCCTATGTAAGCCAAGGCTTGTAAGTTCTGAAGAAGACGTTGAAAAAAACAAGAAATCTAAAGACACCTTAGAAATCTTATCTTTTGCCATTTTGTTTTTGTTCTTTAATTTGTAAGGCTTTGATGTAACAGTCTCTCTCCCTCCTTTGAGCTGATTCGTCACATCTCCATAAAATAAAGAAACCACCTTATTCACTCTTTCTACCTTTTCCTTCTCATTGGTTTTAGATTTGATTCTAGTTCATGTAATGCTTTCTTGATCTGAATCTCTTGGGTCTCTGCTATTTGAAGAAACAGATCACCAAACTTTCTTTCATATTCTTTTTCTAAATATGTTGACGAGCCCAACTTTGAAGAGTTTATGGTTCTTGTTCATCACAGTCGTCACTATTCTTGGACTCTTAGGACAAAACCTCCCTTGTGTTCTGTCTAGTCCACACCGTATTCTAGTGGATACAGATGTCGACACAGACGATTTATTCGCTATACTCTACCTCCTAAAACTCAATAAATCAGAATTCGATCTAGTCGTAAGTACCTAACTTTCTCAGTCTCAGTTCTTCAATTATCTTTAGTTTCTGTTAGTAATGCTCTGTTTCTGAAACAGGGGATTACATTGAGTGCAAATGCGTGGACAAACGCAGGACACGCAGTGAATCAAGTGTACGATTTATTGCACATGATGGGTCGTGACGATATCCCCGTTGGTGTCGGCGGCGAAGGTGGGATTCGTGACGACGGTACTATTCACTCTGACGTCGGTGGTTATTTACCGATCATCGAACAGGTTCTCTTCCTCTTCCTCTTCTTCTTATTTGTTTTCTGGTTCGATTTTGAAAATGTAAAAATTGCTGCGTTTAGGGGATGACAACATCAGGAGAATGCAGATACAGACAAGCAATTCCTAAAGGTCTTGGCGGCCTTCTCGACATAGACTCCAATTATGGATTTCGTAATCAGTTTCTTCCTCAGGTATTTATTAAATTTTGACTTTGTATAAATAAATGGAAATAATATTATAAAAAAACAAACACTTTTCGAAAAAAAAAGAATTTTTTCAAATTTATTCAAATAGAGTTATTAATTTTTTGGAAAAAAAAATTCAGAAACGGAAAAAGATGAATTTGAAAAAGAAAAAAAAAACCTATTTTCAGAAAATTGGTGTTTTTCATAATTAACCTTACAAATATATGGCAGTTTGTATAAATAAAACTTAACTGCAAAAGGTATAGTTTACTCTTAACTACCATTTATTTTTTAAGAAACGTTAATGTCTTCACCGCACCATTTTTTAAGTTTTAACTACACTGATCGTATTTAACTATACTAACCATAATAGCGTCAGTTATCTAAAGAATTATAATAGCTTCATTTTAAATCATATTAGATCGCATGATCCTATCGCACCAACTAAGCTACTTTTAATTTGCAAGCACCATCTATAATCTTTTATCAATTGTTAAACTTTGTGGAGAGTTTTGTGACATTTGTGTTGGTATCTCTTCGGCGACACGTGTCCTTAGAATCATAATAATGGTGGATTCCAATAGAAGTAGCTGACTTTGTACATCCAAACACTTGTCGGTTACTAATAGATTCCAATATAGTAGTGACACATATTATTGTAGGTTTAGCAAGGATCGGTCCTGTCGTGACATTTCACTATACAAAGACATAAGATTAATAATTGGTTTAGTTTGTATCCATATTCAGTCTCTTTTTAATGATATCACAATTTCTCAAAACTTTTAATAATAGTACAAAACATTAACGAACCTTTTCTAAATTATCTTAAGACTCTTTCTTGAACGTTTAAGAATCTGTTTTCTTCTTTATATATTATATTTTTTGGTAAACAGAGTGCAAAATTACTGGTAGTTCAAAAATCGTTTAGTTTTTTTTTTTCTGATAAAGAGAATCGATTAGTTGGTGATGTTTTTTTATTGTTTCGTAATTATAAGCTGTTTTATATTTAATTAAATGTTACAAAGACGGTTTTTTTGGTTTGTATGCCTGTGGAAAACAGGGGAAGAGAAGATACACTCCTCTCCAACAACCAACGGCACAAAAAGTGATCGCCGACACAATTTCCGAAGGTCCAACCACCGTAATGCTCATCGGATCCCACACCAATTTCGCACTTTTCTTGATGTCAAATCCTCAACTGAAACACAACATCCAACACATTTACATCATGGGCGGTGGTGTCCGGTCGCAAAACCCCACCGGCTGCTGTCCGGCGAACTCCACAGTGGCTGAATGTCAATCTCGACAGTGTGGAAACCGTGGAAACATGTTCACTGATTATACAAGCAATCCTTACGCTGAATTTAACATCTTCTCTGATCCTTTCGCTGCTTACCAGGTTCGTTTCCCTATTCTTTAATCTTCTCACATGGATTTGTTTGGTTTAGCAATTAATTTTCTTTAATTTTTGTGATGTTTTTATACATAAATATCACATTTTGTTTAGACCTTTAAAAACTAGACTCGGTATGTGTTTATTACAGGTGTTTCATTCAGGTGTTCCGGTGACTCTGGTTCCTCTAGATGCAACCAACACAATACCTATCAACCAGAAGTTCTTCGAAACATTCGAGAAGAACCAGAGAACATACGAAGCTCAATACGTTTTCTTATCTCTGAAAATCGCCAGAGACACTTGGTTCGACGATGAATTCTATAAGGTAACATTTATGAATCCATTTCCCCAAACTAATAAATCAGGAATGTTTTGAAAACGTTCTTTTTCTGAAAAAAAGTTGGCGATATTCTCCAGAGCTACTTCATGTGGGATTCTTTTACGGCTGGTGTTGCAGTTTCAATCATGAGAAACTCTGGCAATAAAAACAACAAAAATGGTGAGAACGATTTTGCGGAGATGGAGTATATGAACATAACCGTTGTTACTTCAAACAAACCTTACGGAAAATCCGATGGCTCGAATCCATTCTTTGATAATAGAAGAACTCCAAAGTTTAACGTAACCCGTGGAGGAGTTCATAGTGGTCATGTTCAGATGGGTTTGCGAGATCCAACTTGCATACCGAAAAGCGGAAAAGGAAGAGGAAAGTGTAAGGTTTGTGTTTACTTAATATACCTTTTTTTAAGTTTTCTGATTTGGTTTTGTTTCAGAGTAAACAATACGACTTTAACCTCTTCAATGATTAACATTAGGATGGTTACACTCAAGAGATCTCTGGACCTGATTCAGTTCGTGTTCTTGTCGCGGCTCGAGCTAAACCCAACATACACATCAAAAGTAAACTTGACAGAGAGTTCTATGTTGATTTCCTGGAAGTAAGTTTTCATATTCTCAGACAAATCTACCGGGAAAAAGTTACAGATGAAACGTTTTTTTTTTGTTTGATATAATGGACTTGCTTACTTAATGAACAGGTTTTGAATAGACCTGAAGAAACAGGGAGATTTAACTTTTCATCTCAGTTTCCATACTACAAAGAAGAATTGTTTAGACCAGATCTTAGCAAAAGACTACTCGGAAAGCCTGTTATTTTCGATATGGACATGAGCGCCGGTGATTTCCTCTCTCTCTTCTACCTCCTCAAAGTTCCAGTGGAGAAAATCGACTTGAAGGTATGATTTTACAGAGATCTAGCTAAATCTGTGTTGCAGAACTATTGTGTAACAAATAGCTCAATTATATTCCACAAGTAACTAGGTGAATATGCTGTTTTCTTTAATATCCTAACACCAACTCTCTCTTGACTCGCAAGGCTATTATTGTGAGCCCAAACGGTTGGGCTAATGCAGCAACAATCGACGTGGTCTATGATCTGCTTCATATGATGGGTCGAGACGACATTCCGGTCGGTCTGGGAGAGATGTTGGCATTGAACCAATCCGACCCGATTTTCCCACCGGTTGGAGGTTGCAAGTACGTCAAGGCTGTTCCACGAGGCTGTGGCGGATTTCTCGATTCCGACACTCTCTACGGTCTTGCTCGTGACCTTCCGAGAAGCCCTCGCAGGTATGTATGTATGTGTGGTATATATATCAATTATTAACTGATGCCATCTCTTCTTTTGATGTGAAATTCTTAAGACTCTGTTAATATTTAAACAATGCTATGGTAAGATCATTTTAAGTAAGACATATATCCATATATTTATGCAGATACACTGCGGAGAATTCAGTGGTACATGGAGCTCCGAGGGACACTGATCGGCCTGAACTCCGACAACCTCTGGCACTTGAAGTTTGGCAAAATCTGACCAAATCTGGTAATGGAGTGTCTAAGATCACTGTACTTACAAATGGACCGTTGACTAGCTTATCCAAGATCCTCTCATCAGATAAAAAAGCATCCTCACTAATCAAGGCAAGAACTTTCTTATACTTTCTCTGATAAATTCCATCAAGAACCTATTTTTATTTAGACGGCTTCTGTTGTAATTTTCAGGAAGTTTACGTCGTGGGTGGACATATAAACCCTCAGAAATCAGATAAAGGGAACATATTCACGATGCCTTCGAATGCATACGCGGAATTCAATATGTTTCTTGATCCTTTAGCAGCTAAGACCGTTCTTGAATCCGGTCTAAACATCACACTCATCCCTCTAGCAACCCAACGCAAGTTGAGTTATTTCCAAACAATGCTTAATAGTCTCTATTCCTCGACGAAAACACCCGAAGCTCGGTTTGTGAAACGGCTGCTTACAAGATTGCAAGCTCTTCATCAGAAACACAGGAGATACACGCACATTGTAAAGCCTCTCTTGTCATTATGTTTCATCTAAAGACAAAAATGTTCTTAAACACGCAAAGGCAAAAAACAATCAAGACCGTCGTCTGGTTTTAAAACTAACCCTAAATTGTTGTTGCAGGACATGTTCTTAGGGGAAATTCTTGGAGCAGTTTTCTTGGGAGGCGATCAGGTTTCATTGAAGCCGAAACTGCGAGCTGAGCATATAAAAGTGATTGCTGAAGGGGATGAACTGAAAGATGGTCACATATTGATCGATAAGCTGCACGGAAAACAAGTAAAGATACTCGAACGAGTAGATCTGAGAGGCTTTTCTGAGTGTTTTGCTTCTAGACTCGATGATAAGAAACAATCTGCAGTAATAGGAAGCTTTGAAGAACAAAAGAAGAAATGGAGCACACCACCAAGCTGACTAAACATGTTGGCATAGATTATGTACAAGACTGAACATGTTGGCATAGATTATGTACAAGAATAAACCAGATTTTTTTCTATTCAATTTTGTTTTTTTTAACTGTTTTCCCATAGTGTATCCTTTTTTTTTTTTTGTCAATCAGTGTATCCTTTTTCTAGGATTCATCAAATTTATTCTCTCTCGTACTCTATATATCTCTTACCGTTTTTCCTGAAATATTCCATTTAAATTTCAAAAAATTCCATGTTCTATGTATAAAAAATGTTGCCAAAAGAATAAATAAGAATTATGGGAACACAAAAATTTGGAAATAATCTGATTTTCTAGATTCTATTCTAATGAAATATTTAAAATTTAAAATTTGACTAATACTCAACCCACATTAGTTATCCATTAAATTTTTAAAATTTGGATAGAAATTTTTTTAAGTCGACAACCAAATTGTATTACGTGTTCGATGAGGAGCTACGTGATTAGTTCTAAATAAATTAAAAAATTACCAAGAAAATAAAATAAATATATCCTTATTATTAAGATTAGTTACTTAAAAAGTGAACATTTATGTAGTTACAGATCTTGAGTTTTGTTTTACATTCAGACAAGAAACAGAATTCTCTGAGTTTTTTCTTCTTCTTCTTCCTCGTGATGTTGAACCCACGAAGGTTCGTTATAGTCGTCACAATTCTTGGACTCTTATGTTATGACCTCACATGTGTTATGTCTAGCCCACACCGTATTCTACTGGACACAGATGTCGACACAGACGATTTCATCGCTCTCTTGTACCTCTTGAAGCTCAACAAAACAGAATTTGATCTAGTCGTGAGCCTAAGCAAATTACTTCGCCATCATCCATACTTTGTTCTTCAACTTTTCTTTAGTTTCTGTTAATGCTCTGTTTTTTGAAACAGGGGATTACGTTGAGTGCAAATGCTTGGACAAACGCAGGACATGGAGTGAATCATATATACGACATTGTTTACATGATGGGTCGTGACGATATTGCTGTTGGTGTTGGAGGCGAAGGTGGGATTCTTGTCGACGGTACTATTCTTCCCGACGTCGGTGGTTATCTTCCGATCATCGAACAGGTTCTTTTTTATTTTTCTCAGTTTCCAACATTTTTGCATATACAATTGGTTATGCTTCAAGTGAGGATTTTTGAACATCTTCCTAAATAGGGGTGATCTCCACAGTAACAACATGAATCGAGTATGAATAAAATATACAAAAAGTTGAAAAAATGAAGAGAAATAAAAATGTAGAAGAGGAATAGATTAAAATTTTCGAATGAATGATAATAAATATGATGAATATATTTTTTTAATTTTTTTAATCTTATATGCATATACTTATTCCTTTTTTCTCTACTCTTATAACATCAATAAACTTTATTTTTGATATAAGGGGATGACAACAGCAGGAGGATGCAGATACAGACAATCCATTCCTGAAGGTCGTAAAGGCCTACTCGACATTGACTCCAATAATGGATTTCGTAAACATTTTCTTCCTCAGGTATTTTATTTTCGTAATATTATCCAGAGGAATTTAGGTCTGGAGGCCTCTTTTAGTTAGTTTCTTTTAAATAAAATTGTTCAATTAGGCCACATATTGGTGGAGTGTTGATCTTCTGACATATTTCTATTTCAAAGATGTTTGTTAGTCCAGTGGTTCATCCTATGTTTTGCCATTTATCAACTCTGTTTTAATTTGTTTTCCTCCCTGAATTTCTTTTCTCTATGTTGTTGGTTTTTTTCCCCCAATTTCCTAAATCTTATATATATACTGATTACTGATATACATACTTTAAAATTTAAACAAATATTCAGAAATTAACTCTATTAAATTCATGTATTAAATTAGTTTATCTACAATATAATTAGAATTATTATAAAAACATAAATAACTGAAAAAGAAATTTGTTATAACTTAAAAATAGAAGACCACAATTTCATAAATTTTATTTAGGCCTCTAAAACAGTAGGGTCAGTCCTATATGCGTTATAAAAATCTTAAACACCGCCAATAGTTTTTCTTCTACAAAATGTAAATGAACAAGTGATGTAGCGACATTTTCGTCATTTTAAAAAAAAATCTAAAATTAGAATTTGATATGTCAACAAATAAAATAACCAAAAAGAAAAAGAAAGCTAGTGCTCTTATTACGGAAAATTTGTACATAAAAACATCAAAAATAATGTTTTTGTGATGGGTTTCTCTTTTGGTGGGAAAACAGGGGAACAGAAGATACACTCCTCTCCAGCAACCAACGGCACAAAAAGTAATAGTCGACAAAGTTTCTGAAGGTCCAATAAGCATCTTTGTGATGGGATCTCACACCAATCTCGCTCTGTTCATGATGTCGAATCCTCACCTCAAAGATAACATCCAACACATTTACGTTATGGGGGGTAGTGTACGGTGTCCAAACCCTACCGGATTCTGCGGAAACTTGTTCACAGATTTCACAAGTAATCCTTACGCTGAATTCAACATCTTCTCCGATCCTTTCGCTGCTTACCAGGTTTTCAGATTAATCAAAGATATTATAGTGATGTGTTTTGTGTTTGTTCAATGTTGTTTTATGTCATGTGTTTTGTGTCCATTATAGGTGTTTCATTCAGGTGTTCCGATTACTATGGTTCCTCTTGATGCAACCAATACAATACCGATTAACAAAAAGTTCTTTGAGACATTCGAGAAGAATCAAAGAACATACGAAGCTCAATACATTTTCTCATCTCTGAAAATCATCAGAGACACTTGGTCACCCGAAGAATTCTATGCGGTAATACTATTATACTAATACCTAGCTAGTTTCATACGTATCCATTACAAGTGCGAATTAGTTCTAAATATTTTAGACTATGAGTTAGGTGAACCATTTCTGTTAACTTGATGAGTTATCTAAGCAGAACCTAATGAGTTATCTTGCTGGTTTAGACATTTAATTAATTTTGGTGACTTTAATTTTCTTAAGTTACAAATAGATGTTTTAAATTGATATAGAAAAGTTAGGTTAGAAATTTAAAGCTGATTTAACTATTAAAAAAAAAATTAAAAGTTTTTCAACAAAATTCTATGCATTATATATTCAAACTAGAAAACATTGTTGATTTGTCTAGTAAAAAAAAAACATCAGTAGTTAAACAGTCTACGATTTTAAATTTAATTAAGTCAGGATTATTTCTACATGACATAAAAAATGGAATCCATAGTTTTGTTTAACAAGTTTCCGGATTATTTTTCTTATATTACTTATCTTATAAAATATATGCCTGTAACTAATTTACCTCATTGAAGTAAGACATCTGAGTTATTTTTTTTTTATTTTTTTTGAAAAAAGCACATTTGCTTGAATGATCCAAACCTCATGACGAATTAAATCGACCCATTTTTGTTACCTCTAGAATCCATCACGATGTTTGAAAAAGTTGTTTGAAATGTTATGAAGATTGATTTGATTTTTCTCAGAACTACTTCATGTGGGATTCTTTCACGGCTGGTGTTGCTGTTTCGATCATGAGAAACTTTGGTAATAAGAACAACAACAATGGTGAGAATGATTTCGCGGAGATGGAGTATATGAACATAACCATTGCTACTTCAAACGAACCTTATGGAATATCCGACAGTTCAAATCCATTCTTTTATAAAAGAAAAACTCCAAAGTTCAACCTAACCCTTGGAGGAGTTCACAGTGGTCATGTTCAGAGGGGTTTGCGCGATCCAATCTGCATACCGAGAAGCGGAAAAGGAAAGTGCAAGGTACAAGTCACATGTGTTTTCTTAATCCTTTTTCAGTTTTAGAGTAAACACTGTAATTAATCTCTCTTTTATTATGCTCACATTAGGATGGTTACACACAAGAGACCTCTGGACCAGATTCAGTTTGTGTACTTGCCGCGACACGAGCTAAACCGAACAAAAACTTTAAAAGTGAACTGGATAGAGAGTTCTATAATGATTTCCTGGAAGTAAGTTTTTAAGTTCCCATGAGGCCAATATATCTGCCCTAAATCTGTGACTGATCGGATGTTTCTTTTATGTTATAACTGAGTCACTTATATATTGAACAGGTTTTGAATAGGCCTGAAGAAACAGGGAGGTTTAACTTTTCAACTCAGTTTCTGTACTATAGAGAAGAATTGTTCATAGCAGATCTTAAAACACGGCTCGGAGAAAAGCCTGTTGTTTTTGATATGGACATGAGTGCCGGAGATTTCCTCTCTCTCTTTTATCTCCTTAAAGTTCCGGTGGAAGTTATTGATTTGAAGGTTTGTTTTTTTTTTGAGGGGTTAAAACCATTTCTTGCTACATAAGTTAGTAGGTGAAAAAGTAGCCCTAAAAAAAGAGAGGGATATAACTATTACTTTTTACACAAGTAACACTTCAGCTCTCTCATCACTCTAAATTCTCCAGGCGGTTATCGTGAGCCCAACGGGTTGGGCTAACGCAGCGACAATCGATGTGGTCTACGATCTGCTTCATATGATGGGACGCGATGACATTCCAGTCGGTGTAGGAGATATGTTCGCATTTAACCAAACTGAACCGGTATTTCCATCTGTTGGAGATTGCAAGTACGCCAAAGCGGTTCCACAAGGCTGTGGCGGTTTTCTTGATTCCGACACTCTCTATGGCCTTGCTCGTGACCTTCCAAGAAGCCCTCGCAGGTATATATATATATACACCATGTCGAATTAAATAGATGAGTCCATGTTGTTAGATATTACATTAGGTATCTTACACCTTTTTGACGTGAAATTACCAACACCATTTCTTCAGAAACACTGCAGAGAAATCAGTGGCACATGGAGCTCCGAGGGAGACTGATCGGCCTGAACTCAGACAACCTCTGGCACTTGAAGTTTGGCAAAATCTGACCAAATCTGTTAATGAAGTGTCTAAGATCACCGTACTAACCAATGGACCGTTGACTAGCTTAGCCAAGATCATCTCATCAGATATAACATCATCCTTACTAATCAAGGCAAGAACTTTCTGATACTTTCTTTGATAAATTAAATCAAGATCCTAGATTTAATTTAGATGGCTTCTGTTGTAAATTGCAGGAAGTTTACATCGTGGGTGGACATATAAACCCTCAGAAATCAGACAAAGGGAACATATTCACGGTTCCTTCGAATGCATACGCTGAATTCAATATGTTTCTTGATCCTTTAGCAGCTAAGACCGTTCTTGAATCCGATCTAAACATCACACTTATCCCTCTAGCAACCCAACGCAAGTTTTCTTTCCAAACAATGCTTAGTAGACTCTATTCCTCGGCGAAAACACCAGAAGCTCGGTTTGTGAAACGGCTTCTTGCAAGATTGCAAGCTCTTCATCAGAAACACAGGAGATACACGCACATTGTAAAACCTCTCTTGTCATTCTGTTTCATCTAAGACAAAAATGTTCTTAACACGCAAAGGCAAAAAACAATCAAGACCGTCGTCTGGTTTTAAAACTAACCCTAAATTGTTGTTGCAGGACATGTTCTTAGGGGAAATTCTTGGAGCAGTTTTCTTGGGAGGCGATCAGGCTTCATTGAAGCCGAAACTGCGAGCTGAGCATATAAAAGTGATTGCTGAAGGGGATGAACTGAAAGATGGTCACATATTGATCGATAAGCTGCACGGAAAACAAGTAAAGATACTCGAACGAGTAGATTTGAGAGGCTGCTATGAGAGTTTTGCTTCTAGACTCGATGATAAGAAACAATCTGCAGTCATAGGAAGCTTTGAAGAACAAAGGAAGAAATGGAACACACCACCAAGTTGACAACCTATATGTTGACCTCTCAAAGATTTGACTGAATTTATATGCCTACAGATTACTCTTTTCCACAAACTGTTTAGAAACTCCAATGCTTGATTAGACAGAAACTCAAGTAGTCAAGTTAATACAAAGCTCTTTTCCAGAGACGTTTATCGACGACAATAATAGTCCACCAGATTGCAACAATACAAGAAAAAGAGCGAAATCTTATGTCGTTTGTGCCACCGGCCAGGCATGGTACTGAGATGACAACAACAAATACACTTATATCATAACCTATAAAGAGTTCACTAAATCTATGTGTTTACATGTTATTATTTCCAGGGACTGTTACAGTTTTACAGAAACAAACAACAAAAGAAACTCCGAAAAACTGATTACTTTGGGAGTTTTATGGCACAGAACAACAACAAGAGCAGACGAACAAGAAAGAGGAGTGTAAAATTAAGTCTAACAAGCCTTACAGCTTCGTCTGCAATAGCCAGGAAGCTCTGCAGTTCCAACCATGTACTCTGGGTTCTTTGTGCATTCCCCAAGAACTGCCCATCTCTCACAGCTCTCGTTCAAATCTGTGCAGTTTCCATTTGGTGTCACAATCTTATCAAACGAATCCACGTGGATCCACTTGGTCGCCGACCATTTCTCTCCTTCGATCACGGGACATCCACCGTGAAGGCTCAATGGGTCCGGGATCGCGTCTGGGTGGAGGTTGAAGAACAACAAAGCATCCCCCTTCCTTGGTTTCACTGATAAACATTTACCCACACAGACACAAACGATGTAAAGTTCTACTTATCTTTATTTTCTTTCTGGGAAAAGAAGAATTATTATAATCGGTTTTGTTTCTCACCAGCGATTCCTCTCTTGGCACAATCAGAAAGGTCTTCTTTATTTTCAGAGAGTACTCGGCGAGAAGGTACCTATAAATATCAGATCTCTTAATAAGAAAGAATGACCAAAGAGTGATCTGTTGGGGAAACGTTAAGCAAAATTCATCGATGAAACAAACCTCTGCATCAGGGAATACTGTTTCTCCACCTTTCGTCACATTGGATAGATACATAAGAACCGTTGCTATGCGGTGTCCACCACGGACAATATTGACTTTGTCATGAAAGTAGTCAAAGTGAGCGTCGTATTTTTGGCCGTGCTCATATCTCAATACCTGAATGTCTTCCCCGTTTTCTGTCACCACAGTAAGTAAAAGACTTAATAAAAGATTATCTTCTGTAATATTTCAAGAATTCAACATATTGAGCTTTCAAGAATTTTCAATTCAGAGTGTATTGTACCTTTTGGAAGAAATGTCCAAGTGGAGATCTTGTCTTCTATACCAGAAACAATGGGATCCTGTAATTCACCAAAGAAAACTTCAGGTGATGGAGTAACAGATCACGGTAATCACAACAATGAAACAACAGTTAAAGTTACAGATCTGAATAATTGATTACCACTTAAATACACAGAAAATCAATCTTCCAACTTCAGATCCATTATTCAGAGAATAAATGTCACAGATTGCTTAAGAAGATTTCATAAATATGATCAGCGATAACCAAAAGTCAAATGAGAATCACAATGCGTCTGTGAACACTTAGGCTAAGATTAGGGTTCTATCAAAATCTATCATTTGCAGATCAACATTTATTTACCCCTATTTCAGACCTAAGAAACCAGATCTATGCCATATTAATCCAGTTGTCACTTCAAATCAGTAAGCAAACAAAGGAGAAATCGAACCTTTCCTTTGGAGATAAACGTGCCAGAGCTGGTTCGAACCTCGCTGAATTTGCTCTCTCCACTATCATTATCAGCAACAGCAGATCTCTTCAGGCTCGCTTTTGCCTTTTTCAACACATCGAAATTTAGAATCTTTAACAGAGAAAACAAAATAAAGTTTCCAATTTAAGCTCAAACAGAAGATAAAATGAAGAAATAACTCACAAGGGAAACCATATGATCACATTCCAATTCCGTGAGAAACCCTTCATATACAAACGCCCTGAACAAAGACAAAAGATCGAATTTTCCAGAATTGTTAACATTCGAAGTTCAAATTTCCCAAAATCACTTGAAGGGTTTTGAGAAAAACCTGGGTTTCATCGAAACCTGCTTGACTTTGGAAGGATTGATGAAGACGCTAGGGGAACTGATCAGGGAAGTTGAAGATTGAAGCAGAACGGAAAATATAGCCAAGAACAACAACAATAATTTACGGCGAGTCATCGACATCGCTTGGATCTAGATGCACTCGAGTCGGTGGAAAGAAAGAGATCGGGAGATGAGAGTAGAAAATTTGATTTTTTTTTTTTTCCGGGAAAATAAAAGATGAGGGAGAAGCTTTTCTCGGGAAAATGTTTAACGGTGGTGACAAGTTTATGCTCTGCCTAACGATATAACACGACAAAACGCAACACGTCTCTATGCGTTTCGGTTCTTTTTTTGCCCTTTCCTTGGGAATATTGGTTTCGAACCGAACCGGTTCCTTCCGAATGCGCCGATCTAACTGTCGTTAACTTAAGACTTAAGAACCAAAAAAAAATCACTGTACAATAAAATTGTGGAAATTTTTGAAAATGAGTTAACTAAAGAAATTTTGAAATAGCGGAATTTATTTTATGTTTATACTATATACTAATTTTTTCAGCTTTTTATGAAACATTGTAAATTTTTGGGTTAAATTTTGTTTTTTCAAGATGTTTATTATTATTATAAAACTTTTATGGAGTAAAACATATGTAAATCGAATAAATGAGCATAAATGAACTACGGATACAATAGAAAAATTTACAATATATAATCCGCGTCTACCCCTAAATAAGATGTTAATACAAAAAAACGAATAACAAAAAAACTCATACAAAAAAAAAACATTAACAAACAATAGTTCGAGTCAAAGATGGAAAAAAAGGAAAGAACACAACATCATGATCATGATCAAATACATACACCATGGTACAACATATTTTAAGCAATATTGAACTTATTCAGTCCTTTCTCTTCTAACTTAATAATGATCGGATTAATCTCGCAATCCTCAGCAGTCATATAAATTCTATAGTGAACATTTATGTATGTACTCATTGAAATCTTTCTCTTGCTTTTAGTAAGTAGGATATTTCAAGAATCCTTGGATGTTCCGAGAACGGTCTCCATGTGTCGATGAATATCGTTCAAATATCTTGTCGAGTTGTATTCTTCGTTATCCAATAGTTCTTCAGAGTAAGTCCTCTGGAGTTTGGAGTTTTCTCGCTCTCTTAGCTGATCTAAGCTGCACTTGTCTCCCCTCAGAATCTGCACAACCTGTATTTATATACACATACACATCATTTTATGTGACCAAATTAATCACTTTAGTAAGAGAAAAGTGGTAACTTAATGATGGAATCGGATGTTTTATTATGCATGCCTGGCTCATTTGAGGCCGGTTCATGGAGGTTTGGTGTATACACAAGGAAGCTATGAAGACAAGACGGTCCAACTCTTCTACGTCGTAATCATCTCCCAGAATCGGATCAACAAGTTGTTTGATCTTCTTCTCTTTGATCAATGGCTTGGCCTGTAAAAACATAGCTAACCCGTGTTATCAATTACAAGGCTATATAAGACCAATATCCAGGTCAGGAAAGCATGAGCAAAGGATTCTATCTAGCTAGGGCTTAAGAGAGGGTCACATCACATACCCACATGACAAGGCTATGTTGTAAGCTGTCAAGGGCTTGTTTACCGGTAATGAGCTCAAGAAGCAAGACACCGTAAGCATATACGTCTGTTTTTTCGTCTACTATCCCGTGCATGAAGAACTCCGGCGGAAGGTAACTGATAGACACATAAGAGATTTTTTGAGATAGATATATTATGAAAAAAGAGATTTGTGAATCCGTGCACATGATCTACATCAATGAGAGTGATTCCAAACCCGAATGTTCCTTCGACTTTTGATACGGTATGGTGAGTCCACTGGTCCGGTAGCCATTTCGCTAGCCCGAAATCAGATATCTACGGTCATTATTTGTTAAAATAAAAGAATACGATTTAGAGTTCATTCTTGTTTTCATAATAATCATAACTTCAAAAGACTATTAATTAAGGTAACATTTTACCAAAAAAAAAAAAAGACAATTAATTACCTGAGCCTCAAAGTTCTGAGTGAGAAGGATGTTAGAAGCTTTAATATCTTTATGAATGATCCTTCTCTGACAACCTTCATGGAGATAGTACAGTCCCTCTGCTGTTCCCATCGCCACTTTGTATCTCACGCTCCAATTCAATTTCTCCTTCGCCTCTAAAAAATGTTATAACATGGTCTTAGTTTTTAAAAAATCCAAATAGCTTCAGATGACTTTGAAAATATCAATTAAAAGAGAATTATCACCGTAGAGCAAAGAAGCGAGGCTTCCATTAGGAGATAGCTCAAGAACAAGATGCATTCCTCCTTCAACACAATAGCCAATAAGCTTAGCAATGTTTGGATGATCTACATGAACTATCATCCCAAGTTCGGACAAATAATCCATCGTCATCTCTTCTGCAGAACCTCTGGTCAACTTCTTTATCGCCACTATTTGCCCATCTGGCATTTGTCCCTTATACACCTCCGCATATCCTCCTTCTCCGATCAGATTCTCTGCCATATATAATATTCAAAATTTTCATGTTACATCACTTCATAAAACAAGTATTTATCGATTGAAAATGTAACAAGGGTTCTTTAGAGAATTCCGGACCACGGCTGTAGCAATTTGTCGCTGTTTGAATATCTTGGAGAGAGAAGTTTCTCCAGGAGGGTTTGAAGTAGAACAAATCATCAGTGTCAAGAGCAGGTATAACAGGGACCATGTTGTCTCTTATGCGCTTGCTCTTACGTCTGGTCAGTTTGGGGACTCCTTTGAGAGGTGAGAACGTGTTGAATGGCATTGCGGATGATCCTTTCTTAAGTAAATGGAAAAACCCTCTCCAGTGACCGTTGGTAAGACCTCCAGACGAATGACGATGATGGTGATGGTGGTGATGGTGATGATGGGCTTCTGATGATGAAGAGTCTGACGTGCTCACCACGGAAGAAGATGTTTCGGATTCTATGCTCCTTAATAAGTCATCGTCTGATTCGGATTTGTCCGGGCAGAATGTTGTTATTTCTTCATCTGGGCAGAATGATGATAAATCTGGTGCAGAGAAAACAAATTTCATGAAATAATTTTAGCCAAGAAACTAAAGTCAATGAGATATTTAAAACCTACTGATGCAACTACTGATTACCATGATAAGAGAAAGAATCAGAGAAGCCGGCTCGAGATCTTCTTGTAGAGAGAGGAGTTAACAGTTTTCCACGATTGTCAACGTCTACATCGCTGAGTTTGTATCAAACAACAAAAATTGAGTTATTTTCAGATGACTTGCGAGATACGTTACATAATCATTAGCAAATCTTGTTATGGAAATAACGTTGTATGTGAACCAAAAATCAAACAGTATCTCTAGATAGAAAAAAAAAAGAAGAAATTTACCAGGCGGAGGGAGACGAAGAAGACGATGTCGTGGAAGAAAGAGTTTGTGACGAGTCTCGAACCCCTTCCATGGATTGGAGAAAGAAAATGAGACAAAAAAGGGAAAGAGAGAGAAGAGATCAAAGACTAAGGAAAGAGAGAGACAGTAACGGAAGACATGATCATTGGTTTTTTTCTCTTACACCTCATCTTTCTCTTTTGTTATTTACTGAAAATCCGCCTCTTCTCTCTTTCTTAATTTTTAGATGAAAATTTTAGTATCCGTTTTTGCATTTTAGACAGAAACTCGCCAGAGAATATTCTCCATAATTAGATAAACTTTCTGATTCCTAAATTTAACTAATCTTTTTTTTTCAATTGTCAATCATTTTTGCAAGAGCTGGAATAACTTAACCATTTTCTTGTACATTCTCTTCGCTATTGTCAAAGAAAATTATTTTTTTTTGTGTGTGTGTCTTACAGTGATTAGCTCCCACATTGGTGGATAAACGCCACGTGGTACAGTGCGTCTCCGGACAACCCGACAAAGGTTAGTGGACCTGAAGTCATTAGAAAGAACAACCTTCCTCAGTTCCTTGTAATAAATATACCATTCTCCTACTTATCTAACATGTCGACGACCACTTATTTACATCAGAGCTCCCTTCTTATAATATACACAAACTATATGGGCCTGGGCTTTAGGTTCAAAATAAATATAAAGCCCATAAGAAAACAAATGTCCTATTCTAAACGAAACGACGTAGAGAGTTGTGAGTTTTTCTCAGAAGCCAAAATTCGCGTTGAAATGGAGAAAGTGACGGAGAAACCCAATTCCGAGACGCAAGCTCCTTCACCTCCGCCCAACCATCAAATGGATGCAGACGACGACGACGAGAATGTGAAACAGCTAAAGGAGTGTTCTTCTCTCTATTTGTCTTTACAGGTTTGTGTTTTGTTTCCCAAAATCATAATCATCACCTCTTTTGATTACTCGAAATTTAATTCTTTAATAATTCGCTTTTGTTTCCTCCGATTTTGTAGGATTGTCTTGTTGATAGCAACAGGGACTGGAAATCTTGCCAGAAACGTACGTCTCACACTCTCTCTCTCTCTCAATTTTTTTAAAATCTGAGGGTTTTAGAGCTCAGGGGTTTAGGGTTCTTAGCCAATCGAACGACATTGGGATTATTACTGACTAACTAATCTGTGTGAGGGAGTGGCTGATTGATCAAAGAACTGATGGATTCTTGAAATTTTCTCATGTGAGGGCAAAATTATATTCTCCTCCAGATATGTTTGATCAAAATGTTTGATTAGCTTTTGTTGTTTGTCATGTGATCCAAAGATGTTCAAGCTTTGAAAGAATGCCATGAAAGGAGAATGAAGAAATGACAGAGATTAAGAAAAGCTACACCTGATTTGTTTAGTAAGGATTTGATTAGATACTTCTTATAGAGTAATCCATATTGAATAAAGAACGATTTTTTCTGATTTCTTTTTGTTGTGGGGGATTGCAAAATGCACAAGCTTTCATACAATGTAATCTTGGTTCTTTTTTTAATTCCACAGAATCTTTCTTTTGCTGTCATCTCTTTGAGTTTTTTTTTTCCGAGATTTTTAAGTGTCATAGGGTTATTTCGCATAAGAAAACAGCAATGGTGTTATGATGTGTTGTTCAGACAACTTGTTTGTTTTCTTCCTAGTTAAATTTGATTTCTTTTGAGTACGTGAACATTTGATCCCTTTGTACATCACTCTTCCAATTCGGTCCAGTTTCTGAAAGAGGATTCATAGCTATATATCCTATGAATTTTGGTTTAAATTCACCAAGTTAAAGAGAGACACCAAGTGGTTTGGAGGGTTTCGTAACAGAAGGTTCACTTTTGAACGAAAGAGCGAAGTCTTCTTCTTCAGTCTCTCTCTCTCTCTCTCTCATGTCGTCACTCTTCTGCCTCACCCTAGAAGCAGAGCTTGGAGGGTAGCGAACAGATGCGTGGAGAGTCTCCCGACAACAAGAAGAGTAGTGCACAAGTTGTCGGATAAGTTATCTTTGTCCTTATAAGGAGAGATTATCTCAAGATTGAGAGATTAAGGTGAACAAGTTTGTTGAGAGAGAGAAAAGTTGTAAGAACCCTAAAGGCTCAAGTTTAGAGCAGGATTTCTCAGTAGATTTCCGAGAATATCTCGGTGAGGTGTAGGGATCTTGGATTGGGACATGAACTCGTATAATTTGTTGTGTGTGTTCTTTACTTTTAAAGAACAAATGAGTGAAAGAGAGAGTTAGAGTGAATCCAGCTAGAACTTAGTCAAATAAGTGCATTTCATATAGTTCTAACTTCTAAGTCAACAAGTTTACAACTTTCTCGGTTCTAATATTCACACATCCTTTTAGTTCCATGCTGCTTCCCTATGTTATGATTAGAGCATGAACCGCGTGATGGTACGAGAATATACGAATTGATGGTGAAGAAGAGCAAAGAAGCTCCTTAAAATTTTGATTATTACTTGGGGTGAACTAAGATAAGTTATGTTTTGACAGTGGAAATAATAAAAATTATGGTTTACTTTTTAGCCAATTATTGTCACGTGCAAACTGGATTTTCATGTTGGGTGGGAGTGGGAAAATTTACATGCGCGATTATCAAAAGTAATTACATATTAGTTTCTTTAATTGTTTTTTAGAACGTCAGCCCTTATTATTATGCAAATTTTGGGGTAAAAATTTAAACTTTTGGACCCCATTATGCATAATTTTAAGACTTATTTCATTCTTTGATTATCCCCTATGGTGTTCGGTGTAGTAGTTTTGCGCTAAAATCTGTGACAAATCAAAATAACTATGACGGAGACAAGCAACAAAATGATACGACAGTACATACTACAAATTTGTAAAGGTAAAACGATGATGCTAACAATAATGTGAACGAATTTGTTAACGTCAAATATTAGTGTCGATAATATTAGTGTGGTGCTAATTCTGACTTGAGATATGTTTGCTAACAACAAAACATATCTAACAGTAGTTAAGAAAGATTTTTTTTTCTCTTTTTGAAAGAAGTTAAGAAGGATCTTTTGAAAATGTTTTACAACATATTTCACATCATGATTAGTTTAAGTAAAAATACTTGTTAATTAGGGTGGCGAATGAATTTGTAACCATATAAAGTAAGAACGATTAAACCGTATATCAACAGTCTGATATAGAGATTTAAGATAATTTAAATTGAAATATATTTTTTTTAAAACAAACATAAGAAGAAACAAAAAGAAAAAAGAAAACAGAGCAAACCATTTTTACCCTCCCCCACTAAAATTCTACAACACTGAACCTCAAAAATGCTTTGGCGTGACATTGCCACAAGTGCAAAGTGGGGTGCATGATCATATATGTTCCCACTTATATCCTCCTTAACCCAAGTCAACCAATCATCTCCCTCCACGTCATCACCTGTTTCTTTTCTCCTCTCAGCTAATTTAAAACCTAAATAAAACCTTTTTTCCTTTTTACTCCTCTCTCCGGCGAGGCGTGAATGACTGATAAACGACTGTTCCGGAGCCTGGAAACTCATCCATAAGGCGACTTCGGCACTTAAGACCAAGTTTTCTAGCCAACACGCGCTCCACGCGCTTTGTCACCTGGTGGTTATAATCCTCTCCGCCGTAAGTGGTGGCGATCGAGACGTCACTTGGCCGGAAAACATCAATGGCACGGCATAAAACCTCGGAAATATCTTCATGACCATCGTCGTATAGAGACAAACCGCACTCGAAGCTCGCGTAGCTAAAACCGTCTTCAGGCGTGACGTGGATAGTTGAGTAACGGTCACCATCGACTCCGTTCATAGAGTAACCGCAAGGATCAAACGCGAAATCGCATATAAAAGCGTTTGCGTTTATGTTATCGATACCGCTCAGCCGCGTCATCTCTTTCCCGGCGGAATCACTATTGTTCTTCTCGTCGCCTTTCCGTTTAAAGAAGCTCCGAGCGTTGACTCGGTCAAGCTCCGTCATACAGACTTCAACGACAACGACTGGCTCGTCGGAGTCCACGTCAGCGCTGGCTGTGAACACGTGCCAAGCACGTGAGGGGTTATTAGAAGGCGTCATAACAGAGGCTTTACGGTAACAGAGAGATTTGGGAAGGCTTTCTTCGACGACGATGACTTCGTCTTTGAAGCTTGTGTAAGGGAAAGGTTGTGATTTAGGGAAGATGAAGCTGCCGCGCGAGTAGCGACACGCGCGTAACGTAAGGCCGAGGTTACGTGCGAGATGGATCAACGGTCGGATTGATTTGAGGAGTTGCGTCGTACCGCATGTTTTGATGATGATTTTGGTTGGGTAGACGAAGAGGCTTGACTCGGAGAGTACGTAAGCGTCGAAGCTACGGTTCGCTACGGCGGAGACCACCGTACACTGCACTTCGTTTAAGACTTGGTCTAGAGATTCGAAGTCTATTAGACGGAGTCCCATAGGGTTACTGGTGATTGAGTTGTCATCGTCGAAGAATCGAAGTTCGAGTCTTTTCTCGAATCCCTCGAACCCAGACACTGCCATTGCAAAGATCAGAAGAAGGTGTTAGGAACAGAACAGAGGAAACAGAGCTGAGGAAATGTGTTTGTGTGTGTGTAGAGAGATAAGAGAGAGTTAGTGGTGATTAGTGGGAGAGAAGTGGTATTTATAGGAGAGATTTTGGAGGATAGAGAAGGAGCATGCGGGTTAAGAGACCAAGAATCATGATTGTAGGCATAATGAACGAGAAAGATGATGAGAGTTTGTGTTTTGTTTTGTATGGATGCATGTATGTATGCGTGTATGTATCTGTGAATCTGTGTATGTGAGAGATCTAGTTGGTGTGCGTCTGATTCTGTTCTGTTTTCTTAGTGTTCTGTAATGAGAGGGAGATTTATGGTTTATGCGCATGCAAATTTGTATGTTTATTCTTCTATTTTTAAAAAATTTCATGACTCTGATATACATTACAAAAAATTTCTTCTTCTATTTTAAAAATTTTAGTTTTCTCTTGATCTTCATTCTCCATGAGGTGATATGCTAGCTAGTTCTGGTTGATAATATTGCAACATGCAAAAACATGAAAAATAAAAATGTTGAATAGAACGACATAAAATTGTTCTACCATGATCTCTATGAAATTGAGAAAATCATTTTTTTGGGTCATTAAACTTACTGAATTACGAAATGGATTAATGAAATTTTGGATTCCGCATTATTATATAACTAGTATTATACCTCAGTGCTATAGCACCAGAAAATAATATTATATTATATTTTATTAATATTTTTATGAATATATATTTTATCAAAAAAATATTTTATAAATCGATTGATCGCCAAATATTTGAAGAAGAAAATGATGTACAAAACTTTGAATTGTATTTTTTGTCAATAACCATATAAATTTGAAATTAATAAATATTTTAAAATAATATTTTTCACAAAAGTAAGTAAATTAAACACTAAACACTTATATAAAAACTCTTAACAAACCATATTAAAATAATATTTTAATAAAATACATTAAACACAAATACAAAAAAAATCTTCTAATAATATAATAAGATTTGTTAAAACAAATTATTACCTTTTCATTAACTAATAATAACTCTATTCCCATGAGTATATTATTTGCTTTGATATTTCTTGTTTCCCATTTTCGAACCAAACGTACTATAGTACGACGATAAACACGATTTTTGTATAATTGATATAGGGTAAGATGAACTCCTGAATTCATTTTTCTGATTTAATATGATGAATAACAAAAGATAAAAGATGAATGAGAAGCTGATTTGTTAAGAATCTATACTTTGGTATTTATAACCAAACTACTACAGTAATAATTTGGAAAATTAACATAATTGTGATGTTAAATATTAAATATTAAATATTTTGCTAAACCTGACAATTATTTTTTCTGGTGATACATTAACAGTAAGTTGTCTTTTCTATTATTTTCTTTTATTCTGCTATTTATATTTTTACTGACAAAAATCTTAATTGATTATTTATTTAAAATTTTTATATAAAAAATTACAATTACCAGAAAGTTGAAAATTACTAAACTTTCTGCTATTGACATTTTTGCTTACACTGACAAAATTTTTAATTAATTATTTATTATACATTTTTATATAGAAAATTACCATTACCAGAAAGAGACACGTGTTACAATCTAAATTAGTGATGATACTTGTCAAAAACTAATAAGTTATCACTTTGACACACGTCACGCTTACGTTAAACGCGTTCATCTTTATATAATAAGATCTACATTTTTACTTAAACTGACAAAAATCTTAATTGATTATCTATTTTAAATTTTTATATAGAAAATTATCATTACCAGAAAGTTGAAAATTACCAAATTTTCTGCTATTGGCATTTTTGCTTAAACTGATAAATTTTTTAATTAATTATTTATTATATATTTTTATATAGAAAATTACCATTACCAGAAAGATATACGTGTCACAATCTAAATTGGCGATGACACGTATCAAAATCTAATGAGTTATTACTTTGACACATGTCATGCTCACGTTAAACGCGTTCAACTTTATATAATAAGATGGCAAAACAATTTAGTCATTCCAAATGTTAGCAATACAAATTTATCGCTTCAAAAGCTACCAATCATGTTACTAAAAGATTGGCGACATTAATTGATTGTTGAGAATCAAAAGAAGATGACATTAACATTTTTTTAGTGGTTTAGTTTTGTCATCCAAATTTTTGTAGTGGATTAAAATTACGTCATCCAAAATTTCAAGGTGAGAGGGTATTTTTCCTGATATTTAATTTTGAAGTTGGTAAACCATATAATTAAATGATCTATATTTTAAATCTGTATCTTTTTACTATCTTTGACATCTCATACGAAAATTATCGTGGGGATCGACACAAGAACCGGAATGCAACATGCTTATTTAGGCTATGCAATTAACTTGGACTTTAGGATACCATTCCCCATGGAGGTTAAAGACGATTGTAAAACCTTAATTAAAAGCTTGTGGACAAAAACAAACAGATTGATAGGGATGAAGTTTTGGAGAAAGAAATTTCCTAGGGTTAAATTTACTTTCACAAGGAGAAGAAACAATCGTTTGAGGATATTTGTTTGATCAAATGAGTTTGTAAATAATTTTTATCAGTGTAATATCATTTTCTTTGTTGTTCCATGGATATCAATATTTCTAAACTCTGATATACATTACAAAACTAAAGAAAAACTCAAAAATGTTTTTAAAACGTAAATACAAAACACAAACTGTTAAGGTTAATGGACTTCCAACTCAAAACCAATTGGCAATGAGTGGATTGGTCCATATCCTTTATATACCACTCAAGATCCTTCCATCTTTTCAATGTGGGATCTTTCTTCACACTACTCCTCGAGATAATGGTCTATCTCATAGCCGGTCCGACGATATAAGAAGTCTAAAACATTTTTAAAAAATGTGGCCCTTAATAATATTTTAAAAAATATTAAAATGATTTTAAAAGTACTTACAATCCAAAAAAAAAATAGACAACGACCAATAAGAATGAAAAAAAATTCCAGCAGAAAAAAAATTCTAGCCAACCCTGAAAAAATTAAAACTGTCAAATTTGGTTGTTCAAGTTGTTCAATGCATGCAGATCCAACAAAAAAAAAACAGAAAACAAAAAGAGCCGCCAAAGTTTGGAGCCCAAAGCAAGTGCCTCTTCTTCCTTATTAATAGGCCGGGTCTGGTCCATCTAGCCATTAATCTCGACAAATCCCAATCTATGATTATTTTGGGTAAAATCGGCCGAATTATTTCTAGGTAGGTCCAATTTCGGTTCAGATCGATTGGGCTACTTTCGGGCCTAATCAATTTCAGTTTTTAGTAGGACAGTGTGAATTCAGGGCTCTGATATCATGTTAAGGTTAATGGACTTCCAACTCAAAATCAATTGGCAATGAATGGATTGGTCCATATCCATTATATACTACTCAAAGTCTTCTATCTTTCCGATGTGAGATCTTTTTTCACACAAACAAATAATACCGACTTTAAAATTTAAAATTGTAAAAAATTGTGATTTTGATAAATTTTTTCAAAAATCCTTAAAAATATATCTAGCAAGAAAAAAGTATTATGAAAAAAACCTTTTAATATATTTAGCACACACCGCGTTTACAATTCAATTTCAGTTATCAGCCTCTCTTATGTTGGTTCCAGTCACCTTGTTACGCATCACACTCACCATGCCAAAAAGGACCCATCTTTACTTAGCCCATATTAAATATTATATCTGATTAGCCATACACACATACACACACACAATATTGTGGACAAGACACAAAAGATCTTGAAAGGCAATGGAACAAGTGTCTGCAAGAAACATCAATTTGCAATTCTAGTGGCTTGTGTGTCAAACAATCGCTAACGCACATAAAAGGACAACCAAAGTTTAAATTATTTTCTTCAATAGTAAAAGTGATATATTTTTGTTTTTGTTTTTGTTTTTTTTTTAAAAACAGACATATTTAGATGTTAAAGCAGCATTATTTTTCTCTACTTGGAGTTGTAAAAATTGGTCACATTTTTTTTATATATGTATCAGCTTTCTTGATCCAAATTTTAAGGATTATTATTATAAAAAAAACCCTTTTTAAGGTTAGGTGGACAAAACCGCAAGTGTTAATATAAAAAAAATTATATAAAAAATGATAATGATTTTTTTTCCATAGAAAAACAGATAAAAAAAAGTGATTGGTTGTTGGTTTGAAACCTTCGGAGCTATATTTGGATCTGAAATTCTAAATTCAAATCAATCATACTTTACATATTTTTTTTAAAGCTAAAACCACTTTTATTTTTGTTTTTATTTTTTATTTTTTGGCTGTAGAAAGCTAAAAACTTAAAACTCTAAATTTTGATCTTTAGAAAATTATGGAAGGTTGGCTTTACAAACTATTTATTATGGAAAATTGATTTTACAGCCTAAATTCTAAAGTTACAGCAAAAAAATCTACAGATCAAATTCTACAGCAAAAATTCTAAATTTACAGCCACAACCAATCAGGCCCAAAGAAAAGCATGCTTTGAACATTTTTTACCTTTGTAATTTAAACATTTTGGTTTAACAAAATAAAATAAAAAACATTGTGAGATACTTGACTTATTTATGTACCATGTTATTTGTCAATTTGGTAACGTTTTATAAATGAAGTTTTATTTATGGTATAAAAGCTTATTATCTTAAGACTCTTTACTACCTTTTAAAGTGTGACTTAATTTTGTATCTATCTCAAAAATATGTGTTAATGTGTATCTTCTGTTTTTCTGTTTCAGCTATATAAGTTTGCAATGAATTTCTTAGAGCTTTACAATACGATTTAACGTGTTACTTATTATTTTATTTACACTATTATTGTATTCATCTAAATAAAATATTACGTGAAATATGTTTGACGTTCCATGCCTAAAATTTTACCATTACCATTTTGTCATCTATTAATCTTGACCCACCCATAACAAATCGGTTATAATTTAATCAAACCCGAAAGGTGAAATCATTTTTAATACTATTATTCATGTTGTGAGTTTGAGCCTTATTACAAGATACATATGTATTCAAGCTCCAAATATTCTAAGAAAGTAATGGTTCATTTCCAATTTCCATACCAGTCAGATAATAAGAATGACGGCCTGAGATATTTTTTCCGACAATGAGAGAAAAACTTGGAATTGAATTCTATAACACATAGCGAAAAGAATGAATCATTGGTTGTAGCAGGAAGCCCTTTTTTTTGTTGTTGGAAAGAGAAATGATAAATCGTGTGCTAATTTGAAGATGATTTTGTTGGGGGCTAACTTTAGAGAGACCTTATTAAAGTTTGAATCATAAGTAGACTCTATTTTGTTGCCTTAATAAGAACATTCACCATTTACCCCTCAATTCATTTGACCACAACTAGTTTGGTCATATCCAGAAAGGGATCGAGACTGCTAAAACTTAATAAATAAAGTTGAAACACAACATATATAATCATACATAATTTAGTGACACCAAAAGAGAAAATGGATATAGCTATAGATTGAGAGATAATTTTAAATCAAGACGGACTAGTATTTACCAACAGTCGCTAGTCCACCATCACCACACTTCTTGCTATGTTCAATACAGATTTCGATTATCTTCTGTTTGAATTTTCTGGTTTCTTGGAGTTTCAATTAATGATAATAATCAAAAGATAACTAAATTAATATGTATCGGTTTTATATGGTTTAGGTTTGAATGCGATTTTTAATCAAATGTATAACTATATTTAAAATTAATTTTATGTTAAATTAATTTAATTTATTTTCTGGTTCGCTTCACCGGTTTCAAATTTTTGGATATAAAAATGATTATATTAATATTACACTGAAATTTGGTACGGTGTTTGATTCGTTACTTCAGATTGGCTTTCAATCAGGGTGAAAATTCTTAAAATAAAACACTCTTATAATATTCCACTACCAATGACAACCCTGATTGATAACTGCAGCATGACACATTAACCATACTCTTAATCGTAAAATATAAATATAAATAAATATATACTCTTGCTGTTTTTGTCGTCAAATAACTGTACAGTCTTGTTAAGAAATCAAGATCAAGTAAGATTATGCTTAAAGTCAACTTATTCATCCAGTAAATCTATGGAGTTAGACTCACCAAAATATCATTGCAACTATATATATTATATAATACGCGCGTGTTGCACGTCTCCTTCTTTTTACAAATAGTAACTTTTATAACCTGTAAGCTGACGTCAACTATGTGTTGATTGATAAAGAGCTAGAGTAGTTTAAATTTAGCAGATGTAAGTGTAATAATACTTTTAACATTTGTTGACGTTGACGGCTAAACCAATCAACTCTTAAGTAATACAATAATTAATGTGTATGAGATTGGGATTTTGTAACGTATGTTTATTTATTTAACTGAGGACAAAAACTGAAGTAAGACGACGACTGGTGGTACGTGGCTACGTGCCAAAAAAAAAAGTCACATATGTAGTTAAATCGCTAGTTAAAAAAATTATCGAGCGGGAAATTACCAAATAAAAGACGATCAGGCGTGGCAACTTGATAATTATATATTTTTCCTTTTCAATTTTAATTAGGACAGAATGAAATGAATGCTTCGTTACGTGATACCAAAAGTGCCCTTTCAACATCATTTCTATTCTCCATGCAATGTTATGTCTATAACTCTCTATTCCGGCATTATCATTATCCATTTTTATTACATGAATTATATATTATCTGTCAAAAAAATACTCATTCTATATGTGTGTACATTACAAGCAAAAGTATAACCGACTCGTCGTTAAATTGTAAGCAAATATTACTGCCTCCGGCTCCATTTCATGAAATTACATGTTTTCAAAAGTTTCTAATAGACTTGTGTATTTTGGGTCGGGTCACTAGACTTCCCCGATCTAAATTCTCATACTTTTCGGGTAAAAATAATCGAAATTATTCGATAGCTATTGGTATTTTTTCTTTTTTTTTTGTTAAAGCTATTGGTAATTTACTCTAATAGATAAGAAAATGTAAACAAAAACAGCAACTGGAGGAGCACAAGTACTCCACTCTCGTCTCATAATTTTTTTTTTTGTACTTGTGACTTATGTGGAACACCTCCAAATCTAGCAGCTTACTCTGTGTTGACTCTATTGCTATGAAAACAAATGTCAAACAATCAAATCTTAAGTGACAGCTTTTTTAAATTGTCTGTATTACCTAAATTATCCAAAGCTGAATCCAAACTATACTCGACGTATTAATTGAATAGTGAATTTAGGTATTTGACAATCTTTATCCTATCGATTTTCGAACATCTAACTTTTATTTTAAAATAGAGTAATACTCCTTCTGTTTAAAAAAAAAAGTTAGTTTATCCGTTGGAAGGGATCTCTTTCCAAAAAAGAGCAATTTAAACTAGTCTGAATTCCGTCCTCGAGGACGTACGGGCCTACGGATCCAGAATCTTCTGGTAATAAAAAAAAAAAATTATTTTAAGACTTAAGTTTTGTTTCACGAAAAATATGGTTTTGTATTTCCCATACAAAATTTTTAAACAAAATCTCTATTTTATCCCTATTTTCCAGCAAACTTATTAATAAATAAAAAAACTTGTTTAATGAACTTATAAATGAGAGATTAAAAATTTACACAGTTTTCTTAATTTGTGTGAAACTGTTTTACAATGACACATTTTGTGAAACATGGAAAGTACTATGTAGTTTTAAATACCTCGAATAACTCGTATTTGATCCTTACCGAATTTTATCTGACCATATATCTAAAATGCACATACCTAATTTTCATGCCTATTAATATATATTTTATGTTTAATATGTTGTAATTACAATTAAATACTAAAATCTATATAAAAAGTGGATTTGAAAATATCTATTATGATTCTATAGAAATACACAACATCAATTTTGTAAAACAAAAAAAAAGTTGCAACATCAATCTTCATGAAATTAAAGGAGAGTTTGTTTTCTCAATGATGAACGCGGTCGTGTTGCTGCATTTAGCACGATATAATTGTAGTAACCATTTACTAAGTCATCATTTACAAACTGTTTTTTTCCCCAAAAATATGAATGATAAAAAAAGAACATTGTAGAACATCAAACTAAAATGTCTTTAGGTCAAAATCAACATGACTAATTTTTTTGGTTTAAATGTGTTTCATGGTAACCATTCACACTTATAATCTCATCATTCGATGGATTTTTTTTTCTCTTGCGTTTGTTCTATCAACTACTTTCCTTTCGTTTTGCTATGCACCAATATATTTTCTTTCCTATGTTCCGTATACTATTTATGACATTTGTGAAAATTTACAATCCGTATTTGGAAATTGATATATTTCTAAATTAGTAGTTGCTAAAAAAACAACAAAAGATATATTTTAAGTTAGTCAAATATACAAATATTTCGTCTCGATAGGGAATATATTCGGTTAAGGCATGAATCCATTGAATTGCGCGGACGATAACCTTTTGATCAATGCTTCCATTCAATTTATTAACTAAGTTATTATAATCAACGTTTCCATTTAATTTGATTAGACTAAATTATGACGATTATTACATAGTCACCAATATACAAGTTCATAGGTGAAAAGGGTTTGGGACCAGATAGTGTGTCAATAACTTTATAAACTAAAAAGGAAAGGTAATCGATTGATCTAATGCTTAAATTATCTTCCTCATTAGTCGTTACTATAGATAGTATTCTTAGCTTTTAATTTAAGATAGTTTTTTTTCTGACCACAGTTATAAACCACAGTAAAACCTAAAACTAAATGAACGACTTATTCTTGTAATTTAGATTGTAAAGTTGTACAGTTATGGTAACCAATGTGCAATTTGTGTTGATATATATGACTGTATTATGTAAAAATCATCGGTAATTAACGACATTCATTAGATTTATATAAAATTTTAAACTCGTGTACTTATTTTTTTGGTCAACAACTCATGTACTTAATTTGGCGCTTTTCATTAATCAAATCCTTATATATTAACTTTGGGTTTTTCTTTTATTATTACTAAAATTAGAACTATTTTTACCATTCTTAAACTATGGTTGACATATTTAAACACTGCAATTATTTTCGATATCCCTTAAGACTCCTTGCATTCAATGAAGTTTTATCCATAACTGGTTGTGAATTGTGATGTAATATAATTAACCAGATATTTTGGACTAACTAGTGCTTCTCACAAGAAAACAATGTCTTATTCTTTTGGTTTTACCATGGATTCATTAAAAAATAGTTGTAATAGCATGTACAAAATCTATAAAGATCAAAACCTATAACAATTAAAATGATTAAACATATGATCTACGAAATTATATTTTTATCGTTTCGTGATTTTTTACCATAAATTTGCTTAGTTAGTGTTTATGCTATTCTATTATTCCGTAATTTTATGATTATACTATTCATCTTATTTACTAATCATCACAATAATGTAAATAATTTTCCATCTATTGAAATATATAGGAAAATTAGCGGATATATGTAGTCGTAAAGCTACCAGAATATATGTACAATATATTTTTTGAAAGATTAGAATTATATACATATATAGGTGTAGCCTCTAAACTGAACTGAACCAAATTGATCCAAATTAAACTAAATGAAACATACCAAACATACCCAAATTGAGTTCGGTTTACTTTGGGATAGAGCCAACTTTTTCAAACTGATCAAACCAAAGCAAAGACAAAGAAACCAACATAGTGTGGACTAATCTAAAGTACAATAGTAACAAACTACAACCTAACTATTTAAACTTTGGATTGGAGTATGAATGAACATCAAATATATAGTACTTTCAAATAAAACATAAGTACACGGTTAAGATCTTATCAAAATGGATAAATATAAAAAGACAAAAAAGAGGAAAGGTTTACTGGTTGGAGAGCAGTCAGCATTATGACCACAATCCCACAAATAGAGAGCTGCACGCGCACCCACCAATCTTCTCTCTCACTTGTCTCTTCCATCACTCCAACACCCACACATCCTTATTTATTAATCAATCAATTAATTAATTAGATTACAATTTCATACCCCAAGAAGGATAATATTCCACACCCCATATCTTAGTTACACAATAAGCGAAAGTTGAATTCCATAAAGATTAGATATATCACTTTCACCACTCACCCAATTAGTTATGTAACATGGAACCATAGATATAGTGGATCACTCCAAGCGTGCCCATCCATCTCATCTTCATGACAATTTTTTATTTGGAAAAATTCATTGCTAAGTTTCTAGGATTGTCCAAAAGTACTTACCAATAAAGACCAACTAGTTTGTAAAGAAGACCCAACTATATATAAAAACTTACCTTTTTATATTAAATCTATGCAAAACCTCATTTCTATAAAAAAAAATTTATGTCAACACTCGATCTACATCTTTTGTGGAGTAATGAACTCTGAATAATTTAACTGAGCAAAATTGTTTTCTTACATTAATGGGTCTTCGTTCTACAGCTTTTTACATGAGTAGTTTTTTATTTTAGCATCGAAGGTTTGCGGTTGTTTTGGGTAAACACATCATGTTAGCTTTTGAAAATTGAGCTAGCGAAAGTCCTTGGAGCAATGGAGTTAAACTTCGAATACATTGTATCATACATGTCTAGAATAAAGGGCAAAAAAAAAGGTCAACCAGGCATATCCATTACATAGTTGTACCACGTGACTCAATTAAACCTTACATACACATTATATATAAATATAATAAAAGAAAGTCTACGATTTCTCTTCAAAAAAATGCCGCGACACCAAAAAGCAATTCTCCACAAAATCTATCTTCTTTTTCTTCTCCTGTTTTAAAGCCGCGTGCCGTATTTATCATCCCCCTTTACTGTTTTTTTTTTCTCTATTCAAGTTTCAAAGTACACTTTCTACTCGCTTTACTCAGTCCCAAGTTGTTCAAAGTACCATCTGCTTGCTGCCTCCATATTGTATCTAGATCAAAAGTCAAATCGTCGACCTTAGACATATTTAACCATTAACCAAAAAAATATATATATATGCTATAGGATCACATGCCGAAATATAAACTAATCTCCCAAAACTCATAAAACTCCAAAAAAAATTCTCACTAAAAAGGTATATGGATAAGCAAAGATGATTTAAATTAAAATGGAAAAATTCGATCTCTGCTAAAAAAAAGGATATTCAGCATGAACCATTCAATCACTAGATCACCACCACTTAGTTCAAAAATTATTCACATGCAAGTCGGAGATATATATAATCAAATTTGTATATCTTTCTGTCATTATTTTCATAGCTTTGTTTAACTTTCCCACTCGTTTTTTCTTACGTTGTTAGTAAGTAATATTTTGTTTGCACAAAAAGATAAAAATTATCGCCAAAGATTCGAAAGGTAGCATCCCCATAGATACGAGTCCTCTTCCAGTTCTCAATATATATGTTGTGGGACCAGCAATTTCGATGGAACCGCCGACGTGGACAAGGACCCCACAAAAGTGTGAGAATCTTACAGCATCATTGGAAGTGCGCCCTAAATCGAGGGCAAAAGAGGGAAGTTAGGCCCCACAACTAACAAGTCTGATTTCTTAAGACAGTGACATGTGAACATGGTGGCCCTACATAAGTCACTCCTCTGGGTGACAACTGCGCTTATGTTTGGTACGTTTTTTTTTTTTTTTCTGTAGTGTATTTCTTTATGGTTGTTATTTTTTGAAATGTAGCTAGTGTTTGATGAAAAAATATTTGTACCAATGTTTATGTTTCTTTATATTTCAGAACAAAAAGATATTGTAAACATTGATTTTGAGTTTCTGAAAGCTCTTATGCGGAAGCCAGAAAAAAAAAAAAACAAAATTCTATATATTGTGAATTGGTTTGTATATGGTTGTATTACGGATTGGTTTTATAAAAGGGATACTTAACGACACCGGCCAAAATTTCAGTTCGAACGTTGTTCAAGGTGGATTTAAGTCACATCAAATCATAAGGTCTTTTTTTTCCTATTGTGTTTCCTCTTGTGCTTTCTTAATCTGATGTTACTTTACCAAACTGAAAATACAAAAGAAAAGGATGAACATTTTTGAAGGGGGGTTTCAATCCAATTCGAAGAAATATTTAAAATTATACTCTATATTCAAAAGCAACTTCCGATGGTTTAGCATGATTGTTAATAGATTAAAAATAGTACATAAAATATGTACCCAGTCATCTATATGTATGTAATTAAGTGTAACATAGCTTTGCTTACAAAGATAAGATTTACAAACATTACCAAGTTACTAAAAATAACCAAGGTTCAAACCGTCCAATAAGATATATGCAAAAGATAATTATTAGAATACAATTTAGAAACATCTATTTCAATCTGATATTTTTAATTAAAAAAACAACAATGTTAGCTATACCATCGGAAGAAACAACAATTAGTTTAATTTTTTTTAGTAGATGGAGCATAAAAATTAAAATATAATGGGAGTAGGGGAAGATGAGACTAATGAGGATAAATTGAGTGCTACTGTATCATGCGCACACAAGTTAATTAACTAATTAAAGAGGCCCACTCTCTTCACACACATCATATGTTAATTCATCACTCTCATGTTGTGTTCCCAATAATCTTTCTCATTATCCTTTTTTTGCTTATAAATATTTATGTTTTATTTATTTTATATTCTAACAGATTATAGATATTGCGACCACATATCATATTTCTCTTTAGTCGGAAATCATGACCAATCCGGATCATTTTTTTTTTTTTTGAAAAATCTACGATGGAACGCTAGATAGGATCAAACTTTGAAATTACCCCAAAAAAAAAAGAACTTCACTGGGGCAGTAAAAAAAAAGAACTTCAATCGATTATAGCTATATTAGGGTTTCTAATAATAAGTTTTCTTGCAGCAAGCCAGTAATTATATGAATCTTCAAAGAAAATGAAAAAAAAAAGAGAAGCGCATGTGGAGAAAGGAGACGATGCGTATAAGAATAAGATGTGCCTCGAGCCCAAAAACCAAATCCAGAATCAATCTCGATAGTGTTATCACTATATTAATATATAGACAATAAGAAGAGTATTTTTATTCTTATGAGTTTGTTTGGTATATATGAGGCATTTATTATTCGATGCGAATCATTCCCCGTGCCTCTTATGCTGTGTATATCTTTATTATAAACATCAAAATAATTATTTTGAAAATTTGATTACGTTGCAAATTTAAAATAATAATAAGACGAAGAGGAAAGAATCTGATGGACCCTTATGGTTTCTCCACGCAAGAATCATTCCACTGAAAGGGCTAATACATGCATGCATTATACTTTCGATTCTTGGACCAACACTTGCTTCATTATTTAAATCCGTTAATTTAAACGATTAGACTTTTTTCTGTTGCTGATGAAGTTTCTAGGACCACCATTATTTGATCTGAATCAGTAAAACAAATTCAACATAATAACTACATTAATCATTTTAATTATATGTATATTTAAAATGTTCTGATCCATAAAATTAGCTTATATATATTTTTTTCTAAATATTTTATGAACAAAAAGATTTGACCTTGCACTGAAAAATCAGTAGCTGCAGAACACATGCATTTAATCTTAAGTTTTTTTTTTTCCTAATAATTAATGCAGCTATATATGCCGATAATAACATGCCTCAACTGTGGCGAAGGCTCAAAGCCGTAGACTCTACAAACACAAGTACATCGTTATCTCTTGAGCATAGTTCTGTTTATATAAAGTTGAACAGTAGTTTCCACAATAATGAGACGTGCTGGCGTATCCATGCGTCATCTCTTTGTCATATTGTGAAAATCCAACAAGACATTATTATATGCGACACTTTTGTAATGGAGAGACTTTCAAGAGATTTGGTTCAGTCTATCTTATTTTCTCCTATATATTACATTTTAATAAGAGAGCTGATGATGAGAGAAGGGTGAGGCATGGAGGCCATCATGTTCCCTCTTCCCAGAACCCTTTGTCCTCTTCAAAAGGTACCTGATTCTCTTTTAAAAAAGAAAATTATGTACAGTTTTGTACATTAGATTCATTTTACCCTACACACTATTGCTTCTATAGCTTCTTCAATTATTACTCCATAGGTTTTCGTAAGTATGGTGTGCTGAAAAGAAAATCCACTTTGAGGTGTGCTCCTAGCGGGAGGATTATCGAAATCTTGGTACTCGTTTTTTTTTTTGGTCAACAACATCTTGGTACTCTTAAATTATGTATATATGTGATGCACTGACTAATAATCAGTTAATTAACAAGTAGTTTCTTCTTCTTCTTTCTTTTTTTTTTTTTTTGCTTAAAAAGAATCTGGATTCGTTGCTGCAAATAATTAGATTATAACCCTATGCATGTATCCCTCATAATTGCTTTTTTGTGCAATGTTATAGAATATTCATCTGAGCTTTGGCTTGTGGGCTCATTCATTTGCTTATAAACCCTGTCTCCTACTCCTTTATATGTTTTTTCTAACTAATATATATATATATATATATATATATATATACATTGGTTGATGATTATCCTACTACGTCCCTATAGTAATTAACGACAATCACAATGTCATGTGAATATCGACTCAAACTTGAGAGTTTAAATGAACGCTAAATAAACAAAATTATATATTTGTTTTGTAGTTTTTGCTCATATGAGTATTAAAGGAGATAGACGAAATAAAGTGTACTTCTCAGTAACCTTAGAATGAATGTACATTTGGTGTATATATAGTATATGTACAAGTATATGAGCTGTACAAATATAAAACTATATACAAAGTAATCTCTATATTAATCTAATACACCCCCTCAAGCCTCTGAAACTGAACTAGGACTGGGAAGAAAGAGAACAAAGAGGCTTGAAATGGACATACGATCAAATATAGAATGAAACTATATACAAAGTAACCTCTATATTAATCTAACAATGAGTTTTTAGTTTTTGCTCTACTATATAATCTTACAAGATATAATTTTCTCAAGAAGGATTCGGTTACTAAGACTTACATAGCAAAATTAGAAACACCGAAAAAAGGAGGCAAATTAGTTACCGAAAAGGACATTATTAGACTTATAAAAAAACAGATTAATATCCGTGAGAACCCTTGTCAAAAATATTAATTTCTCAGATATCTGAAGACTTGGGACATGTAATTTGCATAGATCAAAAATATAAATTTACAAGAGTAATGAGGAGTTTTTGGAAGGGGTGGAGGAAGCTATATGATGATGATGTTGCTGGGGGATATGAAGAGTTTGATAGGGAAGGGGCACATTGATATGACAGTGTCTCCAAATCAGAAGCCCTAACTCCAATGCAATTAAAACATATGTTTGGGTTTTAGGGTTTCACTTTTTAACTCTCTGAGGTAGACAAATCATAAGCATATAGTCTAAGCAATATAGGGAACTTATCGATTGTATTTATTTATTTTTGTTCCAGAGGAATAAGTTAATTAGGTTTATTATTAAGTGTATCGATTTCTAGAGGAAAAGAAGCAGAAGATTGCATGCGACATGTGTACGAACGATTTGTATTTGGTATTTGACGAATGACCCAAATCATTGTATTTATTGCACGAAAATTTATTTATATCTTCGTCAATATCTACTTAGAAATTGCAAACACGTTATATCTTTAACTGAAACCAAACCTATTAACAAAATCTAACAACAAAAAAAACCTTTGAGCTTGATATATCAGGAACACAGCTAAATTTTGATAAACTCCTGAAAAGAAAATAGAATAAAATGATGTAACCATAAAACAAACAAATGATTTCTTTAAACTTAAATAAAAGACTGAACAACCGTAGAGTTTTTAAAAAAAAATTAAACTTAATAGAGTGACAAAAAAACATAAATAGCGAATATTGTGTGATTGATAACCCATAAAAATATCAAATTTGAAGTTCACAAATTGCCGATAAAAAATCGTTGTTCTTATGATACTCGCTGTTGACTCACACACTGAGACACATCACTACGTAATTTGTAGAAAAGATCGCGAAAAGGTCTAATATTATCGTAATGGCACATAGTTGGGCTTTGTTGGGTCGACATGAAAATCGATTAAGCTATCTATTGCGTTGCGTCCATTTGATCTCTAAGATATAACCAATGAGTTAAAGTTGTATCAATTAAATCAAATATTTATACTGGAATATGAAATTGTTCGACCGCCCATATATATATTTTTAAGAAAAACCAAATTATTGTAGCTCAATACTTAAAAAACAATCTTACTATAGTTATATAAATGAGTTCTATATTCATATAATAAAACTATATCTTCTAAATATTTGACAGCTAATTAAATTGTCTATCCCTATTAGTTGAGTTTATTAATTAGACCGATAAAATTAGATGATGTACTGTATTATTGAGTATTTTTTTTTTAAATTGCATTTCATGGCAATCACATGTTTTTAAACGCATCCCATAACATTCTATAATATATTATATATTTTTATCTTTAATGAAATACACAATTTAAATGTGTATATATATGATACATTTTTTAGACAAACAACATATAACCGTAATCTACAAATGATGTACATACATATATCAAAATCTTTAAATCATAAAGCGTCATTTTTGTTTTATCCAGTACATAATATAACTCCAATCTAGGAAATATAAACTCTAATACATATGGTATACCTACATATATTAAACTAAAATCCTAAAACAAAAACCTAATCTATATATGGTGTATGTACTATGTACTATGATATATACAATATAAGTACATATATTATATTAAAATTCTAAAACAAAAATGTAATCTTCTTTTCTTTTTAAGTCATCTTGTAGATTAGAGTAAGAAACACAATTACAATCAGATGCACGAGATCTTACCACACAAACCATCAGGTGCAAAAGAACCAAAAAATGGAGCTACACACAGCTCGAACCTAAAGCTAAACGAGAAGGTGAGAATCAAAACGAAACGAAACTCTAAACCTTTCCTCGCTACACCGCTTAAACAACGAAATGCTCAAACAAAAATAAGATGCAACAAGAACTAAACAACGCTTCTATAACCTCGAACCTCAACTCGCCTCTCCTCCACTCTGACGACCTTATCTCTATCAAACAAAACGCAAGCCAAAAGAAACCCAATAAGAACATAAGAGTTCAACTGAGTCCTTCCTAGCACTTTCGAATCGAAAAGCGGCTATGTTTTCCGAACACTCAACACAACCAAATTCTCAGAAGATCTGCTAACCTTCAATTAACTGATTGGATTGATGGAGGAGGCCATGCTTTAGTCTCCCGATCATACTAACAATCATATCATTTTGGATTTCAAAGCTAACCTTATTTAACCTATGGCTATGCATTTAACACCACAGCAAGGATAAAAAGAAAGCATCATCCCTTGATTTTTCTTGATAAAAGCTCTTACTGAAGAAAGATTTCCATACTGCTCCTCGACAATCCAAGAGCTTCCACGATTTCATCTTTCTGTCCAAGAAACACCTACATTGCATTTTAACCAACTCTTTTCAGTCTGGTCCATATCTTTTCCTTCATAATCCTCGAAACCCCAAGGATCTCATTATCAATGTTTTCAAACTCTCCATGTTCTCCATCTCTTCTTTCGAGCCAGAAACCATTCTTCTCAGATCCTCTCGATTTTCCTAATGACTCTAAAGGCAGAAGGATTTACCTTCAAAACAAAAGAATTTCGTTTTTCCAAATCCTCCAAAGAATCCAAGAAAGATCTTCTACTCAAAGCAAAGCCAAGAGTTGTTTTTTCTATTTTGAAAAGATGTCAAGATTTGCAAAAATTTCATTCCCTTCTAAACCAAACGCAGAGAGGGAATTTGCTAAAACCCAAATAACTCTAGCATGGCAGAGAAAAGGACATGATTGATGGTTTCAATCTCACAACCACACTTTGACATCTTTTATCAATCATCAAACCTCTTTGTTAAACAATCACCCACCGCTAAAGCTCCATTCAACATTTTCCAAATGAAAACTTTGATTTTTTTTTCTGTTGGGACCTTCCAAACTTCACTTTTTAGACCATTCAAAGATGGAGAAGATCTTGCAAGATTCCATACCACTGATTCAGAATCTTTATGCCACCAATAACCGATTTCACTGTAAAATCTCCACTTTTATTGAAATTCCGATCAAAGAATCCTCAACTTCAATCACCTGGTTTTATTCTCAAAATCTTCTTTGGTCTTCGTGATAAAAGAGAGCGTTCTGCTCCAAGAACCGAAGCATGATCCAATAAATCACTAACCTTAAGATCAACATTAATAAAAATGTTTTTCCTTAAAGGAGTTTTCCAAGGTTTATCTTCAATCCACTTGTCAATCCAAACCCGGATCAATCACCATTTCCAATCTTTTGACTAAACCCTTAATCAATAACTCTCTTCCAAATAAAATGCTTCTCCAAAAGAGGGTCTAATCCCCATGCCAGAATCAAAAGTCCTTATTTTCAAAGTATCGCTCTTCATGAACTTAGAATAAACTTCCTCGGATACAATCCTCCGTGCTTTTGCCAAGAAAGATTGATTAAAAGCTTCTAAATCCTCAAACCCATTCCACCTTGAGTTTTTAGCATAAAGACTCCCAACTTTTCCAATGAATTTTCCTCGACCGATCGAAGAATTCCACCAAAAATCAGCCATGCACTTCGACAGCATCTTACAAGTGGCTTTGGGAGTTTAAAACACATATCAGGAATACAGAGAGAAATACTGATTTTAGTAAGATTTCTTTGCCACCTGAGAAAGGAATCATTATTCAACCTCGCTAATCTTCCTTGGAGTTTATCTTTCAAAAACTTAGTAACTTCACCTAGAACCACTCATGCATTCAGTAGCCTAAGTAAGAACCGCTCCACCTGATTGAAAATCCCCAAACTTCCTCGATTTCTAATCTGACTAACACGACTTTTGCTCCAAAAGAAATCGAGGACTTATTTTGTTTAAAAATCGACTTGCAGCCTCGTATTTCTTCAAAATCTCAAGGTTTTTACTTTGGACAACTGCTTTACACATAAAGAGACTATCATCGGCAAACAGAAGTGATTGATCAGGACCCTCTTCACCAAAACTAATACCTTCAATCAACCTTTCATTCGAGCTTTTTCCAACAAAAAGATGACCTTCAAGACAAAGCACAAACAAGAAAGGAGATAAGGATCCCTTGTCTCAAACCTCTTCTCGAATAATGAGACCAAACGCTGATCATTGATTAAAACTGAATAAGTAACAGTTGAAACGCAAGCCATGATCAAATTAATCACATTCGATGAAAACCTGATGAAAGAAGAGCTGATATAGCTCCATTCTACCCTCCATAGCTTTAGACATATCACCTTTTACTGCCATGAAAGATTCTGAGATTTCAGGATGAACCTTTAAACTGTGAACAATCTCGTGAGCCATTAAAATATTATCCGAGATGAGCCTGTCTTCTACAAAAGCATCGGTGCTCAAACTATGAGGAAGCCTCTTGTCAAGTCTCTTAACCAAAGAACTTTGAGAGTCTTTATACAGAGCAAAGACTTATAGGTCTCAAATCACCCATTTCCATAGGGTTTATGTTTTTTGGAATTAAACACAAATGTGTATAATTCCATTGTTTGGGCATAATTCCAACTGCAAAGAATTTTTTCACCTCCAAAATCAATTGATCACCGACTATTTTCCAATAATATTGGAAAAATAAAGAGGACATACCATCAGGCCCCGGAGAACTTGAAGCTTTGATTGAGAACACAGCCTCTTTGATTTCCTCGTCAGTCACTTCCATTAAAAACTCTTTGTTCATCTCATCTGTCACCCTTGAATTTAACCCTTCAAACCAATCATTAAAGGAAGCTGGATTCGAAGATCTAAAGAGGTTCTGGAAATACTCGGAAGCTATATTGCCTTTTGCTGCATCTGATCTGTGAAAAATTCCATTTGAATCTCTCAGATAATCTAATCTTTTCCTTGCTCTAATATTTTTCACTGAAGCGTGGAAATATTTAGAGTTACTATCTCCACATCTTAGCCATTTCTGTCTACTTCTTAACCTCCAATACAATTCCTCTTCTCTATAGGCAGCTGAGACATCAATTCTTAGAGACTGTAGCGTAAGCAGATTAGGCAAGACCTTAGACAGTTCATTGTCTAAAACAGTAGATAATCTCTTTATCTTTTCCTTAGAATTCATATTGTTAGCTTTTTTCCAAAGACTCAAGGCTTTTCTCACTTCCTTAATCCTTTCTGCAACAGTGAGGATCTCATTCTTTCTTCTAAATTTCCAAGCTCTATCAATGCAATCCTTTACTTCAGGTTTGTTAAGAAATCTTTGGTCGAATCTGAATTTTCTTTTATGCTCAATAACTGTTGGAGTTAACTTTAAAATCACAGGCCTGTGGTCAGATCAAATCATTTCAAGAAATGAAATATTTGAATCAGGAAACGATAACATGCATTCTTTATTTCCAAAAGCTCTGTCAAGACAACATTGAATCCAGAAATCACCTCTTCTCCCACAAGATAATTTGTTTCTTGGCTTGAAAGTTCTTCTAACCGACACGCATGAAGCATATCCGAAAAGAACAAAACTATTCAGGTGAGAGGACCTCCAATCTTTTCACCATTATTCAGCAAAGCATTAAAATCTCCTATCAGACCCCATCTGTCAAACCTGGACACCCCAATCCTACTCAGCCTTTCCCAGACAATACTCCTTTTACTTCTATCTGGATCACCATATACACAAGACAAAAAGAAGTTCACGCTCCATACTGAACCTGAACATCAACAAGGTTCTTATCATAGTAATTTACAAGAATATTCACGAGCTCTTCCGAACGCCAAACCCCACATTTACCAACCGGATTGATCGAAGACTTCATAACCTAAAAATCCTGTAACTCCACATCATCTCTACACTTCATAGTTTCCATCAAGAACAAAATCTCAGGAACTGTTTTTTACATAGTTCCTTGAGATGTTGAATTGTCAAGCCTTGCGCACGGCCCAAACCTTGACAATTCCAACTCAAAATGCTCATTGATTGGAGGACAATCCCTCATTCAGACGCTTCTTTGCAAGATGTTTATCGTGTTTTAGACTGGAATAACTTCCATTGACTTTTCCCTTGTATTCCAGATCACGACACCACCACCTCTCAAGATAACGCCCCAAGCGATAATCTTTTGTTTCCCAACTCTTTATTTTGGGACTTCTTCGCTTAGATTTTATCAAGCTAGACCCGGAACCACTAGTCTCTAAGAGTCCAGTGAAATGTCCCGTTGATCCAAAATGATTTGGTTGAGCTAAAGCCAAAAAGTTGCTTGACTCAATAGGAACCTTAAAACTTTCAGAGATATGAGAAAATCCCCACTTTAAGAAAACACTGGTTCCACTTCTTTGTTCTATCTTCACTCTCTTTAATAAAGATCAGAGAAATTTAGGTTCTTTATTCCTTGAATATTTCTCTATTCCAATCTTCAATCATATCAAATACAATACCTTTCCCTTTCAGAATCTCTATGAACCAACGTTCTTTTCCAACATCAACATAGTTTTCCTAGTAAAAGGATCCTTTTCTTTCCATTCGACTAATCTTTCATCAACATCGAGCACGTAAGATACGCCTCATACCTTCTAAAACCTCGGATCTATTCGAGGTCTACCGAGAAAGGATCCAGCCCCACTGATCTCTCTAAGAACACCAAATAGAGGATTAGACTCTTTAAGAAACGGAGCAACAGAAGCTTACAACTAGAAACTCCTTCACTTTTATCCTACTTCTCTTTTTTTTCAACAACAGAGTGGCAAGACTCTTCGCGTGAGTCAACCTCTCGACATTCAACATCTTTTTGTATACGCTCATGAAACGAACAACGCACCTCCTTTAGGCATTAATCACCTTTGATCTCAACAACTTAAGAATATTAAAAAGAACTTTAACTCTTACAAACTCTTCGATTTCAGACCGATCAGATCAAAAGCAACCTCTAAAACTGGCCAAGACATTCACCAAGAGTTATAGACTTCGCCTTATGATTCAGCGAGATTCCACATCCGGACCCAAATCGAACTTTCTCAAGATAATCATCGAGGGAACTCATACCATCTATCCACGCCAGCCCACTCGTTAAATGTACGCATTTATCAAGAATTTCATTCATATCAAATTCGAATTGAAAATGAACGAAATTTTTCTTTCGACGAGCTACCCCTTTAACTCTTCCTACCTGCCATTTTCTAAACCATAAAGCGATTTTTCAAATCCACAATCCTGATTCACAGCCTTCCAACCAAACTATTTTCATTCCTCAAGACGAAGAGAATTCGGAAGATCCGGCATAACAAAAGGCTCGCCTTCCTCTTCCAAATTCAAAGCCAGATACCGATCCATCATACATACATAACGCCTCTAACTAACACCAACACAGAGCAAGAATCTCCATGAAATTTCACAAACCAAAGAACTTTGAAGAACACTGAAAAGAATGTTGATATTTTTCTAAAAGATGATAAAAGGACGCTTTGATCTAAACAGTAAGAAACAAAGTTCTTTTCGACTACTATTCAAAGACTCTAATAAAGAAAAGAGAATAGTTCTATCTTTTTTTTTTTGGGGGGCAATATATTAGTTTGTTTTTCACCATGTGTCAAATGTAATCTTCTAATACATGTGATTTGTGATGTACGTATTATAACATGATGTATGTACATATTATACAGAATACTAAACTATCTTTATGCATATTTTAATCCAATACAGTGCCATGAAGTGCAATAAAAACTTGTGAATGTGATGAAGTGCTATTAAAACATGATTTTTTTTTCCTATATATATATATATATGTTTTTTTTTTTTTTGTAACCCAAAAAACCCCCTTATGATTATTATATAATAAAATTTACCACAAAATAGGATTATCCTAAATAATACAAGCGGATAACATATCTATAATCCTTGCCAAGTTAGTGGGCAAAAATTTCACAATTGATGATTTAGACAAGATTAGAAGTTGGGAATTTTAGTGGCATTTTATCCATTTCGTTTGGTCAAATTTGTCATATCGTAATTAGAAAAATAAATGTGCGTATGATTTGACGATCTGCTTGAACCGAGGCGAAGAGGAAGAAGAGAGAAGCCAAGTGTTGCCCTTTGCCTCTTTCTATTTGTTTTCGTAGCTATTGAATGAGTTTCCGATCCACGATTCCGTCTGTGAACTCAGAATCCGAAGAATCAATACGCGGAATCCGAATCTGATCTCATGTCCTTCTCCTTCTTCAAGCCCTCGAGGCCTAAAACGCCTCAAGAGGTCGTTAAGGCGATCAGAGACAGTCTTATGGCTCTCGACACCAAGACCGTCGTCGAAGTTAAAGCCCTCGAGAAGGTTCTCTCTTAATTCTCGATAAAAGTTTGTACCTATATGCCTAACTGCTGAATTCCAGACATGGGTTTTACTGATTTGGTGTGATTGATGTTGGCTTTTTCACTTGAATTGCTGAAGATCATCATCTCCTTGTAGCTGAAATTTTGCGTTTTGGTTATGTGGGATTTTTGGCAAATCTAATTTGTTTATTGATGAATGCAGAAGTGTATATATGGTGTTTTTGTTAAATGGTTTTCTTATCTTTTTTAGGCTCTGGAAGAAGTTGAGAAGAATTTTTCTTCTCTGAGAGGAATGCTTTCTGGAGATGGTGAGGCTGAACCAAATGCTGATCAAGCTGTACAGTTAGCATTAGAGTTTTGCAAAGAAGATGTTATCTCTCTTGTTATTCATAAGCTACACATTTTGGGATGGGAAGTAAGTGAGAGATTTCAATTTGTTTCCCTTTGTGTCTGTCTAATAGAATCCGTTTACGAACCCGCTGAGTAATGTTGCAGGCAAGAAAAGATTTACTGCATTGCTGGTCTATCTTGTTGAAGCAAAAAGTCGGCGAGACTTATTGCTTTGTGCAATACTTTGAAGATCATTTCGAGTTGCTCGACTCTTTGGTTGTATGGTACATACTGTGAAGATTTGAATTTTTTTTTTTTTGCCTGGCTGAATTTTTTCCTTAGTGGATTTGATTCGTACCTTATGAGTCAATACCGAGAATTTCACTGTTTATGAGCAGCTATGACAACAAGGAGATTGCTCTACATTGTGGAAGTATGCTTAGGGAATGCATTAAATTCCCAAGTCTTGCTAAGTAAGACAAACCCCATATCTGGCTTTTACTATTCAATGTGATTACAAACCTGTTTTAATGAGTTCATTGCCACGCAATGGTCGAGATTTTTCTTTTTCACGCGGTTAAATTTTTGTAGTGCCTTTTCAGGTATATTTTAGAGTCTGCTTGCTTTGAATTATTCTTCAAGTTTGTGGAATTGCCAAACTTTGATGTTGCTTCTGATGCATTTTCAACATTCAAGGTGATTTTTTCACTACATTATTGACTTGGACTTGATTCGGATATTGCCTCAATATACATTACTTTCTTACCTCTCTCGCAGGATCTTCTCACAAAACATGACTCTGTAGTCTCCGAGTTTCTCACCTCTCATTACAGTGAGGTTTGCTTCAGCATCTTTTTCAAGTTTAGATGAAAACATGAGAAGTATTTCTTGGTTATAAATCCTATAACGAGAAACACACATTTAAAAAACTTCTCCTCCTTTAGCTGACGGGTTATTAATGGTTATTTCAGTTCTTTGATATTTATGAAAGACTTTTGACATCTTCAAATTATGTGACGAGAAGGCAATCACTGAAGGTTTTCTTCGCTACAATTCTTATGTTGGTTCTATCTTCGTATATATATATATATATATCACCTCTTGAATAGTGTAGTTAACAATGGGAGTTTCGTGGTTGGTGCAGCTTCTCTCAGATTTCCTATTGGAGACTCCAAATTCACACATAATGAAGAAATTCATCTTAGAAGTTCGTTATTTGAAAGTCATAATGACACTTTTGAAGGTAAGCGGTTAATTTGTGGTTTCATCTTTCTTATTTTGCGGTTACTTTGTCACAAACTCATAACTTATTGCATATAAATGGTTCATGTTCATCTGAGTAGGACTCGAGCAAGAATATTCAAATATCAGCCTTCCATATATTTAAGGTAACATATCTCTTTGTTAAAACGGCAGTGAAATTGGTAACAACTGTTAATAGGTCTCTGAAGATGAGTTATTATCAGATTTTGAAGCCTTTTAAACCGCATCTATTTGTGCGCTTACAGATCTTTGTTGCGAATCCTAATAAGCCACAAGAAGTGAAGATCATTTTGGCAAGAAACCATGAGAAATTACTCGAACTCCTTCACAGTTTGTCCCCTGGTAAAGGTATGATTCAAACTATCTATACTAATTTTTATAAATATTACCCTCTAGATTAGACTCAATTCCATTAATTAAAATCTTGCTTAGGTTCCGAAGATGACCAATTCGAAGAGGAAAAGGAGCTGATCATCGAGGAGATCCAAAAAATGTCTGGCCTGCAAAACCTCAAACTTTAAACATTCTTTTGCCTCATCATTTCTCTCTGTTCCATATGGTGATTCCGAGTCCTGCAAATGAAGTTTCTAGTGGTCTGTGTGTCCAAGTTTCATTACTGCTTGTCTAAACATGAAACTGCTGCTTGTACTAATGAGTGTAGTAATATAACTTTTGATTCTCTTTGTTATCGCTGAGGTGTTCAGATTTATGACTTGTCCCATATATAAAGACCATAACATTTAGTTGCCTATTATGAAGATTGTACTTTTGTATGTAATCTTTGAAATGGATAGACTGATCCACTTAACAGAATCATTCAATGAAACCCTTTTTGTTTTATTTCACAAAAGAGGTCGAAAAAATTACAGATCTGCCAAAAAATGGAATCAGTCTTTTTGCTGATGAGTCAACCTAACGATACAGTTCTAGAGTCGCACAATACGTTCAACAAAATTAGTTTCTTTCAGACAATCTGTAAATTTAAAGAAGTTGCAACAGAATCAGACATCTTCAGATTTCTCATGAGTGCAACATATGTCACACCAGAAGGCTTCAGACCCAAGGCCTTAAGCTCCTTATATACTTTCATGCCTTTCTCAACCTTATTTTCCTTGCAAAATCCTTGAATCAAAGCGTTATATGTGATTGCGTCGGGTGCAACCCCTGTTTCAGACATTTTCTTGAAAAACTCGAATGCCTCGTCTGATTTTCCATGTGAGCAGAAACCTGTGATCACCGTATTGCAGCTTACCGTTGTTTCTCCATAGCCATTTCTGAGCATCTCACTGTAGAATTCTCCAGCAAGCACAAATTCGCCTCTTTTTAAGTGCCCGTGTATCATCACATTGTAAGTGAACTCGTTTGGTCGCATCCCCTTTTTTATCATCTCAAACCACAACTTCCTCGCGCTCCCTAACCATCCCTTCTCACATAATCCATGGATCATTATAGTATACACGACTCTGTCAGGTGCATAGCCTTTGTCTTTCAAATTCTTGAATATATAATAAGCCTCGAGCTGCTTGTTATTCTTACACAACCCATTTATAATCTCCTGGTATGTATAAATATTCGGGAAATGGTTCCAAGCTATCATCGTATGAAGAATTTCCGACATACAAGCATAGTTCCCAATCTTACAGAACCCAGATATCAACTTGGCATACACATCATGTCCTGGATCAAGCCCTTGTTTCAAACCCTGCTTCAGAAGCTCATAGCCTTCTGAAACCTCACCACCATCACACAAAGCTTGAATCAAACACCGAATCCTCTCTAGATCAACCTCAGATTCCATCATTTCCTGGTGAAGTTCCCAAAAACGATCGAGTTTCCTAGCTTTCAAGCAACCTAATAAAACAGAATTGCAGGTCACAACTGAAGGGCTAATTCCCATCTCTTTCAGTACATTATACACTTCAATAGCTTCCTCTACCAACCCATCTTCACTAAGACACTTAACGTATTGCTCTAATAACGTGGGCTCAGGGTTAAAACCAGTGGTATCGAGAAAACTTTTAGCAGCTTTTACGGCTTTTGCATCCAAAAGGGCACCAAAGAGAAGATTTAAAGAAACGGGATCAGGTGTGTAATCATAGTTCGAACACAACCATCGGAAGAACCGCAGAAAAAACAGAACATTGTTCTGAGATTTCAACAATTCTCGAAAAAACAAAGGATCTGCGAAATTAAACGACGGGAAATCAGATACCAGAGTTTGTTGCCATCTCTGTCTCTCTCTCATGATCGTAGAGACAGTTTTAGCCATCTCCGTATACGTGGCTCCACCTCCGGCCGATTTATGCTCATCGGCCTTGGTTTCACTATCCCGAGACTCGGCTGTGAGATTCCGTATCTGGGTATTAGGGTTCTGTCTAGTTCGGTTTCTAAAGAGGATGATCAAATACGACTGACCTCTACTCATGGCGTATCGTTAACTTTTCCCTGATTCGTAACTCAAAAACTGGAATTTAAGCCCCAAAGCAGAGCTAGACGCAAATCGTAGAAGAAAGGAGGTTTGGTTGTTATTCCGGGAGAAAATTTTCGAATCCTTTCACTGGAACCCTAGATTCTTGATCCCCAATTTGATTTGGATCTTTTGTCATCTTTCATAATAAAGTTTGGAGTTTGGACTTTGGGGTAATAAAAAATATAATAATAAAGTTTATTACAGCATCAAATTTTTTTTTTTTTTGTCAATATGTTATGACATCAAATTTAGATTAAAAAAAAGAAAAAAAAAAGTTCAATGGACGGATAAAAAAAGGGGCTTGCTTTTGCTTCTTCTTCATCTTCTCTCTCTTTCTCTGTATCTATCCATCTATCTATCGTCTTCGCTGAAATCCCTAATTAATTTGTGTCTAACCACCATCAATTTCCCCCCGCAAAGAGAATGTGGAAGGTCGTGAAATGAAGCCTCTTAGTGAATTCCAACCGCTGAGAGTTTCAAGCTCTCTCGCAATCTCCGTCTGTTACTGATTCGGTTGGTCTTTGGTCGCTTCGACGGGAATGGAGAGGTAATTTTGGGGGAAAGTTATGGCTGATTTGTTTTTCTTTTTTTATTTATTATTCGTTCTTGTGTTGCTGGCTTCAATTAGATGAGTGTACTTAGATTTCGAATCTTCTCTGGTTTTGATAAAGCTCCCATTTTTGAAAATTGTAATGTTTGTTACTGTTGACGGATTTTGATTAACTCTTTTGAGTATTTTATCAATTGCAGTGCAGATACTGAGCTTAACAGTTTCAACAACATGGTTGCTAAAGCATATCCTGTACGGATTTTGCATCACAACAACAACGGCATAACGGAAGATGAAGAAGGTGGCTCAGGAGTCGAACCTTACGTGGGTTTAGAATTCGATACCGCAGAGGAAGCTCGTGAGTACTACAACGCTTACGCCGTTCGAACGGGTTTTAAGGTTAGGACTGGTCAGTTGTATAGATCAAGAACTGATGGTACGGTTTCGTCTAGGAGGTTTGTGTGTTCAAAGGAAGGTTTTCAGCTGAACTCGAGAACTGGATGCACCGCGTTTATTCGCGTGCAGAGACGTGATACTGGGAAATGGGTTCTTGACCAGATCCAGAAGGAGCATAACCATGAGCTTGGAGGTGAAGGTCATGTTGAGGAGACGACTCCACGTCCTTCAAGAGCTCCAGCTCCTACGAAGCTAGGTGTGACGGTTAATCCGCATAGACCCAAGATGAAAGTTGTTGATGAGTCTGATAGAGGAACACGGTCCTGCCCAGGTGGTTTCAAACGCTTCAAAGGTGGTGGTGAAGGAGAAGTGAGTGACGATCATCATCAAGCGCAGCAGCCTAAGGCGGTTACTGGTACTGAGCCGTATGCAGGTTTGGAGTTTGGTTCGGCTAATGAAGCGTGCCAGTTTTATCAGGCGTATGCGGAAGTTGTTGGGTTTAGAGTTCGGATCGGTCAGTTGTTCCGTTCGAAAGTCGATGGATCAATCACATCGAGACGGTTTGTTTGTTCGAGAGAAGGGTTTCAACATCCATCGAGAATGGGTTGTGGAGCTTACATGAGGATCAAAAGACAAGACTCTGGTGGTTGGATCGTCGACCGTCTCAATAAAGATCATAATCATGACCTTGAACCGGGGAAGAAGAACGACGCCGGTATGAAAAAGATAACGGATAATGGGACTGGAGGATTGGATTCTGTTGATCTTATTGAGCTAAACGATTTTGGTAACAACCACATCAAGAAAACCCGAGAAAACAGAATCGGTAAAGAATGGTATCCGCTGCTTCTCGACTATTTTCAGTCTAGACAAACCGAAGACATGGGATTCTTTTACGCCGTTGAATTGGATGTCAATAATGGAAGCTGTATGAGCATTTTTTGGGCGGATAGCCGAGCAAGATTTGCTTGCAGCCAGTTTGGGGATTCCGTTTTTTTCGATACTTCATACAGAAAAGGAAACTACTCTGTTCCGTTTGCTACTATCATCGGTTTTAACCATCATAGGCAACCCGTGCTTCTCGGGTGTGCCATGGTTGCTGACGAATCTAAAGAGGCTTTCTTATGGTTGTTCCAGACATGGCTTCGCGCCATGTCAGGTCGTCCTCCGAGATCCATTGTAGCTGATCAAGATTTGCCTATCCAGCAAGCTTTGGTCCAAGTATTTCCCAGGGCACATCACCGGTACTCAGCTTGGCAAATTAGGGAAAAAGAGCAGGAAAATCTCAGACTGTTTCCAAGTGAATTCAAGTATGAATATGAGAAATGTATATACCAGACTCAGACAACGGTCGAGTTTGACTCAGTTTGGAATTCTCTCATCAACAAATACGGTCTAAGAGATGACATTTGGCTCAGAGAAATCTATGAACAGCGCGAGAATTGGGTTCCCGCGTATCTAAGAACAAGTTTCTTCGCCGGAATCCCAATTAACGGAACCATCGAGCCTTTCTTTGGTGCTTCACTTGACGCTCTGACGCCTCTCAGAGAATTCATTTCCCGATATGAACAAGCACTCGAGCAGAGACGAGAAGAGGAAAGAAAAGAGGATTTCAATTCTTACAACTTACAGCCGTTTCTTCAGACAAAAGAACCCGTGGAAGAACAGTGCAGAAGACTCTACACGCTAACCGTGTTCAGAATCTTCCAGAGCGAACTCGTCCAGTCTTACAATTACCTTTGTCTGAAGACATACGAAGAAGGAGCAATCAGTAGATTTCTGGTGAGGAAATGTGGGAATGAGAATGAGAAACACGCTGTGACTTTCAGTGCGTCGAATCTCAATTCTGGTTGCAGCTGTCAAATGTTTGAACACGAAGGAATTCTCTGTAGACATATTTTGAAAGTGTTTAATCTTCTGGACATAAGAGAGCTCCCGTCACGGTACATACTGCACCGATGGACCAAGAACGCTGAGTTTGGGTTTGTGCGTGATATGGAATCAGGCGTGAGTGCTCAGGATCTTAAGGCCTTGATGGTTTGGAGTTTGAGAGAAGCTGCTTCTAAGTACATAGAGTTTGGGACATCGTCTCTGGAGAAGTATAAGCTTGCTTATGAAATAATGCGTGAGGGTGGGAAGAAACTTTGTTGGCAGAGATGATGAACTCGGCTTGACCATGTAAGATCAATCTTCTTCATAGATGTCTAAAATTAAGATCATTTCTGAAAGTTGTTGAAGTTTCTTGTGTTAGACATTAAAGATTGAAAAGGTTGTTATCGTTGCTGTAGGTATTTTTTGCTTTACCCTTGAAGAAGATGAAGTCTTGGTCGCGGTTCTAATCTTTTACCTTTTTGATAACATGGTCGCTGCAAGAGGTGGATTAGGTGGTGGTGGAGTTGGAGTTGTGGTCATTGTGGTTCCTAATGATAATCATCATTGTAATGACGCTTCCGGTGATGGATCGATGACATGTTTGTTCTCTTATGTGTTTGTTTATGTTGTTCCAAAGGATCTGAGAAAGTGAAACAACAGATCAGAATTAGGATTTTGTTTTTTTGGGCCGGCGGGGAAGATATAGATCCTGTTTAGTGAATCAAATCGTTTGATGTCTAAGTAGAAGCAAAGAATGTAATGTAATATTATTATCGATCTCTTCGTTTTTTGTTTTTTTATTTGCATCAATCAATCATTTTATTCAAATCTTCTCTGTTTGTAACTGATGTACGATTCTTCAAACTTATATCATGGTTTACATCCGAAACGAATCCATTAAAACCATAAACAAATACATCATTACAAACATGTTTTTGTTTGTTTGTTAAGATGCTAGCTAACATGGTTTGCAAATTATAATTTATCATATTCATTCTATTTCGACGAAGATAAAATTCTAGATTCAATTTTCTTTCACATAATAACGTACATAATCATGGTACATAAAATAAAAATAGCAAAAGAATAAATCAATCAACAACACACAATTACAGGATCTTAAAACAAATGTAAAACGCTTTTAAGAAGAAAACCAAAGCAATAATCTTGAAACTCAAACTCTCCCAACAACATGAGGCCCTTGTCCAGCCACTCTCCCAACATGAGGCCCTTGTCCAGCCACTGTTTCTCCAACTCCAACGTGAATAGCTCCGGTGCACAGCAACTGAGTAGCACTCACAATTATTGTCAGAACTTCAAGAGTTCTCTGCAAAACCAAAAACAAAAAATTATCAACAAAACACAAAAACATTATTAAGTATCCGTTAAAAAACATTTTACAAATTAACTTTCTTAGAATTAAATTTTAAAAACAGAGTAAAAAAGCTCACTAGATTGGCTTCGGTCCAGCCTATGTTAATCTCCTTACATGCCAATCTGTACCAACAGCATATCGGTTAATATTTGGTTTTGCAGAGTGAGAAAAATTGAACCGGATTAAAACCCGGTTAAATATAATTTAAAACCGGATGGTGAGTTTACCCCATGGCGAGGAGAGTGAGAGACCAAGAGATGAGAGAAGAAGCGGCAGCAGCGTGGAGATTCGGAGAATCCCATCGAAGAACGTTGAGAAGTCCGGTGAGTGATGTGGCCATTCCGACGACGCCGGCGATTAACGTGAATATTACGAAAAAACCAGTCGCCATGTTTCCCACGGGGAAGTATATCGGGAAGATCTTCGCTGGAAGAGACAGCGTCGACGCTACAAAAACCACAAAAAAAAAAGATTGATGACATTTTCAATTCTAAAAATGTTGGATTTATTATTAATTAAGAAGTTGTTATTTACCGGAATCGCGACTTCTTTCGATGCCGTGATTAACAGCCCAGGAAGCGATGACGGTGACGACAAAATAGAGACCAAGATTCAGCATCAGAAGCATGAAAGCTGCCGACTTTGATCCGCCTGAAGCCATGCCTACAAGATTCTCCGACAAGAATATAAAATACTTCTTCAAAATAAACCAGACAAGTCCTTTCCTCCGGTTTTGTCTTGGGATAATCACAAATCTCTGCAGATGCGTTGTATATTTATCCAGTTCATAGGAATACAAGTTTCTTCAGCTGGAAGCAATCTCTTTAATTCCTTACTTTGTCCTTAACTTTGGGCAAAGAATCAAATCCGAACCTTCAATGTTCGTGCGAGACCTATTTGCTTATTTGCTGTAAAGAAAAGAATAGCTCGAGATGGAGAATGAGAAAAATATTAACACTTTTTCCGAGAAAATCTGTCAGACTGAAACTTCTGCCGGAAGACAGCGAAGCAAAGAGAGGGAAAAAAACCAATAAATGAAAGAATATATTTGCATAATTGTTAAGTGTTATTCATTCTTCTTACAAAACAATGAATCATATTTGCAGCTCTAATGCAGAGCTCTGGGATTCTTTGTAGGATGATTGTGTATGGCTCAATTATCCTCGAGAACTTTCAAGGCTCGCTCGGCTAGTGAATGGACCGTTCTGCTATGACGGCTTAGTCCAACAGTACCGGAGAAAACATCAAAGTTCTCAAGCTCAGCCGTATTTTCTAGGACCTTCTCAAGCTCTTTCTCCAGACCCAATTCTCTAAACACCACTACATTATTCTCCACATCATCTTCCATCATCCAAATCGCTAGCTCGATCACAAACCTCCTAATTCTTGGAACCTTAATCGCCGGCTTGTCATGCTTTTTCAGAATCAAGACCAATGAGTTCGCCAGTTCCCACCTCTTGATCCCTGAATCCATGAAAACATAGCTCGATTCTTTCGAACTCATGAATCTAAACACTTGTGCTGCTAATCCCACCATCACTTCCTGTAATTTGTTGTTTTCTGATGTTATTGACTTCAACACCTGCAACAGAAAGAGAAAGTTTCCGGATTTGCTACTCGATATAGTTACTGGATTAGAGTTGTACATAAGCTTGTATATCAGAATACTAACCGTTGGTGCTGCTGCTTTAACGAACTTCAGGTCATGAAAGCATTCATCCCCAGAGTATAAGCACAAGTTTCTCAAAACTCTTGCAGCATTCACACGGATCGAAGGAACTTCAAGTGCTTCCACAAGTCTTCCCATAACCCCAAGCCTAAGAACATGGAGACAGTTGCTCTTGCTCTCCAACACAAGCATCGCGATCGCTTCTCCTGCAGCGATCCTCACACATCCCTCATTCCCCTCGTCCCCGTGTGTTTCCCGATTAAGGAATATGTTAAACAACTCTTTCAGAACACCACCAGTTCCGCCAATTCTCTCCCGAGCTTCCGCCTCAAGTGCAAGATTGGTCAAGATCCTGATCCCGAGTTTCTGCAGCTTTGGGTATCTCGCCCCATGTCTCAGTACATCTCTCACATTGCTAACTGTAAATACAATCTCAGAGATTTCTCTCCTGAGGCACTTCCCTGTGTTCCCTGTTGTGCTAGCTAGCATTTTCACCAACTGCAGCGACCGTTTCAGTGTCAGAACCCGTGACCTTGCGACGTCAGCGTTTTCATCCCTCAACAGAATTTCGTCCGCGTGTGTGAAATCAATTATCTTCGGAAGAAGACCTCTCGTATTGCCGAGTTTTCCACAGTTGTCATGATCTTTGGCTAATTTCTTCAGAATCAAAAGGCCCAGATTGTTGAATCTCCAGAAATCGTAGTGTAGATTATGGTCGTGGAACACTTTTTTCTCTCCAATCTCATCAGGCGCTTCACCTGATGACCTAGTGTTCTCTAACAACGATGAAATCGATTCCATTGCACCAGAGATCCCAGCGACTCTTAAAGAATTCTGCTTTTTACCAGCTAGTTTCGATAGTATCTCGGCAGCTGATCTCCTAATCTCTTCCTCTTGCAGATCTTTCCAGTTCAACATTTCCACCAACCTAGTCAGAAAAAAAGTTACCAACAATTACAATACTCCTCAGATTCATTTCCCTGTAAAATCTGGCATTTTGATTAGTAAAGGCCAAACCTTTCTATGACAGGAAAGTTAATTCCGATCTTCTCAAGTGTATCCTCCGAATAACGTTCAGTCACTGCAAACTGCCTGAGAATCCTTGCTCCAATGAGCTGTTCATCAGAAGAGTTCGAGTTCAAAAGCTCCATACCAAAGCTCACTATATCCATCTTCAAACCATCAAATATACTCCCATTGACACACTTTGAGTACGAATCATAGAAAAATCTCTTGATCGAGACCAAACCAGTAACCCCAAACTCACACTCTCTTGTCACATTCTCAAGCAAATTACAAACACTGACTTGCCACTCCCAATAAGCTTTCTCCGCAAGAAACAACAAGGCTTCAGCAAAGGCGAGCGAGTAGAATATGTTGAGAGCAGACTGTCTATTCCTCTTGTCTGTATCTCCTTTGTGAACATCTCCATAGTTATGCCTAACAAGCTTGTAAGAAGACAAAGCTACACAAGCCGTTGCAGAGAGAAGCTGGAGCCAGTAAAGAAGCCTACTCACTGTACTGGAGATAAAGAACCATCTCGCGTATGGAAGAAGAGGTACATCTGAGTTCTTCCATGTCTCCAACGTCGTTTCTCTAACGACACAGTCTCTTGTCGTCGCTTCCCTCGATCGTGGCTTGAAGATCGATTCACTACAGAGAAACACACAAACGATTGTTCATTAGGTGTAACCCGAAATCTTATTGAATCCAGCTCGATTATGCAAAATCAAACCTGATTCGTTTTAGATTCCTGAGAAGCGAGGCTGAGCTTGATCGAAGAGCGCGAAAGCTACTGATTCCGACGCCGGCGACGGTCCAAGTGGCTTGATGTTGCCATTCGAGCTCGTGACTTCTGCTGAAGATTCTAGCACCTTCGATTAGGAGAATGATGGTGATGAACCAGAAATCGGAACCGTCGAGTGTGATAGCGAAGCCGCCGAGAAGAACCACCGTAGCCCAGATAAACCCTAGGGTTCCGATACCAGTTGCGGTTTTTTCGAGAATCGCGAGTTGTAGAGCGAATAGCGTTAGCTTCTTCTCCGGAGCTGGGACTGTTGATTTTCTACGAAACGCAAACGCGGAGGAGACGGAAGCTGCGTCTGCGGTTTCGCCGCTGTCGCCTTTCTCAATGCTGCTTCGTAGATCGAAAACGGCATCGTTTGAGCCTCTAGATTCTTCCAATTTTTGAAGCTCCGATACCTATACAAAAATGAAGAGGGCATTGTACTTCATTAATAAATAACTTTTAGTAGTTAAACATATATAAAACTATTAAACAAACTGATTTTTTGGAAAAATAATAATAATATCTGATCAGCATTTCCAAGTTCAAATTGAGATTTTTTTTTTTTTTAATCTTTGTAAATATGAAGAGGACAATATTTTGTTATCAATATTAAGTGAAAATGTACAAGCTTGATTAAAAGTTTTCATGGAAATCTAAACTGAAAAAACAGCTTAAAGATAAAGTAAGAAATTAATGTGATAAAAACCTGCAAACGAATGCTTCGATCTTCGTCGTCTTCAAACTTTCTTGAATCCATTATAAACCTTTTTTGGTTGTTTTTACTCGTTTCCTACTCAAATCGCAATCGAAAATTGTCACTTTATCTTTCTTTCTTTTTCGTTTTTGAATAGTAATGACTTGAGGAGTTGTTGATGATGCAGAGAAACGAGTAAAGCGTGGTTTTACATTCTTCATTTATATATGGATGTACATATATATATATAGAGAGAGAGAGATAGAGAAAGGAGAGAGAGGGAAGCAAAATAGGCAAAAGGAGTGGGGAGAAAGTTAGCAAATAAGGTAAATACCGCAAGAGGAAATGTGCAAGAAAGTGTAACTTCAAGATTATTGTTGTATGCTTCACACTGCAATTCTATGACCAAAAGTTACATGTAATAACAACTGCAAAAAAAAAAAAACACTTTTGTGACATGTTACAGCCATCTTCTTTTATAACTTAAAAAGGTCAATTTATATTCCTTTTTGCTTTATGTTTTTTTTTTAGTTTAGTTTTTCCTTTCTTATTATAGTAAATTGAAAAGGTAAAAGATTTATGGTTACATGGTTAGTTACTTAGTTACATGTTACTTATCTATCCTTTTGCAATTTTATGACTTAAAGTAACATAATTACATGTTGCTTACTTTATCCTTCTCAAAGCCGCCTTGACTCTTTTTACCTTCCATCAATAAACTGTTTTTTAAGGCAAAAATATAACAACATACAATTACTATTTTTAGAATCTAATATGATCAGTTATTGTCCTTACGTCAATAATTGTACGATTTATTTGCCGTCTTTAGGTTAACAAAGCCGTGGGGATTGTTTGTATTTGCTTTGTATTGGCGTCTAGAATTTCTAGAAAATGGTTTGGTAAAAGCAAAATTACATTTTTTCTAATGTAAACATATATTTTAAAATGTAAACGCAAAACAATAAAATTCTACATCATTATTCATTAACATTTGTTTTTTTTTTAACTATAATGTGGCCAAATTACTTATTAGTCTAGTAATTGAGTAGCTTTAGTTTTCAAGAACTCTTATAATTCGATCCCTGCGTTTAACATTCATGTAGCAAACAAAAAGCTATAATGTGAAAACTACTAATTTGGTAGAATATTTGTACTAATGTTTTAGATAAGTCACGAATTATTGGTACTAAAAAAAGTTGACGTATGGAAATGTAATGAAATAGAAACTTTAATTATATAATTAGTGACTCGACAACTCGGTGAGAGCAATGGTGACTTGCAAGCATATGTGTTCCGCAGAAGTCTTCTTGTGTGAAGCTAAAGGCTCAAATGGGACCCCACTTAATCCTCCCTTTGTAGAAAAAAACACACACATATCTTCCATTAAAGATAACTAAATTTGTTAATCTCTTAAACCAATAAACCAATGTACTAAACAAAATAGGGAGAAAATCACATCAAGTGTGGCTTTTACAAATCCTTGTACTAGAACATTTCCACTCTCCATTATGAATCACTGAAGTTTACAACAAAACTTAGCTCTGATACACGACGTGAGAAATCGAACCGCCTCCCTTTGTATGTGATGAAGATGATGAGAAATGAAATGAAAAAACCAATGAAGAGTATGGTATCGTTTGGTTAATTAAGTAGGCTTTATATTGAGTTTAAGCGCTTAAGCTGCAAATTTAGGCGTAGTTAGGTAGCACTTGGAGATCGATCATAAATAGGGAGTAGTTAGGAAAAAGATTTAGCATTCAACACAACAGATTTAGAATTCCTCTAAAGATAAGAGGGAAGAAAGATATTTGTGTAAAATTAAGAGTTTCGGTAAACCTAATAAATTACACAAGTTTAAGAGTATTCTACCAAAAACATAAGAGTCTTAAACAAGTGCGAGTTAGTGAGTGAGTCTCTTGTTGTATCAAAAGAGAAACTTTATAAATTCTGTGTTCCTCACTCCATTCCTAGTTCTCTTCATCACATAAATGAACTTGGGACATTCCAACTGAGAAAATGGGAATTGCTTTTAAAAAAAAATAAGTAGCTGAGAAAACAAATGAAAAACCATCAAATTCTAACAATTCTCTGATGAACCTTAGACTTCTCAGCATCAATAATAGATTCCACACGCTTAACAGAATCATCAAGCTTCCCTTTGGCATTCACAACCACATAATCAAAATCCTTAATATGCCTAATCTCTTCTCTCGCCGTAGCAACCCTAACAAGCAACTCTTCACGACTCTCTGTTCTCCGATCAATCAACCTCTCAACCATGGCAAGCTCACTCTCCGCAACAATGAAGATAAACACAGCAGAGTTCCCAAGAATATTCCTCAATGTCTGAGCTCCTTGTATATCAACTCTCAAAACAATGTCATATCCTTTACCCATGAATTCTTGAATCTGCTTCTTAGGTATCCCTTTGTAATGTCCATAAACGAGTGCGTGCTCAAGAAGCTCATCTTTCTCAACCATTGACAAAAACTCATCTTTCGAGACAAAGAAGTAATCGTTACCGTCGATTTCTCCGGGCCTCATCGGACGGCTCGTAGCTGTGACGACAAAATGGAGACTTTCACGAACTTCTCGAAGCTTGTTGATGACTGCGTCTTTACCAACTCCGCTTGCTCCACTTATCACGATGATAAGAGGGTTTGGTGGAGGAGTTATGGGATCGATGCTGAAGCAAAAACCCAGATGGGATTCGATTGAGCGAAGCAATTCGGGTTTGTTGGCTGATGGAATTGAGGTGGGGTTAGGGTTTTGAGTGGAATCGGACATTTTTAAGGAGGAAGAGTGGAGACGACGGAGAGATTGGGGATAAGATGGCGATTTGAAGATGGGTTTGGTTGAAATTGGGAAGATTGTGGAACGGAAGAGAGAAGAAGAGAGTTTACTAAACATTTGGGGATTAAAGGAGGAGGAACATTTTGGGATGTGCAGAGGTTAGGGTTTATGAATTGGTTCCTTTAGCTCGGCGTTGACGGTGCACTCTTTTTCTTCGGTTTGACCCACCCATCTTCTCGATGCTTCGGTTTTTTTTTTTTTTTGTTCCTTAGGCTTTGAATAGTCTGCTGCAGATAGAGGGACAAAATTGTCGGCGGATTAAACAGCATTTTATTTACTGTTTATAATTCAGAAAAAAAAAATTAGAACATCTCCAATCCATTTCTATTTTGGAGTGTGTTTTTTTCCAACTCAGTTCCAAGATGCAGAAAATCTAACTCCAAAATGGAGTCGTGACTTAAAAATCTCTAAAAATGGAGAAAATTTTGAAGATCTTTATTTTGCAGTTGAAAATAGAGTAAGGTTGGAGGTATGTGACTCCAAAATAGAGTTTGGAGGTGAATGTGGAATAGGGTTGGAGATGGTCTTATGGAGCAACTAAATACCGTTTCTATATAAGCTTTTAATAGTTGTGGTGAATGGGTCGAACAAAACCGTTTGTCAATTGGACCGTTTGTACGTTATCATTCATAACTTGTAGTTTGTAGTCGTGATGACGGAAAAATATGAAAGAAATCTGTCGCAGATCAAATACGAATCGATTTTACATAAAAATAAAAATAAGTTTGTTTCGCGGCAGAATTTTGTCTACTTCAAAAATAAAATGATCTAATACGTGTTTAGTTTTTTTTTAATCTATAACATCCATTCAAAAGTATATAATAAAATTGTTATACAACGGATTGTTATCCGTCCTAAAAATAAAATGATTTGTCATGCTAATAGTTCAATCCGCTGTATCAGTAACATCCATCAAAGCTTTGTGCTCTTAAACAAATAAATAAAATAAAAACTACTACTTGTTCTGTTTCACTTTTAAGGGGGTGTGAAGATATTGATACGTCATGTGATATTGTGTGATTCTGGAATTTTGCTAATTGCACCAAACCGGGATGGTCGGGTTAATAATATAGAAAGGGAATTACAAAGTTAGAAAACACACGCAGACCAAAAACCCGGTTTGTCGAACGAGCAGAAGATGGCGATGCAGAATCTAGGATCCTCTAAAGTATTCGAAACGATTCTTCATATTTCTCTATTAATCTCTTGCATTTTTTTTGTTTAGGGTTTTGTAATGGAAAATTACAAGGTAGGTTTGGGCAATTGATCTGGTCGAGTTTGATGCATGTGTTCAGGCCTGTACGGTAACTTTAAGTGTGGTATGTATCGATTAGAATTTTTTTTTTGAGAAACAATAAATCATCGATCTGATGGAGGAAAAACTCACTCTTGCAGTTGCAGCATTTAACGAGAAGGCAGAGTTAGATGCACACTATGCAAACGAATCAAGCGAATGTACGATCATAGCAGACCGTTATATCGCAGAACTTGAACTTGTGAATGCTGAGGTAATGAGTGTGTAAGTGCTTGATGCTATTAATTAGTATTGCTGGATTTGTGATATGCGTTCCCAATATGATTGCTTGATGGGTTCCATATGTTGTGCTTCTCAAGTTGAGAGGTAGTTTTTTTTTTTTTTGGACAAAGAGACAAGAGTCACTAGCTTTTCTTGGCCTAGATGAGACTTAGAATTGATGTGTTGATTTTACGAGCCTTGAGCTTTACTTTTTCGTGGTTCAGTTGATAAAGATGGTTAGAGAAGCTTGGGATAAGTGAAGATGAACCGAGAACACGTGACAATTATGTGCTGCTATTTCATGTTAATTTTATCCTTATGCAGTTTATGAGATTAAAAACTTAAGTTGTTATTTTGATGAAACACGTCTTTGGAGTATGTTCCAAATCAAACCTTGAAAATTACATAGCTCAGAGGTTCACAGATTCATTTCCAGAAGTTCACAAATTCCTGAAAGCTAACAACAAGCATTCTTGTGCCCAAACAAGTGATAATGCACTCTTTTACAAGTTTCTTGTACCGGTTGTTTCTTCATTAAATTACATGGACACAGGCAAAGGCATGGTCATTCGAATTATTAAGTATTATTCTTGAAAAATATCAAACATCAAGCGTCATGGACATAGAGATATGAACATAACCCAGACTCAAGTTTTGTTTGTAAGTTTGAAAGTTTGAAACACAAAACTCATTTGAAAGCTCTTTCTTCCCTCTTCTTCCTTCTCAGCTCATTTTAAACACAAAACTGAAATCAAAATTTCCAGATTAGAAGAAGAAAAAAGGAGTTCTTGCTTATGATGATTTACCTTTAGCTGGATAACATAATATTTTGCATCCTTTTCTAGATCGAGTGGGCAAAGAGCAGTACCTGATGAGAAGAGCAAAACAAGGATTAATCACAAGCAAAAAAAAAAAAAAACTAAAAATCTTTAAAACAAAAGAATGTAATTAAGCCCTCCCCACGCAACATACCAATCTTATATCCAAAATACGCTATTATCCCTTTAACACAAAGTGCTCTCAACAACCTCAAACCAAAACCAGTTCTCCGCATTATATTCTTACAAGCGGTTCGTATGTTTGGTTTACAATAAATTGAAAATTAGATTAAAGAATATGATTAGAAAAACAGTTAAATATAGTTCGAAACGACGGCCCAATAGACCCAATGTGAAGGCACTTAAAAAGGAAACTGAGAGGAAGTGGAAAATTTAAAAAAAAAAGTAATTATCGGGAAAAACAAATCTTATGAAAGCTAAGAGTTTTCCTATTTAATTTCGTGCACATTAAGATTTGCACGTAAGTAAATAATAGTCTTAATGATATTAATTAAATATTATTACGTTTTATAATTGGCTACAGCTTCTGTCCCTAACTCTGTAATAAAAAACCCAAAATATCACTTTGTTCTTACATTCTCTCTCTCTTTCGTTCACCGACGTCATCGATCTCCTTACGCTCCATCTCTGCCGGAGACATCCGCCCGATTCTCAAACCCCTCCGTTCTTCTCTCCCTCCGATTCCGGATTCCAATTTCGTTCTTTGTGATTTCTCTCAAAACCCCTAAATTTTGTTCCTTTTTTCGACCTTGATTTCGCTTCTGAATCTGTTTTTTTTTTCTGGATTCTTCCCAAAATTTCAAGACTTTGATTCCTGAGGGAGTAAATTTTAGATATTTTTTTTGTTTTTGGGATCCTCGTCTTGTTGATGGGCACAACTAGGGTTTGCACGGAGGTTTCTTTTGGATCTTCGAAATCGCTTAGCCAGTCTCTCACGGTGTCGACATCTACCACAGAAACCGTCAATGGCTTCCATGAATTCAAGATCTGTGGCTATTCTCTCGCCAAAGGGGTTGGTGTCGGCAAATACGTCGCTTCCGATACGTTTATGATCGGTGGTTACTCGTGGGCAATCTACTTTTATCCAGATGGGAAGAGTCCGGAGGATAACTCTTCTTACGTTTCTTTGTTCATAGCACTCGCTAGCGAAGGAGCTGATGTGAGGGCTTTGTTTGAGCTCACGCTTGTGGATCAGAGTGGTAATGGGAAGCATAAGGTTCATAGCCATTTTGGTAGAGCTCTCGAAAGCGGTCCCTATACTCTCAAGTATCGTGGAAGCATGTGGTGAGTATCTCTCTCTCTCTATGCATTGAACGTTTCAAGCTTGCTATAGTAGTTCACGCTTTTTGTGATGAATTTAGGATGTTTGGATATGGAATTAAGATAGATTGGTATGTTTTGGTTGCTTACAATGTCAATAATGTGTTTGTTGGTTGCTTGGTTTAGGGGATACAAGCGGTTTTTCAGGAGGTCCAGTCTAGAATCGTCGGATTATTTGAAGGAGGATAGTCTCTTGGTTAGGTGCCGTGTGGGTGTGGTGAAGTCAGTTACGGAGGGACCGAGGTGTTACAATATCCCTGTGCCAGTTTCTAACTTGGGACAACAGTTGGGAAATCTTCTGGAAAGTGGGAAAGGCTGTGATGTTATTTTCCAAGTTGATGGAGAAACATTCAACGCACACAAATTGGTTCTTGCAACGCGTTCCCCGGTTTTCAAGGCACAGCTTTTTGGCCCGTTAGGAGACCGAAATACCAAATGCATAACGATAGAAGACATGGAAGCACCCATTTTCAAGGTCCTCCCTTTAACCGTCTTTCTGGGATTACATCTGTTAGATCTGGGACTGTGTAAGTAGATTATCTACAGTCAATGGGTCTTACATGGTCTTATAGGAAGAGATAGATTTCTTGGTTCCTTGCCTTTTTTTTTTCCGGGTGAGTGATGGTGGTGTCATACAGGATTGTCTATTCACGGATGTACCATCCGGGATCTTCTCCTGGGGCGCTACTCCTGTTCTCGAGTTTACTCACCCGGGATAAGGTTCTTCCTTTCTGCTTCTCTTCCTAGTTGGTTGCATGAATGTCTGTTTTGTTATTGTCTTCTATGTAGCTAATACATGGACATATCTATGTGGTTACGATGTGTAATTTCTTTTCCTCGTAGACTTATTTATGTGAGTCAATCAGTCAACTAGATGAACAATATGGAACTTCAGCATATGAAAAGAGATTGGCTTGTGGGTTTAGAGTTAATATCTCGTGGGCGTATTTGACTGTAGAAACTTCAAGTTCTGTGATGTAAAATATGAATTTTTTTTGTCTTCCCTTTGTCACATAGTTCCTATAAGTCGCTTCCTCTAGGTACAGATCCTCGATTCCTTTAGTTCTACTCTGGATGTGTAACCTGATACGAACCCTCTTTCCCATGTTTTATTGCTGTTTGTGCAGGTATTGCTCCATTTTATCTACTGGGACGGATTGCCTGATATGCAAGAGTTAATGGGCGCCGACTCTACATTGGCTTCTACTCTTGTGGCTCAGCATCTGCTAGCAGCGGCAGACCGTTATGCTCTTGAGCGGCTTAAAGCAATCTGTGAGTTAAAACTCTGTGAAGGGATCTCCATAAACACGGTTGCAACTACCTTGGCCCTAGCGGAGCAGCATCATTGTTTCCAGCTAAAAGCAGTGTGTCTCAAATTCGTGGCATTGCCAGAGAACCTGAAAGGTAAACACATAAGATCATTCTTTTGCTGTAAGATCGATCTGAGTCAACTGTCTATTCACACATAATAAGAATTGTTTCTGTTTTTATCAGCTGTGATGCAAACAGATGGGTTTGATTATCTGAAAAAGAGTTGCCCATCTTTACTAACTGAGCTATTGGAGTATGTGGCAAGGCTTAGTGAACACTCTGTTATAGCTTCTGGGCATCGAAAAGAAATATTTGCTGATGGTTGTGATGCGAATGGAAGACGAGTGAAGCCTCGGTTGCACTGAACGGAAGAGATTGAAGAAAGATTTGTGCATTGTATAATCTCTGTTAAGGATAATATGGCTGATCTAATCCGATCCAGCAAGTACAATGAATCTATTTCAATGTTTTTTTCATAAATCAAAGATCCAATGAAATTTGGGGATTAATCTCGTTATTATCAGAGTATTAGGTGAAACAGATAAGAGTTCACGGGATATAAGAATTGTAGGCAATATAAGTGTTACAACGTAGATAAACAAAGGTTGTCTTAAGAACACAAAGCTATGAAGACAAATTACATGACAGGAGCTGTAAGAAGACTCTTCTTTATCTTCTCACCCTTCTTTCTCTCATCTCGCTCTTAAGCCATGTCTTATTCTCTTCATGTTTCAGCTCTTGATAATGCGATGGATGATTCAAAGGGCCTTCTCCTTTAGTTCTCCCTAACACGTGAAGTGGTAAAGCTTCAACGAGACCAAAACATAATGTCTAGTACCAGCGACTCATTGCAGTATCTTGTGCTGCAGCCACTTTCTGTGGTATATACTGAGTGTTTGGTTTCAATCTGCTTGGACCTTCGGCGGCGGCACAATCTTCATCTGCTCTGTTGCTTTTGCAAGTTTGAGTCCTCTTTGGGTATTGAGACGCGGCAGCTGGATTTCTGACCATCCTACGCTGTTGTTGTTCAAGAGCTTCAACGCCTGTGGCTGCGCCGCAGTTGTTATAGCGTAACACTGATCCAACTACTTTTCCAGGCCTAGCTACTGCAGCACCTGTTTCATTACAACCAGATAAATATTTGGGAAAAAGAGTTGCTCTGCATCATAACATTATATACAGACAGAGTGAGAGACCTTGGATCGTTTGAGGGACGTTAATAGGAATTCTCGACATTGGCATCTGGGCATTCCTGTCTGCACCTCGAGGTCTCTCGTCTCTGATGCTACACTTGGAAAGTCCATCAGTGACTTCAGCTGAATTCTGTTGTGCCACCGGATGATTGTTATCAGAGTACAATACGCAAGCCCTGCAAAAAAAAAAAAAGAGACCTCATTGTGCTGTTTCGAAAGAATCCCAAATTATCAAATTTTTGAGGCAAGTACAGCATACCTTGGTAATGATGCGTGCTGCTGCCTCTCAGGGGGATTATGAGAAGTACCATTCTTGTAGTGTTCCTCGAGGTAAGCAAACTGTTTCTTGAAATGTTCCACGGCACTGCGGAATGAATAACACATAATCCAAAAGGTCATGGATGAGTACACAAGAGTAAAGTTATGAAGCAGGTCAGCTCAGGACTATACCTCGGGTACATAAAGTTAGTTGGCTCTGATCCATCCAAGTATTCTTTTAGCATCTTTGGATGGTACTCCAGAGACTCTCTGTATATGAGCTCTCGCACGTCTTCTTTTGTGATTCTCCGCCTTTCAAACTCAAACTCCAACTTTGTGACAGGTTGAGCAGAGGGCTCTCTTTCAACCTTAGCTAAACCCTTGAAGTACACATCCGCAAGCGCCTGAGGTAACACAAAACCATAATTTTTAGTTGACTACAACCAAAGTTACATCATAAGGAGTGTAATGAACGAAATGTGTGAACCACCTCTTCAGCTGTAGGCCGGTCCTTGGGTTCAAAAGCCAACATCTTTTCGAGAAGACGAAGAGCGAGAGGATCAGCATGTGGGAACTTATGTGAAAAAGGAATAGCCTTCTTCTTCCTCATGCTGCTTAAGTATCTTCTAGCTTTCTCGTTCCTCACCTGTCACATTCAGTGCAAGCAATTCAGCCAAGAAAAGAAACAATGCAGCTGTGTTACGCATTGTGGAAATGGACACTGACCCTTCCAATGGCTTCGGCAGATGGAGTTCCCAACACATCAGTCATCAGATCCAATTGATGGACCACATTTTTCCCAGGGAAAAGAGGTTTCCCTGTTAAGAGCTCTGCAAAAATGCATCCGATGCTCCATATATCTATCGCCGGTGTATACTGAACATAAGCAAATATTAAAATAAAAAACATTACTACAAAAAAATTTACAATCAGCAGAAGAAAGCTCTAGTGACTACTATTTTCCTAAAAAGATTTGAAACATTTGATGAAAGAATATATGCAAAATCGTGGTCACCTTTGAGAAAAAGGATCCACACAATTCTGGAGCCCGGTACCATCGAGTAGCTACATAGTCCTGCAATCACAAAGCAATAGAATAAAAATTGGTTTCACACCAGACAAATGTAAATAGTAGGCATTTAATTACTACTCACAGTCCAGAATATCGCAGTTGGTGTATCATTGAACGCGACTCTTGCGAGTCCAAAATCACAGATCTTGAGTTTGCAATCAGCATTTGCCAATATGTTTTTGGGTTTTAGATCCCGATGAAAGACATTAGCTGAAAGGAAAAGGAAAAAAAGTATCTTCAGAAAGATGATCCAAAACTTATGCTAATCTGTGAAAATTTGCTAATAGCTTAACCTGTGTGTATATACTTGAGGCCACGGAGAAGCTGATAGAGGAAAAACTGGTAATGCTCAGGAGTCAAATCATCATTTGCCTTAATAACCTGATGCAGATCAGATTCCATGAGCTCGAAAACCACGTAAATGTCTCTGAACTCTCTTCTTGAAGGTGGCAACAAGATGTGTTTGATCTCGACAATGTCTGGATGGCGTAAGAGTCTGAGAAGCTTGATCTCACGGAGAATGCGAGTTGCATCCGAAACATGCTCGAAAATATCGTTGATCTTCTTGATCGCAACTTTCTCTCCCGTGTGTGTATCGTAAGCCGAGCAAACAACTCCATAGCTTCCTTTACCAATTACTTCCTCTATTCTGTATCTGCTTCCTTCACCGTACTCCGTGAAGAAATCTACCTCCACTGATGACTGAATATACAGAAAAATCTAATATCAATCAAAAAGCTTCAAGAGAAAGAGATCAAAGCTAGTAAGATTGGGACTAAAACTAGAAGGCAGTTGGTAGTGTATAATAAGGATTGTTACAGATCCTAAATAACATAATCGGATCTCACATCTCTATTAAGCAAATCTGAATATTTTTAGATAGAATTTGACACATAAGAGATAGAAAAACTGGACCTTTTTGCGCTGATCAGGCTGCATCTTCAGCTACAGAGCATCCAAAATACGGTTATGAAGACCAAATGAATCTCTACTAAACCCGAACTTGGTGAGCTTCGAATCAAGATTGAATATAACAAAGAGTCTACAGAATTTTTAATTCCAACGCAATGTCAAAACCCAGAGCTCTATATCCAAATCACTAAATCCAGAATCAAAAGGAATCGAATAGAACAGAAACTGAAACAAATCAGAGTAGTTCCCGAGAACCAAAAAAGGAGGCAAATTTCTGGGGTGAAACAACGAATACCTAATCGAGATTTCGTTGGCTTTTGAAGTGAAATCAAGGAAAAAATACAAACTTTATATTCGTAAATTTGAGATGAAGAAAGACGAGGTTTTTTATCTATCTATCTTCGATCAATCACTCTTGGAAATAGCAAAAATTGGAGAAAGTTGTTGAAAGCCGAGAAAAGCCTTTATGCTTCAAAAACCAAAAAAATGATTCTTCTGAGCTTAACAAGTTTCTTTGTAGAATCTGAATCTCACAAGGCGAGAAAAAGGGGCTAGTTTTGTTTTGTAAGAAGAAAGTGCAGTACGCAGAGAGAGAGAGATCTAAATTGTACTAAAAGATGAAGAACAGAATAATGTATTAATATGATTTTATTATTTATTATTCTTTTATTTTTGTGATAATTGAAAAAGCGGATAAGTGGAGTCTGATTATCGTAGTGGGAAAACTCCAATTTGCCCCCAGGTTTATGGGTGAGTGGGTACTCGCGACTTCGGTGTGAATAGTGAAAACTTGCTTTGTCCAAACGACGAATATTAATTATATTGTGGATATTTTTGTTTAAACTATTTTTTTTTTTTAAATCAAGGGTGCATGATTCGATGTCAAAAAAAAGAAAAACTACAAACTCTGATCAATTATCCCTTAAAAACTTAATTGGAATTACAAAAAAAAAAAAATCCAATAACGTTAAATCATCTAAATGTCGGTGAAAAAAATAAAAAAAAATGTTTGTTTTCGTTGGTAATATGAAAATTTTATATGATCATCTAACTATTTAATATTATTTTCACTTTAAATTCTATGTTGTTTTTGATATTATTAAACAAATAAATTTTTATTTTATTTTTTATTAATGTGTTTTATAATTTTCCAGTGGTCAAAACATTAAAATAGTAATGATAAAAGTAAAAATTTTATTAAAACTTTGCATTAAAAACTTAAAACGATATTTATTATAAAATAAATTTTAAGTTTTAAAACGATATTTTAAAGTTCATTTATTTTAAAGTTTTCTTTCGTATCATTATTAAAATTAGAATATATATGAAGTGGATTATCCTCTATGATGATATTTTAATATATTGGAGACATTGGACATGATATAGTGAGCATCAAATCTTATGTTTTATGTACAACATGCGTATACAAATTTTATGTTCCTTGTACTGTTGTACATAATTTACACATGTTGTCTATAAATAGTTAAATACGTGTCAAATCCGATTAGAAAAAAATAAAGTCGACGTAGTAGATGTTTTTATTTATTAACTATGCTTTAAATAAAAAATTCTTTAACTACTCAATTTATTTATAATTCAAACCTTGGAGACATTGGACTTGTATAGTGAGCGTTATAAAATTTTCTTTGAAATCATCAAAATCTTCAGCTATAAGTCATTCATACGAGTATTGTGAAAACTTAGCCAAAAGATATTACTTTATTCTATGAAAGACAATGGCTAAATATAGCCTTATAATTGCAACTTGAATCACATAAAGAACGGATTTAAGCACCGTTAACTTCTAACTTGACCGAGAAATAAAAAATAAACAAGACTTATTCAATTGACTAATTCTTAACAATCCCTCCCTTAAGCTAAACCATCCACATTTAGCTTATTTCTGCAATTACAGTCACTTCCAATAGTCCACGAAGCTTCTCGAACTGCTCCAACTTCAGCGGTTTTGTAAAAATGTCTGCAACTTGATTTTCTGTTGAAATATAGCTCAACCTGACAACTCCATCATTAACCAAATCTCTGAGCTAGTGAAACCTTACTTCAATATGCTTGCTCTTTCCATGAAACACTGGATGTTTGGACAATTGAACAGCAGAACTATTATCACACATTATCACCGTCTCTGCTTCCTCTTCAAATCCAATCTTTTCCAACACCCTTCTGAGCCAAACACACTGACAAGCACAAGAACATGCTGCTATGTATTCTGCCTCAGTAGTAGAAAGTGCTACAGCAGGTTGTTTCTTTGTGCCCAAGACACTGCTCCTGACACCATTAAGACTGCAAAACCTGAAGTGCTTCTCCGATCATCCAAGTCACCTGCGTAATCGATATCAGTATAGCCCACCAGATTCATGTTTTCTTCTCCCCTTTTGTAGAGAATTCCCAGTTCTGTTGTCCCTTTCAAGTATCTTAAAATCCTCTTTGCTGCAAGCCAATGAGAAACTCTAGGACTAGCCATGAATCTGCTTATCAAACAAACTCCATACATTAAATCTGGTCTTGTTACCGTAAGGTACATGAGACTGCCGACCAATTGTTTGAACAAGGTTTCGTCGACTTTTTCACCACCTTCATCTTTATGAAGCTTTGTTCCAAGAACAATCATGTTCTTTACTGAATTACTCTCCTCCATACCAAAGCGCACAAGAACTTCTCTTGCATATTTTCTTTGACAAATAAAGATTCCATCTTGACATTGCTTCACTTCCACTCCAAGAAAATACTTCATCTTTCCCAAGTTTGTCATCTCAAATTCCAGCATCATTGAGTTCTTAAACTCATCACAAAAACCTCTATCATTCCCAGTAAAGATTAGATCATCAACGTACAAACTGACAATTATGAATTTACCTCCCTTTGATTTAGTGAACAAGGTGTGTTCGCTTGGGCATCTTTCAAAGTTTTCCTTCAAAAAATAAGTTTCAATTATGTTGTACCATGCCCTCGGTGCTTGTTTGAGACCATACAATGACTTTTTCAATTTATAAACTTTTTCTTCCTCGCCTTTTACCACGAATCCTTCAGGTTGATTGACATATACATCTTCCTTGAGTTCACCATGCAAGAAAACACTTTTCAGATCAAGTTGGAACACCTCCCAATTTGATTTTGCTGCTACGGCAAGAATTGTGCGAATCGTGTCCAATCTAACCACCGGAGCAAAAACTTTTGTGTAGTCAATACCATAACTCTGTGCATAACCTTTAGCCACTAGCCTGCTTTGTATTTCTCTACCTTGCCATCTTCGTTCAGCATGGTTTTGTATACCCACTTAACTCTGATAGGTTTAACACCTTCAGGTATGGCCATCAACTCCCATGTTTGATTCTTTTCTATCGAATCAATCTCTCTTATCATTGTTTCTCTCCAAATCTTCTGTTTTTCAGCATCTTCAAATCGAGTGGGATCTTGCTCTGCAACCATCATCATCATCAACATTAATGCATTTAGATATTCTTCTTCCTCAAGTGAGTTTTCTCCTAACTCATAATCTGCCAGGTAGCCTGGTGCTTTTCTTTCCCGTGTAACTCTTGCTTGGGTCAAGCTACTAGCTTCACGTGTCTCACTTCTAGGTGAAGCAGGTATGTTCATTGGAATTGGTTCTGTTGCAGGAACAACTACTGCATTTTCTTCTTCTACTTCTTCTTCTTCTTGTTGTTCTGTTTCATATTCACACACCAAAATGTCTCTCTTAATCTCCTCTTCAGACCTGTTCCATTCCCATCCCTTTTCTTCTTCAAAGATAACATCTTTACTCACGACAATCTTCTCTAAAATTGGATTATATAGTCTCCATGCCTTTGATTCATCACTAACTCCCAACAAAACGCATTTCTTACTCTTATCATCCAACTTTATCCTTCTTTGATCTAGTACATGCACGTGTGAAACACACCCAAAGACTCGAAAATAATTCACCAAAGGTTTGGTTCCACTCCATGCTTCCTCCGGAGTTATGTCTTCAAGAGCTGCAGTTGAACTGCGATTTTGAACATGCACACTCCATTTTACGGCTTCTGACCATAAGATCTTAGGCACTTTTCTCTCACTTAGCATTGAGCGAACTGCATTCATAATGATTCTGTTTTTTCTCTCCGCCACTCCGTTTTGTTGAGGCGTGTATGTGCAGTTAATTGTCTTCTGATACCCTGAGTTTTGCAAAATTCTCCAAACTCAGTTGAATTGAACTCTCCACCTCGATCAGTTCACAAACAGACTATCACATCTCCTGTCTCCTTCTCAACAGCAGCTTTAAAGTTCTTAAAGGTGGTAAACGCCTCTGATTTTTTATGTAAGAGGTAGATCCAAGTTTTTCGAGAGAAATCATCAATAAAACTCAGGATATACCTCTTATCACTGTGAGAGGCTGGTGCAATAGGGCCGTAGATGTCTGAGTGTATCAGCTGTAGTGGTTTTGACACTCTCCATGAACTTTTCTTTGGCACCGTGAGTCTATGTTGCTTTCCAATAATGCATATCTGACACTTCTCCTTAGTATTCTTCAATACGGGAAGACCAACCACCATATTCTTGTTAACTAACAATTTTAATCCGTCATGATTCAGCTGTCCAAATCGACAGTGCCACAGGTGAGTCTCTTTCTCCATTATCTCCTCAGTTTGTAGACAGATTGGGCTGATTGAAGGTTTAGATGCTAGAAGGTAAAACATCCGGTTTCCACTCATGTTGGTTTGCATAATCACTCATTTGCCTGGATAATAAACCTTGCAGGTTCTTTCTTGTATTAGGATAGTCAATCCCTTCTCTTAAAGCTGACGAATGCTTAATAAATTATTTCTGAGTTCTGCGACATAGTAGACATTGGTTATGACCTGAGTGATGCCTTCCACTTGTACTCTTATACTCCTTTTTGCTACAACAGACATTTTCATGTCATTCCCAAGCTTTACGGTCTTATTGAAATCACCTTCTAGGCTGCAGAACCATTCCTGGTTCCCTGTCATGTGATTGCTACAGTCTGAATCAAGGAACCATACATCCTCTTTGTTTGCTTTGTTTGTCTTTACATAAGCCATTAGTAATAACTCCTCATCTTCCTCCAACTCAGCATAATTAGCTATTTTCTCCCATTCTAGACACTCGTATTGAAAGTGTCCTAGATTATGACACTTAAAACATTCAATCAATGCTTTGTTTGAGGTTACTCTACCTCATCCTCTGCCACGACCTCCCCTGAAACCTCCACGGCTTATTTCTCTGCTTGGTCTTTCATCTTGAGTCACTTTTAGAGCTTGTTCTTCTTCTTGATGTCCCCAAATTCGTCCTTCATGAACCAACATGCTTCCATGTAGTTCATCAATACTCAGAGTGCTTAAATCATTTGATTCCTTAATTGAACACACCACATAATTGAATTATGAGGTTAGGGATCTGAGTATTTTGCTCACAATTGTACCCTGTTCCATGATCTCTCCATTGGTCTTCATTTTGTTCACTACCGCCATGTTAGAAATTGTCATTTTTCCCCTTCCTTCATGGCGAGCTCAGCTCCTTTCTCAGAGCATGAAGTTGTGCTCTCTTAACCTTCGTGGACCCTTGGTACTTCTTCTTCATTGATTCCCAAATCGCTTTGGAGGTGCTTTTGTCAAGAATCATTTTAAGGATCTCTGTGATGGCGAAGCAGAAAAATTCTTAACTTTCAATCCTTGAGCTTGGCTCTTCCAGTTTTCTCTTTTCTGGTGTGTTGTTCGGTCGATTTATCGTAATTCCTTCCTCCAGCTCCATAATTCTCTTACGAGAAAATTCTCCATTATTGAAAAAATCGTAGTAGCCATCAATCTCGGAATGGCGGTTGAACAAATTTCTCGGGCGATGATATCTCTCCCTCTTCACTCTCCCAATTAATCTCTTTCCCGACTCGATGCAAATGTGAAAACTTAGCGAAAGAGAGATTACTTTATTCGATGAAAACATGGTATATATAGCCTACAATGCTGACTTGAATCACAAAAGAGCGAATTTAAGCGCTAGCAACTTGTTTGACCAGAAATAAAGGAACAAAGACTTATTGATGGTAATTCTAACAAGTATCACATTCCAAAACATATTTCCTGTCACCAGAACACCAATTCTCGCAACTTCATTATATCAACACATAGAACTGAGTAATGACTCATTGAAAACAAAACATTTCCCCACAAAGAAAAATTGCATGATACTTTTGATACAAGGTATCAGAGGGCAAAGGTCATCGAACAAGTCCAGGACACGTAGGAAGCTTTTTGTCAAGGATGAAGACAACGTGTGAAAATGCCTTTGTAGTTATCCAAAATCTCTGTTGACAAATAATCCCAAGAATGTTGGATGGTATAGTTGGATATGACATACCTAAACCGTTTCAATTTTTGTTTAACTTGAGAATTGAGCAAAACTGTTAAGTGAGCGCAATCCAAATATTTTGTTTTTCGACGACTTCATGTTCACTAGTGCTTTTTTGACATATAACACATGCTCTGATGGAGGAGGAATAATAGATTCCAATTTCCTTAGAAATTTGTTCTCTCAAAAATCGCTAAACCTCGCTTACCTTATGTTCATGCCAATTGAAATGAATAAGCAATTCAGGCACCCTAGGTTTTATTTCAAATATATATTTAATATTTTCTCTATTATTTTAAAAATTATCTTGATTTTTATGATCATATTAATATCAAATATATTTATTTTTCTTATTAAAAAATATATCATAATAACTGAATAATGATTGCACAAAACACAATTTAAAATACCAAATAATTTAAATAAAGACAGGCTCAGAAATGAATTTAAATAAAAAAAAAGATGATATTCATTTTCATATAATAAAATAAATCGTTAGAATTTATAAACAAATCCAAAAGAAACCAAGGGGAGAACGAAGGGTCACGAAGAACCGTGGAAATGCTTCAGCCCATGTGCATCACATGACTTTTATTATGAGGTATCATAAAATACCAAAAAACTAATATGGACTGATAATTATCTTTTCTTTTCTTCGTAACTTGTCTAATCATTGTTTCTTTTCTGCATTAATAAAATTTAAAGAGCGTTATCATTCAACTCAGTAATAAGGGGACAATAAATAGCCAGCTCAGCTTTGGTAGAACCCACAGACACACACACAAAAAAAAAAAACACGAACTGACCAAAGTTCAGACGCTTTATCCGATTCACCTTCCCGTGTACCCACGCGCCACTTTTGTATATAAATCGTTTCTTCTATGCCCATACAAAAGGCCCACTAAAGGGCCGAGACTCAAAACAATTCACACAACACCACTGAAGGCACGTGACCACTCAACATCTCTTGTCCGCATCTCTTCTCTGACCGAAGCTACATCTTCCCATCTCCCTGCGTCTGCATAAACGTTCGAAAGCATAACTTTGCATCCTCCGTGAGATGGATCAATTGCCGCTAGCTCAGTAGCCGCAAGCTCAGCAATCTCTACGTTCCTGTGAATCCGTGAAGCCGATAATAACATCCCCCAGATCATCACATCCGCCTTTACCGGCATCTTCTTGATCATTTCTTTTGCTTCCTCTAGTCTCCCAGCTTTCCCCAATAAATCAACCATACATCCGTAATGCTTGATGTCTGGCTCGATCTCGTGATCGCTCTTCATGCTTTCGAAATACGTTTTACCTAACTCCACAAGGCCTGCATGGCAGCATGCGCTCAAGACACCGACAAAAGTGATGCTGTTCGGTTTGATTGGGAGAGATTGGAGGTCAGAGTAGAGATCAAGAGCTAGTTTTGCATGGCCATGTCTAGCAGACCCGCAAATGATTGCGTTCCAGGGAGAGACTGTTGACGAGCAGATGTTCTTTGTTTGGCGGAAAACGTTTAGAGCGGTTTCGATGCTACCGCATTTGGCGTACATGTCGATTATAGCAGCGGTTAGATTGTTGTTGGGAGGAAATGAGCTACGGGTTAGATACTCGTGTGCTCTTATTCCTTCTTCCAATGATCCCAACGATGAAATTGCGGAGAAAACACTAACCATTGTGATTGCATCTGGTTTTACTTGGCTACTACTGACCATTTCACGGAAGAGATGTAGAGCTAACTGAGGCGATAGACTCTGAGCGTAACCCGATATCATAGCGTTCCATGAAAAGATATCTTTATCACGAGTCTGATTAAATACTTCTCTTGCCTGCTCAACCATTCCATTCTTCACAAATCCTGCAATCAATGCGTTTCTCGATGAAATGTGGTCCTTAACGCTCGCTTCAAACTGCTGAAGAGCGAGTTTCATGTCATTAGAGACAGCGTAGAAATGTATGATCGTTGCTTGTATGAAATCATAACAATCGAAACCCATTTTCACGATGGTACCATGAAGTTGCAAACCCTTGGAACTGCTAGATGATCGAGCTGAAGCCGAGAGAAGGTCCACCATCATAACTTCACTAGGCTTCATTCCATGGCGCAACATCTCGGTGTAGAAAACTAGAGCTTCATCAAGCTGATTCTTTTGGAGACACCCATCAATCATGGTTCCCCACGAGACAATATCTTTCTCAGTAATCTGAGCAAACAATTCCTTAGTCTGTTCGATAAGTCCAGCTTTTGAGTACCCATTTAACATCACGTTCCAGGTTACTAAATTTCTCTCAGGCATTTCATCAAACAACTGCCGAGCATCCTTCAAACATGAGCAAACACAATACATATGCAACAAATTCGTCGAAACAAAGACCCAATCGACAAGCTTCAGCTTTATAGCTAAACTCTGCAACATCCTGCAATCCCAAATCCCACCCAAATGTGAACAAGCGGATATAACAGTGGCCAAAGTCACTTCATTTAGCATAATTCCCAAATTTCTCATCTCTCTGAAAAGCTCCATAGCTTCACTCCACCGATCGTTTTGAGCGTAACCCTTTATCAAAGTAGTATACGAGACACAGCTTCTCTCAGGCATTACGTCGAACAACTTAAGCGCGTCACCAAGTCGACGAGATCTAACATACCCATCAACCATAATATTGAACGAAGCAGAATCAAGCTTCGCGTGAGTTCGGAAAACAGATTCTGCATCTGCCAAAAGAAGGCATTTAGCGTACATGTTAAGAACGCTATTGCATATGAATCCATTGGAATCAAGACCAGATTTCAAGACACAGCCATGGATTTGTCGGCCACAAGAGATGTCATTACTGGATGCGCATGATCCAAGAGCAGAGACGAGTGCTCGTTCAGTATTGGGACTCTCGCCGGAGAAATCGAACTGGGTCAGACTCGGAGCAGAGAAACATCTCGCCTGCTGAGGAGAAAAGACCAAACAGTGACGAGACCGGAGAACTTGAATCGATTTGATCATAAGAGACCATGAGAGCAACAAAACTAAACCTTAAAGTTCGAGTTTTTATACTTCTCTCTCGTCCTCTAAGCTCACAGAGTATATATAGGTTCTTATGGTTTGTTCAGGAACAAAAAAATCATTAATTTATGCGAATAAAAGACTATAAATACAACGAAAAATGCATTAAATTTGATCATTGCCATTGGAATTTTCTGAGTATATAGTTCCACAGGGGAAGTGTTCGAGATCAATAAGACATGTTTAGTTTCAGGGATTAACTCTATAGGAAATGGAGAAAAATCAATAATTTATATTTTCCTCCTAATTTTTGAATGAATGTAATCCGAGAAGAAGAAGGACCTCTGGAATTGTATATCTGCAACTGCAACATTTTTATGTGACAATCTGTAAGTATAAATTGGAGAGTTTCCGGATCAGCGATTGTCTACACATCCCTTTACAGCTAGTTTTGCCGGCGATCTGCAAAGAATACGTGCAAACAAAGTAAGAGACACAGCAGAAGATTGAAACTCACAGTGAATCAAAACGGAATCCTTAAAAGCTTTGTCTATAATCAAGAATCATTAGCAGCTATGATCAATTCAGGAATCACCAAGAAAACAGGAAAGCGAAGTACCAGCAGATATAAATAAAAGTATTTGTTACAAATAAAAATGGAGTGTTTCCTGTATGGTAGGAAATAAGCTAGACAGAAGCTATCCATATTGTAAATGTAAGCCTAGAGAGCAGAACCAATTCTCAGCAGACAAGAACATGTTCATGGCATATATCCTGTTAGAACAATCTCATTGACGGAGAATTAACATTTCCCGCTTTCTTCGCAATATTGACTCACCCATTACTTCATACTCTAAATCCTCAAGTTCGAACTTTTTAGCATCTCGTTTTCCAGTTGAGCTATTACATAAGTTTCCCAAACTGAAGATGATGAACTTTACACAACTACTTAAAAGTGAAACTGGAGAGATTTCAAATAACAACTGGTATATAATGCACATGTTCCATGATTATGGGTGCATGTGCGTTAACTCTTTCAACCAGACAAACATTACATCAAACAACTAAAGTCATGTTCAGCTGTTTCTCTGTGTCTCTCAAAAAGAAGATTCAATCTGCTAAAAGATCACAGCATAGCTTTGAAGAGCATAACCACAAAACTACTCATCTGTCCACAAATTGACAATGCCGTTCATCGTTACAACTGGAATACGCAACATAATCGATAAGAAATGAGTATCAAAGCCTTAAGGGTTTGTCTAAAATCCGTAGCCAACGATGATTATATAAACATATATTGTTCACTAGTAACTGGTCTCAAACTGATCAATGGCACCAAAAACGTTGCAGGAACAGAACTAACAGGATTTGCATAAACCTATAAATTCACTAGTCACCAAGTTCCAACTGACCAATGTGGCCCAAATTCACAAACCAATGCAAGAACATGACTCATTCAAGACTTAAGTATATACATAAACAAACAAAATACAACATTTTGAGTTAGAAAGGCACTTACTTTTTATGACGCCGACCTCTCTTAGGTCCCCAACCTTCAAGCTTAGCAATAGAGCAACCACACCTTGATCGGAAAATCAAAACAGCTCTACCATTAAGCGGCGCCATCTTCCTCAGCTCCGCTCTCAAACACTCGTAATCAGGATTGCTCTCACTGCCTCCTTTCCACGGTAACCGATCAATCTCCTTAACCGAACTCGATTTAACACATTCCTCTGTCTGTAACTGCAAATCAAACTCCATAGCTTTCTTCAATCCTTTACACTTAGGGTTACGACATTTCCTCGATCTTGATCCGCAACACAGGTCTAGAAACGCAATCGACGCCGCAAAGAAGACAGCGAATGCGAAGAAGAACGACGCCGGAGGAGGGGTTATTCCGGAGAGATGATGATCTTCATCGTCGGAATCGTGATCGGAGGAGGAGGAGGAGAAAAAGAATAGAGGAGGGAGGAGAGAGGAGAAAGAGAGAGCGATTGAAGGGAAATGAGAGGAGAGGAGAGATAAGGAGTGGATTATGTATGAGAAGTAAGAGGAGAGGAGGAATGTGCCGGAGAAGAGGACGAGGATTAGGATTAAGAGGTCGAGAGTCGCCGACGGTGAATGCTTGCAGAGATGGAGAGAAGAGGAGGAGCTTTGTTTAGCGGCGGATCTAGAGGAGGCGGAGGAGGAAGGTGGCATGGTGGTGAAATCTTCTTTTTCGGCGGCGGAGGTGGCGGCGGAGGAGGAGGAGGAGACGAGGAGGAGATGGAGCATGTTAGGAGGAGGGAGACGATGGCCGGTTTTCTTTACATATAAGTTTTTGTGTATGTATAGGTTTAGCAATAAATTTAATTTTTGAGAATTCTTTGTGAAATATATAAATAAATACTAGAAAATAAAGTCACGAGAGAAGTAATATTAGATAGAGAAACATATTGGAAAACTATTCAATTTTTTTTTTTTAAAATCATTTAATGTTAAAACGAGAATAAAGTTCCCGACAGTACTCGACCGATAATAGAATGTAGTACGAATTTGAACAAAAGTATCTCTGTTTCTCTACGAAATTTTAATATTGAAATTAAAACATTAACACATAATGTAGAAGCTTGTTTACTAAGTTCAGTGGTTTTTGGAATCTGTAAAAACGTTGGCTCTATATACGCCAAGACTGATTCACGTAAATGAATTGACGATTTTCAAATTTTATTATGTCTTTACTAGTCACGGATGTAATAAATTAGATGTTCCAGAGTTTAAGACAGTCGAAATCATAAGTTTTCTTTATCACTACTTTGTTTTTTCCTTAAAATGAAATTTCTGTATAAAAAAATATAATCCTTACAAATCGCATAACGGAGAACTTTGAATTCAATGGGATAATTGATAATTCCGACCTTTTGAATCCGAGTGTTATATTTTACATTCGCTCATAAACATAAATGTTAAGATCATTTATTTACAAAAAGGAAATCGGAATGTGGTTTCCGGCGAAGGGACAATCCAGGCTGACCAAACTTAACAAGAATGAACCTGCCATCAAAGAACTAAACCAAAAAAAAACTGGTATCAACAACAATTTCATGTTATTTGTTCAAGTATCAAAACCAATCCGGAATCAAGAACACGAGGCTACTCTCGGGTGGGTTTTGGTGGGCACCTTCTGACTTTTTTCCCAGGTTCCTGAGACCCGGGATCAAGCTACAAGCTTTGGTCAAAAGGATCTTGAAGAGCCACCAAAGCATGAAACCCAATATAAATTGAATTTCAAATAAGCTTTTATACCTTTCCGTTCATGGTTTCCACAGCCAACTGTGCATCCTCTTTGCTATTGAACCAGACATAGCCATATCCTAGAGACTGCCGAGTCCTTTCGTTTATGATGATTTTTACTGCCAAAAAAAAATAGGGTCGCACGGTAAGAAAACAAGATCGTGCTGGCTACATCGCAAATTCCTTAACAAAAACTAACCTAATGATTGATACTCTTAAATTAAGAGTCTTAATGCTTAGTATAATCGACCTAATGTATGTTTTACAAAAAAACCAAGAAACCACAATAGTAACAGTTACAATTCAATCGAAAATGACCGGGAAATGATGACTAAACCCTCCCTAACTCAATCCTATTAGTCTAGCAACTGCTTCAGAACATACCTATTGACTATATTCAATGCTAATAATAATAATATATATATATATGAATCATCGTGCATACGAATCCAATCTGAAGCTGAAAATGTGATTCCATAAAAGAAACAGACTGAGACACAGAGAAAGAGAGACTTCACCATTGCTAACTGTTCCAAACTCCGAGAAGACTTTCTTTAAACGCCCTTCACTAACTGAATCTGGAAGCCCTGTAGATTATTTCGTATAAACCCTAGGTATAGCAACAGAAATAAATAAATAAATAAAAGTGGGAGAATCAAATCAGACATACCCTTCACGAAAACCGAAGAGATCGAAGTAGAAGAGGGAGATGATGCTTCTCTAATTCCATCGTCCGAATTATCTCCGGCGACACAGCTGATGATGGTCCGTAGAGGAGAACAGGGTTTGCTTCGCGCCGTACGAAATGAAGAAATCAAAAGATATCTGGGAGTTTCCGTCGTTGGTAGAATAAATGTTCTCCGACTTCGAAATGTTCCGAGGAATTGATGTTTGTGAAAAGTCGGGAGTGAAATCGACTGAGACAGTGCCATCTCCGTCGAGTAAGTCGCCGGCGAGAAGAAACCCTTAAGGAGGTAAAGACCAACTTCTTCTGATATAACAGTTTTAGTTTATTTTCGGCTCATTAACTTACCATTAGGCCTAACTGGAAAATCGGGCCTAATATCTCGGCCCATATGAAGTGAGTTCGGTCGATGCTTGACTGGACTGCGAGAGACTGACCCAAAGGTTTGAGTGGTATACTGGTATGGGTTTGGTCGAGAGAAACTGAACATGACTACACAATTTTAAACGGATTTAATGAACTTGTGTGTTTCATCTATGTTATTGCCTGTGATGTGATGTGATGTGATGTGATGTGATGAGACAGCCGTTTTAACTAAGTAATTTTAAATTAGTTACGATAGATGGTGATCAGTGTCGGTAATTAGCTAGAGGATTTGTATGAATTTGTAGCCTTCATGCAAATTGTTAAGTTGTACATGGAACTCTTTATTTATCTTTAAAAACCTTTATTATATCTTACCTTATGTTATCGCGTATTGACTCCTAGGTAAAATAGACCAAAACATGAATTGAACAAACTAAACGAAGGATTGAACTGTAAAATGAATTGATGGTTTCGTTCACATAATGTAGTAAATAGTAACTCGAATGGGAATAACCATTGCGCTCTGATTTCACGGAGGACGTCATATCTAGACATAAAGAGAGTTTAGGAACTTGTCTAACAAATGATCATCAGCTTTTCATTCAATATAAATGTGTTCAGTTTAAATATCGACAAGTATAATCATAAGTATACCAGTTCTTCGAAATTTTAAAATCACTTGATATTTTTGGAATAAGATATTACATATTATTGTTTGCAAATAAATATATATATTACATATATAATTCTATCATTTTCTGTATTCTTTTGGCGTTAGTAACATCAAACTAATCCACTCAACAAATATGTATAACCACTGATTAGCTAGTGACGAATTAGAAACGTCTGAATTAAGTGACTACTGTATGTCAAAACAAAAAGAAAGAATTTAGTGTACTACTGTATAATTATAAATTTAATATATCGTAAACGCATCCCTAAATCATTCTTTTTCAGTCATCTCGACCAAAAAAAAAGTAAAATCTTGTAGTGGTCGAAAATTAAGATTCGTACCTGCTATTTTGGCTGCCCTAATTCGCGGTATTTTTCCATAATTACACGATAACTGCATAATTCCACCAATACCACACGAGAATAAAGATTAGCAACTTGTCATATAAACATAATTAATCATTGCCCATAACTTTATCTTCAAATTTCAAAGATGATGAGACTTAACTGACTAATGCATGCATCTTTCCAAATAACAGTTTTTTCGTGTAATTATTCTTACATAAATAATTCATATATAAAGTATAGCTTGTTGCCCAAAAAAAAAAAAGTATAGCTTTAATGACTGATTTGAAAGTACATAGAAGTGGAACATACTTTACATGGCCTAAATAAAACTGAGTTAGTCAATCACAAAATAATAAAACACATACAGAATATAAATATGGATTCGCTTAAGAAAATGAAAATAATTCAAGAATGCCCATTGATATCGAGTTGTTTTCCTTGACGACACGCATTGATACAAAGCTGTAAGATAAATAAAGTAATAATTGAAATGTTGGAAAAGAAAATATTATGTTATGAAAAACAGCTTGTGGTCGAATACATCTAACGTGTTAAAGCTAATAATTGGGGCATTCAAAACTCTTACGGCAACTTGGCTAAAGAAAATATTATGGATGCAACTGCTAAGTATAAATATCCTAGCTATTAAGTCATAGTTTATAAGATATATTTTATGTTTCTTATTAGGTGTCGTTTTAGACTTAAACTTTTATTACAAAATAAGTGTCAGTTTGTATTTTCAATGTAAATGTTTGGTAATATTTCTAGTTTTGTCCCTACTATTTTAATGCAACCAATAAAAAATGTATAGTATATTAATAAAAGGTAAAAAAATTATTTTTTTAATATATGTGAAAAAAAACCTTAAACGACACTTATAATGAAATAGATAAAATATTATTGAATTACTTAAAATTAACTAATTTTTCATATCTTCTAAAACAGAGTAAGTAACAGATTAATAAACAAAGTTCGAAAAAAAAAATAGAAGGTGATCTAGTAAATATTTGGGAGAAGTTGTCGCTAAGGAGGTCTGAGCTTTCTTCCCACTAGTTTGATCTGCTTGAGAGGAGTATTGAAGCCCCAAAATAAAGTTATCATCAAAAATTATTTCGGGTTTTATTTAGATTACGGATCTAAAGCCTTGATTTTACTAGTTAAATATTTATATATATATATATATATATTATAAAAAAAAACTAGTTTGGAAGTATACTACATATTCTTTGTGATTTGGAAGTAGTTTCGTCCATTCGTTTTCAATATTCACAGCTTATAGATATATTTTTTTTGTAATGACGCAGAATCGTAGCTATTATCAAGAAGTCTTTTCATCAATCAGAGTTTAAATGGATCCCAACACTAAAAAACTACTCTTGCATAGTTGTACAATTGTCACTCTAGTCTGCTTTTACATGTGACAATCGATAAACAAGACTTTACGACATTGAACTAGATGACTCTAGACAAGAATTTACTCCAGCTAACTAACCCATTGAAATAAATAGAAAACACATATAAAACTAAAAGATGAAACTGCTTTTTAACTAAACCGTTACGCATTCCAACAAACATAAATACATAACATAGATATCATGTTTAAATAACAAAGATGTGTATAGTAGTTTAGTGGAAGACTGAGAATAGTAAAGAATTTGTTTTTACATGTAGGTATAGGATCGGATAATTCTAACAATATACACGACCCTTTTTATAAATAACAAGAAATATTTGTGTTCTTAAATAAATTTCGGTGATTAGCAATGGTTTCGAATGTAAATGTTTCGATTGACAAATAAAAAATCTCCATACACATGTATAAAATATAAATGTAAGGATTAAATTTAGAAAATAAAGCCACGCCAATTTGTTAGAAAAAAGGTCAAGCTTATTTTCGTATTTTGGGTAAGAGATGGAGAAACGGTGTGTGGCGGTGGGTAGTGGGCATCAACTCACACAAGAATCTCCTTTCGAATATAATTAGGAATATACAATGTTTTCTTATGGACAAAAAACAGATGTAATTTATATCTTATGTGTTAATTAATCGTAATTGAAAATCCATTCGTCTTCTTATAACGAACTTGATAGTAAAAGGCTAAAAAGCTTATCCATGAAACATGAATTTTAACTAGCAGCAAACACTAATGGACAGAGACAATTATAAACAACACTTCAGAGATGATTGAATTATTTAACCACATCACGTCACAACTGGAGGACCCAAACACGTATCGGACGGCAATACGCCGTCAAAAGTGGGGTCTATGTCCGAACAAAACTCTTTTTTAGTCCGTTGGATCCTTATTCTTTTTTGGCTAAACCGCGTTGACCAACGACCTCTTTTGTCTTAAACCTAGCCTAATCCACCGTATAAACCGTACACTATTCCGCACCACATCCTAGCCTTAAGTACTATACCGGAAAAAAAACAAGGGAACAACTGTCTGCATCCGCCCCGCGCGTGCACTTCAGTTCCCTCAAAACTGATTTTTCCGATAAACCGTAACACACCTTTTTTTTAGTAACATACTGTAATGAAAACGTCATCTTCTCCGACACAGCGACCCATCTCGACACGTGGCATTATCATGGCTATATCCTCTTTCCGACCAATCTCGCCACGTGTCATTTATTATGGCTTTTTTCTTAAACTTCCCCTTTTTTTCGTCATCATATTACATTTATTCGTTCCTTTGTTACCTCACCGGGAAATCGCCGCCACGACGGCTGGAAGAGGCGGAACGGCGGAGATCTCCGGTAGGAGAATATCGGTACCGTCCAAAAGGTGGTCGTCGCTGTAATTTAAGAACCTATCGACGGCGAGTGCGCTCGGGCGAGCCACCGCCTTCTCCCAAGCCTCGTCGGCTTGTTCTCCTCGCTGGAGAAAAACCTCCGTCGCGTCGACGCGGTGCATGTTCCATTTCCACTGCTTGTAAAGCCTCTGAATCTTCTGTAATTGACGGCACGCAAGCAAACAATTGTTCTCTTTAATCTTCTTGATCGCTGTTTCAAGGAGTCTCTCCGTCGTCTCCGCCGGATAATTCCGCATCTCCGCCCGGAGAAATTCGTCTAGCTCCGGAACTCCGATGGCACGGCGGATCCCGGCGGAGTAATCCGACGACGACGGATCAAAGATGCGGCGAACCTCGTCAACGAGTCCCATCTCAACCATTTTATCGACTCGCTCCGAGACAAACGAGTGTAAAACCGGTCTAGAGACGTCAACCCACAAGAAACAACAATTGTACCTTAACCGGAAGTCAACGCAATCGTTGACCAAAGCCTCGATGTAAGAATTAGAACCACCGGCTATGATGGGGACACGGTCTCTTTGAACGATTGATTCAACGGCCCTGATCGCTTCCCTTTGGAAATCCTCCACCGTGAAAGCTTCGTGATAATCGTGGACGGTGCCGAGAAGGTGGTGAGGGACGCCGAGGCTTTCCTCAGGAGTGACTTTGTTGGTGACTATGTCGAGACCTTTGTAGACTTGGATCTTGTCGGAGTTTACGATCTCCGCCGGAAAACGAGTGGCCAAGTCGATGGCGAGACGGGATTTTCCGGTTCCGGTGGCTCCCATGACGAAAACGACCTTGTCTTTTCGCCGGAAAAACGGAACGTCGACCATGTTTCCTTGGAAGTTTAACAATGGTTGAATCACTTGTCTTAGAGCCGTCATGCATGGCTTCATTCTTATAAAACTTCCCCTGCTGGATAAATTATACAATTAATATTTTAAGACAGATCTAATTAGAAGCATAATAACATGCAATAGATTCGTTTGGGGTCAAAGTAGAGACACCGTTCCCGGATATTACTAACCTTGAAGTGGCTTGTGTCCCGGAGCACTGTCTCTTCCCTGTCAATCGTTATAAATTTCTATTAAAAAAATAGCAATAATTTTCTATTTTTCTTGTTAATTAGGAAATCTTGAAAATAAATGGGAGAAGAAGGCAAGTTAAAGATTCTAGCTCAAGTGTGTGATGGTTACATATGTAGATACTGAAACTATCTTTGCTCCAACGAGCATATGTTGAAGCAAGATCGGGGCTTCGAATTTATAGTGGCTGGAATGTTACAGTGACATGCTGTTCGTTTTGTTATACATATATTTTACAGACACTAGCTCCATAACACGTGTCTCAATATGATACATACATATATCGGGTTGAAAACAGCACCCATTTTATCTCATACTATAATGTCATGCACGGAATGATCGGGTTGAACACAATACCTATGTTATCTCATACTGTAATGTCATGCACTGATGTCTATAATTTCACTGTTTTTTTCCTAAGCGAATTGCTTCTTGCCGCACTTCTAAAACTTTGATCATTGACCATTGATCAAATCCATTAGTTATTATCATAACCATAATTTATATGATTAGGTCTGGGCAAAATAACCAGAACCGACCAAAAAAAGAAATCTAAACCCAAATCCGAACCGGTCAAAATATCCGAACAGGACCTAAACCTCTAGACTCGAAGAATCGGTACCGAATCCGAACCAAACCGGAAACCGAACAGGTAACTGAACATATCTGAAATATAAGTATATACCCACAAAATGTTAGTGATATTTATATTTGTAATAATCCAAATACCCAAAATTACAATTTTCGGATATTTTGGGTAATTTTAGGTAGTTTGGGTAGATTTGGATGATACAAGTACACTTTCTTCAGATATTTCGGGTACTTTCGGGTACTTTCGGGTAATTTGAATATATTTAGATAATACAACTACAATTGTAACCGATTTTCGGGTTTTCACCGATTTTTAATATAAACACGAAACCGATCCGAATCCGAAAGAAACCGATCCGAACCCGACCCAAAAATCTAAAATATCCGAACGAGACATAAATCCCAAGATCCAAAATCCGAATTCGCATGGATCCGACCTGAATCCGATCTGAATACTCAAATCCCCAGACGTATATATGACTCTGGAGTTTATGTGATCACGGTTAATACACTTTAAATGTGGTTTTTATTTGTTATAGTTGGTGTCGAAAGTTCCATGAGTTTTCACTTCAACTATTGTCGTAATAGTATAGTGGTTTATAGTTCTGTAATTTATATATAACATTAGAGTTTTATAAGTTTTATGATTTGTCTGTTGTAACATTACGCATACCAACATATTACATATCCATCAAGATAAATATTTTTTCTAACTTATTCATCATCTTAAACTGAGTCGTATGGTTGGCTTGGATTTTACTATCTTTAAATTAACTTAGGCTCTAATACCATATAAAGATTTATAACTTTGCATCTCAAAACTAATTTGATAATAGATAGAATTACTTCTATTTATATATATTACATTATGTTCCCTTGATATACAGTTAAAATATTAGTCAATGGTATGAATGCATCAAATGTTATTCATATTTCGTGAAATATAATATATAATGTTTGATCGGACCTTATTATCATACAAATATAGAAATCTGATTTCAAAGTTAGTGGAATCAACTAAAAATATATTGGTTATGCGATTTCTGACTCGAATAAATTAAGGTCTCGAAGCTCTTTTATAATTTTTGGCTTTCGGTTTTCAGCTTTTTCCTGTTTGGCTTATTCCCAAACACCCATTTTGTTTTTGTTAATTGCCACTAACTCTTCTTAATTGAAATGTTTAAAACATACATTGTTATGGGTGTTTACTGTTTAGGTAACCAAAACATGTAAAACGTATGATGGAAAAATCTCACTAATAGCCTTTCAAATCTAAAAGCTCTAGAACTGAAAAATATTCGACTCGATTTAATTGAAATTTATAGATTTAAAGTAATGAGTTTTTTTTCTATGCTGACAAGTAGTAATCGTAATTAAAAATGCCTAGAATCATAAAAATTAATAAATACTTTATATTCTAAAAGTTATTTAAATGTATAAAGATGTGTTTTTTAGGAAACTGAATGTGACCATGCAAAAAGTGAATCAAGTAGTACAAGATTCGTTTGCAATTCACTTCATATATTTTCTACAATAAGAAAACAAAAATAAAACCAACCCAACATTGGATACCTAGAAAAGATTACTACCGTTCAAAACTTAAATAATCTTATACACTTCTTATGATAAGAGAAATAAATCATATAAAAATTATAACTTGCTTGTACGAGAGTTCTTATCATTAGACAAACATAGATTATATCATATATGATGAATTCAAGTTAGTGGGTTGGACTAAATTTATATTGATTTGACGTTTAGTGAATGAATGAATAAATTAAGATATCATATTGGGTTAACCTCTAACGATAAAATTGATGATGTATAATGTCGCTCACCTTTCAGAAACAATGTTTATCGAATTCAAAATTTTAATAGTTACATGCACGCTTGTTCTATAAAAAAAATATCATAAGAAAATATTCCATTTTATATGGCCTCAAAGACCAACCAAAAGCCTCTAAGGTCAGACTTTGAGATTTGATAGGCCATTGACCACGTCGAGTTTTTTTTTTTTTTTCCGAAGAAGTCCCTCACGTGGGTCACCACAAAGTTAATATAAAATATTGATGGTTGGTGTGCAAATATTACAATGAAAATGTTTAGTAATGCGTCAAAAATAGTACAGAAGATTAAATGAAATAATTATTTTTTCTTTTAAACTGTCTAACAAAATGTAACTAGCAAAAATTCATTTCAAAAACCAATACGAAGTTATAATTAACTAGTTACATAGTTTGCCAAAAAGAATGTGGGTTTATTGTCGTCCGGATCAAGGAACCGGTTCGGTCGTGAACCGGGCTATCGCAACATGGTGGGCCAAAGCTGAGCCGTTAAGAAGATTCGAAAGTGTGGATCAAAACCAAGTCGATTGGTTTGGTTTCTTGGTAAAAAAGAAAGGAAAAGGAGTTGAAATCCTAAGTGGATCCTGAGGTATCTAAAGGGAGCTACAGAAGTGTCTTACATTCACAAAATCAGATCACATATATATTGAAGGATTTTGGGATTTAGACTTTGCTACTGATCTAGACAAAAGAACATCAGTTTCAGGTTATGTTTTTCAGGTTGGTGAAAACACAACGAGTTGGAGATCTAGCCTTCAGCATGTGGTAGCTCTTTCAACCACAGAGGCTAAATACATGACTCTCACAGAATTCTTGTCTTTGAGAGCTTCGGGTTTTACATAGGTTTCTTGTTCTCGGGTTTGTTGTTATGCTTGAAGCACGAGTGGATGAGCTTCAAGTTGTCTTGTTTCTTTCAGAGGTACCAATAAGAGAGAAACATAGAGAGTGTTAGATAGAGATACGAGAGAGGATTGTATTGAAAATTATTCTTGGATTTTTTTAGTGGATGTTTGTAAGGGTCGATCCTTGCACAAAGCGTACTCTCCTATTCGAAGAAGAACTCGTTAAATTCGTGTGTTGATTAGTTCTTGATTCCACATTCATAACCTAAGACTAATCGGTTTAAAACATCACAAATACAATAGTTACATAGTTATCCTTATTTTTTTCGTCTAGCATAGTTTTATATTGAATACTAATCATATTTATGTACCAGTTCTATACATATACGTCAATATACATAATATCTTATTTTGCACTATGGAATTATAAATATGCATAGTGTTAAAGCAATAAAAATATTGCACAAAAAATTCTAAAAATGACATGCATGGTCGAAGTAGGGGTTGACGTAAGGTTGAAATAGAATTTTAATAAACTTCTATCGGTTGACAAAAAAAAAAGAAAAAAAAAACTAATTGACACAAATATATAATTCCAAACAGAAGTGGGGCTGTTTGTGGAGGGTAATATTATATAGCTTTCATGAAGCAATTATATAATATTTTAATAAATAAATATTGATTTTAGTTATGGTAGTATATAGTAATGGTATAATATAAAAATATTAATAATAATAATTATGATGGTGTAGTTGCAGATTAAAGTATTCAAAAATACAAAATGGGTATAGTCAACTTTAGCTAAAAGAAATGGCTAATGGATTCCTCCATACAAAAAATATATCGTTAAATGAATTTTTATTTAATTATAATTTATTTATGTATTACGGGTCTATGTTTAATCATCCATCATATAAAAAAGTAGCAGTCACGAGGTGACAACCAATTGGGGGATCTAGTTATTTTCAACAAAGCTACGAGAATTTGCTTTTTTTTGAAGAAAAAAATTGTTCGATGCTTAATTAATCACTATTAACATCGATTGATATAACAAGACGGTAGATAATAAAAGTTGTTATGGTAATGAAAAATAAGTTGCTAATGTCAATTGTCATCTATAAAAAAGAGAACCTTTTGCGAAAATTTTAAATTTGTAGTAATATTACTCGACGATACTTATATAAAACAATTACTTTATACGAAAAAAACAACTAAAGCAGTTTGTTGAAACTAGTTTTTTTTTGTTGTTGTAGTATTTTAATTCAGTATTAAACATTTTAATCGTAATAGAACAACTGAGCAACCCATCTTCACTCCTCTACACTCCCATATATTGACCAGATTATTTGACTTAAACCTTACACATGTTAATTAGGTTATACTTATTTTCCGTAAGAAAAGGTGTCCGTACACTGTCGTTAAAAAGAAACATAGATTTGACATTGATAGCTATTTATTCTCTGTTTTTCTTCTATAGGGGGCCTATGCGGCTATGCCGAGGACTTACCATGACCCTTTATTATTTTAGAAATAAAAATCCAGTTTTATTCGGTTCCACAATAGTAATATTACAACTATCAAAATTTTATAGAAAAATAACAAATTGATTGAAATATATAAATTAGAGTGCCCTTTTAAAATTAAAAATGTTATCATGGTCCAAAGTGGAGATAGGGTTTCTCATATTTTATAACATTTTTTGGAATCCATTTGGGCCTATAAGGCATAAGAATAAATACATATACAAGCAGACAAATTAAGTAATAAACAGATTAAGGAAAGAATGAACAAACTTATAATTATAAAATATTCTTTAGGAAGCTCAACTAGGAGTCTAGGGCTCTTATACATTCGTGAATATATATATACAGTAAAATGGTTTGAAATTTTTTGTAGGTGGCTGAGATTGTGAAAACAAATATTTCGTGTATGCATATACTATATTATCATGTATCTTGAGCAAGAGATTAAGGTTACCAAAATATATCAACCAACATATAAACCCGGTTTTTTCCAAAAAATGAAAACATATATATGAACCCGTTTAGTTCATCAATCAAAAAGTAAATATGACTTGCGACTTTGGAGAAAAAAATGATTTGCGACTTTCTTTTCATAAAAGACAGATTAATTAATTAAAAGGAGAATGGTCTTATAATTTTTTAAAAATTCCAATTTTTGAAACAAACATTTGAATTTATTGCCAAACAATAATAGAACTTCTGTCATTAAAATCGAAGTCAGAACTTAGCAAAACCTAGCAAGCTTAGCGATATCCTGAATCTCCATGGTTAAACCATATATAGTTGTAATATAGAACTTGCAAGTGTTGCTCCGCCGCACGAGTATAAAAGAGATAAAGATAGTTGTAGAATAATCAGTCTCGAGTTTTTAGTTAAATAATATTTAGTGGTTACAATGAAAAATGATACGAATATGGTGATATATAAATCAAGATTACATATATTTTGGAGCATAAAAGAGGGATTTTCTACATGTGATGCAAATGATTAATCGACCACACACAGTTGCTTTTAGAATCACCCTCTCTCTCTCTCATCACTTTTGTAAAAAATAAATTACACCCATTATTTTGGATTTGATAGAGTATTCGATAATGGACGTTCATATAAATTAGAAAGAAATACATTATGTACATAGTTAGATTCGGACGCAGGTAGCATTTATCTTCACTCCGATTCGTGACTCCATGAATATTTCCAAATTATTAAAAAAAAAGAGTTCCATAGGTTTGGCCCAAAAACTTTTTTTCTTTTTCTTGAAACATACAAATTAATAACCAAGCATGGATCAGAGTTTGTGTTTTTTTCCTCTTAGTTACCATAAATCTTTAAATGGTAGAAATATCGGATTTTCAAAAAAATTCATAATTAACAATTATTTAGGCAGCACTAATTCATAGCATACTGCTGCAATGTTCCATTTTCATTACTTTTTTGGTTAAAATTATTTCTCATAAATCTATCTATCGTGATTTGCAAATAAAGTAGGCTATAGGAGCCTCTTCGGTTATATTGATGAAACGGTCACATCAAACATTTTTGTTTGGATGCATTTTTTAATTACAACTAGAAATTATCCCGTGCTACAGCACGGATTAATGTATTTTATGGTTACCGATTTTATTGGAATGTTTCCAATAACAATTGTAATATCCTTTTTTTATGTTCGGATTTTGTTAATAATCAATTTTGCTAATATTTGGTTACCAAAAATATATATTCCGAGTTTAATGTTTTGTAATTTATAATTTTCAAATTTTTTAATTAACAAATTAGTTAAAATTCGGTTGCCTTAAAAATATAAATTTTTTTTAGAATATTTCTCAAAAGAATTGTAATATTCTTTTTAATGTCTTTGTTTTCGTTAATATTCAAATTTGCTAATATTCGGTTACCAAAGATATATGTTCCGATTTTAATGTTCTAATTTTTTAATAATCAGATTTTTTAATGCTCAAATTTGTTAATATTCGGTTACTAAAAAATATAAGTTTTTATTGGAATATTTTCCGAAACAATTGTAATATACTTTTTTAATGTTTTTGGTTTTGTAATATATGAAGCTTAAAAATTTTATGGTTTGATGAGGTGAGAAAAAAAATGGTAATATATATAGAAGCTGAAAAATATTGATACTAAATCAATCCGATTTAGTAATATTTCACCAAAAAAAAAATCTTCCATAATCCTCAACAAATGATTCGCCAACAAATTAAAATTATGGATATTTAATAATATCATATTTAGTAATATCCTAATTAAAAAACATTCCTTCATTAAAATCGGATATTGTCAAAATCGTTTGTTAGATAATATTCCTTTTTTTTATTTTGTTACCATTTGTTTGTTAAAATCGACATTAAAATCGATATTCCTTATTTCTATATATTTAATAGATTCTTTCAACTAATTATAACAAATGGAAACAATTATATTTTTTCCTAATTGTAACTGATTTAGATTTCCTATTTTTTTTTGTTACCATTTGTTTGTTAAAATCAACATTAAATTCGGATTTTATTAAAATCGATTTTAATAATCCAAAATTTTTGTGAACTAAATTACTAAATTACCCATATTGAAAGATTAAAATTTGTTCTTAAAACTAATGGCAATGTCATGTAATTGTTTAACCTTTATAAGATTTATTCTATAAAGGTACTTCTCAAATAATATATAGTGGATATAGCTTACTAATAAATTTATCATTGTCAAAACATTGTTACTAATCACAATAATAAAATTTTATGTGCCAATAACTAATAACTATAAGATTAAGCAAAACTAAAAAACTAATAGTCCACTACAGATTAAGAAAATTGTTGGCGTGATGGGAATTTCTGTTTTCTCAGAAACCATATAGTGAAATCTGATTCATACAATTTGTTTTGTCGGTTGGATTCGGCGTTGTATTATATATTTATACAGTAATCCAAATTTTTTAAATAATCATAACGATTATCTGTTGGAAAAAAAAAACTCTAGCTAGCTAAAGTTACTAGTCGATAATCGTATTCATTACTATCATTTATGTTTCATTACGAGACAACAATGAAAATATGAGCCTCTTTAAATATTCATTACTATCATTTATGTTTCATTTATATATATGTTATCATCTCGGAATTATCCATATCGTCTCTTTAAAACCATCATCTGTTTTTTTTTTTTGGAGTTTTTTTTTTTTTCGCCTGAATCAATACTTCTATTACTAGTCAAGAGTAGCATTACAACCTCGATCGAAACCCACAAGATAGCCATACAGAGGGTATTACATGTAAATAAGCATGATAGAGAGAAAAGCTACTGATACTTTTAGCCAGAGCATCTGTACAAGAGTTAACCTGTCGAGAGATAGGGATGAAAGAAAAGTCTTTGTTTCTATTCGTGCCGTCGATGTCAATTGTGTAGTTTATGAGCTTGGGCCAGTATTGAGTTCCTTTCACTGCCTGGATCACATTAGTATAATCCGATTCAAAAATAACCTTATCATAGCCAAGACGCGAGACACATGACACTGACCAAGCTAAGGCTGTTGCCTCAGCATCTAAGAGCATCTCCAAGAGTTACTTCATTTTTAGAGTAGACATACTTTATATTTGAAGTTCCCAAGTCTTATTCTCCAAGAGTGTACTTCAAATTTGAAAATTTTAAAATATCTATGTTACAATATGGTCCTTATATTATTAATGATTAACTAAGATAATAAAATATTTATAAATAGCTCTAAAACATACTTTAAAATGTTACACATGATATTATTTAATAAAACATTACATTTTTAAAGAAAAATACATGGAAATAAAATTAAAATCATAAAAACTGTATATGTGAAATATTTTTAAAATTATAAAGTTTTATGGATTAAAATGATAAAGGACATAATTAATAAATTATTTTTGATGGGATATATAATTTTAGGGACTTAAATGCAAAAAAAAAATGAAACTTCAAATATAGAGTATTGAATAGTGATACTCCAAATATAGAGTATCACTATTCAATACTCTAAATTATGAAGTATTAAAGTATCTCTTGGAGAGGATAATACTCTATATTTAAGGGGATAGAGTATTTGGAGATGTTCTAAGGGAGAGCAAAGAAGAGGATAACGCTTTGCTCCATATGAAAGTACATATGAAAGAAACAATGGTCCTATGAAAGTACAATTTTACGTATGTTATATTACAAATATTGTTTTAAGAAAATGATTATAAAAAAAAAAAGAAAAAGAAAGTTGGGCCTAGTTTGTTTATCTTATTGGACTCTACATTGACATTGGGTACCAAAATAGTTTTCATCTCAGGCCTTCTTATAAATTTTTTAAAATTGGGCATTAAGATCCTAACTAACATTTTACTCGTCAAATAAAAATTATTATTATACATCACAGAACAGAATATTATATTATAATTATCATTACGAGCCATCGTAATTGAGAGTAGTAGACTAAATATGTATTTAGACGTTACAAATAAAACATAAATTTGGGACGCAATCAAAACTTGAAAAGTCCGACATGTATACCAACGACTTTATCTGGCCACGCGCATGACGGCGCGTGTATGTCACTCTCTAAAAGTTTCATTTCATTTTGTCTCGAAAACGAAATCTGAAACCGCCACACAGTCGCCAAAAATGTCTCTCTCGCTTCCCTCTTCTACAGCTGCGGCGGCGGCGGCGTCGACATCGGGATCATCGTCTTCTCCGGCGACAGTTTCTTCTTCCTCCACGACGACGTCCTGGTTCTCCGGAATCGTTCGTGGCCGTGGTGACAAATCCGGCACCGCGAAGCTATCTAAAAGCTCTTCCATGGCTGGAGGTGGAAGCGGAAGCGGAGATTACGGTGGACCAATCAAAGGGAAGAATCAATTTCGTGGAGTTTTGTTCAAATACGGTCCCAAATCCATTCAGGTTCTCTTCTCCATTTCGATTTGTTAAATTGGGTTGCTTTTGAGTTACATCAAAGCAAAAGGGTAAACTTTTTTTATTTATTTATAATAATTTCGTAGTTCTTGGTTTGCTTAAAACTTAACCAGCTTCTTCTGGATTTCTCATTAATTTAAATACTTTGTTTGTTTGTTTCGTGACAGTTTTTAGCAAACGATTGTGTTCATCACACGCTTGTTTGCTAACTTTGACTTTTTTTTCATGTCCCAAATTGGTACCTTGTATGATGATCATGTTAAGATTCGTTGGAGCTTTGTTGAATCGTTAAGGAAAAACAATGAGATATTAGTTGATTTAGGTCAACGTTCCAAGCCATGTGAGAGACCTTGATTTCCATGTTTTGCATCAATTGAGTTGACTAGTTATAGCAGCAGTGATCGAAGTTTACAAAGATGGTTCCTTTCTGAAAACTCAGAATGGATATATTACTTGGGATTGTTGTTTATGAGTTTTCATGGCTAGTTCTAAGGTGGTCAAAGTAACAACAGCTTGCTTGTCTGTTTCACGTCTATCTCTAGGTGGCTTTTAAGACCGGAGAGTATAAACAACAAGTGATATTTATCGGTGGATTAACCGATGGACTTTTAGCTACTGAGTATGTGGCTTCTCCCTTTTGATCTAAATCTTTATCTTTTGGCATGAATTGCCTATCAAATCTCCTATTTTTTCATGTATATTAATTGATAGAACATTCACAAATTGGCCATTTCAGTTACTTGGAACCTCTTGCAATTGCTTTGGATAAAGAGAAATGGTCACTTGTTCAACTACTGATGTCGTCTTCATATTCTGGATTTGGCACTTCCAGCTTGGAACAAGTAAAGATTTACTTGATCTGGATTTCTTCTTGCCTTGTTATATTGTTAGACTCTGGGGAAAATCTAACAATTTCTCCATTCAGCAATTTACTTAACAATATATCCTTGTTCCTTTTGATGAAGGATGCTCAAGAGATCGACCAGCTAATAAACTATCTCATCAACAAAGAGAACTCCGAGGGTGTTGTTCTGCTTGGTCATAGCACTGGCTGCCAGGTGATTGGTTATGCTCCCAAACAGTTTTCCTCATGGTTCTGAAAGAAAAGTTATGACAGAAAGTATTGTCTTCTTGCACCTTGAAACAGGACATAGTGTATTATATGGGAACAAATGCTGCATGCTCCCGAGCTGTCCGAGCTGCAATTTTGCAGGTGCTAGTTCTAAATTCTTTGACTTTTACACTTCGTCCTTCTCTTAAAGCTACTTCTCTTCTTTGAAAGGCCTTGAGTTGGATCTTGTGTCGTGTGCTATATCATATGTTTTGACTTTAGTGTAGCTTTGATCATATTGCCTATTGCAATGCTTACTCAGGCACCGGTCAGCGATCGAGAATACAAAGCAACGCTTCCTGAAACACCAACTATGATAGACTTGGCTGCAAACATGATAAAAGAAGGTCGAGGAGAGGAGCTAATGCCTAGAGAAGCTGATCCTTGTGCTCCAATCTCTGCTTATAGGTAAATCTCTATGTCCTTGTACCATATTTGCAGCCTTGAAAATGGAAAATTGAGTTTCGAACATGTCTAAATACAGAAATCAATCTTTTGCTTGCTTCCTGCAGATACCACTCCCTCTGCGCTTACATGGGGGACGATGATATGTTTAGTTCTGACCTTAGTGATGATCAGTTGAAAACTAGACTTGGGCATATGGCTAACACACCTTGTCAGGTAAAACAAAACGAACCATCTGAAGCCTTTCCAGTCCCGGTGAACATAATTGTTTCTTGTCGTGGCCAATTGGGCACTGATTAGCTTCTAATATCATCTATGTCCTGGTTCTATACAGGTGATTTTCTCCATGGGTGATGAGTATGTACCGGATTATGTCGACAAAAAAGCATTGGTTAATAGGTGAGACCATTAAACTAAAGTAACAATAAGAATCTAGAACTCAGGATACAAGGATGTCCTCTTTGTGTTCATCTGTTTGGAATCTAAGTTAAAAATAGGTATATATGGAGAACTATAGATGCAAACTATGGATCAAAATGATATAGAAATGATTGCACATGAACAAACCAATCATAGAGGGATAATTTGATCTCTGTGATTACAGATTAAGTAAAGCAATGGGTGGAGCAGAGATAGTGGAGATAGAGCATGGGAATCATTCTCTCTCCAATAGAGTTCACGAAGCTGTTCAAGCCATTATTGGTTTTGTCAAAAGAGAAGGACCCAGTGGTTGGGATGATCCTTGGAGCTAAATCTGCTTTTTCGATTTATGTGGATGAAACTTAGTTCAAATCTGAATCTCATGAATTAATTCACTTCTTCGCTGTAACATAATCATTTCTCTTTAAATAGTAATTTTTTTTTCTCTTTTTATGCTGTTATATACTTGGATCATTAAAAAGAAGGTCGTCCTTGTGTTATATAATCCTCAATTTCTTTTGTTGCTTTGTTTTGTCGTTAACCAAAATTGTTTTCTTGTTATATAATCTTCAATATGCCTTGTCTTGCTGAGTCCATAAGTTCAGCTTGAACAAGATGCTTCATAAACATGAAAAATCTAATTCATTAAGCAACCAAAGGTAAAAGGTAGATGATAGAACATAAAGATTAAAGAAACTATTACCAAACTTAACCAATAATAGGCCTTGAGTTGTCAAAGGATAGGTTGATAACAGAAATTTCCATTATTGTAAGATATAACTGTTTTCTCCTAAAACAAGCAACATCATACATATATTCCGCGATATATATAAATTTATGCCAATATCTTCCAAACTAAGATGAATACGTATATTCTATTATAAATGAAATGATTTTAGAACCGGAAAACATTGAAAATATTGAGAAAAATTTAGAACAATATGTTTTGTATAATGAATGTATTTTTTATGTATGAGTGTGTTCTTACAAATGAATCAATCCTATATTTATAGGGATGAAGAGTGTAAATTAGTCAAGATAAGAGTAGTAAATTTTTGACTTTATCTACTATCATAATAATAAATAATTACACCCTTAATTCAACATTCTAGAAATGTTGAATATTATAACACTTCCTTTTAATTATTTATTATGTACTGCCTCGTTAAAAATATTTTCATGGAAAAACCCAATGGGATGAAAACCATGGAAAAGAGAAAAAGAATGCAGCAACATATTCTCCCCTTCGAAAAAAGTTATCTTCATACGTCTCGTTGATGACGCATTCCAATGTTGTGAACATGTTTCTTGAACATCAAGGTGGGTAGTAACTTTGTGAAAAGATCTGCAGCGTTGTCGCATGATCTGACATATCTTACTTCAATGTCCTTATTCTTCTCAAGCTCTTGAGTGTATGCGAAGAACTTCGGAGGGATATGTTTGGTTATATCACTTTTGATATATCATTCTTTCGTCTGAGTGACACATGCATCATTGTTTTCGTAAAGAATTGTTGGCTCCGTGTTAACGTGAATTCCGCTGCTTGATTGAATGTGTTGCCTGATCGATCTCAACCATACACATTCTCTACTTGCTTCATGGAGTGCGATGATCTCGACATGATTTGAAGAAGTAGCTACAAACGTCTGTTTCTGCGAACGCCAAGATATTGCGGTGCCTCCGATCGTAAATACGTATCTTGTCTGTGATCGGGCTTTGTGAGGATCTAATAAATATCTTGCATCTGCAAAACCAATCATTTGAGAATTGTTATGATAAAATAACCTTAAATCAATCGACCCTTAAAGATATCGAAAGACATGTTTAATCCCATTCCAATGTCTTCGAGTAGGGGATGAACTATATCTTGCTAAAAGATTAATGGTAAATGATATATCTGGTCTAGTACAATTGGTCAGATACATAAAAGCTCCAATCGCACTTAGATATAACACTTCTGGGCCAAGTATCTCTTCATTTTCCTCAGATGGTCGAAATGGATCATTATCAACATTCAACGTTCTCACGACCATAGGAGTGCTGAGAGGAGTAGCCTTATCCATATTAAATCGTTTCAACACCCTTTTGATATATGTGGATTGATGCACAAATATACCCTTTTGAGATCTCTCAATTTAGAGATCAAGACAATACTTTGTCTGCCCGAGATCTTTCATCTCAAATTCCTCTTTTAAATAATATGATGCTGCTTGCATCTCTTTTTGAGTTCCGATTATATTCAGATCATCAATATATACCGCGATTATCACAAATCTGGATATTGTTTTCTTGATAAAAACACATGGGCAAATAGGATCATTCACATATCCATCTTTTATCAAGTGATCACTGAGGCGATTATACCACATTCACCCAGATTGCTTTAACCCATATAATGATCTTTGCAATTTTATTGCACACAACTCTTTGGGTTTGGAACTCAATGCGTCTGGTATTTTAAACCCATCGGGTATATCTAAATAGCCATATAAATATGCCGTAACGACATCGTCAGACAGCATTTCAGTTCATTGCTTAGCTCATCAGAATCTGATAATCATCCATCACGGGGGAATATGTTTCCTCATAATCTCTTTGGGAGAAACCTTGTGCAACAAAGCAAGCTTATATCTCATAATTTCATTTTTCTCATTTCGTTTTCGAACAAATACCCATTTGTATCCAACCGGTCTTACACCCTCTGGTGTGAGTACAATGAGTCTGAATACTTTTCGCTTATTAAGCAAATCAAGCTCGACTTTTATTGCATCTTTCCATTTTAGCCAGTCATGTCTCTTTTACTTATACGACTTTGCTCGGATCCTCGTTTTTTCATTTATTTCTTTTGATACGGTATGAGAAAACATCATCAATATCAACTATCTCATTTCATTCCATATCTTTCCATTATGGATATAGTTGATAGATATCTCATTATTTTCATCAGGCTCTGATCTTCCTTTATTCTCATTTTCAAAGTATTTTCAACCATTTTGGGAGAATAATGCCTTTCCTTTCTTTTTAGGATTCTTATCTTTAGAACAACAATTACATCACGCTTGCGGGTTCAGATTCCGTGATCATCTGCTAGTTCGCTTCTTGTGGAATCTCGATTACAGCGAATATTTGTAGGTATATGAGATTTTGTTACCGTTTTGGTATCTGAAATCGAAGCGATTTGCAATATTTTGCCAATCATGTATCGAACCTCTAGTTCATCCTAGGAGGATCAAGGTGTAACAACGTTGGTACAAACCACTTGATATCCTTCTCTATTTGATTATTTTTTCTCCTAGAACTGGGAATACTTTTTCGTCAAAATGACAAATGACATTGTCGTAAAGACATCACTTGTCTTTGGTATCTTATAATTGATGGAGAATCACAAATACATATTCCCAACTTCCTCCGAAGTTCCATTTTTATGCGTGTGGGATTACTCGGCACAACCTGACAAAATTTTAAATGGGAAACATTTGGTTCTCGACCAAATGCTAATTGTAATGAGAAATATTTTTGATACGCACTCGGCCTTATCCGAATCAGTGCTTTTGCATGCAATATGGCATGCCCCCATACATATGTTGGGAGTTTTGATCTTATGATCAACGGTCTTTCAATTAATTGCAGACGTTTAATTAATGATTTAGCCAATCCATTTTGAAAATGAACATGAGCCACAAGATGTTCAACCTCAATTCCCGATACCATACAATAATCATTAAATGATCGGGAAGTGAATTCACCAGTATTGTCTAATCTAACTCTTTTAATAGGATAATCGAAATGTGCCTCGGTTTGATTATCGATTAAAAATCTCGCAAATGTCATATTTCGAGATAATAATAAACAAACATGTGTCCATCTGCTATAAGCATCTATCAACACCATAAAATAGTGGAATGGTCCAAATGGTGGATGAATTGGTCCACATATATCACCTTGAATACGTTCAAGGAATTTTGTCGATTCTTTATCAACTTTGGTTAGTGATGACCTTATTACCAATTTTTCCAGAGAACATGCTTCACATGTCATTTTATTTCCCTGATTAATCCCTTGGATTTTCAGTTCATGACCATGTGAAGTTTGATGATTCTCATCGTGGTCTGGATGCTAGAGTCTTTCATGCCATAATATGAAATCATCTTGATTTGTTGTAACCACGAGATTTGATTTTATTGCGTATATATGTACTTTCGTCAGGAAGAGCCTTGGTAATTTTTATAAGTTAACCCTTTTTCCAATTTTTTCAGAAGTTATATACATAACCTTCTTTTCATTCTCAGTCTCTGACTGAGTATCATACCTTTGAAGGTAGATATCTTTAAAACTCAACAAATTCCTTTTTGAATTTGGAGCATATAAGGCGTTATCGATGGAAAATTACGTTATTTAGCGGCAAAATCTTTCTGGTTCTTGTCAGTGCGGGCGCGATATTGTATGATAATTTTTGTCCTCTTTATATTTAAGAAATATATCTCAGAATAGTATGCATTGTTCCACTATCTGGTATACATATTTCTTTTTTTTTTTATTTTGATCCACTTGCAATATCCATTTCGTTTGATTTGATGAAATCGGATGAAAAATAATTTTCAGCGTGAACGTGGTTTTCGGCGTGATTACGTGTGAGCATGATTACAGCGATGAACGTAACTTGAAATCGTTCGAAACGATCGAGATCGTCGATAACGTGTTATAAATGAAATGATTTTAGAACTGAAAAATACTGAAAATATTGAGAGAAACTTAGAACAATGTGTTTTGTATAATGAATGTATTTTTTATGTATGAATGTGTTTTTACAAATGAATCAATCTCATATTTATAGAGATGAAAAGTGTAAATTAGTCAAGATAAAAATAATAAATTTTCGATTTTAGCTATTACTATAATAATAAATAATTATTCCCTTAATTCAACATTTTAGAAATGTCAGAATATTATAACAGATTCTTTCTTTAGAAAAAAAAAATGTTGATTTTTCAGTTATGCAACAGGATTAGATGGATCTCTGTTAGCAGCTGATTTTCAGTTATACAAAAGGATTTTGATGGCAGCCAAACAAAACTAACCTGTTAAATCATAAAGTTAAAAACTCAAACCTAACCTTTCTCTAAATCTCAATTTCTGTTTTTTTTTTTTTGGTTCATTAGTTACTAAATTTTATTCCGGCAAAAGAATTTGTAAGCGGCGGTGCGACAATGACCAAACAAACAAAACACGTGACGCCAAGATTGTCTCTAAAATCCCACCATACACTACACGGCCGATTGATGATATAACCAGGCAATGCCCGCACTGCTCCCAACGTCACGCCGACGCGACTTCTAAACACGCTTCCTTGGTTGGCACGATCACACCGGTTAGGACTTAGGAGCCATATTAGTTTCGGCTTATTCACGATCGTCTGTACTTAAAATTGTCATTTCCTTACTCTTCCGCCTTCGGCCTTCCGACCAATCTCTAAATTCTTACCTAATTACTTTTTGTGGACTTTTAATGTTTTTTTTGTTTCTCTCGAGAAAATCGAAACTGAGAAAATAATAAAAATCCAACCTTGGAATTCGCCTTGTCGTAAATTTGATTTCTTTCTTATTGTCATCTTCTTCAGGTTTCTTCAGATGCCGGAGAAAGTAGTGATACCGTCTCCGGCGCTGAGTCATCTTCATCAATGGAGATTAGGCGCTCTAACATCACTCGTCTTCTTCCTAATGGTTGTCGTATGGAGCATTGACGGTTGTACAATCAAAAGCTTCATCAGATTCCACTCTTATAACTCCATGCTACCCACTTCTCCTCCTTCACTGAAACCCAAACTCTATTCTCTGGATCTGGATCCGACCCGACTGAAATTTGCTTGGATCTCCGTCAAGCAGGAGCAGAACTTCACGGCGAATGTTCTGAGAAACTGGTTAGCTCCGGGAGGAGAGAAGTGCAGAGAAGCAAAGACCGTCGAGATTTCAGTTCCGGGAATCGACGGGAAGGATTTAGTAGAGTTAACGGCTGGTAAGATTCACGAATTCAGATTTCAATCTTTAGACGATTCTGGGAAACAAGTTTGCATCGGTGGAGATTACTTCGAGACTGATCTTTCCGGCGAAAAGTGGAAATCAAGACCACCGGTGAAAGATTTAGGAAACGGAAGTTACTCTTTATCTCTTCAGATTCATCCTTATTTCGCCGGCGATTACAATCTCACCGTTGTTTTGCTCTTCCGCCACTTCCAAGGTCTTAAACACAGCCCCTCGCGCTTCGCCGTCAACATAAAGCTACGTGATTTCAAATTACGGTTTATCAAGAAACTCGACGTCGTTTTGCCGGAGCTCCGGAGATGTGATCGGTCTGATTTTGACAGAGACGTTTGGTCCGGTCGGTGGGTTAGGCTTGGTAAGAACGAGGAATGCGAAATCAGCAACGACGGACGTTACCGTTGCTTACCGGATGGTTTCCCTTGCCGGAAACCATGGTGTGACGGAGCTTTATCGGAGTTAGAAAGCAACGGTTGGGTTTACTCGAGCCATTGCTCGTTTAAGCTCTTCTCAGGCGATTCGGCTTGGGATTGTTTGAAGAACAAATGGATCTTCTTCTGGGGAGACTCGAACCATGTTGATTCGATTAGAAACTTGTTATATTTTGTCTTGGGTCATCCGGAGATTGGGGCTGTGCCGAGGAGATTCGATTTGAAGTTCTCGAATCCGAAAAACTCGTCGGAAACAGTTAGGATCACGAGTATCTTTAATGGACATTGGAACGAGACGCAAAACTATCAAGGTCTTGATTCACTTAAAGATGCTGGCTTTAGAGAATTGCTTAAAAGCTATTTCGCCGAAGATACCGGTGTACCGGACATGATGATCGTTAACTCGGGTCTACATGACGGTGTTCACTGGTCTAACCTTAGAGCGTTTACAAAAGGAGCAGAAACCGCGGCTGCCTTCTGGAGAAACGTTTTCGACTCGGTCAAAACTCGCGGATTCCGCCCGCCGGAAGTGGTTTTTAGGAACACGATCGCGACGGGCGGTTATGCGAGGACGCTCGCGTTTAACCCGAGCAAGATGGAAGTGTACAATGGGGTGTTTTTGGAGAAGATGAAGGAACTAGGTTTGGTCTCGGGTGTGATTGATAACTTCGATATGACGTATCCGTGGCATTTTGACAACCGGTGTAACGATGGGGTTCACTACGGGAGAGCTCCGGCTAAGATGCAGTGGAGAGATGGGGAGATTGGGCATCAGTACTTTGTGGATCTGATGCTTGTTCATGTCTTGTTAAATGCAATTTGTGTAAGATAAAGAGTCGAGTAGAGAGAGCTGTTTTAAGTTATATAGGTCTTCTTAGGAGATTCTTTTATTTGTCTTGTGTAGACTTTGTTGATTATGTTGTTAGCTATAAAATTTGGTATTTATTCACAGCTGAAATTCAAAAATCATCCGATCACACGCATGTTTCTATTTGATCAAAATCTAAAAAAAAAGTGAGACTGCTGAATTTCTTTTTCAAAAGAGTTCGTCATTGGTATAAAAAAATTTTAATCACATAATTATGTTAATGTGTGTATTTATCATATTTTATACGAGTAATATAAATAAATGATAGACCTTCATTAATAATTATATTGATGAAGGAATCAGTATTTTGAATAATTAAATGGATGGATCATGAAATATACATCTCGTGGCTTCGTGCCACTTAATGTCATTGTTTTTTTTTTCATTATTTTTTTTTTGATTCAAAGATATCTTCTTTTTTAATGTCATTTATTTTATATATATATCCACATATAAAATCATAAAATGACCTAACCAAACTGCTTATACGCGGTCACTGATTTTTACATATGGGATAATATTTGTTTCATTCTTTTGGAAATCTAAAAAAAAAAAAAACTTTTGGTTATATAAAATATAAGAGAGTTAAATTTCATCCTATTTAATTTTAAATAAAACAAAATATGTAAAGAAATTATCGAAATCGATTAAGGACGGCAAGGAAGTCGGTACGCGCCACGCGGCTTAATGTAACCAGTCGCACACAGTTCATATGGCTCTCTCTCACGCTAAACATGGAACGCTCCAAACCAATTCAATAACAATTGAATCCATCCTATCACGAAACCTCCCCAAAAATCCATAAATTCTTGTCCTTTTCGGTTTCAGAGTAGATAATCTCCAAGGCAAGCATCAAAGGTTAATCTACATCCTTACGATTTCGTTGCTGTATTTTGTCGGAAAATTCTTCGCTTTGTCGTGATTCTCAATAGCTCGCTTCTCAATAGAACAATCCACAGATCGGGCAACGCCGTGGTAGAGTCACCGTAGGTTCGCCGTTCATGGCGTTAACGTGGGGATCTGCTCTTCGGATTTCCGTTCTCCTTATCCTTGTAGCTGCAATTGTCCTAGCTTGCTATTTTCTCCCCGTTGAAAAGGTCCGTAATTTGTGAAATTAGGGTTTCTAATTTGGTTTTCTGAGATGGGTTTTTGTTGGTGTTGGATGATCTCTGAAAATTCTCACTCTTTTCTTTGAATTTCTGGTCAATGTCGCGTTTTTGTGTTCTTCTGAGACGAATTGTCTCGTTTGAGGTTTCGTAGCAATGAAAGGATTGAACTTTTTGTATCCTTTGCATATGGTTTCTGTGCAAGATATGTGTTTATGTGGCTAAATTGATTAGCAGAAGCAAATGTGCGAGTAAAGCTAATAGATTTATCTCTGGATATTATCTCTCCTTTTTGAATTCGTCTCATTTGGAGTATTGATTTGTCATCAGCTAGTTTATGGTCTGAAACTTACTATTTCTTTGTAATTTTCAGCTTTTGAAGGATTTTTTGTTATGGGTTGAACAAGATCTAGGGCCTTGGGGACCTTTTGCCCTGTAAGTGACTCTTCTTCTTGTTTCTTGGGATATGAAGCTTTATTAGATTCTTGCGTGAATTGTAGCAATGAGCTACAGCAACAGTAACGGCGGTAGCTTTATATCTGTTTCATTACTAATGTTTATCCATGGATTTAACAAGTCTATGCACATAAAACTTCTAGAAATTAGGAACATAAGAGTTAGGAGGCCTTTTTTCGCAGGTTGTTTACCTCGGTACTGAACTTCTCTTTCTTTTCTAATGTTTGCAGAGCTGTTGCATACATTCCTCTAACAGTTTTGGCTGTTCCTGCTTCGGTTCTCACGGTATATTCATCAGATTCTTTTTCTTTTGTGTGTGATATATTATGGCTTTTATCCACTTTGAGAGTATATCCACTTTGAGAGTCACAGGTTTATCTATAAATGTGAGAAATCTTATTTGGTTGAAGTTTGTGATATTCAGATCGGTGGTGGCTACCTTTTTGGGCTGCCAATTGGTTTTGTGGCGGACTCGGTCGGTGCTACACTTGGCTCAGGAGCAGCATTTCTTCTAGGCCGTACAGTAAGCGTCTCAAAGTTCTTATGCAGTTAGAAGATATGCAGACAGACGCTATCCTTATTGTTTGGAACTTACATGGTAAATGCTCTTATGCAGATTGGAAAACCTTTTGTAGTTGCAAAATTGAAGGATTATCCTCAGTTTCAATCGGTGGCACTCGCGATTCAGAAATCTGGTTTCAAGGTTTGCACCTTAAACCTATGAAGTTTGAATATATTTTTTTTTGTGCTGACACTCTTTTTTTACTTATGAATATGCAAAACTGAATGTAGATATGCTTGCTGCTCCGGCTTGCTCCTCTTCTCCCCTTCAGCATGTTGAACTACCTCTTATCTGTAACTCCAATACGGCTAGGCCCATACTTGCTTTCTTCTTGGTTAGGGATGATGGTAATATAATCTACTCCACCGCTCTGTAACCACTGTAAAAAAAATAATTGTAAAATCAAAAGAATACATCTTGATACATTATTCATTCGCAGCCAATAACGCTTGCGCTAGTGTATGTTGGAACAACTCTAAAAGACCTTTCTGATGTGACTCACAAGTGGAGGGAATTCTCGCCAAGTCGCTGGGTAGTATTTTTGCACAAATTTAACTACATACTCAGCTTCTTGTTTCAATCTCTTTTCTGACCTTGTTCTGGAATTTGCAGGCGATCTTGATTTCAAGCCTTGTAATATCCGGTTAGTTCCGACAATTCCTAGAATTCAATTTCACCATAATAGAATCTTCATCAACCTGCTAAGGCACAGAATCACTAATGTTTCTGGTTTCTTCTTTTATCTGTTTATTTGCAGTGATATTAATGGTCTGTGTTACGAAGGTGGCGAAGGACGCTCTAAGAAAAGCTTTAGCAGAACACGGAGGAGACATGAATGGAGCGGTTGCAGCCTCACCGGAGCTGACTGTTACTGCTGATGCTCCGGTGGATTTAAATGAGCCTCTCTTAATAAAGATAGATGCTCAACAACCTCAGGACCAAGAAAACCATAGTCATTAAATAAGCTACTGAATACTTTGTATAATCTTTATCTTTAACTTGCAAAGCATAGTTTTTCTTGATTTGTATAATAACATAGATTAAAAATTATTTCAAAAAAGTTTTTCTTTTTCTTTTGAGATGTAATTATTAGATGAATAAAAAGAAAATAAATGGATTTCGGGATGTAAATGTTATTTGGTTTGTATTGAGTTTCTACAGCTACAATATCTAAAATATAATTTATTAACATAATATTCAAAGTTAAGAAGTTGCTGATATATGTGATCAACTATAAAAAATATCACGTTTGAAATTCTATATATTTAAGTAAAGGTATAAAGTAGTTGACATTTAAAAGTCAACACGTCATATATGTGTACATTTTCTAGATTTGATCAGGAAGAAATAGTCATGTCTCTTTCAGTCAAGTCCCTTGGGGAAGAACATCCGACTAAAAAAAGTTAAAATTGACTTTTTTAATACACAAATGGCAGTAAATCTAGCGGTAAAGATTCATATAATTGACTGTGTAAAAGTAAAAAAATTGTAATTAATACATCTTCTAACATAGACAAATCTTTTTGATCTGACTTCTTCTCTTACAAATCTCTCTGTCTCTTCAGAGTCTATGGGGATCTCCTTCAGCAACCGTCGACGAGACAACAACCACCACCGTCTCCACCACAATCACCCTCCTCCTCCTCTTCCTCCTCCGCCTTACTATTACTCCAATCCTCCCTCACAACAACCGCCGCCTCAAAACGAGTACAGCTACACTCACAACAACCTCGTTTCAACTCCACAGCTCTCTCTTCCTCATCCTCCTCCTCCTCCATCGCAACCACCGTCTTCTCAGCCTCCGCCGTCGCAGATTAATTACGGACCGTACGGTCAAAACTATCATCAAAACCAGTATTACCCGCAACAAGCACCTCCGTATTTCACCGGTTATCATCACAATGGTTGGAATCCTATGATGAGACCGGTTTTCTTCGGTCCGCCTCCGGTTCAGCTACCCCCTCTGCCTTATGTGGAGCATCAGAGCGCGAAGAAGGTGAGGAATGATGTCAATGTGCATAAAGGTACGGTGAAGCTCGAAGTAGACGATCTTAAGCCCGGTCATCATCTTGTTTCCTTCGTCTTCGATGCCTTATTCGATGGCAGGTATAAATTCTTAATTTGGGCTGTTCATGGTCAATTTAGGTTCAATCAATCGAACTTTTAGTGAAGTTTCCGACTTTAGAATCGGAATTGGGATGAGATTGGCTAATTAGGGTAGATGGGACTTCTAAGTTATACTGAAATCTCAAATTTGGATTAAAAAGGTTTAAACTTTACATGATGTGACTCAAAACCCTTGCTTGCTTTTAGTTACTGGAATTTAGGGGTTTTTCATTTGGATCATTTTGGCTCAATTAATCAAAGTTTAGTGGTATTATAACCAGAATTGGGACATGATTGGCTAGTTAGGGTAGAGGGACTTCCTAAAACGAAGATCTAAACTATATGGAGCCACAATCTTACATGATTCTAGCTGATGGGTTTGTGATTGGTTAAGACATTTCCTTTTACATGTAATATTGTAGTAGTTTTCAATATCTTATAAAAGTTTTGCAGTTGCGGTTGTCAAGAAATTGTTTGTGTCGAACACGGAATCAAACACTAACTAGTTAGCTACTGAATCAATCTAATAACTCTCTGTGTGTTGCATACCGAGCTTAAGGCTTTGATCTTAGACTTAGAGTGATCAAACCCCAAACTCACCTTCTGATCGAGAATCGTGAAACGGAGCTCTAAAATTTTGAAGTTACTTGTATGATTTGTTTATGAACATTATTAAGATTACCAACAGCGAGTCTCATTATGTTACTTGTCTCATTTTCAGTTTCACTATCATCTTTTTTGCAAAGGAGGAATCAAACTGCACAATCGTCCCTCATTTACCAGAAGCTTACCCACCAACCAAAGTCCCTTTCCAGAAAGGTACTGCGCAGAAGTTTCTACAAACTTCAGGGACAGGGACCGACCTAGGCTTCTTTTCACTGGATGATCTGTCGAAACCAACACCAGAAGAGGTGTACCCACTTGTAATATCAGCCGAGACAGTAATCTCACCAAGCTCGGTTTCAGAGGGAACATTAGCTCATAAGCAAATCACACTAGCCGGTTTGGAGAAGACTAACGATAGATCTTTCAAAGTGAAAGTCATGAAACAGATCCTATGGGTTGAAGGAGCTCGATATGAACTACGTGAGTTGTATGGAATCGATAACTCGACCACACAAGGTAATGCTGCGCCAGGCTTAGAGGATACCGGTGGCAAAGAATGTGTCATATGCTTGACTGAACCTAAGGACACAGCCGTCATGCCTTGTAGACATTTGGTAAAAGCTTTTATCAATTTTCTTTGCTTTCTTCTAAACACAAGTTTCCATTTAGTCGGTAAACTTATTAATCGTAGTTTCGAACATGAACATGCAAATTCTGTCATTTTAGACTTACTTCACATTGCTGTTGATTGTCTCTAAACTCTATAGCCAATCTACACCAAATCTTTTACAAGAACATAATTTTTTGGTTGAATTGTCATCAAGACTAAATCATGCTGTGTTGTCTCTTGCAGTGTTTGTGCAGTGACTGCGCAAAAGAACTAAGGTTTCAGTCAAACAGATGTCCCATTTGTCGACAGCCTATCGATAAACTTTTAAAGATAAACGTGGAAAGTAATGATGAACAACACTGAAGGAGAGGTTTCTTCCCTTTACTTAAACACCAAGTTTGATTCTTTCTTCTTTTTTTCCGAAATCCTTAAAGCAAATTCTTATGCCCTGTTTTCTTATACAAACCTCATTTCATACTCTGCACATATTTGTTGGTCTTAGTTTCGGAAATCTGGAAGAAAAAACAAAAAAATCAGTAATGTAATATAGCTCTAATGATTCTAGAGAAGTTCTCGTTGTGTCTCTCTGCTTGAAACACTCATTAATCTCTTTGATATGTTATTAAATTTTTCTTTGTTTGCTCATCTCTCGGATAGAACTTGCAACCATTTGTTGTTTATAGTAATGGATCGAGTCATAATCTAGAAACCGAACCTCGTAGTAACCACTTCTATGTTGAGATAGACAGGAAAAAATCTGCATGAGTTTTGGATACCTCTATATGTCCCTTATTTGGCTTTCTTTTAACTCTTTCTTTTCTAGAAAGTATAAGTTTGTGTGATAGACAAAAAAGGGGACCTTGATAATTACAGAGTTTTGAAAGAAAATAAAGAGAGGTGGAGCTGAAGTTGATGAAGAACATTCAAAGAAGTAATCTTTTTTCCTCTCCTTTTTGCTCTTTGGTCTATTAAAAAGGCTAAAAGAAAAGGAAAAGCTGGGCTGGAGATGGAGAATGTTTCCTATAGAAGTTAAGCCTGAGAAAGAAAGAAAAAAGTTAGAAAAGTGAAGTTGAGTTCATTCTTTTTGACAGAATGTTCAAACTTTTGAAGTGAGGAAGATATTGAATAAAAAGTCTTCATTTGATAGTAGTGAAGTGACCCTCTTCACAAGCAATATTGTTTTTCGGTATACATATTGAGTCCAGGTGGTATCATATTTAGACATGATGTTTCTTTGATAGTTTCTTATCAAAAAAGTGTTTCCAAAGCGTACTTAAAAATCGAGAAAAAATACATGAATGAGCTACGCGTTTATAAAATAAAAACAAATTGATTTGAAAACCTAAAAAAATAAACATAACACTGTAAAAACGCAAACATACAATATGAAGTTTTGAACAATGAAAATTGAAAACCCTGGGTCTGTGTGTGATTGTCTCTGTCTTTTTTTGGACTATATTGAATTTGAAGTGATATTTTTCCCTTTCTGACTATGACAATGTTTACTAGTCATACCATGATGTTTAATCAAAGTTCCTTAACTTAACCAATCTCATTTATCACCTAGTTCCCTGTTACAACATATTTTTTCAATTTCCTATATTCTATTTTAGACCAACCTTCTTTTTCTCAGATTTGACTTTACAATAGAGATATGGTTCATCAAAATGTTTTAAGTTTTAACTAACTCCACAACTGTATTCCCCATTAGCCCCTAGGAAAAATGAATGATGTTGCTCAATGGAATATTTAGCAATTAAGTATCCAAGCGAGATTAGTTTTGAAAATGTAATTTTGGCTGAGATAAAACTCAAAATGAAAAATTAACTATGATTGAATAACTTAAGTGTTTAAAAGATTATTGGAACAGAATTGATACAGCTCGACGCACAAGATAATGTGACTTGAAGGAAACAAAAGAAAGAAATGTGCTTTTTGGATACTTAAGAAGATTCAATAGATAGTTAATTAAATCTATAGGGTTTTATGTTATTTGTTATATAAAGGGATTCTCATAACTTTCAGATACGTGTTAGGGATTCTATGTGAGAGACGCATAGATGTTGCGGTGTCGTCAGACGATGGCTTAGTAGAAGTTCCATTTGTGGTGTTTAGTGGAGATTAGAACTGTTGATGTAAAACGGATGCGCCAGAGTTTTTGGTATTATGGGTGTTGCAATGTTGAAGACTAGGTTCGGTAGTTTAGTTCAGTGTTAGTTTAGCTCTGAAGAGCCTATGTAATACAATATAGATTGCTAGATCAGAGGTTTGAACTTTTTTTTTTTTGATGATTCGATTAAATCCCTCATGATCGGATTGATCCAATTCGTTTCTAGATATAATTTGGACTTGAATTTTGTGTTTGCAGTATTGTAACTATTTTCTTATTCTAATGGATTCGTTTCTAGATATAATTTGGAGATATAGGTTAGAAAAACAAAATTTTGTTAATAACTGTGTCCTAATTTATTTTGCGCAGTAAATTATTTGTTTTCTGCACTTACAAATTTTGGACTGAACAAATATGAATATTTCAGTTTTGCCGGATGTCTTGTATTTTTGTATAGAGAAATTTAGTACAGATATGCTACATGGAAATATTAAAACTAATACGAATCTTGTACCATCGGCAAAGATATTATCATTTGCGTCAGTTCACTGTCAATTCTCAACCATATATAATTACCAAAAAACTAGAAACCTTGATTATCATTCACACTATCAACATTCTAACTAAATATGGATTAATAGCCAATAAGTATAACATTTTCTCCGAAACGTATTGTGATAAGATTCGTTTAAGAAAAGAAAAAAAGAAAACGAATCTATAAGAAAAAGATGCTTACAAGAGGAGCGAATAGAGACAAAAAACCCAATTAATGTCATTTTGTCAATAAGAAGAAGATGACCCCATGTGAACATTGGAGACTCATGTGACTCAATTCTATCATTTTAGGCAAATATTCAGCTGCAAGTTTTATCGCAATAAACCCAAAATTTATTCAAATGTTGACATTTAGCTGATAAGTTGTTTTTATGTTGTCGAATTCAAGTCTTTGCCATTTTCTTTAGATCAAAGTCTTTTTCGTTTGTGCAAACCAAAAATTCAAAACTAGTAAAAAAGGTCAATTATTTTCCTTAAATATATATTTTGAGTCTTTGTATCAAACTTTTTGAATTACTTTTAGAACATCATGTGAATTTTACTGTGATCGTGTAGAATTGATTTTGTAACTTTGACTGGCAAGATAAAATTGTTTTTGATCCTTCAACACCAATTTGCAAGAATATATTTACCCAAGAAAATTTCAAACTATTCAATAATGTCGAACGTTTTAATCAAATAATTCCTCAGCCATCGTAAAACTTTATCATAAATGTCAAAATTGTACCATGTCCTTTCGTTATGAAAGACTTGGCCTATATCATACAATAGACATACGAGTTAACGTTACTTTTTGAGTTTTTGTCCTATACAACTATATGGTACAAAACTACAAATTTCTCCCATCATTGATAATGGCGATGAAATATCTACTAGATTTTTTACGAGTAACGTTTTCACCTTTTTGTTGTTTGCTTTAACACCACTAATATTATTAGGACGTAACATGCTTGCATCTCGTCCGTTGTTTTTTTTTTTTCGTTTCAGAACTTCTCTATATATAATATTTATGACTATATTTCATAAAAACTATAGTTTACGTGTAAGAAAATCGTCGGATATAATTAAAAAGCGTGAACAACCTAATTACAAAATTCGGGTTTATCATCGATTTCATGTACAATGCATTTAATTTTTAGCTAATGGTACGATCATATTAATTGCATGCTAACAACTACTAATTAACATCTTATAGTTTGCACTTTTTGGGATTTGAGATTTTATTATGTACGTGATGTTATTATTTCTTTGACTTTAGCTTGACCATCATACTTACGGAAAACTATTCCAATCAGAAAAGGAAAGTACTATATACATACTCAAACTGAACAAAGTTTTAAGTTTTAGTCCAGTTCAAAAGATATTTTGAAAAAATAGAACTTGTTCGATTTACCATTTTTTTTTTAAAAAAAAAATTATCAACGCATTGTGTGTGTTTTTTCTACGACACACAGGACACGATATATTCACAATGTACATTGTTGATATGGAGTTGCTATAATATTACAATAATATTCAATAAGCAAGTAATGATAAGACAAAGTTAAAATGAGCCCATGCATTAGTAGCATAGTGGTAGTTAGAGCTGGTTAGGATGTAAGTTCACAGTTCACACATGTTCAATGTTTCGATTTCTGCTACGAACAAATTCGTTGTACATGAACGACTTGGTTGTTTGGGATTTGGCCTAAACAATTAATTCGTGGTGGATTTGCAAAAAAAAAAATTATGACCAAAGAACATGTTTTGATATTAGTCCGGCGTTTCGACATTTGATATTAATTAGAAGAAAAAAAATGAAACCTCATGAAATTTGTATATTTTTGTATGCATATGTAGGGGTGGACAAAATATCTGGGATCCGGGATCCGATCCGGGATCCGATCCGCGGATATCCGGATTTGCATCTGAAATTAAAGATATTCAAAAATTCCGGATAGTAAAATTGCGGATCCGGATAGCATACAAAATAGAAGCGGATATCCGGATCCGTGGGCCAATTATATATTTATAGGCCCATATTTAAATTTATCTTCTCTTTTAATTTTTCTCTGGGCTTACTTCCTTATTTTCTTCTTCTGGCCCATCTAACATTTTTCTTCTTTCTTCTTTCTTCTTTCTTCTATCCTTTTTTTTTTTGTCAGATACGCTTCTTCTTATACGAAGCGAAAACGAAGAAGAAGACTAGGGTTTCAATTAAACTTTTCTTTCTTCTTCGATTCAGTTCTTATTCTTCTTCCAATTAGATTTTTTTTCTTCTTTTTCGATTTCTTTTTGATTCCTCTCAATTCCAGGTAATTTTTCTTTCTCTTGAGGTCTATTCTCTTTTTTTGCTCATGTTTCATGTTCAAGCTATCAGATATGATTGCTGACGTTTCTTGAAATGGTCAATCCTGCTTTTTGTTTTGTTGCTGTTCCTATTTTCGAGAATTCGGATTACATAATCATGAATCGTTCCTCTACTTGTTCTGTTTTTGTTCCATCGATAATATCAAGTTTTTTTCATTGCATGCAACTGAAAACTTATCTGTTATCCCACCATAAGAGAAATTTGATATATACATCGCCGATTATTCTCCATTTTTTTTCCTCGTCGAGATGGAAGATACTGAAGACGCTACAAAATCCATGGCCATCATGTCGCAGATGAAGCCTCTCGCACTAAAACGTAAACTCATGAAAAAAACTGCATCGAATTTTCAACAAATTTGGTGAAAAAAATCTAAGGCCCGGTATTTAGGTCTCGAGAAACCCGAAAGGCAGTGTATTCATCGTTTCATTTAATTAAGTAACTAAGTCCGGTCCCACATCTGTGCAATGTTAAACATATAAATACATGCAAACAAGCACGCCCATTTATCACGTCAAGTAGATGGTAAAAGAAAACAAATAACGCTTCATCACCGAAATCGATGAGGAGTTCAGTGAGTGTATCGCCTTTTCGACTTTTTTAGACTGTAGCAAGTAAATGATTATCATGGATGAGCAACCTTTTAAGCTGTTGAACATAAGGGATTTAAATGGTTCATTAAGACTATTCAATCTCTTTGAAATCCCTAGAAAACAAGGGTTAAAGATTGTTTGAAATTTATGAGATAAAAAAGAAACGAAAAAGTTTTTTAAAAGCTATAAACGCAATGTTTATTCGACTACTGACATTGGACATCCGCATAAAATATGAATTACTGTGTTTAATGTACCATTATATTGATGAGAATCGAAGTTACAAGTTAATCAACACTACTGATAATCGCCGTGAACTAATTGTAAAATGGTGAAAAGTTGTGTTGGGAATCAAAGTGTTCACCTAACAGATAATGCAAGTTCTAATGATCTCGCATTAAAGTACTAAAAAAAGTCGATTGGGAACAACTATTTTCAATGCGAATTTCTTCATATGAGCGCACACATTTTGGGCTGACGTGAGAAATGGTCTTCGGAGCGCATGATTCATTCTAAAAATAAGATCTCGTTAGTTTTAGAGCTTCTACTAGTAATCAAAAGGTTTAAAGAGTGCTTAACTTCTGGGTCAAAGAAGGTTCGCTAGATGTCAAACTGAATTCAACCGCTGATGTTCATACCGCTTGGAGCAAAAAAGATTTGATACGCTGAGTTAAAAGATGAAAGATGGCTAACTTACCGAATTTGAAGACACCAAGTGATGCCGATTTGTGTTATATTAGGCATTATCTCATTCGCAGATTTTTGATGCATCGTGAATATTTCTCTAAATACGTGATCGGAACACATATATGAAAGAGATTTTGGAGCGATCGATGATAATGAAGATGGATGCATGGAGATGGACACAAGAAAACAATGGCTCGAAAATGAAAGTCAAGTTTTATAAGATTGGGAAACTCGATAATACACATCCGATGATTTATATCAGCTTCGATCCCCGATACAAAACGAATGGGTAAAGTGGATGATCAAGGAACTTATCCTAGCATGAGCTCATTCAAAAGATCACGTAAGCTATGGACAAGTTAATGCATGTTATGACGTAATAGCACAAGATTCACCGAAATCTCACCCAGAAAAGGAAATGAGTCATGTTCTAAGAAAAAGAGAGCGCATATTCATCAATGGATGAAATGTTTACGATCGAGAAAAGAAGGAAACCGATTCTGAAAATCAGTCCTATGGACGATGTTCAAATGTAAGAATCCAACTTTCGACATACTAAATGCGGATGAGAGTTCTAAATATAAGATTTTATCAATGATGGCAAGGGATTTGTTATACATGTTTCAACGTGTCGAAGCATAGAGTCGAGTACTGATCGCTCAGCCTTCCTTCCAAGAACCGCTGTTTTATATGCACTCAAGATTGGTATCGTGATGATAATGGAGATTTAATCGTAAGAATGAAGCTTGAAAATATCAATTAGGTATTCGTGTTTTGTTTTATATCTTGTGGTTTATGAATCTAAGTTCTATAAGTACTAATGATTTTTATATGTTATAGAAGTGAAGAATTTGCAGATTTAGCCAAGATCAAGCTCGAAATGAGTTTGCTTAATATGAGGTAAGAATAACCTCAGAAAATGTTTTAATGATTAAGTTTTTGATCCGAGCTACAATCTTCAATCCTAAATCAATGATATTTGTGTTCATAAATACAGTTATATTTTGATTTGTTCATAATGTGTTCATGAGTCAATCTTATGTAATACTTAATTTTATGCCTCGCGATTCGACAAGATTGGCTTATTTTGGAATTATGCAACATGATATAAGAGACATTGCTACTTGCAAGGAAAGGAGGTCTATGGCTTCTATGCCAAATGAAGCTCAGATTTTTATCAAGATTTTCTCACTTTTAACTTGTGACTTTTGTAAACTGTGTTTTTAGTTGTGTATTCTTCTCTTTGATTTGTTTTTTGTAATATTCCTTAGTAATGAAATTTGTGTGTGTGTTTCAATTTAAAATGTGAAACTTACAATTTTTGGCAAAATTCGGATCTAGATCCGAATATTCGCAGATCTGAATTTTTCATCATGGATAACCGGATCCAGATATCCGGGGATCACGGATCCGGATACGGATACTATTTAAATTGATCTGACGGATCCGGATCCGGATATCCGCGGATCTGAATTTTTCATCATGGATATCCGGATCTGGAGATCACGGATCTAGATACGGATACTATTTAAACTGATCTGACGGATCCGGATACCCTAAAAATTCCGGATATTATGATCCATCCACCCCTATGCATGTGTGCGTTCATAACCTTTTTTTTCTTTACTATTTTTTTTTTTTGGTTTTATTCGCTTTACTAATTGCAGGTACACTGGTGAATTTTTCTTTTTTTCGGCTAACAGTTAAATCTTTAAAGGAAGAAAAGAGTATAATTATAGTAGTATTTTAATTAAAAGCCAAAAGGAAAACTAAAATAAGGGGAGAGTGTTTCATGCCATGTTTACATTATTTAGGCTTTTGAGACAAAGTGCAATAATGATAAATGCGTAGAAGAAAAGTGTCTAAACTTAGAGAAAATAAATGCTTAATAACAAAAAAAATATAAAAAAGAAAATTAAGAGAAACTGATGCGGCCGAAAACGTGATTATGTTCACTCGTAAGGGTGAGGCTTTCATCATTTACCCAACCCCACCTTTTTTTCTTCCCACCTTTTCTATCTTTTTTAGTTATTATTAGTTTCTAAGAACATATAGTAGCATTTTTATTTTATTATTTAAGGTTAATCTCTTTTTCCCATTAAGACAAAAAGTAATAAATTTAAACCCATATTCTTATGCCCAAATTTCTCTTAACGTGTCTCTTTCTTTAACCAATTTTGTCATTTTTTCATCTAGTTGGTCCCACTGTTTCAAGTTTTAACTTATACTAAATATATATCATTCAATTATTGAAGAAATTGTCGACAAAAAAGATTAAAAACCTTGGATTGTTCATTGTTGGATACAATTACTTGTGAGCTTTAAAAATGCATAACGGCACAAAAATTTAAGCTTTAAAAATCTTAGGTTGATAGATACTATTCAAATCCTGCAGTTTTGTGTAGAAGATAAGACGATTGACTAAAAAAAAAATCTTGTATACTAGTTTTCAATGCTTATTTTGTTAGTTCCTCAAAAATCTTTTATCTTTTAAAAATAAACGGTTTAATATGGTTGATGTAAAAACGTTATTGGTCTACTGATAGACTAAAAATTAAAATTTCACACTTGATTTTAAATTGTAGAGAGAGAAAAAAAAGCCATAGTTTTCGTGTGGGAAAATATCATATGTTGTAATTAATCGTTTATTGTTGTAGTTTTTTTTATATGTTACTCCTTCTATTCCTCATAGATAGATTTTTTATATCATTACAAATGGTTTGTTCGTGAATCGTTGTTAAAAAGAAAAACAAAACTGGATATGCATTAGAGTGCCCTCCAATTATGGGTGTGGTTTAGATAGAGTAAATGTATTGGCTATTTATTATTACCAAACCTAATCCGTGGTGATTTTTATATGAAACGAAATAAATACATTAATCGAGTGTAGTTGTTAATGATTGAGAAAACGAGCCATGCGCGATATGATATAATTGCGACAAATTATTAAGAGTATGTGAATCGATATGGGAGTCAATAGTTTCTTTGAATCGTAGAATTAAATTAATCATGATTGGGGGAATACAATCATATAAATCAAACCAGAAAGATAAGAACTATTAGGTTGTTTTTATTTACTTTATTCATTTTCTGTTCTCTACCCTTTTCTATATGACACTCCATGTTTTGAGCCGGTCTGAAAAGTCCATGTGAGATATAATTTCAACCCATATATATTAATTTACTGTTTAAAATTTGCTCGACCATAAATCAAACGATATTAATTAAAATACCAACCAAACTATAAAGTCTAAACCGGATTGAAACCAAATCAAATGACTAAAATGTTAAAGTTCGTCATGATTCTTTCATAATAGAGATTAGTTTTGGCAGGAAATGAACTGCTTGTAGCCCCATAAATCATATATATTTTAAATACATTATTTATTTTATTAAATATAAGTTTATATTTATTATATTATTTTAAACGGATGGTTTAAATGTACAATTTAATTATTCCAAGCCTATATAAACTACCATATGAAAGAACCAAAAAAAATCCAAATAGATACGTATAATTTTCTTATAATGTTCTTTAGGTATTAAATGTATATTAATATTGATGAATGGTGTTTCCGTGATATCTTATAAGTTAAAAGTTACATGTAACATTTATCATTTCTAAAAAACATCACTTATGCGATATGTCAGCCAAATTTGGTTGTTTGTTGTTCATAATGTTTTTTGTTTAAAATTATCTCATTACTTTTTAAAAATATATCTTAAATATCAGATCAGACCAAAACTCTTTAGGATTTATGTTATAAGATAATTAGAGATTTAATTAGACCGTTGAGATTGATTGGATTTTATTATAGTTTCGAAATTAATTTAATTGCGGTAAGAAAGAATGAAAGATCATTCCTAAATTTAATGTAGCAAAATTCCTAGGACCGGTTTATACGGAAGGAATAAAGAGAGAACAACTTCACGTTTTTCATCACATAGTAACGTCAAATTAACCGGCTTATTGTCGTAATTAAATAAAATTAATCTAAATATAAGTATAATTTAATGAATTCCCATTAAACAATTGTTTATTTAGTTGAAGCCAAGCCGAGCTACATAAGCCGAGCTAATAATTTTAATAAAGTGAAAATTAAAATAAATAGCACATTCTTATATAGGGGATGTTACGAATATTCATATAGTGTTCTTAGTCCCCAGTTCCAACGTTTCCTTTGTACGTAAGAGTTTAAAAACGGTGATACCATTAATAACTCCTAATATAGTTTCTTTTATGTCACATACTCCTAATCTAGTTTGACAATTACTTTTCATATATTTACCATTAAATTATAATAATGACCACACACAAAAAAAGATCTAAATTATAGTATTTAAATATATAAACCCAAAATCCGAGTACTTGCACTGGCTTCATTTCTCCTAATAAATTAAAGGCCATCTTAAAAGAGATAACGAAGTTAGCAACTTTACATTATCTCTCTCTCTCACTTCCTCTCATTCTGAAATAGATGAAGTAGAGAAGTTAATGTTCACCAAACTTACTGTAAAGTCTGAAACTTTCTTCCTTCTTCTTCTTTGCTTCATTCAAGTAAGTCTCTCTGATTTGCATTCTCTGTTTCTGAAATCTTCTCTCTGCATATTTGTCTTCCATGGCAAATACCCAATGAGAAAGGAGACTTCTTTCTCTCAAGCATATTTGTTACCTCAGATAATGTATAACATGTGTGTATGCACAGTGATGTCTACTTCTGTCTTCTAAATCTATCCCTTGAGTAACAGTTTCTGGGTTCTTGATTTTGCAGATTAAACGTTCAAGAACCAGAAGATTTGTCTCAGATTTAGTGACAATAGTGAGATAGATTTGAATTTCGTTACTAGTCCAAGAAAAAATGAGTAAAGAAGAGTTTATGAAGATCCAGGTTTGCTTATTACTATTTTTCCCGTTTTTTGATGTTTTATATTCTTACAGTAACATGAGAATTTACAGTAACATGAGAATTTTTTTGGTTGGTTGGTTGTGGTGTTTTGTTGTGTAGACTTGTGTTCTCAAAGTGAACATTCACTGTGATGGTTGTAAGCAGAAAGTGAAGAAAATCTTGCAGAAAATTGAAGGTAAAAAAACAAGAAAAACAAAAACTTCCAAAATTTTGACTTTGAGAAAAGATTTCATTTTAATTAAAACCAAATCTTATGTCATCAGATTTGACTTTAACACTCCAAAGTCTTTGATCTTAGGTGTTTTCACGACAAAGATAGACGCAGAGCAAGGGAAAGTGACCGTCACTGGAAACGTAGACCCAGCAGTTCTAATCAAGAAGCTCTTGAAATCTGGTAAACATGCCGAAATCTGGGGAGCTCCAAAGGGAAATAACAACAATCAGAACCAACCCAACTTGGCCAATCAGTTCAAAGGCATGCAGATTGATCACGGCGGCAAAGGCGGTGGTGGTAACGCCGGTGGAAACAATAACAAAGGCCAAAAGATCGGTGGTGGTGGTGGAGGAGGTGGTGGTAACGCCGGTGGTGGTGGTGGTGGTGGGCAACCGAAGATGGTTCTACCGCAGTTACCTCCACAACAGATGCAGCAGTTGAATCCTCAGCAGCTACAACAACTTCAGCAGATGAAAGGGTTTCAAGATCTGAAGCTCCCTCAGTTAAAGGGTGGTCCGGGACCTGGCTCTGTTCCTATGAACAAGAATCCTCAGATGCCTGTTAATCCTAATCAGAAGGCTGTGAAGTTCAGTGTTCCTGATGATGATGATGATGATTTCAGTGACGAATTCGATGATGAGTATGATGATGATGATGACGAGTTTGATGATGATTTGGAGGATGATGAGTTTGACGACCACCCACCTCCGCCAAACAAGATGAAGCCTATGATGGGTGGTGGTGGTGGTTACATGATGATGCCTAATAACATGATGCCTAACATGATGGGTGGTGGTGGTGGTAACATGATGATGCCTAACGCTCAACAGATGTTAAACGCTCATAAAAACGGTGGTGGTGGTCCTGGACCCGCCGGTGGTAAAATTGAGGGTAAAGGTATGCCTTTTCCTGTTCAAATGGGTGGCGGTGGTGGAGGAAACGGTGGTAAGAAGGGAGCTCCCGGTGGAGGAGGTGGTAGCGGTGGTAATATGGGGAATCAGAACCAAGGCGGAGGCAAGAACGGTGGTAAAGGCAGTGGTGGTGGTGGACCTCCGTTAGATGGAAAAATGGTCGGAGGTGGCGGCGGTCCTAACGGTAATAAAGGAGGTGACGGAGGCCAGATGAACGGCGGTCCCAACGGTGGCAAAAAGGGTGGTGGAGGTGGAGGTGGTGGTGGAGGAGGACCCATGAATGGAGGACTCCCGCCGGGTTTCCGTCCAATGGGAGGCGGTGGTGGCGGTGGAGGACCGCCGACCATGAATATGCCAATGGGTGGTCCAATGGGTAGTCTACCACAAATGGGTGGTGGCCCTGGTCCTTGTCCAATGGGTAATAATATGCAGGCAGTTCAAGGATTACCCGCAATGGGTCCTGCTGGTGGTGGTGGTGGCGGCGGCCCATCCGCAGGAGCACCACCAGGATATTTCCAAGGCCAAGTCCCTGGCAGTGGCGGAGGCGGACAAGACTCAATGCCAGGAAATCCCTACTTACAACAACAGCAACAGCAGCAACAACAACAATACTTAGCGGCGGTTATGAACCAGCAAAGAGCCATGGGCAATGAGCGGTTCCAGCCGATGATGTACGCTCGACCACCGCCAGCTGTCAACTATATGCCACCTCAACCGCACCAGCAACATCCATACCCGTATCCATATCCGTATCCACACCCACACCCGTATCCGCCTCACAATGGTGACCAGTATTCTGATTACTTCAGTGATGAGAACACATCAAGCTGCAATATTATGTGAACAACAACAAAACTTTCCATAGCTTTTGTCCGGTCTTGTGATTATACATGGAAATGGGTTTTTTTTTCTTCATAATTATTGGGGGTTCTTAGAATCCTTCTTTTTTCCTCCAACGGATCGATCCTAAGTTATATTAGGATTTTTTTTTTTTTTTAATTTGTGATAGTTCTTAAGTAATTTTATAGAATCATAATATAAAATCAAACGAATATTTTATATTCAGTCCTTGCTTTTTTCTCTAGGTTCTTACTTTCTTAATGAGATCCTAGTGTTCATATGTTGTTTATATCTAGAAAAAAATAAAAATATAAAGCCATAATGGAATAATTTTCTTTCATTTAAAGTTCTGTGACTCGTGATATTTGTTTCTTCTTATTATATTATCATAAAGAATATACTCAGTTGCGATGAACAAGTTTGGTAGATAACGTAAAACATTATTAAATTAATAATGTTGAAATTATGATATTTTATTAATTTATAGATATATTAATTTATCGATAAATTAATAAAAAAATTAGTCTAAATTTATATCTATAAAAAATCCTAATTAAAATAATTATTTTTGTTAAAATTTATATTTTTTTTTACAATTTTCTAAATTTGGATGTAATTCAAAAAGACAATACCAAATTTAAATCTAAACAAACAACACTAAAGTTATATTTAGTTAATTCTTTTAGTTATATCTACATAAAGTTTTTAGGATAATAATGAAACTATATATTTATATAGAATTTTTTAAAAATATTATCTTATTATTTTATCGAATTTTGTTAATTTTTATAATAGTCTAACTTAGTAAAATTTTTAATTTATAGTAATTATTAATTTATCGAATATTAATTTATAAAAAATTACTGTACTATATACCAAACCCTAAGAAAATAAAATCCGACTGCGATTAGTGATAGTGACGCTTTTGAATCAATAAATTAAGTCTTTAAAAAAAAATCAAATACATTAATGAACTGTTGTAGTTCCTTTTTCAAACTGAGCAAAAATAATGGAATTGGACTTGTGTCCCACCCACTATTATTTTAAATCATTTTGTCCAATTGGTTTTGGCTTTAATTTTTTAACTTTTATTGTTAGGTTTGAATAGATTTCTAAAAGGAAAAAGATTGCAACGACAAAAGTAACATATCAGTTGTATTTAAATAAAAATATAAAAAAGGAGACAATAAGAAACGCTGATTGTGAGGATGGCAACATTTGCTTTTCAAGACTATTTGTTAAGTAAATTTTTAAAAAGTTATACATTTTTGCCATTTTAGCCCTTCTCACATTTACACTTACTATATAATAGACACCATGATCGATCAATATAGTTCATCGATTACTATATCGCAAATGGGACGGGTTAAATTTTGGTCGCGGCACAACGATGCGTTTGGAAACATTAGGTTGATTTGTCTATTAGGCTAATAAGCCAATGTTTGTGTTAGCCGGTTAATCTCTTAACAAGTCAAAAGCTTATAACTTACGAATGAAAAAAAAAACAAAAGATGATCATCATCGTCATCTTCATTAGGATTATGATGATGTATGACTGAATGATCAACATGATGATGATGATGATGATGGAGGATGAGTGGGACCTACAGAAGTGAAATTAAATGTGCTTGCGGCAGCTATTAGTAATTCGCGTCACAGAGACACAGACTCGGCACACGTTTCTTCTCCTTCTTCTTCTTATGCTTTTTACGTGACAGTAACACATAAACTTATTTAAGAAGCGCTTTGGATTCGCCCAGATTTTGCTTCTTTCATACGTATTCTTCTTTTTCTTTCCTTTTAAAGTTATATTATTTGTTTTTCACAACAATTCTTGTACACCGCAATTTGCATATCTAGAATGGGAAAACATATTTTTACTATTACACTGGTTTGTTTTCTTACTACGTAATAATCAGATTAATAATTTATGGACCAAAAAAAAGTGTTGAAAGGAGAAGACAAGTTAAGGCATCAGAACAGGCTGCTCGAGGTCCCACACTTGCTCATCAACCCTTGTTTGTTTGCAGTTCCAACACTATCCTCACGGCGATTTACTAGTTTACCATACTCCGTAAAACTGCGTTACCACTTACCACTTTACCAACTAAAAAATCTGTTACGGATATTGACAAATTAACCAATCTTTTTCCCCTGTTTTTCTCTTTGGGTCCCATAGTTTTTATTTTGTCCCTTCATATTAATCATTTCATTATTTAGCCATGGCCAAAAGCGCAAAAGTGAACTTCGAGTGTTCACATATTACAATAAGAATGTTTTAGTTAATCGGCTCTTTAGGATACTTAATTAGTAATCTAATTTAGGGACTTTTACGAAAACAAATACAGCTTTAACTTAACTTTCAAAATATCACAAAATGTTTAGAAATACTTAAAATTTAAAAATGTTATGTTGTGATCAGTTAACTTATTAATGAAGTTAACTTAACTTCCAAAATATCACAAAATGTTAGAATTACTTAAAATTTAAAAATGTTATGTTGTCATCAGTTAGCTTATTAATGAAGTTATAGCAATACTTTCATAACTAGAGTAAATGAAACCAAAGTGGCTCAGCTTCTGCTATGCTACAAGCTGATCTAGTCAGATAACCTTCGGTTCGGAACCATCCAATAAGAAAGTGCCAAGTCCTCATCAATTGAATTATTGAGAGTTTTAACGTCTGCATCACAGCCGTCCGATTGAAGACCTCTCAGATGCGCCAGAGAGGGAAGCTCGGCTGTCGAGGAGACGCGTAGGACCCTACATTTGGCTCCTCCTTCACTGCTTTCTCGCCGGTTACGAAACCGCTCGAACCACGAATGATGACGTGATGTGTTGGTTAACGCCGTTAAAATGCCATAATTGTCATGTCACATGTAAAGTATAAATAAGGACATTTAGATTATATTATATGTAAATATATAATACACTACTATAATGTCTTTAAGAAAAGAGGGGCCACGTAATTATAAAGTTGCTATACTTCATAATTACAATCAAAGAAAAAGAAGAGAAAAGGCGCTTTATGAATTAACGCAAATGTTCCCTAGTCGTACCATGAAAACCTGCCAGACCAATGAAATTGCGGGCAATAGCCGATTCACCTATTCATTAATTTAACGTAAATTGGATCATTAGTTTTTGTGGAAAAGATGTATCAGGTGGTATGTATCAAATAGATCAAGCATATCATACGGATTAAATATAGATCAAGTGTATCAAGTGGATGTATCAGATGGATCATACTGAAAAAGTATACTGATCATACGGTTTAAATATATGATTAAATGGAAAAAAAAACTTTAAAAAACAGTCTAAATAGTTTAAAATGGAAAACATAGTATACATATTAAAATAAATTATATTAAAATTGTTGTATGTTATTTTTATGTTTTTCTAACATAAAATTTATTATTTAGTGTCTAAATGTTTATTTAGAATTATTATAACAATATTATTTATTTCTGTATATATCATTATGTTCCTAATGAACATAATCAAAGCAGTTTGCCACCACCAAAAAAAACATAACCAAAAGTGTGGTGGCCTAGTGATTAGTGCAAACAATTGGTTATGTTGTGTTCTAAGTGGCTAAGTCCAACCTTTGTGAAGGGATAATTTACGCCTTATAGTATTATGAACCATTTAGTCCTACGTCCATGGAGATATACGAGCATCGGCCCCGAATGTCAAGCTTATAAAAAAGAAGTTGCAAAACATAGAAGATTTCTAACATGCCTGATCAAACTTACATTAGTTTTTCATTGATCATCATATATACTAGACCTTTTTGGCATGCATGTAGATCATCTTTTATGATATACTTATATATAGGTATGTAATGTATATATGATGTATTTCGACATAATAAAAAACGACATGCAATAACTTTTTTTTTTTTTGGTGCAGACATTAAAATATACAGATGGATGTGACAGAAACAGAAAGAGCGTGTGTGATATTGAGAGCCCCGAAAAGAGATAATTGGAGAAGGAAGTGAGCACATGGAGAGGCTCGTTTGTGTTTCCGATGTTGTAAGAAGGAATATTACTAACCAACAAAAGTCAAATCTGTATTATTTGGAACTCAAGGATCTGAATCGGTTTTGACAACAAATCAATCGGGACACTCAGAAATATATGAAGAAAAATGAGAATATTTCACGGTTTTAGAAAGAAAAAAAATCAGGACGTCCTTCTTTTTTTTGGACAAACTGATAAATTTCATTAAGCTTAAGTCTCAACCTCATTCAAAAGAGGAGAAATTACAAAAGGGAAATATACATGGTAAGAAATGCCTGAAAATACACCAAAAGAAGGTAAAATAGAGATAGATTGAAGATACAATTCAACAAACAAAACTAAAGGAGATCGAAAAAAAAAACGATCATGAAAGCTTCATGAGAACCCGTATATCCACTGCAACCCGAAGGGTTACAAGCTCTACAACAAGGGCAGAGGAAACTATCGACCGGGAGGAAGATTCTTGCAAAACCGACGACATCCTAAAAAATGATTTTAAATAAAAATGTTCCAAATTACATATTTATATAAATCGATTTAACATCAAAGAATAGATACATATTAAATAAACGATTTATACATGTTTGTCGAAGCGTAGGATCAATTCATAAGAAACATAAACTTAACCATAATCTTAGTTTAAAGTAATAGCAGAAAGTTTTTAAAATTAGTCTGAATTTGTTTTCGTGGCTACATATATGATTAACAAAAGTAAAGATCATCAATCTGAAATCAAACTCGTATAGGTTGGACTTGGTAATTGCCATAATTTATATAATTTGCCGAAAAGTTCAAACCTTCCTTTTATCAAAGCTAACTTCTTCTCCTTGACATCTACTCGCATTCGTCAATATTCTCTAACCATCCCAAAATGGTCAGTGCACAGTTCTGTTTTCGTAAAATGCATTATCACAAATGTCTTCGTATCAAACCTAACAAATATAAATTAATTATTCACTGAAATAAAAACTAAATTTAGTGCACTCTCCACCTTCTGCTTTTTTTTTTTTTGTTTCTTATATTTGGACAGCTTTTACACATAATTACCCTTCCCATTATAAAAGTTATTAATCTGTTGACTTTCTTTGGACAGTAGAAACGAGAGAAAAAATAAATGGATCACGTGAAGCTGACATAAGACCACTTTGACAAACAACGAAGCAAGTATGCTAAAAAGTCTTTGACTACTAATAATTGAACCACACGCTTTCTTACAGTTTTTTATTAATCTCAATTAAATTATTTTGTTAATGTACTACTTATTGACTGTTTCAATTACCAGTTTTTGGGTCTGTACTGTTTTCTCTTTATGCTTTCTTCAAAAAACAAGAATTGCTTTTAAATGTTGTTTGATTATGCAAATGCACACTAACACTAAAAGCCGAGTAGAATTTTCACTCCCGAGTTATCGCTTAACATGGTGGACTCACAATTCATGTAGTGCAAATCAATAGCGGGAAAATAAAGTCTAACGGCAAAAGAAACTATACACAAATTAACGGCTAGTATTCAATTGTTCAAAAAAAAAGCAAGAAGAATATAATAAAAGCCATGTTATAAAAAAAAATATATATTTTGTCATTTTTTATAAAAAAATTTCATCCAAGTAGAAGAAAACCTATGACATTTATAATCCTGACGTAAATCATGTAGCAGGTTCGGTCCATGGTATAGGTAAAAGAAGTCATGACTTCGTGCTTCAAATATATTCGAGGATAAAAAATAATAATAATATATATATAAGTAAAACATTTGAAAATAGGCACAGTTTTTTCAATAAGTAGTACATTCGAAAACGTTGAACCGACAATGTCATGTAATAGCCAAAAAATGTGCCAGCCTGAAATCGATGGTTGATTTCGACATACAAAATAATGAATACAGAACTATCACCTTTTGTTTAAACTATTAAGACTCTAATTAGTAACATGTGTTATTGAAGTTGAGTTGTAGTAGATATTATAATTTGATATAACTTACAGTAAAAACTATATGATAAAAACAGCAGATATATGTGATAAGTCGCTGTAGAAATATGATTTACTAATCTTATCAAAACAATTGGCTGGTAACATTTTTGTTGTACATATTGGAGTATGTATTATTTAAGTAAATTTAATTTAAAATTATTAATAATAATAACAGTGATTACAAATTTATCAGTGAATAAATTTAATAAAATTATAAACAATCAAATAATATTAACTTTAAAAAAGATTAGTTAAATTTTATTTTTGTAACATAGTAAATTAAAAAATTAACGACATACATTCCACAATATTTACGATCTCATCATTTTCAAATCTCTGCTTATAGTTTTTTCATTTCAAATAAATATAAAAGGTAATAATTTTGGCAAAAAAGAAGAAATTTAAATAACTATTTAAAAAAAAATGTTATTAAATAAATTAAGATAGGTAAAACAATTTTTTCCTATTATTCGAATTAAATGAAAACAAAGAAAAATATTCTTTTAACTATAACTGAATTTTTGTTCTTTTTTTTAATTTGAAAAAAGTAAATAAACTTACCACATCTTAACTCATGAAAATTTCCACGATTTTGAATTATGTTTTGATTTAACAATTTTACAAAAGAGATAACTCAAAAATGTAGATAAATTGTAACTCAACAAAACTCAAACTCAAACTCAAGTTTTTAAAACAAATCATGATTGGTGATATTTTTGAGTTATGTTCATAACTCAATTTTAACACATGGTAACTCATGTTATCAATCAAACCATTAAACCTTTTTAGAAACTTTGGATTTTTTACATTAATTTTTGTTTGAGTTTACATTTCAAGATTCGTAAACCGTTTGTAGGGATTTATTCGTCATTCCAACCGCGTTAGTTTATCAAAACGTTTGAAGAAAAAAAAAATTAAGACCATGTATTTATCAAGTTGTTATAAATCAGACTAAACCATAACCGAATTTATTTAGGAAAACACAAAACAGTAGAAATGTGAACTGATCAATTAGACAGTGTGTACAAAAATGTATTATAGTTTGTTCATGCTCTCTATGTCAGTCTCATCAATGGACGTAAATATTCGATATCTCAGTCGCCTTTCTAATCTACTAACACGACCAATTTGTTAGTATTATATGGATTATATCAATGTGAAAATAGATGGTCTCAAGACTGCACTTCAATATCTGCGTACATGTACTACATTATTACTCATTAACGTGCATTTCGTAATGGTCGCCTTTAAGTATGCATGTATATGTGTAAGTAAGAGAGCGGAGGGAATCAAAGCAACAGGACACGAACGGGTCACGGGCAAAAGGAAAAATTAAAATAATAGAAAACAATTTAGATAAGAATATGCATGAAATATAATAATGAGGGGCAGTGAGATTTTTTGGTGGGTCAATATGGAGAGATAGATATTTGCTTATTTGAGAGCCCAGAATGTTGCAACAGCCTTTATTTCTCTTACAAATCATAATTTGATATTCATATATAAAGAAGCATTAATGTAAATTTGTATGTATATTAATGTATAGTGCACACATTATCAATTATCATATGATCCAAAAAAAAAAAAGCTCATTAGAAAAGACTTGTCCTTGTAATGCATATGATTGATTCAACCTAGTGAGTGGGCTTTAATGGGTCGATACCAATCCTTTCATTCCTTTATTTTCTGTGTTTTTCGTATAATTATTAGTATGAAGATATATTTCTTTTTCTTATATGTTACATGTATATGAGTTGAAATTGCCATAATCGAACCCCAGACATGTTTCTGGTAGCACCACGTGAAAGATAGTATAACATTTATATAACTAAACAAAACAGGTCAGAGTTCACTTCACCCAACTCCCATCAAATATCTTGCATTTTTAATATATATTTTATTTTGTTTTATTATTCTCACCCCACTCCTGCCTTTTTAGCCATTAATTATGAGATATATAACTTATTTAGTTATTCATAAATATGTAACAATTATTTTTGCCTGCATTTAAATTCGGGGGAAAATATCTTCAAAGTAGTCTGTTATTTTGAATTGTTTATGTAGACTTATTTGCTGTTATACGAATAAACGATAGATTTTAATCAAGTTTTATACAATTATTAACGTATATATTAATTTTATATAGAATATATGATTTATTTCCATTATGTGATTAGATGACATAGTTTCTTAATGACACCATAAAAATTAGGCCAAAAATATTGAAAATGGTCAACTCAAGTTGCGGTCAAATCTTTAAATTAAATATTCTCTGTTTTAGTCTTATGTGTGGATTTACAAAGACCAGACTAAAAATCACATGTTGGTAATTCAATTGCAAGAATATTATAAACGTACGACAAAGATGAAAAATATAAAACTGTATAATATAATCAGAATATTGAGTTAAGTACCGGATAGACTCTTAGGGTGCAGGGAAACTTATATATATAAAAGGAAAAAACAGAAGAAGAAGAAGAAATTAGTGAAGGTGTTTAAAGTAATTAAATGATAAAGTGAGTTAAAAGAAGAGTAAGACTTGTAAGAGTCAAAGTGAGGAGTTCGAAGTAGAGATGGCTCAAGACCCAATACGGTCAAGACCCAATACGGTCTAGACCCAATACGGTCTAGTGTCAGTGATGGTCACATGGCAATGTCCATTCACCGGCTGCTTCCGGTTTATCCTTTTACCAATCTTCAACGGCTAAACATTTTTTCCTCTTCCCATCGAATGACCGGCAAAAGTTAAACAAAATTACGCAATTTAATGTCATGTGTTTGGACATAATTGTGATTGTTTATTTTTCGAGGTCGTTTGTGTATTTCACCGTTAAATTTTCATGCCTACAAAAGTAGACATTCAGTTTTTTTTTTCTTTGGTTTTATTATTTGTGTTATCCTTTCTTTCTTTTTTTCTGCTAAAATTCCTTACTTAGTTTGGAGTTTTTTAAACTGAATTGCAGGCAATATTTTCTGTTGGTTCTAATTTAATTATAACATAATTCAAATTACTCAAATTAGTTGGACTGTATTCACTTTGTTTTAAGTTGATTTATTTTGTATTAAAAACATGGGTATTAGCAAATTCGTATATGTAGCATAATGGTTTGTCCTAATATTGTATCACCTTCTAAATTTAAATTCGATAAAAATGTATTTTAGTGATAAAAAAAAAGGAAGCAAATTCTGATTTTATTTACATTAAAAATTGTTTAGTTTTGGTTTTAATAACTATATATGTCAAACTCGGTTTTAGACTTCGAGACGAAGTTTATAAAATATTGTATACAACCCAAGGATTACCTAGTACTTCGTTTCGTGCTAATGAAGTTCTGTAATATCTAATACTGTAAGTTTTTTTTTGCTGTTGTTGTTGTAAATACTAAAATTGTACATTGGTCCTAAAAGATGTACAATTTGTCGAAGCCACCACAAGAAAAGAAGAACTCTTCATTTGTCGTAAACTCTTTTTTCCTGAACGTTGAAATTAAATCCCTTTTACCGTCAATGGAATTTAGTGGTTGAACAAACTCAGTATATAAATATTTTACACACAATATATTAAATACGACACAATGATATATATTGGGATGGTTGAGCACTTATTAAGTTGTTACTTAGTCCATAAACGAGGGATTGGCCTAAAACATGACCGACAAAACCCTTCAATTACGCGCTACAAATTGTTTTTTTTTTTTTATATTTCTTTTTGCTAATTCCCAAGTTTGAACCCAACTATATATTTGATTAATAACATTATTCCCTTGAATTTAAAAGATTTGCCGATTATTTTTTACTTCAACACCGAATAATTAATTCTTCACTGACTCCTAAGGTATATTGTTACACTTACACATTCGCTTTGCCCTTGGTAAAACTTTAAAAAATTATTGCCATACACATACACAATCTATGATCAGTAGTCCAGTGACAATCAATAAATAGTGTTTTAAAAGAGTACAAAACATCAAATATAGAATAAAATTATCAACATGGGAAAGATCTGTTACTAATAAAAGGTAAGTGCTTAAAAAAACACTTGTATTAGTAGAGCATTTAACAATTAGTAATTAATACTCCTTCGGTTCCTTTAAAAAATAATTTTCTAGAGTTTTCAAATATATTAAAAACAATTAATGTTTATTAAAAAAAAATATTTATTTTTAGTTATACCAATATTATTTCTAGAGTTTTTTTTTTAGTTATACCAATATTATATTTTTATTAAAAATTTTCCAATAACTATTAACAAATAGTAATTTAATTAACAAATATAATTATTTTTAATCATTGCAAGTTTACAATTTATTAATATCAAACAATAAAAAATAAAGAAAAAAGTATAAAATCAATTTTTGTGATATAAAATAAAAAAATGATAACATCGGTTTTTTTGGAACAGAGGAAATATATTTTTTCAAAATATACTTATTCTTCAATAATTATATTATTACACATAATTTTTCGTTTACCAACCAGATCATGACACATAACACCATAATACATAAGATCGTATGTGAGGAGATCAATCTTTTGGACGCCGGCTCGGCATATGACATGCTACGACATCCCAACCCAAAAAAACTCCAGAGACCGCACCGCAGTCTCACCACCCCTCCCTTAAAAAGCCTCAATGGCATATATCTTCCATTCGGGTCCCAAGACTATTAGCTCACTGTAAAGAATGATTGAATTCAAAAAAGTCATTGTGATACGATTACATATGAGAGTTTATATAGAGTACAAAACTAGATCAAATAAGCTCAAATATTCTAATATCTCCTTATCAGATAAAACTATATCTATCCGAATATTTTAAGTTTCGATATATTCGGTAACCTCCTAACACCCCCCTAAAGTTGGAGCATGCAAATTTTGAATACCCAACTTGAGCAAGAACGCTTGAAACTCCTTTCTTCCAAGTGCTTTTGTAAGAATATCAGCGAGTTGGTCCTTTGTTGAAACATGTCCTGCCTTAATCATCCCTTTTGTTATGCAATTTCGAATAAAATGGCAATCGATCTCGATATGCTTCGTTCGTTCATGAAAAACTGGATTAGCACTGATATGTAAAGCAGCTTGACTATCACAGTTAAGTGGAATAGGTTGATCATGCGCAACGCCGAGTTCGAAAAGAAGAGTTTTGAGACATTTCAATTCTCGACAAGCAGCATTCATCGCTCGGTATTCTGCTTTGGCTGGGGAACAAGAAACTGTCTTTTGCTTCTTGGTTTTCCATGAAATTGGTGAATCACCCATTTGGACAAACCATCCAGTAAGAGACTTCCGAGTTAGTGGACAACCTGTCCAATCAGAATCACACCATCCGTGTAATTGTAAAGGAGAATCGGCCCACAAAAGAATACCTTGGCCGAGAGTTCCTTTCAAAGTAACGAACAACTTTAATCGCTGCTTCCCAATGTTCCTCCTTTGGCTGCTGCATAAATTGGGACAAGACATGAATTGCATAAGATAAATCTGGTCTCGTTGAAGCTAAATAAACCAAGCGACCAACAAGCCATCGGTATTGTTCGTTCAGGCCGTCCTTTGGCGAGAGAGTTTGTGATTTTGAAATTGGTGAACTAGCTGGTTTACATCCTAAAAGACCCATTTCGTGACAATGTCAATAGCATATTTTCTTTTCGCATATAAAATCCGCTAACTTCTTGCAATTTCCAAACTGAGAAAATATTTAAGATGACCAAGATCCTTCATCTTAAAACATGTAAAGATAATCTTAAATTTGAATTCTAAATTTAGTTTCCTGAGATAATTAGATCATCGACATAAACCAAAATCAATCATCACACCACCACAATTATAAACAAACAATAGTAATCCGAACCGAAGTTTGTTTGAAGCCATATTTATGTAGAGCGAAGCTTGGCAAACCAACATCTTGAGATTGTTTAAGACCATAAATTGATTTTCGAAGACCATACCCGCTTATCCCTCGCTGGAAAAATCCTCGGAGGGTTTCATGTGTAAATTTCATCGAGATCACCGTGAATAAATGCACTATGAACATCCATCTGATGCACCTCATAATTCTTTTTAGCAGCGATATCCAAGATTAAACGAATGGTTGTGATCTTGGCCACCGAATCAAACGTTTCTGTGTAATTTATCCCTTCAACTTGATGATTTCTCAGACCAATCAAACGAGCCTTATATCTTTCAAGAGTTCCATCAGCATCAAGTTTAATCTTAAAAACCCATTGAGAACCGACATTTCTTTCCTTTCCTTAGATCCAAAGTGTGATTATCTTCCAAAGAATTAACTTCAGACTTCATTGCAGATCGTCATTCATCATGTTCTATGGCTTCTTTAAAGGATCGTGGTTCAACATATGTTGTTAAAGCCACAAGATAGCTGCAAATATCGGAGAAAAATGCGTGGAAGACAAATAATCGGATAGAGGATGGACCGCACTGGTATGTTGAGGAGTGTTGTTAGAAGAGGTGACCGAAACTACTCAACGACATAATCAATACTTAAATAAGCTGGTCGTTTAAGAAGACGTTGTCAACTCCCAAAATTTCGTACGATTTCAGCAAGCAAATAATTTTCGTCAAGTATTAATCGTGTCAAGCTAAGCAACCTCCTGGTAAAGTAGGAATAAAGAGCATTATGTGTTCAAAGCATCCGACGAGTCAAAATGTGATCGATCCGTGAGGAAAGACCAGGAGGAACAACGTCCTTTGGAGCCATCTTTGAAAAAAGAAAATTGTCTTCTTGAAAAACAACATCCCGTGAGACAAAAAAAATATTATAATCTAAATTATATAATCTCCATCCTTTCTTGCCATAAGGATTTCCCACAAAAACACATCTTCTACTTCGAGGATTGAATTTATCACCGTTAGTGTTGAGATTATGAGCATAAGATAAGCAACCAAGAGTTCTCAAATGTTTGTATGAAGGCCCATGACCATATAAAACATCAAATAGCGTTTTACTTTGAAGAACTTGAGTTGGTGTTCTGTTGATAAGATAAGCAGCGGTGAGCACACAGTTTCCCCAAAATTCTATCGAAAAATTGGCTTGAAATCTTAATGCTCGTGCCACTTCAAGTATATGGCGATGTTTTCTTTCTACTCTTCCATTTTGTTGTGGTGTATGAACACAAGATGTTTCATGAAGAATTTCTTGTTCTTGAAAATATTTTGACATGCAAAGAAATTCTGTTCCATTGTCACTTCGGATAGCTTTAACCTTCTTGTTGAATTGTCTCTCAATCATTGATAAAAAAATTCCGAATATGTAGAGAAACAACTAACTTGTTAGGAACAAGATAAATCTATACTGGACGAGAACAATCATCAACAATGGTAAAAAAATATATTGATCCGCAGAATGCAGGAATACGATATGGCCCCCATAAATCACAATGTATAAGATCGAAAATCTCTTCTGCTTTATTAGTAGAAGAAGAAAAACATTGTCTAGTTTGTTTCGCTTTCAAGCAAATGTCACAATTGTCTTGCAAAGATACACTACTAACGCCAGAAATCATCTCCAGAGCATGTTGAGAAGCATGTCCTAAACGTTTATGCAACAAACCACTGTCACGAAAACTTGTCTGATTAGAAGCAATTATTTGAATAACTTTGGTGCGTACACTAGTCTGATTAGAAGCAATTGTCTCCACAACTCTGAACTGGTACAAACCCTCTCTCTTGCGTTCACCAACTCCAATCAGCATCCTCGAATTTCGGTCCTGCAATATCAACAATTTTTCAGTCATTTGAACAACAAGATAATGATCCGTAAGAAGTTGTCCAAGAGATATTAGATTTGTGTGAAAGCCTGGAACCAAATACACATTTTTCAAACACAAAGATGGTGTAAGAAAAATTGTGCCCTGTTGTGAAGATAAAACGTCCTCCTTTGCAGGCAACTTCACATAGACGTGAGGTATGTTTCGAATTTCCTGAAGCAAGTCTACTCGTCCCGTCATGTGATGAGTTGCTCCCGTGTCCAAAATCCAAACTGTGTTATTATTCTTACCACTAAGGCGATCATTTGCACTGTTGGTTGAACCGATAACACGTTGGATAGTTTTCCATTGTTCATCCGTAAGCCCGATTAAGCATTTCCTATCTTCATCTGTAAGTGGCTGTGATGTTGAGCATGAAGCAGCGTTGGCTTATGGACCTGTCAAATTCACTTGAGCTACATTTGCCTTTGGTTGACTACGTCCTCTTCCATTACCACGCTGAGTTTTATTTTTGCTGCGATCTTCCCACCATTCGGGATAACCTACAACTTTGAAACAGGATGAAGCTTCATGACCGGACCGACTGCAAACTGTACAAAATCTTGTTGGATCTCGATTTACCCGACTTCCTGAGACACTTCCACTACGAGCCGGAGTTGGTGTCTAACGAGCTTGTAATGTCAGTTGTGAAGCGAAGCTCATGAGTTCAACATCTTTTGTCATGGTTGAATTCAGAGTTTCATTTTGTAGAATTGTCTGATATACACTATCAAGATCAGGCAGGGGGTAATTGTACAAATCTGAGAGCGTATAACAGCATGTGTGTCATCTAATCCTGACAGAAAATCATGTGTCTTCAAAACTTTGAGTTCTTTGTCACGGGCAGTGTTCAAATCACATGTGCATTTTCCATAAGAACATTGTTTGGAATTGGTACATTCGGCTATACCATCCCATAATCTTGTCAATCTCCCAAAATATTCATCGATTGATGAACCATTTTGTCTACAAGCTGCGAGGACACTGCGTAATTGTTGTAATTTTGCCCCACTTTTTACTGAAAATCGCATTTGAATTATCTCCCATAAATCACGTGCAACCTCACGTGTAGATATCGAGGATCGAATTTTTGGTTCGATTGTGAGTTTGATCCAACCCACAATCAAATGATTGTTTGCCACCCAATCTTCATGTTCCGGTGAATCATCCGCTAGTTTGGTTATAGTTCCGTTGAGAAAATCAAATTTCTTTCGAGAGCTTAGAGCCATACGGAAATTAAGCGTCCACTCATCGTAGTTAGATCCGTTGAGAAAAGGCTGAGAAATAATGGCACCTGGATTGTCTCCCGATGTGAGATCGAATGGAAATATGGTCTTGTATTTTGGATCGTTGGCCACTGTTGTAACCGACATGATGATGCTCTGTTTTTAATATCACAAAACAGAGGAACGAGAGAAAAAGAATTAATGATTAAGGCCGAGAGGCAATTAATCAAAGTTTGATTATTTTAAGTCTCAGAGAAAAAAACTTTGATACCATGTAAAGAATGATTGAATTCCAAAAAGTCATTGTGATACGATTACATATGAGAGTTTACATAGAATACAAAACTAGATCAGATAAGCTCAAATATTCTAATATCTCCATAAAACTATATCTACCCAAATATTCCAAATTCCAATATATTCGGTAACCTCCTAACACTGCCTAATCCTTCAATCTAACAATGCTTATAAGATGCATGCGACTTCGTGTAGAGCTGACCAAACAATATAAACATCATTTTAGAAGAGAAAAATCCCTTTTGGTCATGCTAGATACTCTCTTTTTTTGACAAACATAACATAATGCAAGAGCCGTTTAATCACGCCAGAGCTATCAAAGTCACATCTTATCCAGTAAAAGCATTACTACTAACAAGGTCTCATCCGACCATTTAAACCCGACCTTTGGATTCAAGTCAAATGATTTCTTATAACTAGAAGTTGTCTTTTTGATATATTATACATATATTAACATAATATCGAATAAACCATAATAACGAGTGTAGAACATTAATTATAAGTAATTATATCGAACAAAAGGTTAAGAACAGGGAAGCCGTAATTATAAGTAAACTACAGTCTTAAGTCAATAAATCAACAGATTCTTGATTTGCTTGTTACGTCTTCTGTCAAAAAGACAGGATATAAAATCTTCCAAGCTACGAATGAACGGTCAAAAAGGGAAGCTAAAGGCTACAAATATATACAAATAAGAAAAGCGATCAAAAACAAACCTTATAGGGTTCAAACTATATAACTCACCGGACAATCCGAACGCTCCTTGAGCCGAGCCGGGTCGAGCCGATGAGTAAAATAATCCGGTGAAACGCATATACAAATAACTCGATATGGCAAAAGATGACGGAAACTAATCAACGGTGAAGAATCGTCGGTTCAAGGAAAATTTGTGGGACCTACGTATCTAATATGGGAATCTTTCTGATGAACGATTGGATTTTCATGCTTGTGGGCCCCCCTTTTCTCCATACCTCACTACACCCCACGCCTCATTATTACACTCTTCTTCTCTCTCTCTCTCTATATCTCGTTATTAATTAAATTCATAATTTTAAAAAATATTTGCTTTCTATTATTCCCATCCATTTCACTCATATTTATTTTCTAATTTATTTTTTATTAATATATTATACAAGTTTTTTGTTAGTCAATATATTAAAATAGTAAATATAAAATTAGAAATCTTACCAAACATCTACATTGATAATATAAACCACACTTATTTTAAAACAAAATTATAAATCTAAGCAATATTTAATATAAAGAATAGTATGATAGGAGACAAAAACAATCAATTAATAAGAAGAAAAACTCCGGTGAAAAAAAGTGAGTGAGGAATTAATACATTGGTGGGATATAAATGAAAAGGAAAGAAGAGTTGAAAAAAAAACAATAATAATTAGTGGATACATATGTTTGAAAGTGGTGTAGTGTAAATAGGAGTTATAAAAAGTGATTGGTACGAAATGTTTAACTTAAAAAAGAGAAGATCACCGAGAATCTGAGGACTGTAATTGCACAAAATCCCTCCCGATGACTTTGCATGAAAAGGACACCACCATACATTGACACACAAAGAGACAGGAACAGCAAGTGGAACATGTGAGTGATTGCACAACATCATCAAATGAGTCGTTTTTATATTGTTGGGGGCAAATTTTTATTTGATATACGTTTAAGTAGTGTATACTGTTCTTTTATTGGAATTTGGGTTATTGTGTTTTTTGTAGTGAAATGCATACTAGTAGTCATGATGGATATACTGTGTGTGTGTTTTTTTTTGTAATGTTGTAGTTGTTTGGAACTGAATCCTAAATATCTTGGTTTAACAAAGTAAATCCATCAAGACTGAATTTTACGTTGCTGAGAATGTTCATATTAAGGCTCTAAATAATAAACAGAAGAAGGCCAAATCGAATATATAAAAATGAAATTTGAATGACAATAAATATTATTATACAGTATTTTACGATTTTGGTTTGTCAATAATATACATTACACGGGTTTAAATTATAATTGTGATACAACCACGACATTATCACTAACAACAAAACTACATGTTCTTTTACGATTTTTTACTGTGATAAAGAATTAAAAAGAAAAAATCATTTAAACCTTCTATTATTTCTGGCAAACAAAAACAAAACTCTTTCTCTCTTGTTTTTTTCTAAAGACGCAATCAATTTGCATCGTACATAATAATAGGATTCCCTCTACTATAAATAGTTGATTTGGACAAGTTGATTTACCAATTACCATGATCGGAACTTGACTGGCTACTTTGAAATGAAATTTGCTCCGTGGTTAACTTGCCTATGTGAGACATCTATTCGTGTGTGCGTATATATGTAACATATGATTTGATTAGTCGGCGACACTTTTATAAAACTAATTGGGCCGAAACTTCATTCATATGCATATGTAATACAACAAGGAATTAACATATGAATAGGTGTGAATAGGAGATGAAATGATATCGGTGTATGGGTTTTTTTTGGTATTATTGGGCTTAGATTGATTTCAATATTTAAGTCAATACTTTCAGTTTAGATAAAGGCCTAATACTTTTTTTGGCCCATTAACAGCTCGCCGTTCAAATATCTACGAGTGGGAAGAAGGGGAAAATTTATGAAAACTTTATATGTTGGACGTCGTGAAAAGAGCCTTGTCACAGAAACTAAAGTATCTAGTATTTGTTTTGTAAAAGTGTATTCAGTATCAGTTGAATTGATTTTTTTTTTTTCTTTTCAAATCCTAAACCATCCTATATATAATATCTACTCCATTATTGCATGTGGATACAATGCCCCAAGACCCGAGATAGTGGTTTGTTTGTAAAAGATCTTCCTTCTACTTCTAGTACATATGATGAAAGAGACATTAGCCCATTTGAGCCAAATAAAATTCCAACGCCTTTATCTTCTTTAGCCCATTTTACATCTTCATATCTTTTCACTTAATCCCAAACAAGAATTGAAAATTGAATATCTTGTCTTAAGTTTTACATTTTATCTATAAACTGTACTTCAAATATATAGAGAGATAGACAACAAAAAAAGCACCAGTGGTCTAGTGGTAGAATAGTACCCTGCCACGGTACAGACCCGGGTTCGATTCCCGGCTGGTGCAAGTTTTTTTATATCGATATGGACACCACATGCATTTTTAAATCCTCGAGTGATTAATTATTAATGTCAAACAAGATAGATTTTCATTACTTGTAATGTCTATGATGAACTCTGAACTAAGCAAGATTAGATTCAAGTCAATGCTAAGTTTGCTAACCAAGAAAATGGACCGTCGCCATCTCTTCTTCATCCTCTTCATCTCCGCCGCTTCAATCGCCACCGCAACGCTATCGGAGAAACCTCCGCCGTTAATCCAAACGGTGATCAAAGATCCAAGCACAAATCTCTACTTCACCTCTATGGACATATGAACCAAAATCACCGTAGTATCCGTCAGCTTAGTCATTGATCTCTCTCAACCTTACACCTGGTTCGACTGCTTCTCCGGCTACTCCTCCGCTTCTTATACTTCCATCGATTTCCATTCCCCCAAATGCAAACTCCCCAAGTTCACAAATCCTCACAATGTACCCACACAAGGTCAACGTTTCGACAATTTTTTTTTTTTTTTTTAAAGTTTAGAAACAGAGCTGAGTTGTGTAAAATTTCATAAAAATCGAATCTTTTTTTTTAACACAGATTGGTATGTCTGCTCCAGCCCCGGAGAAAAAATTGAACCGGGATGCTCCGACCATCCTTGTGGAGTAAATCCGTACAATCCCGTGGATAACACGTTACGTAATGGATCCTTGAGTGAAGATCGAATCATTTTCTATTCTATACCCGACGGCTTAAGCTTCGGATCTCAATTCAACTCGCCGCCAGTGATATTCGCCTGCGTCGCCCGAAAAAGCTATGACGGGTTCCCGTCGGAGGCTTCTGGATTGCTAAGTCTGTCGAGAAACGCACTTTCTCTCCCGTCGCAACTCTCTTCCGCCATTAACCTCTTCCCGGCAAAATTCGCACTCTGTCTTCCTTCTAAAACAGAGGACTCTGGTTTCGGAGACCTTTTCATCGGCGGTGGTCCATACTTCCTCCCACCGTACCAGTACGACGCTTCTCGGCTCTTCACCACTGTCTCGCTAATCACCAACGAAGCCTCCTCCGATGAATACTTCTTAGAAGTCAAAGCAATCGAAATCGACGAAAAGGCGGTTCCTTTGAAGAATCCAATACTAACTAAGCTCAGCACGGTGGTTCCGTTCACCGTTCTGCATCATTGGATTTACGAATCTTTTATAAGAGAGTTCAAAGCCAAGACTGCATTGAAGAAGAATAGGATGGTCGAAACAGAGAAGACGGTGTCTCCTTTCGAGTTATGTTATAGATTGAAGAAGAGTTTTAAAATGGAAGATGTTCCGGTGATTGATCTAACGGTGGGGAGTGACGGCGGGAGATGGAGAATCTACGGCTGGAATTCGATGGTTGTTGTGAAGAAAGGAGTGATGTGTTTGGCGTTTGTGAGAGGAGGAGGAGATAGAGAAGAGATGGTGATTGGAGGGTATCAGATGGAAGATAATTTAGTGGAGTTTGATCTTCAATCATCAAAGCTTAGTTTTACATCTTCTCTTCTTCGATATAACACTTCTTGTTCTCATTTTAGACCAATTTCAGATTGGTGGCGTGATAAAACGATTCGTGATCGAATGTCATTTCCCATTTGAGTTCTTCTTGCTCAAAATGTAATGTATTAGTTCATTGGTTAACTATTGAGTATTGAGATATTATACCTTTTATTATTGAAAGGCTCAGGAAGAAAAACTACGAGTCAAGTTAATGGACTTTGCAAATCTAAAGAAGCCCAAAAGGAAAAACATTAGGTGAAAGTGACGAGAGATGCAACCTGTTGGATGATATAAATGGATCATGGAAAACGAATAAATAGTGGGTATTTTTTTTTTGTTTGTAAACATTCTATCTATAATAAGATTGTTATATTTGAGTCGTTATAGATCGTCATTTTCCATTTGATTTCTTGCTCAAATGTAGTGAATTAATTCATTTGTTAAGTGTTGATCTATTTTACTATTTCTTCTTGCATCGGCCTGGGAAGAAAAACTACGATTCAAGTTAATGGACTTTTGCAAATTTAATACAAGCCCGAAAGGAAAACATTAGGTGAAAGTGTGGAGAGATGCAACTTGTTGGATGATACAAATGGGATTATGGAAAATAATGAATAATGGGGATATGTGTTTTTAATGAACTCACTAATAAGGTTGTTATATTAACCTTTTTCTTGTGGAATTCCTTTGGATATGTGTTTTTCAAGGGTTTAAGGACTTTTACACCAAGTTTGGGATTCGATTTCCAGAAAATACATAATTAATGGTGTAACACTGATCGGAAGTGTTAGAATGTTGCATGCATAGTTGTCCGTCGTGGTTTCGAGTCTTACGGGTAAGACTGTCCCTCGTTGGTATGGTACAAGTAAGAATCGTCAGTAAAAAATTAGAGTATTACGGGGAGAGCTCCACGTCGTAGAGTTATTCATCATAATCACATGTGTTGCATGTAGTTAAATATGATAGTTTGATCATTATATGTAATATGATTAGATCAAAATATCATTAATGTAACAGATGACAATTTTTTTTCCTCGCCTTTTATATGCCTAATCTTTTGTATAAATATTAAAGAATGCAATGAAATTGTGAGAGTTTTTGGAAAGTTTGATTCAATATTTTTTTTTTTGCTTTTTTTGTCTCTCTGTTTAAAGCCCAAAGTTTGTACTAGAATCACCCGGTCTACTCTTAAGGACTTTTTGAGGATCATAAATCTAGAATTTTGAATTTGATTATCAGCGATAAAAAAAAAGATTTAATTTACAATAGTCTGCTTTTCGGTTAATAAATACTAAGTTAAAAAACTTATCGAATTGTAATATACACCATATGTGTGTGTTTTTAAATATTACATGGTCAATGTACATAGAGATACTTAAAAGGAAATTTAGGGATCATATGAGATTTTCTGTCGACACACTCAAATTGTACAGAAACCATGTGTTTATGTATGTGTATGAAATGATATCTGGACTACTTTCGGGTAAGTTTTTGTAATTATGGATGCAGTTAGAATCATCTTACCACGTGGTCTCATTTAAGATCCAAATAACAGTTGTAATATTTATTTTAAAGATTTTAAATAAATATAAAAAGATTAAACGATTTCTAACAAATTTCACGTTTTTCGGAACATATTTTATTAAATCCCACTTGGGCTAGACACGGACACTCGAGGCCTAGGGGGACTCTGAATTATTTGGATTAATGTACACTTGCGTTTTTTGCCTTCTACTTAAATCCCACTTGGGTTAGGATACCGACACTCGACGCCAACAAACAAAAAATCAGCAAAGCCGGAGATCAACTTTTATATTTTGATTAAGAAAAATATCAAAAAAGTTTTCTCTTGGTCCAACGAGATAAGTGGCTATTAGAGAATGAGAATGGCACTTATGAAAACGAGTTTTCTTTTAAGAAGTCAAAACTCTGATAAATATTTTTATTACTGGTCATGTTTTCTTTTAATAGTTTCTCTTTTATAAAGATTTGAAACTGTGAATTTGAGAAATTCAGCAAAACTCACGTGTTCTTTATGGGTTATGGGCTTATAGCCGACAATGATATCTCGAGTCTCGAGTCTCTAGCACATGCAGTAATTATTTCCTCAATTTGTTTTGGAAGTACAATTACATTATCCAAATCGGTATATCTTAAGCATCTATCTGTAAACGATTCTTGTTCATTACTTTTTTTGTAAAAAGGGTTTTCAATAAATTAAGAAAATATTTAATCTGTTTATTATATTTTTTATTTTGTTGAGAAAAAATTATGGATTTATTAGTTCTGTATATCTCTCCGAGTTCAGGACGAAAATATATAATATAGTTTTTTTCAAAAGTTACTCGAATATATGATTTTTGAACTTGTCCATGGTTAACTAAACGACGCTAGTCAAAACTATATCCAATAAAAAAAATGCTATCCTATCCAAATGAATTTCAAATAAAAGGGTCCTAGCGACGGTAAAAAAATAAATTAAAAAACTTTCAAGAGAACAGCGGCGACGATAAGTGAAGATGTTTAGGGTTACAAGTCTCGTTGGTGGTTGGAAAAATACGAGTTTGTTAAAACGGGTTTTCTCTCTCAAGCCCATTAATCGAGAAAGTTCTTTTTTTCTAATCCTAGCCGCGCAAACACCTGTAGACGACCGCTGCCGCCACGCTTCTCCCTCTCCGGCGGCCACTATGGCGCCGGGAGAGGCCCCATCTCCCCTGTTTTCCTTCCTTTGACGGTTACCTCTAACGGAGGATGAATATCGGTTCTATTTCTCTGCTCGCCGGAGTGCCGCCGCAGTGCTTCCCGGAGAGTCGGAGGCCGTCAAAGCTCCGTGGTTCTGCAGCAGTGTTTGATGGTGGTTCGGCGAGCTCTAAGACTCTATACCGTGAGGCGCCGGTGGATGTCGTGAGGCCGCCGTCTTCATCCATCGTGGTGCCTTTCTCTTCTGCTGACTTCTCGGCTCGGGCGAAGCGTTGATCGTGCCTCCAAGACGTGGTTCCCCGGTCTCGCGCTTTCTTCCTCGGTCCTAAGCTTATCTCCTCCTTAATCGGTGACGACCGGTTCCTTAGGTTTGTAGTGGCTTCTCCGGTGACGGCCGGCTCCCCCTAGGCTGCTGGTGACGACCGGCGATAGGGTTTGGCGTTGGTTGGTTGTTCTCTGCTGTGCTTCGTGGTCATGAGGCTGGGTTTGGTGATTATATGGGCCCTTGATGGGCCAGGAGATTTAGTTCCAAGACTATGATTGTTTGGCCCATTTTTGTTAGGTTTTACGGTAGTCCTTCGGCTTTTGTTCTCCTCGGTGATTTGCGTTAGTGCTCAGTAAGGCGTGCCGGTTATCTCGAAAGGTTCGACTTGCCAGAGGTTTAGTGGCTTCAGCTTCTGGTTTACTAATTTCCTTGGTTAGGTTTAGGAAGATATCAGGAAGCTTTAGGTTTGGTCGGATCTCGCAGTTTGAGGAGGGTCTTGGTTCGTATCATTGCTCGAGGCAACTTTCAGGTCTTTAAGACCCTATTCCTTTGGTCGGGGATCTTAGTCGGTCGTTATTGGTGGCTAGAGATTTTCAGCTCTTTTTATTGCTATTTTTCGCTTTCTTAGTTTGTGGTACTTTGTCTGTTTAGTTATTTTTTGTGTTTCCGTTTCTTTGTATTCCCTGTAGTTTCTGTAAAAAATATAAAATGGTATAAAACTTAACATTTTACTCACAAAAAAAAAGATGTTTAAGGTTTAAAAAGAAAAAAACTTATTTGGATTGTAATATACACCATATGTGTGATGGTCGTCACCGGAGAAGCCACTACAAACCTAAGGAACCGGTCGTCACCGATTAAAGATGAGAGATAAGCTTAACGGAGCCGTCGAGAGAAGGACAGAGAAAGCTGACAGAAACCAAGGGAACCACAGTCTTCAGAGCACCGACACCATCAGCAGCTTTCGCCGCTAGCCCAGAAACCAGAGAAGTCCGACACCGAAGAGCTCGTGAAGGCACCAACGACAAGGATGAAGCGAACCCGACTAGCCTCACCCGACATACACCGACGTCCTCCCACGGTATAGAGGCTTAGAGCTCACCGAACCACCATCAAACACCGCCGCAGAACCACCAGAGCTTCGAGCGACGCCGTGCACCTCCGACTCTCCAGGAAACACCGCCGAAGACGCAACAACTCCGAAGCAAGAGCCAAGAGATATAGAACCAATATTCATCCTCCGTTAGAGGTAACCGTAAAAAAAAGGAAAACAGGAGATGGGCCTCCTCCGCACAGGCCCGGAGAGGCGAGGCAGCTGGGGTTCTACTGTGTTTGCGTGGCTAGGATTAGAAAAAAAGAACTTTCTCGATTAATGGGCTTGAGAGAGAAAACCCGTTTTAACAAACTCGTATTTTTCCAACCACCAACGAGACTTGTAACCCTAAACATCTTCACTTATCGTCGTCGTTGTTCTCTTGAAAGCTTTTTAATTTATTTTTTAACCGCCGACCCTTTTATTTGAAATTCATTTGGATAGCATTTTTTTATATTGTATATGGTTTTGACTAGCACCGTTTAGTTAACCATGGACAAGTTCAAAAATCATATATTCGAGTAACATTTAAAAAAAATTATATTATATGTTTTCGTCCTGAACTCGGAGAGATATACGGAACTAATAAATCCATATCTTTTTCTCAACAAAATAAAAAGTATAATAAACAGATTAAATATTTTCTTAATTTATTGAAAACCCTTTTTACAAAAAAAATAATGGACAAGAATCGTTTACAGATAGATGCTTAAGATATACCGATTTGGATAATGTAATTGTACTTCCAAAACAAATTGAGGAAATAATTACTGCATGTGCTAGAGACTCGAGATATCATTGTCGGCTATAAGCCCATAACCCATAAGAACACGTGAGTTTTGCTGAATTTCTCAAATTCACAGTTTCAAATCTTTATAAAAGAGAAACTATTAAAATATTTTTTTCGGCTCCAAAGTCGTAAAAGTGCTACTTTACTTTAAAATAAATATGATAAAACTACGCCAGTGGATACATTTATCTCAATGTGGGACAAAATGAAAAATCATTTTTTAAAATATAAAACCAACCCAAATGAACAATCATATTTATAATTAATGATTACTAACACTAACACAGTAAATAACTAAATGTGTATACAGTCTAGATTACCACTCTATCAATAATTAGTTAACTATTTGTATACAGTGTAAATGTGTAAACTATCATAGAATATTATAAAGAGCAAATCATAACTTTAACTTGATGTAGTTTGAAGAAAACTAGTTGAAGTGAACAATCTTTGGAACGAAAACTAGTTGAAGTGAACAATCTTTGGAAATTGGGTTATAACTTCTTGTTTCCAAATGTTACAATGAGCTGAATATGTAGAAGAGACATGACCAGCAATAACATGAAGATGTTTAGGGTTTAAAAAGAAAAAAAATAGGTTAGAAAATTTTACCCTGATATCATTAAATATTTCACAAAAACTTGGGTTTATTATTCACATAGTAACAAATATTTACATAACAATATTTCCTATTCTTGATAAGATCAAATCTATTTTTAACATATATCCTAGTCCAATAGTATCGACAATTTTCCGTTATTACTACTAAATCTTTCAGACTGGACCAAATGCTGTAATCTTTTCCTTGATCTCTTGGAAGCTGCAAACGTATTATCAAATCCATATTGTCGTGTCACTTGTGGAATAATTTAACAATTTCGTACTTACACATGCATGGTTTTTTCTTTTTTCTTTTTTGATAAAAACACATGCATGGTTTTAACGAGCCATTCGCATTATCTTAGTATATATATATATCGTATCTTACCTTTCTTTCTTTTTTTGTCAACTAATATCGCACTATTTTTTTTTTTAATCAACTACTGTGCTTTACCCTCTGGTTACTTATATTTTCTTTCACTGTTACTGGTCCAAATAAAATACGCAGAGTCATATCGATGACATTTTTTGGTCATTAACTGCCTTCGTTTACGAGGACCGATCCTCATACAGATTAAAAACGTAAAACAGAGGGTTTACGTTATATATGTCGGCAAGTTCACGCCTTCTACTTTGACTATATTTCCTTTCAACAATAACTGTACAGTACTTCATTAGCGGGAGAAACAGTCGCCGCTAATAGATCATAGCAAACGTAATTTTATACGACGGTAAATCATCGCTTATAGATCGTAGTAAACCACAATTCATCGCAAATTTGTCACGATGCTTGGGATAAATTTTATGTGAGGATAAATCATCGCAAAAAAGTGACGAATTTAGTTTACACAATTTTTATTTTTTTTTGATAAATAGGGAGTGATCCGGATTTTTTACCATCCGATTAATCTCCTAAGATGACTGTAGCCGTCACTTACCAAGTTTTTTAATGGACCTAAAGCATGATATCATTTTGACTGGCCAAACATTTAGTAAATTCCGCGAGGAAAATCGATCCCTTGCCTAGACCTATAAAACAAGTAAGCAACTCATCCTTAAGTGGGAACCACTAGATCTATAGGGCAACTCCTCAAGTATAAACTGATAGCTCGCATAATATTTGTAAAAATCGTATTTTATCCTCTCTTGTTTTTTAATTATGAATGTTTTGAACTAATTATTATTTTATTAAATCTACTAAAAGTATTAAGTAATTTTCTTTCTACCGTCGGTGTTCGAAAGTGCAAGTTCTGGTGTAAATTCTTATCAAAGTTGAACTAATTGAAAACGATCACTGCTACTACATCTCGTTGGCTTTAATTTATTTGAAAGGAAAATGATATGCAACATTGATAACCGATTACGTGCATTAGAAAGGAGATAACCTTTCCACTGAGCAAGAAGTGTTGTGAAGCAAAAGAGAAGAAGAGAAAGAAAATTTGGAATCTTTGAGATCGAACTCCACCAAATTATCTTCCATCTGAAATCCTCCGATCACTATCGGGTTCTTTGGATTCACACCTCCGTCCACAAACCCTAAACAAACCACATTTTTATTCACCTTCACCAGCGAATTCGAACCGAAAATCCTCCACTTAGCCCCTCCCCTAAGCACCAGGTCGATCACAGGAACTCCACGTCCTCCATTTGAGCGGAAGCACGCACCGAAAGGCTTCACGGCCGGAGCTTTAGCCATCTTGACGTTTCCGGCGAAGGCTGTGAGCAAAGCCTTGTAAATGGAAGTTTTCAATACGGTGTAAGGAGCCAAAGTGCTGATCTTTGTGGCTCCATAGAGTGTAGGAACGTTCTTTCCACCGATTTGGATGGACTTCACATCAATTAAGTAGTCACCGGACTTGTCATTACCGATCAGAGGCGTGGAGGCAAAGATCTTAGAAACATCTTTTAAGTAAGGCAGATAATAATATTCTCCTTTACCGATCCAAAGGTCACCAGAATAAATTTCTGATCTTTCGGTGGAAGGCAAACAAAGAGCCATCTTTGGAGGAAGCTTGTACATGGAGACTAGCTGCGAGGGAATCGACAAGTGAGTGTTAGTGAGACCGATGGTTCCTTTGAAAGGAGCACCATCAGTGCAGGTCAATGTCAGCGAAGAGCTCTTTTCACTGTCCTGACAGTATACTCCATTGAATGAGTATAATAACAGGACAGTGTCTCGGAAGAGCCGGGCATTGTCGGAGGAGCGACACGGGGTCTTGATCTTAGTAGTGGTGTTGTTGGGACAGGAGAAGCTCGGGTTTGCGTAGGTGCATCTCGTGGAGCCGCATCTGATGGTGTGGAAGGAGGAGGATTTGGCGGCTGTGGCACAGTTTTGCAATAACGGTGCGACTCCGTTGAGGTCAAGGACGAATTCTTGGCTTGAAACTGAGCCAATGGACAAAGGGATGGAGTAGAGATTTGTGGCCTTGTCTTTCTTAATAGGGTGTAGAAATGATTGAAACTTTTCCAACGAGTGTGATGTGTTTGTGAGGTAGAGAAAAACAAGTGAGAGGAGAAAGAAGATCACACGAGGAGCCATTTTTTTGTTTGTTGAGATTTGTTACTTGGGGCTGTGCCTGTGATGTGAATTACTAAGACTAACCATTATATATAGAATGATATGGGTCCTCTTCGTTTCTTTTTGCAATTTAGATTTTAACATTCCGGTAAGTTTTTTTCATACGGTACGACAATCAGAACTCAGAACCATCTTACCACGTGGTCTCATTCTAATATCAAAATAGAACAAATTTTTTTTTAAAAAAATTCAAATATATAAATATTAGTGATGGATTTCTTACAGAATATTTACGTTTTCAGAAACATATCAAACAAATCACAAATCACTCCCTATTTTATCCGATTTCTATATAATTACGACTATCACTGGACAAGCGATACTGGCTTATCGATATGCTTATTTGAATTTTAATCTTTTTATAACCATTTGTGAAGGTTATACAAAAGTGTGCTTTGAAGGAGATAACAAAGAGGTAGTGGACTTGATCAACAACAAAAAGGTCAATTTTGGAGCTCATAATTGGATACGGGAGGTTAAACACTGGAAAGACAAACTCGGAGAAACTCAATTTAGATGGTTTAAAAGTGCTTTCACTTAATTCGATTCATTCATAATGGAGTGTAAGAAAGTCCTCGTCGAAATGTACTCAGAGTCACACATTGTTATTTTACGAGTGCGCGCTCGTAAAATTATGTGAGTCCATCGTTAATGTTTTTTGGCACAATCGAATAATTTTAATCTTAGATATAAAACGTAAATTAGTATATTTTAATATTATTTTTAAATTTTCATTTTAAGATTAGGAAAAACAATTTTTTTTTTGTTTTTTAAAGATTTACACGTAAATAAGTTTATGTAAATAAATTGTTATTCATTTTCTTTTTACTAATTTTCTAATTAGTTAAAGAAAAAAAAAAAGTTAAATTTTTGACATGTGTCGCAATGTAATTTATAGATCTAACACATGGTGTGATCAATTTTTGTTTTTAGTCAACTTTTTTTTAGTCAGCTGTGATCATATTAATAACTAACTTTGAAAAACCAAAATTTATATAATATTGTTATAGTTATTTTAATTCTAATTAATAGGGGTAAAACTAGAAATATTACATAAATTTTGCATAAAAATATGAAATATCCATTTTTATGAAACAATTTTTCTTAAAAAAAAGTCTATCTTTATAAAACAGAAAAATAGAATATTCAGTAATTAAGAGATTTTTTACCAAATATCGTTTTCCAAAACTTATTTTATTGAAAAATCCCACTTGGGCTAAAAAAAAATATATAATCAGCAACATCGAGTTTTGAGATAAGTTTTTTATATTTTGATTAAGAAAAAGTATCAAAATGCTCTTGGTCCAACACATTTACACTGTATACAAATATTTAACTATTTATTACTAGAGTGGTAATCTAGACTGTATACACTTTTAGTTATTAACTGTGCTAGTGGTAGTAATCATTAATTATAAATATGATTGTTTATTTTGGGTGGGTTTTATGTTTTAAAATAAATGATTGTTCATTTATCCCACATTTAGATAAAAGTATCCACTGGCGTAATTTTATCATATTTATTTTAACGTCAAGTAGGATCGTTACGACTTTGGAGCCGCAAAGAACATTTTAATAATTTCTCTTTTATAAAGATTTGAAAATGTGAAATTCAGCAAAACCCACGTGTTCTTTATGGGTTATTGCCGACAATGATATCTCGAGTCTCATAAGAAAAATTAAATAAAAATAAAAATTGTAAAATCCATAAAACGAATCAAAGGAGTTATATTTGTAAGACGTCTCACCGTAACTTTTTATTCTTGCTTTTATCTTCTTTTCTTATTCTTACTTTCTTTTTTTAATCTCTTTTTTTGAAATCTTTGACATAATCATCATCAGTATTGCAAAAAATTTGCAGAGTTTCTAACTGAGTCTCAAACAATAAAATATCATTATTTTTATTATTAAAAAAATCTTATGAGACTCTTATGAGTTTCACTAATGCTGATGGTCTTAAGCATCTATCTGTTAACGATTCTTATTCGTTACTTTTTTTTAAAAGGTTTTTCAATAAATTAAGAAAATATTTAATCTGTTTATTATATTTTTTATTTGTTGAGATAAAAGTTATGTTTTTAGTCCCGTATATCTCTCCAAGTTCAGGAAGAAAACATATAATATAATGTTTGTAGTAAACCACAATTCATCGCAAATTTGTCACGATGCTTGGGTTAAATTTTATGTGAGGATAAATCATCGCAAAAAAGTGACGAATTTAGTAGACACAATTTTTTTTTTTTTTTTTTATAAATAGGGGGTGATCCGGATTTTTTACCATACTGTAGCTGTCAGATTTTTTAATGGACCTAAAGCATGATATCATTTTGACTGGCCAAACATTTAGTAAATTCCGCGTTTAATCCCTTGTCTACACCTATAAAGCAAGTAAGCAATTCATCCTTAAGTGGGAACCACTAGATCTATAGGTCAACTCCTCAAGTATAAACTGATATCTCGCATAATATTTGTAAAAATCGTATTTTATCCTCTCTTGTTTTTTAATTATGAATGTTTTGAACTAATTATTATTTTATTAAATCTACTAAAAGTATTAAGTAATTTTCTTTCTACCGTCGGTGTTCGAAAGTGCAAGTTCTGGTGTAAATTCTTATCAAAGTTGAACTAATTGAAAACGATCACTGCTACTACATCTCGTTGGCTTTAATTTATTTGAAAGGAAAATGATATGCAACATTGATAACCGATTACGTGCATTAGAAAGGAGATAACCTTTCCACTGAGCAAGAAGTGTTGTGAAGCAAAAGAGAAGAAGAGAAAGAAAATTTGGAATCTTTGAGATCGAACTCCACCAAATTATCTTCCATCTGAAATCCTCCGATCACTATCGGGTTCTTTGGATTCACACCTCCGTCCACAAACCCTAAACAAACCACATTTTTATTCACCTTCACCAGCGAATTCGAACCGAAAATCCTCCACTTAGCCCCTCCCCTAAGCACCAGGTCGATCACAGGAACTCCACGTCCTCCATTTGAGCGGAAGCACGCACCGAAAGGCTTCACGGCCGGAGCTTTAGCCATCTTGACGTTTCCGGCGAAGGCTGTGAGCAAAGCCTTGTAAATGGAAGTTTTCAATACGGTGTAAGGAGCCAAAGTGCTGATCTTTGTGGCTCCATAGAGTGTAGGAACGTTCTTTCCACCGATTTGGATGGACTTCACATCAATTAAGTAGTCACCGGACTTGTCATTACCGATCAGAGGCGTGGAGGCAAAGATCTTAGAAACATCTTTTAAGTAAGGCAGATAATAATATTCTCCTTTACCGATCCAAAGGCTACCATAAATAATTTCTGATCTTTCGGTGGAAGGCAAACAAAGAGCCATCTTTGGAGGAAGCTTGTACATGGAGACTAGCTGCGAGGGAATCGACAAGTGAGTGTTAGTGAGACCGATGGTTCCTTTGAAAGGAGCACCATCAGTGCAGGTCAATGTCAGCGAAGAGCTCTTTTCACTGTCCTCAATGTATACTCCATTGTATGAGTATAATAACGGGACAGTGTCTCGGAAGAGCCGGGCATTGTCGGAGGAGCGACACGGGGTCTTGATCTTAGTAGTGGTGTTGTTGGGACAGGAGAAGCTCGGGTTTGCGTAGGTGCATCTCGTGGAGCCGCATCTGATGGTGTGGAAGGAGGAGGATTTGGCGGCTGTGGCACAGTTTTGCAATAACGGTGCGACTCCGTTGAGGTCAAGGACGAATTCTTGGCTTGAAACTGAGCCAATGGACAAAGGGATGGAGTAGAGATTTGTGGCCTTGTCTTTCTTAATAGGGTGTAGAAATGATTGAAACTTTTCCAACGAGTGTGATGTGTTTGTGAGGTAGAGAAAAACAAGTGAGAGGAGAAAGAAGATCACACGAGGAGCCATTTTTTTGTTTGTTGAGATTTGTTACTTGGGGCTGTGCCTGTGATGTGAATTACTAAGACTAACCATTATATATAGAATGATATGGGTCCTCTTCGTTTCTTTTTGCAATTTAGATTTTAACATTCCGGTAAGTTTTTTTCATACGGTACGACAATCAGAACTCAGAACCATCTTACCACGTGGTCTCATTTTAATATCAAAATAGAACAAATTTTTTTTAAAAAAAATTCAAATATATAAATATTAGTGATGGATTTCTTACAGAATATTTACGTTTTCAGAAACATATCAAACAAATCACAAATCACTCCCTATTTTATCCGATTTCTATATAATTACGACTATCACTGGACAAGCGATAATGGCTTATCGATATGCTTATTTGAATTTTAATCTTTTTATAACCATTTGTGAAGGTTATACAAAAGTGTGCTTTGAAGGAGATAACAAAGAGGTAGTGGACTTGATCAACAACAAAAAGGTCAATTTTGGAGCTCATAATTGGATACGGGAGGTTAAACACTGGAAAGACAAACTCGGAGAAACTCAATTTAGATGGTTTAAAAGTGCTTTCACTTAATTCGATTCATTCATAATGGAGTGTAAGAAAGTCCTCGTCGAAATGTACTCAGAGTCGCATATTGTTATTTTACAAGTGCGCGCTCGTAAAATTATGTGAGTCCATCGTTAATGTTTTTTGGCACAATCGAATAATTTTAATCTTAGATATACAAACGTAAATTAGTATATTTTAATATTATTTTTAAATTTTCATTTTAAGATTAGGAAAAACAATTTTTTTTTTGTTTTTTAAAGATTTACACGTAAATAAGTTTATGTAAATAAATTGTTATTCATTTTCTTTTTGCTAATTTTCTAATTAGTTAAAGAAAAAAAAAAGTTAAATTTTTGACATGTGTTGCAATGTAATTGATAGATCTAACACGTGGTGTGATCAATTTTTGTTGTGATCATATTAATAACTAACTTTGAAAAACCAAACTTTATATAATATTGTTATAGTTATTTTAATTCTAATTAATAGGGGTAAAACTAGAAATATTACATAAATTTTGCATAAAAATATGAAACATCCATTTTTATGAAACAATTTTTCTTAAAAAAAAGTCTATCTTTATAAAACAGAAAAATAGAATATTCAGTAATTAAGAGATTTTTTTACCAAATATCGTTTTCCAAAACTTATTTTATTGAAAAATCCCACTTGGGCTAAAAAAAAAAAAAATATAATCAGCAACATCGAATTTTGAGATAAGTTTTTTATATTTTGATTAAGAAAAAGTATCAAAATGCTTTCTCTTGGTCCAACACATTTACACTGTATACAAATATTTAACTATTTATTGCTAGAGTGGTAATCTAGACTGTATACACTTTTAGTTATTAACTGTGCTAGTGTTAGTAATCATTAATTATAAATATGATTGATTATTTTGGGTGGGTTTTAGAGCATCTCCATTGGTTAGGGAATGGAGATACCCATAATGTGATCTAACCAATATTTTAATTAAAAAAAATTTAAAAGTTAAAAGTTTAGAATTCAGAAGAGGTTCTAAGTATTTTCATAGTCCATTGGTTAAAATCTCTAATGGATATCTAAAAGTTTCGGGAATCAATGGAAGAGAAGAGAGAAAGAGATAAATGAGATTTGTGAATCTCTCATCTGATTTTCTTCCAATGACTGAGGGACACGTGCCTTTTGGATACGGTTCCAAAACATCTAACTTTGGATACGGTTCTAAGAGATAAAGTGATTATTGGATTTAATTTATTCAGTTTTATTGATTAAAATTTTAGATACCAACTGCGAGGGAGATGGTCTTATGTTTTAAAATAAATGATTGTTCATTTTCCCACATTTAGATAAAAGTATCCACTGGCGTAATTTTATCATATTTATTTTAACGTCAAGTAGCATCGTTACGACTTTGGAGACGCAAAGAACATTTTAATAGTTTCTCTTTTATAAAGATTTGAAAATGTGAAATTCAGCAAAACCCACGTGATCTTTATGGGTTATTGCCGACAATGATATCTCGAGTCTCGCGTCTCGAGTCTCGACCACATGCAGTAATTATTTCCTCAATTTGTTTTGGAAGAACAATTACATTTCCAAATCGGTATATCTTAAGCATCTATCTGTAAACGATTCTTATTCGTTACTTTTGTTTTAAAAGGGTTTTCAATAAATTAAGAAAATATTTAATCTGTTTATTATATTTTTTATTTGTTGAGATAAAAGTTATGTTTTTAGTCCCGTATATCTCTCCAAGTTCAGGAAGAAAATATATAATATAATGTTTTTTCAAATGTCACTCGTACAAAAGATTTTTAGATCTTCCGCCTACGCCTAGTTTGAGAGAGGGACTAATAAAGCCTCAAAGTCTGCACTATATTTCAAAGGCAACGGTAACTTTCAAAACGAAGCTGTTTTGCTCACTAAACAAAACGAAGTCGTTAGGCCTCACGAAACTAAACCAAGGACTGAAGTAAACGGTGTCGTTTCTCATAGCGAGGGAAATGTTGTAGAGTTGGTTTCAAAAACAGAGAAAAATGAAGTCTGAGGAAGCTGCCTTCGTAACTGGTCGATTGGGTCAAATTGAAAAAGCAGAACAAGAGAATAAATGGCCCTCAGCGTGTACGACCAAAAGGAAGGATGAATAAACGGCTAATCTTGTGAAGGTGAAAGAAGACAAGAAGGAAAATGAGCAAATAGACGTTAAGCCACAAAATCGTTTTAAAATTCTGAGTGAAATCAATGACTTTCTGACGTTGACTAAGTGACAAAAGGAACCCAAAATGTTTAGGGTTTTCGAGCTCTATATAAGTTGTATTTGCTGCGTTGTACAGAAATAAGAGAGGATAAACAATTTTATAAAACAGAGTCGCTCAGGCTTCTTGAGCTAAAAGCTCGTATCTTTGATTTTCTCTTCTTTACTTACACAATCCGATTCAGTTTTTACATCATTGTTGTTTTCTAATTACCCTCTAACCTGACCCTTCCAAAAGACATAAATTGTAATTCATTTTAAATTTAGAACACTACCAGAAAAAAAAAAAATCAAACAAACGGTACTATGGAAAGAAAATTCAGAAAGATCTTTTGCTTGTGATTCTATTTATGGGAAGGCCAAGCGGAGCAGCTAGTGTTGTGGAGCAATAGTGAGTCACTTAAGGCAAAAAATGTCCTACTAAAATCTAACTCCACAATGTAATTGTGGAGCTGATGTGTCCCTACTATTTTTTTTTTTCTAAATTAGTTATTTTAAAATGTAGGATAAAGAAAAAAACAAGTTATTATTTTTCATATTTTATCATTATGTAAAATGGTAAAAAAGTTGCACACTATAATAAAATCTTGCTAGATCGTGAGGTTCATATAATCACACACATACAACTGGAGATAGTTATACTTTGTGTTAGTGATGTGATTATCCGAGTTTAAATCCGTACAATGCATATTATTTGCGAAACCAAAAGCATGTACTACTAAAATAACCATTATTATGAAATTATTCAAAAATAAATAAATAAATAACCATTATGTTTTAAACTTCAAACTTCAGATTAACGTGTTTCGGATTGCCAACAAATATCTTATTAACTATGACAAATTTCTGAATTAATCAAATTAAATTATTGAGGCTAATGTTAATGTTAACATCAAATATAGATTATATTTACGACCACTCTATTTTATATTTTTATCTTATAATTTTCTCATATTTTATTTTTCGAAGTATTCTCAGCAGAGACTATTTTTTACCCCAAATTTTTTTAATATTAAACAATTTGGCAATATAACTCAACAATGAATACACTAGCCATACCCAATAATCAATTCCTTATCTCTATAATAACGTATTATTTTATTCCCTTGGTTATTGTTTATTTTAATTTCTTGAGGATATTGTTTGGTCATTAAGAGGAACGATCATTTTGTTTTGTTCGATCCAAATGATTAGAAAATTATGTTTTGGGTACAAGAAGTATTGCGAAGCAAAAACGAAGACGAGAAAGAGAACTTGGACTTCACGTCAATGAAGTACTCACCGTAAGATCCGTCAACAATCAGAGGCGTTGAGGCTAAGTTTTCAGAGACATTGTTAGTGTAAGGAGAGCCTCCTCCAATGAGAAGGCTCCCTAAACCGCCTGGTTTAGAGGGCAAACAGAGAGCGAATTTTCGCGGGATTTTGTTCTTAGACGCGAGCTGGGAAGGGAGTGAGATCGAGGACTTTCCAAGACCGATGGTTCCGTTAACAACCTCTGGCATGAGTTTTAAGGCATTAGCGTCGTTGGTGCAAGACAAAATCAACGAAGAGTGGACGGTGTTAGTGACGCCGTTAGGTTTCAAGGTAAGAAGAGAGACGGACTCAAGACCGAGAAGGGTGTTGAGTGGATGTTCGGTAAAGGAACTGCATCTAACGGAGTTGCAGCGAATTGTGCTCTTGCTGAAACAGAACGAGTCGAGCTTGGCATGTTTGCATCTAACGGAGTTGCAGCGAATTGGGAGGTAAGTTGTGGATTTTACGGCGCTGTTGCAGCGGAGGAGAACGGATGAACCACCGCCGAGATCAACGGCGAGGCCGTGAGTGAGAGGAGAGTGATGATCATTGTTTCCGAGGTTGAGGTTTGTGTAGTAGAGATTCGTGGCTTTGTCTTTGATCAACGGAAGTAGAAAAGCCGGTGGGTTTGGTTTTTTTACGCCGGCGACGAGGTGAGTTTGTAGGGTAAAGATGATAAAGAGTGGGAACAAATTGATCAAAGAAGTCATTATTGTATATATTTTCTTTCTTGATTTGGGAAATGATATGGTTGTGCTGTAATGGAAGTGATAATAAGTATATTTATAGTAATTAAGTGATTAACCGTTTATGTGTTCCGTGGTAGCTTTCACTGAAAGGTTGGACCGTTGGTAGATTTCTTGAGAACTTTCTATTATTTTGTTTTTTGTATCTTCTAATAAAGACAAATTTTTTATTTTTAACTATTTTTCTTATACAAATTTTGAATTGCATTGAAGTGAATGTTTTATTAAATCGTGTTATTTATACTCTTAACAGTTCTCATAAATATTTAATCATACTTTTATATATATATATATATTATTTCCAATGAGAAAATATATCAAATTTTGAATTATCCCTTTTGGATTTCATTTATTTAAACTGAGAGATAAATGATTGGGAAACTTTTGGAAATATGAAAAACTCTACGGAAACGCGTTTTCTAAATATCTCTATTTGGAAACGCGATGGAAACTCACGTTTTCCGTTTTAAACGCAACGGAATCTTGCTTTTTTTAATTTGAAAACTTAATAAATAAATAGTTTGAATATATTATAATTTATGATATATAGGGTGTTTAATTTTATACCTTTAAAAACTAATTAATTTAAGATACATATATATAAGGATATATGATATATATCTTTATATAATTTTCTCCCTTTATCTTTTAGTTAAACTATTTAATAATTATGTTTTGGATTTGTATTGTTTCAAACATTTTTTCCTTTAATATGGTTTTGATGTTTAGTGTTTAATTATATATATACATGTATAATACACGTTTCCAAAAAAAAGTATCAATTTCCTAATTTTAGAAAAAAATTTGTTTCCGTTTCCGAAACGTTTTCCGCGTATCCGTTCTCGTTTCCAATATAACATAGGTATCGTTTGACCTTGAAAAAGTCTGGCAATTTGGTTATGAAGTCGCGAGAGCCCTCTCTCGTCATGTTTGCCACCACACTCTTGACACCGCACTAAAGACGCAAGTTTGGAAATTGGAAACTACACGAAAGCTAAAACATTTCGTGTGGCAATGTGTGTCAGGTTATTTGGTTTCTTGCCAAAGACTACATTTTCGCCATATTGGTAGGGATAAGGAGTGTCGTAGATGTGAGGCAGACTAGGAAACTATCAATCACTTGATTTTCGAATATCTTCCAGCTAGACAAGTCTGGGCTCTCTCGAATATTCCTTCACCTCCACCCTTGTTTCCCTCACCTTCTCTATACAATAACCTAGATTACTTGTACTGGCGAGGTAAGGACTTTAGAGCGGCTAAGGAGATCTTACGGATTTGTTCATGGATTATGTGGTATATTTGGAGGCGCAAAATCACAAAATCTTTGAAAATATTTGTGAACCTCCTCAAGATACCTTAGGACTCGCCATTCAGGAAGAAAAGGTATGGAGAGGAGCAAATAAGAGTGAATAATCATCTGAGGAGACGAATCCTAGATTGGTAGTGACTCAAATATATACCGCAAGATTCCCAACTATGCTTTATCGATGGATCTTGGCATGCTTCAGAGGCTCGGAACGGACATGGTTGGATTGTGTCTGTTGGATATAGAATCTTGCACTTGGGTTTGAAGGGTTCGCGTCGACATTTATCCCCTCTTCACGCTGAATTGGAGGTCCTCATATGGGCAATGAAGAATATGTTGGCAATTCCTATGACTAGAGTCCTCCTTGAGACGGACTTCTAAGATCTTATCGCTATGACTTATAACCATGCGGAGTAGCCTACTTTTGCATCAGAGCTAGGCCTAGACATTCGGGTTCGGTTCAGGTTTTTCGGGTTTCGGTTTTTTTGGGTATTAAGTTGAAGTTCCATTGGGGTATTTTACATGTTCGATTCGGATTCGGTTCGGGTTTAGTATATTTTTTGGACCGATCATAACCAGAAATAACCAATCCTATTTGGGTTCTTCGGGTTCGGTTCGAATTTTTCAAATTTTCAGATCTTCGGGTTTAGGCCTCTAGACCCATCCGGATATTTTTCAATAACGGGTTCCTAGGATCTGTTTGTATCTTTTAGTATTAAGTATATTACCAGTGTTAATGTCCGTAGTAACCTCATGTAAATACGTCGGTTCCCGACTGGCTCTCTCTAGAAGAAGAGAGACTTTATCCGTAAACTTAAAATTCCAACAAAAAAAATAGAGCTTATTAAATATTTTAATAAATAATATATATATTATTTTCAAGCTCATAGATACCTTATCATACAGTAGAAACTCTATAATTAATAATATCAAAATTAATTTTATTAATTTATAGTGATACTATTTTATCTATAAACTAATATTTATAAATTTATAATATAAATTAATATCGATTATATTATAGAGAGATTTATTTTATCATTTAAAATTTTAGAAAAACATGAATTGAGATAATCTAATCTAAACAAAGCTAATATATATTTTGGATGCTATAAATTATGTAGTGACGTGGTTTAATATGGAAAAGAAAACTAACACTACAAATGAATTCATGTATGCAAATGATATACATAAATTCAAATTTATCATTAATGAACTCAATTATCATAATTTAATAATCTATAAAATATAAAAAATGAAAATGATGTACACTGAGAAGTTGAAAACTTACAAGAAATTTTGACTACTTTGATGACATTTATAGTCGATACTACAATACGATAATTTGAAGGAAAAAAAACACAACAATTTTTTGATACAATAAAAATTAAAGAGGAATTTTAACCAAAATTCAATTTTAAAACTATACATTAGTATATTATCTCTTATATATATATATTTTTCTTGTCAACAGCGTAGTGGTTTTTAATAGTCCCTAAACACCGTAGGGAATATATATATATATATATATATATATATATATTTATATGATTATTAATTTATGATTCTAATCGAACCATATATTAACAAAGGTTTTTTTAATAAAAATTATCTTATTATCTTATCGAATTTTATCAATTTTTACATTAGCCCAATTTGGAACCGGAAAAAATTATTATTTTATAGTGTTTATTAATTTATCGAGTATTAATTTATAGAGGTTTTACTGTATAATTTTTATTTTAATATAGATTTCATATTTCCAATAAAAAAGATTCAACTCAGAGATTATTTTATTTTACTTGAGATTTTTATAGTAGAATAGATATATTTTATATTTCACTAAATTAAATAATTTTGGGACTCTTTTATCTAACCCAGTGATGTTTTAGAAGTTCATAACCAAATTTATTTTCACTTTTCTGGATTCAGAAGTTTAAATAGTGCAATTTTTTAAACTAATTAATGAAATATAGCTAATAATTAGATATTTATATTTTTACTAATTAATGTAAAAAATCCTTTCACACCTTTATATGGAAATAAAGAAATGTTAAACTATGGTAAAATAAGATAAACGATATTTAAAAAGTAACGGATGGTAATTATTAAATTTTGATTGGAACACATGTCATACAACACAAAAGTTAAGAGCCCAATGTAACCCAAGGAGTGTAATAACTAATAAGTCATGTCATAAAGTTTTCTATGAGAATCATGTCATGGTGTGATTGATTCTATTTTTGGGTAGGCCAAGTGGAGCAGCTTGTGTTATGGAGCAAGAGTGACTCACTAAAAGCGAGAACCGTCCTGCTGAAATCGAACTCCAGCATATAATCTTGCAGCTGATGTGTCCCAATCACCATCAACTCCTTCTGTTTCTTTCCGCCGTCAATGAACGCCAAACACATCACCGTCTCCTTCACCTTCACCACCGTATTTGCACCGTGGAATCCCCACTTCACCTCCCCTGCCCTCCCGGGCAGCCCAATCTCTATCACCGACACGTTCGGCCCCGTCAAGTTCTTTCCAGCGGTGCGTGCATCGAAACAATGTTGAAACGGCGCCACCGATGGGACCATAGATATTCCCATTGCCTGTATAATTCAAACCACAAATAAAAAAACAGAAGTAATTAGTTTTTTTATCTACACCAAAACAAAAATAACATGATCAACTTTATAGTTTAAAGGAATTCAACTTAAAAAAAAAAAAAAAAAAGTTGGCTTCATCTTCGAGGATCAACTTCGAATGTCAATACATATATGAGATAAGATTTTTTAATTAAAAATTTCACCTCATAGTTTATGCATTTATATGATTTTTATCTTCAAGTGATCGATATCGAATATCAAAACATAAGATTTTCTTTCCATGGTAATTTATACAGAAGATTGTAATATGAGATTAGCTCATAAGTATATATTTATACATAAACAAATTATGTTTGAATACCTTTGCCTTTAGTGTAAAGGACTCAGCAAGAGCTTTGTAGATGTCGGTGTGGAGTACGGTGTAAGGAATCACGGTGCTGAGTTTAGCTGCGGTGGTAAGCAAATTAGGGTTGAACGACAAGCGAGTCCCGTCAACGTAGATATTTAGGACAAGGAGTAGATAATCTCCTGAGTCAGTGCCTCTAATGGGAGTTAAAGTCATGGGAATCGAAAAACTGCTATCATTGAACGGCGGGATAAAGTAATGGACGCCGGCGATATAGAAATGACCGGTACCGGAAGAAGGTAAGCAGAGAGAAAATTTCGGGATGACATTAAACGCTGACGTCACCTGTTTCGTGAACGACGAAGATCCGGGAGAAAGAGCCAGAACTCCGGCGACCGGAGGAGGAAGGCCTTGGAGGGTTTTTTCGCCGGCGCAGGAGAATGTGAAGCGGCGGACGGAGACTGGGGAGAGGAATTTGCCGCCGTCTGTGGTGGAGATGGAGACTCTGTCTTGGACGACACGGCCGGTTACGACGGGGTTTTTGCCGAGAGGGTTTGGTTGCTTGTAAAGACAGGATTTACCGTCGCAGCCATTACCGGGGATGGACTTGCATGTGGAGCTCTGACAAGTGACTAGGTGGAGAGATGATAAAGATTTGAGTTTACGACAGTTGAGCCATGTGAGGTTGGTTCCAAGATCGAGGAGGAGGTTTACGGGAGACCTTGTGGCAGATCCGATGTTGAAAGTGGTGTAGAATTGTTTGGTGGCTTCGTGTTTGGTGATCGGAAGAAGGTATTGGGATTTGGCTTTCAGAGTTATGGTGGCGAAAATGGAGAGGAAGATGATGAGGTGTGCAAGGCTACCCATGTTTGTTTTCTCGTGTATGACTCTTTTTTTTTTTTGGTAAATGAAGTGTTTGTGATTATTTGTTTGTGATGAATATGGACTGTAGATGTTTGGTATTTATAGATGTAATCATGTAAAATACATCTTGGATCTAAGAAAATGAAAAACTAAAATGATGGTTATTATTTAATGTTTGAGATTCACGTTGAGATCCCTTTTTTTTCCTAGAGTTGAATTACGCGCACTCTTACAAAAGAGGGAGTATTATATTATGCATATGTAACACATGACAACAATTAATTATATTTGGAAAAAAATGGAGAAGATCAGTGGGACGGTGTATAAAAGTCTAAGGGTCCCAAAGTCAAATGGTCGATACTTTAATTTTTATTAAGTATCGGGACGACGATCTATTCAACGATGGCAATCGGATAAGCGTAAAACTCTATTCGCATAGTACATCTTCTAAATTTATATCTCCCCCAAATCGAAACTTCTCATCTATTTTTCCAAATGGCTTGGTTTGAGGCATTCAGAAGCAACGATCGACTTGACTAATCCAAATCTAAACCAACCATAAACCCGAGAGAGAGAGAGAAACCGAGTTTTTTCCCCAAAACCCCCAAATCGAAAAAATCCCAAATCTAAAATAAGAACCAAAATCGATTTCCTTTAATAGAAAAATCGAAGCTCGAAACTCAGAAGTAATCCTTTGGCGTGTCGGAGAAATCTTCTTGAACACCGAATATCAAGCGTGAAGAACCAAAATCGATTTCAATATCAATCTGAAATCCCAAAATCATGAGCAGCAACGGAACTGTGGATCTTGATGGCTTTAATCCTCCGAGATGGCGTCCGATGACCGCAGAGATGACCACAGCAGCCGAGAATCGATGAAGAATGAAGATCGAGATCTTTTCATATCGAGAACTTGTGTTTGATTTTACGGCAGCAATCCGTTAAATGTGCGTGTGATGACGCAGCGCAGATGGAGAATTCTGATACATCGGGCAGTGATGGTGCTTTGTATCATGGCAGCATTCTTATAGTCGAGTTCGAAAGAATGTGTCACGCTATGCACAAGGTTATAATCTAAAACAATACGATATGATAAAGATAAAATAGGGTATAAATGTGTTGGTGGTGAGAATGGGGGTTGTGAATGGCAAGTTTATGCATCATCCCTGCCAAAGGATCCGATGTGGAAGATTAGAGTGTATAAGAGTAAACATATATGTATCCCAAATGGAGAATGCGAGATGTTTAAGGTTCCGGTAATAGCTAGGCTGTTTGTTGATAAAATTAGAGAGGAACCTGAATATTTTATGCCTATGAAGATCGAAGAGATCATTAAGGAACAATGGAAGATTTCGTTCTGGCCTCGATGCCAATGCTAGGAATAAGGCATTGAGATGGATAGATTGAGTTTGATCTTCAGTTTGCACGTCTCCGAGACTATGCCGCTGAGATATTAGAAGCAAATAAGGATTCTGTGGTTGAGATTGACACGGTAAAGAATGATGCAGATCAAGATGTTTTCAATCGGTTTTATGTATGCTTTGATGTTCTAAGAAGAACATGGAAAGAGACATGTAGGCCACTTCTTGGAGTTGATGGCTGCTTTTTAAAATCTAAGATGAAAGGACAATTATTGGTTGCTTTAGGAAGAGATGCGAGATAATCTATCTACTGATAGCATGGAGTTGTTCGGTTGAGGTTGAAAACAATTGGGTATGGTTTGTGAAGAGATTGAAGACTGACCTTGGATTAAATGATGGAGATGGATACATTCTTGTATCTGATCGGCAAAAGGTATGTATGTGATTTTTTTTGTGATTATGTTTGTTTGATTATGTTTGTTTCATAATGTGATTATCTTTCATTATGTATCAGGGATTGATAAAAGCTGTTGAGTTAGTTGATGGAGCATAGAATGTGTGTTAGACACATCATGGAAATTTGAAAAAAATCATGCTTAAAAAGAAATGAAGAAACTCATATGGAGTTTGGCTACAATGAAAACAGTTTCATGAGAGATTGGAGAGGATCACGCATATGATGGTGTGTATAATGAAGTCATGAAGTCAGCCAGGCTGAGTGCGAGCATTCACAAGATGGGCAACTCTTGAGGATGTTGAAAATAACTCTCGAGTCATTGACAATCAATAAGGCGAAGAAGCCATTGTGGCTATGTTAGAGGCTGTTAGAAGTGGTAAGGATTGCCCGGCAGTATTTCTCATTCTCACAAGGTATATATTTCTTGTTTTGTAGCGTTCTTGTAACTAGCTGTAACATTTCTTTTGTGTGTATAATTTCAGGTGTATGTACACCATATGTGGTAATTTTCTTGCAGTGAGCATACACAAGTTTCTAAGTGCAGGTCGAGAATCAGCACCAATGGGATGTATGAAATTATGTTGGGTATATATCACGAGTTTGCTTGAGGAGAAGGACTTGTACACTTGAAGTTTCAAATCTGTGGAATACCTTGTGAGCATATGGACTAATACTACACAGAAGCTTACAAGACTATGTTTGTCATTGGTTTCTCTACTGCGGCGTGAGCGGACTTATCTTGAGTCTTGTTCCACGAGAGGTCCACGATTTTGGCCTTCATGAAGGTCATAATGTGCATATGCCACTGCCCCCTGAGGGAGGAAGAAGATCACTAAGGCAGACAAAAAAAGGAAGAGAGGTGTGAATGAGTCTCCTACCAAGAAGACACCAAAACAGAAGAAACGTATAATGCATTGTGGGATATGTGGTTCAGATAAGCATAATTGTAGGTTCCACAGGCCAAAACAGGTACTAAGTGTTGTTTATTTGTTGCCTTCTATTTAAGAATGATTCTAATGTTTGCTATTTTTTGTAGGCTTCTCAAGATGAACCCTCACAAGGTAGTCTCACTCAAGAGTAGTTATGTGGGAATGAAGTAGGGTTTAGTTAGTGACTTGTATATTTTTTGTATGGTCATTGACATTTTCAATCGGCAATCTTTGGTCATTTTTGTAAATCCAAAGAATCGGATATGTTTGGTCATTGTTAAGTGTTAACCTTCTTAATCGGTCTGTTTAATTAGCTATGTTTGGTCATTGTGAACCTTTTCAATTGGCTATGTTATGTATGATCTTTTTAACATCAATCGACTATGTTTTTAATTATATGTTTCGAATAACAACGAAACCTACATTTTCTCATCAAAACCATAAGTGATCATATTTTTCAATATAACTACTCTTTAACGAACCACAAGACAATACCAGACATGACCAAACAAATACCTACTCAACAATGACCATCTTTTGCATCTCCGACTTGAATTCCAACTTGGCTTCTACATGCATCTTCCACCATGTCAAAAACATTGCTTTGTTGTCTCTTTCATAAGCTCCTTAATGTCTTACTCTCATTTTCGAAGCCAATGTTTTTACCTCATCCAACAATGCCTCATCCACCCATTTAAAAGTGTGGTTATCATTCATAAGCTACAACGATGAAGTTTACAATGATGAACATCAAATTAATCATCAATCAAAGTATTGGGAATCGCATTACTGGCCTGACGAAATCCACAACGGAATATCGGCATGGATTTGGATCGGATTCGAAATCTTCGCCAGTTCTCCACACCAGCATCTCTTGGGCCACTACTCTCACTCTTTCCGCGGACATTTGAAGATCCAAGCTCGTTCTTTCTCATGATTTTGGGATTTCAGAGATTGATATTGAAATCGATTTTAGAGTTCTTCACGCTTGATATTCGGTGTTCTGAAGAAGATTTCTCCGATTACCGGCGYGAAARGATTACTCGGAGCTTCAGAGCTTCGATTTCTTCGTTATCGGCGAGAAAGGAAATCGATTTTAGGGTTCTTATTTTAGATTTGGGATTTTTTCGATTTGGGGGGGGTTTTGGGGGAATAAAAACTCGGGTTTCTCTCTCTCGGGTTTTATGGTTAGTTTCGGTTTAGATTTGGATTAGTCTTAATCGGGTTGTGCGTTTGATTGGTTTGCTCTCGGAAATCGCCTAAACCAAGCCATTTGGAAAAATAGATTGAGAAGTTTCGATTTGGGGGAGATATAGATTTAGAAGTATGTAGGGAGTGCGGAATGAGGTAAAGTTTCATGGGGTTTTATCGTGATTTGGCTACTGTTGGTGGGGAAATAGATCGTCATCCCTTAAGTATCCAAACTATTGGGCCATTTTGCCAGAAAATTTTAACATGAGGCCCATATATAAATAAGCCCACTCTCACTTCATAATACAACTACATTTTCTAGCAGGATCGGATTTTCGGGTGTATATAAAAGTCTCCAAGGGTTTTTAAACTATTATTCACAGGATTAGTACCCAAAAAAAAAAAAAAATCTTAGATGCTATAGGATATTCATCTCAAAATATTTATTCCTTCTTGGTTACGTTTTAATGAGATTATCCTGATTTACCCGTACTCACAACAAGAACGATATTAGGAGCTCAAACATATTTGGATTTATTATTTATTACGGTAGCTAAGTAAGTTTGGCCCACCTATGGAAACCTAATCGACAAACCATAAGAATGATATCCTACCATTTTTGTCAGTTTTAATTTGAAAATTGGCGAGCTTATATGGTGTTATAAGTCTATCTACAATAATTTCAACATTCAACACTTTTTTTTTTATTCCACTTCATTTTTTTTTCTACCTCATAATTCAACACCCATTTTTATTTTACATCCTACGTTTAAAAAAATTCAACACCCTGACCCACATTTTTATTAAAACATATAATTTTATTAAAACACACTTAACTTTAATTAAAACACACTAAACTTTAATTAAAACACATATAATTATTATAATATTACACATGCAAACCACAAAACTCATACATTACAATTTTATTTTAAAAAAATATTTTAAGCTCTAAACATTCCGAATTTTGCCCATATATGTTTGACTAAATCCGCTTGCAATTCGTGGTGTATATTTGAATCACGCAACTCAAATCTAGCACGCACATGATTTGCAAATGCAGGAAGCACCTCAGTCGAGAATGGTTGCGGTGTACTAGACCCACTTGCCTCAAATTGATCATAATCGGTCCAATGTTGAACATATGTATCTCGCTCATCCTCAACTATCATATTATGCAATATGATACATGACCTCATGATCATAGCCAAATCAGTTATATCCCACATGCGATGGTTCACGGATAATTTTAAAGCGAGCTTCGACACTCGAATGCGTTGATGTCATTCAGATATCCTTCGATGTTGTGCGAAATAACTTATAGTTCATTAAAGTCTTATTGATTTGAAAGTTGGATAAGAAGATATATCGTCAATTGATATCGCCATATCGTATGGGCGTTGGTTCAGAAGAAATTCACTCTTGGCGTATTTCCTTGTTACGTCATCGAAACAACGGTGAGCGGTGTAAAAACGTTTATCGTTGATGTGCAGGCGTCAAAAAATGCATGTGAATCCATAGATCGAGATGCTATTTGCGAATACGATGGTGGTTCTCGATGCTCCCGGTAAATTGAGTCAGTAGGATAATTTTTTCATTCGGTGCGTCGATCAATGCTCGTCATTCAGGAGCATCGCGTCTCAGCATGCGATACTCTTTGTAGATCATCTTGAGTGGGGCTCACAATTACATGCTGTCATGATTGCATGATTCCTTTCTCAGAAGTCTATGAGCCTCAGTTTGTAGTACCTATATTTTGATGTATTCATGGCATTCATTTCAACTTATCTTGCGTTCGCATGGTGTAGTGCGTTTGCTTGGAGATATACCTTCTTTATTGGTCATCGGCTCGTTGTGTGAAGTAATTGTCGATGCTTGATATATCTGACAATCGAAGGAAAACATGTTTTCGCATTTGGAATCGGCAAACATTGCATCTAATATGGGTTGATTGGCAGAAATGTCGTCAATCGTCTGTTTGCAGCATGATCTCTTTTGATGTATTTTCTTTTCTTGACGAGGTTAAGCAGTTAACTTTAGCACACTTTGTTTTCTTCATAAAATTGAAGGAAGTCGATGTCCATCCAGTTTTAAAAAATTGATCGGGTAATTTCCATGAGCATTGATTGACGAATGTGGAAATGCATTATTAAAGTAAGCAGCAGACATTATTATAGCGGGCATGGAGAGAAATAATTGAAATAAGCAGCAGGCATTATTAAATCAGACATGGAGAGAAATTATTGCGATAAAAAATGACATACATTATTAAAGCATAAAAAGACACAATTATTAAAGCAGACATGGAGAGAAATTATTGAGCCAGAAAACGACAGACATTATTAAAGAAAAAAAGACAGACATTATTAAAGCAAGCATAGAAAATTATTGAATTTGAAAGCGATATACATTATTAAAGCGACGATAAGCTTTATTAAGCGCGTAAAGGCGAGACATTATTAAGCGAGCAGCGAAGGTATGATTAATTTCCAAGCGATCTTGACCGACACTCGTAGCTCTTTGCGTCGTGAATCTTTCTTTTCAACTTAACGAATACATTTTCATCTTCATAGCTTGAGTTTTTCTTTCATTAATTGGTTAGCTTCTCTTGTCTGGTATTTTTTTATTACAGTCGTTCAACTCTTTCTCGCTTGAATTGTTTAAATTCATTCCAGCTCTTCGTTGATCACTTCATGGATGCATCCGCACTTTTCTTTTACCCTTTTTTCTGCGTCCCTCTCCATTTGGACTGACGATGGATCAACATAGTTAAAGCACTTGTATCACTATCCGGTGATCTCTTAGAACCACTTTGCTCCGAGGCGATATTTCCACGACTACTATAGCGTGGTTGATCACGAAGCGTGCCATTTGACATTAGATTGAAATGACCATTTTAGCACTTGAATATAATTATGCGCTTTTGCGTCGTTCTAACTTTGTTGCATCGACTTAGCGTTATCATAGCGCTCCAATTGCAGTCTTTGGTTGATGTAGTTGTAATGATTTACGCGTAAAACTCACATGCGGCGATTGAAATAAGATCTTCATTAAATATCGCAATTTACTGATATCTTCTTTTTTTTTTACGCAGCAACATCCATATTTAATCAACATAACGCAAATTTTGTTCGGTTCATTTGGGGTTTTTGACGAAGGTTGATAAATACGTATTTGGGTGAGCACTCGACATCGTCCATACCACCAAGAGCCATTTCTGTCGAAAATTCCTGAAATTGAGTTGTTTTGATATTTGCGACAACTTCATTGTCGGTTGGAGTAGAGGAATTAGGGGGTTCTTGAGATGGATATGACATCATCGATCCGTAGTATGGATGAAAATTCGGAATAGCTGACGGTATGAAGAAATTTTGAGGATACCCATAATTTGGTATGTGTTGGGGTTGGTTAGGAGATTTATTTTGAAATTGATAATTATTGGGATTTTGTTAGTTGAAAAAGTAGTTACCAGAATTTTGGAGATTGAAAGGGTTATTATTGGGATCCATTTTGACAAAATAAGGTGTGTTTTTTTTCTGAGTCCAAATCAAATGAATCTAGTGTCTATTTATAGAGTAGAAAAAAATATGAATTTTGATATAAAGTAAAAAAAATAAAAATTTAATATAGAACCAAATAATTGAGTTCAAATAATTAGGGGGGAAAAAAATTAGTGTCTCATTTTTTTTAATTGAGTTCTCTTTATTTTTTTTTTAAAATGTCACATCTACGAAATTCTCAAGCTTTCTTTCATTTTCAACATATATTAATCCACTTCATTTTCAACTCATTATTCAACACCTCATTGCACCATTTAATCAGTTGAAACTTTTTTTTCAACACACCATTGCACATGGTCTAATAGGAGGTCGTCGAAGACCAATAAATAAGTTATTGAATTTAATTTGGAAGTTTGAAACTTGCTGAATTAATTCGGAACTTCACTGTGCAATATTGTTGTCTTCAAAGAAGCCAATATTATTTTGGGTTCTTGATGTGCGAAATGATATGGTTGCTACTTGCTAAAATGGAAGCGACGATCTGTTTATAGTAATCAAGTCATTTTCTTTCACGTGATACCGTGAGACTTTCCTTGAAAGCTTTTGGACCCTTTGGTTGGTATTTCTCCTATAGAAGACTATAGAATTAAACGTCTACTTTGAAAAAATGTCGTCCAAATTTAACATTCATAAAAAAATATATATATATCGTCCGCTTTAGAAAACCTAGTTTGAGTAAACATAACTATGATTGAAAATACATGCAGAACTCGGGAGGAAGACCAAAGAAAAACAGAACATTAACCTAAAAATATACATCCATGTTACTGTAGCCGTATGAAGAAAAAGATAGTTTTGCCCTCGAGCTGAGGAGAAGCGCGAATATAGTCCATTGCTCAGATCTTGTCCATCGTTTCGATCTTTGTCCATCGTTTTCAATTTTGTCCATTGTTCAGAGCTTGTCCATCGTTTTGATCTTTGTCCATCGTTCAGAACTTGTCCATTGTTCATAATTTGTCCTACGAATCACAAATGTCAGACATACGTTAAAGCTACGAATCAAAGATGTCAGACATTAGTTTTTGATGTTCATATCATGGATGATGAATGAGAATAACATATGTTAAAGCTACCGATTCCGTGGACATATTTTAATTTCTGCTTGTGTCCACCAAACTCGTGGACATATTTTAATTTCTGTTTGTGTCCACCAAACTGATTCTTTGTTATGTCTATAAATAGTGTATGTCCACCGAAAACATTTTTATGTCCATCGTAATGGTATATTGTCCACCAACCAAATTCATCTGCTTCTTGACCACCACCATCGGAGATCCGTTCACTATCAGCATCGATCGCCGGACCAGCTGAATCATCAACCACTTGGACAACGGCGACGACGGGGGAATATCAGTTGAGACATCAGCTGAATCTTCATTGTTCTTCGTATCGATCTATCGTCCGGTGTCGTTGACTTCATCCCGGATCAATTTGCGGTGGAATCGCCCTTCTTCTTCTCCAGTCTCAATTCAAAAGACGATGAACCGGAAGCTTCGTTTACCTCCTCTGTCACCAAAATTCCATTTTCCAAGATTAGGTTCACGAAGCGGAGATCTACTCGATGCTTTGCGGAGCCGATGTGTATTGCCCTGATTCGTGGGTACTCCCAAACTAAACAAAGGGTAGTGAAGAATCAGAGAGAGATTTGCTGAATTTCATTGAAGAATGAGAGAGAGACAGAGAGTTTGCTCAAATTGGGCAATATGGACTTTTCATCATTCCATATTGTAGCATTTTTGGAGGATTTAGAGAAAAGTGGCATTTTTGGAAAGGTTCGACTTTATTTTGTGGCATTTTTCTTAATTATTTCCTTTTAAAGTCTATGACGAACTTGTTTTGAAACATAGACAAAATTACTTTTCAAGTAGACATCTATTTTTTTTAAACTTTCATTCACTTTAGAAAAATCTGTTTGCATAAATAACCTATGATTGATGAAACATACAGTAGAAAAGTTCTCTCATACATCCAACATAGTTATCTATTTTTAAGAAAGTTTACCTTCTACATAAGAATATAAATAATTTACTTATATATTCAGAACAGTTACTTGCGTTTACATAATAGTTAACTCTCTTAATATAAAGCTGACTATTTACGAAAATAGAACAGATAACCATTTCATCATCCTCATCATTTTTAACATCATCGTTCATTGAGACAAGATCTCCAGTTTTTTTCTTCATTATGGAAGCAAGCTCAGACAATATGCATCTCAAACTCATACGTCGTTGCTATAGTTCATAAGCAAATTATTTCAATATTTGAATTTACAAATACTTCAATTTCAAGGTTAATTAATGAAAAATCTTTAAACATCATTTATATCGAAAACAGAGGAATGCTAACTTAGAATGTAACTAAATAAACGATATTTAAGAGAAACCGATGATAATTTATTTAAATTTCGGTTCACACATGTGTCATAGAAAACGTGTCATACATGATACAACACCAAAAAAAACACAATTATACCCAAGGAGTGTAATAACTGAAATGTCAAAGACGATCATGTCATATTGTCATGTGTGATGATTCTATTTTTGGGAAGGCCAAGTGGAGCAGCTACTGTTATGGAGCAAGAGTGAGTCACTAAAAGCCAAGAGCGATGCGCTAAAATCGATCTCAATCATATAATCTTGAAGCTGATGTGTCCCAACCACCATCAACTCCTCCGGTTTCTTTCCGCCGTCGAGGAATGCTAAACACATCACCGTCTCCGTCACATTCACCACAATATTCGCACCGTGAAATCTCCACTTGACCTCTCCTCCCCTCCCTGGCACCCCAATATCTATCACCGGCACGTTCGGCCCCGTCATGTTCTTCCCGGCAGCGCGTGCGTCGAAGCAGTCTTTAAATGGCGCAATTGCTTGGACCTTAGATATTCCCATTTTCTGTGTAAAAGTTAAACCCCAAATACAAACAGAATTAATTAGTTTTCCTAGACAACATTAAAACATCCCCTTTGTAATTTAAAATAACACGTAACCGTTTTTGACCATGTTTGTATGGATTTTTCATCTTAACAACTTTTTATTTTATTTTATATATATATATATATATATATATATATCTTAACAACTTCGAAGGTCAATTCATGAGATTTTGTGCATGAAAGAATATATATAAAATATTTTTTCTTATAATTTATATATACACATAAAATTTAAAATCTTCACGTGGCTTTTATATATCTTTGAAATCAAAGTCTAATATCTAAATATGAGATTTTGTTTAGATATATATAAAGAGTCGTCTGTTTTGAATACCTTTGCTTTCAGTGTAAAGGACTGAGCAAGAGCATTGTAGATATCGGTGTAAAGTACAGTGTAGGGAACCACCGTGCTTAGCTTGGCTCCGCCCTTAAGCAAATTAGGGTTCAACGACAAAGGAGTTCCGTCAACGTAGATTGATATGATGTAGATTAGATAATTTCCCGAGTCTATGTTTTCAAAAGGCGTGAAAGTCATCGGAATCGGATTATCGCTACCATTGAACGGCGGGATAAAGTAGTGAACGGCGGCGATATAGAAATGACCAGTGCCGGAAGAAGGCAAGCAGAGAGAGAATTTAGGGATGACTCGTAAAAATGACGTCACCTGTTTCGTGAACGACGAAGAACCGGGAGAAAGAGCCAGAACTCCGGCGATCGGAGGAGGAAGGGCTTGGAATGGTTTCCGGCCGGTGCAAGAGAATGTGAAGGGGTCGACGGAGACTTGAGAGAGGAATTTGCCGTCGTCGTCTATGTGGTGATGTTTACTGTATCTTGGACAACAGGACCTGTTACGTATTGACCGAGAAGGTTTGATTGTCGGTATAGACAGGCTAGTCCGTCGCAGTCATTGCCGGGGATGGATTTGCATGTGGAGCTTTGGCAAGGCACGAGGTAGACAGTTAATGGAGGTTTGACTTGGAGGCAGTTGAGGCAACGTGAGGTTAGTTTCGAGATCGAGGAGGAGGTTTACGGGAGATTTTGTGGCGGATCCGAAGTTGAGAGTGGTGTAGAATCGATTGGTGAGTTCGTGTTTGGTGATCGGAAGAAGGTATTGGGATTTTGCTTTTCGAGTTATAGTGGCGAAAATGGAGAGAAAGATTATGAGGCGCGTGAGGGTACCCATCTTTGTTTTCTTGAGTAAATGAAATGAATGTTTGTTTGTCTATGGAGGTATGGTATTTAAAAGATGTAAAACACACTTTGGATTTAAAAAAAATGAAAAAATAATTATTATTATGCTTTTAATATAAAAAATAAGAATGGTATTCTTTAATATTTGAAAATCGCGTTGAATTTTTTTTTCCTAGTGTTGAATTACGCGCACTCTTTGAAAAATGCATATGTAACACACATTACAACAATAAATTATATTTGAAAAAATGGAGAAGATCAGTCGGTGTATCTTAAGTAACATTTAGCACTAATTCGTACGTATTGCATTGATGCAAAATGAGCGCTGCTCAAGTATTATATATATAACTCACGTGGTGGGGTCTAAGTCATAACTCATATTCTTTTTTCTTCAAAGTAGTTTGTTGAGTTCGTATACCTGATCTTAATATATATAGCAAATTAGCCATATATGATAAAGTTTTGCTGGATCGTGAAATTGATATAAACAAACACAACTGGGGAAAAAGTCTAATTGTTTATGGTCGATACTTTAATTTTAATAACGCATCCAAATTATTGGCCATTTCGTTGGATAAAGTTGACATGAGGTCCGATGGCAATTTTGCTGTTCAGTCTTCAAAAGAAGCCATTATTATTTTCGTTCTTGATTTTGAAAATGATATGGTTGCTACTTGCTACTTGCTAAATTGGAAGCGACGATCTATTTATAGTAATCAAGTTCTTTTCTTTCACGTGATACAGTGAGACTTTCCTTGAAAGCTTTTGGACCCTTTGCTTGGTATTTCTCCTTAAAATATTTCCACTCTAGTATTTTTTTGTTTAGACTTCAGTACTTCACTGTGTCTTCTCCATCAAATATTTTTTGAATTTATAGTTTGCGAATATAAATTTACAAAAACAAAAAAAAGAGTTGAGTAAATATTTGAAGCAATACTCTTTTCAATCTCTTTGTTTTTTTTTTTTAATGACAAATTGACAAGAGCGGGTTTCGAACCTGGGTTCTCTAAACCCTTTTTTTTGTTTTCTGTCAAAACTCTTTTCAATCTCACGGATATCTTGTCAAATAAGTTTTCTTGTACATATTTAATCTAACACAAAACACAAGATTTTGTTTACCTTGAAATTTCGAGAGTATAAATAATAGCTATATTTTATGTTTCTCTCTAAATTAAATGAGGTTTTAGACTCTCTTTCTTCTTTTTCCCCTTTATCTTTATCATGTGATGTTTTTAGAAGTTCAAATTATTTCAACTTGAAATTTACAAGTACTGCAATTTATTTATTTTTAAAATCAATTAGTGGAATATAGAGGATAATCTAGATATCTATAATGTTAAAATTAATGTGAAAAATCCTTTAAACATCATCTATATCAAAATAGACGAATATTATGTTGTAATGAAATTAAATAAACGATATTTAAGAGTAGCGGATGATAAATTTCGATTGGAACACATGTGTCATAGCAAACGTGTCCTACAACACCAAATAAACACAACGTATTGTAATCCAAGGAGCGTAATAACTGAAAAGTCAGAGACGATAATATCAAATTGTCAGGTGTGATTGATTCTATTTTTGGGAAGGCCTCAAGGCCACGTGGAGCAGCTAGTGTTATAGAGCAAGAGTGAGTCACTAAAAGCCAGTAGCGATGTGCTAAAATCGATCTCGAGCATATGATCTTGAAGCTGATGTGTCCCAACTACCATCAACTCCTTCAGTTACTTTCTTCCGCCGTCGAGGAACGCCAAACACATCACCGTATCCGTCACTTTCACTATCGTATTCGCACCGTAAAATATCCACTTTCAATGTAAACCGCATTTTGGGATCTAAGAGAATGAAAAACTAAAAAATAATGAATGTATTATTGTTTGTGATTCGCGTTGGGAATGCGCACTCTTTCAAAACGAAACTGTTATTGCATATGTAACGCATGACAACAATAAATGATATTTGAATAAAATGTAGAAGATCAGTAGGCTAGTTTAAGTAATTTAGCATTAATTGGTACGTAATTTATGCAAATTTCAAAATGAGCGCTCTTCGAGTGTAATAAAGTTAAAGTACTCACGTGGTGGGGTATCTTATGACATTTTTTTTTTCCAAAATTGTTGAGTTCTTATCGTTGAGAAACTCACACAGTTTCTCAAATATATTATTTAAAGATAATTTAGTTCTTTATTTCAGTTTTAAATCATTAAATAAAGTAAACCAATTATATAAAGCACAAGTCAAATGATGTTCTCAAAAGGTTATGAGAGGATTTCTCATTTTCTTTCTTAGTTTTTCATTATTTTTAAATTTTTAATTCTTTAAATTTTTAATTCTTTCTTAGTTTTTCATTACTCGTTGAAATCTCATGCTCTTAATACTGATATTTTAAGATCAGGTAAAATCATTTGGGACTGTTATAAATTTTGTGTGAATAAAAAGTGATTTTAATTAAATTAAACCATTAACGACTCTCGGTTCTCGTCGACAAGGACTTAGAGCATCTCCATCTATAGAAACCCATATGGGTTTCTAAAACATTTTTTTAATATTAAAATTTTAAGAAACTCTAAGAAAGGATTTCTTAAGTTTCTTAAATAAGAAATTTTGTGATAGGTTTCTTAAATTTTAATATTAAAATAATCAAAAAAAATTATAAGTAACCCATAAGGATCCCCTAAACCCTAAACCCTAAACCCATGGTCAAGTATCCATACTAATTAGACCATATCACACCAAACGAGGCCCATATATAAACGAGCCCAATCTCACTTTTCAGAATACCCACATTTTCCCGTTGTTCATACCAAACGGTGTTAGATGGGTATAAACTTTACGGATATTCCCAATTCCCAAAAAAGAAATAAAAAAAGTCCTCTACACGTGCCAAAATTCGTTTTTCTTTTTAATTAAAATGGATAAACATTGACCAAATGAGCAAAAAAGAAAAAGTCCCCACAAGGAGCGAAACGACACAACAAGTCTACTCAGCATTTACCTTAAAATGAACCAATCCTTATCGTTTCACATTCACTAAAACCAGCGTCGGCCCACCGCATCCCAATCCTTAAAAACCGTCCAGATCCATCTCCTTCCACCAAGTCTCATCACACTTTCTAATGGCTTCTTCTTCTTCTTCTTCTTCTTCTCTCAACCTCTTCGTCTTCTCCTTCCTCTCCGCTCTAATCTTTTCCAAATCTCAGATCTCTGATTCCGTCAACGGAGTCGTGTTCCCTGTTATTAAAGACCTACCTACCGGTCAATACGTCGCACAGATTCGCCTCAGTGACTCTCCGGATACGGTCAAGCTCGTCGTGGATCTCGCCGCTTCAATTCTCTGGTTTGATTGTTCTTCTGGGCATGTTTCCTCGTCTCGGAGTCTTATCTCCGGTAGCTCCAGCGGCTGCCTTAAGGCCAAAGTTGGGAATGAAAAAGTATCATCATCATCATCGCGTGGACACCACCAAAACGCCGATTGCGAATTGCTTGTTAAAAACGGCGCCGTTGGGATTACGGCGAGAGGAGAGCTTTTCCGTGACGTCATGTCATTTGGATCTGTTACTTCTCCGGGAACCGTTGATCTGCTTTTCGCCTGTGCTCCTCCGTGGCTGTTACGTGGGCTCGCTAGTGGAGCCCAGGGAGTAATGGGCTTAGGAAAGGCCCAGATCTCTCTCCCTTCACAACTCGCCGCCAAAACTAACGCACGTCGTCGTTTAACGGTTTACCTGTCGCCGTTAAACGGCGTCGTGTCAACGAGTTCGGTTGAGGAGGTTTTCGGAGTGCCTGCGTCTAGATCGTTGGTTTACACGCCTTTGTTAACCGGCTTGAGTGGCAATTACGTAATTAACGTGAAATCGATCAGAGTCAACGGGGAAAAGCTCTCCGTGGATGGCCCGTTAGCGGCGGATCTGAGTACCGTGGTTCCATACACGATGCTGGACAGCTCGATCTACGCAGTGTTCGTTGAAGCTTACGCTAAAGCTGCGACTAAAGCTACACCGGTGGCTCCCGTCGCACCGTTCGGGCTCTGCTTCAAGACTGAGGTAGATTTTCCGGCGGTGGATCTGGCGTTACAGAGCGAGATGGTGAGGTGGAGGATTCAGGGGAGGAATCTAATGGTGGATGTTGGTAGTGGAGTCCGATGCTTGGGGATATTAGACGGCGGCTCGAATCGGTTCAACCCGATTGTAATGGGTGGGCTACAATTAGAAGGCTTGATATTGGATTTTGATTTGGGTAACTCAATGATGGGCTTTGGGCAAAAAACACACTCTGATTCAGCTTCGTTGTAATACCAACCAAGTAACCAACCTTTGTAACACATCTAATTAACTGGTAGATATCCTCAATTTTGATCTCATTTGTTTGTACCTTTTTTCACGCATTTGTACTACTAGATTCGAAGCATAGTGTCTGCCTAGTTTAAAATTTTGTCTTTCTAACTTTTGAGAACTAGTGTTTAAAAACTAAAAAACAATACAAAAATTACATTCATTCATGAATTTTAATTTTCTAGCGATACATAACCCTCTAATTGCTAATTATCATGCGACAAATAGAAAACATAACAATCTCAAACAGTGTGATAGGAAATAAAAGTAAGAGAATTTGTTATGAAGATTTGGGATGTAAAATAAGAATTAAGAAGGATGAAACAAGATGCAGAGACAAAGGAGCCAGCAAGGAAGATGAACCATACCTATGTATAGATATGTCGCACTCTTCCACGCCCACAGCGACTCTAACCATGTCCAGAACTCTCCTCCAAGACTTAACCCTACGAGCCCTTCTCCAAGCAACCCCTTAGAGATTGCGAAAAACATGACCGGGAACCCGATTGTCAGCAACACCACACTGCAAAACGCACCCAACATGCTCTTAATGCGTCTGGATCTCAAAGCGGGAATTATAGGCTGAGCCATTAGACACGTCGGCACTAGAAGCAACGCTCCAATCTCTGCAGTGGCGAAATTGATTATGGACATGAGGCACAGACCAATGAAGGCAGCTGAGATGGTCACTGATTTCAAGACAGCCCAGTTGGTTCCATGAAGCCGAGAGGAGAACGGAGAGCAACCCAGGATTGTAGCAAAGGTTATAAGGAGAAGCGACGAAGAGGTAGTGCCCCACATGATGGAGCGGTTTCTTGGAGAATGTTGGCCCGGTACTTGACAGATGAAATAAGGAAGCAACGTGATGATGAAACCCAACAAGTGCAAAGCAAATACCTGTTTGGCTGCATCTAGCCATTTCCAAGACTTGAAGTTTTCGGCAGGGTTACGAGTGGAATTGTTAAGAGCTTTACAGCCATCAATGTATAAAGAGGCTGCGACCATTGGAAGAGGGGCTACAAGAAGAGCAAAGGCAATCATGTAGACTCCTACAGAGATAAATTTGCTTGGCGAAGTTAACAGGTAAAGGAAAAACGATTGATGGAACTTCTCGAGGAGGTTGTTCACTGATCTTACAGTTCCTTCCAGTAACCTGCGTTTAAAGAGAAAGCACAGAGTTATCATCAACACTCATACAGAGTCTATGAGTAGCAAACATTACAACTCCTAAATTTTAGTGTAGCATAAATGATGTCTTGTAGTTCTTTAGCATTACAAAATTCACATACACTAGCAGAGGTAGGTATATGGTACAAAATGGGAAAGAAGGAAAATATAAAAACAAAAACTCACCGGGCACCTCGTAGGAAGAAATCGTGTTGTCTTGTCTTACTGTCAGGAGGAAATCTAGGTGAAACTTTCAAAGTAATTGCATCAACTTGATAATCGCGGAAAGCTCCATGAGGACCAGTTGGGATACCAAGGGCCTGATGAGAATGAATAACAAAAGAAAGAAAAAATTTCTGTTAACTTTCAAGGTCTTTCCTTGTTAAAATGTATAAGTGTGACTGCAACCACAAGAACTTAAAAGGATAGATCAATTATACATTTTACCTGGGAGTACAGTGAACTTGCAAGGGTAGCACTGCCTTCAAGATAGTCTGCGGCTCGGATACCAAAATTCCAGTCCGGATTTAACGTATGCGCCAATTTCCCAACAGCTTCAAATATTTCCCCAATAATCTTTAGCCAACTAGAGGAAAGTAAAGATACAACCTTCTCCACCTTGACATAAAACCCCTGCCTATGCACCGCTAAGTAATTTACAACATTGATGAGGTCGAGATTTGGCATCTGCCCATTAGATGCCTCTGCATAGATACTTAGTGTGTCCTCAAACCTTTCACTTCTACCATCAACCTTCAAAACCAAAGCAGCAGCCACTGTTCCAGCTCGTCTGAAGTTATCAGCTGTATTTAGCTCGTCACACTTCAACAAATCCGAGACCTTAAATGAAGGTGAGTGGTATTCAGTTAACCACGTAGCAACAGGTCTATAGTCTCCATAACGAGAATCAGCAACAAGCCATATTATGTCTTTGGAGAGCCAGGTGACTCTAGCGAGCAAGGAAAAAAGAGAACTAGTAATGCCTAAAGACAAAGCCTCGTAATCTCCACCATTTATAAAATCATAAGGAGTAACCAGCACAATAGACTCTTTTCCATCACCACGAGGGGCTCGTATGATCCCAGCAACATTGACTCCGTAAGAAGCACAACTGACATTCTCCAGCAATGTATATGAATCAGGACCGGAGAAAAAGTGCAGGGGGTGAAATTGATTCCCTTCAGGATGGAACTTTTGATAATAAACCTCTGAACCCAATTCCGACATGTATTTCCCAATGAGCCTCTGGACTTCACTAGACAAAAAGTCAAACAAATGGAGAATCATTAAGTTAATTGGACAAGGGCAGAAAGAGAAGAATGCTAACTGGGAATTGCAGAAAAGAAACGTGGACTATGCATACTTGGCCACTTGGGACTTCAATAATCGAAGAATCAAGTAAAAAGAAGAACAAATTACTTTCTCGGTTTCAAAACATAGGAATAGGCATTTCATGAGAAAACTGGAAAGAATTGCAATGGAGAAAATACATACACACCCTGGCCTTCATGATTCAACCTAAAATTCTTTATATCCTTGACCAGTTTGCTTCCATCAGAAACATCCTGATTAGAAAGCATAGACCGTGCAGAGCCTGAAGAACAGAGCCAAAAAAGGAAATTTGAAGCACCAAAATAACAACTCACTCGAAGTTAGCAAGCCATAAACTCACATTACTCAATAGTTTGAAACCCTCCTACAGATTCCAATTTTATAGAACACTAATTTGGTTAACACCCTCAATGTCAAGCAGGCTACACTAGCTGATCCCAATTGTTAAGAATCAAGTTTAATATCATTCGTATGATTCACATAGTACTTTTTATCAACACTCGCGAGATAACCAAATCCTAGAAACAGTAAGTTTTTTTTTTTTTTAATTGGAAACTGACAACGAGACTTGAATCCAACTGTGAACTTGTAAAGCATTCTTAAGTATGCAAAAACCTGGCATTAGAGCATTCTCGGAAATGTAAGTGTTCTTTGCCAGTAGCGGTAAGAGTAGCAGCGCCAAAATCCCAGCAACAGAGAAAACCACACTAAAAACATGATCAAAGCATCAATGAACCAACAGAGAAAGAATCAACACATAGAAACTAAAGAAACAGAATAGAAATGATGGTGAAAACATTCACCTGAAAACGGGACTGTGAGCGATGAGAAAGATTCCGAGCCGAACGATCGGTCTCGGTTTGATTTTAGGAGATCCATCATCGGTCTTCACCTCCTCCACATTATCCCGCTTCTCCGCCGCCATGATCCACAGATCCCCGATCAATTCGGGATATTTGAGTTGAGTCTATCAACAAACTGTGATCTCCGGGAGCTTTAGCGGCTGCCTGAAAGTGAATCTTGGGGATGATCCGGAAACGCGTGGCTTGGGAATTGTTGACGACGGGTCGACTCGGGTCAGCCCGATAAGGATGGGTGGGCTAAAGTTAGAAGGCTTTGTACTGGACTTTGGTTTGGGCTTTATTCAGATTACGATCCTTATATATGTTTCTGTTAATGGTCATCAATCATCATACTAATTGAGTAATTGTTTTTAAAGATTTCTAAAAGTTCATAATAATTGCTTTTAAAGATTTCTAAAAGTTGTCTAGACAAAGCTTAAAGCCTTAAACGCTAGACTTCTATAAATTGTAAGGATTATTTTTAGATTTTTAGAATTATTCAGCTTTTTAAAAAAATTATTAAATCAATCCTGACGGTGTTAGATAGATCTAAACGGTTATCCATAGTGTTTAAAAAACATGTGATAAATGAACAAACTCATTTATTAACTTTGTGATCCATTGTTTTACAAATAAATAATATATTATAAAATACATGTCAGAGATGGTATTTTTTGCTATTACTCAGAGCAAGATGGGAAGTGGGAATGGAAATAGTGGTGGGCTATAGTACAGTCGATTATTATCGCATCAAAGAAAGGAAAATATAGAAACTGCCAAAAAAAATAAAATGAAAAGCATTGTAGATGATCGATTTGAAGCTAAGGTGATTGAGATGGGTGACAATTTTTGACGATATATCAACGATGGTCCAATAAGAATTGTACATTTGAATGATACGGAATCCTCTAGATCTAATACGTTTGCACCATATTGCTTTTTAAATATCTAGGAGTCATCATGTTCAAAATTCTAATTAATCTTAGGAACTAAAAATGTTCTTAGTAAAATATTGATATTTTCTTCTATATTGAGTGTGTGACACATATATTTTTCCCCATATATACCAAAAACCTGTAGTGCTATTGGAAAGTAAAAATAAAATGATAGTTTTGACTTTTGAGGATGATCCAATTTTTAATTTATTTAAAGAACGATATTATTCATACTTATAATTTTAAAAGAAATTGATGAAAAATTGAAAATTGTATATATTATATTGCATATCTCTATACTGAAAACACAAGTGAGAAGACATAAAATTGAAAATAATTTTCCCTCCAAAACTAAAAATGAATAAATATAAGACTTGTGGTCAAAGAAGTTTTTATCATTTTTTTCATCACCTATTGTTATTATCTCCCAACTGAGATCCCCAAATTCGAACCTGGGATGTGTCCTGGAAGCAGAGGTGTGACACCACTGCCCACTTGCATCCGACCAAAGAAGTTTTTATCTTATTTCTTTATTCCGAAAATAAAATAAGAAAATAGTTCCTATATTTCTAATGTGTGAGCGTTTGATTAATGTGAATTTGATACTCCTTATACTAGCGTGTACTTGATTATATGTATCTACGGTTAAGTATTCTTTTTTTGTTCGGCTTTTTTTTTTTGGTTCGGCTACGGTTAAGTATTCAAGATTTAAAATTAGAGACTCAGAGTTTGACATGGACAAATCATTTTGCCAGAGGAGTCCAACGTAGAGAAATAGATGAAATAGTGCTACCACATATAATTTAATACCAATTATTATGTTGGATAATGGTATCTGGCAAAATCAAATCTTGTATATATGTCATGTTGAAATGAGATAATTTTCTTGTTTGGAATAATATTTGTTAAAATAATAGAGCAAAACAATATCAAAGTCGTTTTCAACTTTTGTAGTTCCCACTCCCAGGTCATTGGTTGGCTTTGCTCAGTCTTTCTTTCTATATTCTACAATTGTTTTAGTACATAAGAAAAGAATACATACTAGTGGCTGTAGTTTTAAAAATGAAATAAAATGATACCAGTCATTTTTTGGCATTCAATTATATTATATTATTTATCAATATTGCGTCTTGATTTTTCTGTGAATATGATTTTAATATAGTTTGAATATTATAGAAAAGTCAAAAAACATACTATATAAATAGAAACATGATAATCAAAAACTAAAACCATCCATAGACGTGGACATTCAATATCTTATTAATTATTATTAGTTTTTTAAAAATATATTTTTGTTAAAAGCTAAAACATTAATTGTCCATTCAAATATTGCAGCTCTAATTTTAGGTGTAGTGATATCATAACATCAAGAACACTTAATGTGGTTTTGGTAGAGTTTTTTTCACAAAAAGAGATATATATATATATATATATATATAGTGCAATTAAGTTGTGCAATTAAGTTATGGTATTTTGATTCCAGCACCTGCGGAGCGGGATGGATTTTAAGGACTGACACATGTCAGGTTAAGTTATTTGGCATTTTCCCGAAGCTGCACTCCCCTTTGGAAGCTGAAGCTGCAGCTTTAACTTGGGCTCTCAGGTGCATCACAAATATGGGAATGACTAATGTGCATTTTGAAACAGACAGCTCTGTTTTAGCTGAGGCATTAGAGATCCCAGCTAAATGGCCGAAACTCCGTAATTTGTTCTACCGTTGATTGTTCTATTTGTTCTATTTGGTATTTGGTTTACTGTCAGTTTCGTAGAGAGAGAAAGGAAAAGATTATTCTTGATTTATATATATATGATGGTTTTAGTGTAAAAAAAAAGTTATGGTATTTTGATATCTCGTGTTAATATGCAGTTTAGTAACGTCCACCAAATATATGGAAAAAGAAAACTTTTGTCTGGTTTTATTTGGCCGATAAAACCAGTTTTACATGATAAATATAACAAGTCAGCTATTTTATTTAACAAAGTTAAACTCGGCTAATTTCAATTTTTGTTAACATATACTTTTTTGTGAATGTAAATTTTACAAAAGTGCTTAAATTAAATTTTGAATTAAAAATATCTCAGTGACGAAGTTTAAGATAAAAAAAATCTATTAGAAACTTCACATTTATAAAGTAGAAGTTTACAAAGAAAACTAATTAATTATTTATTTTTAATTAGTTTTGAATCTGACGTCTATAAAAATTAGCATAATATAAAAGTATTGATGCATGTATATTATCCAATATAGGTGGTGCCGATTTCATTCGATAAGAACCATCTTCTCGAAGCGGACATGTTATAATTTTACATTTGAAACTAGAAAGAAAAGGTAAAAAACATAAATCAATGTGTTCATTATCAAATTATTAACATAAGAATCCAATTAACTCAACAATTTCAAAACGATATATTTTAACATTTATTTGGTCCACCTTGTGGTCTCTCATATTTGCCACGAAAAAGTTTTGGTTATCTTCTACATTTCTAGGTTGTTGTCACCAAACCATTAATATATTTTTATGGTTTTCCTTTTTGTTGTGTGTGACATTTTCTTAACAAATGGTCGAAAATCTCCAGGAACTCACCCATTTTTGTGTTCAATTAAACGCTTAGTTTCTTTCTTGGATTTCAATGAATGTTTAGGTCACGTAATCTGGAAAAAAAAAATATATTAACAAACTAAGTTGGCTGATGTGTGCCATACATTCTCATATACATCAATGCATGTTGATCTCAAATTGAATAAAAGAGGAAATGTGCAAAGGCAAATTTATTAAGACCGTGGGCCAAACTCTGAAACAAAAAACTAGGGGCGATCCACTGTTCTTCTTCTAATAATATTCTTTCTTGACATTATTTGTTTATTATTCAAATGATTATTTTGTTATTTTCTAACAAAAATTAAAACTGAAGCCTCAGCCGCTGTATATATAAGCTCCATATGAAAGTTTTTTTTTAAAATTATTTATTACAAAAGCTTCAAATTAATGATTAAATTATGTAGGACATGGTTTGAATCTCTACGGAATTTCTAATGAAGTATTATTAATAACAGGAGTAGTTTACAAAATGAGCATACAAAATTGAATAAGTTCTTCTCAAGGACGAAAAGTTTGATTTAAAAAAATTTAAACTATGATCCACGGCTAATTACATATAGCTACCCAAGATCCAAGAATCATCGTACAAATTCGTTTTTCTTTTTCTTTTTATATGCTGGTACACAGATAAATTGGATCAAGTTGCTCTTTTAATTTATTTCTAGAAAAGTGGTTTAATATTTATTTGACATATCTTATTCCCTGGATGAAGTATGTTAGAAAAGAAATATTCCTAAAGTTATTACGTTCAATAATATTACAAAATTATCGTTAATGATAAATGTCCATTTAAATTAGGTTCAAGTTGCTTTCAGGTCACAATCTCTCCATCGCTCCTAGTTTATTGGCTCATAAAAAACAGATATTCCAACAATAATAATTATAATTTGCCTTGTTTTTTGTTAAAAAAATATAATAATAATTATACAAACCATTAGAGATTATGCTTTTGTTAAAAAATATTATAATTTAGACAAACAAATATACAGGTTTTGAAACATACTAAAACCAATATAATTTTCCAATTTTCTGTTATGGTTGGTGATTTAATTTTAATGGAATCCCCTAATGAGAAAAATAGAAAGAAAGTGGTGACACATCGCTTGATTTAATTGACATCTTTTTATTATTTTTGAAAAAAGTTATCACCAATATATATATATATATATATATTTGTGTCAACGTTTAATTTAGTCTGAATAGACATATTTCTTTTCAAAAAAAAAGTTGATGATAAAAAGACTTACATCTCACCGGTTACATACATATATGTAATTTCATTTACCAACGACGAGTTGAACTATTAGTTAAACTTTTGGTTACCGAAAAAGTAAGGACGTTGAAGTCACGGATTCGATTCGCGTTGAAAAGGATCTGCTCTCCAAAAAAGATAGTTATATTACATGGTATAGATTCTGTCCTGGAGAACGTATGAACCTACGGATCCTAAACCACCCAGACATAAAAAAAGAATATAGTTTCATTTATAAAATTTTCCTGGTTTTTTATATAAAAGGTAAGAAAATATGGCGAAGATATTGGTAGAAAAAGTTAAACTATATAACTTGTAAAGTGCTAATAAATTAAAGTAGATGTTATCTTCTTTTCTGTTTTACGAAAAGTGGATGTTACCTTAAAAATGAAAGAAAAAAAACGTAAAACTTCAAATAAATATAAATATACATCTAAGATAATAATTATCAGCACTTTTTAATAATTATAACTAGACTAAATTTTTTTCAATAAAACTAATTTTGATTGAAAGAAAGGAGATGGATAAGACAAGAGACCACAAATGGCACGATGGGTCCTACGATAATTAGAATCTAACGCTCTAAAAAAATGATTCCATCTCTTCCGTGTGGGACCCACGTATTTGTGTGTCATCGCCCATACGATTACGTATTTGACGTTAATTTCAGTGTAATCTAGAGTAGAAGATTCATGAAAACATGTAATGACGAGACTACCCTCGATCTTTCTCCATCATCATCATCTTCCTCCTATATATAAACACCATAATATCTCTCTCTCCTTTGTCTCTCGTCTTCCTTCCATCTCCGATATATCTATACCAGAGAGTCAGAGAGAGATTTAGCTTAGAGATTTAATTTTCTTTTTTTGGTTGTTGTTGAGAAATTGAGGAGTTAGTTGTTATCATCGGAGGAGAGAGAAAATGTTGGGAATTTTCAGCGGAGCGATAGTATCGCCGCCGGAAGAACTGGTGGCTGCCGGAAGCCGAACTCCGTCGCCGAAGACAACCGGATCTGCTCTAGTGAACCGTTTTGTCGAGAAAAATCCCTCCGCCGTGTCTGTACAAGTCGGCGACTTTGTGCAGCTTGCTTACAGCCATCACAACGAGAGTCCTCTCCGGCCGAGGTGAGTCGCCGGCGATTTTTTTTTTTTTTTTTAACTTGGCTTATTACGATGATTCCGAAGTTTCTTCACCGTCCGGTTATATCGATCCGACGGTGATGCAGATCATCGTCTGAGCCTTTTAATTTCGCTGACAAATAAAAAACAACAAAGTCAATTGCATATTTGCATGTGTATGGACCATATTTCATTTCATTTGATTTCGTCGGATTTTCTTATCTAAAGCTGCTAAGAAGATATAATTAGTGAATTTAATTAGATTTAATATTGTAGATATCTTGTTTTATAATATTTCTACTAGATTCCGATTTACATAATTGTGTTATTCTTCTAAGCACTCCACTTAACTTAGGGTGATGTATGTTTGTGGTGTGGTGTGGTGTGTGGACCCAAACATTAATTAGAGAGTAAAATCCAAATAAAATTTCCAAAATTATGTATCTTTTTAGGAAATCTGCATATACAAGGTACATCATATCATAGGTAGCTTCATGTATATGTATCGATCATAATTTGTATGGATAATTCTGATAGGAAAATACTTTGGGTACTTCAACTTATCCAAGTAATGTTAGCTCCGTAGGTTAAAAAGGATATTGTGAATAAAATAGAGATGATTTACGTATTTACATGTATCATTAACTATAAACGGTTATTAATGACCTAAAAATATATAGATTGAAGATCCAAAGTTTATTAGATGCCCCAAAATATAAATTTAGTAGTTGACTTTCTCGGTGACGGTGGCAGAGGGACACGTCTCAGAAGAGTTGTGTTGGTCACCAAAGATTCACAAGCCTTTCATGACTCATAAGTCATATTGAATTGCTCATGTCACTGATACTCCGATTGCCAATTGGAAACAAAAAAAATAATAATAATAGCACAAGAATAATGAAAATTTTGAAGTATAAAATGAAGAAGATATAGATCGTGGCAGAAAATAGTTATTACGCATTAACCTTTATTTGTGTCTAAATTATACGGTTATTAGTTGTAAGATTATTCTTTCATAGTATATGCTGTAAGTATGTATTTTAAGTCTCAACCAAAAATACTTACAACATAACTTCAACAACCATAACAATGACAAATCACTCAATTAGACAACACAGGGTAAACAATTTACATTTCCAAATTCATTCACAAATCTCTACATGGTTACAACTGTAGGCACTGTATGTATTTTGGATATGACATAATATGGCCAAACTCCTAAGTCCTAAGGCAGCTTTGGTTGGCCCCCCAAACCCTACAATATAATTAAACCCCACCACCATTATGAATTATGATGCACCAAACTCTCAATCTTTAGCTTTTAGTAGCCCATATCAACACCAATACATTCATAATTGTATGTCTATTTAAAGATCCGATACTGACTCATCGGTCTGACTATTCTCTCCCTCATTTAAAACTTCAATAATTGCAGTACTTTTCCTCTAGATAGATTTTAAGTTTAAACCTTTACTTTTTTCAAAATGAGTCAATTTGGACTTAGTTATATATAGGCTTGTCTTACGATGTTTTTTGAAATGATACAGATCATTTGGGGCTAAGGATGAGATATTCTGCTTGTTCCAAGGCTCACTTGACAACCTAGGAAGCTTGAAACAGCAATATGGGCTTGCAAAGAACGCAAACGAGGTTCTCTTGGTCATCGAGGCTTACAAGACTCTCCGTGACAGAGCTCCTTACCCGGCCAACCACGTTGTGGCTCACCTAAGTGGCGATTTCGCCTTTGTGGTCTTCGATAAATCAACCTCCACTCTGTTTGTAGCCTCTGTAAGTTCTCTTTTTAGCCCTCAGAAACCCTTTTTGTCTGTAAAGTAGATTGAATTCGGTGGTAAAAATCGGTTTTGAGTTGCTGCAGGACCAAGTTGGTAAGGTTCCATTGTATTGGGGAATAACAGCTGATGGGTACGTGGCATTTGCTGATGATGTTGAGTTGCTAAAAGGTGCTTGTGGCAAGTCTCTTGCTTCTTTCCCTCAAGGTTCGTTTTTCATTCGTAAGTTCAGGGTTTTGGGGGCATTACAAGCTCAATTGAAGCGATTTCGATTTTTGAATGGTTGTGCATGCGTGCGTTGCAGGCTGTTATTACTCGACGGCGTTAGGTGGGCTTAGGAGCTTTGAGAACCCTAAGAACAAGATCACTGCCATTCCTGCTAATGAGGAAGAAATTTGGGGAGCCACCTTCAAGGTGATTGATTCTTCAAAAACAAATCAGATTTAGTATTATTTTTTTTCAGCCACAACAAAAGAGGCTCATAACACAAACTTTGGTGGTGGAACAGGTGGAAGGAGCAACAGTTCTTGCAGATTGAGAGTGAAAGAGTAGAAAAAACAAACTCCATGTCTCGTAAATCTCGAACTGTAACAGCAAAAAAAACAAAAAAAAATAATGATGTAGGAAAAACAAAAAGCTGTTTAAGAGTTCTGTAAGCTATCAATGGTTGGTGATGATGTGTGTAGTGTTGTATCATGTCTAATGCTTCTTTGTACAGCCCGTGTCTGTCTTCTGCTGTTTTTAGTGTCTTCTTCCTAATAAGTTATGTCTCTGAAACCAAAATCTACCTTCTCTTGATCCTTTTGTCTATGTTCATCAACTGTTTCTCTAGTAAATCTCACAATTCTCAATCTGTCTACACGGATCTGTAAGAAGTAATATTGACATTGGCAGAGAACGGGTTTGCAGCATCGAGTTATAATCTTTATTTTGTAATCACAGCATTCAGGTTTTATTATACAGAGAAAACAGAGGTGAGAAAAACAGACACTTAGAACCGAAACAGGAACAGCTTCACGTAGACAGTAAGATGTAGTAGAAGGCAAGACAACTCTAGTTCATGTGTTGTGCAGATTAAGATGCAGGACAGATATCCTCCAAACTGTCGACAAAACCCAATAAACATTATGATCGAGACAAAAACTTTTTGTGAATTCTCTGATGTGGCAGTTTCAGTAAGATAGAAATTCATACCTCTCCCCTAAACATTCAATAATGTCGCTTGTTAGAGTTGATCTCTTATGTTTTGTAAAAGCAAGAGATGCGGCTTTTCTCAGCAGGCCAGATGCAGCTATGCATCCCAAGATGGCTGGATTCTCTGAGGGACTGAAATGTTTTGGTTTTAGAGATTGTCAAAAACACTTTGCTCAACATTGATCAACGATTAAGCTAGAAAATGATTGAGAAAACTTCGTGCAGAGCAAATAAAGGAGGTATCTTACCTTTCAGGACCTGATTTAAGCTGTTGCGCCCATGACAAAAACACTGCGACACTAGATGAAACCAAATCCATGTAGGCGACTATTAGTGGCAACAAAAGTTCACTTTTAACCCGAGCAATCTAATGATACTGGATCAAAGAATGGTGAACTCACCTCCCAGAGAGAATATCGCCTTGTCCACCACAGCGCCTTGGCGAACCATATATGCTCACCGATTTTACTGCATAAAATAGACAAATCACACCTGGCGTTCTCAACATTCTCTAACTGAAAGAGAAAATAGATATGAAAAAGTTACTCACCTGTCTCCCCGTTGCTTATAAGATCAGATTTCCCTTTCCTGAGAATCGTCACGCCACCAATCCTGAATGACAAAGGTGTCTAACATTATTATCATCAAATTTTGCACTGCAAAACACCAAATGAGAGCCTGGGGATGTGTGGAGATATACTCCCCTCTAGATGACTTGTGGAGATTTTCAAATTCTAACTCTTTCTTTCTGGATATGTGAAGTGAGTTTTGTACTTACTGTTTGGCCAGACAACGTAGCTGATCTTCAGCATTCTGTTCATCTACTTCACAATTAAGCACTTTTTGAACTAGACGTTTATACTCGTTCACATTTGGGGTTAAGACAGCAAGCGGATAGCTGTTGACAAGATCAATGGAATTTGTTACAAGAAACAGCCCGTCCTGCAGAATCACCATTAAACAATCAAAGATTTGGGAAAAGAAGACAGCCAAATGATCCAGTTTTCCACTATATCACTGCTTACCCCATCTACAACAAAAGGAACATTAGATTTTTTGGCAAGAAGCATGATTTTACACACACATTCCTGAAATTACAAAGTCATAACTCGTAAGTCCATCGTCAAAGCATTGACAAATCAAATTCTGTAATGTGATGAAGCAGTGCAGAGGAATCTGTACCAGGAGAAATGGATCCCTTCCCAAACCAGGACCAATCACAAGGCAATCAAATCTTTCCATCCATTTATCGACTTCCCCGAGCACTTTATCTTGAACTGTTCTTTGATCTTCCTCACTGAGTTGACTACATCCAGAATACAAAATATAGAGATTACGAAGGTGAACCTTGTACTAAACACCTACGGAATGAAAATCACACAGTAGAAGTAGCATACACTGTTGACAGGAGAATTCACCTGATGCTGTACGATTCCTCAAGAACAGGGTGAACTATAAGCTCAGGACTATAGCTCTTTATAACAGGAGCTGCGTCTTTCGTGCAGAAGACATGAGACAAATCAGCACCCTACAATTATGGACAAGAAAGAAACCAGTCTTCTCTTTTGTGTACGGAGTAACTTAAACCAAAGCTGAATAGAAAGAAGCTGTGATGGCTAATAGAACGAAACTACTGACAATTTTCAAAGCTGAAATGGCAGCGAAGTATGGAGCTCCTGTGTATTCACGACAGCCTCCAATCACAGCTATCTTCCCTGACACAGATCAAATTTCAACACAGGAGCTAAAACATTAAAGGAACCTAAAAGACTCAAACTTTGAATCCTCAAAGTTTCGAAATTGGTTCATTACTTATCACACACAATTGAATACCCAAACACAAAACCCAGTAGCAATTAAGTAAAGACGAAGGAGATTACTAACCAGCTTGGCCTTTGTGTCGTTTAGGATCGAGCGATGGCGTCACGGTTCTAAGGACACTCTCAGCGTCGGCCTCCGATGTGGCACTCATTGCTCTGATGAGCTTGGGGCGATGGATTTGTGACCCACAAAGCACTCGTACCAAAAACTGTTGCCTTCTGAGCACACTTGAAGAAGAAAAAGAAGGTAAGTGAGAAGTCAATCGTCCCAAACAAGAGATGACACCATGTTTCACCAACATCAGATTCTCGTTGATTTTACCAGAACCTACCGCTTCCGATACAGCCGAGATATGAACCCTCCGTTTGGTTCGGAGTGTCTTATATAATTATTTTATAGGGAAGGGCAAAAAACAAAAGCAGACTTTTTCCAGAATCGGAGGTTTTATTCTTAGAGAGAGGAAGAAGATGAAGCGGACGGTGATGGACAACGCGATTCGATCATCGGTGGTGGTGTTGGGATCATTGGCCTTTGGTTACTTGTCACTGGAACTTGGATACAAACCTTTCCTTGAAAAGGCTGAACAATACGAAAGATCTCTTCAGTCTTCTCAACAACAAGGTTTTGTATTCTCTCCCTCTCTATCGCTCTGCTTCTGTTTCGTTTCAAAAGAGATATATTTATGCTGTGAATGATTGATGGGTTAGTTGATGATCCATTAGAATTTGGAAGTTATCAATGTGTCTCGAACTTTCTCATGATGCGTTAGAGATTTGTGATAATCCCAATCAGGGTTTTGGTAATTCATAATCTGCCTTTGCTCGGATTCATGTGAAATTTCAGACATCTCAGTTTTTGTGAAGTGGCAAAAGAAAGTCTCAACCTTTTCCTTCTGGGGTCCTGAAATCTTGCTTCTGGTTCCGATTAATAACAATGTGTAACTGCAGAGTCGCATAAAAAACAAAGATTATGGAATGGAATGCTAGAATCATAAGCGAGAAAATCGCATAATGACGGAATCTCTTTGTTTTTTTAATCACTAAACTTGCATAATTGGGAAATGGTTGAACAGAAATCTGTGATTCAGCGCAGATGTGTGATCAGAACTAGTTTACGCAAAGGCAGGGTGCTAGTAGGAGAAGATGTTTGTTTCCATATAGTGTTTGGATCAATGAGCTCTCTATGTTCTTTAGTCGTTGTGTCTTAATGGATTCCATGGTTTTTAAGAAGTTCTAACTTAAAACTTTGATTGTGCACAATTTTTTTTTCCTTACTCAGATCTTGTAGATGAACAAGAAGAAGCGAGGTGGGACAATAACAATGTCGAGGGATGGGAGGAGAAAAGGTAGTTCTATAATCGGTTTTATTGACAGACCTATGAATGTGTAAGGAAGAACCTTGTCAAAACTTTCTTCTTTATTATCTTGATCCTGGATCATCGTTAAGATCTCATCAATCTGTAACTATCGACCATTTCCCTTTTTTTATCAATCACTTAGGATCTTATCTCAGTATAGTACAGATTGCCTAAATCATTTTTGAAGTTACGAGGATTATGAACCATCCTTTGTCAGCAAGCCTTAAACAATCTCTCTTCTGTAAGAAAATGGCCTATATGATTGTTCAACCTTAAAACAACCTTGAACAATTACAGTTTTACTTGGTCTGCTTTGGTGACGTTTGGCCCTTGCAGTGATTTGTCGTTTGAAAATCACAAATGCAAACCACTGCGACTGCTCTCTCAATGAAGAGTTCATTTGCCGAACTGTGGCTGGAAGCAAAAGAGGAAGCAACAGAGTAAATATGATATTATTAAGAGATCCATCCTCTCTCACACTGTTACTACGTTATAGAGTTGGACCAAATCATTAAAAATAATTAGCTTTTAAACAAAAGCGTTTTAAACGATCTTGGGAGTCTCTTAATATGAAAAATTAAAGGTAAGATGATCTTGGCCGGTACGCAACGTCTTCTCGGTTCTCACTCTCTGACTTCATTGAATCTTGTCCCTAGACAAATAACATGTGATGTGTTCATCAAACAAATTAGCCCTGTGTAAAAAACCCGGACCCGAAAACCCGATCTGATCAATATTCGGGTTAAGGCTAAAATCCGATCGGATTTTATATATCCCAATCCGAATAACCCGAACCCGAAAAATCCAATCTCAAATAGCTTCGGATCTTAATCAGGTTTTATACGTCTTTACCCGAATAATCCGAAATCCGAATAACCCGACCCAAAACCCGAATGCCCAGGTCTAATACAGATCTCCGGCATGTACGGCTTTTATGCTTCATTAATCTAAATTTACTTTTCTTTAATCATTAGAAGAAGATTCCATCTGTTTTCCAAATTCTGTTTATTGAGTCTACCAACCATTAATATTTACCAAAACGCTATTTTCGGTGAATGAAAATGAATCACGTTAACGAACTAATCGCATTAACCGATTAATGCGCACCAAAAGTAAAACTACGCCGTCTTAACTCTTATGGCCCACCACTCTCATTACTTCAGCCACGCGCCATGATCGCGCGTGTGCCATATCTTGGATCTACGGGACCCGCAACTTAAAAGGACCCACGATTCACACTCTCCAAGTCTCTCCCTCTTTACGAAACAAGACGGTCAAGAAAAAGTTGAGATTGTTCTTTTTTAATATACTTGGTTTATAGATTTAAAAGCTAATAGCAGCTTTGGATTTGTAGTATTTCTTCGCTAATCCTTCGCAAAGCTGCCTCTTCAGCTTACTTTTTTCTTGCAGAAGAAGAATCTGCTCAGAGAATAATAAAGTCTTCAACTTTTGCAGTTTCTTCTTAAAAACCTTCACATGTCGAAGAACCCATCAGTGGAAGACGATGAAGTCATGCCAGTCTCCGAAGTGATTAAGAGATTCAAGCGTTTAAGGGTCGTATTCGAGCCATCTCTAGGAGTCTTGGGTTTTTTCTTGGTGGGTTTGTGTTTAGTCTTCAGCTTCTTCTATCTCGATTACACAACCGTGGCTAAAACTAAAAGTCATGACTTTTCGGATCAATCGGAGAGATTCCTTTGGCTCAAGGAGCTCGATGGGTTTGAAGAAAATAACGCCAAAGTTGGGTTTCTTGAAGAGAGTGGGAATGGTTGTGATGTGTTCGATGGGAAATGGGTTTGGGACGAATCGTATCCGTTGTATCAGTCCAAAGATTGTGTCTTTCTTGATGAAGGGTTCAGATGCACTGAGTTTGGGAGACCTGATTTGTTCTATACCAATTGGAGATGGCAACCTAACCATTGTGATTTGCCCAGGTAAATGTTTCTTTTTTTCTTTCTCCCCCTTAACGATTTTTCTCGACCCAGAAAATGTGGGAAAGTGAGGGAAAAAAACGGTCCTTTTTTTGTTTGATGTTCTTTACAGTTTCTGCATTTTTCTCGGTAGCCGAAAGAGTTTGCTTGAGAGTTTGGTACAGATTCTTAAGTCGCTTTCAGTATTCTTCAAGTTTTGGCGTTATCTCTCAATTTCTAGTCTTGCGTGTTCATTGTGATGTCATCGAAGATTTGCATTATATGAACCCGTGAGACACATGAACATGGATCCAAAGAACATGTATAAACTCAATTTTTCATTTAGAGATTGTCCGGGATTAGAAATGTTATGTTTAGGATTTAGGAAAATGTTTTTGGCATGGATTCATAGATTAGTAAATGTTTCTTTGAATTCAGTTACTTAGCTAACTCATTTTGTTATAAAATGAATCAGATTTGATGCGAAGTTGATGCTGGAGAAACTGAGGAACAAGCGGCTAGTATTTGTAGGAGACTCAATTGGAAGAAACCAGTGGGAGTCTCTTCTTTGTATGCTATCTTCTGTAATCAGGAACAAGAATTTGGTTTACGAAGTGAACAATAGACCCATCACAAAGCACATGGGCTTCTTTGTGTTCAAGTTTCATGACTACAATTGCACTGTTGAATACTATAGAGCACCGTTTTTGGTTCTCCAAAGCCGTCCACCTAAAGGATCACCAGAAAAGGTAAAGACAACTCTTAAACTGGAGACGATGGATTGGACTGCCGACAAGTGGAGAGACGCGGATATATTAGTGTTTAACACGGGCCATTGGTGGAACTACGAGAAAACTATTCGCGGGTCAGCTTCTTTCTTCTTGTTAACATTCTCAGAACTAATCAGATTGGTTTTTATCTGACTGATCTTGGATTTGTGACTGCGCGCAGAGGTTGTTACTTCCAAGAAGGCGAAAAAGTGAAAATGAAAATGAAGATAGAGCATGCATATAGACGAGCTATGAAGACTGTTGTGGAATGGATACAAGAAAATGTTGATTCAAACAAGACACAGGTCTTCTTTCGCACATTTGCCCCTGTGCATTTCAGGTTTGTCACGCATATTTACAAAACAAGAATCTTCGACCAATCTTAAGCTTCCATTTAATTGTTGTCTTCTTTCATTCAGGGGAGGAGATTGGAGAACAGGAGGAACATGTCATATGGAGACACTGCCTGATTTTGGAGCCTCTCTGGTTCCATCAGAGACATGGGAACATATAAAGCTCCTTCAAGATGTCTTGTCATCATCGTCTCTTTACTACTCAAAAAGATCAGAGACGGTTAAACTGAAAGTGTTGAACATAACCGCCATGGCTGCTCAAAGAAACGATGGTCACCCATCACTGTACTACTTGGGCACGGCTGGTCCTGCGCCAGTCCACAGGCAAGACTGCAGCCATTGGTGTCTTCCTGGAGTTCCTGATTCGTGGAATGAGCTCCTTTATGCACTGTTTCTTAAGCACGAAGGCTATTCAAGATCAAACAATGGCGATACAGACAACTTTACATAACATCTTTGGTAAGCAGCTGTTCTTGATCACTAAAGGGGAAGGCTGTTTTAAACGGCTCAGATTTTGATTGGGTGATTTAGGTTAATTGGGTGGAGAATGTCAAATACGTAATTACTACTTAGGTTAAGCATCTTTGGTTGTAAAGATAAATCTCATTATTCATCAAAGATTTGAGTGATTTCAAAGATTTTTGGACTCCTTTCTCAAGAAATGTTGGAAATTTAAAAAGTGTTTTGGTAAACCACCATAACATTGGTAAAATGTTTATGTAACACTTGGAGAACTTTATCTTTTCCTTTTGATTATAAATAAATCCATGTATAATCATCTAAGTACCATCTCAACTGAAAGGAAATTGAAGGTAAGTTCTTCAAATAAATCCAGCAGCCGGTTGGACTCAACGTGAAAATCTGGCACTGTGATGATGATGGTGATGATGGTGATGATGATGATGATGATGATGATAAGGATGAGAGGCCATGGGATGATGATGATGAAGAGGAAGAAAAGTGCCATAAGTGGCGGCAACACTAGAAGAGACCTTCGACTCTGAAACATCTTGTGTGACCGTTTTACCCTTTTCCACGTCAACCAGATTCGTCTGCTTCTCATTGATATCCATACAACCGGCAGCGACACAAAATAGGACTACTAGAAGCACTAACACACCAACGATGGTTATAAGAGAACCAGAGATAGATTCCATCTTGGTATGTCTCTCTGTCTTTCTTTTCTTCTTGGCCTCTAAGAGATTATATACGCAAAATAGATTTTGAGAGATTGGTAAGTGGTAACAGGGTTAATAAAACCGCTTGTGGTAAGATATCAATTAATTTGTAAAAATGATTATAACCAATTTTGGACAATAACTAAGGTGGATTTATTGGTTCATGGATTTTAATGGATTTATAAATCCTTGTAAAATCATGTGTTAATCAATCATTGATTTTAAAATCTTTATCAAAATCATATGTTATTGGTTATATGATTTACAAATACTAGTTAAAATCATTTTTTATTCAATATTAAAGATTTAAATATGAATTTGATTTCACATTAGATTTGACTATTTTATTTAAAAATAGAGATTTTGAAATCCGTAGTCACAATCACGTTATTTTGGTGGATTTATAAAAAATGAAAATTTAGCCAATGGGTAGAAAAATAAGAACTAGGCTTTTCAAATACATTATACTTTTATCTTTGTCGTCTTCAAATACATGATAGTGATACATTCCATTATCTTCCAACACTATTGTTTTCACGTCTACCTCTTTCTATAATTGTTTTTTTCTTTTCTATTTGTTTAACTAAAGATTATGTTGATAATAAAAATAGAAATTAAGGGCCTGTATTAGTAGTCTCTCTTTAGTCAAGCTTTAGCACTCTTCTTGCCTTTCTGATATCCTTCTCCGCTCAGCAAATCTCTCTTCCTGCTTTAGTCAAGTTTCAGTCAGAAGTCAAGCTATCTTTTTTTTTAAAAAAGAAACTATTTGTGTGATGATTAATTTTGAAATTCCTTTTATATGATTTTAAAATCTGTTTTATATGATTTTGAAATCTTTTTTGTATGATTTTCAAATCAAAGTTATTTAATTTTCAAATCCACTTTGCTCGATTTTAAAATCAATGAATTCTACATGGATTTCCTCATTTTCATTTCCAAATCTTATAAGGATTTTCAAATCCATTAAAATCAATGAACCAATAAACTTCTTTGACAATTATATAATGGAAAATTTGCTAAAATAATAAAAAGAAAAGTTTCTAAAATAGTCAAAATAATCCACAAAAATTTATTAAAATCTAATAAGATAGATTTGCTGAAATAACCTTAAAATATCTTTAAAATGTCCAAATCAAACCAAGGGATATTAATTAAGAATTTAAGATATAATTTTTTTTTTCCAAATATAATATAGTTTTGGGCCTAGCCCATTAACCCAATAAGTATAAGGGTCTGCTCAAAGAGAAGGCAAAGACAGGAACTCTGTGGCAGTGTGTCGGCTTTGAGGCTTCGAACTCTCTCCTCCGTGATCAATCTCGGTGAATCGCCACTCTCTCTCTATCTCTTCGATTTCAATGGCTGATCTCGATGTTCCTCAGAGTAAGTCAAGAGACCTTGACAAGCTTCTTCTCCGTCATGGGAATCTCGTTGACCCCGACTTCTTTCCCGGACCCGACGTAAACGCCTTTTTTCTCAATCGCTTCTTCGGTTTTTCTGTAAATTTTGTATCTTTTTGTGGATTTCTGAGCTAAGATTTTTTTTTTTTTTTTTTTTTTGGTATACAGCTGAGAGACGACATAAGGGATTATGTGAGAATATTGGTGGTTGGTGCGGGTGGATTGGGTTGTGAGCTTCTCAAGGACTTGGCTCTTTCGGGTTTTCGTAATCTCGATGTGATTGATATGGACCGTATCGAGGTTACTAATCTCAATCGCCAGTTCCTATTCAGGCAATTTCTCCTTCTTTGTCTCTTTGGTTTACCACTAGAAACCCTTAAAAGTGAAGTTTGTTTGACCATTATGTTCTTTGTGTGTGGTATTCTCAGTAAGATTTGTGAAATTGTTAGCTTTGTTTCTGTGGGAATTGATAGTTGCACGATTGTTTGGTTAAATATTGTTGGTGTCTTGTATAGACTTGAAGACGTGGGAAAGCCTAAGGCAGAGGTAGCAGCAAAGCGTGTCATGGAGAGAGTGAGTGGAGTGGAGATTGTGCCGCATTTTTCACGTATAGAAGACAAGGAGATTGAGTTTTATAACAATTTTAGTATCATTGCCCTTGGTCTTGATTCAATCGAAGCTCGGAAATACATCAATGGGGTAGCTTGTGGGTTTCTTGGTATGGAAATTCTTGAACTTTAAACAGTCAACCCGAAACTATTTTTTATCTCTCGGCTTTTCTAAGTTCTCTGTCTGATCATGTGCTTGTGAAATGTAGAGTATAATGAAGATGATACTCCGAAAAGAGAAACAATCAAGCCGATGGTAGATGGGGGAACTGAAGGTTTCAAGGGTCATGCTAGAGTTATCGTGCCTGGAGTTACACCTTGTTTTGAGTGCACAATTTGGCTTTTCCCACCTCAAGTGAAGTTTCCTTTGTGCACTCTTGCAGAAACCCCTAGGAATGCAGCTCATTGCATTGAATATGCTCATCTAATTAAGTGGCATGAGGTATGTGAATGGATTCATTGTGTAGTCTCTCCGAAAGAGACTCTTCTTTCCATGCGAATATGTATTTGCTTTAGTCATGGCTAAGTTGATTCTTCCTGCAGGTTCATGGTGGAAAATCCTTTGATCCTGATGTGCCAGAACATATGAAGTGGGTCTATGATGAGGTTAGTCATTCTTTTGCTTGTTTATGCTATGGGTTTTAATTTGGGTTTATTTCATATTTGCCATTATCTTCACAGGCTGTCAGGAGAGCTGAGCTTTTTGGAATTCCAGGTGTCACATACTCTCTCACACAAGTATGTAACCATTCTCACTTTTTCTGTCTGTTCACTTTCTAAAATTTTCCAGTAACCGGCTGAAGTACTTGTAACCATTTAAGTATGCACAGTGAAATCCATATGCTATTTGTATTCATGAAGAAATTATAAGAGGACGATTGTTTAATTATATAGGGTGTGGTTAAAAACATAATACCGGCGATTGCTTCCACCAATGCGATTATATCAGCAGCTTGTGCGCTCGAAACCTTGAAGATTGTGTCTGGATGCAGCAAAACACTTGCAAATTATCTGACGTATGGTTTATTTCTTTCTTTCTGCCTTACTTGCTAGTGTTTGGAGTACAGCTCTTCTACTTAAAGTTAAATATAAGAATTTGCAAAGAATTAATGTTATCCCCCAAGCAATTTGGTTGGTTTTCATTTTTGCAAGGTATAACGGTGGAGAGGGTCTTCACACCAAAGTGACTGAGTTCGTGAGGGAAAATGACTGTCTTGTATGTGGTCCAGGCATTCTGATTGAGCTGGACACCTCAATCACTTTATCAAAGGTCCTTCCTATCGCTTTATCATAATACCGCGATTATCCTTGATTTTCTTACCCATTTATTGATTTATTCATGCTAAATTATCTTCTCTACTGCTATCTCCATTGATGCATTTAATTTCATCCCTGTATAGATGCTTGGCTGTTATTTTCTTGGGTTTTCTCGATTTCCAGGCTTTTCTGTCTTTTTAGCTATACTTAATTTACTCGAGCCAAAGTATGCGCTTTGTTTGTCCATTTAAATTCCACGTCTCAATTCTTTACTATTTTGTTCATGTTTTTTTTTCTCCTAGTTCATTGAGATGCTTGAAGAACATCCGAAGCTTCTATTGTCAAATGCAAGTGTTAAACACGGCAAAGACAGTCTCTACATGCAGGCACCTCCGGTTCTTGAAAAGATGCACAGACCAAACCTAAGCAAGCCGCTATATGACCTCATGGGAAGAGTCCCGAAGGATACTATCCATGTGTTTGGGACAGCTCTCAAGAACGAAGAGAAACAGTCGAGCTTAACGAAGCTAAGGGTTGTTTTCAAAGTAGCCGATGGTGTTACAGACATGGATACAGCCATTGGAGCATGAAATCCTACAGAGGAACCCTTTGATGGCAGCGTAGATCCATTGAGAGATAGTTGGGCAGGTTGACTTGTCCGGTTCTTATTTTTGGTCCTTTGTTTTTTTTTTTTTTTGTCGTTTATAGCTGTGATAGCAGAATTTTACTGCGTGATGGAAAAAAAAGTTACTCCAAACAGATGGGTTTATATGATTGTTCTTAACCTCGAAGATGTGACCTCCGTGAGAAGAAAAAGTTTAGAGCCTTAAAAAAAGTTGATCTTGTGTCTTGAGTGATCAGGATTCTACTTGGTGTTAAATTTTTGAATTTAGCATTAACCGAAATGTTTTATTTTTAACCAGTTGTTAAGGCCTGGACGTTCGGGCTCGGTTCGGGTTCGGATTATATATTCGGGTTAGGTTTCTAGATCACATTCGGGTATTTTATATATTTGGGTCGGCTTCGGTTCGGATTATTTCGAGTTTGTATTCGGGTTTAATATATATTTTAGTATAAATTTTCGGGTTTTTCGGATTCGGTTCGGGTTTTTCGTGGTGTAGGATTTCCAAGTCTCTAGATCTATTCGGGTATTTCTCAATAACGGGTTCGGATCGGAATTCGGATCGGAATTCGGTTCGGGTTCGAGTTTGGATTTTTTGCCCACTCTTTGTTAAAAGTACAAACGTCACTCGCAAAGACAAGATAAACAATAGATTGCTCGCCCCTTGTGCATTTATTCATCACTTATACTTGTATATTTCTTTTGGTTTAAACTTATCTTTTCATTTATCTTCTTCCGTTTGTGGCTATACTTGCTTGCACCTTTCTTTTCATATGATCTTAAGTGACTTTAAGCTACTCTTTTGAAACGTAGTATGGGTGAGGAGATTAGGTTGTTCGACGACTGCTTTGTTCATTATCACCTTTGAAAGGTCAACAGTTCGGAACATGCAATTATATAATCAAAGACCAACAAAAAATGAACAAACATCATATTTACATACATACACAATTGTTTATGTATAAAACATAGACCGTCAAGCTTCATTTGGGGAAATCGTTTTTATGAACTAGTAGGATTGGTGTGTGACCCTACTTCACTCAAACACTATCCCCAAACCATATCATATCAATGAGTTAAGATTTTCTCTCTCTTTCTCTCTCCGAAATCCAAATTGACCATTGTCCATTTCCTCACTTGGCCACCACAGACTGTCTTCGGATGTGGGTGTTCTAGGATCTTATAGCCATAACAAAGATTTCCTTATGCCCTGTCAAAGATAGTGTCTCTTTTTTGCCAATATCATGATAAGTAATGTAAACCATGTGTAACTAAACGAGTATTAATTGGTTCAGTTCGATTATATTGGTAGTACAAATTTTGTTGATAACCTATTGTTAGTAATTTGGTAAAGCTATCAATTTTTTTGGTCAATATGAGAAGTGTAGTGTTAAATGTAATAAAAACAGAGTGGATATGGGTTGTGTATGAACTTTGATTCTATCTTTTAAAAATGTAACAACTGGATAACATCAATGCACAACCTCATTCTGTCCTTCATGTTGTGTTGAGTGGGGACTTAGCCAGATTAGATTTACAATGTTAAAAAATCTCTTTCTTTTCTCTGGCCCCACTCTCCCACCCACATGCTCTTCTCTCTCTCTCTAAATGCCAACTCTCTCTTGCCTATTTATTTGACTCTTTCAACATTCCCTCGAACTCCACTTGAAGCAAACCGATAAAAAATACATAAAGACTTTGTTTCTACAGAACAACAAAGTCTTGAGACACTTGGAAGCTAAGATACATACATGGCTATGGAGTTAGAGCTTGATGATGATGTCTTCTTTGCAGACATAAGCAAACAGATCTCTCTTCTCATCATGGATGAAGATGAACAGCTAAACCCTGTTTCTCTTTCCTCCTCCTCCTCCCCCTCTCTTTCATTCCAGGTTTGTTCCTCTGTCCACACACTTTCTCTCTCTCTATGCCTCTCTCGCTCCCCATCTCTAACAGTGTTTCTTGAAACTTTTTGAAAATAGGGTTTGTTCAGAGGAGGTTACCAAACGGCTCCATATATGTACCGTCAAGAACAGAGCAAAGGGACTGGTGTGTTCATCCCTAAATCTTCTCAGCCCAGAAGAAGACCCCATCATCATCAGAAGCAAGGTAGGTATAGTTCCTTCAACGCCAAGCAACAGCACTCTCTTCAACAAAACAGACAAGAGTATCAGCAGAATCATGAGAACTCAAGAAGTACTCTTACCACTCACAACAACAACAACAACAAGAGCAACATGAACGCTAGTGTTCATGCTTCTATCCCGATAAGAACCTACAGAGATGCATCATCTATCTACACTTGATTAATTTAACAAATATTCTGAAAGATTCATGATTCTGTGTGATCAATTCTTATAGTTAAATAAGATGCATAAGATTTTTATTTGTTTGTAAATCATCGAATAATAAAGGATTGTGTAAGTAAGAAGGTCTTGGAGATATGTCCCAAGTTTGTTCTTGCTTTTTTTATGTAACTCTTTCTTGTCATTTTAGAGATTGACTGACTTTTTCTCCAATTGTAATATTTTTAAGGATTGAATTAAAATTAACTATGTGATTTTTCTTGGTTGATTACAACAAGATTGATAGAGGAATGTGTAAAGACAAACCCCATATGGAATTAGCAATGTTCCATGTATCTCTCTGTCTCTCTCTCTCTCTCTCCAATCAATCAAATATCTATGGGACATCACAGACGAGTTTGCCACACTGTCTGAATAAAAAAAAAGTCAGATCTACCAGGTCCAAAAGACTGTCACAAGCTCACACACCTTCTGTCCTGCCACTCACATGCCCATCTCTCTCTCTCTCTTTTTCTTTCTATGCCATTATTAAATTCTCCTCACTCTTTTAATATTTCTATTTAGAGCAAAATAATATGATGATGAAGCTTTCCATAAAAATCTTTGTTTTTCATAATATATCCACATATTCACATTAATTCTTTCTATCTTAAATAAATCCAAAGAAAAAAAAAAAAGAATGCAAATACATAGGTCCAAAACTCATAGAAAATAATATAAGCAAATAATATAAGCTCACTCATAGTCATAAACATATTACATAACTAAAAAAGATTAATCAAACTTCTGACACACGAAGATAATAGGTTATAATTTATACATCAATTGAAAGCTCCAACGTGTTTTTCTTTTCCTTTTTCTTGACAACGAAAAACTATTCTTCTACTCAAACTTGAGAGCACCAAAGTTAAAAATGAATAGAGACTATATATTAAAAAAAACCAGTAATGTTGGGACTATACACCCTCAATCTAATCCGGCTTGAATCACGGCCATGACCTCATCAAGCTCGATTCATTGTGCTTCCACGGACTCAAAGAGATAAAAGGAAATCTGCAAGGAAAAAGAAACTAAATCGACTTAGCAATAATATTAATAGATGAAGCAATTCATTGAAGAATGTATATGCAAACAAGAATTAAAATATTTCTAGCTTTTATTTCTTTTATTTCTTTTTTCTTTTTTAAGTTAGATTGACGACTTAATCTTGTAATTTAGGAGTTCGACTTAAATTAACAAAAATTTCTCCGAAATTTTCTAGTTCTTTCTTCATTAAAATACTTGTGAGATTTCCTTATCTACAGGTAATTTCATAACAACCAACCCTCAGGACAAATATTAGAAAAAAAATTGTATTGATGGAGATTCCTCTACAACATTTTGTTGTTTATTGCTCTAAATATTCATTTTGATTCATATATTATACCATAATTTATGTTATAGATGGCGGTGGAAATAATACAAGAAATTATTTTCGTTAATTTAGTACGTAATAGTAAGATTAATGTTTCGGTCTTAAGAGAGTTTTAAATTCTATTTAAAACACACATTAATTAATTTTAATTAGTTTCTTATGAGTCTTAAACATCTTTGATGAGCAAATGAGCCTGAGTTTAGTGTGAACTGTGCAGTGAAGAGTTTCAATGGCGGCAATTTTTTCTCTCTTCCTCTTCTTCATCATCTTCATCATCTCTCTTCTAATCATCTTAGCTTTGATCGTACGGCCAGGATCCGTCAAGATCCCAATCAAATCTCGCCACGTCTTCATCACCGGTGGATCAAGCGGCATTGGTCTCGCTCTCGCTCACCGTGCCGCCGCCGAGGGAGCTCGAGTCTCAATCCTCGCCCGCTCAACTGAAAAGATCGCCGAAGCCAAACAATCCATCCAGCTAGCCACCGGCGTCGAGGTCGCTACGTTCTCTGCCGACGTTCGCGATTTCGACGCCGTTTCGAGGGCGGTTGATGAATCCGGGCCGATCGATGTGTTAATTGTTAATCAAGGCGTGTTTATTGGGACAGAGCTTGAGAAACAGAGTCACGAGGAGGTTAAGTTCATGATTGATGTGAATCTGGTTGGGAGCTTCAATGTGATTATGGCGGCTTTGCCTGCCATGAAAGCTAGGGAAGGTCGTGGTCCTGCCTCCATTTCTCTCGTGTCCTCTCAAGCCGGTCAGGTTCGCCTCTCAATCTCTCTACTGTCGATTCATAGTCTCCTAGTTAGATGAAGGAATTTAGGGCTGTCAAAAAAAAAAAAAAAGAAGAAGGAAGTTATGGCTTTATTCACCAGTTTCAAATCACTAGAAAACGTTTTAACTAGCACTCTTGATTAGTCATGTGAAGCCCTCGTGATAGATTGTGCAATCAAGCCAAGTTTCTATTGATTCTGGTCATTGCAAGAATGCAAAAGAGAGTTTGCTTTAGCTAGCTTGAGAATTATGCTGTTCGAGGTTTAAGTTAAATTAGATGCTGTATCCATGGTTCTAGTCAGGATTGTTCTGACTTCTCAGCTTTTGTTCCAAGAATTTGAAGTAGCTGCCTACAGTTTGGTGATTGTTGAATTGAATTTGTGAAAAATGCAAGCACTTGCGGAAGTCGAGAGATGCATTTTCTCGGATAGACTTTGTGATGTATCGTGTTTTTTTACCTTTTCAGGCAGGTATCTATGGTTACACTGCATATTCAGCAAGCAAGTTTGGGCTTCAGGGTTTAGCGCAAGCGTTGCAGCAAGAAGTTATTTCTGATGACATTCATGTGACACTCTTGTTTCCTCCTGACACGGATACACCCGGGTTTGAAGAAGGTAAGACAATCCATAATATTTTAACTTTTTAAAGATCATTAGTACATCATGGATATGTAGAGTATGACAAAGAAATAAAGAAGTATACCGCATGAAAACTTAAGCTAGGATCGTGGATTGTCATTTAGGTGTCTCATTGTACTGATCAGATGACACAGTAGTTGCAGTTCCCGTCCAACCGGTTCAGTAAAATTCATTAAGAGTTGTAGACAGACTACATAACTGAGTATATGTTCCTGAGTTACAAAACACATTATAATCTACTGTGTTACTGAAAGCTTGTATTGTATGGTGAAAGCTACCAAGAATACTTTTTCATCTACAACGAGCTACTGTCTATGAGGAACTGACAAAATGTTGCATCAATTACCAGTTAGTATGCAGTGATACTTAAAATAGTGGGTAATGTTCTGCTTAAATTTTGAATCTTGTGAAATTATTTAGAAGTAATAGAAATGCATTTATTCTGCAAGCATTGACAAACTCTATAAAAATGCTCTTTGTTTTTCTCCTTAAAAAGTAAAATTCTTGCTCCTCCTTTTGTGATCTCTTATCTTGGTAACGATTTATCATGTGAAAATACTGAAATGAACAATTGATTACTGCTCTGAGTTCGTTAGTTCATATAAATAATTCAGATTCATTTTGAGAGATAATTTACTTTTTCTTGTTTTGGCTCTCAGAACAGAAGAAGAGGCCGGAGCTCACTTCCATCATAGCCACATCTTCTGGTTCAATGAGAACCAAAGAAGTAGCCAAGATATGTCTCGATGGTATCAAAGCAGGAAAATTCACAGTGACATGCCATTTTATTGGCTTCTTACTATCTATTGCAAGCGCTGGCATGTCCCCTCAGGGATCGTTTTGGCTTGCTTTCATTGAAGTTATGTTCAGTGGTCTAATTAGACTCATTAGCTTGGTCTTCCAATGGCAATGGTACACAACCATAGAAAAGTGGAGCACAACAAAAAGAAGAAGCAAATAGTTAGCTTAGGTCATCAAACTATGTTTGTTTTTGGTATGAACCATTATTTATATCTGTGGAACAGGTTTATTATTTCTAGAGGTTCAAAATAAAAGAATCAAGAAATGTATAGGAATTAGGCTTTTGTACAGTGAACAGGTTCATGTTTTGTAGTTCCACTCGAGACTTTTGTGTTTGCAATTGAATACCAACATTATGAGTCTATGACCATCAAAAAGTAAGCAAATTACTTGAAAGTCGATTTTTTCATACTCCCACAATTGCGTTATGTTGAATTCATACATGCATTATATCACTGTGTTAGAACATATCCCAACTAATCAAGAATTTCAATTTACAGTAAAACTTCCCAACTAATCAAGAATTTAAATTTACAGTAAAACTTCTATAACTTAATAATATGGGGATCGTGATATTTTATTAATTTATAGTGATTTTAATTTATCTATAAAGTAATATTTATTGTGATTTAAATTTGTAGAAAGATTTGTTATATTTTTAAAATTTTAAAGAAAATATGATCTAAATAATTTGACGACCTCTATAAATTGAAACAATTTGATCTAATAAAATTAATGTTTTGGATGTTACAAAGTTTGTAGTTTTGGACTTGAAAATTTAATATTCAAAAAAAAATATTTTGACGATAAATAACAAAAACTATAGATGAATTTACTTATACAAACAATACATATAAATTCAAATTTATGATTAATAATTTTAATATTCGTATTTTTACAGCGTATATGACTATCAAAATAGAAATGATGCATATTCAGAAGTTGAAAACTTACATAATTTTTTGTTTTATTTTTATGATAAAGTTATAGACCATACTATAATACGATAGTTTAAAAATACAACATAAAAATTGTTTGATATAATAAAAATTAGTGATGAGTTTTAAGGAAAATATATTTATTAAAAAGCACTAAAACCATACACTAGTATAATATTATGATTATTTATATGATTATTTGTTTATAATATTAATGGGACCATATATTTACATAGATATTCAAAAAAAAAAATTATCTTATTATTTTAATTGAATTTTGTTCATTTTTACACTGGCCCGACTTGGGAAAGAGAATTTTATTATTTTATAGTGTTTATTAATTTATCGAGTATTAATTTATAAACGTTTTACTGTAGTATCATAAATTTAATTTTTGTGGAAATTCATACATATCTCGTAACACTGTTAACCGGCCGTGAAATGTTGGTGATATGGAGTCTACGTGGCAACAACGTCGTTTTGCTCGGAAACACATAATCAAAATCACGAGTTAAAACAACATTGTTTTGTAGCACTAAACAATAAGCCTCGGCATGGGGCAGCTACCCGCCATTTTCGTTCCGCCCAAAACGGGTACTCGCCCCAAAATCCATTACTTGCGAGGTATTTGTTCCGCTACTTGGATCCGCAGGTAACGGGTAATTTTGCGGGTAACATATATTTTTTATCGATAACGAGTATATTTTTGGCAGGTAACGAGTATTATTTATGGATAACGAGTATTTTTGTTGCGGGTAACGAGTAACGGGACGGGTAATGAGTTTTAAAGCGGGTAACGGGACAAATAGGAGAAAAAAATTTCTGGCTTTGACTTGTCTCGACTTGCAAGTAATTGAAAAACTTATCTTGTTAATTGACTTGCACGAGGTGGGTATTCGTTTTTACGGACCGGATACGAGGTGGATCGAGCGACTCTGGCTGATAACGGATCCCAAGTCCAGGCTTACTAAACAAAACCCCAAATTTCTCACATCGGTATGTTCTGGCACAATGGTATAATGCAAGTATGAATTCAACATAGTCTTGGAAAAGACTTTTGGCAAATTACTTGTACAATGAAGTTGTGAAATAAATTGTAAAATTTCTCCGAAAAATCAATAAATTTAACATCTGTAAGTAAAAAGTAATAATAATAATTCGTTTAATCTCAGTTATCCTTCGTTTCGGATTTTTCCCTTTCCGAGGTGCTCAAGCTCAACAATGGCGTCACAGCTTTTCTTTGTTCCTCATCTCGCTCTCTTCCCTAAAATCTCACCCTTTCATCCTTCCCTCTTCTCAACACTAAACCCCAGTTTCTTTTACTCTACTTGCACAAGGAGAGCTCTCAAATTCTCCTCTAATTCTCGAACTATTAACCTCCAAGCCAACGCGGACACTTGCTCTGAAATCGAAAGCAACAGTGCCACTGAAACAACTGCTTTGACTCTACGTCAAATCTGCCAAGGTTTTGTGCCGGAGCATATTTTGCACAGGCAAGCTTCGTTTCACCGCTTTGATTTGAAAAGTACTAAAAAAATCGAAAATTTGTGAATTTTTTTTTTTTTTGTTGAAAAATGGTGTAGAATGGAGGAGATTGGGTTTGTGTTTCCCACAGACATACAAAGAGAAGCTCTACCTACTTTGTTTACAGGCCGTGATTGCATCCTCCATGCTCAAGTCCTTTTTCTCATCCATATTTTCAATTTATTTTTCTTTCTTTTGATTATCTGTTTTGGTTAATATTGCTATATTTTTTTGGTAATCCTAGACAGGTTCAGGCAAGACTCTGACTTACCTATTACTCATATTATCTCTTATGAATCCTCAACGATCTTCTGTGCAAGCTGTAATTGTTGTACCCACTCGAGAGCTCGGTATGCAAGTAAGTGTAGTAGGCATTCATTTTGAATATTCTTTTGACTTGATCTTTTTATGATATGATTGAAATTGTTGCCTCTTTGGGTTAAGGTTACAAAAGTTGCTCGAATGTTGGCTGCAAAATCGGATATTGATGTGAAAGGATGTACGGTAATGGCTCTCTTAGATGGAGGGATGCTAAGAAGGCACAAAAGCTGGCTAAAGGTTAGATTTTGACATGTGGGTTTCTTATTAAGTTGGCCAAATTTAGTTACTCAAAAGGTTTCTTGATCTTTCAGGCTGAGCCACCAGCAATTGTGGTCGCTACGGTAGCAAGTTTGTGCCACATGCTAGAAAAACACATTTTTAGACTTGACTCTGTGAGGGTTCTTGTTTTAGATGAGGTAAAAACTTTCTCAACTACGTCTTGTACATTATAACTTATTCTCCATAGCAAATGCTAGAGGCTGTTCTGCACATTGAACATCATGCTCAGAACATTTTCAATATATTCGAATGGTCACTTGGTAGGTTGATTTCTTATTCTACTCATCAAAACAAGTCGGTTCTGTGCGGAAGCTTTTGACATCATTTTCTTCATGCGATAAACGTCAGACAGTTTTTGCCAGTGCTTCTATCCCCCAGCATAAACATTTTGTGCATGACTGTATACAGCAAAAGTGGACAAAGGTTAACTTTATGAATGATTCTTTTACTGTGAATTATGTCCGGGCTTTGTTTATAAAGCAAATGATTTGGGCTGTAGATACAACGCAACTCTACACCAGGCAATATAACGACTTACAATTCTGAATTAGGGTTTCAAGTCAATTGTCTTTTTTCGTATTTCTGCAGAGGGATGTTATTCATGTTCATGTTAGCGCAATCATGCCCATGCCTTTGTGCCTTCTTCACAGATTTGTTGTAAGACTTAACTGTCCACTTTTTTTTGTCATAATATGCATCTGTTAGTCCATCTAATCTCTATTTTGGCAGATGTGTGAGAAGAAAAACAAACATCAGGTGCTGCTTGCCTTGTTAGAGTCTGATGCACCTGAATCAGCTATTATTTTTGTCGGGGAGCAGGTATTGGAAACCTCTATTTCCCTTCTAACTTCACTTAATCGAACCATTTAACGCTCTTTTCTGTTTCTTCTTTTCAGTCTGAGAAGTCAAAAAAGGCTGGAAATGATCCATCAACAACTCTACTAATGGAATTCCTTAAAACTTCATACAATGGCTCGCTGGAGATCCTCCTACTAGAGGGAGACATGAATTTCAATTCACGAGCAGCTTCACTAACAGTACGTGGTTCTTTTGTCTGCGGATTCTAATCCTAGATGCGTACTTTTTGTTACTAACCTTCACGATTTCCCATAGGAAATCAGGCGAGGAGGAGGTTTTCTTCTTGTTTCTACTGATATTGCAGCAAGAGGGATTGATCTACCAGAAACAACTCATATCTTCAACTTTGATCTCCCACAAACGGCTACAGATTATCTGCACCGAGCTGGGAGAGCTGGTCGAAGACCCTTTTCTGACAAGAAGTGCATTGTTGCCAATCTGATCATGTCGGAGGAAAGATTTGTCTTGCAAAGATACGAAAATGAACTTATGTTCAGCTGCGAGGAACTCATGTTGTAGGTACAGTATTAATTATCCCAGTACAGAAAATTTCTCATATTTGCCTTTGTTTCCTTCATTTTTTTATAACCACAAATACGGTTGAGTCCAGACAACATCAGTCCAATGTAACTAATTAATTAGATGGGAAGAGTATATGAGAAGTGTCATCATTAATCAAATAAATTCCTTTATAATTTTAGTTTTGACTTTTATGCTCTGCATTCTTACTTCTTAGTTCTCACAATTAAAACTTAAAAGGTATCATATCACAACTCCATCTTTAATTACTGAATTCTTCAAGATTACTGCAATGCCGGATCTGATGTAAAATCCATCGGATGACCTATCTGCTTCTTGTATCCCCTGCAAACCATCACATTAGTGGAAATGAGATAAGCAACCGAAGATGTGTATGACTGATGGGTCCATCTATTCTTAAATCAAAGAAAAGTTTACCTCTGAGTTTGCGATGATTACATTTTTCCCAACTCTAGCATTCTTGTCTATTATGCATTCTCTGCAGGGAAAAGGAGAAGGCAGAAACAAAAGGAAGAAAGGAATGAGGAAACTTCACAAATGAGAACTGTTTCTAAGGTAAACCATGTGAAGTTCATAGTTAGTCTTACTTAATTTTTGTGTTCTCTCCTATTCCAATGGGAACTTTCCCCTCAGCAAGCAGTGATGCAACTTCTGCTTCAGTTTCGTAAAAGTCTGCCCCAAGCATCACAGTGTCCTAGAGTTTCCATACTTTTAGATCATCATACAATCTTAGAGTCTAGTCCTTTCATTGTGATTTAGAAAGATACTTGTTTTGCCTACCTTTAAATGAACATCACTGCCTACTCTGGATCTAATTCCCACAATGCTGTGCTCAATCAAGCAGTTGGTTAAGAAGCTTCCATGAGAAATGATCGAATCAACGAGCTTCACATGTAATGAAGTTGAGAGTTAATCCTTAAGAAAGTGGGCCAAAACTGAAATGCATATAAGTTAATATCATGGCTGGTTTTACTTACCTTAGAGCTGTCTATTTTTGATGGTGGCAGGTTTCTTTTTGATGTATAGATTGGTTTCGCTGCGTCGTAGAAACTAAATGCCGGTGGCTAAAAGGTATAGATGTAGACGTACGTGATATTAATATGAGTATATATGATTATGAACAATATCTTGGAAAATAGATTTGTCCCTGAAAATATTCGTCCTTACATGCTCAGTGAGGGCGAGATTTGCCTCAAAGAAAGATCTTATTGTTCCTATATCTTCCCAGTAGTCATTAAAGAGATAAGCCTGTTCAAAAGATCAGTATTCCCTTGATATAACGTTACTCATTGAATGAAAATGTGTGGTTAATCTTGAATGTTACTGACATTCACATAGAATTCTCTAGCTGAGAAGGGTATAATCTCTGAACCAAAGTCGTTCGCTGTGGGGAAACGCCATCTGATTTCAAAAACAGTTGCGAGATATGATATTTGTTTTGCATTGTTCTTAGAATGCAAAGACAGAATATAGAACTAAAGGTGTTACCTCAAGAGATTCAACAGTATTTCTTTCTTGAAAATATAAACTCCCATTGATGCTATGTATGGTTTCTTTTCAGCTTCCTCCTTGGAAAGTCCTAAAACAGTTGTGTCTACTGCCTAAGGATACCCCGAGGTTAGAACAATCTTCAGGTTTTGTTCTGAGATGCTATTATTGCTGAAAAATGATTCCCCAAGTTTTCAACATACCATTGCTTTCAGTTCGTCTCCTTTAGGTTTTTCACTGAAAGAGATAACTCTTCCTTTGTCATCTATCTTCATAAGACCAAAATCTGAGGCACGTCTACCATGTAACACAAAAAGGGATTATAAGAAATCATGATCTTTGATTCAGCATAATAAGTTGGGGAAAATTGTATTATATACTCTTTTGCATTCACCTGTCATCTATTGGTATGCAGGAAATGCTTATATCCGCGCCACTCTGCCGATGATCCTGCAGATGTAAATAGATCATGGTTTGAGTCTCTGAGAGTAACTAACTCTTGATGAAGGACATGGTTTCAAGTAATCTTGTCTCACCTGTACAAAATCCATATAATCCATCCTATAGAGGTGATCTCCAGAAAGGATCAACACATCCTCTATGTCCTTGCTCCTTGCATCCTATGAAAAGAATTGTTGGACCGCTTGTTTTTCATGTGAAGATAAGTTAGTTATAGTCTGATTTCTACCTCGAAAAGCCAATGAAATTGCCGAACTGCATCTGCGGTACCTTGGAACCACCTATTACCAGATTCTCCTGGCGTTTGAGTGGCTGCAAGAACCTGAAATTTTTCAAACAATTGCCTCAGATGCATCAAACCAGATTGGCTCGTAATGGATGATGAAGAAAGAATATCGAACCTCAACATAGCCATCTCCAAAGCCAACTCCATTGGAGTTGTAAGCACGGGCTAAATGCCTGTTCAATGATGCTGAGTTATATTGTGTGAGTATGTAGACTTTGTTGATTCCGCTGTTGATGCAATTGCTCATTGGTACATCTATCAACCTATACGCTCCGCCGATAGGGACCTACAATTCATGCATATTCCCGATCAATTATACTTTGTGGCAGGAAATTCAGCAATATTGGAAACTTTGCAACAGAGAAGCAACTAACTGCAGGCTTGGCCCGACGTTTTGTGAGAGGAAAGAGTCGAGTTCCTGCTCCACCTCCAAGAATAATGGAAGCAACTGTCCTTGAATCCCTTTTCTCAGTCTCAAGTTCTTGTACCTGGAGGTTGTTGACATAAACAAATGCAGTGCAGGGGCACTTTGATGAGATCGAAGATTGAAGAAGAAAATTAAGAATAGAAAGCAGAAGCAAAAAAGTTTGAAACTTTTTACCTTACTCTCTCCAGCTACACTATTTAGAGACATTGAAACTCTCTTAGAGAAGTTAGTAGAAGATCGAAGACGAATATTTGGAGGCTGAGCCAAGTTGAGCTTCTTCCCCATGAGCTCACCATTGCAGAAGCTGCCAAGCTTAATGTGCCTGGTCAAGCCCGTGGAGCCGCGTAGGCAGCTTGGGGCAGAGAGAGAGATTCTGCAGTCAGCAGAAACCACCATTTTCGCATGAAAATATTGGCTCTTGAAAGGTTTGAAGAGAGGGGAAGATAAAAGAGAAGAGAAGAGAGTTGCATGGAATTGCATTTTAGTTGATTTTTTGGAAGGATTTGGTCCACCCTATCTTCATCAAGTCACATACACCACCGGTTTTTATTTTGTATTCAGATTTTAAGTCATTGCTCTTTTGTATTGACCTGTCTTGCAATGGCATATTCTACTGGAGACATATGTCAAGAAAATTCAAAATTGAAAGAGAAAATATCTTAGAATAAACTTTCGCAATTTAGTATCTTATCTCATGCCATGCAAATATAATTAATGGAGATGGTGTAAGAAAAAAAGAAAAAAAAAACATTCAAGTTTTTGCTGAATTTATTTGATGAAAAATAAATAAACTAAGAATATATGTTTGTTAAATTCAACTAAGTGTATATGGTTGTGAGAGAAACAAAATAGGATGGTACAACTTGTATCCATATCAAAGTATAATATAAATGGTCATAATTTCACTCTTAAATTTGAGTGAAGAAAAAAATATCCCATTAAAACGACATCGTATGGTGAGTTAATTAAATTGTTTACGTGGCATCAAATCGAGTGGACAAGAAGTCAAGAACTAAGAAAAAAACAAAACCGAGGCAACGACTTTGAAGAGTCGAAATCAAAAGGAACTAAAAATCTCATAAATAATAGAGAGAAAAAAAAGTGAAGATTCATCACCAAAAACTCAGCAAAGAAGTAAGAAGAACATCTGCATCAATGGCGATTTCTAAGCTCCATCTACTCTTTCTTCTTTCAGTCTTTCTCTCCCTTCATCGTCCTGTTCTTTCCGACAACGGGAACTCTCTCTTTTCCGTCAAGACTTTCTTGATTTTTCAATTTAGGTTTCTTGAACTCTGTCGATCGTGATTTTGACCTAGATCTGGTCCAAAAAATTGTCGAATCTGTTTCATTCAAGCCTAGATCTCGATCAATGGCGATTACGTTGTTTATTAAATTATACTTGCGATTGAGATTTATCAATTTGTGGGTATTACTTCATCTGAAAATCTTTTTGATTAAAAGATATTATCATCAATTTTTTGAAATCTACAGATGAAGAAGATGCTCTTCTTTCAGGCATCAACAGCTACAGAACAACTTTAAACCTAACAACCTTAATACAAAACGAAAACGCAGAATGTCTCGCAGACGAAATCGCAGACCAATTCAAGAACCGACCCTGCACAAACACCACTGGCTCAGCTTCAGTTCCTGGAACAGAACCTGGATTCTCAAACTTCCCTAAACTCCTCACCAAATGCCGACTCAACATAACCGTAACTAGAGACGGTGTGATTTTGCCAGCTTGTGTTCCTAACCTCGATCCGACCCTTGTCTTGACCAATTTCACAAAGTCACAGTACTCCAAGAATTTGAATGATTCTAAGTTCACTGGAATTGGTATTGGTTCTGATGATAACTGGATTGTGGTTGTCCTCACTACAAGCACACCGGAGGGTAGCTATTCTCCGGCTACTAACTCAGGAGCTTTCACAATCGGAGTTAATGGCGTTGTTTCTTCAAGTTTGTTGTTTCTTCTCTTTTCTTTCTTCATGTTTTGAGTCCCGTTCTTTTTTTTTTCCATATATTAATGACCTCACTGTCTTTGTTTCTTAATATGTTGTGATTATGTTGAATTTATAATGAATTTGAGAGAAGAACAATATTGGAGCAAATCGCCTTTCTTAGTGTTTCCTTGTACTATTTGTGAATGAGTAAATACAATCTTTACGACAATCCTTTTATAGACCTAAACACCGATACAAACAGGAAACGATAATTCTTCTTATACTTTACTGAGAAGTCCCTAAGAATATGGTCTCCTAACAGCACATATTCAATTTTTATGTTAACTAGAACACTATCGTTTTGTTTCTTTGGGATTCTGTAGTAGTAGTGATCAGCTTATTTATTTACACGACCAAGATTCTTCTTCTTCTTTTAGCCTTTGTTTGTTGGTAAATGTATCATCATATAAAGATTCTCTAACACACAAGGATTAGTCTAGGTTTCTCTTCCTGAAACCCAGTCTTTTTCAAGGACATGTCATTTCTGGTAGATTATTAACACGGTCTGTAAGGGGCTCATCATCAAAACTAGCATATGTTCACGTATAAATTTACATAAATAGACATAAATATTTTTGGTTGTAAACTACAATCATTCGCTATACTGTTTTTGATTGCTGGTTGGTATAATTTTTAGTCTTTTTAAGAAACAAATATCATTAAAAGTATGTTTATAGTTTTGTATCTACATATTAAAAGATTGATTTCATGTCTTAAATTGACTACACCGAGCTGCAGCCAAACAAACCGAGACGTGAAAAGAGCATACGATCTGTTGCAGTAGACTGACGGCACAACAAATATGTGAATATAGGCCCGTATATTATTAAAACGAGGAAGTAGGCCCGTTCTAATTAGGCCCATTAGTGAAGATTAATAGTGTAAAACATTTCGTCGGCAAAGTCTTAAAACTTTCAAGTTTTAAATCCATCACACTTCACAGACAAGGTGATTGATTGGTAGAGTAGCTTTTAACAATTTTAAATCATTTACGGTGTTTAGAGAATTTTCTTACTTAAATATGATTTTATTTCTCTTAAAATCAGTCATAGTCCAATTTTTTGTGAAGTCAATGATAATATGTGGTTAAAAAAAAACAATATAATCATAGCTAAAATATATTAAACTCAAAATATTTACAACTAATGTTATAACTTACAAGAGCACCATTCCACAGTTACAACCTCAACGAATCAGCTCCAAATATTGTTTATTTCCAAACTCACATTCATAATGAACTCGCTAACCCCATATTCAAATTTGTTTAATTTCTGAGCTGTACAAACTTTAGAATTTAGATTATTATATAAAACTGGAAGAAAAGAAAAAAAAAAAGAGAAACATGAGCGTACTTATATATTTTTAAGGAAAGTAGATATCATTTTTTTGGGTTTCATTGTAGTCAAAAACAAACATAATGAGTTCGAAATTAATAACAAACAGATTAAAAAAAAAAACATAACATGTTCGAAAAATAGTAATATGTTTATATTATACGAGAATAATGTTGATGTTTTTAATGCATTTATTTATGAACTACTACACTATTTTTTTGTAATTTTAACAAGTGTATTTTGGTCAATTATTGTTTTTACTATTTACCGGCCCATGTTCATTAGTCTTTAGTCAACATTATGATACATTTCTTACAAAAAAAGAGGAAACTAAACATTACAAGAAAGCACATGAAAGAGTAAAAATCCATTTGACACTTATCATAGTGCAGTTCGGTTGGTTGTTTGGTGGATAGACGTGAAAGAAAGGAAAAAACAAATCTGTAAAATAGGAACAAGAATATCTTCTCACTTTTGAAATCTTGATTTTGTCTCGATTTCCATAATCTATCTTTTAGATTTTGTGCCTCCTCTTTTTATTTGTGTGTTCTAAGTGTGAGGGAGCGTTTTGATTGCGGGACTTGACTATTTTCAGACACGACGCTTAAAGAAAAAAGAAGAAGACAAGTGAATTTTGCGTTTAGGATACGTCTTCGAAACGTCACTTTCTTTTCACTAACAAACAATGAAGTTAATGATCTCTCATATATAAATGACTGAAATATCAGATAGATTGGGAGAGAATCGTATCTACTTTCTCACCCTCTCACTTTTTCTTTCTCTTCCTTTTTTAGATTTTTTTTTCTTCTTAACTGTTTTCTATCTTAAGAAATAAGCACGAAACTAAACTGAAAAGAAAAATCTTCTTATGTAAAATTTCATGATTCTCTCGTTTAGTCATTTTAACACAAAAAAAAGGCAAACTGACATTTCTTTTATCTTACAATAATACAAGGCCATTGATTTTTTTGGGTCAACAACATATATTATTTATTATAATATATATATATATATATATATATATATATATATATATGCTAACTCTAATGAAACATGACTTATTTAAGAGTTTAATTTTCAGAGTGAAAATAGCATATATTTATGTCGTCAGTACACAAAATAAATTAGACCAACAAAGCATATAGTCTTAATTAACCATCTCGTTTAATTCGTAAACAAAAATTGAAACAATTTTAACATTGATCTAATATAGTTTTTGCTGGTTTTGAAACTTTATTTAGTGAGGAAACTATATTTATTTAGTGATAACCAACGGACGTAACTATCTTCAAAAGATCAAATTCATTATTAATGCAACAATTAAACCTGAAACGTGTAGTGTGGTTTACCAGCTAGTATTTAACGAACATGAAAGGGTTATAAATCTAAAAACTAACTAATGCAGATAACTAAAACTAATATAGACCACTCGGAACTCGATCTTTTATTCCATTTTTTTAAAAAGGAGCTCCATCTTTAGTCTGGTTGGCTCCTACATACACGGATTTTACAGTGCATTATCCAATATTTCTGAAACTCAAGGAATAAACTTAGAAAAAAAAAGGAAGAAGAAAAGGCTGTGCGCTGTGGATGTGATGAATGACTTTTTTATATTCGTGTCCAAGAATTATAATTTGTTGACCTTATTGGACCTCTTCAATTATTCTTATTATATCTCTCTCTCGAATTATTATCAACATATAATATGTGTGTCAGTGCATGTGTATTCAAACGCAGTCGATCGTTACTGATACACGTATTTTTATAGGGCTTAGTATAGCAGCTACTAGGGTTTGATCGTGTCAACATAGAAAAGAAATATATAAACATAACCGTAAGGGTTTCTTTAATCGGTATTAAATTTTTAAAAATAAATGTTGAGAAATATCAATATAGATTTTTTTTGTTTCTCTACTATTAATTTAGTTTAGAGTCCTCGATTTTATTTTTCTTCAAAATTGAAAACTGGCTTAGTCTTGTTAGCATACTTGTTTTCCCCGGCAATCTTAGAGTATGTCCTGAACTAAATTTATATATTTTCCTAAAATATTCGTAATATCAAAAACATTATTCATCCACGTTACAAAACGCGTATAAAAATAATCAGAATGCGTTCCCCACCGACGTATTGGTTCCTGCTAAGTTGTATACTGCGCTAGTGGGATTCGAAGGGTTATAATGCATGGTTTTAAGTTTTCCTATCATGAATATATCGATATCAGTCTTACTTGTTTAATCCTTGACGAATCGTTGTTTAACAACCCTTTTTACGGGTTATATTACTCTTTAATGGATTTGAAATTTACTTCTGATTGGGTTAATTATTCAACTTATTATCTTCAATAATACTTCTAAGTTGGCAGAGAAAAAGGAAAATAGAGTATATATTTTAGGCCAGGAGCAAATCCACCAATAGAGTACCAGCTAGGATTTGGTTTTGTCGCCATGTTGACATTACTCACGATTCACGGAATCTATCTACACCCGCGAAATCATCATGTCCAATTGTACAAATTTTTTATGTTTTTCCGATAGAAAAAAAACTATTTTTGTAAAAAAAACATAAGTTGCAATTTTGTATAAATAATTGTATGTATTTAATATTGGTTAATAAAAAACCTATTTGATGTTAATAAAACAAATCGTATGTATTTAGTTTTAGTTACCAAGAAGCGATTTCATTTACGTGGTATATTAATTATATCGTTTCTTAGAATACAGGTTATTCATAATGCTTTGGTCATATATATATACTCAACATAAGCTTGATGTTGCAATCAAATTCACAAGTTAATTGGTTAAATATTCGGTCAAAGAGAGCGACAGCATAAAGAATGTAAAGGAAGCCCACATTCAAAGAACAAAAAAGTTTTAATTAAAATAAATACGTCAATTTTTTTAGTTTTATAAATAAAAATGCTATAAATATGTCTAAGAAAATAAGGGCAAAAGGGTAACTTCATGTGAAGTGTGACCGTTTTGAGGATAGAATGGAAAGAGGACGTCATGGTTTTAATCAGTTGGTAATAGTATAATTGGACGTCCACCACTCACCAGTCCTTTTGCTCTACTTAGCCACAAAGAAACATACCCAACTGCCACTTTTGAATTGAAATGATCTATCTACATTTTCAGATTAAATATGAAAGTTTAACCTAATTGAAGCACACCAAAAAGACATTGCGTCACTAATCATGTAGAGGTCAAGTTGGTGGGGACTATAGTGAATTACATAGATTGAAACAGACAAATGATGTTTCAAACGGTGATTCATTCAGAAACATGAAGCATCAACATATATATGTAGATTTTAATCGTCGCCTCAGTGGATCAAAATTTCAAATGGGTTAGTAGTTTGGAGATTTCAAGAGATTACTTAGTCATGTAAAAGTTTGGATAGTAAAAATATATAACGATTTACTGGAAATCTGAGTTTTTGGAGATTTAAGGATTACTATGGTCTCATATCATCCTACGATTTCTAGTAGCTTTCCCAAAAAAAATGTAAATGTTGGTGCAATGAGAAAAAGAGAAAATTCTGGACGGATCAATTGTTCATCTCAAAGTTTATTTTGAAGGTTATAAAACGTTGTCATTTCAACAAAACACAAATGTTGGTTCAATTATGTGTGTCGTTTCTTCGTTCGATTGTTCATTATTATACCAAATAAACGTATTGTAATTCAATTTCTGTAGAAACTAGCAATTTAACCAAAGATTATTGACATGATTCCATATAAATTAATGCTATGTCAAATTAGTTTCAACATGCAATAATACCGAAATGGATAGACGGGGATCCCATGCATACTACTTTGCAAGAAAAGGAACGTGAAAAAGGAGCTTTTATATACCAATCGCCACTCACAAGCACACAGTAATTATAATTAATAATAACAATAACCAAAAAGACAAAACCCTTACCATAAAAGAGTTTCAAAGCGCAGGCCAATGGAGTTTCACGTGTCGCTCACCATATTTCTTATTATTATTATATTCCATATAAAGAGAAAACGAGTGGACACTTGCACTATTATTGCAGTTTTATAATTTGGAGACATATTTATAAAAATTACCTTCTAATTTATTATATAGAACATAAACTATATATATATATATTTCATCTCACCATGTGCATACTAATAAAAATTATTAAATAATACTAGTTTCATATATTCTTTTTTCGATATATATTTCTGCATGTTTGTAATATTAACTATAAACCACTTATATAAAAAAAAACTATATATCTCAAGTAATCAGTTATAAGTATGGTTTTTAAAATATGAAGATACGGTCTAATACTTCTAGCAAAAGGAGCAAAAAGAAATTCTTATAGCAAATGTGTGTAGTATATGCATAGTTTTAACTAAACCATTAGTGCAACTTGCTTAAGAGGTTGTTTAGATCAAAGATACTTTTTCGTGTGTAAGTGGAGTATTCGCAGAAAGACTCCTAGTTTAAAAGATTTTTATTATCTTCATTTTTTAATAATAAATATTGAAAAATTAAAACATATGATTCTTAATAATTTAATATGCTGATTAGTTAAAATATTTTTGCAAATAAAAACGTATGTTTAAAAATTTAATATTTTGTAAGAACATAGAAGCTTCTCAAAAATTGCAATTATTGTAATTATAATTTCTTTTACTAGTCGATATAAAAAAGTGATAAATATTTTTATTCGAGCTGTTAGATGCATGCAACTGTTATTCATCATTGATCGAAGAATATGCAATTAATCTTTTTTGGCTCTAATTAATTAAATAAATATTTTTTTAAGTTTTAACCAAACGCCGAACACATCCGTCGTCCGTACACCAAAAGCCTTTTGATTTGGCGGAGAGATGCGGGGTGGGTTTGTTGTGATGACGTCGTTGTTGTACGGACCATTCCTAGTTTCTTCCTTTTTATATTAAGATGTTCATTCTTATACATTAATACAATTGATTATCTTTGAGAGAGCATGTTGACGTCAAAAATATATGCTTGCTAACCTTTATTATGTTATATATATATATGCTTTTTTAGTGCAAACAAAAATATGTGTTTTTTGATTTTTCACTTCCGGCTTTCTTTTTAATTTATCTTCTGCTTTTCGCATTTTCAAATCTTTTAATGATGACCAAACAATTAAAATCTGATTTTAAAACAAAAAGGTAACTTTTGTGTAATTTGAACCGTGTTCAGTCATATTATTTTTTAAGAATAAAGTACTTTTGACATTTTTGGTATAAAGTTTTGAATGCAAAAAACATACTCATCAAAATTAATAAAATAACAAGATATTTAGTGGATGTTTTTTCAGATGTAAAGATCATCAAAATCGACCATACTTGTTGATAATATACATAAAACTTATTCATAGTGATCAAATGATCACCATATAATTATACACTGCGATATCAATCATGATTATACACTGTAAATACATTAAATAACAAAAATACCTAATTATCTATAGACTTCGAGTATTATTCTTGATTTTAGTTAGAAATTTTTTGGTTATCAAAAGCTAAATACGTGCAGTTCGTTCTTCATAATTTTGGGATGATTGTTAACATTTTTTATTTTATACTAAGAATTAAAGTGTTGAGTGTTTCTATTGATATAATAAATTGTTGGTTTTTTTTATAATCAGCTTTCGAATTAAATTGGTTTATGTAACGAATTTACAAAGGAATTAATTTGAAAATTAAATGCAAATTCAAAGACAATCTGAAGTTTTTTTAAAAAACCCGAAGTAATTAGAATATTAGATTACATTTTGAAGTTGAGTATACGTTCAAATCGTAGGGAAACTCAGATTAATGATAAGTGGACCAACTAATTTGATTTGATATGTTGAGACTTGGTAATTGAATTGGCTTAATAAAAGGAGCTTCTGGGTACAATACAATCGTCCTAACGAAGTTGAGGTTGCCACTAATTTCAGACCACTCAGGGAATCTTTCTTACCAAACTAGATTAACTGCCCGACCAGACCACAAGCATATTCCCTCTGCCCATTTCTTCCAATTATTTTATAATTCCTTTTTGTTTTAATTAAATTTAATCTACTTTTTCTCGAGTTAGGAAACGGCGATATTACTATTCAAAAAAAAAAAACACATAGGATAAAAAATTGTGAAATTGTAAATACAGAGCAAATTAAGAAGTTTCTGTTTTTTAGGAAGTAGCAACGCAAAAAGATTCCCAATTTAGCAATCGCCTGTTCCCCTGATTGCCTTCAGCGCATCTTCTTGATCTTTGAACATTCTCAATGCCCATCACTTCATCATCTTCTTCTTCTTCTTTCTCCTCCTCGTATTCTTCGGTTTCTTCATGCTCAATCGTCTCTTCTTCGTTCTCTACAAACTCATCTGAGTCTTTCAAGATAGAGAGACGGAGACGACCATTGCTCCGGTCAGCTTGAAAGCACCGGTTACGAGGCAGCGCGTTTGTGGCGGTCATGACCAATCTTCCGTTTTCACGGTGTGGTCTCATTTGAATGCTTTGAAACCCTCTCATAGTGGTCAAAGGAGGTGGGAGATCACTAGGGCTCACATTCCCTTTCCTACTTTTTAACGTTCTTGTCTCCGTTGTTTTTTCTCCGAGATTCTTGGTCTGCACGTCGAGCGAGAACAAATCATCGACGTCTGTAACATCAGAGCCAGATTCGCTTCCGAGATTCTCAGTACACAATGCTAAGCTCTGGTCGCTTAGAGCTCTACACGAAGACGGACGTTGAACATAAGTCTTCTCTTTCTCAGAGCTCGTCGTCTTTGAAGAGGAGGATGAGCCAGAGGATAGAGACTGGAGAAAGCTCCAGCCACTCGAGTCAGGGCCCGCGGAAGCAGCTGGTTTGTCATCGTTACGGTTTCGGGTGTCCTCTGCATTAGAGGAGTCAAGTGAATGAGACTTGAGAGCTAAACCAAAGGGTTGAAAGAAGTGAGGATTTGGTGAAGATAGCCTAAGCCTTAAAGCCCTAGGCTCATTAAGCTGAGACTGAAACCCTTGTTGATACACAACAGTTCCCATAACTTAAAGAGGATAGAAGAAAACGAGAGAGCAAAGACTTGTGAGATGTGAAACAAAGAAGCAGAGAGATGTTTTTGGAAATAAGAATGAAGGACAATGAGAGGGAGAGGATGCCAATTTGTAGTGTTACAAAAGTAAATAAAATAAATAAAGAAATTAAAAAGAAAGAGAAGTGACTGTGCAATGTGCAAAGACTAGAGAGGTGGGTAAGGGAGCTTTTCCACACCACCACTTGAATAATGCAAATATATATATATTTATTTATTTAATTATGCCACACAAAGAGAGAGTCACTGTATTGTGCACATGATTAAAATTGAAAAAACTCTTCATATCATCTTTTTACTGTTACAAAAGATAAAAAACTGATTTGTTAGTTTATAGGAACAGATTTGGAAAGCATAGTATATACAGGAAACTTGGTTAATCATCGTTTTTGACTCATTAGGCAAAAAAAAATATAAAGACTGAATTATTCAGCAGAAGGAACTTTCGACCCTCATGTGACCTGGGACTGAAAGAGACTACCCAGAAAAAGAAGAAAAAATACAGAGAAAGAGAAAGTTCCACATGAAAAAAAAAAATTAGTGGATAAAATTTTCAAATGAGTTTATTTTTTTACTAAGAAGAGTAAAACTTTATATTTTATTAAGATAATAACAACAATTTAACATCTGAATGAAAAAGCAAAATCAAACGCATACGTAAAAAAACATACGGCCATTTACAGAGAGACACGTAATGGAAGTAACATGACAAAAAGTTAAAGACAAGTTTTGTTCTTTCTTTTATATTTTACCTTCCAAAAAAAAAAACAATCCAACAAAAGTTACGAAAGTTCTCAAATTTGGTTTCCCCAATCGTGCTATGAAAACGATTGTTTGTTTTTCTCTCTAATAGTACTCTCTTTTTATATTTAAAGCAAAGAGTCGTGTGTCACACAGGCATGGATGGTCAAAACCTATGTCGGGTAATTCTTAGACCCAATTTAAACAACATGATAACAACTGCCCACTAATTTTGAAATCTAAATCCCATCAACAAAAAAAAAATGATTATTGGCACTAATCAAGGAATAAACATAACATCAGTTTCCATGCAGAATTTTAGAAAAGAATGGTCATAAATTGAAGAAGATGTCATGTAATAAGAAACCACGACATGAAACAAAATACAAGAAAAATAAACATATAAAGTGTGCCGAAAATACATTCACCTCAATTACACTGTACTTGAATGCAAGAAAGCAAAACCAAAATTTCCGCCCACTTAGTATGACCTAAAAATGAAAGAAACAACAAAGAGTTATTAATTATGTTGGCAGATATAATGAACGAAACACATCAAATCAAAGTGACCAAGGTTTTGGTTAAATGAAATATAATAAGGTTAAGTGACAAATAAGAAGAAACCACCTATGTTTCAACATCAAAAACTTTTCTCTAACTCTAAGATAATATTGGGTTAAGTTAACATCAAACCTTATCCTTTGAATCCTTGGCTAGCCAACAGTAAGCTTCTTTTTTCAGAAATTAAAATTTGAGATTAAACTTTCAAGATTTGCCCTCTTAAGCCATGTGTTACCCTAAAGAAACCGTACGGAACAGCTTATGAAGACAGAGTTTAAGATTCATTAAGTCGTCTGTCGTCAGCAAGAACAAGTGATTCCCCACTAAACACCTTTCTTTCTTCTGTCTCTCTGTTAAATCAGATGCTTACGTACTTAACCCCATTGTAAACAACAGAAGACACTTTTATTTCATAGTAAACAAATGCCCTAGGGTCACTGACTTTTGCTTAACTCTAAGGCATGTGGATTTATTATTGTATAAACTAATGTAACCTAGTACTCTTCTCTCTAAACAAAGGAAAGCTAGACTGCGTGTTATTCCAAAGAGGGTGGGGAGAGATTTGTGAGATCTTCCTGGGTTTCCAGTAACAGAAAAAGCCATCTCAGTTTTGTACTAGTGTTATAATAAAGAATGTGTAGCTACTACCATTGATGAACTGTGGGCATAATGCTAGCTTGTGTGCTGTATCTCTATGATCAACTTTAATCACCACATTACGTGTCTTTTCGAGGTTTATTTCAGACATGAACAAAGCAAGTGGATCTTAGTTTATGTTTTCAAGAGATTCTATGATCACTAAGTCTAAAAGGATTTGGTACAAAGATACCTTCGATTATATATTATACAACAACAACAAAAAAAACTTTGTTTCTGTTGTCAGATTGTATCCAATATCAGTAGTCAGCTTCTATAACAAGGAGCATCTTACTATATAATCCCAGTGGTTGATCGTGTATAACTTAGTCCACTAGAAGATGTGAATCAATAGTTGTTTTTTTCAATTGAATTTACCAAGAAAATGCATAAATGAAATAATGAACATAATTGTGGTAAACATAGAAGTCTTATTAAGAACATATGGTATTAAGAACCTGTGGTTTATGGCAATAGATCTAGCCAAGAAAGTTTTCAATTTTAGTAATAACTCAGAAATCTGTAATTTCACAATCAATATTTTGCTATTATCCATAAAACTATGTCGTTTTTTCTAGTTTCTCTCCCTCTGCTCAAGGAATCAAGAATGATATAATTAAGCAACTAGTTGACATGCTAGGAATGAATAAAAAATGAAATAATAATTAGGATTCTCTAACGTAAGCAAGAGTAAGAAAGTTATGACATAGTTTAACTAATAAAAGTGGAAAAAAGGAGCTGACCTGCAGACGTAATCTCCAGACAAATATCCACAAATGGAATCTTGATCAGCATAGGTGGTCCTAAAATCTGAACCACCCCCATAGAAGAGAAGAAAGTAACACAGCAACCTTTGGCCTCTCGAAGGGAGAATGCTTTTGAGTGTGTCCTCATACAAAAGCTGCTTTTTATACATAATTAAGATTACAATAATTAAGTGAGTAATGACAGAGGCAAAAGCATCAAATTTAAAACAGAATATATTTTGACTTCTTATCACTCGCTTGGTTCATGCCCGTGACGCAAGAAAGTTAAAAGAAGAAAGAAAAAAACAGAGTGAAACTTCGAATCATAATCCATCAATGTTTGTTATTGGTTTCAAGTTTTCAACTAATGGAGGATCTAAAAGCAAAGGAAATACGTCATACCACTTGAGCTTAAGCGGAGACATAAACTTAAGCCTTACGTTTCCATCTATGTTATATGATCATAACGATAAACACGAGTATTGCATCTCTTGGCTCACTATAAATTGCATAACAAAAAAAAAGAAGCCCTCCACCATCTTTTTGACCATATTAGTGGAACCTTTATGTGCCAATTCTCCAACTTTTAAATTCTGACCCAGAAAGAAAATCTCTATCATTAGAATGAGATGAGGAGCTTATTAACCCATGCATACAAATGTTATTGGCTAGCATATTTTACAACTTTAGGTAGAGAAAGAATATAATAGCTTATTATTATACAATAGCTCTTTCTCCTTTGCTTTTACTGAAGCATGACATCCACACGAAATATCAATCTCATCCATAATCTCATCCATAACTAATGTCTTACTCACATATCATCCAAACAAGCAAAATATTCCACAGCTTAGATGTCAACATTTGAAAAAGCTTTAGCATGGTCTAGTTGTAACGACTCAACTACGGATTAATACGAACAAATAACACACAGGTAAACTTACATTTAGTTGATGCACTATTGGAACGATGACACTATTGATTCAGCAAAGATGATTTTGTATCTCACACCAGAAAGCTCGTGATGGTTGCGCCATCCCTGGAACATCTTAAACGTTTTGACAGTGGGAAAAAAATCTCAAGTCAGAGGAAAATTTTGAACTTTCACTTAGAGCCTAAACTAGTGAAGATTGAGGCAGAAACAGATCAAAGCAATTATTGGCACTCAAAGATATCGAATAATTTACTTTCTAGAAATGGGAAAACATTCAATAAATTAGAATCTGTAGGAGTGGCGCTAGATATAAAATGGTCAAGCTAATAAGAGATAGACAGAGAGGGCTATTGTATTGTTATGTAAGATTAACAAAGAACATGGACACTCTTCACGAAAAGCATCTACAATTTGTTTAGATTAGGCTGCACCTGTAACGTGTATCCATTTACTAACAGAGGCAAAGGGTAACATTATTGAAAAGTTGAGCAAAATGGACATTTATAGAGGCATACCAAAAATGATTGTAGTTAATTGATTGTAAGAAGATAAATGAACGTAGCATTACCGTTACTCAAATCTCTCAATAACCAATGTACAAAACAGAAAATTGTCTGTTCATCATACAATGTCATCAACATATCCCACACATTAACAAATAATATTTACTAAATCTCTAAAGCAAGTCAATATAATGCACTCTTGATCATTAAAATGCAACCCTCAAGAATTCAACATCTTCACAGGTACAATAGGGAAGAGAATGTCAAAACATTTCTAACTGTCAAGAAATCTACTACCAACGAAATCAAAACAATATCGTTTGATGACTCTTCGCATTTCATCGAACATGAGCAAGAGAATTCTAAACTAAATGCAAAAAAGAATGCAACATCAGGGATTATATATGCATTAACCATCTTCGAGGATATGAAATTCATCTACATTGGGCTCCACTTAGCGTTCCCTTTCTCGGATTAATTTATACATATTTTCTCAATGTGTTTGTGTGTGTCAGGTTAGAAAGGCACGCACCAATGGAACATATTCTGGGTAACGACATCGTCGTAGCAATCAATTTTCGAGTTCCAAGAGACCAATGCCGTCTCCCCTCCCCCACAAAATCGACTCAACATTGAAACCTGAGTACGCGCGACTTACGAAACCGCAATTTCTGACATTTAGGGTTTGCAAAATTGAAGGACGAAGAACGGAGCATTGACATAGCGAAGAGTATCTCGGTTAACAATCTCGAAATCGAAATCGGAGCTTGTGAGACGTGACCTCCGCTTCTCTTCCTGGAATCCCCATGGAAGCAAATATTAAAAATATTTTAAAAAAATGCCGAAAGAGACGAACTTGCACGTGTCTCACGTCTCACAGTAGGCTCCTTTTAAAATCCTTTAAAAACAATTAGTTCATAAGAACTGTAAATTTAATATGTATTTTCTTCTTGTTGATACATAAGTTCCAATCAAAACAAGAGATACAAATTATCAATAGGAAAAAAAAAAAACTAAACACACTGCGTAATCGATTATGAAGCCAAGCCGGTCCACCTAAAACGAGGTACGAATTGAAACGACCATCCCTTATAACACTCTCCGCAATGTCCCGTGCAATGGAATTAGAGTGACAAGACACAAGCTCAAATGTGATACTAGAAAATGATTGCGCAGTTCTGAAAATCGCATCCAGCAATGTTCGATATCGAGGCCAATACCGGGGCTTATACAAGGCCGCAATTGCAGCTTGACAATCCGATGAGATTATCACGTTTTGCAAACGAAGATCTCGTAAGCTTTGGACTGCCCACAAGATACACCGCAACTCAGCAACGATCCTATTTGAAGACCTTGTAAAAGCTTCTCTTGCATGGTATAGAACCGAACCATTGCAATCACGAGCAATCCAAGCTACCCCACCCATCATTACAGAATTTCTCCAATCAGCATAATTCACATTACACTTAACCACTCCTATACGTGGAGGAGACCACTTGAGATCCAAGGCTGTGCCCCGAGCAGAGCATGTGCCATACGTATCTATCTGTTGCGCATTAAGCCATTGTTTCTCTTTTTCGACCTCTTCGGATACTTGCACACTCAAATCTTCATGTTTACCTGCAAGCAAAATACAAGTTACAAAAATAAAATTGCAAAAGTCTATCGTATTTTATAAAAACATACGTCATTTCGTCTAATGGAATTGTTTTCGATAAAAGGTTAAACGACATAATATAAAAAAGATTACAAAACTCGTAAGCCATATAGTGTTTTAGCAGTGGTTGAAACTAGTTATAAAATAACTATGGATAAACATATGCTCACAAGAGGTATGAGTTAAACACAATTTTGACAAGAATCATAGATATTAATCGATCTAGCAAAAAGAAGGTTTAATTACGATTTTCGCAACCCTTACTTATGCGTCCTCTGTGATGACCAATTACAACATGAGGAGTAGACAATATCATCATCTCTTGAACCTTGTTTAAAGGTTTGACTGGCCGTTTCTAATATGCTATACCGATTATTGCTTTGAACATCTACTACGGTACCATAACGAAATTAAACAAAATGATGAGAGTTCTTATAAAATCAAGAATTGGAAAGGAAGTGGTGAAGATAACATAGGATGCATGTTACCAAATTTTATATAGGTATATGTGACCACATTTAAAGCATAGTCAAGAAAAAGAAAAACGTTACCAAATGTATATAATATGTTGAAAATTGGTAGTATTAATTAGTAATTTCCAATTTCGTGTATGCATGTAGGTATAGTATACTATAAATACGTATGGAACTATAAACGTGGGGTGGTTACACTTGTTGATAAAAACAAAAAAAATGGAACATCTCTCTGATTCAAGAATAAAGGTAACTGACTATAACATATATTACTCTCATAATCATTTTCATTTACTATATGTTTTATTAAATTTAAGGGAAATGATTTTTTTGTGTGCTTGTCTGTTGCATCAAAGAGATGAGTACATGATTGATATTTACGATTGCTATATTACGATGTATACACATTTATTGGTTTATTGGTTTATCATGTATTATTAGATTCTTGATTTTAAAATCAAATCACGTGTTATTCATTAATTGATTTCTAAATACTAATTAAATCTTGTGTTATTGGTTTAATGATTTATTGTTGGATTTCATTTCAAAATCCACGTTACATTTTAAATGGATTTGAAAGTAAAACTAAAAGGATTTAAATCCGTAGATAATATCATATTATTTTAATATCTATATGTCTTATTTCAAAATTAACAGAGGATTTGCAAGTCTAATAAAATTGCTTTATAAGTGATTGTAACAACTGTGAGTTTAGATAACGCTCATCTATATACAACTCTTTAAACACTAATGAATTTTTTTTAGAATTCTTATCAGTCCCACCTTACTGTCCAATACACGAAACTATGATATATACTTTTTGTTCCAATGTAAATAAACCATCTTGAAATATAAATATAGAAATTAAAGCATAAATCCGGTGTAAAAAAATAAAAATAAATAATTATCGCTAAGCTTAATCCACCATAAACCAATTGTAACGCGTATAAGATGATTTTCACTACGCTTAATCCAACCCTAACCAATCGTAACGCGTCCACGGAGGATAATGTACTCTGGTCTAGACTGTCTAGTGTTATAAAAAAAAAAAAACAGAAGAAGACAGTAAAAATACAATAAGGCAAAAAAAACAAAAAGAAAGGGGAAATTAAGAAAGAAGGTAAGAAAAATTCAAAGCGAGGTTCTCGGGAACTAATCTGGAAGGAGAGGGGGTGCAGAGAGAAGGAGAGAGAAGAAAGAGCGAAGACGATGGAGATGTTAGAGATGAACATTATTGGGATATTCATGGTTCTTATGTTGCTTCTCATCTCCCTCATCATCCTTTTCGCCTGCAAGCCATGGCGCTACCTTTCCCGTTTCCGATCCTCCCGTTTTTCTTCTACCTTCAAGGTATCTTCCTCCTTTCATTCTCTATTCTATCTCCTGAGTCTTCCTTCCAAGGCTTCGTTCGATTTGATTCGATGCGGCGCGGCTTTAAGACGACGATCTTTGCGAAATGATCAATCGATAACGCTTTGATCATCACTGACAAGTGTTACGTCGCTGGATCATGATGCCTTTCGCGAGTATTTTGGGAAGGTTTATTTTAATCGATTGGGGTTTTTTATGTGATTGATTGTGTGTCGACGCGGGGCGGTGAGAATAATGTGTTTTTTTTTTCTTTTTCTGAACAATCTAATTTGACTTTTGGAAATGAGAATGTGTTATTTGAGTTTTCACTGTTGGAGAAAGTTCGGTTCGCAGATGTTGTTTGGTTCCTTTGTAGCTCATGGTTTGATAGTTTTGTCTGCCTGCTCTACTTTTCTATGCCTGCTCGATTTTCACAAAAACTGTTTGTTTGAAAAAGCCTGCAATTCCAGGTACTTTTGTGTTATATGTTTTTTTCTTTCTTTTCTTCTCTAGCTACGTCTGATTCAGTTATTTGCTTGCGAAACTGTCGATTTGTTTCTGAATTTGGAGCTTGGTGCTTATCTTTGTTTCTGAATTTGTTGCAAAGAATGTTTCAGTTCAGTGAGATGGGAAAGTTTATCATGTTTGTTCCTCATTAGTTACCTATTTTGTAGGAATTCTGTGAGTTTTTTGTATTTTATTTTTCTTATTGGATAATCGAAAATGAAAATGGTAACAAACAATTGGGAAAAGGTTGAATCACTTATTCATTTATTTTCCAATTCTGCTAAACTCTACTTCAGTTGGAGCCTTACTAACGTAACAGGCGGTTTTATTCTCACTGGGAATACGATACAGCTCATCTATCGAATATGTTGCTTTTTGTGTGTAAATTTCATTTATATGCAATTTCTGCATAACTTGGATTGTATGAGAACTAAATCCGGCATATTATTATTACCTTCTTCATACAGGGAAATCTTTTCTCTGCTGAATTGAGTTTCTCATGTTTTGGCTATAGAACATCCAGTTTACGCGACTTTTTTGCTTCAGTCATTGCCCTAATACTTTCAGCGCCATTCTTTGCAGGTGGGGGATTTGCAGAGACCCCTTATATCTGATGATGGAAATTTGATCCAAGGCCAAACCAGTGAGGTAACAAGGGAATATGATTTAGAGGGAGCTTGCTATCAAAATGAAGGGCTTTTGCATTCATCTCTCACCGAGGGACGGGTTTACAAACAAAGGCTTCCTTCTTCATCTCCCCATTTCACCCAAGGTAAGTCTTTCCTCTTTCCTCCCCTCCTATCCTGCTCTACTGAAGAAAGTTGGATCGAGTCTACATCATTAGATTGATGGAAATGATACACTTGTTATCAGAATTTGCGTTATGAACTCTATGCATCACTCATTCTTCACCTTACCGATCTGCCCTAAATTATGTAGGTGAAAGCTTTGTTCTAGAAGTAATTTCTGAACTTTCTGACAATGCTTTGGTGGGCCAAACGCTAAAATATCCAGCTGAAAAAGGTACCTTGGCAGAAGTGGAAACATATGACTGGCAGGATAACAGAAGTCAAAACCTGCAACATGATCTGGAAAAGGATAGAGGTACTGATCTTTCTCCGAGACTCGTCAAAGATCAAAGTAATTTCTTTTTCTTTTGCTTCCTTAGGGTGTGTAATACAACTCCATTCCATTTCTTCAATTAGTCGTAAAGACATATATCATATTTTGTGTTAGAAGTGCAGGAAGTTGGCTGTCCCTGGAGGTCATTGCGGGTCCTGCCACTGGGCTTCAACATGCTGTGCACTCCACAAGTACCTCCAAGCTGCCAGTGAACCTTGGAAGGGTTTCTCCAGCTGATTTGGTATTGAAGGACTCAGAAGTTTCAGGGAAACATGCACAAATAACATGGAACTCTACTGTAAGGAGCTATATAGTTTTACTTATTCGACTTCTGCATGTGACTTTTTACAGTGTGCGTCACACCTGCCTGGCTTTGATTTCAGAAATTGAAATGGGAGCTGGTAGATATGGGTAGCCTAAATGGAACTCTCGTAAACTCTCGGTCAGTAAGTCATCGTGATTCAGGCAGCCGGAAGCGGGGTAACCCTGTCGAGCTTGCAAGTGAAGATATAATAACTTTGGGAACAACTACAAAGATCTATGTAAGTCGATTTGAGAGGTTAAAGTTGCTTGCTGATTCTTTGTTTCCTTATTGGTTTTCATGCAATTTATTTTTCATCTTTGGAAGGCCCGTATCTCGTCTCAGAATGAGTTTCAGATACCCTTCAAAATTGGTGTGGCCTCAGATCCCATGGCTGCACGTCGAGGAGGCAGGAAACTTCCAATGGAAGATGTCTTTCATTACAAGTGGCCGCTTCCTGGGGCTAATAAGGTTAACCTTGATTTGTGATTTTGAGCTGTTTGTGTGATGATGGACTTCACTGCTTCCGCTAAAATAATTCTAAATGTATACGGTTTCAGTTTGGGCTGTTTTGTGTTTGTGATGGACATGGGGGAGCAGGGGCTGCTCAAACCGCAATCAAGTTAGTCATTTCATTATAATTTAGATAAACTCTATTTTTTTTTTTTTTTTGTCACCCAAACTCTATTTACTATCTCTTTTATAAAATCCTCCTTGATATTTCTTATTAGGGGTTTTCTTTTAATGCTTAACCTACCAAAGATATCCTAACCTGAAAAAAGGCTGCAGTTGGTTATGCTTGAACTTCTGAAAGCATCCGCCTTTCTGAGTTTGTCTATTTGATTTTGCTTCATTTAATAATTAAATTTTGATGGAATTGAAAATTTTAGCTGCATGTGATTACTGATTAGCACATGCAAATGCGTTACAATTATGGCAGGCGTGGTTGTAGCCGGGAATAAATATCGTTGTTGAAACTTGTTCTGTTCATTTTTGTTTTGGGCTAGTTATTAAATGTTAGGAGCCTTCACTAACAACTGGAGCATTTTTGATTTGAAGTTTTGTCTCAAACAACAGCAATTATATACTTGAATATTTAAGCTAATTAAACCTATTCTCCAGAATTATTCCTGAGGTTCTGGCGAATATTTTATCAGACTCGCTGAGGAAGGAGAAAGTGTTATCACAAATGGATGCTTCGGACGTCCTTAGGGACGTGCTTGCTAAAACAGAAGCTCGCCTGGATGATCACCTATATGAGGTTCTGCAGATTGTCCTTTTCTTTCTTTTTCCTTTGATTGCATGTTAGTCTTGTTGATGACTTGGCTGGAACATTTTCATTGCTTCCTACTTTATGAACTAGTCGATCAATGCAGGGTTGTACAGCTACTGTTCTCTTGGTTTGGAAAGACGGTGAAGGAAATTTCTTCGCACAATGTGCCAATCTTGGGGATTCAGCATGTGTTATCTAGTACGTTAAAATATTATATTGCTATCTTAAGACTCTTAGTTGCGGAACTTGCATTAACCTGAGTATAAACTTGTAGCAGCATTTTTTGGTGTAGAAAGAGGGAGGGGACTTGATTACTCAGATTAGAAACAAGGATCTTGCGTGTTTAAAGCATGAGTGAGTGTGGTCTTCATAATGAAAGCCTCTTGTTTTGGAAACAGTAGATGATTTCTAATCTAGGGTTTATGGTAGAGTACATAGACACTAATAGATGAGATTTATGCTTTCCTTTGTTTCACATCGGAGTAGAATTTTGTTGAATAAGAAAAGCCCATTTGAATATCATTGTTTTGCTTTGTGTAAATAGAAAGAGAGTTTATCCCTACATTTTCCTTAATATTGATCTTAATAATCACAATTTCAGATAGTTGTTTTGCTCTCACGAATAAATGGTCTCGGCATAATAATAGTAACTTCGAGTTTTTTTAACTGATTACGATTTGCATTTGGCAGTCTTGATGGGAGATATATACAAATGACTGAAGATCATCGAGTGATTAGCTTGACCGAGAGAAAACGAATCCAAGAGGCAGGACTATCCTTGAGAGATGGAGAGACTCGGATCTGCGGTATTAGCTCAATGAAGTAAACACGCCCTGGTGGTTCCATCTTAATTGTAACAAAATGACCAAGTCTGATTTGATAAATTTTTTCAGGTTTTAACCTTGCAAGGATGCTTGGAGACAAATTTCCAAAGCAGCAAGACAGCCGTTTCAGTGCAGAGCCATATATAAGCCAGCCTTTGCGTATCGATCTATCTAGTAAAGATGTATTTGCTCTATTGGCTAGGTAAAATACATAAACGTAATAAGCTTGTCCCTTGTTCTCATTCTTTTTTGCTTATTCTAATAACCGAAAAAACAATTCTGTAGTGATGGGTTATGGGATGTGGTAAGTCCGAAGAAAGCTGTGCAGCTCGTACTTCAGGTAAGCATTTTTTGAATCATCAAGACATTTGCTATGTCTTAAAACCTCGATCTCATGTAGTGTTTTATGTTTAAAACGAATGTATCAGATGAGAGAGAAAGAGAGAGGGACAGAGAATATCGCAGAGAAGATAGCAAACGGTCTGCTGAATGAAGCCAGAGCGATGCGTACAAAGGACAACACCTCCATTATTTACTTAGATTTCGATACTTCCTTGTAATGTTAGGAGAAATCTTTTTAATATATTTGGGAAGTGTCGTTCTTTTGTGTACAATTAATTTATATCTCTGTTAGTATTCCTAGGGTATAAGAGAGAAAAAAAAAAAAAACTTCAGGTGCAGAGAGAGCTTTAGGGTGGGGTCTGGGCGGGTGATGTTGGTTTCATCTCTTGCTTATATAATATTAATAATATTATTAAAGTTTTTCACTTTTCGTATTTTTATTCTTTGGTGAGAATGATTTTTTTTTCTGACTAATTTATCATTTTTGATTCATGTACAACTCTACTGAAGGTAGTCTAGTAGTTTGTGACCGTCTCATCACCGCATTCAGACCCGCCTAATGAATCTGTTGACAAACAAAGGAAACAAAACAAACACTATTTGCTTATCGTTCTTAGAACTTAGAGAAAAACATATAACTGTTCTCTACACACGTCTGCTCATAATTACACATCTATATGATGTAAGTGATAAAACTTCGAAAATATTTTTGTTATGACATAAAATAAAATATTATATAAAAATGGAATGATTTTTGTAATCTGTCTTATCGCATTTTGGAATTAACACGTATACTATGTTTGACTGACATATATGGAATAAACCAAATAGTAAACATTAGTCAAGAATTTCAGATATTTTGGGATTCATTCCTTTAGAAATCTTACTACCTAAATCGGAAATTTGACCCAACAAATATCAGTTCAACCGATTGAATATCTTAAATTTGCATTAAAAAAAAATTCGAGTTGTTCAACCTTAAAACAAACTAAGAAATAAGAACCCAAAAAGATTTGAAATTGAGAAAAAAGAAAAAACGAAGCGAGCCCAAAATAAGGAGTAGTTCGCGCGTCCACACTAAAAGCATGTGTCCCTACATCACCAGATCCCACCCTCATTTATGAAACGTCATTATATCCCCTCAACGGTTAACCAACCCCTACACATCATCTTCTTACCAGTTCCCTCAACCACAAGATTTTGGGAAAAAAAACAAAAAAATGGGTCTGCATCCAATTTCCGACGCCAACGAACACAGTCCCTTCGGATCTCTCACCGCCGACGAATTCTACGCGAAACATTCCGTTAGCCACTCCTCCGCCTTCATCACCAACCCTCGTGGTCTTAAGCTCTTCACTCAATGGTGGTCTCCACTCCCCCCAACTAAACCAATCGGTATCATCGCCGTCGTTCACGGCTTCACCGGCGAATCCAGCTGGTTCCTTCAGCTAACATCAATCCTTTTCGCTAAATCTGGTTTCATCACCTGCGCGATCGATCACCAAGGCCATGGATTCTCCGATGGACTCATCGCTCATATCCCTGACATCAATCCTGTCGTCGATGACTGTATCTCCTTCTTCGATGACTTCCGTAACCGTCAGACTCCGTCAGATCTGCCGTGTTTTCTCTACTCTGAGTCCTTAGGCGGCGCGATTGCTCTCTACATCTCGCTTCGTCAGAGAGGTGTTTGGGATGGACTTATCCTTAACGGAGCTATGTGTGGAATCAGCGATAAATTCAAACCGCCGTGGCCGTTGGAGCATTTGCTCTTCGTCGTCGCTAATCTTATCCCTACCTGGCGCGTTATCCCCACCCGCGGTTCAATCCCTGAGGTTTCTTTCAAGGAGCCTTGGAAGAGGAAGCTTGCCATGGCTAGCCCTAGGAGGACGGTTGCGAGACCACGCGCCGCCACGGCTTATGAGCTGATCCGTGTCTGTAAGGATCTGCAGGAGAGGTTTGAGGAGGTGGAGATTCCGCTTCTGATCGTGCACGGCGGAGGCGATGTTATTTGCGACGTAGCGTGCGTCGAGGAGCTTCATCGGAGAGCGATTAGCGAGGATAAGACGATCAAGATCTACCCGGAGTTATGGCATCAAATGATTGGGGAATCGGAGGAGAACGTCGATCTGGTTTACGGTGACATGCTGAATTGGCTTAAGAGCCGTGTGGAAAGCGCCGCTGAAAGGAAGGCACGCGCCGCCGTTGACGACGGAGCTTAAGAGTCCTTTTTACTCCTTGAGTGTTGTGTTGTCAATCCAATAGGGCAGTGCCATCTGGCAAGCTAGTATTTATGGTTCACTGTTTCGTAGCACATGGTTTACAGTTAAACCAATACCTTTGGGTATCAATAAATTAGAAATATAAATTTCGTTAACAAATAAAAAAGATAAAAAAATATTTGAAATTTAATTGTTAGGATTCTCCTATCAATTTAAGTACATTTTCAAATAATCGTCAACACATTTTCAAATAATCGTCAACCATCTGGTATTAATATGTCGTTTCCGGCTATATGCTTAAATCATAAATGTTGACAAAAAAAAAAAGTTTATTCTGACGTACTCTCGTTTAGACGAAAAGTAAAAAACGTAAATTGTAAACTTAACGTTCAAGTTGATAGGCCCAACCTTTTAAGGTAATAGAGGCCCATGAATCCAGTAAGAACCCAAAACCACATAAACCCTGCGAAATTCTCCGCGGCTGCAGCAGTCGCCGGCGGCAGAAATGGGGAAGAAGAACAAGAGAAGTCAAGACGAGCCTGACCTGGAACCGGAACCAGAGCTTACGACAAGGATTGACGGAGATTGTAAAAAGAAGAAGAAGAAGAAGAGAAGCCATGACGATACGGAGATAGAACCGGAGCAAAAGATGAGCATCGACGGAGACGCGAAGGAGAAAAAGAAGAAGAAGAAGAAAAGCCAAGAGGAAGAGCCGGAGATTGAGTCGGAGCAACCGAAAACACAAGAAGAGGAACTGCGAAATGTAGAAGACGGCAGAGCCACTGTTAGCATAGCCATAGCTGGTTCAATCATCCACAACACTCAATCACTCGAGCTTGCCACACGCGTAATCTTTCTCTCTCTCTCCCCCCTTTGGTTGCTCTGTTTTTGATTCCCAGACAATTTCAAGTCCTCTTCTTCCATTTCTAACATTTCTCAGCTTGCCGGTCAAATTGCTCGTGCAGCCACAATTTTCCGAATCGACGAGGTATGTTATTCCTCTTCTTTCAATCCACAGAGCTCTCAAAATTTGTTGGTGTTGCATCAAAACTACGCTATTGGACTACAATTTGTACTAAATTCAACCTTGTTGTTTTTAATCAGATCGTAGTGTTTGACAATAAGAGCAGCTCAGAAATCGAATCTGCTGCTACGAATTCTTCTGATAGCAATGAAAGTGGTGCCTCCTTTCTCGTTCGTATCTTGAAGTATCTAGAGACACCACAATATTTGAGAAAATCTCTCTTCCCCAAGCAAAATGATCTTCGATATGTGGTGTGTACTTGCTTTTCTGAAGTTTTTCTTTCTCTTCAATCTTTTCACTTTTGTATTCAATCTTTCTTTCCTAGTGTCTTCTGACCAGTTTTTGTTTGTTTTGTTTGATATTTAAAAGGGTATGTTGCCACCTCTTGATGCTCCTCACCATCTGCGTAAACACGAGTGGGAACAATACCGTGAAGGTAATATCAAAGCTTAATATGCATCTAATGAGATTGCCTTAAACTCGCGCCTTTGCAAGTCTTGATTACATCTTTAGAGATACCATATGAAATAAAAAAATATCTTACAAGAAGCTGGTGTGGAGAAATATGAATCAAGCTACTACATTTCTTTGTTGTGGAAAAGCTGTGATATTGTGGATTTCAGTTTTTTTTCACCTTTGTTTTGAAAATGATAACCTTATAGGTGTGACGTTGAGTGAAAAGGCTCCAAACTCTGAGGGTACAATGGTTGATGTGGGTTTAAGCAAGGTATTGTTAGTTCTTCGTAAGTTGGGTTTTACAAAAAAATTTGCATGGGATTGACCTTCGTTTGATGCTTGTGATGCAGAGTGTTGTTGTTGATCAAGTGCTTAGTCCAGGAGTTAGAGTCACGGTAGCCATGGGAACCAACCGCGATTTAGGTACTGATAATTTCTCTATATTCTTTCAAAATTCAAGCTATCGTATTCATCTGTCTTCTATCTTAGAATTGCGATTTACACTGTTTCTCAGATTTTCATTGCAAGAAAATCATCACCTAGATAAATTTAGACGCTGAAAAAATGCTACCTATATTTACTTATTGACTTATTATATCTCGAATTCGGTTCATCTAGATATGGTACGCCAGATTGTTCCGCCCTCTAAGCCAAGGGAAGAAGCAAGAATGTATTGGGGATACAAAGTACGATATGCATCACAATTAAGTTCAGTATTCAAAGAATGCCCTTTCCAGGTAATACTAATGATACTCTGCTCCTCATCCTTCTATGAATTAAATCATATTTCCTGCTCAACCTTATTTCTTAATACGAAAAGCAGGGTGGATACGATTATTTGATTGGTACCTCGGAGCACGGCCTGGTAATTAGTTCATCAGAGCTGAAAATACCAACATTTAGGTGAATCTCATTTCCCCTTACGTGATATAAGTATGTGTTGAAAGACATTATTAGTAGTTTAAATTTGGGGGACTGACTTAGATGGTTGTGGCATGAAATCATAGGCACCTATTGATTGCATTTGGTGGACTTGCCGGGCTTGAAGAAAGTATTGAAGATGATGATAAGTATAAGGTAACCTCATAGTCAGCTTTTTATCTTTCACATTAATTGTAAAGTTGTCAAAGAGTTTTTTGTCTGTACTATACTACTGTGTTTTGACATGGACACTAATGAAAAGACTTCATTTATACAGGGGAAAAACGTTCGAGATGTGTTTAATATATACTTGAATACTTGTCCACATCAAGGAAGCCGAACCATTCGAGCAGAGGTATTCACAGATTTTTCTTATGAGTGTTGCTTTTCTTTCTGTTTATGTGAAATGGGTCTAGACTTTTATACGTTCCGGGATGATTCAGCTGAGGACATTGTGCGATAAATATGCAGGAGGCGATGTTTATATCACTTCAGTACTTCCAGGAACCCATTAACAGGGCAGTGAGAAGACTTTAAGCTTGATAAAAGAGTCAAACAAGCTATTGTTCTCATCGATTTTGAGGTTTTTTTGAAGAAGAGTGATGTACTGTAATTGTTTTAGAATTTGGACCAAGTTTATATTTTTTTACTAGCTCAATTTTGGGCCTTTTAATTTTTCTTCCAATATTGGCAGACTAAATGTACTCATCTGTACACTGAAATTTAAAGGCTATTTAGTTGTGTTCTAAAAAGTGGTTTAGACGGTCTCCTAAACCCTGTTTAGATGCGATGCCTAAAATCGTATAGGTCTTGTTTCAGTGTATTTTTCCAATTTTTAACTACATAAATTTAAAATTTATAAGTTTATTTTCATATATATATACATGTAGTTATAAACACACATGTTGTTTGATACGAATGAAATAAATGTTTTAGCTAATTTTTGTTTTTAATATTTTTACTTTTTTTATAGGTACTTTCGTATTATTTTTATTTATAATATATAAACGTTTAAACTGCCTTAAATCGCCTAGATTCCGATTATGCGTTTTAGATGCTAGGCGTTGGGTCATTAGCCAAAATTTTAGTTGACATATACATAAAATTCAAAATTAAGTACTTCCCAACTAATCCTGGACAAATTACCGAAAAACTATTTCGGAACCAAACAATATTAGGAGGAACCAAATTGAGCCGAATAACCAAAAAAGTTTAAACGGATTCTAAACTTTCCTACACAAGTACTCGAACTAAAACGAACCGAGATTATTGTAGTGGATTTGTCAAAACTCATTAAAATACTTCCGAATTCAGTATATATTTACACATTGAAAACATCAAATCCAATAACACATCCTTAGTATATATATACCTTTGATTAATCACAGTGGCGGATCTAGAAATTCTATTTGCTGGGGGCAAAAATATAACAAAAATAATATATTAAAATATCAAATAAAACATAAAAATGTCATATGGAAACTTCAAAACATCTTACAAATGCACCATACGCTCATTTATCATTTGAAACCTTTTATCACATTTTCATTTGTGACAGATTCTAACAACTCTTTTTCAATATAGCAAACGAGACAATCACTTAGAAACTGGTCTCCAATTCTATTGCGTACAGTTGTCTTCACCAGTTTCATTGCAGAAAAACATCTCTCAACACTTGCTGTAGCAACTGGTAAAGTTAAGACTAACTTCAAAAGCCTGTAAACCAAAGGATGTGCAAGATGTTTTTGGGTTTTCACCATCAAATGGGAAAGATCTCCAAGATTTTTCAGATTCTTAAACCGTTCATCTCTGCGCACATTGTCAATATAGATATCAAGATGCTGCTCAAGAGACAAAATCTCCCCATAGCTGAAGTCATCTGGATAAAACTTGACCAACCTCACCAATTTTTCCTTATCAAACTCGTGGAATGAATCAAGAGGACTTAAAGAAGTCATACAAATAAGTAGATCAGTGTTTACCTCCGTAAAACGATCATTGAACTCTTGAAGCTGCAAATCTAGAATAGTGTAAAAGCAGTTAACCTTATAATGATGCATGGTGGTTATATTGGTTCTCTTTCTTGGTTTCCTTGGATCAAAAAGCTCTGTCTTTTGATACGCTATACTCTAGCCAAGTACCATACTGTTCAAACCAAGCTGGGTTAAATCACCTCAATGCATTACCTATCTTTGTTTTCTTAAAAGCATGACCATAAAGTTGACATGGACCTCTAGCAAGATATTTGCGTTTATTTCGTCTCTTTGATTTGGATGAAAATTCATTATCTCTTTCCTTTTGATTTGGATGAAAATTCATTATCTCTTTCTTTTCACCATGATCATATGGCAAATCATCGACATTGATGGTAGAAGTTGAAGGAGTTGCTCTTTTAAAATATTTTTCCATTGATTACCTATAAAAAATATATATATAATCAATTATATAAATAATTTGAACTCATATAACTGAAAGTATATTATAACACTAAAATAAATTATACAAAACAATAAGTAATCTATTTGTGTTCGAAAACTTTTGAATTTCCAATGATTAATGTACATCGTAACATTTAAAGTATTAGATACACTCATACACAAAGATTTATGCCAAACAATATAACATTTGTAAATTATTAAAGCAATTCTCTTTCCTAGTTCATAAAATCTGACACTCTTGTCGTGACATTTAAAGTCAAACAAGAAAAAAAAAAGTTTTTTCTTAGTTCAAATTTGCAGGGAAGGAAAGACAAACGACATAATATATAACAGTGAAAAGTTTCATTGATATTTCAGAGATAGATACGTAGTCAATCTCTTTAACTGATAAACTCAATATTTATTTCTATCAAAATCAAAACATATAACAAAGTTAATTTGCAGGGTTTGTTTGCATAAATATCAGAAGAAAAGAAGTCAAACTCGGCCATGCCCACATTAAATCAAATCCATTAACGAGACTATAAAATATATAACTAAGTAACTCATCGATCAATCATCTTCCACTGATTTTAAAATCACAAACTCAACTCATGACTACTCTGATCAATTTCTGTCGCACAACGAAGAAAAACAAGTAATTGGTTCCAAGGACAACGAAAAAACTCACCAGGACAATGAGAAAATTCACCAGGATCCAGTTTTTTTATGGCTTTTCAGAATACTAGGAGAAGAGAGAACAAACCAAAACTTAGATTCTAAATTAGGGTTTTAGAAATTTTAATTTAGAGTTAAATATTTGTTACAATTTAGAAAAAAAGTAATTGGGCTATGGTGAAAATAAAAAAATATGGGCCATAAAAATTATGTTGTTAGAAAAGTTTCTAGAACAATAATTATTTAATAATTAATGTTAGATATTTTAATTATTTAATACGTTATTCATTAAGTCGGTTATAACATGTGATAGATATTTGTATATTTTATATGTCACTAAGGCGGTCGTAACTCCACTATAAAAGGGAGTCGATCAGTTAAATGTTGATACACAACATAATAATAGAAAAGCTTCTTTATCTCTCCTTCCTTCGATCAACAATACAAAGAAGAAAATATCACTATAACATAAATTAAAATATTCTATAAATTAAATATTATTCATAACACGTTATCAGCACGRCCGCTTATCCGATTTAAGTCCGAGCTAATCTCTATCCGAGATTCCGATCCTTATCCAATTTAAGGTATAATCTAAGGTATGATTTAATTTATTGTTAAATCATTTTAATTCATAAATTATTATTTATATGGAAGGTTCTACCTTTTAATTATTATGGAAGGCTATGCCTCCTCAAATATATGGTAGGCTCTGCCTCCTCACTCATATGGAAGGCTATGCCTCCTAAATAAATTTAAATTATTTTATTATTTTATAACTTATGATTTAAATTATTTCGTCATCTATATATATTTATATATATTATTATATATGTGTAGATAACATGTCAAATTTGGCAAAGCTCGATATCGCTGCCCTTGATATATCTGGAAATAATTATATGACATGGGCATTAGATGCAAAGATGCATTTAAAAGCAACGGCTTCGGATGCATGACGACAAAACGGTCCCGAAGATAAAAAGGCGCTATGATATTTTACGCCACCACCTCCATGACAACTTAAAATTGAATACATCACGAAAGAAGATCCTGCAGATCTTTGGCAATCACTCAAAGATAGGTTTGATCACCAAAAATATGTGATCTTACCAAAAGCTAGACATGAGTGGTTAAACCTCCGGTTTATGGATTATAAAAKTGTAGGTGATTATAATTCGCTGAATTACTTCAARGATGATGTTATGTGGAGAGAAAATAACCGATAATGATATGATCGAAAAAACTCTCCAAACATTTCATCCTGTGAATGTATCACTACAACAACAATACCGGACAAAAGGTTATACTCGGTATTCGGAGTTAATGAATACACTCCTAGTTGCCGAGCAAAATAATGAACTCGTGATGTTAAATTATAAGACTCGCCTTCGGATCGCAACATTCCTGAAGCGAATGTCGCATCCTCATCCAGATGATAATGGCGACAAGGACAAGGTAGAGGTGGTCGGGTCGTCGCGCGTGGAGGCGAGGTGGACAAGGAAGGGGATTCAACAATAATAGTTACAACGCGGGAAAGGCCAACAAAAATAACAAGAAAAACGATAATGCAAGCGCGGTAACTACCCAAAAGGAAAATATATGTTACAGATGCGGAATGAAAGGTCATTGGACGCGTACCTGTCGTACACCTAAACATCTCGCCGATCTGTATCAAGAATCCCAAAAGGCAAAAGAGAAAAATGGCGAAACTAATTTTGTCTCTGATGAGCATGGACCTTCATTCGATAATACTCATCTTGATATTGCGGATTTTCTCGTTGAACCGAGTGATGTTAACGAGTAATAAGATGAGTAGACAATGTAATATAATGTAATATATTGTCTAAGGTCGATGTAAAATAATGTCTTCCTGAAGAAGACTATAAAATAAAAGGTTTAATGTATAATATATTTTATATTGTAATATAATGTTTAATATTATTTAAAATGAACCATTTTTATTAATAATACAAGCGATTACAAAGAACACCATTACATAAAATAATAAAACGACATTAACAATAAACTCTCCGTGGGTATACTCCCCAACGAAGAGACCATAAATACAAACAATAATTAAAACTAAACAAATCATTAAACAAAATCTAAACATCTTCAAAACTAAAACTAAATGAATAAGAAGGGATGAGATTTTTGAATGAATGAATGAGTGTATTTATAGATTGAAATTTTTTTCTAGCCGTTGGAAAAGTGTAAATTTTTTGAAAAATTAATAAAAATAAATTCATCATGACCGTTGGGCATAAATCCGACCGTTAGTGATGTATTAAAATTCGATCTGAAATTTTATATGATCAGTTGAATTTTAAAAGTTTTGGATAAATTTTTTTCAAATTTTTATTGTAATAAATATGATAAATATTGTTAAACATGTTTTTAATATATCTCCTGTTTATTTTAACCCAGAAGATGTCAAAATTTGTGAACGGAGATGGAGATATATGTCTGGCAGATAGTGCAACGACGCACACGATATTAAAAGATAAAAAATATTTCTCCGATCTAAAAYTAAAAGAAAGTGGAGTAAATACTATATCGGAAATGCAAAATTATTATGGGTTCGAAGAGCCCACTCAATGCCAAGGAACAAAGTTTGAAATAAATGATGCATTATATTCCCCAAGTCTTATAAATTTGTTAAGTTTCAAAGATAATGGATAAGAATAAAAAATAATGGCATTGAATATCTTTGCATCACAAAAATAATTTCGAGAGAAAATATATATTGAAGAACCGCCTTTTTCTTCGGATTATATTCCAAAAATTAATATGATTGAATCATATGCCACGAAACCGTAAGTTTACCGATATATTTAAAGTATGGCATGAAAGACGGGTCATCCCTGTTCAATCATGATGAGAAAAATTGTGAAAATTTAATGGCCATCCATCGAAAGACGAAGATCTTTCAATCAAATGAATTTTTATGTGATGCATGTTCTCGGGAAAACTTATAATTCGCCATCACCACTAAAATTGGGAATGAATCACCAAAATTTTTGAAAGAATACATGGTGACATATGTGGACCGATCCACCCATCGTGGACCATTTCAATATTTTATGGTATTAATTGATGCATCAAGATGGTCCATGTGTCTTTTGACGACACGAAATATGGCATTGCATTTATTTCCCAAATAATCAGTTAAGAGACAATTTCCTCGATTATACTATCAAGAAAGTAAGACTTGATAATGCTGGTGAATTTACTTGCCTTTAATGATTTTATGTCACATCGATTGAACATCCAGCTCCACGCATACACAAAATGGCTTCGAATCTTTGATTAAACGGTTGCAATTAATTGCTGACCGCTAATAATGAGAACAAAACTCCCAATTCTCGTATGGGGACATGCTATCTTGCATGCGCAGCGTTGATTCAAATTCCAAGTGCATATAATAAATATTCCCCATTACAATTAGATCCGGTCAGCCAAATATATCGCATCTCGTGTTTTTGAGCAGTGTATACCTATGCACCTCCTCAACGTACAAAATGGGACCCCAACGGAGATTGGGTATTTATGTTGGTTATACGTCACCAAGTATAATTGCTATTCAACCACAACCGTGATATGTTTACTGCTTGCGATGCCATTTTAATGAAAATGAGCCCATCGTTGGGAGGAATTCGTGAAATTCCAAAAGATATCACATGGTATTCACCATCGCTGATATCCTGGATCCTCCTACGAAACAACGTGAACTCGGCGTAAAATTGTACTTACAAAATATGGCAAACGAAGCTAGATTGCAGGATACGAAAAGGTGACAAAATCATATATACCGGCGCAAATGTTCCATCAAGAATTGAAGTTCGCAGAACAGATCGATGCTAATAAAATAAATGACCTAAAGTTCTAAAGAGGGGAGACCTATGGGTTCTAAAGACAAAACTCTCCGGAAGAAAAAGGCTATGGGAGAATCAAATTCACATAAAGAGGTTCCTGAAGAAACCCAAAATGAGGAAAGTCCAGAAGATTTAAATGAAATAGTTCCAGGAGAACTACCAAAAGAAAATATCCCTGAAGAGGGACACGATACAGAAAAATATGAGATGTCCATAAATTATGCCCAAAATGAAAAAGTATGGGAAAGAAATGAAATAGATAATGATGATGGAATTTTCTCATTTTCTGTATCCAAAGAAATTGAAAATGAAAATGATGATCCAGAACCAAGGTCCATATCAAAATGCCGGAAAAGACCTGACTGGGAGAAATGGAAGATGGCCATGCAAAATGAATTAATCTCCCTTAATAAGAGAAATGTTTTTGGACCTGTGGTCACTACACCTAAGAATGTGAAACCAGTTGGGTGCAAGTGGGTATTCGTGAGAAAACGAAATGAAAATAATGAAGTCACAAGATATAAAGCCCGACTAGTTGCCCAAGGTTTTTCCCAAAGACCGGGAATTGATTATGAAGAAACATATTCTCCGGTAATGGATGCAATTACGTTCAGATATTTAATGAGTTTGACAACATCCCATAATTTAGAAATGAATCTTATGGATGTAGTGACAGCGTATCTATATGGATCACTTGATAATGAGATATATATGAAAATCCCAGAAGGGATGAAAATGCCTGAAGCATTGAGTTCAAAGTCTATGGATATATGTTCGGTCAAATTACAGCGATCACTTTACGGATTAAAACAATCTGGACGCATGTGGTACAATCGTTTAAGCGAATACCTTTTAAAGAAGGGTTACGTTAATAATACAATATGTCCATGCATTTTTATAAAGAAATCCTTGAACGGATTTGTGATCATCGCTGTTTATGTTGACGACTTGAACATAATCGGGACTCATAAGGAGATTGAAGAAACAATGAAATCATGAATTTGAAATGAAAGATCGAAAGACAAAGTTTTGTCGCTCCAGATAGAGCACCTCCAAGATGGGATATTCGTGCATCAATCAAATTATACAAGAAAACTCCTCAAACGTTTTAATATGGATAAAGCAACTCCTTTGAGTACTCCAATGGTTAATAGACCGCTCAATGTCGAAAAAGATCCATTTAGACCATGTGAGGATAACGAAGAAATTTTRGGTCCTGAAATACCTTATATGAGCGCTATTGGCGACTACGATTCGCAAATCGCACACCGATATACTTTTGCTAATTTACTTGCAAGATATAACTCATCTCCCACACGAAGACATTGGAACGGAATAAAACATATTTTCCGTTATCTTCAAGGTACAATAGACTTAGGATTATATTATCCTAGAAATTCAAAATCGTGTTTAGTTGGTTTTGCAGACGCAGGTTATCTATCGGATCCACATAAAGCAAGATCCCAAACTGGATATATATTCACAATAGGAGGAACTGCAATCTCATGGCGATCTCAGAAACAAACACGTCGCTTTCATCAATTATGCAGATTATCGCACTCCATGAAGCTAGAATGTGTGTATGATCATGATCAACATATTCAAGAAGCAAGTGGTATAACCGTGAATAAAGAACCCACAACCATATTCGAAGATAATTCTGCATGTGTCACACAAGTTAAAGAAGGTTATATCAAGAGCGATAGGACAAAGCATATCCCACCAAGATTTTTCTCTTATACTCAAGAACTCGAGAAGAATGGTGAAGTTAATATTGAATACATTCGCTCCTGTGATAATTCAGCAGACCTCCTTACAAAAGCGCTACCCACCACGATGTTTAAAAAGCACGTTCATAGCATCGGGATGCGTCATCTACGAGATTTATGAAGAAAAATATTTTTCAGAATATGTTATCTTTTCCTTTTTATCCCATTGGTTTTTCCATGACAAGGTTTTTAACGAGGCAGTACATATTAAATAATTAAGGGGGAGTGTTAGAAAAGTTTCTAGAACAATAATTATTTAATAATTAATGTTAGATATTTTAATTATTTAATACGTTATTCATTAAGTCGGTTATAACATGTGATAGATATTTGTATATTTTATATGTCACTAAGGCGGTCGTAACTCCACTATAAAAGGGAGTCGATCAGTTAAATGTTGATACACAACATAATAGAAAAGCTTCTTTATCTCTCCTTCCTTCGAACAACAATACAAAGAAGAAAATATCACTATAACATAAATTAAAATATTCTATAAATTAAATATTATTCATAACAGGGTCAATTTTTCCTTTTTTGGTGGGGGCATAATTTAAGTTATAATAAAATTACATTAAAAATCAAAAAAAAAAAAAAATTTAGTGGTGGCAGCTGCCATCGTTGCTCACAACGTGGGTCCGCCTCTGTCAATCAGTAAATCCAAGAACACTTACGCATATTTGAAATCAAACATGATTTTGCGAAATAACCGAAATATGTGAAAATCAGTAATATATCTGTCGTATAACTACTTACGTAAAGTGGGCCATTAATTTGCAATAAATATTAAAATGAGCCTCAAAGGCTCAAAGGCCGGCCCAGAATAAAGAAGGGTAATTTTGTAAAACCGAAAAGATTAGACCCTAATAGACCGGTGCGCGTGAGGTACTGACTAATCTATCGTTGGTGGTTCAGTTTCTCTCCGTCTCGTTTATCTTTTGGGGGCTAAACTCTCTCAGGACACAGCGACAGAGAATTTGAAGAAAAGAAAAAGAAAAAAAAAACGGAACGGCAACAGAAAATTAAAAATAATCTAATTGACAGTTGAAATCGAAACAGAGAAAGTTCCCGCCATGGTGAAGCAGCTACAGCAGCAGGACGATCCCATAGAGAAGACGAAGTCTCTGATCTCTGCTCTCAACTACGTTTCTCGCGACCTCCTCTTGCCTTCTCACCTTTACGATTCCGTTTCCTCCATCTACCATGGCTCCGTCTCCGATCTCTCTTCTCCGCCTCTTTCTGTAAGCTATTTTCATCGGAGTTTCTTCGATTTCCTTTTTTCTTCCATGTTCGAATTCGTCGATTTTTGTGTGTTTGTGAATCGAATTTTCTGATTCTGTGCTTCTTCACCTCCTTCTCTAAGCAATTCCTCTAATTTCCTACTCGATTTTCGTATTCTCTCATGTTCGGATTTGGGGATTTTTGTGATTGTTTATGAGGTTGTTCTATGCTTCTTTTTTTCGAGTGTCTTTGGTATAGTTTCGGTACAGGCTTTTTGTCTGTGGCTTATATTTCAGAGAGTTTACTTTTAATTGGTGTTTGCAGGACAATTGTATTACTCCCAATGGAGGTGATTTGATGAGTGAGTTCGAAGATGCACTTTTGAAGCAGCGACCAAACGGTGAATCAGGCTCTAGTCTGGCCAAATTAAAGGAAACTCGGTATAAGAGTCGTATCCAGAACCGATTAGCTGAACTTGAAGGTGATTGCTGATTTTACCGTTTCTAATTTGTTGCAAACTATCTAGATTTCTCCTGCTTGTAATTCGTTGTCCATTAGGTTTCTGAAAAAGCCTATGGAACCAATTATCCTGTGAGGGGACTGCTCACTCTTGTGTTTTGAATCAGGATTACCTTCCAATAGAGGTGAAGATTTGCAGGAAAAATGCTTACTTGAGCTTTATGGACTTAAGGTATGTGTGACACTAGAGTGATCTTTATCTATTATGTGACACCGTTTAAAAATTTTTTTTTTTACACTGACTGTGTCTCGTTTGTGTATGGCAGTTACAAGAACTACAATGCAAGGTTCGGGCTGAGGTGAGCGCGGAATACTGGCTGCGTTTAAATTCTGCACATCCCGAAAGCCAACTATATGACTGGGGCATGATGCGGTTGCCTCGCCGAATGTATGGGGTTGGTGATCCTTTTGCTATGGAAGCTGATGATCAGTTCAGAAACAAGCGTGATGCCGAGGTTATTTGGTTTCTAATCCAACGCGAAATTGCTTGCTCCCAGATTTTATACTTTTACCTAATGATGATTTGTTTTTTCGAATGGAAACTGATGACGTTTTGAGATGATAGGAACAAGTCCCTTTTAGAAGAAAAACTAGACTAGGAGTTGAGGATATATCTTACTAGGTTCCTCTTTTTGTTTAGAGAGACGAATTTTGTAGAATTGTCTAAAACCTGTACAAAAATTCTTGTTGCGAGATATGCTGATATGATTTTATGATTTTTATCTCCTTGCTGATGCGTTTAGACTCTTTGTTCAGAGGTTATTACGGTTAGAAGAAGAGGAGAAGAATCTGATTGAAGCGACGCAGAGAAAATTCTTTGCAGAAGTACTCAACGCTGTTCGTGAATTCCAGTTGCAAATTCAGGCGTCTCAGAGACGGTGTAAGCAAAGAAATGATTTTGTCCAGGTATGATATCCCTGGCATTATGTTTGTCATTGCTCACTTTTCTTGCCATAGAACCCAGGACATAATTTAGCTATATATCCTTCAATATCATAATTATACTAATTTTTACAAAAAGAAATTATTGCCGTCTATCTAACAGGGCTGGCATGGAAAACAAAGGCTACGTGCTACCCGAGCTGAAAAACTGCGGATCATGGCGCTTAAATCTGATGATCAAGAGGAATATATGAAACTAGCAAAGGAGAGTAAGAACGAAAAACTAACCCTTTTTCTAGAGGAGACAAACAAAATCTTTGTTAGTTTGGGAGCTGCAGTCCAGCGTCAGAAAGATGCCAAACTTTCAGAAGGCATCAAACTACTGAAAGGCTCAGAATCTGACTTATCTGAAGTTGATGCTCCTGAGGATGTGCTTCCTGACCAAGATATTGAGATCATTGAGTCTGACAATAATGATGATTCTAATGACTTACTAGAAGGCGAGAGGCAGTATAACTTGGCTATCCATTCAATACAAGAGAAGGTAATTTTGATTGTCTTTTAGTATTTAATAGGAGTATGGTGAAGTTTGTTTAACTCAGCTATCAATGCTTTCTTTAACAGGTGACGAAGCAGCCATCCCTTCTACAAGGTGGGGAACTAAGATCCTACCAATTAGAAGGGCTTCAATGGATGGTCTCTCTATACAACAACGACTATAATGGAATTTTAGCTGATGAAATGGGTTTGGGAAAGACTATCCAAACAATTGCACTGATTGCGTATCTTCTTGAGAGTAAAGATGTGCATGGGCCTCATCTAATAGTGGCTCCAAAAGCTGTGCTACCAAATTGGGAAACTGAGTTTGCAACTTGGGCACCCAGGTATGTTCCAAACAACCTTTTATTTTCCATTAATTGCATTGGTATGGATGTTGTGTATGAAATATGCTTCACTTTTGTCCATTTGGCAGCATTTCCGCTTTTCTTTACGATGGATCGAAAGAGAAAAGAAGTGAAATACGTGCAAAAATAGCAGGAGAATTTAACGTGTTGATAACCCACTACGATCTTATCATGAGAGATAAAGCATTTTTGAAGAAAATTGACTGGAACTACATGATTGTTGATGAAGGACATCGGCTGAAGAACCATGAATGTGCTCTCGCAAAGACTCTAGGAACAGGGTATGTTTCTGTATGAATCTCTGGTCTTTTATTAGTCTATCTAGTTTCTTAAAGAAATTTTATACATACCTTCTTACGCATTAGCTTGATGAAGTCTGAAATGATTGGTTGTTACTCTGATTTATCTCATGCTGTCACAGAGGAACTTTGAATACATTTTTCTTACACTAATTTTTCCTGGATGCAGCTATCGCATTAAGCGCAGACTTCTATTAACTGGGACACCCATACAAAACAGTCTGCAAGAACTATGGTCGCTGCTTAATTTTCTCCTTCCTCACATCTTTAACTCGGTTCAGAATTTCGAAGAATGGTTTAATACTCCTTTCGCAGAACGTGGTACTGCCAGTCTTACAGATGAAGAGGAGCTGTTAATTATTAACCGTCTGCATCATGTGGGTTTATTATGCTCCTATAATGCCTAAACATTTTTTTAGCAAATTCGCTATGCAAAATACTCAATGTTAATGTCACTTTCAGGTCATAAGGCCGTTTCTACTGAGAAGGAAAAAAAGTGAAGTTGAGAAATTCCTTCCTGGAAAGACACAAGTCATACTGAAGTGTGATATGTCGGCTTGGCAAAAGTTGTATTACAAACAAGTTACAAACGTAGGCAGGGTCGGTCTTCAAACGGGTTTGTAGCTTAGCTTCAACTTCTATTCTCTCTCAGATCTTTTCATCTTTCGGTAAAGAACATAAATCAGGAAGTTAAACTGCTAAATTGCTAATGGAGTCCTTTTCTGCAGGGAATGGGAAATCAAAGAGTCTGCAGAATCTGACAATGCAATTAAGAAAGTGTTGTAATCATCCATACCTATTCGTTGGAGGAGAGTATAACATGTGGAAAAAGCCGGAGATTGTGAGAGCTTCAGGAAAATTCGAGCTACTTGATCGCCTCCTTCCAAAACTGAAAAAAGCTGGACACAGAATTCTTCTCTTCTCTCAAATGACTCGTCTCATCGACCTTCTCGAAATTTACTTGACACTCAATGACTACATGTACCTCAGACTCGACGGTACCACAAAGACAGACCAAAGAGGGGTTTTACTGAAGCAATTCAACGAACCGGACTCTCCCTACTTCATGTTTCTTCTGAGCACACGTGCCGGTGGTCTTGGTTTGAACTTACAAACTGCAGACACTATAATTATATTTGACAGTGATTGGAATCCACAAATGGACCAGCAGGCGGAGGATCGTGCCCATCGGATAGGGCAGAAAAAGGAAGTGAGAGTGTTTGTGTTGGTTAGCATTGGCTCCATTGAAGAAGTAATATTGGAGCGTGCAAAGCAAAAGATGGGCATTGATGCCAAAGTCATACAAGCAGGGCTCTTTAACACAACTTCTACTGGTAAAAGGCGTTAAAACACACATATATTCTTACCAACTAAAACTTGATTTTGTGCTAAATGCTAATCTCTTTGAATCATCAACAGCTCAAGACAGGAGAGAGATGCTGGAAGAGATCATGAGCAAAGGAACGAGCTCACTGGGGGAAGATGTGCCAAGTGAGAGAGAGATTAACCGGCTCGCAGCTCGAACCGAGGATGAGTTTTGGATGTTTGAACAAATGGACGAGGAAAGACGTAAAAAGGAGAACTACAAGACACGTCTCATGGAAGAGAAGGAAGTTCCTGAGTGGGCTTACACTTCAGAGACTCAAGAAGACAAGACTAACGATTCGAAAAACCATTTTGGTAGCGTCACGGGTAAACGGAAACGAAAAGAAGCAGTGTACGGCGACTCTTTAAGCGATTTGCAGTGGATGGAAGCGATGGAGAGTGAAGAAGAAGATGCTTCAAAAGTCTCTAAGAAACGAAAGAGAATGGACACAAAGACACCAATGAGTAATGGGTCAAAGGTAGAGGCAGAGTCGAGCGGAGGCGAAGAGGATTTAGAAGAAGAAGAAGAAGAAAGAAAGGAGGAGAGTGCGAAAGAAGGTGAAGAAGAAAACGAGAAGAAGCCATTTTTCAGTTGGAAAACTTATAAGAAGAAAAGGTCAAGATACTCTGTTATGATTTCTTCACCCAACTCTAGAGGTAAAAGTAGCTCAAACGGAAGTAAACGAAACTGAGAATAAGGTTTCTTTCTACAAGTATTAGGCATTAAGCCATTTTCTGATAAATTTGTGTCTTTTTTTTTTTTTAATTTAAATTCAAACCTTGGCAAAAATATAGATCTTTTCTAGAATTCAGAGCTTAAAAAGATGAGAGGGGGCAAATGGTAGAACGATATTGTGTATATTATATGCAGGACCATGACTATATTCTCACACATTTAATTTTAATTATGTTTTTGTCCATTCGCCCTGATTTCTCAAGAATCTATTCTTTTGTTTTCCTTTTAAGTTACTAATGGACATCATTTCTTTTCTATCATCATCACATGAACCTTTGCAAGTTTAAGATTTTACAGTACTTAGATCAAATACTAATATACTATTACGTGTTTTGCAAATCAAATTAGTTTCTAGCTTGCCCTAAAAAAGACAACAAAAAAAAGTGTTTTGATCAACATGAACATGAGACTGGAAAGCGATAGGCGATAGCTAAAATCTATAATTAGCGGTGAAATGAAAAGATTTGATCCATTTTAGGAAATATCAAATCTAAATTTGTAATACGTTGGCAAAATAGTATAAATAGATGGAAGAACAATCCACACGCACACAAAAAAAAAGGAGGATTAAGCTCATAGGGAGGAGAAAAATATCAAGTAAGAAGACCACCACCATGAAAATCATGTCTTTTGCTATGCTACTTGCTTTTTTGTTCTCTATTTGTTAGTCTCTCACCATAAATTTTGATCTTTTTGGTATACAATAAGGATTATATAAACTTTTCGTTTGATCTTTACGTGGTTCTTAAAAGTGGAAAAAAAATATTTGTTTGCATGTTATAGATGTCGTTGAAGGATCCGATAGTTTGTTGTGCTGTAACACACATGCGAAATTTGGAGCGTGCAAAACGTACCAAGACAGAAAGAGATGCAACAATTGGTGTCGTGATGGATGTGCTAGTAAGAGAGGCGGTTTTTGCAAACGTGTTTCTGGTGAACAACGATGCCATTGTTACTGTTAAACACCCCCCTTATGCCTGCGTTTGCATCGATTGCTTCTTCTAACTATTATACTGTAAATCTTGTCTTGATTATGTCTTTGATTTACATTTTTTTTTTAAATTCCTCACCGGTTAGTTTCTTTTTTTTTTTAACTGCAATATGATTTGATTTCTATAATGCTAATATGAAATGCGCGGTTACGGTTTGGTTCTATCGACAAACTGAGATTAAATGAGGGTGAACTGTTCGAACCTTGGTTAGGAGGCATGTGATTCGGGAATTCCTATGGACTTCATAAGCCTATATATGCTGGTACAAAGGCTGACTCCGGCAAAAGAACGACTAACGCTCAGTTTGATTTAATCAAAAGAACTGATATAAAATCGATGTTCGCCCAGTTTGATTTGGTATTGTATTGGTTTAATTATAAAAAAAATTGTTTAAATCGTATCTAAACCAAAACAGTTACTCAGTTTTATAATAGCGATGCAATTTGTCTTTTAACAAAAACACCAATAAGCTATCGGCAAAAATATGTTTCAATATGTTTTGGTCTTTGAAGCAGCCGCTAAAGTAATCCTGGTACAAAACAAACAAAAATATCGAAAAGTACCAACAAAACAGACTTAATCATCCTGATTAACTTCAAGGTTCTTCAGCTTCGATTCCAGCTCACCACTCCCGTTACCTTTGTACTCTTCATCTTCTTCGTCTTCCTCATCATCATCATCTTCTTCTTCTCCATCAGGATCATTATCGTCAAAAGCTCCAAGTAACTCTGGGGATTTCTTGAATATCTCTTTAACTTCTTCAATGCCTTCTTCTGATATGATATTCCCGTCGATGTTCAACAGCTTGAAAGCTTCTTTCTTAACAACAACATGAGCCAAGGCCTGTGCTCCGGCTCTTCTTATGTAATTGGTGCTCATATCGATGTATTGCAACTTCGAATGATCCTCTTCCATACTCTTTGCAATCTGGACACATCCCTCATCTTTCAGCTCATTCTCAGACAGATTCAACTTGGTCAGATGTTGTTTTGCTGCTACACAAGCTGCGATAGCTGAAGCGGCTTCAACTGTTATGTCATTACCTGCCATCTCTAGAACTTCAATGGGCGAAGCAGACTCCTTGAGAGCGCTTGCTATGGCTATGGCACCTTCATCCTCTAGATTTAGATAACTCAAGTAAAGCTCAGTCAAGTATTTGAAGCTTGAAAGAGTTTTGCTCAGAGAAACTCCGGCTTCTGTGCCAAACATATTATCCCGCAGATCAAGTTTCTCCATATGAGTACAATGCTCAAGTGCTTCTGACAAGGCGATACCCCCTTCTGAGCCGACTCTTGTGGACGAACACCGGAAATTCTCCAGCAGTGGCGAACGCTTGACAACCTCTGCAATTGCAAGTGCCCCTTCATCACCCGTCATGTTATTATGAAAATGAAGGACCCTCAAATTCTCTGTTGAAGGAACCAACTCGGAGACCGCTTGTGCAGCTTCCTTAGAGATACCATCATTCATCAAATACAGCTCTTCCAGAGAGCTCTGGGATTTTAAGAGTGCCCCAAATGCTCTAACACCCTTCTCACCCAATGCATTCTCTGATAAATTGAGAGATAACAGAATACTACCTTGCAGTGCGTCCGAAAATATATTCATAACTTCAAGAGCTTCAACCTCGGGTCGTCCAGCAACAAAGTCCGACAAGTCAATTTCCTTAAGCTGATCTTTCAGAGACGCCAAGATAGGCTCAGCGACACGAGCAGCTCCCAAGCCGAAACTCCTATTGCTAAAGCATATCTTAGTGTAAGCATTGCCAGGTTCCTTCAACGGTTTGAGAAGCTCCTCAGCCTCCTCAGCCTCAATGAAAGCCCGTTGGCCTTTGGAAATATCGAAAAAAGTTTCGCGGGGAGAAGCAGATTCTTCAGAAACCGATTCTCTTGTGGCAACCTTAGCAACAGGTCCTTTCTTGAGAACTTCCAAGATAAGCTTACTACATTCTTTGGCATAAAGCTGTACAGCTGAACCGCCATCACCATCAGGTTCCCTCTCAAACTGTTGGTTAGCAGTGGAAAAAGCAATATCCTCGATACTCTTAGCATTTTCCATAGCCTGCTCTGTGGTTAAGCTACCGTACTTGTCAGTAAAAATGGTCTTAGCAGAGAGGTTATTCGTTATGCGCTGTATGAGAGCTTGCCTTGTAGGTAAACTGGGCGGCCACAGTTTAATCGAAAAAGCATGAGGTCGGGAATCAAGTGTATCAGCCATAATCACCAATCCAATAGTTTATATGACTGCAAAAACATACAAGCTAGATATAATCAGAGAAGGCTCTATGATTTGTATCATCAACAACAACAAAAAAAACACACACACACACACACACACTTTCGAGAGATTGATAAATTGGGAAAGAAAAAACAATCGAGATTGAATCTAATAATGAATCACAAAATGCTGTGCATAAATCTGTAAGGACAGTAATCGTAAAGATCGGAGATCACACTCTCCAGAAGAAGCATTTAATCACGAACTACGAGGAACGAAACATCGGTGCTAGTCACAGGCTAAAATCGGATCCGAAAAAAGAACTCCGTTTGCGATGAGAGACTTAAGGAAAAGAAAAACGTACCGAACCGATAAGGATTGTCTGAATCTCGGAGGTTTGAGAGTCTCTGGCTGCGAATGAAGTGTTAGGGTTTCGTTTTCGGGTATTTCACCGGAGATCTTTAAATCTCCCTCCCACGTTGAACAAAAGTCTATAGTGACTCATGACCAAATACGATTTATTTACCTATATCGCACCAAATAATCACTTTTTGGAAGAAAACGTAATAAAATTATAATCAACGTGGTAATTTTAAACCAACCTTTGATGTTAAGACAACTCATCCTCATATAACTGACCATGACATGTGAAATGTCATCTACTACTGGCTGGCTAGAACTTACATATCTTATATTTATCAATTATATTTTCTCTGTGTATTCCATCCATATAGAGTAGCAATTTTTTTTGGTAAAAATATAGAGTAGCAATTTAGTACAGTATATACTAGTTTTTACAGCCACTTTGATTCTTTATTTGTAAAACAAAAAAATGGGATTATTATATTGATTGTATATCATCCTCAAATGTTTTATAGATTAGGGTCTCAAACCTTACCTACCCAAAGTCTCGTTTCGTCAACACAGAGGATCGGTGGAGCGAGGATTTCGAATTGAATAATGGAAGTTTACCATAATGGTATATTTGATACAACGCGCCGATTTCTTTCAAGACCGATTGTTATCAGAAGAGATTAATACAATGACCCAAAATGAACCAAAAGCACAGCAATTAACTAAAACAACTCAGGACAGGACGATAACGACCTCTAACTGCGGCTTGCTCGCTCTCTCTGTCTCTATATTCCTTGTCTACTTACCTCTAGTTAAGTGCAGTCTTCTTCTTTTTCGTCTTCTTCTTCTTCCACATTCTACAACCACAAGCTTTGCAGGTTTGTAGTAGACTTTGTTAGAGCTCTACAAAAATACTCTCTTATCTCTGGTATTGTTCGCTGCACCAGCTCATTCTGCCTGCATTTCCCATTCACTATGGTTCAGACAAATGGCGATACACAAATCTTAGGGGAGAGAGAGAGAGAGATCTTGTTTATATTACCAAGGCCTTGAACTCATTTTATCGAAATGCTCCAGGATGAACATGATACAAGCTTGCCTCAGCGACATCGCATGGAATGCTTCTGAGAGCTCGTACATGTCTCCTATGCTTTCCAACGTTATATCCTTTCAAACATACACAAAGTAACCATGTCAGATTTCAATAAGTAGTATGCAAACCACATCACTTTTCATTGCAATATAATTCTGGCTCACCTGAGCAATTGTGTATTCACAGAGTCGTTTCAGGCCCTCCAAGAGATACTGATCCGCTGCTCTTAGAAGATCTTTTGATATCTCAGTTGTTATGTCGACAGATCCAGTGTATATAAATCTGAAAAACATAATCCAAGTGAGTCAATTACATGTATATGAAAAGTTCTCACAGACTTTTCGAAATCTCAATATCTCGAATGAGTCAATTAAAAGCATGTAGAAGTTCATCATACCTCATCATTAACTCAAACACCTCCCATTTGATATTTGGAATCTCAATATCTCTAGCGTCTTTTTCCTGTGGTATAAACGAAACACAAACCATGTCACATTTTAGCTCTAATTTCCACACAAGATAAGTGTATTCTTTTGATAGAGAACAGAGAAGCATACACCCATATAGGCTATTGTCATCATAGCTAGTAACTGATATTTTTCATTTCCTCCACAAGAACAATATCGAAAAGCCAAAAAATTTAGTTCACTTACTCTGTAACCACCATCAAACATTGCGCGAAATGCATCTGAGGATGCCAGCAAACAAATTCTGTGTGCATAGAATGTCCTTCCTGCAGTATGATTTTTCTGTTTTACATATGGACTTTGGAGCTAACTAGACTTCCGCAACTTCTGGATTAATATATGATTACCTTCGACTAGAAAGGTTACATCAGACAGCGTAGCATTATTTACATATTGCTCTCCGAGATAAACCTGTCACAAAAAGACATACAGAATACTGCATTGAGACTTCCACCCCTTACGTATTGGAGAACTGAAGCAAAAAGGAAAATCACCCTTTGTGTTGGAGAAGGAGGAGCAGCATCAACTGGAGAAAGTGCCATAGATTTATTTGCTAATTTGTACAACGCTGCCGCACCATCAAGTTGCTGCTTAGTGTTTGTGGAACCAAGAAGACCGAGTAGCAACTCCAACCCTGTCAAAAGACAACTCGACATAAAAAAATTTGCACAAAAAACATCTAAACTGGACGGTTAACGCATTAAAAGTCTTAACATAATAGAAGACTAAAACAGAAATCATGCATCTCATTAGCTCATATAAATTTTTAAAAAAACTGTCACATGCCATTGTCATCTATGAATATGGTTCTCTGGTCCTCAGGTGAACAGAGATGAGCAAGAGCAAGAGCAACTCGTCTTTGGACAGACTTCTCTGAAATGCGCATTAGGTACAACAGATGTCTCAGAACCTACAAAGGAAAATCAAAGCACATAAATCTTAAAGGTTGGATAGAGAAATGCTAAGCTTCAACAGAGCTTCAGAAACTCGACCAGGATAAAGCAGTTTCACTACAAATCATCAATTGTGTATTTTTTAGTCACCAAAGATGGAAAAAGGAAATTTAAAGACAAGTATAATTTCACTTACTCTTCCATGAATCTTCTCCTCCAATCTCTTTAGTGTTTTCGAGACACAATCTTTGGTTGCCTAATAATCATGGTACATTATAAACACTTTTAAGGGGGAGAGTAAAACAAATACAATTAAAGCTGCTAGGAATTTTCAGTATCTAGCCAGTAAAAGGAGTATGACGATGTGGTTCTGGAAAGTAGAATCAGAAATTAGAGGAGGGCAACATCGCCATACATACTTGAACAATAAACTCTCCATCCTGTAGCTTCTGGATACCTCCCACCCTGATAAAATCCGACACATTATCCTAGGGGAGAAAAACGGATCAATAACCCATTTTTTGACGTTTACCAATCAAATTTTGCAAACTGATTAGAGCATACACAGAAAGTAGCATAAGTAGCATACAACACACCTCATTATCGGCAAGGCCATAAAGAGCAAATGCAGCATTGTGTTGCAATGATCCATTTCTTGAATCGAGAAGCTTCAATAAAGGTCCTAAACCACCACTATGGGCAATCCCAGCTTGATTGTGGGCATCCTGTAAGAAAGAGTATGCTAGAAATCAAAACACAAATCGTTTTTGTTATTTAATATGACTCACTACTTATAAGTCCATCTCCCACAACCATGGAAGTCAGCTTTTTTAGCATCTATGATTACAATCAAACAAATCTAGAAGTAACCAATAAGAAAACAGTTGACAACTAGGGCAACGGCAAATTATCCAGGATCACTAGGTATTATTTGAAAACGCTAAGCAACAAAAGCAACAAAATGATAACAGTTGTGGTATCAGATGTTTAATCGAAGTTACTATTTTACAACTCTCAAATGGGAACTTTCAAAACCGAACTACCAAAAGTTTTGAAACAAGAACCTGCGCCAATCTACCCAATGCAAAGGCCGACATTTCCTTCAACTGAACATCCGGTGACTGAAGCATCTCAATCAAAGGACGGACAGCACCCCTTTGCACAATGTGCACCTGTAAAGTTATAATTTTGAGTATGAAGTGAAAAATGAACAAAAGACACCTATAAATCAGAGAAAATGGTAGAATTAGTGGGAAATGAGAAGGTATATTCTACAAATCAACAGCAACAAACAGCTTATCACTTCGTATAACCAAACAGAAAAAGAGTTCAGGCTTTGGGGAATGGAAAAAGAGCTGAGGATAGAAAACCTGGGATGAAATTGTACCTTACAATCAGAATCAGTTGAGGCAAACTGCCCAAGTAATAAAGCCGCCTCTCTCTGGCTCTCAGGGCAACAGGAGCTGTAATAGACAAATTCAAGAAATCACAAGAATGAACTTGGGGTTAACAGCTAAGCATATTAACAAAAGAAAAACCTCAACAATAGAAAAGCTAGTAAGATTTACAGAAATCTCAGCTCTAGTCAGAGCCATAACAACTCTATTCTGAACCATGTACATCAAATCGTGAGTCTCCACATACCTGAGAAGACCAATGACAGGTTGCAACGCCCCGGCAGCAAGAACCTCTTTTTTAATGTGTGGAGACGAGTGTACTAGATTGCCTATAACTCCAACCTAAAAAGGCATGACTCAACTGGTTATTTCAATGTCAATCCCACGTAGATAAATAAGTAGCAAAACAGTTGATTATAAATACTCTTGACGAGTAAAAGATTCCTAACCGCTTCATAATGTATAGCAGCATCCTCTGATCCTAGCATTAGGATGAGCGTGGGAAGAGCATTGCACTCAACTATCTGCAAAGAAATAATTATCATGCTCCGCCCAAATCTAAGTAGAAGCTGTAAGATAGAAATATTTACCTGGTTCTTGTTATCATCATTTTTAAATGCAAGGGTTCTCAGTGCCCCTGCTGCTGCTCGCTGAACCTTTGAATCAGAAAATTCAAGCAACTCCACGAGAGGTGGAATACCGCCTTCCACCCTGTTTTCGAAGAACTGGAAGTTATGAGGATAGTTGTACTGAATACAAATATCGAAAAGGAGGAAATTTCTTAAATGTGCTGACCTAACACGGGTCTTGATACTGCTGTTCTCATGAGCAAGATTGGTGATGGCGTCAGCAGCTCTTCTGATTACACTATTAACAGCTCGAGAGCTAGAACCATCTTTGTTTCTCTTCAACAGATTCACTAGATGAGGTAAGGCACCTTTGTCTACTATCAATTTCTGATACTCTGGCTGTTAAGCAGTCAATCCCAAAACACGATTATACATAATCCCCTCCGTGTATAAAAGTTCAATTACCAAAGTTTTCCTAAATTTAAACTAGATTCGAAGCAACATAACATAAAAGGAAACTGCTTTCTAGTTTTCTAACAAGCTAGCATATTATACAAGGAGATGGCCGAGAGAAACGGAGGATCAAAACCTTAATTGCAAGAAGACCAAGCGCAAAAGCGCTTCCCTTCTCAACCTCGTGTTCGAACGGCTTCTCAGCCAAATCCCCGTCGTTGTACGGCGGCGATTGTAGATGCGTCATAAGAGCTGGAACAGCACCTCCGTCGACAATCAAGTTCACTAAATCCTCTGCTGAACATCACAGGTCACTAGTCATGCAATAAAATACGAAGAAACCGCAGAAAAAGGAGTAAGATCGGAAGCTATATCTTCACCGTTTTTAGCGAGCTCAGCAAGGACTTGAGTGGCGCGTTTAGCAGCAGCGCGATCGGATTCTTGCCAAGAGAAGGCAGAGTTTAGAACGGAAACTTGAGCAACAACCTCGCTGAGAAGCGCTTGGCCTCCGTCGGTGGTTACGGCAGAGATCTCTAGCTCCTCTGCGGCGGCTGCTCCTTCCTCCAGCTTTCTCTTCTGTCCCTTACGCTCCGGGAAACTCCGGCCTTCTCGCCTCTCCGGTTGTTGCTCCATCGTTCACAGAGTAAAAGACGATCCGAAGAAGAGGAGATCAGAGAAGAAGAAGCAGCGTTTTGAAATCAAACCAGGCATAAAAGAGATCAGGGGTATTTTCGTCATTCAGTTTGGCTTAGAAAAAAAAAAAACCCTTTATTTTTTTTTTATTTTTTTTTCTCTAATTTTTCTAGTTTATTTAAATTGTACTGTGGCAAAAATAAATTCAAATTTGAAGTTGAGATTAGGCACAAATATATTTCGTGGTCTGTTTTTATGTCGGAAAGAAGTATAATCACGGAATCGTATAAAATAAAACTAAGATACAGAATGAAATAGTTATGTAAATTAAAGGTTACGAAATAGAAAAAAACTATTAAATTCATATTTATTTGCATAATGAATTTTTATTTTTTGTTTTTTTAAATCAAAACACAAAACTTGTATTTTTACCTTTTGTCTAGTATGATGCCACTTTGTTAAATTATATTAGAAAATGCTATTCTGCCATGAAAATTATCAATCGAAGTCATAATTTGAACATTTTTATATTATTATTTACATGTGTTTATTTATCTTGAAATTTCTTTTTTAGCCACATAATGCTAATTTGCGCTCCAGGTGGAGATGAACAATTGCTAACTTGTGCGTGTTTACCGGAAAATTGAAAAGATTATCCCACGACGAAGGGTTTTGAGGTTGTGTTGTTTTATTAATTAACCACAAGGCCCACAACTCAAAATTTCATTCTTTTATGGTTTTGTGTCATTATTTTTAAAAATATTTATAAAATTAAGTAGTAGGCTTTTGGACTTTTTGGTGGTCTGCCACAAAGGAGACGTGTTTGATAGTGTGAATAAAATATCAAAGAGAGAAGAAAGAACTATTTCTTTAATTTTGAGAAGATAAAAGGAACCATTTCTTTATAAATGGTGACCACATGAAATGAAAACTTCGAAGGCACGAGCATGCTTTGGAGAAACAAAAGGGAAAATAAAGGGAGAACAAACGATAAAGTGGGGGCGAAAATAAAGGGTTTATTAGTAGTATTCATAGCTCATTATGATATATGGAATTTAGTAGCATATATCTTTTTGTGTCTCTCTCAATAGTATATATCTTTATTTTTGTTTGTAAAAATGTGATTTATTCACTATGAAATAAAAAGAAATAATTATAGTGAAGTCTTCTTTTTTTATCAAAATTATAGTGAGGTCAAGTCGACAAATGTCTAAGATAGTTCAGTCAAAGTAGTGATGTGTGTGATGCTGCTAGCTGGTGTCCATCATATACATGTTACTTGCAAATTTATTTTTTTACATTTCACACAAATAAATATATTTGTTCACGCAGCCGATTCCAACCATTTGTATGCTTGCAAAATTTTGAGTTAATATGGTAAAAGATTCATAAAAACAGACTGATTCTTGCATTTTACTCGATCAACAACATATTATGATTTTGAGTATCCAATAGTAGATTTTAGAAGTATACAACCTAAATATTTTTAATGATTTCTCACTTTTCTCACTCTTCCATGAGTTGTCATTGTCTAAATTACTAACTCGAGTGTCAAACGTTTTTAGAAAATATATTACATGGATGTTTTCAAATAGTTTGTCATCTTACATCGATTCATTTACTCTGCAACATTAAGATTAGTTTATAAGACCATCTCTAATGTATTTTTCTATTTTTTTACTCTAAAATAAAGTAGAGTTTTTTTCTAATGTATCATTCTATTTTTTCTTTTTTAAAAAAATAATGTAGAAAATAGAGTAAACAATAGAGTTACTCAATATAGAGTGAAACATAGAGTGAGGTTAGCGAAGATTTTACGCTATAATAGAGTTTAGAAAAAAATAGGAGGGGGGGGGGCGTTGGAAATTCCTTAAGGTACAATTTTTTTCCCTACATGAACATATAATATTGGATTTACGAAATAAAAAAGGAAAAAAAAACTTCCCTAAGTACATCTTTTTATTTCACAACAAAAAGCAACATCTATTTTTCATAAACCGTTTTGCTGAAACTAGTTCCGGCAATTTGAATATTCAGATCGGATTCGAGTCGGGTCTATCTGGTTTGAGTTTTTGGGTCTTGAGATTTAGATCTCGTTCAGGTATTTTAAATTTTCGTTACGGTTTTTTTCGGATTAGAGTCAGTTATCGTTTTTATATTGAGAATCGGTAAAAATCCGAAAAAAATTCGAGTGCACTTCGGGTGGGTACTTGTACTCGAATCTATCCAAAAATATCTAAATTACCCGAAAAAAATTGTACTTGTATCATCTAAACATACTCAAATCTACCCAAACTATCCAAAAGTACCTGAAATACCAAGAAAAATTATATTTGTATCACCCAAATCTATCCAAGTTTCTCAAAAATATCCGAAAAATTGTGATTTGGGTATTTGGATTATTACAAATATAATATTACTAATATTTTTTAGATATATACTTATATTTCTAATATGTTCAGATCCCGTTTGGTTCCTGATTTGGTTAGGGTTTGGTACCGATTCTTCGAGTCTAGAGTTTAGATCTGTTCAGATATTTTGATTGATTCCGATTCGGGTTCAAATCTCTATTTTCGGTTCGATACCGGTTACGTTTTTCGGGTCCACTTATTTTATCCCGGCCTATTCGAAAGGCGAAAGGCGAGCGTAGTTCATTACCAAGACGCCACTATAATCATGGGCCTGATACTGGGCCGGATTTCATTACTGCGCCATATAGGCATGAAATTCCCACCTCAGCCGCAACAAAAACAACGATGGGAGAGAGAGCCAAATCAAATTACACCTCTGGTTGACTCGTTCCTCCTCATTCTTGATCTCCGGAGGGTCAACGCCTCCTTCTCTCCTACCTATTCACTTAAACCCTCAGGCCTCCTCAACCTCTCCGTCGCTTACATGCCAACCGCCTCCATCCGCCAAGTTTCAAGCAATCTTCTTCAGAAATAAGGACTTGATTTTTGGTAAGTCACAAAATTCCCAAAGTGGTTTTCACCCATCCGCAGATGTTATATTATAATATCATCTTGAACTGTCTAATATGTTCACTTTTTCATGACTTCTGGTAACCCATTTTTGTCTAGACTAAGGCAATATGCATAATGCATTCCAATTTGCTTAAACAAGAACACTAATTCTTTTTTCCGGTGCACACCATGATTTGATATTTGTGCTTTGTTTGGTAGCATGTGGGTAAAGTTAGGTGTATAAACGTATAGAACGAAATATATCTACTGTTTCATTCTTAAAACGATTGGAGCATACAGATAGAAAATAGTGATCCGAGGCTGAGACACTGTTTATATATATTTTTGTGTCCATCCAGTCTCTGTTGTATTGTTGTGTAATGAAAGAAGACAGCGTGGCCTTATGATAATAATTGGAGTGACATATGAACTAAAGAATACGTTCAAGATTAATTTTCACTTTTACAAAATTAGACATTATGAATTTTATGTCAGGGGTTAATTTGATTGTTGGGTTTAGAACGTTAGGCCAGACAGAGTTACAGAAGTGGACCCTGTCCTATAAACGTTGAGCCAGAGTCACTTGGTGGATTTTTGTTGAGAAAAAAGGATCTAAATAAACATCTGAAACTTTGCATGTGCACATCACTCCTCATCATTCATTGTCAAAACACTATACTCTGCGTTCTTGCTCTTTCGTTATCTTTGGCATTTACTCTTTTGTCTTCTCGCACCTTTCAAATCTTTAAACTAACAAATCATCTAAAGTATAAAGCAAAGATTTGATCTTTCTGACCAAACCCAAACCTTAGTTACAGACAGATATACACAAAAAGAACGACTTTCGAATCCAAAAACATAATGAAATATTGAAAAGCATAAAAATGGGTGTATTCAATAATAAAATGTTTATTGTTTTCGGGTATGAAAATGTTCACATTTACACTGTCACACCTCAGATCTCAATCACAAAGATCCATCTAATCACAAAACCCAACCAAAGGAAGGATAAAATATAAGCCACAAGATGTTCATCAAGTTCGTCTCTCTACTCTGTTTTTATGTAGCCTTAGAGGAAACAGAGGAGGCAATGGAGCAGAGGACTTAGAAGGAGTACAAACAGGAACATGAATCATTGGTCTTATCCTCATAGTCACAGATCTCGTCCTCTCTAACCCTTTCTTACCTCTCTTCCCTTCTTTCTCTCTCTCTTCCTTCTTCACCGCATCCCCAATCGAACTCGAAGAAGAAGATGTCGAACTTGAAGAAGAAGACGGCGAGAGAGACGATACCCTCGTTGACGAAACCGCCGTCGTCGTGGTCCTCTGTTTCTTCAGCCGCAAAAGCTCTTTCCACAGCACAGTGCACTTTGGTGGACGTGGAGAAGGGTCGTCGTCAAGAAACCAGCTTCCTCTGTTGTTGTTGTTGTTATTCTCCTGGTCCTTGTTGTTATGAACAACCTCGTCTATCACTACTTTATGATCTTCTTCTTCTTCTTCGACTTCGACTTCGACTTTTGTTTTCAAGGTAACATTTTTAAGCTTCTCTGAATGCTTTACCTGCCAGAAAGGAAGTAACTTTCCTTCACAGAACAACTCGTCGGCGGTTAGCATCGTTTGGTTATTCGTTACATTTTCAGACAGAAACTCAAAGTCTCCGGCTTTCACCAAAGTCTTGTCTTTTTCTTCTTTTCCCACAATGAGGTTCACAGGGTTGATGCAGATGAAATCTCCGTCGCTATCTGATGATGACAAATCCGCGGAGAAGGAGATACGTGGTCCTGACGACGGTGGTGACGCCTCCGTCATGAAAACCATCTTAGCCTCCGCCATTGTCGCCGTTTCCGCTGATACCATGATCGTACTATGTAACAACAGAGCTAGTTATGAAGTGACAGACAAAATAACGTGTAAGCTAGAGCAAGTGAACTTTGAGGAAGAGCAAGAGAGAGAGAGAAATGAGGATTCAGAAAGCTAAGTTGAGGATAACATTTATATAAAAGAAAAATTAAGGACAGAGAGAGAGAGATAAGTAATGAGGTACGACCACATGGACACGTTGAGATGAAGACAGAAGGAGACAAATTACAGAGCTGTAAGAAGAAGAAGGAAGAACCTATGGAAGATGAAGATTAGATGATATGAACATGCATATTGCAAATAAAATATTACTCACATCGATCGGGAGATGCATTGGATTATTAAAAAGGCTCAATATATGTTTTGTTTTCAATGATTAAATCTGGTTAATTATTAAGAAATCATTTGAAAATTGTAGATGTGGATTTGAAAGATGGATCGAGGGAGGTTTGACTGATGGAGAGGGAGGGAGAATTGAACAGGGAACACATGTCCTCACATGACCTTTAGTGTCTTTGCCATGTGAAAACAAGTACAACTCTTAACATGAGATACTAAGACCATGTTTATTGGGGAGAAACCCATTTTGGTTTCTTAATATTTTTTAATAATAAATTTTAAGATATCATGAAAAATGAAGAGAGAGAAAAAGAAATAGAAAACCAAGAAACTCTTAAAATAGGTTTTTTAGAGCATCATTAATGGAGAATCCTTCATGGGTTTCTTAACTATTTTTAAAATATTAAAATGTTAAGAAACGGTTTCTTGAGTCTCCAAAATAAGAAACCCCTTTATGAGTTTCTTAAAGATTCTACATTAAATTGATTAAAAATATTCTTAAGGACCCCTTTAAGAAACCCTTAAAAACTAGCGTTGGAGATGGTCTTAGAGCATCATTATTGGGAGAAACCCAATTGGGTTTCTTAAGTAATATTTTATTATAAACTTTAAGTTAAGAAACCCTGTTAAGAAACTTATGTTTTGTTGGCTCCAATGGTAGAACCCCAATAGGGTTCTTAAAAAAATTATAAAAAAAATTAGTAATTTTGTTTTATTTTAAATAATGTTTATTTTTTAATTAAACATAGTTGACATACAAACATAACATTTTAAACATAGATTTTGAAAAAAAAAATACAAAAAGGCTCAATTATGATCTTGATCACGTCCAAATTTTTGCCATATATGCTCAACCAAATCAGATTTCAATGTTGTTTTATTGCTATCACGCAACATCATCATATCGAGATTTGTTGGCATATCTGTAGAATAATTGAGATCCACATGTGCACTTCCGTTTCCTTCTCCTTGTTGGAAGTCTGTAACATCAAATTGAGTGTATCCATCTCGTTCGTCTTCTACAATCATATTATGGAGTATGATACATGCCTCATAATATTTCTATTTTTTTATCCCAAAAAGATGGATTTTTAACAATGGCAATCGAGTGCAAGACTCAAGCACGCTCGACATCTTTTCGTATTGAGTTGAGCAAATAAAGATGATTTTGGACCTTGGTGGAATAGATTGGATAAAAGTTGCCCATTTCGGATAAATCCCATCTGTGAGATAATAAGCCAAATGATAATCTCTTCCGTTGACGGAGAAATTCACATGAGCTTGACCTTTTATTATATCATCAAAACAGGAGAATCATGATATCGTTTAAGGTACCGGAGGTCCAAAACGCGCCATATCCAGAGATCATATGAAGCTACGGCCTCCAAAACGCGATTGTGGGTTTTCAACCACGTGAATATTGGCCTTTCAAGGTGGCAATTCTTCCACTCCCAATGCATCAATCGATGCTTCCTATCATCCGGAAATCCGCGATGCTCCAATATTAAGTAGTGAAGATCCTCCTGTGGGTCTTCTTAAGTACTCATCACCGAACTTTATTATTCCTTCGACGAAATTTACAAACATGAACGAGCGAGTTTCACCAAGCCGGAGGTATTCGCCAATCGATCAGCCAAGTACCATGCCAAGGCATCTTGTACACTTTTGGTGAGAGACCAGGCCTTCCGAGAGCATCTTTCTTCTGTCGAAAGAATCGAACTTCATTGGAGAGTCGATCAACAATACGCAAGAACAATGGCTTGTTCATTCTAAAACGTCGTCGGAATAAATTAGGAGGGTATGTTGGAGCTTCACTGAAATAATCGTTCCATAAACGTATATGGCCTTCTTCGCGATATCTTTCGATAAAAACTCTTTTTTTTTTTTACTTACTTGCCTCCTCATGATCACCATAATCAGTGAATAGATTATCAAACGTTTGATCAAATATTTGATCAAAATGTTGATCGAAATTTTCATCAAATGATCCGTCAAACGTATTATGTGATGAAGATGCCATAATTGATTTAGATATTGATGAAAGAATTAGATTTGATCAAGAATAATAGAAGGAGAATGAGAGAATAAAGAAGTGATAAGAAGAGTTGATAAAAAATGTAAACTATATAAAGAGAAGAATAGTTTGATGAGTGATACATACTTGTGGTGCCAAAGTATACTAAAAACTTGTGGTAGCAAAAAACTTGTGTACTTGTGGTGTCAATAATAAAAAAAGACAAAGTCTCGTGAAGAAACTACTTGTGGTGTGAATAATAAAAGACAAAGTCTTGTGAAGAAAATACTTGTGGTGTCAAACTGTCAATAATAAAAGACAAAGTCTTGTGAAGAAACAATGATGCATCTGCAGCTCGAGACATGATTAGTGAATGTGAAAGATTGTGAAGTTGTAATCATCTAACGATGTTTTATATATATCACACTCTGAAAGTCTCTAGACATGGATGATTTATAATTTTTCACGAGACGGTTACACACACACCCCCAAAAAAAAAAAAAATCGAAAAGGGGTAATTGTTGTAGCACCTCATGATATCGCTTCTCTTACTGGACTGAATTTGTTCCTTGCTAAACAAACAAGCCGACTCACAGGAAAGACATGGTTACTTGCAACACAGGTTACAATAGTCAACCCCGCGTAGTTATAATTGAAAGAAAGACCACCAGGAACCATTCATTCTAGTGTGCAACATTACTGGAGGAATAAGGAGGAGACCAAAGAATCAATAATCTAAGGCAAATATATTCAAAGGCATTGAAGCCAAAAATTCAGTGAATTAGAATTTGTAGACCCGTCTAGTTACAGAGCTAGTTTGCAAGTTCTCACCAGCCTAATTCTGAATACAAAAAAAAAAAGCTACACTCTCACTCGTTTATTTACAGCAAAACAAATACCAACATATCCACACACCAAAGTGTTTGATTCACATCACACCCAAATACAAACAGTTTAAAAAAGAGGATTCTTTCAAAATTTCAAGGTAAAAAGAGCAAATGTATATATTGTTAAACTAGAGAAGCCTTCTCCTGAAGAAATCGTCAAAATACAAAGTAAAAGATCAGCAAATACAAAATAGCATCAGACAGGCCAGATATAGATGACTTAAATGTAAAACCAAGAAAAGCTGAAAATACAGACTTATAGATCGATTAGAAGCTGAAATCTGTGAGACTATCTTTCACATTCATAAAAATAAACAGATTAAAGTTCCAACATATCTGTAATAAGCTTCTTCTTTAGAGCTTCTTCATAGTCAGATAGTGCTTCTTTTTTGGCAATGAGACGGTCAAGTATACCCATCTTCGATAATTTTTCCTTCATAGCCAAGTCCTTCTCTTTAATCTCCCACATTGTCTGAAACTCAGCAAGAGTCCCCTTGACCTCTACGGAACTCCTCTTACCTTTGCCTTTTGCTGCCTTAACACCAGGAGGTCGTTCGGTTCCTTGATCTTCTTCGCCAGTATTTGTTTCCTCTGCAATAGAGCTTGATGATTGCGAACCATCCTCACGCCTTCTCCTTTTAGAGCTTCCATCAGTTTTAGTTGCAGAAAGGTCACACCATTTCTGGTCATTGCGGAGCTCCTTCCAAGCATGTTCAAGTGTGAACTTCTTCTTATGATTGTTGTAGAAGATTTCATGTGCCAGTTTGAGAATATCATTCTCATTCTGCCCACTGGCTTTCTCTCTTGTTGCAGCCTCATATGATCCACAAAACTTGCAGACAAGGTCATTAATCTTCTGCCATCGTTGCTTACACTGCATTGCCTCTAGGTTTTCACGTCCTGCAGCCTTGGGACTGGCCGCACAAAATGCTGCAATGCGTTTCCAAAAAGAACCAGATTTTTGCTCATTAGAGACGACAGGGTCCTTGCTCGTGTTTAACCAGGAGCCGATGAGCAAAATATCATCTGTGGGAGTCCATTTCCTCCTTTCTCTTCGCTGTGCAGGCGTGTCTTCACCGAGGCTTGAAGCATCTGCTGGCGTGTCTTCATAGAGGCTTGAAGCATACGAGCAAAACACACCATCTTGTTGGCTGTTCAATAGTTCAACAAAGTTAGAGTCCATTTAGTTCAAATAAGAGAGAAAGAGAAGATCAAAAGTGAGAGGAGAAGGTTTGGTTAAGAAGCACAAACAAAGAGAAGAAGCAAAAATGTGTTTAGAAAGAGAAGAAGAAAGCACCTGTTTTAATAGGTGAAGCAAGGAACATTGAAGAAAATGTAAAAAGTTTTGTAGCATTCATCACTAGCTAACCACATTGAGTTGACATATATCTAACACTAACTAAGCATTCATTCATCCACCAATCAAATATTACCTAACCAAACCATTATCTAACACTAACTATACATTTATTACCTCAGTCATCATTCGTGACCATTTTTTCTCACCTCAGTCATCATTTCAGCAAGTTGTCTTACTGTCACTTCATTGGAATGAGTTTGTATACTTACGTTATCAGCACCCTCAGCTGCAACCAAAAACAACTAAAGTGAGAATGGTTTTGTGTCTTGATATATTTAATTTGCTTATCATGTAAACAAAACTGCATACCGTAGACAAGTCTCTCAATCAGTTGCTTTGTACAAGCATATGACCCCCTCTGCTTCTTAATAGAGTCAAATATGCAAGGGCATACATCTTCTTTGAGTACATAAAATTCTGGATCCTTTAGAAAAGGAGACGAGCATCATTTATGACTTGTGAATATCGAAGAAATAACAGATACAGAGACAAAAGCAGTAAAAATCACACATCTCATCAGCTTCCTTTATAGCTTAAGCTCTGATTTTACAGTCTCATCTTTAATTTACCAAGAAGACACACTTACTAGACGACTCATGGAGAGGAGGTCATATTGACGCACACACAAATTCAATTATAATCGACGTGGTTCAAGTTCCAATTTTCAATTTAAAAAAAAAAAGACAAAATCAAAACCAAATTCGATACTAGTCGACAATACGGAACCCTTAATCTTCAATTACAGAACAATCTTCCATAATGACTTGCCAAAATCAGAACAAATTCCAAATTTCAAGGCGTTGAAGAGTGTACTACCTGTTTGGAGCAAGCAGTGAGAAGAGATCGAAGAGCAGATTTGAATGAATTCTTTAGATTCGATTGTCTACAACCCGGAATACCCGTTTCATTACCCGGTTTCTCCATCTAACCCGAATGATAAAACTTCAAAAGGAAAACAGTTTTACCATTGCTCACAGGAAAACCAAACCATATCGTCGAACACTTGTAACCAATTGGAGTTTCAAAACTAACCGGTAAAGGCTGATTGATCAGCGAGACAAAGAGACGGAGCTATTTGTCTGTGAGAAGAAACGACTCTAATAGAGGAAGAAGAAGAAGACATCAACGGCTTCTCTGGATCTAGGGTTTTATGCAAAAAAAATGGAAGAAAATATCTCGGATTTGACAAAAAAAGTGGAAGATGAGACCATGGATTTGACAAAAATGGAAGAAAAGATCTCGATGGAAGAAGAGATGTAGGAGAAGAGAAGGAAGCGGAGAAAACAAAGAAGAAAGAAAGAAAGAAAGAAAGAAAGAAGAAAGAAGATAGAAAGAGAAAGAAGATATCACGATTAAGAACCGATTCTTAAATGCCCAGTATAAGAAACGGTTCTAAACTAAATCATCATTTTTTCTTTATTTTAATTAAAAATATATCTAAGATACTCTTTAGAAACTCATCAAGACACCGCGTTAATCATGGTATTAAATAAGAGATTCAAGATATGGTTTCTTAAAAGTATAATAATAAAATAATTAAGAACCCCACTTAAAAACCCCCAATAATCATGCTCTAATAATATCTGATTTACCATTGGACATATCAAAAAAAAAAAAAAATTTACCATTGGGTTAACCTTTATACAGTAAAAATGGAATCCTATCATTGGAAAATCAATTACTAAAAAGTACAAAATAATGATGTCTTTTAAATCATTAACTTGATCAAAATATCATCTTTCTCTTCTTTTCAATATGAAAGTCTTTTAAGTTGTTTTTATACACTATACAAAATATTTAAATATTTGTCGTACATTTTGTTAATAATAATATTTTCAAACAACACTTTACACCTTTATTACACTAAAAACTGCGCTTATATTAACTTTATATTAGAAATGAAACATATTCAATTAATTATATGAATTATAAATGCATCAAGTTGATTAGAAAAATCAAAAATACAAGTACCAACATAAATTGGATAAATAACTTGGATAATATTGTTTCCCGAAACATCCCTCGCCGGACTTTGTCTTCGTCATTTTCAGATTAGCCAACTGCCGGATGGGATGAGATAGCCCCTATTATTTGATTTATTTCACCTTCTGCTTATTAATACAAATGTAATGTATATTTTGTTTGTAACCAATAATGGGTATTCGATCGGCTTAAACAAAAATGATGATTACTCGGTATAAACTTGGTGGCACTTTGAGCAGCGGGTTTCTTGGTGTTGGACCACTCCTTTTTTTGTTTTGGTGTAGATCGTTGTAATTATTATCATTGCCAAAATTTATACAAAAATTATTATATTACGATTTCATTAATGCATCCTTCTACTATTATTTAGTTTTTATTTTCGTTTGAATTTTTCTGCAACAGTGCATATATTAAATGCTGTCGTTGAGAGGAGTGAGGGAGAGACAGCGATGTTATCAAAGATCTTACTAAGCACTTGTCACTGTTTATCATTAACTGTCCGTTACCATGCAATGCAAATACAAAATTCCAGCTTATCCTATACATTTTAATATTTGTTTTCACTAATCATTAACCACGCTAGTTATATTATAAACTCATCACTGCATCAATTAGAATTCACGCCAAAAAAATGGCGTAAAAGAAAAAAGAATACACAAGAAAAATAAATATCATCTTGTAGAATATGCGTACGTAGTAGTGATTGACGTTTTATATAAACGGTGGAAAATATAAATGAGCCAAGCGTTCCGACGACTGCAACTTCAAACCATATTTTCCCATCACTGATGATTACATATATAATTTTAACTTAAAAAATTATATACATATATAATAATCAAGGTGTTAAAGAATATATAATAATTGAAAGTTGTAACTAGAGGTCCCTAAAATGATAATAAATCATTGCATTTTCACCATGCTTGTGTTTATACAAACATCAAGATGGTCAATGAAAAAACGAAGAGACCCCCATAATTAAATGAAGTTATGAAGACTTCATTATTGACTATGATTAAAACATAGAAGTTACTCTAATATTTTAGTTTTAATGTATAGAAGAAACAAAGTGTAGAGGAGCTTTGACTTTGACCACATTATTAGAATCTTTATCACGTATAAACGATTCTCAATGCAAATAAGCACATGCATCCATCCACTTAGAGCCAAACATATACATATGTGTGGTTAATGTTGTTGAGCTTCTACTCCACGTATATGATTAATTGTACGACTATCATCATATCTTTTAAAAAAACCCCAAGTCCCTAACAAATTCTAGAGACATATATATGTATTGTCATGTAATTCAAATTATATCTAAGTTTTACAAGATGTCACTGTGTTTTGGTTTGATTAGTGACCTACGAATTTCACAATAACACAGATACAAAAATACCCACCAAAATCATTGTCTACGATTATGGTGCATGGAATGTATTGGAGAGAGCAGTTTAGTTCTTTTCGCATATTTAACTTATTTTACATATGTTTGTATTATCATGCCATTATGACATCAACGACGACAAGATTCACGTGATCCCGCCGCCGACCAAGACGGAGGTTAAGAGGGAGGGGTTTAGGTGTTTTTCGGATGGATCATGAATGAATAATGACTACGCTTCTTGCCTAATAAGATGGATTTGCATTTGAAGCGACTATATTTTATATATGTATACATCACTAACAATGACTTTAGTGTTATGATAGAATTTTATTAATATAAATCTGAATTGTAATAGAGATAAAACTATAGTATTCAAATTTGATCAATCGAATGTTAGTAAGTTAAATATTGATTACATCTAATTATTATAGAATTCAATATTCTTTTTTTTTAATAATGACATATACTATAAAACGTTTATAAATTAATAATGTTGGGACCATATATTTTATTAATTTATAGTAATATTATTTATTATTTTATAGCATAAAATAATATTTATTAATTTATGAATTGAGACAATTATTTAATTTTATAGAAAATATGAATTGAGACAATTTCATCTAAATAAGATCAGTGTTTTGGATGTTATAAATTTTATAGTTTTGGACTTAAAATTTTAATATTTTTAAGAAAACTCTTTCGACAATAAATTAGACAATAAATTACAAAGACTATAAATAAATTCACGTATACAAACAATATATGACTAATGACTTCAGCTGTCGTATTTTAAAGTTTATAAGACAATCGAAATGAAAATGATGTATATTATTAAAGAGTAACAAACTGTATAGACTTGTATATAGTGTGTATATAAAGTATACTACATCAGTATAGTTTTAAAACAACATAACAATTGTTTTATAGAAATGAGTTCTAATAAAAATTCACTTTAAAAAAATACATTAAAAGCATAAATTAGTATATCAACTTATATATAATATATATATATATTTAAATGATTATTAATTTATGATCTTAATAGGACCATATATTTTTCATAGGGATTCTAAAAGAATATTATTTTTATCGAACTTACAATGGTCTAACTTGTGACCGGAGAATTTTATTATTTTATAGTATTTATTAATTTATAGAGGTTTTATATACATGGTCTAGAATTTTTTTCTTTTTCCAAAACATATGTTGCTTTTAGAAGTTCTAAAAAATATTTATGATGTTTACTTATCATAAAAGATATTTTGATCATATAATCCAAACTTTTGTGCACAGTGATTTCAACAATCAAAGATTTTTTTTTTTTTAAAAGTCTCCAATACAATTTATTTGGTGTAGGGTAATGCAAAAATCAGAGTTCATGCAATGTTTGTCATGCGATATTAAGAGTTTTATCGAACGACCATCAACCAAACAAAAAGTTATTTTCAGAGTGAGGTCGATTACGAAAAAAGTAACAGAATTAACAATTCGTAAGCATATAATTTTGCTTCATACATCTTTTATATGTTACTTATTGTGTTTTTATTGCTTATGTATTATTCTTCCCTGTAAACTCAAACTTTAAAATAACAAATTAAATTTGGCCATATAGTGAAAAAGAGAAATAGAATCATCAAAGTTTTTAGTTCCTTTTATAATTTTCTGCAACATCCAAATTACTTACTAATCCGAAAATATCCACAAATCAAAGATCGGTCGGGATATTTATCCGACCCTTCCACGAAGCATCGCGTCGTGGGTTTAGGTTTTACGTATTGGCGCAAAAAGACGATGGCGATGATGCATCCGCCGCAGCCGCAAGGCTATCACCATCCACAGACGCTCGAAGAAGTTCGAACCCTTTGGATCGGTGATTTGCAGTATTGGGTCGACGAAAATTACCTCACTTCCTGCTTCTCCCAAACCGGCGAGGTGACCTTTTCAGCTTTTTGGTTCCTCAGCTTCTCTAAGTTGCGACTTTGTCTATTTCCAATTTACTGCTCTCGATTCTTATGGGTTTTGGTTTTAGGGTTTCTTTGCCATTTAGGAACAAGATAAAGCAGGGATTTTGATTTTCGGATTTTTCCAGGGTTAGCCTAAATCTCTTGCGCTTCACTGAAACTAGAATTCTTGATATGGTTCGATGTTCAGTGTTTATAGTTACGTTCCCAGTTCAATAGGTAGCAGTAGGTGATACATGTGTTTCTGTACCTCCTTTTGGATTCCACAATAAGGTTTGGTTTCTGTTTCCTGCAAGTAAGAATTGTTGATAGGAAATGTCGGGTCTTTATTTCTTTATATGTGCTTAATTTCTTAACTTCTGATGTTATATGATTCTTAAGTTTGTAAAGATATTTGAATCAAGATTGTAATGGTTTATATCCATATATGTGCAGCTCGTTTCTGTCAAGGTGATACGTAACAAGATCACAGGGCAGCCAGAAGGGTATGGATTTATAGAGTTTGTGTCTCATGCAGCAGCAGAGAGAACTCTTCAGACGTACAATGGGACACAGATGCCTGGAACGGAATTAACTTTTCGATTAAATTGGGCTTCTTTTGGTTCAGGACAGAAAGTAGATGCTGGACCTGATCATTCTATCTTTGTTGGAGATTTAGCACCAGATGTTACAGATTATCTCCTTCAAGAGACATTCCGTGTTCATTATTCTTCTGTTAGAGGTGCCAAGGTTGTTACTGATCCAAGTACTGGGCGATCAAAAGGTTATGGATTTGTAAAATTTGCAGAGGAAAGTGAAAGGAACCGGGCCATGGCTGAAATGAATGGTTTGTATTGCTCAACAAGGCCTATGCGTATTAGCGCAGCAACGCCTAAAAAAAACGTCGGTGTACAGCAACAATATGTCACCAAAGGTATGAGAACAAAACACGATACTTGATTTATGTTAATCGAATTTTGTTTTGCTTATATACTGTTTGGAAATCATTTGCTTAACTGGAAGTTTTTCTCTAGCTGTTTACCCAGTTCCAGTCCCATCTGCAGTTGCTGCACCAGTCCAAGCATACGTTGCTCAACCTGGACAGGTGCTTCCACCTGAAAGTGATGTCACCTGTACAACGGTAAATTTTATCTGAAAAGCTTGAGCTTTTTTTCTTTCCGGAATTCTCCTGATTTTTTTCATGAATTGGTTTGCTATACAGATTTCAATTGCCAATTTGGACCCAAATGTTACAGAGGAAGACCTGAAGAAGGCATTCTCGCAATTAGGAGAAATAATTTATGTCAAAATACCTGCAACAAAGGGATATGGTTATGTTCAATTCAAAACCAGGTAGGCAATCCAGCACCTGCGATTGCTTCCATGTATTAGTTTGTCACGTATGCTTATTTTTAGCTCTGGTCACAACAATTTTGACTTCTACCCCAGGCTGTCAGCCGAAGAAGCCGTTCAAAAAATGCAGGGACAAGTGATTGGTCAACAAGCAGTTCGCATCTCTTGGAGTAAAAATCCAGGACAGGTAAACCCTTATGTTGTCACCTAGACTAATGTTATGTATGGCCTTATTATACTTGCTGGTTCACGGAATGTCGTTAATGATCTTTGGTATTTGGTAAAGGATGGTTGGGTTGCACAAGCAGATCCGAACCAGTGGAGTGGCTATTATGGTTATGGGCAAGGCTATGATGCATATGCTTATGGGGCAACTCAAGACCCATCCTTGTACGCATATGGTGGATATGGCTATCCCCAGTATCCGCAACAGGTAAAGAAATGAATTTAAAAGCTTTTGCTATATGTGGATACTTCTTGTTCCTCATGGTCGACAATTTTTCAGGGAGAGGGTACACAAGAAATTACAAACTCTGCGGCGGGTGGAGTTGCAGGGGCAGATCAAGAGTTATATGATCCTTTGGCCACTCCTGATGTTGACAAGTGAGATTCTTATTACTTTCTTACACATTCCTACCTGGGTGGGTGATTAGTTGAATGCCTAATTTATTGTTACTTTGGCACTTGTAGGTTAAATGCTACTTACCTTTCGGTTCACGCAAGTGGCATCTTAGGACGACCATTGTGGCAGCGTACCTCAACGCTCACATCTCAAATGGGCAAATGATCTCGTAGAGAAGAACTGAATGGTGGGTGTTTTGAGATGTTTAGTGTTGCCCCTTTCACTTCCTCGTGGGACAAATCACTACTCTTTGTCTGATTGTTTCACTTGTTTCAGATTGTTCTCTAATCTACAATTAGGATCTAGTTACAATGCTAAATCATGACTCTTCCAACTTTCCGCCATGGTCGATGATGATGCCTTTTAGATTTTTTATACAGCCGTTATTAAGAAACATCACTACTGCACATATTTGAATTGAAAACGAATTTTGATACATTGAGAAACCTCTGAAACTTTAAATCATTAGTAGACAAGCATAAAATATTTACGAACAGGAAACATCTCCCTATAATCCCATTTCTAAGCCTTTCTCCTCTCTTGGTGAATCATGAGCAACCCAAGCCTTTTTCTTGATGTTCTTATGTTGTGACTTGACTGTTCCAGTGGTGTCATTTAAATGACAGTTCACGCCGCTTCTTAGGGTTAGGATCTGGGTTTCCTTTTCTCATCATTGCCACAAATTCCTCGTAGTTTATCCGCCCATCCTAACAAAAATGTTTGTGTTATTAGATTGTTGTTTTATGTGCTTATCAAATGAATTTGTGATGGTGAAAGAGGCTTACATTGTCTCCATCAACCTCAGAAATGATTTCCTTAATGTCTCTGCCATCGTTCATGCCAAACTCCCGGAGGGCTTGCTCCAGCTCTTCCATTGTGATATATCTACAAGGAGCCGAGACGCGACCATCATTTTTTTTTTGGTTTCAAATTGTATGATCAGAAACTGTTACGTTGCTTAATTACTTACCCACTGTTGTCTTTGTCAAAGTGTTGGAAGGCTGAGTAGATATGCTCTTCTCTGTCGAGTCTATTGATATGCATTGTAGCTGCTATAAATTCCCCATAGTCTATTGTTCCGTTACCGTCTGCATCAGCCTATATAAAACAGAAAACATCAGTCTTTGTTTTGGCATCTTAATAGATAGATAGCACACAAAAGTTGAGACTTACAGCTTCCATTAATTGCTGGACTTCGTATTCAGATAACCTTGTACCTTGCTTGGCAAGTCCCTGTCTTAGTTCCTCAAGAGTTATTGTTCCACTGTTGTCGGTGTCCATTCCTTTGAACATCTCCTTTAACCCCATGATTTCTTCCTCTGATAAGCACCCAGCTATCACCTGTTCGTTGATGAGGCCAGTGAGATATATAGACCAAAGACTCACATTGTTTGTTACATGTGTGTATATGCTTTTGAGAAGATTGTTAATTACCCGTAAAGCAACTTTCTTAAAGTTGTTCATTGCTTTGAATTGCTTGAGCCTAGACATCACTGCATTGTCAAGAGGAACATCTGGTGCTTCTCCATCCTCCTTGATCCATGGATGGTCTTTAAAACAACAAAAATGTTAAAAAAAAGCGTTCAATGATATATATATAGCTAGGAACTCTTGAAATCAGAGCTGCTTACTGAGAACTTGAGCAGCGGTTAATCTTTGTTTGGGATCAGGGTTGAGCATCTTCCTAACGAGGTCCTTTGCTTGTGGTGAAATGACGGGCCATGGATCGCTTGAAAAATCAACCTGTCCACTTAGGATGGCATTGAAAATTCCATTCTCCGACTCTGTAATCGAAGAAACACATGAATGAGTTAGATGACCTTGTCCTTTGTTTTGACAAGATAGGAGGGAATCATAAATCTTTACCAGCCCAGAAAGGTGGAACACCACACAAGAGGATATACAACATGACACCAATGCTCCAAATATCAGCCTCTGGTCCATACTTCCTCCTCAACACCTCTGGTGCAATGTAATAAGCACTTCCCACAATGTCTTTGAACACCTCTCCTGGCTTGTAGAACACGGATAGCCCGAAGTCGGTGGCTTTGAGAGGAGAATTCTCATCCTTGTTGAGCAACAAAAAGTTCTCAGGCTTCAAGTCCCTGTGGATAACCCCCATGGAATGGCAAGTATGGATAATCTGCACGATCGTCCGTAGCAATGAAGCCGCGGCTCTCTCCGAGTAATGCCCCTTTGCAATGATCCTATCGAACAGCTCTCCGCCCGCACAAAGCTCCATAACCAAATGCACAGAATGCTTGTCCTCATACGCTCCTTTAAGCTCCACAATGTTTGGCTGACCCGTCAAGTGATGCATTATTTGCACCTCCCTTCTCACATCCTCAATGTCTTCTTTGTTCACCAGCTTCCTTTTCGCAATGGTCTTGCAAGCGAACTGCAGCCCCGTGGCCTTTTGCGTGCAGAGATGGGTCACCCCAAACTGTCCGCGACCCAGCTCTTTGCCCAATGAATATGAGCTCTTTACATCTTCCATTGGTCGGCCTAAGACTGTTCCTATTGGGCCTTGTTTGGTTACAGGAGGAGGAGATGCTGGCGGGTGTCTCGAAGCTCTCACAGAGGCCTCCGCGGCACCAGCACCACCGCCTCCTCCATTTTCCAGCCTCGGTTCTTCTTTGTTATTCCCCGAGTCTCGTCCATAAGAGCAACAATTTCCCATAGTTGCAATAAGGGGAGAGGAAGCAAAGCTCTCAACCAGGAAGAGAAATAGAAATTAAAGATCTTTCTTCCTCTGTCTATTCTTTTAGGTTTTTGGTTTCTTCTTTAGCAAGAAAATTTAGGAGTTTTTGCTTATGAATGGCTATGAATAGCATTTTTCTGTTTTTGTAAGTCTCTTCATTTTGCTGGCCTTCAGTTCAAACGATAATGATAGGGAGGGACTTTAGGAACCAAAAGCCTCTGTATTTTATTATTTAAAGCAATATTTTAATACTTTATTAATTTAGGATTTAGTACAAAAGGTTGAGCATTTCCTGGAGAATCTCCGACTTGCCTGTATATTCTAATGTTATCCATATTGTCTAAAATGAACCTTATATTATATAGCTTATTGAAATCGATTTGCAATGTTATCTGGAATTAGGATACAAGAAAGAGAGCCAAATACTAGGATTCTCAATTTCAGTAAGTAGGAATTGATGGGTCAACCTTGAGAGAATAAGCTTGTATTCCACCAGCGACATTGTACACACTCTTGAATCCCTGAGGAACAAGAGAACAACATCCATGAAGATATGATCCTTGCATTTATATGAAGGAGCAGAAAAAGCTTGTTACCTGAGACTGTAACCAGTTCGCAACTTGCATCGACCTGCCACCAACCTTACACTGTATGGGAACAAAGGCCGCGACTCAGACAACTTAAAAAGTCATTTCAACATCAGAGGTTTCTTTGTTTCAAATGATCTTACAATCTATAGACCACGGTAGGATGGTATACACTAACGGTGTAAGAGAGCAACCCTAGAGAGACTGAGATTTATGAGAGGCTCTCAACTCTTAACCAAATGCAACGAAACCTAGAAAATCCACACCCAAAACAATCTGCTGGGACACCCATATAAACCCAGCCCTCACTAACTGCTCTCTAACCAACTCACAACACCTCTGAATTGCTACATTTAGTGCTAGGCTAGATACAATCGACCTATATCTAACAGTTGAGACGAGACTGAACATACCAAGACAAATGTATCCTTCTCAGGGTTCAGCTTTGAAGTGATGTCTGGTGCCCAGGTTCCGAATTGGCGGAGCGGGAACACTTTGAATCCTGGCAAGGATGCCATTGCTCTGGTACAAGAAGTAGTGAAACAGAATAGAAGAAAACAATGTGAGTTGACTATTGATACTTTGTCCTTCTTCTAAGATAAAAGTGATAAAAGTGTGCAAGTCACACATGTATCTAAATGGCAGAGCAATTAAACTCTGCAAGATGCACATGAATCATAATGTTGTGAAACGTTGAGAGAGTATGACGCTAATCCATTGGGCCTCGGTGAAGAAGGAAAAGTACGTCAAGATGAGAAATGCAAGGAACTTACACCTCGTCGGGTTCTCTGACATCAATTAACTGAGCCTCTTCCATGAAAACTGGATCTTGCATTTTGGAATGCAGCTCCTCCACCTGGATATCTTTCACGGGTTCCCTGTTAAAAAAAAAAAAATTCCGTTAAGACAATTTACAAGTCAATAGAAAATGACGCTAAAGAAGGATAATTTTCAGAAGAATTACCTCTCAGATAGAACTTGCAATAAGTGCAGGCCAAATTGGGTTCTACACCTCACCACATGATTTGGCTCTGCTTTAAACGCAGCTTCCTCAAACTCTGGTACCTGAAAACAATTTTAAGTGGTGTGTCATGCTCATATTGCAGCAGGAACTTGCCAAAGTTCTTCCATGGGGTAGTCCAAACATTGTTGAATTACTTCTATCATTGGTTACATTTTACTACTTCCATTTGCACATGGATGTCAATACTGAAAGTTAATTCACCAGGAAGTGTTACATCACCCAATTGCTTGTGAAATAACGAGGCTAAGACAGCAAGGGTCCTATAGATTTGAAGGTGTCAATGCAACAATATAACCAAAATAAATGGAAAATATTATAAAAAAGAGAGCATACCATTTGACCCAGTTTTACCCATCCAAGTATACCACCGTCCTTTTTGGATGGACAAATCGAGTACTCAGCTGCAAGATCACTCATATCCTCTCCTACACAAGAAACAGTTACTTGAAAAAAAGCAGTAGACACCCTTAATCTTCTGAAACAAACAAAATAAAGTGACAATCAAGTAATGAGAAATTTATATACGTATCAGTATGATATTTTCCACATTTATTATTCTTTATCCCAGTTACCAAATCCCAAAACCACTAGTAATTGAGTAAGCAGAGCCACAACTGACTAGAGTGATAGACATTGCGACACATAATATAAGTTTAGCTCCACTGTGACAATTCTCTTCGCAGAAACAACTATATAAGCTTATAGGCCTATGTACTCTGTTGAAATAAAAGCTTAATCTCATATGAATGTAAATTTCAAAAAGGGTAAAAAGGGATAAAAGAATCAGACCATCCAAGATTCTCTTTTGGAGTTCAGCAAAGAGCTCAGTATCATCCTCCTTAACAAGCAAATGCTGCACCAGAATCTCTCTACTTGCACTACTCCCACTGCTAAACGAAGCTGGAAAAACAAAAGATATATATACAGATAATCAGAAATCAATCCAGCTAAAAACTAAACAATCAAGAGCACAGATATACACAGTTCAAAAAGCAAGAGTAATCGCACATGGATTTTGTAGAAAATCAGATCAGAGTACCTACTAGAAATCAGAGAAAAAGCACGCAATCAAGTCTTTGATACAGCAAGAATAAGGGGAAAAACAGTTCATATTTTTTGTACCTCTCATTTTGAGAGCCGAGAAACCAGAGAGCCTGATCGGGTACGGAGAAGCAAATCGTGGTCGGAGCGAAGAGATGCGTCCGCCGAGAAATGAACGAGAAAACGTCGAGAACCAGCGGAAATGGGGAGGAGAGACGATAGCGAGAGTGGGAGTAATGGAGAGTCTCAGAGCGGCGGAGAAAGACGCCGCCGCCACCGCTGGAGAAGATGCCGCCGAGAGAGTTCCGGTCACTCTAAACATTATGGGTTCTCCTGGGTAACGAGTTCTCAAGTGTGAGAGAGGTTACAAAGTTACCCTCTCAAGAGTTAAGAGTCAAGACAGAATATGGGCCCTCTGATCCAGAAATACTGATTGGTGCTATAACTTTTCTTTTCTGGGTTTCATCGGTACTTGGAGGAATTATGGATATGTTACACAAATCGAGTGTTTAAAGGTTTTTATACATCTATCGTGGTCTCGTATGTTGCGGAAAGAACCTGTCGGATGTCATACATGCAGAACCGTCCCTCGTATATCTGAGTATTGCGGGAGAATTGCACCGTAGAATCATTTTTTGTGGAAGCTATTTATCATAAGCAGGAGTATATCATCACAATAGTATTAGATCAAATATTTCTAATGATGATGTAACAGATGACAAAAAAAAAACAGAAACAGTGAATTAATTTTATAAAATATAGATATTACTTTTAGTTATAAAAACTTATAATAACAGTTTGATATATACAACCGAAACATATATAGTTTAGTGGTTTTTGATAGCATCATCGACTCGGATTCAAATCCGCATATTGCATGTTGACCAAAAAAAATGTTGATGTATATCCTCTCTATACATCATTACAAAGTACATTATCCTCTCTATATGTTTTGAAAAGCGAAATTGAAAACTAACCATTGTTTTGTAAAGAATGCATAGAATGCTACAATGAGGAGAGAATTGACAAAATAGGGCAAATGCTACAATGAGAAGAGAGAAGGAAACCAGACAAAGTTACAAAACCAATTTTCCTGCCGCTAGGTGGATGGGGGCGAAGGGATAATTGAATCGGAAGTGTTAGTAGATGGTGTCCAAGCATATAGAAGCATGCCGAGTACAAGGATGACTGTGCCTGCAACAAACCCTGTTGGAAGCGTAGATGCGACCCCAAGGTACGGTAGGGGAAGCGTGAAACAGTACACTGCTATGGGTACTGCACCGACAAAGCCAAACAAGGTTCTGTATATTAGAAATGTTTCTCTTCTGCATATAAATGATGTTAACTCCTATGCCATTTCGCAATTTCGCGGATTACTAATCATATAATGTTAACTCCTATGCAATCTAATGGGTATAAGTCCAGCAAAATTTATGACCAAAAAAAGTTTGGTTGTTTATAGGATTGGTACAGCGTTGTTGACTTATAAGATGTCACAGAGATGATAATGGTATATCACTGGTAATTACTAATTAGCTAAAGAAGTAAGTTTCCATGAAAGCATGGCAAGGCTATAACGAGACCAAGTTTGTACCTGAAACGGTGGATGCCAGAGACGACACAACTGCAGATGAGATCTTGATGAGGCGTAGAAGGGAGATGTTGTAAGCCATGTTCATCATGACAAACATTACAGGAAGAAGCGGAGCCCCTTCGCATCCTGTGTCATACCCAAATCCGACCGTATTACATAGAGGAAAAAAACAAAGAGATACTGCAGCAGAAAGCGTTAGCATCAACTAACCTGTTATTCTAGAACCAATGTTCAGAAAGCAAGCACCCCCGTCTCTGATATAGCTCGGTAGTTGATTAAACGGTATGCCCCAAAGTTTTGAAAGAAAAGGAAGAAGCAACGCAATGCATATGACCTGGGTTGACCACAAAAAGATGCACATTAACTAGCAAAGAGATTCACATTTTATGTTAATAAAAGATGCTAAGAACGTAAATGGTCTGATATTAAAAAAAGGAGCTACACTAGGAATACTTACTTGGAAAATTGAACCATATGAGTTTACAACAAACAGATCAAGTGAAGCACCCTGTAATAATAAGAACCGATCTCTTTCAGAATACAAAATCGCAAATGTTGTTAAAGGGTCTCGAAGGCATAATTACCTTCAATCGCTTTTTGCTATCTAGAAAGATGACTTCCTGCAAGGATATGGAATTTACCGTTAAAGAAAAGAGCCCAACATCTTGTATTGGCAATATAACTAGAAAATGACTGACAAACCTTCATTACTGTATCTGCTCCTTGAAGTAGAAAAGAAAACACCATAAGAAGACTCCAAAGTATTCCCATATCTTTAAATGAATGAGCGGCACCAGATCCACTGATATGGATGAGAAAGTATTATGTAAATTCAACATGGATTAAATTTGTTAAAACTGGTTACGTTGTGCCCATTGGCAAGTCTAACAAAAGGAAAGGAGACAAAGAAACCAAGTCACTTAAATTATATCAAGCAAGTTAATCGAAATGGCTAACCTTGCCACACTGATGATTACACCAAGTGCTACAAGAGTACATCCCCATATTTGATTTATTCTATATCTCCTCCCGAGAAAAATAATGGAGAAGAGAATTTGCCAGACAAGAAATGTCTGCAAAGAAATAAACGACTAGAATTAACTCTGAAACATTTTTAAGACAAGAAACCATATTTTTAGTAAGCTAGCTAGTAAATCAAGAAAACCCGAGTTTGAGGGAAGAATTTGCAGCTTTTGACACACCATAACAGAATTCAAGAAAATCAATGTTGTACTTCGTTCATATGGAAGATAAGAGATAGTAATGTTTAACCTGAGATAAAACTGTAGTAGATGGTCCAGAGAGATTCGCTGAGTCAAAAAAAAAAAACGACAGTGAGTAAGATGATGTACAGATCTTACTGCTTAGATGTAACTTCATTGAACAATGAAAGTATACATCTACTGAAAATTACAGTAGAAAAAGGGAAGGGAAAGAAGCTTTAAGGGTAGCATAAATGTAAACATACATGCGGCTGCCATCCCAGCAGCTAGAGCAAGTGACTCCAAGACGCCAACAATTAAAAATGGAATTTTTGGAACTGATAGCATCTCTTTTGTAACAATTCCAGCTCGGTATCTGAAATACAAGATCGAAAAGTATACAGCTACATACCTGCAAACAGAATGTAGCAAAAGAAAAATGACTTTTTTTTTGTTGTAAATTATACTAGGTAGTATAAAACAAGATACATCCAGAAAATCGAGTACATGAATATGACATGGAAACAATGGATTTGTCCACAGTGAAGAACAATTAGAACAAACTTCAAGCTTACTTTCTCTTTCTCAAGCCTGGGATCATGAGTGGAGTTCAACAGTAGAAGAGCTTATCTCTAAAAGGGTCAAAAACTGTGAAAAAACACATTACACTGCAAAAGTCACATTATTACTATGGACTAAATAATTTAGTCCTGGGCATTCGGGTACCATCAAGCACAAAACAATCACATTATTACCCATTTCTGATTTCTCCCAGAGTGTAATCTAATGTGCCTATCTCATACAGTGCTAATGTATAAACCGGTGAACAAATTTTCTTTCTCATTAATAGTATACATTTTAAACTGATGCAAGGCAACAATCAAGATACTCACTTGCACACAGCAAACCATATGCAGAAGAAAGAGTGAAAAACAAAAAGAAAACGGAATAAAGAGAGTGAGACATGTGATTGACACGTGGTTAAATGAATTAAGAAGGTTCAAATATTCTGGCACGATCCGCGGTGGATATTAAATAATATTACAATTTACAAGTAGTTTCGTTCAGTAACTCATTATTTAACTCATTGCAGATCTAAAAAAAAAGTCAGAAATATACAGTAGTCCGATGTAGGTGACACAAAGAAACTCGCACGTGAGAAAAAGTTTAAATGCGCATAAACATATTTTTTAAGTGAGACCATAAAGTAGAAGTAGTAATTGAAACAAGTCGCCAACTATGACCCATTTGTTAAAGCGAATCTTCTGAAAATTACATTTTCCAAATGTACCGCATAGAATCACAATTTCACTTTCCCCATCGAACAACTTGGACTGATTCCAATTGAAAACAGAATGTGGACAACACGAATTCGAAATCGCAGTTGTAATCAAACTCTTTCAAAACCAAAATCTGAAATCTAACTTAACGCGAAAATTGTTCCGATTGACTAAGCTTAGCCATTTTCAGAGAGAGAGAGAGAGAGGTGGTTACCCGAAGGTGGAGAGCTGCGCGAGGAAGAAGGGATATTGTTTGAGAGGAATAAGAGCCAGCTTATACAATACGCGGTTCCCAACGCCGAGCGCCGCCGTGGTCGCCGCTGCTATAACTATCTCCATCGTCTTATCATGTTTTCCGGCAACCGCGTGACCACCGCTTCCACCAACCGCGTGATTACGCGCGTCTGTCTTCTTAATGTCTTCGCCATGGTCAGATCCGAGCCAGGATTTCGCCGGAGGAACCGCCTCTATTAACCATAGCCTGGCTCTTCGAGAGGAGCGCAATACGATAGGCGGTGCTCCATTGATTTGATTTCGACAGATTAGGGAAGTGGATTGAGCTGGATTCGCGTTACGCGATTCGATTGAGCCGATCGACACCGTTAAACCGGCGATTAACCGGCCGGAGCTCGTTGTAGCCATGGTTGTACAGGTTCGATCGAAAGGTGGAATTGCGTCGAGTGGCTTATACTGACATCACAACGAAACTACCTCTTTGTGCTCTATGCTTTTTTTTTTTTGATTTGAAAGTATCGCATATCACAGTATCGCACAGTTTCTTTTGAGCACGCCCATAGCTACTTATAGAACTGTGTGATTAAAATAGCAGAGGCTTTTTGGGTGTCATAAGGGTATTTTAGTCAAATGAAGAATTCTTCTGTAATTTCAGATAGCATCTTATAGATGTTATTTATTGGATATTCCTAACAACATTATGTTATTGACCCAAATATTTTTCAGTCATGTTGTTTTACCAATTTCTCTATGGGCTATTTGACCAATTGACCCAAAATTTAATTGGGCCAAACTTTACCTTTTAGTGAACCGTGAATGATGAAGGTCTTTAAATTCGAATTTGTTTTTTTTTGTTAATTTTAATTGATAAGCAATATACAATTTTACTAGATGATTCCCGCGTATAACATGGGATAAGATATTAATAATTATTTTTTAAAAAATTAATAAATAAATAAATAATTTTAAATATTTTAATAGTATATTATTGTATAAATAATTAAAATCTAAAATTAAGATTTTTACATATTTATGTTACTAATTAATTATTTAGTTAAAACAATATATTTTTAAAAATAAAATTTAGGAAACAATAAAATCAGCTAAAATTTTATAGAATATTTACTTATTCAATTTTCCATATATAATCAAAACTAATTTAGGTAAGATTATAATCTTTTAAATAAAGACAGTTTATATATGATTGATCTAATGACATATTATGTAATTAGTCTAGAATTTAATGTCCTATAAAATATATTCTCTGAGAATCATTCTGGCGACGACACGTTATTATGGCACTGTTGTAATATTCCACGTAAACATAAGGTTATTTTGTTAAAATGATTCTCAATTAATATATATGGAATTATTTGAAAGGTACATAATAACAAAACCCAAAAAAGGAGAAAAATGTGCTATTTAGGATTTTTATATTTCCTTATAAGAAAATCAATTGAAATCTCTATTTTAAATTTCAAAACAAATAACATTCATCTTACAAAGGTTTATTATGCTCATTAAGCTAGCTTCTCCTAGCTTTTGTTTATCTCATTTACTTTTTTTCACTGCAATAATGGTGAATCAAGATAAACGCATTTAAGTTATATCTCGAAAAAAATGAAAGATGTTTTCATAAGCTTTTCATAATGATAAATTTTAAAATGGGAGAACCGTGTTGAAGTTCTAAGAGTTGAAAAATGAGGATTTGAGGTAAGTGAACTCTTAGATGTAATTGTTCGCATTTCAATCCATCAAAAAATTATGGGAATTATGGTTGTCAATCATGCTGATAATTTTTGAGCTGATGATTAGGATCCGGTTCGTGGTAGAGGAGTAAGCATTGACAAGGTGCAATTTACCTTCGAAGAGGAGTTAGATGTGTTTTGACAATGACAAATTCCATATACGCGGATCATCATGCATCAAAATCAATCTCAGAGCACCTCCATTGTGAATGATAACAATTGGTGTTAAAAATTGCAATGGGATACCACAGATTTAAATGCAAAAAAAAAAAAAAGCAATAAAACTGACCATATGGATTACGGTTGGAGTGTATCTGTAGTAGATTAGTAGTTAATATTTCATTAAATAAAAAAAAGTATAGTAGTTCGTTTACAACACTTTACAGGGAGTCGTATAGGACGGATCTAATCTAACTAATCGCAGTAGCACCTATTACCACCTAATCGCGAATTTAAAATGGGCCAGTGGAGTAGGATCATACCAGGTGTTGCTGACGTGGAAAATCTTTATTGGTTGGATTGATTTTTTTTAAAAATAAGACTTAAGTTTAACAAGACCCGACCCGTGACTTCTCCGACACTCATGACCCATCCACTCTCTCTCTCTCTCATAACACAGCAGAAGTATGTGGAAAGCAATGTCCCCTTCTTTTTCTCTCTATCTCTAGCTACATCTCGAGGACGACGGAAGAACCAGAGAGATAACTCTGCGACGGCTTTAATGGTGGTGGTGGTGTTGGTTCGTTGAGGTCTATGTGTGTGTGTTCTTCCAGTTTTGAGGAGGTGGAGAGAGGAGATTTGGCTTTTGGTGAATTTGTTTGTTCTGTTGTCGCTTTCTTCTGTTTGTATCGAAAGAGGTGAAATTGAAACCCTAGTGTTTCGGATTTTTCGAATTTGGCTGGGTTTTGTTTCGAGGCTGGATCTGAGATTATGCTGTTGAGGCAATGGAGGCTTCTTTAGCGGCTTTGGAGCGGCCTCGAGGTGCAGCTTCAAATACGGTAATGGAGGTTTCTTGGGGGTTTTGCTGAGTGAATTCAGATATTTACTTGTAGTGGTGTTTCCAGGTTTTAGTTGTTTGAGTTTGCACATCAGCGACGCTGGAATTGCTAAAAATAGGGAAAGTGTGAAAATGATTGCTAAAATTAATCTTATTATATAAAATTGGAGTTTGTAGATTTCTACTTCCGTGTTATATGGCAGTGGTTGTTCTAGGAGTCCCATAATACATAGGGTCATTGATTAGTTGTGAGACAAGCTTTGATTAGCTGTTTCTTGTATTCTTAAAGTGCGTAATTTTCCTTGGAAACCAATTGGTTTGATCGCTCTTGTGTTTTTAACTAAAGACTCCACTATCAGTGCTGACGTGAGGTATAGTATCTGTGTTGAGTGTATTTCCATAATAAAAGAGAATCTTGATTGAATGAAAGATGCTTGCTTAGTAATTTGTTTGAACTGGAAGAGGCTATAAACAGAAATTAGGCAAATCAGTGGTTAACTTACGGCTGAAGCTGCAAAATACACACATAACAATATCTAGGGAAGGGGTTTCTCATTTAAGTAGAAGTAACACACAGGACAGATATAAGGGTGTCAACTGGTTGAGTGAGTAGCATGCCGGTTTTGAATCGTTGATATTTGCGTATGTCTGGGTTCCTAATATGAACTGAAACAATTAAAACAATTTTATTGACTTTACTTGCAACTATCTATTTTCTCTAGCTTTCTAAATGTAAGTTTGATAACTAAACTGATGACTGTTACTAATATTATGGAACTCGCAATTATTTTGACAGGTTTTTAAGAGTGGTCCACTTTTCATATCATCTAAAGGTATCCCTGTGACATTTTTCCCCTCCCTGTTTTCAATTAAAATTGTCACATTTCACTATGTTTGTTCAGCTTTACAATTTCTTGTTGCTATTGTGATATCATAGTCCATTGAACATGTTATTGTGGTATTCTGCTCAATAGGATTGGGTTGGACGTCTTGGAAGAAACGCTGGTTCATCCTCACACGTACTTCTTTGGTCTTCTTCAAAAATGACCCTGTTAGTATTCACAATCATACTTCATACTGCCTTTTTCCACAGTTGATTTTGATCTGTGTATTGCCTTATTTTGTTAATGTATGATAAGATTCTTGATAATCGTATATATTGAGCTATTTAACTAAATTTTCACAGGGTACACTACCACAAAAGGGTGGTGAAGTTAACTTAACTCTGGGTGGCATCGACTTGAATAACTCTGGAAGGTATGCAGGATATTGCTAGTTGATTAGAAAAGTTCATGGAATTCAACTTACTGTGATTTTTGTTTTCAGTGTTGTGGTAAGAGAGGATAAAAAATTGTTGACGGTATTATTTCCAGATGGGCGTGATGGGAGAGCTTTCACTCTTAAGGTGCTTTTACATCAGCAGCGAATTTGATCTACTTTCTAGATGTCTACTATAAGAACATGTTGCTGCATTGTGATAGTTCTTTAGATGATCTTTGTACTATTGTTAATATTTATTTTTGTGACCAACTTGGATGATGCAGGCTGAGACATTTGAAGATTTGTACGAGTGGAAAACTGCGCTTGAGCAGGCCCTTGCACACGCCCCTAATGCAGCACTCATCATGGGTCAAAATGGAATATTCCGTGCTGAAACTAACGAGGCTATCGAAGGTTCCTTTCATCAATTTTTGTTCTACTCCATGTTACAGCTTTGGCCTAAGCGTCTTAATACATAATTATGCCTGTATCATGCTTATGTATATTTCTGCCTTAATAGTTGACTTTCGATCATCTATGCGTCATTCTTTATTGTCCATAATTGTTAGGGCGGGATAAGCGTCCATTAAAATCCTTGGTTGTTGGAAGACCAATCTTACTTGCTCTCGAAGATATTGATGGAAGCCCATCATTCCTTGAGAAAGCTCTTCAGTTTATTGAGAAGTATGGTACGTTCTTAAGAAAATATTGGTAGCTATCACCAAGCTTTATTGATTACCTGGTCTTTCCTAAATGATTTTGCTGGGGCATGCGCTTTTAGATTAAAATGTGTCCATAGTTTTGTCAGGGTACTTAATACGTGGAAAGTATTCAATTCAGTGAAAGTTTAACTTACTTCCATGATTCTGTTATCTCATTCAATCTGTTGTACGATTTCTTGCAACAGTTGAAATCTGATGTGTTTCTCTTCTTTGAATGCGTTTGTCTTTTAACTGGTTTTTTGTTTGGTTTCGTGGTCCTCTTTTGTCTCCTCAGGAACTAAAATTGAAGGAATACTAAGACAGTCTGCTGATGTGGAGGAGGTGGAACGTAGAGTTCAAGAATATGAACAGGGTACCTATAATCTGCTAACTGATTTCTCTCTAGATTAAGTTTAGGCACATCTTGTTAAGCTAATATATTATATGTTCTTAGAATTCCCTGGTATGTACTCTCTCCAATACACAATTTACATTTTTTTCCCTCTTCCACTCCAAATAATACCTAGGCAAAACTGAGTTCACTTTTGATGAAGATCCGCATGTTATTGGAGACTGCATTAAGGTAGTTTCTTCTCAACTTCTTTACTGATAGTCTGTGCATTGTTACAATACTAAGGCAGTTTCATTTCACATGCAGCATGTATTGAGGGAGTTGCCTTCTTCTCCAGTTTCAGCATCTTGTTGTACTGCCCTGCTGGAAGCTTACAGTGAGTTTTCTTACACTCTTCTCCTTCCTTCTGATAAAGTCATACTTGTAAACATGCAGAATTGTGTGTGTGTCTATATATATATATATATTCATGGGTCTGCTGTTAAAAAAATTCTGGAGATCTGACTGAACGTCTGTGAAGTTAACGTCCTATTAACTGGTTTACTGGATCAGGAATCGAGTCTAAGGAGGCTCGCATTAGTTCATTACGCTCTGCTATAGCGGAAACATTTCCTGAACCTAATAGACGTCTACTACAACGGTATGTTTTCAGATCTCCCTTCGGGTTGTTTTGAGCTAATAGTCGATTTCACTCTGCTAACAGTTTATAGATTATATTAGATATTAGATGTTATAGTTGAGATTACTTATTTCCTGCCAAGTCTGAGTCTATCGGCCAGATGAATTTCTTGTGGTTTTTATGAGTAAGAGTGCTCGAGAATCATTTATAAGGTGCTTTTTTAAACCCTTACATTTTTGATTTGTACCCTCAGGATTCTGAAAATGATGCATACTATCTCGTCTCATTCCCACGAAAATCGAATGAACCCAAATGCTGTAGCTGCTTGCATGGCTCCTCTGCTCCTACGTCCTCTACTGGCTGGTGAATGTGATTTAGAGGACGATTTTGATAGCGGTGAAGACAATTCTGCTCAGCTTCTTGCTGCTGCTAATGCTGCCAATAATGCCCAAGCCATCATTACAGTTCTCCTGGAGGATTATGGAAGTATTTTTGATGTAAGACACACTCAGATGGTTTCATTCAACCTTAATCAATGTTGTATGTCTCATATGCTTATCTGCAATTTCAGGAAGAAAATATTCAAAGATGTTCGATTTCGACCGAATCACATATTGGAAATAGTGGGCCTGATGATTCAAGTGATGATGACAACAACGTGAAAAATGAATATCACAATGCAGATAATGAAGTTGAACAAGTGACAGATGATGATAATGAGCGTGCATTGAGCGGAAAAATGAGTGAGAGCAGCGGTTGCACAGGCAGTGATCTCTATGAATACAAGGTTATTTCTCCTTTGTCCAGTCTCTCTTCCGTCAATATACTCATGCATCCATCCAAGCTTACATGAAAGATTTATTTGCATAGTGTTGATGATATACTGATTTGTCTTTAAATTTAGGAAGTATGGTTCAGGAATTTAGGATATGTTTTTTAGGTTTCAGCTATTATATCTTTAACCTATTCCTGTGCTATTTCCTAATGAATCAGAGTTTGCAGTTTTTTGCAGCTAAGAAGATATAATTATTTCATGATTGCTGAATACATTCTATTCTTTGTAGGGATTTGTTGCTGATGACTCTGATATTGAATCACCAAGAGACATAAATGGTCCAAGATGTAATTCAAACGTACGAACAGATCATCTTATGAGAAATCCTTTTGTCAACTCCACGGATCAACAAGCTGGAGAGCAGATAGGTGATGATCCAACAAAATACGGAGAAAACTCATGTATTGTACATGTTAGCGAGTCTTATCAATCATCAGGGACAGTTCTAAATGTACCCACTCATGGGAATACTTTGGCTGCTCCTGGTCTTGAAGCATCAAGTGAGAAATCCGTGAATAAGGGCACGCCCTCCTCTGTTCATGCAAAGCGCGCAACATTCTGGGGTCGAGGCAATGTATGTTTTGCTTATCTTGATCAAATAGTTCTGATTCTGTACATGCAGAAGATTTTGGGACATTAGTTCAAGTAGAATTCTTTGCATGATACAAAAATCTTTTCCTCCAATTTGTTATAAATGTCACACCTTGGCTGAATCATATAGAGATAATGAACCAATGCAGATAGTATAATATCAATAATATTTTCTTTTCTTTTTGTTTGTCTCAGGCCAGAAAGATATCCACAGATGGATCGTTTGATTCTTCAGGAGAAGACGAGTAAGGCTTTAACTCTCGGGTGTATTCTCCATTGCCATATGTCTATATACATACATACATATACATACACATATATATATAGATTGTTTCTACTAGCTAGTGTATTCATATGGTGAATTTCTTAGTAAAATTATCATTAGAACTGTGATTATCTATCCAATATGTTTTCAAGTTTGAATATTTCCTTTGCTTGAAATACTTCCATGATTCACTTTCACACTGTACTTTATCTAAGAATCCTTTTACTTTATCGGACATAGAATGACATGGCTGATGTTTCAGCAATTTACTGAAGACTATATTGTTTGAATGAAGGAGGAAATATAAGAGATTCACCTATCCAAAATCATTGCATGTAGATATGTTCTTTTTAGATATGCATTGTAAACTACTACTTCGTCTCTTTGGTATAAGCTTGAATCGCTTGACATTTGAGAATATGCTAGCTTGGTGTTTTTGTACTGCTAATTGGTTCATTGATTGTTTGTAGGCTTGCTATACAGAGGCTCGAGACCACGAAAAATGAACTGCGACAACGAATTGCAAAAGAGGTAAATCATCTGCTGCTGAAAATTTTATTTTCTGCCTTCCGAAAGTCATTAACACTGGTCACCATTATTGTTATAGGCCAGAGGTAACGCGATATTACAGGCTAGCTTGGAGAGAAGGAAGCAAGCACTGCATGAACGTCGTTTGTCGCTTGAACAAGATGTATTAAATTTCTCTTTCAAACTATAAGTGTTTATGAATCTCTTTTCTCTACAATTAATCCTAATGTCAAAGGAATCTTCTTCTGGGTTGATGGGGAATACTTATATAGGTGTCAAGATTACAAGAGCAGCTGCAAGCCGAAAGAGATCTTCGGGCAGCACTGGAGGTTGGTTTGAGCATGTCTTCTGGACAATTCAGCTCACATGGTGTGGATTCGAAAGTAAGTATACATTTTAGGGAAATAGTATCTTTCTTTAAAACAATTAATTCTTGTAAAATACTTACGATCCATTTATATTTGAAGACAAGGGCTGAGCTTGAGGAAATTGCTCTTGCGGAGGCTGATGTGGCCAGGCTGAAGCAAAAAGTTGCAGAACTTCACCATCAGCTTAACCAGCAACGTCAGACTCACTTTGGTTCCTTCTCAGATGCTCGTGATACTCATCAGTATCTCCAGAATCACAATTCTCAAAAGTGAGTTGTATAACTATCCCTGTACTTTCCTCACACAAAGGAGCTCATAATCCAAGTTATCTTTCGTGATGACTTACACTTTGTACTGTAAAGCTTTTATGCTTGAATTGCTGGCTTGGTTGTTTGCTTAGTGAAGATGTTTAACAAATATCTCGGATTAACTTATCCAGTAGTAATCTTTAACTCGGTACAGCTGTGAAGATTATGTTCGAAGTAACTTTTGCACAGCATATCTTGTATGTACTGTGATATGATAGGTTCACATATGTGTTTCTGCTCTAATACCATGTCATGTATTTCTGCAGAAGGTTTCTTCAGCAAGATTTTGATTCCACTCTTGCCTATGTAAATCATGAAAGAAAACAAAGACATGAGGTACTTTTTACTGATGTTTCTGTCATCGATCATCATCTTTCATAGTTTAGATCAAACCAATAGGCTTTACTGTTTGGCCTGCAGGAGAATTTACTGGGAGCGGAGTGGAGAAATAGTAAAGGAGCAGGATCTTTTGGGGTTGGCAATAGCAGGCAACCATCTCGTAAGCAAATATCAGAATCAACAAATGTAACTGACTCTAAAATCAGTGAAGAGTCTGGAAAGATGTCTGTGGACAAGTTCTCAACCATGGATTCTCCATCTGTTCCGTCGACTTCAAGAGCATTAGATGTAAGACCTTTTGCTCCTTAATATTATTACTCCTTTCAGTAAGGGTTTCCTATAAACTTCAAAACATGGTTGGCAGGATTGAAACTCAGGGAGATAGTTTTTCTTTTGGTTTCCATATAGTGTGCAATTCTGCGATTGACTTTGTCTGGTTTGTTTATTAGTTCCACAGAATAGTTTGTTGTAAACACTAAACAATAAGTAACTACAGAGCCATGCATGATTGCTTGCTTCTCTGCTTAGCAGATCAGAGCTGAGCGCTCTTAGAAATTCTGAGGAAACATCTTAAATAACGACAACACACACTAATATACTTGAAATAACGTTTTTGCAGATAACAGAGTACCCAAGGCTTAATCATCCGTCAGTCGCTGCATCAGCAGCTCTTGTAGAGTTAACAACTCGTCTTGATTTCTTCAAGGAAAGACGGTCACAGCTCATGGAACAGCTTCAAAACCTTGACCTTAACTACGGCGGCTCATCTTCTCAAGATTTCATACACCGGCCATCTTCTCCACCTTGGAACTAACAACATGGAAAAAGAAAGAAAGAAAAGGCTCTGTTTTTTCTGAATATCCTTTTGGTGATTGATTAAATGATGTTAGCATCCGCTCTGCTCATTTTCTCCCCAGAAAACAATAATGACCTTATTCTTTTGGGCAACAGTCTTGTGTGTATATAAAGGTATTTTGTAATGCATTTTTTTATGTGTGATTGGTTATGTTCATAAGTGTTAACTTTAAAGACGTCCTCGTCCGGGTATGTTAGTCTCTTTGTGCTCTGAGTTTCTGACCAGCCAATTAACTGAAAGTCTCTTAAATAAAAGAATAACAGAATATATTATACTCTATCATCCACTGTTTCGAACCCTTAAACAGAGTTGGTTGTATGAGAGTTGAAACTTGAAAGTTGAATAATCTTCTCCATTGTTTGATGACTTCCTGAGCATTGATTGGTTGATATGGTTGTATGAAAGTTGAAAAAGCTTTTTCTTTGTTTGACATCTCATCAGAGTATGAGAAGTTGACATGTGTCCAATTTTTTAATTGTAAACATAAAATCAAATATTAATTAAAATCAATTAACCATAAAATCCTAAAACAAGATGTTAAAAAAGGAAAAGAATTCAAAAACAAATACGTTAAAGAGATATAAAAGCATAAACATAAAAATCAAATTTACACTAATATGGAATTCTAACATTTTACATTTTCATCTTCCTCTTTTGTGGGATGGCTTAATTGTTTAATTGAACTAGGCCAATACCCGCACTACCAAAATTGGTTTTTAAGTTCGATAAATTTATGGCTCATTTTATAGTATATATAAATTACTAGATAATTCCCGCGTTATACGCGAGATAAAATATTTATAATATTTTGTATAATATTAATAAATCAAAATAAAAATTTCTAAATATTTTAGTAGTATATTATTGTATAAATAATTGAAATCTAAATTATTTATGTTACTAATTAATTATTTCGTTAAAACAATATCTTTTTAAAATAAAAATTTAAAATCAAATTTAGGAAACAATAAATAAATAAATAAAACTAATTTAGGTAAGATTATAATATAAGGCAGTTTATATATGATTGATCTAATGACATGTTATGTAATTAGTCTAGTAATTAATATCATATAAAATATATTCTCTGAGAATCATTATAGCGATAATACGTAAGTATGACAGTGTTGTAATATTCCACATAAACCTCTTATATATTACTTGGGGAGTACATTTATAAATAAACATTAAAAAGTATTAATATTTACATCACATTGCCATTATTTCAAAGAACAAATATTAATCTTTCATTAAATATATTTTAGTCATTAGTTATTATGTGATCATTTAATGAAATCATTTAATTTATGGTTAACTAAAAATCTGATTTGTTAATATTCTAAAAAAGATTTTTGACTATTTCCAAAAAAATCAGATTTGTTAATAATCGATTATTGTGGTTACCAAAAAATCGGATTTGTTAATATTCCAAAAAGATTTTTTTTTACTATTCAAAAAAATCGGATTTATTAATAATCAGATATTTTTATAGGATTTGTTAATATTCCAAAAAAATTGGATTTGTTAAAATCTGATTTAATTTTATTTGCACAATCGGATATTGATTTGCATAAAAAATCTGATATTCTATTATTAATTTTTTCTATTATTAAAAAATCGGATTTGTTTAGATTCATTAACCTGTGCTGTAGCACGCGACAATTTCTAGTATATGGTTATTTTGTTAAAATAATTTTCAATTAATATATAGGAGATCAGATTAAGGTGGGTTCTTGATCTATTTAAGAGAAAATTAGGTGATCATCTTTTTGGATACATAATAATAATAATTATTTTTTGGTAACTCCTTTATTGTTAATTACATAATTTAACACATCTATCTGCGATAAAAAATAAGTAAACAATCTATTGTTTAAAAATATATTTAAAAAACATAATATTAAAAAGTATTAAATAGCACCAAATTTTGAATTTTATAAAAAGATGAGAAAAAACCTGCGCATAGCATGAATATTCTCTTCTAATAGTTTTTTTTTGTTTTTTATCGTCTAACTAGAATATATCCCACGGACAAATTGCAATTATAAACAAAAATATTTGAATTATAAAATCAGGATATTAGAAAATTGTAATTCTTCTAAAACTTTACGAAAATTATAATATCAGTTTTTATAATATCGAATCTTTGTAATATCCGCGTAAATATTTTGTAATCAGAAATATAAAACCAATCTTTCATACTCGACGATATTGAAAATTTTATGTTGGGAAAATTATATATAAAATCATGATATTTTCTTTGATTTAACCAAAGAAAGAAGTAAAGTTTTGGAAGATTACGACATTCTAAGATATTAATTAAGATATTTTGGAAAATATTAACCCAGGATATTCTAAAATTGATTTTGAAGACTATATTTTCTGTTAAAAGATAATATGTATATTAGCGATATTGGATATTGCGATATTGTTCTCAACAGAAAATTTCTGAATAATTTTTATTTAAATTTTAATTATATATTGTTCTGTTTTAATTACCAAATTTTATAATTTAATTAGATTTGAAAATTAAATTACAATGTTACATTGTTATGTTAAATTGTACACCATGTTAAACTAACTCAGATATGAGCTAACATTTTTAAATTTACTAAAAATATATTATTAGATTCGATATTATGAAGAGGAACTAACATTAACATTAACATTCCAAAAAAAATCGCAATCTACATCAAATCTCTTATTTTTGGAAAATTAAATCAACATTTAATTTAATTTAATTAATGTGTTTAATTAAATCAACAAAATCAACAAAATCTTTACAAATCTATTTTTAACTACTTTTCAAAAACAAAAAAATAATTAATTAAAACAAAAATTATAATCTATAAAGAAAAAAAATCGACAATCTATATAGATTCTTACTTAAAATTTTTCCCAAAAAATCGCAATTACATAAAATCTCTTATTTTTGGAAAATTAAATCAACATTTAATTTAATTTAATTAGTATGTTTAATTAAATCAACAAAATATTCATAAAATCAACAAATTTTTTAACTACTTTAAAAAAAATTAAAATTAATTAAAACGAAAATTATAATTAATTAATTAATTAAATGATCACATAATAACTAATTACTAAAATACTCTTAATGAGATATTGAAATTTGTTCTTTGAAGTAATGACAATAGGATGTAAATATTATCACTTTTTAATGTTTATTTATAAATTTACTTCCCAAATAATATATAGGAGATATATCATCATATCTTAACTTACTACAAATAATGATTTTATCATTCACGACGAACGAGTATTAATTCCTGCAACAATTAGCCAACGAACGGTTCCATAAACACTAAACAGAGAACAGTTCTACCATTTTCAAGTAGTTTATAAAGTGTTTAAGAGCAAGAAATTAATAATTCCAAAAATATTGGATGCCAAAAAATAAAATAAAAACAACTCATTATAAATATTGATGGGAGACTGAGAAAAGAAAAGACTAAGACGGTGTCGTTCGAAGCCGACGAGGCAACTCTGTTTTCAAAAAAAAAAACGATTATAAATAATTTATTTTCTTCGTTCACTATTTTGTTCTCTCTTATATTAAGCAAAAAGTCGACCTTATACACCCTTCACCGTTTCTTCTTCTTTTTATATATTTTTTTCTCTCGCAACCCAAAAAAAAAAAACCCTAATTTCTCTCTCCTTTCAGCGATTTTTTTCCTTCCGATGCTTCTGCTCTCATAGCCATTCGCAGATCTGGTAATTCCGGTTAGATTTCTTCCCTTAATCCTATCTCAAAAATTCGCTTTTACTTTTCTTCTTATCGCGTGGTTTTTTTTTTACAATAAAAATCTTGGGAATAGGGTTTTTTTTTTTGGTTGTGGTTCCCTTTCTAGTTTGATGCTGGTTCTGCTTTGATTTTTCTTCTCGTTTTGCGGATTATAGTTTATGATTATGGGCAAAAGGATTCTTAGACAAGGACCTTAAGGGTCTTTGGTGATTGTCTTGTTATGTTTCGGGAGATTCTTACTCTTTTCAAATCGGAATATATCTTTGTTACTATCTCCGGTTGATCACTTGCACAATCGTTTTTTTTCCCCTTTCTTTCAAGGGTTCTTATCTCAATTCAAGGTTTGACTTGAATAGGTTATCTCAGTTTTTTTTCCCCGTCGTTTTATTATTGATTGAAATTGCTGATTAGAGGCATGTATGTAGTGGTATATTTGACTTGTCTGTTTTCTTTAGTAGAGAGCTCCAAAGAACTTTAGATGATTGATTTTGTTTAAGCTCCTTGTTTTGTTCGGCTATTTGATTTCTTTCTTTAGTTTGTTTTAGATAAGTACACAAGCATAGGTTTAGGCTTCTATCCTTGGCTAAGGTTTTTGTCTTTTCTTATTGCAGGTTACATATGAAATAACCCTGAAAAATTTGATGGATGATGACTTTGCAGATGGATAAAACTACTGCTTCCTCCCCAAGGGAGCGAGCGAAGTCCATATTTGATAAGGTTCTCTCTCTCTCTCTACTTAAATTTCTTACTATGGCTCATCCTTGTTTTTGGAGTAATTTAACACACGTCTTAAGGGCTGCATAGGGTCTTCTTAGTTCATTTTGTTAGATATATATAAGACCGTTTTGTCTCTTCACTTGAGCCAATATCTTTTTGTAATAATTGGTACTACATTATAGTGACTTTATGTGCATACTTTGCAGACTGTTGAGTTAGAAAACAAGCGTCGGAAGGCTGCTCAGGCTCGAAATCCGTCTGACCCTAATTTGTGGCAGCAAATTCGTGAGAATTACGAAGCAATACTTCTTGAAGATCATGCCTTTTCGGAGCAGCACAACATTGAACTTATACTGTGGCAGCTGCATTACAAACGGATTGAAGAGTTTAGAGCACACATCAATGCTGTATTGGCTTCTAGTAGCTCGACTGCTGCGCAAAATGTAAAGGGTCCTTCTAGACCCGACCGAATTGCAAAACTCAAGCTGCAGTTCAGAACATTTCTTTCAGAAGCAACTGGGTTTTACCATGATATGATCTTAAAAATTAGATCAAAGTATGGTCTTCCCTTGGGTTATTTTTCTGAGGATCAAGAGAGTCAAAATTTGGCTGATAAGGATGGAAAGAAGTTAGCAGAAGTTAAAAAAGGCTTGGTATCTTGTCATCGTTGCTTAATATACCTTGGTGATCTGGCTCGGTATAAAGGATTGTATGGGGAGGGGGATTCCAAGAACAGAGAGTATGCTGCTGCTTCAAGTTACTATTTGCAAGCAGCTTCTCTATTGCCAGCCAGTGGAAACCCACATCATCAGGTTATTCCCTAATTTTCTTTTTCCCTCTTTCGCATGTCTTTTTTTTCATTCTTTCACATTATCAGGTACAACTATGTAGTACAGTTTGTCTGACTAGATTAACTTAATGTCTCAGCTTGCTATAATTGCTTCTTATTCGGGGGATGAGTTTGCAGCAACGTATCGTTACTTCCGGAGTTTGGCTGTGGAGAGTCCTTTCCCAACTGCCCGTGACAACTTGATTGTTGCTTTTGAAAAGGTTAACTAGCAAGTTTCTGATTCTTTATTATGATTGTGGCTTGGCATAAGAGTGATTGTTCTTCCACTTTCTTAGTATCCGAATATAATGTATCTTTCTCTCTTTGTATGGTTGAGCAGAATCGTCAGAGTTATGCCCAATTGTTTGTGGCTTCCAAAGACTCATCTGGGAGGGCGACTGGTAAAGGAAGAGGTAAAGGTGAAGATATTTCATTGAAAGATGCAAACTTGGTAGCTGGTCCTGAGAAGGTTAAAGTAACTAGTGCAAATGAGATGCTCAAAGCATTCTGCATTAGATTTGTTCGTCTCAACGGGATTCTTTTTACCCGAACAAGGTAAATATTCTTAAATTATATTGTTCTACATTCTGTTACTGGCTCTTGGTATAATATGTGTCGCTTGTCTTTGTCAGCCTGGAGACGTTCTTAGATGTTCTTGCATCCACTAGCAGCAGTTTACGAGAGGTGATTTCTTCGGGCTCAGTGGAAGAGCTGAGTTTGGGCATAGATGACAGCGCACTTTTCATTGTTAGACTCGTGACAATTCTTATATTTAGCGTCCATAACTCAAAGAAAGAGACGGAAGGTCAGTCATATGCAGAAATTGTACAGCGTGTGGAGCCTGCCAGAAACTCTTTAACAGCTAGTTTTGAGTTATTTGGACACATAATAGATCAGTGTGTGCAACTTCGTGATCCTTCGTCGAGCTACTTATTGCCTGGTGTCTTAGTTTTTGTTGAATGGTTGGCCTGTTGTCCTGATATTGCACTAGGAAGTGATCCGGATGACAGACAGACTGCTGTAAGAAATAGCTTTTGGAACCAGTGTGTTACCTTCTTCAATCAAATCTTGTCGCTTGGGCCTATGTTTATTGATGATGTTGAAGACGAGACTTGCTTCTCAAACATGAGCTTGTATGATGAAAGAGAAACTGAAAACCGACTTGCACTATGGGAGGACTATGAACTAAGAGGATTCTTGCCACTGCTTCCAGCTCAGACTATTCTCGACTTCTCAAGAAAACATTCTTTTGGAACTGAAGGTCCCAAGGAAAAGAAAGCTCGTATAAAGAGGATCCTAGCAGCAGGGAAAGCTTTGACCAGTGTGATCAAAGTTGATCAGAATCATGTGTATTTTGATTCTAAGAAGAAGAAGTTTCTTGTTGGTGTAAAACCGTCAGATGACTTACTGGATTCTCATTCAATCCCACCTAAAGCTGATGCTTTGCAAGATAACCAAGTAATGATGAATCATAACTCACCAGTGATGCAGCGAGATCAGCAGATTTATATGGGTGAGGAGGATGATGATGAAGTAATTGTTTTCAAGCCTCTAGTTACTGAAAAGAAGAAAGAGGCTTCTGACCAAATATATGTTCCTAGTGGAGGCTTCAGGAAACCTGATCAAGTCGCTACTATTGGGAACTTAAATCCTTTGAGTGTTTCTGATGCAGCTTTTCATGAAAATCAACTTCTGCAAGCTAGAGGTAATGCAAGTATTCAAGTGCCTGCATCTGTTGGTTCTAACCTTTTGGAACTTCTTCAGCCATCAACCCAGTCTCAGGCTATGCATTTGCAACAAGTTCAGACACAGGCAGTGAATCCTCAGCCAGCCCAATCATTAGCTGCTGCACGACTTCAGCCCATGCAATCACAGGTCGCACAACTTCAACCACTGCCATCACGGGTTGTGCACTTTCAACAAACTCAAGCTCCGGTTTCACATGTTTCACCGGCTCAGTCACAATCTGCTTCCCTTGGTGGTGGTAGCAAGTGGTTACCAGAAGAAGCTGCTTCTCTTGCTAGTAGCTTATCTAGTTTTGCTCAGATGGGTAATGGTCATGTGATGAGGAATGAGATGCAAGGAAATCATGGAGTTTCCTATTTTCCTGCACACTTATTACCGGTCCACCAGTCTTACAATGTCAATGGTATGGGTGGTATGCCATACTCTCAGTCACGAACACCTGAAGCTGTGTTCCCACCCAAAATTGATGCTGTTTCATCATCTGGAGTTATTGCTGATGGCCTGGGAGTCCATTCTTCATTAGCAAGAAAGAATCCAATCAGTAGACCCTTTAGGCATCTTGGCCCTCCGCCTGGGTTTAACTCTGTCCCCTCTAAGCTGCAAAAGGAGCCAGCACCTGTTTCGGACTTGTCTGGCAACAATCTAGTGGCTGATGATTACAGCTGGTTGGATGGATACCAAGCTCAATCTTCTCGAGGCGCTGGGCTCAACAGTTCTTTGAATTACGCCTCTTTTGGGAAACCAGAACACATGGGTACCAGCAATGGAATGAATGGGGCTGCCAACTTTCCGTTCCCTGGAAAACAAGTTCCAACATCACAGGTCCAAGCAGTTTTTCCTTATTTACAGAACCCTCAGAAAGATAACTTTGTGGACGAAAACCATCAATCAGCTCAACTCCCTGAGCAATATCAAGGACAGTCGACTTGGTCTAGTCGTCACTTTGTGTGAGATCAGAATGGAAGAGTAACACGGTAAGAGCAAACATAAAGCTGCTTTGCATTATCACGTGCTTTGTAAACTCTCTTATTCTTATGGCGTTGATCTAGGTAATTGGAATGATACAGGTGAGTGTTACGCAATGGTTTTTGCTACCTAACTCCAACTGAGTATTGTTCTGTTGAAGTCTCTAGTTGGAGTCTTTGGGGCCTTGGCTTCTTGTGGGGCACTTCCTACCTGACAGGTTCGTTCTTCTTCTTTCTTGTCCTTAAGCTAGTCTTGCAATTCCTTGTTTACACATGTTTAGGTACTCATACAAATCACCAATGTTTATTGATGATAGATTCAGGACTCAGCTCATGTTGGTGAAAGAGATATGTGGTAACAAGAATGAATGGTTCTGTGGAATTGATAGGAGTAAAGTGCCTTTCTCGTGCTACTTGAGGTGGAGATATTAGACCTTATGAATAAGAAAGGAAACGGACCTTGTGGCTCACTCTCGATATCTGAAGCAGTTGATGGCTGTTTTGCCCTCTTTATCCTTTTTTTTTTTCTTTTTTTGCGTATGAATGTGTAGCTGTCCGTCCTCTTTGCAGCTATATCTTTCTATCTTGGGTTACTACTTTGCTTTGCTTTTCCTCTCCTTTGTTCTATGTTTGTCTCAAACTTCTCTCTGTTTTGCTGTGTCGTTTTAAGATGAACCATCATAAGGTGTGCGAAACTTTGCAAGTGATAATGAATAAAAAGGGACTCATGTGTTGAAACATGATTTGCTGTTGAAATGCTTCCCCTTCTTGAATATGTGAGATGCCTTACACTACCAATCATAGTAAGAGAAATAATCCTTTTAAGATGAGGTTCAGAGTTTATAACCTCTCTCTCCTACTGCCGATTATCTCTATTAGTCTCCTTTCCAACTACTGGGGAAAGATCTTTTTGTCGCCGGCGGTCGGGTGACAGCAGCATCCAGCCAAAGTTGTTTTGAATGGAGAATGAACAACCATTGTTACTCAGTTTAAATTTATGTGTTCAAATTCAGGTAATAGGCCAGTTTTGCCTACAAATGCACTTGACCAGAACATGTCAGAAACCGTCAAAAGAACTTGTATATGTATCTGAAAGACTTTGAAAACTGTATCTGCTGACACGATATACAGTAAGTAAATGCATTTTGTGTTTCTCTATACAATGAAATCTTTAATGGGTTGACTTGGAAGCCTTTCTGAGTAGAATCCCCCAGCAAAGGATTCGATAAAAAACGAAGAAGGCAAGCATGATCCCGACATTGATCAACCTCGTGTCCCTGTCAAGTCCTCTCTTCTTCAACACATCCTCTCCGGTCATCAAGCAGCCCGAGTCCCCACCCGAGAAGCACTCCGTTCGCATGCTCCAGTACTCGTTCACCACCATCGACTCCAGCGGGTAACGGTACAGCGACACGTAATACATGAACATCCATGGTTTAGGGATCTTCTCTTTTGGGATGAAGTATCCGGAGAAGAGAAAGAAAGCTCCAAGAACGGTGCAGATGAGAGAGTTTCCGGAGATGAAGTCAGGGGAAACTGCGCTGAGGAAGAGCACCAGAGAACTAGCCATGAGGATGATGAGCCAAACGCAGAGGACGAAGAATGAGAAAGCTTGAATCGACGGGTTTAGGCCAACGATCCAGTAGACAGGGATGGAGAAGAGGAGAGATACAACGAAGAGGAACGGAACGAATGCTATTGTGTTGGCGATCATGTAGGATGAGATGCGGTAGGATCCACGGGATGATTCTTTCATCAGGACGCGACGTTCACGGAGGTAAATGGGAAGTGCTTCGACTGTTGAAGAGAGGAGGAAGCTTAAGCTGAAAGCGAATAGTCCGAGCCGCTCCGCAACGCCTTCTTCGTCTCGCTTGAGTCTTGTGTAGACGCTGCCTAGACCTAATCCGGCTACAACAGCTTGCATTGTTCGCGCCAGAAATAGCTGTTTTGTTCTGTAGATGATCTTGCAAAACCTCGAACAGAGATATGAGATCTCGGTGACGTCAATGACACGCAACTCTTCTTTCTTTGTGGTAATCCCATCGTTTTCAGGCCAGATCGATGATGATTCTATGGCGGTTACCGAGTCTGGCTTCGAAGCTCTCAAGGACTCAACTATTTCCATGGCGAATTCTATCGGATTCAGCTGTTCTGGAATCTGAAACCCTAGTTTCGCTATTGAGTCCTCGAGATGATCAAGGCTCCCGAAGTGAATAACCGATCCGCGGGAGATTATCAAGTAATCGGAGATGTAATCAAGTATTCGATAGCTAGGTTGATGGATGGAGAAGAGGACGGTTCTCTGTTTGGATTTCGCCATAGAAGCCAAAAGCTCAACGACCTGAAGCGAGTTTCGACTATCCAAACCAGAGGTTGGTTCGTCAAGAAGCAGAATGGGTGGGTCACGGATCATCTCAACGGCTATAGAGACTCTCTTCCGTTCTCCGCCCGAAACGCCACGATCCTCTTCGTCTCCTTCTCCAACGAAGCTGTCTTGGACAAGAACAAGACCGAGATCACTCAACAAGCTCTCAACTCTTTCTTCTCTTTCCTTAGCCGTTGAATCTCTCAAACTGAATTTGGCGCTATACATTAACGTCTCTTTCACGGTAAGCAGAGGCAGTAGATCATCGTCTTGCGGTACAAACCCGCACAGCCTGCGTAGCTGATTGTAGTCAGTGATTTTACGATTGTTTATCGAAATCGCAGAAGATGGATCTAGTGCCCTGTGGTTTACTCTTCCTGAAATGATCTTCAAAAGGGTTGATTTTCCTGTCCCACTCGGTCCAACCACTGCCAGGATTTTAGAGGACTCAGCAGCTAATGACACGGAGTTGAGTATTGGAGTGTGATTGATGGTGTAGGAGAGGTTAGTGACGGTTAAGGAGTAGCGGTTAGGGGTTGGTAGTGGTGAAGATGAAAATGAAGAGGAAGCTGAGGAGAATTCATCAGGAGAGTTTGATGCTGAGAAAAGTATGATGGAGTCTTCTTCACGGCGGTTTGTAGCCATAGCAGAAGGGTGGAAGCAGGAAGCCATGGTATGAGTATTGTTCTTCTTCATCTCAAAATGTCTATTAATGCTTTTTATGTATGGATTAAACATTTTTTTCAGAATTGGTCGACCAACAAAAGAAACAAGTGTTTAATGGTAGGCAGAGGTTGGTGTAACTCTTCAAAACCTGTGTATCTAATTCTATTTGGTGGTTGGTCATTAATTGTTTGATTTTAGGGAGTTGAGTATATAAGATATTTAACTTTTATCTTTAACAAGTATATATTGAATAGCATATATGCAAACGGTATTAGTGGTTGACCAGGAAAAAAGGGTATTGGTGTATCAAACAAAAAGGTAACGTGTTAAATTCTTACCAAAATGTACTTCCAATGGTATGACCATGATAAAGTTTAATTCCGTCATGAACAATACTATTATTCATGATGAAATGAATGGATCTAAAAATAGATTTGATACTAAAATGGTTGCATTTGAGATATAACATTCGTGAAGAAATATGTTGCTTTCTCATATAACACACCCTTCTTGCTTCAAATCTTCTCCAAACCATTAGTGCTGTTTGCATTTCAACATCAAATGATAGCATTTATAGAGACAAAGAAAGAAACAATGTATGCTTGTAAAATTTACAAAAGAATTTACAAATGAAAACACCCAAACTATAATCAAACTACTCTCTCACTTGTTATAAACCCATATAATAAACCTATGAAACCCGTGTCGACAAAAAAGAATGGATGAGTGGGAAAATCTGGTTTTCTGTGTTATTTGGGGGGTAAGGTAAATAATTTCAGAGAGTCAAGTCTTCACTTCCTACACCCACACTGGATTTGTCAACGACTATGCGTACATTGTATTGCTCGTAAACTCTTCCTCTGTTCTCTGCCCACCACTCTTCTGCTTGTTTCTCGCTAAACCGTTTACGGCTGCAATCAAAATCATCCTCCGATCACGTTCATTCATAACCAACAAAAAAAGAGCATCCAAACATTCCAACTAAGCCTCTAAAATTAAAAGAGGAATTGTAGTACCTGAAACGGACGCGCTTGAGATCCCTTGCGCCTCCCGGTAAGGCAGTGAGAGTGATGTACACACCAGGTTCATCTTGTTCAACCCATTCATTTACGTTACGGGGTTCACTTTCTTTTGATCGTGTGCTGATTCTATTTATTGATTCAGCAGCATGATTCGCTTGCTGTCGGTAACTTGCACCATCGAAAACAGGCGTGCTTGCCCCGTTAGAAAACATTGGGACAGAGGTTAGGCCATCAGACTCAGTTTCTCGACTGTTAGGATGGTTTAAGGTGTTAGAAGAAGGGGCAACGTATTCAGGACTGGAGCCAAATGAATTAAGAGAAGGAGACTTGGTACTCCTAGCTGATCCAACAGGGAGTCTTTCAGCCATGTCTTTCAGCTGCATGGATTCATTGAAACAATTAGTAAATTGCATACATCATTTTAATACATTTAAACAGCACAGAGGAAAACTTTAGAATTTACTTGAGCGGTGAGTGATTTAATCACTTCTTTCGCTGCCTTGCATCTCGCTGTTTCTTCGCTAGCAATTGCCAATGCCTCATTTAGCTGTTTGGTTGTTCTTTCCAGTTCAACTTCTTGAAATTGTGCCTTCCGTGTAAGATTTTCAACCTGTGAAATAGTTTACAAGTGAATTAGAAAAGGAGTCAAATTGCAACGAATGAGCCGATAAATGTTTTTCACCAGCTAAACAAAATCTAATTCGAGGAGCATGATCTCACTCCATCTAGGCACACAAGTAAATAAAAAGACATTTGCTTGGTTCATCTCGAAAAAGACCTATTCTTTAATGAGTGAAATCCAGAAAGTAAACGATTATGAACCAGAAACACAACTGGACAATTGAAAACAAATTAGCATAATCTCACTAACTATGTATTCTTCTTAAATGTGTAACACAGGAAAGTGTAAATAATCATGGAATAAGGAGCAAAAATTAGAGCGTGGAAAACAGCTTACTTGAGATCTTAGCATTACCACCTCCTGGCTTAGGTGATCATTGGTTCTCTTGTTACCATCCACGACAATTTTTGGTGTAGTTAGTCCTGAAAGAGTGGGAGTTGGCGTTGTTGAGCGCGGTGGGCTAGGACGTCTTGATATTGGTGAAGTTGCCCGAGACGCAATTCGGGAACCGGGAACAGACGCTGAGAAGAACTTCTTTGATGATCCAAAAGTTGGATTAAAAGATCTGGTTATGTTTAGTGAACCCCGGTGAGAGCCTCCACTTGGTATTGGTGAGACACGGCTACTATTAAATTCGTATTTCTTATTTTTCTTGGATCGAGTATCCACTTGCTTCATGGGCTCCAACAATGAGAATCTAGCTAACTGTCCATCTGATCTAGAATCCAACTTCTCATCTCTGTCAATTGCATCTGATCCCTGGTTGACACTTTCTCTTCGACTCAAAGAAGAATGAGATGATGGATCCGTTTCCATGGCCTTTTTCAATTTGTTAAAACACTTGTCACACACTCGATATGGTTTGTTTGGGTTCGGTGCCATACAAGCCTTCAGGGACTTTTTATTAGTGCAAGAATGGCAAAACACAAGTCCACAGTTATAGCAATTGTGCCGCTTTCTCTTGAAATTGAAAGGCTGACGGCAACCTGAACACATGGACTGATCCATCCCTGATGCCCACTTGTGAAGGCAGACGGCTGCAGTGAAGTAAGAACCACAGGCAATACTTTTGACCTGTTTATCCTTTAGCGACTCAACCAATGTCGGGGAATTTCGGTCATCTGCATCCCCATGGCCTAGTCTACCATTTGATCCTTTTCCCCAAGTGTAAACCTCAGTCCTTGAAGTTAAAACTGCAACATGATAAGCTCCGCAAGCAATCTCTTCGACAAAACTCTTGTGAAGTTTACCTTCAACACGGGCAGGAACCTTTCCATCTGCATGTGGGTTTCCAAGCTGACCATAAACAGGACTACCCATAGTATAGACATGGCCCAATGTTGTAAGTGCAACTGTTAGGCTATGTCCACACGCAACTTGACAAAAATTGGGTTCTACAAGAGCTGCAACACAGGTAGGCACAAGTTTTGGTTCTTTGTCACCGTGACCAAGACGACTCTTGTCACCATCACCCCAAGTAAAGAGCTTTCCTGAAGAGCAGTTACTCGAGCTCGAGCTCCCAACCATGACTTCTACAACTGCGGCTGTGTGCCATACACCACAGGCTGCCCGAACAGTGCGAAGACCTTTCAAGGAGTCTACCTCTCTAGGTATGAAAACACTTTTCCTGTCTCCATGGCCCAAAACACCAAAGGTCCCATCACCAAAAGTAAACAACTGCCCAGCAGAAGTCACAACGGCTGTGTGGTAAGGTCCACAAGCGATGGATGATACATGTATCCCTTCCATCAGAAAATTTACTCTTTTGGGGACCCAGTGACTGACTTCATTTCCATGTCCCAGAATACCAAAATCTCCTTTACCCCAGGTATACAAATCCCCGGATAGAGAAACTGCACAACTATGGTATTCGCCACATGCTACAAGCTCAATATTCGTGGTGCCGAGTGCATCAATGAGCTTTGGATGTTGAACATTGGAATCTACACCATGGCCAAGCCTACCTTCAGATTCCTCTCCCCAAGAAAAACTTTCTCCTTGTTTTGTCACAAGGACAGCATGCTGTCCACCACAAGCAATATTCTGGACATCAAGTACTATAGTAGACTCTAACGCTTTTGGCAATAAGGAATCCATTTTGATCTCCAACGAACTTCCGACTCTATGGTTTCCACCACCTAAAACACCTTCGCCTATTCCTTCTCCCCACATAAAAACGTCTCCCAATGCGTCTCCATCATCATGACCAGAACCATGGCTCGAAGCACTAATCGCACTTGATAGACTAACTCTAAAAGCATCCATACCCATACCTTTCATGTGACCATGTAGTGTATCAGAGCCTCCAGATGACAAAGAGTGAACTGAAATAGTTGCCGAATCTGAGGGAAAAAAACTTTTTGGAGGAACTGCATACAATGACATGTCTGAAAATGCCTTGTCAATGCCATTCTTAGGCGGGCTCTCATATGGACTGTGAAGACGATGGTGATTCGAGCCATCCTGAAATGTAAAAGAATATTCCTTAGTTAAGACATGCACAAAATGAAGTGGAATATATCACTCTATACCTTCTGGAAACTTTCATTGCTGCTAAATGGAGAATGTAAAGGGGAGCTTCTCCGGGTATATGTTCTCGGACTACTAGCTTCGGATGGCGTCCCATCACTTCTCGATTTGGTCCTCCATTTCCGTTGATGACAACGCGAGATCAAGGCTTTTAAACCACTAAACCACACTTCAGCCTCATCTTTGTCCTTGCATATCTATGAAACGAAATTCTAACCCTAGTTAATGAACTTTCAAAAATAACAGACACTTTCATGATGGAATAATGATTTCATAGAAGAAATTAGAAAAAGAGTTTACTATAAGGAAAATCTCACCAAATCCAGTGACCTCTCGTCGTATATTAGCGAAAACGATTGATATTCCTTCTCGGGACGTGGATATCTCTGAAAAATAGGCTGCAAGAGAAACAACATTGCGAGACTTATCAGAATGTCACACTAGATATGCAAGGTTCAAATATGCAACCTACGACTAAGGTAATTGGCTCATGAAAAGATGCATGAAACATGCAAAGCCAAATCAAAACCCACCTGCATTACTCAACTGAAATGAAAAAAATTGATGAATCCAACAAACATAGCATAAGCACAAAGTAATCATTTGAGTTTATGTTGAAAAACGACTCTAAGAAAAGAGCCTTGTGCATAACATGCACCACTTGGGACAATTATAAACAACAATTCAGATCACATTAGGAGGACAATCCCACTCACAACCATGATAGTAGAACTCGTACACAACTAGAAGGAGATACTTCTACTAGGCAGAAATATCATTTAAACGCAATGAAAAATGGATAACTCTAGTATAACGAAATTATTCTGAACATTTATTTAATCGCCAGCTCAAGGGAGAATTAAATCACATCATCCTGAGATGTCAAAACTTACAGTGCGCTGCCCAGATATGATCCTGGAAACATGGCTTAGCTTCAAATGTTTCTCCTCCTTCCCCGAAACCCATATCAAAACAGATTCATCCTGAAAGTTACAGGACAGACTATTTACTTAGACACAGAACAAGGAGACCATGCACACATCAAGCAGCAGAGATGAAATATAACAAAACAAAAGGACTCTATAGGCTCATAAGGAATCCTCAGATAAAAATGAGAACGGAAAGTTAGTTTAACATAATAATTCTTACATAGAATCAAACGAAAACAGGTACAACACGACTTACATTTGAAAGGCGAAATGGACAGAACTTAGGCTTTCCCCTTCTGCCATACTTAAGCAAATACGCTCCCTTTTTGAGGGCAGTGATAGCCTGAGCAAATTGATAAGAAAACTGTCGTAAATAAAGTAGGTGAAATATATTGGCAAGGGGTGATTAGATTAAGCTTTAGATACAATTATAGGAATAACGAAGAGAAGAAGCATTGGACACACTAAAATATCAATCCTACAACATGAAAAGAGGGGGCTTAGAAAATAGTCTAAAATGGAGATGATCAATACTATATTCTGAGAAATTGCACCTGATAGAACTCTCAGTAGACTACTAAGAAAATCATGAAATAAAAATCCAAAAAATGCATTTTCGTCATTATATAGACTGAATCGAGCTTCGAGACTTCAGTATTTAGCTAAAGCCCGTCACTAACCTAGAACTTGTAACTCTAGTTTTAAAAATTTTAGGACTCAGCTAAGAAAATAATCTCCTCTTACTTAAAATGTTCGGCAGAGAGATATATTCTAGTTCGACCTAAAAAATCAGTAGAACTACTAACCTAACCTTAGCACTGGAATCATGAACAAGACCCTAAATCGACAATATTAGCAACACCGACCTGCTCAATATCCCTCGTCACTGGACCAGCTCTGCTAAGATCCGAAGACGACGCCATTCGTCCGTTCCTCGACATAAAACAAAATTTCAAACGAAGTTCCTCAGAAGCAAAACCCCTTGAGCCGAGAAAACCTCCAAGAAATTCACACTAGTCAAGCTGAAATGTGAAAAAAATCAAAAGACGTCGTGCAATGACGAAATCGTCTCGACATCATTATGATCGTCGATCTTGAATTCAATTCGAAACCAGAGCTTCAGCTCTCGAAATTAGAGATTCAAATCGATCCCGAACAGTAGAACACAGAGCCGCCGTTTCAATCAATAAGGATTCAAATGTGTTCTTCTGGTTGGGTTGCTGATTCAAACTCTTTAGCAAACGCGAGAGGAATTAGGAAATTGAGAATCTAGAGACATGGCATGATCTATACTAGACAGTTTATAGCAAGCGAGAGAGCGAGAAAGAGAGAAAGAGAGAGACCAAAAGGCAGATTCTGACTAGAGACTAGAGAGAAAGAAAACTTTATTTTTTCTGCTTTTTCTTTTTAAATGTTGAATTTAGTTTAGATGTATCAATCCTGCATTGATCTCCTTAATTACGGGATATACCACTGTGCACTTGCCAAATTAAATTACCTCCTAATCCATTTTCACTTAAAATTTTTGTGTTTTGTGTGAATAGTAATGTGGAAGGCTTTTTGCGTATCTTTTGATTTTTCGGCAAGCTTTTGCGAATATATTACTTTCTTTCTTGTATATATATGTTGCCCTTTTTTTTTTTTTGGTTTAACAAATTGGTTACATTTTATATTGAATGAACTTTAAAGAATTTTCATTCCTACCACCTAATTTAAAGGAAGAATGAATAAAAAATAAAACAATTCAAGAAGTCATGGTTCAATAGAAAAGTGTCAAGCAAATTAATACTACACGTAATGGTTGTTTATCTAACCTTGGCAGCCTCTTGCAACAAGATTACTCCCAAAAAAATCCTCCAGTTGATTCTCCAACCTCGAACTCTCTCTCTCGTTCTCAAGCAACCACCATTGCGAAGCTTCTCTACCATACATCCGTCTACTTGATTTGAAAGGAAACAAAAATTAGCGAATCTTCTCATCCATCTTTTCAACATTTGCAGTGATTCGAATCGCCATCGATCATGCAACAAAGAACATATCCTGTTCTTTCCAACATCGAATTAGTACTCTTTTTCTCGTCTTTAATTTTATTTTGGTTGTGGTTCTTACCTTCTTGTAATTGAGTTTAATTCTTTGTCTATCAAACTAAAAGTTTTTTTTCACTTCCAAGGTTCATTTTTATGTAATCAGTAGTGTATGCTGTATTTCTTCAGGAAATTTTAATTTTTTTTTTTTTTAACTCATCATCGCATTCATTCATATAACAAAAGTGCCATTAATGACCATACAAACCACTTGGACCACTAGATCCTCAAAAGGAACCACGGTTTTTCACTCGCAAACCACCGGAGGAAGAAACCAAAAAGCAATATAAGCCAATGGGAAAGCAAAAATGCGACCAAAACAATGCCAAAAGGCAAACTCAACTTACAGGAAAGAAAAACTAATAAAGGAAAAAAAGAAAAAGCCAACGACGGGGTATCTGGCATTACATCTGAATGCTCTTGATCACGTTAGTTGAATCCGTTTTCTCCCAAACTATCAGCTTTCTGTTGCCAACATAGCATCCCAAAATAGCCAAAAGATTATTTTCAGCTAAGAAAATGCAACCATACATGAGCAAGGCTTAATTTCAGGATAAGGCTCATCATCGTCAAAGCATAGGGCAGTGTGCTTTCCAATAACCAACCAATACACGACTACACTAACCACGGACGTGGCTAGTAGTATCGACACCAAGTTAAGCATCAAAGATCAAGCAGAGCTATACCGGATGAGGATGACAATAAGAGCTCCAGGAAGAGGGTAATGACCAGTGATTCAGGAGATCTAAGAGACCCACCTAATTCACTACTACCATCCTCAATCCCAACTTAGAACACTTCAGATCCATGAATCTAATATAATGAAAGACTCTAAAGATGCTTTCCACCCAAAGGAGATGGAGTATAATTAAAGCATTCGAGAAGACACAGGGCCCGTCGTATCATTCCGTTGGACCTCAAAGAGTCACCAAAGAAAGGCTCAACAATGACAAGTGCCGGACGCGACTGAAGTATGACGAGGAATGAGGCGGCGAGGGCTTTCGCGGACAAACATGGTGACACCATGGGTTACTTTCTCTGGACCAGGAGAGTACAACTTCAAACTGGAGAAGAGAAAGAGATTCATTTTGAAGAGTAGCCGGTGATAAGGATTCTGTTCACCGCTATGAGCCAAGAGCAAAGCTTTCAGATCTATAATCAATGTGAAGCCAAGGGAAAATTTGGGAGGCTCAGACGAGAAATAAAGGAAAAGAGGGCCCTCTCGCAGCCCTGGCAAGCGGCGCCGGAGCCGGAGAGGCAAGAACAATTAACTTCACGGACGACGGCGGCGCTGAGTTTTGAGAGAGTTTTAGGAAAATTTTTTTAATCTTAACATTTAAAAAAATATATATATATATATATGATTTGAAATATCTCCTATATGTGCATATATGGCCAGATACTACGTCGTTGCATTTTCCCACCTGTCGCGAGACTATAAGTGTTAAAACTTCTGGAGGAGCAAGAAGGTTTGAGTTCGTTTTTGTCTTTTGTGTACTTTAGTTATTACGTTCTTGAGGGAGGTATCGGAATCATTCTCATCGAATCTTCTCCTTTTCTCGTTTCGTTTCGGTTCTGTGTTCCTCCACCACTCTCTATAATCCGAGTATTCTTCGTCAGATTAAGGGCTCCTTATTCTCGACGAATAGACATAGGAAGAAGATCTCTTTTTCTTTCTCTCTACACTGAGAATTCAATTTTTTTTTTAATTTTTTTTCGCCGCCATGAGTTCCTTCACCGAGATCATGTCTGAGCAGCAAGTGATCGACGGTATTCAGGAATTGGCTCTTCAAGATCAGGTTTTTTGTTACCCTAATTTTTATCTGCGCGTGTCTCCAAATTAAAATATCGATTTGCTTTGTGGGTCTTGCTTCGTAGTTGGAGCTCATTCCATCTGATGATGCTTCTGCTTCTCTGTGGAAATGTCTAGTGTTTGCTCTGGAATATTAGGGTTTCGTAAATTTTTGGATTTTTGTGCCTTATTGTGTGTTTCATTTCGAATTGGACGATTAGGGCTCTTCAGGTTTAAAATGTGGTGTTGTTGATGCTTAATTTGCTACTGATATGTATTTGCTTTCTTTTCTTTTCCCAAATTTCACATGTAAACATAACTCTTTAAGATGATGTCGTGGGTTCTTTGTATATGGGAGGTAATTCATGGATTTTATCTGAACCTTGTTCAGGACAAAAAGAAGATCCAGGGAGTGATCCATGAGCCGAGTTTCGGGAATCATGGTGGCTGTTGTGCAATATGCTTGAGTGAAATTCCTCTTCAAGAAACTGCTATGGTGAAAGGCTGTGAACATACTTACTGGTATTCTTGTGATATCTTTTATTGGTTACTTTGAGATGATATAGATTTTTATCTGGTTAGGTTTCATTTATAGTTTGAAATTGTAGTCTGTAGTATGAACATATTGATTTCTTCAGATGAATTGTGTCTTCTTCTCGTAAGTTTTCAGTTGTAGAGCTTGGTTTTAGGTTTAACTGCAACTCTTGACAACCTTTTATGTTTCGTTTGATTCTATGCCTACGTAGAAACTGACTTTCTCCTTTGGTTTTTAAGAGGAGTAATTCATTTCTATCTATCCAGTGTGACATGCATACTTCGTTGGGCGAGTTGCAAACAGAGTCCTACATGCCCACAATGTAAGAATCCATTTGATTTTCTCAGTGTCCACCGGGCTCTCGATGGCAGGTGAGTTTCTTTCGTTATAGATATTGCATCATGTTAGTCCATTTGCTTGATCAGACTCTTTTCTCATTCTTCTTTGGTTATATAATCTGTCTACATGCTCTGGCACATTGGGATTTACCATAGAGTTTTGAGTTTTCTGTGCCTTCTTCTAAATTCTCTGTTGTATTTCTATGCAGCATTGAAGATTTTCTGTTTGAGGAGAGTGTGTGCCTTCTCCTGAGAGCCTCATGGTTTGTACCATTGGATGTGGTTGAACAGGCGTCCTACAGCTATGGTTACCATGATGATTTTGACATTCCTTGTGACTACGAGGATGAAGATGATGACCTTGACGAGTTTTACTTGCATGGCTCAAGTCTTCGCATAGGAAATCGGAGATGGGGTGGCAATGGTTTTGTCAGATCTGGGCGTCAAGAAGCCAGGCCAGTCCAGAGATACAGTGGTTCTGGTTCTAGTTCCAGTGCCAGTGCCAGTTCTGGGTCATTCTCAAGTGAGCCTAAGGATAAGCAGGCGAAGACTGCAAACACAACAGGAAGACGTGCAAAGAGGGCAATGAAGCGTGAAGCTGCTAACAAAGCAGCGGAAGTAACTGCAGCAGCAAAGCACGAGGCCCATTTGGTTAGGTTGGGAAGGAAGTGAGTGTGTATCTGTAAATAAACTGCACTCAAAAAGCTCCCACCTACTTCCATTAATTATTATCATCTGTACAGCAACTAGTTTTTAATGTTGTGGTAAATTCCGGTCACACCAATGTATAAGGTCTGGGGTTTGGAATGGTAGAAACGACAAAAACCTTGTGACTCTTTGTCTCATACAGATACAATTATTCGACTAGTGGTGATATTATATTACTCTGTTCATTGATCAGATGAGATATAGTGTGGCTTTTGATTTTGTTGGTGAATATAAAAATTTGTCTTCTCAAATATGGTAATTATGTTGATGAAGAAGAAGAATGGGGCAATGTTAGTGGTGTGGGCTGCATGGTCGGTGGCCTTTAGAAAAGAGGTTTATAAAATTTTTATAGAGATAATAGTTCTGAGATAATGGTTTGGTTGTCTGAGTTGGTCTGTGGACTTTGGATATTTATGTTTGGCCAACTTTATGCTTTGATTTCAAAGAGACACGAGGCGTAATTGCAATGTATGTAGTTGCAATAATACTAAACCTATATTATTCAGATTTGTGATAAAAAGAAAAAAAAAAATATATATATATATATAGTAATCAAAATGTCCATTTAAATTTTAGTAATCAAAATGTCCATTGTATTTAGTTGTTCATATTAGAAATTAGTCTTATCAATTATACTTTTATAATTTTGATTTTTTTTCATAATAGCATATGGTATAATATCTTTCTCTGAAAAATGTTTTAAAACAATTTCTAAATTTCGCTTTATTTTCAAAAAATTTCACCCTAACTTCTCAAACATTTAGAGGATTTATATCATTTGAAGTTTATACTCTTTACTGTTTTAAAGTGAAGGAGTTTTAAGTGAAATTGATAACCATCAAGTCTCTACACGTAACCATTTTGCCGACCACACAAATGGCAAATAAGAGAAACAGTCCCTCTTGTAAAAGGTGAAAGAAATCACCGAAAGTTAATAAATAGTGGTCAAGAGATACCCACTAGGAGAGACAACACGCAAATCGAGAACAATGGCAAACAGTGGTGAAGGTAAAGTGGTGTGTGTAACAGGAGCGTCGGGCTACATCGCCTCATGGCTCGTCAAGTTCCTCCTTAGCCGTGGCTACACCGTTAAGGCTTCCGTCCGTGACCCAAGTTCCGTACCCTCTCTTCTCTTCTCTTCTCTTCTCTTCTCTTATCTTTCACATTTATTCGCTCTAGGGTTCTAACACTATTTCTTATGTCTGTGTGACTAGATTTGGGTTTCTACTTGTAAACTGTGAGCTTGGATCCTGATTTTATTAGTGTGAATCTTCTCTCTTGTTTGGTGTTTTTTTAATCGAAGCTACATCTTAATAATTGATGCTTTTTATACCAATTTATCACCAAGAATAATCCCTTAATTTTCTTATCTCTGCATGCACAAATCATAGTTTTAGATTTTACTGTAATAACTTGTTGGTTCTTTCATGATTCACCTTAGATGATCCGAAAAAGACACAACACTTAGTTTCACTGGAAGGTGCAAAGGAAAGACTTCACTTGTTCAAAGCAGATCTTTTGGAAGAAGGATCTTTTGACTCGGCTATTGATGGCTGTGAAGGAGTTTTCCACACTGCCTCCCCCTTTTATCTTGATGTCAAAGACCCACAGGTTTTTTTTTTTTATCCTCAAGCTTGTGCTTTAATTTGTGGATTGAAGATCTTAACTTTTTATCCCCATTTCAGGTTGAACTTATTGATCCTGCGGTCAAGGGGACACTTAACGTTTTGAATTCGTGCGCCAAAGCATCTTCGGTTAAAAGGGTTGTTGTTACCTCCTCCATGGCCGCTGTTGCTAACAACGGAAAACCACGCACACCTGATGTAACTGTCGATGAATCTTGGTTCTCTGATCCTGAGCTTTGTGAGGCCTCTAAGGTGTGTTGAACTTTGAGCCATGACTCATATTCGATTATGATGAAACTTTATTTTGTTGTCATCTACTATCGACTAGTTGTCGCTTCATTGTGCTGTAATGTTAGGCTCTTCAAGTTCAAACTAAAATGTTCTGCTTTTTATACTGGACTCAGATGTGGTATGTTCTATCCAAGACCTTGGCGGAAGATGCTGCTTGGAAACTCGCTAAAGAGAAAGGCTTAGACATTGTTACTATTAACCCGGCAATGGTGATCGGTCCTCTCTTACAGCCAACTCTGAACACGAGTGCTGCTGTTATACTCAACTTAATAAATGGTAAGAAAACACTTACCTCTTTTAAATGAGTCTTATGACCCTTTTTATCAAATGTTAGAGAACCAATTTCGAGTTCCTGTCTTTATATAAGCAGGTGCAAAGTCCTTCCCCAACTCGAGTTTGGGATGGGTTAATGTTAAGGACGTAGCCAATGCGCACATCCAAGCATTTGAGGTCCCTTCAGCTAACGGACGTTACTGTATGGTCGAGAGAGTCGCTCACCACTCCGAGATTGTTAGCATTCTGCATGAGCTTTACCCAAATGTCCCACTCCCGGAAAGGTAAAACATCTCTAAATATATTAGCCGGTCCAGTCCTGGTCGTGTCTGGTTTCTAATAGACTTTTGTATCATACTCTCATATATGCACAGGTGTGTGGATGAGAATCCGTACGTGCCGACTTATCAAGTGTCGAAGGAGAAAATAAAGAGCCTTGGCATAGACTACATACCCTTGAAGGTTAGCATCAAGGAGACCGTCGAGTCCTTGAAGGAGAAAGGTTTCGTACACTTATGAGAAAGCATTTGAGCCATTGGTTTCAATCCAGATTAGATAAAGTATTTGGACCACTATATCAAAAATATAATATTTGGAACATGTCAACGTAGTACCTTCAAGGGGAGATTAGTATGTTCTCGTATCTTATTGTTGGTTCCATGAAATAAGATACTTTTCCTTTTATTTGTTGTTAGTAAGATATCAAATAAGAATTTTAATAAAGTAAGCAGCTTTAAAAAAACTTATAAATTATAACTGATCAAACAATTATTAATGTTATCTTCTGACCATTATTTGAGTTGGTGACGAGCGTTTATCCAAATAGGTTTCCATCGTCGGGAAAGAAGTAAACAAAACTAAGGATTTTTACACGTACTGTTTGCCAACAAATAAGTATCCAGACAATTTGAAATATAAATAGTCAGAAAAATTTAAGAACATCTTCATATCGTACATGGCTGGCTATTCAAGTAACTAAAACATTTGAAACCCTGATCTACAATTATTGAGAAAAAAAAAAAAGATAACAATTTTCAAAGAATACTGCTTTTTTTACTTTTTTTACGAGATACAGAAACATGAACCTTTCTCAGTTCTCGCCTTCTAATTGCAATGAACCTTCTCTCATTAATTTGAGGCTTAAACTGTTGAATCTTTCCCGGGAATACTGCCTCGACGCTTTCCTCCAGTCTGTTCCAGCTTTCATCATTGCTGCGAACTCTTCATAGCTTATCCGTCCATCCTAATCACCAAGAAGCAAAAAGTATCAAGAGAAGACTTACAAACTGCTATCTATCTCCAAACCAAATTAGCCATCAAATTACCATTTAAGACTTGGAACCAAGGATGTAGAATTCTGAGATATACTGATACGATCAAACACATAATCTTATCTATTTCTCAATGAACCAGGTTACACAGTAAAGAATCAAACACAAATCCAGTAAGGCAAATTAAAGAAACCGTAAGCTAGAACCAAAAGAAACTTGGGGTTTGTCCAGATATCCCAAAACTTTCCCTGCCAATATAGGACTCAAACCAGTACCAAACTTAGGGCACAACTCACTCTCAAAAGCTAGCTTGTGAGTAGAGTATGCCCTTTCAACTTATAAGCCATTTACTATTTCTTCCCCTTCGGATGTGGGATTCTTAGTAGGATTTAGTCACTCTCCTTTCCTTCCAATGTGGGATCTTATCACCCTCTTCTATTTATTCTGATCTCAATCACTCTTTAACATGCTGATATGGCATGTGCACTTGGTGAACTCCTATCATATACCCACATATAGTCCTTCGGGAAGGGAGATTTAGACAAACATACTATAGTCTGATGCTACTAAACTGAATCATTTGTGTCCCCTTATTATCATCACATAATTTTTTAAGATGCATTTCCAGTGACAACTATCGATTTCCAGGGGTTACCTTGTCTGTGTCAACATCTTGCATGATGGCTGCAACAACTTCCTCACTGCTAGTATCCACCTCATCATTTAAAGCCTCACGCAGCTCCTCAATCTCTATGTAATCGCTCTGGTTCTGGTCAAAAAAGCTAAAAGCCTTATGCAAGTGTTCGTCGTTCGCCATCTTCTTAAGATGCACAGAGACAGCCACAAACTCGCCATAATTTAAAGTACCATCCCCATCTACATCAGCCTGCACACCAAAAAAAAGCTCTAAAAAATCTGTTGCTTGGTGAAAGCAATAAAACTAACAGGAACACAAACTAGCAAAGTTTTTGGAAGTTGAATCTTACAGCTTCCATCAAAATCTGTAGATCAGTATCAGGTATCTGCTGCTGTCCGAGTTTATGAAGTCCATATTTAAGTTCCTCGAGGTTTATCTTGCCCGTCTTTTTACGGTCCATCATCTCAAATGCTTCCTTTATGCCAGCTACTTCCTCCACTGATAAGTGTTCGGCTATCACCTGGAAGGTAGTGAAAGAAGACGTTTCACATTATTTCTTCGAAATCTGTCAGAAATAAGGTCACCAAGCAGCGGCAATGATGAACGAAATCACTACCCGTAGAGCTCGTTTCTTGAGCTTGTTCATAACAGAAAACTGTTTGAGCCTTGCTTTCACCGTCTCGCCGAGTGAAACATTTGGAGCCTTCTTTGCATTTTGAATCCAAGAATGTTCTGCAAATAGAAGTGTCACCGTATATTCATTCCATAAGTAATACAACTTAAAAACACAGCCAATAGAAAACATACCGAGTACTTGTGCAGCAGAAAGCCGTTTTTTGGGGTCAGGTTCGAGCATCTTTCTCACAAGGTCTTTGGCAGTCTCAGAAACTCTTGGCCATGGATCCCTCTTGAAGTCGATGACTGACCTAATGATCGCTTGAGCCACCCCTTGCTCAGTCTCTTTACAAAAAATAAACAAATTCAAGAAAAGAAACTCAAAAAGTGGAAGAAGATAAGCAAATAAACTTCGTAAGAGATCACTAGTGAATCCATGAACATGTAATTTGATAACATCAGGATCCTAAATCATTCACAGCAGAAAGCAGTAAAACTTTCTAATCATCCATGGAAACTAAAAACCATCAGCTGCATATCCGTACAAAACATTCACTGTTGAAGAATACAAAAAAATTAAGACAATAAGATAGATCATAACAAACCGGCCCAAAATGGTGGGACACCACAGAGCAGGATATAGAGGATAACTCCAGCACTCCAGATATCAACCTCAGGTCCATAATTTCGCCTAAGTACCTCTGGTGCCATGTAATAAGGACTTCCAACAATCTCGTTGAATCCCTCACCTGTTACAAATTAAAATAAATAAATCAAGTAGAGCAAACAGAACAAAATGATCTGTTGATCTGGGATATAAAATGGACATTATATAATCTATGTAATAAGGACTTCCAACAATCTCGTTGAATCCCTCACCTGTTACAAATTAAAATAAATAAATCAAGTAGAGTAAACAGAACAAAATGATCTGTTGATCTGGGATATAAAATGGACATTATATAATCTATTATCTATACCAGGCTTGAAGAAGACTGATAGTCCAAAATCTATGGCTTTAAGGGCTGATGTCTCTTTTTTATTTGCAAAGAGAAAGTTCTCCGGCTTTAGATCCCGATGCATCACTCCATGCTTATGGCATATCTGCAAAACCAAAAGGTGTTCAAATCATAAAGGTAGAAGTTAGGATAACAACCCTAACTAGCATTACACTGTAAGAGCAAGCTACTGCGTAAAGACAAATAAGGAAACCTAAGCCACTGCATAAAGACTAACAAGGAACCTTCCAATAGAATAAAGGCAAAACAAAAATGCTCGAAAGTTGACAAAACTAGAGCACAAAGGAAAAGAGAAAAACTACAAACCTGAACAACTTCAAGAATAGTCTTCATTACTGCAGCAGCAGCTCGTTCAGTATAATGACCTCTTGCAACAATCCGATCAAACAGTTCACCTCCTTCACACAACTCCATCACTATATGCACTGCATCATCATCCTCAAAGGAATCCTTCAGTGACACAATATTCGGATGCCTAGGCATATGCTTCATTATCTGAACTTCCCTCCTAACATCCTCTATATCCACAGCTGTTCTAAGCTTCTTCTTTGATATAGACTTGCACGCATACTTCTCGCCAGTTTTGATATCAGTGCACAAGTATGTAATACCAAACTCTCCGCGACCAACCTCACGCCCCAGATCATACATAAGAGATATGTCATGTCCTGTTGGATCTTTCAAAACAGAGAGCTTGAAACCAGCTCCAGATCCATTTGTTGTGTACGCCTCGCTGTAAAACGGATTGCTTTTGATCTTTGGTTTCCCATTTTTACTCCCAGTATCTGAACCAGGGCTCGCACAACAATTTCCCATTTACAATCAACTCTTGAGGAAACCTGAGATTCCATCAACAACTAAATGAGACTCACAACAGAAACATGTCATTTCCCCAGTCAAGGAAAGCTTAAAACTTTATCAATTAATCTCTTTAAAATTCCAAATTTAGGAATTAATCCCAAAAGCATATAACAAGACAATCAGATTTGATAAAGGGGAAACAGACAAAACAAACGATCGAGAACAAAAATGCAACGAAATTAAGAACCCTAAAATTTGATGAGCAGATAAGTAAACCCTAGCAAATGAAATCAGGTGAAAACCAAAAAGACTGATGCTTTAATTAGAAAGGGAAACACAAACCTGAGACCTTAACCAGAGAAAGAGATGATCAAATTGGGGTGAATCGGAGGAAGCAAACAGGGAAATAAAGTGACAGAGGGAAATGGAGAAGAAGGAGAAGAGTCAAAGTCTCCTTCTTTCTCGCTCTTCTTTCTGAGTGTGTGAGCGAAGAGAGACTCGACTCTTTTTTTTTTTCCCCTCTATTGTGAAATCAGAGGATAACCCATTTGCAAAAGACAATCACACGGTCACAAGACTAACCACCACTCTCTATCTCTCTCCTTTTTTTTGTGTCTGCCTCAAATACTTTCTCAAAATAAACTTTTTGGTTTCTATTGAACATGTACATGTGTTATAAGAAAAACAGTGTTTCATGTTTGGCTTTTGTGTTTCGTCGCATCTCTACGGATTTGATTAAACGATTAATCTTTTTCTAATCCACGACTCACACAGATGTACGGTTACGTTGATATATATCTAGTACAAACCTATAACTTGCAAGTCTCTAATCTCTAAGAATCTTTTTAATTTACTTATAGATTTGCAATGGCCCGTAAATTTCAAACCTATTGATAACTATGGTTTTAGGTTTATACTATATACTACTACTAACTATATACAAAATAATAACAATATATATACTACTACTAATTTTACCGCAGAGGTAAGAAATATGTTGTTTGTATAGTTTCAAACTAAAAGAAAAAAAATATATGCAATTAAACGTATGTGAATGGGGCAAAAAGCGTTCTAGGCGGTTGCTTAGACTGAGCCTAGATGCTAGGCACTCACACAATGCCTAGACGACCGCCTAAACTATGGATGCTATTTTCTACGCATTGGAATTATGCATTTTTGTTATTAAATGGATTTAAGCGGTTTTAAGCGGTCATATACGGTTCTAAGCAATTCTACAAATTGTTAATCAATTATTATATAGTTAAAATTTGTTTGTCAGTGTATATTTCTAATTTTTAACTACATAGCTAGGTTTAAATTTATAAGTTTTAACTCCATATATATGATTAGAAACGTACATATGTTGTTTGATATGAATTAAGTGAATGTTTTTGTCTAATTCTAGTTTACAATTTAATATTTTTATTCTAATGGATGTTTATGTATAAATTTTATCTTTAATATCATATTTATAATGTTTTATGTTGTAAACTTTTAAGCCGTTTAAATTTGCCTAAACTCCGATTAAACGTTTTAAACACTAGGCACTAGGTCACCGTCCGCTTAAGATTTTCTTGAAAATGGCAAAACAAGTATAGGTATTGTCATATATTGTTATAGCGCTATTTTTATCGAAAACGATATCAATATATCTCTTGTATTGTGTCTAACTATTTCATTATTCTTATTCGTTAATAAACTATTTTTTTTTTTACCGTTTGTGTCATCCACGGTTCCTATAGAAAAAATAAAGATATAATTAAAATTCAAATAAAAAATATCTAGAAATTTTCTGTTGAGAACAATATATCGTAATATCCAATATCGCTAATAGACATACTATCTTAGAATTTTCTATATCGCTAATAGACATACAAATATATTCTACAAAATCAATCTTAGAATATTCTGGGTTAATATTTTCCAAAATATCTTAATTAATATCTTAGAATGTCGCAATCTTTCAAAACTTTACTTATTTTCAGTTAAATCAAAGAAAATATCATGATTTTACATATAACTTTTCCAACATAAAATTTTTAATATCGTCGAGTATGAAAGATTGGTTTTATATTTCTGATTACAAAATGTTTATGCGGATATTACAAAGATTCGATATTATAAAAACTGATATTATAATTTTCGTAAAGTTTTAGAAAAATTACAATTTTCTAATATCCTGATTGTATAATTTTCAGTATTTTTTTATAATTGAAATTTGTCCGTACTATAGCACGGGATATATCTTAATCTGTCTAACTATTTCACCATTTCTTATTCGTTAATAAACTAAATTTTTTTTACCGTTTGTGTCATCCACGGTTCCTATAGAAAAGAATAAAGATAGATAATGAAATCATTTCAAAACAGCCAATGACAAAAAGGACTTCATAACTTACCAAATTACTTAGTGGTCAATTATGGAATCATCATTTTCTAAGGAATTAAAAATTGGGTTTTCCCCAAAAAAAATCCTTCAAATCATATCATTTTTTGCAATTTTATCTTTCAAATCATCATTTTTTGCAATTTTATCTTTCATGTACAAAAAAATGCAAGATAATCCTGAAAATTCAAAAATAATACGCAATATAACTCATTTTTATTACCGTCGAGTTTGTAAAATTTTGATAAATAATATATCAATTTTGAAGTTTCTCGCGACGAGGAGTCAAGTTTACCTTTAGAATTTTAAAAAGTTAATGTATATGACCGTAAAACGTTTAGAATGTACGTATAAGAGTTATAGTGCGTATTATTTTTAACTTCGTATGATTGATATGTATTTTTTGGATATGAATGATAAAATTACAAGTTACTCTTTTCTTCTAATAGACACCCAAGATGGAGTTCGCCCTAGAATAAACGCTCTCCGTACAAGCTCTCCCCGGCCGCCTTCAGATCTGGTTTCCTGCCTCTCTCCGCCGTCCTCTTTCAGGTATGCTCTATGCTTCTTCTGCTCCTTCTCCCAGCATCTCTCGTTTCGAATCTCGGTCTATGTCGACTCTCCCCGGTTGCCGCTCGACACCGCGTCTCTCTCTCGATTCAATATCGGAGAAGAACCCTTACTGACTCTGCTAAGATCCCCATCGTATCCACTTTCTTTAGAGCAGAGTACGAAATTAAACCCGATGTTCAACATGGTAATCCAAAACCGATTCTCTCGCTGCTATTCTCTGCGGTCGGACTGGTTTATCCGGCTACCAAAAATCATCTTTTTAAAATTTCTCACAGAATCCTCTCCAGAGGAACTGATGAGGCTGTGCTTACAAAGGCTATCGGCTTCTACAGCTGCCTAACTCCGTCGGAAGAGACACAGAGCTCCCTAGGCGGCGGATCGCCAACACTTACAGGAAAAACGACCATAAAACGGTCAATTCCTTTCGTTATCTCTCAGCTTCAAATCTCCATTCTTACCCTTCACCGTCCGCGGTTGTTGCCGGAAGTTGGCCGGAGTACAAAGGTTTCAGTAGCGGCGGCCATAACTGCATGACAAGTCACAAAGGGATACATCATAAACTTAATGGGCCTCAAGATCTTTAAACCCAATCTTCAAAAGTTTCTCCTATTGATGGGTTCGGCCCACCAGAAAATGTCTATCAAGGCCAATCACCCCAAATCTTTGAATTTTTATTTTTTAAGCTTATTATCGGATGTAATATGCAATCACGAACACTCGGTTGAGGACCCGATCCTGTTTGACTATTGTACCCGACTAAATTTATGAAATAAAAAGTTTGCCGACAAAAAAAATAAATGGTAAAATTACAAAAATTGGGTTATGGGAAGAAAAAACTCAAAGTAAGCTTTAAGGCTCCGGTTTTTCTCCCTTACGACCAGACCAGTGAACCACTAACTTGTTCACATTCGCAAGCAAAAAGTACCGAGTACCGACCGGTGACTAGCATCAAGCATTTCAATTTCATGTATACTCTGATTCCGATTTGTACTCATCCGTATCTATAACACTCGCATCCCAAACTAGACACAGAATTGTGTCTCATCTCCATCGAAAATGGCATCTGGGTTTTGCTCATTGGGTCTAACTATCACCTCCTTATTCTCGTCTCACGCGCTCGTACGGTGCGTTGTACTACCCACTCTACGGTGGCGTTCGAGTTCTATGTCTCCTCCACTGCGTATTTCCCGCGCTTTATCAGCTGCAAATGTTCCAATAAGCTCCTCCTTCACCTGGGACGACGTAATCGAGACCGGTCGGGGGGAGTATACGCCTTACAACTCATCCGATCTCACCGGATTTTTCGAGAAGGTCGATCGCTGCAATCGTGGACCCGTAAGTCCCACTGAATTGAATGATTAATTCTTGTGGTTTTAGGGTCCCGTTTGGGAAAAGCTGAAACAGAACAAAAATGTTAGCTTTATAAAGTTTCAATTTTTTTTTGCTTTACTTTGCAGGAAAAGTTAGCTGAGTTCATTCCATTTGTTATAGAGGAACAAATCGTTGGTTATATACATAAAGGGTAACTATTCTTGCTCAAGTATAAGCTATTGTCGCTGCTACTTGTGATTTTAAAATTGAGCTTGTAAAAATTGGACTTTTCTATTATGCATTCACAAACTAGTTTTGGCAGAATCTTGAATTTTTGAATGCTTAAAATGGTTTGTCTATACATTGACCAGATTTTATACGGAGTACTTGAGGGAGTTTCACGATATCTTTACATTTGCACAAAATGGTTCTTGCCCTGACCGCGTTGGTGACTATGTAACGCTTAATCTGATGTTTCAAAAGCCTGAAGATAGAACCAGAGCAGTTGCAGATGTGATCAAAATCTTGGGTGACAAAGGAATCATTCCAGGAATACGAAATGAGGTAGGGTCGATGTTTGATTTTATCCCCTAACTTTCCAATGATGTTTGATAAGTTCTATGATTCTAGTTGTCTTCATTTTGTTGATATTTATTTCTTTCTCACCAGCTGTATCCTGTGAAATCATCGTTTAATGCCCCAGTCTTTTTTTCGCTAGAGCGTGCTGCTGCTCCTTATTTCGGATTAAAGGTAAAACAATACTTCACCGAATTGTTTCAGCTTGTAGCCATGAACACCACTTTAGATGCTTTGCCATCAATACATGTGTACCGTGTTCTTTTCCAGATTGTGCTTTGCATTCCTTACGCTAATGATGCTATAAACTCTGCTCTATACGTGTTTTGATTGAAATATTCACATGGCTCTCTTGTTATCTGGTATAGGGTTACGGAGTTCACATGAATGGATATGTAGAAAGAGATGGAGAAAAATTTCTATGGATAGGTAAGAGAAGTCTCGCTAAATCCACGTATCCAGGAATGCTTGATCATCTAGTTGCTGGAGGATTGGTAAGATTTCTCGTAGTCTTATACTTGGCCATGGTTATCTGCTGATGATGAAAGCATTCATCGTGATATAGAAAGTCTATACTAGTGATTATAATTCTCATTTGAGGGAATTGAAATGCACATTTTCATCATCCGCTGGAAACCGTAGCCTCATGGGATTAGCTGTGGGGAGAATCTAGTAAAGGAATGCGAAGAGGAAGCTGGAATTTCCAAAATCATTGCTGATAGGTAAGACATTCTCCTCAGTTTGTAACAAAGTAGTATGTATAGCTCTCGATATTTTCAACCTCTTGCATTTTATGTTTTATTAAGGGCAATAGCGGTAGGTGCTGTTTCATACATGGATATCGATCAGTACTGTTTCAAACGTGATGTGTTGTTTTGTTATGATTTGGAACTCCCTGAAGATTTTGTTCCCCAAAATCAAGGTTAGGCAATCACTAGTAACGCATGAGTAATCCTGAATTGCTGCTCAGAGAGATATGCTCTTTCATAGCATTATTGTCCAAATTACATTGCAGATGGAGAAGTTGAGAGCTTTAAATTGATTCCAGTACCCCAAGTTGCTAATGTGATTCGGGAGACTAGTTTTTTCAAGGCGAACTGTTCCCTTGTCATTATTGACTTCTTGTTTCGGCACGGGTACTTACTCCTATCTCCCACAATTTTTACCTCAAAAGAAACAAATTACTTATGATTATCTTCGGAGATTTGAATGCCCCAGAAGAACATAGTTGCCTTGGTTTGGTGGTAACGAGGATTACTTCGAATGTGATCTCTGATTCCAGATCGATATAAGAGCAATTGGAACAATTAAATAAAAAGGGCTGTACATGAATTTACCAAATTCACAACTTGTGAGCAGAGACTCAGACTACAACACATGTTAATGTCAAAATAACTGACCGATGAGCAGCCGAAAAAACATGCTTCAACACTTGGTTCTGAAAACATTCAGTTCCGTCTTGTCTATGCAGGTTCATCAGACCAGAATCATCAGGTTACTTGGAACTATATGGACGCCTGAGGAATGGAGATTGCTCATAAATAAGGATGCTACTATCTGATGTTTGTAAGTGAAAGCTTACTCTATAGATTAATAGTAGATACTCTGGCTATGTAATAGGTTCATGCGTGTATATAGTATTCTGCATTTTATTTCAGAGTCTGTTGAGTCACTTCAGGTGCCTTCATGAACATACACAAATCAAGGAAGTCTAAAAATAAGCTTCATTTATACAAGATGTGTACAAACAAACACAAGAGGTGCTCCAAAAACAAAAAAAAAAACCAAAATTTTAAAAGGTTTAGAAAGATAGGTTGGTCTAGTAATATCAAATATAATGAAGGTTGTTTTATGCAATTGTCTCATTTTTACTAAACTTTCTCATGAATCAATTAAATTAAAATATCCAACTTTGTACTAAAAAAATTGCCGAAAAGGTATAGCCATTAAGTGTCTTAGAGACAACGTTTAAAAAAAAATCTGCACTCCCGAAATTCACTAATTTTCTCTTCTCTCAATTGATCCATTTCTACTGCAAGTACGGCAATCAAGGAGTAAAGGCTTTCACTTCCTCACTGTACTTGGCCGGTTTGGTTTTGAAGTGAAGGTTAGTATAGTGTGGCCATCGGATGGTTAAGAAGTTAGAAGTTGGAGTTGTTAGTCGGTTTTAACCTTGTGTCAACCTCTGTCAAAGCAGAGCTATAAAGCTCAAGTGATGAGCTTCTTGTAACCGTGTGGTTTTGATTGTGAGCTTAGTGAATTGTTGGTACTAAACCTAGCCGAAACTAGGGGATTACACACTGTAATTCCTTAACTAGTAAATCGCCTTGTGTCATCATCCTCTTCATCTTCTTTCTCAATCAATATACAGATTTCTCGATTAGTATTCGACACTTTGATGGTGTAAACGTGGTTGACACAAAGATTGCAAGATTCTCTCTACAAATTTCTTTCTTTGTCCTCTCAACTTTCATTTGATTTCCATAGCATTAGTGGACAGAATGGGACGACGAAGTGTTCTCATTAGTGGAAGATTACAAATGATAATTTGTCAAGTCATAGTTCAAGTGACCTTAATAGTGAAATAATGTTTAATTGTCTCGGCGACAATCCGAAGTAGAAGATGGAGATCATAGTGGTTTAATGAGAGAAATGAGAAATTTAGTGAATTTATAATTGAAGACTTTGGGATTACAGGTCTTTAAATGTCTGTTTTTAACACACTGAAACGAAAGTTAAACTGATACTTTTTGGCAATTTTTTACAAAGTTGGGTGTTTGATTTATTAATGAGAAAGCTTGGTTTTAAAAAATATATATATAATTTAGAAATTTTGGTATTTTTCCATTTATAACGCCTTGCATCCTAGACATGACGGGGTTAAAAAAAAAATAGTCAAGGGGGTCATAATAATTTTCTCATTAAAAATTCATCAATTTTCATTGAAAGAATAATTATATCATCACAAATATTCATTTTTAAAAATGTTTCATACGCTCACTCAAATATTATAAACGTTTTTAAACATTATTTTACTTGTCACATGTCAAGTACTTATTTCTCAATTATAAAACTAGACAATTACTCAAAAATATATCATAGCGAAAAAAAAAATCTCCTCCTCACATACTACCGACATCCGCCACTGACCCTAGACAAGAACAGCTCTGTGTGTCCTCTCCGTCCAAATGTCAATTAGATTTTGCCACTGGGTCCAACTGTCACATCCTATTATCGTACCCACTCTTCGGGAATTCGAGGTCCCCTCCGCCTACGTACACGGAATCAAAGGAATCTAGAATAAGAACTTGGACAGATACAAATACAATAACACATCAATAATAAGAATGCTAATTTTGTCCTTTTTTTTTTACGTGTGGTTATTGTGAGTGCCACACATAAGGGTTCTACAAAAACATACTCATCCGTATTTATAACGCCTTGCAACCCAAGCTAGAACAGCATTGTGTCTCCTCCATAAAAAAATGGCATCTGGATTTTGCTCACTGTGTCCCACTGTCACCTCCTTATTCACGTCCCACGCGCTTGTACCCACTCCTCTACAATGTTGTTCGATTTCGAATTCGAGGTCTCCTCCGCTGCGTATTTCCCGCACTTTATCAGTTGCAACTGTTCCTATAATAACTATATGAGCCCCTCCTCCTTCACGTGGGACGACGTTTTCGAGAACGGTCGAGCTGATTATGAGCCTCAAAACTCCTCAGATCTCACCGGATTTCTCGAGAAAATCGACCGCTGCAATCGCGGATACGTAAGTCCACTGAATTTAATGATTGATTCTTGTGGTTATAAAGTTTCAATCTTTTTGCCATTCTTTTTTTCAGGAAAAGTTAGCTGAGTTCATTCCATTTGTTATAGAGGAACAAATCGTTGGTTATATTCACAAGGTATTTTGGGCAGAATCTCAAGTTTAATGCTCTCAAATGGGGGTTTTCTATACATTGATTGAACAGATTTACGAAGTACTTGAGGGAGTTCCATGATATCTTTACATTTTCACAATATGGTGGCCATGTAGCGCTTAACATGATATTTGAAAAGCATGAAGATATAACCAGAGCAGTTGCAAATGTTACCAAAATCTACACCGATCAAGGAAGTCCATAAATAAACTTCATTTATACAAATGGGGCTATCAACCTATTTTCTCTCAGAACTATCATATAACTATTTATCTACTACTATATCCCCAGATCATAAGTTAAAAATCTAATTCCCTCCAAATCTTTGAAACGTATTTATACACAAAATCCGGTTGTTATTGGTTTATTATATACCAATAAAGGTTTAAATACTAAAAACGAACCAAACACTGAATTAAACCGATTAAAATAAAACAAAAAAACTTTCTATTAGATTTAGAAGGTTTTAATATCAAAAAATACTAATGGAAATCATCTTTTTTTTCTTCTTCTCTTCTCCTCTTCAGTTTTCTCATCATCGTTTCTTCATTCTCTCTTTCTTCATTCATAACAATTCGATCAACCAGCCATAAGACATAGAGATACTATAGAGTTAATTTGCAAAACCCAGAAATTTCAGAAAATCTGAAATTTATGGGTGTGTTTGATCGATTCAGTCATCTGGGTTTTTCTCCAAATTTTGTTTTTTGTTTCTGAGATGGATCAAGCTTCGTCTTCTTCGAGTATGAAGGAATACAAGAAATCTTCCACTGATCATGCGACCGTCGATGATAACGAGGAGAGAGAAGCTATAGATAATTGCTCTATACCAAGTGCCTAAATGCATTTGTTGAAGTTAATGTCGAAAGCCTTGCAGCTTCAACCGGAGCTCTTCCTTTGCAATTTCGATTTCTGTTAGGGTTTCAACAAATCTAGGTTTGCAATTTCAGTAATTTTGGATTCTATCTCACAAAACCGTCAAAACTCAAATGAAATTGGATCGTGAATAATTTAACTTAGGGTTTTAAAATTTGACCGATGCTTAAATTTTGTGATGAATTTGAGCAATTTTGATTTCCTTCTTGTAGCAAATTGGACAGTCGGGTTACAGGTTCCGGCAACAGAGTGACATCTACAGGCGACCTGCAATCCCAGGAAAAACCCGCATTGTTCTTGCATTAGAGGGTTTAGGCCAAGAAATCTCGTAGAGTGGAACAATGGAAACTGGAGTGGTGGATGCATAAGAAGGGTCCCTTTGCAGTGTGAAAGACAGAACAATAATGGGAGTGGTGATGGGTTTGTGAGGCTGAGGCGAATGAAAATATGAAATTGCCTAACTTTGCAAGAAGATCATAGCCAGCGAACTAGAATGCTTGCTTAAGGACTTGTATGCAGACATGTATGATTTTCAGAAGACGAAGAGAAGAGAAAGAAGAAGAAAAGAAAATATGATTTTTTATTTTCTTCTTGAAATTGAAACCTTCTAAATCTAATAGAAAGTGTTTGGTTTTGGTTTGATCGGTTTAATTCACATTTTTAGTGGTTAAACTTTAATTAGTATATAGTAAACCAACAACAACCGTTTAAATCTGTTTCGAATTTTGATTTGGGGTGATTAAGGAGGTATTATTGGTTTGTGTATTTAGATAGAGTTTTGATGACTTTAAAAATTATGAAAATAACTACTTTAAAAGATTTTAAAAGATTGCAAAAAAGTATCTTCAAAATATTGTATAATATTTTCAAATATTACAAAAGAGTATTTGAAAATATCTCAAACTTTTATAGATTATTTAAAGTATGAATTAATGTCTTTTTTAAAATATATAAAGTATCTACTTTTTAAAATCTTCAAAATTGTTTTTTTCATCTTATAAAATTATTCAATTCTTATGATCAAGAACACGAGTTTATTTGAATCTTTGGTTAGGAAAATAGTTTACGTATGATGTTTTTTTTATTATTGTCCAAAACAATTTTTATTAAGCGATTTCTTTGTGAATAATGAAGCGATGGTTTAAGCGTTCGTATTAGCGATGGTTTCTTATGTTTAGCGATGATTTAGGATTATCATTTAAGCGATGACTTCATATTGGAGGAGAGCATGAAACTCGGATTTGGTATGATGATAAGAAGCGTAAAATGCTTGTAAAAATAATAATCAGGAGAATCTTTGAGAATCCCACTGATCAATCTTTTTGATGATTAGATTTTGTGAAGCGAAAATGTTTAGAATCAATAAACCAATATATTTTAATTGATGACAAAATGAATTACTTTCGTTATTTGAATAACAGAAACTTTTTATTGACTTTATAAAATCATGAATCAATCTAAATTTATAAAGATTTTAGATTACTTTTTACAAATACATAAACTAATAACACTTTAATGAGTTTTGAAAAATCTTAAATGAATAATAGAATCTTTGTAACATTTAAATCTTTAAAACTCCATCAAATCTGCAAATACTTATTTAAGTCCGTCAGGAGGAATTAGGTTTGTAATTTACGATTTGGAGATATATCACGATTCACTTGGCCATATTTTGGAAAATATGTCGATAAAAGCAAAACTATTGTTCTCTTCAAAGAGAGCTGTAGGTTTTAGCATCAGAAAGTTAATCCAAGTGCGTGTCTGATATCTTCACAAATGTTCTGTGAAGCAAATACATCATACCAATTATTTTCATCCCTAGTCAAATCGAATTATTTACATAATATGATGAAATACACTACATCATATTACATTATACCAACTTTAATTATAATTTTCGTTTTAACTAATTAATTTATTGAAAAAAAATTGTGAATGAAGTTGAAATATAGATTTTTTGAAGATTTTGTTTCCAAATATATATATTTTAATTAAAATTATAATAGTTTAAACATTTTTAACCTTAATAGAAAAAATTTGTTTGTTCTTGGTATTAATAACATTTTATGTAAATTTTAATAATGTAAATGTTTCTACTTTCCAAATATTAGTAAGAGAATGTGATTAATCATGATGTTTAAAGATCTTTGGGTTCATGTAATGAAACCCCTATATTTCAGGCTGACACTGTATGCTACTGAATTTCTGAATCTGTGAAGTCAATCAAAAAAAAAACTATAGTGAAACCCAACAATATAAAAAGCAAAAACATTCATCGAAAGTTAGAAAACGACACATAATTTTTTCAGTTTTCCTTTTTATTTTATTTTTGTGTGTAAACGATGTAATATAAAAAAATAGGAAATTGCTTTTGTTAAAAATAATTGACTTCTTATTAGTGCAAATCGAATAAGAATAATTTTTTTAATAGTGTTTTGTAAGTTGGATAAAGTTAACCGAATAAGGAAATTAATAAAATTTGGAGTGTTTGGCAATATAAATAATTATTCAAAAAATATGAATTAATTTAATCAAAAAAGATTGTGGGCTTGACACATAACAATGAATGCTCATCCTGTAATATATCTCATCCCTTATATATTATTTAGAGAGTACATTTATAATTAAACATTAAAAAGTGTAAATATTTACATCACATTGCCATTACTTCAAAAAACAAATTTTAATTTCTTATTAAAGTTAATTTAGTCATTAGTTATTATGAAATCATTTAAGTAAATCATAACCATCTATTTTTTTCAACTAATCAGGATCATCGATTCTTTAAAATCTAAACCTAGGTCGACTATTCACCATTTCCTATATAAACCTATGTCGTCTAATTCTATTAACCTGGAAGCGTATCTTGATGATCCCCAAAACCCGTTCTTCATTGCAACTTAATCGTGTTCATCGTGTTCAAGGCGTGTGTTGGTAAAGCTTATTGACTCTTTATGTTTCTTTGTTGAGTGATAAATATTAACTATCTACTTACTAATAAGGTGTATTCATTTTTTTTAATTTGTTATATGTTGGTTGATCGTAGGTAACTTTTACGAAAGTAGTAAAGGACAATGAGTTAAAGTTTGAGCGCACCATCAATCTCATCGATGATTTCGGCGAATTAAAGGGAAATGTTGGGAAATGGAAAGATCGTGTTGTGGTACACAAGTGGGACGAAATGTATAATAGGAACAAAGCAAAGCAGGGAGACTTGATCATATGTGAGATTTTGCGTGAAAGAGATGTTGTTCGCACCGTCAAAATGCACTTCGTGAATAAGTAAGAAGTGAAGTTCATTTATCGTTTGTTTCATCGCACTACCATTGTCAAGAATAATCATTTATTTTGTCTACAAGTTTGTAATTTTTTATCAGAAAATTAAATAAAGTTTTAAATTTTTGTAAATGCATTATGCATGGATGTATATTGTTACAATTACTTTGCATATAAGTTTTTTTGCTATAGTTTAAGTAACCGTAATATTTTTCAGAAAGCTGTTACATATTTAATTTAATAAAATATCCAAGAGATCATGTATAAAAGTATATCAGAAATCCGCGCTCATTAAAGTATACCAGAAATCAAAACCGATTAAATATAATTTAAAATGTAAACAATTTCAAAAATAAAGCAAATATAACCTTTCACAACTAACTAATTAAATGTTAGTTCTTTGATGTAATTTTTTGTAATTATATGTTAGTTTAAATACGGAACATTATTTGGACGAAATCTCCTCTATATCTCTTGATAATAACTAATTATTTCCAAATTTAAATTCAAATTTCCAATATTTCCTTAATCATAAGAGATAACAATATTTCCAATATTCTCATAATAAAATTTATATATACTGAAATCGTATATATTAAATGTTAGTTTTAAAACGGGAAATTACAAGGACGTAATCTCCTCTATATCTCTTTTGACAACTAACTAATTATTTTCCCTTTAAATTATATCCCCATAATATAATATATACGATTATATGGGAGTAAAATTATTTTCATTAAATCACAAATGTAAAAAATTCGGTAACCATAAAGTTGAAGAATTTGTTAATATTCCAAAATTTTCGGATGTGTTAATCTGTATATGATTTCATATTTGTTATTATTCTAAAAACTATTCGTTATTATTTGTTATTATTCCAATAACTTTTTCTTATTATCCAAAAAAATGGGAATTCCCTTATTTTAATTAAATCATCAATGAAGAAAATTCGGTATCCATAAACCTTAAGGGATACGTGATTTTAAAAGTTAGAAAATATCGATATTGTTAAGTATCGATATTCGGTAACCATAAACTTTCCAAAATTTTTGGATATGTTAATCTCTATATGATTTCATATTTGTTATTATTACAAAAAAATGTTCGTTATTATTTGTTATTATTCCAAAACTATTTCTTATTATTCCAACAAATAGGAATTCCCTTATTTTAAAATAAATCATAAATGCTGAAAATTTGGTAACCATAAACCTTAAGCGATACGAGATTTTAAAAGTTAGAAAATATGGATATTGATAAGTATCGATTTTCGGTAACCATAAAATTTCCAAAAATTTCGGATATGTTAATCTGTATATGATTTCATAATTGTTATTATTCCAAAAACTATTTTTTATTATTCAAAAAAATAGGAATTCCCTTATTTTAATTAAATCATAAATGAAAAAAATTCGGTAACCATATGATTTTAAAAGTTAGAAGATATCGATATTGATAAGTATAATATTGTTTTGTTCTACAACCTAATTTTTAATCCTATATATATACACATTTTCTTCTAATCTCACCTCATCAAACGAAAAGCTTTTTTACCCTTCATATCGCAACTCAAAACAAAATTGTCCATCTCAGCCAAATACACTTCTGTCAAAAATTTAAAACCATTTAAATCTTCTTGGTGTATTAGAGTTAAAATACTTCATTCTTTTATGCACTATGCCAAAGGAACAAGACCATCCTTGGAAATGGTTTTATCAGATGATTCTGTAAGTTTTACTAGCATTTTAATATATTTAATATAATGTAACAGTTATAATATTTGGTAAATATTAATGTTTATTTGTGTCTATATTTTCAGGGTAAGAAAATTCAAGCAGAGATAAAAAAGAGCATATCACAAAATTTCAAAAATTTGTGAAAAAAAGAGACCGAAAGATTAGCCAGGGATTTAATGTTACTAAGGTGACTGGAATATTTAGATCAACAAATCATCAGTACAGAATAAATTTTCTGTACACAACTATCATGTCTCCCTCACCATCTATTTCAGATGAGATTTGGCTTGATTTGGTTGATTTTAAACAAATCAAGAATGGTGAATTAGAACAAAACAAATTGGTTGGTGACTCGTTTATACATATTTTATTCTATTAATATAAACATAATTTATATAAGTTTTGGTATTGATTTTAAAATTTTTTTTGGATAGATGTGCTTGGTCAACTGGTCAATGTTGGCGAAATCAATACCATAGATGTTCAAGGAAAGGCTGCGAGAAAATTGATTTTGAGCTTCGAGACTCTAAGTAAGTGTTTATTAGTTTAAATAAAAAGTAAACCTTTATATATTACTTTTAAAAAAAAACTTAAATGATTTATTGTTGATTATATTTTATGATTCCATAAATAATTAAGTTTTTAAAATAGAACTTAAACATGTTTGTTTACGATTATTTTGTTTCCACTAAACGAGATAGCGTAAATATGTAAGTTTAATCGTTTAGTCATTATTTCATTGTCTTAATTGTTTGGGTTTTTTAATCGTTTAGTCATTATTCCATAAATAATGAAGTGGCACAATGGTGGCCACCTTTGAAAACTCATCACGTTAAGTTGCAGGTTCGGGGTTCGAACCTTGTTCTCTACGGTGTTTAGAGACTATTAAAAAATCATTAGGCTGTTGACAAAAAAATAATAATTAAGTTTAGTCACAATTGTGGAACTTTACATGACTATTCGTTTTTAACATATTGATATAAAAATTAAACTAATAATACTTATTTCTTTATTGAATAAATCCCGTGCTATAGCACGGACAAATTACAATTATAGAAAATGTCCAAAATTATAAAATTAGGATATTAGGAAATTGTAATTCTTCCAAAACTTTACGAAAATTATAATATCAGTTTTTATAATATCAAATCTTTGTAATATCCGTGTAAATATTTTGTAATTAGAAATATAAAGCCAATCTTTCATACTCGAGATTAAATTAAATATATGATTATTGTTTTTTTCTTAAACTTTTGTTTTTGTCAATTTTATTTACTACTTTAATTTCCAATCATTTTAATTAATTTTGTTTCTGTTTTTGTTTTTTATCAACTGAAAATTTTATTAATAATATATATTAATGAATATTTGTAGATATAATTCACTAAGCGTTAAACTAAATTGTAGGTATTAATGAATATTTGTTTTATCAACTGGAAGTTTTTTTTTAATTTTACACCATGTTAAACTAAGTTAGATATGAATTAACATTTTAAAATCTACTAAAAATCTATTACTATATTCAATATTATAAAGATGAACTAACATTAACATTAACATTCCAAAAAAAAAATTGCATTTTTTACATGAAATCTCTTATTTTTGTAAAATTAAATCAACATTTAATTTAATTTAATTTAATTTGTATGTTTAATTAAATCAACAAAATCTTCACAAAATCTATTTTTAACTAATTTTCAACAATTTAAAATAAATAAATAAACTAAAACGAAAATTATAATCTATAAACTAGTAAAAAAAATCGACAATCTACTTAAATTCTTACTTAAAAATTTCCAAAACAAAATCGTAATCTACATAAAATCTCATATATATTATTTGGGGAATACACTCATACCCGACTAGAACAAAAAAAAAAAGATGGTGTAGAACAAGGTTGGGAGGACCAAGCCTATCTTCATCCACAATGAAATCTACCTGTTCATCCTCGCTCCCAACTACATCTTCTTCCACAAATATATGCCACAGTCCAGAAAAGAGTATCAGAAGGCACAGGAGAACATACCGTCAACATCATCAAACAGATTATCTTTGATCGATGCATTTCCAAGATGTGATTACTTCTATAAAATCTGAATCAGAAGCACATAGGAGTTTGGAGGAGCCATGCTTCTCCTTCTTTCAGGGTGGTCACATAGAAGATCATAACCATATCATAGAAGGTCAATACATTGTCCAATCAACAAAAGCCATTTTTGATTCCATGAGTTTGACAAACAGTTTGCTACTTGCTGCAGATCAAGCTAGGAATTGAGAAGAATGATAAATTAAATAACCTTAATGATTTCTATTTATGAAATCTTAACCCCCAAAATCATCTAGATTTGATTTAATTCAACTTTAAAACATTCTATTAATCAAATAAAGAGAAATACTAACCTTGATCCATGTTAGTATGAAATTGATGTGGAAATAAAAACTTGATGTTTTCCTCTCTTAGACCTTTAATCCCTTATGATTCCTTTTGATGGAGAAGGAATCTCAATTCTTGACTGTAATGATCTTTATGTGTGTTATCTTAATATGTGTTCATTGTATTGTCTCAACACATATATATAAAAACCCACGTATCAATATCCATTACATACATATATATGTATACACATATAATTGTTTATTGCTTTGTGTTATATGAGTCATTCCATATTGTTTTTGTAATGACAATGAGTCATCATCTCACTACACAAAACATTACCCATACAAATGTGATACATGTCACCTTCATGAATATTAATAATATTCTAACAAAGAAGACAACAGGAGAGACAATGGCATTGGTACAAGCTGCAGAGAAATCATTGCAATTGAGTGGCAATGATCATAACCGTGCTTTATCTGATACCAAATGATAAATTAAATAACCTTAATGATTTCTATTTATGAAATCTTAACCTCCAAAATCATCTAGATTTGATTTAATTCAACCTTAAACATTCTATTAATCAAATAAAGAGAAATACTAACCTTGATCCATGTTAATATGAAATTGATGTGGAAATAAAAACTTGATGTTTTCCTCTCTTAGACCTTTAATCCCTTATGATTCCTTTTGATGGAGAAGGAATCTCAATTCTTGACTGTAATGATCTTTATGTGTGTTATCTTAATATGTGTTCATTGTATTGTCTCAACACATATATATAAAAACCCACGTATCAATATCCATTACATACATATATATGTATACACATATAATTGTTTATTGCTTTGTGTTATATGAGTCATTCCATATTGTTTTTGTAATGACAATGAGTCATCATCTCACTACACAAAACATTACCCATACAAATGTGATACATGTCACCTTCATGAATATTAATAATATTCTAACATTCTCCCACTTGACATATGTCAAAAAAAAAATCAAACTCATATAAATATTTATTATATATACACATAAACTTAATTGTGTATTTATGAATATAATGAGGTAAGAGAGGAGGGTTATCAATACACCCATATTCTAATTATTTAATCGAAACCGATCCATCACGGAATCRTCTTTTATCTTAGAATCGTTCTTTAATATGAATTTGATATTTAATGATTTAATACGCGCTTTTATATCAAATTCTCTTTAACCTTTAGATAAAATTAGAATTGATCGAATCATGGCGGTTACACCTCATTTTGAGACATGCTCCCTTCCATGTATCACAAACCAATTCCAATTTTTACATTTTTCTTTACATTTGAGATGAACTTTAACTCTCAAAATTCTTTACATTGAGATGAACCTTAATTCTCAATATAATCATATGTTATATTTTAACTGTATACTTTAATAATAACATATTTGATATAAAACAGAAACTCGACTTCAATTGAATTCAGAGTGTCATATACATAATGAGCATACTTTGATCAAAATAACAAGGCTTTATCTATTATACCCATACCCATACGTTCAACATGGCCAATGAACGCCTTGGGTGGCAATCCCTTAGTTAACGGATCCGCTATCATCATGTCCGTCCTAATGTGCTCAAATGACACTCTTTGTTTATGTACTTCTTCTTTGACAGACAAGTACTTTAACTCCATGTGCTTTGCACCCTTCGAATACTTGTCATTTTTTGAGAAGAATACAGCTGCGGAATTATCACAATAAATTCTCGCCCTCTCATGGTCGACAATCCTAAGCCCGAGATAAAATTCCGAACCATGCATGAGCCGTAGCCTCAACTGCCAATTCGGCCTCCATAGTGGAAGTGGCAATGACTGCTTTCCACTTTTCCATGATATTGCTCCCTCGCTAATAGGAAGATAGCAACGCGATTTTCTGCTCAGCGCATCTAAATCTGAATCGAATATCCAATGATCTCGAGATGATCGTTCTTCATGTAAGCATGTGGTCTTTGGTGCCTTGCAAGTACCGAGAACTTTCTTTACAGCTTTCCAGTGGTCCATTCGGGATTACTTTGATACCGACCCGCATACCAACAGCAAAGCGATATATGTGTACGTATCGAACATAGTTCAAACTCCCAACCACTGATGCATATGGGACCTTTTCCATTTCCTTACGCTCATTCATTTTAGGACATTGCATTTTGCTGAATTTATCTCCCTTCGAATTGGAGCTATCCTACAGCATTGTTCCATTCTATATCTCTCAAGATTTTATTGATATATCCTTTCGAGACAAACTTAACAATCCTTGTGATCTATTCGAAAGATTTCTATTCGATCACATAAGATGCCTCATATCTTTCATTTCAAAGTTTTTAGAGATATTTCTTTATATCATATATCATTCCCATGTCATTTGCAGCAAGCAAAATATCATCAACATATAAGACCAAAACTATAAACTTACTCCCACTGACTTTATAGTAGATACACCGATCAACGATGATTTCTACAAAACCGTATGACGTGATAATATCATTAAACTTAAAATACCACTGTCTAGAAGCTTGTTTTAGTCCATATATTGATTTTCTCAGCTTACACACCAGATTTTCATTTCCTGTGGCCACAAACCCTTCAGGTTGGTCCATATATACTTCTTCCTCAAGTTCTCCATTTAGAAAGGCTTTTACATCCATTTGGTGAAGCTCTAGATTATAATGAGCTACCAAAGCCAAAACAATCCTTAGAGAATCTTTCTTTGAAACTGGAGAGAAAGTCTCTTTATAGTCGATGCCATCCTTTTGGGTGAAACCTTTAGCAACAAGGCGAGCCTTGTACCTTTCAATGTTACCTTTCGAGTTGCGTTTTGTCTTAAAGATCCATTTAGAACCAACTGTTCTAAAACCATTAGGCAACTCTACTAAGTCCCAAACTTTATTATCACCCATAGATTTCATTTCTTCTTTAGCGGCAATCAACCAATTTTCAGAACTATCACTTTTCATGGCTTTTTGGAATGAGATCGGATCTTCGTCAAGGCTTAAATCACATTCACTTTCAATAGCATAGACCACATAATCACTTGGAATGGCAGATCTTCTTTCCCTTATAGATCGCCTTAAATTTACTTGTGGTTCACTATTCTCTTCTTGAATTGTGACAGGTTCATTAACATTATTTTCATTTAGTGGGGCTTGCACAATATCATGTTGTACATTAGGTACAACTACATTAGGTGCAATAACAGGTGGAAGAACCTTAATTTGGACTTCTTGAATATCCACTTTTCTTGGTTTACCACTCCCTAGTTTCTATATTTTCAATGAACCTAGCGTTTCTCGTCTCAACTATTCTCATACTATGGTTTGGACAATAAAATGTATACCCTTTTGATTTTCAGGATAGCCAATGAAAAATCCACTGACAGTCCTTGAATCAAGTTTCTTTTCATGTGATTATATAACCTTCTGCTGGACAACCCCGACACGAAGATGCTTTGAAAGTTTCCTTCCCGCAGTTCAAAAGGTGTCTTAGGAACTGTCTTACTAGGAACCGGTTTAACACATATGTTGCAGTTCTTAATGCATATCCAGGAAATGGGTAATGAACAATTGCTTAACATCTTTAACCATATCCGTTAATGTGCGATTCGCCTTTCGGCAACGCCATTCTGGCGAGGAGTACCGGGCATTGTGTATTGTGCACAAATGCCTTTACCTTCAACTTTGCAAATGGACCTGGACATTGTCCACTTTCAGTGAATTTTCCATAAAACTCACCACCTCTATCTGATCTCACTATCTTTACTTTTATCTAGCCCCACCTCGTCTATGAATATCTCTAGGACATTTACAGATTGAGAATTTTCATGCAGTAAATAGATATATCCATAACGTGAGTAATCATCAATAAAAGGTGATAAAGTATTTTTCACCACTCGAAGGAGCGTCAAAATGAATATATGGTGTGAATTATCTCGAAGCTGAGTGCTTTTTGTGGCTAATTTCTTTACAATGTGTTTAGTCTGCTTTCCTTTAATGCAGTCACATACACACGTTTAAATCACTAAAATCCAATTGAGGAAGAATTTCATTCTTTATCAACCTCATTAACCTTTCTTTGGAAATGTGACTAATCTTTGATGCCACGAAAGCAGAATTTTCATTTGATGCTCTTTTAATGCCTTGACTTTCAATATTAAATAAGGATTCAGAAAACTTTGCATCAAGATTGAATCTATAAAGTGAATCAAACAAAGTACCACTACCATAAAAGTAATTATCTAAAGAAAAAATCATGTCCAATCTTAAAATTAAAACGAGAAGTTGTCCAATCTTATGGAAACAAGATTTCTAGCACATTCAGGTACATAGAGACAACTTTCAAGATCTACATGACAGCCAGTATCCAAGATCAATCTATAAGTCCCAATGCATTAATGCCTTCTTCTGTTTCCCATGAACAATCTGTTCAGCTCTCTTATGGGCTGGATCGAACTGAATCCTGTTTAATATTTGACACATGAGTAGTAGCACCAGAATCTAACCACCAAGTATTATTAGGCACTTCTATTAGGTTCAATTCAGCAAACGTAATGTTTACCTTTCTTTTCGAACCACGCCTTTCTTTTCGACAATCTTTCTTAAAGTGTCCGTTTTCTTGCAAAAAACACTTTATTTCCTTCTTGATTTGTCTTTCAGGTCCTTTGATGAAAGATTTTCCCTTTCCTTTGACCTTTGCATTTGGTGTTCCTTTCTTCTTTGTGATGCGGTTAAGAACGAGATTGGCAACTGCTTCCTTCATCATCTTTAATCTCCTTCCTCTTGAGCGAGCATAGCCTTTAATTCCTTATAGTTCCATTTGTCTTTGATGGTGTTATAGTTCACCTGGCTGGCTAAACTCATTAGGCAAGGAGTTCATGATGATGGACCAAACTGTTCATGCACTTCCATTCCCAAGGTCGATAACTTTGCCGCCAAGTTTGACATGTGGGTTATATGATCATGGATCTGAGTCCAATCATACTTTTTAAAGTTAGCTCATTCATTAGGCTTCCTACAATTGACTTATCAGCTAAATCAGTGGGAACACTCTTTGATCTTTTCCAAAATTCCATTGCATTTTCTGTCTTAGGCATTGATGGCTTAATACTTTCCGCCATCGACATTCTCATTAAGTTCAAACTTAGCGGTTAGATAATTCTCATAGAGTCTTGTCACTTTCGAGCTATCAACTGTTATGGCTGGGGCTTTTCATTTGATATTATGGCACGGTCTAATCCCATTACACCCGTACAAACCGGATCTGTGGACCATTCACCATAATTCAACCCATTGAACCGTGGAATTAGCGGATGCACTGGACCATTCACCATAATTCAACCCATGACAGGTAGCGGATACACATTTGATGAAAGCTGCAACATTTATACATACGTCTTTCGTTAGTGCTAGATATGAGAGTTCAAACAACCTTTGGGCAATATTTAAACTCATATATCTTTTATTGATGCTAAATTTTACTTTTACAATTAATCAAATCATACATAAATCAAATATATATGCTACCTTTGGGCAAGCATATATATTGATTATAATAGAATTGATTAATTTTTATTTAATTATATTCAATGATCTATCTTTGGGTGATCTCAAGAATATAAATAATAAATAATTGATCAATTATACTTTTATGTCATTTTTAGCATCAATTTAATCATGATCAATTAATAAATTTTATTATTTTAATATTTAATTAATATGTAACAAGGCCACTTTGGTGACTAACATGTTACATGTAATCAAATATTAAAATCTTCGATAAATTAATTTATTAGCGTTAATACTTCATAACACAATTAGATTTTATTTTTCAATGTCTATATGTATATAACAAGGCCACTTTGGTGACTAACAAGTTATATACAATATAAACATTAAACTTTAATATAATTAATCTTTTATTGTGTTAATATTTCATAACACATCTCTTTTATTAAAATGCAGCGGAAGCATTTTACTTTATAGACGTAAGTATATATATACTATATGCATTGTCATACATAAGGTCAGTCACGTTTATGCATAAGTAATTTAATTATACAAGACTTTCCTTTCGTCACCGGTTTATATAATTGTGTTTTCCTTTTATACACAACTAATAATGAAAACACAATTAACTTTAATAAACACCTTTAGTGATTTCTTTATTGTGTTTTTCTCTTACCCATAATGAGAACCATGAGTCACTTCATTAAGTAGTGATTAATTACTCCACTTACATAAGTTATTAAAATAAAACCATCATTATCAACGTTCATGAAGCCATTAACGTTTATAAACACTAATATAAACATCACTAACTTTACGAACACCACTATAAACACTACTAGCTTTAAGCACCAATTTTATTTAATAGAAACCGATTAAACAATATCATTCGGCTAAATCATTACAATCATCATTATTGAATCGTGCATTAATAAATTTCCAATAACTATTATTTATTTCTCGTGGTATCATTATTTTCAGGATATATAAAAGGAATTTATCCATGATGACATTAATTCTTTCAATCCCTATAACTTATTATATGATTAACCAAAATGTTCATGCAGTATATCAATGGAAAGATAATTTCAATATCTTTGCACGGACATCAAAATCATGAAAATCTAAAACTTCTACAGAAAGTTATGAGCAAAATTACATTTTGACATTTTACTCAATATGATTGCATTTATTCAGCCAAAACTATATCTCTCTGTATACGTATCCAAAAAATACGTTCTATATACTGATAGAAAGATAATTTCATTATCTACACACAGGCACCAAAATCATTTCATTTAGATATATCTACAGAGAGTTATGGGCAAAACCATATTCAGTATGTTTAATTATGGTGAACTAAAACAAATCTAGATTGCTCTGATACCAAATGATAAATTAAATAACCTTAATGATTTCTATTTATGAAATCTTAACCTCCAAAATCATCTAGATTTGATTTAATTCAACCTTAAACATTCTATTAATCAAATAAAGAGAAATACTAACCTTGATCCATGTTAATATGAAATTGATGTGGAAATAAAAACTTGATGTTTTCCTCTCTTAGACCTTTAATCCCTTATGATTCCTTTTGATGGAGAAAGAATCTCAATTCTTGACTGTAATGATCTTTATGTGTGTTATCTTAATATGTGTTCATTGTATTGTCTCAACACATATATATAAAAACCCACGTATCAATATCCATTACATACATATATATGTATACACATATAATTGTTTATTGTTTTGTGTTATATGAGTCATTCCATATTGTTTTTGTAATGACAATGAGTCATCATCTCACTACACAAAACATTACCCATACAAATGTGATACATGTCACCTTCATGAATATTAATAATATTCTAACAAAGAAGACAACAGGAGAGACAATGGCATTGGTACAAGCTGCAGAGAAATCATTGCAATTGAGTGGCAATGATCATAACCGTGCTTTATGTTTTGGATACGAACAGTGATAATACCTCGCTTGAGCATTACATAGTTGGGAGAAGCAAAAAGGCTTCTGGATACAGACAAGCACACGAGTAACAACCCCAAGAAGCACACTTGATCACAAAGAAAGATTAATGCTTAAATGATCAAGTCAGAGTCTGAAAATTTTGAGTTTTACTGGCTTCACATTGTTAGAAGATATAATGTTGTACACAAGTGAGTCGGTTAGAAAAGAAACAAAACTGTTTTTGTCTGTGTTTTTTTTTATGTTCTTGGTCTCAAGTGGTTATAGCTTAGAGACACAAAACTAATTGGCGCACTGATATCGTGGAATATGATGATAGAACGGGATTACAACGCTTTTGGGTTAAAGAAAATGCATATTCTATAAACAAAGGAGGAAAAGACGAGAAAAACAAAATATGTAAAACCAAGTCTGAGAAACACAAGTGGTCGATCAACCGAGACAAAGGAAAGAGAGAACACATCTCCATAGTCTAACATCATCCTTAAACCAAAACAAAGAGACAATGAGTCAATTTAGCACCACAAGGTAAAATGGCCAGTTGTTTATTCGGCTCAGCAGTCCCAGAAAATCCGCTTGCACTCCTTTCCAAAGCAATGAATGTGCACCAAATCTCATCCGATTCCATCCACAACAAAGCTAACTTTCCATAGTACTCCCCCATTTCGACGGGTTTGCCATTTCAGTTGAGATTCAACCCATCATTAACCACTTTCCATTGATTCAGGGGAGAGTCATACCACATCAACCCACCGAGATCAGATACATATGCGAAGAGGATATTATCTATCACACAAGCTCCACTCTTCCATTTACGAGGCATATGGATACTGGAATCACAAGAACCATCTTCAGGATGGTACGAAGTAACCCCGCTTGATCGCAAGACACAAATCTTCTTATTAATTTCCTTTGTGTGAAAAAAGGATTCATCATGAACCTATTATCCTGAACATCGGGTGCTGATTGCCATTCTCGTATGTTTGTGTCAAACAATTCCACGATTTTCTCTATGTCACGATCTGTAGTTCTCGTTCCGAACACATAAACCTTGTTGCCAATTGATCCCACACCATCGAAAGTGAAATATACCTGATACGCCCGCGGCATCGTAGGAGCTTCACTAAGCACTTCAGACCGGGAATCATAGATCTGGACACCTGTACCGTTGCCAATCACGAAAATCTCCGGACCAATCGCGACGGGCTTTAGAATGGAACCGTGAATACTTGGAAAATCGGTTGGGGTGAAGAGATTTTCGGTCGGGTTAGTCTCATTCCTACGGAGAGTGAACCACCCAAAGCGCGAGTTCATTTGGCCGGTGAAACATATGTAGAAGGAATCTTTGCCGAGCTTACGCCGAACTATGTGAATGTCACGCGAACGAACAACATCCCGAAATTTCCTGGAGACGCGTGAGAGGATTGGGTAACAGCTTTTAGGTACACGGGCTAAGACATTCGGAAGGAGGTCAAGTGGCAGTGAGGAGAGCGATGGGAGGAGGCGTCTGTAGACATTGGAGAAGACAAGATGAGAATGAGTGAATGGCAAGGCAAGAGGAGAGAGGAGGCTGAGAAATAATGAAACCCTAACAATTCCTTAAAACGACTTGGCATATAAGTAAGAACTTACAAAGTTAAAAACTGAAATATATCTAAAATATTAGCCGAGAATTGATCGGGTAACTGAAACAAACGGACCCTTTAAAACCGAAGCCCACTTCATCGTTTGTAAGCCTAAGCCCAGTCTATAAAAACCCTGATTTTATCTTCGACTCTTGCCTCTCGTTTCTCAATCTCAAGAGTCTCTAAAACTCTCTCAAACTCACAATCTTCGAATCCAAGACGAATCTGTGTCTCAATCAACGTCTCAATCGAAGTCTGTATATGTGTCTCAGTCGAACTCTCAAAACTCTCGATTCAAAAAGTCTCTAACTCACTCTTCGAATCACTTTGTTTTACGGTCTAATAGATGTGTTGGGTTTTGTTTTTCCAAAGAGACTCTTGAAAAGTTGGAATTTGATTCTTGTTGATTCGTGGAACCTTGGATCCAAATTACTTAATATATATATGAATGAACACTTAGATGTATCAAAGGGAACTTAAGCATGTGCACTTTATTGTTTTGGAGTTTGATTTATATTCGTGCTCTTTGTATTTGGATAGTACCTTGGTGCATTGGAACTATGTAGCATTTTGATGCTTTGGATTTGGACATAGTTTTGATGATTTGGATATGTACATGACAATTGCTCATGCTTAAAAACCAAACATTCTTCTTAGTGATTTGTTCTAGAAATCTAAATTATGGTCTATGAGTGCAATTATTTACTTGGACTATTTTTATTTGCTTATCGTGAATAAAATCTTCCAGTCTTGGTTATGGCTAAACTCTTCCTATGAGTAGTATATGTGTTGATTTCATGTTGAGGTCATAGTCTAGAGACCTCATGGAGCACTTCCCCTTGTAGTTGCAAAGGAGGAGTGACGAGTCTGGTTTTAGGGATTCTTTTTAGTGCGAGAGATTCAAGGACCTTCATTTCATTAATTGAGTTCGTTTTATTTCGGATTTGATTTCCAGACTTGAAATGTTATTTTCTTCTTTTGTTGAGATTACCTTTCTATTCATTGGGTTTATTGGTTTTAAATAAATGATTTATTGTTTGATAATAAAGCAACTATGTATACATGTTCGTCCCAATCCATAAAGTCGTTCTTTTGAAAAATTTGCAGTGTGTTTTGGAGCTAAAGCTTGGTTTTTGAGTTCTAGGTTTTGATGTTTTGACAGTCAGAAAATCAACTTGTTCTTGCTCTTCTTATGAGTTCATCTTCTTATTTCTTCTAGCCTCACCACCCGATTGAGAGTAATGGCAGCTAGAGATGCGGAAAGTTTGCCGACGAAAATCGAAATCGAGGCGGCTGTGAATGGAGAAGAGGAAGTAGACGACGAGCATGATTCGAACTCGAAGGAGAGATTTTTACAGAGATACTTTTTGCAAGAATGGAAGCTCGTTAAATCTCTTGTCAATGATATTGTTGCAGATGGCCGTGTTGTTGATCCTTCTTCTGTTCAGAAGATCCGGTCCATCGTACGCTTCCTTTTTCCTCTTTTTAACTTCTTCTTCTTGTGTGATTCATTTTCGGACATTGTTTTGTTGTATTGTAGATGGATAAATACCAGGAGCAAGGTCAACTAGTGGAACCCTACTTAGAGAGCATAGTTTCACCACTAATGTTAATCATTCGCTCTAAAACACTTGGATTGGATGCGAGATCGCATGAAATTCTCGAAATAATCAAACCCATATGCATCATTATCTATAGTTTAGTTACTATCTGCGGGTACAAAGCTGTTATCAAGTTCTTTCCGCATCAAGTATCTGATTTGGAACTCGCTGTGGTGCTTCTGGAGAAGTGCCATAGCATGACTTCTGTTTCTTCCTTGAAGCAAGAAAGCACTGGAGAAATGGAGGCCAAATGTGTTTCTCTTTTGTGGTTTTCAATACTTGTGTTGGTCCCGTTTGATATTTCTTGTGTTGATACAAGCATTGCAAATGACAAGAGCTTCGGTGTGGACGATCTTCCTCCTTTGGTATTGAAGATTTTGGGTTTCTGTAAGGACTATCTGTGCAGTGCTGGCCCAATGCGCAGGATTTCGGGATTGCTCCTCTCTAAGCTTTTAACGCGTCCGGATATGGGTAAGGCATTTGCAAGGTCTGCTCCTATCACCATCAGTGCTTCATTTTTGAGTTTTGTTTTTGTGTTTGTTCCGCTTTGAACGCTCGACTTCCTCAACAAAATTTTCGGATTACTCAGATAATGGACTAACTTTTCTTTGTTGCACTGTGGCATTTCCGTTTCAGTTTTTTTGAGTGGAAACATGATGTTTTATCTTCTAAGGAAGATGGTGTCGTGAACAACTTTCGCTTGCTTGGTGTGATGGAGGCTCTGGCTGCCATTTTTAAGGTTTCTTTTCTGTAACCTGGAGTTATTCACTTTGTTTTCAATAATGGTTCATACTGAACACACTAGACATAAATATAGATGGCAGTAAAGTAAATATCCTAGTTGATTTGCATGTTTTATCTTGTAGGAAATATTGCTGGTTTTGATTACTTAAGTTTTCGTATTTTGCATCTGGATTTTATATGTCTTACTAACATTGGCAGACTGCTAGCCGGAAAGTGTTACTCGATGCCCTTCCTGTTGTTTTGACTGATGTGACCGTGCTAAGCAAATCAAATGAAGCAACTAGTAGTCCCCTCCTTCGTAAGTATTTGATCAAGTTAACTCAGAGGATAGGGCTTGTTTGTCTTCCTCATCGCTCACGTTCCTGGCGCTATGTGGTAAATACCTTTTAGCATGTATAATAGTTGTGTAAATAGAAACTTCTCTTCATGGGTTATAATATTTTAGAATTTCTGGTTATGCCGTAATTGACATCTCATTCTCAAGTTAGTCATCTGAAACTTGTTTATTGAATCACCATGCAGTCTCAAACCGCCTCTCTTTCGGAGAATATATCTACGACCCAAATGTTGGCGCCGCCTGATCATGCTGTCGTTGCTGTCTCAGAACCAGAAAGTTCGGATGATCAAGAGGATGAAGATAATTGAAATGCTACTCTCTGGTTTGAGAGACACGGTATGTTTAGTGGGTGAGATACTATTGTTAGGCTGATAACTAGAAGTGGTTACATCTCAACTTATACAACATGATAATCTGAGTAAAAAATACGCTGCTATGCACCAATGTATAGACTGGAGTAACCAGTTAACACTTAAAGCAGATATCTATTTCCTGGATGCCATTAATGTATGTATGCCACATGAAATTTTCAGCTGCCAACCAGAAAATCTCACATGTTAATAGTATTTGCAAGCATTTTCCTTTCAAAGTTTTTACGATTTTCTAAACTGTGTAGGACACTGTGGTTCGTTGGTCTGCTGCAAAGGGTATAGGTCGTGTAACTTCACGACTAACTTCTGTTCTTTCTGAAGAAGTGCTGTCATCTGTTTTGGAACTGTTTTCACCAGGAGAGGTACTCAAAATTAATGGATATTTGGCAGCATGACTTGCATGTTCTAAAATCCAATTAAAACAGGCATTGTCTAGCTGACGGTTATTGTGATTTTCATGATATTCAGGGAGATGGCTCATGGCATGGGGGTTGTTTGGCTTTAGCTGAACTGTCTCGTAGAGGGTTACTGTTGCCTAGAAGTTTCCCACAAGTCGTCCCAGTTATTGTAAAAGTCGTACTCTTTCCCATTCACAGGATTACTTATTTATCTAGTCATCGCATACGAAGCAATGGCATCACTCTCCCAAATTATGCAGAAGCTGTATGGATTTACATCTAAATATCATTTACAGGCACTCCATTATGATGTTCGTAGAGGTCCGCACAGTGTTGGATCTCTTGTGCGTGATGCAGCTGCCTATGTTTGTTGGGCATTTGGACGCGCCTATTGCCACAAAGATATGAAAAATGTCCTGGATCAGCTTGCTCCAGATTTATTGATAGTGGCTTCCTTCGATAGAGAGGTACTTATCACTGTTTTGACTATAATTTGTTTGCCGTTTCTTGCTTGATTTGAATAATTATGAATTTGTAGATCTCTTCATTGCGTAAAGTTTATGGATTTCTTTTATCAGGTGAATTGTAGAAGGGCTGCTGCTGCTGCTTTCCAAGAAAATGTTGGAAGGCAAGGAAATTACCCTCATGGGATTGACATAGTGAACATAGCTAACTATTTTTCCCTTTCTTCTCGGGTGAACTCGTGCCTTCAGGTTGCTGTTTCCATTGCTCAATATGAAGGGTATCTATATCCTTTCATGGATGAGTTGCTATACAACAAGATCTGCCATTGGGTATGCTCTGTTTGATATTGGTTCGCCTCTGGTTTCTCTGCAAATCTAAAACCTCTTTAAGGCCCTGCTTGTATTTAATTTGAAACGTTTTTTTTCTTAAGTGGTCGAACGCTAATTTTAAAATTCAACAACCCATAAAGCAGAGCCAATAGTTTGATTGGGAATTGTACCAAATCGTTGTTCCTAGTTGTATCTTCCATAATATGGTAATTATTCAATCTTTTCATGTCAGGATAAAAGCTTGAGAGAACTTGCTGCAGAAACTCTTGCTGCTCTTGTTAAATACAAGCCTAAGCACTTTGCCAACTATGTGCTGGAGAAACTAATTCGTTATACACTTTCAGCTGATCTGTGCATGCGCCATGGTGCAACATTGGCAGCTGGAGAGGTTGTGTTAGCTCTGCACCAGTGTGGCTATGTTCTTTCTGGAGGTTGGTACCATCAACTTTTCAGCTTTGACTTTTGTGACATATTTTCATATGCAAGTACAAATTATTTTTAGTATGGAATGGGAACCATTTTGGAATCTGGACCTTATCATCATAGATGTACTCCGACTGTATTCACCCCGTTCGAGCTTGATTTTCTGTTAAGAGGAGAAAATTAACAAGGTCAATGGTTGGCATCATTATCCCTTATATTAAGCGTTCCTGATGCACTTAATTTTTACAGATAGCCATAAGCGTATAGCTAGGATTGTCTCTGCCATTGAGAAAGCACGGCTTTACCGTGGAAAAGGTGGAGAAATAATGCGACTGGCTGTCTCACGGTTTATCGAGTGTATTTCGTTATCGCATACGACATTATCTGAGAGAACAGAACGGTTCCTGCTTGATACCCTCAATGACAATTTAAGACATCCCAATTCTCAAATACAGGTACCTATGTTTCTAAATATCATGAAGCTATTTATTTTCATCCTGTTAGCATATTAGTTAACAAGTTTCACTTATTATACAGAATGCAGCTGTCAGTGCTCTTAAGCAGCTTGTGCAATCCTATCTCATTTGCAATGATAAGATTGCTGTTGATTTAGTATCAAAACACCTGAAACATCTAACGGACCCAAACGTAGCTGTTCGAAGAGGTTCTGCACTTGCAATAGGTGTCTTGCCATGTGAACTATTGACTGTAAAATGGAAGGAAGTAGTTTTGAATCTCTGCAGTGCGTGTCAGATAGAGGTAAAGAAGGCCATGTGACTACATCGGTCTCCAATCCTTATAAAACAGTATAATTTTTTTTTACTTTGACGGATGTTTTTTTCCCCAAGCAGGTGATTCCTGAAGATAGAGATGCTGAGGCACGCATGAATGCTGTGAAGGGACTCACATCCGTGTGTGAGACTCTTACTCAGCGAAGTGCTAGTGATCCTGAAAACGATGACCTGTCTCTTTTTATTCTTATCAAGACTGAAGTGGTGGACCCTTTACTAAAAGCTCTTGATGACTATTCAGTTGATAACAGAGGAGATGTAGGTTCTTGGGTTCGCTCAGCTGCAATCCATGGACTTGAGAAATGTACATATATTCTCTGTAAGAAAGTCGGAACAAATTCAGCGGGTGATCATAACAATGATTCGTCCTCGCTTTTTGATTCAAATCTCGCAAACCGTTTGATTGGAGGTATTGTGAAGCAAAGAATGGAAAAAATGGATAAAGTAAGAGAAACCGCTGCAAAAGTTCTTCAAAAGATTTTGTATCACAAAACTGTTAGTGTCCCTTTCATACCTTATAGAGAAACACTGGAAGAAATTCTTCCCAACAAAGCAAGCTTACAATGGGCGGTAAGCAGATCCTGGAGCCTTGGGTTGCTTCTTCTGTTTCAAAATGTTTACCTGACCATAAGTTATTTTATTCATTTGTAGGTTCCGGAGTTCTCTTTCCCATGTTTTGTTCAGCTATTGAAATTCCGTTGTTATAGCAAACAGGTAATGTCTGGATTAGTAATTTCGATTGGAGGATTACAAGAGTTGCTTAAAAAGGCTTCGCTCTCTGCATTACTGAAGTATGTGAGGGAAGACGGTGGAGCTGAAGACCTTAAACAACAACAATCTAGAGAATCTGCGATTTGCGATGACATCCTCTGGATACTTCAAGAGTACAAGAAATGTGACCGAGTTATCGTACCCTGTCTAAAGGTAATTACACCATTAAGCTCTAGCTTCGTTGAGGTTATGTCTTAACACTTTTCTTTTGACACAGACAATTCAAGAGCTGTTGGATAGGATTTTTTGGAATCAAGAGGTTGGTTTTAGAGTTTTACTTGTTTGGATTAGATTTTGCCATAGCTTGTAGATTCCACGTAAAGCTTATCTGTCATATGTTTTCAGGCTTATATGTTGAGTTTCTACACGGGAGTCATGGATTCCTTAGCCATCGAATTAAGAGCCTCAAAGAAATTCAAAAAGGTAGAGGCAGGCGTTGGAATACTTGGGTCTATTGCTTCTGTCTCGGAACCCATCAGCACACAAGCGTTCTCTCAGCTTCTACCATTCCTTACCCACCAATACCCAAAGGTTCATGTCACTTCTCTGCACCTCAAACTCTGTTTAGAAAATTCATGTTGGTTGCATGAATTTTTTATTTTCATTTGATTCAGATCCGAAATAAGGCGGCTTTTCAAGCCTATCTTGCGCTCCTTCAAAACAAAATCTTAGTACCAGAAGACAAGAATGAGAAAGTGAAACATATAATATCTGAGATTTGTTGGGATGCTGACTTGGAGTCAACCCAATCTCAGAGGTTAGAATTGTGTGAATTGACTGGTTTAGATCATGTAGTGTTCAGGACCAGAAACAGAAGGGTGACTGGGGATATGATGACGGCTTTGGATGAGAATGCGTCTTACTCAGCTCTGGTCGATTCCTCTAGCTTCTGATTGGTGAGCCAGTAGCTCCGATTCAGACCACTGGGCTTGTGAATATTGCACTTATGCAAATCAAAGGTCGGTCACCATTTGCCAAATGTGTAAACATGGCCGGTGAAATGCCCGCAATTTTTCTGCCTAACGGCATTAAAAGACTGTAATAGTAATGTTGGGTCGGTTTTGGTCGTAAACATGGTCAAGTGAAAGTGTCTTGTAACTTTGTATGTCGTTTGGTATTGGAATAAACGGATCCAATAAATTGGATTTTATTGGCCATGATTCAGATGCCAATGATGCAATAGCGGAAACATGAGCTATTGATTCAGATGCCAATGATCCAATGATGTCATTTAGATGACATTAAAACCACAACAACTTTCTACTCTCTTAGACGTCTTCATGATATAACAGCCTTTTCCAGAAGGATGCAAGCAAATTTAATATTAATTAATAAATCCCCCGTATACTAAGGAACACCATTGCTTGAGATCCTCAACTTTAGAAACAATCTAAATCTGCTCCTATACAATCGTGAATCCCAACCATTTTACTTATAAAGGAAAAAATGGGGTTTCCCAAGAGAAATCGTCCTCCCTCATCATGAACGTCTTCATCAATATTTAAGAACCTCTTTCGTCTAAACCAAGCAATATCTATTTATGGATAAGAGGAGGGAGGCATGGCTCTCTAGTTGTTTTCTTCATCTTGTTTCTTTTCTTCTATCCAAATATTTTGAAATCATTGATCTTTATGATGTCTTGAGTTACCATGCATCGATATGTTGAGCTTTCATCGGTTAATGCGCGTTTTATATAGAATGGGGAAAATTAACCGATGAAATCTCAACATCGATCTCGTTTTTTTATAATAAATGTTTGGTTCCCTAAGCAAGCTATATATATGTTTATCTAACAAGTTTAATAATGGCTGGTGCAGAATGCTTCAGGATGGGCTCCAGTTCCACAGTTCGGAGGGTGGGACCAAAAAGGACCAAATGACGCTACAAACTACTCGGTTGTCTTCTCCAAAGCTCGCGCTAACAGGAAGCAGAACAAAGCTGGTGTGAGACATTCTAGTTTGGGAAGCGAACAAGAACTCATGGCAAGTGCTCGTCGCCACCACCAGCAACTTCACCATCGTCACGAAACCCAAGACGATGACCCTGTCATGGTAATTAACATCTCTCTATCTCTCTCTACTTACCTTGTGATGATCCTTTTCCCCTTAATCAACGCGCATGGACCATCACAAGGTGGTATAACAATTCATGAAATGATTTCTCTTTGCGTCGTTGCTTTGTTTTTTTGTTTCTGCATGCGTCCATACAAAAATTTAGTATTCCATTTCTTTCTCAACTCATAGACCTAACCGATCCATGACCGTGATTCAACTTAATTATGAGTTGAATTGCATCTCCTTGGGAAGGCTTACTCATAATGCTTCTCTACAACATATATAAATAAATCACTGTCAATAGAACTATACAGGACCAGTCTATATATAGCCGAAATAGATAAGAACATTTGTATTTGGAGCCATGACAGCCCTTTCCTAAAGTACATTAAGCATTATATGTTTTAGGTCGCATTTATCAACATAAAAGATTGGGGCCACATTTTTGAAATTTAATGTTATTTATTGGGTTGTAATTTGTTTCCATGGCTTTAGAAGGATGTCTCTAGCTTGTTCGAACAATAAAAGTTCATTTGTTTTTTTTTCTTCATTTTTTTTAGGAAAAGTATTGATCATACGTTTTTTTTTGTTTCATAACGTTTCAATTAGCAACCAAATTTTAACGTTTGATTTCCACCTAAAGCTAAATTTAATAACTTTAAAAGTTAGATATATAGAAAATCTATTAAACTACCTAAAAGTCTAAACCACATTATAATCTTTGTATGATCGTTTGTATGGTGTGTGTGTGTGTTATACACTTATAAACTTATATCCGCTAGTTATATTTTTCTTATATTCTCAAAATATGAATTATAGTAAAGTAAACATATATACAAAATCACAAAAAAAAAAGGAAAAAAGCGAGAGCCACAGTTTCACTATTTTGCTAAGTTTTCTGAAATATTCGGCCTTCACTTAGCTGTAGCCACAAAATTTATGTAAATTTTGGGAACATTTTTTGCTAAAATTTCGCGTACTACTTAATTAACATATCAATCTATTTGCATTGGTGTTGTGGATTCAAATCACTAGATCTCCATTTTTTGCATAATTAATGGGAGTTACATAAGTTTGTTTTGCTTGGAGCCTCCAACTTTAATAGGGGCAGCTATGAGAGGAGTGTACGTGATTTAAGTTCATAGCTACTATTTTCAAGCAAAGATGAAAACCCCACTTCTAGTTTGTATAGCACCTGAAATCAACTTGTTAGATGAAGCATAATGATCCATCATCGTAGATCGAACATATATTTATATATGTGAAATGTACTAAGAGGTAGCATATTGTCTCACCGTCATAAGATTATATATACAACCTGTGTAGAATATTAATTAGTCTCTCTTTTTATTTTTTTTGGTCAACAATTAGTATCTCTTACATTACTAATTTACTTACCATGCAGAAGAAGAAGAGGATCTTGACCTACATTAATTGTTGTATCAGGCCAAACTAGGGTCTTGTCTCAAAAGGTTGCAATCTATCTGTCCTCAATGATATAGCAAAAATATGTCTCAGTGTGTAATGACATTAGTGTAACAGTTCTGTAATCTTCTTTATGAAAGAAAAAAAAACAGACGTTTCTGTAATATATGTGCATCATCTATTAAGATACTCCTTGGTGTATACATTTTGACTTCTGCCTACATGACATGAGAGCAATTTAACATGAATCAGATTTCCGTCAAATCATAATTATTGTAACGTATGATCGATGTTTACATGTCAAGTTTGCAAGTAGGTATATCTTTCACAGTAGATTTTTCCGTCTTGATTATTGTGGAAAGCATCCTAAAATCTTTTATGGACAAGTTATTTAACTCTTATAGAATAATATGAATTATGATCATGAATGAAAATTAGAGAAAAAGATCCGGTAGAGCTAACCAATATAAGCCACAAATACATAAAACAAGTATCGTAATATATACACCCATTTCAAAATCTACTGGTAGATTTTTCAAATATGCATCTTGGAGAATTGAGTTGGGTGTATCAGCAAGGGTCCGGTGGTTTTTTTTTTTTTTTGGTACTAAAAAAGCGATTGTAAATGATTGGATCCTTGGTAATCATTTAGTCACTGTAGTAAAAGAGAAGTCGGATTGTTTGGTAAGCCTTACACATACCAAGTGTTGTGAATTGGTTGTTAAAAACGGTTTCTGATAGAGAGCATAACAGAATTATGATATTTGTTTTCTTAGATATACTTAGTTTGACTCTCTCTGTAAATTTGGATTTCAGTTGTAACCAATTTGACTATTTAAAGCCTTGTTAATGGAACGATCTCATCACGGGACTTTGACAAATAATATGGTATCAGAGCCATCTCACCCAAAAACTTCTATCTAATTTTTTTTTCTTTCTGATCTATTTTTTTTCAACGATGGAAATGCACATACTGATCCAACGAGTTACATTGGTGTATTGTGACAATATTAGTTCGGTCTATCTCTCCACGAATCCGGTACAACACCAACGGACCAAACATATAGAGATTGACATTTATTTCGTCCGAGAGAATGTTGCACTTGGTCACGTTCAAGTTATGCACGTTCCAACAGCTTATCAATAGACGGTTATATTCACTAAGGGACTCACGTCATCTTTGTTTCTAGACTTTCGGTCCAGTTTAGGCGTGCGAGAACCCAACGTTACAACTGCAGGGTGGTGATAGAGAGCATAACAGAATTATGCTATTTTGTAGTCTCTTAGCTCAACCTTGGGAATATTGTCTATTCTAGTTGCTCTTAAACTCATCAATTTCTTTTTTTTTTTGCAGGATTTGGGTAAAGAGTTCGACTCTCCAGACTCAGCACGAAAGATGCTTTTTTTTTTGTTTCTTTATGCAGTAACATATATGCCCAGTGTCTGGTTTCAGATAATCTAAAACTAGCTTTGGTGTTGAGTTTTTCACATATTTTTTTGGTGTACCAGATGATAAACCTAAAAGCTTTTGATAAGTTTGACAACACATTGTGGCTAAATTGCTGGAGGGAGCTCCAAGCAAAGGGTCTACGCATTTGAAAGCTAATTGTGAAGGCGAAGCCTTAGCTTGTGGCTGATTCAAAGCTAGGAAATGTGATCAAAGAGAAACTGGTTTGTAACCCGCTAGTGTTTCCTATTATCACACATTTTCCCTGTCTGTTTTTGTTTGTTTGTTTCTAATGAAAGTTCTTAACTCATTACAGAAAATCGATTGTGTTCACAACAATGCTGTAATGGAGCTTCTACAAGGTGTTAGAACTCAGTTTACAGAACTCATATCTAGGTTGGGTGATCAAGACTTGGCTCCTATGAGATTAGGTTTGTCTCACAGTCTTGCTAGAAACAAGCTGAAGTTTAGTTCTGACAAGGTATCTTCGGTTCCTGACAAGTTATATTGGTCTTTTTATTTGGTGACATGTGAAGTACATGTGAAGTTCCGAAATCAACTTGTTAGATGAAGCATAATGATATCATCTATTCTCACTTGATCCATCATCGTAGATCGAACATATATTTATATCTATATATAATGAAATGTACTAAGAGGTAGCATATTGTCCCACCGTCATAAGATTATATATACAACCTGTGTAGAATATTAGTCTTTCTTACATTACTAATTTACTTACCATGCAGAAGAAGAAGAAAAGGATCTTGACCTACATTAATTGTTGTATCAGGCCAAACTAGGGCCTTGTTCTAAAAAGTTGCAATCTATCTCATCAATGATATAGCAAAAAATATGTCTCAGTGTGTAATGACATTAGTGTAACATTTCTGTAATCTTCTTTATGAAAGAAAAAAAAACAGACGTTTCTGTAATATATGTGCATCATCTGTTAAGATACATTTTGACTTCTGCCTACATGACATGAGAGCAATTTAACATGAATCATATTTCTGTCGAATCATAATTATTGTAACGTTTGATCCATGTTTATATATCTTTCACGGTAGATTTTTCCGTCTTGATTATTGTGGAAAGCATCCTAAAATCTTTTATGGACAAATTCTTTAACTCTTATAGAATAATATGAATTATGATCATGAATGAAAATTAGAGAAAAAGATCCAGTAGAGCTAACCAATGTAAGCCACAAATACATAAAACAAGTATCGTAATACACCCATTTCAAAAAATTTCAAATATGCATCTTGGAGGATTGAGTTGGGTGTATCTGCAAGAGTCCGGTGGTTTTTTTTTTTGTTTGTACTAAAAAAACCGATTGTAAATGATTGGATCCTTGCTAATCATTTAGTCACTATAAGTAAATTAAAGAGAAGTCAGATTGTTTGGTAAGCGTTACACATAATAACAATTAACACATACCAAGTGTTGTGAATTGGTTGTTGAAAAACGGTTTCTATACACAATTCTATTAGATAATAGAAGGCCATGAACCACACAAATTGAGACCTATTACCCATATAACGAAAGACCAATATCATAGGATGCAAGGTCCATTCAAATAATTTTTGATTAATCGAAAATGTAAAAGTACTCAATCAAAGTAGATAAAAACTGCGGGATTCGTTTAAGACAAATCAAATGATCGTGGTTTTAAAAACTCTAGTTAAGAAAATTAGAATTGATTGTCGAGAAGATTTTAGGTGATTTAAGCTTCGTAAACAAATTCTCCAACTCCTATTTAGAGGATTCCAATAATCTAACAGTGACTAAACAAGTCACTCTTTGACCATGTTAAACTGTTTCTATTTGGTGGCTACATATGGTTACGATTTGGCTATACAAGTTTCGTGACTCTAAATATTCATTTTTTTTTTTTACATTTTAAATATTGATACAAACTAATTATACAACGTAATTGAAAAATTAATCAGAAAAGTGAAAATTTATTAAAATAAAATGTAACAAATGTTATGAAAATATGAGAAACTGATAACTCGGTCCTATGATATATTTGTACTCAATCGTGAGGCAGGCGCGTGACGCCCACGCGGAACCCCTTTAAATACGAATTTTCGGAAGAATAAAAGAAGAAGAAGAAGAAATCGCGATTTTATAATCACCCCATTGTTGCTATCCTTGTCAAACCCTAATTACTTCCTTCTCGGTTTCTCTCTCGAACGTTCCACGACGACCAAAACCAAGGGCAATCCGTTTTGCTGATTAGGGTTTTATATATCTGGGCGCTAGAGGGGGTTTGCGATGAGATGAGATCTGCCTTGTGAAAACATGTATGGCGGTGCTTGATCTTTGCTTCGGCTTTGTTTTATTTTTCTCTCTCACACTGGTCAATTGAGCTTTTGTTGAGCTTTGGCTTGTTTGGTTTTTCAAATTCCAATGGGTTCTTGAACATTTTATTTTTTGGCTACGAATTGCAGTTTGATCAAAAATAAAGATATGGAATCAGAGAGCGTTAAGTTTGGAGGTAAAACTTTGTTTCAAGCTTTGGTTATTTTCAAGTTTTCTATTTTGGATTTGAGGGTCAATGAGCTGTTTGGTTTTTCTTTTTAAGTGCAGGTCCAAGAGAATTGGGTGGTGCTTTAGATCTTATAACACAATACAAGTTGTTGCCACACCATGAATTCTTTTGCAAGAGGTCACTTCCTGAGTCACTTTCAGATGCTCATTATCTTCATAATTTGGTGGGAGACACAGAGATTAGAAAGGGAGAAGGAATGCAATTGGATCAGCTTATTCCAAATGCATCACTTAGCCGAGTTGAAAATGCTCGTATCCAACCTTTTGTTCTAGATGAACTTAAGGAGGCTTTTGAGCTTAATGATACATCCCCTGTTGAATTGCCTCCAGTGAGAATCTTCATCTCTCTATTTGGATTTCTTTTTTTTTTTTTACTTTTCTTCCTCTCAAGTGTTGATATCTAATTCTGTTTGAATTAGAAAATGGACTCTGTGATGCTAGTCTAATCTCCTGTATAAGTTGAATTACTTCCAAGTATCTTGAGATGATTGAGCTGTGTAAGAGAATATGAAATCTTCGGTTTCTGCTTTCAGGCAGAGAAGGGAGCTCCTACCATTGCGTCAAAATTAAAAACTGAGTCAAAAGATAAGGACAGGAAGCATAGAAAACATAGAGACAAGAACAAGGAGAAAGATAGGGAACATAAGAAGCACAAGCACAAGCATAAAGATAGGAGCAAAGATAAGGATAAAGACAAGGATCGAGACAGAAAGAAGGAAAAAAGTGGACACCATGATAGGGTAAGAGCTTGTTGGTGCCTTTCTTTCCTACGAATATCTTAATGGCAAAGTGTTTCTCCATTTCTTTGAGCTGGGATACGTTTTTGGCGATTGAATGTGTCCATTGTTTAATTCATCAAAGTTAGCAGATCCAGCCGTCTAGTTTTATATATTGGATTCTCAAATTCTATAGAATTTACAGGGTAAGCTATCACTCAACTTTCAGAAAAGGAAAAACAAAGGGGATGAGGATCTTGATGATGTTCAGAGGCACAAAAAGAGTAAGGTAATGTATTAATTGCAATGCAGGCATCTCCTATTTAGTGAAGCTGAATTTGGACGTTTCTGTTTGCACGCACAGTGGTGTTAGAGAAGTTGTTCCTTAGCAAATTTTTATTTTGGTCGCCCCTAAAATTAACTTTTTGCAGCATAAGAGCTCAAAGCCTGATCAGATGGGAGCGATGAAGGTTGCTGGCTGAAGCGGTGGACACTCTCATATTTGTATTGCACACCCAAGGACGTGTTATGGAGAGGTTTAAAAGCAGCTACTTAACTCACTGTTGACAAATTTGTTAGGTAAGTGTCATTGTATTATCTCTTTCCAGCTTGTGCATCCTCGGCCACTAGACTCATCTTTTCATCTCTTGATAACGCTTGTTTCTCATATGGTACTGTACATGATGATTGAGTCAACAAAGCTATGGTTGTTTCAAACAAGAAGAAATAGTCATGATCTAAGGTTTATAAGAAGATAACCTTACTAGAAACCGTGAATGCACAAGCTTAATTTAAGTGTCTTAATGGTTGGCAATGTTTCTATATGATGTAGATTTGTCTCATTTAACAGCAATTACTTGATTTTGGCTCTGGAGGTTTTATCTCTAAATAAATAAAAAATACATTGTGGGGAAAGGAGGGACGAAGCAACAAAAGTTTGCCGGGAAGAATCACACACTTGTATTATAATTTGATTTGGTGGCAAGCTTTGTACATTTTGTTATGTTGTTTATCCCATCTAGTGACTATTTTAATAGAAACGTTTTGAGCTAAGAGTGGGTAAAATCACATCGAATTCATACGTTCGAAGCTATTAAAATTATGAAGGTTATCAGATCCAAAGGCATACCAAGATGGTTTTGAGGCAGACCGAAAGTGTGGTCGTTATTAATCATGTACTTCCCTCTGGGTGTAATCGTATCTATGGAAAACAAAAAAAAAAAAATACCAGAAACAGAGTAAGGATCTTACACAAAGGTGTTTGATTTTTTGTTCGAGACTAAAGGTCTGTACCAATATTACAGAAAAGAGAAAATACATCAAACAGACGGAACGGAGCAAAAGGTCTGTCGCAGAGGAAGAGTAAGTGGCTGACAAAAAGTTTTAAGACTTCATCAAGTTTGAGTTTATATAGGCGCAGATATGTAATGAATAGCAAAAGATCAAACTCTATCAGCAATACATATTAACGGAAAATCTCAAACTCTTAACAAACAAAACCTTAGTGGGGAATTTTCCAATCCTTCTCACTCTTCTCTTTTCACTGTTCTGTTCACCAAACGAATGACTAAGAAATGCTGTTTTTCATTTGAAAGAAACGTTCCAAGATACCTCAGATGCTCCCTTCCTTTCATTTTCTAGCAAAGGTCTCTCCCTTGTGCTCACTCCCAACGCAAACTACATAGCCTGCTTCCACCTATAAACAAATCGATGTTTTGATTATGGAATCCGTAAAAGCTTTGATATGTACGGGATACTGTGTATTATGAAAACGGAAGGGACCAACGTACCTGGCAGTCTCTCAGAGTAACACGCTCTTGAAGCTGTGCGTTACTGCAAATGATTGAGCCTTGTATTGAACATCCGTCTCCAATTGTGGCATGGTCCATCACAACTGAATTAACAATCTGCACCCACATATATAAGCAGTTGAGTGTATTTTTGGGATGTACACAACCTTTCTTTGGCTGGCGTGAGTAAAAAAAGCTCATAGTTACCTTCACATTGGAGCCTATCCGGCAATGTCTCCCAATTACAGATCTTTTGACACTGCATTTATCACCGACTTGAGAGCCTTCTCCAAGTATACAATGAGGTCCAACCTGCAACCCATAAATAGTTATTGACGATCACGACTCACAGAACAAATTGCCCAATATCTACACACGTCGAGGACGTACTGTGGTTTTCGATCCAAGCTCAGCTGATGGGTGGACAATGTTGTGATGAGCAGAAAAGGAGTATCCAGATATGTGGTTTGCATCACCAATAACCTGCACAAGTTTGAACAATTGAGGAGTTCGATATGTCAACTGAGAAAAAAAATACTAGAGAAGGAATCCATGTGTGGAACACATTTATGAGGAAACAACTTACATCTCTATTTACGTCCATGAAGGCTTGAATGCTATTCAAGCGGACGAAATACTTACTTTCATCCGCTATATAAACACAGCATTTATGGGTTTTTCGGCTATCCAGACCTGATTCATAAACTTGATGAAAGCTTGGCAAAGATGCGTTGGAGAGAATTTGAGACAAGACCACCTCGTTGTTCTGCATATTATTCTTTCCCTTTCCATTTCCATTTTCTTCTACATTATTTTGGTCAGACAAGACATCTGATCTCTGATACTCAAGCGGAAAAAGGACAAACAAAAGATCAAAATGGTAATAAACGAAAGGTATAATCTCCATTAGTCTCATTTGCAAGGACCTTATCCAACTAACCAGCTGTGTACGAACAAGATATGGTAGTACATCCTGTTTCAGGCTCCGAAAAGCAGGTTTTTGATCCAAAACTTTCTGCAGAACTGATCTTTAAGACACAAGACAAAAGAACATATTGAGTATCAACAGATAAAACTAATTTGTTAGCAGGAAAACTGTATCTGACCAACCTCTTGAAGGCATATATATGAGAATCCATGAGATCTGATCGCATTTCCATCTAAATCGAAAATGATAAAATGATAAGAAACTGTACAAATATTTATCTACTGTACGAAGGTCATTCTAAAAAGTTACAATAAGAGAACATCACCTTGCCAGCGACACAGAGAATGCTCTTTTTTATTCGGGTATCTTTCTTAATCTCAGCCCCTAACACAAATTCAGAAGGTAAACCAACAACAAGTTCAAGCATTTTGTTGCCTCTAAGAAACAAAAAGGAGAATTTAAAGTAAGACCTTTGGCTATGTATAACAAGATTTGTTTCCAGGAATCAAGCCCTATGATATCAACGCAAGCAGGTTTTTTGGTTTTATCTTTCCCACCAGAACCCCCGGATTCTAATGGACCACTGACAGGTTGAGCACAAAGCATTGCAGTTACTGCTGCATCATGCCTTCTATGAGTGGCAGCGACAGCACCAGGAGGAATATCAGAAACAATGTCTCCACTTACAATCTACGTCAAGGAAAATTACCAGTAAGCTAGAGGTTCAAAAGTTACACAAAGCAAAAGCTACGAGAAGGCATAAGCTAAGAGATGGCTTTTATTGTAGCTTTACCAAAATGTCTTTGGCAGTTAAGTGGTGTGCAATTGCCCTGAGGGCCCCAGCAGTCCCAACATTCTCAGCAACAGCAGCAACCTAAAGTAAGATATCCCACAAAACACAGAATTAACTTCTCAGTTTGTTAAATTTATAACCTCAGGACAAGCACAATATGCGAAAAACATTCCAGGGTAAGAAAAGCTATTAAGCATTGGAAGCAGGATACCCCTAATCAAAAAGAAAATCTAAATGGTTCATAGTGTAACTGCACTTGGAAATTCTAGAACCAGCAACACCTATAACGAACATTATACTAGATTCTTTCAATCATACATAAGAGTTTAACTGCGACTGTACATGACTGGATTCAGATGTTGCATTGCATTAGATCTAGATGAATAAATAGGGCTCCATTTCTAATTGAAGTAAGGTAAGGAATGTAAAAAACCTCAACATTTAAACGATCAACACAAGCAGAAGATATCCATCCACCAACTTTAAGAGCAGCATCTTCTCCTTCAACAACCTGTTCAACCAATGCAAACGAAAAAATCAAAGCTCTACCAAAATCCATTGAAAACATTCAACCTAATCATCAAGAAAAGAAATCAGCAATTGTATGAAGAAGATATATGGCGTACGACGATCAGATCCTTGAGATTACTGCTCTCGAGCAGATCAAGAACGTAAGATAACACCGGACGATTCGCTACGGGAAGCAGCGCCTTAGGCACTTCCTGAACAACAACAAAAAAACGAAATTAGCTATTCGCCTAAACTTGCTGCGAAAAAATTGTTTTGCAGATAAGAGTGGAAGAGACCTTGGAGACTAAGGGAACAAGATTACTGGAGAATCCTCCGGCGAGAATCACGACCTGGAAATCCATTTTTGTATCTGAATTGACTGACGGTGAAGACGAAGCAGCGAGAGGTTTCAGAGTTTTCTGGGGTTTTGATTTTGAGAACGGTAGACGACGACGACGATATCAAACCCGCTCGTTTATTTAGTGTATCTCTTTTGGATCCGACGGGTCGTTGGGTTAATCTTGGTTGGGTCATCAATTAATCAAAACTTAAATAAGAGATTAAATATAGTTCAAATTATTTAATTTTTTGGCACTGGATTATTTTTCGATCTCAAATGTAGTTCAAATCTCTTAATACCAGAAACAGTTAAATCTCTCTGATTGTGTATTTTAAGCTTGCTTGGAAGTTGGAAAAGATGAAAGAAAATGACGAAATTATATAAAGAGAATGTGAGCAATCTCCTACTACATACACACTGCTTCTATATTATATTATATAAGTGTGTCAGTTCCTAAGTTGTTTCCTTTCCCCTATCTTAGCTTTTAGTCATTTCACCTAACCTGAAACCAAACCCCAAACTTCTTCAGTCTTGGTCTATGCTTTTTTCATCATAATCTTCCTCATCATTAGCACTAGCCTGTTGTTGCTGATCAGGATCTATCTTCATTTCATTCATCCCCAACAACGGCCAATCTAGGCTTCCCTCTAGCCGTCTTTCCTGCCATGTAGCAGTGTCTCCATTGTCATCTAATCCCACATTCAGATCGAAATTCCTTACGTTACTATGATTGTTGTGCGACGCAACTTTCTTCCAAGATGTATCGTCATGAGAAAGGCTTCCGTTTTCAGGAGACGTGCTCCTGCTGCTTTCAGGAGAACCATCTTCTAAATCTTCTTCAAACTTCAGAGACAGGCCACATCCTGTTCTTCCACCACCCCGTCCGCGGCCTCTACCCCGCCTTCCTCTGCCACTGCCAGAATGTTTGACCTCATGCTGTAACAAGGCGAAAAAGCCTTAAAACATAATCATTAAGCCAAAACAACTGTATTGGCAAAATAAGTCTGGCTAGTTACCATTTGAGTGCTCTTCACATCTTCATCGTTGCAATCAACAAGTTTCCTGAAAAGTCGGAATAACGAGTTGTTAGACATGAAAACCGATAAAAAAAGTTTGGTCTTTTGCTTGGTGACATAGAATAGTAGAAGCTGATAGAGTGATCTTGGGCCTAACCTTCTTTTGGTAGCAGATTGGTCTTCAGCATCTGAGCCACCCAAATCAGGAACTTTACCAACAGTCTCTCTTAAAAAATCAAAGCCATTAAACGCATGCACACACTGCTTCCTGAAAAAAAAAGAATAAAAAGCTTTCAAGAAGCAAGAAAAGTAGAAAACAATTGGTTTATAGATAAGCAAAAGCCAAAGATGGGGTTCACACTTACAAATGAAAGGAGTTGACAGTTTTCGCCCCTCGGCTGAGAGTTATATCATATGTGTGATTACATAAGTCTTGTAAAAATAGCTCCAAAGCTTTAGCTGCAAATTGACATTCAAACCAGAACGGTTAAACTACATGTGACACAAGCTGTATGAACAACGTTTGAGTAAGAAAATAAAAAAAACATCACTTACAAATAAGAAGAGGGACAGCCATTGCTATTTTCCCAACTTCCTCATCAGTTTGCATAATCTTCTTAATCCTTGTCTAAAACCAAAATTTGAAGTTCAATTACGTTGGTAAAGATCCTCAAGAAACCAAAAGGAAGCCACCACAGTAGTGTTCAACACGAGAACATTTCACCTTCTAGAGAAATTACAAAATCACACTCCTTAAATCTAAGACACTAAGAAATTTTTCACCTATAAACATCTCTGCAGTTTATTTATCCCTAGACCTGAACAAAATAGCCTCCAATCACAAAGATTCAAAACCCTAAAGAAGACAAGGATCATGGGACCTGAAGAAGAAAACCTGTAATCACAGAGAAAGTGAAACGAAGACAAACCTAACTACATTCACAAAACAGCTTTCATGGTTATATATCTCCATAGGAAGAAGAACAAAACAAACTTATATAAGTAAATAAAACAGTGAAAGTAATTTGCCATACCGCTGGAAAACGTGTCTGAAGCTTCTTCTTCATGCTTTTTTAGTTTTTGTTCAACAGAAGAGAACCAGCTTCCAAAGTCAAGGGAAAAAGGGGGATGAAGATAAACCCTAATTTTAAAAATTTGTGTTACGTTCTCTCTGTGAATAAATAAGAAGATAAACTCAAATTAACAAATGTATATATATGTTGATTCCGTCAAACACGACAAGAAAAGGAAAAATTAAAGTCTTTGAATCTTTTATCTTCTAGTTAGAAGAAATTGGTCTCTGTTTCTTGACCCGTCCTTGTCGGACCCAAATCAGACGCAATGGACTTTTTCCCCACAAATTCTTTTTTTTTTTTTTAATTCAATAATAGAGAGAAAAAATAAAAGAGAAAACGGAAAAATAAGATAATAAGGCCATCTTTGGGAGTTTTAAAGTGGTTTTTGTAGTGAATAATATTTAATTTATAGAAAATATAATATTTTATTGTTATATTATATTGATGATAGAGAGATATTGATCGAAAGTGAGAAAGTAAAGTGTTTATTCTACTTGCTTAATCTATATTACAAACTGAGCATTAAACCCCTTTATATAGGGGATTATAGTCGGTCATCGACTTAAGATATTTCTAATAAAATATTAATTAGGTACAAAATATTTAACATGTGGAGTGAAGTAAATATTAATTAATTACTATATATCTAACAGTTTTTAGATTATAGATTTTGAATGGTAGTAGTTTCTAGTGTAGTTTTTGGTTTTTTTATTTTTTGAAAACCATTTAATTATTCAATCAAAATTATGGAAAAAATGCTTTTCCCTAAGACAATAGGAATCCAGATTTTGAAAGTTTTTGCATTTCTCTAAACAAAATCTAAAATCCCATTTTTAATGAGTTTTTGAGATTTGTTAGCAACGAAAGTGTCTTTTTTTAGTTTCCAATTATTTTTCTTTTCTTTTTGCAAAATCCAAAAACCAAAATCTAAAATCTATACTCCAGAAACCATCTCCTTCTGACACATTTCTTAAGTCTCAGTTTAATCTTTTACTAAAAAAAAAATCATTAACTTTTTTTCCCACGATCTTCTCCCTTTTTTCTCTTAAAGACTAAAACTAATTAATTCACTATTAATCAACAGTAAAAAAAAAAATTTAAACTTCTACTGAAACTGTTCCTCCCACGTTTCCATTTCTTCTCTTAAACAATGGATCTGATTATCACGGACACGGTTCATGGAAAACCATCGTACTCCTAAATTCTGTTTACTCACAATTTCGTTGTGTGATTTAAATTTATACAGATTCTACACAAAACTGGTTCTCCCGCAATCGATAGCTTATTTGCGTGATATCAGTCAAAAATCAAGTTTACAGAGTGTTGTAAAAGAACCCTTTTTCTTACTTTATGTTCATGTAACTACTTAAAATGCTACTGTAATGTTATAAAGATGAATCAGTGTTAAAGAAAAAACCAAAATCTATCGTAGATTTGTTCTGCACTTGTGATTTGGGGATGAATTAGAAGAAGAAGAAGAAGAAGAAGTGTTCGTTAGAGAAATTGATTTGGAGAAGAAAATCTGATTTCACGAAGAAGAAGAAGAAGTGTTAATAAAACTCACCGTTAGCAGCAGACGGTCAAAATAACGGTTGTTTTAGTGAGTTAACGGCATGTTCAATTCTGGACACCGGAACAAACATTAGGGAATTATATTTGATGTTGTCGTAAAGTTGAAGATTTGATTTGGACACGCGATAGTTCGCGCATAAAATTGATTTGATTTGGACATTTATTTGACATTTTTTCCCTTTTTTTAGCAAACAATTATATGAAAACGCTTTTCGAGATCCATCTCCCATATCCAAAACGTTTTGGAAACGGAAACTAGGCCTGGATTTTCCGTTATGTTCTTTTGGTTTTTTTGGTTACTGTTCGGTTTTCTCGGTTTTCGGTTATCCGAACTCAATAGTATTCGATTCTTTCAACGAAATTTTATTTGGTTTTCGGTTTTCGATTTTTGGTTCTTTCGGTTTATTTGTCAATAACTGATTGGTTAACCGAAATTCCGGTTTACACTATAAGGCATGACTCTTGGTTTACATTATAAAGCAAGACTCTCGGTTTAGACATATGTATATTTCGGTTTTTTTGGTTTTATATCGATTTTTCGGTTTTATTTCGTTTTTTTGAAATACCGAAAAAATCAAAATAAAACCGAACCGAACCGAATTCAAATATACTTTAGTTTGGCACAAATATCCCTCACCAAAAAAACCGAATAAACCGAAAAAACCGAAAATCCAACCCTAACGGAAACTCTTGGAAACACGAAAAAAATGTCACGGAAACGCGATTTCTAAAAATCTTTATTTAAAAACGCGATGGAAACGCCTCTAAATCTTACCTTTTTAATTTAGAAACTTAATAAACAAATAATTTTGAAATATTAGGATTTATGATATATATATATATAATATTTACTTTTGTACCTAATTAATTTAAGATACACATTTATAAAAATATATGATATATAAAAACCTAAATTTATGAATTTGAGGGTTTTAATCTTTATCTTTTAATTAAACTATTTAATATTTATATTTTAGATTTGTGTTGTTTTCAAACATTTTTTTAATATGGTTTTGATGTTTGATATTTCATTATATATATATATATATATATATATATACAAATACGTTTTCAAAAGGTATCCACTTCTTAATTTTAGAAAAATAGTTTTTCTATTCTAAACGTTTTGCTTCCGTGCATCTGTTTCCGGATTCCATGTAACGTAGATGTAAATAATATTTTCTAAAAGCGAAATTGAAGCATATATGCATAGCATATAAATTTTATTGGAAAAATAAAATTCAAAAATAAGACAGCCACACATGTGAATCTCGGAGGCTAATCTCTCTCTAGTCTAGTAACAACAATTTGAACTGGGCTCGGACCGCAGGAAAACCAGAAGACTGATCACAGTTCTGATCTTCAGACAGACACAGACCAAGCTAAAATAAACACAGAGATGTCTGTGCCTCTAAGTAACACTTGTCTTCGATTACCCACCGCTTCAGTTCCACCAAAACCCATAATTCTCAATGGCGTTCTCTCTTTTCGTTTACCAAGATCTCATATCTCCTCATCCCGTTTTGGTTTCGAATCAAACCAAATCTTTAGAATTCAGACCCCAAGATTCTTCAAGTGTTTTCCTCAGAGAGTATCTGATGAACGCAGAGAAACACAAGTAACAACCGAAGAAGAAGAAAAGGTTGTTGAATTTCAGAGGCTCTTCTCTAATCTTAATCGATCAACATTGAAGCGAGAATCCGGTACAACGATTGTATCTTTTTGCATGTGAATACCCAAATGTGGATGATAGAAGTTTTGGCTAAGTTTTGAAATTTTCAGGAAGTATGTCCAGTGCGATTCTCTTGGTTGCTGGCACTACTGTAAGTCTTCTTTCTCATAACTCTCTCAAGATTTTTGTTGAAACTATGGAAGGAATCAAGTTTGGTTTCTGGTAAATCTCTTATCCTTTTCTTGATTAGGTAGGTGCAGGGATACTTGCAATTCCAGCCGTGACACAAGAATCAGGTTTCCTGGCCTCTGCAGTTGCCTGTATTCTCTGTTGGGCTTTCATGGTGATGATTGATGGCTCTTCTTATCTCTTTTGACGTTTCTTGCAAGGAATGTATTGGTCATTAGAAACATATCTTGGCTTCAGGTTGTGACAGGTTTGCTGGTTGCTGAAGTAAATGTCAGCACCATGTGTGAACTAGGCTCTGGTGGCGTATCTCTCGTATATCCCTGAAACCCGATACTTCCTCTGCCAATAAACTTCACTTAAGTTATGCCCTTATAAACTGCTTTGACTTGATATTTGGGCAGGTCTCAATGGCGAAGCGGACTCTTGGGTCTACTGGAGTTCAAGTTGTTTCGTAATCATCCTCTCATTCTAATTTCAGAACTTGCTTGCCTTAGTTGCCTTCAGTGTTTCTTTCGTTTACACTTGAAATAATCCTTTCTGTTTTGTAGTTGGTCCTACATTCTCATACATTACACCCTTCTCGTGGCCTACATTGCTCGGTCTTCAGGCATCCTTACAAACTTCCTCGGCATTCCAATGTATGAAACCCCAATTGATCCTTATACTTACACTGACAGTTTTGAGTGTTATGCTGCTGTACTTATTCCCCAGAATGTTCTGTAGATGGGAGAGTGCAACTCTGTTCTCAATGGTCTTCGGAGGCCTTTGCTTCTTTGGAAGGTTAGCTTTCAATTTCAAAACCAATCATTGATTGCACAATTTAAATCAGAAACTGTCTAAACCCATAGAGAATGGAATACCTGAGAAGTTAAATCACAACTTTCTCCATGTGGTTGCAGCCAGCGGTTCATTGGTGCAGCCAATGGAGTTCTGGTGTTTGGTGTAATTGCATCGTTTGCAGCACTCGTGGTAACATTTTTTCATAAAAGACTTCCTTAAGAATTCATGAAAGGGAAAACCAAATCAAAGATGACCATTTTGTTAGGCAGTTGCGAGTGGAGACTTGCACTGGGAAGCTCTTCTCAAGGCTAACTTTGAGGCCGTTCCTATGAGTATACCCATTATTGCCCTTTCATTTGTTTATCAGGTAGTCACAGTCAGTCTCATGATTCAACCTTTGATTCTTGACTCTAAGATGTATAAACTTTCTTAATTGATTGCCTTTCAGAATGTGGTGCCAGTTCTCTGCACAGATCTTGAAGGAGACTTGCCGAAAGTAAGGTGACATCAAACCCTGCAATGGTGATGGTAAAACTCACTCAGTCTATGAATTAACTCAGCCTTTTGAATATTCTTATCTTCAGAACCGCGATTGTTCTTGGCACAGCCATACCACTTGGCTTGTTTCTTGTGTGGAACGCTGTAATTCTTGGATCGTTTCCAGCAGATATTGGGGTGGCTGCTGAGAAAATGGTTGATCCTCTGCAGCAATTGAGATCAAGCAGTGTCATTGTCGGTGTAAGTTTAGTTGTTCTTGCGTATAAGATAAACTAACTACCACTAATCACCTTAAATCAGTCTTGTTTTGATCACACAGCCTTTTGTGGAAGCATTCTCTCTTTTTGCAATAGCAACATCTTATATCGGATTTGTCTTAGGCCTCTCTGATTTCTTCTCTGACTGTGAGTATTATCAAACAACCAAATTTATGATTTTCTTCTAAATCTACTGCCATGGAAACTTAACTGTATAATTTTTGCTTTCATAATAACTTTCAAGTATTGAAGCTCCCGAGTGGCCAGAACAAGCCTCTTCTTTACCTTCTTACACTGGTTCCACCGCTTGTCCTGTCCCTGCTGGACCCAGAGATTTTCTTCAAAGCCTTAGATTTTGCCGGGACTTATGGAGGTACAAGTCTCTTCTTTAGCCACCTGAATCAACAAGTAACATTTACCCAACCAAAAAACCTAACTATGGTTTCCCTTTTGGTTCTGGAGTTCTGGTTTTGTTCGGAATCCTTCCAGGGGCAATGTCTTGGTCAGATAGGTACATAGTCTCATCAACAACAGGGACAAGATTGCCGCAACTTGTCCCAGGGGGAAAACTCACCCTTTCTCTTGTGATGGGAGCAGCAGGATACGTGATTCTTTCTGAAGTAATAGAGAATTTTTCGAAATACCTGGGTGTTTCTTAACACTAATGCATAGGAATAATAAGGCATTGATAATTTAGTGTTATTGTAATATGAAAGAGGTCTTGCAACTACAAAAGAAACATCTCAGCAAACGATACAAACGAAAACAAAACTTGGAAATCAAATATGTTTTGGTAAGGAGAGGTTTCAAGTCTCTAAATCTTGTTGAATGCAACGATGTCACAACTCTGAATGTACTCGTTGTTAGGCTCTGAGGTGAGATAGTCTTCAATGAGGTTGTCCGGGGAGACAAGGTCATCAACAATGGTGAACATAATTGTGAGTTTCTTGATCCCGTAACCAACTGGGACCAGTTTTGCTGCAACAAATTTACAGAAGAAAATACTCAATTAGAAAACTGCCCAACTAAAAAAAAAGTTTAAAGCTTACTCTCTTTATAGATCGAAAGTCTAAACGTACAAGCTCCCCAAAAAAGACCGGGCATCTCAACACTGCGAACAGCCTCCTCCAGTTTCTTCATGTCGGTCTCATCATCCCATGGCTTAACATCCATGAGCACAGAGGACTTTCCACCTATCAAAGAGTTTGAAATTCATAAGGGAATTGAAGCCATATTAAAAATTAAGATGCAGTTACTCATTCACATGTTTTCCCAATAAAACCAAGAAAAAAGCTTATATATCAATTCCAGCAGAATATGCTCAACAAAAAAATTTCAATACTATCCAGTTCAATCTAGAGGCTTACTCTCTTTAGGCTTCTTGGTGTCCTTCTTAGCAGCCTCCCTCTCCTCTGCAGCTTTCTTTTCTTCTTCTGTCTCGTCACCAAACAGATCAATGTCATCATCATCATCAGCTGCAGCTGCAGGTGCCTGTTGACGACGATTCATGGAAAATAATTGATCAAACACACAAATCATTTTCAAGCCAAACTCTTATAGTTTCTTCTCTACTAAACACAGCTCTTATATCCCTAATACAACTATACAAGATTAGAAGTATCTCCATATCAAAAACATTGTTCAATAAGCAATACTATAATGACTATTTCCTAAGGTATAGGATTATGATAATCAAGAATTAAGCATTCAAGTATAGATACCTCAGCCTCAACAGCTGGAGCAGCAGCAGAGCCACCGATTTGGACTCCAACGGCCTTTCCTGGGAAACTGCAACAAATCAAAACTCGTCAATTACTGGAAGATCAATACATATCCAAATCTGAATCGATTATTACCAAATTTCACTAAAGGCCGAACCTTTTAGCGAGTTGAGAAGCCACGCACTCGTACCACTTGCTAGCATTGGGGAAGGCATCGCTGGGTTTCACCGGAACGGCAGCGTAAACCTTCACATCATCCACAGATAATTGATCCCTGAAGAAGCAAACTCTATTAGAGATTCAATAGGGAATAGAAACAATCTTAAGCTAGACGAACAGATAGCAAAATAGGAAAAGTGACAAACTTTACCCGGAGATATAGGTTTTTCCGGCGAGGTGCTCCTCCACGGATTTGATACCCTCCTCTGTGTGTAGATCTGAAAAAGTAACGGCCATTATTGCTGCTTTAGAGAGCTAGGGAGAAGAAAGATTAAAGAGAGAGAGACGGAGAGAGAAGAAGCCGCTTTAAAAACCTAGAGTATAGCTTGAGTCTGTGTGAAACCCTAAACCCGATTAAGAAATAAACTGTTACGGGCTAAGATGAAATTTATATTGGGCTTATTTATGGGCCTTAATATGGGTCCGGGAAGAATAAATTTGAACATGATTTTTTTTTTATCAAACGAACGTGATTTTTCTTAGTTTGGAAATTTGGCTATAACAATTAATGTTTAAACTTATTCTTCTCCGTTTTGGATTTATAGTAAATTAACCCTTAATTTTATTTAATATACTCAGTGTTCTTTTTGCTGGCAGTCGAGTGGCACAACGGTGACCACCTCTGAAAACTCATCATATTAAGTTATAGGTCCGGGGTTCGAACTATGTTCTCTACAATGTTAAGGGTTTATTAAAGCCACTAAGTTAGTTGACAAAAAAAAATACTCTTGTGTTCTTTTATATATTTAGAGCTTGATTAGTTCTCCGGCAACCACTTGCAAACGCTATGTTTGCAGGCAGTTACGGTTGCTAGCATTTGACAACATCATGCAAATCGCTTTGTACCGCTTCGGTTCGTTTGGAATCTCTGGATTTCAAAAACTATTTCCCGTCAGTATTTGCGGCGGTGGGAGGTTTCAGATGGTTCAATTTTTTTAAAAAATTCTTTTTATCTATATTCTTAATAATAATTCATTAAAAAATTATTCTCTCTTTTTGAATACTATCATATCAAATTCTTAAATATTATATATATATATATATATATATATATATATATTGACTCAATTGAAATATATATTAATAACTATTAAAGTATTGCTTATAAAAATGTTCCAAATCTCTTAAATAATTCTTTTAATTAGTTTTAGAATTTAAATTTTTTATTATAATAAAACAGTTTTTGGTTTTCTATATAAATTATATATTTTATTTATTTTTGGTAGGTTATATATTAAAGCACTACTGTAACCGCTGTCAATAAGTCACAAATCACCCGCAGATGCACTCGTTTTCAACCGTTATACACTTATACTAGTCGTTCAAATCGCTATGTTTGAAACCGCATCTTCCCGCTCCCACCAACTCCCGCAACCGAAGCGTTTAAACTAGGCTCTTAATTGTACTTTTGTATTTATGTAGCTAAAACATATCTTTCAATAAATTGAAGTTTATTTGATTCGGTTTGGTAGCACTAAAATCCAATCTCATTTTCGGCTTAGTTTGTATTATTTAGTATAAAGTTTTCTTTGCCATTTAGGTTAAGATAAAATTCGGTTAAATTTCAATTTAAGAAATTTCAGCTTAGTTCATTTCGAGTTGGTTTGGTTTAGATTTTATGCTCACCACTACTGATAATATTAAGGCTTGGAGGCTCATTGGTTGAAATTTGAAAATGACTAGGCGTGAAAATCGTCGGACTAGCTGCCAAAGCATAAGAGTCTGCTTGTTGGGAACTGTAAAGTGTAAATGGTAAATGTGAAATCGATAAACTGGAGCTTTATAATCTTATATATAGCTCAGTATGTGAATATTAATTTAATGATAACTAGTTTCCTCGCTAATCAAGAACAGTGGGATTATTTATTAGAGCACATGTTGAAGTATGCCATGAGACTCATGTAATTTAGGGTTTCTAGAGAGAGCTAGCTATATATAAGTGATGTAAAGGTTAAGAGTTGTTTAACCATGGAACTACCAACACACGTAGCGCTTTCCATGGAACTGCTAGCGAAGTAGCTCGACACTTACACCAACGAAGAGTAAAGGAATGTTTCCATTGATAATACTAACAGATCAGATTGTTGTTTCAACCTATTCAAAAACATAGGCAAAATAAAACGGTATTAATTATATGTTTGGGCAACAAATATTACCAAGGCTTATACGAATTACCACGTGTAATTAAGTTAGGCGGATTGTGTAATGTCACATGTATAATAGTTGTCAAGGTCTAATTTTATTTTATTTTATTTGTTCCCTTAGACCACCTTTAGAAATTTTAGATCCGATCTAGCAAAATTTAAACAATTCGATGAATAATTTTTTTTTTCAATGATTGGAAGATTCATAATCTGTAAGTCCGTACGTCTCTTTTAAGCATGGTCCAAACCATATAATTTAACTTTCATTTGGAAAGTAGACTCTTCCCAACTGATTTTCAAAGTCTTTACATTTTTAGTAACCAAAAAGTTTAACCATTAAACCAATTTATCATTTCTTTGATGAATAAATTCACTTTCGATTTGTATCTTTAAACGCCAAATAGTGTGATCATATTACGCCAATATACGGAGCACTCAGGAAAAGAAATGTATTCAATAGTTGACATCCTTATACGAGAAAAACTTATTAATTTTATATATATATACATTTTTATCTACTAAGCGTAACGACGAAAATAAAATGCATATAATCTTATTTTTTTGTAGTCATCTAGCTAGTAGTCATTCAAAAAGAAATTTTTTATAGCCAAACCCCATGTTTTGAACCATTTTTGACAAAGTCACAATTTGTTTTCAGATTTTGGCAAGTTGTGTTTTTTGGATAATATGCCCTCTAACAGAACTATATCGTACAATAGTCGTGTACGGTTGGTTAGTTTTTCTCGTCCGGTACAGTGCTCTAATTTGTGCCAGTTTTGATGCTACGTGTTTTAAATGATGTCAGAGAGAAATGAATGGTTTAAAAAGTTTAAACATGACCATTACCAACTCTAATTAATGCAAACTCATCATCATCTTTTGTATTTGTGAGGTATATGTATATGGGAGACTGTTAGTGAGAAAGATTTTTTAAAAAAAATTTGAACAAAAACTCAATCATCATCTTTTGCAAGGTATATTGTCTAAAAGTTTATCAAATGACCCAATTATGTTATTCTAAATAGAATATGTACGAATACAATGGTACACTGCCAAATCACGTACATAGGTTTAGAAAACGTACATTAGTATACAAAACGTACACTAGATCTTAGTTGTTAAGCTTTTCAATATGATTTGGCAGCTGCAAATCAGATACGTACACATAAAGATCAAATTGACATGGTACACAATGAGGAAACACAATTCAAGGGATTGGAGTACACAATGAATTCTAATTATCGACTATGGGCACAAACAAGAGTTTTATGCTCTTCTGAATTGCATACACACACAAACAAAATATAAAACATATACGCACACGGTTTTTTGATACTTACACAACAAAAGAAAACGTACACCAAATCTAAGATGTTAGAGTTATGAGTAAAGTTTTGCAGCCGTAAATCATCTACTATGTTAGGGTTATGAGTAAAGGTTTCATAGCCGTAAATCGTGTACGTACGGACTGAAAAAATTTCAACGCATATGATCAATTTCGATTTGTAAAGGATTTGTTAAAACAATCTTGTTTGAGCTTGAACACGAACAGGCAAAATCGAATTTGGGTCGTCGATGGAAGTCGAATTTGGCTTTTCACCGGAGATCTCACATACGATGGCTTCAAAAATCGAGTAAAAGTGACAAGAAAACAGAGAGAAACAGCAAAATCGACCGAAGAAATCGAACAGTCTTGCTGGACTTCTCTTAATCGAACACGGACAACAAAATCAAACTTGGGTTGTCTCCGAACTCGATCTTCGGTCCAAACCAAAAATCTCACACACGGTGGCTTGAAAAATCGAGAGGAAAATAGAGCGATTTCGGGGTTCTCTCTTTCTTAGGTGTTTGGAACTCAAAAACTGTCTTTTTTATTTTTTAATTATAATTTTAATTAAAAACCAATTGTTATAACAAAACCAAATTAACAATATGCTACGAAGGAAAAAGAAAGAAGAATTATATTAAAGGCATTTTAGTCAGAAATTTAGATGATGGCTATTGTATAAAAAGAGGATTTGACTTTGACAAAACATGAAAGAAAAACTGTGTTTTGTAAAAATTTCTGTTAAAATAATAGGTTCAATTCTGATTAATTTAATTTAAATCGGTTGGATGCGAGTTATTTTAAATATCCTGGCGTGCACGTTAAAATCATGATAAGAAGGTTATTTAATGTTTATTATACTCAAAACGATATAAAATGTTGATTTCATCGAAATACCAAATTCGTTGTTATCGATATTCAATATTTCCATTTGTGATACTAACGGTAAAACCAAGACTGAATATATTCTTGCTGTCGCCTTTGTCTTTTTCTTTTCAACTCCTACGTGGTTTTATATTACTATATGATTTTTGTTGGCAATTTAAGATATGATATTAGCCACGAGTATTAAGCAGCTGTAGCAATTTTGCATCAACCTTCTCCTTTTATTCCTCACCAAGCTGTTTGACTTCTCGTTTCATGTTCTACTTTTAGGTAGAGCACAACACATGCACATCATTTTATTTAAATTACGTTGAATTTTCAATGTTCTTTTGAATAATCATGATTTCTATATATAGTGCTTAAAAGAAACTAAACTAAAATATAAACCGATTGGCTTGACATAAGAACAAGATGTCAATAAATTAAAATAAGACTGTTGACAAAAATAAAATTTAAATAAGACTCTATATTCAAAGCTTTTACGTTATCACTTGTCATTGGAAGCATAAAACTTTATTTTTTTATGGGAATCCCCTCTGAGATCCACGTGATTGTTTTTATTAAATTGATGCCTATTTGTTTTCTGTCTGTATTACTCTGGAATTCGTGTTTTTTTTCCTTATTCAACTTATTTTTTTGGTTTATAAAATGCAAAAGTTCGCAGTTTGCAAAGCAGAACTAAAGTTTCAAGATCACTCCTTCCTTGGGCTTTCAGTGTCCTTGTACGACTCTTCTGCACTTCTCCCTTTCTCTTTTATTGGTTGTACGGTTGTTCCTTGTAAGTTTTTAAGAATTTTGTTCTTTATTAGTCCACCGAAAAATACAGAGTTCCATACATGCTCTGTTTTTTTTCATCGTAGCTTCTGTTTTGTCATTGTAAATTTTAAGTAAGTTTATATCTAACTATACATTAGAGTTCTTTTTATCTCCCACTTCTACTATTTTCTAACTAAACACTGTTGGTTTCTTTGGCTAAGAAAGTATGCATATATGTATTGGGAAAGTTTTGCCCTTGGGTTTCTTAAAGAGTTCCTGAGTATATATATATATATATATATATATATATTTAGTAGTTTAATACTCATTTACTTAGAACAAATGGTCTTTCTTGCAGATCTCTTATTAAGCCTTGTAGGGATACTAGGATTTGGTTTAGGTTAGCTTTCAGATATCTAGAGGCGCTCCCAAGTTTGGTCAACTTAAATAAAGTGTAAAATTTTGTCGAAAGTCAAGTTTGTCTAAAGTCGGTGTCAAGCATGTGTTAAATCAAATCTCATTGTGTAAGAGTTTGTGATAGATCTAATCAATACTACATTTTCTACTCTCGTCTTCTTAGGATTTGGTCCAACTTCTGGGCTCTTTTGGGAACCACTGGAGTCAAACTGCATTGGTTGGAGGTGACTTAGGGATGGCAGAGAGGAGAGCCAGTAACGGAGAAGAAGTTGTTATTAATGTTTCAGATAAAGAAGAGACCAAAGATTCGGTAGCATCTCCTTCTTTCATTCCATTGCCTTCACCAGAAGCAGATGTGAGGGCGGAGAAATCGAAACCAGTGCCGATAAGCATTCCTCTTCCTGAAATCTATAAGTTCGCTGGTAGCGTTCATAAGCCACCTAAAACTCCAAGTCCTAACAATGGAGGTCTAGTTCGGAGGAAGTCTGTTTCGAGGTCAGTTTATTCCAAGCCCAATTCAAGGTTTGGGGAACAACAGTCTTTTCGATACGATAACAATAGGGCAGAGGAAAATCGTGGATCCCTTAGGGAACAGTTTGGTGCTGCTTCATTTGCAAGGAGTTCTTTTGACAGGGCTTCCCCTAATAACAAATCGAATAGGAGCGTTGCGTCAGCAGCACTGAGTAAAGTTGCCGAGGATGAAACGGATGAAAATGAGGAAATCTACAAAAAGGTTAAGCTACACCGAGTGAAGCGTAGCAGGATGAAACCTCTTGCTCTTCTTGAGTTGGTAGTATTTATGGCCATTTTGGCCACTTTGGTTGTGAGTTTAACCAATGATGCAGTGAACAAGTATACCATTTGGGGTTTGGAAGTTTGGAAATGGTGCGTGCTTGTGATGGTGACACTCAGCGGCCTGTTCCTGACGAATTGGTTCATGCATTTTGTGGTGTTCATCATAGAAAAGAACTATCTACTAAAGAAAAAAGTGTTGTACTTTGTGCACGGTTTGAAGAAGAATGTTCAAGTCTTCATTTGGTTTGGCTTGATTCTGATTGCTTGGATATTTCTGTTCGACGATGATGAGAAACACTCTCGTAAGACCAAGAAGTTTCTCGACTTTATCACTTGGACTATTGTCTCCCTTCTCGTCGGGTCAATCCTTTTCTTGGTGAAGACGTTTGCCTTGAAAGTTCTTGCTTCAAAGTTCAACGTCAGAAACTTCTTTGAGAGGATTCAAGAGTCTGTCTTCCACCAATACGTTCTCCAGACTCTCTCGGGACCTCCGCTTATAGAAGAGGCGGAGAACGTTGGGCGCGAGCCAAGCACGGGCCACGTTAGTTTCACGAGCACCAAGAATGGAAAAGTGAAAGACAAGAAAGTGATCGATATGGGAAAGGTTCACAGGATGAAACAAGAGAAGGTCTCTGCCTGGACAATGCGTGTTTTGATAGACGCCGTGGGAACTTCAGGTATCTCAACCATATCTAACACTTTAGATGAGGTCAACAATAGTAAAGGGCAAACTGATAAAGAGATAACAAATGAGATGGAGGCTGTAGCTGCTGCTTATGAAATCTTTAACAATGTTGCTAAGCCGAACCAAAGGTGAGTCATCATCACACGATACTCTGCTTTCTTTATCCTTTTTCATCATAATCATACAAACTTGATTGCTTCTTAATTTTTCAGTTACATAGAAGAAGATGACCTATTGAGGTTCATGATTAAGGAAGAGGTTGACCTTGTACTCCCATTAATAGAAGGTGCTGACACCGGACAAATCACACGCAAGGCTTTTACAGAATGGGTGGTAAAATTCTTCAAACACCCTTAGTTTTTGTGTCCTTGTTGTTCATTTCTATTCTTCGTTTTAAGAGTTTATTCGATTTCACTCTAAAACATAACACATGCATATTTGGAGAAGTTGTTAAACGTTTAAAGTAGGTTTGGTTTTGCCCTTTTTTGACAGGTTAAAGTTTACACAAGTAGGAAAACTATAGGACATTCACTGAACGACACAAAAACAGCGGTTAAGCAGTTGGACAAACTTATAAGTGGAATCTTGACCGTTGTCACATTCGTAGTCTGGTTGGTACTTCTGGATATAGCATCGACCAAACTTTTGGTGGTGTTCTCCTCACAACTCGTGGGTCTAGCTTTCATGATCGGAAGCACTTGCAAGAATATCTTTGAATCCTTTATGTTCGTCTTCGTGATGCACCCTTATGACGTCGGAGACCGTTGCGTTGTCGACGGTGTTATGGTAACTAACTTTGCAAGTTTGTTTTCTCACTATTACTACTCGGTTAAAACATCTAAATAATTGAGTTATCTTTTCTTGCTTTGAAGTTGTTGGTTGAAGAAATAGATCTTTTAACGACTGTGTTCCTCAAGATTGACAACGAGAAAGTCTTCTATCCAAATTCGGTTTTAATATCGAAACCGATAAGCAACTACTACAGAAGTCCAGATATGGGCGATTATGTAGACTTCGCCATCGCATTCTCAACACCGGCCGCGAAAATCGGCACTCTCAAGGAAAAAATCAAAGAGTAAGTATTAGGCAGATTAGAGATCAATATGGATAAGGTTCTTTTTTTTTTTTAAGTTTGTCACATGTTAGTTAAGTCCACTAACTACCATCTAACAAACCTTCTCCATATGAAATCACTCACTGTGTATTGACTCTAAATTTGGTGTGTATTTGGCCAGATACTTGGTGGCAAACCCACAACATTGGTATCCAGAACCCCAGATGATGGTGAGGGCAATAGAGAATATGAACAAGCTGGTATTGAATGTGCTGGTCCAGCACACCATAAACTTCCAAGTATTCGTAGAGAAGAATTTAAGAAGAACCGCGCTGATCATCGCAATCAAGGGGATTCTCGAGGAGCTTGAGATCGATTACACCCTCCTTCCTCAAGATGTTCGTCTCACTGGTCACACTCACAACTGATCAGTTCCTTCTTTTTGAATTTAGTACTAGTAGTTTACTTCATTTGATTCGGTTTAATTAAATGAACTTGATTTGCTTTCGGTTTAGTTGAATTTGATTTACTTCGGTTTAATTTTCCGAAAAGGCTTATTACTTATCTCTCTATTTCTTCTTCTTGAACCAAAACATTTAAACTCTAATGCCAGATTTTTAGTTTATTAGAATTCTAACGTCCATAATACCAACTAAGTTTTTACACCATAATTGGTGTAAATTAGATTTTTAGATTTAGTGTGAAGAAATTACTAATTGAAGATACTGACGATGACGATGGGTCTTTCTAAAGTATAAGCAATATAGTATTTTGTTAACCAAACTAAACCGGAATAACTTGAGGGAAGATATAGTTTTGTTAACCAAACTAAACCAGAATAAAACAAGAAAACGAAAGCTCAAGTAATATAGAAAAGAAAACCGAAAAGACAACGCCCGGTTATGTGCGGAGGAAAGAAACCGGTTTTTTTTTTTTTGACATGGGGTTTGGTATTAATCTGAAATTGAAACGGTTCTTCATCAAATATGCCGGTATGCCACACCATGACCATGAATGAACCTAGCGTTCTCTTCACTATAAACTTCTGTCTCCTTCTCCAACCTATCCAATATTTAGTATCAATTTTGTGAATAAATCGATTAATTAATTCTTGTGTTAAAGGAAAAAAAAAAGAGAGAAAAAATGGAAATTACGCGAGAGATATGGTTTTGTTGAGAGTAGCAGCAGAGATGAATGAAGGAGCGTTTAAATACATTAACTCTCCTTTTACTCTCTCTTCGATTCTTCGATCCATTTCATTAACATCAACGTCAAACTCTTGGTCTGATGCCATCACCCATCCCCACGTGTCCGCAAATGATGGCACATGTGCTGTGTAAGCCTTCACGTCTGTTTTCAATTTCAATCATCAAAAATTGGATCCGATAATGTCTCTACAAAAAACACACAAAATAGGCTTTGGCTTACACTTGAAGACTTGCTTCATGGTGTTGTAGATTGATGTGAAGACCTCCTTATGAGTGAATATTCCTGCTGGTCCAGCCTTTTTTTTTTTTTACATCAAACTAGAGTCTTTTAGTATCTTTCTCGTAAATTTAAATATTTATAAAATACACACACAAAAAATAGAAAAATAAATGAAAGACCTGGGTCACAAAAATGCCGTTAGGGGTAAGCTTGGGTTTGAGGATGTTTTGGTAGAAGGATTTGGTGTAGAGCTGATAACAAGGTCCACCTTCCACTGGATCAGCTAAATCTCCAACTATGATATCAAACTTCTCTTCTCTTTTCTCCAATTCAGCCCTTTTCACATTCATATTATATTTTTAGAGAATTTTAAAGTCATACTTCACTCTTTTTTTTATTTGTTTTAGTTTCCTTACTTTGCATCTTTGATCACAAGTTCAAGCTTCTTGTTACAAAAAGCTTCGCTATTAACGGTCAGAAATCTTCTGCAAAAATCAACAACTTCCTAGAAAAAAATAAAACATTTGTTTGTTAAGATCATGAACGTATATGTCTGTTAATACAAGTGGAGATAAGAGTTTTAACCTGATCAATGTCACACATGACAACTTTCTCGATCGCATTGTGTTTTAGTATTTCTCTTGCAGCAGAGCCTTCACCTCCTCCCATTATAAACACAGTCTTGGGGCTATTTTTAAAGAGCAATGGTTAATTAAATAACCAATTCAAATTCCATTTACAGTTCAAAAACTATGTTTATATAAAATGTTCATGTATAATAATTACAAAAAAGCGTTAAAATTGCTTGTGGTAGTTTAGTACTCTTTAAACATTAGTAGCAATTGTAGGCTATTTTAGGTGCATTGTGAAAAGTACTTAGTTTTTTCTTTTTCTTTTTCAAAGCACTAGTTAGTTGAATACTAGAAATCTTTTATACATACATACACAATTAATTTGTAAGTGAAGTAAAATTAAGTGCATACTTGGGATGGAAAAGGAGGGCCGGGTGAATCAAACATTCATGGTAAATAAACTCATCTCTCTCTGCACTTTGCATTTTGCCGTCAATCACAAGCACCTGTTTTAACTTCATACTAATTAGTCTCCACCTTATATATATCACTACTCTAAAAAAATTGTGATTAATCAAAACTATACAAAATAAACATATATATCGAGCTTGAAAAAATTATTCTTCATAAGAATATTTGACGAAAATGTACCTTTCCGAAACGTTTGGTGTCCAACAAAGCAATATCTTGGTACTCACTAGTTCCTTGATGGAGAACACTGTCGAGAAAAGATAAAATTAATAAATGATAATAAAAAAGGGAGTAAACTGAAATTAAGGGAAAGCGAAGTGCCGAAGTTGAGACAGAATAAAACCTGTTGAGGGCAAAAGACCACTTGAGATCATCATCGATGGTTTCTTCATACCAATGGCAATCCTGCTGGTTGGAGTGAAGGGTTTGAATGGGTGATGTGTCTTTGTGAATCTTCGGGAACCCATTACCGAACATGATCTCTACGGCTTCACCCATATCCAAGTTGAGAGAGAGAGAGAGAAAGAGTGCGTGAGAGAGATAATGCTTGGTGATGGGGTATTCTATGGAGACAACCTTTGCGTTTTTATAGAATCTTGTTGGGGTGTAGAATTGTAATATCGTGGGTTATCCACAAATGGGGGCAAAATGAAAAATGTTAGCATGAGTAATGATTACGAGAGATAAAACTCTTTAAATCTTCTGCCAGATTTCCGTCGCATGCTTATATTTTGCATTTTAACGTTTTCAACATTTCCTCATCGTGACATCATAATTATAAGAGATTTACAGTAGATATTACTTCTTTTTTTTTTTTTTTCATAATTTATATTGCTTCAATGAATGTCTTTTGCTTTGCTCTTTAATTATATCTTTCTCGATAATTTCATTATGGTGTGTGATTATTAGTTGTAAGATGGTTTATTTTTGCGGTCTACAGTATAATAATTAAATTTAGTTATGAACATTCTAAATTTTAAGACATAGCACGTATTTTTCACAATTGAAAAAGTGAACCGAATAAAAATCCAAGGAGTTGATCAAATGAGATTTTATGATACATAATTGGTTCAACTAGTTTACTTTTCCTCCCATTTACGTTTCTGCAATTTTGATGTTTAAAATAAATCATACCAGAGATGCTTCCGGACCACGGTTGGACCGGTCCAATAAGATGGTTTTGATTGATTTTAAGATATTACTCTTTTTACCCCTCAAACTCTAACATCACACTTTTAAGTGCAATCATGTTTTAAAAGCTACGGCTTTCTCCAACCCAAAATCTCAGTCCTTGTAACCTCTTTTTTTGTTAACGAAGAATTTCTGACCTTTCAACGTATTTTTAAGTCCCCTTTCACGTCGCGGTGATTCGAACATAAGACCTCCCCCTTTCTTCTCCCAAAAGTTATAGAAGTTCAACCAATCTTTTTGTTCATATTAATAAGTTCAAAATTTTGATATTTATAAAATTTGAAGCACTATTACACATCCACAAATGCACTGTGTTAGTATTTAAGAGTCGATTTCACAAAGACTCTATCACCACATGATTTTAGAGTTTGAGTTGAATTAGAAACCCAATAGAAAATAAAGAAAGCCAAATCTTAAAAGATATATGCTGAACACGCTGCATTACACAAATCCCGTATGATCATTGGTGCAAGAAGAATCATCTATGTAACCAAAAGATAGAACCAGTAACAATGAAATTAACCAAAAGATAGAACCAGTAACAATGTAATTAGGCTCTTTTTATCTTTGCTTACGAAGACCCATAATGTATTTTATATGATCACAACGGAGGGAGTGCGGCAAACACGATACCAAGTGGACTCTGGAGATTGTGCAAATATGAAATACACATCACTGCAACACATCATGAAACAACACGCGCAGAATTATGGTGGGATCCACTAGATACATATGTACATTGTACACTTGTCAGCTCCCTCTCGAAGATGATATTTGACATTAATACAAATCTTGATTTAATTATTTTTTTCTTTCGAGTAAAATATAATAATTTTCTTATTCTAGATACATATTTTATATAGGTTTGGAATCAAAACTCAAACTCACCGTCTTAAAAAAAAAATCAAACTAACGTTGGTAGTCAGTAAAAGACTTGGGTTTAGTGATTCCGATAATAAAAACAATTACGTATATTATTATTACACAAGAGTACTAGATTGTAAATATTTGAAGAAAACAGTAGTATTAGAGTGGGACCCACGATCTGTGGTATGGATATGCACTCTTAATTAAGCGTGGAGTTAATCCACTCAAAAGAGAATGATATCTTTGTTGGAGACTCCACTCTATATATAACCTTTTGTTACTTCTCTTTTGCCTCTTACTAAAGATATTTATTTTGTCGAGTTTAAGTCTTTTGGTTGAACAAAAACGTACCTTATCATCATCATAACCATAAACATCACCATCCCCACCATAACCATCATCATCAATATAGACGATCCTCATGTATTTGCGTATAAAAGATCTTGAAATGAAGCCAACATGCACACGAATGACGAAACATCCTTTGTACTATATATTATCGCCTAGCTATCATATCTCTCGTTCTGTGTGTATACGTTTAGATACATGCTGCGTGTTTATTTTTAAGAATTAAGACTCAGAATCATAGATGATCATATATATATTTGTAAACAGAAAAAACACGACGCAGTATATGGTCAAAAACCAACGATAAACATTACAGCACCAAACACTTTGAGTAGTGATTGACCAAAAAAAAGAGTAGCGATATTAGTGGGTTTGTAATATTTCGTCTGTCTTGGCAGACAAAACACACGCCACAAAATTTTTAGCTTTAGCAAATATGCTAACCATATTATATGCTTGTAGGTTGTGATGGAACGCATCATGCACACCTCATGAAAAAATGGAATTTACGTTTTTTATTTTTTCTTTTTGAAATTATATCTACATAATCTACAAGCATGTTCTGTTCGTATTGTGTATAATAGGAGAACTAGTTGCCCTAGCGTTTAGGGTTAGACTGATAGATTGATGGTCTGACACCATACCTTTCGAATATCCGGTATCCGAATAGGGTAACAGTATTATTCTTTTTATCAATATCACCCTAATTAATTAAGTACCATTTAAAAGAACTTCAAGAGCTTCTCTCCAATATTTTCATGAGAAAACGTGTACTGTTAAAAATGATATCTCAAACTACATTAAATTTAAAAGCATCCGCATATCATTTTAACCTTTTTTCCAAACATCTTGATTTTTTTTTTTTTTTTTCAGTGTCGGAGGATCTTTTGGAAGGTATATTATTCGCAAAAATGAGATTCATAACAAAGGATGGTGGCGCATGGTGGAAAAACAAAATCAATGGCCCAGATAAATGAGCTAATAGGTGAACCATAAAGGACAACCACTTTTATTCGTGTCTTCAAAAGTGGCCTGCCTAATGAATAGCTTGCCGTCGAGTTGTCTTCCACAGGTAATCTAGATTATACACACAACTTTATTATATATTACGAATAGTTCAGTTTTTAAAATAACATATAACTGTTTAGAGAAAAAACATATAATTGCTGATGATATTTAGTGGTGTATTTTTATTCAGCTTGGTTAAAAGACCAAGAAGGATTGTGTGGAAGCTGACTTTAGAATGATGTCAAATTATTTTTTTAATGAAAGCGTGACTAACTTTCCTCCAACATCTACGTTGTTAAAGTGGTTCCACTTATGACTTACCCGACCACACTCAACCTATGCAGTGCATGTATCAATATATATATGCACAAAGTTGTGGGCACAAACAAATGATCTAGAAATTTTTTTATTGTTATCATAAAATATAATTACTCCCAAAATTTTTTTTGGCACTGGTAATAAAGATCCCACATGGAAAAGATGGAAGGAATAGATATATGAAATAATCCACTCATTGTCATTATTTTGAAATGAATCATTAACCTTAACATACGTGTTCGACCACACTGCCCACTAAACTAAAATTGATTGGGTCCAAAAGTAGCCCAATCGATCTGAACCGAAATTGGATCGACCCAGAAATAATTCCGCCGATTTCACCCGAAATAATCCTAGATTGGGATTTGTCGAGATTAATGGCTAGATAGACCATTATCTCGAGGGGGAGTGTGAAGAAAGATCCCACATCGGAAAGATGGAAGAACGTTGAGTAGTATATAAGGGATATGAGTCAATTCACTCATTGCCAATTAGTTTTGACTTGGAAGCTCATTATCAAATAAAATGTTCTTCCATAACTCATTTAATCAAATAAAACTAAGAAAAAGAGCAAAGATGTGTATTTTCAGGGTGTCGTATTCCATAAATCGAGAGTCCTTAAAAATGGAACCAAAACACATTATTTTGGAATTATGATGAATGCAAAATATTAAGGAGAAGAAAGCCATATGAATAAGAGTTGCGGAAACAACTTATGTTTTTGGGTTAATTGAACATTCGGCGTAATGAGTGGTGATCGGAGCTTACTTACGAACAAAACATCATCTCAAGTTATATATATGAACTCAGAAGAGGTTGAAGACAGAAAAAGAGAGAGGGGAAGGCAATGCCGAGAAGAGACCCCGCAACCAATTCAACTGATTATTCAGTTTATTCCACTAATTTAAACTTAACAATAGTCTCGTGATATGCTAAATTAGTAGAAAACTGAAACTATATATATATACTAAGTTTGCTATAGTTTTGGAAGAATAATTTAATGTTACTCTTCCAAAGCAATAGCACCCAACACATGTGCGTCACCCAACAGATGTGCGTCTTCCTAAGTTACTATATGGCTGCATAAGTAATAGTAGATGCTACCAAGTCTCTAAAAACTAATAGCACAAAATATTTTTAGTTGCTGACCGAATCAATCAAAAGCTCGATTAAATAGCAAACACTCGTTCTATACCACTCAAGAATGCTCGCATATGAAGTAGAACACAAGACAAACTCGAAAAGAATGAAAAAAGAACAACAAGTTGAAAACATAATCAAAGAAGAAATGATGAACGAGAGATTTTACGAGTTTGTATCAATCGATATAATTGATCATACGTCTTGACTATTTCATGATCTAGCGATTCACTATCACAGAAGTTTCTACACATGAGATCTCAAATCAATAATACTACATGAAAATTACAACTTTAGCACATTTATAAATGGAAACAGAGTTCGTTATTTCTGTTTTCAACCGCCTAAGCACTCTGAACTAAATCAACACCAAAACCATGTACTCATGGTTTGCGTTAAGGCCTGGTTTACTCGTGATTCAAACTCAACTTCACTAATAGCAGATTAATGGCAAGTCTGATATATAATGTTGCAGACTTTGTCAAATCTTCCAAATAATTGTGAACTAATCAATGGCTACTACCTAACTAAGCACATGTTACTATGTTAGTGAATTCTTTTCTTATGTTTGATTTTTTTGGAAAAAATAAAGAGAATTTTACATCCCTAGTTAATTTTTATTCTCTTATTTGCTAAAACAGCTGTGAGTGACAAAATAGTAATAAATAAGTTGGTTAACGTTTATCTATTTAAATAAAATAGATTTCATGCAATTTTTTAATAACAAATACCATATTATTATTATTTTTTTCTTTCAAAAACACACTATTTTACATGATATCATGCAAAAAACTCATTTTTTTATCTATAGTTTTATTACAACGTCTTTTTTGTTGTTTTTAACAAAAAATTTGATGTTTAGCAAATAACCCTAAAATTGAAAAAAAGGGGGCTAATTAATTAAAACATTTAGGGTTTATGTTTTCCCAATTCAATTTTAAGGGAAAAGAAGAAAAGCAACCATATTTATTCTTTTTAGCTTACGACTAGTTTGGTTAAATCTTAGGAGGTGTTATTGGTTTGTGTATTTAGATGGAGTTTTAAATATTTAAATGTTATGAAGATTCTATTGTTATTCATTTAAGATTTTTCAAAACTCTATTAAAGTTTGGTGTTATTAGTTTATGTATTTGTAAAAAATAATCTAAAATCTTTATAAATCTAGAAGTATTGGATTCATGATTTTATAAAGTCAATAAAAGTTTTGTTTATTCAAATAACATGAAAGTAATTCATTTTGTCATTGAATTGAAATATTGTGTTATTAGTTTATTGATTCTACACATTTTGCTTCACAAAATCTAATCATCAAAAGTTTTGTACCTTGTAACGGATTCTCAAAGTATTCTCCTAGGATTATTATTTTTTGTGGAAGCATTTTACTGCTCTTGTCATTGCCACCAAATCCGAGCTTTCCATGTTCTCCTTTTCCCCAATATGAAGTCATCGTTTAAATGATAATCCTAAGAAAACATCGCTTAAACATATGAAGCCATCATTTACAATATAAATAGTTAAACCATCGTTTCATTATTCTCTCTCTCACACTCATCAAAAACAGCAAATCAATTAATAAAAAATTGTTTTGGGACAATAATAAAAAAAACATCATACGAGAACTATTTTCCTAAACAAAAGAAGATTCAAAGAAACACTAATGGAAATTCTTTGCTAAAAAGCTCGTGTTCTTCAGAATTGACGTAGTAATTGAATAATTTTATAGAAGATAAAAAAACAATTTTGGAGTATTTCCATAAAAGTTTGAGATACTTTGGAGATTCTTTAGAAAAAGAATTTTTGATGACTCTATACTTTGGGAAATAATCTATAAAAGTTTGAGATATTTTGAGATACTCTTTTGTAATCTTTGAAAATATTATGCAGTATTTTGGAGATATTCTTTTGTAATCTTTTAAAATAGTTACTTTTCATAATTTTTAAAATCATCAAAACTTCATCTAAATACACAAAACAATAACACCCTTCTCTGGTTTGAGTTAATTGGTTCGGTTTATTAACTAAATTAAACGATTTTTTTCACACAAAAAAAAAGTTGGATATTCTTTTTTCCTTTGTTTTTTTTTTTATCATTTTCCAAAGGAAGAAACGTGTAAACTTCTTCTGGTTGGAAAATGGCGAAATATCTTCTTCGCATCACACTACTTCTTCTCCACAACTATCCCGTTAAACAAAACCCAGGGAGGAACCATGGCGGTCACCTCGTTCGCCGTCCTTCCTCCGTTTGGTTACAGCTCCACAACCGATAGATCTTCTTCTTCTTCTTCTTCTTACTCATCTTCGAAACTTTTCCGCATATCTCAATACCGGTCAAATCCTCGTTATCCAAATGTGCTTGTCTCGTGCTCACTGAATCAACCGTCTGATGATGCTTCCGACGCTGCCCTTTTTCTCGAATCGAATTCAATCGCTGATTACATGAGGTTCAAGCGCACTCCCGATGCTGGAAATGGCACAAGCGAGTTACAGACGGCAATCGTCAGTTATAAGAAACGTTTTCCTTGGATTCTTCTCAACCCTTTTCTTCAGGTTACCTCACCATCTCTGTTATGTGCTGGGTTTCCACATAAATTGAGAAAGTTATCATTTTCATCATCTCTATATTGCAGGTAGATTTGGTCTCAACGATTCATATTGCAGATAAAGAGTGAGTCTTTCTTCTATTTGGTTACCGCATATTGATGATCATGATAGTGCGCGTTTGATTAGGTTTCAAACTAGTTTCTTGTAATGACATATGCGGTTTGGATTTGGGTGTGTAGGTACTTCACAACGCTCCAAAAGGAGCTTGAACCATATGATTCTATCTTATACGAGATGGTGGCTAGTAAAGAGACCTTGGAAAACAGAAGAAACCCAATTGCAGCCAAGAGGCTCAAGAGTTCACGTTCAAGAGGCTTCAGTATTCTCGGGTTCATTCAGCGGCAGATGGCAAGAGTACTAACACTTGATTTTCAGCTAGATTGTCTAGATTACGAAACTGAGAATTGGTACCATGCTGATCTCGATTTCGAGACATTCCAGTTGCTTCAGGTTTGTTTCCAAAAACTATCTCAAGAAACCAGAGAGTTTTGTCTTGATTAAAGCATTAGAATTACCACTGTCTATTTTGAGTAAGAATATTTGGTTTCCACATTGTTGCCTGTATCATGGTTGTATTGTTTGGGATAGTGGGAATCATTATTACTTGACTGCGTACAGAATGCAGACTATCAGTTGAATGATGTCTGATTAATCTTCATTGGTGCTCTTTCATATTTGATGCAGAAGGAGAAAGGTGAAAGCTTCTTCTCATTTGCCAGGGACATGACTATTAGATCAACAAAAGCAATAATACAGCCAGCTCTGGTAACTGAAGGTCGTGATACTTGGAGGTCAAAGCTTCTATGGGTTTCACGGGTTTTTCCTATGCCTCTTGTGGGTCTTTTTCTAATTGGGGCCTTTTGTGCTGACTTTGGAGATCAGACGTCAGACTATCCAGAATTGGAAGCACTTTCACGGCTTGACTTTGGAGCTGCTATGAAGGTTTTCCTTGCTAAGAGATTGACATCCGAGTAAGCACGGTCTTGTTAATATTTCTGAGGTTTTTTTCTTTTGTTGTCTACACTCACACGCGCACATTCCCGGATTGAATCTGGGATATGTGCTTTACTTGACACAACTATTTTCCCTTTTAATTGTGTATGTGCTTCAAAGATAGGATAAAGCACAGTAGTTTTATTCTCATTTAAACGGCATGCAAAGATGTGTAGGCTAGTGGGAAGTTAACAATTGCATTTTTTTTTTTTTTGTGAAGGCTAACGCAAGAGACATCAGATATAGAGGAGAAATCTGTCATCATTGGTGAGAGAAACCGAGCAGCTACTGAAGCTTTAAGAAGAGCAATCGAGCAAGGGCACAACAGAATTGCAATTCTTTATGGCGGAGGCCACATGCCTGACCTGGGAAGACGACTTAGAGAAGAGTTTGATCTTGTTCCTTCTGAGGTAAGATGGGTAACAGCTTGGTCTATCAGAAATCCAATGGACTTGGAGACTACTTCTTTTCCGATCCTCAGGAGAATGGCTGAGGCTTTGCGTTGGCCACTGAACCGGTACCAAACCTTGGCATTGCTAATTTTTTCATCTGTCCTTGCATTGGATCTCTGCTTTTGGGAGCTCTTCTTTGGTTCGACCATTGACTGGGCTTCCCAGATAGGTGCAGAGTTGTACCAGTTTGTAGATAATACAAAAATTGTGTGACGCACAGAATCATGTACAAACAGTGTCAAATAGCTTTTACAGTCGCCAAGTCTATCGTAAAGCAAACATGGCTCTGATGTCAAAGAAATCTATTGAATATATTAACAAACTCTAGTTGTTGGCACGTATTATCTTTTGGTAATGGTTTGATAATATGTACATAATGTTTTCGTAAGGCTTTGACAGGTAGATGTGAAGAAGCAGCTGAAGAATGGAAAGAAGACGTTTATTGATGTGTTTTAGCAGGCATTGATATATGTGTTGGGTTACAGTTTTGAGGGAATCCGTAGGTTTGGAGATCACTTGAACAAAAGTGTGGTTTCTTTAGCATTACTGATCTGATATAAATTTGGGTTGCCTTAAGGTTTCAGTCGTTTTGCTTTTTCTCTGCTCTTATCTCTTCCACTCTAGTTCTAGAATTTTGGTCATTGGTGTAGTAAGCAGCCGGAGCTGGGGAAGATCAGCTTTAAACCGGTATACTTAACCACACAAGTGGCACAGATTATGAGTGTAGTAGTATAAACGGGATCGGTACCAAGAAATCACAGATAAAATGCGAGATTTGAGCTAAGTATGTAATACGTCTGGATTGACATAGAAAAATCACTCTAAACATATACTATATTATACTATCTGCTTTGATTTAAATCTCTACGAATATCTTAAAAAATTTCAAATATGGAATATGATCTAATGGATAATTTGTCCAATCCTAAATCTTAGTAACCCACGTTTAGAATTTGTGAGCAGGGATGCAGGGGTGTTCCTTTTTTTTTTTTGTCACATAAGCTTAAAAAGTCCTCAAATGAAATATTTAAAACTACAAGAGTAAGCAAAACAGATAATAAAGCAGTAGAAGATAGATCTTCGGAATAGCATAGAGTATCGATGATATCAACACGGACAATATTTTCAACTATGAGGTCCAAATGTTTGGTGATAGTGGCTTCACATTTTCCGACGGGAGACCATAACGATACAGCTTCGAGAAGTCCAATCAAGGTTTTCATAGTAGCTATTTGAAACGCAAAAACTTGACCAGAAGCATAATGCAAAAGCTTCACATAGTTTGAAACGCAATGGCTGCAGGGGTATTCAAAATAAAAATTTCGCACAAAAAAAGAAAACATGAATAAGTAATTGAAGAAAAATAATTAGTTAAAAAGAAATTAGAAGTATGAAAAAAAAGAAAAGAAAAGGAAAGTAGAATATTTATCATATAAAAAAAAAGTAAATAAATTGTCGACTTGGTGGGCAAGTTCAACTGGTAAATGGTATCTAAAGCAGAGCAGCGCCCACAGTTAAATTTGATTCTCAAAACCTTGTGAAGAGATAAAAAGGCGACGCCAATAAATTCTCTTCAACTCATTCGTCGATCCATTGTCTGCAATTTTAATCCTTCTCTAATGGACTCCGTTTTCTCAAACGTCGCTCGTGCTCCCGAAGATCCTATTCTCGGTGTACGTACTTCGCTTCTCTCTTGATCGATCTTATTTTTTTTTTTTTTTCTTGCGTTTTGGGCTGAGTTTTCATTCCGTCATTGCTTCGATCCATTCCGGTTTCCAAAATCGTGGTGAGAGCCGTTTTATGACGGTTAAATCTGATTACGTTATGGATTTTAGTGCGTCTTTCAGGTGATCGGAGAGGTTCTGTTGATCCATATGTGTTCTACTAGAACTCAGTTTGGATATGATTCTTATTTAGCTACTGTGGGTATTTAAATAAAACATATTAATCGATGATCTGCTATCTGACTAAATATCTGATTATTAGTCTCTCTTGATCAATGATTTTGAGTTTTAGTTTTAGTTTTAGTTTTAAGTAACGTTTCAGATTTATGATTTTTTGAAAACAGGTAACTGTTGCTTACAACAATGACCCTAGTCCTGTTAAGATCAATTTGGGTGTCGGTGCCTATAGAACTGAGGTAATTTTTTCGTTTTCTGCTTAAAACTTCGAATCATCTTTATGGTCTCAATTGATTCGATTAACCAATTTGTTAAGCTTAGATTTTGATTAGTTTTTGTTTAATTACTTGGTTTTCTTAAGGAAGGGAAGCCCCTCGTTCTTGATGTGGTGCGAAAGGCAGAGCAACAGCTAGTGAACGACCCGTGAGTTTTAATATTATTACTAAGTCGTGTAGTTATCTTTTCTTGTTCTTGTTTTTGCTAATGTCTTAAATTTTTCTGTACTCCTGTAAGGTCCCGGGTCAAGGAATATATTCCCATTGTTGGAATTGCTGATTTTAACAAGTTAAGCGCCAAACTCATCTTAGGTGCTGATAGGTAATATTTTTATGCTGATGTTCTCTTCTTCGTTGTCTTTGTTTGTAGCTGTATAATATCCTCTTTAGTTCATAGTCTATGATATTGTCTTAACATTCTCGTTTTGTTGGGCAGTCCTGCAATTGCAGAGAGTAGAGTTGCTACAATCCAGTGCTTGTCTGGTACCGGTTCGTTGAGAGTTGGGGCTGAGTTTCTCAAAAAACACTACCACCAAGTAAACTTCTTTCTTTTTAGTTTTTGATTAGTTTTGACGGAAGTTGAATTAAGTAATCATAGAATTGTTGCTAACTGTGGTTTTTATTCTTCCAGAGTGTCATTTACATTCCAAAACCAACTTGGGGGAACCATCCCAAAATTTTCAACCTGGCAGGCTTGTCTGTGGAGTATTTCCGCTACTATGATCCGGCAACCCGTGGACTCGACTTCCAAGGTTGATTTTTTATTGTTCCATGAATTGTGTCTTTCACCTTCCCTGTTGTTACACTTGCCTTAACTAAGTTTTCTTTTTTCATGATTATTGTTTGATTTATCCATCCACTTTACTTTTCCTATGTTTTTCTTGATATAACCACAAATGAGGATATTTTAAGATTGCATTCTGTCAAAATATTTCATAAAAAGGCATTTGATACAAACTTTGACCTTCAATGTCAAAAAATAACAGGCTTGCTCGAGGATCTTGGTGCTGCACCATCTGGAGCTATTGTCTTACTTCATGCATGTGCACACAATCCCACTGGAGTTGACCCAACCTCTGCACAATGGGAACATATTCGACAACTCATGAGATCTAAAAGCTTATTACCCTTCTTTGACAGTGCATATCAGGTAACTCATAAAGGAAGTCTTGCTTTGTTGCTTTATTAAACGGTTGTTTACAAACAAATGAAACCCCGTTATAGTGTATGCTTGAATCTTATCTAATGTAGAAAAAGAGCAGCCTGATTCCTTTCTCCTAACACTTTTGTAGGGTTTTGCTAGTGGTAGCCTTGACACTGATGCAGAGTCAGTCCGTACTTTTGTTGCTGATGGCGGTGAATGCTTGATAGCTCAAAGTTATGCCAAAAATATGGGACTTTATGGGGAGCGTGTTGGTGCCCTTAGCATTGTAAGGAACCAAACTTCTCAATTTCATCTTTGCTTCTATTCATCTGACATTATCATTTGTCAAAAAGTGAATCTAGGTATAGTACAAGAATACAATATTCTAGAAGTGCATCTAATCTTTGTGATATAATGTGAAGGTCTGCAAGTCAGCAGATGTGGCCAGTAAGGTTGAGAGCCAGGTGAAACTTGTTGTGCGGCCCATGTATTCGAGCCCACCTATTCATGGAGCATCAATTGTTGCCACCATTCTGAAAAGCAGGTAAATGTTTATCCTGGGAGAGAGGAGAACTAATAAATCCAAGCTTTAATTTACAATTACTTCTGAATATTTTTTGTTGGGGAAGGAACCTTTACACCTAAGTTAATGTAGTAGAAGTACATTTTTCTAGATGATTACATACAGATATATATATATATATATATATATATATATATATATACTAGAATGGAAGCTTACATAATAAATCTTGAGATAATAGGCAAGTGGAAAGAGAGATCTCTACCGTTTCTTCCATAAGCAGTAACTTGATAGTTTATGCTGTGTTGAAATGGTTATGCCAAGTTTCGTACTTTGTGGAATCATGCTTAAATCACTAGCATTTTCCTTTGCATTATCAAGCTTAGAATGAATCTCTTTATGAAATTAAATTCTGCTCCAAGTTTCTAATTTTTCTTTGTACACATCTTGGCAGTGATATGCACAACAAGTGGACCATCGAGCTGAAAGAAATGGCTGACCGTATAAAGAGCATGCGCCAACAGTTATTTGAAGCTATACAAGCTAGAGGTTTTTTATTAATGCTTGTTTTCTCTGATTTTCCATTCCTTTTTTCTTCTTTCCGGGTTTGCAGAATCATTGCTCTGCATTTTTTAGTTCTTGACACGTTATATGGCTTGCAGGCACACCTGGTGACTGGAGTCACATTATCAAACAGATCGGGATGTTTACTTTTACCGGACTGAACAAGGAGCAAGTTGAATTCATGACCAAAGAGTTTCACATTTACATGACCTCTGACGGGTGAGTCAACTTATATTCCATCATTGTTTTTCAACATTTTACGCATATGAGAGAGTTTGGTTTCTACAATTTCCTAAAACCATGAGTACATATGATATGAAGGTATAGTTCTAAGAGGTTTTGCCTATTTACTCTCGCCAAACTCTTAGTTCTAAGGGTATTAGCAGTAATAACCAGATATATTTAGAATTACATCCACAGGATTCATTATGTTCTTCTTAGGCTCGTGAGCCAAGGCTTTGTAGTTTTGAGAAAGTGATAGATCTGAATATTACATTCTTGCTATTGAAATTATAGTTGTATCTTGTATGAAACAAAAAAAAGGAAATTAGAAAATACCAGAATTTTAAGTTTCGGAGCTTCAAATTGAAAAAGGGTGATTTTGTTGTATTGCAGGAGAATAAGCATGGCAGGTCTAAGTTCGAAGACAGTGCCTCACCTCGCCGATGCTATGCATGCTGCAGTTACCCGCCTCGGCTAAACTAGCGACTATATATATTTTTGTTGTTTCTACAAATAAAATGGGAAAAAAGAACAGCGTTTTTGTTGCCTTATACTATGGATTATTTTTTTGATGGTATCATATGTTTCGTCATGTCTTTTGACTGAGGAACCAAAACCAAACGGAGGATTGTGACATTGAAATCTACAATTTCTAAGGAAAATATTTGTTACTTTTATTTGCAACCAACATTTACTTCACATAAAAGTAAAATTATATTAACTCATGATTCTCCCCATCGGAGAATTCATGTAAACAACTAGATCATTTATTGGATGCTTAAACATTGTTTACTGCAGAATGTCCAAATATCTTGTTATTTTATTTGATCACTTAGCAGACAAGTTTTAGTTTGGTTCTAGCTAGAGATAGACAAGTTTTGGGGAGTTTTGCACACCTAAGAGAAATTATGATGTATGTGCTTGTATTAAAAAAATACTTGTCGGAACACTATAATTGATCCATCTTTCTTCAATGTGTCCATTTATAGGTAGACTCATTTGTTTAAGCCGCTTGCTAAAAAATGTCAATGATCATAAACGCCACTTTTTCAATATGATAAATTACACGACGTGATTAAACGATTAAACCACATATAGGATATTGAAATCATATCTTTTAAATTAGTAGGATATACAGAAATGTTTAGACTTGGTAAAGAGTCGGCGTGTTACATGCCCACATGCTACTGTGCACTAACGAATTAGTCAATCAGATTTTAAAATTCGATTGTATCACTTTTTAAGTTATTAAGTTCTGACGATAATTTTCTTACAACCAAATTCCAGCCATATTTGATCCATAGTCTTACTAAATTCGAGATCAGGCTTAAATAATATTTGTAACGATCCACAAGCATAAATCATCCCTCCCCCCAAGTTTAGCACATAGGATTCTAACTCGGGTCCGGTAACACTAGAACATCATTTTCTAACCGGTTGAGCCAATTGCATTTGGGTAATATATGTATTTTATATCAAGATGTAGATATATATATATATATATATTAAGAAAATGTTCCTACAATCTCACGAAACCAAATGTGGATTAGTTCAAATAACGAATAATTTCTTACTACTTAATTCACGAAATTCCAAGTGAATCAAAACGACAAATCCTGAGCAGCGTGAGGTAAATTCTAAACAATTGAAGCTTGAAAGATAAAATAAATTAAGGAAAAGTCGGAGTATCTTTAACCGCCCTTCCACTATTTATCCTTTGGTTTTTTTATTTTAAAACATGCCCGCACGTTGTCTCTCCAGCCCTAGAAAACTAGATGAACATTTCTCTGTTTCATTCATTTGCACCAACTCAAAAACAAAAACATAAAACAACTGGAAAAAAAAAAGTACAGAACATAAAAGTATTTTATTTGCTTCTTTGTTTTTTGTTTTGTTTCATTCGGTGGTGAAAAAACTGAGACAAGGGAGAGCGAAAGAACTAGTTCTTGATCTGTACGTCTCTTTTTCTATCTTTTCTTCCATTTTGTGGATTTCGTTTGCTTTGTTTTTTATATAAACGATCTGAGACAAGGAAAAAAAAAGAGAGAGATTTAAAAAAGTGTCTGGAGAGAGATAAATTGAGAGGAGTAAACTGGGAATGGTGCGGACATTAGGACGTAAACTAAGTTGGCCAAGATCTTTCAGTTTTAGAAAGATGCTCGATGGTCGGAACTCTGGACATTCATCCTTCTCTTCTCGTGGGGATAGCATGCATACACCCGAGCGCGAACTTGCCATACATGGAATGGACGCTGCACCATCAACCCGTAAAGGCAAGCAAAATAGGAGATCAGGTATATACAACATATTAGTACGAGTTAATTTGGTAAATGGTAATGGCGAAATTTTTTTTATGGAAATGAAAAATTGAGTAGTTATTATTAAGAGATAACATGGTACACCAACAAAAATTTAGGTGAAATTGAAAGCTCTATTTTGTCAAATGAACCTTTAAATATATATCCATTTGATATTTTTCGTTAATGTACAAAACCAATATTTAATAATATAGAATCTCAAAGTGATAGATCACACGCTTATATGACCGAAATAAAAGTTCTCATTTGATAAATAAGATGTTTACATGGAAAATTTAAACGTGTTTAAAGTTTTAACCCATTTGATTCATTGGAAAAAGAAACATTATTAAAATTTTCTTAATTATCATCATATTTGTCTCTATTGATATCTACATCATATATGGTATATAGCATAATGAATTGCACTTAGATTGCATTTGTGTAAATTCATAGGTTGGATCTGAAAATCGATATGTAAGGAGTAGAATTACCCATATTTTTATATTAGATTAGTTCTTTTATTATTTTGCTATCCTTACATTAAATAATCTGTGTAACTGATATATGTTTCAGACATGGAAGTGATGAAGGAAAGATTCGCAAAACTGCTGCTTGGAGAGGACATGTCAGGCGGAGGGGAAGGGGTGACCTCTGCGTTAGCTTTGTCAAATGCCATCACCAGACTCGCTGGTAAATATTTGACATTATACCGTAACTGAAACTTTAATGTCTAATTAACTATTTGAATGGTTAAAATAATTCACAAACTATGTGGCTTTGGTATTGGCAGATTCAATGTTTGGGGAGCAGATGAAATTGCAACCTATGTATCCGGAGACAAAAGAGATTTGGAGGAAAGAAATGGATTGGTTATTATCTGTGATTGATCACATTGTCCAGTTTGTTCCTTCCAAACAAATGGCCAAAAATGGCCAATTCACTGAGGTGAATGCATACATTTGTTAGTCAATAATTCCGTAGATAACCAACAATTTCCTAGTGACTTTTTTTTTGCTTATTAACCATAATTTTCTCCTTTCTAGATCATGGTGACAAAACAAAGAGATGATCTGCTGACGAACATTCCAGCCTTACGCAAGCTTGACTCGGTTCTTCTCGTGAGTTTTAACTGCATCCGCATCATCGAATACCGCATAAATTTAACGTTGGCTAAATAACACATAACATTTTAGTACATTTTGTTTTGTCAAACACCACACCGTTTGCAAATTATAAGCATATATACAAATGAAAACATCAAACGCCAAAGAGTACTATCATCTCAATTCATTTACTTGTGCATGTATTGTAAAATGATCATGATATATACTCACACTTATAGATATTATATACAGACGAATATTTTTTTTATATACAATAACAAACTAAAAATAACGATCTAAATGAGTTGCGACCATTTATTATACATTTTTGTATGGCAGCATATTCATCTTCGTTCTTCTTTTGCGGTAGCATCCTACTAATTCAATTACTCATTTGGCAGGAGACTTTAGACAACTTCAAGGATCAGAAAGACTTTTGGTATGTGCCAAGAGATATTGAGGATGCAGATCACAATGGAGATTGGAGGAGGGATGAGAACTGGTGGTTACCAGTGGTTAAGGTTCCAACAGATGGTTTGTCTGAGGAATCACGTAGATGGTTGCAAAATCAGAAAGATTCTGTGGCACAAGTCCTTAAAGCCGCCACGGCCATCAATGCTCAAGTATTGTCTGAAATGCACATTCCTGATAACTACATTGAGTCTCTTCCAAAGGTAAATTTACTTCTTCTCCGTGAGTGTTCTGTTCATATTCTTTTCAATTTCCGCTAAGCTAAGAAGCTGATGAGACGGTTGGTCTTGTAGAATGGGAAGACAAGCCTGGGTGATTTCCTTTACAAGAGCATAACAGAGGAATGCTTTGATCCTGACTACTTCGTTTCTTTCTTGGATTTGTCAACGGAATACAAAGTGCTTGATTTAAAGAACAGGATTGAAGCTTCCATGGTGATATGGAAAAGGAAGATGTGCCAGAAAGAGAAAGACGGGAAATCACAGTGGGGATCAACTGTTAGCTTAGAGAAGAGAGAGCTTTTCGAGGTCCGAGCTGAGACCATATTGGTTATGCTCAAACAACAATTCCCTGGGATCCCACAATCCTCACTTGAAATCTCCAAGATTAAAAACAACAAGGTAACACAACTGAGACTAATCAAACATCAACAAAATTTACTGAAACTGAATAAGAGTTTGTTGTTATGGGTTTTACAGGACGTGGGACAGGCGATTTTGGAGAGCTATTCAAGGGTATTAGAAAGTCTGGCTTCAAAGATAATGTCAAGAGTAGAGGATGTTCTTGAAGCTGATCGGCTAGTTCAAAGACAACTGATGGGAGAAGCAGAGACAAGATCAGAAAGCGAGGCAGAACTAGAATATGAAGAAACCGAAAGGGTGGTTGGGGCGGAAACACCAAACTCGAGGAAACTATCAGACTTCATAGGGTGGAGATTGTCATCTGATACTAAGAAGCATAGTTCAATGAGTGATATTGAATTCTTCCACAGAGTTGAGGATGCAAAGGAGAAGCCAATGATGAAGTCTCCAAGAGCTTTACCTAAGAAATTTTCATATCTAGCAAAGTTAGAGAACATGAGAAGCCCGAGTGACAGACACTGATAGTAAAAAAAAGGTTATAGAACAGGGCATAGAAGAAGAAGAAGAAGAAAAACAAAGAGAGTGAGAGGGAATAGAGGAGGATAAAGTGTGTGAGAATGTGTACATATGTAACAATGCAGGCATTGGTTTTAGGATTTGGACATGAGTCTTGGTGTTTGACGACATTTGTGGTAGAGTCACCTGGTTGATCATGTTTGTGGCTTGTTTGACTATTGCTTCCTGTTGTGTTTTTTTCTAAAAAGGAAGTGTGATTCAGTGTGGAACCTATTTTGGTATTTTGGTTATTTGGTATTTGTATTGTAACACGTCTAAAACATTGTTTACTGATGCATCTTGAAGCTCATTAGCATGACTAATGTATCTGACGTATTTGGAGGCTCCGTATTGTCCGATTGTCTATTTATCTTGGTAAAAAAAAACTGTACCTCAAGTTTGTTACAATTTTTACAACTGATGCAACTTTATAAAAACCTAAGAACATAATTAATGGGGAGAAACCCATTTTAAGTTTCTTAACAATATTTAATTATAAATTTTAATAAAAGAAAGAAGAAAGAGAGTAGAGAAAGAAGAAAAATATAAGAAACCAGTAAAAAAGGTTCTTAAATAAGAACTTTAAAAACCATCTCTTGAAAAAAAAATATATATTTAAAAAACCTATCTAAGAAACCTCATTAATCATGGTCTAATAACCTTATTAATTAAACAATGAACTCCCATGATTTTCAATGATCGATCAGAGTAACCTTTTTTTTTTATATAATCTTAGTGGAAACTCGAAAATATCACTTAAACCTACCAAATTTTTATTGGTATCACTCACAAATTAAACTATATAACCCATAGACATGCGCGATCGATAAAATCGTCAATTTATCATTTTTAAAAAAGAAAAATAAAAAATAAATTACTTTTTATAACAGGTTATTTGAGCTTTTTTTTTTTTTTAAGGCCATTCGAGGCATTGTTCCCATCGACCATTAGCCATCGCAGCAGGAACTAGAATGAAGGAAGACATGGAGAAGATGGTGGCGGTAGGGCTCGTATGGGGAGCCACCAATGCTCTGATCCGCCGCGGCGCTCTCGCCTGGGATAATAGAAAGTCTTCGACAACAGAGTCTTCTCCTCCTCCTCTTCAGATCCGCCGCAAAATCATGATCGCTATCCGTGACTGGATCAATCTCCTCCTCTTCTGGCAATACTCCGTTCCTTTCCTCATCAACCTATCCGCCTCCGCCACATTCTTCGCCCTCCTCAGCCATGCTCCTATCTCTCTAGCTGTTCCGGTCACCAACGCCACAACCTTTGCCGCAACCGCCGCTTTTGGGATTCTTTTAGGTGAAGATACTCAAATCGGACCTGCTTTGCTAGGTACGAGCTTTATTGTTTTTGGAATTTGGCTATGTGTTGTGTGAATTGGGATTTTGTAAACCGTGACTCTGTTTCTGCGAGATATATTTTGCCTGCGGAATTGGTTCATTCTTGTTCTAGCAGTAAACGATACTTGGACGATACACCCAAGAACGGAAACCTAAACTAGGAATTCAGGCATTGTGTAATGTGTAATGGTATGTTGCAAATGCTAGAGAATCACTTTCTTAGGTAGTTTGCTTCCCAAGAGAGATGCGATGATTTGGTGATAACTGATAATCACATTCTTACATAATTTTTTTAGTTACTATTAACCATAAATGATTTAGTTGTGTGTGTGGAAAAGAAATATGCCATAAACTGTGTGATCATAGCATAGAAGGTAGCAGAGACACTCAGACACTAGAGATTCGGAGTCTCGATATACAACTTCTTGTGGTTGTCAAGGTTAGAAGAAGAATTGGAAAAGGCTGTATATAATGGTTCCTTATTTAACATTAGTATGACATCTACTGCCCAGCTTTGGCTCGGGCGTAGAGGCAGAATTTGGACCAGATTGTATTAACATTAGTATGACATCTAGTACCTAGCCTTGGCTCGACATCTATTAGTATCTGTTGCGATTCCGATCCTCTTCTATGGCTTCAAAATCAGCTCGATTATACTTGATTGAAATCAATTAAACGATGATTTAAGCAATACCTAGGTCAGACTTTGAATCGATGATGAACGAATGCAAGAAATCAAAACACAAGAACACAAACGCAATTTGTTACCCAGTTCAATCCAATCGATGTGATTGCTGGGGCCGGAATCAATCCATCAATTTTCTAAGATGAATCAATCGAGTTCGAGCCTCGAGCCTGAGCTTTTCAAGAAACGATCTCAGTTCAAGACTCAGCTTTTACAAAGAAATGAAAATTTCTGTGTTACAAAGAAAGGACAAAGAAGAAAGGGTATTCATAGCCGGAAAGAGACTTTGCTTATACTTCTTCTTTTGCTTCTCTAAACATGAACTGGTCCAAAACCAGAACCATTAAATCAATCATATATAAACTGTCTTTATTTTAAAGATTATAATCTTACCTAAATTAACTTTATCTATTTATGGAAAATCCAGTAAGTAAATATTCCATAAAATTATAGCTGATTTTATTGTTTCCTAAATTTGATTTTAAAAAGATATTGTTTTAACTAAATAATTATTTAGTAACGTAAATATGTAAAAACCTTCATTTTAAATTTCAATTATTTATACAATAATATACTATTAAAATATTTAGAAATATTTTTTTAATTTATTAATTTTCTAAAAAATATTATAAATATCTTATTCGCATATAACTCGAGAATCACCTAGTTGTTCATTATTTGATCTTGGTTTTTTGTTTCGGATAAATTCGTTGGGAAAGTTCTCTGGCATAAATCAGTTTGCCTAGTTTTTCACTGTTTTTTTAATTGTTACTAGTTGTGATGGAAGATGAATTCCGACGTTTATTGCAGATATACTAGTTTTTGTTTGTTGCCTTAGTACTCTAAGTTTGCATTATGTATGTTTTGGTTGTTGATGTTTCTTTCTGAACTGATCCTGTGGTGAGGTTTATGTACCTCATTGGCAGAATGGGACCTGTTGATCCATCTGTTTCTTTTCAGTCAGCTTCAGTCCGTAAGAATCGATAGTGATACGTAAATAATAGATCAGAAGATTCGAGTTAAACGCTTTGCATAAAGAAGTATTTGTTAATCGTCCTTTGAGAATTTCAGCTAACTCTGCACAATCTTTGCTTATTAGTCAATGAAATAGACAGTGACATGCGATATAAAGTTATAAACCCATGAAATGATTTACCCAAAACCCGAACTAAAGAAGAAAGGAAATAGGCAAAAGTAATAATAAGAGAAATTTCTCCAATACAAAATTTAGGACGAACCAAGGAATAAAAAAAATAACCGAAAAGGTTTACATGAACGGAAAAAATTTAAAGAAGTGAGAGAAAAATGGTTAAAGAAAACACAAGGAAATTGGATCCATTAATAATGGCATTTACAATATATAGAAGAAAAACAAAAAAAAACTGATATTAAGAGATTTTTTTTTTTATATTAAGATGTTACAGCATAAGAAAAATGGGTAAAATCATCATCATCATCAGACGATCTGAATCCATTCTCCAGTGCTGGGAACACCCTTGTAGACGGCAAAGAGAAGATAGTAACCCGGTGGAGCGAGGTTTCCATTTGGTGGTGCGACGGCCTGGATATCGTAACCCGCACCAGCAGGTTTGACATTAGCGACACCCAAGATGAGCATCCTCATGTTCATCGAGATACTGTGTGTTGTGAAGGCAGGGGCTAACATGGTAACCTTGAGATTCTCCTTGATCACGCCTTTTTGGTTAAGGTCGACCTTCACGTTGAAGAATTGTCCGTATTTGACCTGTTTTGGGGTGCCGGTGGTGACGATCTTTGGCCTCAAGTTGGCTAGAGCCGGGTCGAGGTAAGGTGGGGAGAATTTCTCAACGCGAAGCTCCGTAGGGAACTCGACGTTGTACTTGTAACCGTCGTTGGTGTTACTGCCACCGACAAGAACCTTACCATCAGGGAGAATGATGGCGGTGGAGTGATACATACGTGGGATGGTGGAGGACTGGAGCTCTCTGAAACGCTTGCCACGTTGAGCACGGGGCTTGTACAAGATGGGAGAAAAGGCAGGGTCTTTACCATAGCCCCAGCCCGAACAACCACGTTTACCTCCGTTGACTAGAAGGATGTCTCCGTTGGGGAGGATGACAGTGTCACTCATGACTCGTGGCGTCGGCATCATCTCTGTCTTCCATCGTGGCTTCGCGCTGTTGATCCTTATCCTGGCGCAGTCTTGCAATGCAGGATCGAATATCCTTTTACCAGCCCTGTAATACGAGTCTTGTTTGGTTCCACCGCAGACGAGGACCTCGGCCGGGATGACCTTGGGGTTTTTCACGTAAAGTTGGATGGGGAGGAGCGCGGAAGAACCTGATCCCGGGTAGTTACGGGCACCACCTGGGAGCTGAGGGAACTCCCTGACGACTTTGTTTGTTTTGGGGCTTAGAAGGATGGATCGGTTGTTAGCGAAAATGAAGAGGTTACCGTCGGTGTTGAGCCACACGAAAGGGTAAAGGTTGTTTTCTTCCGGGTCGTCTGTTTGCCTGAGGAGCAATGAGTCATAGAGCTTCCTGTTGTTTTGTCCTTCCTCTGGAATGTATTCGTAGTTCAAGGCGTCTCGTCCACCAATTACGAAGAACTTTCCGTCGGGGAGAGTGGCTTGCGTTGAGTACCATCTCTTCGCAGCCAGTGCCTGAGGGTATTCTTCCCACCCGCAGTTTTCACAGCTGGCTAGGTACCTCGCGGTGTTGGCTCCTCCTCCGTATCCTCCGGTACTCACCAATGTCCCGTTTACGGTCAAACCTCCGGATGAGCACCATGTATCGGTGGAAAGCTTTCATGAAACATGTGAATGCAAATATTTAATTCAAGTCCATATAATATAATTCTATTTAATAAGAAGATATATCGTTTCTGGCCTAGGCCCAAAACTTCTTGGTTAACTTAATCGAAAAAAAAGAAAAAACAAGATTGCGTCATGAGTTTGAACATACGGATAGAGGCTTAATGGCGCCGTTATTGACATCAACGAGAACCGAATGAGCCCAACAATCGATCCGATTAGTCTTGGCGTCCACGACATGGCATGGTACACCTGGAGGCAACTTAATCTTTGAAATTCTCCAAATGGTGGCGTCATAGAACTGGACCTTGTTGATGACTGGCATCAGAACCGCATGCATCGCCGACACACCCGAGTTTTGCAAGAAGATCTCCCACTTACCACCCCAGTTTGTCTGAGCTTCCATACCCCCTCCTCGTCTTCTTCCGCCTTTTCCACCTACTGCCGCTGCAGGCTGTGGTTTCCCAACCTTCACCGCCCCATTGTTCTGAAAGCCGTTGTTGAACCCAGGGAGGAACGGTAAAAACGGTAGAGGGAATATGGCCTCCGACACAGCAGCGAGCATAAGGACAGATATTGTCCATATGACTCTTGTTGAGGCTCTCATTTTCTAAATTTTTTTTTTTAAAAAAAATATTTCTTTTTTTATTTCTTCCCCTGTTTTGGTTGGGGAAATGAGAAATTGGATCCCAGGCTTATTTGGATTATGATGCCTGAACAATCAGCTTTCGTCTCTACGTATTTTATAGGTTATTTCACTAACGTTTATTATTAGCTATTGCTATTTTTAAATGTGTGGTAAGAAGACGTCTCCCCAAAACAACCTGTAGTTTTGTGGAGTTTCTGTGATAGAAGAAAATATTGGTGTTTCATATTTGTCTCTCGTGCTCTTTTACAATGACGTGGTCATGCAGACAATTTCTGAATTTTATGTCATACAGCTAAGGACTATTTCCTTAAATGACATCCTCGGGAGTCGGGACGGATTCAAAAGATTTTTTAGTGGCTGCATAACACAAACACAACATTATATATATATATACACACATATTTTTTGAAAAGTAAAAAGCAACGTGAAAATGGTTGGCACAAAACTCCCAACCAACATAATTAATGGATGCAAACATTCTCAATTGATCCAACTTAACAATAATTACTATGCATAACATAAAGATTATTAACATTTAATTGGGTGCACTTACATCTACAAGCATCATTGTAGACCCGCCCTGACATTTAATTGGGTGCACATACATCTAAATGCATAACATGAAATTTTTTTTTTATCAGGGAAGGAAATATCTAGTGTTACTCTTTATGAAATTAACCCTTTTTCAAAAAAAAAAAAAGTTTTATTATAAAACATTCATGACTCATTAACTTCACAGCCCATTGTAGCTTTTATCTTTCCCTTATATCCCGGACTCATATATATATATATTCCTTATCTCATTAATAAGATAATGCTTACAACACGTTATCGACGATAGCCCCTAAAACCCTAAAAACACAAAACGTTATCTCATCCGCGCTATCGCTCATCCCGCATCGTTCATCGCCACTGCTCATCGGCATCGCTCAAAACCGAGGTCTTTCCCTGCTCTATGCATAACCCCTTAAGGTGAAAGGTAACCAAACCCTAAAAAAGAACCAACCATCGATTCGACTAGAAAGTGAACCATTAAAACGAATCGATTAAACGATTATCGCTGCTGATCCGATGGACTCATTTAAGTGCTAAAAGTTATTATCGCTAAACCAAAGTCGCAAATTCGAAAACACTTACCACGGCCGAAACTTTAAAAACCTAAAACCTAAATCTGATCAAACCGAAATCTCTAAAGTATAATCCGATTGCTTCGAGTCTTTTGTTGTTTAAATCGATCGTTTTATGATCGTTACATGCTAAAATGCCGTAAATCAAAACCTAAAATCGCATTTAACCCTAAACCTAGCAGTTAATCCTATCAGAATGTGAAAACTTAAAACCCTAAATCCTATTCTAAATAGAAAGTTTAATCATAATCAATAAAAGGAAAACCTAAATAAAAAGAGGAAATTATCAAATCCTAAATCCTAATTAAATCGGGAAATTTCAATTCTATTCAAGACAGGAAACCTTATAAAATGTAAATTTTTCCAAAATGTAAAGTTTCCCCAAAATGTAAAGTTTCCATAAAAGAATTTTTCATTTAGAAAATTTTATTTTTCAATCTCATACCCCAATCCTAGATTCATCAAAGCTATTTTTTCCGAAATGAATGATCACTTAATGAAATCAATCGATGTTTTTAAGATCGAACATTCGGTCAATTCGGCACTCAACGCCTTGAGATAACTATCTCCAGGCCTCGACACTAAAATTTTCCTCAACTCCAAAGGCCAGAATGCATCATCGATGGTAACACCGCATCTCAAAGATCGATTCCGCGATATTTCATATCCGCCATCACCCGGCCGAGCCTCAAAAATCAATATCTCACGAAGAATCCACTCGACCTCGGCACGAAAGAGGTACGACCATCGCCCTATCGCCTCAAGCCAAGCTGAAGAACCTACTGCCCAAGATTTCAACTGCTGACGCCTACAACTCCGAAGTTATTTCGATCGCTTCAATCATGAAACATGGGCGATGTCTCGAAACGAATGACTGAAAAGATCACAACATTTCATACTGTAATATCTTCAAGAATACATGCGATAAATACGCGACATATGAGGATTTGATCTCGCTTACTCCTAGAAAAAATAATGAGTGCTGATTGGTAAATGCAAGGCTCAAAGGCCCCTGATCAGCCCACTACCGGCCCATCAAATCGGCGAGCCAAGAGAGAATCCAACTACGCCCAATGCATCCTCCGATCGCGCCGGACGTGGCAATGGACGGGAAGCGGAAACGGACGTGAAATTAACACAGCAACCGACCTAACCTCGCTATTGCGCGTAAAGCGTCGTGGAATCTCCAAACCGACCCATTCACCAACTCGACCAATCCATCCCTCGCCACCGACGGATGTCAAATCATGGTCCAAGAACTGTCGCACTCCCAAGTTCCTTTCAGATCTCTATCGAAGACGAAAACTCATCCTGAAGCTAACTGTTAACCAAGATTAGGCGACTTCAAAGACGACAAGGCGATCACATGGATTACCTGCACTCACCTTCGATCGATTTCGACATTTAGATATTTACTTTATATCGACAATATTTATTGGGCTTTGCTTGATTTTGATTTCGGTTTTTATTTTTACGCACACATTATTTTATCAATGGTTTATTTAATTACTTATTTAAATCGCACTTGCCTATTAAAGCATGAACAGCTCAAACACATCATCAGGATGATCCAGCCATACCATACTAAAAGACAAGAGATACTTCATAAATTCATAATAAAACCCGCAAACATTAGACAATACGGTACCTCGAGCCTAATAAGGCCACGCCAAGCCCATGTTGTTATCAAACCACAGCATCTAGAAATACTAGATGCACTATACTCACCCAGTTCAAAGAGAAATCTATCGAGCTTCAAAGATATAAGACTAAATGGTTTCCACATCGAAACCTAGTGAAGGGAACAAAGAATCCCTACGATTACTAAGATCTCACACGGCCATAAACAAGTCCTCGAGATTATACCGCACTATCATCGGCCTTTACTATGCTAAAGTCAGTAGATTGAGGCTAATGTTGCATTAAAGACATTCAAAGATCACACTATCTCGACCCACCGGCTTCATCCCCATTTAATATGACGCAAATCGATTCAAAGTTCTAAAGGCACACCCTTAAAGAAAACCGATTTTTCCCTCAAGACTCACGCGCACGCCTTGCTCACAAGTGGAAGTGATCACGCCTTCACACCAAAAGTGTCTAAAGAGACCTGAATTTTCTGAACGAATCCAAGGAGACATATGGTCGATCCACCCACCTCAGGACATTTCGTATTTCATGGTTCTAATTGATGATCGATCGCTGGTCGCATGTTTGTCTATCGTTCTCGAAACCAAGCATTTGCTGTGTTATCGCCCAAATCATCGAGCCCATTTTCCAGATTTCCCACTTAAGACTATACGCCTGATAATGCGTGAATTCACTTCCCAAGCGCTTAATGAGATTGTATGGCCATGGGGGTAAGTGGTCAACATCCCGCGGCACATGTTCATACACGTAATGGATCTGAATCATTCATTAAACGATTCAATGGATTGCTCGACATTACTGAGGTCGCAGCCCTGTTTCTGGGACATGGCCTTACATGCTGCCGAACTAATACGCATTCGCCATCTAGGAAGATGATATTCACCATCCCACGCTAACGTCATGAGCCGACATCTCCCATATTAAGACATTCGTGTTCGCCTATGCACCCATCGCACCACCAGTAACTAAAATGGGACCTCAGAGATGAATATATGTTGGTTTGATTCTCCCACCATTATCAAATATCTTCTAACCACGAGACCTATTTAAGGCCGATATGCGGATGCCAATTGATGAATCGGTATATCCCGCCTTAGAGAGACACACAAGTCGGTAAAGGAAATTTCATGGAATCAAACATCCTTACAATGGTAAGATCCTCTGTAATGTGATTCGAGGTCCAAAAGATTATACACAAAAGCTAGCTAATCAATCGCCGATTCCTTTCGCATCCGAACAGAGTAACCAAATCGCACATACCAAATGTAATGCACAAGACGTCAGATGTCCAAAAGAACACTCAAGTTGTTGCACAGAGTCCGAGATCACGTAATAAACGCGACTAATTAGTTCCAAAGATAAGAATCCCGAAACCAAAGAGAGGTGCAACGGTCAAACCGGATTCCCGAATAATGTGACATACGGCTCCGAGATTCACTCTTGAACCGATACAAGAGTTGGGGACGCCAAATCTCAAGGTTCGGATCAATAATAATGAAATCTCTATCAATTATAATGTCGAACTCAATGGAACAGTAAAAGATGTCGACATGATGTAATTGCATACAAGTAAGATTTGAGTCGACACTAAAGCAGATCTAACCCACGCCTATAATCGACTAGACGATCGGCTAAAATGTAGCCATAAACGTGGAGTTAAACAGCCTAAAGAAAAGAATGTGTTTGTCCGATCATACCATTCGATACTAAACCAAGGGACCACAAATGGGTTCGGCGTAAAAGAAACGAACTCGATGAAGTCTAGATACAGGCACGCCAGAAGACAAGGATTCTCACTCTTAATCGACATTTGAGACTATTCTCCTCGTGGATGCAACTACTTTCAATTCCTCATAAGTCCGCCATAAAAGAAAATTTAGATTCATGTTAATGTGTCAGAACCGCCTATCTCTATGGACCAATCGGACAATAAATCTATATGAGATTACCAGATGGCATCGAGCTTAAAGATAAGCATTTATCTTCAGATGCACAAGCCGAACAAACTTTATATGGACCTGAAACAAAGTTTATATATAACCTGCTTAATATCTCATCAGGCTACAAAAAACGATCCGATCAAACCCATGATCTTTATCAAGCTAAATGAAACAAAGGTTTCGTGATCATAGATACGTGATGATTTAAACATCTTCTGAACATCCTGTGAAATCGCCCAAACAAGTAATCGCTTAAAAGCGACTTGAAATGAAAGCTAATTCAAACTAAATTTCGGGGCTACAACTCGAAGACATCAAAGCATAATCCTGCAGATCAATCAAAGACATACATCAAAAGGTACTCAAGAGATTCAATATGACGCCCACCGATGACCAAATTTCAATGGTCAATGAGCCTGATCGACAAAGGATCCATTCGGTCCAAAGCATGACTACGAAGCCTCGGTCCCAAATGCCATACCTCATAGAGCATTAATGTACTACACACACTGCATAATCCTGCTTGCCGTAGTCTCCTACCGCACTCATGTCCAACTAAAAGCGCACCGAATCCAGATTAAACACATCCTAAGGTACCTACGTGACAAAGACTTAGATTTTTTACACTCAACCAACACAAGGACGGGCTTGGCTTTGCTGACGCAGATATCTATCTGATCCGACCGCGTGTCTCGACTGTTATGTTTTCGCATGAACAAATATCTCATAAGATCTACGGCAGACAATCGCTACCACCTCATCTAACCACGCGAAATCTTGGCCATTCACGAAGCCTAAGAGTGTGTCTGTCATGTCCACGACTCAAAGACATCCGATCAAATCAGGGTAGAACGAAGATAAGGAGCCAACGGTTACAAGACAACGCTCAGAGCTCAAAGGATGCTATATCAAAGCGGGATCTGACGAAGATATTCTCGCCCAAATTCTTCTTCACTACGAATTGCATGACATGTCAAAGTTCAAAAGTCCGATCAAGTTGAGAATTCAAATTACCTATTCACCAAATCATCACGACTTCAACACTCCTAGCTCATTTATCGATGGGACGCTGCATTTAAGATCTACAGCTGATGCTCAAATCGTGAATAATGCTATTATCTTTTCCTTCACCTGGTTTTTCCACCGGGTTTTCCTGCAAGTTTTAATGCGCAACATTCCACATTATGCAGATCCCTTCAAAGATCAAGTTATTTCGGCCCAGTTGCTATAAAACATCTGACTTCATTAACCTACCATTTGCCTATTAAGCTTTTATCTTTCCCTTGTATCCCGAGACTCATATATATATATTCCCTTATCTCATTAATAAGATAGACCAGTTTACAACATTTATGAAATTGATAAGCGTAAATGTATGAAAAGATAAATAAATGTGGTCGCGTGTTGTTGTCTAGGACCGATTTTGAATTATTTGGGACCCTAAAAATTTTCAAAGTAAATTGTAGTGTAAGAACATAAAATTTGTTCATATAACATAGTTTAAAAATATATTAAAAACACCATGCATTGAAAACTAACAATCTATCGATTCTTAAAAGTAACTTTTTTTATTGTCTGTAAATCATTCATCAAACTTATATAAACAAAGACATTTATATATATATATATAGTTTTTAATCGATAACGTTCAATATACCTTAAGAGTGTAGTGGTGAAGTAAATATTACTTTCGACCAAGAGAGTGGAGTCCAATGGTCTCTTGAATTTGTTAAGGATTCACCATACAGGTCAAAGCCATATATCGGGGTTTACTAGTCTACGAAAATCATCGTGGGATTAGTTTGGATATCGCCCCCTAATATACAAGTAATACCTACTAATTAGTTATTCATATACACTAATTTCTTGGGTTTTTAGAAAATACACTAATGGGACATGCCTCTTTTTAGTCCAATAATATCACATTGGTTGACAGCTTACAAGCTTCCATGAAACCCTTAGTTTGGGGAGAATGGAGTCGTGGTTTTCATTGCGGTTATTACATTACAAGCCCTGTTTTATCGGATGGAGATAAATATATATTACAAACCATTATTCACTTGTTGCTCCTGCCTTCAGCGATCTGCCTACAATGTATACGAGAACCACTCGTCAATAATCAAAGCAAACCATCCAAGTGCGAAAATGTTGAAACATTGAAGCAGAGTGATAGACCTAATGAAATCAATCCACATAACATTAAGGTTTCCGAGAGACCGTAACATGATGGTCTAAGAAAACAATTTTAATTAACTTAAGCAATGAACGAATACATGGCATCTCTGAATCAACACACAGGACGTTCAAGTTTTATTGACCAACTTAAGCTTTGTTTATTACAGTTGGCCATGAAAGGCTTAACCTATCAAAAGATCTCAGTCCAACAGTGAAGGAAAGAAGCTACCAAAAGCCAAAATCATAACAAAAGATTATATCTGAGTCAATATACAACGGTAAATGCAGCTGTAAGGAATCTAATAAAGCTCTTTAGTAAGACAGTCTACTAACAAATATGAACAAAAGAAACACAAAGACCACAATACCTAAAGAGGACTTATAGGTTAGTAACATTCACCATTTGGATTCATTGCAAAGCTAGTAACTGAATCATTAACTTAAAACTCTTCCGGAGATTCCAGAGATCCATGATCTTGTTGTAAATGGGTTAATACCTCAGAAGTCAAATTCCACATAATGAAAAAAATACAATTGACAAATAGAACAAAAAAGCTAACCAAACGAATCAAGCTAAGATCCCAACTCAATTGGAATATCCTAAATTCATAATCACAAAAGGAAAAAACCCTGAATTTCAAGAACCCATAAAGAAAGTTCAAACCTTTTTCAAATTGAAATCAAGAAGACGATCGTTTCCCTTCACAATCAAGACTCTCATCAAAATTCTTAGAAGGGTATTTAGCAGTAATCCCAGCGACTTCAAACACAAGATTATCCCCAGAAGATCGAATCCCAGTGATAGACCACCACTTGAAAAACGCCCGGACCCGTATCCCCTGGAGCTCCGCGATCTTACCCTGAGAGATCCGACCCGTTACTTTGTTCGAATAAGTAGCGATGTAGTTATCAGGTGGAAGCGTGATTTTGCAAGTTCCCTGAAGGAAAAGGGAGAAGTCACCGGAGGTTTGGTTGAGGATGTAATCTTTGACGGATAAAGGGAGAAGCCCAATTGGGAACCCATGATTCATGAGCTCTGCGTGAGCACGAGTCGGTGTCTTCTTGACTTCAGGAATCGGATCCTGTAGGGAGATGGGTAAGAGAATGAGGAAAGAGACAATGAAGAAGAGAGAAATCTTCATTTTTTCGTTAAGAGAAAAGCTTCCAACCACAGAAATTTTGGCAGATTTCTCTGACTTGTTCCTTTTTGGAGGGTTTTAAAGTTTCTACCTTCTGTTTTCCGGATCGGGTCACACGATCCATACCCGTTTACGATTCTGATTATACAAAATTTATGGATACAAGTAACATACGCGTTTAGGTTAACATAAATGGCACCGGTTCTAATTTATACAGTAAATATATTTTTGGAGTAATAAAATACTACAATCTCTAGAAACAGAAGCTAAAATATTTGTTATGGTTTGACATAACCTATTGGCTCAGTCACTTGTTGACAGGTTTATTAGACATTAATCAAGTTACATAGTCAACAAATCTATTATGTGACAACACAACTGCTTCACAGATCATCTCCAATTCAGTCTTTTATGTAAGAACCAAACATATATTGAACTTGATTGTCACCTTATCTGTAACATATCTAGAGTTGGTCTCCTTTGCAAACCAATTGGTTAATCTATTCAATAAGGCTTTACAACCAAACACCTTCAAGCTTTTCATATCGAGATACAACTTTTCAAGTCTTCATTATCTTCTTCCTTAAAGATTTCAATTTGAGGGAGGAGTATTAACAACTTAACCGTTTTAGTTTGTTAGGTGGCTAGTGTTGATTAATCTTAATGTATTGAGATAAGAAACTTTGTACAGTGATTTTTTGTTTATTAAGTCAGTAAGACTGAAATTTCCGTTACTCATTTCTTTCGTTCTCTCTCTCGGTTACAACTCTCATAGCCCTGAAGCAATCATAGTGGTCTAGTTAAAACCATTTCATGATTTTGAGCCCATTACATTAAACTCCCATAACTCGGAGATACGCATATTATATTCCATTGACCCAAAAAAAAAAAAACATACGCATTTTATTAGAATCCTATAAGATTCCACTAATAACTAAGAACGTCACGGTTCGGGTTTGGCGGTGGAAAGATTAAATCGGCATGCTTGAACTGCATCGTCAATGGATAAGAACACATACTCCTTTCCTATCTTCTCAACAAAATGCGATAACATCATCTTTTCTAAGACTTCAAATCTTGGATTTATTATCACCATCTGCAATAAATATATATATATATATATATATATATATATAAATCATTTGATGTTTCTTAAAATTTTAGAAGGACGCTTTAAAAAGTGAAGGGTATAAACCTTGATGTCTCTTGATCCAAGGATTCTGTGAACTTCAAGTAATGTTTCCATCCCGGTCACGTCAACGCTTGAAACTCCTGAAGACAACAATAATAGTTAGCAATTAAAAATGAAAAGAAGATATATTTGTTTGCTAATAGACAAAATTAATGAGATATATGTTTGGTAATGTGAAAATAAATTAAAATCACCAGAGAGATCAAGGAGAAGAAACTCGACAGCTTCAGGTTCATCACGAATCCACCTCAAGATCCGTTCGCGGACGTAAGTGCTGTTGGCAAAAAAGATAGGAGAACCCAATTGAAGAATGACATAACCAAGCATCTCTTCGGAGCCTGGATACTGTTCTCTGTCTCGAAACATAACCGAGTTTGGTATTCTTCCTAATTTACAAGTCGAGGGCCTTGCAATGTACAACAACGCTCTTACGACAGAAAACCCAACGGAGATGATGAGACCATAGTCCATGCTAATGAAGGAAACACCGAAAAAAGCGGACATGCAGACGACGAAATCAAACTTGTCAACCTTGAAGAGATGGTACATCTCCTCGTAGTTGATGAGGCCCAACATGGCTGACATAATGATGGCTGAGAGACCAACCAGTGGTGTGTAGCTGAACAGAGGCGCTAGGAAGAGAAGCACAAGCATCATGCAAATGCCCATCACTACATTAGACATCGGTGTCTTTGTCCCCGCGTTGTAGTTCACTGCTGTCTTTGAAAATGGCCCTGAATATATCCGGCCATATTAGTTAGCATCGATATCACAACAATAAATCTAATATTGAAACCTCATATCTAAGATCTTTGGTATAAATGTGGGACTTTATTTGTTATTAGTTACCCGTTGTCAAATAGCAAGAAGTAAAGGAGCCAACTACGTTCATAAGACCAAATGCTATCATCTCTTTGTTCCCGTCCGTTTGTTCGTTCTTCATTACAGCAAAGCTTCTTCCGATTGCTATCCCTTCCTGAAAATTGTCCATACATCTTTTTATAAAATCATATAGTCAAATATGAGCTAAAAAAAATGGTGAATATAGTTATTTACGGCCAGAGCGATGAGCCCAGTGACGATTCCGGCCTTAAAAACCATCCCTAGATACTTGGTGTCAAAGGTCAAATGTTGAATAGAAGGAGGGTTTAGTCCTTTCTTTAAAGGCCCAACCTGTATGCAGAAACATACTCAAGTTGTAAAACCCTAGTTGCTCAAGTCTTAAAACATGTTCACACAAGTTTAATTATGTTTGGCATGTGAGTATTGAAATTGCTCACAGTTTGGATCCCGTGTGCTGATCCTTTCACCAGATAAGCAACTACACAACCCACAATGACGACCACCATTGGACCCATTGCGGATACCCAAAATAGCTTTGGGTATCTCTGCTTCTGCAATAGTTACAAATTTTCAATCCTATTAATTCTTGTGAAGCATTTTGAGAAGCCATTTAACTTTTAGCAAATGTGAAGGGGTGTCTATATGAAAATAAAAATAAAATAGTATCGAAATTATTATTTTCCAGAAAATCAAACTCAAAGTGGTATTTGAAAAAGTGAGGAATGATTACAATATATAATAAATAGAGAAAAGAAAAGTGGAAGATCTTGAAAGGTCCAAATCCAATAGTTTTTTTTTCTTTTTTTTTTGTCTCTACTAAGAAGATAAAAGACTTAAATAAATGAAATAAAGAGAAGAAGAAAGTTACGATGTATCGAGTGGATTGTAGGAAAACAAGAAAGCAGACCCCAGCCAATGTACTTTGCCATTTCCACTGCACCAAGTAACACCCTCCCAGGATAACACAATTAGCCATTGGTTTTAATTTCTTGGATTTATATATTTTTTAAGAAAAAAGAAAGAGAGATGACCTCAGCGCGGTTGTCTAAGATTGAGTGGATAACTGACACGACGTCGGTTTTGTGCGTAAAATGGACTAAACCAAAGACGCCCTTAAGCTGTTGGAGGAGAATGATGATTGCGGTACCGCCCATGAAGCCCGTTATGGTCGAGTGTGACAAGAAATCCACCAATATCCCCAACCTATATATATATATATATATTTTGTTTCTTTAAGTAACTAAAGTTAAACATTTTTAACATAACGATAGAGGTTTCACATATATGAATACCTCAGGAAGCCCATTGCAAATTGGAATAGACCGGTGATGAAAGTGGCGGTGAAGATCAAATGAAGGTAGAGCTCAGGATCATTTTTGGACATATCCTCACCGAATGTCTCAGCGATCAGCAAAGAGCATGCTGCGACTGTGCCCACCGCTAGATTGTTTGAACTTCCAAACACGGCGTACACAAATGGCGGCACAAAACTTGAATCTGAATTCCCATAATTTTTAAGAAAAAAATGGAATTGTTAAATATATGTTCAGTTTTAAAATCAATTGGAACGATTGTACTGTCATATTTGAAATATGTTAAATAACTAACCTAATACAGGAGTCCCTTATTGTTGATTCATAAGAACAAACTAGGAAGAAAAAATAAATAGAGACAAGTACAGTTGGGCAACACCGAGTGTCAATTTGTGTGGACAACAACGTACTGCCAATATCATTTCTATTTTAGGTTCATCTACCTATTTTAGTCACACAATAAAAACAGGGAAAACTTATCTAAATATGGAATATTTCGATTTCAATTATATATATAAGAATTAAGTATGGAAGTTTTCAGAAATGATATATGTAAAAAATAAAATTAAACTTTGTTAAAAACAATATGAAAAATCAAACTCAAGTGGCTTCATACAGTATATTCGGAATCCATATTTTACAATATATACAACTTCTTAGTAATATGAAGATTTTTTTAAAATTCAGAATCATACTGGTACCATAGTAGCCTGAGCTACATGGCTGAACGCTAGATTAAAAATAAATATCCAGAGTAAAATCAGATTTGCAGAACGAAAATTTTTTATTTTATTTTATTAATATGAACACAGAAATAATGTATTTGTTGTTTTGCAAAGTCGAAATCATACACCTTTCTGCGAAATCACTTTAAGAAACATGATTTCCCATTTTAAAAATTATATTTCTTAATGATTTTTCATTGGATGCAATGATTCATATAAAAATGATGTTGCATAATAAATAAATAAAATTGGAAGGGCTCGACTCACATAGGCCTATGATGGGATTAATACTGGCGAGCTTAGCATAACTTATTCCCTGAGGAACGGCAAGGCTGGTGATGGTGATTCCGGCCAGCACATCGTACTTTAGTTTTTGCATATCGTACTTTGGGAGCCACTCAAAGATTGGAACAAAATACTCCAATAACTTTTTTGTTTTCATCAAACCGTTTGGCTCTTGCGATATCGGTTTGAATGGGTCGTCGGGAAAGAAGGTTTCTTTACATTTTGTTCTAAATTTTACTCCAAAGTTCCTCGGAGCCGAGAAGTTTACTCCCCGGCCCTTTGGTGACGAGGAAGAGCTTGTTATTGCACCCTCCATAATTACAAAAAAGCAATTGTATGTATGAATGAATACACACAACAAGCAAGGAAGAGGTAAAAATTTTGTGTTTCTTTTTTTTTTTTTTCGTCTCAGTTCTTTGTAGAGTAATTGCAGAGTATGGTTGTTTATATAGATGGATAGCCAAAGAAAGTGGGAAATACTGTTAAGAGATTTATTCCACGTTGACCCATGTTTAAATAGGGTGTGTGGTGTTCTTTTTCTTTTTATGGTTATAAAATCTGCTAATCTTATCTATACAGCAATTAATTCGGTGTCTAACATCCATATATCCATACTAGGTTATTCGCCAAATGCGAAATTTTTTTTTTTAACTGTATTTTAATGTTGTGTATAATTCAAATGAAGAAAGATAGAAAATCTGTCATATACATGAACGATGAGTCAGATTTTCAATTACAGAAACTTTTAAAGTAGTCAAAATAATTACCAAAGGGTCCTAAAAGTAAATTAAACTAATAAAATATATTGCGTATCTTTATGATTATAATTATAATTAATATCTGCATTTGTATAATGCTTTCTTTTTTCAAAAAAATTAATTTTAGAACACAAAAAAACGAAAATTTAAGTATATATAGAGTAGAATAACAATTTAACAATTTCCCTTTTTTATATTTATCAATAATTTAACTATTTATTTATATTATCAAAAAAAAAATATTTTCTTCCAAGAATAGAATATTACATTTTCTTATTATTATTTTTTTGTTCAATACTAAATTGATTTTTCGTATATTTATTAGAACTATAATATACCTGTTTCTCATTCTATAATTTCTAATAATTTACATAGATTTTTTTTTAAAACACTAGAATTTACTTGTAAATTTATTTGCATAGTTTCCCAAATGAATTCCAAATTTTTTTACCATTCATAAATAGAGAGTAATTCATCACACCTGAAATTTGGTTACCATTCACAACATTAGTCAATCTTATCGTTCTCAAACTGCATTGCTTCATATGGCAGTCACGCCTAAATGAAAATTAATTTGGTCATTTAATGAGACTTAGGGATTTAGAAAGGATTATTACCTTTAAGTTGATGATTGCCCGATGGAATCAGTCGAAAACATAACGAGAATCTCATTGGCTTTCTTGAAGTTAATCAACACATGAGCATCAAAACATATATTGCATCTATATAGTACAAGTCTAAATCTCTAAATCGGGAAATAAATCATCCTTGAGTGAAGGAGCAATCCATTGGATTTGAATATAAGTAATCTCCCATAGGTCATCGTCTTCCTTCTGCACTAAAATCTCTTTCTCCTTCATGGTACCGATCATGGTGGTCAAAAGTTCAGGCACAACCTCTTGAAGTTTGTTATCTCCATACTCTCCCAAATCCGCCTTCATACACGTATCCATTCTCCTCAACACTCCTAACCAAAAGGTTCTAAACTCAGCACTTTCTACAATCTGTTTCAAGTAAACCAAGAAGACGTTCATGAGCATTTTCATCGCTATCTTCAATGTCCCTTCCATGCTTCTCATCTCTCTTTCCGCGTTTTCGCGCCTTGAATAGTCTAGAAGCTTCTCATGCAAGTCATCAATTGTTGGGAATATGACATGGTCGATGCAATATATACACCCCGAGGGCGTAAATCCAAGATCTTCATGGCCCATGATGAAACTTTTTTCAAGAGACGTCACTGCTTTGTTCCTTATCTCTTCTCGGCGTGCAAGGGTCGTTTTTCGAAAAGCCTCGGAAAGTTTTAGGAAAAGATGATGAACAAAGTTAACCCCTCTCAAACTGTTTTCTTCCGCGGATGATGAACTGCTTGTGTTGCTTGCCGGGCTGTAGCTATTCACAGTTTCGGTAGAGGCGGTTTTGTACCATTTTATCAGCATTGTCACTGACTCTGCCATGAGATCCAATATTCTCAAGTTCTTCTCAACAGAACTATTTCTTAGAGCGACAAAACTGAAGGCACAATCGATGCAATAAGCGTAACTTGACTGTGAGAGATGCGAGGCGTTAAACGACATTAAACCGATGAGAGCATCGACGGCTTGGTCTTTGGTCTCTGGATGTCTTCCACATAAAGAAAGTAGTTGTAAAACACTTTTCCACCCAATATTGGTATGCAGATTAGTAGAGTAGTCTGTAATAATCTTGCTAACAAACTCGGTTATTGTATCGTAACATGTTTCGATGATTTCTTTATCTATCTTCCACATTATCGTTAAGGACCTAAAAATCAACTCCTCTGGTAAATGGTCTTGAAGGTTAGAAGCAAGAATCTTGATGCATACCCTAAATAAACCCGGAATCCCTTTTTCGACAAATGGAATGGGCGAAAAGAGCGGAAAATTTGCAACATTGAGTAGATATTCATGGTAGCTTGGCCAAAACATGTTGAACCGGTAGATGTTAGATAAGGCAATAGCTATGATCAAATCCCAACAGAATTTTACTGTCTCTTCCTCCTCTATCGCTGTACTAAACTTTTGTCCTTTTCCCGCAGCTGCGTAGATTAAAGAACGACCTAGATTCAACACCGCAACATCTGGCAACACCGAGCTCTTGCTAAATATTTGACCAATCCTGCATTGTTTTATGACTTTAAGATTTTGTTCAAACTCACTCATTCCAAGAGCCACAGATTCTTCCACACTGTCTAATGCCAAGAAGTGTGAGAACGGACCCATTAGACTAGAACCTTGTCGTCGGTTAAATTTTGTGTCTTGGTTCGAAACAATGTTCATGTCAGGTTCTGATCCACCATTGTTTAAGGTCTCTTCATCTGTGGTCTCATACTCAATGACAGACTGTGGAAGAAGTTGAAGCTTTCTGAGTTTCAAGAGACAGTCCACAATGTTCCTCCACCCTCCTTTGATAGAATAACCAAAGTTGTTAGCGAGTGTGAAAACCGCTAGAGTAGCCATTCTTGGTTTCATATCGTGACTAAATGCGAACAGAGTTTCTTCTGGTGTGGTGTAAGGGTTTAATAACGTTGTGAATTTACAAAAGGAAGCGATGAGCTCATCAAGAATGTCTTCAAGGCCATATTGAGCAACTCTAGCTATAGAGATCATAGCATCAACACATTCATGAAGCACTTCATCATCATCTGAATGTTCAAAGAACGCAGAAACAGCTGCTATTGATGGACCTGCAATGGTTGCAAACATATCCCTTCCTATTCTTCGATCGAACTGGCACATGCTAAAGGGTTGTGTCGTCTTTGTTCTGTTCATTAGCTCAATCCATCTGTTTGGATTCATTTCCACCGGACCTGAATGTGTCGATAGAGCGAATGCGGTTGTTGAAATGGATTGAAAAAGCTCAGAGAGGTATTCTCTTGGAAGGTCATTTCCCGCGTTAATTGCTCGGTTGTTACGGATAAACTCATCTTCTGTCATTTTCTTCTTAACCTGAGGATTATGTTGATCCGTGTTGAGCATTATAAGCGAGTAGCACAGAATATGAACAGTATCTTTGCTTGCAAAAATCTCAGATGATTGTTGTTTATAGAATCTCTCAGAGAAAGCTTCAATCATACGTTCAATCTTTTGCGACTCTCCCGGTAACCGAAATGACTCAAGAAATGTCCTTAACGCAGTATCAAGATTCATACCCGTGAACTCAAATGTATATGTAAAGCTTTTCAGGACACTAAGATGTAATTCATCAGGATCTCCAAGGTAATCTCCGATCATTGTCTTATCCAAACCCGGTGTAAATCTGAAAAATGAAGCTAATGCCATTGGATCAGGAGGATCTGAGACTAAGTAGTTATACTTCAAATACTCCAAACCCTTTTTCTCATCTCTGTTGAAATGATTTGCAGCAATCGCTAGCTTCCTCTTCTGCGCTTTCCTTACTCTTATATGATCAACCCACGTCTCAAAATCCTCTTTTGGCTTTTCTATCCAAAATGGTATGTACTCGTGAATCTCAACAGGGCTTGGCTTAACAGCATTGGACTGATTATCTTCTTCATCACCCTCATCTTCTTCTTTATCCATATTGTCAGCGATGTTGTGAATCAATATTACAAGACCTTCAAATGCTTGGATTTGCAGAGAGGTTAAAGGACCAGAGGTAGGGAAGGTGTGCCTGCAAAGAACTTTTCCGGTCTCTTCGAAAATATTTCTACACATCGGATCACAATCGTAGTTAACATAAGCTTCAACTATGAATGCGGGTTGTCGACAAAAGTTGATTAGCCCTTCAAGAGCAACTTCTTGTAACTGAAGGAAGCCTGTGAAAGCTGTAACTTTCAACAACACGAAGGAGAAGAAAGCTTCAAGTTGTAGCCTCATGAACCTAATAAATCAACACATTGTTAAACTAAGTTGAGAAGAAAAACAGATTTAGGTTTGAATGTAATAAGAAACAAAGGACTTACTTGCGGAGGAAGTGATATATATTGAGTATACAACTAGAGATCATAGATAGCACGAGAGGGCTTGAAGAAGCTCCATAATGGATCAAATGGTGAAACAAATCGTCTTGAACCATCCGAAGAAGCTTCGGGTGTTGCCCGATCGCATCACCGCTTAACTCAATTGCACTATTGATTAAAACCAAAGCGAAAATCTGGACATCTTCGTCCGCAGTGTGAACACTTGTCCCTTCAGAGTTCTCGACAACCTCAACTACATTGAGCAAAGAACATAAGAAATGGAAAATGTCGATGCAACATCTGATTCCATATCCGCCGCTCATGTCGATTTGGTCAGTGTCGGATTCTGAATCCTCACCACCTTCGTCTCCTCTGACCTCAAAATCGGGTAATCTAGAGAAGATGATCTGAATCAGCTCGTGCATTGTGTATCTTCCATTTCGTTGCAACAAATTTCCTCTACCGGCAGATTGTTGTACCACTTGGAAACATGTATTGACGATTGTGCAAACCGCTTGATCTTCTAATAAATCCTGTTTTATTCACAACTTATTAACGTGGCTTATTGTTATAAAAATTTAGAAGGAAAAAAAAAACATATTTATTTTCATTAAGTAAAAAAGGTAAAAGTTAAAGGCAAACAAAGAATTGAGGAGGAATGAACGTACGGAGGCTGGATGCTTCATGATTCCGATTAAAACTTGAAGAATCCTCATCATCACCGCATCTTCCGACACCAAATCTGTTTTCTCCAAACGACAACTAGTAATCCCCGAAACGATTGAATTCATAGCATCTTTAGCACCAGGTGTTTTCTCATCGAAAATCTCGATTTTAAGAATCTTCAAGATGGAAGAAAGGGCAACGGCTGTGGCGCTAGCCGGGATCTCATCGCTTTGAATAACTTCAAGGAAGGGAGAGAGGTAAACCGAAGGATCGATGGTGCGCCAATCCTGCTGAGGATTGAAGATAAGGGCTCTAAGAGATTTCAGAGATTGTAGGACAGATGAATCACAGTGGTCTGTTTCTTGGGGAGAAAGGTAACTTTCAGCAAGGGGTCTACGAATGACCGCTAGAACTGCACCAACCTCCGTGTTAAGCATGCACGATATGCCCAGCTCTTTTCGCTTTGCTTTCACCGCAACTCTTTCCATATCGCACCTTACCATACTCTTCTTACAGACAAAGAAGTAAAGTATTTACCAACCTGCTTTTTTCTTCTTCCTATTAATTTGTTTATGTACGGTGTTGCCTTAATAGTGCACATCCAAACTATATTTGGTATGTATATTTTAGTGGCTGAGACGTAGTGATGGGTGAGTTCAAACCATTTGTCTTCACATATCTAGGAAAACTCCATCATCATCCACCGTCAATTTCTCAATGGCTTAAGATAGAAATCAATGTAAGAAAAGAAAAATCAAAAGTAAGACACATTATTTGGATCAAACGTATGTATATTTTTTTTTTTTCGAAGTAAAATAAACTCTGCAATGTTGTTAAAACTCTACACTGTTGTTACAAAACTATCTTTCTTTGTTGGAGAATCATAGGCTGAACCATATGGTTGGAGACTTGGAGTGGAGATGATCTCTAGCGATCATTCAAAAACGCCAATTATAATGAAAGGGAATTTGCACTTGTGTGGAACCATTTTTGTAGGATTATGCTTTCCCATACTAAGCCAGACTTGTGCATAGCCTGAAAGCTTTATTTTCAATAACTTGTCCACCTCTTTGAGAATAAGAGAGGGAGTGAGGGTATTATAAAGTAGAGAAAACTGACGTCTAAGGAGCTTGAAATCCAAATTCAGACCATAACTTCATTTCTTTACTGGTCTTAGTATTTCCAAGAGTCTACTAATACCACCAAGATTGTATTAGCACAGTTAATTATTTTTAGAGATATCTTGCGAATTTTATTTTTTTGATGGCTTTCAATTTTCAACACAGTTAATTATTTTTTGATGGCTTTCGATTTTCAGCACAGTTAATTATTTTTCGATGGCTTTCAATTTTCAGCACAGTTAATTATTTTTTGATGGCTTTCAATTTTCAGCGCAGTTAATTATTTTTAGAGATATCTTGCGAACGTAAATGGCTTAAGATGAGCCAGAAAAACTAACTAAATTATTACGAGTTGACAGAAAAACTAAGATTTAAATAATAATAAATAAGATTTATTATTACAATATTTTAATGTTTTAATTGGATTTGGAGTTTTGTTATAAACAATCTTCATATTTAAGGTTTTATTAAATTTTTGTGATTTTGATTAATAATATTTTTTTTTTTAGAAAAAGAGAAGGATATTCAATAATTCTCGATACGACATTCGTGTGTAAATCAACGAAGTCAAGAAAAAAATATTTGCCAGGAATCAACAAACATTCTATAAGAGACTAGATGCCTCTTACATTTTTTTTCACAAACCCAATTGACTCAGTCAAACTGCTATATTTCTTAAAAAAAATTTCTTTTTTCTCGGCTCTATTTTTTTTGTTTCTAATAGTGTTACTTAGCTAATTCTACAGTTAAATTATTGTTTGCTGGAAAAAACATTTTACTTTTATAAAACTAAATAAAAATACAACAACAACTTTACAGTTAATAATATATCATATGTTTGAAAGCATATGCTTTAGTTTAGGACCAAACACAAATACAACGTGACATCAGTTGTTTTTTCGTAAATGGGCTTTTTTCCTCAAAAAAAAGGAAGAAAAAAAACTGAAAGATATCAAAATCTCACCTCTTTTTCACCTTCTTCTACTCCAATTCAAAACCCTAGTTGTTATTGTTTTTTTGTTCTTAGGTTTTATCCGTAAGCTCTTCTTGTTTCTCACATTTTCCTCAATTTCGCTCTCGAGTACGATTAACAATGCATGGCCATCACGATGATGTTCACTTCTCTTCATCTTCTATCAGAATCCATTCTCCATCTTTCAAAGAGCACTCTTTCCTTACCAATCTCCAATCCTGCTCTAAAACCTTAGTCTCTCAGCTCTCAAATACTCGTGACTCGCTGAATCGAATGTTTGAATCGCTAAAGAATCGCCACATTCCTCCACGTTTTACCCAAACTCGACCGGTTCGTCGTTCCAATTCACCGACTCAGATGCTCAATTCCGTAACTCAGCTTATGATTGGGAAGTCTTCACCAATTTCATTGTCGCTTATTCAGTCTACCCAATTGAATTTGTCTGACTCAGGAGTTGAAAATATTGAGATAATCCGAGGACTAAACTCGCCTCTGCTCTGCTGTGCCTCTTTGTCTCTAACTAGACCTAACGAGTCGACTCAGTCTGTGGACGGGAAGGATACAATACAGCAGCAGAAGGGTCACTCGGTCAGTAGAAACGCGGAGGAACGAGTTCTGATTAGTGAAGTGTTAGTAAGAACGAAGGATGGTGAGGAACTTGAGAGGAAGGACTTGGAAATGGAGGCATTGGCTGCTTTGAAAGCTTGTCGAGCTAATTCAGCATTAACCATTCGTGAGGTACAAGAGGATGTACATAGGATTATAGAAAGTGGGTACTTTTGCTCTTGTACGCCTGTTGCTGTTGATACACGCGACGGAATACGACTGATGTTTCAGGTAATATTATTGATTATTACTCGTTTGAAAAACTTATTCTTGGAGAAAAAAGGTCTCTTTTTTTTTATGTTTTGGGATACAAATAATTCTCATTTTCTTGCCATAAGGTAGAACCAAACCAAGAATTTCGTGGGTTAGTCTGTGAAAACGCAAATGTTCTTCCTTCCAAGTTCATACAGGAAGCTTTTCGAGATGGGTTTGGTACGCATCCTCTAATTTTTCTTGTTGTTTTTCTTTTGCAATGTACTTAGCGTTCAGTTCATTTTTCTCTTTGAGGGTAAAATTAATTTATGATACTGGAACTTTACAAAATTTCAAGTGCTGATGAAGATCAAAACTTTTGTAACCCATGGTGTAAAATGTGTTAGCCTTGAATAAAGAAGATATATTAGGGGTAGTTGGTATGCCCAAAATGTTTCCATGCTCCAAAACAGAGCATTATTTGAAGTTTCACTTAGTTTACATGTAAATGATGAGGCTAGTGAGGTGGGTTCCTTGTGTTTGGTGTGTGTTTGATTGGATAGGGTAATTGTTAGTAAATGTTGGTGTGAAGTTGTGTAGGGAAAGTGATTAATATCAAGAGACTGGAGGAAGCTATTACATCCATCAATGGCTGGTACATGGAGCGTGGTCTTTTCGGAATTGTAAGTGTTCTTTGAATACCGTAAATATTATTCCAAGAAAATATTTTACATCCTGGATTCAGTTTTTTACTTTGTGGTTAGAATCGTCATTCTGTTGTCTGCCATTGCAGGTTTCAGATATTGATACGCTTTCTGGAGGTATAGTAAGGCTTCAAGTTGCTGAAGCAGAGGTTAACAACATATCCATCCGATTCCTTGATCGTAAGACGTAAGCTGGTGCCAATCCCACCCTTTTGAATGTAGTTTATATTGGTTTAATTGTAGGCAATTCTGGATGGCACTGGTAGCTTCCTTTTATTTCAACTATTAGATTACGATTTCATTTGACAATGATGCCTTCTATATTTAGCGGGGAACCAACTAAAGGGAAGACTAGCCCTGAGACAATACTACGACAACTTACAACAAAGAAGGGACAGGTATTTTTTGGGCATTTCTCAGTTTAGATATAAAGATAAGTCGCTGACTAAAACATCATAGTCTACCTGGGCTGTATTATTATGTTAAAAACCACTTCTGATTGCATCATCTATTTATGAAATCCTTTGGAGATCTTATATTGTATTAAGGTTAATCACACTTTATGGTATCATGTATGTTTCTTCATAAATTTTGGCCTTAAAGATTTGTCTTTATGCATGAGCCTCAGTAGGACCTCTACATATACATCTTGTCTAATCTGGCTTTTGGTCGATGTAGGTCTACAGCATGCTTCAAGGGAAGAGGGATGTAGACACTGTACTAGCCATGGGAATCATGGAAGATGTTAGTATTATTCCTCAACCTGCAGGAGGTGAGTAAATGTATTCCTGTACTTTCAGCTAATGCTTTTAATTTTCATTTTGTGCTTAAGGTGCAGTAGTATGAGTGGAGAAAGTAAATGCCTTGCTTATCCTTAGGCACAATAACAATTTTTTTGACAGTGTCTGATTCTGAAACGTTCTACTTGTCCTTGTTTTTTTATTCATGTGATTGTTAGATAGCGGGAAGGTTGATTTGATCATGAACTGTGTCGAGCGTCCCAGTGGAGGCTTCTCTGCTGGTGGTGGGATATCTAGTGGGTAAGTTTAAGTTTATTTGCTACTTACAGCGATTCACTTTTTTTCTTTGGTAGCTTGATGACAAGGTTTGTCCGATTCTTTTTTTGTAGGATCACAAGTGGCCCCCTATCAGGACTAATTGGAAGGTAACATCATATGACATTGCTGTTTCTTGTAACATGAAATTATGTATATTTTATTTGGAAAAACGATTCATTTTTAATTCTGGCCCAGGCTGTGTGTATTCATAAATACATTACTGATGCTTATCTTATGCAGCTTTGCTTATTCCCACCGCAATTTGTTTGGGAGAAACCAGAAGCTTAACGTTTCACTAGAGAGGGGTCAAATTGACTCTATATTTCGAATAAACTTCACTGATCCGTGGATTGAAGGAGATGACAAGAGGACATCCAGATCTATTATGGTTCAGGTAAAAAACCTTTACTGGTTCTGGCTCTGTTTTTTTATCTCAATGAGAATGCTAAGTTGAATAATAGACTAATGCTAAGTTGAATAATAGACTAACGAGCTTCTTATTGTGCTAGAATTCAAGAACACCGGGGAATCTTGTTCACGGCAATCAACCAGACAATAGTAGTCTCACAATTGGTCGGGTTACAGCAGGTATTGAATACAGTCGTCCATTCAGGCCAAAGTGGAGTGGTACTGCTGGACTTATATTCCAGGTATATACTGTTCCCAATATTTTCAAGTTTCTGTACCAATTCAGAGCAATATTGGTGTTAAAGCAATTACATTATATGTTCTTCTCGTCTCTGATTAGATCCAAAGTGGTAAACTTTAGATTTCGTTTTAATTTTAATGTTTCAGCATGCTGGTGCTCGTGATGAACAAGGAAACCCTATCATTAAGGACTTCTACAGTAGCCCTCTAACCGCAAGGTAATATGTCCCAAAGTATGAAATGTCTTTGGTTTTGCTCACTGTTTTCACCAATGCTGTATTTGGCCATATGAATTTGATAGATGCTATTTTTATGTTTGCTCATGTAGTGGTAAGACCCATGATGATACCTTGCTAGCAAAACTTGAAAGCATTTATACTGGCTCAGGTGACCGAGGATCAACAATGGTCAGTCTGATACTTCTGTTGGTATATCTTCCCCTTCTTTTTTCAGTGCCTAATACTATCTGTATATCTATACCAGTTTGCGTTTAACATGGAACAAGGGCTTCCTGTTTTGCCCGAATGGTTATGTTTCAATCGAGTGACTGCTCGTGCCAGGAAAGGCATACACATTGGACCAGCTCGTTTTCTTTTTAGGTATGCTAACCTCCTTTGCAGCATAGAAATTTCTTGAGCTCTCTATTCGCCTTTTGGGATTCGGATCATCATTTCCCAAGTTTTATATAGCATATCTTACCTTGTTCATGTTTATAGTCTGTCTGGTGGACATGTGGTGGGAAACTTTTCACCTCATGAAGCATTCGTCATCGGTGGAACAAACAGCGTAAGAGGTTACGAAGAGGGCGCTGTAGGTTCTGGTCGGTCATATGTAGTTGGTTCGGGGGAGATGTCTTTCCCAGTGGTGGGGTTTTTCTCTGAACATTCCTAAGATCTCATTTCCCAATGGTGTAAATATTATGACTCTCATTCTTGCCCTATTGTGCAGAGAGGACCGGTCGAAGGCGTTATTTTTACAGATTATGGCACTGATCTGGGATCAGGATACACCGTCCCAGGTACAGACTAGGCTTTCGTTCTTTTATCCTTCTGAGTCTTTCCATAAATGCTTGTAATAGCTTTAGAATCACAGCCTCACAGGGAACCTTCATCTTTGTTATTTTCTGCCCTTTAGGTGATCCTGCGGGGGCAAGACTGAAGCCCGGAAGTGGTTATGGGTATGGTTTAGGGGTGCGTGTTGATTCCCCATTGGGGCCGCTACGCCTTGAATATGCCTTCAACGATCAACAGGCGGGAAGGTTTCACTTTGGGGTTGGTCTGCGGAACTAAATTTTCCTGTTTTATTTGTTTTTCTTTTTAGATTTGTCCTTGATTCTAAAAGTGTTTTGTCGGCCTTTGTCGTACATTCATCTAGATGATGTTTGTTTATTTTGATCATTTATATCATCTAATTTAACTCACTGTTTTGTGACTGGTTGTGAATCGAGATGTCGCGTATGAATGCTTTTCATGTAGATGTTATTTATTTTACCATACTCCCAGATTCATTTAAATTACTAATAGAGCTAAGATTAGGATTTTTTTTTCTCATCCTAGTATGAACTTGATTTTTCTCCTTAGGATGACACATGATCGTGAGCAAACTATTCTCGACGCAATTGCAAAGCCTGAAGAAATATCTGATGGAGAAAGTGGAAATAACTAAAAATTTGAAAACAGTTCTTTTAGTGCATAGTGGACAAGGACTTCATCGTAGTTTCTGATAATAGTTTTCCTCTAATATGGTCGTGTTTGTAAAGATTTATCCAAGTAATTCCGGATTTGCTTATCTAAGCACTTGGAATGCTCAAATGGTCTATCAGAAACCAGCTATAACATACACCAACGTAGTTCGAAGAGGATACAATAATCCCCTAAGGTCTAATTTTTTCATGTGCTATTTTACAAGGATGAAATGAAACTACGTATGGCATCGGTCATTTGAGAATCATATTCAGGTCCTTCCATCTGGAAATGGCTAACGCCTTCAATGAGGTGTGTTTCAGTACGTCCCACTGCAGATTTCAGCTTCTTCTTTAGCTGGCTAACACTAGTGAACCCGTCTTGTGTTCCCATAACGAAGAGTTTGGGTTTAGGGGATGAGAGAATGGCCTTGTGGTGCCGCCCAAACAGAATCGAGGCCATTAGGCCAAATGGGTATCCCAAACTCACATATCCCACCACTTGCTCTACTTGCTCCACCGCTGATCCTGCGATTGGTGCACCTGCCATAGAGTCATAACTTCATTTTTTTTCCTTTTACAATATACAGAAGTTGGCATGAGATATCAAATTTGTCTCAGAATATTCATTAGAAGAGAAATGTGATCAATTCATCAATTACACACATCATATCAGAAACTTAGTCGGTCACTATGATCAGTATGGGTAGGAGATGTATTAGATGCTGTAGTATTCATCTACAAATTTCTTATTTCTTCTTGGTTATATGCTCAGCAAGAAATAAAGGAAAATCAATTATGTGTGAAAAACACATAAAAGATGCAAGTTTACCAATAAAAGGGGACACTGAAAGCAATCCTAGAACTGATACTTTCATAGTCTTTAAAAAACTCCTGAAAGGATTCATATCAATTGCAGTTATGCATATGTATAAGGGACATCAAACAAAATTATGACACACAAACAAGAAACAGAGTTATCTAGGTAGCTAAGAAGAACAAACGAGAATTTCCTTTGTTTCAACAAAGAGAGGGAAACTGTAACATCTGATAAAGTCTTCCACAAAATCACCTAGACGCTCTAAATTGAATCTGTTCAAAGTTAAGACAATGCTAATCTTCTTCTTTCCACAGTGGATTGAACTTTCTTACTCCATTCTCATCTTATAAGGCCATCATCTATACTCAACCATCAAACGTGGAAAACACCAAATAGGAACAAGAAAAGATGCTTAATCTACCCGACAAGAATTACATCGACTAAAACCACTTAGAGAAACACGAGAGAGAAAATGGAACTTAATTGCAATGGTGACTTGACCAACACCAAACCGTAACAAAGTTATCTCAGCTGATAATATCAAGTAAATGAGCAAACTCCTCATCACCTGCCACAGTGGAGTTGGCAACTTCAAACAAAAGAACAAAAGCATAACCTAGAACCAATTATCCTGTCATCAATCCGTGATAATGCTAATGAGAACTGAATAAGTATAAAAAGGGTCACATTTTGAAGTTAACTATATCACAAAAACCAACAGATCAAACACAGCTCAAATATTAATTTGAACAGAAAGCAATGACCTCAACCTGTATACGAATCCATACATTGAACTCGAAATCAATTGTTACAGATTAACTTGTAAGAAGCATTATCAGATCGAACACAAAAATCAGAAACACGAATCAGAGCATCATATTTTTAACTTGCAATCAAATTCAAACTAAACCCAGATCAACAATTAGCACCAAAGGGGTCAAATTTGAAAAAAGTGAATGCATAGAAGAACCTTACCAGCAGAAGAACCCACGAGCAGGATCCTATGAGCACCGATATTCTCACAAAGCCACCGACAAACAGCGACCACATCCTTGACCTCAGCAAAGCCCGTAAGAGTAGCTCTTCCGGTGGATTTTCCGGCACCTCTTGTATCAAAAGTGACAGCCTTGAAACCCTTAGATGCCAATTCAGAAGCTATGCCTTTGAGCAGAGCTTGACAACCACCCAAAAGCGAGAACGGGTGGACCAATACTATTACCAGATCCCCTTCGTCGCTGACTACTTCTTCGTTTCTGGGTTTGAAGATTCTCGTGTGAAGCTTCACCCCTTCCTCCGAATCAACGCTACACGATTCCACTATAAAGTTTGACGACATTTTCAGAGGGAGAGAGATGAATGAAACTTTCGTGTTTTTTTTTTGCTTTTTTTTTCAAACTCAACTCCACATTCTCATTAATACGAAGTAAGTGTCAGGCCGATACATGCCACACAGGCCCAGTAAGATGAAATTTTTGTTTTTTTTTTTAAAACTCAACTTCACATTCATTAATACGAAGCAGGTGCCTTTGGTCAATACAAGCCACATAGGCCTCAATAATAGCCATAAGGGTCAAAGGTTTCCTAAACCGGAGCAACCAAAGTTTCCAATAGTTCTTTGGAAACTTTTGTTTTACATCTTAACTAGGTACTAACTTGATTTCAATTTTTTAGAACTAAGGGATTATACTTTTTAAAATAAGATGAAATTGTATTGGATTAAGGATTTTAGAAGATTTTGATTTTTTTTTGCTTAAAATCACATGTTATTCAAAAAATCTCTGATCAAATTATATGTTATTGAATTTGGAATTCATGTAAAATCATTCAAAATCATTTACAATCTCTTGTTATTCAATGAATAATTTACAGAAATCATATCAAATCTAATGTTATTCAAAACATAACAATTCTTTTTGAAAAAAATACTCATAGTAATTTTGAGAGACTTTCAATACTCTTTTAGTTGAAAAATAGAGATGAGAAAATTACACTGCCAAAGGTGTAATTTCGAGTGATTTCAAACAAAAAAACAAATATGTGGAGAAATACTCATCAACGATCTTTATGTCTTTCGATTTTGATTTCTCCTCGATTATTCTGGAGTTCGGATTCAGATCGTCGAAGTTAAGTAATCTTCGAGTTTACTAATGCCGCTGAAATCACAGCCACAACTTCCGGTGTCTCGTCGCGACGTCATATGGTTTCGATGGAAGCTAATTATTACTTTCTCCGCCGCATTCAAGTCATTGAATCAAGACAACTTCACATTCAGGATACCAGAATCGTTGTAACAACTTCCTCTTCGTCTCTTTTCTTACTCCATTGAACTTCTTGAATTGAGCTAGGGATAGCTTCCTCCGAAAATCCTAGACCAATTTAACTCTTGTGACCTCTTACCATTTGTGTTTGATGTGCTGATGGTTAAGGGTATTCCGCCTAATCTCCTGTAGATGTTAAGTTAACTTGAATATTACCATATTTTTCATTTTAAAAGTAACATTTTTAATAAGAAATTTAAAATTGTGACGGACCACAATATGGTTTTAAGTATAATGTATTAAGTATACATCTCCAAATGTTATCATTCACATGAATACACGGGTTTTCCGATGATCTTTAAAAGCCGACAAACAAGAATTCTCAAACAAAATCGACTAGTAACTATAAACTAATGGTTTGTGTTGGTGTTATCGATATGTTACTATCCATATTTAAATCTATACTAGATGATCACCCGCGCCTTGCGCGGGATGTTAGTAATCATATAACAAAAATGAAACGAGAACTCAATCGGATTTATTGCAATCCTAAATCTTGAATGAACAGTTTTTCTTCTGAGTAATAACAAAGATGCAATGGCTGAAGATGCATCACACTCTTATCACTGGATCCCATCAAAACTCCGCAGGTAAGCGTGTTTGGGCGAGAGTAGTACAAGGATAGGTGACCTCCCGAGAAATCCTCGTGTTGCATCACATGTAATATCGTATGTTACGAAAATACTCATTAACAACATATATACATTTTGCATATAAGAGATTAAGAGAGTATGTTGACTCAAAAAATAAAAAACTAAGAGAGTATTGCACCATCGTAATCTGAATAAAGCCCAAACCAAAGTCCAATACAAAATCTTCTACCTTAGCCCACCCATCCTAATCGAGATGATGCGATTCGACCCGTCGTCAAACAATTTATCTTACTATTAAATCAGGATCTTCACTATTGCACTTTTCGCAATAATAATTTTGATTGCCTTTTACAATAACATCCGAGTCAAAATCATCATCAAAAACATGTAATACCTTTTTTGAACATTTTTTCCAACTCAAATAATACCATCCCATATCTAAATCAATTTTATGATTGTGCCCATGGTAATACAATTTTCGACCTAGATTTAAAAAATTAGGACCCTTATTTAGAAAATAAAAACTCTTTCGTAGTTTAACAATAAAATTAAAAGAACTTTAAAAATTAAAAGAACATAATTTTTATTATTGTAATTAATAAAGTTATCTATAATGTTTCTAAAATCTCCTTGATCGTTTTCCTTTTTGTTTTTACAAAAAAATCTTCTCTATCACCAACTCCACTAATTGGTAACAATGAAGGTGAATTTGTGATAACCAATTCAAGGTTATCTTTTGGTTGACAAAAAATATAAAAACTAACATTTTGGTCGATTAAAACCACTTCTAGAGATTCTCCAGCACCAGAGGTGTTCTGTTTCCAAAAACGAACAATCTTAACTTTTATCTTCCACAAATTTTTGTATAGTTTGACATCAGAAAAAAGAAAAGACATTATATTGTCTATAATGAATTTTATTTGAACAATAGTATTTTTTGGGTATGATTTGAATATGATGAAAATAGAAAAGGTTAGACTAATAATTATGAAATAAAATACTTTACGAAAATAGAAAATTTCAAAAAACTGTTGTACATTTATGTTAATATATAGGTTTAAAAGAAACTTCCATTTTTACCTTTTTATATGTTAATTATCATAGTAAAATTTGTATATATTTTGCAATTTTTGTTTATGAATTGTTTCCAAAATCGTAAGAAAGAATAAATATTAAAGAAATTTTCTATTTTACCTATTTATATGTTATTTATCATAGTTGAATATATTTTATAATTTTTGTTTATGAATCGTTTCCAAAATCGTGGGGTGAAATAAATATCACACAACTATTTAACTAATAAATATTTAAATCTCCTTGATTGTTGCAACTTATATGTAAAGTTTCTAATTTATACATGTTTTTTTAATAAACTGTTATTATGTTTATATTTTCATTTTTTCTAATTTATATTTTTATATTTTGAAATTTATATTTCTAATTTATATTTTAAAATTAGTATAATTTAAAAGTTTTATATATTTTAAATAAATATTTAAATCTCTTTTTTAAATAAATATTTAAATCTCCTTGATTGTTGCAAATATTATTATATTTTTTATAAACTGTTATTATATATATATATTTTTAAATGTTTCTAATTTTTGTTTATGAATTACGTTTTTTAAATAAATATTTAAATCTCCTTGATTGTTTTAAATGTTATTATATTCTTTATATTGTAAGTCTTCCTTATAAAATTAGTAATAATAATGTTTAGTTATACCATATATATATAAATGTTACCTAAAAAAGATGTAACAAATTTGGTAAAAAAAATTAAATAATCAAGTATGTCAAATAATGTATAATGACAGTATAATGTAATTTTTCTAGTAAACGAAACATATTTTTTTTTTGAAGTTAATGAGACGTTGACACGTAAGCATAACATGGTTGTAATATTTGGTAAGTTCAGTTTTTGGACCGGGTCTACACAAATAACCCCAGCACGTTGTAGTACTTAGGGATCGAATCCACATGGATCAAGTGCTGCACTACGAATTATAGAGAATGATTAAGAAGCTAAGCCGAAAATAAAAGAGTTTGTAATAATAACAATTGTAAACTAAACAAAAGCGGTAAATAAAAAGGCTAACGAAGAAAGATTGATAAATATAAACGCTAGATCAGGGGAATTCACAAGGATTCAGGGATCGAGAACCAGACAATTATTCAGGGATTTATAACTAGGAACCATCTTAAACTACAAACACGATAAATTCAATCACGTCAGGCATCAAATATCTTTATCGAACAACCTAATTGTCGCTATGATTGTCGATAAGCTTTTCAAGGGCTCAAGTTTGATTGTTCACTTGCCTTCATAACTTTCGTTGGTCAAGGACAATCCAAAAGTCCTATCCAGTTAATCCTATAAGCTTTTGGAGAATATAATCAACTTAAGATCAAAGACTAGATTCAATCGTTGTCGCCAATCTTAAACTCAAACACAAATGTATAATCAATCCACTTTCGTGGTATCAATCACTTTGTCTAGAAATTTAAGGTTCTAAAACTTCTTGTTTGGAACTCAGGATTCAAAACAAGCATTAATAACAAGTTCGATTTGTTCACAAGTTTGCCTTAGCATCAACTTTCGTTGGCTAAGGACAAATTGCTCACCTATGTTCTATCAAGCAACCTATAACACTTTTGGTGGATAGATTAAACCTCAGTTCATAGACTAAATGATCAGTTTAGTCTCTAAACACACATAGGTGAAGATGACAAGATTCAATCTATTAATTCAAAGCAATGATAGATGAAGATCAAATATCAATACCATCTATGTCTAGTTCGTGATGAATTCCTTTGAAAACCCCCAACCTAACAAGGATACTACTCGACATAATTAGAGAAAGCAAGAAGAGACAAACAGAAATTCATAAACATCGAACAAGATTGTTTAAGGGATAAGAAATATTCTATGGATGATGAATCGAATGTGTTCTTCTTCCAAACTTACAAGATTATATAAATGAGAGAGTTTTTACAAGTTTTTCACTCTAGAGAGAGAATGAGTTACAGAACATCCATTGTCGAACAATGGCGAAAATCATATTAAATACACTCAAAACGAGTTCTCAAATAAATATCTAAAATAGGGCGGCCTCGATCGGTCGATCGGGTCGCAGTCGATCGGTGTGGATCGGTCGATCATGGGTGCCATGGTCGATCAGAAGTCTCCGCTGGAATGATGGAATGTTGATCGATCGATCATACACGCCCGATCGATCGATCATCTCTCGATGCTTATTTCTCGCAGATCTGGGATTGACCGGCTTGATAAAACGGGCATAACTTTTGAACCAGATGATAATGACATGAAACCAGTACCAAATGAAAGCTAACTCAAAGAGCTATCTTCTCCAAAAATCATCAAAATCCAGCATGGGAAAGATAATAAACGAAAAGCAAACTTATCCTTCATAATCATCTTGGCTCCGCTTTTGATGCTTATCCATTGCTCTTTGCGAACTTAGAAGTTTTCCAACCTGTAAAGACTCTAAAACACAAATAAAATACACAAAGACCTACTAAAATGATGGTTAAAATCCATCAAAACCGTAATATATCAATATTCCAGATAAACACAAAGTTATTTTGCTAAAATGGTTCTCAATTAATATATAGAGGATATTTTGTGTCTATCATCTTTTTCAATATTTATGGTGGATAAATAAAAATATTTGAATATTGAAGTTAATATGCATGAAAGATGCAAATCACTGAGACCAAAATCTTTTGAAATAAGTTCCTGATTTTTCTCCAGTCAAAAAGGGTTACTAAATCAATAAATTTGCTTTAATTTTTGGATTCTCTTAAGGAATATCACATGCAATTAACTTTGTTAACCATAAATGTCAAATAAAATACATTAAAGTCTCATAATTTCAAAATCATTCAAAAAAGAAATTAAGGGGGTGTTATTGTTTTAGTGATTTTTAAAGAGTTATAAGTTTTAAAAAGTTTAATGTTATTCAATCTTAACTTTTAAAAACTCTATTAAAATCTTATGTTATATGATAAAATTAGAATTAAAAGCGTTATTGAATTGATGATTTTAAAAAGTCATTAAAACTTATCCGTTATTGGATTAAAAAGATTTTAACCAACTTTCAGATTATATTAAAGTTTAGTGTTATTGGTTTACTGATTTTAAAATTTTTTGTTCACGTGAAACAACTTTTAAAAACTTTCAAAATAATAGATGTTAAAGTGAGATTTTCAAAGTTATGTTTTTCTAAATACTATGAAAATCTCTGAGAATATGAGAAAATTATATAAATTCTCTAACAATTCCTTAAATTCTACAGTTATCATAATCATTAAGATTCTACTTAAATCACTAAACCAATAACACCCCCTAAGAGTATCATTTCCACTTTTTATTGTTGCTTAAACCCAGCAGCAAATCACGTTGATCAAACAAACAAAAAACATCCCTGCAATTTCAAAAGTTTGTGAAGAACATTTTTTTATTCCTTTAACGTTTCTTTTTCTTTCCAATTGTTTTCTTCAAAATACGACAGGAAATGGCGGAATGTTGGAATAACTTCAAGGGATATCTTTTTCCCGACAGGTTGGAATGTTGTTTGTCCGGTATCATGGAGGAATAAGTCATTCTCCGGCAGAACATGTGTTGGATGAGGATGTTGATGCAGCCGGTTTGGCCATATTGGAGTTTCTAGAGTCTCAAATGTAAAACATTCTTAAAAAAACACAAGAAATATATGAGAAAGAGAGTGGAGTCTTGTCTCATAGAGACTCCATGAAATGTACAGTGTCAGTTTTTATTTGTCGTTGTGTACTCTTTGGAACTGCATTTATATAGAATTAGTCCGATTCTAAAAAAGTATGAAACATGGTTAGCTTACCTTTAATGGTAATGTCCAATGAACGCAATAACTTGATGGTATCTTCCAATAATTTGATGAAAATAGTCTATCTTTGATTGCAATGTTATGTGTCTATCATATTTTTTAATATTTATGGTGGATAAATAAAAATATTTGAATATTGAAGTTAACTATATTATGTTCCGTGCTACCGCACAGATTGAAGTTTTTTTAAGATTCAATATTATAAATTTGTATTTACAGATTATAAATTAATAAAATAAGTGCTAAATATATATATATATATATATATTAGTTATATCAAAATATGTATTCAATTAAGTTTAATATTTTGATATTAGTTATATCAAAATTAAGTATATTTTAGTTGATATTAAATAAATTTTAAAATTTGATAAATATTTATTTATTAAGATATTATGTTGTTTTTACCCAATGAAAATAATAATAATACACTTAATGAATCAATTAATTTTTTTCTTTAAATGATTTATTCCAGTGATATTATTATTTTATTTTTAAAAACTTTAAGGTTAGATTATAAAAAGTATTTCCATAATATTATAAAGAGGATAATTCTTTTAAACAATTAAATATATAAACATTATATTATTTTATTTAAATAATTTATTAAATTATAATGTTATTTAAGTAAACTTTTAGTTTAATATGTGTATATCAATTTTATTTCTTAATAAAATATGATAATATATTTTAGATGAAATAATTTTTAGTATGTAAATTAATAATTGTTTTTAATTTTTCTTATTTTTGAAATTAGTTAATAATAGTTAACATATTTACTTCTTTCTATATTATAATTTTAGTTTTAATTATTTTATTTTTTTATTTTTTTTGAAATGAAGTTGAAAAATAGATTTTGTGAAAAAAAATTAAATATATCTATTTTCTTCAAAATGATAATTGTTAAGACATTTTTATTCTTAATAAATTTTTATTTGTTTTTAAAAGCAATGATACTGTATGTAAATTTTAACAAATTAAATGTTATTTTCAAATGTGTACTTTCCAAATATTTCAAATATTAGTAAGAGGATATGCATGAAAGATGCAAATCACGGAGACGGAAATCTTTTGAAATAGGTTCATGATTTCTCTCCAATGAAAAACGATTACTAAATCAATAAATCTGCTTTAATTTCTGGATTCTCTGCAATTAATTTTGATTAACCATAAATGTCAAATAAAATACATTAAAGTCTCATAATTTCAAAATCATTCAAAAAAAAATTTAAGCTTATCATTCCGCTTTTTATTGTTGCTAAACCCAGCAAATCACGTTGATCAAACAAACCTCAAAAAACCCTGCAATTTCGAAAGTTTGTGAATAACAACAAATTCATTACTCTGTTCAGGTTTGGATCTTTCTTCAGAACATTTTGTGATTCCTTTAACGTTTATTTTTTCTAATAGTTTTCTTCAAAATACGACAGGAATGGCGGCGAACGGTACCGGAAACGGAAACAGAAACGGTAACGGAAACGGAGATTTCTCACTGAAAGAGAGATGTCCCAAAATCGGCAATGGTGGTGGTAACGGCGGTGAGAAGCTTACGTCGTCGTTCGATCTCGTGGAAGCGATGCATTTCCTTTACGCTAGAATCGTCCGTGCTCGAGCCTTACCGGTCAAAGACTCCTTCGTCGAAGTCAAAATCGGAAGCTACGAAGGAAGAACAAAACAGAGCTTAAACTCAAACCCTAACCCTGAGTTTCATGAAGCCTTCGCCTTCACGAAAGCTCGTCTTCAAGGGAATATCTTAGAAGTGATCGTACGAAACAGAGATTGCAAAAACGATGAAGAGATCGTCGGGAAATGTAAGTTCGATGTTGCGGAGATTCCGACACGTGTCCCTCCTGATTGTCCATTGGCTCCTCAATGGTATAGATTGGAAGATAGGAACGGTGTCAAGATTGGAGGAGAGATTATGGTATCTGTTTGGATTGGGACACAAGCTGATGAGGTTTTCTCGGAGGCTTGGCATTCGGATTCCGCAACTGTTACGGGAGAAAACGTGGTGAACACGCGATCTAAGGTTTATCTTTCACCGAGGCTTTGGTACTTGCGAGTTAACCTAATCGAAGCTCAGGATTTGGTCCCCTTGCATCAGAACCGGACCAATCCAGAGATTCTGATCAAAGGGTTTCTTGGAAACGTTGTTGTGAGGAGTCGGATTTCGCAGACGAAGAGTGTGAATCCTTTGTGGAATGAGGATATGATGTTTGTAGCGGTAGAGCCCTTTGAGGACAGTTTGATACTTAGCGTCGAAGATAAGGTAGGGCAGAGAGAAGAGATTTTAGGAAGGTGTGAGATAAAGTTATCTCAGGTTGAGAGAAGGCTGTCTCCTGGTCTAGTGCCGGCATTGTGGTACAACGTGGAACACATTGGTGAGACTGGAGAAGCGAGGAGATTTGCTGGGAGGATTCACTTGCGGCTTTCTTTAGACGGAGGTTATCACGTTATTGATGAATCGATTCAGTATAGCAGCGATTACAGAGCTTCAGCAAAGCTTCTATGGACTCCAGCTATTGGTGTGTTGGAGCTAGGCGTGTTAAACGCTACAGGTCTAATGCCGATGAAGTCACGAGACTGTCGAGGAACAACCGATGCGTATTGCGTAGCGAAATATGGAACAAAATGGGTGAGAACGAGGACGATTGTAGACACTTTTGATCCAAAATGAAATGAACAGTATACTTGGGAAGTCTATATATGATCCTTACACGGTGATAACAATTGGTGTTTTTGATAATTTGAATCTGTTTGGTGCGAGTAACGAAAATCGTTTGATCAAGGATTCGAGGATCGGGAAGATCAGGATACGTCTATAGACCCTTGTAACCTCAAAGTTCTACACCCATTCTTATCCTTTAATGGTTTTAAAACCAGATGGGGTTAAGAAAATGGGCGAGATTCAGCTTGCGGTTAGGTTCACCACAACATCTATGATCGATATGCCCAGAAATACACAGAGCCGTTGTCCGCAAATGCATTACATATCTCCATTGTCTATTTACCAATTAGACAGCCTTAGACACCAAGCGACTCACATTCTCTGCATCAAGCTCGGGCGCAATGAGCCAGCACTTGGAAGAGATGTTGTAGAGTATATACTGGATGTGGGATCAAACATTTGGAGTCTAAGAAGAGGAAGAGCAAATTTCGAACGTCTTATCGCGTTTTTCGATGGCTGGATCGATGCTTGCAGATGGTTTGATGAGGTTTGCAAATGGAAAAGCGCCGCGACGACTGTTTGGATCCATGTCGTTTTCTTGTTCGTTGTTTTTCTCCCTAAGTACTGCGTTGTCTCGTTGCTACTATACTGCTTCGTGTTTGGGTTATACAGGTTCATTTTGAGACCGAGACATCCTCCACACATGGATATAAAGCTGTCTAAAGCTGATTCAGCTTTGCCCGATGAGCTAGACGAGGAGTTTGATGCGTTTCCAAGAGCGAAATCTGGTGATGTACTGAAAAAAAGGTATGATAGGTTGCGTGGGATCGCAGGGAGGATGATGATTGTGTTGGGAGATTTGGCTACACAAGGAGAAAGAGTGAAAAGTTTGTTGAGTTGGAGAGATCCAAGAGCAACGTCTCTGTTCTTAGCCTTCTGTTTTGTTAGCTGTGGAGTGATTTGTTTCGTCTCCATGAAGTTACTGCTCACGTTACTTGGTTTCTACGTCATGAGACATCCTAGGGTAAGGGTTTTCAATATACCTTCTATTCCTCAGAATTTTTTAAGGAGATTACCATCAAGAGCTGATAGCATCTTGTGAGTGTTGAATTACTGATCTATCGTTTGTTTTTAGTCCGAATCTGATACGGGTTATTATTTGTATCACTTTAAAATGAATCCAAGAACTATATTGTCAATTAAAGGATTATTTCTTTGCTCAGGTTGCTTACGCTCTGCGTCATGAGAATTTCTAGGCTTAGCTAGGGAGCTGATAGCATTTGTGCGTATGCAAGAAATAGACTTATTTTAATCCGAATTTGAACAGAAGGAAAATATTTTTTTGTCTAAATAAAAAATTAAATCTATATTGCCAAAAACACTCACTTAAACCAAAAGAAAGAACAAAACTTTTTTAAGCCCAAAGAGCTAAATTATACAAGAACTCGTGAGGCTCTCAGTAGCGTCTGGAAGAATGTGGACGAAACCCATGGCAAAGATGACGCCGGCAGCGAATGACCTAATGAGGAAGAAGAAATTTGTATCCGGATCGAGACTTGAAAATAGGTAAACAACAAACACCGAGACCTCCTGCAATCAAGATGGCAAAAATAGCTGTGATCTTGAACTTAAGAGCCTTTGCTAAGACTCCTCCACCGGAACCGCCACACTCGTTTTTTTCCTCCGCCGCGGAGACTAGTAGAGGCAGAACCAAAGCTGAAATTAGAGTTTTCCGGAGTTTACCCATCTTTGTTTGGCCTATGGTGAAAGGTAGGGTTTTAAAGTTTCTTGGTCGTATTTGTGTTTGTAAGAAATATGTCAAGAAAAGTAGTATTTAAGTAGGAAACCTAGTTCAATGTCGACATGGAACTGTATTAGTGTGGGTTTTTTTTTTTGGTAAAAATTTTGTATTGAGTTTGTGCATATAAAAAAGAAAAAGAACGTGGGAGTCAAGTGCCACAATAGTGGTCACCTCTAAAAACTTATCATATTAAGTTGCAGGTTTGGAGTTCGAACCTTGCTTCCTACGGTGTTAAAGAATTACTATGATATATCCCAATAGAATTTTTTAGATTAAAGTTTTATTCAATTTTGATTATAGTATTGCAATAATTTTAATATTTAAATAATGATTTTGAGTTATGTTATTATTTGTCGTTCAACAAATTAAACGTTATTTCTATAAATGTATTCTCCAAAAGATATTACGAATCTTTGGATATTCCTCGAAAGATTGATATCTTGAAATATCACGATTTAATTATTCTTTAGGTGCTAATTAAATTTACAATTATAATCTTAATAAAAAATTAGCAAATGGTCTTAATAGTATTAGCATAAGAAAGTAAATTTAACATATGTTAAGGTTATTTTTAAATTGGTACTCCCCAAATAATAGTAAGGGGATATTGCATATTGTTGACAAAAAAAATAACCTCTCAAACAAAATAATTCCTCACCGAACCGAATTCAAACAAATAAGTCCGAATCCCAATATCGAACACCCGGCAAACATATAGTAAATGCGTCAAACCATACAGAGCCTGGGCATCAGGACTCGTTACCCGCCGGACTCGCTGGACTAGCCCTGGACCCGCCCAGTTAAAGCGGATACCCACCTTGTATCAAGCCAAGTATAAGGTATTTTTTAAAAATACTTGCAAGTCCAAGTCCAAGTCCAAGTCCGAATTTTTTTTTTCACTACTTGCTCCGTTACCCGCCTTGAAACTCATTACCCGCAGCAAAAATATTCGTTACCCGTAAAATATACTCGTTACCCGCAACAAAAAAATACTCGTTACCCGTAAAATATACTCGTTCCCCGCAAAATATACTCGTTACTCGCCACAAAAATACTCGTTATCCGCAAAAAATACTCGTTACCCGCAAAATCATCCGTTATCCGCGGATCCAAGTAACGAGACAAGTACCTCGCAAGTAATACATTTTGGGACGGGTATCCATTTTGGACGAGTCCAAGTCCAAATCCGAATATCGTATTAAACGTACGGGGCGGATCAAGTATCAAACGAAAATGACGGGTACCCGCCCCATACCCAGGTCTAAGCATACTCATCCACTCAAACCAATTGTAACTGCGTCGTCGGTTGTATTATTATAAAAACAAAGCAAAAATATATTTGATTTCTATTTGGTTTGATTTTTTTTATGATCATGATGGCGTTTTTTTTTTTCAATTTGTAAAATAATTTTAATAAGTCACCGTATTGACTAATTAAAAAATTATTTGCTTGTCCTTTTCATGTCAACCTCTTATAATTCTTTCTGAAGAGTGAATTGGACCTTGACTCAATCAATCCTCCTTTTTCTGCCAATAATTTGGGTCAATTTGTTCAAAGAGCTACTAATATCAAAATTAATCCTGCCATTTAGGAGTAATCTTGTGATCAATATATATTCCATTTAATACGAAAATCATTTGGTTAATAATTTTCCTAAAAAGAAGAAGTCTTTTTTGATAAAAAAAAATGAAAAAGTCTTTTGTTGTCCAACAAATTCGAAGCTTTTACTCCCCTAAATTCTCAAGGTTAGTTATATTTGTAGGGCCAGGAACACAAAACAATCACAACGACAAGATTAGGTTCTAACTTCTCATATATTATTTGATATCTATATAAGAACGAAAAAGCTTCTTCTCTTAGTTAAGCTGTATTGTTAGATTCACTTGGCTCTCTGTTTATCTGAGTTAACTGCTCGATTTCATTTTGATCAAACGTGAGAAAGTTACAAAACACTAATCCTTCAACCATAAATGACAAAAGGTGTTTCTAGTTTCTCTGCATCGAGAGTGTTTCTCCAGCCAGTTCTGATCGTCGACACAACGTCTTCTCCTTCGCCGGAGATTGTGCGAAAAAGGTTATATTTTGATACATGAAATAATACGTTAGGGATGAAAAGCTTTTTGCTAACCACATACATTCATATATACTTTTTAGTACAAATTTTTTTTTGTTTTCTGATATTTTTTTGAAGTGGTGAATTTGGAATTTGGCAGGCTTGAAACACTTAAACTTATGAAACTAGATTTCTTGCATCATATATGAAAACATTATCAAGTTAGTAGTTAATATATATACGCCATACGTGTTCTTTATAAATAAAACCTAATCAAATATAATTTTCGTACAGATACCTAAAATGGCCGCTATGGATCCGAGAAATAATGGCTACGTTGCTCCGCTAAATGTAGGTAAACAAACCTTTACGACTTTAACGAATATAAATGACAGAGAGAATATAGAAATAATATAAGAATTATTCTACATTTTGAATATGTAACCACTCTCCTTGTATAGCTCCGGCTATTTATGCCAGATTAATGGATCGATCCCAGCAAGGGGAATTCACTCAAGTTAGCAATAAATAATTAATAGTTTTTGAAAATTTAATTTAAATGAGACATTATTGCAAGGAGCGGGAGAGAGCAACAAATTTGGAAGTTGGTGCGGTGGTAGAGGTTCAAGATGATCAAAGTGTTGTGTCTCTTACGTCCAACGATTCCGACCTTCAGAAAAAGATGATGAAGAAAGAGGAGAAGAAGAAAAGTGGCTGGACAAACGCAATCATTTTGCTAGGTTTGGCATGTAAATTATACAAAAATTAAGATTTTGTATAAGTTCAAATATTCTAACATGATTCACCATTAATAACAGCAAATCAAGGGCTAGCGACGTTGGCCTTCTTTGGGGTGGGAGTAAACTTGGTGTTGTTCCTAACACGTGTTATGGGACAAGGTAATGCAGAGGCTGCGAACAACGTAAGCAAGTGGACAGGAACAGTTTACATGTTTTCCCTCGTGGGAGCATTTCTTAGCGACTCTTATTGGGGTCGTTACTTGACTTGCACGATCTTCCAAGTCATCTTCGTAATCGGTGTCGGTCTTCTCTCTTTTGTTTCTTGGTTTTTCTTGATCAAACCTCGAGGTTGTGGCGATGGGAACCTTATCTGTAATCCTGCTTCTTCCCTTGGAGTTGCTATCTTTTATTTATCTGTTTATCTTGTAGCCTTTGGATACGGCGGTCACCAGCCAACGCTGGCTACTTTCGGTGCAGACCAGCTTGATGATGATAAAAACTCCAAAGCTGCGTTTTTCAGCTACTTCTACTTTGCCCTCAACGTCGGAGCTCTCTTTTCAAACACAATCCTTGTTTATTTTGAGGATAAAGGGTTGTGGACTGAAGGTTTCTTGGTGTCACTAGGGTCCGCCATTGTCGCATTGTTAGCCTTTCTGGCCCCAACAAGACAATATCGTTATGTCAAGCCATGTGGGAACCCGTTGCCTCGTGTGGCGCAAGTATTCGTGGCCACTGCTCGGAAGTGGAGTGTTGATCGACCGGAAAATTCCCAGGAGTTATACGAAGTCGAAGGTCTTGAATCCGCCATTAAAGGAAGTCGAAAGATATTTCACAGTACCAAATTTGTCTTCTTGGATAGAGCAGCAGTGATTACAGAGAATGATAGGTAAACCATATATAAACAACATAATTCATTTTCATTTTGTTATTATGCGAGTTTTATTCCAAATGGTGATAACTCTAACATAAACTAATAGTCTACAAGTATTGGTCAACAATATAATTGTCATCTTTTAACTTTTGAATATTGCTCGATCCAGGAATGGGATAAGGAGCAACGCATGGAGGTTGTGCAGTGTAACTCAAGTAGAGGAGGCAAAATGTGTGATGAAGTTGCTTCCAATATGGCTATGCACTATAATCTACTCAGTGATCTTCACACAAATGGCGTCTTTGTTTGTGGAGCAAGGTGATGTGATGAATGCATACGTAGGGAAATTCCACATCCCTGCAGCGAGTATGTCGGTTTTCGACATATTCAGCGTCTTTCTATCAACCGGAATCTACCGCCACATCATATTTCCGTACGTGAGACCCACGGAGCTTATGCGGATGGGGATAGGGCTGATCATAGGGATAATGTCAATGGTGGCTGCAGGATTAACAGAGATCCAACGGCTGAAACGAATAGTCCCGGGGCAAAAAGAGAGTGAGCTCTCCATTTTATGGCAAATTCCGCAGTACGTGCTTGTAGGAGCGAGTGAGGTGTTCATGTATGTTGGACAGTTAGAGTTCTTCAACGGACAGGCACCAGACGGGTTAAAGAATTTAGGAAGCTCGTTGTGTATGGCTTCGATGGCATTAGGTAACTACGTAAGCAGTTTGATGGTTAATATTGTTATGGCTATAACCAAGAGAGGTGAGAATAACCCCGGGTGGATACCCGAAGATCTCAACGAAGGTCATATGGATCGGTTTTATTTTCTGATTGCCGCATTAGCTGCTATAGATTTCGTGGTTTATTTGGTCTTTGCAAAGTGGTACCAACCCATAAGCCATGATGAAGATAGCATCAAGGGCGGTTCTGGTGGTAATATGAAGACTGTTTCTGAGTTGGACCAAGTTTGATTTTCTTTTCTGTTTAGATTTTAACTTTTAGCCATAAGTCATCTTTTGAGATGTTTCTTTATTGGTAGAGGACGATCTTTGTTAGTTTCTAGAAATTCAAGTGCTCTTTTAGGGATACTGAAAGCAGAGCAAAATGTTGTTGAAAAATCTTCCGATTCCTTTGCGTTACAAAAAACGCTAGTCATTTGAATAAAATGTTTTGTTATCTTCTATAGTTTTATAAGATTAATAGCAATGAAAATCTTGTGTCTGTGAGTGCTGGCAACGTTAGCCGATATGTTAAAGCTAATGTGATATTTTTCTGTCAAGCTTATAACCTTAAATTAAATACTATCTTGCACAGAAGTTTTGCCGAAATTTTGATTATCCTACTTGTGAGTCAGGATTGAAATTGGATTGAAAGTTTCGCCTATAGATGATTTTCATATATCGTATAATCGTTTATAATACTTTACTAATGTTTTACTTTTAATATTCACATGCAATATTTCTTATAAGGAGTTGGAAAAGTTTGAGTATCAAATCTATTTACAAAATTTGAATATTATTATTTATGAATCATGCTATATATATATATATATATATATATTTCATATGGTATATTATATATTATTTTGTCTTACAAAATTTTCTAGGTATATTTGGTTTAAGTGTACTCTAAGTGTTGGGTCGCTGTCGGTTTAACAGTAACCGATTATTGTTCGAGTGTTAGTCCAATTTCATTCGGAGTTAACTCAATTTGGTTCACGACAACAAAAATACAGAGAAAGGCTAAAGACAAAGATAACCGGGAAAAAAAGCAAATCTAGTCGAAAATAGGAACCAAACACTAAAGCAAGAATTAAGGTTGAACATAGTACTTTTAGCAAAGGATGTTAAAAGTATATAAGATAGAGAAAATAACTAGGGAGAGAACAAGGTGGCATAAATTTCTAAGAACACTTGGACAATAACTTTGTGGTGTTGACGAGAGTTTAACGACAAAAAACACTGAAGAAGCTGTTGTAGCTCAGCCGCCGCAAAGATCTGTCTCTCAACAATCATCTCCACCATTGAAGTCCTGAAATCTTCGTACGGATCCTTTGACTTCTTAACTACCGCAAAACTCTCTGCCCTCGAAGAAGAGTCTGAGGAGAAGCTTCTAGAAGAAAAGAGAGTATCTGAATCACCATCTTCACTTTCTTCTTTGTCTCCTTCGTCTTCTTCCTCGCTACAAGACCAGTACCAAGACCCGGTTGACTTAAAACGTGAGGCAAAGAGAGGATCAGAACCAAACTGCGATCTTTGCTTCCTGTTTGTCTTGACCTTCTTCCTTAAATCTCGAAATGAACGGCTCTCTTCGTAGAAAGGGTTTGGTGGGAATATCGATGACGCATGAGGGCTAGAGAAAGCATGAGTCTTTGGTCTTGGAGTTTTGGTTTTAGCTTCGGTAACGAAGAACCTCTCGGAAGACGTAGCTTGACTTGTAACAGCACTAGTCTCAACGACGTCGTATAGATCTCGTGGTCGGCAAGAGCTTAGAGATGACCGGACCATTCTTGAAACCCGGAGCTTCATTCTTTTCTCCATGTTAGAGAATATCGATGGAGAGAGAGAGAGAGAGAGAGAGAGAGATTGGTATGGACTATTGAAGATGATGTAATGACGTATTAAAAGTAGTGTCATACTATAAGACTCTTGAGGGAAGGAGAAATAAATTCTTTGTTCTGTTTTTTTCCTTGTACTGGCTTTCATATTTCGTAATATTAATGATAATTTAATGATTACACTTTTTACGTTTAACTCTTTCTGCAATGTCTTTTGTCATTTCACTGTCGTCGTTATCTTAAACTATTCGAATTGCTGACACAAAAATTAACCATTGGAATTTCCTTGTTGCTCTTTTCTTTCTGTTTTTATTTTAGGTATAGACACTTGACCTTTGCTTTTCTCGTTTTTTCCCACTAATTTTAAAATATTTAATTTTGAAAATTTGACAAAAAACTGTTTTGTAATCTTTGTCATCTAGTAGACTAGTAAAAGTCAGTTCTCTTTAGCTTTTCGAATTCCTCACTATCAGGAAATTTAAAATTTGTGTACTATGTATAGAGGAGAGTTGGCTAAAACCTCTTATACTCGGAAGACTTTATCATTGTAACGTAAAGGATTTGCATTGTACCATAAGTACTAAAGTCAATCTTTCGTTAACGTTACAAAATTCATAATACAATTTATTTTAATATTGCATAATTGAAACTTCTCCCCGGAATTCGTGCATTAGTTCTGGAGTATGATCGTTTTTTTCAAAAAGGCAACTTAATTCGAATTAAATGATTGAATATGACAATTTCACAAAAAGGTCGTGCACGACGATCACTAAAAGTCAAATTATATGTGCACGTAAAATAAAACAAATAACATTGACTTTTTATACAAAAAGGGAGAAAAATTTAACAATAAACCAAAATTTCCAAAATTTGCTAATAAGATTTATTTTAATTCCTCAATAGTTTGAAAAGGAAAATATTCCATCTATCCAATATCCATCATGACTTTAGGTATTTAAACATGTTATGCACTTTGTTTTAATAAAATGAATTACTGAAATTTTTAAATATGATCATTAATTAAATTGTACGCGAAGTCGTAATTATTCTATATTTTCGGTTTAAAACTGCAATGTTTATGTATTAATCTAATCATGTATATATTATTAGGTGTCTTTTATGCATTTGAGTCAATAAATTTTCTAATAATAATTATAATTAATATTATGTTGAAGAAATTAAAACGAAAAAGAATTAGGAAATTATTTTTGTTCCCTGCTCCACAGTGGAGCCCCCATGCATATATTATCCCACTATGAAGAAGATGGGGATCGAACCCCAATGATGATGACAGGAAACCTGGCCAAAGTGGAGGACCACTAGCCTATATAGCCTCGTCAAATTAGCATGATTTAATCTTCAGCTGCTTGACCAAACTTTCTAAATGTAATTTTTAGGACAATGAAATATTTTTTTAAAGAAAAGGAGGAATTATAGGTTAGATGTTTGGAAGTGAATGTGTGCGTATTGGCTATAATCTAATTTCCCTTTTTTACGTAATACAGTAAGGTTTGGGTGTGGTGGACGGTTGGGGACCATATCAGCCTATCTCTTCCTGTATTTGAATTTCAAATTTACACTAATTTTGGGTATGTATGTAGGATGCATTTCAAATAATCTTGTTTTTTTTTTTTTTTAAATTAGAAGAAGAATCATTTGCTCAAAAAATCATTTATGAATAGTAAGATTATTATTTGTAATAGGATATGATCTCATGATGGCTAATAGACGTTAAGAAAAATTTAAATCATAAACTCTTGGATAATGCTGATAAGTAGCTTTTAGAAATTATAATTCTTTGAATAATAGAATGTTGTATTATAATTCCTTCCTAATATTTTGCTTTTCGAAGTGAAGTTTTTAGAAATTGATTTCCTAAAACAAAATTGCCAGTTTTGGAAGTAAAAGTGAGACTACATTCTGTGGTCAGTGTAAATGACAGAAGAAAAAAGACTGGACCCAGACACGGCTATATGCTAGGCTAATCGATTCGACCCAGATGCTCTTCTTCGTCTACGCCTCTTCTGCCGGATTCTCCAAATGCTTAGTAGCACTAGAACTCCTACAACACAACCGGAAAAATCGGAAATGTTTTAATAGTTTATTTTTGAAACAAGACTCATATTTTGATCATGCAATAAAATATTAAGATGACTAAAGAATAATGATCTTCGAAAAGGTTAGGTATATTACCACTAGCTGCAACACCAGCAGGTACGATCCACCGAGTAGCAACTAGAAATGGCATGTCAATCTGCAAATAGAGAGCAAAATAATATAAACTTTTTGGTTCTTCCAAATTTTATTAGAACAACTAGAAGATCAAATGAGTTACCTCGTCTTTATTGAATAGGCCTCCAAGATACTTGCTCTCAAGGTTGAAATCGAAGGAAGAAAGAAGCGACGAGTGTCTCTGGGTTGTGTCCTAACCAAAATCGAGGTGGAGATTGTGAGATACGATTATGATTATGATTATGGTTCTGGACATGTCGGCTTAGAATTGCATAATGGGCCGGGGTGAATTGTTTTAGGCCCAGTCGGAAGCAGCTTGTGTTTAAACCAGCCCATGAGACAAACTTCTTTATTTGTATTACAAAAGGAACACAGAGACGACGAGAGACGACGAGTCGTCTTCTTCGCGATTAAAGAGAGAGAGAGCCTGGTGAGAGAGTTCTTCTTTTCTCTTGTTCTTCTTCCTTGTTTCTCTTCTTGTTATTATTGTTCTTCTTCCTTCATCATAAAACGATTGAGTTGTAATCGGTGATGAGAGATCTTCATATAAACCACGTCGGAGGTGTTTTCCGATTTCTTTTAGTGGATGTTGAGAGAGGAAGGGAACTCTCCCCAGACGTAGCGGTTGTGGCCGTTAACTGGGTTAACAAATTTTTGCGTTCTTGATTTTCGAATTTGATAAAACGATCCGAGGTTTGAGTGTTTCAAAACGTAACATGCCTCTTCAAATCCATGTCTTTTCCACTTCAAGAGCTTCAGTTTACTCTGAGTTGAGCAACGACTGTTTTTGATTTGCAATTGAAGATTAAGATCATCGGAAATATTGAGTTTTTCCATTTTTTTGTTGTTTTCTTGAATGTGTCGGCAGGATAAGTTTTTGAAGCTCGCTGTTAAATACATGAACTTGACTGTTTTCTGGGTTTGAATCTTTATAATTCCTGTCATGGAGGTTAGATCTGAGCTCCGAAAACATTCACGAAGTGGAAAGAGGAAATGGGCTATTCTGGTTGGGATTGTGGCTCTTACTCATATTTTGTTGTTACTTTCATATGGTGACGCCTTAGGATATCTGTTACCTGATGGCAGAAGACTTAAACTGCCCAATGAGAACTATGCCTTGATGACTCCGTCACGAAACACACTTGCGGTTAACGTTTCTGATGATTCTGCAGGCTCGGGGATTCATGTCTTGGAGAAAAATGGGTATGTTTCAGATCTAAGGAATGAGACAGAGGATGATGAAGGGTTTGATGAAACTGTTGATTTTGAGAGCTTTGAAGATGCAAAGGATAGAGTCAGTGTCATTAAAGTTGTTGAAAGCAGTGACAGTCTTTATCCTTCAGAGAAAAATGTTAAGCAAAGTGCAGAAGTGTCAACCAGTAAGTATGGACAGCAGGTGCAAAATGTGTCGGTTGAAAGTCAGAAGAACGTGAAGAGCTCTATGTTAAGTGCAAGTTCATCCATAGCTGGTCCTGCTTCCTCGGTGGGGAAGCTACCTGTTTTTGGAAATAGTTCCTTGCTAGTTTCTAAGCAAGTTAGTAAGAAGAAGAAGATGCGGTGTAACCTTCCACCAAAAACTGTGACAACCATAGAGGAGATGAATCAGATTTTAGCAAGGCATCGTAGAACTTCACGCGCAATGGTAAGTTTGCAGCTGTCCCTTTCAGTTTCCTTTTACCTGTGAGACTTAATTGAGAAAATACTGCTTCCAATGTAGCGACCACGTTGGTCTTCTAGGAGAGATGAGGAGATATTAGCTGCAAGGAAGGAGATAGAGAATGCTCCTATTGCAAAACTTGAACGGGAACTCTACCCTCCAATATTCCGTAATGTTTCCATGTTTAAGAGGTAAAATTGCACAACTTAGACCTAATTCTAAACTAGGTTTGCTGGTTAAGAAAAAGAGTAATGGTACATGCAGGAATATATGAATCTCTTGACATTCCTTTTGTAGTGTGTAGATGAAAGTTTAAAACTACTCCTATTGTAAAATCCATATCATACGGTCCTATGTTGAGACAGTTTTCTATTTCCTAAGTTGAGACAGTTTTCTATTTGGAAGTTAGTAATTAGTGTTGTGAAGAGAGGGAAAAGGGAAAGGAAGCCTGAGTTCATATTATATGTTTAGTTCACTTTGTTCTGTTTGGTAGTGTTTTCCTATAAAAGGTAATCTTGACATATCCGATTCAGTTATACGCCTCAGGAGTTACGAACTTATGGAACGGATGCTCAAGGTTTATGTATATAAGGAAGGAAGCCGTCCCATTTTCCATACTCCAATACTTAAGGGATTGTATGCATCAGAAGGATGGTTCATGAAGTTGATGGAAGAAAACAAGCAGTACACTGTAAAGGACCCCAGAAGGGCTCACTTGTACTATATGCCATTTAGTGCACGGATGCTAGAATACACGCTTTATGTGCGTAATTCTCACAACCGAACTAACCTACGCCAGTTTCTTAAGGAATACACTGAGCACATCAGTTCCAAGTACCCTTTCTTCAATAGAACTGATGGGGCCGATCATTTTCTTGTCGCTTGTCATGATTGGGTATGCATCTCCTGAACTCTTCAAATTGTACTAATCATTTCATCAATGGGTAAACAATATTACATTTTAAATTTGTGTTCACTAAACAGGCACCATATGAGACAAGGCACCACATGGAGCATTGCATTAAAGCTCTATGCAATGCAGATATAACTGCAGGCTTCAAGATTGGAAGAGACATCTCTCTCCCTGAAACATATGTCCGAGCTGCCAAAAATCCTCTTCGTGATTTAGGTGGCAAGCCGCCTTCTCAGAGGCGGACCCTGGCTTTCTATGCTGGAAGCATGCACGGTTACCTACGTCCAATTCTGCTGCAGCACTGGAAAGACAAAGACCCGGAAATGAAAATCTTCGGGCGAATGCCATTTGGTGTAGCGAGCAAGATGAATTACATCGAGCAGATGAAAAGCAGCAAATACTGCATCTGTCCAAAAGGGTATGAGGTCAACAGCCCGAGGGTGGTTGAATCGATTTTCTATGAGTGTGTCCCTGTGATTATATCCGACAACTTTGTTCCGCCTTTCTTTGAGGTTCTTGATTGGAGCGCATTCTCAGTCATTGTTGCGGAGAAAGACATCCCGAGGTTGAAAGATATTTTGTCGTCGATACCAGAAGAGAAATACGTTAAGATGCAAATGTCGGTGAGAAAGGCGCAAAGGCACTTTCTGTGGCATGCTAAACCGCAGAGATACGATCTGTTTCATATGGTTTTGCATTCTGTTTGGTATAATAGAGTGTTCCAAGCAAAGCGTAGATGATGGACTACTTATGGCGAAGAGTTACGTCCAATGTACTATGTATTTGTCTATTGTATGAGTAGGAATAGCTACAAAGTTGACTCATACCTTTGTAAATATTGACTATGGCATGAGTCCCTTTGCCATATTCTCTCTCGTAAGTTTTTATCTTTTTATTAACCTCGTTCGGTATTGACCTTGACTGAGGATTAAATCTTGTTCTGATTTCGACCTGATGATGGGCCTATCCATGGGCTTACGGCCCTCCATAACAACCCTACCGTACCGGCAACAAAGTTGCAAGTGTGCCTGGAACGTCGACGTTTAAGTTTAAGGGACATTCGCTTAGACCAGTTCCTTCGAAGCTCGTAGTCATCAGGAGCTTGAACCAAAAGCCATGAACAGTGAGAAGGAGGCGGAACCATTGGTAGAGATCGATGATTCGGGTAATGTTCTCGATCTCACTAGCTATCAGCTCCACAGTCTTGATACGGTCGAGTTGCCTCCGACCCTGACTGAGCTAGACCTTACGGCGAACCGTTTGTCGGGATTGGACTCGAGGATCGCTCAGCTCTCCACGCTCAAGAAGCTTTCTCTTCGCCAGAACCTAATCGATGATTCCGGAGTCGAGCCTTTGTCTCGCTGGAACGCCTTGGCTGATCTCGAGGTGATTCTTCACTCTCTGATTTTTTTTTTTTTTAATCTTATGAGTGCTTTGGAAATGGTGAAATATGTCAATATGCATTTCTCGCATCTGATTTTGTTGTTGGCCGTGGAACCAATTGAGTTTGGCTAATTTCTTTTTCCAATGTATGGATACATATTTCATCTTTTATTTTCACTAGAATTGAATTGGCATTTACAGTTTGAGAGGTCCTAGAAATAGGCATAAATCTCTTTGGGAAGTGGATATGGAAGAGTCATAGATTCTAGTTTTCTTCATCTTCAATTCACACTACTTTTTATGCAGGAGCTAGTTCTCAGAGATAACAAGCTCGCTAAAGTACCAGATATCAGCATATTCTCAAAGCTTTTGGTTTTCGATATATCTTTCAATGAAATCACTTCGTTGGAAGGATTATCCAAGGCCTCTAGCACACTGAAGGAACTCTATGTGTCTAAAAATGAAGTTAACAAGATTATGGAGATTGAACACTTACACAACTTGCAGATTCTTGAATTGGGGTCTAATAGATTGCGGGTTTGTCTCCACTCCTTTGATATTTTCTAATTGCTTTACAGTGTTTCAGCAATATATATGAACGCATTGAGGTTTCAGGTAATGGAAAATTTGGAAAACTTCACAAATTTAGAAGAACTATGGCTCGGAAGAAACCGTATCAAAGTTGTCAACCTGTGTGGGCTCAAATGCATTAAAAAGATTAGCTTGCAGAGCAATCGATTGACCTCTATGAAAGGATTTGAGGTGTGTATTATTTACCATTCTGTAGATATCCTTATTCCTTAAACCAGCATTTTATTCTTCTCATGCATGAAAACAATGTGCCCAGGATTGTGTTGCTCTTGAAGAGTTATATTTGAGCCATAATGGTATCTCAAAAATGGAAGGCTTGAGTGCATTGGTCAACCTACGGGTATTGGATGTGTCGAACAACAAGCTTACATCAGTTGATGACATTCAGAACCTCACAAAGTATTTCACCTTTCCCTTGCTTGAGACCGATTTCTGTCCTTTGGTGCTTTGTTTTCTCCATCCTGACTTTACCTTAACCTATAGGTTGGAAGATTTATGGCTTAATGACAACCAGATAGAATCACTTGAAGCAATCACAGAAGCTGTTACAGGATCTAAAGAGAAGCTTACCACTATCTACCTCGAAAATAACCCTTGTGTAAGTTTAACCATAAGTAAAGTCTTTTAGTCACAGTTCATCAAATTTTTGTCACGCATTATTGTAGGATCTCCTATCTTGGTTTTGGTTTTTTATATGGAATGTCAGTTAAATGATACACGTATGATCCCATTGCTGGTCTTGGTCAATGCACATCATTATCTAGATAAATCCTTTTTTCTGCATCTTTTGATAATGCATAAGAAACCTTAGTTTTTTCGATAGAGTTTCTTATGCATTAGGGAACAGAATTTGAGTATCGCTACTTAGTTTTCTGCATCAGTCAATTCACTTATTTGGGTGAGACCCAATGTCTTTTAAATTATTAATTTTATCATGCTCAGAAGATGTGAAAAGGAATCATTTTACTTTGGATCCATTAAGCGAAAAGTAGTTCTAAACATATCATTTTTGTTGTCCATCTCTTGGCAGGCCAAGTCTTCGAATTATGTTGCTGTGGTCAGACAAATCTTTCCAAATGTGGAGCAAATAGATTCTAACTTATTTGCTTAAAGATGGATATTCCACCTGTGCTCTTTTTTGAGTGTCTGCTTCCTCATAGTTCAGACTTGAGAGCATGGGCACCGAATTCAGGAAATCAGGTAAAACAGAGATTTCTCAAAATATACCCGTGTCTACTGTTTATCATAAAGAAGTGCAAACGAGTTCTCTTCATGGATTTTTATCAAAACATTTTGAAATTCTAGTGTTCCCTTGCAAGTAAACCAATACGTGTTTTTGGTCTGTAACAGTATGTGGACACTGTCTGTAAAAGGGAATCCCGAGTTTGAGGTTGTCTTTGTTTCCACCAACACTAACTTGAATACTTTTATTCATATTTTTGACTTTGCCCCTGGCGTTCTTATCTTTATAGTTTCATGTGATTGTTCAGTATTGAAAAGTTGCTATGATGCAGATTTTACTACTCTTTGGTTACTTTTTATAAGTTTTGGCCTTCTAATTTATTTTTCGAAAAAGGTATTTTTCTTTATCAACCAAACAAATATGATGTATCAGACTATCAGTATCACTGTATCAGACTATCAGTATCACTGTATCAGACGAAGGTAGGACAAAAGTGTAACAAAAAACAGTATTTCACTATATCCCAAACGGATTTAACGTGAAAGAAAGTCTTCTCTTCCCTTACCAGTGCAAAGGTCATGATCAAGAACAAATCAGGAAAACCCCTCTCTAGCGTCTCCAACTTAACCATTGTAGCAGTGGAGGCTGGCCACTCCTCTTGATTCAGAGACATACAGATCAAATCTATTGAATACGTTGTAAAGTAAGCACAGTATTTGTTAGACATAGCATCCCTCTCTTGAATGTCCAAATGTCAGTTACTCCATATGTAGCTGTAAAGTCCAATCCGAACCACTAGTTTCATCTTCATCCTACATTTGGGTATTCAATCCAGGGAGTTGGTCGCAAAGTATCACAAGAAAACACTATATTCCATTGAAACGTCTTTATCATTCTTATAAAAATCTTGATATTTGAATTAAGGTTTTGGTTGACCGGAGTGTTTATTGGTTTGGAAAGTCAACTCCACTGACCGGTTTGATTTGCTTGTTACTTTACACCACAGCAAGAAAACCGGATAGATTTAGATGAGTTGTGGCGAATGAACACATGACATGTGTTAAATCCACGAAGGCTGGGTCAGTCGTTCACTAGTTACCGCAGCTTAGACATGTAATTCCCGTGAGAGAGAGTTTTGCCGGAGATAGTAGTTTTTGCGTCCAAAAACCCTTCGACCTTGAAGTCGTTCCTGTCCTTGTTCTCACTCTCTCTAATCCGATTCATCGAGCCGGAGAGCTCACCTTCCGCCGCGCAATATGGCGGCTCTAGAGAGCCCACAGCCGGCAACGACGACTGCAATGAGGCATGCTTTCGGCAACGTTCTCTCAGTTCTGATCCTCCTCCTCATTGCAGTCCTTGCTTTCTCGATCCGACTCTTCTCTGTGAGTTCACTGATGTCTCTGCTCGTTTGATTCATTTCAGTGTTCTACAATATGCTAGGCTTCAAGATCCGATCGGACTAGTTTAGATCCGACTATTTTAAGATCCGATCTCATGATTTGCGATTGATTGGTGTAGCTTCTTTTCTTCCCCCACTGTCTCTGTGTTAAAAAAACAGATTGTTGTTGTTAATTTACTCTGCGTCGGGGAGATATTGTCTTCGTTGTAGTGATGGTTCATATATCTCACTAGAGATATTAAGTGGTTTAGCTTTGAGGTGTTCATTCAATGATTGCTCGATGATTTGTTTGTCATTTCTACTTTATTTTATTTGACGATTGGGAGATTGCTTGGGGTTAGTTGATTTTATTTTTCTAGAAATTCAGTAATTCTTCGCTCTACTATGCTGATGAGGCTAATTCTTGTTTGGTTTTACTAACCTCATACTTTTCATTTTGATTATTTTTAGTAACGTTCATTGGTTTATTTTCAGGTTATAAAGTATGAAAGTGTGATTCATGAGTTTGATCCTTACTTCAATTATAGAGTCACTCAGGTTCACTCTCTTTTCTTATCTCCAGGATACTAATTTTAGCTTTGTGGGCGAGTTCTCCTATTTAATTTGTTGTTTATTTCAGTTCTTATCGAAGAATGGAATATACGAGTTCTGGAATTGGTTTGATGATCGAACCTGGTAATTTTAGGATCTCTTGGTCTATTTCTATCTTCAATAGCATTTTATTTATTATGTTTCATTTTATTTGATTTTAGGTATCCTCTTGGCCGTGTGATTGGAGGAACTGTTTACCCTGGGTTAACGTTGACTGCTGGAACCATCTGGTGGTGAGTGTAGTTTCACCGTTATCAGCAATTATTTGATACATACGTATGGGTCAGTTTTAAATTTTAATGTTTATATACATCTGCCACAGGGTCTTAAATTCATTAAACATTCCTCTGTCAGTAGAGACTGTTTGTGTCTTCACTGCACCTGTATTTTCAGCTTTCGCATCCTGGGCAACATACCTTTTGACCAAGGTTTGTCTTTTGTCTAACATGATTTCTCTAGTAAATTCCAGAATCAGTTAATCCAACATTATATTTGCATTCTAACAGGAAGTTAAGGGCTCCGGGGCAGGACTAGCAGCTGCTGCTCTTTTGGCCATGGTAATTTATTCATTTGGTATACATGGAAATTTTCGTCAAGTGATGTTTCGAAAGAGCTCTGAACAGCTTTAAGCTCCGAGAACATCATGACTATAACTTTAAATAGGTTATTGCTTTGTTATATGATGTCATGTACACTATTCAGCATTGGTGCATCGTTTAGTGGAATTTGCCACAAAAGCCTATTGATGCGATTCTTTAGCATGTTAATTCTTTTTACTAAATGGTTATCTTTGCGCTTGCAGGTTCCCTCATATATATCCCGATCTGTAGCTGGAAGCTATGACAATGAAGCTGTTGCCATTTTTGCTTTGATCTTCACTTTTTATCTTTACATAAAGGTTAGGGTTTTCTCCAATGGCATGTAAAGTTGATTTGATTTTCACCACATGGAGCATGTGTATAATAAAATTCCTTCAACAACCAACATCAAACTTTCTCTTGTAAATCGCAGTTTCTTAGTCGCAAATTCCTGTTAAGTTTATTCTTTTGATTGAACCTTATCATGAATATTATGCAGACATTAAATACAGGTTCCTTGTTTTATGCCACCCTGAATGCCCTTGCATACTTTTACATGGTACAACTTGGAATTGTTCCCCATTTTTTCTCCTTTTCCTCTTTACTATTATTCTATGCTCAATTTTCTTCCTTCATTTAGGTATGTTCATGGGGAGGTTACACCTTCATTATCAATCTGATACCAATGCACGTGCTTTTGTGCATTGTAACTGGCCGATACTCACCCCGACTGTACATTGCCTATGCTCCTTTGGTAAGAATCTTATTCCTTCTGGTGACAGATAAAAAATATTTTAACAATCGATACCAGAGCAGGCCTTTCTCTTTTTGTTTCCTTGAAAAATCTGAATGTACCAGTGAGACTCAAGTATATTGTTCTCTGTCCAGGCTTGAACTCTAGCTATTAAGAATTTCAAAGCTGATTTCTAAGTGCACAAAAATTTTAATCATAATATGATTGAGAAATATAAACGACATAACTATTTAAGCCATAAAATTTCTTGAACTGTCCACTGGAGACTTAATTAGGAAGTTCCGAAATGATTCAGATGGTTTTCACGAATATAGATGACCTTCATTAGTATTGGTCTCCCTATGTTGGAGTGCAGTGGTTGTATATATCACGAAAGATGCTGAAATGACATAATACTGAAAGTTATTGATACCAAGTGTGTGCATGCGTATGCAGGTTGTGTTAGGCACGCTGTTAGCTGCATTGGTGCCTGTTGTTGGTTTCAATGCGGTTTTGACTTCTGAACATTTTGCCTCATTTTTGGTGAGTTTTTTATTCGTTATTTTGTTATGCATGCCTCTTCAATTAATGCTTAGTTTATTGATTTTGATTTTGCGTGTTAAATTTACCATAGATTAGTCCTTTCGGTGCATAGTTTTCGACGCGAGTTTACTAGTTGATGCCTGTAGTTTACTAGTTTAAGCTAGAAATTTGAAGTCTTTTTAAATTTCAAATTTTTTTTGAGAGTTATGTTAATACGAAGTAAAGTGCATAGAGATGGATATACTGGGTTTAAGCTTAACATTTTTGCAAGTGGACAGAGTCTTGTACTACTTACTCTCTTCATTTACTTCTATACTTTTGTTACGAAAATTTTATCGATAACTTATGCAGGTTTTCATCATCATCCATGTTGTAGCTCTCGTATACTACATCAAAGGCATTCTTTCTCCTAAAATGTTCAAAGTCGCTGTAACACTTGTTGTGTCTATCGGCATGTAAGCTTTCTTATACTGTTGCTCTCGAACATGTCTACGATTACCACACCTTGATAAGAGGAGTTTATTTGCTTCTGATCCAACTGTACATAGCTAGTACAGATGGGATAACCTCTAGATTACCTGGATTATGCGTCATGGGGTAAAATGTTTATCTCTGCTCCATTATTTTTTATAGGTTTGTGTGTTTCATAGTTGTGGCAATTCTTGTGGCATTGGTGGCTTCAAGTCCAACAGGAGGATGGAGTGGTAGGAGTTTGAGTCTACTTGATCCGTGAGTGGTTTTAGTTTTTCAATCTTTATTTGTCCTAGCGATTTAGTTTCTTCGCAATTTTCGAGTATGTCCTTGTCCACATATCAGGAATTCTGCTTTATCATTTTATAATTGTAACATATCTAACACTCCCTTTTTCTTGGTATTATCTATCATACAACAGAACTTATGCAAGCAAGTATATTCCAATTATTGCAAGTGTCAGTGAACATCAACCTCCAACTTGGCCGTCTTATTTCATGGATATCAATGTTTTGGCTTTCTTGGTCCCTGCTGGCATCATTGTGAGTTAAATTTTAACTGTAGTAAGATTTTGTGCTGAATAAAATTACTTTTTGTCCATAAATTTTGTGTTAATTCTTTCCTCTTTTCTTATCTTCTGTTGGTAGGCGTGCTTTTCGCCTCTATCTGATGCCAGTTCTTTTGTGGTCCTTTATATTGTAATGTCTGTATACTTTTCTGGAGTTATGGTGAGTTGCGTGTCTACGAATTGCAGTTTCATCTTTCTTTTGCCAAGTTCTTTTATTCAACCCTGTATTCACCTGTCTTCCTGATCTCTTAGGTTCGTCTTATGCTCGTGCTTGCTCCAGCAGCATGCATCATGTCTGGGATCGCGCTCTCGCAAGCTTTTGATGTTTTCACGGGTTCCATCAAATACCAGTTAGGTGGATCTTCTAATTCCACAGATGATGTAAGTATGCTCCTCTCTCTACTTTATTCTCCTTGATGAATCATCTGTGCTAGCCAAGTTCTGGACAAAAATGGGTTTGTGTTTCGACTGTTAGGCAGAGGACAGCACTTCTACGAACAATGCCCCAAAAGATGATGCTTCTGCTGGTAAGACTGACAAGAGTGAAGAAATTGTAAAAGAGCGGTCTTCAAAAAAGGGCAAGAAGAAAGAGAGAGAACCTGCTGATAAACCTTCTGTTAAGTCCAAGATTAAGAAGAAGGCTCTTGTTTTGCCTCTTGAAGCCTCTATAGTTGCGCTTCTTCTCCTTATAATGTTGGGTGCTTTCTATGTGGTATGCAGAGTTGTTATTTGTGGTCCCATTTTTTACAGTTAGTTAAGATGACAAAGTACAAGTGCTAAGAGTTCCAAATGCACACCTTTGTTTTGTAGATTCATTGTGTTTGGGCAGCTGCAGAAGCATATTCAGCTCCATCAATAGTTTTGACATCTCAATCGCGTGATGGCCTACATGTCTTTGATGATTTTAGAGAGTCTTATGCATGGTTAAGCCATAATACTGATGTGGATGATAAAGTAAGTTTTCGTGACAATAACAAGTCAGTTTAAAAATTCTTTAAGCCTCCTTTGGTAGAGGTATAAGCTGTCTTTGATATACGAAATTGCCTGAGTTTGGTTTGCAAAACAAAATCATGCAGGTGGCATCATGGTGGGACTATGGTTATCAAACGACAGCTATGGCTAATAGAACTGTTATTGTTGACAACAATACCTGGAATAATACTCACATTGCAACTGTTGGCACTGCAATGTCATCTCCAGAAAAGGCAGCGTGGGAAATTTTCAACTCCTTGGATGTGAAATATGTTCTTGTCGTCTTTGGTGGTATGTGTTTGGCTCATGACATTGTCATCTTGTGTATTATCTCTGAAGTATATTCTCTGATCGGACAATCATTTCATCAGGTCTTATTGGTTACCCAAGTGATGACATTAACAAGTTTCTGTGGATGGTTCGTATTGGAGGCGGCGTGTTTCCTCATATAAAGGAAGCTGATTATCTGGTACCTTTTGTTTTTTTTTTTTCTGTCCTAGCAACAAGTTGTGATGGCTCAATAATTTTAAAGACTTTGAATCTGAACCCGGTTACCTATTAATTGCTTTGTAAAGAGAGATGGCCAATACCGGATTGATTCTGAGGCCACTCCAACAATGTTGAACTGCCTCATGTACAAGCTTTCTTACTACAGGTACGATGTTTTCCTGTAAGTGTAACCTTGAACTCTGTTTACCAGGCTCAGTTTTTAATGTTTTTCTCCAGGTTTGTAGAGACAGATGGTAAAGGTTTTGATCGGGTGAGGCGGACAGAGATTGGAAAGAAGAATTTTAAGCTCACACATTTCGAAGAGGTAAGATTTAACTTCTTTACTACAAACCAGGGGCGCATCGATTTCACTTAGATTTTGGTAAATATGACTGGTTTTGTCATCAGGTTTTCACGAGTCACCATTGGATGGTTCGGATATACAAGCTGAAACCTCCCAGGAACAGGATCCGTGGTAGAGCAAAGAAGCTGAAATCGGTAAGCACCTGAAAGAATTTGGGAAAATAGTCTGAAATCCTCCTACATATTATTGAACCCCCATTCAACCTTTACTTATCGATGTCTACGTATTTGAATCATACTCGTATTCATTGAATTTTGACTTCAATATTCAGTACACAAGTGTGAAATGATGAGTTTGGAAGCTTAGAGGAATTGTGACGACTATGGTAACTCTTTTTGAGACCAGATATATTAACGTAGCTTTTCTTTTGTTGCCAGAAAACAAGCTCTGGATGGAGTTCAAAATCAGCGAAGAAGAACCCTTGGATCTAGAAATCCTAGAATTTTTAATGTTGGATGATGAATTATATGTCAACTCTTAGGTCTCTCTTTGTTCTCGAGGAAGTTGTTGCAGACGCAGACAAGTTTCTGGTGTAGGATTCGTAAAAATTTTGTTAACTTTATCTGGATCTGTTAAGGCGAATTTTATGCTTATTGTCGGGTCCCAATCCAACCAAAGCAAATAAAATCGAAATAGCTTCAGTTTGAGTTCTTAAATATTCATTTGATAGCTGAAAATAAATCGAAATAGCTTCAGTTTGAGTAATCGTGACAATGAATATATTCTACAATTAGACATAAGATAGATGAACTACGATAATATGATCTAGTGGTTAGTGCTAGTGCTTTTAATGTGTTATCATCCGAATTCTTATTTGCATATTCATGTCGTTAACAAAATGAAGGAGACATGTGAGAAGATGATTTATCCCTTAAAAGAGGTCAAAGTTTCATATTACATCCACTCTCATTTCCTCACTCCTCCATCTCTTATTAAATATCCCTCTCCCTAGTTCTAAAACACGCATTTTCACATTTTAGTCCCTAGTATGTTATTTTCTGATATTTATTTAATTATATATAATATAATGCGTTAACTCCAGACATATATATATAATGCGATGGATGAGCTAAAGACTAGATAAAAGGCGTTGACATCGTAGTTATATTTAGTTAGTACGAATGGAATTATTTTTCTTATTATATACTTTGCGCATGAAGGACACACGACAGATTAGCATTATATTTTAATTAGGAAAATAATGTCAAAACTAGAGATAAATTTTATATAATTTGACGAGAAAGTTATCTACAATTTTTTATATCCCACATACGAAAGCAAGTACGTCTATCACCAAATTATTGTGCGCAATCACATCTATATTTTACTGTTAAAAAAAGGGGTAAAAACTAGCAAATACATAAGATGTGATCGAGGCAAACAATAAAAAGATGTGGTGATCAGTTTACCCATTAAATTCGGTTTTGTATTATAATTCGCATCATATTTCTTGAATAATTTAACACAGGAAAATGATTTACTAGTACATATTTTAAAATTTAATATACGTAGAGCTGGATTTCGCAAGATGGAGATGATCAATTTTGGAAAAAGCAAGAGCAAAAAACTATTCGAAGCCTAGATACGTGGACTTGTAAAAACAAGCATGCTTCAGTGTCTTATTGACATGCCTCCAATCAAAAAGCACGTCTCTTTGAGAAAAGTCATGAACTGAAACATACCTTTATATATTTTTACGTTGGTTAAATCTTAAACTATATACTGGTTAAAGCCTTGAACATGCCAATAGAATACAAATGCTATTTAATATTTTAGTACTTATTTTTAACCAATTCGCGCCGAATCTTCAAAAAGGAAAATGATTTCACATTATAATAGCTATTAGCCTATTACTAAACTATACGTTTTGGATATTGTTTGAGAAGTTTTGCTTTAAAAGCTATTTTGTTGACATGGGAACAAATATGTTTATAATATTAAAAATAAATATATAAAAAGTTAAACATTACAACAACTCTATATAAGTCAAACCATTGTAATTAAAACAAAAGTCAACTGTGATCTTGACACACCATCACTGCTCCAATCCGACGACATGTTTGGATGTTTGGGGACAAAAGCAAAATCAAGTGCTGAAAGACAAGTTTATCAAGACAAATTCAATTTCATGTAAACAAGTAACAATGACTCCAAGAGTCCCTACCCAAAAAAAAAAAAAAACTACGATGACTCTTCGTTGTTAACATAATATATTATGTAGTTATCAATGACATGAACGATAACTACTATGAAATAATAATATATCAGGAACTGATCAGAGAATGTATCATAGTAGGATACTCGTCTATAATTAACTATAAAACATATTCAGTATATATATATGTGTGGTGTAAATCCTAATATATTGTGTACTCGTATATATCAATAAAACATATTATGTATATCTAGATCCTAATATATTGTGTATGCACAAGCGATACCAATTTTGTCAATTTAGCACAAACTACTATGATACATGTCTTTGGCAACATCGTTGATACTTAAATCTCGTTTTCGTTTTGTTATTATTATTTTTTATCCTCTAGGTAACCAAAAAATTATAGATGTCCCCTCTATTGTATTTTGAGAAGCAAGAATTTTTGTTTACGTGTTGAAACTAAATTTAAAGAACTCTTCTTTCTACATTTTATTAAAAAAATTAGAGAAATAACTTGCATTTTAGGTATACCAATAAGAGTCTGAATGGAGAACTAATCACAAAATTACTAGGATGTTGCGGCTGTAATCTATATAAACAATATTAGATCTAAATGGTTGTTATATCTGCGAGTGATCCTCTTACTAATACTTGAGGAGTACCCATTTGAAAATAATATTTAATTTGTTAGAATTTACATATAATATTATTGGTCTTAAGAACAAATTAAAAAAAATCATTAAGGACAAAAAAATTCTTAACAATTATCATTTAAATTAAAAATAGATATATTTAAAAACAAAATCTCCACAAAATCTATTTTTCAACTTCTTTTCAAAAACTTTAAAATAAATAATTTAATTAAACTAAAAATTGTAATTTAGAAAGAACTATATATGTTAACTATTATTAACTAAATTATAATTTCAAAAATAAGAAAAATAAAAATCAATTTTTAATTTACATACTAAAAATCATTTCATCTAAAGTATATTATCATATTTTACTAAAAATTAAAATTGATATACATATATTAAACTAAATTATTTAATTTTTATATATTTAATTGTTTTAGAAAATTATCCTTTTAATAATATTACAGAAATAATTTTTAGAATCTAAACTTAAAGTTTGTTAAAATTATATAATAATATCATTGGAATAAATAATTTAAAGAACAAAATTAATTGATTAAAGTATTATTGTCATTTCTAATGGGTAAAAACAACATAATATCTTAGTAAAAATATTTATCAAATTTTAATGTTTTATTTAATATCAAATAAAATATACTTAATTTTGATATAACTAATCTAAAATATAAAAATTAATTGAATACATGTTTTTGTTGATAAATTATATATATATATATATATATATTTAGCACATATGTTGACAACATATATATAGATTTAGCACTTATCTTATTAATTTATAATTTATTAAAAAAAATATATAATATCGAATTTTAAGAAAAATCAACACATGCGGTAACACGGGACATAATCTAGCTAGATATAATATTATAAAAAATAAACATTTTACATAATTATATTTATTTAATGTTTGACTTCTTGTATTCGTGCCTTAAGGTATAACTGGCTATATTAGCATATATATCAGATATGTCGACCCACATCATATATATATATATCATATTTTTTAAAAGAAAAACAACAATTGACTAAAATTATGCTAAAAGTGAATGAATAAATAGATTTTAAAAAATGAAATCATGAGATGGAGATATATATATATATATATTGTAAATGTTATCAAACAATATATATTTTAAAAATATTATCTATATATTAAAAAAGAGTTATTGTTGCTGATGTACAAACCCACATTTTTCTCATTTTTTTCTTCTAATACTACTATACTCGTTGTCAAACACATTTATTTTCAAATATTACCTCTTACCTATTTCGATTATTCTAAATCCAATTGCCAAACACATTTGAATATTTTTAAACTTTCCAAAACAATTATTTAAAAATTTCTAATTTTAAATTTTACCAATTGAATCTCAATAAATATATCTATATATTAAATAAAAAATTTACGAATTTATTTATCTTGTGCATTAGCACGATTGATTATCTAGTTATTTATTTATAAATGAACTTTTAAAAATTAACTAAAATTTTGGTATTTAGGAAATTTTGCACATCAATTTATAATTCTATATAATAAAAAAATTAAAATAGACAAACTTGAAAAACAAAATTCTCCAAAATCACTTACCAATAGGATTACGATGTTTTTAATTTGAGTATTGATGAATAAAATATTATTGCTAAAAGTCTTAAATGAAAAAATATATCACTAAACAAGAACATGTATAATGGTTTGTGATAGTGCATTATTGCGCCACCATTAGTATTAGGGATGGACAAAATATCCGGAATCTGAAATACGATTTGATTCGATTTAATCCAAAAATTAGGATATTCAGAATTGCTGAATCCGGACCCGATATATTAATTTAAAAACTAAGATATGCAGACGTTTTTATATATAATTTGTCAAAATATATGTATAAATTTATATATGTTTCATAATAAATACAAGAATTGGTCAAAATATCATCAAAAATAAACTTTATTTTTAAAATGAGTGTATTTTTCTAGAAACCACATCGTAAAATGTTCTTAAATATTTATAAAAATCAATTTAAAAATGTTAGATGATATTTTCTATTAACTTTTATTATATAATTTAATTTTTCAAATAATTTTATATTATTATTTTAATATTTTTAGCTACTTTGAGCTGATCCGGATATCCACGGGTATTGGCGGATCCATATCTGGATATCTTAAAGTTTTAGGGTATCCGATTTGTGTCCACTTCTAATTGGTATTCAAACCTTCATAATGCATTTTATTGACAACAAGATATTGTGTTATATAAAATTTAACTAATCAATGGTAAAACAATTTTTTATGAATGTTATTTATTTTCGTAGAAAATATGTTAAATCAAATTGAGCAACAAAATCAATTAAATAATGTGAACAAATATGTAATAATCATCTGTCTTTATGTACAATAGAAGCACAAATGAAGAGGGAAATGTTGAACATCTTGGGATGAATTCGAATTTTGGACCAATTGAAATATGCTATTAAACCAGCGAAATAGAAAGAAAAAAAACCCTCGAAAATAGCATGAAGTACATACAAATAGTAAGAAGAAAAGATACTTGGTGTCAAAATTATGAATATGATTCTTTATGTTTTCTCTCTCGTTAAAAATTACAAATTTCTCACAATACCCTCCCCAAAAAACCGGGTCATTCGAACACAAAAATTAAATAAAAAACCAAGTCAAAACATTCGATTGATGTCAGTCAGCAGCAACAGTGACAACGTAAATTAATGGATCCGATAAGTTTCCGTTATTTTGGGCTGTAATAACCACATCGACGCTTTCAGAGCACGTTAGCTTTCTGGCTCTCTTAGCTTCTTTGTCCCAGTCCGTAGTAGCCACGACATAAAGCATCATGGCAGCACAACATATCTGAGCCGCGAAAAGACCTAGCCAAAGTCCACAAAATCCATATGCGGCCCAAAACGTTAGCCCAACGGCTACAGGCGTTCCAACGAGGTAAAACGCTCCTAGATTTATGTTGGCCGCCTTGGACGGCCGGGCGGTGCCTCTAACAACCCCGCAACCAACTGTTTGCGGGCAGTTCCCAAGCTCGCAGAGCCCAAGAATTGGCAGTGCGGCAGCGGTTAATTGGATGATATCAACGTCGTTTGTGAAAATTCGTCCCCAGACGTCGCTTACGCCCCAAGCAAATGCAGACGCCGTCATACCCATTACCCCCGCAAAGGAAACCGCCACTATGGCCGATAACCTAGCCGTGTTTGGGCGGTTTGACCCGAGTTCATTACCGACGCGGGTGGAGACCGCAAACCCTAGAGACGATGGGAAAATGTAAAGCAAAGACGTCGTTTGTATAAGAATGCCCATTGCTGCCACTGGGGTACTAGGGTTTATGAGCAAACCACATAGGACGGTCATGATCTCGTACCACCACCACTCTAGGCATACCCCGACGCAGCTAGGTATGGCTAGGCTGATCAGTGGCCCCCAGTCTTTGAAACATTCCAAGCTGGGGCGGGTCCACGTTGGCTGGTGTTGACCTGTGATCCAAACGTGGGCCACAAGGAAAATGACAACAAAAAGATTTGAAGTTGCTGCGGCCATTGAAACGCCCATGAAACCCCATCCAAGGTAAGAAACGAGGATGAAATTGATGGGTATGTGGAAGATGGTGCCGGCTAATGTTGCGAGAGTTAGTGGGGTTGTGATACCTTGTGCTCGAAGGTATATACGAAGAGGGTGAAGAAAGGAATTGGTGAGCAAATCAGGAATAGAGCAGAGGATATATGTTTGGGCCAACGATGAGATACTAGGATCTTGATGGAGATAGATCATGATCTTCCCCAAGTTGAGCCATAGAGCGACGATAACTAGCGAACTGGTGAGTAAGAAAAGTACGGTTCGTTGCAGAGTTAGAGAGAGGAGCTTTGGTTTGCCGGCTCCAAAGGCTTGCGAACAGAGTGGGTCCATGCCGAGTGCAAGGCCTGCGAGAACGGAATAGCCAGTGATGTTAGCAAAGGCAATGGCCAAGGAGCCACCAGCAAGCTCTAGTTCACCGAGATGGCCGAGGAAGAGCATCGAGATGGCGGAGCGAGCGTAGAGGATGAGGGCGGCGAGAATTGTCGGGAAGGCTAAGGAGAAGAGAGACTTAGCCTCTGTTTTAAGCTCAGTGATTGTCGGGAAAATGGGGGTAAGGTTTTGCTTTTCCAGGTCTATCTTCGAATGAAGATTTGTATGACTGGTGATGTTTGGGGTTTCCATCAGTCTGTGTGAAATAAAACACAAGACGATAAGAGTTAATGGATATGATTATTTGCGTCGTCTAATGCAGAACTCTTCTCCTTATTTATACACAATTGGACATGGACATCACCACTTCTGCCCGGAAGCGGTCAAATGCTAAATTTCATTTTCTCTAAAAAAAATATGAAAGTCAAATATATATTTAAAGGGTAGACTATTGGTTTTGGTGTATTTTAAAAAATTTACAGAAAGATAACTATTTTTTTAAAAGGTATATCTTGTGAAAGATAGGACTCTTGAAAATTTAAGGTACTTACTACTTAGGCATTTTTGCAGTATAAGAAATTTCCCTTGGATTGATAGGGCTGTTTTAGAGTTTCAACCTTTTTTTAGTGAAAAATCCCCCATTTCTATAATAAATTTTGTAAAGTGCATATTTCCACAATAGTTTTATGGAAAATGTCTAATTTTGTATAAATATCTATTTAAAATGGTTTAAATTATAAGGGTTTATTGTTGGCATTAATTCTAGTTTATCTGGTTAGTTTTATTCAGGTTTACAAATTTAAAATAAATTATTAATCTTATCCTTGGAAATTATGTGCAACAAATTGTAGAACACCACGTGACATTTTTTACTATAAGTTATTAGATTATGATATGCATTTCAATAGTATTAAAATCACAAATATGCTATTTGCTAAGAATTTAAATTAAATATGTTATATAAAACCACTTTTTTTTAATGACTAGGAGATTCTAGGCCTGTGGGACCGTACAAGGATGTGAAACATTTTTTTTTCTAAAAGTAAATTATAAATTGTAGTGAGACGTGTAATATATATTCCTGTTTTGTTTTCAAAACTCTTTGCCTACTTTTATACAAAATTTATATTTCCTAATATTCTCCCAAATCCCTTATCTATATGTATATATATATATATATATCCCGTATTTTATTTTTAAATTTTCTGAAATTCTTTTCTTTGTTTAAGTTTTGTTTTTTTAAAGTGCAATGCCAAATGTCAATAAAGTCTTCTTTTTTGAAAAGTGTTACTTTGAGGCAAAGATTTTTTTTCTTATTAAGAGTGTTGAATCCGGATATTAGTTTCGGTTTGATTCGTTTTTCGGATTTTTGGACGTGGGAGATATTATACATTTAAAATATATTAAACTATGCTTCAGTTTTTATTTCAGTTATTCAGCTCGATTCATATCAAATCGGATCGGGTTATCCAGATCGAACACTCCTAGCAGCAATATGTTTTGTTATTTTTTTTTCTATACAAAATCTTATTTAATCGAAGTAAACTCCATATCATAGCACAAGATAAAGATTCCAAATTATTACAGTCATCAACTGATATCGATCAATGGTTGGGTCTGGGCAGGTGGAGTATTTGTCGTACGAACCAAACTACCTGACTTACATACTTTCAGCTTGAATTCACAGCTACATCTGTTGGACCAGCCTGTCTCATCAACTACACAGTGAATAAGCTCTAGAATTAGATCCAATATCAAATCACCATGGGAAAGTTTACAAAAGCTGAATATACCTCTTAAGTCTTAACATTGAAAGCAAAAAAAGTAAAAATGCAGAATATACCATAATTCGAACACATAAACCAGACGTTATTAAGAATCATTTAGTTAACACTTTTATAAACCTGGAAATAAGTCTCGAACTTGGCGCGGAGTTCACCGTGCTCTTTCTTAATGTCACGCAGTGCTGCTTTTATTCTTCAATGTAAATATGTAATTGTCAAGTTTATGCAAAAACAAACATTTTCATCAATATCTTTTTTGTGAAAGAACATTTTCATCTATAACAATTTAGATGGCTAAACGAAAACTGATGTGTTCGATATAGAACTGAAATTATGTAAGGAATTAAAAAAAATGAAAAGAACGTACTTACCCTTCTATGTTGCCAGCTTGGAGAAACGTATTTGCCTTCTTAAGTTCCTTATAAACTTTGATAGCGCCGATGCTGTGTGAAAAAATAAATAATCAGCAGTGCATATTTCTTATTGTTAAATTCTTATCTATATTTAAAACCACATTCTAAAATATTATCACTAGCCTGGCGCTGCTACTTTCTAACCGAAGAATGCATTTGGTAATCATGGGTACCTCTATTGGCTCTCGCTCCCTGTTTCAAAAATAACCAACATAAGTTTTAGATACCAACCATTGGTCAAGTTAAAATTAATCATATATTTCAATATAATTCTTATCGTTCATATATATAGGTCCAGCCCAACATTTTATATTCCCCTAAGCCAACCAAATTTATGGGGTCTTTTAGTAAAATGCAAAACAAATTAAAATAAATTGGGCCCTTTTATTTAAGATTTTCTTAAAACAAGAAAAATTGGCATCTACTCTATCTAGGTTGTTCAATCGAACCATATATCTTTCCTTGCATTATATAAGTTCAGTATTGATGCATTCCAAGGATGTAATATCAAGTGGACTTCATATGGAGAGAGATGGGAAACTCACAATTCATGTTCCAAAGCAGCAATGACATTAGGGGAATCTCTGAAATAAAGAGTTATTACTTCTACAATAAAATTAGGGTTTGTATCTTTCGCCAAGGCCTCAAGTTGAGTATACTGACAATCGAGGTACCCCTGCATCAATATTTATTTTGAAAGATTAAACGAGATTCTTCAGAAAATCTGTGTTTTATTATTTGATGTGTGAAATGAATATTTTTAGAAAAACAAGTATTCAAAACATGTACAGATCAACCGGATTGCTGTGTGTAAATTATTCTATAGACGCTGACATGTGCATTAGTTTGAAATTTACTAACCTCGTCAAACAAAGATTGTCTCATCTCTTGAACTTGTAGATGCAGGGATTTGATCACCATCTAAACTAAAATATTTGTTTCGAAATAAGTTTTTGCAAACGTACAGAAGAAATAGTATAGGGTCAAAGAGTAAATTGCGTGTACATGTTGCATGTACAGAAATCCATATATATATATGGCAATAAAGTGAAAGCATAAAATTGTAATTTAATGAGAAAATCTTGAAGCAACCCCTTGTTGATCAACATTTGCAAAATTTTAATTGAATTTTTGCTTAGAGATTACTTAATATGTTTTCTCTTAGATTATTAATCGTATTTTCCAAGGAGTCATGGGTGGTGCAATGACTAAACATCTGAAACTTTAAGAAAGCCTGATACCAAATCTTGAAAGCTAAATACATAATCTGGAAATAATAGAAAATTAAAACAATAGAATCCTTTTGATTAGCTGGAATTACAAATTTATTAAACGATTTACATTGTATTGTGGTGAACTTGTAAGTAGACTTCCCGATGTTGTGCGAATTGGTTTACCGTAGTAATTCGTCAATGGTTTACACAGATCACTTAAACATGGTTTATGGATATGTTGAAATGGGTTTCTAAGCGGATTTTTAAACTGTATATAACATATGTAAAAATAAGGAAACGTTTTACGTTTACAGTACAAAAAATATGAATTTTTGTTATTAATTTTTTAAAAGGTTATTGCATAAAGTTTTGAATATTTGGAAGATAATAATCAGAGATTTTAAAAAATCTGATTTAATAAATGTTTTCAAAACTTTAAACGGATTCTTGATAAGGAAAACGAGGCACGATTAATTGTATAATGTTCCAACCGCTTCTGTCTGTATACGAATCTTTATCTTTCGGGCCACTAAATTTTTCCTTCATCCGACCATCTAATTTGCAACTCTAAGAAGTTCGTAAAATAGTCAATTATTTTTGTAGATCACAATGCATGCATATATTTTACCATATTTCTTTTATTATTAGCTGATTTTTCTATGAAATTGAGAAAAAGATACATTAGTCTTTATAATACCCAATTCCATTTCCAGCCTAATTGAATAAGGTGAAATGGTGAATTAGTACCAAACTAGGACCAACCAAGAGATCACTAAACTAAACTAACACGGGAACTAGATGAAACCAAATTAAAATCGCTCGTACTAACTGTTTTCTTTTGCCGATAACAAGATAGTGCATGGTTGTGATGCATTTATTTATTGCTCAAAGATTTTCTTCTAGCTAGGGTTTAAGAGATATGAATCGATCTCAGAATGGTGATGACGATCTGGCAAACCACATATGAAGAACGTTTGAAGCAAGTTTGGCCGCCTCTCCCTCAAACTACATGCTTTGTTTCAAATCGTGGGTCAATTTCTCTGAGGAGAGAGAGTCATCATATCGAAACGAGTTCATGTGAATACGGGAACTAAAAATTACTTGCGAGTAGATCATTCAATCTTAAATTTCAATAAGTCAAACATGTTTACCTAATGTTTTTTCTTAAAAAAAGGCTTATGAAAGAACAAATAGGCTTTAGTGATATAGGAAATCAAATCATAATTCTTCTCTTCTCTCTCAACCTTATTTCAATAAAACTAAGGTTTTGTAATCAAATCTAGTCACACTATTTCACCTTAATACCAACGGTGTGAGCTTAGGACACACACACTACCCATTCGTATAAGTTTGAGTCTAATACCACTTTTAACGCTCCGAATTCTCAACTCCGTAAGCGAAATTACATTAACCAAGCAGAAAATCCTGTTCCTCTCAAGAAAAAGAAAAAAAAAGAAAGGCGGGAACACTAATTTGTGACATTTTCCCCATTCTAGCCTAAACAAATTAAACCCTAATTAATTTGTGAAATTTTCTGAAATCGGTTAATCGGGAACAAAGCGTAGATTTTTTTTTTATCATGAATATAGATTGTGAGATAATTAATTAGAATATCACCGATTTTTTTGGTTGCTACTATGGGAAACCCTAATCAGTCGTCCTGTGTGTTTTCACTATGTTTCATTATATTTTATTATTTTTATATTCGAGAATTTATTGATTTTTTTTTTTAATTATAAAAGTGATTTTGCCGGCGTGGACTCTCTTGAAAAAAAAGGAAATCAAAGGCTATTTTTAGTTTCTCGGCGCCATGGTTTCACAAAGATGATAACTCCGTCGAGCTCTTCCTCAGCATTCGTTTGGACGACCGAACCGCACGCAAGCTCACCTCTGATCTCACTGCTCTCATCCACGAGGTCTCCTTATGAATTCGGATAATAGAGAACTAAGTTCTCAATTTCATTTGACCGAGTCTAGTTTTTAGTCCAATCTGTTGATTTGATCCAATTTCATATGTAATCTCTTTCGAAATTCGTATTTTGATGATTTTTGGACTCCTTTTGCTTGTCTACCTAGTCAATTGTCTTGTGTAAAGGATGCTTGAAGAAACTTATTGAGGTTATATCCTTTTTGCAATAATGTGTAATAGGTCCTTACTTACGATGGAAAGGCTCTTGTGTATCGTTCTACATTGCTCAAGTACATTGTCTCTTCTAAGGTTGGTATCTGGCTCCTTGTTTTGACAGTCTCTGCAGCTGAACTGCCTCTAATTTTCTTGGGTTTAGAATTTGTTTTCTCGTTTTTTGGACAATACCTGTCCTGAGGACTTCAAGCTAAATGAGTTTGAGGAGGCATGTGGTGTTGGTAAGAACTTTTTGAATGCAAATTATGAGAATGGATTAAATATTTGTTTCCCTTGTTTCTAGAGAATTTTTTTTATTATCACAATGCTTGGGAGGTTAGAATTTTGCTTTGTATTCCATGGAATTGGAGGTGAAATTTTGGTTATGGTTCTCGAACAGGGGTTGAAGTTTCCCCAGAAGATATTGAGAAAACAGTTAAAGAAATCTTTGAAGAGAATATGAAAACAGTATTGGATCAGCGTTACAGAACTAATGGTTATATAGTTGCTGCTTTTTACCTCTATCAGGCATATACTATCGCTATCTTTCTCTATAATATTCTTGCATAACCAGCTTACCATGTTTCTTTGTTGAACGGGATGTATTTATGTGGTATAGTGGGTAAATTAACTTGACATGTCCTGAAAAGTTTTCCATGGGCGGATCCTGAGACTGTTAAGGTTGTTGGACTTTGTTCTCTCAATGTCGTTAAGGATCGGACAACACAGATTTTACTCTGTTTTTGCAAGTCTTTGAAGTTTCTTGTGTCACACTCAATCTCTCTCAATTGATGTGATGCAATCGATCTCTTATAATGAAAACCACACGTTTTATATTGATGTACATAGAGTATTTATATACTTACATGACACACTTTGACTAAGGACACGTCTCTAGAAGACGTCCCAATGTGGAGAGAGACATACATTTATAACTGTTTTGCAGTTAACAATTCTATTTGTATCTTTTCGATGATACGAATAGTTTATACATAAATCAGTTACTTAACTATATAATATACGACTCTTCTAAGTTAATAAAATAAGATGAAGACTTGATCACCAACACTCCTCCTTGATCATGGCTTCATCGTTATGTCTCGTTCTTCTCGTAGAACTTCTAACCTGGATTGTATTCAGAGGCTTCGCTTGAATGTCTAGAATCCTCCTTTGTCTTTGTTTGAGACTCCTTCGTGATCTTCCGTCACGTCTCCTCCGTGATCTTCCTTGATCACAATTTTTTGTGCATGATTCTTCACGTCTTCGTAGGTTGTTTCTCCAACCGGATTCTGCTTCCTTTCTCTCTTAGGTAAGCACTTTCTTCTTTCTTGGTATCTTCTTTGATCACCAGCTTGTGTGCGTGATTCTTCACGTCTTCTTTGGTTGTTTCTCCAACCGGCTTCTCCTTCCTTTTATTTTTCGCACTCATTTGCGGAACGTCTCCGTTCTTTACACCCTTGGGCAAGCTAACATCCCTGTGTTGCTTTCCCCAACAATCACTCTCATTGTAATTGTTACGTTTGCAAACGTCACACCATCTCTTGGTTTTATCTTGATGTTTGTCTTCACATTTGTTTCTTCCTTTTGAAAAAAACTTGCTTCTTTTTTATCGTGCATAGAAAACACCTTCCCTTGAGTGTTCATCTCTTGCTTCGATCATCTCCGGTGAGTTTTTAGATGAAAAAATCATCACAACTCCATCTTCAATGACTTGCTCGATTGTTGTCTCCATTTGCTCTGATACAATGTTGGATTTTGTTCTCTCAATGTCGTTAAGGATCGGACAACACATATTTTACTCTATTTTTGCAAGTCTTTGAAGTTTTTTGTGTAACACTCAATCTCTCTCAATTGATGTGATGCAATCGATCTCTTATAATGAAAACCACACGTTTTATATTGATGTACATAGAGTATTTATATACTTACATGACACACTTTGACTAAGGACACGTCTCTAGAAGACGTCCCAATGTGGAGAGACACATACATTTATAACTGTTTTGCGGTTAACAATTCTATTCGTATCTTTTCGATGATACGAATAGTTTATACATAAATCAGTTACTTACCTATATAATATACGACTCTTCTACGTTAATAAAATAAGATGAAGACTTATCACATCCAACAAAGGTGAGTTCATAGTTTTAGCACCCGATGTTCTTTGTTAGCCACATACGAAATCTTAGTTTTCTTATCCAGACCATGCTTGGGATAGAGAGTCCTAGAGTCAAAATTGTATGACCTGCTTGGCGAGAGAACTACTGCTGATAATGAAAAACCAACGAAACAGGAGAAAGATAAGCCTGCCAAAGTAGAGGTGAGCGTAGGTTTCATTTCAATGTAATTTCTTTTGTGTATGCTGTGACTTTAAAGCAAAATTTCTGTGGCTACTTAATGACCAGAAAGCTGCTGTGAAAGCTATCCCACAACCATCTGAAGAGGATCTTAATCAATATTCTATATTTCCTCAGCCAAAGCAAAATTCTATGGTAACTCACTGCTTTTTTTTTTGTGACTTCTTTTGTTGAGATTTTTGAGTCCACATTCTACATTTTTAAATTCCATTGATAATCATTCATCTATGTACTGAATGATCGAGTGATAAGAGTAGGATAGGAATGGTGTGTATCGATTGCCTATTAATTGTAGTGATGTTGAAAACGACAGGATGAGCTTCTGTGAAACATTACAGTTGGGAAAAAGATAGCTTTGTGAAACAAATGGAAGATGCCAATATGTATGATATGAACTTTTGGTTTAGTCCTGGATTAGCTAGCAATGCCATGCAACATATGCATACGGAGAGTCAGTGGCCGAAATGTTGTTGTAACCATGAAAGTTCTTGTTCATTTATACTCTCAGGTTCACAGAGAAGTGTCTTTCAGTGACGGCTCCGTGCTTAGATAGTTAGATGTTGTAACTCGAAGGAAGTGCTTGATGTTTATCTCAAGGTGACTGAAAGGAAAGTTTATACCTGGTTCCCTCCTGAACCAATCACACTGGACATGCAAAGGTAAAATATACATGATATGAGGTTGAGATACTGTGCATGATAGTGTATAATTGGTAAGGCCTACGTTTCCATGGTCATTTTTGGTTTTTGTACTTTCAGGCTAGGTTTGTTGATTTTTCTCTTGCAAAGGAGCGAGGGGTCTGCTGTTATCTAAGGTTAAAAAATCTTGTTCGCTTTTACTTGGGTATCTTACATTGCTTTTCTATAGCAATGATTGTTCTTTTACAAGGACTTCTATGAAAATCTGATTTTAAGGTATGATGATACAAATCCTGAGGGGGAAACGAAAGAGTATATTAATCACATCGAAGAAATTGTTAACTGGATGGATTGGGAACCCTTCAAGGTATTGTTATTTTCTGTTGTACGAATAGCTTATTGTTATTATTATTGTGTTGTACGAATAGCCCATTGTTTTCTTTTGTTCGAAGCTTCACTGCAACTTACTCCACAATAGAACTCTACTTTCAGAACGCTAAGGAGATAAAAGAGTACAGAGAGCAGAAAATGAATAGCCCCTGGAGGGAAAGGCCTACTGCAAAATCTCTAGAGATTTTTGAGGAAATGAGACTAGGAAAGGTAGAGGAAGGCAAAGCAACATTAAGAATGAAGCAAGATACCCAAAGTGATAATTGTAATATACTAATATGTATGACCTTATTGCCTATTTTGTATATATATATCTGAATCATCTGCTCTTTTGAAAAATGAAAACTACTTCTGTGGTTTCTGATATTTTCTTTTATGAGCATAAATGTAGCTCTGCACTCTTGAATTTGAAACCCGGCGTGCTTCTTACTATTGGTTATTACATTCCCTGGGTCTCTACATGCTGTATGTGTGGGAATATTTACGGTTGAATGTTACAAACGCTGTAATGTCCAAGCGTAAGGTTGTTAAAATACTTCAAGTTGCATGTGAAAAACTTTTATTATTCTTTGCAATGAATCATGCTGGTTGGATCATTAGTATTCTTTTGATGCAGCTGAACTACATTGTGACAAACAAGTATGTTGATGTTTGGGATGGTCCACGTCTTTTGACACTTGCTGGTTTGAGGCGGAGAGGTGTAACTCCAACTGCGATTAATGCATTTGTACGAGGACTTGGAATTACCAGAATGTTTGCTCTATATATATCTGAAGACTGAAGTAACTTCATACAATTTGGCATATGTTACTTAATTTCATTAAATCTGCTATCTATTGTTGTTTATTGAAGTGATGGTTGCATGATAAATGTGAATCGTAAAAACGGCCAAATAAATCTCCAAGGTTTGCAATGTTGAAAAATTATTCCCAAATTTTGTTGTTTGCAAAACTATTCTTCAATTTTGTGTTGAATTTGCAAATATAGGCATGCTTTTCGACGTTAATGTAAGATAAACACCCGTTAATCTACAATTAAAACCCCAATTGAGATTTTTTTATAAAAAAAAAAAAAAATTGCCCCTTTACTCTTCATCTTCGTGTATCGCCATTTTCACACAATCACAACACGATCCTCTGTACTTTAGCCGCCAGAGCCAATCTGAAACAACCACAGGCAGATTCTGCCGCCATAGCTAATCTTATCCTCTCTTCTCCCACCACCAAACACTAGACGATCAATTTCTACTCTCCACCAAAACAACCCCGTGGACTTCACATCTCGTGAACTCTGTTCTCAAGCGCCTCTGGAGCCACGGCCCTAAAGCTCTCCAACTCATCGAAGCTTTAATCCCCAATTTTCGTTTCGAAAACACACAATCAAAGATCAAAGATGAGAGGTCGTCGCCCAAAGATGAGATACCGGCGTGGAGGCCGATTTATTTCTCACGCACCTTCGTTTGCGAGATCTGTCCCGGCGGAGGCGGAATCAAATGTAGAGGTCATCCGCGATTGTCACAGTGCCGATTCCAATTGCAATGTAGGAATCATATATTCAATTTTTGCAAGGCCGATTTGCAGTATCTGAAGCTTTTTGTATAATTTCAGGGAACACCTTGGCATCTATTTAAGTGTGTTTTCTCGAACTGAACATAGACTTAAACATAGCAAAATGAAAATTTGAACACCTCGGATAATGTTTCTTGTATACTCCCTCTAACACTACAACATTCAGCTTTGAAGCCGACACTTCTCCTGTTTGGACTACATTTTCTCTGTTTGCATCTATAAGAACCACATGAATTGCCGAGCCTCCCTCCCCCTTGACTTTCCCACCTGTGAATAAGTGAGGAGGCATTCACATCCTGAAGTGAAGTTGCAGGTTTCTACATTCGTATCCATCTGAGCATGAGAAGAATACAAAAGTAACATAACCACATAATAAGTTGAATATAGAACAAATAGCCTCAAGCTATAGAGTCTGCTCTTGTCGAAGAAGAAGAAGAATAATGGGGGAAAGGGGATGCACACACGAAGCTTAAATCGTGTCTTTTTTTTATTTTTATTGTTTTCTCTCTTTTCTTTTTAACTTAACGGGTGTTTAACATACATTAACGTTGACTAAAAACATGCCTACATTTGCAAAGTCAACACAATATCGAGGAATAATTTTGCAAACAACAAAGTTCGGGAATAATCTTGCAACATTGCAAAACTTTGGAGATTTATTTGGCCGTTTTCCCGTCGTCTTGAGCATCATATCAGAGTGGAGTTAAATAAAACAGCTCCCCGCACCATGGTGGTGCTGAATCCTCTTAAGGTGGTCATCACCAATTTGGAAGCAGACAAGGTTATGGAGCTTGATGCTAAAAGGTGGCCTGATGCTTAGAATGATGACCCCTCAGCATTCTACATAGGTGAAATAAGCTTCACAAAGTACTAATTTCTTACACATAGTGGAACAGATTTCTGTTTTGCATATCCTTTTTTCTGTTGGGTTTGTTGATCTAGGTTCCATTCTCTAGAGTTATATACATTGAGCAATCTGAATTTTCACCAGGAAAAGAGCCCATAAAAAAGTTGAAGTCAGTTCATTTGATAAACTCTTCAGTTCTGAGGTAATTGTTCTCTGGCTTTTATTGTACTTGCTAGGTAACAAAGTTGTTTCCTGAGCTAAAATAATGTCTTTAATCTTAACAGGACGCAGCTGAACTCAATGCTGATTGGCTCACTGAAATTAACCCGAACTCCAAAGTGGTAATCTCTGATGCCTATGCTCTTTCCAACCATTAAAGATGCTGTCGTCGGGGACACTTTCCAGTTCGAGAGGCTAGGTAATTTTCTGCAGTTCTGGATGAACAAGTGGTATTTTTAATTTATCCTAAAAAAAAAATGACTCTGTTGAATTGCGAAGAATTAGGTTATTACACGGTTGATAAGAGGACTCTAACCCGGGAAAGCTTGTGTGTTTGGTCGACATCTTGGTGGCAACAAATAGGATCAATTCTGGTTTTGTTCTATATAGGTGGTTCAGATAGTTCGGTATATATTTTATCTTTTAAGATATGATATTAATTGCCGACCTAAAAAAAAATGGAAAAAAGATATGATATTAATAAAATCAATTGGTTTCTATCTATTCTAAAACTTGTGTCCAACTCTTCCTTTTGGATTAGTCATTTACTTTGGTGTTTGGTTTTTTTCTTTTTCAATAACGGAAAATGGCATTGAGAGCACTTGAATCTTGATCTCTTGATTTTTAAAATATATCTTCCAACTGAATTGTTCACTTTCATGATTTTTTTATTTCTGTAAAAGACAATTGTGTTTGTGTTAATAGTTGAGTTTATATTTATTTTATACATGAAAAGAAAAGAATTCGAACCCCGTGGAATTCGCAAGGAAAATGTTTATTTTTTCGTCATTTCAACTTTATATATATATTAATATACAGTATTTTCGTGGCTACAAGACGCATTTTCCTTTATTTGTATAATTTTGAAATCAGATGAAATAAAATAAGCATTGATGGAAACCACAGTTCACGAGAAGAGTGTTGTCCCTACCACAAACCAACAAGGAAAGAAGGATATAAGAGGAGTCACGGACACTGAAAGACAACATCAATTGATAGAATAAAAAAGCCACCTTAATTAGTTGTGCACAAAACTATTCACATTAAAATTTTAAATGTGCACCGTTCAGTGGACTTCTCATCATTCATCAATTCATCACTCATCACTCATTACTCATCACCAAATAACCTTGCAAAGTTGCAATACTTTATCTTTACTTCCACATTTCATTAATAGTTTTTGATGGTGGCAGCATGCGACTTTGGTACCCAGCAGTGCAAACAACTGAAAACAATGTTATCCACAGTTATCTGCCTAAAAACAGAATATATTTATTTTTTTGTTCAAAAAAAAAACAGAATATTTTACTCCGCAATAAACTAATATGTGATTGGTAAATTTTAAGAGTAAATAAGCTGAAAGAAAAATATATTGGACCTACTATTTTAAAGTAAATCTTTTAACTACTTTTACCCGGAAAAAAAAATTATGCTGGAAAAAATACAAATCCTTTGATAATAAAAAAAAAACATTACTCTAAACATGATAAACCCAGAAGAATATTTCTTTACATCCATTATCTCATTTACTTTAAAAAACTTACCAATCACAACCGTTATGTTTACTGCTATAATTTAAAAGCCATATCGAATGAAAAAACATATCTTTTTAGTTTTATTGAATTAATAGTAGTACTTTTGGGAATTTTGGGTAACTATTTTTATGATAAAAAGGTGATTACAACAAGGATTAGGACAACAAAATGGATATCTTGAAATTTTAAGATATTTGGATACGCTACATCTTAGAATCAAGTACACATATCCAAATCAGTTAATACATGGGTATCTAGATCCGTAAAAAAAAACTAAAAATAATTAAAATAATGATATAAAACTTCAAAATAAATTAAATAATAAATCATAAAATAAAACTATACATAAAATATATAATTTTCAAATTGATTTTCATCAAAACATTTAGATATGTTTATCAATGCAAAATTACTCTAATTATAATTAGAGATAAACATAGACCGGATCTGGATAACACGATTCTTAAATTTAATTTTTTGGATTCGGAAACTCTGGATAATCTATTTTTTGAATGCGATACTACAACATATACCGATCTTATATATTTTGTCCAACCCTAATTATGAAACATTTGTATTCAATTGAGCTGATTATTTTTACAATGTTTATCACATTTGTACCCTCTTAAAATTATTGCTTAATCACCTTCCACCATTTTATTTTCCCTTCACATCACATCAACTTCTTCATCTAATTATATCACTTTTTGTTTTTCTTCTGATATTTATTATATATATATATATATATTTATTCTATTTTTCCTTTATATTATTCCTTATTTCTTGAGAATATGCAACGTATAGCCAAATTATACATCAGAAAAACTATGAATTGCAAAATCATAAATAAATTGATTTATTTATCTCATGTGTTTTTTTTTATATAACATGGAATTTTGTATTGAGTTTTAACCAATATGATTTTATTTTTTGCGATAACACATTTATCAGACTATTAATTTAAATTATACGCGAAAAATACAATATTTATTTACGGTTTTGTCGTGTTTTTTTTTTGTTTTAGTCATTTCTTGTCAATATTTAGCTATCTCACAAATAGGCCCATTTTTCTTCTTTTCTCTTTTTACAAAAATTTGTTTTTGTTTCTAACTTCTACGCATATTTTATTTTTCTTGTGTTTTTGTTCCATATTACCATGTTAATATTTGTTGACATACAATAATAGTTATGCACTAAAATTAGATTTAAATATGAAATATTCTTTTTCTTAACATACTATGAAGTTTGGCACAAATATATAATATAATTATGCACATTAACTCGCTCACAACCACACTCATGATGCAATTTGACAATTCTGATACATAATTTGTCACAGCCATCCACCAAAATTTGTGAACATCCATCAATATTAATAGATTCAAACAAGTAATCCATTAGCTTATCTAATCATATCTACGTGTACGGAAATAGTGATATACTCATGAACAGTATGAAACATTTTGTGGGTATAACACTTGTTGTGTAAGTGCATTATGTATTGAGTAAAGTGGGTTATGTATGTACATGTGTTGAACAAATCTTTTGTGCACATCTAAAAATCAAACTAGTTATCTTATTTGAAAGAACTTGCATGTAATTAATGAGTTTAGCGACACTTTATAAACGCAAAGAAGTACAAGAGATTAAACTTCTCTATGAGGTTTGGTCATAAGTAACCTATACCTTCAATAAATGCATGGTTTTCCTTTTTCAAACTGATCATGTTTAGTTTGACACTTGTACACTAGAAATCATGGAATTTCATAGTGAATGAACTAATATTCAATTTGGATTGGGATTATATGAGAAACTCGGCATGCTTCTCTTTCCATTCAACAAAAACTTTAAAATCTTAAATGATTCTCTCATTTTGTCTAGGATATACGAAAAATGTAAAAAACAATATTTAAAAATTTGACTTATTGATTATTTTAGTTTCCATATCATAGATGAACTTAGTTTTTGCTCATGTTCAACACATATTTCCTGTTTGTTGACTGAATTGAGTCTTCTTTTTTGCAAGAAATTCAATTCACATATGGTATAACTCGTGATTAGCTTTTGTTGTTCAGTGTAATAAGCAAGAAACATCAATGTGGGTTGGGTTTCTTTTTTCCTTGTGGGTTGGTTTTTATAACTAAATAATAGAGTCTCATTGTCTTCATATTTGGCATTTAGCTAGGCCTCTCATTCTACGTGGATGTGAGTGGAACCACCCCGTGACCTCAACCCTTCTGTCTCTTTTCACCTAATTCCCTTACCAAAGTACCAAACACTCGACCACCTCTAACAATACCCACAACATAAATATATATATACACATACATATTGAGAAATCACATAGCCATATAATATTTTGGTCGTACTTTGTATCTTTGGCGAAACACAAAAAACAAAAACAAAAACAAAAACTCCTTATATTTTGTAATTGATTCTAATTGTCGTATAGATGCCCAAATTCAATTCAACCAAAGCTCCCAATTTATTTCCTCTCCTTCTCCTCCTTCTCGTTATCCTTCTTTGTTCAACGCAAACACAATGCCACACCAAAGGTCTACGATTACGACCAAGAAACCAGAAGAATGTGAACACGACGAGTGATCGGACACAAAACCCGGAAGATGAGTTCATGAAATGGGTGAGATTTGTTGGGAGCCTTAAACACTCTGTGTTCAAGACAGCCAAGAACAAACTCTTCCCTTCTTATACACTTATTGTCCATAAGAAACCCAATAAAGGTGACTTCACTAAAATCCAAGACGCCATTGATTCTCTCCCTCTCATCAACCTTGTTCGTGTCGTCATCAAAGTTCATGCCGGAGTTTACAAGTAAGCACAAGTCTTTCTTCCACTATCTTGTTTTACATAATTAACAGCTCAATATTCAGGTGATTAGTCTGAGTTTTAGTGTAATAACATTTTAATCAATATATATATATATATATATATTTGAATGTTTCAACATTTCATTTCATCTTAATTTGTTTTTTAATAATGAGGTATAGAAGACAGAATGCTATTTCGGTCGATCTTGCAGGGTTATCAAATAAATAAATAAATAGTGTTTGGTACAGTTCGCAATTGATCAAATTCCAAATTGGTACCACATCTGTAAGATTTATACAATACTCAATATTTTAATTCCAACAGCCTGAACCGTAGATTCTTGAGTTTTGTCTATACACATTTTGCAGTTTTGCAATTTGTTATCACTCTATTTAAGTAGTATAGGGATTCCATATATTTTATTTTCGTCCTTTCCTGCATCTGCATGAGCCAAAACTATTTATGAAATTGAAAGGAGACACGTATCAATAAAGAAATGTTGTATCAATAAAGAAATGTATAGCAATCAATGATCTCTCCCTCGAAATCAACACTATATGATCACGTGAACTCGGAATTTTGTAAGCTGGATGTATTATGTACATAATCTCTAGGAAATTGACTTTAATAGTGACATTTTGGGTCTTTGTGTGTTATAAAGCGCATGGGTGGTCCACATACGCTCCACGCTTATCGTTCATAATTTTAGATTGTTATGCTAACTATTTCGTACTATAGCTATTTTTTAGAACTATAACAATTTGATCAAAATAATAATAATAATAATGAAAATTTGGGGGGAAATGTGTGTAGGGAGAAGGTGAACATACCCCCACTGAAGGCATACATAACAATAGAAGGGGAAGGAGCAGAGAAGACAATAGTGGAATGGGGAGATACAGCACAAACACCTGACTCAAAAGGCAACCCCATGGGGACCTTCAGCTCTGCCTCTTTCGCCGTCAATTCTCCTTTCTTTGTCGCCAAGAACATCACTTTCAAGGTAAGTTATTACCAAATACTCATAGTTTGTCTTCAAATTTATTTGGACGTATAAGTTTTGAATCCATCTTAGCGGTCTTATATGTATGTAGAACACGACCCCGGTCCCCTTGCCGGGCGCAGTTGGAAAACAGGCGGTGGCATTGAGGGTGTCCGCAGACAATGCTGCGTTTTTCGGGTGTAGAATGCTTGGTGCCCAAGACACTCTCTATGATCATTTGGGAAGACATTATTACAAAGACTGTTACATTGAGGGATCTGTTGACTTCATCTTTGGCAATGCCCTTTCTCTCTATGAGGTAAGCATTCTTACTTATAGTGGTCTCTGTATTCCATTAGCACCTAACGTATCTTAGAACACTATTAAAAGTGATGTAGCAATTTTAGATTGGTCCTTGCTATAATAAAAGTGGTATTTAGGGGTGTCACGTGCATGCGATAGCGGATAAGCTAGGAGCAGTGACGGCACAGGGGAGGAGCAGTGTGCTAGAGGACACCGGATTCTCGTTCGTAAAGTGTAAGGTGACAGGGACAGGGGTTTTATACCTTGGGAGGGCATGGGGTCCCTTCTCAAGAGTCGTCTTTGCTTACACCTATATGGACAACATCATCCTCCCTAGAGGCTGGTACAATTGGGGCGACCCTTCCCGTGAGATGTACGTTTACTTTACTCTCTCTTTGGTCTCATTTAAATTACATATAACCAAAGTTAGTCGGCGTAGCTCTGACTCAACAAGCTGAGAGAACATGCCATACTTTATTATAATTGTAAAACACATTTCAGTCCAACTTTACAAAACATGATCTCGTTGCCTCATCCATTACAGAGTCCTATGTCCCACCACTGCACCACTACACATTTCAGACCGACTTCATTTTTTGTCTTTTTACCCAAAACCGCACTTTTTGTGTGTGCGCATGCATTTGTATAGATATATTGAAACTTAAAGCCATTAACGTAGGCGTGCATCGTCTCTTCTAGTGCTGCAAAACGCATATGTATAGAAAAAAATGTGAATAATATTTTTTTTTTTAAAGTAAGTGTAAATGAAAAAAAACTGTGCAGGACGGTGTTCTATGGGCAGTACAAGTGCACGGGAGGAGGAGCAAACTATGCAGGGAGGGTGGCTTGGGCAAGAGAGCTCACCGACGAAGAAGCTAAACCTTTTATATCTCTTACCTTTATCGACGGCTCTGAATGGATCAAACTCTAATCATTACACTTTTTTTTTCCCTTTCCACCTAATTAATAATGTAAATTTTCCCTCTAATAAAATAAAAATATATTTTTTTAACATTTGACATACATGCACACCTCAATCCAATGACCGTAGCCATTCAACAGCCAAACATTGCCGACCAGATCCCATTACCATTTAGATATGTTTTTTTTTCCGAAGCATGTAAGAATTGCGGTGTGGTCCAATGTATTTTGAAACAGAGTTGTATATTCAATCGAATATTTTTATGTACTAAATGAGTTTCAAAAATGATATATACAAGTCTTTTTTTTAATAGGTTTGGGGGTTGGCGGATGTGTTTCAAAATGATATGATTATCTATGAGCACATGGTTTCTCAATGGCGTAGAAGCTAAGTGGTCATTTTTGTATTTTCTTGTCGCATGATATAGGCTAGGCTGAATAATTTCAATGTTTCTTAAGTCGAGTCAAAAGGTGTAGATTTTTCATTGGTGAGAGACATGTTCAAATTATAAGTTTGATTAGTAAGAAATGATGATAGTATGATTATATTATGTGTTTTGCCAAAACGAATCTTTAAATGTTATCAACGGTTTTTAATCTATTAAAACGAACTGCACTTTTTGAACTCTCTTACCAACAAAAATTACAACTAAACTTCCACATCTTATCATCCTACCTTCCAATTTTTAATACTTTTTTTAACACTTCTAACAATAGCACTAAAAAATAAATATATGTGGTCACCAATTAATGGGACCTAAAATCAATATGATGTGGTAATAATTTATGTATCCTAATCTATATTCTAAGTGAAGATGGTATTAAAGTAAAAAGATTCCTCCGAAGATCAATAATTGCGAATATCAAATCCTTATCAGAAAACCATCACATGCTAAAACAACAGCAAACAACCAAAAAGCCTCTCCATTGATGATTATCTAAGAAGAAGAAGCTCCATTGATGTCGAAGTCAACAGCTCTCGCCTTCATAATCGCTGCTTTATCTTACTTCTTCTTCTTGTTCCTCTTCTCTGCTTCACCAAAACATCACTACCACGCACTCTTCCTCTCTGCTTCCTTCTCCGACAATGCCTCAGTCGCTCTAAACCTCCGTACCCTCACGCGCCGCCCTCATGTAGCTGGTTCAGTTGCCAACGCTGAGGCCGCTGCATATGTTCGCTCTGTTTTCACCTCCTCTGCACTCAAATCACACGTCGTTGCTTACCAAGTATCTTTAACTTACCCAGTTCATCGCTCTTTGGGACTAACGCCAACAGAATCAGCAAAACCGATCACTTTCTTGCTGGAACAAGAACAAGTTGGAGACAATCCTTATGCTAATGAAGTGATGCCCACTTTTCATGGATACGCTAAGTCAGGTAATGTCTCAGGACCAGTGGTTTATGCAAACTACGGACGAGTAGAAGATTTCGTGAGACTCAAGAAAGAGATGGGTGTGAATGTCTCTGGAGCCGTTGTAATTGCGAGGTACGGTCAGATTTACAGAGGAGACATTGTGCAGAACGCGTATGAGGTGGGAGCTGTAGGTGTAGTGATATATACAGATAAGAGAGATTACGGCGGAGATGAGTGGTTTCCGGCGAATAAATGGATGCCACCGAGTGGGGTTCAGGTTGGTACTGTTTATAATGGGTTGGGTGATCCGACGACTCCTGGGTGGGCTAGTGTTGATGGGTGTGAGAGATTATCTGATGAGGCTGTCGAATTGAGCGGCGATGCTCCGCTTATACCTTCCCTGCCTGTTTCTGCGGCTGATGCAGAAGTTATTTTGAAGACGGTTGGTGGAGATGTTGCTGATGGAGATGTTTATCCAGTTGGGCCTGGACCTGGGATCTTGAATCTAAGCTACATTGTGAGTGAGTTTTGTGTTTTAGATGTGTGTTTCTTACTTTTTTTAAGGGATTTGAATTTTGGGTTTGGTTTCAGGGGAAAACTGTTATAGCCAAGATTGAGAATGTTATTGGAGTGATTGAAGGAGAAGAAGAGCCTGATAGGTACATCCTCAATATGAGTGGCAATAGACTAAAGGCAACTTGTGATTGTACTTACTAGGGATTGTATTTGGATGAATTGGTTAGATATGTGATTCTTGGAAACCATCGGGACGCTTGGACTTTCGGAGCTGTTGATCCGAACAGTGGGACTGCGGTGCTTTTGGAGGCGAGTGGAGTTTTCCTCACCATGTATGTTTAAAGTTTAATATGGTTACATTGCAATGAGAGAGCTCCTGAAACTACTGTAGATTGCACAAAGACTAAATAAGCTGCAGAAAAGAGGGTGGAAGCCTCGACGGACGATTATTCTGTGCAATTGGGATGCCGAGGAGTATGCATTGGTCTCTAGTCTCTTACCTCACTTTTATATGTCTACTTTCCTTATGTGGAAAGCAGCAGAAAGTTGGGGGTTGATGTTAGTTTTTTTTGTAGATTGGGTCAACAGAATGGGTAGAAGAAAACAGAGAGATGCTAAGTTCGAGAGCAGTGGCCTACTTGAATGTAGACTGTGCGGTATCTGGCCCCGGATTTCATGCCTCTGCGACTCCACAACTCGATGAATTGATCAAAATAGCGGCTCAAGAGGTACTTTAACAATCATCTGGGTGGTATATAACAATCTTTTGGGCTTATCTTGAATGGCAAGTGTTAATGTTGCGTGGACACATAATCAAGCTTTTCGATAACTATCTGCAGGTCCGGGATCCAGATAACGCAACGCAAACAATCTACGATTCGTGGATAGGATCAAGAAACTCTGTTGTGGTAAGTGATAACACTAGGTTAGATTATGAGTTTTGTCTTATGGTTAAACTGATTTGTATACTTGGTATGTGAAGATCGGAAGATTAGGGGGCGGAGGATCGGATTACGCATCATTTGTGCAACATGTTGGCGTTCCAGCAGTTGACATGCTTTTTGGAGGAGGTAAATCTCCGAAACAGTAGATGAGCTAAACATCATGGTCTGTCGTATGAACACTTAGTCACTAAGCTTTTTACTCATGATTTAGAGACTAATCATTGCCAAATATAACCATAAATAACAGGCTATCCAGTATATCACTCTATGTATGATGACTTTACTTGGATGGAAAAATTTGGAGACCCGATGTTTCAGCGACATGTCGCAATGGCTAGTGTTCTTGGTTTGGTCGCTCTTCGGTTAGCAGACGAGGAATTCTTACCGTTCAACTATATCTTCTATGCATCAGAACTCAAGGTAACTAATTGATATCTTTTTACATATGACCAAAGCAATTAATGGGGTAATGGTATTTGTCTACCTGCATAAACAGAAAAGTGCGGAAGATTTGGAGAAGCTAGGCCATAGCATAGATGTTTCTCCGTTAATCAAATCGATCGAAGATCTATCTACAGCTGGACAAGGGATAAATACGGAGAAAGAGGTAACGGCACTGGTTTACATTTGACAAAGTGACAAGTAAAATTAGTTATTGAGAGTAGTCTTGAGTGGACTGTGCAGGGAATTAAGGGAGCTCTAAAAGTGAGAGAGCTAAATGACAGATTAATGATGGCGGAGCGAGCTTTAACAGACCGAGATGGACTCTCAGAAAGACCATGGTACAAGCATTTGGTATACGGACCATCGAAGTACGATGACTACGGATCCAAATCATTCCCTGGAGTTGATGATGCAATCGAGAATGCAAAGAAGCTTAACACAAAAGCATCTTGGGAAAATGTTCAACATCAGATCTGGAGAGTCTGTAGAGCTATAAGACAAGCATCACTTGTTTTAAAAGGTGAATTGAGATGATATCAAGAAGGCTTTTTATTGCTTCAGCACAATGATGGTAACGTAATGAAGTCATATTATATCACAAGTTAATATGTTTTCCTCTGTTATTTCAACCAAACTCAAAGCCATATACATTTGATATCCAAATTTCAGTTTTAGTGTTTACCTTTCGTAATCCAATGCTACGCTATTTTTTTCCAAAATTTATTTCTTTTGGTTAAACCCTAAAACTCGATGATTAAACCTCCGATGAGATCAATATACCTCCGGCGAAATTTTAACACCGTCGCTCCGATGCATATGAAGGGCCATAGAAAAGCCCATTACTAAAGCCCAAAACACCTCTAGAAGCTCAATTTCATGTTTTTTGACCACGATTTCAAGATTCAGTTGTTGTAAATACGACAGTCACCGTTCAGTTCAGACCAGACGAAACCACGATGCTTAACCCCATCACTTTAACCCGGAAACCACCACTCCCCTTCAATTCTCTTGGGTTTTCCGGTAATCACACTTCTTCTTTTGGTAGAAGGACTCAAAATGAAGCTGGTTCGAGCAGGGCTCTTTCGTTTGGGTACAAAAATGTTGGTTCACTGAATTATGGTCGTAGCTATTGGTCTGGACGTTCCGGGACTGGGTTTGAGCATCTGGGTCGGGTCTCTTCGGTCTCAGGTGGAAGTTCAGGTGGCTCCGGCGGGTTAGGTGGTTCAGATGGTGGTTCCGGCGGTGGAGGTGAAGGTGAAGGTAGCGGTGGAAACGGGAAGAAGTGGTCATTCCTCTCATGGTAAATTTTCTTACTTCTTCCTCTCTCTCTCTCTGTCTACTCTATTTTTGTGTAAAGATGTTTGCAAAATTCGAAATTTTCATGGATGTTAGTTAACAAGACTCACAAAACTCTGTATGATTATCATTTCTTGCTTTTGTATTAAACATAAATACACTTTGTGTGCCTTTTGGTTTGATTCTGTGGTGCTTGCTTCAGGTACCTGGCTCTTCTCTCAGATTCTCCTGTTTTGACCAAAGCTGTGACCTCAGCACTTTTGACTCTCATTGGAGATTTGATCTGTCAGGTAACTCTCTTAATGGTGTTCTTGAATCTCAGTAGTTATCTTATCTTTGAAGTTTGGATTCTCATTTTTCAGGATACGTCGAGATAAAAACAGTATTCATTAGCTTCATTATGTATTTTCGGATGAACAGATAGACTATCCTTGAACTTTGCTATCTCTTTTCTCTAATGAATGAATCATAAATGTTTAGATAATTTACTGTTGCGATGAATTGTTCTTGCTTGCTTCACCTTTTTAAGTTGGAATGGAAGCTAATAGACCCGAGAATACTGGATATTGTTGTAAATCATCTATTTCTTTTCTTTGCTTTATCATATTCTGCTAGCTATGTGGTTATTGGAAAAGCAACATTGCTTATTCGTGTTACATTTGGTTGCAGCTTACAATCAATAAGACCTCATCGCTGGACAAGAAGAGGACACTCACGTTCACCATCTTGGGCTTAGGGCTCGTCGGTCCAGCATTGCATTTCTGGTATTTCTGTGGTCCTTTCACTCTTATGGCGCTGCGAAAGCTATATTACTTTCCTGCTAAGTGGAAATTCAGTTGAAGAGACTTATGCATCCATTGATATATTCCTTATGCTTATTCTCTACTCTCGGAAATCTCTCAAACTCATTAGGTATTTGTATTTGAGCAAAGTGGTGACAGCTTCCGGATTATCAGGCACAGTTATACGACTTTTACTGGATCAGGTAGCAAAATTTTCCTATTTTCTGTCTATAACCATTCTCTTCCCATCTTGCTTCAACTGTGTTAACAGCAAAAAAATATTGGCAGTTTGTTTTTGCTCCTATTTTTGTTGGAGTTTTCTTATCAGCAGTTGTGACACTTGAAGGAAAACCATCAAATATCATACCGAAGCTACAGCAGGTTGGATTGAAAGCTAATTAAACTTTTTATTTCCACAAGAATGTTTATTGCATAGTGCAGGAACCTAAATTTAAATTGTGTCATTTTATCGATATTCTAATTGAATCCATTAATTGCTGATTGTGTAGGAGTGGACTGGTGCAGTGCTAGCAAATTGGCAGCTATGGATACCATTTCAGTTTCTTAACTTCAGATTTGTTCCACAAAACTTCCAGGTTTGATACTAAACTCTGTGACAACATGAAATAGGAGAGTGTGAAAAATTCAATTCAGTGAAAGATAGTTATGCTTCAAACATAACGACACATAATACGCTGTTAATTCTCTGCTTAGTATAATCTTTGATCCGTCATATCCAGCAAGAAATTATTAGGTGGTTTCATGTTATTGAGCTTTTGTTAAAAGCATCTTTCGCATAAATGACACTAGAATGACATTAGCTAATAGGCTTAGAAAGATTTTCTTAGTAACTGATGTTATTCACCATTCTGGGTTAAGTTTGTTCACTGGCTCTGAGGATAAATCAATGTCTTATATATTAATTATTGCAGGTACTCGCTTCAAACGTAGTGGCTTTGGCTTGGAATGTGATTCTATCATTCAAAGCTCACAAAGAAGTTGTTGCAAAATAGGCATGTTTCTTACCTAGAGCCTACAGGTGTTGTTGGATTGTGATCGGCAGAGTTTTGGAGCAACGTTCTTGTCTGCTGATGCATTTGTTTAGTGTTTCGAAACTACTCTTTTGGAATCCTGCACGTGGCAGTTTATTAGTGTAGACACAAGCTTGTCTTTAAAGAACTTTTAAAACAAGCTTGTCTTTAAAGCACTTTTAATCTGTTACATCATCAATCTTTCAAATATATTAACCGAGCAATTTTATTATTTTCAAATGTTTTAAAAATGGCTCAGAGAAAGTTGTAGTTAATCTCTGGTTTATGCGTCTTAAACTTCCACCCAAGAGGGAAAAATTTTAAATTCACCGGACCAATCACCGACCCTCGACAGAAAAAAAAAAATTAAAGTTTCAAACAGCTACAATAATATGCTTTAAGGCAGGTGATGTATATGATTAAAAAGCAATGAACACAATTCCAACTGTGTTTTCGTTCTTCTCATCTTATTTTTGCTGCTGTCTTCGTTCCTCTCAGATCACATACCAATCTTCTTTTGAAATTTCGTAATCTGGTTCAGGAAGATCCATGTCATCTGCCAAAAGAAAACCCGATCATCACCGATCTCAGAGACAATCCTGCAGTGATTCGTTGAATAACGTTACAAAAAAGGGAGAAGAGTTATTATACCATGACGTGAGGGGCGATCCTGACACAGTAAACAGGGAAACCTGTGTAGAATTTCAAAGGTCCTCCTGCTTTTAAGGTTTTCATCGCACAGTCAAGCGAACCTGTGTATGGATATTTGCCCTGAGCATCCGGTTGCATTTTCTGAATCTGAGTTTTGACAAAGTCAAATGGCAGACTGCAGGCCGCAGCGCAGAATCCGGAAACAGCACTTGCTCCTGCCAAAGGGAACAAATATCACACAACCACCAAACTCAGACATCTATATACCATATTAGGATTACATGACCACGAGACAAAACTGACAAGGCTTTCTTATTTAAGTCTAGTGCAGAAGAATTGTAACTAACCTAGGAAATTTAGCAGAAAAATATAGTTTTATCAGCTCAGCAATAGACCTTACGGTTAGTTGAAAGCTGAAGGGTTAAAATGAAGTAAGGATTATGCATTGGAATCAATATTGGATCGGTCTAGGATCTGGGTTTGGGCAATGGTGGAGAGTTTAGAAACTCCTCTCATTAATCAAGTATTTTCTTTGGTAGATTTGATTAAGTCAAACACATAGTTGTGTTATGACAACACAACACTCATGTAATCAGGAGATTATATGCTATAAATTTAAATTTCCAAGACAATTCTGAGTTACCTTGACTCCAACTGCTATTCACATTTATCTAAAGCAAAGTTCTGCTCATAAAAAAAATATCTTCTTACTGTATGAAAAACCTGGAAGAGCAGCTTACCTACGACCGTAGATGTCTCCCCAAGACCAAGATTATCTCTCATATATTCAGCACTTTGATCATAAGATGCAAGCATTCCCATGTTCAAAGCCATGGCTCTGACCACAGTTGGCCCACAACCTTTCCAAAGTGCTAAAACTCCTTCATCAGCGCTAATCCGGTAAAGCGCATGGAAGGCATTGGTATAATTCCTGCGCTGAGCTAACGGCAAAGTATTATCGGCTTGCATTCTGATAAGTGCTAAATCGGCTGGACTACCAACGCAAGCACCAATAGCACCAGCTGTCAGACCACATAGAGCCTTCTGATACAGCGGTAGTGGCTTCCCATCATTAGCCTCACTTGCCTTTGCAGTCAGCAATCTAATAAGATATAATGAGAGGAGAGAGGATGATTTACCGTAACCATAAAGGCAATAAAAATTTATTCATTTGGATGAGCTCAGGACAATCCACAAATGACTAACTTACTTGAATGATCCAAGACGGGCTGTGGTGTAAGTTGCTTGCCTCAGCAAACCAGCAGATAATCCCTATTGGAAAATTCACATCAAATAAGCTCAGGAGACATCTTCATAGCAGAAATGGGGTATAACTAATGTTGTAGACAGATAAAAAGACTGTTGGATAAGGAAATCAATTCTCTAATTAGCTGAGACTCAGATCCGGAAATGCAGACATCATAAATTACAGATCAACAGAAGTCATGAATATCAAATAGAAAACATACTACACAAAAACGTACATCTTCAAGATAAGTAAATGCATCAAAATAGATATCAAAATCCAGAAATATAATCTATACCTTGTAAAAGGCACCAAAACCCTCATTCTTCAACATGGTCGTGGTCACACTGGCGGCAGATCCCTGACCTAGTTGAATCCTCACCTTCACCACCAGAAACAAAGTATTAGTTCATTCGATTCACAACATTCAAAATCCTATGAATAAAGGCGAAGTTTGTACATTGTGATGCACCTAAGAACGTAATTCAAATCAATATCCAGATCTGAACCAAAACCTTTCATCTAAACATATCAATAGAAACAATTCAAACATAAACGAGACTCAATATGTACCGAGAAATGAAATTTAATTATAAGCCAAAACAAAACCCAGATCTGAGAGATATTAACTTCAGACTCGGATCTGATGGGAGCACATTTACAGATTTGGCAGATGTCAGTATCAGCAAATCAAGAAAGAATTGTACATATAGCAAGGTTCGACATAGATATGACGATACACAACCAAGTATCCGGAATCATTATGTACCTTGATCATGTCAATCGGCTGGATGACGCAAGTAGCGAGCATACCAGAGGCACCGCCATTAACGAAGGGCTTGACAGTAGTCCAAACACCAATTGGAGCTTTCTTCTCTTCCGCCATCTCTCTTTTTTCGTACGGACTCAAACGAAACCACAAGGAAGAGATTCCGCGGAGAAAAAGAGAGAGAAAGAGATTCACTTGGTGGAGAGGAGACGAAGAAGTGAAGCTTTGTGGGCTTTATATATTAATAACAGTACCCAACTGAACTAAACTGCACCAAACAAACCCTTGGATTTTTTTTTCCTCATTGCATAATTCTTATCAGATCTGATCTATAATATGTCTTAAAAAAAATTATTTCCTTAAAAATTATTAATTTGGACATCACTTTTGGGATTTACGCAATCCTAAAGTATTTATAGTTTATTTATTACGCCTTCACTTGAATCTCGTTAATAAATTTAATTAGTTTTTAGGATTAGAAATTCGTCCAATTCCAATTTTCTAGTTATTAAGTTTAAATTCGTGAATTTTTTAGGGTCCAATAGAATTCTTCATTTTGTAGTTGAATTTTTTTATTTGTTAAACGAGTTTTGGCATTTTTCACGCCGTATTTTAGCTAGTGGATCAGTAGAGTAGTATTTCTGATGCAATTTGATAATACTGATGTCCATTTGCGAAAATCAACGTGGTTCGTTAGAATTCGTTCGATCTCATAGATGTAGTAACTACGACAGCGCACGCTAATAGATGTTGGTGATTGTTATGATCCAAGCTCTCCCTTAACCTCCTTCTTCTTCAACCACTACTCACAAGGAAATACTGTAAATACTCTTGTAAACACTCGTTGCTGTAGCTCAAACTCAATAAGAAATCCTATTGATTGATAAAAACAGAGTACAGAGAATTGATCTTCAAACACAAAAAAAGAAAAGACAGAAACAAATCGATGAGTTTCCTCAAGGAAACTTCATCGCCAGCTAACTCCGCAGCCAGCCACAATCCACCGAAAGCCTAATTATCTCTTCCTCTCAAGCTCCTTATAAAGACTAATCCATGATGCCACTTAAGCCCTACATTTTAATCTCACCGTTGATCCCTTTCTCCATTTTGTGGCTCAGATTGCTTATCATATTAAGTCTCTCAATGCTGCAGATTGTCTTCTTTACCCCTTTTTCTTTGTGAATTCTTGCTTCTCCCTCTTTTATTATCTTTGGGTACCTAACAGTGATCCGATAGACAAGATTATTATGCTCAGATAAATACTGGACAATTTTAAGAAGACAACGAAGGTTTGGTACAACAAAAGCTTTGATAAAATGAACTCGGGATCTTCCCCAATGGTTGCTCTACCAATGAAAATGTATCGAACCGAGATAAAACATGACGATGGAACAAATATTGTACAGGATTAAGACAAACATGTAATCAACAAGAATCAAAAGTGAAAACAAATAAAACAAACTTTTTGGTTGCAAATTTCTTGAGAAAAGGTGTCAATAGTCTTCACCTTCATCTTCTTCGTCGTCTCCACCTTCAGCACCCACTTCTTCGTAATCTTTCTCCAACGCAGCCAAGTCTTCACGTGCCTCAGAAAATTCACCTTCCTCCATTCCTTCACCAACGTACCAGTGCACAAATGCCCTCTTCGCATACATAAGATCAAACTTGTGGTCGATCCGTGAGAACACCTCTGCGACTGCTGTGTTGTTGCTGATCATGCATACAGCTCTCTGGACCTTAGCGAGGTCACCTCCCGGAACAACTGTTGGAGGCTGGTAGTTGATTCCACATTTGAATCCAGTCGGGCACCTGCAAAACAAAACACATGTCAAATAATTGTTTATATAAACAACATGAAACTAGATACAATAGCATCTTGTTCCATTTCAAGATCATACCAGTCAACAAACTGAACAGTCCTTTTTGTCTTGATAGTACCAACAGCAGCATTAACATCTTTAGGAACAACATCTCCACGGTACATCAAACAACAGGCCATATATTTTCCGTGCCTCGGATCACACTTTGCCATCATGCTAGCTGGCTCAAACACGGCATTAGTGATCTCAGGGACTGATAACTGCTCATGGTAGGCCTTTGCGGCTGAGATGACTGGTGCATAAGATGACAGCATGAAATGGATACGGGGATAAGGGACCAGATTTGTTTGGAACTCAGTGATATCCACATTGATGGCTCCATCAAACCTCAACGATGTTGTCAAGGATGATATGATCTGGGATATCAACCTGTTCAAGTTGGTGTAGGTTGGCCTCTCAATATCTAGGGATCTTCGGCAAATATCATAAATGGCTTCATTATCCAAGAGAACAGCTACATCGGTGTGTTCAAGTAGGGAATGCGTTGAAAGAACACTGTTGTAAGGCTCTACAACAGCAGTAGAAACCTGAGATCAAAGGGAAATGCATTCAAAACCAAGATTCATCCAAATTAGACCACCAAAGAAACATGTAATGTAATGAGGATTTTCTCAAAAGGTACCTGAGGAGAAGGGTATATGGTGAATCCAAGTTTAGACTTCTTTCCATAATCTACAGACAAACGTTCTAACAACAAAGAACCCAATCCAGAACCAGTACCACCACCAACAGCATTGAACACCAAAAAACCTTGCAAGCCAGTACAATTGTCGGCTAATTTTCTCACACGGTCAAGGCAAAGGTCCACAATCTCCTTCCCAACTGCAATTACATAAGATTAAGTACCATTTCAAGAACCCTAACAAAGCATTTAGGAAGCCTAGAGAGTCGAAAGAAACAAGAAATGGATTCTCACCAGTATAATGGCCTCTAGCGAAGTTGTTAGCAGCATCTTCTTTACCAGAAATGAGCTGCTCAGGATGGAAAAGTTGCCGGTAAGTACCAGTACGAACTTCGTCGATAACAGTAGGCTCAAGATCAACGAATACAGCCCTAGGAACATGCTTCCCAGCACCAGTCTCGCTAAAGAAAGTGTTGAAAGCATCGTGTGCAACACCAACTGTAGTATCACTACAAATAAGCAAAACATTCGTCTCTCAAAAACCTTCCGATCCACAGAAACAGAGAAAGAGCGAATTAGGGTTTATACCTAGGCATCATGCCATCAGGCTGGATTCCATGTTCGAGACAGTAAAGCTCCCAGCACGAATTCCCAACCTGGATCCCAGCTTGTCCAATATGAATACTTATGATTTCCCTCATCTTCGCACAGCCGTAACCCTAATTTCGAATGCTCTGAGACGGACGGAGAAGGAGGACGGAGATCGAGGAAACGAGGAAATGAGGCGGTGAGCAAGATCTTCTTTTTAAGTTTTTTGGTTGTATTAGGTCACTTTATATTTTGTGAGTAAAAAATAATTAATTATGAATTGGATTTGATAATTAGTTGGGGTCCGCCATTTTGTGACAGCCTGCCTTGGGTCCCACGGCTTCGCTTTTGTTCGAAAATGGATTAATTTTACAATATTTCCCACACGATCCAGTTCATGTAACAGTTTCTCAATTTTGGCTGGCAGAAAATATCTTAGTGGAGAGATATGTAACTAGTGAACCGGATTGGTTTAAGCTAATTAAGGATCGATCTACTAGTGAGCTGGTTTATTGATCCGGTTCAATGTGTATTTTCTTTTGGTTTAATTGTTTGTTAGTTTTGCTTTAACAGATTCTATATATAAAAGCAGAGTTTGTGTGTTGATCTTTATGATGACCAAAGTCACATAAAATTATAGGTGATGTCATATTATAGTTGTTTTTATATCATCCATTTCATTTAGTGAGATAATAAATGATGAAATTTATAGAAGTCAATGAAATAAAGCAAGGATGACATTTAATACACACAAAAAACATATTAGAAAATTCTTTGGTTATTTAGGCTTCGAATGGAGACGTACAACATGGAAAAGGTGAGATAAAATTATAATAGTAACGTATATATATATATATATATATATATATAATGCAGATATTTTTATTACTATTGGAACAGCACTGCACCGTGTAATTTCGTCAATCGATCCATTTTCAACTTTTTGTGATATTTGTGTAAATAAGAACCACCAACAATATAAATAACTGAAGTTTCTATAGATTACATTAGAAAAATATTTTAAATAGCTATATATAAATAAAAATAGTGATTTTTATCAATACCTTATTTTATCTAATGTCTCTATCCCATTATTTGTGTTCTTAACAGACAAGTTACATGGAGATATAAAATAATTGTGTTTATTGCAAATTTAATCAAATGATTCCTTAATCTAATCTATAGAACCAACCATTTGAACTAGCAAGTTATGAATTTCCGCACTATGTTACGGTCATGTACTCATTTTTGATTCGTGAATTTTTGTGTGTTCTATTTCATACATCCTTTTCACTAATCTGATTGCCTAGATCAGGACTCAAAATTTTGTCATTCTCTTTCAATTTTTCGCTCTAATATAATTTTTGGTTGTCTTAGCATCATGCAGTTTTTTTTGTTTTTTTTGTTGAATGACTAAAATTCCTCTAAAATATTAGATTACTAGATGATACTCGTGTTACAACACGAAATATATATATATATATATATTAAGTATTGTTAAGTTTTTTCTAAAAGTTATGGTTCTAATAAATTTTAATTATGCTATTATTTATCGTATAATATATATATTTTTAAGTATTGTCAAGTTTTATTTAAAACATTACGTTTGTACGAATTTTAGTTAGGCTAATATATATGTCGTATACTACGCAATATTATACATTTATTTGTACAACACCGAGATGTACACATTTTTCTTGTTTATTATTTTCTATTTAGATATAAGATTTTATTATTTGTATAAAATGTTAAAATTTATATATTTACTATAGAGTTTAGATGCCAGGATTTATTTTTCTTATTAAGTATATAAAATTATTTAGAGAGCGTTATTCAATCATGAATTTTAATAGAATTGAAATCCAATCTCAATCCACTATTATTCAATTAATAATTCTAAATCATGCTTTAATATGTGGCGTTATTGGATCTAATACTTGTAAATCATGTTTAATAAATTTTAAAATTTTGTGTTATTCAAGTAGGATTTCAACTACTTCATTAAAATCCAGTGTTATTTAAAAGTAAAAGACTTTTCAATTATTTCATCATTGTTTGGAAAGAGCTGCATCGTGGAATAATTATTTGTGGAAGCTGTTCATCGTAATCGCATATGTTGCAAGTGGTCTATAACGTAATAAGAATTAGATCAAATATTTGTAATGATATTATAACCAACTTGGTCTCTTTCTTCCTCCTGCAGTGTTGCACAGTTTCAATCGCACCGTCCAAAATATGAATGTAAGCAGTGATGATACCAACAACCTTCGAGAATTTCACGTCTTCTTCATACATACAGGACAAGGAGAATTTTGTAAGGTCATCTTTAGCTCTTGAAACAATCATGAAATGTAGAGCATTCTAGTAAAACAATCTAAACAATCCAGCGGCAAATTTTTCATTGATAATGGTGTTGACGTTTTCCTGTATCTGGTGTAGCCAACTTCATCTACAGCCTACAGACCTAATACCATCACGAACATAAATGCTTAATCCAATTTCAACAAACAAAAATCCAAACTCTTTCTAACAAATTGGAGAAAGAAGCAAACGATCTAAGCGAGAAATCGAACCTAGATTTTCTTCAGATGACAATGTGAAACACGAGCCGATGAGTTACGTACAAACAGCGATATAGTCAGAATGTGAGAGCGCAATGGAGAACGCTACGAAAGAGACAAGAGCTGAGATTGAAGAAAGACCTTTTTCGAGAGAACAAAAGAGAAAGGGACGATTTCTTCTTTTATGTGATTTTTTTTTTGTTTTTTTTTAAAAACAAATCCTTCCAAATAACATCCCTAGAGGTGTGACTTTTTCATTTCGATTTTTCAAGTAAAAATGTATCCAAAGTCTCCCAAAATCAAGTGTTTTGGTTTCCTCCAAAAAAGAAAATGTTATGTTTTGAATAACAGTTGATTTGATATGAATTTTAGAAATGTTGATTGAATAACAAGAGATTGTGGGTTATTTTGAATGATTTTATAGAAATTTCAAATTCAACAACATTCGATTTGGGAAATGATTTAAAATCACAAGTTGAATAACAGATGATTTTGTTGGCCAAAAAAGGAAAAAAGAATAATAGATGATTTTAAGAAAAATCCAAAATCTTCTAAAATCATGGTTTCAATACACTCCCCTTAACCTCCTAGGCTCCTAGCGGAAGGACAAATAATAAGCTTTTGGTCCACTTAGTAGAACTGATTAACCACTACTTCTTCCAACTTACTATCTGAATACATCCAATTAAGTCTTAGATTGATCAATTATATGGGTTGATCTTAACCATCATTCCAATCATTTTCGTTACCAAATCATCGTAACTCAGCCGCACTCGTTGAAAAAAAAAAACATGGAACCTTGATTTCAAATTTTACAGAGTCAAGAATTGTTATAAGTTATTTATTTTATTTTAAAAAGAAAAGAAAAAAAAAACATTAAAAGAGAATCAAAATCATATAACATGGACAACCTTACAGCCAGGATGACAAATTACGGTTTGGCGCTTAGGCAAACTACAATTGACATAACCAATAGAGTTAAATCACTAAACCCAACTTTAATTTCTAAACCTATAAAAATCGATTTAGTTCGGGTAAGCTATAAACAGTGATAATGAAAACACCAAAATTCCGGTAAGGTAGTAAACCGGATCAAAAATGAAAACCAGCTCCCCAGATCTAGATCCAGATCGAATCTCACGTATTTTGTCGATGCTCAGTCCCTAAAGGGCAGGCTGTCACAACTTGGCGGACCCCAACCAATTATCAAATCCCATTCAATAAATAATCAATTTTCCCACAAAATTCATGAAAACAAAAAAAAAAACAAGATCTCGCTCACCGCCTTCAAATTCTCCGGCCGTCGAAGAAGATAATCTCACGAAATTAGGGTTACTGCTGCTCAGAGAAAATGAGGGAGATCATAAGCATTCATATCGGACAAGCTGGGATCCAGGTTGGGAATTCGTGCTGGGAGCTTTACTGTCTCGAACATGGAATCCAGCCTGATGGAATGATGCCGAGGTATAAACCCTAATTCGCTCTTTCTACTCTGTTTCTGTGGATTGGAAGGTTTTTGAGAGACGAATGTTTTGCTTATTTGTAGTGATACTACAGTTGGTGTTGCACACGATGCTTTCAACACTTTCTTTAGCGAGACTGGTGCTGGGAAGCATGTTCCTAGGGCTGTATTCGTTGATCTTGAGCCTACTGTTATCGACGAAGTTCGTACTGGTACTTACCGGCAACTTTTCCATCCTGAGCAGCTCATTTCTGGTAAAGAAGATGCTGCTAACAACTTCGCTAGAGGCCATTATACTGGTGAGAATCCATTTCTTGTTTCTTTCGACTCTCTAGGCTTCCTAAATGCTTTGTTAGGGTTCTTGAAATGGTACTTAATCTTATGTAATTGCAGTTGGGAAGGAGATTGTGGACCTTTGCCTTGACCGTGTGAGAAAATTAGCCGACAATTGTACTGGCTTGCAAGGTTTTTTGGTGTTCAATGCTGTTGGTGGTGGTACTGGTTCTGGATTGGGTTCTTTGTTGTTAGAACGTTTGTCTGTAGATTATGGAAAGAAGTCTAAACTTGGATTCACCATATACCCTTCTCCTCAGGTACCTTTTGAGAAAATCCTCATTACATTACATGTTTCTTTGGTGGTCTAATTTGGATGAATCTTGGTTTTGAATGCATTTCCCTTTGATCTCAGGTTTCTACTGCTGTTGTAGAGCCTTACAACAGTGTTCTTTCAACGCATTCCCTACTTGAACACACCGATGTAGCTGTCCTCTTGGATAATGAAGCCATTTATGATATTTGCCGAAGATCCCTAGATATTGAGAGGCCAACCTACACCAACTTGAACAGGTTGATATCCCAGATCATATCATCCTTGACAACATCGTTGAGGTTTGATGGAGCCATCAATGTGGATATCACTGAGTTCCAAACAAATCTGGTCCCTTATCCCCGTATCCATTTCATGCTGTCATCTTATGCACCAGTCATCTCAGCCGCAAAGGCCTACCATGAGCAGTTATCAGTCCCTGAGATCACTAATGCCGTGTTTGAGCCAGCTAGCATGATGGCAAAGTGTGATCCGAGGCACGGAAAATATATGGCCTGTTGTTTGATGTACCGTGGAGATGTTGTTCCTAAAGATGTTAATGCTGCTGTTGGTACTATCAAGACAAAAAGGACTGTTCAGTTTGTTGACTGGTATGATCTTGAAATGGAACAAGTTGCTATTGTTTCTAGTTTCATGTTGTTTCTATAAACAATTATTTGACATGTACTTTGTTTTGCAGGTGCCCGACTGGGTTCAAATGTGGAATCAACTACCAGCCTCCAACTGTTGTTCCGGGAGGTGACCTCGCTAAGGTCCAGAGAGCTGTCTGCATGATCAGCAACAATACAGCAGTCGCAGAGGTGTTCTCACGGATTGACCACAAGTTTGATCTTATGTATGCCAAGAGGGCATTTGTGCACTGGTATGTCGGTGAGGGAATGGAAGAAGGTGAATTCTCTGAGGCACGTGAAGACTTGGCCGCACTGGAGAAAGATTACGAAGAAGTGGGTGCTGAAGGTGGAGATGACGAAGAAGATGAAGGTGAAGACTATTGACACCTTTGCTCAAACAATGAGCAACCAAAAAGTTTTTTCGTTTTTCTGTTTTCACTTATGATTCTTGTTGATTACATGTTTGTTTTAATCCTGTACAATATCCATTGAACATCCTCGGCCGTTGTGTTTTATCTCGGTTTGATACATTTTCATTGGTAGAGCAACCATTGGGGAAGATCCCGAGTTCATTATCAAGCTTTTGTTGTACCAAACCTTCATTATCTTCTTACAATGTCCATTTTTTCTTTAGGTACAATCTTGTCTATTGGGACATTGTAGAGATGTGTTCTACTTTACATTCATGGATCATGGATCCAAAAATTACATGACTTGGTCAGGAAAAGTAAATTGGAATTACGTAGGGCAGAAGAGTTGGGAGAGTGAAGGGAGATCCCAAATGGGATCGGTAGGATCGAAAATTGCATATTCAGCATTCATGTTGTCATAGTAACTGTTAGCTCCATTCATTGCATATAGGGATGCAGATATCTGTCTTTCGATTTCAGCAAGACCCAAATGTTGATCGGTTGAGTTGTGATCGTTGAGATGTCCATGTGTTTCTTCACCTCCCTGAGCCATAGGGACCAGATGGTTGAATCCAGAGACAAGGGGCCACGAGTAAGGATGCTGATGACCGTTGGTTTCTGGTTGCCCAATGACTGATGAATCCGGGCGGTACACATCATTGAGTGGCATTGCCGTAGTGGTGGTGGTGGTTGTGGTGAGACTAGTAGCAGCGGAAATGTAGTTGATGTTGCATTCCGCAAAAGAAGAAACGGGTTTGTGTTGTTGTTGCTGCTGCTGTTTCATGCTCTGCTTCTGGTGAAGGAGGTTTCTGATCTTCAAAGACAATTGTGAATTGTTTGGAAAATGGTTTGCGAAATTGGTGCGAGTATTGGAGCCACGTAAGAGACAGGCGGCTTCATCGTAGGCTCGAGCTGCTTCTTCTGCAGTCTCAAAGGTTCCGAGCCACATCCGTATCTTTTGTGTCGTGTCTTTGATCTCTGCCACCCATTTTCCCGAAGGCCTTTGCCTAACACCCACGAACTTCGTCTTGTTGCCTTTGCTCTTCTCCTTTGTTTTCTGCTTTTGAGTTGGTTGATGTTCCATTTTTTTGTATGAATCTGTATGTAGACGTTGAATATACGTATTTATAGGGATCCATAGGTTAAGTTTTTCATTTTTGTGTTCGTACGTTTTGGGGTCAAGTCTTAGTGGGTGCCTCGTCTTTCTGAAGATTTGTTCTTGTTATTTTAGTGATGATGCATACAATATATGAGTTTTATAACTGTTGGTTTTGAGGTACTCTTAACAATAATTCAGAGGTTTTATGTGGGTTCCATGTATTAATGGCGTGCGCACCATTTACTAATTTTCTTAATATAAAAAAAATGTGAAAAAGACAGATACAGTATGATGTGTTTGTTTCTCAGCATGGGATTGGGAATATTTAATTCAACAAACCATAGCTTCTTAAGACTTGAGTAAGCTTAATGTTTAGAGGGAGGCCTCAATAGGCAAAAGAAGAGATTTCTAAAATGCAACTTAAGCCGACCAATATATACTTAAAAAAAAATTTGATCTTGACAAAATCTTTAAGTTAGTGGGAAACCTCTAAGAGAGCTGACAAGAAATATCTATATATATAAGTCATCATAGTCTTAAGATTCTTAACATTAAGTAGACAATACGAACTTGAACAAATGGTGTCCCAAAGATTGCCCTTCACCCTACTTTTTCTCTTGGCTACCTTAATCACAGTTGCTAAAGGAAATAACAACAGAAAGCCATTAACAACTTACAGATCGCAGTATATTGCAAGAAAACATGGTGAATTTTCGACCACCATAAAAAAAAATATATATATATATATATATATATATTCCGACGAATTTCTGACCAATTTATTCGAATCTAAGATTGGTTTCTATTCGTTACCAATAATTATATAGATAATAATAGACTAAAAATCGTTAGAGACAAATTAGGAATTACCTAAAATACATAATAAAATATATGATTTCCTATTCTAGTACCTCCGGTTAGTCTTCCTCCTACTACTCCAATCTATCCACCTCCTTCTCAACCTCACGCCGCCTACTACTACAGGAAATCTCCACCGCCACCACCACCACCTTCTATATATGGAAAAGTGCCATGGCAAACCATGGTGGTGCTTGTTGAGGCGCTAAGAAGCATGGAAGCGGCTCAGAAGAAGACATCAATTGTTTACCATTTATATCTGAAGGAAGTTTACTTTAATTAACATACACCACTTTCGACTTCCATCAAAACATTTTTTCTATAAACAAATCAAGATCGAATTTAGCCATCATCTTACTATAGTAAAGGAAGATTTATATTATGTTTCAGGTTACATGGCATATTTATCCATTTTTATAAATGCAAAGTCGCTCATATTTATCCTTTAACACATAGTTCAAAGCAGATGTCACGAGTCTTTTTCATTTGAAGCTTCAAAGCTTTTTGGGACCGGGAAAGGGTGGTTCATCCTCTGATACTTATATGGAAATTCACCTCCATATATGGAAATAGGGTGGTTCATTTTTTGATACCTAGCCATTATATGGACTTTCTACATTGTAGAAAATTATTAAGTGTGTTCTAGAAGAATCTGAAAATGGCAGAGGATATTCTTCTGTATTATTCTCTAATAACTGGTCCTAAATTTCCATATATCATTTTAAATCTTTTGTCTCGGGCCTCTCGGCTGTTAGATTGTTAGATCTTCGTCATCTGTTTTGGAGGTGAATTTGTATAAATAGGGATGAGGTCTTCATTTGTAAATCATTGAATGATATGCATGAAAATGTAATGAGTGGGTCCTAACATTTCGTACTGACCCCTCGTGGCCAGCGCACCAATTCATCCAGATACAACTTAAACATTTAATTAACATGTTTAGTTACTTGCTGTCTGCCAGCGAATCATAAAATTAAATAACAAGACATTTTTTATTTAGAAAAGGCCAAGAATATCCAAAAAGAGTACAAATCAACAATGGCTATGAGAGAAAAGAATCATTCTTCCAAAATTCTCACTTGCATACAAAAACAAGAACTCAAAAATCAAATCTTTCTGTTTTTTTTTCTTTCTTGTATAAGCACCAAAAATCCATCCTTCTCTCAAACCAAACCAACACCAAACCTGTGTATTTGGGGAATCATACCCATTTTCCCAATGACACCCTTTTCACTAACACTTTCATCCTTCCCTCCTAATATACACTTCCTACCATAAAGATAGAAATTTTCATTTTGTAGGGATGGACCGACCCATCATCATCCCTCTCAAAAAAAGAATTGATGAAAAATGCAAAAGAAAAAGCTTTGTAAACACATAAATGCAAAACTGACGACGCTTTGTAGTGAAGATAGAGCTCACAAGACTGTAAATTAACAAAGAGACCGGATTGGAGTGATTTTAGGAGGAAAGCATGGATTGGAGAGCGAGCTGCTGCTCGGGTTTCAGTGTTGACCATGTTGAGGCCAATGCTGATGGTGGCAGTGTCTGTTGAAGTTGCCTTAATATATTAATCATACGACCTGCTGTCTCTTCTGTCACCACATCTTTCCCTGTAAGCACCTGGCCGCCAATATACACATTGATTTCTCTCTGAGTACAATAATGCAAAAGATCCAAGAATTAAAAATTGTCTATGAAAAGCATAACTAAACAAACCTCGGCAAATACAATTAAGATTTTCGGAAGATACTGGTTATTGGGGCCTAAAAGGTCCACATCTTGCCTGCAAGTTTATCATCAATCAAGGTCGTTTTATAACAAGGAATGAAAATAGAAAGTAAGATGTAAGTAACTTAGAATCCACATTGCTTACCTCTCAACCATTGAGCAGAGCTGATCATGAACCACTTTGGCTTCAATGACATCATTACTTATAGGCAAACAGTTCAACCATGCAGGAAGTACCTAATAACACCAAAACAAGGTAACTTGTGAATCATCAGAAGCAACCATATGTATTTGTGCCACAGCAAAACCTTATAAGTATCATAAGCTACCTGAGAGGAATCGATACTGTCACGGTGAAATTGGCAGATCTTTCCCACTGCGGACACAGCATTATCATATGCCATGGCATTTTCAGATTGCCGAGCATTTGGCTGCTGTATCACAACATTTAATCTTGACAGAGCCTCTGTTGAAACAAAAACATGTGTTACTTAACTACAAAGTGTGGATCATACCCCAAAAAACTACCAGTGGGCAAAAGTATACCATACCTCCAACAAGAGGCTTGAATACAGATCCGCCAAACTCAGCACAAACACCAAGCCCATAAACGGCAGCCTGTCGAACTTCTGGGCTCTCATCATTGCAAGCTTCCAGTACAAATGGAAGATAGGTATCATAATATCTGCCACACGAATATAATGTAGACACCAGATAAGAACGCTGAAAACTGAAAACAGAAAACCTACAATGTACAATGATCCAGTGAATGTATATCCTTACTTAAAGGCAGCATCACGGCATTGTTCTGCTACATCGTCAAAAATGCATATAGCAATCCTTCTCTCTTCAGCTGTTTTATCCCTTCCCTGAATTCAACAATACACATCCCGACACACCAACAATCAATAGCAAAACAGAAAACCCAAGGCGAACTAAGACTAATATTGTATCAGAGCCATGGCAACAGCCACAGATTTAGAAACTATATTCACCTGAACCAGACTGCCAAAATTTTCTACACTTTTTCACTAATACTATATCAATTCAGTTATATGTTAGGGAATGTACAAACTTCTGGAAATAACAAAAACCACCTCCACTGACAAAACAAAAACAAAAGATACTCTCGAATATAGAAATTCTCCACTTAGTATCATGCAGCACCTAAAATAGAAGACTCGAGTGATGAGGGCCACTTACCCACATAGGAGTTAAGTAAGAGGATAATTCGTCGAAGAATGGCAGAAATGAGGCCTTGAATGTCTTAACCAGTGTTCCCAATATTTCACCGACCTATATTTCAAAAACAAAAATAAGAACATTGAAAATAGTATACTTTCAGTTAACAAGGGTGAATCACAGAAAACTAACTTGATCAAAAATTTCTTCCTCTTGCTCATTTTCCTCTTTAATAAGCTCTCCCTCTTCAGCGTCAAAGTCTTCCGCATTGGCCCTCTCTCCCCTCTCTCGCTTCCTACTAGAGCTTGCTGTCATAACTTGCTTTACCTCATCAACTATGGATCTAATTTTCCCTTCATCCAAAAGATTTCCGGAGATCTGGAATACAGTCACAGGTTATAAGATACCATTTTTCCAATGTAATGCTACGATTTACTCTAAGACGACACATAGCAAAGACTTGTTCAATGTAAGCTCTCTATCGCATACCCTAAACCTAAGGAAAGGATGAAAATAAGGCCAGCTTAAAAGGCAACATAACTCATCACTCTCGATACTCTATGCTCAGAAGGAATGAACAAGTGATGAAGTAAAGAAAAAAAAGCCATCATTTCATCTTTCCAGGCTAGCAACCACATAGATGACCTAAATTAATAAGAAAAACCAGCAAGACTACCAAGGAAAGTGCAGCATTCAAGAAGCACATAAAAAAGAAGTCCCCAGTTACACCAAATTTACTAATGAAAATGTACCTGCAAGCATTCATTGATAGCTTCCAACATACTCACACAGATTTCTGTATCAGGTTCCTACATAAAATCCAGTCATCCGCCCCATCAACACAGTGAATCACAGCCAAAAAGAGAAAAGAAGAAAAATGAACAGAACACACACTAACTTTATGCAAAGCCTCCAGCATGGCTGGAATAATGTAGTCAGAAAGCTGCTTCAAATAGGATAGATCACGCCCTTGAGATTTTCCTTTCTCTATTGCCAGCTTGGCTGAACGCATTAGTTCCGGCATGGCTAGAAAGAAAAATTATCCAATTTCTTAGAAACTTGTATTCTAATGAACCAAAGAATAGATTATAGACGATGTATTTTCTGATATACCTGACACAGCTGCTCTTCTAACTTCTTCGTGAAAATAGAATTTCAGTAAAGGAACCAATGTAGGTGCAACCTATAGTATAAAAATTCAGTCTACACAATCCCAACAACGATACCAGATATTGAGACAATTTGGAGTTATTTAACCATACTAACCTGATCAATCCAAGGAAAAAATCCTTCTTTCAACTCATCAGCATAGCAACAAAGCATGTTGCAAGCCGTTGCCTTTTCCTCTAGAACACTTGTTTTGATCCCTATTCTTTTGTCTCCCAGGATAATGGTCTCCATGCTGCATAAGTAGATGGAATTAGCAAAACAATTATGCATGTTATTTGTTATATAAAACAAACAAAAAATCTTAAAACATATCATTTCATAATATGGACAGATTCTCAGCATCGTTAAATATCTCAAGGAAAACGAAATGCAGGAAAGCTGCACTCCAACAACACAGAGAAGAATAGTTTTTCTCTACTGAAAGGCATCGGAACTAAATAAAAGCAAGGTATAGAGATACACCATAACAATCAGATGAAGTTTCAAGAAGAATGGAAACCTTTCATCATCAGAATCCTCTGCTTCATCTTCTGAATCAGCAGATGTAATTGTTACATCTGGCTTAAGTTGAGCTGACTGAAGCAAAGGAGGCATCACAACAGTCATGTATGGGAGGAAATCTTGACCCAGACACTTACAAAGCCTAGCCCATGCCTACGAAAGTGTAAGGTAACTGTAAGCAAGTGAACTTACCTACGTATGTTTATAAACAACATATAGACCTAGCATATTCTAAGAATTCACCTGTAACATGTAACTCGTTATTGGATCATCTGCCTCCATCTGAGACCCTTGCAATGACATTAACACTTCCATGACCTGGCATGGACGTATGAAATATTTTCATGCGACAGTGAATACGATTACTGCATATAGCATCAATTATTATAGTAAGTGCAAATTGATTTGACCCACACATATAAGCATACCTGCCTAGCATCATCCCTAAATCTGTCCTTTCCAACTGCCATTCCAACAAGACTGATGCACTCCATGGATTTGGCACGGAGCATCCGCTTCGATTTGTCAGTAGCATTCATCAAAATAGTTTTGAGATAAGGCATGACAGCATCATAATACTTTTGAAAGTGTTCCTACAATTTTAGATTATGTTAGATCAAGAGTTACATGTAAGGAAAACTATAGATGCAACACAACTTCTTTACAAATACCTGTGATGAATCAGCTACTGAAGCAAGAGCAGTTAAAGCTCCTTCTTGCACCATTTGTTTACCATTCTATAAGAAACACCATTATAATCCCAAGTCAATCATTTAAACTCAACAGAGTGCAAGATATTTGCTCTTTTTTAGTTATATATTTTAAGAAATAATTTACACAATGGACTTACTTGTAGTAGCACAAGCAACTTGCTCACTACTCCGTCTAAGTAAGGTGCCAAAATATCAGGTGTACAATTTTCACTGAAGTTGAGTACTGCTGAAGCAGCATGAGCCTACATGAAAAGGTCACAATGTACATCTTTAGAAAGTGTCAGAAGATTATATTCTCAGAGAAACAAGCAATGTTACCTGCACTCGTGGATTCTGGAAGTCATCCATAGCAGCAGCAAGTGCGGGGAGCACTCTCTCATGATGTTGGTTTTGCAAATCTGGACCCAAATCCGTAGACAACTGTCCAATTGCATTTATAGCAGCCCACCTTACGCGAGGATGAGGACTTTGAAACTGGCTCAAAACCATGGACACCACTTGCTCTAGATTTTTTATCATTACCTACATCAAAGTTCAGGATATTCAGTATCAGATTGAAAACCCCAAAAGTGATTTATGTGTTTGGCAAGTCCTCCCAAGATAAATCAACTCAGAATCAATCATTATCTAACATCCAATTGAAAACAGAAACAATGAAACAATAAAGGAAAAAGTTACTTAAGACAGGTTATTCAACTGCCATCACTAACAATTATACCTTTGAGCAACCTTCAGCAATCTGAGCAAGTGCAATCAAAGAAGCATGGTGTTTCTGCCACTCAGAGGCAGCCAAATAAGCAGAAAACTGCTGATATGCAACCGGAACAATGGTGTTTCCTCCCAAAGAAATTGCTAACCGATCCAAACACTCTTGACCCATGCTGTAGTTGCTCGTCTCGCCGGCATCTTCATCCTCAGTCTCAGCGCTGTACCAAGCAGGATCGTCCTCAATATCCTCGAGCATCTTCATAAGGACCGCAAACAACCTGTCGATGAACTGAGGGAGTTTCCTAACCATCCCTGGGGCACGCTCACGCGCCTCAGCCAGAGTTACCAAAAACTCAATCGCAAGATGACGGGTACTTTCCTCAAGGGAATCAGCCTCTGCGATCTGAAGCATCGAACCAACTATGTCAAGAAGCTGCCGTCTAAGGAACCGTGGCTCAGTACCAGCCAATTCAATCAAAAGCTCAAGTGCCTCCTGTGCAGTTGCTTCGTTCCCGTTGTTCAGAGATTCGGTCAACGTCCTGATCATCGCAGGCAAAACATCTTGGAATCTATCCCGCTCCGTTGAGTTGGACAGAGACTGAACGAAACTAATCACGGCGTTGAGAGCGGCGATTTTGACATCGGAGCTTGCAGAGTTACTACTCAAGCACTGGAGAAAGACGCCATGGAGATGCTTGATGTGAGGAGTCAGAGTCTCCCCAACGTACTGAGACAATTGCGCCAAGATTAAAAACGCGGATTCCTGCAATTTAGGGGAATCAGATGATACACACTGGAAAACAAACGGAAGCAACTCCGGCCATCCATTATCCGGTAAAATCCCCGATGCAAGTTCAGAGACTGTATCGCAAATCTTCTTAGAGATCGATTTGGCCTCCTCACGCTGAATACAAGACAACATGGACGATTTGAGAGAGGACTGAGTGGAGAGGGAGAGACGCGGCCATAGATAAGCATCGTCGCGTGTTAGCAACTTCCGGAGAAGCACGGCGGCCATGGCGCGACCTTCGGGATGAGGAGAAAGCTGAAGAAGATGAGCTAGCTTCAAGGCGAGGGTATCAGGATTGCTTTGCTTAGCGAGATTGAACAGAGCCTCAGCGGAGGAACGTTGCTCGTTGGAAGAAGACATGAGGTGAGAGATTAGCGTCTCGAACGGCGCCGAATCGGAGCCGAGAACCATCGCGAGTTGCGCTTGTTGAAGTTGATTCGCCTCGGAAGCCATGGCAGGTGGCGGCGGGAAAAACTAGGGTTAAAAAGTGGCTAAAGCTCTCTATCTCTCTCCCCTTAGGATACGAGAGTCTAGAGAGAGAGTAAGCGGAATGAGGAGGAGAGAAGAGGGATGAGGTTGTGAATGTGAAGAGAGAATTATATTTTTATTTCCAATCTTTTTTCCAACTAATATGTATTCGTGATTTGAGGTGGGGTGGCCCGTGGGGAAAAATTAAATTAAGGAAAATAAATAAATAAAAGTAAGCAATGATATGTCATTAGCTGTATGTATTTTAAGGGTGGATGATATAAATTGATCACCAGTGCGTCTTCCCTTTTTATAAATCAAAAATACTTACTTTTTAATTAAATAAAAAACAATTATGTTCATTGTCTTCTTTTATTTTCCTTCAAAAAACAAAAAAAATTATAGTTGCCATTGGCTTTGGATATGTTTCAAATGACAGAATCTCATAATTTCTCATCACTTTTATAAATATGTAAAAAGTATATAATTATATATAACTGTATGTTGTCCTAATATTTGATACTCGTGTCCAAGTTTGTTCCTTTAAATTTTATGGAGGATTTGGAAACTAAAGATTGAATTTTTTTTTTTTTTTGATGATCAGTTTTATGACATGAGATTGTTTTAAAAAAAACTATATTTGATGGATAAGAATGAAAGGACATGGAAAAACTGCACTGTCTTATAAAACCCAACTCATGTACCGTTTTAATGGGCGAACAGCCCAAACCCTTGGAACATACTACAAACCCATATAGCTCAAACTAATCAGAAATGGTCTTCACAATCTTTTGGAGTTTTGAATGCAATATTAGTTCTGGGCGAAAGCAAATTTTGATTTGTATGGAGTTGAATTAGTTTTGAAGGATGATTTATGGAGGTGTTGCTGGTGTTTTGGTGGACTTATGGATGCCACTAGACCGTGGTCACTTCTCTATGAAAAAGGAGTTTATGAAATGAAATGGAACAAAAACATATTCAAAATTAAGAATCATCAAGGATGCTGAAACTGCACTGTCTTGGATGATGCAGGTCTTGTTAACTTTGGGTCTAAAAAGTGAAATTCTACAAAAACTCCCAAATTCGGATATATACTCTTTAAGAATAAGTTTAGTTAGCTACACCTGTAGAACAATGTAGTGAAATCACATATAAAAATTAAAAAGAGAAGTGTTTTTTTTTGTCCTTAGTTTATCATATGCGGTTTAAGGGATTGGAAGTTTATCATATGCGGTTTAAGAGATTGGACTCATCATTGGTTAACACCAATTTTAGAGTTTTAATGGATCCGATACATTAGCGTTGGTACAAAATATTGATGGATCCGGTGCATACAAAATAAATATTCATACTAGGATATATCCCGTGATATAGCACAGACAAATTGCAATTATAGAAAATATCCAAAAATTATAAATTTAGGATATTAGAAAATTGTAATTTTTCCAAAATTTTATGAAAATTATAACATCAATTTTTATAATATCGAATCTTTGTTAGTACCTAAAAACAGAATTAAATCGGTTTAAATTTTTTCTTAAAATATTTCAGAAAATCGCAATCTACATCAAATCTCTTATTTTTATTAAATTAAATCAACATTTAATTTAATTTAATTTAATTAGTGTGTTTAATTAAATCTACACAATCTTCGTAAAATCTATTTTTAAATTCTTTTCAAAAAAAGTTAAAAAATAAGTTATTTAAAACGAAAATTATAAATATTTAATTAAATGATTACATAATAATTAATTGACTAAAATACTCATGAGAGATTTTAATTTGGTTAATATTAACATTTTATAAGGATATATTTTGTTTTGTATCCGAATATTGTAGTTGCATTTCAGAACCTAAACCCCTAAGTCCGACTAAAGTTACTAAACTGTGAGTCGTCGTTCTCTGTTTCCTTCATTTCAACTCCTCCTGCACCCGTCATCTCCGCTTACAATCGTTACGACTCCGTCTGTTTCTCGGACCAACGCAGCTCTCCTCTCATTCTATCTCTACTTTCCCCGTGAGTTATTCTCTCTCATTAACTTGTATATATATCTCTGTAATCTTCTTTTGTATGCACTTTGAGGTTTGTATATATATTGATTAGGGACCGATCGAGGCTTCTTAAACCCGACATATGAGTTGATTTTGGAGTTTTTTCTTTGCCTATTCCTGTGATGGGTTTTGTTGGAACAGTATAAGTTAGTCGAATTTCGATTATAGTATCAGCTTCTGTGTGGAAAATTTTCACAGAGAAGTCAAGTTTGCAGTATTTAAAACACTAATCTAGATGTGTAATATTATTCTCTCTCTTTTCAGATTGCTGTCTTTGCGAAATTGGGTTTAGTGATTTAGACTTGGAGAAGTTCCCAACCTTGATTGGCTTGGCCGATCCTTGAGCTATGCTGAGTAGGTTTTCGAGGCGTTGCTATTGCAGTTCTGTTAATCGGCCATGGCTGTTTCTGGGATTGGGCAATCCCGGGGACAAATACAAAGGGACTAGACACAATGTACCCAAATTCTTTTTATTTTATTTTGTGATAATGCATTTAAACAACTCGAATCTGGTTGTGTTGATCCTCAACTATTTTAGATGTCTGCTCTTGTTTCTACGCTGCAGATTGGGTTCGAAATGATTGATGTTTTTGCTGAGTCAGTGGGGATTCAGATGAACCTAGTCAATTTCAAGTCTATAATGGGACAAGGTATGGAGTAACATTAGTTTTTTTTCCTTTCTCTTGTATGAACAATAACTGTGTGAGTTTGATGTTGAATTAAGGGCTTCCAATTTTGTGTTGGTCCTTCTCAGGTTTCGTGGGTGATCTCCCTGTTATCCTGGCGAAGCCGCAAACCTACATGAACTTGAGCGGTGAATCAGTAATCTGCTTCTCCTATTCTTAGTATGAGACTTTAATGATTTCTGTAGTTTATGGCATATAGGTATATGAATTGTGAGATTGATCCAGGCTGTGTAGAAAAGTAGATGTATCTGAATGATTCATGAGGCTTAAAGACTGTTTTTTTTTTTAACCAAACATCTTCTTCAACATCATATACATGTTTCATCCATATATTTTACAATAATGTTAGGCATTCTCTGCTTGTTCGAAAGACATGTTTGAGGGCCTGATGAGAAGCTTCCTCACTAATAGTGTCAATTCTGGCAGTATTTTAGGATTATAGAGATGTATGGTCATAAAAATCTATTTGCTAGCTCAATGCTTATTATTCTGCAGTTACCTATTTTTATCATTAATGTAGCTTAATTTTGTAGCATTAAGCTTTGGTTGATTGTGTTAATAACTGGGCCTCTTTTTAAATTGGTCAGAGTGGACCTCTCGCGGCTTATTACAAGTTACCTCTCAATCGTGTGCTTGTGGTAATCCTATTACCGTTTCTGGCTCAGGGCCTAACCATCCTTCCGACTTGTTTCTCCAGAAGACACTTAATTTCATCGTTGCTCTGGGATTTGGTGATGTAGGTGCATGATGACATGCAATTGCCATGTGGTGTTCTTCGTCTTCAAGAAAAAGGAGGCCATGGATGTCACAACGGGTATGAGTATCCCAATTTTCTCACTAGGCTGCGGTCAGGTGTAAAACAGAGTTCATCAATTATGTTATTAACTTTTCCCTGTTTCTCGCAAGACAAGTTCTGTCACATGTTTCAGACATATCGTATCTACAATCATGATATCTGAATCACCATATTGAAAAACTTTTATATTTATACTTGTTGGGGTATCACTGACATCAGTTCATATGGTAATTATTGTTCTTTTGTTCTTCTCAGGCTAAAAAGCGTAATGCACCATTTCCGAAGCAACAGGGAATTTGCAAGGCTAAGAATCGGTTAGTTTGGACCTCTGTTCCACTTAACACTTTCTTTCCCTCATCAAGATCATTGGTTCTAAATTGAGATACCATCATCATGATCCAATAATGGTTAGGAATCGGAAAACCTCCGGGACAAATGGACCCAAAGGCATTCTTGTTGCAGAAGTTCAGCATACCAACTCGCGAACGAGTAAGTCTTTGAGCCTATTTATTTACATTGAAAAATAGTATGGCTTATATCACCGTTAGGAAATGGCTTTATGGCTCCACTTTGTGCTGTGTGTTTGTGGGAAAGATGGATGGAGCTTTAGCAGAAGGGGTGGATGCTCTAAAGCTGGTCTTGTCTAAAGACTTTGGAGAAAGCTGGAGACTGTTCAATGTGGAACAGAAGTATAAACACTTAAGACAACAAACAATAATTGCAGGTTGACCAAATGCTCTCTCCAGATCATATTCATCAAAGATGAGTTTGATAAAAGGAAGTGCCTTTTATGGGTTTTTGAATACCGGATAAGAAAGACTCATGTGTTTGGTAGTGAAGTCATGTATATATTTCTCATCTTGTGCCTGTCCCTTATTCTATTTTCTCCTTAATTTTTAATGTATTGTTACCTGGATATACAATTTTTTTTTTTTTTTCAAATCGTCTTTCTAGATTTCAGATTGTTAGAACCATTTCCAGGGCTGGCATGCCTAATAAATAAGGCTGTCCATTTCGGATTACACGAAATTATCTGAATTAATTACACGTAATACTAGTTTTACATTTGACCTTTACATGAATTTTAGGTACTTAATCCGACTCGTTACACGAATTTAGCTATCCATATTATATTATATTATTGGATACAAAAACTTGTACATATTTGGTCGTAGCTGACTGTTTAAGTTTCGAGTTTTTTGACGAAATCCCCACGACCCGTAGAGTAAACAATGCCGATGGGATGCGAGTTCTGGAAGATTCAAACCTTCGAGAGTGCTCCTTCTGCCGCCGAATTCGAGTCTACCGTCGAGCTCACCAACTTCCCTGCAGTATTCACCTGAATATACCTCTTTATTACTCCCGTTGAATCTGATTTTCTGATTCTTATTTGTTTCCTTCTTCTCAAGGTTTTCCGAGGATGTGCTAGTGACTGGGATGCCTGTTCTAAGTGGAATCCATTCAACAGTGGCCTTGATTATCTGGAGGTGTGTGTGTTCTTTACCCCTCACTTGGATTCCAATTCCGTTTCCTTTTCTGGGAATTGAAGATTGTGTAATCTTATGCGTCAATTGGATCATATGAAGGAACGTGCAGGTTCAGTTGAAGTGGAGGCTATGCTTTCGAGGACGGCTTCGATTTTCAATGGTGATATCAGAAGCCATGAGAGGGTAACTCCATTTCTCTGTTCTTGAACAGATTGGCTAGTCTCATAAAATCACAATATTGTTGTAGCCGGAACCTAGCAGGAAATTAGCTAATTTGAGCTCACATTGTTTCGTTTCTGATTCTGCTTTAAAAATAGCTTTCTTATATTCACTACAATATGCTTTTCTTTGTCCTGTAGGTATCATTGCCGTTCTCGGAGTTTATCAGATTCTGCAAGCAGCATATGAGAAGCAAAGAGGATGGTTGCCGTGTTGACGCTAATTCTGCAGTTTTAACTCCTATGCCTGAGGACTATATACCTGGACAAATATACCTAGCACAGGTTTCGATGATATTCAGTTTTGTCTTTGTGCTTCTCGTGTATTAATATGTTTGCCCTTGTGTTGAACTTACATATATATGTTTTTTTTTTCCAGTTTCCAATTCTGAATGATGAGAAAGAAGAGAAGGTTCAACTCAAGATTCTGAGACAAGACATCCAGACGGTAGGCATAGTTCTTTCAACTCTTGTTTCTACGGAGCTGCTTACTTAAAATTTCCTAACATCAACTCTATGAATTGATGCAGCCCACACTTTTAGGGGCAAAGTCACTGTCTTCGATCAACTTTTGGATGAATTCTGCAGAAGCTCGATCAAGTACCCACTATGATCCACATCATAACCTTTTACTCGTAGTCTCAGGGCGAAAAAAAGGTTAACCCATTGTTTTCCTTCGTGTTAAACTGTCAGGAAGTTTTTTCTGTTGTCTGTTTTTATTGGAATCAAATTGGAACTGAATCGTCCAAGTATAAATGAAATTGCTTCACAGAAATTTAGGGCATGTGGTTTATAGACTGTTAAGTCAGTTCGTTTGAAGTCAGTTTAAGGTTCATCTGAAATATTGGCAGATTTAATTATTTAACTATATGTTTTATGCTTTCTTACATCTAAATCAATTTCAACCTTCAAAATACAGTTGTCTTGTGGCCCCCTTCCGCCAGTCCCTCGCTCTATCCGATGCCTATATACGGAGAAGCATCAAACCATAGGTATCATTATTCTTGGACTTCCCGTATACTTTGCTTGTGGTCACATCCTGAGCACTCACTTCAATTACTGCATCTTAGCTACTATTGCAAACTTATCAATGATTTTCCTGTGCCAATGTTTATGTGAAAGATTTTTAATTGCATATTATGTTTGTTGTTCATGTAGTTCGGTTGGTCTAGAAAATCCAAATTTATCCGATTATCCAAGAGCAGAGCATTCCCTAAAGCAGTCACAGGAGGTTACTCTTGACGCTGGTGATGCAGTATTCATTCCTGAAGGTTGGTGAGTATACTCATATTTTCTCAGAAAAGCTCTCTTAGTAGCCCATAGCTTTGCTGATTTCAGAATAAGATGAATATTCTAAGATATCCTGCATCATCTGTGTCAAACTGTTTTTCCTAATTACATGTAGTTATCATGTCTCTGTTATGCAGCTTTTTTTTTTCTGGCTGAGCCACTATTGTAGATGTTGCAGTTATTCCAATAACGTATGCAAAAGAAATCTCTAAAGTGTCTCCGCCTGAATCATTGGCATTTCTTTAGTGTATGGGTTTGTATATAATATAGCTTATGTCATATAGTATGCATATGCCTAGAGCCTCTGATCCAGATGCTTATTGATATGAGGTCCTTTAGGTTTTAACCAGACACAAACAAAGATGCTTGGAATGTCATTTTGGTTAGCTAGCTTACTCGAATCATGCTAATGAAAGTGACACTTCTTTGGTAGGAGAAGTACTTGTAATATAATTATTAGTATCGAAGCGTTGACACTTTTGCTTAAGCCTCATAGATTTAATGTGAGAATATTCAGTAGGCAGGTTGATGGAGTATTTCAGATTAACTATCATTTTACTTATGCAGGTTCCATCAGGTGGATAGTGATGAGCTGACTATTGCTGTCAACTTTTGGTGGCAATCAAACATTATGTCTAATATGCCTGAACACATGGATTCATATTATCTGCGCCGAATCACAAGAAGGTCTTGATTACAAATCTTGGATTCTTATACAGAATATCTTTTGTCTTACCATTTTTGTTTTGTTGCCTAACTTCTGTTCTTTTTTTCTTGCATGTGCCTGGAATTTGTGTCATATATTAAGATTGATAGACAGAGAAATGGTGTGTAAGTTATCCTGTCTCAGCAGTAAAGATTGTTGGAGTTAGGATATATTTCTTACTCATCCTGATTTTTAGTTAAAAGTGTATGTTCGTCTTCTCACCTTTGCTTGTAACATGGATATTGACAGAGCCTGTTAGTTTCGAAGCCTTCTTCAACTGATTTGAAGCAACTGTCTGAGCATATTGACCAATCTCACATTGGGATGGCAGGTAATAAGACCCTGATGGTGTGAATCCTGAGAAAACCTTCAATTGTTTTTCTGACTTGGCCAGTGATGTAATGAATGCAGAAGGTGGGAATGGTATCTCAGAAAATGAAAGCATTAAGAAAGGCCTCGGCACATTGCGTGAAAGAACGTCGTTGGATGATCTGGATCCTTCTGCTTGCCAGGCACTTCATGAGCTTATTTCCTTAGTCCATGACCATGTTAATGCTGTTGATACAAGTAAGGGACGGCAGTACACTTCACCTAGTTGTTCAGACCCAGCTACAGAGGGCGAAAAAAGAAAGATCCTGGTGAATGCATTGTCTTGTTTAGAAGATGATCGCATTGCCCATATGCTTTGGAATCTTGAAGCATCTAGACTTCGAGATGTTCTCCTTGCGTTGGCAGTAAGTTTACCCTATTATGCTTTACTTTACTGTGTTTATCCTCACATGATATTGCTGTAGCTGAAGTTAGGTTACCCTAAAACTATTTTTACTATGTGGCCTCATCTCCGGTTAAATATATTACAATAAGATTTTGTTTGCTCTTGCACACGTCATCATTTTTTAGTTTTACATGTGCTCCTATCATGTAACTCATTTCAGCGTTATTTCCCAAGAACCTTAGAAGCGTTAATACTTCACATGCTCTCACCCATTGCTGCGGAAGTTCTAACACAGAAGTTTGATGAGATTGACCAACAGACTGGTGAAGAAGACAGGTTCGTTCTGAAGCATTGTTGTGATTTTATTTCCATACTTTGAGACTGGAGAGTAAATTGTTATTTTTTTTTCCTGTTTTTTCCTTTCCATTATTAGGAACCAATTCTTTCGAGAATTTTATGGTGCCTTCGATGATGAAGCAGCTGCGATGGATATAATTTTAAGCAGGAAAGAGGCTTTTGCATTTCAGGTATGTTCTCTAGCATCACTTTGTCGAGTGTGAACCACCATAAACTCGAAGGAGAGAAATGTTTAGTATCATGCTAATATTTGCATAAACCCGGTTACATGAATCTCGAGCATCTCTTTGTTGAGTGTGAACCAACGTAAAGGAGATAAATGTTTTAGCATCAGGCTACTGTTTGCATAAAACCAGTTACATGAATCCATATTGTCAACTCAGGATTTCTCCTCTTCTAACGTAAGATGCCGTGGTGAGAGCATTGATATAAGCAGTACCAGAGAACCTTAACTGACTAGTTGATGCAGAAAAGACTTATCACCAAAGTCTTTGAAGATTCATATGGACATAAAGTTTTATTTACTTTTGTTATACAGGCCTTTAAGAATGTACTTGACAAGTTTTTGGGGGTCAACATTGCTTCACCAACAACAAACATTTGAAAGGGGACTGTGTGCTGGCAGATGAGTGTGATCAGACAAGAGAGAGGATGTTGCTATTGACATGGAAAGGTCGTGTCATATTAGTTGGGAAGCTGATGAAAATGTTACTGTTGATATTGGAAGGTCGCTCCGTCCACTCTCATTAGCTTTACTTCTGCCGTCGAATAAGATTCATAGTTTTTGCATGATCAATGGCGGATGGAGCTTTTGAATATTACAACCAATGACACCAGAAATTGGATAGGGACTTAAGGAAGTGATATAGGGTTTCTAAATTTTGTTAGAAATAGGTCTTGCAAGAAAATGAGTGTGTATTTGATGGAAACCAATTATGAATTCTTTTGTTGGAAATCTCGTATTTCCATTGAGTTTGGAATAAAAAGGTTATGTCAGTTTCTCTTATCGAGCTCGTTACTCCCATCAATATCTCTGTGCATACAATAACAGTTTGTCACTTTTGAGAAATCTCACCTGTGACAGTTCATGCACAACTCTGGTTCACAAGATGTGTTTCTGTACAGAACTACAGATATACAAAAAATGTAGAAAGAACAAATGTCTGGATCGATGGATGTATTGGACTTCTAATGTCTCGCAACAAATGATACAATAAGTGGGTTCACCATCTCCGGCTTCTCGTCCTGCAAATTTTACAGAGATGATAATAAGAAGACAACAAAGGTTACTTACTGCATTTCCATCTTCAGAGGGAGGCAGAGAGAGATACCTGAGGACAGTGGCCGGCATCAGGAAGAACAACAAAATCTTCAACCGCGTCAAAATTGCTATACGCTCGTCCAAGCTCGATTGGCTCCCATGGATCTTTCTCTCCCCATGCAATTAGAACCGGGCACTGCAACAGTTCAAGAACTTAGACTAAGGTTTAGTTTTAATTATGGTCAAGGAGAAGATGACCGAATTAACAAACCTTAACCAGTGGAAGTAAATCCTCTGGAAGCGGTCCACCGGAGTAACAAATGAACTCGAGGAAGACATCAACTGCACCAGGCTCAAGCCCTGGACGTAGAATTGCCTCAACTAGTTCATCCGTCACTTGCGAGCTATCATGGTAACACTAATTGCAAATTCACAAAAACAAACAAATTTTCCTTAAGCTCACAACAAAATATAAAAAGCATTCTTGTTTTTTCAGATGTAACCATCAATACCTGGCAAAGAATGCTTTTTACTGTCTCCGGTTTAGCAATGCTCTTGAAAAATAATTTTCCAACCGGAGTATTCCTGAGATCGACATGATAATATATTCAGCTGCAACACCACCGAGGATCTTGGTGAAGCAAGCATACAATACCTAAGTAAATTCTGGAATGATTTGATGAAAGGTCTTCCAATCAATGGTTGTTTCTTGATATGAAGCATGCGGAGCGATATGTTAATAAGCATAAGCCCTCTGCATATCTCTGGCTTACTTACTGCTGCCTGAAGACCAACAAGTCCTAGTGAACACCAATCTCTCTGTCATTACTAAACCAAAAACAAAAACTAAAAACCCGAAAGATTTGCAACTTCGAAGCTCTACCTCCGATCGAGTTGCATATAAAGAAGGCTTCATCTTTGACCACATCCAGACAGAAATCATTGAGTTGCTCACCCCATGTCTCAAAAGTGTAGAATGGTTCTCCACCAAACTCACGAGGATTAGGTTTATCGGAGTATCCATATCCAATAAGATCGATTGAATACACCCTATGTGTTTTGCCAAGAATAGGTGTGTTCTTCCTCCAATGGTCACTGATAACGGAACAAAAAAATATGTGAGGAAAAATGCTACAGTTGAAACTAAGGTTCTCAATTCCCTAATCTCTTTCAGAACCTCAATTAAGAGCATGCTTTTTAAGAATCAATAATATGTTTAATCGCAGTGAGTTTTGACCTGTTGGCACCGAAACCATGAACCAAGACCAAAGCAGGGCCACTGGTTCCAGCACACTGATATCTTATCGAATAACCTTTCCAGTTCCATGTCCTGCAAACACCAACAAAAAACCACATTTCGTCAATCTGTGGATTTAATTAGAAACCCAGAAAGATCAGCCCAATAGTGAGCTACATGTCATACACAGATTACAGAAGAAACAGTAAGGTGATTTACAAGGTTCGAACTTGTAGCTCTTCAGAAGAAGCTTCTTCCGTGACCGAAGAACATGAGACGGACCCAATTCCCCTTGGAGTTGGAGATCTTACGATGCCTGCCGATATCGATTGTCGGAGAATATGGGGTTCGGTGAAACTGATAAACGAAGAGTTCTTGACACGGAACAGCGACGGTGATTTGAAGTTGGTGAGGGGTAGAGCTGCAAAAGTGCTAGCCTTTGCCATGAATTCGTGCTGAGTGAGGAACTGAGGACCGTAGTAGTAATATCTTTACTCAAAAGTCAAATACGTTTTGAAGTTGTTACGAGGACAAGTGTTCCGATTTCAACCAACCGTAATTTTCCGTGATCATTGAGTCCACGTCTTTGCAATTAGCTGTGTTTTACTTACTACTCAAAAAGTCAAAGCTAGTTGGATCATTTTTTTTTATATATAAGTTTTATTTTGTAACTGCGATACCATTTCTAAAACGCATCCATATTTTGTTTTGATGCATATTGTTCCTCCTAGTTGGCTTTTTGCCTTGGTGAACAAAGATAATCATTGTATCGTATTTATTCGGTTTGATTAACGAAGTTAGTTTTGTGTTAAAAAAAAGTTTTATCAATCAGAAATCAAGTAGAGTTTTATTTGCAAAATTTTGCTAGATACCCAAAATTTTTTGTAATTTATTTGAAAAATGATACGGGTGGTAAAATCATAAATACGTGGGTTGTGATTTACAAATAGTAACTTCACAAGTGTTTTTTAGACAAATATCATGTTACATTATGCAATGACAAGCTATATTAATTTTAATGTGAGACGTATAAGCTATCAAAGTTAATGTGAGAGGTATAAGAGATGACTGATAAAGATTCCGAACACAAGAAGGGTATATTGTTTTTGCCCCTAATATCATATAGTTCATGCCAAGAATAGACATATCATATACACATTACACACTGCTCTTTGACTACAATAATATGTAACCAAACTAAAAAACTCAAAAGTCTTAAAAACTGAGAAGCGATTTGACAAAGTTACTTGCTGTGGTGTGCACAGCCTTCTTCAGCCAATTACCTCTGAGTCATCAGAAGGCCATATCACTGTCTCCATCAGGCGTTCCCGCATCAACGCCAAGTTCTCATCCGATATATCTTGGTATATCTTTCCATGGTCGCATTTCTACAAGGCAACAAACTATACAACATTAAATTTTGGTATTTGCTGGTTCCCATGGTAGGAAGGGAAAAACACATAAACCGAAACTGGAGCGAGATTTAGCAGGCGATTTTACCTTGATCCACTTGCCATACAAGTGGAGACGCGTAATCATCACTCTTTCTGCAAGCTCCTGACTCTCCTACAAGTAGTTGAGACAAAAAATTCAGTGTCTGTGTTTATGCTCTCAGATAAAATACAAAAGTACTCCTCCTTCTCCCCTTGTTAATATCTTTCATGCCGAGCTCTAAAGAAGGTTGAATCAAACATAGTTTATCACAACACAGTGTGATTATGATAAGAACAAAACTATGGAACTGCTATTCTTGTTCCAATTCACCAAACCAAAGACAAGTCTTAAAAAACTGCAGCCCTCACTAACCAACTCACCACAGCTACAATCTGCTACATTCAGTCCTAGGGCTAGTTGTACTAGAGACCTATAGCTAAAGTTTGAGCAGCTGAACTTCTTCAACTAGACCCAACGCATCTTGGCTTATCAGATGATGCTGGTTCTGGTGAGATATAAACTAAACTTTTTTACCTTGCCGAGGGCACGGAGGAAACGTTTGCCATCGGTTGGTCTGTTTGATATGATATGGCTGTTGAAAAACAAAGGAGAAACATAATTAAAACCAGAAGGCAAAAATGATCGGAGTAAGTGTTTTTGTTAAATCTAATCCTATACAGAACCTCATCAACTGGGAGATTTATATAAACTATTTCATGGACTTACTTATAGAACCAAGTGTATTGGGGAGGATTCATCTCGTAGAGCTGATGAAGAACCGTCCTCACAGCTTTGTATGTGAAATAATTAACAATTTGCTGCAAAATTGAAAGTGAGCCATAATAAGCTTATTACCAAAGGTCAAATCTTTCTCTATAAAAACAAGGGTTCATGCAAAAAGTTCTCACCTTTTGTACATCCCCGAAGGTATCTTCATAATTCCCAGCAACGTCCTCATTCACAATCAAGAGCTTTTTGCTCCTTCGATTCGCAATTCTCGATACCCGCTTCGGAGAAAGCCTAAAAACAATGCGTGAGCCAGTAAAGGAGCTTCGTAATTCCAGATTTCTTGCACTGCCAAGGATCTTCTTCCTCGGAGAGCTCCTGATGTTACCCGCATCCAGACATAAACATGGACTGCTAGACGAGTCCATCACCGATGAGCCAACGACAAACCAAGCACCCACCATTACTCCAAACAGCAAGATCAAGACTTTTCCCACCAGAATCAACAAACAGTTGGTAAGATTCCTTGGGATCGATTGTAAGAACCAGTGGAAAAGGAATATGGAAAAGATAAAAACCCTCTGTTTTGTATTACAAAACAGAGAACACGAATTGGGTCTGTAAGATGGAAAATGGCCGTTGAATCTTAGCCAGTCAAAATCAGGGAGTTCTGATATTTATTATTTTGCTAGCAAGCAAAAGCAAAGGCAAACACAAACTAGAAAAGCAACCGGGTGGGCTTTCGGGTTTACGTGGACGCCTCCGTAGAATAAGGTGTATTTCTTGTCGTCTTGTAAGTTGTAACTTCGAAAAAACATGTGGAGAATTGCAGAATCACGCACGAGAAGGTCTTCAAAATCACGAGTTCGAGCATTGGTCTAAAATGATTATGAATCTACGACATAATCAAAGGCATGAACTTTTTGGTTACCAATGGAGAAAACAAATTTTGCTATAACTCTCGACCATCTTGCTCGGCTTATATCGACCATCTTGTTCAGCATATCTCCATCACCATGAACCTCGAATCCATAGTTTTGAAACCACCCGACTATCACCATCACCAAGGATCTCGAACACATCCCACGGAACTTTACCACTAACCCAACCACCAAGACTTGTGCTTGACTTTAACCCAAAAAAAAAAAAAAAGACTTATGCTTGACACTTTTCCCTCATCTCAACCACTAAAACCCTTATGGTCGCCAAGGTTGATTAGTCGGTGGTCTCGAACTCGAACGTGTGTCTAATGTAAACTATTTGAAATAACCTATCGGCTCTTAGAATGCATCTTCCACTCATTATGCCATAGATGATACAGCTACTAGTAGTAGGGAACTTGAACGGCCACAGTTTCACCATGGTGGTGAGGAACGGACTCGGGGACATTTAGTCATGTATAGATAACAACATTTTCATGGAACCCAGTTTTAACAAGACTTACATAGTGGATAAATATTAGACACTTCATACCAAGTCTTATAAAGAAGACTTGTCTAGTTATAGTTATTGTATGTATATGTACAAACTTGACTTTAGACTCAACTCCATCTGCATGTTGTCTCATACTCGGTGATTGCAGAGTGTATTTACTCGGTGATTAGCATTTCCGCTTCATCCATCATTCCGTGAAGCTTCCCTTTCTGAGAACAACAAAAACTTCTGTTAGTTCAGGTATCACCAATTTCTTATAATCTTGCCTGAACCACTTCCCGGGTTGGCTGGTTTCAAAAGGATCTAAGGCAAAAACCATCAAAGATAGGAAAACATTTGCTAGAGGCTTGTAGTACATTGCTGCAAGAGATAACAGCTAACATTGCAAGAAATGATGAATGAACTGCTATAGTATTATAAACAAACAGCATTTCACGTTTATCAGCTACCCTTTAAGCTATCAATACGAACTAATAGAACAAAAAGGCAACCAAACAAAGGAAAAAAGCTGCTACTTTCAGTTTCAACGATGTAACAGCAATGTGAAATCAAAATTTACTGTTTCTTCTCTCAAATCTAGATAGATAATTTCTAAACCCATTCTCAAGTTTAATCTCATTCTCCAAGGACTTTGCTCTTTAACCTGTTCCTCAATGAATGTGTAAATTACAGGCCTAAAGATAAAACGAAACAATCTACAAATCCAACAATGCTTTTAAATTCATGGTCAGTCGTATTAATAGGTTCACATTCGAGATCCACAAAACTTGAACGCAGAATCTCAGAGATTCCAGAATATATCAGTATCTCATACAAAACCCTGATCCTATACGCCCTCTAGAACCCTAAAACCCACAAAAACATCATTCATATCAGCTAAAATTACGGAAGCTAACTTGAACCGCCATCTAAAATTGTAGAAACCATGGCGTCACAACTGATTCGTTATTACTAGAAAGTCAGGAAATTCAAATAAGAACCTCGATCATCAAGGTCAACCAGAGAAAGAAAAAAAGTTTAATTTCATCGATTCAGAACTCCAAATTCCAGAAGATTCGCATCAAATACAAATCCCAGAAACGCAAGATCTTAGCTTTAGGAAACCGAATACCTTGAGAAAAAACTTCCAGGAATCTCCACAAGAGCCAGAGACACCATTATCGTGACACGAATGTACAGTCTTAAACTGGTCAATATCAAGCTTCTTATTGATAAACCCAACTTTGAAGTAGATGGAATCAGAAGGTGGAAGATCAACCTTGATTTCATCGACATCGAGCCAAATAAAGAACTTCCTCACCTGAATACCCTTAAGCTCGGTGATTGAACCGTAACCTATTCGGCCAGATATGGTCTTATCGTAGTGAACGAGGTAGTCAAATTCAATTTCACAGGATTCGGGCAAGTGTACAACGAATCGGCCATCGTTGGAGAGGGTGAAGTTGGTGACGTTGTCTGGTAAGAGACCGCTTGGGAGGCCGTACTTTGGGAGGAGTTCGTAAACGGTGGAGATCGAATCCGGGTCGGGTTCGTAGAGGGAAAGGGTGGTTGGAGTAAGGAGGGTGAGAGAGAAGAAGAAGAAGAAGATTGAGATGAAGAGACGATAAAGGGCCATACTTTGTTTGTTGGAGGATACAGAGAGAGAAGAAGACTTCTGAAGATTTGATGGGTTGTGTAGAGAGGATCGTTAGGCCTAATTTGAGATTAATTTGCCTCTTTCTTTTAATTTTTAATTTTAATTTTTGAGAGTAGAGGATTGTATACGTAATTTGCCAGGAGAATCATCGGCATATTCCACAAAATTCAACTTATTTAGTCAAGTCACCTAATATCTACTTTTTCAGGTCACCTATAATATCTGAAAACGTTTTTTCCATAAAAATTAATAATTTCACAAATTTTTTTGTATGCAATTACGAAAATAGTTAACGATTTTGGACAATTACATATTGCAAGAATTTTTTTTACAATTTGCGCTAATGTGTTGCATTTGTTTGTATAAAGATTTTAATTCGAAACCCTTTAGCACAAAAATAAAATTAAAAAGTTTTTAATTCGAGAATAAAGTATATTGCGGTGGCTTTATTACTTCATTTATGATATATATGGTTCAAAGTGGTGGTGTTCTTCGAATTACTCATGTTGTCTTATGTAGGTCAAGATAGTGAATACCCTCACAAAGCCTCTTTCCTTACCTACCCTAGTTTGACAAGTTTGTATGTGACAAAATTAGTCTTAACTCTATCTATGCATGCATTTTGAGAATACGTGTTAAGATATCAATCTTTGTATGTATCGTTAAAATCCTATCGTGTATATTCGATTCTCTAGCTTCTTTACATATATTTTTGTAATACGTTCATTCAATCATTCTAATATACGCAAATAATAGTATAATAAAAAAAATTAAGCGTTAGAAAGATACAACAATATGTCTCTCTATATACACATGATCAAGCTCTCAGAATTTAATAAGATAACATCATGAGAAATTGGTTGTTTTTGGCGGCCATGATTTTTCAAGCTAATGACTTAACTCCATTTTGTGACTCGGCATCATGAACTTCAACCATGGTCATCATTATCTCCATGTCTTTGGATTCTTTTGTTCGAAGCACAGAATATTCAATTTTCTCACCATAGATCCTTTGCAAAAATATATAAAACCACATTGCAAAGATGGTCACAACCACAAGAAACCAGCTGAATTGGATATTAACCAATGATATTGCTCTATGAAGAGCTTTGACGCTTGAGCATCTAATGGTATGTTTACCCTCTTCAATGTGAAGTAAACAATCCTTGGGAACCAAACTTGGCGTCCAAAGCATGCAAGCCATTGACATAAGCCATATTCCTTGGAAGGAAACACTAAGTGACCGAACAAAACTCAACACGAAGCTACTTGGTAAGGCGATTCCCAAGAGTGTTGTAACCAAAGAGACAAAAACTACGAGTTGTAGCAACAAATGGTAGTGGCCCTCAACACCAGTGTGGTCTGACGAGTGGAAATGGAAAAGGAAGAGTTGTTGGGCAAAGGCGAGGGCCGCGATCAAGTTGATGAGGGCCCGATGAGCCATTGGTCTTGTTTTATCAAAGACGATGGCGAACGCTGCATAGGTGATGAAGGTGAGAGAGATGCAAGAGTGTTCAAAGTTATGAAGATGGTTTGATGGGATGGTTCCATCATTGGGATCAAATGGTTGGTGATTCTTTTGGCCAAGGAAGAGTTCCACAGAAATGGAAAGTGAGGAGCCTATAATGATCAAGAGAGGCTCTAAATACCTTGGTTTGGATAAGGGAAACCATAAAGGTGATATGTATGATTTTGGGTGTCGAGAAAATAGTTTGATGTGGTTAAAGAGGTGCCAAAGACCAAGGGCAAAGAAGAAAAAGCCTGGTACAATGTGTCCCACCAATGTTCCCATGTTGAAGCTTTGGAGGTTGAGATAATGGAGGGTCTTATAAATATAACTTGGGGAAAATTAATGAACTGAAGATGACTATTAGAGTTGATGAGCAAAGAGGGATGCCATTTCTTGGTTTTGCTTCAAGAATGATGATGCTTTGTGTCTGGTCATATATGTGTAAGGCAAGTGAGAAGACACGATTCACTTTTATATTTGTATTAAACCGATCTCAAGTAACTTGCAAGTATAGGCATGCGACCTTGCGTGTATGTTTACGTTATCATATATTTATTGCCTTTCCTATATGTTCTTAGGCTATTTGGGCCTCTATATAGACATATATCATATATGTCTGGTAGACTCCAAATGGGCTTTTTATGCTAACACAGTTTAGAGAAATAGAAACCGATATGGTTGCGAAAATGAAAGCCACATTTTCTTTTCCAGAGTGATATTTTTTTTTTCTTTTCTTTTTAATATATAATCAGGCGTTCAAATTTAGTTGACGTTTGCAATTACAAATAATAAATAATTAGTTAATCCCCGGGTTATACGCGGAATAAAATATTTCTAATATTTTTTAAAAATTAATAAATTAAATAAATATTTTTAAATATTTTAATAGTATATTATTGTATAAATAATTGAAATCTATAATTTAGAAAATAATAAGTCAGCAATTATTTTATAGAATATTTACTTACTTGATTTTCCATAAATAAATAAATCTAATTTAGGTAAGATTATGATCTTTAAAAACAATTTATTATCTCTAATGACATTTATGTTATTAGTCTAGTAATTAATGTCTTATAAAATATATTCTCTAAATATTATTATGGCAACTACATGTCATGGTAGTGTTGTAATGTTCTACGTAAACATAAGGTTATTTTGTTAAAATGATTCTTAATTAATATTATAGGGATGAGATATAGAAGCTTGTGTAGATCTTCTAAAAGAGAGTAATGTTGTAAGAACATAATTTTTGTTGTTGTTATAACTCACACGTGCATGCTATTCCGGGCATTAAATTCAAGTAGAAAAACAAAACAAAAATTCGAAAATAAAACAGAAGGAAATCAAACAACAAAAGAAATGTGAAAAAGTATTAAAAAATGACAAGTAAAAATTAATGAAAACAAGGATTTGAAAAATTAATATGAATAACAACTTACTATTTTTGGTTTAGAACTATTATTCTCTATATATAGAGTATTCGTGTTAAAAGTTTAAAGTTTCAAAGAAAAAAACAGAAATAATGAAAAAAAGACTAGTTGAAGGAGCAATCGAAGAAGACATATGTCTCATCTTAATTCGTTTGAAATTTGAATGATTACAGAGAATACATTCCGGATCAGTTTGAAAACCAAAGCGCACCATTCAGTCTTTGGTTGGACATTTATCAAAAACAAAGAGCCAAATTAAAAAAAAAAAAAAATTTGTGCTTTGGAATTTCTCCAGAGAACGAGACAATATTCATCTAGCTCTGGTGGAATTTGATGTTTATGTGTTGGTTGTAGATTTTACCTGAACAGTAGAAGTTATGCCTTACCCATCCCACCTTCCAGTATTCTGATCGTGCATCCACTAGTACCCAAAATATCTTAATTTCAAAGTAAGAATAGCTCTATTTTAACACACACACGCAAAAGAGTAAGAGAGTAAGAATATATATAGCTCTTCTTTTCACGAACCAAAAGTTGTTTAAATTTTCAGATAATTCTTCTCAAATAATTCAAGCGATCCAAACAGAACCATAGCTGAAGATTAGCATCCAAATAAGTTTTAGATCACACCTACCTTCTATTTTTAAAATTAATGTATTTAAATATGCGAATAATGACGAGAAAGTACCCCTTTAGTTTAGCTTTATTTGGCTTTAAATTCAAAAGCAATAACTATAAGAATTAAGGGCCCAATTATTAACACAGAATTACAAACACCCATAGGATCATATCCACGTGGTCTCGACCGACCACTTCAAAACCCGAAAATCCCTGAAATATTTTAATATATTAATAAAGGTAAAAAATAAAACCCGTTCAAAGCATACTCTTTTCTTCTCTCCAAAGATAATCTACTTCTTTATATATATGTACACACACACATACACATAGAAGAGAGTCATCTAGATTTCACTTACACAATCTAAAAACCTAGTTCTTTATCAAAACCATAGAAGACCAAGAAGAAGGCATGACGAGATCACCATACTACGGCTCATCGTACTTAGACTACCTCTCTCTCCCAAACCCACATCTCTGTTTCTTCTTCATCGTCGTCTTCTTCGTGTTGTCCCTCACATGGTACTTGAACTACGAGTCCATCCTCGAAGACACCCTGGACCAGCTCAAGCTCGTCTTCATGTTCACCCCTCTCTTCCTCCTCCTCCTCGTCCACTTCTTCTCCGGTGGCCTTTCCTTCTACGTCCCCTGGCCTGAACAAGACTCCATTCACCGTGCCGGTTCTTCCCCTTGGGGCGTAGCAGCCGTGCTCGTGCTCATCTTGTTCATGATCTCGTACCAGTCAGATTTCCAGGAGAGGTGGTTCCCGTTTGGGGCTAAGTAGATCGATCAAAGTTTATGACCAGCTTTTGTTATTCTCTAACTATATACGGAACAGCCATGTAAAATATCAAAGTACCTGAGTAATACGGTAATAAGAGATTGTATGTATTTTTCTTAAGATGAACGATTAAGTCTCTTATGGGAACTTAGATATGTGTAGGTTTGAAACTTTTCCGAAGGTCTTATCCAGAGATTATATATGTAAATGAAGTTGTCTCAGCGTATGTTCTTCTTCTATTTGTAAAATTTCTTTCGGAAAATGAGATGGACTGAGATTTTTGGATGCAACAGAACAGTTTGGTGGATGACTGGATGGCTAAAATAATTACTCTTTTGCAATAGATGTGAATATGGTGCGTAATGTGTGTGTATATTGACTTGAAAAACGCGTGGTAGTCGTGGTTTTTCTTGTCTTCTTTTGACAAGTGGGGGGTTGTTATTGTCTATGTAATATTTTCCGGGGGTTTTCACTTTTTTTTTTGCTAAGAAATTGCAACAAGTTTTGCGATTGCTTTTAATTTGCGTCCAAGTGCACTCTACTGGAAGTAGTAAAAAATACTAATTTCCTTGTAGTGCTTTTGTTCGAGCATCTCTAGTTTGTCTCCCTGAAGTCATACTAATTTCCTAAAAATTACAACAGAAAAGGTTGTATCGGAAACGTTGCATTTTTTTAGTTATAGAAATATAATTTTGATCCATCACTTACTATAACAATACCGAAGTGTTATCATTATTTTCAAGTTTCTTTTATGAGAAAAAGACACCGACGTATTTTGATTACATTCCCACCACTCCTTTATAAAGTTAGGGGTAGATTCTAGAGTCTGATATTATACTCAGGACTGAAAGCGACATTGTCCCACTATAATTGAGCCAAATTTCCAAATCGTCCTAACTAATAGAAATTAAATGGCTAAACTAATTATAATCAGAGAGCTGAGGACCAACAAAAATGTAATCAGAGAGGCAACAACGATCGGAGAGTCAACTATCCTAGAGATTTGAATACTAATTGAAAAGATAATGTTTTATGTCTCCTAATAATAAAATAAAGTTTCGTTTTCCATGACATGTAAGTTCTCAACCGAACTCTTCTTAGAAACACACACATATCACTGGCTTTGCGTATATGATATAATTTAAAAGCAAATTAAATAAATTAGAATATACTGATCGACAAAAAAAAAAATAGAATATACATGTACGTTTTTTTCATTTTTGTTTAGAATACATATATACATGTGACAATCAAAAGTTAGAAGGAAAGCTTTAAAAAAATTTCCCCTATTTTTGAATTTTCTAGAACTGTATATCAGCTCGATAGATTCGTGTTATCGTGTATTTCGATCTTCACTTTATTCGCTTCACGTAAATGGGGACTTAGCTAAACTTGTTCAAGAGCTCGTATGGATTTTAACATAAATGTTCTCTATCACCGTAGTTAATTATTTGTGATATGTGTGAATGTTCTTCCGGTTTATATATATATTAGAGATTATCCTGCGCTATTGCGCGGATTAATTTTTATTATTTAATTTTTATTATAAAATTATGGTTATTATATTGCAATGATTTTAATTATGGTTATTTTATTTTCCAAATATTATTTATAACTTTTAAATGTGTTCGGTTCTATGGATAATATCTATAAATGTTATTTCTATTAATGTTTCGGATGGTATGATTTCCAAATATAATCTATAAATGTTATTTCGATAATTGTACTTTCCAAATATTATTTATTCCAATCTTAATTATTTATTTAAGATTTATTATTTTATGAACTTATACTTTCAAGGTGAATTTACCAAAAATAAGATATCCTAAAATAATTTCCTTAATTCTATGGTTAAAATAAAATTTTGCAAAATGAGATTTGACCAATTTTGAACATAATTTAAACTAACTCAATTTTTTGAATTAATATATTTTGCTAAATTAAAATTAATTATGGTTTTCATATTTTAAATATATTTTCATTTATATGTTAATAATTTTTTATTTTATTTTAATAGTTATAAAGATTAGTCAAATATCTAAATATTGTATATTTATTAAATATAAAAATTTCAAATTTAATAAGAGAAAATTAGTCATATTAAAAATAGACATTAAAAAAACATTAAATATCTAATGATAAGAAGTAAGACTGATCTTTTACCAGCAGAAATATATTTCTCATCCTACTTTACATTATCTAAATTTACCTGAAATTATGTCATAAAAATAAAAGAAAAATAAATGACAGCGTTACAAACAATAAAAATGTATAGGAAGACTTTCTTCTTAAAAATAAAATACTTTTTCTTATTCTTAAAAAACTCACATGATATACTATTAGAAACATATTGACTAAAATATAGTGGTTTGTTCTTTTTCTCATGCCAGAGCTTTTCCAATGAAGTTTTTCAAAGATCTCTTTTGACCAATCTGTAACATAAAAAATTAAGTAACAATTAGTTATTTAGAAGAAAAAAAAAACTAAACATAAATTTAAAAACATAATAAGAGTAGTTTTGATGAAAAGAAGACATATAAATTTATTTTTACGAAAATATCAAGCATTATGTATTAATGGTTGAAAGGATCTTCTTTATATAGATGGATGAAGAGTACTCGAGAAGTTTAAGTTTGACCAAATAAAATCTAAACAAATAAATGATAATTTTTTAAATACTTTTAAAATTAATTATTATTTTTTGGTTGTCGATTTTTTTGTTAACCACAATATCCGATTAATAACAAATTCTATTTTTTTGGAATATTAACAAATTCTTTTTGAAATATCTCCAAATCCGATTTTTCTTGGAATATTTTTTTTTTTTAAATTGGAATATTAACAATCATTAAAAATTCACTTAATTTAAAACGAATCATAAGGCCAAATTCCTTGCCATAACAAACCACCCATATTTGTTAATATTGCAATTTTCTTAACAATTCCCTTGTTTTAAACATACTAAATTACTAAATTACCCATAATGGGAGATTAAAATTTGTTCTTTGAAGTAATGGCAATATGATGTAAATATTTACACTTTATAAGGTTTATTTTATAAATGTACTTCCCAAATAATATATAGGGGATATATATATATATATATGTATATTGGGGATATTTGTCTAAAATACCAAATTTAAGAAAAACTTTTTAAGAAATGCCAAAAAGCGGTTAACCGTAAACCTTTGAAAAATGCCAAAAGTTACTGTACAGATTGGAATGAAAAAACTGTTTTGCCCCCAGCTGAGAGGAGGCGCAAAGACAACTTATCCATCGTTTAGATCTTGTCCATCGTTCCGCAGATCTTGTCCATCGCTCGGATCTTGTCCATCTTTTGATCTTGTCCATCGTTTTGATCTTGTTAATCGTTCAGAGTTTGTCTATCGTTCAAACTTTTTTCTACAAATCACAAATGTCAGACATATATTAAAGCTACGAATTATAGATGTCAGACATTAGTTTTTTATGTTAAATGAAATCAATGGGATGGACATATGTTAAAGCTACCGATTTCGTGGAAATATTTTAATTTCCGTTTGTTTCCACCAAATAGATTCCTCGTTATGTGTAGCTACATGTATATTTTATGTCCACCGAAAACATTTTTATGTTCATTGTAAAGGTATATTGCCCATTTGTTGATGATAGAGAGAAGAGAAGCCGAGAGGCAATAACCAGCAGCTACACCATAGACTGAGGCTTGACGAAGATAAACACTATACCAAGTCTCTTGGGTTGCTTCTGGAACAATCTTAAGCTCGATTGAAGTTCCATTTTCCTCATCGTTCGTCATTTCAAATGAATCAGAAAAAAAGATCTGATGTCGGTGGGATTCTAAGATTTTACACTCAGTTACTCATTAGCTTCAACTTGAAACTCGAATTGCTTCCTATTAGAACTGATTCTGGAAGTATACATACTCTGCGAGTACCAAGGATGCAGAAAATTCGGGTTTCTACGTGAAAACGATTGAAATCGATCACAACAAATAGATCCTGAGTGATTACGATTAGATCTCGCCTAATCTAGCTGAACAAGAGTACAATAGAAGGGGAACATTTAGGGTTTATCAATCGCTGAACAATTCTTCGGAAAGAGAAGAGGAGGTAGGAAAGAGAAGGAAAAAAAAGAAAAAAAAGGAGGAAGGGCATTGTGGATTTTTTACAATTTCATTACAGTAAATATATGACATTTTTCGAAGGTCTGAGGAGAAATGGCATTTTCCGAAAGAGCGGGATGGGTTTTTGGCATTTTAGGTAAAACATTCTATATCTTGTGTGGTTATATTCGCTATATTGAAGGTGTTGAGATTTTTTGACAAGTTTTCAAGGAGGTCTGGATTAAGAATACATTTAGAAAAAGCTACATTATACCCAATAGGTGTGTTTCTGATCAGAATCAGATGTAAGTAGGAAGAAGTTTCCCCTTCAGTTTCACATCTCTCCCTGTCAAATATTTCGACTACCGTTGACAAACAACGGAATCTCTACTTCTAATTTTGATCCTCTCATTGAGAATACCACTAGTTAATCAATCTCTCGGTCATCTCCAACATCCTTAGTTTTGGAACCCTGGATTCACTCTATTTTGTTTGTGCCTCCGCAAAATTGACTTTGTTCCTCTGGTTTAATCACTCTCATCTCTATCTCTCAACTTTAGGGCCCTTGCGGCACTTTTCTAGGGCCCTTTACGGCACCCTTTTAGGGTTTATTTGGTACTGGATATTATGCTTGGGGTGTTAAGGTTAAATTTATTTATATAGGGCCAGAGTTTTTATCTCCAAGGAAGCAAACAAAGGCAATTCTAAGTATCCAACAAGGACCGACCATCTTGCGGTATCTCGTGCAGTTTGAAATGCGGACAACTGTAACTATTATTAACACATGGGTCTGATCACGATGATTTTTGATATCTTAGAAACTAGCTCAGAGAGCTTTCTTTCATCTATATTTGGGATTGTTAAAACTTCGGAAAATAGTTGTCTGGCTCCATTTTTAACAGTTGGATAGAAGCACAAATACCACTTATGTATAACAAGAAGTTACGTTTGATCATTTGAACATGCAAAACTTTTTAATTGACCCTTCTGCAGTCTCTACGAATCTCTCCCTCGCTTCCTGTGAGAATCCTTACATTTCCCATCTTGATCATAGATCTCGCAAAATTTCTATAGAACTCACTTTGGCTCTTAGCAAAACGATTCACCAAAGATACAGTAGGCGCTCCTTTTGAAGAGAACAAGATTTGATCTGATTCTATCACACCGCGGTTGTTTTGAAGGTTCTTAAAATAGGCGTTATCAAATGAGTCGGGGCTCGTAGGATCAAGATTCACCCTCGTGGTGACATCTCCGCCTTGCGGGCATTGTCGTCGCAACGTTGTCAAAAACTTGGGTTCAATACTCCGATTTGACTGTCCATTGTTACCATTAAAATTGTGCAGACGATTGTTTATCACTCCACACTGAACCCTCCCGAAGGTATGAGCACCTGCATGTACATTATTATGATTCATAGTTATTCCTTAAGATATATTGTAACAAAGTACTACTCAAGTATTTGATCTTTATACTCTATAAATTATACTCATATTTTTGAGATGACCAAGATGACAAAATAAAAAATATATATATTAAGACTCGAAAGTACATTACCAGATAAAGCGACGAGATCGGTAGTGTCAAGATTATGTACGGAGAATTTGGAAGTAAGAATCTCGAGAGAATCAGGTCCTAGTGGAAGTGCAGCCACCGCGTCCGCACGGATAGCCGTCCGGCCATCTCTCCTTCCTAGCAATACGTCCCATGACGGCCCCCCCGCCTAAAATATGATATAAATATTTAAAAAGAAACATTAGTATTTCTTTGGTATATTATAATCTTTTCATGAAATTTTTTTTTTTTTGTCAACAACATCCATTATGGTTATGTTTATGTTTTCATCGGTTTAAAAAGGGAATCTAAAAGCACATAAACTTTGAGAATTATATTATTACCAGTGCGACAGAGATTTCAGCTGCGATGGCGAGGATATCGGCACAAGAAACAACTCCAGGACAAACATTCTCGAGGGCGGTTTTGATATCATCAATCACTTCAAATCCGTCAAGAGAACCCGCGTTTTGGAAAGCCTCCTTTTCACCCTCTACTCCATCCGCAGGAGCAGCATCCAATAGTACCGAACCATCGCACCCCTGTGTTCACACACTATGACTTCAATATTTTATGCATGTTTAATTTATTTTAAAGAAACCTAATTCCACTAACAAAATAAACCTAACTATGTATTTTTGACAACGTATATATATGTCTATACTTTTCTTAGTTTATTATTAGAGAAGAAGAACAACAAAGGTATATATATTTTAGTTTGGGTTTAGAAAGACCGTTACTTATCTGAATATGACAACCAAGCTTAGTGACAAGCAATAGTCAAACATATATAATCAAAACATCAAGAAAGTTCAAATTTGACCTTGATGACTCCACTAATGCAAAACTCTAAACTTAATTTTCCTCGGTTTGAAGTTCATCACCCTTTACAACGAGTATGTACTTTTTTTGGTCAAACGACGAGTATGAACAATTAATAGCCCATTAAACATAAAAATAAAATAAATGCGGCCTAATAAAATTTTCATAAATTTGTAAAGTCAACGAGTATGTAAAGTCATGTCTGAGTTAGCTCCCTTCATAAATTTTCACATGTGCTAGTTTAGATATTTAACATGAATCATGAGAACACATGTGCACTAAACGATCGGTTTCATTATTATACATATGCATGTATAACAAAACTTTAATATAGAAATAGATCTTACGTTCACGAAACAGTCGTGAAAGTGAAGACGCATGCATGACTTTAGCAGTGAGTCTGACATCGCTACGGCTAGCTTGCTCGATCAAACCCCGAGCGATGACTGTGGCGTTAGGACAGGTCGTGGAGTAAAAATCAGAGCAAAGCTGAGTATTATTCAAAACCCCAAACATCCAAATTGAGAGTAAAATAAAGGGAATAATTTTGTTTAGACCCATTTTTGGTCTCCCTTTGTTTGTAAAGGTGAGAGATAGAGAGAAGAAGCCTAGAGGATATTGTGGGTTGATGCTAAAATGAAAAACTTACGTAGCCTTTTATAGAGAGCTTATACCTAATGTTTGAAGAAAATTCTACTCGTAGCAGGAAACATGTGAGGTCGTTTTCGTGTAGACTTTTACATTTCTTTTGTAGGACACGGAAAATCAGTATAATGATAAGCATTCGAATGTTGTTTTCTTCCTACTAACGGCCGACTAATACAGTCGTCGGAAAAGGATATGTTTTCTTGTAGAGTTCAATTAAGTAACTATTGTTGATTTTGTAAATTAAGTATACAAATACAACGATTATGAAATTTTAGTAGACGTAAAGCGAACATAAGAAATGTGTGCATATGTTTTTTTTCCTGGGTTGTTTCACTATTAAATTACTATATACTCCCTCCGTTAATTAAATATTGTTTAAATTTTTTTTTATACATATTAAAAAAATAAATAAGTTTTATGTTTTGTACCTTATTAATACACTCTATAAATTCTCTTATTCGTCAATACATTCAAGAACGGTAAATTTTATCAAAAATCTACATTGAAAATATAAATGACACTTATTTTAAAACAAAATTTAAGTTCTAAAATGACACTTAATTTGAAACGGAGGAAGTATAGTTTAACGGTAATACTGATGAGTTAAAATCCATGTATTTTGACCTTGTTTTGTTACATCTTTTTCCTTTTTTTTTTAATTTTATTTTTATTTTAATCAATTAACATCAGTGGGAGTCCAAAACCAAGAACAAAATTACCATAAAAAGTCATTGCTAAAATAAATCATATATTCATAGCTAGGTATTGTTTCTACTTTTGGATCTCAATGAGTAATGCATTATTTGTTTGGTAACAGGTATCGTTGAAGTAAAAAATATAATTAAAGCTAAATTGTCTGAGAAGAGGAAATTTATTTCGATTTAAGAATGGATTGGGAAGAGAACATCACACTAGAAATGGCCCGTAACTCATTCAGTCTAACAGCTACCACGTCTTTACTCTACTGAGATGTGAAATAAAACTACAGAAAGTTGTTTTTAAAAAGAAAATAGCAAGCTATTAGCAAACATTATGTTATTTGATTTATGTGTTGAGTTTATAAAATTACATGTTACATTAAGAAATATCACACAATTTAGTCATATCATTTTATCTGACAGCGCAATGTCTAATAAAATAGCATGATTATGTGAAATATCACTTAGCCTTTTTTTTTTCTTCAGTCATTTATCTAAATAAACATATTTTCATGTTCATTTAACTAATTCACCTTGAATATATTAGATAGATAGAAAATCTGGTTATATAAAATGTTGATATTTTAAATAGCTTATTTTACTTGTATAGCTGTTCTTAAATTGATTAAAAATGAACTTTAAATATACGATTTAAATCATGAATTAAAAAAATATTAATGAAAATTGTTTTTTTTTTAAAGTAACGTCAGCATCATGCTTACCAATTCATTTCCGCGTAAATTTGGAAGTGCCTCCTTATTCAAGCCATCAAAATGGAGTTAACTTGTTGATAAAAACGACAAAATGTAAAACTTTGGAGCCAGTTATCTCAAAACACTCGGAGTCGTTTTCAATTTTCATCTGCATACTACAAGTCTCGAACTTTCCTTTCCTAATAGAGAAGGAAAAGTTGGATCTTCCTTCTTTACTAAAAAACTATTTTGGATGTGTAGCTTTTCCATTTCAATTTTTCTAATTTATTTTGTAATTCTAAAGATAAAACTCTTATTTTAAGTGATGATGGTATAGATTTAACATTTTACTGAAAAAAAACTTTCTTTTCCTTTTTTGTTTCAGATAATTAATTACTACCGGTCGATATGTGTGTTGCAATGAATAATGGCATCGTCTTCTTGAGTGTTGCGGTTCTTTTGCTTTAGTTGTGGACTTGTGGGTAAATAGTATAATTTTGGTCTATACTGAAAAAGCAATTGACATTTACACATCTGTATATAAAGGTGATGGCAATGATCATGAGCTTGCTACATGAATTTATCTGATACCTGGGGCAAGGTGATTAAAATTTAGTCTGCAAAATCACTTTAGATATCCGAAAATAAACCTAAGAAAGCTTAAAATAAATCCAAAAAACCCCATGCGACACTGTTGTGAAACTAAAAACAATAAAAGCTTTATTTATTATGGTTATATTATTGTGATCAAATTTCAGGATTTTGAAAATAATATCATGATATAAATCATTTTCCGAAGTGATTTGATTTGCATTGCTATACAAAAAATGTTAATCAATAAAGTGGAGCCCACAAATGAAAACTGTAAGTGAGTTACAAAAATTGTTAATTAACTATATATATATATATATGCTTTTTTTTTAATGTCAACAACATACATTATGAATTTATAAATAATTGTGGCTAAAACTAACCCGGTTTGGAGATACAAACCTTTTTAATTTTATAAATTATTAACAAAAAACAAAATGTGGCTAAAACTTAATTTGTGGCTAAATAGACAAGGATAATCATAATAGCAGTCACAAAATCTGTAACTATCCCATTATATCGTTACTACATAATATTTTTATAAATCACATAAAATAATTTACAAGTAAATTTTGTAATGGATTAGCCACGGATGGATACAGATAATATGGATATGATGTAGCGGTTATGTTTTCCTGCGTAAAATTGTCTCGTCATATATATGAATCATATCTCCGAAAAAATATATATATATATATATATATATTTCTTGTATATAAATAATTTTGTAAATATCTGCAATTTTTGCCATGTTGGCATTAAATTTTTACCAGATATTTTGGTATTTGACAAGATTTTGGGACATCAGCTCTTGGCATTCGACTATTCGTTCGGGTTCGGATCGGATCTATTCGGATTTTGGATTTTCGAGTCGAGGGGTTGAGGATCTATTCGAGTATTTATAAAAACCGGGTCGGGTTCAGTTCGGTTATTTTTGGGTTTGGATCGGATAGATACTTAAAATTGAGAACCAATAAATACCCAAAAAATTTCGGTTCTTGCTTCGGGTTCGGATATTTTTATCCAAATCTACTCGAATTATCCAAAAATTCTCGAAATACACAAAAAAAAACTAAATTATTGGTTACTTTTTATCCAAATCTACTAAAATTACCTGAAAATAACCGAAATATCCCGAAAAAACAAAAAACATTGGTTATTTTTTACTCTAATCTATTCGAAATACCTAAATTAACCAATATATCTAATATATATTTAGACATATACTTATATTTCAGGTATTTTTAGGTACTCACGGGTATCGGATTCGGTTCGGGTTTTTAAATACTTAAAAACATTATCTGTTCAAGTATTTCTATAGTGGCGGTTCGGTTTTTTTCGGACGGGTTCGGTTCGGATATTTGGTTCCGGTTTTTTTGTCCACCCTATATATTATGTTTTTAGATTTTTTCTTATGAAAGTAAAACACTATAAATCCATTTGGTTGCTTTCTAATCCATTTGTTTGATTTGAAAATCCAGATGTTTGATTTCAGGTTTCCCAAATCAGTAAAAAAAAAGACAAAGCAACAAGCCCCATAAATTCTTATTATTACACAGGCGATCATTCTGATACACACGAGATTGATTAACTCCCAAACATTACAGAAAATAGAAAACACACACATACTAATTATTGATAACCCTGCAGTTCTTCCTAACCTCCCCAGTAGCTCCATTCGCAATACTTCCCATTCTGATCATCGAACAAGTGAAGTCCCTGAAAAACAAGTTCTGGCTCTGACTATAAGCCTCCACTAGTCTCTTTGTTGTGTTCACTGCCAAGTCACTCGAGAACAGAATCTGATCAGAGCTCAAAAGACCTTTCCCTTCGAGGAGGTTCTTGAAATAATTGTTATCGAAGGCGTCCGTAGAATTCCTGTCAAGGGGCGCTGTTATGTTTCCATTTCCTCCGACGGGACAAACTGTTTGCAGATTAGACAACAGTGATGTCTCAAGTGTTGCGTCCGGAGTTCCCGCGCCGGTAAAGTTGAACAGCCGGTTGCTGAAGACATCACACTTTGCTTGCCCAAAGGTGTGAGCTCCTTTGTGATGGAAAGAGGCATACATAAATTAATGATAAGTTAGAAGATATGAAGACCAATTACGGTTTATAATTGAAAAATGAGTTAAACCTGATAAAGCTACGACATCGGTGATGTTAAGTCCAACGGCTACAAACTTGGCAATAATAGCATCTAAAGGTTCAAAAGGAGATGGGAGATTGTTTGCACTGTTCTGATTTGCAACCAATCCATCTTTTCTTCCTAATGCCACTCTCCACATAGGCCCTCCGCTCTGCAAATCAACAACACCCGTTATAGAATATAATCCAGGTTTAAATCGAATAGAATATATATGCTTGTATAAGTTATACACGACAGAAGAAATATATTTACAAATATACAATCACAAATATTATTATAATAATTGATATGTATTTTAACCCGACAAAAAATAATCATTCATAAAAACGTAATCATTTGATTTGTTACTATAAATAATCACCACCTTAGTCGTCATATATAAGTAGTTGTTCCTTAAGAGCTGTAACTCGTATTACATGAAAATTTGTAAACTCTCTATTAAAGTATATATTACGGCTTTGATGGTTGTCAAGTGGGAACAAAAAAGACTTACCAAGAAAACCGAGTCGCGAGCAGCCAAAGCGAGGATATCGGCACAAGAAACAACACCAGGACATGCCTTTTCCACAGCGGCTTTGATAGTATCAATTACTTCAAATCCTCTCGCAGAATTCACGTTTGGGATCGCGAGTTTCTCACTGTCGGTTCCATCCAACAATACAGACGCATCGCACCCCTAAAAAATTCATGCTACGTTTTAGGAAACTGATGACAAGTGTTTGGAACATTTGTAACAATATCTTAATGTATAAAATTCTTTTTTTAGAATAATATATTTAGAAAAAATTACGTAAAGATAAAGAGTACATACATTAACAAAGCAGTCGTGGAAATGAAGACGAATGAGAGAAGCAGCCATCCGTATCTCGGCCTTCAGGGCGATCATAACTTGTTTTGAGACAATTTGTACAAGATAGGGGCACGATTTAGCATAAATGTCAGGGTTTAGCTGTGACCTGACCCCTGAACAAAGCATACACAAAGTGAAAACAGTAAGCAAGACATGTCCTCCCATCACTTTGGTTTGTGTTTTCATTGTTTAGATGGCTTTGTTTAAATGACTTACTAGAGTGATAGTTTATTATGACCTAGAAGAAATGGAGTTCTATTTATAGAGAAAACTAGATAGCAACGATATCAAGGGTTTAATTATGCTTCTGCCAATGGGCCATTAAGAGAATGATTAGTGCATAGTGACGTGTGGCGGCTTTGAAAGATTGATTTACGCTCAAGAGGATGCATTAAACTCCATATTATTATTATTCTTTTAAGATTAGGCACTAAGAGCCATTTACGCTCATAGATTAATGAATTTCTATCTTGTTATTTAGTAAGTTGGCCGGTTTGATCTTACGTTTAATCCACTAAAGTAAGTAACTGAGTTTACTAGCTAACATCATGTAGTCAACTTTGTTTCAATAGTGTTGTATTTTAATGTATTTTGAGAACGCAAGTGGATTTGGTGTAGAACAACTCTGCCTTTTGAGGATGCAATTGAGATTTTTTATATGAAAATTTGGACTATTTTCTATATGTACGTGCTTTTCATATTTGCGCAGGTACAAATTGTTAACAATTATTTATGTCATTCTTTCCACAATTCTCTAAGTCCATGACTTATCCAAAACAACGTACCTAAAAACATTCTGGGAATATGAAAAAATTCAACAGGGTTTTTTGAATATTTAAAAAGTTATGCATGTTTAATTTTTAACTAATTTGATAAATGACTTGCTAAAATCCCAATTCATATAAACAATATTCGACTATTGTACTTGCACATATTAAAAATGATATTTTAAACTCGATTGTTAAGAACCCAATTATATGGCGAATGGATAACATCATATACGTTGAAAATTATATTTTTAAAACAAATATACCAAAAGAACTTAGCACCTCAAAACTACATATCTCTGTAAATAACCTTGATGGTAGATTCCACGTAATAGTCATTTTCTTATGCTGTCTTTTAGTGTTACTTCCTCCTCGCACTTTGCAACTTACGTAAATAATTTTTTAGTTTACAAAGTGCATAGTCCAATTCGTTCCATATTTCCACTTCGTCCTCTTAGCATCAGGCCTGCTTAGCATTATCGGCATGCCAAATAAAATATAGCGCAAAGTCTTGCCACATGTATTTATATGAATTCTTAATTCTTATGTCAATATTGTATGCTTATGTAAACTCCAATTCGATCCCTCAATATTAGTTTGTATCACCAAATCGTAAGGTAAATATTTTTTTTTATCAACAAATATAAATTAATTAAATAATTTAGAAAACCAAACTAATAGTATAAAAATTTACATAAAGAGTATCATGCGATTTCAATAAATTTGAAAAGGTTATTTTACGATTTTTTGTTTTAGTTTTTATTCCACGTAGTTTAAACGGAAAAACGGATATTTAGTATGGAGTGGTAGATTTATATCATATCCTCAGTGGTTGAGTTTCATATAAATAGATATTTTTCCAATATTGCTGAGTTTTGTTCGATACAAAAAGACAATTAAAAGACAATTCTGATGTTCTTATGTGTTAAATGTCCTAAACTGAATTTGGTCAAAAAATCAATCAAAATTTGAGATTCGCACATTTGTAAAATTTATACTCTAAAAATAATATTTAATAAATAGCACGTTAAACTTCACGTAAAGATGAAAACGGAATTAAAAGTATTTTTCACACTATTTACTTATTTAGAAGCAATATGTCGCATCATTATTAATTACATAATCTTAAATAATTATATTGCTAACTAATTAATTAAATCTATAGAAATATAATGATATATGTCAATGGTTCGAAATGTAATTGTTTAAAGTTAAAAGTTGTTTTCTATTTTTATCATTAGTATCGTGGACAATAAATAACTCAACCCACTGACCCATATGGGCCCAAACTTTTGTTGGCGACTTGGCGTAATTGTTTCTCAGACGCAATCCCAAATACAGATCAAAGTTGTACCAAGAATCTGAATCCAAATAAAAACATCATTCTTTCTGACTGCAATTCAAACGACTTCCTCATGTGGTGCATTCGGCTCAGAGATTCACTTCAAGCTCAGTTCTCTGCAAACTGTCTCAAACCGAGACACATATTATGCTTATGCTATTAAAGTGAAGCATCCAAATACATTAAGAAAACAAACATAAAACTCTATCTTTCATAAAGTTCTTTCACTACAATGAACCTTGTTGCTTCTACTACAATCTTATTAACCCGGGAAATTCTTATCATCAACAAGATGACCAGATAATCATAGATGTAAAACCGAGAAAAGTAAAAGTAAAATTTTTTTAAAAAAAGCTTACCATGACTTTATATGAACTCCCCCGTGAAAGCGAATCTCCTAAACTCTGATACCAAAAGCAATGAGAGAACTAGACTACGCCTACTAAGACAAGCACATTTTGACATATACATCATAGAGCTGCAGAGATACATCACTAACGCCTGTGCATATAAGAGACTTACATTATTCCAAAGGGATAATGGTACACATCAACTTTGCATCACCACTCCATCATCGGTTACCGTCTATCATCATGTCAGCTTCCCTCCTTGGTCCAGGTGTCATATGGTTGTTCATTGTTCTCCAACAGAATCATTCTCAGATGCATCTTCAAGCTTCTCAATCGCCATTTCATTATCCTTACTCTGATCCATAGCAACCATACCCTGATTGGCTTCCTCACATTGTTCCCCTGAAACTTCCCGAAAATCTGTCTCAGCTTTTTCCTTACCTTCAGGTTTATTTTCCCCAGAACTTCCCACACCAATCTTATGTTTGTTATCTTTAACTTCATCCACATTGCTCTTATTGTTGTTGTTGATTTCTTTCACCGTTGCCTCACCATCCCTCGCCGCAACATCCTGCATACAAACATCTTCTGCAGCTACAAGGTTCTCCTTTGTTTCACCACTAGTACGTGCATCAGATCCCCCTGTATCATCACCGTCACTTTCAGACTCATTCTCCACAACCTCCTCGTTAGCATCTTCAGCAACCATATCCCGCCTCTCGAGATACTGTAACCTTCTCCTCATGTCACCTAACTCCCTTTCCATCAAGAACAACCTTTCCTTCAAGGTTAAGTTCTCTTCCTCCAGTTGAGCAATATGGCTATCCTGATCATCCACTCGGTTTTCCAAAACATTGTTATACTCAGACCCACCATAATTCGGATAAATCATCTCAAACCGGCTCAAATCATGGTCTAGTCTCCTCTCAACCTCAACATGCTCCTCCACATCACTCTCACTCGACCCACCTTCATCTTCATCATCCTCATCATAAGGTTCCAACTCATTTCCATCAGCTCGCAGCCTAATCAGACCTTTCATAGAGCCATAGCCATCAACCCCCCACTCCTCTTTCGCCATATCACCCAACACCTCCCTGGATGGCGAAAACATTGGCGTCGGCAGTACCGCCGGTGTCACAGGGCATGGAGACACCAAGTCAGCAATTCCACCAGATTTCTTTGCCCTGATAATAAACGAAGTCGTGTTCCTCGGAGCATAAGGAACATATCGGTTACCATACTTCTTCTTCGGATAAAACTTCCTTGTTTTTAACCTGTTCTGAGACTGCAACTCGTTCAAAGTCGGTGGCTTGTAACCACCTGCACCAACTGGCCCAACCTGAATACTACCAGAACCAGGTATCTGCTGAGGGTTATACATAGGAATCCCAGAGTTATGCATCCTCCTAATTGGCTGCTCCATCATTGGCCTCTTGTCACTAGTAATCTTCTTCCCTTTCCAATTGTTCCGAATCATTTTCGAATGCTTCGAACCAAAGTTACTAGGAGGAGGGTTCTGATACTCAGAACTCAAACTAGGGTTAAGGTTAAAGTTGCGTGGATTCATCATCATAGCCTGGTTGTTCATCATAACCTGTGGCTGCTGGTTCATACTCATAATCGGATGAGATTGGCCTAACAACGGAGTCTGGTTCATAATCCGTGGCTGAACCGGGTTCATTACCTGAGACGGCGGCGGCGGATTCATCCTCTGTTGCGGCGGAGGCTGACCTATCATCTGCTGTGGAGGTGGCGGATTCATCAGCTTAGATGGATCGTTCATCTAAACAATACAAACACTAACCGGAATCGAAACGAGCAACAACAACAAAAAAAAACCAAAACCCTAATTTCGCAGAATCGAAGTAAATCAGCAGATAGATCAATGAATAAGAGATCAATCCGAGTGCTTGGGGAGTGAAATTTTCAAGATTACAAACCACAGATCAAAGAATATAAAATACAACACAAATCAAACAAAAGCCAACAAGAGAAACTCTAGAATTGAGATTTCAGGATTTGGGATTTTCGTATTTTGATTTTGTTTGTTCAGTTTTATGATGAACTTTTGGGAGTTTGAGAATCTTGTAATTTGGATCTGGAAACCTCTTTTTTTTTTTTTTTTTTGGCAAAAGAGAAAAATAAAAAAGGCAAAGAGAACCTCTGTGTACGAACGGCTTAAGAGATGATGAGATTCTTTAAATAGAGGCGGAGAAAAGATGTTTTGTCCAAATCAACGACGCAGATGAGACCCGTCAAACCGACGGCTAAGATATGTTTATTTTAAAGGTTGAGCCGGTTACGGGTTTCTTTGATATTATTATTAGTTAGAAATATTGTATATCAAAAACCTAATCACTTGAAGATTTGGCAAAATAAATTCTACTCTTTTTCTGGTAAATTAAATCTAACTCTAATAAAAAAATCTCGTTTTAATATTAAATTTTCATCTTCAACGTTCTACTTTAGTTAATAATGTTTTTTTTTTTTTAATGATGGTTATGGTACTTTAGTTATTATTTTAAAGAAGGTAGAATTGAATACAAGAAGTGGACTGACTAATTCCATAATTTGGGTTCTGAGTTGCAATTCTATTTTACATCAGTGTCATGGACCAGATTTAAACCTGGAGATACGTTAAACGAGTTTCATCACATATCATGTTTCGTATACCATAGGCCATTTTCATGTTTGGGCTTTGTAATTGTTGTCAAAAGATACATTAAAGAGTCATTCCGTACAAATTGGACCAACAAGTGCAACATGGAAACCCCACTCCTAATGTTTACCGACAGAAGCAATCTCTCTTCCAAGGACAAATGTTTGACAGTCCAATAATATTTTTATTGCTTCTAAGCTTCTCAAAAATGTTGCAATCCTAGTGAAAGTTTCTAGCTGAGTAGCCCAACCTCCTCAAGTTCCACCCTATTCACATCGCACCGGATTCAAAAATGGCAAAGTTCTTCTACTTTGTGATTCATCTAACTGGTCCTTTAGCAACGATGAGTAGATCGTCCGCAAAACATAAATTTATCAACTCAATCGTTTCAAACTTCTAGTGAGTAGTGACTCTAAAATTGTCCATTCTCTGCAATTCTATTATGCATGAGTTGGAACATTCATAGCAATAACGAATGAATATGGTGATCAGTTTTCTGTTGGCTCCTGCGTTTGAGCCGGAAAAGTCATTTGGATAGTAACAGACTGAACATCTCTCAAAACTACCATTTACTTAAAGTCGACACGCTCAGTAACATCAATCTATCCCCAGAGAAACAAGACAAAGACTGATAGTGATTGGGGGTTGTGTATCATAGACAAAGATTGAACACCATATATGACAACTTCCAGCTACGGCCTATGACACGGAATGAGTATACCCAGTTTCCAACATTTTTGTAATCTGAGTCAAGTAGGCTTCCCTCTCTAGGAAACACAGGAACGCATATCCGACACCACGGTGTGTGCTTCAGGGCAAGAAATGCTTATGTCCCCTTCCTGACATAATATGACTCACATATTAGAATGTTCCTTCTTTTCTTACCACATTTGTAGTCATCTAGGAAAAACAAAATAATCAACAATAATCAGGAAGAAGTAAAGGAGCATATACTTTCTCTTCCTACGATCAATACCAGCAGCACCCATATTCCTAGTTTCATTCTTAGAAAGCATATTATTGTACTGCATTGGAGAAAGGGCAGGAGAGAGAGCAGCAGTTGCAGATGGTGCAGGTGGCAAAGAAGCTGAAGGTGCAGCTGGTGGTGGTGGAGCTATAGGCTCTGGAAGAGGCCGAGGTAGAATGTGCTTCAGCCTGTTGTTTCTGTAGTTCTTCCAATAGTAAAACTGTTGCCTATGTGCCAATTCCTGAAAAATCCGGATTCAAAAGAAGATAGGGTTCAAAACTTTAGAAAATTTTAACAACAATAGAATACCTATCAAAATTTCTGACAAGGACATACGGTATAGAGTATTAAAATACTTTATCTATCTTATGAATCAATGGACATAACGCAGAATCACAGAACCAAACTAGCAGAACGCAAGTATGGTTAGCAAGACCCTAAACTCCCCAAAACCTACCAGTACCCTAAACATTTGAAGCACTCCCTATTTACACTGCTCACTAACATGCTGGTGTGGCAAGTTTGGTTGATGATACTTATCATATTCTTTTACCTTGTTTGCAGGATGGGCCATAGCAGTCCTGAAGTTGGGGTTTTGAAGAAGTTCGAGGAAATATAGGCAATGTGGGTACCTGTACCAGAACATAAACACAAGAACATAAGGAGACGGATAAAACAAGCAGAGCAATAAGATATATTTCAAACCTTCATAAGACTAGCACAATTCCATTAGATATTCCAACTCACATTATGAACTTGATGTACTCTGGTCGCTGCCAGTATTGAAGATAGTTCAAGTATCCAATAAATGCTTCATCTTCAAAATACCGATTCTGTGCCAGGTCTACGAAGCAGAACCCAAAGGATAAGTGCAAAATTAAGAAACAAAGAAAGAGCATGTAAAGGAGAAGGTGGTAAGTAAACCATCGGAAAATACAAAAACACAAGATCTCTTATCACTTTATAATAGTTAAGTGTTACATCTTCATGTAGCATTTAGAGTCCCTTATCTCACCTTATTTGTATTGTTGTGCCATACGCAGGTACATTCTAAAGTTTTTTTCAAAACTATTCTCATTATCAACAGTGGGAGAAGACACTCTAAGAACAAATCATTTCTTATCCAATCAAAGCACTTAAGATCTCATTTTAAGTTACATGAAAGAAAACTGCTTACACATGTAAAACCCTTGAAGAATCTCAACTGAGGGAAACTATTTTCGAATCAAAAAGCATAAACCCTAAGCCCTAGAACGAATCCTCCTAAACTATAGAAGGGAGAGAAGTAGAGAAACTTACAGTGGATGTAAGTAGGATTGGCGAGACATTGAATGAATTCAAGTTCCAGTAAGAATCGTTGCCTTCCACCGTCCGGATCCTTGTAAGTGTTCTTCGGCCTGTAGAGATACGAATTAAATAAATAAAGAGCAGATTGAACCATGTGAAAGTGCAGAAGAAGAAAATACACCCACGGGGATGGAACTTCTGATGTATCATCAATCTCCTCTGGCGAAGCCATGAACGAACGGAACCTGAATCAACCAATTGACGAGTTCAATGATGAAAATACGAAAACGAGAATCGAATTTTGGATTCTCAAGCGGAATCAGAAAAGCTTCGCACACCTTAGATAGATCGACTGAGAAAAGCGAGAAAACAGACGGAGACGGAGGATTATGGTTCTGATTTCTGAATTGAAGTTTGGTTATAAACCAAAGACCTAAACCGGTTCCCAAAATTGAAATACAAAATTACGGTTTAAAAAGTTGTCTCTGTGTGACAAAAAAAAAAAAGTTGTCTCTATGAAAGCGTTTTTGTTCAACAGATGGAGAAGTCTCTGGCTAAACTTGAAGGAGTTTCTTACATTCACTTGGTGTCATTTTTATTCAACTTATGAATCTCTTTCATCCTTATCTCAAGACCACGAATCACACAAAGACAACTCTTGGGTTTTGAAGATATGGAATCTATATGCAATCGCTTCTTGGTACAAAAGTGGTTTGAAATCGAGTTTATGGATCAGTGAAATACAATTTTGGGACTACAATCGATAAGGATGTTGTATTCTTTGTCATGCTAACTATGGTTGAGGATTGGGGAAATGAGAAATCTCTTCAGGTTTTAGACTAGAGTCAAGCTGTCAGAAATCTGAAGGGCATAACATTTGTCCCAAGACAGTTTTTGTATCCAGTGCGCGTGCTGTGCTCAAGTCTTACTTGCCAATCAACAGCTTCTGACAACTTGCAAGACAAAATCTGTCATTCAGAAGTTACTGGCCTTCAAAGATTCAGGTGATGGCTTTAACAGTTTTCACCATAGCTTGTGAATCCCAATTGATAAATCTGATGAGATGGAGACGAGCAGCGGATGAGAAGAGTGCCACTCGGCTTTGAACACTCTTTTCTTATGAGCTTTCAACGAGAGAGACGGGCTCGGTGCATTGTAGCGGATATCAAAGATGTGGATCACAGGGTCTGCAGAACCAGATGAGATGTGTAAACCATCTGGAGACCAAGACTGATTAATTAGAGCCGACTGCGATTCACTGCTTTCTTGCTTCCACCCAAAAGAAAATAGTTCTGTCTGAGGCAATCTAACATCATACAACCGCAGTTGCCGGTCTAGCTGCCTAAAAACACAACACAAGCAAAGGAACAAATTTTGATGCAATTGCTTTCTTGGGGGATATATAAATCAAGAGTCTGTTTTACCTTGTGTGAACCATGACAAGATTAACATCTCTCGGGTTTGGCAGTATATTTGTGCATCTGTTGTCTAGTCTATGCTTAAATGTGACTTTTTCTTCTCGGGCATCAAACCCAACAAATCTCCTATCGTCTCCACATGACAAGACGAGATTGTTATGGCGCATTCCAGCAACTCCCATCACAGCTGACGAGTGCAAGTCCCTATGCAGAAGCGTCGGCTTCCACACATTATTCTCACATTGATCCCGCCATAACACTACTGCATGGTCACTCCCACCTGTTATGAAACAAGGATCATCCCATGGCGTAAACATGATTCTGTTGATAAGACCTTTGCTATGAGGCCTGTCCTCCAGAAATTTTGACTCACAACTCTGCAGATGAACAGATATCCAAAAAATTATGAGCACATAACAAACCTCCCCAAAGATAAAATAGTATATCCATCAAGTTAGATCTTAAAACAAATAGATTAGTCCAGGGCTGAACCAAATTCCCAATTATTCCAGCTAAATTGATTTCTTTTTTCTAACAGGTTATGAAGACCGAGTTAACTTTCTACAAGTTTAAGCACACATTCCACTCATGAATGTGCAATAGCAAATTTAAATAGGGTAAAACGCTAAAGTGTGTAACAACTTTCATATATTTTTTTACCCCTCCAGCTTCATTCAGATATATGGCTGATAGCTGAGGGTGACCTTCATCTGCAGTATACACAGAGAAAAGTGAACTCTTGTGTGGATGCCAAGCTATATCTTCTGCCCATTTCTTCTGATCTACTGCTACCCGATTAACCGTCTTAAACAAAGTAGCTGTGGACCTTCTCAATGGTGAAAGCATTGATGGATAGGTTAGTATCCAATGAAATTTAGATTAAAATATTCACAAAAATAAGAGTTAAAAAGATTGGGGGTTCCGGAGACACAAAATTTCCCAGTAGCGAACATTGTACAAACTCTATCTCTTAAGATCTTGTACAACAAAATATTGCAGCTTGTTGACAAATATAAGCGAAACTAAATTTCGCCGACTTATTATGTGGATAGATGAAGATGATATCAGTTGGAATTGGAAATGGATATTAAAAAATTTGATACATTTGAAAATCAAGGAAATATATATGGATTTGAAGTTACAATCCAATAACCTCTCCTAAAACCAGTCAACATAAATATCAATTAATTAACTAACCCCCAAGAAATCAGAAAGAAATATCATAATCAGTAGATCAGGCATATTTACGGCAGAGTTACCTATCAGACTGAAGCTTCCAGAAATGAACCGCCCCATCCAATGCACTGAAGAATAACCAAAAACCAAAAGCAAGAGGGGGAAGAGAAAAAAGATTAAGCACAGGAGTCTAGAGTATATTAGATTAGCTAAGTTTGTCCAATGTCTTTCTTGGTTCCCTCTTATGTATATAATATCATTTCCTTAGTAAAGAATCCGAATTTCATCCACGAGACTGGCAGAGAATAAATTAGGTAGCGTCTTTTATTCACTTTTGGAAAAGAACCAAACAAAAATAATGTAAAAATCACCTTGTAGCAAATAGCTCACGGCTTGAAGGAGAAAGAGCAAGACTTCTCATTCTTTTCGTGTGGCAACTTGGTAGCATACCTACAGTACGACCTTCAATTGTAGGACGCAAAGAGCTCCTACCTATAAGCGCTATCAACTCATCATGTCCTCGGAATTCTGAAAAGACAAAAAGAAACAATAGATTCAGACGCAATGAGAAGGTAAGATGTGGCAAATCAACCAAAAGCATGGCTTTTACCAGATTTTTCCTGTTGTCCTTGTTGAGAACTGTTAGAAGAAACTCTGATCCTGGGCTTTGCAAAATTCTTATTAGTCTGGCTATCTTGAGCTTGAGCCTGAGTTTGGTTATCTTGATCTTGAGTTTCCCAAACCACTTCATTAGGAATACTACGAGATCTCTTGGCCTCAAGACCACTTTTGTCTTCCTTTGGGACATTATAATCTCTTGTAGCCATGGGTTGAGCTACGTTATCTCGACCTTGGGATTCCATTACCACTTCATTAGGAATACTACGAGATCTCTTGGTCTCAGGGACACTTTTATCTTCTTCTGGGACATTATAATCCCTTGTAGCCATGGGCTGAGCTTCATTATCTCGATCTTGGGTATCCCTTACTACTTCATCAGGGATACTACGAGGTCTCTTAGCCTCAGGGCAACTTGTGGCTTCCTTTGGGATGTTATAATCCCTTGTAGCCACGGGTTGAGCTTGGGTGGTCTCAGTCACTTCTGCTCTGACAGGAGCAGAAGCTCTTCGTTTGAAAGAAGGTGGTAAGATAATGGATGGCATCTTCAAGGATTCCATCTCACTACGTGAATTTGGAGTAGAGGTTTCATTGGCAGACTTCGCCTTATTTCCCTCGGTCCAGAACTCTGCTATACCAAGTAAACTTCCAGTTTTACCAGGCACTTTTGATTTTGACTTAGAAAAGGTACCATTTTCAACACGATCAATTTGTAAAAATTTTGCCTCCGCATCTGCCATCAGTTTTCTCTCTTCAGCAAGCTGCAGATACATCAGAAATTTGAAGAACAAGACCAAACAGTATGACTCTCGCTTGTACATTACAAAGGCAGGAACATACTCAGAACATCAGAAACTAAAGCTGGAAATTTTTTGAGTTTCGATTAGGTGCCCTTCAAAATTTCCAGCAAGAAGATGACATTTTCATATTACATACGAAAAAAGTCGAATGAGAAAAGCTCAATAACTATGTTGAAATTGAATTCCGAGTGAAACAATAACAGAAAATCAAAACGGAAAGATCCTAGAAGCTGTGAACAATCCTTAAACAAATGCAAAAGCCCAAATCAACAAAACTGATGCAAACTCTACAAATAAGCCGCATAGAATCTGAAAACTGCAAAAAGAGATTGAATGATACACTACGGTATCAGCTACAAAAAACAAAAACTTTCGAACTCAAGCCTAGGCATTTAATTGCAAGAAATTGGAATATTATAGAGGGACTCGAATGAGAAAAGTTGCACAGTTTGCATAAAATTGAACTCCATTTAACAAGAAAAGCAAAATCAAAACGGAAAACGCTAATAGCGGTGAACAACACAGTAATAAGCGACATAGAGTCCAAATTTTGAAGAATATATCGTTGATTTAACCACACAAAGCAAAAGAAACGAAGAAGGAAACGACAATGGAGAGCAAAGAAGAAAGAAGAGACCTTTCTGTCGAAGATTGAAATCTGGTCTTTAAGGCGTTGGATTGACTTGGCACGCTGGTCCATGAACTCTAAAAGAGCTTCTCTATCATCTGGGATTTGAGTGGAGAACGTTTTTGCTTCTACTTCAGCTTCTTCCCCTTGTTCAATTTTAGGTTTTTTCATCGCCGTCGTCGCCATTGCAGTCTCCGACTCTCCGTTCGTCTTCCTCCCACTCTGTTATTCCCCGCCCGATCGTGCGAAGTGGGGCTTATTTTCCCTCTCGTCGTTTCAATTTTGCAACCACATTTTTTCACTTTTCCGATTTTGCCGCTTCACTTACTAGGGTTTAATGCTCAAATGTCCCAAAACAATTCTCATATGCCCTTTCTAAATTATAAGGGGAAAATAATTATTTTGTCTTTCAATCGGATATATATAGTCGTAAATGTAAGTGATATCAACGGTTATATATAGTCGTAAATGTAAGTGATATCAACGGAAACACGGTAGCGTAGATGGTAAGACTTGACTCGTGCGATCCGAGCGACCTGAATTCGAATTAAAAAATGGATGTAAAATAGGAAGAAAGGGTATGTGAGAATTAGTTTCCATTGTCAGGGACATTTGAACAATTGATCCATTGTATAGTGTGCAACTCAACAAAACTTAACAGTGTTACACGGATTCGCCAAATATTAATACGAGTCCCTTATTTGGAATTAAAACCGTCAAAAATAACTATCATTTGCCAGAACCCCACACACACACACAAAATTTCAATTTCCTCTATGATGTTAAAAAAAAAAAAAAATCTATAGTTGAGAAGTCTATGACGGACGTTAAACACAGTGATACATCCGTTAAACAATCTTCGGTAAAGCAACAACAAATACAACAGAAAACCCAAATCAAAAGACGAAAACTGTGAAATTGATTTAGGACTCTTCTCTAAGAAATTAAATCAAGTTCGATTACATTTGTAGCTGTGATTATTGCATACATACTGAACACAAAGAAGACTGTTCTAAGAAACTAAAAGAATTCGACTCAGCATACAACAAAATTAACATTTAAGAAATAAAATCAAAGTGTATACCAAATTTTGGCTTCTAAAGAGTGAAAAGTGAAAACAGGTTGGTCGCTTCAGCATTCAGAAAATGTACACAGAAGCAATGGAAGTCAGAAAGGATGTCAAGAGTATGGAGACAAAGTTCACACCATTGTTGTCAAGAATGTCCACACCTGATATCTTCTTTACGGTCGGCCCCGGTTTCCCTACAACCTGCACGACACATAATTCGGTCAACTACTCTTCTCCCTCGATCCTACATATTTACATGTGTTCTTTTAAATTTACCTTGTTCCGGACAGAACAGAAGCCACTGAATTGGATGGTTGCTCCTAGTACAGAATCAATAAGACTCCCACATAATCCAGCTAATGCAGAGAGTGGAACGACTAAGAGTTGCTTCAGAGCCACATTGCTTGCACATCTTGCGGTAAAGAGTCCGAAGATAATGAATGTTACTCCAACAGTGGTGCCGGCTGCCAAGGCAGCTAAGAGTCCTGCCTTTGTAACTCCACCATTTGTGCCCTTCTTCACCGGCTGAGAGTGAGACCAAACGTTTAGCTAAACAGGAAAAATTAATTAGCGACTTGCAAAAAAGGAACAAGAAAAACCTTTAGCGTTGTGACTAGTCGAGGCTGGGCATCACTTAGAACCCCAAGCTCCGAGGACCAAGTGTCTCCATTACAGCACGCGTAATGACCAATGATCCCACCAATAAGAGCTGTTACAGTTTCTGACTGCTTCGAGTCCAAACACTTGTCCTGCCAACCCGTTAAAGTACATGCAATTACGACTAGGATTGATGCAATTCCACCATTGCATAACACTTGTACCCTGAAACAAGATATTTGAGGAATCCCCTGTCAAAGCAACTTTTGCTGGTCAAATAAACAACAACTTCTGCAAGTGAAATCATTTGCTAATATGCCAATGGAAAATCAATAAGAGGCTAACCATAAAGAAAAAATCTCTTCAATGAACTTCTAAATATCAACATCAACATCAACCAAGGAAAAGGAAATATCTTTGTTTACAAACAGTCCAGTGTATATGGTTCAATGGTATGCTAAGGCGGGAGGTATAATTTTTCCACAATGTTGAAGTTAGACTCGGCTCTCATTGATCTAGAGTTCATTCCCTTTACTTGATCGAAGATATATTCTCCGAAAGGACTCTCAAGTTCAAGAATGCATTCACAATGTATATATATCCTTATCCCAAACTTCATACACATAGAAATCCAAATAGCTCACTCTCGCATAAGAGTTAGCACAAAATTTTAAGAGCAGAGAGGTCATTTCCCTAAAGTAAGATTAGTACAGTGATCTCAATGTAAAGAAAAAAAGGAAAAAACACTCACTACATGAAATCTATTGAGGATCTAAAAACTACAAGCTGATAATATGTTGCATCTAGAATGTGAAAATCATGTCAATAAACCAGACTCTACCAGAAAATTTGATTAGAAACAGATCATCGTATGAAGAAAATTCCAGTGGATTAAGTAGATTTGCAGAGAGAGAAAAATCAGAGTTTCAAAATTTACCAGTTTCTTTGTCCACCTTCCTTGAACTCAACATCAACGCGTCGTTTTTTATCTTCGCCAATCTTGGTAAGCTTCGAGGAAGTAAGAAAGAATACAAGCAGCAGAGCTCCGTACCTTTTTTATGTTCAACAGATTAATCCGATCAAACCAATCGGTAGACGATAGAAACACTTTCTCAATAACCCAAGAAATCAAAAGCGGGAGAAGAAACCTGAAACCGGCGGTGAAATGGATGGTCATAACGAGGAATCCAGCAATTCCACCGGAGAGATCGAGCGACTTCCGCTTGTACGATCGGAAAGCAATGAGTGAAGAAATGAAGACAGCGAGGATAAGCCTGAACTGCGGCGACGTTTCCATTTTTCCGGTACTGGCGGAGGAAGCTCGAAGATTCAGTTGTTGAGCGTCGGGAGAGAGCAGTTGACCCCCAACGTCATCATCTGATTCTATGTATTTCAAGTGTTGGTTTGATGTTACGCAGGCTCGGACTTGGTTATTAAAAAATGGGCCTCGAATGGGCTGACCCGATAGATTTGTAACAAATATTTCGAATGGGCCAAATATTAGACGAGAAAACGCGGGAGAACATATCTTCCTACGTGGCGGGAGAGAATCCAATCGCCGATCGAGATATGGGACCCAGTATCGATTTCTAATATGACGTGGCACCACTTAAATCACAATATCCATATTCCCTCTCTCACCCCTTTCTATCTGAGATTGTCTCTCTCTGTAGAGCAACAATGGCTGCGGCTGCTTCTTCCCTTACAATCGCGTCGTCATTCTCCGAACCTCGGACTCAGATCCGTTCCTCGAAGCGCTCGAACCTTCCTCTTCAATATACCATCCCTTACAAGGCCGATTCACGGAGCAGGAGCAAAAGATTGGGACTCGTCGTCAGTTCCGTTTCAGCTCCCAACGTTGAGCTTCGTACTGGACCTGATGATCTCATTTCTACCCTTCTCTCTAAGGTCTGTATCCCATAAACGATACGCCTATCTTATAAGTTGAGGATCTGACTTAATTTGAAATATATACTCGTATAAGTGAAAACGTACAAGAGTTTTTGATGATTATGGAGAGTGGTGACCAGGTTGCGAACAGTGATGGAGGTGTGACACTTAGCCCAGAGCAACACAAGGAAGTGGCACAAGTGGCTGGAGAGCTTCAAAAGTACTGTGTGAAAGAGCCTGTTAAAAACCCTCTCATTTTCGGAGGTAACTAAGAACCTAGCTAATATTGCTTCTTCCTTGAATCAAAATGTGAACTCTTCAACTGTGGTGCAGATTGGGAGGTGGTGTACTGTTCTAGACCGACCTCTCCAGGTGGAGGCTACAGAAGCGTGATAGGCCGCCTCTTCTTCAAAACGAAAGAGATGATACAAGCCATTGATTCTCCTGATATCGTCAGGAATAGAGTTTCCATCACTGCTTTTGGTTTTCTTGACGGAGATGTCTCCTTGACAGGTGACTATTGCAAAACCCACATATGTGTTTAGTCAAACTCATCTTTTCCGGCGTTTAATCTTCGACCTTTTTGTGTGATCTTATTCGTAGGGAAGCTGAAAGCGTTGGACAGTGAGTGGGTTCAGGTGATATTTGAGCCTCCGGAAATCAAGGTAGGATCTCTGGAGTTTAAATACGGGTTCGAAAGCGAAGTGAAGCTTCGGATCACATACGTTGATGAGAAACTTAGGTTGGGATTAGGCTCTAAAGGATCATTGTTCGTCTTTAGGAGGCGTCAATAATCTTTGTTTTTCCCTCGTGCATTTGTCAATGCAATTCATAGAAGTAAAGAAACAGTATATGGGCACCTGTGAGAATATAACGGTCTAAAACCAGAAAGCTGTGTAAACAAATGATGTTTTAGATGGAACTTTGTTGTAATGTAAAACTTCATTCCAAGAGTGTCTCACTTCAGATGAGTTGTTGAGGAAGCTACTGGTGAACTCCAACGTATGTTACTATAGTCGCAAAGAAAGATGAATGACTTAACAGCCTTTACGTTCAAATTCAAAAACTATCACGAAAATCTAAAACACACAAAAAACACCATCTACATACAGATTCAGAGCTGCCACACCTGTGAGGACCAAAGCATACATGAGTAATTGCCGAAGAATCAATAATGCTCTCAATAAATGTTTTCTCTACCATATACATAAAGATATACTGATGTAAATGAAGTTTGGTTTGATTACCACAACTTGTGGTCCACAAGCCTGGATGATTTCATTACAATCTACACATGTCCTCTTCCCCGCCTATGTCCTCGCCCTCTTCCTCTTCCTCTTCCTCTTCCTCCTCCTCTTCCCCTTCCATGGCCAAAGTTATCGTCTGGTCTTCCGTAATCAAACATATTCATTCTGATATCTGCTGGCCCGGGTCCGTACACCTCCTGTCCCTAAAAAGCAATGTATAATCACAGTTCTCTCATTGTAACCATTTCTGTTTAAATGGTCCCAACTCATAAGTACTAAGCCATTGAAAGACATAAATGGGTGTGCTAATTTAAATAATGGTCTGGTTAATTAATCAAATGGCCAATTAAGCACATAGAAGATGGATCATAGGGGTAATATCAATGTTGTTGTGACTCACATAAGAGTCTTCCAGATCAAACTGATTCTGAAGCTGCCATGCAAGATCTTCATCGCGAGTAGTGTCGCTCGGATGGTTAGCTGTTGCGAGAACCCCTCCGCTAGTTTTCCTCTTTTCCCACTCATCCAGTGTAAATACTGCAGAGTCTTCTTCTTCTCTCCCCCTCCCTCTACCTCTACCTCTAGCTCTAGCTCTACCTCTTCTTCCTTGGTATTGCCGGTCATTTGAACTCGAATTTTTCATCTTCTCAAGAAGTATCTGTGCAGCCGCTTGGTTCTGTAAAGGAACAGCTTCCACCACTGCACCAATGGGAGATGTTATGGCACTAACGAGCATGAGAGTTACTTGGCCTTATATGGATGAATAATAGATTTCTCATCTAAAGTTTCAATGCAATTGCCAGATGAAAATGCCAAACTAATTTAACGCATTAAAATTTTCTGCTATACAATGAGCTTTTGATCTATAGCGGGTAGGAAAAAGGTAGATGGCACACCTTGTTTAGGTCTAGTATCGGAACTGCTTGGCTTTTCCTGATTTTCAACTTTGACAGATATATTTGGATCCGAGTCTGCAGGATTTTTTTGTAAATTCTTATCTGTACCTTTTTTGTTCCCACCAACTTCACTACTTTCACCTTTTTCTCCACCGGCATGTTTTACGTTGCTTTCTGCAGCAGTAGATACAATGTTCCTCGAAGTTGTCTTGTCGCAATCTGTCAACCATTAGACATATGCTGACAAATTAATTTTTCTGATGCATTGATCCAAACTTCCATCACGATACTTGATGTAAGCTAACACAAATAAATAGCAATTCAATAGACCATCAATTTATCATATAATGAAAATGCAGTCACTTAAGTTTAACTATTTAAACAATGGAGACCCAACAGCGCCAAGTTGGATACCAAGCCAAGGGAAAACATAGATCAGACAACTACATGAGTCATCATAGGTTACATAAACGGATACGTTGGGATTCTGGAGCTTGGGTCAGATTTACTATACTGTATGTCTATACTAAAGTGCATTTGGGTGGAATAAGTCCTTGCAGCAGTCAATGCATAGAAAAGACATCTTTTACAATTTTATGCACACTAGAAACATGAAAACCAAAATTGGTAGATATTCTATTTGTTAAGGTAGATATTCTATTTATTAACAAAGATTGGCTAACTGTTTTAAAGTGAAAGAAACATGCAATAAATTACTGGAAGAAAATTGAATGACAATGCGCAAAATAAGACAACCTGGCTTACCACGGTGATGGGAACCTTTTCGGATCTGCAACTCCTCAAATGGAGGAGGGCCATCACCAGCTTTGCTTTCCTGAGATTGCCTTCCAGATGAACGAGCCAAACTAGCATATTTTTTCTTCATCTGCCAATCTTCAGTGAGCGATGGCACATTACCGCCCAATAAAGTCACCTCTTTTGGAGTCAAACATACTAGACCGTCACGTACCACAGCCTTATTTTCTAGACGGACCTGCCAACGATACAAAGGTGTTAAATTTCCATAAGACACCCTCCTGATGCATGACACACACATATTCAATACTGGAAAAATGCACGGACAACACACTACGAATCTGTCAATTATTTAGATTGATATGCACGGATACCTTAGTACCAGGAGTCACATCATTGTTAATCGATGGTATATGAGAGTGCTCGAGTGCAGATATCTCGGTCTTCCCATCAGTCAGAGAAAATTTTAGCACTCGTTTACCATTCGAACTTCCCAGGAATTCCTCTGCGCTACTTCTTGTAACATCCCTAACAGAACTTATCTATGTTCACATCACAAAGCATTGAAAACGAAATTAATACAATACAGAGAAACTAGAAGTTCCAAACTAAAAACTAAAAATATTCAAACTTTTACATACAAACAAAGACTGAGAAATACTTAAAATCTTAGTACACCGGTCTAAGGATCTCTCTCTCTCTAATAATCAACTAATTGAATTAGCCAAAACTAACAAGTTTAAGATCAGATAAGAATGCATTATAAACTCTACGCATCTGGTTCTTGTTGTTACTGTCTTTAGCTGTTTGAAGCAAAGTACCTGGAGAACTTTGGGGCCTTGAAGATAAGAACACCTGCGTAACTCGGTAGGGTCAGGGAGGGACTTGCCTCCGAAGGACCTAATATCAATGTTAAGCAGCTCAGCCTCCACTGAATCCACCACCGCGCCTGTTTGATTACCGCCGCCAATCAAGGAGGAGATATCAGTGACCAGAGCCTTCAGGTAAGTGACGTCTCCGAAGCACCAACCTCGGCTAGTTAGGGCATTTATCACGGTGGTGTGGGTGTGGCCGCCGGCGGAGGAGCTGGATGTTCCCTCCATTGCGTCGATCCTCTTGTCGCGCTAAAATAATTGAGGATACGCCAGAGAAGTGCGAGATTTTAATTTGGGGGAAAATGCTAACTAAACACAACATGTAATTGTGGGACCATTTACATAATTAATTACATGTAGAAGAAAATTGCAAGAAATAACTTTTACGTTTTATTAAAAAGTGAAACCAATGAGCTCTCAATTAATGAATTTTTAAGTGAAATTTTTTTTGCATTCCATGTATTTATAAACTTTTTTTTTTTAAAAAAAATTGTATTCTTTACATGATCGATAAATTTAATTTGCTAAAAGCATACGTCCATAATATGTAACCGAGCTAGTAATATTCAAATGACGTTGTTTTGTATTTTTTATGACGTCTCGTATGATTCAATACATATAGATGGGTAGATTTACAATACTAACCAAAATTTGTTAGTTCGTGTAGAAGTAAGTTAGATTAACTTAATTAATGTTATAAGTTTGCACCTCATTAGTAATATAACTACGGTAAAGAATGGCCACAATTCTTTATCAAAAAAGAATGGCCACAATTCTTTATCAAAAAAGAATGGGCCATCATAATTCATACATGAATTAGCCGTTTGCTCCATACCTTACATACAAATATGCAAATGAGCAAAATACGAAAATAAGTTTTGTAGTGGTTTTTTAAATTAGAAGTTTTCAATTAAATAAGTTGGCATTATAAAATCAACAAACTATTATCCGTTGTTGATTTTTTCGTTTGCATAAAATTAGAAAGTTAACTATTTAAAAATCTTTGATTAATAGACAAGAACATTTTTAACGTCAAAAATGCTAAGTTATTCGAAAGTTTCCTTTAAAAAACTGTTTTTCCGGGTTTGGTTAGTGGGCCTAATGGCCAATATGTAACTCCGAGATTTTCTACAGTATGACTTCTATGTACCTGCTTCCGCGTGGAATCCGATCAAAGTCGATAAAGAGTTATGACGATGGACGATGGTAACTCCGTCTACGTCGGCGGCCTCCCTTACGACATCACCGACGAGGCTGTCCGACGCGTCTTCTCCATTTACGGCTCCGTGCTCACCGTCAAGGTAAAAACTTCTCTTCCGTTGTTGCTCCAATATCCCAATTTAGGTTTCTTAATTAGGATGATTCATTACTTTCAGGATATAAAATTCATTCTGGTATTTGAGATTTCAATCTTATTGGATGGTGTTAGAGATAAAGTTTAGTAGATATGAATATGTGCAAAGACTGACAAAGTCATTTTAGTTAACTTCCAATTCCTAGTTTAATATCTACATGTGAGCTGGTCAGAGTGTATTTTTGACATATTTACACTGTTTTGGAATTCAGATTGTGAATGACCGGAGTGTAAGAGGGAAATGCTATGGCTTTGTTACATTTTCAAACCGTAGATCGGCTGGTGATGCTATCGAAGACATGGATGGAAAAGTATGGTTCTTTTTCTTTGTTGTAAACCAAAAGAAACAAAATTTAAGATTTTCACTGCTATTGTTTTGTTTTCCCTTTCTATTATGATGTTTTGGAGTATTTAAATTGTTGACGGTAGTGAGCTCGTAATCAGAGTATTGGTGGGCGTCCTGTGCGTGTGAATGAGGTGACGACAAGAGGTGGAAGAATGAATCCAGGCCAGGGGCGCTTACGACCACATGGTGGCTGGGATAGAAGCCCTGATAGGAGAAGTGATGGCAATTATGACAGGGATCGGTATACTGATAGGTCGCGGGAACGGGATAGGTCTCAGGACAGAAGGAAAGATCATCACTACACAGAGATGGAAAGAACTTATGAGCATTCACATGATTTTGAGAGGAGGAATGATCATGATATGCTTGACAGAAATGGTTACAAGGAAAGAGTTTTCGAAGGTGATGAAGGGGATTGGCGTGGGGATAGGTCTTCTGGAGATAATGGTAGGAGAGTCAACGAGACCAGTGTTCACGAAGGTAGGAGCCAAGAAACAAAGAGAGATGCTAGGTAAATTTTTTCTCCAAACTTATGTAGTTGTAGACTTCACGTTGGCCGTTAACTTTTAGATATAGGATTTTAAATTTCTATTGTTTCTCCTGTTTCTTTGAACTGTGACTTTCGTTTTTCCTGTAAATTGGTATGCTGGTTTGAAATTGAATGAGTCAAAAATGGGGTGCTAGTGTAGAGTATTGTCACGCCACTAAACCAAATCATCCACACCTGTTTTAGTTAAGTCTGATAAATTATTGTCGATAAACACAAATGCAGAAGGTTTAGTTTAATGGATTTGATGAAAATTTTTGCTCTTGTTGGCTTTGTGCATGTTACCGTTTGAGGAATGTTTTGGCTTTTTTTGGTTTTGTTGAGATGTCTGAATCCTTGTTTGTTTTTATTAAATTGACAGTACCATGCTTGATGGTGGGCGTGGCAGAGATCACTTCTCTAATTCAAGTGGAGATCACAATTTTCAGGTAAAGATGATGTTTGTTAGCCATGTATTGTTGCATAGTTCATGTGACAACTTGCATCTTTTATACAGGTGAAAGAAGAACTGGAAGCGCTGATTAAGAGGCGTGAGGCGCTTCAAGATGAGGTGTGAGGTCGTTTAGCTGTTAGTAAATTTATTTTATATAATCATGAGCGGTCGGAAGAATTTATGGGCTAGTTTCAATTTTAAGGTGCTGGTGATGGGAGAGAGTTTGGAAGAAAAAGAAGTAGTGTGCTCAGAGCTACAGAAAAAGTCTAAGGTATATGTCTTCTATGTCTTACAAACCTGAAATTTTTGAATACAGATTTGTTCTCATTTGAAATGGTTAAGACAGAGATTAGAAGATTTGTTGATCAATGAAAAGAAACTGGTTTCACAACGCCGAAAAGAAGTGGCAAAGGTAAGCATAGGCTCGGTCTTGTTTTCGAAGTTAGTTTTGTTAGGTAATTTCTGTTGACATTTTGGTGTATGTTTGTGGTAGCTACATAAATCATTTTCAAGGGTTAGAGAGTGTACAGACAACCTGAAAGACTGTGAACTGGAACTCCAGGTTAGTTTCTAAATTTTCACATTCTAGTGATTGTCATTGCATAAGAATTAGGCCTAGTCGACACAACTCTCTATTTTTTTTTCGCAGTCGCTTGTTAATTCGGCAGCTAGAGAAGACGTGGCAGGTGCTGATAAAGGACTGGGAAACGGGTATGCATAGTACACAGTCACCCGCATGTATGATCTATTCCGTCTAAGTTTAGCTTTACTTGATATGTTTTCTCATTGTGACTTTCTGACTTTTTCTAAGTCGAGCTAGGCGGATTTGGTACTTGTTAGATCAGATCAAGTGGCTTTTGTTTTAGCAAATACTGTATGTATTCATTTCATTCAGGATGTATTATTATCACACGAACATTAATTAATAATTATGTTTTCGCATGCTACTGAAACCAAACAATCACTATACTAAGTGTGGAAAGGAAAGTCTCAATGCTAACCTTAGAGAACAAGTCCTAGAAATCTAATATTCAGTCTGGTCAACCTTTTAGATAATTCTGATGCATCTTTCATTCGGTGGATTATAAAACTTCGTTAATTAGATTAACTGGATTATGAAATCATAATATTTTTCTATTGGTCAGACAATCAACACTGATCAGAAACTCGGAAACAAAGTGATAACGAGAAAATGTGTAGAAAACTCACAAGAAGAAAATCAATTTCAAATGAAGTACCTTATGATTTATAGTATAGTTGACCAAAAAAAATGATTTATGGTATTCTTGATTATGATTCTTTAGATTATAGTAGTAATCTTAGGAAAAGTTTTGGATAATCTAAAAGTAGTACTTACAAATTAAATGTACATATTTCATTGTTAATTTTAATCATTACAGAAAATATAACTAAATGTTAGATGACATAAATTTATTGGATAATTTAACAAAACAATCACTACACAAATACGGTTTTACATATTATAAAAAAAAATTTCTGTAAATATTGGTTTCATTAACTTTTTTCATTTTAAAACACAAAATTATAAATGATAAAATCATTTGAAAATACACATGTCATTATTTTATTGGATGAAGTTAACAAATTATTACTTTTTGTAATGTTTGCTTTATTCTTTACTGAAATAAAGATATTTGGCTATAGTTAAAATGTTTAAAAAGGGAGAGAAAAAACAGTTAAATTATTACGGTTGACGCGGCCATCATCTGCACCGTCCATTACTCCTAAGCCGAATGTTTTTAATTTTATTTGATAAAGATGTGAACATCCTTTGACCTATCGTTGCTTGTAAAGCCAAGTTAGCCAACCAACACTCAAATCATCATTATACATGACGATCTTAAACCAACCCCATAAGATACTCTATGTTTGTCTTCTCATATAAATTTCAGTATAGTAATATTCAATATTCATAATATCCTTTAAGGCATGATTCGTACAGCTTATAGCAAAAACCAGTAGCAGTAAACAGCATAAGCAGATATGTTCTTCCTGTGGCGAGGCTCTAGGGGAAGTCCACGTTTCTCCTTGTTCTCTTGGTGAGACGTATTTTCAGATCGACGTGGATATGTATATTTTAGTGGTTTGAAAATTATGATTATTGAAAGAGTAATTAGGTCACTTCATCAAGGGAAAGTGTAAGCTCTATGAATTAGAGAGTTAAAATGTGCTATAAAAGGTAATTATAATTATAAGCATAACACTTCTCAAACAAACAAACAAAAAAGGGATTGTTTTGGGTCAGTCAAGTAATCTAATACTGGTTTTTTTGCAAAAAAAAGATTCAATACATATCGATAAAACACAAGTGAACTTAAAATATTTTTATATTCCCACGACAAATTTATATCTAGTTAGATCGCTCTTCTATATATATAACCTATAACATTGAAGTTGATCCTATCAACTCAAACACACCCCCAAAAATATTAAGAAATGGAGAAAAGCCAAAGATGTAGCAAAGACACAAACACCAACATAGGCTTTTGCCTTCTTCCATCTGAACTCATACAAAACATTTTATTCCATCTTTGTATACCTGAGATCATCCGAATGAAACTACTCAATAAGTATGTTTTAACAACAATTTCTGACCGGAGTTTCATCCGACAACTCAACGACGGATCACAGAGAGACACGTGGATCTTTGTCTACACCAGGCGTTGGCGCCGCGACAACGGTGTGCTCCACGGATTTTCCGATCGATCTGTACGGTGGTTCAAGATTCCGGTAGCTGAAATTCTCGCCGGGGAAATCCGTCCCGGCGAAGATTTATATTTACTAACAGCTAGCGGTAATTTCCTTCTATTTGCCTCTAATACTCATAGTGGCATCATAGCCGTTGATTTGGTGGGCAAGAGCGTTACAAGAATCAGCTCATGTCCTTTAGGTCCACGTGGAACATCGTCCTGGAGACGATCCGGTATGAAGCTTGTGCCTGATCCATCAAGTCCAAGTCATTTCCAGTTTATGTTCGCTGAGATGGTGAATAACCGACCGGTTCTGTTTACTTATCATTCTTACACAGCCACGTGGCATACTAAAGAAGCAGAGGATACAAATAATTGGGCTTTTAAGAAAAACAGTAATGTATTATTCTTAAGCTTATCAAATCGACCTCACGAGAGTACTGTGATGAGCGTTGACGACGGTTCGATGATAAACCGGTTTCCGACGGTTTTGCGACCAAGTTTAAACCAAGACGCGATCGGACAATGCCCGTCGAGTGTCGGATTCAGCAGAAACGATCTAGAGAGTCAATTGTTGCATATACATGGAGATGAATACAAAGTGGTGATTAGATTAGACAGAGTAGATAATTCAAAGATGAAGAAAATTATGAAGAGTTTAGAGGTTTGGGAAATAAGCTCAAATGGTGAGAAATGGGAGTTAGTGTCAAGAGCTCCAAGTGAAGTGATCAGCAACAAGCCTTGTGGTGTGATGATGGGATGCTTAGAGAGGAGATTAGGGGTGATTAGAGTGGCTCTAATGACAAATCATGAGGGTTTATGGAATATAATTTGGTTGGATTATGACAAGCAGAAGGATAAGTGGGAGTTGGTCCCACTACCTGATTGTAGATTCTTGCAAGGCTCAAATATGGCCGGGATTAGTTTCTCCTCTGGCCTCACCTTGTCTTTGTAAAGTTTTATATTAAATTTTTAGTGTCGGTATCAATCATACGACCATACGTTTTTTTTTTGGGTTATATCATTGTAGAGGGATTAATAAATGAATTTCACGAGGGACAGTGTCATGACTCATGCTTTGAGGATTTAAGTCAACCACGGATGCAAACTCTAGAAAAATAATTGAATCACGGGATTAGAAGAAGATAGGTTTTTTTTTTTTTTTTGGCTCTGACGTCGGCTTAGAAGAAGACACAAGTAGAAAAATAATATTCCAATTTATGTATTTTTTCAGTGGTATATAAAGATTGAAACAGAGGAAGCAGAGCAAAAGGAGAAACTTCTGAAAGATACAAAGGTTTCTCATTACTGAATCAAGATCGAATGAGCCTAGAAAAGAAGAAGCCCACATCAAACGAGAAGCCTTGCACCAGTGAGCAACGTTCACCAAAAACTTCAAACGATAAAGGTAAAGCAGAGCAAAAAGGTGAGGAAAAAGGTGAGCCTCGGGTGAAGAATAAAGGACAACGTACGGAAAATCAAATCTCGATTCACAACCGATTTGAGAGCCTTATCAATACGTCACTTGATGAGTGAGAAAGAACAGGTGTCGTTTATGATTTTGTAAAACCGTTGTAAGCTACATATAAGAAGCGATGTAGTATATGAGACATTAAGAGAAATGAATGAATAAAAATCAAAATATAATCCATCGTCTTCTTCCGTTTAAGTTTTGCTTTCATAGGTATGGCATGTTAACCATGAAACCTTACACCTGACCTTACAATATCTCAAATTGTGTTACAGTAAAGTTAACAGAGAAAAACTATCTTTTGTGGAAAACACAATTTGAGTATTTCCTCTCAGGACAAAACCTTCTAGGATTTGTTACTGGTGCGTTCAGGAGGCCTCAACCAGTCATTCTAGTTCCAAATATCGATGGTATTACCACAGAGATCTTAAATCCAGACTTTCTTACTTGGTACAGATCTGACCAAGTTGTTGCTTGGATCTCTCAACGAAGACATAATCAGAGATGTTGTTGGAGCAGAAACTTCACAAGAGGTATGGTTAACCCTTGTTTCACACTTTAATAGGGTTTCATCCTCTCGTTTGTTTGAGTTGCAAAAAAAGTTACAAACTGTGGAAAAAGGAGATAAGTCAATGAATGAGTATCTTAAGGAAATCAAGGAAGTATGTGAGCAGTTAGCTTCAATTAGAAACCCTGTGAGTGAGAAAATGAAGATATTTGCTGCATTGCATGGTCTTGGTAGAGAATATGAGCCTATTAAGACATCTATAGAAGGATCTATGTATGTAGAACCAAGCCCTACTTTTGAAGATATCATTCCACGTCTGACTGCATGATAGGCTTAAGAGTTATGAGATAGTTACTGTGTGTCTCCACAGCCAGCTTTAGTCGATGGTTATTCTTATTCGATAACTACGAAGAAGAGAGGCTCTTATGGGAGATTTGGAAATAACAGAGGAAGAGGAGCTTTTTCTACAAGAGGCAGAGGTTTTCATCAGCAGATTTCCTCTAGTGCAAGCTCTATTTCATCACAAAATGGAGAAACTCGTCCAACATGTCAAATCTGTGGAAAAGTGGGTCGTATGCTGCTCGAATGTTGGCACCGGTTTGGATAGCTACAATATGAAAGATACTGCCTTGTGCCATGAAATTGCGATGTCACGAGCTCGGGTCATGAGTGGTTCCGGATACTGAGCATGCACGTGACATGATTCTCAAGCAATGCTGTACATCTGAGGTTACGATTATGGTGGGAGATGATTATTTTCTGCTTATAACTCATACTGGATCTGCAAATTTTCCATCCACTTCAGGTAAACTTCCTCTTCTTGATGTTCTTGTATGTCCTGACATTACCAAATCCTTGTTATCTGTGTCTAAGCTCACTAGTGATTATCCCTGCACCTTTGAGTTTGATTGTGACACTGTGCGTGTAAAAGACTAGGTAACAAAGAAGTTGTTAATCTAGGGTAGCCACCGTGAGGGTCTGTATCAACTGAAGGACTCACCATTTAAAGCTTATTTCTCTTCTAGACAACATTCTGCAAGTGATGATGTTTGGCATAAGAGACTAGGCCAAATCCTGTTCTATTATCTCATACAAAGTATATATTAATAAGAGTACCAAGATGATGTGTGAAGCCTGTCCACTTGGAAAAAGCTCAAGATTACCCTTTCTTAAGTCTTCTTCTGTTTCAAATAAACCTCTGCAGCTGATTCACTGTGATCTTTGGGGTCCTTCACCTGTTGCGTCAGTGCAATGATTCATATATTATGTAGTTTTCATTGATGACTACTCATGCTTCTGTTGGTTTTATGCATTAAAATTAAAATCAGAGTTTTATTCAATCTTTGTTATCTTTCAAGCCTTAGTTGAAAACTAGTTTCATACGAAGATTGGTGTTTTTCAATGTGATGGAGGGGGAGAGTTTACAAGTAAAGCTTTCTTATCTCATCTACAAAATTCAGGCATCAAACAACAGATTTCATGCCCACACATACCACAACAAAATGGTCTAGCTGAGAGAAAGCATAGACATGATGCAAGAATATTCTTTCGATTATCCCGTTCTCAAGTTTCACCCAAGTCTGTAGATAAGTTTAACCCATAAGACCATGAGTGCATAGTCATAGTTGTAGATTATGGGGTCGATCCGAGGGTAAGAATAACCTACAGAGAGTCTGTCTTCAATCTAAGCATAATAGAAATATGAGGTTTTCCTAATTTACTAAGCATGAAATTAAATAAAACAATAAGAAAACATTAAACAAAATCTAAACTAATATTTACAGAAATTGGATGATAGTCATAATTCAGGAATTCTAGATTTAGGGTTTATGTTTTACCTACTAAGTTTAGGTTTGTTATTCTAGGAATTTTCCATATCTTGCTAGTCATTCTGGTAGTATCTTGGCTATATTCAAACTCTCGTGGCAAATGAATATGCATTTCGAGTAATTCTATCATCGAATACTCTCATGAATGATAGGCACATCACAAGGGTTGTCACACCTCCATGTGATCCAATATGGTCAGCACTGGTAATCATATCTTGCCACGTAAGGATTTTTCCATCTTTTTCGGAGGCCAGCATCTACTTTGATTGGTCGATGCTAGGGTCGATATTGAGCTCCTTTCTCTGACGGATTGATTCTTCCTTTTAGAAAATTCTTTGGGCATGATATCGACCCCCACATGTCGATATTGCGGTCGATATTGTCCTTTTCTGACTCTGTCAAATCCTTCTCCGAATGTGTACGATCCAAACAATGTCATCAATCTTCCCGAAGGCTTTAGTAGGCTCCAAAAATATCTCAAGAACTCATGTTTAGCTCCAAGTACCTAAAAACATATAATCACATGCAAAAACACTAATACTACACTAAATGTTAGTTATAAAGGCTAAAACTAACTTATTATAAAACATAAAAGCATGTAAAATAGGATGTTATCAACTCCCCCACACTTATCCTTTGCTTGTCCTTAAGCAAACAAAATCTAAATATGGTGAAATTATTTTATTAAAAACAGTAAAGATAAAGAGAGTGAACTTGTACCTTGTGACATTGTTGTGTTAAATGTTTTTCATCTTTGTAGAAGTTGAATGATCTCTAACGTCTCATGTCTTCATAGCCTTAATTCAAACCACTCTCGCCGAACCTTGACTCCTTATTATTCTTTTCATTAAGGTGAGCTACACTTGGGAGTATTGACCATAAGACCAAACACTTACTCTTTCGGTTTACGTAAGCTCAAGACGTCTTGGTACAATTTCTTTCCTCTCCTGTTTACCCTTGAGGTCGAATTGATTTTTTCCCTACTTTTCTAGGGTATCATTTTATTTTTTCTATCGATCGCCTTTTATTTTCTAATTTTGGACTGGTTTCCATGAGACACGAACATTAAAAGTAGTAGCTTCCAATGTCCGGTTCACTTCTTTCTTACCTATATCCTTTTCTTTTCTTTTTACTGAAGGGAAGGAAGAGGGGAGATGTACTCACATAGACGTGTCTTGCAGACCGGGTATCATGTTTCATGCATCTCAAGTCCTAAATCGAGAGTTTTAAGGTTCAAAAGATGTCAAGAAAAAGAATTATCTCCATTAATCGCAAGACTCCCCCAACACTTATTTCACAACGTCCTCGTTGTGATATAAAACTTGTAAAGGAGAAAAGCAAGAGAAATACATACCCTAATTCTCTTATCGGATTGTGGGTTGACAGCTCCCATGTGTGCAAGTCCTGATTTTGTTTTATTTTTTTATGGTGAAGAACACCTGAAAAGCAAGAAACAAAAGCAAAAAAAATAGAAAAACCAAAAACTAAAGAAAAAAAATAAAAATCGTAAAAGAAAATTGTATGTAGAAAGGTAAGGTGCTTTTTTAATGTCGTGAGCTCGACGACTTCATAGAGTGGTCAGATGAATGTGGAGACGATGGCCAATTGGTTGCGCGATGGTTCCTCGAATTGATCATTACGGAGTCGGTATGGTGAATAGATTTCTCTCGGCGAGTGTAGTCGTTAATTTAATCTTCACGAATTCCTTACTTGATTGTGATAGTGGCGTCGAGGTAGCACTCTCAGTATCTCCAGAACGGGGATCAACCATGATTGGTGGATACATATGCATGATGCTACGATCATCCATCGTTGAGGGGCGATGGGGAGGCCAGATACTCGGCAGGCAGGTATCGGTCTGTTAGACCGATGGAGATGTCGGCATGCAGAATCGACACGGATATCGATCATGCGTCAGGATTTTTGTTACGGAGTGAATCGACATGACAGTCGATGTGGTGGGCCGATGAAAGGACATCGACCATGCACAGTCGATATTTGGGGCAGTGCATCGACCTGACAGATCGATGAGATGAATGGGGGCGGGGCATCTACGTTGGTCGATCTCTTGTCGGGACTTCGTTAGAAATTTAGAATCATGATATCGGCCGTGATTGGTCGATTTGTAGGTCGACGTCCACCGATGGGTTTGTTGATGTAATCTCCTTGATTACATTACCTTGATTAGCTTTGTCACCCGAAGAGAATGGGAATAGGCGTAGTGTCGGGCGTCTTACGAGACTGTTGATTTAATGTGCCAAAAATTATCAAAGCGATCCGGTGATCGTAATGATCGTCAGGCGACATTTGGTTGGTGTGCGGCCGCTGCGTGCATCACCACCAGCGGCATCCTATTAGGGTGAAAGATGCTCTCAGCTCAGCCAGTACTTCTTTTCATAGCTACATCGATATATTCTCTTCTTTCCTTTTTTTGTATATTTTTTTGCGTCACAGAAATTCAAAAGTAAATAGTTAATAAAAATAAACAAAAAGCTTAGTCTTAGATTCGAGATCAAATCTCATGGTTATTGCTTCGGTCCTCGGCGTAAAACTTGATCTGAGGATTTTTTTGATTATCCGTTCTCGGGTTTCACCCAAGTCTGCCTAGGGTTGAGAGTTTAACCCATAAGGCTAAGTCTTGTGATCATGCAGATGCGAGAATAACGAGAGTCTGTCTAAATCTAGCATAATAGAGATATCGGGGTTTTCTGTCATTAAGCATTAAATTATGAAGCTATAAGAAAACATTAAGCGAAATCTAAACTAATATTTACAGAGAATAGGTGATAGTCATAATTCGAATTCTATATTTAAGGTTTATGTTTTATCTACTTAAGTTTATGTTTGTTATTACAGGATTTTTATCTTCTTCATTTCGTGGTATCTAGACTACATATTCAAACTCACTCTCGTGGCAAATGAATATGCATTTCGAGTAATCCATCATCGAATACTCTATGAGTGATAGGCACATCGAGGTTGTCACACTCCATGTGATCCAATATGGTCGATCTTGGTAAAACATGCCAAGACACGAGTAAATGATAGATCATTTACAGAGTCCTTCCTCTCATGGCGAATTCCTCGAGATCTTAACTCAGGCATACGTTAGACTAAGCATATAGCTACACTATCAAACAACAAAACTAGCCATCACTCCCAGATGAGCTTTAACTACTCTCATGGTCTTTAAGAACTTAAACATGCACCACTCTTGGATTCGGTTCGAATTTAAGCATCTTCCTTAGAGATGCTCGTCATTAAGATGTATACTAAGGTGGTAGAGTGATTAAGATCAATTAAACAGTTAAGAAACCAAAGTAAATCTCGTCGTTGACCGTCACAGTAGTCTAAAGATCTACTTTCAAAAATAGAAGAGAAAAAGTAAAGAAAACTCTTTATTAGGTATGAAAATAGTGGCTAAAGTGGATAAAAGATTAGTATGTGAATGAGTCTCTCTTTTGTGAGATTACATTATATAGTATTAGAGTTCATTTTCTTTATCTTGTTCTTGGAAGCTAAAACTTCGAAATGACATTTGCCGAATCATATTTTACCACGTAAGGATTTTCCATCTTTTTGGAGGCCGGCATCGACCATTGTCGATCTAGGTCGATATTGACTCTACGGATTAATTCTTCCTTTCGGAAAATTCTTTGGGCATGATATCGACCCAAGGTCGATATTGGGAATCGTGTGTCCTCTTCGACTACGTGAAATCCTTACTCGAATATGCGATCAACATGTCACCAATCTTCCGAGAAGGCTTTAGTAGGCTCAAAACATCTCGAGAACTCATGTTTAGCTCAGCACTAAAACATATAACCACGTGCAAAACACTTACTTATCTAAATATTAGTTATAAAACTAAAACTAACTTATTATAAAGCATATGTAAAATACAATATTATCAACTCCCACACTTATGGTGAAGTTATTTTATTGAAAACAGTAAATATAAAGAGAGTGAACTTGAACCTTGTGACATTGTTGTGTTAAATGCTTTTCATCTTTGTAGAAGTGGAATGATCTCTAATGTACTCCATGTTCTTCACCATAAGCATGCAATGCTCCTTAATTGACCACTCCTCCTTGAACCTTGACTCCTTATTATCGACCTCTCTTTTCATTATGTGAAACAATGGGATTGATCATAAGACACGAACACTTACTCTGGTTCTGTAAGCTTCAAGACCGTCTTTACAAATCCTTTCCTCATATCTTTTAACTTGAGGTCGAATTGATTTTCTCTACTTTCTAGGGGATCATTTTATTTTTTTATATCAATTTTTCTTTTTTATTTTGAATAGATTTCCATGAGGCTGAACATTAAAAGTGGTAGCTAATGCCGGTTCAATTCTTTTTACTATCCTTTTCTTTTCTACGGAAGGGAAGGAAGAGGGGAGATGTACTCACATAGGCGTGTCTTGTGAGTCTCAGAGGTATCATGTCTCATGCTCTCGAAGCTCCAATCGAGAGTTTTAAGGTTCATTACGGTGAGAAGTCAATTCAATTTAATCTTGAAGGAATGATATTTTTGGGGTTTGTTGATCCACTCATGCGTTTTTCTTGTTTCTGAGTAGAGATCGAAACACTATCCTGACATCCAGAACATAAACACAAATAACACAATTAACAGTTCAAATCTACCTCATTAAAAACTTTTTTCACATGTTATTGAACTTATGAGCGAGGAAAGAGTGTAACAATCTCTCAATACGATGGTAAAACTTACATCAAAGATGTCAAGCAAAATAATTACCTCAATCGTAAATCCCACACTTATTTCTGCGTCCTCGTTGTGATATAAAACCTGTAAAGGGGAAAAGCAAGAGAAATACTTACCGTAATTCTCTTATCGGGTTGTGGGTTGGCAGCTCCCACGTGTGCAAGTGCTGATTTTGTTTTTTTTTTACGGTGAAGAATACCTGAAAAGCAAGAAACAAAAACAAAAAAAATAGAAAAACCATAAACTAAAGAAAAAAAAATGAAAAACCTAAAAACAAATTGTATATACAAAGGTAAGGTGCTTTTTTAACGTCGTGAGCTCGACGACTTCATAGAGTGGTCAGATTAATGTGGAGACGATGGCCAAGTGGTTGCGCGATGGTTCCTCGAATCGATCACTACGGAGTCGGTATGGTGAATAGATTTCTCCCCCGGAGGAGCGTAGTCATTCGTTAATGGTCTCTTCACTAAGAGATTCCTTACTTGATTGTGATCGTGGCGTCGAGGTAGCACTCTCGGTATCTCCAGAACGGGGATCATCCATGATTGGTCGATACATATGTCTGATGGTACAACCATCCATCGTTGAGAGGCGATGGGGAGGGCCATTGCTCGAAAGTAGCATGTCGGTCAGTTATACCGATGGAGATGTCAGGCACTGCAGAATCGACACGAATGCGTCGATGCATTTGTCGAATTTTGTTAAGCAGTCGATGTGGTGGGCCAGATGAGAAGGACATCGACCATGATTGGTCGATGTTTTATTCGGGACGATATCGACGCTTGACGATCGATGTGGTGGGCCAGATGGGTAGGACATCGATTGATCGATCTCTTGTCAGGACTTTGTTAGAAATTTAGAATCCGCGATGTCGTGATAGGTCGATTCATAGGTCGATGTTGTCCAGATGGGTTTGTTGATGTAATCTCCTCCAATTTCATCTCCCACTGATTAGCATTGTCCTGAAAGAGAATGGGATAGTGTCGAGGCGTCTCAAGACTCCGTTGATTTAATGTGCCACAAAGTTTGTCATCGGTGATCGGTAATGATCGTCAGCGACCTTTGGTTGGTGTGCGTGTCACGTGCGTCACCACCTTGAGCATCCACATTAGGGTGAAGGATGCTCTGCTCAGCAGCTACTTCTTTTCATAGCTATTCGATCTATTCTCTTTTTATTTTTTAATATATTTTTGGTGATCACGAAATTGAAAAAGTAAACAATTAATAAAAATAAAACAAAGCTTAGTCTTAGATTCAGACCAAATCTCTATTGTTTTTCATCGGCGCGGTGCGAAACTCTGAATTTTCTTTCGATTATCCAGTTCTCAGGTTTCACCCAAGTATACCCATAGGATATTCTCGAGAGTTTAATCAATAAGACCGTAAGGGCACAGTCATGCAGTTGTAGCAATTATGGGGTCGATCCACAGGGACTGAGAATAACACACAGATAGGACAAGTCTAAATCTAATCTAAGCAATTATGGGGGTTTTCCTAATCTACTAAGCATGAAATTAAATGAAACAATAAGAAAACATTAAACGAAATCTAAACTAATATTTACAGAAAATAGGTGATAGTCATAATTCAGGAATTATATATTTAGGGTTTATGTTTAATCTACTAAGTTTATGTTTGTTATTTTAGGGATTTTCCATATCTTGCTAGTCTACTTTCGTGGTATGCTAGATTCTATATTCCTACTGAGATCTTAACCTAATTACGCACGGTGACTAAGCATGGCTACTATCAAACAACTCAAAGCCATCACTCACTGTAGTATGATAGCCTTAACCCACTCTCATGGTGCTAAGAACTTCTAAACATGCAACCACACCCACTGGATTCAGTTGCAAATTTAAGCATCTCCCTTAAGAGAATGCTCAGCGTTAAGATGTATACTAAGGTGGCTAGGGTGATTGAGAACAATTAAACATTTAACAAACCTTAAAAGTAGATCCCATCATTGACCACCATCCTAGTGGTCTAAAGATCTACTCTAAAGACAGAAGAGAAAAAGCAAAAGACGAACTCTTTATTAGGTATGAAAATGGTGGCTACAAGTGGATAAGAGATGAGTATGTGAATGAGTCTCTCTTTTCTAGTGAGATTACAAGCGAATATAAAGTATTAAGGTTCATTTCGAACTTATCTTGTTCTTGGAAGCCTAAAACTTGAAATGACAAATTGCCCGAATCATATCTTGCCACGTAAGGATTTTTTCATCTTTTTCGGAGGCCAACATCGACCCTGATTGGTCGATGCTAGGGTCGATATTGAGCTCCTTTCTCTGATGGATTGATTCTTCCTTTCAGGAAATTTTTTGGGCATGATATCGACCCCCTAAGGTCGATATTGTCCTCTTCTGACTCTGTGAAATCCTTCTCCGAATGTGTACGATCCAAGCAATGTCACCAATCTTCCCGAAGGCTTTAGTAGGCTCCAAAAATATCTCAAGAACTCATGTTTAGCTCCAAGTACCTAAAAATATATAACCACATACAAAAACACTAATACTGCAATAAATGTAAGTTATAAAGGGTAAAACTAACTTATTCTAAAGCATAAAAGCATGTAAATACGATGTTATCAAGATATATCATAGAATTGGGCTTATCAATGATGTTTCAAAGCAGAGTTCCTCAAAAATACTGGGTGAAAGCTTTTTTCACAGCTAATTTCCTGTGTAATCTCTTACCAACCTCAGCCTTGTCAAGTAAATGCAATCTTTATGAAGCTCTATTTGGTCAGGCTCCTCAATATGTGTCACTAAGAGTGTTTGGATGTGCTTGTTATCCAACACTTAGAGATTATGCTCATAATAAATTTGATCTGAGGTCTTTGAAGTGTGTTTTTCTTGGCTATAATGACAAGTATAAGGGTTACAGATGCCTTTTTCCATCAACAGGAAGGGTATACATCAGTCGTCATGTGATTTTTGATGAAAGTGTGTTTCCATTTACACAGCACAACACTCTGCCACACAGTGAAGCTCTCACGCCACTTCTTGCAGCATGGCAAAGTAGTTTTGCATCAGCCACCCCTGCATTAGCTTTCAATGAGACTACAAATTCCTCAAATCTTGAAGATGTTCAACCATATGTCTTTGTACCAGTTACAACAAATGAATCTTTTCAACAAATTTCTGAAAGAGATGTGTCTACTGTTAATGAAGATGTAAGTTTTGGGTATACGATAGGGTCACAATCCTTGTCTATATGCAACAACTTACCTTCTTCACCTAGCAGGATGGATACATCTTCATCAACTGACTCATCAACACCTGCAACACCTGTAATTTCAATATCTGCAAGTATAGAATCTTCAGCTTCAAATAAAAAACCTGCTATAGAAGCAGAACCTGCAAATCTAGAAGCCTCTGCATCAACTCATCCAATGATCACAAGAAGAAAAGCTGGAATATCTAAACCTAATCCTAGATATGCTCTCCACACACAAAGAGTCTCCTATCCTGAACCTAAAACAGTCACAGCAGCACTTAAAGATCCTGGCTGGAATAGTGGAATGTAATAAGAAATAAACAACTGTAAGGAAGCAGAAACCTGGTCTTTAGTTCCTTATGCACCTAATATGCATATTATTGGCAGTAAATGGGTTTTCAGGACCAAACTCAATGCTGATGGATCTTTAGATAAGCTCAAGGCCAGATTGATAGCAAAGGGATATGATCAAGAAAAAAGAATAGATTATTTGGAAACTTATAGTCCTATTGTCAAAACAGCTACAGTCAGGTCTATTTTACATGTTGCAACTATCATGAAGTGGGAAATCAAGCAAATGGATGTGAAAAATGCCTCTTTACATGGAGAACTCACAGAGACAATATACATGACACAACCGGCTGGATTTGTAGATAAAACCAAGTCTAGTTATGTATGTCACCTGCACAAATCACTCTATGGCTTGAAACAATCCCCAAGGGCGTGGTTCAACAAGATCACTACCTACTTGATTGAATTTGGCTTTGTCTGCAGCACCCCGGATCCATCCTTGTTTGTCTACATCAAAGACAAGAATGTGATCTTCCTGCTTCTTTATGTTGATGATATGCTACTCACTGGAAACAGTTCTACAGCCATGGAAACTCTTCTCAGTGCTATGAATAGTCAGTTCAAGATGAAAGATTTGGGTCAACTTCATTACTTCTTGGGTATACAGGCTCATTTCCACTCAGAAGGCTTGTTTCTTTGTCAACAGAAATATGCAGAGCAAAAGGAGAAACTTCTGAAAGATACAAAAGGTTTCTCATTACTGAATCAAGATCAAATGGGCCCTGAGAAGAAGAAGCCCACATCAAACGAGAAGCCTTGCATTAGTGAGCAACGGTCAGCAAAAGCTTCAAACGGTAAAGATAAAGCAGAGCAAAAAGGTGAGCAAAAAGGTGAAGAATAAAGGACAATGTACGGAGAATCAAATCTCGATTCACAACCGATTTGAGAGCCTTATCAATATTTCACCTGATGAGTGAGAAAGGATAGGTGTCGTTTATGCTTTTGTAAAACCCTACGTTGTAAGTTCTATATAAGAGCAATGTGACTGTATGAGACATTAAGAGGAAATGAATGAATAAAAATCAAAATATGTTCATCATCTTCTTCGTTTAAGTTTTGCTTTTATGGTATTGGTTTAACCATAGAAACATTTTCAAATTTTCTCCAAAAAAATATGCATGAAACTCACCTTCGACATTTTGTTATCTAAAAAAATACCACAACCTTAGTAAGGAAGGTTTTTCTAAATCCTTTCACAGTCCTAATTTTGAAAGCTTTTACCTTTTAGAATGGTTAAGTTTAGAAAAGCTTCCTAAGCCAACTTCTAAAAAGTTAATGTCATTATAATTCGCTAATTTTTAGATTACTCTATAGAAATGTTAATGTCATTGAAAAATGTTACGTTTCTTAAAAAAACGTTTTGATGGTTGAACCTATGTCATTCTATAAATGTAATAGATACTAAAAAGCCAAAAGAAACAAACAAAATATGTGAAATCCAGTCAGATTGTGTCCAACCCACGACGGCACGACCTCAACCTTTCTTTAGTAAAATAAGTTTTTACACTAGCCACGTGGATCTGAGGCACATTGCTCTTTGCCTGTAAGACACTAAGATAAGTTTGCAATAATAAGTAGTGCACAAACGAATGCGAAGTGCACGGAGCCTATTGGTCAGAGTGTTAATATGATAATGATAAACAATTAAAAAATCTCGTATGAATTAGCCTATAACTCTCATTTTTCTGAGTGGTACGTGTGCTCGTTCTCAACACTTAGGGGTGGACAAAAAAAATCGAAACAATTAAAAAATCTCATATAGACATACGAATTAGCCTATAACTCTCATTTTTCTGAGTGGTATGTGTGCTCGTTCTCAACACTTAGGGGTGGACAAAACAAATCGGAACAATAAAAAAATCTCGTATAGACATACAAATTAGCCTATAACTCTCATTTTTCTGAGTGGTATGTGTGCTCGTTCTCAACACTTAGGGGTAGACAAAAAAAATCGGAACCAAATATCGGAACCAAAACCGAACCACCACTGTAAAAATATTTGAACGGATAATGGTTTCAAGTATTTGAAAACCCGAACCGAAATAGATACCCGAAAATACCCAAAATACAAGTATATATCTAAAAATATATTAGATATATCGGGTATATGGGTATTTTCGGGTAAAAAGTAACCACTGTTTTAGTTTTTTTTTTCTAGATATTTCGGTTATTTTCGAGTATATTTGGGTAAAAAGTAACCAATGTTTTAGTTTTTTCCCAGTTATTTCGGATATTTTCGGGTAGTTTGGATAGATTTGGATACATATGGGTAAAAAGAACCGAATCCGCAAAAACCGAATCGAGTCCAAACTGATTGTTACAAATACCCGAACGGTTCCTAAACCTCTATACCCGAATACCCGAAACTCGAATGGAACCGATCCGAACCCGAAGGGTACCCATACTCGTACCCAAATGCCCATGCTTACAACACAAGCAAATCTAGTGGGTCGAACTCATCTTTAAAAGCTAGCTTGTTAGGAGAGGATGTTCTTTGAACTTAATAAAATTTATTATTCTTTAAGCTTTAATATTCATGGGATATTAAATGGCTGGTCAATTTAGGAGAGTGATATCATTTTCACCCGTTCAGAATAGTTAGTATAAAATGTAAGTGGAGATCTTCTGCCAGTCGATCATACAAACAATGTCTTAAACTAGCGCTTGTAAGTAAACTCGTATATACAAGACTATAAAACATTCGTGTAACGGTCCTATTAGTTATGCTAATGCTAGTTGTGTTGTAAAACTGTAAACAAGAATAAATTCATGTATTTTCGTTGAGAATTTCAAATTTTCATGTAAAATTATCGTAAAGTTTTTTATTCATGATTTTAATATAGGATTTGTAAGCGAATTCGTGTAGTTAAATTGGATTTTTCCAATATTTTTAAAAATTTAACAAACATTCATACTGCTAAACCTGAGAGCAATGTAAACAAATGTCGTCCTGAGTCTAGGATACAGTGCTTATGGTCGCTAGATCACTAAGCATTTCAGATTCTGTGGTGCTTTCATAGCTTAAAAAATCGATGAAAAGGTTAACAACTTACAACTATAGAACGCACTGACAAATTCAAATGCTCTAAATCAAACAAATATCAATACATACCCGGCTCACCTGTCTCGGCAGTTATATTTCAGTAACTGACAAAAAGTTAAACAGTTGAGAACGCATGAGGCTCCAACTACTAATCAGCAGACAGAACAATATCCATTCCTTTGCCAATTAACTCGAACAGCAGATGGATCATCTCTTACTGTTCTTTCACATTTGCTTTATAACAAAACAACAATACAACATCATCTTTTGCTCACACTAAAATCTTGTAACACAGAGAACAGAAACTAATTTTGTATTAATGGATATGAGGATAAGGGGAAACAGGTTTACAAAAATTAAACTATAGATAGAGGCCAGAAACCAGAAAAGGTGTTCACTTTTACTAGAAACCTCTGTAAATTCAACATCCGAAATCAATGGCTACACACCTGGAAAGGGTGCAAAACAAATGAAACCTCTCTCACGCAATAGAAGCTGGTTTTCCCGGATTCAACTGCGTCAACTCTTCATCTTCCTCGCCCTTCTCACTGTCCTTCTTGTTGTCCTTCTCGCTGTCTGACGGTTTATCCAAGGCCACAGACTGCTGATAACCAACCCCTCCACAGATAGTAACAAGGAGACAAACCAAACCAACAGGAGTGGCGTGCTTATCCCAAATCAAAACATTGATCACAACAGTCAAGAACTTGTTAACAACACCAGTCACTGTAAAAGCAGTAGCAGAGATAGCATTCCTAGCAGCAAATCCAAAGTAGCTGATAAGGAAACCAAAGACACACGACAACGCCACAGCGGAAAACGCAACAGGCTCAAACAAATTGCCTCGATTCTCATTCAGAGCCGTGAAAACCTCGGCTTGTTCTCCAGTGAGAAACCAGAATATCGGTGCTATCATCAGAGACAAGAGATTATTGTACAGAACATATCCCCAAATGTTCAATCCCAGATGTGACACCATATGCTTAATGTAAACCATTTCAGTAGTAATGGTAACAAGATAAGCCAAAGCCCAGGAATAAGCCGTAAGAGTAAAAGCAGAGTCAGTTGCAACATACCCAACAGCACCAGCGAGGATGACGAAGAGAGACAAGAACGTAAGCCTTGAAGGTAAAGGCTGATTACGAAACAAAGTATCAGCGATCGCGACTAAGAGAGGCGTTAGAGATCGGAAGACAATGAATGTATCGACATTAGCGTGACGGAGGAGGTTTGTGTTTGTGAAGATCGCGAGGTAGAAGACGATAGCTGCAGGGAGAAATTTCTTAGCTGTTTCCCAGGTGAAAGGATCGTGATGGAGAAACCCTAATTTGCCGAGAAGCCAGACGGCGACGGTACAGGTTAGGTATTGGAGAGCTGTGAGAAGACCAGGGTAGTTGAAGTATGTGATTGCGAATTTGTTGATGACGGCGAGGAGGCTGGAGCAGAGTGCGTAGCCGAGTACGAGGCTGCTTGTTGTGTATTGTTGCTTGCTTGAATCGAATCGAGAGGACGACATTGTTGCGTTGGTTTGGTTGTGGAGGTTTTTTTCTTGGGATCCAGAAAGGAGAAGATGAATAAGAAGAGAGGGTTTGGGATCTGGATCGGATTCAGAGACTAATTAGAAGAAGGCGACGACTTCAGCACATTCACAGTGTCGTACGCGAATGGCAAATATTGGCTGTAATCTTTTTAGTCACTTTGAGTTAAATTGTGGTGTTAATTTTGGTCAAATCAACATTAATGGAAGAAACTTAAACAAAATGATTTTAAATTGGGTTATTTGGACATAAACAATAGTCAATTGATCGCACTAATTAGGCAAATAATTGAGATTGCACGTAATCATTGTTGAGATTCAATCTCTTTCTCTTTATTTTTCTTACAACTTTTATTTTTTTTCCTACTAACTTTTGTTTGATTATATTTCTTTCTGAATAAATAAATCATCTCATAAGAATATATAAATATATGTATATACTTTTCTTTTTTTTTGCTTATGTTAAATTTTGAAAACACATACACAAATTATTTGATCGAAATCGTAAAAATCTTACGAATACAACGTAAAATAACATTTTAAAATATTTATATAAAAAATGGTCAGTTTTATCGAGTATGAAAATGTTATATGACTCTGATTATACCATGTTAATTTTGTTGGAGCTTTTAGCGACAAGTTTCGACAATTACCGGCCAAAAATTTAAACGTTATATTTTTGGCGTTTTAAAATTTTTTGGATTAACGGTATGTGTTGAAACATTTAGATGAACCATTACCTTAAGAAAATAAACATGATATTACACCAAAATTTGTTGTTATTGCTGAACTATAGACTCAGCGGCGGATCCAAAAAATCTTTTTACTAGGATCAAAACATAACTAAAACAAAATACATCTCAATATAAATATAAAACATCCTACAAAAGGTTCGTCCAAAAAATAAAACCCTACAAAAACATTCTACAATCCTTTATGTTTTGAAATCTTTTCATCACAATGTCATTTGTAATCGTCTCGAATACATATTTCTCGACAAAACAAACTAAACAATCATTCAGAAATTGAAAACATCATGATTTGTTATTTATTAGAAACATTAGCAGATTCATCCACCATACAAACTGAAAACATCATGATCATTTTCTTCAATAACATATTTGATTAGTTCTACGGCAAAACAATGCACAATATATTTATGAATTTTAGGAGACATTATTTGATTATTTCCAGGAGCATTATCTAAAATAGTCTTCCTCACAACTTCGTTCTGATAAGAAGTGTATTTCAAGAGTTTCATAAAGTTTCTTCTATTAGCCAGATTTTTCAGACTCATCATGACCATGAAAAGGTAATCCTTGTCGCAATAAGTATCTGGAAGCATCAACTGAAGCACTCAGCCGGATTCGATATTCATTTCTTGTAATATCATCTTGTTTATGCAAAACATGCTCAATATACTGGTTTTGTTTCATCAAGTTTTCACACTTCATAACTGCATTGTTGTGAAAACTATCTAACACCTCCCATAAATTCTAAAAAAGCTCTTGAAATTATTCCACCTAAAGAATCCATCTGTGATAAATGCATCAGTATTATCTCTTAACAAATAACAACACATGCAAAAAGTTTTTTCTTTTTTTTTCACACTTAAAACAATATATTCTAACAACTTTTGTACTGATGAAACCAAACAGGGTTAAATCACCGCAATGTGTTTCCTATCAGTATTTGTTTAATAATATGCCTACGAAGTTGACAAGAATAATAATTCAATTTGGTGGCAAAGAATAATAATTAGGTTAAAAAATTTGGCCAACTTTGTACCTAATTTAAAACAAATAAAAAAACATAAATATGATAGACCTTCTTTCATTGTGGGCTAATGGGCTTCCGATGTCATGGTCAAATTGCTAAGACATTATGACATTAAACCAAATTAGACTGGATTCAAACGGCCGATATGAAGCTTAGCTACCAAAGCACCAGCTAGAGTAGACACGTGAAAGACTCTACATCAACTAGAAGGTTTTGCCACTACATCTAAAATAATATTTGCTAAATAAATAAAAAAAAAGAATATTTCTGTTGCCGAGTTAATTTTTTCATATATAGTGTGTATTTAATTTAGGTGAAACAATGCTTGCGTGAGGGTTTCCAGATTCTGATCGAGGAAATCAATCTCTCTCTCCTTTCTTCTTTCTCCTTCTGGGTCTTATAAGAACACTAGAGATCTCTCTTCGATAATTTGCTGCAATCACTGAGGAAATGGCTGCCGTACAACTGGATACGAGGCGTCCTGAGTCAGCGATGGAAGAAACCTGTAACGTCAAGGGAGCTCCGGCAAAACAAGGTGAAGGGCTTAAGCAGTACTATCTTCAGCACATCCATGAGCTCCAGCGCCTGCTCCGTCAGAAGACTAACAACCTCAATCGCCTTGAAGCTCAGAGGAATGAACTCAATTCTCGAGGTTTCTTCTTCCTTCTTTAACCCTAATTTCGCTGGGAAATTGGATCTTTTGATCATCTTCTTGAGTTTAGTAATCTCATATTATGTGCTGGGCTTTCGAGATCGTTCTCCTTGGACCTGGGTGCTTTCAAATTTCTAAATTGTTGTGGTGATTGTGTTGGGATTGAGGATTTTCGATCTGGAAGTGATTGGGTGATGAATGTGTGTATTTTTGAGCCTTGATTTTTAGTAGCACATAGATGTACCCTATTCGGAATTCTTTATTCTGTTTGATCCCGCGGTGTGTTGATTATGTTTCAGCTTCTGTCTTCTAGTTGATCCTATAGCAAAGTTTGTGGCTATCAACTGCCAAAAGAGTTGTTTCATGCGAATGTTGCTGTGGAATGTGCATTGGCGTTTTTCAGGAAATCCTAGTTCTTTCTTCACTCTCTTAATATATACTCATGGAAGGAGTCCATATAAGGAGTCATTTCCACTAGTCCATGATTTTAGTAACTCATTTAAAGTTATAGAACAGCCTCTGCTTTCATCATGATCATCATCATATTTATGCTTGAAGGTTTTCTTACTAGCTTTTATAATTTCTAGTTAATTCTAAATCTCAAACCTCTTTTGACACTGTTATTCTTTCTAAATTGAACAGTACGAATGCTCAGAGAAGAGTTGCAGCTGCTTCAAGAACCTGGGTCCTATGTGGGCGAAGTGGTAAAAGTGATGGGAAAAAACAAGGTCTTGGTTAAGGTATAAGTTTTTTAATATAGTATTGTCTATGATTAACTTAGTTTTTGTACTGTTTGTATTCTTATGAACAAGAAGTCGTAAACCCCCATTTTCCAGGTTCATCCAGAGGGGAAGTATGTTGTTGATATTGACAAAAGTATAGACATAACGAAAATCACCCCATCAACCAGAGTTGCTCTCCGTAATGATAGCTATGTTCTCCACCTGGTCCTGCCAAGTAAAGTAGATCCGCTTGTTAACCTCATGAAAGTTGAGAAGGTTCCAGACTCCACATATGACATGATTGGTGGTCTTGACCAGCAAATTAAGGAAATTAAGGAGGTAACTGAAAGAAAAAACGAAACTAATAGTCACTGATTTATTGACAATCGTCCCTGTTGTTTCATGCTTTCAATTTTTATATAATATCTATATCTGTTCTGGTTTATCAGGTCATTGAGCTGCCAATCAAGCATCCGGAATTGTTTGAGTCTCTTGGAATTGCGCAGCCAAAGGTACACATGAATTTCATAGCTTCTTCTCTATATTGTGACGATTTTTTAAGCGGACTAGGAATGATTACATACCCCTCTATTTCTAGGGTGTGTTGTTATATGGTCCACCTGGAACTGGAAAGACACTTTTGGCGCGGGCTGTTGCACATCACACTGACTGTACTTTCATCAGAGTTTCTGGTTCCGAGCTAGTCCAGAAATATATTGGAGAAGGTTCTAGAATGGTCAGAGAACTTTTTGTGATGGCAAGGTTTGCATATGCTAGTCCCTATTTGAAATTTCAAGCATGATAGTGGTTGGTATGAAAAAATGGAACTGTTGATAAGATACATCTTCTAACATGTCCGCAATTAGTAGCTGAAATGGACATGTGATGTTAAATAAAATGGGGAAAGTTTTCTTTGTTGCTACTATTAATATGGCTCCTTCGTGTAGACGATCTCAGCAATGAATATCTTTCTATAAAGTGTTCTTTGTCATAGTGCCCAGCATTTAGGCTACAGTAGTCTCCCGTAAGGAGCAAACTACAGATAGATGAGATGATTGTGTTGATAATACTTGTTCCAGTTGGCTTACCTTCCTAGTGTTGCTGGTTTATGGTTTTCAGGGAGCATGCACCATCGATCATCTTCATGGATGAAATTGATAGCATCGGGTCTGCTCGTATGGAATCTGGAAGTGGAAATGGTGACAGTGAGGTGCAACGAACCATGCTTGAGCTTCTCAATCAACTTGACGGATTCGAAGCATCAAACAAAATCAAGGTACATATTAAGTTTTCAAGGGAAAAAACCATGAATCTGACGGATGAGTCTATGTTATCGTAGTCTGAATTTTGCAGATAAACTCATTTATTCTCTTAAATGACTGTTGCAGGTTTTGATGGCGACAAATCGTATCGATATTCTGGATCAAGCTCTTCTGAGGCCTGGAAGGATTGATAGGAAAATTGAATTCCCTAATCCTAATGAAGAGGTAATGCTTGTGCTTCATAGAAAATGATATTAGAAGTAACTTTGCTCTGCTGTTTTTGGTGAAAAGAATGTAGCATTCTGCAAAGGAGGCACCTTATTTAGATTTTAGACTAAGGCACCTTATTTAGATTTTAGACTAAGTTACCTGAAAGATATTTCCTAAAGACGATGGAGATGTAGAGAAACTATCATTTGCTGCATACAATACTTCTTCATCCTCATGTTCATTTACCCAAAGTGTGGCATGATGGTTTGAAAGACGATAGACTTTTAGCATTTGCTGCCTACAGAAGTCTTGTTTGGGAATGATGTAATTTGAAAGGCTCTTAGTGGTACTCCTGCAGATATAGGTTTTACATATTATGCTTGACGAACATGTTTGGCTAATGTATATTTGTAAAATGTGTTGCAGTCACGTTTTGATATCTTGAAGATACACTCGAGGAAAATGAATTTGATGCGTGGAATCGATCTAAAAAAGATTGCAGAGAAGATGAATGGTGCTTCAGGGGCTGAGCTGAAGGTAAAGTGTTTCTATAATTTTCTATTTGTCTGCTTCTCTCTTATCTCTACAATTTGCCTCTCTCTTATGTTTTTGGTCATTATGATCAGGCTGTGTGCACAGAGGCGGGCATGTTTGCGCTGCGGGAGAGGAGAGTTCACGTGACACAGGAAGACTTTGAGATGGCGGTGGCGAAGGTGATGAAGAAAGACACAGAGAAGAACATGTCTTTGCGTAAGCTCTGGAAGTAGGAATCTCTTTGTTGTGTACTCAAGTCAAGGGAAAGCCACACTTTCATTTCAGACCTGAGAAGTTAGGTTTCTTTACTTTACTGTCTGTTGTGGTTCTGAAACCTTTTTTGGGTTGCTCGTTAAACATTTGAAAACAAAGTTTCTACAACCTAAACACTAGTTTATATCTCAATGGTCTTTAAGCATAACATTCACATTTTAGAGTTTTTTTTCACCTCCAAATCAGTCATATTCGATTAGAGAGAAAAGCCTATAAAAGTTGATATATCCTTATATGATGAAAGACTTAGCACAACACAGGCTGGCTAGCAAAAAGATGATCTGCTTGTTTATTCTATCTTTTTACAAATAGGAGAGGACCGAGGGTTTGCCAAGTTCTTTTGTGGGGTTTGTACAAAGTGAAAAATGCAAACAACTTACAATGGAGTTGTTAACATTTTATTTTGTTGAATGCCTCTAACCTGTCGTTAGGTTTGATCCAATTTTTGTTTGGTGGTTTGATTTTCGATTCGATTTTAATTTGGACTTAGTTTTAAAAAATAACTTCAAAACATAAACAAATGTTGCTTATAAGATTATCTCAAAAATATTAGTTGAAAGACTGAATGAAACCTTGGCTTAACAAAATCATTTCTGAAAATCAGTCTGCTTTTATCCCTGGAAGGCTGATAACGGATAATGTCCTTATTGCACACGAGCTCCTTCATTCTCTACATACCAAGAAACTATCTGAGGCATATATGGCTCTGAAGCTTGATATTTCTAAAGCCTTTGACAAGGTAGAATGGCTATTTCTTGATGTAGTGATGCAGAAAATGGGATTAAGCACAATATGAAGGAACTTGCTATTTTGCAAAGCTACAGAAGAAGAATGTCAGGTGCTTCTAAATACTTTAAAGGTCTATCAAAGAGCATCTGGACAGGAGAACAATTATAAAAAATCAGCTATCACCTTCAGTAAAGGTTCTTCTTCTTATCCTCAAAATCCCATTACTAGATTAACTGGAATATCAAAAATAGGAGGATTTGGTGGTTATTTGGGATTGCCTGAGACAAATAGGAAGAAATAAGAATGATGGTTTCTCTTATATCATACAAAGAATCCATAATAAGATGGATAATTGGTATACAAAGTTCCTCTCCCCAGCAGGAAAAGAAGTGTTGATTAAAGCGGTCATCACAGCACTTCCTGCATATACCATTGTCATGCTTTATGCTTCCAACAAAGCTAATTAATAAAATTACATCTGCAATTCGAAATTTCTGGTGGTCTGCAGATGTAAACAAGCATAAAATGGCATGGGAGAAGATAACATATTCAAAATAGGAAGGAGGAATAGGCATCAGAGATCTTAAGGACTTCAACATAGCATTGCTTGCAAAACAAGGTTGGAGACTACTAAAATACCCTTCTTCATTACTTGCTCGGGTTTATAAAGCTATATATTATTATAAGACCTATTTCCTAGATTCAAAAAGAAAGAACCGTTATTCAAGTTATGCTTCGCAAAGTATTGTCCAATGTATACCTTTGCTTTAACCAAGGCATTAGATGGATGGTTGGAAAAGGAAGGCAAATTAATGTTTGGAAGGATAACTGGCTTCCGTGGCATCCACCAAGTCCAGCTTCAGGGCCTGGAGCATCTATAAATCCTAATCTAACGGTTAGTAATCTTCTTATTTCAGGCACTGGGCAATGGTATCATCAAAGACTAAGTCAGTTGATAAATGAAGAAGATGTGACAAAGACTAATTCATTCGCTCCTCAGAAGGATAAGTAAGGATCATATCAGATCACCGCAAAGTTTTCATGAAGCATTGCTAAGGAGTAAAACTTATTGTTGTTTTGTAGATGCTTCTTGGGTATCCCCAGATATGAAAGATGGGTCACTTCATTAACAAACAAGGTCATCAAATTATTAAAGGTAGTTCTTTAATATAACCCACTTCGTCTCCATTTGAAGCAGAAGCAGTAGCTTTACTAATGGCAGTTCAACAAGCCAGAAACTTGGGTTATACATGAGGTTAAAGTTTGCTGGAAAAGCACAGGCTAGCTGCAAAACGGCTATCACAACTCTTGTAAAAGACATCATCTCGGTTTGGTTTAGTTCGGCTACCCAAAAACAGTGTTGGTATAGGCTTTGGTTTTTAAGATCTTGTAATACTAAAACCGTTTAATATTCGGTTAATTTTGGTTTGTTTCGGTTTTTCAATTATGGTATTTTGCCGACCCCGAATTTTTTTCCCCAAAAAGAAAAATATTAAATTGAACGAAAAAAAAAAGATGTCTTGGTTGATAATCCAAGGTTCTTTTTCTATATAGTAGGGTTTATTTGCTAATGAGCTCGTCTCTGTGATCTATCTTTGAATCTCAAAAGCATACTAGAGAGATCTCTTTGATAATTTGCTGCAATCACCGAGGAAATGGCGACCATAGGTGTGGACGCGAGGCGTCCTGAGATGGCGATGGAGGAAACCTGCAACGTCAAGGGAGCGGCGGCGAAACAAGGGGAAGGCCTTAAGCAGTACTATCTTCAGCACATCCATGAGCTCCAGCGTCAGCTCCGCCAAAAGACGAACAACCTTAATCGCCTTGAAGCTCAGAGGAATGAACTCAATTCTAGAGGTCTCTTCTTCCTTCTTTAACCCTAATTTCTTCCTTTTCCATGGAATTTCGTACGGGTTTCTTTGTTAAATTGTTTGCTTGGTTTAGTAAACTCGGATTATGTACTAGGGCTTTTGAATTTCTAAATTGTTGTGGTGATTCTTGTGATTGAGGTTTTCCGATCTGGAAGTGATTGGGTGGCGATAGAATCTTCTGTGTTGGATCTCTTTCAGAACTTGGCCTTGATTTTTAGCTGCAATAACTTACCCAATTAAGATTGCTTGATTCTGTTTGTGTTGAGTATGTATTAGCTTCTGTCATCTGGTTGATTGTTTAGCAAAATATGTAGTGACTGTGGGGAGAGGATGAGAGACAGAATTGATAGAATCGATGTATACGGGTGAGCTGGATTTCTTGTTTATAAATTTTCTTGAATGGGACTATCAACAGCACCAAAAAAAAGTTTTTTCATGTGAATATTGCTGTGGAAAATTCATGGCTGTTAGTATTGCTACATTGGTGGTTCGGCTATGGTCTTTTCTTGAAATCCTAGTTCTTCCTTTACTCTCTTAATTGAGTATTATACACTAACGGAAGGAGTCATTTACACTAATCCATGATTTTACTTTTTAGTAACACATTTAATATAGAACTTTACCTTGGTGTTCATATTCTTGCCATCATGATCATGATCATGGTCACATTTATACTTGAAGCTTTTCTTATTAGTCTTTATAGTATGTAGTTAATTCTAAATTTTAATCCTCGTTGTCATTTTAAACTGAACAGTAAGAATGCTCAGAGAAGAGTTGCAGCTGCTTCAAGAACCTGGGTCCTATGTGGGTGAAGTGGTAAAAGTGATGGGAAAAAACAAGGTCTTGGTTAAGGTATGAATCTTTGTATCATATTATCTAGGCTTAAATTGGTTTTGAATTGTTTGAAAATCATATGAACATAGCTATAATAATACTTAAACTCCCATGTTTCAGGTTCATCCAGAGGGGAAGTATGTTGTCGATGTTGACAAAAGTATAGACATAACAAAACTCACCCCAACAACGAGAGTTGCTCTCCGTAATGATAGCTATGTTCTCCACCTGGTTCTGCCAAGTAAAGTAGATCCGCTGGTTAACCTTATGAAAGTTGAGAAGGTTCCAGACTCCACATATGACATGATTGGTGGTCTTGACCAGCAAATCAAGGAAATAAAGGAGGTATGCCTAGTGAAAGAAAGAAACCAAACAAAAAATTCAATGGTTTATTGGCTATCCCCTCTCTTATTTCATGCTTTTAAGTTTTATATAATATTTATATACTGGTTTATCAGGTCATTGAGCTGCCAATCAAGCATCCTGAATTGTTTGAGTCTCTTGGAATTGCGCAGCCAAAGGTACACATGAATTTCAACGCTTCTTCTCTATATTGTGACGATGCTAAGTGGATTAGAAATTATTGCATCTCCCTCTTTCTAGGGTGTCTTGTTATACGGTCCACCTGGAACTGGGAAGACACTATTGGCTCGGGCTGTGGCACATCACACTGACTGTACTTTCATCAGAGTTTCTGGCTCCGAGCTGGTCCAGAAATACATTGGAGAAGGTTCTAGAATGGTCAGAGAACTTTTTGTGATGGCAAGGTTTGTATATGCTAGTCCCTATTTGATATTTCAAGCATGGTAATAGTGGTTGGTTAGTAAAGATGGAACTGTTGACAAGATAAATCTTTTACATGCCCGTGTTTAGTAGCTAAAGTGGACATGTGGTGTTAAATAAACTGAGTAAAGTGTTCTCTGTTCCTACTATGAATATGGTTACAACATGTAGACGATCTCAAGGATGATGATCTTTATAAGTATTCTTTCAGCATGCCTAGCATTTAGGCCACAGTAAAAGTCTTTTGTAATGAGAAAAGTACACATAGATGAGATGATTGTGTTGAAAAATACTTTTTCCAGCTGGCTTATCTTCCTTGTACCGCTGGCTTATGGTTTTCAGGGAGCATCAACCATCAATCATCTTCATGGATGAAATCGATAGTATCGGGTCTGCTCGTATGGAATCTGGAAGTGGAAATGGTGATAGTGAGGTGCAAAGGACTATGCTTGAGCTTCTCAATCAACTTGACGGATTCGAAGCGTCAAACAAAATCAAGGTGTGCGCTAAGTTGTAAAGGAACAAATTATCATGAAGCTGAAAAGGATGAGTGTGTGGTATAGTAGTATGAATTTTGCAGACAAACTTGTTTATTCTCTTAATTGACTGTTGCAGGTTTTGATGGCGACAAATCGTATTGATATTCTGGATCAAGCTCTTCTCAGGCCTGGAAGGATTGATAGGAAAATTGAATTCCCTAATCCTAATGAAGAGGTAGCAACTTTGCTCTGTTGTTTTTGGTGAAAAGAATGTGAAATTATTCTAAAGAGTCACCTTATTTAGTATTTCAACTATCATTTACTGTATAAAATACTTTTCTTTATCTCCAAACTCATTGTACCCAAAATGAGGCAGGACGGTTTGGCTAATGTATATTTCTAACATTGGTTGCAGTCACGTGGTGATATCTTGAAGATACACTCGAGGAAAATGAATTTGATGCGTGGAATTGATCTAAAAAAGATAGCAGAGAAGATGAATGGTGCTTCAGGGGCTGAGCTGAAGGTAAAGTGTTTCTATTCAGCTGTTACTCTTTTGCTCTCCCCACATTTTGCCTCTATCTAATGTTTTTGGTTATTGCGGTCAGGCTGTGTGCACGGAGGCGGGCATGTTTGCACTGCGGGAGAGGAGAGTGCATGTGACACAGGAAGACTTTGAGATGGCGGTGGCGAAGGTAATGAAGAAAGACACAGAGAAGAACATGTCTCTGCGAAAGCTGTGGAAGTAGGAATCTCGTTGTTGTATGTATACTCAACTCAAAGGGAGAGCCACAGATTTATTTCAGACCTGTGAAATGAGAGTTTCCTTTACTGTCTGTGGTTCTTTCTGAAACCTTCCTTTTCGGTTGGCTATTTAAGCTTTTGAAAACAAAGTTATATTATCCCCTACTTTAACACTAGTGTGTGTAGTTAACATTTTATTTCAACAAAGCAGTTTCCATTTTAACAAGCATACATTTAAGTTTTTAAGAATTTTTTTTCTTTTTTCTCCAACTCAGTGATATAAGATTAAAGAGAAAACCCCCAAAAAGCTTGATCCTGTGCTTTATCATCATCATCTCCGTCGACACAGGCTTTATTAATGTAAACCAGTAAGTAGGTAATAAAACATAGGTCGGTCATATGGTAAGTAGTAATTTGTGAAATATTTTTGGTATCTTACAATAAATTTTCAAATTCAACACATCTTGCCAGATGTGTTATAAACAATTAAAAAATAAAAACTATCCGTTATGAACATACATAAATCCTTATTGGTGACTATTACAAAAATTGAGGTACAAATACGATAAAGAAATGAATTTAAATTTCGAATTTTGGTAAGGGAATGCTTACATTTTGAAAAAAAAAAATCAATGCCGATGAATGTGTACGCGTGGACAAAAAGCTAGAATAGATCCAACGGTGGAGAAAGCTGCGTTAAAATTGCAGAAGAACTAAAAAGAAGGAATCCAACGGTCAATAGTGTAGCGTCAACTCAAAGCCAAACCCTCCCAAAATTTGTCTTTTAAAAACCCCAGCTCTCTCTCTTTCTCTCCTTCAATCTCCCTCTCGCCGCTTAGCTTTCTTACACACATCGCCTGATTAAGCTCTCTCTCCTCCTGCGATTCAGCAAACATGGTAAACGATCCGCTTCACTCTTGCTGGTTTCTTTGGATCAGATTACGTTTCTTGATTTTCTCTGTCTCAGATCTCACGAGATTGCGTTGATGTTTCTGTGTTTTTTTTTTTTTCTCTAAAATTTATCGTTGTCATCTTGTTCAGGCTCTACCTAACCAGCAAACTGTAGATTATCCTAGTTTCAAGCTCGTCATTGTTGGTGATGGAGGCACAGGTAATCTTCGCCGTATTTTTGATCGACTATTCACTGTTTCTCTTTTTTTTTGGTTCTAAAATTTGATCTTCTTTTCATTATCCCTGGAAGCACAATTGTTATTTCTGATGATGTACTGAGGCCGTTGGTTTTTGATAATATCAATGTTTTGGTTTTACGTTGATGGTGATTGGGGTGATAGAGATGAGTTCATATGCTAAGCAGATCTTGCATTCTTTTATAATCCACACTGTTGTTTCAAGTGGCTCAATCGATGTTTTAAGTATGGTTTAATATGTTTTGCTAAAACCTCTTGATTGCTTTTGGTGGTTGTGCAGGGAAGACTACTTTTGTCAAGAGACATCTTACTGGGGAGTTTGAGAAGAAGTATGAACGTAAGTATACCACAGATTGTTTGTGAATGCACAAAATTTCTATTCTTCACATTCTGATGTTCATCCCTGATCGATCTCCTTTGTTGCAGCTACTATTGGTGTGGAGGTTCATCCTTTAGATTTCTTCACAAATTGTGGCAAGATCCGTTTTTACTGCTGGGACACTGCTGGACAAGAGAAATTTGGTGGCCTAAGGGATGGATACTAGTAAGTAGACTGTTTACTTTCTCAATTCCTAAGATCTGGTTTGTATGTTGTTCAAGCAATCATCACTTAATGTGTGAAAGTGTTAATATTTTGTATGCATAGTTTGGAATAGCTCTGGTTATGGTGTGAAATTCAAGAACAAACTTGCTTGCCATGTTTGCAACTGATTTGTTACCTGGATAAAATGAATAGGACATGAATATATATCTAATCTTTGATTTTTTTGCAGCATCCATGGTCAATGTGCCATAATAATGTTTGATGTCACAGCAAGGCTCACATACAAGAACGTTCCAACATGGCACCGTGATCTTTGCAGGGTGTGTGAAAACATCCCGATTGTTCTGTGTGGGAACAAAGTGGATGTGAAGAACAGGCAAGTGAAGGCAAAGCAAGTCACATTCCACAGGAAAAAGAATCTGCAGTACTATGAGATATCAGCAAAGAGCAACTACAACTTCGAGAAGCCCTTCTTGTACCTTGCTAGAAAACTCGCTGGGGACCAAAACCTTCACTTTGTGGAGACACCAGCGCTTGCTCCACCAGAGGTTCACATTGACATTGCTGACCAGCAGAAGAACGAGGCCGAGCTCTTACAGGCTGCAGCTCAGCCACTCCCAGATGACGATGATGATGTCTTTGAGTAAATCTTCTAAATTGTCTGCAGTGGGGAACTCTTTGCTTTTTCTTTTTGGCTTTCTCTATGTTGTTCTGATGTTACATATAAATCTATCGGTCTTTCTTATAACAAAAAGTAGGGGAATATTTTTGGATTGTTCCGTTGGTACCAAAGCTAAGTTGTTTCTTCCCAGGAAAATGAGTTGATGGGAAAACTTGATTCTACCCATTTTTCTAATACTTGGCCAGGTGATAGATTTCAGATACCACTATTTAGCTACTATTACTAGGTCATATAAACCTGTGAAACAGAGTAGCTGCAGGTATATCTTGTTGGGAGGAGATTTCGAAATGTATAAGCCCTAATTGACATTTCAAGACATGACATTGAGAATGATGAAGTTCTTTTGGCCTTCACAGCTCTCTCTAGCTTTGCAGATTCTTCTGCAATCCTCTTTTCTTTTCTTCTTTGAATCTTGTTCTTCAACAACCGCACCAAAACTTGTAGAACATGAATAACAGGAGAACATTTAGGTTCGCAACCATGACTTGAAGAGAGAAAGAAGTCACCCTTTCCGTTCAAATCATCGATCGATTTCAATCCGTGAATTCAGCATTTTTCTTCAACCGTGAGCTGTTGAAGAATTCCGCACCGTGACTTTCCGCAAGTTTGAGCTTAAAGAATTGATCGAATATGCATATTAATTTAATAATTTCTGAAAATATTGTTGGTATTAATATTTTTTCCATTAAATTTCATATTCAACCCATGTTGCATGAGATGTCATGAATAATTAAAAATTTAAAATCCGTATTGAACATTAAATCCCTATTGGTGATATGTTAACATTTGTTAATAAAGAACTAACTAGAATTTATCCGATTGATTTTTTAAAAAATTTTAGTTTTATTCAAAAGTTTTGGTTATAGTATTGCAATAATTTTAATATTTAAATAATAATTTTGAGTTAGGTTATTATTTTTTATTCAACAAATTAAATGTTATTTATATAAATGTATTCTCCAAATATTAGTAAGATGATATTAACTTCAACTATTTGATTTCAATACTAACATCTTTACACTTGATGATTTTTTTTTTTTTGCTTTTAAGATTAATAATATTGTTTATAATTGTTTACAATTTAAATGTTTGTTTATAATGTGTAATTCCTAATTAATAGTATTACATATATATTATATGATTTTAAATTAACTTTAAATAGTAATATTATAGTGAAAATTTGAAAATTTTGTTTATAATTTTAAGAAGATGTAAACAGGATATTAGTATATTAGTACTAAATATTTTTTTTCTTTAGTTTAAGAAGATGTAAATGGGATATTAGTATATTAGTACTAAATACTTCCTTCTGTTTAAATACTTCCTGTAGTATATTAGTACTAAATACTTCTTTTCTTTAGTTTAAGAAGATGTAAACGGGATATTAGTATATTAGTACTAATTATTTCCTTCCGTTTAAATACTTCACTTAGTATATCACTTGGACGCTATTCCTTGCAAATCCAAGTCTAAGATTTATTTTTGAATTACTTGCAAGTCCAAGTCAAAAAAAAATTTCCTATACTTGCCTTGTTACCGCCTTGCTACTTGGTACTCGCCTCGCGACCTTTACCCACCTTGCTACACACTTCTACCCGCCTCTTATTCAGTTTAACCCTGGGCTTGAATTTCAGTTATTTGCCCAAGGCCCATCTCGGATTCTCGACCCATCCTAAAACCTAAACCTAAACGACACAAACACTCTCACTCTCAGTCTCTCACAACACAATCGCGCAGACCTTAATCTTCTTCTCATCTCGTCTTCTTCTTCGCATCTTCGAAATCGCAAACCCTAATCTTAAATCTTCTTATCATCTCGTCTTCTTCTTCGCATCTTAGTCTCTCTTCTCTGCTTCCCCGCCTCGCGTCTTTATCTCTCGGGTTATGTCTCTTTTCTGCTTCGCCTCTCGTATCTTCTCTAACTCTCGCCTCTTTTATCTTTTTCTTTTTTGGAGTCTGTCACTGGTTGAGTGGTTGTTACTTGATAGGGTGCTTATATTTTGTGATTCAAAAATTAGGGTTTTTATTTTTGATTTAGGGTTTCAGATGGGATATAGATGGTTCGTTTGTTCTTTGTATATGATTGATTGTATTGTGTTGTGTTGCTTAGTGATTTGTGAATGCTTAATTGAAATGTTACAACTTTTTTCTTCACGGTGAGCTTGTGAATGCTTAATTGAAATTCTTAGGGTTTTGTTTTTCTCAATTGAGTTCTCTATTACTGTGAAATTTGAACTCAATCACTGTTAGTGTCTTGAATGATGAAATCAATGTGGAATTTATCATCGACTTAATTGATTTACCATTAGAGTGGTCTCAGAAGAATCTTCATTAATACCTCTTTTGCAATTGATACTTCGTTTGATGTATGTATTGAACTTTTTTGTTATATTGATTTTGTCAAACCAGGTCCGAAACTAATATCTTTTTAGCATTACATGTGTGAGGTATATATTTACTAGTTATTCATGAGAAAATAATATCTTTTAACTGGACCTGTTATATGAATAAGATGTATGTATTGAACTTTTTTGTTATATTGATTTTGTTAAACCAGGTCTGAAGCCAGTAGTTGTTGAAGAAGATAAAGATTAGACTTTTTAGCATTACATGTGTGAGGTATATTTTACTAGTTATTCATGAGAAAATAATATCTTTTAACTGGACCTGTTATATGAATAAGTTGTAGTTATCTACTGTTAGGAGGATATTGGAACATAGACGTTTGAATATTTATATGTATGAATTGATTAGATCTTAGAGTGACTCAGTGTTGCGGAAATTGTGGACGCATTGGTGGATATTGATATCAATCTGCTTGTAATCACTGAGGTTAAACTTAGTCTTGAATTTTTTTCATTGGTGATTTAAGACTTGAGCTTCCCCTTGGATATCTTGTTTTACTTGTTTGTTTCCACTGTTGCACTTACTATCTAATCCTGCTCTCTTAATATTAGATTCAAGTGTTGGTCGAATGTTACAACGTTACCCTTAGATCATGTGATAACTTATTTGATTGTCTTTGTTTCTCTTCACAGGTTTACAAAATTCTTGACTACCATGAAGCTTATCAAAAGGAAGATAAACTTCATCACATGTTTGTCTTTAGTATGTTTGTGTTTCTATGCAACTCAGTATACTTGACATGTAACTCAGTTTGATATGTAACGTTTATGTTTGTAATATTCATGTTTAATTAAGACTTAGACAATTTTGCATTTTGGCTGTTTTGAATACAAGGCAGATAATGAAATAAAACAAGGCAAGTAATGCAATTACTTGTTGAGCGGGTATTTGGACTTACCTGAGTCAGACGGATCAGAAGCATAAGTATCCAAATCTAGGCGGATACGATTCCTTGATTTAGCGGATATATTGGAGCGGATCAGTCAGAATCAAAATTCGTTATTTGGCGAGCGGATCAGTATCAGTATCAAAAAGGCGGATCATGTTCGTGTCAGGATTAAAAAACCTCCCAAATTCTCTCCTTTTAAAAACCCATCTCTCTTTCCTCAGTCCCTCTCGCCGCATCGCTTCTTAAACCTCGACGCACATCATCATCCCCTGACTTCACTTCTCCTCTCTCGAATTTCCATTAACATGGTGATCCTTCTCTTCACTTTTGCTGCTGATTTATTCGTCTTGTAGGATTTAGATTTCGTCGTTTCTTGATCTAGGATTTTTCAGAGTCTCAGATCTCACGAGATCGCTTAATTTCGTTGATGAATCTTTCTTCTTTTTTTTTCTGGTTTTCTAAATTCTTTGTGAATATCTTGTTCAGGCTCTACCCAACCAGCAAACAGTAGATTATCCTAGCTTCAAGCTCGTCATCGTTGGTGATGGAGGCACAGGTACGGTACTCTTCGCCGTCTTTTTGATCGACTGATCACTGTTTTGTTTTGTGTCTATGAAATTTGATCTTCTTTTCAATATCTCTACCGGAAAATGATCTTGTTTGAGAGACGGATTTGAGATTTTGATAGTTGTACTGATTGTAAGATTGGTTTTTGATAATATCAATGCTTGGTTACGTTGATGAGCTCCTATGTTAAGAAAACATTACGGACTAGACCTTTATTGAGTAGATTTTGTGAAATTCTTATATAACCCGTAATGTTGTTTCAGTGGTTCATTTTTAGTATGGTTCAATGTTTTTGTTTTTTTGCTAAGCCTCTGATTAGATTGTTTTTAGTAAAATAAAGGAATAACTTTTAATTCTTGATTTTTTTATAAAATATTTTTAAAGAGAAATTAAAATTTATTTTTTGATATAATAATAATGTAATGTAAATATTTATATTTTTTAATGTTATATGACTAACATAAACTTTTGACTAATATTCTTCCCTAACTCCCACGGACTCTGTGGTCTCTGGTTCTTACGGACTCGGCCTGTCAGAGTCCATTTTCACATGTCTATAAATCATCATTATAGATAAGATTATGATAAAACATTTTTAAATTTTTAAAAACTTCACAAACATCTAGGTTTAGTAAAAATTCCAAAAATTGTAAGAAAAGTTAATATCTAAGGAAATTATGTATGTGGATTCGTCCGCTTTTATTTTATACGAGTTGAAAATAAATACATAGTGGTTTTGGAACACGGATGTTATGTTTTTAGATGAATTTTTAAAGTTCATAGATTGACGTAGATCCGCTGGTTTTTGTTGTCGTTTATAGGAGGGACAAAAACATTATGTGATAAGTAGTTATTTGTTTTTCGACGAAAAAATTTTATACCCAAAAAATTTAAATTACATTTATTAAAAATTATTCTTTAAGAAAATTAAATTATCCATTTGTTTTTGTAGTAAGTAAATAAAGCGTATGATTTATTATAATTTACAATTTATGTTTTTTTTTTTTTGTGGTTTAAAGGAAATAAAAAAGAGAGAAAAGGAAGAAAAACATGTTTATGTTGTGAAAGTCAATTATATACGCACCGTCCGAAGAATTAAAATTTATGGTGGAGGCCGTTATGCGTGCGTAGTAGCTTTATGTTTCACATAAATAGAGAACTGAAAATTGAAAAATTGATTAGCATTCATACATTCTGATACGATAAAATCTCTCTTTCATATTTGGTAATATAATCGTATATATATCTGTGTTTTTATAGCAGCGTTATCGAGCGATCATTCGATGCGTTATATTACTTGATCTGGGTTCTTATTCACGAGGGAGTTCGGCCAGAAATCCTTATTCACGGCAAGTTACTATTCATCCGATCTCACGTTACCCGATGAAGCTATTCACTGAGTCTATTCACGCGAGAATTACTTTACGCCGGGAGTCTTGTTCACGCCGGAATTCTGTTCGCCGATTTTCTTAAAATCAAGCGGTAAAACGTTATCTGGGGTAAGTCCCTTTATTAAATAAGCTAAAATGTATTGTAGCCTATTGGCTCTACGTTTAATATTGACAGTGGTTGTTTAGCAGCATTATTTGATAAAGGCATAGCTGCTATCTAATATTGGGTTGGTTATCTGCGGGAAGTTTATTCTTATGCAGGGATGGTATGCCTGAAAATTTATTGATTTATTTTCGATTCGATGGATGACTCTGTCTAATATCGGACAGTAGCCTGAATGATTTATTTTATGTTTCTTTATTATTGATTAATATTTTTTGATGTAACTTTATAATCTTGTAAAATTTAAAGTTTTATTCATATCAAAGTTATTTGAGATTTAAAGAACAGGGTTTCATCCGGTGTCTCGCGATCTTGGTAGGCGCGTCGGATTACGTTAATACTCAAAAGTTATCGTAAACCAGAGTTTCGGAGATCTCACAATCAGTAGGATTTGTTGAAAATAACTTTTAAAAGTAATAAAAATAAATTAAATCATGTCATAATATTAATGTATTATCATATCATTTGAATACGGTAAAACGTTTGATCGCATGTTAGAATATTTCGATCGATTTTTAAAACCCCAACGATCGTCATGCTTTTCAGCTAGGAATAGTGATTTTTGATCATATCTGTCATCGTTCATTTCTTTTTCATTCATTCTAAGAAATTTGTTTATATATCATTTGTAATATGTTTATTTTGTTTAATGTTTTGTTTAGTTTTAATTATTGTATATTTATGGCTGTTATTTAAATTTTAGCGGAGAGTTTGCATAGCATGGGTTTAATGTTTTATGCGATATTTATGTTTATGTCGCTTTGTTTGTTTAAATATGTAATCGATTTAATAAACGTTAATAAAATAAAATTCGGTTTTATTTTTGATAATGAAATATTGAGAAACTTCGTTTATTCTCAAAATAAGCGTGCAATACATGTGGACCATGATATGGTATATCTTGGATCGGAAAAACTTTCAGATCATAAAGCAACCTTCACTCGGAGAAAGCGAAATCGTGATATTCACGAGGAAACATTTAGATGAAAATCAATTTGATTATCTTGTGGATAAAGAGCCAGCGAGTTATGGAAAGCTCTTAAAGAAAGGTTTGATAATCAGCGATAACTACCATGCTCGGATGAATGGAATGACGCGAGATTTCGGGATTATGAAAAGGTGGAGGCATTTAATTACCATGTTGAGGATAGATTGGAATATTGTGGAAAATGCATGCCGAGGCAAATCTTGAGAAAACTTATACGCTTTCATATATATCGCGAAACAATCAAATCGCGGATATAAAAGGTTTTCAGAGTTGATTGTGTTTCTTATGATAGGCGAGAAAACGATGAGCTCTTGTCGAAACCAATCTTCATTCAGATGCGAAGTGAATCTGATGGAAACAAAATATCTGAAGCGAGGATATCAAGCAAATCGGGGTCGTGGTAGTGGCGTGGCGTGGGCGTGGTCGTGTCGTGGGCGTGGGCGTGGGCGTGGTGGATTCACGCGAAAGGAAGTCTTTAAATGGATCGCAGCAATCTTTCAAAGGAAAGAAATTGAAAATCTGCGAGCGTGGCGTCACATTGCGATGCGGATCAAATTGATCCGAGTGTGTCGTCGCTCTTTGTAAATTATCTGAAATCGGCTCGAAAGGAAGGAAGTAAATTTAAATGAGAATCTTGAGGGCAGCGTCGCCGATTCTTGACTTTCTTGATGAGCAGAGGCTGAATATGTAAAAGCGGGTGTAGTGGCTAGCTGACGTTCAGATAATGATTAATAATTATGTCTTTTATTTTTGATAATAATATTATATTTTCAATAAATAAATCATGATTTCGTTATGAATTTTTTTGTGTGTTTTATTAATAATAATTGTTTGTGATTTTATTAATAATATTTATTCTGAAATGGATCATGTCTGAAAGGAAACGATGTCGATGAAATGGTAAGAGAAATATGCATCAGGATGGTGGAGCAACGAGAAGCGAATCTTCTCGATTTAAAATCGAATATATAATTGTTAACGATATCGTCTGCGGGCGTGATAGAAAGGCTGAGTAAGGATTTTCGTTCTTAAATGGAGCGAAATTTTCGTGCTTATATCGCTCCATGAAAAGGAATTTGTTGAGTTTTAAAACATATATCTTGAGGATATGATCTCGTCTGCGTGAGAATGGAAAGAAGTATATGTATATATTTTAGATGAATCGGGAAAAGTTATTAAAGAAAAATTACCAAGCTATGGTTTGCGTGACGTATATAGATCTGATAGAATCGCATCTTGTGGTTAAAAGAAATCAGGAAGATTTCATATTGTGGCGTGATCGCTGAGGTCAGAGCATGATGATGAAGAATAATAGAGAAGCTAATTAGTTCCAAAAATCAGGAGATTGATCACGGAAATAAAGCGTGTGTTGCGTATTCTCTTGGAAAATTCATAAGGCATTAAGCGCCAAGATTGATAAAGAATCAAATTCGTTGAGCGAATTGAGTGATATATGACCATTAAATCGCCATGTGGACCATTCGATATTTTATGGTTACGATTGGCCAGCGTCACGGAGAGATGGTCGCATGTTTATCATTATCATCGTAATATAGCATTTGCGAGATTTAGCTGAATAATCAGCGAGGCGCGTTCCCAATTATCCCATTAAAAGTTAAAGAGCAATCTTTGGTGAATTCGCATCCAGCATTTAATGATTCTTGTATGGTAGCGATTGAAGTTGAGCATCGCAGCGTATTCATTTCAAAATGGGTTGGTGAATCGATTAAGCATGCGATTAATTGCGAGGCCAGGTGATAATGAGATCAAAACTCGAACGTCGTATGGGGACGTCTTATTTTGCATGCGAAGCAATCGGATAAGAGTGCATCATAAATATTATTCACGTTCGGTTAGATCGAAGCAGAATATTTCTCATCTAGAATTTTTGGTTGTGCGGTATATGTGCATGCACCAGCGTCTGAATGGGACCTGAAGGGTTGGGAATATATATTGGTTGTGATTACTCATCGATCATACGATACACAGAACGAGGCGGAGATGTTTTTCGGCGCGTTTTCTTGGGTGTCATTTTGATGAGAAAGCATTCGGTTACAGGGAGAGAATAAACAAGTAGAGAAGGATATCAGTGGTGTGTGTCATTGTTACTTTGATCCTCCCAAGCATCGGGCTGGAAGTTCGACGGATCATCATCTGGAGCATTGCGAATCATTTCACGATGCGTTTGCGGAATCCGATGCTAAATCGCATCACCAGAATGAATGCTCTGCTCGTTGAAATACTGTGAAGGTGGAAGCGGATGATACTGCGTGAGTGCAAGCGCTGAGGCGTGGTAGACTGTTGGTTCAGGATAAAAATCACAGAAAAGAAAGGAAATGAAAATAATGATCAAAATAGCGAGAAAATATTTTGGAAGAAGCAATGAAAGTCATGCGTGGAATTCATAATCGAAGATAATCGATAATCACGAAGATAATCATGAGATTTCCATCAATTATGCCTCAAGAAAATATGGAATCGGCGAAGTTGATAGCATCGATGGCGTTTTCATATACTTATTCGAAAGGAAATATGTGATGAAACGATGATTTAGAGAAATATACGAATGTCGAGAAAAACATGGTAAAATGGAAGGATCTCTGAAGTTGAACTTGATTCCTCATAAGCAAAAGTATTCGGACTGTATGCTCACCTTTGAAGATGTGAAACAGTCGGATATAAATGGGTATTCGTTAGAAAGCGAAATGAGAAAAAGCGAGATTATGAGATATAAAGCTCGCCTTAGAGTTTTTACCAAGAGGATTCGAGGAAACATATTCTTGGATGCGATAACGTTTAGATTCTTAATGAATCTAGCGGTAAAGAGAATTTAGAAATGCGTGCATGGATGTAGTCGCGAACTGCATGGATGTTGAATCTTAATATCATATGAAAATTCGATGGGTTGAAATGCGGAAGCGTTAAGTTAAAGCAGAGAGTTATGCTGATAAAATTGCAAAGATCGTTATATGAATTTAAAGCGATGCAGGCGTATGTGGTATAATCGCGAGTGAGCATGATGAAAGAAGGATATGTAAGCAATCATGTATAGTGTGTTTCATCGAAAACAACATCCGGTTTGTCTTAATCGCGGTATATGTTGATGATCTAAATATGATCGGGCTGAAATCTGAGCGTCAGTGCTTGAAAGGAGAATTTGAGATGAAAGATCTCGAGGCGACAAGTATTGTCTTGAGTACAAATTGAAAGATCTCGAAAGGGTATATTTGTCGTCGATCGCGTATCAAAGAGTGTTAAAAGATTTAACATGGATAAGCATCTCTCGGACCTGTAGGTCGTGAGAACAGAATGTTCGTAATGATCCATTCAGACCACGAGGAAAATGAAGAGATCTTGGCAAGTGTCGTATCTAGATGCGATTGACTCTTATGTATCTGGTAATTGTCTTAGAGGACATATCATTTGCTTAACCTTTTAGCAGATATAGTTATCCTCTTGAAGACATTGGAATGAGATTAAACATGTTTTCGATATCTTGGTCGATTGATTTAGGATTATTTTATCACAACATTGAAATGGTGAAATGATTGGTTTTGCGGATGCGGGTTATCATAGGATCCCATGTAGATCAGACGGGATATGTATTTCACGATCGGAGCAACTGATATCATGGCGTTCGCGAGAAACAGAGCAATCTACTTGAATCATCTTTGAGATCATTCTTGCAGTAGTAGAGAGAATGTGTATGGTTGAGATCGTCGAGCGATTCAATCAGCGGAATCAAAACAGAGCAGCATTACATGAAGATAATCTTTGCGTGTGTATTTCAAGCGAAAGGATTAGTCAAAGTGATAGAAAACATATCCCAGTTAACACCGTATCTTAAAGCTTGAAAAGAATAAAGAAATTGAAATGCGATATGTCGGATAAATGCGGCAGACATTGCGATCTCTTCCGCCACGCCGGTGTTGAAACATGTCAGACGTTGGAATGCGTCGTGACGAGGCGTATGAGATGGCGTAATTCGAGGCTGCGTGTTGTCTTCTTTTTCGCTTATGAGGTTTTTGTCATGGGTTTTCACATAAGGGTTTTTAACGAGGCAGCAAAGGCAGCAAGCAAGCAGCCTTAGTGACATTGATGCCGAGGGAGTGTTGTGAAAGTCGATTATATCTTGGTCAGAAGAATTAAAATTTATGGTGGGCCATTTATGCGTGCGTAATGCTTCATTATGTTTTCACATAAATAGAGAACTTCATTTGAAAAAATTGATTCAATTTATACATTCTCTACTCGATAAAATCTCTTTCTTTTCATATTTCGGTAATATAATCATATATACACCGTTTTTATAACAGTTTAGACTTTGGTGGGAAAAAACCCTAAATCTTAACCCGAATACAACAACACCTGACCCGTTTCTTCTTCCCGCATTGAGCAGACACGATGTGCTCGGAGAACGAAGACTCTTCAGCAGTGCGACGGCGCGTGTCCTGCACCAAATGCTTCGACGCTCTCTGGTTCTGCTACTGTAAGTCTTCGTTTCCCCTCATCTGATCGCATTTTATGATTCTACATGTTCGATCTGCTACTGGTTCCAATTGGAAAATTGTTCCTACTGGGCAAGCAAAATTTGAACTTGATTGAGTTTTGATCCACGCTTAATAAACAATCTTTGCTTTGTCTTGTTTTTCGGAATTGAGCTATTCGTCAACGACTGATTTGTAGTTTACGAGCTTGTTTTGCCTGTTATAGACTAGAGAACCTTGGTCAGAGTTTAGAAATGATATAGCTTTACACCATCAAAGGATCTCTGAAACCATTTCCTCAATGTATGTTTTGTTGAAGGGATGTCTAGATGGTCCAACATAACCAGCAATGGCGATGAGACAGGAGAATGTTGGGTACAAAAAAATTGGCATAGTCTTAGAAAATTTAGCAAGTTGTATCGATTTGTCGCATCACTTTCTTGTTTCTTAAATATGCTAGGGGAAATTCGACAGATGTTTCGCCTTTTAGGAAAGAACATCTTACCAACTAAACCATTGGTACTTGTGTCTCTATTTGCTCCATCTGTTTGCATGTTTTGTCCGAGGGTCCTATGATGTAGACTAATTTAAAGACCATCTCATGTATATATAGTTATTAATCCTATTCTACAAGATATGGAATTTTCTGGTATGCTTTCTGCATTCTCTTCTCTGTTAAATTATGTTTCTGCTGTTTGTGTTGCATTCACTTCATCTATAATGTTCTCTTGCTCCATTGACCTAAGCTATACCTTTTTTCTTCCTTTTGACATCGAGTTTCATAGATTGACTCAGACAATCTCTTTGCAGCACCATTTTACCAAATGCAGCAGTATTACCGGGTTGGCAGACTTGATGATTGTACTAAGAAGTTCTCTGATCTCTTTGATTGTCTTTCCTTAAAGACAAAAAAAGCTTCTGAAGCCGAGGTTTGTAGCTTCTTTGATCTTGCAGTTGGTTCATTCTTCATTACTTTTGTCTACTCAAGAGGATATTAGATCATCTATTGGATATCACATAGACTAGCTAATCTCAAATAACCACGATTTGGAGTTATGTAAATCACACTTCTTTTAAGTTATGATTCAAATTCGGTTTTACTTGGTGTAGCTTTTATGTTCTGCATCAATTCTTTATTTGCGGAAAAAGATAAATATGGACATTGTTCTTCTGCACCATGTCCAATATTACACAAAACATTGGTTCAGGTTCCACTGTTTATGTAATTAATGTGTCTGTTATGTTCCAAGATATTTAAGGCCTGACAAATGCAGAAAATTCTTGAAGAGCAAGAGATGGCAGATGCGGCAAAGCATATCTGGATTATGCGAACACAGGAAGAAGCTTCAAGTCATTGGAATGAGACTTTTGGGCATTTGGATGATCCAAACTGTTAGAAGGTACAGTCTCATGCTTTCCATTCTCTACTGCATTCTTGACAGAGATTTTTACTTCCAAGAAACTCGATGTCTGCTAGAGGTCTGCAGATTATTATGCCGGATAGAAAAAGCTTTTTGTCATCGCTTACCGTGAACATTTTGAGCAAACTTAAGTTATACCTCAATCTCCAAAGAAGCGCACCTCGAAAGATGGAGGGATGTTTTAAGATCATTTATTGGACTGTCGATGTATTTGTACTAAATACTTATTTCTTTATGTAAACGGGATATTAGTATATTAGTACTAATTTTTTCCTTTTATTTAAATACTTTCTTTAGTATATTACTACTAAATACTTTAGTTTAAGAAGATGTAAACGGAATATAATTTAAGGTAAATGGTAAGTTTTATCAAGGATATTTTTTAAAAAAAATTATTTAAAATTATCTTAATCAATTCATCAAAGATTTTATTCTGAAATATTGATATCTTGCAAGATCAAGATTTAATTCTGTTTTTTGGTGCTAATAAATTTACAATTATAATCTTAATTAAAAAATTAACAAATAGTCTTCGTATCAATGACATAAAAAAGTAAATATTAACATATTTTAAAATTATTTTTATAAGCCTACTTCCCAGATATGCTACAAAATATAAAAGGAAAATTAAAACTTAAACTATGAAGAAAGAAATTTTTTTTAACAATAATTTATTTTGTCAAACCAATATACGATGGATCGAAAGCTGAAAAAAAGATCCAACGGTGGAGAAAGCTGCTTAAGATTGCAGAACCAAAAGAAGGAATCTAACGGTGTAAGGAATAGCGTCAAACCTAAGCCAAAAAACCTCCCAAATTCTCTCCTTTTAAAAACCCCATCTCTCTCTTCAGTCCCTCTCGCCGCATCGCTTCTTAAACCTCGACGCACACCATCATCGCCTGACTTCGCTTCTCCTCTCTCGAATTCCCATTAACATGGTGACCCTTCTCTTCACTTTTGCTGCTGATTTATTCGTCTTGTAGGATTTAGATTTCGTCGTTTCTTGATCTAGGATTTTTCAGAGTCTCAGATCTCACGAGATCGCTTAATTTCGTTGATGAATCTTTCTTCTTTTTTTTTTCTGGTTTTCTAAATTCTTTGTGAATATCTCTTGTTCAGGCTCTACCCAACCAGCAAACAGTAGATTATCCTAGCTTCAAGCTCGTCATCGTTGGTGATGGAGGCACAGGTACGGTACTCTTCGCCGTCTCTTTGATCGACTGATCACTGTTTTGTTTTGTGTGTATGAAATTTGATCTTCTTTTCATTATCTCTACCGGAAAATATTCTTGTTTGAGAGACGGATTTGAGATTTTGATTGTTGTACTGATTGGGATGTAAGATTGGTTTTTGATAATATCAATACTTGGTTACGTTGATGAGCTCCTATGTAAAGAAAACAGTACGTACTAGACCTTTGTTGAGTAGATTTTGTGATATTGATTCTTATATAACCCGCAATGTTGTTTTCAGTGGTTCATTTTTAGTATGGTTCAATGTTTTTGTTTTTTGCTAAGCCTCTGATTAGATTGCTTTTGGTGGTTGTACAGGGAAAACAACTTTTGTGAAGAGACATCTTACTGGGGAGTTTGAGAAGAAGTATGAACGTAAGTATAGCAAAAGATTGCTCATGAATGCACAGTTTCTATTCTTTATGTCTCTATCTGATTCTGATGTTGAGTCCTAATCTTGTGTGTTGCAGCTACTATTGGTGTGGAGGTTCATCCTTTGGATTTCTTCACAAACTGTGGCAAGATCCGTTTTTACTGCTGGGACACTGCTGGACAAGAGAAATTTGGTGGCCTAAGGGATGGATACTAGTAAGTAGACCGATCTCCATTGATAGGTTGAAGTGTAGAGTCGATCTAGAGTATGCATATCTTGGAATAGCTCTGGTTAGGGTTTGAAATCGGCAACCGATTTGTTACCTGGACATTGGGAATAGGATTTGTATGTTGTTGAAGTAATCTCCTAAGATTACTATGTATATTAGAGTATACAATCTCACATGCTATGTTTGCAACTGATTTGTCACCTGGACGGTAGGTTTAGGACTTGAATGATAATGGTTGATTTGATTTGCCGTTTGGATATATAGCTAATATGTAATTTTCTTGCAGCATCCATGGTCAATGTGCTATCATAATGTTTGATGTTACAGCAAGGCTCACATACAAGAACGTTCCGACATGGCACCGTGATCTTTGCAGGGTGTGTGAAAACATCCCGATTGTTCTGTGCGGGAACAAAGTCGATGTGAAGAACAGGCAAGTGAAGGCAAAGCAAGTTACATTCCACAGGAAGAAAAATCTACAGTATTACGAGATATCTGCGAAGAGCAACTACAACTTTGAGAAGCCTTTCTTGTACCTTGCTAGAAAACTGGCTGGAGACCAAAACCTTCACTTTGTCGAGTCACCAGCTCTTGCTCCACCAGAGGTTCACCTTGACATTGCTGCTCAGCAGCAGAACGAGGCCGATCTCGCAGCTGCCGCAGCTCAGCCACTCCCTGATGATGATGATGATGCATTTGAGTAAATCTTCCAAAATGTCTGCCGTGGTTTCTCTATTATGTTGTTTTGATTTGATGTTACATATAAATCAATCGGTCTTTAACAAAAATTGGGGAATTATATTGGGATTGTTCTGTTTGGGACCCAAAGAGAGTTTGCATCCAAGTTTTTTCTGCCCAAAAGAATATGCCGGTTATTGCAAAACTGTTTCCACCACTTTTCTATTACTTTGCGTTGATGGATTTCTGATGCGACTATTTAGCTACTTGGTCGTATAAACCTTATATGAATCAGCATTCGGCATAAAAATATTATATTTAGCTGTGCAATTTGGAATTGTTTGTTAAGTCATTAGTGTTTCAAATTAATGCATCTCTCATAGGCCATGGCATGAATCATATGTACATTGCTAGTTTTCCTCTAATCCAACACACAAAAAAAGGAAAGATGTTCGCATTTACATTCACAAGTTCGGAATTAATCAAAAACCCTGAATAAATGTTGATTTAAATCCCAACTTACTCCGCACTGATATATATAGTAAACTTTTCTTAACTTTCTGATTACCCAACTTTTATTTACTTTTGCTATTTTGGTCACTTCGTTAAGTCAACTGACAGAACAAATTAACGGAGTTTAGTCTCCGTTGAGAATTTATATTAAACGCAAAACGACGTTGTTCTGATTAAAATAATATAACATAAATATAAGACTTGAACCCCTTGCCTCTAGGATAAATAAGCGATACATTATGTAAAATTATGTACAGTGTATGTGTAAAATTATCAATAAAATGTCTTAGCTTAGTTGGTAATGTGTGGATGATTTATCCTAAAGGTAAGGGGTTTGTGTCTCTTATTTGTGTTATATTTTTTTATCAAAACGACGTCGTTTTGCATTTAACATAAATTCTCAACGGAGACTTAACTCCGTTAATTAGTTCCGCTAGTTTACAATGACATGGCTAAAATGACAAAGTCAATAAAAGTTGAGTATTTGATCAGAAAGTCAAGAAAGATTCACTATCTATATCATTGGGGAGTAAGATGATATTTAAATCAACCAAATGAAAAAGTTGGGCATTAAAAGGTATTTTTTCCTTTGTACAACCTAACCTCAATTTTATTCTATGTAACACAAACTCTAGTTGTCAATGCTGCTGCTGCTATCTGTATGTTGTACTGTTGTCATCAGAGAGAAGGTTTCGTATCTGCATCAGATGTTCCTCATTCGAAATGTTCAATCTGAGACGGAGATTTGTAATCCACGTTTCTTGTTCCCAAGTTATAATTGGTCCAGATGCGTGCAACCTCTCGATACTGCATCGATATGCATCCAACTCTAACCTATGAACATCAGCTGCCTCTGAGCCTTTTCTTGGAATCCCCAACTTCTTGATCTTCATGCTTCCGTAGCCACAAGACGATGACTCTGTGTCACTAGTGTTACCAGTTTCTATGGGACTGAATGAAACAGCACTGAGACCATCCGTATCCATGCTACAACTACCAACAGAAGAAGCAACACTATCTCTATCTTCTTCTTCTTCTTCACGAAACTTTGGAGGATAAGCAGCTAAAACTCTAGTTTGATTGTGCGGTTCAACCAAAGAGTAAGTCCGTTTCTTTAGACCTTTTGACAAAAGTACATCAGATTCATCGAGCTTGTCTTTGCTCTCAGATGAAATGTAGTCGCCTTTCGGATTCACCTTTCTCCTTAGTTCTCCTGTTGAAGTCTGTGCGCTTAATCTTGATGTACCCTTCAGCCAAATGGTATACCAAACAAAATGTCAGCTCAAAAACAGACTTCGAAAGATATAGTCACAGAGGAAAGAAACAAGTACCTGTCCGATCATGATCCACTCGTTGTCTTGCCAAGATTGTCTAACCCGAATGTCGGATTTAGTTACCTTGAACTTCAGTGAGGAGCCAAGTAATCTAATCAAGAAACAACCTTTTTCCAAAACCTTGGAAACGATTGCAATCTTCCACGAACAACTATCGAAAACCTCAAGAATGTCACCAGGAGTCCAAGAATCTAGGACTTGTAAACGAGGAGGCTGGGGCCTCATACTCTTTCTCGGTACCCTCACCGTACCATCATCTTTATCATACATGACAGTGTAATAATGCCCATTTCCCGATATTATCTCTGCAGACCGCCAGGCACCAGATGGAACCGATGATTTGCTCAACACTTCAACTTTAGTTCCCTTCTTGAATCTCATCATTACTGTTTCAAAAAACACCATAATGTGAATATCTTTTCACATTCCAACTGCATATAAGATCAGAATTTAACATAACATACGCTAAAAGTCTGGCCTTTAACAATCATTCTAGGCAAAAACTCAAGTTCTTATCCAATAAGCATTCCCTTGACTTGAAGCCACAAAACAAGATAAAGCCAATCACAAATCAAAAATAGTTTTTTTTGATGATCCTGATAAGCGCAAATGCAGAAATAAGTTGGACCAATAAGATCCATTAGAATTCTTTCACATCCAGAAACTTCAACTTCAATCCATTGGTATAAACATATCAGATTCTTTTGCTTCATAAATCACTAGATTGCAGAAAAGTCCTCAATTGCAATTTAACCAAATGGATACAGATGTTGAATAAATTGAAAATATAGTATGATGACTCCATTTCAAGGATCAATCTTCATTACTTAGAAATTGATTAAGGGAAGAGAATCACTACATAAAATCTTTAAATTTGCATCGTTAAGCGGACATCAAAGAGAATTAAAACTCAAAAATTTCAAAAAAAAAAGTTTGTGATTACCTTAAAACGAAGTTTTAGGTCAGTGAATGTTTAGCAGGCAAAGAAAGCCATGAATGATTCTTCTGCTGTCAGAAACAACAAAGCTTCAGTTATTTGCTTTTTTTTTTTCTTGTCCTCTTTGATTTTCTGGGCAACCAAACATGGATCAAAGGGGTGTAAATAAAACAAAATTAAAACGTATTTGCAAATAATTATAAAAAGGAAAAAAAGATTAATTTTATATTCCACATCAGCAAGCCAAAACTAAAATCAATGATTCACTTAAATTTTAAATGCAAAGATTTTTAAAATGAAGAAGATAATTTTTCAAGTTGCGATCCTGCAAATGAAGAAAAGCATATTTATCCACAACCCGCATGAGAAATGGCCTTTTGCATTTTATTTGATATAAGACTATTTTTAAAGAGTTTATAATAACCAACCATAATTGAAAGTTGAAAGGTATTTGAACACTAGTCTCTCAACATATATGGTAAATTATTTAGTCAATAGACCACTATAAATTGGTTAATTGTTTCCAAGTTTGCGTTGATTTTTTTTCTTTCTAGGAGTGGTGTATAGCATTCAATTAATTCAGTATATGATTTTGATATGGATCTGATATGAGTTGATAAAAAAAAAAATATATATATATATATTAAATGGAAAAAAGAATTGTAAACTACTAGACAAGTATAAATTTGATCACCTCGTCCGAAATTTGTCGTTATTGTCATCCATTTGAGTGTCGATTGAATTGTCTTGTTATGTTAAAGAGATGGCCACATATACACATATCAAATTGAAAACACCAAAAATTGTATAGAACAATAAATAATGCATGTCTTAAACAGAGATATTGTAAAAGGTATTTTATTTTACAGGCAGATTTTATAATACGTTATAATAGCTGGTAATGTTGTCGAAATATAGGCTGCAACCGTGGAAAGAAAAGTCAATTGTCTCTTAAGTGCATAGAAATAAGTAAAACAATTGCTGATTAAATAATTCCTAATTACAATTAGTAAAACACACATGAAAAAGATATTTTCTTTATAGAAAAGTTTAACAATAGTCATAACTTGAGTCTATATACTGACTCCATTGATCGTTTTGGTTCAGATAACTTATTTTGGATTTGGTTTGTGTGATTACTTTTTCGGATTTTCCTATAAGTTGGACATATCAAATACTTACACACATGTACTTAATTATCGGATAATTATTGAAATTGTATTGCCGCGTTAGATATAGAAATGTATTCTGCAAATCATATACAGTTAGTTTATCAATATATAGACGTTACGTTATTTGTTTGTTTCTTGGTGAGCACGAGCAAAGTGCGTGTTCGGGTGTGCCAAATGTGTCGACATAATTACTTATATTAAAAAAAGGTTATGAGAAAAAGAAAAAAATGTAATGGGGATGGTCTGGTCAGGTCAGGTCAGGTGGCTTTAGAGATTGGGTCATTTGTAGAAATAACTATTTTGGATAAACATTTTTTTTTTTTGGTCAACACTATTTTGGATAAACTAGTTAAGAATATAGCACCTTAATGTATTAACTATTTTGGTCAATTAGTTTCTTCCTACTTGTCTATAATTTGCAATGAGCTCATGAATGAAAGATGAATGAAGGGTGTGAAAGATTTTATTCATACGTATAATCAAAAACATAATCCAAAATCTTGTCTACTCGTAAAAATTTATTAGAAAAACACACTTTTGTTTTGGCTTTTCTTGATAGAATGAAGCAGTGGCTATATTAGTGCGCTTTCCACGCATGAAACTTCACTCTTACATCCTTCACTTCTGATCCACTCTAAAATCGAAGCACAGTCCTCTCGTCTTACGAAATGCCTTCATTAACAGATTCACAAACCATTACCCAAGGGAATATAATAACCAAAAGAAAGAAAGCCTAATTGAGTGTTATCTTTGATCTTTGTACCTGTTTCTGGAGCGGTACTGCTTTAGTTCAGTAGCTTCTCGAGAATCTCTTACGTCTTTGCTCATTCTCACTGACTCAGGTATCTCCAGCGTCTCTTCTTCATTCTCATAAGCATCGTAAATGCATTCAAGTATCATATCCTGGGAGAACAACAAATTATCACCATGCGCTTGATTGACACTAAACAATAGTTATATAAGAGCTTGAATAGAACATAGAGCCTCTTTAAGTTTTTAAACATATACCAGAGGTTTAGAAGCATTAAGCCAGTGGTACATAGGCTCACACCGGAACCATGTCATTTGCCTTTTTGCAAAGTTTCTGCGTATCAAGCAAACCAAGTCTACCGATTTTAGCTTTAACCTTTAGAGCAGTTATTAGAATAAATTTTAAGAAATTAATACAAAACGATTGTTCACGCATAGACGTTACTCTGAAACTCTAATTAGTTATCACGCGAGGAGCCAAACGGGCAGGCCAGCCCGACCCACTTTGCTTGCTTCTCCTACCTTAACACGGATTTTACTAGGATTGCTTTGAAATACTGACGAAATATTCCTTTAAAAGCGATAAGAAAGGATAACATGGCTTCTTTAAATTTATAGGAGAAAAAGTGAAGAAATGAATCCATGTGAAAGAATAGAAAACAGAACTTCGATTTTCATTTATTCTCAATCACTATTTCGTCCAAAAGCGTATACACTAGATATTTCAAGTCTATGTTAGGGAATCACCTGGATGCTGTCTGAAATTTGTTCAAGAAACCATAAAACTCTCTAGCGGAACTTTCACCCCCGTATCGACGACATTTCAATAGATATTCCATGGCCTGAAAACAAGGAATCATATTTCCATTGTTGATCCAAAATGGTATCAAAGTACTAAAGTACAGCAAATAAATTTATATTATGAACTCGTAAAGTATAGCAATAGCAATTTTTCAACTCGATAAGAATGGACTTCCTTTCTGAACCAACTTGGTATATGTGGATGATGATATGCTAATAGTAACAGCTATATGTTTAAAGCCAAAAAATAACTGTTATATTTCATGGCGTCATGAAATTTCTAGAACCAAATCCATATTCTTCACTGAACTGGACATGCTGCAAAATTAACAGCTACAATCCGCTGCAGAGCTTTTGGCTAATTATAATGACCATGCAATAAATTACCACAAGAAACCCTTCTCTTTTCAGTTCGTTATGCACAACCCAGTACAGAAAAAAAGAGTTTACCTGTCTGTACCCAATGGCACGAGTTGCAGAATTTGTGTTTGGAAGAAGACCAAGATCAAGAAGCCATCTAGCTTCTGACAAAACTCCATTGGATCCTGGAGTTGAGAGATAAAGCATCAAGGAAAGATGAACTCAGAAGCAATGCCAGGCAAACATATATATAATTGCATACAACACAGCAAAGAGCATGCAAACTGTCTTTTATTTGGTTATAATTAGAAGAATCAGATAAGAAAAGACTTATTACTGTAAGGTGCCATGGGGCTGCAATTGTATTCTTGCAAGTTATTACTAATTAAGTAGTTGCACTTATTTTTACCTGAAAGCATGTCTTCACATCTGAAATCAATAGATCTGTAGAGAGCAACCCGTGGGGTTGACAGGAAAAAACAAAGGAAGTCATAATCCAAATCTGTCTCTATGTTTTGGACAGAGATATCAGCAGATGAACCGTCCTCAAGGAAGTCATCGGCATTAGGAGAATTTAAATTTTCTCGAAAAGAATCATATGGAATGCGAAAGGAAGACGGAGGAGATCCAGTTGACTGCCAGGAAAAAAAACATTCAAAGCAAGATGAATAATGCATACAATCCAGAATAAAACAATATGATAGTTCATCAACCTATCGGGCAAGAAATCATTTATCTACAGGAGCAAGACAATTCGAAGCAACTCCTTCAAGCAGACGGTTGAAGTTAATAATTGTCAAACCTTGAGTATCTCGAGGCTACGCCGTAGTCTGTACCAATCATTACGAGGTAAAGAACAGGCTTTTGGATCACCAGCATTGACCACCAATTCAACAGCTGCTTCCCAGTTATGTTCGGTTTGAAAATCAACTAGCATATCATGGACCTCAGCGATGACTTCTGGAGAAGGTCTAGGCACATCCGGCTTCCCATAGATAAACCTAACATTAACAAGAGCATGATGATGGTGAGATTAAGATTTTGCAGTATATTTTGATTGCTTTTAACATTATACGAAAGGGCACTAGACAAGTATATAATCTACTGCCATACCATCGCAGGTACAATCCAGTGCCACCCGTAACTATGGGAATGCGCCCTCTATTAAGAATATCTTTGGTAGCTTGCCTTCCATCATTAAAAAATTGCCCCACAGAGTAGTCTGATAAAGCATAAAAATGTGAACTTTCTGGATTTTTCATACATGAGTCTTAGAAATATTTACATTTGTGGCATTTGCAACATCAAAAGAGCTAAAAAAATAAACCTTGAGACGGATGCAAAATGTCGATAAGATGATGGGGAACCTCCTGATAATTTGTAAAACATACAATGTCAAGCTCAAAGGTCTACACTTTCCTGTGATTCACGGCACCAAACATGAGATCAAATGAATAAATCTTACCAAATATTTCAGAAGGATACCTTTCTATCGCTATCTGATGGCTTAGCTGATCCAACATCAAGGCCTGTATACACCTGTGGTTGGGCAAAAACAAAAGCAAGACCTTTTGAATAACACCAATCATAGATGAAAAGTTCTGGAATTGATCAAACTAAAAAGAAGTTAAAACTTAAAAACTTCAACTTTAGCATTTCAGATACAATTGGGTCCAAACCAATTAGCCTCAACAAGGGTTCAAATTAAGATTTCTTGTCACTTCTACTGAGCTGTAACTTATTTAGAGAGTACAAGTAGGATTGGGGAAAAGAACGGACCTGAACGGAGTCAGCACTGATGATTTCGCCATTGAGACGCTTGGCGAGCTCCATGGCAAGTCTGCTTTTTCCGGCGCCGGTAGGCCCAGAAATCACAATAACCTTCTCCTTTTCAGACTTTCTCTTCTTACTCCTGTTCAGAGGAACAGAGCAAGCCGTGGCTCCGCAGAAGCTCCTGCGCAATGCAAGGCTCGGCGGTTGCAGCCTCAAGTAACACGTACGGGTCAAAAACACGCCACTACTAATCACCATTATAAACGGATAAGAAGCTTTAAACCCTACAAATTCGGAAGCTAGAAGAAATTTGCTAAGGAAATAGGTTGATGGATGGAAGGATGACCCGCGCAAATGCTCATCTGGAAGAGAGATGAAGACACTGAGCGATGGATTAGATTAGAGAACTACGGTTCGGTTAGGTTTACAGATTAACCGAACCCAAATTACGAACCGATATGGAAACGGTTTAGTTAAACCGAAACGTTTTTAAATAAAATGTTTTTTGTGTTACCATAAATTGGAACAATTACATAATTTTTTTTTAATCAATCACGGTGGACAAGGTATAGGCTTTTAATGGTCGGCGGGTAGGATTAGACTGGTTCAATCCATTGTATATTGGAAGATAAAATGTGGATTACGAAACCAGACCGTGCATAAAGATATATCAAGAATTAACATGTAAATTTAGTCTCATTCTTCAATTACAAGGAGGTTAGTTTATTGATGTAGTGTGGAATCTCATTCTAGATGACTTCAAGAGATCTAGAAGATGCGTCACAGTTATCTGTATGTTGTTTAATCGAACAAGTCATGTCCTTTGTAGCCACGAGGCCCACGACTAGTCCGGGATCAAAAAAAATTCTTATTTCATGGCCATCCCGTGAGCCGTGAAAGTTCATACTAACAAATAAATAATCCAAATTAGAGGCAAATACTGTAATTAAAACTTATAGATATCAAGTGATCACAAATTAACAAAGGTCATTCCTTTACCTGGCGTAGGTTAATAGTAATTATACAGTTGCACTTGAAAAAACCCAAAGAACAAAAGCACATAGAAAAAGAACAAGAGGGATTATGTGAATAGCTCTCTCTCCATTAGTAGACTTGTAAATATTGTTGTGAAGAGATAGTTCCTTCTTGGGGACATCGTAGACCACGAGACCGTCAGGGCTTGCAAATTCCGGCGAGAGGTTAATCAAAAACTCTTCGGATGGCCGAGAACTTATCTGTAACCTCTGCATCGTGTGGCTTAATTTAGACTTTGAAACTATGTTGTACTAACGCTGTCTGCTTATATGGTTTGTGACAACTTTGCAGTTTTATATGTATATCACAATTTTCTGCATTATATATATAAGATGTCAAAAGTCAAAGCGTATAGTATGCTCTGAGGTATTTATTGTTGCATGCAAACTCCTGAAGTTATGGCTGAAGTTATGATGAATATGATCGGTGAACTTTGCTTTCAAAGTTTAAAGTTATTAAAAACAACTTTTGATGGTAAGACTAAGATTCGGTTAGCCTTCCAAGAAGAGTTGTGCGATTTGAAAATGAAAGAAAATCACAATTCTTTGCATATGTTATGTACCCTTTTGACCTTATGCAATTAAAATATATAATTTGGTTTAGATTGAGCATCAAAGTGTAGTATTCAATAAGGAAAATTTAGAAGATGATCATCTTATATAATATTTTGAAATGTTAATCTTATTTTTAAAACTTAATCTATATATTAATTTAATTTATCAAACCAAAATTTTCCTTCTTAACTGAAAACATATACTACATAGTTAGTTTTAACCAGTAATAATCGGGTCATTGAGCGTTGACAAATACTAGTTAAACTCTTTCAAAACTTTAAGATTTGTGTTTGATTGGAGCGAACTTGAAGGCGCACATGTGAATCTTTTCCTCAAGTCAAAATGCGCGTTCATATGACACTAGACTTCTTAATTTTCTATATTTTTCTATCGTAATAAGCATAAACTAATATATAGTTACGTTAGGAATATATGCTATACCATAATATCAAACAATCTTTTTTTTTAATTAATCAAGAAATTCCAGGCCTAAATGCACCAGACAAACTTTTCTTTTGTTATATACATCACATATTAATATTTTCTTTAGTTATATACATCACATATCCAACCGCTGCACTCGCCTCAAGTTGTATGGACGAAGGTACAGAACTAAGAGTATCATAAACCTTACACCTAAGTCCAATTTTTAACTCTTGGTCTCTTACTAGCGAATTAGAAAGATTGGTGTTACATATATTGCATGCATATCCAATCTTTCTATCTCCTGATTAAAAATTTAGAATAGTTATTTAAAGAACTTGCTCTATCTCTTGATCCTTTTTGATTACTCATTTGATAATGTAATCCCTACTTGGCTACAGCCACTGAATAAGGGTGGTGTGCCCACAGGGTAAACTTGATATTTTTATATGAATGAAGCAGTTTATTGTGAAAAGAAAAAAAACCATTTTCCTTAGGGATGAGATTACTTGAAAAAAAAACATTTCCTTTTGAATAATCGTGCTCTACTCAATCTTGATCTGGCTATTCCTTTCTTGTGACTAAAGCTTTTAAGTGAATAGCTAGTTTTAAATTTGAAGAAGTCAAAATTTATGATATTGTGAAGAATACAAAATGAAATTGAAGCGTAGCGTCGGCAACCAATGGTTAGGGATATCGTAGGGCTGATATCCGTTGACCAATCAATGAAGGAAGAAGCCAAAAGGTTTTTAACTAACAGCAACAAAACGTTGACCAATTCAAAAACTAGCCACAACGATGCTTTTAATTGCATAATTATGTTGAATTGCATATACACACTTTAACTCGAATATGAGTTGTTCAAGTCCATAACATTTTCTTATTGCTATCATAACAAAAACAGTACATTTTAGTATTAAATTATTCCATTTCAGCTACAATTTCAAAGCCAACAAATGCTCACTTCCTTCAAATAATACATTCTATTATTGGATATTGCTATGATAGATAAATCATCCCAAAATATCACATCTGATCTGAAATCTGTTACAAATGTTCATATACGCTTAAATTTTTTTTATCTATACTATACATATATATATGTGTATATACAATTTAATAAGAAATATATGCATATATTAATTTTAAAATTTTGTTAAATGTAAAAACCGGTTATATTAATTACATAATCAATCTGCATGCTGCTTATTGATTCGTAGTGTTAACCCATTATTAATCGTTGCTAAAAAAAAAACATTATTAATCCGTTTAACCGATATGCACAATCCAACGTGGCAATTTTCCCAAAGATTCGAATATTTTTTTCAACACCCACCCGATCGGTTCAATAAGACAACTTGGCACAGACACAACTTGCAGATGCTAATTAATGGCGCTCTTTTCAGATAATTTATGACAAACCTAACCTATATTAATGTACATTTTACATGACTCTATATAACTATCATTAATTAATTAATTGGTGACTATTTTACTAGATTTGACCATGAATTCATCCAAAACTATTTCAATTTAAATGTTTCTTTCGGGTTTGGATATTTATAAATTAGATATTATTATTCAAAATACGGAATATAACGATAGCAATATTCAAAAGTTCAAAACAATGACTTCTAATTTGTTCAAAAAATATAATTCAGCGAAAAATTTATAAAATATAACTCCCATGAATTTTTTGGTCTAGTTTGAAAAATTCCATGATCCTTGTTCTGGCCACGAGAGTGTTCATCTGAAAAAATGAAGTCAGAGAAGCTCTAAAGCCCTCTAATGGAGGACAAGAAAGCAAACATAATCGCTACTATATCAATCTTAGCCCTTCTCGTGGTGATAATAGCCGCCCGAGTATCTCTAAAACTCTCCAAAACATTCTATCTCATCGCCGGCGTCGACATTTCGTTGATCCTCGCCGTGATCTGTTTCCTCATAATCCGAAACCGTTACAACAAAGAAAGAAAGCTCTTGGTATCAAGATTCCTCTCTGAAGGCAGAGAGCTACGAACCGAGTACAGTTTCTTGAGAAAAGTCGCCGGAGTCCCGACAAAATTCAAACTCGAAGATCTTGAAGAAGCCACCGATGGATTCAGATCTTTGATCGGAAAAGGCGGTTCTGGTTCGGTGTTTAAAGGAGTTTTGAAAGACGGAAGTCAAGTTGCGGTTAAGAGAATCGAAGGAGAAGAGAAAGGAGAAAGAGAATTCAGATCCGAAGTAGCTGCCATAGCTTCTGTGCAGCACAAGAACCTAGTTCGTCTCTTCGGTTATTCGTCTGCGATTAGCGCGAATCGTCCGAGATTCCTTGTTTATGAGTATATCGTAAACTCGTCTCTCGATATCTGGATATTTCCGCAGAGAGGAAACAGAAGAAGATCCGGAGGAGGATGCTTGTCTTGGGACCAAAGGTATCAAGTTGCAATAGATGTAGCTAAAGCTCTGGCTTATCTTCACCATGATTGTAGATCAAAGATCTTGCATCTTGATGTTAAACCCGAAAACATTCTCCTAGATGAGAATTACCGAGCAGTTGTAACCGATTTCGGACTCTCTAAGCTAATTGCTAGAGATGAGAGCAAAGTTTTAACGGATATCCGTGGGACTCGGGGGTATTTAGCCCCCGAGTGGCTTCTTGAACACGGTATTTCGGAGAAATCCGACGTTTATAGTTACGGAATCGTGTTACTTGAAATGATCGGAGGACGGAGAAGTATTTCAAGGGTAGAGGTTAAGGAGACAAAGAAGAAGAAGTTAGAGTATTTCCCAAGGATTGTGAACCAAAAGATGAGAGAAGGGAAAGTAATGGAGATTGTAGATCAACGGCTGATAGAAGCCAATGAGGTAGATGAAGAGGAAGTGATGAAATTGGTATGTGTGGCTCTGTGGTGTATACAAGAGAAGTCTAAGAATAGGCCTGATATGGTTATGGTGATTGAGATGCTTGAAGGGAGAGTTCCGGTTAACGAGCCGCCGGATTCAGATGTTGTTGTGGTCGATCTTTTGGCGGCTGATGATGATGCGACTACAGGCCTTCGACGGGTTATAGATATCCCGAGACTGCAAATTCAGAGGGAGAGGAATTTCCGTTTACCTTCCTTTTGCTCTAGTATCATATCTCCCATTTCTCCGCGCTAGGATTTTCTTCATATTGGTTTTGTTTCAACCTAAAACTGAGAATGCTTGGTGTGTTACCATTCATCCTTTGATATGTAATAAACACAATTTATAACCAAGATTGAACAAAGTAGGTTGAGTAGCTAGATAGGTTTTTAGTTGCAAGTATACTCATTACCAATTGGTTTTCAGTTTAAATCCATGAAACTTAACATAATATTAGAGCCTTTCAGTCCTATCCAAACCAAAATTGATATGATCCAAAAATTGGTTTGATTGATATACCCAAAATTGGCTCGTCTGATCCGACCCAAAATTGATCCTATACTAGAATAATATCGAGACGTATAATGAATCTCAAATCGAAAGTATCATTCCGGTTATTGCTAATTGGTTTTGAAAAGAAAGTTAATGAAGCTTAGCATCAACATTCTTCTTAGCTTTTAGCTCTTACTAACCATGATGAAATTTCACTTTGTCAAAATCATTCATCCTCTCCCTGTAATTTCCCTTTTGTGGGATTTATATTTGTTTGAATAGTAAACATTTTAGACGCACAACACCAAATACATTGTGGCTAGGAGCCTAGAACGAAAAGTTTCGATTGAGAACTTTAGGGACAATTATTGGTTCATTGATTTATAAATTCATATGAAATTTGGAAATCCTTATTGATTTTAAAATCAGACATATGAATTTTAAAATAACATGGTTTACCCACGGATTTGAATACTTCTATTTTTCACTTGCAAATCCATTTAAAATCTAATGTGCATTTTGAAATCCAACATTAAATCATTAAACGAATAAACACATTATTTTAACTAGTATTTAGAAATCAACGAATGAATAACACATGATTTCAATAAATATTTTAAAACCAATAAACTGCTTTGAATTTCTAAATAAGTTAAAATTCATGAACCAATAAATTCCCCTTAAACCGAACTTGGTTGTTCAAAGTAAACCGAATCTCTACTTCTATTATTGAGGCATAGACTGAACAAAACAAAAAGTTTGGGGAAAAAAGTGAAAAGAATAAAAAATGATGGGCGCTAAGGCAAACATAAAAGTGCAATCCACATTAGATTTTTATGGATTGTTGCTAAAAAAGCTCTGTTTCTTTTTGGCTCCCTTAGACTTCTCCGTCGATTAACCTTGCCGAGGTACTGTCTCAGATAAGATATTTATTCTATGCGCTTCACCAATTCTTCCTTAGCATCTGCTCTGTAATGTATAATTCTGGTTTCATTTTGCAATTTTGTCTTTAAAGACAACGCAGTTTTCGTATCTGGGGTTTCCGTGAATCCTTGAAACTTTTGTCGATCGATCGAGCACTTTGTGCCTTTTCCTGCACAATGTCTGAACGAACTAAAGATTTTAATGATTTTTCTCTTCTACAGCTTTATTGTTATTGTTGTTTTCGGATTTCGTCTGTGAAATTTCTTGACTTTATCCGTCTGATGAATAGAATAGTTGGAATTGGGAACAAGGGATGTTGTCTTTACTTATTAAATGTTATCTCACTTTGAAGTTCTAAAGGTTTCTTTCTCTTTGATTTTAGGGTTATACAATGTGGTATTTGTTTTCTGCTATGCCATGGATTCATTAATTATGTTATTAATAATGCTAAAATCTCACCTGGTGTAATCAATGCTATGCCATGGATTCATTATCCATGTTATTACGTAATCAATGTATTCATTATCCATTTTTTTTTTTTTTTGAATTTTTTCATCAAGTGCTCGTTCACGGCATAGCTTGTCCTTCAGTATGAGCATCTCCGGTGCTGCAGTTGGTTCAGGTTAGAATATTCATCTTTTTTGCTACATATTGTTTCGGTTTTGAGCGAGTTCAAATGGCAAATATTAAATAAAACTCTCAATTGCAACATCATTTCAGGCAGAAACTTAAGAAGAGCAGTAGAGTTTGGGAAAACTCATGTGGTTAGGCCCAAAGGGAAGCACCAAGCAACTATTGTCTGGCTACATGGGCTCGGTGACAATGGCTCAAGGTAATTATTTTCTGTCTGACGTTGGGATTCATTTTGGAAAATAAACTACCTCAGTAGTTTATTGTACATGGCTTCCATAATAGGGTGGCAGTCTAGATCCGGGGAAATTGTATATAAGCTGTAAACTATTAACTATTAGTAATCCGTGTTACTTATGTTAGTGTTCAAATCTTGACATCGTTCATCGTCTTGATTGTTGCAAACTTAACTCGGTAAACAGTTAGTTAAAAAGTTGGTATTCAGGAATTTAACTCTCGTTGTTTTCCTGACTGCAGCTGGTCCCAGCTTTTTGAGACCCTTCCCCTTCCAAATGTGAGTTATAAGCTTTGTCTTAATTATTTTAAACGTGCTCAGTTAATCTACCTATATGAATTCTAATCCATCTCTGTATCTGTGATGTAGATCAAATGGATATGCCCTACTGCTCCTTCTCAGCCAATAAGTTTGTTTGGTGGTTTTCCCTCCACAGCTTGTAAGTATATTTGCTACATAACATTTGACTTTCATTCTGTTTAGTGCAAAACTATTCCTAGTGGAAATAGACAGGCAGGTTAAAGAGAATACGATTAAAATCTAAGCATGTTCTTGCAAATGTTTGTGCCGTGGGCCACTCAAACAACAATTTTGGTTTTGAAAGTCGTAACTTATGAACAGAAGTTACTAAGCAAATTAGTCAACCAAGTGGTTTGGGATAAGCTCGCAATTATAGATCATCCTCTTTACACTTTTGTTGCTTTGTACGAAGCTCATCTTAGCTTTGGTTTAGAGTAGTAGACAACACATCATTGGTAAGGCTCCACATCACTAGACCAAAGAAGCATTCTATTGTTCTTTCTACATAAGGGACAAGGTTTTACAGGATCTTACTTTTTAGGTCAACAATATAATTTACTTCTAACCGAAAAAGAAACTTTACTTCTCTATTTGTTGGGAGGCAATACATATTTGGTATAGCAGATAGAGCGTACTTTACCTTTCTTTATAGACACTATCATCAGACTTGTGCACGAATGTCAATGACTATGAATAGTTAAGTATTTTGTGTTAGAAAAGATTTGATAAGTTGCTACTGTTAATTTATACAGGGTTTGATGTTGTGGACATCAATGAAGATGGACCTGATGATATGGAAGGGTTGGATGTGGCTGCTGCACACGTTGCAAATCTGTTGTCTAATGAGCCTGCTGACAGTAAGTTTTCCTTCCAAACTTGCATCTTCATTTCCCTCCATCTGTTTACTGAAATAGTAAGAAGAATGAGTAGATCGGCGATGATATTTCTACTAGTTGATGTATAGTACACTATTGCAGCTGAATAGTATTAGCTTCAAATCTTGAGAGAAACTTTTTTTTTTTTTTTGAGAAATTGAAGGAGTAGATATTGTCAATTGAAAGGAGAAATATAGCGAGTATGCCGAGTAGAGTTAGAAAGAATCGAGATATAAAAGGAAACAGATTGGGGGAGTAGAGGGAAGAGATTAGAACTAGAGAGGGAGAGAGAGGATAGAATTTGAAGGTTTTGAAGAGCTAAATTATCATTCAACCATAAGTATTACACAGATTTGACATCAAAGCCAAAATATTTGACTTCACTACAGAACGTTAACAGGCAGGAATTCTGGAGCCAAACTGAAATCAGATTTACTCTAGTTAGTTACTCTGTTGACTTAATGGTTCATGTACTACCGTTAATAAGAATAGAACACTGACAAAAATATTATAACAGTATGATGCATGATAATTGTTTGAGGAAGAGAGAGAATAAAATAGTCAAGGGACAGGACAAGAACTCTTCCCTACTGACAATCTAATTGTCATCTGGGAACTAATTTTATGCTATTCTTAGTTTCAGCTTTTGGTCTTCGCAAGAAAACTGTTTGTGTTAGAATTTAAATGTTCTGTTCTTTACGTTTATAAATTTCATAAATATATCTATTTAATTTTTAACTAACTTCATATGATGTAATGCGGACGACATGTTAGCCAGTTAAGTTCACAAGATAATGGCATCTCTAGAGTTATCCTATTCAAGTTTTTTTTCCTTTTCATATCTAAGTTAATTTAAGTTAGTTTCTTTTGTTTGGATTTAGACCTGGTTTTGCTTTCAGGACCCTCTACTTGTAATGTTTGCCTAGTTTCCTCACAAGCTGTGGCCAAAAACCCAAGATTTTGAGATTCCATTTCTAAAACTGTGTTATTTTTCATTGCTTAAAGTTAAATTAGGTGTTGGTGGGTTCAGCATGGGTGCGGCGACATCTCTATATTCTGCAACTTGTTTTGCTCTTGGTAAATATGGAAATGGCAATCCGTACCCTATCAATTTAAGCGCAGTCATAGGCCTAAGCGGCTGGCTTCCTTGTGCAAAGTATGTTTTCCTCTTCTCCTAATATTCTCCTAGTCTAATTGGGATATTGAAGTCACTTTGGGACGTTTATTATCCTCACAGGACATTGGCTGGCAAACTAGAAGAGGAGCAGATCAAGAACCGAGCTGCATCGTTGCCCATTGTAGTTTGTCATGGAAAAGGTAAGCAAGCAAATTTTATAATACCCTCAAAACATTTGAAATGTTTCACTTCTCAGCATCTTTAATATGCCAAACCAATTGGACATATTGTTAGTTTTGAACCTTGCTGCAAATGCAATTCATTCTCTACGAGAAATATTCGGATGAGAAATAAGTTACTTCTGGTTAATCAAATTTTCCATAACACCAATTCAAGTAAAAAAAAGGTTACATTTTAAAAGATTTTGTTATCTTCCTGCTCTCATGTAGTTGATTCATCTACCTAATTTGGTTTCCAGGTGATGATGTGGTACCGTTCAAGTTTGGGGAGAAATCTTCACAGACCTTGATTTCAAATGGGTTTAAGAAGGTGACCTTTAAACCTTACAGTGCACTTGGTCACTACACAATCCCACAGGAGATGGATGAGTTGTGCGCGTGGTTGACATCCACCCTCGGCCTCGAAGGTTGAGGCTTTTGGACGATTTGGCTTTGTGATGAAAAACCCTCGACTCTTAAGAGTTTGATTGATTTGAATGTTTCGGAACTTCAGTGTGTTTCATTGAAATATTTGTGTAAGACAAATTCGTCTAGTAGTAAATCTTCTCGTTTGGCAAGTCCGAACACACCGTCAACCTACCATCAGTAGGCGAAGCCGTTGTGTTTGTTACCCGGTCAACCGAACTGTTCTCACGCGGGTTCATCATATCCAAAAATCCAATGTTTTCCGACACATTTCGTCTCGATACATTAACCTATTGTAATTTTTTTATTATTTTTTTTAACACTGGGAGTTTCCTTATTATTCATTCATAAGTCATAACAAGTACAAACTGGGTTTACAACATTAGTGAAAGAGCCCATTCGACGATACCGCCAAGGAAGAAAGAAGAGTCATCTCAACTAATATTACGTGTCATGCGATTGGTTGGCAACATAAAAAATACGTGTTCCTGGAGAAACGGATCGATGCCGGGGATGAAAATTCGGCCATCAATTCTTCATTTTTTTCTCACCAATAAACTGCAAAAAGAGAGTTTTATCTTTCTCTCTCAAATTTTTTAGAGAGATAAAAAGAGAGGAAGTTATTGTAATTAGAGGGATATTAAAAAAATTCATTTAATAAAATTGATTAATTTCAAAAATTCAGAGTAGGCGCCGACAGTTGCGCATCACTTGACCAATTGCATTACTTACACGTGTGTGGAGCATAGCTTGACACGTATGAGGAGGAGACTCCTCTGAATCATCGTTACTCCTTTCTCTCACTCCGATTGGAACCTAACATCATCATATCATCAAGCGCGAAATAATGGGGAGAAAAAACCAGAGATGCTTGCTCTCTTCCTCTCCTCTTCTTCGTACCCAACTCTCTCTTTCATCTCCAGATCCGTAACTCTAGACTTAGCCAGAAGAACAACACTCTCTGCTCTCACTATGTCGATGAACCTTAGGACCCACGCGTTCGCAGGCAATCCCTTGAAGTCCAAAACTCCGAAATCCACCGATCCTTTCTCACCCACCTCCGCTTACGAATCCCTTAAAACCCTAATTTCAGTAATCCCTAATCAACCCACAGTTTCCCCTGATTTTAAAGTCCTTCCCTTTTGCAAGGGTCGTCCATTGGTGTTCTCTAGCGGTGGAGACGCTACTACGACGCCTATTTGGCATCTGGGTTGGATCAGCTTGGCTGATTGTAAGGTTTTCTTAGCGAGTTGTGGGGTTGATCTGAGCGAGGACTCGCTTGTGTATTTAGGACCCAAGGTGGAAGAGGATTTGGTGTATTGGGCGGTTGATTTGTCTGAAGACGGTGTGGTTTCTGAATTAGGGGGTAGGAAGTTGTGTTTTGTCGAGCTTCGAACCCTAATGGTTGCTGCTGATTGGGCTGATCAACGCGCTATGGATAAATTGGCTATTGCAGGCCATGTATGTGATCTTTTTCAACATTTTGATCATGCTTGAACTTCTTGTTGTTTGTTACGGTTTAGTGATTTGGCGTAAGGCATTCAAGTAAATGATATGGTTTACGAAATTTGAGCTCATCAATGTTGCTTTAAGAAGTATCATTATTGCTGAATTTGCTGCATTTTAGAACTTAGGGGTAGTTTCTCGCTTTTCGCCCACAAGATTGATCTCAACCCATGTACCATCGTATTGGTGCTGATACTTGTTAACTATATCATGACAGGCTAGGGCATTGCTTGAATGGCACAACGTATCAAGATTTTGTGGATCTTGTGGAGGTGCAACTGTTCCAAGGGAAGCAGGAAGGAGAAAACAATGCTCAAACGAGACATGCAAAAAGCGGGTTTATCCCCGTGTTGACCCGGTATATTGGTGCTTCCCCCATTTGTAGATTTCCCTAAGAGTATGACATTGTGGAACCTCTGCCTGATTGGTCCTCTGTCTATTACAGGTGGTTATAATGTTAGTTATTGATCGAGAAAATGATCGCGCGCTTTTAAGCAGGCAATCTAGATTTGTACCGAGAATGTGGAGTTGTTTAGCTGGATTTATTGAGGTATGAAGCTTTCACTGCTAAGCCACCTCAATTCATTTTTGAATAATAATTTTCTTATTATCCTTTTTTCATCCCAAATACCGGTGAGTAAGGCCCTTTCATTTTGCTTGATCTTGCATGTGAGTATTGTATGTATAATCTACGCTGCTTCTGCTAGCCAGGGGAAAGCTTAGAAGAGGCTGTGAGGCGAGAAACATGGGAAGAGACTGGCATTGAAGTAGGAGAAGTTGTCTATCACAGCTCTCAGCCCTGGCCTGGTAATTGAATAGTTAAGAAATTAATATAGTTGTTAGTTTAGGGTTTCTCTGTCTTGCATTCATATATTCTATCTATGTTTATTAGCTTATGGCTTCCAAAGTTTATTTTAGCTAATGTAGAATGCATGCATCCATGAGTGTGATAGGTCATTTACCGCATACGTTGCACAGAATAGTGCTGCTATTGATGGACAAGTTAGTTGTAGAGCAGATTAAAAAAGGAGGGTTGCGTTATGAGCAAATTTGCATCTCTTAGCATAGTTGTTCTTCAATGTATAGATTTGAAACTTAGATCACATCTTTTCTACAGTCAGAAGGGACTTAGTAACCTATATATATTTATTACAGCCTTATTCATAGTATGTCTACCGAAATATTTCTCATGCTTTCCCATGTGTAGACAGTAGACCTTAGATGCATCTTCAATTGTTGCTACTGCTGTAACTTTAGGTAGTTAGGAACATTGATCTTAATGCCAAAAGGGCTTTAGAATTTTTTTTGAAATGCAAGTTTAACATAAGCGAGAATATGGTGGTCTTAAATTGCAGTGGGACCAAGTAGCATGCCATGCCAATTGATGGTCGGGTTCTTTGCTTTCGCCAAGACGCTCGAGATAAATGTAGACAAAGAAGAGTTGGAAGGTATATATACTTCCAACTCTTTTGGAGTGCCAGATTTTTGTTAAAATCCATCACATTCTTAACATGTTTTCTTGTTATTGTTTTTGTTGCGCAGATGCTCAATGGCACAGTAGAGAAGATGTGAAGAAAGCACTGGATGTTGCAGAGTATAGGAAGGCGCAAAGAACAGCGGCTGCAAAGATAGAGCAGATGTGTAAAGGTGTGGAGAGAAGCCAGAGTCTATCAACCGATTTCAATCTCGAAAGCGGTGAGCTCGCTCCTATGTTTATCCCAGGGCCATTTGCTATCGCGCACCACCTAATCTCAGCATGGGTAGATCAGGCTCCTGGCAATGTTGACTCTAAACAACAAGCCGGTGTCTCTCTATCAAGTTTGTAGCTAGGAAAGATGACTTTGATGCTTAGAAACCAAACGTTTGGTATGGTGATGCTTATATTGAATTGATGAGTCCTTACTGTATGGACTTGCTCCAAGTTATTTCTTGCAACAATTTATATCAAAGATTTTACCTCAATAATTTTTAAAATATATTTTTTTTTATAAAGCTGTGTTCTATATTAGGTGTTATTCCTAATTTTGTTGTTGTCAAAAATAATTATGTAAATTTCAAACAAATGGATTTAATTTTAAAAAAATTTCAAGTTAAAAGAAATGAGACTTCCACCGTTCTTAACTACACATCTCCGTAGGGTAGCATTGACTCTCTCCCACCACCAGATTCTAAAACCCTCTCTTCCTCCAAAGTCCAAACTATATTGTTCTTTTTCCGAGATCTAACCATTATGGCAACCACCTTCTTCCGGCGACTCGCTAGGTCAGCTCCGATCACATTCCCCGTCTCACTTGGATCCCAAAGCAAATCTGGTTCTGGCGCTTTCCGATTTTCTGCCGGTGCAATCGCGGCACTTTCCGGCGGATTCTCCTACTATTACTTAGCATCCGGCAACAATCTGGTGAACTTTTCTTTTGTTTTTTCTCTAATGTATCTTAATTCTATTGTGTCTGATCATTTCGAATTCCTTTTTTTTTTCTTTGCCGAGCTGGTTTGACTCCCTTCTCTTGCATTTTGTTCAATGTATGTTTTGTTGTATTTCACATTCAATCAGACGAGTTTAGACGAACAATACGAAACATGTCGATCTTTATAATAGCGTATTAGGCCGTTCTTGTCAGTTAATATGGCTTGCGTTTATAATCGTTTGTGCTTTATGATCTCAGGTTTATCTGGATCAAGCTAAGGAAGAGACTGGACCAAAAACCGGTGCGCTCTTTGGATATATTTATAGCGTGTAATCCGCACTCTTTACTCGAAACTTATTGTATTGTGCTGTGCTATTTCAGCTCTAAACCCTGATAAATGGCTCGAGTTCAAGCTTCAAGACACTGCTAGAGTTAGCCATAACACCCAGTTGTTCAGGTATTCACTTGACTTACTAAAAGTTTTATAAAAAATATAGACATTGGCTTTGGACTTGTGACACTTTTCGAGTTTTCCATTATCCGGTGGTGATCACTAGGTATAACTTTGTAATTTTCATTTGAGTATTGTAACTGGGGCAACAGAAATGCTCTATTTGTTTACCGCGTGCCTTTTGTGCACATAATGAAGAATATGTAAGGAAAATATATACTGTCATAATAGCAAATAGTTGTTGAACAAGGGAACTTGCATATAATTGTGGGATGGTATGGATAACTGTCTGGTGAATGCTTGCTTGTTTCTCATCCTTTCTTGTGTAATTGCCAATACGTACTAAGTAGTTTGTATCCCTTTACTGCATATGGAGTATACATTCTGAATCATCTGCATATTTGAGTGTCATTTTGGTAAAATTTCAAGTGATTTAGTTTGTTTAACCCTCGAAGCTTAAATATCCATATCTCGGTAATGGGCATTGCTGCTATAAATATGGTTGGAATCCGCAGTTTAGGTGTCGAAAGTTGTTTCTTACTATCTCTAAGAGCCTCTTAAGCTCATATAGATTTTGTTTTTCGCAATACTCATGTATTTAAGTCCATTTCTTGAATGATAATTATATGTAGGTCATGGTGATAAACTTTGGTTTTCTTGTTTTGGCTTTGCCTTGAAATCTAGGTTCTCATTTGATCCCTCAGCTAAGTTGGGTCTACATGTTGCTTCTTGTCTCCTGACAAGGTATGTTGTCGTCACACTCGTTCCACTTTACAGTAAAACAAATTTATGTTGGACGACTTGTGAAAAATTTCTCAACTAAAGTGGTAAAGCTTACCTTTCTGTTTTCTTTGTACAGGGCTCCTTTAGGCTATAATACTGAAGGGAAAACGAAATATGTCATTAGACCGTAAGTTCAGCTACAAACTTTTCACCAGCTTTGCATTGTATTTCATGTCCGGAAAACCATTGCTCTGTTAGCCTATCTGTTGCAATTTTCCCACTTTTGTTGGATGGCTTTGAAGGAGGCCATTTTTCATCACACCGAATTTTCATATAATTAGTCGTTCGACCTTATGTTTTGATGATATTTTACTACTCAAAGTTGAAGGCTGATAGCTGTCATTAAGAAAATAAATCAAAAAGCTTGGAAATGATGCAGAATTTATGCAGCCATATCTTTGAGAAAAGGTTTATTGATTCTAAATTTGAGCTGCTACCACTTTTGGGGTATCTGCCTCTTAAATTTCCACCTTTTGGATTACTCAATATACAACCTTTTCATGCAAATAAATCTTCCAGATCATTATTTTTCTTGCTTTCTACAATAAAGCTTTTTAATACTTGTACTTACGTACGTGAGGCTTCTTTTGACCTTATTTATCTTATATTTGTGAATTGATCTCAGTTACACTCCTATATCAGACCCAGAGACTAAGGGCTATTTTGATTTACTGATTAAGGTATGAGTGTCCTGTTAATATTCATGTGCATATCTCTATTTTTGCTACTATTTTCTAGCAAAGAAGTAGATGTGTTATGATTGCACGTATTTCCTTGATTTATTTTTGAATTTGTTGTGATGTAGTTTACTGCATTTTGCAGGTATATCCAGACGGAAAAATGAGTCAGCATTTTGCCAGCTTAAAACCGGGGGATGTGTTGGAAGTAAAAGGGTATAGTTTGATTGTTAGCCTTCTTTAACTAGGGTTGGTGATAGTTCTTTATTTTATATATGGCATTTAACTATTTCTTTTCTTGTAGACCCGTTGAAAAGTTCAAATATTCGCCGAATATGAAGAAACATATTGGCATGGTATACCCTTATTCCCTTGTTACAACCAACTTTACTGAAGGTTTCTTACATACAATCTGTTTTGTTTATATGAAGTAAAACTTTGAAGATATGGACTACACTAGTAGTTTTTCTCTCATCTCAGCATATAGAATTATTCGCCTGCTCTCATTTCTTGATATGCAAGTCCTTCAAAATCAATTTTTTCATGAGGATCCTGTTTAGTAGGCTGATTCACTGACTTGTAGTCATTTTTGTATTATGCTTACAAGTCAATGTATTGAAAGATAAATTCCGACCTGTGATTTTGTGTTGGAAAAAAAATTTGAAGATTGCAGGTGGAACTGGGATTACTCCAATGATTCAGGTGATTGATGCCATTGTGAAGAATCCTGAGGACAACACGCAGGTGACCATTTTATTATTATCTTTTTTTTTCCCCAGAAATGATCTTTTACACCCAATATTGAAGTATGTGATCTATGCATACGAATTTCCAAACTGCTTCCTATACTAGTGCTGGTTTGTTTACCAAGATCTTGAAAGTGTTATTCTCTACAATTCATTTCAAAATCAGTTGAGATTTTTCATTAAAAAAAAAAGTGTTTTAACATGGAACTCTACAATTTCTTTGTGTGCACAGATATCATTGCTTTATGCCAATGTTTCGCCAGATGATATACTTCTGAAGCAGAAGCTTGATGTACTTCAGGCTAACCACCCAAATTTGAAGGTAGAATTCTCTTGTATTTTTCAATTGTTTAGTTTGCTAGCTGGTTACTATTAGCATACACACGTTTCTTTAAAAAAATTTTGAATTTAAAAATCGACAGATATTCTACACTGTCGACAATCCTACTAAAAACTGGAAAGGGGGAGTAGGTTACATTTCAAAGGATATGGCTCTGAAAGGCTTACCTCTTCCTGCAGACGATACTCTAATCCTTGTAAGTAACCTTATTATCTTCAGAACCATAATAAGACACTGTTTCATGAGAGAATGACAATGAGGATGTCAAAACATTTAGCATTGTAGATTTGATCTAGTGACAAATAAGTTATGGATAGAATCAAAACATGCATTGTTGTTTAATTCATAATATGTGGTGTGCTTCACTGTTAATTCAGGTATGTGGTCCTCCTGGGATGATGGAGCATATATCTGGAGGCAAAGCTCCAGACTGGTCACAAGGAGAGGTTTGTATTAATTCATCAACATCTTTTTTTCTTGGCAATCTGAACTTAAAAGCTAAAAAGTTAGTTAAACCTTTATGCTGAGAGTGTATTGGTTTACATGCAATTAGCAACACAGACAAGTTGTTGAGCTTAAAGAGGCTTATGGACCTTTAGGGAATGTGTGTTCAATGAAAGGCTATGAGATGGCTCTTAAAAAAGCATAGTCTTTGTTATTAGGACATGTTTGATAATTTGATGGCAGAAGAAGTTGAAACAAGTCATGGAATCTGTAGATATTAGTCGCAGAAAATCAATCAGTCAATCACAACAAGATGCAGAGCAGTTCATGTCTAATGTCTCGTTGGTTTGTTTTTACCGCAGGTCAAAGGGATACTCAAGGAACTCGGATACACAGAGCAAATGGTTTTCAAATTCTGAGAGGACGAGAGAATCAGAATCCCGTAGTTCTGACCTCAAGGAGGTTTCATTTCATGTAATAAAGTGGCCCTAAGCAAACATTAATTGATGCAGAGTGAGCTTGACACTCGACCTACCAATCTTTGAAAATAAACAAAGCAAAACAGATCAGTTAGTCATTGTGTCTGCAGGTAATAGTGGGAACTTGATTTTGATGATAAATTTCCATGCGAGCAAGATAATTGAATATGGTTCGAAAGATGAGAATTGTGCATTTGCATTCATGTCTGTGTTTCTGACTCATCTCTTGTGCTTGGAGGAAGATCCAAACTCAAGCAGTTGAATTTCTCAACTTGGCTTAGACCTTTCTTGTTCAACAGTAGTTGATTTGGCTCTGATTTGACTAACCTACAAATCAATATCCTCTTCATTAGAGACCGTCCAAAATCTATCTATGCGTCTTATAAAAGAAAGAACTGTATTTATTAGCTAATGTGCATTCGTTGCGGAGTAATCCAATATACACGTCGACTGATAATTTGAACTGTTGAAATCGTCAAGTGACGCATAATGTGGAAAATACAAAGCAGATTGATAAACTTAAAAATCAAAATAAGTACAGAAACTTGACATCTCAGACCATGGACGACCACTGAAGTATGGTTAAGAATTGCAGGAGTTGGACATATTTTCAAGTATTGCTATTTGTGTGAAATGTTGACTGGTCCCAAGTTTTATTAGAAGCGGTTACTTATCAAACAAAAGAGATAATGTCAGTGAGTGATCCAACAAGTGAAGCAACCATAGCTTGGGGACACAACACAAACACGTTTCAAAGGAAATATAAATAACGATGGATTCAGTAATTCCCAAGAACAAATGCCAAATGATTGTTGAAGAAACCATTCCTCATTTTGGTTTACTGAGACGGTTTCTCCTCTTCTTTCTTGGAGGATAAATACCTGTCATTAAGCACATTTAGGGGATTTCCGAGTAAGCTAAACTGTGGAAGCAATTGCATAAATAGTACACAGGAAACATACGGGCTTTATTTCCTTAAGCTTTTAATTTAGAAAAGTAATCCTTAGAGAGAACTTGTTTTCGAGTTCAAAAGGCTAGTGATTCACTTTTCGAGTGTATTTGTTCACCTATATATGGTTCTCCGTAGAATAGAACTTACCCCTGGGCTCTAGCCCAACGTGAGAGCTGATAGAGCTGTACAGTCTCGTTTGATGCATGGCACGCGAGTAGTAAATAGTTGCGCGGTTGCACCATCCAGGCAAATCTCATGAACAATGCAGAGTAAACACACATCGCTGTACAAAGAAAATCAAAAGATGTAACGAGAGGCTTGCTAATAATGTTGCATATAAGGGTGATCTCTTTATTTATTACCTGATGACATGTTTCCAGAAATCATTTCAGGGGGCTTCTGCATGTCCACCAAACCCTGTAGTGAAATCAATACGAAACTATTACGAATACATGGACCACCCAAAAGGATGGATTGAATAAAAAGACATGGAAAGGAAAACATACCGCAGCAACAAAACCCCAATTAGCAATAGGACCCCAGAAATGGGTTGTTTTAGGGCCAACGGGACTGTTCAAGAACGCTTGGAACCTTGATGTAGCCATATCTACTGAAACTATAAAAAAAATGTGAAAGCTAATTCGCATTATCCAATATATCCCAAATCCACCAATTGAAATTCAGATTATGTGAGACTCATAAGTGTGATAAGTAAATACTTCAATAAGAGTCACACTTTTAAGACTTGTTTCTCTCTTTAAACTTCAAAACCGTAAGCCCATAAGAGTTGCAACAAAGCATAGACAGAATTTGATTGGAGCATCAAAATATATATTATTACTCAACCATAAAGCCAAAGAAACGTTTCTGACCTCGAATTTGAGGGTTTTCTCGACAAAACCAATCCACAGATTAACCTAAACATCACAATACATATTCGATTCCCAATCTAAAGCTTTTATGACTAATTTAGGTAAAGTGTCTTGCAACAAACAGAATATTGCTATTCGATTGCTCTTAAGACTATATAGTTTGGAGATCGACACAAACCTGAGGGATACGAAAGGCCCGATTGGTCGAACAGGAAAAATCGAAGAAGCTTGCTCCCAATTGAGCGAGTTGGTGAGAGAATGTACGAGAGAGATAGAGACCGAGGAAGAACAAACACACAAGTCAAAAGCCAAATGGGTTGGGCTTCGTTAAAGTTTTTTACTTTGTCAACTAAAAATATATATATATTCTATTCTCCATTTCATTTTATGTCTGTTTTTTTTGCATCATTTTAAATGTCATCTAAAGATTTTTAAGAAAATCTTTAAAAATTTCTACCATACTCTTTAGTAATAATACAGTACAAATTTTTATTTCTCCTATCAAATATATTAAAATAATATAATTAAAATTGAAATTTTGTTTAAAATCTGCATTGAAAATCTATAAAAACACTTAATTTAAAACATAAATAGTATTAATTAAATAAAAATGTTCGGGTAGCCAAACCGGAGATACAACATCTACAAAGAAAAATCATTCAAAAACTTATATAATCTAAGTTCCGAGAATATCAAAGCCATGGGAAAACATTTTGATATGGATGAGATTGATCTCAAAATGCCCCAAGTTTGTGGCATATGTCTCACGGATCTGGAGCCTCACCGAAGATGGCAGGACAAAACATTATAGACCTTTTTTTTACCTTTTTCTCGAGAGTTGCTTTTGATAATCAACCAATTGACGAAATCATAAATTTTTGTACAGTTGTATTTCTCTTGAGACATTAGGACATAGCATAGATTTTTGCACAAAAGAAACAAACAGTAAGTTAGGTCTCTTTGTTTAATCCTATTTTTCGTAAACAGTCTCATTTTACTAAAAAAAAAATTGTTAATTTAACTACAAACGTGAAACCATAATAAGAAAATAATTTTGAATAGAAAAAGTAAACAAAAAGAAAACTTCCAACCTTAACATTAAAAAACAAAAAAAAAAACAAACTTAGTTTCCCATAATAATTATTGTTTTCCGTTTCTTCCAAATATTAGTTTCCGAGAGGCAAAATTCACATTGCGTTGAAAGAGAGAAGAGAAAGATGGCGTTGCAGAGATCAACGGCGTCGTTTAGGAGACAAGGATCGTCGGGACTTATCTGGAACGATAGATTCTTGAATGGAGAAATTCGTAACGACGAAAGACAAGAAGATCAGTGTAACGATCATCGTGACGGATCAATGGCGGCTACGGCGGCAACGGTGCAACGGAGCGCATCAGACGGAGGATGTGGCCATGGTGGAAGATTGGTGGAGATATCTCCAGCGTTGGATCCACCTTCTCCTAAGATATCTTCTGTTGGTTGTGGCTTTTGTTCTTTGTTTTCGTCTAATCGGAGAAGAAGAAGATCAAGCGCTGCAACTACATAACTAATATCATAAATTACAACAATGGATGATGAGATCATATTTAGGATTATTTTCTTATGTGAAAAAATCGAAATCTTGGTGGACAAAGCGAAGGATTGCTTTGGTTTATGATATGACGTTTGAAGACAAGGCTTATAATTATAGATTGATCCTTACAAATGTGTTTGTGTGTGTGTTATCATCGATTTCTCATGTAAGGATGTTTCTGCAAATTTGTTCTTGGAATGAGTCATTGTACTAAAGCCGGAGACCAAATAGTCATTGGAATGGTATTTCTGAATGTACATAGAGGTAAAAAAAACGTAGCGAAAATATAATATCCGGTAAGGTAATGTAAAGACAATCGGTAAATTCTATATATCTAAATTTCTAACCTTCTTGTTTTGTTGAAATCACAAAACAAAGATCCAGAAAGAGGAAAACTTGACAAGAACTTCTATTTGTAAACCCTAGCGTGGTGGTACGTAAGCTGATATTGGTTCTATGAACAAGGAAAAAAATTCGCTACATCTCGCGGTTTGGATTCCACCGTGTGTTAATATTGTGCAATGACACTTGGTTACTTAGGTTTCGGCCCGGATGCTTTATTTGTCGGATTAACGGAAAACTCTTTACCAAAGTACCAAACCCGGAATTAGTTAAGCGTTTCGATGAAACTCATATTCCCAATGCTACGTTCTTTTTTAATAAAACCTCTTTTTTTCACAAAACTTCTCTTTTACTACTCGTTGTATTAGAGGTCCTCTTAGGAACGAAACTTTGGTGTTGTACAAGACTCAAAAATTTTGTTTGGTTACAGTTTTAATTTACTTACACACAAAAAACCTTTTTAAGTCTTGCATAACTCTAAAGTTTCATTCCTAACAGGACCTCTCATACAAGGAGGAGTAGAAGTCGAAATCAAGTACAAAGGATTGTTTTTTGCTATATTAAGCTCCCCTAAAGGATTTCCCCCAATCACTAGTGGTGTTCTTATCAGCTACTTCATGCGGAAATGAATGATTGACCAACTCCTCTCCTACTATTAGTTTTTGACAATATCTCTCCAAGTTGAGACTCTAATGTATGTTCACATTTGAATCTTTAATATAACCAACTTAATAGTTTGATGAAGATCGTAATTAATTTGAGGAACAAACTTATTACTTTAATCTTTAAGGTTAAGGAAATAGATTTTCGAGATGAAATTGTTGGCCGAACGCGCATATAAATTGACGTATAATCCGAACAAACTCAACACATAGGTAAGAATCGTTGTTTCAACTCATAATTATACATTAAAAAAAAACGTAGTAATACTGAATTTACAGTAAGCCTTTTGATTACGATTGGTATAAGTTACAACCTAAAAGGAAAAGAAGAAAAACAAAATGTAACAAAAAAACAAAATCAATGGGGAGAAGCAGGACGAACTTTGGTTTTGAAGAGGAGAATGTAGAGTTTGTCCATTGAGAAATAAATAAAACAACCTGTGGAATGTGTCACGAACGACCCGAAACTTGACCCTACAATGCAATGCCATGCTGGTCCATACCCTTTGTCAAATTCCTGCATATTTTTCATATCTCACTTACATCGTTCTAGCTTATGGAATGAACAAATATAAAATAGATAAACATATTTATTGAAAATTTGATCCTTTTTACAAGAAAATTGATATGGTTAAATTTCAACTATGTCATCAAAATGTCAGACTTCTTTTACCAAATGTCTACAAAATAATTTCCAAAAGATCTTATAGTCAATCCTTAATGTGAAGATTGAGAGAGAGAGACAAAAGAGGGATCCAAAAATAAGTTAAAAAAGGGATAAGGGTGGAAGAGGACCACATGGCTTCTGTTGGGTCATTCCCCTTGATGCCCTTTTCAAACATGAGCTGGACCATTTCCCCATCACTCTGTTTTCTTATTTAATTCTAATATTCACTCTTCCATCCATTTATTTTGAGATCCAAAAATTATAAATTCATTGTTTTCTAATATTGCAGCCCATGGTCATTTGTTTGATATTGACATCAAATATCATGAAAAAAAAAGCAATTGGTTAATAAGGCGTAAGAGGGATGATGTGTCATTTTCCTATCATACTTTGTAGTCATGTGAATTCTTTTAATGACTTAGCGACAATAAGTAATTTAGATGCTTTAGGTATTAAAAACGAGTTTTGCCTAGTTGTTCGTAGATATGTGGCTTGAACGAAAATACCAATAGAAGCTATCTTAGTCTCATCAATTTGTATGCCCATTCCAACAATTTAATCGTCTGCAATAATTTAAAGGACAAACAAACTTTAGGGAGATACTAAAGTTTGGAGACGTTCTAAAACTGTAAAATGTTGAGCCTAAAACACAAGACAATTTCAAATACCTCTTACTTACTCATATTTCAAAAGAAGGTGTTAGTATAGTTATATTTTTAAAACCGGATAAACCATAGACCCAACTCCAATCTAACCAGAAAAATGTAATTCCACCAATAAGGCCAGATTTCAACAACTAGACTATTATGATTGGTTAAATGTAAATTTTGTTTTACATATTTTTTGAAAGAAACCATATAAAAAAATGTAAACAAAAAAAATCATATTCTAGAAGACATTGCAGGTTCTGGTATTATCAATTTTTTTTTTTTTTGTCTTTTTCTTCGTGAAAATTAGCCTCTTGTGATATAGAAATATTCTTGCATATGTAAATATATGATAAAATAACAAAAAGGGACAAAAAGAAGAAAAAAAGGGGTTACCTTCTTGAGATTGAAAGCCATGTGCTTCGAACTAAACTTCTCCAAACTATCTAAAGTCATTCTCGCACACCTAAAAGCATGTGCCTGCATAAACCCCGGCATGTCGGCAGCTAGTATCCTCACCGTCAACATCTCCGCCGCCGCCGCTATCCTCGCCGCCGTATCTCTCTCCACGTGGGACACCGATTTCCTCCCCTCCTCCGCCGCACCACCGCCTCTCTTTCTTTCATTACCACTACAAGTCTCCAACTCGAAGATGTCTCTCATCACATGTTTTTGTGTTTTATGCGATTGGACGACTGGTTTTTCTTCTACTTCGTCTTGAGATATTGATGGTGGGATCGGGATTTTGGGTTTGGCTTTACGGTTTATGGGTGACTTCTTCGAAGCAGTGATGGAGAATTTGTAGAAGTTCATGAGACTTTTCTTCTTCGGCTTTTTGGTTCTCTCTTCATTCATTTTTTTTTTGTTTTTCGTAGAAATATTTTGTGGAAACCTTTAGTGGCTCATATGCGTTTTTTATACTCAAGAGTCAGAGACAGAAATTAGTCCGTTCTCTATTATTATTTTTAATAATTGAATATATAGAACAATACAATTATATATATAATTATAATAGTATATACTACATTATTTTATAATAAAAGTAGTGCATCCTATGCGTACCATTTATAACATTTCTCATGAACTTATTTATTTATTTATTATTATTAATTTGGTCTGCAAAAAGATAATAATTGAAATCGGAACTAGCTAAGAGTGTAGAAAATATAAACTAATCTAGAGTCACATGTGAATAATTTGCTTAGCAGCATCTAAATAAGGGTCATGATGGTTATTATGAGTTTTGGACAATGTTCGTTTTTATTAAAACTGTTTTGGTAAAACACAATCTTAAACTAGAGAAAACAGAGCAATCATCGTAAATCAGAATCAATAAGGCAGTACCTCCCAACTGGAGCTTGTTGTAGTGACAGTGTGGCGCTGAAGGAAAAATCACTAGTGACAGTGTGGCGCTGACGGAAAATCACTAGTGACACAGAAGATTGAGAGGATTGATAGAGACCGTGAACGAACCCTGACTAGCGATCTCTCTTTTTCATGTGTATGTTTTCTGTTTACATAATTTTTCCTTTTTTGTAAAAAATGATTTTATGCTTTTAAGTTCAGTAAATAGTAATTTCAAAATTGCATTTGATATTTTTCATTATTACATTTATTAGCATGCTGCTTAATTTGTAAGATAACACCATAACATACTATTTTGTGTAAAAAAAATTAATAGTTTTTTGTAAATGTAAATTCTCTTAATTGTTTTTTTTGGGTCATATTTGTTTGTTAATATGTTGTTGTTTAGGTCTATTAGACTAGAACCTCATAGGTGGCATAACATCGACACTAATAGTAATAACAAAGCAATATATTGCAAATTATAGTCAAATTTGTGTAATTTAATCACCGAGTAATAGCCCTTTAATGTACCCCAAATTAATTAACTCGGCCGTATCAACACCAAGACAATAATAAGTGCGGAGACAAATTAAGTAATGTGGTTTAGAAAGTGAATAGGGTGATTTATAGAATCAAACCATGTGGCTTGTTCTAAGTCAAGTGAAATTAACCTCTTATTTCTCTTGTCAACTAGTGAAATCAACATATATATTGGAGATGATTGTTTAATAAGTTAATTGTTTTGTTGACAACACTTATTGTTCTCAAAAACTGTTTTCCGGGTCCCCAAATCTGATATTTTATAGTCGTTACCCTTATCGATTAATGCTCAGCAAATCAGGCCCTCTTGGCTCTTGTTTTTCCAACCAATTTTGGTAGGGGTCTTACACAATTTGTTTTTTTTTTTAATCAAGAATTTGTGTGCATTTGTTTGGTTTATAGTGTTTTTTTTTTAATCTATAGCAGTCTTAATAATATTTATGGTAGTAAAACAAAACATAAATGAATTCCAATATAAAACTTTGTATTAGCCACGGATTTTTTGTAATCAAGGGGGAAAATCTGTAGTGAAATCAAATTTAATCACGTATGGACATATGTGGATATAACATAGAGATATATAAATGTGTATAGTCAATCGTTTAAAAAATGCAACGAAGTAGCCACAGTGAAAATTCGTGCGTATGACAATAGATTTGCCACAAATATCTTAGTTTCCACGAAAAGTGGTGGCTAAAAAAGTTACACTTCTTTGGCCGTTTTAAACATGTGGCTAAGTAATCACTAAATAGCCACTACGTGTTATTGTATAAAAGTAGTTATCATAAATGACTATATATTGCTACAGATTGCCACTACGCTGTGCGGCCAATTGACAATTTATTGGTCATGTTTTATGTTAGCGGTTATATAGCAAACACATGGCTACAAATATTTAGAGCTGGTTAATTGCTACTACCTAGTTACTAATAATCCATAGCTAATTTGTTAAAATAATTAGTTAATTATACATACAGTCTAATTTGCAAGCAGACACGTGCTGTTTCATACAGCCATAAGTGTTTCTGCATATAACTCAAGATCATGATGATTTTGGTGCATCGGAAACTAGATGACTCAAAGATACTTGATTGGCATAACTTGAATAGTTTGATAAAGTAAAGAACCTCACTATCCTTTCAAGTTGGATATTGTGTTGCAGACTATATAAAACCAGAAATTTTCTTTCATGTGATTATTGGTAAAAAGATTATATATGTCGATGTTTTTACCTAAACCATAACTGCAAAAAGAAACACAGCAATTTAATGGGACAAGTGAGATGTATCACAAGCAAAAAATAGAGAGCAGTACGACGTCGTTTTGGGTAAAATCTGTTTCCAACACTTTGAAAACGGTTCAGTTACCAAACACTGTCTCTCAACGCTTCAGTCTCTCCCTTTCTTTTTTAACTATAAGAAACCTAAAAAAGCTTCTTTTTTTTTCGAAATTTCTAAAGAGAATTTGGATCGATTCTTAGGGTTTTCATCAAGCGTTCGTCGACGAGCTCTCAATTTTGAGGTTATTGATTTCTTCTTCTTATCGAATTTTCCATATCGACTTGAGTTTCTCAGCTCATGATTTCTGAATTCCCCGTTTTCGATCTCTTGATACGATCGATGATCTCAAATTTGACTTTATTTGCCCCTTATGAATTTTTCAGTCTCGTTGGTGACGCAAGCATCATAGACTGACTTTGGAGATCGCTTGTAATGAGATGAATTTTAAAGTTTGCTACTTTAAACTTTCCTGAATCGATCGACTTTTACAATAGAGGGAGCTAGGGTTGTTTAGGGTTCTGTGTGGATTATTCGTATACTAGAGAGTGTTTCTTTAGCTTCTGGGAACATGTCTGGTGGAACTCCAGTTGGTGGTGGTGGCTACATTAGGCAAAGACATAGCCAAGGTTATGCATCTGGTGGTGATGATCTTGAGGATGATGCTTCCTCTAGGCCACAGCCTTTTGCGTTAGAGAGTCCTAGAAGTAAAACGTGGGTTGAGATTTTGGAGAATGTGCTTTGGATTGCATCTGCTGTATTCATTGTCTATTTTGGAGACAGGCACTCTAATATGATACACATTCTGCTACACGATGCTCGGATCAAAAGGTAACACAGTTCTTCAACGGCTTTTTTCTTTTCACCTTTTTGGCTTATTGCTTGTGTTAAGATGTTCGGGTAAAGACTTGATGATGCCATAGAGGTTTGAATTCAATATTCTTGATTATAGTGGTTTAATGTAGTCAATCAAAATAGGATAAACCTTGAATTAATTTACAGAAAGCAAATTTTAATAGGGAAGCAGGAATAATAGAAACTCTGTCAGATATCAAGTGTTAGGAGAATCTGTCTTCTTAAATTCTCAGATTTGTTGAAAAAGTTCTTTTAAGGTCCATGGTTCTTTCCCCAAACCTTAATGAGTCTTGAGGATTAACAAGGACATGTGCATAGGTAAGGTGGATACTATTTGAAGGCCTTTATGGTTAAAAATGGTTTGGGAAATGCAGATTCTCTTGTCACAATTTGGTGTAGGTTTCTGCAATTTCAACATTGTTTGGGATGATGGGTCTTGCTGAAAACTATCTAAACATAACGCAATCATTGCCTTGTTTCCAGGATGCCTTTGTATTTCGGGATGTTGGGAATAGCTGTGAACATTATAATCATAATCTACGAAAGCATGTTATCGTGGAGCATGAGAAGGTTTGATGAGAAATGGGAACTGTGGAGTATATCTGCTCTGCCTTTCATCACCCTACTCGGCCTCATTTCATTTGGCCTGTAAGTAAATGACATGTTTTAGTGAATCAGGAACTACCGGGATTATCATTTTTGTTGTGTGTGATAAATTTGCAAAAATGCAGGCTCTCCTTTGCTCTGTGGCCTATATGGGGCTTCTTGACTCTCCCTCTTCTGGTATGATCTCAGTCTACAATACAAATCATCCTTGTAGACAAATCTTATATGGTTATGGAAATATGGTATTGTTTTTGATGATTTGCAGTTCACATTGTTCATGGCTTGCCTAGTTGTGTTCCCACATCTCATGATCATCAAATTCAGGCCTCAATACGAAGAACTTCGCATAGATTGATCTGTAGAGGATGGAGAGAGTATAACTGGGAAAGTGATGCCCTTATTTTTATTCAGAAGTCAATAAATCTGAAAACAGAAGGGGATGCGTTTGTTTTGAGGTGTATATAGATAGATGAACTAATTGATCTATAGGGATCTTTTTTCTTTATTGTTATTGGTCTCCTAGATTCGTTCATGTCTTGTTTCATTTCTGAGTTGAGTGAAGTGAAAAATGTTCTCTTTCGTCTCCTTCCAATTCTTAGTTCCAACGAATTTAAAAGTTTGTGGTGAAAAGTAAGACAAGACATTTGTAGTAGAGAAGGCTCATAACTCATAAGCTACAAACAAGCCAACAAACCCACAATTGGTAAGAGTAAAATTCTTGAATAATTATGAATCCTAAGGGCATCTCCACGCTCAAATCTACGGCTCCGTTTGGAGTAAAATTTCTCAGAGTTTTTAGCGAAATGGTGTAATCATTTTTACTGAATATGGAGTAATCTTTTCACTTTTTGGAGTGGAACTTTAATTTATAACGTAGTCTTTCGAGTTTTAAATGATTTAATTTTAAGAGTTATAATAATTTTTTGACAAACAAAATTTAAAATCTTATAATATTTTTTAATAGAAAATATAATGACATAAACTCATAATATATTTAAAAATACATGAAAAGACTGAAATTTAAAATAACATAGCATAAATTTAACACAACGATTTGTGACAATAAGTTAATAATCCGGTAAATCACTTCGGATCCAAAATCACTAAAATATTGTCGAATGAAGCGATTGAGGCGGATCTTATTGACATTGTTCTTTTTCGCCCTTTTTGGTAAATTCTTGTTTGTTATCGAGCATATCGCGAAGATTTGGATCTTGTATCGAGTTGTCTTGGAACAAAAATTTGTTTTCTTAAATTCTTTCAAGGCGTAGTTCTTACTTTGAATCTCCAAATGGTGTTGTCTTTGTGCATTTGACTTCTTTAACGCTCCAAAAGTAGCTTTTTCCCTTCCTGTTGATAACGGTGATGTTCCATCATCATTTTTCTTTTCATTTTGGATTTTTTATCCCACTTGTCGTTGAGAGGAGATCCGCCATAATCTCATCATCATCTATATTCGGAGAAAATGAAGACAAACTGGAGATGTTTGTGCGGAATCATGGTTAGAATTTCGTCTCAAAGGTGTGTATGAAACCACGGTTTGATACATTAGTAGAGGTGACACCATCTTGAAACTTTTCAAAATCCTTTATAGTATTCCAAACATGATCAATTTCCAGCCCTTTTTAAAATTTGGATCTTAACATTATTTTGGCGATTGAGCTGCATACCAATAAAATAAATAAATATTTAAACAAATAAAAAATAAATAAATTTACAAATTATATGATAAAACCTCACAATATCATCATTTGAAGCACCACTTGGACGTCTATTTTCACATTGTCTAATGCATGCATGAAGCTTCTTTGTTGCTTTCTCAATAGTTTGAATTCGAGATTGCCCAGATCTTTTAGAACGTTCACTCCAAGTTGGATTTTTCCCATTGTTGTAAGCTTCTGCCACACGAGCCCAGAACTGATCGGATGACTGATAAGCACCTTTGATTGGATCCTGAGAAATATCCATATAAGTTTGACATAAAAATCTATCTTCTTCTTGAGTATATCCAGAAGAACGAATAGACATTTTTGCTAATTTAGTATAAAGCTAATGAAATGTTTTTGTTGTGAATAGAAGCGAAAACATATAAGGGTATTTATAGAGCTCTATAATTTTTACGTTTGATCTTGCGAAGACACCTAGAAAGACCACTTAAATTTTTACGTTTACCAATTTTACCATGCAAAGACTAATGAATTTGACCATTCAAAAACCAATGGATTTGAGCAATCACTATCCTCCATGTAATAATAAAATTAAAGTTGATAACCAGTTCAACATCATAATTCGATTTGTATGATCTCATATTTCAATCAAAATTATTTAAATGTGAAAACAATGGCTTTGACCATAAACGTCTTGAAATTTGATTTGACCATGCAAATCTTGAAATTTGACCTCGACGACCAATGAAAATGGCCATGCAAAAAACAATGAATAACCATGCAAAGACTACTGAAATTTGACGAGTTGCTTTGGTAATGGAAGTTGAGTCTAATTAAATTAAAAAAAATGTAAAATAAAGTACACTTCAATGTCCTCACATCTAATCACATTTCTATAAATATCATTTCGATCGAGCGTTAGTCACCACAATCCAAAAAATCTATTACTTTAGTCATCTTTCATTTTCTCTATCAAAATGAATTTTAATTTCAAAAGTCTTTTACCTTCTCATTCTTCATCATCCTCTTCAGATCATGATGAAAATGCTGAAATGATCGATAATTTGGATCATGAAGAAGAAGCGATAAATCTTGCTATCGCTAATAACAACACTACCATGCAATATCTTCTCAATCAACAAAACAATCAAGTGATTTATGGTGGCTCAATTCCTGGACGTTCTTTCATCCATCGAGATCGAGAAGCGCACATTGCAGATTATTCAACGATTACTTCTCGAGACTCCTGCGGTGATGTTATGTTTCGGAGAAGGTATCGAATGTCCGTTCCATTCCCGTATTGATGCAGTTGTAAGTCATGACAACTATTTCACGCAACGAAGGGATATAATGGGTCGACTTGGATTATCGCCCCTTCAGAAAGTGACGGCTATGTTTCGGATGCTAGCATATGGTCTTCCAGCAGATGCTACAGACGAGTACGTAAAGATAGGCGAATCAACGGCAATTGAAAGCATGAAAAGATTTTGTCGAGCCATAGTGAATATATTTTCGAGCATACCTACGGTACCAACATCTAATGACATTTCCAGACTTCTTTACATTGGTGAAAAACGAGGTTTTCCAGGAATGTTGGGTAGCTTAGATTGCATGCATTGGAAGTGGAAAAATTGTCCTACCGCTTGGGCTGGACAATATGCAGGCCGTAGTGGATCACTAACGATAATTCTTGAAGCTGTGGCAGATTATGATCTTTGGATATGACATGCTTATTTTGGAATGTCAGGCACTAATAATGATATCAATGTGTTAGAATCTTCCCTACATTCTCCAATCTTGCTCAGTATTGCTCCTCCCTCATTCTCCAATCTTGCTCAAGGTATTGCTCCTCCTTCATTATACCATTCAAGGAAAAGAATATAATATGGGTTATTATTTGGTAATGGTATATATCCAAAATGTCCCCATAGTGAAAACTATTCACGAGCCATTGGAGTGCGAAGAAAAAATATTTTCTGCACTGACAAGCATGTAGGAAAGATGTAGACGTGCGTTCGGAGTTCTCCAATCGCGTTTTGCTGTGAAAGACCGGTTCATTTTTGGAAAAAAATGTGTTACACATAATATACATGTGTGATTTTACATAACATGATAATTGAGGATGAGCATCTCGATGCACCTGAAGTCGGAAGAGAAGCTCCACCTCCAGAGGTCGAAATAGTTGAGGACAATAATAGTCGGTTCCAAGATTTTCTTGCTCGATTTAGGGAAATTAAAAATAAAGACGCTCATCTCTCACTTCGAAATGCGTTAATTGATCATCTTTGGGAAAAATATACAAATGGTGATGAATAAATTAAAATCTACTTTGTTTTGTTATTTTATGTGATGTAATGTGGTTTTTCTTATATTATAATGGTTAATTTAAATTAATATCATAATTTATGGAGGTATTAAAAAGAAAAAAAATTGGTGGGTCTATTTGTAAATTTTATAAGTAAAGTGTATTTTTAGCAATTAAAAATAAAGTAGAAAATAAGAATATACTTAAAATATTTTTTTTGGAGTAGAAAATGGAGTTATACATTAGAGAAATCCAATTGTAGATTCTTTCATTATAGTTCTCCATTTAGAAAAATGGAGTATCACATTGGAGATGCTCTAATATGCAAATAACCTAATTAATCATGCTAAAAGCGATACTATTTTGGTTTTTAAAATTTTATATTTCTAATTTTGTTTTTTAATTAAAATATAGTATTAGTTACTTCTTTACAAGTCATTAATCCCAAAAAAAAATTGATAAACAAATTATATCCTGACCAAAAAAAAAGCAAAGAAGAAAGCAAATTATATCTCCCCCAAGACAAACTACAAATTGGTGAAGTGGTGGGATAAGGGGGAGAGAGAGAGATGGGACACGTAATGAGGCTGCTGATAAACTCTCCTTCTTCTTCGCCTCTTCTCCGCCTCCGATACCACTGGACTCTTGACTCCAACTCTGTCTTCTCTCTGCGAACCTCGATTACCAAAAGCAAGGGACGATTCTCTTGTCTTTTCTCCGGCGGCAGCCAGAGAGAGGTTAGTTACTTCCCTTACTTGTTCAAAGGTATTGTACAATCTGCTGAAACCAATCAGAGCCTTACTTGGGATCAGAATTGTCTCGCTCTCGATTATTGATTCCGCTTGTTACTCACTTATTAGAGTTACAAATGACGTTTCAATTTCAATTCTTCAGGATTAGTGGGTTCTACTGAAATTGAAATTATTGATGGACTTTTTTAAAAGATTTGGGATGCATTTTCCAACTTGAATTCTCAGTTACATAGGGAAGCATATTGATCAGGTTTTGGAACAAGTTTAGCGGCACAATTCTTAGCTACTGTATCTAGCCTAAGATTGAATGTTGCAGATTTGAGCTGTTTTGAGTTGGTTTAAAGAGGGGTTAGTAAGGGCTGGACTTTGTACGGATGTCTCGGTAGATTGTTTCTAGGTGTTGGTTGCCCATTTGGGTTAAGACTTTAGAGTCTCTCATTATTCACATTTCTCTGGTTTGGTGAATTGGTATGAGAATAGCAATTCCTAGCTTTGTTCTTATCACATACACTGTGCCTCCTTCATTTCTGCAGCTTCTCTGGATATATATATATATATACAGGAAGTAGTTTGCTTAGCAGTAACTTTATTTAGGAACTACACAATCCACACTTTCTATTTCTGTGAACGAAAATTTTATGACACATCAAGGAAAGAACTTAAGAGAATTGATATGCTTCAGAGACGGAGAAGTGTAGCATCATGATTTGGTGGTTAATACTGTGCAGTTCAATTTCCTTGATTGTGCAGGAGCAAGCTCGTAAAGCATTGGAAACCGCTCTTGGTGGGAAGAAAAATGAGTTTGACAAGTGGGACAAAGAGATCAAGAAAAGAGAAGAATCTGGTGGCGGAAATGGTGGCAATGGAGGAGGAGGAGGTTGGTTTGGAGGTGGTGGTTGGTTCAGTGGAGATCATTTCTGGAAAGAAGCACAACAGATTGCCTTTACCCTCTTAGCAATACTTGTCGTGGTATGATTTTGCTTAAAAAGTAAACCATTCTTATTAATTGAAAAAATGGAAAATCATAAAGGGAAAGACTTCTTTTTTTTTTGGTGTGTTGTTGATGGTTTTGAGTTGTTTAATGGTTGCAGTATATGTTGGTTGCGAAAGGTGAAGTAATGGCTGCATTTGTGTTAAACCCGTTGTTGTATGCCTTGCGAGGAACACGAGAAAGTTTGACTTCTCTAAGCTCCAGACTCATGGGAAGAGAAGCTTTGAAAGTGAATGATGATAACTCAGAGGAGATGTGGAAGAAGGAAGGTTTCACTGCTAAAGAGAGCGTTGTCCGGAAATGGGGAAGTGACTGAAACAAAATTGTTAAAACTGACTCAAGAAGAATGACTTGAGTGTTTTTGTAACATCAAGATGAGATCAAATGCAATCGACCATTTCAGTTTTGTAATGAAATTTAGGTATTCTTCTGTGAACAAGAAAAAGTGACTCTGTTTGTAACTTCATCATCCTTTTCTTCTAACATCAAGATGAGATCAAATGTGTCACATAGATAAATGCTTTTCCACAAATAATGAGCAAGCTTATTGTTGTAGCCTGTAGGTTTGTGTCTATACAACTTTTCTGTCGTCGGAATGTGGAGATCGTACAACTAAAAAAGTAGATGAAACCTCTACATGCGTCTTTCCCCAGTTGTAGTCTTATGGTAGCATTAAGCAGATAGCTAATCCAAACTGAATTCTTCAAGCCATATGATAACTTCGTTCCTCTGCAAATGCAAGGCAATTACAAAGAACAGTTGAGAGCCACGAATCAGACGAAAATGCAAGAACCCACTACTGAAGAAAATGATCAATAACTATCATTTGGGTGTGTCATGATGATAATACTGACAAAGATAAAGTAATAGTAACAAAAGGTTTCTAACTAGACATCAAATATTAGTAGAGCTCGGAATCATACCATTATGAAGGTCCATGTTCGTCCTGGATCATTGTAACGAGCAAGCATACAACCCTTCTTAGCTATAAGACCATCTTTACTCAGACTGTCCCTTAGCTCCTTCTCTTTTGCGCGGACAACATCCTCTGTCGGTTTACCACTGAATTTCACTGCCGCAGCAAAACCGCCTTCCATCTTCTTCAAGTTTATCTTTTCGTCATTAGGCATCGGTAAGCTAGAGAGGGACAAAAGCAATTAACCCTTTTCGTCATAACCATATTAATAGGTGGTAATGTCATTTATTGGTTCATGCATTTTAATTGATTTATAAATCCATATGAGATTTGGAAATCCTCACTGATTTTAAATTCAGACATATGGATTTTGAAATAACATAGTTTAACCCAAGGATTTGATTCTTTGTATTTTTCACATCTAAATCCATTAAAATCTAATGTGTATTTTGAAATCCAACAATAAATCATTAAACGAATAACATAGGGTTTTAACTAGTATTTATAACCAATAACACATGATTTTGATAAGGATTTAAAAATCAGTGATTGAATAACACATGATTTTGCTTGGATTTCCAAATCCATAAAACAATAAACCCTCCTAAACTATCCATGATAAGCTTTACCTGCTGAGATCTTTTCCTGATAGAATGACAATTTGTACTGACACATCAGAAGAGAGTTGGGCATCTGTTGTTTGGGTAAACACTGGGGTTGTCATTGGTATTTTCTCCATCGTCGAGTTTTTTCCAAATATGTAGCTTCATACGCAAAAAGCTAGCATGTGTTACATTTATCAAAACAAAGCAAATATGCGAGAAGAATTTATGGACACTCACAGAAACGTAGACTTAACCCTCACCCAGCAACATTGTTAAAACCTGAAGAGCCAGAAAGCTTGTCACCGTTTGTCTCCACCACTATGAAAGGTTCGTACTTTCTGACCTGCAAAACAAGTAAAAGGCCGAGCATCACATTTTCCATTTACATGAACAATTTGCATTTGGTGCACTAAGCCAATACAGGAAGATATGTTACCTCATAGTTTGCTGTTCTTTTCAGTATATCATACTTTGGAGTTTCCAAGTCGGGGGTTTTATATAGCCGTAACTGCAAAAAAATGAAGTAAAACTATAACTCATCTGCAAGTGATGATTAAGGGGGCTTCAATTCATGCTAAGAAAGCAAATGAGACAAGCCACCTGCTTAAAGACATCCACAAGACCTTCTAGAGAAAAGTAGTCATTGTTATTGATAGAGTCCCACAAGTCCTACACAAGATCCATTTCTAATAAGTAGACCGCACCAAAGGAGATTGATTCCGCACGAGAAAAACAAAGGACAATTCAACCATATATACCAGATGGCTGCAAAATTTCTTAGTTTCTGGATTAACTTCCATGATGGATGTTCCAGTGAAGACAAGCTCTGGTTTCCATGGTAAAAGCATGAACTTCATAACCATTGTCCATCTTGTGGTTATCTCATATGGACCTGTCTATAGCAGCTGCATCAGTCTAGCATCATAGTTTACAACTAATTGGTAAAAAAGCTTAAACCTTTCTCAAGACCTGTTTTGCCCAGTGAAGTCGAAATTGAGGGGTGAAGATATTCTTGAGGAGAGAAATGTTGAAAAGATAACCGGAGATGGTGTCGTGCTTGGTGATGGGGTCTCTGAACTTCACACGCTCATCATACGCCGTCCGATCGATTCCTTGGTCGTCGAATAGGTGAGGAAGATCCTTGTATAGGAACCCGACGAGCTCTTCCATGTTCACCGTCGACGATGTCGATGCCACTTCCTTGCCCACCTCAAGACTCAATATTGGCCGCAGCCGGGGGGTTACGTTGCGCCTCGGAAGAGGGAGGAAACGGGTGGTTACATGCCGCCGGCAATCACTTCCGACGGCGGTGAGAACTGGCCGGTAGAGGTGACCAGTGGTAGCCATAGAACGTTGATAAAAGTTTGTGGTGGTTTATTTTATTGGCTAATTTTAAATGAAATAAATAAATGAGGAAAAACCATATCCTATGAATTAAATAAAGACTTATCAACTTTAGTTATTTACTGTTTAATTGTTTTATGATAAATTTTACATATATGTTTACGAGACGTGATTAGGCCTGTGGACTATATGTTTACGAGACGTGCTTAGAAACGAACCAATCGAGCTATATGGTGTCTAATGGATGATAAGTTTTCTTCATGTGGAAGACCAATAATGCATTCAAAGAAAAACTGGTAAAAGTTGCCTCTATTCTATAGAGATAGCAGGTAAGACATGTAGACAGATGTAGAATTCAATGTTCCCTAGTACAATATACTTGATTCAATTGAAGGCAAAAGTGTAGAGCCTATAACTTTTTTGAGGCAAAATACTTCCATAGACTTGACTTTTCTTATAGATCTTATTAGTAACAGATCAGACCTTCTGAGTCGTAAATTTGATTCACATGACTTTGCTTTGCATGTTTTTGAGTATTTTGCCGATTTCCAAAAAGTTATGTGATTCGGTCTTCACTTTGGTCATGATCTCAAATCAGTTTGAAGCTTTGGTTCAGAATTCACTAGCTTTTTTCGATAAAGCATACAAACATGATATGCATGTTGGGAAAAACACCTAATTATGTTTAGTGAGATTAAAGATGGGAATAAGACAACTAGAAAGACAAGCCAAAGTCTATTGTTTGTTGAAAGAGAGATTATAACGAGAGTGGTTAGTTTTGTACGAAACTCGTTTATTGCTTTATTCTTGGATGATGTTACAAATGTCACTATGAACTCTAGTTATACTAATGGTGGCTTTATGAATTATGATAAATTATTATAGATAACTCTCTAATCTTTATCTATTTGTTAGTATACCTTTATCCATTAGCTAGCTAATCCTTATCCACTAATTTTTTAGAATGCTCTCTTTTTTTTTTTTTTATCCACTAAGCTTAGAATACTCTCTAAGAGCATCCGTGATACTCTCAGAGTCTCTAAAAATATAATATTTTAATGATATTTATTTAATTTTATTAAAATTTAGATATTATATTATTAAATAAATAATCAACCAGTAATATTAAGACACTTGGTAGATAGTCTCTTGATACCGTTTCTGAAATCTCTTCCCACTGAGACATTTTTAACCAAAAGTCTCATAACTTTTATTTTTTATTTATTTTTAATTATATGATACTCTGAGAGTATTACCAATGCAGATGTTCTAAGCTTCTAAGTTTTGATACTTCGATGCACCTTTTTTTAGTTCTATTAAGTTTTTTTTTTTAACTTGTGGGCTTCACTCTTAGGCTTTCATTTTACAACTTTAACTTAAGTAGGCCTATTTGCTTTGGGCTAATGGAGGGAACTTAACTCCAACAATGCATGGCCGTGCTTGCATCTACGAGATACATTAATTACATATGTATTCAATCACCCAACAATGACTATGTAATATTAATTAGTAGAAGAAACGAGACACCAAAGTTTTGATTATACCGCTTAGATTCTTAAGTGGACACATAAAAAGTAAATAATGTTTAGTTTCTCCGTCATATATTAAACTGTAAAGAATACGACCATGTCATAAGGATTTAGACTTTCGTTTTTGACTAATAAACTGATAGTCTATATAACATATATAAAGTGACAAGTTGTAAAATCTGCAGAATTGCAAATAGACAATGTCAAATGGAGGGATATTTAAAAAAAAAAAAAAGTGAAATTGTGAATGAATTAAGACGAGAATTGGGCAAATTCAATAAATTGTCCTTTGGGGTTTTGGATGCTTTAAAGTTGAAAGATGCCGAGGTTTATACCCTTTTCTATCAAAGAATATTCCATGGACCCCATATACTTTTGACCATTTGCGTATTTTTAAATCTTTTTTTTTATCGCATTTAAATAGATCAAAAATGGTAATTGTCAAAGTAACAGTAGTAGTATGATCATGGAAAGATATATATATATATAGATCACGAAGACGAAACGTCCACGTGTTTTTGTCATGACAATCTGAGCCGGATTGATATCTTTAACTCTAACCGTAAGAGTTATTTATAGGATTGGAAAATATATCAAATCTTCCATTTAATACATATATTTCACAAAAAAATACCAAATAAGAAAAACATAAATAGGATTATCTTAAAAGATTAGTAGGATAGCAAATAACAATTAAGAAGAAAATGAATCATATAAAAGAATTTTAGATATCCGGTATACCATATGTAATAATAATTATTGGCATGTGGTTGATATTTATGAACGGACAATACCATGTGTTAATCTCACCCACATATAACCAAAAAAAAAAAAAGAAAGAAATAAGAAATCAAGAGAGAATATAACCAAGAGATATTCTCCCAAAAGAAAGACACGAAAAAAGGATATTCTAAATAGAAACCTTAAGAATATTCTTTTTTTCTTTTTTTCTTAATATTAATCCTAATCCCTTTTTATATCGCTTAACCTCTCTTTCTTCTTCATCTTATTCCCTCTTTTTCTCACTCAGTTTTGGTTTCCCAGGGGAAAAAAAGACAATGAAGTTTGGTAAGAGTCTTAGCAATCAGATCGAGCAGACACTTCCTGAATGGCAGGACAAGTTCTTGTCTTACAAAGAGCTCAAGAAACGTCTCAAACTCATCGGTTCCAAATCCGGTGATGATCGTCCCGTTAAACGTCTCCGACTTGATTCCTCTGCCGGTGATGATTTCTCCGTCGGAATGTCTAAAGAAGAGATCAATTTCATCCAATTGTTAGAGGATGAGTTAGAGAAATTCAACAATTTCTTCGTTGAGAAAGAGGAAGAGTATATCATCAGATTGAAGGTATATTACTATATTATATCTCGAATCCGATTCGTGTCTTCTTAGTTCTTATCGCTGATTGAGATTTGTGTGTGTCAAAACAGGAATTTCGAGATAGAATTGCGAAAGCTAAGGATTCAATGGAGAATATGATGACAACAATAAGGAAGGAGATTGTTGATTTCCATGGAGAAATGGTTCTTCTTGAGAATTACAGTGCTCTTAATTACACTGGTACTTTTGTCTCAAACCATTTGATTAAGCCTTAATGTGATACACCTTTGAACATTGAATTGTCTTGTTCGACTCAAGATTCATATATATGATCATATTCATTTATACCTGATTTGTACATAGCAGAGATCTTATTAGTTAAACAAAATGTTGAGATGGGTTTGGTTTTGTTTGTTTGTTTAAACTACAGGATTGGTTAAGATACTGAAGAAGTACGATAAACGAACTGGTGATCTCATGCGCTTGCCCTTTATCCAGAAAGTTCTTCAGCAACCCTTTTACACTACAGACTTATTGTACAAACTTGTTAAGGAATCCGAGGCAATGCTTGATCGGTTCTTCCCCGCTAATGAAACGGAGTCTGAGAATATCATCCAAGCAGAACTCTCAGAGCACAAGTTCATGGAGAGTCTCCACATGAAAAGTACCATTGCTGCTTTGCGGGTTTTGAAGGAAATCAGGAGCGGAAGCTCTACCGTAAGCGTGTTTTCGTTGCCACCGCTTCAGTTAAACGGGTTATACGACACATGGAAGAAGATTCCGTTGATGGAGCAAGAAGCCAAATAGAGTGAGGCACACTCTTTTCCACTTTTTTTTTTTTTTTCAATAGCTAACAGATTATAGCAGATATTATCATCAATGTACACTTAAAAAGGCAGAAGAAACAATAGGATCTTTTTCTGGACATCTTTGGTCGGTCATAAGTCCTAAGGTTACACAAAACTGCAATGTAATTTTGTTTCTGTGTTGGGTGTAGTAATTGATGTAATATATACCACTTCAGATTAATTATTGATTTCTTCCTTTCCAAAGTCACTATGTTAGATATCTAAAGTTACCTACTACTACAACCACAAGATCAGAATCCTCTTAACAGAAGTTAAGACAAATGATAACAACAGAGATCCGAGCTTTCACTGGCAAAATAGATATCAAAATAAGTTCTCATAAATGATACAATGATTCGCTACAAACCAAAACCAAAAAGCAGTACAAACTCTTAAGAAACTGAAATGCAGAAAAGTGAATACATGTGATGTAGTACGTTGAAGTGAAGATAGTAGAATTCCTGGACGGTTTTTGATTTGGTAGTTGCATAAACAAAACTTCAGTCAAAGCCTTCCTTTTACACGGAGACCCATCATACCGAGCAATCAATCAGAGATTGGCCTTAGATCAGAAGCTTCTCAATAGCATCCTGCAGAATTTTGTAATAATGACTAACCAGTTATACAGACAAGTGGAATCAATGGTGGTTTTATTTAGGTTATAAAGAGAAGACAAGAGTAAGGACCGAGTTACCTTGAGATGCTGGATCTGTGATTTCAATTGACTAGCTTCGTTTGATGTGACTGAACAAGCGATAACAGGTCTTGTAACACCACAGGCTCTTCCCAAAGCTTGCTTTGAAGGCACAAACACATACGGAACACATACGGAACATTCTGTAAATCATTCACAAAGGAAAAAAAATATTGAAATTTAGTCCAAAAGAATATCAAAGCATTTCTGAATCAAACAAATCAGCTAAACAGAAGCATAAAAGTTGCCTCCAGTAAAAAGGTCAAAAGAAACATCAAGCGGTTGGCATTTTAAACATCCAAGTACGAAATAAGAGTTTAGTTAACAAAATGATATACCAAACTCCCAGGACCTTAAGTATTTCATCTGATAAAGAAACTATCATCTAGTAATATATTAAACCGAAGAGAGAAGAAACCAAACCTTATCCTCAGCAAGTAAGGGTAAATGAAGAAGAATCTCTAGAGGCTCAGCATCTGCAGCCATAACCACAAACTCGGAGATTCCACGGTTAAGCGTCTTCGTAGCTGAAAACAAAACAAAAAAAGTCAATCACAATCATCAGGAACAACTTCACAAATCCCCAAAAACCGAAAAATCAACAGAGTTGACCCTATAATTTACAAATATACCTTCGTTAGCACCCTTCTTGAGCTGCTTGTAGTTAGTAGCTTGTTGAACAAGATCAAGAATCGTTATCGATAACTGAGAATCTGCAAGCGGATACGCTTTAGGGTTTACGGCCTCTCCTGTCTGCAAGATAAAACGAAAAAAAAAAACAAATTAAAACTCAAATCAAACAATCAAAGAGAAAGATTCCTTCAATAATACTAGCAGATATAATTGAAAAGGAAGAGAAAGAGAGAGAGCTAGAGAGAAGAAGAGAGTACCATCTTCGCTGAGTCTAGGGTTTGAGAGAGGATTAGGGTTTTAGAGGAGACGAATTTCTCGGCTCGAAGATTCTGAGAAATGTAGGCTTAAGCTGTGTTACTTATATGCATGTATATAAATATATACATCTTTTAATGGGCCTAGGTGATATACATCGGCCCATGGAGTTTTCAATCCTTTTATGCAATAGTCGTGTCAACTAATGTAGTTTTGAGTTTGACTTTGGAGTTTGGATTAGGGTGGATGGTTTATTTTTTGAGTTGTTTCGGATTTGGTTTGGTTTGGTTAATTCAGTTTTAACAAAATTTTAGTGGAACTCAACCTAGTTTGGTTCAGGTTGTGTTTGGTTCGGTTTGGTTTGACTCGATTCGGTTTTACAAAACTTAAAAGTAATTCGGTTTTAAAAAAAAAAAATTATTCATATTACAAAACTTAAAAATAATTTAAAGAAAAATCCAATTGATAAACTTGTAGTAGAATAAACTAAAAACAAATGGAAAAGGGATATGAAAACATAAATCTTCTTTTGTATTACTTATATTAAAACAAAAACAAAATCAAACAGTATTTTAGTGAGATGTCATTTAGATTTTTGGGTAACAATTTTTTTTCTTTTGTATATTAATTTATAGGTTTATCAGTTCGGTTCAGTTTTAACACTGTTTGGATTGAAAAAATATCAACCAAATAGTTTGTACACAGATTTAGGTTCGATTTGGATTTGGTTGCTTCGGTTCAGATTAGTTCGGTTTGGTTAAAATGCTCACTCCTAGTTTGGAATAACCAAGTACTTTATCGACGAAAATGGAAATAGTTTTTAGAATATTAGTCTTATTTATTTGCTGTAAAACATAGAATAAAATAAGGCTTATCGATGCAAATGCCATGTCAATTAACATATAACATTATTATCACCCATGCTTTCTCATAAAATTGATTGATAATTACAACTTACTAACACAACAATCTTTCAATAGGGCCTGAATTTATTGACTGCTGCTCTCATAATTAGTTCTATCAAACTGACAAACTTCAAGCAATGAATGTTATCACTCATTTCTTTTGCGACAAAGATGTGTGTATAATGGTTGGCTCCAATGTCGTATGTTCTCTAATTTTTTCTATGGTTGGGCTTATAGACTTGTCTCCATATCAAAACAACACACGATCGTTCCAAATACAAGACCATACCCATAATCCAAAGAGAATAATATTCTACTCTTTCAGTTTTTCATCAACCCCTTGGAATCTTTTGCATACAGAAAAATGAGCATCTCAAAGAAGTAAAATCTACAGGAACCGGTTCTGTGTGAAGTTGGCACTCAAAAGAAAATGATCGACACACCCATCATGAAGCATCCCACGGAGACCCAAGGGCTCAAACGCTCACCTGTTAAAAGTGATGACAAAGAAAAGCTTAATCAACAGACTGTTTGGCTATCAAAAACTAACCACAGTAACTGTTGGAGGATATAGTCTGAGACTTTACTATGTGTCATCATGCATATGCGTAAATAGGAGATCACCAAGGGTTTTAGTGATCAGAACGCGGGTTTTTATGGGCTGAAATTATAGTTCATTATTAGTAGCTGCATTGGTTACTAGCAAGATCTTTCTCCTAGAGCCTATCATTACTCTCTATTAGAACACATGCAAAGAAGAATTCTTCAACACAATGTTTCTACAAAGGAATTGGAAATACAAGAGATAACTGAGCTCCAAGGGGATAACAAAGGCCTACCGATTCTAGCAGCCTTCCAAAAGAATCCTCGAAACCTGCAACAATGAATCATGAAATGTTACAAGTTTTTTTCATCATTAATATGTATAGAGCAGAGTGATGAATGGGGGCATTAGAGATGAGACAGATACAGAAAGAACTAGGATAAGAAAAACAATTTGCAATTCAAAGTAACAATATGCAGAGAAATATGGTCAAGACTGGCAAATATTTAAAAATAATGTGTTCTCGGTTTGGCAAACCAATACGAGGTGAATAAAATTGAGGAAAAGAGGAGAATAAAGATGGTACAAACCCAGTTTTCTGCTCCAAAATAGCAGGGAACTGCATCTTCAGATAAGTGCAAGTGCAGATCACAAGCAGCACCACCGTCAGAAATGAATGGAAATTGAACAAAGCTGACTGTGATTATCAAAGATAAACAAATCTCTTAGCTCAAACCACTGAAATAAACAAATTCACAATATACAGGAGACGGGAATAATTACCATTGTATCTGATCACTGAAGCACTTCAGAAGCTACTAATTGCTTCCTTGAATCTAAAATAACGAGACAAACAATGTTGAGGATCATAGGAGAATCGATTCAAAGACAGACACACTCAAAAAGAATCATAAACACAATAATCATCAAAACCTAACAATTCATCTGCAACCGAGATTTGTAGAAGAAAATCAAGGGAATGTTCATCTATTCGTCACTACTAACTCAGATTCAATACATAGAAGCATCTGTGAATTTCGGCAGCGTAAAATTATCAGATCATTAGGTATAGCGAATATGGATAAATCAGGTGACTCGAGAGAGATCAAATCAGAAAAAGTGAGAAATATCGATCGGTGGAGGATAGAAAACCTGAAGATGAGCTGAAATTGATGCTAGTGGGTAGAGAAATTAGGGTTTGAAGCTTGACTTTAGCAACAGATCAGCGACGTGAAGAGGGAGATCGAGAGACGGAGGAGAGCAAAACGTTCGCAAGAGTTCTTCTGGTTTTCCACGTTTTCCCTGTTCTACCCCTCTTAAGTATTAATGTCGATTATGATTTTAAACATTTTTTTAAACAAAAATTGGTATTATGGTTTGAAATGTAATAATATATTCAATCTTTAATCCATAAAACCACATTTGGTTGACACATTTCAAAGAGTCCATTTCGCTTGAGCATATAATTTAAGAGTCTCACTAACCATATAAATCTATAAATCCAAACATGTTCTCTCCTTGTCGTTCTTCATTTACAATCTCTCTAAAGCATTGCGACCAGTACCACACAAGTTGATCAAATCCATGAGAACAGAGTACAAGACATCGAGAGACAAATGGCCCAACAACTTCCGACTTTCCGATACTCCTTCCCTCTCCTCTGTGCAGCCATTCTCCATCACAAGCCACCACGAGATGCATCCCTTCACGTCTTCCGGGTTTATTTGCGCCACGAGGCTCACTCTCTCCCCTTCCACAATCTCTAACGATAGAGATAGAAAATCCCGGCTCGCTTTTGTCCCTACAGTCCTTGCTTCTTCCAGTAGCCAACACACTATCTGACTCGCCACCTTCTCAAATTGTTATCAAACACATCAATAAACCGCGTGTTTAAAGAACTGTTGCTATGAGACATGACCAACTTTAGGGCAAGAACAGATTGCTTGAACATACCTGCTGGAGGATCATCACGGGAAGGTCGGCCACGTCACACTCGTATTTGTTCATAGAGAATAAATTGCAGGAACTGCTTTTCAGTAAGCCAACCACATTGGGCGTGCATTCTGCTTCAACACTAATACAATCATCCTTCACCACCACTTTTGTCCGGAATTGCGTCTTAAGATTCCTCTTACCATCTGGAGACTGGTTTTCAGAACTTCCTTGGGGGATGATTGACGGAGGAACAGTCATGAAGACAGTCCATGACGATGTCCGAGAATTCCATGTAGGATGAGATATCAGATGAAGATACGGGACCTTGCAGACCTGTTCGATGAGGAAGTAGCAATTATTAAGAAAGGATGATCTAAGATGACAACAAGTTTCTTGATAGAGAATGATCATTCAATAAATGTAATGCAGCAGGGAAAATACCACGCTTTCCAGATGCACAAGAACTCTATTTGAGAAGATTCTATGAGTCAAAGATAAGCAGAAATGGTCAAGAAGTCCGGAGTTGCTGTCCTTTTCTGTTTGATTGGATGCTCGGTTACTTTTTGACTTGGGCTGATCTTTAGCTTTTCCAAAGGCATGCTCATGAAAAATTTGTTGCAAGTATATTTCGTAGCTGGCGCGGTTAGGGAACCCTAGCTTCTTCAAGCGATAGTCTCCTTCTTCTGCTGATTCTATTCTACCAGAAGATTCAATGAGCAAGGTTGCAGATTCTGACTTCTTGATGCTGGCATTTTTGCCTGATCGGTGGAGAGATACAAACAAAGAAGCTCCTTGGCCAATGCTCATTTCCATAAAATTTTCTCGTATTCCACTAATGTTGAATCCCACACCTTCATTGAATGCTTCGCAAATTAGCATGTCAAACAACTGGTAAGAAGACCAAAGAAGTGAGATATTGCCGTGAAGAGATACACCAAGCGTAGTACGAGATATATGACAAAAATACCACCTGCTCAGCAAAAATCGAGTTATGCACCTCCCTCAGGAGCGAATGAGTTTCTTTAACATATTCGTCGTCACTTGCAGACTGCTTCTCTGATGTTCCAGGGATATCGTGACCAGTAGTGGAGTCTATGTGCTCATCAGACTCGTTTGGGTTGTCAATCGGATTTAAGCCAACAAACCCAAACCGAAGAGAGTACCATGAATCTTGGGGTACATTAATGGCCAGCATACCAGCTGAATCATGATCAATACGAATAGTAGACAGTGTAGATGGGCGAAAACCAGAAGTCGGATCATATAATGAACTGTCAGAAAGATCAATGGTGAAGCCCTCATTGCTGGCGTTTGAAGCAAGCATGCGCTGTCGCTTGACTTTCCAGTTCCGCTGCAACCTATAAGCTTGCCAGCATAGCAAAAATAACCATTTGCACGAATCAATCAATCTCTATTCTGGAAGCTGAAGTCATCTTATCATTTTCTGCAAATTATAAACAATATACACGGAAATTCTCTAATTTGCCTAAGAAGTACTGTACACAACAGAATGGATGTTCCTGAAGTACTGTACTATGCAGGGTTCAGCAACAGAGACGGTGTAGAAATCCAAATTTAGAATTTTTCACATTAAACAAGAATACTAAAATGCTTCCACATTTATCACAGTCATAACATATAACAAAACCTATGAGCCAATTATCTGAGCACAACACAAATAGCTATGTCATTGTAAGCTAACTAAAACCAGCATCAACAATACAAACAGCTAATTCTCAAAGTTTCAAAATGGCATTAAGAAAAATAGAGACTGCCCTAAAGTTTCTAGTTCACAAAATAGGCGCTGACAATAAATTGAAAGTTTATTAGCAAATACTCGAACCTGATAAGAGCACCATAAAACCTTGCTTCGCGATTGATTTTCAGCTCTAAAGCTTTTGCTGATTGTTTAAAGTATTTTCCTAAATTCTGCAGAGGAAACAGGTATTCAAAAGTGATATAAACATACTATCCAAAGACAGTTATAGTTAAAAATCTCTCTAGGTAAGCAAGTTCATTTTTTGCCAACAGTTTGTCAGGACACTAAAAAATGTCTAACTAATACAAGTACCAGAATTCTTCCATGTTTAAGCAAAGTTAGTTTGCAGATAAGAAAGTAAGCTACTGGTTACCCGGTAGCCCTGCAACTTGGTAGCAGTAGACACAGCAAGATCCGAGAGAATCTCATTCGGCATAGGTTTAGGTCTGGTCATCCCAGCAACTGTTACTGCATCATTTGCTTGGACCTACAAAGATAAAACCAGAAAATGAATCGTTGAGTTGAACTCTCTATTCATTAAAATATCACCCCAAAATCACTTCTGCTTTATGTGTATTTTTTGAAACCTTTTGTATTTTTTGAAACCTTTTTGGACACAGTAAGAAACTTTTGTTCAATTCTCTGACAACATAAAGAAACCAAAATTTCAGCTCCTTCCATCAAACCAATAAAAAGACACTAAAGATCTATAACTAAACCAGTATTTGCTGCATTCATCTCAAGAGCATTTGAATATGAATATCAAAGATTCTTATCTGTTTTCAACAAAAGCATCAGAGTCACTTCCGCAAAACCTATAAACAGACACTTAAAAGCTATAACTAAACAAAGAATTGTTACATCCATATCAGAGGATTTGAATATGAATATCCCAAGATTCTTATATATTTTCAACAAAAGCATCAGAGTCACTCACAGTATCGATAAGGTCTATGATGACAGAGAGCTCCTGATGAGCCAATTGCAAATTCTCCACCATACCCTTCCATTTCCATTGCTCCGAGCTATCCTTGGAGCTCTTCTTCTGCTTCTTCTTCTTCAGCTCATCTTCCTCTTCCAACGCCCACGCGAAGTCTATTCTCCGAATCAGCGATACTCTCTTATCATCGTAACCAACATCACTACACGTAAAACAAAAATGTAATTCAGAAGCAAAACAATCTGGGAAGATTCTCTGACGTTTCTCAAACATAAGACAAAACTTACGAAGGAAAATGCTCGGCGCCATTTTCCTCGATAGATTCCAATCGTTTTATGGGAAGTCTGTCCAGAGAGATCTCCATGTCGCTGTCCATTTCGCTATAGAAATTTTTTCCCGGTGAAACCCCAAAATTTTCTAGGTCGACGGTAACACAGTCCGGCCAAAACGCTTCACCGCTACAAAAGTACAAATCGGTTTATTTAGGTTTTAGATCTAATAATTTCGGGTCGAAACTTTTCCGGATCTTTGATTCGGGTAAAGCCCATTAAAAAGCCTCAGTTACTAATAATACGTTGTACGGATTGTGCAAAACTCCTCCGTAAAACTAAAACCCTTTCATTTGGTTTTTTGGGTATCGATCGCTTCGTCTTTGTAGTCGCCTTCGACTTCGCAGGTACCTTGTTGTTCTTCGCTTGATTTGGTTTGAAATTTCATTATTATTCGATTTCGCATATGGATCTATCTAGGGTTTTGGTCTCAGTTCTTTCTCTTGTGGGATTCGAAGCAGTGTGCAGAGTTACTTAAAGATCGATGCTTCAGATTCGTTTTACTCTCGCTTCTCCATCATCTGATTAACCAAGGATTGCAATTTCGGAACAATTTTGGGTAGATTAGTAGAAATGAGATGTTTAGAGGATTAAATCTTTAGCTTTGAATCTCAAAGCTGAATACTTTAAGAGTTCTCTTTCATTTTCATCTAATGGCCTTTGTGTTGCACTCTTTAATGATGGTTGTGAATTGCAGAGTGAGGAACAATGAAGGTGAGATCATCAGTGAAGAAGATGTGTGAGTTTTGTAAAACAGTGAAACGTCGTGGACGTGTCTATGTTATATGTTCTTCCAATCCCAAGCACAAGCAAAGGCAGGGATTTAGCTCATTTGCTCATGAAGGAATTATACCTTCCCCGTTGTAAGTGAATCTTGTATGATCTGTTTTTCGTTTTTGAGTATTTAGGTGTTTCTTTTGGATATTTTTTTGAGGGGTTAGATACGGTGTATGTCGTTCATGAAGATGGGTACAAAGATACTAAAGATCCAAAGCTTTTCTTTCATTTTACCATTGTAAATCACTTGTATTTCTTATTCAATGGAAACTGAGTAGCTAGTATGGGAATTTTTATGTTTGCTAAAGACTTTAATATTTTTTTTGGGCTGTTTTCGTTGATTCAGAGTCTCTTGAACAGTTACTAAATTGCAATTGAGTTTCGAAAATGTATTCGGGTTTCACTATGATGGAACATCACAAAGAAGCATGAATCATATGCAGTTGTTTTGCTTTGCAGAGTTGAAAATAACAAGAAACTTACTAAAAAAAAGGTATTTTATGATTATAAAAACAGGCTGTCTGAGTCAATTGCTAATCAGGAGGTGGTGAGGCTTCCTGGTCAGGGCGTATCAGCCGGCCTGGCAGCAGTTTTACACAAAAGGCCTATGCCAACTGCGGTTTTTGGATGGAGGGCAGGTCTTGCATCCATTCTCTTCAAACAAGGGAATTAGAAAGTTCACCAGCATTTCCTTTTTTTTGTTGTAATCGCAGTTTCTTCCAATTTCTGGTATGGTGAAACATTATTGTATATCTTAACACTGTAAGTTTGGTCAGTCATAGGCTCGTTCTAGACCCCCTTGATTGTACTTGAACGAAAAGATATATTATGACACTGCACTATTTGATTTTTAAGTTTTTCTATGGCGCATATGGTGCTCCAAGTTCTATTAAACGAGAGGGATCATAATAAGAGTTTTTTCGATTGAACAACTCTTGTACAAAATTAGAAGCAAAATTCATCCTACAACCCTTGCTAAAGGTTTAGGATCTTTTTTAGATGTCATCAATTTGAGTAGTGAATTTGATGGATTTGTATGGATAGAGCCATAGAGGTATTCTTGATGATACAATTGTTGTTTCAATGACAACAAATGACAATGCTTCCTTCAGCGTTGTCAAGGAAATCTGTGGACTCGTTCCGAACTAAACTTTAAGTGAAAATGAATGGTGGAAAGATTCACATCCACTAGTTGTGATTATGTGGCAGTTAAATGTGTAATTTGTGGCTGAATAGTGTTTTCACCACGTACCAAGTAGTTTGAAATATGTTGGGTCATTTGCGCATGTTTATATAATCGTATTCCTGAAAATGATATAAATGAGGCTGCACAAAACACACCCACTAAATGCGAATCAAATAGAAGGAAGTAGAGAGAAGATGAGGGGAGAGGAAGACTTGTCAACACGACAACGACCCCTTCTCTTTCTCCACCGTTGAGCACTCGACGCGTAGGTCCTACGTGTGAGGTCACAGGAAGCCCACTCCAATAAGGCATATCCCATGGGCCCCACACATTTCAATTCTTTTGGACAGTTCTACTTTTCGGCATAAACCTTCTTTTATTACTTTTTGTTTTAGTTTCCCTCCTCAGTCATATACTCATATCTCGTTAACAGCTTGACTCCAAAACACAACAACACCAATAATTGACATACCCTTTCGTAATTTCCATTTTTGAGCTGCAATTTTAACCAATTGGATCTCGAGAGAGAACGATCATAATTGTGTTTCTTTCACAGGAAACAAAAATTCGAAAGGGATAATTTAATATACTCCTTTCACTTGTGTATATATAAATTAAACAGGATAATTTTTCAAAGGTTCAGGATCGCGTACCAATGACAATTAACATGATCTTAATAGCTCATCTGTTAGTTGAAACATGCATGCATCGGTACGGTTCAAACCGTTTTAAATGCAAGAACAATATTTATAACATTGTTTCCTAACTTTAACGTATCTTTAAAAATCCCAATCTGAATTCTAGTTTTAAAGTTAAGATTTCAGTTCTTCTTGCAATTATAATTTCAAAATCTTAATTTTTTTTTTATATTGAAATTGATAGTTTCGGATTTATAATTGTATAAATTTTAGATTAATTGTACAGGTAAATGATTAGTGACACCTCTTTACATTAAAAAAAAAATGAAATTCAATTTGGTTTTTCAAGTATACAAAAAGATTAAAACATAATATGTTTTTTTCAGATCCGTAAGTTATGTTTACAAATATTTATATTTATTTCATAAAATCAACGCTTTTGGTAATTTACATTAGTTGTACTGCTTTACTAATTTTTTTACATTAATTGTACTAGTTAAAAATCAGTTTCAAAGACCGAAAAACAAATATTGGCCATGTTATCAAATGTAAAATAAAATTATTTAAAATGGGACCCCAAAGAACCAAAGATAGAAATGGTTATGAGCCAAATCGTCAATTAAATTGTGAGGCACATGGAATCGTGAAAATACTATCAAAAGGTGACCACCCACCCAATCGATACTCATATTTATATAATTACAATTCATTTTATTTATAAACAATTTTGTATATTTTGCACACATCTACGTATAATAATAGTACACTACGTTGTGAAATAAACGAATCTACCGTACATCTGTAGATGCATTTATATGTTTTTGTCACACGTGTCTTTTGTAGAGAGATTGGCCGTGAACCAATCTTTGGTTACTGCCGTCCACTTCGTGAACCAAAATTTCAAAATCAATGAAGTAACTTGGTTCCGCGTTTGTCACCTGATTTTTATTTAAGTTTAGCTAATTTTTATTAGGCCTGGACGTTCGGTTATCCATTCGGGTTCGGTTCGGATTTTTCGGTTTTTGAGTTAAAGTTTCATTTGGGTATTTTTCATACTTCGGTTCGGATTCGGATGGGTTCGAGTATTTAAATGAAGAACCGATAAATATCAATTTTTCAGTTATTCAGTTAAATCTTTATATCTAAAAAGTATTAAAAATTAAAAACTCAAAACATCCACAAAAAAAATCTGAAACTCAGTTAAAAAGTCTAAAACCCAAAGCAAACAAACCACACTTGTTCGATCCTTTATTTGTCTTTGATCTCATCTACAAAATCTTTAACGTGCGATCATTCAATGTAAGTGATCAATACTTTGTAAGGCAATCCAGATAGAAAATACAAGAAAAGATAAGGTAAGACATTAGAAAATGTAGCGAGTATCTGAAGTATGGATTATCAGTAAGTAAGAACCTTTTAATTACGTTGATCGAGGTTCAAACTCGAAAAAGTTAACAAAAAAAATGTTAAACGTTAAATTAAGCATAATTAAATTAATGGAGTATAAGATAAGCTTACAAGATTATCTAATAATTCACCAAGTTGTGAAGTTGTGACCTGTTTATCACTTAACGAATATCACTTTTCAGCCATTTGTGCACATACACCTCCACCATATAATGGTTTAAACAACTCTATGTGGCTCAAGATACACCATGATCTTAAATTCGGATCGAGCCAGCTCACTTGCATCATCCTTTGTGATTTTTGATAAAATAGGAAACCTTTGAACATTGAGCTTCCACCAAGACAAGACATCCCACTCGGTACCAATCATAGTTTTGGATTTTCCACTTTTTCTTTTAGATATAAATCCTCATTATTTCTTCGATTCTGTTTATCAACCATCTCCTTATATTCAGAATCCATTCTTTCAAACGCATATAACTTTCCTCTAAATCGGTTGGAACATGGATATGATCTTGGCCAGAAGATCTTGACTTATTATGAGATGATTGTGTAGAAGATACTTTTTATAACGTGTATACTCTCATGAACATAGAGTTCATAACATCATAAAAAGCATCTCATAGCATCAAAGAATCTTTGCCATAGAGTTTTTAAAGCACATCTTAAGAAACTCCATTTTTTCCTAGGATCGAACTAGCAATAATCAAAATTTTATTGATGTGTTCATGCCATCAATATTTTTCAAACTTAACTCTCATATCATCGCCTTTGTCCTCAGCTCTTTATCTAAACTCTTGCTTATTGTCATGATTCTTCTACATATCATTATCTCATAACATTTGTAAGCAAATAGAAGTAGCAGCAACAATCATAAGTATTATAGAAGAAAAACTTTAACTATCTTTGCCTCGTCAGTTGAAGTAGGCGGCCATCCTTTTTACCATTGTACTTTCCTAAAGTAGTCATTATACAACTTATCTTCAGCCTCCATTTTGTCAATGCCATCTTATATGACTCTTGTTAACATTAAGTATGTGGAATTCCATCTTGTCTTGATATCCAAAGGCAAACTTCCTCAGTCATCTTCCCCACACCTTTTTGCCGAATGAGTTACGTCTCGAAGAAGAAGACTCACATAATGAACTGCGTTGCAATTGCTGTCACATTTTCACCCATTCATGCAAACCTTCATGGACAATCAAGTTGATGATGTGAGCGACACCTCATGCATATAATCTCCATCTAAGACCGATGAATCATTCCTTAAAAGAGAAATTGCCTTTGAAACTTCTTTATTGCTAAAGTATTGGCTTTGCATTATTGCGTGATAGTAAATATCTTTTCTATGCTCCACTCAGCCAAGCACGAAGAAGAATTGATGAAATGGTGGAACTTTTATGATCGTGATGTCTAAACCACATGAAGCTTCTAGCTGCATATCATCAACAAAATGTGTGATTACCATATAACTAGCTCACTGAGCAGAACTCATATGTCATTTGTAAGACACTCTTTGTTGTCAGAAAAATCTTCTTGAGATGTTTTCTTTGCACAAACATTTCATATATCTCTACAGCATTCTCGAATGAGGCTTATATATTAACTGCGAAGTGTCTCCAAGCCATACTTTCAATAGCAGTGGCATTCTCCCATCCAAGCATTTCATTGGAAGCATGCGAAAAGATCCCGAAATTTTGCATCTTTCACTTTTCCCTTTCTCATAACCTTGATTCTTTTGTTGCCATGCGATGTGGTGCTGCATCTGCAAGATGTTTCCCCAGTTTGAAGTCCCGGATGTTGATGCATAACAAAAATCTTTTGCAATAATGACATTTGCATTTGTCATTATTCTCCTTTGTTCGTGAAATGTTGCCATCATCGACCTTGAGTCGATGTCTTCTTTGCTTAGCGCTTAAACTTTTCACAATTATCTCACTACCACTTGGAACATCTTTCCTCTTTCTACTTGTCGAGTCGTAATCTTCTTACTCCTTGTTGTTACCTTCTTGTGATTTTCCTTCTTTGCGGAATATTTTGAAATGATGAAGAATCCATCGAAAACAAAAATACAAAGCAAACAAGTAAGTATATGACATTCTTAAACAAACCAGCGAAGTGTTAATGTATCGGGTAAATGTCGGAGACAAACAAAAACAAACGTTATTTCCGGTGTGTGTATCATGTATTGTCTTCTTCCAAAATCTCTCATATCTTTAACAAAAAAAAAAAAATCTCATAAACCTCTTATCCTCTCTTTCTGTAAAGTTTAAATCTTCGATATCTCCATCACATTTCTTTTCTTATTTTAATCTAAACATTTTTTTGATGAAAATATAATAAGCATGAGATAAGAGTCGTATGCAGATGAAAGAGACAAGGAAACAAGTGGGATGAAAAGTGAAAACGAGCAAAGGACTACGAACAAAGCGATAAAAAAGAAAATAAGAAACATGATATCAAACAATAAAGAAACGAAGCCTGAAAGTTTCATAAGTCCAGAAGATGAGATGAGTTAGCGTGAAGAAGAGATGAGAAGCCACTTGTACACAACTAAACATGATACACATCTGAATAAAAACCTAATTTCAAAATTCCTCTCTTCTTGAAATCCGACATTCATTAAAAAAACTAAATTCTTGAAAACTAAAAACAACGAAACGATAACGGGAAGAAGCGATGTTGCGATCAATTCTGATAAGAAGAAGTGAAAAAGATTTTGACATACACGGATCGAGGATTAGCGATGCTTGAGATTGAAAGAAAAAACAGTATAAGCGAAGAAATATAAGAAAGGGAAAATTGGAAAGGAGCGAGGAAGGCGAGCAGGTATCTGAGTTAGTGGGTTACAAAAGGAAAACATATTATTACTATATTAGACTTATTAGTATTAGTTCGGGTAGTTCGGGTATAATTAGTACTAGTTTGGGTATCGGGTATAATTAGTACTAGTTCGGGTATCGGGTATATTCGAGAACCAAAATTTTATGACAAGATCCGTTCGGGTATTTTTTAATAACGGGTTCGAATTTGGTTCGGGAGTTTCGGATCAGGTTCGGTTCGAATTTTCGGGTTCGGATATTTTGCTTAGGCCTAATTTTTATCCTCGAATCGTCCTACTACTAGTATTAGCCGAACACCAATCATACACAAAGCAAAGTCAAATTAAAAATCAGTTTAGTACACAACTTGGAGAAAGAAGTTAACCAACAACAACACAAAAAAAAGAAAAAAAAATTAATAATTTATTCACAAATATAAAATATATAATCAAAGATCCACCACGTGATTAAAAACTAATGGACGGCTGAGATTGTGTTTCCTTAACCTGCCCTCTCTATTAAATCACATCTGTATATAAGAGCACCGTCTTCACTTCTCATCCCCAGCTCACACCCATAAGATAAACCTAGAAAACTACAAATCTCGATCTCTTCTTCTTCTTCATTCATAAAATCTAAAAGAATCTCTCAAAACTCAGATCAAGACGAGATGCTGCTACGAAGCGCGTCAACACCAGTGCTCAACTCATTGGTTCATGTCTCGAGTCCAAGAGAATCACCAATCGAAGCCGCCGAATCTGTTCATCAAATTCAACGGCACAGATCCATAACACTCTCTGCGTCTTCTTTCTGTTGTTGTTATAGCCCGATGTCTGTACACTCTAGCGACGAATCTACAAGGAGGATGAAAAAAACGGCGTCAGAGAGCGATTTACGACATTTGACGTCGACGAAGCCGCCGATGAGTAAGTTTTTGAGCGGTGGTGCTCTGATGGAGGATATGGAAGAAGGAATCGGATTTGGTCTTATACGTACGTCGTCTTATGATGGTGATTTAGGGATAAGTTTCGCTTTGGAGGAAGATACTGAGGTTACGGGTGGTGGTGGAGGAATGTTTCACGGCGGAAGTAAAGGAAGGAGTGGTGGTAGATCTGATGGTGGTGATGGAGGAGATGATAACACAGATGTTCATTATCGTAAGATGATTGATGCAGATCCTGGAAATGTGATTTTTATTAGCAATTACGCTAAATTCTTGAAAGAGGTAGAGTTTTTTTTTTTTTTTAAATAAATTTTTCCCTCTTTTATCTTTCTTAGATTTGAATTGAATTGGAACTTTGATTTGGGGATTATCAAATTGAGATGTGTCATGTATGATTGAAACAGGTTCGAAAAGATTACTTGAAAGCAGAGGAGTATTGTGGGAGAGCTATTCTGGTGAATCCTAACGATGGGAATGTTCTAGCCATGTACGCTGAGTTGGTGTGGAAGATTCATAAGGATTCATCTCGTGCTGAGTCTTACTTCAATCAAGCTGTCGCAGCTGCTCCTGAGGACTGGTAAGAAAGATTCAAACTTTATCAAGCTCTCTTCTTTTTGGGACTTTAGTAGTAATTGTGTGGCTCTTGTGCTTAAATTCTGGCTAACGTACTTGTTGTTTTCTGCAGTTATGTACAAGCTTCGTATGCGCGATTTCTTTGGGATGCTGAAGAGGAAGAAGAAGAGGAGAAGGAAGAGAGACATGTAGAAGAACCTGAGCATCAAACTTCTCGAATGAGTTTCTTCACCGAACCTTCTCCAATCACGGCCATGTCTTAAACTCGTGGTCGGCATTACCATCCAGTCTTTTTTATAGATTAGATAAACGTGTTACGTCTACGATCTTATCTAACCATTTTTAATGTGAATTTTTTAATTAAGCCTTTAAGGGTGTTTCTCTGCTCGGTGTTAGAATTTGTCTCAGTTGTAGTAAAAATACTACTGGAAGAAAAATAAGATATGGAATAAAAGTTTTGCTTTTTGATGGATGTAAATGAAATGGGGTTGTGATATTTTCTTGAGAAATAACGAATTCAAGCTATCTATGTTTAGATGAGTTTGACTGGTCCTAGAACTGAGCCTGCACACACCAAACCTATTACAATGGAGAGAACAACCATGAAGATGACTGCTAGTTTGTTCTTCTCGTGTAGGAACCATTATGGTGCCATGAGACCCATGACCGTAAGGTCGCTTGTGATTTTAGCCATTAGAGAGGCTGAGAATGGTCATTAAGAGAGCGACCGGCATCAGCACTTCTTGTTAATTGAAGAGAAATCTGATATCATAAGTTCACTGAGAGGAATTTTGAAGCTCAGCTAGAGATACAAGGGCAGTGAGTGAGCTGCTCATGAGACCTGAGATGTTGTAGACTGTGATCAGAGAGTACTAAGTCTAGAGAAGCAAATATGTAGCTGGCTGCTTGATCTTACTGCCAACAATCTATCATGCCAGTTGAACACATGGGTTGATCAAGCTCGGCTCACAAGAGATGGGTTAGGATGCAGCAAGAGTTGAGTTAGACCTATTTTTCAAAAGACTGTTAGGATTTACCAATGTTTAAGAAAGTGCTAGACACTAAGCGAATGGTGAGTCTAGCGTTTAATCGGGACTTAGGAGATTTTAGGCGGTTTAAGCGTTTACAACATAAAACATTATAAATATGATATTATAGATAAAAATTTATATAAAAATATATATTAGAAAAATATAAATATTAAATCGTAAAAAAATTAGATAAAGAAATTTATTTAATTCATACTAAACAATATATGAATGTTTATAACCATGTATATGGAGGTAGAATTTATAAATTTAAATCTTTGTAACTGGAAATTGGAAAACAATACACTAAAACAAATTCTATGCAATTTTAGGCAGTGGAAGCGGTCGTCTAGGCGTCGTCTGAACGCCTAGCACGGTCTAGGCAACGGCCTAAACCGCTTTTTAGAAGACTGATATTTAGGCTGGTATTTACTATAAAATAGGTAAAGTTCCAATTTCTTTTTTAGTTTTAAACTCAGTTTTTTTTTTGCGGTAAGATTTGTGTTAAATTATATAATATGCCGGAGAGCGAAAGTTGTCACAATCGCTCCTCTGCCTTGGCAACTTACCATCCCCTCCACGTAAGACGAACCGATTTGTCTCCATGGTGATTAGTGCTTCCTAAATGCTTCGATTCCTCTTTCGCAAGGCTAAATTGTGCATTACCTTTCCCATTGCAAGCGTACGACCAATCACACACCCCCAAGACTAAAATGTGTTTTAATTTTGAACGACAGTAAAAGGTTGTGCTAGTGAACAATATATAATTTTAAATCACAAAAGAAAAACTCTCCAAAGTGTCATATTAACCAAAAAAAATTCTAAATCCTAAAAAATTAAACCCCAAATCCTAAATAATTAATCCTCAAAGCTAAAGTTCTTAACAAATGATATATTTCTTTAACCTTAGAGATTGTATTCTATTTTTCGTTTTTGTTTACATATCTTTTAAACTTTTCTTTTCTATTTATCTCAATTAAAAAATGATTTCATAGTTTATGTTTTTCCAATTTTCTTAACTTAATTTTATTTTACTTTCTGGATTATTTTGAAAACGTTTAAACAAAAGAAAAAAAAATTCGAGATAAAAATGTCAAAAACACATACACATGAACACAACAACCCTAAGGAACATATTTTCTCGGGATAACAACAGAGAGCTCAAAAGATTTCTATAAGAGAGTGGTAAAAAAATTGAGAAAAGAACACTGAAACAAAGAGAGTTCATGGCCATTGAAGGAGAAGCGTCGTTCTCCACGGCCGCGACGGCGACGTCGAGCTATCCGACGGGAGGTGTAGGTGGAAAGTTGAAGCGGCAATCCGCGAGGAGGCATGCGGCGACGCCGTATTCTCGACCACCACAGAACCAGGTACAACGGAGGCCGTGGATCTCGAGAATCGTCGATCCTGCTTATCGGATTATCTCCGGCGGCGCTACGAGAATACTTCCCTACTTCTTTTCGAAAGCCACCTCCGCTCCTGCTCTTACCGCTCCAGACGATCAAGATCAACATCAAGGTTTTTCGTCTATCCTCGCTCTTTCTAGCCTCGTTTAAAGGGTTCTATTCCGTGAAAATTTCTGCAGTTTTGGGAGTTGATTAATTTATTCTACCTCCATGGTTGTATCTGTTTTTATTAGAACCCTTGGGTTACGAGTATCTACGGTTTGTTGAAATTGTTTTGATGCTGTAAATTAGAAGTGATAATCGCCAGGATAGAAGATGGTTCTTTTGGTTTTGATTAAAGTGAAATTTTATAGAAGTAAAGGCTTTTCTGATTGCGGTTTGTTCATGATTCTAATGGTCAAGTAAGATGTGTATTTTTTCATTAAGTGTGCTCTTAGTCTTAGCCTCTGTTATCTTTTGCTAGTGAGACTACTTTGATATTGACTAAATGTATGTTTTAGTGTTACCAAATAGCTCCTAGTGTCAAGTGAGTGATGGATATATTACTTGTTTGCTCGAAAAGTAGTTTTGAGCAACTGTTATTTCATCTTTTGGGGATGTATTTACAATTTAGTCCGGAGAGATGATTTATCTCTGCTTCTTGTTGTCTAATATCGGCTAATGGGTTTCATTCGAGCTGTCATGGTTTAACATTGGCCTCTCTTTCTACTAGATAAGTTGCAGAATGATCCACAGGAGAATGTTCCCAGTATAACCACAAGTTTAAATGTAAGCGTCTTTCATCTCCTCCTCTCTTTCCTTAAACTAAATTGGGAACTTACTGCTTTAACTAAGCTGATTTCTTTTGACCTTGCCAATGTGTTTATTTTGTTGCTCTTTGTCATGTGCTATTTTATCAACCACTTGTGCATTCTTTATCATGCTGAAGTTTTATTCAAATGAGTTTTTGGTATCTTTGATACTTTGCGGTTAGGCGTCTTTTAAAATTTGTGTTCGTTAATTTCTCAGTTGATATCTCAAATTGAGCTAGGTGTTGTACGATAAGAAATTGTTTTTGTCTTACCGGGCTTTTTTATATTGCAGCTGATTTAGTAGAATAAAGAATGTGTTACCAAAGAGAACAGTCATGAAATTTTCTTCTATGAGATTGTGGTAATAGAATACATGTATAAAACAGATCTTTGTATAACATAAGAAAGATGTAATCTTACTGTTCTGTGCTCTCTTCATTTAATGCCTGCTTTTGTGATTTACAATAGATGGCATACATAATTTTCACCCTTTAAATGATTCGGGAAACTTTGCAGAAGCTAGAGTCAGCATCAATTGAAGAGGGAGGTCCTAGTGGTACAGCAAATGTGACCGAAGGCAATTTCAGAACCAGTGCACAGACAAGAGGGAAAACAGCTTTAAATGATGCCGTTGCAATCTCGGAGCTTGAAAGGCTAATGGAAGGAAAAACGTTTTCACAGTATGTTTTTATGTGTATACTTTCATTGCATTTCAAATGATGTTTGATGGAAATTTGTTTCCTTTTGCTTGTTATTTTTTATTAATGCGTATAGTCATGTCTCGGTCATTAGTATCTTATTTACTGGCTGCTTTATTTCCGTGGCCTTTCTGTTATCTTTTCTTTACAGTTCTGATTATATTTTTTTTACGTAGACCACTTTTACACTGACATCTTTTAATCTCTATCCAGGGCTGAAACTGATCGTCTCATAGAGATAATAACTTCAAGGGCTATTGATCTACCTGATGTCAAGAGAGACGAGAGAAATTTGGAGATTCCTTTGAGAGAGGGAGCCAAGAAAAATATGAGTTTCTTTGATAAGAGAAAAGAGCCAATTGGTGGCAAGGATGCTAATAGTGAATTATGGACTACACCAACCCCACTTGCCAAGTCAATAGTGAGTTGCTTGCTATCCAGCCTTTTTTTGTTAGGACGTTCTGATGACACTAGCATGTACATGAGTTGCTTAGGTGATTCCAGTTGCCGGAAACTTCTAAAAGTTTAATTTGCCGACTTTAGGAGTAATTTGAGGTTGGACTGTTTGTGAAAACTTATGAAGAAATAGGTAAACAGGAAGAGCTATGTAATTCACATATTTGCTTCATCACAGAGTTGGTGTTTCTTTCTTCCCTGGTTGCTTGTTTTTTTAAGTTATGTTTTAATTTACTCACCTTTTTCGCATTTACTTTTTTCATAGATTTTTGACGGAGACAAACAGATACGAGATGAAGCTGGTCTTTCACCTGCAGAACTTGCTAAAGCATACATGGGAGGCCAGACATCATCAAGTAGTTCCCAAGGTTTTGTAGCAAGAAATGAAAAGGATTCTTTTGATACGGGTATGCTTGTAGGAAAATCATCGTTTGCATCACCATCAAGCAAGCCTTCTGCTTGTTGGCCTGGTATCAAGTCAACTGAGCAATCTGGTTTTGCAACTCCTCAAAGCCAACGAGAAAGCTTTGGGCTTCAAAATTTTCCTAGGACCCCATATTCTAGAACCATCCTTTCAAATTCTAAGTCAAAGGTGTGTGGAGTTTTTTCTTTATACTTTTTTGGTCAAAGAGTTTTGGTCTATTTGAGCTGTTTCTTTTTTTGCTCAGTTGATGCAATTGCAGAACGATAGTAGCAAGCGCCTAAGCAACCTCCAGTCTCCCTCTCAAAGTGTGCAGAGTGTGCAGGCAAGATATGGCCAGGTATCTCTTTCTTTTGTCTATTAGTGCAAAAAAAAAAAATCTAATGTTATCTATTAACTTGCAAGCGCTAACTGTTCTTGACTTTGATCAGAGATAGGCAGACAATTTATCAACTAGAAGAATCATATAATTCTCGCTTCGAATAGGTCGTAATGAGGTTCTCTCTATGCAAATGAGCTCTTAAATCTAGGTCCTCCTTTACCTCTTGAGATGGTGTTAGGGAATCTACCTAAGATGGAACGTTATGCAAAGGGACTGTAGCGGTTAGTTGATTGGTTCAAAGTACCGTTCTTGCCACTAGATTGATGAAATTGTTTTATTTTAGCCTAACCAGTGTTTGACTGGTTATCTAATGTATACTTAAAAGAATTTGAAATGAAAGGGTGATTTAGGCAACAGGAGAATAGAGTGAGTATGCAGTTGTGCAGATGACTAAATTTTGGACACTTTTGCCTTGATTTTACTGGAGTTATTTTCGTTTATGCATACATAATGTCGATCCTCTAGGTCTTTTTACCTTTTGCAAAACTTGGTTCTAATTTAGTCATCACTATGCTACCTTTTGAATCTTTCCTGGGTTCCTTCTATATGCTGAATCCTATTTCCTCAGTTGAAACTTGATAAACCACTTTCTAATGTGCATAGCTTGGCAAGGGAAGAGATGATGGACCTTTTGGACCCAGTAGAAGATCTCGCCAAAGCGCCATGCGGTCCATGGTGTCTCCTTATTCACGACCTTCCCGTGGTTCATCTCGTTTTGAAATTTCTGCTATCATGAAAAGCTCTGAAGCAGGGGAATCAAGTTACCTATCGAAGTCCCAGACAACAACCTTTGGTAAGCATAAAGAGTCAGAAGTTGGTACCCCGACTGTGCCTACACATTCTAGTCAGATTGCTAGGACAATACTGGATCACCTTGAGCGGACCCAATCCACCCCGAAAAATAAATCTGCTGAGTTAAAGCTTGCCACTTCCTGGAGATATCCACAGTCTTCGAAAACCGTTGAACAAAGCAGCTCAAACGTCAACAATGTGAAAAAGGATGGCTCAGCTAAATTGAATGAAGATATGCAAAACATTTTCTCTCACAATCAGTCGTCCTTTGTGCTTAAACCTCTTGCAACTACCACCGCTGACACTCAAAATGGAACGACCAAGACCGCGCCAGCGTCAAATGGAATATTCTGTGGAACTCAAGCAGCAAGTAGCAGTGGTACCGGAGTCCAATATGAGTTAGGGAAGCCTAAGGGTTCTCTTTCCAGAAGCACACATGAAGAGGTATTTTGAGCACTTGTTTTTTTTTTCTTTTCTTAACGCATCTTGCATCAAGGTTTTAAGGTTTTGGTTTCTTTGCTGCTTTTATATTTTGACTTTTGAGTGTGAGTAACCTCAATATATCCCGTAACATAGGAAGTTACAAGCTTCATGCGTTTTTGCATCTTTTGTGACTTTTAAAACAACCTAGATCTCTGTAGAAAGTGGATAAACTTCTAACAGTTTGAATTTTGATCTTGTAGAAAATTGATGTCACTTCTTCTCAGGACGCTGCAAAAGCTGTACCCTATTCTTTTGGAGGCGAACCTGCAAATCTCTCCAAACCACCATCTCATTCACTGGGAAATAATAAACCGGTACTTCCATCGATCTCAATATCAAAGCCATTCCAAAAATGGGCAGTCCCTTCGGGTACAAACGCTGGCTTCACATTCCCGGTCTCTTCATCTGATGGAGCAACATCATCAGAGCCCACAACTCCATCCATCATGCCATTCACAACAAGCCCAGCACCAAGTGGTGGTATTGCCATTACAAGTTATCATGAAGCAACAAAAGATGATGAGATTCCTCAATTTAGTTTCAACAGTAAGAGAGGAGATAAGTCGCCCCTGGTCTTCGCTTTTCCCTCTGTGGCCGAAGAGGTGATCAACGAGGATGATGATGCAAGGTTAGGTATCAAATTCACATTTGGGTCTGAGAAGCCGGAGAGAATATCGTTCAGCTCATCAGGAAGCGATGGTGTTTGCTGTTAACAAACAAGGACGATGGTCTCTGTTCCTTTTATCTTATCCAATCTTTCTGTTGTCTCCGATTGTTTTTACTTTATAAATTTGCTAGTAGAATTTGGTGCCTAGATCAAGTGTTTTGATTTCTATTCATTTTGAGATGATTGCTTTCTTTTGTATCTGATTGAAGCAGCAATCAGGATTGTTTTTTCCTGCAAGAGACATGATCGGTACGATCAAAATAAAAAAAGGTTCAAAGTCTCTCAACTCTCAACTCTTTAGTAGTTTTTATAACTCCGGTTCAATTAGAGAGATTAGTAGTTTTTATTACTCCGGTTCAATTAGAGAGAGAGAGTAAAAACATGTGCCACATTTGTATCGTCCCCGCGTATTAGCCACAATCTCGAGGACGCAGCAAGTTAAAAGCTTCTCTATTTCCAGACGAACACTGGTATGTGTGGTGGGTGTTCCTGATCTTCCTTCATAAGTTTTAACCAGGGTTTTGTTCTCTCCTCATGTGCTCGATTCATGCTAGATTTCAGGTTTCTCAGCCACAATGGACCAGAAAGAAGAACACCCGATCCCTATTTTTTATCAATCCCAACACAAAATTCATCTTCTTTCCTCGCGCGGTTTCTTCTTCTTCTTCTTCGGACAACAACGATGGTTCAGTTTCATCTTCCAGACAAAACAACGTATTATTACTACTACCTTGTCTATCTCTTACAAATCGTATACCCTTCTCCACTCTTTGTACTCGATATTGATGGGATTTTATCTTTTTTCCCTGCTTTGAACAGCGACAGACGGGTTATGATCCTTCAGAGGAACTGTTTGGTGTTGATTTCAAGCCCAGGTAAGAGTTTCTAAACTTCTTTAGATTGAATTCACTGTAAATACGATCAATTTCATGAAACAACTCCTGAACTCAAAAGAATAATGAGGCTTCTTTTGAGTTTTATCCAAAAAAAAAAAAAAACAATGAGGCTTCTTCATCACTATGGCTGTAATGAAAAATCACTTGTTTTCTCTTTCTTTTATAAAGCTCAAAGCTTTGCCCTTTTGAAAACTCTCCAAAGCTCTTTTTAGCCTGGATGACTCTCTTAAATGAGACGCCATCCCTGTTTTTCCTAAAATGTAAAACCCAAGCATGGGGAATGCTAGAAGAAGTCCTGAACAATTTCATAAATTCAAGAAATAGAAATCCTAAATAAATAAGAAATACATATCATACGGGCCTGCTAAAAATAAAGTCTTGTCCTCAAGGCTGGACTCACTCCAATGATATTGTAGTCTTCTTACATAGCACTTATCTCTCCATCTATGATTGCCTTATCATCAGTTCAAAGTCCCAAGTGATTTGTAGGGACAGTCATGTGAAGGGGAGTACGGTTGACGGCAGCGAAAACCGAGACCTTTGGCTTTCATGTCGAGGTATTCTTGGTGGGAGTATTGGCGTCTACCCTTTGGTCGGTTTTTTAAAATTATCTCTCTCTCTATTGCTCTTGCCGTGCGTATAGAAATTTACCAATCTTCAGCATCGGTTGGCCGAGGACAGAATTACGGATTTGAGCTGCCCGAGCACAGAATTCATTCGCGTACTCTTCTATAGATCCTGTCTGTCGAAGTGATACCAATTGTTCACCAGGAGAGGCTGTATTATCTCCTCCTCCAAATTGTATTTACAGTGAATTCACTTTAAAGAAGTTTAGAAACTCTTACCTGGGCTTGAAATCAACACCAAACAGTTCCTCTGAAGGATCATAACCCGTCTGTCGCTGTTCAAAGCAGGGAAAAAAGATAAAATCCCATCAATGTTAAAGTCGGGTTCTCTTGTCGCAGACATTGTAACCAGTGTAGAGCATCCACCTTCCATACTCATGACTACAATGTCTACTTTCCGGAGTGAGTTGCAAAGTAAAGTATTGTTCAACGATTTTTAGCCATTTGAAGAGATATTTCATTCTTTTGTGAAGCCAAAACATCCTTGTTAACTTCAAAATAGCATTCTGGATCTCTTTCAGTCTCTTATGAAACCCAGTAAATTCCTCATGCAAGGTCTCATGGTTCTTTTCTATCGCGTCCAAACGTGACTCAATCCTTCTGGTAGTCATTCCTTAGGTTCTTAATTGCAGGTTGTTAAGAAAAGAAAAAGAAATGGAAACTCAAAATAATTTCCTTCAAAAAAAAAAGGAAAATCCTAAATAAATAAGGATACATATCAATCAGTGTGTTAGTTACTTGGCCAAGTTTGTATGTTATCCACAATTTGGCTGAGCTTCAAAATGGTTTATTCAGGATCATATCTGGTGGTTCGCGCGAACCAATGTCATGGTTTGGTCCAAACGGTCAGTACATTCGAGAGCTTCCATGTCCAACTTGTAGAGGAAGAGGTTATACTTCATGCTCAAATTGCGGAATCGAGAGGTCGAGATTGGACTGCCCTCAATGCAAAGGAAAGGTACTTAAAAGTGTTAGTGACTTCAACTCTTGCTTAACAAAAGCCTCTCCTTGTTATGGAACTTTCCTTAAATTTTGTGTAGGGCATAATGACTTGTCTCAGATGTTTGGGAGATTGTGTCATATGGGAAGAATCAATCGATGAACGACCTTGGGAGAAAGCTAGATCCAGGTAGTGTAATTCAAGAGTTGACATCTCAATTCTGTTCATTCTTTGACTAATAAATCTCATTTTTTTTTTCTTGCCACAGTTCTCCATTTAAAGTAAAGGAGGATGATGAGGTTGATAATTTAGAGATAAAGTTCAGTAAAAGGAGAAAATCGAAGCGGATTTACCAGTCACCGACTCCTGAAGTTGGACAAAAGATCAGCCGATCTCTGAAAGTTAGTTTTATTCATATATTCTTCATGATATCATACTCTCTTCATGGGGTATTGCTATAGTTAGTCCAAATATGGTTTTGTAGAGTCTCAATGCCAAGACTGGACTTTTTAGTAAGCGAATGAAGATTATACATCGTGATCCTGTGCTTCATGCTCAGAGGGTAGCTGCAATTAAGGTCTGTAATCAATTCCATTTTTGTTTAACCTAAATTAACATGGCACAACGTTTGGTTTTGTTTCCTTAAATCTGCTTAGTGTTATTGTGCTCTAGAAAGCTAAAGGAACACCAGCTGCTAGAAAGCATGCATCGGAATTTATGAAAATTTACTTCAGTAATCCTGAAAACCGTGAACAGAGAAGCTTATCCATGAAAGGTAAATCTCAGCTCTTGGTAGAAATTCATAGTTTAGCTCAATTAAATACTCTTTTTTTCTTATGGAACTTTCTCTGCTTACATTCTCTAATAATGTGGTATGAATTAGGTTGAGACTTTGTCACTTAAAGTAGCAAGAGTATATCTTTGGATAACATTGGCGCTAACACTGTTAATGTGAGATACCATGCTGTTTCAGAGAGTAGAAATGTAGGTTTTGATTTTCCTTTTGTGGTGACAGTTTCTTGTGCAAGCCAGGAAATGGTAAAGAATCATTTTGTTTGTTTTATTGGTTCAGGAATTAAATTTTACTGTAAGAACTGCGGACAGGAAGGCCATAGACGCCATTACTGTCCAGAACTGGGCACCGATGCGGACAGAAGATTTAGTTGTCGGGTTTGCGGTGGTAAAGGTCATAACCGAAGAACCTGTCCTAAGTCGAAATCAATGGTCACTAAAGGCATTTCCGCAAGGTATCACAAATGTGGGATATGCGGTGAGAGCGGTCACAACAGCAGAACTTGCCGAAAACTGGCCAGAGTGAAACTCAGTGACGGTGGTGGCGATTCTGGGGAAGATGGTGTTGGTAACAGAGGGTATGCTTGTGGGTTCTGCAAGAAAAAGGGACATAATGTAAGAACCTGTCCAAGCAAACAAGTTTCAGTCAGTGATTCTTGTTTAGAGAAAGCAGGTTCTTGATCCTGTTTCTTTGGTTAGGCTTGGTTTTACTTTTGAAACAGAAATAACCAATCACTGATAGGTCCTTCTTAGAATCGTATTAATCACTTGGGTCCTTGATCGGTTTTTCGCGAACTTTTCCAAACTCAAAACAAAACTGAAGTGACTTTGACCGCTTTTGGTTTCGGTTTTTGACCGCATTCGTTTTTTCTTTTCATGTGGTACCACAAAATTTATGGGTAAGCGTATATAAGGGTTGGTTTTTCTTGAGTACGGCCTGAGTTGGTACAACGGACCCCACGCAAAGAAGACCGGATCGTTCGTTGACGATCGAGCCTAGAAATTTCTAAAAATTTATCGTACTTATCCATGTGCAAAATTGCCTAGATGTTGACATTAACACTATAAATGCTATTCAAACCTAATATTTCATCCTTATCGACTAACATTAGTATTTTGCTATTCTCCGATGCCTTTATATCGGTTGTTTATTTTTACCATCATTGTTATATTTAGTCTGAACACTAAAGGCAAAAAGTAATTAATCACGTTTTTTTTTTTACGTGATCAAAATTTATTAACGGACTATCTTTTTACGCGCTAAAAATAACAATTGTGGACAAAAATACTTAGCAGGCAAAATTGACCAAAAGTGATAAAATCTAAAGTTGATTTATTCATCAACAACACCACGTAACGCGTCTTCGCGTATCGTCCGTATTATTGACCCTTGAGAACCTCTCTTTTATTGTCCTATAAATATAAGTCTCTTTTGCAAGACTTTTGAAACCATAAACAAACACAAGAATCAAAAGGGTCATTTAAAATCTTTTAAGAGACGACATATATAGTTAATCGACCAAGAAAAGATTAGGGGGTGACCTGAGTGCTTCAACACAAAACAAAATGGCCGGAGTTTTCAAAACGGTTACGTTTGTGGTTTTGGTCTTTGCTGCGGTTGTTGTATTCGCAGAGGACTACGATGTTGGTGATGATACCGACTGGACGAGACCTGACAACCCCGAGTTCTATACTACTTGGGCGGCCGGTAAAACTTTCCATGTAGGCGACGAGCTCGGTGAGTTTTCTATGTCTTTGTTTCTATAACAGTTGATATTATGGGATCGTTCATGGATCATGTCGGTGATGTTACGTCTTTGTTTCTATATTTATTGAACATATTTGAACTAAAAAAAGATTAATAGAGTTTCCACCGATTGATGTTTTTAGTTAGTTCACACATATATATATATATATATATAATCATATCATATGTCATGAGAGATCAAATTTATTAACGTTATCTAATGATATAATTGTAACTTTTGATATTCTTATTACAGAATTTGATTTCGTTTCTGGGAGGCACGATGTGGCAGTTGTAACACAAGCTGCATTTGAAAACTGCGAGAAAGAGAAACCCATCAGCCTCATGAGGGCTCCTCCGGTCAAAATTAGGCTAAACACCACTGGACCACAATACTTTATCTGCACCGTCGGTGACCATTGCCGCTTTGGTCAAAAACTCAACATCAATGTAGTTGCTGCTGGTGCTACAGGAGGTGCTACTCCTCCAGGTCCTCGTGGCGGTGCTTCTCCGGCACCTGGGTCAACCCCAAGTGCTGGAGGAACCACTCCCCCCACTGCGGGCGGGACCACAACACCTTCCGGCTCTAGCGGAACTACTAATCCAGCTGGAAATGCCGCTTCTTCATTAGGAGGTGCTACTTTCTTGGTCGCTGTTGTTTCTGCTGTTGTTGCTCTCTTTTGAGTCTGAAACTTTTAGTTAATCAATATGTGTTTGTTTTAACCTTACTCTCCTTATTTTTATAGTCATGTATTTTATTCGTTGTGAGAGAATAAAGACTTGTTTTCAAGTCATTATAAACGTCTTATACTTGTGATTAGTATGAGTTTCGATATGTGATTATTCTGTTGCAAAAAAAAAAAAAGAGTGGTTTTCCACATCATTGAGATGAGTTGTATATATACCACATTTCATGGAAATTTCTCATCTCCTTGATCCAGTTTGTCTAGTTTTCATGTATGATTAGACAAAATTTTCCTTCTCAATATTTCAATCACTCACGAATCCGAAACATGAACCGACTATGAACCGAAGTTAGAAAAATATTAAAAAGACATGTTATCTAATTCGATACCAATATGGTATTTTGTTTCAGTGGAGAAAGTTTCCCACCTATATTCACTATTTTTCGTGGTGAGTATTAATCTCTTACTCTATAGTTAATAACCAGTAAAATACCAAAAAGTATGCCCGTACTACGTTACGTACAACATAAGACCATAAACTTCCACAATAATTCGACACGTGTCTGATTGACGTGAACTAAGAAAACGATACACTTGTTTTGTTTTCAACAACCAATGCATCACATTTTCCCCTTAATAATTAATGTAAGCATGATAACTTCCAATGGTTATACCAAAGTCTTTGGTAATTACACTGCTCTTTTTTTTCTTTTCTAAACAATCTGGATTTAACATATTTTCTTTCAATAATTTAATATGTTTGATTTTTATAGTGTAGCTACGATATTCGATAAGACCTATATATGACATAGAGTTCCTGAAATAGCAAGTCTTGGCTTTACCAAAGTAAGAACCTGTAGAAAATAAAAGTGGTTCTAAAATCTACAGATCTTGTTGGTTTAAAATCTAAAAAGTTTCAAAACTCCGTTGCTTTCATTTAATTTAAGGGTTAATTTTCAAGATAGAAGAAATGAGATGTTTTATGTGCATAATGATTTACAGGTAAAATAGTAATTAATTAAAAAATAGCATATTAATTATATGACGTCACACAATTGTACATGATATTATACTATTTATCTCATAACTCGTTATTGTTTAAAATACATGATTTTGTCACTGAATATAGTTTTTCGAAAAAAATGAACGATATAATGTATACAAATCTTGAATACAAATCAAAAACTTGATTTTGTATTTTTATTTTATTTTCTTTGAATCCAAAAAATCCAAAGTGTGTTGTTTCCATTTTTTAAATCATAATTTATTTATATTATCTATACAAAAATTATTAACAAATGTCATAATCTCATCAATCATGGATACTTGTTCAAGTCTAAAAAATTATGACTATTTCCTTTTATGAAATCCCTAAAACCCAACTAGGTGACTACTCACTCATAGCAAAAAAAAACAAAAAAACAACACATAAAGATATAAAAGAAAACATGATTCAATTGATAAATAAAATTAAAAGGGTCTAGAAATCTTCTCCAATTTGTTAAAGAGGACTGATCCTTCTCCAAAATTTGCTTACAATCAAAAGAGATAAAAAGTGGCTAAGAAATTAAAGAGTAGCAAGAATAAAACTTAAGGTTTTTATAAGTTAAAGATAATATTTATAAAGTCCTAAAAACGATATGAGTTGGATCCAGCTCAAAACAAGGTAAAAAAGAATATGCCGATTTTGTGTATTTTTTTAGCCAAGCGGGTCTCTCAAACAGGCGGGTTTGTACGTGAAGCTGCCGGTTTAGAGCATTTTCTTAGCCATGCGTTTATCTCAAACAGGCAGATTTGTACGTGATCCTGCCAGTTTAAAGCATTTTCTTAGCCATCCGAAGTTTAAAGTATTTTCTTAGCCATCCGGGTGTCTCGAACAGGCGGATTTGTCTTTGGGTCACCTTTCAAAATCTAACATTCATCTCACATGCTTGTTTGCACTCAAAATGGCTCATTTATCTTTAAAGCGATCTAAAATCTGTAGAGACTCGATAAAATACTAAAAATCCTCTAAAAGCATATATTGACTTACTATGAAATAAGAAAGAAAATAAAGACTCAAAACAGATAAAAACACAATATATCAATGTGATTGGAAAAAAATGATGGTATTGGTGTCAGAACTCTTAAATCTCAAATCTAATTATATAAATACACGATAAAGTTTGATGACATTTCATATGTAAATTTGATCTTTCCATACATATGTAAAATTTTCTCAAATTAATCTCAATCTACAGTTCATTGAAGAAAACATAGTACGAAAGAGACCATAGGTTAATTAAACGACACTTTTAACCAATCAAGAGAGAGAGAGAGAGAGACAGATATAATCAAATCAAATGAAAGCAATAAACATCAATCACAAGCAAAGAGTGTTCATTAAGCAAAATAACTAATTTTATTTACACTTTATTTTATAACGTTACTTGTAATTTTAAATTATCTTTTTGGTAGTATAAAAAAGAAGAGAGAATAGAGTTGGCTATGACTATGTGTAATAAGAGAACCAAAACCAAGCCTTCCATGACTGTGCCATCAAGAAAGTAGCTTTGTTTTCAATCCCAAACTGTCAAAGTCTCTCTTCACCTCAAGATTAATCAAACATTTATCTCTCTCTCTCATCAATGTTGCTTTAAAACCAATGTTCCTCTTCTTGTTCTTCATATAAACCACATATCCTCTCCTCCACATCTTAACAGTTTCATATCAAACCCTAAAATTGAGAAAGAGTTAGAGAGAGAGAAAGATGGGTAGAGGGAAGATAGAGATAAAGAGGATAGAGAACGCAAATAACAGGGTGGTGACGTTCTCAAAGAGGAGGAATGGGTTGGTTAAGAAGGCTAAAGAGATCACAGTTCTTTGCGATGCAAAAGTTGCTCTCATAATCTTTGCGAGTAATGGTAAGATGACTGATTATTGTTGTCCTTCCATGGATCTTGGTGCTATGTTGGACCAATATCAGAAATTATCTGGCAAGAAATTATGGGATGCTAAGCATGAGGTACTCTCTCTATCTCTTTTTCTCTCTTTTATATAATCTAAATTTTATTTGTCTCAAATAATATTCCATGGGTTTTCAATTTCTTTGCCAAATACATGTCAAAAGACCCTTGAAACTCTAACCCTAGATGCAGATTTACTATTAGTGTTTTGTCTCAAAAACAAATATTCTGAGCTAGACATCATGAAATGGATGGGTTATTTAATTTTCTTTTCCTAAAATATGTCAAAAAGAAAAACCTCGAACCCTAGATGCAGATCTACAAAGGTTTCTTTGTGTGTGTAGCCTTCCATGCGTCTTTATTGATTTTCTTGTACTGATCAACAAGACATGGAGCCACAAAACATGGAAGTTATTCTTTTCTTTTGTTTGTGATTAATTTGTAAGATCCTCAATATATTATAGAGTATATCTAAACATGTATTCACCAACCGTGGTTTCGAAACCACACCAAGACAAAATCTTAAGCGAGTTAGATCCATAAGTAATTCAGTTTTTAGGTTATTGAGAGAAAATCTGGGATGTGATATAAATGAGAATATCTGAACAGTTTACTGATTTTACATTTGTGGCTTTCAAAACTAATTGAAAACTGGGAATTATACTTTTGAGTATCCTGATAAAAATTAATTTTAATCCAAATTTTTTATTTATTATTATTAATTAATTCTGACAATCATAGGTTTAGTTCTAACAAATGAGATATATATCTCTATAGAGTAATAATCATACAGAGGGTTGTATACCATTTAAGTCCCTACCTAGTAATATTTATGTATGCATATATGTGTAAACTTTTGCATATAAGGATGTCAATATATGTGTGTTACTGTTATATATGTTCCGCATGAAACATGAACATAGAGAGACGAGACTTGTCATATCTGTTTCTTTAAAAAAGTTTAGTGTATAGATAAGTGAATTTTTTTGTGTGATGTAAATTCATTAAAACTACTAATACTTGTCTAATACATATGCTGAATAATATTGGTCTCCAGAACCTCAGCAATGAGATTGATAGGATCAAAAAAGAGAATGATAGCCTACAACTGGAGCTCAGGTCATTCTTCACCCATTAGTGCCACATATATCTTTAAACATTTGATTAAAAGAATGTTGAAATATCAACCTGACTGAAAATGAAATTGTTAACACAGGCATTTGAAGGGGGAAGATATACAGTCTCTCAACTTAAAAAACCTGATGGCAGTAGAGCACGCCATTGAACACGGCCTCGACAAAGTCCGAGACCACCAGGCATGCATACGTAAATACATTCATACACATGTATATGTATATACATTAACACATTTAACTCTTATTTGGTCTGCTTGGCACAGATGGAGTACCTCATGACAAAGAGGAGAAATGTGAGCATATAACCAATCATATACGTTACTACTTAGCTTTCGGATTGAAATATGTATTAATGGTTGCATCATTTTTTTTGTACAGGAGAAGATGGTTATGGAGGAGAATCGTCAACTCAATTTCCAGCTGGTATATATAAATAATCTTCATACATAAATAATATATATTAATATAAGGCTTTAATTTTGCGTATGATTTGGTTTGAAACTATTAGTATGTTTGTGTTTTGAGATATATGGATATGGTTTTTTGAAATTGCAGCAACAACAGGAGATGGCTATAGCTAGCAGCGCAAGAGGAATGATGATGAGGGATCATGATGGGCAATTTGGATATAGAGTGCAGCCGATTCAGCCAAATCTTCAGGAAAAGATTATGTCTTTGGTCATCGATTGATCATCGAGATTTATAGTCTCATAACTCCTATCTATTTCGTGGTCCTTTAGTTTGTGTTTATGAATCTGTGTGTCGTTTTAATCTCGAGCCACATATATATATATATACTCTCGATCGACTTTTAGTTAAGCTATATGTGTGTTGTTTGGTTATGACCTCTTTGTATTGGTTATGTTGTGTGCTTAAACATTTGGAACTAATTGCATATGCGTGAAAACTAATTATTCCGTGTTAATCTACAAATGAATCGAGATTAATGAAGAAAAATACTTTTAATTAGTTATAATTGGCTTCTGAATATTTATTACACATGTAATAATATAATGTGTTAAAACCATTATTTAATTAATCCAAATTCAAGTGATTAAGTTGGAATAAAATAAAAAAGGAAAGGTAAAAGTGTTATACAATAGTAATTCAAGTGGTTAAGTTGGAATAAAAAATAAAAAAAGGTAAAGGTAAAAGTAAAAGTGTTATACAATAGTAATGTCTGGATACCATTCAAAAGAAAATTTATCGACTAAATTTTGGATACAGACATGAGACGGATGGAGGATTGACAAAATTTCTTCGCCTTTAGGGGATATACTTTGCAGACATAGAAGTCGCCAAATAGTGATAAATTGGTGAGTACTTCTTAATCTCCTCCAATGATGACTAATTGGAGATGAAATATTTGTTCGTTAATTCGGGATAGGTATAATTAATTAACGATAGATTTATTCATCATATTTTTTTATTTATTATGTTTCTCTCCTAGATTGCTCTGATTTTTTTTTTTTTTTTGTAAATCCAGTTTGCTCTTCTTCTACTCGTCTCTAACGGTACTGACACTTTAATTTGCTTATATCAATCCTTACTTTCATCTTGAATTTATATTGTTTTAAACATGAAAAAGAAAACTGGAAAAACCTAAAAAAATAAAACCAAAGAAAGATCAATATAATTAAAATATTTAATTTTTTGTGTTGACAAAAAAAAAACAAAATTGCCCATTTAAAACATATATACATAGTAGTTTTTTTTTTTTCTGGTGTTTACAAAACTGAAAATCATAAACACTAATGTATGATGTACAATAAAATAATATCTGACAAACCCTTATCCGCCAACTAATTGGATATTGGGTCCAGTTGGACAAGTTGATCTGCTTTCCCAATCACTTTCTGCACCAATTCACTCGTTGCAAGCGAATCATGCATCGCCGAATATTTCGTTTTCTGTAATTATTAGTCGTATAATCAGGTCCGGCCCACCACACAAGCTAGTGAAGCAATAGATAAGGATATCTAAATTTTGAGAGAATAGATATCCAAATGTTGAGGACATTGTTTAAGTACATTTTCTGTAAAACTTTTATATAGAAAAATACGTTAGAAGCCTATTTTTATAAGATCAAAATTTTTTTGGCCTTTCTAAATCATATTTATGGGATTTAACTTAACAAAATATAAACGTCTATTAATTATTTTATTAGTGAAATTCTAGTTTAGAAAAAAATAATTTAGAACTGTAATCGACGACAAACTTTTTCTTTTGATTGATTCGATTTCTATTTCACCTTATATCATATTGCTCAAGTCGTGAGTTCAATTACAAAATCAAATACTTTGCTTTGATTACATTTAAATGTAACCATGAAAATATCCAAAGTTGAAGAGGTTCGTAACTTCGTACATAGTCGGTGATTTTGTATTTGGTTGTTATGGATTGATAGTGGATGATTAAGCAATATAATAAATAGCTTGGATTATGATTATTATATTTGTTTTGTGTGTATAATAACGGTAATTGAACTTGTTTTAGATTATGAAGTTTTAGTATAACCTTTTTTATCTATATTTTTTTGATAAATATGTCAATTTTCATTAAAATGATGAGTTTTAACAGTTCAGAATCAATTAATCCTGCCACAAAAAAAAATAACAAGGGAAAGCTTTAAGAACATATTTTTGCATAAGAAATAGAAAAAACATGTTTTTTTAATTTGCGTAAGACATGAGAAAACGTCGGATTGGCCTGACAAAAGAGACAATAAAAAATGAAAAACACATCAAATTATTCAGTTTCGTGAAGTGTTCTCTCTCTCTCTTTTTTATTTTAAGTTTTAATTTTATAAAATGAGGATTTCTCGAACATATCATGAGACTTTGTGGGCCATGCAGCCGATTATCATCGATATTGTTGAAGCAAGTTGAGCGGGGAAGATATAAAGTAGCCACATGTATGAAGTTTCTGGCGATTGAACCCTTTTGATTTTACAATTTTCATATACTGGCGAACAAGTTGATGTCAGTCTCTAATTGTGTATTTTTCTGATCTGTTTTCATTCCGTTAGATGTTTCAAATAAAACAATTTCTAAATTTCGTTATATATTCTCATATTATATTCTTAAATTATAAACTAATAACTAAGAGAGAATAGGAAATATTGGAAGTTCAAAAAAATAGCCTGAAACAGGAAGGTTTACAAAGTATTGGAATAAGAAAACAATAAAATTCAATAGACTAGTCATTTTATTTGCTTACAAGTTGCAAGAAAACTTCTATTTCAAAATTTATGTTGAAGACGGCTCGTGATAAGATAGAGCCTATATAATATTATCCGGTGACGCGATGACACGTACTCCGGTCGTGGAAAAATATGTTTTGAATCCTTAAAAATCCGTGTTTGTCAACAACATGCGTGCCAATGAGCTAGAGGTACAGCCATTATCCTACGTGGCAAACTCATCCTTCCTTTTAACTTGTCAACGGTCAACTATAACTTTTATTGAAAAAAAAACAAAAAAAAACTATAACGTTTATCTTTGTATTATTGTCACAAGTAATGTTTGGGTTTCTCGATTTCGTTTTGACCCAACCCTGCTTAAAATCGAAAATCACCTTAACTTGCAACATTTTGCATTATTTTGAAAATTGAATATTACAATGATGTAAGATATGTAGACAACCATAAATAAATAAATTAAAAAACACAATTAATAAGATTACTTGCAGTTCTTGCACAATACGAAAGAAACAATCACAAGAAACGCAAGACGTGTCAAAAGAAAAGTAATCGTTACTAGAGATATAGATCCAATTCAACTGACCAAAAACTAAGAAGAAAAAAAAAAAGAAGTGTTTATTTATTAATTATTATAAATACATGAATTAAAAATACCTTTTGGAATCGGATAAAAGAGTTAAACGACTCCGAGAAACTTGTAAAAAATCACAATTTCCCAAACGAGGGAGAGAGAGAGAAAAAAAATGGCGTCACACAGGTGCTACAATGGAATCCACGGTATAAAAAGGGTTCATCCTCTGATTCACTCTTTCACATCTCGATTCTCCTCATCGTCTCTTCCATTCAAACCCAATCTTCCTCAAGCTCACATTCTCCCATCAGAGCTTCGTATTCGCTCATCTTCGTCTTCTGGTATCGTATCTCTCCTCCAGAAAACGATTCATTCTCTTATGTTCGTATTATCTTTCAGGATTTTGCGGCTAACAAACTTTTGATATATTTTTTTCTCCATGTCTTGGATATCGCAGGCATTGTTCATCTATTCGAAGCTTTCAATTTTGTTCATATAAGGTACTCTTTCTTTGGACCTGTTCGATTACATATTGCTAGAGATTAGTGAAAACCCAGAATCTATAGAACAGATTGATGATTTTTGACTTCATCTAAAAATTTGGGATTTTTTTTTTTATTACAGAGAAACGAGGCAGCATCGTCGTTCAAGAGAAGATACAGAGAAAAGGAAGAACAGATGACGATTAAACCGGCTGTTCGGATCTGCGATGGGAATCTAATTATCAAAAACCGGACGATTTTAACCGGTTTACCGGACAATGTCATCACGACGTCAGCATCGGAGGCTGGACCGGTCGAAGGAGTCTTCGTCGGAGCGGTATTCGACAAAGAAGAGAGTAAACATATCGTACCGATCGGTACGTTACGCGATTCCCGGTTTATGTCTTGTTTCCGGTTTAAGCTTTGGTGGATGGCCCAAAGAATGGGCGAAATGGGCCGAGATATTCCCTACGAAACGCAGTTTTTATTGGTCGAGAGCAACGATGGGTCTCACCTTGAGCCTGACGGAGCAAACGGCGTCGAGAGTAACCAGAAAGTTTACACCGTTTTCTTGCCGTTAATCGAGGGATCTTTCCGTTCGTGTCTTCAAGGAAACGTTAACGATGAGGTTGAGCTTTGTTTGGAGAGTGGTGACGCCGAGACTAAACGGTCGTCGTTTACTCACTCTCTGTATATTCACGCCGGTACAGATCCGTTTCAGACGATAACGGACGCTATTCGAACCGTTAAGTCGCATTTGAATAGTTTCCGTCAACGTCACGAAAAGAAGCTTCCAGGGATCGTTGACTACTTCGGGTGGTGCACTTGGGACGCGTTTTATCAACAAGTGACTCAAGAAGGCGTCGAAGCTGGTCTTGAATCTCTCGCCGCCGGTGGAACGCCGCCGAAGTTTGTCATTATTGACGACGGTTGGCAATCTGTTGAGAGTGATGAGACGGTTGAGAACGGAGATGAGAAGAAAGAGTCGCAGGTTTTGCGATTGACGGGGATCAAGGAGAATGCTAAATTTCAGAAGAAGGATGATCCAAAAGTTGGGATTGAGAACATTGTCAAGATAGCTAAGGAGAAATATAGTTTGAAATACGTTTACGTGTGGCACGCGATAACGGGTTATTGGGGCGGGGTTAGACCCGGGGGAGAATACGGATCTGTGATGAAGTATCCGAATGTGTCAAAAGGTGTGGTGGAGAATGACCCGACGTGGAAGACGGATGTAATGGCGGTTCAAGGGTTGGGTTTGGTTAACCCCAAGAAAGTGTATAAGTTCTACAACGAGCTTCATAGTTACTTGGCTGATGCTGGTGTGGACGGTGTGAAGGTGGATGTGCAGTGTATATTGGAGACTTTGGGTGGTGGACTAGGCGGTCGTGTTGAGTTAACGCGTCAGTTTCATCAAGCTCTTGACGCCTCTGTTGCAAAGAACTTCCCTGACAATGGCTGCATTGCTTGTATGAGTCACAATACGGATGCTCTCTACTGCTCGAAGCAAGCAGCTGTGACGAGAGCATCAGATGATTTCTTTCCACGCGATCCGGTTTCTCACACGATTCATATAGCCTCAGTTGCATATAACAGTGTGTTCTTGGGAGAGTTTATGCAGCCTGACTGGGACATGTTCCATTCCGTGCACCCTGCCGCAGAGTACCATGCCTCTGCTAGGGCCATCAGTGGTGGACCCCTCTACGTCAGGTGTATATCATTGAACTTACTATATCTCCACTTGATCTTGTCTATTGATTGTAAACTTACATTGTTACATGTTGTTTCTGTTCTTGATGAGTAGTGATGCTCCTGGAAAACACAACTTTGAGCTTCTAAGAAAGCTTGTGTTGCCTGATGGATCGATCCTTCGTGCTCGATTGCCTGGTAGACCAACTCGCGATTGTTTGTTCTCTGATCCTGCCCGCGATGGTGTTAGGTAAGCAGATTTGTCTTATAGTGACAAGTCTTCAAAATTTTGATTGCTCATTTTCTTATCGAGCGTTGTTTTGGTTTCAGCTTGCTAAAGATATGGAACATGAACAAGTACACTGGAGTTCTTGGCGTGTATAACTGCCAAGGAGCAGCTTGGAGCAGCACAGAAAGAAAAAACATCTTCCACCAGACAAAAACTGATTGCATCACTGGCTCCTTTCGTGGTCGTGATGTGCATTTAATATCTGAGGCCTCCATTGATCCAACAACCTGGAATGGAGACTGTGCTGTTTACTCCCAGAGCAGAGGCGAACTCTGCGTTATTCCATACAATGTGTCTCTCCCAATCTCTCTCAAAATCCGCGAGCACGAGATCTTCACGGTGAGCCCCATTAGTCATGTGGTTTATGGTGTATCTTTTGCCCCAATCGGCCTTGTAAACATGTACAATTCTGGAGGAGCTATCGAAGGACTTAGATATGAAGCCGAGAAGATGAAAGTGGTAATGGAAGTTAAAGGATGTGGTAAATTCGGAGCTTACTCATCGGTGAAGCCTAAGAGATGTGTTGTTGAGTCAACTGAGATCGCATTCGAGTACGATTCCTCCTCTGGTTTGGTCACTTTTGAGTTGAACAAGATGCCTATAGAGACCAAACGATTACATCTGATCGAAGTTGAGTTATGAAGAGTGATTCATACAATCCATTAAACAGAAATAGTCTCAAAATTATTTTTAAGTAGTTACATGTAAACCTTTGGTTATTGTTGTAGCACTTTCGATGTTGTACTGTTCACGTTCTTCTTCTATACCAATATTCGTTCCCCAAAAAAAAAGAGTATGTAGAATCACAAAGGCAACCTCAGGTTTAGCCTTCTCAACCAAACAGAGTGAAGAAGCATTTGAAGCATATCAAACGGTTGTGACGGTCTGTTGAGCACGAAATGTCTCTGGACCTGCAAAACCCTTCTTTGCAACACCCTGTAGCGTCTCCAGGACACGCTCTTTAGTATGGTTTTGATCTCAGGGATCTTCTCAGAGGGAACATGAATGGTGAATTTAGTCCAATCAAGAACGTCTAAGAAGGGCAAGGCGTAGTGATCAGAGATGATGACAGGGACGCAACCTAAGTTAATAGCTGCAACAACTCGAGGGCTAGCCACTTCGTAGCCACTAGGACAGAGACAAAACCTTGCCTTGGCCATGAGCTTGAAGTAGTCTTGGTTGTTGGCTAAGTACTCGTGGACTTGGACCTCCTCGTCTTTGTCTTTCCAATGCTGCAGTAGAATCTTGCGGATATAGCCGTGTGAGCCGCCTGCGAAGAAAGCAAGGATGGGTCGGTCATGGCCAGAAGAGCGGGATAACAAAGGTGGTCCTAGGTTGCCTCTGGGGATATTGATCTCCGGGATTGAGACGTCTCGTTGGGGCATGAAACCTTCTGATGTGTTGGCGTTGCAGAGAACTCTTATCAGGTTTTTCATCAGCTCAGGGTTCGATCCTGAGACGTCTGGTGCCTGCAAGACGTCTTAAAAATGTTACGTTTTAGTAACAACATCACAAAGATAAGTCCCGTTCCAGAAAGAAAACAAACCCAATCATGGCAAGAAACGAAGAAATGGTCGGCTCCGAGGCTTCTATTCCAATAAGGATACTTGTGAGCCACAACATTGACATAGTCAAGAAAAACTTTGTGAAGTTGTTCCCTCGAGTAGGTAACGAGCGGACGGTATAGGTAATGAACAACGTTGGCGATGCTGACGGGGAGGAGGAAGGCGTGAGCCTCCTCGGGGTGGCTAGCTGCGAATGGGCTCATCCCTCTCTCGATCTCGTCCACGAATTGGCCTTCAATGCTGTATATGTCGTTCATTGGACCCATGTGTACTAACGGTTTCTCTCCTTCTCTGTACACCCACACTTTGAATTTCTTCTCCATCTCTATATGGCTTCTGCTCAATTTCGTAAGAAAAAGTGTTGTTGGCTTAGGTTGAATTCGTTATTTGAAAATAAATCGTATTTTCAAGTAACAGTACCTTTTTGGGGGTCCCACCAATGGTCTCACATATTTGAAATTAGTGTTCGATCACAATTTTATAACACAGAGAAATAGATTTGTTCCTACAAATTTTTTCATTAGAAGTTTGTATATGAATTTGTAATAAATAAGTTTTGATAACTATTTTAGATATTTCTGCTAATAAAATTTAAAGTGAGTAAGTATTTGCAAAATAAAACCCAGGCATTGTATAACACTATAATTGGATTTTTACGATAAGTGTATGTGTGCTTTTTTTGCAATTAATCCCAAGACAGTTGTCGAATACGTTTAGGTAAAATAAACTTTACCTAAAGTAATTGTGAATAGCAATTTTATTTTTACAACGAGCCAAAAGTTATGATTTAAAACTTAAAAGTCAATAAAAAGTAGGAACTAAGGTTGTAAGTCGAAGATAACAGAGAGCTGTGACTACAATTACCAAAGCATGCAGGCTTTAAGTAGGTGCTACGTTTCTCTACCCGCATACCATTGTGCAGAGTATTTCATAGACACGTTGACTATATTTAACAAATTAATAAACTTTACATGTTTTTATAAATATTATAAAGTTTACGCAATTCTTTTTAGAGGTACAATTTCAAGTCTTACAACAAGGTAAAAAAATATCCCTCTTTTATTAATATTTACAAATTCTCTCAAAACTAAACACTTTTGTTCTCATAATACATCTCACCAATGACTATTTATAAGAAAAGATACTCCTAATCCCTATTAGGATAGATAACACCAAATCTTATTATATAAGACTAAATCCAATTATGAATATGCTTGAGCCTATCTTATCTTAACCAAACCGAACTTGTTTAGTTAGATATCTTAGACCCCAAGTCATGTTTGGACTTATCCAACACAATTTGCAATTTTGCATTAAGATTTGGGAGAAATATTCATTTTGGTATTTACTATACACACGTTAGCTTGTGAATATAAGAAAAACAGTGTGAAGTAAAAAAAAAAAAAGAAGTAAATTAGTATGAATACTTAATTAGTTCGCTCTCGAGTTTAACGAGACGCAGAAAACTAAGGGACGAGGAAGAATTAGAATTATACCCAATCGCTTAGTTTCCCAAAGCAAACGAGTAAATAATTCAAGAAAATCGAATTTTTAAGTACTTTTTGAATACTTTAATAATGAAGATCTAAAAAACAATATATTTATTTAAACAAGAAATGTATTTTGATTGAAATTATTGTGTAAATTTTAAATTTATCTTTTGCAACCCAAATGATAGATTGAAGGAGAAAATTATGGGTTACCATAAATGAAAATTGTCACATCATTAGCACAAATTGTGATATGATTAGCACATAGTTGGCTCTTTTCGTCCAAAACCTCCACTTGGAATGTTTTTTTTTTCAGTCAGTAGGTTATTTAGTTGTATGCTCAGTTAATTGTCATATTATTTAGTTTTTTAAAGGCAAATCTTATTAATTATTTCCTAGTATGTAAAGTAACTTTAAAAAGTGAAAAAATAAAAATGAAGGAACGAAAAATGGAGAAACGGATAAAAAAGGAAACAGAAACTTACTGATGAAATGCGTAAGCGTTTCTGTAAACGGCTCCACGAGGAATAAAAGTTTCTTCCTTGTCCGATGCAAACTTCTTCAACCTCACGGCTTCACGTATGGCCGCTCTTGATTTCGCTAAACCTTCCTCGATTGTGTTCCTCTTCTTTTCTTTCTTATCATCACAACAAATTATATATATTCAAAACAAATCCACAGCTTAAGTGAATAAGATGATCACTTAGATTAGTAAAAAACATACATTTTGAGGACTCGAAATTAATGTGAAGTTTGATGAGGCGATACTAAACTCCATGGACATGGACGGTGAAGGAGACGGGGCGATGATAGATGTAGCATCGACGAACGAAGAGAGAACGTTTGCGTTTAGGTTTGGAGATGAGTGATGCTGATAGAAGAGGAGAAGGACAAGAAGAAGAAGAGTTGGAGCTAGAGAGAATTTCATATTAACAAAATTTGATTGTTTCATATTTTTTTTTTTTCTAGTTTCTTGGGCAGTGACACATTTGGGGATTATATTTATGTATTAGAGGAAGATAAGAGTTTTTTTTTTTAATAATATTTTTAATTAATTCTACAGAAATTTTTAAACTAGAGAATCCAAGTCCATTAAAAGGCTCCCAAATAAAACCATTAAAGGTAAAAAAATTAAAGCAGAAATGGAAAAAATAAATACTAGGGAAGGAAACCGAAGACTAATAGAGTAATGAGAAGCTAATAAAATTAATTTTGTATTTATTGCTATAAAACGGAGGACGAATCTGAAGTTGATTTTCATATCGTCCGCGTTTGGCACCGTCTATCGTTTAATAGCACTATCGTGGCATGCTTAATTTTAAGGTCAATTTTCTAAACGTATAAGGTTTTGCAAAAGAAAAATATAAGGAACACTCTTCTTTATTGATTTAGAAACTACTCAAACCTAAATCTCTCTCTCAAGTCATATGGTACAACACACCAATGACCTCTTATTTATAGGTTAGGCAACATTCTAATCCTACTAAGAAGATAACATCAAGTCTCATTAAGATAACACTATATCTTAATCTTATTCCTAAATTATCTCATAAACTTTAGTTTATCTTATCCACCTTAACCATGAATCGGTTTAGTGGCATTTTGGACAGCAAGTTCGGTTTAATTAGTCAACAAATTTGGATCCGGTTGGAAGAAGAAAAACGAAAAAACTTATGTATCCGTTATCAAACCGGTTCTCCCCATACTGCTATAACCGGTTTGAGGCAGGTAATTCAAATTTGGGTTGGTTAACAATAACCGACATTAAGCTTTAGTTGACATGTTTGGTCAATTTGACAATGTTGAAATAATTTAACAATAACATCACATTTGGGTTAAGAAGAGTGTTTCGGGGTTTACTCATTAAGCGACAACAACAAAAAAAAGTTTCATACATCAAAAGAAAAAAAAACAAAATTTGAAAAAGGTTTGGGTCCACGCAATATATTCAAGAGTCACGTTGAAGGGTGAAGATTAGTCCTTTGTTTGCTGTCTAATCCGTCTTTGTCTTACATCTAACACGGTATAACCTAGTAAACATATACTATTTTCATCAAAGTTTATTTGAAGCAACAAGAGAACTCGGCTATGTAGAAGACTGGAACTGGAGACTTTGACGAACATTTGTGGTGCATAATTCATTCCCTTATGATTAGTGAATCCTAAGAACCATGAAATTCCATCTTTTGCATCATTGTTTTTTGTTTTTTTTTAACAAAACAAATTATTGATTGTTTCAACTGTCAATTTTTGCTTTTGTGTTTACATATCACAAAAGTTTCAAAAAAGTTTGTTTTTCTTTATTGTTCTGTTTGCTTTTACAGTTAACAAAATAATTTTACTTAAGATGCTAAAAGTTGTGAGTTCATTTGGGAAACATGCATATACTTAACACATAAAAGCAAACAGACAATTGAAGTCATATACAAAAAAAATAAAAAAAATATTCAGTGGCAAATAATTGATTTACCATTAACTTCTCATAGAATAGACTTGTGAAAATCATGCAAATATTCAACAAACGTAGCACAAGTAGAATTACAATTCAATATAAAATGGGTTATTACAATTTTGTTCACCACGTACGATACAAACAAAATAATAATATGTAAAAGAATTACAGAATTACACATATGGTTTAACAACCAACGTGGTCACGCCAGTCCAAGAACAAGAGAGCAGCTGCATAGTGAGACAAAGCACCCAACAAAACGAACACATGGAAGATCTGATGACTATGTCCCACACGATCAAACCATCCCGGTTTAAGCCTTTCGGGCACTCTCCCTACATAGAACCCTGTCCCAACAAGATAGAACACTGCCATAAGCAACTCATACACGAGCGTCACGTTCCTTTGCGGGTTTCCCCAGTTGACCACTAGCGCGTGAACAGCTGGGACAATCCCAAAGAGCCCCATGGAGGCGAAGAGCAAAGCGCGAAAAGCTCGGTATTTGGGAGCGGAAAGTGATGGGGTGAAGAGTGTGATGATTGTGAAGATTCCCATGGAAGTGATGCCTGCGAGGTAGATGAAGTACCAACGAGGAGTGCATTGGAAGATGTAGTAGATTGGTGGGAAGAAGGAAGTTATGATCATGGCGGTGATACCGGCATAGTCTATGCGTAGGAGCAAGACGTTAAGGTCTTTGGAGTGGCAACACAAGAGGTGGCAAATGCTGCTTGCGAGTAGGCAGAACATTGAGCCTCCTAAGAAGACGAAGAATGGCCACCTTGTAACAGTCCCTGGACTCTTTGCATCCTACAACATCAACATGGATATATACCAGCATAAGCCTACATTTTCATTGACTTGTTTGAGAATACTACAAACATGTACAAAACATATGAGAAAATAATATGTACTGCATGCATTTTATTGAGTGTTTGGAATACTAAAGAAGAACTAGATATATAAAAAAGTTAGAAATCATAGATATGTTATATATAATTTCATATTTTTTCGATTCATGTCTATATTTGATATCTCGATTTATCTCTAATGTACCAGGAATTATATTCATAATCATCATAACAAACCCAGGAATAGCAGTAAATAATTCATTAGAAAAATAAGATATCTTAATCAAAATCAATTAGGTATCTATTTCTACTTGACACATCCACTTGACTAATCTGAAACTAACTGCATGTGGATCTCGAGGGATTAAATTGAGACTCAGTCTGAATATCAGGTTATTTAAAAAGAAATAGACATGAATGGTGATCGAAGGACAACTTACCACTGGGAAGAATCCATCATGATGAATAATGTTGGCGACGGTTAGTGCCACAACTAAGATGAAACCTATCAAATGTCTGTCCAAAACAAAGACAAAAAAAAATTATTAGAAATCAAACAAAAACCAAAGGAAAAAAAAAAAAAAATTAAAAGCGAAATTTTGTTACTGACGTCCAAATGTTGAGGGACTCATTGTGGAAACTAAAGACGCTAAAGAAAGCATCTCTAATGGACCATTCAGCTCTGTAATAATTCAATATGTATTCATTGTCTTTCATGTAGTCCGGTAGCTCACTATACGACACTAATTCACGTCGTTTCATTGTCTTTCGTTGCGATTTTCTACTCTTCCTTCTCTTTGTACCGCTGCTCTCATCTTTACCGTGATCATCTCCAGGCACGACCTTGCTCTTGCTGTTGTTGTTGCCGCATGAAACTGTTTCTGTTTCGTCTTTCTGACCGTCTTGGTCCATATGAGCTCTCGAATGTCGATTCTTGAGACAAGAATACTCAATTCTTGATCTCAAGAGAAGATGGTGAGAGAAGATCTGAGATGAGATAAGATGAGAGGAAAATATATAATGAAAAAAAAAAAAGATTATTGTTGAAGTTACTATTAAAATGTGAATTTAAGTTTGGGGAAGGGAGAGAGAAATAGGGAAGATGGGAAATGTAAGGAGACAGCTGCGACATTTATGGACGAAACTTTAGTATGCAGGTAGAAGTTGGTGTCGTGTTTTCATCTTTTAGTTGTTAGTTAGGTTATCAATAAATTCTTTTTTTTTTTTTGAATTGCTTTCTTTCCCTTTTCCTAAGTTTTTTTTAGTATTTTTTTTACAAGAAAAGTGTTTTTGTTTTACACTACTTTTCGAGATACGCAAAATCTTTAGAATACGAAATAGAGTAAATTTAGGCGATTTTAAAGACCGACCTACTCAGAATTCACTACCGGCTTGTACCTCTTATACATGAATGATGCCTTGTACCCACCAGATCGTTTGTATTTATTAAGAAATATATAAGATAAATAATTCATAATAAGTAATAATTGTGATGTAAAAAACAGGTACTCTTCTTTTACTATGCTTCAATCAACATTAAATTCTGTGTAGATTGAGATTGATGAAAAGGTTTACTTGACTTTAAATAGACAAGTAATTTTAGAATATTTGCATTTTTTTTTAAAAAAAAATTCTTATGAAATAACACCATGACTGTAAAATTTGAAAATTCATATTTTTCACAAATGATGATAGAATAACAACATAAGTTATGAATTAATTGAGGTGAAGGAGTGTGAAAGCTTTTTCCATCAAGTGGATAACAACAAAAGTACTGATACTAAAAACAGACATGCAACAATTTCTAAGTCATCCTATTTTAAAAGAGTAGATGGAATGGAAGACCACAAAAGCCAAATTCATGAAAAGATTCTAGTTTTTTTTATAATGAAATGTTGCAAAAAAACAGTGTCATTTTCAATGAGTTACCACTAGAAAAGGACTTGACCTTTTAAATGCCTCTAGTAATAATGAACTTCGAGTTAATTAACTAAAGCGATGTTAAAACTTAGATAAAAGTATCTCCACAAGGAATTATAAACGGTTTGTAACATGTAATATATTGCTATGCAGTTAATGTAGCTATTAACAACATCTCGGTATCCCATACCTTTCCTTTTCACAAAATCATCATACACGTCATAACAAAAATTAAACATGTTATGACGTGTATGATGATTTTCGTTATCTAAAATTAAAATTGATAATGGCCATATTTGTAACCTTTTTGGGAAAACATTAACAAAGGAACGGCTAATCGGCTTTCTAACTTTTCCAAAAAAAAAGGTCATTCCTAAAACACCCCAAGAATACGCATTCTCTATATACGTGTCTACAATTCTTGGATAAAAAAGATTATAAAATGCTAAGAAGAGAATTCATAACTTTAAGTCTTTGTTATATGGTTGAGAAGAAATTGACATTAGCTCTCAACATCTTTTGCAATCTTTAATTTAGGATAACTCCCATGTGTTAGCTTCTATTTGGCCCTACTTGTATATATTTGTCGCCTAGTTCTAATTATAATCAAAAGGGATGGTTTTAATTATTTAATTTTGTTCTGTTAATTAAATACCGGAATATCCTCTTTTTCTTTTTATTACTACAACACTTGCATAAATTAAGTAAAATCCGGTGGGTGTCAAATAGACAACCATATGAAGAGTTTGGTATTTTCGGCAGCTTATGTACGACGAAGTAATAAACAAACCAAACCATGTGGTCAATGAAAAAGATAGTTCGCATTTGGTACCAACCATTGATGATTGGAGTTCTGTTCTGTCCTATTTCAGGTTTCAGTCCTTGATAAGCTCTAGTTTCTTCAGGGCATCACGAACAACCGAATCTGCCGTTGCGTGAACCACGTTGCTGCTCTCAAAGGAGATCACATCGGTGAGAGGATAGCTCCGGTTAGCGTGCAAGGCATTGCTTGCGCTGCAAGATACCCCCTTTAGAACAACGCTCTTGTGAAGCCCTCCGAGCAATCCTTCGTAATCAGTGTCGCCTGATTCCCCCACAAACACCGCCATTTTCGCCATGTCAATGCCCCACCGAACGAACAAATACCTGGTTCACCATAACCGTCGTTAAGGGCAATGGCTCTGAAATGGAATCCATAGTTACTTGTATTGTACCACAACTTTTGTAATGAATAGTTACCTTAGGGCTTGTATACGAGAAGCCAGCACTGGTATTACGTTTATTCGGGTGCCATTCTGACTATAAACAACATGACAACGCAAAGCCTGGATTCTCAGCAGCTTCCGGAGCTCTCTTACTGGAGGTACCTGGGAATAAAAACAAAACAAATGACTTTTAACGGACAGCTAAAAAGATATGTGAAGACGTTCTTAATAGTGTTGCGCCTGGTTGAATTTACCGCTGCAGGCTTTTTGACTGTAAATGTGTAGCAGTAGTCAGTTGAAAGATGTTCAGCAAGAGTGACTATCTGCTCGTCATTTTCAGCCTTTTTATCGTTAAGTGAAGATGCCCAACGGATCAAAGTCTTCCTCAGCCCTTCACCACCCCACCGATATTCTATATGGGAGTGGTAGTAAAAGTCAACAACAAAAGGACCGTCTTCGATGTTGAGGGATGTGTAGTGGAGATCACTCCCGCTGTTGCATATGAAAGCGTCAAAATCATTAGGGTTTAAGCCCCCTGACACCAAGAAAGATTGTATCTCAGAGATCGTTAGAGATGTCGACAGTATGAATCCAACAGATCCGTCAGCTCTTTCCTTTTCAACCGCATCTAGAATCCTTCTTGTAGCCTCTAGCGTGTCTTGTTCCCCATCAAAATCAAGAGCGATAACAACAACAAACTTCCTTCTCCGCACCGCCGGGAATTTTCCAGAGTTAACCTCTGACCTCTCCAGTGATCCCATTTTGCGGCTATCTTTGCCTTTAGACCAATTTTGGACAGCAGCTTCGATTTTGCTCTTCCTGTCCATGGAACTCCCTTCTTGGTTCATGTAATTATCATTCCCACTTCCGTCAAATGAAAACTTTAAGTTCAAGGATATATCTTGTATATCTCTCAAAGAATCACTAGGTGACTCGGGTTCTGAATTATCACCACCATCATCACTTTGCCATTGCGGATGTCTTGGTTTGAAGCTGGTTATGCGAGATAGATAAGTTTTGCAGTGCTCTGGCCAAGAGAATTGGTGAATGTTCTTCAACCCGTTTTGCCGACACTTGGCCCATAGGTGCTTATCAGCAACGAGCTTAAGAAGAGCTTCAGAAATAGATTGCTGATCATGAGGATCCACAAGAAGGCCATTGTCCAGGACCTGGTAGAAAATCTCCAAAGTACATTTTAGAACAAACGAGCAGGTATGTAACAGTCTCGGGGACTTCAATCTTTAATCAAAAATATACATACCCGGTGTATATCTACAGGACCACCATTTTTTGTCGCAACCATAGGCAAACCATGAGCTGCAGCCTATAAGGAAAAAAAACGAAACACATTTTACCAAGATGACAAGAACGACTCATGAAACACACACATTTGTCAACAAGAGAATACAATACCTCAATTAGAGTAAGTCCAAATGGTTCAATGATAGCTGGATTGATGAAAACACCCTGCATATTATCCATTAACAATGATTAATCTACTAAAGAGAATAATTGACACCAGCATCTTGAGTAGTGTCTAACCATTGAAGCAAACATATGATTGCATCAAGATATGCAGCACATGATATTGATATTATCTGGAGATGAAATGTTTACTTGCGAACGGAGCCTTGATTTCATGGTGAATAGCTCAAGAAACTTAAGGCGACAATAAATTGAATGATCTTGAAAAAAATAGCATGATATAATAACATGATGGACTTTACTTAATTACGTCAGATAAGGTTTAATCACTAACAAGCCGAAGAAAGTCACCTAAGTTTATGAACTGTGAGACAAAGTCTACCAAGAGTACCTTCGACTTTGCAGCTAGGCGATATATGTCTGGAACATCTGACTGTTTGTGATGTTTAGGGTACGCAACTTGACCGTAGAGATCATACTTGTCAATTAGCTTTAGAACAGAAAGGAGAACCGAAGAACTCGTGCTCGACATTTCATCAATCCCATCTCGGTTACCCATAATAAGTGCCTGCAAACCAGATATATGGAAGATAATGAAACATAATGGTGATCAAAATAGAAATATAAAATGAACAACCAAGGATTAATAGAGATGTCTTTACAAAAGTCCCTATACATATATGACATTTACATACCAGGTTAGCAAGCTCTCTCAGTGGACGGCATTCTCCAAATGCCTTCACTAACGTCGTGATGTTCTTTTTTGGGTCTGGCCTCGCAAGGGCAAGTATCATAGGCTTTCGGGAATTTGAAAAGAAACGCATTATCTGCATCACATATAGAATTTGGAGGTCGAGTAAACTGCTTAACGGAAAGATAAATATATTGTATACAGGAATTAATCTCAATTTTTGTCAGGAGAAACTAATAAAGGTTATGTAGATGTTATTTTTAAGCAAGAACCTCAGCCCATATCGGTGGATCTGGAGAAGTCGGATGGTCCTCGTTCCCATCTGTGTCTTCAATATCACCACCATGTGGGACAATATGATTGAACTCCATCCCAGGTGGAATTTTCTGAAGAAGAACAGAGAACATTTTCATGATACTACAAAAGAGTCCGATGACTACACATAAAAATTCTAACAAGGCAAAGAAAAATCATTTTCCCACCTGAGACATCTCTTAATCAACCACCCTAAGCAACATTTGGATGTCATACAAACATTAAATCTGACATTTATAATTAATAACGAAGATGTCGATAAGCATGATTCTTTTACAGAAGAATAGAGTATTAGAAATGATCTACTGTGTTGAAAGTTAGAAGACATTTCAACACAAAACCAGAGCCAGTGCAACAAGTTTTCTGCAGCTAATCACATCACCCTTGGGCCATGGCCTAAAGACATCTACAAGTAGTTTGTCACCAACTAACATCTCCAAATAGTTAGCAATAAAATCTCAACGTGGAAAGCATATATTTCAGTCCATGTTAACCATGTCAATGGTCAAGGATCAAGAAAATAGCGAGAGTTTAAGTTACTTACAACCATGCGAGGCATGAACCGTCCATAGCAGCTAACATTCCGCTTGATCCTTGCTCGCAATTTGCGCTCCAATATGGGGTCAAAACCATCATACAATCTCCATTGCTCATCGATCTCCTGTCGCGTGCTAGTTATTACCATTTCAGAAACATCAAGAGATAATTCCTCACCCTCTATTCGACGCATAATCTTGTAAGTTGAATTTATTTCTTCTTTTGAAAGGCGGCCTTGTCTCAAAAGCTGCTCTAATTTATCTCGACCAAGTGAGTGGCCAGTAAGGAGCATAGGCACATTTAGTGCACCCGACAGCAAAGCAGTGGCGTCACCAGCATCAGCATAGTGTCCATGGATGGCAGCAGGCCAAATAGGCTTCCCAAGACCAACTTGCTCGCCGAGAACATTTGACATTTGCATGATGTGGTTCATAGCACCATCAACAAATTCAGGAATATGAGGCCATAGAAGTTCTTTTGGAATATACTTGTCCTTTGGACCAAATGGTATCCTTACAATATAAGCACCGCTACTCTCCCCCATCTCGTCCGAGTAATTTTCAGAATCTCTAGGAGTCAGCATTTCCGTTGGTTCGCCATAACTATAATCAACATCTGGTGAAGACACTTGTCTAGTAAGCAAGTCAACCCTATAAACTCCTGGCATTGAACCCAAGGCGCGTGCAAGTTCTACAACATATTTAACCTGTAACGTAAAAAGCAGTGTAAGGAGGACTAGCTTACCTTTGTACCATATTACAATCACTCAAATTGTCCATATCATTGATCAAGTATCATTACCTGGCCACCGGTATCAGAATCGCGGCCGAGCTCCATGTTTTCACCACGTATGAGACCATGAAGACTGCATGCATACTGATTGTCAAACAACTATAACGCAAGAACATTCCTAATACTTTCCATAACTATCCTTACACATTCTCAATTGTCAGATCAGTTGCTAAATATGTACTCAGATTAAATGTTAAATCAGGTCCTAGAAGGTGAGCCTAACTATAACTTGACTTAAACCAAGTTAAAAATTACATAGGAAAAACAGAGCACGCACATGTAAAAAAAAAACGCTTCTAAGACTAGAGTTTGAGCAGATACCTTATCAAAACAAGATATAGCTTATTTCCCTTTTGTTGGCTTGCCCATATCTCCATCGACTCAGCAGAATTAATTCTCGGCAACCTTGATTTGGTGCTTTCACCATGAGATGATATATCACTGATGGTATCTCCTTTCTCTCCTTCTGAAAACTCCTCAGACATATCAGCTGTTGCCTCCCTGCGACCTCTCTCACGCTCAAGCCGGCGCTTAGCCAGCCTCTGTGCTTCCTTTTCCTCATGCTGCACAGACAGAACATAAGTTGTCAATACTTTTAAGATGTTACTGTTCCAACAGTAGAAATTATAACCTATCTTGTGGAGAAAATCGTAAGCACATAAAGTTCATAGCTATTTCATAAATCAACGAGCCAAGGTCGCAAAGGTCAGCTCCCAAAAGCAGAACAGGAAAGCTACTAGTAAAAGTTAAATTCTATGCCATTACCGTAACATTTTTCCCCCTTTTCTGATTTTTCTTCTTTAACTTAAGTACTTTATTCCCTTTTAAAAAGAGATTGCAAAATGCAAACTTTGAAAAGGTTCAAACTAGAGGAGACCAAAATAATAAAAAAATTGACTAGATAGTCAACAATTTAGATCAAAGTCAAGCCTACGTCTTGATGAATTCTCCAAACTCCGCTTTTAAAAGTTAAGAGCAAAAAAGGGACAAAAATAGAAAACTGAATAGAACAGTTCTTTACATCTAAATTTGCAAGAAAGTGAGGTAGAAAAAAAAAGGACCTGCTTCTTTTGACGAGCGAGATTCCAGATCCTCCAACACATATTCTCTAATCTTGTGTTCCTCTCCTGTGGACTCCTCGTAGCAACAGCCTAACCAAATCACAAACAAACACACTCATCACATCGATCTCGATCACACAACATCGCATAACAAACACTCTGTTTTATATGATTATCATTTATCACCTTAACCCAGGATCTATGTAGATCAGTCTCATCGAACCCTGTAATGACTTCCTCAACAAAGTAACGGCTGGGAGTGAATCGGCCTCTCTCCCTAAGAAGAAGCGATGAGCGAGCATCTTCAAGACCCTGACCGACGTCAAGAATCGCCTCCAAGTAACTGTTCACCCAATCGTTCCCGGCCATCTGGTGGGACGATCAAAGATCCTCCTCGTACTGCTAATTCAGAGAATTTGTGGATGGAAGTGAAATTTTGGGATTGGAGATGATTGAATCTCGTACTTTGTATCGATAGGCGACAAAGGGACTCAACTGGAGTGTGGGGTTAGTGACGAACACACAGGTCTCTGGACACAAGACACGCATCCGTTTCGAACGGCTCAAATCTTTCTTTTTTATTCTATTTTTAGTTTTTTTTAAATAGGAAAAAGTATCAAAGAAAAAATATCTTTCTTAAAAAAGCCGAATATTCTCTGTGGTGGATTTTTTTTTTTTTTGTGAAGAATTTAAAATGTTTAGATCCTACTTTTTTTTTTTTGCCTTCAAACATAGTTTACAACAGATACTATCTTCACAAATTTTTCGAATTGAGACATACACAAAATCAACAACATATGCTAAGTACTGTTCACCAACTATTGTTACAAACGGATTTTGTGCTACCAAATTTGATTTTTTACTTTCTTTTGAGTTCATCCAAATTACTTTCTTTTCGGAGAGTATACTATGTTTAAAGTTGATTTACTAGTTAGCTCGGAGGCCTTTATACAGAACAAGATATGAAAAATCTCAATACGGGTACTATGAGTCTATGACCCGGACTTGGATCATTGGGCTTAACTTGGACTTTATATCGTTTTAGCCCATTTGGCTTCATATCTTGTTTGTGTTTATTAGCTTCTCGTTGAACGGGAAATCGACTTTTTTCATAGCTAACAATGTTAAATATATACCTAAACTATACCTTAAGTAATCAGAAATTTGATTTCCATACACGTACTTTGTGCAAAATCAGGCATATGCCCTTACAATGTTACAATGCCGTGAAATCTCGACTACTTGGAATCGACGTGTTCATCGACCTGGATTTGTTTTATGCGAGTTTAGTGGCGGATCCAGAAATATTTGTTACAGAGGTCATTATTAATATAATTATATAATAACATTAAATCATTTAAAAAAAAATTCAAAATTTTTAGGTATTACAATTAGTATTTTAATGAATAAGCAAATATAGTGTTAAACTCATAAATAGTAATTTTTATATATACTATTGTAGTTGCATATTATTCATTCACTCCTACTTTTGATTTGTTTTGAAATATTGGTGAAGAAAAATAATATTGGTATTGAAAAAACTATATATGTTTATATATTGTAGATTATAAATTATACACTAACATATGAAAAACAAAGAAAACGATTAAATATATATATATATATATATATATAACAATGGGTGCAAAGACATGTACTGAATTTTGATCATAATGTTAACTTATATATTATATACCAATTTTTCCCTAAATAAACATGTAAACAAAAATTTATAACAGTCGTGGGGGTCAACTGACCCCCATCCCCTTCAACTAGCTCTGCCACTGTGCGATTTTGTAAGGAAATATGCATTTTCCTACACCTACAATTGTACTATGTTAACTCGAACTATACCATTATGCTAAAACATACCTCAAATAATTAAAAATTTGAATTTCATACATGTACTTCATGTTTCGGATTACAATGAACACTCGAAATCACAAGCTAAAACGATGTCTTATTGGGTTACTAGAATGAATCCGATGTTTTTTTTCGATTTTTATGGCTCCATATTCTTTTTCTCTCTTTTTGTTTCTCTCGACTGAAGAGGAATCATGATTTGGGGGGTTTTTAATTTTTAGGGTTCCGCTAGACAAATCAGAAGTAATTGGTAACGGTTTTCGCCATGAGGTTTTAGAAGTCGAATTAGAGATTGGAGATCTGTGTTGGAAAAATGAGGTAATTGTGTTAGTTTGAGTTAATGAGACACAATGTAATGTTTTTCAACACCAAAATTTGAGTTTATGAGACACGATGTAATTTTCTTTAACGTCAAACTGAAATTATCGAGACACACACTCACTCATATCATCCAAGCAATACAAATACACACGATATCCATCAAAGTCTATTTACAAACAAAAAAAAAAAGAATTGAAATAAATTTGTATGGAATTCAAATTTGATAGTTCAAGTATGAATCTAACATAGTGCAGTTATGAAGGTATTGAAAAGCAGATTTCTCTTTGTCGAACTTCCAGAAACAATAGTTATGATACAAAAACTCTGTATACAGCTATTACAATATTTAGTCACAAATATCTGGTGTTAGAAATTGTTTGTGCAGAACTCACGATTCTCTTTGGTAATCACTAATCAGTTTGGAAGAGACAAAGTGATAATGAAGAGACCAGTCTAAATCACTAAATAAACAGTCGCAAATTGACAGTTACAACACTAGTGACGAAATTCATCAGTAATATTATAAATTAAAAAAGATCCGAGACAAAACCATTGTAGTTGTACCATAATAACTGATGGGAGTTTATGGAAATACCATGACAAGCTAATCCAAAAACAATAGTTTCTCAGACAATTGAAACTGAAAACTCAAAACATGTTGCAAGACAAAAGCTTAAGGCAAAGAACAGACTCTAAGCAGCACCCTTGCCCTTCTTCTTCTGGATCTTCTTCATGTAGAACTCCAACTCTTTACCTTCCAAGATGTATCTGCACATAATTCGCAATAAAGAGACCATGAACAAAACGTATTAAAGGAGAATTCAACAATAGAATGGGTTAAGCAACGAAGATGAATACCCATCAGCACGTCCACACTGGCCAGGCCTTGATGAGATACAAGCCAACAAACGACCACTTGCAAATTGGTCCTCAATGTGTGAATCAAGATTGCGACCCTCTTGACGACTCTCAATCTTTCTCAGGACGTGGTTGCTTTTCTTGGTCTCCTCAGGAGCAGCTGGAGCTGCCTCTTCACCTTCCTATATAGTAAACAATATATAGTACCATAAGTTCCATATTACTGCCACAAAAATATGATTAAATGAAACATGAACAGACTCAAACATCACAAGCAAAAGAAACAAATGATCAATTGTCTCACCTCTCCATCCTTCTTGGTGGAAGAAACAGCACTCTTCTTCTTGCGGCCAACCTCAACACCATAGTGCTGGAGATACCATTGCTTGAAAGGAGCAGCATCCACCTGAACAATAGCACTCTTGACAAGTGTTTTAGTACGGACAAGCTCATTGTTGGAGGCATTGTAGACGACGTCAAGGACTCTTGTCTTGCGGGTAACTGCTTCACTTCCCCATGCGTAGTTACCAGTATCAAGCCTCAACGCACGCCACTTAACGTTTCCACCACGAACTCTGATTCTTCTGACCGTCTTGTTGCTTGAGAGCTTGGTGTTGGCAGGCTGCCTTCCCATCTCATACCTTCACAAACCCAAACATAAAACTTTACAAACCAGTGGTAATATATCATGAAACAGGGACACCAGAAATGTGAGAAACAAAAAACAGACCAAGTTAAACACAACCAGCTTATGAAGAACTACATACTATGATCTCGCGAAATAATTCCAGTAAACTACAGTTTCCAATTACACTAAAGACAAACACTCGGATTTAACAGATCACAACATCGGATTAACTCTTAAGCGTTTAGAAAACGGAGATTCACAAACTCTAACATACGAAGAGCGTAGCAGAAAATGAATCGAAAAAGATCTGAAATATGAGAAAATGTAAGACTCACTTTCGCTTCTTCCTCCATTGCTTCTGCTTGCCTCCAGTGGCACGCCTCTTGTGGATGGAGTCACGAGAAATACCTAAGAAAAATCAGGTTCCATATATCAGATTCTAACATCAATACATTCAATACTATACACACAAACGAGATTGAAGGTGTGGAGAAATCGAATAGAGAGCGAGGAGAGATCGTTCGTACCCATTGTCGCCGATTAGGGTTTCTCCAACAAAGTTTAGCTGCGCAGAGTGGTTGAGTTGAGGGAACGAACTGGTTTATATAGGGTGTATAAACCCTAGTAGCCCTTTGAGGCCTATTATCATCTGGCCCATCAAATTATTGGGCCCATCATAGTTGAAATACCCAATTTTTTTATTTGTTTCGCAGAAGTTTTTCTCTCTTAAATACAACTTTTTTTTTGGTTTACAACATTTCTTTTATGTTTTTTTTGGTTCTAAATCATTTTTTAACCCTCTACTTCTTGTTACAAACAAATTAGTTCTGGGTATTTAAGTACTCGGGTAGAGATCGGGTTCGGATGTTCGAGTATTTTAAATTTTTGGTTCGGTTCTTTTCGAGTTTGAATCGGTTCTCATGTATATATTGAGAACCGATAAAAATCCGAAATTTTTTTGGGTATAGTTCGGGTGGATATTTTGTACCCGAATCTATCCAGAAAATACCTAAATTATCCGAAATACCCGAAACAATTGTACTTGTATCATCAAATCTACCTAAATTATTCGAAGTATCCAAAATACCCCAAAAGATTGTAGTTGTATCACCTAAATCTACCAAAATTATCCGAAATTACCTGAAATACCGGAAAAAATTGTAATATTGGGTATTTGGGTTATTACAAATATAAATATTACAAATATTTTTAGGTATATACTTATATTTTGAATATGTTTGGGTATCTGTTCGATTCCCTATTCGGTTCGGATTTGATACCTATTCTTCGGATCTAGAGGTTTAGGTCTCGTTCATGTATTTTGGTCAGTTCCAGTTCAAGCTCGGATCTCTTTTTTCGGTTCACTTCCGGTTACTTTTCTTTGGGTTCGGTTATATTGCCCAGGCATAAAACAAATAACTAAAATCTTGCGTCATATTAGAGAGCCAAAATATGTTCTAACAACCACATAAACATCACACTAGACCAACGAGACTCTTGCACATCAGTTATCAACAAGACGAGTATAACATAGAACAATTGAAGGAGATGAGCATGTTCTGTCTTCCAAACATTTCTTACATCAGGTATCTATTCATATATGTCCAAAAATATATTTTCTTTACCTAATTTTAGAGAGAAACCAGGAAACGAAGAAAAGTCACAACTCTTCTTCATTTTCCTTTGCCATTTCACTCTTCCTCCGCCGTAGTATAGCCTTGAACATCGTTAACGCAGATATCAAAGCGATCTCCCAGTGCTCAGAGCTGTTGAGTTTCACGTTTATCTTCCCCATGTTCCTATTGTTCATGTTTATATTGACGTCTATGTTCGTTCCCCGGGCTGGTCTAAGCTGAGTCTGTAAACCCCAGTTCAAGACCAGCTCTCGGTTGAAAGACAGAGCCGTCATTGTCAAACCGATTTGCTCATTTCTGACCGGGTAATCTCTCCCTCTGATACAAGCTTCAAAGCTCCCGCCGTGTGCTGTTTGTCCTGAACCCCTCATCTGACCTGCATTCACAGTTAACTTCACCCTCTTCCCAACCAATAAGGTATCCTCAAGCTTTCCGCCCACATAGTATTTCCCACCAAAAGATGTCAAAGCGACTCCAAGATCAGTTGTGTTGTGCTTAAATGTTTGAAGCTTCGTGCCGCCCTGAAACGAGTACACCAGATCTTCTCCTGATGATTGAAGGTCAACAGCTACAGAGAACGTTTGATCTCTAGAGTTTCTAGTATAAGCTGCATTCGTCTCGGATTGGATAGTGAAACGTTGCTTGTCTCTGCTCACCTGTCCGGTAGCTGAAGCAAATAGATTCCTTTTTATTTTTGCAGCTGTCTCAATATTTATTCCATCAAATCCCACATCGCGATCCCAACCTTGTGGATCATAGACAGGTCTCACGAGCCACTGGTCACCTGCCACAACGCATCGATATCTGTGAGCCGGAAAATCCGAATCAAAACTGTCTGGACCTGCCATGTCAGGCAGTGGAACAGCTGCTTGGTCGCTCTGTTCAGTGTCATTGAGATTTTCCTTTTCAATTAGTTTTTCATCCCATCGTCTTCGGCATTCTTCCTTCAATTGTTTCTTCAGATAAAGGGTTTCCCTGTAATCAAGCTCATCGAGATACTCTTTCTTCTGAGACTTTGACAGCTTCTCAAACCGGGATTTCCCAAGGATACGGATTGTAGGCAACTGGTCATACTCATCTTCCTCTTCTAAATCCAAATTCAGAAGCTCGTCTATCTCTTTCTCTGCTTCATCTGCACCAGATGATAAGCGACGGCGCAGAAAAACTGAAAGAAGATGAGGAAGGGAAGCTGTTCGGGTACTACTTGGCTGTCCCAGGCCAATGCTGTCACGGAATCTCAGTAAAGATTGGACATCGCCAAGAACTTTGGTACAGGCGCACAAAAACATAAACTGAGGCTTCCATACCAACCCATTTGGAAGAACATACTCACCAGCAAGATTCTTTTTACAGCTCGGATGATTCTCAACTAACAGCACAGGGTTTTCTAGTTTTGTATCAGACACAGCCTGATGTATATAATGCTGAACCACATCCATGCGCTGGCCCACATATGATTCATAGTTTACAGATTGTCCATTATATCCTTCTGTAGTAGCTGAGGAATGCGTCATAACAAGAATCGTGTTTAACCATATAGCTCCACCCAAGATTTCAGTTATAAGCTGCAGGAGGGAGAAATCACTGTATCGCATGTCGATCATATCAAGGCGGTCCAAGTAAAGAACTACATCAGGTGGACGCTTCTTAACGTATCTCTTAATAGAGAGGAGAATCTTTCGGTTTTTTCTTGTGCTAGATGATGACAGTGGATGAAAACCAGGGGTATCAATAAATGTTACTTTAACTCCATTGATAGTTCCCATAACCTCTTCTATGCGAACTGTGGCCGGTCGGAAAGCATCTGTTTCACTTTTGGACTGACCAAAAATAGAGTTTATGGTTGCACTCTTGCCAACACCTGTTTTCCCCAGGACAAGGATTCTAAGTGAGAAATCAAGCTCCGGTATGCCAGATGATTCTTGCTCCCTTGCTAAAGCTTTGGCCCTATCTTGCCTAAGTTTTACAGTTTTAAGTTCTGATTCCTCAGCTCGTATCAGCATTGCAAGGTGTACCCGATATAAAACCTTGGAGACTAGAATATTATTCTGTGACTGCCCAAACCTTTGAACAAGGCGTAAGAACTGCACTTGGAGGTCACCAATCTTTGCTAGTGGATTATGTTTCTTTCCGTTAAGATCAATACTTGACTGGTACAAGCTTTCAAGTGGAACTTGTTGCTGAGAGAGAGGAGGCTGAATTTCTACATCACCACTGGTTGAACATGGTGTTTCCGAGCGTGTCACTGGTTCTGGTGCAGCAGGTGCTTGAGCTAAAAATAAAATTGGAAGTTATTAGTCAAAGAATACATTAAAAAACTGAGATTGATCAAATAATCAACCTGGATAGTCTCAGCAATTGGCTAAAGTATCAGAAAGGAAAGTCCAATTCAGTTTGAAAAGCAATGAACATAGCAATGAAATCTTCAGAAGCAATTCAGAACAAATTAAAGCAAAACACAGGAAGTACTTTTTTTGATATTTCAAGAAAAACAGTGACTGGCGTAACGAAGATATGGTCATAGAGCACAAGAAGAGGGTTAAGTAGATAAGTTTATGATGTAATAGATCCCCACCGATCCGGCAATATAAACCCATATATCCGCCGCAACATTCATCGTTCAGGAGACGAAAAGAAAATATTAGGAAAGAAGAGAGATATCATACACTGGTTATCCTGTTCTTGAGGGTCACGGAAAAAAGGGTCACTTCCCAAAAGTGGTCTGGATGATGCCATTGAGTTAGATAGAGCGAAAACCCAGTCTTTGAAGCCTTTCATTCTACCTGCCCAAGAAGAAGATGCTACTAAAGTTAGTGAATAACATACGACTTTTCGTCTCAGCAATCATGTTCAATTTCTAAGATGATATGCAAGAACTACAAAGGGTCAGGTCAACACAAGCTGCAAAACCGAAACTTGTATAAGGAAATATAATGCTGTGGCCTTTAATGCATCTCTATGAGCTGACAACGGAACCAAATTGAAAGTGACCCAAAAGAGAAATTGAAAGAGAGCTAAGCAAAACACATTTCGTAGTAGAGAAATTGAAAGTGCATCAAAAAAATTCTTGAAGCAAACTTGGGTCAATCCGCAACTAAAGAGACATCCATTAATTTATTGAAGCAAACTTGGGTCAACCAAAAAGTATAATCAGACAAAAATCGAAATGTAAAAGCTCAAGAAATCCCAACGGATAAGAAGAAGAGAGTGAGAACCTCTCCACCGCACAATACACCGACTAAAGAAAACACATCAATTTAATTTAGAGACAAGAAGACGCCGAGAGATTGAATGAGAAATAGAGAAATCGGAGAGACCTTTTGTGTTTGTTGGTATGGAGAAGACGAGGGGGAGAGAGAGAGAGGATCGAGGTAAGACAAAGGGTAGGTTGATGAAGGTAACGAAGAAGATGCCGAGATGTTTTGGTTGTTTTCTTGTGCGGGCTAATGTGCGCACCCAGACCAGTCCCTACTTACACGGCTGTATTATTATGTAATTGTTAAGCTCAAACCGAGCTTTTAACTAAACCGAACTAAATTAATTTCGGTTTAAATGCAACTATAATTCTGCTGAATCCGAATAAACCAAACTGAACCGAACACAAACCATCGTGCCTAAAATTGAACAGACCCTTTGCTGCCAAGTCTCTGGGTCACCGGAGAAGACGCTATTAATAAAATGGCGTCGCTTGTTGCTCCTTTCTGATGCAGCATTATGAGCATTAGACACATAGCATTAGATAAAGTGTTGTCGGTGTAAATACTTGAGCGTATATAAGCTCATTAAACATTATCTGTAAATGATTATTGAAATCTCAATAAAAAAATCAATCTTTCTTTTCTTTCTTCTACAACGCTTTATCTCATCAATAACTTCCGCTTGTTGATTGAGATTTCCTCGTCTAAGGCTTTAGCTTCTTCTTCCTTCGTGAGCTAAATCCAACGAGCAGTCTTGTGTTTGTTTCAAGAACAACCACAAGAAAATTACAGAGCCTATAAACTCTGTAACATTGGTATCAGAGCCGTCCTTCCTCGGGTACAATGGAGACGCGATCGCAAACGATTGCTAATCGGAATCAAGCCTCGGCTTCGGAACCGGTAGAATAACAGGAGGCGATCTCAAATTTACAACAAGAATTTCAGCAATTCAAAGACGAAATCTTGGAAGTGTTAAAGACTTTGACAATAAGTCAACAACAGACTCAAAATTTGCAAGAACAACAACAAAATTCAAGAGTGCAAGACACACAGTTGCAGAACCAACAAGCTTCAGGTAATCGAACCTCTCAGCAATCTTATGCAGGGATTACTCGCTTGCCTAAGATAGATTTTTCTCGGTTTGATGGTACGAGTGTGCAAGATTGGCTCTTTATGGTAGAGCAATTCTTTGAAATGGATGGGACTGAGGAAGAGAATAAGGTAAGGTTGGCTTCAATGCATTTTGATAGTAAGGCTCTGACTTGGCATAGGGTATTAAGTCAGTCATTCTCAGGCAAGAACATTTGCAAGACTTGGGGTAGCTACAAAGCGGAATTGCTAGATAGATTCAGTGAAGTTTTAGACGATCCTATTGCAGACTTAAAGAAACTTCACGAGACTAATGGAATAGTTGACTACCATGGGAAGTTTGAGCTGTTAAGGGTACGAGTGAATTTACCTGAGGAATATTTGGTCAGTCAATATCTTGCACATTAGATACTCAGATGCACATTAGGATGTTCATGCCTAAATCTACTATGGACTGCTTGATGTTAGGGAAACTATACGAGCAAGCTCATCCCTTGAAAGCATCTAGTTCTAGTCCAATCAGTAACAGGAATAGTGGAAATATTAACCAAGGGATCTTACCTTACAAGAAAGAAGCTGATGTGAGAAACGATGAAAAAGGGAAAAATGGCTGTCTAATGAGGAAATAGCAGATAGAAAAGCTAAGGGATTATGCATTTATTGTGATGAGAAGTTTTCTACAGAGCATTTCTTATCAAAACACAAAAAGAATCGGTTGTATACGATAGAATTGGATGATGATGGGTTTGAATCGGCAAGAAAAGAGTTTGAAACAACAGAGGAAGTAATAGACATTGCCAAAATTTCTGTTAGTGCTGTAAGTGGGGTATCAGATTATCATACAATGAAAGTTAAGGGACATTATGGGAATTCTGTGATCTATATTCTTATAGACTCAGGTACCACTCATAACTTCATTGATGTGAAGTCTGCTGCAAGATTGAAATGCAGAGTGAAAAATGCAGGAAATGCTAGAGTAGCCGTAGCTGATGGGAGTAAACTGGGTGTGCAAGGGAAGATCAGTAACTTTGGATGGAAATTTCATGATCAAAGGTTTGAGACTGATCTCATGGTCATCAATTTGGGTGGTTGTGATATGGTGTTGGGAGTGCAATGACTTGAAACTCTGGGACCAATCACTATGAACTTTAAGACATTGGAGATGCAATTCAAATGAGGTCAGAAAAAGCAGCAAAATTGGTAAAACAGGATGAAACTCAGATGCAGTTGTCAATGTTGTTGTAGAGGAAGAGACTGATGACAATTCTATGGTTTTGTTCAGCTTATCAGATGATCAGGTAGTGAAAGAAGAACCTGCAGAGTTGAGAGTATTGTTAAATAAGTATGCAGAATTGTTTGAGGAACCTACAGGATTACCTCCATTTAGAGGAACTCATGATCACAAGATTCCCTTGCTGGAAGGTTCTAACCTTGTCAATCAAAGGCCTTACAGGTATGCTATCCAACAAAAAAATGAAATAGACAAGATGGTGAAAGAATTGTTAGATAAGGGAACAATTCAGAGGAGTTCTAGCTCATATGCATCACCTGTATTCTTGGTAAAAAAGAAAGATGGAAGCTGGAGGTTATGTGTAGATTACAGGAGCCTAAACAACATGACTGTGAAAGACAGATTTCCCATTCCTTTAATAGAGGACTTGATGGATGAACTTGGTGGGTCAAAAATCTATTCTAAGATAGATTTAAGGTCTGGATATCACCAAGTTAGGATGGATCCACATGACATTCATAAAACTGCATTTAAAACTCACTGTGGTCATTATGAGTATATTGTGATGCCCTTTGGGCTTACAAATGCACCAGCTACATTTCAGGGTTTGATGAATTTTGTATTCAGTGATCTGCTGAGGAAGAGTGTGTTGATATTCTTTGATGACATTCTCATTTATAGTCCTTCTGTAGAATCACATTGGGAACATCTAGAAGAAGTCTTCAAGATTATGAAACAGAATCATTTGTTTGCAAAAATGAGTAAGTGTGATTTTGTAACAAGCCGTGTAGAGTATCTTGGGCATTACATCACTACAGAAGGAATTGCTACAGATCCAAATAAGGTAAAAGCAGTGAAAGATTGGCCTATTCCCAAGAATGTGAAGCAACTAAGAGGATTTTTAGGCTTAGCTGGCTATTATAGGCGTTTCGTGAAGGGATATGGAGGCATTGCAAGGCCTTTGACAGATTTAACCAAGAAGGATGGGTTTATATGACAGGAGAGGCAGAAGAAGCTTTCATAAGGATAAAACAGCTTTTGTGTGAAGCACCAGTTCTTGCCTTACCTAGATTTGATCAACCATTTGAATTGGAGACAGGTGCTTGTGGAGATGGAATTGGTACAATGTTGATGCAGAATGGTCACCCATTAGCATATGTGAGTAGACATCTTAAAGGTAAACAGCTGCACTTCTCAATCTATGAGAAAGAGTTGTTAGCAGTGGTTTTTGTAGTTAAAAAATGGAGACACTATCTTTTAAATGATCATTTTGTGATCAAAACTGATCAAAGGAGTCTCAAATATTTACTGGAACAGAGATTGAACACCCCAATTCAACAGCAATGGCTGCCAAAGTTGTTGGAATTCGATTATGAGATTTACAAGGTAAAGACAACAAGGCTGCTGATGCATTGTCTCGTGTAGAAGGATCTGAGGTTCTAGCTATGGCTATTAATACTGAGCAATTAGATCTTCTCACACGGATTAAAGAAGCTTACAAAGAGGATTTGCTTCTAAAATAAATCATTGATAAGCTGCAACAAAAGCCGGATTCTGTTAAAAATTTTGTTTGGTTTCAGGGGGTGTTGAGAAGGAAAAACAAGATAGTCATACCTGCAAATGTGGAATTAAAGAATCACATAGGGCAAAGTGTAAGGCATTGTTTTATTGGAAAAGTTTGAACAAAGATGTACATAACTTTATAAGAAGCTGTGGGGTTTGCCAAAGATGCAAATATGACAATGCTGCTTCTCCAGGTTTGTTACAACCTCTACCCATTCCTGAGACTGTGTGGTCTGCAATTTCTATGGATTTTATTGATGGTCTTCCTTTATCAAGTGGTAAATCTGTCATCATGGTAGTTGTGGATCGATTAAGCAAAGCTGCTCATTTCATAGCTTTGAGCCATCCTTACTCTGCCTTATCTGTGGCACAAGCTTTCCTGGATAATATCTACAAGTTACATGGCTTTCCCACAAGTATAGTGAGTGATAGGGATACAGTTTTTTTGAGCACATTTTGGAAAGAGCTCTTTACCTTGCAGGGTGTTTCATTGGATATGTCTACAGCATATCACCCACAAAGTGATGGGCAAACAGAAGTTGTTAACAGATGTCTTGAGACCTATTTGAGATGTATGTGTGGAGAGAAGCCCCAACTTTGGAGTAAATGGTTGTCTCTTGCAGAATATTGGTATAACACTAACTATCATTCTGCAACAATGACAACTCCATTTGAAATAGTTTATGGACAAGCTCCTCCGATTCATTTACCCTATTTACCTGGAGAATCTAAGTGGAAGTGGTTGCAAGATGCTTACAACATAGGGAAAATATGATCCAGATGTTGAAATTTCATCTTCTACGAGCTCAAAACAGAATGGTTCAAGCTGCTAATAGGCACAGATCTGATAGGAGCTTTCAGATTGGGGATTATGTTTTCTTGAAACTTCAACCATACAGACAGAAGACAATGGTGGTGAGAGTGAATCAGAAGTTAGCACCAAAATATTATGGTCCTTACAAGATTCTGGATAAGTGTGGTGAGGTTGCATATCGCCTACAGCTACCATAATCTACTCAAATCCATCCAGTGTTTCATGTCTGACAGTTAAAAAGATCAGTTGGTAACAACACTTCTTCAACCCTTTTACCATCCGTGATCAATGATATAGAAGTCAAAGAGCCTGAGAAGATTCTTGAACGTAAGATGGTGAACCGGAATGATAAACCTGCAACTATGGTTTTGATTCAATGGACCACAGAGAGCTTGGAGGAAGCTACGTGGGAGTTTTTGTTTGATATACAGAAGAAGTTTCCCGGATTCAAACCTTGAGGACAAGGTTTCTCAAAGGGGGGAGATTTGATGCAGCATTATGAGCATTATGAGCATTAGACACATAGCATTAGATAAAGTGTTGTCGGTGTAAATACTTGAGCGTATATAAGCTCATTAAACATTATCTGTAAATGATTATTGAAATCTTAATAAAGAATCAATCTTTCTTTTCTTTCTTCTACAACGCTTTATCTCATTAATAACTTCCTCTTGTTGATTGAGATTTCCTCGTCTAAGGCTTTAGCTTCTTCTTCCTTCGTGAGCTAAATCCAACGAGCAGTCTTGTGTTTGTTTCAAGAACAACCACAAGAAAATTACAGAGCCTATAAACTCTGTAACACTTTCTCTCTCACACAATTCACCATCTTCCATGGATTCGCCAACTGTTACAATATCTCACATTGGATAATATTGTTTTTCTCAAGTTTGTGCTCTGGGTTTAAGGCCAAAAACTAGAGTTGGTTAACTCCAATTTGATGAATTTGGTTTCACATTTAATAGAAGCTGATACGAGACTTCACTGGAAGAAGAAAAGTTGTAGGCTTTATCCTTGAATATTTGATGTATGTATGTAAGTCATGAGCTACTCGTCCATATGATATTATAGGATAGGACTTGGTGCTTTGCTCAAGATGGTTTTGCTCTATGTTATTCTTTAGAAAACTTGGCCAGCACTTTACTGCTCCATTTAGAGTTCTGGAGGATAGAGATAAAGGTGGTTGGCATAGTGTGATTAAGGATACAAAAAGGATACTTTTGTAACTTAGGACAGATTTGAGTTTGCTTATGGCAGCCTTGAGAAATCCAGAATCATGATCAAGGAAGAAGGAATAAGAGCCGTGTTGTTGAGTTTGGTTTTATTAGTTTGATTTTTAAGGTGAAAATTTCGCAGAGAATTGTTGATACATACATTGATATATATGCAAATTTCGTAGAGTTTGCTTCCTGTTGTCCTAACCGCGCGATCCATTCTGGAATCGTTGATCACGTCTCAGTTCTTGGCAATGCAAAAAGAAATCTCTTTCACGGTTGGAAACTCTTAAGGTGAGAAAATTCACCTCCCAACCAAATTTGCATATATGGTATAGGATTTGATATATTCAGTTCCAACAGATCTGTTTTCAACACGGGCAGTGAAATTTGACTTTTCTAGTTTTCATGATGTTGTTTGAAACATACTGCTGGTGGTTTTATGTTTCAATAACAGTTTTTTGGTCGTCTGGAGTTAGTTTTGTCCCTACATTAACACTCTTGTTGATAACAGTTCTATTTTTAGCTAGGTTCCGTTCTCCTCCCAAAGTGGAAGGGTTTGATTATTTATTTATTTATTTCTCTACGCCTCTTTTTAAGTCTTTGTAAATCTCAAATTGGCTCAACTCAGATTCCTCTGAGTTCCTGGTAATAAGATGTTTCATTTTGTTCTCCGTAAACCACAACTGACATGTTCATTGATAAAAACTTGAGTGTCGAATGAGGTCTTTAATTAGTGCAATATACTTTGCCAATATAACATTTTCTTGAGTGGCAATGATCTCGAATATGAGAGAAAATATGGAGAGAAATGAAGGAAGGGAAGGGCCTTTAGCTATTGCAATTGACAGCGATAAAACAAGCTGCCAAGCTCTTAAATGGGCTGTGGACCATTATATACCCCGAGACGGGACAGTAAAACTCGTTCATGTCATCCAAAGATCTGCTCTGAATGCAAATGGATCTTACACAGATGATGAGTTATCTGAAAGACAACACAATGGTAAACGCAGTACTCAATTTCTTCCAATGCGCTGTCTTTGTATGCGAAGAAATGTAAGTATGAGGTCTGTTTTCTTTGCTTTCTTTCTTTTCCTTACCTGTCTTGGTGCCTCTCTGATTAATGTCTCTATTTAGATACAAAGCGAAGTAGTTTTTCTGGAAGATCAGGATGTGGCGAAAGCGTTGATCGAATATATTAGCCAGAATTGTATTTCCACATTCTTGCTAGGCGCCTCATTGAAGAAAAGCATTACCAGGTCACAAACTAGTATTGCTACCTCTCTCTCTCTGAAATCAGTACCCAAAAATCTTGTACTGAAATTCTCCAAAATGGTTTTGATTTGAAGGCTGTTCAAGGCTGATGACATTCCAAGTAATGTGATGAGATGGGCTCCAGACTTCTGCACTGTATTAGTCGTATCAAAGGGAAGACTATCAAGTGTACGGTCAGCCACTCGGCCTTTACCTCAGGCCTTGCCATCTCTTTCTTCAGGGACTGCACCATTGTCACCGTGCAGCAACACCGATGAAGCTCCTTCTGAGATGTAATCTACCCTAAACCGTTACATCATGTTTGTTTATGCCCCGAGATTACAATTCTTGAATTGATTGGCTCTCACAGGTCATTGTCAAGAGAAGACGACGTTTTCTTTGAGGAGTTTTCATCCCTTGACCCAGATTCTAGTGTGAACATTAGTAGCAGAATCAGTAAAGACAGTTCGGTTCTCTCCTTCTATGAGAAACTTGCAACTCTACACATGTTGGAGATTCCTAGATTTTCTGGTCTGTATGATGAGAAATCCAAGTTTCCGAACTATCTTAATAGTCCTTCTGATGAAAATAATGGTACAATAGTTTCCCCACTATCTCCAATGGATGACGCTGAGGCTGAGATGAGAAGGCTGAAGAAAGAGCTGAAGGAAACAATGAACATGTACCACGCCGCCTGCAAAGAAGCTCTCATGGAAAAAGAGAGAGCAGCAGAGCTTGAGATGTGGAAAAAGAAAGCAGAGCTAAGGCTTCAATTGGCTGAAGAAACAGCAGAGATGAAGGCGGTGAGAGGGAGAGGGAGTGATGACAGAAAGACGGTTTTCGATGCTCTTGGAGAGTCTCATTTTGTGGTTAAACATGAGAGCTTGCTCCATATTTTAGTTGTACTTTTCTTATTCTACGTCTATTTCACACTCACAAGATTCTCTTTCTTGTGATTAGAATTGGGTCATAAAGTCTCTCATCTGGTCCAGGAAAAGTTGTCTCTCATCTGGTCCAGGAGAAGTTGCTCATTCATGCTCTTGTATAGATCAATCATATTTCATTCTTCTTCACAATGTCACTCTTGCAAGCAAATTCTTGCCTAAAAGATATAAGCTCTTTCTTCGTCGATTGTTTTCCCTTTCTCCTTCTGAAACTATTCTAAAGTCAACTTTTCACACCATCTCAAATTCTCAACATTCTCATTTGCTTTTTATAGTCCCAATTGCTTGTTCTTTTTGACTATGTAAGACTAGTTACCACTTAGTTCATTAATGGTTTAGTTAAGATCACTATTTGATGCATGAGAGATGAGAGTAAACAGTTTCTTTTGGGACCTATCACGTTATGGGGTCAAGCATCACGTAAACATATACTTTATATACAGAAGAGGGATCGAAGAAATCCTTAGCCTCGAAGCTCTTTGCTCCCAAGATCTTTGGTATAAGGTTAGTCTTGGTTAAGAACCTGTGACCTCCTTCAGACATCTTTTTCTCTCTTGCGAGAAATTGTATGTGTCGATCATATATGCTAATATTTTAGTTCTAAGACAATTATATGCCTACGATAACCTCTCTTTCTAACCAAAGTATAGCAACTCGAGGTCATCAGCAAGGGAATCCAGAATGCTTGAGGCACCACATAGCAGCTTGGGCAGCGTGCTCTGCTGCACCTTTCTTCGTTGGTCTAGCATCACCATAACACTCCAATGTCATATTGGGGGCATCTTCAATTTCTAGGATTACCTTATAGGCGAATCTGTAACACACACAAACAATTGAAGACATAAAATCCAATAACTGACATTTTTTAAATCAAATTACTAGCTCGCTCAAGTTTAGACATTTTAATCGATTTACTCACGATTTCAGGTGGCCTGGTCCTTCCTCCTCACAACATTTGAAGTTTGGTGGCTTCCAACAGTTAGCAGCACATGTTTCGTGCAAGAGGGATTTTGCGGTTTTGCTGCTTGGTCCACCTGTTGAGTTTTAGTAATAGAATCGGTAATTGAGGATATATACTACACCAAATTTACAGTCTCCTGATAAATACACAAGAATCCATCCACATACCTGCTTCCCTGATGGTCTTTTGAGGAAGCTTGTCTTCTGTTTCAAATGGTGCCTGGGGGAGACCTCGCCTGATGACGTATGAGCTGCTTATTTCACTATTCTCGCCAAAAGTTTCTTCTAGTTTTAGGTTTTCAACGTCCAGCCCATCAAGATCCAAAACATCTATAGGCTCTTCATTGTAGCCAATTAATTTAGCTTCATTTCGGATGCTATTCTTCAAAACATCTTCCAACGGATTTGATGTAGTTATGTGCTCATGTGCCTGCATATGAATTACACAAAGAAGTTCTTAAAATTATGAGTTACATAAATGAACATTAGGTAGCTCAATATATATATATATATATATATATATATATCACATCAATCGAAGAAATTCGTTGCACAACAGTTTCTTTTGACTCTGAGAAAAATTACCTTCAGATATGTAATCATCAGATGTGCAGCCTTTTTTGTGCTCTCTCTTTTGTTCCGACCGGTTGCAGAAGCTGTAAGACAACAACCGTTCTTGGTCACTTTTAATTCAACAGAAAAAGCACCATCCTTCTTCGTCGCTGATATTTCCCGATCCCACTTGTAAGACTGGCAAAGTTCAATCAGTTCCTTTACAGGACTAATCTGCAGGTTAGACAAGTTTTTGACTGGGTCCAGAAATGGTAGCATCATAGTCCAGACATGATTCAAGTTGAACCCACAATCAAGGAAAAGAGCCCCCAAATAGGATTCTACCAAGTCACCAAGAACCTGCATAAAAATATATTAACTATATTAGGTCTTCCACTAATATAGCCATGTATGTTCTTATATAATTACGATATTAATTGACGGCAAAACTAAACTAATGAGATGAGCATAGTCTCTTCTATTCAACATCTCGTGTAGATAAAAAAGAGATTAAGGAAGAAAGCTAACGGAGATAGTTTGAGATTCTCAAAATGTAAGTCAGATATCATAAGGGGTGAATCTCATCAAGTTTCTTTACCCGGCTCAAAGATTGGCACATTTTGTCATGAAGGTAAGTAAATAGAATGCACATATCTCCATATACTATGACGCAATTCTTTTAGCATAATCACAAAACAAGCTCTGTAAATAACTCTAATTTGAATTATCTGAAAGTTCCACCATAATAAACACACTAAAGTACCAAAAAGAAGCAGCAAATTATTGTCTGCGTGTGAAAGGAAGATCGAAACACACCTTTGGGCATCTTGGACCTTCAGATGGTCCATTTGCCAATGGTGACGCTGCCAGGAAATTGGTATAATCATTTATAGCTTCATGGAGATAAATGGACTCACAAAATAGAAATCTCTTTAGCGAAAAACTGACAGCAACATTTGCTAGCGCCTTATTATTTACGGAGAGCGATCTTAGATCCGTAAGTTGACCAGGTTTCAGTGTCGGGAAGACTGTGAAAAAATAGGATGTCATCAAGTAGTCCAGAACAGCATCCCCAAGAAACTCCAATCTCTGCAGACCCCCCAATTAGAGAATTTTGGTTACCATAGATGGATATTATAGAGAGAAATGAAAAATAAGAAGGAAACTAAAAATTACCTGGTAGCAGCCTCCTCCATGCCTGTTGTAAGATGGATGGATAAAGGCTTGTACAAGTAGACCTTTGTGGAGGAACGTATAGTCAAGCTGGTTTTCAAGGACCTCCAAATTATTGCGAGTAGTGAGTGGCATGTAGCGCCTGCTTGCGATACAAGCATCTTGTACTTGCAAGGATTCAAAATCAACATTTACACCAATCCACCTAAGAAATTTCACAGCACCTTTGAAGCCACTGTCAACTAAGAAAGCTCCTACAAGAGCCTCAACCACATCAGCAATTGTTTTCTTGTACAACCAATGATGGCCTTTGTTACATCTGATTTCACCAGTATTTGACTCCAAAAGCCCAGGACCCTTATTCAAGGAATGAACCTCTTTTATCCTTACCTCGTCACAGGTTACTCTGCATGGATGGCCAAATGCAAAGAACTGAGTAGGATCGAATGCTTGATCCCGGATGTATACCTGGAAAAGAAAACGTACAAGGTTAATATTATCCAAAAAACTAAATAATTAAATTAATACGTTTTAGTCTGCCTCTATCTAAAAGTTTTTTTTTTTTAATATGTAACTGAGAATATATAAAATGTATGGAGGCAAGGGTTCTGACGGCGCTTTATGAACATGATCAGTAATTGCGTTGTCCGCAGCAATTACAGCTCAAACCAGATTTAAAATGTACCAGCAATCAAAGCATTTATAAGAATTCTGAGAACCTGCAAATTTCTCTTGATTGCAAGCCTACACAAGTTGGAATTGTTAACAACGTTAGAGCGTCTCCGAGTCAACTCTCCTTCATTAAGCCTATCATGGTGTAGAAAAAGGTGTCGGCTAACAGCAAACTTGAGGAATGCATCACCAAGCACCTCAAGCCTTTCAAGAGAAAAGCGCTCATGACATTTCTCTGTTGTGAGCGCCTCTAGTACCTATACCAATTCACTCGGTCAGTAAAGTATCAAAGATTAACAAATTTCCGGAAAATCAAGCAAATGGGTTATCAAGTGAAATGAGGTTATACTCTGTGACCAGAAACTTCAGCTATCTCAGGGATCGAAGCAGACAGCACATGTTTCAGTTCAATAGCCACGAGTAAATTCTCCATACGATGCATGATTGATGGTAGCAAGGATAACGAGCTTCCGATGTCTTTAGATAATCCTTTTATCTTTAACTGACAAAGCTCGGGAGGAATCTCTATGAAGTATTCCGCAAGTTCTTGTGGTTCTGTTCTTGGCAATGTAAGAATGTTACGTCTGTGCATGTACATGCACAAGAAAATTGTGATATGCAAAAAACAGTTAAGAAAATCTACCCGAATTCTTCTGCATTCGGTTGTAAAGCAAGTTCCGAACATGAAAAAGTGGTTTCACAAGCAAGAGTGGCTGTACAGGGTGCTTGAGTTCCACGCCATACCTAATTTTGCGCATAACAATGAGAAGGTTCTTAAACTCAGAAAATCAGACAATCCTAAAGTCTAGAGTCCCAACCAAATTTATATGGATTGTAATTCTGCTCTGTAGAAAAGGAAAAAGAACATTATAACAAAAAAAATTCTAGAGAGAAACAAGAACGAAAAAAGCAGAATACATATCCCTGAGAAAATTCGCAATCGAACAATCTGGATAGTAGAAGTTTAGTGCTTACAATGTGTTCTCCATATGGGTTTTGGTGCTTCCATGGCAGATATCAGCAACAAAGTAAAATTTTTTATTGTGCTTAGTAAAAACCAAGCTGTTCTTCACATCATCAATATTCCAGCAGCCATTTGCTAGTTTTAAATGAGATCCTGTTGGAGGAACTATATCTTCCACTAAAACAGATGAAGTCTTAAAGATTGGTGACGACAAGCAGCTTCTGATAGTCACCCAATCTACAGATATAACACTTTCTGCATCATGCAGACTGATTGGAAGAAGAAGGTAGAAGGTCGATCTGCTTGTTCTAGAAGAGTCTTGCAGTTCTAAGGGAACAAATTCCGGAATGAGCTCCTGCCGTTCAAAAAGAATCTTCAGGGCAACCTCCTGGAAAAGCTCCGCTAGCCTTATCTGCATAAACATAATCAAATAAGATTATTTTATTCTAGTTTCATTTTTATCTAATTAAAAGCTCAATACCTCATCATTGTCGAATGTGGTGACTCCTGATGGAAAAATCTTCACACTTACAGATCTTTGATGAGCAAGGTGAAGATCAAAATCCATAGTCTCAGCCTCAACCGGAAGAGGTGACTTCATGAAAAAACCAAACTTTCTGTAGATCCTATCCGCGGGATGAGGCACAAACCTTAAGTAGTAAGAATGAAGATTGACACAACTTGTTGAAGGATCCCACTTTTGTTTAAGCAAGCCAGGAACAAGCATCTCATACAGTTCACCTCGTGAACAGCCTTCACCTAGAAGGAAATAAATTAGATGTCGTTATACAACGAGTGAATAGCATAAACAACTTAGATTTATAACTGAACCATTCATGCACCTTCGACGTTATCAAAATCAAACTCATCATCTGACAATTCGTCCTCAATTTCATCCTTTGAATCTGGCAACAGAAAATCGCTAAGTACACCCAAGTTGTGCAACTCATACACAGCCTTTAGACAAGCATCCTTTTTAGCAGCTTCAGTCGAAGGTAGTAGTGAACTGACGACTTCACTTATAGGAGCATTAGCAGGTAAAATTATGCGACAGATAGTTCCACCAAATTCGTCACCAGGCTTGAATTGAAACTCTGGCTTGGGCAGAAAAAATCTGAGGGAATAAAAATGCGGCAAATGGAGATTCAATTATGAGAGGAACAAGCTCCCATTTACTGTGGAAGGTGAATCTCTTTAAAAACACCAACGGAAAATTGGAAGTCTTACTCATCATGTGGAAGCCTAGAACAATATTTATAGAGAAGGGAGATGCTACTTCCACCACTGATACAAGCTCCTGTCTCATGAACTCTGTATAACTCCTCATCAAGTCTAGGACAAGTTTCCTCTGACGTTCTGGAAGTAATTTCCCGATTCATTCGAGCTTCATTTACTTTAAAATTTTCAATAAGATCCATCTCTTTCTCGTTTCCGCTGAATTAGGAAAGGAAAAACATGGTTAATAGCGTAGGGAGGAAAAGCGGACTCATACTTATGGCTTTATCATTTTCTCATTCCTACACACCTGTTCACTAGAAACGCATATTCAGACTGAGGCATTCGAGCACGGCCCCTGGACTGTATGAAGCTGGTAACAGTCTCTGGTAAATCATAACGGATCACAAGACAGCATGTCTGAATATCAAGGCCTTCTTCACCAACTTTAGTGGCAACCAGTAAATTGAGCTAGAACAGGAAAAGGAACCTCTAGAAGTTAGTTGGAAGTGGCTTGACGATTGATCCTAGACAATGCATGTTTATCCAAATGGTTGTTTGCATGTATCTTTGTTTATATATTATGTGTGTAGGCAAATAAAGTACAGATATCTCCCAATACTAACTATAGGTTCAAAGATGGCTTAAGTATCACCTCTTTAGATTGGAACCGTTTAAGTATTGTCTCCATACTCCTCCTTGACATGCTCTTTAGTCCAGAACTAAGTCCAACAAGGAAATCAGACTTCCAAGACCGTAGCAGTTCCAAGTTATTTAGTATGCATGACAACGTTCTTGCAGTCACAATCCGATTGACAAATATTATACACTTCATGTGTGGCTCTAGCCTGAAAGAAAAAGAAAAATGGAAGTTACTGAAATACCATTGGCTTCTCTTCCATAATGCACTCATGAGCATGAATTTGAATCAAGCAAGGTGTAGTGAAAAGCAATCAAGATTTCACAGAACCCAGTGGACAATAACAACTACCATGTTCATATAGAAATATCCAATGTCTTTTTCATGGTGAATTAAGAGCTGGAAGTTGTTTACTAGGAAAGGCCATGAGCTGGAAGTTGTTTACTCAGAAAAGGGCATACTTTGACTTTTGAACAGAGATCTATCAATGGTAGGCAATTTTCTTGTGTATCTATAAAGCTTCATCTCTAGGTTCTCAGTCGTATTTTACGAATGAAAAAATTTAAAAGTAAAGATGAAAGACAGGTAAGCAAGAATAGACTTTCTTCCATCAAGTAAGTTTGTCATCTTTCACGCAAATGATAACAATAAGAAAACGCATATTCAGTATTGGGTTTTTGTTACGTGGCCACTCTATAAAGCTAAGGACAGTTCATTCATTTCTTTACTTCACATATGCTTTATGGAATATTCAGTACAAAAGCATTCTAAGACTCTGTCACCTCACTCAAGTACCAACCTGAATACCGAAAGGATTTTAATCAATTGAACTAGCTTTCTAGAGAATAATGGTTCCTTCAACACCGCTAAGCTGAGGAGTTCAGATGCATTCTCATCTACAACCACAGTAAAGATGAGAACAAATAATGAGGCAATCAATGGCTTGTTTAATAGGGTATTCACATGAAAATAACAAATACAGTGCAGAATATAGTTAAATATTTCAGAAAGAAAGAAACACTCACTATGGTACTATGTCATCTTACCTTTAGCAATACCAGAGGAGAGGACCTCAGCAGCCAGAGAAAGATATGTATCACGTATCTTTAACTTATGATTCTCTACTACAGGCTCTTGTTGTACATTGTGGTCATTATTCAATTGGATTTTAGCAGCCTCCAATAAAAGAAGAGAATAAACATTAGGACATGTATGACACAAACAAGAAACAACATAGAGAAATTCAATTTGGCAAGAGGTAAGGTTATTGAGGTTAGATGGTCGTCATGAGGTTAGATGGTCGTCATGAGGTTAGATGGTCGTCAGAAATTAAAGAAAAATGCACGGAACCTTACTGAAAATTTTTCTCTAGGAACTTTTATACAGCTATTCAGCAAGCATCTAACAACAGGAACCCTTATTTCTTTCCCACTTTTTCCATATTGTACTCCTAGTGAATCTTATGCCAGTCGTTGTAGTCTTTGACTTCGATCTAGTACACTACTAATGCAAAAGTTGAATATAGTTGGCAATTATGATTATTACTGTACCCTAAAACATGTCATCAGCTGCTTGGTAAAACATGAGAAACCAGGAAATACAAGTAATCAATACATCTGAAATCAAAAACTGAAAACCTAATATCAAATCTATAAATTGGTTCAGTATGAAATGTCTACCTGTATTGCTCCCCAGAGACCAAGATTCACCAGAATATATATGAGATTATCATGAGTTCTTTTGAGAATCTTTTTCATATTTTGGAGGCTTTGTGTTTGATGGGTATCAATCTGCAGCTTAAGTGATGCCAAGCACTGTTCATATCAGGAAGAAATATCAGTTCATATATCCAGGATCAGTGAGCCAAAAGAATTATGAGACACATTAGACAACCCGCTGTTTGATATCCTCCAGCATGTTTTCATATCTGATGGTTGATTGAGATGCATCAGTCATAGCTGACTGATAATAATATACTTTGACTAAAGGAGATGAAACAAAACCATCCAGCTGGGCATTGCTTTCCACTGAATAAACCTTTCAGATCACGGGAGACAAAAAGGGAAAATATTAGAACATTGTTTTGATTTTTGAAAGTCCAAAACATTAGTATGAATTTAACTTTGAGAAATATATATCTGCTTTAACTTCCAATAACTGATTAGTTTGGTACCATAAGCTTGGGCCAAAAATAGCCAAAAAAAATATTCAAGCATTAGCAGAGTATTATTTCTAAACAGCGTGATAGGGCTCAACATAAATAAGCCGGCATCAATCATTTCTAGGAAAGATATCTTGCATACTTAAATACCAAAAATGCAAATTAGAATTTCCACTTCTAAGGTAGAGAATTGTGCTTTAAGTTCATCTGCTAACAGCCAACCTCTCAATGAAAATAGGGAATTTCAGAACCAGCATACCTTGGCATTGAGCAAATTTTCAAGGCTATTTATGCTTTTCGATAAATTCTCAGACTGAAAAGACCCTGAAAAGTAGGTAGAGCTGTCAAAAGGTGGACCATGTATAGAACGAGTTGATCAAAAGTAGCAGGTATTATTAAGATCACGACAAACCTCACAGTTGAAAGAGAAAGAACAAAAGGAATTCAATGCAGAAGCTTATTTTGTCGGCTATATTATTTCTATGGAAACAAAATATTTGAACAGAAACGGGCTTGTAATCCGAATCAACACTAGAGAAATGGGGCCTACCTTTGCCAACAACTGGAGATGCAGTCATTCCAAATATTCGAGGCCGTTGTAAACTTTCTGATTTATAAAAAACCTTCATTTGCAACAAAGTGGAGCAACTAAAAGATGATTATATGTTAAAAGTGTTTCAGAAATCATATACCAATAATGTGAAGGAAGATACCTTCATGATTTCTGCATAAGGATGGTTGCTTTGTTGTTGAGCATGGTGACACTCATCAAATATTAGAAGGGAGATAGACTCCATCCTGATGAAACAGTGCTGTAAGTTATGCAGAAGTATTTGTGGAGTCATAACAAGAACCTGCAGGAAACATTCAGGCCCAATAACAAAACAATTGAAAGATGATCGCTTTGGCAATGGTTCCCACATAAATGTAAAATGGAATTAACGATCAGCCTAATGAGACTTATAGGCTAAAATAGAATGAGAAAACAGGAAAGCACCTCATTCTGTGAAATCTCTCTCTCCCATTCAGAGTGGCTCTTCACAGTCCTCTTGCCTCCACAATGTACTGCAACTTTGAAGTTGACAGAGTCCGCTATGACCTTGGCTTGCTGTAAACAACAACAACAAACTCAAGACAGATAGAACTTGAAGAAAGAAACTAATTAAATCCGCAATAATGAGCTCCAGTAAACACCAACGTATAATCAAAATGAATAACCTCTCACCTGTTCGACCAAAGTCACGGTGGGAGCAAGAAAAATACAAACACTTTTCTTAGGACTAAGAACCAAATGACCGAGCTCATATATAACCATCACTGCAATGTGAGTCTTCCCACAACCTGTTCCCAAGTAAACAATAATGTTCTCCTCCATTGCTTTCTTACACAGCTCCAGCTGATACCTTCATACAGAAAAGTAAATCATTAAGCCTCCTCAAAAATAATTTCAACACCATTAACAACAAAAAAAACTCGTCGTGTCAAATAAACAATGTCTCCGATCATTCCCAAAAAATTCCGTGTTCTCCAGTAACCAAGACAATCCAGATTAATTAACAATCCAATAAACTTACGCAGCTACAAACTTGCAGCTGAAACAGACGCAACAACAGAATCGATAAAAAACACTGCCTAGATACAAACATCATCCGTACATAATCGTGTAAGCAAGCAAGCAAAAATATGCAAGCTCCGAAAGGTGTTCGCAAAGACAAGAAAATTGAAAAATCAAACCTCCTGGCGATTTTTCTAGGGTCTTTCTCCATTATCGGTGAAGGATCATCCGTACAAGCACTAACTTCAACACCAGCCGCCGAGAATAAAGATGAAGAAGAAGAAGAAAACGAAGAAGAAGAGGAAGAAGAAGAGAGGTGAATGTCGGAAGAAGCATCGGCGTCACAGTCGAGTGAGCCAAAATCGTCGGCGATTGCATCGTACGGCATGATCAAAGCAGGAAGAAACTTGTGAGTGGCAGTGGTGAGAATTGGGTACTTTTGCTTTGCCTCCTCAACGAAGTAATTTCACGCTGCTTTTTCGCTTTTTTGTTTTTGTTTTTTTCTTGACCCTTTTTTTGGTCTCGGTCTCGCTTTCCCAAAAGCTTCAAGGGAGTGGTCGTCAAGCTCAAGTCAACAGCTTCACGCATAATTCAGCATCACACGTCTCTCTCTCCCCTTAAGCAGCTAGCCTGATTCAATAATTTGCTTTAATCAATGCAATCAATAATTTGTTAGGTGAGACACATAATTAAAATGTGTTATAAAGTATAAATCTATTTTTTTATTAATATACTATAAATTTTAAAATTATGTATATTTTTATATTGTAATCCTTTTGTTGAAATTAATAATAATAATGTTTAATTATACCATATATACATATATCTTCACTAAAACTGTGTAATCAATTTCTTAAAAAAATTGAGTTCTAAGTATGTCAAATAATCTATAATTATGTGATCTCCGGGTTATACGCGAGATAAGATATTTATAATATTTTTAGAAACTTAATAAATTAAATAATAGATCTAAATATTTTAATTTTAATAGTATATTATTGTATAAATAATTGAAATCTAAAATTAAGGTTTTTACATATTTATGTTACTAATTAATTATTTAGTTATAACAATATTTTTTAAAAATAAAAATTTTAAAAATCAAATTTAGGAAACAATAAAATCAGCTATAATTTTATGGAATATTTACTTATTCGATTTTCCGTAAATAAATTAACCTAATTTAGGTAAGCCTATAATCTTTAAAATAAAGATAATTTTCATATGATTGATTTAATGACATTTTATGTAATTAGTCCAGTAATTAATGTCCTATGAAATATATTTCCTGAGAATCATTCTGGCGCCGACACTTCAGCATGATAGTATTGTAATATTCTACGTAAACATAAAGTTATTTTGTTAAAATGATTGTCAATTAATATATAGGGGATAACAGTACAATGTAATTTTTCTAGTAAACCAAACATTTTTACATATTTTTTGAAACTTAATGAGATATTGACACGTCAGTATGACAATGTTGTAATATTCCACATAAATATAAGGTTATTTTGTTAAAATGATTCTCAAATAATATATAGGGAATGAGTAAACGGTCAACAACTGATAAGAGGTTTCTTAACTAGCTTTAAAATTCCTTTATCTACCCCAGTCTGAGGTGCAGTGTAGTAAGTAAGGGTCGACCATGAGGAAAGTAAGGTATGAAGAAAACTTAATAAGTTAAGCATTGAAGATTGACTAGAGTGTTATGCGATGCGTAAAACGAAAGCGATATTGATTCTTATCTTAAAAGCGATTAGCTATATTTAATGATTGATGAACTTAAACTACTTAGTCATTGTAACAAGGACTTATCTGAGCTCTTTGGCGAGATCATAGAGTAGCGTTTAAATGCATAAATCCACTGATGACAAATGTGAACAAACTTCGTTTGATTTTGGAACTTAATGAGCATTCAAAATCATCTCACTTACTTTAGTACTGTATCTTAGTAGTTAGGATCCTGAAACTCACAAATAGCTTGGTTATAGAATTTATCAATGACCTTAAGTTATGAATGCTTAAAATCTAGATTACTCTCTTCGAGCTGTCTGGCATGAGTCTGTAGGTGAAGGATCTGATCGAACCATAAACCTGACTCCTGACCATCGACTGGCCGTGACTGGCCATGTCGACTGAAAACTACTCGCGTATAGCCATGACAGAAAATAGATGAGAATAAGAGAAGGTATTAAATCCTTAAGATAATCAAGATTACAAGTTTCATCAAGAAATCTTAAAGAAGAAGAAAATCGAAACAAAGTTTTTAGTCTTTCTTTCTAGAAAGAAAATAATTTATAGAATGAGTCTCTTCTTTTCTAGTCGAAAGCTATGATTTTATATGTCTCAGCAGTTACAAACAAATATCTAAAACATGTCGGCGTGATCGATCGATCATGGTGCGATCGATCGATCGTTAATCTGGGTCAATCCTTCGATCGATCGATCGTTGATCTAAGTCTCAGTCAATCCTTCTTGATCGATCGATCGGGATCGGTCGATCGGATGATTCGGTGATCGTCGATGCGATCATCTGCGTCGATCATATGTTGATCTGGCGAATTCGCATTATGATCGATCGATTATGCGTTGACGATCGATTGAATTGATCGGCGGTCATTGCTTTCTTGTCGATTGAAGCGTGGCCAGGAATTGTGGAATTGATCGATCGATCGTATCATCGATCGATCGATCGGATGATTGAAAATATCTATCGATCCTTTGCTCCCGATTCGACCTCTTCATGCTTTTTAGACATGTTCCAACCTGTTAAGACTCTAAAATGCAAGGAAAACACACAAAAATCTACTAATATGATGATTAAAAACTACTAAAACTGTAATATATCAACAACCCCCTTTGAAAATAACCAGAAAATTTACATCCGAAAACTTTGAATTAGTTTAAATGCACATTGTCTCAGGCTCCCTATAGTTTACATATATGGTTTGGATACACACAAAGCGTTATATGCATTTGAATCCGCTATTTTTTCCGTTTTACATTCGGTTTACTAAACCAATACTGGACCAAAACCATGCTTTATTTCCGTTTTAATAATGAATCGATAACACCCTTATGTCCAATAAAAACAAAATCAGGAAAAACAAAAACAAACGACGAAAAGACGAACGATGAACCCTTATTCCCGACACCCTTGTCGAAATCCGCCATTGCACATTTTCCCAAATTTTTTCCATTGCAAAGTCTATTTCGGGAAGTAGGAAATTGGGGGTTAGAGATTTCGAGACTTTGGGTTTAGGGATTTCGAGATTTCAAGTTTCATTTTTCCTCCAATTTGTTTTTTTTTTAACATTGATTCTAATTCCGATTGAAGAAATGAACGGATTCTAGACTACGGGGATGAGATTCTAGACTCCAACCCTGGATCAATTGTGGATATTGGGACTGTCATCAATGATGAAGGGGATTAAGCGTTTCAGTGTTTATATGTTTGATTTGATAACATTAAGAGATCATAAAGGGAGAAATGTAGGCCCATTTTAGGAGTTGATGATTGCTTTATTAAGAGAAAAATGAAAGGTACTTGTGGCTGTTGGTAGGGGTGCAGACAACATAATTTATCCAGTTGCTTAGGGTGTGGTACAAGTAGAGAATGAAGATAATTGGCAGTGGTTTGTGAAGATGTTGTAAGGATTACTCCTTAGATCTTTAGGAAAATATAAAAGAGACACAACAAATTTAACGAGTTTCAGGCCTCAAACCGGTACGTCTCGTGTAATCCTCTTGATCACAAACTCCACTAAAACTTATAGTGATTACAAACACAACTCAATCTCAGATCTTTACAAGAGGAATTAGATCTAGGCTCTCTTGTTTATGTTAGATGCAATTTTCGGTTTAGTATTTAACCCTAAGATTACAACCTATTTATAAGAAAACTAATACCCTAGTTTTCTTTTTTATTTGCAGGTTTCCACATGGATAATGGGAGAGAGTGAAAAGTAAATCAAAAGCTCACTTGGCTCAATTCTAAAAGCCCACACTGCAAAATCTGATCAGCAAATATCTCTGACCCAGTATGAAGTATCTGATTCGCGGCCCGCTTCAGCATCTGACCCGCGACCCGACCCGGTTTGAGAAAGAAAGCAAAAACGACTCCTCATTTTTTTTTCATTTCGCTTCTTCCTCTTCCTCACGTGAAACCAAGGTGATTTCTTCAAAAAAAAAAAACAAATCTCTCCTCAGTCTTGCTCTCATCCTCCCAGAGCAAGCAAATCCCATAGCTACCTCTCCTTCTCCGGCGACATCAACCACCGGCGAGGCTCCACCATGCCCGATTTGCTTAGAAATCTCGAAAGGTAACAAACACGTTTTCTCTTCCTTCTTTTTTCGTGCTTATTTCTTTCATTTTGCCTCAATTTCACATAGATCCATCACCTAACCGCTCCAATCTGTGTTTTTCCGGCTTGAATCGGTGTTTTTTGGTGAGTTTCGGCGATGGAAGCTTCATTCGCTTGGCGAGTTGACATAACTCATGAGTTGGTAGGCGAGTTGGACTTACTTGATCGGTTTGTAACAATCCTCCAGCAGCCCACAGAATGTTTGGACCTTCGCACATGGGTTGTTTCTCAAATAAAAGGTAAGCCCACTTCCCTTTCAAGCCCACTTTTAATACCCATTATCTGAATTTTGATACCCATTACCCACATCGCTGTTGACTGTTGACCGCCGTCGTTGACCGGCGACTATCCGGCGTTGACTTTCCGGCGAAAATTTCGGTGAAACTTATTCTCTTCAGAATTTCAAGCTAAAGTCTCATGTAACCTCAAATAATCAAAAAAACAGTCAATTTTTCATTCTTTATGCAAAAACTAACCACTTGAACTTTTTTCTTGTACATTCGCCTTTCCACCAGCCAAATGCAGCTCATCCACAGCTTCAGGTAACCTTAAAATCAATATTAAGTGCCCACTATCATAACCAGAAAAATACTAACCTTGTATTCTCTTATATGCGAGGTACGATCCCGATAGTGGAGTTACCTGAAGCTCTCTAGCCGTTCAGGCTAGATTGACCAACTCGCAGCAGAGATCAAATTTTGGCCCAGATAAGGCTTTAGTTATGAAATCTGCTGGATTCTTGCTGGTATGGATTTTTGATAGTTGAACTGAACCTTCTACCACAATATCTCTGATGAAATGAAATTTGGTAGCTTAATGTCTTGATTTTCGTGATAAATGTATTCTTTCTTTAAATAGCGCTTTGTGAATCATGATTAATTGTAACTGCCTTTTTGTTGAAATCCAATTCATCACACAAACCTTTAAGCCAAATAGCTTCTTTGACAGCTGTAGTGAGAGCCATGTACTCTGCTTCGGTTGCTGATAGTGCCACAACTGATTGTAAACCTGATTTCCAACAAATTGTGTTTCCCACAAACCTTGAACACATACCCTATAACAGACCTCCTTCTGTCAATATTTGTAGCATAGTCTGAATCACAAAAACCTTCAACACTAAATTCTGAATCTGATTTCATAAATTTAAGGCTTCTTTTGGTTTTTCCCCTTAGATATCTTAATACCCATTTCACAGCAGCTCAATGTGATCTTCCTGGTTCAGCCATAAACCGACTAATCAAACCAACTACAAAACCTAGATCAGGCCTTGTCCCAATCATAACGTATATCAAGCTTCCGACTGCACTAACATAAAGAATATCCTACATCTGTTTTGATTCCTCAGCCTTTTCTTTTAGAGTCAGACTCTTCAATCTTTGATGAGTAGCAACGAGTGTTATCACTGGTTTTGCTTCTCCCATACCAAAATTCTTGATTACCTTTTCCAGATAATGTCCTTGAGATAAAATTAGAGTTCATTTAGTTATGTCTCTCACAATATCCATACCCAGAATTCTCGAAGCCTGTCCCAAATCCTTCATCTCAAATTCAAAACTCAAACTTTCCTTTAACTGTCTGATCTCTTCTTTATCCCTAGAAGCTATCAAAATATGATCCACATAGAGAAGAAGATAAACATCCTGATCAGTCTGAATATTCCTCATGTACACGCAAGGATCCAGATTACTTCTCACAAAATTATGCTCCTTTGTGAAGCTATCAAACCTCAAATTCCACTGTCTCGGCGATTGCTTCAGTCCATAAAGAGATTTCTTAAGCAAATATACTTTGTTCTCACTCCCCTTCTTAATAAATCCTTCAGATTGATTCATCAAGATTCTTTCTTCTAAATCTCCGTGAAGAAAGCGCTTTTGCGTCCATCATTCCGTCATAGTCTTTGTTCAGCAATGACATTACTCGGATAGATACGTGTTTGACCACCGGTGAGAATATCTCGCTGTAATCTATCCCTTCTTTTTGTGAGAAACCATTTGCTACCAGCCTTGCTTTAAACATGTGTTTCTCAATTCCTGGAATTCCGGGTTTTAACTTAAATACCCATTTACAGCCAATAGTCTTCGCTCCCTTAGGCTTATCTATCAAACCCCACGTTTGATTCTTCTTCAAAAAATCCATCTCCTCATCTGCTGCACTTATCCAAAATTTTGATTTTCTGGATTCTAAAGCTTCTTGAAAAGACTTAGGCTCATCTTGATCCTGTTCTTCAGCTGTAGATAATGCATAAGAAACGAAATCACCATCTTCATCAAATCGTGAAGGTTTCTTAATCTGCCTTCTAACCCTGTCTCTAGCTATAACATAATCTTCCAGATTTTCTCCTCCATCATTTGAGTCATTTTCTTCACCTTCTTCTGAACTACCTGAAGATTCTCCACCTAGACTATGTGACTCATTCTACAACTAGATTCTACAACTTTTCCCAGAGTATCCTTGTAGACTTCTTCTTCATTGAACACCATGTTTATGCTTGTAGTGCACTTAGATTCTTCAGGTAACCAAACTCTGTATCTTTTAACACCAAAAGGATAACCCATGAATATTCTTTTTACAGCTCTTGGTTCTGTTTTTCTTTGAACTGTATGAACATAAGCTGAACACCCAAATCTCCTGAGGTGTCCTAAATCTGGCTTGGTACTTGTCCACACTTCCTTTGGTAACTTGAATTCCAGTGGAGCATTAGGTGATCGGTTTGTGATGTAGATTGCCGATGATGTTGCTTCAGCCCAAAACTCATCTCCCGGACCTGTTTCAGCTAACATACATCTCACTTTCTCTATCAAAGTTCTGTTCATCCTTTCAGGTTCGCCATTATGTTGTGGCGTATAAGTGCAAGTCTTGTGCCTTGTAATCCCTGACTCTTTGCATAATGCATCAAACTGATTATTACAGAATTCAAGTCCGTTATCTGTTCTCAGATACTTGATTCTCTTCTTGGTTTGATTTTCTGCAGCCTCCTTCCACTCTTTAAAGGTTATGAACGCTTCATCCTTAGTCCTCAGAAAGTAAACCCACACTTTTCTGGAATAGTCATCGATGAACCTTATGAAATACTTACACCCTCCAAGTGATTCTGGGGTTGATGGAGCGCCCCATAAATCTGAATGGATGTATTCCATAATTCCTTTTGTGGTGTGTTTCGCCTTAGAGAAACTCTGCTTGTGTGATTTCCCTAACACACAATTCTCACAAAACTCCAGTTTATCAACTTCTTTGTGTGATAGATAACCTTCTTTAACAAGAACATTCAGATTTTTCAAATTCATGTGTTCCAGACTTGAATGCCATAGTCATATCTATCTCAGCCCTTGAAACGTTGACTTTCCCATCACAAACCTTTCCTTCCAAAAAATACAACCCTTCTTTGTATCTTCCTATGAGTACTTTCAGCCCATCTTTGTAGAAAGTAACTGTATAATCTTTTCCTTCATATGTGCACCCAGATTTCTCTAGCATACCATATGAGACCAGGTTCCTGCATAGGCCTGGCATATACCTGACGTCACTGAGGGTGACTACGATCACATCAGTATTCTCAATCCTTATCTTTCCAATCCCTTTGATCTCACTGTGCATGTTGTTTGCCATCAAAACCTTTCCTCCATTGAATTCCTTCAGGTCAAACAAAACTTCCCTATTTGGCGTTATATGGAAAGAACAGCCTGAATCCATAACCCATTATGTGGCTGAGTCATGGATGCTTACTGTCAGTGGGATTGGCTGTCTTGGTTCTGTCACCACATTACCAGAATTTGCAAACTTTTTCCTTTCAGGACATTCTCTTTTCCAATGCCCCCTTCCTTACCACAGACAAAGCGACCAGTCTTGGAATTATTCTTGGGTCTAGACTTTGACCTACCATTAGACTTTCTCTTCTTAGAGTTTTCTCCATTGTTCCTTGTCTCAGATCTGCCTCTGTTCTGCACATACAACCTTTCACCAGAATTCTTACCCTTCCCCAGAAGACCTTTTTCCCTTAACTCTATTTCCTTAGAGTAAGCTGAGTTAACCACATCTTCAATAGTGAGAGTCTCCTTATAATTCCCGTACTTCAAAGTATCAACTAAATAGTTGAACTGCTTTGGCAAACTTGAGAGAATTTGTATTACTTGATCCTCATCGCTGATGTTAATGTTGAGGCTGGCCATATCTGAAACTAACTTGAGAAAACCATTTAGATATTCCTCAATGCTTTTCTATTCATCCATCTTGTAGCTTGTAAATCTTTGCTTCAGATAGATTCTGTTAGGTAGAGACTTTTGTTGGTAGTCTCTTTCAAGAGCTTTCCACACGCCTAGGGCTGTGGTCTCTTTCATAACCTTACGAAGAACAATGTTCCCCAAACTTGTGCAAATCAGATTTTTTGCTCTCTTTTCTTTATAGCGCCAGGTTTTGGTCGTTCTATATTTGACTTCTTCGTCTGAATCAGTACAAAATATTCATCCTCCACAACTGATTCTAAGCCTAGAATTTCAAGTTGCATCAACATCTTGTATTTCCAGAGTCCGAAATCCCCTTTGCCGTCAAATTTCTCAATATCAAACTTTCCTGATGTTGGTTCCATATCTGTTGCTGATCTTCTTCATGTACTCGTTTGCAACCAAAAAACAAGAAGATGATTAGCACGCGCTCCTTTGGAGATTTAACTTGATTGAGACTTGAGAGAAAACTGTTTGGTACCTTTCTATTTTGTCTCCTGCAATCTGATCTCCTTTGAACGCTAATCTTAGATGCTCTGATACCACTTATAAGGATTACTCCTTAGATCTTTAGGAAAATATAAAAGAGACACAACTAATTTAACGAATCTCGGTCTCGAACCGGTACGTCTCGTGTGATCCTCTTGATCAAAAACTCCACTAGAATTTATAGTGATTACAAACACAACTCAAACCTCAGATCTTTACAAGCGGAATTAGATCTAGGCTCTCTTGTTTATGTTAGATGCAATTTTCGGATTAGTATTTAACCCCAGGATTACAACCTATTTATAAGAAAGCTAATACCCTAGTTTTCTTTTTTCTTTGCAGATTTCCACATGGATGGGCTAGAGAAGAATTGGGCCCAAATCATCACAGATATTAAAGCGTGATTTGCTAAGGAGTAATGGTGAAGGCGTCATTCTACTTTCAGACCACCAAAAAGGGTTAATCAAAGCGGTTGCAACAGAGTTACAGCTGATTGAGCGTAGGATGTGTGTAAGACACATCTATGCTAACTTGAAAGCAAAGCATGGTAAGAAATATGGGATAATTAAACCGCTCATATGGTCGTTGGCGTTGAGCTACAATCAGGATGATTATGCAGCAAATCTAGACAGATTTAGGGAGTATGATCTGAGCATCTACAGGGATGTAATCAATTCAAATTCGATGACTTAGTGCAAAGTTTTCTACAAGGTTGGTAAATATTGTGAAGATGTGGATAACAACTCCTCTGAGTCGTTCAATATCACACTAGTGAGAGCAAGGGAGATGACTCTTGTACCTATGTTATAGACGATCCATAGGCTAGCAATGATACGTATTTCGGGATGATTTGACAAACTGGAGAAGCACATAGGGATATGTACTCTTTATGTGATGAAGATTTTAGAACTTAAACATAAGAAGGCTTCCATGTGAAAGGTTTTTAGAAGCAACAATGGTTTATATGAAGCTTTTTTACATTGAAAATTTTATCGAATTAATATGGATATGCAAACTTGTTCTTGTCGGAAGTAGGAGATAAGAGGATCCCGTGTGAGCATGCTTATAGAGTTATTTTTACGAAGAAAAAAAATGTTGAAGATTTTATTGCTAGCTGTTTTTGCACTCAAATATGGAGGAACACATATGTTTTATCAATTATACCGCTTCGGAGAAAGGTATGTTTCTTCTTTTATCATTCTCAATTCTCGGTTAACATAAATTATCATTTATGTGAGTTTTTTGAAACATTGCAAGAGGGTGAGGCATCTCAAAGACAATTGACACAAGTAGGAGAAAAGTAGAGGAATAGGAGGACTTATTTCTTTTTTTAGTCTTCTCGTAATCTGTTATTCTTTTTTTTTATGGAAACCTATTTCTTTATAAAAAGACTTAAATTTTCTAGCCAAAAGATCATATAATTTTAGAAAATTAATAATATGAAAAGTGTACAAAACAAGGTGAAAAGTGTACAAAACAAGGTGAAAAATGCAAAAACATTAAACAAGGCCATGCTCAAATGTTAACGTGAACAAGCATGATGATACAAGCTACAACTAACATAGCCACCACCATTTTCTTCATAGTACATTTCACTTCCATGATCCCTTTTTCCATCCGCTCGAAGATCTTCCCTTCAAATTCAATTTCAATTTTCTCTGAAACCTTCTTCTCATTCTGCATACAATAAGCTAATACCAACTTAAGCTTCTGTAATTCTTGTTCTAAGACCATTGATTTTGCCTCCAACTTAAAAACATGTTTATCGTTACTCAGCTTCTCTCTCGCATCATATACACATCGATAATACCGAAGGTATGGGTTACAATTTGTTTGAACTTTTTTGTCACAATTTGTTGTCCACACCAACATCTTCTAGGAATCTCAACAACTCTACCACTTGTATAACTATCTGAGCCTGAGCCTGAGCATGAACCTACTGATAAACTCGACATTATACTTGAAATTGCCCTCGCAAACATACAAATTTCACTCGGAACCGAACTCTTCATTCTGCACAGTTAAACCCGACATCCGCAAAAATTAAACTCGGAATGTGGACTTACCTCGTTTCACCCAGTCCCTCCTTGTTCTTTGTCCCAGATCTTCTTCATCATCTTCTTCATTGTCTCCTTATCTTCAATCCCTGTTCTTCGTCCCAGATCTTCAATTCCAGACCTTCGTCGTCGTCTCCTCCATGTTTTCTCAATCTTTTTTGTGTAGGATATTTAGTTATCGGGTATTATTATTGGTTTGGTATGTCAACCAAATTTTTAAAAGGAAAAATTAGCGGATTCAAAATGCCCAGAACGTTTTATTCGTATACAAACAATATATGTAAACTATAGGGAGCCTGAGACTTTTTTTAATTTTAATGTGCAATTAGACCGAATCAAAGTTTTCGAGTGTAAATCGTCTGGTTATTTATAATGAAAGTTGTGGATCGTTTATTATTAGATTTGAGTATTTAAAAACCTCAGCAAAATCCTTTTTTTTTAGTTGTCTTGTATTATTGAAAAAAATGCAAAAATAGAGAGCAGAAATCATTTTTAACTACGCCGGATATCGCGGCTACCGATAACAGAAATTTTGTAAAGCATATAGCTAGGGCTGGGCACGAGGCAAGTACCCGGTTTTTTTAGTAGGCTTGGTACTTGACTCGTCTTTGTCGGGTAATTGAAATTTTGGCTTGTACTTGTACCCGCTATAACAAGTACCCGGAAAAACAAGTACCCGCCTAGATTTCTTAAACTTGCAAGTTACTTGGCCGCTACTTGATACCCATTTTTAGTACCATCCCAAATGCAGCCCCAAATTACCTAAACTGAAACCTGATTTGGACATTAAAATGAAACATCAAACACAATGTCGATAACACGTAAAATAACAAATTGAGTCACATTACTACATATAAATACAAATCCATATATTCAAACTTGAAACAAGAACAAGATTTTCGAACTTAGAAACTTGCAACTTGCAACCTTAAACCCTTTTAACTTGAAGTGTTGCACAACTGCAGTTCTCCTTGCATACCTATAATGCAACACAACAAAAAACAGTCACCAGATCAAAGTTTCACAAACAATACAAAAATAACGAACTCCTTTTAAATAATTATAAATATAACAGATTAAAATTACACAAACATATATTACCTTTTATTCTTCTTCTCCATTTGTTAAACTAACTCCTTTCACCAAATTGCCATAATCATTTGAATTTGCAAACTCTATCAAAAGAAACAAGTTAAATTCCAAGTGTTAACTAATAAAAACTAGAATGTGAAAACATACCATCTTCTAAATTTCAAGTTGCTGAAGCGATCTTCCAAAGAAGTTTGTTCATAATCACTTCTAATCCAATCTTGACTCAAATCAGGCTTCAATTGTTCTTGGGTAGAGAACTACGATCGGATCAATAACACGTCCACTTGTAGAAGCGACTGAAGCAACAGATGAGGTATATAAAAATCTTTAGCCATCGGAGAAAGAATCCTATACCTTGATCCGGTCTTCTTCACCAAAGCAAAATATCAAAGTTTGGATCTACTCTAGACACACAATTTTCAGCCAGTAGCTCTCTCCGTTTGATAAACCGAGCTTTCTTGATTCTTCATGCTGCTGTCAATGAATCCAAGTCATATGTTTCAGTTGGTTGCTCAGTCGCTTGAGAAGAAGTGCCTATTCCTTCACTTGTTTGCGTTGAAGAACTAGCAAACTTATCATTGTAGTATTTAAACATCTTTTCTACAACCTTGGTTACTTTCAAAATCGAGCTTTATCTTATCAGATTAGAACCATAGCTTTCTATTAACCAGCTCACATACTTCATTTTATACCTCGGATCAGCAATACAAGCAAAAATCACCAAGTTCATATTATTCAAATCTCCCCAATATTTGTCAAACTTAGCTTTCATCTTAAGAGCCATTGTTTTTGATTTGGATCGTCTTGTTTAAACCCATCTTCCTAATCATTAGACCAACTCAAAAACTTCCTTTAAATAAGAATTCGTTACATATCTAGTTCTGAAACTTTCAGGTGGCATCATAAAAAACTTCAAAATCGGCACATAAGACTTGGCATACTCCCATTCTGATTCACTAGGTGCACCATCTAATTTACTACAGCAGTACATCCTGTTGCATATCAATAGCTCTTACCTTTAAGGCTGATTCAACATCGGTAAGTAGAATTTCATCTAGTCTCATCAAGACTAAACCACCGTAGAACCAAGCTTTCACTACAAGAAAATGGCATATTGGTAGCGTGCATTGTAGCTAATTCATCCTAACTACTAAAGTGAAAAATTCGGTTTCGACTTTTTATAGCATTAAATTAGTGCTGGGAAAAGATTTCAATAAGCGGGAATCTAAAAATGAGTACAATAGCTGGCGAGTTTGGAGGAAAAACTTAACCATTTTTCGTTTTCCATTGTATCTGTCGAGCGCGAAACCTCGTTTGGGCAAATTTCAGTTTTCACCAAATCCTTTTCTCTCAAAGACCACCACGAAACCCATTTCCCTTTTAATTTCAGTACTCTCGATTCCTCAAATTTCATTGTCTGTGTAGAAGTAGATCTGAAATGAAATTCAGCTCTCTTCCTTTGAGCTCGTCTCGCGCTCTGTCCGTCGTCGATATTTCAGTGTCGATCGTCGATATTTCGGGTGAAACCCAGCTACAGTTCTGTAGTTATGAACCTAGATTTAGTTCCTCATTGAAAGTGTCTTCGATTTCTCGATTAAATTTAATTACCTCTCACTGTAGCAAGATTCGAACCTAAAGCTCATTTGAGGATCTAACACATTTGAGGATAAGCGAGAAAACTCAGGTTATACATTTTCGATTTATGGTTCTTATTCGTTTCAAATTTGACTTATTTTTTCGCATTATGAATGAGTAGATTCATTTTATTGCTTTGCAGGTTGGATATTGTTGCAACATTTGGAGTTTTCAAGGTTTCTTTTTGGGGTGAAGACGACTTAAACTCTTAAAACCAATTTCTGGCTTATAGAGTTATTCTTCTCATCCAAATATAAGTTTTTTTCTTGGTTCAGTATGTCTTGTTTGTGTTTTTGATTGTTCCGACTTTTAAGTCTCTGATTGATTTAATAGATGAGTGTTTATTGCTGCAAATGTGATTGACAATGTGTTTGTTTGCTGTTTGAGATCCTTATGGGTTTGTTTTGTTTTGCTTATGGGTTAGAACATAAAAATGGTTGAAAAGTCATGGGTTCATCTTAACAGGTAAGTGAAAACTTTTAAAAAATTGAGGGTTTAATTGGGGATTAATAGAGTTTAAGGTTTGTCATTGTTTTTTTGATTTCATCGAATTCACCAAGAGCTGATCCTGGTTATGAGAAGGTGCGTGGGACTTTGTGAGGTCTGGTTCAGGTTCAGGAGAAAATGAGATGATCATTTGCCCATGCATTGCATGAACGTAGTTAATCACGGCGGTGTTGTTGTTGATCATCTTGTAATAAGGGAATGGATTAGTTACAAGATGCGGGAGGATTGGTCATCATGGAGAATTGATATCAGGGACTGAGTGCGAAGAAATGCAAGAAAGTGGAAAGAAGAGATTTTAGGGCTATCTGAAGCGGTTGAGTTCTAGATGAAGAGGCTGGCGGGATGACTTAAGTGAGATCTGAGGGTGAGGATAAGCAAGATGATTTTCTTGCAAAGTTAGCTGATGCAGAAACACCCCTATACCCAAGTTGTGAAAGCCACAGCAAGCTCTCCGCCATTGTTTCACTCTTCAGGCTAAAGACACAGAGTGGTTGGTCTGACAGAAGCTTCGATCTTCTGCTTCAGACATTGTCACAGATGCTACCAAAGGATAATGTCTTGCACACATCCTTGTATGAGGTGAAGAGGTTTCTGAGATCATTTGATATGGGTTATGAGAAGATAGACGCTTGTGTGAACGACTTCTGTCTATTTAGAAAGCAATTTCAGAAGCTAAATAGTTGTCCGAAATGCAAAGCTTCACGCTGGAAGATTAACACGCGCACTGGTGATGTCAAGAAAGGTATTCCACATAAAGTTCTTAGGTATTTTCCTATTATTCCACGTCTGAAGAGGATGTTTAGGTCAGAGGAGATGGCCAAGGACTTAAGGTGGCATTTTACTAACAAGAGTAGCGATGGAAAAAGCAGACATCCGGTAGATTCTGTGACGTGGGATCAAATTAATGACAAATACCCGTCATTTGCAGCTGAAGAAAGGAACATTAGGCTTGGACTCTCCACTGATGGTTTTAATCCTTTTAACATGAAGAATGTTAATTACAGTGCTTGGCCTGTTTTGCTAGTCAATTACAACATATCACCTGACAAATGTATGAAGGAGGAGAACATCATGTTGTCATTGCTGATTCCTGGTCCAACCCAACCTGGAAACAATATAGATGTGTACTTAGAACCACTTATAGAGGATCTAAACCATCTGTGGGAGAAAGGAGAGTTAACGTATGACTCTTATAGTCACACTACTTTCATGTTAAGAGCAATGCTTCTCTGGACCATTCAGGATTTTCCTGCGTATGGAAATCTTGCAGGCTGTAAAGTCAAGGGAACAATGGGTTGTCCTGTGTGTGGGAAACACACAGACAGTATGTGGTTGAGTAATTGCAGAAAGCATGTATATATGTCCCATCGAAAAGGTCTGCCTCCCACACATGCTTATAGAGGAAAGAAAGCATGGTTTGATGGTAAAGCTGAGCATGGGAGAAGAGGTAGGATTCTCGGTGTAACATACACCAATTACTCAAAATTACAAGAATGATTTTGGAAAGGTGAAAGTATCTGGAAGGAAGAGGAAGATGAAAGATTGTGTTGGATCAGACTCCAATACTGATGATGAATCCAGTGAGTCAGAGGAAGAGGATGAACCAGTAGACGAGGAGGAGCTATCTAGATGGAAGAAGCGGTCAATCTTTTTCAATTTGCCTTATTGGGAGGTATGTTTTTCTAATTATATTTTACATCATCTTTTCAGTATGAATCTATTTTAGCTTTCTTAACATTCTTTCATCTTATCTGTGTTTGTATTGTCCAGGAGCTTCCGGTTAGACATAATTTAGACGTGATGCGTGGAGAGAAATGTTCTGCAAGTCTTGAGCTACACTGTTGCATTGTGGAAAATCAAAGATGGTCTTAACGAAAGATCTGGAACTACTTGGCATTAGGAAGGATTTACATCCTCAACCCCGTGGAAAAAGAACATACCTTCCTGCAGCTCCTTGGTCTCTGTCAAGCATAGAGAAGAAACTATTCTGTAAGCGTCTATTGGACTTCAGAGGTCCGGATGGCTACTGCTCAAATATATCCAGGTGTGTAAAGATAGAAGAATGTAAGGTTAAAGGGAAATCACATGATTACCATGTCTTGATGCAGACTACTCCTTTGCAATTAGAGTATCACCTGAATTCTTTTAACTTTGTATGTTACAGCATTAGATGTCCTTTTTTGATATCTAGTGCTTTATTTCACTTCAGGTTTATTACCTAAAGGTGTTAGGATAGCTATTGGACGCCTATGTGCATTCTTTAATCATCTGTGTCAGCGAGTTATTGATAGAGAGACAATTTCAGTAATGGAAACTGAAATTGTGGAGACTCTCTGCATGTTTGAGAGGTTCTTTCCTCCGAGTTTTTTCGATATAATGGTGCATTTGACAGTTCATCTAGGCAGAAGCTCGGTTATGTGGACGTCCATTTCGTTGGATGTACCCATTTGAGAGGTACAACTTATAACTTTTAGTTTATATCTTACACACTCAATAATCTTGCTGTTAATCTTCAATGATTTGTATCTGAGTACATGAAAGTTCTGAAAGACTTTGTCGAAAACCCTGACCAGGAGGGTTGTATTGCTTGAGCGTATCTCGCCGAGGAATGCATGCGATTCTGCGTCAGTTCTTGAAAAAAGTCAACAAGCGTTGAGGAGAAACCTCAAAAATACTGAGTATGAGCAGCTCCATACTAGAGGGTCGGCCAATATCTGCAAGCACTTCATGTACTCTTACTGAGAAGGAGAAGAACATTGCCCATCTTGCTGTGATTCAGAATATGGCAATGGTAGAACCTTATGTGGAGTAAGTTCTTGACAGTCTATTGTTTTTATTACTTTTGTATTCCTGGTTATCTTGCTATATCAGTTCTAATACTTTGTTATATTTCGATTTAAGCGCACCTACATCTTGAACTAGTGAAAGATGTAGGCGTGATGGGCCAACGTTATGGAGTACGCATATTCAGAAATTTGCGTCTTGGTTAAAAGAACAGGCAAGTTCTTATTAGTTTTATTGTTTTTGTTGAATACAGACTTGTCTTCAATATGTATTGACATGTTACATTTTTTTAATAGATACCTCTCGGTTCAGAAAAACATGAAGAAACACTTAAGTGGTTGGCCTACGGTCCTCGTGTTAGCACAAAGTCTTACACGGGTTACATAATTAATGGTCTGCGGTTTCACACAAATGCAGTTGACAGGCAAACTCAGAACAGTGGGGTGCTGTATGAGGCCACGGCAATGTGTAGGGCTAGTGCAAAAGACACTTCTCAGATGGTTGATTTAGTATCATACTATGGCAGTGGTTGAGATTTTCTGCTTGATTACAATACCTTCTACGTTCCGTATTCTCAATGGGCAAACAGAGGTAATGGAGTGAAGGTAGAAGATGGATTCACACTTGTTAATCTCAACCAAAGTCAAGTGTCATTTGCAAGAGATCCATACATACTAGCCTCTCAAGCAAAGCAAATATTTTATTCAAGGGTAGATGAGAATTCTAGTTGGTATGTAGCTATGAGAGGTCCCACAAGAAGATACAGTGATGAAGATGCTGAAAATGGAAATGCAGATGTTGGGCCATTTTTTTCAGTAGTTGACATGGATAATGATGACTTGGTTGATGAAGCTAGAAATACCCGAAGTGACTGTGAAGGAATTTTTGTGTGACTTGTTTATGCGTGTTGTTTGCTTTGGTTTCTTTGATGTGTGTATGTCTCTTTGTGTGCGATTTCAATTATGAACTGTAATTTAACAACTCTTTTAATTTGTTTCAGGTGAAGTAAGATGGGCAATCAAAGAAACAGGCGTGTAACAAAAAACAAATCCAACAAACAAACTGTTGTTGAGTCAAAAAAGAAACAATTGGATGAGGAGATTCAGAACAAACAGTTGGAAGAAGAGATACMGATCAAGCAGTTGGAAGAGATACAAACAAACGTTTGAAGAAGAGAGACATGAAGATAATAGAGAAGTAGAAGAACCAAAGCAAGATGTACTGAATGGAGAAGGTGTGGTAATTGAAGAAGATGAAGTAGAACCACTGAATGAAACCTTAGATGAGGAAGTGCAACCTCAGGCAGATACAGTTGAAGAACCAGCGTAAAGAATTCGAGGACCAACTAGGATGAAACATATTGCCAAGGATCCACATGAACGGAACATGTTGACTTTACGATTTGGGTGAACCCTGGTCCAAGGTCAGTGGTTTTATCATCCTACTTAGGTATGTTAAGCGTGAACATGTTCCAGTCGTTATCGATAATTGGAAAAAAATTAGTGAAGATATCAGAAATGTTCTGTGGAAATCTATTCTGGTAATCTTTTCTTCTCTTTTACATATGTTAAGTTTAACTTGTATTTGGTTGTCTTTCAATCTTAATTGGTATTTTTTAYTTGAAACTGAATGCAGGCAAGGTTTGACGTGGATGAAGCGTTGAAAAACTGCTGTGTTTAAGCAGATGGGATGTCTTTCGAGCATCTAAATCACTGGTGACCAAAGTGAGGGAAGCTACAACATTAAAAGAAAGGATGAGTCTGCGACTGCTAATTGCTTACAACCGAATGGCGTAAATTTGTGAGAGAGACTAAACGCCTTTAAGGTATTAASTTATTTGTCTTTGTTTATTGTCATATGGAATAGCAACATTTAAGTTTTTCATTCTTCTCTAGGTTGTCAGTGATTCATACAAGGAAAGAAGAAGGAAGCATATACCTCACACTTGCGGGCGTAAAGGAATGGTCAGAGTAAGAAAAGATTTGGTAAAGACTAGCCCAAAACCATCTAGTGTGACGAGGCTAAGAGTTTGGGTCAGTCTCGCTAAAAGGATGGTACCCCATGATACTGCAGCTGAAATGATTGTAAGTTCTGTTAATTTTATTCAAAGAATCTGTAAATTGGTTGTGATGGTTGGTGGTTCTTATGAATTTGGAATTGTGTTTCCAGAGACAGGCATCAGACATGGACAGTCCTCATGATTCAGCAACAACGAATCCAAAGGAAGATATGCTAACCCAGATTTTGGGACCTGATAATCCTGGGAGATTGAGGGCAATGGGTAGAGGCATGAGCTTGACCAAATTTGCTTGTTTCCAAGTCAAGAACGACTGTATGGCTGCTATGGAAGAAAAGCAATTTCAATTGCAGAAACAGGTTGAGAGTTTACTTGCCAAAATTAATAACCAGGTTAGCATATTCTCTTCACATTGGTCTACTGATTATTATTTACTCAGTTTTATCAAGATAATGATATATGGCCATTGCTTCTCATATGACAGAACACTCAGGCTACTACTGGTGAAAACTCGATTTATAGGGTATGCATTGACATCCTATACTTGTACGTAGACTTTTATTTATGAGCTGATATCTCATTCTTTATTTTCCATATTAGAGTGTAAACACCAAATCACTTCCCAAGTGTTATTTGGTTGACTGGGCCTGTGTTGAGGAGAATGTTGCTGAGGGYCGTGTTGTGTCTTCTGATCCTGATGAGTTGGTGAATGGAATTCCAATAGGCCCTGACCATGTGAAGGTTTTGATTGAATCTGCTATAAAACCAGATGCATTTCTATGGAGGCCTGCAGCTGAGATGTTTACTATTGAGGATGCACTTGGCGAAATGGTTGCATGGCAAGCCGAGTACTGCATTATTCCAACAAAAGGTTTCATGTCAGAGGACATTGCACCTAGGGTTAAGTTTCTTAACTTTGGTTATGTATGGTTGCTCTTCATCTTTAGCTGACTCTTTGTTATTGCTAATTTTCCTCTGTTTTTTGAAATTTGTTCTACAGAGCCCTAGTTCAAATAACATATGCAAGCTCAGGGATTATATCAAGAATGATGAAGTGGTCGTTGTAGGCCGATGGCAGACGCGAGAACCTAAAGCGTTGGTGAATGGACTACCTCTTGGTCCAAATGCAATTAAAGTCTATGTTGATGATGTAGTCAAACCAACTGCATTTATATGGAGGCCTACTACTGACATGAGAACTGGCAGTCTTTGAAACAGTTTGTAGCATGGCTGCAAATAGAGTTATCTTTGAGACAACAAATCCAACCTCTTCTGAACTACAACCTGAAAGTTCTAATGCAGCAAGTCTAGATTCTCAAATTGAGAAGTCTCCAATAACTCCTACAGCACCTCTAAAGAAACCTCCATCCAGTAAGAAAGCTTCTACGAAAGAGAAGTCTCCATTATCTCCAGCATCACCTATTCGCAGATCAGAGGTACATTTTTTTATGAGTTACAAATGTTAGCTGGACTGTATATTTGATTGGTTGTAGTTTGCTGCTTGAATTTTGTTTATGTTTGTTGCTGGTTGTTCATGTAGCGTACAAATTCAAGGAAAATCAAAATGCACGCTGGATCTGTCGGAAAGAAGGTTGTTGCTTGAGGGGCGTTGGTCAACGAATAATCTGAGCATCGTGTCCACTTTGTACCTTTGGACCCTGGTGCATGTCGAGTCTTGGTGGATGTTGTGAAGGTTAAAGATGCTGCGATATGGAGAACTAATGATGAGATCCGTATATGGAAGATGCACTTGGAAGCTCTATTGCTTGAGGATAAAGTGGTTATGGTAAGTTTTTCACCATTTGGTCTTTCTTTGGTTTTACTAAAGCGGAAAAATATGTCAAACTAATCCAAGCTAACTTTTGTTTTCAGTTCTGAAGTGAAAACCAACAGGACCTCGCATGGCATTTGTAATCTACTACTATAGATTATCTTACGACAAAACGTCATTTAAAAATATTCATGGCATTTGTAATCTCCTACTATAGATTATATTATAAGCAGCCATTAAAAATTATTCAATGCCATTTTTAATATCCTACTATATATTATCTTACAGCACGAAAACAACGCCATCAAAAATATTCAATGGCGTTTTATAATTTCCACTAAAACAAATTACAGCACTAAAATACGATACGGAAAACCTAAGGATAGCATGGATATGGCGCTAGGTAATTCATTTAGATAGCATTTGATTCGCATCAAAGGTCGACTAACGTAGCATTTTAAAAAAGCACGATAGGGGGTCTATTGTAGCTACGGCGAACCTAGCGTTGTAAAATACGCTACCAAAGGATACGGTAGCATTTTTTTCGCGCTACCAACGTGCCTTTTTCTTGTAGTGTTTAGGTGACTAAGACATTCTTTTAACTTGTTTAGCCTAGCCGGAGAGGATCTAACATACCTAACAGCACCTCTGATTCGGCTAATGGAGGCTTTGTTTTCTTCCAATCCATCTTTAACAACCAAATTTAGGATATGAGCACCACATCTCATATGAAGAAATTCTCCATCAAGTACACTAGTTCCCCATGAATTAAGTCTTCTCTTTAAAAATTTTAGTCCTACTTCATTTGAACTAGCATTATCCACTGTTATTGTAAACACCTTGCTAATTCCCCAAGACACCAAACACCTCTCTATCATTTTCCCAATAACTTCACCCTTGTGACTTAAAATCTGACAAAAATTGAGAATTTTTTTTGTAAATTCCAATTTGCATCAATGAAATGTGCAGTTAGGCACATATAATTGATGTTCTGAACAGATGTCCAAGTATCTGTTGTAAGAGAAACACTCCCTTTGTGTTTTTCAAAGAACATTTTCAGTTTTTTCTTTTCTTCAAGATATAAACCTAAGCAATCTCTAGTGATTGTCCTACGTGAGGGTATGTCAAATCGAGGCCGAAGAATGTAGATGAATTCTCTAAAACCTTTTTTTTCCACAATTCTAAAAGGCAACTCATCCTTTATAATCATCTTAACTAAAGCTTTTCGACTGTCATCTTTATCAAATTCTAAGTATGATGGAACACCTTCACCATTCTTATTTTTTGAGGGTTGATTCATTAAGGTAGATTGCTTTAATCTTTTACCAGCAACAACTTCTCCCTCAAGTTCAGGATGCAGTTTTTTACATCTAGCCATATGTTTTAACATTGTGCTAGTGTTGACACCACTTGCTGACTTAAATGTAACTACCGCACCACAATGATTACATTTTGCCTTCCTCTTATCCTCAGTTCTCTTAAAATTATCCCAAGCAGCGGATTTTTGACGAGGGATTACCTTAGATTCAACTGAGTCAATGGTTGGACCATCAGTTTGAGTTTCACCACATTCTCTCTTTGTTTCTGCATTGTCGGGTTCCATTTACTGATCTACACAAGCCAACACAAGCAATTAATTAATACAAGCAGACTAAAACACGAAGATTTAGTTAATTCATATATTAAGCTCATATTTTATTATATGAATCTTATGATCAAGTATTTATTATATATTACTATTATTTAAATAAAACGATAGAGACGAGAATGTATAGAAACAAGCAGAGCAATAGATGAATCAAACATTAATTAATGGCTTCTTTGAATCATTAGAGCATGTTGACCAGACGCTGCCACTAGGCATCATCAGTACCAATTGATTCAGTTTGGTGTTCATCCAACTCATTACACGTCTTCTAAAGATAAGAATGTTCTTTATATCACATACTTAGTGGGATCCCCATACTTAATTACTTATTAGTTGTCGCTGCACGATCCAACTTTTTAGGGAACTACAATAGAAATTACAAACTAATTCAAGAAGAAGGAAACTGAAACAATTATCCGTGAACATCTATAAGAGAAAACTCAGCATATAACCTAGAATTTAGATGCTTACCTATCGACGGAGACGGAGAGAGGCTGAGAGAGTTGTGGTCTCGTCGATAACGAGCCGAGAGACTGATAGGAGAAACTGATAGGGTAAGAGACTGAGAGAGAGATCGAGATGCGGAGCGTCGAGGAGACTTCACAAGTTTACAGGCGAAGAAGGTGAGAGTCTGAGATAGGAGGCGAAGAAGATTCTAGACAGCATTTTAGGGTTATGTTTTTTTGTAGTTTATGGGCCAATTGGGCCAACATAAATTGGGAAAAATTGGGCCATCTAAAATCTAAACATTTTTAATTATTTATGGTAGTAGCTATTTTACAGTATCAAGTAACGGGTAATAAGTAACAAGTAACGGGACAAGTAGTCCAAAAAAAATTCTGACTTGTGCTTGACCTGTTACTTGCAAGTAGTTGCCAATCCCGCCTTGTTACTCGCCTTGTTCAAGCCAAGTACCCGTTTTTACGGGACAAATACGGGACGGGTAAGACGGGTTGGACGGGTAACGGGTACTTGTGCTCAGCCGTACATATAGCAAGCGGAAAAGGGACGTCTAAGAGGCCCAACAATGGTATTGATGGGTTTTTATTCGCAACATTTAATGAACATCAAAAGCCGGCCGGGACGGAACAAAATTTAGGATTGTACAAAATCCTATTAACATGAAACCCATCTACAAGCTATTTTGAGTGTGAAGGTTTTTTTAGACCTTCTCGAGTCACTAATAGTAATGCTATACTAGTTGTTAGTCAATTAAAGTAAGATTAACAATCATACACATGTTATAAGCAGTTGGTTTGTATGAGATGATGCGATCGATCTCGTAGCTTACTTAGTTGACTTTGTAATAAATATAAATGATGAATTCAAAACCAATTTATTTGGTTTAGTAAACGTACTATGTTTCTTCATCTATTTAACACAAGAGTAAAGCCCATCCGTCTTGTATGTGCATTTTGTATACGATTGCATGTGCAAAATATTTTTTTTTTTAAAAAAATATTACGCACATCAGTGTCCCAAATTGATTCAAAAATTCAAGGGTTTGTGGCATAGTTTAGTTTCTCTTGGACTGCGATAACCATATAAAATTGTTTCGGTTTAGTTAATCTCTACTTTCGAAAATCCAACGTGTGATATCTTGGTTTTCAGTTATTCGAACACATCAACATGTGATTTCTTGGTCTTTAGTGATTTGACCACGTTATTTACTACAATAGCTAATAGTTGTGCACTTATATATTAGTAACTTGGATAAAACTCGATTGTATCACTATTCATATGACAAATCAGTCAAACCTAAGATATCACTCATTGACCTCTTTTAGTCATCTCAGAGAAATTAACTAGTTAGTACATGTACTTCAAATGAGTAGATATATATTATATGATTATACCGAGAAAATAGCATTAGCTAGAAACCCTGACTTCTTTAACTAAACATTTCCTTAAGGAAACATTAATTCTTATCAAGCTTTATAAAAAAACTTATAATTAACAAACACGAATACCCTAGTAGGCTAGCACCGTCATATATCAACACTTTAAACGTCCAAAAAGAAAAGTATAATTATTTGATCAGTAGCTTTGTCTAGTTTTATATAGATATACCTCTTTTTCTTGATTTTCATATGATAAATTCGTGCACACTTGTATTAAGATTAATGTATCAATTTAATAAGTTATGTTTATTGGTAGTCAAATTCATGTATTTTTAAGTTTAGTCTCGTAATTATACAAAAACATCGATTATACATTAATTTATTAATTATGTATATTTTGAATTTATGTACACAAGTTCCTGTATATCTGGATACGTTTCTTCTAGAAAACAAAATTCGACTGGATTGATATTTCAGTTTGTTATGGAGTAGTAAGATTCAGTTAAAAAAAAAAAGTAAATAGAATATAACTAGTTAAAAAAGAAAACACCAAATTTGTAAATTAATATTGATACCAATTAATAAGACTGGAAATAGATCTCAGATATGTACCTATATTTTTGCAACGAAACATAATAACAAAAAACAAGTTAGATTCCCTCTTCTTCTTCAGAGAAGTACCATCTTAAGATATTTCTATATACACACGCATATTTTGAAGCAAAAATTCATCATGCTCTATTCGTCTAAGAAGTTTTTCTTGCTCTTCCACTCGTGCATTGTGCTGTTTGTCATAGTGGCTTCGTAACCGCAGCAAATAGCATTGGCTTGAACTACGGCCTCCTCGGAGTTACCTTCCCACTCCGTCCAATGTTATCAACCTTTACAAGTCCATCGGCATTACTAAAATCCGAATCTTCGACCCAAACACAGAGGCTCTTAACGCTTTACGCGGCCACCGTGATATTGCAGTTACTGTTGGCGTTAGGGACCAGGACATGGCTGCTCTTGCAGCTAGCGAAGAAGCTGTTAAGGGCTGGTTCGCGACCAACATCGAGCCTTACTTAGCTGACGTCAACATTGCGTTCATTACTGTCGGTAATGAAGTCATCCCGGGACCAATCGGTCCTCAAGTGCTTCCGGTCATGCAGTTTCTCACCAACCTCGTCAAGTCAAGGAATCTTCCGATCTCGATAGACACTATGGTGGCTATGTGGAACCTCGAGCAATCGTACCCACCTTCCGCAGGAATGTTCACGTCTCAAGCACGTGAACAACTTGTCCCCGTGCTGAAACTGTTGTCTCAAAGAAGTTGTTGCGGATATCTCTCATTCTCGTATATATATAAGATATCAATTTCTCTGTTAATATCTTTTTCCAATCTCTACATTTTAGGAAACTACATATTCTCTTCGTATATACATTGATGTGTAATCTCTCTAAGCAATATACAGAAAACCCTTTTGATGTTACGCCTCCTTTCTCTTCTTCTTGGTTCTTGTCACAAGTACGCCTGGAATGGTAACGTAACCACATCGAATATCGCAGCTACCTACAATAGAAATTTTGTGAAGCATATAATATAGCAAGCGGAAAAGGGACGCCTCAAAGACCTAACAAGGGCATCGACGGATTTCTGTTTGCAACGTTTAATGAAAATCAGAAGCCGGCCGGGACAGAACAAAATTTAGGGTCGTACAATCCTAGTGATATGAAGCCCATCTACAAGCTAATCCAAGAGTGAAAGTTTCTTAGACTTTCCCGTTCACTAATAATAATGATATACTAGTTGTTAGTGACTTAAAAGTAAGATTAACAATGATACACATGTTATAAGCAACTGATGTCTAGGAGATGATGAGATCTCGTAGCGAAACTTAGTTGACTTCTGTAATAAACTCTTGTAATAAATCTGAATGTAAAACCAATTTCTCTGGTTTTGTAAACGTACTCTGTTTCTTCATCCATCTAACACAAGACAAGAGTATGTCATATGCTTTGCATCCGTCTTCTGTGTGTATCTACCTGTATATGTTTCCAAAATGAACATTTTTTATATTATGTGTTGGATTAAAAATTTAAGGGTTTATGTTAGTATTAAATATAACAACAACAAACCGCATTTGTGTAGAAGAATTATAACCATCTTGATTACACAATAGTATCTGTAGCATATATTCTATAATCAAGATAAATTCTTCACATTTTGGAAAATATTTCTGAAGAAAATTCTAACCTTTCTGATAAAATATTAGATTCTAGATATGATAAGAAAAAAAAAAGTTTCTCTTACGATTAGACAGATGTTTTGATTCGTTCATATCCCTTTCCTTTTTAATCCACTGAACTATATTAACAGTCAGGTAATACAAAAAAAAAAAAAAGGATCATGAACTATATAAATGTTAGTTTTTGTTTGACAATAAGTTTCTGAAATGATTAAAAATACAATGAACGATAAGATATGAAGGTGTCTGACTCTGACCCGTCTTAATCCGATTCTTCCCCTTCTTTCATCTCCGAGTTAAATTTTGAATTCGTCAATCGTTCTTCTTTCTCTTGATTCCCCAGAAAAACCCTAGCTCCCTCTCTCATTTCCCCCCAAATCTCACCATTATTTTATGCTAGGTGGAGAATAATCATTAGGGAACCGAATCCTCGCATACCCACAATCGTGATCGATCTTGCTTTCTTCTGCGGAGGCTGAGAAACAAAATGTCATCGGAGATTGAGGTGGTGGAAGAAATCCAATCGAATCCGAAGGAGAATGGGGAATCAAGTTCTAAAGCGATTGAAGAGGAGAGCTTGAAGAACGATGTGTATACTGCTGCGGCTTATGGTGATTTGGAGAAGCTTCATAGATTGGTTGAGTGTGAAGGTTGTTCTGTTTCTGAGCCTGATGGTCTTGGCTACTATGCTCTTCAGTGGTCCGCCTTGAACAACCGCGTCGCCGTTGCGCAGTACATTATCGAGGTTACAACGCTCCCAATCCTTTTTTTCCCAAACTAGGTTTTGTGTTTTATTAAACGTTTTGTTTGTTGATGTTCTGGAGTCTCTGTTTACTACTCTATTTAGCTTATTTGTTGCCATTGTGTATATTCTCTTCGTGTGTGAATTGTTAAGCATGCTAAATTAGGTTTGAACTGTGGTTCTGAAGTTTCTATAACTGATCCGTTTCGATTCTGGATTTCCAGCATGGTGGAGATGTAAATGCGACGGATCATACTGGACAGACTGCATTGCATTGGAGTGCTGTTCGTGGTGCGATACAAGTTGCAGAACTTTTACTACAAGAGGGAGCAAGGGTAGATGCAACGGATATGTATGGCTATCAGGTTCATCTCTTATTAACTACTTCGTGTTTTAAGGGAGATTGTATTTTGTCTAAATGCTCGTGAACTGCTCTTCTGCACATTTCTTCAGGCTGGCACTCAGGTTCTATAGACTATAACTACTATTGCTTGTCATTTTGTGGTTGCATTTTTCTAGTAAGATGGTTGTGTTCTGAGGTTCATGTAGGTATATCAGCACTTTGTACTTTGCCACTTGTTTTAATGGGAAGCTGAGCTTATGTTCAATCAACATTATGCATTAAAAAAATGGCTTGATATAAGTACCTGGTCCTTGGAAAACTAGGTTACTTGTCTTTGGAACGATATTGAGCAGTCTCGTGACCCATTATTCAAAGCTTTATCTAAAACAGAGAGAACTTTTGTTTAGCCTGGATTTTAATCAGCTTTTAGAATGTTCATAGTGATATCAAATTCATTTATAAATCTCAAGAGACCTTGCTTCTGCCATCTCCATTTGTTTAGGAGGTTGAAAAACTGCGGTTTTCTTATTCTCAGAGTTTCTTAGTAAAGCTCGGATTTTGCATCAATGTTCTCCACTCTATTAAATTTCCCTTCTTCTCTTGTTTAGTTCCCAATGGATGTATGTTAATAGCCAATTTAAACTGCTTGTAGCCAACACATGTTGCAGCACAGTATGGCCAGACTGCTTTTCTTTGTCATGTTGTCTCCAAGTGGAATGCTGATTCTGATGTGCCAGACAATGATGGAAGAAGCCCCTTGCATTGGTATGGTTGCCTCTAAGTGGAACACAAGCTCGCCTTCTTGAAATTGTTACTTATTAATTGGTTTTTGGCTTCTTTTCATTTTTACTTCTAAGTGTTTAGGCTTGCACGCTTATTTGGAGACTGGATAGTTGGTTTTATTTGTTTCCTTTCCATAGTATTCCTATTGATTTAAATATCCCTTCGTACAATTTTATCCTAGTTGCCAAATATGCTGGGTGGATTAGAATTAATTTTTGTCAATTATTTGCCTATGATAGTTCTCGAGTTTTTTGTTATGAAGATTTGTGAAATACGTGTTACTGTTTGCCATCTAGAGTCTAAGGTTACATAGGTTATTTTCTTTCCCGTATTTCTTACTACGAGTTCGTTACTGTTACATGGATTATTCTGCAGCATGATTTTTAGCTTGCTTATGTGGACCCTTGAATTTTATCCTTTTCTTTTCAGTATCTATTCAGAAGACAGTTCTAATTTCATCTTTATTTTCTTCTCATAATTTGAGAAATTCAGGGCTGCATATAAAGGTTTTGCAGATTCCATTCGCCTACTTTTATTTCTAGATGCATATAGAGGACGGCAGGACAAAGAAGGTGGTTACAAACATAATTTTTCTTTGAAATCCTCTTTGTATATCTTGTTAGATTAACCAAAAATTTCTTACATCTTCTCCATTCTATTGATTCTGTTATCAGGTTGCACTCCTCTGCACTGGGCTGCCATCCGAGGTAATTTGGAGGCTTGCACTGTCTTGGTGCAGGCTGGAAAAAAAGAGGATTTGATGATTACTGACAAGACTGGGTTAACCCCTGCACAACTTGCTGCTGAAAAGAATCACAGACAAGTTTCTTTTTTCCTTGTAGGTATCTGTTTTACTTGTTTGTTGTGTAGCAATTTGTAGTCATACTGTTTATTTGATGCTTTCGTTGTGGCTGTACTGCTAGCAATAAATGGTAGTTGAATCATTCTATTGGCCTGATATTTTTTTGGCAGTTATGTGCATCTCATTTGACCTTTGCATACCTGGTGTAGTTAACTCTACTTGTTGCTGTACTATGTTAGTTTCTCCAAGCCTGGAGATTTCCTTATCCATTCAAAATGAGCAGCATTATGCTTAAACTATTGAGAAAATTAGGTCAATATTTTTTTTCTGAATATCTGTCTTATAAACACTTCTGTGCAGGGTAATGCTAGAAGCCTGCTTGAAAAGCGTTGTGACGGAAGCAGTCCCCTTGGAAGGTTGTCAAAGTTGGGACTCGCTCCAGTTCTTTGGATCATGATCCTGCTGCTTCTGCTCGTATATACAAATTCTGTTGTTTTGGGTAGTTATCTTGGTCTTCTCGAATCTCGCATCATATCAAGTAGCTGTTCTATGCATGCTTATAATTTTATGAACCCTTTGGCCATTGCAGCATCCAATCTGCCAAAGTTAACAACTGGGATTGGTGCGCTTGCATGGCTCGGTTTCCTTCTTGCAACTGCAGGACTCTTTTTATTTTACCGATGTAGCAGGTATATGCTCACCCTGTCCTTCCTCGATTTCCTTTTCGTATAAATTCTAAAAGTAGCCATGTCTGCTTTTGTTGTTGTCTGATTACATAGTGTATCTATGCTATACATAAATTTCTTATCCACCTGGCGGTTGCAGATTTGGATTTTACATTATAGTATTCTAAGGCCAATTCTCTTCATGTTTTCATTCATTTCACCTAGCCATTGCAGATTGGGATTTTAAGGCCTTTACTTCTTTGCAGCTTTAGTTTCTGTTGTGAACTCCTTATTTCCGTGTAGGGTATGAAAATACCTATGTATCACAAGAAGCGGGTTTTCTTATTGTTTTATAATGTAATTTTATATTTTCTGCAGGAAGGATCCAGGGTACATCAGAATGAATATCCATGATCCGCAAACTATGAAAGATGATGTTAGTACTATTAGCTTTATTAGTTCTCAAGTTTAAGTGACATATAGGTATGATTTCTAGTACTACTTTTCTGTTCAAGTGTCATTACTGATTTTTGTACCCCTTTACAGGAACCACTGTTAAAAATAGAGCTAAACAACCCTGCTTTGCTTGCTGGGAATTGGACGCAGCTCTGTGCAACATGCAAGGTACCTGCTCAAATTCCCTTTTATGTCTTTCTTAAATCTTAACAACAAATACTTAATCATCGATGCTACATCTTGAAATTTACTTCTTTTGGTCCACTTTGTTTCATTTTATTCAGATTATCAGACCTATTCGAGCTAAGCACTGTTCCACCTGTGATCGTTGTGTAGAGCAATTTGATCACCATTGTCCTTGGGTATCAAATTGTGTTGGAAAAGTAAGTACAGTTCCTGTCTTCCTATTTTAGTTTTTGACATATAAGTTGGCAAAATTGGGGTAGACGATCAGGCTTTCGATACTAACATTTTATATTACTAAATCTGCCTTATTCTTCCTTGTCTATTTTGATGTGACATTACTTGCTGTTCTTTTCGAAAAAGCTTAGACGATCTTAATTATTGAAGTGGTATACTTGTGTTGCATATTTGGGTATAGAGATTGAAGGAGATGTTTCTTGGTGTCACAGTACCTCTTCTATTTATTTTGGTTGCTAGTGGTTTGATTTCTTAGACTTGCAGCTCGAGCATGATACATTGATACTAGTCTGTGATATTTATCTGTGGATTGTGCTTGTTTTCCATTAACCTATTTTGCAGAAAAACAAGTGGGAATTTTTTCTTTTTCTTCTACTTGAAGTTCTAGCAATGCTGATAACTGGTGGCGTCACTCTTGCAAGTAAGTTTATAGTGGGAGATGCCCTTTAATTGTGATATGTAAATCTAGAGAAAACTTTCGGATGAAAAATGTAAATGATGTATTATATTCATGCAGGAGTCTTGAGTGACCCTTCAGCTCCATCTTCTTTTGGAGCATGGATGAGCCATGTTGCTAGTAATCATGTGGGTGCTTTATCCTTTCTGCTGGTGGAATTCTGCCTCTTCTTTTCTGTTGCCGTCTTAACAGCCATACAAGCGTCACAAGTGAGTCCTCATTCCTTTTTCCTTATTTGCACGTCTTTGTTCCTCTTGTGACCTAAATGGTACAAAGCCTGTTTGCTTCCCCAGATTATTCATCTATAGAATAGCTCCAGAGCTAAAACTCACTAAGTAGACTAGATTACCTCACTAAGTAGACTAGATAATTCTATTTTCATGGCGGAATGTTTTGCCTCATCCTGAAGATTGATTCTTTCCTTTTTTTTTCCTTTACAGATATCAAGGAACATAACCACAAACGAAATGGCTAATGCCCTGCGGTACAGCTACCTAAGAGGTCCAGGTGGTCGCTTCAGGAATCCTTATGATCTAGGGTGCAGAAGAAACTGCTCGGATTTCTTAGTAAAAGGTTATAACGAAGATATTGAGTGTCATGAAGAAGACGCAACACAGAGACAAGAGGGTATTAGCATGATGCAGATGCAGCGGAATTCAGATCTTCAAAATGGCAATGGCCATGTCGCGATCAATGTTAACCCGATACATAATTCACAGTCAACACATGTTCATTCTTCCAACTGCAGCCATAGCCATATTAGTAAGTCAAAGAGTGATAATGTTCCTTTGGGGTTGGGACTTGGTCTTGGTCGCAACTCAACCCGACCTGTTGTACCTCCATGATAGGGGCAGTGTCCCAAATGCTCTTAGTGCATTTGTGTTGTAAGAAACACGTGCTTGCCCTCGTCGAGTCATTGATAAGATCAGTCTCTGTTTCAGGTTAAGATAAGTAATATAACAGAAATGGTTGTACATTATGTTTTACTGAGCTGAGGTATGGCTTTTTCAAATCATATCCAAATTGCAAATTGATCGCAACAAACACATCATTACATTTTATACGTAACAACGAATTGCAAGAGAATGACTGACTCCACACCAAAATCTTGTGGAGGTCACAAGAAAAGGAAAAAGAAGGTAAAACTCAGGTAGGTGTGTTGTGTATGAATGTCTCACGCCAAAGGAAATCCGAGTCAAAACCAATGAATAGAGTCACAACTCACCCTGAGACAGAAGAAGAAGAAGAATCTGCCTGATATCTTTGCTTCACTCCTCGCCAAATCAATCGTATGAATGTCACACAAACAAAATAGAACATATATGTTGTTTATATATGTTTCTTTCTGTCTACAAAAATCTGAGTTTGAAATCCTATACCACAAGACAAAACCTGCAAAGAGATATCTCTGTGGTTAGATGAATTAAAACTCAAGTGCCATCCAGAATGTGAACAATTTGTTTCAGGTCAAACAAAAAAAAAAGCATTGCCTATAACAGTTGCAATTGGTAAAATAATACTTAGGTACTCATAACAGAGAATCTGATGACAATGCAATGGACAAAGCACAGTTTGGTCTGATTAAGTTATTTCATTTATCTTGAACCAATGCACATAAGGATCAGACCTAACACTGGCCACCAACACTCTTATTTCCTCAGACCTAACAATTCTGTTATTGTGTTATATATGTACCTTGAAATGAAACTTGTTCAAGATACTGACCAAAGTCATTGTGTGCCACTGTCATGGAAACCCCTTTAACCACGTTAGATTCCTGTATTTGACATATGAAAACTATTTGCAGTCCTCCTCTTTAATATATCTTCCAACTGGTCAGAAGGGATCCCATTTCTCCATTGTTTTGCTTCATCTATCTCATTAAATATATGTATTATCTCTTTCATGTGAAACCTTAGATCTGCAGCAATGAAAAAGGATCAGATTAAAAACATCATGGCTTATGTTTTTCAAAATCAATATTGAGCTAGAGCACGTAGTACCTCGTAATGTATTGCCTGCCACATAATCTTCACTTATTATCGCAACAACATCATCCCTACAAGTTCCAGCTAACTCAAATTTCTCCATTGCAGCTTCTAAACTCTCTCGCCAGAATGGTTGGTCAAGTTTGTACTCCATGATTGATCTCTCATAAAGTACAGCACACAATAAAACATCTACCCATGACTTTAGCCTTCCTTCTTCATTTGCTGGGTTGTCTTGTGTTGAGCTACCCGGCACCTTTTCATGTGTCAGGCAATCTGTTTTGCCTGCTTGAAAAGTTTCACTTTCCATTTTGGTTTCCAGATTTTTTAACACTTCCATAGACTTTTTGATATTGCTTTCGGCGCACTGATAAAACTGTACTACATCTGAATATGGCCATGTTTTCAAATCAAGTTGACTGACAAGCACATAGTACCATGAAAGTCTTGCTTCCTCAAACTGCTGCAGACCTAGTGCCAGAAAGACTTCAAACAAATCCGACTTTATTTTCATGGCCTCTCTGTACTTCTCTTTTGCTTTTGTGTGCTCCTTTTGAACGCATTCATAAGCAGTTTTAAGTTGTTCAAAGCCAGATTCTCCAGAAACACCTCGTAGGAGGCTCAACCTTTTCCGTGCCCCTGACATGTGCACATTTCCCAACGTTAACAATGATCGTGCTGCCACTTCTTGGAATTGCTGAGCTGCTTTGTCAAAAGGCCCTTGAGCTGCATCAGAGGTTACCACCTCCTCCATAACTTCTGAATTGAGTTTCATCCCAAGTTCTTGAAAATTCAAGCATGTATCAGAATCAACGCCGGCCTGGATCTTAAAGAGCCGAGCAAATTCAATCATCCAATCCTCAACTTTACATGCACCTTTCCCATTTACCTTTGTCTTAAAAGAATCAGCGGTTATTTTGAGCTTCTTCATCTCAACTAATCTTCCAAAAAAGGGATCCTGCTCAGGACTAACTTCCACTACATAGAACCTCGTAGTGTCCAGTGACCTTGTTGACACCTCACTCATTCTTAGCTCTTCATCTGTTGTGATTGTCACTAAATCTCCTTCTTGGTCCTTGTACTTTATATGAACTGCCCTTAAGCTAGGGAAACGCTCATGAACAACTTCCCTAAGTTGAAAAAGAGTGCAGTTTATAGGCACTTTAGCCAATCTTATGTCATCAGAGTATACGAATTTCACAGCCTTGTTTACATCTTCATCACTTAAATCCAAAAGTTTCTCCTCAATGATCACTTTTTCCTGTTCCTTGCTCGTATCATTTCTCTTATCCGACTGTTTCCCTTTTACTTTCTTTTTACTCTGCTTATCGATAATCTTTTCCTTGCCCTTATCAGCTGCAAGATTGTTGTTGTTCTTCTTCTCTGTCTCTACATTCTCGCCCTCGCTCTTCTCTTGAACTTGATTGCTCTTTTTAGTTTTCTTCACTCGTGTCTTGCCTAGTTCTGCCCACAGTGCAGGGGAAGCCTCAACAGGTTCAACATAATCTGGAGCCAACTCTATCACTGAGTCTTTGACCGTTAACCCTTTGCTCTCTAAAGTTCTCTTAAGCTTGTCAGAAATTTCAGATGCCATAGGATTCTTCGGATCCAGTTTTGAAACCATACAAACATCTCTCAACGCCAAATCTAACTTATTCAAGGCCTCATAACATCTAGCCCTCTTCAACAGTGCTTTGCTATGATCAGGAGTAACAGTAAGTGCCAAATCACATTCATGAATCGCTTTAGCAAACTCGCCTGGTTCCAATTGCATATAACAAGAAGCCATATTAGCCCGAACATGAGACACCTCTACATGATCCTTAGGAAGTATCTTGATAGCTTCCCCATATTTAAACATTGCCCCATCATAATCTCTCTTCTGAAACAACTTGTTCCCTTCTTCCTTCAACCCTTGTGCTTTTAAAACACAATCTAAAGTTTCAACCTTTGAATCATCCACTAATTGACTTTGGCTTGTTTCAGCATCTGTAGATTTCTCCTCATTCTGCTTCTCCATGGCAAATTCTCAGAAGCAGAACAACGAGAGAAAGATTCCAAAATTTTTACCAACGATTTCTACTACATGAGAAGATTCTATGTCGGAGCTTGAAGAGAAACTAAATAAACAGCTAATATCACAGGTCAGGTAATAAAACAGAGCACACAAAAAGAAAGAAGATAGACTGCAAATATATTAAGTATAATTTACAAAAGCCCTAGGGATTACAGATTACAAGATAGAACACGAAACGTGTCTACCTCTTATGAATCGAGATCCTTAATCGGAAAAGAAACGGCAATTTTCCGGAGCTGTGTGTGGGAAAATTAAACGGGTTTCTCGGGAAAGAGATTTGAATTTTCCGGGAAAAGATGAAGGGAGGAAGAAGAAGAAGAAGACGATGTAAAAAAGGAGGAAGAAGGAAGAAGAAGATTGGACCATGTGGCTCTGCACATCTGTAACGAGATAGCTTTGTCGTAAAGCCACCACGACTCGTTGAGCCTAAAACATTATAAAATCATATATATATATATTTATTAAATATAAGAATTTGGGAAAGGGAAGAAAGAAGAAGAATCGAATCATCCCACATTGTTGACACGTGTCGATTCTGTACTTTACAGCGAATTAAATACTTTGGGAATGTTATATGTCTTTATAATTAAGGATGATTACGATTATATGCGTTTTTGTTTTTGACTCACTAATTTTTTTTTTATATACTTTGTTGTATGATATTAGAAAACGCTTTAAACCAAGAATTATGTGTTCTACTGACTCTGATGGTCTTTTCATATCCAACACTTCCATATGTTTTTGAGATTAGCTTAGGTTCTTGATCGAAATCCTATGTCTTAAGAATATTAAGAATTTGTATTCAAATTATACTTTATTTTATACTTTTTCATTGTTTTTTTCTTGGACATCATACTTTTTCATTGTTTGAATTAGTCAAATATTTAAATTATTTTTGCTACATAATCTTATAGATGAAAGCATGGTTGGTCCAAGTTGGTGATGAACGAATTAACAAAACTTTTCATGGGGAAGGGGGTTCCAATCTCAAACCTAGACAGATTCCAGATGATCGATTTGGTGGACGTCTAAGTGTGTTTATTCGAGTGAAATGATGATGATTTGGTAGACGAAGATGGGAGATGCAAAGCTCATTAAAAACAACTTAGTTTAAATAGTGCGACTTTAATTTAGACTACGACATTGGTAGCGTTTAGGCAAGTTGTGTTTCAATTGTCATTTGCAAGTTAGTGGTGATCTACCACGTATAAGTTGGGTTTGTTGTCACATATATATCAGCAACATTTTTACCGTTACACCATGGGCTATATAGCAAAATAGTAGCAATGAACTACCACTAATTCGTCACAATTTGCATATAAACTCCGACGCCATTGCAAATTTGGCCACGAATTTATCACTGTAGCAGAACACACAAGACAGAATTGTTTAACGAGGTAGCTCAATCTCAGATTTAGATGACCTTAAGAACCTTTTTAGCTCGTTCCCCATCTATTCTCAACTCATTATGATATCCTAACATCAACAAAACTGATTTATACCCACGACTTTCAGAGTGTGATATACTCGCTGTTTTTTATTTTTTTATTCTCTCTTCTACAGGGTCTCTCCTTTAGAAGTAAAAAACACATCTTATGATATTAATTTTGTATCCCAACTTCCACTTGCAAAACCTAACAAATTTTCTAAATGCATGAAAGAAATATTCAATTTTAGTTATAATCTATTATCAAATTTGGCTTTACCCTCGATTCTCAGTATCTTTTCTTTACTTTTCTGTGTATAAAGGAATGTGCAACAAAATTTGCATCATCCTCAAAACTGGAAAAACATTCAAAAATAAACTCAATATCTTATGGATATCATATGTCTCTCATAATAAAACAAAGAATGGAAACTTCATAAAATATAGTCCACATACCAAAAAGTCAAGTTGACTCCAAGAAAACATGCTTAGTTAAGCTAATAGATTCAGCGAATTTGTTTAGAGAAGAAGATCATCATAATTTCTAAACTCCTAATTACACCAGTTGTATTAGGAAAATTTCCAATGAAAGATAAGGAAGAATTCGAGCACACTGACGACTAAATCAAGTCCTAATTATCTACACAAAAGTTCAATATCCTGCGCCAAAGAAAACCCTAAAATAATTCCTTCGTACGCAAGGAAAAAAAAAAACGAAATTACGAAAACCTAGCTCCTTAATCTTGATCATTACGCAATTAGCAGAAGCGGCTAAGTCTTGGCCGGAACTCAGGACGGCGACGGATATGAAGAGACGATGGTTTAACGAGATTCGCCGCTAAAGATCTCCTAAATCTGTCCGCCTCAACAGTAGCGAACTTCGCAAGCGAATTAATCAAAGCCAATTTCCTCAGATTCAATCCAACATTATTAATCCTCATCGTATTGTCACCACGATTGTTAGAACTTACGGTATTGGAGGATTTCTCGTGTTCTAATCGGCGGTGAAAAGCGCACCGGAACGAACCAGGGTGCGTCGTAGGAGAACACAAACACTTTCTCTTCTGATGATTAGAAACTGGGACGGAGGGTTTGGGGATGTTTCCGGGAGAAAAAAACTTAAATCGGAGGTTGAGATTGTTGCAAGGAGAAGGAGATCGTTGACGATGATGATGATTGTGTAATCTCTGGGAAGAAGAGAGAGGACGTAGAACTGATCGGCTTGATCTTCCAGTAGCCGCCATTACTGTGCAGTGAAGAGATCGAAGAGAGAGAGAGAAGCGTTTTGATATTTTGGGGTTAAATGTTAATTAAATGTTTAGGGGTTTAGTTAAAGCAGAAGATTCAGCGATTCCGTTTGATTCGCATCAATCTATTTATGGTCTTATCTACGTATATATCTCTGGCGGTTGCAAATCTTCACCAGGGTCAATACTGTCATTTAATATGTTATTTTTCCTCTTTTTTTTTTTGAACGCTTATTGTTTTCCTTTTTTTTTTTCCTTTAATACCTTTTACAATCACAATTACCTTTTAGTTTGAATAGTATATCTGTATATGCATCAAAGTATTGAATTTGTTTTTATATGATAAAAAATATATATTTAATTTTATTTCAAAAATATCTATATATATATATATATATTTCTTATATTTATGGTAAACTTGTATAAAAAAATATTGTTTTAGTTATCTGATATTTTTTATATATATTTAAAGCGTTATGAAATACTGTTGATTTATATTTAGTTAGTTGTATAGATAACAACTAGATTATGTTCCATCTTTTAAGTTTCAAAAGTATAAATTTATATTTATAAATTATAAATTAATAAGATAAGTGCTATATATATATAATTTATCAACAAAAATATGTATTTAATTAAGTTAAATATTTTAGATTAATTTATCAAAATTATGTATATTTTAGTTATATTAAATAAAACTTTAAACTTTGATAAATATCTTTGATTAACACATTATGTTGTTTTTACACATGACAATGACAATAATATCTTTAATAACTCAATTTTTTGTACTTTAAGTGACTTATTCCAATAATATTATTGTAGATTTTTAACAACTTTAAGATTAGATTCTAAAAAATACTTCTTGTAATGTTAATAAAAGGATAATTTTATTTAAACATTAAATATTGACACATGAAATAATTTTATTTAAATAATTTATTAAATTATAATGTTATTTACATAAAACTTTTAGTTAGATTTATATAAATAAATTTAATTTCTTAGTAAAGTATGATAATATACTTCAGATGAAATGATTTTTTAGTATGTAAATAAAAATAACTTTTATTTTTCTTAGTTTTGAAATTATAAATTAGTTAATAATAGTTAACATATTTAATTCTTTCTCGATTACAATTTTCGTTTAATTAATTAATTTGTTTTAGAAAAATTTGAATGAAGTTAAAAAATAGATTTTGTGAAGATTTTGTTTTTCAATATATATTTTTAATTAAAATGATAATAGTTTAGACATTTTACCTTTAATGAATTTTTTTTTTGTTTGTTCTCGAAATTAATGACATTGTATGTAAATCTTAACAATGTAAATATTTATTTTATAATAGTACTCCCCAAATATTAGTACGAGGATGATTCATAACTTACAAACCCTTACCACTTACATAAAGTTTCATATATTGTATTCAATTTCTTTATTTGCTATCAATTTTAAAGCTAATATTATCCACAGTTGTTGACAAAAAAAAATTTATCCACAGTTATTTCTGGTACTGTAATCTGCTATCTGTTACAAGATCCTATCGGATGGTATTCATTGATTAATGGTAAAGATTCCATTTTATCGTTAAATGTGCTCTAGAGATGCAACCACTAATATATACGGCTTGTGAAACTTGTTATCATACTGTGATAATGACAACTGATGGAACCGGGTCAAAATTGAACCAAAACTAAACCAATCCGAATCGTAGGAGTCTTGGTGCATCTCCCTTACCGAACTTAAACAGGAATGCCAGCCTCAATTTATATATTGACCGAAGCAAAAGAATAACCCCAGAAGATATCAGAGACAGATGCACACGCTTTACCATTAACACTTGAGTTTCATTTGCAACTATGCAAAAACCATGATAAGGCAGTGAACAAAATTACCACTCCTCTTTCGTTTTTGCTTTGACAACAAAAATTTACCATTCCTTTTACCTATACAATAATAAAAGTCTCCATGTTTTTTTTTCCTCCAAAAAAGAAGAACAAAACCTATGAGTCTTCCTTAGTGAACGTCTGAGGCTCACTGCTAGCAAATGCCAACCATACAACAGTCCCCGTCAAGTAGAAGAATATTGATGGCACGAATAGAGACATCTATACGATAATCAGAACGTTGAGTTACTAATTAATTAAAATTACTGAACGTCAATGAAGGTAAGGTTAGCAACTTACAGTCCAGGAATGGGTCGAGTCGAGGAGAAAACCAGTTAAGGCCACTCCTACAATTCCAGGTACTGCCCCCACTGTGTTGGTAATGCCCTAAAATAATAAAAAAAGATCACCTGACATGTTTAGAGGGAAGATATTTCTTTATACCCAAATAGAATTTCATAACTCATTGGCATCAAGCAAGGCTCATATGGTCCATGAATGAGAACCATATATACCAGAAGTATGCTTGCATATTCGGGTGAGATGTCCTGATGAGTACAATAAAGTCCTGTAAAAAAGAACACAGTGTTTGTCATTCCGGTACAATAATTTCAGGTGCATCTTCTTTACATGATGTTACTTGAAGATTCTTGACGGAGGAGAGAAAAATAGTTCTCCAGTTACCTGATAAAGCAAAACTTGATAGGGCCAAGCCTGCTGTCAAGATTCCTACAATTTCCCATGGTGGCAATCCAATGTCCACAGATGAAAGTGTCATGCAGATCGCTGGTGACACAAACGCAATCGTTTGACAAATCTTTCGGACCTACATGGTAATTCCCAAGGAGTTTACATATCAAAGTGACGACAGGTTGATCTATATAACTGGGTAACCATTGGTGCAAAATGAGAAAAGGGAATAAAATAAACACTTAGATAATTGAGTATAAAATAACAGATCTGCAAGAGCCTTCATGTTAAGACCCTTTTGGTTTGTTAAAAGGGTAGGTACATACAAAGAAAAGAGATGCGATTTTATACCGTGGTAGTCTCAACTCCATTTGTAATTAAGTAGTCAGCAAATTGTGAAGCAAGACTTGTCACGACAATCGAAGCCAGTGGAGGAAGGATGGAAACCTGATCTTCACATCCACATATTAAATCCCAAAATGTTATACCTTTGCAAAATGCAAGCTGAACTAATTTTTCAATATTCCAGGGACAACACAATATAAAAGACAGTTTTATACTTACCCAAGCAGCTTCTCTCAAATTTAGACTCAGCGCCTCACTGCATACCGGAAATATGATCAAAATTACTCTCTTCATCAACAAAGATACAGAAAGAAAGAGAAAGAATTCTGGCATAGCCATAAATGTTTCTTTTAGAGAACAATTTAAAAGTAGTTTCATCTAAATCATGGGCCCGGGGATTTTATATCAGAAAATATGAGCAATGAAACCACAAAATAAATCAAGCATCAATTAGGTCTTGAAAGAAGAACACATCTTGTACAAATTCAGTTAAAAAATCTTAGAATTTCAAACTGCACATACATAGACTTTCAACAAATAGAGCAGCTACAGCATTGCCCAGTAAAATCTAACATGGTGAACAGACGCAATTACCTGAAATAAGTTGGTAGCCAAGATAAACAGGTATAGTGACCCCAACTTCCACAAAAGTGAGTGTATATCATCGCCCAAACAGCTGAGCTTTGGAAAAACGACTTCCATGGAACCTCCTGTAGTAAGATACCCAAAAAATGAAGCATCAACTTAAAGCAAACTATAAGGTTTTGGGTTTTCAAAACCATTTGTTTGTAGGCCATTTTGGCACCATTTAGGAGACATGGTATTAAATCAAGTGAAAGCAACTAGAATACAATCCTACTCCACCTTCGCTAGAAGGTTATGCAGTTCTCCTATTATATTTATTGCAACTACGTATTTACAGTAGAAACAGTAGGCTTGACAAAGTGAATTTATCGCTAAATTCAACCTCATATCAATTAGAAATGAAATAAAGAACAAAGCCAGACATAGGCATAATATTAGATAACCTAACCTTCAATGAGTTCCCTAACTCTTCCTGTGTAGCGTTTTCTGATTTATGCGAAGTAGAGATCTCATTACCTATCAAACAAAGGGCAATCCTGATTGTAAGTGGTGTTGAAATCCATGATCCAAACCATTAACTGAGAGGAGTATTAACTATAATAGTCGGACAATAAACAGATAACAAAAGATGATTTGGCTACGTGTACATTAAAAGAATTGCTTCACTCCCAATACAGTATATGCTTCAGTTCGGGATGATATGAACTAAATAGTGGGTTAGAGAAGGATTTACAAGTAATTCTCATCTGTTACTCTTCTGTTTCACATATTGAAAAAAGAGAAACGACTCTGGGATGGCTTTCACAATATAAATCTTGGACAAAACGACACAGTAAGTAAATGTGTAATAAATACAACTATGAGACATCTAAGCTCCCTGGTTATTCAAGATTAAATAAAGTTTGAATAAGGAAAAGGAAGGAGAAACCACCTTCATATAAAACTTCTTCTTCATTAAGAAATTGAAACCCGACGAACCTTCAACATATAGGGGAAAAAAATGAGAATATAGAAATACTAAAATAGCATGCTGGCGTCATGGTACGAGAGATGAAACAAATAAATTCAGCCATCAATCTATTCTCATTTGATGTAGAAGAATAGTCAGAACAACAATGTTGTGAAAGTGTTTAGTCAGCAATCGATGAGACTTACCAGCCAACCCCAAGGAGACCAAACAAGTAAAAGACAGATTCCCAATTAAAGGTTTGGATAATGGGAGGAGCCAAGAGAAGCCTGCAGGGATAATAACGTTAGGTCCGTGCAAGTCTCAAAACTGAGCATTCGTCTTGGTTAGAGTATTAACCAAATAAAAACCACATACTTATAACTTCTATAGTTTAAGTATCACATCAAGAAAACCATACCCCAAAACACTTCCCAAACTCAGTCCTCCAAAAACAAAGCCTACCGCCCTTGAGCGCTCCTTAACAGGTATTGTCCTGTACCCAGCAATTGAATGGCACAATCAGGATATGAAAAAGGAGGCTAAAGCTATCAAGCGCCCAGCCATTATTTTATGCATAAAGTGACTAAATGCATGTATACGTAATTTCAGCGTTAGTAAAGAAAGGGTTTCCGTAAGAAAAAAGGTCCAGTTCCTGAATACTAACATGCCCATGGGCGTCGAAAGAACAACCGTGGAAACATATGGATTTCAGTAGATTCTCATATCTAGATCCTGAACTAATTTTTTTTTTTTAAAAAGCAGTTAAACACACATCATCTATATTCAAGTAACTATGAGCACTCTTCAAATTTGCTCCAGATTAATACATGCCTGGCAATAAGGTCCGTCGCAGCTGATGGGGAAACACCTTCTCCTATTCCCACCTGGAGTTACAAATCTCTGTGTTAAGACAAAGACATAATGTAAGGCTAGAGCAGGGTGGGGGGAAGGAGAATGAAAGAGTTAAGAGTGTAGTTAATTCATGGAAATTTTTACAAGTTTGAAGAACTACGGAATTAGTAACAAAAGAATGTCTCTAAAATCAGAGTGGTTGCATAAATAAGTGATGCGATAAACATGTGAACAGGCTTACCAAAATTCGAGAAAAGATTAAACCAGGCATGAATCCAGCAAGTAGTGGAACAAGAGCTGTAGCAAAGGACCATGTAAACACACCAATCTCAAGCACTTTTCTGCATTCGAAATTAAAAAAATGAAGGATACATCAGACAAAATCAGTCCTTACAGCAAAACTTGGAAGAGCCTAAAAGAAGACAAACCTGCCGCCAAAAATCTTGGAAAGCCAGCCTCCAGGCAACTGGCTCAAGGCATAACCCCAAAAGAAGGATGACTGGACCAGGCCGGCCACAGATGAGCTCCATCCAAACTGGTGGGACATTGGTATTATAGCAATACTCAAGTTCACCTGAAAATTCTCACCACACAATATACATTAGTCAAATGATATGGTCCTCACAGTCATCATCCATCTCCTTCACAATTTATTTTATTTTTTTATTTTTTTGTAAAATCTTCACAATTTATTTGTTCATATCATTACCATAAATCACCTAAAAAAGAAAAGAAACCTGATCAACTACAAGAAAAACTACGCCTTTACTAAATGGAACTCAAAACCCGTTCTCATGTAAGCTATAAGCTAAACCATACCAGAATTGCCCATAAGAGAAAGAAATGAAATTAGTTTAATGAAATCGAAAAACCTTGTCCATATTGCAGATAACAAAGGCGAGAGAAGTAGCACCGATAAGCTTATATCTCTGAGGTATAATTTTCCATGGAGGCCAATTCTGTTCAAAACCCGTTTCCGTACTCAGAACTTCGGAATCGGAAGCCGGAACCGGAAGCTGGGGTTTAGGGTCTTCGATAGGATTCTTAGGAGGAAGCTTTTTGCTCTCTCTGACTCGTTCAGTACCACTGGCGGAGCACTTAACCCTTGATTTACTAAGAGGATTGTGGTAGTTACGGTGGGGGAAGATGGTGTAGACGGAGAGGAAGGGTTGATTATGTGCGTGGATAGGAGAGGAGGAGGAGGAGGAGAAGAAGTGATTGTGGGGTCTCAAGGTAAGTCTCGCCATTGTTGGTGTCAGAGAGAGAGGAGGAAGAAGAAGCAAAATGGAGACACGGAAGAAAGATTCCGAATTGAAGAAGAGGGAGAGAGGAGGACACGGTGGAGCAGAAGAAGCTTGTGTGGCTCTCACTGTGGAGGGTATTGTCTTCAATGTGGGTCCTCCTTCTGTATCAAAAAGCTTAGCTTTGCGTGATTCTCTTGTAATACACTTTCTTTCTTTTTTTCTTCCAAACATACGTACGGTGAGATTAAAATCGTCATTAGAAAATGTTTATTTTGGACGGTTTGAATAATAAGATAAATACAAATATATACAATAACAATGAATTTATATGTAAATTAGATAATTAAATTATTTGATGGTGTTCATTGACAATATTTTGTGGTGTGAGTTTTTGTGTTCAGAATTTTGAGTTTTCTTTATTTTGTTTTGTAAGATGTTTTGTTTAAATTTAAAACGTGATAAGATTGTTTTGTTTTAATTTGTAACTAAAAAACTCAATCACATCAAAACATGTCCAAAATACTAATGGACACTTGTTTGATTTCGGCCATTCTATTTTTTTACTTGTTTCAAGTTTTCTTAATACTACACTTGAATTGTTATCATGTTACAGATTTTTAGAAAACAATAGGAGCATAATTACATAACCAATTTAGAACCCAAAAAAAAAGAATTTCTACTGGTGCCAAAGTAAAAAGTTTCTATATTTTTTTATGCTTATAAATAAGCTTCAAAACAAAAATGGTTTACAATTTTTTTTTTCTTGCTTCTAATTTTGATTTAAATTTACCGGTTCCAAAAAAAAATATTTGCTTTAGATAATGCTTTAGGATAGTCTAAAAATATTTAAGTAGCGATGAGAAAATTAACGGCATAAATAATAAATATATCATTAATTTGTTAGAAACAATAATTAGTATAGATTATAGTGTTCTTTCTTTTATATGCTGTATGTTTTTTTATATAAAGAAAGACGGGCCGATGTGATATGCATTCGTATGAGCAATGGAGAAAAAGGATTTTTACATATTGACTTGTCCATAGCTAGACTTAATCTCATAATCCTGCCTAGCGCGGATAAATGGCAGCTCTGTATGTGATGAGAGTTTTGCTTCCAAATTTCTTTATATAAAAAAAACATACAACATATAGAATGAGTGTTGTTGTGGATCTTGATTTTATCCCGCTCTATTACAACTATTAGAGCATCATTTTACTATGATTTGGGATAATCTACGTATCAAAGATCTAAATTCAAAACATCTTGTAGATGGGTTTCATATCAATTAGATAGTATAACTATTGGGAGAATCGGAGATCGACCAAGATCGAACGGTCAAGAGGACTAACTAAGATCGAATAGTCGGGATTACTGAAATAGGATCTAGAAGATTGTTGATAATTGTCAATATGTTAATTTAGAAAATTTACCATTATATTTTATATAGAATGAGTGTTTTTGTCTAATTTATCTACTTTTTCAAAAATAAACTAAAATTTATCTAGAAGTATGGAGCCAAGCCAATCCTGGACTGAACTTATAAAATTATCAGAACTACACCACATTACTAATAAATAAGTTTTATAGATTATTTTTTGTTTTATAAAATTAAGTTTTTTTTTATAACCCATGATCCGGACTTAACCATCCGATTAATATTCTCAGAATGAATGTAACCGTCGAATAGCCCATTCACCCGATTTTCTAATGGACCTAAAACATTACATCATTTTAACTGACCAAATGGAGTGAATTAGTTATTCATTTCGATTTTCAAATCATTAACATTTTGTAAAAAACAAACCATAACAACACACACCAACATAACGATCTATACGGTTATTTTTCTATTTGATTTTAATCAGGATTTTGACTATATGTTTTTTGGGACGAAAAATTACATATCTTTGATAATATCATTTTAAAAAATCTTATATGTTCTGTATAAATAAATTATTTTTCAATTTTATAATAAAACTATGTGTATAACTTTAACTTTGTCAATAATTACCATATATGTCATTAATTTTTATTACTAATTTTGTTAACTATCCATTACTTTTCACTCAAAGTTCAAATATTTTGCTCCATAATTAGTTTTATAAATATCTTAGTCATTTCCATAACTATTGATATTATATACTAATTCATAATAATAGAAAATATATACACGCTAGATAAATTTCTGTGGAAATATATATGAATTTGGTAAAACATTACTGAAAATTACAAAAGTGAAATATTTGGGGAAAAAACAAGTCTTCGAAGTTCGAAAGGTTATCAAAAGGCATCTTTGAACTGGGCAACTTGCTACTTCTGCATATTAAAATGGTGTTATCTTTAATCTTTGTCTTTAGAACGACAAAGTCAAGATCGAGTTGGTCTATAAGCCTATTGAATAAGCTCTTTTGTCCCAAAACGCTCATCAAATTCAAGATCCTCCAATATCAGTAGAAACAATGGAGAAGCCAAAGTTCAAGACTGTCCAAGAGGTGGTTGCAGCCGGCGAAGGACTACCGGAGAGATATCTCCACGCATCCAACGGCGACGGCGAAAGTGAACCTCTGAACTGTCCGGTGCCGGAGATGGATATTCCAGCCATCGATCTCAGTCTTCTCCTCTCAGATTCTGAAGACGGTCGGGAAGAGTTAACTAAGCTTCACTGGGCACTCTCTACATGGGGCGTTGTTCAGGTCTGACCCTTCTTGGTGATGATCAGAGTCATGAAATTTTATTGATGTTCTGGTAATATCATGGAGTTTGATTTCTTATTGATACAGGTGATGAATCATGGAATTACAGAAGCGTTTCTTGACAAGATTTACAAGCTAACCAAGGAGTTCTTTGCGCTTCCGACAGAAGAGAAACAGAAGTGCGCGAGAGAGATTGGTAGTATGCAAGGATATGGAAACGACATGATTCTGTGGGATGATCAAGTTCTGGATTGGATCGACCGTTTGTATATCACTACTTACCCTGAAGATCGGAGACAACTTAAGTTCTGGCCTGAAGACCCAATCGGATTCAGGTAAAGTCCTTTCACTTTTAACAGCATCTTAGTTCATTGACATTGATGATTTTGCCAACCGTTTTCTTCAGGGAAACTTTACATGAGTACACAATGAAGCAACGGTTAGTGATTGAGCAGTTCTTTAAGGCCATGGCTAGATCGTTGGAATTAGAAGAGAATAGCTTTCTAGACATGTATGGAGAAAGTGCTACGATGGATACAAGATTCAACATGTATCCTCCATGTCCGAGGCCGGACAAGGTTATTGGGGTTAAACCGCATGCTGATGGCTCGGCTTTCACTCTTCTCTTACCGGACAAAGATGTCGAAGGGCTTCAGTTCCTCAAAGATGGGAAGTGGTATAAAGCTCCAATAGTTCCTGATACAATTCTGATCAATGTTGGTGATCAAATGGAGGTAATCAATCATGTAGATACATGCATATGATTTTGAAAGAGTGATTGTGTAATTTATGTGTTTACTCAAGAGAAATTATAAGAACGACTTTTCTTATTTATGTTTAGGAAACTCTCTCAAAACCTAAACTATTTTCTCTAAGTCTTAGGTCTTAGAATATTATAACAACTTTCCATAAACTCTCTACCTTTGTCTTTTGTCTTGAGTCTTATGGAACAACTCTCCATAAACTCTATTTATAGGTATTAGCTCACCCTAATCCTATTGTGTTTAGGACTTACAAACCTTATCATCTAAGATCTAACACCTTTTAGAACTTAGCTAATCTTATTGTAATCCTATCATATCCCTAACCGACTTGTTAGAAGATATGTAATCCCTAATCTTTAGGAATGATCCAACAGATTGTTCTAGATTTGACATAATCTCTCTCTCTCTTTTGTGTGTGTGTGTTCAGATAATGAGCAATGGGATATACAAGAGCCCGGTTCATAGAGTGGTGACTAATAGAGAAAAGGAGAGGATATCTGTGGCAACGTTTTGCGTTCCAGGTAAAGAAAAAGAGATTCAGCCTGTAGATGGGCTTGTGTCTGAGGCAAGACCAAGATTGTATAAAACAGTTAAGAAGTATGTGGAGCTCTACTTCCAGTACTATCAACAGGGTCGAAGACCAATGGAAGCTGCATTGATCTGATAATACTTTTCAAATCGTCTTTTTCGTTTCATAATGGAATTTGTTTCTTTGGTTACTTTTATCTTTAAAAGAGACATTGCTTTGTTTGTTAGAATATGTAAGGCTGCATTGTGTTTTGCTGCAATTCTGAGATAATAAAGAGAGAGTCTAAAGTGGATTTTCCCATATCAACTGCTACTTGAAACACATCTCCAATATATTAACTAAAAATCATTTTAACAAAATAACCTTATGTTTACATGAAATATTACATCAGTGACATGCTTACGTGTCGTCGCCAGAGTGATTCTCAGGAAATATATTTTATATGATATTAATTACTAAATTAATTACATAATATGTCATTAAATCAATCATATATAAACTGCTTTTATTTTAAAAATTATAATCTTACCTAAATTAGATTTATTTATTTATGGAAGATCGAATAAGTAAATATTCTACAAAATTATAGCTGATTTATTGTTTCCTAAATTTGATTAAATCGAGTAAGTAAATATTCCATAAAATTATAGCTGATTTTATTGTTTTCTAAATTTGGTTTTTAAAATTTTATTTTAAAAATATATTGTTTTAACTAAATAATTAATTAGTAACATAAATATGTAAAAATCTTAATTTTAAATTTTAATTATTTATACAATAATTTACTATTAAAATATTTAGAAATGTTTATTTAATTTTTTAATTTTTAAAAAAAATTATAAACATCTTATCCCGCACGCGGGAATTACCTAGTTAACATTAAACATGAGAAATATTTCCATAATAAATCATTGGAAGTTAAGTAATTTCCATATCCACTTTTAATACGAAAACAGAGTTTAACACGAAAACAGAGCTATAACACGAAAACTTTTCAAGTTCTTCAAATCTTTGAATACCAAAGCTATATTGCCTAGAGAAGAAGAGCGTCTTCATTAAGCCTTCATACGAATTGCATGTGATCATCTGAGTGGTTGCGTTGTAGAATTATCTATGCGAGGATATCGATGCTGATGATGATGATGGTGTGTTTCTAAACCTTGTCGGCACGAAAATAGACCTTGTTTTCAAACGTGCTTCTTTTGCATATTAAAGTAATGTTATCTTTGGGTTTGGTTACCAAACAGACAAGAAAGTCAAGATCGTCGTTGGTCAGTCTTTAGTCCCAAAGCTCATCAAATTCAAGATCCTCTAAACTCAGTACCAACAATGGAGAAGCCAAAGTTGAAGACTGTCCAAGAGGTAGTTGCAGCCGGCGAAGGACTACCGGAGATATATCTCCACGCACCCACAAGCGACGGCCAAAGTCAACCTCTTAACGATTCGGTGCCGGAGATGGATATTACGGCCATCGATCTCAGTCTTCTCCTCTCTCCTTCTGAAGCCAGTCTAGAAGAGTTGAGTAAACTTAACTCGGCGCTCTCTACATGGGGCGTTGTTCAGGTTTGCGTTTTGACCCTCTTAATTATTGATGATCAGAGTGTTGAAGTTCAGTTGAAATCATGGTATTTGAGTTCTTATTGATGCAGGTGATGAATCATGGAATTACAGAAGCGTTCCTCCACAAGATTTACAAGCTAACCAAGCAGTTCTTTGCACTTCCGACCGAAGAGAAACAAAAGTACGCGAGAGAGATTGGTAGTATCCAAGGATATGGAAACGACCTGATTCTGTCTGATGGTCAAGTTCTCGAGTGGGTCGACCGTTTGTATATCACTACTTACCCTGAAGATCAGCGACAACTTAAGTTCTGGCCTGAAGTTCCCACCGGATTCAGGTAATATCCATACGTTTCAATTTCAACAGCATCTTGGTTCGTTGACTCTCGTAATTTTTACAATCGCTTTCTTCAGGGAAACTTTACATGAATACACAATGAAGCTACATCTAGTGATCAAGCAATTCTTTAAAGCCATGGCTGGATCGTTGGAATTGGAAGAGAATTGCTTTCTAGACATGTGTGGAGAAAATGCTACGATGGAGACAAGATTCAACATGTATCCTCCATGTCCGAGGCCGGAAAAGGTTATTGGGGTTAAACCGCATGCTGATGGCTCGGCTTTCACTCTTCTCTTACCGGACAGAGATGTCGAAGGGCTTCAGTTCCTCAAAGATGGGAAGTGGCATAAAGCTCCTATAGTTCCTGATACAATTCTGATTAATGTAGGAGATCTGATGGAGGTAATCAATCATGTAGATATATGCATATGACTTTAAAAGATTGATTGGTTTAGATTTGACATATATAATCTCTTGTGTGTGTTCAGATAATGAGCAATGGGATATACAAGAGTCCGGTTCATAGAGTGGTGACTAACAGAGAAAAGGAGAGGATATCTGTGGCAGTGTTTTGCGTTCCGGGTGATGACAAAGAGATTCAGCCTGTAGATGGACTTGTGTCTGAGACAAGACCAAGATTGTATAAACCAGTTAAAAAGTATGGGGAGCTCTACTTCAAGTACTATCACCAAAGTCGAAGACCTATTGAAGCTGCATTGATCTGATAATACTTTTCAATTCTCTCTCTTTTGGTTTCACAAATGAATCTGTTTCTTTCGTTATTTGATCCTTTATAAGAATATTACCATTGCTTTGTTTGTTGGAGTGTGAGAGTGCATTGTGTTGTCAGTTGTGTTACAACTTAGAGAAAATAAAGAGAGTCTAAAGTAGATTTGAAACACATCACGCCTAAACATTGAGAAATATTTCAACACATGTCAAAGAAAAACACAAGGAACAAAAGAAGTCATTTGAAGTTATGTTACTTCCAAATCCAGTTCTAACACTAAAACAGAGTTAACACTCAAACTTTTCAAGTTGTTTAAACCTTTGAATATTCAAAGCTGTATTTCTTGAGCAATTTCCTCTGCCTGGAGAAGAAGAGACTACTCATTAAGCCTTCAAACGTGGGATCTCTTGAAGTTTAGCAAGAAAAACACATAGCCTGTGATAATCTGAGTGGCTGCGCAAAAGAAGCTAATTGGTGCCATTACCTTCCACGAGAAATCCCAGAAAGTAAGGCGAAAGAAGAGCCCAACCCAACTTGGGAAGAAAACCATGCAAGACCACACCAGAGAATCCTCCTGACTTGTCTATGAGCGAGGATATCGATATTTTCCATCTTCGCCTTGAGCCGTTTAAACTCCTCCTTCATTGGGTTATCCTCCAGATTAAGAGCAATATTCGCTGCCTTTCTAATCTTTTCCATCACCTGCAGGAAATAGTAGATCAGACAACAAATGACGATGATGATGGTGTTGTTCTATTCTAGAACTTCTAGATACCTTGTCGGGACGAAAATAGACCTGTCCTGGAATAAAATAACGATTTCGGCATCGTCGAGGAGACGAGCAAAAGCACGAGCCTCTTTAAGAGATATAGCGATTCCTAAACTCTGGGATGTCTCAAGTAGAGTGTTGCAAGGAATCGTTTCCTTGTCGTTTGTTCTTCCAAGCAGCTTCTTCTTCAGCTTCTCCACATCCACAAAGCTCAGTTGCTTCTATCTCTTTCTTGTCAATGTTCTCGTTCGTCGTCTCTAGTTGGACCTTAGAGCTCCGGAATCTAGTTAAACCGGTTCTTATTGTTGGAGTTTTATTCTGCTTCTTTCTCTGTGTTTCTTTGTGCACAAATCAGAAGCAAAAGAATTCTTTTTATGCGATATAATATAACATTTATGTAAGTAACCGTAACCGTTATTATATAACATTTGAAACTCAATTATATGCTAACACTCCCTCTTAATTGAGTTTCCGTCTAACACCAATCTTCATCTTTGATTTTTGGTGATTCTTCATTTGCACTAAAGAGCGTGTGCTTTCCGACAGCATCATCTTCAAACTCAATTGTGCTTCTTTGTGTCTTTTCCTATGACACTCTCTTGAGAAATGCCAACTCTTCCATGGTTGTAGCATTCTCTCTTTGTTCCTTAACTTTTGTTCTAATACGCCGTACTCTTCCAACGGTCGGCTTTCGTGTGGTTGTCTCTCTAACAAAACTCACACCGCTTTTTGCCTTTGCCTTGAACATTGAACGCTCCTTTCGTCATGTTCTCGCTGCAAGCTTCCACACGTTCTTCGTGTGCCTTTAGAGTTCTCCTTGACTCTAATACTCTCAATGAAGTCAAATCTTTTGTTTGCTTCAACACAACCACTATGCTGCCACATCTCTCTGTGAGAGATATGAGAAGTTTTGGACAATTTTATAGTCCATCTTCTCTCCACCATAGACTCTTAATTAAATTCTCAAATCAATTAGATCTCCCATGTAAAACTCTCTGTTTTCACCTTCTCTTTGTTGCGACGTTGTTGCCGTCATCATAATACTTTTGTTTTTCTCTTGGGCCTTCTTCTTTATCTCCACCTTAGGCACCGTCACAGTCAAAACACCGTTCTCCATGGAAACCATGACTTGATCCATCTTCACACGATGCAACGTGACCTGCTTCTCATCTTTCTCCACGTTTCTCTCTCCGTTTATCTTAAGCACATTGTCGTCATCTATCTCCACTTTAACCTCCTCTAGTTCTTCATCCTCAGCAGATCCGTCTTGAATGTTCATGCCTCTGGCATCTCTTTCCAGTCCACACGTGGGTTCACATCATAGATGTTTCTCCGAAGAGCGAAGACAGGAATTGCAGATCCTTGAACGGATCACAAACGTCGAGTGACAACAAATCGAAGTTGTTGTTGCTTTGTCTTTTCCGATTTTTCAACAACTTCGATTTCAACTTCTATCTATGTGCTTGAACTGGCCCTCAAATCGATAAAGCTCTGATACCATGTTGGAGTTTTATTCTACTTCTTTCTCTGTGTTTCTTTGTGCACAAATCAGAAGAAAAAGAATTCTAACGTAGGAACCACGTTATTCTTAAATAAATGATAAATCTCACTTTTACACGACAATCTCAAAGTCTTAATATAGACTTTGAAACAGTACGAATAAAACAACACGACTTTTGACTTTAACTAACATACGTAACTGTTTTTTTGGTCGTCACATACGTAACCGTTATAATATAACATTTGAAACTTAATTATATGCTAACACTTATGGGGTTGGCTCTACTCATGGAAGACGGACGCCTGAGCAGTCTTGCTCCTGCTGACCACATGATCTTCTTTTCTCTCGCATTCTTTCTCGTTTCAAGATTCCTTTTTAGTCTTTCTTTAATAGGAAAAAATTAAGAAAGCAAGAGTGGTCCCTATCTTAAAAGCAAGAACTTCCTAGGATGCCCCCAAAAAGTTTTAAGAAAGGAATGTGCCGAGAGAGTCTGATCCAAAGATTCAAGTTTGAAGATGGTTTTTCTGTTTCCCATAGTCTGGTGGTCTTATCCGATGTGTCGGGGTTCGAACCTAAAAGTTCTTGGTGACTTACGAAGGGTTAGCCAGTGCAGTGGTCCATAGTTTGAAGATGGTTTAATTTGGTAGAAATAGTTTTGTTTTGGGTTATACTGTTAGATAACCAATTCTTTTAGCAAAATTGTTAAATAACATAGTGAAAAAATGTAAATAAGTGATATTTTTTTGGGAACTTTATAAATAACTAACATGATATGATGTAAAATATCAAGATATTTTGTTAAAAATATGATCCATTTTATTAAAAAAAAACAGAGGCGATAAGAGGGAAAAATGATGGATTTCCCACATCTAGGGCTGTTACTTTAAAATAATCTGTAAAATTTTACGATGTGACTTTTATTTTTTAAATAAGGCTGTGACTTTAAAAAAGTTTAAAAACTTGGATGTGATATTTTTGATGTTCAAGGCATTTCTGTTTAGTATGAATCAATGAAATAGTTATTCTGTGTTAAAAAAAAAAAAAGTTTAAAAATCTTGAATTTGGGGCTTTAAAAAACACACAAACGTAGAGAAAAAAGAAGTTAGGGCTGTGGGAGATTTTATGGGTTGGGAGAAATTTTAGGGTGGTTAAAACTTGACTGGCAAAATAATTGGCTGTGAAAACTTTTATTTGTTTTAAAGTTTCTAAAGGCCTTAAAGCAACACTACCAATCGGTCCTAATAAGATCCTTGTTATTAAAAATATGATCCATTCAGATTCGACCATGCTGAAAAAAGTAAAAGTCATCACCCGAATGAGAGAAACACTATCTCTTTATCGGAGTACAAAAAGAAGTCGTAGTATTAGACTCTTAGTAATGAATCTCTATGATATATTAGATTTCGACATAAAAATAACATGACATAAAAAAAAACAAACATGTGTTTCGTAATAATTAAATGATAAAAGTAAAAAATATTTTCTCTATTTCTAATTATTAGAAAAAAAATTGTTTCAAAAAATAGTTTTGAAAGAATTTTCTATGATTTTTTTATTAGTTAATGATGGTGAATTGTAAACTTCAAGAAAAATAATTGAATACTATTGGTTTAGAGTTATAAAAAAATTGTTAATCACAAAAAATAATGTATTTATATATGTGAAAAACTTAAAATTTGGATTAATTAAGAACATAGGAAATAAAACATTCGGTTAAACAAACTAAATATTTTAGAAATCATGACATGGATAAAATAAAAACATATTAGTAATCTTTTATTAATTATCATGTTATTAATTATTATTATTGTTATCAAGTGCAATTAGTCAAATTATTTTGCATAATTGTCGATATAATATACTCTTCTGTCAAAAGTTGTAGGTTTATTTTAGTTTTCCAGGAAATGAAAGATTATAAAAATGAACGGCAAAAAAAAAGAATAGTGAAAAAATCGACGATTCTGGATATTCGAATCTTTGAAACCGTATATTCCAAAAAAAAAAGACGCGATTCTGACGGCTGTAATGTCATCATCATTCAACGACAACCAGTCTTCTCTGTTTCTCTTCCATGTTTCTCTCTTACAATATCAATCCTTCACCCTAAACCATCTCTTTCTCTCCTCGGAAAGTTTCCCTTCTCCGGTGCTGAATCGCCGTGGGAAGGAGATCTTTCCGGGAAAGTCTCCGTTTTGTTTCTCCTAAACAGCTCAGAGTCTCGTCTCTTCTCCTCCTTTGTAAATGGCGACGACGGTCATGTCCCTTGCAGAGAAAGTGCTCGAACGAGTCTACGGGAGTTCCAAATCCGCAGTTCCCGTAGCAGGCGGCGACGGCGAAATGGCTCAACGTCATACCCATCATCACATTCACCGTATCAAAAGCTACGACGACAGCGACGATGATGTCTGTTACAGCGACGAGGATGAATCAGCAATGGAGCTTGTCCAGATCGGTGCTGAGAGGACGAAGAACGTCTTGATCCTCATGAGCGACACTGGTGGCGGACACCGTGCCTCCGCTGAAGCCATTCGTGACGCTTTCAAGATCGAATTCGGAAATAAATACAGAGTAAAGAACAATGCTGAGAAAATTGTAGTTCATTCTCACTCTAAAAGAATTGGTTTTTGATTTTGGTGGGGTTTTGACAGATAATTGTGAAGGATGTGTGGAAGGAATACACAGGGTGGCCATTGAATGATATGGAGAGATCATATAAGTTCATGGTGAAGCATGTGCAGCTATGGAAAGTTGCTTTTCACAGCACATCTCCCAAATGGATCCACTCTTGTTATCTAGCAGCCATTGCTGTCTATTACGCTAAGGAAGTAGAGGCGGGTTTAATGGAGTACAAGCCGGAGATAATCATAAGTGTTCATCCTCTGATGCAACATATTCCACTGTGGGTTCTTAAATGGCAAGAGCTACAGAAAAGAGTCCTCTTTGTCACCGTTATTACTGATCTCAACACTTGTCATCCTACTTGGTATATATTTTTAGCTTGGTTTTGTCTTTGAGAGAAGATGGTAGCTGCAAAGAATTTTTGTTTTTAATCTTCTGTGGTTTAGGTTTCACCCAGGGGTGAATAGGTGCTATTGCCCGTCTCAAGAAGTGGCAAAAAGGGCGTTATTTGATGGGCTTGATGAGTCTCAAGTCCGTGTCTTTGGTTTACCGGTGAGGCCATCTTTTGCACGAGCGGTTCTGGTGAAAGATGATCTAAGAAAGGAGCTTGAGATGGATCAAGATCTTCGTGCGGTTCTACTGATGGGAGGAGGGGAAGGTATGGGTCCTGTGAAAGAAACAGCCAAAGCTCTTGAGGAATCGTTGTATGATAAAGAGAACAAGAAGCCCATTGGGCAAATGGTTGTTATCTGTGGACGTAACAAGAAGTTGGCATCTGCGTTAGAAGCCATTGAATGGAAGATTCCTGTGAAGGTATACATGATTTAAACAAACCTCTTAGGCATTATTAAAGGTTCATAGGTTTCAAGACTCGAGATTTTATGGATATTGACATTATAGGTTCGAGGATTCGAGACTCAAATGGAGAAATGGATGGGAGCTTGTGACTGCATCATCACAAAAGTAAGAGGAACAGAACAATCTCACCCTTGTTTTAATCACCATTCACCGCTTGGGGCAGAACATTCGGTGTTTCGGTTTTTATGCCTGCCTCTATTCACCAAAATGTTCATAAGCTAAGTGTCCTACGAATCTTGCAGGCTGGACCGGGAACAATTGCTGAATCGCTGATTCGATCACTTCCAATCATCCTCAACGATTACATTCCTGGACAGGTAGGTTGAGACTTGTATGTTTAATGTAACCAGCTCATATATATATATAAATTCTCAAATCAATTACACTTGAAATCAAACAGGAAAAAGGGAATGTGCCATATGTAGTGGAGAATGGTGCAGGAGTGTTCACAAGAAGTCCCAAAGAGACAGCTAGAATCGTTGGGGAATGGTTTAGCACAAAGACAGATGAGCTGGAACAAACTTCAGACAACGCACGTAAACTAGCTCAGCCTGAGGCAGTCTTCGACATTGTCAAAGACATTGACGAGCTCTCGGAGCAACGAGGTCCTCTTGCTAGTGTATCTTACACTCTTACCTCTTCCTTTGCCAGTTTAGTTTGATGTCTCACATGTCTATATTAACATGTCTCCCTTATTAGTGGTTCCTTCTCTGTTCTTTTTTCTTTCCTTGATTTTTTGTCTAATTTTTTATATTATTTATTTGTTGATTAAAGTTGTATGTATTATTATATAACAAAATTAAGCAAAAAGTTCATGATATCTTTGCATTATTGTTAGCCTATTACAAAAAGTTTAAGATTCAACGAGAGATTAATGTGCCATTATACTTGTTCATATAGGATAACAGAGACCTAGAAGAAATGGAAACTCATAATTATTTCACATTATTATTGATTTTGTCAATATTTCACATTATTTAAAACAGGCTTATACATTATTAGTATATGTTACATTTTCACATAAACTACTTATACATTATTACTTATTAGTATATGACACACATGAGTTCCAGAGGCTTAGGATCTTGAAAGCCATGGTAAAAGCAGAGAACTAACCTTTTTATTTCCGTTTGCAGAAAATTGCAGGCTCTTATTAGTTAGTATTTTTTTATATACAAACCATCACCCTGTTGAAGCCTTCTCATTCTTCATGATCATATGGAAAGATTTGACTCTATCTTCCCCAACGATCTCTCTAAGAACATCATCTTCAATCTTCTCCGCTTGCCATAGAGACGGATCCTCAACAAACTCTTCACTGAATATCATACTCGAGACCCACTCTTTCCATGTCGTTCTCCTGTACTTGTCTTCCTCTAATGTTCCTCTAGACAAGAGCTGATAAACATAAACAACTTTCTGCTGTCCCGGTCTGAATGCACGAGCTATCGCTTGCTTTGTCTTTGAAGGGTTCCATTCCGAGTCGAGCATTATCACCCGTGAAGCAGCGGTTAGACTAATTCCTTCTGCGCAAGCTGTGATCGAGGCCAGTAGGACTCGGGAAGGGTTTCCCAGTTCTTCAAATTTGTCAATCACTCTACCTCTCTCGAACAGCTCTAGATCACCGGTTAAGGTCAAGATCTCTCTGCCTCTTTGCCACCTGAAAACGTTCTCAAACAGTTCGATAAACAGACGGATTGGTGCTATGTTGTGGCAAAAAATCAAGATCTTCTCCCTCTTGACCACTCGGTAGACAAGGTTTAGCACAAACATGACTTTAGATCCTTTCTTTGCGTCGTGCTTGAGTTTTTCGATCTCAAAAAGTTCTTGTGGGTTGAAGAATTTTGTGCAACAGTTTGAGGTCTTGACCAACCAAGGATGTATAGCTGCCAATGTGATCTGAAGCTCGACCTCGAGTGGAAACCCGTAATAAGTCTTTATTACATCCTGAAGTTTTGTGAGTATCTTATGCTGTAAATCCGTCGAGTTCATCAACAATGTATAGATCTGTAGACCGGGAAGAACATCACCACTTCCACTTCCACTGCCTTCATAATTATCAATGAAACTACTAGTCATATTCTTCAACATATTGAGACCCTGAAGGCGTTCATCTCCCACGCTCGCATCAATCTTCTTGGCAATTATATCGATGAAGAATTTACGAGCTCTATTCTCGAGCAAGTGAGGCGCCTTATTCACACCTTGATTGGTCTTGAATTTCTGATCTAACTCCATTAGAACCTCATGAATAAACTTGGGTCTAGCCAAACACAGCGTGTTGAAGTACTCACAAAAGTTGTTCTGGAACAAAGTACCCGAAAGAAGTATCCTTAAGTCAGTACCAACTTTCATCAAGGCCTTGCGTAACCTCGACTTGGTACTCCTCGGGTTATGTCCTTCATCAAGAACAAGAAGCCCGGGACTCTCTCTTAGCACTTTAGCCATGTATTTCCGGTGAGCAAACTTCGAGTCTTCCCTCATCAAAGTCAGGAACGAGGTGTAACCCATTACAAGAACACTCGGATGCGCGTGCCATTTCTGTATTTTTTCTAAGCAATCAAGAACATGCATAACATCTTGGCTCGGTTTCGGAACTCCACTGAGCTGAATCGTGCTGTTCTGCTTAAAGGTACAGTAGGTTCTTCGACCGTGGATCAAATGAACTGGAACTGGGATCTCCCATTTGATGAACTCCTTGTACCAAGTGTAGAGAGTTGTTTTAGGAGCAAGAACCAAAGGTCTCTTCCCAGGAAATAGCTTCAAGTAGCTTGTGAGGAAAGCAATGATTAGGAAAGTTTTACCAGCTCCTGGAGAATGAGAGATCACACAACCACCTATGTTATCCGAAGTGGGATCCATAAGTGCGGGTTCCACAGATCCTGCTAGATTTCTCCAGAGAAACTCGAAAGCTCGTTGTTGATGCATATGTAGTTTTCTCTTAAGCTGAGGTATTAATGCCCAAACGTTGTCACTTTCTTCAGCCGCAAGCGTTTCCGAAGAATCACTTGACATAGTGAAATCTTCAGTCTCAGCTTCTTTGTGGCTCAATTTAGTCTTTATGTCATCTTCTTTGATCTGCTTAGTCTCTATGGTCCATTTCTTATGTTCCGCCTATTTAAACCAAACCATGAAATGCAATCATTTACAAGCAAAGTAACATTATGCATTTGTAAGTTGTGAGTTTCACTTACGAATGGTGCAGAAACATGTTTTATCTCAGTTCCTACATGACCACATAACCTGCAGCACAGCCCAATTTCTTCGTCCAGCCTATAATCGTGTTCACAACCACTTCTCGCTTTTTCGAAAGCCTCATTGTCCACTCTTGCCTAGAGATTTTGATACACCACAACAATGGAATTAGCGATCACAAGCTTACATAGTTTTGGAATATGAGATGTTTCAAAGAGAATTATACCTCGTTGTCATCAAGAATGTAAGAAGAAGCTAAGCAGAGTTCCATTTCTCTCCATAACATTTCGTTCTCTGAAGTCTCTCCCTCATCATCCTCATTAGAGGTCTGTTCCATATCCCTGTGCAATTTAGATACGAAATTTGTCTTTTTGAACTCCTCCCACTGGTCAACAACATTGGTGGGCTCGTCCTTGGCTGCAATTGTTACCTCAATGTTGTTCATGTATGTATCTATCAGCTTGTTGTATGCACCTGCACTCAATGTTACTTTCTTAAAGACCCGTGGTTCCTCGGAATCCTCAGTTTTTGGAGCAACTGACCGCGATGATCGGGATATTCGTTTTTGAACCGACTTCACATGGTTAGGACCTTTCCAACACAGATCAGCTTCCATCATCTCTTCCATTTCCGTCATTTTCTTCCCGTATTTCACGGCTTTACTTCGGTGCTTATCAATCTCATCAAAGTACCGACTTCTTGAGAAACTGCCAACCCCACCCAAACAGTTAGCATTAAGACCAAACTGTTCCAGCGGTATAGGTTCAAATACAGGGGTGAAAGGAATAACCGAAAGCTTGGATTTTTGCTCTTTTCGACCAAATCGGCGTACTCTCTTCTTGTCTTCGAAAACAATCTCACCATCTCTACTTTCCAGCATCTCTTCTTGAGAATTAGTTATTCGTTTCTTGAACAAACACGATAATGGTACGTACAAATCATCATTAGTATCACCATCTTCATCACTATCTTCTTCTTTGTCCTCACTCTTTACATTAACAACAGGCCATTTTTCATACCGGTATGGCATCATCCGCACCCAACCGTCATTTGTATCTGGCTGATAATCACATCCGGTATATCTATCCGGTCTCACATTTCTTCTCTTGGACCGACGCAGTTCCACTACCTCATCTTCTTCAGGATAAACATCAGTTTCTTGCTTTATTTCAGGATCTTGAGAATCATCGACTATATCCGCCAGATTAAACTGAACCACTTTTGATAACGAAACACCGTCTTCCATGGTAATATTCATCGAACTCATAGAACTGCTAGAGCCTTCATCTGTTATAATCTGATAAACCATCTTGGTTTGCACTGTTCTTATGTGAAACACAATGCTTTTCATAATTGAAGTAACAGTCAACCACGAAAGATCCGGCAAGAAATTTCCCAACGACAGTCTTGTTTTCATCAACGAAGTGCAGTCCTCAGAGAACTTCCACCTGTAGAACTGATCAGTACTTTGTTCCTTGTAAAACTTCTGGAGAATAGAGATTTGGTTTAGACCGATGAGCACATAATCTTTATTTATTCTTTGTTTCTCAGAACCAATGCAGCCTTGATCTATGTAAATTCTGACATAGATCTTGCAAGAGCATTCAGACTCATGAGGGTTCCTCTCTATAGAAACAACCCTCGCATCAACCCAAACCTATGCAAGAAACAGATGCAGAGTATTTGATGAGTTTGAAGATGCAGAGTATATGAAGAAAAATGAATCAAAGTTTAATCAATTCAAGCAATTTCAGCTACATATACCGGTTCCAAGTCATCCTCATGGAGACAATAGAGAACACAAACATCGATATCAGGCCGAAGGAAACAGATACAGTCGCTCAAAGCCGCCTTTCTTGATCGTAGACGAAGCCTTTGGAAGGGACGGATATCTTCCAACACATAACCATTCTCTAACAGACGTATTGTCATCCTTCCATCTTCGATCCTTATGTATTCCACAGCCTTCCATGTACCCGAGCAGAAGAACTCGAAAGCTAAGAGTAAAAACCGATATTAAGTCAAAAACATTGTTCTCCAATATTCCAAGAAATCCAATCCACACTTCGGAATTTTAATCCAACAATAATTAGCGTCTCTCATTTGCAAATAAATAGGTCCAACTTCTCAAAATACTCAAAATACTCAAATTTGTATTTCTTTTAAGTTCAGCTCTGTGGCTCATGGTTCGATTTATACATGAAAAAGATTGGCAATGAACTGCACTAACTTGCACCTAAATCAGCACAGAAGAAAATCTATAAAAGGGCAATTAAACTACACTTACGGCATGGATCAAATGGATGCTTCAAACCATAGAAACGTCTTTTTTTCATCTTTATAATCTTTTGGATCAGTCAACCAATCACATTGTTCTGCGTACCATAAGTAAAACGAAAACCCAAAAGTCAGATGCATATCTTCATAGCAATAATAACTCAAAGATCAGCAGAAAAGGACATAACAGAGTGCTCTGCTCTTATGAGCTGTACTGACTCGTTGCAGACTGGATCAAATAAGGTAACCAGTAAATTTCAATCTTATGCTTGTTGATTGAGGGAAAGGCTAAGTGCATCTGTGCATGTAATCAAAATTTGGTTAGAATTAGAATGATGCTCTATCTTTCCAAATCACTTCACATTTCGTCGATGGACAAAACCAAGAAATCTATTCTCAAATGCACAAAAGGAACAGAGAACTCTGTACATATGATAATTTCATCATTACTACCAGCACCATCCATCTAACCAAACCTACGTAGTACGCACGATGCAACTCAAATTTTACGTTAAGAATCGAAAAAGTCCACAAATGTTTACATTTGTTTTTTTAGGTAAAAACAAAACCCAGATTAAAAAGGTAAAATTTAAACAGTAACAATTCCCCTAGTGATCAACAAAACCCAGATATCTAACCAAAAAGAAATATATATATATATATATATAGCTCAAACCAAAAAAGTAACAGTAAAGGCGATGATTCTTGAGTCTGATTCAAACGCAAGCGATCATGATCGTGATGCTTATACCCAAGCAGCAACAAGAGAGACAAACAAGACACAGATCGAATCCAAGAAACATAACGAGATGATCGAAGATCAGAGTCAGTGAGTAACCTTGGAAACAAAACCAGATTGTGCAGTAAAATGGAGACCAAGAGCGACAATTCACTGTTCCATGATTCAAGGACAATGGAGGTAAAAAATATGTAAAGAAAAAAGGACGGAGAGTTCAATACCACATTAGTTATTTCAGAATCCTTGGGTACTGTACAATGTTGCTTTATAAATATTTGAATCTAAAACAATCATATAAATATATTCCAAAACCAAAACCACTTTTAAAAACCTAAATCCATTTTTATGGATTTATTTTTTTTTGGAATAAAAATCTAAAACTATAAATTTTGAGTTTTAAAAAATTTTATTTAAGTTTTCATTTATACATGTCCTGTATTTGATAAAAAAATAGGAAATAGAAAACAAATTATTATTTTTTATTATCGTGTGTTTCTTTTATTATTTTTTTTAAAAATTATTAAACAAATTGATAAATCCTATATATATGTGATGAACAGAAGTTTAGTGAATACCATAAAACAAAGCCAGACTTCTTTATCTAAAATCTAATCGATCGTAAACATTTAAAGAATCATAAAAATATATAGATTTTTGTCATCTATATTTATTTTATTTAAGTTTTAAATTGTGTGTTTGTATTTTTCGTATTTTAATTTATTATTTATTTTAGTTAAATGAATTTTTAATAAATTTATTTTTTACTTATTAATGTATAGATAAAATATTAATATATAATAGACAATAATATTCACCAAATGTTTTGATATTTTAAAAGTCACATTTACCAATCATTTTTCATTTAATTATACACCCACAGATAAACCTCACTCCAAAGATTTAACCTAAAACTGTTCAAAATCTACACCCAAATTTCTACAAATATAATCTTAAACTACAGACATAAAATCTACTATAATCTTACACTAAAATCTTAAATTTATGACAAATATCACCCATTGTATAAAATTTGCATGAAATATGTAAACTAAACAAAAGAGAGTGAATGAGAAAAAAAAAAGGATTAAAAAGAAAAAGTGAGTCCACAACTGGACTGTTGGCAAACGAACCGAACAAGCGGACAGGGTTTAAGGAGAGAGGGTAATTTGGTAAATTATGGAATTTGCAACTTTAATGGGCTGTGATTTGTTATAATTTTATATCTGCTAGATAGATTTTCCGACACGAGAAAGTTTAGCTCTGAAAATTTTGTGGGGTCCACGGTGGAGATATGGTGGTAACTCTTTGACAACGAGTGTTCTAGAGAGATCACGGGTGACCTACGCTATTCCAGAATTATTTTAACAAAATAATTTTATGTTTACGTGTAATATTATATCAATGATATCGTATCGTCGCCAAAATAATTCTCAGAAAATATATTTTATAGGACATTAATTATTAGACTAATTACATAATACGTCATTAGATCAATCATATATAAACTGTCTTTATTTTAAAGATTATAATCTTATCTAAATTAGCTGTATTTATTTATGAAAAATCGAATAAGTAAATATTTCATAAAATTATAGCTGATTTTATTATTTTCTAAATTTGATTAAATCGAGTAACTAAATATTTCAAAAAATTATAACTGATTTTATTGTTTACTAAATTTGGTTTCTAAAATTTTATTTTAAAAAGATAATTGTTTTAACTAAATAATTAATAAGTAACATAAATATATAAAAACCTTAATTTTAAATTTCAATTATTTATATAATAATATTCTATTAAAATATTTAAAAATATTTATTTAATTTATTAATTTTTTAAAAAATATTATAAATATTTTATTCTGTGTATATCAGAAAAAACATCTAGTATAACTTAATAGTAGAGGTAGTAGTGTACACTAAAAAGGTAAAAAAATATTGAAGGGCAAAGTCTGGCTAGGTCTACAAGAAGTGAAGGGTCTCACTCAGCAAAACATAAATCGAGGTATTGCATTCATCTTAGAACACAATGTTTTCATTACGATTTCTCTGTTTATTTATCTTTGTTTATCTTTCGCTATTTCAACTACTTTAATAGTAACATTTTTGAACTATTATGTTTGTTGTCTCTGACAGTGTGAACAATGGTAATTTTTTTTTTTTTTTTAACTCCAACCACAAGTCTTTTGTATAATACTGGAAATTGGAATACATCATAATCCACGAAGCAGCAACCATGAAGACACTGAATCATCAATAATAGCAAAGTAGATAGGGCATAAGGTTATATATATAGCAAAGTAGATCTAAAAGTTATATTTAAAAAAAAACGAAAAATGGAGTACATATGAAAATATTATATTATCTAAATCGCTATCGTCTCTCTGTTTGTTTATCTTTTGCTATTTCAATCACTTTAATGATATCTTTAAACTACTGTTTCAAATCTAATTTTACCCAAGACAATATTAAATTTGTATAACTAAATCACCATTTTTTTATTATAAAAGTTTGAGGGGTAAGTGTCACTCGTTTCTTTTTTCACTCAGATGCGCCAGTGAATGTGAATTTACATCACTCCACACTCAAGTGGTTCTTCGCTTCTGTTGAAACGCAATTATGGATTTGACTAGAGACTTGATAGACCAAAACTCTTCCTACGCTACTCTTACCAATCAATAAAACCCCAATATCCAATAACCATAAAATTTTCAAATAAAGAAAGTACCGAAAACTACATATAATTACATATACTTCAAAAAGAAATGATTTTTATAAAAAAAAATTATATAATTAATTCATGTTATTTTGATCTCTAAAAAAAAAAAACCTTTAACAAAAGCTTACTTTTTATAAACTAAAAGAAAATTAGACTACACAACTTTTCTAACCAATAATAATTTTTTTAAGTGTCACAATCTTTTTTGAGATAATTGCGGAAAATGCCACAAAAATACTGTGCATGTATTGGTGGAATGACGATTTTGACCTCGGCTATAGAATTGGCAGATTTAATTTTTTTCCTCCTTATCTTCCTGCATGCGATTGGATGCTAGACAATTTTGAGCAGCAATTTCTATGGACGGAAACTGTCTTGTTCTGTAATTAATGATTTCAAATTTTAGGTTAAGCGCTGCATTTGAATATTAGTTTAATTTCTAATTAGCTTAAACTTTTTGCTTTTTTCTCGACGAACTTAGGTTCCCTAATTTGGTTTGTGTTTTCAATGGACTAGATTTAAATTCATGATGTCGGGCCATATGGAGCTATTAATTTCTCTCTTGTAGATTCCGTTTCGTTGGCAGTCCAGTTAATGCTGCTCCTAGCCTTTTGTATTGATTTAATGATCCTCGACAGAGCGGTGGTAGCAGGAGCGAAGGTATTTTGGCAATTGTGGGGGAATGGGTCTGCAACGATAATTTTTCTTGGAATTTTGTCGTTAGTACGAAGCACCTGTCGTGATGCATTAGATGGAGAAGTGATATTTGTTTCAGGGAACTTATCGAGGAAATCAAATCTTTCTTCCGTGTTGAGCGCGAGAAAACGTCTTTGCAGCTCAGTTTTTGGTTTCCTGAAGATGGTATTATATTTACGCAGGGGAAAATACCTCTGACAGCCATTGATTCCGATTTAGACCTGCTTCACTTTTAAAAAAATTGGCAGTTCTTGGTGGCTGTCATATCAATGTTTCGTTAGTTGAAAATGTGGAGGATCCATCTGAAGAAATGGGAAAATCGCGTGTTGATATTGCTTTGGTCAGACAGGTTGAAGATGTTTTGTGTAATGTTGATTCGTCAGATATTGATGATGAGGTTCTGTTGGAATTTGTTGAAATGGTTGAAGAAGAATATAGGCGTAAAGTTAATTGCAAGGTGGAGAAAAACTGTGGACAAGATGGTGATGGGGCCAACAACAAGTAGGGATCTTATGTTGGGTTACCTACGGACAAAAATTGTGGACAAGATGGCGTTGTGGCCATTGAAGAAGTGGGGAGTAAATGAGTGAAATTTGCTTCGTCTATTCCAGATGGTATCATATCCGCAAGCCAGGTGGGTTTATGCTCTAGTCCAACCGAATCTCAGTCGGATCCCTATTTTGATGCTTGGTCTGATTTAATTGATAGAGAACAAGAATCTCTTCTCTCCAACAATCCTGATGGTGGGCGGGATAACCGAGGAGAAGTTCAGTTCCAAGGTGTTACCTCCTTCGAAGTCGGAGAGACATCAGCTGTTCCCTTGGCCGACGACCATCTTTCTGATTTTGAACCCCTTGGTTTTAGTCTTGGAATTGATGCGGAGGGCTATTTGTTGGATGAGGCTATTCCAGAGGAGAATATTACGGATCTTTCTTGTGATATTGAAGAAGATCGTCTCCTTCTCATTTTCGCCATAATAGACGAGGATGGTGAGTTGATGAACGATGCTCCTCCCTGCTGCGATAACCTGACATGTCTACCCCTATAGGAGAGAAACATGGACTTGAAAATGTCCGATGATTCAATATACGTAGGCAGAATATATGCGTCGAAACCAGATTTGCATAAATCATTGTCATTGTATGCAATGAAAAGATTGTTTAGCTTCCAGATCTCTAAATCCGATGCAGGGCGAGTAATTGCTAATTGTGTGGATCGAAATTGTTCTTGACGAGTCTATGCGGTTGCTCACAAGGATTCTAAAAATTTTGAGGTTCAAACTGTCCAGTTGAAGCATTCATGTGATGTTGCGGCCAAGTCTCGTTATTCAGAGAAGGCCACGTCCAAAATTTTAGGAGAGTTGTTACAACTCAAATTCGTCAATGGCAAGAAAAGACCTAGAGCATGTGACATCCCTGAGTTGATCTTAGCTGAACATAGAGTTGTTATTTCTTATATTAAGACGTGGAATGCGAAGGAGCTTGCTTTAACATCTGCTTGGGGCAATGATGAAGAAAGTTTTGGGTTTCTGTTAACGTATTTGCATCTTCTAAGAACGACCAACCCCGGTACAATCACATACATGGTGACTAGGAAAGATAGAAAAAGTAATACCCAATTTAAATATCTTTTCTTCGCTCTGTGTGCTTCAATTGTTGGCTACAAATATTTGAGAAAGGTTATTGTCATAGATGGGACTCAGATGAAGGAGAAATACAAAGGTTGTCTGGTTGCTGCAAGTTGCTAAGATGGAAACATGAAAATATTTCCATTGGCCTTTAGAGTTGTTGATGGGGAAAACGAACCAAGTTGGACGTGGTTTTTTAAAAATCTAAAAAAATTTGTTGCCGATGATAGTGACTTGGTGTTTGTTTTAGATAGGCATGCTGCTATTTATTCTGCTATCAGGAAAGTTTTCCCCACTTCGCATCATGTGGCATGCACCGTGCACTTGTGCCGCAACGTTGTGCAACGATTCAAAAACGAAGGACTTGCAGCTGTGGTGTCTAAAGTAGCTCGTGCCTATACAATAGGACACTTCCGTTATTGGTGGGTAGAGATTGAAAGAAAAAGTCCAAGCTGTGCGCATTACTTGCTGAACATTGGCCTACCACATTGGACCTTATCTCATTTTCCTGGTATGAGGAACAATATAATGACGAGCAACATTTGTGAATCTCTGAATTCAGCCATGAAAAAGGTAGTTGACTACCCTATAGCTTCCATGGTTGAATTCTTGAGGACCATGTTAATGCGGTGGTTTTGTACCCGGCGGGAGAAAGCGCAAAAAGCCAAGACTCGTTGCACTTCTGAGATTGAGAGGTTGTTGGTTGAAAACTATAATGAGTCCACCTCCTGTCTGGTGTTAGCAGCAAGTCAATGGGTTTATCAAGTTAATGACTCAGCTGGATGCGAATTCACTGTAGATTTAGACAAGAAGATGTGCTTTTGCTAGGTGTTTGATGTGACTATGGTTCCTTGTTCGCACGCCCTGGCGGCCCGACGTGTACGGTAGATGGATATTCATAACTTTGTTGGTGACTGTTATAGAGTTTCCCCGTGGCGTAAGTTGTACGAACCAGTTATCATGCCTATCCCTCGAGTCAGTGATGTTGATATACCAGAAGATATTTCAGGTGTAGTGGTTGAGCCTCCTTTAACTAGGCGGGGTTCAGGAAGGCCTCGTAAAGCCAGGATACCTTCCTAGGGGGAATTCAGTTCTGTAAGTGTCTTCACTGTTATTAATATGTTGGGGGTATCAAGAGTGTAATGAGATTTGGTTTTATTTTTTATGTGTTCTTTGCAGTTTAAAAAAAAACGTGCAGCCAAGTGTGGTCGATGCTTTAGAGTGGGGCATAATCGGATAACATGTAAAGTGCCCATTTGAGCTTCCTGCTGTTTGCCTCTCCCTAGAACGTAATGCAGGGTTATTTTTTGGTTATGTAAATGGGTTAATTTTTTTGATGTGGCAATGGTGTACCTGCCGCTAACTAATGAGCTGGCTCTTGCTTGGCTCTTTCTGGACAAGTCTTCGAAATGAGCAGGCCAAATCATTGGACACTCTTAGTAGCCCCTTCAGTCGAGAAGTTGGGATAATACCAGTAGGCAAGTTTTGTTAACAAGAGCACTGGACAGGTTTAGTGGTTAGTAGTAGACAAACTTATGAGAGCTTGCTTAGTTAGTGGTTAGCAGTAGACAACCTCAGTGGACTAGTCCCGTCGACCCGAGTTTTGGCTAATAATGGTGGACAAGTTTTTTAAACGAGTAGACCAAATCATTGGACACTCTTAGTAGCTGTGGACAAGTTTTGTTGGCCAGATCAGTTAACAGTAGCAGTTGATAATATCAGTTGCCAATTTTTGCAAAAAAGTGTCCACTAATGCTGTAAATTTGTAACGGAATATCGAAGACTGAGACTGCCCAATGCTGGAAGTTGGTGATATCAGGGGACAGGTTTAGTGGTTAACACATGTGGGCATAAATTCCTGAATTGCTTTTATGCGAGCTTGCTCTAACCAAGCGTTGGGCAATGTCAGTGGACTAGTGTCGTAGACACGATCCTTGTATAACATATGTTGGTAAATTTCCCAAACGTGTTGACAAAATCAGTTGAGACTTTTAGTAACCACCTCAGGCCACGAGTTGGGATATCACCCGTAGACAAGTTTTGTGAAGAAGATCCATGGACAGAGTTAAAGACTAGTTGGCTACTAATCATGGTGGGTTATTGGGCCTAACTTTTTGTTGGGTTATTCGGCAATCTCAATGGGCTAGAGGCGTGAAAATGATAAGTGGACAGGATAAGTGGTAAACCGAGGTTTGCAAGTTCCCGAAACTAGTAGGTTTCATCATGTGCATTGCACCTCCGATTTTTTAAAAATTTTTTTACTTCCCCCCTGCGATTTAATGTTCCATATTTCCTCTCTGTTATCATTAACTGCCCTGAGTGCATATCTAATTAGGGGCATTTACCGAGGATTATACGTGACACTAATTAATCATCATATTCGTTTCGAATTCCAGCCCTCGTATTATAAAAAGCCATTCTCGTTCCCTAAACTCTCAAACTTCTTAATTCTCTCTTTTTCACCTTATCATCTTATCCTTCTTTTATCTGAATCCGTTAGGTTAGTAATTTTTAATCTGAAGTCAAGTTGGTCGACTATGATTGACGGGCCTTTATTATTATTCTATGGTTTTTGGCTGAGTGTTAGAATTTCTTTTGTTCGTCGCCTATGCCTGTTGTGTTAAAAATTCTTTTCTTTGTTTTTTTTGTAAATTTGTTGCTCCTGCATTAATTTCTCTGGAAATACTTAGCACTTATCTCTTATATTACCATGCCAACGTTTTTTTTCTTTCTATGAATGTGTTTTATTTTTGATTTAGGGCTTCCTGCTTGCATTATCGAAGCTGTAACTTGGTCTAATATCGTGAAAATAATTGTTAGGGCCTGCTATAACATTTGTATGTTGTCTTTTAAAAGAGATAGTTTAAAGGGAAATCTCGTAATTAATATTTGTTTTAGATAGTATGCTAACAAGCCATTTTTAGACATAATACTTAGGATGCCGCGGATCATTATCATCACTCATAGGCGAAAGGCTCCCTCGTCCCATGTATTAAATTAATGAGTATTCTGTTTCGCTTTGAATAAAACCAGATCGCTTAATCTTGTAGACGGAGAAACCGTTTTTGCCAACGGGAAATCAAAATCGCTGGTTTGCAGGGTATGATAGAAGCGACTTATGAAATGCTTGACTATGTAGCAGCACGTATCGTCAAGACGGAAGAACACGCCGCGAAGCTCCGCGTCGAATTTGAAGAGTTGATGACCTTGGTGAAGAAGGAAGAAGAGAAGAAGAGAAAACCAAATTAAGTTATAATGAAATTAAGTTTTAAACTCCTTTTTCTGTTGGTTATCTGTTCTGTTATTTTCAATACTGTTTGTTATGTTTGAAACAATAGTTTTCGGCTTAAAGTTATGCCCTTTTGTTTAGAGTATCAATGTGTTATTCGGTTACAAAATTATTGTATTCTCCTGTTCTAATCTTTCAACTTGAGAAGGGTTTTTCAAAAAGAATGTCCTTCATTACGTTTTAAGTTTAGGGACGTCTATCATTTTGGTGGACAATCTATAATAGTTTAAGTTTAAGTTTATGTCCTCTCCCGTTTTGGTGGACAATCTAAGTATCCAAAAATTGTAATTATGAAACTTTAACAAATCTGACACATTTTTATCTTGTCTATCCATGTAATTATTGCAATGCCATTCGTAAACGCAACTCTTCCACATTTGTTGACATTCACATCATTTCCCTGGTTAAAAGGCGATGGTTAGATGCCCCAAAAATATTCAATTAATAAAAGATTTTGCAAAATTATTTCTTCTCTTATATTAAGTTTTAAAGTGAAAAAGAGCCAAACTAATCTTACCACCTTTATTATGTTTTAAGTTTTTGTCTACTATTGCCATAACTTATTATCCCCTCGCGTGTTCCTTACTTTATTGACCTATTTCGTGGACAATCTTTGATGTTAATATTTGTAATTTTGTTTCTTTAGCAAGCGTGACACGTTGTACTCTCGTCCATCAATGTAATTATTGCATTGGCATTGGTATTCGCAACTCTTTTTAAAAAAGTCATTGGTTAGATGCCCCAAAAAAAATTCAATAAATAAAAGATAATAAAAAAACGTGTTAGATTTGCTGCTACAGCTTCTTGTTGTATTGTCTCGTCAATCAATTCCTCTTACTCTTTATCAACTGCAGCTTCATGTACTCGTGACCCCTAGTACATGCGAAATTAAGGAATCTCACAACAAATTTGCGGAATAATGGCCTCCCTCCATCCATCCTGATATGCATGATAATGAGTTTGATAGCTTTGTTGTTGGCTTTATTGAAGTAAGACTCTCAGGTTTATGTTTTTTTGGAAGTGGTGCCTGTTTATATCCCATGTATGGTGTTTTTGTAACTATGTTTAAAGTTTTTCCCCCGCTTTTCAAACAAGTAATCTAAACCGGTGGCATCTCTTCTAATATTGTCTTTAGGCATCTAGGGTTACTTTTCAAAATTTGTAGTTGTCTGAACTTATATATGAATTTCAGCTGTTCTTTTACCCGCTTCATCTCTGTGATCTTTAATTATGTCTCCTTCTAGAGTAAATGTTGAAATAGATTTGAATGTTAGTCATCCATGTTTTACTATCTTTTTGGACCTGAGAACGTTAGTGGATAATATCAATTATATTTTTTTGCAATATAAGGTTAGAGGATATGCGCCCTAGATCTGTCATCAAGATCAATAGACTTGTTTAGTTGCCGATATTAGTGGGGAAGCCCTTGTGTTCCAATGTGATGCTCAGTGGAAAAAGTTAGTTTACATGAACAATAAACATCATTAGTGGACAACTTATTTCCTAACCTGCCTACCCGTGGTCAGGACCTTCGCGCAACCTTTTCAGGGCCAGTGGAGAAGGCCAGTAGAAATGGCCAATGGACAAGAGTAATGGACATGTTAAATGGACATGAGCTTGTGTCATGTTATATTCAAATCTTCTTTGCATGATCAGTTTAGAGGATCAGTGCGAAGGCTCTGTGGACAAGACCTTTGTGAACTTCTTTGACGTTCAGTGGATAATGTCAGCAGACATGACCAATGGACTTGTTCAACAGACATTTTATTTTGTAACATGTGCACCCGTGGACAAGTCCTTGGAGAAAACGTTTTAGGTTCGGGTAATGGACATGCTTTGTAGACTTGATCAGTGTCAGGACCAGTGGAGAATGGTAGTATATATGGTCATGTTAAGCGGACAGTATTGTTGGACAGGATCCTCGCGTAACCCTGCCAGCTGGATAAGATCCTCGCGTAACCCGGCCAGCTGGGATACAGTAGTCCCGAGCAATGGTCATGATTAGTGGACATCCAATTTTTTTTTGAGCTGTGCCCCGAGAGGACAAGTCCTTCGATTGAACCCTCCAGGATCAGTGTAGAGATGGACATTAACAATGGACCCGATAATAGCCATGATTAGTGGACATCTTAGTTTGTGTCCTATGAACTCGGGGACAAGCCCTTCGCTTGAACCTTCTAGGATCAGCGGAGAAGGTCAGTAGACTTGAGCAATGGACATTGTCAATGGCCCAAGAAAATAGCCATGATTAGTGGACATCTTATTTTCGAACATGTCCACCCGTGGCAAGGCCTTCGCGCAGACTTGTCAAGTCCAGTGGAGAAGGCCAGGACACATGCCCGATAGACATGAGTCATGTACATAGGTCATGGACAGGAGACATGCCCAATGGACATGAGTCATGGATATGTTAAATGGACAGTATCGTTGCACAAGATCTTCACGTAACCCCGACAGCTAGAAAATAGTTGACCCGAGCAAATGGGCATCTTATGTAAGTTGTGCACCTGGAGGACAAGTACTTCGCTTGAACCTTCCAGGAACAGTGGAGAAGGTCAGTCGATTTTAGCAATGAACATTAACAATGGTCCCAAAAATAGCCATGATTAGTGGACATCTTATTTTCTGATGGGCGCCCGTGGACAAGGCCTCCTAGTGGAGAAGGGCAGGAGACATTCCCAATGGACATGAGTCATGGACATGGGTTATGGACAGAAGACATGCCCAATGGGCATAAGTCATGGTCTTGTTAAGTGGACAATATGGTTGGACAAGATTGTCGCGTAACCTTGCCAGCTGGATAAGATCCTCGCGTGACCCGGCCAACTGGGATACAGTAGACCTGAGCAATGGACATGATTAGTGGACATTAACAATGGACCCGATAATAGTCATGATTTGTGGATATCTTATTTTATAACTTGTCGACCTGTGGGCAAGGCCTCCGGGCAAACATGTCAGGAGTAGTTGAGAAGACGAGTAGACATATCTAATGGATAGGAGTAATGGACATGTATAGCGGACATCTTATTTTCTAACATGTCCACCCGTGGGCAAGGCCTTCGCACCAGCCTGTCAAGTCCAGTCGAGAAGGCCAGGAGACATTCCCAATGGACATGATAAGCATAACCCAGCCAGCTGGATAAGTGGATATCTTATTTTCTAACATGTCCACCCGTGGGCAAGGCCTTCGCGCAGACCTGTCAAGTCCAGTGGAGAAGGCTAGGAGACATGCCCAATGGACATGATTGATGGACATGTGTCATGGACAGGAAACATGCCCAATGGACACGAGTCATGGTCATTTTTAGTGGAGAGTATCCTCCTGTAACCCTGCCCACTGGATAAGATTCTCGCGTAACCCTGCCAGATGGAAAATAATTAACCCGAGCAATGGACATGATTAGTCGACATCTTATTTTCTAACATATCCACCCGTGGCAAGGTCTTCGCGCAGACCTCTCAAGTCTAGTGGAAAAGGCCAAGAGACATGCCCCAATGGACATGAGTCATGTACATGGGTCATGCACAGGAAACATGCCCAATGGACATGAGTCATAGACATGTTAAGTGGACAATATCGTTGCACAAGATCGAGGTCAAGTCCCTCGATCGATCCTTCCATGATCAGTGTAGAGATGGACATTAACAATGGACCCGATAATAACCATGATTAGTGGACATCTTATTTTCTAACCTGTCCACCTGTGGGCAAGGCCTCCGGGCAAACGTGTTAGGAGTAGTTGAGAAGGCCAGTAGACATATCTAATGGACAGGAGTCATGGACATGTATAACGGACATCTTATTTTCTAACATGTCCTCCTGTGGGCAAGGCCTGTCAAGTCTAGTGGAGAAGGCCAGAGACATTCCTAATGGACATGTTAAGCATAACCCTGCCAGCTGGATAAGTGGACATCTTTTTTTTCTAACATGTCCACCCTGGGCAAGGCTTCGCGCAGACCTATCAAGTCTAGTGGAGAAAGCCATGAGATATGCCCAATGGACATGATTGATGGACATGGGTCATGGACACTAGACATGTCCAATGGACACGAGTCATGGATATGTTTAGTGGACAATATCCTCCTGTAACCCAGCTCGCTGGATAAGATTTTCGCGTAACCCTGCCAGCTGGAACATACTTGACCCGGCAATGAACATGATTAGTGGACATCTTTTTTTTTTGTGAGTTGTGCACCTGGAGGACAAGTCTTCGCTTGAACCTTCCTGGATCAGTGGAAAAGGTCAGTAGATTTTAGCAATGGACATTAGCAATGGACCCGATAATAGCCATGATTAGTGGACATCTTATTTTCTGATGGGCGCCCGTGGACAAGGCCTCCGGCCAAACTTGTCAGAAGCAGTGGAGATGGACAGGAGACATGCCCAATGGACATGAGTCATGGACATGGTTCTTAAACAGGAGCCATCGTCCAGCTCCGCGGACAATTCCTGCCTGGGGCCTTCTTCAATGGACATTGCTAGCGAACATGATCTGTGGGCATGATTGGCGTCTAAGTTTTGACATAACTTGCTCCTGTCAGTGTACAAGGTTTTTTAACCATCCTAAAACTATAATTTTGGGACATAAAGCCCAATGCATCCTCAGTTATTCAATGTGAATCAGAGCACCATCACATTAAAAAGTTTGTTCTTTTGTTTCCTAGTTTAGCAAACTTAGAACATAAAATCGGTCTAGTCCCCATAACAATAAATATAAAATAGTAAATAAATTTAGGACACAAATTGGGTTACCCCACCCGGGTTCCACTCTCAGCATTATGTGAACTAAACCTACAATCCCACGACAAACTCTTCGTAGATATCTATAGCATACTGCATCCTTAACTTATTGACCTCATCATCTGTCATGCCTCCCATCTCCATGTCTTCCAAGTGCAGCTCTATCATTTTAATGGTTAGTGGCCCACAGTCTCCTGGGCGTTCATTCTGTGAGACCCCACTGATTCTTTCATACGTAAAAACAATTGCCAACTTGTCCGCTGCTTGTGCTGGATTGACCATATCTTTAATGAGCACATGTAGCGACTCTGTTATGGGTTTCAATAATCGTTGTAGCTTGTAGTCAACAGTGTGAATAACAAGGGAATTCAGGATTGTGATCTTCCCAGTTTTAAGCTCAATTGCAATAGCCACCCAATGTTTGTTGTTCCAGTTCATTGGCAGGTACACGGTGTCTACATCTTTTCCCCATGCCATGTTTGGTGATCGGCTAGCCACAACCCCTTGCACATAATATTTTATAAGGCTGTGCCAAGGATAACCCTCCTTTTGTTTTAGTTTCTAGTATCGAGCATGATCGGTGGTTAGAAAATGGGTGAACCATGTGTCTAGTACAGCTATTCTTTGGCTAAGTAAGTTGGCTCCCTTTCTCCTCCACACCAGCTTTAAAAGCGCTTCCATGTGCTTGTTAGATAAATGTGTGTCATATTTAGTTAACGCAATCTCAGTATTGAACTAGTCACCTGTAGTTGTACTCACATGGCTATATATATGATTTTTTGGAGTGTATATTTCTTCAAAAAATGTCCTCTGCACATGATGTCAGTTCACTGTGTAATTCCTATATGACAAGTGATTTAAAAACTTATTAACATTTTATCTTTTCCAACTAAGCTCTTGGGTTTACCATCTGTTACTTACTTGTTGCGATGAGCTTTGTGTGTTGCAATAAGTTGAGCCTGCTTGCCCAATTCTTTTCCCCCGAAAGGTATATGTTGCTGGGATTGTTTCTTTTTGCCCCATCCCTTGGGTTTCTGCTCTCCCCAATCACCAAATCTCTCAGGTTCTTCCTTGATTGTTTTGGCTGGTTTCTAGCTTCTTCCTCTAGGGTCCTTTTCTCCCTTCCCTGCAGAGAATTATTCAAGCAAGGTTAGTGCTATTTTCCCTTTTTTTGTTTGATTATATGGTTCCCCTTTTTGTCTTGCCTACGATCGAACTACCCTATTTATGTTGGCGCTCCCCATTTTCCAGTGCTTGGCTGGTTGGTTCCTGCTCCTGTACCATAATGATTCTGTTTATTCTACTTATTGCTGTTTTGTCATGTTTTGGGCTCTTTTTACCTAATTATCAGATTTGCTCTCTCTCTCCTTTCCCGATCGTTGTTCTTCTTCCTCATCAATCCTCGCCATGCCATCACCCTATTAGATTTTTTCAAATTAAAAAATTAGTCATGTTCTCTTTAACTGGAATCCTAAATTTTTTTCTGATATTTTACACATGTGTCTTAGTCATTACCATCTCCTCCCCGTGCTGGTTTTCTGGTGATTTAGGTACTCCTCCGCCTGTTTCCCCGTGTCCCTCCCAGTCTTTTCTTACCGGTGAGCTCTCAATTCCCTTTTTTCTATTAAGGTCTCCCAGAGTTCCATGGGCCGCCACTTTATTCACCTTTTGCATTATAAAAATGTAAATCAATTATTGCTTCTTGCACTCTATTTTAAGAATTTACTTGTTGCGAGTGCATTATTATCCCTGCAACGTCTTTCCAATTTTTGAATTTTATTTTGGTTTCCTATTCTAATACATAACTCATCTCCCCTTGTTCCAGCTGCTTGTTCCCTGCCCAGCCCTCATTTGTTGCCTCATTTGTGCCCTGCCTCATCCAGAACACATAATCATTCATATATCATATAACTGCATTTAAAAATCAATATAATTATTTCGAACCTCCTCTCTGTGGGCTTGAATTTCCCCGAGCTTAGCAAACAAATCAACATTTTCTTCTACCAGTCCTTTGCCTGCTGCATTACTATTTGCTTGCTTCAGCCCTGTCACCTGGGTGATATTCTCCATCTCTAAAACCCCCTCCCAATATGCTTCAGCCATATCTCTAACTCATCTTCACCCCCTTTCCCTCCTGATCCTTCAGTGTCAAGCTCGCCCACTTCCCCAAAATCGTCCTGTATTAACATAATCCCAATCATTCAATGTATTATAGCTCGTAGTATATTATATTATAGGAATAAGACACTCTAGAAATACTTACCTCCCCAGCTTCCGTGCCATTCATATTGCCAACCCTATTTCCTTCTCAATCGCAGATATCCTGTTGATGAACATTTGGTTGCACTTATAAGTTTGGGCATTTCACCCTTGAATATATTTAATTTTTTTAGACTTTCAATAAAACTCACGTCATTCATTTCTACATTCTCTGTATCTTTCTAGCCGTGCGTTGTCCCTATCACTACATTGCCCTCAACATTTGCTATCCATTCTCCAGCTTCGACATTCTTTATGCCCTGCCCAAGATCCCTTGGTTGTCTGCTGCCACTTGCTTCTCCAGCCCCTTTGCTTCGTATGTCAGGACTATTTCCCATTGTGTCAATGCTGTTAAGTATCCCCGCCATGTCAACCTCATAGTTTTCCCAGTTTGTTGTTTGTTGATTTTTCATTGCCAGTGCGCCCTGCTGTGACAGAGGGTCCTCGAATTCTATCTGCAAGCATTTCCATCCGGACAGCTCTCATAATGTTGTCAAACAACCCATCCTGTATTAGCTCTTTCTCCAACCTGAACATATTCTCAAGCTCTAGCTTTTGGTCCTTCAGCCTTTGTCATACCTATGTCACTTTCTGGGATTTCAGCTTTTTCTTCAATCTCTTTGCCAAGCCTTTTTGCTGCAGTTGTTGTAAAGATCCTCATTTTTGGCCTCTGGCTACGTTGTGTCTCATTTCTGACGGGCGCCTTTGATGGTGTTCCCATTTTCTCAGTTATTAGTGGCAGATGTGAGAATCCGCCTTCCCAATCTTCCTTTCTAAAGTCATTCCCATTTTTGATTTCTTCCCATAAATAATCCACCCTTCTGTCTTCTTCTTCATTTGGCTAGCTCAAATCTTGATGTCCCAGTGCGAATCCACTCTCAAGGATACTCTGCGCTTGAAGCTGTCCAAATATGTCAAAATGTTGGTTATTTTTTTATTTTTAAATATACAATACTATACAATATGTTTTTTTCTTACTTTTGGGTTGCGTTCAACGCCGACTATATTCGCTGTGTGGAATTTTTTTAGTTGCCGCAGTTCTATCACCGACGTGCTAGTGAACGTAACATTTTCATCGGTGTTTGGTAGTAGTTTCTGAAGTTGTGGAATAGCTTTTAAAAAAAGGAGCTGGAGAGCAAGGGTGAATCCATGGGCAGTTGTGTGTGTATTATAAAGCTTCTCAGCCAACACAGCTTTTGATGGCAACATTTTGCCCACCATCGACAACTCTAATGGTAATTCCAACGATTTTCTCCCCCATGGGTAGTTATTGAATGCTTCTATATCCTTCACTATTTCAACCACTTCTCTCTTTGCTTTTACAGTCGATGTATTGCACTTTAAAACACCCTCAACCAAAACTACTAGCGCCAGTCAAAGTCTTCGCCCTCCTGCCATTCTTTCTTGAGTAGGAAGCCGTTTGTCCCTTTTCAACATGGTCACAATATCTGCGATGGTGTAGCTTTGATCAGTGCCAATAAGCTCATACCAATAATCCTCCTCCCCTTCAACTGGTTGTTGTAAACTAGTTATTTCCTCTTCACTAGGCAAGGGGCCACAATTGAGGCCAGTGACCATTGCAAACTCCCTTAGCGAAAACCGTATTGGTTTTCCTCCAAATATAAACCAAAGCTCATGTTTCTTCCATGTCACCAAGCTTCTACATAACATCTGGTGTACCAGCTTCCCTGATAAGGAACACATTCTAGCAGGTAGTTGAAATAACCTTCCAAACCAATTTCCCTTTAACCATTCGAACTCCTCTGATCCTTCAAGAACCTTTGCCACGTCTAATATATACTCTGGTTTCGAATACGAGTTCATTCGCCCTGTTTTAGGAAACCTATCAGCTGTAAACAACCTTTGTGGCAACCTCGCTCCTATTGGCACCCTACTCTGTTCTCCATCGCTTGTTGCTGTAAATCCAGCTTTTGTGTTGCCTCCATTTCGCTCCCTTGTCGTAGAAATATTCCCTCTTCAATATATGAAATATTTAACATAAGTTCAACCATTTTTTTTCTTGGCAATGGGATGGACATCATTCAAGTTTCTTATCAATATTTGTCAATCATATTTCTTTATCAACATCAGCAATTTTACACCTATATTTTGTGTTACCTGTCATCATGCGACAATTGTTCTGTCACTGCATTTTGGTCCTGGTCCCCAGATTCGACTCTGTCCCTGCTCTTTTGACTTTCACCCGGTGTCCTTCAACCATAAGGCCAACAGGTGAACAAAGTATTATAAAAACTCCTTTCCCCACATTTTTCGTGGTCGAATTATTAAATCTGAGATTATCCCCTTTACCTGTCTCGCCCTCTGCGGTGATAAGTCATTCCCATCGTTAACCCTCTCTCCCCTGCAATTTCGCCGTTTATCATGTTTGAAAGTCAGCCATTAATTAAAACCCCATGGCAAACTCATTTCTTTTCTTTTTTATCCCGTTTCGATACGATGTCTAAAACCCAACCTTTCATTTGTTGGCGGATTCTCTGCAACCACCCTACGCTTTGTTACTTTGTCGCTCGATTCACCATTTCCTCGCTTTTCTGCTAACTCGATTTCACCTCCGTCAATCATTTTTCCGATAAGCTTTCCGGTAATATATCTGTTGATCTATTATACTTGCTTCGACTTTGCTTACTGGCTTGTTTCTCGTCCCGCTCCTTTAACTTTTTTTTTCTGAAGATTTTACAACTGCTCTTTCTATATTGCACTGTCAATCGTATCCCGCGCCAGTGAGAATTTCTGGGGTAAAAAAACCAAAGGTACATCAGGTTTTTTTTTCCCTTTTGGGTTGTCCTACCAAAATCCCGCTTCTTTTCTCTGATTTGCTTGGCACTAGTCGGATTTGCTTACAGCTTATACTATAATAAAGACAAATGCTATCCAGTATTATACTCAGACGCTGTAACAGCTTAAACCATCTCATTTATCGTTTTTTTAATTACTTACATTTAAAACTATATAACCTTATTGGTCATTTTTGATTTTATTAAAGATAAAATTGTAATTTTATTTTTATCTTCATTAAAAAAATCAGGAAAAGTATTTTAGAGCTTGTTTTTAGAATGGAGAGTTTAGGGAATTTGATCCCACAGTGACGCATACACCTTCGAAGTTCCAAACTCACTAAACAGAATTCTCGACCGCCTACAATTCTTCTGATCATGGCGCGCCGGAAGATCCAATCTGAGTTGATTTTGCAAGAATTTATGGCCTTTCTCAAATTATCGGACGCTCTTTACGCAGGTTTATGACACAGGAATTGATGTGAGAACGCGCCGACCCAGGAAACTCAAAATCGTAAGTAAAAAAAAAATCATCTTTTTATTTCCATTTACTTCCACTAGTTTATCAATCAACAAGTAAAGATTGCGTTTTTCGTAGATTTCTTTATCTCAGGATTTTGGAAATGAAAGTTTCTATCATTATGATTGTCTTTTTATTAACCAGGAATTATGATTGTCAAACTATAAGTTTTAGAAGAAGATTGACACAAGACTTTAACCACAATGACAAGAGGTTGTGTATGTCGGCCAATTTGTTTTTTTTTTGTGGAAATACTTTGGGTTTACTCTGTTTACGCACACACACGTTAATAAGTTGGCTTGACAGTTGAAAAGTAAAGATATCTCAATAGTCAACGCAATTTGTTTTCGTTGTCACCATTGTCAATGAGTTTGGACCGCATTTAATTGTCCCACGACTGTAATGGGATCATGTTTTCGGATTTGCTTCTTCTTACCTTAAAATTCCTTTCATTTTCTGGTTTTAAGTTAGAAGCAGAACCCTTCGTTACCTTTGTATAAGCGAGATGAAGCTGTCTCTTTCACTTGCTTTCAATGCTATCTTGTTGCTTCAAGTTTACAGCGTGGTCTTTGCTCAAGCCAGGTTTTCAAATGAGACTGACATGAAAGCTTTGCTTGAGTTCAAGTCTCAAGTTTCTGAAAACAAGAGAGAGGTCTTGGCCTCATGGAATCACCCCTCCCCATTTTGTAATTGGATTGGGGTCACATGTGGCCGCAAAGAAGGAAGAGTTATAAGTCTCAGGATTCTTAATCTTGCAGACAACTCTTTTGGAAGTACCATCCCTCAAGAGGTGGGAATGCTACTTAGGCTTCAGTACTTGAACATGAGCTATAATCTTCTCGAAGGTAGGATTCCACCTAGTCTTTCTAACTGCTCTAGACTGTTGACCCTTGATTTATCGTCAAACCATCTTGGACATAACATTCCCTCAGAACTAGGGTCACTTTCTAAGCTTGTCATTCTGTTTCTGGAGGACAACAACCTTACGGGACAGTTCCCCTCATCGTTAGGAAACTTGACATCACTCCAGGAACTTGACTTTGCATATAACCATATGGATGGGGAGATTCCAGATGATGTAGCTAGATTGACTCAAATGGTGTATTTCCAAGCAGGAGGGAATCAATTTTCAGGTGTTTTTCCTCCTGCATTGTACAACATCTCCTCACTTGTGTATTTATCCCTAGCCACCAATAGGTTTTCGGGTAATCTTAGAGATGATCTTGGTGATCTTCTACCAAACCTAAGTATACTTCTTTTAGGAACAAATCAGTTTACCGGAGCTATTCCCATAACACTTACCAATATCTCAAGCCTTGGAAGGTTTGATATCACTACTAATTACCTGACAGGAAGTATCCCTTTGAGCTTTGGAAAATTACGTAATCTGTGGTGGTTAGGGATTGGTATTAACACTCTGGGGAATAACTCGTTCAGTGATCTTGAATTTATTGGTGCTTTGGCGAACTGCACTCAATTAGAGTTCTTAGACGTTGGTTACAATAGACTTGGAGGTGAGCTGCCTGCCTCCATATCCAATCTGTCCACCAAGTTGACTAGTCTTTCCATTGGAGAAAATCTTATCTCTGGAACCATTCCTCGCGACATCGGGAATCTCGAAAGCCTGCAAGAACTCAGCTTACAAACAAATTTTTTGACAGGAGGACTTCCAGTCTCTTTTGGGAAGCTTTTGGAATTGCGAGTGGTGGATCTGTATTCAAATGCAATATCGGGGGAAATACCATCTTATTTTGGCAACATGACTCAGTTGCAAAAGCTCCATTTGAATAACAATAGTTTCCACGGAAAAATCCCTCAGAGTCTTGGACGTTGTCGATACTTGCTAGACCTATGGATTGATGCAAATAGGTTGAATGGGACCATACCTCAGGAAATACTGCAAATTCCATCCCTCGCTTACATAGATTTGTCAGACAATTTATTGACCGGCCCTTTTCCGGAAGAGGTTGGAAAGTTAAATCTTCTTGTGGGACTAGGTGCTTCGAACAACAAATTATCGGGACAGATGCCACAAACTATAGGGGGTTGTCTCTCGATGGAATTTCTCTATATGCAAGGAAATTCGTTTGACGGAGCCATTCCAGATATAAGCCGGTTGGTAAGCCTAACAAATGTTGACTTCTCCAACAACAGTCTCTCTGGCCGCATCCCTCCATATCTGGCTAATTTTCCTTTGCTGCGAAATCTAAATCTTTCAATGAACAAGTTCGAGGGAAGGGTGCCAACAACAGGAGTGTTTCGAAATGCTACAGCAGTTTCTGTTTTTGGAAACAAAAATCTATGCGGAGGCGTCAGAGAAATGCAACTAAAGCCATGCATTGTGCTAGCATCACCAAGGAAGAGAAACCCTCTCTCACTTAGAAAGAAAGTTGCCAATGGTATTGGTATAGGTATAGCTTCGCTTTTGATAATCATAATTGTGGCTTCTCTGTGTTGGTTCATGAAGAGGAGAAAGAAGAACAATGCCAGTGATAGTAACCCACCTGATTTTACTACTTTGGGGATGTTCCATGAGAAGGTAAGTTATGAAGAGCTTCATAGTGCAACAAGTGGCTTCTCTTCAACCAATCTGATTGGTTCAGGCAATTTCGGTAATGTGTTTAAAGGATTGCTTGGCCTTGAGAATAAACTCGTCGCTGTTAAAGTTCTGAACCTCCTAAAGCATGGAGCAACTAAAAGCTTTATGGCGGAATGTGAAACCTTCAAGGGTGTACGACATCGTAACCTTGTAAGACTGATAACGGTTTGTTCAAGCCTCGATTCCAAGGGAAATGAATTCAGAGCTCTGGTTTATGAGTTCATGCCAAAAGGAAGTCTGGATATGTGGCTGCAGCCAGAAGATGTGGAAAAGGGAGACGATCACTTGAGATCTTTGACACTTCCAGAGAAACTCAACATAGCAATAGATGTGGCTTCCGCTTTGGACTATCTGCATGTTCATTGCCATGACCCTGTAGCTCACTGTGATGTTAAGCCAAGCAACGTTCTTCTAGACGATGATCTGACTGCTCATGTTAGTGACTTTGGTTTGGCTCGGCTCCTCTATAAATACGATCCAGAATCTTTTCTAAACCAGTTTAGTTCTGCCGGTGTCAGAGGCACCATTGGCTATGCCGCACCAGGTAAATAAACATATATATGCAAAAAGTATTCTTTAACCTTCAATTATCCAACCGCATTGTCTGTTGTTTCTTTGAAATATGTGCAGAATATGGAATGGGAGGCCAACCATCAATACAAGGAGATGTGTACAGCTTTGGAATTCTACTTTTGGAGATGTTCGCTGGAAAGAAACCGACAGACGAATCATTTGCAGGCGATTATAACCTCCACAGCTACACAAAGTCATTATTGTCGGGTTGCATGAGCAGTAGTGGCAGCAACGCCATTGATGAGTGGTTGAGACTGGTTTTGCAGGTGGGAATAAGGTGTTCTGAAGAATATCCAAGGGATAGGATGAGAATTTCTGAAGCAGTACGAGAATTAATCTCAATTAGATCTAAGTTCTTCAGTTCCAAGACAACTAATACAGAGCTAAGTCCTCGGGATGCTCCACAAAATTCTCCTCAGGAATGGATGCTAAATGCGGACATACATACAATCTAGACCAAAGCGAGGACGTCACAATCACCTTCTCAGCTACTTATCGACAACAGTGAATGTGTATCTGCTTCTACTTCATCGAAACAGAACAATGTGGGGAGGAGAGACCACTTATTATATATTAAGGGAATAAAGAACGTTTGTAATATAGCTCTGTTGTAGCCTTTAATCACTTTAATCCTTTTTTTTGTTGTAGGTGAAAATGATTATGTATGTCCACATAGATATGGTTGTTGAATATCCTTTTTCGTTTTGAAACAAATATAGTTCTCTGTGCCCATAAAGATTGAGGAAAACTTGTTTGAAAAAGTTTACTCATAACGAGACAAAGCACATTAATAGACAAACCTGCTAACATTCCGACCAAGTACCCAATGTAATATGTAAGAACAAGATCTAATAATGTCATTGGACATTCTTCTGTCTGGTATGTCGTTTCAGTCCTGTGATTGTACCTAGGTCTGTTAATGATTTCTGGATTGCTTTAGAAACAATTATCAAAAAAACCTTTTTCATTGTTTCGAGTAAAATCAGGTGAACTAATGAACGATGAAGAAACTCACCAACAATCACATGTAAAATATTTGATGTGAAACCTATATAAATAGTGATAACAAATTATAGTTCCTTCATTACAATTATAAAGACTCGCCCAAACCAACAAAATATATAATTGACTAAAATAAAATACTCTCCTCCCCTCTCTGGGCAAGACAGCATCAAACACACCTAAGCCATTCTATGACAAAACCAAATGGCAAACAAATAACCCCTGTGAGTTTCCATAACTACAGGGATGCAAAGAATGAAATAAACTCGGCCTCTCCACAAATACAAAGGCCAGAGACTGAACCCCAAAACAAAGAAGAAGAAAGAATAGAAACCGAAAAAGAAAATAATATACACAAAACGCCTACGCCCATAGGAATGCAGTGGCTCACACGATGTATTTATGTATATGCAGTAGAAATAATCGTACTTGGTGGACCATACCGAGCTCCCCGGGGACAGTTACGATGTACTGCCTTCTTTACGTGTGAGTAAGAATCCGAAACCCGAGTTTTCACGGATTAGTTGAGGAGGTTCAATGTCATTTACATCCACTTGTTGCATTGACTTTGATATGTCTTCAACCGTGAATGGAATGCTGTGTTTTGATTGATTCCTTGGATTAGATGAGAAACGGGAAGGGTACTAAAGAGAATGAACACAAATTAGTTTCAGCTTACCTTGAGTCATCGTCCAAAAGGAAAGAGCTGCTTACGGCATTGTTCGAGTCCTCTGTCATCATAACCCTCATGTTTGCAATAACCTATGGTTTTGGAAAGAACACAATAAATATCATACCTAGACAAAAGAAAGCTTAGTTATTTACAAGTGAAACATACATCTGAAGAAACACTATGAGTGCCATATTTGTCATCCCAGTACATTGTGCTTATTCTGTATAGCTGCTGTATGCTTAGCACCTGAACCAGAAAAGCAACTTCAGTGATCATCACATGGAAAAATAATTTAACATTAATAAGCTAAAAACCGCTTTGATTGAGTAGAAGAGACTACATACCGGACAGAGTTCTCTTGTAATTTCGTCTAAGGTCTTTTTTGGCTTTTGATGAATAACCTGATCAGAGCGTCAAAATAAGCAAAGTTCACGTAAGCACAATGTCATGGGAGTGCATAAAAGAAGTGGCCTAGCATGGACTAAGAAATTTACCAGGAAGCCAACAGCCTGTCTAATATGCCTCAACTCATCCCAAGCTGAGCCAGCATACTGTAAGAAAATGAAACAACAATTCCATTTCAAAAGATGTAAAAATATTTAAGCAATTTAGAGGCAAAGCGTGACGAAATCTCGGCTTACTTCATCAGTAGCCTCTACACACCACTGCTCTAATTCAGCCAAACCTGCTTTAACGTACTCCCCATTGCTGAATGAGCAACACTCACGACGTAGAAGAAGACTGCGAAATGTTATAACAGAAATCTTTCAGTCAACCAGGGAAAACGAGGTTTGAGAGAAGGAAAAAAAAGGAGAGATTACAAGTGAAACATGCCTGTTGAAAAGCTGAACGTTGATGAAGGAGAATATTTGTGTGAATACTTTGCGGACTAAGAAGGGTGGAGCCTGTATCATGTATTATATATTGTAATCATCATTACCAAAACAAAAATATAACTTATACTTTTGTTAATTTCGAGACTCACATTATTTGTTTTCATTAGATTCAAGTAACTGTTTAGGCTTTTCCTAATACTTTGCCAATGGGCAATCAGAGCTTGTTGAGCAACAGCATTTGCTTGTGCTCTCCCTTTCACCAAACTTGCCCTTGATGTCCTTGGTGCCTGTATCATGTAAAGATTCCCTTACACGAAATCGAAAAATTTAACGAAACTAAAGCTAAGAAAGTACCAGCATCAACTTCCACAAAGGAGAAACAACAAAGAACTACATGAAAACCCTTCTCAATAGCAATAGAAGAAAGAATATTAATCATCTTGGAGGTTTTGAAGGCGTGACTAAGAAAGGTTAATCCAGAACATTCGGTTATTAATTTCAAGCCATCTAATTTATAACCTCTCTTCCTAGAACTGTTGTACAAGCACAAAGCAACAAAGAGTTACCTGTATACATAAGCCAAGGAGAGGAGATATCTCTTTCTTTAGGTTATCTCTGATCATTCCATATATCTTCTCGAGGAATGCAGTAAGCTGCTGCTTGAAAAGTAGTGCGGGGTACTTTGCTTCAACTTGCCTCAAGTCGTCAAGCTTGGTGAGCCCTTGTCTATTCAGAAAAGAGAGTCCAGCACTTTGAGGAGATCCCCTTAATCCCTATTTAGATTGTTAAAGAGGCACACAAGATGAATTGAGGCTGATACACCGAGGCAAATAAAAAAGTTAGGAAAACAAATTGATTTGCAGCTTTCTTACTTGTGACATCCTTCCAAAAAGGGATGCTGATGTTGTTCTTCGTCTCTGCGGCGTTAAACTAGCTGCTCCAGTTGCTTTGAGTGTGCGTTGCAGCAGCAATAATAAAGTGGCTGAATTAGATAACCAATACGCCAAAACCTCATTGTTATCTGGGACCTGTATGGAAGACAACATTTCCAATTGATATCCAGAAACTGAGCTTAAAAACATGTTGAAATAGTCATAAATGCTTATCAACAATGAAGCAAGAAAGAATCAACTTACTTCAATGGCCGAAGCTATTGTTTGAATGATACGGTCAAAGACGCTAGTTCTTTCGACTTCAAATGATCTCCAGTGAAGGAGACATTTGTATATGACACATGCAGCAACAGGTTTGCCCCCAGCGTATCCAAGATTTTGTGAGATACACTTGACTAGAAGATCCTGGTTTTCCTGAATGACACGAAGATTATAACATAATGTTAAGAGAAAAGCAGAGTCACTAATGCAAGAAATGGGGTCCCATCATTACAATTAGTACAAGAAATTTATATATCTGATACCTGCTGCCTTTCATTCAGATATTTCTGTGGTTTCTCCTCAGACTCTGGTTCCCGTACAGCAAGAGCCATGTCCTGTAACATTTATAAACGATAAGCAATTGAAGAAACAAGAAAGTATGCCGGTCTCCTTTTGAACATGCAATTTAATCAGAAAATTCACTTTCCCTTACCGGTGTAGTCTTTGTTTCTCCATTAAGTATATTTCCATTCTCTGGAGTTCTCTGAACATTGAGAAGAAAAAGATTACATGAATAAAACAGACCTACTTGTATTTATATGCATCTGAAAGAAGAAATAGAATTCAAATGTTGTTGGCACCGGTAAAAGCATTGTTTTTGATCGGGCAGGCATAGATCTGCTGGTTGGCGATATAGCAAGTGCCTGTTGCCGGAGTACTTGAATCTCTGACTCTGAATTGGAAAGCTTCTCTTCTAGTCTGAATCAGAAGCAAAATCAACATGTAAAAGTCCGGAATAGAAGAAACACAGTGATAACTTATTTACTCAACCAACAAGGATAGCAATGACTAGTAAGAGTCTCTTTGCAGTTCAAAACTTGTAAGCAAAATGACACAGTCAAAAGTACATGGCTAATTTAAACAAACATGAGAAATTATAATATGTCCATTTTCTGTTGATTGTTCATCAATATATTTTACGAACCTTTGTACTGATTCATGAAGCTGATCTGCTTTTCTCGTAGCATTTTCAAGCTCTGTGGCCAGCTCGGAATTTCTAGCTTCTGCCTCTGAGAAAGCTTTTTTCAAGTTTTCAGCTGCTTGTCGTTCAGCCTGAAGTGAAGCCTGCAATAATATATGATTTAAGCTACCCAACCCACTTCACGATATTAAGGGCCTAATCAACAAATTATCTACTAACTTTAATAGTGAATACATAAAGGATGATCTAATAAGTGAACACACACATACCTTTAGAGCCTCCACCTCTGATGTTAATGAATTGATTTTTTCAGTATCCTCAACCAATACCGGAGTCTCCTTAATGACTGGAGGTGCTTCTTCAATAGCTTTCCTTGCAGCCTCCCGCTCTCTAATCACGGCAGCGTTTGCTTCTTCAACTTGTAACCGCATTGCTTGCAAAGCCTCCTGTTGTTTTGCATATTCTTGGGCTTTTGTTTCTTCCAGTTCAGTCTATATTACCAGAGATTATCAATGACAGTGTAAACAAAGCTTGATCATGCCAATGTATGGAAATGAACTTACTCTCTGTCGCTTTTCTAATTGTAAACGCCATGTTAATTCTTCAACACGCTTTTCAAGTTTGTCTTTCGCCTCTCTAAGGGCTCCTGTGTCTCGTGCAGCCTGATTCAATTAATTGTAAAAGTAAGAACCTGACTCGTATCATGAAGTTGTGAAAATTTAGCAAAATATTTTTTTAAACCCAAAAAAAACTGAACCATCTTAAGTGTCCTCAATTCTTTTCGTGCAACCCTGCTCCTCCAGCCACATTGCGTAGAAAGGGCAGCTTTTTGGAGTTTCTTGTAGTAAGAATGTGCGAGGTGACTACGAAGACGAGCCTAAATTAAAAAAGGAGGATCATCAGATTGCTGGTGAAATGGAACAATGTCACACATGGACGTTTCATGCTCTTATTTTCTCAGTTAGGTAAACAAAAAAGGCCCAAAGAGGTTTCTTAGTAACGACCTGAATAATAGTAGCAGCCTTCATTTGCTTTCTGAATCTGAACTCATTGCGAGCAACCATTCCCCTTAGTGCTGTTTGAACTGTTATCGCCGAATGTCTAACTATTAAATAAGATTCTCTGGCAGTATGTCTTCTGAAACTCTTCTGAATATTTACTGCTGCTGCCTGGCGTCGCATTTCCTCATAACGGTTGCACGCCAATTTGCCTTGAATTCAATAAAAGGTATTGAGAAGCTCATTCCTCCAAAAGTAATACAATCCGTAGAAGAAAAAAAAGGCACATAAACACTACATATATTTCACATTCGCATGGCAATACGAAACAACGGACCATAACAAGTCACTAAATTTCACGGGTACACAAAAAGCAATAAAACTTCAGAATCCAATATGCTGGACCACTACAACAACAGCAACAAAAGAGAAGAGCATAGTTTTGCAATAAATTATGGAAGAAGATACCTCGGCAGTTGGATTGTAATACGATAGCAGCTCCACGTAGAGCACGGAATTCTTTACGTGCGATGAAAGTACGGCTTTGCCTTTGGATTCTCCTAGCCGCATTTCCAAGAACCTCAGCTCTTCTTGCATCTAACTCAGCCATCTGCCCAGCTCTAAGGAATACTTTTGTTTTCCCTAACTGCAAGTGGCAGCATGTTGGGTAAAATTAGACATAGTTCCTAAAACATAAAAGGAACCATTACATAATACAATTACAAATGACTTACTTCATAACCCTTTAAGCCTATCTTATCCAGAAGCATTTTGCATGCAACTTTGTCATCATAACTGCAAAGAAAATAGGAACCATTACAAACAACAAAAAAGTAGAAGGCTTTTTTCAAAGAAAAAAAATCTGCAAGAAACAAAATACATCAATTTTCTTTTCAAAAGCCAAGGCCATTTGTCAGGATTATATAAAACTACGAGAGACAAAAAAAAAGTTTATATCAATTGCGACTTACTTTCCCTCCAGAACTTCTGGAGCAAGTACACCAAAACGATTGAGAAACTCATAAAACGTCCGCTTTGTAGGATAACCTGCACAGCTGATTCTAATAGCTTCCAGAACACCCTTAACAAAAGTATGACAAATAGTAAGTTTGTAAGTTTCATAACCGAACATTTAGGTTGAAGAGCCTCAATTATAAATAGCACAGAACAGATAAAATTACTATGGAAGGTTCCAGTTGTACTTACACCACACCGTAATTGTTGAATTACGTTCACATTCTCGAAGATGGCAGGCTTAAGTACATTATTTGGCTTCACACATCTGATGTAGTGAGGTTCAGTTGAACTCAGTGTCTCCATCAAAGATTGAAGTTGAAGCTGAAATTTGAGATAGAGCATTTCTTGTTAGATACAAATAAAATGTCTCTGACATTTTGAGCTAGAGTTTCCACTACATAATGTATGAAATCATGACTCATCACTAACATCAACATGGGTGAAAACTTGAAAGCCATAGAATAAAAATTATAATTACAAAGTCAAAGTGAATGAAAGAAACGAGTTAATGATGTCTGAATTAGTGATATGGCTGCTCTATCAAGCACACTCAGGACCTAAATGTTAAAGATGTTTCCACTATATACAGACTATTCATCATTATCTGTCTAAGAGGAAAAACCTAGTTCCTTAGATATTTATGTAAAGGAGAATATATAGCATAGCAGTTTTGGAGAACAAATCTATATGATGAGCAGAAAAAACACCATACCTTAAAGCGTGACCCGATGGAAGAAAATTTGGTTTTACTTGATGTTTCCTCTGGTAGGCGAGGAAATAGACCAGCTACAAAAGCATCACTGGAAGCGATCAAAAGATCCTGATGTTCTGCCACCACGTAATCTTTGTTCTTGTCAAGGAACAAGTCAGCCTGATAAGTTACCTGTTTCAGTAGAAAAGAGAGAATGTTAACAGGAAAAATATATAAACTTATCATAAGCATGTAAAAGATGTTTTACCTCTCCAGCATAATGCGATATTGCAAAGCTGGTCCGAGATAGCTTTGGTTTGGTAAACCGCTTATTGTTCTTGAACGTTTGATACAACTTCTGAGCAAATGTTTCATGTGTCGACTTCGGAAACATACTGCAAAAGAATCGAGTATCCATTATACAGTTGATCTTAGTCAGATTAAGCAAAGCAGCATCTTCATCAAAATCATAAAAGATCTTTAGTCCATAAGCATAAACTGATACAGTTTCGTCTAAAGAGTCTAGCAGCCTACCATGCTTCATCTAGAAGTGCAATGACTCCTCCAGGTTTCTGAAAGAGCAAGTCATAAACACACATTAGCTACACACATATGTATCAAGAAGGATGAAATAGTTGTAAACTACCACAAGAATACGTCAAGAATAAAATTAGATAAGCCGGCATTAGGACACCTTCTCAATGAGATCCAACACATCCTTGTTATCAACAAATTCTATGTAACTCCAGTTAATCTCTTCTTTGGTATAATCTTCTTGTTCCATTTTGAAGACGTGCTGTGAAAAAACAAAAATTGTACGTCAAAGCTAAGTAAGGAGAGGAAAATATATTCGAAAGATAGTAAGAACACAACGGACCTGGTTGAAATGTTGTTGCAGCTTTTCATTGGTAAAATTGATGCAAAACTGCTCAAAGCTGGAAAGAATTACAAGGAAAAAAAAAAAAAAGAATCAATCAATAGAGCTTTTTAACACTATTACACAATAAAACATTCTGCAAGCTACAAAATTTACCTGTTGATCTTAAAGCTTTCAAACCCGTAGATATCAAGAACTCCAATTATTGTCTTAGAGTTCGGATCTTGCCCGATAGAAATGTTAATTTTATCAACAAGCCTAAAAAAAAGGATACGGGTTCTAAGAATTTACAAAATTTCAAGTGGCAGCTGTATTGAAATATATATTAAAAAACTTGTAGACATTTCTGGGACATATTTCTGATGCATAAATGATATATACTGACACAATAAGTGAAACATGTCCACTACAGATGAGTGAACTTAGTGAAAACAAAAATCAAAATAAAACATAAGACCGGCAAATCTAAAGAGAGAAAGTTTCGTTGTATACCAATCAAACAAGCGTGAATAGATAGTTTTTGCTAATGCATCCCTGCTACCTGTGGCTGAATCAGGATCAAGTGTTCTTGTAATAACCTCTTCTGGTGTCACCATTACACGTTTTATCAATGCATCTTCCATTTTCTTTGCATCACACCTTTTGAAAGAAGTGGGTTCAGGATCAAAGATGTAAAAAAACGAAACAAAATAGAAATCGAGATTAAACAAAGTGGGTTCAAGATCAAAGATTTAAAAAAAGAAACAAAATAGAAATCGAGATGAAACAAGTAAGCAGCACATACCTAAGAAGTTCAGCACATACATCCAGATGATATCTTGATTTGTCATCCTTCAAAACTGAGGAGTCAATCTCTTTCCCTTTTGCAAAATTGACATTACCTAGATGCAGGATTGCAGCAACAACTCTAAAAATTGCATCCTGATAGCAATTATCAGAATGGTCAATAAGATGCTCTACCAGAGAAATCATTTCTTGTTGGAAAAGGCGAAAATGGAAGACTGACCTGTTCCTCTTCACTGATACCAACAATATCCATAGCTCGTCGGGTAGCGAGATATTCCTCGGTGTCATCCACTCCATCCAGTTTATAGCATTTCGATTGATTTAGGTAATGGAATAACTTAGGATCTCCCAACTTGAACTTTTCTCTTTCCTACAGATTGGGAAAATAAATGAAACCCCAACTACTTATTCATGTGATTTAAAGCAAAACGCCACACAATAAGGTATATTAGCATCATTGTGTAGCACCAATACCTCAAGTGGGGCAGCACATAAAAGGTAAAAGCAGTGGTAATTTCTTTCAGGATCTGATATTTGACACACTCGAGACCTTTCCAACAAATATGTTCGCACAGCTGCTCCAGATATTCTCCCACAATTGTCAAACTGGAGCTCGACAAACTTTCCAAATCGACTGCATTTTGATTAAAAACAAAGTGACAATGATGATATCTGCTTTGAAGTTTAGAATAACTTTATAACACAATAATCAATCATGTACGAACGCATTACTATTGAGTTGGTTACTCCTTAACTTTACAGATGAAGAAAGCCAAGAGATTAACATGGTTTATATGTGATTCAATTTGCTTATGTGCCATCTGTGAAATTAATTCCCTGAATTTTCTTAGTTACAAAACAATTTTCTGACAAGTAGTGACTGAAGAAGCTTTGAGCCAAGAACAAGTTTGAGTATGCAACTCATAAAAGCATTTCAAGAGAAGATTCATAGGAAAAACCTGTAAGTGAACATACGCATACCTGGAATTGTTATTCCTGAGTGTTTTGGCGTTTCCAAAAGCTTCAAGAACTGGATTTGACTGTACATCAACAACAAAACGAAAATAGTTAATCAGGCTAGCATTACAAGCCTCTCTATATATATATATCAATGCAGTAGCTAAAAGTATCTGAGTAGAGGCTTATACTTTTCTCCATTACAAGTTTCAAAACCAAATTTTTTTTAAAAAAACATAGATTTTTGACGCCTCACCTCCAGAACTTGCTGTTCCACTGTCCTTCCTTCAACGCCGGATCGACCACCAAGGTAAGCAAGGTAGCGCATAAGCATCTTTGTGGTCTCAGTCTTACCAGCACCACTTTCACCACTTACCAGAATTGAGTTGCTCTTGCCCTCATTGATCATCGCCCTAACCAAAGAAACAATAGACTAGCATGAGAAAATGTACGAATAAAGAGTGATTAGGAGAAATTCTGCTACTGGAATAATTGATTGGTCCTAATTACCTGTAAGCAACTTCTGCAATTGCAAACACATGAGGGCTTAGTTCCCCAAAACCTGCTCCTTTATACTGCTCCATCATATGAGTATCATAGAGATGTGGTAACCTTTGAAACGGATTTACAGCAATCAAGATGTTTCCAGTATATGTCTGCAAATATTTAGGAATGTTTTGTAATGCCTTGGAACTCAATATGTGATTTCATGATTACTCAGCGCAGAAAATGCATAACAACTTACATAAATTTCATTCAACTCGTATCTCATGGCCAAGTTATTCAAAACACCCGGTTCATGTAAATATGAGAGCTTTGTCATGTCATCTACACCCCCAGGGGGTGCCTCTGTATCCTTTGGAAATACGTTTGCCTTATTGGCCACAATCTGAAATTAAATTTCATTGATTAGTCGATAAAATCTCTGGTTTCAATAATTGTAATAGAATTATGAAACAAGGATGTCAAATGTCATGCAAAATTATGCAAAACTCATATATTAGAGAAGTAACAAGTATCCACGGCAAAAGAGTTTAGAGGACTAGTGCCATTTTGCACAAAGATAAATATAAACCCTAAGCAGAAACACCCTTTCCAGTGACATTCTTTTTCAATATTACATGCAAAAACATCGGAAGAGGATTGAAAACTTACGGTCTTCCCGTTTGTGGTCTGTGCATGAACTTCTTCGCCATTAATTTTGACAACTTCTCCGTCAATCCATGCCGCTCCTGGATCTTCAATCCAAACATGAGAACCAACTATTATATTGACAGGCCCAACCTACAAGATATAAAGATCGAACCTGTAAGGTACATAGATTTTAATAACATCACACAAGCTGTTTCATAAGTTTATGGATTCTTGTGTGACTAACAGTCTGGCACAAAGATGTTCTAAATTTAAATTGAGGAAACTTGAAAGAATATTTATCAAGATTTGTGTAGAGATCAATGACGAACAGAGGCCTAAAAGAATTTGTATTGTAAACAATACAGTGATCCCCTTGAATAAGCAATAGATGTAGAAAGCAGAAGAAATCTGTAAAAGTATAGCATAATTTATACAAGAAAAATTATAATCAAAAGGTAAGAACCACTGAAAAAGGTAAGAACCACCGAAGATAGTATTCAGCTTCGAAAAAATTCGGTATTGACGAACCCACATTGTTGGCATGTTTCATAGGAGAACAGCATAAAGAGATAATGGATCTTATAGTTTATGTCCACTGCCCAAATTACAATATGATGGTATATTGAGCACAATGAAAAAAATTATATCTACTATTTCTAGTAGGCATTTTCCCCAGCTGTTATAATCCATTTAAATACTGTATGAACGTCATGTAACTGTTATTGGTAAATGAAAAATAGGCTTTAAGAGGAAAAGAAAAAAAAACACTTGGAACAAGTGGATCAACTAATATCAAAGAAGCGATCAAAGCAATAGAGCAGGAAGCAAGACAACATTTCCTCCTTCAAGAATGCAGAAGATTATTTACTGCGCATAAGAAAAATATATAGTCTTCAAAGCATGTTTGCTAAAATTAGTTCTAATAGGATCTAGAGACAACACTCTTAGAGTATACACTATACACTCCCTTCCAAACACAACAAAGATATCATAACACCACGCCTATCCCCCAGTTTCCTTATAATAAATTAAGCAATTAAATCTTAATTCTGGAAACTAAATCTTCAGCCTTTATCAAATAAAACTTTCTAAGTATTTTTTTTTAAACACCCTAAGAAGTTTCCTGATGAAATATATATATATAACCACAATATAACATAGAAGCTTACAGGACCTTATTACGACATGCTATCTTAGGTAGTAGATTCAGAGCAAAAACTAAAATTAGAAGTTATCTAAAATATTGAGAGCCGGTAAAGTGAATGTTAATAGGAAAAGATAGTCCAAGAAATGAATTTTAAGATAACTAACAAAATGGTCCAACTTCTTATTGAACTTGAAATTTTACCTGCCAGTAAACACTATGTAATGTTTCCCAATAAAAATGCAACTTATATATTATGCAAATTCAAATAGTATTCGGAAATTCACTTCCCACCAAGGATCAAAGTGGCATAACCCTTAAAACATTCACGAGATTTTTCGTTCTTTTTTTGTGTGTGGCAAGATGAACTATGGATCGACAACCAAACGCAAAATCTCAAACAAAGATCTATCTACCAACGAGCACCAAATCAAATGAAACAGAAAATTGTCGAAAAATCAATCCTTTTACTTGATCAAATCCAAAAATAAAACGTTAAAGAAAAACACAATAAGCAATCGAAACAAAAGAAGAGGATGTGATGATATTACCATGGCAGCTCTATTTTTTTGCCAATAGATCCTCTCTCTTTCCCACTTAACTCATCCAAGAGAGACCCGATTTTTCAGAAATCCGACACAACGAGTCAGGCAACTAGACGAGTCAGATCGGGCAGATTCTCGAGTTGGTGGTCTTGAAAAAAAACTCTCCTTGAAGTCAGCTCAAAAGCAGACACGGAGAAATCGGGAGATCGGATTAACCGGAAGAATCAAAAAGCTGAATCTGAATGCTCAATCTCTCTCTTTCTCTCTAGAAAGCTGATGATTTGTTGAAGAAATAAGCTGGACTTGGCCTTCTTCTTTGCAGACGTTCTTATGGCTTTTTCTCTCTCTCTCTCTTCGAGCAAACAATGTTCTCTTTTGAGCTGTGTCTCTCTTTCTCTCTCTAACACTTTTTTTTTTTTAATTATTGTTTTTTTTTTTTCAAAATAAAAAATTTGGTGCTTGAGAATTGAGATTGGTCCACTGAGAGAAGGGAGGCAGATCGAGTTGGACATTCGTGGTCAGCCACCCACACTGTTGAGTCGAGACAACGAATACAATAGAGAAGATTGTTTGGTAAATTATAACATAACATCTTTTTGTCTCTGCCCTTTGACTTGCTCATTTTACACCTTTATGCCCTTTTTCTCCTAAAACAAAAACCTTTTTTTTAGAGTAAATTATGGCTGATTTTTTGTCCTTAATTTATTACTCTATTTAATAATCTTCGTTTGAGGGAATAGTTAGATGTGGAACTATTTTAAATTTTTGTGAGCGTTTCTGTTTTGAATTTCCCTATAGAAAAATAGGATATTAACTTGTGAAGAATGTTTTAAAACTTTATAATCATTTTGACTCTTATATTCAAACTGATGTTGTGTCATAAAATTTTTAATTTATAGTTTTGGGATGATGTATGATTTTTTCTAGAATACGTATTTTAGGGGAAATTAAATCGAACCCGCAAGATGGTGTTAAAACGTCTAATATTAGCTTATCTCATGTCATTATCATCCTCTAATACTCTAAATTATTGTGATATGTTAAGAGTTTTTAAGATTACAAGTTTTATGTGAAAACAATAGTACTGGATTTGGACGGGCTGAAACTGTAGCCTTGCTTTGGGCTTTATTTGGTCGGGCCGGATTAAACCGGACCCGTCACAACACCCTTACACCGTACAGTTCGATCCTGCAAGTGATCGTCTTCTTCAATTGGCATCTCACTGAGAAGAAGAAGAAGAAGAAAAGAGCCATGACAATGCTTAGATCTGTCTCGATGGTAATGTTGCTCTTCACACTTGTTACATCCATTTCCATGGTTACTTCTTCTGCTTCATCCCCAGAAGCCGAGTTTGTTAAGAAGACCATCTCTTCCCACAAGCTCGTCATCTTCTCCAAATCTTACTGCCCGTATGACTCTCTCTCTCTCTGGCCATTTCAAATCACTGATCATTCGATTTGCATAAAAATTGGATCTTTGGTGCCTTCGATTTGCGTTTTTTGTTTTTAGATCTTATTAATTGAAACTTGAGTGAAGACTCGTTGTAGTATACTTTCGTGACAGAGTAATCTTCACATTACGTATATGAGTCTGTCTCTAACTTGAATCCAATGAACTTGTCTTCATGGCTTTGTTTTTTCTTGTATTGTATTTGGTGGATTGGGTTCTCTATGAAAGAACTTTGTTATCTCTGTTTACAAATGGTTGTTGAGCTACATTTATATGGGGAATATGTTAAAATCAATTTGGATTTTTTGCAAGAGATTCAGGTTCAGTAATGTATTGTGTATTACTTCTTTTTGCTTTTCCTTTGGCCCTTTTTGAGTATGCAGAGAGATCATGTACCTATATATGACCATCTCTACTTTTCTTCTGCTTCCATGTGGTTTGGTCAACAGCTATTGCAGGAAAGCTAAATCTGTGTTCAGAGAGCTGGATCAAGTTCCTTATGTTGTGGAGCTTGATGAAAGAGGTGCATTTTAAGATTATAGTGAATCATATTTTTCATCATCCAATTATGTTTCTTACCTCTTTTTTTTTTCCATGAGATCTTGAGTCTCAAGACATTTCTATTATTTGAAACTTTGATGGATCATCATTTAGAGATTCATTTGTGACTAACAGTCGAGAGATTTGGGTAAAAATTGGGTCTTGCAGAAGATGGGTGGAGTATCCAAACTGCACTTGGAGAGATTGTTGGAAGGCGAACAGTACCGCAGGTCTTCATAAACGGAAAACACATCGGAGGATCAGACGGTATACTTACCTTTCCTTCTTCAAGAAAACGTCTTTGCTTATTACAACATTTTCTGATTGATAGATTTATCTTTGTTTCTGGTTTTCAGATACTGTAGATGCGTATGAGAGCGGGGAACTGGCCAAGCTTCTTGGTGTTTCCGGAAACAAAAATGCTGAACTCTAGGTTGAATATAGTTGGAAGATTGATAAAACTCTGTTATGTTGAAGTTTAAACAATTCAATTTCCAGTTGCATGAAATTTGTAATGGGTTCTGCAGATCATGGCCTTGTGAAACATATCTTATCAAAGACTGAAAGACTACAAGTTGAGTTATAAAAAGTTGGGTTGAGGAATCAAATGTCGAAATGGTTCAGAGTTCAGAGTAACTATGTCTGAACAACAAACAGACTTAAAGTGCATTGTACAATTTGGGGGGTAGATAGATAGATAGATAGATAGCTAAGACTAGTGGAATAAAACTTTTAGGGTCGTGCTCTTTTGTTGCTGCAAGAAGGGCACTTGTAATGCTTGATATGCTCAGCTTTAGCAGGAGTGATCTTCACACACTTTCCGTGGAACCATTTTTCGCACATGTCACAGCAAATCCAGAATTCATCAGAAGCATAGTTATCTCCACAAGCTCCACACAGGGTTTCACCATGTTCGTCTTCATCCTCTTCCTCTTCCTCATCCTCTTTCTCTACTCCTTGTTCCTCGTCCTTGGCCAGTATCGTCTTTGAACTTTTGCCATCTAAACCTCTCTGCATTCAAGATGAAGGAATATATTAACTACACCAATATAGCAAAGTGTGAACTTCAAAAAACCAATCAACAAATATCATTGGATCGATAAACTTTGAGATAACTCGGTAGTTTCATTACATACTGATGTAGTAATTCCAGTTCCAGAACAGCTTCTTTGAATTCATGCTAATTACAGATCCAACAATTACAGTTGAAGACACTGCCCATCTGTGTTCTACCTCAATCCTAAAGGTTTCCTAAGCCACAAGATGCACAAACTACAATTACGGAAGTAAGAATATTGTGTTCAGTATATGTTTTAGAACTTCAATAGCAAAATGTGTAAGATCTTACTATAATGCATATATGACGAAAAAGTTGTTTCAGGACCAAAAGTGTGCATCATACTTCATTCATGTGTTTACAATGCTCGAGGTTAGCAGAAAAGGAGAAGTAGGAAAGCTACAACAGAGACCTTAAAGCAAAAAAGTTCAGTCTCTGATACTTTAACCCTACGCAAATATGCTATGGGTTATCTGATACATAAGTATATGTAGTTATAGTAGAAGAGGGTAAAAAACTTTCATCGAACTGTAAAATATAAAAATTATTTTAATGTTTAAATACTTCCAAACGTGTCTCTTAAGGAGTTGTAAGTCAAGGTGTTCTGTAAGGAACTAAGGATTTAACTGAATTGTGTAGCAGATATTCTCTAAAGAGACTTCCAAGATTACGTAATGACTGGATATAAAAATGTCATATATTGGTTGAATCCTTTAGGATGTGAAAAACATATGCCAGTTTTGTGGTTTTTCGAATATCCATTTAACAATTCCTAATTTCTGAAAAACTGCAAAACCAAAAAAAAAAAAAAAAAAGAAAGATGATAAGAGCAGACGAAAGAAGAAGCTTGAGTATCGAGAAGAAGCAATTCAGAAAGTCTAAGGCTGGAACAGGAGCTATTTCTGTATGACTTTCAGGATATAGTCTATCACTATCGAGACATTTTTGCGTAGGTTTCTAATTGAGTTGCCAGCTCAAGTAACGAACAACTTAGATCGTGTACTATGGGAGGAGTTAAATAGAGAACCAAAGGTGGTAGAAGCGAGAGATGGAGTTGGGAAAGGGTTTGGGAGAGTAGCATAAGCTCTAGAATTCATCGTAGGGTTATTTGGTTTGGTTTGTTCTTAGTTCATAGTTAATAAATAAAGGAATTAATGTTCTGAATCTTATTAGAGGACAGCATGAGTCTTACCACTTTTGAATTTGACTTGGATCTGTTGCCATTTTGATTTGCTGAAGAGGGCTTTTCCTTTGTTTGTTTTTTCGCATTTCCAGTTACAACTTCAAATACAGTAGGAACCTCATTTATCATGCTGAACAAGCGCTTCCTGAATTAGCAAGTGTAAGGGTTAGCATGGAAATGCTGGAGATATCATGATAATTAATGGTAGAAAAATGAGCAGAGAAGATCTTAAAAACTGAACACCAGGTTAGAGGAGAATACACACCAATCAAGAAAGTGATGATGATACCTGTCAGCTTTATCGAAACCAAATCTTGAACCGAAGTAAAAGGACACAGAAAGTAACCACGCATCACTGTGGACAGCAACGAGAGAAAGCCAGTCTTTTTCCTGCATTCCATCTCTGGCAAAGTTAATGCCGAGTGCTGGTTCGGGGAGCTCTGGAGGAACTTCTTCAGCTGGTAAGTTAACTTCCCAAACTTCATTCGGGAATCCATACAAGCAAAGATTCTCCTTCTCTGAAATGACATTACATAGTCATACAATACAAAAACGTTTAGAACTACAAGGAATTTCATAATGTGCACATATGCTTAGACAACCAACCTCTGTGTGGCTGTGACAATGAAGCCACAAAGCATGAAGCCATAAGCGAAATATGCAGAGAAAAATAACAGCACCAAAGGCAAAAACTATTAATTCATGGGGAGACCAAATCACGAAACTAGAAAACATTGCTCAAATGTTCAATATAATCAGTCACCAGTACCAAACAAAGTAAGCAGAAGAGAAAGACAATGTAATTTTCAGTGACCCTATTGATTTGGATAGGCTTTACCTTGTCAGTTCCGAAAACCAGACAAGAAAAAAAACTACAGACAACAAATCTACAGCAGAAAATAGAGGCAAAGCTGTACATAAACCGCATCTCCATAATGAATCACTACAAAAGAATACCCTATAAAAGAGAGACCATAAGCATTAATACAGGGAACCTAGAAGTCAAAATCGTGAATAAATGATGCAGCTTGAGAGAAATCACTTAGTATAATTAAAGCTAGAGAGAGAGAGACAGAGAAAAACCCCTAACCAGGATCACATTGCTGGAAAAAATCTTCAACATCTGCAAAAACAAAACCAAGTGAATCAATCAGACTAATGTTCTTAAATCGGAAAACTAAGCATCACCAACACAACAATAATTCACAACAATAGAGCACAATTGTTCAATGAAACAGTCTGAATCAGGCCACCAAACGATCGTCGTGAGAAGAATTTCCATGAAAAAAAAAAATTCAAAACCCATAAGACAAAATTCAAACTTTAAAAAACGAAGAGAAGAAGAAGATTACCAGTGGTAAGAGCTTGGATGATGCCAGCTCGACGGCCCTTGAAATCTCGGAAGACTTCTTCGACAGTTCGAGGGTTGTAGTGCGCAGCTCCTCCTCCTCCTCCCCCTTCCATATCCGTCTCTTCACTTTCACTCTCTTTCTCAGAATCAGGAAACGATGAAAGAGCGGTATTGATAGTAATGTTTGGGTCTTTTTAAAAAGCATAAATTTTTGTTTGAAGTGATAAAGTTGGAAAAAGTTGAATGAAGACGATAAAAGGGTGCTCCGTAGACTATTTATGAAGACGATAAAAAGCATAAATTTACTTTACTTTGTTGGCAAAATAAATGCTACTAAACTATTTATTTCAATTTAGCTTTAACCATGATAAACATAATCAAATCTGAACGGCGAACAGACATCAATGTCAAACTTGACACCAACTCCAACGAAGACATGAACAGTGACGTTCTGCAACGAACCATCTTTCAGTACGAAACATTCATAAGCTTATAATATTATGAGCTTTTTTGCACATGTAAGGATATTATTTCAATTGAGCGTTACAATGCTAGCAGGTTGGCTGTATTTGGCAACAATCAAGTTAAATAATGGATTATGATGAAACCTTTACTCCAATAGCTAAAAAGAAGAGTGGTTGGTTGTTTATGAGAGTTGTTACAAGCAAGAAATGGAAACTCATAATATGGACATTTTCTGGTTTTTTTTTAATAAAAGGTCTTTGTGCGCTTGTTTTCGTGTTATCTCATTTTAAACAAGAATCAAGTTTCGAAAAAGAAAATCACTTTACAGTTTTCACCAAACTACTCATTGGTTCTCAAAACTGAAAAATTGTTTAATTATCTTTGGATTTATACAATATTAATGCGAGAAAATATATGATAGACAGACAAATTCAAGATTTAATTATATAACCATGTCTTTGCACTTTCTCAATCATCTATAAAGCAATGATCATTCAGAGGAAAATGGTTACGATCAGAGAGAAACACCAACAGTTGGAAAAATAACCAGAAAAAAAAAAAGAAGGAAAACTGAGACGAAGCAAATGCATCTGATTAACTTACATTTGGCATCTCCACTAGCTGGTTCTGCTTACAAAGTTTCTCTCCAATATCTCACTCTCAGAACAAGTAGTATCTATCACTCCCAAATGCAACATATGTATAAACATGCTTATAAAGATACTGTCGTTTCAGGTTGCAGTAGTAGGAGCCAAGTGAGTCAAATCCTCCTCTAATCACAGCATCGTCAACTCATTACCTTCCTGTCATCAGATAATAGACCAACGTCAATCTTAGACTTCTACTTTAGAAACAAAACATCAAAAAGGAATCTCAAGAAGCATTGATAAGACAAACATTATTCCTAAACTTCGGGAGATAATTTTACCTGTATCGTCTTTCCTTTTCTCAGGCGCATGCTTTTCAAGAAACTGCATGTTTGTTTTCCAGTAAACGTCACCACCAGACAGCCATGTATCCATATGCATCCCACTTGGAAACTCCACAAATGTGCACTGAGGGTTGCGGGCAGCCGCTTTCGCATACAGCATTTTCATGTGAAATGGAGGGACCATCTCATCTTGCAGTCCAGAGAGGAAAAGCACCGGTCTTTTGACCTGTTATTGTTTCAAGATCAGTTTATCACAGGTTGCTACAGACAATCAAATGATGAGACATTGATCTAAAAGGAACATATTTTTGCAGGACATCAAGCTCCCTCCTTATTCCTTTTAAGGTTTACTCCATGGAACAAATCAGAGAGCAATCAGTCAGCTCGCAGTGTACATGAATTACGTCCCGTTAAAAGGAATGCAAATGCATGGGATATATTAACATGGAGGTCTTTAAGGTACCATAATGTTATCTGCTTGTTTGAGTCAATTATTTGGTATATGCAAACTGTAACCGAAAAGAATCAATCTAAAGATAAATCTGCTACAACGCTTCTTACCTCAGCAATAGCATCAATCGTATTCCAGGGGGAGCGTACAACAAAATTAAGAAGCTTCAGGCTTTTCGTACCACTTCCTCCAATAAACCACTTTAAGAAGGGCAGCAAGACGCCAGCCATATCAAGAATGGAAGTGAAAGTATTTTCCAGAATCAATGCAGCTACCTATATAAAGACATTTACAAATGGTAAACATACAACCATTTGACGTGTAGATATCAAATGAAATTCTGAAAGTAGAAACAACATGAAAAAAGAATATGCAACTTAATCAAGGCAACTGTAAATTTCATTTACCAAGAAATTCTCTGAGAAGGATAAAGTTTTTGTGCATATAACAGTAAGTTTCAGTGGGATTAATAAAAGGAGGCCATTAACAAAGCTCAAACGAATCCCCATATAATATTGCTAGATGACTAAACTTTTTCACAATAAATAATTAAATTCCGATAGAACTGATCGAGTACATCATTACTGATGACAAGTGAATAGAATCTAAATAATGAGTTACTCTAGAAATTTTTGTACAATCAGCCTCCAGGTCATCTGCCAAAGACCATGAGTAATAATTTTCAACACTAACCAGAATCTCATTAAGATAATGATAAGAAGCTATCCAAACCAGGCCCCTAGAGAAGTGCAGAGGGAGGCCTTATAAGTTTATAAGGCATTGGTTAGTCTCATTCGTAACCATGTGGAGCTCTGAATAATACTTCTCCCTTTGAACAGTAACATCCACAGTGCTGGCGGCCTCTCTCTTCTCTCTTCTTCTAAATTAAATGTACATTTTCTCTACTCATAACATGCTGCCAATAAGAATATTTACTAATATTACCTTATCTGGATTGTTCTTGGTCAGCAAAGCTCCAACAGCTCCCCCAAGGGACCTTCCGAATACAACTATTCTAGATGTATCAATGTCAGTCCTTTGAGAAAGATGATCCAATGCAGCCTAACAAAAGTATCAGACAAGAAAATGGGTAATAAACACAAGGAGACAAAACAGAAGAGTTTAAGAATATCTGGATAGATTTAGGGAGACGAGCAAACCTGAGCATCTTTTGTGAGTCCATGTTGTGAAGGATAACCATCACTTGCCCCATAGCTAAGCACGGGAAAATCAATCAACATTGTGTAAACAGATCCAATGTTTAGACTCAAAAAACAAACAGTTGAGATAAGAGATAGACCAGAAACCAGCAAACCGAAACTAACCCGCGATATGAAAGCATGAATACATTGCACCTCAATTTTTGTATCATGATGCGAACCATCTCCAGACGATGAGCGATGTCTGGGGTTCTAAGGTCAAGGCCGTTACAAGGCAAAAAACACCAGCCAACAGATATGAAACGTAAAATAGGTAGACCAGACACGGAAACTCCTTAGAGCATAAACATATAAACAAACAAAAACAAAAGAAATGGCTCTGGAAAGGATACTTCCAGCATTCTCCTGGAAAAATAGAATGGTTGGACCTGCACCGCAAACATCAACTATCAGAACTCGGAGCCTCAAACTCGGTCAATTTAAGCTAAGCTACCAACCACGAGAAGTTTGAAGCATATTTTTCAACTAGATTTTGGGTAGCTGATAAGTTCCAAATTAGTTCAAAAGCAGCAATAACTTACAGATCACAAATCTGACAAAAGAAGACCAAAACCTAGCTAAAGAAAGTGACATCAAGACCTAAAATCCCCAAAATTCGGTAGATTCAGAAGCTTTCCGAAATGCATGAATCAAATCTACTAAAAAAATTATAGAATCGATGAACAGTATAGAGACAAAACTCAGAAATCAAAAAGAGAAGGGACCTCGACATTCGGGGGACATCTTGATGAACCAAGCGTGGAGGCGTACGCCATCGGATGATTGAAGCCAAACGTCGTCGTAGATGAGATTGAGCCTAGCGGGAGTGATCGGATAGGACTTGCTTAAACCAGGAAGCACTGGTACGTAGACAAGCTTCTCCTGGAAGGCTACGAGCAGCGCCACTCCGGCGACGACTATCACTCCTGCTCCGTAGAACAACGCGCTCACATAGGTCACCATTTCCTCTGTTTCTTCTCAAGGAGCAGATTCCAAATCCGAATCCGAGTCCGAAACAGATGCAGGAATCGAACGGAGTATGCCCTAAAAGGGATCAATTGCTGATTTAGCCCCAAAGATAGAAACTAATTCTATTTTGCCCCTCTCTATTATATTTTGTCCCTAAAGATATAAATTAATTCTCACATGCCCCTCATTTTAAAGATATAAAATATTTCGTTGATATTACTTACATTTACAACTATATAATATAATTGAAGGGTAAAATAGTCATTTTTTTCCTCTAATTTACAAGGGGCAAACTATAATGAATTTCAACTTTTAAGATACTGACTGCCTGCCTCTTCCAAGAGGCTGAAAAAGCCTATGATCAAACTACGACGTTTAGAAAATGGAAAATATTTTTTCGCTACAATCATAAGACTCTAAAAATCAAACTCAATCAAATGAGCTTTTTCGCCACGCCTCCGCTTACTCCTTTGTTTTTCCCTAAATCTTTCGCTCTTTCAGATAATCAAATCTTCTTATCTTTCATCGTTTCGCTGAATTACCTCGAAAAGGTTCTTCATTCTTCTCTCGATTATTCTGAACAAAAGGTACCGACCTCAATCTTAAGTGAGAAATCTTTGTATGTACGATATGAGTGGGCTCTGTGGATTGTCAATGGGTTTTAAGCGCTTATAGTGTGATTTGGAAATTGAAATTGTTCTGCCCATTTGTTCTGCTTAAAGTTGCGGGACTTAGACTTAAGTCCAAAGGAGACATTTTGCAATTCGATCTAATCGACGCCATGTGTTCTCGCTAATGCGTAATGCAAGAAATTTTTGTTGATTTACCCCCAAAGATAGAAACTAATTCTATTTTGCCCCTCCCTATTCTATTTTGCCACTAAAGATATAAATTAATTCTCTCATGCCCCTCATTTTAATGAAAACCCGAAAATACCTCGACTGATACAACTAGATACCCGCTTTACCAACAGAGCACGTAGTTGTACTCCAATTATACCCTGACTGCTCCACATAAAGATTTTATTATACCCAGCTATACCGCACATACAGACGACTCAGCTATACCTATTTATTCCCAATTAATGTAATATCTCTGCCAACTCCAGTCGCCTGCGCTGCACAGTGCCTTACCATCTCGCGCACGTGCTTTGATATTAGTTACATTTACAACTATATAACATAATTGAAGGGTAAAATAGTCATTTTCTCCCTCTAATTTACAAGGGGCAAACTAGAATGAATTTTAACTTTGGCATACTAATTTGTCTCAAGCCTCTTCCAAGAGACGCGCTGTAAAAAGGCCTATGATCAAACGGCGACGTCTTAGAAAATGGAAAATATTTTTTCGCTACAATCATCGACCCTCTAAAAATTTCAAACTCAATCAAAGGAGCCTTTTTCGCCACGCCTCGCTTACCCTTTTGGTTTTTCCCTAAATCTTTCGCTTTCAGATAATCAAATCTTCTTATCTTTCATCGTTTCGCTGAATTAACTCGAAAAGGTTCTTCATTCTTCTCGCTGATTACTCGAACAAAAGGTACCCGATCTCAATCTTAAGTGAGAAATCTTTGTATGTATGATATGTGGCTCTGATTAGTATGCTGAATCGAGGATTTTTACGAAGCAGCTATATGCGTGATTGGAAATGGAATCGTTTCCCCATTTGTTCTTTGCTTAAAGGTCGACTGGACTTAAGCCAAAGGAGGAGATTTTTGCAATTCGATCTAATCGATGCCAGTGTCTCAGGCTTCTCTCGCTAACGCGTTTACAAGAATTTTGTGATTTACCCCCAAAGATAGAAACTAATTTTATTTTGCCCCTTCCTATTCTATTTTGCCCCTAATGATATAAATTAATCCTCTCATGCCCCTCATTTTAATGAAAACCCGAAAATACCCCGACTGATACAACTAGATACTATACCTAACAGACAACAGACGCATTGCACTCCGCTATACATCATCTGCTCCACATATTGTTTATGTTATACTCGCTATACCGCGCAACAGACGATTGTACTCCAGCTATACCTATTTATTCCCAATTAATGGAATATCTCTTGCCAACTCCAGTCGCCTCGTCGCTGCAAGGCTTTTACCATCTCGCTACCAGAGTTTCGTTGATATTACTTACATTTACAACTATATAACCCAATTGACGGGTAAAATAGTCATTTTCTCCCTCTAATTTACAAAGGGCAAACTAGAATGAATTTCAACTTTTAGGGGCATAATAGAATTTGGTCCCAAGCCTCAAGCCTTCCAAGAGACGCCGTTTGGGTAAAAAGGTCATGATCAAACGGCGACGTTTTAAGAAAATGGAAAATATTTTTTCGCTACAATCATCGACTCTAAAAAATTCAAACTCAATCAAAGAGCCTTTTTCGCTCACGCCTCCTCTCTTTGGTTTTTTCCCTAAATCTTTCGCTTCAGATAATCAAATCTTCTTATCTTTCATTGCTTCGCGTGAATTACCTCGAAAAGTGTTCTTCATTTTTCTCGCTGATTACTCAACAAAGGCACCTCGACCTCAATCTTAAGTGAGAAATCTTTGATGTATGATATGAAGTGACTCTGATGGTAGTGACTTTAATCGAGGGTTTTGCTGAAGCAGCTTATACGTGTGATTGAAATGGAATCGTTCCGTCCATTTGTCTTTCGCAGTGTCGACTTGACTTGTGTCAAAGGAGAGACTTTTTCGCACGATCTAATCGACGCCATGTAGTTATGTGCTTTGCTTCTGATAAATTTTTGTTGCTGGATTTGGATAAATATAGTTAGGGTTTAAGGTGTTTTGTTGTGTTAGTTGTTGTTCTTGGAGATGAGATTATTGTATCTACTCTTATTATGAAAGAATCTCCTTTGTCTTGTAGTCTTTATTATATTCTTATAAAAAGCGATAGGGAGAGAATTGTTATCCATGCTTATTGTTATTGAGGTTTCTTCCATATTATTGAGGTTCTTTGGGTTCTTATGGGGTTTTTATGGGTTTCTTATAATTTTTTTTTGATTATTTTAATATTAAAACTTAAGAAACCCATCACAAAATTTCTTATTTAAGAAACTTAAGAAACCCTAAGGGTTTCTTAAGATTTTAATATTAAAAAAATGTTTTAGAAACCCATATGGTTTTCTACAATAATGATGCTCTTAGGTGGATAGTTTCTTTGTATTGCAAACTCAAATAATGTAATAATAACAATAAAACCCTAATTTCGGATTCTTACGGTTTGGCACACTCTCAAACTTGGAAGGATGGAGAGTGATGATGAAGAAGGGAGAAGGATTGTGACTGATGAAGAAAAGAGAGAAGCCAAGAATTTCAACATATTCGATCTCCCTGACGTATCTACCGGACTTCCTGCGCATTTGGAACTCCAGCGAACTCGCGTTGTCTGTAATGTTGATGCTCCTATACATGTAAGAACCATTCTGGATAAAAAATTACAGTCTTTTTGTGCTTTTTATTACTCTTATTGCTGGCTATAAGTTCAGCTATCTAGAAAATTATTGGCTTTTCTCAATCTCTCCTATGTAGGTTTGCTGTGTTTATTAAAAATTTCAAATTTTTTCCTGTGGGTCTGTTAATTTTGTCAAAATTCGAATGAAATTGAGTGATGATTGTTTGAAATTTGAAGTCTTTAATGGTCTTACCTTTGTGTTTTTTTTTTTTGTAGACCACGGGTGTCATTTACTCGGGGGCCTATGCGTCTGTGGGAGTGGACAACAGTGTGAAGCTAGAAAACTTCTCTGAGAATTTCAAAATTGATGTGATTAGTCTCACAGAGACAGTTATGGTCTTCGATATCAGTGGTATCCCTGCCGGAATCGCCAATGCTTTCCGAAGAATCCTCATAGCTGAGGTCTGTCCACTGTCTCACTACCTCTGAAGCCTGATCATTAGAATCGTTGGTTAAGAGTGTTCTTTGATTGCAGCTTCCTTCAATGGCTATTGATAAAGTTTTTGTAGTAAACAACACATCTGTTATTCAAGACGAAGTTCTTGCTCACAGGTTGGGTCTTATTCCAATTGCCGCAGATCCGAGGCTCTTTGAATATTTATCCGGTAAGAAAATATTCCATGGCATGTGATTCATCTCCATAAGAACATAATTCTTTGTGTCACGCTTAGTTTTGTTTTATCTGTGTCATAGAAAACGATCAGCCAAACGAAAAGAACACCATTGTTTTCAAACTCCATGTGAAATGTCCAAAAGGTGACCCGCGTCGTAAAGGTATTATATGTTATTTGGCTAGAACAAGAAGAGTCTTTGTTTTATTGTTAGCTTGATCTCTCATGAACGGTATCATTTTTATTTCTTGAAGTTTTAACAAACGAATTGAAATGGTTACCAAATGGAAGTGAGCTTCTAAGAGAATCAGGAGGTTCAACCACAAAGCCAAGAACTTATACTTCATTCAGCCGCAGCCAAGATTCATTCCCTGACTTTGCTGATAATCCTATCACACCGAGCTTTCAAGATATCTTGATAGCAAAACTCGGCCCTGGCCAGGTACTGTTTCTATTTATTCTGTTCCTCTTAATTGTTACACTTAAGAGGACTTTACATGCGATGAGAGATGAAAGACTTGCATCTTCTTCTATCTTTTTCTTGCAGGAAATTGAGCTCGAAGCTCATGCGGTTAAGGGCATTGGTAAAACACATGCAAAGTGGTCCCCAGTAGCAACGGCTTGGTATCGAATGCTTCCTGAGGTGAGAAGTTCACCACAATCTATTGTGCTTTCTGGGAAAAGGGGTTTATTTTTTTTTTTTTTTGACACGTCCTAAGCTTYTTTATAATGCTTTTGTCTATAATATCTTAGGTGGTTCTACTAAAGGAATTTGAGGGTAAACATGCTGAAGAACTTGTAAAAGTCTGCCCCAAGAAAGTTTTTGACATTGAAGACATGGGCCAAGGTGAAGTAAAAGCCTTCCCTAGTTTCCTTCAAAATCTTCAAATCTTCTTACTTTGCTTTGAGTAACATTAAGAGATTCTGATGAAACCTGAGGACATTGGCTGCAACTCTCTCTGCAATTTGATTTCATATTGACTTTCACAAGTGGAAAACAGGTAGGATAAGGGCAACCGTAGCTCGGCCGCGTGAATGCACGTTGTGTAGAGAATGCTTAAGAGAAGGAGAAGAAGCAAAAGGAAAAAGAGAATGGGTGGACCAAGTGGCTCTGCGCCGTGTCAAGAACCATTTTATATGTAAGAAAACAAAAAACCGCTCATTCAACTCAGCAGTTCATGATGTGAAAGAAATTCTAATTGAGTTTCTTATCGTCTTTGTCAGTTACAATCGAGTCCACTGGATCACAGCCTCCGGACGTTCTTTTCACAGAAGCAGTGAAGATATTGGAAGATAAATGTGAAAGAGTAATCTCTGAACTCTCCTGAATTTAGGTTTAATTGGTTTAGCTCTACCGGCATGGTTCCGGTTTAGTTCAGTTTTGGGTTTTGTATCGAAAGCTAATACGAAGAACATTGAAATTTACTTAGTGTTGGTTCGAGGTTTAAATTAGAATTCATGTGAACGTTGAAGAGTGAACTATATGTATGAGTGAGAAACAGAACAGAACAATTCTTACAACAACAAAATCTACAGCAACGACAATACATGTAAACTCGAAACTCTTGTTATGTGTTGCTTTGATTTTTTTTTTTTTTTCTGTTTTTAATGGAAACACGAAAATTACTGTGTTGCTTTGATTTTTTTTTTTCTGTTATTATGTTTTTGTTAAATGATGCATTAGGACAAAAATAATGTAAAGTGTACATGATATTGAAACATGCAATTTCTTTGTATTTCACACACTTGAACATCTCTATGCATATGCATAGCGCCTAGCGGCATAGACTAGCGTAGTAGCGTTCGCTGATAGCTATACCATTTTTCAAATTACAAGACAAAAAAGGGTAAATTAACAAAAGAAGAATAGAAGGGATGATTTTTGGAATATAGAATAATATCAAGACTCTTTTTGTTATAAAAAGTTACTTTCTTCTCCACTCTATTTGTTAATACACAAAATTTTAATTATTGCATTTAGATGACAATAAAAACAAAAAGGAATAGACTAATAAATAGCATTCAAATTTAGCATTCTAATTTTCTTATGCTTCAACTATGAATAACTTTTATATGAATGCTAAATTTGAATGCTATTTAGAATGCTAAATGGAGTGGATGAAGAAAATTAGAATTATCCTCGAATAACTTGATATAACCTTTCGATTATCTCGTAATTATCCTATCATGGTCGCCTCTTTATTCACTAAGCATGCCACTTGCTTCGAATGCTGATCATATCCGAGCCACACACATTCTCAGCGCTCACTGAAGCTATAATCTCTCGATAATCGATAAGAATGACTGTTTTGTAACGCCACGAAATAGTAGTCCCTCCTATGGTAAATATATATCCAGTTTGGGATCTTGCCTTATGTGGATCCGATAAATAACTCGATCCGCAAAACCAACTGTAATATTTGAATTTCTGATAATATAATCCTAAGTCTATCAGACTGGAGATAAGTAAAATATGTTTTATTCTCGTCCAATGTCTTCGCTAGATTAATTATATCTCAAGCATTAGCAAAAGAAAGCTATATCCTGGTCGCAAGTACTCAAGATACATAAGTCCACCAATGTACTTTGACCCAATATTTCTTCATTATCTTCACATGGTCGAAATGGATCTTTTTCAACATCGAGTGTCTATTAACCATCGAGTGAGCGCTTTTATCCATATTAAAGCGCTTGAGGAGTTTTCAGATAATTGATGATGTACGAATATCCCATCTCGAGTGTTCTATCGCCCAAGACAAAACTTTGTCTTTCCAAGGTCTTTCATTTCAAACTCATTTCATATGATTTCGCTTCCTCAATCTCCTTGAGTTCCAATTATGTTCAAGTCATCAACATAAACAGCAATGATCACAAATCCGTTCAATGATTTCTTTATAAAAACGCATGGACATATCGTATTATTCACATAACCTTTCTTTAAAAGATATTCGCTTAAACGATTGTACCACATTCGTCCAGATTGTTTTAATCCGTAAAGTGATCGCTGTAATTTGACCGAACATATATCCGTGGACTTTGATCTCAATGCTTCAGGCATTTTCATCCCCTCTGGGATTTTCATATATATTTCATTATCAAGCGATCCATATAGATACGCTGTCACTACATCCATAAGATTCATTTCTAGATTTTGAATGTCAAACTCATTAAATATCCGAACGCATCAGATCCATTACCGAGAATATGTTTCTTCATAATCAATCTCCTGTCTTTGGGAAAAACCTAAACAAGCTTTATATCTTGTGACTTCATTATTTTCATTTCTTTTTCTCACGAATACCCACTTGCATCCTACAGGTTTCACATTTTTAGGTGTAGTGACCACAGGTCCAAAAACATTTCTCTTATTAAGGGAGGTTAATTCATTTTGCATGACCATTTTCTATTTCTCCCATGTCTTTTCCGCATTCGAATGACCTCGCCGATCATCATTTTCATTTTCATTTCGATACGTAAAATGAGAAAATTCCATCATCATCATCTATTTCATTTCTTTCCCATACTTTTTCATTTTGGGGTATAATTTCATATTTTTTTCAGATCGTGTCCTCTTCGTGGATATTTTCAGTTCTTGAACTACTTCATTTAAGTCTTGACTTTTCTCATTTGGATTTCTTCAGAACCTCTTTATGTGAATTTAATTCTCCCATAGCCTTTTTCTTTCTGGGAGTCTTGCTTTAACCCATAGGTCCCCTCTTTAACTGAATTTTAGCTCATTTATTTTATTAAGATCAATTTGTTCCTGGAACTTCAATTCTTGATGGAACATTTGCAGCCAGTATAAGATTTTGTCATTTTTGTATCTACAAACCCGTCCTAACTCGCTTGATATTCTGAAGTGCACAATTTTCTCGACTCGAGTTCACGTTGCAGGAGATCCAGAGGTATCAACGATGGTGAATACCATGTGATATCTTTTGGAATTTCACGAATTTTTCCCCTAACGATAGAACTCATTTTCATTAAAATGACAATCAAAACGAAATGTAAACATATCACCGCCTGAGGTTCGAGATAACGAATTATACATGACGTATAACCAATATAAATACCCAATCTCCTGGGGTCCCATTTTCAGTTGAGAGGTAAATAGACATATACAACACATCCAAAAATACGGAGATGCGATATATTTGGCGCCTGCCAATCAGAATGAATATTTATTATATTTACTTGGTCGAATTTCAATCAACGCAGCATGCAAGATAGCATGTCCCCATACATAAATTGGGAGTTTTGTTCTCATTATTAATGGCCTAGAATTAATGCAACCGCTTAATCAAAGATTCGCCAAACCATTTTGTATGAACGTGGCAATCGGATGTTCAACATCAATCAAGTGACATACAATAATCATTAAAGGCTTCATAAATAAATTCACCAAAGATTATCAAGTCTAACTTTCTTGATAGTATAATCAGGAAATTGTACTCTTAATCGATTATTGGGAAATAAATCGTTCAAATGCCATATTTCGTCAGAACAATACAATATCTATCTGACGCATCGCTAATACCATAAAATATTGAAATGGTCATGATGGTGGATCGGTCCACATATATCACCATGTATTCTTTCTAAAAATCAGTGATTCATTCCCAATTTTATTTCAATTATAAGTTTTCCCGGTAACACGCCTCACATAAAAATTCATTGATCAAATATCTTCTCTTTTAATGGATGGCTAGAATTTTCTACAATTTTTCTCATCATGATGAACCGATGACCCAGTCTTTCATGCCATACTTTAAATATATCGGTAAATTTTGATTTACTGGCATACGATTCAATCATATTAATTTGGAAATGTAAAAAAATGGCTTCTAATATATATTTCTCTCCGAAATTATTTTGTGATGCAAAGATATTCAATGCCATTTTTATTCTTAGTTTCCACATGATATCCATTTCTTCTGATATCAAACTTAACAAATTTCAGATTATAATGCTTCATTTATTTCAAATTTTGCTCCTCGATTTGAGAATCCTTCTGAACCCATAATAATTTTTGCATTTCCTGATATAGTATTTACTCCACTTTCTTAATTTTAGATCGGAGAAATATTTTTTATCTTTTAATATCGCTGGCCGCTCATCTCCGCGACATATATCTCCATCTCGCTCACAAATTTTGACATCTTCGGGTCAAAATAAAGGAGATATATTAAAAACATGTTTAACAATATTTATCATATTTATTCCAATAAAAATTTGAAAAAATTTATCAAAACTTTTAAAATTCACCGATCATATAAAATTTCAGATCAATTTTAATTCATCACTAACGGTCGGATTTATGCCCAACGGTCATGATGAATTTATTTTATTAATTTTTCAAAAATTTTACACTTTTCCAACGGCAAAAAATTTCAATCTATAAATACACTCATTCATTCATTCATTTATTCACACAAAAATCTCATCCTTTCTCATTCAGTTTTTAGTTTTGAAGATGTTTAGATTTTGTTTAATGCTTTGTTTTGTTTTAATTATGCAGATTTATGGTCTCTTCGCGGAGTATACCCACGGAGAGTTTATTGTTAATGTCGCTTTATTATTTTATATAATAACTCTTTGTAATCCAGATTATTAATAAAATGGTTCATTTTAATTATAATATTAAACATTATATTACAATATATTATACATTAAACTTTTATTCTATAGTCTTCTTCAGAAGACATTTATTATATTACATTGACCATATATTACATTATATTACATTATCCTACTCATCTTATTACTGTTAACATCACTCTGCTCAACGAAAATCCGCTATATCAAGATAGTGTTATCAAAGAAGTGCTGATTCATCGAGACAAAATTTGTTTCACCATTTTTCTCCTTCGCCTTTTGGGATTCTTGATATGATCGGCGAGATGTTTGGCATTTACGTGCACGCCCAATGACCTTTCATTCCGCATCTGTAGCATATATTTTCTTTTTGAGTAGTTACAGCGCTCGTATTATTATTTTTCTTGTTATTTTTGTTGGTCTTCCCCGCGTTGTAACTATTATTGTTGAATCCCCTTCCTTGTCCACCTCTGCCTCCACGTCCGCGACTGCGACCACGACCACGGCCTCTACCTCGTTCTTGTCCTTGCCAATTATCATGTTTGGATGAGGATGCGACATTCGCTTCAGGGAATGTTGCTAATCCGACAGGACGAGTCTTATAATTTAACATCACGAGTTCATTATTTTGCTCGGCAACTAGGAGTGTATTCATTAACTCCGAATACCGAGTATAACCTTTGTCTCGATTGTTGTGAAGTGATACATTCACAGGATGAAATGTTTGGAGAGTTTTCTCGATCATATCATTATCAGTTATTTTCTCTCCACATAACATCATCCTGGAAGTAATTATAATCACCTACACTTTTGTAATCCATAAACCGGAGGTTCAACCACTCATGCCTAGCTTTAGGTAAGATCACATATTTTTGGTGATCAAACCTATCTTTGAGTGATTGCCAAAGATCCCCAGGATCTTCTTTCGTGATGTATTCAATTTTTAAATTATCATGGAGATGGTGGCGTAAAAATATCATGGCCTTCGCCTTTTTATCTTCCAGGACCGTTTTTGTCAAGTCAATGGCATCCAGAAGCCCGTTCGCTTTTAGATGCATTTTTGCATCTAATGCCCATGTCATATAATTATTTCCAGATACATCAAGGGCAGCGATATCGAGCTTTGCCAAATTTGACATGATATCTACAAATATATAATAATATAAATATTGGTAAATTATAACGAAATAATTAAATCATAAATTATAAAAATAACAAAATAATTTAAATCAATTTAGGAGGCATAGCCTTTCATAAAATTTAGGAGGTAGAACCTTCCATATAATATATTAAAATGATGTAATTATAATTTTAAATCATACCTTGACTTCGTTACCTTAGATCAGAAAATCGGTCTAGACTTAGATCGGATATTGAGCGGCTCGTGCTGATAACGTGATAAAAATAATTATACAACTATTATATTTTTATATTGGAATGAATATATAATTAGAAGATTAGAATAATTTAGTAAAAGATGAAGATTTTATTTTGTTGAAAAACTTTTATCTAGGAAGAGAGAATGTTAAGAGAGAATATTAAAGTGTTTCTTATTATTGTTGTTATTTTGCTTACATCCAAATGACCACCTATTTATAGTGGTGAATTGCTAACTAACTATAGTAAAATATTAATAAGTTATAGGTAGTTACAAATATTTATCATGTGATTATTAAATAAAATATTAATCAGTTACTTAGATATTTAACATTAGTTATAAGTAATATTGATCATGTGATTATTACTTAGATATTTAACATTATTGTTATTATTACATTATTTGAGTTTGCAATACAAAGAAACTATTCACCTAAGGGAAGAAACCTCAATAACATCGGATAGTCACGCTCTCCCTATCGCTTTAGCTCTTTTATAATATAATAAAGACCGATAAGAGTAAAGGGAGATTCTTTCATAATAAGAGTAGATGACAATAATCTCATCTCCAGTAACAACAACTAACACAACAGTCAAACACCTTAAACCCTAACTATATTTATCCAAATCCAGCAACAAAAATTTAYTGTAGCTTCGCATTAGCGAGAGAAGCACAKAACCTACATGGCATCGATTAGATCGAATTGCAAAAAAGTCTCCTCCTTTGACGCTTCTAAGTCCTAAGTCCCAACCTTTAAGCAAAGAACAAATGGACAGAACAATTCCAATTTCCAAATCACACATATAACTGCTTCCAAATAAAAATGCTTCAATTCAACAAGTCCACCTACCATCTAGAGCCCACTTCCTATATCATACATACAAAGATTTCTCACTTAAGATTGAGGTCAAAAGGGTACCTTTTGTTCAGAGTAATCCAAGCGAGAAGAATGAAGAACCTTTTCAGAGCTAATTCAYGCGAAACAATGAAAGATAAGAAGATTTGATTATACAAAGAGCGAAAGATTTAGGGAAAAACCAAAAGGGTAAACRGAGACGTGAGCGRAAAAAGGAAGCTCCTTTGATTGAGTTTGAATTTTTTAGGGGTCTGATGATTGTAGCGAAAAAAATATTTTCCATTTTTACTAACGCTGATCATAGGCCTTTTTGCCCAAACGGCGCTCTCGAAGCTTGAGGCTTGACTATTCTAGTATGCCCCTAAAAGTTGAAATTCATTCTAGTTTGCCCTTGTAAATTAGAGGGAGAAAATGACTATTTTACCCTTCAATTGGGTTATATAGTTGTAAATGTAAGTAATATCAACGAAAACACGGTAGCGCAGATGGTAAGGCACTGTAYGCGCGACCCGGGCGACCTRGGTTCGAAACCGAGATATTCCATTAATTGGGAATAAATAGRTATAACTGGGTACAACTACGTACAACTATGTGCAGCGGTATAACTGAGTATAACTAAGTACAACTATGTGGAACGGTACAACTGGTACAACTATTTGCAACTGCATAACCAGTATAACCGGTATCTAATGATCCGTGTCAGGGTATTTTCGGTTTTCATTAAAATGAGGGCATGAGAATTATATATCATTAATATTATCTTTGGGGTAAATCAACAAAAATTTAAAGAGCTTCAAGATGTATAAGACAAATACACATGGCAGATCGAATCGCAAAAAGTCTCCTCCTTTGACGCTTCTAAGTCCTAAGTCCCAACCTTTAAGCAAAGAACAAATGGACAGAACAATTCCAATTTCCWAATCACACATATAACTGCTTCCARCTAAAAACCCTCCAATTCAACAAGTCCACCTACCATCTAGAGCCCACTTCCTATATCATACATACAAAGATTTCTCACTTAAGATTGAGGTCAAAAGGTACCTTTGTTCAGTAATCCAAGCGAGAAGAATGAAGAACCTTTTCGAGCTAATTCACGCGAAACAAGAAAGAAAGAAGATTTGATTATACAAAGATAAAGATTTGAAAACCAAAAGGGTAAACAGAGACGTGAGCGAAAAAAGGAAGCTCCTTTGATTGAGTTTGAATTTTTAGGGTCTAATGATGTATAAAAAAATATTTTCCATTTTTACTGCTAACGCCGCCGTTGATCATATTACCCAAACAAGGCTTTGGGCATTCAGTATGCCTAAAAGTTGAAATTCATTCTAGTTTGCCCCTTGTAAATTAGATTGAGAAAATGACTATTTTACCCTTCAATTGGGTTATATAGTTGTAAATGTAAGTAATATCAACGAAAACACTAGGTTGCATGCAGATCAGACGCTGCCAATTCGGCAAACTGGTTCAAACCGAGATATTACATTAATGGGAATAAATGTATAACGGTACAAGATGCATAACATGCTGCCGGTATAACGAGATAACTAAGTACAAGTATGTGAACGGTATAACTGGTATAATCGGTACAACTATTGCGAATCGCAAACCAGTATAATTGGGTATCTAGTTGTATCCAGGTCAGGAGTATTTTCGGGTTTTCATTAAAATGAGGGGCATGAGAGAATTAATTTATATCTTTAGGGGCAAAATAGAATAAAGAGGGGCAAAATAGAATTAGCTTTCTATCTGGGGTAAATCAACAAAATTTATCAGAAGTTCAGATTACGAGAGAAGCACAGAACCTACATGGCATCGATTAGATCGAATTGCAAAAATGTCTCCTCCTTTGACGCTTCTAAGTCCTAAGTCCCAACCTTTAAGCAAAGAACAAATGGAGAACAATTCCACTTCCAAATCACACATATAATCGCTTCCAACTAAAAATCCTCCAATTCAACAAGTCCACCTACCATCTAGAGCCCTACTTCATACATACAAAGATTTCTCACTTAAGATTGAGGTCAAAAGGGTACCTTTGTTCGTGGTAATCCAAGCGAGAAGAATGAAGAACCTTTTCGAGCTAATTCACGCAAACAAGAAAGAAGATTTGATTATACAAAGAAAAAGATTTGTGAAAAACCAAAAGGGTAAACGGAGACGTGAGCGAAAAAAGGAAGCTCCTTTGATTGAGTTTGAATTTTTTAGGGGTCTRATGATTGTAGCGAAAAAAATATTTTCCATTTTTACTAAGAACGTCGCCGTTTTGATCATAGGCCTTTTTTACCCAAACGGCGTCTCTTGGAAGGCTTGAGGCTTGGGACCAAATTCTAGTATGCCCCTAAAAGTTRAAATTCATTCTAGTTTGCCCCTTGTAAATTAGAGGGAGAAAATGACTATTTTACCCTTCAATTGGGTTATATAGTTGTAAATGTAAGTAATATCAACGAAAACACGGTAGCGCAGATGGTAAGGCACTGTACGCGCGACCCGGGCAAACTGGGTTCGAAACCGAGATATTACATTAATTGGGAATAAATAGGTATAACTGGGTACAAGTACGTACAACTATGTGCAGCGGTATAACTGAGTATAACTAAGTACAAGTATGTGGAACGGCAACTGGTATAATCGGTAATATTAGCAACCGCATAAATCAGTATAATTGTATCAATATCGTGTCGAGTATTTTCGGGTTTTCATTAAAATGAGGGGCATGAGAGAATTAATTTATATCTTTAGGGGCAAAATAGAATAAAGAGGGGCAAAATAGAATTAGTTTCTATCTTTGGGGGTAAATCAACAAAAATTTACTGTAGCTTCGCATTAGCGAGAGAAGCACAGAACCTACATGGCATCGATTAGATCGAATTGCAAAAATGTCTCCTCCTTTGACGCTTCTAAGTCCTAAGTCCCAACCTTTAAGCAAAGAACAAATGGAATTTCCAAATCACACATATAACTGCTTCCAACTAAAAACCCTCCAATTCAACAAGTCCACCTACCATCTAGAGCCCACTTCCTATATCATACATACAAAGATTTCTCACTTAAGATKGAGGTCAAAAGGGTACCTTTTGTTCAGAGTAATCCAAGCGAGAAGAATGAAGAACCTTTTCAGAGCTAATTCACGCGAAACAATGAAAGATAAGAAGATTTGATTATACAAAGAGCGAAAGATTTAGGGAAAAACCAAAAGGGTAAACGGAGACGTGAGCGAAAAAAGGAAGCTCCTTTGATTGAGTTTGAATTTTTTAGGGGTCTGATGATTGTAGCGAAAAAAATATTTTTCATTTTTACTAAGAACGTCGCCGTTGGACATGCCTTTTTACCCAAACGGCGCTCTCGAAGCGTTTCGAGGTTGGGACCAAATTCTAGTATGCCCCTAAAAGTTGAAATTCATTCTAGTTTGCTCCTTGTAAATTAGAGGGAGAAAATGACTATTTTACCCTTCAATCAAGTTATATAATAAATGCAATATCAACGAAAACATGGTAGCGCAGATGGTAAGGCACTGTACGCGCGATCCGGGCAACCTGGGTTCGAAACCGAGATATTACATTAAGTGGGAATAAATAGGTATAACTAGGTACAACTAGGTACAACTATGTACAGCGGTATAACTGAGTATAACTAAGTACAACTATGTGGAACGGCAATCGGTATAATCAGTAACTAGAATCATACAGTATAACCGATATCTATAGATCCGTGTGTATTTTCGGGTTTTCATTAAAATGAGGGGCATGAGAGAATTAATTTATATCTTTAAATGCAAAATAGAATAAAGAGGGGCAAAATAGAATTAGTTTCTATCTTTGGGGGTAAATCAGCAATTGATCCAAAATCGAACGCACTTTTGCCACTTTCTATCTGTATCTCTCGTGTATTTTGCTTTTCTTCTTTGAGAGGACTAGGAGGGAGCTTTTTAGTTTACAGGTGAGAAGGATTGAGACAGACAAAGTTTCAGTGGGCCGAAACTAAAGCCCATCTTTAGATATTTTGAATCCTAAGCTTTATATCTATGCGCGATGCGCTAAACAGATTGGGAATTTTGTTAAACGATTGGGAACTAAATTTTTAGTGTTTATAGACGGCTAATATATAGATTGTTGAATTCTTGAAGTTAATTTTCATTCACTGGAGAAAAAGTGCAAAAGGTTTCATGTATTTGAATACTAGTACATTGTTTTTCTTGATTGAAATTGTGACTATGCGTATGTAGTATAGATACTTTTGATTGAATGAATAGCTAAAAGTGATCGTGTGAATTTGTGTGGGGAGACAAAAACGAGAGTAGATAATGGTAATGTGAATTCGTGTAAAAGCGAGTCAAAGTGAAAATTGTAAGTTTTTTGTTCTTTAACAGACGTTACCGCGACAAATCCGTGACAGTAGATATGCCTTCCAAAACCTACCTCGAAATCTTCTCAGCAGAGTATTTTTATGATCAGAGCATCGTAAAGCTATTTCTCGACCTTCAAAAACATAACTATGTTTGCTTTTGGTGGTCTAAATTGCTCATTTGCGGGTTCACTAAAATCCAAAAAATGTGACATTTTCTAATAAACTCTTCCAACTCAAAATAAACTGTTCGATGCATTGCAAAGTTTGTACCCAACAATTAGATTAGATTATTCTATGGTTTCTATATTGATATTCGATTTATTAGTAACTTTGAAAGTTTGTATAGCGTAGTTATTTGCTTAAATGAGTAACTTAAATAATTTTCAAGCATTTTAGAATGTTGTAAGAATCTAGGCAAAGAAGCTTTAAATATGTTGTAAAGTGTAAAGAAGCTCAAACCATTGTCCCCTCGTCAATATTATGATAGTTTTGGAAAAAAGCGTAATTTTGCGGATTCGATCTTTGTACATGACAAAGTTGTATATGAAAATAATAAAAGTAGAGAAGAGACCAATTAATCTGAGTGACTCTAGTATAATGTTTTAGAACACGAAAATCGAAAACAAGACCATAGTGGCTGGTCGAAAAAATTTTAAAAAAATTTGGAAAAGTGGTCCAAGACTTGTTTTAATTTTTAGTTTAGCACATTACAACATTGACAACAACAACAAAAAACAAAAATCAGTCAAAGAACGAGTGTTTTAAGTGTCAATATTGTACTTAGGCTTGAAAGGGGCATATCAAAAACTTTGAAACAAAGAAAGAGAAAGTTGATCGAGTAATCTTTTAGATAAAAAGTTTTTATGTGAAAAAAAAGTGGTAAGTGCTCGTCGAATTTTTGTATGTTGTGAAGAATAAATGCATCTTTTTGTATAGAAAATAGTTACACCCTAATAATTTCCGAGTCGTTGGATCAATCATTTCACTTGAAATGTATAGTAGACGAAGACACCACATATTAATATCTTGTCGGAATGGAACATACTTGATATTGCTATCTTTAAATGTCAATTAGTTGCCATCAGAAGCGTTACGAACAACACACTAGCTATATTACACATTCAATTTAATGAATATGCTAAGAACAACTGTTATTATTGTGATATATAGCTTAAGAGCCACACATAAATTTCTTTCGTTTTTAGGTTTCTCAAAAGTCAGAGTCGAAGTTGCATACCTCGGTAAATTAATCCTGCAGCACACTTGACTACTTGCGTAAGATGAAGAAACGACCTTTGATACCTATGAAAAGTTTTAATCCACAGACTACAATCATGTATATATAGTCTAACCTACTGACAAGTTTAGCTAATCAGTAAACAAGAAATAATAAGTTCACCTTTTGCTAGACCTTTTTTACTTTTTTACTTTCAAAATTTACCACTGAATTGCGTAATTACCGTAGAGAGACGCGAGACCTTTATGGAACCGGTAATCCCGGTTAAAGTTTTTAAGCGGAAGATAAAACATTTAAAAAAAGAGAGAGAGAGAACAAAAACTTAAAAAGAGCACCAAAGCCAAACAAACCAAAGTAGAAGAAACTGACACCATTCTCTCTCTCTCTCTCTCCGTATCCAAAAAGAGAAAAAAATAAAAAATCAAAGACCAAGCCAGTCGCCGGAAAATGCTGACGTGTATAGCTCGTTCAAAGAGAGCCGGCGATGAATCTTCGGGTCAACCCGACGATCCGGATTCTAAACACGCCAAATCTCTAACATCTCAGGTATATTAAATCAACTCACTCTTTTCCTCTCCGCCTCCTCCTTTATTCGTGATTCTCTTTTTTTCTGATTGAGGGTATTTTCGTCAATTTAATCTCAGCTCAAAGATATGGCTCTGAAAGCTTCGGGAGCTTACCGGCATTGTACGCCGTGTACGGCGGCGCAAGGTCAGGGACAAGGGCAAGGACCGATCAGAAACAATCCGGCGTCGGTTAAGTCGGATTTCGAATCGGATCAACGGTTCAAACTGCTTTACGGAAGATCAAACAGCTCGATTAACTCCACGACGGCGGCGGCGGCGGCGCAGCAACAGCCTAGGGTTTGGGGAAAAGAGATGGAAGCGAGGCTTAAAGGGATATCTAGCGGCGAAGCGACTCCGAAATCGGCGAGTGGGAGGAACAGGGTCGACCCGATTGTGTTCGTGGAGGAGAAAGAGCCTAAAGAATGGGTTGCTCAGGTTGAGCCAGGGGTTCTCATAACCTTCGTTTCTCTTCCCGGCGGTGGTAATGATCTCAAACGGATACGTTTCAGGTACGTTACTCTGCAATCTTACTTCATCTACGGTTATGATTCTTTTGTTGACTCTGTTCTTTTTAATCGTACGGTGGGTTTTACTTTGGCTTCGTCGTTGGCTCGTTTAAAAAAAAAATTAGCACGTTTGTTTTGGTCGTGATTTTGTGAGAATGTTCGGAAAATGCTCAATTCTTAGGAACACAGAACTCAATCTGATTTCTTATTACAAAAAATCCAAAACTGATTTCTTATTTTCTTTTTTAATTATGAAATTAGTGCAATCTAAAAAACCTTGAATGCTATATTTTCTAAAAATATGGATATAGATAATATTTTACGAATATGATCTTTGTGGAGTTCTATGTCTAGGCAACATATGTTGATAATAACTACAATACTACAGCATACGAATCTAACAATCATGATCATGCCATGTCTTTTCTAGAAATGTACTAGTACTTATTTTTTATTTTTTAAATAGTATAGTATGTCGAATTTACGATTAGAATATAACAAGTTCTTATAGGAGATAATATATCAGGACCCAACTAGGTTTTTCGTTTTTTTTTTCTTCTCTTTTGGTTTGATCTTGATTCAGGTTTTATGGTTTTAAAGCTATTCTAAAATTAAAAGGTATTTTTTTTTATTTGATTCGTTTTGGATCATATGTTTATGTAGGGAATATAAAACAAAATAGTTAGAATTTAAATTGAGTAAAAATCGCCAAGTAGTTTCGGTTTATTTCTAAACTAAAATTAAACTGAACACTCCCAAAAAGTTAGGACAGTAAGTAAAATGTATTATCTCAGGTAAAATAAATAAATGATTCACCCAATACAGTAGTCCATTAAACTAGAAGAAGGGTAATTTGTGGGTGTGAAAATGGGGAAAAAGTTGGTAAAAAAAAATAGAGAATGGGGCCACAGTTGTCGACTGTAACGCTTCACGCCTAATGAGAAGCAAAGGCCGTAAAGGTCCAAAAAGCAAATATTGGGTGTTCCCTTTTTAAAGTGCTTTCTGGGGTCATCTCTTCTCATTCTGTCTCTTCTTTCTTTTTTTCTTTGCTTTTTTTCATAAGTCATTTTATTTCCTCTTTTTGTTTTCTTCAATATCAAAATTTCCAGTACACATGAAAACTTGAAGATTGTTCTTTAAATTCCCAGTTATACTGGTAAATGAAATCACTCTAGAATGTGTCACTAAGTTTGCTAAAACTTAATTCTTTTATGGAGTTGTTAGATACTACATTTTTTTCTTTCTTTATTTTGTTCAAACAAACATTCCAAATCATTGTTTGGTACATTTATATTTTTTAATCATTTTCACCAATATAATTTTCTTAAACATTTTTCTACTAAATAAGAATCTTGTTTTATTGATTCAATGAGTGCATTATTCTCCGCGTCTTTGTCCTGTAATCACATTATTGCTGTTGTTGGAGGCTTGGAGCATAGGAAAGAATGGTTCTTCTAATTATTCCAAAAGACAAAAAAAATATATATATATATATATATATATTATCCTGAAAGACAAAAAAAGAGATATATACTGTATAAAATAATACAAAGCAAATAGCTTTAGCCTTTAGCACAGTTTCGTTCACTCCTATGTCGCGTATTGATAACGACAAGACAATTTCAACGTATTTTGTCTCTTCCTTCCTTCGATTCTTTGTCTTCTTTCATATTAATCACACTTCTAGTTCTATCACTTACTGACTGTTTTTTGTCAAAACCTTCTTTTAGTCTCTTATGTGATCATAAGGCTTTCGTTTAATTCACAAATATTGTTTTCTTTTCAATCCCCTGATTAGGTTGAGTCCTAACAGTCCTCTGTTACATGTGTTTCTTCTTTTTGTTAAGTTTTGATTTTTTTGGTAAACAAAAATAAATGAGTTAATATAACTTTGGGAGAAATAAAAAAATTGAGTTTGCTTTGAGAAATTCTCTCCTACCCACCTCCTTCATTATTTTCTTTTACTGTGGAGGCCACAATCATATCTCCTAATTATTAGCTTTGACCATTGTTGTCGCTATTTTTTCGTCCATGTCTTTTTTTCTTTTTTTCTACGAAATTTTGATTGATTATTACTATTAGCCGGCCATTAAACTGACAAAAAATTTTTAAAAAATCCAACATTCAAAAGGTTGGATCTGTGTCTCTTGTTTTCAACTTTCTCTCTTAGCCCCTTAGCCTATGTGTTCTATTTGTCAAAAGGTTTATTGAATTAGCTATTGTTATTTTGTCAAATCTCCCTTTAACCCGCCTACGTTGATGTCCACTTTAGTCCTCTGGTTCTGGTGAAAGTAACTTCTTTTACTAATTTTTTATTTAACCCTTACAATTAACTTAGAATCTCATGTGTCAGAAAATCTATGTGAGCCAAGTTGTGTTATTCCAGAAATGGGATGGAATTACACTTGAACATACATTATACTTTTGGTCATTGCTAATTTTTAGCTGGTAACAATAATTACCGGGGTTAGTCTGACAACTTATTCTTACGATGACATTTATTAAAATCACCTCTTAACTTAGGCTTTTCAATGTTTCATCTTTTGCTCTTTGACTGCTGTACTTTGATCATGACCATTTCCTAGTAGCATTTTGAAGAAAATGAAGACATGCTTCCAAAATGTATTGTCTCACTTGTGTTTTGTGTTTTTGATTAGCCGAGACATGTTCAACAAGTTACAAGCTCAACGATGGTGGGCAGATAACTATGACAAAGTAATGGAACTTTACAATGTTCAAAAACTAAGCCGCCAAGCTTTCCCGCTTCCCACACCACCTAGATCCGAAGACGAGGTTAGCTTTTTCACTAAATCGGGTTGACAATCAAACCCGTGATTAGTCTCACTAATTCCTCTGGAAATCTTTTTGATTAGAATGCAAAAGTGGAGTACCATCCAGAAGACACTCCTGCAACACCGCCTCTAAACAAAGAACGCTTGCCTCGTAACATCCATCGTCCAATTGGATTGGCGGCTTACTCATCCTCGGATTCACTCGACCATAATTCAATGCAAAGTCAGCAGTTTTATGACTCTGGTCTGCTCAACTCAACTCCTAAAGTTTCAAGCATCAGTGGAGCCAAGACAGAAACTTCTTCCATGGATGCTTCCATAAGAAGCAGCTCGTCGAGAGATGCAGACCGGTCAGAGGAAATGTCGGTAAGCAATGTGAGTGATGTTGACAACGAATGGGTGGAGCAAGATGAGCCTGGCGTTTATATCACCATTAAAGTTTTACCAGGTGGGAAAAGAGAGCTTAGAAGAGTCAGATTCAGGTAACCAAAAACTTCCTTACATTGTTTCAAAACCCGGCTTTATTGATCGTTTCTGAATCAAATATCACTCAAACTGTGTTTTCTTTCGCATTGCAGCCGAGAGAGATTTGGGGAGATGCACGCCAGACTGTGGTGGGAAGAAAACAGGGCAAGGATACATGAACAATACTTGTGATCGTCGTCTAGATGCATCAAAAGGGTTTTGTGTTTTTGATTCCTCATTCTCGGTATACCGTTTTTTTTTTTCCAGCTGAAGTGAATTCTTCCACAGGTACTCCTTGTGCCTCCAAGAAATCTCAAATATCAATTGTGGAATATGTTTAAGGAGGTTTCTTATTTACTTCCTTACAAAAAAAATTGCAAAAGCTTGGAAAAGATATAATGTTGTCTACTTTGCTCAATACGTGTATCCTTGGTTCTTTTCAATTTTTTTTTTCTGTTCTTCAAGTTTTAGTATTTACGGCTCATCGATGGATGTTTTTCATACATAAATTACCAGCGAACGTTTGATAACTAATACGGCATGGGCATTTGAGTACTTGGGTTGGGTTCGAGTCGGGTCCATTCGGGTTCGAATTTTCGGATTTTGAGATTTAGGTCTCGTTTGGATATTTTAAATTTTTGGTTTGTTTGGGTTCGGATCGATTCTCGTGTTTATTTAAGAACCGGTGAAAACCCAAAAAAAATTGGTGCAGTTCAAATGAATACTTTGTATCCGAATCTATCCAAAAAGTATCCAAAATACCCAAAAACAAATTGTACTTCTATCACACAAATATACCCAAATTATCCAGAAGTACCCGAAATACCCGAAAAAATTATACTTGTATCATCCAAAATCTACCCAAATTACCTGAAAGTACCCGAAATACCTGATTTTTTTTTTTTTTGTAATTTTGGATATTTGGGTTATTATAAATATAAATATTACTAATATTCTTTTGGTTTATACTTATATTTTAGATATGTTCGGGTACCCTTCGATTCTTGTTCAGGTTCGGGTCCATTCGGGTTCAGGTTCGGGTTTTGGTCCGTTCCGGATATTTTACTGGTTTCGATACCAAATTTTGGGTCAGGTCTTAGAGTTCCGGGTTTCTTGCTTAGGCCTAACTAATAGGGCTAATAGTGTGTTGATCAAGGTTAAACTAGAAAAGTATTATTGTCCAATGTGTTTCTTACTGTTTGGGTCAAAATACTCAAAACCAACATGATCATAGACGGAAATACAAAACCGAACGAAACTTATCAGTAAAACTGTAGTTTTTTTTTTACTTCTCTTCTCACACGCCTGTGGCCTGACATGGCGTATATTATTTACGGTTGTCATGTTGAACTTGAAAACTACCATTTTGTTAGAGAAGTGCATAATTTCGCATGTAAGTGTGCGTAAAAATCATATCGATGACTCTCTGTTTATGAAGACAAAACAGACAAGATTAACTATAACATCCATCACTTTCTAGAAACAAAACTTGAAATTAGTTTCAGATTTTTGAAAATAAAAACAATATATTAAAATAAACTTAGTCTTTAATTTTGACATTTTTAGGTTTTTATAAAGAAAATAATATATCAATTATCAATCTATTAAAAATTCAAGTCAGAAAATTAATTAACTAAGTGGTGTAAATCGTGAGAATTTCTATGTTTAACCTAGAATTCGGAGCATAGTTCTAGATGTATTTTAGTTTATTTATGAAAAAGTTGTTACGGTAAACAAAACAAAGAACGAAATTAAAATGAAAATTAGCAAATTTGTAAAATAGGCTTGATAGATAAATAAACCACGCCAAAAAAAAGAAGATAGAGACAAATAATTTATTAATACTTTCTTGAGACCTAAAATTTTACTATTTTAGTGATACTAGTAAATTAGAAAACATATCTCAACTATGTATATAAATTGCACGTACCTACAACTTATGTTTTGCAACAATCAAATAAAAGAGAAACAATTTTGTTTGGTTACTCGTGTCCGTTATTCAGACAAAAGTTTCTATCTTCGTTTTGCATGCACACGTCTCATTATGGATTGTCCTAAAAGGTCGTTATTGTTGATGCTCTCGTGTATGGCATTTCTGTTCAATTACAACAATGATGGCTTTGTAGACGCAGCAACAAACATTGGCTTGAACTACGGCCTCCTCGGAGACAACCTTCCACCTCCATCTGAAGTTATCAACCTCTACAATTCCTTGAATATTACCAATATTCGAATTTTCGACACGAATACGGATGTCCTTAACGCCTTCCGAGGGAACCGCGATATTGGAGTTATGGTAGGTGTGAAGAACCAAGACTTAGAGGCTCTTTCGGTCAGCGAAGACGCTGTTAACACCTGGTTCGTGACCAGCATTGAGCCTTACTTAGCTGACGTCAACATCACGTTCATTACTGTTGGGAATGAAGTCATCCCCGGAGATATCGGCTCTTACGTGCTACCCGTCATGCAATCTCTCACCAACGTAGTCAAGTCGAGGAGTCTCCCGATCTTGATTAGCACCACAGTGGCTATGACCAACCTTGGCCAGTCGTATCCACCTTCCGCCGGAGAATTCACGCCTAAAGCGCGTGAACAACTTACCCCGGTGCTGAAGTTTTTGTCTCAAACAAAAACGCCTATCCTCGTCAACATTTACCCCTACTTTGCTTATGCTGCTAATCCTGTCAACATTCATCTTGATTATGTCATCTTCAACACCGACGCTGTCGTGGTCCAAGATGGGCCACTTGGTTATTCAAACATGTTCGATGTGATATTTGATGCGTTCGTATGGGCCATGGAGAAAGAGGGCGTGAAGGATTTACCAATGGTGGTAACAGAGACCGGGTGGCCGTCTGCTGGTGACGGGAACTTAACAACGCCGGCTATTGCGTCTATGTATAATGGAAATTTTGTCAAACATGTGGAAAGCGGTAAAGGGACGCCGAAGAGGCCAAAAACTGGCATTAATGGCTATCTATTTGCGACGTTCAATGAGAATCAGAAGGCAGCTGGAACCGAACAAAATTTTGGATTGTACTATCCTACGGATATGAAGCCCATCTACAAGTTGTTTTGATTTTAGATTCTTGAATCTTAGACTATCCCAAATCATCTATAACTGATGCTCTCATAGTTGTAATAGAGTGGGATAAGATCAAAATGCACAATAAGTCAATAACACTTGTTTTCTAATGATTATCTCTTCTTATAAATATATCCGGAAGCAGAACTCATACCATAGGAAAACATGCTATTAGCTACGGACAAGTCAATTGGTGATCAGCTATAATCTATTGCTAAACATTTAAAATAACTGACAAGAAAACACATCAATCTAATTTTAAATATTACCATTATCAATGGATTGAATTTGTCTTCGCTAAAGTGAATTAGCAAAAGAACATCCTTCATTAGCAAGGTCTCTTCTTGTCATGTGGTATTTAACCATCCGGTGGGTTCAATTCATATTCTGTGTATGGTGTATGAAATGAGAATTGTTAAGAAGGCAATGCCAAATTTGTTGATAAATCTGAGTCATCTGACAGCCAACAAATCAAGCCAGGAAAAGAAAATAAAAATGATTTTAAGGATATCAAATTCAGTAACATAGGAAACGATTTAACAAAAATAAATAAATAGGAAACATATCTCAGACATGTATAAGCTGTAACACAAACATTAAACAGGAAACAGTATCTGAGAAATATATAAACGCAAACTTGCAAGCTTACAAGAAACAAAAAAGAAAGAAAACAAGTTTGGTTTTTTCGTTCTAATATAATATTTTCTCTTCCGCTACTAATTTTGCAGACACAAGTTATATATATTATGGACTACTCTAAGAAGTTGTTCCTACTTCTCTCATGCATGGCGTTGATCATCAACTACAACAACGTCGATTCCTTAAGCACGGCATCAGTCGTCGGATAGAACTACGGCCTCCTTGGAGACAACCTCCCATCTCCGTCCGATGTTATCAAGTTCTACAAATCTCAAAACGTTGCGAAAATCAGGATATTCGAGCCAAACAAGGACATCCTAAACGCCTTGCGCGGAAACCGAGAGATCGGAGTCACTGTAGGCATCAAGAATGAAGACTTGGGGGCTCTTGCAGCCAACAAAGACGCAGTTAAAACCTGGTTCGCCACTAACATCGATCCTTAATAGCCGAAGTCAACATAACATTCATTACCGTCGGAAACCAAGCCATCCCTGGAGACATAAACGGCCCTCACGTGCTTCCCGTCATGCAATCTCTCACCGACCTCGTCAAGTCGAGAAATCTCCCGATCTCGATCAGTACCACAGTCACTACGACAAGCCTTGCCGTATTGAAACCACCATCCGCAGGAGTTTTAACACCCCAAGCACGCAAACAGCTTGTCCCCGTGCTGAAATTGTTGTCTCAAACAAGTACACCGATCCTTGCCAATATCTATCCTTACTACTTCCACGCGTCCGACCCAAAAAACATCTCTCTCGAGTACGCCAATTTCAATACCGACCAGGTCGTGATCAAGGACGGTGCACTAAACTATTCTAACTTGTTTGATGCAATTTTCGACGTTTTTTTGTGGGCAATGGAGAAAGAGGGAGTGAATGGTTTACATTTGGTGGTGTCGGAGACTGGATGGCCCTCTGCCGGGAATGGAGGCATGACGACACCGGCTCTTCAATATACATACAATTGTAACTTTGTCAAGCATGTGGCAAGCGGTAAAGGAACGCCTAAGAGGCCAAATAGTAGAATTGATGGGTATATATTTGAGACGTACAATGAGAACCAGAAGCCAGTTGGAATTTATCAGCATTTTGGGCTATACGATCCTATTGAGACGAAGCCAATGTATAAGCTCTTTTGATCCTCAATATTGGTTCAAGTGTTTTTACTGTTTCTCTTAAGAATTTGGGTTGTCAAAATAATGCTTAATGGTTGTTTAGGGATTGGAAGACCAATAATAATACCCATTTAATATAAAAAAAATGGTTTAAAATTTAAGTAGGATTCGACTTTCGAGTAAGAAACTTGGGACTACTAAATTGCAGGAAAAAAATAGCGAGGAGTAAAAGAGCTTTGGTGTTTTGCCCAGCTCCTATGTTTTTACTACTAAAACTTTCTTTGCAGGAATATTTTTGTTTTTAATTTTAAAAGCAAAGACGTCACCCAAAGCACAACGATAATAGGTTCAGTGAACAGCAAATCTCTGTTTCCACAAATAAATACAGTACAAAAAAGAAAAGCAAAAACTTGAACAATCTTTAGTTATCATATGCGGTGGTAACCAAAAGAACCTGATATCTTCACGTACACATGTTTTGCTGGTACCATTTGTTGATTTAGTGACCATACTTCTGAAACTCCCACTCACTGTTATCTGTTGAAACTCAGCAATATTAGCAAACAAACAAAAACTGCAAACTAGTCAAGAAGTTTAAAACCGATAAACACATACCCAATGGACAAACTTGACGAGTCTTTAGCCATCTGCTGATGCAGTGAAAGTGGAAGGCGTGATTGCAAACCCCTGCATATAGTCATATACACGTATTGAGTGTCTTTGGTTAGGGAAGGCACTAACCATTTTATGTATTTCCACTTGAGTTGTCCAGTAACACGTTATAGAATAAGGATTCGAAAAGGTGTCTCACATACATTTTAAATGGAAACTTCCTACTTTCTCTAACACTTCGTAGCTAACAAGATTCATCCTCAAATTGGTCATTTTTCATTGAGAAATTGTGAATAAAGAGATACGTAATGCAGTGAATTTGGTCATCCTTTGAGTTTCTAATTCATCCTCAATAGTACAACCCAAACTAAAAGTATGCAAACACAATAACTAGAAGTAGGTCTCTCTTTAAAATGGATTTTCTAAGAGAGACCTAATTCTAGATATTGTGTTTGCATACAATTTTGTGTGTTCTAGATACACAATTACGATATCTACAATTGTAAACCCAACCAAGTCTCCAAATAGAAAGCAAGAATTGCAATCAAGCAAGAAACAAGACTTACCCCAAGCAACAGTGCATTCCTCACTTGTAGCGCTGGCCTGATTAGCCTGACACTCAATGCCTAACAACAACCAAAACACAATAACAAAGTAAGCCTAAACAATCGAGAATTCAGCAAATCTCCGGATTATCAACATCATCGTTACAAATTCCTCAATCAATCGATTGTTCTTGAACTTACACAGATCCATGATGTGGTTTCTGCAGATCGCACAGTTGTCAACAACGATATCTGCAACCAAACAAAGATCGATCAATCAATAAAGCTCGACCTAACCAAAATCAAAATCGTAACACAAACATCGAAGAGATAGTATCAGGATTTTAGCGGTTACCCCAAGCCCAGAGAGCAACGGCGCTCCACTTTTTAATTTCGAATCGCTTAGGTTTCTTGGTGGAAGACGAAGGGGCTGCGCTGCTGGAGGCCTCTCCTGCGGGAATCATAGTAACGTCGGAGTCGAGAGTCGCCATGAATCTCTAATCGGAAGGAAAAAAATTAAAACCCTAGAAAAGCCGATGAAAAATCTCAACGATTGAGCTCTCGCTGGATTGTTGTAGAGAGCGATGACAGAGGACGGGAAGAAGAAGAAGAAGAAGAGAGAGCAAAAGCTGCTTTGGGCTTTGCCTATATAAGTGGGCTTTCGTGTGAATTAAACTGGAAAATGATTATTACATCATCAAAGCTTATTGAAGTTATAATGCTTAAAAACGGAGTTTCATTCTTATCAAATATATTTCAATAAAATGCATCAAAGATGTTACAAAATAGTGTCAAAATATATATGTCTACAAGCCATGTGAGTTACATATAGTTAGATGACGTATGTATATGCTTCATGACATCTGCCTCTGGTCTCTGAGAGCCGAAACTTTCTTCCGCAGTTCAAGATTTGATATCCTCTCGACCTCCAGAGCTCGTTCAAGCTACACAATCCGTTGATTTTGTTAGCCTCAGAAAACAAAAACATATTGAGCAAAAGGGTTTTAATTCGATTAACCCGATATAAGAAGGAAACTATAGAATGATAATTTGACATAGACTTTTCACGAATCATATTGCATCTCGAAACATGCCTCTATAAAATACAATCAAGAGAGAAGAGGAGATTGTACCTTTGCAGCTCGCATACTCCATTCTCCAAGAATAGCTCTTAACCTTTCATTTTCTGCAACATACTGTTTTAGGAGTTTCAAAACAGAAGATGATGAGTTAATTTCACATACTTTCCGAATATGTGTAGGCTGTGTAGCCCTTGCAAATTGTTCGATGCAAAAGATTTCATGGTAAAGCTTTGTTGTTATACATGATGTGATTGTGATCCTCGTGGAACGTATGTTTTGTTCTCATATGTTCTTATGTTTATAAATAGACTCAAACCTGATTATTGGTATTCCGGACGTGCTGTATCTCTCTATCTCTCTCAGAGATCAGAGAGCGAGCGAGAGTAAGCTCGGAATGGAATTGATCCACCTGCAAACATACAATTTTCATTTACTATTCTCCATTTAGAGATGCTACATGAAGAATATTAGCCATGAAATGTCAATCAGCTATGATATGTTTTCCAAATGGGTAAAAAATAGATGAGAAAGAAAAAATTAACCATGTGAATGTGCAAGTTTATCATTTGTTAACCCAGCTTTACCTCAGCAGAAAGTGTTCGTAATTCCTGATCACGAGTCGCCACTAGATGCGCCAGATCAACCTGAAAGTTTAACATTTATTTATTGCAAAATTAAAAGCCAGTGGAAGGAAATACATGGATTTTAAGAAAATTGTCAACAATGTTGTTAGAGGTCATTAATTCGCAATGGAGCAGTTCAAACCTGAGGCGTACTACTACCATTGGTTTCATATTTGCTCAAGGACTCCTGCAAACGCAGAATCTGAAACAAAAATATGAGAGGTCAGAAACTCACTCTAGTGAAATCACGGGATAATTCAGAAAATTAGGGTAGACGATGAAGAACTAGAGGGAGCATTGAACTTAGAATTACTAGTACGAAACTGTAGACTAGTAAGAAACAACACAAGCATCAAGATTCAGAAATGAAGTACTCATGATAAATATTCCATGTATTGTCACCTCTTCACTTAGATAATGGAGATTCTCGCGCTGATATTGCAGTAGAGCCATTTGCTGATCAGAAAGGCGACCGGCTTCATGGTATCTGTTTTTCAAGCAAACAAACTGAAGACTTGAGAATTGTAAAAGCATTACCATGTGCAATATAAGGTTGCCATGCTAAATTTAATTTTCATGAAGACTACGAATAAGGTTCCAGTGAGATTATGAAAGTACCTCAATCCTTCCAAAGCAGCTGGTTGAAGGGGAGAATATAATGAATTTAAGACATCAGGCTGAGAGTTCACTGAGTTATACTGGCGAACATAACCTACCAGTATTAAAATACGGATAAGAAGAACTGCATAATACCTTAGCTACAGAATCTCTTACTAAAGACAAACAACTGGCAGAATAATGTAACAAAAGATGCCAAAAGAATGCATTATGCTCTAGCCAATCGTGATTCAGAAGACACGATATGACAGTTTCTGCATTGAGAACAAAGAGAACAAAAGAAAGGTTTTCATACTGAAACCCAGAACAGCAATTCATAGAAGATACTTCAATGATCTCCTGTTATTCAACCACAAACTATAGCCAATTGTAAGAACTGCATACATGATACATACAAATACAAATGTATGACCGTAGAATGTAGAAAATTTGATGGTGATTTAGCATGCATATGATCACGATAGAGCCCAGATGCAATGGGAATTATTTCAGTTAAGCCATATGGGTCAGGTACATAAGAAATGAAAACTTATTTTCATCTTACACTTAGCAATCATGGCATGAAAAATTTAAGATGAAGAAAAGTATCCAGGCTTAACAGCTGAACCTGGTGTATTTCATATATCTGGACTTGGCATTATACTGCTCTAGTTGAGGTACTAAAGTAATGCTGAATACATGCCTAAATGTGTGAATATGATTTTCTGGACCTTATGCTTACCAACAAATACAAACATAAAAGAAGCAGCAGATATTGCTTCAACAGACATGATGAACCTGCAACAACATTATACTCGTAAGCGTTTTCGACCTTGCCAGAACAAAGTTCCTTCACCAATTCCAAAGTAAAAATACGAAACACATTGTCAGCTTCCAAATACTATTTCTAGTCAGTAGCATCAATATTAAACTTCGTACAGGCATTTATCTAAGAATTGGTAAATAGATTAAGTCAAATCTGTCAACCTGAGTGTATAAAAACAGTTTGTCTATAAAGTAGAGTTTCATTATGTGATAGTAATAATTTTCTTAGCAAGACTGGAAAAAGTTTAAGAATGAAGTCAGAATTTTCCTTTAATTCGTATTATCATCGAAGACAAAAGAAATAAAAACAGAAAATGTGATCAACTGGAAAAGAAAACTCATACGAATGTATAACAGTTAGCGTATCTAAAAAGAAGGCTGCAGACCTCTGCACAGTAAAAATGGGAAGAACACTGACATATGGTCTCCACACCATGAAAAGCAGCATAGATGCAGTCCCTAGAACAAAACGGAGTCACTTTAGCGAGCGCAAGAAATAGATATATGTAACAATATATGATTGGAAAAGTAGCATTAAAGATTACCATATGCCATGATGGCAAATGGCAGACGAACTACATGTTTCAATTTCTGACTGAAACTGTAATAACCCTGCAATAGAAGGTTCTTTCAGAAGGTCTTCAGATGAAATGATTACCACACTAGAGAATACCAACCTATTTCTATAAAGTAAAAAAAAAAAAAGATATAAAATGAGCAGTATTCGCCTGGTTAGAACAAATGTTACCTGCAAGCGTATTTTCTGGACCTGGTTGACAAAATATTGCTGAAACATACCTGTTGCAGAAAGTACTTACAATAATTTATACATATCCGGCAGAATATTTTAGAGCTGAAATATGACATGGAAACAGAAATAGACATATGATACATGAAAACAGATTTTAATGCTTTGTACAGGTAATAATAAAGCAAGAAAATGTTGTTCTAACTACAAATTTACTTGGCAGTTGTTTACCACAATTTAGTCTGACTTGCTTCTAATCAAAGATTGTAGTAATAAGCTGAAGGGGAGTATTGTGGGTTACCTGTTAACATCAATAGAGCAACATTGCAGCTGCAAAGTAGCGATGGGATAAGAGACTCTACAGGCTGAAGCATCCACGGTGCTCCTGCTGCTAAAATAGCATAACCTGCCTATTAACGAATAATAAATATGAAGTCAGGCATTCATGTTTCTCATTATGCATAAAAGGCGAAGTTACAAAACTTTGTGTTAAAGGTCAATGGTGAATATCATTAAAAAAAAGTACAGTTTGGAAGCACTTGCCAATATGATAAGGTAAATGCAACTTCCAACAAGACTTCTAGATTGGCGATGACCGAATAGAGGAGCTTCATGCAGTATATCAAGAAACCTACAATCACAAAACAGTGGTGAAAGCAGCTGAGGAGCCAATGAAAGGATATAGACCAATATATTCGAATGATTAAATAATAGTATCATTTTGCAGAATAAAACACAGAGAGAAGTGACCAATCTGCAAAATACTTTGAAGAAAAGAAAAAAGCATTGAATTTGAAGCTTAAAATGGCTGTGACTAGAGAACACTAAACAACAGAGCAACCATTGTCAAGTTCTGCGCTTGAACTCGTTAGCTCATAAAACACGGATCATAGAATCATAAAGTAAGAAAAGTCATGAAATTCTATCTGCCCAGCAATTGTTCACCAGATGTTAAATAGAAAGTGACCAGATAATGAAATCTAAAAAAGACAAAAATGAAGGAGCTGCATTGTTCAACCTTGTAACAACTGAGAATAGAGATTAGGGGATCAAAGGAACATACTTTGAAACAAGAACAAACTCAAAAATCCAGAGCTCAAAAACAAAGGATCGAATCACGAAGCAAAAAAAGGCGTAATTTTTTCACTCAATTGTAAATCACGAGGCTTACATAGCATTGTCTTGTTCCGTCATGGGATTGACGGAAGAAGCGCCTCGATCGTTGGCCATTTGGTTTGGGTTTCTTCTTTCGCTTGTGGGAGTGAAACTGTAAATCTCAGAGACTTGTAAAGGAGAGGGTTTTTTTTGCTTGAAATTAGGTTTGAATCATATTCGTTGCCCCAATCTAAAGATTTTGGGGGTTGTGAAGACCAAGCGTGAGAGAACAAATCTTCACTGTGAATAGAATGTTTGGTAATATAAGCACTTTGATTTGTGCAACTCTCTTCGAACAACCAGTAAATAATGATGTCACCGTTGGTGATTGGTCTTTTTTTTTTTTTTTTAACTCTTACTGTCATTCATAATAAAGAGTACAAAGTTTTCTATAAGCCACAGTTTACAAGAAGTTACAAATTAGCTATGGTTGGCCTATCGTTTTTCAAATGATGGAGTAACCAATGGGGGGGAACATTGTCCAAAACAGCAAAATACACCGGGCATAATTTGATAACCTTAGCTATAGCATCTGCACATGTGTTTGCTTATCTCTTATCAAACCTAAAACTGTGACCTTTGCAATGTTGATAATCTCTAGCCTCCGATGTTACTTGAGCAAGGCTTGGCCAGTCCAAAGGGTTTTCAATAGCCTCAATTAGCGAATGGCAATCAGATTCCATTATAACGTCTCGAAAACCAATGTTATTTAAGCATGATAACGCCCATGATATAGAGGCCGCCTCAGCTTGGAGTGGAGAGCTCAATTTGGGATAAGATTTTGCACCTATCCACTTAACCAAACCAACATTATCTCGTAAAATCCATCCTACTCCACAGGTTTGATCACTTGCACTCCAAGTTGCATCAACATTGCACTTTAGTTTCCCTAGAGGTGGTGGTTTCCATTTTTGTATGCCTGTTCTTGAATTTACCACCGAGAAACTACAAGAGTTCTCCTTCTTGTTAGCCTCTAGCCATTCGCGGCTTTCTTAATAACCAGTTGCGGATCAGAGGCTTCATTCGCGGCTTTCTTAATAACCAGTTGCGGATCAGAGTGCTTACTGGAGAACACAAGGCCGTTCCTCGACTTCCAAAGCCTCCATAAGATCCATGGCCACACCTTCCTTTCCACAAAATTTGAGAATATAAAATCAGAAGGATATGGGAAAAAATTACCACCAATGGGTGACAAGGCCCACACCACTCTGGAAAATGGGCAAGTAAATAAGAGGTGATTGGCTGTTTCTGGTGCACCACAACGAGGATAGTCACTGGACTTAGTAAGCTTTTTCTTTTTCATATTCTCTCCAACTGATAGACTGTTAGTAATTGCCCTCTAAAGAAAGTGTTTGATCTTTGGCATGGTTCTGGTTTGCCACAACTCTTTGAATAGAGGATTAAGGGATGGGCCAATTGCAGTCTGATTTGATTGAGGCTTGTTGAGATATTTTGACCAGCACCAATACCCAGATTTAACCGTGTAGCTTCCATTTTTATTGAAAATCCAAGAACTGATGAGTTGGAACTGTGCTACCTGGCTTAATTTCAATAATTTTGTCCACCTCCTCTTTACTAAAAACCTCTAGCAGTCTAGGGGATAATCCATTCATCCGAGGTAGGTTCCTTAAAATATGGCAAAATGATATCCTGGAGATCTAGACCAGACCTTATTTGTGGAGCCCGAGGGTGGGGATCTAAAATCCAAGGCTCCTCTAGCCAATTCCAACCTTGACCTGTACCAAATTCCCTTTTAAGTCTCTTACTCATTAAAGGGATTGAAGCATGAATACTTCTCCATGCATATGACGGTCGATTCCCTAGTTTTGCCTGCAGAACTGGTTTTGATAGGAAGTATTTACTCTTGTAAACTCGAGCTAAGAGAGAATGGGGCTCTGAGCAAATTCTCCAGATATGCTTGCCTAGAAGCGCTAAATTGAAACTTTCCAGGCTTCTGAAACCCATACCACCTGCATCTTTGGATTTGCAAAGCTTATTCCAGCTCTTCCAATGAATTCCTCTCCCTGTGTCTTGATTTTTCCACCAAAAATTGGAGATTATTCAGATTAAGGTCTTGATCAAAGACTTAGGTAAGAGGAAACATGACATACTATAAGTAGGAAGTGCCATCGTTACTGCTTTGATTAACACCTCTTTACTGCCTTGTGAGAGATATTTAGCCTTCCAAGAATTAACTGTGTTTGCTACCCTCTGTTCTAAAAATCTAAGGGTCTTGATTTTAAAACCTATAAACGCCTCGAAAGGCCTAAATATATCCCTTTTCCCCCATCGTTTGTAATCTTCAGAGTAGCTTTAACTTCTATCCTCCTCTCTTGGATAACATGCCTACCAAAAGTTATACAAGACTATTCCAGACTAACCATTTGACCTGATATTTCTGAGTATTCTTTAAGTATCTGATCCACCATCTCAGCTTCCTTCTTTGTGGCATTGCAAAAAAACATATTATCATCTGCGAAGAGGAGATGACTTACAGGAGGGGCAGTTGTTGTTACTGTAATTCCAGTGATTTTTCCTTCTCTATCAGGATTCCTGAAGCCATTTGCCAACACCTCTGCACATATAATGAAGATAAATGGGGATAAAGGATCCCCCTGTTTAATACCTATGGATGGGGAAAATGGTATTGTTGGTTGGCCGTTGATGAGGACAAAGAAAGTAACAGATGTGATGCAAGTCATTATGAGCTGGATCCATCTGTCATCAAAACCCATTCTCCTTATTACTTCCTCAGTGAAAGACCACTCCAACCTGTCAAAAGCTTTTGCCATGTCAGTTTTAATGGCCATTTGCTCCTTGGCGACTGGACCCTTTGTCCTCAGAGCGTGCATCATCTCATGCACTACCAGAATGTTGTTTGAAATCAATCTACCTTTGATGAATGTAGCCTGATTCTCCGAAATGATTAGAGGTAGAACCATCTTCAACCGTGAGGAGAGGACTTTGGCTATGATTTTGTATGCATAGTTGCATAGACTGATGGGTCTATAGTCTTTCAGTGAGGGAGCCGGCTTCTTTTTGGGGATTAAGCAAATATGAGTCTCACATAGCCGAGAGTCCAAAATCCCTGAAGAGAAGAAGTTTTGAACTAGATTTGTAAGATCCTTCTTTATAATATCCCAGAATTCCTGATAAAATAGATTCGTAAAACCATCTGGCCCATGAGCCTTTTCTGCCCCCATCTCAAACACTGCTTTCATAACTTTTTCTTTTGTAACCTCTTGGAGTAAAATACTATTGTGCTCTGCAGTGATATTTCTGGGGGAGTTGTTGAAAATACTTGAGAGATGCACCCTTTCTGAGTTTTGCAATTCTGACCTGTACAAGTTTGAGAAACTCCTTATTGTTAATTGACCCAAATGGTCCTCTGAAAACACTTGCTGACCAGTAGACTCATTTGTGAGAGAGAGGATTTTGATCCAGTTTCTTCTTTGCTTGGTAGAGGCATGAAAGAATCTTGTGTTTTTATCCCCTAACTTCATCCAAGTTAATCTGCTTTTTTGTTTCCAGAAGTCTTCCTCATCTCTATAAGCTTGATAAAGCTGGTGCTTAGCTTCTCTATATTCAAATAAATCCAAATGAGGCTGATGGTTGAGATGATCAATCCTGTTTTTGAGAAGAAGGATTGTTTGACGAGAGTTGACTTGAGTAGATTTCTTCCACAAAGCAATCTCTCTTCTGCAATTCCTAATCTTCTGCACCAAGTTATCTTTATCAGAGTCGTCAGTGCTAGTCCATCCCCTGACTACTGCCTCCCTAAACCCATCCTTTTTAACCCATCTAAGATCAAACCTGAAAGTTCTCTTTTTCCTTGGACCCTCCCCATCCAAACTAGTGAAGATGGGGTTATGGTTTGAACCAATGCGGGGAAGGTAGATGGATTGAGAACCAGGGTTTTGATGGAGGAGTTCTGAGTTTGCAAGGACCCTATCAAGCTTGCAATGGACCAAGTGTCCACATCTGTTTTCAAACCAAGAGAGCATTTCCTTGGTAAGGTATCTCTTGTAAGCCACAAGCTGCAATGAAATTCTTGAAAGGGAGGAAAGAACCCTCACTTCTGGTTGCTCCCCCTTCTTTTTCATCATTTGAAAGGATCTCATTAAAATCTCCAAGTAGCATCCAGGCCTTATCCTTGGTTTCACCCATTCTTGTCAATCTTTCCCAAATGAGTTTGGAGATTGGTCTAAATTTAAATAAGGGTTTTTAGCTGAAAATGCCACATGAAAACATATTTCCAAAAACGCCACAATGCGGGAAGGGTTCGTTTAATGCCAAAAAATTACTTTATGTTGTAATCAAAATGACAAATTTGCCCCCAGAAGAAGAAGAGTCTCAAAAGGCGCCGATTGGACAATCCAAATGATGGACATCGTAATAATCATGTTATGTCCACCACAATATTCATGTCCGCTACAACGAGACATAGTTATGTCCACCACAATATTCATGTCCATCGGCCTCTAATCAGGTCCATCGTCCACCAATCATGTCCATCTTCCTACCCCTAAGCCACACCCTAAGGGGTAATCATGTCCATCGTCATGCTATAGCTTAAGTAGTAATCATGCTGATATGTCAACTGCTTAAATGATGTCCATCAAGATGATGGACAACGGGAAAATCGTGTTCATCAATTCCAGAAGATGGACATCGTAATAATCATGTCCATCGTCCTGGCATATAACAAAACAAAGGACATCTGGGGATTTGCGGATGGACATCAGCTGTCCTAAGAAGTCTATCATTTACTAGCTTCAAGTTAACGCCCAATTACAAAGATGACACAACTGTCTTTTTCTTCTCTTTTGTAGAGTGCATGTGTGGCATTATCCGAGTGACAAGGTCTTTGTAGCATTTTTAGCAATGTTTTTTTTTTTGTCATTTTTCTTAATTATTTCTTTAAATAATTCAATCCCAAAAAAAAAAAAATTTATGGTGGACTTGGCCTAATCGCTATTTGGAAATACTACTGATTGATGTATTTTGGAGACTTACTTATTCAAGGTGTTACAATTGTAAGTGATTACGTTTCAATTGTTGGCTATGTAGTAGATTGAACTAGAAATCATTGTTCTTGTCATACATGTTTGTATACGTGTTAATCTATCGTTACTATAAGAAGATCTAACACTTCATACTAAACATTTGTTATACATAGAGTTTAGTGATTGCTTTTGATACATTTTATTCACTTATTGACCAATTTTGTCTCGAAATTTAAAGTGTACTTGATTTAGCAGAAACATTGGTGCCTTTACGAGACATAATTTGGATTATTTACCTGAGCTGAGAAATAATAACATAGAAAAATGTTTAGATTCCAATTTCATTATTATATATAATAAAAAAAAATAGAAATCATTTAGTGATCGAAGTCGCATCTCTCAGGGTGAAAGAGTTGTGCGTAGCTCCACTCCAATGGTGGTGGCTTCACAATGTCGACTTCTTCTTTCCCTAGCTTCCCTCGCACCATCGTCTCCTACACTTTGACAACTTCACTCTTCATCGTTGTCTTCCTATGCAGCTTCTTCTTCTTCACTAGACGCACTCTCGAACCTTCTCTCTCTCCTTACCACGCCGCCGATCTACCCCTCCTCCCTCAAATCGAGCCTCACGATGGTGACGTCACCGTGGAAACAAATCCAAAGGAGGAAGGCGATTCGCGCAGCAGCGATGACGTTGCGGTAGAGACTGAGCTGAAACTAAATGATGTGGAAGATTCGCGCACGGAAAAAACCGAGCCGGAAGAAGGAGGAGGACCAGGCGGCGAAGTGTCTGTTGAATCTGTGGACCAGGCGGTGGTTGAGAAGATGAGAGGCTGTGATTTGTACAGGGGATCTTGGGTTAAGGACGATGATGAGTATCCACTGTATCAGCCTGGATCATGTCCTTATGTGGATGAAGCTTTTGATTGCCAGAGGAATGGGAGGCGTGATTCTGACTATCTCAATTGGAAATGGAAGCCTGACGGTTGTGATCTTCCGCGGTATGATTGCTTTTTCGGATTCATTTGTTCTCTGTTTCAAACCGCCATTGTTCCACTTGATTGAACTTAAGGTGATGGTGAAATTTTGACCAATATCTTGCGACTCTTAGGCCTTATTGTCAATCCAATGAAAATGTTGATCAGCATTTCACTTTCTATATTTTCACCTTACATGGTTCTTGATTGAACTGAAGTTAGGGACTGTCACATAGCTTTATGATTGTGCTGGTTTTGTTCATGAGTCGAATTGTCCTATTAGCTAATTGTGAAGCTAAGATTATTTGAAAATATGTTAGTGTGGATGTATGTATAAATGCTTCAGCTGGTAGCAGCAGTCTTAAATGTGCAAAATTGTAAGTACATACAGTTTTCTTATAATGGGTTCCTGTGTGTTCAGTAATCATGGTTTCTGCTTTCTCTTTATAAAGAAAAACAGCAATAATCAACGCTTAGTCCTTGATCAATGTAGTTACTATTACACTTTAGATGATACGATTAGCAGAAACAAATCATGTTATCCCCTTCTTATTGACTTTCCAATCATAGGTTTAATGCTACAGATTTCTTGGTGAAGCTACGAGGTAAAAGTTTGTTGTTGGTTGGAGATTCTATGAACCGTAACCAGTTTGAATCAATGCTTTGCGTTCTCCGGGAAGGTTTATCCGATAAGAGTAGAATGTACGAGGTTCATGGCCATAATATAACAAAGGGGAGAGGCTACTTTGTATTCAAGTTTGAAGTAAGTCCTCTTCTGCTCATAATTACCTGTTTTCGATTTAATGTTGTATTCTGGTTATCTACACTGCTTGTATTTTGGTGCTGGAATAGGCAACAGATTAGTTATATACTGATGTTTTAATATGGATTCTCTGGAGTTTATTAGAACTCCCAGCACCCCTTTTTGTGACCTTTAATTTTGTTGCATTAATTGCCATATTTTTGTTTGAGACAGTATCCATTTGTGTGCATCTTTTTCTCTTGATTAAATTGGGGTTAAAATGTGGTGAGAATGTCTGACAGGATTACAATTGCACAGTAGAGTTTGTGAGGTCACATTTTCTTGTGAGGGAAGGAGTTAGAGTAAATGCTCAAGGAAACACTAACCCGACCCTTTCGATTGATCGCATTGACAAGTCACATGCTAAATGGAAGCGAGCTGACATTCTTGTCTTTAACACTGGACATTGGTGGGTTCATGGAAAGACCGCCAGAGGGTATGGTTCTTTCCTTTTCTGCTTTATCACAATTCTTCTCAGATGTTGACTTAATCAGAGAATTTCCAAATCCCAAATTCAAGATGTAGGTTAAATTTATTTTCTAGTATTCATTAAAGTTACAAAATCTTCTGAATTTCTCATCTTAAAACTTGATATTACTGGTGCATCCCATTGTACTTGTGTAATTTTGTTTCATGACATCTCTCTAGAGAAGGACGGGCCACTAATGGTATATGACATGGTGAATAATATGCAGGAAAAACTACTACAAAGAAGGTGACTACATCTACCCGAAATTTGATGCGACTGAAGCATACAGAAGGTCGTTGAAGACTTGGGCAAAATGGATTGACGAGAATGTGAATCCCAAAAAGCAGCTTGTATTTTACCGCGGATACTCCTCTGCCCATTTTCGGTAATCCCTGATCTTTTACATACCACCTGAAATCTTTTATTAACTACAAACGAGTTCATTTCGGTTTCAGCACTTAGGTTCAGATTTCGTTTGGTTTGTTTTATATGCCACCCGCATGTACTCTTGTTGAGAGTTAAGTTCTTCAGCGTATTATGTATCTTGACTTGAACAGGGGAGGTGAGTGGGACTCGGGAGGGTCATGCAATGGGGAGGTAGAACCGGTAAATAAAGGTTCAATCCTGGATTCCTATCCTTTGAAAATGAAGATAGTCGAGGAAGCCATAAAGGAGATGCAAGTTCCTGTGATTCTCCTAAACGTGACAAAGCTGACTAATTTCCGCAAAGACGGACATCCGTCAATCTACGGTAAGACCAACACTGAAGGTAAAAAAGTGTCGACAAGGCGACAGGATTGCAGCCACTGGTGTCTGCCTGGAGTTCCCGATGTTTGGAACCATCTCATTTACGTGTCTTTGCTCCTTCAACCACATACCTAATAGTTGAGCTCATACATCAATCAAATTAGATAGGAAGAGGAGCAGAAACAAATGACCAATTCAGTCTAAACTGTTGTAGTGACGTCAAATTTTGTGTATTTTATCGCTCTTGGAGCTGAAAAGAAGCTGTTTTTCTTCTTTTCATGTAGAGGTGTGAAAAAGCGGAATCAGGACGAGATTTTGAATTTTTAAAGGCAAAGGATTTTGTCACAATTCTCAAATAAGCAAACAAAATCTTAAAGACGTATTGAAAGTTGAAACTATAACAAAAATTTAAAGAAAAACTAGCAGCAAAGCAACAAATGACTCGAAACTCCATTTTCATGGTGACAATTTCTTTTTCAACTTCTTGATCGTCTTCACTCCTCTGCGTGCAGCGGGTTTCACTTTCTTCTTCGTCTTCCTACTCTGGGAAGCCAACTCCCTCACTGGACCGGCCGGGATTCCTTTCTTCAGAGCACTTCCTCTTGGCGTAGCAGACGGAGGTAACCTCAAATCTTGTGGAGGTAGAGGGCAATGAGGTTTCCACACCAAATTGTTCTTCATTGCAAATCTTACTCTCTTTGAACTCTTCTCACTGCTCAGGCCGGCTACGCTTGTCTCTGCTGCATCTCTGTTAACAGTAGTAACTTGCTCTTCCCCTTTGTTCTCTCTTTTCCTCTTCTTGGTCTTTTTGGACATTGACACAGGTTCTGCTACTTCACAGACACTTGCAACCTCATTTTTTGACGGACTCATTTCAGATGCAATCTTCTCAAACTCCTGTCGAAGATCCGATATCATAGTCTCATCAAAAGTTTCATCTTTCTTACCAAGATCGATAACATCATCCATAACAGCATCCTTCTTGACACTGCCTTTTTTAGTCTTTGAACATTTCTTCAAACCCTTTTTCTTTGAGGAAGACCCATTTGCAACAATCTTCTTAGACTTAGAAACAGCATTTGATTCAGACTCAGACACGGGAACCAGTTCAGGCACTTCATCATTGCCAGGATGAGAAGCTTCTGCGATAGAAACTTCAATACCAGAAGACGACATATCCTTCTCCAACTGCAAGAACTCCTTGTGAAGAGCAAATATCGCTTTCCTATTACCCTGATGGCAATCCGGAGAAGAACCCATCTCATAAAATCTCTTTGCAAACTCCATAGACAAAGCAATAGATCCCAAAACCACTACATCATCATCCTCAGGCACTGCATCATTCCCAGATTTCTTATGTATCAGCAGCTTCTTCCCCATCTTCAGTAACTCATCAAACAAATTACTCTTAATCTTCCCCACCAAGATCTTATCATTAACAACACCCAAAATCGTCACAAAAGGAGCAAAAAGAAGTTCCAAAACCTCCATCCTTAGAGGAAGAAACGGTCTAAGCTCTTCAACAAAAGCAGAAGCTATATGATAGTTAACACCATTCCCTTGAAACTTATCACCAGCAAGAAACGTCCCATCGAACAAAACACTCATCAAACGACGAGTTAAATCCAAATCCCACGAATTGCTATCAAGTAGAGAGAAGAATCCGTTCAAAAACCTTCGAATCAAGAGGTAGAACTTATCTAACCTGAGCCGATCAATGCGTGACCACTCACGACGCATGGTGAACAAGAACACGGTGAAGTAATGGAGAGACAAAGGCAGGGGAAGGGATTGAAGAGCAGAGGAGAGACGATCGATGAGTTCTGATTGGTAAAGAGACTTATCGGCATGCCAGATGCAGTAGAAGATTCCTTGCCATAGCTTCTTCATGTCTTCATCGGAGATTTCAGTTTGTTCAGGGAGCCAAGTACGAAGAACAGTTCGTAAGGATCTGTCGCGGATGGTTTGTTTACAAGAAGCAAGCTTTTTTATCAGCGATTTACATTCTTCTTCAATGGGTAATGCTTGCTCTGCCTGCGTAACTCGGTTGCGTTTCACCATTGCTATCGAATGCTGAGGAAGAAGCACAAAACAAAAGGAGGTGACGGCAGATTCTGGGTGGGGAGGTTGAAGAAGAGGACGTAATAAGGGTTAGGGTTTAGCTTTTGTTTCTTTCATTTGGTTTGTTTTTACATTTTAACCCTCATCTTTAGAATTGTTTTCTTTCTCCAAAGAATTTTAATTATTTTATTTTCAAAAACAATATCCCACAAAATGATAAAAGTAGCTTCTTCTGTTTTTTCTTTTTCAAGAGTAGATCTTGTTTTTAAATTTTTGAAAAACGAACATATATTTTTCTTTATTAAAATAATTTTATCTTTGGGAAAGCATTTCAAAATATTCTCATGGCATAAAAAGAAATTGACGTTGCATAAAATTGGTAATTGAAATATTAGATAGATTCTTTACTATTTTTCGATAACTTATTAAAAGGATATTATTGGTTTGTGTATTTAAATGGAGTTATAAAGATTTAAATGTTAAGATTTTTTTCAAATTCTATCGAAATTTGGTGTTATTAGTTTTAAAATCTTCATAAATCTGGAGTTATTGGATTCATAATTTTATAAATTCAATAAAAGTTTTGTCCCACCAACTCTAGCATCATATCCCCGAAGATAGCCATTTGATTACCTCTTTCCAGCTCAGAATGCCTAATAAATTGAGTAGAAGATCCGTTCAAATTCAAATAAAATAAAAATAACTCATTTTGTCATTCAAAAAAACTTAATTTATTGTTTTATTGATTTTACACATCTTTACAAAATTGGGAAAAAACAATAACAAGCACTGTACAAAATATTTATGCAATATCTTAGAGATACTTCATAAAAGTTTATGATTATTTTTAGGTTAAGAATCCATGATAATATTAAAGAGTTACTATGAGAATATACAAAACTCTTCCGCAATTTCGTTAAAAAAAAATTATTTCTTTTTTTATAATTTTAAAAATTGAACCTAAAGTAGAGATATAATAATACCCCTTTAGTAGAGAAAATATATGTATCCAATTTTCTTTTTGGTTAAAATCCGTATCAAATCTTGATCCAGAAAACTTTTTTATTAGCGGTTTACATTTTTTCAATGAGTAAATGCTATACGTAACTCTTGGCATAAAAAAAATAGACGACATTGCATAAAATTGGTAATTACAATATTCGATTGTTTCTTTTCTATTTTTCCCTAACTTATTTAATGAAGAAAACATCCTTATCCAATCTTGATCTAGAAAATTTTCAAAAATGGGATTCAAGTTATAAATATTTAGTTGATATTAGATTGGATCTGAGATATAATTTATTGGAACATTAATTCAAAGGTATAATGAGCACGAGGGTTATATATAACTAAAATAATCTTAGAAGGCCAATTGTATGAAATAGTTAAGAGTATAAGTACTCCAAAATATTATTTGAAAAGTTCAATGAATTTAAAAGAAAGGGAAGAAGAAATGTATAAAAAAAAATGGAATAAAACAAAGTTGTCTTTCTTGTGTTCTTCGTCTCTGACGCGCCCCTCCCCATCCACCATTTTTTCTCTTCTTCAAAGCTTCGACAGAGACGACTTTTCTTTAGTCTACCAAACACGCCGGTGAGTTCTACTTCTTCAATTCTCTATCTTCTCTGCTTTCGTGAATTTTTCTTTTTGTCGCGTCAATTCAGTGATTTTGGGTTGCTTGGTTCGATTATTGTTTAGCCAAATTAGCTCCGATCGTTCTTTGAAATTGGATCTATCTCACATGACGCGCAGAGTAAAATTTTGTATTGTAATCAGAATTTTAAGTTGCTTGTTAAATTCATGGGAAAAAAAAATCTGGAGAATTGCAAATGTTATAGCGTGATATTTGCGTAGAGTTTTAGTCATCAGACCTCATCGAGCTTGTAGCAAAACTCACATCTGTTTCTTCATTCTCCAAATTTACTGTGTAGAAGTCAAAGCTACAGTAGAATTACATACAAGAGGACGACTCCTATTTTTTTGTTTGGAAATTGTTGTTGCTTAGGGCTAAATTGTGACATTTCTAATTTCTTCTCATGTATAAGGCGTAGACTCGTTTCAGAATTTATCCTCAATACCAATACAAGAGAGGATGAGTTATTTCTAGCACTCCCTCTTGAATCCTATCTCTTGATCCCAATTTTCTTGCTTTAGGGTTTCAAATTCAGCATCCTAATTATTCTGTTCAATAAAAATAGTCGTGTACTTAGATAACTTAATGGGTTTAGTTATCTACGTCTATGTGAGCTCATATTATGCCCTATGGCCATCCTACATGTTGCCTATGCTGGCCACGTTAGCACTTTCTTCTGTTCTTGTATCCCTGTCCTTAACAGTTCACACAGCTCCTTTTGCTTCTCTGATCCTGACCTGACAAAATTCTTTCTGCAGATTTCTGGTTCTTTCTCTGGAAAGTACAGGATGAGTAAAGTTAACAGTGAGGAATCTTCTAGTAGCCAGAAATTGTTGAAGGAGGTTGAGACGATAAGCGAAGCTCTGTATGTGAATAAGAATCCTAGGAGTTCAGTTTCTGGTCCTAATAAGGCTCCAACAAAACCTTTGAGTCGTAGCCACTTGGCTGAGCCTCAGAAGGAGAAGAAATCGTTTTGGAATTGGCCTCTCAGAGCCCTTTCTCATGTCCGAAATCGCCGATTCAATTGTTGTTTCTCTGCCGAAGTTCATTCTATTGAAGGGTTACCCCCGATATTCCAGGATCTTTCTCTCACTGTGCACTGGAAACGTCGTGATGAATCTTTAAGCACTCGTCCTGCAAAAGTTTCGAATGGAAGAGCTGATTTCAAGGACAAGCTGACACATACATGCTCAGTTTACGGAAGCAGAAGCGGACCACATCACTCAGCTAAGTATGAAGCTAAGCATTTCTTGTTGTATGTCTCTCTGGTTGGATCTCCTGTGGTTGATCTGGGAAAACATCGAATGGATCTCACTAAGTTGCTTCCTCTCACACTTGAGGAGTTGCAGGATGAGAAAAGCTCGGGTAAGTGGTCAACAACATTTCAGTTGACTGGAAAGGCTAATGGTGCTACTCTAAGCATGAGTTTTGGGTACACTGTTGTTGGGGATACTCGTAATCCTGCTTCATCAGGTAGCAATCAGAATTTCCGCAGTTCTTCAAATGTAAAACAAACTAGTAATAACACAGGGTTGGCAAGAACTATCAGTGCAAAGTCTAGTCTAGGGAACGGAAAGTCCACGTCTCGGCGTTATGATCATGGTATTGTTAACAAAGAATTGCATCCTACATCCCAGAATATGGAGGAAGTTAAAGATCTTCATGAAGTTTTGCCCGCTGCACAATCTGACCTGGTCAGTTCTGTAAACATTTTGTATCAGAAATTTGATGAGGAGAAGATGGATCCAGCAACTGAGTCTCAGTTCGAATTTGATGTTGTCACTAAACACATTGACCCTGTTGAGTCAGTGTCTCGTGATAAAGAAGATGCAAATGCACTTCAAAGCGAGCCTCTGGTGGCCGGGAATGAAACTGATGTTCCTTTTGAGGAAATAAAGAAAGCTGGCAAAGTTCCTACTGCTGGAAGTGACGAAGTTGGTACAGAAAATTTTCCTTCAGAAGAGCCCTTGGTAAACGGTAATGAAACTGATACTGCTTTTGAAGAAATAAAGAAAGCTGGTGAAGTTCCTACTGCTGGAAGTGACGAAGTTGGTACAGAAAATTTGCCTCCAGAAGAGCCCTTGGTAAATGGTAATGAAACTGATGTTCCTTCTGAGGAGTTAATGAAAGCTGGCGAAGCTACTATTGCTAGAAGTGAGGAAGCTGTTGAGATTGGTACAGAAAATGTGCCTCCAGAAGAGGGTAACAAAGTTTCTCCAAAGGACGAGGAAAGTGTTGTTTCTCAAGATGCGGAAGAGGTAATAAACGGTGAGAGAGACTTGAAAGAAATGATAATGAAAGATCTTGAATCAGCTTTGAAAAGTGTAGAAATGTTGGAAGCAACGGCGTCAGAAGACGAGGAAGATCAAGAAAACCATGGAGACGGAGATACATGTTTTATAACACAAATTAAGGAACCAGCACCGTCAAGTTCAAGAGATGTGGCTGAATCTGTGGCAAGTGAATTCTTAGACATGCTAGGTATTGAACACAGCCCTTTTGGTCTAAGTTCTGAGAGTGAACCTGAGTCCCCAAGGGAGCGCCTGTTAAGAGAGTTTGAAATGGAAACCCTAGCGGCCGGTTCTTTGTTTGATTTTAGTATTGAAGCTGATGATCCCCAAATGGACTTTGATGAAAACTTTTCGAAAGAGTATGAGTCGGATTTTGAAGAAGGTTTCGATCTGGCATCCCTCGTTCATGATATAGAAGAAGAGTACCAATTGGAAGCTCAAGCAAGAGTTAGTGAACCCAGGGCCAAAATGTTGGAAGGCTTGGAAACGGAATCGCTGATGCGTGAGTGGGGTATGAATGAAAACACATTTCAGAACTCTCCACCTCACAATGGTCGTAATGCGTTTCATCCAGCTGATTTTCCAGTGAAGGAGCCATTTGATTTGCCTCCTCTTGGAGATGGCCTGGGTCCAGTTGTGCAGACAAAGAATGGAGGGTTCTTACGGTCAATGAATCCCTTACTGTTCAGGAATTCTAAAGCTGGAGGCAGCTTGATCATGCAAGTGTCAACTCCAGTGGTGGTGCCTGCTGAGATGGGCTCTGGTATCATGGAGATACTTCAGAAACTAGCCACTGCTGGAATTGAGAAGCTCTCGATGCAGGCAAATAAAGTAATGCCTTTGGACAATATAACAGGGAAAACCATGGAAGAGGTGTTGTGGGAAACTTCACCTGCAATTGATGGTGGGGACAGGTTTGCATCAATCTTATCATCACTCGTTTTGATTTCTGGAAAGGTTTACATGAAAATTGTGTTTAACATAGCTTTTCTTACAAGTTGGGTGTATTTGGTTTATCTTCTCAATGCAGGGATCATATATCAGAGCATGAATCTGATGATGCAGCTGGTTTTGTGAGGGGAGGTGAAAAACGAACATCATTTGCAGCTAAGCCAAAAAATTTTGGTTCAATCTCTGGTAACAATAACTCTGACTCGGAGTATGTGTCACTTGAAGATCTTGCTCCTTTGGCTATGGATCAGATTGAAGCACTTTCTTTGGAAGGATTGAGAATACAATCAGGAATGTCAGATGAGGACGCACCCTCGGACATCACTGCACAGTCTATTGGAGATATCTCAGCCTTCCAGGGGAAAAGTGGTTGTGTTGGTCTAGAAGGTGCCGCCGGGTTACAACTTCTGGACATAAAAGATGATGGGGACGATGATGATGGTGGTTTAATGGGACTCTCCTTGACTCTTAATGAGTGGATGAAGTTAGATTCAGGGGACATTGGAGACGAAGACGAAATAAATGAGCGAACCTCCAAAATTTTGGCTGCCCATCATGCTAACCCACTAAACTTTATCCGTAAAGGATCAAAAGGGGAGAAAAGAAAGGGAAAAAAGGGAAGGAAATGCGGTTTACTGGGTAATACCTTCACCGTAGCACTAATGGTCCAGCTCCGAGATCCACTAAGGAACTATGAGCCAGTAGGAGCTCCTATGCTTTCTCTTATCCAAGTTGAGAGATTGTTCGTCCCTCCAAAGCCCAAAATCTACAGCACAGTTTCAGAGCTGAGGAAAACCGATGAAGAGGATGAGGAAGCGGAGGCAAGTGGTTCAGTCAAAGAAGAGAAAACGATGGAGGAACATGGAATCCCACAGTACAAAATCTCAGAGGTACATCTTACTGGTATGAAGAGCGAGACTGATAAAAAGCCATGGGGAATCACGAGTCAGCAGCAGCAGGTGCAGTCTGGTTCAAGGTGGTTGATGGCTAATGGAATGGGGAAAGGGAACAGCAAGCTTCCTCTTATGAAAACAAAACTGGGTTCGACAAAGTCTGTTGATAAGTTGTGGAGTGTCTCTGGTTCTGGGTCTAAATGGAAAGATCTTGGGAAAATGGGAAAGCTGAACACACACGTGCGAAATCCGAATGTGATAATGCCAAAATGAAATTAAATGTGTCTGCTTTGTGTTTTTTGATGCTAAGTAAAGGTAAATGTTATGTGGTGTGGTGGATGGTGTAGATTCACTTCAAATGTTGCATCTGTTTTATAATATGTGTGTAGTTTAGGTTTTGCGGATCAAACTAATCGCTATTTGTGATACAGTTAAGAGATCGATGGAACAAATTACCAACGAACAAACAAGATCCTTTGAACTTGGCTCTCTTTTTTTTTTTTTAATGTCCGAAATCAATTATTCAGACATAACATAGACTAAAAATCAATTATGTTAAAAATCACTATTCCCTTTCATTTTGCTTCCTTTACATTACTGGTCTCCCTCTATTCCCTGCTTCGAACATATTTGCACTAAGGTATAATTTCTCTAAAGCGGAATGTTTAACATGCACTTGGATTATTAATAAAAGTTGAAACAAAAAGGGCCGTTACGAGCCCAACCGAAGGTTCCATATAAGAAAACAGAAAATGAAACTTGAGAACATCGATAGGGATAAGTTTTCCCCGGATACGGAAACAGAAACCAGGTGAAGATGATCACCTCCCAAGTGCATGAGACTCGAACAACCACTTTTGATCAGATCAGAAAAGCTCAGAAGCTTCCGCCACGAAGACGAAGAACCAAGTGAAGAGTCGACTCCTTCTGGATGTTGTAATCTGCAAGAGTCCGACCATCCTCGAGCTGTTTCCCAGCGAAGATGAGTCTCTGTTGGTCTGGTGGGATCCCTTCCTTGTCCTGAATCTTAGCTTTAACGTTATCAATAGTGTCTGAGCTCTCAACCTCCAAAGTGATGGTCTTGCCGGTAAGGGTCTTCACAAAAATCTGCATACCACCACGGAGACGAAGCACAAGATGGAGGGTAGACTCCTTTTGGATGTTGTAATCAGCGAGGGTGCGTCCGTCTTCGAGCTGTTTCCCAGCAAAGATGAGTCTCTGCTGGTCTGGTGGGATCCCTTCCTTGTCTTGAATCTTTGCCTTGACGTTATCGATTGTGTCTGAGCTCTCAACCTCCAAAGTGATAGTCTTGCCAGTTAGTGTCTTCACAAAAATCTGCATACCACCTCTCAGACGAAGCACCAAATGGAGGGTGGACTCTTTCTGGATGTTGTAATCGGCCAAGGTGCGACCATCCTCTAGCTGCTTACCGGCAAAGATAAGCCTCTGCTGGTCCGGTGGGATTCCCTCTTTATCTTGGATCTTAGCTTTGACATTGTCAATGGTATCTGAGCTCTCAACCTCTAGGGTGATTGTTTTACCTGTGAGAGTCTTCACAAAGATTTGCATACCACCACGAAGACGAAGGACAAGGTGAAGGGTCGACTCCTTTTGGATATTGTAGTCAGCAAGAGTCCTTCCGTCTTCAAGCTGCTTACCAGCGAATATAAGTCTCTGCTGGTCCGGTGGGATTCCCTCTTTATCTTGGATCTTGGCTTTGACATTGTCAATGGTGTCTGAGCTCTCAACCTCGAGGGTGATGGTTTTGCCTGTCAACGTCTTCACAAAGATCTGCATACCACCTCTTAACCGGAGAACCAAGTGGAGGGTTGATTCTTTCTGGATGTTGTAATCGGCCAAGGTGCGGCCATCTTCTAGCTGTTTACCGGCGAAGATCAATCTTTGCTGGTCCGGAGGAATGCCTTCCTTGTCCTGGATCTTTGCCTTAACATTGTCGATGGTGTCGGAGCTCTCGACCTCAAGAGTGATGGTCTTACCAGTTAGTGTTTTCACGAAAATTTGCATCTGGGAAGGAAAGAGAGCAAGTGGTAGTCAATAAGCAAACATAAACTAAATTAGTTAGAAGAAATCAAAACAAACCAGAGAACGGATCTAGAACTTAAACGTTTTCTCCAGGCGATCACATTACAAATAAGAAATGACGAATAACTTGATGCCATGGACAGCATAACCCAGATCGAACCAAAAAAACCTTAAAATTGAATAGGTCGTCGTCGAAAACCCTAATTTTCGATGAGAATTGCACAATCAAGCAAGAAATTGAACAGATCCGAACGATATTACTTCTCTCATCCAACCGATAAAAGGCAAAGAAAGATCACAAAATTCTACAACACGCAAATCTGACGAACTACGAGCAGAGATCTAAGTAGTCGGCGTTGAGATATCAAAGCAAGATAAACCATAAAATCGAGAGACGCATAGATGAAACGAACAGGTAATTTTCGGATTCAATTCATCCAAGGAACCAGAATCGAACATCAGAAAAACCTAATCGAAAGATCAGACTCAAAATCAAAACAAAAGAACCAGTAGAAGAAACACGTACCTTCAAAGAGAGAATCGTTCGGAAGAGATTTGAAGAGCGATCTAAGGTTTGGGAGAGATGAAGAAGAATCAGAGAAAAAGATATTAAGAGGATGTTATTGGTTTGTCTATTTACAAAGATTTTTTATGACTTTAAAAATTATAAAAAATAAATACTTTAAAAAAATTTAAAAGATTACAAAATAGTATCTCTATAATATTGCATAATATTTTGAAAGATTTCAAAAGAAAGATCTCCAAAGATTCTAAAGATTTTAAACTTTTATGATTATCGCCCAAAATATGTAGCCATTCTCCAAAAGATTCCAAAGTCAATTATCTCGCTTACTTCAATAAACAAAAGTCATGGCTCTACAACGAATGAAAGAAGAGAATGGAACTCATCAAGCGATCAACAGCAACGAATCGCTTTTTTCAAAGGATCAAAATATGACTGATAATAAAGCACCGGTATTCAAATGAATCAACATGGAAAAAAAACGTAATCAAATGAATCATGCCGCAACACATCGAACGAAATTCTTATCGCGAAACAATGTATAAACTATAAATGAAAAAGCTAGTTTAAAGAAAAGATTTGAATAAGCTGAAGTTTCTCTGCATACACAATCTGCTGAAACGGTTCCTATGCATGTGTTTCAGATGTAAGTTTTTCTCATTTTCTAATTCGCCATATCTTTCTCTAAAGAACTCTTAATTGTATGTCTTTGCTTTGGTTTTACAGCCGTGGGAGTGGTCAGCTAATGCATTAATTCACAGAGGCAAAATGCTTCTCAACTGATTTCAAGGCCCAGTACGTCTACAAAACGAAACTTTTCAAGGATATTCCGTAATCTTTTGGGGAAGGTACGTAACCTGCCGGCAAATGTACATAAGCGCATGTGAACAAAGTCAAGCATCTTTTAACAAAACGGAGAACTAAAATTTCCAATGTCGTGCTGTTGCAACTACCGCTTCTCCTCTATAGTACGCATGATAGGAAGAAGATAGCTAATGTTTTGTTACTCATGGAGAGAGTAATAATCCTAGGAAAATACTTTGAGAATAACTTATTAGGTTCAATACTTTTGATGATTAGATTTTGTGAATCAAAATATGTAGAATCAATAAACCAATAACACAATATTTTGATCCAATGATAAAATGAGTTACTTTCATGTTATTTGAATAACACAAGATTTTTATTGACTTTATAAAATCCTGGATCCAATAACTCTAGATTTATAAAGATTTTTGATTTTTTTTACAAAATACATAAACTAATAACACCAAACTTTAATAAAGTTTTGAAAAATCTTAATTGAATAACACTACAATCTTCGTAACATTTAAATCTTTAAATGTCCATCTAAATACACAAACCAATAACACCCCCTAAGATCCTTCGCAAGACAACGCCTTGTTATATAGTGTGGTGACCAATAGGCCCAAAACCAAAACCGATTTTTAATTCTTTTTTAAACGCGAAAAAACTTCGTTAAACCAATGGAACAATGGCTCAAATGACCTTATGCGTCAAGACAATGGCCAAAATGACTTTAAAAAAATTAGAATTTAGTTTACGTTTATTTTTAAAGCTAAAAATAAGAAAATGATCAAGAAACCATTGTCCTTCTTCAAAATTACAGATCCAACCTATACATCAGACCCGAACCCATTAAAATCCGACCCGACCCAACAAAATTACCCTAATCGATTTACTAAGTTCAAAATCCCTAAAATTACAGTTTCTCTTCTTCTTCTTCTTCGCGACAGTTTCGTTTTTTCTCCCTCAAAATCAAAATTAAAATCGTTTCTTCAACCCAAAACTGATATTCTTATTCTTCTTCTTCTTCTTTCGCCGATTCTTCTTCTTCATCTTTCGCCGATTCTTCTTCTTCAATCTCTTCTTCGTCGCCGATTTCGGAGCGAAGGGTTTCGCCGAGTTTGGGTTCTTCTTCAGCATCACTCTCTTCTTCGCTCTTCCGATTTCGTTTGCCGGTTTGCTGCATCAATCCGATGTCTTCTCCGCATTCTTCGCCTTCTCATTCTCCAATTTGTCACCGAAGCCTCGATTTCTTCTCATTATTAGTTTATTGATTGGTATGCTTTGACATTACTGATAATCGGAAATTTAGTTATAAAATGGGCAATTTAGTTAAGTTTGATTTTTCAGTAAGTATGCCTCCTCGCACAAAGAATGCCTCATGGCTGCCGTTAGAAGACGTTTGGCATCATCCTCTTCGTCATCCTCATCGCCATCTTCATCGGAGGAAAGAATGTTTTTGGATGTTAAACTATAACCGGTTATATTTTGTGAGGAAAACTAGTTAAACTAGTTAAATTGTGTTTGGACCAACTTGTATGACTTAGTAGAACTGGAATTTGGAAAGGAAGTTAAACTAGTTAAACTACTTAAACTAGTTAAACTAGTTAAAATACTTAAAGTAATTAAACTATGTAAACTAAACTAGTTTATCTTGCTTAACTAGTTTATCTAGACAAGAGTTTTTAACTAGTTTAATTATATAATATTTAGAACATGGTATATTGAATCCATTAGTTTAACTATATAATGTTTACTAATATGCTATGATTTAAAACTACATATATTTATTAACGTAGCTTTAAGTAGATAACCTAGTTTAATTAGTTTAAATGATTAAAACTGGTTAAACTGTTACAATGTCTAACACATAATGTTTTGATTGCAGTGAGAACCGCAACTCGAAAATTCTTATTCGAGGCAAGTGAATTTGATAAGTACCAAGATCGGTACGAGATGTGATCCGCACACATTGCTGATTACATTAAGAAGCTCGACTGTTTGGAGTTGCAATGGTTTTTAGAAACATCCTACACTTCTTTCACATGCATCACCATACCAACAGAAGTGATGGGGCTATGGAGTTTACTTGTCCGGATGGAAACGGATGAAGAAGGAAATGTGGTTTGTGATCAACTAATCCCTATCCGTTATTCGATTAGGGAGCATGGCCTCATCTCGTCGGATCAGGGCCATACCCAAAGACTACGAATTTGGGTGGGACTAAATTCAGGACCAAATATTTTGTGAAGATGCTAAACCATGGCCCGAGCATATTTATAGAGAGAGGGGATTCATCGAGAGAATGAGGATGTGTGTTCTCCTGTTGCGCTGATCAAAGGTAAGATTAAGCAAGGCTCCAGACTCTTCGATAAGGATCGTGGATAAGTTAGAGTTGAAGACGCCCGTGGGGACGCTAACATTTGACGATGCTTTACATAACATCCCTTCTATCTTATCTGAGGGCTGTGAAACCTAACACCACGATTCCTGGATTTATATTGCCATTAGAGGTAACTTGTTAATTCTAGTAGTTTTCACTTAACCAGTTTAACCGCTTAACATCTTTTAATCGCATGTGTGATTTTGGCATTCAAGCTATTTGCTTTAAAAGCCTACAGAGACGCTGTTATCATGACTTTGCCTAGGCCAGGGCAAGTTCAAAGAATCCATCATAAAAGGTTACTGATTGGGGGAAATATACGATGTTCTAGGAGAGTCAAAGGTTAGTTTAACTAGTTTAACTAGTTTTAAAGTTGTTTTACATAGTTTAACGTAGTTTAACAAGTTTAACGTTTTTGTCTGTATACACACAGGATATCACGAGTATCTTACTCGTAGAAAGAAATAATGAGCAGGATGATGACCGAATCATGGGAGATGATGATGAGGATGCCATGATGACATCGTTGATGGTGACGAACATTTTAAAAAGAGGTAAAAATATTCTGAGGATCTTTTGAGAAAGATATTGCTTCTCGAGATGGTGATGCTCCCGCCGCTCTTCATAAGGTTGATCTTCATGTTCCTCATGCGCTCCTCATGACGCCTCTAATGATGCTCCTCAGTGCTTTATCTTCTAAACCTCCATCTGATTTTGATTTTCTACCTTCGCCTTCAAGGTGATGAGTTCAAAGCTGAATGACAAGGTTGATCTTCTAAACAAAAAAATTGAAAACCTTCGTAAGGAGCTTAACACCCGTGGAGAAAACCTGATAAGGAGATAACACACACGAAGCTACGGCGATTCTCCTCCATACATGGGATTCTTCTCTCGCATCCTACCACTTCTCATAAGGATGGTCCTCATGAGCTATGCTGATCTTCCCGCTACTCAAGTGGATGATCCTCCCGTTGTTATGCTCCGAGGTATGGTCGCTTAACCGTAGTTTAACAGGTAGTTTAACCAGCTTAACTCGCTTAACAGCTTTAACGTATGTTTTGCGGTGTGCATGGGAGACGTTGTTGATCCCCCGCCGATATTGCTTCGAGGGTGGTGTTGATGATGATGCGTAAGTAACTTTGTAGTTTAACTAGATAATCAGATGTAGTTTAACTGGGTTTAACTAGTTTAACGTATGTTTATGGTAGCTATAGAGGACATTGTTCCGAGGCGTTGCTGATGATGATGCTGGAGGAAGAGAACGTCAAAGCATATCAGCACCCCATTCGTGAGGGAAGGAAGTGGAAAAAGGTGTGGGGAGTAGAAAGAGTAGCAAGAATAGTTGGATGATTAACCAGTGGGTTGTAGATGTTTTTTATGTATTTATGAACTTAGTTTTATGAATTTATTAACTTGGGATGTTTTTGTTTAGTTATGAGATTTTGTTCCTTGAATTTATTAACTTAGTATTATGAATTTCGAACATATAACTAATTTAACAATTCTAGCTAGTTTGACTCACATATATTTTAACCAGCTTTAACTAGTTTAACCAGTTAAACTATTTAACCAGTTTAAAGTGTTCCACGTGGCACCAAAAATTGCCACGCGGCCATCTCCGCCAATTTCTGGCAGTTTTTAAGACACAGCTTAAACATGCTTAACAGATTCTAAGTACCAATTTATAACATAGTTTAACATTCATGGTTAAATCAATTTAACTAGTTTAACCATATGTTAAATAAATGTTAATTAGTTTAACTTATGAAAATAAGGATTTATCAAATATTTAACAACTTATTTTATATAATATATGATAAATGCATGTTTATCTGATTTACATATTTATTTGGTAAACATTAGTAAGTGGGTATGAGGTATATGGACGATAAGGGAAGTATAAAGGTTCATGTAATAATCACTTAAATATTATAAACTATCTTTTTGCCAATATCATGTTGCTATATACGCATTTTATGTAATACTAACATGTTCCAATAAATTTATCGACATACGCATATATATAAAATACGTATGTCTTAAAACATAATAACATAGTTTAACCACCGAAGTTTAACCAGTTTAACTAGTTTAACTCCTTATAACATAGTTTAACCAGTTTAACTAGTTTAACATAACCGGACAAATTTTCACATAGTTTCTCCAGCTTAACTAGTAACTCGTTATACCCAAATTTAAAATGAAAGCAAACCATTATCCAATTAAATGCAATATAGTACACGGTAAAATAAACACACATACACCAACAAAACAAAAAATAATGAAGTTTTAGTCCTTCGTCTCCTTTCTCCAACCGATGGAAACCTAACCTCGTTTCTTCCCTTTGTTTTTCAGAATCCGGAGGTAAGCACACACATATCTGCAACGCATCTGAACTTTCCACTCAGATTTACGTACCCGATAAATGGTTTGATAGACGCTAACATCAATGCTTCATAAAATAAAAGGCGAGTAACACATGTAGATCGACATCATCCGCCGCAGTTTCTGCAGCTGCAGCGACAATGTTCGCATGGGTATCGTCTATGTCAAAATGCTTACACTACAAGTTTTTCTTGTCAATAAACCAGATACTCTTTGCAATCACTTCCCATCACAATGTATTCAGTAAAGCTATTTAAATTTCATACCTTTAACTTTTTGATCATTCTCAGTAACAAACCAAGAATAAGCGTACTGTGGGTGGAACTTCGGCAGCCTTCCTATGTTTGTTAAACCAGCTTAACTTCCCAACAATCAAGCATTGGTAACAACGAAGCATCCTTACATCTTTCAAAGCTATTCATGATTCACAAGCATTTGTCGTCATAATGTCAGAACTTTCACTGAAAATAACATCTTGCCCATTTATCACAAACGATTCTTATGAATATTATCCAGATACCTCCCAGCTTTTGGATACCTTATCTTAAAAGCTGTAAAAGTACTGAATTCAAATTCTCGAATAAGCTTCGAGATTCCATAAACGCTCCAACCGACTTTTTATTAACTTTATGAACTTTATTTAAGATGTTCGAGACAAATACCACATACAATGCCCATGCTTAGAGTGGGTACACCTCTTCTACAATCTCTGATCTGATGCGTCGAAACAATCACGCCCCGGATCATCGCACTATCGTTTTCAATGTTTGGAGAAACCACCTCCAACTCAGATCTTTCTCACCATCACCTACCCCAAAAGCAAGAGGATAATGGTGGTGTTCAGGATCTTGAGCAGAGCACAAAAAGAACTCCACCATAAACATTCTTCGATGAGTCCCATCAATAACAATCACTTTACGCATGGCTTTAAACCCTTCAACGCAAGCTCCTACCGAATAAATACTTGAACTTGTTTTCCTCATCACATTCCAACCGTGTTACTGTACCAGGATTCACGTCTCTAACATGCAAATAAGAAGGCAACAGTGTAACAATCCACTGACCACACACGCCACAAGCTAGTTTTTTTCCTCTCAAAGCGGTAGAGTATGAAAGCTTAACACCAAGTCTTGATTGAACCAAATCTACAAGATTTTTCATGGATCAAACTTACCAGGATAATCCGATGAATCACAGATGCAACTAATCGCTGTGTTCCTTTTCTTTCTTGATGTCGGTTACCCGACAACATGTATGCATCTTGTTGTAAGTCACGAAAAGCGATCCAGTTCTTATCTGCAGCTCGCATGACCATCTGCAATCTTTGCCACGATATTTCGCCACAAATAACGTAGTGTTGACTTGTTTGTAATATACCAAAAGCTCGACGATGTAACGTCAATTAAATCTCTGACTTCGGCTTACTCGAAAATTGTTTTACAACCATATCAATGTCATCTTCCCATTCAACATCCACAACCGAGTTCCTTCTACATCACGTGTATCTTCATGGTTACCGCCACCAATATTAAAGTTTTTACCATGAGCTATAAGGAAAATCTCCAATTCCGCACCACGCCTGTAGGTTCGATTCGTGTAACGACTAACTATTCCATTAACTCTAAAGATCACCGCAAGCTCGTTAAAACTTACACAAGGTCTACTTGGTCAATCTCTACTGCTTCATCCTCTCTTAATAATTGGGAACCGTCGTTTCTTCTACACCTTTCACTACCTCCACGCGCAAACCGATATGACGCATCTTTTTACATGCCATAATATATCCGACAGTATCTTCGCTATCCTCGATATAAGATATCATCTTAGGTTTCACCCATCGACGTTGATAATAACTTATCTTCGCATGTGTCGATTCATCCGCTTCACCTTTCGCATATTTTACCAACCAAAGATGAATAACTCATTTGTTTTCAATTTCTATCCATATATATGGTATAACACCGATGTTCTCGATTCCATCAGATATCATCTCCGCCATGCGAGTAATGCCCCTGTAATTAAAAGATATGTCAATCATCACCTCGAAAAAATAAAATAAACGACATCAAGATATAGTAATGCACGTAGTTTAACTAGTTTAACTAAGATAACTATCTTACATAGCTTAACTAGTTTAACTAAGATAACAGATGCATAGCTTAACTAGACTATGCAGAGTTATATTAGTTTAATGCTCTATATAGCTTAACTATGACTATCGTAAATCTAGCTATACCGATTCTCGATCGAACCAACAAATTTCGATCTTCGCTCAATCCAAACCCATAATACACAATAACATATAACCTTCAATCGACAGAATAGTAGACAAGAATCGACAATCAAAATCAAATCAAATCAAATCAATTTAGTATCGATTCAAAGACGGCGACGATGGCGAATGGCCCAAGCAAAAGACCCCAGCAACAGAGACAGGCGGCGGAGGTGGAACGCGACAACGACGGTGGATCAAAAAACGATCACGGCCGAGCTTTTTTGATTTCGAATAGGAAGAGAGAAAAAGTGAGATCCAAGTTTTAATTTTTCTTTTTAATTTAATTTTTAGTTTTTAATAATAGAAAGCGAAATAATCAGATGCTTGTTTAATGGCGTTGATAGACATAAGAAAGTTGCATTGTAATGAGTTTTTCCATTTAGGTCATTACAAGACTTGCAATACATTCTTTGCCTAGACACTGACCAAAGCAGGAACAACATCCAAAAGAGCAAAATACGGAGGAGTTAAAGCAATTACAGCAGCAATCGCGTCCGCACACACATTAGTAGATCGCGAAGAAAAAACAAAAACAAAGTCTTCTGCTTCCATGGTAAGACAATTAATGTCGGTTGTGAAAGATTTCAAACCTGACCAGAAATGAGGAGAGTTCATAGTTTGAACTAAATTTGAAGAATCCGACACAAACTTCAGGATCAATCCGTATTGCACATTAGCCATCCTTCTGGAGGAGGTTTCCATTTCTGGGATTGACCGACTTTTTAATTAATAGGCCCAAAACCAAAACCGAGTCTTATTTTTTAATTAATAGAATTGTTGGTACTGTGTGGCATACTCCACAGTTGTTGTAGCTTCAATGATTACTGTGACCAGCTTTATTGTTGTTCATCCTTCATAATTCGGAATAAATGTGACACAGAAACTAACCATTCTACATTTTCTACCACACTTGAAGACTATATTTTTATTCTGTTGAATCCAAATGGCGACTCTATAGTACGATAAACCGTTAAACTTATACATAATAAATCTAGTGGGTGATGATTAACGGAGTATGTATGTGAAAATAAATAGTTGTTTATTTGTGCAAATATCGAGATATATAGTTGAGAACCTTCTTAGACATCTGCATTGTAATGCTTATTAGTTATTACAATTCAACCCGAAGAGACTGGGAAATAAAACATTGAGACCAATAACAACACATAAAGAAAACACAACCATTTGAGAGGAACTCGAATAACAAAACGCATAAATAGATTTTTTATAAAAAATAGAGAAAATAAAAAAACTAAGAGAAGCTTAATTAGTTCCTCCAAGCACACCCTTAAGTTTCTTGACTTCTTCATCACTAAGGAACGTCGTGGCTTCGACGAGTTCCGAAGGCAAATCATTTGCAAACAGAGCAAACGATAGAATCTGGAGCCCCGGGGAGGGGCTTCCGAAGGCGACAAAGGCCAAGGCAGGGCCTTTTCCAGAGTTAAGCTGAAAATGAAGAAGCCCTTGAGGAAACACCATAGAATCGCCTCTGTTTAGTGTCTTCAAGTAAACTTTGTTAGCAGAGGAGATAAATCCAGCGCAAATGGTGCCTTGTACGACCACAAGGACCTCAGAAGCACCAGGATGAGTGTGAAGCGGGATGACACCGCCACCGGCTAAGTCAAGACGAGCCAAAGAGACACCAAGGCCGTTGATGCCTGCGAAAGCAGGTGCAAAGGCTGGAGTCACTGCTGCTTTAATGAGGTTCGAAGTGTTTCCAGCTTTGGCGAGGCCGGAAAACACGAAGTCATTTTCGGTGACCTGGTCAGGGTTCTTGCAAGAGTACCCTGATGGGCTTTGAGGACCCTTTGGATCAGCTACACAAAAGTCTTGAACAGAGGCAAAAGAGATGGATGAAACGAGGGAGATGATGAAGAAAATATGGATTATCATCTTCATTTTTCTTAAAGTGTTTTAGATATATAAGAGCTCTTCTTGAAGTTATGAGGCAGAAAGAGCGAGAGGCCGTCTGGTTTATATAGAGACTTAAAAGATATTGATATGGTTAACGTGAGGATGGTCTTGAAGCAAGCCAGATAGATCTTTGTTTTTTTTTTAGCATTGCATGCATGTGAACTTTGGGTGTACGTACGTGGGGACTGTGATGGGGTTCCATGTCAGAGATTTTTGTCATTTTGGAGGATGGTGATAAATGGTTCGTTTTCAATAAGATAATACTGTTTAAGAAAGTTTTATTCTACTAGCACAAGTGTAAAACTAATCTCCTGTTTCATGCAAACTGCAAAGTATAAATCTTACAGAAAATGTCAAGTATGCAAATGGTGATTTCGTACAGGAATTTTTACTACGAAATTATATTCTTACAAAGAAGTTTATTGTGTGTATGTGTATATCTATATATATATATAATTTAATATAATTTAGGGTTCTAAGAAATTTTAGAGTTTAAAGTTATCCGTAATTTCAAGAGATCATTTAAAAAAATTTTACGAAGAATGCCAAAAATTTTTTAAAACTTTCACGTAATGCCACAATTTGTAAAACTCTCGAGATATGCCATAAATTACTGTACAACAAATAGCAGAAAAACAATTATGCTCTTGCCATATAAGTCCTCTACACGATAATAACAAAATTTCTCCACTCTCTGTGGTCGAAGCTCCTTTTTCAGGTTTCTCTTTCAATAACCATTTTTCAAGTTTCTCTTTCTCTTCTCTCTCCTTCCTCCTTCTCTTCTTTACACTCTTCTTAAAATGGTTTTGATTTTGTGGCATTTCTTTTATTTACTCAAAAATCAATCATTCTTTTGAACCAAAACTTGGCTTTTTTTTATGGCATCTCCAAGTTCCCATGATTGATGCCATAACTTGAACCCATCAATGAATCAACCCAAAACTTGGCTTTTCAACTACCAAACTCAAACCCACAAGCCCCAATTTCATCATCCATCTTCAATTTCAACGAAACCACAAATTTGTTCTCAAACTATAACATCGTCGCCGAGACTTTTCGTTCATCGTTCGCACAATGACTCAACATATTACGTTTCATATCCAATTCCAGCTTGTGTCTGCCTTTGTAAACCAATTACGGAGAGCGATGGCATAATTAGAGGCAGAAAATGAAAACGATAACAGTGTCGTTGGGCAGAGAATTTGAAAATTGGGCCAATCTAGGGTTTATGCGGTGGAAATGGCAGGGGAGGAAATTAATTGACGTGAAGAAGAACAATCAGATTGTGGACAATTTGGTCGTGGACATAAATTTGCTCGTGAACATAAAAACAGATTGTGGACATAAATTTGTTCGTGGACATAACTGTTCTTAAAATAAAAACAGATTGTGGACATAAATTTGCTCGTGGACATAACTGCTTGTGGACATAATTTGGCTCGTGAACATAAATTAGCATGTGGACATAAATTTGCTCGTAGACATAAAGTTGCTCGTGGACATAAAGTTGGGTTTGCGTCTGCAGCTGCGTTTGTGTCTGTTGGGGCGTTTCGACAAAGAAAGAATGAGAAGAAGCAGTAGCAAATTCGTGATGCGGAGAAAATGTCTACGCAGTGGTAAATATGTCCACGAAGTGGTTAACATGTCCACAAAGTGCAAAACATGTCCATGGCTCGAAACATTTTTATGTCCATCGTAAATGTATATTGTCCACCAAATTTAACATGTCCACAAAGTGGAAAACATGTCCACAATTCGAAACATTTTGATGTCCATCGTAAAGGGATATTGTTCACCACATTTTTTTGTTCTCCTAAATTCAGATTCAGGTAAGTGGTATCTCTTCATCCATGCCCACCATGGGATAATCGATGTACCGAAAAGCACAGGTTCTTTGTTACTAGTTGTTTCTCAGATCAAGTAACAAAAAATAGAGCCGACAAAATTGAATCGATGCAAACAGAATCAGACCAAAATTTTCCGAGGATTAAAGTCAAATTTCAGATAAAAGCAAAAGTTTTTTCTGAAAGACTGAAGAAACCCAGAAAACCCCAATTCAGAAATTGTGTAATGGTAGAGGAATACTCGATCTATGGAGGTGAAATTGAGTGGAGAAACCCTAATTTGAAGATGAAAAAAAAATTGCAGAATAAAAAAAAGTTGTGAAACTTAACGTAATGACTTAAAAAAGCAGAGAAGATTCAATTATTACATAAAGAAGTAAAGCGCTTTTGTTGGTTTCATCTCAGGAGAATTTCCAGAAAGCATGGGAAACAAGAAACATAATAGAAGAAGTACGAAAGCCTTCTTCTTTGTTTCTCTTCCCAAAAATCAGAATCATATTGTTTCCGTTCTTTCTATTGCAGAGTTTTTAGGGTTGATCTCCACCTTCATCGATTTAATATAACGAAAATATTTTAACCTAATTATGAAAAGGATCAACGAAGGTACACAAAAAGCTCTGCTTTTGAATCCCTAATACTCTGTTATTTATTTATTTTATTTTTTTGGTTTTCTGAAGATTCAAGCTTACAAATTTCACACAGTCCATTTCGTAAGGGCATTTTAGTCTTTTTCAAGACATGCTATAATATTTTATGTCCACAACAAATTTATGTTCACGAATATTTATGTCCAAGCATATTCGTGGACATATTTACAATTGTGGACATACCATTATGACTATCGTATGGATTGTTTTGAGAGTGATATGAGAAAAATGCTTTTGCATTATTTTTCCGCATTGAGGACATATTTACCATTTCGTGAACATATCCACTATATGTATGTCCACAAATTAAATTATGTCTACGAGATAATTTATGTCCACAAGCTACGTTATGTCCACAATCTGTTTTTCTACCCACAATAAAATTTATGTCCACAAGCAAATTTATGGCCACAATTTGTACGTTCCCAAGCTAATTTATGTCCACGAGGTAATTTATGTCCATGATCTACATTATGTATACAATCTGTTTTTATGTCCACGAGCAAATTTATGTCCACAATCTGTATGTTCACAAGCTAATTTATGTCCATAAGTTAATTTATGTGCACGAGCTAAGTTATGTCTACGAGCAAAGTTATGTCCCAAGCAAATTATGTCCACAATCTGTTTTATATTTACGAGCAAATTAGTCCTGGGCAAAATAACCGAACCGAATGGACCGAACCGGAACCGAACCGAAATGACAAAAGCACCGAATGGATCTTAAATTTTAGAACCGGAATCGAACCGAGAACCGAATGGGTACCCAAAATATCCGAAATATAATTATATACCTAAAATGTTAATTATATTTAAACTTGATAGAACCGATACCAAACCGGAACCGAACCGGAACCAAAATTCTAAAATACCCGAATGGATCTTAAATCCCTCTATCCGAAATACCAAGAACCAAATGGATCCTACCCGAAACCGAACCGAATACTCGAATGCCCAGGTTTTTTTATTTTTTCCCGGTTATTTACGGTTTAATTAGAAAATTTTCGGATATTTTTGGAACCTAATGAGGCAATTCGGGTATTTTGGAACCGAATGGAACCGAACCAAAAATATCCGAAAGGATTCGGTTCTTCCTTGGTTCTTGAGTTTGTTACTCGAACCTATCTGAACCGAATGGGATCCGAACCGGAACCAAACCGATTTTTGTTCGGTCCCCATATGGATCCTAAAGCTCAGAACCGAATGGAACCGGAACCGAATATAACGGACCCAGAACCAAACTGAATACCCGAATGCCCAGGACTATGTCCACAATCAGTTTTTATGTCTACGAACAAAATTATTCCGAATTCAGAACACTGAAAAACCTAATTGCTATGAAATTGCAGCTTTATAATCTCGTTGAACTCACTAGGCGTGTTGAAGCGGTTGCTAACAAATTCCCAAATTAGGCGGAATTACAACGCCCCATACGTAAATCTACAGTCCGTTGAGAGACATGAGAGATGAAGCCACGACACTGAATCCAACATTGAGAGGCGTGGAACTAAGATCAAGTGAAGTAACCTTGTCGTCTCTGCAAGTAACGCCATCAAACGTACACGGGTTTTTGTTGGAGGACCACTCTGGGAGAAGATTCTTGTCAGGAAGAATGTTTTTGAAGCTTATGAGCTAATGAATTTTTCTGTACAAAGACTGAGATGGTGAAGCTTGAAATGACAGAGACAACGAGGAAAAAAGAAAAGAGTTGTTACTGAGAGAAAGAAGCTTGAAAATTTCTTCATTCTCACAGTTTTTGGGAGAGAAATGAGTGGAAGTAGAGAAGATGAAAAGGGAGATCTAGGATTTTCGTTCTACTGTTAAAAAAGAAGTGGAAACTCTAGATAGATAATTGAGAGATGTAAAATAGAAAAAAGAAAAAAATATCTTTCGAAAAAATATATAGCATTACACTTGCCATTTTACAGAAGGGTAATTATATCTTTTTAGTTTCTAGCCCACAGTGTGCTATGCCATTTTTCGAATTCAAAGAAGAGTTTTGGCATTTTTGGAAGTTAGAAATTTTTGGTATTAGCCGTAATTTTTTCTAATTTAAATTTACCATGAGAGACGGGAATTCATGTGCCAATCGTTTAGCAAAGGAAGGTTATCAAACATCATTACCACCGACTTTTTCCCCTTATTGTCCTAATTCTCTTGTCGTTGTACAACAATGACTTTGTCAACTCAGCTGAGAGCAATAAAGATGACTTTTAAAAAAATAGAGTTTACGTTTGATATAAAATTTGCACTGATCTCCAAATAATTAGATAAAGCCTTGATAATAATTTACTTTTTCTGTTGATTATAAAATCTTTTGGAAAAAAATCTTAAAGTCCTTGTGTTTTCCTTGCACGTTCTCACATGAAAATAAATCAAAACATTTTCTATGACAATGTGCCTTGGACCTACAATTCATCCATATATGTTAGTAATTTCATATTAAAAGGAAAACATGATATAATATAGTATACAAGAGACATTTCTCATTTCATCGATTGCCACTCGCTCTTTCATAATCTTCACAAATCCTAAACCTAAGTGTCACTATATGGAAGTGTGAATCGATCTTAATCTCTTGGTTCCACTTATAAGACTTCTTAGTATGAACTGATAAGAAAATAAAATCATTAATTTGAGCGACCCTTAAGATATCCATTCCTGAAAACTAAAATATACAACGTTGTGAAATTCGAAGTTGAAGGGTAAAAACTGTTAGAAGCTCCCAGAGGTCTTTTTAAGGAAATCAAAATATCTAAAAAGGGGACGCTTTTTTGATGAGATATTTTGTAAAGAAAGGAATGGAGAAGAAAAGAGATAGGTATGGTCCAGTTTTGGGTAAAGAGCAAAAATGTCTCTTCCTTCTCGAATTTGGACTCCTCTGCACAGTTTTACTTATCCTCTCATCACAGCAACTAACAAATTCGTGTGGCTCTCCATCGTTCCCTCTAGCTTAGGGCATTCACTATCTCCCAAGTATAGTCCATATAAAGTATAGGCAAAATAAGTTATGGCTTCGGGTCTTGGATTTTTGAATCCAATTTTGGAGAAGAAATATTTAGTTTCATATTAATTTACATTTTACATCAATAAAACGACATGCGAAATAGGAACCATCTTTTAATCTTGCGCTTGACATTGTAGCTTCTCCAAGAACACGAAAGCAACAACAAGAGGAAAAATGAATAAAGCTTATGTACACTGCTTTATGTACAAGTGATTAATTAAGCTCAATCGAAAGATTAACTAACTAGTCTAATTAATATGGCCAAAACTTGGTTCATGCATGGGCTTCTTCAGATTTATAGTAGTATTATCGTTGCATTTGTGTGTGTTTGTTAAGCGAAGCCTCATGCATGGGCTTCGTGAATTTGGTAACATAAAAATTGGACCTTTAAAATGTACAAATAGATGAACCTAAAACTAAGAAGCCCACAAAGAAAAAACATGCATACGTAAAACAAAACTAAGCAATAAGTGAAAGGAATAAAAATACTATTAGAAAGGAAATTGCAGAAGAAAATGTTTAAAAACTCTATTAGAGTTACAACTAGCATATCGATTATAATTAACGAAGTCAGATATATGGAAATATAAGATTAATCTTACTATTAAGATATATCGATCTATAGAGTTTTTTGAACTAGGAAAATAATAATTTGGAATTAACATGAAAGATATAAATATGGGACGACAACAAGCGGAGAGTGTCAGAAAGGAGATGAGTATATAATTCACACAATGCATCGAGCCATATGCTAAATTGACAAGTTGCATTTAATATTTTCCATCACTTTTCTTTGCAGACAGGTCCACACCACCCCTCCCTGACATTTTGTTTTGTACCCTAAACTTCATATAATTTCGTTTTCGACCCCTCTTATTTATATTTTTGCCTCTTGACACATTGACACAGACAAGACCTCAGTCTCTCTTTAATGGGACCTCTAAAAATACAATAAAAACTCAGAAAGATGAAAAAAGTAGAAAAGACCTTCACTTCTGACTTCTGATCCCTCAGTTGGATCCGTACCGTACAAAACCACAGAAACCCTTGATCAATTATTACACGAACCCTATACGAATTTATCTTCTTCTCTTTTTAACCATGAAATCTATTTTTTTTACCCTCTGCTGATTTATTCTCTCTGACCTCTTTTATCAAAAAATAGAATATAGTTTAGCAATTAATACGAATATCTCTGAGATTTTTTGTAAACACCCATCGGACATAAGCAGTGAATGTTATGTCCGATCACTGTAATAGATCATTCGTCAATTTTGTATCTAGTTGTGTCCTACGAATCTCGTGAAAATTTGGCTATACTCTGGTTATCATTCACTTATGATTTATCTCAGACTTGTATAAAGCTAAACCGTATAGGAAATCGAATTCCGTGCTTAACCGATTTTAGTTTTTGAACCAATTTATGTATCCAGGATTAATTAAGAAAGTGTCAAATTCAAGTCACTCTTTGCCCTTTGCCTTGAACAAAAAAAGACTTACAATGCGTTAGTTTCGTAGGAAACAAAAAGTACAAAAATTTAAATTCAACAGTAGGCGCGCTGACAACAATAGGAACATGTCTCGATTTATTTTAAACAGCATTTTATATTAACTAGAGCGTGTGATTTAAAACAAATATATATATATATATATTGTTACATTAAAAGTTGAAATATGTAGATTGTTTTAATCTTTTTTTTCTAAAAACATGTAGATTTTAAATAATACTAACAAAATAAATAAAATGATATAACTCTGTCTATGTAATGAGTTTTGTATACAAAATAATGCAAGTTATATTAGTTTGTACTATCATTTTTGCGTGTTTGACTTTTTTTTCTTTTATTTTTTTCACTGCGAAAGGATTGTTATTTCTTGACAGAATAACAAGTTTTCTATGTATTGTTATTGTCGAACATTATTGTACATTTCATAGCTGCTAAAATTTCCTTCCTCAGGGTAGCTATTGTTCAAACTACAGCCGTATCAAACATGTTGTAAGATGTGTTTTTGCAATGAATCCACGATAGATTAGGTAAAAGGTTGTATATTAAGACCCAAAACAAGATGTGTTTTAATTTATTTTAACATGTAACTATATGTGATCCGTATATCAAATATTGAATATAACCCACGATATCATTGCTTAAATCGTGTTTTGTTGATACATTCATATAATTTGTGATATCCCCATATTCACATAATCTCATGGATAAAACCCCAAAAAAAGAAAAAAAAATACATATCCCATGGGAGGCTCGCTTAGTAATCATCACTTACAAAAAGACAAAAATATTCACAAGTTTATTACAAAAATCAAGAAAGAGTTTCTTCCTTTAAGTGATAGAAGAAATTAACAAAAAATATGACTTCTAGAAAAAATAGCTATAATGATGCCAAAAAAAAAGAAGAAGGAAAAATAGCTATAATAATAGTAGTAATAATAATAATGTTTAGAAAGCTAAACAACAAGGATTAGAACATAGATTTTTACAATTGCAAAAACAACAAGAACAAAGTCGTACCTTGGGACATCTAAAAAAAGATGACCATCTGATCTTGCAATTGCAGCTGCAGCATGAACTCTTCTTTTTACTCAGGCACGACGGTCGAGTGCAACTGCAACTGCAACTGCGGAAACAGGTGGGAATGCAGCAAGACAAGTCCGGACAAGAACAACAGCAACCTCGGAAGCATGAACAGCTCGGACAACTCGGGCAGCTCGGTCTCGGGCAACAACAAATGTTTGAGCAGCACGACCCGTCGCAGCATTTGGACCCAATGCAGCTGCAAGATGTACAGTTGCAGCACTTGGGCTTCTTCAGATGGCACGAACACTTGGATTGGCAGCAACAGCAGAAACTCACTAGGCTCAAACACGGGCCACTGCATCGAGTTAGTTAATGAGCAATTAGTATCACTTTGTTAAGATAGCTTTAAACATTTGTCATTCTAGTCATCTAAGATTAGTATTTGCGGTCTTATGAAAATTTTATATCAAACATGTATAAATTCTTACCAGAGCCATTTCCAGAACCGACAGGATCTTCGGCTTTTTCGTTGTCTATCCGTATGAGAAAAAAACAACAAAACGGGATTGTAAGAGCAGGGAAAGTAAGAGAAAAGTGAAGTCATTGAGTGAACTAAAAATATGCTTACGCAGGGATCAATGGGTCAGAATTTGCAACTACAAAATCAGAGACCCTGCCACAATAAAAAACATTATTTATTTTATCAATAAACCAAACTGAAAAACTGATACAATGTTTAAAAACAGAGAGATCATCTCACTCTTTGCAGCATCTAGAAGCCGGTTGTACGCCTTCAATGAATTTAATTTCCCCCTGCTTATGACCACATTCAAAATATCGGTTAAGAAACTTCATTTCATTCACTAACTGAAAATGTATAAGCAGAAAAACACTAATGGGACAAAACACAACACAACACAAAAAGAATTTCAAATTCTCATGAGAAAGTAACCATATACATTGTAAAAAAAAAATTAATTAATTACCCAAATATATGCATTATACAAAGTAACCATAGGGGAGATATGGAAAAGCAACATGAAGAAAAAGGTGAACAAAGATGGTCCTTTCAAACGCAGATAGCAATAAAGACAAAAACTTTCACACAAAGCAAAAAAAAAAAATTCTGCAATGGAAGCTAACCAAATTCAATATATATATTTTTTAGATCTATACTCAGCTTTCTCAACTTTGCTTCTAATGCTTGTCTCTTTTTCTTTTCTTCTACTTCTTTACATTTTTCCTTTAAATACTCTCTTTGACTAAGCACTCACTTTCATAGTACATGCACGAACACAATACGCCTCAGTGATGCAAACAACAGAGTAAATGGGCGTGTCTCATCAATCACTTCACACTAAAAGATGATCACATTTTTTTTTTTAACTTTTAACATTACATTTACTTTTTATGTATATTATACAATATTTGATAACAAAACAAATCCTGATTATGAAAATTAATGAGGTTAGAATAGAAGTTAGATGAAAAAAACATAGGAACTTAATTAGTTTAGTTTTTAATCAATAGATCCGTTGAAACCCCCTCAACTTAAAAAAGTTTAAAATGATTCAAATTACTTTACAATTTAAAAACATGCATTATATTAAATGGGCAAAGTCATTGCACATTATAGTACTAGTTTGAAATTAATTAGATATAAATGTGTCTGATGACAGAAATTAATAACTCTTTTTGAGTGCATCTAAAAGAATAAATAAAATAAAATGTCTTGGTTTCTATAATTGCTGTCAAACATAACACAACGGTCCAGAGTCCAAACCAACCTGGATATAGTAGGAACCAAGTTTTATTTTAACAAATCAATACCCTCTTTTCTCACCAAAAAGAAAAAAAAAATTAAATATTCTAATCAGAAACAATAGTAGCAATTTTAAAAAGAGACTAATAAAAACAAATGAGTCATGAAATTCAAAATATTCGGACACTTCCTCAGAGTAATCAAAATGACAGATTAAAAAATAAAAATAAAAATGAAAAGTAGTGTTTTAAATATAATAATTAAAGTGACTTGCCTCGAGAAAACCAATCTCTCTCTCGAGCATCTGAACTCTCGCCGCCTCTCTGCGTTTCCCGTACAAATCTGGATACTCCGGCGGAGACTTAGGAAGAGGCGGCGGTAGTGACGACGGAGCAAGAGACAAATCCACTTCACTAGCAGCTTCTCCTCCTCCACCACCGCCAGAAGGAGCAGACATTTTCAAAGAGAAGGGCTTGGAGTCTTAACAGAGAGACATGCAGTGTTGTAATTTAGGAGAGAAGTGAACAAAAGAGTGAAGAAGAAGAAGCAGCGAGTGAGTGAGTTGAGAAAAACGATGCAAAGGAGAAAGAGAGAAAGAGAGAAAGAGAGAGAGAGAGATTAGTATAGAGTAGAAGTAGTACTAGTAGAGAGGGAAGGGGAAGGGGTGGGTGGCAGAGGCAGTAATAATAGTATCTGACAAGGATTATTACTTACCTCTTCCTCTGCCCCTTTTAAGTCTCCGTGTCTCTTTTATTTTCTTTAACCATTTTTGTTTTTTTAATTAATCTGTGTGGGACGATGACCATAACAAAATGACTTCTTGTACTATATTATAGTTCCTAGTCTTATTAAACAAAAATAAATCTCATTTGATGCAGACTTTAACCTCTCTTTTTTTGGTAATTTAAATCTTAACTTTGTTTATTTACACATTCTATTTTCATTTTATAACGTGAAAATTACTTAGAATGACCAATAGTTTATGTGGAATAAGTCAATTGTAAAGAGGTATAACTAGGATGACTCACATCTTTTGTAAAAAGACATTTTTAACCCGTTTTTATTCTATATTAACGAAATTATCATTTTGATCTAACTCTTATATGAGACATGTATACTTAATATTTCAATCAAGGTTGAAACATAAATTTAACGTTTGCAAAGTCTTTGCACCTTAACTAGCAGATGATCAATTTTTACTTGAAATTTTACATGTAAATTTGTTGTTGTCTTCTGCAGTTTTGTTTAAGTTATCGCATATTTAAATGCAGATTTGATCGCATATAGATGACTACAAAGAAGGATAAAACCCTAAATCGTACGTTCAATATTGGCAAACAAATATGCGACTTCTCGAAATAAGTATGCGACGATAAATCTGCAAGTAAAGGGTATTAACAAGTCTGCAAAACTTAAGTTTGCGACCACTAAAAAGTTAGTTTATTCATGATTAAATTAGCTACCACTTCAGTCGAACGAATCTGCGATTATGGAAAATAAGTCTGATAAATCTACGATCGTGTAGGAAAATTATGCTATCAGTAAGAGTTAATCTAGTAATTATATTTTGTGAAAACAACTTTGCAACAACTAATAGACTGCAGACTTCAGTCGGCTCTCCTAGACTGTAGACTAAGTCTGCAAGAAAAATAATCCAGCGGCTCTCCTAGATTTTCCTTGTCTGGGATTGATCCCTGGGAAGAGAAAAAATCTGTAAGATAAGCTGCAGGATAAAGAAAATATGCGGTGTCCTCTTCAAAATCGGTAAGATAAATCTGTGGTAGACATAAAATCTACGACAGTCTATAAATCAACAGCATCTAAGAACAAATCTGCAGTTAAAAAAAATCGGCAAGCCAAAAACTCTGCGATAATTATGTAAATAAATATGTCGCAAATTTGTCTTTCAGATTTATTTGAAATTCGCCGACAGTAGCAAATTCATAAATATTGCCAGTTTTTTTTTGTAAATATCTGTAACTTTTGCCACATTGGATTAAAATTTTTAATGACATTTTCGTTATTTTTTTTTCTAACAAAGCTTAAAAGGGATATTTTGGAGATTTAAAAAAACCACTCTAGTAATTAAAATAAAATGGAGGTTATTCTATTTATTAACCATTTTTTAGGTTAGTATAATAATTCTCCCTATTATAATTTGGGTGATATAACACAATGACAGTAGAGTTTCTTATGTTGTTTTTTATATTTAGAATGTTATAACTCCAAATTGCATAATTCAAAATGTGTTTGATTATATTATATGGTTTGTTCGATAGAACAACATGTTACATAGGTAATTCAAATTATGTTGGTTTCATACATATATATCAAAATCATTATAAAACTATGTTTGTTTTATAGAACAACATGTTACATATATAGGTAAATTTAACATAATAACATTATATTCTATATTTTAAAAAGCAGAATGAAGTGTTTATATATATAATCACATCCAGTTTTTCGATTATTTAATATGTTTTTGTTATTAAGAATTTAAATCATGGTATAGACGAACTAAATCAATAATTATTTAGTAGGATGACGAGGTTGAATTGATTTATGAAAGATCTAAGCACAAAAAAATAATATATATATATATATATATATATATATATATATGAGAAGGGGCTTTAATATTTCGGATCGTACGATAAAGAGAAGTTGAAGATGATAAATGACATATTCGTTTGTAATGCTCACCAAATGGTCGTTCACTCTATTTCTCAACTAAATTGTGGTTCTCTTACTTATAAACAAAATATGATTATCTCACAAATTCACCCATGAAAAAAAAAGGAAGAAGGAGAAGAAAATTCACCAAAAAAAAAAAAAGAAGAAGAAAAATGCCTTTGTCAGTTTGTGATTGAGAGACTTTTTCAAATGTTCGCATCTCATTTTAGCTTTAGAAATGCCCACTCACACCACTAATTAATCAAGTTGCCGTTTATTAAGTCTTAAGCTTTTCAAGACTTTTGTCACAAAAATAGATACTTATAGCATCTTTGTTATTACGCTTTTGAAGTCCTTGTCACAAAAATAGACACTTAGCATCTTTATCAAGTATATCACTACATAAGTGTTGAAGTGTATATATATAAGGATTAAGAGGTCAACTGGTCAAGTATCGTATATAACTAGAACGCACGTGTGTGTAGATGTGATGGGTGCGAGAAGCAGCCAGACAGTGGATACGGTGGTGAGCCGGAGATACTCATCGGTATCAGAGGCGGTGCTGGTGGTGCGGCGCCGACCGCATATGGTGAACGGAGGAGGATTCGTAGTGAGCAATAGCAAACAAGTAGTGTTTAGAGTTGATGGGTGTGGAGTTCTTGGATCCAAAGGCAAGCTTCTCTTGAGAAATGGTGATGGTGATGATTTGCTTCTCATACGCAAAATGGTAACCAACTTTATGTTTATGCTATAGTTTTGATCATTTTTGTTTGGTTTCAATAAATTGAAATGGGTATTTGGGTTATGCTAATGAGATTTTTAGGGTTCTTCTTGTTATGAGAATGCCCAAAACTCAAGAGTGTATCATGTTAATATTTTTTTTTGGGGACTTTATATCCGTTGCGTTCAATTAGATACGATACTTCAAATTTCCTTGGTTACAGGGAGGAATAGTGCAGGCACTGAACATGGTACACAAGAAATGGGAAGGTTTTGGATATGATAAAGAAGGAACAGAGAGGTTGGTTTTCACATTGAAGGATCCAAAAGGTTCATGTCTGGTTCATAACGGTTCAATCATAATTTTGGTTCACGGTGGACCGAAGATATTAACAACTCGTAACAACAACTATGTGGAGATCAAAGGCTCTTTCGCAGAGAGAGATTGTGACATCATGAATTCAGATGGCAGAGCCATAGCTAAGGTAACATTACTGTATTTCTTACTTAGTTTGATCTAACGTGATTGATGTGGTTGGTGGTGGCAATATCCAAATTTCAAGTTTCTGACAAATTGGGCCAAAAAAAGTCGTCGAGATAATGGTAATAATTGAAGGAGATAAAGAATAAATAGTAATAAAATGGAAACAGGTGAGAATAGAGAAAGAGATGGAGGAAATGGTGGGGAACAAGAAGGATCTGTATCATGTAATAGTCAAACCAAATGTTGATCAAGCTTTCATCATTGGTCTCATCGCCATACTCGACTACATTCATGGCGAATCCACCATCTGTTAGCTCTTATTTAATATCTCTATTTATGTCACAGAAGTTATATATTAAACCATAACAAATAGTGTTGAAATTTTTTGCTTACAGACTTTTCATATTTGTGTCTAATATCCAAAACAAGATGTCTGGGCCTAGACCGGGTTTTAGAACATTGCTTAATCATAAGATTTAAACATTCAAATTCGCAATTTAGATCGAGTTACAAAGAAGACTAATTATACAGAAATAAACAACACAACACATACTGTAATCGAATTACAAACATCAAACACACCTCTTTTGGAATTTTTCCGATTCAGAATTCTCACCAATTAATTAAGCACAGGGACATGGATCATCCGTCGCGGAGTCAGCACCGCCGTCATCAGATCTGAAAACAGCGTATCCGGCGGTTAATCCGACGACAATCGCGATGAAAACGCCTCCGTTGAAAGACATAGCCGCAAGCATCAGCAAGTAACCGATCGCAGCGTTGACGCCGAAAAGAAGCACCGAAGCAGCTTTAGCAGCGGATCTGGTACCGGATTTGGGGATAAGAGGGGCGGAGACGCCGGAGGAAGAGCGAGGCGGCGGAGGATGACGGGTTGAGGAAAGGGATTTGAATTGGATGCGGCGATTCTCAAGGTATTGGTAAAAGGCGGCGAAGACGAAGCAAGCGATTAAAGTGAGGATGTAACTGAGCCATGAGTCGGTTTTCCAGAAATTGAAGAGAATTGTGGCTTTGATACCCCAGTAGAAGGTCATGTGCATCATCTTTGCGAGCTTGATTTGAGCAGCTTTGATTGATCGTCTGAGAGATGATGATGAAGCAGAACTATGATTGAACGATGGATGAGCTATTTGATTTTGTTGACTTTGTTTAGAAGATACGTTTCTTTGTGGGCTCATATTATAGTCCAGTGGGCTTACAATAAAACACCTGGCTTTTTTATATTTCATAAAACAATGTTAAGAAATTTGGGTGATCGAGCTACAAATTTTAAGGAAAAATTAGAAATTAAGGACTAATTAATTGGGGATTGATTTTCAGATTTGGTTTAGATTCTAAAGTTTCAATCACTATATAGTAGTTCGGTAAATAAGTTTAGACTTTGTATGGTTTGATCCTTAATTGTAAAATTAAAAAAAGAAAAAGACGGTAAACATCCTAAAAATTCGATTTTGTAATCGCTCCAAAATACATTGACAATCTGATTTTGTCATGTCATCATCTAAAAAACTTTACAATGTGTGTCTTAGAGTCTTTTATAAAGTTCTACTAGGATATATCCCGTGTTATAACACGGACAAATTGCAATTATAGAAAAATATCTAAAAATTGTAAGATCAAGATATTAAAAAATTCTTCCAAAACTTTATGAAAATTATAACATCAATTTTTATAATATCGAATCTTTGTTAGCACTTAAAAACAGAATTAAATCGGTTTAAAATTTTCCTTAAAATCTTCAAAAAAATCATAATCTACATCAAATCTCTTATTTTTGGAAAATTAAATCAACTTTAATTTAATTTAATTAGTGTGTTTAATTAAATCAACAAAATCTTCACAAAATCTATTTTTAAATTTTTAAAAAAAATTTTTTTTTTTTAAAAAAAAATATTTAAAACAAAAATTATAAGTAATTAATTGAATATTTAATTAAATGATCACATAATAATTAATTAACTAAAATACTTTTAATGAGAAATTTAAGTTGTTCTTAGATGTAATGACAATGTGATATAATTATTAACATTTTGTAAAGTTTATTTATAAGTGTACTCCCCAAATAATATATAGAGGATATTCTTATAATGTCAAGAAAATTTCATGTTTATATTTATGTTTCTATAAACTTTTAAATAACTAAATTTGAATTTAATTATGTTATGTTTATAAGTAATGTTAGAATATGTTCCTCATAGGCTGACGTGATTATGTATATGATTTTTTATATTTTTTTATCAAGAATATGAAACAAAGAAAATCATTCATGATATCATTGCCTTTTTATAACATGTTAGGGGTGATAATTCAACATTTTTTAGGGGTGAAAATATTATCAAGATCTAAAATCTGATCTGGGATCCTGCAAATTTAAATATCCATAACAAAAGTAAATAGTCTAACCCTTTCCTAAGCTTTAACATGTGATAAACGTTAACAAGAGTAAAGGAAGGAAACAATGGTAGTGCAACTATTAGTCAAAGGTCAGAGTGGCATTTAAGTAAATAACGGTGATGAAAGGGGGTATTTTAATAGCTCCCAATAGTGTGATGACAATTTGCACTTTTTAATTATCTCTCGTCTTCCTCATCATCAATCCAATCCAATCCAATAGTTTAACCTGATTCTGGTAAAACCCCTGATTTAGCGTCTGACTCCAACCTTCGAAGTTCGAACAGATGTGGTTTCTGTAAGAGAGAGTGAAAAGCTTCGATTTTTGAGGTGGAAGCTATGTGTATTTCTTTTTCTTGCAGTACCAAAACCGATTGATTGTGAGCAGACTTGCCAAGGCTTCGAATTGTTGTAATCATATAATTTCTTAATCTAGATTTCAAGCATAGCTTATATAAATTCTGAATCAAGGGTTCATTTTATTCTTTCGATCACCAGAGGGATTACTGAGCCGATCCAAATCCTGATACGATGAGGAAGCGTCATCCCAAGGCGTCAGATTTGTCAGAGCCATCTTCTAGTCAAGAACCCGATGTTTCTGATAACGATGCTCTCGAGAAGGAGGTGCAGGCTGATGTTAAAAGATCAGGAAAAGTATGGTTTTCAGTGTTGATTTTGATCACATACTTCTCTTGGGCTGTTTACAATTATCAGCATGGGAATTTACCTAAACCCTTAACAGCCAAACAAGCTGGCAAAAGGGGCTTCTCTGAAATTGAAGCAATCAAACATGTTAAGGCTTTGACTCAGTTTGGTCCTCATCCTGTTTCTTCTGATGCTCTTGTCCATGCCCTTGAGGTTTGTCTTTTGTATGTTTTTTTTTTCGTCCATTTTTTTCGTAATTTGGGTGCATTCATAATTTTTTAGTTGTTCATCTTTGCAGTATGTATTGGCAGAAGTTGAGAAAGTTAAAGAAACTGCTCACTGGGAGGTTGATGTGAATATTGATTTCTTTGAATCTAAAGTTGGTGTAAATCGTCTGGTTGGTGGTCTTTTTAAGGGAAAGACACTTGTGTATTCAGATATAAATCACATTGTACTAAGAATCTTGCCAAAATATGAATCAGACGCAGGGGACAATGCTATTCTGGTCTCTTCTCACATTGATACTGTCTTTACAACGTATGTCGCTTCATCTCTTATCCATTGATTTGGATTCTTGTTCCTATTTTCATCACCATATTGAAGTGTGTGTGTGTTTTTAATTTGTTTGTGAATGTATGAAGAGGTGGGGCTGGAGATTGTAGTTCATGTGTAGCTGTAATGCTGGAACTAGCTCGATCTGTTTCCCAATCGGCTCATAGATTCAAGAATTCTATTATCTTCTTGTTCAATACTGGAGAGGAAGAAGGTCTTAATGGCGCTCATAGCTTTATAACTCAGGTAATTATGATACACTGACCTTAATGGCTTTGATTTTGATGTATTTCCTCTCTCTCTTACTTTGTCTTGGTCGAGTTAATCCGATTAGATCTCTTAATTCCTGAACTTATGGTTTCTGGTTCACATTGTAAATTACTGATGCAGCATCCATGGAGTTCCACAATACGTCTAGCTATTGATTTAGAAGCCATGGGTGTGGGTGGAAAGTCCAGTATTTTTCAGGTATAATTTTATGCACTACCTCGCGTTCCTCACAATTGCTAATATAAATTATAAAAAAACAATTCTTAAGAAGTACAATTTCTTTCGACATGTGAGGTTTCCCTCTTCCCTTGTAATATCAAAAGGAATTGGTATGAAAACAAGTTGTGACTGCATGTGAAGGGTAATATTTACTCAATTTTGGCTAAGGTCCTGATTCCTTTTCTGGGAGTTAATTTGTTGTGTTGGAAATAATTGCTATTGTTTGTACCTTTTACCTGAAAGAGGATTGGGTTTCTGGTTTTCAAATTGCGCCCCTTTATCTCCAAGTGCGAATTCCGACCTTCTGATTGTTGGAAATATCTTACGGTATAGGCTGGCCCGAGTCCGTGGGCTATTGAAAACTTTGCTTTAGCTGCGAAATATCCATCTGGTCAGATCATTGGACAGGTATATACTTTCAACTGATGTATCTTCCCCCCTTTACTGGTATATATGCATCTATATATCACTGCTTTACTATGACAGGATCTGTTCACTTCTGGAGTCATAAAATCTGCGACTGATTTCCAAGTATACAAGGAGGTTGCTGGTCTCTCAGGATTGGACTTTGCTTTTGCAGATAATACTGCTGTCTACCACACTAAGGTATTTCCCTTTTTTGTTTACATGTTGTTCTTCTTGTTTTGATCCCGGTTTAGATGTGTAATATGGTATTACTTGCGTCGCAGAATGATAAGATAGAACTAATAAAACCAGGATCGCTCCAGCATCTTGGGGAAAATATGCTTGCTTTCCTCCTTCGGATTGCTTCATCTTCTGATCTGCCAAAGGATAAAACTCTCCAGAAAGAGGAGAAATCCAACCCGGACTCAGCGGTCTATTTTGATATTTTGGTGATTTCAGAACCAACTATTCTGTTGTTATTATCTATTAAGATATGTACTTACATAGCTTTTCCTTTACCATGTCCTAATGTCTTTCCTTTATTCCTATGTCAACTTTTAGGGGAAGTATATGATTGTATACCGGCAAAGTTTTGCGACAATGCTATATGTTTCAGTGATCATGCAATCGATTCTTATATGGGTTATGTCTGTGTTCATGGGTGGTTATCCGGCTGTTGTGTCGCTGATTTTGTCGTGTTTGAGTATTATCCTAGCATGGATATTCTCCGTAGCTTTCTCGGTAGCTGTTGCATTCATATTGCCCTGGATTTCTTCATCACCTGTGCCTTATGCTTCAAACCCATGGATGGTAGTTGGATTGTTTGTGTCGCCTGCGGTTTTGGGGTCAATAAGTGGTCAGCATGTGGCCTTCATTTTCCTTCGGAAGAAATCATCAAACCGAAATTCGAACAAAATGCAAGTCTCACCAAGACTACGAGATAATTTGGCCAGGCTGGAGGCTGAAAGATGGCTGTTTAAAGCTGGTTTTATACAGTGGCTTGTTCTTCTGGCCTTCGGAACCTATTATAAACTTGGATCAACTTACCTCGCTCTGGTTTGGCTAGTTCCTCCTGCATTTGCATGTAAGCCAATCTTTGCTTGCTTTGTTTTTATATAATGAGTGATCTTATTATCATTTCCGGCTAACCACATTCATTGAAGACATTGAAAAAGTTTTTCCCTTTAGGGCTGTCCTAAGTTTAACTTAATCTATCCTAATGGTTGTCCAGATGGATCGCTCGAGGCGACTTTATCTCCAATCCGATTGCCAAAGCCCCTCAAACTTGCAACTCTCTTTATCAGCCTGGCGGTACCAATTTTGGTTTCATCTGGCAGTTTTATCCAGTTGACGGGCACAATGATTGGTATGCTCATTCGATTTGACAGGTAAACTGATAGGCACTACAACGTGAGATTCTTGATACACATGGATGAACAATAAATAATAGTATAAATAGGTCAGAAGGTAACAGATTAGGAGTCTTTTTGATTTTGGGTGTTTGGGAGCCTTAAGAATTTGGGAGATATTAAGGACTTCAAAACAAACCGTAACATTTTTTGGTTTCCCTTGGTTATCGATTCACCTAAATTGGTTCTTCATGTTCTTCCTTCCTTTGAGAAATAAAGAGAGTTCCGCTTCCTGTTCCTATCATAAACAGGCTAAAATTCTCTTGCCTAAACTCAAATAGTGAAATAAAATGTTCCCAGTTTGTTGGAATACCATTGAAATAAATCCATTTAGCAGTAATTAGTTTTTAGTTCGCAGCTGCCCAATCTTAGTATGCATGGCGACTAAAGAAAAAAGTCAGAACGCTGTTACTGCAATGAGAATTAATGGTTCTGTGAATCTATTTTTTTCTTTAGTTTCAACAGACCTTATATTGTAGCTGTTGTTTTGGGTATTTTGGTGTGTAGTACCCCAGGCGGAACTCCAGAATGGCTAGGCAATGCATTGATCGCTGTTGTTATTGCTACTTTTATAAGTCTGACTATGGTATACCTGCTGGCCTATATTCATCTCTCAGGTAATGTTCTACTGTGTTTTGGAACTTATCACAATAATTACAAACTTTTGGTTGATTAAGAATCATAATTCTTGAGAAACTTATGGTCTCCAGGTGCAAAACCGTCGCTTGTCACTGCATTATGCATTATCACTGCCCTCTCTCTTTCCCTTGTATCTTCTGGTGTTTTTCCTGCATTTACTGAGGATACTGCCAGAGCAGTAAATGTATATCCCTTTGATTCTTGTTTCAGTAGCAGTTCTTTAATTATTTTGTGTTGCTACTTTTAAGTTAATCAAACACTATGCGACTCAGCCATTTGATATATGGTTGTACACATGTAGGTTGTACATGTTGTGGATACAAGCGGGCAAGATCAAGTGGCTTTCATATCACTATTCTCAAACACTCCTGGAAACCTAAACATGGAAGCAGAGCAGGTCAAAGAAGGGTTCAAATGTGGCAGAGAGAATAAGATTGATTTTGTCAGTTTTGAAGCCAAGTACAGTTGTGTGACCAAGAAGGATGCCGGGGTTGGATGGGACAAGCACAATATTCCAGTCCTGAGTGTCATAAACGACAAAGAGAGAGACGAGAGAAGAGTCACAGCGGTTTCAATGGACACAGGAGGCTCATTGCGCTGGACGCTTCGCATTGACATGGAGGAAATAGAAGACTTTACAATGCAAGCAGGTGAGGATGAAGAGTTGATGATAGCACGAGGCAAGAAAAGCAGCAATGAAGAAGGATGGCATCAAATTCAATTCTCAGGTGGGAAAAAGGCGTCAACAAGCTTTGTTCTCAAACTTTACAAAAAGGAGGAAGAAGTATCTGATGAGAAGAAGAAGAACCAAAGACCTCTCTTGAAACTCAGAACTGACTTCAACCGTCTCACTCCACAAGTCCAAAGGGTTCTTGAAAGACTTCCTCCATTTTGCTCAATGTTTGGAAAATCCACTTCTCCTTTTACTCTCGCCTTTCTTGCTTCTCTTCCTTGCACCAATTAACACTTCCCACTCACTTGGCTTTTTGTTAACGCATTTTCTAATAATTTTTTGTTGTTGTTGACATCAAAAGGACGAGTTAGTCCCTGAAGACCAAATATTTGAAACTCACAGTTGAATCCGATAATTATTACCTCAAATGGAGCAAATTTGGAGTCCCTGCATAACGAATTTGTTCTCCCACTAGCATTTGAGTTACAACAACAGAAGTTCGTCAAATCCTACAATTTGATCGTTACATACCTTCTTTTTTAAAAATCAAGGGAAATAATATTTTATGGAACACGGTAGGTCCAATCTTGGTGGGTATATTCAAAAGATTTCGTGAAAGGGGCTCGAGATATTTTTAACCCAAGCAACAAAAAGTGACCAGAAAAAAATTGAAAAAAAAAAACAAAAAAAACATGGATTGTCTTTATATTAAAAACAATTAAGAAACAAATAGAGAACAAAATGCCAAGTTATAGAGTAGGACAAGTGGGCAACAAAGTGAAGTGATGTAGAAACATAACAAATGAACACTTGTGTCTCCTTATCATACCAAAGCTGGACATATCCGCATGTGCCATGCATTCATATATACATTCATATATGTTTACACATATGCATATATACTTTTCAACTGGATCTAACAGGCTAGATGTTAGGCTAATCTTAGGGCAACCGGCTATGCGGATGCAATACAAATATTGCAATACCCTATGGCAGTGATACGAAAAATGGTTTGTGGTCTACTGATTTTTTTTCATCTGTCTAGTGATCCTGTGGCGTATATTTGTTTTATTTCTTTATCACTAACGTGCAGTTTTCGGAGCTTGAATGCATATAGTAACACATCAACACCATAAATACAAATCACTAGACAACATGTAATGTAAAAATATATTTAGGCGATATATTATATACGATTAAATGATAGTTGTGGCATATCTATATCGTTGAATATTGATGACTTCAAGTTGCCTGACAAATTAGGTATTAGTAGATTCCTCAATAGTATTTAATTTAATCCGTTCAGCGTAAAGCTCATCTAAAAAATAATAAGTTATAGGATTTTAGATACGCCTGGGCATTCGGGTTTTTATTCTGGTTCAGTTCAAGTTTTTCGGATTTCGGGTTCGGTTCGGATTTAGTTCAGGTTTAGTATATTTTTTGGACCGATTATAACCAGAACTAGCCAATCTTATTCGGATTTTTCGGGTTTGGTTCGGGTTTTTGGATATTCGGCTTTAGACCTCTAGACTTATTCGGATATTTTTAAATATCGGATTCGGGTTCAATTCAGATGTTTCGGGTTTTCGGGTACTTTACCCAGAGGTAGTTTTAGAGCTCTACGAATATATTAGGGTATCCACGTTTTACTGTAATTCAATTCAAATCTTTGAAAAAAAAACATAAATTGCAGAAATAATTATGCACCATTGGAGTTTATCACATAATAATGCATGGATAAAATTGAGATTTTGATGTCCTTTTGTTTTTTTTTTTGGATTTTTTTTGTGTAAATATACATATGTACACATATATATATATATATATGCACTCCCTAGCTATATTAGTTATATATCAAAACTACCATATATTTTCTCAGTTAGGCAAAATATAAGTGGCTTGCATGATTAATGATGCATCCAAAAAACAAAAATTGTAGTGGTTTTCTCTCTCAGAGTTCACAACCATTACTGAGTCGTAACAAACAATATTTTTTCTTTGAATATAATTTAACATTTATTACCATTGTAAAGTCTAAGTCGCTTCAGTTTCCAGTGTATATCATTACCCACAGTTATCCCACACTGCTTCATTTTTCTTCCCTCCTTTTCTTTCGGGAAAATAACCACATTGGTTTAATATGGCTTTAATGGAGTTTTATCCAATTATTAATTACTTTGTCGGATCAAAACAATACTTCCATTGTTCCATTTTATAATATTTCTAGCTAAAAACACAAAGTTTAAAAAATTCATAAATGTTTTGTTATTTTTACATAAAAAAAATAATATTTGGTATTTATTTTAAAAATTTTAACCAATAGAAAACAAATTGCAGAATACAAATGATCATAACATACTAAATAAACATAAATTATGCTTAACATACTGAATAAACATAAATTATGCATAGATATTTGAGAAAATAATAAAATGAAGAAAAAAAATCTAAAACATCTAATATATTGGAACAGAGGGAATATTTGGTTATGAAAAAAAAAACTTCGACTGTACCGACAATCTGATTCGCGGTTAAACCATTTCAATCGGCTGAATTTGGGTGTTGCATCAGTTTTTTAATCAATGACATAACTAGTTGTCCAAAAAAAAATCAATGACAACCAAGTCGGATCAACTTTATTAACCTTAAAACCAAAAAAAAAAAGAGAAGTCAGATCAACTAGTCAAACTCAATCGGATCAAATGGGACATATTATATTACCTATAGCTTTAATCACACGAAAAATCTTTACTATGATCAAGCAAAGGACAGTTTCTTGATATTTTAACGTCGGCAAAATTATGATCTTAAATAAGCATTGTCTCATCACCACTAACTACATCAACATTCGTAAACAAAATTCTATTATGAATATAATACAAACAATTACTTTAACAATCTAAACTAACAAATCGTCAACAACATTCATCATACTGAATTTGAACAATACTGAATTTTTTTTTTTCCAACTGATGAGCTTTGCTCATTTTTACAACATTTTATTAACTCATTTATGAAGAAAGGCTGACGTCATAGGAAATCTAAATCCTCGGATTCCAACCCTTTCTTCTCCTTCTAAAATGTAATTAAATACAAGTAATGATGCAAAATGATCTTAAACAAAAAGTAGAAAAACAAATTTACAAAACTAACAAAGATTAATCACGTAGAGAGAGACGGGAAACAACTCCCAGATCGGAGAAGTGACCGTCGTGATGCAACACCGTCGATCCCCGGAAAAGCACCGCTGGAGCTCGTCCTCGTAGTTGTTCTCCGTGGAGAGCCGTCGAGACTCCGCCGCAGGATCGTACCAATGACTGAGATCGGATCTTCCTCCTCGTCGGGACTCCAAGAACGGAAACGTTGGCAAAACGTCGTATGACGACGGAGAGCTTCCTCGACGGAGATACGAGTCGAAGATCGAACCACCTCGTCCTTAACCGCCTCAGCGCAAAGCCCACAAAGCCAGTGTCCCTTGTGACGTTCTTTGACACGGTGGATGTAAGCCGGTGTACACTCCTCAGCGAAACCACACGTATCGCACGTGACAGACTCTACCGCCGGCAACGAAGACGACGGCTTAGTGTTAGTATCGGTGGCTGATGATGATGACATGATTTGTTTGTGGAGAGATTAATAAAATTCTCTGTTACGAGTCTCTGGCTTTAAGGTTAAATCATATACAGATTGGTCTTTATTGGATGTATATATAGATAGATATACATGGTCATGGAGACATATGTCTCTATTATTTTATTTTTGTTTAAGAAAAATTAATTATGTGTATGTCAAATAATGTGAGGGTGGAGGAGGATTTGGCTTCATGTGAGTGAGATAATGTGGCGAGAAACTTTTTGTTTGTATCTTAAAATTATGCATGTGGTTGTGGATGGATAATTATTGAATTTTGTTTTGAATAAGTTGATAAACTCATAAAATAATTATGCAATCTTGCGGTTAAAGATATTCATTTTTTTTTCGAGAAATTACCCAAAATAATAGCAATCTTTCATATAATTATTAGAATAACACATTCAGAACTGAGTTGATTAAAATAACACAACTCTTTTGTTAAAAAACAAAAAATCCTATTTGAGTTACTTATTTACACAAATATCATTTTGATTTATTTTTCTGTAAAAAAAACTGTTTCTGAATTCAAAACAAAAAAATGTTTTGTCTTTCTAAAACATTTTCACTTCCCCAATTTCTGATAACGAAAATCGCTTTTTCTTCCTCACCACACGCCAAAACGAAAATGCGCATCCTCGCCGCCGTCATCGTGTTCGTCCTCCTCGCGGTCGTCTTCATCTTCTTCATCGTCATTGTCGTCATCTTCTCGTCGTCGTCGCATCCTCGTCGCCGCCGTCGTCATCCTCTCGTCGTCGCATCCTCGTCGTCGCCGTCGTCTTCATCTTCTTCATCGTTCATCCTCGCCATCATCTTCTCTTTCATCGCCGCCGTCGAGAAACCCTAAAACCTAGCCGCTTCTCTTTAATCGCGCCATCATGAAATCCTAAAACCTAGATTCCTGTATTTTTCGCTTATTTCTTACTTTCTTTTAAGATTTTGATTTCGTCGATTTTCAGATTTTGCATTGTTTCGATTTTGCATTGTGCCGATTTCAGGTTGCAGATTGTTCTTTTTCGCAGACTCTCAGATCGCTGCAGATTGTTTCAGATTGTCAGCTCAAATTATTTGGTATTTCAGATTTTGCATTTGCAGATTACACAGCAGATTTGTTCTTTGTCACAGATTTTTTTCACAGATTGTCAGCATAGCTATAAGGTCACAGATTGTTCCTTTCTTCTCAGACTGTTAGTATTGTAGATTGTATTTCATTCAGATTTGTCATTGCAAATTTCAGCAGATTTGTTCCTTTTTCGACTGCTCATTTCAGCATTGCGGCAGATTGTTTCGTTCACGCATCGTTTGGGCTGGCAGATTGTTCTTTCGTTGATTGTTTTATATGTGCAGATTTTTTTTTTCGCAGAAGCGTTTATTTGCTTGCATTGCCAGCATTTGCTTCAGATTACATGCTAGGCCGCAGTATGCTGCGCTCAAGGTGCAGATTGTTTTTCGCATTGCTTGATTTCAAGATTGCTTGTTTCGTCAGATTGCTTGAAAAGAGATCGTATGGATTCTGGACTTAATAACTCGCAACAAAGACTGCTCACGCCGAAAAGCCTCAACATGCATAATTAGCAGATGCGGCAGACGCGCAGCATTCTAATAAGTTCGCAACATGAAAATAAATCAAATTAAGTCCGCAGATCTCCAGATTTATTAAGTCTACATAACAAGTCAAGTAGATTGTCGATTTATTAAGCCTCGCAACAAAGTCCGCAGACTTATTCTCAAAAACACGATTTTGTAAATAAATCAAACTTTGCTATACTAAATAATTTAAGAATGACAGAATAACGCTTTTTCCTAACAAAGAAATAAGCAGATATGACAAAAACACTTTTTCCTTCCCAAGAATATATTTGCTCATTACCCCATTTATATGTGTTATTCTAGTTTTTAATCGCTTGAATATTAATCTAAACTTGTATATCGAACAATATATCTCGAATACAGATTGTAACTACTTTCTGTTAATATATTGTTATTATATATCATATCTTTGTGAGATTAGTTAAGTCTATATATATTCTTAGAAGATTTCACTAACTTCTTTTTGCATTCATGATATAAACATTTTGAGTTTTGTCGGTCCAGACTAGAAATTGATCAGTCTTCTAATGTGATTCTACATTGACGATTGCAATAGCAAAAATTAAATTTTTTACTGGTCTCAATATTAGTTTAGACATGCGCCATGATCGCTCAAATATAGAAGAAAACTCCATATATTGGCCATAAACTTATATAGTCTAGATTGAATCTCTTTTTTAGTGTTGGGGTTAGCTATGAAATAAATTACAAAAGGAAATTAACGGAGGGAATTGGACCAATTGGTCTTTAAATGTTTTATGGAGAAAGAATATTAAAGAAAAGTCGTTATATTGAGATGGGAAAATAATAATAATGAGCAAATAGTGCAACTTGTTGTGATGCGAAGAGGTAGCTTTGTGATTTGAAGGGTAGAATTGTTGATTTGAAGAGTGGAATTGTTACTTGCTAATTGCTAATGAATTGACTTACTTCATCAACGATAGTATGATGACAAGTATGATAGTATGATGACAAGTATGATGGCACAAGATGGTTGCTTGAAACCATAGACATAGAGAATGGTAAAATATGGACCTCAAATTGAGGTTATCCATCAAAGTATCGATGTGAATGCTAATGGATTAAAAAAAAAAAAGAGTTGTGGTTACATGAAAAAAGAGGTGGTCCATGTTTTTTTTTAATGGAAATAGTTGAGAAGGTACCTAATCTTTGAAGCAATACTCCATTATATTGGTGAAGTATATATGTCTTTGGTTAAAAATTGAAAATTCTATTGACAGCAAACTAAGCAGACCCTTATAAACCCTAGTGAAGGTTATATGAGATTATTGCCCCAAAAGATCTGGATATGTCCAGGCCTGTTGTTGAAAAAAATCGATCTAATAATGGGGAGATATAAACGGTAAACGCAACAAGCGTTTTTGTTTGTATTTTAAGAAAAATGCTGTCTAATTTTGTATTGTAAATTTCAAAATGTAAATTTTTATGTAAATGCAAATGTAAACTCAAATTTTATGTGAAACAATAGAAGGCTAAGTCTCCGGCCACCGTTTGTGCAATCTTACGATGGTGGCTAGTGTGGGAAGAATCTAGAATACCCCTATGCATTTTAAAATAGTAAGCCACATAGACATTGTACTATATACTACCATCACATGCTGGGACCAGATATTCAACGAGTGATATGTGACAACTATATGATACATTATCGTATCAATATTTCATAAGATTATTTTACATTATCGTGGAATTTAATTTACCTAAAAATTGAGGAACATGCAACAGAGGTTTTAAAAGTACTGCAGCTTTTTCTTCTTGGATAACGATATTTGTCCTTGGCCAACTTAGAAATCTCTCGATTTCGTCTTCTATTCGTTCTCTTTTCTTATCTTCCTCGAAACTCTTTTGCTCTTTTCACTGTAGTAACTTTTTTTTTTTCCGTTTATTCATTTAACATCTACTAATTAAATGTTTGTTTTGCTATTTAATTATTTATTCATAGAGTCCTGCTTTTAGAGCAAAACATTAAAACATATAGCTTGAATACCTGATGATCTTTGGTCTTATATGTATACCACGTTACAAGAATCTATTAGATTATGACAATATAAATATGATGTAAGCTAGCCCCAATTGAAAATCTAAGAACAAAACATTATTTCTGATAAACGTTTATCAAGTCAAGCAAAGTTGTCTTCCAGTTTTGCTACGTTTGGCTGACTGTAGGAGAGAGTCTAACTAAACCAGAAGCTTTGTATGGTTGAGTTGAAGACAAAGCACCTAACAAGCTCGTGCATCGTAATGGCATTATTGTAGTTTCCGTTACGATTATGATATGTTGGTTATAAGTCGATTTAACTCTATATATTTTGGGGGTGAGATCAGATATTGTTTTTTCGGTAAGATTTGATAACATGCTATATAGTATGTAAATTTTTCAAATATGTTTGAAAGTGAACAAATATGCCGTTTCTACAAAAAGAAGATATATATTGAGAAACAAAGATAAAAACAAAAGATATTCGAGAATTTATCTAACCTGATGTTGAAGCAATGAGCTTCATGAAGAAAACTGGAACTGGATATGCGGCAAAAAGACATAAGTGGAGCTGAACCGCAATAGTTAAGTATGTGATTGCCGGATTAAGGAGTTGTTTTAGTGCTGTGATTGCTTAAAATGTTTATAAAGAAGAATTGTTCCATACTTACAAGGAATCTCACCTGAGACTGCCGAAAGAGTAAGAAATTAGATAAATGTTAGGGTCTACAATTAAGGGTTCAGTTTTGTTATGAAGACCATTTAATAAATAAGACGTTCACATTAAATATAACATGTTACATGAAAAAAACATGGTAATTTTTTCCCTTAACATGTTATTAATCAACATAGAGATCTAATTTATTAAACGCAAATTAAAGTTTTGGATTTCAAATTCCCTATATATTATTTGGGGAGTACATTTATAAATAAACCTTACAAAATATTAATAATTACATCACATTGCCATTACATCTAAGAAGAAATTAAAATCTCTCATTAAGGATATTTTAGTCACTTAATTATTATGTGATCATTTAATAAATATTAAATTAATTATTTATAATTTTTGTTTTAAATAATTTATTTATTTTTAATTCTTTTGAAAAGAAGTTAAAAATATATTTTACGAAGATTGTGTTGATTTAATTAAACACACTAATTAAATTAAATGTTGATTTAATTTTCTAAAAATAAGATATTTGATGTAGATTGCGATTTTTTGGAAGATTTTTAAGGAAGAATTTAAACCGATTTAATTCTGTTTTTAGGTGATAACAAAGATTCGATATTATAAATATTGATATTATAATTTTCATAAAGTTTTAGAAAATTACAATTTTCTAATATATTGAATTTATAATTGCAATTTGATATTTTCTATAATTACAATTTTTTCGTGCTATAACACGAGATATATCCTAGTTTAGGGTTTATTTTTTTAGAGAGGTAATCTGATAAATTACACTTTGATGTATAAATTGTATGTTACGGAGAAAATCATTCGTTTGGTAGCATAAATAAAAAGATAAAATCGTAATATATATATATATATATATAACAAATATTTACTTTGCTTCATTGTTATTTTATCATCTAATTTTTGCCATTCACCAAATTGAAACAAGATAAACAGTTGATTTGATGTCTATTCATAGTTAATTACGTTTTAGAATCGTTTTCTTAAACAAGCAAGATGATAACCAATCATGAATAGTTACGTTTTCGAATCGTTTTCTTAAAGAAGCAACAACCTGTTCTTTGTCTCTATATATGTTGATGTTGGGACAACAATACAAAATAATTGAGCTGTACGATTTTCAATTTTTAGTTATAGAGTTTGATTGATAATTACTAATCATCAAAGCATTACTATAAATGATATTAAAAGTGATGCTTTTAATTTTTTTGTAACGCTATTTCGTACTATTTTTACTATTTTTTTCTGTCCACTAAAAAAATCATGATGTTTTATGTTATGAATCAGATCCATAGAATTACTATGATCCATTAATACAATTGTAATAAATCAATTATGTGTAATGTGGTACCAAAACCAACTTACAGCTGGCGTGGTTTTGTCTTCAACATGAATGATAGCTGAACTCTTTAGTCGTCTTCATGTTTATTATAAGAACACTCTCTTATTACTTTTATATTTTATTTTTCTAATCTCGATCGACCGTTAAACACACATTTCATCTTTTTACCTACTTGCGGCAATTGTAATCTTTTTGGCGTACATGTATAACTAATATATATATTTTTTTTTTGGCCCCATGTGATTTCCAGATCATCCAAGTGTACAACAAATTCTGAAGTGAGCAAGATTTTCAGTAAAGAATTTCAGGAAGTTTATATGATAATAAATCAATCGAATAGTTCGACTTAATGATTTGCACAATTTTAAAGATTTGAAATATGCAAATATCAACTTTGTGACCGAAATACTTACCAAATGCGCTTTGCCATCCGGATTTACGTAACTAGATTTGCTATATAAAAATCTATGTACTAACAAACATCACACTTGAATATTTCTATACAAAAAAAATCGAAGGAAGGAAATCTTAACAAACCATTCTTACTTGACAAAAACAAACCAAATATTCTATACTAAAATATTAAAGGGAGAAAAATGCTTTTAAACATATTGGTTGTGATAGGTAACTTCGTACCACTATGATACGGGTACAGAGCTTTTGTTGTAACCAATAAAAAAAAAGATATCAAAATGATATAAAAATATTCTTAGATTTTTTGTACGGCTCCTTCTATTTATTATTTTATACTGTTGTTAATTATTTATATACTGCTAACCGTTCTTTCTATCCGTTAAAAACTCTATATCATTTTGTGTTACCAATTATGCTAATAAAATCTTTATTATATTTCAAGTGACATGGAAAAGAAGATTTATGGGATTTGTGCTTTTGGTGTTTTTAGGAGCATTCATTTAGTTAATGTAATGTTTTGATGATGTTAATAAATGAGCTTGAATAATTTCAAAATTTTCTGGGAGGTCCAGAAGTATATTTTTGGGCCTGTTGGGCTATTTTGAGTGGTGGTTCCATTTTAAAAATGAAATTATATTATTTTTTAATCTAAAAATTTATCGGAAAAATGTATCAAAGATTTTAGACCAATTCACAAGTCTTTAAACAGATTTTGTGTGCATTATTGAACGGATATATGACTATAATTACAGGTTCTTTGTTGATCTAAAGGCTAAGATTCAACCAAGTTAGTAATGAAGTGCCCTAATGTATCGTTACCATGCATGTTGGTGTGTTAGATTCCATTGTTCGGTTAATTATAACTACTATATGGTTAACAAACCCCCGTCTGGGATGGTTGAGGATCATTGGATAAAATTTATGTTGGCTTTGTTGGGAGTCGGATTTCATGGCGTAGAAGTTATGCGTTCGATTATATTTCGAATAAAGTCGCTTAGCGTGTAACCACTTAGACTTTTGGATTTTGGCTCGAATGTTTTATTCGAGAAGATTTGCCAAAAACTTCTGTCAAATGACCACTTCATCTTTGAATTACTCGGGCTTAACCTATTGCCAATGAAGAAAGAAAATGATATTGTTAACAACTTAACATGTTATCTTAATTTCCATGTACTACGATTATTCTAAGAAAATCAACTAACCAAGTTCCAAGCTAATTACAAAAAAAAAAAAAAAGGACTAGCTTATTTTAGTCATTAAAATAAGAGAAATTGGAAATAAAGGATTTGTTTTCTTATTTGTCCATATATACATTGATTAGAGTTATCCAACTATGCTTTTCTATAACATTATTTCAATTTTGTCCTTAATTTTGAAAAAATTTTAAAGAAAAAATGAAAAACCTCCCTATTTTCAACAATACTTATGGTAAGTGTTGTGAAACCTCTAATTCATAAAGACGCTTTAGTGTGTGTCGAACCTCTACACAATAAATCTACACTCCTTATTGTTATACGATCTCCATACACCACACGTTACATAAATATGCAACATATTCATCTACACACACTAAAAAAACATGAAAAAATAAGAAAAACTCGTGACAAATGAAGAATAGGAAGAAAATATGACAAAAATCGATCACAAATTAGGTTTACTTAGGGAAAATCAATTTTCACATTTTTAAATATTTCTAAACTATGTAGAACGTAATAAAAAAATAAATACATAATCTTAACATATACACGATTTTCCATGATAGATTACATATAGATTCAGTTTCTTTATTTTACGATTCGGTTCCTATATGTATGGAAATTTTGAATTTCACAGAATATGTATTTTAATTTTCGTAGAATATATATTCTAACTTTTGTAGGACATAGAGTAAAGTGTAAAAACATATTCTAATTAACGTAGAACATAGAGTAAAAACGTAGAATACATATTCCAAATTTCGTAGAACATAGAATAAAGTGTAAAATACATATTACAAATTTTGTAAAACATATGGAAATTCCGATTTCTTAAAAGTTTTAGAACATATATCAATTATAAAATTTGTAGAACATGTAAAGTGTTTAGAATACATAATCTAAATATTTTTATGAACATAGACAGGTAGAAAATATATTCTAAACTTTACAGAGCTAATTTTATCAATTTAAAATCAACATATTCTCGACAAAATCACAAAATTTCTTCATTATATCGTTTTTATGCTTGCTTATTATGAACGTATTTTTCTATTTGTTCTTCTTAAAACTATTTAAAATTTAGTTTTATCTATAAATAAAAATAGTTTAGTCATAATTGATAATTTATTAATAGATATATAGATGGACAAATCAAATTTTAAACATAATTTATTTCCAATTTTCCTTTAGAATAATATTTCACGGCCGACAAGTGATTTTCTAGGGTCAAATAATTCGAAGCCTTTTATTTTGTTCTCTATCTCTCTGCCCCAAATATATTTGAATTTGATTTTTGATTTCTCCAACGTAGTAATTTCCTCTGAACACGCCTCTCTCCGTACGGCGTCTCCGGTGAATCGGATTTCATCATCGCCGATATCTACGGACCCAAATAAGAGTCCGTTGATTCACTTTCATTCGGAATCCTTCGATTCACTTTCTTCCCCAAATTCTTTCCCCTCGAATTGATTGACGAGGAGATTTGTTTTTTGATCTGTTATTCTCAGATTCAAGGTATTTTCATAATTCATTTTGGTTCACTTTTATGTTCGCTTCCACCGTTTCGATCTGATCTACTTAGTTGTCGGATTTTATCGTGGCAGAGATATGAATGGTGGGTGTGAATTGAGACTTTCCTTAATTAGTACGATTGAGGAAATGGTTTTAGTTGCTTTGAGATTTGGATTAGGGTTGGGATTGGGATCGGGATCAAAACATTTCCGTTTCTGCAATATTGCCTCATTTTCTATAACTTTGATTTGATTATAGTGGATTAATCGATTTTAAGTAATGCGTGGGGTTTGTTTTTGGTTTTTCTTACCAGTTTTTTTTAGTTATAATGGAACAGTGTTTTGGTAGGTGGAGATGTTAATTTAGCTAATTGTGTATATAATTGCCCATCAACTTGACTCTTGAAAATGAAAACTTTTCTGTCTATATCTTTCTCTAAATGCACTTTTGGGTCTTCATCCATGTTTCTCTCATAAGAAAAGATCTGGTTGGTGACTCTTGTGATGGGATCAGTGTTTAAGTTTTTTTTTTTTTTTTTTTTTGTTGTTGTCATTAACGGTAATATTGAAAGGATTAGGATCCATTTTTTTTTTCTATCTGTCCGTGCTAAACACCAATAATCTTATATGATTAGGCAAGGGATCTACTCCTAACTGTGTTGATCAACTACTTTTTCTGAAAGGATCACACTGAACCTCGAGCTAGCTGGACATATGGCTTGAATGATCTAGTATGAACGAAAGTTTCTCTGGAACGCCAAGAAGCATGACCCTCCATAGAAATAGGTAGAAATCTCCTAGTTGATTGACTGTAGATTTTTTGCTGACATGTGTATGTAACTAAGCAGTCCTGACATGTGTATGTAACTAAGCAGTCTAAGCTAGTAAGACAGGCATTTTGTTGGGTGAGGTGATCTTATCTGTTTAGGAGAATCGAAGGCTGCCCCTTCTAGTTTTTATCATCTTTTTTTTTTTTTTTCTGTTGTTGTTTAGTAATCTATTATTCAGTGTGACAGAATGATATCTTACAGTTAATTTCTTGGCATTTGTATAGGATGAAAAGAGGAGCCCTTAGACGAAGGGCTAGGGATATCTCTGTTATGCTTGTTGTGCTTGTTTGTGCAACCGTAGTCATATGGACATGGGATAGAACTCCAACCTCGGCCTTTCTTCCACCTGAAAGTCACTATCTTAAACTGCAAACAGGTTTAACTATGACACTAAGCTCTCTTTCTGGCAATATTTTGTTAGGCCGTTTGAATGCTGGAACATCATTATAGAGACTTTGTTTAATTTTTAATTTGATGTTGCAGTGCTGCTTTACAGCGCAATGTGTTACTTATAGTTTCCCCTGTTTATGTTTCGTAAGTCTAGAAATTTGTTTGTCCAAAAGTATCAATATTTTTCTTCACTTGTTGTTTCTCCTGTTTATGTTTCACAAATTACTGTAGATGTTCTTGAAACCAATAGTACGATTAGATTCTGGGGTATATATGACCTAGTTCTTTGTCATTTTGCAGAAGAAAAGGTTGAGAGAATACCTACTGCGCCGAATACTGAAACTAAAGATGGCTACTCATCAGCTACTCCATTTGTAAAGAAAGGTAATGTTCTTTACAGCAGCTCTTTCATGCATCTTGTAATCTCCTCAAATGTTTTTTTGAAGGGGTTTGCTCCCTGTCTGCTGTATTCTGAATTTAGGGAAACCTAGCTTGGCATAAAAAAATTTCCTGTTCCCGGCTTTTCTATGACAGAGGAAAGCAAAGAGGATTCAACCGATAATAAAGATACAGAAGAAGAAGAGCCACAAGTAGAAGAAGTTACTGTAAGTGATACAAACCAAGGGAAGACACCAAGTATTGAAGAGAAAAAAGTAGAACAAGTGGAACGTGAAGTTATTGTAAGTGAGCCAAAATATCGGAAGACACCAACTAGTGAAGAAAAAAAATTAGAACAGGTGAAACATGAGGTTGCTGTTGGTGAAAGCGAAGCTACGAAGACAACGCATATTAAAGAGACTATTTCAGATCCAGAAAGTAATATTCTTGCAACAGACGAAGAGAGGACTGATGGTGAAGTTATTGTAAGTGAGCCAAAATATCGGAAGACACCAACTAGTGAAGAAAAAAAATTAGAACAGGTGAAACATGAGGTTGCTGTTGGTGAAAGCGAAGCTACGAAGACAACGCATATTAAAGAGACTATTTCAGATCCAGAAAGTAATATTCTTGCAACAGACGAAGAGAGGACTGATGGTAGTACTTCAACAGCTCGCATCGCGAATCAAGGTAGAAAATCATATTTTATAGATCCCAGTTTTATGATGCGTTAAAGTATTCTTAGGAGTGTTCATTATTCTGAAACTGGACATGACTAATCTATTTTCACCTCGGTGAAACTATTAGTCTTAAATCTCTACACCGTATTGATGTTGTCTCAGCATGATTTCCTCCTATGTGAAATAACAGGTTGTTTTATATTATTTTTCCCCACCAGCTTGCAATTACGCGAAAGGGAAATGGGTTGTGGACAATCACCGTCCTTTGTATTCGGGATCTCAATGCAAACAGTGGCTTGCTTCTATGTGGGCGTGCAGGTTGATGCAACGTACAGACTTTGCCTTTGAAAGGTTAAGATGGCAACCTAAAGATTGCTCTCTGGAAGAATTTGAGGGTTCCAAATTCTTGAGAAGGTAAAAAAATTTGTATATTTCATTTCTACGTTTGTTAAATCCAATGTATCCATAGATGTTGCCAAGTGTTTGCATCAAGTTCTTAGTAACAATAAATAAATGGCTCTATTTTTCAAATGCCCTCAGGATGAAGAACAAAACCCTAGCCTTTGTTGGAGACTCGTTGGGAAGACAACAGTTTCAGTCCATGATGTGTATGATCACGGGAGGCAAAGAGAGACTCGATGTCCTTGACGTGGGACCAGAATTTGGGTTCATAACTCCCGAAGGTGGAGCTCGTCCTGGTGGCTGGGCTTACAGATTCCCAGAAACAAACACAACAGTCCTATACCACTGGTCATCTACACTCTGCGACATAGAACCACTCAACATCACTGACCCCGCAACTGAACACGCTATGCATCTTGATCGCCCACCAGCGTTTTTGCGCCAATACCTTCATAAGATCGACGTGTTGGTAATGAACACAGGTCACCATTGGAACCGAGGGAAGCTCAACGGTAACAGATGGGTGATGCATGTTAAGGGCGTTCCCAACACTAACAAGAAGCTAGCCGCTCTTGGGAATGCCAAGAATTTCACAATCCACAGCACTGTTAGTTGGGTTAACTCGCAGCTGCCTCTCCATCCTGGTCTCAAGGCATTCTACAGAAGCCTCTCGCCCAGACATTTTGTGGGCGGGGAATGGAACACCGGAGGAAGTTGCAATAACACAACCCCGATGTCTATTGGGAAAGAAGTTTTGCAAGAGGAGTCGAGCGATTACAGCGCAAGTTGTGCAGTGAAAGGTACAGGGGTTAAGCTTTTGGACATAACAGCCTTATCTAATATTAGAGACGAAGGTCACATATCACGGTTCAGTATCTCGGCTTCACGGGGAGTTCAGGATTGCCTCCATTGGTGCTTGCCCGGTGTTCCTGATACGTGGAATGAAATCCTTTTTGCGATGATCTAAGTTTTCAAGTTACAGCTGTTGCATCAATCAGCAGAAAAGTTCTGAGAAAGGGCTTGAGCCTTTTTATAGCTTTCTACATCACACATTGTAGTTTTAGCGGCTTGAGGTGTAAGTTAGTATTTATTCTGGTACAAAAGCAAAGCTCTGGCTATTATAGGCGTATTGTCGTAAGCGTTTGCAAACGCTAACCATACCGGGGTTTGGTTCCGACCACATTTACGGAACAGATTCTAACTCTTTAACATTGTCTTTAAGTCGATTAAAAGAAATTTCAGAGTTAATTTTGAATTGTTCATGTAATATCTGAACGTTTGAGTTTGGATTCTGCTTAAACATATTTCCTTTAAAGCATGATTTTGATGGAGCGCAAATAACCCGAGACATACGAACCGATTGGTACCTATTCTGATCCGTCCGAATTTTAAGATACCAAATTTAGTAATTGCAATTGGGCATGTCAGTTTCTATAAAAGTGATGAGACATGCATCTGCTGAAAAGGAAATAGATGCAAATGTATTAGATTAAACTTCAGATCTTTATCAAAAATTATCTAAGCTCTCAGAAACAAACAAATAGGTTTATATAAAATTTATAACAAAAAAAGAAGCTATTTTTGGCCAAAAAAAGTCTAAACTTTGACAACTAATTCAATCAAAAAACAAAGAAAAAATTGTCACCCTTACCTTCTCAACCCTAACAAACAAACAATGTCCAATCTTTGGAACAACAAACACAATCTAAACAAAACTAGACCTCTCAACAAATCATACATCATCATTATCAAAAACATCGTCCTTGTTTTAAGACATAACATACCAACAAGAAAAAGAAGAACAGCATCTCTTCTCTTCAATCCATGGCTGCTGTTCTCAATCCTGACTTCATCCTCCTCCTCCTCCTCCTCTTCAGCTTCTCAATCACCCCTTCTTCGCAGCACGTGAGCGAGTCCGAACCGCTTGTGCGGTTCAAGAGCTCTGTGAAAATAACCAAAGGGGACCTAAATTCATGGAGAATAGGAACGGATCCTTGCAGTGGGAAATGGTTCGGGATCTATTGCCAAAAGGGTCTAACAGTCTCAGGCATTCACGTCACACGGCTCGGTCTCTCGGGAACCATCACCGTCGATGATTTAAAGGATCTCCCAAATCTAAAGACAATCAGGCTTGACAACAACCTCCTCTCGGGTCCTCTCCCGCATTTCTTCAAACTCCGCGGCCTAAAGTCTCTCATGCTCTCTAACAACAGCTTCTCCGGCGAGATCCCAGACTATTTCTTCAAGGACATGTCAAAGCTCAAGCGGCTATTTCTTGATCATAACAAATTCGTGGGAAATATCCCTTCCTCCATTACGAAGCTCCCTCAACTCGAGGAGCTTCACCTGCAAGGCAATAAATTTTCCGGGGAGATACCTCTAGAGATTGGCAGCATTAAGAACCTTAAAACCCTCGACCTCTCAGACAACGCACTCGAAGGAACCATCCCGGAAAGCATCTCGAATAGGAAAAATCTTATTGTCAATTTTTCAGGGAACGTGGGCTTGTGCGGGAAGATGGTGAACGTTGACTGTGATACTATTATCCTAACCGAGGAGGAAGGACATACCCCGCCACCACCAACCACAGTATCAACAAACTCGAACAGGGCCACGGTACACGCGATCATGGTGTCGATCTCGCTTCTTCTCATGTTCTTTATTATTGTGGGCGTTATAAGGAAGCGAAATAAGAAGAAGAACCCCGAATTTCGAATGCTCGACAAGCAACGTCTGAGCGACAACGATGTTGTGGAAGTCAGGACCGAATCCGTATCCACGACCGCAAAAAGGTCTACGGAATCAAGCAGGAAGCGCGGTGGACACGCGGATGGCGGTTCCACCAAAAAGGGCTTGTCTCAAATTGGGAAAGGCGGTAATGGAGGAGGAGGCCTAGGTGGCGGGATGGGTGACATTATAATGGTGAATAGCGAAAAGGGTTCGTTCGGTTTACCGGATCTGATGAAGGCTGCAGCCGAGGTGCTTGGCAACGGTAGCCTTGGATCAGCTTACAAGGCGGTGATGACCAATGGATTATCCGTTGTGGTAAAGAGGATTAGGGATATGAATCAACTTGCACGTGAACCTTTCGATGTCGAGATGAGACGGTTCGGGAAACTCCGCCACCCTAACATTCTTACACCTTTAGCCTATCACTACCGTCGCGAAGAGAAGCTTGTAGTCTCTGAATACATGCCTAAAAGCAGCTTGCTTTACGTTTTACATGGTAACCCACCATGCTTCTTTTTCTCTTTTTTTTCCTTTTTTGGTAGTCAAGATAAATCTTGATTCCAAGAAATCTCAAAAGCGGTTTTTCTTGCCAGTTAAAACAATTAAGTGATCAACATAAAAGCATAGCTAGTGGATGAAACCTTCAACTACTGTGGCTAAATGAATCTTTGGTATTTTTTCTCAACAGGTGATCGTGGGATATATCATTCCGAGCTAACTTGGCCAACAAGATTGAAGATCATCCAAGGAGTTGCGCACGGAATGAAGTTCTTGCACGACGAGTTTGCGTCTTACGATCTCCCACACGGTAACCTCAAATCCAGCAACGTTCTCCTCAGCGAGACCTACGAGCCTTTGATCAGCGATTACGCATTCTTACCGCTTCTCCAGCCAATCAACGCATCGCAGGCATTGTTCGCTTTCAAGACGCCCGAGTTTGCGCAGACCCAGCGGGTCTCGCATAAATCAGACGTCTACTGCCTCGGAATTATAATTCTAGAGATCTTGACAGGGAAATTCCCTTCTCAATACTTAAACAACGGTAAAGGCGGAACCGATATAGTTCAATGGGTACAATCTTCGGTCGCAGAGCAAAAAGAAGAAGAACTTATCGATCCGGAGATAGTAAACAATACTGAATCGGTGCGACAGATGGTGGAATTGTTGCGGGTTGGGGCTGCTTGTATTGCAAGTAATCCAGACGAGAGATTAGACATGAGGGAAACTGTTAGAAGGATAGAACAAGTAAAAACTTGATGAGATGTTTAGAACGCATGCAATCATGATCGGAACAGTCAAACTCTAGAAAGAAGAAAGAAACCTTTCGAATCTGTAGATATAATACTAACGACGAAGCGAATTGTGAAACAAGGATGAAAACGTAAATAGGATAAAGGTTTTATTTCTTCGGAGGATTTCTATTTTCCTTTTGTGGTTGCAGTGATCTATCTTTGGAAAGAAATTAAAAAAAAAATTATACTTTTTTCTGTTTCTTGTTCCATAAGAAAACCACAATTATTCATTAGAAAGTTACAAATATTTTTAGATTTTTCTTTTTCTTTTCTCTTGTTTTTGCTTTTCATTCAAAAAAAAAAAAAAAAATTTTATGTCAACCATGATAACACGTTTTATTTTCTTCAGGGAAATATTCTAAAACCTTGTTTAATCTAATCATTACTATTTGGGAAAAGTCCATTTATCTCATAGCCCATTGGTCTTGTGGCCAAATTATTAAAAAAAAAATATGTTTCCACATAAAGATTTCTTTTGTCAAGCAAAGCTAGAACGAGTCAAAATTTGTTACAGAGAAATAAATGAATGTGCAGAAATATAATATCAGCAAAGAAGACATCTCATGAAAGACTCATGTATGCAATAGTCTTTGAAATAATTATTTTCATGTATCTATAATTTGTTGAAGAGTGATTATGTCATTTCGAATATTGGTAATTCTTGGAAAGTAAAGTTCTAAACTTCTACTTGTGCCAATTAAGATACAGATGTAACTGTAAACTAAATTAACCACATTTGCATTCTCTAATTATGTTAGCCAATAAACCAAAAACAGATTCTCTAATTCTTCTATTTTATCTTTCTTGACGATGATTTCGTTCAAAATAATTGAAATGATCAAGATCTCTCTCTTTCTTTTTAAAATTAAATATATATCTTTAAGGCATTTCTGTCCGAATAATAGCTTAACCACATCAACTTAAAGTTATTTCTCCCTATTTAGTTACTAAATATTTGAAACTAAAAATCTAAAAATGGATAACAATTGCCAATATATTGTTATCCACATAAGAATATATATTCTTATCCACATATCGTAATTAACTTTCAAATGTAAACAAATAAAAATCTCGGAAGACTCGGTAAAAAAAAAGATAAAAACTCAAGATCCTCTTTGTTAGGTTGGCCCAAAAAAAAACAGATATTCAAAGTTGAGTGAAGTGGCATCGGATAAACAAATCTCCTCTGGCCATCTTCTCTGCAGTCTCTTCAAATATCTAACAGTAAAATTAAACAATGGATCTTTTCCCTCAGCAACCCAGTTTCCACAATCCTTCTTCCGACCAAGAGTTCCCTAATCACGGGTTTGTTAGTTTTTATTTTTCTCTTAAACTCTAAGAAACGATGATAGCTTGTTTGCCATTATTGTATCACTAGTCGTTACTTATGTCACAGGTAAGGGTTGCATCACGTTCTTGTTGCTTATGTTGTGTCACATGTTTATTCGTGCGCTTGATCCTTTTAAAGCGTCGTATCAGGTTATAATGGTTCTGTTTTTGTTCCAAGCGTGAACTCAATGTCTTTGTTTTACGTTAGGACGAATAAAAATATGAGACTAGAGGGTAAGAGAGCTCATGTGACAATGATTTACGAAGGGAAAGTATACGTCTTCAGTGATCTCGCAGCTGAGAAAGCTGAACAAATCTTACGCTTGGCAGAACATGATGGAACTTCACCACAAATCTACAGTCAGCTTAATCACCGTCTGGCTCCTAATAACCCTAATCAATGGAACTGATCCGTCAGCGTCCCGAGTTTTCTGGAAAATATAAACCAAGGCTGCAATTTTGATGCTTCCATGGATCACATGGCTTGCGGTATTTTTCTTGCGATCCAAGTAATTGGAGACTTGCTCATAATGTTTTTTAGAATATAACGAAATAATCTTCCTTTTTTTGGTAATTGTTAATGCAGAACTCCCAATTGCCAGGAGAAATTCACTTCATAGGTTTTTGGCAAAGAGACTACATACGTATGTACAAAAATATCTTCAAATACCCTAATTTCTCAACTTTGTGGTTTTTAATCATTTTGGTAATTAATTTAATTGGATTTTAAGGTGTGGAGGACGAGGACCATATCATAACTCCGGTAATCACTTGGCAGCAGTGTCTCAGCCACGGCTTGAGAGCAAGTGGTGGATGGGGTTGGCTCCTCGGCCACCTCGATAGTAAAATCATTTTTGTTTTATGGAAATGATTTTATGTGTCTTATGGTCCGACTAACTCCTCCTTTGCCATGTCAAATCAACTGGTTCTCCATTATCGAACTTGGGAGCTTTTGGTAACTCTTTAGCCTATCTTTGTTTTTCCTCATGAGCTTGTTTCATGGATTATTAACTGTATAATATTATGTTTTCTATCCCAGAAAAAGGTGGATATCAGGTGTTCAATGGATCCGAGACAATAAGGGAAACAGAAGAAATTGCAAAACTTCTGGGTAAATCTACAGGTTTGTACCAAACATGAGGTTGACATACAACTGTTGCAGTCAGCATTTTCAAAGGATCAAAGGCTAGTTTTGGGCCCAAAGTAACTTCTGATAGATTAAAAGTCATGTATTTGCTATAGGCTTAGCTGTTGTGGATTGCCCAGCCAGCATGGAAACGATTGAAATATTGATGAAGGCAGTTGACTTGGGTTGCTGCGTTGTCCTGGCAAATAAGAAGCCTCTTACTTCTACACTGGTAACTTCTTGTTACCAGTTAGCATTTTTGCTTGTTTTGCTTATGCTATGAATGTGCAAGCATAGGCATCGAGCTGTTTCTCTTCCCTTTTGGTTTTATTATGGTCTATCATTACTACCAACATGTATATTCAGAGACAGCATAGAGTCTTGAACCAGTATTTTATGTTGTTCCAAAAAGAAGAACTTGCTTTGTTGATTTATGTTCTTTTTGGAATATAAATATTTAAATCAATCTAGTTTCTCCAAATTGCTCTTTCTGCAAATCCATCCTGTTTTTAACAACTGGGCATACCCTAGATAGTAGGAGAAAACTAGAAAAAAAGATTCTCAACAAATCTGTGCTAATCTGGGCAGGAACATTACGATAAATTGGCTCCGCATCCACGATTCATCCGCTACGCATCTACTGTAGGTGAAACACAGCTTGTGTATAGAGTTACACTATTAGTTTACATTTGATAGTCATTTGAAAGTGAAACTAGTTGTAAAACTGTGGTGATATGGTTGGCTGTATATGGTATGGTATAGGTAGTGAATTTTTGTAAGCTTTAGCGCCTGACATGTATCTATAGGTTGGTGCTGGTCTTCCTGTCATTGCATCCTTGAACCGCATCATTTCGTCTGGAGACCCTGTTCATAGTATTGTCGGTAGTTTAAGCGGTAATCAAACTTCAGATGCAATTCGTTTTACCACGATAGTGTTATAGATGTTTATCATTGTTCTTATCCCAATATATGCATTTATTAATGTATCTTTGTATCCATGCTCGATTAATGATAGGTATCTTGGGATATGTAATGAGTGAGCTTGAAGATGGCAAGCCTCTAAGCCAAGTTGTTCGAGCTGCCAAAACGCTGGGGTACACTGAACCAGGTTTGTCCAGTTTTATATTAGTCATCATGGCACATATCTTGTTTATTCTGATTGAAAATCATCTGCTTTCTTTAAGCAGCATTATATTTAAGTAGATATCGCTTTACCTGCCTTTCTATACTCCATAAGCTGTTTTGTAGCTCGACAGAATTCTCCAACTTACTTTGACCTTATAGTGCATCATAGTTGGTTTAGCCTTGAAAAAACCTACCTGTAATAGATGAAAAGAAAGATCATGTTTGAATGTTCTAAATATGATGTTTGATTGACATGGTCTTTTGTTTTCTTCACAGATCCACGTGATGACCTCAGTGGCATGGATGTTGCTAGAAAGGTATGAACAGATAGATGTAGTGTCTCTTGGGAGAGTTTGAGTGCGTATGTACCTTTGTTAATGTAGGTGAGGTTATCTTCAGTGCACACGGCAGATTGCTTTCTTCATCTAATTCGAGTAATGTACCAAAAAAGGCAGTCATGATTTATCTGGTGTAATGTGAACAATTTTTTTTTCTTGAATCTGATTTCCTGATGCTATTGGTAGGCACTTCCTCCAATTGTTCTGTTTTTACCAACTCACTGCGATTAAAAAGACTATGCGTTGAAACTCCTATATCTTTTCATTTGAAGCAAATTATTTGTTGACGAGAATATAAATAATACAAACATTCATGATTTTCAACTTTCTTTGTTTCTGTCATGATAGGGTTTGATTCTTGCTCGACTTCTTGGGAAGAGGATAATTATGGATAGCATAAAGGTGCCGCATTCAAAGCTTTTTATCCTTTAGCTTTTGTACTCGATGCTGTGGTTTATGTTTGGTGAACCAACTCTCTTCGAGTATCCAGTTGAATTTTTGGCTGGATATTTCTAGTTTATTTTTGTCTTTAATGATGAAGTTTGAATTGGGCTGTAGACATGTTGATCTCAGTAAATTTTGGTTTCTGCCTTCTTGATCCCAAAAAAAATGGCTCCTAACAAGACTCCTTTGATCCTTTTTCTCCTGTACATAACCTTTATAGTTTTTATTGTTTATCTGTAGATAGAAAGCTTGTATCCCGAAGAGATGGGACCTGGACTCATGTCTGTGGATGATTTCATCCATAATGGAATAGTAAAACTTGATCAGAATATTGAGGAGAGAGTTAAAAGAGCTTCATCAAACGGGTGTGTGCTTCGTTATGTCTGTGTGATTGAGGGTTCAAGGTAATAAAGGTTACCTTTACTCTCTCTATTTTCATCCCCACCTATTTTTGGTACATTCAACATTCAATCAATACCTTAAAGAAATTTGTTTCAAGGCTAATTTGATTGTGGCTAGAGAGAACAATTGTTTCCTAATTATGTTGGTAAATATATGCAACTGAAATCAGCCATAGAATGCTAGTGTACAATGTTGGAATTGTCGGTGTAATGGGATTTTTGAAGTTCACGGTCTCTCTGCAGCGTTCAAGTTGGCATTCGAGAAGTTCCAAAAGATTCACCATTGGGACGACTAAGAGGCAGTGACAATATCGTAAGTTTGTTATAAGATTCGATTTGATAGATCTCTTTCAAACTGCCGCATGGAAGAGAAAATGAACACAGATACTCTGGTTTAAACAGCTTTTGCCCTTCCTCATGGAAGAGATTCTCATATATAGATTGGTTCATTTGGCCACTATCTCAAGAACGCAAACACAAAATTTGCGTTTAGATCGTCTTGTCAGTAAAATGATTGAATGAATTGGAAACTGCAGGTAAAGATATATAGCCGTTGCTACAAGGAGCAGCCATTGGTGATTCAAGGTGCTGGAGCTGGGAACGACACGACTGCAGCCGGAGTTCTTGCAGACATCATCGACTTGCAGGATCTTTTTCCTTGAGAGGATCTGGTTTTTGTTTGATCAAACTAATAATAAGGGCCTCAATTTCATAATTACCTCTTCTTTTATCTGGTAAGCGCAAAAATATATTGTTTCTTTTCATTAAAAACATATATTAGACATCATAGGGATGAGTATGAGAATTAGTGACTTCAGTTTTAAGTTTTCTCGTAGATCTTGCAATACTTGCGCTGATGCGATTGCAAGAATGGTAGCTTCTGAATGTTTGTATTTTGTGACTTTGCTTGTACTGCCGAGGATGTATGTGGAAGTGCTTCCTCTAATTTGACGTAATAGAAATATGCTTTTGTGCTTAAAAAAAAAAAAAAAACATATATTAGCCAACAGAAACGTGGCTCCCCTTACATTTTTTTTTGTTTGACAAAAAATCAATCAGAGCTGTTTTTAAGAAAGCGTTGACTTAAAAAAGAAAGCAAAACGTGATCAGACGGTGAGAACGGCGTCGTTTGAGACCTCAGTGTGATCGACCTGGTTTTTAGGATCAAGAGCCATTTCCCGGAGCCGGAGAAGACTTCCGGTAGCCAGAATCGCCTTAGGATTTATATCATGCAGAGATCGGAGATACAAACTCTGACAAGCTTTATTCGCCGCCTCCGATAACTCCCTATCTTCCACTTTGAGGCCCAGGAGACAATGCCCTAAGATCCTCAGAATTGGTTGCAAAAGCTCCCATGGCAATGGAATCCTTCCACTATCTCTCTCAGATCTTCCTCCCACAGCCACACTCTCTTCATCTCTCCACGAATCATCGCGCAAGGTAGGAATCACAGCCCGTGAGGATTGCTCCGTTTCTCCATTTTGTCCCGCCCATTTCTCACACGATTCGCAGAAATTGAGCGTAGATTCGCGTGGCATCTTGGAGATTTTGCTATAGTAAAGCTCCAACGCAACACCAACGATCCTCGCGCGGCGCGTGGATCTAACCGTCCCGTGTGGATCTAACGTGGAGGAGATTACAGCGATGTTGAGGGACGTTGAGTTGTTCCTCGTGAGACCTTTGGATTCATGGTAAATACTGGGATGTGAGAGGTCGGGAATGTTGACGGTTATCGCTTGACCGGCGCGTGAGGTTGTTTCGTGGGCGTAGAGAGCGAGTAACACGGCTTCGAATCCGGCTTGTGGTTGACGGAGAGGGACACGAGAGAGGTAGAGACCAGCGATCAAAGGAACGAATCGGAGAACGAGAAGCTGTAGCGATGGTTCCGCGGATTGGAATGTATCGTAAAGCCAACGGCAGAGGTTATTATCTCCGGCGCCTGAATCGGGACGTAGGAGAAGAGAGGAGATCGCGGTGGAGACGGCTTCGTCGTTGAGGAGGTTAGAGATTGTGGAAGGGATGCTTGTGGTTGTGACGATTGAGGATAAGGATTGGATCGCTGTTTGACATTTTGTGTTGGATTCTAAATCGTTGGTTATGGTCGCTTCCGAATCGGCGTTGATCGTCGGAGAAGGTGGTGAGTCATGGCTTGAGGAAGAATCCGACATTTTGAGGAAGATGATCGCTTGTGAGAGAGAGAGGAGGAGGTGATAATATCAACTTTTGAAAGTTTGAGAATATTACGCAGAAAAAACAGGATCATATAAAAATAACCCAAATATATATTATGGCTCATTAAAAAAGAGCAGTAGTAAAAAAAAAAAGGAATGAAAAGGAACAAAGAGGAAAGGAAAATAACAAAATGAGGAATGAATAGGAATATGTTGTAGACGAGGAATGAAAAAATTTTTTTATGGTAAATGGTAACCAAAAAGTTTAATATATATTTTTATTAATATCTATTTAAAAAAAATATCTAATAAAAATACTGTTTTTAAAATAAAATCATTTAATGCATTTAGCAAATAAAAATTAAATAACTACTACAAATACGTAAAAATTATATGATAATTATGAGATACACGTTTAGAGATATATGATAATTATGAGATAGACGTTTAAACTTATCATCATTATCTTTATCATGATATAGGATATTATAGAAGAACTTTTAGAGATGATAAGTGTGTAGAATTTAATTTATTTTTTAATTAAATGTTTAATTTGTTCCTATTTGTTCCTCGTTGAATTTGGAGAGGAACAGTTTTCTTCATTGATTCCTAAAAAAAAAAGAATGAATAGAAATAGTGTAGGGAACACATATTCCTACTTGGAACATTTGTTACTTCTAAATGGTAAAAAAAAATAGTGGTCACTAATTGTACCCTATATATGTATTTGCTCATATCGCACGGTTTAAATCGCATAGAATATACATATTTGCATTCTAATTATTATTATTATTATTATTATCATTATCTTCTATAATTATGATATGATTTGACGAAATCCGTCGTAACTGACTTGATTATTTTTTTAACAAATAGAGATAATAAAGTGTTGAAATTTCCTTTTTTACATGGATAGCAACTGACTTGAAGTTGGATGCTCAGCTCGTGTATATATATATATATATATTTAAAGCCTTAATCCTCTCTCGATCAACTAGAGATAAGACAATGTTGAAAAGACATCGCTCGAGTGTGGTGGAGTTGGTGGTACCACACGATGTTGTAGAGCTCATCCTCGAGAGACTTCCTGTGAAATTTCTGCTGAGATTCAAGGCTGTATCCAAGAAGTGGAAATCCACAATTGAGTCCCAGCGTTTCCAAGAAAAACAGTTGATCCGTCGTAAGCAATCCCGAGGTCCTGATGTTCTTTTAGTGGCCCCTAGTTTTTCTTGTGATGATAATAGCAACACAGATGCTCAAAGAATTATGTTGGGATCATCAATAATTTGTACGGTCAGGTTCCCTGTTTCGGGCAGCCTGATATGCCATGGTAGTTGTGACGGTCTGATATGCCTCTACTGCTATTACGAACCGAGTGTCGTGGTGAATCCCGCCACTCGATGGCATCAAACTTTTCCTCTTTCCAACGTTCAACAGTTCCTCGTCAACTGTTATAAAATACCACTGTTTGACTTCCCAGATACTCCTAAGCTTGGATTTGGTAAAGACAAATTCAGGGGCACGTATAAGCCGGTATGGTTATATAATTCATCCGAATTTGGCCTCGACAACGTTACCACTTGTGAAATTTTCGATTTTAGCACCAATGCTTGGAGGTACGTTCTCCCTGCTTCTCCTTATCGGATAAATGATTTCGATGATCCCGTGTATTTAGATGGGTCACTTCATTGGCTCACCCTTTGTGAAGAACCCAAGGTATTATCTTTTGATCTTCACACCTAAACTTTCCAAGTCATCTGTAAAGCTCCCTTTTCCCCTGAACGTGACTACCTTTTCCCAGTCAGCATGTGCATCCTCGATAATCGCTTGTGCGTATCTGAGTATAAGGGGATAACCCAAGTGATATGGTCGTTCGATTCTTCAGGCGGCAACAAGACATGGAAGAAATTGTTTTCGTTAGATCTCACAGAAACTTGGTTTTTGGATTTCCACTTCCCGCTGGCGCCAATAGCAATTTTGGACAAGAATAAGCTATTGCTTCAAGGTCATGGTGGCTTGGAACAACATGTGATACATGATCTCCATGCCAAATCTTATGATATACTACTTCTCAAACCTAAAACCAGTGGATATCCTGTTTATTATTACCAAAGCTTATTCTCTGCTTTATCAAATTAATACTTCTTTCTTTTCTTTGTACCGTTGAACCTTTGTAATGTAACAATTTCTGCATTTCTATTGGACGGTGATTTTCTTCTCCGCAAGTGTTTTTTTTTTTTGGCTTCTTTGTTGTATGTAGCTTTCTTAGATTTTTGGCAATTATATTTGTTGCTGGTGCTTGAGAGTAAGATACCGATAATATCCTGAGAAGAAACGTTTCTCTCTGGTTCAGTTGTCTCTGGTTGAAGTCGGTAGTGGTGTTAAGATTGGTCTGCTCTGCATCCAACAGCAGGCTATTGACAGACCAAACATTCGCAAAACTTTTTGTACATTATTATTACATGTACCGATCAAAATTGGTCGTCCGTGCTGTGTTTCTTCTTATAGTGAGTTGGCAAGAAATAGCAGAATTATAGTAAAACTGCTATCACTAAACTAAGAATATGATAAAAGTTGTGGAATAAATACTTACTTGGTTTCTTAATGTGCAAGACGGATATAAAGATCCATTCCACTAGCAGACAACTCCTGCGAATCAACTAAGCTTCCATTCCAAATCATACAGCCATTCGCCGTAGCCTCAAAAACCCATCAGCACTCCCATTATTGTTCTGTCTTTCACACTGCAAAAGGGACCCTTCTTATGCATCCACCACTCCAGTTTCTATTGTTCCACTCTATAAGGTTCCTTGGCCTAAACCCTCTAATGCAAGGACAAGGTGGGTTTTTCCGAGGACTGCAGGTAGCGAATTCGCACATCGTCTGTAAGTGTCACACTCCGTCGCGGAACGTCGCGAATTCGCACATCTCTGAATGATCTCCGTCACATTCTCTCTCTCGTCTACAAGAATGGTCTTTATCAGGAGCATTTGTTCCAGACGAAGCTTGTTTTGTAGCCATGGAGGCTGCTCGTGGTTTTTTGAACCGACTGATGATAAGCTCGATGTTCTGTATCACACTATGCTTAAAGGGTATGCTAAAGTTTCGGACTTGGATAAAGCTTTGAATTTTTTTGTTCGGATGAGGTATGATTGATGGAGAGCCAAGTTGTGTATAACTTTGCATATCTCTTAAAGTTTGCGGAGACGAGGCAGAGCTTAGGATGGGTTGTTGGTGAAGAGTGGGTTCTCGTTGGCCATGACTGGACTTGAGAATATATATGCCAAGTGTAGGCAGGTACATGATGAGGCTCGCAAGGTGTTTGATAGAAGGCCTGAGAGAGATTTGGTTTCTTGGAATACAATGGTGGCTGGGTATTCACAGGATGGGATGGCGTGAATGGCTTTGGACATGGTCAAATGAATGTGCGAGGAGAATCTGAAGCCTGCTTTCATTCACAAATTGTCTCTGTTTTGCATGATGTCCCTGCTTTTGTCTCTGTTTTGCCTGCTGTTTCTGCTTTGGGGTCGATGTTAATTGGTAAGGAGATTCATGGGTATGCCCTGCGGACTGGATTTGATTCTCTTCTCAATATTTCCACTGCTTTGGTTGAAAATGTGTGTGAAAAGTGGATCTTTGAAAACTGCTCGACAGCTCTTTGGTGGGATGTTTTAGAAAGGAATGCTGTTTCATAGAATTCAGTGAAACCATAGTACAGAACCCATAGTAAGGCTCAAATTTTACAGCTTCACAGCTTAACCAAAACAAAAATGTTAAAGCAAAATCATAGTAATACAAAACCATAGTAATGATATCTTTGATGGGATGTTAGAAAGAAATGTTGTTTCATGGAATTCAACGAAACCATAATAATACAAAACCCATAGTAAGGCTCAAATTTTACAGCTTAACCTAAACAAAACTCTAAAAGCAAAACAAAGAGGACCAAACTATTCATCAAAATCAGATGCTAAAGTGACATATGAATGGAGCATTAAGAGGGTGTGGATATTTAATCTCTTTAAATCCTTGTCTTTTGGACTTTAAAAGCAGAGAAACATAAGTCATACTAGGAAACTGATGCTCCATTCATACTATTCAATGGAAATAGCTAGTCCTCAAGCTGCCCATGATAAGTTGCAAGGCATTCCTAATGGAATGATTTCCTCCAACAATCCGAACATAAAAGACCCCGTTATCTTGATAGACAGAGATTGAAGTTGAAGTTTGCAGGCCCCAACTAAGTAGGTCTTCTCTGACGCAGTTCAGTTGTGCTTCTTCAACAATGAGTCGAACAAGATAATTGCCCAATATGTATTCACGGCAGTGTAAAAGGACGTCGAACACAGCAGCTGATGCAGGTGAGTGGTTGGCAAGAGTCTATACAGTGAAATTGAAAAGAAGTTACCAATGGACACTGAAATATACAATACAGTAAATTAGATTGATTGAAGCTTACCTCAACTGCAGATAGAGTCACTATACTATGTCCTGTAGCAGGATTGATGCTAACGCGAGCCAACGTTCTTGCCCTGATACCCACTACAGTTTCTTGGTTTCGACCGCGCAATGTGCTAACCCTATTCGTAGGGCAAACAGTATGAAACTTGACAACTCTCTCTGTCTCCATGCCTTCAAGAAATACAAAGAAAACATGTACATGTTGAAAACAAAGAAATTTCTGTGATTCTGAGAGAGCGAGAGAGAGAGGTTTTGATCAAGAAACTTGCATAGCAAGAATGACCAAAACAAGAAAAATAGTTAAAAACTCATCATTACCTACCTAGAACTAGAAGAGACGATTGCCTATACGTGAACAATGAAGAGTGGTTTTGATGAGATCGATGATATGATGAGAAAATTTTGTCTATGAAATTTCGTACCGAGACTCGATAAAGTATAAACAATCCTAATATGAAAGAGAATAGAACAATCCTAATAAAGAAGAGAATAGAACCGTTATTTAATCCTCATAAACAAGTTCCGTTCTTTTTAGTTTTTACAAGAAAATTAACGAGAAAATTAATGTTAAAAAAAAAAAAAAAGAAGAGAGTATTTTGGGTCGCATCATAACGATGCCAAAAAAAACAAAATCATATTCAAACTTTTCTCATATTATATGTTGTTATCAATTACAGTTAATAGCTGCAGAGAAACAATATTCTATGAAAGGCTACTCACCGGTTAATAATTATTAATTTTTTTTATATTCCATGGGTAAAATAACTGAATCGAAAATATCAAACCAGAACTGAAATGGAAAAAAAGAAAAATTGGACTGAACCGGAACGACATAAATATCTGAACATATCATAAACTCCCGAACTAAAAATACAAGAACTAAACCGGTAGTAAACCAAAATATTTTGAGTTTCCGAAATACGCAAAATACAATTATATATCTAAAAATATTAGTCATTTTTATACCAAATAACCGAAAATTATCCAAATAACTGAACTAGAACCGGACCAATATAATCGAAATACCCGAATATCTAAAAACTACCCGAATTTTTTTTGGTTATTCAGGTACTTTAGAGCCGGAACCAAAAAATATACGAAATATTTCGGTTGCTAATCGGTTCTTGATTCAATAACCTGAAACAAATGATGGCTGAACCGGAACCAAACTGATTATCCTTCGATTCCTAAAAATAGAAACCGAATAGATTCTAATTGGAACCAAACCAAATATCCGAAGGTAATGGATAAAAGATTTTCTTTTTTCAATTACTCAAAATAAATAAAAGATTTCACATAATGGATACAAGAAAATTTATGAAAAAAATATTATCAGCCTCTCCAATTAATTAAATGTAAAACTTTGATTAGTTGGATTAAATTAAATTAAATTTTGGAAGACCTTGATTTGATGAAAGCTCTTCGTCGTTGAACAATATTTTAATATTTTTACAATATATTTTTATACTCACAAATTTTATTAAATTTGATATCTACACAAGTAAATTGAAAACAACCGTTCCGTCAATAACAAACGAAAAGATATACTGGGATAAAAACACAATTACAAAAAGTTTTTTTTTTTTTGGGTCAACTGATAGATATAAGTAAGAATTCATAGACCCTCAAAGCCGCTCTACAACTAACAGACATGACATGCAAAACAGAGTCTCGAAACGGTCTTTAGAGAGTAATGATTTTCCTGTGGAGTTGCTGTGCTTCATGACCACCATGGTCATGATCATGGAAGAGAAGGGTTAAGATCCCTACCAGACACAGGACCGAACCAACCAGTAGTTTGTCCTATCGCTCCATCCAATGAAACTTGAGCTGGCTTGCACCATAGAACGATAGAGCCACCAGCGATGTCATCACCAATATGGTGCTGCCCAAATATGTCTTTCCCTTGTAAAATCATATCCAATTGTCCTAAGATTGACTATATAGAGAGATTTTTATTGAAGCGTAAAACATGTGACAAAAACAGTAGACTTAGTCTCACCTGAAAAGCAGAACTATGATGGCGAGAACCATCATCGACTTGGAATTTCCAACAGCAAGGAAAACCGGGAGAGTTGTTGCACAAGGAGATAATGCAGGAACAAGGACAAGCCCAGCAACAGCCATTTTCTCCATGGGTTGGTTATGAGAGTGAGTGTGACCACCTTTACCAGCTAAAAACAGCAAGACATAGCTTCCACCGAGGAATACAAGCAAAAGGGAAGCAAGTTTGTGAACAGTCTCTTCACCGGCAATGGTATTCGCCATCGTGATCGCTGTTATACCAAGAAGGGAAGTCGAAATGACATGCAGGACTGCTCCAAATGCAGCTGAAATACAGTGACACTAGAAAAAATCAGAAAAGAATGTGCAACAACACTTAACCAAACAGAAACAGAAACACTGAATCATATACTTAAGCTTGGGAAGCGCATCAATTCAATTCAATTGGCTATTTGATTAGTAAGGTGGCTGTCTTTAGACACTTTTTCACAATAGACGAATGTGATCAGAGAAAAACCGATCACCCTGACTTAATATATGGTTTTGAAAATTTAAACCAGTTCTTGGAGGCCTTGTCAAGCGACAATGGAAAGCTAAAAAACATCAGCATCTTCCCCTAAACAAGTGACATTTTCGCTCGGCGAGATCAGATGTTAGTGCAACTTTATTTCTTTATAAAACCCAAACTTTCTATCAAGTTATGTCAAGTTATATATATACTTGCTTGATATTGTTATCTCTTCATACATCGTAAATAGAGAATTGATCTAAGATGAGTAACTATTTGAAAGCCTAATCCCACTCTCACTTCATTGTGAGACCCATCAGGATTCACATCCTTCATATACATAAAGACACCAATGACGAGCATCATCACAACATATACAAGTATTTAGAGCATTGAAGCAGCAGTAGAATCCATTCATGCCTTTATATTCCTAATTACCCATTTCTACCTTAATCAAAAAATGCCTTCGATTATTGACTCATCGAGCACAGAACAATTAAAAATTCCAGAAACATCAAACGCGCAGGAATGTAGGAAAATGCAGAATTCGAAACGAGGAATTAGGGATCTTAAAATTGGAAACATACTGACGAAGAGTGTTCTAGAAAGCGTCCATTTCTGCGCACGTCCAACGATGGAGAAAGGTAACCAATGCGTCGGAATGAGTGAAGGAGCGACACTGTCGCTATTCCACCGATCGTCGATAGATCCTCCGCTGTGAAAGTGTCCATCCTTCTTCAAAACACCGTGAATTGAAAAAAAACAGGATCCGCAAATTGCAGCAAAAAAAAAATATGAATCGGAAGGTGAATATGAGGTGTTAAACTGGAATCGATCGAACCGAACCAACAAAAAAACTCATCCCAAACTAAACCAGTTTCTTTTCTGTTTTTGGTCAAACTAAACCAGTTTTTTCTTCTTAAAGGATATAATTGATTTTTATGTTTGATGCCCAATCCCATAATTGTTTCTTTATTTAATCCACTTGGGGCACAAAATACTTGGAAAGTTTCAAAACTTGCAGAGTTCAATAACGAAACAAATTACATTTACTTTAAAGCTGCACTGAGCTGTGACGAAGACGCATAATAACCAAACACGACTTCCTCATAAAACATCATAATAGATTACATTATACTAAGAGCTAGCAATCTTCTCAGATCCAAGGATCCTAATCAACTCATCATGAGTTCCTCCACAATCGAAGGTGAAAGCAAACAACCTTCTAAATTAATCGTCTCTTTATGAATTTCTACATTCAGATTTCCATTTTCTTAAGTTATATATATAATATATCTTTGGTAATATGCGCACAGCTCCACCGATATAAACCATGAACTCCGAAGAAGACATTAAAACAAAGACAGCAGAAGTTGTTTACGCCCGCCCCATGTTGTCCAAACTGGGAGAGTTTGTACATAACAAGCATAAACCATTAAACTTTTTTAGAAACTTTTTGTTTCCATTCATCAAGTTCTGTGTTGATAGATGTAAAAAGTAACTTATGAATGACATTATTCTCCGTGGCCATGACACGCATTATTTTGTTATGTCTGTATCATAATCTAATAACACATCGGTTGCATTCATATACATGAGACTTAGCGTTCCCCACAGCTTGAAGATAAATGTTGCCGTTCACCAATGATTTTGTAAATTAACCTATTTTTTAATATTTCGAGATTCATGTACAAATAATAGGCTTGTGAATCAGTTTATTATTATTTTATTACTTAATTATTTAATTAGTAACGTAAAATGGCTTTGCGTTTTTTCTTCTTTTAAAAGTATTTCTATGCTAAATAAGTAAATATTTACCAAATGATAACAAAATTTTGATTTAAAATCTTTTTGATATGTTTTAACTTAGGATAGTTTCGTAACTATAAATTAAAATAAAAATATTTCCGTTACATAAAATATTAAGAATATTTTTACTAGTTTCCTCTTTAGGGTCTGCTAATTTGAAAACAAATAGACAAATTTTTTTTTTTTTTTTTTAACTTAAGAAATTTACCACCCAAGATAAAATACCAAAATTATTTCATACCAAAGAGAATGAAAATAAAATAGATTTTAATGGACGACAAAGAAAAAAGAAAAAAGGTTTTAATGGTTGTTTTTATCAGACCGTAAAATACCAAAAAAAAAACCATGATTTTATGTACTAAAGAGGAACTGAATGATGACCTCTTGTCAGCAGTTCGAATTGGATGAGTTAACCAGATTTGGGCCAGAAAAAACCATGATTTTTCCTTGGTTTGATTTTTTTGGGATTTGTTTTGTTTTTTTTGTTTGAAAAATCTCTCACCGAAATTCAGACTAATCCTCGAGAGTTGTGAAAAGATGAATATTCTTTTCCATTTTTGTTTTGGTTTCGGTTTGAAACTTACCGGTTAAGCTCTTTCCTGATTATGAATATTTATTGAGATCATTAAGTATCATACAATTACCATTTTGTCTTATAATTATGCTTAGAGTTTAGAAGTTAGGATAATGTTGACTCATGCTGTAGCGAAAATACATTTTTGTGACAACGTACCTCTCCAAACTTAGATCCGAGAAAGAAACATGTTTACCTACTTTTCCATAACTTCCCAAATCATTTTGGTTAAGGATTGAATCAGAACAAATATGTGAATCAAATCAAACTGTTATGACCTGAGCGGGAGATGAGAAAAGCAGAGAGATAGGTTTAGGAAATTATCAAATTCTTTCATAATCCATTGAACTTTCTGTCATAATTTATCAAAGAGCAGACACATATATAGTATAAGTATAATGAGTTCAATTTCTAGTTAATTAAAAGTCCATCCCGTTTTTGGTTGTATCCTTATATATTTCTCTCTAGGATTTTAGTTTCTTTGATGTTAGAAACCCTAAAACTCTCTCTAACGCTGTTTGATTGATAGTGGAAGTTGTGAGAGACGGTTCTCACCCCAGACGTAGGATCGAGGATCCGAACTGGGTTAACAATCTTGGTGTCCTTTATTTTCTAAAGCTCTAATTCAAAGTCCAAAATCCCAACAAGTGATATCAGAGCAGCAGGATAGTGATTGAAGGAAGTCAGATTCACAGAGAAAAAGGCTTTACAGGTACTGAAGGGAACACGTGCTAATTCACCTTTTTTTTTCGGTTGCAAAAGAGAACGAGGGTGAAGGATCAGATTTCAATCATGTCTAATATCGAAGCTACACAAAACAAGGTCGATATTGAGAAGTTTGATGGAAATGGGGATTTTGGAATGTGGAAGTACATGATGCTGATGCAGTTGGAACTTCAGGGTTTGGAGCCAGTTATGGTTGAAGAAGGTAAAGAGGATCCAGAATCAGATATTGAGGTTATTGAAAGGGGTTCTAAAATGTGGCGCAAGATGGATAAACGTGCTAAGAATCTGATTTGCACAAGTCTTGGAAAATGCGTGCTTCGTAAGGTTATGAAAGAGACTACAACCCTAGGAGTTTGGAAGGCGTTGGAAAGTGATTACCAACAAAAGTCTCTTCAAAACAGGATTAATCTGAAACAGAGATTTGCAAGCTGGATGAACAAAAGTCTCTTCAAGATGAATGACCACAAAGGAATTGAAGAGAACATGGATGACTTCTTGAAATTGGTTTCAGACTTGGCCAGTCTAGATATCAATATCAGTGATGAAGATCAGGCGATTCAGATTCTGTCAAGTCTACCTGAGTAGTATGACTCTCTTGTTGACACTCTGAAGTATGTCAACAAAAAGGAGACTCTTACAATTGAAGATGTGGTTAATTCTGCTTACTCTAAGGAAACTGAGTTAAGAGAAAAAGGTCTTCTGGGTAAAGAAAAAGTTTCAGGTGAAGGGCTGTATGTGAAAACAGAGGCAGATCAGAGAGAAGAGATAACGGAAGTAGCTCGAAGCAAAGGAAAGGCAAATCGAAAAGAATATCAAATTCTAGAGGCAGGAGTACTTCTAAAAAGGCTGTTTTATTTGTGGTAAGGAATTGCATTGGAAAAGAGATTGTCGGAGAGAAAGCGACAAATTCATAATGTTGTTCTAGAGCCAAGGCAGTAGATTGCATTGTGGCATTCACGATTCTGAAATAGAATGGGTGATGGATTCTGGTTGTTCGTTTCACATTACATCGAACAAGGATGTGCTTTATGACCTTAAGGAGTACGATGGTAGTAAGGTTCTAATGGCGAATAACACCCACAGTGAGATAAAGGAAATTGGCAAGATCAAGATTGAGAATGTCGATGGAACCATAATCACTCTTAGTGATGTTAGATACATGCCGGGTTTGAGTAAAAATCTGATTTCATACGGTATGTTGGAGAAGTCTGGCTGCATCTATGTAGGAAAAGACTATGATGTTACTTTCTACAAAGATGGCCAGAAAGTGCTCACAGGAAGGTACAAAGAAGGATTGTATTTTCTTGAAGGAAAAGTTTGTGGAGGAGAAGTGAATGTTACTAAGGCTGATAAAGACATGACAATGATTTGGCATTTAAGGTTGGGTCACATGAGTTTGAAGAACTTGAATGTGCTTATCAAGGAAGGGTATCTCTCAGGGAAAGATGTTGACAAATTGGAATTTTATGAAGATTGTGTGCTAGGAAAGTCTCACAAGCAGAGTTTTCCAAGGCAAAGCACACTACCAGCAGCATTTTAGAGTATATTCACTCAGATTTATGGGATTCTCCTTCAACTCCAGAATCGCTTGGAGGATGCAAATACTTCATCAGCTTTATCGATCACTACTCAAAGAAGGTTTGGGTTTATTTCTTGAGTACTAAGGATGAAGCGTTTATCAAGCTCAGGGATTGGAAGGAAGCAACTGAGAATATGACTGGAAAGAAGATCAAGTTTCTCAGAACAGATAATGAACTTGAATTCTGCAATAAACAGTTTGATGCTTAGTGTAAGGTGTCTGGGATTACAAGACACAAGACATGTACTTACACACCTCAACAAAACAGGGTTGCAGAGAGGATGAACAAAACTCTAATGGAGAAGGTATGTATCTTGGCTGAATCAGGATTAAGAGAAGAATTCTAGGCTGAAGCTACTTCAACTGCAGCCTACATTAACAACGGATCACCGAATTTATCTATAGACTATAAGCTGCCTGAAGAAGTCTAGATAGGAATAAAACCTACTCTTGAACACTTAAGAAGATTTGGTTGTTCTGCATATGTTCACACTACGCAGGGAAAGACATAACCGAGAGCAGTTAAGGTTTTTTTCATGGGATATCCTTTTGGAGTTAAAGGATACATAGTTTGGTTGCCTGATGAATCAATAGTCATGACCAGAAGAAATGTGGTGTTTAATGAAGAAGAAGTCTACAAGAACACCATTAATAAGGATTTTAAATTTGAAGTAGATACAGTTAAAAGCAGACAGAGGAGAGTGACGTTTAAACATGGCCTTATACAAGGTCCTATACCTTCACCACCACCATGCGAAACCACTAAAGATGGATGTGGAGTTTCAGGTGGAGATCTAGATGAGAATCAAGATACAGATCAAGGTGAAGAAACGTCGAGATCAATCGCAGAAAATTCATCTAATTCAAATGGTGAGGAAGAACAATCAGATTTAGAAGAAGAATTGGATCTAGATGACTATGTTTTGTCTAGAGACAGAGTTAGAAGGCAAATCAATAAGCCCTCTAGGTTTGATGAGGATGGTGATTTCGTGGCTTATGCCTTATCAACCGCAGAAGAACAGAATCTAGATGAACCTAGATGTTTTCAAGAGGCGATGAGCTCATCGATAAAGTCTAATTCATGGAAGAGTGCAGCAGATGAGGAGATGGACTCATTGGACAAGAATGGGACATGGGTTCTGATTGACAAACCACATAATGATAAACCTATTGGCTGCAAGTGGATATTCAAGCTAAAGCCAGGAATACCAGGGATTGAGAAGCAAATGTTCAAAGCAAGGCTGGTTACTAAGGTTTTTTCACATAAAGAAGGAGTAAACTACAAAGAGATCTTTGCTCTAGTGTTTAAGCATGTTTTAATTCGGGGTTTGCTATCTATTGTGGTTAACTTGGACTTTGAGTTGGAACAAATGGATGTGAAGACAGCTTTCCTACATGGGGTGTTGGAGGAAAAAATATTAATGAATCAGCCAGAAGGATACATCAGAAAAGGTGATGAAAACAAGGTTTGCTTGCTTAAGAAATCACTGTATGGTTTGAAGCCGTCACTAAGGCAATGGAACATGAGGTTTGATAACTTCATGAGAGATCAAAGTTTTCAGAGAAGTAACTTGGATCCATGTGTCTACATGAGGAACATTGAGTCTCACAAAGCAATCTACTTACTCTTGTATGTGGATGATATTCTGATTGCATCAAGGAATAAAGAAGAGGGTAGACAAGTGAAAGAAAAGCTGAGTTCTGAGTTTGAAATGAAGGACTTAGAAGCTGTTTCAAGGATTTTGGGTATGGACATTGTGAGGGACATAAAGAAGGAAAATCTAATTCTATCTCAAGAACATTACTTGGAGAAGGTGCTGAAAAACTTTGGGATGGCTGAAGCAAGCTGTTATAACAGTTCTTTCATAGAAAGAGTCTAACTCAGGAAGAAAAGGTTGAGGAATCAAGGTACATGGATGAGATTCCCTATGCTAGTGCTGTTGGAAGTCTAATGTATGTTATGATATGCACAAGACCTGATATGAGTTTCGCAGTTGGTTTGATCAGCCGGTTCATGGCTGACCCAGGAATAACACATCGGGCTGCAGTGAAGTGGGTATTGAAATACCTAAGAGGAGCTACAAGAAGAAGTCTAAAGTTTGAAAAATCTAATTTTGAGTTCTATGTTGAAGGTTTCTGTGATTCAGATTACGCTACAGACATTGATCGGAGAAGATCAATTACAGGCTATGTTTTCAAGGTTTGGGAAAATACAGTTTGTTGGAAATCTGGTTTGTAATCTGTTGTAGCGCTCTCAACAACTGAAGCAGAGTATATGGCTCTTACTGCAGCAGTTAAGGAGATAATTTGGTTAAAGAATTTATGTGATGAATTAGTGTTATGCGATCAATTCTGATTCAGTGATTCTCGAGTGTTACACCGAAAGAATACTGATTTATCACGAGGGTAAACCCATTGCAACCAAGTTCCATTTCATCAGAGACATAGTAACAGAGGGTTCCGTTCACCTATCTAAGATTCATCTGAAAAACTGCGATTTCTAATTAAAGCTAACACGGCCTAAGTTTAATCTCTATATCGGTGAATGTACGGCGACTAAACAGCTCCAGGTAATCCCATTGTCGGAAATGTGCCTCGCAAAGTCAGAGAAAGGGAGTTAGAACTATGCTTATTCTCTCAGACTTATGATAGTGGGTAATTACCTGGATGCTAAGGCGAGATGTAGGTGTTCAGCTCAAGGTGGAGTGCGAGGTACATGGAAAAAAAGGAAAAGGTATGTAAAACGGGTCAGTTTTGGGTTTTCAAAGGTCAGTCATGAAGGAAAGATGCTTTGAAATGAACATACCTTTCATTTTGGAGAAGAAAAAATTTCCGTCGGAAAAGTCGCCGGAGACGACGGCGGTCAACGCCGGAAAAGTAACCGGCGGAGGCGGTTGTCAAGGGTGGAAGAGGGTGGTCGGAAGTGAAGACCACCGAAAAATTTGACTTGAATCGGCGGTCATTGCCGGAAAGTCACCGGAAAAATTTCCGAAAAATTGCTGGAAAAGTCAATCGTCGGTCAACCGTCCGTCAACTTTAGTTAACGGTGTGGTCAACGCTGGAAGTCAATAGTTGACTTCGGTCAACGATGAAAAAAAAAATGGGAAAAGAGCTATATTTTTAAGTATAAATGGACAAACTTTTTATTTTTCAGGTCCAGGAAGGAAAAAAAAGTTGGTCTTTGCAGAATTTTTTTGAATTAGGGCCCATGAACTTTTTTTGACCATTGACCAGTTGACTGCGTTGACCGAGTCAATTCACCGAGTCGACTCACTGAGTCTTAGATCGCAGCTAGAACTCGTTCTCTCACCGGAAAAAGGCCAAATCAAGTTAGTTTTTGGTTCTAAACTCAAAATAAGCTTGGAAATTGGAAGAATAAATGTCAAACATGGAGAAATTGGAGGAGAGAAGAAGAAATCCGAAAATGGGTATAAAGGATGAAGAAAAATCCATGGTTCTTACCTATTGATGGATGAAATCTATGGAGAAAGTTGAGAAGAAGCCGGATCTGCAAGTTTCATGGAGATTTCATGAAGTTTTTGGTGTCTTGAAGAAGATCTATGGCATTTCAAAAAGAAAGAGAAAGAGAGAAAGAAGGAAAGAGAAAGAAAAGGAAAAGAAAGAAAGAGATTTTTCTCTTACCATTCTGGCCAGTCATGCGGCGGATCAGCAGTTAAATGCATTAACACTGATGACCAATGGTGAACTTTACGCTCGATTTTTTAACGAAAATATGGGCTCAAGGTGGAGATTATAAGTATAATGGACCCAATTTCTAGGTAATTAAAAGTTCATCCCGTTTTTGGTTGTATTCCTATATATTTCTCTTTAGGGGTTTAGTTTCTTTGATGTTAGAAATCCTAAAAACTTTCTGTACGCTCTTTAATTGATAGTGAAAGTTGTGATAGACGGTTCTCACTCCAGTCGTAAGATCGAGGATCTGAACTGGATTAACAATTTTAGTGTCCTTTCTAAAGATCTAATTCAAAGTCAAAAATCCTAACATATAGAAAGCAATCGTTTCACTAAGAAAGTATTTAGATAATTAAGGAAATGCTCTGTCTCTATGACAATTTATGTGCCGAATCACGAAGAGTAGTGACAAGTGGCAAATCACGTACAGCTAGTAGTGAATTAGTGATTATGAGAATTATGGGATAATAACGGATTAGGGAAACCGTGTGATCACGTATAGAGACTTATGTTTTCACTATGTTATTCTTTTCATTTGAAGACGCATTTTTTCTAATTGAGAATTTATTCTAGTGGTAATTTTCTAATTTAAGACAGAAATTTTTATCACATGTAGCTACGACGTCTTCTATGGTCATATATACACTTCTCAAAGGTCGCGGCCATATCTCTAAATATATATATATATAAAGCTCTGTTTATCTTCTTCACTCAAATCATTCTCTCTTCTCTTCCTCAACTTTAATTCCTTCTTCTTCTTCCAAATTCCAAACCATGGCAACGTGCGTGCATCGACACATCCCGAACCGGAAATACCCAAGACGATGACTGCCGGTTCTATTGTATCAAGAATTTCTTGCGACCCGGTTACTCTGTAAACCGGAAGATCCACACCCAAATCGAAGATGATGTCTGGATCAAGAGGCTTGAAGAAGCCAAATCCGATGTTGAACAAGAACCCATTTTGTCAAACTACTACTACGCTTCGATTACATCGCATCGATCATTAGATTCTGCTTTAGCTCACATCCTCTCCGTAAAGCTCAGCGATTTAAACCTCCCAAGCAACACACTCTTCGAATTGTTCATCAGCGTTTTAGAAGAAAGTCCTGAGATTATCGAATCGACGAAGCAAGATCTGATAGCAGTTAAAGAAAGAGACCCAGCTTGTATAAGCTATGTTCATTGCTTCTTGGGTTTCAAAGGCTTCCTCGCTTGTCAAGCTCATCGGATAGCTCATAAGCTCTGGAAACAGAACAGAAAAATCGTAGCTTTATTGATTCAGAACAGAGTATCGGATGCTTTCGCCGTCGATGTTCACCCGGGAGCAAAGATCGGAAAAGGGATTTTGTTAGACCATGCGACGGGCGTGGTGATCGGAGAGACGGCGGTGGTTGGAGACAACGTTTCGATTATCCACGGTGTGACGTTGGGAGGAACACACAGAGCGGTGATCGGCATACAAAGATCGGTGATGGAGTTTTCATTGGAGCTGGGACTTGTATATTGGGAAATATTACAATCGGTGAGGGTGCTAAGATTGGATCGGGGTCGGTGGTGGTTGAAGATGTGCCGCCGCGTACGAAACGGCGAGATTGATTGGTGAGATAACAAAAGTGTTCTTTCTTCTAAGTCAATGTGTATTTCTTCTTTCTTGTAACTGATGAATCAAATCAGACTAATCTATGACTGGTTGCAATGTATTTTACCATTTGAATATCCCATCTTACAAACCCACTAAACCCATTTACAGAGAACAGCCTAAGATGATATATGATTCCGAAAGAGGAACAACTTCAAACATGTTGAATGGTGTCTTACTTGTGTTCTATTAGTTGTTTTGATAGATGTCCTTGTTAATTTTTTGGTTTGAATGATAAATTCAGTTCCAAGTAAGAATCATATATAACCAAAATTATAGAGCTGAGATGAGGCCCTTCATTTCCTACTGAAATTAGGAGCGCAAATCAATGCTTATATTATCTCTGAGGCTTTCTCATTTCCTCGTATATCACGAGATCTCCTCTTTTTTTCATGGATGATTTCATTTAGACTCTCAAATGCTTAACATTCTACCATCTCATAACAATCATAGTAAACGTGTTGTTGTAAAAATTAAGCTCATCGATCTTTAAGAAAAAACTAGAGATCAATTATCATCTGGAGATGAGTGTCGATTGTAATACTGTTTTCTTCCTTTGTTGATAACATGGCTTGTACATTGGGCCTTACGTGGACTGTTGAATGAACCACGTATTATGGAATATATATAAGCAGATGTTATTGGAGAGTATTAGTTGATTTACCTTTGATTGTTATATCTGATGTTCTTAAGACGTTGAAAACGGTGAGGGAACTCAACTGAATTTAGTTTATAACAATGGTTTAGTTTTGTGATCCTTTTGTCAGGTGTTTTAGAGAGTTACCCTTAATATGTATAATTTTTTTTTTATGTTCAATAGACCTTGAAATGGAGGTAACCATTGACTTAATTTGCAGTTTGCACCTACGTTAGAAGTTGTGGATGATGTGAACGAGACTCACAAAGATAATTTTCTTTCAGGAGCAATTGGAAATTCAAGGTAAATTCATTTTGATGGGTTATGGTTGAAGTTAGTGATTTTCATTTTTAGATGTTATTTGGGTACATTATATATTAACCCTTGATTAGCTCCAACTGCTGCAAATAATCTTTTTAAGTGCTGAATTGTTAGCTTCTTCGGTAAGTAATTTGGAGGCTAGTAGTCCAGCTGAAGAGAAGAAGGGCTCAAAATATCACATCGATAAATCTGCTGTTGCTGAGAACGAAGGGCTCAAAGATCGTGTTGATGTAACTTCCGAATTAATGGCAGTTCAAAACGGTAATTTCAGGTCTTGGTTGACTATAGTTTTTCTTCTCTACAATCACATGTAACTGGGGTGTGTCATTTAACTTGTAAATTGCTGAATCTGTGTAGAGAATGAGATGGGTACAAAGGACAAATGGTGGAAAGATGCTGATGAAGGCTACTAAATATAGAACTGAACCACATTTGATGTTTTGTTATTAATGTGTGTGTAGTATCGTGTTTTGTTTGAATGAATGGATGGCTGAATGTAGAATAGCAAGATTTGGCTTAAGAGACTAGTGACTCTCAGATTTTGAGTTTTATAAGATTTTTGAAAACCCGCTTTTTTGCATATCATACTGTAAAGTGGTGAGAACCCGTTTGATTTTTTTTGAATTGGATTGAATAAGACGAGAGGTCAGAAAGTTTCCAGGTCGAGTTTGTTGTTTTGTTGGTTAAAGATCTAGTTCCAGGATATCATAGGTCAAGTAAATTGTTGACTATAATCATAGGTTGCTATCTGCACATTTAGACCGATTTTGACAGATAGTTGCCTTTATCTTTTGTAGCTCCTGGTGTTGATCATAGATTGTCCAATATCCCTGCTTTCTTGAGTTTGATATTTTTGCGCTTCTTTTAATTTAGACTACTTTTGAGTAGTTGGACTTTGGATCCCATCTTCTGTAGCCGTTCCCCATGAATAGGGGTTTTCAGTTTCAAAATAATGTTGTTTTTTTACCAATACAGAAGGAATTATATTTTGTTTTATACATTGTAGAAACTCAAAACTATCAACAGCTAATGCAACTGGTAGTCAGTAAGTAATTATCGTTTCGAAGTAGGTTTGTTATGCATTGTTTTGAGGCTATTAAAGCTTTGTCTAACGGTCTGCATGTTCTTTACTCATGAATCAAACTCAGCTCCATCATCACCCGTGGATAGTTTCAGATCTTTCATCAAAAGACGACATTGGGCCCTCAGGGTTTGTGACCTTTTCGATTCTTCAACACCAATTATTGATACCTAGTCTATGTTTTGACAGATTTGTTACAATCTTTGATTTCAGGAATGGGAAAAACAGGGCTACCACCATTGATAAGAAAAGGAGGGGAAAGCTAAGCATGATAAGGTAGTTTATAGAGTGTGTGAAGTAATAAGCTATAGATATTAATGTTGTGATTGATTGGCTTTTCCTTCTCTCTGTGATCAGAGAGATTCACTGAGAGCCTTAAACTTGTAGATTGTTGTCTAATTAGTTGGTTATAGGAATATTATAGAACTGAACCACATTTGATGCTTTGGTATTAATGTGTGTGTAGTATCGTGTTTTGTTTGGATGAAGGGATGGCTGAATGTAGAATAACAAGATTTGGCTTAAGAGACTAGTGACTCTTAGATTTGGAGTTTTATAAGATTTTTGAAAATCTGCTTTTTTGCATATCATATTGTAAAGTGACGAGAACTCGTTTGATTTCTTTGAATTGAATTGAATAAGACGAGAGGTCAGAAAGTTTCCAGGTTGAGTTTGCTGTTTTGTTGGTCGAAGATCGAGTTCTAGGATATCCTAGGTCGAGTAAATTGGTGACTATGATCATAGGTTGCTCTCTGCACATTTAGACCGATTTTGACAGATAGTTGCTTTTATCTTTTGTAGCTCCTGGTGTTGATCATAGATTGCTCAATATCCCTGCTTTCTTGAGTTTGATATTTTTGCTCTTCTTTTAATTTAGACTACTTTTGAGTAGTTGGACTTTGGATCCCATCTTCTAGCCGTTCCCCATGAATAGGGGTTTTCAGTTTCAAAATAATGTTGTTTTTTTACCAACACAGAAGGAATTCTATTTTTTTTATATACATTTAGAAACTCAAAACTATCGACAGCTATTGAAACTGGTAGTCAGTAAGTAATTATAGTTTCGAAATAGGTTTGTTTTGCATTGTTTTGAGGCTATTAAAGCTTTGTCTAACGGGCTGCGTGTTCTTTGCTCATGAATCAAACTCAGCTGCGACCCGGTGGTAACTCATCTGCATCTTCTTCTTCCAAGCTCAAGAAGAATAGGAAGGGAGAAGCGGTGGAAGGTGAAGATGCGGCGAAGAAGAAAAAGATAGAAGAAGATGATTCTGACGTGGTGAATCATGATAAGGTAGTAATCTTTTCTTAGTGCTAAATATATTCTATTTGATTTGCTTTAAAAGCCTTTTTGTAAAGCCTTTCATCATAAATTGACTAATTTCCCCATGTTTTGATTTTGTTTGTGTTAGAGGAATGTTTGGTGGGACTTGAGAAATGTTCCAGTTCCAAAAAGTTTTTCTGCGGACCGGATGTATGAATTCATTGTGAAGAATCTGACAGAAAAAGGCTTCACTGGGCCGGTGAATGTAACGGCGGTTGTAGATTATCAAGACTCTTTTGTGCCAGACGGTATGAGGGAGAAGATTCAAATCGATATTGTCAGAGACTTCAATAATAATTTTTTTTGTCTTTTTTTTTTTTGTTTTTCTATGAAAAAAAAACAAAAAAAAAACAGATCAAGTAAGATTAATTTTTTTTTGTTTTAGGACCGCCAAACTCAAAAGATGATCAAACTGCATATCAAGGAATCAAAAAAAGAATAAGGAAGTGGCTTCTAGATGATCAACAGTGTTAGAATGTGATGCTCATAACCGGTGACAGCGGGTTCGGAGATCTTTTCGATGAATTGAAAGCTACCGGACACACCACTATGGTGGTTTTTCAAAAGATAGTAAGTCAACCTAGGTCTTCAGCTGTGATTAGGGAGACTGTGCAGATCTGTTGGAAGAAAGTGGAGGTCCTTTCTCGGTCTTCCAAGCAAGAAAGTGGAAAAAGAGATGGATCTTATTTCTCATTTCTATCAACAGTTTGTTGAGGCATTTACTTAATGTAACCATCGAAGAGAGACAACAAAGGCGTGATGAGATATTATCAACAAGGTTAAAATCATTTTCTTGCTTTTTTAGCATATATATGTATATCAATTCAAACATCTTTTGCACTTTTTGCATCACGATATGCTGCAGATATCATATGGCAGTTTATAAAATTCTTGGGGACAATGTTTCAATCTGAGTTTATTTGGTGTTGGGATAATTTCATATTGTGGATGTGAAAAAGGCATGCTTTGAATTAAGTCCCCTCTTACTAATGTGACAATGTCCTGTTTAAGATTTTCTAAAATGATACAATCACTCTTCCGGGATAAAATCGCACTGAAAGTTGTCAGTCTACACTGTGGCATCTTCAAATCGGCTTATAAGGTTTAGCGATCATGAAGCTATAATCAAACCCTACCAAGATTGTTGTCTACCACATCAAACCCTGACCGACAGAAATCGAAACTCCATATCTTCTCTCAACTTCCTTGACAGGATCGATTAAATGAGCATTTTTAATAGCATAGTATAGAAACAAACAATAAATCTATGGCGAAATCGTGAAGAAACAAAAACGAATGATTATTCAATGAGAGTATAATATATTTCACCCAGCTTCCAAAAATAAAAAAAAATACGAACTTTCCAGAAAAATAAAGTGATTATCCAAAACAGATTGAACCAATTTTAAAAATTGGCACTACCCTGACAGGAAAACATATAAAAAATCATAACTAAATTAGCGCTAAGAAACTCCATTAAAGAAAATAAGATTACGACCTGCAGAATCAACAAGAATTAACAAAATTAACGAAAAGGGTTTCACCTGAACTTTTCTAAAATCTCGATAATAATGATACATTATAAAAAAAAAAGGTGAATTGAATTTGTGAGTGCCACATGACTCAAGACTATGATTGTTCTTCCAGTTAAACAAGGAAACAGAATTGAAGCAAAGATTCTGAGTGAAGCAGAGTCTCTCAGAAAACAAATCAAATAGAAGGAGAAAACAAGTCAAACAGTCCAAACAAATCAAACAGAGTTTTTACACAATTAAATAGATTTTTTCAAACTGGTTTTACTAAAATTATACATTCAAAAGCAATATTTTCTTAAGAAGAAACAATAATCATTGTTTATAAAAATATCTAATATTTTCAAATAACGGTTGACGTTTAGAACCTAATTTATAACGTGTTATATCTTCGACAAAATTGGAACTCACAGTAAATCATATATTATGAAGTTTAAAGTCTAGATCTAGATACTGAAATTTGTATTCTAGTGGTTTGGATGAGTTTTATTGTCCTGTCACAATTCAGAATTAAAACTTGGTATAGAAACACTAATCCTTTAATGACCAACTATAATATCAAATACATCTACATTTTCTTAAATGGTATGGGAATTTCAAATTGAGCCAAGTAATTGTCGAAATTATAGCTCCATGTAACATCAGTAATGGGTAAAAGAATGTAAAAATAAAACTGTGAGAGCTAGAATTTGTGGCATTAGATGAAAGTCATATGGGTTCAGAGAAGAGAAAAGTACATAATGATACTTGTGAAGATGTTGGACAGAAGATACACATGTATTAGAACACCTATATAAGAACAAAGAAGGAAGTGATCACGTTTCTTTGCCCGTTTTTTAGTGAAACCAAAAAAGAGTTTAGTGAAAGAAAGAAGCTTTCAAGAAGATAAACTAGAAAAACTTTTGTTTTTGATTCCTGTTTTTCTCATTTTCCTTATAAAACCTGAGAGACTCTGTTTCACTCGGAGTCTTCACATTTTTTATTTTTATTTTTATTGAGTATTTTATTTTATCCAATTAAAGTCTGGTGTAGGACACTAAACATTTAATTTTTTTTTAAAAATTCTATAAATTACAGAATTTCCAAAAATTCAACTTCAACACATATATCTAAAAAACATTTAATGTATATTTTTGATGGAAACATAATAATATTACAGGGTGAGTTACAAAAATAACAAAGTAAGTTTTGATGGCACCACATTTACTCATATTCCCAACCGTTTAATTAAAAAACGATTTAAAGTTTATGGTTTAGGGTTTAAGGTATAATTTAAACACAAGCAATACCCATATATTATATGTAATCAGATTTTTTAAGAGCAAAATATTAATGGACCCAAAAGCTTGAATATTGGGTAGGAAACTCGATTCGGATACGAAGAAAGGCATATTAAATTTTTGCATGCAAGTCAATTTTAATGAAAGGACCACAATGATATTAGGTTTTGTCTTCTTCGTCCTATTATAATACAATTAATAATTAAACTTTTATGGTGGGCCCTAACCACTCAGCGATGATGTCCCTCTTTTGGGCTTATTCTCAGTGCTGGCTTCTTCCGTATGGGTCAATATATTTTTTTTTTTTATCGTTTTCGTATCTTTCACAAGTTGATTGCTTTTATTTTTTTACAATTATACATCATAACTATGCTTAAACTATACGTATCTTATTCGAATTTTTAGTACAATTTTCACCGCTCCATTTTGTTGTTGCTAATATTGGCTTCAATTATTTGATATGATGCTTGTAGCAGTTATATCAAAACATCCATTATAAGAACGAACACAAGGAAAAGGAAAACTTCAAAATTATTTTAATATGTTAATTATCACAAAATACAGAAAAAAAAGAGAGAGCATTATTCCATTTCTCGCCATGTTTAACGATCAAGAATTAACTCTCACTACTTTCATTTCCCCCCTCATCAAAATTTCTCGATGTTGTTTTGTTTCCACCATATATTATATATTATATGGACATACATGTCATATATATATATATATGCTAATTTATTTCTCTTGCCGATTATTTTATTTACCCCCGATCCCCCCATATGTACTTAAAACTCAATAGAAGAACTCCGACTAAGTCACTAGAACTCCGGTGGAGAAAATTTGGCCGGCGGTGTAAGGAGAAGTTGAGAATTTCGATCTACATCTCTCTTTCCTTTCATCATTTGCTATATGACTCGATCGACACTCTGTGCTGCAAAAGGCTTTTTCTCCTCTGAACAAAAAATGTATTCAATCAATACGAAATCGAGTGATACGACCATAGTATAAAACAAAACTTATATGTGCTCCCATTTATACCTGTAAATAAATATGTCTTGACCATGAAGTTTCTTCCTGCACAAGTAACATGAATTGAGGAAACCCAAACCCTGAAACTCCGGCGAGTTCTCTGGAGATTCCGTACTGACATCGACCACGAAAAGTCTTTCCCGACGATCTTCGTTGATCTTACTTGAGAAGCACTCATACCCATCTTTGTCATAAACCCTTGTACTACAAGATTTATTTGGCCCATGGTGACATGTCACCAACGTGTAATCCTCCTCGTCCATTATGAACATCTCCTCGTCTTCTCCGTCCGTGCTTCCTCCATGGTTCATGAACTGAACCGGATCAGACCGGCCGGATTGGTTCGGTTCCGATCTACAAACGCTCGTGATTCGACGAGTGTTTGAGTTCTCGAGGGCGGCTACAATCCCAAGACCAACGGAACCACCAAGATTGTCATCGTAGAATCTTTTTGAGCTGTTTCTTTGAGATATCTGAGGGAGAATCTTGAAATCGAGTGGGCTTTTAGGGCTCGTCATCAAGACGTCGAAGAAAGGAGACGCCGCAGATCGGTTGACACCGACTAGGAGCTCCGATATCTTTCCGATCATGGGATGGGTTCTTTTGGTAAGCATGATCTTGAGAGAAGGGTTTTGATCAGATTAAACCGAAAAAAACAAAACAAAAAGAAGAAGCATAAGAGGAGAGAAGGGAGAAGAAGAAGAAGCTTGGTGGTGTTTGTGAAACCTCCACAAATAAGAGATAGGAGAGAGATGTGTTATTTATGGTGGAGTTGGTAGGAGGGTTGAGAAACTTTACACTACCTTTTATTATTGCAATATTTACAATAAATCACGTGAACTATTCTTATTTAGCGAATAAAACCCTTACTCTTACTGTTTATCTTCAAAACAAAACTGCCATATAATAATCTAATGACGTAACAAGCCACGAAGCGTGTGAAGCTACTTAGAATCGAAATCTTTTGGATTTTTTAAAAATGAACGCTTACACAGGGAGAGCGAATTGAATAGCTCACCAGGTTATTATCAAAGAAACCAGAAGAGAGAAATAAATAAATTTGGTCTAATCAGTGTATTCTATTTAAATTTAGTATTTTATAAGTACATAAGTCATCAATTACCGTTCTAAAGATAGTCAAAATACTAAGCTATTAAAACGTTGACGCAAATATACCTTGGCATTTCTTGATACAAATAACAGTGTGGGTGACACGGTGTTAAACTGTAAGTACATAATATTATGCTAGTTTTTTTTTTTCCTAAAAATATGAGCACTTAATTTATTTAGTCATTACTCATGAGGTAAATAATAGCTCTCTAGTCATAAACTTCTTTTTTTTATATTTGATCACTACATCATCATAATTATTTTATAAGCTTAATTATGTTTACTATTAAGATCACATATAAAAAAAATTCCTCCTACAACTTATTCCACAAACACTAAGAGCCTAAGAGAGGATAGCTTTTGGTTTCGAAATTCTTACAACGTTATAACATTAGTTTCAATTGCATGCAATCACAATCATCCAGCGTCAAACGTTGTGTGAGCAGTTATGTCTAAACCAAACGCAACCATCTGTATTTGCCCAAACTTGTACATAACAGCAACACATGCATGTTTTCTTTGTTATTCAATAAAATAAAATTTAGTGGAGTGTTATATGTATAATCTGAATCGACATAAACCCAAAACAATGCTTATAATGATTTAGATTGGAAAGATTGATTTTTGAAAGAAAATCAAAGAAAAGTTAAAATACTGACATAAATTAATATAAGAGAGATAATAAAAACGAATATGAAGATGAGGTGCCAATGAAAGAGTGGTCCACACAGAGACAACCAATTTACTTTAGAAAATAGAAACCAAAACACAAAAAGTCGAGATCGACAATGTCGCCAATGGATCCCACAGGGATAATTAAAGAGGATTCGTTGAGCACTTTCATGAGATGTAGAAACGTGGCATTCATCAACAGCTACATTGTACCCTCCACTATTATTTGCTGACTCGGACCTCTGTTTTACTTTACTACAATATTATTTTCCTTTCTTTGTATGGTCCTATTCCCTACTAAGATGCCCTTATATATATATATATATATATATATATATATAAATCAGTTGTTTTTACAAACATATTATTAGAAATCATGATCACGGATCTTAGGATTTTAAAAACAACAATTTCTCTTAAAAAAAAAAGTAAGGGATGTTTTTTTTTTATTTACATCAAGTTAGGGATGATCTAACCGAAAAAGAACTTCTCATCTGATTTTATTTAAAACTCTCTCAACTATATTTTATGCATTAAAACCTTCAAAAGATAAAATAATCCTCCGTCAGCAAAAACGTCAAAATCATAAACGATTTCCATCAACAACGTTTGTTTGATGGAAAAGAAACATGTGTTTGAGCTTCAGGTAAATATGACTCACAATTTTAGTTTCTTGAGTGTTTAGGAAACTATTTTAATCTTCACACAATTTATAAAACAACGTAGGTATTTTAATTTTAAAAATATCCTTTTAAATAAATAAAAAATCAGTGAAACTCTTTAAACTAGAAGTTTGGATACAAACGTTGTTTGATCTAATGATTAGATCAAACTCTTTAATTTTGATTTTTTGTCTACAACCTAGTCAATCCTAAAAAAAACCTAATTAAATAAGATATTGGATAACTCATTAATCATTTTTCACCGTTCCATACAAGTAAATATATACTACATATAAGTATAGTTCGTAAAAAACACTTCAACTATCCGACAGTTTTCCGCATAAATATTCAATGCAAAAACTTGAATTCTATCTTTTTAGTTCATAAAACCAAAATATTAGTTTTTAATATAAAAATAAGGACCAGTAGTTTTATCCAAAAAGAAGTACGCGATAATGATGTATGAGATTTGAATAAGTAATGAAATGATAGAATTAAATCTTTAAAATAAACGTTTTTATATTTGTTTTAATTCTCACCTTAGTTATCTAGTCAATCCTAAAAATCGATTTAATTGAGATATTAAACAAACTAATCTAAAAAAAAACAGTAGGTTATTGTTCCATCAAAACCACTATAAATATAGTTCATCTAAAACCCTTCAAAAGCACTTGTTTTCTCCTGTAGAAACACAACACTAAGTTATAAAAATGAAACACTTCACTTGTTCTTCATCCTCATTAGTTCATTCTCTTTGGCTAACTCAGCCATTGTCTCTCATGATGAACGAGCCATCACCATTAATGGATAACGCCGAATCCTAATTTCAGGCTCCATTCATTATACACGAAGCACGGAAGCACTGCTGATGTAACTACTAACACTTAACACACAACTATTTCATATGTTTCTTCTTGCACAAGAAATATATATATCCATTTAATTAATTTTTCGTGGCTTTTGGCTGTAGATGTGGCCTGATCTGATCTTATGTTTGTGTGGTTGCACAATATGCCCAACATGGAATTGAGAACGGTTAACCCTAGTTTCATGGTATAACCCAAACTTTAATTAGATAATTCTTATATTGTCGGATTTTTTTTTTTAATAAATGTTTTCGTGAAATCCCATTATGCAGAATGAAATGCAAAATTTTACTACAAAGATCGTAGAGATGATGAAGGAAGAGAAGCTCTTTGCGTCACAAGGCGGTCCAATCATCCTAGCTCAGGTATGCATTTATAATTTTTTAGGATGTTATGGCGGAGTTTTATGGTCCTTTAGCGCCCGAGCTGGCCCATTGGACCCAGAATCAGCCTTTATATTGATATAAAGAGGATATTTTTTATGTCATCAAAAACGTTTTGATGTTCATATGTTCTTTCCTCTATATTTTAGATCGAGAACGAGTACGGGAACGTGATCTCATCGTATGGAGCAGAGGGTAAGGCCTACATTGACTGGTGTGCCAACATGGCTAACTCTCTAGACATCGGTCGGTGTTCCATGGCTTATGTGCCAACAACCCAACGCTCCTCAGCCTATGATCGAGACGTGCAATGGATTCTACTGTGACCAGTACGAACTGACCAACCCGAGCAGCCCAAAGATGTGGACAGAGAATTGGACCGGATGGTTCAAGAATTGGGGAGGCAAACATCCTTATAGAACCGCTGAGGATCTTGCTTTTTCAGTTGCTAGATTCTTCCAAGCCGGAGGAACTTTCCAGAACTATTACATGGTCAGATTTAGTTCATTTATATTCGTTATTATGAGTAACCAATCTTTTTTAACATTTTCTATTTATTGTTTAATGTGAAATTTTACAGTACCATGGTGGTACTAACTTTGGAAGAGTCGCTGGAGGTCCATACAGCACCACTTCATATGATTACCATGCTCCTCTTGATGAATACGGTATAAATTAACAACTTCACACTTTTTCTTATAAATACACAAATCGCTTAAAAATGTCGGGAAAATACGGTCTTGAAGTGTATATATATATTCAGGTAACTTGAACCAGCCGAAATGGGGTCACTTGAAACAGCTACACACAGTGTTAAAATCCATGGAAAAATCGCTGACTTACGGCAATATTTCAAGAATCGATCTTGGCAACTCCATCAAGGTTAAACCCCCGGTCCTGTTTCCTTATATTGTATATTTGACGCTATCATTAATTAACATGTTTGTTGTATCTCTAAAAAGGCGACGATTTACACAACAATGGTAGGATCGAGTTGCTTCATCGGTAATGTGAACGCAACTGCAGATGCTTTAGTCAACTTCCAAGGGAAAGACTACCACGTACCGGCTTGGTCCGTCAGTGTTCTTCCCGACTGCGATAAAGATGCTTACAACACTGCAAAAGTGAACACTCAAACATCGATCATGACCGACGACTCTAGTAAGCCAGAGATGCTGCAATGGACCTGGAGACCGGAGTCCGCTCAGAAGACCATTCTTAAAGGCAGCGGAGATCTCATTGCCAAAGGTCTTGTAGACCAAAAAGAGGTTACAAATGATGCTAGTGCTATCTTTGGTACATGACTAGGTATATCTATGATCCAACATATATTTACCTAGACCAACAATATCTTGCAATGATTGTACTGTTCTAAGTGATTTGTGCACTATGATTTTAATATGGGGTTTTTATTATGGTTCATCTCGACAAGAAAGTGTAAGAATTATTTGGATCACATATGTATTAATTAAATGTGTTAGGGTCATCATATAAGTAACCTAAATTAAGTGGTCAATTATATAATAAAGTAAAAGGTTAAAGGGTATAATTGTTATGAAAATAAACATGTGTGATACGTTTGGTAATTTAATTTGATGACGGGAATTAGAAATTGTTTTCTTTATAATGGTCCCAAACAACTAACGAGAAATCTGAAAAATCTCATCAACGAGACTGAGCCATAGAGGGTTTCTTTGGAAGATCCATTCAAATCATTCTTTTCACATGGATTAAATCGTAGACTGTTATGTAAGGTAACATGGATTTATAGGTTTATGGAATCATAAACATCTTTCAATTATCGAGCACCATGTTTAGTTTATGTTTGGTAATCAGGTTTATATTAGTATTCGGAATTTGTGGTTGTTTAGATCTATTTTTAAATTTTCATGGTTAGATCAATTTTTGAAAAATTCGGCCGTCAATTTTGTGCGAAAATCGTTGTTCGATATTCGGCGTGCAAATTTTATGCGATAATCGTTCATTATATGATATTGACTCTGAAATTTTGTGCGATAATTTCATTCTACGATATTCGACCGTCGAAATTTGTCGATAATCGTTTGTTGATAATCGGCGTCATTTTGTGCGTTTAGTTCACAAATCGGGCATATGAAAAGTCGAGGCATCACGAAAAGACGTCAGAGTTGGAATAAACATGTGGATGATAAATCGATCCAAAGATAGTTTTCAGATTAGTATTATTGTCGGTGTTTGATTATTACAAAAAGTATCCTTAGCGTTAATATTCTGTCGACTTGATGATGTTGCACTTGATATCTTGAGATGGATTATCTGACAATTTGTTTATAATTTATTATTGGTTTGTTTAGTTAAGTGATCTTGAAATTTGTTATTTTTGTATCAGCGAATTTTCTTCTGATATCGAGACTTGGGTTGATTCAACTTCTGGTCCCTTCAGGAGTGGAAAAGTAAAGTTAAAGTATGCTTGGGTGTATGGATCTTGACCTCATTAAGGATGGAGCAACCCACTTCTCTACGATACCACCTTCTGGTATAAGGCGGTTTATGAGAAGTGGGAGCGTTCTCGCATTGATCTAATGATCATTATGGACACCATTTCAGAAATCTTTAGAGGTGATGAGGAGATCAAAGATCTCAAGCAGTTTCTTCTGAGATGGATTTGCGTTTTGGCGATAAGGCGAAATAAGCATGCTTTTGCATTTTTCCAGGTATCCGCAAAGGAAACATAAGGGAGTACATTTTGGAGATGTCTAATATTGTTTAAAGCTAAAGACAAAACTGAGCTTCGGAGGAAGTGCTCATATTTTTTGTTTTGAACTCTCTTCTCAGTGAAATCCGATTCTGACACAAGAAGGAGAAATGGACCCTTAATGAGCTCATTTCATGTTGTGTGCAAGAGGAGACATGATGAAACAAGAAAGATCTGAAAGTGCTCATATGGTTAACACCTCTGGTTCGAGGGCAAAGAAGAAAAATTGAGGTTGTTAAGAATGATCTTCTTAAAGGTCAACTGAAGCGGTAAGGTTGATGATACACTTCTTTTGTAAGAAATTGGACATGAAGAAGGGCAAAGTATCACGCTTGGCGTGGAAAGAAAGGTAGTTTCCTTGCTGTATGCTCTTGAAGTTAATTTAGTTGAAGTACCTAAAAACACTTGGTGGTTAGACTAGTGCAACAACTAATCGTGTTTCACTACGAGGGTTGTGCAAGCCAATCTTGAAAGCGCATTTATGTGGCTAATGGGATTCGATATGGAGGCAATTGCACATTTCATACTGTTTTTAGTCTTGGTGTTTTTGGATTTGAAAGACACTTTTTGTTACGTCATTTAGACGAATTTGGTTTAGTTCTTATTTGACAAATCTGGTTATTAACATGGAAAAACTACTTTGTCTTTAAATTCAGTTATAATTGGGACTGGTACACTTCAGAAAATCACAGTCTTTATATGCTTGACACTTAGATTCTCAGATGAAAGTTTAAATATTGAGACAAGGTACAAAACGAAAAATCGAAAATGCATTCGAGGAACTGCAGCACAAATGCCTAGGTCACATTTCTAGAAATAGAATTGGCGTCTTGTGTCGAGATGGTATTTTGAGTTACATTGACTTTACTGTGAAGTCATTGGAGTGCATTAAAGGAAAACAGTAAACATAAGAAATCGGTGCATATGAGCTACAAAGTCCTTGAGTTGATACATACGGATATTTGTGGACTTTTCCTACGGCATCTTGGAATGGTCAATATTTTATATTATTCATGGCGATTAATCTCGATATGCATATTTATTCAAAAATCGAGTCTAGGCGTGTTCAAAAAGTTTAAGTTGAGAACCAGCTTGAAAGAAAAATAAAGTTTGTCGGATCGAGTGGTGGTGAATCGGTGCAGGTTCGAGTGAACAACGTCGGACCATTTGCTAAATACCAGAAAGTGTGGAATTGTCCCACTGATATGGATCTCGCATGAATGGAGTTTTTGAAAGAGCGAAACCACTCTTAAAGATATGGTAAGGAGTATGATTTGTTTTCATATCTAGAAACTAAAGGAGAAGCTGAGCTTACATTCTTAATAGAATACCAGTAAAGCAATTACAAAACACCTTATGAGCTTTGGGAAAAACCCGATCAAAGCATTTTTATATGGAGATGTCCGAGGCTATGCCTTATAGGCCATATGAAAAGAAATTGGACTCTGGAGTTACTTTATTGGTTACTCGAGCGATCGAGGCTATAAATTTTATGATCCCATCCGAAGAATATTTTTGAGGCAAGACACCACGTTCTTTATGGATAATGAATTTGGGGGAAGAAATAAAGTTAGAAATATCATCTTTGAGGAAGAGTCGGTTTCAGCTGTTAATCCGATTCAGATAGTTGCTTTTGATAAAGCATATTTGAAACCTCAAAATGTACTGAGATTCTTCAAAATGCGATGATATCGGACATGAAGCAAATTCAAAATCCTCGAGAATTGGTACAACGAAACAAATGCCTTTCGGCGATCCACTAGAAAGAAGAAATCTATTTCGGATGATTATATAGTGTTTCTTATGGAGCAAAGTAAAGTCAAACCCATTGAAAGATGACCACACGACTTTTGTGAGTATGGGTAGTTCAATTCAGAAAAGTGGGTTAAAGGTATGGAAGAAGAGTTTTAGTCGATCTTGAACAATAAGGTTTGGGACCTTGTCGAGTTACGGAAGGACAAACCCATTGGTTGCAAATGGATATTTAAGACGAGAGGACTCAGTGGTAATGTCAAAGGTATAAGGCTCGTCAGTTCTAAAGTATACTCGAGAAAGAAGGAATTGTATAAAGAAACCTTTTCAGGAATCTTTTAGGACAATCATGGCTCTTGTTGCACATTATGATTTAGAGCCGGATGGATGTAAAGACAGCATTTCTCAATGGAGACATTGATGAAACAATTTATATGGAGCAGAACACTTTGTATCTCATGATTCGAAGAAAATGGTATGCTGAAGTTAAATAAATCCATATATGGGCTTAAAAGCTTCTCAATAATACCACAAATTTCATAAAGTAATCATCTCATTTGGTTTTGAGGTGAATTTGGTTGAAGATTGTGTATATCAATTCGTGAGAAAACTTATTTTTAGGTTATATGTCGATGACATATTGCACTAATGACATCAATATGTTGCATGAAACCAAAATTTTCTTAAGGATAATTTTGAAATGAAAGATCTTGGTGAAGCATCTTTTGTCTTAGGAATCCAGATTATCCGAGATCGAAATCAAAGAATTCGAGATTGTCACAAAATTATATTGATAAAGTACTTAAAAGATTTGGCATGCATGATTGCAAGAGAGGGGACACCCACATCGAAAGGAGCAAATTTTGTCTTAGTCGTGCCAAAAGGAAATTTAGAAATTCAATCAGATTCATATCGGCCGTAGGAAGTCGATGAATGCTCAGTTTATGCGTCGGATATAGCGTACATTATTGGAGTTTTAGGCGGATACTTAAGTAATCAGGTTTGGACCATTGGAAAGTAGCCAAAAGGGTCATGAGGTACTGCGAGCAAAGGATTATATGCTTCACATATCGGAGATCGGATAATTTGGAGATCATGGGTATTCGATTCGATTTTGGGGATCGAAGATAGCGAGAAAATCTACGTCGGTTATGTATTTCTACTGGTGGTGGATTTCATGGCGTAGTCTTGAAACAATCACTAGCTTCTCCACCATGGCAAAATTTGTAGAGTTTTGAGGCATCAATCAGGACTTTGAATTTTGTCATTAGTGCGAAGAAATTGAAAGACCACTTAAGATTTATTGTGATAAGTCAATTTGTTTTGTACTCAATAAATATAGAATGCGACGTCAAAGTTTATTGACATTAAGTTCTTAGTTTCGAGAGGATCGAGTGGAGACATTTATAGAACATAGAACAATCCATGGTAGGCGATCCTCTTACAAGGTATTCCACAGGTCTTTCATGAGCACTCTTTCGAATGGGTGTTTTAGTGTTTGAGGATCATTTGGTTTTGGTGAATTTGTCCTTTTGTGTTTTTGGCTTGTGTTAGACACATTTTCGATCAGAAATAAAGTTTCATTTTTAGGAACTCGTATAATAAAGTTGATTGATCTCATTAAAGGACCGGTTGAGAATCATGTATTGACCACTTCATGTGATTTTCATGCCACACTTTTCATAATTGATCTATGTCATTTGTATACTTTTTTTGAGTATGGAAGATTTAGTTATCTTTATATATACGAAAACCGCCATTCTCCAGTGTTGTAGTCGATGGGCGAGATTGTCATCTTTATAAGATATGATGACAATTTTGAGCTCATAAAGTCTATCACATTTTTCAGGAATACATATATGATCCAGTGGGAGATTGTAAGAATTATTTGGATCACATATGTATTAATTAAATGTGTTATGGTCATCATATAAATAACCTAAATTAAGTGGTCAATTATATAATAAAGTAAAAGGTTAAAGGACATAATTGTTATGAAAGTAAACTTATGTGTGGATACATTTGGTAATTTCTAATTTGATGACGGGCCGAATTAGAAATTGTTTTACTATATAAACGGGTTATGGTCCCCAAAGTAACCCTAACGAGAAATACAGAAAAATCTCTGCATCCCATCAACAGAGACCTAAAGCCATACAGGGTTTGCTTTGGAAGATTCATTCCCAAAATCATTCTTTCACCATGGATTCATCAGGTACGCTTCCGCTTATGTTATTCATCAGAGGCTAACATGGATTTATAGGTTTATGGAATCATAAACATCTTTCAGAAAGATCCACTCTGGAGCCGAAACATGACGCTACGAGTTCACAGCAATGCCCATGTTCTTCATGCTTACGTCAATGGAAAATACATCGGTAACCAATTCGTAAAGGACGGGAAATTCGATTACAGATTTGAGAGGAAGGTCAATCTCGTTCACGGGACTAATCAGATTTCACTTCTCAGCGTTTCCGTTGGACTACAGGTAACATGTGAAGCCATAGCTTTTTATGATAATTTTTGTCCAAAATATCTTGTGACAACTGAAGTTGTGGTCTCTTATGTTTTAGAATTATGGAGCTTTCTTTGGGAGCGGTCCGACTGGAATCAATGGTCTTGTGTCCTTAGTCGGATACAAAGGAGAGGAAAAGATCGAGAAGGATCTATCAGAGCATCAATGGGACTACAAGATTGGTATGAATGGATACAACAACAAATTTTTCAGCACAAAATCTGTTGGTCACCTCAAATGGGCAAACAAAAAGCTTCCTACTAGTCGGATGTTGACATGGTACATGGTCAGTATCAGTTAAAACTTTCAACAAAAAATCATTTGATTCCTCAAATGGACGGTTTCTTACAATGAAATGTTATCTCTTCAGGCAAAGTTCAAGGCTCCTCTTGGTAAAGAGCCAGTTATTGTGGACTTTAATGGTCTCGGGAAAGGTGAGGCTTGGATCAACGGTCAGAGCATTGGACGTTACTGGCCGAGCTTTAACTCTAGTGACGATGGTTGCAAAGACGAATGTGACTACCGTGGGGAGTATGGTAGCGACAAATGCGCTTTTATGTGCGGCAAACCAACTCAAAGATGGTAACAACGGTTCCTTTATTACTTTCATCAAAAAGTGTTGACTTATTATAATCAATAGCGGTTCATTACTATGATATGGCGGAACTCTTGTAGGTACCATGTTCCACGATCGTTCTTGAACGCGAGCGGACACAACACAATCACTCTATTCGAAGAAATGGGCGGTAACCCGTCCATGGTGAACTTCAAGACAGTCGTGGTCGGAACGGTTTGTGCCAGGGCTCATGAACACAACAAAGTGGAGTTGTCCTGCCATAACCGGCCGATCTCAGCTGTTAAATTCGCGAGCTTTGGAAATCCGGTGGGGCATTGTGGGTCATTTGCGGTTGGTACGTGCCAAGGAGACAAAGATGCTGTGAAGACCGTGGCTGAAGAGTGTGTTGGGAAACTCAACTGCACTATCAATGTGTCTTCCGACACGTTTGGCTCTACTTTGGACTGTGGAGATTCACCTATAAAATTGGCCGTGGAATTGGAATGCTAGATTAGATCTTAGCTCTAGCTAGTGATTGCAATAATTTTCTTAAATAATTTAGATCAATCCTTTAAATAATGTCGTACTTGTTTTTGATCTATCAGGCTTTTTTAGATGGATTTGGATTTAGGATTATGGAAATAAATATTATGATCGAATAAAATTTTCTTTTAGTTAAATATTTTCCCTTGGGATGCTTATTTCTATGACCTTTTTAATAAACGACACTACAATATATGTTTCTCTGTTCTGTTACGAAAGAAGTCTCTCGATGAAGATCACAAGAATTCACCTATTAGGCTATCACATTTTCTAACACTATCCACATTTTACATCAACACTGACCACAAATTTGTATGTTTCGTATTATCTATACACATTTCAATATCTATTACCATTAAAATGTATATAAATTCTTACTACTACTTTGATTTTTTCTTTGTATCCTAAGCATATTACTCATTTGCATTCTTAGTTTTCTTTTTATTTCCATTTGTTGCCCTAATTTAAAATTCATTCCAAAGATTTTTGGGGAAAAAATATTGATGTTAATGAGTTAATTGATAACAAATGAGATCTTTATTTGAATAATGATTCTCTTAGCTAGGGATTAAACTTTCAAAATATTAAAAAGATTAAACTTTCAGATTATATATATATATATATATATATATATATAATATTAAAAATCTTGTTTTGCCTAGTGTAATATATTGGGAGTAGATCATAAAAGATGTTGTTTTGGCCTATTATAATTCTCATTTTCAAATTATCTTGAATACATGAGTACTTTTAAGAAATAAACTTTTAAAATGAATGAATATTTAAACCTGTCATCATGGTTCAAAACAAAACAAAAACATCTCAAAAATGATTTACTAATCTAGAAATTTCAGAAAGTGTGCCAAGAGGATTAGGTAAAGACCCGATCCGAACCCGTTTAAGAGACTAAAAAGACCCACCCGGTAGAGCGTTCTGGAACACTTGCTGCAATAAAAAGAGGGGAGTCATGTGTTTTTAGTCTATCTTGCAATTTTTAGGGTTTTATCCTCCGAAAGTCTCAACCTTTTTTCTCTTATCCTCAACAAGGTATCATCACTCTCTTCTCTTTTACTTACCCACTCTCGCTCTTCACTGTCTATTAGGATTCTAGAAAAGGTTCACAGCGAGAATTGAATACAAAGGTTTGAACTTTGGGCGGATAAAGTAATTGGGTTTGCTCAATAGTAGTTGGGTTTTTCCGGAACATTTGGTGAATCTGGGAGAAATCTTCATTTCTGCTTATTTTGTTTTCTCTGTCTCAATTCCTACTAATTTAAAGTTTATGCGTGTTTGATGGATAGCAGAAATGGCGGCTACGCAACTTACAGCATCACCAGTGACTGTGTCAGCGAGGAGCTTAGCCTCGCTGGAAGGTCTAAGAGCTTCAAGTGTCAAGTTTTCTTCTTTGAAACCAGGGACCCTTAGGCGGAACCAGTTCCGTCGTTTGGTTGTCAGAGCTGCTTCTGTTGTTGCTCCTAAGGTACTTACTCTCATCTTTGTGTCTATCCTTTATTGTTTCGTAAGTTGGGCTGTTTTTATGTGAAACTCATCTAGATTTTAGATTGATGTTTGTATGTTTAACTAATTCATTTGATTGATTTGGCCATTCGTTTGTGTGTTACACAATCATATCTACTGATGTCAAAAGAAACTAAGCTTTAGATGCTTCTAGCTTTTCTTTTGCAAGCTTGGTTTGTATCTTAATGGTGCCTTGTGGGACATTTGGATATGTTTCTTCTCGTTTAGTTTTGACTTATAAATTTCTCTGTTTTGTTTTGGTTATTTACAGTATACTTCAATAAAGCCATTGGGAGATCGAGTGTTGGTGAAGATCAAGGAGGCAGAGGAAAAGAGTCTAGGAGGTATCTTACTTCCATCCACAGCTCAAACAAAACCTCAAGGAGGTGAAGTCGTTGCTGTGGGTGAAGGAAGAACTATTGGGAAAAACAAAATTGATATCACTGTCCCTGTAACAGCCTCGCTACCCTTCAAGCCTTCTATTTTTATTTGCTTCGTTGTTTGCTAATAAATTTATCTGAAATGCTTTCTTCTTTCTCCTGATGCAGACTGGAGCGCAAATTATTTACTCCAAATACGCAGGAACTGAGGTGGAATTCAATGATGTGAAGCATCTCATTCTTAAGGAAGATGATATTGTTGGCATTCTTGAGACAGATGACATCAAAGATCTTAAACCTTTGAATGACCGAGTCTTTATTAAGGTTCGTCTCAAGTGCTTACCTTCATCATCTTAAATATTGTTTTTGCACGCAAGAACAGTGATAACTTCTGTTTTGAACTTTATGAGTTTAGGTTGCTGAGGCAGAGGAGAAAACAGCTGGAGGGTTGTTGTTAACCGAGACTACCAAAGAGAAGCCTTCTATTGGCACGGTAAGTGCATATGTGATATCATGTCCATCCTGGGAATCTGAGACTTCCTTATTACATTGATGTATTTCTCAGTTCATACACAAGTTATAATAATACATATTCTCCTCTTCATTTTGTGGCAGGTGATAGCAGTTGGACCTGGTTCCCTAGATGAGGAAGGTAGCGTTAAGCCACTACCAATATCGACCGGAAGCACGGTTCTGTACTCCAAGTATGCTGGTAACGACTTCAAGGGCAAAGATGGTTCCAACTACATTGCCCTCAGAGCTTCAGATGTGATGGCTATACTTTCTTAGTTATGTTACATCTCTGCAACCTGCAACTTGTATCCCAATTGTGGAAAAAATTTTCGTAAACGGCCTGAGCATAATTTGGAATAAAGACGAGTTTGGAAACACGATTGTTATTTTTTTCCTGATCTCATGTTGTCCCTTCTCTAACTTTGACTCGCATAGCATTTTGCCATTTTGGTTACAAACGGTTTTAAACTGATCAGTTAACTTGGTAGAAACTGTGACTCGCATCAAATAAATTCTTCTGGTAAACTTAGTGGAAGATATTTTACAGGTAAATGCTCTACAGTGCCCAGTGGAAACTAGAGACGTGCTATAAAAGAGCAGTTATATTACAAAACGAAGAAAAAAGAATCTTTGTCTGTGAGAGATCTTCTGCCTTCACCGGTTAAACGAGGTGGCTGAGGTATCATCATAATGACCTCTCCAAGCATTGCCACTATCACCGCCACTACAAGCTTGATTAGTAATTGGTACACCCGCAAAGTTCCCATCCAAGCTCATCTGTTGAACCTCAGCTGATGAAAGGATCTTAATGCTCTGAACACAGTTCACGAATTCCCTGCAGAAATCAAGATTTTAAAGGTTATCAAAAAAAGAAAGGAACTTCTAACGGTCTGATGTGTGAATGTAATTGCTCTTTACTTACTCCCATGGATCATCGCCGACGAGGAGGATGTCGTTTTCATGATCAACATAAACAAGTTTCCAGTCTGATGTTTGCGGATCTTCAAGCTGTCCTTCGATCCCAAACATGCGCGCTAGATCATTCCTTAGCTCATGGTAACCTCCGTAACGGTTGACGTCTATTGATCTCCCCACTGAACCTCGCTTTTGCACCTGTAGAATAATTTACAACATTTGTCAAACCAAAAACATAGTCCAAATTTTAACAAGCAGGGGAAAAATTGAACCTTTGTATAAGTTCGCATTCGCTGAGTCTGAGCTGGCCACAATCCACCACCCAGAACTCCGGCATCGTTGACAGCTAGATCGTTTGAAATGGCGGGCACATTGGGGACACCAAAAGATTGAGTTCTTACAGCTGAGGTAGACATCTCTGTACCAATGTCATTTGTCACTCCTCCATAGTTTGAAAGCATGTTCTGGAGATCTTTCTGGGAGTCGTATCCCCTCGAGAGCAACGTGTCAGGAACAAAGCCATTATCAACATTAGCTCCTCCGAGCAAGCTGTTCCTGGAATCACCGTCAAGGCCAAAAGTTGGAGCCAAGAAATTCTGTTGTCTGTTGTTGTCGCCTCCATCTAAACCATAAGAATTTCCAGAGGCAGATGCTTCTAGATGATGATCCGTCAAACTAGCTTTGGACTTTTGCTGACTCACGAGTTCTTGTTTCAGCCTCATATCGGATTTGTTGTAAAGATCCTGAACAAGATTACCAGACATATCAGTCGCTGCATCAGGTATCAAGATCGCTGGCCCGCTTTGACTTCTGTTGAGAAAGCCTGAAGAAGAGATCTGACAGTTGTTGGTAGAAGGCGAGGTTGAAGAGGAAGGTGCATCTCCTCCATCTGTGATGCCTGAATAAGCTTTGACCCCTCCTCCAACAGGTGGGTTTTGTTTTTCCTGAGGCCGGCTCACCAGCATTTGAGGTGGTTGCAATGTCGATAAGCCGTTGTTAGTGCAGGACGACAGAAACTGATGACCTTGAGAGAGAGCAGGCAGCTGTTGCAACTGCTGGCTTTGCAATTGATGGTGTGGTAACTGAGACTGCGGCGAAAGAAATTGCTGCTGCTGCTGTAATCTCTGCAACAGCTGAAACTGTAAATGCGGCTGTTCCAAGAGACTCTGCTGGAATATCTGTTGGGCCTGTGCCTGGTGAACTTTCTGCTGCAAAAGTGTTTGCTGATTCTGCCCCTTGAGACCAGGAGGCTGCTGCTGTTCTACTTGTCGTGGAAACTGCGTCTCTTGCGGCGATACAGACATCAGATTTGATGATGGCTTGCTGGTTTCAATTACACTACTCTGGCTAGTGCTAGCACCTAAATGGTGGTGTGCTTGTTGAAGCTGCTTAGACTGTTGTTGCTGTTGAAAGCTTTGATTAAGGGAGCTGGACGGAGATGTGATGACACCGCTTGCCACTGATCCCGAGACTAGCTGTGGTTGCAAATGTTGTTGCGCCTGAAGCTGCTGCGCTGTTTGTTGACCATTGTAAAGCTGATTCTGAGGAAGTTGAAGTTGCTGCAACTTATGTTGTTGTAACTGTTGTGGGCCTTGTGGCTGTGGCTGTGGCTGTGGATGCGAGTGAGATTGCAATGACTGCGTTCTTAGCGGCTGCTGCTGAGTCTGTTGCTGTAACGGTTGTTGATGCTGTTGCTGCAGTAATTGTTGTTGTTGTTGCTGCTGTAGCAATTGTTGTTGTTGTTGTTGTTGTTGTTGTTGTTGTTGTTGTTGTTGTTGAGACTGCGATTGATTGTTATTGCAGTGTTGTTGAGACTGCAACTGTTGTTGCTGCTGCAGCAACTGTTGTTGTTGCTGTTGTTGAGACTGCGATTGTTGTTGCTGATGGTTGAAAGAGGAGTGCAACAATTGCTGCAGCTGCTGTTGTTGGGACAACGTAGTTGGTGGCTGAGGCAACTGGGACATTGGGGATTGCGGTTTCGGTTTGTTAAATTGGAGATTTGATGAGGAAATCCCCCCTTGCGGCGTCTGAAAGCTCAGTATCTTGGAGGGATCATCAGTGCCGCCAAGATTATTGTGCAGTGCCGCGGTTGGCGAAAGCATTGACGGGAAGAAACCTGGCTGTGCAGCAGCAGATGGTAACTGGCCGTTCTGCTGCTGCATATTCATCCACTGAACTAAACTCAGACCAGGAAATATCGTACTCGAAGCGTCTTTCATCTCTGAGCTCATATCAAGCCATGGCATTGCTCTCTTCAGTGCAGACTCCATGTCAGTCTCATCATCTGCAAGAGCACCAGGATTTCCATCCTTGAGGAGATTCAAAGATGTTGTGTCGAAATGAAATGGTACAAAGATTTTACCTGGCATTCCGGGTTGCCCTCCAAACCGAGGTCGAAAAAATGGAGGAGGACATATGTAGAAAGGAGTTAAAACCGGTTCAATGTCCCAAACTGAAACTCGACTGGGCCGATCACCAGCAGCTGACTCATCCCATCCAATCTTTAGCAGAAACAAAAACAAGGGATAACTAAAATGAATGGTCAATGTATCAAGAAAGACAAATCTGGCATTCATCATGAGTTCTACTTCAAACTACCTGAAGATTCCGCCACTGAGAGTTTTTCCATCTCACTGGATCAAGATCACTGATACCGGTAACTGTACCCATATACCGACGAACTCCACATTCTTCTGTCTCAAATATCATCCTAAACCGCATACCGAGGGAAACCTGAGCGTACATCGCTTTGGTATACTTGGCTAAAGGAACCACAAACTCAGCGGGAGCAGCCCTGCAAAAACTCGGTTGTAATTATCTCAGCAATTGCCTTGAAACAAGCATATAGTAAGGTTAATGGAGACAATAGGAGACATAGATCCGCCACCTTGGGTTGTAAAAAATGGTGAAAGGACTGTTATTAGCATTAGCATGAGCTGCAGCAGCAAGAACTCCGATGTGCATGCTATCGCTTGATATTACAGATGAAGAAAGCGCAGGCTGTTGTCTATTCGCACGTCTTATACCCAAAAGAAGTTGCGCCTTTCCATCTCTTAAATGAAAGTGAAAAGGAGTTAGCATCTTGACAAACAAATACCGTAAGAGCATTGGCACATTGAGATATACCTTATAAAAAGAACAGAGTCTCCAGCAAATAGCCTTTTCGTACTGACAAACACACTCCAGCCTGTAGTTAGCAAGTGCCTTTTGGGTTGACCTGTTAAATATCAACACATCGAAAACCTAAGAACAGTTTTACATAAGCCAAATTGACTGAATAAGGTAATCTACCAAAAACAAGGAAAAACCTCGGTAAATATGTCTGAAAGTCCATGTGTTGTCGTGAATATCCTTAGCAACAAGCTCCTGACAAGGTGGTTGCATCGAGAAATCCTAACGGAATATTGCCAACAATGTAAGAAGCTAATGCAATAAAGAGATCCTAATTATCAGATATATAATAAAGCAATGTATATACACCAGAGCAGGAAAGATTTTCTCAGCTGCTCGTCGGGGTACAGAAAATCCACCGTGAGTACTTGTGTCACTCGCCGTGAGGGTTTTGCAGAAAAATTCATTAGGTTGTCTGTTTATTTTTAGACCCATGTCAGAAGCAAGCAATGCATCTCTGTCATACTGTTCAACAAAATGCTCAGAACAATTAGTCCCTACTCCTCAAACACCGAAAACCGAGTTATTCCGTGAAAAGCAACCTACTTTGTTTACTGGCTGAAGAGTCATCTGCGCATACACCTCATCCGTCTCAGGATCAGCCTGGTTTACAATCGACAATTAGCCAAGCAGATGTTAAGAGAACTAAATGTAGAGGCCATTATTGATAATAAAAGATACCATACATTCAAAGTAACATTATGAAGCATGCAGATGAGCTTGGAAGGAAGATTTGGGTAACTCGGTATAAAATCAGTCTGCTTCTGCATTGAAGCCGCAACCTAAGAAATAGAAAAAAAAAAAAAAAAAAGGACAGCAGCATGAAAATTCCAATCAGAGACTCATTCTTGATCAGCCATGAATAATACCAAACTTTATCGAACAACATACTTGCTCACTGTGACCTTGAGGGAAGTAAACAACAAGACTTCCTGCCGGAGGCAACGAAATCAGTGGCCCAGCACAAGCGTGCCATAGTTCTGAGTTTATATTTTTCCTTTCCCCTGCACTCACACAACATCAAAGCTGTGATTACTTCAAATATCTGGTATCATCCTTCAGTACTACTATCAGAGAAGTGTTCTAAAACCCTCAAGCTCAAAGGCACGGGATTGGATAAATCAATACAATAGTTACTTAGCTTACTTCTAAAGCAGAAAATAAGAAAAATCAACTCAATTCAGGTACCCATGTCCAGGAATTCTCAAGAAATCTGACCTCTCTACTTACAACTGATACAAATCAAGCAATGAGTTTCTACTAAAGGATAGACCTTTTATCAAATACGAGAAAACACAAACCTTCAACGGGATTCGGAGAAACTCCATTTGATGAAGGAGCTTTCATGATTACTGATCTTTACTCCTAAAATTTCTCTGAAGAATAAACCCAATAATAATCTAAATCTGAGCTTATACAAAGCTGAGCTCTTTACGTGATAGCTTCATCTTCAGCTTACACCTAAAAGCCCTAAACTTTCACTCCACCACAAAGGAATGGAAACAAAGTTCTTTGCAGCTTTCAAGCTCCACTCTTCACAATACAAGTAACCACAGAAAAAATCGTTAATCTGAAATGGAGACTCCAAGATCTCTGCTTTTTATCTCCGACAGAGACTCCAATTCTTCGGAAATTTTAAGTATCTAAAAGAGATCAAAAACCACGACTTTTCACACGCGGAATCTTCGGAGAGACAAATAAAGCACAAGACCTTAAAAAGATTCCTTTTTCCAACGAAACACTTCAACTCGAGTCAGATAATTCAGAGAAACCCAGAAACCAAAACCACAAGTTTACTTGATTCAGCAGCTCTATTTTGCTTTCCTTTTTTGGCGCATCAAAAAGAGGGGTTTCTATAAAAAGAAATCTGGAAAATGGATAATAGAATCGAAAAAGAAGGAAGAAGAAATAGAATCGAAGGTAAGAGATTAAGACAGAGAGCTAAAACGTGAGAGAAAGAGCATCAGAGTTGTCGGAAAGGGATGATCAGCGACCAGGACAACTACCAAAAGGTCTGCTAAAGCACAGGAACAGCTTTTTCTTCTTCCTCCTTTTCTTTTTTTCCTTCTCATTTTTTGGGATATTTATTTTATTATATTTATATTTAATAATGCTCATGAAGCCGACATATTCACTAGCAAACTGGCCACGATAAATTTCTTAATATTATTGTTCTCTACAAAATAAAATAAAAAAATGTTATTTGACAATAATAATAAAAAATTATTAGTGTTTTTCCTCTGAAAAGTTAAACTTTGATGAGTGTTCGTCATTGTTGTACAATTTATTGTAAGACTTCGTTAGTAATGGTATATAATTTTAGGAGATGTAAAGAAATTACTAATTTGACCAGTTAGTTATCTATTCAAAGTGCATAAATATATTTTTGGCAGTTTCTGAAAATTTGTATTTCATTATATTTAATTGAGATACATTTTAGGATTAGTAATTCAATAAAAAACTATTTTATGATTTTCAATATTCTGTGAACAAAAGAAAATCGTTAAAAATTTATGTGGAGTTTTTACATAGTCAGTTCCGAGTTTTATAAACTACAATCGAGTTCTAGACGAGAATGAAACCTAAAAATTTAGTAATGCAATGTATAGTCAATATGTTTCTATATCTTTATTTTATAAATTATAAAGCTATCAATTTTGAATTAGGATTAGGAATCTAAGAGTTTATATGATTACTTCTAAATAACCGATATTAGACATAGGATTTTATTCTGTTTTGAGATTTAAGTGAAAAGTTTTCCTTTTATCCCTTATTTTTAATATTGGAAACTATTTTTCTTGGATAGTTGAGGGATGAAGAGCTAATAATTAGTATTAACATCAGTGTTCTCGTTGCCTAATTTGGTATTAGTTGATTTTACGGATGTCATGTTGATAAGAAGCACATCATGTTTTGGATGTGGATGAAAGTTTGCTTCTTCACATAGAAGAAGAAGATAAAATTTAAATGGAAATTTACGGTATCCTGTTTATTATATGAAGCAATATGTTGATAAAATTGTTATACATTGGGCGATAGTCTACAATTTAAATTTTCCCTCTATAATCTTTTAAATGTCTACCACATCAGGAAAAAAAAAACCGATGATATATGATCCATATTCGAAACTGAAAATACAAATATACATACAACCAACATTACAAAGTAATAAATAAGAGATACAGTCACTTCTAACTACATTAAATATTAATTTTCTTAATACTAAATCGAATATAAACCATACATATGTCACTGTACAAATCACAAACTATTTGGTTTAAGGCCTCATAAGTCGTTTTATATACTAGATACTAAACTTCTATATTGACCTCTGTAAAATGTAAACCGTCTAAATGACCCCAAAAAAAAAATTAGGGACCTCTTTGTTAGTTTAGGTTTTGATCCAAAACTTATTTGGTTATAAAAATACTAGAAATTAAATGCACATGTATATGCATAATGTATGGAATGAATGGATGTCAATTCAAATAAGTGGCAGCGAGTAGCGACATGATGTCCCTTAGCAATAAATGCGTGAAGAGTGAAGACAGACGTTTGGAGATTGGATGAATGCAAAACCTTATGAAGTGATTTTGTGGCCTAAAAGAACTCCGAAGTATTCTTTTTTGTTTCGTTCGTAATTCTCTTATAACAAAAGTAGTATAAGCTTGAAATTTATTATGAACTCCCAACTATGACTTCATGCATGTATATATGTTGGAATGATAGCACTATAAGTCTATAACAGAGTAGTCTTAAGATTCTAGGTCGTGTTCAGTGCCGAGGAGAGCAGAGAGGAGTGTGACGCGTTTCAAAACCGTTTCTATGTGTCCAAGATCTATATGATGTCCGCACTAGGAGGAAAGTGGACAAGCTTGTCCAAAATCACAACATCATATTTTAGCCGGTTTAATGAATTGGACGGTTGGTGTTAATATTATACGTATCTGTAACCCCAAAACGCCGACTGGAGTTAGATGGATTATCAGAGATCTGAAAGGAAGTTTCGTTACAGCTAGACAAGAGAAACTCGAATTTTCGGATTTGAGTTATACAATGTTTACCATTTTTTATGCAGGCGGTATAAAGTTTATACCGCTAATACTTTAATACAGTAAGAAAGAGGTAAGTATATTTTTATTTAATTATAATCTTTTTTTAGTTATGTATTTTCTTATATTTTGATTTAGATGGTGCTTATGGTTTACATTTTTTGTTTCCTTTATTTTATATAAATTTACCTCTCTCTTGTTTTAAATTTAATTTATGGAGAAAATAATCCATCACGGTTTGTATTTTAAAGCGGTACTATAGAATATTTCGGACGATTCCATGCTATTTTTAATATTTTCTATGTAAGAGAGACTTTGTGGATTAACCGTTGACGGGTTCAGTCTTTACCTTTTGTGGGTTTTATATATGTCCCTTTGTCGAATATTCGTACTTCTTGATGAGTTTATTTTCTTTTCAAAAAATGGAAGAAAAATTAACAAAAAACAAAGAAAGCCCTCTCACAGCAAATTGACAAATTCCACCTGACGTGGTCACACTCCCACCCCATTTTACATTGGCTCAAATTGTTTGGTGATGACATGAGCTGGTTTGCGACATCTCTTTCGCCGTGGACCTGGATTAGTCAAAATCTATTTAAAGAAAATACATTTTACAACTTCCTTGAAATTTAAAGAAAACATTGTTTTCAAACTATCTAACATGCGTTATCTTATATATATCACTACACCACATCATCAACAACAATAAAATACTCCCTCCATTTATAAAATTCTATGTTATGGGATTTTCACATACTTTAAGAAACTGTTTACACTACCAAATTTAACTTCAATCTACTAATTAAATTTGTAAATTAAGATTACATTCTATTGAATTTACATTGGTATGGGTGAATTAGGAGATGAAACATTCTAGATATTTTTAGGTATTTGAGTTAATTATTAAAGGTGGAAACTAAATTCTTCGTCGTGATGAACAAGCATCAACTGGAATGATTCAAGGGACCCAAGATTCTTGTATTGATATCGTTAAAAGTTAGTTCAAAATGCTGAACATAATTGGAGAACAAGATAAATATGTATATAAATCAACTAGTGAATTCTTAGAGAAAAATGCCAACCCTTGTTCTCATGCCTTTTTTGCTTTTTATAGGACATTCATCTTAGATCGGCTCCTAAATCTCTGCAGGCTCCTGAAGCTCATTCGGTTCTTCTTGCGCAATCGTCCATCTCCATCGAAACCATTTCATCTGTGGATGATCCCGGATTCATCAGTAGCCTTAACGACTTATCATGTCATGTTGATTATGGGCCTTCTTGCTGGGCCTGGTTTCTCACGAGCTTGGCCGAACATACACTAATACGTTATCAGTCTTATATATTGGATTTCAGTTTCATATCAAGACAAAATCACATGACGTACCCAGAGTTACAACTTACAACTTACAAGTCTATCTTTCAATCGAATCTCAACGGATCCATAATACGTATAGTGACATAGCTGATAAAAAATCATTTATTCAATATAACATTATCAGAACTACTGAAAAGGACATTGTCTAATTTCAAAAACTCATTTCTATATATAGTAGAGATTTTTTATATCTTGCAATTAAGACCCACGAATAAAAACTAGAGAACACACAACTAAGACCGTCCATTAGAACGATCTAGCTCATTAACATCAAAGATGTACGACATGGGGTTTGCCACGTGTCTCATCTAGCTGGTTGATCATGTAAAGCGCGTTGCTCGTAACCCTCGCCACCTTCGTCATCCACCGCTTCACCTCCGTTTTGATTTCACCGTCGATACCTTGAAACCCATCAAGACACGTGTCGTCATCTGTAAGCGCCGCGCTAGCCCACGTCTGTGCATTGCTCATCTGCCACCGGAACTCCTTAGCCGAACCGCCTGAGACACGGAGATGCTTCAAAACGCCGAGCGTACGGCTCAGCTCGTCCACCGAGTCTCCAATCATCTCCACACAGTCCACAAGCGGCCCTTTCTCCAGCTTCTTCTTCCCCACCGAGTCTCTCACCGCCACAAGTTTCTTAGCTGCGCTTTGTGCGTGGGAGAGGCTGATTTTGACGGCGGCTTGAGCTAAATCGCGTCGGTTGGTGATGGTTGGACCGGAGTAAGATGAAAGAGTACGGACGCATAGTGATGGGTAGCTCGCGTGTTCGCAAGAGGAATGTACGATATCTTCTGCACCATTATTATGACGACCATGTTCTGTGGTGGCGGTTACAATGACGGTGAAAAAAATGGCGGCGAGGAAGAGCTTCTGTGGAGGAGCCATAGCTTCTCTCTCGGTTTAGACTTGAGTGAGACACCAAACTAGGGTTATGTCTGTAGTTGATAAAGGAGAGTAATGGGTAAGAATTTAAAGCCGTAGGTCCGTGAAACTTTACTTAATTACCCTCAGATATTTCCTTTATTTACGTGTGTACGTACAGAATATAGGGGTAAGAAGGTGAATGCAGCATCTCTTGATTATGGGGAAATTTGTAAAAATTAAATGCACCGCATATTACAGAACAGAGAATGGCGAATCCAGCGCAAAAAAAAAAAAGAGACTATCCTTTGCATATACATAAATTGATAGCAAAATTGTAAATGATTAATATATAACTAAATAAGTAACAACGATACAAAAAAAAAAAACAAAATTTGTAAAATTATTGGCGGACTGGTCACCAGTGCCCAATTATTTTCAAAGAGGTTTCAGAAGTTTGGGTCCACATTTGTTATGAATTGACAAAAGAGGTTTCAGAGACAAATCTTTATCTGCCATTAATTAAATGGCTGCCACTACTTTTGCTCCACTCATGTATCATTTGAGGGTAAATTCTATATTACATGCAATATTACAACGAGTTAAACTTCATTCAAATTGTTTTTAAAAAATTGAATTTGAAAACAAACAGCACATTTGATTAATGAACTTTCAAACGGTAAATTAGTAAATCGCTAAATCAAGTACACCAAACTATGCTAAAACTTTTGCCTCTATTAAACTTTAATGATGCTTTCCTAGAAGGACCCACTTAATAGATATTGTCCCATCTTTGTATGTTATAAGTTTTTGGAGATCCAATTATACATCAGGTCTAATGTGTGAAACTTACCTTTGGTCATGGTCTTAGGCTCTTAGTAGCCTCTTTGGTCTGCGCAAGACAATGTTAACGGTAAGGGAGACCAATTTCTTCACCATATAATGTTTTAAGACTTAAGGGCCGTGTGATGATCGAAATATCCTTATAACTTTAGTGACATCAATGTCTGTATTTATAATATTGGTGTTCATATTTTAAAATAATTCTGAAAATTGTCTTCCACAAACATCTCCATAACGTCACTTGCATCGAAGTTAACATTTATACAAGCTAAAATTTGATTAAAATATACTTTCATTTTTTTATACAAATCTTTATACAAATCTTGAAGGTGATAATGATATTTACCCCGGAGCGACAGTAGTAGCTCTGTTCGAACCTGATCGAGATTAAAATCAGGCTGAACTAGACTAGTGTAAAAAAATACGTGGATATTGCGGGTTCTAGGCCAGGCTGGACCGGGCTGGCCCTAGCAACACGAACAAATACATGTGTACAGTTAAGTTTTAATGGGCCTAAAAAGTACATGCCTATTGTCAATTTTAGATGGGCCTAACCAGCAAACATACTTGGAATCAACAATTGATATTGATTTTCTTCTAGTTCAAGCGTTCCTTCCTTGACTTGGTCCTTGTGTGAAAATTATTTACAAATTACAATTTAACCAACAAAAATTACACAAAGTTTCAAAGTTTAAAGTTTCCAAAAATAGGGAACTTCTCTAATTTAGACACCTCCCGCCGTTACTGGTTCTGTTATCATCCCATAACCTTACGACATTTCCGTTGATCACCGTTAAATCCACGTAACGATACCAACCGTCATCACCATTTCTCATCCTCACTACTCTTTCCCATTTGTCCCACCATTCCCCGCCACAATTACCCAAACCTCCTCCGTAGTTAACGGCCGTTAACTCTCCGTCAATACACCTCCCACCGTCAACGTCAACGTCTACTTTGTAGTACATCGTCAGTTTCTTCCCCTTCGTCACTCCGTCATCGCACGTTAACGGCTCCGTTTTGGTAACCGTTTCTTTCACTCGAGCAACCGTTTCTTTAACCGGATCGGTTATTGATTGCGGCGCATAAACCTCCGTTTTCGTGACCGTTTCTTTCACTCGAACCGCCTTTTCTTTAACCGGACCGGTTCTTGAATTCGGTTCAGATTTCGAGCCGGTTAATTCCTCTAACAAGACACATCCATGGCCATCTCCGTCTCCGATGGTGGTGACTCTGATCCTCCAGAAGCTGACGGCGGCCGTAACGACGGCGATCCATGTCCAGACATTGTTGACGACGGCGAAAACACCGAAGCCAGCGTATTCAAACGCCAACGCCTCTAATGGAGATTCCAACGTGGCCATCTTAATTATTAATATTTTGCCCTTTGGAATCCGATAAGCAAAATATGAGAATGGTTCAGTGGTTATATAAAGGAGGGAATGCGAGAGATGAAATCTAGACCGTTGGATGAAGAGCAAGTTGAGTGAGGAAAGCTAAGCCGTTGGATGCTTGTGCAAGTGGAAGTATGAATATTTGATAGATGCTGAGAATCGAGAGCGAAAGATGCCTTTATCTTGAAGGAAGATGCGCATATAAGCCCAAATACTTATTCCCACCCTCAAAATTTTAATATTAGAAAACAACAAATATATAACAAACTAATAGACTTTCAATACGACTCTTTTTTTTTTTATTGACTTACGATTGTGTGCATGACCGATGCAACAATGCTAGGTGGAGGACGTTCCGTGTTCGTCCATCGCTAAATTTATATAATTTTATTATAGATTTATATCTTGAATATTAGTATTAAGAGAAACTGAGTGAAATAAATTATTTGACAATAGCTTATTGGGTTAACGTGGGCATTTTGTTTGTTTTCCTATAATTAGAAATACAATGACCAAATTACACTCTCTTCACTTTAGACACTAACTAAACTAACTATCTTTATTTCATCATCTCATCTAAATATATTTTTCTTCCGCACATGTTACGATTTGAGTTTTTAACCAATAAATACAAATTATTCGACCAAGTCATAAAATGTTATAAAAGAAAATGTAAAAAACTTTACTATATAAAACCAAAACCAAAACCAAAGTTTTAAAATCAAAACATACATTGACGTAACTTTCAACACTAAATTAAACCCTTCAGCCCATTAGACTAATTCCCTATAACACACACCAAAGGCTAATCCTGACGGGTTTATAGGTTTTTACGGCCCATTTCGATAGATTTAAAATTTTCTAATTCAAGAAATTAATTATGAGACATCTAAGAATCAGACTGCACATGTGAGAAGATTTTGTCAAATTCATCCATAATCTATAATACACCCATAATAGTATACATAACAAACTAGCACAATCCATAACTATATCATAATTTCTTTAGAATTAAAAAAAAACATCTGATGTCATAAACAAAACAAAAAAGAAGAATTATTAAAACCCCATGTTAAATATAGTTTTTTGACATAACTCAATAACTCATCTTATTTAAAGTTACTTATTACTAAATATATCCTATATATTAGTATATAAATCCAATTGAGTTGTAATTAAAAACTTTAACAAAGGCACGGATTAGAGATTAATTCATAATAAAGTAAGAGTAACGGGGTCAAATTGTAAATAAATGAATTAACTTTCGGCATCATCGAGAAGAACGTGAGAAAATAAAACAGAAGAACCTGAAAAGGCGAAAGTGACGGGATAGCCAACCAAAATCAATCTTTTTTTTCCTGCGAGAGAGAATCAATGAAACTATAAAAATCCAAATAAAGCCAATCCTCAATTTCTCATCATCTCCCAAAATTCGCTTCTCTCTGTTCGTTTTTATTTTACCCCACCAAATATTTAGATTCTGTATTGATTTTTTTTTTTTTTTAATATTTTGTTAGTTTCAGAAGTACTTTTGTAAACATCTCTTCCTCATATCATCGTTTCTGAGCTCGCCCCTGGTTACAGAAAAAACCTAAAAAAAGATCGAAGCGAAAAAACAAATCAAAACAAAAGAAATATTCGGGAGCTCCTTTTTTTTGTTTTGTTTTGTTTTGCATGGTGTTCTTCATCGTGTCTTCATAGCTAAGAAAGCTTCAATTCGTTTTCCTCTTCAGGTAATAATTTTATATTCTGATAATGTATATACATACATACGTAATTCACACGATTACGTGTTTATAAATTTTAGAGATGGGTTTTGATTTCATCTGAGTTATTTCTAATTTCTGTGATTGTATTTCTAAATCTGGATTCAATTTTTTAACCGTGTTCTTGAGATTAACCTGATTTAAGGGTTGCCATAGATTCCATGTTCATAAAAAATTTGGGATTTGCAATGAATCTGAGAAAAAACATTCTTTCATAAAGACGGCTTTGGGATCTGCTTCTCTGTAGATGTGGGTGGGTCCTCTGTTTTGGCTGATGATATATATATATTTTTTTCTCTTAAAGAAACATATTTAATCAGGAGCTATACACTAATGTTTCAAATTGACTTAGGGGTCATAATATATTTGGTTAATTGATGTGATTACTGGGCAGAATTGTGTAATGTGATTATTTCTTTATTTTGATGCAATTTAGTTTGTGGTATTGTAACGAAAAGTGTGTGCGGGGTCTTATACGAGCATATTATTAGGCAGATGGATGAAAACAACGCGGCAAAGTTAACAGGAATCAGGCAGATTGTGAGGCTAAAGGAGATTTTGCAGAAATGGCAAACTGTAACGATAGGCCCCAAGTCAGACGTTCCTCCTTTGGCAGCTGGAAAGCAAGCGGCGGAGATGATTTCACCCGCCATCAACAAGAGGCTATTAGGTGTAAAGAACACTGATTCGGATGAGGAAAACTGTCAAAGCCCTGAGCCGCCGCATGATGTTCCTAAAGGGTATCTTGCGGTTTATGTTGGACCAGAGCTAAGGAGGTTTATCATACCCACAAGCTATCTCAGCCACTCCCTGTTCAAGGTGTTGCTTGAGAAAGCAGAGGAAGAGTTTGGCTTTGATCATAGCGGCGCGCTCACCATCCCTTGCGAGGTCGAGACTTTCAAGTACTTACTTAAATGCATGGAGAACAATCCTAAAGATCATCACCCTGATGACGACTCCGGTAAGCCCAAAGACCTCTCTTATCTAGAGCATCATACCATGAACTCAAATCATGTTGGCCAATAAGGCTTTTAAATCACGACTGGGTTTAAATGTTTAAAGTTTAAACCATGAAGAATCAGGGCTTAAAACATGCTGGGCTCATAATGGGCCTGGCTGAGCCTGTTAGGGATATAATAATAACCACACTCTTATGATCTTATCCAACTCCATTAACAATCGCAAGAGACTTTATCAGACTGTTTGATGAGAAATCAAACAATAGATTGGTCATTAGACATTGTTATGCTGATTCTTGAGAAACTAGAGCAACATTGATGGTTTTGTCTTGTCTTTTGCAGATGGGTATGCAGTAGCAGCAAAGGATGAGTAAATACAAGTCAAGTGATAAAAAAAAAAATTCTTTTTTAACTTTTCTTTTGTTACCATGATTCTTGTTATCCTTTAATTAATCATATATTGATGGAAATTGTTAGGGATGTTAACTTTGGGGTGTAATTGTAAAATCAGGTTATGTTTTTGTTTTTTCCTGGTTTTTTTCCTCTCTTTCTTCTCCATTCTTTGTCAATGACGATATAAGTTTTTTTAGGACATATATATTAGATGTGAAAGGATTTGGTGGTCAAAGTGTGATACGAAATTAAACAAAAATATAACCTCTTGTACGAAAACATGTGCACATTTCTTGTCTTCTCCTCCAATGTTACTATCGAAAACTATTGTTATGTGTGTCAATCAAGTAGACTAATGAATATATAATGCAACAATGTGGGGTATATGGATTGTGGTCGATTTGTCAAGAACTGGTCGGATTTGGTATGTATACTTTTTATTTGAGATTACATGGATTGTGGTTGATTTGTCAAGAATTAGTATTTATACTTTTTAATCTGAGGTATATGGATTGTTGGATCACGATGAATTGTAAATATGTAGTCTAATATGTTGCCCAGTCGATTGTTATGGTTAGTGCCAATTGTGTTGCCACGCGATAATGTTTTTATGTGCTTGGGCATGTGTTTTTGTATACTTTTGGAATTGTAGAACGTCATAAAACACATTGGCGAGAATGGAATATTTGAATTAGTTTTACATGTGAATTTCAGGAACTAGTTTATTAAAATCCAAAACCTTTTTACAACATGCCAGCATATCTTCTGATAAAAATAAAAATTATAGACGATGTTTTTTTTTGTGGAAGATAAATGAATTTCACATTGCCGAGGTGCCGAAGTGTCCGGAGGCTCCTTCTCTCCGGCGTCAACCTTCATTTTCATGTACATATTTTCTTTTCCATGTGTTTCCTCATTTCCAAAAACCGTTGTGCCTCACACCGAGTCTTTCATTCAGCAATGGTTAACAATGTTTTGTGGTTCGCAATCCAATTCGTAGAAAAGTTTCATTCGAGTTTTTCAGATAAACCATAAAATCCTGAAAAGACATTTTCAATTACTTCTAATCAAAATAACCGAGATAGTAAAAGAAAACTAGAATGATGATTGTGCCCAATTTTTAAAAAGATAATAGACATTCAAATCAAATATGTTTAAACTTTAAACCGTTTCTTTCTTTTCATTCTGCATTTTCCCAAACAAAATCATTTTCTTTTCTGACTTTTGTCAAAAAAACATTTCACGTAGATTTTGTTTGTTATATATATTTCTCATTCATCAAATTGTTTGTTTTGCGAGAATGAAAGATGCACATCAGTCTAGATTTTATCAAAATTACATATTTATATAATATACGTTCATTGCATAATTGTTTTGTTTGTGTATGTCTACGTATATGCGTGCGCATATATTTATGTTAAAGATTAATTTATACAGGAATAAATTTTTATAAAATATTTTAAATACGTAGGGGGCCAAATCAATATAAAATAAATAATACAACACTACTAGGCTGACGTGTCGTCGCTAGAATGATTTCAGAGAATATATTTTTTAGGACAGTAATTATTAGACTAATTATATAATATGTCATTAGATGAATCATGTATAATAAACTGTTTTTATTTTATTTTACCAAAATTAGATTTATTTATTTATGAAAAATCAAGTAAGTAAATATTATATTACATTGCAAGTCAATGTTTACACATTTAAATAGTTATCTTATCGGATTTTTTACAAAGTATACAAAGTATAGAATATACAATCATAAATCATTATATATATTTTGCACCTAAATTAATCGTAAAGAGTTAACAGGCGTAGAACTCGACCAGTTCGTGGACCGACTCGGGACGTGACTCATCGGCGTCGGCGTTCTCCAGCATCCAAAGCAAATGCTCAAACAAGACAACTTCGCACGACACGGAGATCGAACCATCCTCGCTGCCACATCCACCATCCACCGCCGCTAGCTGCTGGAAGAGCGGGTGGCTCACGACGTCAGAGCTCACATGGTATGGTCTACGTGTTCGGCCGACGTAGACGGTTTGAAGGTGTTCAGAAGGAAATGCACTCACGGCAGAGGATCGGCCGTGATTGGCTGGAGCCGATGGCTGGTTAGGCTTGGTGTTGAATGAGTTGAGCTTCTTCAAAACTGACTTCAGCTTCATCAGTTTGTTTCCTCCTTTCGCCATTTTCGATTCAGTTTGGAGACTTTAACGCCGGAGATATAAGTCGGAGTGAGTTTTCCGGTAAGAGATAGAGAGATAGAGAGAGATGTCGATGTCGAAGAGAGGAAGGAGAATGGGGTTCTTTATATAAAGTTTATAGGGGTAGTTTCGTAATTATAAGTTTCTTCCAATATAATTTGTTTTAAAAATTTGAGAACCCTCAGGTACCTTATCAACCGATTTTGAATAGCCAATAATCTATAAATTTCCAAGCGACGGAAGCAATTATTCGAAAAGATTATGATTATGAATTAGAAAGATAAAAGTTTAAAGTTTTATTTTATATCAAAAACATGCAAACCCACATCACTACAAATATTTTTTTTGTTATCCCAGTCAACCATATACATCATCATTGCTCCATGATGATTTTATTAAACTAAATTTTGCTAACGTTTTAACTACGTTGTGGTAAGACCCTTCGAGTCTTTGAGTGTGTAAACAACTATTTTTGGATGAATTTTTGTTAAGTGTGTTGGATTTTATCCCTTTTTTTTTTTTTTTTTGTCATTTGAGTCCAGATGATGACATAACAACGAATACCACAAGGTCCACAAACCACTAGACTATATGTTCTAATTCAATATATATTTCTCTTCAACGAATTTCTATTGTATTTAAACTTTAAATGTATTTTCTCTTTTTCAACAAATTTCAATTGTATATTTAATTATCACTATTTTTTCTTCTAATAATTTATGGAGTTCCCGTTTCTTTTCGTGTGTATATATATATATATATATATATAAACATATCTCTTTTGAAGATCATAACAATATAAGTATCTATTTTCCCATAAAGTCCTGAACTATGGACATATCGTATCAGATGTCCAACTTTGATTTCTTTAAAACTTTAACGATACCTATTCAAAAGCTGATCTAAATTTAGATGTTCACTCAAAAATGTTTTCAAACCAGTTTCTAGATTTGTGCGGTTAACGAACCAAACCCGATAATAAACCAATCAATCCTGATATCGAACCAGATTTAAAACCCAACTAAAACCTAAATCCAACCCGACCTTCTCTTAAACCCGACTCGACATTCTTCCCTTTTAAAATCTCCAATTCGCAAAATGAAGAACCCTAAATCCCCAATTTCTTCAATTTCATCAATTTTTTTTTCACTTTCTTCGATCCAAAACTTCTCAGTGTAGAGGTTAAATGCTACTCGGTTACTTCTTCTCACATGCAGCGAAACATACTCTGCCTCATAAACCTGCCACAAAACCCTGAGAATGATTTAAACAGTTCAAGTTTGATAGGAAAAAACAACAATCAACCTTGGTTCTGCTGTTTTTAGTTTCACAGATAATCAGAAACTAATCGTCTCCGTCAGTCAGTCCAAAGCATAACACAATCAGAGACAAAACTTGAATTTTTATACAGTTTAGAGAGCTTGAATTGCTTCAAATTCCAGTCAGAAGAAACACAATTCATGATGTGAAAGAGCAACTACCAGAATCACTATAGTCAAACCAAAATTTAGTAACAGGGATAAGATCCCAAAAATTGATTCATCGATTTTGAACCAAAATTTAGTAACAGGAATAATTATTTAACCTCATGCTTTTTGTCACGATTCGTGTCATGGAAAAGATTTGAGTCAAATGATCCTAATAAGCAGTCAATTGTGAACTTTTGGGTGATTTTGTGTGTGGTTTCCAGATACAATTATAGATCTTGAGAGAATGGTAAATTAGGTGAATCGATTTGGGATTTAGAAAAGAGAAATTTGATTTCTAGGTTTCATCAATTTTGAGAGAAATCAGAAATTGGAAATTTTTCTCGGTTTAAGTTTAGTCGAGTCAAAATCGGGTATTAATTATGTTTAAACCGGTTTATTCCGTTTTAATTTATGCATTATTTGGTTAAGTAAATAGTAATGTGAGCATAACCGATGTTTGTGGGTATTTAAGGTTCGAACTTTGTTTTTGGGGAGATATAGGTTTGCAATTTTTTTATTGTAGACATCTAGATTTATGTCTGCTTTTGAGTGGTTATCGTTAAAGAGGTTAAAGTTCCGTGAGCATCTGATACGCCCATATTTCAGAGAGAAATATATCGTTTTCCCTTAAAACTACGAACTTTAGGTAATCACTTAATTATAATAAATTAATTCAACAACTAAAGGAGGTTCATGAACTTTAAAAGCGGCTATAGCCAGTTTTGTTAGGTACGTAATTGGCTAGTATCTAGACTATTATTTCTTTCGATTAAAAAAATTATCTTCTTTTTTTCTTACACATAACATGTTACCAAAACATATAGTATAAAAAATTGCAATTTTTTTGTCATTTTATTGTGGTTAGATTAGACTCCGACATTATTCTTTTGTGCAGTTTATCTTATTATTTACGTTGTATTGGCGACTACTGTTACAGCATGTGAGTTCCCGTAGATTTGTCTCTCTTTTTTTTACGTAAAATTGTTATCATAATCGGCCGACACAAGAGCATCAAATGTCTTTCTAATCATGTAACCAATATATTAATATATTTAATATTGGACCTCCTCCTAGTTTGTCTACTTATAATTAATGAAAAGTTTATCAATCTTCTTAATAAACTAGACATAATATTAACTAGAAGTGCGAGATAAAAGAATATTGGCGGAAGAGTCCAATTAAAGATAATATAGAAGAAATTAAAATGAGAGTAACGACCAATCATAACTTTATATAAAATCAATTTGTTAATGAAAATTTCAAGTTCTAAATTTTTGGGCGGACTCTTCACCTGCCAAAGCGTCAAGCTGTAGACGAACCGTTTAGACGAATACGACTGAATTGTTTTGTCCCCAAAAGGCCAAAACGTTGAAAGACTCTGATTGTTGTTTTTCTCCTTCAAACTTCAAAGTAAGAATCAATTAACACCTCTTTGCTAGGAAGTTTTGCAATAAAAATAACAAATCAGTGAGATATGGGGCGTAATTGTTTTTATTTAGTGTTTACTAATTGAAGTAATGTGTGTTTACATTTAACCAAAAATATTACGTTTAGTTTTTCCTAAAAAAAAGACAAAAGATATTTTTTGTAATTTGCATTTGCGTTTATAATGTATAAACAGTGTTTGATGAAACGACTTAAAATAAACTAATTTATGGTATACGGTGATTGAGAATATGTCATGTAGGTCCAAGCCAAATGTTTTATACTACGAATATCCAGTTATTTTTTTTTCTTACAAATTTCGAAGATTAGTCTGAACTTCACTATGAGATTCATGGTTAAAGAATATGACTTACATATATTGTATTTTATGAGTATAGAGTTACACTATTTTAATGCATAATTAAAAAAAGTTTTTTGTTACTCTCAAAACGATGATTGACATTAATTTAACTTCCGGATACAAAAGCATTAAGTACATATGATTGACATTCTAGTAATTTTACTTTCAAAACGTTTCTAAATCACTTACAAAGTGTATTACTATTCAAAATTAATGGCTAACCGGATACAATATCACTTTAGCATTCATAGTTTAGGTTCGCCATTGCAACATATAATCTAAACTTTTGAAAAACCTAAAGCATGGAACTTATTCATAAAGTTGATATAAGCTTTAGTTCTTAATATCAGAGGTGTCTTAACCAAAGGGGAATGCACAAACATGTGTGTTCCCCACTTTTAAGTGGTGCATATCCCGTGGACAATAAAACCAAACATTTGTTTTGAGGAAACATTTTAAAACAATACCGAAAGTATAATAAATACTTAATAAACCGTTTTTATTCCCTCTTAGTGTATGTTGGTAAGCGAGGACCCATTTGGATCCTTTGATGTCTTTATTCAAAATATTATATCATCAAAATATATATTGTCACAAACCCAAAAATTCTCCCTTTATTAATATCCCTTTTTCTTCCAAATTATGATTACCTAATGAGAATCAATTTATAATTGTGTAACATATTCTTATAAATCCATATATGTTTTAATCACACGGTGGAGAATCGGAGATACATGTAATGATATGGACTAATCATAAGAAATAACTCTGACACAAGGGTTATAAAAATGAGAGATGCTTCGAATTTGCGATCATCACAAGAAATAATATCCTCCAATGTCTACCAACTTAGATTATTCTGATCAAGTTGTTTCACACATATATTATATATTTATATAACATCGACATGAAAATCCTTCTTGTTACAAAGATTGTTGCACTATACATGTGAGAAAATCGACCATCGTCAACCATAACAAACAAGAAAGACATGTGCAACAAGTTGGTGTATATTGACTTATGCGTCTCCACTTGCATGGTATTAATGACACTCTTAAATCTTAATACAATATGTAAATTATTGATTGTGCAGCAATTTGGATCAAGAACAGTAACATTCGTAGATGAATACAAGTTGAATGTACCTCTAGGGGTGGTAGTAGGCGTGAGTTATCATATTATGTGTTTAGAACCTAACAAGCTAAAAGCCTCCTCAACAATGGAGCTTCACGATTGTGAGAGAAAAGAAAGAGTAAAGTGATGTAAAAAAGTTTTTCTCATTAATTCAATGCCATAACTGATGCAAAATCAATTTCATAACTGATGCAGCGTCATCACATACCAAGATTTGGCTTTATTTTTTGTTTAGATTTTGACACTGTTTAATAAGTTATTCGTTTAGATTTAAGTTCCTATATTATAGGAGATTTAGTTTTATCTTAGATTTAATTATATCTTCTATAACTCTATAAAAGACGACGAGCTCTCTCTTTTGTGAGACAGTTTTATGATCAATATAAAACGAGACTTTTCTCAAAACAAATCAATTTCAAGGCACTTCAAAACCAAGGAATCTTTTCTTTTTTCTTGATTGAGAGTATCAACAGGTTTAGAGAATTACAAGCTGCAACAGTTGGTATCAGAGCTTAGAGATCCTTCAACATGCCGCCCAAAAATGTTTTTCAAAAACACATGACGGAACAGAACGAGGCTTTTCGGGAGATGATGACTGCATTTCAACAGGATCTACGCAGCGTCTTACAAACAACGGTAGAAACTGCGGTACAGGCGGCACTTCAGATCCGAAACCATGAATCTGCTTCCAGCGGCACGTGCGAGAATTCCAGTTTTGGAGGATGACGAGGGAGATGATGCTTCCAGCGATGCAGAACAACATCACAATGTTGGGGCTAGACAACAGCGTGAGATCATCGGCGCTCAACGCGGTGATTATCAACGATGGAAGTCGGGATTTAGGCTTGACTTACCGGAGTTCTTGGGAACAGAGAAGCCAGAAGACGTCGTCGACTGGATTAATACGGTAGAAGAGATTCTCGACTTCAAAGAGGTTCTTATGGATAGACGTGTAGCCTTAGTGGTGACACGTTTTTGGAGCAGAGCTTCGGCTTGGTGGCAGCAGCTGAAACAACGACGTTTCTTGATGGGCAAGACAAGAATAACTTCGTGGGACAAACTCAAAAAACATCTACAAAACACCTTTTTGCCGTTCAATTACTCAAGGACCTTGTACACCAAATTGCAGAACCTACGTCAAGGTAGTCGGAGCGTTGACAATTATGCATTTGAGTTCTATAGTCTTTTGGTACGTACTAACTTGAGGGAGACAGAGGACCACACAGTTTCACGTTTCATCGGAGGATTGCGCCAACAGATTCAAACACAACTCCTCCAATACACATAATTCACTATTGCTGAAGCGCATCAACGAGCAGTCTTGATTGAGTCCAGCCAGTCCACTCGTGGAAATCCACCATGGTCCACGCCCGCTTCTAGACAACGATAACCAATGGCTAAACACACTCCCAATCGGACCACAGAATCAACAAATGGTGCAGTCAACCAGCGCCAACCTGAGTTCAACACCAATCGATCTTTCAAATGTTTTACTTGTGGAGAACAAGGGCATAGGTAAATCAACTGTCCCAGAAAACGGAATTTGTTAGTTGAACCAGAGCAAGAAGAAGACACCGAACAAGACATCGGACCTAACGGAGTAGCTGATTTATTTGAAGAAGAACATGTCGAGGGTGATACAGGGCACATGTTAGTGATTTGCCGCAACTTCTTCACCCCCAAGATATGGTCTGAATCATGGTTACGCACCAACATCTTTCTATCCACGTGTACAATCAGGGGAAAGGTATGCAAGCTTATTATTGATTCTGGAAGTTGTACGAACGTCATCTCGGAAGACGCTGCCCAGCGCCTAGCTTTGTTTACTGAATGACATCCTTCACCGTACAAGCTTGCATGGCTGAATTCCAAAACTGATTCCTCCGTTTCAAAGCGTTGCAAGGTACCATTGTCAATGGGGTCAACTTACAAGGATATAGTGATGTGTGATGTACTCCCTATGGATGCTTGTCACATACTACTAGAACGTCCGTGGCAATATGACAACAAGACAATACACGATGGCTTTGCAAATACTTACAGTTTCTTTTTCGAAGAGAAAAAATAACATTACTTCCTACGCAAGAAACAACTGAAGTTGCTGAATCTTCACATGCAGAGACACATGCATCACCACAAACGGTCAAGAAGTCTCTAATCCTCCACAAAACCGCCTTCCTTGACGAGTGCCGCGATACTGAAATCGTTTTTGCATTATTACCACGAGTGCCCACCAGAGTTTAAAAACCTTCTCGACACATTTCGTGATGTGTTCCTTGACGATTTACCTTTCGGTCTGCCACCATTACGAGACATTCAACATTGCATTGATCTGCTGCCGAATAGGTCTTTACCAAACAGACTCCACTACCGAATGAGTCCACAAGAACACGATGAGCTCCGCAAACAAGTAAAGGCGCTACTGTCCAAGGGTTATCTTCGTGAAAGCCTTAGTCTGTGTGCGGTTCCAGCGCTGTTGATACCAAAGAAAGACAAGAAGTGGCGTATGTGTGTTGACAGTTGTGCCATTAACAAGATCACAATACGCTACCGCTTTCCCATTCCTCGTCAAGATAACCTCCTAGATCAAATTGGTGGAGCTTCGATATTCACTAAACTAGACTTGAAAAATGGGTATCACCAAATCCGTATACGTCCTCGTGATGAATGGAAAACGGCGTTTAAAACTAGTGAAGGTCTCTTTGAGTGGCTCGTGATGCCTTTCAGTTTATCCAACGCACCAACTACGTTCATGCGTGTCATGAATCAAGCCCTTCGTCCTCTCATTGGCAAGTGTGTTGTCGTTTATTTTGATGATATTTTGATCTTCAGTTCTTCTTTGCTTGAGCATCTCACTCACCTGCGTGAGGTCCTTACTATCTTACAACGTGAAAAACATTTTAGAGCACTACACAAGTGTTCTTTTGGTGTTTCTCAGGTTTTATTTCTGGGTTATATCATCTCAAACGAAGGGTTAATGGTGGATTCTTCTAAAGTTGAAACTATTAAGAACTGGCCACCCCTTTGTTTTATATCGGATGTACGAAGTTTCCATGGTATGGCATCCTTTTATCGGTGGTTCGTCCCTCATTTCAGCTCAATAATGGCGCCTATAAATGATTGTCTCAAGGCCTCAGCTTTCCAATGGATAAGCGACGCAGAACAAGCTTTCCAGACGATCAAAACAAAACTTACAACAACACTTGTGCTTGTGTTACCAAATTTTGATATCCCATTTGAGCTTCATAGTGACGCCTCAAAAACGGGAATCGGCGCTGTCCTTTGTCAACAAGGGCGCCTTATTGCTTTTTATAGTGAGAAGATAGCTGGGTCACGTGGTCGGTATAACACTTATGACATTGAATTATATGCCTTGGTTCAGTCGATCAAGCATTGGTGGCATTACTTGTTTCATCGGGAATTTATCCTTTACACTGACCATGACGCTTTGAAACATTTGGGCTCCCAGGATAAAGTGTCATCGAGACACGCTAATTGGTTTGCTTACTTGCAGCAGTTCACCTTCGTGATCAAGAACACATCAGGTGCCTTAAACAAAGTCGCAGTCGCGTTGAGTCAACGGTATTGACTTTTATCCACACTGCATGTCTCTGTCCCTGGTTTTACATCGCGTCCAGAGCTTTATCAATCTGATAGTTTCTTTAGTAAGATTTGGGAAGCAGCAAGTATAGACCAATGTCCTGAGTATTTTCTTTTAGATGGATTTTTGTTTCGTGGAATCAAATTATGCATTCCCGAAGGGAGCTTGCATCTTCAGCTGATTAAGGAACTTCATGGGGAGGGTCATGTGGGATGAGACAGAATGTTACACTTGGGTGGCTCGTCATAATTTTAGCCCACATTGCGTCGTGATGTGGAACGGTATGTCGCACGCTGTGGCATTTGTCAGGCGGCTAAAGGTAAGGCAACCAATGCGGGCTTATACTTGCCATTACCAATTCCGACTCAAACATGGACTCACATCAGTATGGACTTCGTCCTTGGTCTTCCTCGCACTCAACGATGTCATGATTCCATTTTCGTTGTTGTTGATCGATTCTCCAAAATGGTTCATTTTATCGCTTGCAAGAAGACGACAAATGTTGTTCAAGTTGCAATCTTATTCTTCCGTGAAGTTTATAAATTGTATGGGTTTCCTTTGTTTATCGTCTCTGACAGAGATACACGCTTTTTGAGTCATTTTTGGAGATCTTTGTGGTGTCTACTATGTACGAGTTTGGATATGAGCTCAGAGTACAACCCTCAGATGGACGGTCAAACGGAAGTTACCAACAGAGCACTCGGTGATATGTTTCGCTCGTTAGTTGGCGATAATATCAAATCTTGGGATTCTATTATTTGTCAAGCTGAGTTTGCACATAATCGAGCTCTTAATAGGAGCACAGGTTATTGTCCGTTCAAAGTGGTGTACGGTATGGTTCCTCGAGGACCGACTGATCTTCATCTTGCACCGGATCGTACGCGACACCATGGCCGAGCGTGTGATATGCACGAGGATTTTCAGACAATACATCAACTTGTCACAGAAAATTTAGAAAAGGCGACAAGCAAATACAAGGCCGCAGTTGATGTTCATCGACGTGAAGTACAATTCAGTGAAGGTGATTTAGTTTGGGCATTCTTGACCAAAGATCGTTTTCCAGCTAATATTTACAATAAGCTCAAGTCCCGCAAGATTGGGCCATAAAAGATTATCCAGAAAATTAACAGCAATGCCTACAAACTCCAACTTCCTTCGCATATGCATACATCGGATGTCTTTAACGTGAAGCACCTCATTCTTTACGTTTTTCCTGATGACAATGAAAATTCGAGGGCGAATTTTTCTCCACCCCGGGCGACCTGATGCAGCGTCATCACATACGCAGATTTGACTTTATCTTTTGTTTAGATTTTGACACCGTTTAATAAGTTATTCGTTTAGATTTAGGTTCCTATATTATAGGAGATTTAGTTTTATCTTAGATTTAATTCTATCTTATATAACTCTATAAAAGGAGACGAGCTCTCTCTTTTGTGAGACAGTTTTATGATCAAAAACGAGATTTTTCTCAAAACAAATCGATTTCAAGACACTTCAAATCGTTTCTCTTTTCTTGATTGAGAGTATCAACATGTTGAGAGAATTACAAGCTACAACAATAACTCACTAAACCAACTCTAACAACGTCCAAGCTAACCAACTGAGTAAACTACTCAAAATACTCCACTGAACAATCAAGCTTATGTTTGGTCTGAACAAAATACTTTTTATCTTGTTACAACAACCCAAGTATGTAAGTCTAATTGAGAAGCCCATTGAAGATCCATCGTTAGGTTGAAAGATAGTCCACTTAGTCCAAAGCCTTAAACTAAGCCCAACTCTTAACAATATTGATATTGTTTCTAAATGATCTGTCATCTGATTATGGCCACACTTCTTTGCTGTTTAATGGTGGTTTTGGTAGCTGGAATATGTAAAGTATTGAGGAACAAAATGCAAAAGACAATTTCAAGATAGAAAAATCGAAATTTTAGTGCAATTAGCAGGGAAATCTCCCAACATCGAGAATTCAAAGCAATGCCGTAGAGGCAAAGGAAAACAATGACAAGGGATTGAAATAACAAAGAAGCATAGGAACACAAAAGCGTTCCAAAATCCGAATGATAATAAGAATCAAAAGGAGATCTTGTTTTATTCTTCAAACACCGGAACCACTCTCTTGAAACTCTTTACTGGTTCCGAGTCTTTTCTCTTCTCTTTTTAATCCTCCTGAGCAAGAGGAACAGCGTGAGCCTATAAGACACAAAGAAACAGTAGAGATACCGCGTTAGAGACCAACAAAAGTTCCATTCTTTCGATACTAGGAAGGGTTTAAAAATGTATACCAATGGGCGGTACTTCAATGCATAGAACATTTCAAGGTAACGGCGGGCCTCACGACGGTCAAGGTTCGAAACATGCTTCCAGAATCCATACACACCAGTCAATGTCAGGAGCCTCTGTGAGTATATCTGCCAGGTGTATCTGCAAAACCCGCAAAAGATGAGTAAAGCTAAACTTGAGAATCTAAAGTGAACTAGAAAAAGACCAAGGAATGGTGAGTTTTTTTTTTTTTTTACTTCTCCTCGATCCTCTGAAGCCCTCCTTGTGAGATCTCATCCCAGTGAGATGGATCTTCCTTACACTTGGTGAAGAAATCAGCAAGAGTATCAGCAGCCTGATCACCGTGGTAAGGGTCAATGTGGAAACCCGATTTGCCGTGCACAATGATCTCAGCAGGACCACCTTTGCAAGTGGCGAAAGTCGGTAATCCACAGGTCATTGCCTCCACAACAGTCAACCCAAAGGCTTCATACAATGCAGGTTGCACAAACGCACCCTTGGTATCACAGATGTACCGGTACAGCTCACCGTTCCTAACCCGGTTCATCTGGGAGGAGATCCATCGGAACTGACCGTTCAGCTTGTATTTTTCAATGAGATCATACATTTTCTTCATCTCAGCCTTCTCTTCGTTGTCCTTCGATTCTTTCCTCCTGTCTCCTCCCACAACCACCAAGTTTGCCAGCTCACGAAGGCGGGTGTTCTTCCCGTACCACTCAACAAGACCTGACAAGTTCTTGACACGGTCAAGCCTAGCCATCGTGAAGACGATCGGCTTCTTCTTGTCCTTGAGCACACATCTGTTTCAAAAGAAAAGCAAAAAGATTAGAACTACAATCAAAAACGTTAAAGATAAACATGAAGAGTTATAAAAAGCTTACAGGTGCTCTTCGTTCTCAACATCGCTGTAGAGAAGCTCCTCGATCTCATCGTGAAATTTAGTCAATCTACGCTTCTCCTCTGTGTAAGGGAAGTAGATGCTCATATCAGCACCAGGGGAGACAATGTTGAACTTGGTATCAAACACATCAATCCCGTGAACAACTCGGTACAATCCAGGAAGAGTAAAGGCCGTGTGACTCTCATACTGCCCAACAGTCTCTTTGCTGCAAAATGTGTAAAGAAGACAATTCTTATAACGAAACGTCGAAACCACCTCTCTGAAACTATTCATATGTTAACTTCAATCAATCTCTTTACCTTCCAGCAATTTCTTGGAATGTGCTGGTGATGATGAAATCAGTGTGGTTCATTGCGAAAATATCCGCAGTGAACTGGCAGGCGAAATGGTACTTCTCGTCAAGCTTCTTCCAGTAGATATCAGAATCTGGGTACTTAGTTTTCTCCAGAGCGTGAGCAATGGTACACTATAAGAGATCATTCACAAAGCATTATCTTGACGCCTGACTTATTTCATTAGATGGTTATGAAATGTTAAATTCAAGAAACCAAACCTGAGTAACACCAAGTTTGTGTGCCAATAAAGAGGCAACAAGGTTTCCATCACTGTAGTTACCAATGATAAGGTCAGGCTTTCCCTTCAATTCTTTCGATAGCTCAACCGCAGCATCCTGAAATAGCAAGAGAAAGTTCAGGTTTAGTCTAAAAATGGCAAACAGAACACATTTTTAGAGGAAGAGAATGATTGTACTTCACCTCGGTGTAAGTCTCTAGATATGGCCAGACTTCAAATCTTGAGATCCATTTGCGAACAATACCCTTCTCTGTTCTAAAGGGCACACGAAGAATATCACAGTACTCAGTATCATAAACTCTCTCGAGACGTTCACCACATGTGGTTCCTACCGCATCAGGGAGCAGTCGAGTGAGCTGCAACATAACCGAAACACACTGTGAGATTTACACATCCACAAGAATCCAAGTTTGGAGTAAACTAACTCAGAGCGTACAATGAGAATTCGTGGAGTAATATTGAGTCCTTGTTGCTTAATACGTTGGAGCATCTCTCTCTCAAGTGCGCGAACTTGATCCAGAATGTAAACAACCTGCAATATCACAAAAAATTAAGCTACTCCATGAAGACAGAACAAGAAGTGTATATCTCTACTAGACTACTAGAAGAAGAGGAAGAGACTGGTTCTAACCTGACCACCAGTGTCAGGGTAACCAAGAACATTGTCCTGAGCAAAATAACCATGTGGAGAGAGGATCACGACGTTAAACACCATTGGCAGTCTTCCAAGAAAACTCTCAAGAGCGCAAGGGTCAGGCGCCTCAAGAAGGTCCAAAAAAAGACGGATCATGTCAAGGACACGCTCAACATTGTCTCCCCATCCCCTCTCGAGACCAATCTCCTCAAACTTGGCCTCAAACTCTTCATACGGTGTTTCGGGCTTAAGCTCTGCCAGGTACGCCTCTGCTTTCCTCAAGATGTGTTGCAGAGTGTTGAGGTTTTGAATCTTCTCGTTCAACATTAAATTCTACACAACAAAGCACAAATCATTCAAACAAGATTCTGGGTTTAATGGGAGAGAGATTTTGATCAATACCTTGCCCTGGTGGCTGTGTAGACGAAGGAACTTAAGCAATGGAAGCAAGCTCTCCTTGTCATGGAAGAGCTTAGCTGAGAGGTGACGGTTGAGGAACTCAACACCATCTCCAATGTATTTGTGGAGCGTTGGGCGAGGGAAAGACGCATTGAATGGCTCAAAATCAAGCTCAAGCGTGAAATCACCGTTCTTACTGCAATTCAAAATGTTATTGTTGAGTGTAAAACACAAAGAGAGATCAGAAAACAGAACTGAAGTTAGAAATGGTTACATACACTCCATCAACGAGTTCTTCCTTGAAATGAAGAAACTCAGCCGGTTGAAGCTCCTCAACGACAAGAGCATGGAGATTGACTCTTAAGTATTCCCAAACACCAGGGCTTGGCCTCACAGCAAGAGCAACCCATGGCGGCAACACAATTGCTTCCTGTTTTTACCCGACCAAAAAAGATCAAAACTTTTTCTAAAAAAGATCAAAACTTTCACGACCCATTTGCAAATTTGTTTATGGTTTTGAAATGTACCTGCGTGGACTTGAGAAGGTCAAAGAAAGCACCACCTTCAAGTTTCTTCTGGGTTTGTTCAGGCAAAGCTTCGAATTCAGCAATGATATGGTTTTGTTGCAAAATACCTTTACCTTTGGCTTCAACCCTAAAAAAAATCATGTGAAGTGATCAAACTTTTTTTCTTTAACCATTAACAAAAGTCTTGAAAAGCCATTAAAAAATGTGATTAATGGAGTACCTGGAAAGCAAGGCAAGGACTTCGTTTCTCTCAGAAGCAAGCGTTTCGTCCAAACGCTGACGTTGGCTGTGGACGCGCGTTATCATACGTTCAGCGTTTGCCATTGATCCAAAAGAGACTCAGAAAACAGTAAAAAAGTTTTTGGAAACTGCAGAGAGAAAACAAAAAAAAACCAGAGTTTGTGATAAGATTGATGAAAATAAAGATGAATGAAGTCTTGTGTTTTCCACATTCACATTATATATAAAGAAAACTATGGGTTAGATATTTAAAACTAAAAGTCAAGAAACTCATTCAAAGCGTGACTCTTTTAGCCTTAAAGAGTCAAAGGTTTTACGAAACAAGCCTCTAGAGGGTTATTATATTCAAGTACTTGACCTCTACAAGTACACATGGCGAAACCAAAATTCGTTTCATAATTTTGGATCCTAAGTTCAATAGAAGATTAAAATATTTCGAAACCGACATCGAATTTGATGTTTTACAAACTGAAAATGATGTTTTAAGAACAAATCTTATCCATCAAATTCATTGCTTCGTCAAACATTTCTATCCACCATCCAATGTTAAAGCAATGGTGATTAGGAATCTTAACAAAACATCTTTGTCCAATTTAAATCCAAGTGTGACTCATAAAAAAGTGGATGCAGACATATAAAATAAAAGACAAAAATAAGAATCCTGGTACACGTCATACAATACATTAAAAGAAATTATAATTGTTGGCAAAATTAAAGAAAAACTATTTATATATATTTAGTTTCTTGAACAGTCAAAAGTTTCTATAGTGGATTCCATATTTGGAATTTTTGTTTACAAGAAAATGATTCATAATGCAAAAGAATTTTCCGAAAATGTTCATTAAATTTAAGAAAATGTTGGACGTGATATTCTTTTTATTTTGCAACACAGCTGGAAAATTCTCTATGTGAAAATTCCTCTAAAAAAAATAAAAAAGCATGAAAATAGAATAGAAGCACGACTGATTCTTTAGAATATAAAAGGCGTTTGGTGTTTTTTTCCTAACCAGAGATTTTTCAGGCAAGAATTTTCTAAGGAAAAGGACAAGATGTTGTTTGATTCTTCTTACTTCTTTTTTTCAGAAAAATAATCAAGAACAAAACCAATTCTTGTTTCGCTAGCTAGCATTAGAACTAAAATTGATTAAAAAAATGCAATTAGACAAACTTTTAAGCATTTAACAAAAATCTAAAGACAAGAAGAAGAAGAGAACCTGGAGTAGAGAGAAGTGGTTTGAGTGAGCTATGAAGGTTACGTTCAATATGTATCAGATTTATAGAGAGACGACTCTTAAAGCTTGAATCAAATGAATCATTATTTCCTCTGTTTCCTTTTTACGTTTCATTTCTTGGGCTCCAAACCCAGAAAACTAGATAAATGGATTTAAAAGTCCAAGGTAAAGGGCATTTTAGGAAAAGAAGAAAGTTCTGGAATTTTGCAGATTTTCCTTAAATGTATAATAAAACAATCACTAATTGTTTTTCCCTTAAATAGGATAGATATATAGGATATATCACTGATCTTTGGATTAACAAGAAATTTACATTTGATTTGAAATGATATCTGTCTATCTTTATAATACTTGACAAACAAGAAAAAAAATTATTACACACAAAAATCATATTTAAAATCAAAATAAGAAATAGTGTTTTCAGTATGCCACACCATCAAAAACCACAGTTTTTAAACTTACATAAACTATAAGTTTGACCCAATTAATGGAAACATTGTAATAAGCGTTTTTTTTTGAAAATTTTCGACTACATATGATAAATAAATTATTAAAAATATTGGCTTATATTTAATTTTAAATAAATGCAAAATAAATAAAAAAAATAGTCATATTAGTTCTCAAATAGTTATGAAATTAAAAAATCTTTAGAAGTTACTTATTTTAATTTTAAATCGAGTTAAATTAAATTAATTTTCAACCCAAAAATATTAATTTCTTTTATTGTTATTTGTAAATGATCTGTGTTGTCTTTTTGTTTTGATTTTGCTAATTTTTTATAAGAAACTTCCAAACGTTTGACAAATAAGCTGTGAACATATCTCCCACGTTTCCTTTTCGAAACTTTTCTACCTAGGAAAGTAATTAATTTTAGTTATGTTAAATGTTTTTCTTTTTTCTTTCTTTAATTCAATTAAGTTACCCTAATTTTTTTTCTTACTCATATTTTAGAAATTAATATAACTCTATCAACAATCTTTAATAAAATGATGAAAATGTACTTTAGAAAAATGGATGGGAATATAGCTCACTAAATCATATAAGGAAACCAATAAAAACTCATCATCTAAATCATCACATCATCTAACTCACGCATAGTAATAAAGTTGATGTGTGTACAGTGTGCATAGTACAATATCACAAAGACGGACGTGACGTTGAGCACTCTGCAGTACAAATACAACTTGACTATTAGATAGCATTACTTAAAGCTAGCATCGTACATTTTGCCTAATAAGTATTTTTCTAGGTCTTACAGAATCAAGTTATAGACAGATAGATCCACGAACTGTTGGTCCGTCTCTAACATTTCTAGGTGCGATTGAAAAAATTACGGCTGACTAATGTTAGTACTTAGTAACCCATATGATCAATGATATATAACCTTTTCACTTGATTCCACAATTTTTCTAATATTTTATAAGTTATCAAATTTTTATTGTTATCATATGTTTAATGAAATGGTTTATGTATAACTAACAAAAATTAAATGTCACTTACCTATTGAACTAGTTTTTTTCTTTAAATATATATTTTATGATTGTTTTGTAAAAAGATATTCAGTTGTAGTGTTTTTGGCGATCAGTCACTTTGCTTATATTATCTAAACCATCGCTTAGATAATGTAGTTCTGTTGACAAAAAAAGAAAAAAATGATAAAAAAAAATAATGTAGTTCGTGAATTATGCAATAAAAAAATACAATGGCTTTTTGTGGAAAAAATTTCGTTGATGGTTGTCATCCAATTTAATCGGATGTTCCAGAAGGGACTTATGGTTTCATTGGTTTGTCATCCATTTGCTAAGTTTTTGTTTTTTTCCAAGTTATCCATTTGCTAAGTTATTTATTATATATACCCTTGGCTACATTGAAATGATTTGTTGTGATGCAAGCACTTGAAAATATAAAATTGAAAATGGTTGTCCAAAGATACATATCACCATTTATCTACCACCACGTGTCGGACTACAAGAAGTGTTTGACGTGGAATGACGGTATTTGTGAATCTAGGAGCTACCAACAAAACAACAGGTCCACAGGAGGCCAGGACGAGCTTAGAATTAGATTAAGGCAAATAGCAATGGTTGATTGTGACGTGGCTTTCCACCGAATTTGGATAATGAAATACAAAAGTTGTGTGTAATAATTTGTATTAAGATAAGGTGTATCCAATAACAATTTGATTAACTCAATTTCGTACGTTAAAAGTAATATTTGGTCCACTAACACAGTCCAGTGTTCTTTTCTGTGGGGTGGTTTTGAGTTTTGAGGTAAGTGAAAGCGGTATTTGTTCTCGTTTAATTTTATGTTTTTGTTATGTTTGCTGCCAAAAAGAAATAAATTAAATGGTTGTGCAAAGAATTTAGAGGAAGTTGAATGGGGTAGATAGATAATTTATTTTTCTCTAACTTGCCACCATAACACCTTTCATTTATTTATCTTTGACATTCAACATTTTTTCACTTTCTAATTTTGTTTCATATTTATACTTCTTCTTTTCTTTCTTAACATATTGCATTTTAAATTTATGAGACATTTTCATCCGTAAACAAAATTCTCTCCCATTTTTCATTTTCTGTATTTTATGTTCTTCTTTTAAGTTGAAGGTTGAAATGAATTTATTTGTGATGTGTGAAAAAGCTGTATGTGAATTATAAAAAAATTCGCATTATGAGATCCACAAAATTATGGAGTTAGAGTTTAGATTTTAAGATTTATGATTTAAATATCAAAAATTGACCATCAACTAATAACAATATAAATGATGAATATTGTTTCACAAAAAAAAAGACACCAACACATCTCATTTCTAAGCGCTCTCAATTAACAATGCTTATACAAATAAGTTTACGTCAACTCATAATATAAAATTGTGCTATTACAGACAAGTTTTTGTTAACCCTTATGTAAAATTGAGTTAATCCATTATAACTCAATAGTAAGACTGTATAAAATTTTCAAAAATGCTAAATGAACAAATGAATGCATATGATATGTGGACATATAAAAAAAAAAAAAAAATTGAAGCGAGTAGAACAATCCTTGTAAAATGATGCTTGCTATTGAATCATAATGACATCCCCGGCTATTTTGCCTAAATTCCAAATTAGCAACAGAGTTTCCACCCAACCCCCATATTAAAGTACAATCATTATGTTTTGATGAATGTAACCAGAAAGAAAATTTTAGTTATGTGGGCCTGTGTAAATGGATAATGTAAGTCAATAGATTTACAGTAGTAATCTTTTCAAATGAATGTTTACGGTTCAACTAATCTTTAGTTTGTTGAACAAACAAACTTCTTAACTAACCAAAAAACATGGGTAGGTTTTTTCAGTGTTACGAAAATTGCAAGGTGTCTAAGTCTAAGCAGCTGATTTCTAAAACACGGATTTTTTGGTGATGAGTTATTTTCTTGGAGCGAACTAGGTAAATGGTAAGAAATGAAGAATTATTCAAGTAAATAAGTATATTTGTATCAAAACTTTTATTTGGGCATTGCTTTTAAGAGAACAAAAAAAAAGGCATGTCTCTATGAAGTAAATATATATTTTTTGTTAAAAATACGAAGTAAATATAAACTCCATTTGTTTCACAATAAGTGTCATTTTGACACTTTTCACAGAAATTAAAAAAAACATATTTCAATTTCTTTTACACCCTTGAAATTCAAATTGATTTTTGATATTTTATATTAGATATTTGAGGTTAAATTATATATTTTATACCAAATTTTATATTGAAATTTTTTGGGTGGAACCATTTTTTTTTTTCAACCATCTTCTTTTTCAAAAAATATGAAGTTTCTTTTTGATTTTTAGGTAGTTGTCAAACATTACATGATTGACATTAGGTTTGCCTAATTTCTGGAATTGAAGTTCCATCTTCTGAAACAGGTTCAAGCAACAACAAATATAAAAGTGTTTTGCTATCTATATTCAATCATCCATCATTTTCTTTAACAAACCACGACATCTAATATCTATCACCGTTGCTTTTCTTAAAAATGAAGGGTTTGCATTTTTCTGTTCATCAAACGACTTGAAGACGCAAATATGACATTGCATATGATGACGTCTAGGAAATTTTATATTTTTCCCATGTTTCAGATTTTTTCCCTCACTTTACGTTTTTATGAAATAATATGTTTTTCTAGCATTTTACAGAAGCTATGAGAATCATCTTCATACTACATCTGGTTTTTAACTTTTTTTTTAGGTTCCTTACATGATAGGTTGCATATTATGATACTACTTTCGTCTCATCTTTAAGTGTCGTTCTTCTAGTGTTTCTCTATATTAAGGAAAATTTTAAAGTAATTTGAAATAAAAGGGATAGAATTAGGAATTTGTCTCCTAAGGAACAATGAAAACAAATAATAATGTTCTGCAACATCATTCACATCACACAGTTCTATATGTTATTCAAAAAACAATCATCTGGTCTGTTTTATTTTGATGGAACAGCATTTATTTGGTGTGAATCCTTGAAAGATCTCGTAACAATTTGTAACTTGGCTCAACACCAAAATTAAGGACAAGCGCAGAAAGATTCTCTCAACAATTTGAATACTAGTTCACCAATGAAATGGCAGGCCAGCAACATCTCTCTCCAGACCGCAAAACGCAAACGCATAAGTGCAGTTGCGTTTCTAAGCTGACTACAGGTGATAAAGAATGGATTTATTTTTCGAACGGAAAAGAGCTTACAAGATGGATTTAAAACCAAACAGATATTTACAACAGACCTCAAACCAAAATAAAAGACCCTAACATAAGTCTCAGCCTATCACACGTTTCTCTCCATAAAGATGAAATTTTCCTTTTCTCTGCAAGACTGCAAACTCAAACTTCTCAGCTATTTAGTATTTGCTCCTCTTAATAGTTCTTATCTCTTTTGACCGTTCGGTCGTCACCGTGAAGTCTCAAATACATGGTACTGCTACCACTCGCTTCTCCATGTTTGCACCGTAATACCCAAATGTCCAGAAGACCTTTAAGTATGGTGAAGGCAAAGTATGTTCTTGTTGGAAATGGACGGTTGAGAGAGCTTCAATGGCAGAGTGCTTCCCCGTACGCTACCCATTGTTTGAAGCTATCTGGGAAATCATCGCGAATCGTTGTGTGTACAGATTGCTCGGCTCCCATAGGTTCTTTTCCCTGCCAAAGGAAATAAATCCGGTTAAGTTTCAAGTGAAGTAACCAAATGACAATATATGCCCCAAAATAATCAAACCATCTGAGTGCAGTGAAATATGTCGTATGATACAATACCATATAAAATCACAGCACCGAAATTACTTCACCCGAAAAATTCTTTTATTAGCTAATATTGTCCAGACTCTAGCCATTTCATATTAATTTAAGGTTTTAAGCCAAAGACTACATGCTTAGTAATAGAAGAGAGTAAAAAAACCGTTTATTTGTGACAGGTTCAGCTATTAGATATCCTCTGCTCAGTTAAATCCTATTATAGCATCTGCTTCAAATCTGAGCTCGTTAAGACTAACTTCCGTGATTCCAGGTTTAGCCAATGGTTCATCCAAGTTTCAGAGAAGATATAATATGGAAAAAAATACGAGCTAGATGTCAGAAAGTACATCATGCATGCTTATTCAAGTAACACCAACTCTCACTGTACAAAACTTGCTAAGGAGATATGCAAAGTAGAATATGGAAGACTGACCTTCCTGCTGCTTGATCCACTCTCGCTCATAGCTGGCGTCGACTGTTTTGCTTCAGTCATGATATTTTCTGATGAAGACGTCTCAGCGGTTGAATATATTGTAAGCGCTGACGGCCTGCCATAAGAACGCAAAGTGAATTACATGACCTTATACGTAGTAAAATTGACTAAACCATGATTAGAAAAATTGTTGATCATTCATGAGGAATAGGCTATTACTGTTATATTAGTCATCAATGGTGAAAAACCCTACGCAGATGGATAATTGAAAATTTTAGTTTAACATTTTTGGATGGAACATAATCAGCTGGATTTTTCGATAGATGGACGATATAATGCTATAGATGTATAAATTTTATACTTCTATGTTACGAGATCTGGTTCCTCTATTGAGTATTGACTGCTTAAAATCGTAAATTGATCTCTTTAATGCACAGTAATTTTACCTGGACAATTGATCGTTCTCACATAGATTTTCTGACGACGAAAGCCACTCAAGATCAACGAAATTTGAGACACTAGACATATCTTCTTGCTCGGACAAGTAAATGGAGCTACTACCATTATGTTGAACCTTTTGGGCATCTCCAAAAAAATGTGTGCTAGGCATTGACGGAGTACACCTACAAAGATGTTATAGTTGAATATTAAGACCAACAAGAGAGACAAGTATTACTACGTACTAGCACACACAAAATCTTCAACTACATGAAGCATAAAGACAACCACCTCATGAATATATGAGCTATAATCATGGGTAGAATTGACAAGCACAATAGAGATGCACCCAGCAAAATTATAATGCATACATAGCATGGACATTCAAGCTAAATGTACCAGCAGTACATATTTTATGTAGCTATAATGAAGAAAAAAGTAAGAAAGATTTAACAAACCTCGATAATGTTACATCACCGGCAGCTGGCATATCTGGCGATGACTCTGAAATTATATGAGTCACTTGGTGTGACGACACGAAGCCTTTATGTGGTATGCTTTCATTCTTTCTACTCATTGCCGACATTGGAATGTGACTTTCATGGAGCATATTCCCAACTGATAAGCACCTCTTCACAAGAAACCTGGAAACATAGTATTACGAGCTATGATCATAGATGTAGCGAAACAAAGTCAATATATTTTTTTGCACTTTTAGAGGAAGGCTAATAAAGATGGAAAATTTATATACTAAAAAACAGAACAAATTCTTAAAACAAATAGAAAGTACAGATTAAGGTACAGTTCGATGCAGTTAACAAACCAATCCTAGTCTCCCATGACTCAATAAGTCTATAACAAAAGCCCATATACCTCCTTGTGTCTAAATCATATGATAACTCCATATGAATGGGGTCACAACAGGTTCGCAGGATCTAAATTGGAAGTTATGGTGGAGATATAACATCCCAGTGAATGGATAATGTCGAAATATGTAGAGCCTATTTGTTTCAAATTCGTAAAATTCATACAATCATCAAAATATGTCTAAAGAAGAAAATGGAACCCTCAAAACCTTTCTACCTACATGGCAGCAACAAATTTTATATTGCTAATTATAGTTGAATCTCTGAAATCCAAGTTTGCATTCACAGAACCTACCTTTCATCTTCCCCCATGCTTATCTCTTCACTTCGTCCATTAGATAGGGAATCTGAACGCAACTCCCAAACAGCCTGCCTCCCTTGTTCAGGCCGGAAAGTACCAAGAAATCTGCATACAGAAATTCACAGGCCCAAAGAATTTCTGTAAGACTCTGGGAGATCATCGCATAACATGGATATATACAAGAGAGTGACAGAGACAAGCTTACATATTAATGGCATCTTGTTTATCCGCATCCATATATGCGTTATTATAATAACGTTGCAGAGTCCTCAAGAACTCTTGTGACTGGGTTGCCGCTCTCCACTGGCCTCGCCTCTCACTAAAAACCTATTGCACACCAGAAATTCTAGGAATCAACAAAGTGTATCCCAACAATAGTGAACATAATTTTAACTTGAGTCGACTGCAGAAGATCGAAACATCATAATTCATTGCAGAACAATGAGACAGATTACAAAAGGAATTTTAACGAAAGTCCGATATCCTTTGGCAAAAGTAAGTAATGAGGGCTCAGTTGTGATTGAGATATAACATAGATGACATAGCAAGGGTCCCTTGTAATTCTTGTACATCAAAGACCAAGATCAGAAATTACACCAGCTTTTCTTTAGACCAACATCATCCGAAATGATGAATTGCAAACGTTTCATGAGAAAAAAACATTTTAATAATTACCAATTATGTACATGCTACTTCTAAGTTAAGAATCAGATCATAATAATAATGTGAGCTGAAAAGTGTCAGCTAAAGATAGGTCTAAATATAAGAGATGGTGGATCAGCAGGCATGAAGGATTCCTGATGCTAGACCGAGAAACAAGGATGTACAAATGAAACTAGATTTTTCATGAGCTTACATTTATTATAAAAAAAAGGCAACGCCTGTTATTTAATTGTGAACAATAAAAACTGTTGACAAGAAAAGGGATATACTTCATCTCATGGAGCCAGTCATGAATCGTTCCCAACTGAGACTAAATGGAATCTATTTTGTACATAATTAACAGCCCAGCATTTAGTATCAACTAACTGTCTCTAGCAGAAGACTTAATATGGACCAGTTCCATATGAACGTGAACAAAATCATTCTGATGCTATGTCAGGACTTATACAAATAAAGTAAAAAATAGAATTACCTTATTGTGGGCTGCAGATCCACCATATTGATAAGCTAGTGTGTCTCCCATTCTCTCGTATAACCCCATTAAAGTACTAGACAAAGGATCATCAAGTTCTATAGTTGGAGCATCTCTAATTCCTAAAGCATGAAGCTGTTGCCCTAGAGCAGCCCAACCATATGCATATTGGGCAACATTTGTACGATCAAGGCAATCTATGCAGTTGGTCCTCAGCACTCCCCTCTGGAGCCTGCTAGGCTTGATATCATAATCGCCATTTGCAGCATTCTTGCTTGGGCGAAAATTCTTCTCTAAGGAATCATATTCCCCACTATCATCATCAGAACTATTATGTGGAGACATCTCGGCGCTGCAATTTTAAGACATTAGTACTGTAAGTGTTTACTATATCGCTGCAGTAAAATAACTTTTCTAATAGAAATATTTCCACCAAGTAATGGCTGCATGCTATTACCCATTTGCAAAGAGTAAAACAAATAATGGATAGTTGGTGACAATTAACAAGTTATCCACATTTGCAGGAAGATAACCAGGAAAGGACTTTTAAAGTAGAGGAATAATTCCATGAACTACTTTGACAAGATTCATCTTATAAACCGACTGCAACATATAAATCGGAGAAGAATTTCTATGCAGAACAAGTTACAAGAACTCAAGCAAAAAGGCTTACTCAGAAGAAGACAAGCTCATATAACCCTCAAGCTTCATTGCTGGTGTAAGTTGATAATAAAAGAAACCTGTTAGCATCAAAGCACAGGCAGCTACTTTTCCAAGAAGTGCCAATACATTTTCTGTTTTGCTGTAATAAAGACAAAGAAGAGAGAAAACTGGTTTTTAGAGAAAAATGTATTGATAGGATATTCATTATTTGAAGCAGCTGGAACGCAAATTAAAAGGATACCTGTGAAAATGTTTGTGCAAGTCCCAGTGGAGGAATCTAAGCCGATTTTCTTCTGGCAGATCTTTGTTTATAAAGTCAATTGCATTAGCAAACTCTGCCCGGAGAATCGACTCCCTGGGTTTCCTCTCTTTGGTCTATTGATTGTCAAAAGTAACATGAGACATCAGTGAAAGCTTGAGGTGTGAGAGCATCAAAAATATAATGCACACACAATAGTTCGTTTCATTGATAGTTTAACTAGATTAAGGTGTAAGAAGATGCATCACTTGCCAATACAAAAAGTACCCAGGGAAGTGATGATTTAGGCGTGAAAGATAATAAGAACGTGAAAAAAGCTAGATTAGGCAACTCACCTTAATCAAGTTCAGAATAATGATGGGGATTCCATATCGCTCCACAAGGTTTTCAAAGTGAAGTCTAGTTGCCTCATAGTCCAGGTCCCTTTTTGACACTGGAATTGACATTGAGGTGCTCAAACACAAAGAAAAGAGAGGGAGGGAGGGAGAGATATGACCATGCAGTATATTTAGTATAAATAACACTTACATACTATATCAGGCTTAACTTTCATCCGTGAGGTCTCCTGTGACCAGAATAGAGGGATTGAGCCACGATTCTGCACAACAGAACTTATTTGCATGGGACGGTCTACAGGAACGTCCTCTGACACTATCTGCTCTGTTTCCACATCATTCGCAACATTGCCACTTTCGTTTATTCCTCGTTTCAAGTACCTAAAATCAAAAGGGGTGTTTAGGAGAAAAGAAGTATAATAACTAACTGAAGTAAAGATGTCTAATTTAAATCTCAAAAATGTTGGAAGAACCCTGAGATGGACATATATTGCACAATTCTAGCGCATGTATTCTTATGTGATTAACAGTGTGGGCTTTATTTGAGAACGAATACAGAACGAATTCTAATAGACATGTTACCACAGAAATGGAAACAATGGAGTGATGAAATCTGATACCTGGTTCCAGCATTATGGCGGGAACGCCTTGCAATAAGAGTGAGTTTGAAATTCCGTCCAGCTTCAGAAAGTGTTGTCTACATGCACAACAAAACAAGGTTCAGCATCTATAAATCTAAACAGTACTGTGAGACTATCAAGATATTTGAGAATAGAGATGCAAGAGTATCATAGCTGTATCTGAAATAGCACTACCAAGAATAACAAAATTGATACATAACTATTAAATTTTGCATGTGAGACAAAAAGCTTCTTTCCAGACCTTTGGGCAAGACAAGACATGATTTAGGGAAGCAAAATAGTTAACCCAAAGAAAATGATACACAAATAAAAAGAATACTGCTGTGAGAAAAGAAGAAAAATATTTGTATTTGAATTCGGGCAAACTTTATTTTCTCTGGTAGAAAGTGAGGGGCAGAAAAACATACAATTCTCACCTGCTTAAAAAAACCATACACCAATGCTACAGTCCACAAGGTATTCCGAAGATGATGTCGGGTTCCCCGAGTCAAGAATTCGTTCCACACAAACATTTTCTTATAGAGAGTACCTCCAGTCTCATGGTCGCATATATTCTTCTGGAAACTTCGCATTATATTGTAAGAATAACTAAAAAAGAAGTCTTTTGTAAGGTCCACCATACACAGGAGTCTCTTGTACCTGTTTACAAACAAGTGGGAAACACCAGATAGAGAAACGCAAGGGTTAAATGACTTCAATTCACAAAATGGGTGGAACGGTGCAATTTTACTAAAGACGTGCACTCTCTCTTTTCACCAAACAGAACTTTTATTTAGCGATGGGATTGAAATATATATTAAAAACGCATAATGTAGCAAAAGATGTATCAACATGCCTGTTCTCGTCTCTCGAATTTGCATTGTTGCTAAGCACGCTAGAATTTTGCAATGCAATAGTCTCACTCTTTGACACTTCATAAACACTGTGACCACAAATGTCACCTATCTCTCTTCTTTCAGTTATAAGCAGCATGTAGTATGGTCCCAAAAACTTAATGAACCCTGAGAGCACATAAACGGCAAAAAAAAAACTGTGAGAACAAAGCTGGAAAGGAAAACCATCTACGGATCTATCCTCCTGTAAACATAACTTGAGACAAACACATACCAATGATTCCATAACAAACAGTAACAAGTTTTAGTCCACCGGTCGCCTTGTTCCCTTCGTGTATCCGTTTTAGCAACTCGTGGCATTCTTTTTTTGAATAAGCGGTCGAATCCTCTCTGAGATTAAGCTCAGACGCATCCAGCCGATCTATCTTTAGTATTCTATACACTCCACTACCATTCCAACCAATCATGTAGAAATTCTGCACAAAAAAAAAAAACAAAAATATAATGTTAGTGACAATCCATGAACCTCGTTACAAATATCTATAAGTAAACAGTAATAAAACACGAAAACAAATCTCATAGCTGATTGAGGAGACAGGAAAAACAATCAAATGGTAGTGAGAATACTCAAAGTGGAAGTTTTTAACTTACCGATTGAGTCTCGAAGAGTTTGAATTCTTGCATACAGCCAAGAAGAGCAGATGATCCAGAGGAGCCTGAGCCTCCATTCTCCATTGACGGCGATGAGGTCATAGCTGATTTCTCAATTACTCCTTCTTGTCGACAATAAATTAGATCTACGCCCAAGCCGCTGGGCTCAGAGAATTATCTCGGCGGAGCATTCAACAATTTCCAAAATCCGGAGTAGAAATGAAATGCCGAATTCACACGCAAACCAAATCAAAGATACTCTAAAACCTGACCACGTCTCCGCAGCGAACAAAACACGAATATCTTGCTGCCGAGATTCGCACCGTGGACTTGCAAAAGAATCGAGCAACCTCAGAACCGACGAAAACAAACACACAATTATCTAGGTGATTCTTGTGCTGCTCTCGAATCGAGAGAACAAATGCGAGACTAATAGAAACCTGAAAATAGGTAAGCAAGTAAAGAGACCCGATCACGGATATCACAACTCCAAAACTCAAATTAACGAAGAACGAAGCTCAGATACGCAGAATCGAAAAGATGAAACAGAATTGATAATTTTCAAAAGAAAGAGAAGTTTATATAAGGAAGAAGAAGAAGAGATGAGAGAGAGAGAGAGAGAGAGGGGAAGGGGTTTATGATGTAGAGAGAGAAACTGAGATGAAATAAGTCTCAGCTGTTTTCTTTGTTTGTGTCGAAAGAGAGAAGGACAAGAAGATTGGATCGGGGATGAAAGAGACGACGCTATCACCACTTTTTCTCTTTTTATTTATTTATTATATAACTCATTTTTAGGGCATTTTTAATTAAAAAAATAAAATAAAAAACCCGTGACGATGCGTCATATTACTCACAGCTGTCTGGACTCTAATGGAATAGCTCTGCACTTTCGATGAGTTATTACTTATTTTCATACTTTGAAAAAAACAAATTATAAATTTATAATCATGAATGAGTCATTCTAACCAAAACAAAATTAGAAAAAATATATTGAAAGGTAAACAAACCATGTTTGAATATCGGAGATGGTGATGTCAACAAACAAACAAACAAAAAACCTGATAAATATCTGAGATGGTACAATGACAAACATGATAAGAAGCATCGCAAATACTATAATGACATACTTACTACATCCAAATGACTAATTAATTATAAGTAATAACGTTTTCTCCGCGTGTGTGTCAATCTCTTCGTTTCTTTGTGACTTTTACTGCCTCCTACGGCTGTCTTTTTTATTTCGTTTACTTTATTTCTATTTTGAAGAATGTTATATATATAATTTACTTGTTCTATAATGTTAGATCTCGTTATTTTTTTTTTTTCTTTCTTTTCGTGTGATATTCCATTCCTAGAGTCATTTAATGAAAGTTTGATTGTTAAAAAGGAAGAAAAGAAAGAAAGAAAGAAAAAAAAAGATACATGCACACAATTTTGTTAGCAAATCAAATCATATTAGAAACAAAACAAGTGTTCCATATTTGTTTTCGTCACCTAACCTCTATTCTATATTTGTCTGTATTACTCTCCTCTCATTAGTCAATATTTGTTTGTTTTACGTCAACCCATTTCTTTGGGTCAAAAGTTTTACATTTAACTATTTATGACAAGTTTATACATATTAAAGGAAACTATATATTCGATTACGATCTTTTCAATGTGTGGTTTTAAATACAGTCGAATAAAAGTAGATTCATAACACTAACAATAAAATAAGTAGTGCGGAAAAAACATATGGAATGAAACAATCTTGATAATTGCTATTGCGGAACAAGCAACATATTAAATTTTGATTACATATTTTTTCTTTTGAGTAATCGATTTTTATTTCATATTTTAATAAAATTCTATTGAATAATAAAATTAATTTGTTCAAGTTCTTTTTAGGAAAAAAAAACTGAACGAAAGTAATAGAATAAAATTATCTCATCAACCACAACCACTCATTTGGTTAAACATTGATGGTTCACACGGTAATTTTAAAAAATGAAAGTAGGATATGTATGATATTAGGTTGCATGTCCACGAGGCTGTGTGCGTTTGTGAAACACAAAAGGTAGCAACTTTCATTACCCGAAAAAAACTACTTACAAAGCTCTTTTGCTCCATCATCACTACTTGTACGCTGACACAATGATCCACAGAAAATGGTTCTTTGACATCATTGCAAGTGAAGGATTTGCAAAAACAAAACAAAAAAAAAAAAAAACACAAAAGGCAGAGAAGCAAGGCACTGTGTGGCCAGAAACATCAATCCTTGCAATCTGTTACTCCTTCTGTAGATATTTGAAATCGAGCTTCCGCTTCTGGCAAGCATGGCGAGCTTATCACTTTACAGATTCTCTCCTCTGCTCTTCCTTTCCTCAACGCCAGCCTGTAAAACAAACACAATTTGCCAATGAATCCTAAAAAACAAGAAACAAGGATTCATCGGATTAGCAAACATTACAGACCTTGTTGTGGTGGCATGAGCCATGATATTCCCACCAATCGGTTTAAATTGGGGACCAGCAAAAAGAGCTGAACCATCTACTTGCGCAACTACTTGGTTTGTTATAACAACAGCCACACCAAACTAGAGCCATTAAACATAAGAGAGAATACTTCAGGATGATGTCTCAGAGCAATTCTGGAAAGGAAACAGTTAGTACTACTGAATGTTCACCTCATCTGCTAACTTCTGAAGACTTCTCAAGAACTTAGCAAGATGCATTTGTCGAGCTGAAAGCTCTCCCCTTCCAGAGAAATCTGTCCTGTAGAGAGCGGTAGCACTATCGACAATCATGAGAGCAAACCTGTGCCAATAGGGTAATCGTAACTTTCACAGTTGGCACTCTCGTGATAGACATAATAGAACTGAACACCAAAATAAACTTAGCACACCTTGTTTCAATCATCATTGATGCTGCTTCAAGCAAAAGCCTTGACTGATGATCAGTATTATACGCCCTTGCATAGGCAACATTTTCAAGTACATCAGCTCCATTTAGTCCAAACCTACAACATTTTAATTGATTATTTCCAGATTATTCTGTCTCAAGAACCTCATCATGATCTCACGTGTTTTACAAAGATAACATACCTGTCAGCTATCTGTAAGAGTCTTTGTGGCCTGAATGTTCCCTCAGCATCAATGTACATAGCCTTTCCCTCTCCACCTCCTTGATCCATGGGAAGCTAATCATTTAAACGTAAACCTTAATGTGAATATCTTTCCCAGTTTTGCGAAAGTGCAAGAAGAAATTCAAGATCATTACTGCTAAATAAGCAAAAAATGGAAAGTTCAGAAAAGGGGTTCTTACTTGACAAGTTACACACAGCGTATGGCACAACTGAGTCTTTCCAGAGCGGAACTCACCATATAACTCAGTGATGGATCCAGTTTCAATTCCTCCTGTTGAGAGTACGGAAAAGTAAGATCAAAATAGCAAAACACCGTTTTAAGATGCACTGAAAATCAGAACCAACCTTCAAGAATTTTGTCGAGCTCCCTTGATCCAGATGTAATCTGAATGATCTCCTGTCTCTGGGCATGAAGCTGGGTCGCACTAGTGAAACCCAGAGGAACCAGCTTTGAAGCTGTCACAGAAGAAAACACAAATAAGAAACAGATAAAATCTAAAAATATCAAAGAGGTGTTATGTATTAAACAGAGAAGGAAAAAAAAATGCTTTTCATGTGACATACCTGCTTCTACGATTTTGTCAACCTTGGCATCACTGATTCCTTTAATCTGCAAGAGATCCTTCCTTGGAGTATAAGCAACACCTTCAACAGTACAGAGACCAGCATCCCTAAGCTTCTTTACATCAACAGAAGCTATACCTGCCGCCTGAAGTTTTGCAGGATTAAAGAGATGAAATAGCAAATAACCAAAAGACTCTAACCAGAAGAAGAAGAAAAAACACAAATCCATCTCCCTTTATGAACACAAATTAAATGAATTGAGAGATTATATGACATTGGAGTCACAACAAGAGAGAAGTTGCCCAGAATGGAACGGATCGAACATGTATTAGCCAAAGGCTAAAAACCCCAAAAAAGTGTCAATTTTATCGGAACCCTAAAACATTTTTGCTCTACTTACCGTAGCGAAACCCAATTCTCGCTCAGATTCACACTTCTTTCAAATCGCGAAAACGAAAACAGTGAAGAAAAAATAAAGCAGAGATCTTTAGTGAATTCAAGCCGAACCCATTTCGATTAGCGAAATATCTGGTGAAAGCTTATGCACCGCAAAGGTAAAATTCCACTACAAATGGTAAAATCTGAAGAAATTGAACCTGAAGCTGTTCGACGGGGAAAGGGCCGTGCTGGATCTCTTCATCGTCTTGTTGTTGGACAGCATTCTGGTTTCTACGCTGCTCCATTGTCGTCATCGCTCTCAATCAGAACAGATTCCGGGCACCAGAGAAAGCGAGAGAGAGAAAAAAGAGAGCTTGCGAGTGGAGGGAAATGGCGAAACTGAAAAAGAATTGAAAGAAGCGCCACAACCAATTATACAAGACGATGGGGCAAAGGCTTCTTCGACAAGTCACGATTGCGTTTGGGTCAGCTTTTCTTCTTGGCCCTTGCTCATCTTGGGCTCTTAAAGCCCAAACTAATTTGGCCCATTACTTAATCAGTTAGGTAGCTCAATTTTTTGTTTTCCAGCAACTTATAAATTAAAAGGGTTTGAAAATTCAAATCAGATTAACATAGTTTGCATAACTTACCTCTTGAGAAAAAAAAGCTCAATTGTTATTTTAGAAAATAACTAAAAAAGAATCCTCCTAATTTTTTTCCTTCTAATTAATTAATACCATGTTAATTTTTAATTTTATATTTAATAAATATAAAAGAAGATGTGTGAATTTTTGTAAGACAATAATATTAAAGTTGATCTAATTATCGATTCACAAATAATTTTCTATTTAAATTATTTTGTATAAAATACACTAAATTAATGTTTTAAAACACAATATTTGCCGCCATTCAAAAGACATTTAGGCGTTCAACGGCCGAGAAGAGAACCACCACAATTTCACTATTTCACAATTCCAATAATTTAGTTATCACTTATAATAGCAAAAAAAAAAACCAAAAATTAAACCATAACATGAAGACATATCACTTTCATTCCAAAAATAGATCAAATACAAGAAAAATTGCCATACATTCTTCTTCATCTAAAAAGGTTTATAATTTAAAGCCTAAAACCTTGAAATGGAAGATTAGTTGACAACTAAAAACTAAATGCTTCAGTATCTATTTTTCTTCAACAAAAAGAAAAATTGCCATACATTCTTCTCCATCTACAAAAAATTTATAAATGGCAGCCTAGAACCTAACAACTAAAAGCTAAATGTTAATTCAGTATCTAATTTAAACTCTTATATAATATAAAAAAAATTAGGGCCCAACCAGGTGACCTATTGATCTGCAGTCAATTGCTCTACCACTGAGCTATAGACCCATATTGTTTTTATAAATTCAAAATTATAGATTATTTCTTTATTAATTCTTGTAAATCCTAACATAATCAAGTCAATTATCTAGTAATCATATAAATTACCGTAAACAATTATCGTAAACAAATTAAACCATGATAAATAAAAAAAACCATTTTATAAAGATACTATATATACAAAAATGCCAATTTTTTTTTCTTTCAGAATGATAAATTGCCAGCTAAAAGTTTAAAGTAAAAGATTAGTCGACAACTAGACGCTAAGTGTCGAATATCTAATTAAAACTCTTTTAAAAAATTATTGGTAGAAAAAATAATAGGGTCCAACTGGATTAGAATTGGTGGCTTATTGATCTGCCGTCAATTGCTCAAACCATTGTGCAATGGACCCAACTTATTTATATCATAACATTATCAAACCAATTACTAGTAATCATATAATTATTAAAAAATAATTATCAACAACAAATTAAACCGTGACCTTTTCTTTTTTTGACAACAAAAAAAAAATAAAGGTTTTTTGGAAAATAATTATTAAAAATAATAATTATTTAAAAAAAAAAACCGTGACCTTTAAAGTTTCATTTTCATTTGCTAAAATATTATAAATACAAAAAGGTTTCAGTTTTTCTTTTATTCAGGATGAAAATTTGGCAGCTAGAACCTTGAAGTTTTTTGGAAAACTAGACGCTAAATGCTAATCGAGTATCTAACTAAAACTTTTATAAAATAAATTATTGGCAAACCTTAAAAAATAATAATAATAGGGCCCAACCGGGTTCGAACCGGTGACCTATTGATCTGCAGTCAATTGCTCTACCACTGAGCTATGGACCCATTTGTGCATTCATAGAATCTTGGTATAAAGTCTTGTATTTGTTTGACCAAAGAGACAAAGAAAGTCTTACATTTAATTTCAAATATAGCCATGCCCATATAAAACTGTTTTTACATGCGATGGTAATCTCTAAACCATATCTTAATCTTATACTTATAAAATAATTCGTCACGTCTTCTCCTTTTTTTTTCTTCTTTTTTTTTTTTTACTAAATCCCAGAAGTGAAACTAACACCCGTAGAGGGCAACCAAGTAGCACCATCAATGAATTTACCAACGCTAAAATAACTTGCCTCTTCAACCCCAATCAAGTGAAACCCTTGCCACGTAACTCTCTTCGAAACACTAGCTTTAGGACCATAATTCTGGAACTCTCCAAAGTACAATGTCTTTAGTACCTCGTCTCCGGAGTTTAACCACCCGGCCCATCCTTCCTCGGCGATCGCGTCGTCAATATACGACTCCATCACTATAGCCCTCGAATACATTCTCCACGGCCGTCCTAAGTATGAGCTATACATATGTTTCACGGGCGAAAGATCTAAATCCGTCCGGATCCTACAACTATGAAGGGCAAATCCGGTATTTTGACGCTGGTCTGTCCTCCCGTTAGCGAGAATAACGTTAAAGGCCTTGACACCATCAGGGCGACGCAAGAATATGTTGCAGCTTTGGAAAACGGCAACCGCGTTTCCGAATATGAAATCTATGGTTCCATAAATATCACATTCTCTATAGAACTGACGTAGGGCAGCCGCATAGAGTGTGTCTTGATAACCGGAGATGCTACATCGGTATAACACTGACTGGTCTGCTGTGATGCTTAATGCTATCGCTTGTTGTCCTCTAGGCCCTGCCGTGTTCTTGATTCCGATATCTCGTGCGATGAATCCGTCACCCGTAACCGCTGCATGAATTGCATTTTAATTATCAAACAATCTAGTTTTGTTATAAACAATTTATGTATATGAATAAATGAATGTATGTACTGACTCATTGTAGCCGTGTCCGGCACAGAAGTTCCTCCGGCGACACTATCATCGCCGACAATCACCGTCCGGTCTTTGCCTTCTCCGATCAAAGTAATCTCATGTTTATGGATACTTACTTTCTCTTTGTAAACCCCTCTTTTCACGTAAATAATGAACCTGCCATTTCCGTGGGCAGCCGTGACAGCCTCCATCACGGTACGGTAATCTCCAGATCCGTCTTTGGCGACTACCACGTGTGCTCTCGCTCTACCAACTAGAAGTCTCCGTTCTCCGGCAGTGACCCATCGGGGAAGAGCGGTTGACTTTGTCTTTGGCTTTGGATTCTGCATGATTGTTTCGACAAGGGCCAAGGAGTTGCTGACAAGCCGAGAAAGGTGATCTATCTTCTGTGTCATGTGGCTGATGGAGACAGAGGAGGAGTCACCGAAGTCAAGGATGGAGTCTTTGCAAGCTTGTTGGAAAGTCATGGCGGCGGAGAGCCATGTTTGGACGTCGTGTTTGCTGTGACGCTTTCTCGATGACCTGTTGAGAGCTTCCATGGCTTGTCCAAGTCGTCTTGTGGACATCTTCATGAGCCGTTCACAATAATCTGTAACGTTATTTATACCAATTAGTTTTGCACCTTTTTCTTTTCAGTTTTGGATTTAAAAAAAAACGTTTTGGATAATATGTACCATACTTTATAACCCGAGCTCGGAGAAGGAACCGAGAAGAAATACTTGCATGATTCATTTGTCAAAAATTTTAGGAATCTTGGTAGAGATAATAGAGAAAAAAATTTTTTAACTACTTTATGAATGGTTTTTCTTTGTAAACAAGTAGATGATATTTTCAGGCATACCCAAATTTCTCCACCAAATAATATAGATCTAAAAAGCCATATATATCTATGATTGGAAGTAGTACTTAATAATTAAAAAAACGAAAGATAGAGATTAAATGTTAAGTTAAAGCAATAAGTAATCGCGTGTTTTGATAATTTTCTCTTTCGTAACATTTAGATTTGGTTTAAATAAACTTAAGACGTTGGTAATAATTGTGAAGAAGTGTTGTGTACCTGAGACCGAAGTTGAAGGCAACGTATCACTGGAAACTTCCAGAGAAACGAGTTCGGAGGAACTCATCGAAGAGGAAAGAGGAGGAATTGGCATATGGGAGTCAGAAATAGTCTTGTTAACAAGGAAAGACACAAAGTCGAGACCTTGAAGAGACCCATGTCGAAACTCTCGTAAGTTTTGGACACAAAGTGAAGCATACTTTGTGTAGCTACAATGCCTTTGCAATTCATTTTGGTAAGCAAATGGCATATCTCTTGATGAGGCATCAACGAGGAGAAGGGCATGGACCAATAATACCCAAAAGAAAGCCATATCTACAATACCCATTTCTTTAAAACAAAAATGTTTATAATGTTTTATTTATTTTCTTGGTTACTTTATGGGGGAAAGTTTATGATATAAAATTAACTAGAGCTTAGCATTGATTTATAGAGGATAAAGAAGTTAGTTTTAGCTGATGAGGTGAGTGTCTGGTGAGTTAGTTTAGCGGTATACCATTTTTCTCATAGAGTAGATTGGGACTTGAGTGGCTTCAATGGGATAATTTAACCATCACTTTTGATTTCTTTCTCTCCTTTTTTTTATATTGGTTATCTTTGGGATAAATCATAAAGTTTTGGTTGGACAACTCAATCAGTTCTAATTGGTAAGAAGATTCTGTGGTATGCTTCTAGTACAAATAAATTTTTAAAAATTTGTCATGTAACCCAATTTTGTTAACTGCAACAACTCTACATAATAAGTCAAATCAGTAATCCTACGGAAGAGTGACATGATAACTGCTAATCCGATGGAGCACAACTTGTTCCTTATCTGAAAATTGGTATACTTCTTTTGTCTTTTTTTTTTTTTAATTGAAACTTCTTTGTCTTTTGGTTGCTCAACTACTTTAGAAAGCATCTACACTTAGAAAGGCTTGGCTCAAACCGTTTGAGGTTCATCAAATGCAGATAAGAGCATCTCCATTCCTAAACCCCTCTTGGGATTCTTAACTATATTTTAATAATAAATTCTCTAATGGGGGTTTTTAATTAGACATTTTTTCTCTAAGGAGGATTCTTAATTAGACATTTTTAGAACCTGTCTCTTAGCTTATTATTATTTTTTTCATTTATTAAAATTACAATTAATAGTTAAAGCCCATTAAGAGTCTTGCATTGGAAGTGGTCTAATGGACTCAAATCACAGACGTTCACCTTGTCACTACGAATCGGATCATCATGATTGACTTATTATCAGAGTAAAAACATAATAAGTGGGGGAAAAAAACAGTTCTATGAAAGACTAAATTATATGTCCAATGATCGACCATAGTATTTTTACATATGTATGAAACTAAATAAATCCCCAAGGATCAAGTAAAGACCGCCCAACCGACACCCACCGCCGCCGCAACCGCTGCCACCGTCGTCCACTTAGCTTCCGATGCACCGGAATTCCTCGGCGGCGGCTTTAACATCTCGTGCCTGCTCGTATCGATTTGGATAGGAAACCGACACGAACCAGTCGATGGATCAATCTTAGTAAGAACCCCGAGATTGTTAAAATTACATGAGCCACGACGATGATCCATTTTCTGAAAATACATATTGAACGCATAAGAAGCATTCGCTGCCGGGTCTAAGGCGGCGCAGGAGGAGCCTGGCCCTAGAGAGGTGCAATCAGCGTTCTGACACGCGTACGCAGCGGACGATGTCAACGCCGCACCACCGTTCCCCGCAGCCTGAGAAGAGAGCACGCACCACTCACGTGCCTGGTAACGAACACCTTTAGCGGGAACCAACTGACGTCCGTTACCAAGACTCAGTGGGTACTTAACGGCGCCGTCATAAGAGAATATTCCCCAATGTCGCTCGAATTTTCCGGGATCAATACTCTTGGCGTCTTCGTCTACTAATGAGAATATGTAAACCTCCGGTGCTGTTCTCCGACGAGGCGTTCCTTGTCCTTGAACTATCCGATTCAATAATCCTTGATTGAATCTCTGAGCCATCGCCGGATTAGCGTTCTGATCGCCGTCGGTTGGCCATCCCACTTCTCCGACGACGATCTCTATCTTGTTCGCATCAAATCCGTTCTTCTCAAGCGCCGAGACTAAAGTGTCGAAATTTGCGTCGAACACGTTCGTGTAAGAGATTGATCCGTCGACGACGGGTTTAGCTCCACCGCCTCCGTTTGGGAAGAAAGCGTATTCGCGCGGGAAATTTGGATCGGCGTTGAGGGAGAGGAAAGGGTAAATGTTGAAAGTGATTGGTGAGACGGAATCAGCGAGGAATCGGACAATGGAGACCATTAGGGTTTTAATGTCAGATCGGAAATCGCCGGAGGAAGGAAGACCGTCGCCGGATTCGTAGACGTCGGCGTTAAGAGGAACCGTCACTTTGACTTGCCGGCCAAGACCAGCTTTCACCAGAGCTGCTTGAACGTTCTGTAGCGCCGGGTATGTTGAACGGACGAATCTGTCCTTGTAGGTTTTCAAGAATGGCTCATTGCCCACGGCTACATATCTGATCAACGATTAAAAATTCCATCTTTAGAAACTTTAAGCATGTTTATGGCTTAAATGTCCAAGCTTTTAAGCATGTTTTTAGTTTAAAAGTCTAATCTTCAGAAGCTTAAGCATGTTATTAGTTTAAAAATCCAATCTTTAGAAACATTCAGCATGTTTCTAGCTGTTAAGCTTTAGAAACACAAACAAGGTTTTAGTTTGAAATCCCAAGCTTTAGAAATCTAAGCATGTACCTATTGGCCTATCGAAGTGCAATGCTAATAATTACCTTATGTCGGTTCCATATCTAGAGATGTACTGAGAAACGTTTTGTTGAACCCATAGCTCTGCGTTGGTAACAGTGGATGCCATAGTTGCCAAGAGATCGTTGGGGATACCGACCATGACTTGAATACCGGATTTACCAAGAGCTCTGAGTGCACCAGGGTCAGCTTCAAATAGCTTAACCTTGTTGAACCCATTGTCCCTAAGGAGCTTCACCACTATGTTTGGTGGTAAAGGATGGCTCGCTTGTGTCCCCCAGTTACATGCCAAGCCATTCACATTCTTCAATATGTTATGATGTAATAATATGGATACACAGAAGAAGATGAGTTTTTGGTAAGTATCATGACGACTCATCTCTCTATAAATGTGAGATTTGGGTTGGAAGAATGATTCAGAATGTGGGGTCTAATGAAGATATGTTTTATGTGTGTGTGTATATAAATACAATTATAAACAGAGATATATAGATGCAGGAGTCTGGGGAAGGTGAGTATATGGAAGAAAGAGGGGAAAGGAAAGGTATTTGTAATGGTGGTTCAATAAGGAACTTTGATTCCATTGGAGGTAAACCTCAATTTAAACCATCCAAGTAAGGGAATTCTACTATTCAACATCTCTTATGTATTTGCACCAAAAACAAACATATTATTGTCACTTACACATAATGAGTAATAATTGATGCTAATAATAAGAGGGAGAGGGAAGAAGAAAGGGATGGAGTGTGTGAGATGGAGACAACCTTTGCAGTTTCTTTCTTAGAGAATATTAATTAGAAGAAAGTTTACAGCCTTTTTTAAATCCGATGGAATCTTATGACCCAAACAACCCAAATTACTATATGATGGCAAGTCCTAACCTTGAGATTTCTCAAATTGTATATGATGGTAAAGAGATGTCAAAACATTTTTAAAGAGACCTTATAAAGAAAGACAATTAAAAAAGTTTCATGTTTAATAAACAGGAGGCATATGACACAATGTAATGATTGGTGGAGCCATTAAGATAGATGAAAACTAGATTTGTAGGTTGAACTTGCATGAATCCTTATTACCAAAAAAAAAAAAATTGCATGAATCCATGAACCATATTCAAATTACAAACCAACCCAGAAATAGATTTTTTTTGTCTGACATAACACTCAATGCTTAAAGCCTAGAAGATGAGTAAGAATCTAACATGAGCTTACCTATTCACAGAAGACAAGTCATATGGCGAGTTTCTTTCTACGGAAACACAATTCTTCAATTTCAGAATACGTAATTCTCCTAGGAGAGCGATGATTGATTAGTCCAGTTGTTTAGGGTTCATCAGACGGCAAAAAGGGCTATTCTCCAATCTACGAGCCATTGTGATGATATCATTCAACCCCTTTGGTTGAAACAAACGAAGCATTTCTTGAATCTCGTCCTTAAGCCCTTTGACGAATACAATCTCAAGAACAGAATCAGAGAGATCCGAACATTGCGAAGAGAGTTCCTCGAATTCACCAAGATAGAGAACAACAGATTCAACCTGTGTGAGAGAGAGTAATCGTTCAAATGCAGATTTGGGATCCCCAAATCTCTGTAACAACCGAGATTTGAAATCATTCCAATCTACAAAAGGTTGATGATTCTCCCAAAGGTTAAACCAACTCAAAGCTTGACCTTCGACACTCATATACGCTATTCGAAGCTTCTCCGTCTCTGTGAAACTCCCGAACTCGAAGTATCGTTCTGCTCGGATAAGCCACGAGTTTACATTAGGACCTTCGAACACTGGCATCTCGATCTGGATCTTCTTCAGATGAATGTAGCGAGACAACTGTTTCTCGTCGATTGAGTTATCCACCACGGTCGATTGTTTCGTTGGAGCTACAGGGAGGTCCTGAATCTGATTCACCGTAACTTGTGATGATTCCGTCGTGGGTTGAAGAAGAAGTGCTGATTTCATCTCCGCCATGGATTTTAATGTCTCAGACATGGAACTGAGTAACTCACCCACCGTCGAGTGAAGCAGAGCCATCTTCGTTTGTACCTCGCCTATGGATTCCATCAGTGAATCTGCGGAATCATCGACTTGATCGAGCATCTGTATCGCTGCCATTGAAGATGATTTCTGATATAAGGAACAAACCCTCTCCTCTAGAAAACCCCTAAATAAAACTCTACAAGGAAAAAGAAAAAAAGGGGTAAGAACGAGTGGACCCCACAGTCTACATATTCATCAAAACGACTGTGCTTCACTTCTCCTTGTTCCTGCCCATGTATATTTTCTAAAGCATCATAAGTAAACCCTAAAACGCACCAGAAAAACAATTATAAAACGGTGTTTTTTTAAATACCAAAACCAAATTCTTCATTCTATTAACAAAACTCATTCCAAAAACCAGGGTTCAAACCTGGTCCAGAAAGCATTAGTAGTTGTGTTACAGAGAATACGAAGTAGACAGAAAACTGACATAAACTAAGACAACAAAGTAACTTAAACTAATGAAAAGAGAGAACAGTTAAAGGAGCAGAATTTCTCCAGCCACAAAGAGCAGCCGATTTAGAAACTCGAATACTGAATAAGAACCAGAAACCCTGCAAGTTACCACGGGCACTAACTCGAACTAGAAACGCTCTCCATAGATGTCTTTAGTAAGCATAACATGCCGGAAGTGATAGAATATAGGATATTCTGTTACAACAGATAGAAACAATCTTTTAGATATTATGCTATCTCCTATTTTGTAGATATGGTTGTAACTATTTCTGCTATTTAAGCATTGTGAATAGAAGTGAATCCCRGCAGGGAATTCAATCGTTTTCATGGTATCAGAGCGAGATCGCTCCTGATTTTTTTCCTTCTTATTCTCCTTCTTCTTATCTTTCTTCGTCTTCTATATTTCTTCTTCTCAATCATCAATGGCTGCTGCACCAGCAACTACGGAGAGAGCGTTTGGTGTCACAAACATCAAGTCGCACATTCCTCTGATTCTGGATCTAGATGATCACAATTATGATGCTTGGAGAGAGCTGTTTCTGACACACTGTCTTGCCTTTGATGTTCTCGGCCATATCGATGGCACTCTACAACCCGCCGGTGCAAATGATCAAGCCTGGAGAAAACGTGATGGCTTGGTTAAATTATGGATCTACGGCACTCTAGCTCCACCGCTGTTCCGCAGTTCGTTTAAAACAGGAGGCACTGCAAGAGACGTGTGGCTGAGGATAGAAAATCAATTTCGCAACAACAAAGAAGCTCGAGCCATCCAGCTTGATAATGAGCTTCGGACTACAGAGATCGGTGACCTATCCATTCAAAAATACTGTCAGAAATTAAAATCTCTTGCCGATCTACTTGAGAATGTGGACTCTCCAGTCACCGACCGCACCCTGGTGATGTATCTCCTAAATGGATTGAACGAGAGATACGATAATATCATCAACGTAATCAAGCACAAAGAGCCATTTCCAACATTCGACAATGCCAAATCTATGCTGGAAATGGAGGAATCGCGTCTGAAGAAGTCAACAAAGTCATCTGCAAGTCACGCTGACCATGCATCGTCTCCGACAGCCCTCACCGTTGATACCTCCCCACTCATTCCAAAAACTCAAACTCAGCCACAACGATTCAACAACAACAACTATCGGGGAAACAAGAACAAGRGCAATCGCGGCCGAGGAAGACAAACTTATCATCGCCCACCGAATCCTAGCTGGCAACAACAACAAAGTTTTTGGCCAAACCCTTATCCACAATGGCCTCCTTTCTACCCAAATTGGGCCCCGTTTCCTGGACAATACAATTCCCACCAGGCCCAGTTGAGAAGCCCACCAACACAGCCAGCTCACCAAGCTCATTTCGTCAATACAACCCAGCCAACCACAGATTTCTCTGAGGCATTCAACACGATGACTCTTCAAGATCCTGGCAATGCAAATTGGTACATGGACTCTGGTGCTACAGCACATCTAGCGGCCACAGCAGGTATTCTCCACTCTAATTTTAATCATAACACCAAGCATTCAGTCATCGTGGGAAACGGTTCAAAAATTCCTGTTACCTCCATTGGATCTTCCTCCCTTCTCACTAATTCTCGTCCTCTTTCCCTCAACCATGTCCTTGTTACTCCTCAAATAGTCAAAAATCTCATATCAGTTCGAAAATTTACTACTGATAATTGGTGCTCTGTTGAATTTGATCCATTTGGTTTCTCTGTGAAGGATCTTCAAACTCGAACGATTCTTCTCCGATGTGAAAGCACAGGCGATMTCTACTCCCTTCCAGCCCATTTTCAAAAGACTTCTTCTCCTTCAACAGCTCTTCTGGCTTCCACTCCATCTCTATGGCACAAACGTCTTGGCCATACGAATAACTTTAATCTTCGTTCCATTTTAAATTCGAGTTTAATTTCTTGTAATAAAGAGCAACTTCCCAAGAGTTGTTCTCCTTGTCAATTGGGCAAACAAATAAAGCTTCCTTTTGATCGCTCTTCAACTAATGTGCAAAAACCATTTGATATTGTGCATTCAGATTTATGGACATCACCAATTTCCAGCTTRAGTGGGGTTAAATACTATGTTTTGTTCTTGGATCATTTCTCTCATTTTTTGTGGGTTTATCCTCTTCGAAGAAAGAGTGAAGTTTTCACTAAGTTCCTTCACTTCACTGCCTACATTCACAATCAATTCAAAACCCAAATTAAATCCTTTCAATGTGACAATGGAGGAGAATACAACAATATTCAGTTTCATCAGTATTTCGACACTAAAGGAATACAAGTTCGATTTTCTTGCCCTCACACATCTCAACAAAATGGAAAATCCGAACGGATGATACGAACGCTCAACAACGCAATCCGAACGTTACTGATTCAAGCCAAGCTCCAACCGAGCTATTGGGTTGAAGCCCTCCATGTCGCAGTCCATCTTCAAAACATCCTTCCATCTTCCGCTATCCAAAACCAAATTCCCTACTCTCTGCTCTTTAACAAAATCCCTTCTTATGATCACTTACGTGTTTTCGGCTGTCTCTGTTTCCCGAATATAAACCATTCTCATCTTCACAAATTGTCGCCAAGATCAACTCCTTGCTTATTCCTTGGCTACCCTTCTCAACATCATGGTTATCGTTGCCTAGATCTAAAAACAAATAAAATAATTATTTCAAGGCATGTTCACTTTGATGAATCCATCTTTCCAGCGGCTGTTTCTCAAACTAAAAGTGCAAATAATTATCACTTTCTAGATAACATTGAGAAACAAAGCCCAATCTTCAAAGAAATCCTAGAAAAACCGCTTGTTCACCAATCAAGTCCTCCTTCTCAGCCTGCCCAACAAGAACCACAAATATCTATACCTGTTACTCACTCAATGACCACGAGGAGTAAGGCTGGTATCCAAAAGCCCAAACATATTCTCTCTCTAAACACTACATCCATCTCACCTCTGCCAAAGAGCCATGTCCAAGCAAAATCTGATCTGAATTGGTTTCCTGCGATGACTGATGAACATGATGCTATGCTTAAAACTAAGACATGGAGCCTGGTTCCCCGACCCCCAGGGGCTAATATTGTGAGATCCATGTGGCTATTCAAACACAAACACGATGCTGATGGAGCCCTTTCTCGCCATAAGGCTCGTCTCGTTGCCAATGGAAAGTCTCAAGAGGCTGGGATTGATTTCACGGAGACATTTAGTCCGGTGGTGAAGCCAGCAACAATTCGCACAGTTCTCAGTCTAAGTGTCGCTCGCAATTGGCCGATTCACCAACTCGATGTTAAGAACGCGTTTTTACAAGGCGATCTCGAAGAAACCGTATATATGCATCAACCACCGGGATTCGTTGACAAGCATAACCCACAATTTGTTTGCAAGCTAAACAAGGCGATATATGGTTTAAAACAAGCCCCCCGAGCTTGGAACTCGAGATTCAAAACATATGTTACTAACATTGGTTTTATACAAACCAAGAGCGACGTTTCTCTTTTTGTTTACAGGAAAGGCCAAGATATTGCATACATTCTCCTCTATGTTGATGACATAATCTTGACAGCATCGTCACAGTCTCTGATGTCAAAAGTCACAAAGGCGCTAAAATCCGAGTTTCCCATGACAGACTTGGGCAAACTCAATTATTTCCTCGGCGTCAAAGTAGCACACAACACACAGGGCTTGTTTTTAAGTCAATCTGCTTATGCAAAGGATATAATTAGGCGCGCAGGTATGGAGAATTGTCACCCTTGTGCAACACCAGTTGATATGCAGTCAAAGCTCTCAGCCGAAACTGGGGATCGTGTTTCAAATCCGACGGAGTATCGCAGTCTGCGAAACGACAACCAACGGTCTCACGGTCAAGTGCAGAGGCAGAGTATAAAGGTGTGGCAAATACAGTTGCAGAACTATGTTGGCTTCGAAATCTTATGTTAGAACTACACTGTCCAATCAAACAGGCTTCGGTAGTTTACTGTGACAACATAAGTTCAGTGTATTTAGCATCTAATCCCGTAAAGCACCAGCGTACAAAACACATAGAGTTGGACATACATTTCGTAAGAGAGAAGGTAGCCATTGGTCAGGTTAAAGTGTTCCATGTTCCATCATCTCTACAATATGCTGACATCTTCACAAAAGGACTACCAACATCATTGTTCAACGAATTCAAGGCCAGTTTAACAGTCAGGACACCCGACGTTACAACTGCGGGAGGGTGATAGAATATAGGATATTCTGTTACAACAGATAGAAACAATCTTTTAGATATTATGCTATCTCCTATTTTGTAGATATGGTTGTAACTATTTCTGCTATTTAAGCATTGTGAATAGAAGTGAATCCCAGCAGGGAATTCAATCGTTTTCAGGAAGATGGGAGTGTAAGTGCGTAGACATATGCTCTTAGACATTACAAATAAATTGTCAACTTAATTCCAGTTAAGGCGACATAACATCCTCATATTCAGTCAGCGTTTTCGAATTGGATTAGCTTGACTACTGAATTGGATACAAGTGAGGTTTTTATTGGCCTTTGGCTACACTTTCTGCTTGAGCTCGTTTGTAAGATACATTCCCCAAGGCTCGTTCTGTTCTTCATGGATTGGTAGGTCTTTCAAAAAAAAATTTTAATAGAAAAGGGTTTCACACTTTAACTCTATTTTAAAACTGTGCTGAACTCGAAAATCTGATCAGAGATCATACTGTATGAGAAAGATGATACACAAGAAATCAGAAATCTGATTCTTTAAAATTAATTGATATTACCTTATTAAATTTCCTAGATTTAACCTTTAAATCCCCAATTTACAAAATTGACCACTATGTAATTCTATTGATCAATCGATCCCACTAAAAAAAAAACAAATAAAAATTGAAAAAGAAAAAAAAAATTCAAAAATCAGACGAGAAGATCATCTCCGAAGAGGTAAAGAAGCCGCTCAACAGCCCAGCTAGGTTCATTCTTAGCCGGCCACTCACCACACGACGACGTATTAGCAGCAAGAAGCGGAGTTCTACATAGAGGACACGTACGGTGATTATCATCCTCACCGTCGTTATTCTCATCTCCGCCGCAACATTCGTAATCCAACCACCTATCGATACAATCACGGTGAAACATATGGCTACAGTTCCTTAGTTCTCTAACCTCATCTCCATCTTCCAGATCTCCGAGACACACCGCGCAGGTATCGTTGATCATCGCCGGAGATCTCTCCGCCGCGTCACGGAATGTCGTCACGGAGAGGCTCTCTTTGATTGTCTGTGACGAAATCGCAGGACAAGAGGAAGAAGCGGTGGATCTAGATCTGGATCGGTAGCGTAAGATCCATGCGAAGATCCATCTCAAGATGGTGATGAGAACAGCCATTTTGTAGAGAAGTTGAGTGACTATGAGACCAGAATCTTCGATGAAGAAGCTCATTGTAACGATTTGAATAACACAATTTTGCTGAAGTATGTGTGTCAGAGAGAGAGAGGGGGGAGAAAAAATGAAGAATGAGATTCGTTTTTTAATAGAGGAAATAAAGCTGCTTGCTGATGAATGATGATGATGGATGCTTTACACTTTTTTTTTTTTTTAGTGGTGCCTTTATTTTTAAATTTTTTCATTTTAGTTTTAATTAAATATGTTTATATTGGGTTTAATTATTTAATATGCAATTTGCTTGGAGGTTTGTTTTTTTTTTTTTTTGGTCACCAGGAGGTTTGTTTTTTATATTACAAAATAGGTGTCAAGTTGTCAATTGTGATGAAGTGTACACTTTCTTTGCTCGTCAAGACTAGAAAACTATGTTAGCTTTTTTAAAAATTGGGAATAGTCGCTTTAATTATATATTGTTACAGGATTAAAGATATGTTTAATGTAATGGGAAGATAATAATACAGTATAAGATTATCTTTATTTAGTCGAGGAGACATAATTGTTGCTTTTCTTGATTAGTTTTACATGAATCAATCAAATAGTTTTGAATAATTGGAGATACTCTCAAAAGATTTGGATCTAAATATGAGTTATGAAAGAAAATATAGGGGTCATTTTGTGAAAGTTTAAAAGAAAAGATTCTTACAGTTGTGACCGTGTGAATAACGAATGAGGGGACAAATTGCAAATTTCTAAAAGTTAGGACAGAATATTTTAATAGTCTGTAAAAGTAAAAGACTATGAATGACGATAAGAATCAAGTAAAATGACGTGAGCCTAAGCTATTTGTTGTGCCGTTCGTGTCACACACTTTTATTTTTGCCTTTTTCTTTACCAAAAGAGAAACATTATTTTATATTTTGTTATCTTGATTTTAATGGGAGATGACCATTTGATGACCTTAAAGAGGAGATAAATACTGTAATATTTCCTATTTATGCTTAAACTTTAAAATATACTATGATAACTTGATTGTATATGTCGTCATTTCTGGCTTTTGACCCATACGCAGGGACAATTTTTTATCAACCTTAGGTGACTATTGACCGGCCAAGGCCTTAATTATATTTAATACCTACGCTTATGTAATACACTTTTCTAAGGAATGATGTATATAAATGATTATAGGGGTCGGCTAAGATTTTAATGATATTCGTGATCTATTCTGTTACGTCTAGATAATCATTTTTTTAATTTGTACCAGTTCACAAGTAACTAAATATCCGCGGTTTGGATATCCGAATTATTTGCAGATATCCGATCCACTTCATTTAAGGGGGGGTTATTGGATGAAAGAATTCTTAAGAAAATAATAGAATGCTAAATTCTAGTGTTATTCAATTTTGTATTTTATAGATTCTATTAAATTCTAGTATTATTCAATTGATTGATTTTTAAATTCTATTAAATTCTAGTGTTATTCAATATTATGATTGTTTTGATGATCATGTCATTTAAAAGGAATTTAATAGAAAGTTCCCTAAAAAATGTGAAGAATCAATTCCGAGCATTTAACCTGTGAATTGGACTGAATTCATTAAAATCCTTTAAAATGTTTAGAAATCTATTATTTTCTTATTCAATTGAATTCTTTTTAAATATTTTGTTGAATACCCCCTCCATAAGTTTTTAAATAATTATAAAAATAGAAATTTTTTATAAAAAATTTCAAATTTAACTCAAAATAGCTATTTTATTAAAAAACAATTCTTGTTGTTATACTCTAATATAAAGTAATTAATTTGATGAATAGAAATTCATAAAACTTACATATATGAATAATAATTATACAATATATATATGTAATTATATATATATATGTATACGTATACTAAAGCGGAGAGGATATCTATCCTTTAAAATTTTAATATTTGTGATTTGCTTCGATTTTAACGGATATTGATTTTTAGTACTTGATTTGTTTCATAAAACTATTCAGCTTTTTCGAATCGAATCAAAACGGATAACAGATCGAAGATAATTTAACGGACATTTTGTCCAATCCTATTGGATCAATTTACAAATACTCCACAAATAGTAGATCAAATCCCATTGATCTATCTTTTGTTGTCTTATTTTGAGAGTGGTTTCTCGATTTGGTATGGCTCACACTCGACCCGAAATTCACAATTCATTTTAATGGATATGAAAATGAATCGGGTATGATAAGATATGTGAATTATCTGGTTGGCTAAATGAATATAGTTTTCATCATAAAATCCAATGATTTATTTTGTATCCTAGTCATTGTTAGTTTGCTTCAAAAGAATCAAACGAAAGTGTTGGCTAATCAGCTTTAACAAAAATTGTATTCATCAGACGATTATGAAAACAACTAAAAAACGAGGTATCAACAAGATTTGTAAAGCTTTCTTCGTTAAGGAATATGCACTGCTCTGTCTTCATCTCAACTCAAACAAAAGTTCTTCCAGGGACGATAGTAAAAACAAAGTGTCAGAGATTGTCATAAAATCTTGAAAATCGAACAGCTTTAGGAAGCCACACTTTGAAGTTAGGATGACATGTCAACCAACCTAAGGACCTTGTCACTAGACTATGAACTCATGTCGGATCAATATTATTTTTTATATTTTCTGAACATGTAATGTATATACTTTATGCATTTCCATAAAATTTCTGGATAAATTGGTGCACTTTTTTTATAACTTTTAACTGTTTTGGTAAAAATAAATTAACATTCTTTTCTGGTAAGACAATTGATAAAGCGTCGCTATAATTAAAGCTTGCGATTGTAAGGTCCCATGTTTTGATCTGCTCTGCTTTATAATGTGGTTTGGTCGGTTGACCAAACTTTACAACGCAAAACCACCTCAACGTTGTAGGTGATGTCTATTTTATTTATAGTTATTAATATAAGATGACCTACACAATTTTATATTTTTATCAGTAGATGGGATCATTCCAGATTTTTTGGTATCCAATTAAGAATTAACTTAATTTGTTTTTTTTGTTGTTGTTGTCGTCCTTTTCGACTAATTGAATTTTTACTGATCCATCTTTATGAGGTACGGAAAACATATAGCCATATTCTATCCCTGATAAAATATATTTCACTAACCCAAACGAATAATCTCAGAGAAAGTTTCAGATGACCCGACCAAAACAAGTTAAACCCCTTGAGCTTACATTTCTTCAAACGTCTAAATCCAAAATCAAAACAAGTTTAAAAAAAAAAAAGAAGAAACAAAGCAAAAAGATTAGTTTACGGAGCAAAACACTAGAAGTTTTAAGAAATGAAAAACACAAGCTATGGTATTGAACATCATCACTGGAGAATCATGAAATATCGGTCCCACCATGTTCATGTATTAGGTAGGTTTCACATCCTGTCTTCTCTCCTCCTAGGAGCACATGTAATGATCTCATCCACTCGCAGTATCATCTCAGATGCTTCTGTTGCAGAGAGCAGAACCGCTTGCTTCACTTTGAATGCTTCATAGATTCCTCTCTCTTCCATATCTCCTACCTGTAAAGAATCAATCATCATCATCACGATTCATGTCTAACCTGCCACAATCTATGCCCGATCCTAATGTTTATAGAGTTTACTTACTGATCCAGAGATGACATCAATTCCGGCGTTACACCCTTCAGTGTGGTGCTCTGCACGAAGCTGAGCCACCAATTCAGCACTGTCTAAACCAGCATTGTCAGCGATTGTTGTTGGAATAGCCACTAGAGCCCGTGAGAAAGCTTCAATGGCATGCGATTTTTTGCCAGCAGTTTTCCTTGCAAGCTCATCTACTTCCTTTGCCATCACCATCTCTGGCCATCCACCTCCAAGCAACACTCTAGTGTCATTCACTGTTTGGGAGAGTACACATAGCGCATCATGGAGTGATCTTTCAGCCTCGTCTAGAACATGGTGACTGCAAGAACAAAGAAACCACACAAAAATTGTCATAGTGAATTAGAGACAAAGTCTTCTCAAGTAATGGGAGTGAAAAATGGATACCTAGCTCCCCTTAGGACAATTGAACAAGCCTGTCCCATTTCACAACCAGAAAAATGGATCAACTTGTCTTCACCAATCATGATTTCTTCGATGAGCTTGCAATGCCCAAGCTTAACAGACTCTGGGTTGTCAAAGGTTGAAGCGATTTCACCACCAGTAACCAATCCAAGACGCTCTATCCCCTCAAAGTCAGCATGCTCAATAGCAAGTATACCAGCATCTGCAAAGAGTTCCTCGGGGAAATTGTAGATCAACTGCCTGTTAACAAAGCAGTTGATACCGTGGGCTATGATCTTCTTCACCTTGTCTTTCATCTTTTCCTTCTCAGCCCCTTCAATCTCAGCAACCTTGGTCATGGAATCCACACGGACACGTGCACCATAAATTTTTACTTTATCGGTATCCATAGCAGTATTTGCTACCAAGATCTTTGCATTCTCTATGCGCTTTGGCTGCCCAATTCCTATCTTCTTGTCAAGAATAAACCTATAGGCATAAATTTAAGTTGAGATGTCACGAGGACAAAATACTGGACGCACAAAGGCAGGGACGCACCACTACATGATGACGTAATGCCTATCAACATTCCAATGTAAGACTATATACATAAAATTAAGCTGCACAAGCTATGAAGATCTTGAAACACGAAAGAGATATCCTGAACAGATGAATACTAAACAGAGATCAACAGCTCAAAGAAACAGATTTCATACAGGCGCCAAAGGCAGAAGTGTTGTCTTACCCTTCATCTAAAAAGGAATCTCTCAGGGACCCTCCAGGTTTTTTGATGATCTGGATAGCTTCCAAGTTTGTGCTTCCCTATTTGAACAACAATACCAGAATGTCAGAGACAAATCATATAACACCTCAAAACGAAACCATGCATCTACAGGAAAGAAACTAATGGTGAAATGAGACTAGCCTAATTTCATGACATTCGTCTATTCTTTCATGAAATTACACATAAATTCCAGAGAAAAAAGAAGGAACACATTGCTGACAGAGTTTTAAAAGGAGGCAGAGATGGAACCTTTAGCCTGAAAACAGCATCCACGGCCATTTCTGCAAAATGTTCCTTGTCCTGTGAGAGAATTTTGGAACATAACGTAGTCATCGCAATCTTCAGCAAGTCTGACCTAAACTTCTCTGCATTAACAGAGAGCACAATACTGTAAATAACAGTGTGATTTTCCAAGTTAACAGTAACGAAAAGCACCGCTTGAACCCAACATCGAAACCTTCACACAAACAAGAGAATGCGATACATATGCCTGCATAACAAGGTCTAACCCTCTCTATAATGAATACCTGCATTGTCCTTATTATCAATTACTCTTTTCAGTAAAGCATTACGAGCACATTCCGAAGCCATTCTGTAACCTAAGAATCCAGAAAATGAAAAAATTAGACATCATTGTCATAATCGAACAAGGAGCTGATACAACATTGTCATCTTTACATTTAAAAGAGCCAGAAGCTTACCTGCTATGATCGTCATAGGGTGAATCTTAGAAGCAACAAGCTTTTCTGCTTCCCTGAGAAGCTCGCCGGCCAAGATAACAACAGAAGTAGTCCCATCACCAACCTCATCATCTTGAACTTTCGAGATGTCTGAACATCAAAGCAGATACAAGAAGTGTGAGAAAAACCCACCAAAAAAAAACGAATTCGAGAACTTGCAGTCACAATGTTGCAGGAGAAAGCATACATACCAACAAGAACTTTAGCTGCGGGGTTGTCTATGTGAAGTGACTTTAGAATAGTAGCACCATCGTTAGTAACAGTGACTGCATGACCTCTACCAGTAGATTGTAAGATTTTATCCTAAAGATTAATAATAAGATTCAACCAAAATCAATAGAATGAAACTGAAAGTTTAATTAGAGCTTTTTATATATTTGGAGATCGGAAGTTACCATGCCCTTTGGCCCTAAAGTAGACTTAACCAGATCACTGATAGCCATTGCACCAACAAATGATGCCTAGAGAGCAACAAAAAAAGTAAATCAGATTAAACCAACAGTAGAGTGAATCTGAAAAACCCTAATTCCTCAATGACAGAAATAAAAAAGCTCACCATCCTCGCACGTTCTCCCTTCTCTTCACTAGCATCATCTTTGAAGATCTTATCGATCTAAATACGAAATAGCGAAGTTAATGGCTGCGTAAAGAGCAATGGGAAATCAAACGAAATGAAAGAGACGACGGCGAATCATTACCGGCATCAGGAAGAGCGGAAGAAGAAGGAGGCTACTTCAGTATCGGAGATCTCCTTCCAAGTCGAATCTGGGATACAAACGAGGGTCGTTCACGAAGAACGAACAAGCCTAAAGGATCTCGAAATATTCAGTGTGCTTTGGAAGAGTAGAAATAAGGGAGAGAGCCAAAACCCAGATCTTTCGGAACCCTAAATGAAAAGCCCAAAGACCAAACTACCCTCACACCTTCCAGATTTCTCTACCCTTGGTAAAAAAAAAAGCTAGACAAAAAAATTATTGTTACGTCAGTTTGCATTTTGTACGCGATTAATTCAAACTATTTTTATTGAGTTTAATGGTTTTATATTACGATTGTGATATTTTCAATAAATATAATCAAACAAATCATGTCATATATATATATATATAATTTATAATAATGTAATTCCTTTTGTGATTAATCATATTTTCTGTCAATAATAATATATACTAGGTAATTCTCGAGTAATAAGCGGGATAAAATGTTTATAATATTTTTTTAAAAATTAATAAATTAAATAAATATTTCTAAATATTTTAATTCCTTATATATTAATTGAGAATCAATTTAAAAATAACCTTATGTTTACATAGAATATTACATAGTGTCATGCTTACGTGTCGTCGCCAGAGTAATTCTTAGGAAATATATTTTATAGGACATTAATTACTAGACTAATTATATAATATGTCATTAGATCAATCATATATAAATGTTTTTAATTTTAAAGATTATAATCTTACCTAAATTATCTTTATTTATTTATGCAAAATCGAATAAGTAAATATTCCAAAAAACTATATTTGATTTTATTGTTTCCTAAATTTGATTAAATCGTGTAAGTAAATATTTCATACTGATTTTATTGTTTCCTAAATTTGGTTTTTAAAATTTTATTTTTTAAAAATATTGTTTTAACTAAATAATTAATTAGTAACATAAATATGTACAACCTTAATTTTAAATTTCAATTATTTATACAATAAATTACTATTAAAATATTTAGAAATATTTATTTAATTTATTAATTTTCTAAAAAATATTATAAACATCTTATTCCGCGTATAACGCGGGGATCACCTAGTAGTATATTATTGTATAAATAATTGAAATTTAAAATTAAAGTTATTACATATTTATGTTACTAATTAATTATTTAGTTAAAACAATATATTTTTAAAATATAATTTTAAAAACCAAATTTATGAAATAATAAAATCAGCTATAATTTTATGAAATATTTACTTACTCGATTTAATCAAATTTAGAAAACAATAAATCAGCTATAATTTTATGGAATATTTACTAATTCGATTTTGCATAAATAAATAAAGCTAATTTAGGTAAGATTATAATCTTTAAAATAAAAGCAGTTTATATATGATTGATCTAATAATATATTATGTAATTAGTTTAGTAATTAATGTCCTATAAATATATTTTTTGAGAATCACTCTGGCGACGACATGTAAGCATGACACTGATATAATATTTCATGATTTTGTTAAAAAGATTCTCAAATTAATATCTAGGGAACAGTACAAATTTGAATTTTGGTGATGATATAGCGTAACACTAATACAAATCACTGCATTATAATATGCTCTTATAAATTAATTCTTGTTAGAAAATATCTTTATTTAATATTATTATTATCTCTTATTTCGCTATGAAGTTACTTCCCTATGAAGTTAGTTCGCTATGAAGTTCTTTTACAAGTTTCTCCTTCATATATATAAGCAGAAGAAGAAAATCAAAACAGAAGTTATCTCTAAACTTTATCTCTTTAAAACTCTACAGTTTGTAACATAAACTTCAGTATATAACACGTTATCGAACCGCTCTTGATCAGATCGGCAGATCTTTATTCGATCTAAGGTATGATCTAAGGTATGATTTAATTTATAATTAAATCAATTTAAGTTTATATATTATCAATTATATGAAAGGCTCTGCCTTCTCAATTGTTTTAAATTATGTCGTTATTTACATGCTTTATAATTTATAATATTGTTATATATGAGTAGATATCATGTCAAATTTGGTAAAGCTCGATATCGCTACCCTTGATGTATTTGAAAATAATATGGGCATTAGATGCAAAGATGCATCTATGAGTGAACGAGCTTCTTGATGTCATTGACCTTCTTTTGATAATATTCATCTTGATATGACATATTTCTTGTTGAACCCAAAAGTGTTAACGAGTAATAAGATGAGTAAGGTCAATATGATATGATATATGTCTTCCAGAAGAAGACAAGAGAATTAAAAGTTTAACGTATCTCCTTTTATAAATATTTTAACCCAGAAGATGTCAAAATTTATGAATGAGGATGGAGATATATGTCTGGTAGATAGTGCGACAACACACACAATATTGAAAGATATAAAGTATTTCTCCGATCTTAAAATTAAAGAAACTGGTGTGATTACTATATCGGGAAATGCAAAGATTATTATGGGTTCCGAAAGAGTCCAGTTTTCAATGCCAAGGGAGATAGAGTTTAAAATTAATGATGCAGTATATTCCCCCAAATTTAATAGAAACTTGTTAAGTTTCAGAGATATCCGCAGAAATGGATATCATGTGGAGACTAAGAATAAGAGTGGCGTTGAATACCATCACATCGTGACTTGGAGAAAATATATATTARAAGAACTACCAGCTTTTTCTTCTGGACTATATTCCACAAAGATTAATATGATTGAATCATATGCCACGCAAACCAAGTTTACCAATATATTTAAAGTATGGCGAAATGGGTCAGGTTCAATCATGATGAAAAATTTGTGGAAAATTCTAATGGTCATCCATTGAAAGACAGAAAATCTTTCAATCAAATGAGTTTTTATGTGATGCGTTCTCGAGGAAAACTCATAACTCGCCATCACCATAAGATTGAAATGAATCACCAGAATTCTTAGATAGAATACATGGTGATATATGTGGACCAATCCACCCATCGTGTGGACCATTTCAATATTTTATGGTATTAATTGATGCATCAGTAGATGGTCCCATGTGTGTCTTTTTGACAAAATATGACATTTGAGATTCATTTCCCAAATAATCAGGTTAAGAGCGCAATTTCCTGATTATATTATCAAGAAAGTGAGGCTTGATAATGCTGGTGAATTTACTTCACAAGCTTTTAATGATTATTGTATGTCCCTGGGGATCGATGTAGAACATCCAGTGCCCCACGTTCATACACAAAATGGCTTGGCCGAATCTTTGATTAAACGGATGCAACTTATTGCTAGACCGTTAATACTGAGAACAAAACTTCCAATTTCGATATGGGGACATGCTATTTTGCATGAATCAGCATTGGTCCGAATTCGACCAAGTGCATATCATAAGTGTTCTCCATTACAATTAGCATCTCGTCATCAGCCAAATATATTGCATCTCCGTAACGTATGAAAATAGGGCCAAACGGAGATTGAGCATTTTATATTGGTTATATGTCACCAAGTATAATCTGTTATCTTGAACTACAAACTAGTGATATGTTTACAGCTCGTTTTGCTAATTGTCATTTTAATACAAATGAGTTCCCATCGTTAGGGGGAAGAATTCGTGAAATTCTAAGAGATATTGCATGGTATACACCATCGTTGAGATCATCTGAATCCTCCTACGAAACTATGTGAACTCGAAGTGCAGAAAATTGTGTACTTACAGAATATGGCAAACGAGTTACCACACGGGTTCGTAGATACAAAAAGGGTGACAAAATCATATATACCGGCTGCAAATGTTCCATCAAGAGTTGGAATTCCACAGGAACAAATTAGTGCTAATAAAATTAATGAGCCTAAAGTTCAGTTAAAGAGGGGGAGACCCATGAGTTCTAAAGACAAAACTCCCCGAAAGAAAAAGGCAATGGGAGAATTAAATTCACATAAAATGGTTCCAGAAGAAACCCAAAATGAAGAAAATCCAGAAAACTTAAACGAAGTAGTTGCTGAAGAACTACATAATGAAAAAAGAGTAGTTCCAGAAGAGATACCGAAAGAAAGTATCCCTGAGGAGGGACATGATACAGAAAAATATGAGATTTCCATAAATTATGCCCAAAATGGAAAAGTATGGGTAAGAAATCATATAGATCATGATCATGAAATTTTCTCATTCTCTGTATCCAAAGAAATTGATAATGAGAATGATGACCCAGAACCAAGGTATATATTAGAATGTCAGAAAAGATCTGACTGGGAGAAATGGAGGATGGCCATGCAAAATGAATTAATCTCTCTTAATAAGAGAAATGTTTTTGGACCTATGGTCACTACACCTAAAGATATGAAACCGGTTGGGTGCAAGTGGGTATTTGTGAGAAAACGAAATGAGAATAATGAGGTCACAAGATATAAAGCCCGACTTGTTGCCCAAGGTTTCTCTCAAAGACCGAGAATTGATTATGAAGAAACATATTCCCCAGTAATGGATGCAATTACGTTCATGTATTTAATGAGTTTGACTGCATCTCAAAATTTAGAAATGAATCTTATGGATGTAGTGACAGCGTATCTATATGGATCGCTTGATAATGAGATATATGAAAATCCCGAAGGGATGAAAATGAAGCATTGAGCTCAAAGTCTACGATATATGTTATTATTGACATCATTTATGGATTGAAACAATCCGGACGCATGTGGTATACTCTTAGCGAATATCTTTTAAAGAAGGGCTATGTAAATGATACAATGCCTTTTTTATAAGGAAATCGAATGGATTTGTGATTATATTTATATGTTTCGACTTGAATATAATTGGAACTCAAAGGAGATTGAGGAAGCAAAATCATATGAAGTTTGAAATGAAAGATCTTAGAAAGACAAAGTTTTGTCTTGGGCTCCAGATAGAGCACTTCCAAGATGGAATATTCGTGCATCAATCTAATTATACTAAAAAGATCCTCAAACGCTTTAATATGGATAAAACGACTCTTTTGAGTACTCCAATGGTTAATAGACAGCTCAATGTTGAAAAAGATCCATTTAGACCATGTGAAGATAACGAAGAATTAATGGGTCCTGAAGTACCCTATATGAGCGCTATTGGTGGACTTATGTATCTTGCAAATTGCACACGACCATATATAACTTTTGCTACTAATCTGTTTGCAAGATATAACTCGTCCCAACGCGCAGACATTGGAATGGAATAAAACATATTTTTCGTTATCTTTAAGGTACAATTGACTTAGGATTATATTATTCTAAAAATTCGAAATTTTGTCTAGTTGGTTTTGCAGATGCAGATTATTTATCGGATGCGCATAAGGCGAGATCCCAAACTGGATATATATTTATTGTAGGTGGGACTGCAATCTCGTGGCATTCCCAAAGCAACACTTCTTCTTCAATTATCGCGAGATCATAGCACTCACGAAGCTGTAGAGAATGCGTGTGGCTCGATATCCAACATATTCAAGAAGCAAGTGGTATCAGGCAGTAAAGAGCCCACATATTCGAAGATAATGCGCATGCTGCAAAATTAAAAGATTATATCAAGAGCGATAGAACGAAGCATATTCCACCAAGGTTTTTCTCTTTCATACAAGAGCTCGAAAAAAATCAGGAAATCAGTGCTGAATATATCTGCTCAAGCTACAATTTAGCAGATCTCCTAACGAAGGTGCTACTCACGACAATGTTCAAAAATCAAGTTCATAATATTGAGATGCGTCATTTACGAGATATATGAAGAAGAAGTGTTTTCGAGGGGAAGAATATGTTACTGTACTCTTTTTCCCTTATCATGGTTTTTATCCCATTGAGTTTTTCCATGACAAGGTTTTTAACGAGGCAGTACATATTAAATAAATAAGGGGAGTGTTAGAAAATATCTTTATTTAATATTATTTATATTCTCTTCATTCTGAGATTACTTATGTTCTCTTAAGTTTCTTTCTACATATATGTAAGCATAGAAGAAGAAAATCGATAAAGAAGTTATCTCTAAACTTTTCTAAAACTGCAGTTTGTAAATAAACTTCTCTAGTTTATAACAATTTTTTCTTTTGTGTGCGACTTGTAGGAAAAACTTGGGTATTATAGTCCATTTTAGAAATCATTTTAAGGCTAAGCCCAACTGTAGTTTTTGAGCCCAATGAAACAAGGTCTAATAGGAAGCAAATTCATCAATAAGGCAACTCAAGATACCCATTCATATCAAAATTTTAAATTAATGTCTCAGCCACTTATAAATAGACACGTTTGGAGTTCTGGGTTAACAGAAATGAGAATGAATGTCCCACATAAAGGCAAAACCCAAAACATACGACATCGTATCGTATTCGCGCACGTTTCTAAATTACTCCCTGTCTTTGTCTTAATGTCTTAGTACCGAAGTCAAACAAAAAAAAAAAACAATATCGATCACCACGTGTCCAAATCATAGGAGCTTCTGAGGAGGATATATATGGGAGACGAAGCCGAAACAAAGCAGGAGAGGAAAAATATCACATTCTTATCGATATAAAGACAGATCTGCGAGTTTTGAGAGACAAGCAATGACTACTATGGTGAAAGATGATGAGCCACACGCTTCCGTTGAAGGTGGATGTGGAAATATCCTGAGATGTGGTGTTGCCGACGGTGACGGCGGCGTATATGAGATCGGCGGTAACGGAACCGCTCAGGATATCATCTCCGGAACTGTTGAGAAATCGATTAACGAAGTTGGGTATGAGTTGTGTTTGAAATTGCTGTTGATATACACATGTTTTCATCTGTTTTCTCCCTTTAATTTGAGTTTAGTTCTGGAAATTGTGTGTCGTTTCTGATAATGAACATTTGATCTGTTTATATTCGGATGCATATATATAAAGAAGGGATTTGAGGGTTTTAGTTGCTATTTAGGAAAGTCATCTTTTTCGGAGGAATCAATTTGCTCTTGGCTAAAACAATTGATCTTGTGCTTCAAAGTCCTTTATGCATACATAACTTTTTTTCATGTGAATTTGATTAATGGAACTTCATCTTGAACATGTGAAAGTGGAGAGACTGGGTTTCTATGAATGATATTGACTGAAATGGGCAACTAAGAAGTTGCTATATTAGTAAGTCTACACGTCTTCTCACTTTATCAGTTATAGCTTTTGGTTTTTCTTTCTGTAAGTTTACAAATGTTTCATGCATTTATCATTGTGTGTTGCATCTGAAAAAGAGAAATCATATTCATATTCATCTCTTGCCTTTATATATGCTGTTTAGTGCCTTTATCAACAGTCACAATATGTGGAGAGTTTATTCCTAGCTATTTGATTGTTCTCAATGTTGCATCAATACTCCATCTTTAGTGTGGTACAAGTTTAATGGATCTTCTGCTATTGAAGGTCCACGGAGAACATATCATCTGAGCCAGATGCTTCAACGGTCCTTCCAAGTCAACTTACTATTTTCTTTGGTGGGAGTGTTACTGTGTTTGATGGACTCCCAGCAGAAAAGGTTGGTCCATTAGAGCAAATTCTACACTTTTGTTGTCCGAAAAGCTTAAGAGTTCCTGTTCTCACAGTGATCCCACGCTTATAGGTTCAAGAAATCCTTCGTATTGCTGCTAAAGCCATGGAGACAAAGAATTCTACGAGCATCAGTCCTGTCCCATCGCCAGCACTGAACAGAGCTCCTTCTTTCTCAAGCACATCTAATGTAGCTTCACCAGCTGCACAATCATATCCCATTCAGCCAATTTCGTTTTGCAGATCCGCGGCTGGTCAGTATTCGATTCAACTGGTTATAATAATCTTCAAACATTGAAAATGGATACTCTCATTAGTTCCTTACAAGTAAGTTTGCCAATTCAGATCTACCTATTGCAAGGAGGCATTCGCTTCAACGATTCCTCGAGAAAAGACGGGACAGGTATGCATCCTTTATTACTACACTCCATCCTTCTCCATCCCACTGGAAATTTAAATCTGATCTATTTTATTCAGGTTTGGGTTGATTACTAATATAGAGCTTGTTGATATGCCTGAGAGAGACTTGTAAAAGATTGATCATATAATGTTTACCTTGAGATTGCATCTAACAGCAACATTTACATTCTTTATCTGCAGATTGGTCAACAAAAACCCTTACCCTACTTCCGACATCAAAAAGACAGATGTCCCAATAGGCAATGCCTCTATCAAGGAGGAATTTCCGACTGCTTAGTAGAAGATCAAACCTCAGGGCTACAATAAACTTTTAAAGCAAACTAAGTAAAACTTTATGTCAATATGGTTAATAAGATAATCTATCATGTATGCTGCTGTGTGTTGTATGATAGTGTCTGTATAGGTTTGTTAGACAAACAGAAGATCTGTTTGCATGTCAGGAGTGGTCAGACATGTTTGTTATTTTACAAGTCGCTCTCAGGGCAGAGGATCATCTACTGAAGAAACTATTGTGGTTTTAGAAACAGTGTCCTACAGTCTTTTTTAACTAATACTCTTGATGTTATGTTATTGAACTTGTTCATCTCTTCAAGACAATTTGTGTGTTAAGTAATGAAGTCTTTGTTGTTGTTAGATAATAAGCTTTCATACAAAACAAATCGAGTCTATAAAATAGGATTTATAATTGTGAATGACGGAATAACAAATGGGAGATGATGTTAAAGTAAAAACAATGGTAGTGTGCCAATACTTTTACAATCTAAACGTACATATATTCACCTCCGCGGACAGCATTCTCTGCGCCTTTCCTCTCTTCCTCAGCCTCTTTCTCCCTCTCTTTCCAGTTTTCGTATTTCTGATCGTCTGTTGGTAATTCATGACGACATATAGGGCAAGAGTTATGCTCGTCCTGCCAAAACAATTGGATCATAAGCTTTATGTTCTTGTTTACTATTATTTTGAAAGAATGAAATTAATTTTACCAGCCAAGGCTTTAGGCAAGGAGGGTGGAATGTGTGCTTGCATGGCAGCTCCTGCATTTTGTCGCCGATTACTAGATTCTCCTTGCAGATGCAACATTCTGCCTCTGGTCCTAACTTTTTAAGCAGTTCCTCACTGAAAACAATCACTGGAAGTTTCTCAACAACTTCTTTACTAGCCGGTGGAGCTCTTGGTGGTCCACCATCTTCTAGTATCTGTATAGAACACATCATATATATAATTTTTCAATCACAAGGCTAAGCAAAAAAAACACTACCAATATCATATTAGATTGGGGTTAAAGACTCTTGATAAGGAAGGAGACAAATAGCCAGCCATATTTGAACCAAGTGGAGAAACAACATAAGGGTAAAAGGCGGAACAAAAATTGCTTTAAACTCATCTATATGTGAAGTATCTCGTTTTATCAGCAATGTGTGAACATACAACAACTACATCATCTAAAACTAGTAAGGAAGAAAAGAGAAGGGCAATGCCAATAGATAAAACAACTACCTCCGGGATGATACTGTCAAGACCATTGATGAGTTCTTGCATCAAGTTTGCTGTTTCCCCAAGAGTGTTTTCAGTAGGACCATTATTAGAGGATTCACCAGCAACAATCGAAGCAAAAGCGGACATGAGATTCTGCTGCACTAGCCACTGAGGCTGTGGTGGCTCACGATCAACCGTTAGATGTCCCTCAAAAAGATAACCTGGAACAAATTCACAAGAGTTAAAAACTCATCCCAGATTGTCTTCACAGCTAAAACCATAAAGCCAAACTAAATGGTCACAAACCTTGTGAGCTCTCTGTGGGCTGATTATCTACTTCGGTTAACTGCTCCTTGGCTTGAGCAATGAAAGATTTCAAGTGTTTCTTCTCAGAAGCATCAGACACAAGTCGCTCAGCCTCCTCGAAAAGGCTCAGTCCCGCAACCCAAAATCCAGTAGCTGTATATCTTGTCTTAAGAACCGTTGCGACACGAGATACAACTATATAGAACTGCAATGGCCATCAAACACAAATTGTGTCAGAGAGGGTAACTAAAAGAAACACACATTCGATTACAACAAACACACATCGGATCAATTGAAGATCCATGACATGAAACATGAATTCTCTCTACAAATGAAATAGAAAACAATAAACGAAAGATGTTTAATTCATAATTCAATCATAAAACAAAAGCAATCAAACGTTCAAATCACCATTACCAGCATTAACCCAAAAATTCTGAGTTATTTTGAAATCTGTTGGTCTGAAAAATTCAACAGTAAACCAACCTGTTTGCGGAGAGAAGGAGAGGAAGAAGAGTAGCGATCACGGAGAAGATTATGAATAGAACGAACAGATGCTTCGAATCTCAGCTTTTTGTTAAGCTGTTTCTGCAGATCATCCAGCTCAAGCTTCAAGCTTTCCTCGGAAGAAGACGGTGAAGACGATGCATCCATTAAATTTTAATTACTAAAAGAGTAAATGAGAATTTTAGGGGTTTCGATAGAGTTGGGATTTTTGTAAGAAGAAGATTCAAAAGAATGATCAAATGAGCAACGATCTCGTCTTCTTGGATTCTTTTTTGTAGGAGACGAGAGATTTCTTGATCAGGAGGAAAGGACAGGATGAAGTCGGTCGGTTTTGCTTAATCTACTTCAGTTCGGTTTGGTTTGGTTCGGTTCGAAAAAAATAGAGAACATCGTTAACATTACCGGATTACCTAAGAAGAGGCGCCGGCGAAGATAAATGGATAAACTGTACATTGACAATTTCTGTTTGTTCAAAGGGAATTTCAGAAACCGATCCATCCAAATGATCCAAAGCTGATCCATTTTAATATGATTTTTATTTTAATATCTGGCAAATTGAATTCGAATTTAAACCGAATTAAAAGATCGATCAAATTTTATTTTCTCAAAAAGAAATGAAAATTATATATGATGAAAAGCTGAAATCAAACCCCAAAAATCTGAAAAACCCACAAAACTCGACCATTCCAAAATCCAGATAACACAAGTTTTAAAAGGAAATCCAGATAACACTGTAAAGGTAAAATCGTGGATATGTAAATCGAATATGTATTTTACAAATCCTCACTTTTAACTTCCATCAATTTTTATAAAAACTATGATGTTTGTGACTGTAAGCCATTGGTTTATTATATACGAACTCATTCTGGATCTTACACGCTTTAACCTGAGATAAATTATCACACAGCCTCTGGACATTTATATTCCATTAGCTTTGAAACTAAGTATTTTCAATCACAAACGCACGATAAAACATGAAGATAAATAAGCTTTGCCTGGACAAGAACATTGACACAAAAAAAGGTCCATGGATTTACTAAATCGACCTTCAAGTTAACCACATGAACCTAACAGAGTAAAAGGTTTTGATCCTATCCCATATTTGAGGTGAAGTCATAATCTGGTGATTCTTCATCATATTCCAAAACAACAACAAAAACAAGAGAAGTATTTCACTCATAAACTCAGAGCAAGCTACAGAAGCAGTATAAGAGAAGCATAGGACCAACTCCATAACAAGCTCACTTCACCTTCCAATTTCTTAAGTCTTTCTGCGACCAACACGGGCAACAAACCCTTGCTTGATCTGAATCACAGATCGTTGAGATCCACACTGCAAAAAGATGTATAGCCCATTCGTTAATCACATTTGCAAATTGAAACACAGAAGATTAAGCATAGAGTAAAATAACCAAATCATTCACTTGATCAGGCAGTGTAGGCAAAATATATCAACATCATTGCCAGCCTCACATGACTCTTCAATTTAAGTAAGAGAATTATGATACACTAAGAAATCTATGCCTCCTGATAAGTTTATCCAAGAGAGGTTCACTTGGTATCAATTACAAGACAAAGCATAAAACAATGTGGGGGCTAATCAATTGGATTATCACCAGCCCTTTCTAAAAGAGAATTCATACATGATAGAGGCTTTTGGCTAGAGAAAAGCATGAGGAGAAGACAATGACATATATAAAGCCTCTCTTAAATTTTTCAGTTGTCCATCATATGATATGATAGAAATGATGTAGGCAAGAAGAGTTTATTACTTAGTTGGGCAGAAAGTAAAACACAAACAAAGGAATGCATATCAAGATCTAAAATAATAAAATTATACCTTTTCGCATCTCAGAAAGAAGAGACGATTCTCCTTCGAAAGAATTGTGTCTGGGCTCTTGCAACCAAGGCAAATGACGTACTCAGCTGCAAATAACCCAAGCGATTAAGAACTCTCCAATTGATATTCTTCTATAGCAACTCAAATTTGGAGACTAAAGAGAAAGTTACTTACTGATATATCGCCGCAAAATCCCTTCAAAGTTCTTAGGTGCAAACCTTCCCTTAACAACCAACCTTTGCTGCCCATCAAGCGAACCACTAGTACCCAACTCAGCAAGCAAGAATTGCATAACATGATCTGGTTGACGATGCATCCTGAATTTTTTCAAAGCAGATCATATGTCATACAGCCATCAAAATAAGTAAGTATTATTAATTATGATTAAACAAGTTTGAACAGGAAGATAAGAGGTCTGCTCGTACGTCTTGCAAAGGTCCATAAAGTTGACAAACACTGTCTTCTTTGTCCCTTCACGAAGAACTTGAGGCGGCCTCATAACTGTACGACGCCTATCTCCAGCAAGCTCCGGATTATTTTCACGGAGAATGTTAAAAACTCTACCAAGAAGCTGCAGATATAAGTCCCGTCAGAAAAAACCAGGGGGGAGGGGGTTTTATGAAATGGATACATTGACATATGGAAAATAAAGATAAATATTTTTCATAACCAATGAACGTTGTAAATCATTACGGGTTAATGCAAAAAACCATCTAAGATATACTCACCTCGTCATATATGTAATCTCTATCACTTCCCTCCCAGGGGTAACGTTGCTGCTGAATAGCTATTCCTTCTTCCCCCTCTTCCTCGTCCTTAGCAAGCTCTGCAATATATTCTCAGTAAGATTTCAACATGAAAAAATCAAGCCTAGTGAAACAGTTAATTAGCAAAAAAAGAAACTTAAAAATACCATCCAAATCTTCTCCAGCATCAACGATTTCATCGTTCAATGAGCTAGATTCAACCTAACCATAAAACAAAAACAATGTGAGGCACATAATCATCCAAAACAAAAGTTTTAAGGAATTAAAAAACTTAGAAGGCACAAAACGTTAAACACTCACTGGCTTCTTCTTCTTTTTCTTCATTCCAGCAAATGAACTCTCAAGACCATCATTAACTACAGAAAAAGGAATTAGACAAAGGTAACACAAATACCATTGAAAAACAAACAAATTGTTTCACTATTCAACATACCAGGCAATGAATCAGATTTCTCTGTCTGTGAAGACTCTGCTAAGTCCATGACAGGATCCTGAATCACAACTTTCTTCTTCTTCTTCTTCTTGGTTGGATCAAAAGGTGCGAGCTGCTATAAAAGGATGAACCAAAACACAAAAACCATTCAATCATGAATTTAACAAATAAAATACCAAAAATCTATATCGGTAAAACAGAGGATCCCTAATTTACAAAAAAAAAAACCAAAAACCCAACTTACTTCTTGCTCTTCCTTCATCTCATTGTTTTCGTCAGCCATGATTGCAACTGAGACAAAACGAAAAAACACAATGATAATAAGCACTCAGAAACCAAACAAATACATTAGAATCAACATAACATGTATCAGCGAAAGCATAGGTAACCCCGATATTAGGTTTTCTACATCAAAATCGATAATCGCAACGCAACGAAACCAAAACTAGATTCAGAAATAAATTTTCGATTCCCAATATGAAATCAATATGATGATAACCAAATAAATCTAGGTCAAGGCTTCACAACAGAAAAGGAACGGCTAGGTTTACCAATCTCTATACTCAATACGTCCAAAAGACGATTAACTTTGAGATCGACAGAAGAATTCGAAAAGGGATCAAAGAGAACTCACAAAGGGATGTCAAAGCGAGATTGGCGTAAAGAGTAAACAAGGTTGCTTGCGATGAATCTGAGAGAGAGAGTAAGCGGCGCAGGTCTGAGATAAGTGTTAGCCCTTGCTCGTCGTCCTCTCGTCCAAAAATAGTGTAACTTCTTCTCTTTTTTTTTGGGGTTTTTTTTTATTCAAAGGTAAAAAAGATCTCTATAAGTTAATAGTATTTCATTTTACTTTTATTACTTTATAAATGTTTTAGTGTTATTGGTTTGTGTATTTAGATAAAGTTTTAAAGATTTAAATATTATAAAGATTCTATTATTATTCATTTAAGATTTTTCAAAACTTTATTAAAGTTTGGTGTTATTAGTTTATGTATTTGTAAAAAATAATCTAAAATCTTTATAAATCTAGAGGTATTGGATTCATGATTTTATAAAGTCAATAAAAGTCTTATGTTATTCAAATAACATGAAAGTAACTCATTTTGTCATTGAATTAAAATATTGTGTTATTGGTTTATTGATTATATATATTTTGTGAACAAAATATAATCATCAAAAATATTGTATTTAATAAGAGATTATCAAAGTATTCTCCTAAGATTATTATTTTTTGTTGAAGCATTTTACTGCTCTTGTTATTGTCACCAAATCCAAACTTTTCATGTTCTCCAATTCCCCAACCATACATCTTCTAATACCTCTCCTTGGTTGGTCCATAAAAACAAACAGACTATCCCACTTATGTCTAATGTAAGTGACCATGAGAATTGACCAATTCGTAAGAGATTAAAAGCAAGAACAAAAATACGGAACAGCTAGATTCAAAAGAAAAAGATTTGCAATGGGTAACACTTGAAATTATTGTACACATGCCAAAAACTATCATGACTAAACATAACTTTATCTCTCCATAATTTTATCAATATAATATATTAATATACTCATATATGCATTATATCACCTCGTTTCTCTCTTATAAAATGGTGAACCTACATACAAAACTCGAAGTATTCAATCTAAGAATAATAACATATCTGTCAAGACTATGAGATAGCTCTGTGGGAAACTTGCAAGATCACTGGAAACAAACCCAGAAGAATGGAACTCCACCCCAGCAAGAAGAACACACTATCCAAAAGAAAAGAAGCTGAATCATGAAAATCCGCTTGAGTTTAATATATCTAGTCTCATCCAACAAAAGAAAACAAACTCTTGTAGGCTTTAACCTAATCAAGCACGTTAATCATTTCAACATGGACCAGAATAAAACGTTTAACCATCAAAAACACTTGTTTAACCATCAAAGCAAACTTCCAAAGTACAAGCACTTTTCCATAAAAATTTGAGATACTTTGAAGATATTTTGGAGAAAAATGTCTTGATGATTATATACTTGGGACAATAATTTATAAAAGTTTGAGATACTTTGAGATACTGTAGAGATACTCTTTTGTAATCTTTGAAAATATTATGCAGTATTTTGGAGATACTCTTTTGTAATCTTTTAAAATCTTTTAAAATAGTTACTTTTTATAATTTTTAAAGTCATCAAAAATCTATCTAAATAGAGATCCAATAACACCCCTTAATCAATAAATTAGTATTTATTAAAGCTTATACTATTAATCCGGACGTATAAAATAAAAATTATCTTAAAAGTTGTTAAAAAATACATTACAATACAAGTGATCTTAAATGTCTTTTAAATAAATTCATTAAAGTACAATAGTAATCACAAAATCAATATAATTAAATTAAAAAATTATTAAAAAAACTTTTAAATAATTATTAGTTTCCAAAAAATTAAAACTCACTTTCTCTCTCATTCATATTGGTTTTTCGTTTTAAAATTTTAAACCAAAATTTGTGCGGATAATATCATGTAACCAGTATCTACGATGATTTAATGGTTAGAAATAATCGTATATTTAGAAACTCTATTATTTTTTATATCGTTTCAATTTTATCGGATATTCGCAATTGTACAAAAATTAAAATTCTATTACTAGTCAACCATGATCCAATGACACCAAATGGAAAGATAAAGAAAAAAACTTCCAAATTCATTACCAAGACCCATGCTCAAGCCTAGGCCTGGATATTCGGGTTTCGGATAGAGTTCGGTTCGGATTTTAGGTTATTCGGTAGGGAGGTTAGGAACTGAACATATATTGGATCGTTTCGGTTCGGATCTAGTCGGTTTTCAAATGTTTTTTTAAATCCGACATAGAAACGAAATATGTTCGAGTTCGTTTTTGACTCGAATTACCTGAAAAAATCCGAATTATCCGAAATATTTTTAAAACCCAAAAAAATCTGAACGCATACCCGAAAAAAGCCGAATTATCCGAAAAAAGAAAAATATTCGTTCGGGTTTCGGATCCTACCCAAACAGAACCGAAATCCGAAATAAAATAATTTAGGATCCATTCGGATAATATGAGCTATTCAAAACCAAACCGAATCGGGTTTTTCGGTTCGAATATTTAAGTTTCAGATTTTATGCCCAGGTCTAGCCTCTCAATATATTTAGGCTAAAATCTGATGTACCAAAATGTTCAGAGTGCTAAAGAGAGAACTTGTGTTGACCCAATATTTCCCTCCTAATTCCTTAGGGTTCCTCAATTTTTCATTTCACCCAAACACATCCTTATTTCTCCAACTCTTTCATCTTTCTCTGTACGTTTAATATTCCCTTACCTCCACGTGGATTTGCAGAAAGCATGAAAATTTGTTGATGGGTTTCTCTATGACATCCAGATTCTAGCTTTCAATTCCGTAATTCTCCATTATAAACCCTAATTTCCCCGACTATATCTGGTCTGGCTGATCTGAGTAGATTAGGGAGTGTAGTGCGTTGAAGTGTCCGCAAGTGTTTGGCAATGTCGGATGACATGGTGATGCATTTCTCCTCGAATTCTTCCAATCAGTCGGATCACTCTTTGCCAGACAAAATCGCCAAGCTTGAGGCCCGCTTGACTGGTAAGACCCCTTCGTTGGCGAAGCCACCACAGCAACAACAACAGCAGCAGCAGGTCTCTGTCTGGTCATCTGCTTCTGCCGCTGTCAAAGTCGTGACTTCCACACCGCCGGGATTGTCGGAAACCTCTATCAGTGATTCAGACGACGAGGTAGCTTCGGATGTTTGTAAAAGTAATTCAAATTTTGTTATGTCTATGCTATGATTCTTGTGCATCTCAGAGTTTGAGCGTGGTTGGTAATTCACTATTCTACTTGGTGTTGATGTCCTTATTCTCTATAGCTTCTTGTATTGATCAGTGTGTGCCTAACAAAAATTGATCAAAGTTTTATGCAATGTTGGCTACATATCCTGGCATTACAAATGCATCTATATTTCTTCCTTGAACAAAAAATACAGTCCTTTTTAGCTAGATCTTATTCTCGTTGTTACTGTCTCAGAATACAGGGGATTTCCTAATCCGAGCAAATACTAAAAAGCGGCAGAAAGTTCAAGAGTCTAACAACTTCACTGTTGTTGATCATGCTGAGGTAGTGATTTTTTTGTAAAGATTTGTTTCTTACCTGGTTGATGATTTTCTTAGTAAAAATATGGTGTATGTTGTATAAGGTTTCTATGTGGTGTTGAACAGCTTATTATGATGTAAGTTTTGTTTCCTTGTATATCTTTTTAACTAATAATGTTGAATTGAAGCCCCAAGAGGCAGCATATGATGGAAGGAAAAATGATGCCGAATCTAAGACAGGCCTTGATGTAAGTAAGAAGAAACAAGGTCGAGGTCGGGCTACATCAACAGGCAGAGGGCGTGGTTCTAAAACTAATAATGATGTGACAAAATCTCAGTTTTTGGTTGCACCAGTATCAGCTGCAAGTCAACTGGATGTCTCTGATCAAAAGGTTAATATTGTTTACTTCATCTGATCTTACATGCAACCAGTCTTGTGTTCATTGAGGATTTACATATGTTGGACTTAATTTCATTGGCAAAACGTGGGCGTGAGTTTGATGTTCTTAACTGAAGTAAAACCTTTTAATTGGCCTATGTGAAAAATTAAGCAGGACAAGAAAGAATTACGATACCGTTTCCCATTTTTTTATTGAAGAGAATCTGTATCTAAATTTGCATTGATATTGGCAACCCGATGTAGTTTATCGATGAATATTATTTTCTTCAGGATTTTAGGCCTGATGGACAGCCCAGGAATGGTGAATGCTCTTTCCAGGATGTAAGTTTCTCCTTTAATGTCCTTTACTTCGTAATATCGGAAAATATGATTTCGTCTCAATTTCTTGGACTTATCTGCATCTTATGAGTTGGTTGGAACAAGTGAACGGGATTATTATATATGATTATTCTACTACAATGAAACCGCATAGTTATATCTTTCTTTATTCACTATTTTGTTGCTTGTTTTATAACTCAGGAAGACGTAACATCTTTGCGTGCAAAAATCGCTGTGCTGGAGGAGGAATTATGTAAATCTCGACAAGATTCTTCTGAGTATCACCACCTTGTCAGGAAGCTTGAGAATGTATTGTGTGAATGCCTTGCAGATTTAGCCAATCCTGCTTATGCTATTACCATTTTTGTCTGTTCTCATTCCCCTACCCTGCTAATAATCCTAATAATGATCTATGCAGGAGGTAAAAGATCTAAAAGATCAGGAACAACAAGGGAAGCAAAAGGTAGGCAAACTTTTGTTTCTGTGTCCTAATAAGGATTATTGAGAACTTTATGATTTTTTGTTAAATTTCCCACCTACTATGCATGGTTACTTTTACTGTTATCAATGATTCTGGGAGAATCTTAGAGTAAGAAACGGTTTCCTCATTAGAAGAATGGTAGTTCTATCCTGAGAAAGGTAAATCATTGACAGTCTCCTGATTTGCTTGGAATGCTCACTAAATTTAATGAAGGTGCTGCTGCTAGAGAACTTAAATATCTGTGAAGGCTTGATCTTGCAATTGTCTCTCACATATATACTCCATTTCCAGTGAGCTCTTTTCATAAAGCATTTATTAGTACTTCTTTAGGTAAAAGTAACATGCAATCTATAGCGGATAAGGTCGATTTTTAGGTGAACTGAATGTGGAACCGATTTGTAACGAATAAGGATCAACATTTTGACCTTTTAATCACTCTTAGTGAACGCGTTTTTGAAAACAAACTGGGTATCTTCATATCAACGTGGTACTTAAATTGGCAAAAACTTTTGCACACCCTCTAGCAATATTCTCGTTAGTGTAATGGAGCAATTATCAATATTCTATTGCTGCTTTTCTTTGACATTCTTAATAATCTTTTCAATCTTATGCAAATCATGCGGAATTATTTGGTCTAAGCTAACAGTGCACTTGCTAACTGCAAGCTTTGAACCTTTCTTTTTCTTGATACAGACAACTAAAGTAATCTCTGACCTTCTCATATCTGTTTCCAAAACTGAGCGACAAGAAGCAAGAAGGAAAGTCAGACATGATTCTTTGCGATTAGGCAGTGTTGGTGTTCTCAGGTCTGCCATAATGTATTCTTATGAGTTCTTATGGTCTTAGTATCTATCCAATTTACTCTTATTCTGTTCGTTTATCACAAGTATTGAGAATATAGTTCATAGGGAGGTATGATAAAACATGTATAGCAAATACAAATTTGCTTTTTAGTAAATTCATTAAATCAACTCGAATAGAGTTTTAGATAGAAATCATTTTTCACGTTTCTCTACAACCCGCAGCTCTCTTCTTTGTTAGGTTACAAGGTTAGTTTCTTGATTTGTGACCAAAATTCAATTCATTAGCTGTGTGGCTATTTTGGTGTTTTCAGGACTGGAACGATCATAGCTGAGACATGGGAGGACGGCCAAATGTTGAAAGATCTGAATGCTCAACTTGTAAGTTAAGCTGTGTAGGAAGGATTTTTATTAAACTAATATCAATAATCCTTGAAGTAACTGTTTTGATCTTTCCATAAATTTGCAACGAGAAGAGACAATTGCTGGAAACCAAGGAGGCTATTGAGAGACAAAGAAAGCTCCTTAAGAAACGACAAAATGGTGGTATGTTATCCCAATCCTTCTTAGTTTGTCAGTGAATCCGCGATCTCATGTAATGTATGTTGTGATATTTTCCTTGTGCAAATTGATATGATGTTTACAAATCCTTGGTTTTTCCATTTGGTTGTAGATAAGAGTGACGGAACTGACTTAGAATCAGGAGCACAGGAGGAAGATATCATTCCTGACGAGGTTTACAAGTCTCGTCTTGCTAGTATTAAGCGGGTATGTTCCTCCTTCTGTATATCTCAGCTTCTTGTTTCCTCTATGTTGATTGGGTTCTGGTTATGTATCATACATATATTGATTTTACCTTTCAGGAAGAGGAAGTTGTTTTGCGTGAGAGAGAAAGGTACACATTGGAGAAGGGGCTGCTTATGAGGGAGATGAAGCGCATACGGGATGAAGATGGTTCTCGTTTCAACAATTTCCCAGTTTTGAATAGCCGATATGCTCTTCTAAATCTTCTTGGTAAAGGCGGATTTAGTGAAGTCTATAAGGTCAGAACATTGATTGATACTACATTCTTTTACATGTGAGAAATATATTGCACTAATTTGATCTTACGGATTTTAAGCAGGCATATGATTTGGTGGATCATAGATATGTTGCGTGCAAGCTTCATGGTTTAAATGCTCAGTGGAGTGAAGAAAAGAAGCAAAGTTACATCCGCCATGCCAACAGGGAATGTGAAATCCATAAAAGTCTTGTGCATCACCACATTGTTCGGCTTTGGGATAAATTTCATATCGACATGCATACATTTTGCACCGTTCTGGAATATTGTAGTGGTAAATCAGAATTCTCTGATCTCTTTGTAGATAAAACAAGGATCTTATCCTGGAGTGTAGTTCTCACTCTTATGTTTTGAATTTCTAATGCAGGAAAAGACCTTGATGCTGTTTTAAAGGCAACACCTAATCTTCCTGAGAAAGAGGCGAGGATTATCATTGTGCAAATAGTTCAAGGCCTTGTATATCTGAACAAAAAGTCACAGAAGATAATCCACTATGATCTGAAGCCCGGCAATGTTCTGTTTGATGAGTTTGGAGTGGCAAAAGTGACTGATTTTGGTCTAAGCAAGATAGTGGAGGACAATGTTGGTTCTCAAGGGATGGAGCTTACATCACAGGGAGCTGGAACATACTGGTGAGCAATCTAGTTTTCGTCTCCGTGATATGGTCTCTTTTTTTTTTAGTCTCTTCTAACAAGGTTCTGCAATTCAGGTACCTCCCCCCAGAATGTTTTGAGCTTAGCAAAACTCCTATGATATCATCAAAGGTCAGTGATTGGTCAATGATGTCTTATCAGATTATGTTATAGAAGTTTTGTGGTACTAAACTGTGTTGACATTCAGGTTGATGTATGGTCGGTTGGTGTTCTGTTTTACCAAATGCTATTTGGGAAGCGACCATTTGGACATGACCAAAGCCAAGAACGGATACTACGAGAAGACACAATCATTAAAGCCAAAAAGGTTGAGTTCCCAGTAACAAGACCTGCCATCTCAAATGAAGCAAAGGTATATTAGCTGTGCTGGTCTTAAACCTGGTTTAAGTAAAGTAGTACCAAATGGTCATGAAACTGTATCTCCATGTTCTCACTGTTGCATTTTCTGCAGGATTTGATTCGACGGTGTCTAACATATAACCAAGCAGATAGGCCTGATGTTCTAACTATGGCACAGGATCCATATCTTTCCTACTCTAAGAAATGAGAGTGTGTAGTCTTCGCAAACGAACCAGAGATACCAAAGGACCAGATCCTAGATTTTTTTTTGGGTATAGATTATAAAGTTTTTGTTTGTTTGTCTAAATATTTAATCTCCCGGCCCCTTGAACAATATTAATTTCGGGTGAATATAATTTGTCTGTCTTCCTTCTATTATGTAACATAGTATGTATATTCTTCATGTTTTTTGAATTGAAGAACATGGTCTGAAAGTTGGAAACAGGTTCCAGTTCATTTTAGCGTCTGCTCCTCAGGTTTAAGACCAGATAAAGTGTGATCAATCGAAGAAAAAAAAAACCAAATCCATCCAACGTGTTTAACGTGAGCATGACACATGTCAAAGTGATAACTCATTAGATTTTGACACGTGTCATCGCTAATTTAGATTGTGACACGTGTGTAATAGTAATTTTATATAAAAATATAGAATAAATAATTAATTAAGATTTTTGTTAAGCAAAAATGTCAATAGAAGAAATTTCAGTATCATCAGAAAAAATGTAAATAGCAGTAAAATAAAAATAATAGAAAAAACAATTTACTGTTAATGCATCATTAGAAAAGACAATTATCATTTTTAGCAAAATATTTAATATTTAATATTTTACATCACAATTATATTAATTTTCCAAATTAATATTATAGTACTTTGGTTATAAATACCAAAGTATAGATTTTTAACAAATCATCTTCTCATTCATCTTTTAGCTTTTGTTATTCCTCATATTAAATCAGAAAAATAAATTCAGAAGTTCTTCTTACCCTAGATCAATTAGCCAAAAATAGTGTTTATCATCGTATTATAGTACGCTTGCTTCGAAAATGGGAAGCAAAAAATATCAAAGCAAATAATATACTCATGGGAATATAGTTATTATTAGTTGATGAAAAGGTAATAATTTGTTTTAACAAATCTTATTATATTTTTAGAAGATGTTTTATATTAGTGTTTAATGTATTTTATTAAAATATTATTTTAATATGGTTTGTTAAGAGTCTTTATATTAGTGTTTAGTATTTAATTTACTTGATTTTTGTGAAAACTATTATTTTAAAATATTTATTTAATTTCAAATTTATATGGTTATTCACAGAAAATACAAATTAAGGTTTTGTGCATCATTCTCTTCTTAAAAAATTTGGCGATAAATCTATTTAAAAAATATATTTTCATATAAATATAAATAAAATATAATATAATATTATCTTCCGCTTAACACCAGAGATATAAAACTAGTTGGAAATAAGATAAACCAAAGATTAAACCAAGACAAAACCGAAGATTGGTGACCATTGGCTTGCAAGCAATTACTACAAGACAAAAAGTCTACTTATCCACTCATACCACCAAAAACTCGCACTTGCTTCTTCCATGGCTTTCTCCGTTGCTTCTTCAACTAGATTTCCCAAGATGCAATCCGGCCTATGGTACAGTGGATCCTTCACGCCACGAGTCACTGTGAGATGCTGTGAAATCGCAAACGAGCGTCCACGACCAAAATCGAAGCTCCAAGTCGGATCACCAATCATCATCGTGGAAGCCCCCAAAGTTATAAAAACGGCCGCTTCAATGCCTTGCCTTAGAGCTAACTCTGGCTTGGTCAAGCCTGGCGATGTTGGAAGGTCTTCTTCTTCTTCTTCTTCTTCATCCAAAATCCATTTTTTACAACCTAGTAACTTTATGACAAAACTCGGACTAATCATCTAAGCCGTGTTTTCTTGCCAATTAAAACGTCTACAAAATATTGTGTTGTAACCATTGTTTTCTTCTCCAGGGGTCAAAATAATTAGTTTAGGAGGATATTCGATCGAGATTTGTAACATAAAATTTATTCTCTAGAATCTGAATGCATCATGTGAATTCTGTAACTTTAGATATCATATAATTAGTGTCATGCTATTATTAACATAACTCAACTATTTGAGTTCTACGGAGATCAATCATTTACTTGATCAATTAATCATTGGCTTGAACAATTTAGTGAGTGAGTGAGTGAGTCCTCTACATATCTTACACCCAAAGTAAAAAGTAATTCAAGTTTAAAACTCGTAGAGGGGGACTTTGCTGTTTTCTTGATTTGCTTGGAAATGTTAGCCAGAGAGTATCCTCTTTTTTTAGATGAAAGACGATCCGTTTTATGGTTTTAATCACATTATTTCTTGGTCCTTTAGAAATTGAATTAGTTTTATTTACTTCTCTTTTTTATATTGTTTTTGCAGAATCGTGTCAAGAAAACCTAAGGACTTGTGGGCAGTTCGACTCTCCGTTGGAACGTATCTTTTAGATGGTAAATATTTCAAAGCTTTAGAGCTTGACGAAGGAGCTAGTGATTGAGAGATCATGTCTCACGTAATTTTCAGTTTTTAACATTTATCTTACATAAATATTAAAATATATATATATATATATATATATATATCTATTTTCTTACTATATAGTCTCTCTAAAATTATTTAAGCTATATCAAATATATTTTAAGTGAGAGTCCATCAAAGCTTCTAAAAAACACTGATCAAGACATGACTAATAATTTGTGATATTATCTTTGTTGTGTCATCTAGATTTAAACTCGGTATAATGCATACTGTTGACAAAAAAAAAGCTTAAAAAAATACTTGGATATTCCGATTTTAGTTATATCAGTTGAAAAATCTTTCATCAAGAAATAAACCTTATTTTTGCTACTTAAACTGTCTATACATTCTCGATGGCTGTCTAGATGAAAAAAAATAGGCGAACGTCCGATTAACATTTAATGATGTGTAAACGTTTTGGCACCCAAGTAAAAATAAGATAAAATTATTTTTCAAAATTTGGTGTAAGGAAAAAAATAAACTATAAGGTTGAACTTTTTGTCGTAAACTATAATAATCATGGTTAGGAATGGACAAAATTCTAATCCGAAATTCAAAATCAGAAATTTTGAATAAATATCATTTTAACATTTTGTGTGTTTGGCGCAACAATCTATTACTATATCATAACGAACCAAAGCCGTTAATTTGGGTTTGTGACCAACCCGAATCCAAACGGGTACAACGGGTCGTAATGCGGGTCACCAACGTTCATCGGCAACTGATCCACTGTCTTGAACCACGTCCGAGCCAATTTCCCGGTGAATCCATAATCTCCGAACAAAACATCAGCCACTCCTTGACCTTCCGTTCCCGGCAGCCACGCCGCCACGAGAGCGTCGATGTTCGAGATGTAAGGCTGCATCACCATCGGACGCCCCGATACAACCACCACCACACATTTCACCGATGCGCACACGTTTTCGATTGTGCTCGGACCTGGTTCGGATATGGTTAAGTTCGTGCTGTCTCCGAATCCCTCCGCGTATGGTTTCTCTCCGATGACCACGATTGCGTAATCGAATTCGCCGGACTTGACGAAATTGGTGTCGGGGTTTTGATTGTAGACGACTAAAGTCTTCGGATCCACCGTGTTCTTCACCGCCGCCAGGATCGTTGTTCCTGCAAATTCATTTCAGATTGGTAAAATGTTCTTCTCAATTCCAGATTTTATCTGAAACTTATTGTTGGATATTGGAATCACAAAACACAACACATGGTATGAAAATGAATCTTGAAGCATGCTACTTTTGGGAATTTGAGAAACCCTAATGTTCCATATATATGATGATGATTCATTGGAATGGAATGAGGAAAGGTGTGTGTACCAATGGTGAGATTGTTGCCATTGAGTCCTTGCCATGTGATTGTCCAGCCTCCACATTGGTATCCCAAGTTATCAGCGTGTGTTCCTGCGACAAGGATCTTGTTGCTTCTTTTTGGCAGAGGAAGCAACGGTTTATCAGCATTTTCGCCGTTCTTCAACAATACCAGAGATTTCCTTACTGCTTCCCTTGCCAGTTCCCTGTGTTCCTGTTGAGTTTTTCCAATGTTAAGTTGGGCGCTCTATCTTAAAATTGGTGTTTTATCTTACAGACCTTACTACCGAGCTGGTTGGCCAAGCTATTATCAGCCATAGGATCCTCAAAGAGCCCCATTGTGAATTTGACTCTCAAGATTCTCTTCACAGCATCGTCGATTCTGCTTATCGGGATGAGTTTTCGCTTCACCTGACTGGTTAGTTCGTCGATTAACTCGGTCAAGTTTGATGAACCCATTATCTGCATCGGATGATTTTAGTCACATCAAGTGTTTTAATATCTTTGAAACTTAAGAACCGTTTTGAGACTGACCATATCGAGTCCAGCAGTGATAACAGCATAAACAGAGTGTGAATAGTTAGCACCAAGAGGTGTGTTGATCTGATCAACACCTAGAAAATCCGAGACGACAATGCCCTGCAAAGAGATTTAATATCTTTCTCATTTTTCTGCTTTGCTTAAGCCAGATTCTTCTATGATTAAATAAAGTTACCCTGAACTTGAGCTTGTTCTTGAGGAAACCCGTGATAAGTTTCTTATTGGCATGCATTTTCAACCCGTTTAAGGACGAGTAGGACACCATAACTGTTGCAACGCCCTTGTTTACCGCATCAAAATAAGCCGGCATGTGAATGCCGAGCAATCCATTTGCACTAATAACCGTGTTGTTTGCGTTCATCCCTCTCAATGTACCTCCATCTCCAACAAAGTGTTTAGCACAGGCTGCCACTTTGGTCCTGTAAGTTTACCCAGTTATCTATTTAGCTCCATCAATCTTTGCTTCTCTAGAGATTCATTAAAGTATACTTACTTTCCAGCGACGAAAGGAACACCCTTTTGACCGGTGGTAAAGTCACCTTGCAAACCGGGTATGATCTCAGTCATCTGTTGAACTATTCTGTGATCCTCACTATAGCTCTCATAGCATCTTCCCCATCTAGGGTCCCTACACACCTGCTCAAAGTGAATAATTACACCGACTATGTTTCTGCTTTTTTTTAGATCAGATTTTACTTACTGCAATACATGGAGCAAAGACATATTGGATTCCTGTTGCTCTAACTTCAAGCGCAGTTGCTTTACCAATTCTCTTCACAAGGCCAGGGTCCCTAACAGATGAACACAACAGTGAAGAAACAACGATTTGGGTCTATCTATTCATTTGGAATGGGATTCTCTATAAGAACTTGCCTGGTGACTCCGAGGCCTATGTTATGCGGGAAAATGGTGGCGTTGTATGCATTGTTGTGACCATGAACAGCATCGATCCCGTAAATTATGGGAATCCCTAAGCGGGTCGAAAGCGCTTTCTTTTGGATCTCATTCACCATGTTCACCCAAGCTTCAGGACTGGCATTTGGTATCGGCACACTCCCTCCCCCACTAAGCACACTACCTACAAGCATAATTCTGAAACAGTTGAGTATTCGTTTAGGTTTTAACAATGTTGTGACGGTCCAGAATCATACCAATGAAATACTTTTTAATGACTTCGGTTGTGGCATTGGCTCGTTCCACCTGAACCATCTGCCCGATTTTCTCTTCAAGTGTCATACGGCTCATCAGGTTCTTGATCCTGACTCCCAATGGCTCTTTTGGGTCCTTATACTTGGTGTTCGCTAGTGGTTCTTTATTAGCTGCCACGGCACAGCAGAACAGCATAAGCCCTAACGTCTGCAGCAAGTAACTCAAACTTCCCATCTTTTCCCTCTATTTCACTCTCGACACCTGCAGATGACTAACAATAAAATAGTCAAGACTGAGATTTTTGATCAAGAAGGGGAAGACGATCAAGCGATATGATGACGACAACAACGATGAGTATTGATGAATATTACAATATTTCGAATGAGACAAGCAACATTAAGAGGTTGAGATTTTTTGTCTTGTTTCGACTGAGACAGAAACGTTATGAGGTTGAGATTTTGTCCATATGCCTTGTACTTGGGTTGTTATGCTTGTGAGGTTATGTAGAGACGTGTGATACCATTTCCGGGACTAGAATATCAAAAATCCAAATTAGATTCTCTCCTTTTTCAAATAATATAATAAAATTAATTCTTAGTAACTAATTTCTTTCAAATAGCTAAAGAAAGTAATCATTCTTTTAATAATATTTTCCATATATAATTGCAGTTTATTTGTTTCTTTTCTTAGTGCGATTTATTTATTTTTCTTCTTTACTTGTTTCATTGAAGTATGTTCGATTTTTTTTGCTTTGTCAGTTTGTTGATAATAGGTTGGACTTTACTTATACTTCAAAATATTTCATCTTTTTAGATGAATATTTTTCTTGCAAGTTTATGTTAAATATTTTTGAGTTGTGATTTTGGACTCTAAAATAAAAAGGTTTTCTTTTCTTCTTCTTTTTGTCAAATATGTCATTGTCCCTTTGCAAATGCACACCTGCACATGTCTGGACACGCCCTGCATGTGGCATTGTCTCTCATCTTGGATTTAAGAGATAGCCATATCCATTACCCAAATGTTAGCTATCTCATCAAATGGAAATACAGATTCATTAGGGCAAACAACAAAAGCTGGACCAAATGATCGATGCTTATAACACACTAGCTTTGTCGACAGACAATCAAAAAGTCTCAACCTTAATATGAGCTTTAAACCAACAAAATTGTTCTTCAAAATTATTTCGTTGTGTCCCTTAATATTTTCCTCTTCCTTACTGAATAACTACAAATGAGTCTACATTTTGTATGGTTTTGTGGTCAACCCGAAACCGAATGGGTACAACGGGTCGTAATGCAGATCGCCAACATTCATCGGTAGCTGCTTCACCGACTTAAACCACGTCCTAGCCAACTTTCCAGTGAACCCATAATCACCAAACAGAGCATCAGCCACTCCTTGACCTTCTGTTCCCGGAAGCCAAGCCGCCACGAGGGCATCGATGGTCGAAACATAAGGCTGAATCACCACGGGACGGCCAGAGACCACAACCACCACACACTTCATGGATCCGCACACGTTCCCGATCGTGCTTGGACCAGGATCACTTATGGTCAGGTTCGTGCTGTCCCCAAACATTTCAGCATAAGATGGCTCGCCAACGACCACAATGGCGTAGTCAAATTTACCCGACTTCACGAAGTTCGCATCGGGGTTTTCATTGTAGACAACTTGTGTGGTCGGAGCCACTGTATTCTTCACAGCCGCAAGGATCGTTGTACCTGTAAGTAATTAAAACAAAGTCAAGAATGTATATCTATGCAGACCTAGCTAATGCTGTGGTTGCAATCGAGCCAAAAAAGGTGAAACAGAAGTTTTTGAGTAAACATACCAACAGTGAGGTCGTTGCCGTTAAGGCCTTGCCAGGTGATGGTCCAACCTCCACATTGATATCCCAAGTTATCAGCGTGTGATCCCGCAACAAGAATTTTCCCTGTTTTCTTAGGCAGAGGAAGCAGCGGTTTAGCGCCTTTCTTACCATTCTTGAGCAGCACTAGAGATTTCCTCACGGCTTCACGAGCTAGTTCCCTGTGTTCCTGTTCAAGTCTTTTATTCAGTTTCATACTGATGATTTTGTAATGATTCGTGCAATGGCTAAACAGAGGACAAACATAACAGACCTTACTACCAAGCTGGTTGGCAAAGCTGAGATCAGCCAGTGGTTCCTCAAAGAGTCCCATTGTGAATTTGACCCTTAAGATTCTCTTCACAGCATCATCGATCCTGCTTATCGGAATAAGCTTTTTCTGTATCTGACTGTTGATTTCGTCTATGAACTCGGTGTAGTTGTACGGCACCATAATCTGCAATTAAAGAGACACACAACAATTAAGCAATCATGGAGCGCATACCAAAGATATGTAAGCTAGAATCACTTTTGAGACCAACCATGTCAATTCCAGCGCTGATTCCCGCGTAAACAGAGTAAGAATAGTTAAGATGCGGAGGAGTCGTGATCCTATCAATCCCCTGCCAATCCGAGATGACAAAACCCTGCAGCAAAAGCGAAAGAAGGGCCTTAGGACCAAAGCACAGACGATCAAATGCATCCACATGTATCATTTCTTACTCTGAACTTCAACTTGTTCTTGAGGAAGCCCGTGACAAGTTCCTTGTTAGCATGCATTCTCAAACCGTTCCAAGCAGAGTAAGACACCATAATTGTTGCAACACCCTTGTTTACAGCGTTGTAATATCCAGGCATGTGAATTCCAAACAGCCCCTTCGAGTCAATCACCGTGTTGTTCTCATCAATCCCTCTCACTGTACCTCCATCTCCTACAAAATGCTTAGCACAAGCTGCGACTTTTGACCTGTGACAGTCACAAGCTCATGTTGGTAAGTAAATGGAATTTGTGTTCGTATTATACACTAATGTATTGATTATGATTGAAATGGATCTAGTCAAAACAATATACTAATAGTTTCAATGAAACATAAGCTCATTCTATCTCCCCCACATGTGAAAGATTTTAATAAGTTGGACAGGGACTGTTTAGATGAAGTAAATAAATTCACACTGGTCCTACAGTGGCAGAAAATTCAAACCACGACTCTTTAAGAACCTGTCTGATCCTACTATAGATAGACTTAAAACGTAGCACATGGGTTGGCCAATTATTCATTGCCAGACAGGCTTCGCACTTGTAAAATTGACTACCACTTTCTAAACGAAAGCACACGTGAGCATGACCTGAGAATTTTCCTCACTTAAATCATCACGACTCAACATACAGATGCAACTCAAATCCTACCCAAATCTAGTTGAAAAAGAAAGCTAGTTAATATGAGTTCTTGCCTTAACTGCATACTCATACAAGTAGTTTTATAGTGACTACCGAAAAACATATCACAGAGGATTTATTACAGGCAAAAGATACTTACTTTCCACCGACAAAGGGAACACCCTTTCGCTTGGTAGGAAGGTCGCCTTGCAAACCGGGTATAATCTCAGTCATCTGTTGGACGATTCTATAGTCCTCGCTGTAGCTCTCGTAGCATCTTCCCCATCTTGGATCCCTACAAACCTGTCAAACCATATCCCCATTGCAGAAATATTAAGCATACACATTCTTGATCAATTTTCTGCAACGATTTCAAACTTGTAAACATCATGATACTTACTGCAATACACGGAGCAAAGACATATGGGATTCCGGTCGCTCTAACTTCAAGCGCCGTTGCTTCACCAATCCTCTTAAGAAGGTTCGGATCCCTAAGAGATTAGTCAATACATAAAGTTGTTTCAGTTTCATAGCCATACAAATAAAAGACCAATTTCAACAAGAACAAAGCTCTTTCAACTTTTTGATAAGCAGAGTTAAGGCCTTCAAGGAAAAGTACTCGCCTGGTGACTCCAAGGCCTACATTATGTGGGAAAATGGTGGCACCGTACACGTTGTTGTGACCGTGAACAGCATCGATCCCGTAGATCATGGGGATTCCAAGGCGGGTCGAAAGAGCCGCCTTTTGAATCCCATTGACCATGTTCACCCAGGTTTCAGGAGTAGCCTTTTGCGAAGGCACACTTCCTCCACCACTCAACACACTCCCTACACACAAACAACCCAAAGTGTCAACTTATTTAGACAATACATCGAACATTTAACAGACATAATTCCTCAGAACTCTTCTTCTTCTTACCGATGAAGTATTTCTGCATAACTTCAGGAGTTGCGACGCTGCGTTCGATCTGAACCATCTGACCAATCTTCTCTTGGAGAGTCATACGGTTCATCAAATCCCTGATTCTTGCACCCAAAGGCTGCTTTGGGTCCTTGTACTTCAAAGTACCCTCAGCAGCAGCAGCCACGGCACAACACAGCAACACAAGACATAACACCTTACTCAGATTCCCCATTTTCTTCTTCTCAACACAACTGCAGAGAATCAGATCTAAGCTCTTAGTCACAGGAACTGTTTCATTGTAGATCAAATCAAATCTTGCAAGAAACAATGGTCAGCTAAAAGAAACAAGAACAAGAATCTAAAAGTGAAACACTTCGGAAATCTGAAAACTTTAGTTGAATTCAAGAAGCTACATTAACAGAACGAGCTGAAAAATCAAATCTTTCTTTTTCTTTTTAGATACTGACCGGTTTTGAAAAATCAGATCTTTACTTGACCACTTTAGAAAAGAAGAAGACCCAGATGAGATGTTAAAATAGGAAAGAAGAACACACATTTTTAAGAATCTTTACGGTGTTGGTACAAGAAACAGACGAAGAGATTTGAAATCAATACGAAAAGAAAGGAATAAAAATTACGATTGGAGAAGACCAAGAAGCAAACGATAAAGAAGCTTACAGTCTTGGAAATGGTATCTTCTTGGAACTGTAGAATGATCTCTCCTCTCTAAGAGACGATAGAGTGATGATAGCAGCAGAGAGAGAGAGAGAGATCTTGAGAAGTGTGCTGCTGCTTCTTCTTCGTGCTACTCTCGTGTTTTAATAACACTGAAAAGTTGCTCTCCTTTTTCCACATGGATTTTTCTCTTATATTTTTTTTCCAAGACTTTTTTCTTTTTTTAAATTGTTTCTACGTTTTTGTCTTTTGTCATATTAACGAAGTTTTTAAACAAGTTGTAATATGGAAAAAGAATTAGCTATGGCTTTTCACATACAAAACGAATTTTGGGTTCTTTTTAGCATTATAATTTATTTTCGTTAATCATCAAATGAAGAGAAATCATGAAATATAATCTCTAGACTGAATTATCCACTCTCACGAGTCACGACGAGTCACGAGTCCTAAAGTTCGGCACAAATAGTGGATAATATACTGAAGTCAAAGGTACATATCATCAATTTCTAATTGACTAACACATAAGGCCACTTATGCCGTGACTAAATTATCAATGTTTATATCAAAATCATATTAAAAAAAATTGTCGGAAAGTTCTCAGCAAATTTTAATTTTTAAAACATAAAAGTTACGAAATTACAGTTATATTAAAGAAAGTTTTAAAGGTCAGAAAACGACGGAAATATATTCATTGAAACTTAAAAACCAAACGTTTAAATATTGTTTGATTTTACAAAAGTATTCTGTATAATACATTTGGTTATCTGAATAATTCTACAATATCTCGCTTTATTTTAAAAAGCGTTGATACAAACGGTATAAATGTTCCGAATAGAATCAGTTCGGTACGGTGCATAGCGGTTTCAATACTAACAAAAATGTATACATACACATATAATTTATATGTTTTGTTAACATTTACACGTTACCATTCAAAGCCAAAATAAAAAATATATATATAAATGAACCAAATAGAATAAAAAATTATACTATTTTAAAAAATTGTACTAGAAAAGAATCTAGGCTCGCGACTTCGGTTAAATCGGATCCAACAGTTCGGTTAAATTGGTTAATCAGATTTTAGGTTTAAAAAAAATCGTTCAGGTTGTTCTAACTTCTAAGTTCTAACACATAAAAAAAAAACGCTTTTGTTAGGTTTACTTCTTTTACCATTGCATCAAACTATAATTTTAAATCGACCAAGTATACTGTTAATTACATCACAAACACGTAATAATATAATCAACAATGTGTGGCAAATGGCAAATGGCAAATGCATGTTTGAGTGGATAATAATGAAACAGAAGAATAAGAAAAAAAGAGAGAGATGAGATATTTGTTATTGACTAAAGACTATTTTATTAGCATTGGAGTCTTGGCCTGGGACAACTCATAAAATCATATGGGAGACCGTGTTAAGATGCTTGCAGGTCCCAGTTTTACCCACGTTACACTCCAAACTGTCTCATTTTGCTTTCCAGATCTCTTCTAACGGCTACATTTTCTCGCTTTCTTTTGTGTTTTATTCTTAGATGATGATAGGGACTAATAAGATGCTTATTCATTCGCCTAGTCTCTGTTTTTTTAAAAATATATATGTAATCTTTGATCTATAATTAAAAATGTCTTGGGTTTGAATATGTATTTTTCCTTAGAGATTATTATTGATTTCTTCTTAGGATGATGATATTAGGAAGTTTGTAGTTTTTCATTTTCTAATCAATGCATGTGCATGGTTTTATTATTCATTATTCTATATGGGTTGCAGAGATATTTTAGGAATAACATTTTTTTTCCGTTGTGGCTATCGTTACTCTATTGAAAAATGTTTAGATATGTTTTGGTAATTTACGCAGAAGTTTAAATTTTCAAATTGTATTTAAAACATACTATAGTACAGGAAAGTTATTAGCTGAAGAAGATTACTGACGTTTTACAGTTTTTTATTTATTCATTCTCTGCATTAGAATATATATTATACTCTCATATAAACTTTAGGACATTTCAAATTGGTAAGTATATCAGGTATTTTTGTTTGGATTGCATTCCCTAGTAAACGAGAATTCGAAACACAAGCTACCCTTACAAATCACAGGCTGAAAATAATATTGATTTTGACGAGATAATATTATTTATTTATTTTTTTGTCGGCCATAATGATGAGATACTATAAAGTATGAACTTTTTGTTCTCATTGTTTTAAAATTTACTTTTTACACTAGCTTAAAAATATCCATGTAATACTAATTTCAACTACGAGACAAAGTAACAAACCGAGTAGCGGATACATGACAAACATCGAGTAACATGTGTTCAGCACTAGTGCTAATAGCGTACGTACATGAATCATTTAGTGGACACTATAATTCCTAATGGGCCTAACCTACGCTCTAATGGGCTGATATGGTTAATGTTGTACCTGATTTTTTTTTTTTGGTACTCACTCAATAGTCAATAGTCAATACCTTGCATGAGCGCATCGAACACGCCACACGTTGCCTGAGCATGGCAAGGAAGCTACAAGAGCCAAGGCTACTAACTGGAATCTTAAACATCCTCGGTAACACCAATGGGGCTAATGTAAAAACATTTGGGAAAAATGATAAACTATGCACTCATGAATTCGATTGATGATTGTACAGAAAATGACTAATTTTGCTCCCATTCACAACCACACGAAACAACTTCAACAATTGCATGCCTCTCTTTTCTTGCTTTCATTGGAAGCAAAAGAAAGTTGTGTATCATTTTGGACCATACTACTTTCTACTTCGGCTGCTCCGACTAGTCAGTCTGGAGTCGCATCAAATTACATTTTGACAATTAATTAGCTACCGACCAAAAAAAAGACAAAAGGTTAAAAATCATTAAGGTTAAAAAAGACAAATTGTATTATATGATACAATACTATTAGTCTTAAGAAATAACAAAAAAAATCATTAAGGTTAAAAATGTCTAAACATTTAATCTATTTTTACTATTAAAAATACATATTTAAAAATAAAATCTTCACAAAATCTATTTAAAATTTATTCAGATTATATTTAATTAATTTTTACTTTTTAAAATACAAATTTGAAAATAAAATCTTCACAAAATCTATTTTCAATTTTATTCAAAATTTTTAAATAAATCAATTTGTGAAACAACAAATTAATTTAAAAAATATTAAATATATAAATAAATAATAAATAATTTATAGATTCCAAAATAAATAAAAAATAAAATTATAAAAAATTTTGTCAAATTTCCACTACAATATTACCACTTCAAATTATTTTAAAATCATATAATATATATCTAATACTATTAATTGGGAATTACACATTATAAACAAACATTTAAATTATAAAAATTACATACAATATCATTGATCTTAAAAGCAAACAACAAAAAATAATTGAGGGTAAAAATGTGTTAGTATTTTATTATTTATTTTTATAGCCAAAATAATCTAATAAATCTTTGTCTACTATCCATATAACCAAAACACGATTATGTAAATTAACCTTATTAAAAACTAGACACAAATTAAAATAATAAATCAACAAAATCTTTTGTTTTACAAACATAAAAAATATTGATTTACAATTCAAAACATTCATGTAAAATCTATTTTTTTTTCTGAAAGATTAAAATAAATATTTTCAAATAAATCAAACATTTAGGAAAAATAGTTTTTTTATACTCATAAAATTTTATTATTTAATAATAACACATCTTGAAATTAGTATAAAAATAATATATAGTTAATACTAATATATTTTTTAAATGAAATCAAATAGTTGAAGTTATTATCCTCTTATTAATATTTGGAGAATACAATTATAGAAATAATATTTAATTTGCTGAATGACTAATAATAACCTAACTCAAAATTATTATTTAAATATTAAAATCATTGCAATATCATAACCAAAACTTTAGAATAAAAATTAAATCTAAAAAAAAATCAATCCGCGCTAAAACCAATTTAAATATTATTATTCCATTTGATATGACTGGATTAATTTTGGGGAGTTTTAAATTATTCAAATATTTGTATTTATAGTGCGGGATATAAAAAATATTTTAAATATTTGAAATTTGATAATAATATAGACTTAAGCAGGTGTATTTAACAACTAGAGCTCTCTGAGTGCTTTAAATGTGAAAATAACATTTAAATAATAAAAAATTACATACAATGTAATTAGTCTTAAAAACCAACAAAAACAAATCATTAAAGGTAAAAATGTCTAAACATTTAATCTATTTTTACTATTAAAAATACATGTTTGAAAATAAAATCTTCGGAAAATCTATTTTCAATTTTATTCAAATTTTCTTAAACAAATGAATTAGTGAAACGAAATTTTATTTAAAAGGTAGTAAATATATAAATTAATAATAACTAATTTATAAATTCTAATATAAAAAAATTATAAACAAATTTGTCAATATCCACTACAATATTACTACTTAAAATTAATTTAGAAATCATATAATACATATCTAATACTATTAATTGGGAATTACACATTATAAACAAACATTTAAATTGTAAACAATTACATACAATATTATTAATCTTAAAAGCAAACAAGAAAAACCATTAAGGATAAAAATGTGTTAGTATTTTATTATTTATCTTTATAGCCAAAATAATCTAATAAGTCTTTCGCTACTACCCATATTACCAAATACAATTAAGTAATTAAAAATTAGACACAATTTACAATAATAAATCAACAAAATCTTTTGTTTTACAAACATAAAGATATTAATTTAACATTTAAAAAAGTAAAATATATAACTTTTTTTTAAAGATTATAATTGATATTTTTAAATGAAATCAAATATTTACGAAAATAGATTTTTAAACTCATAGTTTTAATATTTAATAATAACATCATGAAGTTACTATAAAAATGATTTATATTTAATACTAATATATATTTTTTAAATGAAATCAAATAGTTGAAGTTAATATCCTCTTACTAATATCTGGAAAGTAACATTTAATTTGTTGAATGACTAATAATAATCTAACTCAAAATTTTTATTTATTAAAATCATTGGAATACTATAATCAAAACTTTAGAATACAACTTAAATCTAAAAAATATTAGTCATTGTTATAGTGCAGGATATAATCTAGTATATGTTTAAAGAATAAGCTAAACCTTCTCCCAAATATGTATTAGAGATTTTAAACAGATATTAAAGTTATTAATATTGAGAAGAAAGAGAATTGGAAATAGAAAAGAGAGAATAACATGGACTCATGGAGACCATGAAGTGAATAAAATAAATGCAACAAAGGGGCTAGATGCAATGTTGATGGTTGCACGAACTATATATTTAAAATCAAATCGTAACATTATTATTATTATTCCCAATATCTATTTAAAAACTGCTAATAAATCAGAAGAAAACGCAGGCATTAGGAGGAGACCTGATATGATTGGGTTACTTTTGAAATATATGTCCCGTAATAAAACTTTAGACCTGATATGACGGAACATAATCTAGTTAATATAATCTTATATGAGATGAACAGATGAAAAGAAAATTTGGCACCTATTTTATTCTTTGCAAGAAGTGGGATAATGTTTAAAGAAAGTTGTTTTTCCCATTCATCTTTCGGAATGAAAAAGATTTATCTTTCTCATTAATTTTCATTTTAACGGGTCATTTGACTAATTCTATATTTGAAAAGTGTATATATGTCTTTTTTCCATTTTGTTTTCAGTTTCCTCTCACATTAATATCTTTCTCGCTAATCAAATTTTATGGAATATTTACTTACTCGATTTAATCAAATTTATGAAACAATAAAATCAGCTATAATTTTATGGAATATTTACTTATTCGATTTTCCATAAATAAATAATTTAGGTAAGATTATAATCTTTAAAATTAAGATAATTTATATATGATTGATTTAATGGTATATTCTGTAATTAGTATAGTAGTTAATATCCTATAAAATATATTTTCTGAGAATCATTTTGGTGACGACACGTAAACATGACTTTGATGTAATATTTTGTTAAAATGATTCTCAATTAATATATAGGAGATTAACACAAATCATTAGACTATAAATCCTAGTGGTTTTTTTTTGGGTACGTAGTTAGTTCATATTCAGTGTTATCAATATACTTCACTACTCTGATTCAGATTCAAATCTTAGTACAACACGTATACAATTTGTAAACGAATAGAGAATACAAGTAAAGTTTGATTTGCCTAAAGGTTCTTTAGTCAAGGATGGCGAACCATTTTTTATATATTTAATTCCATTGTAAACAATTATGAATTATCTTCCATTAACTTAATTACCTTTGTCATCTTTCATTATTCACCTACCTAATCCACGTTCACCAGATACCAATCGTAAAAAATATTAATAAAAAAATATACTGAATACAACGAATCTTATCGTGTATTCTCGTACACAGGGGAATATTAAAGACTGTGTGTCAGTTAAACATATCACCGAACCAATATTTAGAGGATCGATGTCGTGGAACTAAATCCTGGTTTGGTTTGTTCAAGAATTAAACTGAGAAAAAATCAGTGGGAGAGAAGGTTATTGAAGAACAAAAAGAAGAAGCGATGAAGAGCAAGACCTCTCTGGTTTTTGCCATTAACGGAGAAAGATACGAGCTCGAGCTCTCTTCTATTGACCCTTCAACCACACTCGTCGATTTCTTGCGCAACAAGACTCCTATCAAGAGCGTCAAGCTTGGTTGTGGCGAAGGTATGATGATAACAATAGTCATAGTTGACGTTTCTATCTTCATGTTCTTGTGTGTGTGTATTTTTTTTCTCTCTCTGAGAAAAGCCTTTTTGTGTATGAACAAGAGTTTTAGATCCAATAATAATAAATTCCAACGAATCTGCAGTGTCTGTTGGAGACTTTAGCTCTAATTAATGGATGTTTTTGTGGTCTTACCTCGGATTCTATGTCCGATTTCTTGAGAGACTGATTCATTTTCGAAGACTGATCCTTTTTATTTTTGGTCAAAGACTGATCCGATTTCAACACTAATTTCTACGCATGCGATTTTAGACGATGATTCATTTCTTTATTGTGCCATCACCATGTTATAATCCAGATTCAAATCTGATAGTTTGTGATTGTAAACAACTACATAAAATATTGCTGATCCTTTTCGTTTTCAGCTTTTTCATAAAATACTGCAAATTGTAAATGTAATAGTTACTTGCTTTTCRAAAAGAAACGCGATTTTTTAATAAAATACCAAAGAAGGGTTATTGGATCAATAAGTCCAAAGAAAAGTCCACATGCTTTATAATAATCGAGGAGTTTAATTTGATTTTTGATATTATATTAATAAGAGTTTATGCGTGTGAAATTCAAAATCTATTGCATTATACTGTGTATTCTGCTCGTTTTATATAGTTTTCACATAAAAATCCATTATTGGAATTCATTTTAAATCTTTCATCATACAAAGAGTTATATATATATATATATATATATAAATCTTGAATTATATCTTATTATGAAAATAAAATATTGAAGTTTTACTTGAATAACACTATCTTTCAAAACTCTCTTGGCCATGATTTACATTTTACAAATATCAAATCTAATTACAAATGGTAATTTTAAAATAACAATGTGAATTGTGTTTAGAATTATGGTCAACTCAATTCCATGAGTGAATAAACATCCCTAAAGTTTGTATTTTTATTTTGGAGAAGAATTCACCCTAATGCTTGGGTTCTAAGTAAATATTGTGTCTTCTCTAAATGCAGGTGGTTGTGGCGCTTGTGTTGTTCTTCTTTCAAAGTATGATCCATTGCTCGAAAAAGTCGACGACTTCACAATCAGCTCGTGTCTCACGCTCCTCTGCAGCATCGATGGCTGCTCCATCACTACTTCAGACGGCCTTGGGAACAGCAGAGTCGGTTTCCACGCGGTCCACGAGCGGATCGCAGGTTTTCACGGCACGCAATGCGGTTTCTGCACACCTGGAATGAGTGTTTCCATGTTTTCCGCTCTCTTGAACGCTGATAAGTCTCATCCTCCTCGCAGCGGATTCTCAAACCTCACGGCTGCAGAAGCTGAGAAGGCTGTGTCGGGGAATCTATGCCGGTGTACTGGATACAGACCGCTCGTGGACGCTTGTAAGAGTTTTGCAGCGGATGTGGATATCGAAGATCTTGGATTTAATTCCTTTTGCAAGAAGGGAGAAAACAGAGATGAGGTATTAGGAAGGTTGCCATGTTATGATCATACATCATCTCAGGTCTGTACATTTCCGGAGTTCTTGAAGAACGAAATCAAGAACAATATGAGTCTTGATTCAAGAAAGTACAAATGGTCAAGCCCGGTTAGTGTCTCGGAGCTTCAAGGGTTATTAGAAGTCGAGAATGGTTTGTCGGTTAAGCTAGTTGCAGGTAACACAAGCACCGGGTATTACAAAGAAGAAAAAGAGAGGAAGTACGAAAGATTTATCGATATCAGGCGGATTCCCGAGCTCACTCTGGTGAGAAAAGATGAGAAGGGAGTTGAATTAGGAGCTTCTGTTACTATATCTAAAGCTATTGAGGTTCTAAGAGAGAAAGAAAATGTTCCCACGTTGGCGAAAATCGCGACTCATATGGAGAAAATCGCAAACAGATTCGTGAGGAACACGGGAACAATAGGCGGAAACATCATCATGGCGCAGAGGAAACATTTTCCTTCAGATCTCACAACGATACTTGTTGCTGCTGGAGCAACGGTGAAGATAATGACTAGCAGCTCGGTTCAAGAAGAGTTCACATTGGAAGAGTTTCTTGAACAGCCTCCTCTTGAAGCCAAATCTCTTCTTTTGAGCCTCGAGATTCCGTCTTGGCGCCCCGTGAAGAATAACGATTCGTCTTCAGATACTATTTTGCTCTTTGAAACTTATAGAGCGGCGCCACGTCCTCTAGGAAACGCATTGGCATTTCTGAATGCCGCTTTCTCAGCTGAAGTTCTTTTAAGTGAAGCACTTGATGGCATTGTTGTAAATGATTGCCGGTTAGTTTTTGGGGCTTATGGAACCAAACATGCACATAGGGCGAGTAAAGTTGAAGACTTTCTTAAAGGAAAAGTGATGTCTGATGAAGTTTTGATGGAAGCTATTGGCTTACTTAAAGATGAGTTAGTACCTGATAAGGGTACTTCGAATCCCGGTTATAGATCAAGCTTGGCTGTTACTTTTCTCTTCGAGTTCTTCGGATCTTTAGCTCAAGAAAATGCTAAAACTACAAACGGTTGTCTCAATGGAGGATGCAAAGAGATTGGTTTTGGTCAGAATGTTGAATCTTTGAAAGCTGAAGCTATGTTGTCATCTGCACAACAGATAGTTGAAAATCAAGAACATAGTCCGGTCGGGAAAGGCATTACAAAGGCTGGAGCTTGTCTCCAAGCATCTGGTGAGTACTATATGTACTCTGATCATTTGCCGGGTGGAAATGTGGAACATTGCTTCTCTGTTAATGTTTTTTAATAAATTTGCAGGTGAGGCTGTCTATGTAGACGATATTCCTGCTCCGGATAATTGTCTATACGGCGCATTTATTTACAGTACAATGCCGCTGGCGCGGATTAAGGGTATAAGGTTCAAGCAAAACCGAGTTCCAGAAGGAGTTCTTGGCATAATTACTTACAGGGATATTCCCAAAGGCGGGAAAAATGTCGGTACCAACGGTTTCTTTACCTCGGATCTTTTGTTCGCAGAAGAAATCACCCATTGTGCGGGTCAGATAATCGCCTTTTTGGTAAGTTTGGTGAAGAATTCTCTTTTCTTCTGAAGCATTTTTGTGGAATAAACTTAGATTCAATATGTTTTATCTGCAGGTTGCAGATAGCCAAAAGCATGCAGATATTGCAGCAAATCTTGTTGTGATTGATTATGACACCAAGGATTTAGAACCGCCGATATTATCCTTAGAAGAAGCTGTCGAAAAGTCTAGCCTTTTCGAGGTCCCTCCACCTCTGCGTGGTTTCCCGGTCGGTGATATCACCAAGGGAATGGATGAAGCTGAACATAAGATTCTTGGATCAAAGGTGGTTCCCTTCCAAGACATATATGTCTCTCAAGCCCTGCTCTTGCAGACTTTCCTAACCATCATATTAATTTTTGTGATTGCGGTATATATGTAGATAAGTTTGGGGTCACAGTACTTCTTCTATATGGAGACACAAACGGCTCTTGCAGTTCCGGATGAAGACAACTGTATGGTGGTTTATAGCTCGACTCAAACCCCCGAGTTTGTACATCAAACCATCGCTGGATGTCTTGGAGTTCCTGAGCATAATGTGCGTGTCATCACTAGAAGAGTTGGAGGCGGATTTGGTGGGAAAGCTGTGAAGTCAATGCCTGTGAGTTCGCAATTTGAAAGTACGTTCGAGTGAGAGTTTGGTGTTTAATTTTAACATTTTTCTTTCTGTCAACAACCTGTTCTAGGTGGCTGCAGCTTGTGCACTTGCAGCATCCAAAATGCAGCGTCCGGTGAGGACATATGTGAACCGAAAAACGGATATGATAACTACCGGAGGAAGACATCCGATGAAAGTCACATATAGTGTTGGATTCAAATCCAATGGAAAGATTACTGCTTTAGAATTAGAGGTGCTACTTGATGCAGGGTTAACCGAAGATATAAGCCCGCTTATGCCAAAGGGAATCCAAGGAGCACTGATGAAGTATGATTGGGGTGCTCTCTCTTTCAATGTGATATTATGCAAAACAAACACTGTGAGCAGAACTGCGGTTAGAGCTCCTGGGGATGTACAAGGATCATATATCGGAGAAGCCATCATTGAAAAAGTAGCTTCATATCTTTCAATTGATGTGGATGAGATCAGGAAGGTTAATCTCCACACATATGAGAGCTTAAGGTTGTTTCACAATGCCAAAGCTGGTGAATCCCCTGAGTACACGTTACCATTTCTTTGGGACAAAATCGCTGAGTTATCGGAATTTAAACAGCGGAGGAAGGTGGTTGAGGATTTTAATACATCAAACAAGTGGAGAAAGAGAGGGATTTCACGTGTGCCTGCGGTTTATGCAGTGATTATGCGATCAACACCGGGAAGAGTAAGCATTTTGAGCGATGGATCAATAGTGGTTGAGGTTCAAGGGATTGAGATAGGACAAGGGCTATGGACAAAGGTAAAACAGATGGTTGCATATTCCCTTGGTTTGATCCAATGCGGTACTACAAGCGATGAGCTGCTCAAGAAAATCCGGGTCATCCAATCCGACACCCTAAGCATGGTGCAAGGGTCAATGACTGGTGGTAGCACAACCTCTGAGGCGAGCAGCGAAGCGGTTAGGATTTGCTGTGATGGCTTAGTCGAAAGGATACTACCCATCAAGAACGCTTTGGTGGAGCAAACAGGAGGACCTGTGACTTGGGATAACCTCATCAGTCAGGTCCATACTCTTGAAACATTCATGCTTCTGATGTTCTCTGGTTAATTTGAATGAACTTAGAATGTTTTACTCTTGAATTGTCTGGTGTAGGCTTATCGGCAATCGATAAACATGTCGGTTAGTAGCAAATACATGCCGGACTCCACTGGCGAATATCTTAACTATGGAGTTGCAGCGAGCGAGGTAAAGCTTCAAATATTGAAGAATAGCTGATCTCAGCTTACTTACACTTTGTGAAATAATTTCACTTCTTTGGTTGTAATCAACAGGTTGAAATAAATGTTTTGACGGGAGAAACAACGATTCTGCGCACGGATATTATCTATGATTGCGGGAAGAGTCTCAATCCCGCTGTTGATTTAGGACAGGTTAGACCCGGGAAACCACTCTATGTGTGTCTGTGTCTGGTTTTCTGTTCTGGTTCTTGATCTAAATTTGTAGTGTTATGTTTTTTTTTTTTAATGTTTATAGATTGAAGGAGCATTTGTTCAAGGACTTGGGTTCTTCATACTTGAAGAGTTCCTAATGAACTCAGATGGTCTCGTGGTAACAGACAGCACATGGACTTACAAGATCCCAACGGTCGACACAATCCCAAGACAGTTCAATGTCGAGATTCTTAACAGTGGACAACACAAGAATCGTGTTCTTTCATCCAAAGGTGACTTACTTATCTTATTTTCCTCATTGATTTCTCTTTTACTGAAACCCAAAAGATCAAAACTCAAAGTCTTTTTCAAAATTTTGTTTTGGTTTTGATATAGCTTCGGGTGAACCGCCATTGCTTTTAGCTGCTTCTGTTCACTGTGCGGTACGAGCAGCTGTTAAAGAAGCCAGGAAACAGATTCTGACATGGAACAGTAACCAACAAGGGACTGATCAGTACTTCGAATTGCCTGTACCAGCAACTATGGCTGTTGTGAAGGAGTTTTGTGGACTCGATGTTGTCGAGAAATACTTGGAATGGAAAATCCAACAGAGGAAGAACATTTGATAGCTTGCGTTTGTCATTGTGATGCGAATGTAATTGCTCTGTATGTGCTTTTTTTTTTTTGGTAAGTGCTTGCAACAATGTTTTGATTGCATAAGAATGTTTGGGATTATGATAAACCGGTTTCTGTAATAAGCTGCATGTATTAATTGATAAAAACTCTTCAACTCTTCAATAATTTTGTTTTTCGAAAATCTTTAATCAGATTTAAGAAAAGTTATATATATATATATATGGTAGGCAGGACATAATTTTAGAAGACTGTGAGCATGACAATGTTGGTGTTGTGTTTGGATTCATCATCACTCAACGTTGCATATGTATAATTCAATATTGTCTCATATACATATGTATAATAAAATTATAATATACGATAATACTTAATAAATAATTATCCCATATGTTGAAACTCTAATTTTGTGGACAGGCAAATAAAAAGGGATACTAAATGCTAAACTCGATCCAAAGAAAAAGAATCATCAAAATCTTTAGGACAAAGAAAACTCAAAGAAGAGAAAGAGGAAGTGGAAAACCCAATGAATTAAGCCTTCGTTCCTTCAAACTAAAACCAAATCACAAATCTCTTTGTTGTCTAATAATCTTCTTGGCCTATAAAATCATAGAGATCTATCTCTGCTTTCTCACAAAACAAAACATTACCTATAAACCAAAAACAAAGAGCAAGCCTAAAACAAAAGAGAGAGAGAATGGCTAACTTTGGAATCGAACGGGTTTACCAAGAATTTGAACCTGCAACTAGATGGACCTCTGAACCAGATGCCGAGGTCCTTGTCGCTGATCTTCCAGGTTCGTTTTCTTCTTCTCGATCTTGTTTATTGGTGTTCCTTTTTCTACATTAAACACAGAATAGATAGAAAAGAGTTTGGTAAGAGCAAGCAAGCTCATAAGCATTGTCTTTTGTGGTTAGGATTCAAGAAAGAACAACTTAAGGTGGCGGTAACCGCAACAAGGAAGCTAAGACTTATAGGAGAACGCGCAACTGGGGGAAACAAATGGATTCGCTTTCACAAGGAAATTCCTGTTCCCTTGACTGTTGACACTGACTCGATTTCAGCTATGTTCAAGGATAACAAACTCTACATCCGACATCCCAAAATCAAGACAGAAATCCCTCAAACTAAGCCACCATCACCAGTCAAACCACCGGTGATCATGAAAACCCATGATCAGCATGAGAGTAAACAAGGCGAGGGTCCAAAAGCAATGGTTGAGAAACCGAGCAGTGGTAAAACCGATCAGCTGAAACATGATGCACAGCAGCTGACGCATGATGCACAGCAAAAAGCAAGGGAAGTACAACAGAGTGGAAAAAAGAAATTAATTGGTGAGCCTAAAGGACCTTTGAGTTCCAAGGATGAGGAGAAAGACAAAGTTGGAGCGAAATGGTTCGAGAAGTACAAAGAGGCAACTGGAAATGTGGTAAAGGAAGCTAAGAACAAAAGACAGTTACTTTGCAATTTGGCTGCTTCGGTGTCATTGGTTCTGCTAATCTTACTGTATGCTAGAAATGCAGTACGTTCATCCCTTCTGTGGAAAACCGAGGAATGAGTGACCCTTACATTTGCATCTCACAATGTATAAGCTTGTTCATGTAAAAAATAAATAATATTTGCTAATTCCACTCTACATATCTGTACAAATGTGTGACGAGAAATGAGAAAAACTCCATTTTATCAGGTTTTAATTAGCCTTAGTATAATGAATACTGGTCCAAGAAACTTTTACTCGAATTGAGGAAAACAATCAGAACTATAAAATAAGTACCAACTCTACAAGAATTGCTAAATGATTTTAAAACAAAAATCCACAATTCTACAAAATAAGATGAAAATCGATGGGATTTGATGCATGCATAATAATAAGTCCATTCCAGGCACTCATAGAGAAATTCTATTAATAACCTAAGCAAAAAAAATAAACTATTTAGAGAGAGAATAAAGAGGTAGTTTGAGCAAACTTACTTGAGGAAAGGTTTATGACTTATTTAGCTGAGAGCGGATTAGCTTAGCACCAGCAACCATGTTGCTAAGTGCAGCTTTAACTTCAGAGTAATTCCGCGTCTTTAGGCCACAGTCAGGGTTCACCCAAAGGACTTTGCTGTCCAGAACAGCAAGCATCTTTTTGATTCGCTCGGCTATTTCTTCAGAGGATGGGATACGAGGAGAGTGAATGTCATAAACCCCTGGACCGATTCCAGCACCGTATTTCACTCCTTCATGGAAGACTGATAAGAGCTTCTCATCTGACCGTGAGTTCTCAATAGTGATCACATCAGCATCCATATCAATGATTGAGTGGATGATATCGTTGAAATTTGAGTAGCACATGTGGGTGTGGATCTGCATGAAGTACAAGCAAGGTACGATTAAATGGTTTCTATTAAATAACAAAACAATTTGAATAAATTAGATCTCTATCGTAATCAGTCATTGTTTTACTCCATCTTGAAATCACATTCTGTTGTCCATGAAAATGGCAGAAACCTCATTATTGTCAACATACTGGTAAAAAATATTCTTTAAATGGAAAGGAACAATAAAGTGAAATACAGATGACCTGAGTAGTGTCTTGTACACCGCAGTTTGTGATTCTGAATGCGTGGACGGCCCAGTCAAGGTAAAACTTTTGCTCGGATTTTCTGAGAGGCAGTCCCTCTCTTAATGCAGCTTCATCAATTTGGATAACAGTGACACCAGCCTTCTCAAGGTCCTCAACCTCATCTTTGATAGCAAGTGCAATCTGGAAACACGTCTCATGCCTATAAACAACAAGAATGGTCAAATGAAATATCATAAGAGTGAAAGAAAACTTGAGAGACTTAGTTGTCATACCTGGGTTGGTCATTTCTAACAAAGGACCAACTGAGAATTGTAACAGGGCCAGTGAGCATCCCCTTCATAGGACGTTGGGTCATTTTCTGTGCCATTGACGACCAAAAAACAGTCATTGCCTTTGGCCGGGTGATATCACCATAGATGATAGGTGGCTTGACACAGCGGGACCCATATGATTGGACCCACCCATTCGAAGTGAAAGCAAAGCCAGACAGTTGCTCACCAAAATACTCCACCATATCGTTTCTCTGCAGGACTATGTCATATCAGGGGGTAAAGAATAGAATTGTTTAATAATAAACCTAGGTTAAGGTATATTGCCACCTCTGCCTCCCCATGCACCAATACATCAATCCCAAGCTCTTCCTGAAGCTTGACAACCTTTTCATATTCCTCTTTGATAGTCTGGACATAGTCAATTTCTGATATCCTGCAAATGCAGCGTATGCATGAGTATTAACATAATGACATGTTAGAATTTTTCAGATACATTACTGGCTTAGATAGGCTTACTTTTTGGCCTTGAATTCCCTGCGTATCCGTCTGAGATCCGTGGTCTGAGGAAAAGATCCAATTGTAGTTGTTGGAAGAGCAGGAAGGTTTAGCTTCTTCTGCTGAGCTTGTAGCCTAACACTTACTTCTGTAGAACGGCGGTGATCAGATTTCTTTAGTGCAGCAACCTGAGTACGAAAGTAACTAAAGATACAAGTCCAGGATACAAAAAAAAAAGGAAAGAGCAATTTGTTAGATAACCCCTTACATCCTGCTGTACAGCCGCATTTGTCACCCTTGGAGATGATCTTCTAGAAGCTTGACGCATGGAATTAGAAGCAAACAATGCCTACAAAGGGACCAAGATAATAAAAAGTCGAAGGTTAACTTCTTCTGATATCAAATAAAAGCAAAGTCCCAGCAATGATCCATGAGATCAGGTAAAAGTCCAGTATATGATATAAATTCATTGGGCATCTATGTAGTTGCAGGCATTCAAACATATGTTTTAAGCCGATAAATTCAATCGTGGGAAAATTTATAACTCAAAGACCTTCTAGAACTAGAAACGCAGAGAGCCTACAGCATGTTCCAAGATTAAAAACTTCGGAAGTTTTGCATAATGTATAAGTAAAGATGTACCTCATCCTTAGCCCCAGAGAAAGCTTTGGCAAGTGCATTCACTTCAACGACCTTTTGTGCAGCAAATGCAAGCCACGATTTTAGTTCTTTATCAAGTTTAATTTCATTCACCAAGTCCACAGCTGTATGGAGTAGAGAGCAAGAAGTAGAAACCACGACTTTTTCTGCAAAGAAAAGAGAAAGGTTTACATCATTCTGAAGCTAGATAGGAAAGTGATAGCAATCAACTGAACTGTTTTTTACTGACACCTTTCCCAATGATGTCTTCAAGAGTCTGTAGTGTCTTGAGTGACGCAGAAAGATCATTCGCCCATATGTTCCGTCCATCAACAACTCCAGCAAATAGTAGTTTTCCACGAGGAAAATTCTCTTTGATCAAATCAAGAGTCTCCAATCCACGAACGAGATCAAATCCAAACCCAGTTACACATTTCAAAGACATCAACGCCTTGTATGCTTCAGCAGGAACATCTGCAAAGTATGTGGCAATAAGAACATTCAAGCCCGCCAAAGATGACTCCATGTGAGAGTACGCATCGGAAAATGCCTGCAATTGACTGGTATCAAGATCCATCACAAGTATAGGCTCATCGAACTGAATCCATCGTGCACCAGCAGATTTGAGATCAGCCAAAACTTCTCTGACAAAACAAATGCCACACAGAAACTAGTTACGGTTTTGAGCACTATCCAAATGAAACTGTATCTTTTGAATTTAATTTGGTCTAGCTAATGTCTAAAAACCTTGCAGGTGGCCTCAAAATATTCTTACTTGTAGACAGGAAGGATCTTGTCAATCAGAGAAAAAAGACAGAATGATTTTTCGACACCCTTTGCTGGTTTTGACAGGAGCAAGTAGGTCATGGGACCAATGAGCACGGGAACTGTGTCTATGCCAAGCTGTGCCATGAACAGCCAAAAGCACAGCTGTGAATAAGAACCTTGGGGAAAAAGAGGAAAGCTGAATAGAATTATAAAAGTACAAGAAATACCATGAATTATCTATATGCCGGTATAAAAAGAACAGTAGCAGCTCAACTAAAACCTTTTGCGGGCAAAATAAGTGAGAAGGGTTCTAGTCAACTTACTGCTTTTGCCTCCTTAAATTCAACCACAGCCTTGTGAGATGCATAGGAGAATTTAACATCAGGACCCAACTCAGGAACAATGTAATGGCTGTTAGGGCATTTATTAACATTATAACTGATTAAGAAACTTTATAGACAGAAAAGAAAGAGGATTCAGCTTACTAGTTCGTATCAAACCACTTGGTCATTTCCATAGCAGGAACAGAAGCATTTCCCCGTGCCATGGAGAAGTAAACATCAAACCCAATCTCACTACCTTTCCAACCATATTTAGAGGGAACAGCCCCAAGCATCGCTGTGGTATCCAACATCTGATCGTAGTATGAAAAGGTGTTGCTGGGAATATATTTGATTCCTGCATCAGCCATATGTTTCCAAATGGATTTTCTCAGGTTGGCAGCAACATTTTGCAAATCATCAACACCGGTTTTCCCATCCCAGAAAGATTCCAATGCAAACTTAAGCTCTCTCTTCGGCCCAATTCGGGGATACCCGACAATGTGAGATGACATTGCTCTATTTTTTCACAAGCAAGAGACAACAGGATTAGGGAAAAATTCATGAATGTAACATATAATACAACACAACACCAAGAATTTTTTTGGATGCTGATGCAAATGGATGATAAGAAACAACCTATGGTAACAAATCAATACTGTAAACAAAGAAAAATTAAGCTCTCTCTATGGCTCAATGCGAGGATATACTCAACGATGTGGAATGAAAATAATTTCAAAAGTAAGAGATAACAGGATTCGGTTGAATTTTGAATCCATAACGAAATTAAATAGAGTTGCAACACACACCAACAAGAGAAAAAATCCGACGGAAAAAAAAAAAAACCTGGCGACGTAGAATCTGGGACGGAGAGGGCGTCGAGAGATTGCGGAAGAGAACGACGAAGGAGCAGAAAATGGTGGGGGAAGAGAAGGAGGGCGTCTTGGAAGCGAAGCTAACGGCGGGAGTCTCTGAAGAGCGAGCTGACCCATTTTTATAGCTCGAGTTTGAAACTGCTCCTATTTCTGTTCACTGTATCCGGGGAAAGAGGAGACTCGCAACTATTTCATTTCGTTTCCCAGGTTTTATTTATTTTTATATTTAATCAACTTATTAAGGTATTACTCAAAATTCCAACCAAATTCGTAAACCAATCCAAAGATGAAATTGTAATCAAACAGTTAAATATCACTTATTTTAACAAAATAATCTTATATTTACGTGGAATATTACATCAGTGTCATGTTTACGTGTCGTTGCTATAGTGATTCTCAAGAAATATATTTTATAGGACATTAATTACTAGACTAATTACATAATATATCATTAGATCAATCATATATAAACTGTCTTTATTTTAAAGATTATAATCTTATCTAAATTACCTGTATTTATTTATGAAAAATCGAATAAGTAAACATTTATAGCTGATTTATTGTTTTCTAAATTTGATTAAATCGAATATTACTGATTTTATTGTTTCCTAAATTTGGTTTTTAAAATTTAATTTTAAAAAGATATTGTTTTAACTAAATAATTAAGTAGTAACATAAATCTATAAAAAAAACTTAATTTTAAATTTCAATTATTATTTATACAATTATATACTATTAAAATATTTAGAAATGTTTATTTAATTTATTAATTTAAAAAAAACATTATAAATATCTTAGTTATACACCTAGTTTTTATATTATTTGGCTTCCGATAGGTATATAATAGATAGTATATTTATATATATATTTTTAATACATTGTATTTTTCTCTTCGGGGGACAAACATTTTTACACAAAGTAGTAGACCTTATTACAAAACCACAACAATGCATTTCGCACCATATAGTTGGGTTTCATGTAACTCTCAGTAAGCCTCAAAACTTGTCAAAAGTTTTACAGTCACACCAGTGCAGACCAAAATCACTTGGATCTTGATTCACTCTGTGGGAAAAGCTGGAAAGTTTTAGTGAGTACAAGAACATCCAGCCTCCTCTTTCTTTTCTCCTGTCGCATAGGCCGACTTATAGCTTTGGTCCCATGTATCACTCGGTGTGGTGGCTTCTGCGTGAGGTATGTGCTTCGGATGTTTCTCTCTCTTGTCTCCTTTGATCTGCTTCAGCGCGTGCTTCAACGCCGGTAACAGAGCCTCCATACACTCGGCCACTGCGTTTGGGTTTCCAGGCATGTTGATAATCTGAGAGAACCAAAAGACATAGAAACGTGAGTGATGACAACTTAGAGATTGCACCAATTTGAACTTAAGAAATTTGTACCAATGTTGAGCCTCTAATTCCTGCTGCAGAGCGTGAGAGCATCGCAAATGGCGTGATCTGCTCACAGAGAACAAGAATATAAAATCAGATGACTAGTCACCATCCCACGATGGTGAAGAGCAACCATGTTCAATTCAGATTTCAATTTCGGTTCGGGTTATTCGGTTATAGAAATATATATATACCTTGGTTTCGGATTTTGGATATCAGAAAAAATATATTATATATATGTATTTCCGAATTGGATGGGTTTTGTTTATCCACATTAAACATCCCTAGAGGTAAGATTTACCTATTTACCTTTAAACTCTCTTGCATCATAACAAAGAGGAGACCCGGCGTTTCTCTCTTGATCACCTCTTTTGTTGCTTCAGGTGTTACATCTCTCGGTGTGAAGCCGGTACCACCTAGATACAAGATGTTAAGTATGTCAAAATTTTGATTCAAACACAACAACAAATCTGGGATAAGTGACTAAATGTTTGTATACCAAGTGTAAGAATGAGATCCATTTCGTCAACATCACTCCATTTATGGAGAATGTCTTTGATTCTTTCCACTTCATCGGGGACAACAGCTGTCGCAACTACCTTAGCTCCTCCCAGTTTTTCAGACGAGGAATCAACCACTGACACAGCTCTGGGCCCACTGCACCAGCACAAGAAAATCAATCAAGAATGATAATGAAACAAGTGGATAAACAATTGATAAGAGCAAAGTTTTCACACAAAATTTGAAGTGAATACAAACAAAAAACTATTTGGAGAGGGTTTGAGCATTCCTTTAAGTAACTAAAATGAAGAATGGCATCGAGATAAGATTTTACCTAGAGATGTAGCAAAGCACTGTGATGCTTTCCTGTCTCACTATGACAGGGAGCAATATCACTGTGCAGTTTTACTATGGCATCAAATTTGTGACCTCACCAGAATAACGAACTGGAGAGGTGTATCTAGATGCACTTTTTTGAATCGAAGAAAATGAAGTAAGTCTTGTAAAAGCTCACTGTTCTAGAGTTTTCAATCACTGCATTTAATTCCAGCTGAAGAGATTATCGACTCTACGTTACTAATATTTTCAGTTATTATGCCAAATTGAAAGAAAAAAAATTGACAAGATGACTCTAGACACTTTTCACTTTGAATACAAATTTCATGTTCTAGCTTATTTCTCATAAATTAGTCAGCCAGTAACAGGTCTTCTAAACAGACAGAGTACTTTTTTACCATAAGCACAAAATTTCTCTTTGAAAAACACCCTTCAACAAGCCACTATCGCAATTATCAGACGGTAAGACATTGGGAAAAATATGTTTAAGAACTTCATCAAAATTAATGTATTTCGTATCATCTTCTAACAGCGGTTATGCAGTCTTATGCTTGTAAAGATGCAAAAAAAAAAAAAAGGTTATGTGCATCTCTTTCAACATTCTTACATAACTCAATTCATCCAGATTTGCAACGGGACAATCAAGAAAGTTTTAACAGTAATCATACCTTCGATCAGGCCCAGCCCCAGCTGAGACAGTATCACTGACAGTAAGAATAGCCACTTTATACTCAGGCCCAGGTGCTTCATTGTACTTTTTTTCTCTCCAAATAGATTCTGGTTCTGATAGTGAGGCTTTCTTGTCTAATGAAAAGCCACTAATATCAGAAACAATTACAGCTGATACAGAAGTTCCAGCAGAAAGCACATTGCCCGTAGCAGGCAACTCCAACAAAGCATTAGCCGACCTCATACTTAAAAGCCGACTGCTCATCTGATGTCCAGTGCTATCAGCAACAAATCTGACATCCAGGTATATCATATTAACCCATTTAAGATAATAATGCATACTGAAGCTTACAAGAAAATCTAGGACGATTCAGCTAAGTTTTTACTCAAAACAGACATATTTATGAAAAACTCACCCGGGAGTCCCTGATCCATCGTTGTCTTTCCAATTGATGATGGCCCGATGAAACTCTGGACGAATGCGATCGGACTTTATTGGCTCCTGAAGTCGAGCTCGCACTCTACGCAGAGATTTAGACGGTAATATACCCTTTCACTGACGATCATTTTAGAATGAATTTATATGGAGAAACAAGTATACTGAAAACTTCACTAACCTCAGTGGATGGGGGCTTGTCCATCCTGCAAGCTGGCGGATTGTAGGCACAACAAAGATATTGAAACAAACCAAACAGCTTACAGGATTTCCTGGTAATCCAAATGCAAGGACTGTTTTCCCCATCATACTTTCAGTTGGTTTTGCGCTGATCTCAGCAAACGTCAAAGGTTTCCCAGGTTTCATCAATACCTGAAGCAAAACTATAATATGAGATCTTCTCGGTTCAATCTATATATCAAACTAAACATTGTCAACTTGCTGAGATTAAGCTGAGAAAACAAACAGTAGAGTCCAGCAAAATAGATTTTCAGAACACATTGTAGCCAACTCTTCTGCTTTAAAGCAGAAAAAGAAAGAAACGTCAGGGAGAAAATTCAGGACACATAACAGCTTATTTACCTTGCTGAAATGTACTTTCCCTTTCTCTCTGAGTAATGGCTTGACAAAATCCCTGTCTCCCATTGAAACACCACCAGAAGTTAAAATAACATCGACTCCAGAAGATACAGCCTCGTCCAAAACTCTCTCAAGTTCCTTTTTATCATCTCTAACAATTCCAAGGTCAACAACTTTGCATTGCTGCTGCATCACTGCTGCCACTAACATTGCTCGATTTGAGTCCCTAATCTGCAAAGAACTCATAGTTTAGCCACTAAAGATAACTTGGGTCCAATATCTATTTGCAATTAATACACAGGTATAGCAATCATATGCATCAGAAATCTTATTTCTGCATAATACCTGACCACGACCTAAAGTACCAGCTGTCGGCTCGACAAGTTCATCCCCAGTAGAGAGAATAGCAACTGTTGGCATAGGATATACCTACAGGGAAGTTTTATTTTTTCCTTATTTGGACACATCTTCTAGTAATTTTGCTAAGATAAAACTTATATACAGCAATACCTTCACCATGGTTACTCCTGCAGTTGCTAGTAATCCAATTTCTGAGGCACCAATCCTTTCTCCAATTTTTAGTATTGTTGCATTTTTCTCAATGTCGCAACCCTAGCATATATATTGAATGGACCTTAAGGAATCCTCCAAGCAAACAATAATGAACATATAACGATTGGCTCTCCTCCAAACAGCTCGAAAAATCTGCTTTTCTCATCAATCTTTTTAGGTTATTGTTATGTTTAATAAAAAAGGAAACAGGTTTTAGCTATCCTCAGGTCTTCTGCTGATAACCTCATGCACCCATATCCTAAGTCCCAGAAGCGTCTTTTCTCTAAGCAACATCGCAAATTCACACCTATATAGTAGCAAAAGACAGGATGGCGTCTGACAATTCATGTACTTATCCAAAACTCGCCCAGCATCTTCTATATGTCCCAATAACTTACCAATAATGACATAGAAATTCAATTCATTTAAAATATTGGTCGCATGCATCCTAAAATTTTCTTAGATCCAAAAATGTCAGTATATTATAAAGCAAAGTATGATATTTTAATTATTTAGCAAACAGTCAGCGATAAAGGAAACCAAAGATATCAGTATCAAGTACAATACTGATTATATAAACGAGAAAGAAGAAACCATACCACTCTACGGATGTCGGTGCCTTTCTTAGTTTGAATCAGTATTTTTACTCTTTTAGATTCAGTTGAGACGTCTCCGATTACTTGAGTGTCCTCAACTTGGACAACTGCGTCCGCTCCATCAGGTATAGGTCCTGAAGAGAAACATATCAAAGAAAACAATATGTTGAAATCAAAGACACATTTAGTTTTCTGACACTTTCCCATGCAGACACTACCAAATGGCAAATTGTAGTAAGGAGTGAATAAGAACAGAAAATAAGCAGCACTTTCAAATACTCTAAAAGGCAGGCAGTCAGGCACAAGTTTTCAAGTGAGCAAATGATACAAATCATCAGTAAGAGATTTTTCAAACAAATGCAATATACTCACCACCAGTTGTTACATAAGCCACAGTTCCCGGAGTTACAGTCACACCCAGTCCATCATTCCCAGCTCTTGATTCTGTAATCACTGGGTATTCTCCAGGACCATCTGAAGCAACAACTGCGTACCCATCCTAAACAACATAAATAACGACAATGCCAATTACTCAAAAGTATTCCCCGTAGTACTCATCACCAGCTTAGCATCTTTCATTTTCTAATAAAATTAAAATAGGTGAGCTCAAAGTCTATTAGATTGATTCTCGAAAAAAGGTATATTGAAATCAAATCTAGAGTTTATTATAGGTTGAATGCTATTCACCTTGACGGAAGCAGGATATGGAGGTAGAGGATCAGGAGCATGAATATCCTCCGCCAACACTTTCCCAAGTGCTTCCTGCAGCGATACGATTACCGGAGGCAGACGTTTAGAGACGCCGAGTACTATCCTTAGAGCTTCTTCCGTCGGAATCATTTCCGTCTTTCCGTCGACGCCACAACAACCTTCATGACCATCCATTTTTTCCGATGCTTGATAGAGAGAGAGAAACGATGGTCACTTCCTCTTCTGAAGTACGAACCAAAGTTGACGGGCTTGTTTGGCAATCGGATTATATTTGACTTTAAATTAATATTGGGAGATTTAGGTTTCACCTGTAACCAAACACTACGATAGTAACTTTTGATAAAAGGGTTTTCTGCAAAAAAAACCCTCCACCTCGCCGATTTTTGCAATTTTACCCTTCACCTTCAGAAAATGCAATTTTACCCTCCACCTCAAAGATAATACGCAATATAACCCTTATACGTTACTGTCAAGTTTGTAAAATGTTGATAAATAATATATCAAATCGAAACCCTCACGGCGAGGAGTCCAAATCTACCTTTATAATTTGAAAAATCTAATGTATATGACTGTGAAAACGTTTAGAAAATACGTATAAGGGTTATATTGCGTATTATCTTTGAGGTGGAGGGTAAAATTGCATTTTCTGGAAGTGAAGGGTAAAATTGCAAAAATCGACCAGGTGGACCTTGATAAAAATGGCAAGTTATAGTGTTATACAATTGAGAACGTTCTGTTTCACTTCCCTCTTCTGATATTTCTTTAAACGGTCTGAAACCAAATTCCAAAATTGAAAATTCAGAACCCTAGAATCTTTGTTTCTTGAAAATCAAAGGGGAGATTCTTTTCTTCTTTGATCAGATTACCACTAGATTAGCCGCGAATTTCAGGATGTCTGGATCATTGATTTCGGGAACGAATCCGGATCGGGTTTTATCTCCGACGAGTTCAAAATCGGTGACGCAGACGGTGAACGGGTCGCATCAATTCGTGATACAAGGTTACAGTTTAGCGAAAGGGATGGGTGTAGGGAAGCACATAGCGAGTGATAATTTCTCCGTCGGAGGCTATCAGTGGGGGATCTTCTTCTACCCGGATGGTAAGAATCCGGAGGATAACTCGTCGTACGTCTCTGTTTTTATCGCATTGGCGAGTGAAGGTACCGAAGTTAGGGCGCTTTTTGAGCTTGCTCTTGTTGACCAAAGTGGAAAGGGGAAGCACAAGGTTCATAGCCATTTTGAGCGCTCACTTGATGGTGGGCCTTATACACTCAAATACCGAGGAAGCATGTGGTAGAATTTCTCACCCTAGTCAGTTTGTGCTCACTGCTCATAATTCTAGTTTATCTTGATTACAATCGATGGTTATTGACTTTTTAAGTGGCTTATTGGCTTTCCTTAGCCATTTAAATTGATGCATGTTTGATCATTTCCGGTGAGGAAGAAGTAATTGATTAGGGTTTTCAGTACTTCGTTTAGGATTAATCATGAGCTTGATCTGACATGTGATTCCCGCATCTAGCTTCTATGGTATATATCTGTTTACTAGCTGTGAGGTAAAAACAAAGAGGAGAAGATGTGAAAATGATCACATGTATTAGAAGATACGTTTAAGTTAATCTTAGGGTACTGTCAGAGAGATTTTGCTCAGAGTTTGTTGCTCTATTGATGAATACAGGGTTTACTTGGAAGTGACAGCCATAGCTGTTAGGTGTACCCAAAACTTGTGAACTGCTAAGGAGAAATGTAAATTTGAACTCTGTTAGTGCTGCATGAAAATTGAAGATTTCAGCTTGTCATAGTCAGTGTAGTAACATTGCTCTGACTAATGAGTGATGTGGGTACTTGTTATCCATTCCAAAACTTATTTGTGAAAAGATTATTGTGGCAAAAGGAAAGATGTGGGTGGTTTAATGTTCATGACACAAAAGAAAATTGGAATAGGAGTAGGAGATCTATAATTTCTAAGGTGTTTAAGCTAACTGAATTGTCCGAGTGTATCCCAGACATAGCCTTAGCTTGAGTCTTCTATTCTTCCAGTTTACTTTAATCTTTCTTGAAAGAGATATATTTGATCTTCTCTTTACATTTATCTTTTGCTTAAGTCTGCTAAATCAAGCTCCTCTAATTCTCTTTTCTTCTTTGTGGTTTGATTAGGGGATACAAGCGTTTCTTCAGACGTTCCATTCTTGAGACATCTGACTACCTCAAAGACGATTGCTTGATAATCAATTGTACGGTTGGAGTTGTGGTTTCAGAAATACACTGCCCACAGTTACACTCTGTTCACGTCCCTGATTCAGAACTTGGATCACATTTTGGAGTTCTACTGGATAGCATGGAAGGTTCTGATGTAACTTTTGACATTGCTGGCGAGAAATTTCTAGCTCATAAACTAGTACTGGCTGCTCGATCTCCATTTTTCAAGTCTATGTTTTTCAATGAGTTTGAAGCAAGCAGTACAGAGGTTACTATTAACGATTTGGAACCTAAGGTTTTTAAGGTACATCATTGGTGGTTATTCTTAACTTGTTTCTGTTTGTTTAGATCGTGCCTGTATTTATGATCTGTTCCTTCTAGGCGTTGCTACAATTTATGTATAAAGATTCTCTTCCAGAAGATGTGGAGCCTGCTACAACTCATACACTTGAGTGCTTAAAGCTGTCAGAAATATACGATACATTGATTGTAAAGCTTTTAGCAGCAGCGGACAAGTACGACCTGAATAGGCTCAGGTTGTTGTGTGAAGCTCACATCTGCAAGGGTGTATCAGTCAAATCCGTCGCCAAGATCTTAGCATTGGCTGACAGATATAATGCTAAGGAACTAAAAGGCGTATGCCTAAAATTTACTGCCGAGAACCTAGCAGGTATGCTTCTACAGACGAATTTTAAAAATGTTTTTAATATCAAACACTATGCAATTAAAGTTTATGATGGTCTCGAATCTCGATAGAGCTACTGAATCTTCGGTTGTGTTTGATTTGGTGGGGCCTTGGATATTGCAGCTGTCCTGGAGACAGACGCTTACCAACAGATGAAGGATGAATGTCTGTCCCTCCAATCCGAGCTTCTGAAGGCGGTGGCCGGTCACGAGGAAGGCAGTAACAGTACTGGAGGAACAAAGTCTCAGAGCGTGTGGGCCCAACTTTCTGACGGTGGTGGCGATACCACCAGCCGACATGTTAGACAAAGAACCACCTAAAGCCTCAAATATGCATTTTCTCAGGTTAATAGTAGCTGTAGAGAGGGTATATAGCTGTTTTCTTCTGTATTCAAAAAAATATATGATCCTAACTCTATGATAGGTTCGGATATCATAGACCTAAAGCCTCAAATGTGCTTCCCTATTAGCCATATATGATCTTTCACTTTTCACTTCAGTAATAGCTTCGGATGTATTCTTCTTTTCGAGTATTACCTTTGTTAAATGGCATAACAGTTTCAAACCTTCAAACCTCATAAATTTCAAACAAGAAGTTATTTTTACTCGAACATTCTGATATTAACGGACCCAGAACCTTATTAATGTATAAGGTATACAACAGACACATATTTATCCACCAAATCAGCTGAGTTTTTATATTCGTTACTAAACCTAATGTTTATCAGTTATTTATGTTGTTGGGTTATACCATAACTCACGTTCATGTAATAAGTAACAATATCTTAGTCAATAATAAAATGCAACTGATTATGTCTTGAATTTACGATTCGATTACAATCAAAGATAGGGGCCAACTAAAAAAAAAAAAAAAATTCAACTAAAATTCATAGACTAAAAAAAAAATCTTGTTTTTGGTTAGTTCATTAGCAGAAAAGTTAAGTCAATTGTGCTTACTTTTTCTTTCAGCAGAAGAACATTAAACTAGCAAGATTGGTGTTCAGTTTCGAAATGGGAGGCGCAGGGACTGCTCCATCTGTTGTGATCCCGCTGTGGCTCGATGAAGTCTCAGACATGTCCTCAAACTTCATCGCAGTTCCCATCTGTGCAGCTGCCAAATGAGCATAACATATCGGCGCAACTGCAAAATTTGAGATGGTAGGAACTCTCATTACCAAAGGCATTTGCTCGTGACCGCTCCATATCCAACACTAAGATATACAGAAGTGGCAGAGATTAATTAAGATAATTAAATCAGAAACTACAAAGATTGATTAAATGATATCACCTTGGCATTTATCTTGAGGAGAACATTTGCGAGTTACTGATCATTTACGTGTTGGGGAGGAGCAATACACTGATTCACGATTCCACATTGAACAAGATTTTTCTTTTTCCAAGGACCTAAGGGATAAAATTATTCATGTGAGAAAAGGAAAAAGTATACTATATGTTTCAAGTAATGTTAAGTGATTAGCGTTACCATAAACATTAGAGTTTTTCGTTTCGAGTATGCAAAGAAGGAATCTTGGAGGAACCGGGCCACCAAGTGTGGATTCTAAACGTTCAAACATCTTATCAACTCTTACAGAACCAGTTGCACACTTAAACTGAGGATTCTCTTCAAAGACGACATGGTATGGAGGATCTACGTTCTGGTATTAAAGGAAAAACACCAAAAAAAAAAAAAAAAACCAAGAATGGGTTTTGTGATTATTGTTCTTTATAGTAGCTTACAATTCCTTTCATCTTTCCTTCTAATTAAATCACGAATAATCTTGTGCGGGTCACAGCGAGCAGAGAAGTTCACAACAGCCCATCTTGTATCTGACTCGTGAGGCTTTGCTATTCTGACACGGTGGAACAAATATCAAATTATTGAAGTTTCAAAGAAAAAACCAACAGAGAACGGAACTTCCAGTTTTGTTTATAATTCGTTTTCTTGTTTTTGAACTGGAAAAATATTAGTTTGTTTGTTCTATTGCAAGATTTTTGAAATTTCCGTCAGAAGTTAGTGAACCTTTGTGGAATATCTTGCATTTTTTAATACCGAACTTGTTAAATAAATATAATTTCCAAAACATATGAATAGAAACAGGTAAAGCTAAAAACCAATTTTCTCATTTTCCACCAATCATAAGACCCAACTTCTGTTAGCTTAAAGGCAACATGTGCCAAGGTTATAAAATTGCTTTACTGTATCGAAGAAAAATCGAATCACATTGTTTAGGCCTTCGCCTTCCCGCTTGCTCTTCGTTTACTATGCCAGGCTCGGTTCCTATCGCCTTTGATGGGGTTCTTGTGAGCAGCAATGGAACATTGGTCAGGCCTTCCACTCTTTGCATTCATCTCCATTTGCATTCTCCTTCGTCTCATCCTGTTCTCAAGCCTCATTCCTTTAAGAGCTCGAGCCCTTCGCTCTATCTCCAACGCTTGTGTGAAGTTCCATATCCGGACTATGCCTTCTTCACCTCCACACACTATACGGTCACAACCCACGTCCACAGAGAACAAGTTTGATCCGAACCCGTGCAGCATTCTCTGTGGCGGTTCCACAGTACTCGAAGAAACCCTTTTGGAATAGGCACGAAGGTTAGTCTTCAACAACTTCCTAACGTCGATAAGTGCGAGTTTACCATCACCAGATGCTGAGACAAGCCAGGGAAACTCAAAAGAAAGAGAGTAGACAGGACTAGTGTGAGGTTTCCATTTAGATATGAGTACAACGCTTGTTTCACTACCGTATATTCTGATCTCAAACATTTTAATCCCTCCATCTTCTCCACCAGTAAACAGGAAATCCCCAGTATGACTTCTTGCCAGAGAGTAAGTGGTACCCTCATGAGCATCATGGATGATCGCCAGCGGAGTCTCACTGCAAATGTCCCAAATATATACATCAGAACCTGACGTGCTAGCGAGGCTGGTTTCATGAGGTGCAATTCCCCAAACCCAATCACTATGCCTCAAGGTTTTGACACACTTCATTGAAGATCGATCCCATATACGAACAGACATGTCCCACGAACTGCTAAAGATATTTGTCATATCCAGGGCAAGAGATGTAAGTGGACCTTCATGTCCCCATAGCCGAAACTCGGTCTTCTCTTTCTGAAAACCAGTGAGATCAAACAGGTTCCCGAGACCATCCACTGATTTCCAGCAATGAATAAATCCATCAGTACCGCCAGCTACCAACAGCTTTGTATCAGCCGAAAGTGCCCTAACTGTGCAACCGAGTGGTTTAGATGCTGCAATAGACAAGCCTTCTTCCATGTCCCACATCCGAACAATGGAATCATATCCAGAAGTGAAAATGAGCTTAGCAGAAGCTAAGAGAAAAACAGTCCGGACTGCTTCAGTGTGACCATACAGGGTATCAATACAATAACGTCCTAAAAATGTCCTACTCCTAAATTCCCTTTCAACAAACATCTCTTTCCATGATCTCTCATCAGAAAATCCTGAACTTGTAGCCCCGGAAACTACGGGGAGTCCCCATCTCTCACGGTAGAATTCCTTCCAAGCGTGATGCTCCGATGCTAACCTATGCAGACTAGTTGAAACACAGGACACTAAACCTAACTCCTTTGGGTCAAGGCAATTAAGTATCTCAGATATCAATGCCTGAGGCAAATCAATAATGGTAGTAGACAGATCCTTGTCAGAGAGCAACTGTTTCGAGCCACCGGGCACCGAAGTTCCCTTCTTTTTCTGACAACACAACTTCACATTTGGAATCTCAACAGACCCATTTCCTATTCTCAAATCGGTATCCAAAAGATCAGACTCACTTCTTTGTTCGTTCGCAACTTCAAGTCTCTCTTGGTCATCAAATGCCATGAAAAGCCAGTCAGCGTCCGATGTAGCCCGTAATACTTAAACAAGGAGCTTTTCACGAACGATCCTGACCGGATCTGGAAAATCTACAGCCCAGAGACGAATCCTGCTAAGCTTGAAGAAAAACGAGAAAACGATTCATCAGATTAAATAAAAATTCAATTTTTACCCGAAAATCCATTACAATCAAACCTTACACATCATAAACAAACATAAAAACGAAGAGATTCGTAAATGCTAGCTAAAACGAAACAAAGGAACAACGAGAAATCCCTAGAAACAGAGATGAAACCTAAAACAAAAAACAGAATCGAGAAAAGTTAGTACCTTTAGTAATTAAAACAAGCTATTCGTAACAGAGGAGAAAATTTTCCCCCAAATTACGTTGCCCTAATTTCTCTAATCGGATTGATGAAACTGAAGTTGGAGAACAACCAAGCAAAGAATGTCAAAAAAAAATATTTGCCATTTTTCTTTTCCTGGCCCCGGGACGGTGCTATACTAACCGTCGGATGGAAAAAAACCAAGCGTTCCAGATCGTACGATATGAGCAGCAAACACATATATATATATATATATATATATTAGGTTTATTTAATAGTTGATCCTATTTTTGCTGCGTTATTTTCTCAAAATTTTCAAATTTCCATAATAAGTAATTATTTCTGAAAATATGAATTTTCTAGTAAGAGTAAGAAGGTATTTTTAAAAAATTTCTTTTTCGGTAATATACTTTTTTCACTATTAAATTAAAAAAAAAAACGAAAATCCCAACAATAACCTGTAAAGCCAAATATTACTTTTGTTATTGCAAATTTTAAAATTACTTGATTTTTTGTTTTCACAATACATTTGAAAAATGCATTTTCATAACTATTTTAAAAAAATATATTCTCCTAAGTACTACAAGAAAGTTATTAAAAAAAAAAAGTGTAACATTTCTTCATAAGTATCACTAATTAATAAAATTCTAAAAGTTTTACAAAACCAATTCTTAGAAAAATAATCACTAAAAAACAAAACTAAAATTAAGAATAAATAAGCAATGAGCATTATTTTTCAGCTACAGCTACACAATGTAAATTTGATCAAAGGAAAATCTTCCAAACTGAATGTCAAATTTGATTTACATATCTAAAAAGTGTCATATCTATTAGAGATTACTTAATAAAGCGTACGAGCGATAAAAGTATCAAAATGTGTTTGTTTTTTTTTACCATTTCTCTTATGTTTTGTCGTGAAATTATATCACTAGTAATAATTAATAAAGGAGGGTATATTGGATAACTGATTTGTGATGATTTTTTTTTTCTCAAATCACTCGTTATTGGATTGGTGATTTAATAGGTATTAAAATCCTATCTTAGTATTTGTTAAAAGTATTCAAAATCTATAGTTATTGAATTGATCATCTGTAAAAATATCACGAAATCTTGTCTTTGGAAAATAAAGATTTATTTAAAACCTAATAGAAAATGATTTGGAATTATTTGATAGACAATCTGTAGTTGAAAATAGAGTGGATACAAATACCACCGCATGGTATTTTATCCAAAAAAAAAAAAATCAATGTTTTCCAACTACTAATCACCCAAACAAAATTGGTTTGATTAATTATTCTTCTTCCATAACTCCACTATGAGTCTTTCCACCGTCGATAAAAACGACTCTTCTTCTCCGCCACGACTCTCGTCAGCTCCAGATCTTCTCGTCTTCTCATCTCCAAAACCCAATCCACAATCAACAGTATCTATTACTCTCATACGGCCAAACTGTAATAAGTTTGTCACAATGAATTCTAGAAAGAAAAAAAATATATACGATTTGTTATGTTCCATTAAACTATTCTAGATCCAAATTTGATGCTGAATTTTCCAGATGAAAAAGAACAAAAGCTAGCTTGAGAAGTGGGTAATTATAATTCAGTGTACTAGACTGATTCGATAACAATAAAACATAATTGAGTGGGAATGGTAACTTAGCATCACCAAAATCAACAGTACAAATCCTACTCACTTCACTCGAGAAGAGAGCTCTATTTGGTTTTGTTCTAGCCGTAGTTTCTTTTTTACAGTTTTTAAATCTCAGATTTTTTATTTTCTAATATATCCTGAAATTACTACAAATCACCCATTAAAATTCTTTAAAATTTGTCATCCTTGATTGGTTATGGTTTTAAAATTTTTGTACAGTCATATTTTGATCTACATCTCAAAATTGACAGCAATCATGCTTTGCATATATTTTTTCAAAGGTACAATCACTTTTTTTTTTTGTTTTAGAAAGATAAAAGTGCACCGCCATAAGATTTAGACTCTGGAAAATTATGTAAATTTGGTTATGTATCCTAAATTCTAAAGGTACATAAAAAAAAAATCAAAGATAAAATGCTTAAGTCAAAATCCTAAATCTACCGCCACGACCAATCGGACCTATAGTAATTCTACGAAATTAGGTTAAATCATTAAAAATCTTTAGATTCCCTTAAATCTTTCTAAAATTTGATTCTCTCCAAATAAACTTAAACTATAATTTGTCCAAGGCTATAACACGGATTGATGTTTCTTTTAAAATTCGATATTAATTTTTTTTTTAGATTATAAATTAATAAGATTAATGTTATATATACATAGAGAGAGAGAGAGATAATTTATCAACAAAAATATGTATTCAATTAACTTTAATATTTTAGATCAATTATATCAAAATTATGTACATTTTAGTTGAGGTTAAATACAAATTTAAAATTTGATAAATATTTTTTATTAAGATATTTTGTTGTTTTTACCTATTAGAAATTACAATTAATATTATTGAGAGAATACTTTTTAAGAAAACAATCAAATATATAAACATTAAATAATTTTATAGAAATAATTTATTAAATTATAATATTATTTAAGTAAAAAATTTAGTTTAATATATATATATATATATATATCAATTTCATTTTTTAGTAAAATATGATAATACACTTTTGATGAAATGATTTTTAGTATGTAAATTAAAAATAGTTTTTTGTTTTTCTTACTTATGAAATTATAATTTAGTTAATAATAGTTAACATATTTACTTCTTTTCTAGATTATAATTTTCGTTTTAATAAATTTATTTATTTAAATTTTTTTGAAAAGAAGTTAAAAATAGATTTTATTGATTTAATTTAACAAACTAATTAAATTAAATTAAATAATTATTTAATTTTTCAAAAATAAGAGATTTTTAAAAAATAAGGGATTTGTTTTTGGAATATTAACAAATCCGTAATTAACTAATACCTGTGGATAGCATTTGACTCCTAATTGCCGAATAAGACCATCATGATTTCTCAAAATCCAGGATTTCTCTGAGCTTGCTTTCCATGCTCCATCTACATTGCATTTATAGAGAGTGGATGGAGGGGGAGTCCACTTTCTATTATGTAATGTTGGGAGAGCTTAAGCTGCAGCAGGTGGCTCGTGTGAATTAGCTTGGCTCCATTCTTCTGCAGCTTCCATAGCCTGTTGAAGAAGGCTATCCAAGTTACAATCCAAAGCTGAGTAGACTAAATCATTTCGCTTCTTCCATAACCTTTTTCTTTTTTCTTTGTCGTCCATTAAAATCTACTTTATTTTCATTCTCTTTGGTATGAAATAATTTTGGTAAAATATTGGGTGATAAATTTCTTAAGTTAAAAAAAAAAAAAATTTGTCAATCTGTTTTCAAATTAGAAGACCCTAAAGAGGAAATTTTGTAAAAATATTCTTTAAATTTTATGTATTTTGAAAACTAACCTACCTTTTAAAAAATTACGGACATATTTTTTATTTTAATTTATATTTACGAAACTATCCTTAGTAAAACATATAAAAAAAACTCAAAATTTTGTTATCATTTGGTAAATATTTACATATTTAGCATATAAATACTTTTAAAAAGAAAAAGAAAAACGCAAAGCCATTTAACGTTACTAATTAAATAATTAAAGTATTTAAGTAATAAAATAATAATGATCTAATTCACCAGCCTATTTTTTGTATATGAATTTCAAAATAATAATAAAAAGGTTAATTTACAACATCATTTCATTAGTGAACGGCAACATTTATCCTTTGTGGGGAACGCTAAGTCTCATGTCTAAGAATGCAACCGATGTGTCATCTGCCCACAAGATCAAATGTTGTACCTAGTAATACTATTAGTATTACTAGTAATACCAGTTGTATCGCGCTTCTCTCCATTCAAACCCAGGACGCCCGCAACAGTAATTTCGTGTCTGAACCATCTGAACTGCTGTGTTTTGTTGGTATTACTCTCAGATAAAACTATATAACTTCATTTGGTCGAATTTCAAACTGTAAACAAGTAATTTTGTCATTTTTAATTTTTTTTTTTTAAAAAAAGGGAAAGACTATTTGAGAATAAACATTTAGGTTTAAGATTATTTGAGAATTTGATCATGCCCACGAAGAATAATATCATTCATAAGTTACTTATTACATCTATCAATAGTCAACACAGAATTAAATGAATGAAAACACAAAGTTTAAGGTTTAATGGTTTATGTACAAACGCTCCCGGTTTGGACAACATGGGGCGTAAACAACTTCTGTTGTCTTTGTTTTAGTGTCTTCTTCGGAGTTCATGGTTTATATCGGTGGAGCTGCACGCACATTACCAAAGAAATAAGATAGCTAATATATATAGAGATAATTACTTAAAACAACCTTCATCATATGTTTTATTAATTAAGAGACGATTAATTAAGAAGGTTGTTTGTTTACACCTTTGATTGTGGAGGACCTCATGGTGAGTTGATTTGGATTTGAGAAAAGATTGCTAGCTATTAGTATATTGTAATCTATTATGATATTTATGAGGAAGTCGTGTTCTTTTGGTTATTGCAACTTCATCGCAAAACTCCAAATTCTGAAACTTTCAAATTGTAAAATGTAATTTTGTTTCGTTATTGAACTCTGCAAGTTTTGAACTTTCCAAGTATTTTGTGCCCCAAGTAGATTAAATAAAGAAACAATAATGGGATTGGGCATCAAACATAAAAATCAACGTAATATATATCCTTAACTGGTTTAGTTTGACCAAAAACAGAACAGGAACTGGTTTAGTTTGGGATGAGTTTTTTGTTGATTCGGTTCGATCGATTCCATTTTAACACCTCAAGATCCGGATCCGACCCGTAAGATGATCCGATTATCCGGTCTTATTTGGTTATTGGGCTATAGCGTACAGTTCACTGATTTGATTCACGAGTTTCTTCTTCTTCCTCAGAACCTCAGATCTTATTCTTAGCAGTTTCCCCATGAATTCCGAGAAGATTCAAATGTAAATCCACCATCCGATTCATATTGTTTGCTGCAATTTTCGGATCCTGTTTATTCAGTTCACGGTGTTTTGAAGAAGGATGGACACTTTCACAGCGGAGGATCTATCGACGATCGGTGGAATAGCGACAGTGTCGCTCCTTCACTCGTTTATTCCGACGCATTGGTTACCTTTCTCCATCGTTGGACGTGCGCAGAAATGGACGCTTTCTAGAACACTCTTCGTCAGTATGTTTCCAATTTTAAGATCCCTAATTCCTCGTTTCGAATTCTGCATTTTCCTACATTCCTGCGCGTTTGATGTTTCTGGAATTTTTAATTGTTCTGTGCTCGATGAGTCAATAATCGAAGGCATTTTTTGATTAAGGTAGAAATGGGTAATTAGGAATATAAAGGCATGAATGGATTCTACTGCTGCTTCAATGCTCTAAATACTTGTATATGTTGTGATGATGTTCGTCATTGGTATTGCATTTGGTGTCTTTATGTATATGAAGGATGTGAATCCTGATAGGTCTCACAATGAAGTGAGAGTAGTGCAGAGTAGATTGAAATGATGACGTGGGATTAGGCTTTCAAATAATTACTAATCTTAGATCAATTCTCTATTTACGATGTATGAAGAGATAACAATATCACGCAAGTATATATAACTTGACATAACTTGATAGAAATTTTCAGTTTTATAAAGAAATAAAGTTGCACTAACATCTGATCTTGCCGAGCGAAAATGTCACTTGTTTAGGGGAAGATGCTGGTTTTTTTTAGCTTTCCATTGTCGCTTGACAAAGCCTCCAAGAACTGGTTTAAATTTTCAAAACCATATATTAAGTCAGGGTGATCGGTTTTGCTCTGATCACATTCGTCTATTGTGGTAGAGTGTCTAAAGACAGCCACCTTACTAATCAAATAGCCAATTGAATTGAATTGATGCGCTTCCCAAGCTTAAGTATATGATTCAGTGTTTCTGTTTCTGTTTGGTTAAGTGTTGTTGTACATTCTTTTCTGATTTTTTCTAGTGTCACTGAATTTCAGCTGCATTTGGAGCAGTCCTGCATGTCATTTCGACTTCCCTTCTTGGTATAACAGCGACCACAATGGAGAATACCATTGCCGGTGAAGAGACTGTTCACAAACTTGCATCCCTTTTGCTTGTATTTCTCGGTGGAAGCTATGTCTTGCTGTTTTTAGCTGGTAAAGGTGGTCACACTCACTCTCATAACCAACCCATGGAGAAAAATGGCTGTTGCTGGGCTTGTCCTTGTTCCTGCATTATCTCCTTGTGCAACAACTCTCCCGGTTTTCTTCGCTGTTGGAACTTCCTAGTCGATGATGGTTCTCGCCATCATAATTCTGCTTTTCAGGTGAGACTAACTACTTTTTTTCTTACATGTTTTACGCTTCAATAAAAATCTCTTTATATATAGTTAATCTTAGGACAATTGGCTCAATCGTTCTATGGTGCAAGCCAGCTCAAGTTTCATTGGGTGGAGCGATAGGACAAACTACTGGTTGGTTCGGTCCTGTGTCTGGTAGGGATCTTAACCCTTCTCTTCCATGATCATGACCATGGTGGTCATGAAGCACAGCAACTCCACAGGAAAATCATTACTCTCTAAAGACCGTTTCGAGACTCTGTTTTGCATGTCATGTCTGTTAGTTGTAGAGCGGCTTTGAGGGTCTATGAATTCTTACTTATATCTATCAGTTGACCCAAAAAAAAAAAAACTTTTTGTAATTGTGTTTTTATCCCAGTATATCTTTTCGTTTGTTATTGACGGAACGGTTGTTTTCAATTTACTTGTGTAGATATCAAATTTAATAAAATTTGTGAGTATAAAAATATATTGTAAAAATATTAAAATATTGTTCAACGACGAAGAGCTTTCATCAAATCAAGGTCTTCCAAAATTTAATTTAATTTAAATCCAACTAATCAAAGTTTTACATTTAATTAATTGGAGAGGCTGATAATATTTTTTTCATAAATTTTCTAGTATCCATTATGTGAAATCTTTTGTTTGTTTTGAGTAATTGAAAAAAGAAGATCATTTTTTTAGTTTAGTAGACTAATATAGACTTACCTTCGGGTATTCGGTTTGGTTCTAGTTAGAATCTATTCGGTTTCTATTTTTAGGAATCGAAGGATAATCAGTTTGGTTCCAGTTCAGCCATCATTTGTTTCAGGTTATTGAATTAAGAACCGATTAGCAACCGAAATATTTCGTATATTTTTTGGTTCCGGCTCTAAAGTACCCGAATAACCAAAAAAAATTCGGGTAGTTTTTGGATATTCGGGTATTTCGGTTATATTGGTCCGGTTCTAGTTCAGTTATTTGGATAATTTTCGGTTATTTGGTATAAAAATGACTAATATTTTTAGATATATAATTGTATTTTGCGTATTTCGGAAACTCAAAATATTTTGGTTTACTACCGGTTTAGTTCTTGTATTTTTAGTTCGGGAGTTTATGATATGTTCGGATATTTATGTCGTTCCGGTTCAGTCCAATTTTTCTTTTTTTCCATTTCAGTTCTGGTTTGATATTTTCGATTCAGTTATTTTACCCATGGAATATAAAAAAATTAATAATTATTAACCGGTGAGTAGCCTTTCATAGAATATTGTTTCTCTGCAGCTATTAACTGTAATTGATAACAACATATAATATGAGAAAAGTTTGAATATGATTTTTTTTTTTGGCATCGTTATGATGCGACCCAAAATACTCTCTTCTTTTTTTTTTTTTTAACATTAATTTTCTTGTAAAAACTAAAAAGAAGGGAACTTGTTTATGAGGATTAAATAACGGTTCTATTCTCTTCTTTATTAGGATTGTTCTATTCTCTTTCATATTAGGATTGTTTATACTTTATCGAGTCTCGGTACGAAATTTCATATACAAAATTTTCTCATCATATCATCGATCTCATCAATCACATCAAAACCACTCTTCATTGTTCACGTATAGGCAATCGTCTCTTCTAGTTCTAGGTAGGTAATGATGGGTTTTTAACTATTTTTCTTGTTTTGGTCAAGTTTCTTGCTATGCAAGTTTTCGCATATACAAATTCGATTCATTAGAATCACACTGTTTGCATCGATTTATCATCACATCAGAATCTCTGTTCATCATCACATCACTTTTTTAAATCGTTTCATCATCTCAAAATCTCATCTCTACTATTTCTTGATTTTTCACTATTTGCATTTTCCAAATCGGTTCATCATCACATCTCTCTTTTCTCTTGATTTTGTTATCTTCCTCTCTCTCTCGCTCTCTCAGAATCACAGAAATTTCTTTGTTTTCAACATGTACATGTTTTCTTTGTATTTCTTGAAGGCATGGAGACAGAGAGAGTTGTCAAGTTTCATATTGTTTGCCCTACGAATAGGGTTAGCATATTGCACGGTCAAAACCAAGAAGTGATGACTTTCCATTGCAAAAAATGATAATTCATAAGAATCGAAGAGAAAAATGAGTTCATGAAATGTTCAAAACCATAAAAGTGAATTATGGGAATAAATATGCTCATAAGTGGAGTAAGTCTCAATATATCAAACTTTATTATGACATTGCGTTTCGAGATTTGGTGACTTTCCATTGCAAAAAGCGATAACTCATAAGAATCGAGAAAGAGGAAAATGAGTTCATGAAATGTTCAAAACAACCAAAGTGAATTAAGAGCATAAATATTCTCATAAGTGGTGTAAGTTTCAATATATCAAACTTTATTATGACATTGCGTTTCGAGATTTCGTGACCTTCCATTGAAAAAAGCGATAACTCATAAGAATCTAGTATGGAAATAAGTTCACAAAATGTTCTAAACCAACAAAGTGAACTAAGGGCATAGATGTCCTCATGAGTGGTGTAAGTTTCAATATATCAAACTTTATTATGACATTGCGTTTCAAGATTTGGTGACTTACCATTGCAAAAGCGATAACTCATAAGAATCAAAGAGGAAAATAAGTTCATGAAATGTTCAAGACCATAAAAGTGAATTATGGAGATAAATATGCTCATAAGTGGTGTAAGTCTTAATATATCAAACTTTATTATGACATTGCGTTTCGAGATTTCGTGACCTTCCATTGAAAAAAGCGATAACTCATAAGAATCTAGTAGGGAAATAAGTTCACAAAATGTTCTAAACCAACAAAGTGAACTAAGGGCATAGATGTCCTCATGAGTGGTGTAAGTTTCAATATATCAAACTTTATTATGACATTGCGTTTCAAGATTTGGTGACTTACCATTGCAAAAGCGATAACTCATAAGAATCAAAGAGGAAAATAAGTTCATGAAATGTTCAAGACCATAAAAGTGAATTATGGAGATAAATATGCTCATAAGTGGTGTAAGTCTTAATATATCAAACTTTATTATGACATTGCGTTTCGAGATTTCGTGACCTTCCATTGAAAAAAGCGATAACTCATAAGAATCTAGTAGGGAAATAAGTTCACAAAATGTTCTAAACCAACAAAGTGAACTAAGGGCATAGATGTCCTCATGAGTGGTGTAAGCATATATCAAACTTTATTATGACATTGCGTTTCAAGATTTGGTGACTTACCATTGCAAAAAGCGATAACTCATAAGAATCAAAGAGGAAAATAAGTTCATGAAATGTTCAAGACCATAAAAGTGAATTATGGAGATAAATATGCTCATAAGTGGTGTAAGTCTTAATATATCAAACTTTATTATGACATTGCGTTTCGAGATTTGGTGACTTTTCATTGTAAAAAGCGATAACTCATAAGAATCAAGAAAGAGGAAAATGAGTTCATGAAATGTTCAAAACAACCAAAGTGAATTAAGGGCATAAATATGCTCATAAGTGGTGTAAGTTTCAATATATCAAACTTTATTATGACATTGCGTTTCAAGATTTGGTGACTTGCCATTGCAAAAAGCGATGACTCATAAGAATCGGGGAGGGAAATGAGTTCATGAAATGTTCAAAACCATCAAAGTGAATTATGGGGATAATAATGCTCATAAGTGGTGTAAGTTTCAATATATCAAACTTTATTATGACATTGCGTTTCGACTTCTTAGTTGGGGCCGGCAAACTTCAACTTCAATCTCTGTCTATCAAGTCAGCGGGGTCTTTTATGTTCAGATTGTTGGAGGAAATCATTCCATTAGGAATGCCTTGCAACTTATCATGGGCAGCTTGAGGACTAGCTATTTCCATTGAATAGTATGAATGGAGCATCAGTTTCCTAGCTATTCAATGGAGCACCATTGAATAGTATGCTTTTAAAGTCCAAAAGACAAGGATTTAAAGAGATTAAATATCCACACTCTTAATGCTCCATTCATATGTCACTTTAGCATCTGATTTTGTTGAATAGTTTGGTCCTCTTTGTTTTGCTTTTAGAGTTTTGTTTAGGTTAAGCTGTAAAATTTGAGCCTTACTATGGGTTTTGTATTATTATGGTTTCGTTGAATTCCATGAAACAACATTTCTTTCTAACATCCCATCAAAGATATCATTACTATGGTTTTGTATTACTATGATTTTGCTTTAACATTTTTGTTTTGGTTAAGCTGTGAAGCTGTAAAATTTGAGCCTTACTATGGGTTCTGTACTATGGTTTCACTGAATTCTATGAAACAACATTCCTTTCTAAAACATCCCACCAAAGAGCTGTCGAGCAGTTTTCAAAGATCCACTTTTCACACACATTTTCAACCAAAGCAGTGGAAATATTGAGAAGAGAATCAAATCCAGTCCGAGGCATACCCATGAATCTCCTTACCAATTAACATCGACCCCAAAGCAGAAACAGCAGGCAAAACAGAGACAAAAGCAGGGACATCATGCAAAACAGAGACAATTTGTGAATGAAAGCAGGCTTCAGATTCTCCTCGCACATTCATTTGACCATGTCCAAAGCCATTCACGCCATCCCATCCTGTGAATACCCAGCCACCATTGTATTCCAAGAAACCAAATCTCTCTCAGGCCTTCTATCAAACACCTTGCGAGCCTCATCATGTACCTCCCTACACTTGGCATATATATTCTCAAGTCCAGTCATGGCCAACGAGAACCCACTCTTCACCAACAACCCATTTTAAGCTCTGCCTCGTCTCCGCAAACTTTAAGAGATATGCAAAGTTATACACAACTTGGCTCTCCATCAATCATACCTCATCCGAACAAAAAATTCAAAGCTTTATCCAAGTCGAAACTTTAGCATACCCTTTAAGCATAGTGTGATACAGAACATCGAGCTTATCATCGTCGGTTCAAAAACCACGAGCAGCCTCCATGGCTACAAAAATGCGGCAAATGCTCCTGATAAAGACCATTCTTGTAGGCGAGAGAGAGATGTGACGGAGATCATTCGAGATGTGCGTCGCGGCGTTCCGCGGAGTGTGACACTTACAGACGATGTGCGATTCGCTACCTGCAGTCCTCGGGAAAACCCACCTTGTCCTTGCATTAGAGGGTTTAGGCCAAGGAACCTTATAGAGTGGAACAATAGAAACTGGAGTGGTGGATGCATAAGAAGGGTCCCTTTTGCAGTGTGAAAGACAGAACAATAATGGGTTTTTGAGGCTACGGCGAATGAATTTGCCTGACTTTGCAAGAAGATCCGAAGCCAGCGAACCAGAATGCTTAAGGACTTGTTTGCATACATGTTCTTTTATAGCTTTTGCTCATGGCTTAGGCCTTAGGATATGGCTGTATGATTTGGAATGGAAGCTTAGTTGATTCGCAGGAGTTGTCTGCTAGTGGAATGGATCTTTATATCCGTCTTGCACATTAAGAAACCAAGTAAGTATTTATTCCACAACTTTTATCATATTCTTAGTTTAGTGATAGCAGTTTTACTATAATTCTGCTATTTCTTGCCAACTCACTATAAGAAGAAACACAGCACGGACGACCAATTTTGATCGGTACATGTAATAATAATGTACAAAAGTTTTGCGAATGTTTGGTGTCGCCTTTGCTGTTGGATGCGAACCAATCTTAACACCACTACCGACTGCGAGACAACTGAACGAGGAAAGCGTTTCTTCTCAGGATATTATCGGTATCTTACTCTCAAGCACCAGCAACAAATATAATTGCCAAAAATCTAAGAAAGCTACATACAACAAAGAAGCCAAAAAAAAAAACACTTGCGGAGAAGAAAATCACCGTCAATAGAAATGCAGAAATTGTTACATTACAAAGGTTCAACGGTACAAAGAAAAGAAAGTATTAATTTGATAAAGCAGAGAATAAGCTTTGGTAATAATAAACAGGATATCCACTGGTTTTAGGTTTGAGTAGTATATCATAAGATTTGGCATGGAGATCATGTATCACATGTTGTTCCAAGCCACCATGACCTTGAAGCAATAGCTTATTCTTGTCCAAAATTGCTATTGGCCGCGAAGTGGAAATCCAAAACCAAGTTTACGTGAGATCTAACAATTTCTTCCATGTCTTGTTGCCGCCTGAAGAATCGAACGACCATATCACTTGGGTTATCCCCTTATACTCAGATACGCACAAGCGATTATCGAGGATGCACATGCTGACTGGGAAAAGGTAGTCACGTTCAGGGGAAAAGGGAGCTTTACAGATGACTTGGAAAGTTTCGGTGTGAAGATCAAAAGATAATACCTTGGGTTCTTCACAAAGGGTGAGCCAATGAAGTGACCCATCTAAATACTTGGGATCATCGAAATCATTTATCCGGTAAGGAGAAGCAGGGAGAACGTACCTCCAAGCATTGGTGCTAAAATCGAAAATTTCACAAGTGGTAACGTTGTCGAGGCCAAATTCGGAGGAATTATATAACCATACCGGCTTATACGTGCCCCTGAATTTGTCTTTACCAAATCCAAGCTTAGGAGGATTTGGGAAGTCAAACAGTGGTATTTTATAACATTTGACGAGGAACTGTTGAACGTTGGAAGAGGAAAAGTTTGATGCCATCGAGTGGCGGGATTCACCACGACACTCGGTTCGTAATAGCAGTAGAGGCATATCAGACCGTCACAACTACCATGGCATATCAGGCTGCCCGAAACAGGGAACCTGACCGTACAAATTATTGATGACCCCAACATAATTCTTTGGGCATCTGTGTTGCTATCATCACAAGAAAAACTAAGGGCCACTAAAAGAACATCAGGACCTCGGGATTGCTTACGACGGATCAACTGTTTTTCTTGGAAACGCTGGGACTCAATTGTGGATTTCCACTTCTTGGATACAGCCTTGAATCTCAGCAGAAATTTCACAGGAAGTCTCTCGAGGATGAGCTCTACAACATCGTGTGGTACCACCAACTCCACCACACTCGAGCGATGTCTTTTCAACATTGTCTTATCTCTAGTTGATCGAGAGAGGATTAAGGCTTTAAATATATATATATATATACACGAGCTGAGCATCCAACTTGAGCAAGGAATCGTAAAAATGGAAAACTTCAAGTCAGTTGCTATCCATGTAAAAAGGAAATTTCAACACTTTAATATCTCTATCGAAGATTTTAATTGTTATTTTGTTTAAAAATAATCAAGTCAGTTACGACGGATTTCGTCAAATCAAATCATAATTATAGAAGATAATGGTAATAACAATAATAATTAGAATGCAAAAATATTGCCAATTCTTTTATTTTCCTGGTCCCAGGACGGTGTTGTCATGACCATAATTAGTATTACTATTTTAACATAAAACTTCACTTTAATTGCTAAAATGTTTGGGCATTACTAGAGTGTCATGAGTTTTTTTTAATCCCAAAAATACCCCTTATGTTATGTGTAAGAAATAAAAATATTACGAAATTGCCATTAATGAATTTTTGGCGCCAAACAGAAAGTTGCATGTATTTACAGGAAAACCGACGAAAATTTACGGTATTGCCACTCAAGGAGAAAAAATCTGCGAAAATAAATCTGCCGCAGATTTATTTTCCATGTGACCACAGAAATGTTATAAACAAATCTGTGAAAACTGATGTCCAACAGACAGCCACAGATTTATAAAATCTGCGGCAGATTTGTTCGTCATTAAATATGTGGCAACCTTTATCAGTCGAAGGAACCACAGATTTATAAATCTGTCGCCACATTGATTTGACGGAGAGGTAGCAGATTTAAAAATCAGCCGCAGATTTAAACAGACAGCCACAGATTTATAAAATCCGTGACAGACTTGTTCGTCATTAAATTTGTGGCAACATATATTAGCCGAAGAAACAGCAGATTTGTAAATCTGTCGCCACTTTGATTTGGCGGAAGGGCGGCAGATTTAAAAATCAGTCACAGACTTGTTTGGGAGGAACGGCAGATTTAAAAATCTGTCACAGACTTGTTTGGTACTCACAGACTTATTGTACTGTTCACCCAGAAATTAATTACTAGATTGAGTCGTAGCGATGACAGATTTAACGAAGCGACGACAGAGTTATTGTGAGCGATAAAAGCGACGACATACTTATTATCAAAGTCCGCAGATTTGTTCGACATGTGTCGGCAGACTTATTTCTGACTAGACTAACGTTTTAAGTAGCGACAGATTTATAATCCGCAGAGTTGTTGACACCCTTGTAGCCGCAGATTTATATCCGCAGATTTATTTCCAGTAGCAACAGGTTTATTTTACTGGAAATGAGATTAACAAATCTCGACCGTTCAATTTAGGGGTCCTTAATATAGGTCGTACAAGCCGCCCCAACAGACATACTCTCGTTCATTATAGTGTTCATCTTCTTGATTTGGGGAGTAAATTTCCTTCAAAGATCCTTTTCGATAATCACGCAATCCAGGCATCAAACAACAGAGCTCCTTCGTTGGTTGGATGGATCAGATTATTCTTGTATGTGGAAAGTGGCAATTTGAAGGAAGTCTATGGTTGTTTATTGTTGATAATAAACGAGGGTCTAGAATTCTACGTGCTGAATCTAGTACACGGTTTGAAGATTTCGTCGAAATGGTGTATGAGGATTACGCATTGGATAAGAGATCCTGTAATCTCGAATTGAGCTACATGTTCCCCAAGAAGATTTTGCAGAAATTACCTCCAGATACTCCCCCGGTGTATGTCGGAAATTGTAGACAATTCCAAGTTTATTTAGGGCAATCGCAATCGGCTACTGTTCGACTATGTGTAAAAGTCAACAAGAAAGCTTGTGATTCATGGAGAAAGGAAATTGACGACGCTTATGTTGATTCAGATCGCGAAATAGTTCTTGAAATGTCGGACGAGAAGGATCCGCCCCCAATTGCTGAAGGCAATCTGGATTTCCTGAAGAAGATTGACACTGGTAAGAAAAAGGACAAAGCCATGTTCGATATGCAATATGAAGAAGACGATGAAGATGATGATGGTTGGAAATTTGATTACTGTGATGATTCCAACGGTACAAACTCAGGTGATGAGAATTATGAATCGTATGGGATCATCGTGCCCATACCAGAAGATGATAACGTAATGGATGAGAAGCCAGAAGTATTTGTAAGTGAAGGAACTGGAAATCTTGAATTTCTCTAATCTGAAATGCCTATTTCGGATTTAGCTGTCAACCAATGCTTTCAGACGAAAGAGCATCTGGAAATGAGATTGAAGATTCTAAGTGTAATACAGAAATTTGATTTTGATGTAGAAAGATCAAATCCAACATTGTTGATTGTCAACTGTTGGGTTAACGGATGTACATGGAAGGTCCGAGCATCCCCAATTGGAGATTATCCAAAGTTCCATATCCGCAAGTATGTCGCAGAACATACATGTTCAGTTACAGATCGTTCTGCAAGATGCAGACAAGCAACGTATGAGGTACTTGGAACGTTATATAAGGAATTTGTTGATGGAATTGGACCATCCGTATTGCCAATGCAAGTTGCTGATGCTCTAAATAAACGATTTCAAATTAGGGTTAGTATCCGCAGACTTTATTTCGTTGTCATGTTAGTTATCGCCGGCTATTAGGACATGTTAGTAGCGGCCTACTAGTAGTAGCCGCAGATTTATTTACTAATAGCCGCAGATTTATTTACTAGCAGCCGCAGATTTATTTCATAGGAGCCACAGATTTATTTCATAGTGGCCGCAGATTTATTTCCTAGTACTCGCAGATTTATGTCATAGTTGCCACAGATTTATTTCTTAGTAGCCACATATTTATTTCATAGTAGCCGCAGATTTATTTCCTAGTACTTACAAATTTATGTCATAGTTGCCACATATTTATTTCTTAGTAGCCGCAGATTTTCCTGCGGCCTATTAATTTCTTGTGGAAATGTGTTGTAGATGGAATATTGTAAAGCCTATCGGACATTAAGATATGCACGAACTTTGGTTAATGGGAAACAGGAGAGTGGATATGAGTTACTACCTCGTTACTTATACATGATAACACAAACAAATCCCGGTACAATAACACGACTTGAAGTTGATGAAAACCATAGATTCAAGTATATGTTTATAGCGTTTAGTGCAAGCATGAAGGGATTTTTATCCTAGCGCAAAGTGGTGGTAGTTGATGGTACATTTTTGCAAGGGAAATACAAAGGAACCCTTTTTACGGCGACAGCTCAAGACGGAAATTTTCAAATATTTCCTATTGCGTTTGCCGTGGTTGATACTGAAAACGATGACTCATGGGAATGGTTCTTCCAGCAACTGAGTTCTTTGATTCCGATGATGAAGGCCTGGCCATTATATCCGATAGGCACCAGTCTATAGCTAAAGCGATTTCGACGATTTACCCGAAGTGCAGCCGTGGAATATGCACATATCATTTGTACAAGAATATATTGGTCCGCTTTAAAGGTCGAGAAGCGTTTGGGCTTGTTAAAAAGGCAGCCAATGCTTTCAGACTAGTTGATTTTCAAACAATATTCGATCTGATACGAGAGATGCATCCTCCACTGCATAGGTATCTCGTAAGAGCTGATGTCAAACTGTGGACACGGGTTCATTTTCCTGGAGATAGGTACAATCTTCTTACAAGCAACATTGCTGAGTCAATGAATAACATTCTATCCAAGGCTAGGGGTTTGCCTATCGTACAACTGATTGAGACAATACGAACTATGATGACAAGATGGTTTTCAGACCGAAGGAATGATGCAATGAAAATGACAACAATGCTAACCCGTGGAGCTGAAAAATTGCTAAAGGTATCGCTGTATTTGCTTCAGATTTATTATTTAAATGCCGCAGATTTATTATTTATTACCTTGTTAACCACAGATTTTCCTTCTTCTAATCGCCGATTATTATTTCTGTTCGGTGGCAGAGTCGTGTCGAGTATGCGAAGCTTCTAGAGGTCCAAAAAATCGACGCCTATCAACTGCAAGTGACAAACGCGAGATCTCTACATGTTGTCAATTTGAAAGACAAAAAGTGTTCATGTCGTAGGTTTGACTTGGAGAAGTTGCCATGTGCACACGCAATAGCAGCTGCTGAAAGTAAGAAGATGTCTTGTACTTCAATTAGTTCTCCATATTATGAGACTGTGAACTTGTATAACGCCTACGCAACCCCTATAATGCCGAGTGATTTTGGGGTACCAATACCTGAGCATGTTGCGGGGACGCTTTGTTTTCCCCCCATTGCGAGACAACAAGCAGGTAGGCCGAAGAAGTCGAGGGCTAAATCTGCACTTGAAGTTGCCATGATGAAGAAGAAGCCTAGAAAGCAACACACATGTACTATTTGTCAACAGGATGGACATAATGTGAGAACTTGTAACTTTTCGTCAAAATGAAATCCGCACTTGAAGATTTGGGACAGATTTATTTTCTGGTTGTGACAGATTTGCTTTATAGTTGTGACAAATTTGTTTGATTATCGGGACATATTTGTTTCATAGTTGTGACAGATTTGTTTCCTAATTGCAGATTTGTTTGATTATCCAACAGATTTGTTTTATAGTTGTGACAGATTTGTTTGATTATCGGGATAGATTTGTTTCCTAGTTGTGATAGATTTGTTTCCTAGTTTTGACAGATTTGGTATATAGTTGTGACAGATTTGTTTGATTATCGGGACATATAATTTACATTTAATTTACATCTAATTTACAATTAATTTAATTCAGCAGAAAGTGAAATTTTGGTTCATTAACCCGACTTTTCCCTAATTTCAGGGAATTCAATCTCTGCACGACAAGGCAATGGGTTAGCCATGTGGTAGGCTTGTCTAGTTTCTTTTACTTCGTCAAATATTTCAGCTGCTAGTTTCTCCCTCAACCGCTGCATGCTTTCATCGTTAATCCCTTCGAAAGTCCAGCCTAATGCAAGACACTCTACAAATTTCAAAGCGTATACTCCGCAATCCCCTGAAATTTATGTACTAGGAATATTGTTCTTCGCGTTACTCAGCCTTCTCACATCAAACTGAGCCAGACTCTTCTTCCGATCCTTCTGCTCTACGAAGACATTAAGAATTGCAGGAATCATTCGCCGGAGAGGTTCGATAGCTCTTACTATATCTTCGTCCTCAGAACACGTGGGGATTGAGTCGTAAACATATATCCTTTTCTTTGGGAAATTGATGTCCACACCAACCCAATGTACGTTGCCAATGTTACAGACTGTATACAAGTTGTCGATATCATAAAACCATCTCTTCTTAGTCGGCGCATCCGCAGGCGTGTTGCCATAAAATTCGTCCATGTATGATTCTGAGAATAAAAATTTCCCGGGTTTGTAGAACTTGTAGTCGGTGTACATATTACAAACGAACCAGAAGTTTATGAAACTAATTATGTTGCGGTAAGGTGAAGGAACGCGTGTATCCCTTTGCCGAAACATTTGCATTGCAGCGGCGATGTGCTGTGAAGTCAAACAACATAAGTATAAAAGCATTAGTAGGAAATAAATCTGCAGCTACTAGGAAATAAATTTGCGGCAACTAGATAATAAATCTGCGGCTGCTAGTAAATAAATATGCGGTAACAAGGAAATAAATCTGCGGCAACTAGATAATAAATCTGCGGCTGCTAGTAAATAAATATGCGGTAACTAGGAAATAAATCTGCGGCTACTAGGAAATAAATCTGCGGTAAGTAGGAAATAAATCTGCGGTAACTAGATAATAAATCTGCGGCTGCTAGTAAATAAATCTGCGGTACCTAGGAAATAAATCTGCTACTATTAAATAAGGCTGTGGCAACTTACATCATCACCCAACCATCCAAATTTTGTATCCGGCCACAGCTCCCTTGGAAGAGTAAGCTTCTTCCAGAACAGCAGCTCAACATTAATACTTCCAATTGGCCGTTCCCTTTTAATAAAAAGAACCGTAATTGTTAATCAATAAGAAGAAAAGGGGTTCATGATCGAAAAGAAGATAAGAAAAACATACTCTAGATCTTTTATCACCGCTTCCACTGTAGCCCATTTCCTCGGGTCAACCATCTCCATAGGGTCATAGTCGGCTACAGAAGGTACAGCATGTGGGATGATGCGTTTTACAGTGGAGTTCCCTAAGTATGGTGGTTTTTGAGAACCAGCCAATTTTGGAACTCGTTTCACCACAGCTGTAACAGCCTTTCGGTTGGGATCGATGACCTGTAAAGCATTGTCATCTTCTGTCTCTTCAGAGCTTGCTACCATTTTATTTTGAAGGGAAGTTGTATCTTCAAAATCGGGATCCGCCAGTTTTTCCTCCAGGTTCTTCATTGCCAGATCCTCATCAGGCTCATTAAGGTTGACAAAAAAAATTTCGGGATCCTTTTTTACCTCTTTCCGCAACCATGACTGCATACAAACATTAACAAGCCTCTGGTCAATTTCTAACCATATTATAGCTAAAACAAAATAAATCTGCTACAACTTACCGGTGTACGACTACTCCCTTCATCATCTTCTCTAATGTTAGATTTGTCCAACATTTTATCCTCACCAATTTTGTTAGGGAACTAACCTCAATCATAGTGTTCTCAACACTTTTCTTCTCAATAAGTTCCTCCTTTTTTTTCTCCTTCCGCAACCATGACTGCATACATACATTAACAAGCCTCTCGTCAATTCCTAACCATATTATAGCTAAAAAGAAAAATCTGCTACAACTTACCGGTGTACGACTACTCCCTTCATCATCTTCTCTAATGTTAGATTTGTCCAACATTTTCTCCTCACCATTTTTGTTAGAGGCACTAACCTCCTTAACCTTTTCTTCAACACTTTTCTTTTCCATAAGTTTCTCCTGAACCTTTTTCATATAGGCGATAGAGGCATCCATCGTCGTTACCTTGTTCTCTAGAGAAGACACTCTTGCATCAATTCTGGCCTCCAATTTATTCACTAGTTCTTCCATAATTTTTCTGAATTCCTCAAGTATTCCTGAATCATATACAAGGTAAACAACGTACATATTTGCTATCAAAACAAAACTTCCAATTTTTACAAATCTGCCATAACTACAAAACAAATCTGCCATAACTACAAAACAAATCTGCCATACCTACAAAACAATACTGCCATAACTATAAAACAATTCTGCCATAACTACAAAACAATTCTGCCACTACACAAAACAATTCTGCCATAACTACAAAACAAATCAGCAAATCACCAACTACCACAGATTAATCTGCTACTATCATAAACGAGAACTAACCTCAAAGTCTCCCCTGATTTTGGTCTTCTTCTCCTGGGACCCAGATACGGCAAAATCAAGAAGCAGAGCAGGCGCCTCATTTTCCTTTTCTTCTCTTTTTCTCTTCTCCTTTTTTTTTTTGGCAACAGTGGACCTAGGCCAAGCATTTGGATCGAAATGATCTTCTAAGATATCTTTAATTAACTTATGAAGATTTGGATCCGCTGTTTGCTCACCATCATCATCAATCCATTCAGGGTAAGCATTTTCCAGGGAAACATGATGCATATACCTCACACGAACCTAGATAATAACTCATCAGTCTACCATATAAAAATCACAGTAGACAAGTCTGCTATATATCAAAAACAAGTCTGCTATATATCAAAAAAATCTGTCACAACTATAAAACAAATCTTTCACAACTATCAAACATATCTCTGCCGACTATCAGAAAAATCTGTCACAAATATAAAACAAATCTGTCACAATCATCAAACAAATCTGTCACAAATATCAAACAAATCTCTGCCGACTATCAGAAAAATCTGTCACAAATATAAACAAATTTGTCACAAATATAAAACAAATCTGTCACAACTATCAAACAAATCTGTCACAAATATCAAACAAATCTGTGCCGACTTTCAAAACAATCTGCGGCTACTAGGAAAAACACTATCACAACTATCAAACAATTCTGTCACAACTATCAAACAATTCTATCACAACTATCAAACAAATCAGTGCCCACTATCAAACAAATCTGCTGCTACTATGAAATAAAAATTTCAATATGTGACCACTAGGAAAAAAACTGTCATCATATCAAATAATGTTTGAGATATACCTGTTTATAAAATTTGCGGCTAATATGAAATAAATCTACAGGCGTCTAGGGAATAAATCTGCAGACGTCTAGGGATAAATCTGCGGCTAATATCGAAACCTTACCCAAGTGACGAGAAGACTACGACGGAGACGACAACGAGAGAGACTACGACGGAGACGACAACGAGACTACGGCGGAGGCGGAGAAGAGAGCTGCGACGAGAATGCGGCGGAGGCAGGCTGACGAGGCTACGGCGGAGGCGGAGGCTGCGGACGAGACGGCAGAGGCAGAAGAGCTTATGTTTTTTTAGGTTTCGGAGTTTTCACTTTTAATTTTGTTTTATTTTCTCAGATATACAGTTTTTCAAGAGGGTGGGAAATTGAAAAGGTTTCAATTTTTTGGTGTCAATGAAGTTTTCGTTTTTTTTTGTTTCAATGGCATTTTCGTTATTCCTGCAATAAACTTGGTTTTTTGGACATACATAAACATATTTCAAAAATTATTATTGGGAACGCTAGTTTAGCAATAAAAACATTTTCTTATGCCATTCTAGCCAATTTTCACTTATATTTTTATATGATCCTGTTTTTTCTGCGTAATATTCTCAAACTTTCAAAAGTTGATATTATCACCTCCTCCTCTCTCACAAGCGATCATCTTCCTCAAAATGTCAGATTCTTCCTCAAGCCATGACTCACCACCTTCTCCGACGATCAACGCCGATTCGGAAGCGACCATAACCAACGATTTAGAATCCAACACAAAATGTCAAACAGCGATCCAATCCTTATCCTCAATCGTCACAACCACAAGCATCCCTTCCACAATCTCTAACCTCCTCAACGACGAAGCCGTCTCCACCGCGATCTCCTCTCTTCTCCTACGTCCCGATTCAGGCGCCGGAGATAACAACCTCTGCCGTTGGCTTTACGATACATTCCAATCCGCGGAACCATCGCTACAGCTTCTCGTTCTCCGATTCGTTCCTTTGATCGCTGGTCTCTACCTCTCTCGTGTCCCTCTCCGTCAACCACAAGCCGGATTCGAAGCCGTGTTACTCGCTCTCTACGCCCATGAAACAACCTCACGCGCCGGTCAAGCGATAACCGTCAACATTCCCGACCTCTCACATCCCAGTATTTACCATGAATCCAAAGGTCTCACGAGGAACAACTCAACGTGCCTCAACATCGCTGTAATCTCCTCCACGTTAGATCCACACGGGACGGTTAGATCCACGCGCCGCACCAGGATCGTTGGTGTCGCGTTGGAGCTTTACTATAGCAAAATCTCCAAGATGCCACGAGAATCTAAGCTCGCGAATCGTGTGAGAAATGGGCGGGACAAAATGGAGAAACGGAGCAATCTTCACGGGCTGTGATTCCTACCTTGAGCGATGATTCGTGGAGAGATGAAGAGAGTGTTGCTATAGGAGGAAGATCTGAGAGAGACAGTGGAAGGATTCCATTGCCATGGGAGCTTTTGCAACCAATTCTGAGGATCTTGGGGCATTGTCTCATGGGGCTCAAAGTGGAAGATAGGGAATTATCGGATGCGGCGAATAAAGCTTGTCAGAGTTTGTATCTCCGATCTCTGCATGATATAAATCCGAAGGCGATTCTGGCTACCGGAAGTCTTCTCCGGCTCCGGGAAATGGCTCTTGATCCTAAAAACCAGATCGATCACACTGAGGTCTCAAACGACGCCCTTCTCACCGTCTGATCACGTTTTTGCTTTCTTTTTTAAGTCAAAGCTTTCTTAAAAACAGCTTTGATTGATTTTGTCAAACAAAAAAAAACAGCTTTCTTAAAAAAATGTTGGCTACTATTATGTTTATAATGAAAAGAAACTATAAATTTTTGCGTTTACCAGATAAAAGAAGAGGTAATTATGAAATTGAGGCCCTTATTATTATTAGTTTGATAAAACAAAAACCAGATCCTCTCAAGGAAAAAGATCCTGCAAGTCGATGATGTCTGCAAGAACTCCGGCTGCAGTCGTGTCGTTCCCAGCTCCAGCACCTTGAATCACCAATGGCTGCTCCTTGTAGCAACGGCTATATATCTCTACCTGCAGTTTCCAATTCATTCAATCATTTTACTGACAAGACAATCTAAAGGCAAATTTTGTGTTTGCGTTCTTGAGATAGGGCACTGGTAAGCCGTTTAAACCAGAGTACATGTGTTCATTTTCTCTTCCATGAGGCAGTTTGAAAGAGATCTATCAAATCGAATCGTATAACAAACTTACGATATTGTCACTGCCTCTTAGTCGTCCCAATGGTGAATCTTTTGGAACTTCTCGAATGCCAACTTGAACGCTGCAGAGAGACCGTGAACTTCAAAAATCCCATTACACCGACAATTCCTAACATTGTACACTAGCATTCTATGGCTGATTTCAGTTGCATATATTTACCAACATAATTAGGAAACAATTGTTCTCTCTAGCCACAATCAAATTAGCCTCGAAACAAATTTCTTTAAGGTATTGATTGAATGTTGAATGTACCAAAAATAGGTGGGGATGAAAATAGAGAGAGTAAAGGTAACCTTTATTACCTTGAACCCTCAATCACACAGACATAACGAAGCACACACCCGTTTGATGAAGCTCTTTTAACTCTCTTCTCAATATTCTGATCAAGTTTTACTATTCCATTATGGATGAAATCATCCACAGACATGATTCCAGGTCCCATCTCTTCGGGATACAAGCTTTCTATCTACAGATAAACAATAAAAACTACAAAGGTTATGTACAGGAGAAAAAGGATCAAAGGAGTCTTGTTAGGAGCCATTTTTTTTTGGGATCAAGAAGGCAGAACCAAAATTTACTGAGTTCAACATGTCTACAGCCCAATTCAAACTTCATCATTAAAGACAAAAATAAACTAGAAATATCCAGCCAAAAATTCAACTGGATACTCAAAGAGAGTTGGTTCACCAAACATAAACCACAGCATTGAGTACAAAAGCTAAAAGATAAAAAGCTTTGAATGTGGCACCTTTATGCTATCCATAATTATCCTCTTTCCAAGAAGTCGAGCAAGAATCAAACCCTATCATGACAGAAACAAAGAAAGTTGAAAAACATGAATGTTTGTATTATTTATATTCTCGTCAACAAATAATTTGCTTCAAATGAAAAGATATGGGAGTTTCAACGCATAGTCTTTTTAATCGCAGTGAGTTGGTAAAAAAAGAACAATTGGAGGAATTGCCTACCAATAGCATCAGGAAATCAGATTCAAGAAAAAAAATAATTGTTCACATGACACCAGATAAATCATGACTGCCTTTTTTGGTAAATTACTCGAATTAGATGAAGAAAGCAATCTGCCGTGTGGACTGAAGATAACCTCACCTACATTAACAAAGGTACATACGCACTCAAACTCTCCCAAGAGACACTACATCTATCTGTTCATACCTTTCTAGCAACATCCATGCCACTGAGGTCGTCACGTGGATCTGTGAAGAAAACAAAAGACCATGTCAATCAAACATCATATTTAGAACATTCAAACATGATCTTTCTTTTCATCTATTACAGGTAGGTTTTTTCAGGGCTAAACCAACTATGACGCACTATAAGGTCAAAGTAAGTTGGAGAAATCTGTCGAGCTACAAAACAGCTTATGGAGTATAGAAAGGCAGGTAAAGCGATATCTACTTAAATATAATGCTGCTTAAAGAAAGCAGATGACTTTCAATCAGAATAAACAAGATATGTGCCATGATGACTAATATAAAACTGGACAAACCTGGTTCAGTGTACCCCAGCGTTTTGGCAGCTCGAACAACTTGGCTTAGAGGCTTGCCATCTTCAAGCTCACTCATTACATATCCCAAGGTACCTATCATTAATCGAGCATGGATACAAAGATACATTAATAAATAATAAATGCATATATTGGGATAAGAACAACGATAAACATCTATAACAGTATCATGGTAAAACGAATTTCATCTGAAGTTTGATTACCGCTCAAACTACCGACGATACTATGAACAGGGTCTCCAGACGAAATTATGCGGTTCAATGATGCAATGACAGGAAGACCAGCACCAACCTATAAATACATATGTCAGGCGCTAAAGCTTAAAATAATTCACTACCTATACCATACCATATACAGCCAACCATATCACCACAGTTTTACAACTAGTTTCACTTTCAAATGACTATCAAATGTAAACTAATAGTGTTACTCTATACACAAGCTGTGTTTCACCTACAGTAGATTCGTAGCGGATGAATCGCGGATGCAGAGCCAATTTATCGTAATGTTCCTGCGAAGAAGACAAGGTGAGAGGAAATATGAGTCATTTCGAACTACTTGATAAACTAGATTAGCACAGATTTGTTGAGAATCTTTTTTTCTAGTTTTCTCCTACTATCTAGGGTATGTCCAGTTGTTAAAAACAGGATGGATTTGCAGAAAGAGCAATTTGGAGAAACTAGATTGATCTAAATATTTTTTCCAAAATGAACCTAAATCAACAAAGTAAGTTCAAGACTCTATGCTGTATCTGAATATACGTGGTGGTAGTAATGATACACCGTAATAAAACCAAAAGGGAAGAGAAACAGCTTGATGCCTATGCTTGCACATTCATAGCATAAGCAGAACATGCAAAAATGCTAACTGGTAACAAGCAGTTACCAGTGTAGAAGTAAGAGGCTTCTTATTGGCCAGGACAACGCAGCAACCCAAGTCAACTGCCTTCATCAATATTTCAATCGTTTCCATGCTGGCTGAGCAATCCACAACAGCTAAGCCTATAGCAGATACATGACTTTTTATCTATCAGAAGTTACTTTGGGCCCAAAACTAGCCTTTGATCCTTTGAAAATGCTGACTGCAACAGTTGTATTTCAACCTCATGTTTGGTACAAACCTGTAGATTTACCCAGAAGTTTTGCAATTTCTTCTGTTTCCCTTATTGTCTCGGATCCATTGAACACCTGATATCCACCTTTTTCTGGGATAGAAAACATAATATTATTCAGTTAATAATCCATAAAACAAGCTCATAAGGAAATACAATGATAGGCTAAAGAGTTACCAAAAGCTCCCAAGTTCGATAATGGAGAACCAGTTGATTTGATATGGCAAACTTCTGACAAGAGTTCATCATTCAGTTCCTCTTTGAGTACATCCATTGAAGCAACTAAGGATTTACTGTCACATACTCCAATCACCCGTAAATGAACTCCCTATCAAATGGATAAAATAAAGAAGAAGAGTAATTCATGATTTTGTTCGTGAGCTAAGCTACAATATCAGTTTTTATTTCAGTAGGGAGAAAATTGAATAATCGCATTTGAGAAAACAAAAAAAAAAACCTAGATGATGATTATGCACATGAAGAATTTGTTCCTCTTCAAACATGGAAGTAAGACGATCCAGAAGCAAAGATGACATTTAGTTTAGGATTCATTCTCATTACTGAGAAATCGAACCATGGAGAAACAAACAAGTGAGTAGAAGAGAGTAAGGATAAGAACCATTTTGGCGTGAAGCGATCGGCTAGAGACGATGTGTTGAAGAAGTTGGCGACCAACGCCTCCACAGCCCATGAGAAGCACCGGGATCTTCTTCATCCTTCTTCGATTTTTTTTTTTTTTTTTACGGTCTGATAAGAACAACCATTAAAACCATTTTTCTTTTTTCTTTGTCGTCCATTAAAATCTATTTTATTTTCATTCTCTTTTGTATGAAATAATTTTGGTAATTTATCTTGGGTGGTAAATTTCTCAATTTAAAAAAAAAAAAAAATTGTCTATTTGTTTTCAAATTAGCAGACCCTAAAGAGGAAACTAGTAAAAATATTCTTAATATTTTATGTAACGGAAATATTTTTATTTTAATTTATAGTTACGAAACTATCCTAAGTTAAAACATATCAAAAAGATTTTAAATCAAAATTTTGTTATCATTTGGTAAATATTTACTTATTTAGCATATAAATACTTTTAAAAGAAGAAAAAACGCAAAGCTATTTTACGTTACTAATTAAATAATTAAGTAATAAAATAATAATAAACTGATTCACAAGCGTATTATTTGTACATGAATCTCGAAATATTAAAAAATAGGTTAATTTACAAAATTATTGGTGAACGGCAACATTTATCTTCAAGCTGTGGGGAACGCTAAGTCTCATGTATATGAATGCAACCGATGTGTTACTAGATTATGATACAGACATAACAAAATAATGCGTGTCATGGCCACGGAGAATAATGCATTCATAAGTTACTTTTTACATCTATCAACACAGAACTTGATGAATGGAAACAAAAAGTTTCTAAAAAAGTTTAATGGTTTATGCTTGTTATGTACAAACTCTCCCAGTTTGGACAACATGGGGCGGGCGTAAACAACTTCTGCTGTTTTTGTTTTAATGTCTTCTTCGGAGTTCATGGTTTATATCGGTGGAGCTGCGTGTAGAAATATAAGTATAAGAAGAGAATTAGAGAAAGAAATTATGAGTATAAGAGAGAAGACTAGAGAGAAACTTGTGTATTATGTTTTTCTTGTGTGTTTGTGATGATATTTACAATTGCCCAAAGACTCTATATATAGACTTCTACATATGCTTACACTTATAATCAAATCAACCATACTCACTCTAACAACCTACTTTGTCCACCAACTCCACTAGTACCACCAACTCCACCAACACCACCAACTCCACTAACTCCATCAACACCACCAACTCCACCAACCACACCAACTCCACACTCTAATTTAGTTTTCTCAATACTGCGCGCATATTACCAAAGATATATTATATATATATAACTTAAGAAAATGGAAATCTGAATGTAGAAATTTTTTAGAAGGTTGTTTGCTTTCACCTTCGATTGTGGAGGAACTCATGATGAGTTGATTAGGATCCTTGGATCTGAGAAGATTGCTAGCTCTTAGTATAATGTAATCTATTATGATGTTTTATGAGGAAGTCGTGTTCTTTTGGTTATTGCATCTTCGTCACAAAACTCCAAATTCTGAAACTTTCAAACTGTAAAATGTAATTTGTTTCGTTATTGAACTCTGCAAGTTTTGAAACTTTCCAAGTATTTTGTGCCCCAAGTGGATTAAATAAAGAAACAATTATGGGATTGGGCATCAAACATAAAAATCAATTATATACTTTAAGAAGAAAAAACTGGTTTAGTTTGACCAAAAACAGAAAAGAAACTGGTTTAGTTTGGGATGAGTTTTTTTGTTGGTTCGGTTCGATCGATTCCAGTTTAACACCTCATATTCACCTTCCGATTCATATTTTTTTTTTTCTGCAATTTGCGGATCCTGTTTTTTTTTTTTTCAATTCACGGTGTTTTGAAGAAGGATGGACACTTTCACAGCGGAGGATCTATCGACGATCGGTGGAATAGCGACAGTGTCGCTCCTTCACTCGTTTATTCCGACGCATTGGTTACCTTTCTCCATCGTTGGACGTGCGCAGAAATGGACGCTTTCTAGAACACTCTTCGTCAGTATGTTTCCAATTTTAAGATCCCTAATTCCTCGTTTCGAATTCTGCATTTTCCTAACATTCCTGCGCGTTTGATGTTTCTGGAATTTTTAATTGTTCTGTGCTCGATGAGTCAATAATCGAAGGCATTTTTTGATTAAGGTAGAAATGGGTAATTAGGAATATAAAGGCATGAATGGATTCTACTGCTGCTTCAATGCTCTAAATACTTGTATATGTTGTGATGATGTTCGTCATTGGTGTCTTTATGTATATGAAGGATGTGAATCCTGATGGGTCTCACAATGAAGTGAGAGTGGGATTAGGCTTTCAAATAGTTACTCATCTTAGATCAATTCTCTATTTACGATGTATGAAGAGATAACAATATCAAGCAAGTATATACATAACTTGACAGAAAGTTTGGGTTTTATAAAGAAATAAAGTTGCACTAACATCTGATCTCGCCGAGCGAAAATGTCGCTTGTTTAGGGGAAGATGCTGATGTTTTTTAGCTTTCCATTGTCGCTTGACAAGGCCTCCAAGAACTGGTTTAAATTTTCAAAACCATATATTAAGTCAGGGTGATCGGTTTTTCTCTGATCACATTCGTCTATTGTGAAAAAGTGTCTAAAGACAGCCACCTTACTAATCAAATAGCCAATTGAATTGAATTGATGCGCTTCCCAAGCTTAAGTATATGATTCAGTGTTTCTGTTTCTGTTTGGTTAAGTGTTGTTGCACATTCTTTTCTGATTTTTTCTAGTGTCACTGTATTTCAGCTGCATTTGGAGCAGTCCTGCATGTCATTTCGACTTCCCTTCTTGGTATAACAGCGATCACGATGGCGAATACCATTGCCGGTGAAGAGACTGTTCACAAACTTGCTTCCCTTTTGCTTGTATTCCTCGGTGGAAGCTATGTCTTGCTGTTTTTAGCTGGTAAAGGTGGTCACACTCACTCTCATAACCAACCCATGGAGAAAATGGCTGTTGCTGGGCTTGTCCTTGTTCCTGCATTATCTCCTTGTGCAACAACTCTCCCGGTTTTCCTTGCTGTTGGAAATTCCAAGTCAATGATGGTTCTCGCCATCACAGTTCTGCTTTTCAGGTGAGACTAAGTCTACTGTTTTTGTCACATGTTTTACGCTTCAATAAAAATCTCTCTATATAGTCAATCTTAGGACAATTGGTTATGATTTTACAAGGGAAATACATATGTCTGATATGATTGGTATTATATGGGCAGCACCATATTGGTGATGACATCGCTGGTGGCTCTATCGTTCTATGGAGCAAGCCAGCTCAAGTTTCATTGGGTGGAGCGATACGACAAACTACTGGTTGGTTCGGTCCTGTGTCTGGTAGGTATCTTAACCCTTCTCTTCCATGATCATGACCATGGTGATCATGAAGCACATCAACTCCACAGGAAAATCATTACTCTCTAGAGACCGTTTTGAGTCTCTGTTTTGCATGTCATGTCTGTTTGTTGTAGAGCGGCTTTAAGGGTCTATGAATCTTTCTGCTATGCGTTGTATGTCTATAACTAGTTGTAACGCTCTCCGTTGCATGTGAAGAAACATATGACAGCATTAAATTCCTATAAGAGAACAACGCTTTGCAGGTCTATTGTAGTTATTACACGTCTTTGTAGTTGTTCCGTTGAAACTTTGCGTTTAAAATTTGATAAACTTGGGTTTAATTCTTGTAGTAGACCATAGTTTTCTTGACATATTTTAGATCTTAAGCTCTAAGTGGTCGGCTTTGCCTGCAAATATGGTTGACACCAAACCAGAAGCTAATCAAACAGAAAATATTTTGTTAAGGAACTTACATTCACTCCAAACAAAGTATTATTAGGCAAACTAGTTACCGTTTGCATTTTTTTCGACGAAATTAATTATTGATAATGTGTATAATAAGTAAGTATTGAAGAGAAAAAAACTGGAACATAGAGAATATAAAAACTGGGATAAAATTAACAATTAACTAATCAAGAGGAACCAATGGCTTGGCTTTAAGGAAGTTGTCGAAAGGAGTAGACGCAGGAGGATTGAAGAAAGGAGGATGGTTTTGATACTCTGTAACACACATATTTGATGCTGGTGGTGCACCCAAACTCATCTCCCACGAGCTCCTCTGCTCCACAAACGGATTCCCACCACCACAAGGCAAAGCAGCAGGTTCCTTGGTTTGGCTGCTGCTGAATTTGTTGCTTTTTGCAGACATGAAAGACATCTTCTCTTGCTTACCCATCAGAAGAGCCTCGCAATGTCCTGCCATTTCTGTGTATGTCATGTCTGGTGGATCAGACACTGAGTATCTTCCTAATTGTGCTGTTGTCTGAGACACCTGCACCCGTTTTCATCTTCTGTCAGTCTACATGTTTGCGTCTGCATTTGGAACCATAAAGAAAAAGAACTCACTGTATTTAGAAGTTCATCGATGCTCAGAAGAAATGCGGTTTTGGCATTAGGTTGAGTGTCAAGACCAAGCTGATCTTCCGGAGGACTCGGTACTGCATCATTCTCTGGTATAAGCAATTGAGTTTCAGCCTGCGAAAGTAAACGGAAACAGATTGATGTTAGAATAATAAATAACTTCAAAATTTCAGAAATCGAGCGCAAAAAGTGAATACATTTTCTCGAGGTTTGTTGTTTTTTTCTTCAGAACGGTAAACTTGAACTGGAGATTCTGTCAACTGCGTTCCAACTGGACAACCGTCGATAGGTATAAAATCTGAAACTAGCTGCTCCTTTATAGACGACGAATCTTGCTGCAAATTTAACCTTTAACACAGGTAAGTAGTTATACACTCCAACATAATTATAAAAAATGATCAACATTTTGATAGTACATCTGATAGCTTTCCCAGAAACTTCATTATCATGGAAGCATAGTGCTCTCGAGGTTGATTTTGTGTAGTTTCTTCTATCCCAACAAGTGAATGTAAGGCGTCATCATCGTCTTCTTTTGATCCATAATTCTTTTCTGGTTGCTCTGCTTGTCCATAGAAAACAGCATCTAGCTTGCAATCTTCCACCAGTTGAAGAAACGGGTCTACCTGATATGCAAGATATATACTTTATCAAGCTGTATATATAATAGGCAGAGCAAGAACATTAAGAAAACTCTTGACTACCGTTTTTTCCTGCAGTGCAGTTTTTGCGCTATTAACAAGAGGAGGGATGTTGAAGGCTCTAGCTGAGAAAATTATCATTGATGTAGCCAGAGTATAGAGGGATCTACGCCGTGATGGCTGCAATGGTCCTAAAATTGGCAACAAAAATTAATCCGTGAAAAAAGGTAAGAGTTTACTTATAACAGTGTGTGCATCTACTAAAATCATAATCGAGAGTTAGTTTTACTTCTCATCAATGTAAGAAAGATGTAGAAGCAATCTTCTTTGTTACTAATTTAGCTCGAAACGATAATTAAGAGATGGTTTACAAGTTTATCTGCAGCGGACTATACCTCCAAGAGACAGATTCCGCAAAGAAAATGCTAGCTGAAAGCTCCAGACCAAGACTTCATTGCTAGAGTGCTACATATATTTATCAAACGCTTATAGATTACTATATGAAAAGAGGTGACTTCTATTGTAAAACATAAATTAATGCAGTGTAACTATCTAGTTTCATTCATACCAAAAAAAAAAAAAAAAACTATATAGTTTCATAAAAGGGTACTATTTTACTACTGTACCTTAGTCCGCCCAAATAGAAGTACTAAGCTAAATGTATTAGCAATGGCTTCATAATTTTGTGGCATGTTGTGAGGAGATAAAGACTGCACCCAAATCGATGAAAGCAAAAGGCAAATCTGGTGGCTGCTTAATCTTAAAGGTATCACCTGAAAAAGTTTCAGAAAGTCATTGAGACCATATTATAACAGAATGATGATTTCATAAATCTAATGATTCATTACTTATGGCCAAATGTGAGACATACTGGTTTCTCTGGGGAACTTCCCGAAGAATTCTGATCTAATACCGTTGATGATGGATTCCTTTTCACACTCTGAGTTCGACTGTAACTTGACTTTAACCGGCTCAATACTGAACTAGTATTATTCTTCGGCTCCTCATCATCAAAACTTTCACCTCTTGTGAATTTTGATTTTGACTTGCTAAGTGTTGAAACTCTCTCCATCTTTTCAGTATCATCAACAGAATTATCTGACTCCAACTTCAGTTTTCTAAACAGTGCAGCTGAAGAAGAAAACACAGACACAGTTCTTGACAATGTCCTCTGCATATCAGCAGGCCTTCTAGACATGGGAACTGAATTTGGACAAACAGAAGATGGGACCAGAACAACAGAAAATATACGGTGAGCCCCCATCCTGGATTCATGGTCAGCACACACCATAGCTTGAAGCAGTTGATGGAAAAGTGCATCTGGGAAAGCCTGAGAAAAAGATTCCATGTTATCTTCTTATTCCCTAACGTTACATACTTAGGGGAAAAATAGAAACTTCAAGTTTTATGCATCTTGCCTTGTTTTCATATGATAAATTTGGTATAGCTGCTATAATTTGTGCTGTGCGAAAAACTGCGGCGATTAGGGTTCTTGCCATGACTGTAATATTTGACATGCTTTCCAACATGACAGCCATTATGTCAAGGATAGGACCTGCATCTCCTACCTACATTTCGATAGAATATCAGAGATTTATTCATTTTTATACACATTAAAATTGTATAGCTTTAAGAGCTTTTGGGGCTAAAATAGGGGTTAGTTACCTTTTGGGATAATTGCACAAGGCATTGCTCAACTGCAGCTTCGAATTTCAGATTATATTGAATCATCTCATTCCCCAGATTCGAATCATCTAATGAACAATGAATGCTCTTCCTCAGATGCCTAATCATATCACTCAGGGCACCAATGATTGCTACGGATGGCAGAACTTTAGTCTGTTGGGCAAGTGCAGTAGCAACATAAACTATGTCAAGTTGCATTCTAGGCTTCTTTAGAACATTCTTGTGATCAAGATGCTTGATCAGGATGGACAACAGGAAATGTGTGTTTTGCCCTGTCGTCAATTACTCACACTATTAGTAATTACTCACAAGCTGACTAGAAATTCCAAAAACAAATAAACCAAATGGAGACAATACAAACCAGATCGTTCTATCAACAACTGAACGTCCTGCAAAACATATAACGCAAGACCGTGCTCGGTGGACCAAACCTCATTAAAATCAAAATAGCGGAAGAGTGACTCAAGGACACGCCGCACAGTCGTTGCTTCTTTTGCTAACTTTGCCAGATTATGCAGGCAAACCCTCGACCAAAACTTGGGGTTTTTAGCATCCTCCCTGTAGTCTCTTTAATCAGAAAATATATTCTAAGAAAAAAAACAAGAAACATACCGAAATAAAGCTCGAGTAGAAGGATTTACACAGATACAATTGCCTTGCCTCTGTCATCCACGATTCTTGTCCAAGAAGCAATCCTTGTTTCAGCCTCTGCAGTAGATAATTCTTTATCAATAGAAGCAATCTTGTTGTCTTGATTTACTGCAGATGTGGAAGATTGACTGAGGCCTCCATAATTTTCTAAGACAACAGAGACTACCTGAAAAGAAGAGAAACAACGAAACAGAGGATAAAGTATTCAACAATCCACTCGAATAAATTACAACTTATGATTGAGTTAAAAATAAAGAAAGTCCCTGTAGAATTCGTATACAAGCTTCGAAGCAAACTTACATTGTCAAATTCGACTGATATATGTGAAAATTCTCCCATAAACCAAACCTGTGGAAAATCGAGGTGATTGCATCAATACTTTTCTTACAACTCTCAATCATAAGACATGTCATCGTCATATTCAATTCTATAGATAACAGTTGAAATGGAATGAACAAACTGAGTATATGACTACCAAGGATGAGAGAGCCTGGAGCCCAGCAGCACACAAATTTGTTGTCCTGTCTTCTTCTCCCAATTCATGAGCTAAAGGACAGATTTTTGGGATCAACCCATCTAAGTTAAACATATAGGTACCCTCTGTCTGGAAAAAGAAAAAAAGTAACGAACATTATCAGAATTTCAAAATCTGATTTTGTTTACTCTAGGTAAAGTAAAAGTGACAAGAGTTATGCACCTGATTGGTAACAAAATCATAGAGAGCTTCACAACCTAAAATGCGCATCTCATCATACCTAGTTTGATCTAGAAGAATATGAATAAGACCAAGGTAGCTACTAGCAAACAATGACCTGTAAGACACAATTCATTAGTAATCCAAAATTATGATAAAGCAGTATAATGTTGAATAAAAAAAAAACAAAAACATACATTTGTTCATTACAGGAAACCAGTAGCTTCTTGTAGATAGACATTACAATCTTTACAGAGTGAAATTGCTCCATTCTCAATTCCTTGTAACACCTTTGTTCAAGAGAGGTTGTAATCTGAAGAAAACAAGATATAGAATCATAGCTTTTAAAAATTGTATATAAGTAAATCCCAAGATCCAAATATCATAGAATGTTAATGGAATTCACCTTAGGGATACGAAGAGGGTTTTTTGCAGCATATTCACATAGTTTACTGATTTTTCGATCATTGGGTTGCTCATCCTGAATCAAAATTAGTCAAGCATATTTGAGGAGAACCTCAACACAGTCAATAAGGAGAACACTTGATGTGTAACGAGGATTAAAAGCTTCAATTGTGTATAAATCGATTCTTCTCCAACACTCGATTCTCCAGAAAGTTTTATCAATACACAGAACTAAAGGAATAAGGTGTTAACAAAATCAAGCTCTATCGTTATCGTGATATGCACAACAATTACACTAATCTCAACCTGATTGAAAAATTCGAGCAAAATTATCCATGGCTTAATCCAATGGAAACTCATGTTCTGACAAAAGCTAAACTAGGCGGTCACTTTTAGAACACAAATGGCGTCATATTACAGGAAAATGTGAAATGGGTAGATAAACCAAAGAGAAAACAAACCAAACCTGGGATCGAGGGAAGATATCAGCGAGAAGATGTTTATATCTCTTGACGGGATGTCTCGATCTGGCTCGCAGTGCAGGACAAAAGCAACACAAGCTTTCACAGACAGGGAAAACTGTTCTAGAAACGACCCCCATCGATCTCTCTTCCGCGAAGATATTCGAAACAAAGGAAACGGAGATTTTACAGACACATGATATCGTCAAATGTATGGATGAAACATAAAGCCAAGGAATGGGATTGGGGTAACGAAGGATCTAAACAGAGATCCATCGGAATATGTGAAAGATAATTTGAGGGAGAAGACGATCGAAGAAGATAAGAGAATCGACGATTGCGGAACTTTCATATATTTTGAAAGCTCCTCTCTTTTTCTCGTTTTTTTTTTCTTCCCCATTTCCATTTACTATTTTTCTATTTTTGGTCATAATGATTTGAATCATTTGTATGATGTATTAAACAGAATATTATAATTTAAAACTAATATATGAATGTACGTTTTTGTTAGTGAGACGCCTGAACTTGTCATGTTGGTTTCTAAACATACCAATTCATGCAGAGGAACAATGTATGGTGTTGAATAATGGAGGGAACGTGAATAAAGGATCTATTTTTGGGTAAATACAATCATATCCTCTCATTTCTCAAACCCCTAAACCAAATTGTACAGTTTTCTTCCTCTCCAAGAAACAATACTCTAATGACCGTAACGACTATAGAGAAACAACATTAAGTGGGTTTTTTAGATGAATGGTAAAAAAAGAAGCATATACTGTAGTGGTGTTTTATAATATACAAGACCAACTTACAGATAAACTCATGATTTCTCATTAGAATAAGTCTTGCTTGTTGTGTGTCAAATGCAAAGAGGACGTTCATACTTAAATAACAATATCCGGAAATATTGACGGTTTAAAAAAAAACATCATTGTATTGAGGTCCTAGACCAATATTTCAATTCTTGATTCGATGGCAAAACGCAGAATATAGTGTGTTCTTTGCAATTCAAAGCAACATGCTTTCAAGTAAGAAACTTAACTTATTCTCACTATATGTTCGTAGTAGGAGGCAATATTTGGCTGTTTAAAAATTAACATAAAGTTGACAACAATTTATGGTAGCACTAAGTGTTTGGGAGGGATAATTACGTCTAATATGATTATCAAAGATTAGACCCGGGTCTAGGGCACAAAGTTGTTTAAGGGCCAACAATAAGAGATGCGGACCTACGTAATTTGGGCCGAACAGGTCAAAACTTGAGGCTTCTAGAGAAACCCAGCGGAATACGAATGGCTAATACCGGTTGGAAGCTATTGATTAGTCACCGGTTCTTAAATTTCATGTTCAGGCGAACGTTGGAAAAGGCAATTTCTACCCTTCTTTATTTTTTTTGTCGCCATGTGTTTCTTTCTACCCTATTTTAAAAGGAAGAGTGGAGTTGCTATTATTCCGACATTTAAGTGTGTCATGTGTTTGTCGGATCAGATTCCATCTCCAGAATCTTATATTATTCCCCGAATATCATTGACTTTTGTTCAAATCTTAATTTGTTATGTTTGCACAAACTATTTTTTTCGTTAGTGCACACAACTCGTATTCCATCATCAATGATCAAAATAATTCGTACCTAATTAAACGAAAAGTGAAAATAACATATTATTCATAATATGATACAGTATATCACAAGAATAATATGTCATAAAAAAAAATAATAATAATAAACTACTGTTTGTTTCCGCGTAAACTCTAAAAGTCTCCAATTTTGACCAATCTTAACTTTATTTGACCAACAAGTTACAAGATTTTTAAAAACCCCCAAAAAAAAAGTTGGAAGACTTTTCTTCTTCCTCTTAAATTCAAAGTTTAATTTTCAATGTGCCTATATACAATTCACTTAACTTTTTAAAATCCTAAGGTAAATCCCACATTTTCTATTTTTTTCTTAAAAGTTAGTATAAAAATCAATTTACCTCTTGGAATATTGTACTTTCTTTGTAATGGAATAAAAGAACCGCTTGATTTAAAAACATTAAACAAGAAGAAAAGACAGGAATTTTTAAAAAAGTAATTTAAAAAAATAGCAATTGGAAATTTTTTTAAAATTGAAAAAATTAGTGGATTTGAATGGTAACCTTTTGAAATATACCGCTTTAACAATTACCAATCAGAAAAATAATATCAAAAGTGTTATTAAAAACTTTACTTTCAGCTTTTTTTTGGTCTTTGTTTGTATCGTTTTAAATTATTTTGGTATCCTTTATTATTTCTTCTATTCGGTAAAAAACTTGTAAAGTCACCAACCGAACCCAGTATTTGTCTTCGTCATTTCCCACACCAATCGCATAATCGATTTCTTCATTTTCAACACAAAAAGGAGAAAAGGGAACGAACAAAACCCTAATTTCGCTTTCTCGTTCTCCAAATATACCTTTACTCAGTTCCTTTTCGATTTCGCCGTCTTCATACTCTGATTTTCACATGGCGTCTCGAAACTGTCGGTGGGAGCTCCTCGTTGCAGCTTCGCTAACCCTAACTTTAGCTTTGATTCACCTGGTGGAAGCAAACTCAGAGGGAGATGCTCTTTACGCTCTTCGCCGGAGTTTATCGGATCCGGACCATGTTCTCCAGAGCTGGGATCCGACTCTTGTTAATCCCTGTACCTGGTTCCATGTCACCTGTAACCAAGACAACCGCGTCACTCGTGTGTAAGATCCTCTTTCCTCCTGTTACGAATCTATGGAGATTCTATTGATACAGTCTCAATATTTCTCAGAATTGACCGTATCTCCTAGGAATTTTCGCTCTGTTTTTAGGATATAGATTCTAGGTTAGTTTCTATTCTTAGATAGCATCACTGAAGTTTCAGTCGATTTATATCCGAGCTTTAACATGATGGTATTAGTCATATGCAGACCATTTTGTCGAAGCTATTATTTTATATTGGTGAAGGTGTTAGATAAACTTGAACATAATTGTTTGTTATTACTAGCTTTCTTGAAAATACTAGTACTAATAAGATTTCATGAACATATATGATTGAAAGATTGTTTTGAATATTCGTAGTAGGCTTCTCGACTTCGTCGCTAGATATTATGAAGTCAAATGGGGATTTTGTCTGTGTGTTATGATGATTTTCTAGCTTTCCTTTGCCCTCGGAAACACTTCTTTATCAAATTAGGGTAACTTTAATTTGGTTTCTTTAAGGTTCGTGAGACTATTTATGATATGGTCCTTTTCGCAGCTTCGAATGCAGAGTACGGTTAATTAAAATAATGCACTTTCATTTTCAACTTTCCAGTATGAAAAGGGGAATTCAAAAGCTCCCATGTTTTGCACAGTGTAGACTTTTCTAGTCATTAGATTCCTGGGAAAATCTCGAAAGAATCCCCAATAGTTGTTCCATCGATTAAGCAGTTAAATTTCGCTTGTACCTCATGATTATCTCAATGCTTTGTTACTGATCTAGATTACCTTTTGGTCCCTACTTTGTGAGTTCTTACGCTTTTAGAAGAATTGTGGATTCTTTATACTTGAATATATCTAATTTGATGGATCAAGAGAAAAGCTTATAGAGTATCTAAAATCAATGCTTATCTCTTTTGCTTTATTGTCTTTTTTTCTAACAGTATAAATATTGGTATTTTGCTCTCAAACTGTATCTTTGATTAGACGTATTTTGGCAGGGATTTGGGTAATTCAAACCTTTCTGGACATCTTGCGCCCGAGCTTGGAAAGCTCGAACATTTGCAATATCTGTATGCCAACACTTCTTTGACTTCTGTTTTTCCGAAAATTTTACTCTTCCCTATGCCAGCTTTAATGCAAATAGATAGTGGAAATAAAGTTGTATACCATATATAATGCACCTAAACTGTTTGCTACAAGATTCATTATGTAATTGACAATGTAGATTAACTCTTTACTTGTACTATGATTGACACAGAGAGCTCTACAAAAACAACATCCATGGAACTATACCTTCTGAACTTGGAAATCTGAAGAACCTCATCAGCTTGGATCTGTATAACAACAATCTTACGGGGACAGTTCCTACTTCTTTGGGAAAATTGAAGTCTCTTGTCTTTCTGTAAGTTAGATTTCTTTCAAAATTGCAAAATGGTTAATCAAATGTTGAGTAAAAGAACAAGATGGTTTATGTGGGTTGTTTTCCATCATCATGTGGTTAGAACGACCTGAGTCTGTTTGTGATGTGTCTTCATACCTTGTCTATCTAAGAAACTGTTTAATGTGGCAGACGGCTTAATGACAACCGATTGACCGGTCCAATCCCTAGAGCACTCACGTCAATCCCAAGCCTTAAAGTTGTGTAAGTTCATCTTTCTCATTTCTGTATTGTATTTTATGTTTTTCTGTTAAACGCAATCACCAGTATTTGAACCCCTTTTTATTCAACCTACTGACTTCATGCTTTTACTTTAAAACAAGAAAAGAAAAAATAAAAACATATTTTCTTTGTCATCCTTTTCTCAGTGATGTCTCAAGCAATGATTTGTGTGGAACAATCCCAACAAGCGGACCTTTTGCACACATTCCTCTGCAGAAGTAAGTTTCTTCTTTCACTTAGCCAACAAGTTTCTTGACTATGTTTCCCCTGCATCTTGCATTTTTTCTCACCCAAATTACATAATGCTTTTCTCGTGAGGAATGAGTATGAACCAAAGCGTCTTTACACTTTTAAGTAGTCTTTTTGTTACGGATATCAATTGAATCGGATGTTTAGTATAAACCGATAAAGTTGCATATGAGCATTTGTTCCTAATGACTAAAAACAATTGTGCAGCTTTGAGAACAACCCGCGATTGGAGGGACCTGAATTACTCGGTCTTGCAAGTTACGACACTAACTGCACCTGAAAAAACTGGCAAAACCTGAATTCTGAAAAGAAGAAATGGGGGTGACCTGTAAGAACACTTCACCACTTTATCAAATATCACATCTATTATGTAATAAGTATATATATGTACTCAAAAAAATTGAAGCGGTCTCAATTGAGACAGACCACCCAAAGACTCAGGTCTGTGTATGTAAAATTCCTAAATGCGACTTTACTGTAACATTTGTATTGGTATGGTATCAAGTTATTTGCTTCTGCATTAAAACTTGTGTTAGATCTGTTATATAAAAGAAAAAAAAAAAAAAAAGAAATTGTGTGTTTATTCGAAATCATTTTGTTTTCCGGTTCGATTCCATACCTAATGTTTTGTTTAGATTTCATTCCTAAGCAGAACAAAATGCTTCACTAATAGGGGAGATTGAGCTAGAAGAAGTTAGACCACTGGCCACCTAGACAGCCGATTAAGACAAATCTCTGCTTTATTCCTAACAAAAGAAAGCTGTCCAATCTGATCGAGTTTAGACCAATCTATGTAACTTCTGTTATAAGGTTGTGTCTAAGGTAATAGCAACAAGATTAAAGATGGTTTTCCCTCAGTAAAAAGTAGATTCATTTTCGATAATATTTTGTTGGCACACGAAATGATTCACTCTCAGGGTTAAGGATTCAGTGGCAGAGGAGTTTTTGGCAGTTAAAACTGATATGGTTAAAGCTTTTGATCGTGTGGAATGGATTTTTGTGGAAGTGATGCTAAGAAGATTTGGCTTCTGTGAAGCCTGGATTCAGAGGATTATGGCCTGTATTACAAATCCCACTTTCAATGTTCTAATAAATGGGAAGCAATACGGTTCAATCACTCCTACCAAGGGATTAAGACAAGGAGATCCACTATCCCCATTCCTGTTTATTCTAGCAGCAGAGGTTCTAGGTAATGGAATTCTCCATGCAAATGAGACTGATTAGATTCATGGTATCAAGATAGTTGTTGGGTCACCGGTGGTATCTCATCTGCTCTTTGCATATGACAACCTCTTTTTTTGCAAGGCAAATAAGCAAGAAGTTCTCAATCTCCATGGCATTCTGCTGGAATACAATAAGATCTCAGGGCAGAAGGTGAATCTCTCAAAATCCAGCATAATCTTTGGGGACAAGGTCCCTACACAAGCTAAAGCTCAAGTTAAGGCAGCCTCAAGTATATCAAATGAAGGTGGCAGAGGCTTCTACTTAGGTTTGCATGAGTCCTTCCTGGGTTCAAAGACAAAGACACTCAACTTCCTAATTGACAGAGTGGAGAAAAAATTGGGCTCTTGGAAGAACAGGTTCCTGTCACAAGGTGGAAAAGAAACATTGATCAAGTCTGTGGCTCTAGCCTTACCAACATTCCCCATGTCCTGCTTTAAATTACCAAAAGGTTTGTGTTCAAGAATCAATTCCCTTCTGTCTCACTTTTGGTGGAAAAGCCAAGAAACAGGACAAGGGATATATTGGAAATCATGGAGGAAATTAGGAATACCTAAGAATGAATGGGGACTTGGCTTCAAAGACATTGAAGGATTTCATTTATCCTTACTTAGGAAGCAGATTTGGAGACTAGCAACAAAGGGAGATTCTCTGCTTGCCCGGGTTATGAAAAGGAAGTATTTTCCCAAGTGCTCACCTCTACAGGCTCCCCTTGGCAGCAGACCATCCTTTGGATGGAGTATCCATGCGGCTCAAGAACTCATGAACAAGGGATGCAGAAGGAAATTGGGAATGGGAGCAATCTGGACATCCTCTCTGACCCATGGCTTCCCACAATTCCCCCAGAGCACCATGACACAGACCATAATTCGATCCCAAAAGCTTCAGTATTTCTCAATTCAAGGAACCAGGCTCTGATCAGTGGGACATTCAAAGGCTCAGAACTGGTTTTGTGGAAGAAGACATAAGTCTTATTTGCAAGGTTAAGCCGGGACACTCTTCTTTACAAAGTTCATACTCATGGATCTTCAACCATCATGGGGATTATTCAGTGAAATCCGGCTATTGGATTTGGAAAAATAAATTGATTGAAGGAGAAGAGACTCAAACAGTCAAGAATCCCAGCTTGAACCCACTTTTTACAGCAATTTGATCTCTCAAAACAACTCCAAAAATCAAGCACTTCTTGTGGAAATGTTTAACCAATTGCCTATGAGTGAGTAGGAACATGAAGAAAAATAGATTAACCAAGAATGGAAATTGTCCTAGATGTTCAGACAAAGACGAGACCATCAATCATCTTCTATTTTTGTGCCCATACGCAAGGTTGATATGGACAATCTCTCCAGCTAGCCATCTCCTCTACCCCTATGCTAATGACTCTCTCTATGAAAATTTGAGTCGATTTCTTATTCCAGCAGCAAACCAGGATGTTTCTGTGACAGAAAAGTTACAGCCATGGCCATGGATTCTGTGGAAGATTTGGCTAAGTAGAAACGATCTCATTTTTTCGACAAAGGACTCTGATGCTAGGAAACTGATGGATTCAACGATTCAGGAATCCAAAGAATGGTATAATGCAGCAGCATCAGAGGACACAAGGCATTCGTCACGTTTACAAACAAACGGTAACTTGCAGGTAAAATGGAAACCCCCTCCACCTAATTGGTTGAAATGCAATGTTGATGGCTCATGGAACAGAGATACGGGGCAATGTGGAATCGGGTGGATTCTGAGAGACCACAGAGGCACTCTTAGACATTTTGGTGCAAAGAAGTTCCCTCTCCTTTCCTCTGCTCTAGACGCGGAAGCAACTGCTTTAGCATGGGCCTCAATGTGTATCAAAAATATGGGTCATAAAAAGGTAATCTTTGAGATGGATAGTCACAACCTCCTCAAGGCAGTGAAGGATCTGGAGTCTTGGCCTCGTCTCCATAATTATGTCAGTGACATTCACAATTCATGTGTTGATGCGGAGTTCGAGTTCACTCAGGTTAAAAGATCAGTAAACTGTTGCGCAGATGTTTTATCTAAATGTTTGGGAGATCTCCCGGTTTACTATGCTTTCATAGATGTTAATCCACCGGCTTGGCTCACGCCATTCGTGGACTTTGATAATGTTGTTTCAAACTCTTAAGTACCTTAATGGAAGTTGATTCAGGTGTTAAAAAAGTCATTCATATTCATTATACTCCGATTCATTATCAACCCATATCCGACAGAACACACGTTATATAGCCCTCTATCAATGACATGTGACATGTGAGTTCGACAAAATTTCAAAAAAAAAAAACCGATGTGTTTCCTATTTTGGCGGCTTACTCTTAAATAACCACAAGAGGGGTTTGTGGCTTATACAAAGAAACACGTTCTCAATATCCTTCAACAGTAGGTGAGTACCATGGTGTGTACTTGAGAAATTTAGGATGTATATATAACCAAGTCCATATAATTTTGGGACAGATGACAATTTATTTTCTAATCAATAACATGCATTATGCCGAAAGTAAACAAAAATTGCAGTATATTTTTTTTAACAAGTTGTGATGCATCAAAGATATTAACACAAATCAATAGATAAAGGCATAAAGCAATTTGACCGCTTTATTAAATTCAATTAAATTTGCCTAGGCAATAAAATTATAGTGTAATGCATCAGTGATGACATAAAAAAATATAAGACTGATACACAAAAGATTGATTAGCGGAGAATGTAGTTTATGCCAAGGGATCTGCATGCATGTTTAGCTTTTTGAGAATCCATTCAATATTTATATGATTTATTTCTTCATCCAGCTTTTGATATATCACCCAATTGTGAACTTCAAAATTCTTTTGCTTACCATTTACCAATTCTATGAACACCTTTGAAACTCCACATTTTTAAATAAATATTGATGGAAGAAAAAACTTAAAAGGTTCATATGGTTGTATAATTAAAAGGATAAAATATGGTGGAATTGTCCATTTCTCTAAAAAAATCACCAATTCTGCTGGATAAAATCTCAATTGTTGAGGAGTGAAAAAAATAATAATAACATTGCAATTCCTTTATTTTAGGGTCATTCCAATTCCATATATCTCTATTTCATTATTCTTTATTCCACTATTTTTTTTTCAAATCTAGTCTTATTTTTGGGAGAAAGATCTTAGACCACAAGAAAACAAACCTCAAAGGTGTCTCGAGGATCCACTCAGAGGGTGAAAAAGGGTTTTACCTTGGGTTATCAAAAACATTTATAGGCTCCAAGATCAAAACCCTGAACTATCTAAAGGATGTGGTGGATAGAAAAGTTAATGGGTGGAGATCAGGTTTCTTATCACCAGGTGGCAAAGAAACCCTGATCAAGTCAGTGGCTTTGGCACTTCCAACATATACTATGTCTTGTTTTAGGCTCTCCAAAGGTCTCTGCTCCAAAATGACAACCGAACTAGCTCAATACTGGTGGCGTAATCCAGCAACTGGTAGAAGAATTCACTGAAAATCTTGGAAAAAGGTTGGCACTTCAAAAAGCTCAGGTGGCTTAGTGGTAGGAGGGGAGATTGATTATGGTTTGCAAATGTGTTTTGTTGTTCGCCTCCATTCAGGTTTCATCCGAGTGCTACTAGAAAGTAGTCTCGAGAGTTTAACCCGTAGGACCGCAAGTGCACATTCATGCAATTGTAATACATACGGGATCGATCCACTGAAATAATAGAATAACACACAGAGAATGCAAATGCAAATATAATCTAGGCAGGATAATAAGACAGGGGGTTGTCGAGTCCTAAACTATATGGTGCGATAAGATAAATGAAATAAAATACTTAAAATAAAATACATAAATTAAATAACATAATTTAAATAGCATAAATTAAATTGCATAAAATAAATTACTTAAACTAAATTGCATAAAATAAATAACTGAAAATAAAGTGCATAAATTAAATTGCGGAAATTAAATTGCATAAATTAAAGTACGGAAATTAAATTGCATAAATTAAAGTGCATAAATTAAATTGCATAAATTAAAGTGCAGAAATTAAATTGCATAAATTATATTGCAGAAATATAAATTACATAAATTAAATAAACATAAATTAAATAACATAAATAAAATACTTAAATATATATTTACAGAGAATTAGGTGGTAGTCGATTTACAGGGATTTTAGATTATAGGATTCATGTCTTTACCAATTAAGTTTGTATTGTCAATCTAGGGATATTCGAAGTAGGCTAGTGACCACTCTCGTGATAAACTATACACTATGTCAGACCCACTTTCGTGGTGACCTTCACGCATTAAACGCAATCCCATCATCGATTACTCTTATATGTGAGAGACACATCGATTGAAGGCTGTCACACCATCCAGCGATTAACCAAGTGATTAGCTTGAGTTAGAGTGTGTCTAAGACGAAGAGTGAATGACAGATCTATTTCCAGAACACGATACCACTCTCGTGATAAAGTGTTCTCGAGATCAATACCTAGCTTGGCCACAACTAGGCAAGCATTGAGATGTTCCATCAAACAACAATCTCGACCATAGGTAATACTCTCCAATATGCAAGTCTGAAGTTTTAACTCACTCTCATGGTGCTAAGGGCTTCTATTCGTGTAACCACATCTACCGATTTGGTTAAAACCTTAAGCACATCTCATAGGACATAGCTTAGCATTAAGAATGCATATTAGAGTGGCTAAATCGGTTAAGAATAATTGCACATATTGAATCCTAAATCTTCGATCCCATCATCGACCACCACCCTAGTGGTCTAAAAGATCTACTCTCTTGTCTCTCCGAGGGTGACGGTAGAGACGAGGAATATGATCATAAAATAGTAAACAATAAACTAAAGACTAAGAACAGTAAAGTAAATAAAAGCATAAACATAAACAAAATCATAAGGAAGAGAGAAACCTAAAGAAGAATTCTTTATTGAATATGAAAACAAAAGGTTGCTAAGAAAGTCTAAACTTGTTTCTAGTAAAAATACATGAGTTTATATAGAGTCTAGGAGGCTTGAGGGAGTCTTAGGGCGTCCTTAGAAGCTTCTGGAAGGTATTAACTCGAGATCGAAAGCTTCCATATCTTGCATTTCGCATTAACCAAAATTTCATTTTCTGTCCAGTGAGTCAGCATCGACGGCCCTGGGTTGATGCTCATGGTCGATGTGGATCCTCAGGATGAGCATCGACCACTTCTGGTCGATGTTTGCGTCGATGGTCTTCGTCGTCAGCTTCAAGTTCGGGTCTGAGGAAGAGCATCGACCGCCCTTGGTCGATGTTGTATGTCGATGGCTTGCCCAGGACGAGCATTGACCAGGAGTCGGTGCTTCCTTCTTGAGACTTTTGAGATGTATCTCCATGATGTTCTTGGCTCCAACAAGTAGCTCCAAAGTCCCTATGGCTTCTTAAGTCTCCAAAACACTCGAAAAGTGTATGATTTCCTCCAAGTATCTATAAACACATAAACAAACGCAAATGCACTAGAACTATCCTAAATGCTCGTTAGAAACATATAAAACTAAGCTAAATGTATGCAAAAAACATGTAAAATACAATGATATCACTTAGGATTCAGGGACATTGAGGGGTTTAACTTGGGTTTACTAGGGAAGCAGTTATGGAGACTTGCAAACAATGAGACCTCCCTGTTAGCAAAAGTTCTAAAGAGCAAGTATTACCCTAATTCCTCGGTCTTGGAAGCTCCCTTGGGTAATAGACCCTCTTTTGCTTGGCATGGTATCCAGGGAGCACAAAAACTCATGAAATTAGGGATGCAAAAAGAGTTTGGGAATTGGAATGATCTCAGAATCTTGAAGGATGCTTGGTTGCCAACAAAACCACCAAGACCTAAACCAGATGGCCCTGAAAGTTATAGAGCGGCTCATTTCAAGGAATCTCATGAAAGGAATCTCCACATACAAAAATCAAGCCAGGTGGTCAATATCCTTCAAAAATAGGTGGTTACTTTTTGTAACCACAAAAGGAGTTTGTGGCTTATATAACACGTTCTCAATATGCTTTAACACTAGGTGAGTACCATGGTGTGTAATTGAGAAATTTAGGATGAATATTTAACTAAGTCCATATAATTTTGGGACAAATGACAATTTATTTTCTTATCAATAACATGCACATTTTGCCAAAAGGAAACAAAAATTGCAGTATATCGATTTGAACAAGATTGTGATGCATCAACGATATTAACACAAATCCCTTTAATAATATTTGGGGAATACTCATTTGTCACAAACAGGTGTAGGCTCGTATTTATGCGTAAATAATTGCTTGTATGATTTTCGATTTTTTTTTTTTTCACCTTTCCAAATTTTTCGAAATCATTCACATCTTCATTAAATACTCCAGTATCTTCTATACGAAACTGCCAAGATATGCCGTCCAAAAAAAAAACAAAAAGCTGCCAAGATATATGGCCCCATAAATATGAGTATTTATGCGTAAATAATTGCTGAGAGTGATGACAGAACGCGGCTAGTATATCTTTGGCTCGTATTTATAATTATAAACTTAATAAAAAAACTAATATTTTGGAAATATAAATTTGAAAATAACATTAACATATCTTAATATTTACTTTCTTATATTATTGATATTAAAACATTTGCTAATTTCTTAAGATTATAATTGTAAATTTAATTAGCACATAACAACAAAATTAAATCGATTAAAATCTTAATACCAATTAAAGAATATCAATAAATATTAACGACATATAAGGAAAACTAATCTGGTCGACGATTTTATTATGGATTCATGATTATATTTAACGATATATAAAGAAAAGTTACAATATTTTTTTTTTAGATTTTACGACATATTATTATTTTTTAAAAAATAAATTCATTTTTAAAATCAAATATTTACGAAAATAGACTTTTCATACTCATAGTCTTTTATTATTTAATAATAACACATTATAAAATTAGTATAAAATATGTCTTTTTAAACGAAATTAAATAGTTGAAGTTAATATACTCTTACAAATATTTGGAGATTACAATTATTGAAATAACATTTAATTTGTTGAATGACAAATAATAATTTACTCAAAATTATTATTTAAATATTAAATTTATTGCAATACTATAACCAAAATTTTAGAATAAAACTTAAATCTAAAAAAAATATAGCGCGGGATAGAAAAAAAATAGTGAAATTAAAAAAACTATCAAATGATTCAAACGAATAGATTCAAAGCAGCAGTTAAGTTGTGCCGGATCAATTTAATATTATATTCGATTTCAATGTGGTTATACTATCTCTTGAACTAAAGATGCTTGAACTAAAATCGAACCATGATTAAAACATGTTCGTTAGTTATAATGAATTTTTTTTTTTCACCTTTCCAAATTTTTTTCAATCATTCATATCTTCAATAAATAGTCCAGTGTCTTCTATACGAAACTGCCACGATATATGGCCCCATCGATCTTTTGTCGTCTTTTCTTTTTCGTTTATAATATTTTAACTTCAACCACCAACATCCACACACACAAAAAAAAAAAAACTGCCTCTTAGAACAACAAAAAACGAAATAAATAATTGTTTTTAGGTTCATTTTTGAAATTTAAAAAAACAACGCTTCCCTTTCTACATATATGAACAAAGCCTCTTTCATACTTTATAGTTCACAGTATTCAGCAACAGAAGAGAAATAAAGTAAAAGATTCCATGGCGGTCATTGTGTGGTGGCTACTATTACTAACGGTGGTTGTAGTGGCGTTTCACTCGGCGTCCGCCGCAGTACTAGAATCAACGTGGGAGGTTGAGTATAAGTACTGGTGGCCGGATTGTAAAGAAGGCACTGTTATGGCCATCAACGGCCAGTTTCCGGGGCCAACGATAGACGCCGTCGCCGGAGACACTGTCATCATCCACGTCGTCAACAAACTCTCCACCGAAGGCGTTGTTATCCATTGGCACGGCATACGTCAGGTTTTTAAAATACTTTAATTTTGTTCCTTCATATACAAATTATATATGTATGTAAATGTCACAAGAAGCATTAACAAAAAATAAAAGATGACAAAGCAGCTTACACTACGAGAGGAGAGATTAATTTCACAGAACCACTTGTACCACTTGTACTATACAGTCTGTGTGTGTAATTAAAGTTTTTTTTTTTTAAAAAAAAGTGATTAATTAACAAAATCTGATTTGTAATCATGGAACAGAATGGGACTCCATGGGCAGATGGAGCAGCGGGTGTGACACAATGTCCTATTAACCCTGGCGAAACTTTCACTTACAAGTTCATTGTCGATAAGGTTCCTTTTTCTGTTTTTTTTTTCCTTTTTACTTTTATAAAAAGTAAATAAATGATTGAGGGATCAATGAAACGAGGACGTTTTGGTTCGGATACGGTGCAGGCCGGAACACATTTCTATCATGGACACTATGGGATGCAGCGATCAACGGGACTATACGGAATGTTGATAGTGAGATCACCCACAGACAGTGAGAGATTCGGTTACCATGGAGAGTTCAATCTGTTGCTTAGCGACTGGTGGCACCAAAGTGCTCACGAGCAAGAACTCGCTCTATCTTCTCGCCCTATGCGTTGGATTGGCGAACCTAAAAGCTTGTTGATCAATGGAAGAGGACAGTTTAATTGTTCACAAGCGGCGTATTTTAACAAAGGAGGAGAGAAAGATGTATGCACGTTTAAAGAAAATGATCAGTGTGCACCTCAAACTCTACGGGTCGAGCCCAATAGAGTTTACCGTCTTAGAATCGCTAGCACCACTGCTCTTGCTTCCCTCAACTTGGCCGTTCAAGTAAGTTTCATTCTTTCCTATATATATTCATTATAACTAACGAACATGTTTTAATCATGGTTCCATTTTAGTTCAAGCATCTTTAGTTCAGGAGCTACGTACTTAATGTCACACTTGTGGTTTGATTACGCACGTGACAGGGACACCAGCTGGAGGTAGTTGAAGCCGACAGCAACTACGTCTCACCGTTCACCGTCAACGACATTGACATTTATTCCGGCGAAACCTATTCCGTTCTTCTTAAAACCAACGCACTTCCATCCAAGAAGTACTGGATCTCCGTCGGCGTTCGTGGCCGAGAACCAAAAACTCCTCAAGCACTCACCGTGTTAAATTACGTCAATGCCACTGACTCACGCCCATCTCATCCACCACCGGTGACTCCCACGTGGAACGACACAGATCGGAGCAAAAGCTTCTCAAAAAAAATCTTCGCCGCTAAAGAATATCCAAAACCGCCGGAAAAATCAGACGACCAGCTCATCCTCCTCAACACACAGAACCTCTTCGAAGACTACACAAAATGGTCAATCAACAACGTCTCATTGTCCGTACCGGTGACGCCGTACCTTGGTTCAATCAAATACGGTTTAAAATCGGCGTACGATTTAAAATCTCCGGCGAAAAAGTTCACAGTGGATAAGTACGATATTATGAAACCGCCGGCGAATCCTAACACCACGAGAGGTAGTGGGATTTACAATTTCCCGTTCGGAATCGTCGTCGACGTGATTTTACAAAACGCAAACGTTTTGAAAGGTGTGATCAGTGAGATACATCCATGGCATCTTCACGGTCACGATTTCTGGGTTTTGGGTTACGGTGAAGGGAAATTTAAACCGGGGATTGATGAGAAGACTTATAATTTGAAGAATCCGCCGTTACGGAACACGGCGGTTTTGTATCCGTTTGGATGGACGGCGTTAAGATTCGTAACGGATAATCCTGGGGTTTGGTTTTTTCATTGTCATATTGAACCGCATTTGCATATGGGTATGGGTGTGGTTTTCGCTGAGGGAGTAGACCGGATTGGTAAGATGGATATACCGGACGAGGCGCTAGGTTGTGGATTAACCAGGAAATGGCTCATGAACCGGGGACGTCCTTAAATAAACCGGTGTTTGTTAAAATTGTCATATGTGTGTGTTTTTTTTACTCGTGGTCGTGGGGTTGTTTAATTTTAGTTTAAAAATAAAAATATGTTTGAAAATAAAAAATTAGTTTTTAGTTTATCATAAACTAGATATTGGACCCGCCATGCAGAGGTTCTTTTATTAATTAATATATATATTATACTGATTTGCTGATTAAATATAAAATTATAACATTTCAAATAGATAAATTTATGTTTATAAAATTTAAACAGATTTTCTACTATTTGTTTGGTTATTGACCCCTCCCCCAAAAAAACATTATCGACTATTTTAATTATAGCCCATTAACCATATGAATTTTTAAGTTAATGGTTCATTTGAGTAAAATAAACCTACACATAAAAAAAAATGGTCCAACAATAAAAGTTCCATCTCCATTTTCTTTTTTATCTCTCCCTCGTACTTGCATGTAATGCTTCGTTGATTTTTCCTCTTTATGACCAATTATGGTTTCGCATAATTATACTAATATTATACATTACTATAATATATGAAATCTTAATTAAACTCTTGAAATCTTTATGGCCAATTTACTAATATTATACTAATAACTCTCATACATCTCTTGATCATCTTATACTAATATTATACACTCATTAATTTGGACTTCTTCACATTTTTTTTTCCTCCTCCTTTAACGTACGACATGTCCACTACAAGAAATAGGCTGATTTGCGAGGACAATATTCCTCTAAAATCTGTCGCAACCAGGCTATAGCGATCATTTAGCGAGGAAACTCGTTTTATGCAATCTTCTTGTTGATTCTCGATAAATAGCCGATAATATCGAGGAAATAGCAAGTAAAAATTTGCGAGGAATATGCGAGGAATTAGAAAGGCAAATTTTGAGAGGAATTAGCGAGGATATTATTTTCGAGGAAATAGCGAGGATATTATTTTCGAGGAATTAGCGAGGAAAATATTTACGAGGAATTAGCGAGGATTAAAGTTTACGAGGAATTAGCGAGCAAATTATTTGGCGAGGAATTAGCGAGGATATTATTTTCGAGGAATTAGCGAGGAAAATATTTGTGAGGAATTAGCGAGGAAACACGGAAAATAATATTTTAAATATTTTAAAAATAATGCTTTAATTTTGTTGTTTAATTAAATTAAACAAAACAAAAAATATTGAATAAAAACGAAATTATAATTCTAAACTGATCATATAAACCAAATTAAAAGTCAAAGTACAATTGAAAATATTAAAAACATTAAGTCTAAGTTCTACATCATATATAAACATTAAACGAAGTAGAAATATAAAGATCATTAGTTCGCGGGAGGAGGGGGAAAGTGCTGACTCACAATACCACTCGATACTCCAAAGATGACTTGAGTTGCGCCATCTCGCATCCTACGCGAATTTTTCGTTCACAAGTTGCATCTACATCATACGCCCATCTCGTTCACGAGCCGTTCGACCATTTCGGGAACGATCGACATATGAAGAAGAGCTCGCATAGATCTGAGTCGAACTCTTACTGCAAGTAAGGGCGTCCCTTTTTAGTTTTCGGCATTTCTGCATGGAGATAAAATAAAGTTATATTTGGAAAAATTTATATGAATGAAGAAATACTAATCACAGTCTTACTAACCTCAGGGCAGGCGTTAATCTCATGTGGCAGGTCATAGAACATGAACTGCGACACTCTCACCCTCAGAAAGTTGGGTTAACAGCTCAGACTTCTTCACCTCGACATTCTCGATAATCTGAAATCGTTTGTCTTGGATTTGACCGGTTTTCTTATTGGTGTGTGTAACACGCATAAGTCAAGTGGTCGGTGGTACACCCCTCCTCCGCTATTAAAAAAAAAAAAACCCAGTATGTAGTAACTTAAAAAGTTAGATACGAAAATAACATCTAAATATAATACATACTATAGCACGACATCAAATGTCTCGAACGTTGTTATGAGCATTCCGTATCCCCACGTCACTCAAGCGGTTCTTTGAGTTCGGTGGAGACCTTGTAACAGATCTGAGCTCGATGCAGTATGAATCCAAGCCGACATCCTCGTTTAGATCAGGCGGTTTTTCCTCCTCTTTTCCAACACTTCTTCCATTTGTGCATATGATTTTTGAAATGATCCTTGCATTGAATCGAACTCAGCTCTCACCATCTCCGTATGAGATTCATGCCAGTTATGCGATTGCTACAAAAAATAATGAAAATGGTCATTGATTAGATTAAAACAAACATCATTTTCAGAATTAAATACTTACCGCAAAAGATGTAAACCATGATTCCTTCTCATCGAAGGCATTTTCCTGCGTCGGATATGGATTCGCGTATGCGACATGTTGTAGATCGTTCTTTTGATGGCCTTACTATGTCGAAACCTTGTAAGATAGGCTCGATAGTTTGATGTCGTAGAAAATAAAAACTTAATGAAAAAATTATATTAGAAATGGTTGTGTACCAATGTGTTCCGGAGGTCTTCTAGGATGAAGGATCGGAAGAACTTCTCTTCTGGCTGGCTGTGCCTAATGTTGATGTTCATACGAGCCGGAGTTGCGACTCGGCAGCGAGGATGTCCACTAGAGCGTCTTGCAGCACCTTGTTGTGACTAAAATCATTGTCGAAGACCTAGACACAAAAAAAAAGTGTTACAGTTTCAAATATCAATAAAACATAATTCATAATCAAACACTAAAATTCGTAATCAAACACAATCATTTAATTAATAACTAATGAATCACAAATCAAATACGAAGTCTTAATCTAAAATTTATCAAACTAATATTTTCGTGTACATTTTATTAAATCCATATTAGTACACCAAAACACTAATTAAAATCCTTTTTATTCCTAACAAAATCTTAATTAACATAAAATAAATATATCAAATTAATCTAATTAAATCCATAAATAATTAAACTATTTACTAAATTTCCATCAAACAATCCTAACTACCATAAGCATAACACATAATCGAAATCAAACCCAAATCATATATTTACACAATTTATCATAATCTAATCACAAATTATTATCTAATCACTAATCCAAAATTCCCAATTCCTAATCAAACTCACATAATACAATTATAAAATCAAATATCCTAATCAAACCCTAATCAAACTCAATTATAAAATTCCAAAATTCCTAATCAAATTCCTAATCAAACACTAAATCAAATATCCTAACAATAATACAAACTTTAAATCTAACCTAATTGAAACTAACTTACATGGCGAGAGATTGGTGAGGGCGAGCGAGAGAGACGGCGGGGCGGAGGCGCGGCACTGGGTAGTCACGGTGGAGGCGCGGCGAGAGAGGCAGTGGGGCGAGTGGCGAGGCAGCGAGGTGAGATCCGGCGAGAGAAGGAGAGGTGATGGCGGCGAGAGATGGCGCGAGGTGAGATCCGGCGAGGCGAGAGCGGCGAGGGAGCGGTGTGTTCCGGCGAGACGGCCAGCGAGGGAGGCGAGAAGACAGCGTTAAGCTGGATGAAGAAAGGATTATCGATTAGGTCTTATATTGCTACCGAGGAAAATATTCCTCGCTATTCTCTCGAAATTAAGTTTTCCTCTAAAAATTCGCTAAATAAAAATATTATTCATCTTTCCTCGCAAATCTCTTAATAAATTTGCCTCTAAAATTAAATCGCTAAATTTTCTCGAAAGTCGTCCCATTTAATATCGACGACTTTGCGAGAAAATCTAGTTTCCTCAAATTTGTCGAAATAACATCTATTTTTAAAAAAATATTCATATATAATTAATAATTATATTAATATAGGAAAAATATACACAATATTGGTTACAAATTAGTCATAGAGTTTAATTTTATTCATTACTTAAAAATAGGATTACACAAATATGAAAAACACATTAATTTATTGCAACACCATAAAAACACACTAATAATTATAGATTTTAAGTTTTAAAATAAACATTGAATCAATTATCGATTTCGTCTTCTAAATCAGAACGATCCAATTTTCTCTGCATCAATGCAATTTTCTTGAAATCATTTGGACTTTGGGTTTCATCGAATAATCCGGTTGGATATAATTTTCTTTTATACACCTTGTCTACATTTTCAACCGTGATGTTTAGAAAACATTCTTTTTAAAAACCTACAAACAAACCTATAATGAATGAAATTAAAGTTCATACGAAATAATTTTTGATATTTTTTAAATACATTAAACCAAATTTAAACAGTTATATTAACTTACCTTCATGTCTGAACACTCTAACTTTTATGTCATTTCCATAAGTGGAGAAAACTTTGTGATGAATGCTGGCACCAATAGTTCCAGTAGGATCCTTTAATGTGGTCATCATATCCCCTAACCAAATTTTTTAAATACATTAAACCAAATTTAAACAGTTATATTAACTTACCTTCTGTAATACGAACACAGCTCTAACTTTTATGTCATTTCCATAAGTGGAGAAAACTTTGTGATGAATGCTGGCACCAATAGTTCCAGTAGGATCCTTTAATGTGGTCATCATATCCCTAACCCATTAGTTCGATTTTATCATTACGACAACCTACAAAAAAATAACAAAATTTTCCATAAAATGTGATATTAAAAATTATGAATAATTAATAAAATTAAAATATATTTTTTTACCTTATGAATCTTTCCCCAATTTTTGGTTCCATCAAATATTTCTTTTATCGGGGTCCAAATAGGAAAATCTTTCGAATTTGTTGTAACATCGCTACAGGAAAATAATTATATTTAGTAATTTTATTTAAACATATAGAACAAATTCAAAAACATTTCAATTTTTTAACCTTAACATCTTTTATTGCGGTTATCCATGGTTCCACTAAAAATCATTGTCTCCTCCATTGCCGTAATGCGTTAATCACCTCTGTGTAGGGAGTGATTCTCAGGTTGTTAATTGTGGAAGGGTGTTTGTCTTCTTCTTCCGCCACTTGAATCTTTTGAGGGATCCGGAATTAAAGGACTTCCACGAACTTTCTCCGGATATGTTGGTTGTTATGAGGCGACATCGTTCTGAAAATTGTTCTTCCTCAGCAGCCCTCTCCGCATCCCAACCCGCTCACCGTCTGGAGTTCGGACATCGTTAAGTCCACGTCTGGTAATTTTTCTATCTCAACTTCTTCGGACGAAAAATTCGACATTATCGATAAAATCAAGAAAATTTAGAAAGAAATTATTTAAGAAAATTTGGCTATTGCTATATCATCACTCAAACTTAAGAGAGTTGTATTTATAGGAAAACATAATTTTTTCGACAATTTAGCGAGGAATGTGTATTTGTTTTCATCCATGTAACGTCTCATTGGAAAGGTCATATTAGGTTTCCTCATTGTTATGCAAATATTTAAAGTTGCGACAAATTAGCGAAAAATAGCGACGAAACAAGTTGTCGCTAAGTCCTCGGAAAGCGACGCAGTTACATGCATACGCGTTTTCGAGACAAATTATGTGTCCATATTTTCTCAAATTTAAATTGTTTTCGACAATTTAGCGAGGAATTTCGCTAAATTGTTTATATTTCCTCGCAAATTAGCGACAATTTAGTTTTCCTCTCAAAAGTCCTCGCTATCTGGCCATTTTCTTGTAGTGGTCTACCCTCGTCGCCTCCAACACCAACCAGCCACCGCAAGAGAATATTCATCGAGCGTTGTTATCATTAGTAAATAGACTATTAACTAGTTTACTTAGTTTTTTTCTCCTCCAATGTAGACTCATGAGACTAACTCTTATTAATAATAATAAAATAAGTTAATATTTTAAAATTATATTTCTTAAAGAAATAAAATAAAATAAACACTAATATAAAAACATATAAAATATAATATTATTTGCTAAAACAAATTATTACCTTATGAATTGTATTTTCATGTGAATGACCATAAATTTGATTTTTAAATTTTTATTTAAAAAAGATATTATTTTAACTAAATAATTAATTAGTAACTTAAATATGTAGATTTCAATTATTTATACAATAATATACTATTGAAATATTTAGAAATATTTATTTAATTTGTTAATTTTCATCAAAATATTATATATATCTTATTCCGCATATAACGCCGAAATTATCTAATTATAACTTATTTGGTAAAAGGCAGCCGACCGAAGAACGAAACTAAAATCTACCAAAGAAAATATAAGCCTATATATAAAAACGATCAAAGTGTTACACGATAATTTACCAAAAAGATATAGATATAATCCAAAAAGAATTTGAAACTCCACAGTGTAAATAAAATATTTATGGAAGAAATGGTTGTTATAAGAATAAAATATGCATTCTTCTAAAAGTTTACAATTTGAACTTTGAAGTGAAACATAATGGAAAAAAGAATCCACCAATTATGCTGAAAAAAAAAACAGTTAACAAACTTTAAAATTGCATCATGTTAGGTATGTGTTACCTTACAAGATTGTGAGAATTAGTGTCGTTGTGATGTCAGAATCCAAATTCAAACTCGCATAATGTATGTTTTTAAATTAAAAAACGAGGCTTTTCAATTCAATCAAAAACAATAGTTAACAGTATTATTGTTTTGGGATAAACGGTAAATACTACTTAAGAAATCAGTCGCAAAGAGCTCTTCCTAATTCTTGTTGATGGGATCTCTTAATTCTTTGATTACTCATGAGTGGTTTTTAATTAGTCAACAAGTTATACAATACATTCTGTTGAGCTTAAATTCAATTGATGATACGTCGGGCAATTACAACAAACTACAAGCTTGTGTTTCTTAGAAACAAGGTGATTTTTCTCTAGTTTCAATGGTAAGGAACATACAAATTGAACAAGTGGGAACACAAGCTCGAAGATAAAAAAAACTTATAAATGATAAAGGATAGACCATCGTATTAGCCATGGTTTGCCCAAGCCTCTTAAGTGGTTTTTGGTCAGGATCATCTTAAGTGGCTATCTCTTCCATCTAAAAGGGGGAAAAAAAAGATTATATAAAACTGAATTAAGGGAAAAAGACTACTGATTGGATAACCTGATTTCATCTCCTCTAACAATTTAACTTATTGTATGTACAAACTTATAAGTCTCTACATCAACTTACTCAACGATGTTTTAAGCGACTTTTTTTCCAAATGGTTAGTATTTCTGTTAGTATTTTTGACGGGGATATATATTCATTTCTAAGTGATATGTTCAAAAATATAAATTTTTTTGGACATTCAAACTTTTCCACCGATTAAGACTATTATAGGTCGCCAAAAGTATATTAACTCGAATAAAAGAATACTACCAGAGATACAACAATACATAGTGTCATTAAAATAGTCTAAAGTATGAATTGTGGTGTCCTAATTTATGTGGAATTGAGCCATCCAAATTCGAAATTCTTTGGGGTAACCATTCCTTTCCAGATCAAAAAGCAAAAAGATTCTTCAAAAGGAAAAGTATATTACAACTTATTTTGCTTGTTAAATAGTAGGTTTCACGGGTTTTTCGTGGAGAGAGTAGAGAGAACAAGTGTATTCACTTTATAGAAAACTCTAACTAACTCTAGTTGGATTGAACCCACAAGTAAAAACTCAAAACTATGGCCTATTTAAGAAACATCCTTTAACAAGTGTCTTGTAATACTGTTGCTAGCCCTCGGCCAGATTCAAAACATATCAACAAAATTTTCTTAAACTTTAGTTCAAAAGTAAATGTGCTTTAGAAAACTAGCTATTATGTAAAATATTGTCCATAAGATGAGGTCGGAGGAGGGGGGAAGACAAATGTCATCGTAGAAAGTTACAGACGTGATGCCTGGTTGTAAAGTACTTAGTATATTTTTTTAAAAAGTTTTAATTCGACACGATCAATTATGTTGACAAAAGAATAATATGATCGATATTCGATTATAATTAAGATATAAAAAAATACACAAGAAAGACGTATTTAATTTTGACATCTACCTAAAATATAGGCTTTTATGTGATAGTTAACTTTACGTACATGTTCAAAACTACCAAGAAGTGATCTTGATAAAGTTGGCATTATAAAGATTGTGAACGTGATCTCACCGTCTAAGACAAATTCAACCTTGTCACCCTAAAAACATGTAACATGAGATCAGTACTATACCGAATCTTCTTGAGATAAATTGATTGTTTACACGATCACAATTTTGTCCATTAACCTTGTGACCAGTCTAAAACCCCAAAAATAAAATAAAAATAAAATATCCTTTATTTTGACCAGAAAACCCAATCTGTGGTTTTGCCCACTATCTCCCCCTTCTCTTTTCCTCTTTCCCTCATATATATATATCATGTTGAGCATATACATCATCATTCACATACACAAGCCAATGGGTGTGAGGTGGATAGTGGTGGTGGCTATCTTGGCTCACACGGCGTCTGCCGCCGTGAGAGAATATGATTGGGAGGTTGAGTACAAGTTATGGTGGCCGGACTGTAAAGAAGGCGCCGTCATGACCGTCAACGGTCAGTTTCCTGGCCCCACCATACAAGCCGTCACGGGAGACACCATCGTCGTCCATCTCACCAACAAACTCACCACCGAAGGCCTTGTCATCCATTGGCATGGAATCCGTCAGGTTTTTTTTTTTTTTTTTAAAATTAATTTACCACAATCTTGAACCGAAATCCAATCTAATCATAGATCTATATTATTGCGAATATTTTTAAACACTAGAGGAATGTTTATAACGATGGATACACTAAGAGTCATCACTCCCATATGAACTCGATCAGATCTTATATTTTCTTCTGCTTATTTTGTTTTTTTTCTCTATCCATAAGCATCAATAATTGTGTCCATTGTATAAAGTATTATTGATTGGTTTGTCGTTAGATGATAAAAGAAGAAAGAAAATGGGTGAGTTGCAGAAATAATAGACTTAGTAGCACATGCCATGCATGACAACTTGGTCTCTTCTCGATGCAATCACTACATTTACGACGTTGGTTTTTTCAAAGACTCTATTTATTGTCCCTTAAAAATATAACAACAGTTACTCCATAGACTCTAAAAATATAACAACAGCTATTTTTTTTTCTCTGTAAAATTCACTACTCTGAATCTTACCTTTTTTGCATGCATAATTGAGTCTAATGTTGGTAGATTAAGATAAAATTAGTTTAGTGAATTAATTAATTGTGTTTTGTGAACATAGTTGGGAACTCCATGGGCAGATGGAGCAGCAGGAGTTACTCAATGTGCCATTAACCCTGGAGAGACTTTTACCTACAATTTCACTGTTGAGAAGGTAACTTTTTTTTCCCCTTATTGTAAAAAACTATATACTCCAAATAACGATTTTGGGAACAAATGATACGGTGCAGCCGGGAACACACTTCTACCATGGACACTACGGCATGCAGAGATCAGCTGGGCTCTACGGATCGCTGATTGTCGACGTGGCTAAAGGACAGAGAGAGAGGTTGAGATACGATGGAGAGTTTAATCTTTTACTAAGTGACTGGTGGCATGAGCCTATTTCCTCCCAAGAACTCGGTCTTTCTTCCAAACCTATGCGCTGGATCGGTGAAGCTCAGGTTTATATCTTTACTGTTTTCATTTACTAAGACAATTTCATTTTATTACTTACTTTTCAAGATTTGAAAATTTCTTTTTAAAAGTAGGTCCATTTTTCTTTTCAATAGTGGAGAGATTGATTGAGATAAAGAACAATAATACAGCTGGAATTTGGTTTCTATATTTCTTTTTTAAGTAAATTCTTCGAATGTGAAAATGTCATCTTTCCTTTTATGTGATATAACATTGGCTGGCCACTAAAAAAAGAGTAAGGAATTATACATTTTCCTTCGATTAATCTAATATTTGTTTTGCTGAAAAATTTGAAGAGCATATTGATAAATGGGAGGGGACAATTCAATTGTTCATTGGCGGCACAGTTTAGCAACACATCATTACCAATGTGCACGTTTAAAGAAGGTGACCAGTGCGCACCACAGAAACTCCACGTGGAACCTAACAAGACTTACCGAATCAGACTCGCCAGCACCACCGCACTTGCCTCCCTCAACTTGGCTGTTCAGGTTTTACTTATTTTCATTTTATTTCTCTATTTTCATTATTTATTAAAAATTTCTCAAATAAAAACAATACCAAACTTAAAAGTATTCGTATGAAGAAATCTACCAGAAAATAATAATACCAAAACATAAAATATGATCTATTTCTATATGTTGACAAAATAATTTAATGATTTTTCATTATGGGTCATGAGTCTTTTGGCAATTACATGCCCGACGCTTTTTTTCTAGCTGGAAGTCAATAAAGATGGCCAATTAGTCTATAATCACCAACAAAAGTAGTAACATAGTGGGGAGTTTTCTTCGTTTAAAAACTAAAAGCAACAGAAAATTAAAAAGAATGATGGGCCATCCTATACTCTTTTGATAGTATAAGACTACTTACAATGGGGTCGTTGAATACGATGATTCAACTATTGAATCACTGCAGTGGTAAAAATTTGGTGTGTTGAATCTAACGTGGATTCACAAGTGTTGAATAGATAAAACACGTTGAATCGCAATGAGAAGAGACAAATGCTTCCATTTGATTGGCTCAAAAATTTATTAAAATATAAAAAAAATAACTAAAATCTGATTGGCTGTTATGATTTTGTGTGTTTTTTTTGTTATCCTTATCAAACTCAATTATTAGATTATCAACAAATTTATATTTTATTTTTATACCAAAATTCATCATTTTCCAAATTCTATAAATAGAGACTTATTTCATTTAATTTAGACCCAGAAAAAAATTTCATCTTTTTATGAGATGGATTCTAATAATAATTTTTCAAACACCCAAAATTTTTCTAATGACCCTTTTAACTATCAAAATCCTAATAATTACCAATTTCAAAACCAATCTTCCAATAAATCGCAAAATATATCAATCTGAGGCAAATGAGTCTAGTACACCACAACCATTTTCGACTGAGGTGCTATATGTATTTGCAAATTATGTACGTGGTAGATCCCAATTGATTAATTCAAATATACATCACGAATTGTAAATAGATCTAGTCAAACACATATGAAAAAAATTCGAAATGTTTCGTGGTTAATATGTTTTTTAAGTTGTAATTTAAGAGTTTTATGGTTTGTGAGTGTAATATTGTACTAATTAAGTTATGTGTGTTTTAATAAAAGTTAAGTGTGTTTTAATAAAATTATATGTTTTAATAAAAATGTGGGGTATGGTATTGAATTTTATTAAACAAAATTATTGTAGTGTATAAAAGTAAAATGAGTATTATATGGAAGAGTGAGAAAATGATGTGGATAAAAAAAATAGTATGTTGAATGATCAAATCATTGTAGATAGTCTAAAAAAATAATGAATGGTGATGGAACCACACGTTGCCATACAGTTTCGATAGTATATTTGTTACTATTATTTTTCTTATAATTGTTCAGCACGTTATTCGAAACCTTAGACTGGAAAGTTGATGGAGTAGGACCACACTGCAAGTATGGTGTAAAATTTTGACACCACAAATTCATATATGTATTGAGATGTGTGCATGTTAAACCTTCCGTTTGGGAGTGTGATTCTTCGTAGAGTGGTCTCAATCAGTTAGTACTTAGATGGTCTTAATGTTAAAACTAACCTTACTTTAGACTTTGACACCGAACTCATGTCCACTTCATTATTGCTATGGGAAAAAAAAATACTGTTATCCGGCTATTCCGTGTATAGATATTTTATTTAAGTGAAACTTTTGTTTTATAGTTTTAGTAGCCACCTTAATATCAATTTGTGGAGTCTTACGGTAGCAAAATAAATGAAGAAAAATAGAAAAATTAAAGGGATAACTATCATTTCTATTATCAAATTTTTTTTCATCATTTTAAAAATTTTAATATTAAAAATTAAAATATGTATATTACCAATTAATTCTTTATGTTAGTATCAACAGTCTAAGCATTCGGTTTCATACACGTATAATTCATGTGGTAGACAAAAATAAAAACTAACAAAAAGAAGAATAAAAAAAAATTTCTTAAGTTGTGTTTATATGGGCCTATTACAAGGCCTAATTCTAAGTATTAGTCCAATAATACCAACTACAACCATTTTTATTCGAAAAATGTCAAAAAAAAATTCTCTAACTTTAAAAAGTTTGCTGAAAAAGTTTTAACTTTACCTCTGAGAAATTAATTTGCTAACTTTTGTTGATTTTTCATTTTAATCGTTATTTTTGTTGACTTTCCATTTTTTAATTGCAAACTTTTGTTGTTTTTGCAAAATAAGTCACGTCGTTAGTTGAATGACGGAACAAATAAATTGGATTATATTTTTATTAAAATTCTCTGTTAAACTACAAAACAATAGCGTTTTGACTAAAAAATAAAATACAAAAAAGAGATTTGAACCCCTTACTTCTTGGATAAATCTATCAAAACATTACCAAAAACATTACCAGCAAAAGTTAACAATTAAAATGAAAAGTGAACAATGAAAAATTATTTTATCTGAAACAAAATTGGGCTTTTCTCAGCATTTTTTAAAGTTAGAATTTTTTTGACATTTTTTTCATTTTTATTCACTTTTCTCGAAACTCATTGGAAAAATAACGTTTAAATCACACGTGTGCGGAATTTTACACGTGCAGGGACACAAGCTAGTGGTGGTAGAAGCTGACGGCAACTACATTACGCCGTTTACCACCGACGATATCGACATATACTCCGGCGAGAGCTACTCCGTCCTTCTCACCACCGATCAAGACCCAACACAAAACTACTATATCTCAGTCGGCGTCCGCGGCCGGAAACCAAACACACCTCAGGCACTCACTATTTTAAATTACGTAACTGCCCCTGCTCTAAAATTTCCTTCTTCTCCTCCGCCGGTGACTCCACGGTGGGACGATTTCGATCGGAGCAAAAATTTCTCGAAGAAGATCTTCTCAGCGATGGGATCACCATCGCCGCCGAAGAAAAACAAAAAACGTTTGATTCTCCTCAACACTCAGAATCTAATCGACGGATACACGAAATGGGCGATCAACAACGTCTCTCTGATGTCTCCGGCAACGCCGTATCTCGGATCGGTTAAATACAATTTGAAACTCGGATTCAACCGGAAACCGCCGCCGAAGAATTACCGGTCCGATTACGACATAATGAATCCACCGCCGTTCCCTAACACCACTACAGGTAACGGGATTTACGTTTTTCCGTTTAATGTAACGGTCGACGTGATTCTCCAAAACGCAAACGTTTTAAAAGGTGTAGTCAGTGAGATACATCCGTGGCATCTTCACGGTCACGATTTCTGGGTTTTGGGTTACGGTGAAGGGAAATTTAAACCGGGGATTGATGAGAAGACTTATAATTTGAAGAATCCGCCGTTACGGAACACGGCGGTTTTGTATCCGTTTGGATGGACGGCGTTAAGATTCGTAACGGATAATCCTGGGGTTTGGTTTTTTCATTGTCATATTGAACCGCATTTGCATATGGGTATGGGTGTGGTTTTTGCGGAGGGAGTAAACCGGATTGGTAACATACCTGATGAGGCGTTGGGTTGTGGTTTAACCAAACAATTCCTCATGAACCGGCACAGGCGTTAGTAAGAGTAATTATTGTCTCGTGGCAGTATTTTGAGTGTGTGCTTTTGTTTTGGTTTTGTTCTACTGTTCTGTATTTGTAAACCGAAGATTGGTTTATGTTGTTGGTATAGTTGGTTAGTCGGTTATAGTAAACTCTGATCTGGATTGGTTTAACAGGCCATTTCGTCTTTCTGATCAAGAAGGGTATTGGAAACATATTTATCAGTGGAATGGGAGTATTGGACAAATCGAAACAAAATCAAATTTAGTTACACTAAACCAAAAAACTCAAGGTTCAAACTATATACAAAAGGGATAAATTAGCAAAATCTTTCTTCATGTGATTAATATTTTATAGTAACTGTGTGATAAAAGAAAAGGTATTGCTATTTTTTAGTTTTATATTTGTATGAAAATGTACAAAAATTATATTCTTTGGGTTGGAAATTATTGCAATTGCTATTTGAAAAGCTATTTATCAAAAATAATATATACTTGTTCAAATACAATATTATATTAATACTTTTGAGTTCATATGTTAGTATGAAAGATTTAGATATATAAACAAATTGTAGATAATACATGAGTATTTAGTCATGAAGTATGAAGATTTTGCTAGATTTCAGAACAGCTGTGGTGTTAATTATATGCAATAACTTTAATTTCTAAGTGCTATCTTTTATTTGATTCCCCTTTATTATTATACTATTAGTTTTTTTAATTTATTTATTAGACTTATTCTTAAGAAAATTGAATTGAATCTAAACCAAAATTATGAACAACTCCCCATAGAGGCTTTACATTGTCAGGCAAGGCTTGGGCCTTGTAATAAGACAATGAGGTTATAAAACAATTTACGAGTGGTCGTTAGTTGGTTAAGGTGTACAATAGAGAGTTGCATATTTTTCACATTACTATATTACTAATAAAGTATATAACCCATACATAACAGGAAAACGACGAGAGTTCCAATAATTGTGGAGTAGCCGACAAAAAAATCCCGGGAGACACGTTTCAGACAGTTTATAGAATCATTGCTGGCGACGAAACGTGCCTGCGTGGCACTTGTGTACTTTCCTATTGGTCATAGGGTTATATTCATTGCACCTCTTCTTCCACATTTTCGCAAACAAAACATTATATTATCAAGATAAATAAGAAAACATCATGCTGGTATTGTTTCTCTTTGATTTGAAATAGGTTTACTCCGTATAATTAATAGTTGTACTATATACCGTATCTCATTTGAACTTAAATTAAATATGATGTGTAGATAACTTGTTGACATTTCTGAAGGATAACCATAAAATAAATGAACATATGACCTGTTTCATTGCCAACTCGCTCATCTTAGCACTTTGACCGTTATACAAACAGTTAGATGATAATATATCATCAATAATTAAGGGTCAACCTTTCATTGATTTATTAACTAATTTATATAACATCTTGCAATGAGAAACCGACAATTTATAGATGCCACTTGTTACTTGTTAGTATGGCGCCAAGATTATGAAATCTCAAATTGAAGCTCCTCGACTGCAAATTACTAATTTCACGTTAAAGGAATAATTGATTAAAACCCCTGAGAAGTTATCGTGAGTTCCATTTATAAAATAAAAATAATTAATTTAGCATAGAAAAACAGATACGTTAGAAAGGATTGGTTTAAACAGATTTTTTAAACACCATATTATCTATCACCTTTATTTTTTGGCTTTTTGAAATGGTGATTTAGTTAATTAATGGATAATAAAAATTTCGTTCTTTTTGTTATCTTTTTTTTTATGCTTTTTCTTTTATTTAAGTTTTAAAACAAAAACGTTTTTTATGGAACCATTGATTTTATATTAAAATACATTTATGGAATGCTTAAAGGGAAAATGGAAAAATATATGTAGACAATGATGCTAGTCAAAATCTGTTGGTCAATATTCGGAGCCAACATCCATAGGGATTAAGGGATTGATTGTATATAAGATATCATAAATACATAGAGAAAGAAAATACAAATTTTCACTTTTTTTAACACAAAATACTTAAACTATATATATGAAACTTTTCATTTATAGTAGTATGAGCTTGTGCAATATAAAAGACTGTTATATCTAGCATATATTTTTATGCGAAACCATTAACATGAAAATATGTTGGTGAAATCTAAATAATATAAAAAATTTAGACTGATATTCTAAAGTCATCAAGCATATTTTATTGGTTTATTCTTTAGTTCAATGCAGTAAGGATAATAAATGACATATGTTCTCTCAATTGTTTTTTGTTGCTCACATAGAGTTTTTGTTTTAAATTAAAACTATCATTAAATATAGGTAGTGTAGTCTAGTGGTTTGAGCTAGTGTGTTTTAGACATGAATCAATGGACTGAGATTGACTATTTTGATAGTGCCATCATTGATCATTGTGTTACCGCTCGGCTTTTGATCATTGTGTTACCACTCGGCTTCGAACCCGTATATTATATCTTATTAATAAAACCCGTATATTATACAAATTTCATACAGAAATCCCTTTTTAAAGTAATTTTTTAATGCTTTTACATGTTTAATATGAAATCAAGCTGGAAATTTGATAATTCTGTATCTCACCATAAATATGAGCTATTTAAAGGAATCTCTTAAACAATTATATCTAAATAACTTAATAAATTGAAATATATGTATCATAATAAAAATACATAATTAATTAGTGAGTGCTGGCAACATTTTTTTCCCTCTTTTTCTCTTCTATGCCAGCCTTTTTATTTATTACTATGATATTTTATATTCTCTCAATATTAAATGGTGTTTCAGCCAAAAAATTGTTTCATTTTAAATGATGTTTTCAGTTGAAATACAAGATTAATTAATTTTGTAGTTTTATGACAATATGTATTTTTAAATTTGTTTATCATTGGTTGAATTGTGTTTAGGTAAATAATAATAAATATTTTAATTTAGAAAATTAAAAGATGAAATATTTTTTTAATATGTGTGTAAAAAACTTAACAATTTTTTTTTTAATACAAGAGAATAATTTTTTATAAATCATTGCACGCGATAAGTTTCTAGTATATATGGATTGCACGAGTAGTTAGAACTATAAGAATCTCAACTGATGTCCATTGTGAAAAATATTTTATAGATTGATACAAGAGAATTAGTATAATATAATAAATAAATTGATTGGTAATACTTACTATTTTACTAAAAGGTTTTTATTTGAATTATTTTTTTTAAAGTAATATTTTAAAAGTGATCTAATTTGTTTAGACCGATATGTTTAGGTACAATTTCCCAGTAAAATAAATGCGTCGATACATTGCCAATAAATTTAAAATTTAGAAATACGCGCCATATTATTAATTTAAAACTATTATTTAAACATCTTATACAAGATCTCGTAAAAAACATGTTACACGCTACAATTTTATAACGCAAAAACATTAACTCTTCGCGCGTAAAAAACTATATCTATATTTGGTACTTGATTCTTAAAAATTTTAAAATAGGCGCTATATTTATTTATAGAAATTATCATTTAAACATGTTGAAAATTTCTTTTACGCGCTTAAAAATATATATATAGTAGGTATTTTACGTTTATATTGGACACAATCATATATTCCATTATAAGTTTAGGCAAAAATCATCGGCTTATAACCAAATAAAGTTTTTTGAAAAGAACTATCTAATGTTGTAGCGCGAAACTATTATTTTAGCGCTTTAAAACTATCTACATTTGGTATTTGATTTTTTGCAGTTGACCACAATTATATTTTCATATTTATCATAATAAGTTTAGGCGGAAATTATCATTTTATGAGCAAGTTAATTTTTTTTTTGAAAAAATAACTATATATTTAAATAAAAAAATCTGGACTATAAATGGAATGAAACTCAGGGAAGATAAATATGAGAATTTTACTATATACTTACAACAAGTAATGTGCCGTTTAGCATGAGATTTTAGAGGCCTATACCACCCTTTCACAGTCTCTTCTTATTTAATGCTCACAATACATATAGATACACAAACATTCATACATATATGTCTCTCTATCTCTTTCTCTCTCTGAGGGTCCCAATAGCTTCTTTGGTTTGAATTTGGTGGCCGAAGCAACACAAAGGTCTCAAGAGTTTTCTGGGTAAATTCTCTTCTCCCTTCGTTTCTGTTTCTTTTTTGCCTTTACGTATCTTGTCTCCTTGCAAAATCATTTTTAACAATCTATCATGATTGTTTTTTTTTGACTTGTTGCGTTTGGTCTCTGTGATATCTTGTCAGATGGGTTCCATTTTCACCTTTACAAGATCAATTATTTCCATAGGACAAGAACTGAATTTGTTTTTTTGTTTTTTTTTTTCTGTCCGGAGAAAATGCATTAAACACTTCAAAAGTCGATGTTTTATAATCAAAGGAAAGATTCGATGTTTTAATTGTATAATCATTACATGATAGATCCTTACTCTTGTCTGTGTATCTGTGTTTCCTTCTCTAAATTCGTTTCCTATAGTATGTATTTAATCTCTTGGTAGTATATTGCGGTGTGAATCATAACTAATTGAATTGAGTCTTTCTAAACCTTTATATCCATATGAATCTTATTTCACAAGTTAGATCTCTCCATATTTTCACTGAAAGTCTCTGTTTTTTTTTTTTTTTGTGTGGTTGCTAAGAGTTTTAATTTAGATTTCGATTAATATGGCTTTACTATATGATGATTATGAAATCTCATTCTTAAAGTGAACAATAGTTGATGCCATTATTTGCAGATTTTATGGATATGTATAGCAACAATAGAGGGCTTTTTCGGGGTTTAGTTTGTAGCCCGGTGCCTCCATTTACCGAGGGAGATGTGTGTTCTGATTCGCATAATGCTTTGTGCGACGATCTGAGTAGTGATGAAGAAATGGAAATAGAGGAGCTCGAGAAGAAGATCTGGAGAGACAAACAGCGTTTAAAGCGGCTCAAGGAAATGGCGAAGATCGGGATAGGAAAAAGATTGTTGAAGCAGCATGATGATGATTTTCCACAGCATTCGAGTAAGAGAACCATGTACAAGGCACAAGATGGGATCTTGAAGTACATGTCTAAGACAATGGAGCGTTATAAAGCTCAAGGTTTCGTTTACGGGATCGTATTAGAGAACGGGAAAACGGTAACGGGATCTTCTGACAATCTCCGTGAATGGTGGAAAGACAAAGTGAGGTTTGATAGGAACGGACCAGCTGCTATAATGAAGCACCAAAGGGAGATCAATCCTTCTGATGGAAGTGATTTAGGGTCTGAGGTTGGGGATTGTACTGCGCATAAGTTGCTTGAGCTTCAAGATACAACTCTTGGTGCTCTTTTGTCAGCGTTGATGCCTCATTGCAAGCCTCCTCAGAGGCGTTTTCCGCTGGATAAAGGCGTGACGCCGCCTTGGTGGCCAACAGGAAAAGAAGATTGGTGGGATCAACTGTCTTTACCTGAGGATTGTCGAGGACTTCCTCCTCCTTACAAGAAGCCTCACGATCTCAAGAAGCTGTGGAAAGTTGGTGTATTGATTGGTGTAATCAGACATATGGCTTCTGACATTAGCAACATACCGAATCTCGTGAGACGGTCTAGAAGTTTGCAGGAGAAAATGACTTCAAGAGAAGGCGCTTTATGGCTCGCTGCTCTTAACCGAGAAAAGGCTGTTGTTGATCAAATACATAACCCTTTTACGTTCTCTAGAGAAAACAACAACACTTGTAACTTTCTTGTTCCCGGAACCAGCGACACGGATGTTCTGTTTCCTGAATCTGCAAATTATGATGTTGAAGGGATTGGTGGATCTCATCGGTTCAATCCGCAGTACCCTGACGTTGACAACAACTTCAACAGTGTTTACAAGAGGAAGTTTGAAGGAGATTTGGGGATATCAATGCATCCAACACTCCTAACATGTGAGAACAGTCTCTGTCCTTATAGCCAACCACAGATGGGATTTCATGACAGGACCTTAAGAGAAAATCACCAAATGACTTGTCCTTATAAAGTCACTTCCTTTTACCAACCCACTAAACCCTATGGTATGCCCGGTTTAATGGTTCCTTGTCCGGATTATAACCGGATGCAGCAACAGGTTCAGAGCATTCAAGACAACTTTAATCCACCCAACAATATCTACAGACCAAAAGCTGAACAAAGAGGAGGCAACAACGATGGCTTGCTTGAGGATCTGAGTCCTTCTCCTTTGATGCTGAATCATAATCCTGGTTTAGTTTTACCTACTGACTTCAATGGCGATGCGGAACAAGTAGGAATGGAGAACAATCTACAGAATCAAGGGCAAGGCTTGCCCACATCTTGGATTCAGTAAAGAAAGCCTATTGAGTTTTTTTTTTTTATATTTTCTAGTCTATAGCTTTGTTTCTTGCTTATTCTCTCATCGAACACAGTTTTTGATCTCTCCACTTTATAGCCTTTGTAGCCATGGAGAAGATTAGGTTTCATAATAAGTTAATAACCATTCAAAGTACATTTCGTTATTGATTTGAAGAGCCTCTCTTATTTGACAAGAAGCGTAGAAGATGCTTTATTTGTTTAGAGATGTGTATTTTACTATTTTGTGTTCGGCTTGGGCTTCTAGCGAAGAAAGGGTTTGTAGACAGGCCCAGGTCCTAAGTTCCCGGTTGTTGTGATAATAATTACATTTTTCTATATATGATATTCATTATTTTTTTACTATGTCTTTTTATAGGAAATTTTTTTCTATAAATAACAGATTTTTATGTTAAAATTGTTCTTATGTTTTTATTTTAAAAATATTGACTAATTTTAAGAGATACTTCTTCCACATAAAACCCAGGTTAAGAACAAAATTTCAAATAAATTGGTCAAATTAACTATATGTTTTAAATTGATATTAATATTTGAATAATTTTAGGTTCTATCGAATAATATTATTACTTTATTTTTATTAAAATTGATTTTTAATAAATTTTAAGAGATATTTCTATATAAATCACATATTAAAAAAAATCAAATAAAAAGTTAATTTAACTATATGCCGGAAAAAAACTATATACTATTTTAAAATTAATTTTTTCAAGTGATATTCAATATATATTAATATCATGAAATCAAATTTAAGGTAAGGACCAAAATTCAAATTAGACATTATTTTATTAAACTCTGCTTATTTATTTTTAATTGGTTATATAAAATACATTCGTTTTATTGTTATCATTCACTATAAAAGCTTGTATATCCCTCATCTTCAAATTCTTATTTTTCGTTTTCAAGATTTCTCTATTCAATAACTTTTTGGCTATGTCATTCAAAGTTTCCATAGACCAAAATATTGACTTTCGTAATTCTATTAAACCTTCCATTTTAGGCTCCTCCAATTTGTTTGCCGTAGTGGACACGAATGGAAAGTTTAATACATTATCGACAAAATCATAAATACTCATTGAATCAAAATTTCTCACAGAATCTCTAAATGATATTATTGCCGATGATATTCATGCAATCACGTCCTAATCTCCAAGTATGCACTTTCTGTATTTATAACAAATTAAAAAAACAAATAAATAAAATAACACTCGTCGAGAAGGGACCAATCAAAAGATTTTAAAATTCGGTAATTTACTCCAAATCCTTGACTGTCACAAAAATCAAAACATTCGTTTTCTGAGCTTCAACATTTCTGATTCAAGAAAATGGCCGTCGAGAAACCACAAGAAATGACCGGCGAAATCAACTCCGGCGGATTCGTAACCAACAAAGACGTCCACCACAGTACAAAGCATCCATCGATAGACACAAACGATAGTTCTTCGAGCCGATACTCCGTCGATTCTCAGAAACCGAGAATCGGACCACCGCCTGGGACTTACGTCATCGAAATCCGTAAGGAGCAGATTTACCGCGTTCCTCCGCCGGAAAATGCTCACCGTTACGAGTACCTCTCTCGCCGGAAAACAAAACAATCGAATTGCCGGCGGTGTTTCTGTTATTTCCTCGCTGCTTTACTTATCCTTCTCTTCCTCGCAGCGCTCGTAGTCGGAGTCCTCTTCCTCGTTTATCTTCCGCATAAGCCACGATTCTCCGTGAGTGACGTCTCCGTCGCCGGAATCAATCTGACGTCATCGTCTCCAATCTCTCCGGTGATCGGAGTTAAGTTGCGATCTCAGAACGTTAACGGCAAACTCGGTTTAATCTACGGTTTAGGGAATGAAGCTGAGGTTTTTTACGACGGAATCAAACTTGGTAACAGCGAGTTCACGGCGTTTAAGCAGCCGGCGAATAATGTGACGGTGATTGTGACGGTGTTAAAGGAGTCGAGTATTCAGTTAACGAGCTCGAGTCGTAAAGAGTTAACGGAATCGCAGAAGAAAGGAAAAGTGCCATTTGGAATTAAAATTAAAGCGCCGGTTAAGTTTAAGATTGGCGCCGTTACGACGTGGACGATGACCGTTACGGTGGATTGCAAAATAACACTGGATAAACTAACGGCATCAGCAACTGTGATAACGGAAAATTGCAATACGGGCTTGAGCCTGTTGTGAATTATGAGCTAGTTTTGTTTTATGCCTTGATGATGTGATATGTTTATGAGCATTTCAGATTTTGGTTCGGTTCATGATATTTTTTAGTTTGCTTAATTCAATATAACTTTTTGAACGAAAATTGAAATTTGCTCCGTTCGAAATGAAAGTTTGATTTTTTGTTCTACATTTGGAAAATGAAATACAATATACTGAAATTAATATAAAAAACAACTAAAATTAGTATAAAATCTAAGTGAAATCCCCTATATATTATTTGGGAAGTACATTTGTAAATAAACATTAAAAAGTGTTAATATTTACATCATATTCCCATTATTTCAAAGAACAAATTTTAATCTTTCATTAAAGGTATTTTAGTCATTAGTTATTATATGATTATTTAATTAATTAATTATAATTTTTATTTTAATTAATTAATTTATTTTAAATTTTTTGAAAAGTAGTTAAAAATAGATTTTATGAAGATTTTGTTGATTTAATTAAACACAATAATTAAATTAAATTAAATGTTGATTTAATTTTCAAAAATAAGAGATTTTATATAGATTGCGATTTTTTTTAGAAACTTTTAAATAAGAATTTATGTAGATTGTCAATTTTTTTTTTAACTTCTTTCTAGATTATAATTTTCGTTTAATTAATTAATTCATTTTAAATTTTTTGAAAATTAGTTAAAAATATATTTTGTGAAGATTTTGTTGATTTAATTAAACACACGACTTAAAATAAATTAAGAGTTGATTTAATTTTCTAAAAATAAAAAATTTGATGTAGATAGCGATTTTTTTTAGAATGTTAATGTTAATGTTAATTTCTCTTTATAATATCGACTCTATTAATATATTTTTAGTAGATTTAAAAATGTTAGTTCATATCTGATTTACAATATTGACAATTTAACATAACAATGTAACATTGTAATTTAATTTTTAAATCTATTTAAATTGTAAAATTTGGTAATTTAAACAGAACAAAATATAATTAAAATTCAAATAAAAAATATCCAGAAATTTTCTGCTGTAAACAATATATATCGCAATATCCAATATCGCTAATAGATATATTATCTTTCAACAAAAAAAAATATTATACGAAATCAATTTTAGAATATCCTAGGTTATTATATTCCAAAAATCTTAATTAATATCTTACAATGTCGCAATCTTTCAAAACTTTACTTTTTTCTTCGGTTAAATCAAAGAAAATATCCTGATTTTATGTATAATTTTTTCAATGTAAAATTTTCAATATCGCCGAAGCATAAAAATTGGTTTTATATTTCGATTACAAAACGCTTACGGATATTACAAAGATTCGATATTATAAAACCAGATATAATTTTCGAAGTTTTAAAAATTATAATTTTATAAGGCATCAAAATCTACATCTAAGCCCTAAAACAAAAGTTTTTAAACGGTTTTTTTACCTCAAGTGCGCAACGCTACGGGTTACTCTTCTCGAATTAGCACCACTAGTTGAGGCTAAAGAAGCTTGTGAAGATCTGTTTTCCGTTGAGTCTCCGTGACTCCTATGTTGTCTTCTTCTCTTGGATTTTGGAGCTGTGGCTTGCGTCTCGTTTCCCTCCTCATCATTCATTGCTTCTTCAACAGCTTCTGCTTTTGTAATCTTACCCAAAGGCCATGGCTTGCCACAACCAGAGCAACGTTTATCATCCTGCAATTTCAATGTGATCAGAAAGAAAAGTACTAATGAAGTCAAACTCAAATCCCATTGGGGTTGAGGAAAATCTAAGGAAGCTCTGTGTGGTGTGTACCCTTTGAGATAACAATTTTTTGAGGCAGTACTTGTGTATCCGAACAGCGCAACCTTCGTTTGGACACACATCTGCCTGGAAAGTTGGATACGATTGTCAGAAAACAAAACATCAGATATGAAATCAGCAGCGAATATTTATCATCACTGAATTATGCAGACCTTCACTCCAGCTTCATTGCAGACCTCACAGGAAGGAACATCATTGTTCCTGAACCAACTGCGCAGGTCAAGAAGAGATCTTATACCAAGTCCGATGTTGCCCTCTCTTGTGCGGCACAGCCATTTGTCCCTTGCAAGTTCATCGAGAGTTTTTTCCTTTTGTGACATTGAAAAGTTCTTGAATGCAGCAGGGACTTGCTGTTGACTGCTGCTGGCTTCACTTGATATCTGAGATATTACCACAAGATCTGTCAACTGTAACAAAGACACTAAATTTATATAGTCCAACAAATGAATAGCAATAATAAAATTTGGTAATATAGGAAAGATCCCAATTAGTTGTCTTCATCAAACAGGCAGACAAGAATTTGAGATTAGTTTTCCATAGTGATCCAACAATCATAACCGGGGATGAAACATTTGATATCATACAAGAAGAATATAACTCAGAGTGCATGATTTGATCAACAAGACTACAAGCGACAAAGGTAACTATCGTTTCAGATTATATCATACAGAACAGAGTTCTCTCTAGCGACTCTGTAAGATAGTAGCAGTTTTGAAGTCACCATGATCAATATATTGAACAGTGGATATGAATGGTTACTTTTGTCAGTAGAAGAAGAGGCAAAATATACAGAAGTCAGGGACTATGATTGACCTGATTCTCCAATCGGATATTGAGGGCATCGAAGCTCGATATGCAACCTTGAGCAGCTTCATCCTGTGCAATTGCTTCTATCTGCCAGAAGTTAAAGTCATCAGTGTCGCAGAAAAGTAGCACAGATATCCACTTTACATAACCCAAAATCATCTGAGTGCACACATAGCAAGAAAAGAGAATGACAAAGCAGACTTATATATGTGATATAACTCGTAGCATTAATCTCGTAAAAAAGGAGATAAAACTCTAACAGAACATAAGCTAGACAAAAAAAAGTCCGAATGTGACTTACAATGCCTTTAAAGAATGCAATCTGCGGCACAGAATATTTTGTCCCCAGTTTGGATTGGTCATCAGACACATTATTAACCACTCCATAACAAACTTGACCATCATACTGATCTCTACAAGCCTTCAACTCAAAGTGAACATATGAAAGTTCCTTGTTTATCTCAAGAAGGTACTTGTCAAATATCTTTTTAACGGTTCCTGCAGCAAGAAGAACAAAGAATATAATCAACACAATGCTCCATGGATCCTTTAACATTCAACATTACGATAACCAGTAACTCAATTCCGAATCAATTTTATTTCCTCAAACTTAGTATTGCCAACTCATTCAACATCATGCTTAAACCTAAGACCTGTTACCATCGTATCGAAAAACTAAAACTAGCTAAACAATCACAGGAATTCAATATTCAAGCAAATCCCACAGAGGGTAAGAAACTAATAATGCCCAGGATTACGTCGTCGAGGCAACAAATATACAGCAATTATATAGCGGCTGATCAAATTGGGTAAAACTTCCGTAAATTACAGATTTTGATTCAATAAAAATTCAATCCGGCGCAAACCCACAAAAGTTACTTTGATAGTCGTCCGAATCAGAGGAAAGACCGACCTGGGTTTCGTCCGGTAACGCCGGTGAAGATTGAATGAAATTCTCTCTCCTTGAGAGGACCTCGTGAAATTAAAGCCTGAATTAGCGTATGGTGCTTCCAGCTTAGCGATACCATCTTCAGACCCCTCGCAATTTCACCGTATGGAAATAGTTGGGGTTTTAGAATCACGTGAACCCTAGGGATTTCTGTGAATTAGGGGTTTTTCTTTTTGGGAGAGAGAGAGAGATGGCGGGAAGCGAATCGACTCGATGACGTAATAAAATAAATTTTGACAGCTAATTTTTAATACAGCTTTAATTTTTTTTCTGAAACACCAAAGTCCCTTTTGCGCTTGTTATTGTGGTATTGTAAAGTGGTCCTAAATTAAGGAAAATTAGCAAATCTGACAATGAAATGTATTGGAATTGCAAAAATGACTTAAAAGGAATTGCCCAAAAGCAAAACTATATTTAAGTGTAATGACACCATTACAGGTTACAGCATAATGAAAAAGTAGATTGAAAATTATGTGTCACATGACTCACATCAGTTAAAATATTTGGTTCATTCATTTATACTATTTTGATTACAAGCTTGTTTCTTAGGATAATAAAATGTTTTAAAACTTAGTTGAAACCATGTGTTACAAAAACTGTTATGAACGGATAATAACGTAATTTTGAAAAAGAAGAGGAAAAAAAAAGTAGAAGTTATACATGAAAATGACCACCTGCTCTACATTTAAAGGGGAGAGAGAGAAGAACATAGGAATAGGAATGGGAAAGGTCAGAAGAAGATGACAAAAAATCCACTGTACCTTTGTTTTTTCCATGTACGTAAGCAAAGCAGCATTTACTATTTTGTTTTTACACATTTGGTTTTTGCAGGCCAGTGAGATATTACGTACAAACCAATTTGTAATCTTGTCACTCTTTAAAAGTTTAAAGATATTCCATAAATGAAACTAACACTTTCAAGTTTCAACTGATACCATCCACAATGGTATTACTTATTAGATAGATACAGAACCGTGTCTCGCTTTAAAAGGATCAAATGCTGAGATACTCTTCTCCACAAAAAATTATTCTCAGATAATCTTTTTCTACCCGAAAATCAGGTAAAAGACCAAATAACTTATTTACAGATCCAACCATAGATCCATCCCCAAAACCGAATTCAATCGGATTACCCACCCGATTCGACTTAGTTCTCTCACCAATCCCAGCCATGGCTGAAATTACGATTCTCACTCTTCTTCTCTCGACAGTCACTCACGAAGCGTAGTAGTCATCTTCCTCCTCCTTATGAATCAGTTTTCCATGGTCATTGTTCGGATTCGCCGCGAGCCCTCCTACGGAAGAGAACCCAGTCTCGTTACCTACGGATGAGATCCCAATCTCGTCAGCCGCAGAGCTTACCCTTGAAAAATCGAATCTTTCCGATTTGGGTATTGCAGAAAGTGGCGATTTTGGTGTAAATGGTGGTACTTCCGTGGAAGCCGTTGGTGGTGTTGCTGAAGATGGAGATTCAGAGATTGCTTCAATTGAAGCTTCTGACGATGGATCCGCTGTAGAAAACGGGGATTCTGAGAAGGAATGCAATTGGATCAGCTTATTCCAGATGCATCACTTAGCCGAGTCGAAAATGCTCGTATTCAACCTTTTGTTCTAGATGAACTTAAGGAGGCTTTTGAGCTTAATGATACAGCCCTGCTGAATTGCCTCCAGTGAGGATCTTCATCTCTCTATTTTTGATTTTTTTTTTTTTAATTTTCTTCCTCTCAAGTGTTGATATCTAATTCTGTTGGTACTGAAATTGAATTAGAAAATGGACTCTGTGATGCTAGTCTAATCTCCTGTATAAGTTGAATTACTTCCAAGTAAATTGTGATGATTGAGCTATGTAAGAAAATATGTGATCTTCGGTTTCTGCTTTCAGGCAGAGAAGGGAGCTCCTACCATTGTGTCAATATCAAAAACTGAGTCAAAAGACAAGGACAGGAAGCATAGAAAACATAGAGACAAGAACAAGGAGAAAGATAGGGAACATAAGAAAGACAAGGATAAAGACAAGGATCGAGACAGAAAGAAGGAAAGAAGTGGACACCATGTTGGTGCCTTTCTTTCCTACGAATATCTTAATGGCAAAGTGTTTCTCCATTTCTTTGAGCTGGGATACGTTTTTGGAGATTGAATGTGTCCATTGTTCAATTCATCAAAGTTAGCAGCTCCTTGCCGTCTAGTTTTATATATTGGATTCTCAAATTCTATAGAAGTTACATGGTACACTATCACTCAACTTTCAGAAAAGGAAAAACAATGGGGATGAAGATCTTGATGACGTCAGAGGCAGAAAAATAGTAAGGTAATGTATTAATTGTAATGCAGGAATCTCCATTTTAGTGAACCTGAATTTGGATGTTTTTGTTTGCTCGCACAGTGGCGTTAGAGAAGTTGTTCCTTAGCTAATTTTATTTTAGTGTCTGAATGGTTGGCAATGTTTCTATATGATGTAGATTTGTCTCATTTAATAGCAATGACTTGATTTTGGCATTGGAGGTTTTATCTCTAAATAAATAAAAAATATATTGTGGGGAAAGGAGGGACGAAGCAACAAAAGTTTGCCGGGAAGAATCACACTTGTATTATAATTTGATTTGGTGGCAAGCTTTGTACATTTTGTTATAAACAAGTTATGAAATTTATCCATTCTAGTGACTATTTAAATAGAAACGTTTTGAGCTACAGAGTGGGTAAAATCACATGAAATTCACACGTAATTGGTTTCAATCAAATACATTTTGTTATAATTGGTTTCAATCAAATACATAATTTAAAAGAACACAAACATATTTGTTCACAAAAAAAAAAAGAGAACACAAACAAATTTTCTATGGTTTAACTAGAATTTTCTCCGGTTTAACTAGAATTTTTCAGAGATCTTGAGAAAGTCACCTGAGATCTTGAAAAAATCATCCGAGATCACCGTTACAAGTAGAATTCTCGACGATTTAACTAGAATTATCTCAGAGATCTTGAGAAGACCATCTGAGATCTTGAAAATATCATCTGAGATCATCGGTACAACTAGAATTCTTGCCGGTACAACTAAAATTTTCTCAGAAATCTTGAAAAGGTCATATGAAATCTTGAAAAGGTCATCTGATATCTTCAAACAATTGTCTTTGGTCATGGGATGTTGGTGCTCAAGTTCACATTAGCCTGTGACTTTGATTTGTATGAAATATAATTGGTTTCAATCAAAATACATAATTTAAAAAGAACACAAACATATTTGTTGAACAAGAAAAAAAAGAACACAAACAAATTTAAGTATGAGTGGATTGTTCACAGTGCTCTATGTGTCTTACCTTTAGATTTTGGTACAATCATATTCTTATTTTTGTTTAATTTGTTTTAAAAATATTTTCTAACGATTTTTCAATTTTATTAACCAAAAATATATATTTTTAGAAAAATTAATATTTTAACATTTAATAAACATGCATGTCATAATTACCAATACAAAAAAAAATGTAATTTTTTTTTTAAAATTAGTTGGTTTCAATCAACATCTTACAACATCTACTATATACTCTTATGGTTACTTTGTGAATTTTCACAAGCTATTTATGCAAAGCATTTATACAACATAATTTGATACATATAATTATATAAATATGTTTTGAATGTAAATCAAGTGACTATAATCGTAAGTTCAACTAAAAAAAATATTTAAATGACGGTTTTACTATTTATATCGTAAATCATAAAAAAATTTAACTACTCATTTTTGGGTCAACTGATAACTTAGAGCCGTCATTTGGTACAACTATCATATTTATTCAATATTTTATTACAAATTACGGTTCTAAACACAGTAAAATAATATTATTTTACAAAAAACGGCGTCATGTGGACATCGAAAAAATATTATTTTAAAAATGACGGCGCCATGTGGACAGAACTATATTATTATTTTATAAATAACGGCGCCATGTGGACGTTATATTAATAATGTACCGGATAAAATTTTAGTTGTACCGGCTAAAATTCCAGTTGTACATGCGCGAATTCTAGTTATACCGACGAAAATTCTAGTTGTACCGACAAAATTTTTTGTTGTACCGACAAGATTCTAGTTGTACCGTCGAAAATTCTAGTTAAACCGTCGAGAATTCTAGTTGTACCGTCGAGAATTCTAGTCAAACCAGAGAGAATTCTAGTTGTACCGACGTAAATACTGGTTATACCGACGTAAATACTGGTTATACCGACGTAAATACTGGTTGTACCGACGTAACGTAAATACTAGTTGTACCGACGTAAATACTAATTGTACCGACGGTAATACTAGTTGTACCGACGTAGATACTAGTTGTACCGACGTAAATACTAGTTGTACCGTCGGTAATACTAGTTGTACTGACGTAAATACTAGTTGTACTGACGAAAATATTAGTTGTACCGGTATAAATACTAGTTGTACCGACGGTAATACTAGTTGTACCGACGGTAATACTAGTTGTATCGACGTAAATACTAGTTGTACCGACGGTAATACTAATTGTATCGACGTAAATACTAGTTGTACCGACAGTAATACTAATTGTACCGACGTAAATACTAGTTGTACCGATTTAAATACTAGTTATACACAAATTAATATTGTTATTTCTCTCCTTTTATTTTATTTTATTATGTTTAAAATATTGTTATTTTAATGAGATTTCATTAAGGGTAATATGGAATTTTCATAAAAGAAGAAGGAGAGGAGATTATGTAGAATAGGAAAGATTATATGATAATAAATTTTTAGGTTTAAGACCATCTTAGCATTTGATCCCTGAGTTATCAACTCCAAATCTTTATATATATAGAGGAATTTCACTAAAAAGATATGGATATTTTGTAAAATTGTTAGAATTTCCAACAAAATAATATTTGGAAGAGAAGATAGATTAATATTACTAGTCATTTAATACCATAATAAAGAACAACATCTTAAACAACATAAATACTTAAAGAACGGCATAAGCATAGCAAACAAAGTGGAGAATGGCTTTTTTTTTTTTTTTTTCAGTTTTTACAGCATGATATATAGCTCTAAATTTACAGTTTTACATATATTTTTCAAATCTATATTTTTTTTTTTTGTTATAGAAAAATAAAAACCTATAACCATAAATTTACGTATAAAATTCTACAGATAAAATTATAAATCTACAGCCACAACTAATCCAGTCCGTAATATTCAACAACCAATTTACTGTTGCAAGAGTCTCATATACAGAGGTGTTTATATTCACAATGTTAAACACATGGTTTACTTGAACCAATTTCATAACCAATAACTGTAATTCATCATTGTGTATGTGTTTTTCAAGATCCGAGTGATTTTCTTTTATTTTTTAAAAAGGTATAAACTTAGTTTTGTAAATAAACCTTTTATCAAAAAAATATATAAAAAACTTTCCACAAACTATTTGGCTATTTGCCATATATATACTAAAGTATTTGATTCTATAAATACTCTTTAGATTCCATGTAACAACATGTAATCATCCGTTATTCACCAAATTATTTCAGTATTTTTCCCCTTTTATCAATAAGAAAAATAGAAAACGTAAGGTGTGGTACGACATCGAAACGAAAGGAAAAAATAAAATCCAAAAAATAAAAAAGGAGAGAAAAAGTGGGTCCTACCTAATACTCTTCTTCGCGTCTGCGACTTTATAATATTGCGGTGTGTAGGTTTTTCGTTAACCACCAAAACAAACCCTTTACTCCGCTTCTTCGTCTTTCCTCAAAATCTCTCTCTCTCTCTCTCACTTTCTCGCTAGCTGCTCTGTGTAGGGTTTCTTTCGTGGTCTCTCGTCTTCACTACAACGACTACAGGTATATGTTTTTTTCCCCTCAAAAATCGTTCAATGTGTGTTACTACGATCTTCGATTTTTAACTTCCATGCATGATTACTGTTCGATTTCTTTGGTTTTTGAGTTTTTTTCACTTTTTTTTTATATTTCTTCTCTGTAAGTGTTTACCTGTCTTCTTCGTCGTCTTATTTGCTGTAAAACGCCCTAAACTCGTGATTTCGTGCTTTTTTTTTTGTTGTTGTTTCATGTTCGTAGCAGTGTTTGTTCATGTTGTATTTCACTGGAATTTTCTGTAAAACTTCGGAATCTCACTGCTGGAATTTTTTTCTTTTTTTTTGTTGTCTTCTCTCTAATCTTTATCTGTTGAGCAATCTGGAAAAATAAATGTTGTTGGCGCGTGTTTATTCTTTTACTAGAAAATTTGGTTTGAATTTTCCCGAGAAAAATCATCTGGGTTTCTTTTGTTGTTTTGTGTTCTTTGTCTCTACCTTCATTATTTTAATTCGCTTTTTCAAAAGATCTCTCTCTTCTCTGGTTTCACCCACACTCGCTTTTTAGGTCACCTTTTTTTATATTTTTTGGTCATATATATATCTCCATGTGCACGTACATCTCTTTCTTCGTCACCATTTTTTTTTATGTCATATCTTCATTCTGCTTGTTTGAGGTGTCCTGGTTGATCTAAGATGGGTTTTATTTCTTTTTTTTTTTTGTTTTCTTTTGAGAAATCTGAGTCTTGTTTGTGATGGTATAATGGGTTTGCTGACGAATCTGTTCTTTGGATCTGTAGATTTCATCTCTATTGCTCTGTTAAACTATGGGTTGATCAGTGTTTTTGCGTGAATGCTCGTTTTTGCCATTTTCTGTTTTCTTTTTCTCCTGGAGCATGTTTTATCTGCTGTGATGAAATTAATGGTTTTAAGTAAATGTGTGACGATTGCTTTGTTGTTTTTTTTCATGATTAAAACTTGAATCCATGGTTTACAGTAATCCTTTGCTCCATTGGCTTAAATTTCGGGTCTGAGTTATTTCTCGAGCATCTTATTAGTTTTCTTACTCAATATTTGTGATAAATCTGGCTTGAACACACTGTTATTTTATTTTTTATTTTTTTTTGCCCTGTGGATATTTGTAGCGTTTGCTATTCCATTGCCATAAACAAATAATTTTTGGTGCTGTTTTTTTTTCTGACTTTCTAATTTTTTGGTACTCTAGAGATGGATTCTAATGAACCGAATAGGAGTGGCATAAAGCAAGAGGCAGGGTTACCACCTCCTCCACCTGTCGTTCCAACAAATGTTGTCCCTGAAAAGTTTGTGAAAAAGAACATTCTTCTCCCAATGGCTCGGCCTAGTGGCAGCGGGTCCAAAGGACAGCCGATTCGTCTTCAGACTAATCACTTTGGAGTCGAGTTCAACAAACCAAACGGTCACTTCTTTCACTACAGTGTATGTCTATTGTGTCCTTTAATAATCCTATTTCTATCACTGTTTTTCCTGTTTTATCTCTAGGATTAATAATAATGTGCGGATTTGTCTCTTTAAATTTGGATACAGGTTGCTATCTCATATGAAGATGGCCATCCAGTGGAGGCTAAAGGTATCGGCAGAAAGATTCTTGACAAAGTTGAGGAGACCTATCGAAGTGATTTGGGTGACAAATACTTTGCTTATGATGGCGAGAAGACTCTCTTCACTGTTGGTGCTCTTCCCAGCAACAAACTTGACTTCTCTGTTGTTCTTGAAGACATATCTTCTAGCAGGTGTGAAATTTGAATTCTTTTGATTCTTTTTATTGATTCCTTTTCTTCAAAGTCTATAATACTTTGATATCCTCTTTATCTCCAGAAATAACGCTGGAAATGATACAAATGACGCGGATAGGAAAAGATCAAGGCGTTCCAACCAATCTAAGAAATTCATGGTTGAGATAAGTTATGCTGCAAAGATCCCCATGCAGGCTATTGCAAGCGCTCTTCAAGGGAAGGAGACAGTGTTAGAATATTATTATTCTTATAAGGTGATATATGTCACATATGTGTATATTTGCAATCATAAAAGTTAGGCGTGAAAGTTAGGCGTGCCTTTAATTTTTATGGGTGATGTTTTATATAATGGGATGACTCATTATCATTATTTAATGTATTAATGTAATGATTCATATAACAAAAACATTAACTACTCGTAAAGGCATATACATATACATGTATGTAAAGAGTTGCAAATGAGATATGAGTTTATATAAGTGTGTAGACATATGAAAGATAAAATATACAGAAGATTATTAATAGGTCAAAATCTTTTGATTCTTGCTCCATCAAAAAAGGAATCGATTATAGTAAAAGATCAAAAGGAGGAAAAATCAAATTGAGAAACTTAATCCACAAAGCCAAACAAGCATGGATCAAGGTTAGTCTTTCTTCTTCTATAAGAAAGAGTTTATGGTTGAATTAATCAAATCTAGATGATCTTGGGTTTTAGATTTCATCTTATAGAAATCATCAAAATTAACATTTGGTATCATAGCTAAAACTAGATTTATTTAATTCACCATAATTGAGTACTTAAAGATTCATCTCCTTAAAATCGTTGTAAAGATCGCATGTTTTTAGTTTCATAAATTCTTGTATGGTGATCGAATGAATTTATTTAAACTGGAAGTTAGTGGATCATGTGTTTTTTTTTCTGTTTTGTATGGAGAATTACATTTCTAGAATATTAAGTATACATAGTGTCGTTTATATATATTTAAAGAGAAATAAATTATTGTTGAAGAATGGTGGAATTCAATTACGTGTATAGAATATTTCAAACGACACTATCTTCATCTTCCAGCTAAAAATTCTAGGATCATTAAAGATAGATTTGTGTATGTTTTATATACACGTATCTTACGAGTATATATGTATTAAAACATTTTTTTTTTTCGATCATAAAAGAAACGATTATGCATAGAAATCGATTATGTTGAATATGTTGCATACATAAAACCGTTTGCTTAATCAACATGTTTCACTATGTAAAGATTTCATTAATGTTAGTGCATGTGATCCTTAAGAGCATGGATCGATCGTAAGTGTATGAAACATTTTTTTTTATTTTTTTTATTTTATGTAAAAGCATAATTAAGTTTGTAATCGTTAATAATAATGGTTTTATATTAATAACTTATGTTAAGTGTTGTTATAGTGGAGTTTCTGTAAGGAAGAAAAGAATTATCTTCTATTAAAGAAAGTTAGTGGTGTTTTCCTTTTAGTTTATGTAGAAAAGGATACACACAATTATAGAAACCACTAATTAAAGTGACGTAAAGAAAAATACACTACATAATTTAATTGCTTGTATAAACGTAAGTAGCCTGAGAATGCATAAAATGTTGCATTACATACTTACGTTTATAAGTAAATGCTTCCGCTGTGATTTCATAAATGGAATAATTGTGTTATGAAATATTAACGCAATATAAATATATATTTTTCTTTACGCACTAAAGATTTTAATATTTGATTATATGTACCATGTTAGTCACCAAAGTGGTCTTGTTACATATTAATTAAATATTAAAATAATAAAATTGATTAATTGATCATGATTAAATTGATGCTAAAATGACATAAAAGTTTAATTGATCAAATATTTATTATTTATATTCTTGGAGATCACCCAAAGGTGGATCATTGAATATAATTAATAAAATGTAAAGAATTAATCAATTCTACTATAATTAATATATATGCTTGCCCAAAGGTAGCATATATATTTAATCTATGTATGATTTGATTAATTGTAAAAGTACAAATTTAGGCATCGATAAAAGATATATGAGTTTAAATATTGCCCAAAGGTTGTTTGAACTCATATTTAAAATTTAAAATATATAAAATATGAATCTGAATTAAAGTCTCAAAGCACTAACGAGTACGTATGTATAAATGTTGCAGCTTCATCAAATGTAGCATCCGCTAATTGTCACGTTCAATGGGTTGAATTATGGTGAATGGTCCGAACAGATCCGGCTGTCTGGGTGTAATGGGATTAGACCGTGCCATAATATCAAATGAAAAGCCCCAGCCATAACAGTTGATAGCTGAAAGTGACAAGACTCGTTATGAGAATTGGGAGCGATCTAACCGCTAAGTTTGAACTTAATGAGAATGTCGATGGAAAGTATTAAGCCATCAATGCCTAAGCAGAAAATGCAATGGAATTTTTGGAAAAGATCAAAGAGTGTTCCCACTCGGATTTAGCTGATAAGTCAATCGTAGGAAGCCTAATGAATGAGCTAACTTTAAAAAGTATGATTGGACTCAGCCAATCCATGATCATATAACCCACATGTCAAACTTGGCGCAAAGTTATGACCTTGGGAATGGAAGTGCATGACAGCTTCGGTCCAGTTCATCATGAACTCCTTGCCTAATGAGTTTAGCCCAGGTGAACTATAACACCATCAAAGACAAATGGAACTATAAGGAATTAAAGGCTATGCTCTCAAGAGGAAGGAGATTAAAGATGATGAAGGAGCAAGTTGCCAATCTCGTAGTCTTAACGCACCAGCAGCAGCAAAGGAACACCAAATGCAAAGGTCAAAGGAAAGGGAAAATCTTTCATCAAAGGACCTGAAAGACAAATCAAGAAGGAAATAAAGTGTTTCTTTTGAAGAAAATGGGACACTTTAAGAAAGATTGTCGAAAAGAAAGGCGTGGTTCGAAAAGAAAGGTAAACATTACAGTTTTGTTTGCTCGAATTGAACCTAATAGTTAATAATACTTGGTGGTTAGATTCTGGTGCTACTACTCATGTGTCTCATATTAAAGGGATTCAGTTCGATCCAGCCCATAAGAGGAGCTGAAAGATTGTTCATGGGAAACAGAATGAAGGCATTAATTGAAGGCATTGAGACTTATAGATTGATCGACACTGGCTGTCATGTAGATCTTGAAAGTTGTCTCTATGTACCTGAATGTGCTAGAAATCTTGTTTCCATAAGTAGATTGACAACTTGTTTTAATTTTAAGATTGGACATGGTGTTTTTTCTTTGTGAATAATTACTTTTATGGTAGTGGTACTTTGTTTGATTCACTTTATAGATTCAATCTTGATGCAAAGTTTTCTGAATCCTTATTTAATATTGAAAGTCAATTCTTCCTCAATTGGATTTTAGTGATTTAAACGTGTGTATGACTGCATTAAAGGAAAGCGGACTAAACACATTGTAAAGAAATCAGCCACAAGAAGCACTCGGCTTCTTGAGATAATTCACAGATATGTGGCCCTTTGCGCTCTTGGAGTGGTGAAAAATACTTTATCACCTTTATTGATGATTACTCACGTTATGGATATATCATTTACTTGCGAAAAGTCTCAATCGTAAATGTCTAGAGATATTCATAGGCAGTGGAAAGCATTAGATAGAAAAGTAAAGATAGTGAGATCGGATAGAGGTGGTGAGTTTTATGGAAAATTCACGAAAGTGGACAATGTCCACGTCCATTTGCAAAGTTACTTGAAGGTAAAGGCATTTGTGCGATACACAATGCACAGTGCTCTCAGCCAGAATGGCGTTCGAAAGGCGTGTCGTACATTAATGGATATGGTTAGAAGCATGTTAAGCAATTGTTCATTACCCATTTCCTTGTGGATATATGCATTAAGAACTGCAACATATGTGTTAAACCGGGTTCCTAGTAAGGCAGTTCTAAGACACCTTTTGAGCTGTGGACGGGAAGGAAACCTAGTCTAAAGCATTTTGTCTGAGGTTGTCCAGCAGAAGTTAAGTTATATAATCCACATGAAAAGAAACTTGATTCAAGGACTGTCGTGGATTTTTCATTGGTATCCTGAAAAATCAAAAGGGTATACATTTATTGTCGAACCATAGTATGAGAATAGTTGAGATGGGAAAGCTAGGTTCATTGAAAATATAGAAACTAGTGGGAGTGGTAAACCAAGAAAAGTGGATATTCAAGAAGTCCAAATTAAGGTTCTTCCACATTGCACAATGTAGTTGTACTAATGTACATGATATTGTCAAGCCTAAATGAAAATAATGTTAATGAACTGTCACAATTCAAGAGAGAATAGTGAACCACAAGTAAATTTAAGGCGATCTATAAGGAAAGAAGATCTGCCATTCCAAGTGATTATGTGGTCTATGCTATTGAAAGTGAATGTGATTTAAGCCTTACGAAGATCCGATCTCATTCAAAAGCCATGAAAAGTGATAGTTCTGAAAATTGGTTGATTGCCGCTAAAGAAGAAATGAAATCTATGGGTGATAATAAAGTTTGGGACTTAGTAGAGTTGCCTAATGGTTTTAGAACAGTTGGTTCTAAATGGATCTTTAAGACAAAACGCAACTCGAAGGTAACATTGAAAGGTCTGAGGCTCGCCTTGTTCTAAAGTTTCACCAAAGGATGGCATCGACTATAAAGAGACTTTCTCTCCAGTTTCAAAGAAAGATTCTCTAAGGATTGTTTTGGCTTTGGTAGCTCATTATAATCTAGAGCTTCCAAATGGATGTAAAGACCGCCTTTCTAAATGGAGAACTTGAGGAAGAAGTATATATGGACCAACCTGAAGGGTTTGTGGCCACAGGAAATGAAAATCTGGTGTGTAAGCTGAGAAAATCAATATATGGACTAAAACAAGCTTCTAGACAGTGGTATTTTAAGTTTAATGATATTATCATGTCATACGGTTTTGTAGAAATCATCGTTGATCGGGGTATCTACTATAAAGTCAGTGGGAGTAAGTTTATAGTTTTGGTCTTATATGTTGATGATATTTTGCTTGCTGCAAATGACATGGGAATAATATATGATATAAAGAAATATCTCTCTAAAAACTTTGAAATGAAAGATATGGGTGAGGCATCTTATGTGATCGGAATATAAATCTTTCGAGATAGATCACAAGGATTGTTAAGTTTTTCTCAGAAAGGATATATCAATAAAATCTTAGAGAGATATAGAATGGAACAATGCTCTATAGGGATAGCTCCAATTTAGAAGGGAGATAAATTCAGCGAAATGCAATGTCCTAAAAATGAATTGGAGCGTAAGGAAATGAAAAAGGTTCCATATGCATCAGTGGTTGGGAGTTTGAACTATGTTCAGACATGTACACGACCATATATCAGTTTTGCTGTTGGTATGCTGGGTCGGTATCAAAGTAATCCCGGAATGGACCACTGGAAAGCTGCAAAGAAAGTTCTCAGGTACTTGCAAGGCACCAAAGACCACATGCTTACATATAGAAGAACTGATCATCTCGAGATCATTGGATATTCAGATTCAGATTATGCTGGATGCGTTGATAGCAGAAAATCGACGTTTGGCTATCTGTTTCTATTAGCTGAGGGAGCAGTATCATGGAAAAGTGGAAAGCAGTCTATCATTGCCACTTCCACTATGGAGGCCGAATTCGTGGCATGCTTTGAGGCTACGGTTCATGCATTGTGGTTGCGGAATTTTATCTCGGGGCTTAGGATTGTCGACTCTGTAGAGAGGCCGCTGAGAATTTATTGTGATAATTCTGCAGCTGTATTCTTCTCAAAGAATGACAAGTATACGAAGGGTGCAAAGCACATGGAGTTAAAGTACTTGTCTGTCAAAGAAGAAGTACGGAAACAAAGAGTGTCATTTGAGCACATTATGACGGACATGATGGTAGCGGATAACTAAGGGATTGCCACCCAAGGCGTTCATTGGCCATGTTGAGCGTATGGGTATAATAGATAAAGCCTTGTTATTTTGATTAAAGTATGCTCATTATGTATATGACACTCTGAATTCAATAAAAGTGAAGTTTCTGTTTTATATCAGATATGTTATTATTAAAGTATATGTACACTTACAGTTAAAATATAACATATGATTATATTGAGAATTAAGGTTCATTTCAATGTAAAGAATTTTGAGAGTTAAAGTTTATCTCAAATGTAAAGAAAAATGTAAAATTAGAATTGGTTTGTGATACATGGAAGGGAGCATGTCGCAAAATGAGATGTAACCGCCATGATTCGATCGATTCTAATTTTATCTAAAGGTTAAAGAGAATTTGATATAAAAGCGCGCATTAAATCATTAAAGATCAAATTCATATTAAAGAATGATTCTAAGATAAAAGACGATTCCGTGATTGATCGGTTTCGATTAAAGAATTAGAATCTGGGTGTATTGATAACCCTCCTCCTTTATCTTATATGAGTTTTGTGACATATGTCAAGTGGGAGAATGTTAGAATATTATTATTCTTATAAGGTGATATATGTCACATATGTGTATATTTGCAATCATAAAAGTTAGGCGTGAAAGTTAGACGTGCCTTTAATTTTTGTGGGTGATGTTTTATATAATGGGATGACTCATTATCATTATTTAATGTATTAATGTAATGATTCATATAACAAAAACATTAACTACTCGTAAAGGCATATACATATACATGTATGTAAAGAGTTGCAAATGAGATGTGAGTTTATATAAGTGTGTAGACACATGAAAGATAAAATATACAGAAGATCATTAATAGGTCAAAATCTTTTGATTCTTGCTCCATCAAAAAAGGAATCGATTATAGTAAAAGATCAAAAGGAGGAGAAATCAAATTGAGAAACTTAATCCACAAAGCCAAACAAATATGGATCAAGGTTAGTCTTTCTTCTTCTATAAAAAAGAGTTTATGGTTGAATTAATCAAATCTAGATGATCTTGGGTTTTAGATTTCATCTTATAGAAATCATCAAAATTAACAGACAGAGTATCTTCAAGATGCTATAAGAGTGCTGGATATTATTTTGCGCCAGAGTGCAGCTAGGAGGTTAAGTTCTGGGTATTTGTATATCAAAAAATTATTTGCTTGATCTTTAATGTCATGTTTTCATTCCCATTTCTGTTCGCAGAGGTTGCCTCCTTGTTCGCCAGTCTTTTTTCCATAATGACGTACGTAACTTTGTTCCTATCGGTGGAGGAGTCAGTGGTTGTAGAGGGTTCCATTCAAGTTTTAGAACTACTCAGGGAGGCTTATCCTTGAATATTGGTAATTCTTTTTTTAGATTTAATGTGTTTTTGATTCATCTTTGTAACATTTGGTTGCTTAACTTTGATTATTTGCTTTCGCATTTCTTCAGACACTTCAACTACGATGATAGTACAACCTGGACCTGTTGTTGAGTTCCTTCTTGCAAACCAGGGAAAGAAAGATCCATCCGATGTGGACTGGGGCAAGGTACATCATATTCTTTTATGATGTAATTTGACTGATGTATTAGCATCTCTGAGAAGTACTTATCTGATTGTCTCTCATTAGGCTCGACGTGTTCTCAAGAATCTGAGAGTTAAAGTTACCCTTTCAAATAGAGAATACAAGATAAGCGGAATAAGTCAACACAGATGCAAAGATCAAATGTATATCAATTTGTTTTCTTTGATCACACATTTATATTGCTTTGAGTTCATTCTAAGATATCTGTCCTAGTTTGATTTAGGTTTACATGGAGGAAACCTAACGACCGGGGGGAATTTGAGGAGGTTGAGATCACAGTGCTCAATTATTATTAAGAACGTAATATTGAACTGCTATATTCAGGTGACTTTCCTTGCATCAATGTTGGTAAGCCGAAGCGTCCCACTTACTTCCCCATTGAGGTAATTTTAACTGCATTACTGTTTTCTGTTTTCCCACATTTTTCATGTAACGGATTATGTCAATTCTTGTTGGGTTTCACGTTTGCAGTTCTGTAATCTTGTGTCTCTACAGCGATACACAAAATCGCTTACCAATTTTCAGAAGGCTGCGCTAGTAGAAAAGTCTAGGCAGAAGCCACCAGAAAGAATGGCTTCGCTAACCAAAGTAGGTCTTCTTTCCATTATCCTTGAGACTTTGAAGCTTTTTCTGTTTATTATGATTTATGTTCTGATAATATCTTGCAGGGTCTAAAGGACAGCGATTATAATGCTGACCCGGTGTTGAAAGAAAGTGGTGTCAGCATTATCTCTGACTTCACTCAAGTAGAGGGCCGCATTTTACCAACACCAAAGGTGACTTTCCTTGCTTCCCTTGCTGTATCTTTTCCTTTTTGCTTCTGGATGCTTTAACGTTGATTATCTTTGTCCTTGTTTCCAAACAGCTGAAAGTGGGCAACGGAATGTACTTATCCCCAAACAATGGGCGTTGGAACTTTAATAATAAGGTGCTTAGATTTTCTATCTTTTGCTTTAGTTTGAATATTTTAACCTCTACTACTAATTGAATTTCTTATGCAGAAACTTGTTGAGCCAACGACGGTTACTAGATGGGCTGTTGTGAACTTCTTTGCTCGTTGTGATACACATGGGCTCATTCGTGACTTGATTAGATGTGGACAGGCGAAAGGAATTGTAAGCCTTCTTCAGGATCATAGCTTACTATATAAAAACAATCATATGCACAACTCCTTTTAATTCTTCCCTTCCCCCCCCCAAATAATCCCAGAACGTAGAGCCTCCTTTTATCAAGGATGTCATTAACGAAAATCCTCAGTTTAGGAATGCACCAGCTACTAAGAGAGTAGAGAATATGATTGAGCAGATAAAATCCAAACTCCCAAGGGATCCTCTATCCAAACGCCCAATGGAGCCTCTGTTCCTTCTTTGCATACTCTCTGAAAGGAAAAACTCTGCTGTTTATGGTACATCACTTTTATCATTCTTGAATAGGGCCTGTTTTTCCCCCTTGAGTGCAAATGTGTAACTTTTCATATACGTGTCTGAAATTTTTAGGTCCTTGGAAAAAAAAGATTCTTGTTGATCTTGGAGTTGTGACTCAGTGCATTGCTCCCACAAGAGTGAACGATCAGTATCTCACCAATGTTCTCCTAAAGATAAATGCCAAGGTAGTCTCTGAAAATTGTGATTTCATTCAATTAGACTGATTGTAAAGACTTTACAGGCTTACAGCTGTAATGAATTCTATTTCGTATATGTAGCTTGGTGGATTGAATTCGTTGTTAGCTATGGAGCGCTCACCAGCAATGCCAAAAGTAACGCAAGTTCCTACCGTCATTGTTGGGATGGATGTATCCCATGGTTCCCCTGGCATGTCTGATATACCATCAATTGCTGCGGTAACACTGATTTTGTTTTGTAATTGTTTCTTCCAATGTCAACATTTAAGAAACTAGGGTGGGAATGTGCTTTTATTGAGAGGACATGTCTAACTCTCATCTAGTGTTGGGTGTTCATTCTTGGCAACGGCTCTGCTAACTTGTTGTTTGTGTTTGGAAATCATAGGTTGTGAGCTCCAGACAATGGCCACTCATCTCAAAATATAAGGCATGTGTACGCACACAATCGCGCAAAATGGAAATGATTGATAATCTCTTCAAACCTGTCTCTGCCAAAGACGACGAAGGAATGTTCAGGTAAAATTCATGGAATGTTGTGTTATATTCATTGCTCTTGGCAGAATCATCTTAATCCTATTTTAGGGCCCTGTGAATGGTACAATATTCTTTCATCCTTTTACAAGTATGTTCGGCATCAGTATAATTTAGAGATTTTCCTGCTGTTTACAGGGAGCTCTTGCTCGACTTTTACTTCAGTTCAGAGAAGAGGAAACCAGAGCACATCATTATTTTCAGGTAGACTTAAATCTATTAAGGTATAATGTAAAATTTATTACTCAACTTGTTAATTCACTGTTATTAATATACATGTAGGGATGGCGTGAGTGAGTCTCAGTTCAATCAAGTTCTTAATATTGAATTGGATCAGATGATGCAGGTATGGATTATGGTTCTGGAGCTTTCAGTAACACAAACACGTTTTAATTAGTGTATCCTGGACATCTTTGGCCTGATTGTTTTGTTACATTATTAGGCATGTAAGTTTCTGGATGAAAATTGGAACCCTAAATTTACAGTGATTGTTGCCCAGAAGAACCACCACACCAAGTTCTTCCAGACCGAAGGCCCTAATAATGTTGCACCAGGTAATATCCATTTGACTAGTGCATGATTTTTTATGGTCATTGCGTTTTAAAATGACCTGAAGCCTGGTGTCTGCCTGCAGGAACAATAATTGACAGCCAGATCTGCCACCCACGCAACAATGATTTCTATCTCTGTGCCCATGCGGGGATGATTGTAAGTATAGCTCCTCCAGAAGTCTTCTGCTCGAATCCGGTATGAAGACTTAACACTTGTCTATTGATTTCGATGTGTTAGGGAACTACAAGGCCAACACATTACCATGTGCTCTACGATGAGATTGGATTTGCCACAGATGACCTCCAAGAACTTGTGCATTCTCTATCCTATGTGTAAGAACCAGATCACTTTTAATTCTTTGTCTGATAGGTATCTTTGTGGTTTTGCAGTGTCTTCTAAACTTTGACAATAATCTTTTAATCGTCCGCTTTGATACTTGTAGCTACCAGAGGAGCACCACTGCCATCTCAGTCGGTAATGCTCACATCTTTTATGCATTGATGCTGGTAGTTACATTATGTGCAATATCTCAGTTCTCAAGTATCTTTTTTGTTATTTGCAGTCGCACCTATTTGTTATGCTCATTTGGCAGCTGCACAGATGGGGACTGTGATGAAGTATGAAGAGAACTCTGAGACTTCTTCAAGCCATGGCGGGATCACCACACCTGGGGCAGTCCCTGTGCCTCCCATGCCGCAGCTGAATGAAAAGGTTGCAACGTCTATGTTCTTCTGTTGATGGGACATGGTACAGTCCACGGTAGCTGACTTTTTAAGTTTCTATGCTTATGATGGAGAACCAATGAACTTATAAATGCCCCCCCTTTTGTTTACTCTTCTCTGGGTTCGATGCCTCTTTTGTTTTTCGTCGACCCTTCAACTTTGATACTCTTTTAAGTCTTTAGTCTCTATGTTCTGTCTGTTTTTCAGGGCGCTGTTGGTTGATATCTTACTAAGCTTTACTCAAATTTGGTATTTTAAGACATTTGAATATTATTACTGAATAGTCATTGTGAATTACATCATAAATTAGATTTGGAACATACCGGTGAACTACACTGTAATTTAGATAAGTAATTTTAAAGGACAAGGGTTTTTCAGAGATTTTACAACTCTATAGTAATAATAATACCGAGTGAAAAAGTATTCTCGAGTAACCCAAAACTATTTACTAAATGTTTAATCTGTATAAAACTGGTAACATGCGAATTCGTTTTAAACACATGAGCGTTAAAAATTAACCACAAATTCATGGGAACGCATCTTTAAGCTTAACATTCTATCAAACAAAACTAGGAACAAATAAAAAATTGTCTAAATTAGAACTTTTTCACAGTATATTTTGTTTAAGCGATTTAGGCCACTTTAAAACGAATAACTTTAGGAGCTGTGGTCAACAAAAAAAGAGAGCAATGTCGACATATGCCAAATATGAGATTATAAGCTACAAGAAGACAAAAATTTACAAGCAAAAATATACTATCTAAATAAAAATGTCGAAGTAAAACATCTCTTATTGTTTCTAAAGACACTACAAATCACATCCCTTTTTTTTTTTTTTTCCTCAAAATTGAGTAATTAGAAAATGAAATCCCTATATGTACAAAAGAGAAAAGATAACAACTTTTAGGGAGAGGGCGAAATTCTTGTGTAGATGAACGCCTCTTCAGTCAAAGCTCTGTTTGTATTGCAGAGATCCTGCATCCAAAATCTAAAAAAATAATCCCAGAAAAGGAACACCACCAAGGAAAATATCCTGTAAAATTCAGAGTGATGGCTTCACTTGGTTGGTCTCTTCCCCAGAAGAAGAGATACACAAAAATTTAGGTCAAGATTGAAGGACCATTTGCTCAGCAGCATCAACATACATCTCTGCTTCTTTTCTTCACATCATCAGTGAGACTTGTTTTCTTTTTGGTTGGTGATTATATCCTTTGCTCGAAAATCGTCTATGCTACGGTATTCTTCCTTCAGTAGCTTCTCTAATTCAGGGTGCTTCTTTATTGGTTCGTTTTCGCCTCGATAATGGTGGAATGCCCTACACAAGACAGGATTAGGTCCTTTACAGCACCGATGGAGAGAAGTACGGTATTGTGATGGAGAGAAGAATCACAGTTCCATATTGTTTAACCATAATCATAATAAAAGATGCCTTACCAATATTTCTCCAAGCCATATAGATTTCCCTTGTGGTAGAAGTCAAGCGATAGCTGCTCAAAGTCCTTGTAAAGGTCCTCATCAAAGTGCTTCTCCAGACCATAACTGAAGAAACAAGGCAGAGCAATATTAGTTGGATTAGGTTTTTACACTGGATCTGCAGTGAAAAAGATGGAAAACAGAAGCAAGTCTAACAAGTATGTATTACCTATAAAACCTAAAGAGACACTCTAACCCATAATTGTAATTCTCAGCTGCATCCTCAAGAGCAAACATCTGGAAGTCATCATACATAGACAAGACAAATGTATCTCTGAGGAAATACGACCAGAATCGGTACAAATGATTCATTTCCTGCAAATAGAACAGCCAGAATTCAGACACTAGGGTTAGGATCTCTAATCAAACTGATGTAAAAGAATGAGTTGAGTAATTCCATATGTAAAAATTATTGCATGTTTCTTTTGAAGTTTATGATGAGAGCGAAAAATCATCGAAAGGAACATGAAATTGACCTCACTGCATCCGCTACCCAGCTTCTTTCTTTCGTTTAAGCAGCGCTTGCGATACTTCAAGTACCTATGGGTAGATTTAAAAGGAATGAGAACAGAGAGCCTCAAGATACAATCTTATCCTCCCAAGAATAATGCTCCATACAATAAATTACAGTTGTCTAACTGAATAACCATACTTACTTTTCTTGTTTAAACCCATTCTCTTCCAGCAGTTGGTGGCTTGGATGTTGAAAAGGTGGAAATGATTTTGGCAAAGAGCCCACAGGTGGACTGCTTCCAGGGAGTGTACATTGTGGCGATAAACTCAATTTCGAAAGCCTAGGGCTGTGAAACGTCAATAAAAACAGAATAAGAAACAGTGATAAATAGAAAATATGAATAAGTTGGGAATATAATGGATTGCTAGGAGACAGACCCATGACTGTCTGGTGGTGTAGAACCAAAGAAAAATCCAATGGAGCTACTAGGCGGACTTTCTGATATATTTCCATGGTTTCTTATGTTACTCGAGAAGAACCTCCGTGCATGGGCCCTTTGATGTTTGTGCGTTCCCTTACTTTGCTTCCTCCGTGAAGGGATGATTCCATGCTCTTCACCTCCATCATTTGCTGCGGAATTTTCTCCTAATTTAGTGTTCAATCCTCCCCCAGATTTGATTTTCCCATGTCTGCTATCCAAATGGGAGTTGTTCTTCCTACGGCCAGATCGATTCTTTTTGATTTCCTGTTTCATTGGTGGTTATTAGAAATTGGACTCCAGAAAGGTTATTCATATTATATTCTAGCATAGATTCCTAACCTGCTCGTAGTAGTAAAGGCCATCGTTTATTGTGGAGGCAAGCTCCTTAGGAATATTTTTAGCTTTCGTCCCACCGACTCCAGTGCCATCACTTTGCCCACTATTCTGTCCAGCATATAACGGAACATGAATATTTGATTTCACCAGCACAGAGTTCAAAGGAAATATATAAAAAGTTCCATGCAATACCTGGGTAACAATTACAAGTTTCTGAATATCTTGATCATCAACAGCCATATCATCATCTTCATACTCAATGCTACAAAAAGTCAAATAAACCAAAGCATCAACTGCCGTACGTTATATATGCAGTTTCAGATTCATATCCAAAAAGAAAGCATACTGAAAACAAAGAGGGCAGAAAGCAAATATCAGGAGTAATCAAGTCGTGCACGCACTACCTTTCGGACATGGACAGTCCACTCTTTCTCGGGCTTCTGTGCTCCAGATCTAATTCCTCGTCAAGCAAGAACGTGTTTGAAAAATCGTTTGACAAGTCATCCACATTTCTTTTTTCATCTGCTGATGATTTCAGGTTACCACTTTCATAATTATTGGTTCTTGATGACCGAGCTCCCTGTACCACAGAACGGAAAAGCTATGACTAAAGCTGAAATTACATTGGCAGTTTTACAGTGTCTCTCTACTAAAAGAAAACAAAAGTTTACCTCTGAAGAGAAGTCGCACACGGTAGGCTTTGAAGAACCCTTTAAAGAATTTCCAAAATTATCCCCGCTTGTTATACTTTCTGGGGAATCTTTGTCACTGTCTCCAGTTTTCTCCACAGAGGCTGACTTTTTAGATGCAGGAACCCAGTCAGACCACTTGTCACGCTTGCGCATCTTGTCACCCTGTAAAAGTACCAGCATTTCAAATTATCACAACAGATAAGAAGTACCAGCATTGTATGCTGCTTTGACAAATATAGAAGGTCTTACACCCGTAGAAACCAATCATGCTCTGAGTTAGGTTAGAATAATCAAAGAGGGCTTCTTTAAACTATTATTCAGAGACAAAACTCTTACTCATTTTGTTTGGTGATAGCCTCACCACAGTAGAAATACACAATACAACCAAAGAAAACAAAGTGTTCAAAGAAACAATTTTTTAATACAGAAGCTAATCTAAACCCGCCAACATGTGTTAGTACCAAAACCCATTCACAAAAGCAAGACTTTAGCATTTAAACCAGAAAAGAAGCAAGGTGGCTTATGGTGGTCTGACCTGCACTTCAACAGAATTAGAAAACCCCAACGCATAGACTATAAACTCAACATCCATGGTCATTGCCTTAACCTGCAATTCAAGAATAAAAGAAAAATTAAAAAAAACAAATTTGTTTAAAACACAGATGACAGAATAGACTAATGCAAAAGAAAGCAAGTCAAGCTCGTGTTATGAATTTTACCCTTTTGAAGCCAGCTATAATTTTTGTGGGAACCCATCCTTGTTCATCCATCAAGGAAATGAGGTAATGATCATTCTCAAGGTTTTCATCACTGAAAAGGGAATTAATAAAAAGAAGGTAATCACAGTAAGATGAGGTGCCGTTCTATAATCAGAAAATATGGACTCAAGGCATGGAAAATATGAAATTCCCAGAGGCACAATAAGGAGTAAGCTGAATATATTTAAAAGCACAAAAAAAATTGATGTAGAGAAGCATAACTTGCCTGAAATAATACTCTATTTGTTTTAAGACTCTATCCCTTAACTCGATTTTTTCTGGAGATAGTACTGGAGGACCCTGGTTTACAGGGTATGGAGCAAAGCGTGGAGGATAAGGACCTCTTATAGCTCCAGGGGGTGGAGCCGGCAAGTAGTATACAGGCCCTGTGTCAAATGAAGAAACAAACAACAGCAATCAAACACCAAAAAACGAACAGTTATCCTTTATCTTAATGCTAAATATATTCAAGAGCAAAAGAATTAAATTTTTATCAAATGCTCCCAGCCAGTCCCTTTTTTAAACACCTTGACAAAGAATTAATATCTTACCAGGAAAGCCTGGACCTGGACCAACCAGGAATCCAGGAGCTGGACCCATATATGGAGGTCTCCCGAAATTTCTTGGTCCAGCACCTTGTGGCATGTTTCTGGGGTCAAAACCTCTCTGATGCTGCCAAGGCTTTCCAGGATCCCCTTGAGGAGCTGGCAGCACAGGTGGAAGAGGGGAAGCTTGAACTTGTTTCTCATTGCCAGACTCTGCAACAGGAGGTCCAGGAACCGGGAACGGAGGATAAGGAGCATATGGATAATCTGGACCAGCAGCATGTGGCGGAGGCACCATAGGTGGAAAAGGAGGTGGATGATATGGTACAGCATGTACGAGGTAAGGAGGAGGAGGACCATTTTGGTTGCTCCTCGAGCCTGGTTTTGAATGACGCCCAGAAGGATTCTTGTGTCCAGGATTCGCCTTTCCACCACCCTTAGATTTCGCTTGACCAGGATTAGCCTAAACATCAAACAAGAAACTTTTTCAGGGACTAAGTTTAGGCTCTATAAATGAAATGCTTTATCAGTTAGTACCAAGTAAAGGTAAATCACACTAACAACTAAACCTCATAAACATCATGCATCAAATTCGAGAAAAACCCAAATCGATAAAGTTTCTTAAGAAATAGGCGTATCTCCAACTTAAACCAATCACGAACACAACAGATATTGAGTATCAGGTACCTTTCAGCTTTACCCTAGTACAACGCACCATTAACACTCAATAAAGCACAACACAACGACATGAACAATAACGAAATACATTAGTTTATCAACCAACCTGAGCAGGGGATGGGTTAGAGGTCGGAGTGTTTTTAGACGGCGGTGCAGGCGCCGGGGGATTTTTAGGACGAGGCTGTTGCGCGGCGTCGGCGAGCGCAGGCCACGAATCAGCTCCCATTACAGGAGCATCAACAGTCTCAGCAGGAGAAGCCGTTGTTTTCCACGGAGACTTAGTCCCAACACCACCTTCACGGCCGATCAATTCTCGATCGTCAGCCACTGATCCCTCAGTCTCCGCCATCATCAAAACTCGGAAACAATTCAATCGGATCAAAAACAGAACGAGGATTGAAGGATCGGGAGGAGAAGACGCAATGTGATAAAGAGAGGTTGAAGGAGGCAAGTGTGTGTGTGTGTGTGTTGTTTTGGTGGCGACACTCTTTAAGAATAAGCGAATGAAACAAACAGTGAAATGTATAACCCCAAAAACCCTAGTTACCTTTTCTTTATATATAAATAAAATCATGATTTATTTTTGTTTTGTCAATTTCAAATAGGAAAAAGAGGAAATTGCTATATTCTTTCGACAAAAAAAAAAAAAAATATATATATATAGCAAGTCCATCTTTTCCTATTTGAGATTGAAAAAACAAAAATAAATCATGATTCCATTTAATTGTTTTGCCGAAAAAAATAGGGGAAACCCTTACAAAACATCAATTATTATTTTATTTTTTTTGGTATGAGAAAACATCACTTTTTTTTTTTACAGCAAAACATAAAACATCATTTATGTAGGGTTTTTAAAAATGCTTTAATTAACCTCTAAAACTTATTACTCTCACTAGACCAGTCTCCAATAAATCTAGCAAACGTCGTTAGTAACTGATTTACTTTATGTTTTAGTTGGTTTGGAAATATTAAAAATCAAACATAACTCGTAGATATGCGTATTTTAACTAGTGATTATGTTTATTTTAGAAAGAAAATGTGATGTTGTGGAAGGAGTCAAACGAGATCGAAATGGCAGAGATGATGATGTTAATGATATTAGATATCAGCGACGATTTTATGAAATATCTCTTAATTCTTTTAAATATACTATACTGAAGATGAGTGACATTTATGTGAATCTAAGAAGAAACATAAAGTAACTAATCAAGATTTAAATGAAATTTTGTCTCTGAAAATGACATTTCATATTGGGTGTCCATGGAAAATTTATTGTTCACTTGATAAGATTTCTAAAATATTTATGGGGAAGGCCTATATAGATGAAAAATTTAAGTGACAAATCAAGTTTCTCCAAGTGCCAATGATAGTATAATTGCTTCAAGAAGATATGATGTTAAATCCAAAAACTTAGTTCAAAATAAATGATAAACAATAGAAGAATTCTTACAATTTATAAGTGACCAAAAAACAATGCGAGAAAAAATAGATATATAAATGATTCAACATAGAAGGAAAGTGCATGACAATCACTTTGTAAGAGTGGAACATAAATATTTGACATCCACGGAGATTCAAGATTAGTAAGCATCGGTTTTTACAAGTTTACATTGGTTCTGAATCCCTCGACTTTCTTCCAAATAATCTTTGGACATATAACTAGATTTGAAGAAAGTAAGGTTAACAATGTTTCAAATAATCTTCTCTGTTAACACCATTGCCTAAATAACTTATTATAAAAAAGAATTTAGTTTTTATTTTTTTTTTAATAGCAAAAATAAGTAAAATACCAAAAAATCAGGCAACGTCAATATAATTACAGATCCACTATTTACTTTTTTATCCTAACAAAATCGACGTTTACAGATCTACCTTTTACCCTAACAAAATTAAAAAAAAAGTAAAAAAAATTCAGTTCTTCCATCCTCTCTTCTCACCGCCGTTTCACTTTCACCGTCAAATACTCTCCGTCAAATACCGCAGTTTCACTTTCAACGTCGCCTTGCCGTTGCTGGTGGTCTTCCTTCTCTTCTAGGCCCTCATCCGCCTTCACCATTGTTCCCCTCTACTTGCAGGTTTGATTATTCTTACCCAGATCATTATATGATGCGTTTGAGTTTATCTTTGTTTAGTTGGTTTAGATGCAATTACTTTTGCTGCTGCAACAAAAAAGCATATGTCAAGGTTTGATCCTTCTCGTCCCTAGTGTTGATAGGATTGTTGAATTCCTCTCGTCCCGGGTGTGAATTGGATGTTTGTCATTCAAAGATCTGATTTTTATTTAATGCTTGATTAAGGTTTATACTATACGAGTTAGGCTTTTAAGTACTCCTTAAGGAGTATTGATTTCGTTGCTACTAGTCCCACGGTGTTTGAGAAGGAGAAGTTGATTTTTTGCTTGAGTTTTATAGTAACTGAAATAGCACAAGAGGTATGAGAAACCTATGCAGTGATAAGTTTAATTTTTTTTGTTTGAGTTTTACCCCTCCATATTTTTTGTTTGAGTTTTACCCCTCTGAGTGATAAGTTTGATTTTTCAGGTTACAACAATGCAAGGCGCACAAAAAATGCTTCATGGCGGCCATTAGAAGATGCCTCAGCATCGTCATCCTCATCAGAGGAAAGGGTATGTTTTTGGGTTAAACATCGAAGTTAAACTTGTTAAACTGATTATATTGTGTTTAGGAAGAACTAGTTAAACTGGTTAAATTGTGTTTAGGAACAATAATATGATTTTGTAGAATTGGGTTAATATGGAAAGGTAGTTAAACTAGTTTAACAAGTTTAACAAGTTGAATAATTTTAACAAGTTGAACTGGTTAACTAGTTTAGTATAATTAATCTGATATCAACATAATGTTTTGATTGCGGTGAGCCGTCACCAAAAAATTTTGTTCGAGGCGAATGAATTTCGAAGTACCGAAGATCGATGCGAGATGTGATTACATGTGTTGATTACATTAAGAGGCTCGGACCAGGTTTGGAGTTGCAATGGTTTTTAGAACATCGCCAGTTCCGACACTTCTTTCACATGCATCTCCATACCAACAGGAAGTTGATATGGGGTTATGGAGTTTACTTGTCCGGATGGTAGAAACGGATAAGAAGAATAAAATGTGGTTTGTCGTCAATGGGATCCCTATCCGTTACTCGATTAGGGAGCACGACCTCATCTCTGGGTTGGCCTGCCGGCCACACCCAGGAGACTTGGAGAAATTAGGTGGGACAAAATTTGTGACCAAATATTTTGGTAAAAGTGTTATCCCATGGCCCGCGGATATTTATGAGAAGCTGGTGTCGATGAAGGATTCATCGAGAGATAGATTGAGGATGTATGTTCTCTGGTTCCTATCGTCAATGATTAGAGGTAAGGCGAAAAATCCAGACCCCATAAACAAATTCTTGGTGAGGGTCGTGGATAACTTAGAGTTGTGTGAGACGTTCCCGTGGGGACGTCTAACATTTGATGATGCTTTAAAATATATCCTTTCTATGTTGGTGCGGATGAGAGGTGTTGTGAAACCTAGCACCACGATTCTTGGATTTATATTGCGATTAGAGGTAACTTGTTAATTCTAGAAGTTTTGCACATTTTAACCAGTTTAACGAAGTTTAACATCTTTTAATCAGATGTGTGTTTTGCTATCGTGTCCAAGAGACCAGAGAGATGTGTTATCATGACTTATGCCCTAGGCGAGGCAAGTTCCAAGCATCCAACACAAAAAGATTACTTGATTAGGGAAATATACGATGTTCTTGAGAGTCCAAGGTTAAGATTCCAAATAATTTAACTAGTTTAACTAGCTTTTAACTAGCTTTAACATTTTTGTCGCATACACACAAAAATCACTTAGTATCCTACTCGTAAGGAAATAATGAGAGATGATGGCTGGAATCATGGGAGATATTGACAGGATGTCGATATTACATTGCGATGGTCGACGCTGCTTAAGTAGTGGGCAAATATTCCTGGGATAATCTGGAATGATGTTCCTCGAAGGTGATGCTCCTGCTGCCATGGTGCTGCCGTTTTCCTCGCTGGCCATGATGCATCTCATGATGCACCTGTGATGATCCTCATGACGCACCTGCACGCACCTCGATGCTCGCCATGGTGCTCGCCTTCTGCCTCCATTTCGATTTTGATATTCTAGATCTCGCTTTCTAATTCATGATGAGTCAAGTCGAATGACAAAGTTGATAAGAAGTTTGATCTTCTGAACAAAAAAATTGAAAACCTTCAAAAGGAGCATACACGAGATTCTTCTCTTCATACGTGGGATTCTCCGCTTCATCTTGCCACTACTCATGAGGATGATCCTACTGGAGGTACTACTGAAACTTCTACTGCTGTTGATGATGATGCTAGTGATCCTCCTGCCGTTATTGCTCCCGAGGGTGCCTGATGACTTTCGGTAAGTAGTTTAACTAGTTTAATTGTATATTTATGTATAGTTTAACATAGTTTACCTGTATGTTTATGTGTAGTTGCAGGACGGCTGATCCGCCGCCGCTATTGTTCCGAGGTGTCTGACGACGTTGGTAAGTAGTTTAACTGTGTAGTTTAACTAATTTAACTGTATGTTTATGTGTAGTTTAACATAGTTTAACTGTATGTTTATGTGTAATTATAGAGGACGTTGTTGATCCTCTTCCTGCTATTGCTCCGGAGGGAGTTGTTGACGACGTTGGTAAGTAGTTTAACTGTATGTTTATGTGTAGTTTAACATAGTTTAACTGTATGTTTATGTGTAGTTATAGAAGACATTGTTGATCCTCCTGCTGTTATTGCTCCGGAGGGTGTTGTTGACGACGTTGACAAATAGTTTAACTGTATAGTTTAACTAGTTTAACTGTATGTTTATGTGTATTTCAACATAGTTTAATTGTATGTTTATGTGTAGATATAGATGACACTATTGATCATCCTGCTGCTATTGTTACGGAGGGTACTATTGTTTTATGGACGCCGACAGATGATAATGCAGGGAAGAAGAAGAGGAAGAGGACGAAGTCAAAGCATATCAGCACCCCATTCACAGGAGGGGGAGGAGGTGGAAAAGGTGGTGGAAAAGGTGGGGGAAAAGGGAATGGCAATGGTGTAAGAAGAGGTAGGAAGAGTAAGAAGAGTAGAGATGATTAATAGTAAGAAGAGTAGAGATGTTTTTTTATGTATTTATGAACTTAGTTTTATGAATTTATTAACTTGGGATGTTTTTGTTTATTTATGAACTTTTGTTTTATGAATTTATGATCTTGAGATGTTTTTTCCTATTTATTAACCTAGTTTTATGAATTTCAGAACATAATTTAACAAGTTTAACTAGTTTAATCTTTCACACATGGTTTAACTAGTTTAATCTGTCACACATAGTTTAACTAGTTTAACCAGTTTAACCAGTTTAACCCCTTTAAACCGTTGACCGACATTAAAGTGCTCAATTTAGTGTTCCACGTGGAACCAACAATGATTGCCACATGGCGCCATCATTTTCTGATGCCGTTATTCCTTGGCGCCGTCATTAAAGTACACATACTTTAACCACATAGTTTAAATATTATTCTAGTAGTACCAACTTATAACATAGTTTAACTTTTATGGATAAATCAATTTAACTAGTTTAACCACATTTTAAAAAATGGTAATTAGTTTAACTTATGAAAATAGTTTTTTAACATATAATTAACAACTTATTGTGACGTAATATATGATAAAAATTCATTTTTATTGATTTACATAGTTATTTAGTAAACATTAGTTAGTGACCTTAAAGGTATAAGGAAGATGAGTGGAAGTGTTAAGGTTTATGTAATAATCACTTAAATATTATAAGCTGTCTTTTTTTACCAAAATCATGTTGTTATATACGTTTACTTACGCATATAATAACGTTTTCCAATAAAATTTATTGAAATATGTATGTAATCCTTGCGTTTCTAAATACAAGAACATAATAACATAGTTTAACTAGTTTAACTATTTTAGCCAGTTTTCCAAGTTTAACTATTTTAACATGTTTAACCAGTTTAACTATCTTTAGATATTTAAACTATTTTAACTAGTTTAACATAGCTAGATAAATTTTCACATAGTTTCCCCAGTTTAACTAGTGTAACCTGTTATACCTATATTTAAAATGAAAGCAAACCATTATTCAATTAAAATGCAACATAGTTGTACACGTTCAAATAAACAAACATACAACAACAAAACAAAAAAACAATTAGTGAGTTTTTGTCCTTCGTCTCCTTTCTCTAACCGATGGATAATACCTAACCTCTTGGTTTCTTCCCTTTTTCTTGTCGTAATCCGGAGGTAAGACACACATATTATCAACATACTCGGGAACATTCCATTCAGATTTATGGGACTGATAAATGGTCGATAGATGCTAACGACTATTGCTCCATAAAATAATAAGCAGCGTAACCCATGCAGATCGACATCATTCACCGCCGCCGTGTGTAAGCCGCCGCGAATCGCATGTTCGCATAGATATGGCCTATGTCAAAATGCTTACAGCTACAAGTTTTTCTTGTCAAATCAACCAAATACTTTCGATCACTTTCCATCACAATGTATTACAACAGAAAGCTATTTAAATGATACCTTTAACTTTTTCGATCCTTACATCTCTCAGGCAACAAACCAAAGAATAAGGTATCATCTTTTTGTGTGGAACTTCCGGCGGCCTTCCTATGTTAAACCAGCTTAACTTTCCAACAATCACATCAAGCATCGGGAACAACGAGTAATTCTTACATCTTTCAAAGCTGCTATTCGTAGATTCACTAGATTTGTCGTCATAATGTTATACCTTTCACCTGAAAATAGATCTTGCCCATTTACCTCTCAAGACTTCTTATGAAGATCATTCGATACTCCCTAGCTTTTGGATACCTTGTCTTAAAAGTAAAAGTACTGAATTCAAATTAATAAGCCTTAAGATTCCCTAAACTGCCTCCAACCAACTTTGTTAACATTATGAACTCTAAGATATTCTCAAACACATGCCATATACAATGTCCATGCTTAAAGTCAGTACACCTCTTCTACAATCTTATCGACGTCTGCTAAATAATCACACGTCCCGGATCATCTCGGCACTATCGCTCAATTTTGAGAAACCACCTCCAACTCGCATCTTTCTCACCATCACATACCCCAAAAGCAAAGAGGATAATGGTGGTGTTCAGATCTCGAGCAGCATGCACAAGAACTCCACTATATACATTTTTCATATGAGTCCCATCAATAACAATCATTTACGTGGCGTTAAACCTTTCAATGCAAGCTCCCAACGCAAAGAATAAATACTTGAACTTGTTTTCCTCATCACATTCCAGCCGTGTTACGCATTCAGATTCACTGCCTCCAACATGTGCAAATAAGAATGCAACATGTCAGAATAACTACCGGACTACCGCGCACATCACTAACGACTATTTTTTTCCTCTCAAAACTAGTAGATGAAAGTTTAACACCAAGTCTTCGACAACCAAATCTACGAGATTTTCGGATGGAATGTCAATTACCGGATAATCCTGATGAATCACGATGCAACTAATCGCGTATTCCCTTTTTTTATTTTCTTGGATGTACACGCATCTTCTCGACTACATGTATGCATCTTGTTGTAAGTTCGAATTGAAAAACGATCTGAGTCCTTATCTTTCGCAGCTCGTACAAACCATTTGCAACCTTTGCCACGACATTTTGCCATAAACAACGTAGTTGTCGACTTGTCTGTAATATATTCAAAACAGCTCATTACGCCTAGTCAATCAAATTCGCACTTCGCCACTGTAAAAATCTTGCTTTACAACCATATCAATGTCATCATCCCATTCAACATCCACAACCTGAGTTCTTTCTACATCACGTATATCTTCATGGTCACCGTCACCGATATTAAAGTTTTCACTAGCTGAGCTATAAGGAACAATCTCCAATCCCGCACCACGCTCTAAAGGTTCAGATTCTATGTTATGAACAATTATTTCATCTTCATTAACTCTAGCATCATTCGCAAGCTCCTCAAAACTTACACTAACTCTACTGATCGACCTCTACTGTTCATCCTCTCTTAATAATCGAAAGCATCCACATTCCACTACCTCCACGTGCAAACCAGATATAGACGCATCCTTTTTACATGCCATAATATATCCTACGGTATCTTATATCCTCGATATAAGATATCATCTTCGTCATCCTCGATATAAGATATCATCTTTGCATTTATCGATGTGATAATAACTTCTCAAATTTCATTCACTCTATTTTACAACCAAGACTCATTTGCTTCATTTATCCATATATAACACTGATGTATCATTCAGACGCCCTGCAGATGTAATCATCGCCACCGAAAAAAAAAATAAACGACATCACTATATAATACCGCACATGCTTAACTAATTTAACTAGTTTAACTTTACGTATAAGATAACTAGCTTAATCACATAGCACCTAGCTTAACTGCTTAACTTATGCACATAGTTTAACTCTGTTTAACTTACGTACATAGTTTTAACTAGTTTAACTTCATGCATTAGTTTTCTAGTTTATCCAGTTGCACCATCTGTTTATACTGCATCTATTATATTCGAACCTTCGATTACCAAATCATGTCTATATAACCTAACACAGAATCAACAATCAAAATCAAACTAATCAAATCGATTTCTTTACCGATCCAAAGATCGATCTAATAAGTGGCAAGGGCCACAAGCAGCAACAACGAAGCGGCGAGTGGATCGGCGACACTCGGCAGCGGCATCGGCGTGATTTTTTTTCGATAAAAGAAGAGAAATGAGAGAAAGAAGAAAAGAGAAAATAATAGATTTGTTTATTTAATTTTTAATTATTGCAAATCAGAGCAGTTTTAATGAAGGTTAGATGACTTGGCAAAGTTGATAGTTTTGAGATTGAGTGAACTGCTGAAATGACCTGATTTGAAAAACACAAAGCTATCTAACATTACTTAAGGCTACTTAACCTTCATTAAACAAAATAACATACAATTTTCATTATACCCTTTATACAATAATTAAAAAAATTAAATAAACAAAAAAAATTATTCTTTTCTTCTTTCTTCCTTTATCTCACTATCTTCCTAACGAAAAAAGCTCCACGCGCCGTCATGCCGGGTCCACCTTCTGCTGTCGCTGTTGCCGGGTCCACCTGTCGCCTGTGCCGGCCACTTGTTGTCACCAGCTTTGAATCGGTAAAGAAATCCGATTTTATTAGATTTGATTTTGATTGTCGATTCTTGTGATTCCTATTCTTGTGTTGATTCAAGATTATATGTTATTATGGATTATGAGTTTGGATTGAGAAGCGACAATCGGAATTTTTAGGTTCAGATCGGAATCTGGGTAAAACTAGAATCTGTATATAACTAGATAGTACAACTAGTTAAACTATGTACATAAAGTTAAAGTAGTTAAACTATGTACGTAAAATTAAACTATTTAAAATATGTACATAAAGTTAAACTATGTGCATAAAGTTAAACTAGTTAAACTATGTACATAAAGTTAAACTAATTAAGCTAGTTAAACTATGTGCATAAAGTTAAACTATGTGCAATTACTATATACTAATGTTCTTTTTTTTCAGGTGGTGATGATTGACATATCTTTTAATTACGGGAGACATTACTCACGTGACGGAGATGATATACAATGGAATCCAAGAGAACATCGGTGTTATACCATATATATGGATAGAAACTGGAAACAAATGAGTTATTCATCTTTTGTTGGTAAAATATGCCGAAAGATGAAGGTAAATGAATCGAAGTTGCTGAAGATAAGTTATTATCAACGTCGATGGGTGAAACCGAAGAGGTTAGGTTTCCATCGGTTGGAGAAAGGAGACGAAAGATAAAAACTCGCTAATTATTTTTTGTTTTGTTGTTGTATGCTTGTTTATTTGACCGCGTACAACTATGTTGCGTTTTAATTGGATAATGGTTTGCTTTCGTTTTAAATCTGGGTATAACAAGTTACACTAGTTAAACTGGGGAAACTATGTAAAAATTTGTCTAGCTATGTTAAACTAGTTACAATAGTTTAAATATCTGAAGATGGTTAAACTGGTTAAACATGTTAAAATAGTTATCTTGGAAAACTAGCTAAAGTAGTTAAACTATGTTATTATTTGCTTGTATTTAGAAACGCAACGATTACGTACGTATTTCAATAAATTTTATTGGAAAAAGTTATTATATACGTAAGTAGACGTATATAACAACATGATTTTGGCCAAAAAAGACAACTTATAATATTTAAGTGATTATTACATGAACCTTTACACTTCCACTCATCTTCCTTATACCTTTAAGGTCACTAACTAATGTTTACTAAATAACTATGTAAATCAGATAAACATGAATTTTATCATATATTACGTCACAATAAAATGTTAATTATATTTTAAAAAACTATTTTCATAAGTTAAACTAATTAACATTTTTTAAAATGTGGTTAAACTAGTTAAATTGATTTAGCCATGAAAGTTAAACTATGTTATAAGTTGGTACTACTAAAATACTAGTTAAACTATGTGTAATAAAATGACGGCGCCAAGGAATAACGGTGCCAGAAAATGACGGCGCCACGTGACAATTATTCTTGGTGCCACGTGGAATAGGAAATTAAGCACTTTAATGTCAGTCTAAGGATTAAACGGGTTAAACTGGTTAAAATAGTAAAAATATATGTGACAAATTAAACTAGTTAAACTATGTTTTGAAATTCATAAAACTAGGTTAATAAATAGAAAAAAATATTTCAAGTTCATAAATTTATAAAACAGAAGTTCATAAATAAACAAAAACATCCCAAGAGAACCAGAGAACACACATCCTCAATCTATCTCTCGATGAATCCTTCATCGACACCAGCTTCTTATAAATATCCGCGGGCCATGGGATAACACATTTACCAAAATGTTTGGTCACAAATTTTGTCCCACCTAAGTTCTCAAAGTCTTCTGTGTATGGCCGACAGTCCAACCCAGAGATGAGGCCATGCTCCCTAATCGAGTAACGGATAGGGATCCCGTTGATGACAAACCACATTTCATTTTTCTTATCCGTTTCTACCATCCGGACAAGTAAACTCCATAGCCCCATCAACTTCCTGTTGGTATGGAGATGCATGTGAAACAAGTGTCAGAACTGGCGATGTTCTAAAAACCATCGCAACTCCAAACCTGGATCGAGCCTCTTAATGTAATCAACACATGTGTACGGATTACATCTCGTACCGATCTTCAGGTACTTCTCAAATTCACGCGCCTCGAACAAGAATTTTCTGGGTTGCATCGGTTCCGTCACCTACAATCAAAACATTATGTGTTAGACATTATACCAGTTTAACTAGTTTAACTGCCTTTCCATATTAGTCCAATTCTACAAAATCATACTATTGTTCCTAAACACAATTTAACCAGTTTAACTAGTTCTTCCTCGACACAATATAATCAGTTTAACAAGTTTAACTCCGATGTTTAACCCAAAAACATACCCTTTCCTCCGATGAGGATGACGATGCCTCGGCATCTTCTAATGGCTCGACATCGTCTAATGGCCGCCATGAGGCATTCTTTGTGTGAGGAAGCATTCTTCTAACCTGAAAAAATCAAATTCAAGAATTTAGCAAAAAAAAAAAATTAATCACTCCATAAGTTTCTCATACCTTTTGTGCTAGTTCAATTACTATAAAAATCAAGCAAAAATCACCTTCTCCTTCTTCTCAAAACTCAAGCAACTCAAACCCTTTTCAAACAATGACTAAAATGAAATCTAACGAATCCAATATCAAGAAAACCCTAAATCCACAATCACACTTCACCGATTATCAAACTGAGAATTGAATTTATTTTCCTAAACCAAAATCAACATGTCATGATCAAACTTCGTCGTTGTTGTACCAATTTTCAACATCGTCGTTGTACCGATTTTCCTAAACCAAAATCTCTAATCCAAAATCCCTAACCCAAAATCAAACTTCGCCGATTTTCATCATAACCCAAAATCAAACTTCGCCGATTCTCATCATAATCCAAATCCCTAAAAAACCAATTTTCAAAATCAACAAACCTTTGAAGGAGAAGACAACGATGATGATGAATGAGAAGACAACGACGATGATGAATGAGAAGAAAACGATGAAGACGTAATCGGCCGCCGTCGAGGAAGAAGAAATCGGCCATCGTCGAGAGCCTCGTCCGCCGCCGAGAAAGACAATATCGGCCACCGTCGAGAGCCTCGTCCGCCGCGATAGAAGAAGAAGAAGATGAAGAAGAAGAATGAGTGGTAAAGTGGAGGAGTTTGAGAATTTGAAATCTCAAGAATCGGCCACCGTCGAGAAGAGAGCTTCGCTGTCCTTTTTTTTTTGAGTTCACTTTTTTTTTAACTTGAATGAATTTTAAATCGATTAGGGTAGGGGAGTTGGATATGTTGGATTGTAAATATGAAGACCTTCCCTGGTTTGTTGGTCATTTTGTAATTTTCGCTTTAATAAAAAAATGTAAACTAAATTCTATTTTACTACTAAGTTATTTTGGCAATGCTTCTAACGGATAAAGTTATTTGAACCATTGTTTCTTTGAAATTTTTCGTTTAGGTTACTACAACACTTCACTTGTCGATGCGGGCTCAAAACCATTGTGGGTTAACCTATCATGGACAGCGGGTTCTTGTGGACTGGACCGCACGGTCAACAGGCTTGGACCGTGGCACACTAAATATGATAAAAAATAATCGAATTAAGTAATAAATCCCATGAAAATATAATGATTAAAAAAGCCTACCCATATGTAAACTAATAGAAAATCTAATCGTATTTTCATTTTGCTCAGAGTTGAGGTAGTTCCTTGATTAAAATGAAGAGTTTATCCCATTTCTTTATCAACTTTGTTTTGATTTGAGAATTTAGCAGCATGTGAACTATGGATTTTATAGTTATTATTTCTATTAAAAATTTTATTTAAAGACTTTTTTTTAATCTGCGGTATGTGAGCAAAACCCGTGATCATAAAGTAGGACGGGTTAAGGTTATCATATCTAAAACCTATGCGGCAACCCGCAGTAAAATTGGACCCGTAACGGGGTGGGCTAAATGGAACGGGTTAACCAACATTGACACCCCTAAGTACAACTAACAATACAAATCGTTACAAATTAATATTTTTGGGTTATCTTCTAATTTTCTTCTTTCAGAAACAACTATTACTCAAATCTTTGACGTTTTAGGATTTGCTGGTTTTTGAATTTAAGTGTAGCCAAGTTCTAAAAATATGAGAAATTGACTTCTACATTGATAATTTCTTCGTAGCTCTTTAACGTAGATTATCCGACAAAAGTAAAATTTTAGAGTACAAATTAATTAAAAAATAAAATAAATTATCATTCATCCTCTCTTTTTTGAATCCTTACAGTTCACAAGTTTATTATTTTTCGAGTTAACAACTGATAATCACATTTATTGGGTTTCTCTTGCAAATTGTAAAGAATGATTATATATATATATATATATATATATATCGATGATCTTTTTTAGTTAGGCGTAGATCGTTGTTTTGCAATTATATATTAATGACTTTGATGATGAATCCTCGAGAATATGTAAACAAAATTTGTTTTTAATCATATTTTTGTCAACATTAGACAATCCATTAAGATAATGATATGGTTGTGTCAGTTGATCGTGGCCTCAGGAAAAACAGATGGCTCAATGCTAAAGAGATCACTTTGATCTTGGAAAATGACGACTCTTTAACCATCTCTACTTTAACCCCATGCAATGAATTGTCCAAGGCCTTTTCATCTACGATACATGTGCATATTATGACCACTAGCTCTTGCAAGATGTTGGGACACAGAGATTGACGGTGAGGAGGCGACTATACTGGCGTGTCCATAAATCTGGCCGAATCCATTAGGTTTATGAAATAACCAATACGTCAAGGGTCTACAGGAATTTTTGAAGGTTTAGACATTTGACTGTGGTACGGTACCATATGAATATTTGCTATTTTACGAAATTTGTATATTTTATATGTTACATATTCAATTGGCGAAAAAAACATTGGACAATATATTATAGGCATTGTAAATAGATATACTTCAAAATTGTATGATTGTTGGCTAGCAATTGTAGCCATTAATTATAAGCTTTAGTTTTGTTAATGTTGTTATGTGTTCATAATTCTTTTCATTGAGTTGAAATATCCATGTCCTTAAAGATTAGTCATTCAGACTTACGTGGATTTCCAAGTTTTGCCACAATGTGTTGTTAAATTCTAGCTTTGAGTCAATATCCTACTTAAATTTGGAGTTAGACCGGGATACCACATTACCACTAGAACCAAGTTTAAACATACTTAATAATTATACTATAATAAATAACCAAAAAAACAGTTTGCAGTATTAATGTGCACCAAACTGAGTATAATTCACACTAAAGTAAAATTGTTACGTATTTATCAATGATGTTTCACTTTCAACCTTGCAAGTGTTGTTCAATAAAGAGAACAAAACATACCTAATTTTGTATATCAACTCTAACTAGATAAAATATATATATATATATATATATATATATTTTTTTTTTTTCATAAAAGTACAATATTTCCAATTATTTCATTTAAACAAATTATACAGCACGGGTTTTAGTAATGGTTTCTAATTCTATAACTTATTCCACATATTTGATCTCTCTAGTAACCATATTTGCAGTGTAATGTTCTATCAAGTATCACCATTCCAAATTTAAGATGAATTTAAGTTCGTTTTCATCCGAAGTAAAAAGACACAATTCTAAATTTCTAATGATTGCAGTAATATCAGAAATCTATTAAAAAATAAGAAAAAATAAAAAGAAAAGAAAAGAAGTGGATAATTATCTACTTTTGGACGCCAAGTCACTCGTTTATCCAGTTGGTACGGATTTTTAAATGATATATCAGAGCCTTTTATGCAAATCTCTTTTCACTACCAATGGCATTCCTCGTAATAAATTCCTAACTTCAGGGTCATTTTTATAATCTCCTTCTCCTCTTCGTCCTCCCTCCATTTTTCTTCACGTCTGGTTCTCTCTCTTCTTCTTCGTCTCTCTCACTTCTTTGATTTGGGGTTTTCAGATGGGAAATGTGAACGGCAAAGAAGACGACGCCGCCGTCGCTAGCGGTGGTGCAGATGTTACCTCATCTTCGGCGAGATCCAACGGCGGCGATCCTTCTGCACGCAGTCGTCATCGTCGTCCTTCCTCAGACTCTATGAGCAGTTCTCCTCCCGGAAGTCCCGCCCGATCTCCATCTCCTTTCTTATTCGCTCCTCAGGTTTCCCTCTCTCTCTATCTATCTCTCCCTCGATTCTCTCTGTGTTTATCGTTGAATTTGATGTTTGGGGTTTTGGATGATTTGATTGACACATTGTTGGAAGTTTCGTCGAAGGTGAAAAAGAGTTTGTTGAGTTAGAGAATATTCACTTGACTTTTCATATGTTTCACTAATTGAGACATTTCTTCATTTGGATTTGCCTAGGATTCTAAAACAAAAGATCAGCCTTTTATGAGTGAACTCTATTTGTATTCTTGATTTGTTTTACCCTCTTGGTTCTGAGAACTTGTCCTTCTTCCTTAGGTTTGTCAGCGGGAAAGGTTTAGGTTCTTGTTCTTAAGGCTTTTTCTTTAGGTGGGTTAGAGATTCTGTACTACTGAATCTCTCTTTTCTTTTTTTGTGATCTTTGTTAAAGTATCTTGAGATAATGCATACTGTGGAAAAGTTTCTACCTGTCTTTAAGATGTTAATTCGGTTTCCTAGCTGTTGTTTCTTTATTTTCCTGCCGCTCTCTAGTCCTTACCGGTCGCTGACACTGCTCTCATGATTCTTGAATATTGATGTCCCCTAGTGAATCTTTGTGTAATGTATCTTTGCTTTCTCTTGCGAGTCTAAGCACTTTTGTGAGTGGAATCTTTTGTATAATGGAGTTGGACTTGACTCGGATTTGTCTGTTGGTTCTTGAGATGTCAAAAATTCTGGTAAATGAGAAGTTAGCAAGTTGTTCTTCCTTCCTTTTGGCAAAGTGAGAGGCTTAGTCTTTCTAGCAAATCTGCTTTTAGGGAAGTTCTTATTTGTTGTCTTGGTTATGTCATGCCTAGTGTTGAAAAATTTATACCAGTCAAATAAGATGATAATTCTTGTCGCTCTAGGTTTCTATTGCTGATTTTGATTTTCCTGCTGCTCTCCGGCCATTACTGGTTGTTGATACCGTTCTGTTGATTGGTATGTCTCAACGTGAGTCTTTTGTGTAATGTTCCTTTGCTTTCATTTTGAAGGGGAGGGCAAGCTTGTTCATTTCTTACCCCTTTTAGATAAACACGCAGAGCTTGAATTTACTTGAACGAATGAGAGATTGTGGTTGTTTCTTCATCTTCTCTTTTTTTTTTAATATGTAAATAATTCATTACACCCGTGAAGGAAAACCTTCAAAATTGACCTGGTTTATCAGGGTTTGGTGGGAATAGTAAGATATCTTTTGGTAATCAGGTCTTGTCTAGATTATAGTAAATTTCTCGTTCTATGGCTCGCTATATTCATTGTTCCACTCCTTTTCTTTTCAGCGCACATTGTTATTCCACCTTACATCTTACAGCATTTGCTCACCTATGCGTCACCTCTTCCATTGTTTAGGCATGACATGTGTATCTAATGGCTGCATTTCGTGTCAGATGGTAGATATAATGTTGTATAACATTCGCCAATTCTTCTCGCACTTTGTTTTGAAAATCTCACGGCTTAATTTTTATGTGCTTATCTCAGGTTCCCGTGGCTCCATTGCAGAGGGCAAACGCCTCTCCTTCTCCTAATAACATCCAATGGAACCAATCTCAAAGAGTTTTTGATTATCCCGCAGAGCAAGGAATCCCAACCATCATTACATGGAACCAGGGAGGTAATGATGTGGCGGTGGAAGGATCATGGGACAATTGGAGATCAAGGTATACGTTGATATGTTTCTCGGGAATTTGCTCTCAAGCTTTCCGTAAATATGTATATGTGTACTAAGCATATATATATATTTACATTCTTCAGGAAGAAGCTACAGAAGTCTGGAAAAGACCACTCAATTCTCTTTGTCCTTCCATCTGGCATATACCACTACAAGGTGATTGTCGACGGTGAATCCAAATACATCCCAGATTTACCCTTTGTATCAGATGAAATGGGCAATGTCTGTAACATTCTCGATGTTCATGTAAGTAATTTTCTGTCTCTTTTTCATGTTAAATCTACCAATCAACCTACTGTGTAACAGTACCTGCAATCATTATGCAGAACTTTGTGCCAGAAAACCCAGAAAGCATAGTGGAGTTTGAGGCGCCACGGTCACCTGATCATAGCTACGGTCAAACCCTTCCAGCAGCAGAAGATTACGCAAAAGAGCCACTCGCGGTGCCAGCTCAGCTTCATCTAACACTTCTTGGCACAACTGAAGAAACAGCCATAGCCACAAAGCCTCAACATGTGGTGCTTAACCATGTGTTCATAGAGCAAGGATGGACTCCTCAATCCATAGTAGCTTTGGGTTTAACCCACAGGTTCGAGTCTAAGTACATAACTGTTGTCCTCTACAAACCGCTCACACGGTAACCCTAAAACCCAAATCCAATGCCAACATTGTTCTCTCTTTTTTTTTTTCTTTTTTCTTCTTTCATCTCTCAATTCTGTGAAACCTGTTATTTGTTCATAGTGAGTGCCCAACTATGAGTTTATTAACCTCTTTCTTATCTGGTTTGTTGGTGCTTATGTACAAAGCTTATCATTGTAACAAAGAAAAAAGAAAAAACTGCGATTTTTTCTTGTTCCCTGCAAAAACTGTAAAATACGTTCCCTAATAATGGCTACAACAAAAGCTTATCTGCTAGCAACCAAACACATAAATCCTGTTTGTTAACTTGACATTTTTTTGGGTAACTTTTGAAGATATATTTTTCTTGGCAAAACAATAGAGTTATAACTGAAACCTTGAAAATGACGTGGAAAATAATATAATTTTTTTTTGGGAATTTCTAATTGGAAAAAGGCTAACCAATCAAAATGAAAAGAAAGTGTAATCAGGCTCCCTAATCAATCCACGTCGTCTTTTTCATTGAAAATTTTAATTTGGATAAGAAAAAGATAAAAGAGAAATAACGTGACTTAAAGTGAGCCACACGATGGAGTATGGCGGAAGAAGCATCGACCGAGTAATTGAGAGGATCAAGTTGCAGAAGCTGCTATGAGAGTCTGTTTCCAATTACTTTGCTCTAGCTCCTCTGCTCTGCATTGTCGCTGGGTGTTCATTTCTTGCCAATCACATTACCTCTCGGAATATTCTCCTTTGATCTGCCAACTCTGCGCCAGAGATTTTTGAATTCTTCTGCATGCGATTTCAACTCTAGTTGCTTCCGCCCAATTCGCAGGTGTGTATTCCTGAAGCTCCGTTGTGCTTTTCCATGTTTCGCTTCGATCGAACAATTATTCGTTAAATTGGAGAATTTGGACACACAGAATCAAATGTGTATGAGGACGATGATGAATTTTGTAGCTAACTTTTGGTTGTATTCACATTGCATACGATTATTGGTTAGTGTAGAATTTTGGATGTGCGTGCACATACGCGTATGCATAAACTATATATGCATATCAACGTCATGATTCTGGAGATTTGGGATGTTACTGGGGTAACATGAAAGGACGGTTTTAAATTCAGGGGAAGAGTTTTGCTGCTTGTTTTGTCATCGCCTTGTGGATTTCAGCTGTTTTTTTTTTTAGCGTTTTTGTCTTCATCAAATTTTGTGTTTTTATCTTGACAGTTCTTTGTACTTTTGCATTTAGTTTCTGTAAATTAAGAAAAGCAATACTCTCCTATTCTGTGGATTATTTAGAGGAGATTCTAACATCAAGATTACATTTTCAAGAAACAGCTTGTGGAGATCAAGAGGTGGACTCTGAGTGATGAGCGAGCCAAAGGTCAGGCGTTGGGTTGGGAAGTATGAGGTTGGAAGAACGATTGGTGAATGTACTTTTGCAAAAGTGAGGTTTGCTCGAGATTCTGAGTCAGGAGAACCCGTGGCTCTCATGATCCTTGATAAAGACAAGGTTCTCAAGCATAGGATGGCTAATCAAGTAATTCGCTTTTGTAATCGTCATCCAGTCTTTTCATGTCTACTCTCTTGTCAACTGATATGCGCGTTTACATTTCTTGGAAGTCAAATATAGTTTCTTAAAGCGAGATCCACAAATAGATCTGTCTTCAATCCGGAAGTATGATGTGGGTCTTTCCTACTTTCTTTTACAGATAAAGAGAGATATTTCTACTATGAAGTCGATAAACCATCCAAATGTAGTGCAGCTTTATGAGGTCTATCTCCATGCCCCCAACTTTTCTCTACGTGTCTCTATTTTCCTTTGATTAGCCAGGACTTAACAGCTCTTTGGAATCGAAGCAAATCTGCTGAAAGCTAACTATTAAGGAAATAATTGGCATATATTGTCCAGGTTTTGGCGAGCAAGGCGAAGATGTATATTGTCCTAGAGTTCATCAGTGGTGGAGAGCTTCTTGAAAAAATTGTGAGTATTCCCTCTTCCTCTCCAAGGGCCTTAACTTGTGTCTGATATATCCTTTGGTGTACGAATTATGCATTAAATGCCTCATGCTCAGCTTAGAAGTTCCTTTATATTACAGGTGAAAATATATTAATTTTGGTTTTAACCAATGCATGAAATTTGAACTTGTGAAGAAAAATGATGGGCGCATGAATGAAGACGAAGCACGGAGATACTTCCAGCAGCTTATCAACGCAGTTGATTACTGCCACAGCAGGGGTGTGTACCACAGAGACTTAAAGGTACAAGAAACGTTTTTGGTAACTCTGTGGCCCAAGTTTGCAGTGTGGGTTTCTTTTAAGTGCAGCTAATTGATGCCTAAATTTTCTCTTCTTTATTTCTCTCAATGCAGCCAGAAAATTTGCTTCTTGATGCTCAAGGAAATCTGAAAGTCTCTGATTTTGGATTGAGTGCCTTGTCCCGAGAAATCGGGGTAACCACTGAATTTGATTTTTTTTTAGCATCATTTGGTTTACCTGAGTTCCTACGGATCTGTCCTTGTCTTATTCTAATGAGTGTGCCTGAAGTTCAGTAATGATGTTTTCATTGATTACATTAACAAATATCTAATAAGATCCGTAACACTGATCTTTCTAGATTCTCAGCTTATCAGAATTGCTTGGTTTTGGCAGGGCAATGGCCTTCGTCACACTGCATGTGGAATTCCAAACTATGCTGCTCCTGAGGTATGTTTCGTCATGTGGCTTGTTATGCAGTTTCTGCTCCATGTTGTTGATAGCTTCCTTGTTACTTTGTCCCAAGGTTCTTAATGATCAAGACTATGATGGGGCAAAGGCAGACTTGTGGTCCTGTGGAGTGATACTCTTTGTGCTACTTGCTGGTTACTCGCCTTTCGAGGATTCTAGTCTCACGACGCTGTACAAAAAGGTAAAATTTTGTAATATATTTTCAGGCTTCTTCCTCACCATTATCTGTGATTTGTGTTTCTATGTTGCATTTTTGTCCCTTTTTTCAGATCTCATCTGCTGAATTCAGTTTTCCTACTTGGCCCTCTTCTGGTGCTAAGAACTTGATCGTCCGAATCTTAGATCCAAACCATATGACTGTAAGATATATTGGTGTACCACTGCTTTCAAGATTTAAATGTATCCATCTTTTGTTTTCTTCATTCAAACCCCAACAATCTCAAATTTCTCTTTTTGTCTTAGACCAATAGGCGGGTTAACGGTTACCAGAATCTGGTAGATATTTTATTCCTAAATGCTAATGGAAAACTTGAGAGATCATTTAGCATAGACATAGTGGCAGTTTATTATGCCTCGTGTTTTTTTTAGCATTAGAAATCAAATACTCCAATCTACATGTTTATTACCTTGGAAGATTTATTCGTAGTGTTGGTCTAAAGTGTACATTTAATTGTCTCTGCTTATTGTTTCGATTCTTGCTGACTATTTCCTTTTCTTTCCATTCCACTACCTGAAAAGAGCTACTACAATTTGTCTAAAATGTTCAAAGGGTATTGTTAGTCCCATGGATAAGCGGATGTTTTATCTGTGTCCTGCATGTACAACTTACTCGTTCAAAACATCTACTGATAAATTAATGGCGCTCGTCCTTGATTTCAAAGGTGGAACTAATTGACAGTGTGTTAACATGCCAGCGTATCACAATTCCAGAGATTTTGGAAGATGCGTGGTTCAAGAAAGATTACAAGCCAGCTGTGTTTGAAGAGAAGAAAGAAACAAATTTGGCTGCTGTGGAAGCTGTTTTTAAAGATTCTGAAGTGAGTCATTTATTTATCCTGAGTTCTGTTGGATGATTGAGTGAAGGATTTAATCACCTAGGTTCCGTACTTGTTTAGGTTTAGAGTGCTCTTACCGCTTACAGGGGAGTTGTTATGTGGAAAGTAGAGAATCTGATTCAACAATATCAAACGTCTTTGATACTGACCCCAATTTCGGATTACGATTGTGCTAAAAAAATTTAGATCCACTAGGCAATGATTATAATATTATTATTGCTTGGTTGAATATGAAGAGAAGCTTGATATAACGTGTGCCTTTGCTTCACAGGATGGGAGAGTGCAATTGAGGTCATTTCCTTGTGTGATATGTTCAGGTGGTACTACTTGTGGCGATGTTCGTTCAAGGACCAAACTGATGAACGGGCTGATAGAACGAGGGAGACCGCAAGATGCACATTCCATTTTCAACATTCTTATTGAGGAAGGCCATAAGCCAAGCATCATCACATACACCACTCTTGTAACTGCATTGACCCGTCAAAAGCACTTCCACTCTCTCCTCTCCCTCATCTCTAAAGTCGAGAAAAATGGCCTCAAACCCGACACCATTCTCTTCAATGCCATCATCAACGCCTCTTCCGAGTCTCGAAATCTCGATCAAGCAATGAAGATCTTTGAAAAAATGAAGGAAAGTGGATGTAAACCCACAACAAGTACATTTAATACTCTCATTAAAGGATATGGAAAAATTGGTAAGCTAGAGGAATCTTCAAGACTCCTGGAGATGATGTTACGGGATGAGATGCTCCAACCAAATGACAGAACATGTAACATACTTGTCCACGCTTGGTGTAACCAGAGGAAGATTGAAGAAGCATGGAACATTGTATATAAGATGCAATCTTATGGGGTAAAACCTGACGTAGTAACGTTTAACACATTGGCAAGAGCATATGCGCGGATCGGGTCAACATGTACAGCTGAGGATATGATCATACCAAGGATGTTACACAACAAAGTTAAACCAAATGTACGTACCTGCGGTACCATTGTGAATGGCTACTGTGAAGAGGGCAAGATGGAAGAAGCTTTGAGGTTTTTCTATAGAATGAAGGAACTTGGAGTTCATCCAAATCTCTTTGTTTTTAACTCTCTAATCAAAGGCTTCCTTGACATCAATGACATGGATGGAGTTGGCGAGGTGAGCTTTATAGTTTATAAGCTGTTCAATAATTTCATTTACATCCATTTTTTTATTAAATACGGGCATGTTAATATGATAGGTGGTGGATCTGATGGAAGAATTCGGGGTAAAACCTGATGTGGTAACATTTAGCACTCTAATGAATGCATGGAGCTCTGTAGGAGATATGAAAAGATGCGAAGAGATTTATAGAGATATGTTGGAAGGAGGAATAGATCCCGACATTCATGCATTTAGTATCCTTGCCAAAGGGTATGCTCGAGCTGGAGAGCCCGAAAAAGCGGAGCAAATCTTGAATCAGATGAGAAAATTTGGTGTTCGCCCAAATGTAGTGATCTATACTCAGATCATAAGCGGTTGGTGCAGCGCGGGTGAAATGAAGAAAGCGATGCAGGTATATAACAAAATGTGTGGAATCGTTGGTTTGTCGCCTAACTTGACTACTTACGAGACTCTTATATGGGGATTTGGGGAAGCGAGGCAGCCATGGAAAGCGGAAGAGCTTCTGAAAGACATGGAAGAGAAGAATGTTGTTCCCACAAGGAAAACTATGCAACTCATAGCTGATGGATGGAAAGCTATTGGTCTCTCTAATAATAATGATGCCGATACATTGGGCTCTTCTTTCTCAACTTCCTCCAAAATCAATATCCCAAATCATATCGTCTCATCGAGAAGTCCGTTGTTCTTAAAGGGAATGCCTGAAAAACCAAAGCTATGCATTAAGTCTCAGTTTGGTTTGAGGCAGCGTGTTTTGGTGGTGTTGTGCAGAGACCAGTTTGGGGAAGCTGGGAGAATTTGCAAATTCATGTAGACTTTGTTTTGCTTTAGAGATGGAGCTAAATTATAAAGGGTAAGAGAAGCTAACCAAAGATTGGTGTCGATCGAATTTTAAGATAAACAGGAAGGAAACAGTACATTTTTCTGTACAAATATATATAAAATGGAAGATATGGTGTTTAACAAGCAGGAAATGAGATGGATAAGTTGAGATGTTTTGATTTTTGATCAATGGTTTGGTACCATTTAGAAGCCAAGCCACTCAAACCAATCCACCAATGCAATTTTATTGGTTGGTCTAAGGAAATATAAAAGCCATTGTTCAACTGCATCCTTTTGGACTGTGTACTGAGCGTTAGTGCCAAATCAGGAACCAAAATCCTCCATTTTGTGGGCTTAATAGTTAATATATCCGGGATTAGATTGCGAAAGGAAGTCTCCTCGGCAAAAGAAGTTTCACCTGGTGCTTGAAATCGAGTTAGGGATGAAGAGGCGACCAAATAGGTTATGAAAATTGATCAGCGGCTAGAAGCGTTCGTAGAGCACGGATGAACACATGTATCAAACCTAATTCACGTGTCATGGTTCAGAGTTGTGACAACAATTAAGATTACCATATATGATAATTGCCATTGGGCTTCTAAATGTTTTCATTATTAGTCTAGAAAGATCTTTTAAAAGCTCTAAATTTTAGAGTATTTTTAGCTTTATTGGACTTATGATTTGTATTTTGCTAGACTTTTTAGTTTGATTAATAAAGTTTGAGATGACAAAAAAAAAATAGTGGAAATTTGAAAAAAAACCAACAATACAAAAACCGAGTTAGGGTTCTCGAATTATAATTACCCTGAATCCCTGATATTTCTTTGTAGTTTTTTTCAAAGTTTATTTTGTTCCGTCATTAAATTAACTCAACATTACTATATTTCTATATAATTTAAAACATATTTAAACTAATATTCGAAAGATTAATAAATACTCTAAGGCAATAATTGAATCATTTCTGATTTGGATCATAATAATCAACAAATTTCGATAAGACAACAAGATCATTTATTCTAAAAAAACATCTCTATAAAATATGATTGCATTAATATTATATAACTTAATAACAATTTAAACTTACACAAACCTTTATAACTAAGATAGTTTAATATAAGATTTTAATATTGATTTTTAATTGAATTTTTGGCGGAGTTTGTTTTATTATTAATTTTGCATCAAAATCTTTTTGGCGTTGTGTTTTCGAACTAAAGTATTGTAGTATATATAATTTTTCATATATATATATATATATATATATAACAATTATGTTGTAGGTGATGCTGTGAAATATTTTTTTGTGTATTTTTATATTAAATATGAAAATTTTCTTTTATTAATTGCACAACTATCCACTATCATCTGTTACTATAAACATAACGATTGTAAACAAAATCAGTGTTACGCTTTCCCCATCTTATAGTAAATACATCTGAGAAAATGGCGTATTTCAACAATTTGCCCGGTGTCATTTTCTACCTGAACAAAAGTCCAGTGTCGTTTTCTTTCCAAATGTCTTAGAAATTCACAAAAGTCCAGTGCCGTTTTCTACCTGAACCTAGACTCGTATATTTAAAGACACAATATTCTTCTCCAGGGAAAGAAAGACAAAGGAGAAAATCAGACAAAGAGGAATCACCAAGCTCCAGGTTTGCTTTCAACATCAATCATTGTCTTATAACAAGCCCAAATTCACATTAATTTCCCCTAAACCCCAAAACCCAAGAAAAAAAAGACACACATTAAGGGTTTAGAATCAATGAGGAACACTTGGCTGGGGACTTTAATAAATCCAAAACTTACCCTCATTTTTCTTGTATTTTTTTGGCAATATCAAGTAAAGCTGTCCTATGTATCCTTCAAAAAGTTTGCTACCAAAAAACGTTGCAAGTATTGCCTCGATGATTGCATTACTGAAAGGATGAACAAAAAACAAGCAAGGACCGAACACTTTTGCACCGAGAAGACCCATGTCAGTTTGTCACAAGACAAAGAGACTAACACTGAGATCCCTGACTTACCCACATGCATCATAAGCTTGGCGTTGTGCTAAATCACTTAGCACTTAATAGGCGTCTCCCAACACCTGAATAAGAGCCTATTATTTGAAAAAAGTACCCAAAACAAAACGTTTTATTAGGCCAACAAGTCTTGGGATTTTAAAACTGGGCTGATAACATAAACTTAAGGCCCAAATCTGATTCCAGTAAGTGAAAATTGTTAGAGCTTTGTCACTTTCTAGCTGTTGCAGTTGCTACTTGGGATTTGATCAAGTTGCCTTTGTTCCTCAACTAGTCAAAGCAAGGTTGGCTACCATACACCACCCAAGATGGTGGGTTTCTTATTTCTATTTGATGGGATAGTGCCGCAATTCAGTGTGTCTTACGTCTCTTTAAATCTTTGGTTTGATTACTATGTCGTGCAGAAAATAACAGAGCATATTTCAGCAAATCTACCTAATCATTTTGTCGGTGGTCAAAGTTTCGTAAAGTCAAACCAAAAAAAGAAGTGATTGAAATCATAATACGAGGCCCCATTTGTTATGTTCTGTAAGCTCAAATGGATCAAAAGTCGAATCCGAACTGTAGATGATATAGGAAGGAAGAAAGAAAAAGAATATGGGTTAAGTTTAAAGTGGTTAAGCTCTAGTGTCGTCAATGAATACGTCATTATGAAGAAATAAATATAGTCCAAGAGGATGGATTTATTAAGGGTCCACAAATGCGTCCACGTCCTTAAAATGTGATTCTTTGATCAATCAATGTGTATATATATGTGCGGATATATCCATTATCCTCCAAGAAAACTTGAAAGTGTTTCGAGAGAAATAAATTAAGTCAACAGTTTTTACAAAATCCGAATTCATGGAAATGGAAAACGCAGTAGCAAAACAGAGTATACCTCTTCTCACGCCCTATAAGATGGGAAGATTCAGTCTTTCTCATAGGTAATATTAACCGTATCCTTACCTTTGTCGTTTTGATGACTTGTGCTGAGTCCTTAAAATAAGAATCTTGATTCGTTTTGTTTTTATTTAGGGTTGTTCTGGCACCATTGACGAGACAGAGATCGTACGGAAACGTTCCTCAGCCTCACGCTGCCATCTATTACTCTCAGAGAACGACTCCAGGAGGTTTTCTCATCACTGAAGCCACCGGAGTTTCAGATACAGCTCAAGGGTAACTGAAAAATTCTTCCTTTTTGATTAAAGTTTACGTTTTTATTTGTGGGTTTTTCATCTGATCCTACCACATTTGTGTGATTTCGATTAAAGTTACCGTTTTTAATTTGTGGGTTTTTGCTGAGCATCCCAAATTTTGTGTGATTTAATCTTCAAGGTATAAAGATACTCCTGGGATATGGACTAAAGAGCATGTGGAGGCATGGAAGCCAATCGTTGATGCTGTTCATGCCAAAGGTGGTATCTTCTTCTGTCAGATCTGGCATGTTGGCCGCGTTTCTAATCGCGGGTTTCAGCCAAATGGACAAGCTCCTATCTCTTGTTCGGATAAGCCATTGATGCCTCAAATCCGCTCTAATGGCATCGACGAAGCCATGTTTACCCCTCCAAGACGACTGAGTATCGAAGAAATCCCCGGCATTGTCAACGATTTTAGGCTTGCAGCAAGAAATGCTATGGAAGCTGGTAAGCAAATCTGGATTGGGAATTCAAGAAGCTGAATCCTTCAAGTTTCTTATATGTGTCTTTTGAATGCTGTTGTTGCAGGCTTTGACGGAGTTGAAATTCATGGCGCTAATGGCTATCTGATTGACCAGTTCATGAAGGATACAGTGAATGATAGAACTGATGAATACGGTGGATCATTGCAAAACCGTTGTAAATTTGCTTTAGAAATAGTCGATGCAGTGGCCAAGGAGATCGGGCCAGACCGTGTTGGTATCAGGCTCTCTCCATTTGCTGACTACATGGAATCCGGAGACACTAATCCAGGAGCATTGGGGCTTTACATGGCGGAATCTCTGAACAAATACAGAATCCTCTACTGTCATGTGATTGAAGCCAGAATGAAAACAATAGGAGATATACATGCATGTCCTCACACGCTAATGCCGATGAGGAAAGCCTTTAAGGGGACTTTCATCTCTGCAGGAGGTTTCACGAGGGAAGACGGGAATGAGGCCGTGTCAAAGGGAAGAACCGATCTCGTGGCTTACGGTCGATGGTTTCTGGCCAACCCGGATCTGCCAAAGAGGTTCCAAGTGGATGCACCGCTCAATAAATACGATAGATCAACGTTTTACACTTCTGATCCTGTCGTGGGTTACACTGATTACCCTTTTCTCGAATCAACAGCTTAAAATTGTTATCAGCAATGTTGTGTGTTTCCCTTTTCTTGTCGTAAGTTTCTTTATGCTTGAAGTCATTATACCTTTACAATAATTTTCACGGACACCTTATCACAAAAGAGCTTTCAACATCAATCATTTTCTTCTAACAAAGCCAAAACGCTCTTATGCAATGCCACTTCAAGATCTTAATCTACCGCAAAATTGTTTTAACTTTTTCTTTGATCAGTTCTTTTACAGCGTCTGGGTATTTAAAGCACATAGCAATGCCTCGCAGCCAATTTTTTAGAACATTGCTTTAAGAAACAACAGAAATAAATTAACAGAATAAAATCAGTTGCCCAAAAAGGAGGGAACATCAACTGTCAAAAGGATGAGCAAATATGAGTTCATACTTCATATAACACTAAAGAACCAAACCAAAACAAAGCAAACAAAAATAAAAAAAGGGAAAGAAGGAAACGATGTCCTAAAGAACGCAACCATAATCAAGTCATGATGAAACTTCACTGTAGGAAATCATAAATCTGTTTCTTTTTTTATGGGGTTAAGAAAAAATTCTCTCACTTAGCCATCATGACTTTAACGAATTCCTCATAGTTGATCTGACCATCGCCATCAACGTCCGCTTCTCGGATCATCTCATCAACTTCCTCATCCGTTAGCTTCTCCCCAAGATTTGTCATCACATGTCGAAGCTCAGCTGCAGATATGAAACCATTCTGGTCTTTATCGAAAACCCTGAATGCTTCCTTCAGCTCTTCTTCTGAATCAGTGTCCTTCATTTTCCTTGCCATCAGGTTCAGGAACTCCGGGAAATCTATGGTCCCGTTCCCGTCTGCATCAACTTCATTGATCATGTCTTGTAACTCGGCTTCTGTTGGGTTTTGCCCCAGAGACCTCATCACGGTTCCGAGCTCCTTGGTGGTGATGCAACCTGCAACCAGATTTTGATATAAGTTTAAGAACAGACTTATATCCACAGCCAGGTCTCAGACAGCAGTTCCAAATATGTTTAAGACGATTAAATTCAAAAGAACCAAAAATCTATCATGTCGAGATCCCAGATGAAAATGCAAAACAAACAAAAGTCATTGCATTTCTTATTTCAACTGATGAAGATCTGGAAAGTAAAAGAGAATATCGTCTTCTTTGACAAAGTTTTAACAAAGAAACTTCATTCATGCACACTACAAATGAACACTCTTCCAAGTCTTCCCTAAAGTGATAGGGAAAATTAAATATTGCGTATTTCCCATCTTTCCTTATGTGTATTGTACTAGCAAACCTAGACTCGTATATTTAAAGACACAATATTCTTCTCCAGATCTCTTTACATGGTATCAAAGCTAGGTTAAAAAACCCTTGCCACTTCGTTTCATTCAGCTCACATCTCACCAAGCAACGGCCAAAAATGCACAAGGTGCTAGGAATGAAGCAATACAACAAAAATTTGCAAGTTCTTTCACAATCAGAGCAGAGAATACATTCCTTATCTCTCTTTGATTTTTTTGCATAATCAAACTCCGGATGAAACTACAGAGTTTAGCTTTACTACATTCAATACTCTTTCAACAATTATCCTTCAATTAAACAACTCAATCTCAAAATATGGATAAAAATTTCATCAAGCATTTCACTGCTGCATCTTCTTCAGTCAGAACCGGTAAGATCCATTACGAGACTGGCCCGATTGTGGTCTCGATTGTTCCTATCTAAAATTAGACTGACTGGTGAAATACAGGATATGAACCAAATCAACCCAAAAAACGAAACGATCGAACGAGCGTACAAGGAAACAAACACCGCGTAAGTCATAAATTATTATCAAACATGCCAAAAAAGCTAGATCGTTCACAAATTCAAGTGAAACAAACACGAATTGTACAAGAAAATGAAGATCATAAATCCAGAACGGAGAAATCACAGGAAAAAAAACACACAAAGATCTGTGAAAATAATAACATACCATCACCATCCTTATCGAAGAGGCTAAAAGCTTCCTTGAACTCTGAGATCTGGTCATCGGTGAGCTGATCCGCCATTTTTCTTCTACCTTTTTTGGAACTCCGACAAAAATATGCTAATGATTTATTTATTTGCCTTCTCTAATTCTACAAGAGCTTAGAAAAGAGACAGCCCAACATATATATGGTTGGGCCTCTTGAAGATCAAATGACGACCTAACCCTTTGCCTTTTTCGTTTTTTTTTTAAGACAGTTGTAAACTTGTTTCTTCGTTTTTATAAAAGTTGAGTAATAATTAAATGAAAATTTTATCCATAAATGATTGTTCTTCATAATAAATTAAATGAAATTTCTATCCATAAATGTTATTTTGGTCATAATATATTATATGTATTTGTTACTAGATAAACTAAAGCAAATGGCAGTAGAGGAAATAACTATCAAATTATTCCAATTAAAAATGTGGTGTCATTTTATAATATCTTATAAAAAAGTTAAAAAGGACAAACATTAGATATATACTAATATTTAATAACTATTTTCAAAACATAATTAATAGAAGATTTTACATTTAAGTATATCAATTAAACTTGTGACATTTCTTGTTTTAAAATATATTGAATAATAAATAAACTACGTATATATTAAAAGATATTGTAATCATTCGAAAAGTTTGGATTTCTGTTGGAAAACAACATATGAATTCATGTAAAGTGACGAGTTTATTCTCCAAATCTATTTTGTATGAAATTAGAAGCGAATACGTAAAAACAAAATTTTTGAAAGCGTAAAATCAATCGTTATAATTTTTTTAAAAAAAATGGATACATGATAACCATTTTTGAAAGCATAAAATCGTTTTCAAAATTTTTGAAAGCGTAAAAACGTTTTTATGTTAAAAAGTTGCATACCATTCAAATTTATAACCATTTTATAAGATGCTATCATTCTTATCAATTACTCAAACCAAATAAAAATATATATATGAGAATAACAAACCTTTAATTAGGTAAGGTCCCCGTCTAGTCAAAACTTTTAAGATGCTATCATTCTAATCTTTCGTCATTGAACTAATTAACTCAAAATAATTGACCAAAAGAAGCGAAAAAAAAAAACATGTACTATTGTCCAAGGAAAATTACGATCTTACCAAGAAAAGAAATCATGTATTGTCCCATACGAAAAACAAAAGAAAGTGACCATAATATTAGTCCCCAGACCACACGAAATTAAATAAAGGGAATTTTAAAAGAAATGCCATAAAATTTAACCAACCTTTCAGAAAATGCCATAATTGTTTTTACATTCGAAAAATGCCACACGCGCACTGTTACACAATTGATAAATGTCCATTATACCCTTACTGAAAAAAATCTCACAACCCTTAAAAAACCTAAACGTTTTTTTTTGCTTCTTCGTCATCTCTCATCTCTGTCTCTCTTTCGTCGTCGCATTCAAACAGAGTGCGACGATTTCTTCCCCATCAACGATTTCTTCTCCATCGAGAGAGCAAATCTCCATAGCCGTTTAATGTGTTCATTCTTCTTCCTCGCTCGCTTTTCGCCACGTGCCATTTCTGATACATCCCACAACCATTGTTCTTCAAGAGGGATTGGAAACATTGTTGGCTGTTTCTCACTGGATTCCTCATCACTGGACTCACTGGTAAGTCTCTTCAGTTCTGACCGATCTTCATCGGAAATGACCGAGTTAATCCTTAATTGACCTGTATCTTTTAAATCAGATGGGATGTATTAATATTGTGTCTTGTGGTTGACTCTTAGATCGCTGGTTTTCGAAACCCTACTTTATGTAAATGTATTGATTCATTTGCAGAGGAAGACGCCAAGAACTCCAAGTTTGTCCAACAACACAGGCGGTAATGTGTAATTCTTCCGATCATATCCTTCGTATCCAATTTAAGATTTTCAATGTTTTTTTTTTAATGTTAGTTTACGATTTGGGTATTGGTTAGAAAATGTAAGTAGTTTTTCTGCATCTGTTAATTGAATCACACTAAGGTTTTCATAGTTTTCAATGTTAGATTATGATTTGGAAGTTGAATTAAAAACTGTTGTCATTTCTCCTGCATCTGTTAATTGAATTTTGTTAAGTCACCCACTTCATTCAAATGGCTTAGATGCCTAGTGGAGGTAACAACTTTTGTCGTGGTGGACATAACAATGTTTGTGGACATCATTTTCGTGGATATCACATTGTTTTGTGGACATTACAATGTTACGGTGGACAAAACATTGTCTCCTGTGGACATAACAATGTCAGTGGACATCACATTGTTTCGTGGACATTACAACGTTACGGTGGTTAATATGTAGAATTGTAATGAAGGTGGGACTGGTCTTTTAACCAAACCTACGGTGGACATAACAATGTCTGTGGACATCATTTTTGTGGACATCACATTGTTTCGTGGACGTTACAACATTGCGGTGGACATAACAATGTCTGTGGATATAATTTTCGTGGACGTTACAACGTTACAGTGGACAAAACATTGTCTCCTGTGGACATAACAATGTTTGTGGACATCATTTTCGTGGACATCACATTGTTTCGTGGACATTACAACGTTACGATGGTTAATATATATAATTATAATGATGGTGGGCCTGGTCTTTTAACCAAACCTGTGGTCAGACTTTTCAAATGGGTTTTTGAAATTTGTCGCTGTTTTTCAGGGCAAATAAAGATCACAAGCGTTGTGTAGCAGCTTGTTTGGGTCAAGGAATTTACATAGTAGAGCGTGAATGTCAGCTTAAATGTGAAGGCTTTGAAGCTCTTGCATCTCTATGGTGGGAATTCTTCAACTTCAAATTGATCTGTCACCTTAAAGACAATGCTGGTTTCTCTATCTTTGGTGGCATTTATGAATACAAAGATTTCTGTTCCATGGTCTTTTTTATTCTTATTTCCTGGCTGCGGAAAAAAGACTTCTTCACCAGATAATAGCCAAAGACCAGTGGAACAGAATCCCTATCCCGCCATGAAAGACAATAATTTATGGTGCCAAGTCAGCTATGTTTGGCAGCATGCCCTGTTAAAGAAGACAAACATACTGAAATTAGAAGAATTTGATGTATAAACATCGTTGTAATTATTGTAACTAGTCCATAATTCAACCAAGTATTCATCATTACAGAAAACAGTGACTTGGATGAGAAAAGCTTAACTTATCATGCTATAAGTATCCATGGTTAAACCCAGTGTAAGCATTTCATTTGACTAGTGTCTTTTTCATTTGATTGGGGCAATGTGAAACATTAAAACCAAAAGTAGGTTACGTCTCATATATCAGAAGTCCTTAAAAGTTAAAAGTACCATTTTCTTCCATATCATCTTGTTTTAGGTATACACTGCCATAAATGTGATTAAGTTGAAACGTGCAAATATCATCACATGATGCATAATCTAAGGCTGAGGACTAGATGAAGATAAGCCAAAGAACTTGCATGAGAATAGGTCTATCCAGCCATGAAACCAACACCAAACATATTCCCTGCATAGATACTATTTTCAAACATCCTAAGCTCCACAAAACTACGTATCTTTTTAGGTGACTTGCCATACGTATTCAACACATCGAATTTATACGAATGCAATGTTTCTTGGAGGTTTAGGAATAGGAAGGAGAAGTTTTCGAGGAGATATAGAGATTTCAGGAGGTTTAAGTTTGGATTTGGTGAGAATTGTACTTATAAAGTGTTTCATACTAGTGGTTGGCATTCTGGTGGTAATGCTCGTAGAAAAGAGCAGTTCAATAAGGACAGCCACTTGGTTTGCAGTTCACCTTGTATTTAATGTCCACTACTTGTTAGCCAAGTGGAAAACATGTCCACGAAGTGGAAAACTTGTCCAGAAGTGGAAAACTTGTCCATGAAGTGGAAAACATGTCCACGATGTGGTAAACATGTCCACGAATTTGAAAACTTGTCCATGATGTGGTAAACATGTCCACGAATTAGAAAACATGTCCACAAAGCAGAAAATGTGTCGATGCGAATTATGTTGACTTATAAAATATTGTAAGTTGACAGATTGAAACTATGTTAGTGGACCAAATTTTGTCCACGAAGTGGAAAACATGTCTACATAGTGGTAAATAGGTCCATTTTAACATGTCAACGAAATTGTAAACATGTCTACTACGTTTCCTCGATCTTTGTCATACATTACATTGCCATATATTACATTGCTATATATTAGATTGCCATATGACATTGTTATAGGCATGCTGACGTTGAAATTTAGAAAAACTTTTACGTCCTTCAATCGTTTTGTTCTAGCTACAACACATGTTATAACTGGTGTGTCATTTCAAAGATACTGAATGAACGAATAATCACCAAAATGTATTAAGAGTACAGGCACAAGACCACTAGCTAGTGAAGGCACAATCCTCGAATTCCCTCTTCGTAAGCTATCCTCCTTAAAAGGAGACAGTGTACTTTTGTATGGCACTACACCCATTCTCATTCCATGTGTCTTAAGGAGAATCAACAGGGTGATGGAAATAGATTCTTTTAGTAACAAAAATTAACATCTATATTAGGTGAGGTTTTAGGACTAATGGCACAACTTTTGTAATACCAAATAGCTAGGTAAGGCATGTGTGTATACTAATTAACGTTCCCCTTGTTTCCTTGATTTCTACGATTGCATACATGAAGCAAAGAAAAAAAAACGGACCTGAAATCTAGTATTGACAACCCAAAGAGGATTTGTGGTTATTGTAGGTGCAGCTCCAGCACCAGAAGCAGCCAATACGTTAGCACCAACGTTGGATTTGTGATCCTCGAGTAATTACAAATAGAGAAGAAGTTCTGAGTTTTGATTAAACGGACGGAAAAACAGCTAGTTAAGGTCCAATAAACGGAGACTACCAACAATTAGACCACCTGATCAAAAAGAGAGATTATTAAAAAAAAAACCATCAGCAATGGAATCCAATTTCCGAGTATTAAGCCAATTTTTTATATTTTTTTAAAAGGACAAACCTTTGATGTTCGCATCACCGAGCTTTGGCAGCCCTTGAACCTCTGTTTCCATCGAATGATTCTTCCTGCTCAGCGCGATACAAAATAAATTTAAAACTCTAAATTAGGGATTTGGCAAGCATGGCGGCGGTCTCGATGACTGTTTCTATTGATAATAATCCTTAATCCTCTTTTGTCATTGTCATCGACTTCGGCTGACCGGCCCCTAACAGAGATCTTCTTATCCACTGGATCTGGCACTGTAAACATTAGGAACAATTAGGGATTTTGCCCCAAATTTTCACTCCTACAATTTCAATTTCCCCTCCACCAAAAAAACTAAAACGTTGAGGCCTCGCCTTACAATTTCCAGAGGCAATTATAGCGTTTTAAAAATGGCAGCCCACTAATTTTTGTTTTAATTTTTTCTTCCCTGTGTCACTCGTCATCTCCTATGTACAAGCCTTCGAATCGAGTTGAATTTTAATGAGGGGTATATTAGTCTTTCTTTCCTTATATGCATAGTATTTTGTGGTATTTTTCGAAGGTTTCAGAGGATATGACATTTTTTTAAAGTTTTTTTTAACTTATGGCATTTTCTGTTAGATTCCAATAAATAAATATAGTTTTGTCTGTTAGCTACAGAGTTTTACTTTACAATCATCGTATCTCTCTTTCTCGTTTTTTCCACCGTCCTTCTTCGCATCTCTATCTCTTTCTCCTTACCAAATCCTCTCTTTCTGCGCCTTAGATTTATTTTGAACTCTCCTGGTAACTCTTGAGTTCCGCAAAGGCTACTAGCTTACTTTTGTCCGGCTAATTTTGCAGGTTTGTTCCTCGATTCTCCATGTTTTTGCTTCGATTTCGATGAGCAATTCGGTAACTTGAAGAGTTTAAGTCACTTGTTTACGCTTCTAATATGTGTGTAAAGTGTGCATAATCAGTATATGATGATGAGGATGATGAGTTTGTTAGCTAACTCGAGAATCTCGCTTCAATTGTATACATACGATTACCGGTTTGGTGGAGAATTTTGAAATTGTAGATGCTTGAACAGTAGATGACTTATCTAAGTCGTGATTCTGGGGATTTAGGCTGTTTTTGGAGCAAGTAAAATGGACGATCGATATTTCCGGGGAAAAGTTTCGCTGCTAGATTTTGCCATCATTTCAGCTGTTTTTGCGCTCTCTCTTTATCGAATTTTGTGGCATATTACTGTTTTTTTTACTTGACGGTTTCTTTGTCTTTTTTTGCATTTAGTTTCTGTGAATTGAGAAGAAAAACATTCTTATGTTGCCTCTTCTGTTGGAATGTTGAATGCTTTGCATGGAAAATTTTAATATTGAGATTACACTTTTCAGAAACAGCTTTTGAAGATCAAGATTTGAACACTCAGAGCGATGAATAGGCCAAAGGTTCAGCGTCGGGTTGGAAAGTATGAGGTTGGAAAAACGCTTGGACAAGGCACTTTCGCCAAAGTGAGGTGTGCTGTTGATACTGAGACAGGAGAACGCGTGGCTCTCAAAATCCTTGATAAAGAGAAGGTTCTCAAGCATAAGATGGCTGAACAGGTAACTCACATTCCTAATAAGCAGATTTACCGTTTTCATTTCTAGAAGTAAATGTAATACGTGTATTCCAAAATAATCCATAAGTATGATGTGGGTCTTCCCCATTTGCTTTTTACAGATAAGGAGAGAAATTTGTACTATGAAGTTGATAAACCATCCTAATGTAGTGCGGCTGTATGAGGTCTATCTCCATCTCTCACCACTTTGCTCAATGTGTCTCTACTTTCCTTTGGCTTGCTTAAGAGTCTTTGTAAGTGAAGCAAATATGTTGGAAGCTAACTTTTGAGAAAATAATTAATACCGTTTCAGGTTTTGGCGAGCAAGACAAAGATATATATTGTCCTAGAGTTCGTCACCGGTGGAGAGCTTTTTGACAAAATTGTGAGTTTTCCGTAATCCCTCCCAAGGGATTTATTATCTGTACTTGATCTATCTTTTGGTGTTTGAATCGGTGGAGAGCTCTAGTGAATCTTGATAGATGTTCCTGTATTTTACAACTGGAAGGTTCTCTTATCTCTGATGTAAATTTAACCTTTGCATTATGGATAAACTTGTGAAGGTACATGATGGGCGCATGAAAGAAGAGAACGCACGGAAGTATTTTCAGCAGCTTATCAATGCAGTTGATTACTGCCATAGCAGGGGAGTGTACCACAGGGACTTAAAGGTACAAAAAATTTTGGTAAATCTTGGGCCCAAGTTTGCAGTATGTATTTTTTTAAGTGTAGCAAATTGATGCCTACAATTTCTCTTATTTATCTCTCATTGCAGCCGGAAAATTTGCTTCTAGATGCTCAAGGAAATCTGAAAATCTCTGATTTTGGATTGAGTGCCTTGTCCCGACAAGTCAGGGTAACCACTATTTTTCTTCTTAGCATCCTTTTGTTTGCCTTAATTCCTACTGATTTGTCCTTGTCCTTCTAATGAATGTGCCTGTTGTTCAGCTTTGATGTGTTTTAATGTTTATTTTTACATATATCTAATAAGCTCTGTAGCACTAATCGTTCTAGATTCTCCGCTTATGAAACTTATTTGGTTTTGGCACAGGGTGATGGTCTTCTTCACACTGCATGCGGGACTCCAAACTATGCTGCTCCTGAGGTATGCTTAGTCATGTGTCTTGTCTTGCTGCTGTTGGCCTGTTGCACCATGTTCTTAATAGCTTCCTTGTTGCACTTTTCCCAAGGTTCTTAATGATCAAGGCTATGACGGAGCAACCGCAGACTTGTGGTCCTGTGGAGTGATACTCTTTGTACTACTTGCTGGCTACTTGCCTTTTGAGGATTCTAATCTCATGACGCTGTATAAAAAGGTAAGACGTTTTGTCATTTGTTTCAATGCTTCTTCCTTCACCATTATTTTGATTCTATGTAACAATTTCATCATTTTTCAGATAATAGCTGGTGAATATCATTGTCCTCCTTGGCTCTCTCCTGGTGCTAAGAACTTGATTCTCCGAATCCTGGATCCTAGCCCTATGACTGTAAGATATTTCAGTTTATTAAAGCTTTCAAGATTTAAGCCTATCCTTCTTTTGTTTTCTTCTGTCGAACCCCAACAATCTCGTCTTGGTTATTCTTAGACACTTAGGCGGGTTAGGGCTTATCAGGGATCGGGGAAAATTATGCTTGAACGCTATTGGAAAAACTTGAGAGAATAGTCAGTATAGTGGCATTTTATTGTTTGTCTTGTGCTACTTTTAGCATTAGATTTGAAATCAAATTTATCATTATACATATTTAGAGAGCATCATTTACTTGCGCGTAAGTTTAGTCACAACTCGAAAGCATAATTATTGATTTGGAATAATATCTGTAGTGTTGGGTTAAACTGTACGTGTAACAACATATTAAGGCAGCTGAAGCTCCTGATATGCTAAGTTTTTTTGTCAGTTTCATGTTAGTTTTCGTGTCATATAAGTCAATAAGTTTCCATTCTTCCTGACTCTTTCTTCTGAGAATATCTACCTGAAATGAGCCACTGCTGGTAGATTTACCATAACCTTCCTAAAATGCTCAAGAGCTTATTGCTCTCCTGCATTTGTTTAGTTATATACATAGCAGATGCTTTATGATAGATATTCAGTATCTTAATCATGATATAACTAAGGGATTACTAATTTGTTTTCGTATTTTGGGTTTCGGGGGATTTCCTATCTAAGAAGCTCTCAATAGCAATAGGTAGTAATCGGAGTTTTTCTAAGCGTGGGGAGTACTTTATATAAAGTTTTCCTTGTGAGGAGTTTACCTTTGTAATCTCTTTTATCTACTTTTTATATCTCAGTATTTCTATATATACTCTTTGACTCTTTATTACTTGTTATCTGTCTTTTGCATAATTTAAAACATCCGAGGATCATTGAAGATAATAAACACCACTCCTGCTTGATTTCAACGGTGGAACTAATTGACTCTGCGTTTTACATGACAGCGTATCACAATTTCAGAGGTTCTGGAAGATGCATGGTTCAAGAAAAATTACAAGCCAGCGGTTTTTGAGGAGAAGGAAGAAGCAAACTTGGATGATGTGGAAGCTGTTTTTAAAGATTCAGAAGTGAGTCATTTTTATTTAGTCTGAGATCTGTAAGATGGTTTAACTGTTTTTTCCTTTCTTTCAATTTACTTGAATAAATGTGCATAACAGTCTGTGATTTATGAACAGGAGCATCATGTCAGAGAAAAGAAAGAGGAGCAACCAACTTCTATGAATGCCTTTGAGTTGATATCAATGTCGAGAGCTCTGGATCTCGGGAATTTGTTTGAAGAAGAACAGGTGCGTCCTTTGACTAAACATGCTTATCTTCTTGAATCCTTGAGGAAACACTAGTTTAGTGTGACGTGGCATTGTAAATACAACTTTTCTCATGATGACAGAAGATATATAGTCCATGTCAGGGTTCAGTCTTGCCACATTATATTTTCAGTAATGAAGTCTATACCGTTTAAATTGCAGGGATTCAAGCGAGAAACGAGATTTGCAGCCAAAGGCGCTGCTAATGAATTAGTCCAGAAGATTGAAGAAGCTTCTAAGCCTCTTGGTTTCGATATTCAAAAGAAAAACTATAAGGTAAACCGAAGTGTGAAACCCTAACAGCTATTGACAATGTCTCTTCTTTTTTAGACCGCTTTCTGTTAGAGTTAAGGATCACAAACACAAGAAAATCCAAAGCAACACAGAATCTTAAATCAAACACGCAATAACCCTAACCTCACGAAGAAATCCTTAAAACCTCTTATAGAATAATTACTAATTAGAGTAGGAAATTTAGGTTCTAATTAACATAATATGTATCACCCTTGTTGCTCATTTCCTCTAGGTGTGGAAGTTTCCTTTTTATGGATATTGAATGAATCTAACTATAGTGTCACTTTCACTGAAATGTTACTTTTCTACACAGATGAGACTTGAAAATGTGAATGCCGGAAGGAAGGGAAACCTAAAAGTTGCGACTGAGGTACATACATGACTCTTTACTTTATTAAATTAGTATCAGAATTGGCATGGAATAAAAGAAGTGACCTTATCTATAATGTTTTGTAGATATTTCAAGTATCACCGTCACTTCATATGATCGAAGTCCGGAAAACTAAAGGGGATACATTAGAATTTCATAAGGTAATAATAATATCCAACTTTTAACTCTGCGGTAATGTTCTTTCAAGGACCGTTTCTTACATCTTTTCATCTACTTTCTTTGCAGTTCTACAAGAAACTGTCGACCTCACTTAACGATGTTGTTTGGAAATCCGGCGAGAGCTCTGGTTTGAGCAAATAAGGAAAGTACGGATTCAAACTATGTGATATTTATCACATCCTGCTTTGGTTATTCTGATTTGTCTTTTATTTTCTGGTACTTTTTTTTTTCCAAGACTCAATTCTTTTAAACATTAGAGACAAAAACCATGAGATTGACTCTGTACATATCGAAGCATGTGCAGTAAAGTTATGGTGTTCATATATTTACGAACTGTTGTGTTAAATATTTTGTCCAAATGGCTGCTTGTATAACTTGGTTCACTATCTATGCCGTGGCCTATAATATTATACGAAAACGTTCAAGTTTTAACAATCCTGTAAAGTAAACTTAAACGACATCGTTTTTGAAGACTAATTTGAAAATACGAAAAACTAAAAATTATCGCCGTTGCCGGGGATCGAACCCGGGTCACCCGCGTGACAGGCGGGAATACTTACCACTATACTACAACGACATTGATATTAGATTAGCGTACTTATATATATATATTCTATTACTACAGTGGACTTGTATTATTTTATCCGCATCAAGGAGTTTTCTATGGTTGTCACATTTTTGTATTCCGTTAATCGTTTATCAATTAAAATAATTCGAAAGTTTCTGTGTTCTGTGTAGCCTTTGGAGCCATGGCTTCGTTATCGACGATAACTCAACCGTCGTTAGTGCACATTCCCGGCGAATCCGTACTCCATCACGTACCAAGCACGTGCTCTTTCCCGTGGAAGCCAACAGTCACCACGAAGCGGATTATCTGTTCGCCGGCGAGGAACTCCGGTGAGGTATCGTCGGAAGCAGAAACCGACGGTGGATCTAGCACCGCCGTGGATGAAGCACCGAAACTCTCTCCATCTTTAATCTCCGCTCTCAACGTCGAACGCGTTCTCCGTGGCCTTCGTAATCCCTCTCTCTCTCTCTCTCTCTCTCTCTCCCTGCCTCTCGTTTCGATTTTTAAAATTTTTGGTTTGAATCTTTAATGAGGAAGAAGAATAAAAAAAAATTGATTGTGGTTTGGATTAGAATGCAGCGATTACAGATGTGGATCACTATGGCCGCCTTGGGGTTTCAAGAAATTGTTCTTACGATCAGGTGAGTTTTGCGTTCTCATTAGGATTAGTTTCTTCAGCATTCGTTACTTGATTGTTCATACTATACAGAGCAGTTTCTAATCTCATCCACAATTTTGGATTATAAGAAATTTAGATACAAATTGGGAACAATGAATACAAGAATCACGAAGATATTGAAGGATTTTAGCTTTTGAAACTTTTATCCACCAAGTTTTTTTGTTTATCAGGTTAGAACTGGTTACCAAGATAGAGTTAAGGAGCTAAAGGAACAAGGCCTAGACGAAGAACAACTTAAGACCAAGATGGACCTTGTCAAAGTCAGTATTCTCACACAACTCAATCTTTTGAATTTTGACCATATTGTTGGAACTTATTTTGACAAATAGTGTAGGGTTATTTTTTCGGACAACTTTCTAAAATTAAATTATTTTGAATGAGAAATTAATGTCCAAAGTTGGTTGCTTAAAAAGTATAGATTAGACACATTGGAAAAAATATCACAATTAGAATCATAGAGAAAAATCCTCTAATATATTTGTGTCTAGGTTCAAAGCCTTGAGATCAAAGTATGTTGTAAAGGAGAGAAAGCATACTAAACCGGACGAGACTCGGGTTTGAGTCTGGGTAAATGGGTTGGAGGCTTAATATCTTATCTTTTTTAGCTCATATTTGTTTTAAAATTTGTGGTTGATTTACTTAACACAATAAACAAATATTTCTTCCTTTCAACATTGAAACTAACGAATTACACTAGTCATAAATTTGGCATTAAATTTACGACTCCATAAATGCTCATTTTAATGGAACGATTTTGCTTTTGCAAATTAAAGGTAGAAGAAAGAGTTTCTTCATACACAACAAAACAAATCCCCTTCATGTTTTTTCTCTCTGTTTTCACTGAATCTTGAGAGTATACACATCACTAGGCTTCTGATTTTGGGTGCTGTGAATCAGAAGAACTGTCACATTACGGACAATTAAAGAATTAAGAATTTAAGACCACGATTTCTACGATGAACGGTTTGTGCATGTGAATGAATGAGATTGTGTGTAAGAAGAAACTCTTTCTTCTACCTTTTATTTGCAAAAGCAAAACCGCTCCATTAAAATGAGCATTCATGGAGACGTGAATTCAATATCAAATTTATGGTCATTAATTTGTCAGTCTCAATGTTGAAAGGAATATATATTTGTTTATTGTGTTGACTAAATTAACCACAAATTTTAAAACAAATATGAAGCTAAAAAATAAGTTATTAAGCCTCCAACCCATTACCCAAACTCAAACCCGAGCCTAACCCAGTTTAGTATGGATATGGTTTCTCTCCTTTCAACATACTTTAGTCCCAAGACTTTGAGCCTAGCTAGACACAAACATCCTCCCTTGAATACTAGAAGATTTTTCTCCATGTTTCCAATTGTGGGATTTTTTTCTATGTGTCCATTTTGTGCTTTTTAAGCAACCAAATTTTGGACATTCATTTTCATTCAAAAGAACTTCATTTTGAAAATTTGCCCGAAAAAATAGTCTGACGCTACTTGTCAAATAAGTTCCAATACATCATGTTGTGAGATTCATGGAAACATATAAAGGAGTCTAAGGATGAATTTTAGGAGTCATATACGATATTGTCGACCGTGGAAGAGAGAAGAATGTACGATTGGAGTCTAGCCAGAAACGAAAAAGCAGAGCGGTACGTGTGGCCATTTGAGGTTGACATCATGGAACCGTCCAGGGAAGAGCCACCTCCTCAGGTACGTATGTACCGGTCTGTTTTGTTTTGGTCATGTTGAGAACCTTAGAAAATGTACATCCTGTTTTTGGTTCGGTTTTTTACAGTTTGTTAGGTGTTCGGTTTAGGTTTTGCTCGGTCGTGGATAAACAATTCATCCAGATATAACAAATCAATAGTATCTATTTATTCTTATCGAATAGGTTGGTGGTTGGATATAAAACTATTGTTATCGTTCGAATAAAAATGAAGTTTGCTTCGATTTAGTTTTTAGATCGAGTTCTGATAAAATATATGGGAGAAATGGACAGGAACCGGAAGACGTAGGACCAACGAGGATTTTGGGATACTTCATTGGGGCATGGCTTGTCCTTGGTATTGCTCTTTCTGTTGCATTCAATCGTTAGCCAAATTTCGTTTCTTATATTGTTCTTTCATATCCTCTTCCTCACTTCAAATTCCATGTATATTTGCCCGAATAAAGATTTACGTGTAAAACCTTACGATGTTTCAAGCTATAACAATGTAATGTATGTGGGAATTTATGTATCCCATTTCCTCGTTGTAATGCGTAGACCTAATTAACACCAAATGTGAATTATTTTTTGGACAGAAAAAGTATGCAGAAAAAAACAAAAGAGAGGAAAACTCACTTAAACACGATCCAAAATCGCTATGAAAAAATATGCCAAAGTGCGCATATGGGACTGGGAGAAGTTGATATAGCATAAAGTAACTTTTTTTAATTTATTTTGGATTTGACTGGTATGTCATATAAATAAAAGAATAACGGAATAATTGGAATAAACTGAATTAGACAAAGTTTCTGTAAACTAATTACAAAATACTGAAAAGCTACTTTTAGTAAATTAATCACGTTTTGATTTTCTTGTTATAATTTTAACTCGCTAGTGGTACATTGTGGAATTACTTTTTCAAAACGTAAAAATTTGATGAATATTCTAAGTGATAAAAAAATATCAGAAAACGTGAAAACATGAAGAAATGGTATACCATTCGTCACTTTTGGAATATGGATTAACAAGAATTATAATTTGTGGTAAAGATGATTAAGAATTATCAGTTATATTTACTATTTAAAGCATCAGAAGATGCCTTTTTCAGCTTTGTCCATTTGTTTGTAACATCATTTCAATTTTTGTGAAATACATTTTGTGTTGATCACAAATATGGGCAAACATTTACAAATGGGCGTGCCGAGCACTTAATGTTTATAATAGGAAAAATGAAAGAAAAAACCGTGGGAAATGAAGAGATGTAAATTATAAAAAAAATCTCAATCCGGAGGGAGAGATAAGGTCTGTTCTCAAACAAACGTCGTCGGGAGTTCAGGACCAAAAATTCAATCTATATATTAATCAACATTAAAAAAATGTTTAAGTTGACGTTAAAGAATGTTTTAAGTTCTTGACTTAATACTAGTTAATTAATAAGTCAATAAGATACAAATAATAATACCGTAGTACAGTTTATTTTAGTAACGTAGATATTAATTCGCTTACACGACCTGTTTGACATCAGAATAAAACTAGTGATCAAGCTTTTTAGTTTTTGAATAGGAAGTAAAGCCAACGGCTTTAGTGGCATCGCAAACATTAATTTTTCTAAAAAAAGTATTTCCAATTTTAAAAAACTAAATTACTGATTATGTATCAGCAAACTGTTTGGGCAAAAGTATTATACCCAACACAAACCCCTAGCAAGAAGAACTGTAACTTATATCCCTTGTTGATTACATTAGTTTGTAATATCCATTGTGAATATTTTTTGTTAAACTTTCTTTTTTTTTGGTCGTGAATGTTATTACGATCATAAACCGTATTTTGGTTAATAAAAAGTAATGCTTTATTAGATGATAAACTGTGCTATGCAGAAAAACTAATAATTAAATAAATTGGTAACATTCTATTGCAGATTATTTCTGTCGTAATATGAAAATAAATTTAACTATGTACGTAATAAATAAGAAAAACAACATATGTGATGACTGATGAGTAATGCTGAATTATTATTTTTTAAATGAATTATATTCATATTTGCAGTAGTTTGATGATAATAATATTTTTTTGTGGTAAAATGCTTAAAAACAGTTTTGGAATTAATATTCGTAATATTTTAAATGATACATATAAAATTATGTAGAACTTCATATATCTTTTCACATATATTATCAAATAGTTTTGTTTGCTCTTTCTCGATTTCTAAAGAAAACATACTGAAGTCATTAGGTATATTTCTAAGGGTTAATAGATGTTGTTAAATTACTTTATGGGACAACATTCCGGAATTACTTAATTTAATTCGGGCGGAATTTGGGAATTGTCCTCTTAAATCTTTATATTTTAATGTTGAGTCGGTCACAAACTTTTTCTTTTCCCTTTTAATGCCCAAGTCAGCGAAATACATATGATAAAGTAAAATGTGCCTGCCCCACGATTATTGTAAAAAACAAACAATAATTGAAGGTCGTCAATTCTTTTACGTGTACTTTCTATTTTTTACATCATTAACGTTTACTTTATGCATGAGAAATAAATTAGAAAAATAGTAGTATAAAAGTTACCCAATAATTTTAAATTTTGTTTTTTTTTTTGAGAATACAATTTTAAAAAAAATTTACGGTTTATTACCGGAACAACACAATCTACAGTCGCTTAACATGTAACTATTTTACCTTCTTCTTTTTTTGGGGCAAAATGTAACTATTTACCTAATCTTCAAAATCTAATTTTTTTTTCCTGTGTATTAAAATAACATAGGACATTCAGTTTTGTTTAAATTCTTATATTTCAGCATTAATAATGGTCAACCACTATAAACATTTTAAATAGTAAATATAAACGAATTTTATATTGAAGTTCTACAAATATGGTCAACCAATATTAATCTTCTTGTAACTAATTAATTATGCAATTAGTTAAGGGGGGAGGGGATGGCTTCATCAGGTGGATGTACTTCTTCTAGAAGTCAAGAAGAAGTTGTGAACACGATTGTTTGGATGTTGTCTTCTTCTGAATAGTAAATTAATTGTGCAATTTGACCCAATATTGGGATTTTTCGTTATTATTAATTCTTATAAATGTTTTGAAAGGTCCAATTTTCATGAATACTCATATTAACTCTATAATCATTTTAAAAGATATTTCGTATTTACCAGTAAATTATTAGCTTTTAGTAGAATGATGTGTAGTGATTTTTTTAGCCAACACCGAAATATGATTTCAGTGATTTTGGAAAATCGTTGACCCGTAAAGAAAAAAAAACTTGCTAACGACTCAAATGTTGTTCGTTGGTCTTATTATAAATAATTGAAAGGAGTAAAAAACGACGGGTTTCTTCATAGAATTTAAGAATTGTTTCTCAAGTGAAATTCTAAAAAGTATTTTCTCATGTTTTCTCTCTGTATATGATTTTGTAGACATACGAAAGTATAAATTTCAATTATAAATTTTCAAAGATTGTTCATCTCAGTTGTTTTTTTTTTTTTTTGTAACTATTTCTAAGTTGGTTTAGTTCCACCATATCGAATATTTTTGTTTTTCGTTATGGCGTTCAATGTTTTATCTCAAACGTTTTTAATTTAAGTTGATTTTGAATCAATTGTTTCATTTTTTTATAATTTTTGTTTACGAATATCTCAATATATATTTACGAATATGAGATATGAATCGTAATCAAAAACAGTAAAATCAAAATTTGTATAAATTCTGAATTAATCTTTATGTACATAAAATTATATGGGGAAAAACTATTTTTTCAAACCAGAGTGATTCTCATCAATCAATAATGATTACATATCCCTAACATTATCAATCATAGCTAAAATTTCGGGATGAGAATGACATAATATATCATCTATCAACCTCAATAATTTTGTTTACTTTTTGATGTCCAAAAGTTTTCATCAAATAGTTTAGGATAAAAATGTAAACTCCATATTTTGTGTTTTAATTTTGTAAGATTAGAAAATAGGAATTAAGTATCTTATCTTCCAAACCTATTTTTTCATAGAGAACATTTTTTTTTTGTCTCAACGAAATCAAATTGTATCATGTAATGTATACATACTCTTATGATTTAATCAAGATATTCAAATTTACTGCTGTTTTGTGGTAATCTTAAGTCCATAATTAAACATGATATTTCCACAAACATTGGATTTGATTCGTAACATCCAACCACCACGATTGGAGTTGAACCGCCTTGGAAATTATCAACCAAATGGCGGATTAAAGAGTTGTAGGGGAAGAAACTGTTAGAGTAAGTAATTAGAGAAAACGGTCAAAAGGAAAAAATTGGGAAGTTGTCAACCACCATAAAAACAAAGCGGTTTTTGCAACCGGTCAGAGGTTGGAATTTTTTTTCATTTAAAAAATAATAATATTTATTATATTATTCTCTTCGTAAAATATTTTTTTTTAAATTATTATTTATATACTAATTTTATATTATGTTATTTTTTATAACAATTTTAACTATTATTACTATTATTTAACCGTTTATTTAAATTTAACCGTGTTTCCATTTTCATCATCTTTTACCGCATCCTTTCTACCATTGAGTGAAACAATTCTTAACCGTGTTGTTTAAATGAGATTACTAATTAAACCCATTAGTTAGCTTATCGAGTTATGGTGGTAGAAACTCAAATTCTTGGCTTTTTGGAAAAAAACAATAAGTACGTCATCTTTCTATAATGCCGTAAGCATACAGACCAACTTTCTTACACAATTAAATTCTTAGATTTTTCTGCTTTCTTTTACTTTTAATTTTTTTCTTTTTCGGTACGGGACAGATTTTGAGGATCCTTTAACCATTCTTAAAAGAATGGTTGAATCTCTTTCTTTTCTTTTATTCCTCCTTTAGTTATCTTCACATAACTCAGTGTTGACAATTTTAGGAGACATTTTAAAACCCAATATCTTCGTTTAAAATAACATAAAATTTTAAAAGACGTTATTAAAAGTATTGCATTTCAAATTTTCAACGGCCGAATGAAATAAAAAAATTCATCACAATTAAACTATAATTAAAAAAAACAATCCAAAAGCTATAACCTCACTCGCTATTTATAGCTAAGCCACAGCTTCTCTTAACATAGACAAACAAAAAAAGGTTTGGTTCCAAAAGCTAAAAGCTTCTATCTATATTAGAGTCTCTCAATTTAGCATTTACACACAATCACACACACCAAACAAAAATGATAGCTTACATAGAACCCTACTTCTTGGATAACGACGCCGAGGCTGCCTCCGCCGTCACCGCCGACGGAAAATCAACCGATGGCGTTTCTGAGTCACTTGACATCCAAGGAGAAATCGTATGCGGTGGCGCTGCGGCGGATATCGCCGGGAGGGATTTTGGCGGCATGAACTGTGTGAAGCCATTTGCCGTGGTTAGACCGGTGGGACCGGAGGATATCGCCGGAGCAGTGAAAGCAGCTCTGAGGTCGGATAAACTCACGGTGACGGCTCGTGGAAACGGCCATTCTATCAACGGCCAAGCCATGGCGGAAGGAGGGCTTGTCGTCGATATGAGTTCCACGGCGGAGAATCATTTCGAGGTGGGGTTTTTATCCAACGGTGGTGACACGGCGTTTGTTGATGTCTCCGGAGGGGCATTATGGGAAAATGTGTTGAAACGGTGCATTTCGGAGTACGGTTTGGCTCCGAGGTCGTGGACGGATTATCTTGGGCTAACGGTGGGAGGGACGTTGTCAAATGCCGGCGTTAGTGGACAAGCGTTCCGTTACGGACCACAGACGTCAAATGTAACGGAGTTAGACGTCGTAACGGGAAATGGAGACGTCGTTACTTGCTCGGAGATGGAGAATTCGGAGCTCTTCTTCTCTGTTTTAGGTGGTCTTGGTCAGTTTGGTATCATCACCAGAGCTAGGGTTTTGCTACAGCCAGCTCCAGATATGGTGATTACTTAAAACCAACAATTTAAATATTATTTTCATAGTCTCAATTTTTTATATATATTTATAATCCAAACAAAAACCACATATTTGGTCCAGAATTTAACTCAATATATATATTTTATTATTTAAATTTACTTGAGTAATTGAAGATATAAATGATTGTATTAGGTGAGATGGATAAGAGTAGTATACGCCGAGTTCGACGAGTTCACTCGGGACGCCGAGTGGCTAGTGAGTCAGAAGGACGAGTCATCGTTCGATTACGTGGAAGGATTCGTGTTCGTCAACGGTGATGACCTAGTCAACGGATGGCCTACAGTTCCGCTACACCCGGATCACGATTTTGACCCGACCCTGCTCCCACAATCTTCCGGGTCGGTTCTTTATTGCCTCGAACTCGGTCTTCACTACAGAGACTCCGATTCCAACTCAACAGTCGACAAGGTAATAATAACACAAACTTTATAACAATTTTCAAAAATTCAAGAACCGTTCATCTTTTATGATCCGACGGTGGTGAAGGCTTCTCATGTTCTAGAAACCTTGTTTGACCGCAATTGACCTTAGGTAAAGTGGGAAGTTGACCATCGGATCAAATCAACGGACCCGTTTTTTTTTTAAATCGCTAACAGTCATACGACACGTATTTCATATAGGACCGCATTGAGTTTTCTTGACCTCCATGATTACAACATAAAATTCAAAGATAGTAGAAAAAAATTATAATATTATAGTATATTTTTTAATTAAGGAAATATTATAGGGTGGGAAAGGGAATTATACAGTCTCTTTGTCTGACTGCATAATATGAAACTGACGAGACATTGGGTAATGTATCTTCGATTTTGGATTGTCTGACATAAAAATAGATATGTGCTTCTCTCTAATGCCCTCGTCGTAACCACGTTATTATGAAAACGGCATTTGTCTTTTTTTTTTTTTTTTTCCTTTTTTTACTTTTTGCTTTTGTTGTCTTTCTCATGAAACCCATATTTTTAGATCACGCTTTTGCTACTCAATTATTTAGGTTAACCCAACACGTGTGACGTGTCCATTGGTCGTGCGGTATGGGACGTAAGGGTGAAATTGTAATTGTAGCATGTAAACGTTCTGAGTAAACATTGATGATTTGATTTCAAACGGTCCCCGGCTAAAATCTGGCCATCGTTTTATCTGGAATTATCTACGAATGTACCAAACTACCCCTGACTGATTTTTCAATTTTTTTGTGTAGAGGGTGGAGAGATTGATCGGACGGCTAAGATTTAATGAAGGATTAAGGTTCGAGGTAGATCTGCCTTACGTTGACTTTTTACTTCGGGTCAAACGGTCTGAGGAGATCGCGAAGGAGAACGGTACGTGGGAAACGCCGCATCCGTGGCTTAACCTCTTTGTGTCCAAGCGAGACATCGGAGATTTCAATCGGACGGTGTTTAAAGAACTTGTCAAGAAAGGAGTCAATGGGCCAATGCTGGTGTACCCACTCTTGCGAAGCAGGTGAATATTGTCCTCTCCTTTTTTACTGGGACCAATCTTTTTTCATTTTTGGTTCGACAAGGCACCTATCTAAAAGACTATAAGAAGATCAGTCTAGTTAGTTTTTATGGCACGTGTTTGTCACATGTGATGATTAGTCGTGCATGCTTAAACTTAAAGGCACCACAAGTCGCGAGACGTGTGATCAACAAATTGTCGTGGATGTGGCACACGTGTCCTTTTTCAACTCCTCGACTTTTTTTAACCGTACGGGTTTATAAGTACCAAAAAAAAAAAAAAATTGGAATTTAGTGAAGTCGTTTAGATTTTGTAGGCGAGATCAAAATACTAAACTAATACGAGACCGTATTAGGTATTACGGTTGGGTGGGTGACGGAGTTGTATTGTAACCGTCGTTAAGGTTAGCGTCAGATAGGTAAAGAAATAGAAAATATGAAAATGTGGGGACAAAGATACGCTTCTTGTGGACCTACTATGATTAACGTTAAAATTTATTTTACTTTTCTAAAATAGCCTTTTGTACTTTGTAGTTTACCGAAGGGTAGTTTCGTCTTTAGATGTTTTACTTTATGTGGAAAATGAGATTTGCCGGTACTAACTAGTTGACGTAAGAAATTAAACCAATCGAGAAGATTATTGCAAAGGGCCAAACTCTATTGACCGATAAGCCCTTAGAATGTCTTTTTATTCTATTTAGTGGTATTTAATATGAATGATATAAATAATAATTTGGTCGAATTTTTTTATCAGGTGGGATGGCCGGACGTCCGTGGAATTGCCGGAAGGAGAGATATTCTACATTGTGGCATTGCTTCGGTTCGTGCCGCCTTGTGAAAAAGCTTCATCGGTTGAGAAAATGGTAGCTCAAAACCAAGAGATCGTTCATTGGTGTGTCAAAAATGGAGTAGATTTCAAATTGTATCTTCCTCATTACAAGTCTCGAGAGGAATGGATTCGCCATTTTGCAAACCGATGGTCGAGATTCGTTGATAGGAAAGCTATGTTTGATCCTATGGCTATCCTTTCACCCGGTCAAAAGATTTTCAATAGATCTCCTTGACCCCTCATATTGTTTTTTTTTTTTTCCTTTTCTTATTTTTACTTTTGTATTCTTGAGTTTTGTGGGCTTAATGTAATTTTTGTCTGTATTTTTCTTTCTCCCAAGGAAAAAAAACCAACTGTTTTTTTTTATAAAGGTGGCCTATGAGTCATGTCCAGTTATGAAGAACATAACAAGAAAAACGTTCTTATTTTGGTTAAAAATATGTTGACTCTAGTAATAACTAATGTAATCATTTTTAACCGGTCCATTAAGTGAAGAAGATTATCTAACAACCTTGAATGATATGGGAACTATGATAGAAATAGAGAGATAGAAAGACACATTGTTGGAAAAATTGGATTTTTGAAGAGCTAGTTTATGAGGAATTCATTGCTGAAATAAATTATACGTTACATACACTAAATAATATCCGTGCATATACGTTGATTGTACATTATTTTTATTTAATACGTAAATTATTAATTTTTTAATTATTTTTTTTCATGGGATTTTAATGAAAAAACTCCTTAACCGATCTATTTTAAAACCATCAATTATATTATTAATGAAAAAATACTCAACTAAAATATTTTATTGAAAAACCCCTCAAATATTAGTCGGTCCATTTAAAAACCCTCAACTAAATTATTAATGAAAAAACTCCTCAAGTAAAAACTTTTAGTGGAAAACTACCTTCTTTTATAATTCCGCCTAAACATATCTCGTTTAATCGATACTTTTCGTTGTTGCTTGTTAAAAACGATATGTATATATTTTCTTTAGACTTAAAAAAATGTGGTGTTTGTTCAAAAACAATATGAAAAATATGGATATGTCGATTTAAAATTTTTAATATCGCGTAAAATAGAAACGAACGTTTGTTCTCGTGCTTATTTTTTATTTTAGATGTGAATTTGTCCATTTTTATAATTTATGCAGCGCATGATGCGATATCTTAGCTATACTGATTCATCGTTTCAGATTCTCAATCCATTGCATCACGTTTCTAATGTTATTTAAAAAAAAATATTGCATTCTCTTATGCCCAAAACAAATATACATGTCGTCTTTTAATAAAGCAAAACACAAAATTCTCGATTTGATGGCAGTTGGTTAGGGTTTGACGATATTATAGATATAGAGGAGTTTTTTTTGTTAATAGATATTTACTTAAAGGGTTTAAAATTAATCGGTAAATATTTGAAGGGTTTTTCATTAGTAATTTAGTTGAGGGTTTTTAAATAGACCGACTAGTACCTGAAGAATTTTTTTATAATAAAATTTCTTAGTTGTGAGTTTTTTTTATTAATAATTTACATTTAGATTTTTTTTTTCTTGTTGTTTTCTTTCATTTCTTAGATCATGGTAGATATTGCAATGTTAGGATTTAAAATGCGTGAAGTTATTATTGTTCTCTTGGCCATCCGTTATGTGAGTTTTCGAAATTGGTTGATACGGACTATAATCGTCTAAACGCAATGGTTTTCAAGCTAACACTTCACATTTGGATTCTCTTTAAGTATCCCTTTCCACATAAGATGGCCCTGTTAGATTTAGGATAAGAAATGAGAGAATTGATAGACGTTGAAAAGATTGTTTCTTCACATGCTGTCCCAATAATTAATACAAAATCTACAAATGGATCAACCAAATCAATCATCCACCATCCATATTGGAGCCAGTCCATGGTACTATTGTGACTACGACCTTATTTTGGATAATTTCTACTAAATTCTTATGTCCTATAATACTATTCGATTCGGACCGTTCGAATAATATATGCACTTGATGATATTTGACAAACAATTAATTAAACAATTGTGACATGTCGTAGACTTTCCAGTCAAAGTTCAAATTCATATATTGAGTACTGTTGTTGTAACTTGTATAATTCGGTGATGTGATAGCGGAATCTAGCAATTTTAAACGGAACATAATAATATATATAAAGATGTCGACGGCAAGCAAATTAGATGATGTCCATATCAATGCCATATGAAGGTGACAAAGAAGTATAACCGATCGAATAAAAGAAAAAGGAAAGTATGAAATTAATTGATTGGGTCGATTCAAGTTTGGTCAAATCGATATACAACTTGGGAGGAGATTATTTACGACTAGTGCAACCGTCACATGAATCATGATTGGATAATTACTACCCAATTTGAATAAGCGTTTTCTCCGATATTTTGTAAAAATTATAAATTTTCGCATATGATTAGTTTGGAAAGAAAGAACGAAAACAATTGATCCGTTGATCAGTCTCGGAAGGTTTACTCTGACTCGTTACTCCATATTATCTTTTTTTTTGTTTGCCATTTAGTTGTACGAGAGAAAGAAAGGTTATTTTATAAGACTTGTAGATTTGGGGCATCAGATTCTTCTCTTCTTACCACAAAAGAATCAAGGAAAAAGGTTTTGAGCTTCACTAACCTTTCTACATATATTATCAAAAAGAAAACAGTTCTACATATATATATATATATATATAATATTATATTATATTTATTTTTTCTTTGCTTATTTTTTTGTTGTTGTTGATAATCATATATATTTTCGTGTGTTCCTCTTAAGAGATTCTGATTCTTTAGTCTTCTATTTTCCCTTTTCTTTTTGGAAAAAGCTCACATGCCCAGAAAGATAACGTAAAGCTAGTTTGAAGATATCAAAGGAAATGATTTCAATTATTATTGTATCAAGATTTCTCAATCTAGATTAGTCCCACACTCACAAAAAGGATATTTAATTTGGTGAAAGAAGCCAATATTTAACATCTTTTTGTGATGTAATAACACCCTTTCTTAATTTTATAGAGAACTACAATCTCTGTTCAACAAAGAAAGTGCCCTTTTAAATGAAAAAATGTGAAAACTTGTCGCATATCAGTGGATAAATCTTCGTACAAAAAAAAACAAGAAAAAAAAAGATTTCAAAATTTTGGATTGCGAACCAAAATCTACTCGATTTCCCCCACTAACAACAAAAACATATATAATAAGTTGGTTTTCTTCTAACAACTTTTCTTTTCTCGTTGCATTACTGTTTGTTTCTCTTTCACAAAAGATGAGATTCTCATTTTTATATATTTGTTCACAGCTTTAGATAATGCAATTATAAGATGATGATTTCATTGTAAGAGGCAAAACATAAAATAAATAAACAATGGGCTAAGAATATCCCATGCAAGAGCATTCCTATTACGTTCTCTGCTAAACGTGCCATGCATGCACGGACGTGTTCTTCAAATTTTAATTACTTTATTTGCTGCTTATGGATCACTACAAGCCAAATACGTTCTTACTATTTTATAGCTTCGTTTTGTCTAAATCGAGGAAATTAAAGGTATTATGCAATACGAACTTGGATACTTTAGCAAAAAAAAAAAATCTTGGATAACAGATAGGTACCATAATATAACTTATTATATTACTTTTAACATAATTGGCTTAGTAGGTCTTATGATTAGTCTAAAGTTCTTCTTATAACTAATTTAATCTAAAAAAAATTGTATAAAATTGTAACTAGCTAGACCTCAAACGACGCGTTATTTGGTCATCAGAAGAGAAAAATAAAAAAGGATACCGAATTCGAGGACCGACGAAGAAAAAATAAAATAAATTAATTTATTATAATCTTCGACCAAAACAGATTATGGTGGTAAACCCGGCCATGAACGGAAGCAGATCAAACCCATGTTTACAAAATCTTTCCAAAAACCTCATTAGCTAAGTTTATTATTGCTTTAAGTCTTGGCTTTAAGGATGAAGGTTTGAATTTGGAACCTTCTATCCTTCATTTTACATTTTTTTTAATGCATATGCATTTAATTTATAGGCTCACAAAAATATTTTTGTCTGAAACCCAAATATTTTTCAGGGCCAGTTCGGATTGTGGGTATAAGTCCGAAGTTTTTTGGTTACGAGAAATAATGCAACTGAGATCTTGTATGAACCAAATTTTAAATATATGTAAATACATATGCTACACATTAATAATGGTATAACCTTTTTCTTGAACTATTTATTATTTTAAATGTATTATAGGTGCTCTTCAACTTGAAGTCTTGAAGACAACTAATTAATTTTTGGGTTAAAATCCTGACACTATTTTTTTTAAAATAAATCCTGATACTAGTGGGGTAATTGGAGACCAAAATTCAAAATTGAATTCATAAAATAATGAATTGGTGAGATAGATCTTTATAAAGTTGTCTTGACTAATAAATTTGATTTTTTCATCGCCAGATTAATTTGTGTGGGTTGGGTTTTATGGAATTACGTTCCGTTTGACACGTGAATGGAAATGCTTTATGCATGTGAATTTTAACTTGCTTTGTAGCGAATTAAATTAATTAACCAAAAGAATATCTATGATTCCCCCATAAATGAAAAGAAAGAAAGATAAAGTTTTAGTGTCCAAGAAATGAAAACTTCAAAGAGAAAAAAGTGAAATGAAAAATTGAAAACTTTAAAGTAAAAAGAATAGAGCACAATCGAACAACGATGAGAAGACAATTATCATAAAGATACTTTCGATTTACGTCCTCGGCCTTGCCGTTACTATATATAAATTCATGTGATCATAGCAACCAGATAAAGAAAATTAAAGATACAAGTTTAAATCCATAGGTTTCCTACATTTAAAATCACCGATGTTTAAAGGTACAAGTTTTTACTTTCAGAAGACTGGAATCTAAATTATTTACTATTCATGCAAACTAGTTCGTTGTTGGTCATGTTTCACATTTTCTTTCTTATAGCTAATGGTAACAGAAAAAGAAATTTTATCCGCAAAGGATAAGATTGAATGAAAATTTTTGTATATATAGTGGATTGTTTCCCATTCTAAAATCAAATTTTATTTCCACAGGCAAAATAATCTGCAGTGATTGATGACCATATCAAGTTTTAGGGTTTGAATAGTAGCTGAAGGTGAATATATCCATATATCCGATCCACATACAGTTTTTTGTTACCATTGAAAAAAATGTCCAATGCAAAACAAAAATTATAAAGGATTGGACAAAACCCACTATTATTTTCTAACTCAAATGGTAACTTTTCATTTTCTATATTATACCTAAATGTGTAGTATGTTTTAGACACTTCAAACTGATAAAGTTGTAATGCTTACTTAGATAGTATAATATATAAAAGTAAATTCAAATAAATCTCAACTCATCTTCTTAATGATCTCCATCCTTTTTCACCATTCAACTAATTAACATTAACATATTTATGTCCTATATGCATTGTTTACCTATAGGACCGGTCTAGTAAAAATGGCGATATGAATAAAGATTTTCTTTTTTAGCTAATTCCATAGATCTATTATTCATCTCATATAATATTATCTTTTTTTTTAAGTTATAAAATTGTATTAAATATTTAGATAACAATTCTTTGATTGGAAAACAATCAGATTCGAAATTTGGTAGTCCTAAAAATAACACCACTATTATAAAAATAAATAATTGATCCTAAAAGAAAATTGTGTAATCCTTATCTATTGCTTAATCTTCCAAACCGGGCTTGTCCGCATCATCCGTTGTGTACAGCACTACTCAGAAATGGTTCATCCAATATGTCCACTCTATTCGCTCCGTTCTATCTACCATAATCTTTTTAAACCCATTACAAAAACAAACTATATTGGTCTTATAAATTCCGAGTAATAAACTATATAAAAATGTCGACTCGTCTTGAAGTAGAGCTAGATATGTCCTATGTAACGTTAAAAATCTTACCCATGTCGGTATGGTTGTATGATTGGTCGTTTCAGTTCAGTAATTAAAGAACATTGTAATTACAAAATAGCATATGAACTCACAAAACTCTCAATCTTCAACTTTTACTGCCCCGAACATACAAAACGAAATAGTATTTGTGTATATGTGTTGAATATATAATGTTCCACTAGAAAACGATGTCATATAGAGTTCAATTACAGCTATTCTCTAGAAAGGACCATTCCACATTCAATTTCGATTCATATACTTTGCAGACTTCATATCTCTATCTCTCTACAACGACAATACAATGATGTGATGTGATATGCCCAAGACGGTATGTATGTACTATACATAGACAAACACACTCACATACATTATTTGTAAATTTAATTGAACTGCAAAGTTATGAATTTTTTTTTCATTCATTTCTTTAGACCGAGCTTGAAATAAACCACTGTATCATTTGATTTAATATCAATATTTTCACCAATATCATACTCGAACCATATTCGGTGACACTCAAAATCATTTTTGTGACAAATCTATATTAGTTCTTCATGAAATATTCAATTGTGCGATATTTTTTTCGTTAAAAACAGGAAATGCTTAAGGTCTTAGAAACTAATATGATTATATATGCCATTATGGTTTTTCTTAAAGTAAAAAATCTATCAATGGTATAAAAAAATTATAGAGCTGCGGAAATTTATTATAAAGTGACTTTTATATAAACGAAAAAAATAAATGACTCATGATGATTCTACATGAAAACATTTATTTTCTCAAAACAATCCAGATTTGGAATGCCATCTACTTGCACAAATTGTTGCCGTTGTGGATTTTGGATTTAACAAACATCCAAAGTCCTATGACTTGGTCCCTACCCTCCTAATTTCAGTTCTTATTTATATCTCAACTAGATATTGGACCTGTGTAATGCACGAATTTTTTTTATTAATTAATATATATATAATATATTGATTTGCTGATTAAATATAAGATTATAATATTTCAAATAGATAAATTTGTGTTTATCAAATTTTAACAGATTTACTATAATTTTTTTCCATTTGTTGGGTTCTTCCCAATATCATTATTTTAATTATAATTAAACATGAATTCTTAAGTTAATAGTTCATTTAAGTAAAATAAACTTACACATAAAAAAAAAATTGGTCCAACAATAAAAGTTTCATAGCCATTTTCTTCTTCATCTCTCTCATACTTGCATGTAAAACTTCGTTGATTCTTCCTCTTTATGGCCAATTATAGTTTCGCATTATTATACTAATATTATATATTAGTATAATATATGAAATCTTAATTAAACTCTTGAAATCTTTATGACTAGGTTTAACTCTCGTACATCTCTCGATCATCTTACTATTAATTGTGGATGCGGTTTGGTTTGGAATACTGATCTGGAAAAGTTAGTAATAATGGAATATGAAGTTTGATATAACTTAGTTGACCTTTTCATTTTGTTTTTTTTTAAAACTGGAAATTATCTATTTTATATTTTTTGGGATGTTTTTTTTGTTTTGTTTTAACTGACAATTTTTTCTGCTATTGATATTTTTGATTAAACTGAAAACAAATCTTAATTAATTATTTATTTATATTTTTATATAGAAAATTACTATTAAGTTGTCTTTTATATTATTGTGATATTTTTATTAAAACAGAAAATTATATATTTTAATTAACTATTCAACATTTTTTATATAAAAAATTACCATTATCGGAAAGTTGACACGTGTTAAATTCTTATGAGTTATCTCTTTGACACATGTCACAATCTAATGAGTTATCTCTTTGACACATGTCACAATCTAATGAGTTATCTCTTTGACACGTGTCACACTCACGTTAAACGCGTTCAGGTTTATATAATAAGATTCGCATAATTATACTAATATTATATATTAGTATAATATATGAAATCTTAATTAAACTCTTAAAATCTTTATGACCAGTTTTAACTCTCGTACATCTCTTGATCATCTTACTATTAATTGTGGATGCGGTTTGGTTTGGAATACTGATCTGGAAAAGTTGGTAATAATGGAATATGAAGTTTGATATAATTTACAAATATAGCTTAGTTGACCTTTTTATTTTGATTTTTTTTAACTGGAAATTATCTATTTTATATTTTTTGTTTTGTTTTAACCGACAATTTTTTTCTGCTATTGACATTTTTGATTAAACTGAAATTTTTTAAAATTAATTAATTATTTATATTTGTATATAGAAAAATTACCATTAAGTTGTCTTTTATTATTATTGTGATATTTTTTATTAAAACGGAAAATTATCTATTTTAATTAACTACTCTACATTTTTATATAAAAAATTACCATTATCAGAAAATTGACACGTGTCAAATTCTTATGAGTTATCTCTTTGACACATGTCACAATATAAAATTAGCAATGACACGTGTCAAAATCTAATGAGTTATCCTTTTGACACGTGTCACACTCACGTTAAACGCATTCAGGTTTATATAATAAGACATAGAAGAAAAAAATAAGAAAGTGAAAAAGAACTAATTGCAAATGCTGTAAACCTTATAAATTAACTCGATTATTTAATAGTAAATTTTTTTGGTTCCAGATTGATTTTTTTTATTAACTAATATCTCTATAAATTATAAAATATTATAATCGTGATGTTAATAATTTTTAGAGGTTTTACTGTATGTTGGATAAGGATATCGATCTTTGACTTTGCATATACTGACAAATGAACAAATGATATGATGAAGATTTCCTATGACTTTTAAAAAAAATATGAATTCCAAACTATAAAGAGACCAAATTAATATATTCACTATAAATTGTCTTGTGCTGTAACATGAGTTAATGAATCTAAATAAATTTGATTTTTTAATAATAGAAAAAATTAATAATAGAATATCATATTTTTTTTGTGCAAATCAATATCCAATTGTGCAAATAAAATTAAATTAGATTTTAACAAATCCGATTTTTTTGGAATATTAACAAATCATTTTTGGAATATTAATAAATCCTATAAAAATATTTGATTATTAACAAATCCGATTTTTTCGGAATAGTTAATTTTTTTTTGGGAATATTAACAAATCGAATTTTTTGTTAACCATAAATTAAATGATTTTATTAAATTTTATTAAATGATTTTATTAAATGATCACATAATAACTAAAATATCCTTAATGAGAAATTAAAATTTATTCTTTGAAATAATGGAAATGTGATGTAAATATTAATATTTTTTAATGTTTATTTATAAGTGTACTCCTCGAATAATATATAGGAGATTTTTGTTTTTATTGAAATGAAATCTACCGGTGAGGAAAAATTCCATGTGACTTTCTGAGCATAATTTGTAGTCTCTATATCTCGGAAGTCCTTAACATATGATCTGAAAAAACATTAAGCAAAAAAATAAATATATATATCTGAAAGTGAGTATTTTAGTTGTACGTTTGCTTGAAACGCGAGCCCATGGGCTTTAGAAGAATAGAAAATAAAGTAGGTTACCAAAATGGGCCTGAAATCCTAATGAGCCCATGGTAGTTGGAGAAGGCCTTGGCTTCTGCTGTTCTATATTTATCAAACAACATCGAAATCTTTTTGCCTTTACCAGTGAGGAACAAAGATGACTGAATATGTTGTAGTAACAGGATAAACCATCGAGAGTCGAGACAATACGTAAAAAGTAAAAACTGAATTTTACATAAATATGTTTTATATACGATTTTATTCTTCATTTAATTATCACACATTTTGTTCCTAATTTATTAAATAGACTTCCAACAAAGCTAGATATTAAACCCGAGTTAGTTAGGAAGCAGCTTAGCTATTTTGCATTCATCGATTGTATTGTCCTAATTTGGCTTTAGCCAACTGTTTGTATTGAAAACAATTTATATATGATGGTTTCAGTGTAAAAAAAAAAAAAGCCCGAGTTAGTTGTCAAAACAATATAAAACATAAATTATCTCATGAAATTTTAATAATAATAATTAAAAAAATCGTCCAAATTTGTTCAGAAAATAGCCAATAAAATATTTGCATGCTCAGTAATAAAATCATAGAGAGCAAAACCCTTTTTTTTTTGTTTTTCTAGAAAAGAGACCAATAAAAAGAGGCGTTGAGGTTGAGGTTGAGGTCAATTCAGTGTGGGGTCGACTGAGACTAAAAAAAGGTATAAATACATCTCTTGATTTTTCCTTTTTTCTTTCTGATTCATCCCTAACCTCAATACTCGATTCGACTCGATTTCCAGATGAATCCTTCCAATTTTCCCAACGATTTTCGAGAAAATCGACGGATCACCACCTATGAAGAATTTATCGAAGCACTTCTTATGGCAGCGAAGGAGGTTGAGAATCGTGATTTTTCACTAGGGTTGCAGAATCAAGACGTGGAGATGGAGGAACGAAAGAACACCGATTCAGATGATGAAGCTTTCGTGGAAGATTGGGAGATATGGTGGGCTGAAGAAAAAGCGAGAAGACAAAGAAGAACTAATTATAATGCTGCGAGAAATTATGCTCTTGGTTTGCATTCTGATCATAATCTCAAGATTGTTGAAAAAAAGGAGGAAGAAGAAGTTAAAGGAGATGAAGAAAAAAGTGAGTTTCAGAAAGCTATGGAATTGATCAAGAAGAGAAGAGAAGAGAACTCCAAAACAAGTGATATGGAGATAGATCTGGTTATGCAGAGGAAGGCTCCTATGCTTATGGAGTTGAGTGTGAGAGTTCTTGCTCAGAATTCTGAAGCAATCAAGTCTTTGAAACTTGTTCCTGATCATTTGAGGAAGAAGCTCTCGAATCATGTTAGTGGTTTAGGCAAAGTTGACACACGTTTTATGCAGCTTTTGATTGATGATTCTCCGTTTGAGGTTTGCGCTAGGAACTGCGTTGATTTAGAGGAGGATGACTTGATTAAGATCTTCTCTGATTCTGATAGAGTTAGATTGAAGGTAATTTGAATCCATTTGTTAGGAATTGGAGTTTTGTAGCAATCTTTTTTTTCTGTTGTAAATTTTCAATCTTTCAGGTGTTAATTCTTGATCTTTGCGGACGAGCCATGACGGATTACACGATAAACGAATTCTTGAAACGTTCGCCTAACGGGTTTCCGTCGTTGACTACGCTATCTCTTCAAGGAGCATTCTGTTTGACAGACAATGCATTGGCCTTAATTTCGAATTCATCTCTTCTGCTTCGGTTTATTAATCTCTCTGACTGCTCTCTTCTCACTTTTTGCGCTGTAAAGATTCTTGCTGATAAGTTTGGATCCACTCTTAAAGGGCTTAGTATTGGAGGATGCCAAGGGATTAAACGGTCTAAAGTCTTCAGTAGCAGCCTATATAAGTTCAAGAAATTGAACTATCTCTCGCTTGCAGGACTCGATAGCGTCAATGATGGTGTTGTTAAAACGTTCTTTATGTTCCGTAGCTCAAATCTCACTGATCTTTCTCTCGCTTCTTGCCAGTGAGTTATTCTTTGAAGCCTCGAAAGACTAAAATCTTTTCCAAGTTTTATGCTGAAAACTAATGTTTTTTTGCTTTTCTCTATGGTAACTAGTGAGGTGACTGATGAATCCATTTGGCATATTGGGAGATATTGTAAGAAGTTAGAAGCTCTTGACATCTCAGACTTGGAGAATTTGACTGATAAGTCATTAGAATTTATTACCGAGGGCTGCAAATCTTTGAACTCAGTCATACTTACAAGAAACAGATTTAGGTTTGCACAAGTCTCACAATTTGTTTTTTTCTTTACATAAATTTTGTAGACTGTTCTGAATGTCAATCTACGGGCTTCCTTTTACAGTGACGAAGGTGTTGCCGCGTTTCTTGAAGTCTCGGGAGGTTCTCTTAACCAGCTCTGCCTAAACAAAGTCCAAGATGTGAGTGTTTTAGTACCTAAAGTCTCGCTCATTTTTAAGCTGGTTTTTCCCAAGTGTTTAAAGGAGTTTTGTTACAACAGGTCGGTCCAAATACTGCCTTTTCGCTTGCCAAAATTTGTAAGAGGTTGCATTATTTGGACCTCTCGTGGTGTCGAAGACTCACAGAAGAGGACCTAAGACGGATTTTGAAAGGCTGCTCGTCACTTAGATCACTCAACCTATTTGGATGGACGCAGGTATGACGTAGTAGAGAAACCTGTAATTAAGCTTCCACTTGTGCTTTTTTTTGTTTATGTTGAATTCAACCTTGGGATGATCTGTGTAAAGTACTTAAATGGCGGTATTATCGTTGTAGGTGGAGGATACATTTCTCGAAGAACTTTCAAGATCACATATTCATATCACCGGATTAAAAATGACTTCACTTTATGCTCACCTTGATGACTCTTACCCAAATGTTGGTCCCAAGTTCTTCTGATGAGTGGACAAGTTTTGGCAATGTATATATAGCTCTGAATTGATGAACCATTTCATTGTTAGACCAAATATAAAAAAGGTAGTGATATATGAACAATGTTATAATGTCTTTTGGGCTCAGCTTTTATGTAAAAAGATAGAACTAAAAGAAAAGAAAAGAAAAGTATTAAGCATATGATCCCAGGGAATATTTTAGCAAGTGTGGTCATTAGTGTTCACCAGAAACAAAAGAATCTTCTTTCTCTCTTCTTTTTTCAGTGTAAATAGTTAACCATACCATCTAAACCGCTTCTCAAAACTATCCTGCAACTTGTGTACAGATTCTTTACCAAGAACAAATCATTTTCGTTCAGATCTTTCCTTTTTAACCAGATGAACACCAAGGGAGGATTGTAAAGAAAGTTTAACATTTGGTTTTTTGATTTTGTACTGGAATTTTTCCGATGGAAATGGGATCATCTAGCCCGATGCTGGGAAGGTTTACTACGTCCAGGAAGTTGCTGGCCATAAGCTTGTCCATACTAGCCGTGCTCTCGCCTCTCTACATCGACAGCTTATCCGAGGAAGATCTAGAAGAGGAAGAAGAACTCTTTAGTTTTATGTTTTCTCTCTCGGTGCTTTTCTTCTTGTTGATTTTGGCCATTTCCTTGTCCCTGTATTGTGACCCGAGCTTGACCAGGTTTGATCCTTACTGGATTCACAGGCTATGTGGTTCGTTTGGTGGGTTGCTTGTCATCCTCATCCTTCTTGTTTTCGTCTTGAAATGCAAAGCCTCTGCTTAGAGAACCTGAGTGAAAGTTGATTTGACGCCACAGAATGAAGGAAACAAGTTTTATCTTTTGCCCTGAAATTATGCAAAATCTTACAAAGAATTATGTTATCAGAGACAAAACTCTTTTTCATTAATGTTTCTAAACAAAATTTACACAAAAACTCAGAAATCCAAAGATGTAGACGAATGAAATTACTCAAAATGTATATTTCATATTTGAAGCGCTGAAAGAGCTTTTTAGAGGTTCAGTTCATATGAGCCGAGCTCAGTCTATCCTTGTGGCTGCTCAACCTTCTCCTTCTCATCCACTTTGTCTCACTAGAAGATGTAGAAGCCGCTCCTTCAGAGGGCGGAAGCTCACAAGGAAGTGCCATAGCAGAGCTGGTGAAGGCATTGAGAACAAGGAACGCCAAAATGGGAGACAAATCTAATCCTCCAAGAGGCGGTATGAATCCCCGGAATATGTTCAAGTATGGATCACATAAAGTGCTGATACAATGGTAACACACACACAAAAATTAGCAATCAACTAGGGTTCTTACTCCATTAGCGTTTTAACGAATCCTTGCACAATTCAAGAGTTGGATATGAAAGTAGAGGAGCAAGTGTTTCCCAAACAAAACTCTCTCTAATTCAAGCAAAAAGAATACCTTCAGTATTGACCAATATGAAATATATGATTTAGACCTGGATAAGATTAATAATCATAGTGGCATTTCCCAATACGATCAGGAAAATAGTAATGAGAAGTTTTACCTGAGGGGATTAACAATGGCAGGAGGAGCACTGGGGAACCAGGTGAGTACAAGACGGACAACAAGGATAGTGTTATATATGTTGAGGAAATTTATCAACCCATTAGCAACCACCAATCCTGCAACTGAATCTCCCGGCAGTACAGCTGCAAATCCGTGATTAGACATCGCAAACCTCACCCTCGTAGCATTTCTCAAACGAATCTGAAATGCAACAAAAGGCTCTTCATCTTTAAATCCAAATACCAGAGCAAAGGGCACACAAAAACATAGCCCTATTTATCCTGAAACCGAGTTTCATCTTTAATATTACATATTTAAAAAGATCCTAACTTGAGGACATATATAACTCAGATTTCATAATGTGAAAAGGTTGTCCAACAAATGCCATAGTCTTAGCATATGAGCCAAAGTTAAAGGCGGTTCAAAAATGACCCACTTTTCTGGAATAGAAACCAGAAAGATTCACCCATTACAGTACCAATAACGATAAGAACTCAGGCAAGTTTTCATCAGGTTCATCGGATACACATAATTATCTTCTTAATCTAAGCCCATGAAGTAACTTCACTCGTTTCTCACCAACCAATCTGTCAGGGAAAGAGAAGTTACCGCATCGCACAGAACGCGAAATTCAGACGACAAGCGAACCGCTTCCTGAAATAGAGGGTTCTTACAGGCGAGCGAATGGAAGAACCCTGAGAATTTCTCAGTAGCAGAGACTAGAGACCGATGAAAGTCTTGAATCATTTTGACAGAGTCTGCAGCTGGTGGTAGAAGTAGCAAATTGGGTTTGCTCGAACGCACAAGATGTGTCTGCGTAAATGCCGAGGAGAGCGATACGAAAAAGTTCGGTATCGGTCCTGACGGAAAGGATTTCAAGCTTTTCATAGCTGGTTCGTTCGCACTTGCCTCCATTGTAGCAGAGCTTTGAGATAATTCGTAGAAGAAGCTTGAGAGAAGTAAAGAAGTAAAGAAGATAAAGTACATCCCAAAAAAAAAAAACAAAACGATTTTTCAGGAAGATGACACGTGGCATCGCTGTGTCCCGGAGGCTATAATCCTCTAGTAGAACCAGAAGGTCTTACCTAGTAGAAGGGTCTTGGACTAAACCTATTTAAACGATTGCGTTTTATCTCTCTGACTTTTCTGGTGACTGGCTTTTTAAAATTCCACAAAAAATTTCTAATCACTTGTGGTTTGGATATATATTGCAAATCCGACGTGTCAATTTCTGACGAGACTTTATAAACGGAACCTTAGCTCACCACTAGATTCTTACTTGTTTAATCGTGGTCTCGCCGGCGAAAATGGCGAGCAATCTTCTTCGGCTTCCTCTTCCACTGCCGTCGAGTCTGCATATTCACACAAGTAAGTTCCTCGACGTTAAATACGTGAACCGATGCTTTCCTAGACAGCGTCGTTCTCGCATCCGGCGGCACTTTTCGACACCTGGTTTTTTGGTTTCAAACTCGGTCGAGATTAGTACTCAATCGTTTGAATCTGAGGAATCTTCCATCCAATCTGAGAAATCTGTTACGAGCGACATGCCGATTCTCCTCGATGTGAGTGGGATGATGTGTGGGGGCTGTGTCGCCCGGGTTAACTCGGTTCTGATGTCTGATGACCGAGTCGCGTCTGCTGTGGTTAACATGCTGACGGAAACCGCGGCTGTGAGGCTTAAACCGGAGGTTAAGGTGATGGCGGATGCGGCGGAGAGTTTAGCTAAGAGATTGACTGAGAGTGGCTTCGAGGCTAAGAGGAGGGTCTCGGGGATGGGAGTGGCGGAGAATGTGAAGAAGTGGAAGGAGATGGTGAGTAAGAAAGAGGACTTGCTCGTTAAGAGCAGGAACCGTGTGGCTTTTGCGTGGACCCTGGTGGCTCTGTGTTGCGGGTCTCACACTTCGCATATTCTTCATTCCTTGGGAATTCATATTGCTCATGGTACATTGTTTCACATTTTCTTAATTTAGAATTGAATTATAATGCAAATTTGTGCTGTTAGATGTCATTTGTTGGATACAAATGTAGTTTTTGACTTTCTCTTGCACCTGATGTTACTAGGAGGGATTTGGGATTTGCTACACAACTCTTACGTGAAAGGTGGTTTGGCAGTTGGAGCTTTGTTGGGACCAGGAAGAGGTTTGTTTTTGTTTAAACTTTTTAAAAAGTTTATAATGCTTACCAGCTAATGCATAATAAGTTTAGTAATTAGTATCATAAGAGAAAGGTGACGAAGTAATCATTCTAAGGCCATTCTTCAGACTTAGATGTGTGCCTGATTACATAGTTGAGCTGTGTTGAATCAATGCTTCCAATGGATAGTGTTTACCTTGATTGGGTGGTCGTTTTCATAAGAGAGAAAAGATAAATTTCACACTTCTTAAGTGATAGTGATGGTTCCTACTATTCTTTGAGAGTTTCATAAACGCTTCAAAATGGTGATAGTGATATTTGAGGCTGTTTGGAAACACAAATGACTGACATGGATAAACGTATATTGTAGAATTGCTGTTTGATGGTATAAAGGCTTTCGGGAAAAGATCACCTAATATGAACTCGTTAGTTGGATTGGGATCTATGGCTGCATTTTCCATCAGTTTGGTGAGTTTTCGTACCCTGTGATTTATTTTTGACTGGTGAGTATCCAATTCTGAAACCTGCAGTTCTCTGCATTCTGTATTTTGCAGATCTCACTAGTTAATCCAGAACTGGAGTGGGATGCTTCCTTCTTCGAGGAACCGGTGAGTTTCTCTAGTAGATCTACAAGTGGATGAAAACTTTTTTATTTTTACTACCACTGTATGCAAAATACAATTTCAGTGGTGAATTTCTGATTGATAGCTCTTGTCATTTAGTATGCAGGTCATGTTGCTTGGCTTTGTGCTCCTTGGTCGTTCTTTGGAAGAAAGAGCAAAGCTTAAAGCATCTAGCGATATGAATGAACTGTTGGTAAGTTGGGCATTGCTTCATTCTCCTCCCAAGATTAACTTGTAGGCTTTTTCCTCCTTTGTTGACTTGAAACGTGTTTTTGCAGTCACTCATCTCCACTCAATCAAGACTTGTGATTACTTCATCAGACAATAACACAGCAGCTGATTCTGTACTTTCCTCTGATTCAGTTTGCATCAATGTCCCAGTTGATGATATCCGAGTTGGAGACTCGCTGTTGGTTTTGCCTGGTGAAACATTTCCTGTCGATGTAAGTGTTTATTTTAGCAAGTGACATCTTAAGATTTCCTTAGTACATGCTGAACTGTCCGATCTTAGTAGGAAATAATTGTGCGGGTTTCTAAAAGGAAGTTATGAAATTCTATTTAAATGGGTGGTAACCATCATTCTGTAATTTTAGGAAATTGTATTTGGATTTATCAGTGCTGGGAAAAAAACATGTGGATCTATCTGCTCTCTTGAGATTCAATTAAATTCCACATTCTCCTCTGCACGTGATAATGGATTTATGCTTTCCCCCCCTCAAACTAGCATGGTTATTATTCCTTGTGACTGGTTAGTGCATTAGTATTGATTGTCGTAGTGATCATGTTAAATTATTTTTTTCGTCATAGGGGAGTGTCCTAGCTGGAAGAAGTGTTGTGGATGAATCTATGCTGACTGGAGAGTCACTTCCCGTTTTTAAAGAAGAAGGCTGCTCAGTTTCAGCAGGAACAATTAACTGGGTACGTATACGCAGCCTAAACAAAAGTTTATTCTTTCAAAAAGCTACTTCTGGTTTTATCCTTTTAGTGCTTCAACTGATGACACACCTATCACTTTGGGATATGATCCTCTAGCAGTTGTTACCGAGGGGGATAACTTGCTGTCTAGCTACACTAACTGTGCTCAGTTACTATGTTTGATTTACATACAGTGATCATGAATCTTTATGAACAACTGAATTCACTTTACCTATTTCAGGATGGCCCTCTACAGATCAAAGCTTCTTCTACTGGTTCCAACTCAACGATATCTAAAATCGTCAGAATGGTTAGTGTCTATGAATCTAGAGCCAATGAAATCTAATGAAAGTTACATTGTGTGAGGGATAGTTTCGTAAGTCACAATGTGAAACGTTGGAGCTGTTCAAGTCATTATGTGAAAAGAAAAATGCAGCCAATAATCTATGTAATTTGTAGCAGACTTTCCTCCTTGAAAACAGAAGGAGAAAAGACAGCTACAAATAGAAATACAATGAATAAGTCACAATCCTACAAATAGAACTCATTTACATGTTTGTAGCTGAACCTAATTTCATACGGGAAAGTATGAATAAAATCAAGTCAGAACCCTCCGTTCCTCTCTAGTGAGTCTCTCATTCATTCACACCATTTCCTGTCTGAATTTTTAGGTTGAGGATGCTCAAGGTAATGCAGCTCCTGTACAGAGGCTGGCAGATGCAATAGCTGGGCCTTTCGTCTATACTATAATGTCTTTATCTGCAGTTACGTTTGCCTTCTGGTATGGTCCTCTTTTCATATTTGAAATAACATCTGAAATTTCAATAAGATTCTTATATTTGTTTAGCAAGAATCTGTTTATTTAGTTATAGTATAAAGTAGGAGCATCATGTGTCAATTACCTGTTCAGGATCACCAAGTGAAAGACCCAGTTGTTTTCTTGCTTCAGGTATTACATTGGTTCACACATATTCCCAGATGTTTTACTCAATGATATTGCTGGACCTGATGGAGATCCTCTGGCCTTAAGCCTAAAATTGGCCGTGGATGTCTTGGTGAGTGAGCCATGCATCTCAAAGTTATATCTTTCATGTGAAAATGTTGCGGACTAGCCGGACTTAATGAGGGAGGAAAATGGTGATTGTGGCGAAAATGTGAATTCACGAAGGGAATGTAGGATATAAGAGTGATAGAAAGGAACTTTGGAGAAAAAAAAAAACATTGAGCAGATAATCAACTCGTTTTTTTGTGTGCATCAGGTAGTTTCCTGCCCCTGTGCACTGGGCCTTGCAACACCAACTGCCATATTAATTGGCACCTCTCTTGGTATGTTATCCAGCGTACTATTTAGCTTGCACATAAAAGTCTGCAAACCTAGCTGAGAAGAGTAGCCTAATTGCATGTGAAGTTTTCCAATTATTAGGAAGATTGGAAAATGACACTGAAGCTACCGATTGTTCCTGCTCTATGTTTCCCTGCTGACTACCCTAGTATATGAAAAAATATTTATTGGTTTTAAACTTCTGTTTTTGATGGCAACTTTAGATAATACATTAAATTACTAAAACTGGCCTAGAAACATGAAGAAACTCCTTTCTAGTTTCTGTGGTGTAGTACGTGCAGTCCTTCTTGTAATCTTTCATGTTTATAGGGGTAGTTAAACATTATATTACCTGAAAAATTGTAATAAACAACAATAAATTCGAGATTGTTGAAACTTTCAGCCTAAATATGTCCAGGAGCAAAGCGGGGATATCTTATCAGAGGAGGAGATGTCTTAGAACGTCTGGCTTCCATAGATTGTGTCGCTTTAGACAAGGTATTGCTAATCTTTTGGGCTTTCTGTGATCCTCTTCACCCATCTCTCTCTCCACTATCTCTCTTTTATATGAAGATGGAAAATCCTAGAAAATAAGATAGGTGTATGAACAGTTCCTGTTGCCTCTCAAAGTTGAACAAATCTAGTTATTGTTTCAGACAGGGACTCTTACTGAAGGAAGACCTGTTGTCTCTGGTGTTGCTTCTCTAAGATACGAAGAACAAGAAGTTCTTAAATTGGCTGCTGCGGTGGAGAAGACAGCAACACACCCAATAGCAAAGGCTATTGTAAACGAGGCTGACGCGCTGATTCTGGAAACTCCAGAAACAAGAGGTCAACTGACAGAACCAGGCTTTGGTACTTTGGCGGAAATAGATGGACGTTTGGTTGCAGTGGGTTCACTTGAGTGGGTTTCTGATCGTTTCCTCAAAAAGAACGACTCCTCGGACATGGTGAAGCTGGAAAATTTTTTGGATCATAAATTATCAAGCACATCATCAACGTCTAGGTATTCGAAGACTGTGGTATATGTTGGCCGTGAAGGAGAAGGGATTATCGGTGCTATTGCAATATCTGATTGCTTGCGCCAAGATGCTGGATTTACTGTAGCCAGGTAGTTTTTCCCTCTAACCGTCAAAATTTTAATGAAACTAAGCAACCCTGGTTTTTATATTTAGGCAGCATATTAACATGAAATTACTTGCTACTTTTCTTGTGGACCTTATCGGGATCTAATCATCCTAGTTTTGCTTGTTCATCTTATTAAAAAGGCTTCAGGAAAAGGGCATCAAAACAGTTATCTTATCAGGGGATAGGGAAGGGGCAGTGGCAACAGTGGCAAAGAATGTAGGGATTGAGAGTGAATCAACCAACTATTCCTTGTCTCCTGAAATGAAATTCGCGTTTATATCTAATCTTCAATCCACTGGACATCGTGTTGCTATGGTAAGTTCTTCAACTGAATTGCAAGAATGATTTTTTCAACTTATTTCCCATGAAAAGTCGATGAAGTTCATGGTTATGCGAATCCTAGAAACTTACCATATCAACTTCGACGTACATGGGTTTCTTCTTCAAAAATAAATTTGGACTGTATCAAATCATGGAACTGGTGTGTTATAAAAATATAGTTAGACTAACATATTTTGTATTTTTCAAAGGTGGGCGATGGCATAAACGATGCTCCTTCGTTGGCTCAAGCTGATGTAGGAATAGCTCTAAAGATCGAGGCACAAGAAAACGCTGCATCAAACGCAGCATCAGTCATACTTGTCCGCAACAAACTTTCTCATGTAAACGCTTCATGAGCCACTTGCCCTCATTCAAGGGACAACAATCTCTCAGCTCAAAATCAAAGCTGTATAAGCTCATCACTCATGTTTTTTTTTTTTTGGTTATAGGTTGTGGATGCACTGAGTCTTGCACAAGCAACAATGTCGAAAGTATATCAGAATCTAGCGTGGGCAATTGCGTATAACATCATCTCGATCCCTATAGCTGCAGGTGTCTTGCTTCCTCAGTATGATTTCGCCATGACACCTTCCCTCTCCGGTAAGCGGGCCCATTCCAGTTAATTAGTTACAAAACAGTTTGTTTCAGTTCCAGTCTAATGGATTCACAGAATCTGATCATATATCATGCTTGCTTACCATTAATTTGCTTTCAGGTGGACTAATGGCATTGAGCTCGATCTTCGTCGTTTCAAATTCATTACTTCTCCAACTCCATAAATCCGAAACAAGTGGTAACAGCTTGTGATCGGCTCCATCTATTTTGGAGTCCAAGCAGAAGAATGGAGGTTTTGTATATTCTGCTCTTTTGACATTTTGGCGTTTGTTTGTTGTTAAGCTTTATAGCGATTATGAACCTTGTATTATTCAGGAACGTGGTGTTATACAATTATTAAACGTAAATATATAATCTTAACCTTAGACTATTTTTGGAAATATATAATACGTAAATATCGTGGACTATTTTTGGTCGTTTCTTGGACATATTTTAGGGAAACGAGTATTTTTTCCCTCTCTGTTCTCCTTTCTGTGTTTCTTTGGAACTCCACAACATCTTTACCAGCAAAATCCACTTCCAATTTGGTTGTAAATCAGTTTCGTTAAAAAAAAAAAAAGAGAAAAGAAAAGGAAGAATGGATAGAGGCCGAACCACTAGCTTTCAAACTTGGCCTAAAAATAGTGGACACAAATGCTTCTTCGTATAATTGTACTTGGGAAAGCTTTGTGGAGACTCAAACCACTTATCACCAAACGTACAACCTTATTAATTACTACTTGTCATATTATAAACAAATATAAGATAATTTCATATCTACTTGTCATATTATAAACAAATATAAGATAATTTCATATTTTTAGCATTAAAAAACCTTGAATAAGAACCAAAAAAAAAAAAAAGAGAAGAATGTTGGACTTTCCACACAGATAACAGATTTCATTATGAAAACATTTGGTAGAGATCTAATTGACAGAACAAACAACCAAAATGAAAAAAAAAAAGATGTCGATCCATCCATTCAAAAGTGTTGAAACTCTTCTATTATACATTCTCCGGGTGCTGTTACTTCAAAATATAAAAAATTTAACAAAACAATTGGTTGTATCGTTTCCTACGAGTCACTAGACCCAATCCCAGTCGCCGTCGCCGGAAAACACCTCGGAAAATCAGCCACCGAATACGATCTCCAGGCACAAAAACCCAACGACGACTGAGACGAAGTCAAATTACCAAAAGACCCTTGACTCCTAGGATACAACGGAGGAAGCTTCGTCATCTGATGTTGATGATCTCTCTGCCTCGGAGGAGATCCAGATGTCGTCGGACTCGATCCCGGCGAAGAATCTCCACCGGAGGAAGATCCTTCTCCGGTCATCACCCCAGAAGCAACAGCCATGGCAAGCGTCAAAGCACTTCTACTCGAACTCATGACGTGTTTCTTCGAGATCCCACCACGTGGAGTCGTCTTGCTGTTCTCCCAAATCTGATGGCAGAGAAGATTCCTCCGACGACGACTGTAAGGATTCTCCGGCTTCGCTAAATCTTTCATCGACGAAGAAGAAGTCAACGCCGACGCTGCCTCCTCCTTTAGATTCGTAAAAGACTTTGACTTTCCATTGTAATACTTCGATATCCCTTTCCTACACAAACCACATTCACACAACATCATCAGAACAGAATTGATCCCACATTCGTAAACTTACTCAAGAATCAAAACCAAAAAACCCATTTCGAAGAGTATTAATATCAAATTTAGAAGTTTCGAGTTTTAAAAATCGTTACTTTCCTCAAAAAAAAAAGACAAGAAAGAATCAAAAGTAAGAAGTTTTTAAGAGAGATCTCTCACCTAACAGGTAAGACTTGTTCGAGAGATTCCATCATTTCAAGAGGACCTTTGTACGGAGACTCAACTTCATTCTCTCCGGCATCATCTTCACCGTCTTCCGACGACTTCTCACCGTCGTCGCTATTCCTCCCAATGGAAGAAGAAGCAGAAGAACAAGGAGAAGAGGACAAATCAGACGGAGATAACCAGCTACGATTCGCTGGAGATTCATCAGAATTATCGCCGGAGATATTACACACAGAAGATTCAACTCTATTATCCATCTTCATCTACTTTTAAAACCAAAACACCAGTATTAAAATCTTGGAACTTTTTTTGTTTTTCAAACACACAATAGATAAACATAGAGGAGAAAAGATTGAGAAGAGAAGATGAGATCTTTATAACGTGATCTTCTTGTCTATGTGCTCTCTGTTTGTTTTCCTAATTACATTAAATACTAATAAAACAAACAAACAAAAAAAGAATCATTATTTTATCACGTTGTTTATTACTTTCTTATTATATAAAAAAAATCTTTTAAAATTAAAATGGAGGAGAGGAAGAAGATAAGTATAGTAAGTTTTGAAAATGGGACAGAAGAAACTGTTGCTTAACCTTATCCTCATCCACGCACTCTGCATGCAATTCTCACCTTATTTTTCTTTATTTATACTTTCGTCGTTTTACTTTTCTTATTCAAATTTTAAACCCCATAACTGTGAGCATCGGTTTAAATTCATTTATGATGAGATATGCTAGGATCGGTTTAGATTCATTTGTCTGATTATTGAGGCATTTATAGATAACTATAGATTTCAAAACTCAACATTTTTTGGTATAATAATACTAATATATTTTTTATAGCAAAAAATATATACTAATATACTGTTTTTAGGTTTTAAAAAGAAAAAGAAACAAAAAAAAGAGTAGAAACTAGAAAGGGTACCTACAATAAGGACAACAAGCCAACGAACAAAATAAAGATTGCTTTAATTTTGTAAGTGACCATTAAAATTATACTGATATTAACATGTATTTATATAAATAGGGAAAAATATTGGCAAAAAGAGATATATGTTTCTTCCTACAAATACGAGGTTTATCTTATTTTATCTTTCTACAAAAAGTTGAATATAAAGTACCAAACATAATTAATTTTGATAACTTTAGGTAATAGATAGTAGACATACGAGAGTTTTCGGGGTGAGTTAGAGAGATTCAAGAAATCTAGGGACTATTTTGAAAAGTCGCCTCGTAAATCAAATATTTAGTACGTACTTATCTTATTCCCCAATTACTTTTTAGCTCGCGGGAAGATAGAACCATGGGACATTGACACGTGGAGCATTGATGACCGTTGCGGCTGGATAGGAATGTGACGTGGCGATGACGAGGTGGTCATCTTTTTTTCTTTTTAAATATTTTTATGAGAAACGGTGAGACTTATCCACAGATCACACATGGGACCCATCTAAAACCTCTTCCCAGCCGACAGTATTTATTTCCTTCTTCCGCTGTTTTTTTTAACTTGCTTTTTAAGAAAAAAAAATTGGAGGAAAATGTTTCTTCCAGCCGAATAATTTTGTTTCAAAATTATTCGGGCTAAAAGGTTGTTTCAAAATTTAATTGTCAATTGTCCTCTTGCCAGTTACCACTTTTGGAAGATTTATGTTTATCTTCTTCTAGATTCGTTCATTATTTATGTCCTAATTTTTTTTTTTTTTCTTGGTAGATTTTGTCATTATTATTTGTATTGGTGGATCGCAATTTCTCACAAAATAATGATTATAATTAGGATTGGATAAAATATCTGAATCTAAAATCCCAAACCAAATTCGATTCGAAACATTCGAATCGAATCCAAATCTGTTATTAAAAAATATTCGAATGGATCGAATGACCTAAATCCGCAGATTCGAAAATCCAAAAAATCCAAACCGAATTTGAAAAATCCGAATAGGATTGACTAGGTCTAATTACGATCGGTTCAAAAAATATACTAAACTAAATCGAATCCGAACCCGATCCAAAATTATAAAATATTCGAATAGAATTTCAACTCCAAAACTCGAAATCCAAAAAAACCGAACCAAAGCCAAACCAAATATTTGAATGCCTAGACCTATTGATAATACTCATTTTATGGCATGATATTCATTATGCCGGCAAGTTATCAGTGAAATCTTTAGTATGAAGGAGAAAGAAAAAAAGAGAGAATATGGATGCCCCAATATGTGTAGATGTAGCTAAACCAATTTTGAACAAATTAAGTCATTTACATGATTTTTTTGTATATTAATTTTACCGGCAACGCTGTACCGCCCTTTAACATATCGGTTGATGTCCAACCTAAATGCTTCTAACCCTAACACTACATATATGATGATAACAAACAAGTTCTTTAAATTAAAAAATAGTTGTATCTTTTATACAATACAGATTGATAAGCTACTATGTTTGATCCAATTCAACCACATGTTATATGCAACGAACTCGGTTGAACCCCGTAAACATTGTTTGTATTTAAGAAAATTAATGGAAAATATTGATAACAAATGCATGAACTTCACTGTAATACAAATTTTATATGCAAGAAGAAAGAAGAAATTTTTTTTTTGGTCAACTTGAATATTACTTAAACCCAAAGGATTTTACGGTTACAAAGGAACATATATACTAAAAGAATATCAACAAGCTTCTAACACTGAAGCTACAGTTAGCCTACAAAAATCACCTTCCTGAACACAAGTTCATGATACAAAAAGGAAAGTTAATCTATTAATCTCCATCTATCTTGATTGAAACTTTTCTCTTTCGAAGAGAATACTTAGCCACCTTGGATAACCTATTGAAACATACGAATTCAACCTGAAATCCGAAGACACACTATTCGCAATGAGAAAAACACCAAGATTTTCCGAAGTTTCAACACAAGAAACTTTCTTCTCCTTGATTTGATTCAAAACCTCTCTTAATTGTTTAGATTGATCTATAAAAGCAAGCGAAGCTTTTAGCCTATCAATCAACCCAACAATCATAGAGTTTTGAATTTCAAAGATCACCTTAGTCATTCTATGACTAATCACACTCTCCATAACCCAAATTAACGATATTACAAAAGCATCATCTTTGCTTTTTACCTTAGTGAATGTTTTTCGGCTATTTAATAACACCTCCCCTTTATCATCTCTAATGATCCAAGAGCTTCCAAGTAACTCATTCTTACTGGACCAAGACACCCCAATGTTACATTTGAACCACTGTGTCTCAAGTCTTTTCCATATCCTCTTCTTCTCAGGTCTCTGTGACTCATGATTAACATTGACTCCTCTTCCTTGGTTTTCACTCTGATTTTGAACATAAACTTGAGCATTGAACCATTCCTCAACATCACTTTTGATTTTTGATAAGGTATCATACGGATCAAAAGACTTCCTTTCAAACATAAAATTATTTATGTTCTTCCAAATTCTCCATAGAATCCAAGGGAAGCTTTTTCTAATGATAATTGGCCAGGAAGAGTTATTTCTATTAAGAATCAAATATTGCACATTTGCATAGATTTCATTGCCCTGAAATCCCAAAATCGGTGCTGGATAATCTGATAAAGCCCATATAATCCTTGCTGCAGGACACGAGAAGAAAACATGATTAATTGTCTCATTCTCAAAACCACATTTCTGACAGTTTTTATCAGCTCTAGACAATCACCCACTGCCAAAACTCCATTCAACATCTTCCAAATAAAGATTTTGATCTTCTGATTAGTTTGTAACTTCCACACCTCATTTTTCAAACCATTCAAAGAAGGTTGAAAGTTAGCTTGTTGCAAGGTTTTGGAATCAGATTCACAAGTAACTAACCAATATCCAGATTTGACACTATAGGCTCCACTTTTATTGAAACTCCAAATCAAAGAATCATCCCTAAGGAGATTTGGTTTCATCATCAGAATCTTCTTCTGGTCTTCCTGGAAGAAATGATAGGAAATTTTTTGTTTTGACCATGAACCTGAAATTTGATCAATGAGATCATTAACCTTTAAAGTCGGATCAAACAAAACATTTTTCCTTAGGGGAGCTCTCCTAGGTATATCCTTAATCCAATTTTCCATCCAGACATTTGTACCTTTCCCATTTCCAATCTTATTGACTAACCTTTTCAGCAATAACTCTCTACCATGTAGAATGCTTTTCCAAGTATATGAGGGTTTGCTGCCTAAACTAACCGTCAAGAAATCAATGTGCTCAAAATATCTACTTTTTATGAATCTCGAGAAGAGGCAATCAGGTTCGGAGATTAGGCGCCAAGCTTGTTTTGCCAATAAAGACTGATTGAAAACTTCCATGTTCTTAAAACCCAAGCCTCCTTAACTTCTTGGTAAACATAGATATTCCCAATTTTTCCAGTGAATTTTCCTTGATTGGGAACTAGAACTCCACCAGAACTCTGCCATGGCACTAACAAGCATGTTAGAAGTTGTCTTAGGAAGCTTAAAACAAGTCATAGTGAAAACAGTTAGAGATAAAGCCACAGATTTTAGTAAAACCTATTTCCCGCTTGCTTGGCAACGTTAGTCCCTTGTCTTTCCTTGTAACTTTTCTTTCAAAAAGCTTAACAATTTCACCTTTGAACCACTAAGACATCCTGCTAATCTTCCCAAGTAAGCTGAAGCACCTCCTTCTGAATGAATTTCCAGATTAGCTTTGATCTCCAATTTTAATGAGTCACTTTTGCAGCAGTGCGAGGACTTGTTTTGTTTAGGAATTGTCTAGTAGCTCCTTCATATTTCTTGAGAATATCCTGAAATATGTTACTTTGTTCCACTGAGCCTTTACATAAAAAGAGGCTATCATCCGCAAACAATAAATGACTTAACATTGGCCCATTTTCACTGAAACTTATACCATCAATCAACTTGTCATCCAAAGCTTTGTTGATTAAATGAGTTAACCACTTACGCACGAAAGAAAGGTGATAGCGGATCATCTTGTCTCATCCTCTTTATGGAGTGATAAGACCAAGACGATCATTTATTAAAAGCGAGAAAGTCACGTTGAGATCTGAAACCATAATCAAGTGATCACCTTAAATTAAACCAAAGCTTGCGCAGTCTCTGATATAGCTATCTCGACTACTGTCGTAAGCCTTTGACATATCACTTTACGACCATAAAAGAATCAGAAATTCCATTGTGAACTCTTAAAGCGTAGGTACCATGCGTAGTAAGGATATTATCGATAAATGCATGCTGAGATTGTTGAACACAACGAAAGGAAGTAATGGCTGCCTCTTCACAAAATCTTAGAAACAGTTTTGTATAAGACTGAGCATAGACTGATAGGACGAAGATCTGACATTTCCACAAGGTTAATAACTTTTGGAATTAGACAAAGGTGTGTATAATTCCTGTCTTGCATATTCCTTCTGAAAAATTTCTTCACTTGACAATCAAACTTCTACAATTTCCCAATAATGTTGAAAGAATAAAGAGGACATACCATTAGGACCAGATGCACTTGAAGATTTTATTGCAAAAATAGCCTCCTTTATTTCCTCTTTAGTGATTTCTACAGTCAACAATTTGTTCATATCTTCTGTCACTATCGGACTGATATCAGAAAACCAATCACTAAAAGGAGAAAGATTTGAATATTTAAACAGACTCGAAATACTCGACTCATTCCTTTTAGCTTTACGATCTTTGGTGGATTCTCTTTCATCAGAAGATTGTCTCTTCTTTTCTACATTACTTTCTTTTGAAGAATGAAAGAATTTTAAATTTCTATCACCACATTTCACCAACGATGTCTACATGTTTCCCGATATTGTTCACTTGAAAAAAATTATTCTCAATTGATAAAGCCTCTGAGGATTATGCCATACTTTTGAGATCTCTTTATCAACAACAGCATTTAACCTCCTTATTTTTTCTTTTGAGTTCAGATTGTTAGACTTCTTCATTTCTCAAAGATTATTATTCTTCCGACCAGAAAGCGAATTAGTATAATTTCTTTTCCAAGCTTTATCAGTGAACAACTTAACCTCTGACTTGTTAAGAAATCTTTGATCAAACCTAAACTTTCCTTTGAATTCAAAGACAGCTGGAGTTAATCTCAAGAGAATTGGTCTGTGATTTGAACCAATCATCTCCAAAAAGTTAACATTAACATCATGAAACTCAATCATCCATTCTTTGTTGCCAAAAGCCCTGTCAAAACAACTCTGAACCCAAAAAATATTCCTCTTCTTCCTGTCCAAGTCAATTTGTTACCATGGCTTGCTATTTCTTCTAAATGACATGAGTGAAGCATATCATTAAAGGCAAGCTGGACACGATGCATGGTCACAAGTTTTCTCCATTGTTCAATCACATTTAAATCTCGACCAAACTCCATCATCGTCTGAAACTCTGATACGGCGTTCTATATACCTTTTGTTTCGGTCATGATCACCATAAACACAAGATAAAAAGAAGTTAACTGCACCATACTGTGCCTGTACATCAATCATATTCTTGTCAAAGAACTTCACATCAATATTAAGCGAGTTGAAGAGCGAACTCACGTATCTGGATCTGAATACGATCGCGAAAAACTTGTAGATCTCTTAACACTCTTGCATAGTCTCCATCTGGAACATTATCTCAGTGATACAACGAGTTTTAACTCTAGGATAAAACTGCAAGTGCACAGACAAAGCAATAATATAGATGAGATCGAATCCACAGAGACCAAGATTACACTACGAATATTTAAGAACGAAAAGAAGTTAAGACAATAAAAAGAGATTTGTTGTAAAGTAACCAATGAAAATAAATAAAATTGTTGTAAACCTGGGATTAAAAAACATCGTTTTTAGAATATTCTCGTAAAATCACAAATCGCTAATCGACAATTATTCGGAACGTATAAATTCAATTCAACTCAAACAAAAACATTTAATTAATCCACCGCTGCGGTATCACTACTATAAGAACCTAAAATTTTAAACTGCCGCTGAACTTAATTCTAGATAAGATTGCTAACATGCCAATTTGTTCACGAATCGCTTAAAGATCGCCTTCGTCAAGGCGACAATTGCTCACCTACGTTCGAGCAGCAACCTATAAACTTTATCAGTAAAATCTTAAATCGAGACAAGTTGATCAATTTAGCCTAAGCAATAAACATAACAATAAAGTGAAGATTATAATGATAAAATCCTTATCTATGCCTAATTCAGGATTCATGAAATTTTTCAAACCCTAAAACCTAACTACGATCTACTCGCATACGGATACAGTAGAAAACGCATTTAATAAAAACTTATAATCATAAAATATAAATCAAAAGGGTTCAGAAATTTTCTCAAGATGTAGAGTCGAGATTTTTTTCCACGCTGCTGCAGATCTAAAATCAAAAGCAAAACTAGATTTCCTTGCATGAAAAGAAAAGTCAGTAGAATGAAAAGTTACAAAGATGGATTTGATGTCTTTCTAGTGAGATTACATGAGTTTTTAGAGTTTAAGAGGTTTCTGAGAGTTTAGGCCCTTAAAAGTGCTCCTGTCTCTTAAACTCGACCTAAAGTTTTCTTTAAATCAGATTTCGCATTAACCTAGTTTTTATGCACAAGTGACTCATCATCGATGAGCCACGGTCGATGCATAAGATTGCCTTCGCCTTCAAGCCAGGTCCGGGCAGCATCGACAGCCATGGCCGAGCCGACCATCACGGCTCGCCTGTGGATGGCGCCGACCGGCCACGATCGATGCTGGGGCCGCTTCCTCATGAGGCTCTTGAGATGTTTTTTCATGATGTTCTTGAGCCTAGCAAGTAGCTCCAAGATTCCTATAGCTTTTTAAGCTCCCAAAATGCTATTAAAGTGTACGATTTCCTCCAAGTACCTATAAACACATAAACAAATGCAAATGCACTAAAACTATCCTAAATGTAAGTTAGAAACATATAAAACTAAGCTAAATGTATGCAAGAAAAACATGTAAAATACGATGCTATCACTTAAGAAAATATTTTTACGCACTCGAGACGTTGACTGTCAAGCTCAAGACGGCCAAGCCCGACAATTCCAGCTGAGAATGCTCATTGATGATAGGGCAATCCCTCATTTAGGATTACCTATCTTGCAAGATGTTTAACATGTTTTGCTGCACTTTTATTACCCTCCAAAGTCTTTCTCTTTCCTTGAATTCCATCATCCATACCTTCCGTTAAATCTTTAGAAACAACTTTCAGATGAGGATCTCTCGGTTTCTGAGTTTTCATAGATTTTAATGGCCTCTTCCTTGGTTTCAACAATTTTTTACTGTGCCCTAACAACCGGTATCGTTGTTATAAACCGTCTGGCCCAGTGCTGCGGTTGCAGCCAAGAAATTCTCGATCAGAAGTCATGGAATCTTCAATTCGAAGATTGATCATCAAATCTTCTTACTTGAAACCACAGATTTGTTTAGTCTATCTTCACTTTCTTTATCTCCGCACTCATCAATTTTCCTTCAAACCATTGACATAACTGATCATTTTTGCTCCACGTATCATAATGAAAAACTAGTCATTCGTTTTCATCGTCCAAACGCACAACCGAACTCTGCCTCGAACTCGCATTTCGCTATCGATCCTTCTCTCGCTTCATCGACCAACTAATTCGTCAATTCTAATCATCTTATCATCAATATGGAGACCACAGATTGCCTCATACCTTCTAAAACATCAAGATTCATCCTCGGTCTTCCAAGAAATCAAATCAATTCCCACCTGATCTTCTCTTAAAACTCCAAAAAGAGGATCAAATTCTTTGAGAAAAGGCTGAGAAACAGATTTACTAATAATCACACATTTTTTCCTTTCAATAGCCTCCTCTTTCCTTTTCTTTATCAAAATAGGACAGTAGTCCTTCTCATGGGTTAACATGTGACACTCATAGCATCTCTTTTGTATTCTCTCATACAAAAATCTAACCAATTCATCAATAATCTTAGATATTCTTAGCAGTTCTGCCTCTGGGTAAATTAATAATCTTAGATCTTAATGTCAGACTCTGACTCAACAAATTCATGAATCTGAACTTGCGGATCAAACTTTCCACTGGCATATTTATCGTTTTCAAGAGCAATGATTGAATCGTTTATAATTAATAAAATCCACTATTACCTAAATCGGAATCGTTTGAAGATAATCGTCCGGTGGAACTTCAATCCAACAATCAATTGCTAGAGCCCACTCATTGAAAATATGCACTCTTTTATCCAATACCTCTTTCAAATCATACTCCGAGTTGAAAATGAATTGGAATTTTTCCTTTGATAGAGCCACACCCTTCACTCTTCCTAATTTTTGCCACTTCCTTGGTAAATTTTAAAAGAGGTTCTTCATTCCCTGGCTATCCGGATTTAACATCCTTCTAACTAGATTTGTATCTTTCTTGGAGCAAGAAGAGAACTCAGGAAGATCCGGCATGTCGAAAAGTTTGTCTTCCTCCTCGAAATTCATCGCATCGAATATTTGATATGTCGCGTGTAGAAATTACATTTGAAATCAGCGAATCGGTTCAAAAGAACCACCAGAAGAAAACACAAACCCTAAAAATTTAGTCGAAGAAGAGAGCAAGTGTCGGTGAGAAAAGAGAAAGAAATGGTTATTTTCGTCCGTAAATTACAAAACAAAGTGGAATACAAAGCTCTATTTGCTACTATCCAAAGACACCAGAAAAAATAGAGAGTCTTAAGCCCAAACAAAAAAATAGGGTGTTTTTCGACAGAGTTCTCACACGTGTGTTTCAATTTGTTCTGCAAAGTGTAAGGATTTTGTTAGACAGAACACACAAATTTCAAAGAAAGAGGACATAAATATCCATTTATTTATATATATTCAAGTAACAAAAAAAATACTTTGGTAAATAAAAGAAAGAAGAGTCGCTAAGGGGTGGGTTGCGTAAAGCATTCAAATTCGAAACCGCGTATCAACATAGGATCTTATCAGGATCATTGCCCAATGGGGTCCTCCTTTAGCCCTCATTTTTAGACCCACTCTCATCTTACTTTTCGCTTTTCAATTAATATTCAATCTATCGTGTCTGTACCACTTACCCCACTCAATGTTGTTGCCTCCCCCACCTTCATGTCCGTCCGATCACGTGGCGTTGCCTAACTCCTTCATTCCATTTGTTATCCATAATCCATTTTCATTTTTCATTTTACATTTATACACCTAACATCTTTTGGTTGCTTATTACTTTACACAATCAACTGTGGACTGTGCCAACTTCATCTTCAACATCACTTGATGAGAGGGAAGCTCTTGGCCAACACTATGTGTATTTAAACATTGGCTTTACCTATTTTCGTTCCTTATTTCTTAAGTCTTAACACACATTTTCGCTCACCAGTCCCTCTGTCTATGATGCTAAATACTGTTTAAGGAATACATTTTTGGAGGAATGTTCTTGTGAAAAGAAAAAAAAACAAGGGTCGTCAGGACTTCATGCTTTCTGAGAGTTGTAGATGAAATCATTCAAAGACAATGAACAACATCCCCGTGACATGTCATAAATCAACTTCTACCATCCTTATTGTTAATTAAAGGCTTCTAGCATGCATCATAAGAGCATCGTTTTGGGTTTCTTAACAATATTTAATTATAAATTTTAAGAGAAGAAAGAAGAAAAAGAGAAAGAAAAAAGTGTAGAATAGGTTCTTCAACAAGAGTTTTAAGAGCTGGCTCTTAAAAAAACAAAAAATTTAATAAAATATTTAAGAAACTAACCTAAAAACCTGCATTAATCATGGTCTAAATCAACTTCAAGCATCTAAATTTCCATCCTAGTCAAGGGCCGGTCAAGTCTAATATAATTGGAAGGTTTAGAGTAAGAGGAAGAAATTCTAGACCCTTGATAAAATAACAACACAAAGTTTAATTTCTTGGACCCTTATCTTAAATGTAAATTCTAGAAAAATGGTTTTTTATTTTATTTAACTTGCAATGGACCAGGGGTCTGGACATTATGTGCTACCCACTTGGATCGAGTCTGATCCTTGTTATGTCTACTTTATTTGACCTACTCGGTCTTGGGCTTTAGTCCTATGACTTATCCGATATTGGGTTATAAAAAATTACTATTTACCAAAGGACTTGCGCTCACCACAGTACTATATAAAAAGACATTAGCTTAAACATGCATTTTCCAATATCTCAAGAAGAGTTGTAGTCAATCTTCGAAGTAGAATTGTGACCACTGACCAGACAAAAGGGAGGAATTATAGACGGTCAAGAAGACCATAAATGGCTAAAGTATACTTGTTAACATTGGATCGGTTCTTGTTTAATAAGCAAGCTTAGAGAGGGCCCCCTGCGCAGGCCCAGTCCAGATGACAGCTTAGAGCCACCAACTTTTTAATGCTTTTTAAGGCCACCTATTGTTTTTATGTTTTTTAGGGCCACCAAATTTTTATATGTTTTTTGTGATAATGGTTATATTTTAGAATTACCACATTTTTTTTTACTAAAGAATTGTTGTTTAGAAATACTTGATACAATTTTCTAGCTAATCTTATTCAAAATTTTGAATATTAGAATTTTTTTTTATTTCACTCAGGTGAGGTCCGAGGTTATGGGATTTGTTTCAACGTCACATTGTCAAGTGACCATTCTACATCTTGATTCGCTCATGGATGTTTATTCGACTCATATCCGTTCCTCGATTTTGGCAAGTTGCTGCCCCGCTCAAGCCTCCGATTTATTGTGAATTTGAAGTCACCCTATCCGGAAGATCTTTATGTTTCAATGTTTATCGTTTTATCTTTAATTTGTTTGACTATTCCGCGAGTTTGATGTACTTCTCTCTTGTATTATATCTTGTAATCATTTTAAGAGTTAGAATGAAATCAACGTTGTGAACACACACACACAAAAAAAGGCCACTATTTACATTGGACCGCCCTGTGCCCATACGGTGGATCTTGCCCGAACCTAACAGTGTACGTAGTATATCTGACAAAAGTAAAACAAATATCCATTATGATCACGTACTGTTTGATGGTTGAGCAAAGTTTTGCTTGCATGCGCATGTTTTCTGTATTACTTTGCTAAAAAAATAATCATTTAAAAGTTGCTAGATTCATTAATCCTATAAAACCTGCATGCAAAGCCGGTCTTGAGTAGCGGTTGAAGCTCATGTTTGCGGCCGTAAATATAATAAGTAAATGTTCGGCCGATAATTTTACAAAAGTGTTCAACTCGGTAATTAGACTTCATAGTAGTCTTGAGGTAAGTGGTTCAAATCCTTTTTTTTTATTTTTACTTTTTAAAAATTTTATTTTTTTTTACAATTATTCGGGCCAAATTTTTTTCTTTTCTTGTGGCCTATTAATTTACTGAGCCGTTTACTGATCTGGCTCTGCCTGCATGATACCAATTTGACCTTGCTGAACCACCTATTTAATCACATTCCTTTTTATATCGTCACCTTCGTTTCAGTAGCTACAAAGATTATAAAAGAAGTGATCCATTACTGGGATCCTCTAGTGGAACATTCTCACGATGGATAGGAATTTTGTCTTTTGTAACAATTATAAAAAGGTAAAATGAGATATTAATTTGAAGAGAAGAAACGTGAAGTATATATATATATTAAAGATTGAGACGTGGCCGTTGGTTCTTGTTGTTGACTGTTGATGATTTTCTGTTTCATGTGAAAGTCGAAACTTGACAATAAATTTCCGAAAATGCCAGTGTCGTAGAGAACTATATATAGTCTATAGGGTTAAAATTAAGGTATGAGCAGAGAGTTGATGAGCTCATTGTTAGTTTTTATCCTGATGAAAATACATCCTATAACGGAGCGGTAGTTCAAAAGATATGCGTTTGATTTATGCGTTTAATATATGTTGTATTAGTTTTCCAATTCTAGTGAATTCATGTTCTGGACTTTGTCTCATGGAGTAATTTGGCACTCATCGAACGTTAATAATCATGTTACAAATGTTCTCAAATGTATTTAAATTGAAAATGTACATTTACACTTCTAAACATTGACGAAACCATAAAATTTTGTAGTTTATAGTAAAAATATGGATGTTTTACATTTAAAGTGGAGGAGAGGGAAAGGGAGGCAATAAGAAAGACATGACAATGCCATTGAATTCTTTGGACTTTTCCGTTTGGGGTATATGTGATGTCTTTTGTATCACTTTTAGCGTCGCCTTCTTCCCCAACATCCTGGAAAATATACAAACACACACGAATATGAATAACTCATTACTACCTCCGTTCCAAATTAGTTCTCAAATCGTACTCTAGTATTTCTAGCATATATATATATATATATATATATTAACTTTAGTTAGATCAAAATCCAGATAGAAATATTCAAGGGTCTTACTCTTTGAGGTCATGGGCCATTTTTAAAGGAAAAACTTGATCTTGCTCCCCCCATATGAGCATTACATCCTGCATGATTCATGCTTATTCTTGACTTGTCGGCATATATATATATTTATATTCATTTAATTTTAATCAATTAAATGGATTAAAATCAATTAGAATCATACATATGTCACTTATAGTGATCATAATTCAATTGGGAATATCTCTTATGGTTATAAGTAAGTGGTTTATGCCTAATGTTTTTAAAAGTTGTTGATTAATTTTAGTTCCTAAATAAGTTTGAAAAGGCTTTTGAGAATAATATATTCTATTTTTCGTCTTTGTTTGGGTAGCACTATTGAGATCTCAACGAGATCACAAATAGTTTTGTTTATTTAAAAACATTTCAGACTACACAAATTATGTTGTGATTTACCTAGTTTTCGATATTCCCACGATCAATGAATTTAGGCATTTCCGCTACTTTAAATGGGTTTTCATACTTTTATAATTCAAAGATATCACCGCAAAATTTGATGTAATGTATTAGTCTCAGTACTAAAAAAAAATACATATAGTACTATTTAGAAACCCCACTATTTCAATAACTAATAAATGTCAGCAACCAACGGAGTAATAGATTATTGTTAGTGATAGCGTAAACTAAAAGTGGTGATAGCGATTGGCGAACCTGTTGAATAGGAGAAACGTTGGTTTTGTCGTCCTTCCCAATACTCAGCCCCTCCAGAAGTTCTGCTTTTTCCTCTCTCTTCTCCGAATACATTGTCTGTGCATTTACCATTTTAATAGATATATATCAATCTTTTTTGCCGACAATCATGCAAGCTAAACTCTTCTTTCAACAACGATACAATTGTATCTTATTTATTTAAAATATAAAAGTTAGAAATATCTGTCCTTCTTTGCGAGCTACAAGGCCATCGGTTTTTTTCTAAACCCAATTCTATACAAGCTTTGCTATAAAGCCTATAACCAAATGAAAGTGACAACTTTCTTTATCTTATTTTATCCATCAGTCTTTCTAAAATCAGTGGAGTGCGTTTGTCTTTATACTCCACTGTTTTCTTACAATTTATAAATATTTGCAATAAGTGTGGGTTGTTAGTAGGACAAAAAAGCAATAAGTGTGGGTTTAATTTGTATTTTCTTTCAAAAATAATATTATTCTATATTTCCATACAACTCTTATACAAGAAAACTGAATTCAACCTTCAAATAAAATTAATTACTTAGAGCAAGAAAATTGTATTAAGAACATATAATATAATGGTTTGTATTAATATTGTAGTCGTTGCGTCATCATCTATAGATTTGCATAATACATGTCTAATATCCGTGTTCCATAATTGATTTTTTTTATAAAAAATATCAAATCGGATTACTTTGCAATTTTGTAAAGTTGTAGTTGAGTTATTAAAATTCAAAAGAGGAGGTATTTAAGTTTAAAATCAGAAATTTTAGGATGAATTAAGGGCTGAGATTGATTTAATCTAAGGATTAGAATTAATCAATTGTAGCGAGCTTTTATGTCAATTCCTATTGGTTGAAAGTTAAAAAGGAAAATCCTAGCCTATTTTTTTATTAAGATCGATGCTCTCTTCCCCTAAATTCCTCACTTTGTTTTTGTCATTTTCTTCTTCCTAAAAGCAACCTGTGCTTTTGTTTTTGAGCTTTGAAGAATCTGGTCAAAAAAATGAGACATATCCTTCGTCTTTTTATTTCAAAGATGAGTGTGTGACCATGAGATGATGTAGTAGATATGATTTTTTGATATTTTTATGTGTATAGATCCAAATTTGGTGTTGATCATGGTGTCTTGTGGGTTGATTGGATGATTGGTATCTTTATATATATAATTATGTATTGAATTTTCGTGTTTATTATGTCTAATCTCGTGAGATGGGAAAATCCACTCACTAAGTATTTTTTTTTAATACTTATGCATCCACTCGATGATGCAGGTAAAGAGAAGGTTTAGACTGGAGAATCACGGCTAAGAGAGGAGGGTGAAATCTAGAGGTTAAAAATTGTGTTTTTTTTATGATTTGTTCTTGAGTTTTAAGAGATTGATTGAGATATACATTTTTGTTGTTTACTGTTCCGTTCATCTGTTCCGATTTACTGTTCATCATACTGTTCACGATTGGTTTAATGTTATGAAATTTTATATTATAAAATGACTTGAGATAAAATTAAATCATGCGCATTGAAATCGTTTATAGGGTGTAAATTTGTGATTTTTTTGGATTAATATTTCTGTGTGGTTTAGAGTGATTTAATTGTTTAGTTATGTGAGAATTCCCTGTTATAAATAACATAGAGTTTTAATGGAATTAATTTTCTCGCGTTCGTTGAACTTATATGTGTGTTATTAAGTGGAGGAATCTTGGGCTCATTTTATTATTGGGCCGATTTGCATTGGGTAAATTGTTAAATCTAGATTAATTAAATTTAAATGGGTAAATTGGTTTGATTGGGAATTTTTTAATTGATTGGTTTAAATTAAAAGAGAATTTAATTTGGTTAAGTGATTAAACGTAAACCAAGATTGATTTTTGGAAAAAGTTGGTTTAAGTCAATTGAGTGGGTCTAATTAAGTGGTTAGAGTTTGTTAATTCAGAAGTAATAAATAATATTTATGGGAATATTGTTTATTGGTATTAAAAAAAAAATTTGGATGCGGTTCTTTCAGCATGTTATTAATAAAAAAACATTTTTATATAAGTTTGACTAAAACGTAATAAAGAGCATAACTAAGATTTCACCTTTTTTTTAATTTATGAAAACTGAGATTTTATATAAAATAGATGAAGTAATTAGTTGTAAAATAGTTATATAGGTTTTCGAATTTCTTGAGTTTGTTTTATTAAAAGGTAATTAGAAATTGTTCCATGCTACAGCACGGGTTAATGAATCTAAGCAAATTCGATTTTTTTAATAAAAAAAATTAATAATAGAATATCGGATTTTTTTTGTCCAAATCAATATCCGATTGTGCAAATAAAATTAAATCTGATTTTAACAAATCCGATTTTTTGGAATATTAACAAATCTTTTTTGGAATATTAACAAATCCTATAAAAATATCTTGATTATTAACAAATCCGATTTTTTGGAATAGTAAAAAATTCTTTTTTAAAATATTAACAAATCCGAATTTTTTGGTAACCACAATAATTGATTATAAACAAATCTGATTAACAAATCCGATTTTTTGGAAATAGTCAAAAATCCTTTTGGAATATTAATAAATCTGATTTTTTGTTAACCATAAATTAAATGATTTAACTAAATGATTTCATTAAATGATCACATAATAACTAATGACTGAAATATTCTTAATGAGCGATTAAAATTTGTTCTTTGAAATAATGGTAATGTGATGTAAATATTAACACTTTTTAATGTTTATTTATAATATACTCCCCAAATAATATATAAGAGATATAGTTGAAATCCGGCGGAAACTTTAATTAATGTGATCTTCCTTAGACTACTTACAATGGAGGTGTTGAATATTTTATTCAACAGTTGAAACAATACAATGGAGGTATTGAATTTGTGTTGAAACCCACGTGGATTAATTGATGTTGAATTGGTTGAAAGTGGGGCAATTTAAATCTATGTGGCATTGGATGAGATTTATATTATAGAATAAAATATAGATTAAGACATGTGTTATATTTTCATCGGCACATAAGATTATTGATATTTTTTTTCACCCAAATGATTTAAGATCAAATATTTAATAATAAATTATTTATTTTAAATTAAAAATTATACCAAAATTTATCATTTTTCATACTTTATAAATAGAGACTTGATTCATTTGATTTGGACACAGAAAAAAAAAACCATATTTTTGTGAAATGAATCCCAACAATAACCCTTTTAACACCCAAAATTCTACTAATTACTCTTTTAACTATCCAAATCCCAACAATTACCAATATCAAAACCAATCTTCCAACCAACCTCAAAATATATCAAATTATGGTTTTCTACCAAATTTCTTCATGCCGTCAGCTGTTCCAAATTATCCTCCATATTATGGATCGATGTCTCAACCACCTCCTAATTCTTCTACTCTAACTGATAATGAAAATGTTAGAGCAAATGATTTTCCCGAATTGCCTACACAAATGGCTCTTAGTGGTATGAGCAGTGCTAATGAAGCCAATCCGAATGCAGAAGATTCAACTTCTACTCGTCGGAAAAATTATAAATGGACCACTGAGCAAAATTTGGTGTTACTGAGTGGGTGGATTAAATATGGAACAGACAGCGTTGTTGGCAGAAATCAAAAAAATAAAGCATATTGGAGTAAAATTGCTAACTATTGTAATGAGCATTGCTCATTTCATCCTTCGCGTGATGGAGCTTCGTGCAGAAATCATTACAACTACGTGAATAAAAGACTAGGCAAATGGATTGGTGCTTATGATAATGCTAAGCGTATGCAACAAAGCGGATGGTCTGAGAATGATGTGTTGGCAAAAGCGCATGAATTATATTCAAGTGATAAAAATGGTAATTTCAATTTAATGTCAGAATGGCATGTTGTTCGTGATCAACCACGTTATGGTAGTAGTGGATCTAATAGATCCCGTGAGAGTGATGGAAGTGGCTCCAGCTCTGTAGGATCCATTGATCGTCCAATGGGAAGGGATGCAGCTAAAAAAAGGGTAAAAGGAAAAGCAAGGGCACATCCATGGAAGTGATCAACGAAGAATGGAATGAATTCGAACAATTCAAAGAAAAAGAGTTGGAATGGTTGGACAAAATAGCCATGAGACAAGAGGAGGCTAACCAGTTTGGTGAAAGAAAGAACTCAAACTAAGAAGATGAAGATGTTTATGAAGTTAAGTGAGAAGGAGTATCTCGATGATCGAAGCAAAGAGTTGTTGGAGAAGTTAAGTCACGATCTATTTGGAAATTAATAATATTGTTTTGTTGTTTTTTGCTTTAATAATTTTTGTCGATTTCTGTTTTAATAATGCTTGTGGCTGTCTGCTTTGATAATGTTTGTCCATGTCTGCTTTAATAATATTTGTCGATGTCTGCTTTAATAATGTATGTCGTTGTCTGCTTTAATAATGTTTGTCCATGTCTGCTTTAATAATGCTTGTCAGTGTCTCCTTTAATAATGTTTGTCTATTTCATTTCTTATCTATTAACAATATCAATGTAATGTTTGTTTGAAGTCCGACGTTTTTAACCACTCAATTTCTTTATAATAGGGACTCATTCTTTATTTTAAGTATCAATACCACAAATCTCATAATACTAAAAAACTATCAATGGATCCATCTGAATTTCYTTTTGATATCGAAGCTTACAAAAAGCAGTCTGAAATTGAAGAGAAKTATATCGTCAACCGATTTAGGGAGCGTCGAAACAAAATAGAGGAAGACTATGCACCTCGTAGCAAAAGAAAATACTTCAAGAGAGATCATGTAGCRGCAAACCAGAGACTGATTGACGACTATTTTGCTGATCAACCTACATATGACGATGCAATGTTTCGTCGGCGATTCCGGATGCGAAAACATATTTTCCTTYGGATTGTTGGAGATCTATCAAGCATCGACAACTACTTTATGTAACGAGTTGACGCGGCCAATAAAGAAGGTATCTTCGTTAGCAAAATGTACCACGGCCATGCGAATGTTAGCATACGCTGTGGCGGCTAACGCGGTCGATGAATACATCAAAATAGGAGGTACTACAGCCTTGGAGTGCTTGCATAGATTCTGTAAAGGAATTATACGATTGTATGAGCAAGTGTATCTAAGAGCTCAAACTCAAGATGACTTGCAAAGAATTCTGCATGTAAGTGAAATACGGGGTTTCCCAGGGATGATAGGAAGTATTGATTGCATGCACTCAGAATGAAAAAATTGTCCTACGACGTGGGAAGGTCAATTTACTCGAGGAGATAAGGGAACCACCACTATTATTCTTGAAGCAGTTGCATCTCCTGATCTATGGATTTGGTATGCATTCTTTGGATGTATAGGCACATTGAACGGTATAAATGTTCTAGACCGTTCACCAGTTTTTGATGATGTTGAAAATGGAAATACTCCAAGAGTGAACTTCTTCTTGAATATGCGTCTGTATGATATGGCATACTATCTAGCGGATGATATTTATCCTTCTTATCCAACTTTCGTCAAATCAATTGACTTCAAAGTGAGACGAGTTATTTGCCACATCGGAGGGATGTCGAAAGAACATCGAACGTGCATTTGGAGTGTTGCAAGTTCGATTTAAAATCATTCGCGAACCAGCTCGCATGTGGGACATAACCGATTTGGCTCTCATCATGAGATCATGTATCATATTGCATAATATGATTGTCGAGGATGAACGAGATACATATACTCAACATTGGACTGATTATGATCAATTTGAGGCAAGTGGATCTAGTACATCGCAATCATTCTCGAATGAAGTGCTACCTGCATTTGCAAATCACGTGTGTCTTGATCCAGAATTGATTCAAATATCACAGAATTAAGAGATCTGTCAAACACATATGGGCAAAATTCGGAATGTTCCGTGATTAAAAAGTTTTTTAAGTTGTAATTTAAGAGTTTGATGGTTTGTGAGTCTAATTTATTGTACTAATTAAGTTAAGTGTGTTTTAATAAAAGTTAAGTGTAATTTAATAAAATTATATGTTTTAATAAAAATGTGGGGTGTAGTGTTGAATTTTATTAAATAAAATTATTGTAGTGTATGAAAAGTAAAATAGGTGTTGAATGATTAGGTGGAAGAAAAAAAAAAGATGTAGATAAAAAAGTAGGTTGAAACCATAGTATTAGGTTTTCCTTAAAAAAAAGACAAAATAAATAAAAGTACCTCGCAAAAGTCGTTCAAGACAAAATCTGGTACATAATCGAGTCTCTTAGAAGAAACTATCGCAGAGATTCTCCTGAGACCTGTCGCGGAGGAAGGAAGCATCACCTCCTTGATGCCGTGACACTTGGCCCTCGCGATGAACGCCTCGTTGTCACTCCGCCGCAAATTAACGCCGGAGCTTGCAAGCACCACTTTCTCAACTTTCTCCGGAAACATTTTCGCCATGTTATACGCCACGAACCCGCCGTAGCTCGTACCAACGACGCTGAATCTCTCGACCCCGCGCTTCTCCATAAGCTTCCCCATGCACAACGCCTGAAACATCTCTGAGCGGTTCTCGCCGGAGGAAGAGGAGCCGCCGAAGAAGACAAGGTCGGGAACGTAGAGACGAAAGAATTGAGAGAGTGGCTTTACCTGATGGTTCCATTGCCATACAGCGGAAGGTCCAAAACCGTGGAGGAGGAGGAGCGACGGTTTCTGTGTATTTTCCGTCGATGAAGACGGTGGTGGTCCCCAGAACTGTATGGTGGTTTCGGAGTCGATAGATAAGGTCTGTAGAGAGAGACCAGCGGAGGAGAATCTCCGGCGGAGTAGTGCCTCAACGAATTTTGCGACGCTTAGAAACGAGGGAGCCATGTTTTTCTTTTTTTTTTTTTCAGAGCAAGATAACAATATTAAGCTTTTTGATTACTATTGGAGAAATATAAAAAAGAGAGCGAGAGGTAATTAACTAGATAGAGATAGAGAGAAGGATATGTATTAGTTTATGAATTGTTGAATGAATTATTGCATATATTGACAGATGTCAAAAAAAAAAAAGTTTGCATTTATTGCTGCATGCACCATACGTACAGGCCTACAATTTGTTAATTATTGTTTCCTTGTTTGGTTCTTGTAATGTTTTTTAATCTTTTGTATAATTTTGGAGTTATTTGTTGGAGATAAGTTAGTTTTAATGATTCAGAGTTAACGGAAGAAGGAAGAAGTTCAAACAACTTGTAAATATGGGTTATTTACCTTGTAATCCTGCTTTGAATAGTCAATTTGTTCTCTAAGTTTTGTATAATTTACCTGTAATTTATGATGTTCTGCTTAGTAATAGCTTGCATTTTTTTTTTGTAATACTATTCAAATAAATTTAGAGAAATTTAGGTAAACATCTTCTTCTAGGTAATAATTACGAGAAAAATAATGTTTGAGAAAGTGATTAACAAAAAAAGAAAGAAATTTAATATCTTTTTTGGTCAAAGAAAATTTAATGATTATTTAAACTTAATGTATATAAGTCAAATAACTAGAAGTACATATACAACATTAATTTAGGAAAGTAAGCTGAAATTCATATTGCGCGTTTTCGTGATGTTGTAAAGGACACAATTTTAGTGGTGGTGATGCCAATTTTTTTTTTTTTTTGATAGTTAATAAATTTCGGACCTTAAATCCATTAGTATATATGTAATCTTCTCCTGTAGAAGTAATTTTCTCTGTTTGAAGACCAAAACAGAACATGATTGGTTGTGTATGTAGATTTAGGATTTTTGCTATACAATTTGATATGTAGATTTTTTTTGCTGTATCTTTAGAATTTAAGCCGTAGAATCAACTTTATATAATAAATACTTCCTCTGTTTGAGAATATAAAGGGTTTTAGAAATTTTTTTGTTTCAAAATATAAGGGTTTCTCAACTTTCTATACAATTTTATTAATTATTCTTTAAATATATTGGTGGAGAGAAAGATAAATTTGACTAAAAGTTAAAATGAATATTAATATTTTTCTTAATAAATTGTGTTTTAATAAAAAAAGAATTGTAAAAATAGTTTTCTTAAGCTGCGTGTTTTTTTTTCTAAAACCCTCTATATTTTGAAACAGAAAGAATAGTTTGTAGAGACAACCTTCCATAATTTTCCAAAGACTAAAATTTATGGCTTTGGGTTTTTATTTTTCTAATACAAAAAAAAATAAAAAGTAAACAAAAATAAAAGTGGCTTTGACTTTGAAATATATATATATAAAATATAATTGCTTTGAGTTTAGAGTTTTACATTCAAATATGACTGTAAAAAGTTTTCAAAACAACAACCAATCACGCACTAAATTAATTATCTTACGTCAATGCTAAGTATTGTTGTATTTGTCTTGCAAATAAAGAACCTTCTTATTCGTCACGAAATGTCCACACGATAAGTTAAAAGCACACATTAATTATTACGTACGTGGTTGTTTTATTGGGTAAGAGTTTCCTATTAAATGGAAATAAATGAAGTTTGTACGAGCTACTTCTTTAGTTAGACATGCCAAAAAAAGAAGTATATGGAGCCAACTAGAATTTAATAACTAATAAGCAATTAAGGAGGAGAGCCGATCTTGGAGTTGTCATATGGGTAGGGCTCTCCGAAACCAGAGTTGGAGCTAATCTTGAGTCCAACCTAAGTTCGTTAGTTTTGGAGTTGATACTTGATTTCATGATCCGATCCAAACAGTTTTGATTCGAAGACAATCTCTTTGATCTCGAAAGTGATCCCATACAACCTTAGAGCGTAACGTGGTGCTTGCATGATTTTATACTCGTCAAGAGTTACCATCAATAGAATCAGACTAAAGTGATATATTGGTTAGTTAAATGTTACAAATAACTCAAGTGGCTGATCGTGTGAAGATTTGGCCAAGTCCGTGAAAAGTGAAAACCTTCAGGTGGAAAGAGGTTTCGAGTTTGGGTTCAAAGAGAGAAGAAACTCTGGTATGGTTTCCAATTCAAATCAAGTGATCACTTGGTTTACACATATCAGAGATTAAACCAGGATTGGTTGAAGACGAGATGTACTTCAGAAGTTAAGATCGTGGTCTTTTGACATTATGCCATTGAAAAGATATACATCATGCTATCTAAGGTAGCACATCACCACCCAGTACTTTGCTCTCAGCAAACTTCCCTCTTCTGCAGGGATATAATCGTTCATACAGCCACATAACTTTTCATCCATTATATTTTAATTATTATATGGCAATTTTTTCAAATTATATGGTTTTTTGGCCATTGGGCTATATTACCACTAATTCTTTTACATGACGTGGAATACTTGAAATTTGGGGACCATTGGGCTTCACATTGCTCCTCCCAGGGCCAGCCCTCGACGAGAGTGATTCATAGTACTCAAAATCGCCATCAGAAACTACTTTATGTATATATACACACACATACATTACACAACAATAGTATATGCCTACATAACTTTTGTATTTTTACCACCAAGTATAAAACATTGATTAAGTGTTACTACTCAAATTTTTACTCCAATATCATGGACAATGGAAATACTTAACCAATTTATTAATTCATGCAAGCGAAATTTATTTAAATGAAACCATCAAAATTCTCAATAAAATTCAACAAAAGAATTCTCAAAAGTAAACCACAAATACTCGCCTAAGCATGTCTTAACCAAATTCTCAAATTACTTAAACAAAATCCCACAAATGTAAAACCATTCATCCCATCCAACGCCACCATGTCCCGCGAGCTCCTCAAACATGATTACCTGCATTCGTAAGTCTGAATGCGTAAGCAAAAGAATTGCTTAGTGAGGTGGTCATCCCGTCTCACCAGGCATTAGTACATAAACAATCCAACACAAACGACAAGATATATCATGATTAGTTAATGTAATGCAACGGTTCCCAAACGTGTATGCAATGAAACAAATTCAAAGCACACACAAACAACAAACGGAACCCAAACATTCAAGACATCAAACGCATACCTTTAACCAAACAAGACAATCAAGCCACAAACATCAAACTATCTCAAATACTTAGCCACGATCACACACTCACCTTAGAGTTATTGATCTCAACCTAAAAGCACATTCAAAGAGGTTACTAACACAAGTCCAAGCTTCCTGGACACAAACAAACCCGGATCAAAATCCGATCTAAAGATCCACACGGATCTAACACTCAAACGGATCCCAACAAGGATCTCTTACCAAACGATGCAAAGATCTTAGGCTCCAACACTCAGATTGGTCTCCCCACATCAGTAACAACACATGCTGAAGCCTAAAATGACACCACAAGACTGCTTACAAAACGTTCCCAAAACAGCAAACGAAACCATGGACAAATTGCTTACCCTTTTCGCGATTTCACAAGGAACCAACGAGTATACAAGCTCAAATCTGCAAGGGTCCACTTCCTGCAGCCATGAACGATGAACACCATCAAAAACTGCCCAGAAACGATCCAAAACAACCACAAACAAGAGAGGAATTGCTTACCAATCATGAGTTCTCTCTCACGGAACCAAGCTCCTTCACGCGGCCAAATCTCTCACGATTCTCTCTCAGCAAAAGGGCACGAAATCTCTGTGTTCTTAGGGTGTTTTTCGCGGCTGGGAGCTCATAAGGAGAGCTTAAATAGGTGCCCCTAGGTTTAGGCCAAAGGGCCTAGTCTTTTAAGAGAATTTTCCAATTTTTCTCTAAGTCCAACCAGCCCAACAAGCCCATTTCGACCAGCCACTAATGACTGGACAACTTGCCATAAACGAGAAATCCATTTAAGGAAAGTCCTTGCTCAAAAATCCCAAGTCCAAAAATCATCGTCCGTACGATCGTATCCGGGCGGTCCATCGGTTGTCCGTTGTCCCGGGCGCTGTCGTTCCCGGCTGTTGTCCGAACGTCCTGTCCGTCCGTACGTATTGCACCCAAACGGTCCACGGTGGATCCTCAACCACCTCGAGGACCTTTCGATAATCCCCGACGACAACCCAAACTTTATCGATGGAAACTTTTAAAACTCAATTAAACAACATCCATTGAAGCAAAACACAAAATCAACGAGTCAAACTCAAGATCCACGACGGTCCCTCAAAACCCTCGATGATCCTCGATGATTCTTGATGAAACTCAATCCACAATCTGAACACAACAAAAGACCGACGATTCAACTCGATAACCTCGACCATGCCGAACAAAAACACCGATGACAGGACACGAGTCCTCGATGACACAGGTCCACGAACACTGGTTGATTAAATTCTTTATCAAAACCAATATATTGATTAAATTCTTTATCAAAAAAAGAAAGAAAAGGTTGTCATACTATTTTGTAGCATAACATGCTACTGCACAAAGGAACATGTTATACGAAAGTCACACAGCTCCCGCTTACTCTACTTTCAAAATTCATGATATAATTTCACCAAAAGACTGGGATTATGATCTTAATGATTATATAAGATTCCCAGAAAACTGTTCAAATCTTCCTTGTTTCGATATTCTATTCAATTACTGGGATTACTATCAAGCTTGGTATAATTTTTTTTGGATCCAGTCTCCTAAAAACAAACACACATGGTTAATCTTTTTTGATACCACTTGTAGCCTCTCTAACACCCTTTTGGTTCAATAGGTGGTGGAACAATTTCGGTTCTGTCGTAAACATTTTTAAACCTCAAATAAACAAATCTTTCCAAATCTTCAAAACCTCTTTTATACCATCTGATGATGAAAAAAGATTCCCCGCCCTAACCCTTTTTCATTCCAAATTTCATTTACCTTGGGTTTTCTCATGGACTCTTGAATTTTCAAATGATTCGATACCAATTATCAGGCGAAAGTTCAAAGTTAAATGGTGGGATAAATATAGAATTCCTTCGAATCTATATCCTTCAAATATTCCTGAATGGATTCAAACACAAAATTCAAAATCTTATCCGAACACCCGAAATGACCCAATTTTTAGCCCAAAAATAAAAAATGTTGTCTATGCTGGCAGCAACAAAATTGGAGGAAGAAATTAAATCAATCTCGATGCGATTCTTACCAACAACATCAACCTAGAACTCTCAAGCTTTAGGAAGTGAGGCTGAGATAGATGAAGACGACATTTTCGGAAATAGCGGAATATATATAAAAAAAAAACGTAACGTGAAATAACCAGTAAATCTCCCAACAAATCTTATTTCAAAACTTCAGAAAACTGAGAAAAAGAACAGGAAAATTGTTGTTATAGGAGACTTTCAAATCATCAAAAAGATCGGATACGAGACGACGTCAAGACAAAAGAAATCAAGTCATTAAATTTCTGGATCAACTACAGTTCAAATCGTGACACGATATCCACTACAAAATGAAGAAATCAAGTCCGCAAAATCCGCAATCTAATATATTACCTGTCGGCCACTGATTCAAATCAAGACAAATCCGCAGAAGCTACAAAACAAAACAATCCAAGTCCACTACAAAAAGAAGACAAGACCTAAACTACAAAAGGCTCCAATACAAAAGCAAAAGTCAAAAGGAATACACAATCAAGATCATCTTGTCGACAATAATTTTCAAACTTTAAAATTTTATACTTAATTTAAATTTTTAAAGGTACATTGTAAACTTCTATATAAAGAAGTGTCGTGCTTTGATCGAAAAACACTTTCTCACACACCTTCTCATTCATCTCTCTAAAAAATCTCTCACCATCCCTTTCCTTCTTGAGTCAAGATCTCTTCTTCCTTCTTTTAATTTGTAAGTTTAAATCTTTTGTTTTGCATTTTGTTTTATAAAAATTTCATGAATAAATTTGGGCGGTAGAACCAGCCACTTAAGCATATAAATAAAAACTTAAACACATAAATGAAATTATGAAATCTGAAATTTATTCACGAAATTTTTATAAAACAAAAGATTTAAACGTACAAATTAAAAGAAGGAAGAAGAGATCTTGACTCAAGAAGGAAGAGGATGGTGAGAGGTTTTTTAGAGAGATGAATGAGAAGGTGTGTGAGAAAGTGTTTTTCGATCAAAGCACGACACTTCTTTATACAGAAGTTTACAATGTGCCTTTAAAAATTTAAATTAAATATAAAATTTTAAAGTTTGAAAATTATTGTCGATAAGATGATCTTGATTGTGTATTCCTTTTGACTTTTGCTTTTGTATTGGAGCCTTTTGTAGTTTAGGTCTTGTCTTCTTTTTGTAGTGGACTTTGATTGTTTTGTTTTGTAACTTCTGCGGATTTGTCTTGATTTGAATCAGTGGCCGACAGGTAATATATTAGATTGCGGATTTTGCGGACTTGATTTCTTCATTTTGTAGTGGATGTCGTTTCACGATTTGAATTGTAGTTGATCCAGAAATTTAATGACCTGATTTCTTTTGTCTTGACGTCGTCTCGTATCCGATCTTTTTGATGATTTGAAAGTCTCCTGTAATAGCAATTTTCCTGTTGTTTTTCTCAGTTTTCTGAAATTTTGAAATAAGATTTGTTGGGAGATTTACTGGTTATTTCACGTTACGTTTTTTTATATATATATATTCCGCTATTTCCGAAAATGTCGTCTTCATCTATCTCAGCCTCACTTTCTGAAGCTTGAGAGTTCTGGGTTGATGTTGTTGGTAAGAATCGCATCGAGATTGATTTAATTTCTTCCTCCGATTTTGCTGTTGTCAGCATAGACAACATTTTTGATTTTTGGGCTAAAAATTGGGTCATTTCTGGTGTTCGGATAAGATTTTGTGGAGGTAGTTGTTTTAGAGATTTTGAATTTTGTGTTTGAATCCATTCAGAAATATTTGAAGGATATAGATTCGAAGGGATTTTATATTTATCCCACCATTTGACATTGAACTTTCGTCTGATAATTGGTATCGAATTATTTAAAAATTCAAGAGTCCATGAGAAAACCCAAGGTAAATAAAATTTGGAATGAAAAAGGGTGAGGACGGAGAATATTTTTTCATCATCAGATAGTATAAAAGTGGTTTTGAAGATTTGGAAAGATTTGTTTATTTGAGGTTTAAAAATGTTTATGACGGAACCGAAATTGTTCCACCAGCTATTGAACCAAAATGGTGATTTAGAGAGGCTACAGGTGGTATCGAAAAAGATTAACCACGTGTGTTTGTGTTTAGGAAACTGGATCAAAAAGGAATTATACCAAGCTTGGCAGTAATCCCACTAATTGAATGGAATATCGAAACAAGGAAGATTTGAACAGTTTTCTTGTTTTTGAAATTTTTAAGGAATTTTTGAGGAGGCTTCAATAATTTTTGAAATTTCAAGAGAAGGTGATATTTTTGAAGAATTACCTTTTTCTTGTTTTGAAAAACTATTTTCAAAAGCTTTTTGTAAAGCCCGCATTTGATCCAAAATTTTTTCAGGTGTTTGAGTTGTTTTCTCTTCTTTTTCTGGTTTCTTTTTGGTAACCGTAATCCAGGGTTGTGTTTCGGGTTCTGTTTTGGGTTTAGAAATGTTTGGAGTTTGGAATTTTTTTTGGTTTTGATATGTGGAAAGGCATTTGCCTTTATCAATCGTCTTGGAAGGCATCGTACCTATTTTGGAGAAATTCTCGAGTCAAGAAATTCGGAATAAAATTTGTTTCTCCTTTAATATATTCTATATCAAAATCAAAAATACTTAGTAATGCTTGCCAACAGGCAAAAATTTGTTTTGAAGCAAGATTTTTAACATCCTTTTGTAAAACATCTTTAGCGCTTTTACAATCAATTCTTAATAAAAAAATTTGGTTTAAAAGATCACTTTGAAATTTTGTATACATAAAACTATACTTAATATCTCTTTTTTAATAGTTGAGTAGTTTTTATGTGTTTCATTCCAGTGAGCAAAAGTAAATTGTATTATATTTTCACGACCAGTTAATTCTTTTTTTTTCAGAATATCTCCGTATCCGAGATCAGAGGCGTCTGTTTCTACCATTTTTGCTAGATTTGGGTCTACTATATACAGACACGGAATTTTTAGAACCTGTTTTTTAATTTGTTGGACTAAAGTGGTATGTTCATCCGTCTAAGGGGTTGGGTTTTTCTTTAACCGATCATGTAAAGGTCTAGCTATTCTATTGATATTTGGACAAAAATTTAGGACGTAATTAGGACTTCCTAAGAACCTTTGCAATTGGATTTTGTCTAGAAGTTTGTTAGAAAATTTATTGGCAAACTCTAATAACCTTTCTATTGGTTTTATCATACCTTTGGATATATAATGACCAAGAAATCTAATTTTAGTTTGGAACAGGGACATTTTTGTTTTGGAAATAACAAGACCATTTTTTTTCGCGACATAGTAAAACGTTTTTAGATGTTTGAAATGTTCATCAATAGAGTTTGAAAAGATAAGTATGTCATCAATATAAACTATACAAAATTTTGAATATTCTGAGAATATGTCATTCATGATACTTTGAAACTCTGAAGGTGCATTTTTCAAACCAAAAGCAATTACATTCCATTGGTATTGCCCAAAAGGAACAATGAATGTTGTTTTGTATCGGTCATTTTCAGGTATTTGAATTTGCCAAAATCCTGATTTTAAATCGAACTTTGAAAATATATGTGCAGAAATGTAATTTTTGAAGAAGATCTTTTTTATTTGGTATTGGATATCTAATCCATTTTAATGCTCAATTTAAAGGCTTGTAATTTATTACAAGTCTTGGAGTTCCTCTTTCTATTTCGGAATTTTTATTTACATAAAAAGCTGCACAACAACATGGAGACCTTGATTTTGAAATTATTTTTTTGTTTAGAAGTTCTGAGATTTCTTTCTTACAATGACTTTCTAATTCAGAGTTCATCTGAATTGGTCGAGCCTTTGTAGGAATTTCTCTTTCATCAAATTTACCTTCATAAGGTAGGTCAACAATGTGTTGTTTTCTATCCAAGAAGGCAGTTGGTAAATCTGAACAAAGTTGTTCTTCAAACAATTTGTTTAATTTTGTGATTTTCTCTTTTGTAATTAATGTTTCTAATGATTCTTTTGTTTTTTCAACAAAAAATTCTGTTTGTAAGTTTTTTAAGTGAAATTTTTTGCTATTGATTAAAGAATTTATAGAATTTTCTTGTATTGAGCATGCTTTGATTAAATTAAACTCCTCTTTTTTGGGTTTTCCATAAAATCAAAAGTTAATTTTTTATCTTGAGTTTTGAAAGATATTGAATCATCTTTCACTTTGTATGGTGTTATTAGATTTATAAATGGTGTTCCTAGGATGATATTTTGGTATATATCATCTGTGAGAACAAAAGCAGTTTAAAAAAGAATATTGTCTTTTAGTATAGAAGCTTCTGTTTTTGAAGTTATGCGAAGTTTTGAGTTATTTGCGGCAAAAAGTTTTTCATTTGTTTGGTGATGAAAATATTTTGGTACTAATCCTGATTTTATGCAATTTAAGTCAGCACCCGTATCAAAAAGGGCAATTGTATCTATTTTATAATTGTCAGAAAAACAACTGTGATTTTAATTTTATATTTTCTAGAAGTGATTTCTCTTAGTACAAAAAGAAAATCATTTGGCATAGTGTTTAAGGATTGTATTTGTTCTTGAAAACCGAGATCATCTTCCATATTTTCTAAACACGTGTTTTCTTGTTCTTCTGAACTAGTATCATCGTGGTTTTTAGACAATATCGAGTGAAAATACTCGGAGTCTGTTTTTTGTTTTTCTTTTAAATGTTTGAGCTCATTTTTTACTTCTTTAATTTTACTTTGAAGGGATTGTAAAATAGTTTTTGAATTAATTTTTCTTCCTTGGTTAAGGATAGTGGTTAAGTTATAGGAGGAGTTTGAAGTTGATGGATATTTATTTGTAGGAGGGTTTTCTATTTTTTTATTTTCATTTAAGGTTGAAAGGATTGTTTCAAGAAATTTTTGTTTTAGTTGGGGATCTGAGATTAAATTCAAAATTTCCAGTTAGAATTCTTGATCTTTTGTGAGGACTTGGATTTTCTTATAATCTGAGTCCGAGCTAGATGACAAGTCATTTAGTTCATCAACTTGAAAGGCCTCTTCTGAGGAAGATCCGGAATCATAATTACTAGATGAGGAAGAGTAATCTAGGAAAAGATTTGAGATTTTAGTTGAGATTTCTTCTTCAAGATCGAGCTCTTGGATTTTCTTGTTTAGACGACAAAATTTTAAAGTGTGGCCTTTTTTGTGGCATTTATAGCATGTTAAGTTTTTGTAAAAAGGTTTGTTTTGATGTTCTCTTGGTTTAAACTTATTTTTAGGTTTTTTCCAAGAATTTTCTCGTGGCCTATATTCTTTAACGTTTTTTGTAAACTTTGGTTTTTTGGAATAGTAAGATGATTTGCGGTCACCTACACAAGATTTTTTATTACTCGGATCTATTTCAAATTGTTTGCAGAAAGAACCTAGCTCTACTTTTGTTCTTCTAAGTTCCCATTTAAGATGTTTTTGGAATTTTAAATCTTGACAGATTTTAAGACCTTGTTGGACAAGACTGACTAATTCTCCATAAGTGAAATCATCATAATCTATTATTTGGATACCGCTAGACTCTCTTATTTTGTTCTAACTTTTTCTCCTAAAAGTGTAGGGAGTCCTGCAAGAAAATTTTCTTTCCAAAAAGGTTGGTTTGAATCTTGTCGGAGTAAGACTCTAGTAAGGAAAGTGTTTTTATACCATTGGAAATCACTTAGTTTTTTACATTTAAAATTTGAAAGAAGTTATGTGTTTTTATCTCTAAGGACTGAAGGATCTCCTATGAAATGAAGAGTTATAACTAAGACTAGAGTTGCTACGGCATTATGTTGGGAATTATCAAAGTTATCTAGAATTGGCATGCCTTCTTCATTTATTTTTACAGCATCAAGAATTTCTCTTCGTTGCTGATTAGTAAGATAGTTATCCCACCATCCTTTTAATTGTCCGGAAAATCCGGCTATAAAGAGCTCATCTACGGTTTTATCTTCATTTCCTATTTGTGTTCTATAAGCGTTTGAAGCCATTGTCATTTTTTGAAGGAAATTTAGGATATTATATTCAGATATACCATCAAGATTCCAATCGTAGACTGAAGAGGAATTGAACCTAAATTGTTCTATAGGATGGATCTGCCCTAGGTCTGGCACTGTTATTATTTGGTTTTCATGACTCCAATCAAAACGGTTTATTCTATTGTTTTGATATTGTTTTGAGATTGTATTAGTATCTGATTCGTGACATAAGGTGTTTATTTGAATATTCGAACTTCGTGCCTCGGGATTGTTAGGTTTTTGGATTTTTGAAGTTGGAGTGTCAGGAACATCATAGGTTTGATGGCCGCTATTTTTCCCTAGTTCTATTTTTCTTAATTGGCTTTGAAGGACACGAACGAATTCTATTGACTCTGGTCTTACTAAGAACAAATTTGTTCTTAAGTGGCTGGTTCTACCGCCCAAATTTTAGTTATCATATAAGATCCTTGTTAAATATAATTGAAGAGTGTTGATTTGTGTAGTAAATAGATATGACTTTTAAAATGCAACATTCATATGCTAGAAGTCGAATGTTTAAGTGTAGAAGCAAAAATTAGATGCATCCAAAAAAAATAAGCAGGTGTTTAAGTGTTTAGACTTTAGAGTATATGCGGGATGCTTTTAGGGGTCTCTTTTGGGACGAGAATTTTGTGAGGAAAATGAGTGAATATGGATGTTTTTGAAATATAGTTAGGTAAATAATTTTGATGGCAAAACTAGTAAATATAAACTAATTTTTGTTTTGTGCGTTTCGACCAAAATATATTTTGCACTTGCGCATGAACAAACATGACCAAAATATATTTCGACCAGTAAATAATAAACAAATATTTAATTAATTAAAGAAGATAATAAAGTTAGTGAGTGCATAAATTCTAGAAAATAATATATTAGTGAAGAAAATAAATCAGAGTGTATCACTTGAAAATACTTATGTCACCATTCAACATGTTTTAACATGTCTACTATGACTAATAATTGAAAATAATAAAACAAAATCAAACAACAAGCAGTTCACGAATACACATAATTTGGCTGAACCGCATGTTATCAAAACTTGCAGCACATATGGTGTGGTTTAAGAAGCTTTAGATGCAATTTAAGGTGATTATTTGTTCAAAAATGAATATCTATATTTTATTTTTATTAAAAATTTAGAATCATAACACTTGTATCTTTAAAGTCATTTTAAAAAAATTCATAACACAATTATATATATATATATATGTATATATATATATATACTTTTTTTTACATTCAAACTAATTGCTAATAAGATGGTTCGGCAAGATCTCGGGCATAACGTAAACTTGTTTCTCTGAGTTCGAGTCTTTCTTAAAAAAAAACTAACTTTTAATAATCAAAAGATTTTATATAATTAATTTTTAATCGTCTAACTCACTTTTCTTAAAATTAAACTACCTTGAGAATAAATTCATTTGCGCGTCGGTAAGCCGGGTTGGACTTCAGTTCAATTGAGTATCTGATAGGCTAAGCTTTCTCGGTCGTGTTGACTTACCCATATGATTAGTTGGGAGGCATATAGTAGGTTGGTAATGCAAATTCTTGCTTACAAGATGTATAATGTGTCAATTTGATGTCACCCGTATCACTTATGGTTATAAAAAATAAACTTAAAAATTAAAATAATTTTTTCTCAATAAATAATTTAATTTAGATTAGTTAAGACTTCTGCATTCTTATTTTTTTTTTAAATTTCTTAAGATAAATGTTAATTTTTAAGTTTTATGATTCTTGAATTTTGAATACTAACTAAAATATAAGCACTTGGTAGTTTATTTCTAATCATTAATTGTTAAAAATAAGTTCAAAAATAAATTCATTATTTAAATTTCATACATTACTTTTTTATAGAAAATTAAAGAAAACAATAATAATAATATATTACTATCATTAATCCATTTCAATTTATACAATATATTGTCTAAAATATTTATTTTGCACCGGGCTTTACCATTCAAACATTTTTGTTGTACCGCATGTTGATTTTTTCACCATTCAAACATTGTTCCGCACCGCTTGTTCCGCACTAAACGCATTTGTCCCGCATGATGTATTTTTCTCCAACGAACCACACTTAAACCGTACCGCACCACACAATCCACTTGTCCCGCACCATCCAATTCACTATCACCATTCGGAGCCTTAGTCCATTTACTTGTGTCATGCATGACGATATGTTCACATCAACTCTTTTTATTCCATTTGCTTATGTCATGCATGACAATATGTCCAAATGACCTCTTTTAGGCTTATAGCATAGAACTTAGTAGTTTTTTTTTTTTGAATATTGAAAAAAAAAAGCTCTCGTGGTCGGCTCTCAATAGCGCTCAAAGCCCTTCATCTTCCGTCTCTGGGCGACGACGGCCACCCAGGCGACTCCTCCACTTCTTCCTGCTTTTGCTCTGGCTCTGTTTCACGCTACGACCACCCTCCCCGGAAGGTCTCAGTCGGAGCTCCTTCTTCGCTTCTGGAGGAAGAACGCTTATCCACCTATTTACTTCTCCTCGCCGCTGCTCGGGTGATTCCACAGCTGGATTTTGGAGTCGTCGTCTCCCATTACCCTTCGCGGCTAGAACCCGAAGAATCCTTACCCTTGCCTGTGAAAATACTCTCTGTTTATGTGCCTCAGAAGCTTCATCAGAATCCCAGATCTCGGTCGCTGACCGCAGATCTCCAACCACCGAGCGACTTAGCTTACAGGATAAGATCTGTTTTAATCGTTCTTTCAAAGCGTCTCTCAAATCCTCTATGTCAGAGTTGTTAGGTTATTTTCCCGGCGCCGAGAGCTGGAGATCCTCATGGTGCTCCTCCACTAAATTTACTGCGTTTCTTTCAGCCATCTTCACCGGGTGTAGATTCGTGAATTTTCAAGAGTTTCCTTTCGCCTCGCCGTCGTTCTACCGCCAGACGAGGACACCGAGCACAGGCACGCGCGAGACTTAGGGCGAACTCGACCTCCTAACGGGCCATGGGCCTTAATGTATCTCTTGCTGGATTTTGGGCCCATGAGTGGGATCCCTTTTACTTCTGTAATAGAGCAAGTTTGTTGGGCTACGGTCCTTATCTCCTTTCAGTGAGTTTATTATCTGCATTTGTACTGGGCTCTAGTCCCATAACCTTTAAATGAAATGAGAAGTATTGTTGACAAAAAAAAAAAAAATTACATGTAGCATTGTATTTGATTCTACACCTTTTTTACAAACTAATATGAAACTTCGTTACCAACAACTGTACTATTTGAAAGAATTGGTAACTAATTTACTGTAGTTCATGATCGTAGTTTGTATCTCCATTGATTTTAAATCATAAGTATGGATCGTTCTTCGAACTTCTTGCTCATGAAAAAACTTGTGTAGTGGTCATGGTCGGATTCGAGTTCGTCATTGCCAGATCAGGATCGTATCCGTCAGATTACTTTAAAATAAGGGTTAACTGACATACTCAAATTTCTAAAAAATCAGGTATAACGGAAATATTATAATATTATCATAAAATGTTGCACAATCTAGCTTTAAATATTCAGGTATTTTACAACATAAATTATCTAGATTCTCACCAAAATTTGATCATTCTAAAAGAGTTAAAAATAACTACATAAGTGGTCCGTAATTGGTCATAAAATTTTGACCATTTATCAACCAAATATGTTGGTCTAAAATTTTGACTAATTTCTAACCAATTTAAATTTTCATCATAACTTGTTTGAAAATTTCTCAATAATAGTTTTGACTATTTAGTTGATCGGAAACTGGTCGAAATTCGACGTGTTTTCATGCTGTGATAGAAAACACATGGAGAACCTTATGTATAAACTTTGAAAACTTTCTAAGACCAAAAGATATGGGGTCAAGATTGGCTTGTTACAAAATTGCAAGCAAATCCTAGGAAAAAAGAAGAAAAATTACAGTATGCTAGGACAAAGCACATAAATACTAAAATATATATATATATATATGTGTGAAATATATTGGTATAATATACCAAAAGAAGAAGAAGATGATGATGAAGTATAGCTATTACTCTACCAGAAAGAACTAAGAGGCTTGCTTACATTGTGACATATAGCTCGATAGGCTTCAAACAATGATTCACCTCTAGTTGGTGCAGAAAAATCTTGTTCAAGATCAGTTGAAATCTTGACAATTCACAAACTTAATTAAATCAATAGGAATATTGGTCCAAGATCATGAAAAAAAAAAGGATCTCAGAAATTCCAAAGGTTAATATTGTAATGAGAGAAATCATCTTCACAAGCTCCATCATAGTAAAAATCAGATGAGAGCTGATGTTGTGGTTGTGTTGGAAAATACAGATTGGTTGAATCATCCGTGAAAAAACCGAACTCCGAGTTTTGAGGACCTACAAGATTCTCCTCCCATATAAAAGGCCAAAGCGACGTCGTGTCATTACTATTACCCTCGATGTTATTATCTTCCCCAACTTGCCCTAACATAGGCCCACCACTACCACCACTAATTTCCCCACGTGCAGAAATTATCTCTTCTTCCTCCGTCTTATGGTCGCCACGTGGCGAAGACGGCGGATGATGTTGTTGCTGCTGCGGTGGTAATAGCTCCTCCTCGCAGGCGAAACGGTTTGCCACGACCTGAATCTGCTGCGGCGTCAGAGAACGACCGCCGGGAATCTCCGGCGGATTGTCGGGGAAGTTGAAACGTGCTCCAGGGCCACGGAGACAGTAAAGAGCCGCGTCGAAAGCACGAGCCGCCTTCTCAGCCGAGTCAAAGGAGCCGAGCCAGATCCTCTCACGGCTGTTAGGGAGACGAATCTCAGCCACCCATTTACCCCACTTCCTCTTCCGTACACCTGTGTACTTCGGCGATGCATCCATATCTAAATGCAGAGAGAGAGAGAGACTGAGAGAGTTGAATAAAATAGGGTTTTGTGTATTTTGGGGTTGAGTGAGAGATAGATGAATATATAACAAAGTAGGGTTTTTTTTTTTTTTTTTTTAAAAAAGTAGTGAGTGTATTCAGGTATTTATAGTAAAAATGGCGGCTTATGAGTGTATATATATATACATGTGTGTGTGATAAGTACAGTTATAATAAGTAGAAGGTCGCAGATTGTATGCGCGTTGTTGAAGAAGATGATTACGTGGCAACGCGGAAGCTAGGCACGTTTATTATTCCACACGTGCTGTAATTCCCTCCAGTTATGTTTCACAAACATATTTTACCTTTTTTTTTATTCTTTACTAAACAACAAAATTAGACCCTTAATCATATATTCACTATTAATTTAAATATTAGTTTGTTTACTAGATTTTAATTTCAGTTTTAAAAAACTTAAATGAATACAACTAAAGCAAAAGAGTTTTCCTAGTTTTAAAGATTACCATATTTCTACAAATTTGATCGAGTGATTTGAAAAAAAAAATATATATATATATATCTTCTGAAAACTACTAAATCTAGTATTTTTGGCAATCGTGATCTTGAAAACTAGCTTAAAAATCCCTTATATATTATTTAGAGACTACACTTATAAATAAACATTAAAAAGTATTAATATTTACTTGCCATTATTTCAAAGAATAAATTTTAATCTCTCATTAAAAATATTTTAGTCATTAGTTATTATGTGATCATTTAATTAAATTATTTAGTTTATGATAATAAAAATCCGATTTGTTAATATTTCAAAAAGGATTTTTGACTATTTCAAAAAAATCGGATTTGTTAATAATCGATTATTGTGGTTACAAAAAAATATGATTTGTTAATATTTCAAAAAGGATTTTTTACTATTCCAAAAAAATCGGATTTGTTAATAATCAGATATTTTTATAGGATTTGTTAATATTCCAAAAAATATTTGTTAATATTCCAAAAAAGTTTGGATTTGTTAAAATCTGATTTAATTTTATTTGCACAATCGGATATTGATTTGCACAAAAAAATCGGATATTCTATTATTAATTTTTTCTATTATTAAAAAAATCGGATTTGTTTAAATTCATTAATCCGTGCTGTAGCACGGGACAATTTTTAGTGTGGTTTTATTACACGAGTTAAGTTACCGATGCCACCGATGCCAAGTAATGTGGTATGTTACAAATTTATATATTTCTTTTAGTTACATTCATTCTCTAGTTTAATTTGAACGTTTTTTGCTTCAGTCTCACGAGGCATATCGCATATAAGTCCAATCGAAACCGGTACAATTGAGTTAATACCAGAATATTATTTTGAGAGATCTTAAACGTGTGATCTCGAGGGAGGCAGCCAACGTTTTTGTTTTTGGTTGGTTGTTTGTATCCAAAAGTATTAAGACTTTATAATAACTAGTATTATACTTAATGTTATAGCATCGGAAGATTTTATCTATATTTATATAAAAATATATTTTCTCAAAAGATATAAAAAATTATATTTTATAAATAAATTGATCGTCAAATTTTTAAAAAAGAGAATGATGCACAAACTTTAATTTGTATTTTTTTGTGAATAACTAAATAAATTTGAAATTAAATAAATATTTTGAAATAGTATTTTTCACAAAAATCATGTAAATTAAACACTAATATAAAATATTATCTTTTCATTAACTAATAATAACTGTATACCCATAAATATATTAATTTCTTTAATATTTCTTGCTTTGTATTTTCGAAGAACGCTTACTATAATAGGATTATAAACACGATTTCTATCTAATTGATTTAGAGTAAGTCGCATTCCTGAATTCATTTTTCTAAATTTAATGAAGAGTAAAAAATCTAAAATATGAATGAGAAGATGAATTGTTGACAGTCTAAATTATTGTATTTATAACCAACTACTACAATATGAAATTGGAAAATTAACATAATCGAAAAATTGTATTTTGTTTGACATTTTGTTAAAACTGGAAACTATCAATTGTATATTTTAATATAGAAAATTACCAGAAATTTGTATTTTATACTATTTTGACATTTTATTAGTTAAAACTGAAAATTAACAATTTTATATTATTTTTTTATTTTATTTTTGTTTAAACTGACAATTGTCTATTAAAAGAATAAATATATTTTTTCTGCTATTGACATTTTTGCTCTTTTAAGATGAAACAATTATTTTTATTTTTTTTTAGACTTCTAAATTACAATTGACACGTGTTACAATTTAAATTAGCAATGACACGTGTCAAAACTAATAAGTTATCATTTTTACACGTGTCACTCTCACGTTGAATGCGTTCAACTTTATATAATAAGATACTAACTAGATGATGTACCCACACTCTTTTAAAATTTGCTATTAAGTATAAATTTATATTTCTTAATTAGATATACTATAAGATTTAAAGATTATGTATATTTTCTATATTGTAAACCTTCATTTTCAAATTAGTAATAATAATGTTTAGTTATACTATATATATATATATTGCCTAAAAATGTGTGTATATTTCCTAAAAACATTTAGCAACCAAATATGTCAAATAATTTATAATGGCAGTACAATGTAAATTTTTTAATAAATAAACTATTTTTATATATTTTTAAAAATTTAATGAGATGTTGACACGTCAGCATAATAGTGTCGTAATATTCTACACAAACATAAAGTTATTTTGCTAAAATAATTATCAATTAATATATAACGAATAAACAAGAATTAATTTATTTACTTTTTTTTGTCGACCATGGATTTAAATGATTAAATCAAAACAAAACTTCCAAATTGGTGACCCAATATGATGTGAAAAGTTTACAAACGAAAAAGTTATTTTACTAATTATCAGTTGATTTCAAAATGACATGACATGATTTAAAATGCTGATTTGTAAACAGGATTTGAGACTAAGATGAATAATTCGAAACAATGAAAGAAACAATGACATAAACAACTACAATTATATGATGACGGTAGCATTTGTAACAAAATGTTCCGATTTGGTGAAGATGGTGTCTACACTAACGAATTGGCATGCTTTCTCCTCACTTTTGGAAAAGTTCACGAAAAAAAGAAGTTGATCACGTGTATTCCACGCAATTTAAACTTCAAAGCGGACATGTTAGCACGTAGTGCTCGACTATATCCGCAAAATATTAGCTATGTATAATTAGCAATTATAATTAATTGGGGATGATCAAATGGTGTTAGTATAATTGGTAACCCTCTTTTAAATATTTTTTCCAAAAGTGAAAGGCATGAAATTTTAAAGTGGATAGCTTGTAGTGCTTCTGCCATATATAAATTAGGACTTCAAATTATCTATATTTAATAGATAGATAGACATGTGTTTGGTCAACATCCTATCATAGTATTGTGTCACGTTTCATGAAAGCTACACTTGTGAAGGAATTTGGGTCCTTCCCTTCTTCTTTTTTTCGGCTAACTGGGTCCTTACACACTTTCCACACTAAATCTACACTACATTCTTAATCATCTATCAAAATTTTTTTTTTTGTTAAAGCATCATCTATAATGTTAATTGCTTTTACTTAGGTTTGTGTTCAGCGACGTTAATACAGACGTTGGATAGCGACTGACGAGACATTTTATTACTATTTGTTTCCTAATTGTCAATAACAAAACGACTAACAACAATTGAATTTTATTCATTTTATAATTATTGATTCAACAATACTCCAGGTTTTAACTACAGACTAGAGAAACTAGATTAACGATTTAAAATGATACTAATAGTTAAAAATTTAACATTTAAAATTTTGAATTAATGACCAATCATTGAAATATAGCGTTGTCATTAACAACTACAAAACAAACACAATCAATCGTTATATTGTTGACTGTTGACAACGATAACAACATTTGGATTTTTCAGACTCAAATGGAAAGAAGCCCATAAAAGAACTTAATGGGCTTTATTGGGCTCATTTACAAGAAGAAGAAGACACAGACACTGAGCATCTTACTCTGCCTTGTGTTCTCGTCGCCGTCGGACCTCTGTCGCATGGCATTTCCCCCTATTTTCACCTCGCCGCCTTACCTTCAAACTCTATTATTTCTCCGCTGTATAGTTTAAGGTGCTGTATCTCTATTGATAAATTTGCACATTTTATATCACACATGGCATCTGAAACTAGTTCCACGGTTTGATGTAAATAATCTTAATCATCGATCCATTTATCTTGTTTAAGTCGATCGAGAGAGGGAAAAAAACTGGGCATGATTCCTATTTTTTGCAGTACAAACTTGTGGGACTTGTGGGGTTTGGCATATATTTGCAGGATTTGGGGTTTGATTTTTCATTGGACTTGCTATTTTGTTGTATCTTGTTTCTAGATTACTGGACACTGTTCTATAAATTCTGGAGATAATATTTAAATGGTTGTTTAGGTGCTTAAAGTTGAGCATTTGATGGGAGGGTTACGATGCAGGCTGCAATTCTACGGGAATGCCCATAACATGTTTGCGATAATGCCTGAAAGAAACGTTTTATCCGGAGAGTCCCCTTTCGGACGGGTATGGGTCAGGTTCATGACCAGCAGCAAGCGTGTTCAAGATAGGAGTAGGGAAAAGAGAGTCCAAGAGCTCGAAATAGCGACAGAGAAATGGAAAATAGCTTCCAAAGTGATTTTCTTGATGGAAGTGTTGAAGGGTGAGCGAGATATGATAGTTACCGTCAGGTCGTTGGAGCAGTACAGAAGGCAGATTAATTTGCCTAAACCGCATAAGATCAGCGATTTCATTAGAAAGTCTCCGAAGTTGTTTGAATTGTACAAAGATCAGAGGGGAGTTTTGTGGTGTGGATTGACAGAGGAAGGGGAAGACTTGTTGGACGAGCATGACAGGTTACTTGAGGAGAATGGAGACAAGGCTGCAGAACATGTGACTAGGTGTTTGATGATGTCTGTTGATAAGAGGCTTCCATTGGATAAGATTGTTCATTTCCGGAGGGATTTCGGGTTGCCTCTTGATTTTAGGATAAACTGGGTCCACAAGTTTCCTCAGCATTTTAAAGTTGTGGAACTTGGAGATGAAGAGTATCTTGAGCTTGTTTCATGGAATCCAGCTTGGGCTGTCACAGAGTTGGAGAAAAAGATTCTAGGTTTAACGGAGGAAAACGATCACAACCCAGGTATGCTTTCACTGGCTTTCCCCATGAAGTTTCCTCCGTCATACAAGAAAATGTACAGGTACAGAGGGAAGATCGAACATTTTCAGAAACGATCTTACCTGTCTCCTTATGCCGATGCACGTGGACTCGAAGCTGGTTCAAAGGAATTCGACAAGCGGGCAATCGCGGTTATGCACGAACTGCTTAGCTTTACACTTGAGAAGAGATTGGTGACGGATCATCTGACCCATTTCAGGAGGGAGTTTGTGATGCCGCAGAAGCTGATGAGGATTTTTTTGAAGCATTGTGGTATCTTCTATGTCTCTGAGAGAGGGAAGAGATTCAGTGTGTTCTTGACAGAAGGTTACGAAGGGCCAGAGCTGATTGAGAAGTGTCCTTTGATACTTTGGAAAGAGAAGTTGCTGAAGTTTACGGGTTACAGAGGAAGGAAGAGAGATATTCCAACTTATAGTGATACCTTGGACATGCAAGAAAGAGAATTGCTGGAGAGTGGTTCAGGAGATGAAAATTTGAGTGTTGGATTTGAGAAAGATGATGCTGTGGTAACAGATGATGATGAGATGGACATTGATGAAGTGAATGATGCATATGAAGAGCATAGAAAAGTTTAGAGAAAAGTCGCTAAATCATTTGTTGAGCAAGAATCTGATGGAAATTTTGGAAACTTTCCTCTTCTCTTATATATGTAAACCTGACATTACTATGTTCACAAGGTTCATGAAGTTTCTATTCAAACAATCTCCAATACTGTAGACGAGAAGGGAAGTCTGAATTGGACACAATACCGAGTATGTGGATTGAAACTGGTCTATATACATTTATATCATCAATTTTACAATGATATTGTAATAGACAAAAAAAATTAGATACCTAGCTAAGGTGTAAGTTACACTGTGTAACAGGCTCGTGTAGGTGAGGGAAGGGAGAACCTAATAAAGCTGTACCAGGATTGTGAAAACTCTTTACGAGAATTGGAATACACTAAACTATAAAGAACAGTGGATCCCAAAAATAAAATGAGTTTAACAGAAACATTAAAAAAAATTAGTAATAAGTTTTAAACAAAAAAAAAAAAGTAATAATAGAAGGAAGAAAAAAAGAAATGTTTATTGCATTCATGTGACTTTGCCAAATCGAACATTTTTCTCTCCGCAGGCTTCTTGTTATTTTGAAAAATTCAAAATGTCTCCGAACAAAAAGAAAAATTTATGAGAAAACAAATAAAATAAGGTAAAAATACGAAAAGAACCAAAGAGTTGATTCATCATGTCTGAAAAAAAAAAACAGTAATCAATCTTTGTGGTTCAAGCAAGCCAGTCGTCTCCATCCATGCCTTCAATCTCTCCAATCTCCATACTGTAAACAATATCACAAATCAAAAATGTTACATTAGATAACCAATTACCACAAAATTTGAAATAAAAATATAATGAAGAACACTAAGTTACCAAGCAACCAAACTTGAATAATACAAGCAATGATAACACAAAAGTATTATAATTATATTTAATATATCGGATGACGTCAAGACCGTTTTGGGACAGTTCAGAAAAATGGGGTAAGGATAGTGTTTTATAGATGTCGGCGATATTATCATTGGACCATTAAAAAAAATGGACAGCTTCAGATCATGCAATAAACTGATGTGGATCCTTCTCATTCCACAAGTTTCTCATATTTTTAATCAATAAGTCAATTTAATTATCAAAAACAAACAAAACAAGGATTCTGTTTTTTGTTTTTCTGTGTTCTGCCTCAAACTCAATCACTGATGTTTATGCATTTATGCAAGAACCGCCGCAATTTTCACCGCCGGTGATTCCGGAGGAAGAACACCGATTGAATTAATTAAATTTAATTAATTTAGCATTAAAATATATATATATATATATATAATTACCAGGATAATGGAGGATTGCGAGGAGATGAGTAATGATCAGTGAGATTGTAAGGATGAAACAATTCTTCTTCAGTTTGGTTTAACCACGAAGGGAATTCCATGACGTCACTAAGCTTTGGAAACACGTCATCTTCGACTACTACGACTTCTTCCGTCTCCGGTTTAGTCTCCGGCTCCACCGTCTTCATCATTAGCTCTGACCACCAAGCTGACGTCACCACGTTGTTCTCTCCGGCGGAGGAAGAGGGTGGTTGAGGAGCTGAATCGGAAGTGGCGATGGTGAAGGTGGGAGGAGGTGAAGGGGAAGAGTAGATATGTGGATTAGTCGGAAAAACTGACGATGAGGAAGATGAAGTTGACGATGATGATGATGAAGATGTTGTTGATGAAGTTTGGATGAAGTCGTTGAAATCTTGGAAATTTAGGTTTAACCCTAAGGGTTGATTCGGGAGTAGGAAATCGAGAGACGGATTCGTCCAAGAAAATGGATCCGGAGGAGGCGGCGGAGAAAAAAGATTTAGAGGTTGCGGTGGTGGCGGTGGTTGAGGCGGTGGAATCCTCGCGGCTTGTCTCATGGAAGCTCGATGTTGTTTTAAAGCGGTGACGATTTCGCGACGAGCTTCAGCCATGTTGAGTAGACGTTCTTGGTAAGGACGGCTTGTGTGGAGTCGCCTCCTCACTTGTTTCTTGTGCGTTTGCGTTTGCGTTTGCGTTTTGCCGCCGAGGCTTCCATCGGTTGTTGTGGTTGTGGTGGTCATAGTGGTGGAAGAAGCAAGTTGTTGCTTCACGAGAGATCGGGTGTAAGTAGCTGAGACGCGTGGTTCTTGCCTGTTTGATCTGACCATTAAAGACTAGATTATGTTTTACACACTAATAGGTGTTTGTTTCCTCTCTTGGATCATTTTTTTTCTTCTCAAAGGCTTTGTTTGAGTAATTGTAATTGATGGTGATGATGATGAGATTTAGACAAATGTCTCCGGAAAGAGAACAGAAAGAGAAAGAGAGGTGATGAAGGAGGAAGAATAAGCAAGGGCTCGTGGGTGATATAAATACTCTGCTCTAGCCCAATATTACAGAAATTTATTTTTGTAAAAAATCGAAAATATTATACGAAATGAGAAATTAGTTCCTCTTGTTTTGGTTTTGGTTGCTTATGAGAGACATATTACTTCCGAGTTAAACAGTATCTCTGTGTGTATATTTTTTTCCCAGTTTTGGCAAAATATAAACGTTTTTTCTCTTTAGTTAAAACTTTGCCGTTAATGGGTCTGTTTGGGATGGTTGGCACTTGGCAGTAATTGACCAAAGTGTCCTCCTACTCAACAAAAGAAGAAAATATGAAATTGGTTGAAGAATTTGTTATTTTATTTTATTTTTCTTTTTTCGTGTAAGTATATAGGAGTATTTAAGTGACTGTTAGCAACGTGACTTCCAATAAAACAAAAGGGTCCTTATCGCAACAGACGATTTTGTACTTGATTGATTGATCTAAATATGAAAATTATTGTACTTGATTGATTGATCTAAATAGGAAAATGAAAATTGTGCAGAAATTTCTTTATGCAGAAATTTCTTTCCTATTTAGGAGTGGGGGTATTTTGGGAATTCGAGGAAGAGAATCCATATGACACTAGTCTTCTGTCAAAAGCATTTGTCTGCAAGTACAGTAGGGCCCACCTACATGAAGATCAACAAATGCTCAATTAAATATTGTTATATGTTTATATTTATATATATGTCGCCAATATTCTACCGCTCTCTTTATAAGACAGGAAAAGTTTTATTATTCGATTTAGTGACAAGAGATGGTAAACATTAAATATGTTTTTGATTCATAAAGTCTTACAAGTTTGAAATTTAACTACATAGTCTAAGTACAATGATATATACAGAAGTGAATTGAATAGAGTATTAACATCTAGTGTCAATAGAATTAATGATGGTGGATAATGAATTTTATATGTTTATGGAAGGAAAATAGATTAAAACACGTTTAAGACGGGTTTACTCTTATCATTTAGGGGCCGATCATTTAATTATAATTATTTGTAATGTGTAAGTCTAGATCTTCCCATAACATGTTCTTTATATATTTAGATTTAGACATTTAATTTATAAGCTATAGACGGATTCATTATGTGATGTCATTCTATTCCCGTTTATTATTCTTAATTAACTTAGATGTTTACCTCTAAACGAGTTTCCATTTTCCGTGTTCTATCTATGTTAGAGAAGATGTCGGGATAAACGGTAGTAAACTTAAACGATGGTTAAAGTTTTTGGTTGGTGACATGCAAAGTGATGTAAAGTCATAGTTATAATTATACTATCGTAAGTCATCATCGTTGATTGTTTTTCTGTTACTTCTATTTTCTTAATTTCACTTCTCCCATAATAATATGATTATCCAAACACAAACCCAATACTATTTTCCAGTAAAATATACGATAATCACACATTATCCGTTTATTCCGAAAACAACAACAATGGTCTACGTACATACGAGATTTGATCAAACTAGTCAAACATTTACAAAACTGAAACTTTAGTTTGTCTTCATTCATGCCTAAATCCAGGATCTTATTAGAATGATATATTATATTTATTAATTTATTAATTACTGGTACGGAGGTTTTAGGAAACTAAAATACATATATTGGAGAAACGTAAGTAAATCGAATATCAGAATTAAAAGAAATGGAAAGGAGAATAGAATTTTATCTCGTGGTTTGAAATCGATTGATTTCAATCGATGCCGTCAAAGAAAATGTAGAGCGACTACATGTACCCAAATTTTAATTTGAGATGTATTTGACTAAAAGACAGCCAGTTATATAATTTTTATTTTTTATCAATGCATGCAGAATTGTAGTAATAGTTATGTATTTCACCAAAAAAGTTTTTGTGCTAAAGAGATTGAGATTATGACAACACCAGAGTATGAGAGAGGGAGAGGTATGGTGAAAATGTGTCTGCAAGCAATACTGTGTGGATACAAAACCAGAAATAGTCTAAATTCGAGGTTTCTTTCAAATTCAACTCTCCATCTCTCTACCCCCTCCTCCTCCCTTTTTCATTGTCAATACTATATAATTTAATACGACCCTTTTTCTAATTTTCTTTTCACACACTAACTATTCAAGTGGAATCTAGTATTCAGCTTAATTCGTTCCAAATAATGTTAAATTACTAGGCAAAATTGATAACGGATCTAAATAGTAACCAAAAATTTTGGTTAAATTATTGAATTTAGCTGAATTTATTTATGATTTCTTGCGGAATATGGTTGAATAATTCAAAGTTCAAATGGTAACAGTTTAGCTGAATTTTTTTTTAAAATTGTTTAATCAAATAAACTTCTAATATTATTAATTAGAGAATCTTTTTGCGAACAAAATTAGTTTAATATACTAATAAAATATTAAATATTAAATTTGGTATTTAATATTCTTATTAAATATAAGATAGCAACGAAATATTATGAAAAACTTGTAACTTATAAAAAATAAGGTTGAATTTTGACGAAATTTAAAGTTATTATATTTGACATATTATCAAGTTAGCCGAACACGAATCTGACATATATTTTTAAATTAGTAAAATTATCTGAAATTTCTGAAAATTACTAAAATTATCGAAAGTTTTTCAACTGTAATTCATAAAAAATTAAGGTAGTTTTGGTGGAATTTTTAATTAATATATTTACTATTTTTATCAAACAGAATTATTATATAAAACCTTAAACTATTAAAATTAATTATTAATTGTTTACTTTTTGAAATAACCAAAATTATTTGTATTCTATAGTTCACAAATTTATACTAATAACTTCTAGTATTGAATATCATAAAAAGTAGGATTGTTCATTCGAAATGTGTTATCGTAACATGTTTGGAATATTTGGTTAGGTTTATATGAAAAATAGAATATTTATAGTTTTTATAGTTTAATTTATCAAAATAGACATAAAAATATGTCAAAATTCAAATACGAAACAAGATGCTTGAATTATCTGTTCGGCTAATATTGTAAATAAATCTACACAAAACAAAATTCACTTGATAATATTTTTTATGAACCTAACCAATTTCATCAATATTTATGTCTTTTATTTTTTAAGAAAATTAACTAAATTTTTATATTATCACGTAAACACAAACTAATAATTTTTTAATAAATTTTGATTTATAATAAAGTATTCACAATTTATTAAAAATATAAAAATAATAAAAATATTACAAACTTAAAAATATTATGAAATCGAAATATGTGACTAAAATTCCTCAAATTTCATTTGTATAAATGATGTAATCGAAAAAAGTTCCAATTTTTTTCATTAACAATTCCTCAAACTTGTGTCACCATTTAGAACCAATATAGCAGTTAAATTTTAAATGAAGGTTTGGCTGAATTGGACCACTTATCCGGAACAACTTGCATGTTAAGTGAGATGATGAGTTCTTTTATTGTTTTCTGCCTTTAAAAACTAATTCAGTCTATTTTTTTGTTACTTGAAACGGCAGTTAAAAAAAAAATTCCACCAATTCCAATTTTAATTTTTTTAATAATGGTACCCGTTTATGAGATATTATACATATATTTGTAAATATGTGACAAATTCTTCAAACATATATAATGTATTGTTGTGTAACTGAATTTGAACCGGAACTATTTCTGAAAATACTTGAGGAACTCTAATTTCAGGTTACATACTATGGTTCATGCCAAAAAGATAGATGAATTAGATTCGCAATCATTTTGTCGTTTGAATTAAAAACTCCAAGATTCAAAAATTGAGGACCATCTCATCACTTTCCAATTTCACCAACTGAAAAAATGCTAAAAAACTACCAAATTTTCAAAAATACTCATTTTTGTGCGCGAACTTTCGCGACCACGTTTTAACTCATGAACTCCTGTTGACTGCGAAACAAAATCTCTAGTTTCTTTGATTTTGCCGATCTACACACTCCGTTAAGTGAGTTACCGGAGCAAATTACCGTCGTTTATGTCTCGTTAAGTTTCGGTTAAATCAAAAYGGTGCGTTTTGTAAACAGACTAAAAATCTCTAAACAACCAAACAATCGATTTCATTTCCTTAACCCTAAAAAAAATTTCAATTCGATTTCATCTCCCTAGTCGACGATTTCATCTTCCAAATCGATTCTCTGTGTAAAACCTAACCCCCAAATCGTGTCATCATCAAACACGAAGCCATGGGAAAGAGGAAGAGCAATCGACAAAAGCATAAATCACCGAGAAAGGTTCCGAGAAAGGTTCCGAGAAAGGTTCCGAGAAAGGTTCCGAGAAAGGATCCGACGAATCCCAATCCCATTCTAGGTTTTGATGAAGACGGTTGACCCCTGTTTTATGAGCCGTTGAACATGTACGACCCACCCACATTGTTTCTCGAGTCGTTATCGGTTCAAGAGGGTACGAGTGGAGAAGAGACTTGGGTTGAAGGTGATGCAGTTGGTCTAGAAGAGCCACGGGTTGAAGATGATGCAGTTGGGAATGAGTCACAGGTTGGAGAAGAGCCACGAGTTGAAGATGATGCAATTGGGAATGAGTCACGGGTTGGAGAAGAGACAAGGGTTGAAGATGGTGGTGGTTACAATTCAGATCGCGAGCGTGACCCTATTAGCGAAGAAGACTGCCAGGTACAATCCGATTGTGATTTAGATATAGAGGAAGAAAATTGCAATGATATTGCATAAGATAGACAAGGTCCACAAGCTTCTCATGGCCAAGCTCAACAATCACAAGCTTCTCAAGCACAAAGTCCACAAACTTCTCAAGGACAAGCTCTACAATCACAAGCTTCTCGAGCACAAGGTCCACAAACTTCTCAAGGACAAGGCGGTTGGGCATCATGGTTTGGCATCTAGATGTGTTGTCTCTGTTTTGAGTGTGTCATGATCTTTTCTGTTTTGTGGTTTTTGGTTTCAAACAAAACAATGGTGTGTTTAGACTTATGTTTTTTCTCTCATGGTTTCTGCTTTGACATTTAAAACCTTTGTAAAACTTGTGTTGGATGTATTATGATCGGTTTTTCAATCACTTGTGTTCCTTGTTATGTGTCTGTTTTGGTTTTGCAGGTTATTTGCAAGTTGGGATTTGCAAGTATTTGGTTTTTTACGGGTTTTGTATAGTCTTACGAAACAAAATAAATGGCCTAAAACATTTTAAAAATAACATGAACATGTCTGAAACACAAGTCACACAAGAACATTGATTGATTTTATTACAATAGTCTCACAAACACACAAATACAACTAACCAAGCAGACTACTTTGCATTTGATTTCACAAACACAAAGACACAAACCAAACTGACTAAACCCATCCATTTCAACATCCGAATTTGTTTTCGACTCTCTTGAACATCTCAATTAAGCTCATGGATCATCTTCTTTATCTCCTTATACTCATGCTTTTCATTAGTAAGCTCCTCGAAGAAAGCATCCTCAACCCACTTAAATAAGTGGTTCTATTATGTGATTTCGATTGAAAAAAAAATCCAAATTAATTTGAACAATCTCTGTGAAGTGACGAAATGACGAAATCGAATACACATAATCAAATCAACACTTACATCTCTTTTATTCGCCTGTGAATTAATCTCTCGTTTACTCATACATCTGAAGAATGGGCGCCCAGGATTGTCTTGAGTTTTTGAGGTGAAACATGGCTACATCCATTCCACAAGAACATTTCGGAGGAATCCCTCGATATTCATCAACAGACATTGCTTCGGATTGTGTCGGAGATGATGAATCGGAGATGAAATCGAATTGGAATTTTTTTTAGGGTTAAGGAAATGAAATCGATTGTTTGGTTGTTTAGAGATTTTTAGTCTGTTTACAAAACGCACCRTTTTGATTTAACCGAAACTTAACGAGACATAAACGACGGTAATTTGCTCTGTAAACTCAATTAACGGAGTGTGTAGATCGGTAAAATCAAAGAAACTAGAGATTTTATTTCGCAGTCAATAGGAGTTCATGAGATAAAACATGGTCGCGAAAGTTCGCGCACAAAAATAGGTATTTTTGAAAGTTGGGTAGTTTTTTAACATTTTTCCCTTTTCCCAACCGAACTCTTTCTTTGATTTTCCTTTAACTCTCTTATGTAATGTTTTTGATTTTTTTTTAATAAAAGATATATAGAGAACAAAAAAAAAATTGTGGCAGGGAATTAAATCGTAGGACCAATGTACCTCTTGAAGGCTTCACCATGCATTAAAAATAGTTTCAAACATTTACATAATATCATTCTAACCCGAAGCAATAATTTGTCGATAACCCCGTTTAAAGATGCGTTTGTGGATCATATTACATTTACTGTTTTACACATATACCTATAAGTCTCCTTCTATGTTCTAAAGAAATCTATTTGACTTCCTTTATAACAGATGAGCGAAAGGAGGAGGAGAAAAAGAAAGATTAAGGCTCTTATTAATGTTCTTCTATATCTGTATCGAAAGAGTAAACACAAATATATATACAAAGTAAACCGACTTAACATAAACCGCCTAGTATAAGAAACCAACTTAACCGGAAAACAGAGTAAAGATAAACTCTGTTTCTGCAGCAGCAATATTCAGTTTTCAACAATACTCTTTTAATCCTTTTGTATCGTTAACTCCACATTACCTCCCCTCAAGCTGGAGCATGGATGTCTCGAATGCCCAGGTTGGTAAGAAAAAATTGCAGTTCCTTATAGCCAAGGGCTTTAGTAAGTGAATCGGCAAGTTGTTTTGTTGTAGAAACGTGTGACGGAGAGATAACACCTCAAGGACTGCATCACGAATGAAATGACAATCTGTTTCAATATGCTTTGTGCGCTCGTGATGTACTGGATTTTGACTAAGTTGAAGAGCAGATTTGCTATCCGTATAGACTTTCATAGGTTGGTCATGTGAAACACTGAAATCATGAAGAAGCTGTTTAATCCATTTGAGCTCCTTAGTGAGCAATTGAAGTGCTCGATACTCAGCCTCCGTGGACGATAGGCTGACAATCTTCTGCTTCTTAGTTTTCCAGGAAATGGGAGCTTGACCAAGAGTTACAATGAAACCAGTAACAGAGCGTCGAGTAAGAGGACACCTAACCCAATCTGAATCACACCATCCATAGATTTGTAAGTCAGAATCAGAAGGAAGAAAGATACCCTGACCTGGAGATGATTTAAGATAGCGGACCACTCTTAATGCAGCATCCCAATGATCATTCCGTGGAGCCTGCATAAACTGTGCCAGAAGATGAACTGCAAAAGACAACTCAGGTCGTGTGACAACAAGGTAAATAAGGCGACCTACCAATCTCCTATATACAGCCGGATCATCAAGTAAAGGAGACTCAGATTTAGCGAAATGTTGATTTTGTTCCATCGGAAAGCGAACGGGTTTAGCTCCCAACAAACCGGATTCCGAGATAATATCCAAAGCATACTTGCGTTGAGACAAATAAATGCCCTCTTTATTTCTAGAAACCTCAATGCCTAGGAAATATTTCAACGATCCCAAATCCTTCATGTGAAAACACGTATTAAGATATGCTTTGAACGCATCGACTATAGTATCACAGCTGCCAGTGATAATAAGGTCATCAACATAGACCCAAACATACATTTGAACCTCACCATTGTTGTAGCAAAACAACGAATAATCAGACAATGATTGAGTGAAACCATATGTGCAAAGTGAAGTTGATAATTTTTCAAACCAACATCGTGGAGCTTGCTTTAAACCATATAGCGACTTTCGTAACCAACATACTTTGTTCTGAGAAGAACCCTGAAAACCTTGAGGGAGCTTCATACAGATTTCTTAAGATAAATCACCATGAAGAAAGGCGTTGTGTACATCTATTTGAGAGATCTTCCATTGTTTTGCTGAAGCTATGCTAAGAAATAGACGTATAGTACTCATTTTTGCAACAGGAGCAAAAGTTTCATCATAATCACTCCCTTCAACTTGATTATTACCAAGAACCACTAATCTTGCTTTATATCTTTCCAAAGTTCCATCAGATTTGAGTTTAATTTTGTAAACCCATTTGTTACCCAAAGCTTTCTTTCCCGGTGGAAGATCAACTAAGGACCATGTACCATTAATATCATGAGCTGCAAGTTCTGATTGCATCGCCTCTTGCCATACTCTTTCTTTAACCGCATGATTATAAAAGCGAGGTTCAACAAGAGTAGAAACAGCCACCATGTATGCACGGTGAGTTGTTGAAAAACGATGGCAACTAACAAAATCATCAATCGGATAAAGAACATCAGACTTACTAGAGGAAGTAGGGTGAGATACTACCGTATTGGTGATGTATTCTTTGAGTCGAACTGAAGGAAGTTTAGTCCTGCAGCCTTTGCCCATCAAAGATGTCTCTGTTTCAAAAATTGAATTTTCAGCTGCAGGGTGTGTATTAGGAAATGACTCACTTTGTGTGATATCTTCAATTTCTGAACTTATCAAAGTAGGAATAGGTGGCGTAGCATTTGTGTCAAAATTTGATGTAGGAGGCACAACTGAGTCAGGTATATCATCGATCATAAGAGGCTGAATTGGTGACATAACAGATAGATTAGAAGATGTGGCTGTAGAGGAAGATGGCGAGGACTGAAAAGGGAAAGCAGTCTCGTCAAAAACAGCATCTCTTGAAACAAAGAAGATATCAGCTTCGATATCATATAGTCTCCAACCTTTCTGTCCTCGTGGATAACCAACGAAAACACAGCGGCGTGATCGGGATTCAAACTTGTCACCTTTGTGATTTTGATTATGCGCATAACACAATGAACCAAAGATCTTGATATGATCATACTCTGGTGCAACCTTGTACAGCAGTTCATATGGTGTTTTTCCAAACGAAGGAGGGTGTTCGATTTATTAGATAAGCTGCAGTTAAGACGCATTCTTCCCAGAATTGTAGTGGGAGATGTGATTGAAAACGCAAAGCGCGGACGACATTTAGAATGTGCCTGTGTTTCCTTTCCACACGTCCGTTTTTTTGGGGTGTTCCTACACAAGAAGTCTCATGAAGAACGCCGTGTCGAAGAAAATAATCTTTCATGCACCAAAACTCAGTCCCGTTATCTGTCCGTATTGTCTTGATTTTAGATTGAAACTGGCATTCAACATATGCGATGAAATGTTGAATATGATCTTTTGTTTCACTCTTTCTTTTCATTAAAAAAATCCACACAGCCCTTGAACAATCATCAACTATTGTTAAAAAATACTGTGCTCCAGAATGTGTTATCGTTCTATACGGTCCCAAAACATCACAATGTATTAGCTCAAAACAAAACAATCTTGTATTCACACTTATAGAAAACGGTATTCGAGTTTGTTTGGCACGAAAACAAATGTCACATGTAATGTGAGGTTCATTACAACCAGCAAATCCTAATTTTGAAATAAAAGCCATTGCCTTAGAAGAAGGATGTCCTAATCTTTGGTGCCATTATGACGGTTCTTTTATCGTTATGCTTACCGAATCAACATTCAGGAGGTAAAAGGAGCCACCAAAACGCTTACCAACTCCAATCACTATCCTCGAATTTCGATCCTGAATTATAAGAAAACTATCAGCTAACTGAACCACACAACTGTTTTCATCCATCAACGCCCAATGTAAATCAAACTCGATCGTAGTTCGAACAAAGAAGACTGATTTTAAAATCGAGGAGCAATCTAACAGTTCCTTCTCTATTTGCAATTCCTTCCATCCGCTAATATCACTACTATCGATTCTATGCTTCAGATGTCTTCTAAGGATGCTAACTCACTAGTCATATGGTGTGTCTGAATCCAAAATCCAAGACAAGTTAAAGCTTATAGAATCGCTTTGATCGAAGACCTGATCGCATTGGTAGTGAAAGTTCTTCCATCAGATTCAGTCAAGCCACTCACGCTCTCTATCTTTATCGTTATAATCCGATTCACTTGTTGTTCATTTCCGATATCGCATTTCTACACTGAGGTCTTGCTGCGTGAACTATTGAGTTACCACGGCCTCCACGAAAGTTTCCTCTCATTACGGCCTCTACCGCGTCTCGAGATTTTTCCTCGCCCTTTGCCTTCCCACCAATCGGTATCCCACTACTTCAAAACATCTCTCGATGTGTGTCCTGTTCTTCCACGTGTTTACACGGTATACCCTTTTCCAGCTCAAAATTTAACTTTAGACTTCGTTTCAACAGCAAAGCAATTGTTTCAGCTTCCTCCGCAGCTTGGTTTGAGAAATCATTTCTTCTTCTTGAGACAAATATTGGGCCTCTTAGGCTTGGTAGAGGATCACTCCTGAGTGTTGAGCGAGCGTGTGATAAATCTTCTCATCACGAGAAATTGTTGAACCATATCGTCTTCGATCTTTTTCTTGTTTCTCCCCGATTGCATTTGCACTGAGCCACACTTCCAGCGCACAGGTTGTAGTTATTTATGTACTCCCCAATCTTGATTTGGTCGGCCTAATACCTACTGGTTGGCTATTATGCACTTCCTCTAATTCGCTTTAATTTTCTAGTTCTTTGGTCCATTGGTGATTGAAAACCTCTTTTCGGAGATGTTCCCACAAATCTCATTATCCACATGCGAAATGTTTGATTTGAAGCGATGGATCTAAAATCTTGATCGAACACTAAAGGCATTTCTGAGATCTCGATCATCATGCGGAGAATCTTTAGAAGGTTTCGAGATTGTACCATCGAGGAAGCGAACTTCTTTCGCGATAACTTCTTGATGACCACTTTCGTGAAATTGTCTTTAGTAGAGGATGGCGATGATTGCTCTGGATTATCTGCGATGTTAGATCGTAAGAATCGTTCTTGCACCTCGTCTTAAATGTGTTTTCTTGACCCTTAAATCGATGTCGTTTCTTGACTCTCGGTCTCTTCTCACGAACTTTCTTCATTCTCATCTTTTTTATTAATCGGTAATTGGTGTGAATTCGGAATTGGAATTTTATTGAGAATCGTCGTGGTTACGTACCATAGCAGGATGGGAAAGGAGGAGGAGAAAAAAGAAAGATTAGGGCTCTTATTAATGTTCTTATATATACGTATCGAAGAGTAAACACAAATATATCTGACAAAGTAAACCGTTTCATAAACTTTGTATAAGAAACAGAACAACTTAGGAAAGCAGTGTAAAGATATGTTTTAGCGGCGACGTTTTATTATCTCTTTTAATCCTTTTGTATCGTTAACTCCACATTACTTTACTAGTGAAGAACCAAGCATACCCGAGCCAACCACATATCATAAAACAAATTTTCTTAATGAAAATTACTTTCTAGTAATTTTTGTGTTGGTTTCTGATATCTACATATGGGCCACCGGTGAAGTCAAACTAAAAGAATTGCGGCTTAAAAAGATTAGCAAGTGTGGAATTATTATTATTTTTCTTCTACAACATTGCTATATAAAGATATACGTGTGTGTTATTATCCTGAAGAGGGAGTGAGGGAGTGAGTGAGTGTGACAGAGGTATGGCTACTGTTACCCAACTTGTTTTATCCTTTATTTTCCCTTTAGCAGAGATTTTTCAGACAGCAGTGACAGTGAAAGTAACGTCTGTATCACAACAGATATCACTATTCATATTTCCAATCATAATCCATTTTCTTAGTAAATTTATAGCACATTTTTACCCCGTAATATTACTCTTCTATATATATATATAATGAATATTCCAGGTACAGTAACGTTTTAAAATTGACTTATATAGTTTCGGTCCTTTGACGTAGGAACATCAGTGATTAAACCACTAAACATGGTTTGATTACACCATTCATTCAAACACATTCTATTTATATCTCCCGAATCATGTGCCCCCATCTCTCCGACTGCGACCGACCGACGTTGGTTCTACTACTGAGCCCACCAATATGTGTAGCAACATTCATTAATCATCATTTTAATTACGACAGTTTAAAAGCATTTAATTGTGTTGATGCCACAACATTTGTCAAATTGACAACTTTTCTGATTTATTAAACAATATTTTGATAGAATCGCACGCTTGTTAATAATCTTTAAACATTTTGATATACGATTAATTATTTAAAAAAAATTGATTTCATAAGAATGAATACTTCTTCCGTTTCACAATATAAGAGGTTTTAGCAAAAAAAATTGTTTCAAAATATAAGAGCTTTACACTTTTCAATACATTAATTATCATTTTTATGTCTATTTTGCCTTTGGTCAAAAACACTTAAATTCATTAATTTATATTTTTATTTTAACTAAGAGATATATGTAAGGATTAAAATAGTTATTTTATTTGATTCCTTAAATTTTGTACATTTTGCTAAAACTTCCTATATTGTGAAACATAGAGAGTATTAGCTAATTATAAAAAGTAATTTTGAGAAATATATAGATTTTCTATGTAAAATGAAAAATACGCACTAATTAGGAATACAGATCAGGTATGTATGGGACAAAGAAAGAGTCAACGGTAGACTAAAGAGGGAAAAAATGAATGGTCGTTGGTAAAACTTGTAAGGGCGAGTCAATAATTACTGCTTTAAGCAGGAAATTATAAAATATATAATCGGATATAAAACTTTTCTCTCCTCCCCTTCACTTAGTATATTTAATTTTATCTGGTAATATTAGATGATTTGATCTGGCTGTAATTGTAGATCGTATAACTTTACGATTTTTAAATGTTAATGTGTAAGTTGTGACTTGAAATATTTTACTGGCGCTATAACTTAATTTGGTTATTTAACTAAAACTGATTCATAATTTTTTTTCTTCTGTTTTGATAAAATTATGAACTTTAATAATTTAAAATATTTATATTATACTTATCTAGTGAAAAATAACTTTAAAAAAATATATCAAGGATTTTGTTTCTGTGATTTATTTGTTATTATTTTTTCTCATTTAGAAAGATATTGCAAACTTAGTTTAGTTAATCCTCACATAAGGTTTGATGAGTTTAGGTACGTAAAGAAGTCAAACTATTTTTTCCATGTCACGTTATAATTAATAATATGATATTTTTGGTAGATATGGTGGATCAAACATGAAATTATCTTACTTTCTCAGATTCTGTTAAAATGATTGCGACTCAATAAGAGAAAAATAATAATATTGTCATCTTGCCATTCGCAGCAGATTGAGTTTAAAGATCAATAATTTCAATAGCAACTGAAAGTATTAGGTGAGATTTTGAGCTTTTTTCCTTCATATTTTGTTCCATAACCATTTTCAATAATATTTTGAAGTTCTCCTAATCATATCGATATAAAAAAAACTTATGAAGATCAGCATCAATTAAACGTCGCCAATGTGATATAACAAACATTTTTTTCTTTCTATTTTGATATATTTTGATTTTTACGTTGTATTGGAAAAAAAAATGTAGCCTCGTATTTTACAATCTTTTCTAAATTCTATAACTTACATCGGCTTCTATTTTCCATTTGAAAATAATTGTGATTCTCTAATTTATGTATTATTGCATGCATGCACATGCGCTTCACTGTTTATCATTTAGTTGTCAATTTTGGACCACCCGACTTCCTCCGTATTTATTCACTTTTAATCAATACAACTTGTCGTCGTTGTAAAGATTTTTTTATTTTTCACATTTATACTTTCATATATCAATATAATGTATGTATAAAGATTTATTTTGCTTTCTTTTAATTTGCAGTACATGACTGTTTAAATTATATATATATATATATATAAACGTATATAACTATGCAAAACTATATTTATCTATCGTGACGTATATATATAATATAGTATACAAAAATGATATACGTTCACAAATTTGGGTGCAAATTTTGGTTAGTTGCCCAAGATGTTAATTTGCAAAAGGTGGTGGGGGGGTGTAATTGAACCAATGAATTTGATAGAATGTTGAATTCTAGCTAGTGTTATTCAATTAAACATTTTCTAAATTATTCATGTGTTATTGGATAAAGTATTTGTGATCATTTTTTCAAAATATTTTAAATTCTAGTGTTATTTAACTTGTTGATTTCTTAATTCTATTCAATATAAGTGTTATTCAATGTTATGTAGTTTTGTGTGACAACATTATTTGACAAGAATTTAATAGAAAAATTAGTGCAAAACATATAGAACAAAATGTATAGAAATCGACACCGGAGATCGGATTGGGTTCGGATAAAAGGATATCGTACTATAACCCACCCGAGTTGGTGAATCCGGATCATATAAGTTCGCAATCCGGCAAAGCAGGGGCACTGCCCGGCGGTCTTCTTCGGACTGGGTTCGATCATCAAGAGTTCCAATCCTCTTCCTTCGCTCCAATCGAGTTCTAAGCGTCGCAATTAAGAAAAAAATGAAAAATAATTCTATGTCTGCGTTTTCGTTGTGAGATTCATGTTGTTCAATTTAACCTGGCAGGCGAGTATCTTTTGCCTTTTGGCCTCTTGATCTTGTGCCATGCAGGAATTTTCTGGTATTTGCGGGTTACTTGACAAGTACTTGTACGCATGTCAAGTAATTCACTGCTTTGTTTAAAAAAATACAAAACCGAATTACATTGATAATAATGTTCGAATGTTCTTAAAATGAATCGTGAATTGATTAGCAATTGAAACATAAGTCAGACATATACAAAAGTCACGAATTGTAAACCTGACACACGCATCATGAAAGAGAAATGCTGGAAAAACATAAAACCAAATCAGTAATACTTTCTTCTTCTTTCAGCTCTATCAATGACACGGGTTAAAAAAACTGCCAAATTACCATTCGATATTCAAACTTCTTCCTCAAACTCCAAAGTCAGCTTATTCAGGTAAACCTAAATTGATCATAAAGGAAATGTAAGTCGAGAAAATTAAGAGAAAACTAAAGGCGAGGCAATTTCGAGACATAATTATGTACTAAAGGCAGAAAGCAGATCATACCTTCTTACGCAGTTTATGATTGAAGGCTGCGATATATAGATAGCAGGCAAGATGAGAAGAGTGGACAATGGTAAATCATCAGTTTTTCTCAGAATCATATTTAGTTCAATAGCAAGGATCATTTTTCCCACATGAAAAAAAACTCAACGGAAAAACAGTTGCGAGTAAATATCAAGATCTTTGTAATCATGAATGTTAAAAATCAACACTAATTCTAAATATATAGATTATCTGCGAATTGACATGAATTAGAGGAAATAATGAAGTGATTGAACTACGAGATGGCGAGACCCTTGAGGAAAAACAAATAAGCAAATGTTGGTTTGATAACTAGGAAAATTGGCTATACAAGATCTGATAACAACCAAGTCTGGAAAGTGAATAGAAAATGAAAGAAAACATTATTATGGTATATGGTCGGTGACCATAAACTAAGTAACTAAGTATAAATCTACATCTGACACTGAAACAAACATACAAAACTTCATCAACGAGCTTGATGCAAGCTTAATAGAGCCAAAAAAGCTGAAGCTGGAAAGCATTTCTATGGTATCAAGAATTACGTTACGTATAACGACGACAAAATAAGAGACTCATTAAGGAAAAAAATTTAGATTAAAACCCCAATCGAAAGTCCGAAACACACTGATGAATAAAAAGGAAGTAAGAAATACCCATTTGTTTAAATCGATTTACCTTGAAAGAGATCGAATAAGATCTGAGGTGAGGCGTCACGAGCATAAGCGAAGAAGAACACACATGAAGAGATCGAAGAGTATAAAAGCGAAGAGATCGAAGAAGAAGGAAGAAGATGAGAGATTGAGAGGAGCGATGAAGTTTCTAGGGTTTGGTCGGCGCGAGAGAGAGTCAGAGAGAGGCGAGAATGAGACTTGAGAGTATTAGGCTTTAGGCTTTATTTTTTTTTCAAGATGGTTGAGCCTTAGCCAATATGGGCCTAAATGTTGAAGGCTTAGGAATTAGGAAGCTTAAGAAGGAACGGATAAGGGGAAATTTGCGGATAGCGGGTTTATTGAGCGGTGCGAGTGAATGCTGAAAAATCTTTGACGTCGATATTTGCAGTAATTGACTTGAACTTATTACTTGGCAGAGAATTGAAGCAGTACTTGCTATAACGGATAGCAAGTAATGGGCATGTATCAAATACCCGTGCCCAGGGTTAGTTCAATTGTTACGTGGTGGAACAAAACAGAAGAATTTAGAAGAACTGGTATTTTTAAAATTCTATTATATTCTATTAAAATGTTAAAATATATATAAACGTTAGAAATACTTGGAAATCTTCTACAATACTTGCAAATCTGTAGTTTATGTCTCTACTTCAATTGAATCAGATTCTATTAAATTCTTGGATCCATTACCCCCTAAGTTTTTCAAAGTACTAATTTTCTAAATAACTACGCGATAGTATAGTGTCACTGGCAGAAGGAGTCATGGTTTGACCGAATATGTATAATTTTCTATCCCTACACTCATAGTTCAAAGTCAAAGTTGCTTGCGGGTTTTTTGGGTGTGATTGGCCTCCATTGCTGTTTTATCAAAGTTATGAAAAGTATAGTTCGCTAATATAAAGTACACTTCAAATTAACAGAATCTTTTTATTAATTTTGGATTACACCAAAAACTATTTTATGCTGGGTTTTCACTTTTTCAGTGTGGAGGACTAATAATTATATTTCACAATCGGTTCCAAAAAAAAATTTACATATTGTTTAAAAATATAACACCATGAGATACCAATATTTGAAAAGTAAAGGATATTCTTTAAAAGAATAGTACTTTCGAAAGAGTATTTTTTTAGAGTAAGATATAGAAAAGTACACATCATAACAAAAACGAATCATAATTAAAGTTGAGAAAAGTAAAACTGAATCTGATAACATGCTAAACTTGTTTTAAAATGAGGAAAAAGAAACAAGATAAATATCCAGATAAAGACGGGAGATGTGAACCGTGAAGAAGTGGATAAAGATGCAAATGCTTGTGGTTTTAGTTTTGTATAGAGACCACCAATTCCACCAATCAGAGCCTTTTCTGTTGGATTCCGTTCACACCAATGCCCAAGCGAATATAATTATTTTGGTCGTCACAAATCTGAATCCTAATCATTGTATTTCTCACTGCAGGAAAATAGTAAGAAATGCATTTTAAATCTCTAATAAACATGTAACCAAGAAACATAATTTGCTAAACACATCAGCATGCATCAGCTTCAGCATTTGCAGTGACTAACTTGCTGTGTATATACAAAAGCAAAATACTTATAAACCAAGCTTTTACCTCTTCAGTGCAAGACATCAAGTATGATGTCATATCGATTGCTCCCTTCTTCGTGAATTAAAACTTATCAAATATTAATAATTCGAATATGACTTTGATAAACGTCACTCAATTTAGAAAACTTTAAAGTCTAGAATATATTGCAAAGCGACATTTACAAATTGGTTCGAAGTAACTCTAGTTTCCGCCAAATCTGTAAATTGTCATGGACATGTTCACAAATCTCATTTAGTATACTGATTACAAAATTTCAACTCTAACATACGTACAACTCAAGCGAATGAGTTAATTCAGTGGTTTAATTCGTATTAAAGTCATATATACGCTGAATAATTAATCTTTTACCAATAATTTCTTTCGCAAGTTAAATTTTTTTTTCGTTTTGTTTTTGTTTTTTTTTAAAATAAAATTTCTCTTTGTACAAGGAAGTTGTATCATTTTCTTCTTAAGTAGGTTTAATATTAAATAAGAGTCTTAAACAGAAAAATCCTCAAGTATATGATGCATTTTAAATCTTTTAACTAATTTATTAATAAAAGAATTATTCGAGTAAAATATTATAATGAAAGAATCCCTTAACTATTAGTCGGTCTATTTAAAAACTCTCAAGTAAATTATTAATGAAAAAACCCTCAAGTACGAAATTCTAGTGAAAAAACCACTTCGTTTATAATTCCACTAAACATATATCGATACTTTACATTGTTCCTTGTTAAAAAATGAAATGTATTTTTTTAGACTTAAATTACGCGGTGTTTGTTCAAATATATTATGAATTTTTAAAAATCGCTGATGTTGATTTAAAAATTCCAAACCGTATAAAATTGAAACGTCGTATGTTCTCGTGTTTATCTTTTATTTCAGATGCGTAATTTCTAAAATTATACATGAATTTGTTCAGTTTCAATGCTTTACGCAGCGTAAGATGAGATATATTAGTTATATTGATTCATCGTTTTAGATTCTAAGTCGATTGCATCACGTTTCTAATGCTATTTTAAAACAAACATTGCATTCTCTTATGTCTAAAAAAATATACACGTCGTCTTTTAATAAATCAAAATAAAAGAATATTGATTTGATGACAGTTGTTTAAGGTGTTAACGGTAATATAGACATGAGAGTTTTTAAATAGATTTGCTGATACTTGAAGATTTTTTTCTTTAAAATCTCATAAAAGTTTAGTAGGTCTTTATAATATTAGAATTCTCGTGATTAATTATAGGGAATGTGATGAACTTGTAAAGCATAAAAGAAAATAACAAAGTGTGGAGTTAATCGTGCTTTTAGGGTTTTTCTTTTGTCTAAATTGTGTGAATTGGTATTTGGTACAACCATAAGAAATGTCTTATATAAATCCAAATATCCAATACATATAGATTTAAAGTTAACTAGAACAAGAATCTTCATATACCACTGGTAATGCTTAGAGAGTTTGTAGTTGGTATATATTATAAGTTTATAGACATGACCAATACCTTCAACTCAGTATATCGTGTACCAATTGTTTTGTGTCTTGACGTTTAACATATGGAAATTGCATATAAGAATCTGTCTTGGATAGTGTATAGCTAATGTGAAGATACAACGATTAAAAATATTAGGTGCGCATCATTTAATTATTTTGTGATAAAATTTCAATTTCCGCGTTGTGTTCCTTCTGTTTTAGTTAGTAACCACTTTTTTTTTTTGGGTTTAGTTAGTAAAAATAGTTACCATTCAAATGGTAAAATCTCACGGCCCTATGGTAATATGTTACCAATCAATTCCATCAATATAAACACAAAAACTAGATAGAGACCGGTTTGATGGGTTAATGGAGGAAGGTGGGGGCTGACAATTAATGTGACGCATCCTAATAAGAACGGCAATTGTACAACTTGCGGCTGTAAGAGAGAGAGAGGTCCCAGTGACAAGTGTCATGCCACGTGGGCCGGCGGTTTAGGACCCAATCAGAGTGAAACTGCCACGTGAGATCTTTTCACGTCCCGACAACAATTAATCAAAGCTTCTTCCTTCTGTTACCCTTCCACTAGGCCTGGAATAAAAACAGAACCCGCAAAACCGATCCAAAAAACCAGATCGGTTCGGATGCGGGTTATGGTTAAAAACCGAACACTTTTTATGAGGCTGGAATTCGGGTTTTTGTTCCTACTCGAACTGATCCAAACAGTGTACCCGATAAATAATACATACACTAATATATACATATATATACTTATCTTAGTTGTCGAGATACTTTCTCGTCTTCTCTATCTTTTCTGCTTTCTAAAAGACTAATAAAACTTAAACCCCCAAATTATGAATCTGGAAACCCTAAAAGAGAAGCGACTGCGGCTCCTAGACGACTCACGACGACAAGCTGCTGACGCATCGCTATCTTCTCCTCACTGTGCCTCGTCGAGAAATCAATCTCAGGTAACTCCTTCGCCTCTTGTGATTTTATAACTGAATCATGTGTGGTTTTCTGGTTTTTATAATGCTGATTTTTTTTTGATTTTTTCTTTCCAGTTTTTGTGGATTATTTTTTGTTCCAACCAGGTTATTCGGATCCAAATCCGAAATAGAACCGAATAATTCGATTCGGTTCGGTTCTATATTGGATTAAAAAAAAATGAAGACCGGACCGAATCCGACTATACCTGAACCAATTTGATCCGAAATAGCTTCGGTTCCTAAGCATCCTACCCAAAAATGAAAAATATGAAATTCAATATTTTTTTAAATATTTACATTCATTTTCATTGTACAAGAGAGGGTACATTGTTCCAAAATATCAAGATAAACTTACCCATTTATTATCCTAGCTTGCGTATTCCATACAATCAATACTATGATTATAAGCTCTCAAGGATAAGGTTAACAAAAGTAGTGATGCTTAAGGATGTCAAATTAAGATGTACACTCGAAGGGGATGACAAGGCAAATCTGTACGCATCCTTAGTTCCTATCAACATGTTGAAAGGTTGCTTTGAATCCACATAGAAGCACATGTTGTAATCTAGCTTTCGAGAGATGTTGCACAACATGTATCAGAGTTTGTGCTTGTGCTTTAGCAATATTGCTGGCAGACTACCTCAATTCCCTATCACACTTATTCACTGTTCACTATACATGAGTTTCCTTGATAACAATTTCTCTTTTATACATGATGCATCTACAAGGCAGAAATTTTTAGATTGAAATTGATGTTGTAGAGATTGAAATGGATAACTTTAGAGATTGAGCCTCTTTAGCTGATTTTAAGATAACTAAAATATTTTTTTGGTGTCAGTAAATATTTAGATTTTGGATATATAAGATGGGCACATATCAATACCCTAAAAAAAATGTTAAAATTGAAATTTACATATTTGACAGTTTGACACGTGTCACATTTACATTGGAAATGATCTAATTTGTAAAGGACGACTTGCTTTTCTAAAAAGAAGAAAGAAAACATAAAAAAAAGAGTTTAACAAGAGAGTCGTTTCAGTTTAAGGAAAAAGGAAAAAAGGAAACACGAGATTAGTTTAGTTCTCCAACATGGACAAGGGACATGCACAATTGCACATTGATCATAATAATACTTAACCCTAATTAATTAACTTAACTAGGCACGTCATTCATTGCCTCTTCGAAGAACAAGGGTAATATTGTCATATCTACCTCCAGGCATATTCCGGTCGGTCAATTGAGGAGGTTGAGCGATTAAATTTCGCAATTTTGATTCTATTTTATATTGGAAAGTACTTCGGCTCGGCAAAACAATTCTCCTCGATTCTCCGATTCGCAATCTCCGATTTCTAAATTTCTAACGAATTATTTAAATCTCGATCCAGATTCCGAGTTATCCGATTCCGGCGAGTTTCGATTTGAAGGTTTTGTTGCGTATCCGATCTGATTACAGAGAGAACCGCGTCGAAGCTTCGAGAAAACGATGTTTAACGGCTTGATGGATCCTGAGATGATTCGGCTCGCTCAAGATCAGATGAGTCGTATGACCCCTGCTGATTTCGCAAGGATCCAACAACAGGTTTCTTTAATTTCTCAATTCAATTTCATAGATTCATTCAAGTTAATTCGATCGAATTCTGATCAATTCTTTGCCAATTGTGTAGTGTAATTTATTTGATTGTGATTATTAATTCAAGCTTAATTGCATGTTTTTTTTTTTATCAATTGGATTCAATTAAAAAGTAGCTAGGTGATTATTAGCATTCTGTTTTTGTATGATGAATTTATGCCATTTTTTTTTTTACAGATGATGTCAAATCCAGATTTGATGAATATGGCAACTGAGAGTATGAAGAACATGAGGCCTGAAGATTTGAAACAAGCTGCTGAACAGCTTAAGGATACTCGGCCTGAGGATATGGCTGAGATAGGTGAGAAGATGGCAAAAGCTTCACCTGAAGATATTGCAGCTATGCGTGCTCATGCGGATGCTCAGTTTACTTACCAAATAAACGCAGCTCAGATGCTGAAAAAACAGGTACTATTGACTTCCTGATAGAAGTGTATTTGTCTTTTCTAGTTTTTATCGAAGTTTGGATAACTGTTGGAACGAAGAAAATAGAATGGGGTTCCCTAGTTTCCAATTTAATCATGCTTTCTTGATGATAAAGTAAGGAGAAATTATGGCATCCACTATGGAACTTGTGTCTCTGCATTGGGTTACGAAGAATGCATGTCTATAAGCTTCACAAGCTTGCAGTTTCTACCGCATTGTTTAGCATATTGCATGTTTTGCAAACGCTGATGTTTGTCTTTTTAAGTTATCACCTAGTTGAAACTGTTGGAAACAAAGACAGAAACGGGGATTGCCAAATAAAATCTGGGTTTTCAATTGAATTTTGCTTTCCTTATGAATAAGTAAGGAAAAAGAATGGCATCAATCTGCAGTGGGTAAACGTTGATGTTAATCTCATTTGCTGCTACATTTGGCAGGGAAATGAGCTTCATAGCCGAGGAAATTTCAGTGAAGCTGCGGAGAAATATTTGCGTGTAAGTCTGCATACGTATTGTTTGTCATGTTACTTGACGTTCTAGTCTCTTTGTTAGCACTTATCAAGAAGAGTTTTATTTGTAACTTGATATGGGATTTCTTTCTACTTATCTTACAATGCTTTTGGACCCTATCTCAGGCGAAGAACAATTTGAAAGACATTCCATCTTCTAAAGGCGGCGCACTTTTGTTGGCTTGTTCTCTCAATCTAATGTCATGTTATTTGAAGACGAATCAGCATGAATATTGCATAAAGGAAGGTTCTGAGGTATGCTACACCTTGTGTATGTTCTTGTCTTCTTTTTTGTAGGTGTGACACGTGATGTCGTACATCCCTTTAAGATCAATCCTGTCTTGCTGTTCTTCTGATAAATTTACATTCTTACATTAATTTAGGTTTTGGCATATGATGCAAGGAACGTTAAAGCCCTATACAGAAGGGGTCAAGCATACAGAGATCTGGGCCTACTTGAAGTGAGTTCTTCTGTTTCTTATGGAAGTTTCTTGAGATTCCTTGTCAATATATATGTGCGTACTGTAAATAAGTACTGAATATATGTTTGCTCATTGACATTCTGAAACTATAAGGATGCTGTCTCCGATCTAAGCAAGGCCCATGAAGTTTCCTCTGAAGATGAAACAATTGCCGATGTATTAAGGTATGGATTTTTATATTTGATTACTGGTAATGTCATGCTTTTCAGTTCTGCTTATTTCAGAGGTTTGGATATCAACATCTTTAAAATAACTTTGACTTTAAGTTTTATCTTTTATGATGCAGAGATGTTAAGGAAAGACTGGCTGTCGAGGGACCTGGCAATGCATCACGAGGTTAATATTTATCCCTTAAGATTTGTTCGAAGTAATACAGTGTATTATGTTTCTTTGCTGCATCGATGATCTGCTTCGTCCATGAATTGGGAAAACAAATGAAAATTGTTATGTTGTTTGGTCATTAGGTGTGGTGATTGAAGACATAACTGAAGAAAATACTGTTACTTCCGGAGAGAATAAAAAACAGTCTAAAGAGGTTACTGGGACACAACGAGAAAGCAATGTTGGTGGTGATGCTCAGGGCGTAAAGACTGATGTTGATGAATTGCAGGCTCTCAGAGATAACCCGGAAGCAATCAGGTTCAACACCTTTCCAAACTAATGTTTGATGTGTTGTTTCATCTGTTTGTCTCCTAAACTCAAAGACAAATATTACCTAAAGCATCCTTTTTCTGCTACATGTGGCACATTAGTATGATTTTGTAATTCTTTTTATTCTTTCTATGGCCTGCAGAACTTTCCAGAACTTCATTTCAAAAACTGATCCAGATACACTTGCTGCTCTGAGCGGAGGCAAAGCTGGAGATATGTCACCAGACATGTTCAAAACTGCTTCGAGCATGATAGGCAAAATGTCACCTGAAGAGATTCAAAAAATGGTTCAAACAGCCTCTTCGTTCAAAGGAGATAACCCTATCACCTCGACTGCGCCATCTGCAGGAAACGGGTTTGCACCTACGCCTGACATGCTTAAACTAGCATCTGATATGATGGGTAAGATGTCACCAGAAGAGCGTGAGAGAATGTTTAATATGGCATCATCTTTGAAAGCAAATGCATCAGCTTCAACATCATACAGCAATGCAGAAGCATCTGAACCACGGGAAAGTTTAGGAACAAGTGGGATTAGTAGTTTGGTAGGTGAGTCTAGTTCTTCAGGTAATTCCTTTGTGGCTCCAAGAAGCGGTTTTGAACCAAGCATCCCTTCTGCTCCGCCAGCCGACTTGCAGGAGCAGATGAGAAGCCAAATGAAAGATCCAGCAATGCGACAGGTTTTTTTGTCATTTCCGGTTTGTATTTGAACAATTTAGTCAACATAATGTAATTGTAGATGTTCATATAGTATTTTCTCCGTATTTGGTAGATGTTCACGTCTATGATAAAGAACATGAATCCGGAGATGATGGCTAGCATGAGCGAACAATTCGGAATGAAGCTTTCTCAAGAAGATGCTGCAAAAGCTCAGCAAGCCATGGCTTCTCTTTCTCCAGAGGCCTTGGAGAAAATGGTACGCATTCGGTTTAGGGAAAAACCAAAAGAGGATGTGAAAACAGAACGTTGCAGAGGTGATTGTATAGTTGTCTCATATGTAAAAATGTTGTTGCAGATGCGATGGGCGGATCGGGCTCAAACCGGGATAGAGAAAGCGAAGAAAGCAAAGAAGTGGTTGCTCGGAAAAGGTGGATTGATCTTTGCTATATTAATGCTCGTTTTAGCAATGATCCTTCATCGTCTCGGCTATATTGGAAGAAACTAAAGGAAACAAACGGTATCTTAAAGACTTAATCCCTTCGTGAAGATCAGACCAGTCTTCGGTGGGCGTCGTAGTTTTTAAAAATGTAACATCGTTTTATCTTTCTTTTTTTTCCCCTCAACTTGCGGCTTTTTGTTGGTCGTTCTTTTATTAACCCACTTGTGTCTAAATTTATTTATACCTTCTGTAGTGTTTTAAAATTAGAGAGAATACGATATTTCTTTTTTTAGATGTTCTTTATTTTATAAACATAATTATTCTTCTCGTCCAAACCAAGAGAGAAAAAAATGTCGGAGATGAATTACATTTTACAAATTGAGAGTTTCTAAATTTGTTTTCCTTTTTTCTTTTCTGTTTTTTTTTTTTTCTTTTCTGTCAACAAGTTTCAGAATTTGATTTATAATGAAACAGATAACAGTTCCAAAATTTACTATCTAAGAAAGTTTCAGAATTTGGAGTTTATAGTTAGTGAAGAAGCAAATAACATTCCCAAAGGGAAACACGAGTTCATCATCCTCTTTTCTGTTTTAACAAAAAAAAAACAATGTTATATATATATATTAATTTAATTACTTTTAGATGATAAATTTTGGTCTTTTCAATTAAATATCTTATTTTCTAATTAATATATATTTAATTTTTGGTATTGGACCAATCGGAACTCATATGTATGCTATCATGTATGAAATTTCATTGAAACTCTGAATTGCAATTTGTTATTCAAGTATGAACTTTGAAGGTAGAACGGAATCTTCCATGGTCGTTTCGAGAACAAACGATATCTTTCATGGTAGCAAGCACTATCGCTCCTGAACCTTTTCTTTCTCTCATCTTTTTTCTCATCTCTTCTCTCTAGATTTTTTTTTTTCTGTTTAGGTTAATGGACTTCCAATCCAAAACCAATTGGCAACGAGTGGATTGGTCTATATCCCTTATATACTACTCAAGGTCTTTCCATCTTTCCGATGTGGAATTTTTCTTCACACTCTCCCTCGAGATAATGGTCCATCTAGCCATTAATCTCGACAAATCCCAATCTAGAATTATTTTGGGTGAAATCGGCCGAATTATTTCTAGGTCGGTCCAATTTTGGTTCAGATCAATTGAGCTACTTTCGGGCCCAATCAATTTCAGTTTTTAGTGGGGCAGTGTGAATTCAAGGCTCTGATATCATGTTAAGGTTAATGGACTTCCAACTCAAAACCAATTGGCAATGAGTGGACTGGTCCATATCCCTTATATACTATTCAAGGTTCTTCCATCTTTCCGATGTGGGATCTTTCTTCATAAATTTGATAGAGTTTATGAATCAAAGGTGGAATGAACCTAGCTCTGATACCATGATAAATTTGATGAGAGTAAGAACACAAAAGTGTTTAGGAAGAATTGTTATTAGACTCTCATAAGAATAAAGGTACAAGATACATTCTCTTATATAGAGATTGAATATGACTTATTTCCTAGATTAAGATAAACCTAAATGTAAATAATATTTAGAGAGAAATGTAAATATTCTTAAAAGATATTGTTGAATATCATGATCTTCTAGATTCTTCTTGATCTTCATGATTCTCTCCCAATACCCTCCGGCAAGCTCATACGTGGTAACACGTGTGAGATTGGACATATCTTCAAGATAACGGCGTTATACCCGGCCGTCGGGTCATCTTCACGGCGTTTATACTCGACCGTAGAGTCATCTTCGTGGCGTTTATACTTCGCCATGAGTCAATTTCACGACGTTTATACCCAGCTGTAGGGTTCATCATCGACATTTATACCATGTCGTAGGGTTAATTCATGAAAAGATTATAGCACCCGGATTATTGTTGGATGATATATCGTAGGGTGAAATTGTCTTGTGTTTCGGTTCCGTGTTTTGAGTCGTGATTGACATCGTGAAAAAGAATGAGCGAAACGGCAAGAAGAAAACTCTGTTTTCGTGAATGAAAAACAGAGATGATAACAAAATAAGAAGAGAAAATCTTGTTCTAGGTCAAAGAAAAGATTGAAAGAAAATAGAGAAGACGATTTAGCAATTTAGGATTTAAAGGTGAATTAGATTTGGCTCTAATACCATGATAAATTTGATGAGAGTAAGAACACAAAAATGTTTAGTAAGAATTGTTATTAGACTCTCATAAGAATAAAGATACAAAATACATTCTCTTATATAGAGATTGAATATGACTTATTTCCTAAATTAAGATAAACATAAATGTAAATAATATTTAGAGATAAATGTAAATATTTTTAAAAGATATTGTTAAATATCATGATCTTCTAGATTCTTCTTGATTCTTTCCCAATATTTTCTCTTCCTCTTTTTAATGGCTGCAACAATTGAACGAGCTTTTGGGGTTACTAACATCAAATCTCACATACCAATAACTCTCGATCTCAAGGATCATAATTTATGATGATGCGTGGCGAGAGCTTTTCCTTACACTCTGTTTGACCTTTGATGTTAAGGGACATTTTGACGGAAATTTGCTTCCCACCGGCAACAACGATGGGCCATGGCTGAAACGAGATGGTCTAGTGGATTTACGGAACACTTGCTCTGCCTCTGTTCCGATCATCCTTTAAAACCGGTGGCACCGCACGACATTTATGGCTTCGAATTCAAAATCAATTTTGCATCAACACTAATGAAGCTGCTCTTCGTTCTCTTTTTTTTCTTCAAATTCAATCTTATGTAATAAGGACAAACTAGACTATAATTAATTTTTTTTTACGATTTAAGTTTTATTCTAAAGTTTTAGTTATAATATTGCAATGATTTTAATATTTCAATAATAACTTTTTAGTTGGATTATTATTTTTCATTCAACAAAATTAATGTTATTTAACTTATTTATATAACTGTACTCTCTAAATATTTGTAAGAGGATATTAACTTCAACTATTTGATTTCATTTAAATAAACATATTAGTATTAAATATATATTATTTTTATACTAATTTCATGATGTTTTATTATTAAATAATAAAAAAAACTATGAGTATAAAAAAGATATTTCTCGTAAATATTTGATTTTATTTTAAAATATTCATTTTAATCTTTTTTAAAAAAGTAATAGATTTTACATGAACGTTTTGAATTTTAAATTAATATATTTTATATTTGTAAAACATAAGATTTTGTGGATTTATTATTGTAAATTGTGTCTAATTTTTAATAAGGTTTAATTATATAATTGTGTTTGACTATATGGATAGTAGAGAAAGATTTATTAGATTATTTTGGTTATAAAGATAAAGAATAAAATACTAACATATTTTTGCCCTTAATGATTTTTTTTGTTTGCTTTTAAGATCAATAATATTGTATGTAATTGTTTACAATTTAAATATTTGTTTATTATGTGTACTTCATAATTAATAGTATTATATATGTATTATATGATTTTTATATTAATTTTAAGTAGTAATATTGTATTGTAAATTTCAAAATTTTGTTTATAATTTTTTATTTATTTATTTTGGAATCTATAAATTAGTTATTATTAATTTATATATTTACTATTTTAAATTAAATTTTCAATTCACTAATTAATTTATCTAAAATAATTTGAATAAAACTGAAATTAGATTTTGTGAAAATTTTATTTTCAAATATGTATTTTTAATAATAAAAATTAATTTAGTGTAGTCTGAATAAAACTGAAAATAGATTTTGTGAAGATTTTATATTTAAATATGTATTTTTTATAGTAAAAATATATTAAGTGATTAGACATTTTTACCCTTAATGATTTTTTTTGTTAGTTCTTAAAACTAATAACATGGTATATAATTTTTTAAAATTTAAATGTTATTTTTAAAGTTGTACCTCCCAAATATTAGTAAAGAGATGTCCTTACTTCTTGTCCACGGGGAAAGCAAATAAAACTTGTATTTCATGCTTCACAATCTGAAATCACTAAACCTAAAATTGTGCATTCGGATGTTTGGACTTCACCAATTCTGTGCTATTTTTGGATCATTTCACTCAATTTGATTTGGTTTATCCACTTGGGATAAAAAGCCCAAGTTTTTTTTGCAAATTCCTTCACTTTAGTTTATATCTTACAGTGGTAGAAGCAAGAAAAAGAGAGCACCTTTTTACCAAAAGTTCAGTTCATAGGTAGGTGGGCCAAAGAAAAGTCTCCTCCTAGCTTGTTGCTTTCAAGATTACATTTTAAATGTTCAGAACCAATTAAAAAAGCAAACTTTATTATGTCTGCCTCTCTGAAAACATATGGCAAAAATGATGAATGATATAGAAAGTACAATCGAGGCAAAAACAAGATAATTGGTAGATTAAAGGAGCTAATTTTCCCAGATTATAGCTCGGAATCAGAGGTTTTATCTTCCTTAGGTGAGCCGAGATCCATGTGGTGGTTGAGATGTTGCTGGTTTCGATTGCCTAAGCTCGTTCTCTCTGTCAATAAACCTACCCAAAGTACCGACCAAATTAGTTCACGAGAAAGCTTTCAAATATATCAATCCTTTAGATCATTAACACCATCTATCATAGAATCATGAATGTAATAGAAGGAATGATAAAAGAAAAGAAACTAGGTTTACTCGATATAGGCCATTGGAGCAGCGTCGCCAACTTGTATGCGGGTTCGGAGCATTCTTGTGTATCTACCAGCTATATCTCTGTAACAAATTAAATTTAACCCAATGGTTACGCAAAGAGCTTAGGTGATGACAGTTAAATGATGCCAAAAAAATTTGAAAATTCACTTGTATCTATATGCCAATTCTGTGAAAATCTTGTGAAGAACATCACCTCCTCTCACAAAACCAGCTGCTTGCCTTGATGCACAGCGAGTGAACCCTATAAATTTGATCACCAAGATGAAATTATCATACAATCCTTTTTAACACTACATAAAACATACAAATACATTTCCAACTGAAGAAAAATGCTGTTCACTAGATACAACTACTGTGGCGCAAAATATGTTGTCAATCAGTAATCTAATAATATGAAACTCTGAGGTCAACAAAGACATCAAGAAAAAAAAAAAACCTCTTTGCCTAGTTGAACCATATTATCAGCAAGACGACGAACCTCTTTAGCCTGCAAAACCCAATGTTTTCTTATTGCTTCTTTCAACCAACACTAGTATGTGCATTAACTTGATGAAGTAAGAATCGAAGAGTAAACATATATATGCAATCAATAAACACTATTACACAAGTTTCACAGTGAATACAATAGCTCAAGAATCGAATTTTGCTATAAAAAAGTATCCTTTTTCACAAAACAGACAACACAATCTGATGAAATTGAGTTGCGGGAAAATGGCAGATTCTATAAACCTTAACCAAACCGTAGAATCTGGAAAATGGAAGAAAGAGAATCAATACAATACCTTAGCGACAGTGGTCTCTATACGCTCGTGCTTCACTAATTGGGAAACCATATATAGTCCTGATAAACAATAGTGAAACCAACATTTCAAAATTTCTTATATCGAAAAACACTACAAGAAAAAAGCCTATAACCAAAGAATTTTCCGACGGATTTTTGAGGATTTGTGACTTTTTTTTGGTTGAAAATTACCGACGGATTACCAACGGAGTTTACCAATCCGTCGGGAATCCGCTAGTAATGTGCAAAAAAAAAAAAAATCGGCAATTTTTTTTTCTAGACATTCCCGAGGGATTTTACAATCCGTCGGGATTTAAAAAAAAAATCGCCAAAACACAAAAATTGACTGCCAAATTACGAAGATAAAAATTCGAATTCCCGCCAAAAGCAATATCCGACGGATATTTCCGTCGGAAATATTTTAATAAATAACCTCCCTTCTTCCTCTCATTTTCGATTTTTTTGGAGTTTTAGGTTTATGTTTAGTTTGTAGGTTTAAGAATTGTAGATTTAAGTTTTGTAATTGTAGATTAAGGTTTTAAAATTGTAGATTTAGGTTTTGAAATTGTAGATTAAGGTTTAGGAATTGTAGATTAAGATTTTAGAATTGTAGTTTTATGTTTTGAAATTATAGATTTAGATTTTGGAATTATAGATTTAGGTTTTGGAATTGTAGATTTAGATTTTGAAATTGTAGATAAAGGTTTAGGAATTGTAGATTAAGGTTTTGAAATTATAGTTTTATGTTTTGAAATTATAGATTTAGATTTTGGAATTATAGATTTAGGTTTTGGAAATGTAGATTTAGGTTTTAAATTTAATTTGTATTTTGAAAGCTTTTTCTTTAAAATATTTAAAATATAGATTTAGGTTTAGGTTTTTAAAAACGTTTTTGTAAAATTTTTTTTTTTTATATTTTTTATAAATCCTTATGAATCCATCGGGAATTTTTTTTATTAAAAAAATAATAATATATTCGTCGAATGTCGATCGATTTCGACGGATTCATTTCGGCAATTCGAGATTTCGACAGATTTTCATTACCGACGCTCTAGAACCCACGCTGCGTATCCGTCGGTAATTGTTGTTACCGAGAGCGAACCGACGGATATGCCCGTCGGTTATACGCCTATTTTCTTGTAGTGAAAGAAAGTGTGAAGAGGCAAAAGGAAAGATTGAAGCAAAAGGATATGAAACCTGAGCATGGACATAAGGTGACCCGCCAGCCGGCCTAGTTTCCTAAACTTCGTTAAATCTGAGTCGGAGAAGTGATAAGAGAGAAGAACCCTAACGGAGGAGGAGGAGGAGAGACGGTAAATGCATGAAGCGTAACTTACTGATGGGCTTGGGTTTTGAGCCCATTAGTATACACATCGTTTTTTTTGTATTTTAAATTTTGTTCTTGTACTAGTACTCCGGCTACAGCACCAAAAAATAATATTATATTTATATAAAAATATATTTTTAAATAAATTTATCTCCAAATTTTAAAATAATATTTTTCACAAAAATCAAGTAAATTAAACATTAAACACTAATATAAAGACTCTTAACAAACCATATTAAAATAATATTTTAATAAAATACATTAAACACTAATATAAAACATCTTCTAAAATATAATAAGATTTGTTAAAATAAACTATTATATTTTCATCAAAGAATAATAACTATATTTCCACGAGTATATAATTTCCTTTGATATTTCTTGCTTCCCATTTTCGAAGCAAGCGTACTATAATACGATGATAAACACGATTTTTGGCTAATTGATCTAGGGTAAGAAAAACTCCTGAATTCATTTTTCTGATTTAATATGATGAACAAAAACTAAAAGATGAATGAGAAGATGATTTGTTAAAAATCTATACTTTGGTATTTATAACCAAACAACTACAATATTAATTTGGAAAATTAACATAATTTTGATATAAAATATTAAATATTTTGCTAAAATTGACAATTATCTTTTCTATTATTTTTATTTTACTGCTATTTACATTTTTACTTAAATTGACAAAAATCTTAATTGATTATCTATTTTACATTTTTATATAGCAAATTACCATTACCAGAAAGTTCAAAATTATTAAAATTTCTTCTACTAACATTTTTGCTTGACAAAAATCTTAATTAATTATTTATTCAATATTTTTATTTAGAAAATTACCATTACCAGAAAGAGACAGATGTCACAATCTAAATTAGCGATACACGTGTCAAAATCTAATGAGTTATCACTTTGACACGTGTCACGTTCACGTTAAACACGTTCAACTTTATATAATAAGATTTTTATATAGAGAATTACCATTACCAGAAAGAGACACGTGTCATAATCTAAATTAGCAATGACACGTGTCAAAATCTAATAAATTATCACTTTGGCACGTGTCACGCTCACGTTAAACACGTTCAGCTTTTATATAATAAGATCTTGTAATTTACATTTGCCACGATCAAATTCCAAAATTTTGGTTCGTGGTTATAATAACCTAAGAGTAGAGAAAAAACAAATTAAGGTCTCACCGAAACAACAAACATATTAAAATTGGTCCCAAACATATGAAGCTACAGGCAAGTAGGAAAGTTCACATACCAAACTAAAGTCATTACATAACACCATTAAAACAGAAAGTAGTTTACTCAGTTGCTTATCCTTCAAGACACCATCACATCCATCATCATCAGTGAGTTCGCCTCTCTTAGGGCTTTGAGACAAGTAGAAGAAGCTCGTGTGGTTTGATGAATGTGAATTTGCAAGTGTCCACAAGAACAATAGGATACTCCTTACACAAACGTCTCCATCCACCAGAGAAACCGGAAACCCTCCTCGTTACCACAAAAACCACATCCCATGACTTCTTCCCATCTGGATGACGGATCTTGAGCATTGTTTTCACTCTCGGCATATAATCATTCGCAGCAGTAGGGATCCACTGAAAAACCAAAAAAAAATTGTGTTCATTCACACATATCAATTTCTTTAGAATACAGAAACTGTGTGTTAGTGTCTCATCGTACCAGATAGTTGAGGTATGATTTCGAGATAAAGATGTTGAATCCTGAAATAGAAGACGAAGATGCGCCTGCATAATCTCTCTGGATACTAACCACTCTCTCAGTCTTCTTGGAATATTGGGATTCCTCAGCTTTCTTCTTCCCAAAGTTGAACTTCCTTTTGTACATGCCTGCTCCATTAGATTCAGCTGCTGTTCTCGGGCCACGAGAACTCAACTCAGAAGACACCACCACCTCTTCAGCCTTGACATCTTGTTCTGTTTGAAGACGACCTGATTCATCATCAAAAGTAAAGAATCAATGTCTTTATTTGGTTCACTGATTCATAATCAGAAAAGCAAATCTTACTCGAAGAAGCCAAGAAGGCTCTGGATTGTGGAGGTAGAAGCATCTCCTTGCCAAATTGGTTCATATTGTTCACACTAAAGTGCATCCTTCCTTTGTGAGTGAAGATAAGAAACTCATTTCTTCCCAAGGCATTGTCCCTCACAAATTTCTCCCGTCCGGACTTCTCCATGAAGTAGAATCTCGGGATTTTTGATATTTTTACTTCCCAAGAGCTTCCCCAATACGCTCTTATCTTCATGTTACCCAAGAGCTCATTGTTTGAGAAGTTTCTCGCAAAGTCGTGAGGAATTGCTCGCTTTGGTTATACAAACAAGATGAAAGATATTTTAGATACATGTCTGAAATCAAAATCAAAACAAAAAAATGGTAGACAAGAATGTTTCTTCAATTACAGTGAAAAAAACAGTGAGCTTCTATACATCCCATCAAGAATTTGAGTCCAAAGTTTAAAATCTCGCCATGAAATTAGACCCATCACGGCATCACACACAAACTACAAACCGAACAAGACGTTGGAAAAGAACAGAGAACAGATCTCATCCAGAAGAAACAAAGATGAAAAATAAAGTATAAATCTACTTCACATTCAGACAGAGAACTGAAAACTGAGAGAGAGAGAGAGAGAAGCAACAACACCATTGTTTTTAAGACCACAAGAAAAAAGAAGGAAAGATGAAGAAATTTCGTTAAAAGGAGAAAACAATAATTTCTTTTAAAGACAGTTTCCACCTCTAAAACGCACCTATCATCAAGATTCAAACCTATAAACCAACTGAGAGAATCAAAAGTTTCAACCTTTTCCAGAAAAGCTAATTTAACAACATTAAGAGTTTAGAACATAATTTACCATGTTTTCGGAAGAGATGTCAACACTGTTAAGAACTTTGAAGAAGCTTTCCTGCTTTCGTTCTTCAATGCACCCAAAGAATTCAGGGTTACTAGCCATCTCTCTCCTTAGAAAATTTCTTATTCAAGCTCTCACCTACAAGCTTTGCTCCTTCAACTTGCTCTTCTCTCTCACACTCACACTCACTCTCCCTTTCTTCCTATTTCTCTCTCTGTCTTGTAATGCCGTTGCAATATAAATGTAGCCATCTCCACTTAAAATTTCAACAAAATGGTTCAGTTAAAGTGGTCAAAGTGAAAAAGCTTTCCTCTCAACACTGAAACTAAGGTACAATTGTGAGATCTTTTTTGGATGTGTTTCTTTATTTCATAACAACGTGTGATTATTCTTTTACCAAAAAAAAAAAACGTGATTATTATCCAATTAACATTTCAAAGTTTTTTACATGGAAACAAAAGAAAAGGTAGAAGTGGATACGAAACCTGAGCATGGACATACGGTGACCTGTTGGCCGGTCGAGCTTCCTGAACTTCGTCATTTCTGCGGCCGGGGAAGTGATCGGAGAAAAGGACCCTTAGGAGGAGAGACGGTAAAATGTGTGCAGCCTAACTTATTGATGGGCTGGGCTTTGGGCCCATAAATACACATACCGGTTTCAACTAATTTTGTTCCCAGAATATATATTTTGAATTTGGTATAAATATATGGGACCCTATAGAATTAGTTTCGTGCTCTAGCACGGATTAATGTATCTTAAAATTATAAATTTATATTTATATTTATTTTAAAATCTTATACATGCTAAGATGAGTTTTCGTTAAGATTTTATTATAATGAGAAAATATATTTTCTTGTTAAAATTAAGTAATCGTAATCTAGAGTATAAAGAATATTGATGACATATAATGTTTATATTTATGATCTATAAATCAATAATTGAACAAAATCGTAATCTAGTTTTTTTTTATTAGTGGTTAGAATTTAAAATCGTGTGTTTTAGGTTTTATTTTGGTTTAAAAAAAAAAGATAAACATGTAATGTAGGTTTTAGGTTTTGCAAAATAATTTTTTTGACAATATTTACATGATTATTGACATTATCGATTATAATAAATTTTTTTTGTAGAAAGATTTTGATTAATTTTAAAAACAAAAAACAGAAAGATATTTAAAAATTTATGCACTACATGTTATTTTGAAATTTGTTATTTATTAGAAGGGATTTTTTCCCCTACAATCTTGATAATAATTATAGAAGATTCAGTAAGTGGTTTAGATAAATAAGTAATTAGATATTTAAGGATATTTAGGTAAATCTTGATATATTTGATTTAATTTCCTTAAATAATATTTGATTTTAATTAAATGATCACATAATAACTAATAACTAAAATATCCTTAATGAGATATTAAAATTTGTTCTTTGATGTAATCGCAATATGATGTAAATATTTATATTTTTTAATGTTTATTTATAAATGTACTCCCCAAATAATATATAGGCGATTTCTTTACTAATACAAATTGTTGGATCATACAAGATACAACTACAAATTTTAGAGAATTATTTTGATTTATTGTTTTATTTTGATCGGTTTATAGGCAGAAAATACAAAAATAATAAACTTGTTTGGCAACCTCTTAAGGTGGTGAAGCGTGAAGTTTCCTCCAAGAGCATATTAAAAAAAGGTTAGGATTTCATTTGATATCAAACAAAAGTTCTGCCTTTGACATTTGCCACATCTTAATCTCTGTTATGCCAATCCAAAATCCAATTATTCTACCGCTAACTTCATATATAATAATGCATAACCTTTTCTAATTGACCTGTAAATGGCAACAAAAAGAACATCTGATCTAGAGACTCTGTAGAACTGTTAGAAGTGAAATATCAGAGGAAGTGATGAGTAGGATACTCATGTTCATAACCATTATAGTCATAATAGAGCCCCTTTCGATATGTCGCGCGTAGCCACTAGAAGAACACGACATTCGCCTTTTATGCTATACCTCATGCATTTGCAGTTCTGCTTCTTCTTAGCAAACCTGCAACAATCAGTGATGTGATGATTCAATGATATAAACTTTTGTGGGAAAAAACAAACAAAATAAATGTTTTGAATTTGTTGCTTACGGATTGTGATTGTTGATGCCATTAATGAAGCGAGATATGTTTCCATTACTTGTCGGGACAGATAACAAGAGTTTTCGATGGATCTTCTGATAATAGGAGAGTCATGATGCTGTCACAATCACCTTTTTCTCGGTTTTTAAAGTAATCAACATCCCCTGTATATTCAGCTATGAATGTTAAGTCCTTAATAGGACCATCTGCTTCAGCTGTGTAACTGTATAGACGGAATAAAAAGGAACATGCTTATAACTCCACTTTGTCATTAAGGGAAGATTGATTGAATGAATCGAGAGAGATACCCTTCAAGCGGATCGAATACCACAACGAGAGGAGGGCATTCTCCTCGTCTACACATAGCTTGATATTGTTCCAATGTCTCTAAATCTTCTTTCGACAGCACCTTTGAAAAATAAAAACCGAGAAAAACAATCAAGGAAGTAACTTAAATAAGAGAGTTATCGATAAAGGCGTGAAAGATAGTATTGTTTTTACCTGCATCCCACCTTTCTCGAACTTGGATTGATTTGCAGACCGAGGAGCCATTCCGGGAACATAATTTAAGCCGTCGCTGTATTTGATACCCAATGCCGTTAATGCAGTAGCAAGTGTGCCCATTTGTGTAAGCCTCCGATCAGGATCTTCTGATGGAACCAAAGGTAACAGTTTTCTCCTTCTCTTCTTCACTGTCAAAGAGCAAGATCGTCTCCGATGCTTTCTAGTTTCTTCTTCAAAACAAAGAAATGAAGCCATTTTAACTGATTTTGCTCAATTTCAAACACTTGTTATTCGGTTAATCCTGAAGCATCTGTGTATATGATATGTAAGTTCTCAACAATGCTCATTAACCTCACATGAGGTGCAACAGATTAATACAATTTCTAAGTACATAACTGGCCAAAGTTTAGCTCTTTCATATTCATCAAACTGCTAATCAAGTGAAACATCTCGTCAGATTTATCAAGTCCGATTCGTATCATGAAACCCAAAAACAAAATTCGTACCTTGATTCTCAATTCCGATTTGTCTGTTCGATCAATCTGCTTCTCAATCCGAAAGAAATGCAAGATCTTCTTCTGAGATAACCCTAAAAAAATACATCTTTGCCGAGTTGAACCATATTATCAGCAAGACGACGAACCTCTTTAGCCTGCAAAACCCAATGTTTTCTTGTTGCTTCTTTCAACCAAAACTAGTATGTGCATTAACTTGATGAAGTAAGAATCGAAGAGTAAACATATATGTGCAATCAATAAACACTATTACACAAGTTTCACAGTGAATAAAATAGCTCAAGAATCGAAATTTGCTATAAAAGAGTATCCTTTTTGATGAATGAGTGAATAACAAAATCCATCTTATTGTAAATGGAAGACCGTTCTGGAAGCTCGTTGTTTCGGAAGCTACTGGTTGTTCTGATAATGACTACTTCGAAGATATATCCGAATTTGGGATAGTTACAAATCAATACATCCGAATTTCGTGATCTCATAGAACCAGAAAGGTGGATACAACAAGAAGCCAAAGAGAAAAAGAAAATCATCTTTTAATTAAAATGCAGAAAGTGTTAAATGACAATGGTTCATTGGAATAAAGAAAAGAAGAAAGGTTAATTTTATAAAGCAGAGAATAAACTTCGGTAATAATAAACAGGACCAACGGGTTTGGTAGGTTTGTAGAATAATCTAAAAGATTTGCTATGGAAATTATATATCACCAGTGGATCGTCGGACTCACGACCTTGAAGCAATAACTTATTCTTCTCCAGAATTGCTATTGGTAACAGCGCGAATTTGGGTTTCCTCAAAAACCAAGAAATAGTTTTGGTGAGATCCATCGAACACATTTTGTTCCATGTCTTGCTGCCGCCTGAAGAATCTAATGACCATAATACTTGGGTGGGCCAGTTGTTCAAAGATACGCACAAGCGGTCGTTAAGGATGCACATGGCAGGGTTGCGAGGGTTAGATAGATGAGCAAAGGGAGCTTTGCAGAGGACGTGAAAAGTTTCGGTATGAAGATCGAAAGACAAAACCTTGGGTTCTTCACACTCGGTGAGCCAATAAAGTGACCCATCTAAATACACGGGTTTACGGTAAGAACATATCCTATAAGGAGAAGCAGGGAGAACGTACCTCCAAGCGGTGGTACTAAAATCGAAAAGCTCACAAGTGGTAACGTTGTCTAGTCCGTAGTCGGATGAATTATATAACCAAACGGGCTTGAACGTGCCCCTGAATTTGTCTCTACCGAGTCCAAGCTCATAAACTGAGCAGTGAAAATCTTTTCTCTGATACTTCTCGATGGTGAACAGTTGATATGTGGAAAAAGGAAATCTTYGATACCATTGAGTGGCGGGATTCACCACTAGGTGTACAGACACAGTAGAGACATACTAGWCCGTCACAATGACCATAGCAGATCATGCTGCCCGAAATAGGGAACCTGACCTTAACAGCTATTGCTAAACTGAACTTAAATGTTCGGGCATGTAGGCTCAGACCTTCATCACCTTTATCACAAAGGGACACCAAAAGAACATCTGGACCTCGGGCTCCCACGACAGATCAAGTGTCCTTCTTGGAACCGTCGGGACTCGATTGTCGATTTCCACTTCTGGGATACAGACTTGAATCTCAACAGAGACTTCACAGGAAGTCTCTCGAGGATGAGCTCTACAACATCGTGTGGTAGGAATTCCAGACTCAAGCAATATCTTTTCTTTGTTTGGTTTTTACGGGAGCCATGTCTTCTCAACATTTGTCTTCTTTGTCTCTCTAATTTGATCAACAAAGACGATCTCTGACGGCTTTAAATCTTATTATTATTATTAGACACGAGCTGAGCATCCGAGTCTTTGCTAGCAATCGAAAAAAACTTGTTTCTTTTAGATTATGGCAAGAAAAGGAAATTTCAACACTTAAATATATCTTTGCTATCATTGTGATTTTAATTTTTATATTGAGACAATTGCATAAAACAACCTTCATTATATCGATATTCTTAGATCCTATCTTTAAAGATTATTAAAAGACATAAAAACCAATGCTTTGATTTTTATTACGGAAATGCCATTCAAATTTTTTTTTAGAAAAAAACAGAAACCGTCGGCGGCCTCGGAGATTTCATCGTGGCGTGCCGTTGAGGAAGACGCGCCGTGGCGAACGCTGACGCGTCTTCTTCTGCTTCCAATCGTCTTCTTTCCGTCTTCGTCTTCTTCGTATCCGTCTTCGACTTTGTCTTCGCCGTCTTCGTCTTTGCTTGACTTCATCTTCATCGTCTTCATCTTCGTCTTACATTTCGTCTTCTCTTTCTCTCTCTCTCTCTGATTTCTTTACAATATGGTGACTAACTTTATGGGGTGGTAGAGTTAACAATATGTGTAATGGAAGACTTAACTTTATGTGGTGGTAGAGTTAACGGTATGTGTAATGGTAGACTTAACTTTATGTTGTGGTAGAGTTAACGGTATGTGTAATGATGACTTAACTTTATGTTATGGTAGAGTTAACAGTATGTAACAGTAGACTTAAAAGATCGGGATAGACTTAGAATATGTAATAGCGGTAGACTTTAAAGATCGATCTGTAGACTTTAGAATATGTAATAGCGGTAGACTTAAAAGGTATCGATCGGTAGACTTAGAATATGTAATAGCGGTAGACTTAATAGATGTAATAGACATAACGGTAGATTTTAAAGGTATTGAAACGGTGTATACTAATAGTTACGGTAGAGTTAGTGACATTTGGAGGAAAAACTGTTCAATTTTCGGTTAGGTTACTACGGTTTTATTAAAGACAAGAGTTAAATAAAGAGACACACGGTAGAGTTTAACAACGACTCGGTAGACTTAAAAAACGTTCTTTTTGCGATTAATTATTTTTGGTTTTGGGGAAATTTAATTTAATAGGACTTTTCATCTTCATTTGTCTCGAAAATCAAAAATCGATTCTCCGGCGATTCTCGATTCTGTGAATCTTTGTCTTCGCCGTCTTCGTTCGCGTAAGTATGGCGTGTTCGCGTCTTCGCCGTCTTACCTCGTCTTCTCGTCTCGGCGTTTTCTGCTTCTCCGGCGTGTTTTCGTCCGCGTCTTCTTCGGCTTCTTCTCCGCTTTCTCGAGGCGTCTTAATCTTCTTCTCTGTAAAAACCTCTCTGCTTCTCGTAAAAAAAAACTCACGTAAGCTTTCTTCGTCCTCTCGTTGAAATCTTTTGAGAAAAGTTTCGAAATCGAGGAAAATGATTGATAAGGTAGATTTTACTTAATGATATGGTAGATTTTACTAAGGGTTACGGTAGACTTAACTCTATGTCTCTGTAGACTTAATGATTTAGTTTAGGTTATGGTAGACTTAATTCTATGTTATGGTAGACTTAATGATTTTACTTTAGGTTATGGTAGACTTAAATCTATGTTACGGTAGACTTAACTCTATGTCTCTGTAGACTTAATGATTTAGTTTAGGTTATGGTAGACATAATTCTATGTTATGGTAGACTTAATGATTTTACTTTATGTTATGGTAGACTTAATTCTATGTTATGGTAGATTTTATTTTACTATTTCATATGTTGGTAACTAATTTATGTTATGGTAGACTTTACTTGAGTTTATACTGGCGTTTGTTGGTACATTTAATTTGAGTTTGTTGTTCCTTCTTTCTCTTGCACATGGAAATAGAAAGGTCGAACCCAACAATGATGAGTATCCTCTAGACTATGCGGAAAATCACCTTTCCTGAAAAGAAGTATTTCACACCACAGTCATTTATCAGACTTAGTGGAGCTTCAAGATGCAATCGGTCCCAATGTTTTCAACGACATAATGAATAACTGAAGTCGGAGTCATGTTGAATGTGGGTAAATACAATTGGTGCGGAAGGTTGTCCATTATTTCATAACCCATTAATTAGTAAGCCATACAATTTTGGTCTTTAATGCTGGTCGTCCGGTCAGATTCTCCCTATCGAGTTTGAGGCGATTCAGGCCTAAACTGTGATCCCATTGACCATGATTCCTTTGAAGGAGATCACACGAGTTGTGGGCAATGAATGTTAAACCTTATCGAGGGACCCTCGTGGCAAGAGATTCATGATGTTTTAGATAAATGCGACAATGGGATTATGCGACTAGGAGAAAGGTGGGGTTGTTGTATGTTCTAATAGTAGGCATTTATGGTGCACGCAATAGCTACCTCTGAACTACGCCAAGCGTGTCATAGATGCTGAAGCATTCGAAAGAGTTCCATGGGGTGTCATATAAGGAACTTATACTGTCCATTAAATCTTTGAGTTTGAAAGGAACCTCTGTCAATTCATGGATGCGTGCATGCAATGCAAATATGGGCATACATGGTTGTACAATCATTGGGGAAAGAAATTGGGAGATTAGATGAGCAGATATATCTGGAGTTCCTCTTAAGGTGGAAAGGCGGACGCACACGTTCCGCAATTGAGACCATTATCCAAAAGGATAAGTCAAAAAACAACAAGGTTTGTTGCATATTATGGTAGACTTAACTGTATGTTATGGTAGACTTAATTTTACGTTATGGTAGACTAAATTTTACGTTATGGTAGACTTTATTTTACGTTATGGTAGACTTAACTTTATGTTATGGTAGACTTAACTTTATGTTATGGTAGACTTAATTTTATGTTATGGTTGACTTAATTTTATGTTCTGGTAGACTTAATTTTATGTTAGTAGACTTAATTTTATGTTATAGTAGACTTAATTTTATGTTACTGACTTAGTTTTGATGTATGTTAAGCGGTAGAGTTTATGTTGTGACATACAGTTACTTACTTAAATATTTATCTCGTAATTGTTTAGCCAGAGTGAATCACATTCTCGTTGTGAAGTCTTTAGACAAAATTTATCCGGCCTTCCCAGATGTAAATGAAGAAGGTGTTGATCGAAGCTACATAATATGATTCGTGATATCATAGAAAGCAGATTAGATGAAACCAGATGGGATATTTCCTCGACAAAACAAAAGGAAGACAAGAGAAAGGAAGTTGAACCGCGAAGAGGAAAATGAAAAGAAAGGTTGACACGTCCACTCAGCGAGGAGAGGAGTGGGGTTGATCATACTTAGCCGCGATTGAGAAGATGTCGCTCAATGGCAAGAATGGAAGATGATTGGCGTCTGACCGCCGAATTACCAAACTGGAAGAGGGTCGAATGTTGGTGAAGAAGCTGGTACCAAACATGCATCTACCAAACATGGATCTAGTGGGACTGGCGGAGAAAGAAGGAGTTAGTAAACCAGTTGAGAGGTCTCAGTGATGCGTGCGTAAGTCTCATTAGTAAAAGTAACTTCTTTAAGTTACTTGAGTGTCAAAAGTATCACATTGATACTACACATTGTACTTGTCACATTTGAGTTTGAGTTACATCGTATAAGTTACTTGAGTGTCGAAAGTATCACATTGATACATTGTACTTGTACATTTGAGTTTGAGTTACATCATGTAGCGTTGTATACGCTACTATGGTAAGTTTCCTCCTTTTCAAATGTTGACTTAATTGTAGACTTTTTCATCCGTTGTATTAGTTATGGTAGATTTTATAGTTGCATTTTTTATTTGTTTTTGATTCATGGTAGACTTTGCTAACAATTCCTTTGTAATTTACCACCATCCATACGTCATGGTTGGAGATGTTTGGTACGCACCACCAAAGCAATCTGAGAAGACACCCCCTCCGAAATCAGTGCCACCTCTTGCTTATGTTGACATCGGTGACATCGGTGGCGGACAACCCTACGCAGCGCAATCTGCGAGGCAGGGGACTCGTTGAAACAAAATTTGGACTTGATGCGGCTAAGTAGTTGAGAGAAACCTAAGCGTCGTTTGAATGATGGGACTCATGTATTAAAGGAAAGAGTGAGATATCCTCCCTCCGTCAAGTCTCTCCTTTCATCGGATGCTGTAGTGAGGCGGATGCTCAAGTCGTATGACCCTTTTGAACCGGTTGAGCTGTTCGGAGATGCACCTCATGAACTACATTGAGGAAGACCGTAAGTGTTTATGTTATGGTAGAGTTTATTGATAGGTGATGGTAGAGTTATTGTTAGGTGATGGTAGACTTATTGTTATGTGGTATACTTGAAACTTTATTGTTAAGTATGTTAAGGTATACTTCTTGAAAGGTTTAATATGACATCATCATCGATAAATGAGGAATGTTGAATTATACATGCGTAATGACACCCAAAGAAGATTGGAAGGAGGAGGAGTTCGGCTGGCTGGATACTCGGTAATTTAATTTAAATGTGTTGTTTAACTTGATAAACTACAATTTAAACCTATTGTTTCTGATACGCGCATGGCTTTGGGGATGTCTTTCTTTACAGAGAGAGATGGCAAGACCCTAGCCGTCCGGATTGCTTTCATCAACCCATATTTTACGGTATGTGGTACAGACTTTCAAGCGACTTCTAAATGAGAAGGCATGGATATTCTGAGCGGATACATAAAGGCTGTACATGGTGGAAACATGACCAACAAAAATGGGTTGAGGATGTCGACACCTTATACATCTGCCATATCAGGAGGATTGCTCAGAGGTGGACATACCAAAGAGGAGGATAACCGTATATGATTATCTGCAGTGCTTACGGCGATACCGTGGTGTCCATGCAATGTCGTCCATATGCCGTTTATTCCACTTCTTATTAAGCATCTATCTCCCGGACTATAAAGCAGAAAAAGAAAATGTCGGTGGCTGCTTTCACTTTTGAGGAAGAAACAAATACCAAAATGTTCAAAGTGGCTGTATATACTTTGAAGTATATTGAGTGTCGGCTCTTGGTCGGGATTTTGATGGCCTATCGATGCTGGCAACTATTGTGTGGCAATAATGGTGTCTATGTGGTAGACTTTGTGCATGTTGGTAGACTTAACAAAAATATTATGGTAGACTTAACAAAAATATTATGGTAGACTTAACTTAAATGTTAATATTGTGTGGATGGTTGTGGTTGTTTTGTTACGTTTTGTGAAGGATTATGATTGTGTTTACGTATATCTAAACCACAAACCTTAAATCAAGAATCTAAGTTTGTGTCTCGGCCGTATTGAAGAATTAATTGCAATCCAAAACAAAGCGATAAAACACAACAGGATACGAAAGTATACATACATTAACAAAAAGAATGAAAGACAAAGTTTATTTGGACAAAGTATAGTTCGAAATACAAAATCATATGATTAAACAACACATGTTCTACTATTGTGACAGCGATTGCATTTTGAACACAAATGTTCTTTTAGGGCGTTTTGTTGGCGTAGCAATCTCTTTTTAATTCTTGATTTCTTTGGTCGACCGCCTTTGGCGGTCATCACACGAGGAGGCTTGCAAACTTTCATAGCCTTCATCCGGTATAGGAAGCAAACTCTCTTGGCATTACACTCATATTGTATGCATAGGACAAATTGTTATTGTGATAATGCAGTGGCGAAAGGAGATACGTGAAATCTTACATGTCTCCGCAGCTGCTGGCATGTACCAGGAATTTTATCCAAATTCCACTACGGCAAGTACATGTTTTCTGTCGAGTTCACATATGCAGGATGTTCGACACGAATGATGCGTATCTATCTCTTGAACACCAAATTGTTTTGCATTCTCGACTAACGATTCAAGTGTAAAAATCAACAATCACATAAGGATAAGGAAAAATCTACGTGCGTACGTATATCGCATATCGGATTAACTAAAAGATACCATCATATGAACTAAAGCTACCATGACATGAACTAAGTCTACCATGACATGAACTAAGTCTACAGTCATATGAAGTCTAAGTGACATGACGAAAGTCTAGTGACATGAACAAAGTCTAGTGACATGACCAAAGTCTACAGTGACATGACCAAAGTCTAGTGACATGACCAAAGTCTACGTGACATGACCAAAGTCTACCGTGACTAACGGAGAAGTTTTTCAAGCTACGTAAGGCTCTTGCCTCGAGATGCTTTTTCCTCCTTTCTGAACCATCTTGTTAACATCGACCTTATTGCTTGAGAAGTGGGACAATTGGCTCACTCTTGCTCGGGATAACACTTTATTGATCGATTGCTATGTTGGGCGTTGTAAAATTGTACTATTCGGGAAAGTGAGCACTCCTGGCCGCTCAGAACGAATAATCATGAAGGGCGGATGTACACTTTGAATCTCTGTAACAAGGCATTGAACTCTGAAGCGTATATGCAGTCGCGACTTTCTTTACTAGTCGAAAACACGCTTTTCCTTTGAATTTCAGCAAGATGTTCTTATATGATAATGCGTATACGAGATGATGGGTATACCTCTATCGCTCTTGATATTGATCATGTCATCGAGAAATAATGGCAAGGCTTTCGTTATCGGGGATAACACGTTGTAGTTGTGTAAAGAACCACTCCCAAGACTCATCATTCTCAGTATCACGAAGGTATTGGGAATATATTAAATTTCCATCTTGGGTGGTTGCGACAGTAGTGTACCTTTGTATTTCCCATGCAAAAAGCATCCATCAACAACATAACTTTCCTCGTATGAACCCCATGCTTGCTCGAATGAAATGAAAAGAAACTTAATGTCATATTGGTCGAAGCTTAATAAGCTGTTCGGGATTAGCTAGCTTTAATCATGTATAAATAACGGAAGTTCTTCATATCCATACTCGAACTTCCCATTATTAATTCAAGCATGAAACTTTGGTGTATGCGATGTGCCTTCAATACGTCCTTGTCGTATCGTTTGTTAGAGCATCTGCTGACAGATTGAGACCCGGTCAAGCAGGAACACAAAATCTGGCGTATAGGCGTCAGTATCTCGAGTAGCTTTTCGACATCGAGCCGCTCATCGAACATGTATGCTCCGTGCTTCATATGAAACTGAGGACTATCTCAGGCGGTGTGCCACCTCTCATGTACATCGACAACTTACACTTTATAAAATCTGGCGTTGTATGGTCCCACGTCAGTCAAATTCTGTATAGCTGAAAGAATCTTCAATTTCGACTCAGCTCCTCGCTTTGTGGTAATCTGCCCAATAGCTACTTGAAGGCTGGTGGCGAAACATTTTCCTTTGCTAATTTCCTTTTTTTTGGGTGGGAGAATATCTTCTCATCATCCTCGTATAAACTTTTACCCATCTAGTAGTCATCATCGAGCACTTGTCAGGTAATCATGTATGTCAAATCTATTTTCATCATCTTTTACACTTTTCTTCATTGATTTGTTACTCCTTTCTTTTCGATTCTTTTTCTTCTTTTGATTTCTGGCTGCTCCTCTTTTCTCTAAGCTCCACACGAGAGCGCATCGTGCGTTCTTTGATTGCGTCGAAAAACACACTGATTGGCAAACTCCCAAAAGCTGGCGGTGTATCTTACAGAAATTTGGAAAACTCTTTTTAAATGACATATGAATTTCAGCTCGATATTAGATGATCAAGCTAAATTCTTAGTAAGCAGACCAAGCTAAATTGACATAGGTGTAGATCGTGATCAACACCTACTAGTTTACACCCTCTCAGGTCAACACAGAAAATCCACCGATTTTTCTCCCTTCTCCAACTACACAAACTAATATAATATGCTCCATGAAAGAAGAGAACAACAAAATGTGGAGAACAAATAAAAATTTCGGATATAGGATAGAGAATAAACAAAATTTCTGAGAAAGAAAAGAAAATAAAGAACAAAATTTGTATCACAGATTGCAGCAATGAAAGACACAATGATACCCAGTTCGGTTAGGACAAAACGGTCTTTCGTAGAGTTTAGATGATACGGTAGACTTTAAAAGCAACGGTAATGCCGTGACTTAATAAGATGACTCTTTAAATACATTCTCCCGCTCTTATCCTGATTGTGGTTTCGTCTTCGTCTATCTCGCTTATATTAATCTACACTCTGCCAAACTCCGACATACTACTCACCAATTTTACCGTAGTTACTCGTCTTTCATCGCCTTCATCTTCGCTCTTCGTCTCTTCTTCTTCTCTTTTGTCTTCTACTTCGCCTTCATTTCGCCTTCATCGCCTCTATCTTTGACTTCATCTTCTGCCTTCTTCGCTTCCCTCTCTGTCTCTATCTCTCTGATTTCTGCTACAAATATGGTCAACTTTATGTTATGGTAGAGTTAACGTAGACTAACTTTATGTTATTAAGAGTAAATTAGACTACTTATGTTATGGCAGAGTTAACTTTATGTTAGGTAAGTATGTTATAGTAGAGCACTAGATGTGTAATGGACAGTTCTATATGTTGTGGTAGAGTTTACAATGTTTAATGGTACTTAACTTTATGTTATGGCAGAGTTACAGATGTGTGTACTTAACTTGATGTTAGAGTAGAGTGATGTGTTTATGTTAAGGTAGACTTAACTTTATGTTATATAGATGTGTAATGGTAGACTTACGGATGAGCACACAAAGAAGTGACACAGTGCTGAGAACCTCATTCCTCGAGGTTCTACATCAGTGCAGGGCACGAAGTGAAGGTGAGTACGGAATTCCAGCGAGTTGTTTTTGTGGTGGAAAAGAGCAATCACAACCTTCATTCACCGCAACGAATCCGGGTAGAAGATTCTAAGTAGAGGCCGATGTAAGAAAAAAATTCAGTTTTATGTTGTTCTTTGTTAGAGTTTTATGTAAGTATTGTGTCGGTGATTGTCTTTTTCTTTAGGATGGAGGTTGCCATATTTGGAAATGGTGGGATGAGGCGATGATGGAGGAGTTACTGTGAAGGAAAGAAATTTTGGACCTTCATGATCGGATGAAATACTTTACCCTTGGGGAGACAATGGCCGAGGTTGTTGATCCGCGATTGATGTGGCGCAATGTCGAAATTTATGTCGATTAACATATGTTTTTCAAAGAATTGTTCAATGAGCTTGATGTTAACCACAATGAGCTTAAGGCGATTATCAAGACGTGAAGGAAATGCCAATGATATGAAGCTTATGTTAGGTCTTGGTATTATTGTGAGTGTTCGGGCCGCCCTTGTCTATTTCTTTCTTTAAGTGATGTAAATTTTTTTTTTTTTTTGTCGTCGTATTAAATAAATTCTATTCTATGCTATGTAATGTCTGTATAATTGGGGATCATCTTCGGTTTATCAAGTCGCCTTGACTTAGTAAATTTATTTCCAACCGACTCCATCGCTAAGTCGAATAAAGCAAAGACCTTGAAAGAAAAGATCTTTCACCCGAGAAAGAAAACTCAGTAAAAACACCATCCGCCCATTTCAGTCTCCATGTCCTCTATTAAGTAAGAGAAAATTAAGAGTGATGCACAACTTCGATAGTAAAACACACAAACAAGTTTGCTGAGGGAGTCATGAGTTGTAAAGAAAGCAAATCTTGATATCAAAGTCAAGAGTACTGGAAGATACCAAAGTTCACCGTGAATACAAAGTCATAAGTCTACAAGTTCATCTACCGATCGAATATACAAAGTCTACCAAACAAAATAAATCTACGTCACGAGGATAAAGTCTTAACTACCATAAACTCCATCGATAACGAGATAAATCTACCACTTACAAAATCTACCGTCGTCACTTAAATCTACCAAAAACCTAAAGTCTACCAAAAAAAGTCAACAAGTCAACGCTGGTTTAAAATCTACCGTTAAACAAACACATAAGTTTCACCGTAAAAAAAAATAATATCTACCGTAACATGAAAACGTAAGTCTACCATGTCTTCTAAGTAAACTCAGAACTTTGTAGACTTTATCAACATAAACTCTACCATAACTTTGTGTAACTTATCGCAAACTCACTCTGCCTCAATTAAAGTCACTATCATGCCTGGCAGACTTTACCAAGTAAGTCTACCACTTCATAAAAACTAAAGTTCATTATTCTCGGTGACTTTATCGTCCGAGCTCTTAAGTCTACCGTCATAATACTTGGTGACGTAAATTCATTAATGGTGATTTTCGTACTATTTTTTTTCACCAAATTGAGGGCAAAACGGCCATTAAAATCGGAATTAGGTCATTTGAGTAATATTCAAAATATTAAGGTCGTTTTAATAATAAAGTTTAAAAATATAGGTTGTTTTAGCTACCCACCCTTTTATATTTATAAAACTAATCAAAACCAAAAAATTCTTTTAAACAGAAGATTACAGATTTCGTCAAATCAAATCACAGTGACAAAAAAGATAACAATAATAATTACAGTGATTTAATTTTTTATATTTTTAAATAAAATAATCAAAACAAAAAAATCTTTAAACAGAATATAATAGATTTCATCAAATCAAAAGAAAAGATAACAATAATAATTACAAAGATAACAAAAAAATCTTTTTTATATTTTTAAAAAAGTAATCAAAACCAAAAAATCTAACAAAATATAATCACTACAAGATTACAAGCGTTTTTTGACGGCCGCTTCCGTCGGAAATCCGTCGGAAACACGCCTTTTCCGACGGATAACCGACAAAAAAATTCCGTCGGTTACAGTTCGTCGGAACTTAAATTCCGTCGGAAAGCCATCGGACAGCTCCGACGGAATATATCCGACGGTCCCAGTTCCGACGGAATTCCGACAGAAGTGTTCCGACGGAATTCCGACAGAACTATTCCAGCGGAATTCCGACAGAACTGTTCCGATGGCTTTCCGAAAGAACTCTTCCGACGGAATTCCGACAGAATTGTTCCGACGGAATTTTTATTTGTATTAAATGAATTTTTGTTTATTATATATAATTATAATGATTAAATAAATAAATGAAATTATTTAAAATAAATTTAAAATTTTTTCATAATTAAATTCATTAAAATTAAAAAAATAATCCATAACACAAAATATTTTAATGTTTAAAAAAAAAAAAAACTTCAAACGTCATGAGAGAGGAAAGGCGGCCTTCATGGTCTGCTGCAAAGAGGTGAGTTGAGACTGGGTTGAGGTGAACTGGTCCTGGGTTGACGTGTATGCGGACTTAAGGTGCTCGACTTCCGCATCACGTTCTTTCACCGTTTGGGTGAGCCTCTGGATCTCGCTCGCACCAAGGAAACTCGAGGAATGGAAGAAGACGATTCTCGGTCAAGTCCGCCTAACCCAGCGAATCGCCTTTGACTTCCGAAGTTTCCTATGAAAATAAAACATCAACATAAAGTTAGGAATGAAATTTTGAAAAACAATTGACACTTATGAGGACATTTCGTTGATCTCTTCCCGAGGTAACTCGCTCGACGAGACGACCCATCGAGTGAGCTGCGAGAGTCCAACTCGCTCCCGATCCACCTTCTTCGCACGCTCAACGACCTCATGCATGCCGTTATCCTGGATCACACCAGTTTTTTGTTGGTGTGCCTCGCTCGATCACTCGTAGTCGGAGGCGCCTTCTCTTTGCGCCTGTAAAATATTGTTAAGTAAATAATAATAAACACAAAATTAATAATTCAAAAATTAGAAATTAAACTGACCATTTCCATTGCTTCACGGTTCGAGCCGCCGAATGTACATCCCCTTCCTCCTCGCTCTTCCGGTTCTTCGTGTTTGTCTCGGAGAGCTTCTTCGTGTTTGGGTTGCTCCAGTCGCAAAGCCCCGCGCACGTCGCCGAGGTCCTTAGGCATATCCTGCCGAGCAGCTCGCTTCCACTGCATACGTGGTTCGAGTATAACGCCGCATACTTGTCAATGGGCAAGTACTTGATTGTGAAGGAAGGGTCCCACGTGAAGTCTTCTACATTATAAAAAATAATAATGTTAGTATTTGAAATTAAAATTGACAAAATAAACTAAAAAACAAATAAAAAAATTGTTACGCAAAACTCCGTGCACGCGTTTTCTCGGGCATGTCCTTGTACTCGGTAGCTTTCTCCAACATGTTGTGGAGCATCCGTAAGATCGCTGTGATCTCAAAGCTAAACTTAAACTGAAAAAAAAAAAAAAAAAAGTCCGTTTAATTCGAGTAAAAATCTTTAAAAATTAAGATAACGATGAAATTCACTCACCAAGTCCCGTCTTCATACTGCGGGTCGAGACGGATGCAATGGTTTCGGTTAGGCTGCTGGACTAGTTCCTCGATACTAATTCGGCTCCGAGAGGCGGATTGTTCGGACTCCGGGATTTGAGTTCCCGAGCTCGTTCCGCCAGAAGGCGTGGCCCGAGAACCCCGAGTACACCGAGAACGGCGGCCTTGGGAGCCACCGCCCAACTGTAGCACATCCTCGTAACTCCTGCGGGAAAAACAACAAATTAGTTAGTACAAACGAAATTTTCTAAATTTAGAATTTTTCAAATTAAACAAACCTATAAATAACTAAACCTAAAATTATAAATTACAAAAACGTTTTTAATTAGAAATAAATTCTAAAAAATTCTAGTAAAATTTTCTAAAACCCAAAAATATATAAAAAAGTTTTTTCACTTCTAAAAATTTACAAAAACGTGTTTGCCCATTCTAAAAATATATAAAAATGCTTTTTATATAGTTTTAATAATTTTTTTAAAAAAACGTTTTTACAAACCTATAATAACTAAATCTAAAATTGTAAATTACTAAAACGTTTTAGTTTTAATATAATATTTAAAAAAACGTTTTAATTAGTACTTAAATTCCAAAAAAATCTATTATAATTTATAAACGTTTTAATTAGTACTTATAATTTTCCATATATCAATTATAATATGGAAAATTATCAATTACAAAAACCTATTTAATTAGTAATAAATTCTGAAAAAATCAATTATAATTATCAAAATTCCCTACAATATACAAAAACGTTTTTTCTAATTCTCCAAAAATTATGAAAATGTTTTTAAGTAATTATCAAAATAATAAACCCTAAATCCTAATTCCAAATTCCAAATACCTAATTCCAAAATCCTAAACCTATAAAGCCTACACCTAAATCCAAATTACAACATCCTAATTCCAAAATCAACATCCAAAATCACAAAAACAAAATCAAAAACCTACACATATCTTACATATTGGAGGAGGAGAAGAGACGCCGGCCGTGGAGGAGAGGAGAGGTTCGCCGCCGGAGGAGGAGGGGAGGAGACTGAGCGGTTCGCCGGAGGAAAGAGGAGAGGAGTCGGCGGAGGAGGAGAGGAGACGCCCAGGGAGGAGGAGAGGAGGAGGAGGAGAGGTTCGCCACGCCGGAGGAAGAGGAGAGGAGGGTTAGCCGGAAAAGAGGAGACGCCAAGGAGAGAGAGAGATAAGAGAGAAATGAGAAAGAAATTTTCTGTTTGCCGATATATCGGAGTATCGAAATTTCCGTCGGTACCTAATATTTAGGAGCCACATTTTTACCGCGTGTCCTAAACCCTAAAAATTTAAGTATCCATCGGAAATCCGTGGGAACGTTCCCACGGATTTCCGACGGAAAATGGAATATCCGTATTTTCTCTGCATGCATTGCCATTGGTCAGTTAACAAATGTAATCCGTCGGAAATCCGTGGGAACGTTCCGACGGATTTCCGAGGAATATAGGGTATAATTAGGGTTTAGAGTTTAGGGTTTAAGTTATACGATTTACTAAACCCTAATATACTTGTTTTATTCATAAAATAAGAAATACACTATCGGTAAAGACTTAACATGAGTGTATATGTTATACAATATCAAATGCTAAACATTTAACATAAATCAACTATACCTTATACTATAAGTTATATAAACACTTCCATCAAATTTTCTAAATTATATATAACACATTAATTTTGAAATATTACAAGTTCAAACTACTGTATATACATCATACATTTGTTTGTAACCTTTTTCTTCACAAAAAAACCTATACCCTAAATCCTAAACAACATTTATAAACTTCCGTCGGAAAGCCGTCAGAAACTTCCTACGGATTCCTGACGGATTGTGAAATAAACATTTTTTTAAAAATGCTAAGTGTGCATCCGTCGGAACTGTTCCGATGGAATTTCGACGGATGTACACTTGACATTTTTGAAAATATTATTTTACAATCCGTCGGAAATCCGTAGGAAGTTTCCGACGGATTTTCGACGGATGCACACTTAGCATTTTTTTTAAAAATGTCTAAAAATATACAAAACCGTGTTTTCCAATTCTAAAAATATAAAACTATATAGTTTTATAATAATATTTATAAAATCTAAATAATGATTGTATAAACCTAAATCCTACACCTATTAAAACTATATAGTTTTATAATAATATTTATAAAAAAGACGTTTTAACAAACCTATAAATAACTAAATCTAAAATTGTAAATTACTAAAACGTTTTAATTTTATTATAATATTTATAAATACTGAAAAAATCAATTATAATTATCAAAATATTTATTTCACGATCTGTTTGTAGCAATAGCAATAGAATATGTTCTTGTTTATAATTGTCATTTATTTTGCTAAATTAGGTAAAAATTTGTTGAAAAAGCGTGTGCATCAAAGAACACAAACGGATAATACTTAATGGTATTTTACTCTTAATTCGAACCCCATAACAAATATCTATTACAAGTACATATTTTTCAATTCAAAGTTTAAAAAACTACTCTGAATCATCCGATGATGAGTAATCTGATTCTCCTGAATCGGAAGTTTCTTCGAATTCATCCAATTCAACCTCTGAATCCTCAAATACCCGATCGTCCGTGTGTACGGTGAAATCAACAACAAGGTCCACCTCAAAGGAATGTTCGATTGAACCCAAACCTACAAAGCTTTGTTTGAGGGGTTCATGTTCGGACATCCCATTTACCCTACCTCTCGGGTTTATCGATGTCACAGTTATCCACGGGTCTTGCTTGTTTGTCACCCGAGGATATGGAATATAACATACCTATACAGTGTAATAAAGTAATATAAATTTTTTACCCCAGGAATGCAGAAATACTAAATTAAAAATTAACTTAAAAGAAAAAAACTAACCTGGTCTATCAGAAAAGCACGAATGGATCAGATTGAGTCGCTTCGCTATGTACTGATGTAACACCAAATTGATTGTGTCGCACACCACTTCCTACTAATGGGTCATTCCAGTCGCATAAAAATACAACGCATCTAAAACCGAGCATTCCCGGGTATTGAACATCAAAATCTCACGTCACACCATAGATATAAAGATCATGACTGAGAAGATACGTAATCTGAAGTTGCCACTCCTATCTTCCCGAAGAATCTTAAAAGCATACCCCCGTGTGTTATACATCACGTGTGATTGTACGTTGGCTAGTGGAAAACGCAAAATTTCTTCTAACCACGTGGGAAATCTTTGTCCGTTAACTATCTCAGTCGTGACCTGTACGAATAAAATCTAAACTTAGCAAAATAAATCATTCATTATATATATATGATAGTTACATACAAGACACTTAAAACACTTACATAATCTCTTAACCAACGTCCGAACTCCTCCTGTTTGAGTTCCAATAGCTCATCCTCTGTTTTGTCCGGATATGCAAAACGTTGATATGCCATATAAATCTTATGATATTAAAGCGATCATCACGTTAACATATATATAATCAAAGACCCATAAGGAAAATAAATCGTTCAAAATTATACCTCTCATATTCTTCAATGCCGTCGTAGTTTGTAAGAATATACATGTGCAAATGATTCCGCTCCTGTGCTGAAAGTCTCCGCTTCTTACCTTTTCCACTAAGTCGTCCAATCTCTAAGAATATATGAGGAACATCAACCGGATAATGTGGCAAGACGCCTCCGTATCATGTCGAGCTGGTCTACGACTCTTCGTTTTACTGTGATGGAAAGTAACTCCGCAAAATGTGACGTTTCTTCATTCGCTGATGCGATAATAGAACCTCCACTTTGCTCAAATTTTTACCTTCTTCTTTAGATGAAACATATACCGCTCAAAAGGATACATCCAACGGTATGAACTGCCCCCAAGCTCGCTTCGAGGGAGATGAATTGTTAGATGTTCCATAACATCAAAGAAGGAAGGCGGAAATATCTTCTCCAAATTGCAAAGAATGACGGGTATATTATTCGCAAGGTCTGCATCACCACATGACTCTTCATCCCAGTAAACTTTCCTTCTCCATGATCAACACAGCTTGCGAAGGTTAGATGCGTATCCGTCCGAAAATCTAACACTTTCGCAATCCAATCAAAAAACGCGGCTCAAGGTTCATCCAAACGGGCCGACCGGAGGCTTCCCTGCTCCTGTCACATGAAGTGTTCTACGAGAACAATGTCCGGCAAGTCCAATCTGACTTCGTCCTTCCCTGACATTGAGAACGTGTTCATAATGTTGTCGAAAAAATTCTTCTCAATGTGCATGACATCCAGATTATGCCTCAAAAGATGGTCCTTCCAATAAGGCAAATAAAATACCTTGCGCTAATTATGTAAGTCGCCATAACCATCATCGATGATGGCCGTTACCACCACAATCAACTGTCCTATTCGCAACAAAAATCTCTCAACTAATCAACAAATATCAGTTCATCTAACTCCTGAGGCGACCATCAATTATTATCCCGTTCTTCCTAAACAATGAGGTGCTACGACGATAAGCGATGATCTCTGGTAGAATCGCCATGACAATCAAACCAAGACGCTTTGGCGTCCGTGATTCAATGGAACGCATCGTGTTTCTTGATCAGACGGGCACGATAACCTTCCATGAGTTATCCATCCTCAAAGATGCCATGCTGGAAAATCGCTAATGGTCCATATAAGACGCTCCGCATGACAAAATTCGCCGACAAGAAACATCAAACGCCTCAATTCCATGCTCCCATAACATTTGCAGCTCATAAATCAATGGTCGAACATACTGTTTCTTCGGATGCCTCGTCCATTAACAGAATGTTAAGGAACAAGAACTCCCGTCGCATGCACAAAGATGGCGGCAAATGTAAGGTGTTATAAGTACTGCCACAATGAATATTGTCACCGTGCTTCCCAAAAAAGGGGAAACCATCGACATAAGCCTGCTGTATATGTTCTCAACTCATACGCAAAACTAGATACAGGATTGATCAAAAATGTTTCAGCTGTGGCCTCGAGGGATTTAACAATTTCTCCATCCATTGTATGCTCGCATGCCATCTCATTGCTCCTCTGTCCGCTTCCTCGATGATATAACCTTTTCAATCTATCTGCTAATCGCAAATACCACATCCGCTTATACGGCACCGACACTCTTCCACCTGCTTCCTTATACCGAGGTTTCATGATAAAACGACATGTCAAACGGCTCTAGTCCTCTCCAGAGATCATATAGTTGTCGATGCATACATCTATCATCTGATTTGCATCCTAGCCTCAGAACAAGTTTCTCAGATCTCATAAGATGACGCGCAAGATTATCTTCTCGCAAAATGTCCTTCACGAAATCAGCGAGATCCACGCACTCCTCACTCAAATTGAAATGCCTTTATACCCATCATCCTAGTTGCATGATGAGGGAATGTCCACCTCTACACCCATCATATAAAAGATTTTTCAGCTAACATATCAAAGAATTTTCGAGCTTCTGACAGTTCTTCCCCTATCTCCATACTCAGAACTCATGGCATACTTTCACGGAATGCATCGTTCACCATCTAAACATGACCTACATTACTTTCTACTTCCATTGCAGGTTCTACTAAGCTATCGCTATCTCCAATATATTGTTCACTAGTACTAACACACTTCTCAACCATTTTATCATTTTCTTTATGATTATACCAAATCTTGTAACCCGGCACAAACCCATGACAATAAAGATGTGACCATACTTCATCTATCACGATTAATCTACGATTCCGACATTTACTACAAGGACAATAGATTTTACCGGTTTTTTCGCTTTTCGCTTAGCAAAGCAAGCCATGAATTCTCAGACCTTCTCTCAATTCTTCCAGAATAAAGTCGTGTCCGAATTTGATGAGGCTTGTCATCCATGAGCAAAAAATAATTATAAGGATCCAAGACATTTTTGTAAGGAATCGTATTTGAGAGGTTTTTTTTTGTGATTGTAAATGAGAGGGTGGATGTGTTTTTATAAGGAAATGTGGGCATTTTCTCGACACATTTCCGACGGATTTTCGACGGATAAAACGGCTATATTCAAACGTATATATCCAAACGGTAATATTCGAACGGTTATTTTCAAACGGCTACAATCCGTCGGTATTCCGTCGGAAATACGTCGGTAAGTGTCCGACAGCTATTTTTTCGAAATGCTAAAATGATCAAGCGGATTTCCAACGGATTGATGTTTCGATTCTCGACGGATATTCCCTGTATTCTTGTAGTGAATAGATTTCATCAAATCAAATTCACAATAACAAAAGAAAAGATAACAATAATAATTACAGTGAGTACCTCATGAAATAATCACATCAAATCCTTCCTTCCTGCTCAGGGCTTTACCAATCCTCAGGAATTGATGCGGAGGAGAGAGACAGAAAAACTTATCGGAAACTCAGACCAAGTTTACTTTACTTACACCTCTTTAATTTTGCAACCCTATTATTCTTCTTCTTCTTTGTCTTTTCTTTTTGGGGCTTTCATTTCATTTGGACTTAGAGCCCATAAACCCTTTTCTTAAAAATATATGGAATTTGTTTTTTTTTTTGGATTTCCTTCTAAATTTTATTCTTTGTTTTCGACTGAGTTTCTGTCTGTTTCCTTGTCTATTGTTCTCTCTTGCGTTTCTGGTTAAAATGTCTCCAAGATCTCAAATCCAAATTGGTGCAGCGAGAAAGAGGTCAGGATTGTAATTCCTGATTTTGAAAACTCCGATGTCTTGGCAAACTATGATTTGATGCTTGTTGTGAGGCTCGCAGAAGGTCAGTTAACATCAGTTAATAAATGATGTTACGCTAGCCACTAAGCAACAAATACTCCGATTTTAACACGATAGCTATGGCTGTACTACGCTTATATATTGTGGCTAAAAGTCTTTATCAATGATCATATGTTTCCAGCAAATAAAGTAAATTGTTTTTCATGTTAGACATTTTAAAATGACTTTAACAAAAAATTTGTAGATGCAATATTTTAAGCACGTCTCTCACTGTGGTTCCCAAGTTCTGAAGCAGCAAAAGTCATACTATTAAAATAGGTATAGCCTTAAAGTATAACTATTAAAATAGTTGTAACATATGAACTAAAATATGCCATCTCGTTAATGAGAAGTAGTAGTCATCGATCATAATCGATGATCAAACACTATACCCTAATCAAACTCTATAATGTAAACCTTAAATAATAAACCCATAATATTACATTGTTGACAAAAAAACCATACCAGTTTATACACATGCCCTAAACCCTAAAAAACAACACAAAATCATCAAATAAGGAGGTGGAGATTTAAATTAATATTGAAGAGTCTGTGAATTTTATTTTAATTTGTTTAGTTATGATAATGAATGTAACCTTATATATAGTTCAACTGAGAAATATAAAATATTAGCATTCCTGTAAAACACTTTTTATAAAATTCAACACCAAGTAATTCTAATTTGGGATAGTTACAAACTAATATATCCGAATTTCGTGATCTCATCGAACCAGAAAAAGATAATGTGTTTTCATCAAAGCATACTTTATAAACCAATGGGCAAAGGATTAGAAAAATCATGGTTAATAATGGGCTCAACCTCCAGTAAAATGTATTTAAATCATTCATTTTATTTGGCTTTTTTTGTATATGGAACAATGAACATCATGAAAATCTTAGTTGGATCCGTTCAAAAACCAATTTCATGTGTTCTCAAGTTGTTTTCTGTTTCAAGTTCAGGGCCCAAGACAACTCGAGCTGAGATTAAGCAAGGTTTCAAGAGAGTTTTTTCTGCTCCTTGGCCTCAGAAGTTGCGTTATCAGGTCCCTGGATGAATGAGTGAATCTCTCTTTGTAACAGATTCATCTTTGATCGTTACTGTAAGCCATTGTATTAAAACATCTTTCATTGTATTGTCAGGGAGATGGAAGACCGTTCTGGAAAAAGAATCTCAGAATATTTGGATAGAGATTGTAAACCCTCCTCCAAACCAGTTAATCCACTAACAATCTCCACCGCAACTTTCTTCACCTACATGTTTGTTTCTTCATTCAATCAGAATCATCGGTCACAAAAACCCTAGGATCTAAATTTGTCGGGGCACCCTCATAGCTTAGAAACAGATGAAACCAAATGTAGAAGCTTACCGGCGGAGAAGGATATGACAAAAATTCAACAAGCTCTTCCAGCTCCGTCGCCATATTTCTGGTCTCCGAGGAAAAATTCGCCGTAGACCAAATGAAAGTGAATAGTTCGTTGTTTATTATTCCAAATGAAATGGCTTTAAATAGCCTACAGAGGAAGACTCAGTCTTCTACAATTACTTGAAGCAGAACAATAGAAAGCACGTCTAACTTAACCGAAATACTAGGACAATCTATGGACTCCTTATTCATATATAGGAGATTACTGACAGATTCTGAAACAAACTAAAACCAAGTCAAACCCAACAATGCCTCACCTAAACTGAAAGCAGTAGCAATCAGTTTACCTTTTTAAACGAACAAAGATCTCCAAACGCAAAGGCTTGGTTAAGACGCCTGCAATTTGTTCGCTTGTTCCACAATGAACCAACTTAACAACTCCTTTAGTAAGATCCCTCAAGAAATGGAACTTGACATCGATATGTTTGCTTCGGCCATGAAAGACTGGATTCTTCGATAACTTAATAGCTGAACTATTATCACACATGATTGTAGTGCTTCCTGGCTGCTTCAACCCAGATTCCTCTAAGATTTTCCTCATCCAAATACATTGGCAAGCACAATAAGCTGCTGCAACAAACTCAGCCTCTGTTTTTGATAACGTCACCACCGGCTGCATCTTTGACGCCCATGCTACTGCTCCACTTAGCAAAAATACATAGCCACTAGTACTCTTTCTATCATCGATATCACGAGCATAGTCACTGTCCATATAAACAGTTAACTCACCAACTTCCTTCCTCTTGTAAAAGACACCAAATTCCAAAGTACCTTTCAAATAACGAAGTACCCTTTTTGCTGTTCTCCTATGCTCATCATATGAATCTGCCATGTACTTGCTCAACAAGCAAACGACATACATCAAATCCGGCCTTGTCGATGTAATATACATCAGACTCCTAATGAGCTGCTTGTATAATGTCGCATCCACCTTATACTTTTATGATCAAATAGTAAATACTACCAAATAACTATGTAAATTAGCTAAACATGTATTTTATCATATATTATGTCATAATAAGTTGTTAAATATATGTTAAACCACTATTTTCATAAGTTAAACTAATTAACATTTCTTTAAAATATGGTTAAACTAGTTAAATTGATTTAGCCATAAAACCCCAACTCTATTATAAGTTGGTACTACTAGAATAATAGTTAAACTATGTGGTTAAAGTATATGTAATAATTTTGTTATAAGTTGGTACTACTAGAATACTAGTTAAATTATGTGTTTAAACTATATGTAATAAAATGACGGCGCCAGGAAATGACGGTGCCATGTGGCAATCATTTCTGGTGCCACGTGGAACACGAAATTAAGTATCTTAATGTCGGTAAAGGGATTAAACGAGTTAAACTAGTTAAACTGGTTAAACTAATTAAACTATGTTAAACTTGTTAAACTAGTTAAAATCGTGCAACTAGTCCTGGGCATTCGGGTATTCGATTCAGTTCCGAAATTTAATATCCATACTGGAACTGAATACATTTTGGTTCGGTTCCGGAAATTAGAATCCATATTAAAACTGAACTTTTTCGGATATCCAAAGAAACAAAATATTTTGGGTATTTTTGTATTTTTTGGTTATTTTCACGTATTTTTCGGGTATGGTTCGGGTATTTTTGGATATTTTTTGGGTATTCGGTTCAGTTCTTTTCGAATACACGAAGAACCAACATATTTCGGGTATTTTTGAATTTTTTTGGGTACCCAAAAATTTCGGTTCGGTTCCAGAAAAAACATCACAAATTCATAAATACAAAAAAATATCCCAAATTCATAAATACAAAAACCAAGTTCATAAATATAAAAAACATCCCAAGTTCATAAATACAAAAACCAAGTTCAGACATTCATAAAACCTAGTTTATACAGAAACTGAACAGTTAAATTAAATTCATAAACTAGTACAACTATGTTAGACATGTTAAAGTAGTTTAACGGCAGCGGCAGCGGCGGCGGCGGTGGCAGCAGCAGATCACATCTCATACCGATTTTCAGATACTTCACATATTTACTTGCCTCGAAAAAGAATTTGATAGGTTGTATCGGTTCCGACACCAGCAATCAAAACATTTTTTGTTAGACGTTATACCAGTTTAACTAGTTTAATTAATCTAGTTAAATTATGTTAATAAATTTATTCAGTTCTAAATCATACCATGTGCGTAAACATTATATAGTTAAACGTAGTTAAACTAGTTAAACTACGTTTAAAATTTTACACAGTTCTACTAAAGTCATACTATGTTTCTAAACATTATATGATAAAACTAGTTACACTTGTTAAACTAGTTAAACGGTTAAACTACGTTAATAAATTTATCTAGTTCTAATAAATCATACCATGTTCCTAAACATTATATAGTTAAACATGATAAATTAGTTAAATTACTTTTAGAATTTTACCTAGTTCTACTAAGTCATACTATGTTCCTAAACACTATATAGTTAAACTAGATATACTGGTTAAACTACTTTTACAAATTAACCAATTCTACTAAATTTCACTATGTTCCTAACACACTATATAGTTAAACTGGTTAAATCTATTAAACTGTGTTTCTAAATTTGTAGAACTAGACAAATTTAGAAACGCAGTTTAACCAGTTTAACTGTATAGTGTGCAAATTTGGGTGGTTAAGGGTGGATCGGGTGGGTTGGATGGATTTTGTTAGGTTGGGTTTGTAATTATAGGAACTTTAGCTGGTTTTTTGGTATTTTACCTATTTTCGCTATTAGAAAAAAAATAAAAACTAATTTTTTTTTAATCCCCTATATATTATTTGAGAAGTACTTTTATAAAATAAACCTCATAAAGGGTAAACATTTACATCATATTGCCATTATTTCAAAGAATATATTTTAATCTCTCATTATGGGTAATTTAGTAATTTAGTAATAAGAGAATACAAATATTTATTTAAATCGTCAATCACAAATTTTAAGGGATTCGAGATTTTTTTTTTTAAAAAAAAAAAGAAGATTTCGATTTTTATATGTTTATGGAAACCAAATTAATTCATATTTATATCTAAATTTAATATTCGATTTAAATAGAAAATATTTGTTAATATTCTAAAATTTGGTTACCATATTTCTTATTATTCGATTCGAGATTTTAAAAAAAAAATAGAAGATTTCGATTTTTATATGTTTATGGAAACCAAATTAATTCATATTTATATCTAAATTTAATATTTGATTTTAAATAGGAAATATTTGTTAATATTCTAAAATTTGGTTACCATATTTCTTATTATTGGATTGGAGATTTTTTTTTTAAAAAAGAAGATTTTAATATTAAGTTCTCGATGAATTCATTTAAAAATTTATTTATTTTTGGTAACCGAATATTAATAAATTTGAACATTAAAAAAATTTGAATATTAAAAAAATTGAACATTAAAATCGGAACATATATCTTTGGTAACCGAATATTAACAAATTTGAATAATAACAAAATACGAACATTAAAAAAGGATATTAGAAGTGTTTTAGGGAATATTCCAATAAAATCGGTAACCATAAACGTGAAGTTTCCAAAACATTCGGATAATTTAAATATATTATAAGTTTTTTTGTTATTATAGGATTTGATAATCGGATTGATTTTATATTATTTGTTAATCTTAATAATCAGATATTACAAGTGTTTGGGAAATATTCCAATAAAAATCGGCAACCATAAACGTGAAGTTTCCAAAACATTCGGATACTCTAAATATATTATAACACAATTGATTAATGTCACGATTTATTGAATATTCTAAAACATTCGAATATTTTTCTTTTTCGGTAGTCATTTAGTCTAGAATATACAACTATAAAGATTTAATATTGGCGATTTTAGTTATAAGAGAATTTGACCAAAATCGGAAACACAATATTTTCGTATTAGCGATTTTAGTTATAATAGAATATAAAGATCTGTAACACAATATTTTCGTATTGTGTTAGTTTACAAGTATAATCACAACCTAATTTCCGATTTTCGTATTATTGTTAGTTTTACATATTCCACGATTGGAATATTAACAAAAATTAACAAACCGAGACCTAATCTTAATTTCTATATATATATTACTGTTTTTATCTCACCTAATCGAACCATAAACTTTTTTAAAACTTCATATCCACCACCAAAAAAAAAATGTCATACACTTCTGTGAAAGATTTAAAACCGTTTAAATCTTTTTGGTGTATTAGGGTTAAAATACTTCATTCTTTTATGCACTATGCCAAAGGATCAGGGCCATCTTTGGAAATGGTTTTATCAGATGAATCTGTAAGTTTCAAAGGCGTTTTAATATGTTAATGTTTAACATAATGTAACATTTATGATATTTTATAAATTTTAACGTTTGTCTGTGTCTATATTATCAGGGTAACAAAATTCAAGCAGAGATAAAAAAAAACACATCTCTAAATTTCAAAAATTTGTGAAGAAAGGTGACTGGAAGATTATCGAGGGATTTAATGTTACCAATGTGACTGGAATGTTTAGATCAACAAATCATCGATACAGAATTAACTTTCTGTACACAACTATCGTTTCTCCTTCACCGTCTATTTCAGATGAGATTTGGGTTGATTTGGTAGATTTTAAACAAATCAAAAATGGTGAATTAGATCAAATGAAATTGGTTGGTAAGTCGTGTATATATATTTTATCATGTGAACATAAACGAAATTTTAAATAAGTTCTGCTATTGATTTTAATTTGTTTTTTTTTTTTTGTTATAGATATGCTTGGCCAACTCGTGAATGTTGGAGAAATAAATACCATAAATGTTCAAGGCAAGGTTACTAAAAAAATTGATTTTTGAGCTACGAGATTCTGAGTAAGTGTTTATTCGTTTCATTGTATAAATTGTAATTAATAAATAATTAACAAATGTTTGGATCCATCACTAAGGTGATGCGTTGTAGACATATAGATTTTTAATACAATGGTTAATACTTATTTATTTTTTTCAGGGATAAACGTATACCCTGTACACTTTGAGACAAATTTGCTGACCAAATTCATCAAGTTTCAGAAAAATTTGTTGGTCAGATGGTTATTTGTTTAATAAGATGAAGCAAGTTGGGACTATACAAAGGTATGTATAAGACTATCTAATTTAACATATTTGACAATATGTAGATAGAGTAATATGCAGAATATGTAAAAAAAATTGTCACCTTAACTTTGTTTAGTCGTTCCAGAAAAACTATCTAGAAAACGTATATCATAAATCCTATCGTATCATTTATTTCGTATAACCTATCTTATCCTAACAATTTTTAGAGATACCGTATAATATTATTTTTAATATACCGATTAATCTATAAATTATTTTTAATTTTTGTTTTTCCTAAAAAAATGAGATCCTTTTTTCAGAAATCAGAAGTGTTTCAAACGCGTTTGATGCTTCTGAATTGTTGGTTAACCCAAACTTACCTGGTGTCGATGACTTCAAGAAAATGTGAGTATCAACCTTATAAATAAATAAATAAATATATATATATATATATTTACATGGATTTAAAGATATACAAAACAATATTTTATGACTAATTTTATACAAATTAATCTAGGTTTTCATCTGATGGACTTACGTTAACAATCGTTGAACCAAAGCCAAAAGTCAAATCTTTAATTCTTAAAGAAGAAGAATCTATTCAATATCCAAGAATGACTATAAAAGACCTTCTCGCATCTGTTGAGGTATGTTTTATATTTATTTTATTACATATATTTATCTTCTGTTTAAGTAATTTATATTAAGCTAACATGAGATTCTTTGATTTGTCAAGGTTGCAAAAGTTAGAATCATTTGTACCATTATGGATATTGATATGTATTGGCCATGGTTCTACTTTAGTTGTCGTAAATGGGTTGTCAAAAGCCAAAAGAATATCGGTGGAGCTGTTGAAAGACCATTATTCTGGTGTGATACGTGCACTATAGATGTAAGCTCGGTAGTTGCAATATTAACATTTGTGTTTGGCTTTAATTAAGCAAATTTTCGATTCAATAAGTTTATGGCAATATTTACATTTATGTTTGGCTTTAATTGACCAAATTTTCGATTTTTATGTTTATGGCAATATTAACATTTATGATTAGTTTTATTATTAGGGGAAGAAAAAGGAATTCCTACAAAATTCTTTAACAAATCGGAAAATCTAAAAAAAGGGAATTATAATGATTGTTTTTTTAAAAAAAAATTGTTAAAAATAATGGAAGTTTTTTAAAAAATCGGGATATGATATCCCAAATTTATTGCAATATTAACATTTATGTTTGGCTTTAATTAAGCAAATTTTCGATTCAATAAGTTTATGGCAATATTTACATTTATGTTTGGCTTTAATTGACCAAATTTTCGATTTTAATAAATTAGATTTTTATTCTATAACCTAATTTTAACTTCTATATATATTAATTTTTTCATCTCACCTCATCAAACCATAAACGTTTTTTTTCTGCATATCCATAACCCAAGAAAAAAAATGTCACTCTCAACAAAATACACTTCTGTGAAAGATTTAAAGCCTTTTAAATTTTTCTGGTGTATTAGAGTGAAAATACTTCATTCTTTTATGCACTATGCAAAAGAATCAGGAGCATCTTTGGAAATGGTGTTGTCAGATGATTCTGTAAGTTTCACTAGAGTTTTAATATCCCTAATATAGTATAACATTTATTATATTCTGATAAATAATAATGTTTATTTGTGTCTATCGTTTCAGGGAAACAAAATTCAAGCAGGGATAAAAAAAAGAGCATATCTCAAAATTTCAAAAATTTGTAAAAAAAAAAGACTAAAGATTATCCAGGGATTTAATGTTACAAAGGTGACTGGAATGTTTAGATCAACAAATCATCAGTACATAATTAACATTCTGTACACAACTATCGTGTCTCCTTCACCATCTATTTCAGATGAAATTTGGCTTGATTTGGTTGATTTTAAACAAATCTTAAATGGTGAATTAGACCAAAAAAGATTGGTTGGTGAGTAGTTTTATTTTTTTATTCTATTAATATAAACGAGTTTTATATAAATTTTCGTATATAATTAATTTTTTTCTTCTATCAGATGTGTTTGGTCAACTGATGAATGTTGGAGAAATCAATACCATAGATGTTCAAGGCAAGACTACGAAGAAAATTGATTTTGAGCTAAAAGACTCTAAGCAAGTGTTTATTAGTTTTTAATTACTATAAAATTAATAATAATTATAATTTTCCAGTTTAATTATTATTCATTTTAAATTATTAATTCAATAATTTAAATAATTTAATTCCAGTCTATAATAAGTTTTCGACAGCCTATAATTCCAACCTTTAATAATACTTATTTCTTTTTCCAGTGATAACCATCTACCCATTATACTTTGGGGAAAATTTGCTGAACAAATTAATCAAGATAAACAAAAATATTCTTCTCTAAACCCCTTAAATCAAGCTCTCTATATTCACTATATATAAGATCATCTCATTCCACTAAACGATATATACATTCCACTTACATTCCTAATATTGTTTTATTTGTTCCAGTCATATATATATATATTATTTATGTTTTTACTAATTTTTGAAACTTTAGTTTCATATCCTTTCTCATAGTTTTTTTTTATATTCATGCATGTATTGGGAGATGGTAATAGAGATACAAAAGTGATTTCATTGAGGTATGTATTTTTCTAATAATTTACTAATTTTTTATGCAAAGTAATATGTTAAGATTTTTATTATGTTAAATTGTTTTTTTGGTAAATTATACTATGAAATGAAAAAATTCTTAGCTTATATGTAAAAAGAAATCTTAGCTTATGAAATCAAAATAGTAAAAAAAATATTATAACAAAAAAAATTTGAGAACATTATACAATATATTATGCTATTTAAAAAAAAACAATTATCTTGAAAATGCTACATGTGAAATATATATAGATTTCATGTTACATTTATATTCATATTTATATCTTAAACTCTACTAATATGGACTAAATCAAATATACACTAATAATAATATTGTATCAACAAAATTACCGAATTCGCAATTACTAATATAGTACAATACATCAAATAATCACCTCCATGATTTCATATTTGTAAATAATAATACTTACACATTTTAATATATTTTATAATATTATAAAAGTAACTCTTTCAAAGAAATACTTAACATTACTTTATAAAACAAATTTCATCCCGTGTTGTAGTGCGGGATAATATCTAATACACAGTTATTTGAGCGTTTGGGAGAAGGAAGGTTATTGGAGCTATTGTTCCGATCTTCTTCTGAGACGCTTGAACTGAGAGAGAGTGATATAGAATATAGGATATTCTGTTACTAGTCTTGTACTGTTGATATATTACTTGTATTCCTGATTTTGTGTAACCACTTTGGCTTTGTATAGCCACGTTAATGAATCAATTATTCATCATCTTTCAAACGAAACTGTTTTGAGAAAACAAAATTTAGTGCACATGTTTATGATTTTGGCGTGATTGTTTAACTACTTAGTAGATCTAAAAACTGTGAACTAAAAAAAATTGAGTTGAAAATAAGGAAAATAGAAATTTAGATTAATAAGTTCGTATACTAAAATGCGATAGAATAAGAAATGGTCAGCATTAATTTGAAAACAAAATCAAAATTATATCTTTAGTTAAAATCACCACAATAGAATATATTATCAAAATTATCAAATATTTTCAAACCAAACAAAGGAAAATAAAAATACCATGGTTTCTAACGAAATATCAACGGATTTTAATAATACGAAAATGATTTAAAATATTCTATAAATTTACTAAATCTGAAATCATAAATTATAAGATTATTATTATTTGATTAAATACATTTTGGAAAGTGAAAACTGAAATAGAGGTAAAGAAAAGAAAAGAAAAGAAAAAAACTGAGAAGGATGAAGTACAAGAGAAGGAAACACGTATCATAATCTGGGACCCAGTTAAATCAAAATTTTCGTTAAAATGTCTTCAATTAAAATAACATATTTACATTTAAAAAATAGAAAAAAAGAACATCGAGAGAGAGAGAGAGTCAAAAGAAACCACGCGCACAGAGAAAAATCAAAGAGAAGAAAAGAAAAGAAAGGGTCTTTCTTTTTTGTCTTCTTCTTCATCCTTTTTTTCCTCTCCCATTATCTTCGGCGAATCATCATGAATCTAGGGTTTTGTTTTCTCTCTTAACCCTAGATTTTTTTTCTTCGATCGACCTTGATTGATCATCCCTATTATCTCGTTTCTTTCAGCTCATCATCTGATTCATCGCGATTTCCATGGAGGTTAGGGTTTCCGTTTGAATTTCATTTCTGCCCGGATGCTATTCAATCGCATCCCGTTTATTTTTGTTTTGTTCTAATACAACGATATGAGCTTAGAATTTTTACTTGATTCGGCGCAACTGCATTTGATTCTTCTGAAAATGCCTTTGTTTTTTGGGGCCTCGAAGCCATTTTCGAATTATTAGGGTTTTGGTGTTGAATTGTTTCAATTTTGTCTCTTGATTCTCTCGTCTTCGCTTTGGAATTTTGATATCTGAGGATTGAATTTACAGGGAGCGGGAGATACGACGACGTCTGAGGGGCAACTGACTTCGGCAGCAGCTTTTGTTGAAGGGGGAATTCAAGATCCTTGTGATGACGCCTGTAGCATTTGTCTTGAAGCCTTCTGCGAAAGCGATCCATCAACTGTATGTACCAAATATTATTACTTATTTCATTTTAGTTACATTGATTCATTTTTATTTGTTTTGATTTCGCAGTTGACTAGTTGCAAGCATGAGTTTCATCTTCAATGCATTCTTGAGTGGTAAGCTTTTCGAAAACTTAACACCTCGTACACTTACCACAGTTTTTGAGCTATGTCATGGTAGATACTATCATTGAACATAAATATTCCAAAAAGCTTGTTCTTATAGAATGTGTGGTTTTTCAAGTCATCTTGTTCTTTATGTGGTGCGTGGGTAGAGAGTTTTGTCTTGGTTTTGAGAACTTAAGGGGAAGTGAGGAGATTCCAATTACAACTCCTCAAGGGGAGAGAAGACGAACTCTCAATAATCAATACCTCAAGTTTTGTATCCGTGTTTCTTCTTTGTGCCAAGCTTATCAGGTCCGTGGCATTTGTATTTTAAATTTACAGGTGTCAAAGGAGTTCACAGTGTCCAATGTGTTGGCAATCAATTAGTCTCAAAGACCCCACAAGGTTAATTTTGTCTCCTCGTAGTACGATTTAGTTTTTTTTTATTGGTAAATGGTAACATTACCACGAGGCATCCTCGATAGAGGTTTCAGTTATGTGTTTTCAATGTTTCCAGTCAGGAACTGCTTGAGGCTGTTGTACAGGAGAGGAATTTCCGCTTCACTCCATCTAGAAATGCCACCATATTTCGTCATCCAACTCTTGGTGATTTTGAATTACAACATGTATGTGACTCTTTTATTATCATTTTGAGTTGATTACATCTCTTTCCTAGTGAATTAACTGAGCGCTATCTTTGTACAAATCTATTTTAATGCAGCTCCCAGTGGGGGTGGATAATGCAGAGATTGAAGAGCGAATCATTCAGCACTTGGCTGCTGCTGCTGCTATGGGAAGAGCGAGACATGGGGCAAGAAGGGAAGGCCACAGAAGCAGGTCTTCAAGTCAAAGCCATCCACAGTTCATGGTGTTTTCTTCGCATCCTAATGCTTCTTCTCCTCCACCTCATCCCCCCATGCCTTCTTCTCCATCTCAGAGAGATGAGAGTGACACAGTCACAAACCTTCCTCTGTCTCCTCACAATGGTTTAGGGGAGGCTTCAAATCAGTTAAACCCACAGCCACAAACATCTCCTCATCCCCGCCAGGTTTCTCCCTCGGCATCTGATTCAAACAGCAGGTCTTCACCTGAATTCTCATCTTTTATCGTCTTTTGTTACGGTGTAGTCACATGCAGCCAATCTAAGCCTTCCTTTGCTTTACCATACGCAGGTCTGTTAATCAATCTTCCCCAAGTGATCAAGATAGAGCTGGACCATCAGAACTCCAATCATTTTCGGAATCACTAAAGTCTCGATTAAACGCTGTCTCAACGAGGTATCCTGGCTCATCTGGCTAACTTTGGCCTGTATATTAATTTTATCATTTCTAAATGATTTCCGATACACAATGTAGATACAAAGAATCGATATCAAAGAACACAAGGAACTGGAAAGATAGATTTTTTTCTCGCAACACGTCCATGGCAGATATTGGCTCTGAGGTTAAAAGAGAGGTCAGTGCCGGAATCGCCACTGTGTCCCGTATGATGGAACGTCTAGAAACAAGAGAAAACAGTAGACCCAGCACTGCATCTGTATCAGATGTCTCAGAAAATCACACTCCTGAATCAAACAATGAGCATAATAGATCAGAAGCGGGTGATGAACATTCTATGAATGAAAGAGATGATAAAGGTACATTTGCGACTAGTTCTGGTTCAAGCTAATAAGCCAGTGCCAGCGGCTTGTTGGCAGAGGTAAATTTTGACTCCTTGCTTTACTGATTTAGGTTGGCTTGTCGAGTGTTGTTCATCAATGGTTAGTCATTGTAGAATTCGGTTAGTTATTTCACCTGTCAACTAAGCTTTAGCCTATCTCATCAATTGCATTTCCCCCTTGACAAATTCTGCATCATCAGTGATTTTTGCATACTGATAGTTCATTATGTGCTCGCAAAAGATATTGTGGATGATTAAGGTCTATGCAAACCTGAAAATATTTTGGCCTGGAATGGTAGGAAACAGTTTGTTGTCTCACATTTGTCTTTTAGTGGAAAATCTAACTGTTTTTATTTTTCCAAAAAAACTAAAAGCAAAAACTCTACAAAATCCTTCATCCATTGTAACGCCTGTGTTTCTAAATGAATGCTAAGATCTTGTTCTGTTGTCTGTGTTTTGCAGAGACAGGGAGATGTTGTCCATTGTGAAATTCTGATAATACATATATACAGAGTCAGATGTTTCAAAAGTGTGGGAGCAGCATTGGAAGAAGGTTTATTGATAACGTAAAAGAGTTTTCTGATTCTCAATAAATAAAAAAGGTTCCTTATGACCTTAAGGAGGCCTTGAAACGCCTTCTTCTGTGTTATGTATGTTAAACAAACCAAAAAACTAAAAAAAAAAAAAAAGAAAAGAGTTAAGACTGTGGGTTTTGGTTATTTGGTTGGTCTGTTGTAAATTTCACAATGTGGTTCGCATTACGATTTCTATCAATATTACTTATGTATCTTCAAAAATTTGGCCTAGCAAACCCAACAAATTAATGTATCTATTCTAATGTGTGTTTATTATACTACTCAAAAAAATGGAAAAATTAATGGTGTTGAATAATGATGGTTTTTGTTTTTGTTTTAGTTTTGATTTTTGAAACTGCAAAATTTATTATCTCATCCAAAAGTTTTGAAGATTCTGTTTTTTTCTTAAAACTATTTTCGACCTTTTTATATTTGGCCTTTTGAGAGAAAAATTCAAGACACAGCTGTGGATTTTCTCAAATTTAAGCCAAGAGCTCTACAAAAATCTTCATCCATTGCGTTCATTGTCCATATTTTCTAAAACATTGTACTAGTTTTCATCATTAGTCAAAGAGCAAACACATTCTGAGTTCACAAGCAATACTAGAACCCGCTCTAAAAACTCTAGAAACATCATAAATTCATCTACTAATCCAGAAAGAAAATAACCTCGAAATCCTTCGTAAGCCAGACATGAACATTCCAGAAATAGACACTTCTCGGAAACAATTTGCCTGAAAACTGAGGCGATTGGCTTCTCATCTCTTTCTCTTGGCACCAGAGCCTCTTCCTGTAGCTTTCTTCTCAGTAGACGCATCGGCTGCTTTGCCTCTGCCCCTGCCTTTACCAGCTGCCTTTCTTGAACCAGAGCTTCCAGCTCCCTTCAAATCCAATTCAACTTGGATCCCTGCAACCCAATTATAGTTCGTTAAGACTTAGTGACGATGGTCAGCAAAATCCCCCTCCCAGAGAGAGATGTGGGGTAAAGATTTAGCCAATAAGTCGTCGTTCAGAGCCAAGATATATCAATTTTGGTTCTAGACTGACTGGCGTTTTGAAGGAAAAAATAACTTATCAAAAGAAGTAACAAGACCAACCTCTAGCATTCAGACTTTTTAGATTTGACTCTAGCTTTTCTCCATCGTTGGTTTCTTCTGGAATATCCAAAAAAAAAACAAGAGACACCCAGTTAGGATTTCATTTGGTCTACTTCCAAGTCCCATTAGATACCGAAGGTAATCTTGTAATGTCTTTTTGAGGCTCAGTCTTTGATTATACAGGCCCAGTTATCTAAAACCTACAAAAATAATTCGTTCACAAAGATGCACAGTACCTGAGTCTTCTTCAGCGTCTGATGCATTTTCTTCTTCATTATCTGCTAACGGCTCGCCATCTTCATCTCTCAAACTATCAACAGTTGGTTCCAGCATTGCAGCTATTCGCTTCTTAGGGGCCTTTTTCACTCCTGGAAGTTGCACCATGTCAGCAACACGTGCCATTCTGGTTTTATTCGTCTCATTATATTTTTTGGTCAAAGCTGCTTTAACTGGAGGTGGAACACCCTCCATCGGATTTTCACGTCCCTGATTTGTAAAGTTTGCAATACATTACTGAAGATTCATTGTCGCAGCTGTGGCAGTGATATCCCATGAGAAAGGAAATCGTGTATACCTTAAATTTTCCCAACTCCATAATAGTATCAAAGTCATCCTGGCTTATAGAGTAGGAGTTCATGAAATCAACAACTTCTGAAACAGCTTCATCCTGAGTAAATATTTTCACATATAAATATGATTAAGTAACAGATAACATAGAATATCTTATCATATTATAAAAACAAGAGTATAGTGAGGTTGCGAACAATAAACAGAGATTATTAAGTCAAACCTTAGGCAGTGTCTGAAGCGGGCTAGTCAAGCGATTCAGGAGAAGGGGGAGATAATCAACACGAAGAGTCTCCCTGTGGTCAATGTTGACGTTTGTCAGAAGATGGAATAAGAAAATATCACATAATATTGTTAAAAAGGAAAGGCAGTATGCACACAAAGTTGACTCTTCATAGACGGATGAAATATGAAGAAAAGCAAGCTCACAATTAAATACACAATGTCTAAAGACTTATCAAAGTAGTAAATCGCAGAGAAAAGGAAACATTTCACTAGCAGAAAGAAGTAACTCATAAAGTTAACTGTACAGGTGGAAACAACCTTCCAGAGCTGGATTCACGGGAAGCAAGGACATGAACATGCAGATCCTCCATTAACCGTCTATTTTTTCCCGCAGTAGAATTCTTGCCAAGCCACCCACCAAATCTATTGAAATTACGCTCTCCCTGCATTCAATAATTATGCATGGTTAATCTGAATCAGGATATTTTAGGCAGCTCCAGTGCAACAAAACAGAGAAACAGGCTCATACCATAACCATAAATATACGCTATAGTAATCATGCTCAAATATTACAACCTAGAAAATAACTGACTTTTACGAAACCCTATTTGTCAATATATGAGTTGTGCATTGCAGACCCAAAATCTTAAATGCAGAAAAATGCATCATGTGGAATATGGACATGCATCATCAGAAAAAGGAGGCACATTGAATGATAGCTAAAATTTCAGGTTACATCCATAGGGTGAAATACGCTTTACTGAAAGACCATTACCTGCTCAAATACCTCCCTTGATCCATGCAACAATGAAGCTCTATTCAAACAAAACAAGTACACGTCAGTTCCCAAGTATTAGAAAGCACATCATTTCCCTGAAATTCTACACAGGAGAACAGAAATCCATACAAAGACACAACAACACATATATACATGGCAGCATATGATTTACTAAACCTGATCTTCATCAAAGAGGACTTAGGTATAGAAAGAATAGAAACAATATGAAAACAATAGAGGGTAGACATGGCATATTAATTGGCAACACAAATTCAAACTTCATGTGGAGAGAATAAAATAGCACTTTTGGTAAAAAGGATCAATTTTATTCTCAAGAACTGGAAGCAACTTACGGGAGAATAGAAGATGCAACACAGCAAGACTGAGAGAGTTGCCATTGCCTATATCTTCGAATCTGTACGTTAATAATATCTCCATCCGCAATAGATTCAGCAGCACGAGCAAGTAACTCCATTCGTTTTGTCTCATCTTTACCGGTTGGCCTATAATTGAGATAGTTTTCCTGCCCAGATAAAAAAAGAAAATAAATAGTCTTTAAATTTAACGGTAAATGAGGTACAAATTTCAATATTCTATATGTTCTCATGTGGGAATACAAGTTTAAAAAATCACTAATGTCAGAGGTAGCAGGAAATTATTTAATTTTCCAAAAGATATAACAAAACAACCCCACAAGAATCCAAAAATATAGACCTGTATAAGTAAGGGAACCAAATCAGGATCACTCATGCTTAGGTCAATCCGTTCATCCATTCTCAGCTTCCCACCATTATAACCAAACAACCTGGAGAGAAATCATTTAAAAACAAACTTTTTACTACAAAACCAGGGAAAGAAAATTATTTATATAACAGCAACTATACGACTTAACTTCAGAAACTTTGGCAATGCCAAACACTTATAGAGCATTTATTATACACTACTATGTGCATCGATGATGAACTAAACTAAACGACTTGAGGTATTACTTGTCAACAGCTGTGAAAGGGGAAATATCTTCATCCTTCGCACTGCTTAGCAGGCGCTTCCTGATATCATCGTACTTGATGACTGACATGGACAGGCTCATATATTGGAGCTGATTTAGGGCCAATCGTATGTCACCATTCACTCTCTCAGCGAGTTCTTCCAGGGCAATCTGAAAAAAAAGGAAAGACATATGATGTTCAGGGGAGGTAGCACATAATGCCCACCATTATCTGAAAAATATGAAAGTATATGAGACTAAGCAGAAAAAGATGAAGAATTAGAATACAGGACGATTGGACACAGAGAACACAGGATTCAAGTTCTATTCTTAGTGTTTGATCCATTACAACTGGCATATGCTTTCCCAAGGGAATTCCACAAATTAGAATCAAAGAGATCAAGAAACGAAAAAGTAGGCTTTAAAAGGAAAAGAGTGTTGCATAACACATGTACTTTACACCAAATCTAATACTTCTATTCTCATTTGTTTAATTAGTAAATGGGGCCTGACATGAACCAGAATTTTCGCAAAGAAAATAGTCCCAAGCAGATATAAGTTATATGGAACTGGCTAGCATTGACTAACAGAAGCTAGTGTAAGTAAAAAAACTAAGTACAGAATTTTACTTCATTAATTTCAAGGCCTTCTGCCTTAGCAATATGCATCAGCCTTTTTGCCATCTGCAACAAAAGACAAGTTGGTTTCATAAGAGAACAGACATTTCTAATAATTCAACAGAGGATATACGGCCACTCAGATCCTCAATGCAACTGAAACTTCTTCGTTCTTTTCTTCTAATGAATATAGGAGCCTTTAGCAAAAGGTCAACTATTAAGCAGGTGTAAAACTTCAGATATTTCCACAAAAATCCTATCGTCTAAAAGTTGAATGGGGAACTTCTTGTCAACTGCTAGAAAAAGTATCTGATGCTAAAAAAATCGAAATAAGATAATGAAGAGCTCAAGGACTAATAATGGTACAATGCAAACATGCCAAAGAGACAACCATTGGTCCATTGCATGAAATCCTGTGCATAATCTTATCAAAAGAAAACGCAGAAAGGACAAAAACAATCATCTAAATCCAACCTGCTGTTTTGTAGGCTTCCGGAAATTGAGGGGAAGACAGTAGTTTACTAAACTCTTCAGTTTCTGACTGTATCGGTCATTACAAATGCAGATGATAGGAATCTTTGATATTTTAATGCTAGCAATAAGATCGGCAACACCTCCCCTGTCGCCTGCAGACATTCCATCTACTTCATCCATGATTAGAACAGTCTTCGGGTGCTTTGACCTGAAGATCAAATCTTCCACCAAGTCAGGAAAAAGTACAAGCATCTAGGACCATTTATCAACATTGGGGGGCAATAAAAGAAACACCAACAGACCTATCCAAGTTAGCGGCCATGGCTTCATTATTGACAAGTTCTTTTACAGTATTTGCATTGCTACCACCAATTCCTTTGGCGATATTTGAGTTCGCCTTTCCACGACTGTCACTAGCATTAACCTAAATACAAAGTAAAAAGTCTATCTTCCAAGTATGTGCAAGATATTGTATCACTAACCAATGAAATTGAAGAAATTATGATCTAACCTCAACTGCCTGGAAACCCAGCATCTTACTAACCAACTTTGCTGATGTTGTTTTTCCAATACCCGGTGTTCCGCTCAAAAGTATAGCCTTCTTGGCACCAGCATCATTCACTTTCTTCCCCTTTCCTTTACTTCCAGTACCTCCATATTGATCATGCCAGTGGGACAGCCAGTTGTGAAGCTGAGTAACCTGCAATCGATTTGATAAAGGATCCATCATTTTCATGTCGTTGAACAAAAAGCAACATACAGTAGTTTCAATCACATACCAATGACTGATTCCCAACAATCTCATTTGGAACCTTCGGTCTGTATTTTTCTGTCCATGGCAAGGAAGTCTCAATAACTTTCTTTTTTCCTTTCGCGGGGGGAACCTTGTTGGGCGAACTTTTTGCTAAAGGTTTTCCTAAAAATGATTGTCATCACTATTAACTGTAAGGATAACTGAGAAAAATTGGACACTGAGTAAATGGCTCAAGCGTTTACTGAAGCCAAAAGAGCAATGTCTGGAAACAGGTTAATAAATTTAAGACACAAATAGACAAAGTGCATGCTATACAAGAGTACAGTTCATACCTCTTGTCTCTTCTTTCTGAGGACTTGTCTTCGGTGGTGCACAGACTTTTTCAGTGCCTTTGTTAGTCCTTTCAGGTAGAGACTTTTGTACGGGTTTAGAGGACCGGATCATGTCAAATAGGCCATCCTCTGTAAGGAACTTAGTGCTGAACAGAATATTATAAGTTAGGATGCTAGAAGACCAAAAACACTTCAAAGTTTACTGTAATGATATGCAATTAATGAGCACACACCCCAGCTCTTTAGCTTTTTCAGATTTCCTTCCGCCAATATCTTCATCACACAAAAGGTAAGTCTGAAAACAAGAATTGTAACTTTATGCCATTACCTTTAATCCAACAAAAAGAAAAAGAAAATAGAAGGTAAGAAAAAAGACCGTTTTCTTGCTAACAGAGCCTGTAATACGACCACCATGCCGCTTTATAAGATCTTCTGCTTCTTCTCTTTCTAAACTGCAATGTCAAGAGGGTACAAGAAACTGTAAAATGAAATACAAACGTGGAAAAGGCATGAAGTGTGTAAAAATATAATACCTATCAAGTGTTCCACTAATTACAAATGTCAATCCAGCTAAGCAATCAGGGGTGCCTTCAGGAACTTCCTGAAAACAGAGACAGGTCAATACATTAAGACCCCACGTAATAGTCAAGATAAGATCAGAGATTCGATCAAGTAACAGACGAACCTTTTCTCCTTTATGCGGTGGGTCTTTCCTTTCACCAAAATTCATAAACCCACCTCGCCCTCCACCTCTACCTCTTCCACCAGTTGATGCCCCTGCTGCAGCTCTACCGCCACGGCCTCTTCCACCTGATTTCAGAGGAGTCTCCTTTTCTTGGGCATCTTCACAATCATCATCCTCATCTTTATCAACAGTTTTACTTGTGATTCCTCTACCTGACCCCGACTTTAGTTTTTTGCTGGGAGTGCTATCATGAGTCTTCCTTGAAATAGGTACATCAAAATCATCATCGTCATCATCAACCTTGGTAACCTTTCTTGGACGGGGCTTGCTTAAATCATCAGACTCAGTCTTAAGTTTCCACTTGGCAGGTATTTCTTCCACCTCTTTCTCATCTTTAACTTTTTTTTCTTTACCAAAATACTTGCTCGTTTTTCTTCTAGCAGCAGTTTCCAGGTCTTCACTAGCCTGCTCCAAGTGATGAACAGAAATAACACTTATTCCAGTAAACAATAAGTGTTACAAGTTTCATGCAACCTGACAAAATGCAATGCCAATGTCACAAAGAAAGAGCCGCTAACTTCCATCCAGCTAGCAATACCTACTCCACTGTTTTACTAAGATACACCACATACTATATACATAAGATAGTGCAGAAACCTCACCTGCTCTGATTTTATGGGTGCAGTCTCTGCAGCATGCTTCACAGCACCTGTCTTGGAAGATATCGATTTCGGAGCACTTCCATTTCCTTTTTCATGTGCTTTCATAAACCACTTCCTAATATCCGACTGCAATTCATGCTATCTTTATCAGCCTTCATACTTCATACCTCTAAAATTAGTACAAGGAAGAAAACGAAATTTCAACTCACCATTTGCCCGTCTCGAGACTTCGACTACAAAACAAAGAGTACAATGCTGCAGCAAAACCACAAAATTAGAAGTTGGAACTAACGAAGACTCGTGATCGGATGAACTTGAAAGCATGCATAAACCCTAGTAACAGTCGAGATCAACAGAATCCAGCAAAAAAAATTATCGAGGCAGAGGCTTCTAAATATTTAGGGTTATGTCAATTTTACAAAATCTAAAAAGAAAAATAGAACAAGAGAAACGAAACCGAACCCTTGCTTCTCCTCCGGCTCTTTTTCCGGCTAGAAGCGAGATTTAGGCGAAGAAGAAGAAGAAGAAACGGTCGCAGCGTCTACTACTAATGGCACACCTCTAATGTAAAAAGAGAAGTTTTCTGGAGAAGCTTTTTTAACTGAATCCCTCATTTCCTCGAAAACTTATGATAAAGGCTTTATAGTTTATAAAATTAATATTTAACCCAAAGTTTATCTGGCTAACTAAAAGAGCTTGGCTTGGTATCATAATGTCAACATTTCAGAACTATCGTCGGGAGCATCGGGTTTTGTTATGCGGTGTGCAATTTGGAGGTTCAGCCAAAAGATGTTTACCCACACACACAGTTCGCATTAGAGCGAGATCGAATTTGGAGATGGAACATAATGGAGTTAATAATCTGTTAGCAAGTAAGGCTTGTTTACGGAAAGTATCGTCAAATTCGATTCTTTTTATGTATTTTTCGGTGCATATATATATGCTTATGTAATAATTTGTTCTTCGAATGTTCTAACTTTGTAATCTCGATTTGATATCAATGAATTTAGCAATTGGTGTGGTATAAGTATAACAATTGACTTTGTTAGCTCGCGGGACGCGGAGTATAAGAAATACGAAAGAGGAATGAGTTTTGATTGAAAAAATTAATTTCGTCTACCGATGTTAACCGAATCAAATTTCGGTTCGGATTGAGTTTGACACTTAATTTATTGGTTCGTAATAACTTTTGGACATTGATTTGATGCCACCGCTAACATTTGTTTGTGCTAAGTGATTGATTGCCTTTGATTTAATACACACCTAGCTGTTTTGGGAATTTGCTAAATCTAGAAACCCGGTTAAGTGGTTTACGTGTAGGTGAAGCAATCAGAGGTCATAGACAGCAACAAAGTTCATCAACACACTCCCCATCCAAAGCTTCCCATCTCTTTCTTCCACTTCACTCACCGATCTCACAAATTTCCCTTCACTATCTTCCAAAACCTGCATAAGCTTCCCTTCAGGGCTATACTTAACCACCAATCCATGCGGCCGCAACCCGATCTGGAACGAGTAGTGTGTTCTTGCAGTGATTGGGAGTCTCAATATGAACATCCTCAGCTTAGGATATCTTGCCATTAAGTATGAGTAGTAGTTGCGCCTGCAATGAAGCGCCACCCAAAATTCACCGTTTTGATTTGTCCTTACGTTATCAGGATGCCCTGGTAATATCGCAAACACATCTGTCGTTCCAGCTTTCTCGCCTTTTAACCAGTATCTTCGTAGTCTGCATTCAAACAAAAGACGATTCTTTAGTTGTAATGGATCGACATACTCTTTAAAGGTACTGACCCTTCAATGCTACAAAAAAAAAAAATGAATCATGTGATGCATACACACAAAATGTTTTCAATTCTCATAAAACAATCAGTTACAAGGGCTTATCCTATTACTTTTTCTACTAGTGAGGCAATTGATTCAAGCTTCAAGATTAAGCCCATCTACAGATATTGATCACAACATCAAGATAAGATTGACTACAACTACTCACCTTCCAATATCTCCTTCGCAGAATACAAAGAAAGAACCTTCTTTGCTGATAGACACACCATTCGGAAACTGAACATTTGAGACTAGAACAACAGCTTTCTTAGCTATTGGATCATACTTTAGAACTCTCCCAGTGTTGTCTCCAGAGAAGACGAGCTGCAAGAAATGCCTGAAATAGATCACAGTTTAAAAAATCAGAACTTCTCGAGATACACCACACGCACCAACATAACAAAATCATGTCACATTAGAAACAGACCTCCTCTGGTAATTGATGCTGCTATCTGTAAAGTAAACAGTTCCATCATCATCAACGTCAAGGTCATTAGTAAACCCCAATGGCACACCCTCAGCTTCAGTTACAAGCGGAATTGCTAGGCCACCTTCAGGACCTACTTTCAAAAGTCCCATATACGCATCAGCGATGTACAAATCTCCTGTTCTCTTATTGAAACGAAGACCCAAAGGGCGTCCACAGATATGTTCATTCCTCAAGTAACTCAAAACAGAAAGCTTCGGATCACAAATCTCCGATCGATTACTCGAAGTGTAAGCAAAATCAGTCCATTTCTCTCCATTCCAAAACAAAACCCTACCATCAGCAACACCTGTATACGGACCACGTCCGAGTGGATCAAACGCGATGCTCTCGGGACCTTGGACTTGGTTTAAAAACAGAATCTTTGATTTCTGAAGTGAATTCTGTGAATCTCTCTCCCATGGAACTTCATCGGGACGTGGAGAGACAACCTCGTGAGTGATGAAATTGGGGAAATCGGAGATGGCGCAGTAGTTGAAAGGGTCAATGCTGCAGTAGAGTGCGAGGGAGAGGGAGAGAAAGAGAAGAGTGATGGTTCTAGCAGATAAGAACAAAGCCATGATTGTGGCTTTGTTGAGGTAGAGAGAAGATTAGGGTTTAAAAGGGGAAGAAGATGAAGGGTAGGTGGATCCATTGGGTGGTTGAGCAATGCCAAGAGAGCTCTCACTTCACATCCTCACCGTTTAGTTAATTCGGTAGCTACAGAGCTTTACTTATTAGAAAATAGAATTCGTAGCCACCAAAGTATCCACTTGAATTCTGATAATGACACAATCACAACATTGCCTAAATCATTAGACTATTATGGCGGCTCTGATTAGAGACAGAAACGAAAATTACTAGACTATGCCTCTAAATAGAGATATGCGGCACGGGGCGAATTTGGATTTGGGTGCAGGACGCACAAAACTATCCATGTTACACTCAATTTTGATTTAATACCATGCTTCTTAATCCGGGAAATCCAAAAGCAATGTCTATCAAAGTAGTGAAGATTCTAAAAAGTTTTGGAAAGAAAAAAAAAAAAAGACATTGCAATAAGAAAAGAATCAGTTAAATAGATGTAACTTTAATCTTCTTGGTCTAGAGCCAAAACTGACGCACAATAACTAAACAACAATTTAGAACATAATCCCACAAAAGGGCTTTGTTCAAATGCATTTCTCTATTCTTCTATTCTAATTAATTATGGTTAATGAAATAATCAGACACCAATTTTGTAAAAATTAAATGAATCCTCCCGCACTTTTTTGCTCTTCTCTGTCGTCCTGTAAAATAAGTCTCACCACATAGCTGCTTTGATCTTTGATCTTGTAGTGAATGAGAATCAAGCTAATGATGTTTTAAATAAGCCTCCAATTACAGTGGGCAAAACTGTAACTACCTCTTTCTTGTCTTTTCCGCTTCAGGTTCTTTAGTCTACAAGGCGTTTATAGAACAGCACGTAAGCAGCCGAGGTCTTGATCTTTTCTTGACTGATTGGGTGGACATGGCTATCATCAAAGTCATACCATCGATCACCTCCATGCTGTAAAAGAAGAAGAAAATGAATGTAACTAGCATCCTTGTGAAGTCAACAACTACAACTCTATGAATCTGGATACCAGCAGTTTTAACCATGATATATCCCGGTTAGTGACATCTGGATTATGGGTAATTCAACTTCTTACAGTTTTCTAATATCCTACTCTACAAGGGTTCCACAGTTTTGCAACACAAACACTTTAAATAGATGAAACCGCTGAGACAAGAGATATAAGAAGATAATTACAAATGTCTTTTCACTTACGTGAACATATGCAGTGTAATGACCACCTCCCATGCTCCCATAGTGATTGCTAATCGCATACAGCATGTAGCGATAAGTTGTCTGACCATTCTTGTAGGAGATGTAGCTTGATAGATCAAGATCATCTAGCGGGAAGTCCACATACGCCTCAAGCTTGTTCTTCATAAACCGGCTATAAGAAAACCTCTTCAGGTGAATAACCAGGATCTCTGGCAACCTCCAGAGATCTAACTTTTTAATGGCTTGCCGGTGCTCTTTGCAGCCAGGACAATACCTAAAACAATTTTGACTCATGTCAGCTACCAACAATCAGAGTAATCTGACAAATTAGTAAAAGAGCAAGTCTGGCGCACAAAAAGATTGACAAAATTCGAGATAAATCCAAAGATGATGACGACGTGAGGAAAATATAGCATAATACGATGCTACATGCCCACAAAAATTTCGAGACAACAATACGAATCACATGACTTAATCTAAGTCGATTTTCAACTGCCTATAAGCACGATTGTCAAAAGATAAAATTTCACATCTCAACTCACCACATGTCATCAGGACCAAGAGGCTCCTCCGTCAAGAATGCTTCAAGGCACTTGTAAAGCGAAACGGATTCTTGGGGTCTCTTAGTTCCAAATTTGCAAACCTCAGGTAAGGAGCTCAGAAGACAAGTATCATAAACGTCAAGCTCTTTTACTGGCCAACGTGCAAGCACATTCACCCGCTTGGATTTATTTACAGGCTTTTCTTTCAATATTTCAGATTCTATTGAGTTTCCTCTATCGTCGCTTAGGTAAAGCCTCAACACAGGATCTGGAAGAGATTCAGCAGTCTCCTTCACATCAGTGGAATTTGTATCCTCAAATGAAGTACCATCGGTATCTGCTTTATCAGTGGCTTCTTCTTCAGTTGGATTATCAAGATTCTCTGTGAAGAATTCAGTAGGCATCTTAAATGAACTAAGCAGCTTCAGGTACAGGTTCTCGACATCAGATCCATTCTCGACATCACAAAGCCTTGAGACCAAGGGGATTCCAAATGCCTTCCAATTTGGGCTAGATTTCCCAGATATAAACTGCCTGAAAAACATTTAAACAGTTAAATATTTGGTACCCACCAGACATAAATTTCATGCATGACACTACTGAACAGTGGTTAAACTGCACTGCCATTTATTAGTTGAACAATATCATGATAGATATACATTAATAAAGAAAAGAGCTATAATTATTGATCGTCGAGGTAAGTGCATGTAATGATTTTTAAATTTATGTTGTTGCCAACATAAGTAAACAGACAATGTCCAAAATCACCAGTCAAAGAAAACGGGGTTAGGGGCACTTTGCATTGATAAGAACCTTAATTAGCATTTGAATACTATGCAAACTTACTCTTCCAGCTTCTGATGCATATACACAATCAAAGGAGAATTGTTTGCATCTTTCTTTAACCGGTACACGACAAGTTTGTCACCATCTCTGATCAAGGTTAATGAATCAGTAGGCTCCTCCAGGAAGCGAATAATCCGATTGTTGTATACCTATACAAGTGAATACCAAATGAAGAGAAATTCCATTGTCTGTGTTACCAAATGCTCCACGCCTCCACTTAAGCACCAGAATGAGATTCATAGCAACAAATATAGCATATACATTATAGAAATATACCTCAGTAACCAGTAAAGTCTCATCCTCTGGTAAAGAGCAGGCAGTGACAAGAGCCTTATGAAGATCTTCAAATTTTCCGAACTTAGGAACGTTGACAGTCAGTGGAATAGGCAGACTACTCCCATCGGCACTCATGACTGTTAAATCCATCGTTCGCATTGATGTGCATGGCAAAGGTAGCGATAGGTACATGAACGGATCAAACATAACAGAAACCTTTTTGCAAATAGGACAAACTAATGTTGATTTGTATTGGCCCTGCAACCAGAAATGCATATAAATGTCTTAGTGGTCGACATTATTAGGATCTTTTCTTAGCAAATGCACTAAACCAATGAAGATGAGAGTATCCAGGATGTTAAAAGTTCATAACATAGTCAGATGGTTAAAGTGCAAAGATTATCATATCAAACGAAAAGCAACTCTTAACACAAAAAGTGTACATAGAACAATCTAATAACTTGACGTAGTTATTCGACAGGTTAATATCTTCCTTAAAACAAAGAAAATATTATGTGCACAGAACTCAAATTCAGAAGATAAAACTGCACTGACTAATCTGATGGAAGAAATTAAAACATGTTCAGCTTAGATCAAAATGATACGTAGAACCTACGAATTGGATACCAGAATACTATACAGCTTGAGCCATCCAACATTTTTTGAGTAGAGGTCAAACTAAAGTTTCCTAATGTGCAAACCCAATCCTTAGAGTGGTTGTCGGCAGAGGTATATAAACAATTTAGGAACCTGAAGATATTTACTTGGCACACATCAACAATTATTGAATCATTGCGAGCCACATGATTTCGCCAATATTCATCAGCCACTTCTGTGTCTGGACGGCCATCTCCATCTTTTGCTTCCACGTAAGGCTTGTTCCTTACACGGTTTAAGTCCTCGTGGAGTCCATCCAGCAAGAAAGCTAGAAGTTCCTGCAACCAAATCAAGAAACCTCAAAAACATGAATGGAATATGCCAATATGCGGTCTTTAATGCCGAGAGACAGGAAGAAACATCAGGAACGCTCACTTAATTCAGAACATATAAACTGAAGTGTTTTCCCTGACCTGCGAATCATGCTGATTAAAGCCACTAAACTGAGGAGCAAAGCGAGCAAGTTTTGCTTTGAACGTCCTTGGGGCCACTGTTGATGCACCTGGCGCCCACAGACTCCTTAGCAAATCACCAAAAGCTAAGGCGATCTCACCCTGCCAGAAGAAAATTTGATCGGTGAGGCTAACCAAGAAGCAAGAGAATATATTACTTAGCCACGGCAGATAAAATGTATCTATACAGCAAGACATAGTTTGGCATACTCTCATTCCCAATGGGTTGTCAAGATTTATTTCTTTACTATACTCTCCAAGAAAGAAGTCGACAAGCTTTGGTGTGTGAGCCAAGCATTGAAGGGAACTGTTCATGAAACAAGTATTTCCTAGATTCTGCAAGCCTGTCAACCCCAAAGTTCCAGCTTCTCCAGCTTTTCCCAAAAAGCTTAAAGAATTACTCCGTCCAAATCTGAACACTGTGCCACCATTAATGCCATTGGTAATCCCATTGGTTTGCTGGGTGGAACCATCTTCCTTTTTTGATTCCTTCAATTTAATGGAGTCTGATAATCCATAAATCTGAAGCTCTAGGAGCATCTGTTGGACCAAAAGTAATGATGAATAAGAATCGGCATCAAAGAAATAAGGAAAAAAAAAGAAAACGAAAACGGAAGGCAAGTCTGAAATAAGGCGAAGGCAGTTTCATTGTAACATACTAGGATGCAATTTCCGCAATCACTCAAAAAGCATTACACTTACTTCCTGATCTGCTTGTTGTTGACAATCTTTGGAATTGCTCACATCACTTTCGAAAAACAAGGTTGTTTGGCCAGAAATGTCCCAAATACGCAACTACAGAATCAAAAGCAGCCGCATCATTTGTAATTGCATGAATAAATATCAGAGATACCGCATGTACCATATAGTATGCATAAACTGACATGCATATCATGTACATAGTAGATAAAAGATCATGCATGGAACACTTTACCTGCTCAGAATCCAGACTGAATATCTTGCATGCTCTTCTGAAGCATTCAACTGAATTGTCCTGCATGAGAGAAAACATAAGATTTGGAACCAGAAACAACAACAACTGAGAAGCTAAGCAAAAATTCTGCAGATAAGAAGAACAAGAAACTAAGTAGTTTCTAATATGGTTCAAGCTTGACTCTTCATTGAAGATGATAACAATGGTATTGAATAAGTGAAACATGTAGAAGAACTGTACAGGACATATTGGCCCATTGTAAACAAGACGTTTCAGGATGGATAGCAACATTCTAGCAGGAAATTCTAATAACCATAATAGTTTCTCATTTCAACTATTTCCTTCTCAAGTTTCATGTGAACAAGAGTGGCAGAACTACAGACCTATAGTTATGTAATGTTTTGTCTGGTAGGGTATTTTTATTATGAAACATTAGTTCTAAGGAAACCAAGTCCCAGGGAAAAAGAATCCAGTTTAGGTTCCTAATCATCTTATAAAAGGAAAGTCGACCACTCCACTTCTATAGCAGCAAGAAAAAGTGGCACCATCAAGGCACTTGATCAGCCAATTAAAAAAAGGCTGTAAGTTTGCAGACACCTTTTTGCAAATTTTAACCGCCAATGAATTGGTTTCCTGCAAAACGGAGAGCCTGAGTTGTACTGGATAAACATCACCTCTGTCAACTCCTCCAGCCGAGAAACTTTTTACGCCTCTCTCAGTATTTTTATCATCATGATGCCTGGGAACAAAGATTAGGGAAATCACCCTCGCTTTTTAGAAGGCTTAGTGTATAGAAAACCCAAGCATATTTACAAAGGGTACCAACTATATTACAAATGATTAGAAATCCTGCATTATAACAATAACCTTTATTAAAATTTATACTTTTCTCCTATGATTAAACTTTATACTTATTTTCTCACACCTCTGAATACAAACTTCTAATATAGGATTTAAACAGGCAACATGTCCAAAATATAGGCAAATTCTACTTAGCGTCACATTTCCCAAATCGTTCCTAATTTACCTCAACCTCCAAAGAATGAACAGATACAGTAAATAAGAAAAATTCCATAGAAGAAACAGTTGATCAGATACTGAGATAGATCAAATTTCCAGTTCAATTGGATGTAACACTAAAATGACAAGGATAGTGACAGATTTACCCACGTCATTCTAGAAGGAACGATCAGATATGTACAGAGAAAACAACACTTACCATTTTAGTGCCTGCAGCCACATATCACTTGAGACCAAAGCAAAGTCCCTGCCTGAGACGCTTGCTTCTCCCGTTTCACCATTCTGTAACGCATCTCCTTCTCTCCTCAGATCGAACAAAATATCGGAGTTAAAGATGTTATTTATCAACTTCATTGGGCCTCCATAAGACGACCCAGTTGTTGCTGTATACAAGATCTCTCTTTTTTCAACTAATTCAGAAGGCATTGAATCTTGGGCATCTTTCCACCACCTGAAATTCAAGGTTGAATATCGCCTTGCTTAACTGAATGTTTTCCTAATAACATTGGAGAGTACTTATATAATTCTGAAATGAATGAGAATCGTATTCGATCAATCTTTGATTGACTCCCATACTAGTCTACCATTAGCTCAACTATCAATCAGCATTAGGGGCTGCACCTAAGAGCTAAAGGAAAGGAAAAAAAGAGAAAGAAAAGGGCTCCTAGCGATTGTTCACGAAACAAATCAGGACAATCTATACCTATTTCAATCAATACTAAAACCTAAAAATATATAGCCTCTTAGGCTTGAGAGAAAGTAAGCAAGAGAGAAAATGACAATGTCTTTGACATAAAGTGATTACGCAACTGGCATTGTCTTTAAAATCTGATTGTTGAGCACTACATAAAACAATATCAAAGCAAATCTCGCCACATAAATTCATATAGTGAATCCAAATCACATTCATTCGATTCTTCCGCAAGATGTGGAAACAATACATCGCAAATAAGCTGAAACAAGGATCGGGTTAACAAAATCCATCCCTATGCATCCGAAAAGGATCCGTAAGTTGTAGAATCCCTAGATCAAATCAATTATTAAACTCCCACAAGATTCAAATCCAACCCATTCGAATCAAACTCACTCTGGATGCGATTCAGATTCGCCGAATATTCCGCAATCAAAAGGAACGACATGAAATAAAACGATACGATAGAGCTAGAGAGAGATAGAAAGAGAGGCGGAGGAGAGGAGATACCTCAAGGGGACGAAGTAGACTCTCTGCTCGCCATTGAACGAATCGATCCGCTGAGATGAATCGGGAGATTCCTCGGACGATGTCCCGTTCATTGTTCCTCCGCACAGAATTGCCAAAAGAGCAAGATTCGCAGATGATTTTTTTCAGACAATCAGCATCTACAACGCCAGGGCCAAAGACAAGTAGACAACACACAAAAAAAAAAAAGGAGAGATTTTTTTTTTTTTTTGGGAAGTATTGTTCCTTGTGGAGATGATATAGGGAAAGGAGGGAAATTTATAAGATAATTATTATTGTCACAATTTGTTTTTGTAAATAAGCGTTTTTAACTTTTTTTGTCAATAATATATCATTTATACGACCTTCTGTAGTGACAACAAATTTATGTTTTTTTCACGTATTTCAGATATATTTATACATCCTAATTTTACCCTGTTTTCTGAATTTTTCTTTATACAAATATGTTTTTACTGTATAACACAAAAATATTTTATAAAATATATTGGCTTTATTAGTCGTCTAAGCTTTCCATTGAATTTATATTTTAAAGATGTTTAAAGTGGTCGATATAACAAAAAGTACTAAACTACATAAAGGTTTATTTGCAAATTGGCTGATAAATTATTAATCCTCCATAATCTCGAATTCTAATTTTTTTTATTTGGAAAGTACATCAGTACAGTAATTATTTAAACTGTTCAAACAAGAATTCTAAAATGCCCTCGTCAGGATTAAAAAAAGGAACCCTGATTTCATTTCCAAATTGATAGTCTGAAAAGCTTAAGTTATCTATAAAGCCAAAAAAGTGGGAGTGAATCCCCTAAAACACAATATGTTCAATATCACATCAGTAGAACCGTGAGGCAGTGTCGTAGACGGTCCCACCAGGGTACTGACCCCTAGACTCGAATCCGTGATCTCTGTTTCCGCCCTGAAACCTAGCTCTCTCTCCGTATCCTTCAAACCGTTCTGAACCATAGGATCTGGATGGTCCATCCGCCACAGCTGCTGGATCTTGAGCATTGCCAATGTAACCTTGGGGATGACCAGATGGCATTAGATTGGCCCGACCAACCGCGATTGGATGGTACTGATCAATCATCCCCATGGCTTGCTGCTTGTATTGTTGCTGTCTGGCTTGTGATTCTTTCCTCATGATCTCTTCCCTCTTACCTGTGTGTCGTGCTCTAAGTGTAGCTAACTGTTCTTCGTACCGAGTATTAATGGACTTTATTTTCTGTATACAGATTTCAGATCAAGTAATTAGAACCCAAACTACAGTATTTCAGTAGCAGAACTTTCCAATTTGTTGCTAACCTCTCGATGTCTGGCAATCTCTGCATCCTCTGCTTCGATTTGATCTTTTGCTAGTCTTGTTATATCATCCATGAACTTCTGTTCCAGACCTTCAAAGGTCTGAATCCCACGGTTATTATCATAACCAGTCTTGGGGTTTTCTTGGTGTTGTGGTTGAGCTCTGGGATCACTGCCTTGCTTCTCCATTCCTGGCTTTGGATCCATTTGGCCACGGTAATACGTCCTTGATGAATCAACACCTTGTTGTCCTGTGTCAACAGAACACTGTAATCAAGAGATAAGACATAAAGCTCGAGAGATGCTCGATGCAGGATCTACATAAGGAATCATTTTCATTTTCATCTTTCCTCTTACGATTTCCGTAAATATCTCAACCAGAACTAATACTCCTCTCATCCCATGTAAAATGTCATTTGGAACACTCACCAACTATAGGAACAACTGTTGGTTATAATAGAGGACGCTAAGTCATATATGAGTATGAGCATTACTTGAATTTACCAAGACTTCTGAGTAATAGTATCATTGCCTATTAGACCTAAGGAACAAACCCATCACATGATGATTGCTCTTCTTTATAAAGCTAAGACACAAAGACCTGACTATGAATACACCACCGACACAGTAAGTAAGACTTACCTTCATTGTAAACGGCAGTTGCCATTGGTCTTGACATATTTGGGCCATCTCTTTCCCATCTCCATTGACCCTCTGCTTGTGAATCTGAAATTGGTTGGTCCCTCTCAGGCGTGAATGCCTCTAATTGACCTTGGAAATCAGAATGGGCGTCCTGTATCTGTCCAGCTCCATATGCACTGGCAGGTGAGTCCGCAAAGTTTCCGTGTCTTCTCATTTTTACTCCTTAAATCTGAACTACAAAGTTGACAACTCAGAATGAAATTCAGGTACGTTTCATGACAGGCATAACACAGATGCAATCTCTGATACCAACTAAGAAGTAAGGACATGAACATATTAAACCGCAGAGAAACACAATCTAAAATATAGCCACCATTCAGCTATAGCTTTAACCTAATGTACCAATTCAAAATGGATTATAGATACTGTACAGCATCGATTTTTTGGAACCAGTCATGACAGAGACGCCAATCGTTATAAGCATGACAATGCCCCACAAAGCTAAGTAACAACCACAAAGGGCCTCCCACGATATGAAACCAAACAATCCCACATCATTCATACATGAAAAGCCACACTCTTGTTATAAACTCTCTCACTGCTTCAAAAATATCAAGCAACCCAAATTGGCAATAGATACTAGCTCCTAATGCCTACAGTTAACTTAGAGCTATAATAGGAACCCAATTCGACGCAAAGTGAAGCAATATAAAACAAGTTTAGCAACTACAAAGGAAATGTAGAGGCAAACAAAACGATTTTTCAAAATTAAGATCTTCACGACTCAACAATCTTGAATTCTTCTTTTATAAAGAACAATATCAAATTCTTCTCTCACAGTTATCAGTCGCAAGGATTCCGTATTCCGATATCAGCTTCAGATGAACAATTTCTCAGAGACATTACAATAATCACTTGGCGGGCATAATCGGAAACGAAAAAATGAATCTTTCAAGAAAAAGAAAAAAAACATCGATCCGATCTCCTAAGAGTTCAAAAGTCAAGAAAAATGATAATCAGAAATCACAGAGAACCCCAGAGAGGAGAAAATAAGTGGGAGAAGTGGAACGATGAAATCTGAGAGTTTAACAACGTACCCGAAGCCACTGAAGCGGAAGAAGAAGATGACGCAGAAGGCCGATGAAAGCCGAGGAAGAAGCGATGTAAAATTTCATTTAATTTTGTGAAATCTGGGTCTCTAATTGGGCCTCCGGGTCGGATATGTGCCATGTATAATCGGTATTTAGAGAGCGCGTGAAAGTCTTCTACACGCGCTCACGCGTCGGAGAAACAAACAAGAGACGATGAAGTTCTGAGTTTTTCATCAAACAAATATATCTAGTATCTACAAAAAAAAAACTACTTTCTAGAACAAAACTTGAAATTAGCTTAAGATTTTTTGAAAAGAAAATCAAATTTTTAGACTTATTTTAGTTTATTTATGAAAAAATTGTTAAGTTAAACTAAAAAGGAATAAACTTAAAATGAAAATTAGCAAATTTGTAAATAGACTTGACGGATAACTAACCAAACGCTAAAAAAAAAAAAAGATAAAACAAAATTTTACTTATACTTTCTTAAAACCTAAAATTTTACTATTTTAGTTATACTAGTAAAATAGAAAACATATCTAAACTATTGTTATGTATATAAATTGCATGTACCTACAATTTATGTTTTACAAGAAAACAAATAGAAGAGAAACAACTTTGGTTTGGTTCCCCGTGTCCATTATTCAGACAAATATCTACGTTTTGCATACACACGTTTCATTATGGATTGTCCTAAAAAGTCGTTTTTGTTGATGCTCTCGTGTATTGCATTTCTGTTCAACGACAACAATGGTGGCTTTGTAGACGCATCAACAAACGCTGGCTTGAACTACGGCCTCCTCGGAGACAACCTCCCACCTCCGTCTGAAGTTATTAACCTCTAAGTCTTTAAATATTACCAACATTCGGATATTTGACACGAATACGGATGTTCTTAACGCCTTTCGAGGGAACCGCGATATTGGAGTTATGGTAGGCGTGAAGAACCAAGACTTAGAGGCTCTTTCGGTCAGCGAAGATGCTGTAAACACCTGGTTCGTGACCAACATTGAGCCTTACTTAGCTGACGTCAACATCACGTTCATTACTGTTGGGAATGAAGTCATCCCCGGAGATGTCGGCTCTTACGTGCTACCCTTCATGCAGTCTCTCACCAACGTCGTCAAGTCCAGGAGTCTCCCGATCTTGATTAGCACCACAGTGGCTATGACCAACCTTGGCCAGTCGTATCCACCTTCCGCCGGAGAATTCACTCCTCAAGCGCGTGAACAACTTACCCCGGTGCTGAAGTTTTTGTCTCAAACAAGTACGCCTATCCTCGTCAACATCTACCCCTACTTCGCTTATGCTGCTGATCCTGTTAACATCCAGCTTGATTATGCCATCTTCAATACCGATGCGGTCGTGGTCCAAGACGGTCCACTAGGTTATTCAAACATGTTTGATGTGATATTTGATGCGTTCGTATGGGCAATGGAGAAAGAGGGCGTGAAAGATTTACCGATGGTGGTAACAGAGACCGGATGGCCGTCCGCTGGTAACGGAAACTTGACAACGCCGAATCTCGCATCTATATACAACGGAAATTTTGTAAAACATGTTGAAAGCGGTAAAGGGACGCCGAAGAGGCCAAATAGTGGCATTAATGGATTTCTATCTGCAACGTTTAATGAGAATCAGAAACCAACTGGAACAGAACAAAATTTTGGGTTATACTATACAACTGATATGAAGCCCATCTACAAGTTGTTTTGATTTTAGATTCTCGAATCGTAGACTATCCCAAATCATTAATAAATGATGGTCTAATAGTTGTAATGATATTTTTAACTTTTTCCAATCTTTTGGGCAGTTCACTAGATTCAAAATTTACATTTTCATCTTGTTAAATTTACATGGTTTAATCATTTTATGGCCACTTGATTAATTATCTATAAGAAAGAAAAAACCATTTAGTACGAAGTCGTTTTATTTATTGAGTTGTGATAGGATGGACATGGTACATGGTACAAGCAGTGGCAAACGACTACATGGTACAAACTTCAAAGACATGAAGATATATGCTTAAGAAGGTGCGTGGAAGAGTGGATTAGGGAGCTTGAAAGCCCTCCCTGGAGTGTCCTCAACCAAATCAGTCCATTGGTCTCCAATATTCCCAATGATGTTGTATCCAATCCTCACTAGGTTCTTCCTCACCTTTGACTTGTACTTCACTTGCTGCATGTTCGAACCTGTTGGCCTGCATTTCCATATATATTCCTCGATTTGATCACATATGATACTTATTGTATATGATTAAGCGACATGATTCTTACTTGAATAATACATGCTTCCAGTAGGTGAAGTCAGCAGCATTGAGATTCTTTAGAGTAGCTTCCTCCAAATTTTTCCATCTCTCAGTGAGTAAGATTGGTTCAATCCCTAGTGTTAAGAGGTTTTTATATAGATGCAACGTCTCCGGCAGCACGGTAGCTTCTCCGAGACCTGCCCACTTCCAGTACGCCCCCTTGGGGTATTTCTCTGTCCTAAGAAATCCAAAAACAAAATAGAAGTTGGTTTTTGAAAGAAAAAAAAAAAGATGTAGGTTATTCAAACTATTTAGAGTTGTAAAAATGAATACAATAAAACCGAAATGTGTCTTTTAATATATTGACCTCTAAATATTTTCAAAATATATGATGATGATATTTTGAATGCATTGGAGGTGGTACAGGTAGAACTAATTATATGCATATACCCGTATCCATATTTGGCGTAAAAGGGAACACTAGAGGAGGGTGTCATCAAGATCAAAGATCCAAACATTGACGGTATCGTTCTTTAGGGCAAGTCCTTTGGCGTAGAAATAAGCTTCTTTGCACACCGTTTTGGAGTCCCATTGGTACTGTTTGGAAGTACTGGTCAAGTAGTCTTCAACATAGTCTTTGCAATTTACGGGTACCTTGTCGAAGTTTACGATGTTATCGGTCTCAAGAGCAAGGTGCCAGCTTCTGCAGTTGGGGTATCTGATAGAAAGTCGATCTTTCTCTACGAGTTCGGCTTCGTTCTCAAAGATGTTGTTCGAAGTGAGGAGTTCGATGAGCCTAGGCACGGAAACCGAAGGCCGGGCGTGGGAGACTGTTGCAGCCAAGAGGATGAGAAGGAGAAGTGAGAGGATTTTCATTTTTTTTTTTGTATGGTTTATTGTTTAGTTTGTGATGTTATTTATGTGATGCAAAGGGTCGTATTTATAGTGAAGTGAGGTTAGTTTACTGTATGGTTTTTTATTGGATACTATGGGCAATGATGAGATAAGTGTACATGTATGGCTTCGAGTGATGCAAATCCTAGCTGGTCCCATTATGTTTATAACCGACGAGATATTTCAGTTACACACTCGTTTTTTAGCACGTTGTGGCCATGCTAAATTAGAATTCGGCGTTTTCTTGTTTTATTTTTATTATTACCGTAGGCTTTTATGCTTGTGAATTTTGAATCATAGTTTTGGTTTACACTGTTCCACATTACTAGAAAACTGTTTCTGCCTATGATTACTTCAGTATAACTTGTGTTTGCGGGAATAATATCTTTTGTAATTGGCAAATATATATAACAATGAAAAACTTGGTATTGAAAAACTAAGCGCTGAAGTAATTTCAATATTATTAAACGATTTTACTTTTTATTTAACTGTCATTAGATCAGATCAATATTTTTTCTTCGTAATATTTTATGTGAACTTTAAGAAATAAAGATTAGAGTTTAGTATATCGGTTAAGGAATTATTTTTGTTAAGGCGTCATGTGATATATAAGTTAGGTACTAACATAAAAATGATATGTTATTTAGGCAATACTTTACATCATTGATATTTTTATAATTACATATTATTTTTGTTACATTTTTTAATTATCTCATCCACTTTAACTTTGATACTTTTATACTTTTTTTTTGTTAAAGTTACTTTCTTGTAAGATTATTTATTTCTTGTGTGCTGATAACCAACTTATTCTATAACAACGAGTGAAAACTTATTATATATAATTAAGTGTCTCACAACTGCATGACACATGGCAAACCTATAATTTACGAGATCGTGACATACGTTTCATAATTTACTAGATTTCTAATATGTGTCAGTAAATTATTATATATAAATATATATATGTTACGTCTCAAAATATAAAACTATAGCAATATTTTTCTTCCAAATTTTCAATTTTTTTTTACTTTTATTAAATTTATTAAGCTAAGTTAGCTTCCAATTCCAAATTTTTATTTTTATTTTGTTAAATATACATGTTTACCCCTTGATTAATTATCCCTGTAAAGAAAAAAAATTAATATTATTTATTGAGTGTATGTGTGTTTTGATGAGTATGCACTATGATTTGTTTTAAGTGAATGTATGATTGTATAGATTATGGCTTGTTTCAAAGTTCAAACACAAATTGGTGTGGTAATGAGTACTTTGGATCTTTTTAAGAATAATGTTTACTTCGGGTTCAAAATATCCTATCTGAACTCGAACCCAACCCAAACCGAATTCGAATTAACACGAAACTAAACCAATATACTAAAACAAAATTGAATCCGACTCGAATATGTAAATACCCGAATAGAATCTAGAGATCTAAACCCGAAAATTCTAAAATTCGAAAAATTCGAACCGAATATGAACGTATACTCGTATGGAGAACTATCAATTTTACAAGTGATTACCATAGTGTACAAAAATGAAAAAACAAAATCATTAATTTTCGTGGATACGGCAATAAAATTAGGGACACAAAAGGACCACCAAAATGTATGATTGGATATTGTGTATTGTGTAACGTATCCTTCGTGTTGTCCTATGTGTCACTATACGATGTAGGTTTTTTGTTTTGGTAACTCAGTACTATTTGTGTCAATGGTTATTGAGTGGCCATTAGATCAAGATCCACAATAACAACTCATTTTAATATTTTATATGTGGTATGTTATTTACTCCTCCGAATGAGAGTTTGAAAGAGCAAAAGGTTGTTTCTCCAATCAAAAGAAATTGATCCCAATAATGCTGAAAGGAGATTTGCCTCTTTAAAATCCAGATGTGTCAGTGTAACCATTCTCCACAATTTGTAATCCTAGTTGAGATGATAATTCAACCATTTCATAAAGTTTTAGTAGGCCTAGGCATTCGGGTAATCGGATCAATTCAGATCGGATAATTCGGATATCAGATAGTTTGGATATCGATTTCTAATACCCGGCCCGAATATGTACATAATTTTTTTCGGATCGGTATTTTCGGGTATCGAATCGGTTCGGATATTGACCGAACTACCCGAATACTCAAAATTTCATTCGAAACTCTATCCGAATTATTCGAAATTTTATCCGAACTACCCAAAATTTTATCCGAACAAACCCTTCTACATCCTAGTGACCTACTCTCAAGTTTCGGTACTTCGGGTACCCGAACCGACCCGATATTCGAACCAAATTCATCTAAGAACCGAACGGGTATTCTAATATACCCGAAACTCATTCGGTTCGGATATTTCGGGTCGGTTCGATTATTTCAGATCGGATCGGATAATTCGGGTTCGGGTATTATGCCTAGGGCTAAATTTTAAGGAATGTTATTGGTTTGTGTATTTAGATAGACATTTAAAGATTTAAATGTTACGAAGATTATATTGTTATTCAATTAAGATTTTTCAAAAATTTATTAAAGTTTGGTATTATTAGTTTATGTATTTGTAAAAAGTAATAAAAAATCTTTATAAATCTAGAGGTATTGGATCCATGATTTTATAAAGTCAATAAAAGTCTTGTGTTATTCAAATAACATGAAAATAATTCATTTTATCATTGAATTAAAATATTATGTTATTAGTTTATTGATTCTACACTTTTATTTTACAAAATATAATCATCAAAAATATTATACCTAATAAGATATTATCAATATATTCTCCTAGCATTATTACTATCTCCATGAGTAACAAAACATCAGCTGGTTCAGCTGGTTACGTTGCCTCCTGTTCAATCGCAGTGAGTTCATCACTCTGACTCTTTCATTATGTTGTCGTAGAACAACGCCGGCTCTACTATTTTGCAGGCTCCTGAGCAAAGTAGTACAAATTATTTTTTTGGACTCCTCTAGTATATAATTTTTCTTTTTAGGCCTCTCTAATACATTTTAAAAAACAATTGTGGGCCCTGGGTCAAGTGACTGCTTGCCACTCCCCTTAAGCCGACACTAGAACCACGACCTTGGTCACTCATCTATATTTCATCAGTGTCTCATACATCTGATTTTTCTTTTATCAGAAAATACATAAGAAAGGACTTTCTAGTCCACAACTTTTGTTTATTGAAGTAAACACACAAGATATTATATATATATATATATATATGTAAATAATCAAAATCAAATCATTTTCCAAAATCAAAGGTAGCTTTATGACGCTTATGTCTAATTTACTTAAGACGAATAGTTTATTTTAAGAAAATGAAACGTTAAGTAGTATATGAGAAACAAATAACCAAAGCACCCAAACACAACAAAAGATATATTAATTAGTGAAAAAGATTGAGAATATATGTACTTATGGTGGTCGTAGAATAATATGTGGTCGTAGTTGAGAGATTGATAATAACAGTGTATGGTGGTCGTAGAACAATTTTATAGCAGATGGAAAAAAAATTAGAGTATTTCCATAAAAGTTTGAGATACTTTGGAGAATGACTCTATATTTTGGGCAATAATCTATAAAAGTTTGAGATACTTTAGAGATACTCTTTTGAAATCTATGAAAATATTATGTAATATTTTGGAAATATTTTTTTGTAATCTTTTAAAATCTTTTAAAATAGTTACTTTTTATAATTTTTAAAGTCATCATAAATTTATCTAAATACAAATACCAATAATTTTTAAAGTAGTCTTTAACAGATGACGAAACCCTTATCCAGGATTTAAATGGGTTTCGACTTGGGAAAAATGTCAAAAAAGCATGAACTTTCAAATTTACGTATTTTAATACGTCAATTTTCACGAACCCACCGTAAATACCCAACTTGTTGTCATAGCCAAAATAAATCGCTAATTTTACACAAATATGTCGATTTAGACATGCCGTTTACTTGCGTTTAGCGGCGTTAACACTCCGTTTTTTTCTGTCGTCTCCTCCCATTAGACCAAACAAAAACCTTGAAACGACGTCGTTTCAATTAAAATTTACTTTTTAAAAAAATAACACAATAGATTTGAACCCATGTGCTTTAAAACTATCATTTAACCTCAATACCAAATCTGCTATCATAATTCTCATTATAATTCGAAACATAAATATATATATATACATACCTATATTAAAAATGACGGGAATCACGTTTTTTTTTTTTTTCCTTTGGTTACTACTTTCTTCATTTCCAGACAGACAAATTCTTTGATTTTATGTTTTTAATCATGAAGAACTTTGATCATAATTGCAGCGATATCACCAGATTTGAACTTGTTCTTACCACCCCACTGAATGTAAATTTCGGGAGCCCAGATTCATCTGCGATAAGAGGAAGAAGAGAGTCAACAGTGAAATGAACTTGAACGCCATTTATAGATGAGAAACTTTAATTGAAACAGGGAGTTGTATAGGAGTTTCAGATGTTCCAAATCGTGAAGCGAATCGGGGAAACACCTAACGGATTCTAGCAATGCGGCTCTGGTTTCTAAGGCTTGGAGACATGACGGATCTAAGGTGGGCAGAAGAAAATGAATACGTTATCTCCGGCTATGGAAACGGCGGCTTATTTTTCTTGGTATTATTGTAGACAGTGAGATAGAAATTGGGTCACAAGAGATTGTTGTTCTTCGACATTGATTGGGTTAGTTTCATCGGAGGAAGAATAAGATGTTCGACGAAATACCTGTGACGGATAAATTAACCATTAACGAAGCTTGTAAAACTTTGATGAGAGCTGCTAGTATTTTATTAAAGTTCCGCTATTGTAAATGATTTGAAAGTTTAATCAAATTTCAATTAGGAGCTGAAATCATTTTTGTCTTTAGTGTTTTGGTCTCTCTTTAGCCATTTTCGAAGTACTTCTTCTTCACTGATTAAAGAAGATGAATGGGAACGTACAAAGGAGAGAGATAGAGTGAGAAGATACAAAACGCACAGTTTCATTTAGATACATTTCTAAAGGCGTTATAACTTTCTGTTAACGCAGCTAAACGCGAGTAAACGGCGTGTTTAAATCGACATTATTTTGTAAAGTTTGCAATTTATTTTGGGTAGGTCAATAAATTGAGGATTTATTTCGGCCTCGTGAAAGTTGACGTATTAAAATGCCGAAATTTGAAATTTCAAGCTTTTGACATTTTTCCCGTTTCGACTTGGGCTTAGAATTAATTTCACGTAAGTATTTGGAAGTTGGAACTACTAAACTGCATCAGAATTGGGCTTGATGTTTTGCCCAGCTCTTTACTGCTAACACTTTCTTGGCAGGAAATAATTTCTTGAAGTGTAACATCTATTATTTTATTTAAAATTTCCAACGTAGTATGATAATATCTATAACTGTATTTTACTTTAATTTTTTAAGTAACTTTGTATGTTGTAATTGCATTTAAGTTACTTGGTCTATATTTCTTCTATAAATACAAATGATTCTTTTTTGAAAAAAAATATATACATATAAAAAATATAACATTCTCTTCTTCACATTTTATCTTATTTTAGTGATTTTGAATTGGATTATCTTATACTTTCACAACATATTATCAGAACGTTTTAATCCTTTTTAAGTTTTTCAAAAAGTAGTATTATGATAATCTCTAACTTTTCTGATATACAAGATCCAAATTCATGGTGAATGTAGAGCATATATAGTAAGTTATAAAGATTCATAATACCACTTTCTTGAAAAAAAAGAACCAAACAATTAGAGTGTTGTGATGATAAGTTAACACGTTTTGAAAGTATTAGATAACAAACTCAAGATCATTGATATCAGATAAGAACATGAGGAAGGGAGTGTTTTATTACTTATATTTTGAACAATCACTGATATAAGATAAGATGAAAACGAACCAAGAGTCATATCTTGTAAGTTCGTTTTTCTTTTAAATTAATTGCAGCAAATTTTATCAAAGAAAAAGAAAAATTGAACTCCAAAAAAAAAAAAAGTTTAAGAATATTGGAGCTTTTTATGAGAGGATTGTTTTTTAACATAAACCAATTGGTTTTTAATGCGTACAAGTTGTTAAACCAAATTTTAACAGTGTGTATGGTGGTCCGAAACCTAAAAAAAATTAGGCATCTTTTAAATATTTTTAATTCAAAAATAATTATAAATATATTTTTGGGGTAGAGGTTAATATATAATAGTAAAAATATCAGATTTTGGAGACCCCTAAAAACATAATTTTAATATACAATATTAAAATTTGGAGATCCCTAAAAATCTAAAAAAAATTGGGGGCCCTAAACATATGTTTATCTCGCTGAAGAAATCTAAAAAAGTGATATCCTGAAAATTCTTCCTTTTTAGAAAAAAATCTTATTCTTCCTTCTACGATGGTTTTGATTATATATCCATACAAAAGAGACGATGACTATTTAGTCTCGAAGAAGTACTTCCGACGTGTCTTGAGTAAGCTTCAAAGGAGTGGTGCGTGTCGTGAATGTGTGTATTGCATTTTTGAGTAGTTTTTGCATGATTTTTTTTTAATAATAATTTTAGCATGATTTTATCTTGTTTTAACTTGGAATAATAGTTTTGTCAATTATGCCACCCTTGTTCCTAAGTGAATTGTTTGTTTAGCCAGAATACATTTTTAAAAGCTCTTTGGGAAGGAAAAAAAAAAGAAAGAAAAGGCTGTAATAGTTACCACACATGTTCGTTCGGTACGAATATTTTTTAAAGCTCTTTGGAAAAAAAATGGACCGTGACTGTTTGCAACCTTGCAAAGCTTTCTTCTATATACATATTTTCTTCTTTCCGCCTAAGCATTATGTTGATGACTATTACTTTTTTTTTTTGTTCGACAACACACTTCTTTTTATTTTATTGATTTGTAGGAATTAAAGATCGCATGCTATAAAAAAAAAAATCTCTTCTAGAAGGCCATCATAATTCATTATTATGCTTCCATTAAGTGTTTAAGCTTTGGTAGACAAAACCAAAATTTTGAGTAGTAATGGACATCTTCCCAAGAGTGTTTGGGGCCACATTTCGTTATTCTTATCCAAGCTAATGAAATTATGAAAAGCACTTAGGAAAAAGAAGGAAAAAAAAAAAAAAACTCCCCAACTTTAATTACTATACATTGCTAAACTTAAATTATTTTTTTAGAAATTTATTAAACTTTGTTCATTTAACAAAGGGGTTTCGTTAACGTGTGAGATTTTTAGTAATCGATCACTGAGATCCGAGAAGCTTTTTACAAGGTTCCAAAGACTTAACCAATAATTTTATATTTTCAACAAACAAACAAACAAACAAAAAGGCAGTGAATCTCTAATAATTTGATTATTTAGTAGTAAAAAACCGTTATGGTTAATAACTTAAAAAATATATATATAGAAAAGGAAAAAAAAAGCGTGAGATTTACAGCTCAGGGCTAAAGCTTTCGTACAACTGACACTCCTCTAAACTTCCAAGAAAGCATCAGATCCAAATTTCCTCAATCATCTCTGTCAAATTTCAAAAAAGCAGATACACAGAGAGAGAGAGAGTGAATCGCCATGGATGATCGCCTTCGCTTCAGCCGCAGAATCCGGTTTCTTCTTCTTGCTTGGCTCCGTCGTTCTCGCTCCGGTAAGCCACAATTTCGTCGGAATCTAGTTCATTTTCCGGTATATGCGGATTTTGATGATTATCTTCTGTTTTCAGATTAGTTTTAGATTTTATTTCCACTATTCTGTACTTGATTTTGACTTCCTTAGTTCTTGCTACTCTTTTTTATCTCAGATCAATTCTAATCGATGTTCTAGTTCATAGATGTACTATAGTTTAATATGTTCTAGGTTTTACGACTACGATATGCATATTTTTTGGTGAAAGGTTGTGTAGTGGAGTTGATGTTGGTCAATGCTTTGGAAAACTATAATTTGCTAATACTCTGTTCTAATCTCGTACCAATTGCTAATGTATTCGTGGAGATTTCATCTGGTTCCATAAAATTGTCTGTTTCTCAGTTTCATGAATCATTTGAGTGACTTGGTTTGAGTACTGTATGAGACCATTTTACTTTTGTGTTTCTACTTAGCTTGATGAACTGGTTTTTTTTTCGTTCAAAAGCTTCATGAACTCTACTGTTAAGTTTTACCTGGTTAGTTTGGCCGATTTCGTGTATAATTCGACTTCAAATCCTCACTTATTTTCTTACAAATTGAGCCACCGATTCAGTTTCTTTTAATCTCTTAGTCTGTGTTGTATGTTATGTTTTCTGGAGTAATTTATACAACCTTCAACTGCGACATCATTACAGGAAGAATTGAATTTATCAGACGATTTGGATACAAGGAATTAATCAAAGCAACAGAAGGATTTCGTAAGGTTATTTACAGCAATTATCACGGGTCTGCATACAGAGCAAAATTCAAAGGTGGTGAGGTAGCTTTGGTCAAAGAACTGAATGCTCTCGATCTTGGACGAGAAAGGTTTGATGAGGAAGTCCAACTCTTGGGTCGCTTACGTCACCGTCATCTCCTCACACTTCGCGGTTTTTGCATCGGACGAAAGAGGTTTCCTTTTTTTTTTTTGGAACTTTGAAAGAAAGAAAAAAACATATTTTTGTTTATTTGCTTTTGGATTTCTTCTTCTTGCTTTTCAGGCTGCTAGTGTTTGACAACATTGAAAATGGAAGTTTGAAAGAACACCTCAATGGTAAAACTCTCAAAACATAATCATCAAAACAAATCATTTGTTGAATCTTTGTCTCTTTCTTGATAGATCCGCTTAAGACTCCTTTGAACTGGAAGACTCGCATCCAGATAGCCATTGGAGTTGCAGCTGCACTAGTAAGTTGCTTTTAAAAATCATGGACAGTAATATGAGTCTTCTTGCTTAATTAACATTCAGTTAATACTATTAAAGGGTGTCAGAAGATGATTATGATCCACTTTTTGACCGCAGGAATACTTGCTAATCTTCAGTAGTAATGATGCACAGATATATGATGTTTCAGTGAACTCATGTAACATCATGTTGGATGAAAACTTCACCCCCAAAGTAAGTTTGAAGATACTAAGTGTAGTAGATTTTCCCTCATGGGTTCCTTTTAAACCCTTCTTCATACCAATTATCAGTAACTGAAATCTTCCTCTCATAGATTTCAGATATCCGCGTCAACAGACACCCAAAAAACCATCCCAAAGCAACCCATGATTCTTGCTCTGAAGGTAAAACTGAAATTTTCTTGTTTCCAAGATCATGGCTATTCAACTTTATTCACAGTTTGAAAAAAATGGCGTGTAGGATCATGTGCGGATGAGGAATGTGGAAACGTGATATTCCAACTAGGAGTGTTGATGTTGGAGCTGATCACAGGACAATCATCAGACAGACAAGGCAAAGACTTGATCGAATGGGTACAAGACTCATGCATTGCAAACTCCATTGATAAAATGATTGATCCAGATTTAGGTAACAACTATAGCTCTAGAGAACTCCAGAAAGTTCTAGCCGTGGCTCGACTCTGCATAAAAACGAGGTACGAGCCCCCTTCATTCTCAATTACACATGTATACCGGTATCTACAGAAGAAGATTGATGTTGCAGCATAAATAGAAGTTTTTGTTTGTGAATTGGATTGGGTTTGATGGTTGAAATTGATATGAGATATGGTTCATCATCCTTATTTTGTCTTTTGCCCATTTCACACCATTCTAGATGAAATAACAGCTATTATAGTAGCATTGTACTTGTTTTGATATTTTAACTGATAAAATTGTGTGTAACTAATTGACTTCGTTTCTTAGCTTATTTGAAAAACAATTCTTTTACCAAGTACTTATGAGTGTCAATCCACGAGAGTCTCTAATTCCCTATAACTAAGCTGAAATCTAAATAGTAGTCAGAACTAAATCCTTATACATTTCTCCTCTACTTTTAAAAAGCCTAAACGCAATCTAAACATAAATTTACCCTTATTGCTTAAGAAAGCAACAAAACTTTCACTGGTATTATAGCAGGTAGTAGTAGTATTGGTATTATCCAAACCAAATCCTTGTACATTTTCTAGAGAAACCTAAACGCAATACAAACCTAGTAAACTTAAATTTAACCCTTGCTACTATTGGTCAAAATACCATAAAACATAACCTGTATTGAACAATGGTAGAATTTTTCTTTGTTTCGGACATTAAATTGAGAACAAAATCTCAAAGAACTACAAAAGTTTATTCTCAAACTAAAAAAAATGGTAACAAGGATTTTAATTAGGACGAGGTTCTTCCCACCGAATTGGCAAAGTCTATAAAAAGACCCAAAAATAATACAACGAAAAAAGAAGAAGCAAATGTTGGATATCACTAAGATGCGCATGTGGATCACTGCTGAGCACATTGCACACGCTGAGCACCGCCTGGGTGATCTTCGTCATCATCGTCATAAGCCTCTCTTTGAGCTTGCGCCTTCCTTCTCATCTCATCTTCAATGTTCACATCATGCAGAGTCGTCTCTTCGCACTCGTCTACTTCCATATCGCTCATAGCTGCCTTTGTCGGCTTTGGCAAAACTGCTTCAATGGCCTTTGTCTGAGCCGGGCTCAGCGATTCCGGGAACTCAACCGTGAAGTGGATGTATAACTTACCCTTCATGAAAGGCCTTTGGTATATGGGCATTCCCTCATCACTTATCGCCTTGTATGAATCTATCAGCAACCAAATAGACACCACGGTAAGATAGAAAAACTGGCATATATAAAAAATGAAAGGGTGTATGACTGGGCCAAGTAATATACGTACCAGGTTTGACGACCTCTCCAGGATTGGATTTGATGAGAAGCTGTCTTGTGTCCAAATGGGTCAAGACGAACTGGAAGCCACACAAGGCCTCGGTTAGAGAGAGGGTGTGCTCCACAAAGAGATCATCCCCCTTTCTTTTAAACTTTGGGTGCTCCTTCTGCTGAATGACGAACACTATATCTCCAGTGACAGTATCAGGCTGTTTCCAAATGAAAAAGGCAGGAAATAGTCAATAGACGAAAAATATAAGGATCAAAGCCAGGACAAATCGAGTATCACAAACCGCTTCATCTGCTTGTCCATTGAATGTGATCTTCTGATTGTGTTGCATTCCCTTCTCCACATTTACTTCAAGCACCTTCTTCTCGGAGACAACCTTCTCTCCTTTGCATTGTGGACACCTGTCCCGATCATTGATGGTCTCTCCTGTGCCTTTGCAATCATTACAGGCATGCTGCATCTGCTGAATCATTCCAGGTCCAAACTGCCTGATCGAGACCTTCATTCCCGTACCCTGACAGCCACCACATTTCATTGAAGCTCCAGACTTGGAACCCTTTCTGTAATGATAAAGGCAAATAATGTCAGTGAAGAAACAGCAAAAACTTGTGATATTCAAATGGGGATAGCTGATGGTGAAGATTTGAAACATGAGAGCAAAGCATTTATCAGGGAAAGAAACTTTGCATGGTTATTAGTAAATCATATACACATGGTCAGAAACAGCAAAAACTTGGTAACAACACAAAGCAATAACACAACTGTGAAAGTATAAAGTACTAAAGAACTAACCCGTTACACTTTGAGCACAAAGCCTTCCTAGAAAGTGAGAGCTTCTTTGTTGTTCCGAGATAAACGTCCTCTAAGGAAACCTTCAGGGGATGAACAACATCTTCGCCACGCCTCTGCCTCCTTCCCCGGCTACTACCACCTACTCAGAAACAAAATTAAACCAGGGTACTTCCCTTTTAACATCTCTTCAAAGACAATATCGATTGTGACATTATAAATTCATGGGCACTGTTCGAGAAACTAACCTCCGAATGGGTTTCCACCACCACCAAAGAAGGACGAGAAGATATCAAATGGGTCGTGTCCACCGCCTCCACCACCCATTCCCTCCTTGAGTGCATCCTCCCCATATTGGTCATAGATCTCCCGCTTCTCGGGATCACTAAGAACTTCATAAGCCTGAGCTAGCTCTTTAAACTGCAGAGACGTGTATCGTACTATTAAATACTTTGATCAAGTCATAATCTCCAAATCAATAAATTCTACAATCTCAAGTGCCAAAAGAAGAATTTTTGGCTATCTCAACATCTATAATCCTAACAACAGCTAAACAAAATAGTTGACCTAAAACTCGCAGATTTCAGATCGAATCGAATATCCAGAATAAATTAAACAAAGATCCAAGAGGCTTAAACAACCACCATCGATCGGAGAATCCAAATCAAACTACAAAAAACAAAACTAGATTCCTAAACAGAAACCAATTCAGTTTCACAGAATCTGAGCAATAAGGAATCAAAAAAGGAGAAACCTTTTCAGGATCTCCACCCTTATCAGGATGGTTTTTGATGGCGGCTTTCTTATAAGCTTTCTTTAGATCTTCAGGTGATGCAGTCTTAGGAACACCAAGGATCTCATAGAACTTGGTGTTATCGCTCTTCCTAGAAGGTCCTCTTCCGAACATTTTTTCTCTGTTCTTACGAAAACCCTAAAAATAAAAAAAAATAGGAACAGAGAGAAAAGTCTTCAAGAGGAGAAGGAGAAGGAGTTTGTTGTGGCTGCTACTTGTTCCCAAGACTTTGCTTCTGTTCAAGGTCTTGTGGAGCGGAACACTCTAGAACCTTTTTTATATCTTTCTTTCTTTTTTACCCTTTTCCTTTTCACACTTTGTTTTTTATTCATTTCTTCTCCTATGAGAAAGATATAGGAAATTTCTTCTAAAAGAGACCAAATATATTATTAATATACAATAATTTCTTTCCACATTTGTAGATGAATATTTAATTCAAATTAAACAAATTTCGTTATGGTATTTATAATTTAGTGAATGCGATTTAGGCAACCCGGCTGAATATGCATGGAGAATCCAATTGATAATGTTATTGATGACAAATTTCGTCAAGTTCAAATGATCCAAGTCATTTCATAAAATATATCCCATAACAAAATGATTACACAAATCATTAACCAGGGCATGAGTAAGATATAAACTCGTTTACTTAAGTACTTCAAACATTTACATTCTCGTTTACTAAAGTGCGTCATGTGTCGCCTATGTCAAGTAGGAACTATGTTGATGAACAGCTAATACAACTTCGGAAGTACGAATAACACGTTTCAACATATGATAGACCAGACCACAACAAGCACTCATGCTAGACTTTTGCCTGAATTTCCCCAGGGTCCTGGATCCAACCTTAATTTGACTTTGCATGGTTTCAACGTGTATGTGCCATGTAAAATGTTCTAGCTGATTTAAAATCAATATTTATTGCTATGGTACGATGTATATCGATTATCTCTTTTTCTTTATTTGTATAGAGTTTTGGAACTTAGAAATTGATTGCTTTAGGGTTTTATTTACATTACTCACACATTCAGTTTAAAAACTTCTACTAAAAAAACGATATGCTTCAATGTTATTATGTCTTTTATGTATTTTGAGTTTACCAAATTAACCAATTCACAACACACATTCGCTTTACTTTAAAATGAAGGTTAAATTTCGATAAGAACTCAATCTCTAATTCTTTTGTAAAATCTAAGACACTTTCGATTTCACTCCTAAATCATCCAATATACATCAAATTACATTATGGATCAATTTTTTGGTCTATGTAAATTAAACTCATATTTTTTTTTATCTTCTAATTTCACATGGATCTAGACCAAGTCATGTGGTTGATATATGATTTGAACATCAAATCGTCTTCTAAAAACAACACACCAAGGTTTCAAAGTTTCCACGAGTTTCTCACATTTGATAAAATAGTTAATTTGCTAATCAGTATATCGATAAAGTTTTTCCTCGTAAAAGTTTAGTGCTAAAACGGAAATGTATTTTCCACACAATAGCAAAACAAAGTATCTAATAGATGTAGAGAGTAGAGAAAATGCTGTAGTTAAAATAATATGAATATAATAAGTTTAAACTCAAAAGCGATCAAACTTACAAAAATTAATCATCTACGATATTAGCTCTATGACCTATAGGAAGCTCACTGCGTGGTACTTACACCTAGACCTTTTTCTTTTTTTTTGGTCAACACACCTAGACCTTTATGATGCAATTTATGTGTTATTCTCTCATATATATAATATATTTTCTTCTCAGATAAAAACGGATCGGAGTTATTGGTTGGAGCTTTAAACTTTATTAAAACCATAATTTGATATAAAGATCTAAATAAAAAGCAATTATGCTTTATAAATATTTGAACCTAAAGCAATTATGTTTTATAAATATTTTTCAAAACCAAAACCACTTTAAAAAACCTAAAGCCACTTTTATGTTTTTTTTTCCTTTTTTGGAATAAAAGTCTAAAGTCATATATTTGGTGGTTTGAAAATTTTTCTTTGGCTTTTATTTATACATGTCGAGTATTTAGCTAAAAAAAGAAAATTTTCATTATTTTTTTATTAAATTTTACTTAACAAATTGATCGTTGTGTAGATCCTAAAAAATAGGAAATTTTTTTATTGTCGGGGCGACATCGAACATTGATAACCAGTCTGATCTATCAAAAGCTTTCCGTGAACGTTCAAATGCAATAAAATTGGCAGCAACTGAGATGTCATCCGCGTTAACATCTGATGTAACCATGGCTGCACGTCGGATACATCATATTTCAGAGATTGAGTTTGGCTCATCATTCTATTGGGATGCTACTAATTTACTTTCAGAGGTTGCTCAAAGATGGTTTATAGGGATAGCAGAAAACAAGTTTGCACTTCTTTATCTAAAAAATCTAATTGGTCGTAAACATGACGAGTAGTCATAAAAATATATAGTTTTTGTCATTTATATTTATTTATTTAAGTTTTAGATGGTGTGTTTACATTTTCGTATTTTAATTTATTATTTATTTAAGTTAAATAAAATTTTAATAAATTTAATTTTTACTTAATAATGTATAGACAAAATATTAATATATAATAGACACTAATATTCATCAAATATTTTGATATTGTAAAAATCACAGCCATGTTTACCAATCATTTTTCATTTAATTTTACAGCTCCAACAGATAAACCTACAGCTCCAGCAGATAAATCTAAAGCTACAACCCAAAAATTTACAGCCATAATCCTAAAACTACAGCAGAAAAACCTACAGCCATAATCTTACGGTCAAATCCTAAATCTATGTTGTTAAGCGAGTATAAAGTATAAGCTTATGTCTAAATATCTAATACGTGTCCTTATAATAAAAGAAATAAAACAATCAAGCAAAATAGTGCACACCAGTTACCAAATCAGTTGGACCTACCGAATTGGATACAACATTTAATGTCTAATTTATTATTAAATTCTCACGTTTATTACAATTAAAAAACAATATAGCACATCATTATCGGCCGACGAATCATCGCCGTTATAAACGACGGTAAGCACAGAGCAACGCCGTTAACTCCTCGATCTGATAAAACAAGGAGTTACATAAACTTGACGACGTCAGGTATTACAACGCTTGTCTGTTTGTAATTGACAAAAATACCCCTACGACCAAGTTGCGCGTCAAATCACAACGAAACAGATTAACACAATAGAGATAGATCATCTCTCGTCATCTAATTAATCTCTCATCATCACCACACTGACTGTGAAAGAGGACCCTTTTGATCTTTTGTTTTTACAATCTGAGATCTGATCAGATATTTCTAATATCTCATTAAATTCCCCCCAAAAGTTTCAATTTTGATGTTTTTCCCCTAATATTTCTGGAGATAACCTTCGTTGTATAGAGCGTTTCTTTCTATAATTTCTTCACCGATTCGCCCAAGTCTTTGAGAGTTTCGACGGATTAATCACCGGAAAAGCTTTGAGAATCTGTGCAAGTTCTTGGTTTCTTAGAGCTTCTATGGTGATAAATCCCTAATTTCTTCACCCAAATCGAGGAAATGCTTAACTTCAAAAATCTGTCGGTTCATGGGGATTCACACACATTCCGGTAGATTTTTCCAGTTTCTAGGGGAAGAGAAGTCATATTTCTAGGGTTTCCGATTTGAAGTTTCGATTTTTTCCAGATGTTCTCGAACCAGTTTGTTCTCGTTTTCTCTCTTCTTCTATTTCTCCCATTCGTCTTCTTCTTTGTAGCGCCACATGTGTTCCCTTCTCCTCCTGGTGAATCTTTAATCCCAATCTCCGATGAGATTGATGACCGGAGTTTATTCATCGCCGCTGCTGGGTCAACCTCTCTTTCTCATCTTTCATCTGGAAACCCTAACCCTAAGCTCAAGATTGCTTTTTTATTCCTCACCAACTCAGATCTCCATTTCGCGCCAATCTGGGATCGGTTCTTCTCTGGTCATCCTAAATCGCTCTACAACGTCTATGTCCACGCAGATCCTTATGCCAATGTATCAAGACCTGGGAATGGCTCTGTATTTGAGAATGCTTTCATTGCGAATGCTAAGCGCACCGCACGAGCCTCTCCGACTCTTATCTCCGCCACAAGACGCCTCCTCGCCACCGCCTTTCTTGATGACCCTGCCAATACTTACTTCGCTGTGCTCTCTCAGTATTGCATTCCTCTCCACTCTTTCAACTACGTCTACAGCTCTCTCTTTGAGTCTTCAACTTTTGATAAATCTGATCCGGATCCAACTCCGAATCCGAGAGGTATCCGGATCTTGTACCGGAGTTTTATGGAACTGATATCTGATGAGCCGAGGCTTTGGAAACGGTACACTGCTCGGGGAAGGTATGCTATGATGCCTGAGGTTCCGTTCGAGAAGTTCCGAGTTGGTTCGCAGTTCTTTGTTATGACTAGAAGACATGCTTTGCTAACAATCAAAGATCGGATCTTGTGGCGCAAATTCAAGCTCCCGTGTTATCGTTCGGACGAGTGTTACCCGGAGGAGCATTATTTCCCAACGCTGTTGAACATGAAGGATCCGGATGGTTGCACCGGGTATACCCTGACCCGGGTTAACTGGACTGGCACTGTTAAAGGACATCCTTATACCTATAAGCCCAAGGAAGTCATGCCCGAGCTGATCCAGAGACTCCGGCGATCAAACCACTCAAGCTCCTACTTTTTCGCACGCAAATTTACTCCAAATTGCTTGAAGCCGCTGTTGGCCATTGCAGATTCCGTGATTTTCAGAGATTAAGTTATGCAGGTAAGTGTTTCCAAAGCCTCTCCCTTCTTACTTACTTTCATCCTTGTGGATTACTATGTATCCTGGGGAATTGTAGTGGGTCTATGCGACTTGGTCAAGGAACTAAACCGTAGATTAATAGATAGTTGTAATGTTAGGGCTTGTTTTGATCTAAAGCCATCTAATATGAAACATGTTTATAAGCAGAACATTGGCTATGGTGGTTACACAAAGCTTAATTTTTTTATCAGAGTATGTTTTATTAGTGAAGTGCTAAAGAAAAACACTTTGTATTATCTTTACGAATGATCATGAATCATAAGAATCAGCTTGGATTATACAAACCTGTCATGAAAACAGGATACTGTGCTCTTATTACCTGCATTACTCTGATACGGATAAGTGTATCGTGCTCTTTTCTGTTTCATTGCTCTGTCACACATCTGTGAAGAAAATGTGTGGAATTGCATTGGGTTGGTGTTCTCTTGTTTGTATCTTTAATAAAAATGAACAGATTCTCAAGTTTGTTTTGTTTTTCAGGGTGAGAAAAGAAAGTTTTGGACCGAAGAGGTTTTATGATATGGGTTGAACACTTGAACCGTTGAAGAACAGATGCCACTTTCAGGATTAAGAAGAGGTAAAGCGAAACGATGTTCGAAATAAATAAACCAGTTTTAGTGGTACTTGGAGGCAGCCACGCCTGTTAGCTGTTGTGACATATATATCACACGACACGAGAACACAGATTAAGAGTCAGAGAATTTGTAATTTGTTTTTTTTTCTTTTTGTTCTTTGGAGCTGGTGCTGTTACATAGCAGAGCTCGTTTTACCTCAAAAGCTTGGGGTTTGTGGCATTATAAATGTGTCAAGGAAATCTATGAAGGGAATATGTTATTTTCTTGATCTCTCTTGTGGTGAACACCACATTGAATAAATAAAAAGATGAAAGCTCATTTTTTTATCTAAAGACTAAGTCTAAAGAAATCATCATCTGGACTGAGATGCAATACAAAGTTAAGGTCATAAGCGTGTGTGAAGTGAGATATCTCTTCCACGTTTCTGATGTATTTGGAAAGACAAATGAAGTTGGTGATGTACAAAGAGAAACACAGACGCAAGCAGAAAGAGTCTGAGATCATCCTCGAGAAGACCAATCTATCAATGTCAACAACAGCTATAAAATGGCATAGATCAGCCTTTCTTGACTGGTCTTTGGACGTACGACTTGTTTGGATCCTCTGTCTTTAATTTTGGAGGACGAGTCTCTCCTTTTTTGGCCTGATGAGTGATAACAGAGGCTTAGATTGAATTTTGACCCAAATGAAATAAGTAATCCACCAATAGCTAACAATGCGTCTCTTACCTTCTTTCCTGATTTCTGAAAGTCTCTCCAGCTTGATACCTGCACATGGAGACCCAAACTTAAATGAAACAACTAACTTCAAGGACAAAAACCAATTGCATATATGATCTTCTGATAAATGAGCAGCAGGTGAAACCAGGACTTGCTCCTTCGAGTCCAAAAACAAGTGTCAAAGAGTATTTCGTCATAAGAACTGATTAACAGTTCGAACTATTCTCAGATGAATTCGCTTCTCTAAATCTATTAACATAAGTGTCAAAAGGTGAGCTAAAATGGTACTAAACTAATGCATTCATAGGCAGTTACAGAATTAGAATCATGGGCAAACAAAATAAGAGGTAGATCTCAGATGAGTTTTCTTCTCGAAAGCCATTTCTAAGTATACATGTGGGGTGAAAGGGTCAGCTAAATGTTCTAAACTAATGCATTCCTAGGGAGGTGATGAATTAGGATCATCGGTAAACAAAAGAACATACCCTTTTTTCTCTTGTCCCTTCCCACTGTTCTTCATGCTCACGCTTTTTCTTCCATATCTCCTTTTGTTCTGCTTCATCCTTCTTCAGTCTTCCCTCTTCTTCTGATATCTAAATGTCAAGAAGTAAAATAATACAAAAAAAATGAATGAATGATTGTGCCACTTCTCATGGAGAAAACATCACGCAAGGCAAACTAGAAACTCTACATACCCTCATCGCCATTTTTCTTCGACGCCACTCTTGGTCTGTTAATATCTCTCGGACCTTTAACTTAAGTTCCTTCTGAAACTCTTCAGATTGCTCATATATGTGCTCATGCTTTCCCTGTGTACATAAAATTGTGTAGCATTACAAGTTAAAAGGAATCTGGACTATTGAAAAAAATATGAAACGGAATATATTAAGGATTTAGATATTTGAGAGTACAACAAGTGGTGATAAAACAGAAATCAGACAAAAGCAACAAAGAATAAAGACAGAGAGCGGTGGTTCATTTAAGATATCCTCATTAACTTTGACAAACATGAGCTAGAAATTCTGTAGCTTAGGATTCTTATTTCATGAAACAGGCTAAAGGTTCTCTGTTTCAGTCTAAGTAGCAATTTGGGATCACATTACAACAACGTCCAGCCAGTAAAAGAAAATTAAACCGAACAAGATCATGTCAGCTAAGTAAGATATTTTGAAAATGTACTACTATGTTACACATGCATCTAGCAACGACTTAATCTGACAACTCGAAGAAAAATTCTTGCAAAAATCGCAACTTGCCAGCAAGAAACAGATATTATATACTCATTGAACAGGCAACAACAGTTGGTTCACTACAGAAGAAGCCTGATTCTGACAAATACTAGGGTCTTAAAAGAAAATATGTAGTTTCAAAAATAATACTATCGATATCACTGGTTACAATGAGCCATCAATTACCCAGCTTGACTCTATATCCAATCACATTGGACAAACAGAAAAGGTAAACAACGAGGATCTCAGATAAATAAATAGCTTACATCTGAACCCCAAAAGAAACGGGTTTCTTACCTCATCAACCAAGGACTTTATTTTAGAAGCGGTATCTTTCTTTAACTGTTTCTTTCTCTTCATCCTAAGCTCTTCTGCATTTCACCGTTGAAGAAAAGAAGGTTTCATGAGACAGAAAAATAGAAGGTAAACTATAGATTCTGGTATAATTTACAGATTAAGAAAACCAAGTAACTCATCAAACAGGTAATACTTGGACAGTTGGACCCAAGATAAACTACCAAAATCTCACCTTTCGCAGCATGGACTTGGGTGAGAATATAATCTCTTTCTTGGTCGTTCAGCAGTAGTTGTTGCGCTTTTGCCAATGCTGTTCAGTTAATCAAAAACCATAAAAACATCACGAGATCATCCAGACAAATCAATTCTTTTAAGGAGAGCCAAGCATTTTATGCTTGACACAACACCCAGATGGTGGATTCACACAAAAACAACTGCATATGTAAAAGAAAATTTAAAGAATATAAACCTCCAAAAGCCTCCTGCGCTTGTGGATGTTTGCATTTGTCAGGGTGAACCATCAAAGATATCTGGAAAAAGGTTCAGATCAGTCACAAAGTTTCCAGTGTATTCCCAATCAGTGGCGTAATAGTCACTTAGGCAACGATTTTGTTTCTACTAAGTCGATAAACCATGAATAAAAAACAAATGTCCTCGCAGGGAAAAATGCAGAAAAAAAATACCTTTCTGTACTGCCTTTTAACGTCATCCTTGGAAGAATCGAAAGATAGGTTAAGATGCTCAAACGGGTTCAGTTTGAAGCATGAGAGAATCCTACAAAGTTTCAAAATTTTTAAAGATATATGATCATAAGAAACGTGAGAGTGCAACACGACTAGCATACTGATATTAATTGTAACAACAATGATAAGTAATCACTACTATACATAGAAGATATGTGCAAAAATACCCACAGATCACAACTCCGTATTGCCCAAAAAACAATAGGACAGTGAAAAAGGAGAGAAATTGATCAAATTTTCACAAGATCCACTTTCTCATTAAGTGCATAGTCAAAAAAAAACATAGTCAAAATAGCTGTAATTTCATTCATACAGTTCCCTAAGTTACGATCGTCCTCAGAGATAAACATGAAGGAAGAAAATCTCAGAACATAGAAACCCTAACCCACTAGGAATTGCATAAACACGAGTCAGATCAGGAACAGAGTTGAGGGGTAGTAGCTAAATTAGACATAGGAAAAAGGGTTCCGAAGGAACCTGACGACTTCGTTGTCTCTCTCAACTTCACCGACCTCGGCAAGGAAGGATTTAAGAATCGCATCGTCGTCTACTTTCACCTCTCCCATGATTCTTGTCTTCTTATGATTCTCTTGTCCTCTCTCTTCTTCTCCTTCCAACGACGACAAAGAGTGGAGAGAACGAAGAAGAAGAAACAAAATGGCGGATTCTCTGGGCTCTCTATTCTGGATTTGAGGTCGGGTACTCGGGTGGGTTAAATTGTGGGTCTGGAACTCTGGATCTGAGTCTTTCGGGTCGAGTCTTCGGGTCAAACAAGTATTCGGATTTAGGGATAGAGAATGTAATTGTAATTGTCAACTAGATGATAGATATTAGGTAATATTCCATGACAAGAAATATCAATTTTTAGATATTATAGAGCACTTGGCAAAAAAAAAATATCAAAAAAATTATATTATTAAAATGTTAATTAAAACTTGATTAGTAGTAAAATATTACTATTGTAAATAAATAAAAAACATTAAACAACTGCCATAAAACTATAAAAAAATTATGTATTGTATTTGAAAACCGTTTTTTTTAGTGCACGGTTACAACTGCGCTCTTTTCCGAATATATTAAGCCAAAATAAGTGATGTAAAGAATAGTACAATAATTATGTGATTATCAAGTCATCAACGATATACTAGATCACCACATGTGAACAACGTTCAGTTAGGGAGTTTTTTAAACTTTTTTTCAATATGACTTACAAAATATTCTGACAATCGGTATGCGACGAATTCTAGCACTGTTACTCGCCAAAAAAAAAAAAAACTTTGGAGGATGTGATAAATAGCTCGCATTTTTAAACAAATTTCATCTCCTATATATTATTTAGAGGAGTACACTTATAAATAGTCCTTACAAAATATTAATAATTATATCACATTGTCATTACATATAAGAACAAATTAAAATCTATCATTAAGAGTATTATAGTCAATTAATTATTATGTGATCATTTAATTAAATATTAAATTAATTAATTATAATTTTTGCTTTAAATAATTTTTTTTTTTTTTGGAAAAGGTTAAAAATAGATTTTGTAAAAATTTTGTTGATTTAATTAAGCACACTAATTAAATTAAAATAAATATTGATTTAATTTTCCAAAAATAAGAGATTTGATGTAAATTACGATTTTTTGGAAGATTTTAAAGAAGAAATTTAAACCGATTTCATTCTGTTTTTGGGTGCTAACAAAGATTCGATATTATAAAAATTGATATTATAATTTTCATAAAGTTTTGGAAAAAATATAATTTTCTAATATCCTGATTTTATAATTTTTTGGATATTTTTATATAATTACAATTTGTCCGTGCTATAGCACGGGATATATCCTAGTTGTAAATATATTATTTATGTACATAGTGATATAATATATAGAATTTCATTTTGAAACTCTCTTTTTTAACGTTTAATAGTTGAACACGATGAAACATGTCACTTGTGTAAATATTTTCTTACTATACTAAGGTTCACCATTTTACATTTCTTGAGAAAATGATATTGTGTATATTTTGTTTTCTTTTCTACATGCAGCGTGATATCCATGTCCATTACCATAACCGAAGATTACAAGATAGTCATTTTTATTTGAAATTTGAGAAATATTCGATCATCTCATATATAGCTCTTACCACATATGAATTATGTATTGATTTTACCAACGAGTCGATAGTCCAGTGGTTAAGCGCAGAAGTTAGTCCTGGTTAAGCGCAGAAGTTAGTCCTGTTGTGCTTTTGGTTCGATTCCCGTTGGGAGGAGTCTACTCTTCAAATGAGAGTATTAATCCAGTCTGGACTCCGCCACCAAGGAAACGTACGGGCCCACGGACCCCGAACCTCCTGGTTTAATCAAAAAAAAATTATGTGTTGATTTTACCATCCCACTTTCACACATTGTCATAATATAAAGACTTAATTTTCTTTTCTTGTTGGTTCACGTATGCATATGAAATCGCGTAACCAATGTATGCATCCCCTTTAAGTACCCAACAATTCAACTAAAATGAGACCAATATTGTGTATTTGATCTTGCTTCCAACTCATGCACTGTTCTTGCTTCAAACTCATGAACCGTTGGATATTCCACTCATGAACATCTTCTTACAAATCTTAGTTTTCTATTTTCATTTTCCAAAGAGTACTTTCAAAAGATCAAACTCTCAACCTTAATTTTTATCTTATGTGCTCATACTTAACTTAATGCAGTGAAATATTAATGAAGATCAGTTATCATTCAAATGGGATGCTGATGCAAATGGACTGTATGGATCACCTAACTTGTTCACCACTGCCTTGCCCCATGATGGCCACGAAGCTATCCGAGATAAAGAAGCCTTGCCCGTTTCAATGTGTTCAGTTATGATCTTTCTCCCTCACCTTCTATTCAGTCGTTTTGGGTGGTTATACTTTTTTTCCGAAAATGGTTTTGACCCAAATGGTTTTCCATTGGGTTTTAACGAGGCACTATCATCCCTTTTCTTCCAATCTCTTCTCTTCCTTTTCTACTTTTGTTCTCCTTCCTATTTTTTTTTCTGACATAAGTCTCTCCAACTCTTTTGTTCACTATTCTTCACTATACTTATTTGTTTTTTCTCCTGTTTATTCTCTTTTATTCTATTGTTGTAATTCTCGGTTACTTTTAATAATATTTTACTGTTAGCAAAAAAAAATAATGAATAAAAGGGGTTCACGTCTTTATTTGCGAACAGTATAGAACAACAAAAATTTGTACAAAACACAACACTCATCATAAATATGTCTTACTCCAACGAGGTCTCTAACCTCATTAAAAACAATAAATTATACTTCTCATTTTCACCGCTCAACTTTCTTCCCTCTCCTACTCTTGAATCTTTATTTTTTTTTATAATTATTTTTCTTTTTACCCACAAACCAAAAAGGTAAGTGGTAAAACATATAGAGGAAAAAAATAAGGTAGAAAAAACCATGATCAACAACAATTATTGGGTTAATACGCATATATATTCGAGTATACACATACTCGATTACATATACACATATTTAGATAATATCATATGCTTATGCTTCTTTGTAAATTACCCCTTTGGTCTTGTAAGGGTCTAAGTGGCAATGCAAAATGGCTCAACGGACAAGAGAGACCTCCTTCGTTCCTTGCAGCCTGTAATCCAACCGTCATGTCCAACACCAATTGATTTGTTGACAAAGTTTTGGGCTTCAAATTGGGTTTTTGTGTTTGGGCCAACAGTTTCAGTGTTAGTGGACTTCCAAGAGTAGTCACATGTGTTGAAGCAAGCAGCTCCTACGGTATCGTCCACCGTGGACGGCGGTTTTGTTGACCTAGCAAGCTGAGCCACCCTTGGCCTCGGCGGCAGAGAGTGAACCACCGGAGTCGAGAGATCAGATTTGGTGTCGAATTCATCAGTCACAGGCCATCTTGCATTTCTCTTTGGTACCCCAATGGGCTTATGGGCCAACCTATGAACAGTTATAGGAATTGGCTTTTGTGCCAGCTTATACAGAAGCCCATTGGGCTTGTAGGCAAACTCGTCTGGTGCCTTTTCTTCTTCTTTCTCTTCTTCTTCTTCCTCGTCGAACCACTGAACCTCCGATTCAGTCTCATCTGCTTGGTCGTAATTGGGTTCGTTGCTGATTTCAGCAAAAGTGAGGAGGAGGCGTCCGTCTTGGCGTTTCGCGGAGAAGTTATTGTGCGACGGCATAGAGACAGCTTCAAGAACCAATCGGCCATTGTCACGGCGAGTTTTCATGTGCAGACACGAACCAGATTGGCTCGAAAGAGAACGAATCGGAGGAGGAAACGATCCTCGAGGCAGCTCGATGCAAGTTGTGTGGTTGGGAACCATGATTGATTCTTGCTGATCAACCTCAATCACAGCCTCTGTTTCTTCTTCAGCCTTCGTCTCCGTGACGTTAAGAACGAGATTCGTCTCCTCCTGAATCTCGATTTCAGCATCTCCAGTCTCCGACGATGCATACGAAGAGAAGCCTTCGCAACCCGTCTCGGATCCAAGACTCTCAGTGCAAATCTGGAGACTTTTCTCGTTCAAAGAACTCGCACGTTTCATCAAAGGATGAACGTACGGTGGAGGAACCGTGTCGTTGCTCGATTCATTCTTCTTCTTGTCCGACAAGATCGAACTCCATACATCGGATTGACCCGGCTCGATCTCTTCCTCTTTCTTATTGTTCTTGTCTTGTTGAATCTGTGCCCAAATATCGACCCCGGATCTTGATTCTTCCTCTGCTTCGTCATCGTCAGGAGAAGAAGCACGAAGCTTCTCAGAGGAAGAGATCCTCTTCATAGGAGAAAACCCATTTTGCGAAAGCCAAGTCTTGGAGGACAAATCGGCAGAGAAGGTACGCCTGAGTGAAGGTGCAGACGAAGTGTTCGACGAAATGCCACCAAGGATCGTCACTATGCCTTGCTGTTTCTTCAACGAAGAAGACAAGCCAAGGCTCTTGCTTAAGCCACAAGCCATCATCTCAAAAAGGGAATCACAAACCTCCCGACAAGACTATTCCCTCGCTTTCCTGCACAATTATTACAATCAGAGTGTGTCAAACAAATGAAAATAAGCTCTTTTTTATACTGGATTGTGATCCGTTTATAGACATGTAACATACCTGGAGATTTGAGAGACTTAAAAGTGAGGGTGAAAATTCAAAAATTCAAAGTGTGTTGTGTTGTTTAGAGAAGATGTGTATTGTTGTTTGATGGATGAGAATGAGCATGAAGAGGGGAGTGAAGAGCTTATATATAGAGGAGTTTCTTTCATTATGGAACCATGTACTGTGGGGTCCTCCATTAAATTAAATGACTCTTCATTGTCTTTTTATTTTCTTAATTATCTTTTAGTATTGATTTCTTAAAACAATGAAAAACTCAAAAAAAGTCCTTTAATACTGTAACATATGTTCTTTAATTAAGTATTTGATGCAAGAAAAAATGTATTAAATACATATATTTTAGAGGGATATGACCTTAAAAACTTTTGAAGTTTGTAGTTTACTAGTAGTTATTGTGATCATTTCTTTTAATTATAATTATATAAGAGTAATCCGGGTTTTATCATCCGACTAATTTTCCTAGAATAAGTGTAGTTTAAATAACACATTCACCGGATTTTTAATATGTCTAAAGAATAGTACCATTTTAATCAATCGTTTATGTGTTGTTGAATTAGTTGTAGAAAGTTTGAAAAATACACGGGTTGTTTATGTGTTGTTGAATTAGTTGTAGAATGTTTGAATACACGGGTTGTTTAGTTGTAATGTAATTTAAAAATTAATTTTTTTGATCAAAGGGTTTTAATTTAAAAATTATGAATTTCCCAACATCCGCAGTCCGCACAGTCTAAAATTTGCATATTACGATAACTTTGCAAACAAAAACGAGACGGGTATTTTTAGTTGTGTAACTAACGCGTGTGTCGCCAAACAAAACTAACGGATATGAAACGAAATATATATAAAAATTTGTGTATATTTATGTCAAAAAGAGAAGAAAAATGTTGACGTATGGCATCGATTCCCTGTTGAACCAATATCGTGGCGCATTGTGGAAGTCACAATTTTCATCTTCTTTTGAGCTAAACGATGAGAATGTTCCAAAAATATGCAAAGAAAGCTGGATGCCATTATTAGGATGTTCGTTTTTTATTTTATTTTTATAAGTTACTTACCTTTCTACCACTTGGGTTTATTTTATACTATTGACTATTGAGCAAAACAACGCCGTTTAAAGCTTCATGCTAAAGCATCTAATAGTTGTTATAAAAGAAAATTTATGTAAACCTACAAATCAAATAATAATTTACTTAATTAATATTAGTAAGGTAAAGACAAATAATTTGTAGTCTATATCATCGATGTCTTCAATTTAGCTATATTAAATCTTCTAAATATTTTTATATATTAAAAAATAAGAAAAAAAAATCATGGTTTGTGAGAGTGTCGTCGTTAACTTATCAATCGGTTTCAAATATGCACAAGTGAAATTTTCTAGTTTACCACAATTTTTCTATGAAAGTAATATATTTAAAAAAACCATGTTGTAAAATTTGAAAATAGCACTATTAAAAAAATTATAGTTTGTAGATTTTTTTAAAAAGTAGTTACCCTAACCAGTAACCAATGTTAGTTTACAATCAACGTACTTATTTTGGCGCGTAAATAAGATGTGACCGGAGAATGATTCTAATAAACTATTTGTGACCAAAACACAAATACTTCATATAAATTTGAAAGTAATTAAAGTTTTGAAAGTGATAAAAGGTGTAACCGTATTTGGGGAAAAACACAAGTTGGTGGGTAGGAGTAGGATACGGTCCGAGAGACAGAGACGTGTGCATGGGGACACGAAGACTGAATATTTTTTTGTTCTCAAGTGTACGTGGTTGCATGTTTTACGTGCGTTTATATATGTATATCTGTATATACATGATGTTGATAAAAATGATGATGATGATGAGATCATTATTGGTCCTATCCGGAAAAAGATAAAATGTTCTAAAAGTATCCAAAAGATATCAAGTGCGTACCCCTACGTACGTACATGTATCGTTTAATAAAATTTGGTTTCAGTATATGTACAAGGATTTTCGTTATTTTTTCTTTTTCATTTTGAATGGTATGATCGCATCATATCTCTAGAATATTGGCCCGCAACGTCTAATCCCTATTTGTAATGGATTAATAATCACCCATACTATCATGCACAATTTTATTTTTATTATATACAAATAATTTATTTTTTCTTCTTCATTAAGTGAATCAAAATGTATCTAAAGATCTCAATCTTTCATATTATGAAGACTTTTTTTTAAAATACACCAAGTAGATATGCTTTTACAAATATCTACCTGTAATTAATTACCTAGTAAAAATGTATTAATTAGAGTTTAAAAATCAATCTTTTCAAAACAGGAAAAAACCTCAAAAAATCAATCTATAAAAACGGAGGGAGTAATAACCTTAGTACTTACATACCACTTAACTATAATTTCATATCACCATCTCTGTTATTGAATTTAGGTCGTTTAAATTTTGATAAAGTTCTTCTTTGAAAAAATTACATACCACTCATGCATAATTATTATTGTTTTGTTTCTTTTAGATTATATAATTTAATTTGGTCAATTTTGATGTTTCTCCTTATTATATGGTATTCTGGATATTAGCTATCACTACCAAATTCTTTAAACATCAAATGTGTGTTTGACACATTGGCATATTGGAAAAGACCAAAAAGTCAGCTAAAACTCAAAATTAGTATTCTTTTATTTATCAACTGAATTAGTCGTTGTACCATGTTATACTTTATTTGTTCATTATTTCATAATTTATATAAGGATCAAAATAAAAATTAATAATTAACTGTTCATTATCATTTTCATAAATACTTATTTAATTTAGTAACATATATTCTCTCTGCTTCACAATAAGTTTTGTTTTAGACTATTTGTTTTTTTGTTATACAAGAAGTTTTGTTCCAAAATTTCAATGTAAATTTTGATTAGAAAAAGATGTATTTTCTCCTACTATAAATTAATAAAAATGTAAAACAAAATAAACATCCATAGGTCTATTTACTTTTAACGGGTATAATAGAAAATTATGTGAAATTGTTTTACCGAACTTAATTTATATAACTTTTGTTATGGGTTCTAAAAAAAATTACTGATTAGAAAGACGTAAGAAACACATTTTCTAAATTCGAATTATGTTTTAACATTTTGAGAAATATCACTGTTATGATACAATTTTTCAAAAATACCATTAAAAAGTTGTTCATAAATATCACTTTATAACTTTCATTTTAAATTTTTATAAAATCTTATAAATATTTAATAAGATGCATTATAAAAATCTTATAAAACTTTATAGATATTATAATATGCTTTATAAAATTTTCTAAATCCGTTTGTGGTATTTTTGAAAGAAAAAAACAATGAAACTTTTGAAAAGTGGTAACACAAAAGTTATATATTTTGAAATTCCAAGAGAGAATATTAAAATATTCCAAAATATTAATTATTTTTATGCTATGTTTTCTAAACCTTCCTAAACCTTAGAAGACTTGTAAATGCTTCTCAAATGATTTTATATATTTGGAAATAATTCAATAATATCTAGCTAGTAATATTTGGAAACAAAAATTACCAAAAAGAGAAAACACGAGGCAACGACATCTAGAAAGAACAAACATTTCCAATTAGGTTAAAGGAAGATAGCGAGAGACACTTATAGTGGGCAAAACATCGCTTAAGGTGGAAGTAAAGGAATCGCTTTTTTTCCTTTTAAAGGACCAAATTCAATTGGACGGACCAATTAATTTACCAAAAATTAACGTTTATCCATATATATAACTAAACTCATCATGACATCATCAAAAAAATTGAATTCCCTAAGGCTATGGATCATTAATTGATTAGAGTACACATTTATTTCATGGTCTCTTTATCACTTTAGAAAATGTGCTAACCTACATAAAAAGCTGATCTAATCTCGTTTGGTTAATTTCCAGTTTTAGTTCAGTTTCAAAATTTTATGTAATTTATTTGTTTAAATTTTTAGAGATATTTTACAGACACAACATTCAGAAATCTTTCTATTTAATATATAGGTGTAAGTATGTGTGTGAAATGAAAAAAGTATAGGAGTAAGTGTGTGTATAAAATTCGAAAACATCATGCATGTAATCAGTTTGAAGAAAAACAAATATTAAGTTACTAGATTGTCCCGCGCACGGATTAATATTTTTTTAAAAATTTGATATTATAAATTTTTATTTATAGATTATAAATTAATAAGATAAGTGTTATATATATATATATAGATAATCTATCATCAAAAATATCAATTTTAATATTTTAGATTAGTTATATCAAAATTAAGTATATTTTAGTTGATATTAAATAAAACTTTAAAATTTGAGATATATATATTATTAAGATATTCAGTTGTTTTTATCCAATAGAAATGACAATAACACTCTTAATGAATTAATTAATTTTGTTCTTTAAATAATTTATTTCAATGATATTATTACATAATTTTAAAAAACTTAAAGGTTAGATTATAAAAAGTATTTCCATAATATTATCAAGAGGATATTTTTTAAACAATTAAAAATATAAAGATTTAATTATTTATTAAATTATAATTTTATTTAAGTAAAAATTTTAGTTTAATATATGTATATCAATTTTATTTCTTAGTAAAATATGATAATATACTTTAGATGAAATGATTTTTAGTATGTAAATTAAAAAAGTTTTTTTTTTATTTTTCTTATTTTGGAAATTATAATTTATTTAGTAACATATTTACTTCTTTCTAAATTATAATTTTTGTTTTAATTAATTAATTTATTTTAATTTTTTTGAAAAGAAGTTGAAAAATAGATTTTGTGAAGATTTTGTTTTTAAATATATCTATTTTTAATTAAAATGATAATATGTTAATTAAAACATTTTCAACCAGAATGATTTTTTTTTTAAATTTGTTCTTAAGACTAATGACATTGTATGTAAATTTTTAAAAATTAAATTTTATTTTTAAATGCGTACTCCTTAAATATTAGTAAGGGGATGAAATAAGAGAGATAAAAATACCTAAAACGTTAGAGAGATAATAGCACAAGGGGTTTATTCCATAGATTTGGATTCCTATTTATCTATATGTATTGTTTCTTTTATTTTGTTATATATATACGTGGAATATACTTTCACTCCATATATACAATATAGAAGTTCCCTCCTTATAGATATACGTAGCATCATATGATGTAACAGCCACATATGGTTTAGAACCGATTTCAATGTTATGGAAATTATTCTCAAACAATATAGCACAGAAATCACGAAAATGTTGTTAGAAACGGTTTAATTAAGATAATTGATTCCTTTTATATTGTTGCTAAAAACATGTTAAAATTAACTAGTTAATGCATATAAGGATATCCATGTAAGTTTTCACATAAAAATGTTCGGGTATTCCAAAAAAAAAACACTAGTTAAAGAACCCAAAAGAAAATGGGAACGAACACATTCGATTATAATTAATTTAAGTATTGTATAAGTTCGTTTTCCGATATAACCTAGTTAATGCACATAAGGATACACGAACTTCTATAATACCTAAATTATATTACTGGCCATATTCGTGATAAAAAAATATTAGCAAAAACTAAGCTACAGTATTCATGAATTTAAAATTATAAACCAAAAGTTTTAATTAAAATATTTAAAACCTACCATCGAGATACAATTTTGTTTTCAGTCGAGATACAATTATGATTGAAAACAAAAACTATATTGAAATGAAATAGTAATTGAAAAGGTATTTTTTGAGTTTCTAGGTAATTAATAATAGCTGATTAGGGAAATAGGAAAAATTAAAAAATAGTATTAAAAAGGTGAGCTTACCCAAGAGAAGAATCAAGAAAGTGGAAACTAACCGAAAGTTCGTGTCTTGTTGTTTGCATGTTGGGTCCTTTTGTCTCTCTTTTTCTCTATCTACGAATGTGCAGAAGATGCTCATATACGTAGCGTCGTTCATCAGAATATAAACGATTAATAGTAATTAAACAAAAAGGTCTCGATGTTGATCCCTTTCTGAGTATTTATAATATGAACGTTGAAACAAAAAAAGAGTAATTATAGAATTTAGTAGTAATATATATAAAGTTAAATGATCAAGAGAGCTTTTAGGGCGTAGAGAGAGATAGAGAGCGCGTCGCCACACATGAAGAGAAGGAAAGGCATAAAGCTAGACATGGATGCGTTTTGTCTCTACCTATAAACCAAAGGAACACCACTCAATTTCAATTATTTATTCATCAAAATTTTTTTTTTCACCATATATCAAAAACTAAAAATAAAACTCTAAGTTTTTGGTATTTCGGGGTTAACCCTATTTTTTTTGTCTTAATGCAATTTAACGCGTACATTAGTATATTATCACATTTTAAGTATTAGACTTATACTAAATTAGCAAGACAAAAAAAAAAGATAAAACAAAATTAGCAAGACACTTGGTCAAGTGGTCAAATACAGATTTTGCCATATCAGGGTGTAGCTGGCAAATGTTCTTAAGGTTCAACGGTAAATTTAGAGTTTTAAAATTTTATCTCACCTATGTATAATTTTATTTTTTTGTCAACAATTTATTTTGGGTTATTTTATCTTTAAATTTGGTCTAGCAATTTACTCGAAGGGGTCATACCGGATTTTTTTCTTTCAAAAGTTCTATTAATCTAGCATAAATGGGCGCTATAGCATTCGAACTTTTAATAAATAAATATTATCAAGCAAGACATATAACCAAATCATAGCTAACCTATATATGCGTTTTGGCTGAATTGGTAAACCGATATGTAAGCATCGTTAATAAAGAGATTTTATAATGTTATTTGATATTTTTTTGAAGTGAAGGAAATGCTTTATTAAGTTAACTAAATAATGATAACGTTTTGTAACAATGAAAATTCAAAAAAAAATCAACCATTAGAAGAGTTCTCAACAAAATAGAAGCAATATTTTTTTTTTTTATGAACAGGAGATTCGGTAGAGTTATGCGTTCAGACAGCGCAATATAATATCTCTCTTTTGGAGAGCAGATCCTTCCCAACATAAATCGAACCCGTGACCTCAAAGTCCTTATATTTTTTGGAAACCAAGGGTTTAACCACTAGGTCAACTCGTTGTTGGTAAGATAGAAGTAATATTGTCTAATCAATTGCGGATGAGAGGAAATTAATCGTTGAAACCATAATCGAAAAGAGGCAATTTGCAAGCTCTAGATTGGTTGGCCGGAACGAAAAGGCTTTGGATTTGATTAATTACACAAAATAATATAAGATTTTTAGTGAAATGGTAAACGATATTATAATAGTTAAAAACGTTTAAAAGAATAACAAAAGAAAGTGATAAAAAAAACAGAGAATAATGATTTTGATATCACTTTTGTCATTAGTAACTACTTAAACGTTACAACCCATCTCACAGCGGTACGTACCAATCAAAACTTTTATTGCGGAAATCTTATTAACAGTGTAAATAATCATTTAAAATGATATTTGGCTGATTTCAATATTGAAATTTTGTAATAATCATTTTAACTGTATGTGGAATATGTAATTCACTCCCTAGATTTTAGTATAGCGAATTAGGTAATACATATGCATATTAATATCAATGAAATAAAACAACAACAAAAATTTATGTAAACAAAATTATAGAAAAGCAACTTAACCGGCAACCAACCATAGCGTAAAGACGGAAACTATACCAAGTAACTATTTCTGACAAATATTTGGATTTAGGGCGTGATTGGTCGTGGTTTTGAAATCTGTCTATATTCATATTTGGATCTAAAATTCTAAATTCAAAGTAATCACGCTTTAATATTATATGTAGAACTACGGGAGACTACTAAGCATCGAACATATATATAATTTAATATTAAAAAGAAAATTATATGGCAGATGAGAAAATGGGAATGACGCATGGGGACACTTTCCTCGTTTTGCATGGCTGGATATGTAAAGCTTTTCAAAAATAGGAGTTTTAACCCAAAAAATAATGTAATAGAAATTATTTTAAAATGATACACATTATTTTAGTGCCGCTCATTTATACAAACGTCGTTTCTGTACTATTTAATTTGCGGTTTACTTGTTTCCAACCATATGATGTATATGGTTCGATTCCTATAGCTAGTTGACTCTTATTTTAGGACATTTAAAATGAAAACACTTTAAGAATGGCAAAATATCGTTTTAAATAATAATTTATCTGTTAATGATATACCTAACCTATCAATTCTCTTTAATTATTCTAGTCAACAGTACTCTTGAAAAACTTTATTTACTTGGAATTCCCTTGTCCTATAAAATTCAATAAATATCCACCGGCTTTAGTACTAGTTCAGAATTAAATACTCTAATTGAAAGTTATAGTCAGAAGAAAATTTAAAATGAAATTCTATCAAAACCAAATATAGTATATAATTAGGGGTTCATGATTTTTTATTTTATCTTTTTCGACAAGGGGTTCGTGAAGCTAAAAGTGTGGCGTATGAAACTATAAACAAATTAGGAGGTTAGGCCATAGGATAGGATAAAAAACCAAAACAAGTGGAGGCCAATGAAACCTGAAGTTCCAACTTTCCGTTAATTTAAAATTAAAGAGGGGAATATAGAGACCGTGTCCTTAATATTCTGGTGGCCGCGGCTATTATTTTTTAATTATTAAAAAAGCAAATGATAAAATGTACATTAGTATAAATATCTAATAAAATAGAGCATATAGTTCCATTGTAGATTTTTATCATAATTTAGTATTACTATAAATTAATATATTATTTACTTTATTTTCAAATGTCATAAGTATTATTATTTGGTACTTTCTAAAAAAACACGGTTCTTGATGACTTTTAATTTAAGTGTTAATTTTTTTTGGTTTGAAATTTATAACACCACGATATAATTAGATACATTAACTATAAATATAAACAAATAATATAGTGAAGCTTAACCCTAATTTTCCCTGAGAAGCTCTCTTGCTCCCCCGGCGCTGGGTGGCGGCGGCCACCGCCATCGTCGCCTCAGGCGTCTCTTTCGTCGGTTTTTTGGGCTTCTGATCCTCCTGCTCTCGTCCGCTCTTACTCCAGTTCTTTTCGCCTCCGCCTCTCCCGATCTTTTCCGGAGATCTTTTCCACGCTCCACCTCCGCTTGTTGTTGTCCCTCCGGTGCCAGTGGAATTCGTTTCTACATATCCATCTTTCTCTCGGTTCTGTGCCGAAGTTCGCACCATCCTTCCCTCCCTCGTACCGTCATTCGACCGGCGAGTTATGGGGTTGCCGATCTTCCGCCTCCATCACATTCTCGGCTCCGTGCCGAAGAACCTCACATTTGTTAGTCAAATCCGCTCTTCACGGAGTTTCTTTGGGAAGTTTCTACGTAGGTCTGCGCTTGCTTCAGATCTGCAATCCGCCGCTGGTGGAGAGCCTATTCCGGAGCCCCTCAAGTACCGGCATCCTTCCCTCAACCTTTCCCGGTAGTTTTCACCGGAGATATTCAATCTCGGGCTGTTGCTCTGAGTGTATTTCAGGTGTTGTAACGCCTCAGTTTCTTCGATTTATCTCGATCTCTCCGATGAAGGATTCCACGGCCATAACGCCAAGAGTTTTCGTAGCATCATCGATACTTTTCTCGGGAAGTCTTCCCGATCTAAGCTTTTGTTTCCCCTGGTTTAGTCATGTCGTTATTTTCCCAGTTGGCTACTTCGGTGAGCGCAGTCACGGCGGAGGACACCGCGCTGTCATCATCAAGTTTCATATAGGGCGAACTCACTTCTTTCTGGATCTTGGGCCAGTTTGTGTTTTAATTGTTACTGGGCCGGTTAGACCCATTCCATGTGATCATGTTATTTATGGAAAGCTTATAAACGGGTTTGCGAGCCCTCTACTATCAAAATTCTTTTTTGTGGATTATATCTGTAGTCCTATGTACTTGTTGTCTTAAGTTATTAATGAAAGTTTACTTCTGGACAAAAAAAAAAAATTATAAATATAAACAAAAATGAAGCAGCGAGATAGATCACTTGAACGATTGCATAATTACCAAATGGGTGTAAGGAAATGCCAATATAGTTCATAGTTGCATGCAATTAGTTCAGCTAATTAGTCCAAAATTTAATCCTAGAAACAAGATAATATGACGCCGCGGGTTAAGAGATACTCCCAAATCATGTGGAAGTTGTTTGGTAAATGGAAAGAAATTGCCCCAAATTGTTCATTAGCATTCGAGCTTGCAAACAAATTTGCAAATACATTCTCTCAGTTGTCCTTTTAGGTTAAATTCATGACAAGAGAACACCATGAGTTAGTAACTGAATTTACACTGTTAAACTTTCATATCAAATATTATAAGGTTCATATAAATATTTGTAATTTGGGTGGCATTGGAGGTTTTTCTAATGGCATGTTGGATGTGAACTCATGGTAAAACTACACAGATTTTTGGCTAACATATATATAAGCCCCTTTTATGTTTTTTTTTTGTTTGTTAAATTTATAAGTTATATTTCTATATAAAAAACTTTCCAAATGTTCATTATAAGACATTATATAACACCAGCTAAGCGAGTTCACTTATTTTGATAAGGTAGGTTTTTATTAGTTTATTGATTTATAAATCCATATGAGATTTAGAAATTTTTATTGATTTTGAAATCAGATATATGAATTTTGAAAATATCATGGTTTACCAACGGATTTGAATCTTTATAAATTTTACTTTCAAATCCATTTAAAATGTGATGTGGATTTTAAAATCTAATACTAAATTATTAAACGAATAACACAAGATTTTAACTAGTATTTAGAAATCAACGAACGAATAACACGTGATTTCGACAACGATTTTAAAATCAAAAATCTAATAATATATGATTTTATTTTGGATTTATGAATCAATTAAAATCCATGAAATAATAACCTCTTTTTAAAAAACTAGTTACGTTTAATCTAACATGTGTTTTATGTAGAAGATTGACAAGTGAATGATTAACCCGCCACCTGAGTCAATAATTTTGCTAATGTAAACTATATAAATATCTCATTAGATACATAATAAAGAGGATCAAAATATCTTTTAAACAAGATTTACTCTCGAGAAACATTTCAAAAGACCCTAAAGTATTCTAAAACCCTTAAAACTAAAAACAACCGCACAATAAGACACCACCCCAAATGTTGATTTTTTTCGTAGTGCATGTTTATTTATTTCCCAACGGTGGCCTCATATAATATCTAAAATTTCTGTTCAAATGATGAGTATCTTTGTATGTAAGTTGTCCATCTTCATTAATTTGATCTAAGATAACCATAAAATATATTATAGAACATTTTTCTATAACTTTGGAAAATCCAAACCTTTACCCCATAATCACCTCTAGTGTATGGGGTTACCCATTGATAATCTCTTTACTATTATTTGGGGAGTACACTTATTAACCTTACAAAATATTAATATTTACATCACATTGCCATTACGACAAAGAGCAAATTATAATCTCTCATTAATGATAGTTTAATCATTAATTATAATTTCTTTATTTATGAAAATTACGAAATAATATTTCTTTTTGAAGATTTTGTTTCTTAAAATTATGGATTAATCTTATCAAATAAACTTTTAATTCATAGGCATTAATTCAATCTACCAAAAAATGTTTATCACATGATTATGCTAAACATTTCTTTTTAATTCAAATATTTTCAGTTTTGGAATAAACATTAATTAGATTTGTACTATCATAATTTTCATAATTGTGATAATGCATAAAAATAGTTTTCATGGATAAATACACCAAAATCTTAAAGATCATATAGTAAATTTAATACTTTGTTAATAGTTTCATCATCATAAATTTAGATCTGCAATTAGGATTTTAATTTTCTTTGAAAAGATTGAATCCACATTATACGGATCTGATAACAATCTATATTTTAATTCATTTTTTTTGTTTATAGAAGATTTAAATCAAAATAAAATATAAATTAGTTGGTTTTAATTATTTTGTTACATAATAATCGAATATGATACTAGAATTTTTAAAAACAATTCGTGCTATCTAAATAATTTTCACTCACCATTTAGTCATTTACTATAATAATTATCATATATATAAACAAATATATTAAATAATTAATACCAAAATTGTGATGAGATAACTAAAATAATTAATTTTAGTGAATATTTCCAATCGTGATATTTTAATTCATTTTTTTTGTTTTTAGAAGATTTAAATCAAAACAAAATATAAATTATTTGGTTTTAATTATTCTGTTACATAATAATCGAATATGATACTAGAATTTTTTAAAATATATTGTGCTATCTAAATAATTTTCACTCGTCATTTACTATAATAATTATCATATATATAAACAAATATATTAAATAATTAATATCAAAACTGTGATGAGATAACTAAAATAATTAATTTTAGTGAATATTCCTAATCGTGATATCATTTATTGTTTAGATTTTTTTGACTCTAAACCTAGATTGTTTAACATACTTCCATTCTCTATAAATAAAAGCTAATTTTTTTTAAGTAGTTTCACGATTGCATTGTTCATTGTTTACATAAGCTCTGTAAAAATTTGCAGCTATTTAAATGTCGATGATGACTAATGTTGAATAATGCTAAAGCAGCAGAGTGAACCGTGGTGATGGTAATGCGTCGCTCTCTCTCCAAACCTAAGGTGTGTAACATGTAATCGATTCTTTGTTTTTTGAGCATTTTTTATTTTTTTTTGTTTTGAAACATCAAGATCTATATTGTCTCAAATATTAATCAAGATATATTAGATGAGTCATCTTTATCTACTGTTCAATAGTTTAGAATTAGCGTTACCAAAAATGTTAGATCTATTTGATTGCTTAATTATTCCATCAGAATGTAGAACTTAGAAAGATAATGGTGGTGCAACCATACAGGCGGTGAAGCACACGGTGGTGATAGTATTGGAAAGTTATGTTGTTTTCAAAGTGGTGTTTCAAAATCTTCACTAGAAGCAAAAGCTGAAGATTTGTTATTCATGAAGGTAAAATCTTTGTAACATTAGTTATGTTTTGCATTATAGCATGGCTATAGTATCTTTTTTTTTGGAAAACTTATGGAGGTATTGTTTAAGTTTTCATGATCTGCAGGTTTTGTTTATGCTATAATTTAGTTAAGATGTTAAAGATTTGTTTTTCATGAAGGTAAAACCAGCAAATAAGAGTTTATATTATATTTTATGTACCATTTTAAGTTTTTTGAATTAGGTTTTGGCCTAGACTAGATTTAATTTATAGTTTTAAGTGAAGATCAAACATTATAAGAATCATTTTTTTGTTGCACACAATTATTAATGTAAACTTACAACGACAGATGTAACATATCTTTTATAATATTACAATCCTAACTCTTTTAGGAAAATACTTAACATTACTTTTAAAAAAATATTATCACGCGCTGTAGTGCGGGATAGTATCTAGTACCATGTTTAAAACGTAAAAAATCAACTAGCAAATTTATAAAAGTTTTAAAAACTTTTATTAAGTTTAGCATATGTATTAATTTATGACTATTTTATTTAAATTGAGTGGACTCATAAATATTTAGGTTAAAGTTTTTGTGAATGCATTAATTTTCGAGAAACTAAAATAATAATTTTCGAAAATATTGTAGAGTTATTGGAAAACATATTGGAAAACAAAAGGCACATTATTGAACTTATGAGAATTGTGAGTCCATGACCTTTCCAATGGTGATGGACATTGGACAACAGTGGTCGACGACCCCTTTCTAGAATAAAGCTACCCCAGTCCCCACTACACTAAACATTTTCAAACATTTTATTTTCTTAAGTTATAATCATTTTTTTTTCTTTTTTTTCTTATTAGATTGAATGGAATCAGAAGCAGAATCGGATATCCGTAAAAGCAAAATATTTAAAAGAGCAATAATGATTTTTATAAAATTTTCAGGAAACGGATACATGTTAAAAATGTATAATAAAATATCAAACATCACATCATATAAAAATTATAATTTTTTTAAAACCACTCAACTAAAAGTAAAAAATAACTAGTTGTATTTTTTGAGAACAAATTTAAATTAAATAGTTCAAAGTTAAAAAATTATATCATTATCTTCACACTCATTTTTCTCAATTCCATCAAAAAAATATATTTTAATTTTATGTTGTCGATAGAAAATAATCAAATTTAAGTCTCTCTGAAGTTAAGTTAATATTTCTTATTAGCTCAAATATTATCTTCATGGTTAAGCACTTTAACGTGTCAAAAGACTATTTTATAAACAAATATATTGATTTTAGTTTATAATCTTATATTTTATAAATCAGACGTTTTGTAAAAGTTTCTAATATTTTTGAAGTTTTTTGTTGTTCTTTCGTTAAATTTTTTTATGATAGGATGATAGCTCACCTATAACTTTAATTTTGAAAATATTTTCTTTTAAGAAAAAATGTCCTAAAAATGTAGATTTTTATGTTATTTCCCTAAATCATTGGATTAGAGCTGGTTACCTGCAATTTATAAAACATATATATATATATATATATTTGTGTCTTCAATTTTGTAAAATTTATGTAGCATCGCTATTTTAGATTATAAATTCTAATTGAGGGGGATCTTCTTTCATTATAAGTGGAGTGGATGCCATATCCGGTGGCAGAGAAACAAAGGGAGAGAAAGAGGGGAAACACAAATTTAAAAATTTAAAAACATTTTTCCTTTTATTTAACTACTTATTATTAATACAAAGGTGGAAATAAAAAGCAACGAAGATTGGAGAGAATTTTTCTTCTTTTGGATGGAATTTTTCCATTGTGTTGTCCATTTCAGCGTAGCAAATTCAACAAATGGGAGGATGCCACGTGTGCCAAATGAAATGACCAAACACGTCTAGGTTAGTGTAGAATAAAATTTAATCTATTAATCACACTTGTATTTCGGTAATACATGGTAGTAAAGTTATAAAAACATTACAGATATGTCTTTAAGAAACCATTTTGGTATAAAAAGAAAAGTTTTCTAGGTAGCTCGAAGGAGCCTTATGGCTTATGGTCTGAGCCTTTTGGGGCCACCGTGCCAATCGCGGTGGGATTGACGGCTCCTATTGGAGGAATTATTGGAAGTGGAGTGAAAGGACCGAACGCAACGTACGTAGCCACAAATATATGCTAAATGGTGTACAACCTGACGGAATTTTTATCTTTTCATAATATTCTTTATTATCTCTTTGAGAGATAATTATAATAAAAGAGAGATGATATTTATCACTTTACTGTTTCTCTCGACCATCCAATTAAAACAAGGATATGATCTCATGCAAATTCGTACGGTAACATGTATGATATATTCCCACGTGAGTCTCGTGAATCCCAAGTTATTTGCCATATTTGTATGTCACGTGTTAATGTGTTATGGATTGGATTGGACTGTATGCACCACTTACTAATTTCTTAAGAATCGACTTCACAATCTTGCACGATTTAGCTCATGAGCTGTAAGATTTATAGGGATTAATCCTATACAAACAAACAAACAAAAAAAGAATACATGTTTCGTGTATTCTAATTGATTTACAAAATTATGTGTGATTAAATTTTGTTTGTATAGTTAATCATTTTTTTAAATCAAACATGTGAATTGTGATTAATATTTCTAAACGGGTTCAAAATGAAAAAAAATTACTCTTATTTTTATGGTTTTAATTTGCAAACACAAGTATACCGCCGACATTGTGGAGGAAGGAGGAAGCTCACGAGTATGGATAGAACTGGATGAACAATTCTAAACAGCAACACATTCCTCACAGTATTTCCAATAACAATCATGGAAGATAGTCTTTGCATCATCCTCTCTCCTCGGAAGTTCAAACACTCCCTACTTCGTGCTAGCACTGATCGTTCGGGATCCTGTTCGGGTTCGGGTTGAATCCATTCGGGTTTCGGATTTTCGGGTTTAGAGGTTGAAGACCCATTCGGGTATTTAAAAAAATTGGGTCGGGTTCGGTTCGGATCGGGTATATACTTAATATTGATATTCGATAAATACCCAAAAATTTTCGGTTCCTAGTTCGGGTTCGGGTATTTTTATCTAAATGTACCCAAAAATATCCGAAATACTTGGAAGAAAAACTAAAACATCGGTTAATTTTAACCCAAATCTATCCGAATTACCCAAAAATAACCGAAATATCCGAAGAAAACAAAAACATTGGATATTTTTATCCTAATCTATCCAAAAATACCCCAAAACCCCAATATATCTAATATATTTATATATATATACATTTATATATCGGGTATTTTTGAGTATCCACGGGTTTCGGGTTCGGTTCGAGTTTTAAAATACTTTAAAACATTACTCGTTCGATATTTCTACAATTGCGATTCGGGTTCGGTTCGGATTTTTTGGATCGGGTTTTCGGGTCCGGTTATTATGACCAGGGCTACTTCGTGCATTTCTTAAAAAACTTAACGAGGAATCAAATATTGAATATTGACACCGAGTTTTCACTCGTATTTAGAAATCCAAACGATTGACATTAAATTTTCATAAGGATTTTAAAATCAACAATCTAATTATGCAAAACTTTGGATTTCCAAATCACCTAAAATACACAAACCAATAAACCTCTTTTAATTGTGGTGCTCTTTTCTTTGCATATTATTATCATTTGAGATTTTAAATGCAACTTACATTTTATGTGAAAATAGCTTACCACGTTATATAAGTACTGATTGATAGAAATCAATCTTGTAAGTTGTAACTAAATTATATAATGAATTACGATAATCAAGGATTCAAGATGTTCCGTAAGAAAACAAAGAGGATAAGAAATAAAGGTGGCCGACAACAAATAAGGATTCAGAAGGCACCGATTCATGAGACTAGGCATACAACAAAAGATGAAAAAAGCAGCTTTCATTGTCATAAATATAGTTGGTCCTAATGTGGTATGTGGTTACAACTTATTTCTAATTCAAAATTTAATTTTGAGAATAAAATAGCAAGGATCAAATAACACCTTACCACACGTACCGGCCGCAAGTAGCAACAAGCAAGTAGAATAAATCAAGTCACATTGTTATAAATATTATTTTGCATGTGGTTACAACTTGTTTCTAATTCAAAATTTAATTTTGAGAATAAAGAAGCCAGGATCAAATACACACCTTACCACACGCAACGCAAGTAGCAACAAGCAAGTAGAATAAATCAAGTCACATTGTTATAAATATTATTTTGCATGTGGTTACAACTTGTTTCTAATTCAAAATTTAATTTTGAGAATAAAGAAGCCAGGATCAAATACACACCTTACCACACGCAACGCAAGTAGCAACAAGCAAGTAGAATAAATCATGTCACAATTTCTATATCAGCTTTTTAGAAATGTTTACTAAAAATTTAACGATAATATTCAATGGATGCTCATAGTGTTTGACGTCTCTACCCAATTGTTATTGAACAAGGTTCTTGTTAGAAATAGCTCTATCAAGACCGCAAGATTGATAGGAAATTTGAGGTTGTAATTCGAACTTTAAAAAGGTGTATGTGTTGACCAAAAATTAAATAAAAGGTGTATGTAAGAGGAAATGGTAAACTAAAGGTCCAAGATGCAAAATGAAAGTGAAAAGCAAGACTGGAAGAGTGACGCGGAGTTAAAAGTACGGACAAAACGATGCGTTAGATCTAAATGTCCGTACAATCAAATTATAAGGTTTAAATTGCAAATTGTAATTAATGTCTTTTTTTTTTGGTTTGACGAGACATCGCTTTTTCCTAAAAACAAAATTAATTTTTGGTATATTTGGTGTTTGGTGATCAGTCACACCCATGTTTTCTTGTTTTTTTTTTCTTTTGTGTCAAATCTTTTGATATGCAAAATAGAATCTTACTTACTGTTAGGGGAATTTTTTTTCTGGAACAGCTACAATACTATTGTTGAATTGGTAAGCTGTAACTTTACAATTAAACGTGTTTCAAATGCTTTAGCTCTTAAGTTCATCATTTAACAATCATCTAACTAATGTATGTGCATAAAATGAGAGATGTATATGTTTGTAAGAACTTTTAACAAATCGGATGGGCCAACTATAATTCTGTTCAAATCATAAATATTTAGATTGCACTAAAGTTTTATTGTAGGTGCCGTAATTTTCTTGGTGACTACTTTTTGGAGCTAGCATAAAATCTACAGGGAAAATTTGGTGGGCAATCACTAAAATCTTTAAGTTTTTTTCTTTTTCTCTTTTTTGGTTTAATGTTAAGTATAAAAACTTTAAGTTGAGCAATCGATGATTCTAATTTTTGGGTTAATAATTTAATGTTTTACTTTTATTTTTTTCAAGAAGATAATATCCAGAACCATAAAACCGTGAATTTTCAACTATTTTCTTTGTTGAAATAAAAACTCATTTTTTCTGTATAATTAAATTTCTATACATACAGAATGAGAGTGATTTTTTAATATTTTGTTTTCTTAGACTGTTATAAATTAGAATTAAAACTGAATGTCACAAAAAGGGGGAAAAATACTTCTATGGGCCTGAGGCCCGAATCAGTGAAGCCCAAATTGAAAAATAAAAAATAAGCCTCATAGAGTGAATTGGTGAAGAAGGTCATTAGGATTTAGGGTTTAAGAAAACGCTGAGAAGAAGAGAGAGAGAGAGAGAAAAAAAAATGGGGAAGACGAAGAAGATGAAGGGAAGCCAAAGCTTCAGGCAAAGGCTGCTTCTTTCGACACTTTCTTCAACACCTATCATGATTGATGAGATTCGTTCCGACGATATGATTCCTGGTCTCCGCCCTCACGAGATCTCTCTTCTCCGCCTCTTGGAAACTGTCACCGATGACGCAGTCGTTGAGATTAACGAGACCGGTAAGTGTGTTTCACCGACTTTAGGGTTTGTGACTTCAGATTGACTTATTTTTAGGACTGATTCTTAGAAATCTTACATCTTTGGATCGTTTTGCTTTTCTGCTGAAGCTAACCTGAGGCTATGATTGGAGTCTAGATTTGCATCATTTAGTTGAGTTTTTGATTTACAATCATGTTTGGTGTTTCTGAGGGCAAAACTTGAAGAAGAATATGATATTTTTATATTCGAATTGGTTTGTTAGTTTTAATATGTTGCAATATCTATTTGGCAGGTACTCAATTAAAGTACAAGCCTGGAATTATAATGGGAGGGAAGAACTTGGTTCACAACTGTTCGCTGAGTCGATCCATTGGCTATTATCTGGAGCCATTGATTGTCTTAGGATTATTTGGAAAGAAGCCCCTTTCGATTAGTCTCAGAGGTAACTAGTTTTCTGCTCCAAATAATGCATGGTCTCATCTGCAAAACCTGACTTCCTGTTGATTTGTTCTTGGGTGTGAGCTTGAAGAAGATAGAAGCTTAGAGTAATTATAAACTTTTATGGGAAAATATGAATGTTCTTAGGTACTGTATAGATCACCGCACTTGGTTTTGACCAAATGAAGCTCGGGTTGTACGCTTAAATCATTAATCCAACTTCATTACATTATTCTTTGGAAAAGAAAAGGTTACAGCTTTAAAAGCATATGGAATTTATTATGATCGAGCGAGCAAATATTTAACTTTTGCAGGAATTACAAATGATCCAAGAGACCCGAGCGTTGACACATACCGTTCCACTACCTTACATATCTTAAAGCGTTTTGGAGTCCCTGCAGAGGATTTAGAGCTTAAAATCGAAGCCCGTGGAGTAGCTCCAGATGGGGGTGGAGAAGTTCTCTTAACAGTTCCAAATGTTCAGACTCTAACTGTATGTACTTGTTTATTTCCTTTTTTTCTTCCTCACTGCACGCTTCATATGGATTTCTTATCTGTTATATCGGTGCTTCAGGCGGTTAATTGGGTAGAAGAAGGAATGGTGAAGAAGATACGTGGTATCACTTTCTCTGCAAGAGTGTCTTCTGACTTTGAACATTCCATGAGATTCGCAGCTCGTGGAATGTTTAACAATCTCTTGCCTGATGTTCACATTTTCTCAGATCACAAAGCTGGGCCTCAGGCTGGAAAGTAAGAAGATTTTAACTAAAAACAAAAACGAGAGATACTTGATTGATAAGAGCTCAACGTTTTGGAAAATATGTATTGCAGATCTCCTGGATACGGAATATCATTGGTAGCAGAAACAACTACAGGGTGTTACATGTCTGCAGATACAACAGTGTCTTTTGGAAGAACAGACGAAACTGGAGAGCTCGATGTAGAGAAGAAAGAGAGATTGCCAGCAGAAGACGCAGGAGTTGAAATAGCTTCATGGCTTCTTCATGAGATTGAGAAAGGTGGAGTTGTTGATTCAACACACCAGGTACGTTTTAAATTCTAAACATTACCATAGACACCAAAATCGATCGTTTTCTAAGTAATGACTTTTAACTGCGTGTTGTTAATTCTCTGGATTTATACAGGGATTGTTGTTTATACTGTGTGCGTTATGCCAACAAGACGTGTCAAAAGTTCGAGTGGGAACGTTATCTCCTTATGGTGTAGAGACGTTGAGGAACATAAAGGAGTTTATGGGAGTTAGTTTTGTGATCAGACCTGATCCATTGACAGGGACTGTTATACTCAAGTGCATTGGAAGTGGCTTAATTAACCTCTCCAGAAAGCTGTCTTGATTTCTCACAATTGTTGTTGTGTTTGTTAACACATTTGCAGTTGTCTGAATGAAAACGTTTTTCTATAGTTTAAATGGATGTGTATTCTCGACCTTATTATAATGGCAATTTTACATTTAAAATGCATTTTCGTCCTGGAAATATTTTATTTTGATAATTTAGATCGAAACTTCTCAGAATTAAAAGCAAATACTCGTCAGGATTGAACTGAATAAATAAATTTGTGACTAGCATTTGGTTACATGAAAGAATACAACAGAGAAGTATCGAATAGGGCATGAAGTATGTTTTTGTTTTCACTCTTTTCTTTATATCTTTTAAGCTCAGGCTTGTCTGGTAAAAATGGCACTCAGTTGATCTTCATGGAATATTAAAAGAGAATCACAAAGCAGAGAGTTCGACTTCTTGAGTGGAAGGTCGATAAGCTACGAAGGTGCTATCAGTTGAAAAGGAGCCTGGATTGAAACATGTTGTTCCCCCAAATTTGCATACCTTTTGCTCGCTCTTGTCACCTAATACTATCTGTTTTGAAACAACAATAATCCTATATTTTAAGGCATGTTTGGTGTGGACTTAAATCTATAATAAGAAGATTTATGAATACCGTATGAGGAGTTGGGTACAGTCGAAGAGAGTGATCGTAGTTCCAAATGATGGGTTGCACCATGAGAGGTAGAGGACACAGATGGCTCTGATGAGTTATTGTGTAGACAAGCTGTACCAACAAGTTTCAGGAGTTTCCATCATTACCCGAAAAACTTTTAAATCTTAAGTACGAAAAGAATGGAGGTGGAAATGTGTTTACATGCTTAAAAGGGTCCGTAGTTTCTTCTGAGGAAGGGGTTACTAAGCATGAACGACGCATCCTATACAGAAGATCTTGTCGGAAGAACACAATCTCTTGGTTATAGAACTTTACTCTGCATTTTACAAAGACGAGATTATGCTGCCGCTTTTGTGTTCGGTCGATCTCAGTAAATCCAATGTTCACAATTCAGAAGACAAAAACCCTAATGATGAGCAATAGAGAGTTCACACGTCGTATAAAAAAGTCACCTGCAAGGATTGCTTGAAAATATTGCATTGGAAATAATGTTCCGAAGCTCTTCTGTTAAATAGTTCGGTAAAGCGCATCTTGGCAAGACTGTTGAGGGACCTGTCAGATATCATGAGCTTTTATAAGTCATGTCGCCTCATGGACTTCTGTTAAAGATTATTTAGATACTAATGGTGGTGATAGTACCTGGGTCATCAGGACCTGGAATGAATAAAAACCGACTATTTTCTTTTAGCCGTGGATGGTTTCCAATCATCCTCCCAAGTTTACCAAACTGCTCCCTGCGAATGATACGGATACATGTCATCGAGAATATATAAGAACAAATTTCCATTTAACAATTGATGAGATTCTAACTACAATGATCCCTTACCTAAGGCTTGTATACGAACCAAAGGATAAGTTGCATGGGCGAGAACAAAAATTTCCCATAAAAACAAACAAGGAGGGTACTGTCTCCACACTTTCAAAACCGTCAAGAACAGTTTCCAGCTTCCCGATAACCTTCTCTACGGACAACATATTGTGCCGATCAAGCAATGTCACAAAAGGAGCAGTCATACAGATTGATGCTAAATAGAGTACTCGGTACTCCAACTCACCTCTTCATCGTCCAACCATATGTCAGACAATATGACAAATGTGTCATTCACAGCTTGTCTTTCAAGGTCTGCAAGCCTAATCTGTTGGCAGGCAAAAAAAAACATATTATTTCTGCTGTAACTTACCTACTATGTAAGGGATTGCATTGAAAAGTTACAAAATTCTCAATCTGGGAGTACAAACAACAAATCAAAGATTACCGTCTCTTCTTTAGTTAGCGTGCCGCCTCCGAAGAAGTCGTATCCAGAATGTGTCTTTAGTGTTTTGTCCCTGTCTTCTAAGGGAGGAAATCCGCATGTAATCACCTTCACCACAAGATGAGAATACACTTTTAGAAGAGGACGAGTTGGTAGAAAAACTGAGCTCTGTTACAGGCCATCATTCTGCTGATGAGAACAAACATTTGCACAATCCCTTGAATCTATTCTAGTGTTTTCCGGAGACTTGTGTACATATGTTTTGTCACAGAGGAGACCCTGTACATGACTTAGTTCAATATTCCTTCATATAGCTAATATCTTGACCCCAGTATGAACAATAAAATAAATGGTAGAATCTATGAATGAGCACCTCAGCATATTATACAAATATCTCCCAAGTTAAGTAACTAACTCCCAGTCAGAATGGGGGAGAGAAAGGCCCAGCAGCAAAAAGTGCCACCTTTCAACTCTAATTTACCTGAAATATACCGTTCACCTGCATTTCGCCTTCTGCCAAAATTATAGTATTCTCTGTGAAGAATCCTGTTGTTATATTGTACTGATTGTCAAAGAAAACTACTCATATCACAAATAACTCAAATGCAAAACTTTGCTATGTCAGTATGAGATTTTAAATAGTCTATTGAAATGCAATGTCTAGCTTTTGCAGATTTTTGATGTCACCAACTTAAAAAAAGGATATTGATTTGGACAGATCAATCTCTACGGAAGCTGAAAGGTCTTCCAGGTAGAAATGTCCATCTTCCAACTGTGATATCACGCCCATCACCCATTTCCTTCCCCTTTGAGAAATTAGTGACTGGATTGAAGATATCTATTAAAAAGAACACGCAACAAACTCCTTAGTTTCAGATTTAACACAAGAACCTAAAAGAACTCATTTGATAGGGAACATAGACCAACCTCATTGTTCTCAAATTGCGACATTTCAGCATCAAAGGCTGGCCTAGAAAAATGCTCTGCTCGAGAAACTCTCTGCAACAGCAACATGAATCGTTCCCTGTATAATGCTGTTTTTGCATAAGCCTCACCATGAATAGGCAGGCTCTTCGTATGCCTAGAATCAATTCAAAATTTATATCAATCAGTCCAAATCGGTTTTACAATCAACAACGGGCAAGAGAACGTTTTTATCACTATAAAGCTCCATCATCACCGCAAGTAGAACCAAAGCTTATATCCCATCAAGTACCAATTTTAGAGAAGAGAGCTACCTACTAATTCATCAAACACATCTTAAGAAACTAAATGGACACCATCTTAGTAAGACAAGCAGAGAGGCCTTACTCGTTGAACTTTTTTTTAACAGCATCATATCCAAATTTTGGTACTAGAAACGCGTCGATGATCGCCAAGGAAGAAGCAGTAGTTGTAGGATCTTCCGGCGCGTTATGAGCTCCCAACAAGCGATTAATCAATCCTCGAACTGATTCCGCGTCGACAGTGGAAGATTCATCTGCAACATTTTTTTACAAAATTCCAACGACTTCAGAATCGATGATACTAGTCAAAATACGCAGAATAATACGAGAAACAATTGGGCGACATACGTGATTCCTGGAGGTTATCGAGGAGAAGATCGATAGCTTCTCCGTCAGCGTCGTCGGGAAATTGATCGGCGAAGACGAGAATCTCGTCTAAGGCATCGAATTTGAGGTTGTAGCCTCTGTTTTTGAATTTCCTCTGTACCTTCTTCCTCTGACTGGTGCTGCTCATTCTCGCTACTTCTCTGTTTTGCTTTCTCTGAATCTGTGAAACCTTTTTGTTTTCTCTTTAATTTCTTTTTAGGCGGCAAAATTCTGAGAAAATCCCCAAATCGGCGGGAATCGAATGTCTCGAAAGAGCCCTAATCAGTGTCCAGTGATTTTGCTAATCCGTTATTTACATTATTGCCCCTCCAGTTAAACCTGGCGAGTCTTGAACTTTGGATGATATTATAATAACCGGTTCAGATTTCATTTCCGGTTAAACGCTTTCAAACAATTTCATTTGACACACAAAACACTACAAACACACACACTAGTAATGCTTACAAGGATCACTCAAGTGGATTGAGGTTGTATATACCAATAAGCAGACACAAAATATAGACCCGGTAAAGCCGGAAAATTGAGCAAACCAAACTGTATGGTTAATGTCAGTCATCTCCCCAAACATCTTCCCGTTGTTTCTGCCTGGAGACGATCCGGTTTTTCCGGGCAGCTTCTTGGTCTCTTAGCTCTTTAGACCCGAATCCAGAAGCTGGTAGCTTCAATCCCATGCTGTGAGCAATCAACCGTTGAGCTGTTCTAGCTGACGTCTTTGGTCTTTCAGACGGCGGTTCCAAATCTGATAACATAGTTACACATGTGTTTTGGTGTTTCATTAATTACACAGCTTGATCAAGCGGATTAAGGAAGAATGATGTGTTAAAGTTCATACTTTGATGTCATATAGCAGTGAAAGAAACTAGAAAGAGTTTTTTTTTGTGGGGGGAGGGGAAGCTTATTTCTGATTACAAGAGGGAATAATTCTGCAGAACCATGAAAGATAAAAAGTGGTAGATTACCTTTTCCAGAAATCGAGCCCAAAAGAGAATCGTGATCATCGAGAACACGTATGGTAAATGAACATTGCACATGGTTGCACGCCTCTAGGGCTGTATCAATTATCAAGCAAGAGTTAACTGTAAAGGAGAAGATCTAATCTGATTTGTAAACTTAGTTAGCAACAAAGGCAGAAGTTACATCTTTAGCCGTCAAGATAGTAAACCCCCTAAACTAACCCGTACATTTTATGTGGTTCAACCCTAGATCAAGTCCAATGCAATATCTAATAACCCAACGCAACATCAGAACAGGGAAATTCTAATGCTTAGTGGGATAAAACTTAAATTCTACCCAGTTAATCAGGCGTGTATGATGAAAATCAAATTACATATAAATACCAGCTGGAGGGGTTTTGAAGACTGCAAGTGCTGTTGTATCATTGACCCAACGAATAATAAATCCACTATCTCTGAAGTCTTTAAATAGCTTCTCCAAATCAGTAGTTCTCAAACTTGGAGAAAAACCAGCAAGTACGAGGACATGGCGTGTGCCATACTTGGCTGCATTTAAAAGCAGAAAGAAATTAAGATGCTGTGCTAAATCGGTAAATCCTAATCAAATTAATTTAACAGACAAATTATGGTTGTTAAAGATACTATAATCCAAAAACAGAAAGGAAATATTGAGAGTAACGACTTACATTTCAGTGCTTCATCAGTCTTCTCTGAATCACGAGATATATCATTATCTTCTGAATCATCAAACCTTGACTCACAAAAGTCTCGATCACTGTACATCACATCCCTCTTATAAGTAAATGTCCCCCTTCCACGTCTCTTAGGTCCTTCAACTTTAGGTTCTTCAACCGAAAGCTTTGATATTTCAGGCAACTCTTCCACGGAGAGTAATTTACTTGGTTCAAGATCTGCAAGGGCTTCCCAATCTGCAACAAAATCAACCATCATGTAATCATACATGATCGCATGACAATGAACAATCTGATATCCGCAACAAATGTAACATACCATCATCTGAAGAATCATGAGCAGCCGAATTATTACTGACGGCTTTTGTTGAATCCTTCGTTTTCCCTTTATAGATCCATGAAAATCGATCAGTAAGAGCGTAATAAAGGCAAAATCAGATAGAATACAATGAACACTATAGATGAACAACCATCAGCAGGTGAGACATTTGTGTCAGACTTGAGTCCATTGAAAGCAATAATTTGATTCTCTACATCACCGGAATCACTGCAATTATAAACCGCATATGAACCCTAAGATCGATGAAATGAAACCATACAATTTTCAAGCTTTCAATTTCCCTAAACACATTTCTCATGTCTCTCCTAATTTGTAGTACCTTGAAGATGCAAGATCACAATCCAACGCTCGTTGCTTGATGAGGGAAGAACGAGTGCGAAGCTCATCGGATTTAAGGGAGAGTCCCTGAGAAGAGTAGAGATCCGCCAATTGGATGAGAGCGGCTGCTAACTGAAGCCCAAACTCCGTTCTCTCGGCGGAGGAGGAAGAACCGAACCGCGACTGAAGATTGGTAACCAAAGACTCGAGAAACGAGATCGCCGCCGTAATGTCTCCGGCTGCTACGAGATCCTCCACTCGTTCACTCCAATTTGGTTCGCTTATTTTGTCTCCTTCGTTTGGCCGTGTTGTCTCCATAGTTAGGTCTCAGCGAGTCTGACGCTTTCAGAAATTCTCACACGTATCCACACGAATTAGAAAGCGATGATTCTGTGCTTCTTCTTTTATATCTCATTGTAATCAATTTTAAAATTTTTAAACATGTTAAAAAAAATTAGGGGAAATTACTAAGAAATTAAGGTGAAACAAAACTGCATTACTCAAGTCAACTCAAACTAGATATTACTCAAGTCAAGGGGATGATTTTTAAAAAAAGTAAATGGTAAGTATTTTTTGAAAGAGTTAATGTTGTAATATTATAAAAAATATTAAAATATGTAAGTATTATTATTTACAAATATGAAATCATCGGTGATTATTTGATGATTATTTGATGTATTGTAATATATTGGTAATTGCGAATTCGTTAATTTTGTTGATACAAAATTATTATTAGTGTAAATTTAATTTAGTTCATATTAGTAGAGTTTAAGATATAATTATGATTGTAAATGTAACATGAAATATATATATATATTTCACATGTAGCATTTTCAAGATAATTTTTTTAATAAAAAATAGTATAATAAATTATATAATGTTCTCAATTTTTTTTTGTGAAAATAAGTTTTTTACTATTTTGATTTCATAAGCTAAGATTTATTTTTACATATAATCTAAGATTTTTTTTCATTTCATAATATAATTAACCAAGAAAAACAATTTAACATAATAAAAATCATAACATATTACTTTGCATTAAAAATTAGTAAATAATTAGAAAAGAAGACGTCGAAATCACTTTTTTCTCCATTCATACATGCATGAATATAAGAAAAATATGTGAGAAAAGATATGAAACTAAAGTTTCATAAATTATTAACAACATAAATATATATATATATATATATATGAATGGAACAAATAAAACAATATTTGGGAGTTAAGTGGAATGGATATTTCGTTTAGTGGAATGAGATGATCTTATATATAGTTAATATATTTATAATAATTTAATTTTTTTGATCAAAATAAAATATTTCTGATATTTAGCTTTATAATATTCAAGTTTTTAAAAAGAAAATGAATTAGAATATTCATATATAACAAAAGTATATTCTATTGATTTTCGAAGCTTATAAACTTTTCCTATCTATTTATCATTAATTTCATTATTTTCTTTAATGAAACTATGGAAATCAATATATTAATATCGTATAAAGTTAATATATTAAGAAAATCAATAGAATAGATATGGAAACTTATGAAAGCAGTATTTTCCATCGGAAAAACACATATTCCTTAAATAAATCCTAATATATTGCAAACACTAAACAACTTTGGAATTTTACTTTTTAAAATTCAAAACCAGCACCTTCCTTTAACGATTGTTTAGTGCTTTTTATTACGATTGCTGTAAATAGCAAGTAAGATTTAAAAAGATTGAGATGTTTAATGCTATTTATTAGGGAATTTATAAACCTTTTAATATAGAAATACGGTTTATGAGGGATTTGCCGATTGTTTAGTGCTTTTTATTAAGGAATTTATATAAAAAATATTAAGCATTAGAGAATACTTAATGACTAAAATACTCTTTATGAGAGATTAAAATTGGTTTTTTGAAGTACTGACAATGTGATGTAAATATTAACACCTTTTAATGTTTATTTATAAGTGTACTCCCCAAATAATATATAGGAGATTTGGGATCATGTAATTATATTTTGCGACATGATTTTAACCAAATATATTAGTTGTATACTTGTATAAAAAGATGATTTGAATTGTTTCTTGTAATTTCAATTGTCTATGTAATAAGTTGTATTTCAATGGTTATGTGTAATACTCATGTAAACTCGATTTGAAATCAATATAATAAGTTAGACATAAAGAAAAATGATTTGTATCCAGATTATGATTATGACACAACGGTACTAGCCACAAAAAAAACTACTAGGTTACAAATTTTGGTTTGTATTTTGCAACATTATAATGGTCAAATGGTTTGGATGAACAGTTTTGTTCAATTTATTGTCAAATTAATATAGAAAAAGTGAACCTTATTTACTAAGGGAGTGTTATTGGTTTGCAGAGCCGGTCCAACGTTCAGGTACCCTAAGCAAGATTCTAAACACTATCCAAAAAAAAAACCAGAAAAATATTTCCAAATTCAACAAAAAAAATTGCAAAACATGATCACAAAAAGTTAAAGAAACAATCTATTGATGAAATATGGCTCTCTTTGCATTTTTGTTTGCAAAATCATTCATCAAAGTAACATAGTCTAGCTTCTCCACCATAGATGTCTCAATTGATAGCAAAGCCAATCCATTCAATATTTCTTGTGACATGGTAGACCGTAAATAATTTTTGATCAACTTCAATTTCGAGAAACTTCTTTCCGCAGTAGCAACCGATACCGAAATAGTTAACAATATGCGATAAGCAATTCCGGTGTTTGGATAACAACCTTGCATTTTTCTAATATGATCAAACACTTCAATAGGCTTACGAACCTCCTTTGGTATTCCTTCTCGAAGAACTTTTAGTTCCATAAACAAATCCTCACCAACTATGTCAGAATCTATACCATTAGTCAAAGCAGCCTCTAGGTTCACACATGATGTCTTCAAAGAATCATCACTAGACAATTGTAGTTTTTTAAGTCGAATAGAAATCCAAAAGTCTGTTCATACCTTTGGAATTGTTCAAACCTTGACTCAAGAGAAACTAGAGCTTGATCTATGAGTGTGTAGAAGTACTCAATTCTGAAGCTTTCCTCTGGTGGTAATAGCACGTTTTCACTAGCTACTTCTCTGTCCTCATCATGGTGCTTCTTTCTTCTAATGATACGCTTTGTTTTCACACGAAAAGTAGCTTCAATCTCCATTTCGGCTGCAATTTGTGTAGTTTTAGTCTTTGCTTCCTCAAAACCTGTTTCTCGATATTTTTTAAAATATGACACAAGCCCTTTCAGTTGGTAAATTGCAGCATCAATATCAATATCTTCTGATTGCAGACACTTGCTTACTATGTTAACAACAGAGAGAAGATCATACTAAATGACCATACCAAATAAAAACTCGAAGCCTCCAATTCCATGTGTTTCACTTAGAGCAAGGGATTCAGCATCACTTTGTGTTCCTGGGTCATCGGTACTTTCAGCCAAGGTAAGTAGAGCTTCTCTGATTTCTGGGGCTTGAAACCTTATTGCTTTGACACTTTCGACATGACTTCCCCAACGTGTTTGAGATAAAGATTTAAGAGTTAGTCCTTTAACCATCTCTGTCAATATATCCCACCTATTTGTTGAAGACGCAAACAAGCAGTATATTCTTTGAACAATTCAAAAGAAAGACACAGCTTTTGTAGAAGAGGAAATTATATCACATAACACAAGATTCAGACTGTGACAACCACATGGCGTGAAGAAGGCTCTTGGATTAACTTCTAGCAACCTCTTTTGAACTCCCTTATTCTTTCCTTTCATATTTGATCCATTATCATATCCTTGCCCTCTTACATCATCAATGTCTAACTCTAGTTCAACCAATGCATCTTGGAGAGAAGAAAACAATCCTTCTCCTGATTTATCCTTGACAATCAAAAATATCAAAAAAAATTCTTCAATCTTGGTTGAAATTGTAGACACATCAACACACCGGATAACCAAAGTCATTTGTTTTTTGTGACTAATATCTGGAGTACAATCAAGAATAATGGAGAAATATTTTGATTCATGAATCTTCTTGATGATCATACCTTTGATCTCCGCAGCAAGCATTGCGATTAACTCATTCTGAATCCTGTGACTAAGGTAATGTGAATAGATTTCTTTTCTCTCAATTCTATTTACATGCTCCCTCATCACTGCATCAAACTCTGCAATCATCTCAATGAGACCCAGAAAATTTCCATTGTTTGCTTCACCAAGCTTATCACTATCCCCACGAAAGGCTAAATTTCTCTGAGTTAATGTTTTCACCACTGAAAATATTCTCAATAATACTTCTCTCCAATGGTTTTTCTCTCTATTTAGTTCTTCTTGAGCATGCTTATCAATTGTTTGATTTTTTTTAAATCTCACTTCCAACTCTGTCCAGCGTGTCATGCACCTAACATGTTCCTGAGAAATTTCATGGTCTTTCAATCTTCTCGAAAAATTTCTCCAATCACTGTACCCTGTAGTTTCCAAGTTACCAATGCAAGGACCAACACTACTTCCAACTCTAAACAACTTGCAGCAAAAATAAAAAGCTTTGTTCAAAGCTTTTGAGTATACCAACCATCGTCTATCTTGTTTCTCACCATTTACCATTACCCTTGTGTAAAATGTGTGAGAGAAATGCCTACCATTAAAAGGATCCTTTTCGAATTGATAATCACTTGATAGCCTTGCAGAAGGACCATCCTTAACCAACAAATCTCTCAATCTTTGATCAATGATTCCCCAATTTATGATCGGAAATATCTTCAGCTCACTTATTTTCTCTCCTTGATTTCGCCTCATCTACATGACATTCATGCTGCTCAATTTCCTCCTCTTTCTCGAGTATCATCATTGACATCTTTATGTTGCTCACTTTCCTCGCTCGAGTATCATCATTGTCATCTTTCGCGCTCACTTTCCACCTCTTTATTCCGAGTATCATCGTTTCAACAGCCTTTACATTTCAACATGTAACCCGTGAATTAATGTATGCATCTTGCTTTTCTTCTTTTTCCTTTTTCAGCTCCGATGTCATTATTCTACAAATTGAAAGTTTGAAACAAGCAAAATAGAAGTAATTCATTGTTAAGTCAGTCACTTAAGTTGAGTCACGACAATGAATGTCTCTCTTTGTGTCATAAAAAATTCAAAAATCAGCAACTTACTGAGCCATGATCAATCAACGACAACAAGACTATCAATCCCTCCACAGTCGTGAATCGATTTGTGTTCCTTCTTCGACAAACCGAATTGATGTGATCTGTTATGTTTTCTTCGACAAAAGAGTCAGTAAGAATTTTAATCGACAAAGTCACAAAAATGGGCCTACTACTAACAAAACCCTAAGAAAAATAAAGCTCTTTCAAAATTCATCAAACTATTTACAGTTTGGGATGGAGAAAGATTTAAACGTTATGAAGATTCTATATTCATTTAAGATTTTTCAAAACTCTATTAAAGTTTTGTTATTAGTTTATGATTCAGAAAAGAATCTAAAATCTTTATAAATCTAAGGTATTGAATTCATGATTTTATAAAGTCAATAAAAGTCTCAGTGTTTCAAATAACATGAAAGTAATTCATTTTATCATCAATTAAAATATCATGTTTATTGTATTTGATTTTCACGCTTCACAAAATCTAATCATCAAAAGATTTGCCAATGGAGATTCTCTATTCTCCTAGATTTTTTATAAGATTTTACCGCTCTCATTATCACCAAATCCGAGACTTCATGTTCTCTTCTTCCCCAATACGGCCTATGCTTAAACGATAATCCAAGTCATCGCTAAACATAAGTAAGTCATCATTTACAATATGAACGCTTAAACCATTTCATTATTCTCTCTTTCACACTCATAAAACAAAGAAATCAATTAATAAAAATTGTTTTTAACAATATGAAACATCATATGAACTATTTCCCTAAGCAAAATAAGATTCAAAGAAGAAATTTTTGTTAAAAAGTTTGCCTCGAACGAAGAATCGAACAATTTTATGTAAGATGAAAAACAATTTTGAGATTTACATAAAAGCAGATATTTAAAAAGATGCTCGATCTTTGGAAATAATCTATAAAATTTTTGAGATACTCTTTTGTAATCTTTGAAAATATTATGCAGTATTTTGGAAATACTCTTTTGTAATCTTTTAAAGTAGTTACTTTTCATAATTTTTAAAGTCATCAAAACTCCATATAAATACACGAACCAATAACACCCCCTAAAATTGTATTCTCACATTTGTACAACTGTAAAGAGCAATCTACGCATTAAATGATGATAATTTTATAACCTGCTCCAACAAGATATTAATATAAGAGATCTCGTGTTTATAATCTGAGGAGAAGTAAAAAGTTACACCAATGTTTCATATTCCGGTAAAAAAAATCGCCATTTAAATTCCTCAATAAACTATTCTTGAGAAAATCCTAAAATAACCTTAGAAGACGTATCAAACACAAACATACACCAACAAAATTTGCAGATCATGAATCATTTACAAAAGCCACAACTTAAAAGGTATATATGATAAATGACCCAACAAAAAAAGATAGCAAAGAACTTTTGATTAGTATCAGTCAAGTTTTCTAATATGCTTTGGTGAGGAGGATTCATATCGTCTGAAGAGAGGAGAGAATCGATGGCGTTGTATGATTCTGACGAGGACGAAGGTGTTTGCAGCCAGAAACAGCAAACTCGCGATCCATAGCGGTAAAAAGACGTTGAAGCCCTTGAACTCGAGCATGTATCCCCATAAGAGCCAATGTGTCTGAGCTCCGATCCACATAATGATGCATAACAAGCCTTCCCATTTCAGCTTCATACGGCTCCATGGTAGAATCAGAGGTAGCAGGCAATAGAACCACACAAAGTATTGAGCGGTTATCACCTAGAGACAAATGGACAGATAAAACATTAGATAAAAACCAGAAGGGTTTTAGCTCACTGAGGAATGCATACGAAAATGAACTATTGAACACTTTTTTGGACAGAAATGAGAATAGACTTGTGCATTATACACCTTATTGAAAGCCACGAATGCAACGGTTTGGAGAAAGATGCAGAACACTAGATCCTGCGAGAAGCAGAAGACTAGAGCAAACTGTACTGTAAACTGAGGTAAGAACGAGATAAGCTTCTCCACAGCTGAAAACTGGCGCTCATAGTGAAGATATATGTGATAGAAGTAGATGGAGAAGTTGTGCCTTGGATCCGTGCGAGTCAGATGATATAAGAGAGCCTCGTGCAGGAACTCTTGTCCATAAAAATAAAAGGAAACAGCATTGCAAGCTAGAAAAACTCCCCCGGATATCAAAGCAAACATGATTCTCTCCCTGGAAAATAAACTTATCAAGGCGGTCAAGAGATTGAAAAGGAATGTTTTTTTCTCCGTGTTGCTGGTAGGTGTCTTGGCCTGACCGGTATTCCAATCCTCAAGGGCCGGCTTTTGACCAGATCTAAATATCTGGGAATCGAGAACCAGGATGATTGGCAAGGCATAGATAATAGGATAGACCCTGAAATGGACAACAAGCCCGTACCAAAATGCAGCTTGTGACAAATTACCTACACAGCAAAACATATAGTTGTTGTTGTGCCATTAGTTTGACGGATTAACAAAGAGGATCCACTGATAAGAACAGGAAAAGAGAATCGCATAATCAACAATTTTCTTTATTTATCTCTGTTACGAACGATGAACACAAGTACAATTGCAAACTAAACTACAGAGAACAAAATAGAAAAAACAAATGTACTTAGGGTTTTGATACAGACTCCCCAAACTCTCCAAAGCCTAAAAGAAGTCCCCAAACCACTTCCCAAATACTCAACATCCCCCAATCTGTTACTCTCTGTCTATAACAGTTCATTAAGAAGACCTTATGCATCAACTTGTAAGAGAGAAGGTAAATAAACCCTATTCTATTTCTCTTATAACACTTCTCTTTCGCAGCATATCAACCACATCTAGTACATTTCTTCTACTTTTTTGAAGTCTTGTTATAATCACATAATGTGAAAGATACACACATATGAATTTCATTGATATAAATTAGCTCAAGGAACTCAATTCAAGGTATCAAAGCATGAAAGCAGCGAGCTTAGTAAAACTATACAGAGAAACGATTCACTTGAGTTGTACTAGTCTCAAAGTAAGTGTCTACCTCGCATAAGAGAGATGATGGTCCATAATATCATGGCACAAACGATGGGTTCACAGTTCCCTCTGGTTCCAATAGTGAATGTAAAAGGATTGAGAAGCCAAACCATTACAGAATATGTACATATCTTCTCAGGCACCTTACGTTCTTTCAAAATAGTATGGATAAACCAGCCGACCAGCAAATCTGAAACATGAAAATAAAATTCAGAACGACCGAAGAACAAATCATCAAACTGATCAATTGAACAAAAAAGGTTGAACTTTCTACAGTTTCTTCTTCTGTTATGACATAATAAACAAAAGAAGGATGAGATAACTCTACGAAATTTTCATACCAGAAGCTGAGAACAGAAACTTTCCAAATGACCGATGAAAGAAGGAATTAGGAGTCAGAAGAAGGGCGAGTAAAGGCGAATAACGGTATGTGGTTCTCTTGTAAGGAGATTCACCCGATGCCATCAACGACGCAGCATCAGAAAAAACAATGTAATCAACATCAGTGTACCGGACCTCCATGTGAGCATCTTGCCATTCTCCATAGAGAATCAAAAACACACGCAAAAGCATCGAGAATACCAGCAGAGAACGAAAATTAATCCCTACACAATCAGAATTCAAAAACCCAAATTTATATTCTGAAATTCCAAAGAAGAATTAAAAACGAAGAAAATTCATCAGCTCCAAGATCTTAGTATGCAATTACTAATCCTAATCAAGTTAATCCAACAGACTAATTATACACGGATTATTGTGATTCAGTGCATCTCAAAGCTTATTATAGATCCGAAAAAGAGAAAGGAAACATCGAGAGGAACGAATTACATACATTTCGGTGGTTCATCATCAGTGTTCTCTGAACCACGAGCCATATCGTTATCTTCTGAATCCTCAAAGCTCCTCGACTCACAAAAGTCTCAATCACATCCCTCTTATAAGCAAACGTTCTCTTAGGACTTCGGTCCTTCAACTTTGGGTTCTTCAAAGGGTTTACAGGAATGATTGAAGTCGCCGGTGTATGCTTCTCGGCCCGGAGATTTCCGATCCAACCTAAAACAGAACACTGAACGCCAAAGGTTTTGAACTAAATGGTTTCAGTTTGGCTTTTGTTCTGGTTTATGTTTGGTTTCCGGTTTTTCATTTGATTTTTCGGTTTGTTTTCCGGTTAAGTTAATAATATAGGGAAGAAAATTTGGAATGCAAGTGAAATTTGGAACTCAACCATTTATTATTTGTACATAAGATACACAACAACATAAGCAAATCAACACTCACTCCACATTGAAACAATGAGATCAACACAAACATGATTACATCTTGCACAAAAGCAACTCTCAAGATGCAACCTGAGAACACAAAAGGACTCAACCTTATACAAGTTTAGGATTTAGCCCTCTTGTTTTCCTCGTCTTCCCCACAAACAGATCCTTCGACTTGATCAAACCAGGGAGACAACCAACAACTGTCACAAACGGAAACTGAGCCACGGAGTCCTTTCTTCCTAAAGATACAATAGCCATCTCTGAACCGGGCTTGTAAGTCGACATCTTCTTCTTTTTCCCTCCCGACATCATTACCTTTATGTTCTTCACAACCACAGTAGCATGATTCTCTGCTATATATCCTTGTTTCATCTCCTGTAATTAAGAATCGTGTATTCAAAACAAGTTACTAACCAAGAACTACGTAAAAAACTGGATAATTCAGTGATACCATGCACTTACCGGGATATTAGTGATATCTCCAATGGCGAACACGTTGCTTCGACCCCTAATCCGTAAGTACTCATCGACCATGACCCTTCCTTTACCATCCAAGCTATCTTTCAAAACAGTTCCATTGAGCCATTGAGAAGACAAAGGTTTCCCAACACAGAGGAAATGACAATCTGCATGTATAGTTTCTCCTCCTGAAGTCCGGTATGTTTTGTTTCCGTCTGAAGCTGAACTCAAATCCACAGATTGGTTCAAAATCACTTCCACTTTCTTTGATTCTAACCAATCAGATGCTTTGTCAGCAGCTTTTTGTCCAACAAATTCAAGCAATCTTGGTCCTTTATGCACCAAAGTGACCTTCTTCTTCGGAAAGTCAACTGCGATTTCCGCAGCAAGCTCCACACCAGATGGACCTCCACCAACAATCAGAACTGATTCAGAAGATTTGATCTTCTCATATTCTGCAACCAAATATCATCAAATGTCCAAATGATGTAAAATCCTGCTAAAGACAAACCAAACAACCAACATAAATCATATGAAACAGATGTTAGGATTTAGATCAAACCTGCTTGGTAATGTGACAGCTTCTCTTGTCTGGATTTAGGGAACAAGTCATTGTGACCTGTAGCAATCACTAGATAATCATAGCCAATCACAGATCCATCTTCAGTCATAACATCACTCTCTGTAATACTGATCGCCGGAGAAGTTACAACACGGCCTTGTTTCAAATAACTCTTGTGGTTAATCACTGTTCTTTCAGCAAACTTAGGCTCCACCATGGATCTCAAACTCGCCCATGTAATCTCAAAGTACTCCTTCCTGATCTCAGCACAAGTTTTGAGCTTTAAGACCAAAACGAAGAAAATAAAAATGGTGTATTTTAAGAATCTGGTGAAAAAACTTACGGATCGATGAGTGTGACGTCAGCATCGAACTGAAGCAATTTCGCGGCGAGTGAGCCGGCGATTCCGCCGCCGATCACCACCACTCTCCTTCCTTGTCTAGACCCAGATGCAATACCTTCCATTTTTTAGCGATTTGAAGCTCCAAATCAAGGTTTTTATGAATGTTCTTTAGGTTTCTTCTTCTTCTTCTTCCAAATCAATTTCAAGAGTCGCTATATATATAAAGACAAGTGTTGTAGAAAGGTTATCAGAGAGGAAAAGGTATTTGTGATTGACGTGTTTAGTGACTTCAGATACCTGGAAGTAGAATCCTGTGGAGCTTCCTTTAAAGCTTACATCATCGAATACGTCAATGGCGGAAGAACGCAATTTTCAATTAATCTTATTCGCGAAAGAAATTATTGGGCCTTTGAGTTTGGAAGATTGGGCCGAGTATACGCTATTTCAATCATATTCATATGACATTTTTTTTCCTTCTATAAACTATAACCAGGAGGATAAACCGGTCAGGTTAATCTCTGAAACTATATAACTATGACTATTCATATAGGATAAGTTTTCAGTTAAAAAATACAAAGCTAATTTTCTAAATTGCTCATTAATTACATTTCTTTATAAAATTTGGAAATTTTTAAATAGAAAAATTAAAAGAAATGGTTAAAATGTCAAATATAGAAACTTCCATCTATCGAAATTTCTAGTCAAATACATTTTTTAAAAGGAAAATATAAGTTTATAGAAATTTAAAATTTATATGAACCTGCAAAACCATGAAGATAACTCCAATATGAAGATCGAAAATCAATGTGTACAAGGATGTCAGTTGATCACAAGGGAAGAAGGATTATCTCAGAGAACAGAGATTTAATGGTGAACGACTGATACTCTTAATATATTTAATCATTTAGCATCACTTTTTAAATAACTGACGCAAAATGAATTACTTTGACGTCGTTTTAGTAAAGTGACTCTAAACATTTACTTTTTCTTTCTTTCTTTCATATCGGTTATACAAACGATGTTAAATAACTGATGCTACATACATCATGAAGTGTTAAACATCCAACATGGCAAGTTCTCGATGTACGTACCTCTTGTGGCCTCATTCACCAACATGGCAAGTCATACACCGTTACAATTATATATTTTTTTTTGTTAACTATGAAGAAATGATTGGAGTTTACTTTAATTATGAGAAGAAGCACTTGCAATAAAATAAAATAAAGAGGATTAAAAGAAATCCATTTTTTTTAGTAAAACAAAAACCAGCTAACGGAACAGCAAGAAGCAGAGTTCCTAATTCAATAACTTACCTAAACTGTTCTCCAACGCTTTGAAAGACGAATGGCATTTAGTCTTCTGATAACCGATAGTTAGATTCTGACATCTGATATCGAAATGTCCATGTTCATCTCCTAACGCAGGATGTTTCTTCTTCGCACTAAGTTTCATGTCCAATTCGAAAACTCTTTGATTACCCTCCGTAGCTAAATCCACCGAGAAAACTCGTGTGACCGCCACGTGAACAACGCCTGTTGCGAGAGGTTTTCAAAACGGCGGCGTTTAACCTAGCTTGTACGTCATCTCCGTTGTAGTTGATAGGACACCATGATCTCGGGTCTTTCGCCAGAAAATCGACGTGCCACGTGGCGGAAAAGGATGGGGAAACAGAGATGGATTCGACGGAGAAGCTGACGTGGCAGAAAAGTTTTTTGTCGATGTACAAGACTATGCTCATAACGGCTAAGAATGTCAAGCAGCCGCACAAAATGGGTTTAAAAAATATTGCTGATATCTCTTCTTTAGTGAGTTCTTTACGACGAAGGAATAATGAATGTAGTTGTCCACCACCGTGAAGGAGGAGGAGGATCAGTGGCGGAGGACGGTGGCGTTGGGAATCCGGTCACTATTTCCAGCGGCCTGTTTGCCATTTTTTTTGTTTTTCTTTTTGTTTAGGGTATGGAACGAAGAATAGTTTTGATGTGATCTTAAATCTTAATATTTTCGATTTATTTATATATATTAAGAAAACTCTTTTTCTATTTCTTCAAAGATTTTGTGAGTAAGATATGAAAGTTTGTTATGATCTTTGGGGGGGGATTATCAAGATTGAACAGGTACGAGTATATGGTTACGATATTTGAGAATTGAGATACGTGAATATCACGTTACGTTGCAATAGTTTTTTCGACAATCCTTTCGTTTAATCATCCAAACATTTAGCCACTTATTATCCTTAAACTAATTACGTATCTTCTCAGGAAATATTTACAGCCAAAATGACAAGGTCTCTTTGTACTTCTTGTGGCCTCAGGAGCAGACACTGCCAATGTCATCTGCAAGTTTCAACAGCCCCAAACGCAAATGCAAACGGTGACAACGGAGAAAGAGCGTTCAAGCTTACACCAGCCTCTTTCTGCGTTTTCTACCTCATGTACGTTCTCGCAACATTTGGATTCTTCCTCATCATATATATGAGTGTATTCTTTCCCACTAGTTACTTGGAGGTCTTCGCTGACTCCTTCTCCGTTTCAAACGCCTCAAACGCAAACGCAACCGCTGATTGGAACGTCGGGTTTACAACAAGGAATCCAGGTAACGGATGTAAAGTCTCTCTCCGCACAATCAAATCGCGTCTCCTCCGCGGGAACAAACTTATCTCCGAATATTCCACTCCTGATTATTTCGGTTTACTCGTAACGGGAAAAATCAATGATATAGTACCGCTTCCTTACACAGTTTTCAAAACGGTTGCAACACCTCGCAACGGCTTGGTTTGGGATATCCGAGTCGAAGTCGTATCTAGCGTTGGGATAAACGGTCGATCCGGTCATGGAGATGGTTTCTTGATCGTGACTTGCCGCGATATACCGGTAAATTTCACGGCAGATCCGGCTGGAAATGTGATGGGATCGTTGATCGGATATATGAGGCCGTGTGAGTATTTAGTCCAGGAGGAGTATACGGACACATCCTTGTAGACTTTCTCGCCGATCATGAATCTCTCTCTATTACGAGTGCTTGGCGTTAGGGTTAGTGAATTTGTTTTTTTCTTTCTAAAATTTTTTAATTGTTCATTAATAATAAGATAGCTAGGACTAGCACAGATCATATTGTAACTCTTTTTTATGCCATAGGAAAAATACATATAATGGTGCGATCTGTAATTTGATTTATATATCTCACTAAATTAACTTAATATATATATTGATGAATGCAGTTACATGAGATTATATAAACAAGGACAGGAGAATCAAGTAGCTACAGGTCAAATATTATATTTACTACTGTTTCTAATATTTTGCAATCTATGTTTTCTCACATCCCTCACTAAAATGTAATATTTTGCAATCTATATTTTGTGAGAAAATTCGAAGGATTCATATCTTGCAATCTATGTTTTGAGATTTTGAGGCTGACTGGTTCATGACTGTGAAGACTTTTACTTTTTTTTTTTTTCTATAGTCCTTACAACATGTTTCTATCCAACCACACTTTTTATTTTATTTTAAAAGTATTTACAGTCCAACTGCTTTTTTTCTCTTCTCACTTTTCGTTTAGCTTTTCAAAATTTCACTCTATAAAAATTAATTTATAGTGTGAAATTCTAAATAGATTTAAAGTATAAAATCTAACTCTGCTAGTTTTTTATTAGTTTCAGAAGTTCATATCTTAAATAAAATAAAAAATTATCAAAGAAACTAAATAGGTGATTTTTTTTATATATATTATTCAAAACTCAAAAGTCACAAAATCATATAATTAAAATATTCGACATGTGTCATTAGCTATTCGACTTATTATATAACATTTATATAAAATATCTAATCAAATGACCCTCAAAAAAAAAAAAATCTAATCAAATTTAAATGCTTAAAAAAACCATGCATTAAAATTAACAACATGCAATACGGGACTGAATCCTAGAAGATCTTAAAGATAAATCAGTATTAAAAATGATGTTTTCATCCAACATATTTATCATATAATTCAATTTTTGATTGTGTTTAATTTGTAAATAAATAATATCCCCGAAATATCATAACAAACTTTTTTATCAACACATCAAAACTTAAAGAAGGAAAAGAAATTTGAGATCAATTTAAATATTTTAAATTTGTAAACCATACTACCCTTTCGTCTATAATTAACGATTAGGATAATTAAAAAAAAAAAAAAGAGAACAAAAAAAATGGCTTCCCAAACCAATTCTTACACCGTGCCAGAAGTAGTGATCGGGTATCCAATGCCACCGTCCTCAGCCACTCCTCCTTCTCGTCGTGGATGGTGGTCACGACCAATAGTGACTTTTCCGGCACAGCGTGATCGTAATCCCACCTTCAAGGAATTTACGGTTTCCATTATTATTATTATTATTTTTTGTTTTTATTTTTTTTTGTTGAATGTGAAATATTTGAATGAAAAATAGTTATTTTACAACAAGAAGAGATAAGATACTAAAATAATAGAAAAGAAAAAAATAGAGTTTGATAGGTAAGAAAACAACAACTGATTAGTGAGCTTACGAAGGAATTTGTGTCGAAATTTGGGGTTTGACTTCATTCCAACGAACAATAAGCCTTTCAGTTGTTTCACTATTGACAGTGTGGCGAAAGTGTATCCTTAGCCAAGTAGCCATAGCGATGGAATGTGCAAGACTGAAGCAGTTTTTGGAGATTACGGTTTCCATTATACCCTGCTGCGGCGGTATATTCACTTTCATCGCCGTAATTGTATATATCTCTCACGTCGTCGACTTCGACAATGCTCACTGCGACGCCAAATTCGCCATCCAATCCATCGCCGTGTCTCCATCCTCTGCCACATGGCACGTTGATTTTCTCGTCAAAAACCCTAGCTCTAGGTATTCGTCCAACGAAGATTAATTATATTTAATTTCATAATTTGTTCCCATATTTTTGTCAGATATATTAATCTGATGCTCGAAGCAATGACATCTTTTTGTCTATGTTCTTGACCGGATCTTGCAGGTATACTATCTACTACGGAGGCGATGAGGCTTGGTCCCTTAAACGCTGCCGTTTTAATTACTTCTCACGAACGTAAGTCTCGAAGTCACACGGCTTTCTCAGTGGATTTCGTTGCCGAGGGTAATCCGAACGACGACATTTTCAAACAATTAGATATCAAATTAAGGGCTAAGCATCAGAGTTACGGAGAAGATGATCCTGACGCTGGACATGTTGATATAAGGTGTTATAATCTGACCCGAAACCATGAGAACGTCGAGAAGATTCAATGTTACACTACTTTCACAGAATTGACACAAAGACTAGTATATTAAGACGTTTTTAAATTTGTTTAATTCAGGCTTTCTACTTTTTCTATTATCTTCTTGTTTCATTTTCTGTTATTCAATTCGTCTATATTAAGACCTTTTTTTCCATACAATTGTGTAAATTATATTATTTCTTTATAAGCGCCCCTAAGAAAGAAAAAAAAACAGAACTCCGCTTTCAAATGCTCGATTCATAAGTTTCGATAACTAGGGAGAACTTAACTATATAAAAAAAAAGTAAGAACTTAATTAATTATATACCGCTTTTAACCAAATAAAAAAAATACTGTTGACATAGGTGATTTCCTAAGTAGTTCCGATTTTCTTTAAGAAAAAAAAGTAGTTCCGATTTCCTTTTAACAGTTTAATTCACTTTTGATGTTTAGCTTCAGTCGAATGCTTTTTTTTTTACCAGTAATTAACTTTTTTTCTAAAGTTCTTATTTATTTATTTATTTATTAGTTTCTAAACCTCTTAACTATATAAGTTGTTATTTTTTCATCCGGAAGACCGGAAGTGTTAAACTTAATATCCATAATGGCAAATTCTCAATGTACCTCTTGTGGCCTCATTCACCAAGATGGCCAATGTCGCATGTACATGTCCGTCGATGTTACTCCAGCTTTTTGCTGCACTATTTATTTACCTTAATACCGTTGGTTTATTATTCCTTCTTTTTCTCTTCTGTATAGGTCTTACCAAACTTCACGTCAAAAGCCACATTTGTTACGTGGAGCTTTTTGCCAATTCTGTCTCCATCTCAAAAGCAAACGCAAACGTTTCCGACGCTGATTGGAGGATCGGTTTCGTTGCGAGGAGTCCAGTCACTGACTGCAAAATCTCTCTACATACACTCAAGTCTCGTTTACTCCGTGGCGACGAAGTTATCTCCAATTCATCATCTCCTTCGTCGGGTTATTTCGGACAAGTTGTCACCGGAGACAAAACAAATGTCCTTTTCGAGAAGGTGGTGATGCCGGAAGTTATTGGCGACGTTATTTGGGATTTTCGGGTAGAGATTGTGTCTGCAGTGAACACAAATGCTGGAGATGTAACCGTTTTTATGATGGCGACTTGTCCCGATATTCCGGTTAAATTCACGACGGATCCGGCGGGAAATGTGATGGGATCGTGGCTTGGAAATATGAGACGGTGTGATTGTATATTCCGGCCTAACTTGGCTTAATTCTCTCCGATCATGATGAATCTAGCTATGATCTCTATTTCTTGGCTTTAGGTTTTTTTTTTTTTTTTGGGAACATTATTTTTGTTTTATTTTATTAGTTAGAATTGATAAAATAAGATTGGATATTACGAACATGGTTATATTCTAGTCTACAACTTTTTTTCTTTTTCTTTTCTCCCAAAGTTATAATAATCTATAATAATTGACAAAGAAAAAAAAGAAAGTAAAAAATCATATGGTTATGTAGTTGTTATTCATATCTTTACGCCTAAGATTTGTTCTTGTTTCACACAAGGTTTTGTTTCCTAATTGGGTTTATATAGACTACAACTAGATTATACTTACAAGATATATAAAACATGGAAGCAACCTATAGATTTTCTAAACTAAGATAACTACATATTAAAATTATAATAGGATATGACTTACGGTATACCACGGAATTATTGTTTTTTTTATATACTATAACTTAAAATGTGATTTTTTTTTATGTTGGATAAGATATAGATTTTAATAGACATATTTGGAAGGTTAAAGTAATTTTAGTTGTTTTATGTAATAACAAATAAATTGTTTTTATTTGGAATTTGATCAATTAAAATTAATTGTTATAAAACTAAACATCTTTTACTATATATAATATTTTGTATTTCAAATAATATATGTGGATATAAATTGTAAATGGATTAATTCCAAACTAATATGACAAATCTATAATTTATGAAATTAGTTAATAATATAATTTATTAACTTTTTTTGAATTATTTAAAAAACAAAAAAATTAAGAATATTTTATTATAAAAAATTACAGTTGTCATACTTATATTAATGTCGATTCTAACCCGTCCGCCCATATGATTCCGGAGCTATTGAAATTCATTTTTTTTTTATAGTTATAAAGTAGGATATTGTTCAGAGAAATATTTCGACATGTCTAATATTCTAATATTGGTGGTGTTGACAAAATAATAAAATGAGAATTTAACCGTGTTGTAGCGTCGGCTTAATGATATTTAAAATTTATATCAATGTGGATCCTAACCCGTTCCGCCATATAATTCATCCCGTAATATTTTAAACTTTTTTATAAGTTTAATATTCATAATATTTTAAACTTTTATAGAGTTTATATGTAATATTTTTATTATGATTTCAATAGTTATAAAGATTAGTCAAATATCTAAATAGTGTATATTTATTAATCAGAAAAATTTTGAATTTAATTTGAGAAGACCATAGTTTCAAATCTTACAGATTTTATTTTATTTGAAAAGATTTGATATTTGAATTTTTCTGAGAAGATTTGATATTTGAAGAGAATATATTTAATTATTATTTATTAATAAGATTCCATAGTTTTAGATTTGATTTGTCAAATGTTATCGGATTTTTTAATTGAATAAATGTGAGATTAAATGTTCGGTCCAAAGTCTATTGAAATCGAGTTAATTTTGCACCGTCCCGTTTTGTTTTTATAAATTTTAACCCTAATTACCTTAATAAATACTTGTAATCTTAACTACCTTATAATAGCATTCTAAGTAAATACTTTGAAAACTCTGCTCATTAACTCATTTGTAATTCTCTTTTAATAGCATAGATTCACAAATGAAACTAAATTTCTGAATGAGTGAATCTACTATAGTGTGATAAATCTCTGCCATATCTTTACATAAATAAATTTCAATATTGATTAGTAATCTCGATTCGGTTTAGCTTGATCTCGTCAGTCTTTCAATAAATATATCATATCTGTTTTCAGTTAAGAAATCATTTTATGTAAAAAAGTTATTGGAAAATATAATTTGATATAACTGAATTTCTTATAAATAAAATATAATATTTGGTTTTGTAGTAGACTAATCGAGTATTTCTTCTAAATATATAGATCGTAGAAAGCTATCGTTATTATAGTGAACCAAATGTTGTGATTTTTGGGGGAGGGATTATTAGAAATGAATAGTTAAAAATAGTTGGAAAAAAAAAGAATTGGCAATTACAAGTATATTGTTAGGATACTTGAGGATACGTGAATATCTCGTTGTGAAAGTTTATTAGAAAACGCCCTTTGGTTTATTCATCACAAATATTTTGCTAGTTATTAACCTTAAACTAATTATCTTCTCATGAAAAGAGTTACAGCCAAAATGACAAGGTCTCTATGTACCTCATGTGGCCTCAACAAGCTTCAAACGCAAACGGTGACAATGGAGAAAGCGCGTTCAAACTTACACCAGCTTCCTTCTGCGTTTTATACCTCATGTACGCTAGCTCTCGTAGTTACAGGATTCTTCCTCATCTTAGTTATGACAACTGCAGTCTTTGGAGTGTTTCCCATTACACTTCGAAATTGTTACTTAGAGCCCTTTGCTGACTCATTCTTTGATTCAAAGCGCAAATGAAACTGCTGATTGGAACGTCGGATTTACAACAAGGAGTTCAGGTGACAAATGCAAAGTCTCTCTCCACACAAACAAATCGCGTCTCATCCGCGGAGACGAGCTTATCTCCGAGTCAGCCACTCCTGATTAGCCACACAATATGAAGGGATCGTTGCTCGGATATATGAGGCCGTGTGAGTATTTATTCCGGAAGGAGTTTCCAGTCGCATCCTTTTTTTTTAAAGATTTCGCTCCGATCATGAATCTTTGTCTTTTACGAGTACTTAGCTTTAGGGTTAGTGAATTTTGTTTTATTCGTTTTCAAATTGTCTTATTTTCTTTTGTAGTTGAAAATAAGATAGGATTAATAAGCGCTATGTTATATTGTAACTCTTTTTTTATGCTAAGAATCTCCGCAATCACATGCTCAAATCTTTTTTTTTTTTGATAATTCCATGCTCAAAATTTTCGTGATGAATGCAAGTTTTTTTTTCAATCGAGAGGTTTTCTGAGTTAATGTAGAACTAATGATTGAACCTAATAGTTACCAAGACGGAGAACATATTTTCTGTACTAACTGCTTGAAAACCCTCTCTTGTCTTGATGTTACCAAATACCAAACTTACCAATATTTTGTATGCAGAAGACAAGCGGGCTAATATCAAAAGTTAGAACCACCAATATCAAATTATCAATATCGGATCACTTTTTTTTTTTTTAATGTTTACTAGATGATGTACCCACGTCATGCATAAAATTTATAATGTGTTATTACACCGTCATTGGTTCATTGATTTATAAATCCAATAAAATTTGGAAATCCTTATTGATTTTGAAATCAGACATATGGATTTTAAAATAACATGGTTTACTCATAGATTTGAATCATTCTATTTTTCACTTTCAAATCCATTTTAAATCTAATGTGGATTTTGAAATCTAACATTAAATCATTAAACGAATAACATGATTTTAACTAGTATTTAGAAATCAATGAATGAATAACACGTGATTTCAACAAGGATTTTAAAATCAATGAACCAATAACACATGATTTTTCTTTGGATTTCTAAATCAGTTAAAATCCATGAACCAATAAAATCCCTAAGTATAAATCTACATTTTTAATTAAATATACTTAAAGATTATGTATATATTTTATATTGAAATCTTTCGTTTCAAATTGGTAATAATAATGTTTAGTTACCATATATATTTTGCCTAACAACAGTGTACGAAATTTTCAAAAAACAATTGAGTAACTAAGTATGTCAAATAATCTATAATGTCAATACAATGTAATTTATCTAGTAAACGAAACTTTTTTATATATTTTTTTGAAACTTAATGAGATGTTGACATGTCAATATGACAGTATTGTAATATTTCACATAAACATAAGATTAATTTGTTAAAATAATTTTCAATTAATATATAAGAGATAACTTAAAAGCCAGGTGTTGGATTTCGCACAAAACCCAACCTACGAATAGCATATAAAGAATCGGCCGAGACGAGCTTGTTCTCAAATGAAAGGCCCAATTGCAGAAGAATGGATCGGTTACAAAATGGCTACGAGCTCCTGAGATCGAAGTATTTGATCTGAGATACGCGTAGACGAACAAGTAAACAAAATCAGAAGTAATCCGGCGAGATACTCGGGATCAGTTGAGGCATGTGCAGAGAAGATCGAAGAAGACGTTGATGATTGAAGAATATAAATATTGAAGTCAGCAAGAAGAAAATAATTTTTTTACAAATTTAAAAACCCTAATTTTGCACGATCATCGAGCTCTTAGAACATCTCATCGATATCATTGTAATCAATATTATTATTATTATTTTTTGTTAGCAAACTTTTCATTTCATAAATTTAGTCGGTTACAATAGTAAGATCGAACAGGATCGGGTCCTCAACCGAGTGTTCGTGATCGCATATTACATCCGATAATAACCTTACGAAATTAAAATATAAAGATTTGGGCTGATTGCCCTTGATAGACATTTCCTGGTGGACTGAACCCATGCACAGGAGAAACTTTTGAAGATTGGGTTTAGAGATCTTGAGGCCCATTAGGGTGTATCCTTTTGTGGCTTGTCCTGTAGCTGTGGCCGCCGCTACTAAAACCTCTGTACTCCGGCCAACTTCCGGCAACAACCGCGGACGGTGAAGGGTAAGAATGGAGATTCGAAGCTGAGAGGTAACGATGGGAATTGACCGTTTCATGGTCGTTTTTCCTGTAAGTGTTGGCGATCCGCCGCCTAGGGAGCTCTGTGTCTCTTCCGGCGGAGTTAGGCAGCTGTAGAAGCCGATAGCCTTTGTAAGCACAACCTCATCAGTTCCTCTAGAGAGGATTCTGTGAGAAATTTTAAAAAGATGATTTTTGGTAGCCGGAAAAACCAATCCGACCCCAGGGAGTAGCAGCGAGATAATCGGTTTTGGATTACCGTGTTGAACATCGAGTTTAATTTCGTACTCTGCTCTGAAGAAGGTGGATACGGTGGGGATCTTAGTAGAGTCGATAAGGGTTTTTCTCCGATATTGAATCGAGAGAGAGATCGAATCGTATGACCAGCGACTGCAAGAGGATAAGCTCCGCCTGTCGCCTCCAGCGATGAATGTTGACAAGTTTCTTCCTCCGACCAAGAGAGAGACGCCGTGTCGAGCGGCAACCGGGGAGAGTCGACATAGCCCGAGATTCGAAACGAGAGATGCTGGGAGAAAAAGCAGAAGAAGCAGAGAGCATACCTGAAAGAGGAGCTTCTTTGGGCGACCAAAGACAGCGGACAGAGGCAGGAAACCAGATCTGAAGACGGCCGGGGAAAGCTTATACGAAGAGCGTTTATTCTGGATTTGAGACAGTTATTTTTATTTAGATATGTTCAATATTATTTTATATCTAAAAATCCAGTTCGTTTCATTATTCATATAAATTTCGGTTCATTCGGAGAATCTACCACTAAATTTCTTTTTTAGTTACACACAAATAAGTAAATTTCGGTTTTTGCATCCACATCATCTAATTCTTTTTAGAAACTAAAAATTATTGTTTAAATTATATTTCTATATATATATGTAAAAAAAAATCAATACTATCGGAAGGGAAATTGTTTTGATTCAGACCCTCATTTCCATGTAATACTCAAATTTATTTGTTTCTTAATTCTTTAAAACGATATGCGTAGCTTGCTCTGCATAAAGAAGATTCGTCGTCTGTCATCCAAAGTGCTTTTCGTAGTAATTATTACCAAAAGCAAAAACTGTGAAAAAACATTTATCTTGTTCAGAGTTGATAAGGACTAAAAACAGCTTTCCCGAATTTCGCATAAAGTTAAAAAGAAGCCCATTGGAGAAAAAAAATATGGTTACAAACAGAAACATAGGATTAATTAATAATTACGATACATTTTAATCACAAGGCTCCACTTACATAAATATCCCTCAAAACTCCATTACTAACCTTCCAATCTCTTCACCCACCAAACAAAACAAAACAAACAAACAAATCTCTCAGCAACCAAACGCTACAATGACGCAGAAAGAGTGCGACCAACACGACGAATATGGCGAGAGGAAGAGGAGACTCATAGCATGGGCATTGCTAGGCCTAATCGTTGTGGTTGCGTTTGTGGTTTTCTTGGTGTGGGCTATACTTCACCCTCACGGACCGCGTTTTGTCCTCCAAGACGTAACCATTAACGACTTCAACATCTCCCAGCCAAATTACCTCCCTTCGAATCTCCAGGTCACTCTCTCTTCCCGCAACCCAAACGACAAGATCGGAATTTTCTATGACCGTCTCGACATCTATGCCTCATACCGGAACCAAGAGGTAGCGTTTTGCGTTTTAATGCTATTTTCTTGTTGAATTGTTTGAAGCAATGTGTATGGATCAGCAAGTTTTAGTATGTTATGACATTAAAACCACAAAACATGACCCATCTTAACGTATGTCTAAGAATATTTAAGAATCAATTCGATTTTGCATTTTTTCTGTTAAATTTTATATTGACCATCATTTTGGATTTATAATAACAAATATGCAATGTTGAAAAACCTATACCAACGTATGCATATTCGTGTACCACTTGCAGAATTAATCTTCTTTTCTTCTTCTTGAAATGTCTTCTTGAAATGTCATTCTTTATTCACGAATAATTATAGAATGTTTACAAGAACAGAAGGCTCTAGAGCACTTACTGTTAAGGGAATAGAAATTTGGTAGAAGCTATTAATAGAAAATTTGAAATACAAGAAGAAACAAAAAGGACCTATAAACCACATTTATAAGTTTTTTTTTGTCTTCTAAGCATTTACGTATTAATGTATTAACTCTAACTTTATTTTTTCCCTATTAATTAGGTGACAATTGCGAGGCTATTGCCGACGACGTATCAAGGACATCTGGAAGTTACGGTGTGGTCTCCGGTTCTGATTGGCTCCGCCGTGCCGGTGGCTCCGTACCTGTCTCCGTCATTGAACGAAGACCTAATCGCCGGGTTGGTACTTCTCAACATCAAGATAGACGGCTGGGTTAGGTGGAAAGTGGGCTCGTGGGTCTCTGGCGGTTATCGCCTCCACGTTAATTGTCCGGCGTACATTACCTTTCCCAGCCAGTTAGTCGGCGCCGGTTCGGCGATCAAGTACCAGAGCGTTCAGCGATGTGCTGTTGACGTATGAAATACAAAAGAGGAATCTATTTTCTAGGGGAATAAAATTATGAGGTAAACGTAAGTTAGAGCAATTTGTTGTTGATTTGGCTTTTAATTTAATTTTTCGAAAAGGTGTTAAAAGCACAAAACGCTGATTAAACTTTTCTTGGTACTAAAGTAGAACATATTAGTAAGTTGACGTGTGTTCCTTTTAATCAATTTCAATTATCAATAGTATAATGTTCGAATTGAGAATACATATTTTAAAATTAGACAAACGTAAGATAAATAAAATTTGGTGATTTAGAACGCGACCCTTTTTAAATACCCACGTTAAATTTATAAATTTACATGAGTTTGTTTAGCATATGATAATATATATAATTTAACCCATGAATGTAATTAATTAGTTGACATTTTTAGTATTCTGCAGTCTGCACACGAAATTGTCAGGATAAGGCAAAACTTACAAGGGTGGTTTATTTTCTAGTTGGATATGAGTCACATGACAACGACTATATAGCTGATGATGGTCTTTATGGAATGAAATAAAATCTCTCCCGAAATATATATTAATATTAGCTGATGATGGTCTTTATGGAATGAAATAAAATCCCTCCAAAAATATATATTAAAATTAGCAATCTAAAGCTCATAATGATAAGCACTTGCTATATTTGATACTTATTGTTAAAATATTTGTATATGTTTCCGGATTATAAAATTTCGTTAAATTGTACGAAAAGATAGTTTTAGATCATGTTTCATGGGGACATAACAAAATCTGAAAATCATATATGTATATACACATTTCACTTTGTACAATCAGTTTCTTTTGATGTTATTGGTTTGTTCTGAATTTTAGCTTCAAAGACTTTTTGTCGTGTAAACTTGAATGCGGACTTCCGAGTAAATTAATTTCTTTTCAAAATTGTTTTCTTGTAGGCTCAGCTTTAACAATGATCATCCTTCTTTCTATTCTAATTTGCAGACATTATTAATTTGGGTTGTTAGTTGTGAAATCATCGTCATGTTGGTGACATTTGCACGCCTTTACGGTGTATGTAGCGTGAAGCACAATAATCCTTTATTTCTCTTTTCTTTAAAATCTTTTTACATAAATACAACTAACTTCAAATTGATAACGTGAGAGAGGTAAAAACACCTTTTTCGCAACTTTGGAACTTTTGTGAATTTAGAAAAGTTTCGTTTACAGATTCTTAAAGCAAAAAAAGAAAAATTGATAGCTACTTTAGGGAATATTCGTCAACAAACTTGTTACTTGCTGCGTGCAATGACGTTGCAACTAACCCACACTTGTAGTCTGTAGTAGAGTGTAGATCACTTTTTTTGAGCATCCAGTTGCTACACATTTAAACCATACATCTGGCCAAGAAAAATGGAAAAAAACATATACCTGAAAGCTAATGGGCTTTTATAACACTCTGAGCCTAACCCATAAACTGTCATAAGATACTGGCTTTAAGTCCGTACTTCTGAACCCAGTGATACGACGTTGTTTTAGCTTGGACTGGAAAAGATTCTCTGCAAAACGCTATCTAGTGTCCGGTCTGAATTTTTCCAACTCACAATCGATTTCTGATGTTTTCTTTCTGATTGAAAGGTAAAAATCTCTAAATTTTCTGTTTCGTTTTACGATTATCGGTGACTGGCTTGGTTTATACCTGATTTTTTTGGTATATAGAAATTGAAGTAAATTCACCAATTTCCTCAATACTTTGGGGCTTTTTTAATATAATGTTAGTCTTACTGGATGAGTTGTACACTCAATCACTAGATATTATCATGTTCATCATCTTGAAGAATTGACTTGAATCGGTGGGTCATAGATGTCTGAGGTTCTTATGATCAACATAAAGGAACAAGATCAGCTAATGATGCTAATTTCATTGTAACATGGATACGGAATATGATGACTTGATTGTTGTATATAGGTTGGTCTGTTAATACAAGTTTTTAATGGTCCTAAAGGTAAGTACTTATATAGCTTCTGTAGAACTTCTAAGTCATTCCTTGTAGACGTGTTATTGATCAATTTTGTATCCGAAATTGTAAAGTTTGCACACTTTCAATATTTGTTGATTACTTGATTGATGTATATAGTTTGGTCTGTTAATAAAGGTTTTGATGGTCCTAAAGCTAAGTACTTATCTAGCTACTTTATAAACTTTTGAGTCTCTCCTTTTAGATATGTTCATGACTCTGTTATTAACGAAATAATGCCAACACTGTAAAAAATGCTCACTTGCAATATTAGTGTGAATGCTGCTTTAGGCGATTGAGAGTTTATAGGTTTGTTAAACCCAAAATGCATATACTAAAAGGTTATGCTTATACATTGTGTCAAAGTCATCTTGCTGAATATATGACTTATCTTTGCGGGTTTGGACACTATGATATTCAATGTTTCAATACGTTATAATGCAGGTGTTATCGGGTTTTTCAAGATGGGTAACAAAGCTACAACTGTGAAAGAAGTACGCGAAGAGATTCACTTGAAGATTGTACCTCCATTGGACAAAGTCTTTGTGCGTTGGCTTGCAAGAGATCTCCAGAGAGTTCAGGGATTTAAACCTAAGAACAACACTCGTGCGATCACTCCTCCGGATAGCTACATTGAGTTTATGCGGTTAAATGGATCGCTTGATGTGGATTTAGATGACCCTGATCTTGCCCATTTGTTCAAGTAAAAAGGTTCTTTTGATGTCTGCGTTTGTTTTGTATAAAGCTTTCAAAGTCTTAGTATCTCTCATTTGATTACTCATACTTAAGCTTGTGTTTTGAAAACTCGTCTATAAATATATAGTATTATCTTCTCCAACGGTATAACATTCAAATGAGATCCGAGTGTGTGCATTCAGATGACACATGTTTCTATTGTCTTGATGCTATGATTTGGAATCCCTAGGTTTGGAGGTTCCACAAAAAAGTTGTTAAATGACAATTCATCATCAATATTCCCTACCAATTACCAAATTCCAACAAAAATAACTCCAAATCTGATATGACCAGTACGGTTTAATTGGATTTTATTGAATCAAAACAGAAATTGGTTTAAAATGTTCAAATTTTCCCATTTTTTAATGATGTTTTTTTGGGCAATAGTTAACTCATGTTCCTCCTGCTCTGTTTCTGGGTCAACATGTACTTGTCTCTTTATTTTACAGAGTTTAAAATTTGACTAACAAATGATTTTGAGCTTAAAGGGTTTGCAAACCAAACCAAAATTTAGTAAAAATACTATTAATATATATATATTTTTTTTTTGTCAATGTCCTATTTTCATTTATATATATTTTTGGATCTTCTACGAATATTTTTTTTAAAAAAGGTATATGTTCGACAGATTTTGACGATAATTGTTCACGCTTATAACGCGTGTAACGGATGCATCAGTTTGATGGAATTATCCTCCAATTCTTAACATGAATAAATCCAAAAATCACTTTTTGACATTTTTTTTCCCAAATCTCAAGGAAATAAAACTGTATCCAAATTAGTTACCTAGCTTTATTAACTTCGTTGACAAAAATAAAAAAGCTTAATAATTTGTAAACAGTATATAATAATATGTTATATATATATATAAAATTAAAAAAGAGGATTATAACATATTTGGTTGAGAAATTGGTAAAGAGAGAAAAAAAAAGGATAGTGTACAAGTGCGCTTCCCTCCACATCAGTAATCTGAACCAAACGCAACTCATTCCCTCGTTTTCTCTATTTCTCTTCCACCGTCTCTTTTTTTTTTTTTTTTTTGTAATCCTTCTTCTTCTTCCTCTTCTTCTCCTCTCCCGCTTTTTTTCGATTCGCCGATCTCTTCACATTCTCTTCCCGGAATCTCCGTAATTCTCGCCGTAGATCTGCTTCCGTATACCTAATAGGATCTCTGGTTACCGGAGATCCGTTTTTCCGGAGTTTTTTTTTGTTTCGAGAATTTTCGGTTTCTTTTTTGGGGATTTTATCGAGATTCGTTCTCATGTCGGAAGAACCTCAGCAATTTCCACCTTCGAAGCGGCAGCATCATCCTTCTTTATCTTCTATGAAGCCTCCGTTAGTTGCTCCCGGCGAGTATCACCGGTTTGATGCGGCGGAGACTCGCCTAGGTGGAGCTGCTGATCAGGTGGTCTCTGAGGCGATTGTTATTAAATCTACTGTAAGTCCCCTAGTTTCAATTTTGCTTGTGAATTTTCGTCATAATTCTCGTGTTTTTTTGTTTTTTTCGATTTTTGAGGATTGATTATATTTATTATGGTTTTGATGATGTCGTAGCCAGAGATTTTGATGAGGATTGTGTTGGGATCTGTTTCCGGCGGTGTTAATTGCGTTTGGTGTCCTTTGATTTGGCTCGTTTGCAGTATATGGAATTAGCATTGCAAGTTATTATTGTCTTTTGAGTAGTTTAGTTGTTGGACTAGGGTTTTTTAGTGTTATAGTTCTGGCTATTTAGAGCAGATTTATGCATTTTAGTTGCAATATATGTTTCTGTTGAGTGAATTATGCTATGGTGGTCTTAGAATTTAAGGATTTGCCTATACTTTTAGATTTTAGCGAAGTGACAGACTGACAGTATGATGCTTAGGATAAGATTATAGGGAATCGAGCGTGTGGAGGTTTTCTTATAATTGAGTATTATTTAGTGGTGTCAGCTTCTGTTATTCATGTGTTCAAGTTTTTGCTTTCCTTGTTTATGTATTTTAACTGTACAATTTTGGTGTCTTTATTGGCAGCTGAAGCGTAAGACAGATGCGGTAAACCAAATAGCTGAGCCCAATGAATTGAATACTGGTGTTCTCCAAACACCTATATCAGGGAAAGGAGGGAAGGCCAAAAAAACTTCTAGGTCAGTGAAGTCTAATAAATCTGGAACGCAAGCTTCTGGTTCTAATGCAGGTGAGTTTGGCCCGAATGCTCTGTTTCCTTTCTATCTACATGGGCGACTGTTAGTAGGCCAATAATAAATATTGCTTATGTGCTCATCTGAGCTAGACCTTCTTTTTTGGTTTAGTTGCAATGAAAGAAAGAGTGGAATCATTGCAATGTAGTGACAAGGATCTTTTCTGTTGGCAGGTTCTCCTGGAAATAACTTTGCACAGGCCGGTACTTGTCGATATGATAGTTCGCTAGGTAATAAATTATTTCACAAACCTAAGCTTTTTTTTATGATCTAATATACTTCAGGTCTTTTTGAATAATAAGCTTTTTTTTAATCTAATCTGCTTCAGGTCTTTTGACAAAGAAATTTATCAATTTGATAAAACAAGCAGAGGATGGTATTCTTGATCTAAATAAAGCAGCTGATACTTTAGAGGTGGGTTATTCAAACTTTAAACTGCCTTCTTGATGTATTACTTTCTGTCAAATCTTAACTGCGTGTTCCTGTTGATGCAGGTACAAAAGAGACGGATATACGATATAACCAATGTGTTAGAAGGAATAGGTTTGATAGAGAAGACGCTCAAGAACAGGATTCAGTGGAAGTAAGCATGTCTTCCGACTGTCAAATTTTGGATTCCTTCCATTTGATGCCTCATGTGTGAGTGACGGTACTTTGAATTTTGTTGTCTTTCTTAGGGGTCTCGATGTCTCAAAACCAGGAGAAACAATTGAAAGCATAGCTAACCTACAGGTACAGAACATGCCTATGTATTCATTTACCTTTCAGTTACATGTTTCACTGCTAACTCTGTTATGCAATGTGCTCAGTATTATCACCAATTTTATTATTATTTTTACGTTAAGGGTATATGTTAAGCTTAGATTGTCTTCTTGAACATCTTATGAACATTCGTATGGTTCTTTTTATGCCTTTTTCATGAGACTTAAATGTGTGGGGGGTAACTAGGATACAAGAAAATATAACACAAACACAAACATTGACAACATGTAACCACAAGCTCAGTCTTGTATCCCTCGACTAGCACATTTTGAATGATTGGCTTCTGTTCATGTTTCTCATAGTTTAATTACACAGATGTTGAAAAAGTGAATAATTGGTTACTGCCATTTTTCTTTGATCTCAGTCACTTGGATTGATTTCTTGTTTTGGTTTTCTGTTTGAAAAATTATTTGGTCTATTCATATTCCCATTACCAGTTTAGTTTGACATTTTGTTACCCTCGATCCTCGTACAGGATGAAGTACAAAACCTCACAGCTGAGGAGGCAAAATTAGATGACCAAATCAGGTATTCTCATAGATCATTTTCCTTTCTTTTCCTTTTTTGCTGTTTTTGTGTCTTGTTGAGAATCGACCTGGTTGCAGAGAATCACAAGAAAGATTAACAAGCTTGAGTGAGGATGAAAACAACAAAAGGTAAGCTTCTCCTGCTATTTCTTCTGGCGAAAGGTATGATACAACATATTTGTTTGTTCTGACTCTCTATTTTTAGGTTACTGTTTGTCACCGAAGACGACATTAAAAACCTACCATGCTTCCAGGTTTGGTCTTCTTCTAGTAATTAGGTGTATCTCTTTGCCTTGCATTCTGCTCACTGGGGAACATGTTTTTGTGGCATCTCTCACGCCTATTGTAGAATAAGACACTGATAGCTGTGAAGGCACCACATGGAACAACTCTTGAGGTGCCAGATCCTGATGAGGTAAGCTTAAGAGCACACAAAACCAAATGAGCAATGCACTATCTGTAACTATTTCCATCTCTTATCCTGCCATTAATCAGGCTGGTGGTTATCCTCAGAGGAGATATAGAATAATTCTGAGAAGCACAATGGGACCAATAGACGTGTACCTAGTCAGGTAATCCCTGTCCTCAAACGTTTTGCTTGCCATTGATAAATCTGTAAAATGGAAGTGAGACTGACAGTTATATCGTGATTTTTAGTCAATTCGAAGAGAGTTTTGAGGACATTCCTCACGCTGATGGACCTTCAAATGTTCTTGATGAACCCTCAAATCTTCCATCAACATCTGGTCTCCCTGAGAACCACGATGTAGCCATGACGATGGAAGAGGACAGCACTGAAAGAAACATGGAAACACAGGAACTTGATGATACTCAAAGAGTTTACTCTGATATCGAATCTCATGACTTTGTCGATGGTATCATGAAGATTGTTCCTCCAGATTTGGATGTAAGTCCCAACTGCTTCCTCAGCTTTAAAATATTTCACCACATACATAATCACATTTCAGAAACTTCATAAAGTAACATATAGCCAGGAAAAGTAATCAACAAAGATCATATCTAGAAAAATATGCTCGGCTTAATTTTATTTTTTACCTTTATGTTATCATGTACAGATGGGTGTAGATTACTGGCTTCGATCAGAGGTAGGTGAAGTCAGCCTCACAGACTTGTGGCCAGATGAATGTATCCTTCGACTTCTGTCACTTTCTCTGCTTTGATCTAATCTCTCTTTAAGCTTCTTGAGTTTTTCCTTCCCAAATATTAAATCTATTTAGAGCTCCTTGACTTATTATCATTAGCTGGACCGGACTGGAACCAGATGGTTTCATTTGATCAAGACCACGCTGGACCGAGCAACACAACCTTGGAGCAGCCACAAACTCCATCGAGCCCAACGCCAGAAGATTCCACTGCTACGAGATCTACAGGTAGCTGAAGTTACCATACCACATTACAAGCACCACCATATATCTGTACATAGAATCTGATTTGGGTGAATCCAGAGTTATGTTGTACTTGTACAGTAGCTGCATTGCGTTATCATAGAATTAGAGATTGCAAAATAAAAGTAGAGAAACCAACCCTTCGTTGTATCTTTTTTTTCTTATATTTTTTTAGCTTCTGGCTTATATAGAATTAGCCTTAACCCATTAATTTCTTAAGATTGGTCTTATTCGAGTGAAAGTGCAAAATACCTTTTAGAGTTTCTTCTAGTCGGGAGCGTAAATAAGCTTTCAAATGTTCCGTTTCGGGTTTACCAAAAGGTTGCCAAATGAAACCAGATTATATTTCGGTATAGATTGTATAGTTTCAGTTATTTCAGTTAAATTAGTTAATTTTGCTAATTTCTGTTTCGGTTTATTTTGGTTTTTGTGATTTTAGTTATGTAATTATTATATGCAGTTTTTTTGGTATAGAAGTTAAAATAGTTTTGGATTATTCGGTTTGAATTCGTCGTATTCAGTTTGGTTTTCATTTTATTATTATTGACTGGTTTTAAATAAATTTTGGTTCGATTGTAGGTTGGGTGATTTCATTTTGGTTTGAATCGGTTTCTATGTCCAATCCCTAACCCTAATTATGAAAGTAAAGGGAAACACGATAACACATTAACACTAGAGGTAGTTTCTTAAAAATGATAACATGACGCACAATATAACTTTGAATTCACCTCAAGATTGAATTATTTTTCTTAAAAAAAAGAGAAATCCATCAAAATTGTGCACCTCGAAAGCAATGAGGAATGCTGAATCTCCAAGCTAAGTTAAAAAAGCTTCCTCTTTTAACAAACTTTCCCACACCAACATCCTCACTCAATAATCTCAACTTGTTTTCTCTTCCCTCTTGGTAAAACAAAATGCATTTGAAGAAGAACATGAAGTATACACTCAAAACCATCTTTATGGCCTGCGGTTGCGGTTGCGGCTCTACTGTTCCGCCTTCCTCTCACAGCCATTACACCCCGGGGCCACCGGTTTCTCCTACGGTTTTACGCAGTCCATGTCCTAAGATTGACGAGAGCGTTGCGATGGCTAAGGAATCAAACAATCCATTCGAAGATTACAAGAAGTCTATGAATCAAATGATCGAAGAGAGATATATTGAGACAGAAGATGATCTTAAGGAGCTTCTAAGGTGTTTCTTGGACATAAACCCTTCTCCTCAACACAATCTCATCGTCCGGGCTTTTGTTGACGTCTGTTCACATCTCCGGCCACCACACGACCGCCGTGGGAAGTCGCTTGGGAAATTGCTTCGTTTATATGTTAATAATCCTCCTGATAATAATGATGATGATGATGATGACTTACACCAAACCTCCTCATTTACGATGAGGATGAGGAACTGATCCTCCTCATGCATCTCTTTCTTTATCTATTACAATATTGTAAATAATATGATTATATGATTCCATATGTGAACCCTCAAAAAACAACAACAAAAAAATCAAAGATGTGCATTATTTTTTCCAATATCAATCGAGGATAAGTGAAATATGGTTTAAACAATTTACTTTTTCAATTTTACTTATGATTAAAATTATACTTCAAAGGCTAAGCTCAAACAATATTTTACTCGAACATAAAAGTTTGAACTGTAAATTGGGTAAAGAAAGAATATATCAAGTAATCATTCACATTTGATGTTATAATTGGTCATTTTTCTGACCAATTATTTCCCTTCCGGTTATAATTTGGTTAAACGAGGGATGAATAAAATAATTTCGATATTTACTGTATAAATGATTAACAACAATGATTAATTGAGTTAATTAATTAAATAAAAACCTCAAAAAACCTCTAAACCATACAAAACTCCAGCATGTTTCTCCGCCCCATCCTCAACGAAATACAAATCCCTCATCCTCTGAAACGCCTGCCACGTCAACAAACTATCCGAACCGGCCTGATGACATTTCCCAACCGCCCGGTTAACCTCAAGCGACCGAGCCACCCGGTCCAAACCACCGTACAATCTCTTCTGCTCACAAAACCTCATAATATGTTTCACATCATAAACCCTCTCACCGAAGAAAGCTTTAAGCAACCGTAAAAACTCACGCAACGCGCTCGGAAGCTCCCGGCGCGTGAGAATCTTCACGAGGTAACCGAAATCGTACGCGCTGTGAAACGTCACCCAGCTCACGGACTCGTTACAGATCAATCCCGATGTCATCATCAGCTCCGCGAACTTCTCCGATTCAACACCTTCGCGGCGGTTACGCTCGAAATCGATCCCGTGACGACGGAGTAGCTCGATCGAATCAGGCGCGTGTGTATCACGCTCCACGTCGAAGTCTCGGAAATTGAATTCCCAGATGAATCGACGGTTTTTTTGGCCGCCGAGATCAGGGATGTTTCCGTCGGCGTCGGAGAAGGTGAGACCGACTTGGATTAAGCTGAGAGCGTCGACGTTGGATTTGAGAAGGTTGTAGAGATAATTAGGGTTTCCACGGCGGAGAACGGCGAGATCAGCCTTGAAAATCTGGCCGGGAAACTCGGTGTCCATGGAGATAAATGGGTAATCTTCGACGATTCCGCTGATTAGCTCGAACTCTGACTCGAGATTATGAGCCCAGACCTCACGAATCACAACAGAGAGATCTGCATCTGAATTGATCATAGTTTCGAATTCCAAAGTCTCGATCTTTTTGGGTCTTCTTCTTCTTCGTCGTCGTCTTGAAAAGTCTTTGCTTTTTTTGTTAGTGTGCAGGTTTAGTTATGGTGTATTATAGTGAGTGAAGGGTTACAAGGAAGGAGAGGAGAAGTGTGAGAAACGCGCACGTTTATGACTCACTGTGTTCTTGACTCGGTCCAAGTCGGCTTCTCCTTCATGTATCCAGTTATTGCACTTTTTCTTTTTCCGGGAAAATTCATGAATGATATAATTCATGAATGATGACTGATGACTGATGACTGATGACTTATGACTTATGAGTTGTATAGATATGCTAAATAAATTAATTTAGTTAAACGACGATAGAGAGATCTATTTATAAAAGACAAATTCTAAAACACTCCTAAGATTAAGAATGGGAAACACAAACCCAAACTAAATAGAAAAAGCAAAGCTCGTTAAAAATCCATTATTAGAGCTTGAAAAAACACCAACAGAGTCCGGAGAAGGATTTGCTGCATCAATTTCACATTTCTGGCTCATGTGGTATGGATTTGAACCCCTGTGAGCATTGGCCTCAAACCAACAAGCGCGCCTACTGATGAACATGGTGAGTTATATATAGCTATCATCGTCCTTGGAGTTTTACATCTTCAGTCAATATAATAAGAAGCTTATCTAGGAACATAGTTAAACATGACTTTTTGTCTTTCATTTCCTTTGTTTGTAGAAAAGCTTGTTACAGTTCCAATGTTATAAATGAAGATATAATTTATTAGTTACAAATGTAGACACTACGACTTATTACGAGCTAGTGTGAGAGTGAAGCAAGCCACATGCATAGAGGGTGATTAGAGGGAGGGAGATCTTGTATTGCATCGGTTGTTATATCGTAAACACCACTATGATTAGCGGCAGCAAAGTAAATGGAATTAAGCCCAAGGCCTGAGATCATGCTCGCTTGCAAACAAAAGGCTTCATTAGTTTGATCAAGAAAGATGCATAAATCCCCAATGGGCCAAATTTGATACAGTTTACGAATGGGCCAAAATATCCCTTTTTGCGTCAAGCCCGGCCCAGAAATCAGGGAAACCTTCGCAACGGAAAAATGTTACGCGCTGTCAAATTTTATTTTCCGCCTAACAAACCGTTTTTTTTTTTAAAAAAAATTATTAACTCTTCAACTCGTTCATTCATTTTAAAAGTCCAACTTACAAAGTTATAACCCAATTACATGGTTGACACATTAGCCATTTCAGGCCTATAGGATTCCACATAGTGAATTAATCAAGAAAAAATAGAATTATCTAATATTACAAAATACATAGGGCAGAACTTGATCACTTTTGCAATGGCATTTGCACAAGTATTGGCTTCTCTTTTTGCAAACCCAAAAACATGACCTCGTCTATCTTTATGCACATGTGCCTCGTCTGATGCTGGCGTCGGCGGTTGTTCGGAAGACTGTGGAATGCGAGGAAGAAACAGCCGCGACGATTGTTGGGAACACCGTGGGCGGTGGCGGTTGTTGGGAAGACCGTGGATGGTGAGTAAGAAATGACGGCGACGTTTGTTGGGAAGAGGGGAAATGAATAAACTAAACAACGACGGTTGTTTTTTCCTTTCTTGCGTTTGATTTGATCTTTCTAAATAATGCTTTTGTGCATCGTCGACTTGATCTTTCGTTTTTTATTTTGTTTTTGCTTTCTGTCCCCAGAACTCTTCTCCGTCTGAATTTTATTACGAGTAAAAATTTATTCTCAAAATCTATGATGCCTAGAACATTTGTGCAAATATAAAAGTGAAGAAAAAATCCAGGAAGACGACGAAAAATAATTATAAAATTAAAGGGAAAATATAAGAAAAACAAAAAAAAAGTTCAAGCGGCGTAGCTTTATATTTCTGTTTTTTTATGTCTAACCATTTGTTCTCCGAAATTCAATTTAACTTTTATATCTCTCCACGGAGCACAACTATTAACAGTCCATTTTTGTTTATTAATTTATTTATTTTGTCTTCTCTGCGTTCCTGCGTTTAGGAGAGATGATTCATGGAAACAAGCAACTCTCATGTCGGCGAAGATTTGATCGACGTTAACCGGAGGAGTTGCCGTGACAAGAGACATTTGTGGCTCGAAGCGAGGGTTCCAAATTTCAAGTTACCTCCACATAATTATCAAAAGAAAAAAAAGTTACCTCCACAAAAGTGAAGACATTTTCTTGGTAAATTTGGTATTATTCACTTCATTTAAGTGTTTTACGGTTTCCCTCTCATTTTTGGTTTTTACTATAGACGACAGTCAAAATAAAGATAAAATAGCTTGGAAATGGAGTTTCAAGGAAGTCCACAAGTAAGGATGATTAATCTTCAGACCTTGAGAAGAGAATATGAGAATCTGAAGATGGAGGAGAGTGAAACCGTAAATGATTTCACAACCATGTTGATTAACATGAGTAATGAACTAAAAGTTCACGGTGAAGATAAGACCGATTACCAATTGGTTCAAAAGGTTCTTATCTCTTTGCCGCAAAAGTTTGATAGCATCGTTGTTGTCCTTGAACAAACAAAAGACCTATCAACTATCTATATGACTGAGACGATAGGTATTTAGAAAGGGCATGAGAAGCGCTTAAGTCTCCGAGAAGAACATATCAATGAGGATGCGTTTTATGGAGAAAAGCTTGGTTCAAAAAGAGGAAACAAGCAAGACAAGAAACGCCATGAGAAGACTAAGAAGAGGTGTGGCGTGTGCAAAAGAAACAATCACAATGAGGTAGATTGTTGGAGAAAGAAGAACGGAGGCGTTCCGCAAATGAGCGCGAAGAATGAAAGGAAGTGTTATGTGTGCGATAAACCGGGACACATAGCTAAAGATTGTAGACTTAGACGAAGTGAGAGAGCACATCTAAGTCATGAAGAGTCAGAAGATGACAATGAAGATGAATATCATATACTCTTTAATGCCCTTGAAAAAGAAGAATATTCACAAATATGTGAAGAGACATGGTTGGTAGATAGCGGATGCACCAACCATATGTCTAAAGATGTAAGATACTTTAGCACTTTGGATCGTATCAAAAGAATCACCATAAGGGTGGAAATGGTGAGAAAGTCTTGTCAAAAGGCAAAGAAGATATACGAGTCTCTACAAATAAGGGAGTACATGTCATTAAAAATATATTTCTTGTACCCGAACTAGCAAGAAATTTGCTAAGTGTCGCGCAAATGATATCTAATGGATATCAGGTTATATTTGAAGACAACAAGTGCTTAATTCAAGATCCAAATAAGAGAAAAATATTGGACATTTAGATGGAAGACAAGAGTTTTCCAATACGTTGGAAAAAACAAGTGACGATGCTTACGTTGCATTCGAAGAGAATGAAGAAAAGACAAATCTTGAGACATTTTGTTTTGTTTTTTGTTTTGTTGTAGTTGTAGCATTATAGATGATGATGAGACCAAACCTTACTTAGATTAGGATAACTACATCTAAGATAATTAACTGTATACTCAACTACGTATTAGAACTGTAGTTAACCTAATACTATGTGGCTATCTAAGTGCTGTTTCCGTATGGGCTGGCTGTTCACGCGTCAGGTGGGGATAATATATACAATTTACTTTTCTCTTTCTGAAAAAAATAATTACGCTCTTTTTCTTTAGTTTTACTGTGCTTTACAGGTTTTGCATGCCCAAAATGTTTAAATCTGGCAACAGCGAAGCCTGCGCTGAGCCCATTTCGTTTTTCTGTAAATTTCTTCCTCAATAGGTTATGGGATAATAGTTGTTTTTTCTTTGGTATTTTCCTAAATAAATACACGTTGAGGTGTATAATTTATGTAGTATGGTGTAAAGATTTTAGAAAATGAAGATCTATAACATGAATGATTTAGGGTAAAAAAGAGAGAGGAATAAGATGTTGGTCACAACTTTGACAAAGAAAAATGCGAGGAACTTCCTCATTATGTTGAACACCAACACACCTTGTGTGTTGCCATACTTCACATATATCACAACACACCATCCTCTCTCCATCTTCTTCCTTTGCTCCACACTCACACTCAATTCTCTTATCCTTCTTCTTATTATCATCTTCATAACATTTCATCACTTCAATATTCATCATCATTCCTACATTCCCTTCTAACACCAATCCTTTATTCCCATTCATTGCCAATTCATCGACCCTTGTGATCTCCCTTTGACCATCCGCCACTGACTCCACCACGACGTCCCTTAGTTCCCAGTAGGTCTCTCTAAACACTCTTTCTGCCTCTCCATACACTTCACTCAATGTTGCATCTTTGTTCACCACTATGCATTCTTGTGGGGGAATTGTTATCTGGTTGTTATGATGATGACGTTTCCATGCAATCGTGCAGAATATACCTAATTTGTCCCCTAGATCTAAGTGTAATGTTTTCGCCGATGTATCTCTAATGTAGTGATACTCTTTGATGAAGTACTTAGCGTCGAGGATTGCCCTTGAAGCTATTCCGATTTGGTTCAATATGCCTCCTACGGGACCTAAGACTCCCTTGTAGTCCATGAGAATGTGTTTGTAAAAATAAAACATGTCTTTCATCACTTGACCTCTTGTGATCTTATTGTGATCACCGTTCGTCGTCATCTTCCCCATTGAGTTTTGATTTTGAAGGTTTATGAGTTCATTGTTACTACTTGGTAACAAATTTGATATGTCCTCCAAGCAATACTCTAGCACTTTCTTCACCGGATTTAGACTACGTCGGACCAAATAGTTCCCGACCACCTGGTTCCCTAGTGACTTCAACACGAAATCAAGCAAACCAGTGTCCCCTATGTAATTTCTAGCTGCATCCCTCACTTCTTGTCTCGATATCCATCGGTATTCGACTCTTTTCAATGACTCTATGACCACTTTGATAGCCATTTGGATCCGTTTATGAGACCATCTGCAGTTGGTACTATCAATGGAGATGATTTGGTTTCGGGAGTTAGTCATGTAGTTATCTCTTGGAAGACGCGAATGGAGATGAAGCATGAACCTGAAGAGGTCACTGAGAGTGATCAACGGCTCGGTGGATAAACTTTGGTACTTTGAAAAGAGGATTGGAGTTTCTCGGTTCAGGCTGGTTAGGTTATGGTTAAGCAAGCACAACGGTACGTTACGGACCGATTCAATTGCCTTCTCGTAAATCTTTTGAGTCACTCCGTATGTCCCTGACCCGAACCGGTAACCCCAACGACCGAACCATGGCTCTCCTTTTGCTACCCCATGCAGCAGCCTCAGCTCCATTCCTTTTTTGTGCGATGCATCGTTCAACCCTATTTTCCTATATTAAGCACAAATAAAATGACTAATTATGAGTAAATCCCAATTAATAGCTAGGAAGAATCCATTATGATATGAAAACTAGTAGCATTGTGTTGAATGGTTTATATCATATGATATACATATATATAAATTCTTATAAGTACCTGGCCTTTAAACCGGTACAAAGCCGGTCCCACAAATCCATGACTTGATGACCGGTTAAGTCGGAGCCGGTTTCAATCCCGTTGAGAGAGAGCAAGTGACCATATCCGTTGGAGTGAAAGAAGCCGTGAAGGACATGGCCTTGAAGCTCCACGAGATGGGAGAGACTTTCCTTTTCAGGAAAAGCGTAGCGTCCACCTTCCAGTTTTAGAAAGGCGGCCATTGTTTCCTTTGAAGGGATCACGAAATGGTACTTCTTGTTGCATATCATTTGGTTTCCCCAACCTGCAAGGTTCCACACATACCAATGCATAATATATATTTTTTATCTGTACATAAATGCATCCATCACTTTAAATTTTTCTGTTAACATATGTAACTAGATGCACCATATTATAATTTCATAAAACGTGGAGTTCCAAAACGGTATATTTACCAAGTGAGGCTCGACCTAAAATCCTGCAGCGATGAACATCACCTCTCTGACTGGTTATATATTACTAGCTATATCAAATTATTATTGTTATTTTTGTTCATATATGTGTCAGCATGCATAGGTATGCAAATTAAGAAAAATGCTGCTTACATGTTGAGCTAGGTCAATCTTACCAAATTTTCAGCTTATGATCTTAGTTCATATATACAAATGTATTCGCATTCATAGATAGATATGCAAAAGAAAAATTGTATACACAGAGAGAGAGGACGTCACCAACATATTGGCAATGGTTGCAACGAAGGTTGAGAGAGGCTTCGATAGGCTCTTCGACGACAAAAAGAAGCACATAGAGAGGATTTGGGTGGCGATGAACCTCGAGCTGAAAGGACCAACTTCCCATGAGACCGGAGCTCTCAAAGTGACCAAACTCAAGTAGCTTCCCGAGGTTGTCTCGAAAAGACAACTCGTTCATCTCAGCTGGATGCCCTGTCTCCCCGAACGTCTTCAGCCTGAAAACCCTACTTTCCCCTCTCTTCCTCTTCTTTGGAAGATGCTGATGATGATCTGTTCCAATCAAATTCGCCATCGAATCAGAACTTTGATTGATCTTGACAAGAGGGAGTGGTCGATTTGGATTATAAATATCTTATGGGGTTTGTTATAAGAAGAGGCCGAGAAGTGTTGAGGAAGTGTGTGAAGGGTTTAGAGATATAGTAGTCATTAAGATGATGATCACACAATTAGTGCTTCGTGGTGAAAAGGAAAAGTGAGTGAGAGAAAGAGAAAGGGTTATTAAATTCTGATTTAACAATTGTTACTATTGGATTGGATGTTAGGTCTTGATATGTGCATGACTTGTAACATTAACAACTTTTCTTTGTTAATAGTTAATTAAAAACATTCGAATCCTACTGATTCCCAAATCTATTTCATTTTAAGAAGGGAAATACTATTAATAGTATTGGCTAATTTATACAATAGTTAATTAAAGACATAATAGATAATTTAGTTTCTTGGCTACTATTCAATAGTATTTTTTTTTTTTGGTCGTCAACTACTATTCAATAGTATATCTATATATATACACACATAATGTAAATATGTGGCAATGGCATGCAAAAAGATCGAGGGTGAGGAATGTCACGTGACTTGGGAACATGAGAAGATAATATAATAAAATAATGAAGACATGCATTTGAGCTTCTCACTTTTCTAAAGAATCAGATTAACTCTGTGTTCCGTCAATTTCTGTCATGAGCTACCTGCACCTGTATATATACAGACACGTGTGTATAGTTGGTGTTAGCGTGGTTGGACAAACTTTCGTCGATTTTCAATATCGTAAAATTATGTTTGTATTGATTTTTAGTTTATTGATTTGTGATAGTGTTGATGATTTGCCACCACTCGATCGGTTCAAATCCACATAATTATTGTTAATTAACACTATTAATTGAGTGGTAGGTGGCATATATGAATGTTTTTAATTTGTTACTGTATCTAGAAAATAAGTGTTTACATCAATAGATGTTTTAAGCGGTTTAAAGAAAGTTTCAAATTATGTTTATCTGAAAAAGTGATTTGAAATGGTTTTTAGTTAACATATTACATTCAAAATTTTACCTGCGGCTTAATGATTGCAGTGATCACAACAACTTTGGGTAGTTACAGTCACTTTAGTATTTCATATATTTGTTTTTAGTTTTTTTTTCGAATCTTCTAAAAATAACAACTGAAAAGTTCATACCAATCAAATTTTAATCTTTTTAAAATTAATGATTTGCCTTACAGATGCCAACAATATTTAATAAATATTAAGCATATGTAGCTGACATGTTCCCTACAAGAAAACATGTAAATTCCGGCAGATTTCCAACGAAATTTAACCATTAAAAATTAAAATTTATAGAAAATTTTGACAGATTTTCGACAGATTTTTTTTTCTTTTTAAAAAATTAATATAAATCAGTCTAAATTAAATTTAAATTTGATTTAATAAATAAAACTTAATAATAATTTAATTCAAATCAAAATTAAATTTATTAAATAAATATCTTAAATATTACAAATTATGTTTAAAAATAAATACAACATATAAATTAAAAATGATCAGGTATATAATTTCCAAGCATATTTATTATTGTTTGTTGAATTCACTTATCGGGGTGAAGCTCTCCATCTTCATAGTAAAATGTCTTGTTTAGATCGAATATATGTTGAACTTTTTCCACATTTTTCGTTTCTTGAACATTTTGTACTACTTCCGCATTTTGAACATTTTCCAATTTGACCGTCTTTTGTTTTATTTTTCCTATAAGCATTAAAGAACTAATTTTAATATAAGATATGTATACTATAATATACCAACAATACAAATCTTAATCTAACTAACAACCTAAATCTAAATAACATAAATTATTAATCTAACTAACCACCTAAATCTAAATAACATAAATTATAAACCTAACTAACCATCTAAATCTAAATAACATAGATTATAAGCCTAACTAACAAATGAGAATGAATGAAAAAAATGAAATGAGAAGAAAATAACAATTTTAAAAATGTGGAGTTAGTGAAAAAAATGAGAAGAGGAGGTTGTATTTTAAAAAAAAATTAGTGACGGAAAATTCCGTCGGAATTCTATTGGAATCACAATTTTGGTGGGATTTCAAATTTTTATTTCAATTATTGGTGGTCAAAATTTTGAAGTCGTCGGAAATCAATCGGAAATTTCCTACGGATTTCTGACGGATAAATATTATTTTTTTTAATGCAATTTTGTCTTTAAATAATCTGTTGAAAATCCGTCAGAAACTTCCTCTGATGGATTCATGATTCGTTGGAAATTCCCGACGGATCATAAAACCGTCAAAATTTTATCGGAAATTCCGTTAGAATTACCTTGTAGTGGTTAACCAAGTATCATTTTTTCAGTGTTTAAACTTTGGCAGCCACTGATAGCATGAAGATGATAGATAGAGTAGAGTGAAAAATTGTTGATAATTTGTATCATTTTTGTTTCACAATTCTTACTAACAACGACCAAAAATATGAATTAGCGATACGTGGTTTTATAGTCGCAAATATATTTTTTCGTTTTATAGTTGTTGGATATATATATATATATATCATTGATAGGTCTTACTTATCAACAAAACAATTAAATGCGCTAAACGTTTCAATGACTATAAAAGAAACTTAATTTGTTGGTTTTTAGTCACTAATCGCTTATTGATGAGAATTACAAAACAAACAAATTTTGACCTTTTTGATTTATAAAAAATTGTTTACTGGGCTTTATTAGAAAAACTCATAAATACCCGATAAAATTATCTTGGCATTTGAAGACCTCCTACTAAAACTTTGGGAGGAATATTCAACAAAAGACACTCAACTTAATACAAAATAATTAGTAGCATATAATTATGGATACTACAAACTCAAATTAGATAGAAACTTAGGAGGTGTCAAAAACAATGTTTTTATTTTCTTTATTTTGGTTGAATTTTCTCAATGAAAGAAATATACACAAGAAGTAAATTGGAACCACATTTAGATTAGACCTTGTTTAGTAAGATATATCTTTAGTGTTAAAGATTTTGTAAAAATTTTGAATTATTTTGTTTTTAGTTTGTTCAATTGAAATTGCCAGTAGTGGTAAATATAATGATAAAAATGTGAGAAAACTACTTAAAAGGATACGTGTTGTTTCTTTTGATAGTTCGGAAAGGAAAAAAAACACACGTAATCTTGAATCCGACATTAATGTGAAAACCAACATGCATTTTTTTATTAGCAAGTTTAGTTGAAGATTTTTCACATTCATAATAAGCACAACGCTCTTTCATGTTTTTTATAAACATTTAATTTGTTAGTTCAACAACTTTGGTAACAAGTAACCAAACCTATTTATTTTTTGATGTATGATGTGTAATATATATGTATATACTTCGTATTTAACGCTAGAATTACTTAGTGCAAAAAAGGAAACGAAAAAAAGTCATTGTTCTACATTTTTCATATTAAAAACATAACTAATTATGTTATGTACATGTACATTGAACTTACAACAAGTCAACAACAACCATTTTCCATTTATAAAATTAAATATCACAATAGTCAAAAAATTACCATCCTAAACGGAATACAATAATTTTTTTGATGAGGACAGATCCATCATTACTAGCCATTAATCCACCGCTAAAACAATATTATGATGGATTAACTATATAATTTAGTCTATTTGTAATCGCCCGTTACAAAAATCAATATTCATTGCTTATTTTTCTGTAAGAATTTATTTTCATCCCTAAATGGTCAATATTACAAATAAAACTAACGATGTTTTATAAAATAAAAGTATATAGATTTGGATTTTATGAACATTAGCCGTTCATCATAGATTATTCAAACTATCAATAAATGTGGCAACAAATTAAGAAGAAGAAAAAAATGAAAAAAAAAATAACAGTCTTAATTTGATATATTTTTCTTAATTAGTGCGCTCTTCTTGCTATGGTTTCCTGTGAGAAAATCAAGCAAAACATGGTTGTTGCATCTAGGGCATCTAGGATCACTTTCTAAAGAGATGATGATGTACATGATGCAATTAGGGCAACCAACGACCACCATTGATTTAGCTTCTCCTCCTCCACCCTCAGCTTCCTCCGAGCATAACGATGATGATGAGCTCTCAGTGAGCAAAGAAGAATCCAACGATGGTGAAATATTTAGTTTCAGATCAAGTTCAAGTTTACTCGCAGCTTCTTGATTCATGTTTCTTGCCTTCCAAGAAGAGTACTATGTATGTTGATATATTATTCTACAACAATCACAATAAGAAAGACAATAAGTTTCAAACCGGGGATTGCGTAAAAAAAAAGTATTGATCAATTGAATACTTATTTTTCTACCGATCAATCAAAAAGTAAAGATAACTATAACAATATTTCATTCAATATATAAGAACAAAAGTTTTTCGATGAGAACAAATTAACTTGGATCTCGGGTTCCAAATTAGCTTACCTTGGTGAAGACTAGTAGTCTAGTATTGTTCTTGCTCTTGAGATCTAAAGAGCTATTTTGACGTCTTCAGGTTAGTGGCTGTTGTTATATATAGACAGAAGATACACGCAAGATGAGAGAGGGTCTCAATGAATGTATATTAATTAATTAGTAGGATTAGTTTCATCTAGCTTTCAAAATAAATACTCTTGTAGAAAATAATTATAAAATGAGGTGTTTGTAGCAATAAATGTGATTTGAAAATAATATGCAAAAGATTGAGTATATGATTTGGGCTCTCAAATGGCATTTATTACCAAATAGTATTTGGATAAATACAAACGAGATATTTTGTCCTTTTTCATAAATCCTCATACTTTTATCATGAAAATTGAAATTTAAATGGAGAGAGAGAGAGAAGTAGACAATATATATATATATATGTAGTTAAATGGGTAGGTGATATTATTAGATTTTATCATTGCATGAAAATTGAAGAGGAAAGTTGTTTTATAAGTCCTCACAAATAAATAACATTCAAAATAATGTTTTCTAAAAGTCTTATAGGATAATTTTTCAATAACAATTTACTAGCATCGAAAAATTATTGTTGAAAAATTGATTAATATTGGTGACTATGAATCTGAATAGCTAGACGCACGGCCAACAAATGATGGAAAGATTGACTAAAAAAGATGGAAGAAATGATGGCTTTTGACTGTTGAGATTATTGACTTTAGAAAGCGAAACAAAAGGCAAGAATATCAATGAGTAGGTGAAAATTCCATGGGATTTGGTTTTGTTTGACTTAGAACAAATATGGAGTTGTGGTTGGTGTCTAAGAGATTTAGGCTCTGAGTGATGGAATCATGCGAACCATTTAAAAAGCAAAAAAAAGTTGCAAAAACAATATGACATAAGATTGCTATTGTCATCTTAGACTTTCGTTAGCCTCATCAGTCAAAGTAAAATCTAACAACACAACCTAAGTTTGACTTTACGAAGACATCGCAATGTTATCTATTCATGTGTGTGTGTTTTTTTGTTAGATAATGATAGAATCAGCCATAACTAAGGATATTACCAGTACCCTAATTCTCAACTTTTTCATTACACTTAAGAATCTCAACCTTTCTCATGAATAAGGTAATCCTCCTAATCAAATCATCGGCAAGGTTTTAACGCAACAGAAATAAATTACAACAGTTTTTACGTACCATTTGGGTTATTTATTAGAGTTGTTATAATGGAGGAAACATTAGTCTTCCACAATGTGTTTCCTCTCGAGCTCAATGAACTGTTTGTTAAGATGGGAGGTTTCTGTGGCATTTCGTGTCTCGTTTTCTCCTTTGCATCGCTGTAACTGCATTTGAAGACTTCGTACAACGTCATTTAGCCTCTGGATATGTCTCTCTTGTGACAAGATGATCTGTAACCATTAACAAAATAAGGAAAAAAACAACTGTTAGAATTGAGTCTTCTATTTTAAGGTTCAAGATAGGACAATATGTATGTCTATAAAGGTTCAAAATAATGCTGAAACGTGAAGTTATCCATACATCCAATGGAACTTTAAGGTTAAAAGACAAAAAAAAAGTTTTTATACTATTGTTCTACACTTCTACTAACCATATTTTATATTTATTTGATGCAATCAGGGAAAAAAACAAGAGAACGCTCAAACAAATGTTTCTATGAAACATTAAGTATTCTGATCAGTCACTGATGGATTCCACACACATTCTCTAAAGAGGAAAGATAAAGAAATCAAATCAAATCCCACGAAAGTAGAAGCATTTCAGTGCCAATAATAAAGCCAGAAAGACAATAACAAAGGTATAGAAACAGATAGATAGAAAAGACCCGTGATGTAGATGTAGGAATCTTTAGTATCAGAACATTACAAGGTAACTATCCAATTATGCATATCTCTTCTGAAGTTTACTAATCTATAAGTCACAATTCGAAAACCAATTCAGATCATCGCATACAAATGAAAGCACATCTACTATTGTGGACACACATAATTTCCATGAAAAGATTTAGAATAAGTACCTTCTCCTTGACAGCTTCTTCCCTCTTTGCAATTTGCTCATGTTTCTGAGACAAGCTAGGAGCTGCATCAAGCTCAAGAAGTGGTTGCCTCCATTCAAACTGAGACGTGACTATGAGTATGACCAGAAGAAAAAAAAGTAAGATCGGCCTGGACATTTCTTCTAGCTCTTACAAAACCTGTTCCAAATTCACAATCAATAACATCCATTTCATACCATCCTGAAAACACATTACATCACACATCCAAGAACACGCCTAATCGAGTTGAGACATACATCGAAAATGAGATTGATGTGACTAAAATTCACACAACCATTTCAAATTTTCTAAAACAAAACCAAAAGTAGAACAATTTAATCAGTGTAAGATACTACTATAAAAAGCAAAATCCACCAATGACCTAGATTTCAACACGAATCCCCAATTCATCTTTAACAACTAAGGATAAGCAATAACACCTACCAAACCTAAGGGCTACAGAAAATTTGATAACCTCAGCACCACCAAACAAAATTGAAGCATCAAAGAAGATGATCTCCAACTTACAGATCAAATTTTACCAGCGAAAGCAAACTTCATTATCGAATCATCAGATTCCCCAGGGTTTTTGTTTCCAGCGGGGCGCGAAAATTGAAGAAACTGATCGAGATGCTTTCGATAAAATCGTTTAACAAAGTAGTGAGGAAACTCGTCTTCTCCACAAATGGGTTCTCTCGTGTAGAAGAGATAAAGAAATGCAAAGCATAAGTTTAATGGCGGCGAGAAATCTACAAATCTTAGTGCAACCGTCTCGAAGAGAGTACGGAATTAGATAAAGTACTTATTTACTAATTTGCCCCTCATTTCTCAATCCACACCTAAACTCTTTTATTATTTCTTAAACATCTTCCCTTCATTCTTAAGAGGGTAATCAAACTCTTCAACCCATAATTTAGCAAATGTGAAGCCTACACTTGTTTTGAGACTCGATTAGTACTAAATTTACATCCATAAATTTCAAAGAATATAACTGTCTTCTGTGTTCGAGATTTCGGTTTCGATTATCGGTTTAGTTGGGCAGATTTGGAGTAGAATTGTAGAACATTAAACTCAAAAAGCATAGACCGCCTACACAAAAAACGTCATCTATTCTTGTCAACATCGAGAAGAAACAAACAAAACAGGACACTGGTTCACACTTTTCCATAAGACTTATTCTAGATAAACCAACATTGCTATCAGAGCAACTAAAGCAATAACTACGTCCCATCGGGACTTGTTCACTGTTTTGATGGAGTATAGACCCACGAAGCAGTTCGATAATGATTCCCTGGTATCTTGTCCTTTCTTCTTCTGTGATGGTCTTTCCTCTAACAATGAAGACATTTGTTTGTCTATCATATTTGGTAAAGGAAGTACCCTTATCTCCATTGATGCTGATTCAAGTGTTGGGACTTCGTTTGGTGTGTTCCCAGTCATCACCGCTTCATCAAGATTGATGATTTCGTCCCTTAGGATATCTGCGAAGAAATCCTCTTCATTATGCACCTAAAACACACACACAGAAAATTCATTTAGAGTAACGATAATCAAGAGCCATTTTGAGCCTAGACATAGCTTACATGGATAAGTGGAAAAGAAAATAAACAAAACCAAGGCGACGAACCTGTAGATTTTCTGATGATGCTGCCATCTCAGCGAGCAATTTCTCCCCTGATTCATCTGCTAGGTAAAAATCAACCAAGTTGTCCCAATCAGATGGGCTCCCTGAACTAGTAGCACCATTTTGCAACGTCACGTGTTTCTCGGCTGCTAAATTTGGCTGTGGTGTCTTCTGACTTGTACCACTATGATATTCATTGTTCCTCCTAACCCGGCAAACAACCATAGCATCATCCTAGAATGTACAGAAGATAACCAATCAACTCAAGCCAAAGACCAAAATCCTAAAATGTTACTGTATTCCTCAACCACATGGCTTGAGAGACTCCAAGATTCAGAAACGGTATTTGAAGTATATGATTTTTTTTTTTACTTTCATCCCAAATTAACCAGTGTAGCTCATCAAGTAGCCAAACTCGCCTCTTATGTAATGGTTAACAATTAATTTAAAGACAAACAAATTCTCAAGAACAGTTAGTTACCACTTACCAGCGATACTCCTTTCATGCAGTACTCGTGCATAATCCAGTCAGTTCTTTCGCCTTTTGGTGCACGACCAATATGGAAGACAAGCGTCCTCTTTGTTCCAATGACCTCAGAACCAGACTTCACATCACGTTCTTTCCCAGTGGCTTTCCAGTATCCCATCTTGGTTGCTCTCCTGTTCTGTGAACCATGTGGATACTTTTTCCCACGGGCACAGAAAAAGAACCACTCGCTATCAGATTTAACAATCGACTTATCTGGAAAAAAATAAACACACCAATTTTTTTTCTCAATTTCCAAAGCCAAAAAATAGAAACATTAACTATCTCAACATAATCTAAGAGAAGTATCCAAGTAAACGAAACACACACAAAAGAAGCGATCGATTCGCTTCGAAGACTAACCAGGTAGATCCCAAGGCTCGAAATTGTAAATATCAGCGTCCGGTATAACCTCGACGGACCGTTCCAAACCATCCATCTTCCGCTTCAAGTAATACGAAATCAACTCCACATCATTCGGCGAAAACTTAAACCCAGGAAACACCGTCGACGCTTCCACTGACGCCGCCGTCGTAGCCTTATAAGCTCCAACCGCCTCCGCTTCCATGAAGGCTCTCGCGTACACAACAATCGCCACAGAGTGCGTGATACTCAGTCACCGCTCAAAGAGAGAAAAACGGGAATTTTCTAGAATCTCTATTTGTCGGATATATTCTTGTCAGTGTGCTCACTTCTCACTTACTTAACTGGAACACTTCACAGGTGCACACATATGGGTTTTTGCATACGTGTTAGGCGGCTATTGCTTAATCTACGTATAAATGCCACGTCACTAAACTAGTTAAAATAATTTCATTTAGGTTAGGGTCTAATTTCATAAAAATAATTTCATTTAGACCCGTACGGAAAACCCGCAAAATTTTCATATATATGAATCATGTATGTTTATAATGTTCCATCGTTTTTTGTATTCATCCACCGTTAATTTCATACGATTAAGTCAATTAGACTTGTCTAAGACATGTCCAAGCAGAATTTTGTTTTTGTGGATATTGATGGTCATGTCCAAAGATGTCCGCGTCCAAGTGGACATGTGTCCAATTGGACAAACTCAATGGACCAAACCCACGGATAATGTCCAATTGACACTTTTACCAGTAAGTTATTGTTGACGTAATCTCAATTTCTTTATGACTTTTAGTTTAGTTTACTACTCTCTCTGTTTCAAAATATAGGGAGTTTTAGAGAAAAACACGCATATTAAGAAATTTATTTTTACAATTTTTTTTAATTATAAAAACATAATTTATTACAATAATACTAATAGTCACTTCAATTTTTAATTAAAATTATTTCTCTCTCCATCAAATTTGAGAAATATCATTATTATGCACAACATTTATTACGCATTGAATAGAGAAAACCTCTTTTGAAACAAAAATAAATCTCTAAAATTCTCTATAGAACAAAAATAAATTTCTAAAATTCTCTATATTTGAAATAGAGGGAGTACTAAAAAGTCCTTGATCAATGAGTGATCAAACAAATCACATATTGCATCATTTTTTCTTCTTGTCACGTCTATTGGCTCTCTCTATAGTGAACCTGTAAGATATTTATACAGACGTGTTAAATCATACTTTTGTCCGGCTTAGTGACGAATTTGATTTAGAAGTAAAAAATAATAATCACATATGGAAATCAACCACTTGTTATCATTTAAGTATTTTCTAACCATCTCTCCAGTGTCTAAACCTCAAGTTCTCTATGCATTGCACATAACCACCGATTAACTAAATTGATTATTCATGTTGCCAGATAATAGATGCAATTATCAGGATGTTAATAAGGGCTCAAGAATTCAGGGCTAACCCGGCCCATTAAAATAAATATAAATCTGGCTCTGATTTATTATATATGGAGATTTGGCCGGCCAATTTAGGGGTGGATTTTAAAATTTCTGGGTAATGGAACGAAACAATAGTTACATTTAACTAAAACTTTTTTCTTCTCTAAATCCCTAATCTCTCTGCATCGCCGCAAGGGTCTCTGATCATTGTCTACATCAAACACCACAACGACTTTCTCTTCCTCGTCAACGAAGAAATTCCCACCTTTAAGATCGTCAAACCGAACACCAGTGAGTGTGAATGGTCTCGTTTCCACTTTTCTCTGTTGTAAAATCAAAACAAACTTAGAAAATCTTCCGTCTCTGTTATCCATAAATCATCAGGACCTTGAAGATCCTCCATGAATTAGAGCTAAATTCGTAGATTTGGTACCCAACTCAAGTGGAATATGTCTCATCTGTTCTAAGTTTCTTCTTCGATTCCTCACTCATCTCATCTCATCTCATCTGGAAAAGTTAAAGATACATCGAATGAGTTTGGAAGTGAGTTCTCTTGCCATGATCTGTCATCGGGGCGAGATGAGAGTGGGTAACAAGTCTCATCGGTTGGAAAGATTGAACGGTCGTCGTCGCCGTCTGCGGCGGCTCAGCCATGACTGTCGAAAACCTTATATTTAGATGGATTTGTCATTTGCGTTTGTTATTTAAATTTCAAAAAAAAAAACAATGGACTTAAAACAGGCGGGTTTAACCTGGGCAAAATATCCGAACCGAATGAACCGAATCGGAATCAAACCGAAAAAAAATAACTGGAACCGAACTGGTACCGAACCGAGAACCGAATGGGTACTTAAAATACCTGAAATATAATTATATACCTAAAATATTAATTATATTTAGACTTGATATAACTCAATTATCCAAAATTATAATTATAAATCCGAAGATATCGTTTTTTTAAAATCAATAACCAAAATACTCAAAATAATTTATATATATGCAAGTTTTTACTTATACTAAATATTGGATCCGTGCGATGCAGGAGTTTTTTTTATTAATTAATGTTGTTGAAAACTTCCTGATATACAATAATTTCTTCAACACTACTATTGTATGATTTTGTTCCAACGTTGAGAATTTTTAGTCCTGCAACTGTTGTTACTCTTGATAACGCAACGTATAATTGCCCATAAGAAAAAACTGGGTTTGGCAAATATAACCCAACTTTGTTCAATGTTTGACCTTGACTCTTGTTAATAGTCATTGCATAACAATTAACAAACTTGTACAGGGAGCTGACGCCTTCTTAGTTTGAAAGGCCATCTTGCATCACTTGATGTGAGAATTATCCTAGAAATAAGAACTGTTTCCCCAACATAAGTTCCAGTTAGTATTTCTGCTTCGACAATCATTGTGCCTAAGCGAGTTACCATTAATCTTGTATTGTTGCAAAACCCCTTTCTTTGATCTAAATTTCTTAGCAACATGATTGGCACACCTATCTTTAGAGTTAGTTGGTGGGTGGGAATACCTCAAAGTTTCAAAGATTTTAAAAATAATGATTATATTACATTTTAATTTTCTTACATCAAAAACTAAGTTTCTACTTTTCTTAATCAAGGAAAATAATCTTAACATGATTTCATCCATCCAAAATCTAGATACAATAAGATGAATGCAATCTTTTTTTCGATTTAATACATGAACTAAACTCTAAGATACACGACCTTCTCTAACCACAAAATATTTACATATACATAAATTCTACAATATTTTGTTCGTCATTTAATGTATTTAACAAATTATTAACTTTTCATCAAACAATAATAACTCAATTTCCATGAGTAGATTATTTGCTTTGATATTTAGTATTTCCCATTTTCGAATGATTTAGGGTAAGATGAACTTCTGAATTTATTTTTCTGATTTAATATGATGAATAGCAAAAAACTAAAAAAAAGAATGAGAAAATGATTTGTTAAGAGTCTATACTATGATATTTATAACCAACTGCTACAATATTAATTTGGAAAATTAACATAATCTTCATGAAAAATATTAAATTAGCAGAACTTGACATTTTGCTAAAACTGACAATTGTCTTTTCTGATGAGTCAATTATATTTCCATATTTCTATTCTACATTTTTATATAGAAAATTAACAATAAAATTTTTTCTTATTATTTTTGATATTTTTATTAAAACTGGAAATGTTCTATTTTACATTTTTCGGTTTTTTTTTTTTAACTGACATTTTTTTCTGTTATTGACATTTTTGTTTAAACTGACAAAAATCTTAATTAATTATCTATTTTATATTTTTATATAGAAATTAACAATAAATTATCTTTTCTATTATTTTGATATTTTTATTAAAACTGAAAAATTATCTATTTTACATTTTTTGGTTTTTTTAAAACTGACAATATTTTTTGCTATTGACATTTTTGCTTAAACTGACAAAAATCTTAATTAATTATCTATTTCTACATTTTTATATAGAAAATATCATTAAATTACCTTTTCTATTATTGTGATATTTTTATTAAAATGGGAAATTATATTTGTTTTTATTAAAACTGGAAAATACTTATTTTAATTATCTATTCTACATTTTTATATAGAAAATTACTATTATCGGAAAGTTGACATGTGTTGAATTCTTATGAGTTATCTCTTTGACACGTGTCACAATCTAAGATTAGCAATGACACGTGTCAAAATCTATGATCAATTTCTGATTTGCCCCTGTTGGTGGAGTTCAAAACAATTTTGCCCCTCCTTATTCATTATGCCCCTCGTCTCATTGAAAAGACGAAAATACACCTGATTTGGGTACAACTGGTACAACTAGGTACCAAGTGATACATAATACAACTGATACCAATCGTACACAGTTGTACCAGTTGTACCCAATTAAATACCTAGTTATACCTCGGATCTGAGTTTCGAACCCTGGTCGCTCGGGTCGTGCGGAGAGAGTCTTACCATCTACGCTACCGTGTTTCCGAAACCGAATTGGAACCGAACCAAACTAAAATTTTAAAATACCCAAATAGATTCTAAAGCTTAGAACCGAATGGATCTTAGCCGGAACCGAACAGAATACCCGAATGCCCAACACTAGTTTAACCCATTTCTTAAAAATCTGACGGTCTAAAAACGGGTTCAGGCTCATAGCAGACCGAGTTTTAGACGGACAGGGCCGGGCCGGTCGAAAACCCTTTATTAACATCCATAGATGCAAATAAGAGAGACATTGTAAAATGCTTAAAAAGGTTGTACAAAATTATGATGAAGTTAATAATATAAACCAAATATACAAAGAAAATTGTTTATTTTTGTCTTGTGGCCAACTCGAAGCCATTTTTCAATACAAGAGCTGTGGAAGACATGAGAGCAAGGCAATAATATGGTTGCTTCTTTTCCAAGAAACATCTCCCCAATGCAAATCATGTCGGATCCAAGTACCTTGAAACACTCTAACCCGGAAACCGTGGATCTATCTGCTGCCTGCTGGTACCGTAAAAACTACTCGATGAAATCTGGATCTGCACCGTCTTCGTCATCGCCTGGCTTGCTCTTCTAGACACATCATAGGGATGCATATAATTAGTGAAACCCATCTCCGATATCGCTTCTCTGATTTGAGTTTCCCAGGACGACAAAGAAAGCAAATCCTCGTTCTTCTCCACTCTCTTCTTGATCAGATCCGAGATCTTACTCTTAATCAATTGCTCACAATTTATGTCCCCACATATATCATGAGCAGGGTCTCGTAATCAACATGCGTTCTGTTGATTTCAATCTTTTAGAGAAATTGTTCATTTTTTTTTTAATGTCACTAACGTTTGCATTAAATTAGGTCCACCGTAAATGATTACAGAAACACGAATTTGATTTTTTTATTTAAAGTAAATTACGAAATTGACACGTAAAAACAAAAAAAGAGTTAAAAACGAAAAATGTATGTTCTATGTAGGCTGTCAAGTGGAGCGATCCGCGACCCGCTAACCCACGGATATTGGATAAGAATTGGATATTCATTAAATCCGCAGTTGCCCCACGGATTACCTGAAAAACCAAAAATAAGTACAAAAATCCGCCAAAAATCAACATAAATCCGCGTACTTATTATAGGCTTTCTGTGTTTTGGGCAATTTGTAGTTTTTAGTGTTGAAATCAATTGGCCTAAATCCAAATAAAACTAATGCGGTTACTCGTATAACCCGCGGGGCTCAACCCGCTATATTTTTCAACCCGTCCGCAATACCTAGAAAATAGTGGTTTTATTTTGGTAAACCTGAACCCGTTCTGCAACGGATCAAAATCCGCTGGGTCCGTGGGTACGGGTCAATATTGACAGGCCTAGTTTTGTGCAAGTAAACACAGCTACCCAACAAACCACTAAGAGTCACACATTTCCTCTCTCACCTACTGATGAACAGTCAGCAAGAAATGTCTCTCGTCACGGCGGCTCCTCCTGTCAACGTCGATCAAATCTTCCCTGAGGTTGACATGTCCGCCGGCGACTCCTCCCTCATCGTACGAGCTACCGTCGTCCAAGCCTCCACCGTCTTCTACGATACTCCCGCCACGCTAGGTTCTCTCTCCTTTTCTCCATTTTTTATCGGAACTGTTTCTTTCTGGAGTTTGATTCACTTTGATTGATTGATGCGATGACATGAGATCATTCTATTCATTCCTGGAATTTTGCAGATAAGGCGGAGAGATTGCTTGCCGAGGCGGCGGACAATGGTTCCCAGCTCGTGGTGTTCCCGGAGGCTTTTATCGGTGGCTATCCTCGTGGCTCTAGCTTCGAATTGGCGATTGGTGCTCGAACGGCTAAAGGAAGAGACGATTTTCGCAAGTACCATGCTTCTGCCATTGATGTTCCTGGTAAAGTCCTCCATCTGCGATTAGATTAGTCAATTAGTTCGAAATTTTAGCTGCTGTGGTTTATGATAGTATCTTCTTCTAAATTTCAATTTCTTGGGAATTTTCAATAATCTGAAACTGAGATTGTTCCAGAACTCTTCTTTGGTCGAAATTTTCGGCAGAAGCATTTGATTTAGTGTTTACTATAGTAATTTGAACCACTCACAACACTGAATTCAGGTGCTTGTTAATGTGATTATCGATATTTTCTTAGCATAGAATGAAATGATTAATCAAACATTGTTGATGAGATTAAAGTTTTAGTCTTGAGTTTCCCGAATAGACTTGAGCTTCAATCTCTAGTTATAGTGTTTCCTCACCAAGTGTGTGTAAACTGTAAAAATACATTTTGTTTATTCATCTGTGCATCTTTTTTTCTAGGCCCTGAAGTGGAACGATTGGCGGAAATGGCCAAGAAGTATAAAGTATTCTTGGTGATGGGTGTGATAGAGAGGGAAGGCTATACGCTATACTGCACCGTTCTTTTCTTTGATTCACAAGGTCAGTTCTTGGGTAAGCATCGGAAACTCATGCCTACAGCTCTTGAACGTTGCATCTGGGGATTTGGAGATGGATCAACCATCCCTGTTTTTGATACTCCCATTGGGAAAATCGGCGCTGCTATTTGTTGGGAAAATAGGATGCCGTCATTAAGAACCGCAATGTATGCCAAAGGTTAGTCTCTCTTTAGCTTCCACAGAGGGACAATGTATTTTACAGACTAGTTATAAGTATTTTTGTGCGGCTTGTGATTTGTTGCATTGTTCTGATTGTGCAGGCATTGAGATTTATTGTGCACCTACTGCTGATGCTCGAGAAACTTGGCAAGCATCGATGACTCACATCGCTCTTGAGGGTGGATGTTTTGTATTGTCGGCTAACCAATTTTGTCGCCGGAAAGATTATCCTCCTCCACCGGATTACATGTTTTCCGGCTCTGAAGATAGCCTAACACCAGATTCTGTTGTCTGCGCTGGTGGAAGCTCTATCATTTCACCTCTCGGAATTGTTCTGGCCGGACCAAACTATGATGGAGAGGCTCTTATTTCAGCTGATCTAGGTAAATTATTAACACTTGTTTATCATTTACCCTTCATTCTTAAAAAAAGAAAAACTCAATCGTATCCCTAAACTCTCTGACAGATCTTGGGGACATAGCACGAGCCAAGTTTGACTTTGATGTGGTCGGGCATTACTCGAGGCCTGAAGTGTTTAGCTTGAACATAAGGGAACATCCGAGAAAAGCGGTCAGCTTCTTCACAACGTCAAAGGTAATGAAAGATGAATCCGTCAATAAATGAACATTTGTCTATAATTGATGGAGTTTGTGTATATTAAAAAATGTCAGACTTTTGATTGAAATCATTATCAAATCCAAACGTTATATTTAGTTTGTCTTTTCCTCGTTTAAATTATGGTGTCTGCTCGTTTTCTCTGTTCTTTAAATATGTACACAAAACTAGTGATTCAATAACTTGTTAGGATGAGTTATTTTTACGTTTGTTTTGTTCTTATGTTTGGCTTAGAGGTAACTAAAACGTTTTTACCGAAACAACCAAAATATAGAATTCTAAAAAATCGGTTTTACATGTCAAAAATTATGTAATAAAAATCATGAATTAAATTAAGATAAACTTATAGTATAAACTGTACTATTTTAAATGAATATTCAATCAAATACCAACCAAATAAAACCAAGATTTCATCAAACTGAATGAAAACCAAAACCAAAGTGTAGTTATATTTGGTTTCAATTTCTAAGAAACTGATGTAATCGAAACCAAAAGTCTGCCCATGTTCGAAACGATCTTTCCACTGACAGTTTTGCTAGTTGGTATTACTAACATCAATGTCTACAAAATAGTGATTTCTAGGGTTCATTGAATATATCAAAGTTTATACAGACAAAGGAGACAAAGAGATAAACCACACACACTCTTGATAAGATCACGCTGACAAAATATCTACCTTTTAATAGAATGTTTTTAGCATTTGACCTTTCTCACAAATAAATGGTTTCAATGGGATAAATTGGTTAGCCTAGTGGCACCCAATAATGCTTTCACTCTACTATTTCTAGGTTTCAACTTAATTAGTTTTTTTCTTTTTCTTTGTTATACGAGTTAAAAGGTTTATCCCCTAATTCCAAATATGTAAAAAAATAATATATATATATATATATGAAACATCAAAAAAATCTTTGTGAATATAATATTTTGGCAGCCAAAAACCCTTGATTTAATTTGATTTGATTTAATGGTATATATATAGTGGCTATTATATTAAGTGGGGGAGATAGGTTATATGCATTTATCTTTCACACGAATTGACCTAATTACCTAATCAGTAATCAATGCTTATATGATAGAAAAAATGAAGAGCCATTTTTGGATGAAAAAAGAGAGCTATTTTTGGTTATTTTCTTGTAACTTTTTGGTTGATTTCTTACGAAAAACGAAGAGGGTGAAACGTAACTGATAGTTGAGACAAAATCACATGGGGAGATGGAACGATGCTGTCCGATGTCCACACAATAATAGAGAAAATGTCTTGTTTCGTTTTTGATTCAAAATCTTAAACTAATCCCTTCTTGGATCAATTATATCACATTATTGTTCATTCTTATTCTAATTGTTGTAATTATTAAGATTTAATTTACAACAAATCGACGTTTCCACGTGTATGTATATCATCAATGCCAAAACGAAATAAATTCTTTAATAAATTTCCTCAAACTCAAAGAAGTTGTATACAATGTACCTTCACCTCCAACTCAATCCGATCATGATTTGATTGATATTCCCATATTCCCCACATCTGAATTACGGTCTAAAGAATTACCAGCATAAGAGCCCATTCTTAATGAGTTGTCCTCTTAAACACGCACGTAAGTTCCCTAATTGAATTCGACACATCAACTACACACCATTGGATTACAAACTCCAATCATAAAAGTGGTACTATATTCTAATAGAAATGCAATAATCAAAATTTAATTACACAAATAGAAGAAAAATTCAAGGTTAGAGCAGGATAGCATACATATGTGAGTTGTAGACAAAAAAATGTAATAAATCGGCGAATTGATTTTGTTTTCCAAAACTAAATCCAAAAATTAATATGCGTGCATAAGTTGTAAAATGTAAACAGCAAAAAAAAAAAAAAAAATCCGTGAATTGATTTTGTTTTTGAAATTAAATCCAAAAACTAAATCGAATAAATTACAAATAAAGAAATATGTATTTACTTTTAAAAAATTGATACAATTTTTTTTTCTCGCCGGCGCTAGTGCTAAAACTTAGAGCTTGGTAGATTCCGATGATTCCACTGCTCCGACGACGAAGGACCGATACATCTCACATTCGAAACGATGTAATCTCTCAGAGTCTTCAAGGATTCATCTCTCTCTCCATTCTCTACAATCACTGATCTCTTCTCCACAGCATCATCATCATCATCATCATCATCATCATCATCATCAATATCATCACCGGAGCCACCAAATCTTGTTTCCCTCTGGCGATCAACATAACCCCACTTACTTCCACTCTCCATATTTAACTCTATCGACTTAAGATCACTCTCCTCATCATCATCAGAACCAGAACCATCAATTATCTCTAAAATCCGACGAATCTCCGACGACCCTTTTCCTTCTTCACCATCAAAAACCTGCCGGAGCTCCTTCTTCAGCCGCTCCACGGCGGCGTGTTTCTCCTCAAACTCAAATCTCGCCTCTGTTAGCTTCATCTGAACTCTCTCTTCCCTCAAAACATCAGCTATATGCATCATCTCTCTCTCTTTCTCCATTTCCTTCTTATCATCTCCGATTCCTTTCGCTAGCTCATCACAAACTTCCTCAAGAACATCTTTAGCTCTCTTCTCTCTCTCCATCTCCTCTTTCATCTTCCTCTCTCTTTCCTTAGCCTCGGCGAGCTCTCTCCCTAATCTTCTGTTCATCTTCTCCGTTTGTTGCCGGAGCTTTCTCTCAACCACCGCTTCTTCTTGTAGCCTCTCTATCAATCGCCGTTTCTCCTCTTCCTCCGCATCAAATTCACTCATCAGACGCTTCAGAGAAGATCTTGCTCTGTCTAGTTCGCATAACAGAGCAGAGTTCAAGCGTTTGTTTGCTGTCTTGTGATCATCTCCGAGCTCACCAATCCGTCTTAAAACCTTTACGAGTTCTTTAGACGTCGTTAATCCATCACTGACATTCTTGAAACGAGTTTTCACCTGTAATATAATTAATCAGAGCTTACTTCTTCCGCAAGCAAAGTTATTATTATTTTTATTTTTTTGTGGGAAAAAGCAAATCATACCGAGTTAGTGCCGATAGTTTTGTATTCGATTAGTTGTAGTTTCAGAGAATTTGTTGATCTTTTACGGACTATATCTTCTTCGCGGAGATCTATTCTCTGTGAGAGTTTGACTATCAAGACATAGAATTTGAGGGAGAAAAAAACAGAACTTGAAACTGAAGCAAACCCTAACCTCTGAGCTCAGACGAGAAATAGGATCGGATGATTTTGGAGGGAAATCAATGGAAGAGAACTCTGTTGATTTCTTCGCTCTGTTTCTCGACGATTTCTTGCTTCCCAAGCAATCTTTATTGGAGTTTACAGGAGGGTCTATGCCGTCGCTGATCTCCCACAGCGTCGCAGCTAGCTTTCTCGCGGAGACGCTGCTTTTCAGAAACTGATGATCTATAGTAAGTTTTTCCGGCGAAAAAGATAAGAGTACAGGAGTTTTAGCGGCGGTGATGGACTTGACCGGAGTTCCGCCACCACCGTCATCTTGAGTGGTTCTTTTCCCGGCGAAAATTGCGCGTTTCAAACGGTTTTGACGAGCAAGAGAAGAAGAGGAAGAGGAAGAACCACCTCTTTTCCTGATCTTACAACCTCTCTTCCGTTCCATATTATTGTGTAAAACAACAAAATTTGTACCCGGAAATAAGAAGAAAAAAAAAGAATGAGAAAGAGGGTTAAAAATTAGAATTTGATTGGTGCTTTTTAGAAGAAGTGGGTCATGATGAGGTTGATCATCTTTCTGATCGAGCAGTTTCTGGAAGATTTTGTTTTTGAATCTCTTAAGAGACTTTAAAGTGAGTGAAAAAGAGAGAGAGAGAGAGAGAGATGATAATACAAAAAGAAAAAGTTAAGATGATGTTTTTTTCTTCTTCTTCTTCTTTTGCTTTTTCCTGTGTAACTAAAAAAAGAAAGAAGAAGAGAAGACTCAGATGCTTAATCCCGACGTTGAAAAAGAAGTTTGAATCTGGGAAATTGTGTTTTATTTCTTGGGTCAAGAGTGAGAGAGAGATATGTGGAGGAAGATGAAAGAGAGATGGAGACAGTGTGGTGTTTTTGTTTTTGTGCGTTGTCTAATTGGGCAATGTAAATTTTTTCTTTTGGAGGGTTCGTTCATGAACCGAACTTTTCCAATTTCGTCGATTTTTATTAATTTATCAAATATATTTCCATAATTAATAAGTACAAATCTTGTTGCCGCTAACTCATTAATGCAACAATGACTTGCAAAAAAAGGTATCATGGGATCCATCTTTCCAAATTAGTGCTTTCTAAGAGTTTAGCATCTTTTAGATCACAATTTAACCTGGTTTGATCGGATTAGACCGGATTCAATCTACTCTTCATGATAGGCTTTTTTGGGGGAAAAAAAATATGAGTATAGGTTTTTTTGGGAAAAAATATGAGTATCAAATAAAGAAACGTACTATATTATCAAAACTAGCACCAACCTCTATGTTACGTCAAAATCTACCATTGTCTTTAACAAACATGTAAATAGTGACGTATTTTGATAAAATGGTTATGCATAGACAAGATACATGTGCCAATGGTACACTCTCAAATCCATCTCTATTTCGTTTCCTTTTTTTTTTTGTATTTTTCATTATAATCTTCAATATTAACAATAGTTAGTTACAATGATAAAACTTTCATAAATAACTATAAAACATACATTAACAAAAAACATTACATAAATCATTATACAAGAAACATAAAATAAATCATAAAATTACGTGTAAAATACCAAATAACTCAATAGAACTATTTCCATAATGTTCCCATAAATTTGCTCAATGTAATATAGTTGCTGTGTAATATTTGTTTTTAAATGTTGTGTAATATTTTTTATATTAATAATTTCAGTTTTAATTTTAATGTATTTAATTGAATTTATATGTGATAATTAAATTCATAAGGCTATATTTTAAATAATTAAATTTAATAGAATTATTTATGAGATATATAAGTTATAGGTATTAAAAAGATTTTGAGATTTTGAATAGTGTAACTAGATTTCATTATTCAAAACCTAAATAAATGAGAGTTTAATATTTGTTGGAGTTCTAAAAATTTTAAAATTTGAGGGTTTGAAAGCTTGTTGGAGATGTTCTTAGATTTCATCAAAAATGTTGAAGTTTATTGCTCCAAAACATATTAGTATTTTTAGATTGTTAATCAGACCTAATATTTCCTATATACACTTAAGAATTATTAATATCCAATAAAAACTCACAACTCCAAACCAATGCAAAGAAATGAAAATTTAGAAATGTGAGAAAAGAGATTCGTATTTTTGTGTTTGGACTTTGGCATATGAAAGACAGGCACATGCTGATGAGTACAATAATAATAAATACTTGTGGAACATCCCAAGAGATACCTTCTCTGTCAGTCAAATCAAATCCTTTAACTCGATATACTACTATTTTTGAATATAACAATTTAAAATATATAATTATACGAGTAAATAATTCTAACTATGTGAGGCTAAGAGGGCCCCTACGATGATACAAGAAAATAAAACAAGATGAACGGCTCTGATTAAAATAGGTCCTACTCTGTTGCTCTCTTTATCCTTTTGAGTCTTTGACTACTACTCGCAAATCACATGGAGAAATTGACAAAATATCATACTACACTTTTGCAATTATTCGAATTATTAACTACTCAATTCACCATAAAGTCATCATCCCTCTTACCATAATTGATTTCATTCATCTAAAATCAACATTTACCCTAGTACTAGTACTTTACCTGAAAATAAAGAAGAATTAAAAAACAAATAAAAACTCATTTTAACCGAAAAATTACTTTGGTGTCAAAACTTATACAATATCTCAATTTTTTTGTCGCAAAAAATTGCCAAATTTGTGATGGTTAAGTGGCAAACTATTTCGGTAAGAGAGTATAGATCCTTCTCCTTTTGAGTACAATTTTTACTAAAAACTAAGTCATAACATTTTTGGTAAGTGATAATAGATTTCAGTTTAGGATATAAATTGTTTTTCGCTAAATCAGCATACTTTGGGATTAGTCGAGTTTGTCTATGACGTCGGATGGTTGCAAATCAAGCTGACCTTTGCTCTTTCCAATCCGGTGTGTCGTGTTCCGGATTAAATAAATAAAAAAAAATATATCTCTCTCACCCATACATCTCCTATATATTATTTGAGAAGTACCTTTATAAAATAAACCTCATAAAAGGTAAACATTTACATCATATTACCATTACTTCAAAAAACAAATTTTAATCTCTTATTATGGGTAATTTAGTAATTTAGTAATAAGAGAATAAAAATATTTATTTTTTTGATTTTTATATGTTTATGGAAACCAAATTAATTCATATTTATATCTATATTTAATATTCAATTTTTATTTTAAAAAGAGAATTGTTAAAAATAATGGAATTTTTTAAAAAAATCTGGATATGATATCCCGAATTTAATACAATATTAACATTTATGTTTGGCTTTAATTAAGCAACACTAAGTTTATGACAATATTAACATTTATGTTTGGCTTTAATTAAGCAAATTTTCGATTTTTATGTTTATGTCAATATTAACATTTATGATTGGTTTTAATTGACCAAATTTTTGATTTTTATGTTTATAGCAATATTAACATTTATGATTCGTTTTATTATTAGGGGAAGAAAAAGAAATTCTTACAAAATTCTTTAATTTACATGGAAAATCACAAATTCCCTTTTTGGTGTGGAGTTGATTACCAAAAAATTGGATTTGTTAATATTCAAAAAAAGTTTTTTTACTATTCCAAAAAATCGGATTTGTTAATAATCATATATTTTTATATGATTTAATTTTATTTGCACAAACGGATATTGATTTGCACAAAAAAATATCGGATATTCTATTATTAAAAAAATCGGATTTATTTAGATTTATTAATCCGTAGCACGGGACAATTTCTAGTATATATATAAACAAAGTAAATAATGGGTACGCTCAAAATGGTCTAGTGGTCAGGACATTGACTCTGAATCCAGTAGCCAGAGTTCAAGTATCGGTGGGACCTTTTTATCTCACCCTCTTTTAAGTTCTAGATTTTTTTAGCGGATGGGCCCATTTTGGGTCCGGCACTTTCGTTACCATAATCTCAGGAAATAGTCTCTTAAAATGGTTTTCACTACAGTCGTTTCCAAATTTGACGGCTCTTTGACTACTTTTCATAAAAATAGAAGTTGAAGTGAAGATGTTAAACCAAGTGCATTTCACAACAAATCCGGAGTTCTACCAAATTAGAGCTTGTCAAAACTGCAAAACCATATATAAAGGAGATCGAAATCGCTAAACATTTGTTCTTTTCTTCCTCCTCTATGTTCTTAAGTCTTAACCATCATATATATCAAAATACTTCACCCAAGCCGCTGCATGTTTAAGACATAACTGTCCCTTGTCTCTAAAGTGTTGAACACTCTTCTGTTGCACCACCGGAGCTTCGGTTTTCCGGTTTTATTCCCACTTTGACTCTCCTCCCAACCCGATCTCAACTTCCATGGGAAGATCAATCACTACACTCTTGCTTTGGTTCTTTTCCGTTTTCTTCTTCTTATTCTTCTTGTTATCCATCACTCCCACCAGACCTGTCTCTTGCACGCTGCTTCTCTTCTTCTTCTCAATACTGTCTCCAGAACCCTTTGACACATTGTCCCGGGAAAATATTTCTGCAAAAGAGGTTTCCGCATCATCGATAGCATCGAGTTCCTCCTTTGGAATAGCCTTTTTCTGTTTCTTCTCAGTAGCATCATCATCCTTGTCACTTGGGGTATTCTTCTTTTTATGTTCTTCTTTTTTCTTTGTTTCAACTTGATCTACATGTGGGTTGCTATTAGACTTCTTCTTCTTGCTCTTGTGATCATCATTGTTGGCTTCTTCTTCTTCTTCCGACTTGTTTCTCTTGGAGCTCTTCTTGCTTTTTCGATCTTCTTTGGACTTTTCTTCTGCTGATTTGTTGTGATGAGCATCAAAGGTTTCATCATCGGTATCAAGCCGGGTATGCTTTTCATTCCTTGAGATTTTATCTAGGGGTTGAGCGTTGAATACATTCACTGAAGGGAGGAGCAACTTTCTCACCTGCGACATTAAAACATTTTCCCTCATTCTTATTTGAAATCCCCATGCAGTAATACTAATCGCAATCGAAAAAAGAAGTACAAAAATGGTTTTACCTTCTTAGCCGACTTATCGTTATCAGAGATCGGGTTTCCTCGAATATTCAAGTTTCGCAAGCATGATAGTGTACCCAAAACCTAACATTTGGGAACATGCAATTTTGACAGTTTATTATTAGATCAACGCATAAACTTGCCACAAGCTAGGGAATTTGCTTTCTTTTATCTGAATTACATTATACCTCTAAACCAGAGAGTTTCGTGATCATGTTGTTTCCCACGTCCAAATTCAGTAGTCTTTTGTTAACCGCTAGTTCCGCCGGAAGAGCCTGAAGAGTTAAGCGTAAATGAAATAACCATTAGCAATATAAATAAAAGATTGTGGAAAAGGCTGGTGTGTCCTGTAGATTGTATCAATGGAAGAAAGATCACCTTAATTTCATTGTGGGCGAGTCGTAGCTCTTTCAAATCAGAGCATGACTTGAGAGAAGAGCCAATAGCTTTTATTCTGCAGTTAGACAAAGAAATCTGAAACCGGGGATTAGACAAGGATCAGTATAGTTGTGATTCCGAAACCGGAAAAAACTCGAGCTTACTTTAGAGAGTTTTTTCAACTTCGAAAGTGAGTCACCAATTTCACTGATCGGGTTCCTAGAAAGAACTGCATAAAATAAATCCATAAAGAAACAACAAAATTTAACTAGATGAAATTGGGTAACATTTAAAGAATAACATGTTGATCTGATGTAAGAACATACCGAGACTGTTTAAGTCTTTCAGTAGATCTAGCTTACAAATGGAGGAGATATCATTGTCTGAAACAAGAAAAAAATTAAAGAGTAATCATCAGTAGTAACTCGTGGATGCAAATACAAAACCGTTGATTTGTGTCGTAAAACTCACCGTTCAAAATCAAGGCTCGCAAATTGACAAGAGACGATATCTCATTCATGGATTTGAGCTTATTCTTTCCAGCATTTAGCACCTAATACAAAAATGACACCACACAATCAATTCAGTTTAGATAAGTGATGCACATCTTCATATGCAAAGAAACAATCAGTTTCGAGGGAAGAGCATTGAGAACCCAAAAAAAAAAATGATTTCAGTAGAACTTACCGTAAGCTTAGTTAGTGCTTCAATTCCATTCAAGCTTTGCAATTTATTTTCCACAACTGAAAGCCACTTCAAATTCACACAAGACTTGAGTCCCTAAAACCAATAAAACATAAACATAATAAGCTCTAGAAAGTAAAAAAAAAAAAACCACACCTTTTGAATGCTACAATGCTTATCAATCAACCTGAAGATCCGTGAGATTGTTGAAACGAAGATCAAGCTTCTCCAAGTTTTTGAACTTGCTCAAACAAGACACCTAAAGATACAATTACATCAGTTAGGGTTTTCGTATCATTTTCTCATGAGAACAGAGTTTCGAAAACAATACTAACATCTGTGAGAGCTTTGTGGCCAAGATTAAGTTCCTTTACCGAATCTGGGTCATGGGTCTTCTTCTCTTTGAGGACTTGTTCAACGGTTAACGAATTCATCGCCGTCTTCGTCTTCTTCCTTCTCACAGACAAAACCCTAGTCTTTTGGTTCAGTCTGTCACCACCTTAGTGAAAGAAAGATTGTCTCTGTTCCGGACCGTGCTAGGTTTTTACCCAAGAACCCAACAGTTTTCTATTGTTTATAAATTTGGCCATTATATTATCGTAGGGATCAGGGACACCCTCTTACGGTACTCCAGTTTCCAATTTTTTTTTTTAAGTACCCAGCACAAAACCCTAATCCTTAAGTTTATAATCTCTGGTAGTAGTAGACTTTACAAATACATCCTGTTCGTTTTGAAGAGTTGTTCCAAGTCAATAAAGAAACCTAACCAATGTGATCTAACTAAACCAAAAATTCAATCTCAAGACCTCCCCAAGAATTGTCTCAGTTTTCATTAGTTAGCACCACAAACAAAAATTTACCAACTAAGAAACTTCATACTAGAAATGGCACACAATCATATGAATTCAGAAAACCAGTTGTACCCCATTGAATTAGCTAGCTTTCTCCATGTCACAGCATTACAAAATAGTTAAAAGAAGAACCCGAAGAATATTTTGACAATCTTTTAATGAAATGTTCGATGATTAGTGTTCTCATGAGATGTATTTTTCTTGTTGCTCATGCAATAGCTTTGCTGAAGATTTGGCATCCAGGTAGAGTGATGTTACTTCCTCTATATCAGCCTGTCAAAAATTAAGATGAAGGATTAACAACAATAACATTCATATTTTTATATTGCTTTATTATTCTAAGATTCACAGGTAAGTACCTTGCAAATATTGTCACGTCCATTCATTTTCGCTACGATGCTGGCAGGAGAGAGAAGCTGCACGGCGTGCCTGAAAGTGAAAGGTCTATAGATTAAAGAAAAAACTCTTGCATAAAAGAAGCAATGATGACAGTTTAGTCTCACACCTTAGTGATGTTCTTTGCCCAATGTCCCCAAGTAGAACCAAGCATTCTTCATCCACGGTTAATTCTTCCACTTGCGCACGAATGGCTATAATCTGGCCACATCACAAATCTATTAGAATCTTGTTAATCAATTGAATTCCATAGACTAAATGACAATTGATTAACCTGTATCATTTCAGAAGGATTATAGATTTGAGTCCGGATAATGACCAACCGATCCAACAGGTCAACAGGGACTCCATGGGGGCTGGGCATATCAGTTCCTCTGCAAATAAAGTAAATCACAGTACTAAGTTAACCAAACTCACAAGATTTCCAAAAAAGAATTTTTTACCAAGGTCTAGCGCTTCTCCTCACCTTACGTTGCAGACACCTCTATTTGTTGCAAATATCACTATCGGAGATAATGAGCTCTCAAGAGCACGGTTTAAGTACGAAAAGCACTCCATATCAAGCATATGAACCTGAAGTTTTGTCATTTAGGAATGTCATTCTTACTGCACCTGAGTCCCAAGTAAGATCAATATGGTGGAATGAGGAAAACTTATTTAGGAAAAGACCTCATCGATAAATAGAACACCCGGAACAAGCTCAGCCACGCCTTCATCTATATAACGGTTCACAACCTGCAATTAGCATACAGTTACCATATAATAATATTAGACCTTACAAGGGAGAAGTAAGTTTCAAACAAAAATCAACCACCATGTTCTAGTGAAAATTACCTTGTTAATTTCTTGCCGAAGCTTATCAGTGATCTCGGTCTTCCGGGGTTTCATCATTTGGCCCATCAAAGAAAGTATATCCTGGCCACCTTGAGGTCGAGCATTTGCTGCATCCAGATCTTGGAGCGTGACATCCTATCCACAATGAAGGAAATTTTAGAGTATACATAAAAGAAATGTACAAATTACAAGTACACAGCCTAGTAGAGTAACAAGTAGTCATAATAAGCATAGGAACCAAGACTAAACCACACATACACATTAATCAAAGAAAGGTAAAAATCAACAAAGATGATAATTACTGCTACACAGAAGGGAGAATTCTTGGGATAAGCAGAAGTCATAGAAGGTAAACCTGCACTATCTCTTTCTTTTTGTGAACCTCTCCTTTGGGTAGTGGAACATATTCTTCTGCTTCCAGATCAAACTCAGTGGCAAAAGCATCACTTCTACCTACCCGTTTGACAGCTCCACTGTTTGCTTCGATATATATAACATCACCAACAGCTACCTACGAGTCAAAAAATATAACAAGAAACCAATCAGAATGACAAAGTAATCAGCAACTTCACTAACCACAATTGTCCAGACAGAATGACATAGTTAGAAAACCAAACAGATTGAGAATACTAGGTTTTGAAACATGATTCTAAATTGATAAGCCGTGTGACAAAAAAAAAAAAAGTTGATAAGCATAAACTTAGAAAAAAATACAACATTTAAAACATAAAATCACGTGCCAAGAATTTACAGAACTGACCTTTTCCTTAATCAAGGCATCGTATATAGTGGGATCCAACTTCAGTTGTTTGGTTCCTTTGACTGTCTTGAGTGCAATGATAACATGGCTGATGCTTTTACCATAGCCCCCAGTGAGGCTTTCAGTTTCTTCTGGGGTTAGCTCTGTGACCTAGAACACAAAGAAAACATGTCAAAAATCTAACAGCTAGACATATTATTGCATAAGAACACAGCAAAAGGAAACTGCAAATAGCATCACACCTCCCCTTCATAGACTTCTTTGGTTTCCTTGATACGTAGACCAATGGCACGTCTAAAATTTTCCATGAGAACCTCTGTTTTCTTAACCTCTGATGAGTAAACCTCAGATCCAACCATTGGACAGAATGGAACCTGCAAGCACGAAACAACCAAGATAACATAAGCTGAAAGTAAAATGAAAATGCTTCATACCGTGTAAACCGTATCTGATGAAGCCATGTGGAAACATGGTATAAAGATGCAAAATGAATGCATCCAAGATTACCTTACTTCCCAGCTCTTGGGAAATTCCAAGAGCCAATGCTGTTTTGCCGGTTCCAGGAGGTCCAGCAAGCAAAAGAGCCTTGCCCGCCATTTTCTTCTGCTTAATCATGTCCACTACAAGACCAGCTGCCTCTCTAGCCTCAAGTTGTCCAACAAATCCAGCCGCCAGTGTTATAGGGATACCGGTTGGCTAGAAAAGGAGACACATCATTAGCAACGGAAAAATGATGCTACAAGCTATAGAAAGAGATCACACTAATGCTTGAACCGAAAAGAACCAAAGATAATCAATAAAATCACAGTGCAGTGCCATAGTAGAAGAGCACCATCAAGGTAAGGTACGGGTCTCAAAGCATCCTTCGGTACAATATTTCATAATAAATGCATTTAAAATTGAAATTGCTTGAACCGAAAAAGAGCCTAGGAACATACCAAACGAGTCAATTAGCTTCAAAATCCTAAAAGCCCTACAACTTTAAACCCAAAACCTGAACGACTATGAACAATACGAGCATACTGCAATCTAGTACAACACATCTAGATGCATTATCCCCAAAAAAAGTCGAAACTTTGCACATGAAAACTAGGATTTGGTTGTGCTAGAACCGAAAAGAGTCACTGAGCGTACCAAACGAAGTAACTAGTTAAAACCCTAAAAAAGCATAGAACTTTATAAACCCTAGCTAAACCCTAAACCCCGAGCAAACTTAGAGCTATACGAGCATACTACTGGAATCTACGAGAGTCAAAGAGAGAGGGAGAAGAAGAACCTCGAGGCCAAGGCCTTTGATATGGGTGTGAGTAGCAATCCGCTGTTTCTTTGCGGTGGACTGAATTTCTTCAATCTTTACTTTCTCCATCTTCGTCAACTGTTTCTGTGATCTTTAGGTCTTTTGTTGTATTCTCCGACGACGGCGGAAAGAGTTGAGCTCTCTTGAGTTTGCAAACGCCTCCTCTACTCCAAATTGACAAAACCTCTTTCTTTCTAACAAGTTTATATGTTATAATCTTTGTTGCACCAAGGGGCCTTATATTCTCTTTTATTTACGAAATCACCCCCACACTTCTTTAAGTCAAGAATTGAAAGAAACAATCGGAGAAAAGGAATTTTTAAATCAAGGGGCGAAACTAAACAGGATTCAATAGTCATAAAATTAAATTAAGGGGTGAAAGTAAAATATGCGAATAATAAGGGTCTTCATTTTGGTAACTTTGTTTCTCTCCATCAACAACAATAGAGATAAGCTTCTTCTTCTTCTGGAAAAACCAGAGGCCGTCGCACTCTCGCCACATGGAGACTCTCTTGATTCCCGCTGCTTCTTGGTTTTCCGGCGGCGCCGTTTCAACACCGTACGTGAGAATTGCTCCGCCGTATCACTTTCGGAAACCACCGAACAGAAATTTCGCACGTTTGTCCGCCACTAATGCCGCTTCTCGCTCTGGTGACAAGATATCTCTCTACGTTTAATTTCTACGATGAATATTTCTTCGTTTTCTCTGATTCATTTGCTGTGTGGAAAATTTCATGTGTCTTTTAGTGAGTGAGCTAGTGGAGGAGGATGTGTTGCAAATGTTCTTGAAAGACAGAGAAGAAAATGGAGATTTTATTTCTAAAGTTTCTGATAGGCTCTGGTTAAGGGAAATTCTCGAATCTATTGATCTTGATTCTAATGGAGCTTCCTCTTCAACTGTTGAACTAGATACTCAGGTAATCAGTGGTTTTGACAACTTAATTTTGTTTTATTGTGAACATAATTATGTTGGTTTTCATTAGTAATTCTAGCTAGTTTTTAAAATTCTAAGTTTGCTTCTGATGATTTAAATTGCTTAACATGTATAGTTTGAGAGGTATATGATCCTGTTGCAATTCTGTATAATTTTGTGAGTCACTACACTTGAAATTTAGTGTTGGTTTTTGCGTTTCTGTAATCTCACAAATTATAGCTTTCATGGCGACAATCTTCTATTTGGAACTGTTATTTTGGTTGGTTGGTAAACCTCTTTCATCAATGTCTTTATATTCTATATGCAGGAGAGCTCAATTGATGGCGTAGATGAGGATGATGAAAGTGGTTTCTTGAAACTTAAACCAACCCAAGAATGGATTGGTTGGGAAAGTGATTCCGCCCCCATGAACAAGAAAGCTCTTGCTAAGGTGGGTCATCAATTTTTGAATGTTCTACTTCTCATTGCAATATTCTGTTGTGTTTTTCTACTTCCTCGATAACCCTTTGGGTTTGATTGCAGGCACTACAGGATGACAGCGAGAGAAGGAAGAAATTTAACTTTCTGAAATATGAAGCTGTATGATTATTCCTTTCAGTATGTTTCTTAATTAGTCTACCAGTCAAATCTTTATGATTCAACAAAACACTCTATTGTGGAAAATGGTTGTTCAGTATGTGATGGCCATAGTGGATTTGTATGGTTTAGTTATAGAACTTACTTTGGAATTACTGCTTTTGTGTCTTTAATTTTGTAGCTGAAGCGTGAACTTATGTACCTGTCAATTGTAATTGGAACCGGGTGCAGCGGATATTGCTTACTAGCTTTATCAGCCCAGGTAAGCTCTCTCATGGGTGTTCTTTTCTTTCTTTGCAAGGTATATTATATGAATCAGCATCCCTAGAAAGCATAGTATTTAACGGGGATGATGGAGATACTTAAGTGTTTGAGAGGCTCATTTTTGGCTTAACCCATAGTAAACCATAACAACTATCTTTGTCACTGTCACTCATACAACATTTTCTGTCTCATTTTTATTACTTTGTTGCAATACAATACACTTTTCTCTGCTGCGTCTCTTTAAATGGACCGTTTAATCAAATCTGTTTTCATGAAAAAGAGCTGAGAAGTGTGCTTTGAGCAGTTGGGTAGTGTCTTTGTATCTGCAGACTGTCATAGCTATAACCAGTTTAGACCATGGCTTCTCTATGCTCCCTCATTTAACTAGTCATGAGAAAATGTGTTTGAAAGATAAATTGTGTCATCTGACAGGCTGCAGTCAGTTATGCAGTTGGAGTTCTATTCAGGTTAGTTGGCTATTTTAGTTGGTAGACCTTCACATTGTATTATATAAGTTCTGCAACATGCTTACTCGTGTATTCCTAACCAAATCTGATTCCAGTGCAGTTGCTTGTACCTTCAGCTTTTGTATGGATACGCTGATGGTGTTTCGCGTGAAGCAGTTCCTGATATATTCCGGAAGAGAAAGTCTAAAAAGTAAAGCCCTTAAGAACTTTGTAGTCTGGTCACGTTCTCCATAGAGTAGTTCTTGTTACTTACTCACATTGCTCTTAACTTGCTTTTGTATTGTCCGAACTCAGAATCGGGATTAGAAGTCAAGATCTTGAAGAGTTTGTAGAGAGGACCATCAGGGGCAGCGGTATGGCTCTCTCTTCTCCACGCCTGGTGATTCCGGCTGCGATTTATGGTTTGTGGGTACTCTCTCACAAGTATTTCCAGAATGACTTGTTCGACTTTCAGGTAGCGATTCTAAGCTAAATTGCTTATCTAACTTATGACCCCACCTCTACAGAAAATTAAAAATCTTTCATATGTCTTCTTACAATTTTCACCGTCCTTGTCCACATAACACTAAAGAGGAGGATCCTTTGCATATTCTTGTCCATGTTTACCCAAACATTAGCGTCTGAGAGCTTAAAGTCGAATTCTTTGTCCAGTTTCCATCTCTATATTCGTATAGTATATCTTTCTGGATCTTCGAGCTCTGTTTGCAAGGTTATAGCTTTGTTTATTGTGTCTCCACAAAGTTCTAATTTTTGTTCCTTTCGATTTCTCTGCTAATCACTTTCTTTTGACATGTTCTTGTGGCAAGTTTGAACCTTTTTATTCTCCACAATTGTTGTGACTTGCAGATAGTTCCTGCCATGGTTGGTTTGTTTGTATACAAAGCTGCAGCTCTAGTTCAAGTGTACAGAGACAACCAAGATCTGCAGTTCATCTTCCCAGACGACTACTAACTACAAAGTTCACAAGCATAAACAGTTCCGAGATAGACCAGGGAACCGCGGATTTGTGAATTATTCGGTACATATTTTCAGAGGAGAACTGAAGCTGGACTCATCTGGTAAGACTGAGGATGTAGTTAGTTTGTGGTGAGTTATAAATCAAAACGGCGTTGTTTGGCTTTTCTTAAAAACAACCTTGTATTTTTGTTTTTTCCTTGGTAAAAATGTCTTCTTTCTTTTCTCTTTGTGCAAATTAGTTCTCTCAATTTTTGTTTAACATTTACTAACTCTTAAGCGAAAATGCGATATGTGAAGTTTTGAGACAAAAGAGGTCACGTGCGTGAAACATTGCTTATTTTACACACTCAAAGGTCAAATCTCATCGACAAAACAATACAAACGTAAAAAAAACTTTCCACTTTCTGTATCACTATTCCTAAAGGCCACTTCGATTGAGAAGCAGAGATTTTTAGTATTTGGCCTATTGGTAAAACATTATCAGCAAAACTTTAGGGCAAACTAAAGTAAAATGACCCTTTTAAATGGTATAGTCACCTTTTCTTTCTTTCTGCACAACATCTGATTCTCTTAGGCTTCGGTTTCTCCAGCTTTGGACAAAATGTGATTCCGCAAATAAATGTTACAGCAAAGAAGAGTATAGAATTCAAGACCGTAAACTCCATCCACGTGCAGCCAATTCACGCCGTACTCTCGCAGCTGCCTCTGCTGTGTCATTCAATGGCGGATAACTCCAACTTTCCGACATCTATAAAAAACCATTAGAACCAAATCAATGAAGACATAGAGGATATAACAGAACTCTCACCAGAGAACTCTACTCTTTAACAGGATCCATTGGCATGGAGAAAAAAGGGAGAAAAGATAGCTCTACAATGTAAATATACTTACATCTTCGAAACCCGTAAATGAGCGGACAACTCCTCGCTCCCTCAAAGACTTCTGGAAATCTGCAATCTTCCATTTACAGTGATCGGCTCCAACAACATACACTGGTTTTCTGCAGCAGAGAAGGAATACTCAGATTATAGTTTTAAGTTGTTGGAAAAAAGAAAGGGTTTATCTCAGCATATTATATACCCGGTGCTACAGGCTTCACTTATCAGACTGACAGAATCTGCTGTCACCACAAACGCATCACCCCAAGCTAGATGTCCCATGTACGGATCTGGTTCTGAATTAGAATTTAAACAGCCATAAGAAACTTTCGTCATTGCATTGTACTTGTGTGCAAAGCTGAAGCAAAAATTTGCTATGGATTGTCGGTACCTTGGCCATTCCATATGTAAACTTTTGGGTTATCTCCAAGTTCTTTGAAGATTACTCTTGAAACCTGTTTGCATAGTAAAGTACCAGGTGAGACTTAAGAAGAATATCAGCGATAATTGTGGGTAGAAAAAGAAAAAAATTGTCAACAGACCTTTGCAGGGGTTTTGTAGGAAAGAGCAATTCTGACACTTCCACAGGTAGCAAGGACATTAAGAAGGGAGTCAGTTAGCTGCTTTGCAAGGTCTGCTCCATACCGACAGTTACCTGTTCAGAAAGACAAAACAAAACCATGGCAATAAGGTAAAAGCTTCAGTATTCAAAGGATATAAGCATGTGTTATATGCTGGAAATGTAAGAACGCCTTCTAGTAACTTAACAGGGTAAACAGAACCTACTTCTAGGCCAGCCGATGTTAACCACAACTAACGGCTTTGGAAGAGCAGCAAATTCATCATGCCAGGCACTAGCTGCTTTACGGAGTGAGGCATAATCGATCTGGTGTAGAGCTCCAGTAGTCAAGACCTGAAAATAGGTGTGTCCATTCATGGTAATTACAAATGAAATCTCCACAACAAGATTCATCTACTGTAACTCAACATTACAGAGAAAAGCATTGAGCAAAAAAGCATGGTATTTAGTACTTACTACATGATCCTGAGGAGGTTCACGTGGAGTTATCCACCTACGCATAAATTTAGGAACCTGCTCTTGCGCTTCGAGCGTTAGAGGATAGTAGTCATGACGAGGCGTAATCACCATGTCAAACCTATTTAAATGTGATCTAGGATGTTGTATCTACAAAATGAAGACCAAATAGCACTATTTTAGGATTCACAGGACCAAGAAAAAATTCTCATCCTATAGAAAATCACAGGATATAGGAACAAAATTCTTCCAAAAAATACTAAATAAATTTTTATCTCGAATTGTATTTCAGAGCTGAGTCTCATATCCCTTAATAAGTTAACATAACAAACAGGTTAAATCTTATAACAGACCTGAACAACAAAAACGTTTTCAGAAGCCAAACGCCTTATCGAGCTAGCAATAGAAATTGTATCTCTTCCACATGCAATCACTACCAACGGGCCTTCCCTGTGAAAAGGAAATAAAATCGCTTAGCCAGATGTGCAATACGATTTCCCAATCCATGGACAAACAGAAATTCGTGATAGAGGATGGAAAAGGCATCCACTCAGGCTTCAATTTCGCGTGACTACTACTTGCAACTCATAAAAACGCAATAGTGTCCCAATGAACAAGCAGCACAAGAAATTTCAGAAAGATTACATACTTTTCATAGGTCTGACGAGCCATATTTACAATGCTCTTCACATCAGCCTCTAGAATAGACGCCAAACCTAGATTACCACCATTCTCTGAGGGTACAGATGTGATATATTTACTTTGCTTGGATCCAAGCATCAATCTGGAGTAGAGATAAATATGCCTGAGGATAAAGTCCAACTTCTTGTGAAAACCAACTGGGAGCCAGTGCAGCCACTCATTTATCCCTCCTTTAGGCCTGGTCACTCGCTTGCATCAAGAAAAACAGATAATCTCAGCAAACCAAAATTTATGGTGAGTGTAAACTTACGTGAATGTGGAGACAATGGATGATCAAGAAACTGAAGAAACAACACACAGCTAAATAGTCTTATATGCATCCAAACTGATCTAAAAGCATTACTGAATCCACCCTAAATTTTGCAGAACTTAAGAAATTGGTAAAGTTACATAGCCATAAATTCCTTGTTTCCATCAAAATTCCAGTACATCATCTTCCTCTGAACATTCATACATATTAAAAAGTACTAAAACTTATGAATTTGCACTCATATCTAGACTTAGCAAGCTTAAAAACATAGAATACATGACGAAACAACAAAGCATAAGAAATCAATTCATTGACCCCAGAGAACCCCTCTCTAAAAGCAATCATCAAATCTCACTACCAAATCATGCTCCTAGCAAAAAACTGATGTAGAAAAAGATAAATTTGGCGTATAGTATCAACAGGAAAGTTGAACTCACGTAGAGTAGGTGATTTTCAGCCAAGCCGAGGGCACGAACGAGACCAATACACTGATTCTCGGAGCCAGGGTAACCGTTTCCGATGACGACGGCGCGTCTGACGACGTTCTGGGCACCGCCTTGTTCGAAAATCTCAGGTACGCCGGTAGATAAACTGGGTGGATCCGGCAATAGGATTGGCCTCATGCCGGTTCGATTTCGATTTCGATTCCGATCAAATCAAAACCCTAAAGGAAAGATTGATTCAACTCTGTCGAAAGAGGTCGACGAGCTTTGACAACTTGCGAAAGGTCAGAAAAGAGATTGTTTTGCCTTTACTATTCTATTCTCCTTCGAGAGCAAACAAAGGACAAAATTAAACTGAAACTAATTTTCTTCGTTAAAATTAAACTAATTTGGAAAAAAAAAATTAAAAACATGTTTTGTTTCTGGGGACACATATTCTAATCAATATGTATATATTTTTATATTAATAAGTTTATTATTATACAAAATCATTTATTTTGGTCATGAATGTTTGTTGTAGTATTTAAAGTGAGTTTTGGTTTTTGATTTTTAGTGTAGATTTTAGAATTCTTAATATTTGTTTTTAACGTTTTTAATTTAATTTTTTTGTTTGATGTGTTTGAACTTTGAATATTGCTTGAAAATATATAAAATTTTACTAAGCTATATTGCAGACTTATTAAAACTTCAAGACTTCATCAATCATAGTATAAAAAAAAAAAGCTCGAGATCTCCGGACTCGAGATTCAGCTAGGATATGAAATTGTAGATAGAGTGGCTCAGTATTAATAATTTCATAGCTGTTATTTTCTAATATTATAGGCTATACTATTGTTTTTTTTTTTTTTTGGTAAAGTGTTTATATTATAAGCTATATAATATTAGAAAATAACAGCTATGATTGCTGAAGGTACATAGAATACATGACGAAACAACAATCCGAGATACATGACTGTGTTGATATCATCTTCCACAAAGAGTGCGCCGAGGCACCACCAGAGATCATCAACCATCCTTCTCATCTTCAACATCCTCTCAAGCTAAGCATTCATCCAGGAGACCGTCCATGTGATCTATGTCCAACCAAGTCGTTTGATATTTCTTATCTTTGTTCAATATGTGACTTCATCGTCGATCTAAGATGTGGGATAAAAGTATGAAACCATCACCTCTTGGCACTTTACATCAAAAGTCTCATGATCATCCTCTTGTTCTCTTGGAAAGAGGGGAGGTCAAGGATCGGCGTTGTGAAATCTGCATGATTTATTATACTGGCCATGCTACATGTCTTCAATGTGACATCTACTTTCACCTCGGGTATGCCAATCATTCCCAAGAGGTGAATCATCCTTATCATCCTCAACATCTGCTCAAGTTACTTGAATATAAATCACTTACAAGTGATGCCGAGAAGACATGTCTTCTATGTGGAGATGGACCAAAGAGGAAATGTGCTTTATCGTTGTTCGATATGCAATTTTAGCATATGCTTATATTGTACAAAATACCCACCACTCCTTACTATCGAGCATCAGCTTCTTCTTGTATTCACTATTCAATGCGGTTTTGTTGTCAAAAGGAATAGTGTAGGTTCCACTATTCTTGTAAATAGTAAAAAATACTGAGGAACAAAGAGAAATAGGACATTCCTCCTAATTTTAATAGTAATTAAGTAAATAAATGATTGATTTTATACTACTTTCAATATATAAGATATATACAAAAAAGCTAGCGATCTTAAGAGTGGAGAGCCACGATAGAGAATATGCAATTATAGAAATGATTCAATATAAACAAATATCTTAGCTGTGTGTGACAAAAAAAAAAGAAAAAAAAATATCTTAGCTGTTAACACGTTAGACGTTGAAATTTAAGATAAGAATTTGATGGGGTATATTTATAGTAGTATTATAGTAGCTAGTTAAATGTGTTAAGACAATTTAATGTGCCGGTTGTATGAACCTAGGAACATGAAATTTTATCAGGTACTACATATTATAATATTTTAGTTGAATTCGAAGAAGATATAGTAAGATAATAATCTCGTGGAACATTTATTTTAAATACTACAGATAATTGGCTAATTCAGAAAAGACTAGGGGAATTGATTGCACATGAATCATAGCAGATCCACAGGAAAATTAAGGTGTCCACACATGACGTGTCTTTGTTATATTAAATTTACAAAAGATATATGGAGTACCACCTTGAGATCTCCAGAAAACAAACCACATTTGAATCACTAAAGATCAGAACCACAAAAATGGATCCATCAGTCAAAAAACTACCAACTCACAAATATCCTTTGACCATTTCGGCTCGTTTTGTTAATGATTATTGTAGAGGCTGCCATGTAAAAGGTCCCATCTATGGCGGCTACCGTTGCAATAAGCCTTCCTCTGCTCGTTTGTTTTTCCACAAAGAGTGTGCCGAGGCTCCACCAGAGGTCATCAACCATCCTTCTCATCCTCAACATCCTCTCAAACTCCACAATTCTCTACGAAGATATAACTGTAATCTATGTGGCAAGACTTTTTTTGCTTTGGCTTATCGTTGTTCATCAAAATGCGACTTCATCGTGGATCTTACATGTGGGATAAACCCATTGCCGCTTACTATTGAACATCCAAAGTCTCATCATCATCCCGTTGTCTTCTTGAAAGAGGCAAAGCCGGGCTGGCGCCAATGTGAAATTTGCAAGGGATATATTGATGGATGTTCTTATGCATGTCATGAATGTGAAGTCCACTTTCATATCGAGTGTGTCAATCTTTCCCAAGAGGTGAATCATCCTTCTCATCCTCAACATCTTCTCAAGTTACTTGAATATAAATCACTTACAAGTGATGCCGAGACGACATGTCTTTTATGTGGAGAACGACGAAACAAGGTGCTTTATCGTTGCTCGATATGTGTGAAGAAAAGATCCTACATCGGAAAGATGGAAGGACCTTGAATAGTATATAAGGGATATGGACCAATCCACTCATTGCCAATTGGTTTTGAGTTGGAAGTCCATTAACAACTGTATCAGCCAATTCTCTGAAATTGATTGGGCGAAAGTAGATCGATCAGAATTGGACCGACTAAAATAATTGGATTTCAAATAATCCTAGATTGGGATTTGTCGAGATTAATGTTTAGATAGACCATTATCTCGAGGGGGAGTGTGAAGAAAACATCCCACATCGGAAAGATGGAAGGACCTTGAATAGTATATAAGGGATATGGACCAATCCACTCATTGCCAATTGGTTTTGAGTTGAAAGTCCATTAACCTTAACAATATCTTGTCATATCTTCTCATGTAACAATATGCAACTTCAGCATATGCCGATTTTGTACAAAAGATCCACCACCCCTTGCTATCGAGCATCATAAGACGCACGAGCATCGACTTGTCCTCTTATCAAGACACATCTCATTTGAATGTAATGCTTGTGGGATGCAAGGTGATCGAAGTCCTTACATGTGTATTCAATGCGGGTTTGTTGTCCATCGGACTTGTATTGACTTACCACGTGTGATAAATATCAACCGTCACGATCATCGCATCTTTCTCACTCATCATCTCGGTGTTGGGTATTCGAAATGCGGAATTTGTCGCAAAGATATAAGTCAATACAACGGGGCTTATTCCTGCTCTCGTTGCCCCAACTATGCCGCTCATTCACTATGTGCAACAAGAAAAGACGTATGGGATGGGGTAGAACTCGAAGGGACCCCTGAGGATAACGAAGATATTGAACCGTTCAAAGTGGTAGGGGATAACTTGATCAAGCATTTCAGTCATGAAGAGCATAATCTAAGACTCAAAAAGGACAACATCAATCGTGACGAAGGCTCACGTTGTGAAGCATGCGTCCTTCCTAACTAGAATGCTGTTTCATTCTCCACGAAAAATACGCTAATCTTCCAAAAAAGAGGCGACTTGTGTTCAACACCATACAATTTACACTATGGACCAGACCACGTACACTACATAGCGAAGATTTGGGGTATGACGATGTTTTCAAGTGTAGCGCTTGTGAAATGAAATCTTCTGGATTCAGGTACATTGGTGGTTGGTGTGTTCTGGATGTACGTTGTGGTTCGCTTCTTGAACCGGTCATTCATGATGGTCACAAACATCACCTATATCACGAAAGGGGGAAGAGTAACCGTTGTGATTTATGTCATAAAAGGATATATGGTTATTATAAGCTTCGTTGTGATGCTTGTGACTTTGATCTGGATCTGCGTTGTGTTAATTTTCCAAAAGTGGTAAAGCACAGCTGCGACAACCATCCTCTTTCTCTATGTTATGGCGAAAATGCAAACGGAAAATATTGGTGTGATATTTGCGAGGCGGAAACAGATCCAAGTAAGTGGTTCTACACTTGCTCTGATTGCGTGGTTACTGCACATATTGAATGTGTACTTGGAGACTTTTCACGTCTCATGCCAGGACGCATCATCAACTACAATAAAATTAAAGTTGAAGTGGTCCCTAACAACCATAGTTCTCGCCCGTTCTGCGCAAAATGTCACTCCAGATGCAGAGCCCCTATCATTCTAAAGCTTTGTGATCCATACACTGGATACATTTGTTCCGATGCATGTGCAGTACCCGACTATCAATACAGCTAAGAGAACAACTATATTTATTTTTGGATGTAAAGAGTTTTCTTTCCAACTACCACCATATAATAGAGATATACATACAAGTTCTTAGCATTTCTTTATTTACCTTTCCTGTAGTTTGGTTATTATTCGTACTGTATTCATCGATAGAGGAAGGATTAAACTGAATCTTATTCAATTCAGTTTAAAAGAGAATCTAACGGTTTGGATTGTTAAGCTATGGTGGTAAATCATAATTCTAATGATCTTCTCCAATGGTTTCTACAAGATTATTGCAAAACTTGCAACATATTTTCGACATAATTGTGACAACATTATTAAATAATTATTTCCTAAGTTCCTAACAAGAACATAAATTTGCAACGACATATATAAAGTCGTAACAAGTTATGTAAAATTTGCTAAAAAGGTAGTAGCAACTAATATGGTTTAATTAATGAAAACAGAGACAGAGAGATATTTGTAAATAAGAAATGTTATTAAACCAAGATGATAACTCAAAGTCATTTTAACAACATAAATAACGAATATGTGATGTACATTGCAAATGCAAGAATTATAAAGACACAGCAGATAAAGTTTTGGAAATACAGAGAACAAACTCACTCAAGTGACTAAATCTACAAGACAAGGCAAGTGTTTAATGAACCTCTGTATCATTTTGACATTTACAAGAGTTACATAAGCGAGGAGGACCATGACATGTAACCTCAAACTCACTGTTATTTTCATGCAAAAACCAAGACTGAATTTTGGAAGGATACGACTGAGTTGATTTACAAAAACAGTGGTCTGTTTTGGGTTACCTTAGATAAGGCCGCCATAGATTAAGATCTGCATGACGGTAAAGTGATGCCTCCACAGAAAGATGCGATTATTATGTACAGCACGAGAACTATCAAGCACGTCAACAGTACCCTGTTGAACACAAACAAGGATAGCACTTTTGTTTAAAATCGGAAGATTATTAATTATAATGATCTGGAACACGTTGAAGATGAAAGCATCAAAACAAAACAATAATGAAATTTCTGTACGCAGGGTTGAAGCTAAAGCAGTGTAGCTTCTAACAACCAATAATCAGAGATATAAACTCTATCAAAATAATTTGATATTTTGTCGATGAGAATTTCCCAATAGAAACAAATGTTGAAACTTAGAACTAATGTATCTATAGATTAAGAAATAGATTAGTAATTTAAGCTGCAAAGGAAAGTTTACACACATGGAATGTAGATAGGTCTATCTCATCATCACCAAAACAAAAGAAATGAAGAGAAATCTTAAAGTGACAGAGATCCTTACAAGAGCTTAGCGTTTTTCATCCAAAGAGCTCGGCGGAGGCGCTTAGATTGTTTCCTGAAATGAAACGCACTATCTTGCATTGTTGCTGTTTTATCAACAAGAAGCTCAATCTTATCACCTCTCTCCATTATTTTCTCAATGTTCTCTACCATGACCGATCGAATCTGTAAACACAACAACACAAACAATGAGAACATGAGAGCTAAAGCGATGCAATCACGCAACCTTCTCGATGGATAGAGCTGAGTAATATCTAGAGATAATACGAAGAAACAATTGTACCTCACTGACTTCTCCTCTAACACGATTGAGAGTATCAACACTAGGATTACTAGAGAAGAACTCCATCTGCTGATGCAAAACCCTTGAGAATTCATCATTCATCGCATAAGCTGGAGCATGATGAGCCACTTTGCCGTAGTTTTTCATGAATCTCATATGAATTTCTTCCAAATACGAAAATGGAATCCTCCCTAAAAAAATCCAATCACCAACACCAAAACATAAGTTAGTTACACAGAGAAGACCAAAAACTCGGGAATCATATACAAAGGCTTCAAATCTATGGCAAGTTTCACCAGAGAGATTACGATTCGGAGAAAGTGAAATGGGAAAAGTCTTACTTCCAAAGGTATCATTGGCCATACAGAGAAAGGTAAGACCATCAGATCTAAGAATATGGAAGATGTAACGGTCTTGGGAGAAACAAAGTCTTTCATCGGCGATTTCCGGCGAAAGCTTCTCGAGGATCCGTCGCACCACGGCGCCTGTGTTTCCCGTAACGGCGCTGAATTCTGCTAATACCACCGTACCTCTCGCCACAACCGCATATACAATCGCCATCGGAGAACCTTCAATCGGACGGATTTGAAGTCAAGTAGTGTGGATCACGCGCCCGGCGGCGAGAAAGCTCAACGTCGGCTTTGCTGCGATCCGAGCAGAGTATAAAATGCGAAGGTATAGGTTAGGAGCAAACGTTTCGAATAAAACCCCTCTTTTATTGTTACGTTTTTAATTAGTCACCTAAATATTATTTTCTAACACTTTATACCCTAAATAATTCAAATATCACTATACCAATCTAATTAGCCCTTGGCACATTATCCGAACCGAACCGGTCCGAAATACGCTTTTCGGTTTACCGGTTCGGTTCGAGTTTACCCGAATAAACCGAATTATTAAAGCCCTAAGTTTTAAATATACCAATCTCGAGTCTCCCACTGTTAGCTTAGCTAGCTACTTCTTCGACTAGTCTCCGGCGACACAGACGATTGAGGCGAGTCTCTCTTTCTCTGACGAACATAGGCGAGCCTCTCGCTGCTTCTATCTGCGGCGAATTAGACAGGCGAGCTTCTCTCTTTTCTTTTCTGTCTCCGGTTGATTTGAGATAAGGATTATGCTCTTGAGTCAAAAGGCCTCTCAGCTTCTCTTTCTCCAGTGAAGTGTTTGTTGCATTATAAACGAGGTTTTGGAATTGGGTTTATAATAATGGCGGATTGTGTTTGTTCTCTATCTCCGACGAACATATGACATCTTCGATTTCTATTGTGCTACCTGCTATGAGCTCAGTGTTTAGAACCCTTGTTTTGAAGGGTTTTACTGTTCTCTATTGAATATTCATGTTAAGTTACTTTGATTAGTTGATTGTGCTGTGAAAGTAATGTGTTTTTTGTCTGATTGGTTCTGATCAGATTGGTGTCATTCTTCTTCTTTTCCAATACCATGGTGTTTGGACAAGTAGTAATAGGTCCTCCTGGATCAGGCAAGACCACTTACTGCAATGGCATGTCTCAGTTCCTCTCTCTTATCGGCAGGTTTCATATTCTTTCTTTTTTCTCAATTTTTTCTCTTTTTGGATCAAAGAAAGAAGCTTACTTTTGTAGCTGTAATCCTGTTTGTATTAGTTGTTTTCTCTGTCTCTAGCTCTGTGAAATTCACGAAAGTTCCAAACTTTAATTTACAAGAGTGCTTAATTCCAGAAATTTTAGCTTAGTCATGATAACTTGATTGTGAAATGTTGTTGCCTCATCTTTGTCTTGCTAGAGAGATTTTCCAGATTCGTGAGGACTTCTCCGAAAGTATATTCTCTTAACATTGAGTTACTTTTTTTTATGCAGGAAGGTTGCTATTGTTAATTTGGATCCTGCAAACGATGCATTACCGTATCCTTTTTTATGCCAAATTATAAAAAAATGGTTGAAATTGGCGAATAGCCATGGAAATTTTTCCAGGTGTGAATTGTTTCTTGACATTGATCTTAGTTATGAGTGTGCTGTGAATATAGAAGATCTGATTAAGCTAGAAGATGTTATGCTGGAACACTCGCTTGGTCCTAATGGAGGTGAATTTTTCCATCTTGATTCTCCTTTTCTTTTTAATATTTTTATTTATCTTTGGTCAAATCAACAACAAACTTTCTTATGAAACAGGTCTTGTATATTGTATGGAGTACTTGGAGAAAAACATTGACTGGCTGGAGTCGAAATTAAAGCCTCTTCTGAAGGGTTAGCAACAATAAGTCTCTCCTTTTTTGTTTTATCGCAATGTCACTTCGTTAAAGTAAAAAGTTTTGAAATATTTGCAGAGCATTACATTCTCTTTGATTTTCCTGGCCAAGTGGAGTTGTTCTTCATTCATAACAGTACCAAGAATGTTCTCACGAAGCTGACAAAATCATTGAACCTGAGAGTATGAGATGTTCTTTACGTATTACCAACTTTCTAAATGAATATTACTTAAAGAGTCTACATATATCTGATGAACTTTTTATTTGTTTGTTTGTTCTGCAGTTAACTGCTGTGCAACTAATTGATGCCCATCTATGTAGTGATCCCGGGAACTATGTAAGCGCATTGCTTCTCTCCTTATCCACAATGCTTCATATGGAACTCCCACATGTCAATGTCTTGTCTAAAATCGATCTGATTGGCAGCTACGGGAAGCTAGGTATCTTTTTGTTCTCGTAACATCGATTTTGCAAAAGTATAACATGGACTCACTAACTACCATCTCTGGTGTTATGTAGCTTTCAATTTAGATTTCTATACTGATGTTCAAGACTTGTCATACTTAGAGCAGCATCTTGGTCGAGATCCTCGCTCTGCTAAGTACAGGTTGATATAAACATCATCTGTATACATGGAACGGTCAATAAATTCCCGCTTAAATGCACTCTCGATATTTGATGAGTTTGATGGTCTTATTGCAGAAAACTAACAAAAGAGCTATGTAGTGTCATTGAAGATTACAGTCTTGTAAATTTTACAACCTTGGATATTCAGGTTTAAGATCCCTCTGCACCTCACTCTCTCTCTCTCTCAAAGATCTTATCACTATTTTGTTTTTGTTTTCAGGATAAGGAAAGTGTTGGGAATCTGGTAAAGCTCATTGACAAGAGCAATGGATACATATTTTCCGGCATTGATGCAAGTGTGGTTGAATACAGCAAGATTGCAGTTGGTCAAACTGATTGGGATTATAACAGATATCCTTTTCTTAGAATTTTGATTTCTTAACCATTGCTTCTCTCAGTTGCTCTGAGTTTAGTTTTACGTCTACAACAAAAGAGTTGTTTCTTTAACGATATAGTCTTCACAGTTGCGGCTGTGCAAGAGAAATACATGAAAGACGAGGAAGCACAAGACTGAGGAATCGAGACAAAGCTTGAAACTTCCAAAGAAGATGAAGAATCTGGTTAAAATCTCTCTGGACCAAGCCATGTAACAGTTTGTATGAGCTTTTTTGTTTGTTTGTTTGTTTGTATTTTTGGGTTCGGTTTAAGTCTAAACAACATTGATTACACAACTTACTGGTTTTGGTTCACTGAATATGCTAATTTCGAAACGAGTAATTAATCATAATTAATCACCTTGCTACTTTTATATTTTCTGCCTATCAAAACTTGCTAGTTACATAATACAGTATTCATTTTTGCTAAATTTTGTCTCACTTTTTCCCTCTTAGTTGTTGATTATTTCCTCTCAATTAGCTATAATTTGAAGGCTTAGACTTTTGAGTTTCGGAATCACACGTGCCGATGACTCCCACATTATGTAGAAAACATCTCAAATGTCACTTTTTGGGTCATTTATTCTTGCTCAAATTCTCACGTTACAAGGTAAATAAAGAGAAAAGAATCTTTCTGGTCATAAAATTCAACTAACAATAAGCAATTAAAACAACTTAAATTTGCTTGATTATAAATTCTATATATAGCTTCAAGGCCAACTCAGCTGTTCCCAGTCCCAGTTTGGTTCTGTTAATCCATCAATCAACTCTGTATTCATAGAGAGATCAACATATTCTCCTCCTGAAATCGAAGTTTCTGGTGGGCTTTCGACACGAAACGATGATGTCTCAGCTACTGCAACATCACTTGTAAGCATTCTCTCTGTCTGCAAATCTCCCACAGGACGTCTATCAAAAGCTCTCGAGCTTCCTGTTGTTATGTAGACACGACATAAACTGAACTCATGTCTCCACTACAATATTTTAAGAAATCCAAAAAAAACATAAAACTTGTTAATTAATTTAAAAACTTTAATCAAGAGACAAGAATGTTTTAATGAAAACTTTTATATACGCAAGTACCTTAGGGATTGTGGAAGCGTTGACTGTTTCGTCAACGGCTTTGTACTCATTCATCTTCCATTTTGTTTTTCTTCCAGTTGGTGCTTTTCTAGTGTAGAAAACCATAGTTTTCTTGATTCCAATCATTCGGTTGTCTTTGGAAAAGACTGGACCAGGTGATCCAGTTGCTTTCCAGTATCCTGAACCAGTGGTTCTGCTCGGTCTACCTCCTCTAGCTTCGCGTTCTTGTCTTGGCACGAAGAAGAACCATTGCTCAGCGTCTCCTCGACATCTCTCTCCCGCAAGATCTACAAAAATGTGTAAGTTCAATAAACCAACACTACCATATATAGTCTTTGTGTTATTCATGTGTCATAAGGGTGTTCAATCTCAATAAATCAAACCGATGTAATTTAAACTGAATATATCCAATCTAAAAAACAAATTGAGTCTTAATATTGTTGCACAAATGATGGTTCTTTTTTATTCTATATGTATTCGAAAAACCGAAACCGTAAAGGAAAAAAAAAGAACCGAACCGGAAGTTGATTTTCTTCTAAAAAACAAAAGATATATTTGATTAAACCAATCCCGAACCAATTCAAAACCGACTATCGGGTAACTATTTTTCTAAAACAATAAAACCGAACACCAAAATGGAGAAGTTTACGTGTTATAAAATCTAACTTGTATTATGCCCTAATGACTCAAGTAACATGATGATGATTTTGATGCCATAGTTAATCTATAGCGACAATCTGAGTGAGGTTAACGTACTTGGAAGATGACTAGGCTCGACCTCAAAGACATCAAGAACGGGAATGACACGGTGCACTGAGGCATCACTCCTTCCTTCGAGCTGGTTTCGTAGGTAGAACGAAACCAGTTCGTCTTCCGTGGGATAGAAGCGAAACCCAATTGTAACCTCGTCTGCCATTTCTGTATGATATAATGAAACAATCTTATTGTAGCTTGCTATATTATTAACTTAGATTTCATGGACTCATTGACATTAAATAATTAAGTTGTCGAAGTAGAGATTGGTTTCTCCGAGTGAAAGGAGAAAAGTTCTTTACGCGTTTTAGATTTTTCTTTTTAAATCCCTGTTTGTACGGAGATTGGGAACGGCAACGATTTGTGTGTCTGTGTTTTGATTACTTTCGTTATCATTTGTTTACTGTTTAGTAAACTTTTTACGAGCCACGTACGTCCATTGAACGAGTCAAGCCTTCGTCTTGCCGTCAAGTTTCAGTCTCTTTTCCTTAGGATTTCTATCTTTAATTTGGCTTGCCAATCTTAGAAAATAGTATTTTTTTAAAGCAAACTCAGATTAGTCACTTTCTAGGGTTAATTTTCTAGAGTGCCTAATTAATTTTTCAGTGGACAGTTTCCTTTGTAATGAGGTTCATAAAGAATATGTAATTCTACGTAATATAATGAAAGTTTGATGTTAAAGAAGAATCTATTTGACACAAAAAAAAAAACGATTGAAGTATATGTAACAATTCTCGTTATAATTACATATAACACTTTATTTATTTAGATAACAAAGTATATAGCAAGTTAAAAGAGATGAAGACGACTTTGCGTTGGGGAATTTCAGTTAATTCATGACATAAATTCGGCCATTTACAAGTACGTTATCTTTTATAGTTGCAAATTACTTTCCAAAATTTAATCATTGAGTATGATTATACTACATGACTTTTTTACATATCATGATACTTTGTACCATATAGATCCGAAAATTAAACGCATGACTAGTAGAACATCACAAGTATTGAATTTAATTGGGCACATAATATATAGTTTAGGGGTCATCTAACCTGTCACTAGGGCCTAATGGTCTCTCTAATTTAAATTACTAAACAGATAGATAAAACCAATACGGAAACTAATCATCGTCATGGGTTGCTAGGTGGAAGTGGTCCACATTAATAATTCGTTTTAAGTATTGTTGCGACCTTAATTAATGTCCGTTTCGGTTTTGATTCGTAACCAGAATAAAACTTAATCAACATACAAAACCCCGACACTAATCTCCATTTTTATATTTTCTTAAACTAAAATATAGTTTTTGTAGATCGATACTGTATTTGCAGGAATTGTATAATTTGATTTGGTTTCTCTATCAAATACCAAAATAAAACTCTTGAAATCAGAATCAAACCATAGTTTTTCTGAAGGGCAAGTCAAGGGGGAGAAACAACAAATCGATGGAGACAGCTAGTTACAAGAAACAATTAAATCTCCGCATTTATTTCTTACTTACGACAGAATTGTCATCATACTAATATTTTTTGGTGTCTTTTCTTGTGGCTAGCATAGATTTGAGACTTGGTCCTCTCTCGCCAGTGGGCTAATGCCTAATACGAATAAATTACGTAACGTTTTACACTTTCTCCAGATCTGGAGCATTTGTGTCCCATTTATAACGTGTGATTATTTAAAAAAATTGTTGTCTACTAACGTGTGATATTAGTTATAATCATTTTATTTTTCTTAGCACCGGGAGTTATAATCAAGTTTTCTGTATATTCTTCGATCATATAATATTTGTTTATTGTGGAATTGTGGCCGAGTCATTATATTCCCCCTATATTCAATCGGTCAATCCATTTGACGAATAGTTTTTTTTTTTACACAATTCACATTTTTTTTAACAATGTTATCGTTTTGTTAAATTATACTAATCCATAGTTCAGTTGTTCCGCTGTGTAACTATTCACTTGACATAACAATCATACCCTAAATCAAATTGTAACATTTGACAAACGTTTCCACCTTAATGATGTGGGAATTTCTTGTCCTTTCGTTTTTTTGTTTTTTTTTTTGTTGACATCATCAATAAAAAAAGAGGAGAATATTAAAAACGGTTTTAGTGCTAATTAAATAAAAATTTATTTGCTCTGTAACAAAAAAAAAAAGAGAATATTATTCTGTTGTAGATTCTTTTTACTGACGCCTAAGCTGCATTTACAATCTTTGGACAACTTCAATTTTGTTTAGATAATCGGTTTTGTTTCTTCTCGCTCTTTCTTATTTTCTGTTTTTTTAGTTAAAACTGACAGTATTCAGCTTTCATAATGTTTTTGTTTTTAAACTCTTTTCTTTCTAATTTGACTGATAGCTCAAAGTTTTACAACTCTATTTACTCTTTACCACAAATATATGGTAATGTCATTGAATATTAAAGTGTCGAATCCACAAGAAACAAATATCTCTTTACTATTATTTAGGAAGTACAAATTTAAAAATAACCTTAACATATGTTAACACTTACTTTCTGATGTCATTGGTATTAATATCATTTGCTAATTTCTTATCAAGATTATAATCGTAAATCTGGCCGAAGGGGTTGGTCACAGGGGTTCTACGATCACGTTCTGGCCGATGGAGGGAGACCGCATGGCGCTCTGTAAATCTTTATGATAGCTTCCTTCGGTTGTCTTCTGACCGAACACTTGTGACTGTAACTCGTGTTCGGTTGTCTTTTGACCGCAGGGTGGTGACCGCAGAGGGCTCTGTAAATACCTCTTCTTCATTTTGCTCTTTCACTCCTCAATTGCTCCAAATATTTCTCAATCACTCCATTCTTAAGCCTCTATTCCAAACATCTAAAGGAAAAAAAAAGCAATGCAAATACGATACTCAACGAACTTAAATGCGATGAAAAAGCATAAAAATAAATAAAAACACAAGGTAAAACCAACAAAATCATAACACATCATTGACATCTAGTTAAGATAATTTTATTTTAATTTGAAATCTTTGAAAACAAAACTGAAGTTAAAAAAATAATATAAGTCAAACACAATATCAAAATTAAATTATTTATGATATAAATGGATTTTTAACATATTTCTTACTTTAAATAAAACTGTTAAAATGAAGAGTATTTAATTAGTGGGGAGCTTTTCATAATAAATTGAGTGAGCGTGGACTTTCGCCAATAACGAATTTGCAATAAAAATGTGTACAAGTTGTATGAGCAGTAGGTGACTATAAAAATGATAACGTTTTAAAGAAAAAACGAAAAACTAAATTTTAGAATATGATATCCTATAATGAACATTATGCGAATTTTTCATATAAAGTATTTGTCACATCGAGATTTGAACGAGTCAGTTCTTAAAATCAAATATTTTCTTAATACAATATTTTAAAAGAAAATAAATTATCATTTTTTCGTATATGTTTCATCTTTTCTTGTTAATGAATGACATAGATGAGAAAATGTCAACAGGGTTAAACTAACAGTTAGCTTATCAAATTAAAGCAAACTGTATCCCAAGACCTGTATATGATTTTCATTTTCTGCCTTTAAATGTTTCATCTTTTGGCGACAGGGATAATTTCTAGGAAATATGTTTATCTGACTCCAGAAGACCTGATGACAAAAGAAGACTCTTAATCATATAGACATATATTGACTTGAAAAAATTTAAACGAACTTTAATATAAAAAAGAAAATCAAATTGGTAACATTCAAATGCATCATTCAGCATCTGGGCTTTACGACATCAGCCCCCATCTCTGGGCCTGTGCTCCGATAATTGTTCATTTAGACTCCTACAAAGAAAAATCTTTATTCCGGTACACGTTTACATTTGGTTATCATGAAGATAATAATATTTAAAAAATTACACGTTCTGCGTTGACTCTGAAGATAATAATATTAAAAAAAAAAACTAATTATTTTACTTGTACAAATAGTAAATAATATTTAAGTAAAAAATTAAGAAATTATATTTTTAGAGGTATAGCTTTAATATACTAAACAGTTTTTTTTTTCTTTTTTGGCCAAGAACCAAAATTTGTATGTTATCTTATTTCCATATTTTGATAATATTTCTAAAATTATTCTTCATGGATCACATGAACATGTTTCTCTGTCTGTCTTCGCTTATATATAAATAGGATTTTCCAAAACGCTTAACACAAAACCAAATCTAACTTCTTCATAATAAAATGTCGTTGCCATTGACCATTGGTAGAATTGTAGAAGGGTGGAGTAGTTGTAAATGATAAGAACTCGGCAAAATGATTGAGCAACAAAAGCATGATTTAACTACAAAACCGCATAAAGAAGCTTTTACGTTTTGTCTTGCGGAATAAGGGATAAAATTCTGTGGGATATAGCAAAATTATTGCTCTTCGTCATGCTTATCTTTTTCATTTTCTTCCTCTTCGTCATGGTCGTCCTCAGGTTGAACCAACTTCAACCTGAGTCGACCATCTTCGCGGCTGGCTCGTAGAAACTCTCTCCTTGGAATTCTAACTTCTTCCAACACAAGCCTCCCTTCTTTTCTATACGTCTTGAAACTCATCCTCGTCATCGCCGGAGGATACTCTGTCCGTTCCTTCCTTCTTGGTTCCCACTGCTCATCATCGCTGCTTCCGTTATCTTTACCCTTCACTTCAATCTCATCATCAACATCTTCTCCGTTACCATGGACATTAACGTTGACGTTTTCGTCTTCCAAGTCGTAATAGCTCTCTGACCCTAGACCTTCTGTACACAGCTGTAGACTGCTGTTCCCGGATGAGGTTTTCTCATAAGAAGAATGGGATGTTTCCCTGAAATGAAGCTCACCGAATATCTCTGTAAACGGCGGCGTTTCGTCCTGGTCGGTGGTGACGTGGAACCCTTTGCTTGGGTTCCAAGGTGAAGAAGAGGAGAGAGTATCAAGAAGCGACTTTGGAGAGTTATTTTGTCTTGGGTTCTCGAATATTCGGTGAAAGCTTCCATAGGCGGCCATTGATATGGAGAAAGAAGAGACCGAGAATTTGCCCTCTTCTTTGTTTTTCTTTTTGTTGGTTTGAGGTTGTGAGAAAGAGAGAAAGAGAGAGAGAGAGAGAGAGAGAGAGAACACGAGATGAGCATGAAGGAGAAGATGGTATTGTCAAATATATATTCTTTAGGGGGGAAAATTACTGGAATAAATTGATAAAAGTTATGTTATAGTGAAATGGGTTATCGAATGATGGTTAAACATATATTAATTTGTTAACATCTTTTTAGTTTGAATTTGACGATAGTGATGAATGGTGACAATGTTCTAGGTGATTCTGTGACTTTGATAATAATAATAGTATTAGTTGCCACCGACCAACAAAAGCAACTTCAAAGTGAAGGAATTAATATTTACTCGTCCTAATTAGTCATCTAGACCGAGTACTTTTTGTATGTTATTATATATGTTACGTATTATTATATCATATGACATATTCCATTATATTTTGCATGCATTACATTAGTTAAGTATCTTAAATTTAATTATGTGAATATTTCAATATCCATTAATTTATCTCATGTTATTCATAAATCCCTAGAATTTAAAATACTAGTAATGATTAATTAGTAAGGTGAGAGATTTTGGTTTTAGACTACAAAAAAATGGCGGAATTAATGAGAATGTAAATGATATAGCATGACAGACGATGTATCCAATACACGCATTTATAATTTTGTAGGTTGGTTCGGTAAAATATTAAATACATTGAAATCACGTTTCTATACCCATGTTACACTGTAACTGTAAATATTACTTAATATACTTCAATAAATCAAGATTTCTTTTAGTGAAAGAATGAGGAGAATGGAATAAAGAGGAGCGACCAAGTGGTGCCAATTTTGGTGGCTATAATTATTTGGGCACGGCGAAATAATTTTATATGGTTAACTTATATATTCTTTATATTATGGAATCATACCACCATTCATTTCTCTTTTCAAATTTTGTTGGATTTGAGTTTTCCTTAAAATATCGCATTTTTGTATTAAAATATACAAATAGCTGCAACAATTATTTTAAAACTCAGGATCTCTTATGTTTCAATGCTTTTGTTATTAAGGTTTTGATAGAAAGAAAAAAAAAAGAGAGGGAAAGATTAGGTGAAGTGTAAACTGTAGCTACGTGGAAGTTTTCTAGAGATAACAACATTTTTTTTTCTGGACAAAAGAAATATTGAATGTCCAATGGTGGCAAACCACGACAGATTCGAGATGTAGTTGAGTCGATGTGATTGGTTGGGACCGTGGGAGCCTCGTGATCCTCAACCACATAATCTAATTTCATGATATTCTCTTATAACCAGGTGTTATGGCCGGTTACTAATCACATATCAGAAATATACAACATAACTGAATTGTACACGAGTTTAAATTCATACACTATAACGACAATAAATAAAACATTATAGACAACTTGGTGCAGTTGTGCTAGTAGGTATGTCTGTTAATGTGGAACGGTCGGTCGTCTCGTTAAACCCGTTTCAGCATGGGCTGGATATTCATCTTTACACCATGGTAAAATATGTAAGCAGATGTGCATGTGCATGTCATGTGCCCACAGGTACATTGTTTATACTGTATATTATATTCATATATAGTGGATTGTTTTTCTTAAATTAAATATATTAACTACTATTTATGGTTAATAATTTATTGTTGAATAAAGAAGGTCTGATAATGGGTTTATATGTTATATCAATGTTTCGACTGAAAATTCTAATAAGCAGACGTTTTATACACAAACAAACATCTATGTTTAGTTCTGTTTCTACTATTTAGGTTGAATGGTTTTTTTACCAGCATTTTGTTTTGTTGGGTGGATGTAAGTAATATCGTTATTTAATCCACTAAATAATATATTATTTTGTTTTCAAACAATAAAATTATAAAGTATGCTGTTGGTATCATATACAGAAATTAATAATATCAGAATTATGATATTTTATTAATTTATCAATATAATAGTTAGCTTGAAAAAATAATTTGAGACAAAAAAAAAAAAGGTATTGATTTATCGAGATATTAATTTATCGTGTACTAATTTATATAGGTTTTATTATATATATATATATATATATATATATTCACACATATTGGATTTATTATTTTCATGTATTTCTTTTGGAAAAAGAAAAACAAAGGATATGTATTTGTGATGTATGACGAACGTCCCCATAACAGTGGTCCGTGGAGCCCCGTCCGAATCTATCCACCCAACAGATATCACGACTTCACCTTTTCCACTTGGTCAATGACCAACGACATCTGCGTCCTTTCCTCATTTATCTATATCTTTATTATATATACTCCCAAACACACGAAGACAATAAAGTTTTTTTGCAAATAATTCTATACGATTTTTTATCAACGTCCACAAAATATGATTTAATAATTAATCGTTAGCGACTGATGGGATACCCAATCCATAGAATGTAGCCTTGATGTCTCCTAGTACGTATTGGAGCATTTTGCTCCTCGTAAGATTTATAGCCATTAAGAACATCACTGGACCAAAGAATCTTATTCGTGAAAGTTTCGGAGAGTTGATTTAACGTTTTGTAAGCTTTTTTAAAATAGCTGAAGCTTTATATAATTTTAAAATAATTAACTTTCGTTGATTATCCATTATTCTTGTTCTTGTTGTGTATATCTCTCGTAAGAAAAAATTCAATAAAATTAGAATATAAATTCATTATGAGGTTTATTTACAAAAGTAAACACATTAATAATTGTTTCTTATTGGTAGTTTGGTACGAATGGACAACACTGTAGTTATTCAAAATAACAATATATGTTATATGGTCAAGTCATTATCAGCATTATAGCCAAAATCTTTCATGCAAAAAAATCTAATACCATAACAGAAATTAGTTTTGAAAAATTAAAATACAAACTATGACCCACGTGAGAAATTCCAAGTGCCAACAAACAAAGCATAATCAAGAATAAAGATCATATTTCATGGTTCAAGATATTATTCCAATTTGTAAAGAGATTTTTTTTTTTTTTTTAAAGCAGAAAATACGACCTCGTAGAAGTGTCTTTGATGCAACGATATATCAACCAAAATATAAAGAATTCTTGATACAATATTATAGTTATAACTTATAACTTTAGAATCAACTATTAGTAAAATCTCTGCATTTTAGATTGAGTTTTCTATTGTATTTTAGATTATTGTAATATTATGTGTTAAGTGTTATATAGTAAAAATATATTTGCTTTGATAAATATTGATATATTGATATATATGATTGAACTGATGTTACAATCTATTTCTTAAAACAGGGGATTCCATTCATTTTCAAAATACCATCAGTTCTCCCTTTTTCAAAATTCCTTTTTAATCCTCTACAAGTCTACAACTCACATAATAGATATAATAACAATAATACAAATCACTATACTACAAAATACTCCAGTTAATATTCTGATTTTATAACTTTTGTTTTTCTCCCTTCAATAAAATCATTATTTGGGAAAAGCGTATCCAAATACGTGTATAAGTATGCAAATGACGTGCAACTTTTTTTTGACCCACTAGAAAAAGTTACATGACTATACAATGTTGAATTCAACTATCCCTAGTGATATTCCCCTCTACAATATGCTTTTGTCATGCACTTTTTGTTGGGGGTTTCAAATGGTCCCTTGGTCCATTGAAAAACCAATTTTAAATCCATCTTTCCCATCACTCAACTTTTTTTTGGTACTCATATCAATATTTAAATTTTGTGACTAGTATATAAATTTTTTTAAACGTCTTTACATTACATATATCATGTTTACTTTGGTTCCATGTATGCAATTAATTTGTAGTTTTTACGAACAATACCAAATGTAGATAGGAAGAACATGCTTCACCATTTCATAGTCAGAAGCCCGAGAGAGACACCGGTTCAATACGGTTTACAAGTTGGTTAAGTATTGGTATGGTCAGTTTAACACAAAGAAGGCAATTGAGAACATTGATCAAAAAATATAGAACAATGACACCAACAGAACAACATACAAAACGAATCAAGCAACCTTTGATTTTGAAGAACAGCTCAAGTCTCCTCAAGGGATTCTCTCTTCACCGCCAAGCTTCAGTACGTTCTACCCTCGAACCTACACGGCTCAAGTTGGTTAACACCTTTGTTCTACTCACAGGCCACTGGGCTGGAGCCAGAGTCAGCACCTGTAGATCCGAGTCGCTCAATCTCCTGGTCCTGCATTTTCCACAGTCTGATTCTCTCTGTTCGAATGCATTGTTCTCTGGGATTAATTCGTCTGATATCTCGCTGCTTGAACTCTGATTTTCTGTATTTTCGATGTAGTCTGATAGCGTCTCGTCACTCTGCTCAATGGTGTTAAAAGCCAAAGACTGTGAAGGGCTCTGGTGACCGCTCTCATCAGAAGGTTCTAAAGGGAATACATGAGCTTGCTCGACCACTGAGTCTTGCCTTTCCCTTAGAATTTTTTCGATTAGTGTCTTGAGGAAGTTCATCACTTGAACCGCATACATCAGTGCTGTCAAAGGATCATCCATCTACAATAAGAGTATTTCTCAATCATTTTGTTTAAATCTGACCCACACAGGTAAAACTTGATAATAAACCTTGTTGCAGACTCACCTGTGTCATATTAGGTGCGAAAACCATGGCAATGTTGCGTGAATTCATCTTGTTAAGATGTTCATACTGAACAACATCAGCCATTAGATTGATGGCCCAATCAAGCAGAGCAGCTTCTGTAGGTGGAAGAAGCCTAACAAGCTCGACATATTCCTCTTCTGTTTGGCACTGCATCACCTGTTCAGGCGACAACGAATCAAGCACGCTTGTAGGGAGTTCTCTAAACCATGCCTGAAAAAGAAAATTAGAAGAAAAAAAACCAAAATTAATATATAAGTTTTGTGAACGAAATATGTGCTTCTGCATAAATTACATACCTTGATAAGCCCTGCCAAACAGTGAACATCGATTCGCTCAGGTATAAATCCTCGGTTTAGTTGCTCCCTAACCGCCTCTTCCTCACTATTCTCAGCAGTGAGTCTAAAAATGCCCTCTGCCTGAGACAACAGAAACGACGAAGTGATTACATGTAAAGCTTATAATATATTCACTTTGGAGGAAACTCGATGAAGCAACATACCTGCAAGCCTCCTTGACCATATAAACAGTTTTGCATCAACAAAAGTATGGTTGGTACACAATTGCCTCTTGAATCATATGATAATTGCATTGATTCGGTTGATACCCCAAAGACTGTTGCACTAAAGTGATGATATAGCAAAAGAGGTAAGAGATGAGATAGCAAGCAAAAGCCAATTATACTAAAAACAATTTCCCCAGAAGAGCAAAGTTACAATTGCATAGGCGCACTTTTCCCCATTTTTAACATTGATCTTATAAATCAAGCATGTAAATAGTTGGATGAACAAAAGGAATGAGCCAATATAAGTTGCAGCGGAAACATAAAGCTCTAAGTTTCTGATGAGACAAAAAACTGAGAGAGACAGGAATCCGTTTCATGTACCGACTAATAAAGGAATCAACTCTTTTTGGTTTCACTGATTCCACAGAAACCTTAATCTGTATACAACCAAAACTTAGAGGTTCTACAACTAGATGTTAAGGAAACAAGGAAGCCCGAAATCAGAAGCATTCTTTATCCATCTACCGATCTACGATATGATCATAGTTGTGAGATAGATCAGAGCAGTCTTTTAAAAGCAATTCTCTAGGAAGTCCTTAATCACCATTTCTTCAGCGATCAGATTACGAGCCTAACCATTCAAGTTCTCGAAATGTTGTACCTTCTACCACAATATAGAAACCTATGAATCTCTACAAGAGAGCTAAGAACCCCTCAAATTCTTCAAAACCCTAATTGCAGGAAACTCTTTGGACAATGTACCTGGCGCTTGGAGCCCTTCTGGGAACTTCAGGCTCAAATTCAACAGGCAAACCCAAGAAGCCATTGAAACGATCGAAGGTAACGTGCGCCACATGGCGGACATTGGTGGGCCATCCGATCTCCATGCTACAGAGCTCCCTTCGATTACTCTTGCAAGAAATCAAAGATCTCCTGAAAATGGCGACAAGAAGAGCCAACAACGAAATCTGATCTTCCCCACCATTACCACCATCGTCTTCTTCTCCATCGGAGCTCCGTCTTCTCAAATCTTGTCCTTCGATTGAGCCATGAAAGTCAACATCTTGCGCGAATCCAGTAACTGGGTTCCTCCGGAGAGCCGCATTGGAGCGAGACGCGTAGGATAAGGAAGAAGGTGAAGGAGAAGAAGAAGAAGGTGAAGGAGAAGCACTTGGAGATGAAGGAAAGTGAAGGACTTCAGTCATGGCGCTTCAGATTCACACAAAATCAACAAAAAGGAAACAACTTTTTTGGTTCAAATGTGGGATGTAGGAATCATTACTCTTTTGTTTCTCTGATTTTTTTTGTGTGGGGTGAAGACGAAAAGCTACAGAGCTCCAAGATTGAGGATTAGTGGGTTGATTTGGTGGGAATTCACTGGAAATTGTTCATTGAAACCCTAATTTAATTTGATTAACTTTTACTCTATTCGATAGATTCGGTTGCCATTAATTCTAGTTGTATGATTTGTAACGCTGAAAAAAAAAACGGAATTGCAAAATACTAATCAGTATTAATCACTGCAAAAAATGCATTTCAAATGAGAAAAAATGTTCAAAAGTTTTAAAAAACAAAATGCATAGTTTCATTTAATATTGTTAACGTCGTGTCTAAATCGACATATTTTTGTTAAGTTTGCGATTTCTTTTGCAAGTTGGAGATTTACGGCGGGATCATTGGAGCATTAAAATGGGTAAATTTGAATTTTAAGTTGTTTAGTTGATTTAAATCTCCAAAACTTACTCTGCAATGATATACTCTTTTTGACTTTCCGATTAAATACTCAACTTTTATTGATTTTGTCATTTTGATCACGTCGTTAAGTCACCATGAATCTCTTCTCTAATTGCTACGGCGCCTTAAACAACAACAACAATAACAATCCTCCATAAAATCCACCGTCGAATCTTACCTCTCCGTATCTCCTCCGTTATCATCATCGGAGATCCCCTCCATTTCTTCTCCAATCATCCCTCCTCTCCTCAAAAATCCCTCAGCTGAACGCTAGAGATAACGGCGAAGACTGTTGTTTCGTTGCCGTAGACGACAAAGCAGAATCAGCAGCAGCAAAAGCCGAATTGGTGCACGATGTGTAGAAAACGGGTCAGGTTAAACGGATTTAAGTACCAGTGCGGTATGATGTTTTGCGGTGCTCACAGATATCCAGAGATATATTATTCTAATTTTGTTATTTGTAGATTTTATGTTTAAGGATATAAATATGTGTATGTGTAAAATTATCAATAAAACGTCTTATCTTAGTTGGTAATGTATTGCTGATTTATCCTATAGGTAACATGTATGAATCTCATATTTGCGTTATATGTTTTAATTGACGTCGTTTTGCGTTTAATATAATTTTTCAATGAAGATTTAATTCCTTTAATTTGTTTTGTTAGTTGACTTAACGAGATCGAAATGATAAAGTCAATAAAAATTGAGTATTTAAGCAAAAAGTCAAAAAATAGTCTGATTGGTAATATAAATAAATAGCATAAAAATAATAGTAAACAATATATTCGAATAGTTAAATAAAATGAGATAAATGGTAATAGGATAATAGTATAAAACATATGAAGATATAATTTTTTATGATTGATAACTCTGTTAATGGTATATGTGTTACCGATGTGCTAACGAGTTACCAATCAAACTCTAACCAATCACAAATTGGTAATGTAATTTTTTGAAAGATTATACGGAATCGCGAAACCATAATACCGTTCTGCAAACGCAGCTTGTTTGTTCTACTGATAGCCCACTTAGGATTGAGATGAATTCATTTAAATACCAGTTATGTTAAACTATTAGAGGTTCATAAGTATTATTATTATTTAGTCGGGGTGGTTCACAAGAATTTATAAATCGGAAGAAATGCATTACGATTTCTGATTATGTCAATCTCATTATCCACTATCATCGTTTTAGTTATATATATAAAACTTTATGATACAAAAGTAATTAAATTAGTTTACATTAAGTATTCATACATATTTAAAATAACAAACCTTGATATATTATTAATGTCAATATGGATTTCGTTTGGGGCAAGATCAGTATTGTTTAAATGATTTTTGCACGTCTTTCTAAAATATGAGACCATGTTATGTGCGTGATTAGTAGTATCCACGTATCCTCAAAAAATATACCATTCAAAAGTTTGATCCAGAGTCGCTAGCCAGGATTAAAGAAACACTTTTTATTGGGAGAAATTTTAGAGAAAACAGTTTTTGAATTTGGTAAAACAAATAACAGGGATTTTATTGTGTATTTAATGATAAACTCGCGTTAAGCATGCCAAGTGCTTTGGTATAAAATATATACATATGTGATATATGTATGTCAAATAGAAACAAGAAAAGACTTTCTAAATGCAAGAACAATTTGGTAATAAACTTTACCCAATATGTAAAGCATGCGTATACCAAAGTAAATGGACACTGTAAGTCTGTAACATATAACATATAACATCAAGATATCAAGATGCATATGGTCTCGAGCTTATGAGCAGTGACTAGATATTGTTAATTTGTTATTCCAAATACCACTTGTGGAAAGAAAAAAAATGGTACTCTGCCTATAAGAAAAAGGAATTGAACAAAAAATTAAAAAACCATATCTGGTTTCCATTCGGAGAGCCAATTATATAATAAAATAAAGCCAGGCCGACTTTAGAAAATCATAATGTGATCATATGAGTGAACTAGAATCAAATACTATCCATGAACTAACGCACGTTGGAGAATCGTGCTTTCCACACATATTTTGTATTAAACTTGAACATTATAAAAGTTGTAACATTTTTCTACAGTTCCCCATATACTGGGGAATTCATATAAAAATTTCAACCTAAAATGGCCGTGAAGATCTCGACCACTACGGTATTGATCCTCTCTCTTGCTGTGCTTAGCTTCGGCCATTGTTGTTATGGCCAGCTTCGACTCGGATTCTACAATAAAGATTGCCCAAACGTCGAAAACATCGTATCTAAAGTTGTTGGAGAAGCATTCATCAAGGATTCATCCATTGCACCCGCAATGATCCGCCTTTATTTTCACGATTGTTTTAGCAACGTAAGTTGGTTAATACTACTTATACTTAAAAACATTTTCTAGAATGTTCTAATGAGTCTTAAAAGAAATAAGTATTATTATTTGATGTATTGAAAATGTATTTAGGGATGTGATGCATCGCTTCTTCTAGATGGTACGAGCAGTGAGAAAAAGGCATCGCCAAATCTAAGTGTACGAGGATACGAATTGATTGATGACATTAAAACTGCGGTCGAACTAGAATGTGATGGGGTCGTTTCTTGTGCTGATATCATAGCTCTCGCGACTAGAGATCTTGTTACTCTTGTAAACACATTCACCTCAGTTCTTATTAATACGTACATCTTGTATTTTATATGTTATGTTTTCCTAATCGACTGCAAAAAATTTGATTTGAAGGCAAGCGGAGGAAAAACACGATATGAGATACCAACAGGACGATTTGACGGTGTGGTCTCTTTGGCTTCGTCTGTGGATTTGCCATCTCCTCGGATGACAGTCTCGCAAACCGCTGCCAAATTTGCTGACAGGAAACTTAGCCTTACCGATATGGTTCTACTTGTTGGTATGGAAAGTGAACATACTACAAATTCAAATCATATTTTTGTTGTCATTTACAAGTCAAACATGCACCCTACCGAATTTTAATTCAGTTTATGATTCGGCGGCGATACTAGTTGAAACCACTAGGCTATGTACATGTTCTAGTTTTAAACAATACAAAATGATAATGACATTTATATGGGTTTTATTTTATAAATTTATAGGTGGACATACGATTGGAGTGGCACATTGTTCGTTCATTATGGATCGATTATATAATTTTCAGAATACGCAACAGCCTGATCCATCGATGGATTCTAAATTGGTCCAAGAACTAAGACTCAAATGTCCTCAGGGTTCGTCAACTGATGGCATCATTAATCTGGATCAAAATTCTACGAGTTCGAATACCATGGATATATCTTTCTACAAACAGATAAATTTTCACCGAGGAATCCTTCATATCGATCAACAACTTGCCATCGATGGGATGACGAGTAAGATGGTGACGGATATAGCCAACAGTAACGATTTCTTGTTTAGGTTTGGTCAGGCAATGGTGAATTTGGGATCGGTGAGAGTTAAAAGTAAGGCCAACGGCGGGGAGATAAGAAAATCGTGTCGTTCTTGCAAGAATCCATTGTTTTGCGCAACTAGTTAAATAAAACTAGTCGCCGTGTTTTTTATTTTATTTTATTATTATGTGTTTTTAATTGTTTTGTAATCCATCTGTCCTTGCTATTTTAATTTGAGTCCTGTTATTAATTAATTATTTTATGTTGTCCTGCGCTGGTATACACCTAGTTCAGATATAAGTTATAATTTTGACAAAAAAAAAATAATGGACAAGTGAGGGATAATTTAATGGATATAAATGATGCAACCACTGACACTGTTACTTACTGTTGAGCAAACCTTCACGGCTCATTAAAAGTTTGTTAAGGACAGTCGAAAAAATGCTTCCCCACTAGGCTTTCTACTCTTAGTATCATTTTAAATTCTAGCGAGTGAAGATGCTTAAACTATAGTTTTTTTTTTTTTTGGATAGAATGCTTAAACTATAGTTAATGCTTCATACCTCATATAAATATAGTCTTATGATTAATATAAGTAAGTATGGTTTAAGTATTGCAGTTTAAATGGTTCACTGATAAATTAAAATTGTAGAAAGTTTTGATGATATATAAGTTGTTGAATGTATAGACCAGCAATAAATTGTTTAAACATGATATAAATATGTTTTAAGAATAAATGTTGTCACTAAATGATCGATCGACCCTCTTTCTCTGCATGGAAAAGTTCGAAACACAAGAACCGATTCAGGTTATCTAAGATTCGATCCAATTCAGAAAAGCTTATATATATGTGATTGATGTTTTCCTTTATTTCTGTTTTGTTTAGTGGTTTTGGTCTACTTAAGCTCCCACATGAGAGAGACTTGGAACCTAAACTCTTGAATGGTATATGGAGGAGTCAGAATATTAAGAAAAAAACAATCCTAATTGATATTTCGAAGGAAATTTAATATAAATGAAGAACAAATGTGTTTCTTAAATGTACAAAATAAATGGTGTTTTGTGCGATAAGATATACTAGGGTCTCTCCTTGAGTCAGAGTTGCTAGACATGTGTTGTTCGTATATAAATTATTTGAATCTAACAAAATGTTAGGTTGAATAAAAGTTTGCAATAAATATGAAGGTGGATGAATTAAAGAGCCGTAAAAATAGAAGAAATGCAAAAGTACGTTATCTATTTGTGTAAAGCCAACCACCAAATAGCCGCATTTTGGTTCCTTTAATAATCATTTCTTTTATATAAACCTTCCATACGTTCCCCATATTTCACTCAGATAATCAGATATCTAAAGCCATCAAATCCATAAACTATTTGTTTTAATTTGAGCCGCATCGAAATGGTGAATCAAGCAGCCGTTGCAGCATTCTCCCTTTTCGCTTTGGCCTTCTTCTCTAACTTGGAGCTCTCTGCATCTTCACTTGTCAGTGGCAAGATCTCCTGCCTTGACTGCCACGGAGATTTCGACTTCTCAGGTCTACTCTTTTAACTAGTTGAATCACTTGGATTTCAGTGTATGTCATCCAAGTTTCTAACTTATGATTTCATATTGCAAAATCAATTACACCAGTGATCACATTTTTGTGAAACTTTTAGTCAAAAAGGGTTAGGAGAGTTGATATCTACACTATAAGTTTCTTGATATCTTAGACCATTTGTATTGTATATGATTTTTTTCAGGCATTAAGGTTCTCTTAAAGTGCGACGGAGAGAAGAAACAGATAACCGCAATGGCGGCTTCAGACGGATCTTTCCGGTCAGTGCTTCCCGCGGCTGACAAAAAGGGCTCCGTGAATTGTCTTGCAAAGCTCTTGGGAGGTCCTGAGCAACTCTATGCTCACAAACACAACTTGGTCTCTGAACTGGTCAAGTTTAAACACGATTCCAAAGTTTTAACTACCTCAACCCCACTTGCCTTCTCTCTCTCCTGCCCCAAACCAACCGAAGATAATATCGGAAATATAATCGGAGATTTGAAGACTGTTAATTTTCCGGGGACAGGAGGTTTTGGATTTCCACCAGCCAGCTTCTTTCCCTTCGTACCAATCATTGGTATCCCATGATTTATATTGTGTTACTTTTTAAGTACTTAAAGACATATTTATACATATGTTTTGTTGTTTACGTGAATCTGTTACGAATTAATGCCAGCAAAGACAAAAAGTTAGCAAATTAAATTATCGTCTAGTGAGATATAAAATATGTTGTGTGTTAAGAAAATGTTGTTTATCGGCTTCTTGTAGTTTTAATCAGTTATTTTTGTATCGAGTTTGTAATATGAAGGTTGGTTTAATCCAACAATATACGTTTTGTTGTGATTTTTTTTTTTGCGTATATGTGGTGGTATATGATTGGATAAATGTGCAACTAAAATTGAAGAAAAATAACCAAAATTATGTTTGAACTGATTTATCTTGTTCTAACACATAACAAAGAAAATGATTAATCGTGTTATAACACAAAAGCAAGAAATCCAAATACCAAAAAAGAAATGGATTTAAGTTGCATCTAGAGAATGGAGTCGAGTATGGATTTTATAGAATCGCATTTGGTTTTGATTTGAGAAACGTTAGGACAACTAAAAGTCTTAAAAGACAAACTTAAACAACATTGATAAACAAAGATCGCTCAAAACTTGAGTACTTAAATGGAGAAAGAATCCACTAATAATAATTAGCAACAATAAAAACAAAATTGTCTTTAAACAAAATCTTGATCCTACCAAGTCAGGATTCTGAAATTTAAACTCATAAAGAAGAAGGCTTATGACAGAAAAAGAAAATCAAATTTCCTCAAAGTGTGATGATGATACCTTCTTAGAGAAACTTTGTAATAAAAATTCTTAGAAAACCCTGTTTGGTGGACTCATTGTACTCTTCAAGTACAAGCACCTCACCTGCAGATAAAAATTCAACGAACTCGGTTTAGAAACCGATAAGTAAATCAAGAAAGATCGAGAAGAAGTATTTCAAGAGGGTGTTGTTACTAACATTTTGCCAGTTTTTCTTCAAGAGTGAAACAAGGAAGTTAACACTCATCTGAACATTCTGAAAGATCTGCTTCTCTTCCATGGAAAGATTCCCGACAGCAACTCCCATACAAAGAACCTTCTTGAGCTGGAACTTCACTGTTGCCTTTGTCTCATTCACTTTGGCTTCCAACGACTCTTGGTGGCTAACAAGAGTTGGGAACTTTCCTGTTTTGTTGTTCAAAAGAGTCAAGATTTATGAAGATTTGAAATCAAAACATATCAAATGAAGATGATGCAAGAAATGGAAATATTAGGTTGCTTAGAGACATGCCTGCCTTGTTGAGACCGGGACCAAGAAGACGAGGAATCTGCTTAATGACAGATTCAGAAGCAAGGAAAGCATGGAACTTCTTAGCAAGCTTCTTAACAAGTTTCTTGTTCTTGTTCAACTTCTTAAGAGCTTCAACATCCATAGAATCCAACCCAATCTTCTCAGCCTACGTAAAACCAACCTAAATTATACTACGAACCATAACATTTTTCAAAGAAAACACATAACTTGACAGAAGAAGACATGTATTTGAGGGAAAGGCATTATTTTTTTTACCTCTTCAACATGCTGAGCGTCTCCGAGCATGCAAATCTTCATCTTTGGCCTAGGAATGTGAGGCAACTTAACAGATCCGCTAAACCTCTTATCCTTTTGAGGGTCATAGTTCTTAAGACCAATCTGGAGTTCAATAGTCTCAGTGAACTTGCGTGGCTTTGTCTCCTTACAGTGAGTGACAATGGCGGATATCGCCTCTCTCAACGCTTCACTCTGAAGCTTACTACACCATTCAAAAATTCAAACTATAAACCCAAAATGACAAGATAATTACATAGAAACCAACACCCTAACACTTCCAATAGTTTTGTATAAAGATTCAATTTTTTTTTTTCACCTAAGCTATCTATGATTATACCAATTTGTTCAGAATCTTATTAGATTTTACAAGTATCCAAATCAACAAGCCCAATCAATCATTTGATACATCTCAATGATAATTACTAGAAGAAACACATAACATTGATTTGAGCATACAAACCTCATTTTAGCACTTGCTCAAACGAATTTGCTTCCTGAAAAGGAAAAAAACAAAAAAAAGTTTACATGAGATTTACAGTGTTTTCGAGAAACGTACAAAGAATTCTCAGAACGACGTAAACACAAAACAATTGAAGAAGATGATTAACCTGTGGGAAGATCGGAAACAGAGAAAGAACGGCGAGAGAAACAATCGTCTGTTACTTATAGGAAACAAGAGGAGGTCAACTCTAGCCCTAATTATTTCTGCTCATTGAAGCCCAGTTTTTACGAATTAAAGCCCATTATTTAGGCCCACTTCGGGGAATTATTGCATTCCCGATTTCTAACTGTAGCAAATAAATACATAAGCCTTCAATAAGACTTTCAACACTTCACCAAATTTAACTCAATTTTATATTAAAAAAAATATTTGTGAACCGCAGCTGCCCTAAAAATTTGGATGGTTGATGTGCGGTTCAAATGCGGATCAGTATAATGTTTTTGAATGTAGTATGTGGCGGACAAAACAGTTTGCGGATTAAATAGTTTTTTTGTTTATCATTCATGTAATAGTGCCGACGAAAAAAAATAAAAAAGATTTACGACAAACCAACTACACACCGCTTTTACATATAAATAAACTTGATCCGTGACGGATTGTTGTTCGTTCCAAAAATAAAATGATCTTCTGCTTATGGTTTACTATAGATAAGTCAAAACCAGCGAAGGATCACAAAAAAACCGCATCATACTAGACCGCACCACATTTTGTAATTAGATTTCAGAAGCCACAGGCTCATATCACATGACAATTTTGTGAGTTTTTTCAGTGAAATGTCATCCCAAGGCAACAACGTATGAATACTTTGAAGATGAAAATACATGTATCTTCTATATATTATTTGGGGAGTACACTTATACAATTAACCTTACAAGAAGTTAATATTTACATCACATTGCCATTACATAAAAGAACAAATTATAATTTCTCATTAAGATTAGCTTAGTCATTAATTATTCTCTTATCAAACTAGATATTGGACCCCTGCATCGCACATATTCTTTCCATCGTCAACAATTACTTCAATGTTAAATCTGAAAAAGATAATATGTTGTTAGTATCTACAATTTTAAAACTTCAATGATATTGCAAATATGAAATTTTACATTTTTGACCCAAAAGAAGAAAATGAAATTTTACTCTATCATATTTTTTTGCATAAAAGTGAGGTTTCCGTCTTTATTAATTTATTGAAACAAACTGAACATTATATGTAGTTCCACCCATTACGCAAATAATATCGGTGATAGTTGTTTTTGTCTATTACCTCATGATTATCCAATAAAATATAGTCCCAAATAACATTAATGGATTGTTGATGTTCTTTAAGTTTATCTTGCTGAATCATACTCCCAAAATTAACTAAGTAACCACAATTATATTCCAAACTGATATAAAAGATTAAAAATTAGTATATTTTTTATTTGATTGTAATTCTAACAATATATATATATATATATATTAATACCATTTTCTAAATCGAGTAACAGACTCCGATTCATGATTCAAATAAAACTTAGTGGAAGAAAATGCTAATTAAAAAAATTATCCTCGATACATCTTAACTAAAACACTGGTCATAATGAGAACAATGATATTATTTTCCACCACACGATATTTGTCTTCAAATAATTCAGTTTGTTCCGCCCATATTGTAACATGTATTTTAACTTGACTGTAAAAATGAGAACAACATGTTTTGTTTTTTTTTTGGTCGGCAAGAACAACATATTATCTTTAATTAATTTGAAAGACATGATGTGACTGAAAACCTTATTTCTCTATTAATTTGAGAGACATGATGTAATTGAAAAAATTCACCTTTCTATTAAGAGAGTCAAGTACACTTTTCTAAGTCTGGGATTGCTTTGACTACGCACATTACTTTTGTCGACTTTAACGATGTACCCAATTATATCTACAAAAAAATATATATTAGCTTTACATTAACACATATTTAATATTAAATTTTGGAGATCTTACCGTATAATTCATTTGTAACATTTAGCAATTTGATCAATTCTTGATAATTTTGAAGCCAAAATTTTTCTTGTGGAATCTGACAAAATTCTTGACCAACGCCTACAATACTTGTTCTTTCCGTCAATCTTATAAAAATTTGATGGTTAGAAACTTTGATGGTTAGAAATTTTATAATAAGACAATGATGCACATAGGCTTGAATTATATTTTTCTGTGAATAACCAAAAAAAAATTAAAATAAGTTAATATTTTAAAATAGTATTTCTTATAGAAATAAAATAAATTAAACACTAATATAAAAGCATATAAAATATAATAATATTTGCTAAAACAAATTATTACCTTTTCATCAAACAATAATAACTCTATTCCCATGAGTAGATTATTTGCTTTGATATTTCGTGCTTCCCATTTTCGAAGCAAGCGCGCTACAGTACGACGATAAACATGATTTTTGTCTAATTTAGGGTAAGATGAACTTTTGAATTCATTTTTCTGATTTAATATGATGAATAACAACAATTAAAAGAGAAATGGAAAGATGATTTGTTAAGAGTCTATACTATGATATTTATAACCAAACTATTACAATATTAATTTGGAAAATTAACATAATCGTCATGAAAAAATAATAAATTGCCAGAACTTGACATTTTGATAAAACTGACAATTGTTTTTTTCTGAAGAGTTAATTATATTTTCATATTTCTTTTCTACATTTTTATATAGAAAAGTTTACTAAAACTAACAATTGTCTTTTCTGATGAGTCAATTATATTTACATATTTCATTTTTAAATTTTTATATAGAAAATTAACAATAAATTGTCTTTTCTATTATTTTGATATTTTTATTAAAACTGGAAATTATCTATTTCATATTTTTCGGTTTTATTGTTTTGTTTTAACTAATAATTTTTTCTGCTATTAACATTTTTGCTTAAACTGACAAAAATCTTAATTAATTATCTGTTATATATTTTTATATAGAAAATTTTGCTAAAACTGACAATTATCTTTTTTTATGAGTCAATTATATTTGCATATTTCGTTTTTATATTTTTATATAGAAAATTAACAATAAATTGTCTTTTCTATTATTTTGATATTTTTATTAAAATTGGAAATTACGTATTTCACATTTTTCGGTTTTTTGTTTTGTTTTAACTAACAATTTTTTCTGCTATTAACATTTTTGCTTAAACTGACAAAAATCTTAATAATAATCTTTTTATAGAACATTTTTTTTTTTTTTGATGAAATGTAATATTCATTTAAAAGTGGTTATTTACAAATGGGTCATAACTTTAAAATACAAATGAAACGAGAGAAAAATTTAGAACAAAATAAGCCATAAAACAAAACTTTTAAGCAACAATTCTTAAAAAAGCGAGGACGTATAAGAGATAGTCAGAGATTGTGGCGAAGAGCAAAAACCAGTTGGGAAGAGTTCTTTCCAACGCTCCCCAAGTTTAGAAGCGTCATCAGGACTGAGGTGATATCGTGAGAGAATTCGATCATGGATTGATTTGGCAATGATGATAGTCAATCTTGCGTATGGGAGGCTTTTCGAATTGTGAATCCTGCTGTTGCGTTCTCTCCATACTTGATATATTGTTGTTTGGAAAATCATCCTGTAAAGAGTGTTGTCCATGCGGTTCTTGCGATTGTTTAATAGGGAAGCAATTGTGTAAGACCAATCCGGAGTAGGTAGCATATAGCTTCTTTCTGAAGTGAAGACCATATCTTGCCGACGTTTTCTTAGATGAGTCAATTATATTTGCATATTTATTTTTTACATTTTATATAGAAAATTAACAATAAATTGTCTTTTCTATTATTTTGATATTTTTATTAAAACTGAAAATTATATCTTTCACATTTTTCCGTTTTTTGTTTTGTTTTAACTGACCATTTTTCTGTTAATTAATTATCTATTATACATTTTTATATAGAAAATTACCATTAAGTTGTATTTTCTATTATTGTGAAGTTTTTATTAAAACGGGAAATTATCTATTTTAATTATCTATTCTACATTTTTTATATAAAAAATTACCATTATCAGAAAGTTGACACGTGTCAAATTCTTATAAGCTATATCTTTGACACGTGTCACAATCTAAGATGAGCAATGACAGATGTCAAAATCTAATGAGTTATCACTTCGACATGTGTTACACTCACGTTAAACGCGTTCAAGTTTATATAATAAGATTCTTAATTTGTTTTCCTTATTATTTGAAAATCTAATTTGTTAATATTCCCTTATTCCAAATTTAACGGATTTATTAATATTCCAAATCTAGATTATCATTCAATTTTAAAATTCTTATCTAGCCAATAATAATAAAATAAAAAAATTTATTTCTTTTAAACCAAATAAATGCGTAAAAATTCCCTTATTGTAATTTGAATTCAAATATAGATATATCCGAATTTAAATATATATATTGTAAACTAACACATCCAAAATTCATGATTTAATTTATTTTAAACTTACTTATATTTTAACGATATTATTTTTGGAATATTGATTTAAAATATTTTCTTATTTTAGAAAATTTCCATTAGTTTAAACTAATCACGGCATGTTCGTCTTTAATGATTTAATTTTAATTCCAAACAAAAATTTGAATTTAAACGATTTGTTTTTATATATATATACCACCAATTAATATTATATTAATTATAAGCTATATTTACATCATATTGCCATTACAAGAAAGAACAAATTATAATCTCTCATTAAGAGTAGTTTAGTCATTAATTATTTTGTTTATTGATTTTTTTTCTTCTTTCTAGATTATAATTTTTGTTTTAAATTGTTAATTTATTTTATTTTTTTTGAAAATTAGTTAAAAATAGTTTTTGTTGATTTAATTATACACTAATTAAATTAAATTAAATATTGATATAATTTTATAAAAATAAGAGATTCTATGTAGATTGCGATTTTTTGAAAATTTTTGAAGGAATAAATAAAATCGATTTAATTCTGTTTTTAGGTGCTAATTAAATTTACAATTATAACTTTAATAAGATATTAGCAAATGGTCTTAATTTTTTAAAAACAATCAAATATGTAAACATTAAATAATATTATTTAAATAATTTATTAAATTATAATGTTATTTAAGTAAAATTTTTAGTTTAGCATATGTATATCAATTTTATTTTTTAGTAAAATATGATAATATTTTTTCGATGAAATTATTTTTAGTATGTAAATTAAAAATAGTTTTTTTTTTGAAATTATAATTTAGTTAATAATAGTGAACATATTTATTTCTTTCTAGATTATAATTTTCGTTTAAATTAATTTATTTATTTTTCGTTTTTTGAAAAGCAGTTAAAAATAGATTTTGTGAAGATTTTTTTTATTTAATTAAACATACTAATTAACTTAATTTAAATTAAATGTTTTTTTAATTCTCCAAAAATAAGAGATTTTGATGTAGATTACTATTTTGTTTTTTGAAGATTTTAAGAAAATTTTTTAACCGATTTCATTCTATTTTTAGGTGCAAGCTAAATTTATAATTATAAGCTTAATAAAAAATTAGCAAATGGTCTTAATACCAATGACATAAAAAAATAAATATTAACATATGTTAAAGTTATTTTCTAATTTGTACTCCCCAAATAATAATATATATATTAAATATATTAATTCGATTTACAATGTTATATTACAATATTAATATTAGTTCTTCTTTCTTATCAACTAATAGATTTTTAGTAGATTTAAAAATGTTTTTTCTTAAGTGACTTAGTTTAGCATGGTGTACAATTTAATATAACATTGTAATTTAATTTTTAAATCTATTTAAATTGTAAAATTTGTTAATTAAAACAGAACAATATATAATTAAAATTCAAATAAAAAATTGGGAATAATATGTCGCAATATCTAATATCACTAATAGACATACTATCTTTCAACAGAAAATATATTCTATGAAATCAATCTTAGAATATCTTGAGTTAATATTTTCCAAAAACATCTGAATTAATATCATAGAATGTCGCAATCTTCCAAAACTTTACTTTTTTTTTTTGATAAATCAAAGAAAATATCCTTATTTTATATATAATTTTTCCAGTAGAAAATTTTCAATATCTTTTAAGTATGAAAAATTAGTTTTATATTTTTGATTACGAAATGTTTATGTGAATATTACAAAGATTCGATACTATAAAAATTGATATTGTTATTTCGTAAAGTTTTGAAAAAATTACAATTTTCTAATATCCTAATTTTATAATTTTTGGATATTTTTCTATCCGCGAAGAGTCCTCAGTCTCCATGGCCATCTTCCTACCTGATCCTGCTAACAAAAAATTTGATGAAATTGCAATGCTATAGCACAGGATATATCGTAGTTATATATAATTTTAAATCATAATTCAAACAATACTCGGCCTAAAAGGCAGACAATGACTATTCACTACAAATCTTTATATACAAAAAATTAGAAACAAAATCATAAGAAATTAATGCTTGTGGGTGTATGCGTCAGGCCAATTTTTTCTGTCAAATATGTTTTTCCTCATCCAAACATAAATGAGAGATCATCCATAGGAACCTCATCAAGCCCTGCTGTATCAATATCCTGAAGACCCTCGAACCAGTTTCCAAGATCTGCCTGCTCGTCTATATCCTCCAGATCATGGAACGCTAATTTGGAGAAATCGATGGGAGCTTCCTCATCAACTGCACCGTCTCCAGAGGTACCTCCTCGGTTCGAGGTGCCTCTGTTTGCTGGACCTGTTGGGTGAGTTGATGTTGTTGTCGATCTTGATTGGTTTTCGTTGTTGTTGTTCTTTTCTTTGGGTTTCGGTTTGTTCTTGTTCCTGAAACCATCTTCTCTCTCACTTCTCTTACCTTGAACCCCTCCTCCACTAAGAACCGCGCTGTCTATGCTCGTTGTGACTTTGGATGAAGCGCATCCGATAACATCATCTATCAATGCTTCTCTCCTCTTTGTACTAGACACTGCACCTACAAAACCCAAATAGCTCATTAGATTTTCCGACAAAAAGGTTTACAGTGTAACCACTGTCTAACTATTTCATCAAGCGACTTGACCTTTAGTATCTAATAAAATACATTTGAATGTGCTTTCGCATTTATCTGAGATAATCTTATCCATGTCATACATGCTATAGCAGAAGAAACTATTGAAAAATCATTACCGAATCAACATCTAAAGTTCAGTGCGTACCTGAACCCTTGGCCTCAGCCTGATGATTAGAAGGTTCATTGAGCGTGTTACTGGCTGTTCCAGAGCCACCATTTTCTGATGATTTTGCATCGTTGCTGGGAGAACTAAACAAGATGTCTTGAAGTGCGGGATCAGCAAAACAGCTAAGCCCAGTATCTTCGAACTTACGACACCTAGCAACTGTCCGCCTGATGAACGACAGCGCTACTTGTCTTGTGACCTTGTGGACTTTCGCTGCTTTACTACCACGGCATGCCTGTTTTCAGAGTAACATCAATAATTAAGAACCTATATATATATATATATATATATCTCATCCCACAATAATTCATCCAAATCAATGTTGGTTTCTTACCATTCTTTTCTTGTGCGCTGTTTCCACCAGCTGGTCCATAGCAAGATGCTCAATTTTCCTGCACGTAACCCTCAAATCTTAGCAAAAATAACTTTGTAACTTGAAAGATAATGAATCTGAAAAAGCCAAAGCCAACCTTTTCTCAACATCTTTCACCTTCTGGATGGTAATATTTAGCTTCTCCAGCTTTTTCTTCTTGTTTCGGATCTAGTATTGGTCAAAAATGGAATATGAGAAAGGTTACTATGTCAAAAACGAAATTTGAATGAGGATCTGACAAAAACTCTTCCTAGTAAAGAATGAGATATTTGTTTTGCGTTTACCTGCTGATAAATGCCTTCCTTCAACTCCATAACATCAGTGCTCATAGTTTCTTCAGCCAGATCAGGCTGTGATAAAAAAATTGGAAATAAGTGAACAAGAAGAGTAACACGTTTTTTTCTTTAGCTCAAGTTCTTGACAGATTAAATGACTGGAGACAAAACCTACCATTGCCTCAGGAAACACACCAATGCTCTGTAGTTCCAGAAGAACTCGCTCATCCAAAGACATATGTTGATACTGGGTGTCAGATACTGGGAAGTTGGGAATGTTCACTTCCCTAGCTTGCAATTGACCCAGACTATTTGAATATGTCTCATTGCCAAGTGCAGCGTCTGAATGTGAAAGATCATCATCCCCCATCCACTGTTCATTGCTATGGACAGATATAGACATGCTACCATTTCTGAAAGGGTTAGACACAACACTCCTCTCACTGGAAATTCTGTCAAACAAACAACTCTTAGGGGTCTGAAAATCCCCACTTGACTCTACTTCAAATTCCATTCTGTCTCTCTCTCTGAACTCGGTGTCAATATAGGTACATGAACCACAGTGAGAATCGTCACTAGCGTAATGAAGAGACAGATTCTTCCCTCCATTGAATTGTACAACTTCTTCTCCATCATCTTCCTCAATTAAGGAAGAAAGTACCCTCTTATATAACGGAGTACTCTCATTCAATTTTCTCATGTCCAATCTCTCAAATGGAAGACCAGATACACATGATGAGGTTGGATCTGAATAGTCAACAATTCCCTCACCAGGGCGATGTAGTGCTTTGGGCAATTTAACACCCTGAAAAAAGGATTCTCTTTCATTCATGCCACATTTGAATTATAAAAAGAGACTATAAAACTAGACATTGCTGCAGAAGTTTGCAACTTACCAAGATGTTATAACCATCTAAGATTGCCTCTGACAGAGATTCATCGAGTTCTTCAGCCAAATTCAGCTGTTTTTGGATAATTAAAAGTTAATAAGAGTTGGCATCCTAGAGAGAAGACAAATATGATATACTAAATATTATCGATTATTACCTGATCCTTCATGTTTTGCATGTCGTCTGCATTGACGGCAGCAAAGATGTGGTCCATCTTCTTCCAAAACTTACCAGAACAAGCAAGATCTACAAAAAGATATTTCTAGTTAGAAGGAAATTTGTGGCAATAAAACTCGAAAGACATGACATATGGAAGGATGAATACTTGCTGCCTTCCGTGCCGAATTGGCTGCTGCAAAAATATCTTCACGATCATCATCAGATTCACCTGAACAGCCAAAAATCCACTTGAATTCATGCTTAGGAACTGACACCATCAGAAGCACGAGGTGCTCTTTAGGGAATCATACAGGAAACATGCAGAGATTACATCCAACTACCAACACTATCCTCTTAGAAACTAAATACATCCCCTTGTACAAATGAAAAATAACTGAGCAAGAACTAATAGTTACCAAACCTCAAATATTCAGGGTAAGTCGCGTTCAGGATATAAGTAGAATATCCCAGAACATAGTTTGGTAATACCATCCGATAACCGTGAATATGGTAAAAGATTGGAACTCGAATTGCAGAAATAAAATAACTACCTGTAATATCTGAAGGAGTATTTGCATTTGAGGCAAGCCGAGTAGAAGGTTTACGATCTTTAACCTTTTTTGCAGGTGGACGCCCATATTTGCTGTCCAGAGAGAGAAAGAAGGTAGAACAATTGGTCTTGCGTTTTTAAGATTTATATACAATATAATATTTTGAAAGTAGAAGGGGTAAGGAAAAGAACTGAATTAGGTATAAATCACCTTCTATTCTTATCTGAAGCAATCTTGATGTTGTGAAGAGGCTTCTCTACCGGTAAATTCTCCGACTTAACCATGATAGGATGAAAGCCAGGAGTTGTCAACGATGAAACACTTTCGCTCTTTCCTTTCCATGCACCACCTCCTTTATGACTGGTTTGAATCTTATTCTTCCTTATCGGAAGTAATAGCGACCCTGATTTAGGAGTTGTGAACAAGTCACCACTTGCAAAAGCACGCTCTTTTGTTTTGTTGTCTCCAGCTCCTGAGTCCTCACTTTCAGATAACCCATATGGCGATGAAGCATTCCTCAACTCCCTTTTCATTTTTAAAGGGCTACTATCAACAACTGAGAGTGACGTGGTGGTTCCAGGGGATGCTCTAGGACTAAAATCAGATGTTGCAAAACCTTGAGCTGAGATCTTGCTTTCAGCATGCTTTATGACAGGCGAAACTACATTTGTTCTCCTTGTTCGAGAATTCTTATGCGGTCTTTGGCCAACCCATTGAGCCATTGCATGTGTAGATGAACCTGCTGGAAATGGAAGCTTTAGCTTATTCACATAAACATTACAGATACTGTATTTAGACAACACTAACCTTGTAATACACCGGATGGGGAATCAACTTTGGATGAAGAATCAACACCCATAACAGCTGCTGTTCTTGGAGCCCTAGAAACCTTTCCTTTCAATATTGCAGTAGAGCTGTTTGTGGGGCTACCATCCGATAAGTTTCTCCTGGATAAGCACAATTATGCATTTATCAGTCACGTAAACAATTTGCTATTATATTGAAGCAAAATCTAGAACAAAAAGCTTGAGGTATCTGCTCACTTATTGTTTCCTTTGGCTAGCCTCTGCTCAGCAAGTACTGAACGATCCCTTGCAATGGAAACAGTCTCCAACTCATTCCTGGATAATGCAACCATACCCGGACTGTCTGGCTCAAACGAAGCATCAAGTCTGTTTATCCCACTCACTCCGGGTGAAGATTTCGATCTGCAACAAATGGGCCACATTATGTTTTCTTTGAGAAGGAACGTTATGCGAGAGGGATCAATCTGGAAAACTATATAAATACAAATGCATGTTGCAAGAAAATTCCACAGCATCAAGCACAATAAAATCATTATGCTAAAGTAAGATATACCGAAACAAATTCAAGATGAAATCCAGTTTAAATGAGAAACTTGAAATCTCCGGCAGTAAGTTAGATAGCTCATGGACAATAGAAACATGTAGAATATCATAGCTCAATTAGAAAGCAGAGTAGGATCCCCACTAGAACATCATGAATCCTGCAACAACAACCAGTAAACAAACGCAACATTCTTCTCTTTTAGGTCCACTTATGGCCCTTGGACTATAAATAGGTAATAACATCCTCAAACAATGTTCAGTGTTATATGTCCGGATTCCTTTTAAGTTGTACTTAGCTAACCAACAGAGATAACTACCAGGTTTACTAATCTTATATCTTTAGTGCACACCTGAAATTCTGGGTGTCACAAGAACGCAACTTAGAGTCAGTTGTTGGCTTTGGCTGCATGACACGTTGATCAGGATTCATAATTCTGTTTCCTAGAGCAGCAACAGACCGTTTCCTTTTCATTCTTGTCTCCCATCCTTCACCACCAACAGGTAATCTGCGTATCTTCTCTTCTATTCGCACTGGTTCTCCAGAAACACTTGGAGGTGAATCAGAGCCCTTATCAATAACCTGCTGCCTAGCAAGGGCAGAAATTCTACCATCCCCCTGAAAAAAATAACAGGCGGACACCATTAAACAACAGTGACGTGGGAGAAATGCTTTTGGAACACACTAATTGAACAATCGAGCAAAATATCCAAATCTCCTGTCTTCTAGAAAGATGTCAAAACTTGCTAAACATGGAGTGGCGGATGAACAGAATGGAAAAATGCCAAGGAAAATTGACAATCAATTATAGAGTAATAAGCTCCCTATAGATCTAAAGTGAGGTTTAGATACAAACCCGCAAATCTGCGACGGTCGTACGAGCACGCTTGTTTAATCCAAGCATCTTTTTCCTTTCCTCGGATCTTTGAGCCATACTGTCTTGTGTTCTTGGAACCTGGTTTCTGACCTTATCAAAGTTTGCTGCGTCCATTCTCTCACCAGGTGGTATATCATTTCGCCGTCGTTTCTTTGAACTTAATGTCTCTGCGTATTTGTCCAACTTGAATATGGATTCACTTAATTTCTTTGCTAGATCCCTACAAGAAACCCAAGGTTTTAGTGAAGCTTAATAAAGAAAAAGAAATTAAGCAATAAGTCCTCGGTCTATAGATACGGTAATATACTTAAACTCCAAAGCCAAATTCTATCCACCTATGATTAGTCAATGGTCACAACAAATAAATGTTTACAAGGCATAATCACAGCGTAAAAGATCAGTCACAACTTATGAAAGAAAGCAAGAAAATACATACCCAGCCTCTCTGGAAGTATCTAGCACACTTTCTTTAAAGTGCTTGAGCTCCTCTGTTGCTACAGGTGGAGAAACTCTGGGATGGGACATGCCAAAAGAATTCTCTTCTGACGAGGTCCTACTAGGGACACCAAGAACCCTTCTAAGCTCTCCTGCACGTGTATTGCTTTGATTGCCTAATCTAATCGGTTCCAATTTTAAGACTTGAGACAAATTTGGGGTATCAGATGACAATCCTATGGTACACCTGCTCAAATTGTTACCAGAACCTAGCATTATGCCCTTGGTCTACTTGCTTCACAGTAAAAGCAACTCAAACCTGCAACCAGAAATTGAGATATTCGTCAATCCTCAAATACAGTAATATCACTAAACTATCTTAATGGTTTAAAGAAATCAAATTTGAATAAAAGTTAAACGCGAGCGATATAAGGGAATCGAATAGTAGCACTAAAGCTGTTAACTTTGAATCCAGCAAAAACAGGTTCCAAAGACCCAAAAAAATCCCAATTCTCAAGAATTGATGGAAAATTTCGAAAAAAACTCACCTTTGCATCTAAGCCCAAGCCATAAATCAGCACAATATAACAAGAAAACCCTAAAGATTCCTCAACGCCGCCGTCAAATTCAATTTCCCGACGAGAAATTGCAAAACCCTAGAATCACGGAGAAGAACCAAAAACACGGAATTTCAGCTATCGAGCTCCTCCGAGAATCCCAATTTCAGACAAAGACCAAAGCTTTGAAATATATCTCTCTCACCCGAAATTTTCAACGAGGTCAAGCTTTGTTGTTGTAGATCAGACGAGAGGGAAAAAGAAGAGAAATCCCTTTTACTCGCTCTTGGTTGGGCGAATTTGCTTATGTCCATTAACATTTATGTACATAGATTGATGACGTCATGATTCTCTCTCTCGTCTCAGTTACACACGGCTTTGACCATTGTGTCATTTTAGGTTCTACGTATACATTTTTATATGGTTTGTGATATTTTATCGATGTAGAATTGTAATTTCTTTTGTTTTTCGGAGATTCACTTCACTTTTTTTTGGGTACTTAAAACTATTTCATTAGTCAATAACTCTCGATGGAGTCGACGGAACATCCAAATCCACAATGTTTTGAACTTCATCATCCAAATCCGCAATGTTTTAAAGCCACAAGGGCAAACCTACATTTACATTACCCATTGTCAGGTCTATTCACTTCACTTTATTTAGACATGAGGTTTTATTGATAAGATAACAAAACGATCAAAAAGGTTTTGGCGGTTATAAAAAAGCGGTTAAAGAGAAAGTGGTTAAAAATAACGGAAAAATGTGGTTGAATTAAAATAAACAGTTAAATAATAGTTAGGATTGGTGATAAGCGGTCGAATAGTAAAAACATTATTGTAAGAAAATAACAATAAATAACTCAAAATTTAATTAAAATATTTTAAATTTCAATTTCATTTTTAAAACTCATTTAAGAGAATAAGATATATAAACAATTTTTTTTTTAAGAAAATATATTTTTGAGTATTCTATTTGAGGAAGATAAGGATTATATATTCTTAAGAATTTGACCCAAAATTAATGACTTTCAAGAGGTTTTTCATTTCAGTTACAACTTATAAAATGATAATCCATCAAATAAATCTCTTAAATAAGCTAAGTTTTTAATGGCATCTATTACAATTAGTGTAGGACGTTAAGATATCTTATGTAGAGATATAGATGATCATCAGTCGACAAGAAGCGCCTTTATAATGTCTACGCATTTCTCCTCCTCGGCTATTAGAAGATGTCCATAACCTAAGACCTCGTGGTACTTAATCCATGGAAGCTTTAGTGATATATATTGGTTAATTTCGTATGGAATGATTCTGTCTTCCATCGCTTGCCACACGTGGACCGATCCTTCGCCTTCCGCAAATGGATTTTCCAATTCAGTCGGGTCGAATTCCCATGTCGCAAATCCAGCTATCATGTCCCGGTGAAGACATTCGTGGTCTCCTTGTTGTCGGACCTTTTCCTGGGGTTGGAACCGATCATTAAACAAAATGTAGGGTCAAACTGTAAAAACTCTAAAGTCACATGACACTGGCTGACAGAAACCTATGGATCTAAACCTTATTTATTATTTCCAATTTGGCCAAAAGCTTCTAAGAAGTTTTATTATTAACCCCTGTATTTTAAGACAGAACCAGCCCATGCCCATCAATCTGTATAAATTTTCCAATATGGCCATGAACTTTTTATCTGTTTTAATTTGGTCCATGAACTATTTCCAAATGTACAGTTTGACCCATGAACGTATTCCAAATTTCAATTTGACCCATGTTACTTGAAACTAAGCCGGTCACGCCCAACCTCATTTCCGATTAGCTCTATCATTGTCATAAAATGAGTTTTAGCTTATTACCATGCCAGGGCTTGGATTCTCCATTTTCTTCTTTATGATGACCAAATCTTTATCGCTGCATAACGCATTGTTCCCCGTGATCATACTCGAAGACGGAAACAGTTTTTGGGTCAACCACCAATATAACAACCACGGAACATAATGAGCCACTCTAAACGTCCATTGGTCTTTCTTTGGCATTAGCTCCAACGCTTTACTCAATTTGTCTTGAGGCACTTTAGTCCACCAATAGTTCACAAATGGAACCACTAAGACTGCTCCAGCTAGTCTATGAACCCCACAAAAAAGGAACATTAAATTATGAGGCAGAAGAAAAGTGTAAAAAACGGGAACACAATTTGGAATATTTATTACCTGTGGGGAATATATTTGAGGCAACTGTAAACCGAGTAAGCACCAAGTGATATACCAAGAACGTAGAACTTTGGTCCGATCTTGAGTTTATCGGCGAGTTCTTGAATGTCGTATGCTTCACTCTTAACAGTGCGTGATGGGTGTGGATCACTTTCTCCATATCCTGCTCTATCGTAGAACAAAAAGTATATCCCAAGTTCCTCAATCAGATCCTGCATAAAAAGTAAAAAGAAACTAATTGCTCATTGCAATTAAGGTTGTGGTTGCTTCAAAAGTCAATTTTGCGTTTGCTTCTACATGTAAATGATTTTCTATTTTTAAAAAACTTTATTTATCTAAATAATAAAACGTTTTCAGTTCTTCATAAAACTTAAAACTCAAACAGCGTTTTGTTTATTTGCGTTTCGCGTTTACCATTAACATAATGTTTTTTTTTTCAAGTACCAAAGACAGTGAATTCTCATTTAGAAGAAAAAATATACCAAAAACCATATCCTTAATTACATCTAGCTAATAAATGCAAATAAAGTATCAAGATATCTAAAAATGGTGAAAATGGGCATGTGACATGTGCGAGAGTTAAGTGTACCTTAGGGATGGGATATTCAATGTCTTTGGAGCTATTGAAGCCATGAACGACGATGATCTTGTACTTAGCATTGGCTCTATCAACGCCTGATTCTCTATAGGCAAGATATCTTCCATCACTGAGATTGATTCTCGGAGAAGTAACCGGAGGACCGTGTGAAACGCCGCAGATTCGCGGCGGTGGAGGCTTCAATGATCGGTAAATGTAGCCAATAAGGCAAACGAGGATCGCAACCATCACCGAAAGCATCATTATTGTTATTAATTAACCTGAAACAATTTAAACATTCTGAATCACAAAACAATCTTAACTTGAATAAAACTGATTAAAATGAACAAGAAATCCAAATTTAGATCTGATAAGAAAGAAAGAGGTGAGGAGACCTGTTTTTTTTGTAAGAGTGAATAGGATTTGAGATGGAGAGATGCTTGTAGGCTGGTAAAACTAATGAACTCATATTTATACTAGAAAAAAAACCATATTTGGGAATATTTTACAAAGTACTATTGAAAATCCATGAAATTATCCGTTTATCACGGAACTAGTAAAAGAGAGAGATGAGTGAGAATGAGAAGAGACACAATCACCGTCAGATTGGAATCCACTTGTTGACAATAGGAGGATGGTAGAAGTAGCACGCATTATTGTGACGTTGACATGCGTAATTGCTGTCTTATAATCCCAATCTTTTTGACTATGACTCTTATATCCGTACTAGTATTATTGTTGCATTATCATCATGTGTTAAATCCATACAATGCATCTTGTTAACAAAAAGAAATTCTAAGTTATTTCTTTTCACATGAATCTTCATGTCTGGATTTTTTTTTTTGTTGAAATGATATTGTATGGAGTTTAATACATTTTACATGAAGTCGATACATATAATTCATAAAATAGTGAAAATGTTTGATATTAATCAGATTATAACATTTGTAAAAAAATCTTAAAATAAAATTAGTTAAATTTTTAATAGCTGTAAATACAAAACTAATAAAAGAATTTGTAATATATACTAAGACAACTATTTTAAAAGTTTCCAGCTTATAATTTGACCATTTAGGAATAATATATATTTTTTAAAAGAAATAATATCATATCTTAGTAAAAAAAATAAAATTAGATTAAAAGAGACGCAAAATATTATAGTATGTTCTTATTAAATGAAAAATCGATAATATCTAAAAATAATAGATGAAAAACTGGAAATTCAAAGATATAAGATTTACCAAGATTAGAATGAAAGTGGATGTTGTGTGTTGGTCTATCAAGTTGGCCGGATCCGCCCAGCATAGCCCGTTCCGTGGGAGATTTTGCCTAAATTTGACCGGTCCGCACCCTTTCCGCATAAGTATAAACATTAAATTCAAAACTTGCGACCGCCCCGCATAAGCCAACGGGCCCCGCGGGCAACCTGCAATTTTCAAAAATAAAATCCCGCTCCCTGAGAATCCTAAAAAATCTGCAAAATATGCAAAAACCCGCATAATCCGTAAACCGGTTTTAAAATTGTCCGGTTTAGTCCCTAAGGCGGGTACCCGCAAGTCCGCAGAGCCCGTCCGCATAACACGCAACAAAAACGAGCCCCATCCCGCAAGACCCGCTTTTTTTGCGGTTTTTAAATTTTTGATCCGCACCCGCCCCACAGCGGATTAATGGGGCGGGATCCGCAGGCTTTTCCCCAAATTGACAGGGCTAGTGTGTATATGGAAATTTTCTATGCGTCCAGTTGTATATTATTGTTAAGGGTGTTAAAAAGAGCCCAACTCTTCAGGGTTAGCCCAGTCCGTTTTAATTTAATTGAGCCCAGAAGTACAAAGACCGTTGAGAGCAAACCCTAATAATCATGGTTGTGAGCGCGAAAGACTCGACGGTTCCTAAGATTGAAGACTTCAAGGAGCTGCACAATCTCGTCACACATCATATAGAGTCGTTCGATTACATGACATAGAAGGGGCTCGATGTTATGTTCAATCGAATCAAACCCGTTACGGTCTACTATTCAGACTCCAAGAACGAGTTGAGCAATATCCTTTTTTTATGTACTGTTTATGCATAATATGGTGTTAGTATCTTGCTTAGAAACCTTATGCTTGTAATGCTGAATTTTGTGTTCTGTCTTATTCCTTAACAAGTTAACTTAAGATTATCCAACAACAATAGACTCATAGCCACAAGTCAGCTTCTCCCCAACAATCTTCGAACGGCTATAACAACGGCCACAATAAGCCAACGAATTCATCTAAAACCGTAGATAGACCGAACCACATCTACATTTACGGCCACGATCAAAGGATTAGAAAAGCTTTCAAAAGATTCTAAAATCTTTCTCACTAGATGATAAATACATATGTATTATAACTATGTTAGAAAACGTTTTTGAATAAATAATGGCCATGAATGGGTTTTATGTAAAACAAATGGATATCCTTTTAATACATAAACCAATAATATACATTGATATATTAAAGAAAATAAAGAAATTACAATAGTTAGTGATAACACTCATATTTACATGTTTTTATGCATTCTTATAGGATAGTTTCATACGATATAACTAGCATTTAGGATTAGTTTTGGTGCATTTGCATAAGCTTATGTGTTTATAGGCACTTGGGATAAAACCTATGGATTTGGAGTGTTTTTGAGTCCTAAGAAGCTACAGAGACTCTGGAGCTACTTGCTAGGGCCAAAGGCATCATGAAGAAACATCTCAAGAGCCTCACAAAGGAAGCAACGGCCCTAGCATCGACCAAAAGTGGTCGATGCTCTCCCTGGACAGAGCCATCGACATGCAGCATCGACCCAAAGCGGTCGATGCTCTTCCTCGGACCCGAACTTGAAGCCGAGGATGAAGACCATCGACGCAAGCATCAACCACGAGTGGTCGATGCTATCCTTGGAGCCAGAACATCGACTCAGAGCATCGACCTTAGTTGGTTGATGCTGACGTTTCAAACCGAAAAAGGAAAGTTTCTGACTTGGCGATTCATGAGTGGACAACTTCATTTTGGTCCAGCACTCTCCAGAGACCTAAAGGCACGACTTAGCCTCCTCCTAAAGCCCTAATACTATATAAACACATGTTCTCTCATTGTAAATCCCTCCCCCCTCTCTTGGCCCCTTCTTGGCCACTTTTGAGAGCCACCACTTATGTTTTTATGAAAGTTCTTTAGTCCTTCTTCTTGTTCTTACTATTCTATTTTAATTATTGCTTTTGTTTATTGTTTATCATGTCTTCCTACTCATATCCTACCGTCACCCTCGGAGGTATGAGTGAGTAGATCCTTTAGATCTCTGGTGTAGAAATCGATGATGGGATTTATGTTATAAGATTTCATATGTTTGCTGTTCTTGACCGATCTACCTACTCTAATATTCATTCTTAATGCTAAATTATGTCCTATGGGATGTGCTTAAGGTTATAACCGAACTAGTAGGAGAGGTTATACGAATAGATCCCTTAGCACCATGAGAGTGGGTTAAAACTTCAGATCTGAATATTAGAGAGTATTAGCTATGGTCGAGTTTGTTTGGTAGAGTTAATCATTGATCTAGCCTTAGCTAAGTTAGATTAAAACCTTATAAACGCTTCACCACGAGAGTAGGTTGTGTTTCGGAAATAGATTTATCAATCACTTCGTATTACTGAAAACACAAGGCCGTTTGATTGACAATCCGATAAAAGTTTAAGAATACTTAGTAATCGATGATGGGATTGTGCGCTATGCGTGAAAGTCGCCACGAGAGTGGGTCGGACACAGTGACTAGCATACCACGAGAGTGGACTAGTCTATAATCGATATCCCTATATTGACAAATACAAACTTAATTGGTAAAAAACATAAATCTTAAATATAAACTCCTTGAAATCATTCTCATACACCCTAGAGATTAATTGATAATTTATTATTTAAGTTATTTAAATTAAGTTATTTTATATTTATGTTATTTAATTTACGCCATTTATTTTCTGTTATTTATTTGATGCACTTTAATTTACGCAATTCACTTTATGCAATTTACTTTCTGTTATTTACTTTATGCAATTTATTTTCAGTAATTTAATTATTGCTTATTTATTTTATGCATTTTAGATAATAGAATTAAAACCCCAAACCTTTATAATTTGCCTAGATTAGATTCATTCCTACAATCTCTGTGTAGTTATTCTCAGTCTCTGTGGATCGATCCCATTTGTACTACAATTGCATTGACTGTGCACTTGCGGTCACATCGGATTAAACTCTCGAGACTATCTTATAAGTAGCGCTCGGGTAAAACCTGGTGAGGAGAGATAGAAATAACCTCCTTATCAGTGAGTAGAACACTAAAAGAAGAAATTTAATGTTTTCGTAATGAGCTTTGGTACTGGCAAAAGATCATCTCATTTAGTGACAAATTAGGTGATTCCCGCGTTATACGCGAGATAAGATATTTATAATATTTTTAAAAAATTAATAAATTAAATAAACATTAATTATTTAGTTAAAACAATATCTTTTTAAAATCAAATTTAGGAAAAAATAAAATCAGCTATAATTTTATAGAATATTTACTTGTTCGATTTTTCATAAATAAATAAAGCTAATTTAGGTCAGATTTTAATTTTCAAAATAAAGACAGTATATATATAATTGATTTAATGGCATATTATGTAATTAATATAGTAATTAATGTCCTATAAAATATATTCCATGAGAATCACTCTGACGACGACACGTTAGCACACTACACGAATAATCGCATATAGGGACTATAAATAGCGACCGTATCAGGAGTCGCAAGAATTAACGACGTTATTTTAACAATATGCCAACGTGTCAGTAACTACAAAGTTTTAGTATGTATTAAGTCTTAAATACGTGGGACAATAGCAAAGTCGCAGAAAAGAGTCAAATATGCTACTAATCTTCGATGAATAAGACACGTATATACGTCGGTTAGTTGACGTCGTTAAATAGATGTTATAAAATAATGAAGTCGCAATGAAGCGGCAAACTTAATATTTTGACGCGACACCAAATAGATATATGTAATACGTGTCATTGTAGTCGCTAAACGTCACAATAAATAAAAGTAATTTTTTAATAAAGTATAAATGTTATGGTAAGTTATATTACTTGTTTGGTGGTTTATCAGTTGTTACGTAGGAGTTGTCAGACATATTTCATATGTTATGATGGTTGTATAAGACGTCTAATAATTCAAGGACAAAAGTTTGCTGCAATAATTACATTAATATGGTTGCCAAAACTAAGAATCTTTTATTTTTATGTTTCAAAAATCTTTGAATCGTACGTTTTGTATCGTAGTATAGCTATAATTGACTAGCTATGATGACCCGTTTGAAAGTGATGTATGGTTGTAAGATGCATAAATATTTTCAGACTTTCGAAAGATTTGGTATATGTGGGTCCCTATTTTGTCTAGTGTTATGATATTTCCTGCCCTCCACGTCGTCTTTGCCTTCGTTTGCACTACTATATTACTAATATATGTCGTCGACATTCATCGGGAAGATAGCAATAAAAGGCGAGGGAGCAGAAAAAATTCATATCTTTGTCCAACAAGCATTAAAAAAAGAAAAATATGGCTTGGTTTTCTGGTTCAGAAAATGGAAGAGGATGGATGTACAAGCGCGTGGATGGAAGAAGTGATGGATTGTCTGACGAGTTTATATCTGGAGTGGAACAGTTCGTGACTTTTGCTAGCAATCAAGACTTGGCACGGAGCAGTATTGGTAAGTTCTATTGCCCGTGTTCACGGTGTAAGAATAACAAATTCCTCCATGGTAGTAAAATATGGAATTATCTATTAGGACATGGGTTTATGCCAAATTATTATGTTTGGTATAATCACGGGGAAGAGGTTATTGTTGATTTAAAGGGAGGTCATAACATTGGTTCCACTAGTACTAGGAATTTTCCTGTTGGAAGCGAAATGGATGCTGGGGAACGAAATAATGAAGATTGTTTTGTTTCCATGGTGAATGATGCTTTTGCGTAGAACCACAGAATAACCGACAATGTAGGCGATATGGGAAATGATATAGTAGAAGAACCAAATTCCGCGGCTCAAAATTTTTACAGGATGCTAGACGCTGCGAAGAAGCCATTGTATGAAGGTTGTCGAGATGGTCAGTCTCAATTATCATTGGCAGCTCGTTTCATGAACAATAAGTCCGATTTCAACATGTCGGAAACATGTGTCGATTTGTGGGCCCAGTTGTTTACTGAGTATTTGCCGGAAGGCAATGAAGCGACATGAAGTTTTTATGAGACAGAGAGGTTGATGAGAAATTTTGGCCTTCCATTTTATACAATTGACGTATGTCAAAACAATTGTATGCTTTTCTGGCGGGAAGATGAGAAATGGGAACAATGCAAGTTCTATGATGCTCCAAGATTTCAAAATTCGTTAAGCGCCACAAAAATACCTCATTGTAAAATGTGGTATATGCCAGTTGCTGATAGGCTGAAAAGATTGTATCAAAGCGAGAAAACAGCATTTGCAATGACGTGGCATGCTGAGCACCAGTTCGCAGATGGGGAGATGTGTCACCCGTCCGATGGTTCTGAGTGGAAGCGTTTTAATTGTTTACATCAGAGCTTTAGTGAGGAATCGCGTGGTCTATCTAGGTTTGTGCACAGATGGCTTCAATCCATTTGGTATGTCACGACATCATTCACTTTGGCCAGTGATCTTAACACCCTATAACTTACCGCCGGAAATGTGCATGAAGAAGGAGTTTATGTTCCTAACGATATTGAATTCTGGGCCTAACCATCCAAGATCAAGCCTAGATGTATATTTAAAACCACTTATAGAGGAGTTGAAGGAGCTGTGGTTTTCCGGGATTGAAGCATATGATGTGTCAAGAAAACAAAATTTTAATTTAAGAGCCGTTTTGCTTTGGACCATCAGTGATTTCCCTGCATATGGAATGTTGTCAGGGTGGACGACACATGGTAGATTAGCATGTCCACCATGTATGGATGATACATTTGCATTTTGGTTGCCAAATGGGAGGAAATCATCTTAGTTTGATTGCCACAGAAGGCACCTGCCTCCTTCTCATCCACTACGAAAAAACAAGAGGATTTTTTTGAAGGAAAAGCATGCAGTTAACGTTGCTTGTCCGACATTCCATACTGGTGCAGATATTTACGAGGGCTTAAAGAGTGTTAATCCTCCGAAAACAAGTGTGTGTGGTAATGGTCATGATTTGAAGAAACCAGGGTACGGACAATGACATAACTAGCACAAAGAAAGCATATTTTGGGAGTTGCCATACTGGAAAGATCTTAACCTGCGGCATAATTTGGATGTTATGCATATTGAGAAGAATTTTTTCGATAATGTTATGAATACCCTTCTGCACGTGAAATATAGATCAAAGGACAACGTTAAGTCTCGTTTAGATCTTGCGACGTTTTGTAATAGGGCGCAGTTGCATATAGATTCTCGGGGTAGAGCTCCATTTCCAGTTTTTCGACTCGCAACAGCCGCTAAGGAAAATCTCTTATTATGTGTTAAGCATAATGTCAAATTTCCAGATGGTTACGCTGCGGTGTTGGGAAATTGTGTTGATTTAGCTGGTTTTAAATTATCTGGTATGAAAAGTCATGACTGTCACGTATTCATGGAGCAACTATTCCCCTTTATATTTTTTGAGATCCTGCCGCGCGATGTCCACCTCGCAATTTCAGGTATTATTCCGTTCCGAGAATTTTAAATTATATTATTTGTTTAATGTGGTTGGTGTATTATAGTATTCTCTGTTGATAACACAGGAATAGGTATATTTTTTAGAGATCTTTGTTCACGATCTTTACAAATACACCGGGTCAAAATGATGGAAGAAAACATTGCGTTAATTCTATGTAATTTGGAGAAAATATTTCTGCCTTCATTTTTTGATGTCATGGAGCATCTGCCAATACATTTACCCAAAGAACCAGAATTAGGCGGTCCTGTCCAATACAGGTGGATGTATCCGTTCGAGAGATATTTTAAAAATTTGAAAAACAAGGCGAAAAACAAAAGATATGCAGCAGCATCGATAGTTCAGGCCTATATTAATGATGAAATATCTCATTTCTCAGAGCATTATTTTCCGTCAACTATAAGCACTAAACGAAGGTACGTAACTATATATGGTCATATATTTTTAGTGAATTCTACCGGTAACATTTTATTTAATATAGAAATATATATATATATATGTATAAGATTTTTTCATTTTGCTCCAGGTCGACCAGATTCGAAGAACCTCAAGTTCGTACGTATAATATATCAGGTGTGCCTGATATATTCACTCATGCGGGAAGGGATAGTGGGAAAGCAAAAACTAAATGGTTGACAGATCATGAATACATGAGTGCACATGCTTATGTATTACGAAATTGTGAATATTTTCACCCATATGAAAGGTAATGTCATGTTTAGAATCTTTATGTCTACATCTCCCTACAAATTGCATGTGGCTTTTTTTTTTACTCCTTTTCTTTAATCGATCAGTTTATTCGAAAATCAAATACGTTCAGACTATCCAGCTTTGTCAAACAGTGAAGTGTGGGCAAAAAAGGATGCAGAGTTTCCCAAATGGATAAAAAATTATGTAAGTAACTATAAATATATTCAACTAATATCGGAGGACACAAGAATAGACCCGAATATTTATAATACAATTAATAAATTTTCTAAAAGACAATCTAATATATATATTGTATATTTATAGGTATTTTCTGGAAATATATATGGAAACACTCAATTTCCTCAATGGGTACAAGAGGTCGTTGCAGGACCCGTTAACAAGGCTACTATATGGCCAATCTATTTTACAAGAGGATATATATTTCACACTCTTCGCCTAGGTCAGCGGAGAGCAACGTTTAACTACGGTGTTTTGTTAGAGGACAAAATTATTCAAATGCGGCCGATGAAGACGATTTCTATGGAAAACTAAATGAAATTATGCAGTTTGAGTATCCCGGATTAATTAACATCAAGATTACGTTGTTTAGATGTGAATGGTTTGATCCAACTTTAGGGAAAGGGACTCGCAAAAGGAACGGAGGCATAGTTGACGTTCTTGCAACGGGTAAATACTGTAACGACGAACCATTTATTCTCGGTAAAACGCATATTTAGATATTTTATCCTCCTTATTATATTTCTTTACAAATTGTAGGGAACAAATAATTGGTTCTAATTCTATATATATATATATGTATATATTTCAGCTTCACAAGCTGATCAAGTGTGTTTCATACCATATCCTTCTATCCGGCATCAAAGACATGAGTGGCTTCATGTTGTGAAGGTTAACCCGAGACCAAACTGGCAACTTAAAAGAGATTGATGATGCGCTTTTGCAACAACAAAATGATGATGCCGTTGAACTAACTGAAATTGAGGACATTGTTATTGAAAATCTTGTGGAAGGCAACATAGGCACATATGACGTAGATTTGGAAGCCTATGATGTCGAAGGGGATGACGAGTTTCAAGTAAATATGTCGTCATCTGATGATGATGATGATGATGATGATGAAGATGATGAAGATGATGACACAGATGGCGATGGCGATGGCGAAGGTTTATAAATTAAATAATTGCAATTATATCCTAAATAAATCCGTGATTGCATAAAAATGATTTTCATATATATATATATATATATATGTTGTGAACTATTCGTAATATAATATAACTAAAATTATTATGTTTCAACGCTTTCGAGAATTGTGTCTTACCTATAATAATCAGGCCTATTTTCAGCACCTAATTTAACCGTGTCCACTTACATAGAGATATATCTTCCATAGATGTAGGAGTAATATGTTTAATTATATTACTACTCTGTGCATCTTCTATATGAGTTTAGTGGAAGTTATCTATTTTCGTCCCTTAATTGACAAAGGATTCTTCTAAGTTTATTGACGCACTAGTGGTAACAAATTCCACAGAAAGACCCTTATTGTTTATGCAATTATTTATTATTAAATGTAATAATTCCGGTCTTAGATCAAACATAATACGATAACTACTACATGACGTAAAAGACGATATTTTCACTACTTTATTAAATTATAATTATTACGTCGCCGATTTCTTCTACGCCTTTGGGGGGACTTTAGAGAACCGACGGAGTCAAACTTCCGAGTCTGGCACATATGAACAAAGCATATCCTCGGAACCTTCAACATATCCTTCCGTAATATCCTCTGCGACCGTGTGGTTCATGCCATCATTATCATCTTCGTCCACAACACGAGTCATACTACTCTGTAAATCTGACCAACGAACCGGTTTGGGATACAGCCAGGCTAGATTTTGTTTTGCAAAATGTTTGTGTATTATACAATCTACTAAATACGTTCGATCAGGCTTCTCTCCCCCTTCTGGATCACTTGATCCGGCCCCTTCCTCAGTGTTGGTGGATGCATCACGTTGTAACGGCTGAGCAGGTTTTTCTACTTCACGGAACAACCTTCTTTTCACGGGTGCTCTATTAGTCGACGTAGGTGAATGCCCTTGATTTGGTAAATGCAATGGGCTTTCGAATGGGTGTTTAGACATTGTAGGAAGTAAGCAAATATAATGATCTTCTGCTGGTGTACAACGTGGTGTGTAAGGGACGGTGTCATATATATATAAAGCGTTGAAGGAGATATTAGAGTAGCCTTGCAGTAGTTTCTAAATGAACATAATACACATACAAGAAAAATTGCGAATACTACCAAATCCCTGTCAGCCAATGAGTCAAAAAGGTGAATCATCACTCGGTATAAATCCAGTCTGAATAGATAACTTCTCTATTACACGGCTTCCTTTATAATTAATATGAAAAATTGGATAAACATAAAGCCTTTGCAAAACAGAGTATTGAAATTAAGATGTGAAAAAGAAAGGCATTATATTACATTTTGTTAAGGTAATAACGATGCATTCAGAGTTTCAGACATAGTAATAACGGGGACATCACAACTTATTGTTAAAAACTTATAATAATGCAGACTTTAATTAGGAACAAAAAAATTTCGGGTGAAATAATTTTCCCTCCATTCTCAGTTTCGGGTGAATTAATTCCCCCAAACGTGTAAAAATATTTTTTTTAATTTTTCCCCCTTTTTTTTTTAATTTTAATCGATGTAATAAGTTAGGGAAATGAGTCAAAATTAACATTACCCTAATTATAACTTCCCTCAGAAGCTTTCGTTTTTCACATCAAACTCCATCGACCCCAAATCATCTCAGCTGCACAAATTCCGTCTTCATCTCCCTAATTACCTGTTTATATTTACCCTTTTGCTCCCAAAACCCATCTGTAAGATTAATCTTCCATTATTGTCCTATTTATCTCGCTTGCTCTTTCCCGCCTTAACTATCTTCTGTTCCCCACATCTACTAATGGATTCACAAGCAAAACTTAAACCTGTTATACTCCATCGGGTATTCTACCGACGCTCGCCTCCCAAATCGTTAGTCTCCTCACTACATCCCTACTCCTCTGATAAACAAGTTTGTCTCATCTATGACTTACATTATCCTTTGCGTAGTTTTGTTCACTTGGTACTATGGATATCAATCATGCGTTTCTAATGTTAGGGTGTATTTTTATTAAAAACCCGATGTTTATATTTCACTATCTATATCGTTTGATAATGGTGGAACTAAGCTATTTCACGGTCATTGCAAATTTCCGGGTTTTACTTGAATATACATCCGTTTTCTTATACTTTAAAATAAGTAAGCTCAACGATGTTAACTTAGTTATATATTTGTTAACTGATTTCCAACAAAGACCACATTTAAGTTGTCTCGGCTGATGATGGTCCACTAAATTTAAACATAGTTCCTCTCTGTTACCATTTTTACAAATTCACTTCTGTAACCCTACTAACTTCAAATTATCGTATTACTGTTTTCATTTACAGAAATCCTTAATAACTCAAACGCTTAATGGTTGTTAGTAAAACCAAACATAGTTTCCCCTGTCAGCTAATGATAGAACTGATAGTTTCATATATTTTGTGTTCCATATTTTTGGTGCTTCATCTATAATTTCAATGAAGTCTTAACTTTCTCATCTACGAAGCTCATTGTTAAAAAAATGTTTCATATGCAACTTGAATATTAGCTTTACAGTTGCATATCAAATGTGTAGTTTATTTTGCTACATAGTAACCAGACTTCTACTATATGTGTTTTTTTCCCTTTTCCATTTCTGAAACTATTAAGTAGTTATAACGCATGTAATTATGGTTTTGTATATAATGACAATTTCTATAGGACTGATATATAATTATGTACATCCTATTTGGGATAAAAGACTAAATTTGAACAGACATACTTCTTGATCATGATAGATCATCACATTTTCTTACCCTTTTTAACATAGTATATTGCCATGTGTAACTTATATATCTGCTCAACCTTGTGTTTCTTGCATTTCATGTATTCAGTATGTCCGGCGTTGGAAGAAGTGTCGCAGGACGTGGTCGCGGCCAAGGACGAGGCCCTGGACTAGGCCGTGGTGTAGCATCTACTTCTATGTCATCGCCTGCTGGATGCGGAAAGAACGGCACATGCTACGACGAAGTCTACTTTGACTGATGTTGTAGACTGGATCAAAAATCGTGATCCTCAATTTCATCATTCTCAACACTCCCAATCTCAGTCAGCACTTGATCATACTTCACCGCTTCAAGGATCACTCCGCTAACCGGCTCTTTCATCCTCCCCAACAACTTTTGTCCTCTTTCGTGGAGTTAACTTAATATGATCTTGTTCCTTTTTTAGTTTTTTTTGCAGATCATATGGACGTTGTTTGGAATTTCCTGCTCCCTAATTATTGTTGTAACTTTTGAATTTCGGAATATTAAATCAAGTATTATATATATAACATTACGGAAAAAAACATATTGTTGTACCCGCGTTAATTAGTATTCCCTAAACTTCTTTATAACTACCATGTAGCTGCTTCACATATTCGTCACATAATCGTCGCAATCCAACCGCATCCACTTTGCGACGCGAATAGTTGATACCACACTTCAAGTCACACCACCGTCGTACATATTTGTGACGTCTTTACTACACCGTCACGACTCATTCACTTCGTGGCGTAATAGTCGCACTCCCTCCTCCTCCACTTTGCGACGCCAATGTTTGCCACAACAAATATAGTTCCATCGGAGTCGCATCTATTTGTGACGTTTAAACAACACCAAACCGACTCCACGGAGTCGTCGCACATTTGTTGCCCATTTATTACAACGTTGTTGCGACTAGCTTATTTGCGTCTACTAAACACGTCTTATATACGTCGTACATTGGGCTACCTGACTGCTACCAATGTCCCACATGTTTCAACCGTCTTAACGTAGTCGCAAAGCTTTACGACCAATTTGATACGCCGGCGTTGTGTCCGTTTGCAGTAGCAATGTAGTAACAATTACTATTGTATCAACGCCGTCCCACTTTTGCGACGTGATATTCTTGTCACACATCGGTGGCTTAATCGAATCTGTTTTGCGACTCGAGCTCAAGAGCGACGAGCGATGTGGGACCACAGTTACGAGTCGCAGTTCAGTCCCAAATTGTCTTTTGCTACTCATGCACTACTAATACGTTAGTCACTCTTACATCTTTTTCGTGTAGTGGCATGACAATTGTAATATTCCACGTAAACATAAAATTATTTTGTTAAAATGATTCTCAATTAATATATTGGGAATATAAGACTAACAAAACAACTTTAATTGCTGAAGAAAACCCTTTAATGCATTGCTGACAGAAGCCATTTATTAGTAACAAATTGCAAATTTAGCGTTGGCGGAAGGCCTTGTCTAAGGAAGGTTCATTAGTGCTGTGACTTGCTGCTATTGAAGAAGGTGGTCTCGGTGGCTAATTTCGAATTATTATATCTATCACCTTACACTCTTACGAGTTGAAAATCAAATGCATCATTTTTAGAAAAATACAATCAGAATCAGTCAATCCGATGATCGAATCATAAATTATGATGTTTTGATAATTTTGACCAACTGAATGTTTAAAATCTACATCACCAGTTGGATAAGGTGATTTTGATGGAGACCTTGTAATCATCATATCATCCTACACTCTAAGAAGTTGGAAGCCAAAGAAAGAAACTTTCAAATACAACCGGAATCAGTACATCATATGGTCGAATAATAAATTATTATGTTTTTGACACATTAAAGCCTAGGTACTTGAGTTTACGTTGATGAACATCTAGATCATAGAAATCTCACATACACAACATTGATGCCCATCGATATACCCTTACAGAGATCTAAGGTGACACAAAATCTCAAATAATGCACGTCAGCGTCATTATAGGACATGTAAGATCTTAGTTTTGAACACATTCATTATGTCCAAGATCTTAGACTGACATGCATATAGTGTGAGCCACTGTAAAGTACAACAACTAGTCTTATTGCATATAAATGGTTTGGATGCGTATACGATATATCATTATGTTTACTGCTTTTATATTTTAGGATAGCTATGAATCGGCATTAGAATCATGTTAGCATTTGGACTACAACATAATTTTGGAATTGTGATATACTAACTTTGGATCATATTCATATGGTATGATTATTGTATAAAATATGCTAATCTTTTCTATATCCTCTCGTTGTTTCTGATGGGAGGGGGATCCAACGTTGAATATGAGATTATGTCTTATATAAGAATGAACATCAAGTGACCACAAAGTTAACCTCTCACACACTAACACACGCCTCACGCGAAATAAATTACTGTGTATCCATATTCTCACTTTTCTATATTGTTCTTACTTTCTATTTTTTCTTGTATTTTTTTTTCTAAATGTTTTTATATTAAAGCACAACTCAAAAAAAAAAGAATTGTTTAGCTGTCGTAACTAGAGATAGTTAAACCTTTTGTTTTGTTCATAGAGATGAAAATGATGTAACCTTTTCTTTGCCAACTCATTGATAAATTGAAATTTGGAGTTAACTAACCAATCAAGAACAAGGCCTCTTACATACATAAGAAAAACTAAAATTTATAATAATGTCATTTTGAATAGGTTTGAACAATCTGTATCAAGCAAAAAGCACAATCCAGATGGAGATCCAAAATGTATTAAACTTTCTAATTTTGTGTGAACTGCTGTGATACTCCGAAACCCCGAAGAAGTTCATGCATATGCTCTAGTCTCCTTAGGTTCAAGACTAGCACATCAACATATATCTTTGTGAAGAAAAAAATATCACCCGGTTTCAACCAAGGATCGAACCCGGAGACTAAGATAATCCTCCTCCCTAAGGTGACCTTGGTAAACGCAAGAGCATTGGCTTCCCCTCTCCTCTTTCACATAAAATATTTTGTTTGGTTCAAGAAAGATTCTTCGGTTTTGTTTCAAGTTAATTGACCGGTACGGTTGGTTAGGGTTGAAACAACGATACTCGATTGGAAATTAGTTCCGCCTTTTTAAGTTTTTTTTTTTCTTTTTCTTTTTGGGGGTAAATTTCCGGTTTTAAGTATTGGATAAGAAATTAAAACTGAATTGAATATCAACCAAAATTAACCGAAGTCATTGCTAACTTAAAGAAGGATCCCCATAGAGACAATGACATGACACACATATAAAAAGATCGACGATGGCAACATGCAGAGACAATAAAGAGATCAAAACAAAGAAATAACTTGAGACCAAAACCACCTGTCCACATAAAGAGACCTATTTTGACACGTGGCGAACCCCTACATGCTTGAGAACACTTGTTTGTCTTCGGAGAAGACAGAGTAGCATTCTCATTGCACCGTTAATACAAAGGACATTTCATCTTTCTATATTATCTTTTTGCAATCTGAAGGAAAACAAAACCCCCCAAAAAGAGGGATTCTCTGAAAACACTCAAAAACAAAACTTAAAAGTCTTCTGATCTTTGGTTTACTTTAAAGTCAGACAGTTCAAAGATTCAGCTCGATGAAGGTACACGAGACAAGATCTCACGCTCACATGTCTGGGGACGAACAGAAGGTAAGTTTCTACATCAACTGATCATTTTTTTTTTGTGTTAATGTGTTTTTAATTTTGATTTGTTTCTTCTATTATTTTCTTCAGAAGGGAAATTTGCGGAAGCATAAAGCAGAAGGGAAGCTTCCAGAAGGTGAACAGTCTCAGAAGAAGGCAAAGCCGGAAAACGATAACGGCCGTTCTGTCAACGGCGCCGGAGATGCTGCTTCAGAGTACAATGAGTTTTGCAAAGCAGTTGAGGAGAATCTGTCCGTTGATCAGATTAAAGAAGTTCTTGAAATCAACGATCAAGATTGTTCTGCTCCAGAAGAGACCTTGCTAGCTCAATGGTTAGTCTCATAGATCGTTTGAACAACTTCTTTACTTGTGAAGATTTTCATAATTTTAAGTTCCTTTTTTGTCTTTGAGCAGTCAAGATTTGCTGTTCTATGGGGCGTTAGCTAAATGTCCTTTATGCGGTGGAAATTTGATTTGTGACAATGAAAAGAGATTCATCTGTGGAGGTGAGATTAGTGAGTGGTGCAGTTGCGTGTTCAGCACGAAAAATCCTCCTAGAAAAGAGGAGCCAATTAAAATCCCTGATTCCGTCATGAAATCTGCCATATCTGACGTAAGTGTTCCGAAATTAAGAATCAAATCAATCATGTTTTGTTTCTGTTTTTCGATTTTCTTGAGTTGTGTCATTTTCTTCTGCTTTGATGTAGTTGATCAAGAAACACCAGGACCCGAAAAGTCGACCTAAAAGAGAGTTAAGCTCTGCTGATAAACCCTTCGCGGGAATGATGATCTCCCTCATGGGACGTCTCACGAGAACACATGTAACGTTGCCTGATTATGTTGGTAGGGATCTTGGTTGTGATTTTTTTACTTTACACGCTTAAGATTGGTTTTCCTCTCTATTGTTGTTGCAGCAATATTGGAAGAAAAAGATTGAGAGAAATGGTGGAAAAGTCTCCAATACTGTTCAAGGGGTATCATGTTTGGTGGTTTCGCCGGCTGAAAGAGAACGAGGTGGTACTTCAAAGATGGTGGAGGCAATGTAAGGGTTTAGGGTTTGTACTAGATTTTGTTTGTTTTCGCTTTTACAAATCGTTAATTCGGTGTTGTTTCTTGTGCCTCAAGGGAACAAGGTCTCCCGGTTGTGAGTGAAGCATGGTTGATCGATAGCGTGGAGAAGCATGAAGCTCAGCCACTTGAATCTTATGACGTGGTCAGCGATCTTTCAGTGGAAGGGAAAGGAATCCCATGGGATAAGCAAGATCCCAGTGAGGAGGCAATCGAATCCTTATCGGCTGAGGTATAGATTAGCCCATCTAGGTAATGCTAATTTCAAATGGGATAACTTAAAGAATTTGATATGGGTTTGATTTTTTCAGCTCAAAATGTATGGGAAAAGAGGAGTCTACATGGACACGAAACTTCAGGAGAGAGGAGGAAAGATTTTCGAGAAAGATGGACTCTTGTATAACTGCGCCTTCTCAATATGCGATTTGGGAAAAGGGCGTAATGAGTATGATAGCCGACAAAACATTAAGATGTCTGATTTTTTAGGCTGGAAGGAGTTTTTTGATATCTGCTAGTGTTTGCAGGTATTGTATTATGCAGCTGATCACGGTGCCCGAGAGTAACCTGAATATGTACTTCAAGAGAGGGAAAGTAGGAGATGACCCTAATGCAGAAGAGAGGCTCGAGGAGTGGGAAGACGAAGATGCTGCGATCAAAGAGTTTGCGAGACTCTTTGAGGAGATAACAGGGAATGAATTCGAGCCTTGGGAACTTGAGAAGAAGATTCAGAAAAAGCCTCATAAGTTTTTCCCAATTGATATGGTCTAACAGTTGTACCTTGCGCCTCAAGCACCTCTTTCATTGCTTGGTGTATTGGGTGATTGATGATGTTCTATGGATTCTGCAGGATGATGGGATCGAAGTGAGAAGTGGGGCGCTTGGTTTAAGGCAGCTCGGCGTTGCTTCTGCTCATTGCAAGCTTGATTCGTTTGTTGCAAACTTCATTAAAGTTCTGTGTGGTCAAGAGATTTACAAGTACTGTTCTCAACACATTCCTCATCTCTATCAAGAACTCTCCTCGACTTGTGAATGTTCTGATCTTCGGTGTTCTTTTGCAGATATGCTTTGATGGAGCTCGGATTGGATCCGCCTGATCTGCCTATCGGAATGCTAACTGATATTCACTTAAAACGATGTAAGCTTTGGTGGAGAAAAATCTTCATGTATCACTTCTTGCTGTTATGATTTTGACCTGTGAGTTGTGGCTCTGCTTTTTTTAGGTGAAGAGGTATTACTGGAGTTTGTTGAGAAGCTCAAGACAACAAAGGAGACGGGTCAGAAAGCTGAAGCAATGTGGGCAGATTTTAGCTCACGGTGGTTCTCTTTGATGCATAGCACAAGGCCGATGCGATTGCACGATGTCCATGAACTAGCAGACCATGTAAGTAAAACTAATATTATCTCTCTGTTATGTATTGTATGCCAGTCCTGTAAAGTTTTATAGTATTGGATCCATGTGACAGGCGGCCTCTGCTTTTGAGACGGTGAGGGACATAAACACAGCCTCTCGTTTGATAGGGGACATGCGTGGAGACACACTCGATGATCCGTTGTCTGATCGGTACAACAAACTTGGTTGCAAGATTTCTGTGGTAGACAGAGAGTCCGAAGATTACAAGATGATTGTGAAGTACCTCGAGACTACTTATGAGCCCGTGAAAGTCTCTGATGTTGTAAGCCTCGTGTCCTGGCATGCACTTTATAAACGTTTCAGATAATTTGATTTTTAATGATATGTTATCGTGTTGTTTCAGGAGTATGGTGTATCAGTGCAGAATGTTTTTATGGTCGAGTCTGACGCAATTCCTTCACTAGATGACATCAAGAAGTTACCGAACAAGGTCCTTTTATGGTGTGGTAAGGAGTCAAAATCCTGGATATTAACTGTTATTTCCTAAGGTTTGTGTCAAATTAGTTATTGGCGTTTTCTTTCTCATAGGGTCTCGTAGCTCAAATCTATTAAGACATATCTACAAAGGGTTCTTACCTGCGGTCTGCTCCCTTCCGGTCCCTGGTTATATGGTAATAGAAAAATGGTCTTCTTTTGTCTTTTGCACCATATGTTTAGATCATATAGTCTTCTGTGGTGCTTTTTCTCTTCAGTTTGGGAGAGCGATAGTGTGTACAGATGCAGCTGCAGAAGCTGCAAGGTACGGTTTCACGGCTGTGGATAGACCAGAAGGGTTTCTTGTATTGGCCGTAGCATCACTTGGTGAGGAAGTTACAGAATTCACAGAACCACCAGAGGACACAAAGACATTGGAAGAAAAGAAGATTGGAGTGAAAGGACTAGGGAGGAAGAAGACTGACGAGTCGGAGCATTTCATGTGGAGAGATGACATAAAGGTTCCTTGTGGACGATTGGTTCCATCGGAACATAAGGACAGCCCTCTCGAGTACAACGAGTATGCGGTGTATGATCCGAAACAGGTAAATATGGTAAATACTGAATCAGTTTCTACTTTTGTTCAACAAGACACTTTTTTGTCTTATTAGAATATTGGTTTTGCTTGACAGACAAGTATAAGGTTCTTGGTGGAAGTGAAGTACGAGGAGAAGGGAACCGAGATAGTCGATGTTGAACCAGAGTAGACAGTAGATACCGACAGCGGTTTGATTTTTTGGGTTTTGGCGGCGAGAAGCCACGAAAAGATGGTTTTTTGGTGTTTCATGTTTCTTTTCTAGGTTGCAATGGTGAATGTAAAAGTGGCTTCTTCTCTTGGGTTGTAAGGAAACTATTTTAATTATATAACTGTTGCTGTGTAAAGATTTTGGCTATGTAAATAGATTTACACGGTGATAAGTACTCTCTACTGTTAAATCGGCAAAAACTTAAACTGTTTTTATAACTGTTTCTATACCAATAATCGGTGATTACTAAAAATCTTAATCACCGTAAACTAATCCCACATCTATATGAGAAGAACTGTTTCTATACCAATAATTGGTAATTACTAAAAATCTTGATCACCGTAAACAAATCCCAGAGAAGACATAAAAGAAAAGAAAACAAATAAGCAAAATTCATGAGATACTTGAAACTTCCACACATTTCATGAGTTTCGAGATCCAAGCAACAAGACATTAGACCCCCACTCTATATATTCTGACCATCTGATGTATAAAATTAAAAGTCCTTTTGACAACAAGAAAGTGGATTAGTCTCTTAAGAAAAGTTTATAATAGTTGTTCATCAATCATCTTTTCTGTTGATCAGTTCATCTTCTTTTATTTGATGAAACTGAAGTAAGATAGACGGTTTATGGTCTTACATTAATAAAAATTTATATGTTTGTATTTAGGAAACAGATACGATAAAAATTTATACATCAAACCTTTGCCATAGTGTCAATAGTCTTCAGACACAAAAGCTGTCACGTCAGTGTGTAAAACATATGTTCGAAAATAATTTAGCCACTAATCAACAACAGTAAAAAAGAAAACAATTACTATGAGTTTTCTGCCTACTCTGTTTTCTCAACTTCACAGAGAAAAGAAGCGTTTTTGTTACTTCTCTTTATTTCTTTGGTCTCTCATTTTCTCAAGTTCTGTAACCCTCGTCACACTTCTCCATTCTCTCCAGGTTATGTTCATTACTCTTTCTTCTTAATACATTTTCTCTTCTTCAATCTTAGATAAGATTTAAAAGTAAACATAATTTGCATTCATGTAAATTGCTGCTATGATTTTTTTTCCTTCAGATAAATGGAAGAATATTGACCTGAAATTGGTGCTGGATCAAGCAAAAAGAAGGCTCGTAGCAAATCCTTACAAGAACAACGACAACAGAGACAGGGAAGTACAGAAAAAGTCAAAGAAAGAGAGCAAGAAGAAACGATGGGAGTGGTAAGGATAAACACTAATTTAGTCAATCTGTAAACAACATATGTTCATACATTTTTTTTTCTAAGTAACTCTCTTGTTTTATGTAGGATTTTGGTGATGATAGTACAATAGAAAAATATTTGAGTTTGGTACATGGAATGATTTGCAAAATCATCAACCAACGAGGAGGTAAACCTTAAATTCTCTAGAATAAAAGAAAGTATATTTAACTTGTGTATGAATTGGGTTTGATGATGGTTTTTGGTTTTATCACTTGTGACTTTGTATGTGATAACATTGGTTTTGGGTACTCCGAAATGTTGAAGTGGTTCGTTATTTATAAAGGCTAAAAGTATTTGTTTGATGGTGCTGGTGATTTGTTTTTGCAATTTTTGGCAGGTATCTGTTGGAGTCGTGTTCTAAATTGTCTTTTGGAAGCTGCTTTCAACAAAGATAAGGGTCCCAGGCAAACTTATCAGTTTTCACATGACGAACTTGTGCAAGCTATAACGATGGATGCAACCACTGAATACGAAGTGGGTAGCATCAACAATGCCGTGCAGCGTATTCAGTCAAATGGCCAACATATACCATAACAAGTTCAAATAAAAATTTAAGATTTTCCATCGAATTCCTCACAACTCTTGAGGAAATCAGTCCTTTACATGAGAGAATATCAAGTTTCAAAATTTTGGTAGACGTTATTTAGATATTAACATATAGACGTGTGAGAAAAATTAACTCAAAAGAAGTTTTTTTTTTTTATTTTGAAAAAAGATGAGCAGTTTGTTCGTTGATTCTTTGACTGTTACAATACAACATAATCATACGGATCCATCTGTCTGATCATCACCATCAAAAATTCAATTATGCAGACAACTTTTAAGGTAATTTAGTTGTCTCTGTGGATTCATAAGCAGCATCGGCTGAAGAAGTATCTATGTCGTTGAGACCCAACTCCTCGTTTTGATCCCATGACCTCTCGTACTCTTCATCTGTAGTTCAAACATAACAACACTTGTTAGTCCTGTCCTTGATCATGAGTCTTAATTTAAATATCAACTTCATTATTACGCAGTTTACAAACTCATCAAGAAGAAAACAAAAAAAAAGAACGGATACGTCTTGACTATTTGTTTCGATCTTGTTCAGATTCAACTTTAAGGCTGTAGTCAGGGAAAACGAGCAACGTACATGTGAGCTGATGATCGTCTTTGATATCATCTGTTACTGGTGCAATAAAGGAATTTGCTAATTCATCATCAAGAATCAAAGTCCATGGCTGTTCTAAGCTTAGGAGCTGCAAGAAAAGAACACACCTTTATTATTGCTTCTTCTTCCACATCAAGAACACGACAAGGCTAATAAACAGAATTTCAATAAAGTTGCTACCTTAGTGAGCCTGGCTCCAAATTCTCTCCACTTGTTCTTCTTACTCTCTTCCAGACTATCACCAAAGGTGAATCCGTGAACTCTCGCTAGGCCTGTGAGAATCCATACCACACTTCAGTCAGTAGCTGGCTAGGAGCTATAATCCATCATTGGTAATAACAAATCTCAAAATAGTTCCATTCTCCAAACAATAAAAGCTTTGTACGGCAGAACATAGGATACTTGGATCAGCTACTTGGCATACTGATTTATGCCATGGTTCAATATATATGTTCTAGAGTACTTAGATCACTTAAAAATGATTATGACAAGGATAAAGGATAACATTGAGATGTTGAAGGGCATACTCACTTTCTCTGATCTGTGTGACCAACCCTTCCACTGTTGTTACCATTCCACCAAGTGTACCACCAGCTAGCTCCAGATCAAGTTCTGGGATTATCACTCCTGCAGTGTCCGACTAATACACACGATCAACAAAATTTACCATTAGTGACATTAGAAGGTGTTACTCTAAGAATATAAAATATTCTAACCCATTTCCTAGCCTACGTAGTGGATCATAAGGTTGTCTAGTATAATATTGCCATTAGGTGTGTTATATAGCCATATCAAAGGCCCAAGAAGATCAAACAAATCTGTTTACATATGATCTCGAAGTGTTGCCTCTTATCTGACACTTTCATAACACCTTCCTCTATCTAAATATTTCAATTTGTGCCAGGGCATGTAAATATTTCATTTTGTGCCAGGGCATGAGAATATACCATACACTTAGAATGAAGAGTATCCAGAATTTCACACTACCAAATAAGATTTAGCAGTGAGCTGGATTCATTGTCAAACATTTACTCAACTTAAACTACATGGTTAAGTAATCTTGCATTTTCAGCTACTTTGAGATACATAGAATGATGTGGGGAAATCTCTCTTGATCCGCCACTCGTCCAGCATTTTCCAAAGAGCTAAATGGTTCATTACGACATTATACAAACGAATTGAAGCGAAAGACTAACCTTGATAACATCTCGGCTAAGGTCCGTAACGTTCCTCACAGAGAGAGTAATTTTCTTTCCCTTCTCAGGAATTGCACCACCAGGCTTCAACTGCTCACGATAACCCTAAAAAGTTAGTAACCTAAACACCAGGCATATATCTGAAATTCTCTAACAAGATCAAACCAATGAAACCCAACCTCAGAATTACGATAGCCACAATTGTCACATGTAGATGCCATGACAATAACTTCCTGAAAGTACGGGATTTCTATTTTCTGTTTAAGTGGTAAACAACATCTAGGAGTTCACCAACAAACACAAATACGGAAACTTGTTGCAGAAAATCAAGGAAAGGACGGATCCAAACTTTGAAAGGATACTAGTCACGAACATCCGTGTCTCACATGGCTCTGTACATGCCCCGCAAGTTGAAGGGAAAGTCATCACCTGTTAGAAAAATTGTAACGTGATATGAAATATCTTATTACGATCTAAGTCTTTTACTCTCACAAATACAAACTTGGGCGCTGATTTCTTTTCTCGAGTGATCATAACCTTATCCAGAACATTCAACAAAAACTATTCCAAGAGTTACAGCGTCAGAGGTTACCTCTTCAGGCGCAGAGTATCTGAACAAGTTATCGGAAATATCAGTGCTATTACTCTGAGCAATCGCCCGATGACCAGCTGTTGCTCCGATTGTTCCATTAGGTACATAAGTTGTTTTAGCAGAAGGTGCGCCAAGGCTTCCTTCTGCTTGTCCAGCCTGAGATGGGTTAGCAAGATATCCAAGTGTTGCTTGTTGCTCTGGTGTTCGCTCATAGAACTTGATGGTTAAAGAGGGATCTGGTGATGGAGCATGTCTGCGATGTTGTAAACTTGTCATAAGCAAATAATAGAAACATAACTTCTTCTATATTTAGGTATTTCCATATTGAATATCCTTACGGGTTTTCAATGAAACTGTTTCCAGCAGGATCATCCAAAATGAAGGTGAAGGATGTTTCTGCTTTAGCACAAGCTCTCAGTTTGGACAAGAATTGGTCTATTGCTTCAGCAGTTTTAGGATCAACTTTCTGTGTCCAGCAAAATATATAGTTAAATATTCTTGACTGTAAGGCAATTAAACTTGGCATACGACATAAATGTCCAGCTCCCAGGTAGAATTTACCCTGCGTTCTTCTTGGAGAGCACTCAGTTCATCAGCAGCTCGCGCTAATATCCCTTCCACCTAGAAATTAAACAAAAAAAGTGGGAGCTATTGACACGGAACTGGAAAGTAGAAAAACCAAAAATCTGAAACGAAATTGCATACGTCTATTATACTCCACTAAGCTAACACCAACAAGAGGTTTTCTCAACTGCTAACACCAGCTTGAAGCTAACAAAGTAACACAGATAGGGTTCTCATGGCACTCTTCTTAATAATTATTTCCCAAGTGACAGTTTGATGGTTATATTGTCATTAAATGCACCACTAATATGTTCTCATGAGTAGACCACACGTTTTAGGTTGTTCTAAGAAATAAATACCCCCGAAAATATATTAAGGACTTACAGTAGACAAACTTCCACGTTGGGCCTCTGGTGGAATCTCAAAATCCAGTTCAGGAATCTGAAGACATATATTCGCAAACTAATGTCAGTTTCCAGCTTCAAATCAGTCCAGTTTTCATGGTATGATAAGCAAACTAATTCATAGTTTTCATAAACGTTAGGGGAAGCATTTCTTATAAATGTGCAGGAAGCAGCTCAGGTTTGCAAAATGAGAGTATTTTGAATCCGAATAAGCAATGACATGCCTAGAATTAAAAAGACCACTCACCTTAATAGTGGCTGATTCAGATTTCACAACTTGCCGGTCAAATATCTGCAGATAGACAGATACAAGAAGGTAAAAATTAGCTTAAGGTGTGAGAGACAACTAAAAACAGATATCCGCGTTTCTTATAATTAGCATGGAGGGCTACATTCTACTACATGGTAAGTATATCTCCAAATGAAAAAAACGAAAACGAATAGACAAGAACAGAAATTCTACCTTCACATCACCAGCAAGAACCTCTAGATTGTAACAGCATCCTCGGGGTTGAATCTCGCCCGCAAACTGAACTTCATTATTCCTATCAAATAGATCAGAGATAAATTTATAGGTTACATCTTCTGGATTGAAGAATCAGAAAATATCTAGTGAAATTTATTGAACAATGACCCTACTCAGATCAAATACTTAAATGCATCTCAAATTCGTTAAAATTTGTACCTTTCTCCGCAGTGTGGGCATTCAAATGCAGATATTAAGATCTGTAATCAGAAGTAAGTTAGTAGTAAGCTAACACAAGGTAGAGAAAGGTATAAATAAAACGTACAACCAAGAAAAACGTTTCTTTAAACCAACTAGAAATCTAGCGCCCGAGAATATGGTCAATTCATAGGGAGTTAAGTATGAAAAATCTGACTCTGGAATATGAATAAAATTGGTACTCTTCAAAACAGGGTATGACATACCTTTCTGAAGTGAGGAATTAAGGTCAATAGAAATCTGGTTGTTCCCTGGAAAAGAAATTACAAGCTATTTTATGCATAGAAGAAGGATCAGGAGAAAGACCAAGAAAATCTCATACAAATGGATACCAAAAGAATTCGGTAAAAATCACTAGTAGGTATACAGATTCTCCAATTGATTGCCACAGAACCACAAATGTCAGTATATTTTACCTCAAGTTTCTCAGTCCATCCCCAATACATAGCCAATAAGTTGTGTTTCATCCCCACTACAGGTCTCAGTTCATAGCAATCTAAAGAACCATTGGATTGCAGAAAGAACTAATGATAATGCTGAAGTGAGGTAGACAACAGCTATGTGCATGTACACTATTGAAAACAAGCTGAAACTAAAGAACAAAGGCTAAAGAGAAACTAGCCTGTTTCCTAGACCCTAAATTAGTTAACAAAGAGTATAGCTCTGTCTGTTACACACGATAAGGACTGCATGACGAACATCAGAAATCTCAAAGAAACTATGTAAGTATGTGTGTGTGAGAGGGAGAGATACATTTTCACCGCAGCGCATGCACATGCTCTCAACCACATAGAGAGGAACACCAAAAGAGTGATCGGCGGAAACAGCTTCAACCACTGATCTAACATCGATTTGTTCGTCCTTTGCATTGTCCACCATATCTGAAGTTTCTCCAAACAATCTCAAGAAATCCGATTAGCCGCAAATTCAGCGATTTCCAGAAGACAAGACCTAAATTGGTTTGCGAGCAACACAGTAGGAAGCAAAAATAAGCTAAAAGCATGAAACTTTGTGGCCATCAACAGCTAATTCTATAAGGGTCCCTACTGAATTCATATTTGAAGTTAAAGAAAACAAAATTTCGTAGACACTTATTTGCAATTTCCTGGAAAAGCTTATAAAAGTTCTTTGCATTTATCCTAAGAGAAGTTGGTTCCTCACATAAACACCAATCAGTTAGCGGAAAGGTTCCAGATATACATAAAGACTAGACCATAGAATACAAAAGCAGAGATAAGAGAGCTCTTGAGACAGAAGAGAGCTATGAGCAGAGATACGGAACAGAGAGCTTTGTACCTCGAGCAGGCACGGAACAGAATAGAACAGAAACAGAGAGCTCACGTCGCCGGGAGAGAAACGAGCTGAGCCAGAGAGTAGAAAACGCAGAGAGGGAATCTTGGCTCTGCTGCTCGAGATTTAGGGTTCGCTCGTTTCTTGTCTTTACTTTTCTACGACGTCGTCTCAAAGGGTACTGTAAAAATCAATTGAAAAATATAATAGATTCGATTGTTGACACAAAAGTCAAAACCGTACAAGTTTTTTAGAAGTAAAAAAAAATAATCTTAAAAATAGTACAAAATAAGATACGAGAAAACGGAAAAAAAAAACTGAGAGTAACACGTTTGGTAACGTTTTTGGTGTCGCTTTAATGATTGGTAATTGTTAAAGTTGTATACCTTGTACTGCAGTAATACGAAGTTACTAATCAAAGCCCATATACGCACATACACTTAATTTATTATGAAAAGCTCCCCAATAAGTAAGAAATATGTTTAAAATTATTTTATATCATAAAATTTAATTTTTGATATTATATTTGACTTATATATATATATATATATTTTTTTTTTTTACTTTAGTTTTTTTTCCAAAGATTTTTAATTAAAATAACATTATTTAACTAGTTGTCCATGATATGTTATGATTTTGTTGATTTTTACATGTGTTTTCATTCATTTATATGCTTTTTCATCGCATCTACGTTCATTTAGGATCACATTTGCATTGCATTTGTTACCTTGAAGTATTTTGAGTGGAGGCTTGAAGAATGGAATGATTGGAGACACATTTGGAGCAATTGAGGAGTGAAATAGCAAAATGAAGAAGATGTATTTATAGAGCCCGCTGCGGTCACCACCCTACGGCCAAAAGATAACCGAAGACGAGCTATGGTCACAAGAGTTCCGACATAAGACAACTGAAGGAAGCTATCATGAAGACTTACATAGCACCACGCGGTCTCAAAGAGTATTGTAAAAATCAATAGAAAACGTGGAAAAATATCATGGATTCGATTGGTAACACAATGCGGTACAAGTTTTTTACCGGGAAAAAGGAACAATAATCAATATCAGGATAGTTAAAAACAATATAAAATAGCGATAAGAGAAAGCGGTACGAAAAAGCGGAGAGTAACACTTTCGATAACGTTTTTGGTGTCGCTTTGATAATTGGTAATTGTTAAAATGGTACACTCTGTACAATAGCAATACGAAGTTACTAATCAAAGCCCATATGTGCACATACATAATCTAAATTGACACAGTTAACTCTGTTCGCACGACATTGTTTTTAAAAACGATATCAACTATAGTAATATGATATCGTTTTATTTTTTTACTGTTTAATTCTTTTTTTTAAACGATATTAAGTATTGGATAGAGAAAACGGTAAAAAAAAACTAAAAATAATTTCTTAAAATGTTATTATTTTTGTAGTTACCTACTGCTCACACAACTTGCACATTTTTTTAATGCAAATTCTTTATTTGCGAAAACCCACGCTTACTCAATTAATTATGAAAAGCTCCCCACTAATTAAATACTCCTCATTTTGACAGTTTTATATAAAGTAAGAAATATGTTAAAAATTCTTTTATATATAAATAATTTAATTTTGATATTATGTTTGACTTTTTTTTTTTACTTTTTTTGTCAAAGATTTTAAATTAAAATAAAGATTTTACTATAGTTGTCAATGATGTGTTATGATTTTGTTGGTTTTTACCTTGTGTTTTCATTCATTTTTATGCTTGTTCTCTTTAGGTGTTTAGAGTATAGGCTTGAAGAATGAAGTGATTGGAGACACATTTGGAGCAATTGAGGAGTGAAATAGCAAAATGAAGAAGAAGTGTTTACAGATCCCCTGCGATCACCACCATGCGGCCAAAAGACAACCGAAGAATAGTTATGGTCACAAGTGTGCAGCCAGAAGACAACCAAAGGAAGCTATCCTGACGACTTACAGAGCGACATGCGGTATCCCTCCTGCGGCCATAACGTGATTGTAGGACCCCTACAACCAAACCCTTCGGCCAGACGTAGACCGCATGCTTCCGTCCATGTTTTGGATACAAACTTTAACCCGGGTCCGGCCAGGTTTGTTATGGATCGACCCGGTTCGCACCCTTATGCTATAAATACATTATTACCCTAATTTGTTGCTTATCTTATGCTTGTTTTGAATACTCTTTGCCTCTTGAAGGTTTTCCTCAAACTTGGTATGAATCTTGGAGTCTTTAGTATTCAAATCTACTTTTCTTTTTAATTTCTCTTAACTACTCATCTATTATCATGATTATGCAAAGATCAAACTAAGTGCTTTTCATGGTTATTTGTGAGTAATCTTCTTTGAGCTCATGGGTTAGGTAGATTAGGATGATTATGAGTTAGTCTTTGGAGTTTAGGGAATTATTATAGATCCTTGGTTAGTATGTGTTCTTAATCTAAACTAGCCTTGATCATGTTGGTTCAGAACTTAGGTAATTTCATACACGGAAGGTGTTCGATGAAATTTTTGAACCAAATTGCTAAGAGCTTTACAATCCTAGCCAATGAGAATCGATGATTAGGGTTTTTAGTGGCTAGTTAGACTTGGGTTTAATGCTTTCTCGATTGTGATTTCAAAAGGAAGTTTTTGTATATTGCATGATTATCAAAGGATTAGAACAATGAAAGTGGATTAGTCTAAATTAGTGTTCTAAAGCCTAAGGGTCAGCTTTGTTAGATTGCATGAACTCCATAGATTAGCAAGTAGTCATCCAAGTCAATTAGCCTAACCCGACAGCTCTTCTTTTATCTATTGATTTAAACCGTTTAGTTTATTTTCCGCTTTATTTTCATTCGAATCTTGTTAGTCTTGTTAATTAAGATTTGTTTAGAAACCAAAATTAAACTTATCTTGCTTAGATTGAATGATTGCTTGCATTCTTAGTGCGTTAATATTTGTTCCTCATGGATTTGACACTCTACTCAAGTGACATTGCCATATACTTGTGGTAGAGAGTGTAAAACTTTGAGCTATCAATTTCTAAGGTATTTATTTGGTTTACGATAAAGACACATCTATCCAGGAACGGTGCAAGGTGAGCAAATGCACCTGGCCCTCAAATGCGAATTGATCACGAACAAGAAATGAGACATTAGGGTTTTGGGAAGGAGAAAGATTATAAGTTAAGAAAAAAAAAATCATGTTAATGGACAGCTACACACTATTTTTCTTACCATTCTCATATATAGCTGTTTTAAACAACAATGTTTTCACCCTATCCAAATGATAGCAAACAGTGTAGTTTGAGCCGGCCCTGCTGCATCCTTCCATTTCAAATGTTAGATCAAGATTGTTTGTAAAGGAACAATTAGGGAGAGTGAAGACAACATAATAATGAACTGTTAAGATATATAAGGAGTTAAAGTACACAAACTTCCACGTTGGGCCTCTGGTGTAATCTCAATCCAGTTAAGCAATTTGAAGGCATATCTCCAAACTACTGTCAGTTTCCAGCTTCAAATCAGTCCAATTTACCTAATATGAAAAAGCAAACTAATTCACAGTTTTTAGTGAACAAGATTCAGCCTATCAGAGTGTGGACGTTCACGATTTCCTGCAATTTCCTGGAAAAGCATAAATACTAGTCTTAAAAATTTCCTTGAATCTTTACTAAGAGAAGTTGGTTATGCACCTTAACACGAATCTGCTACTCAAATTATAAGACAATGTCATTTTTTCTTTCCGCCAATAATGATTTTTCAATAAAGATACGATGTGCCAAATAAGGCTAACATGGTCATAAAGACCCAACAGTTTCCATCGGAACACCGAGACCACTCATACCAATTCTACATACGGAATTGAGGGAATTCGCCATTTATACATCACTTGATCATATAACTCTACTAAAAATTAGTTACAGAACACGTGATGACTAATAGAAATGGTCACAAAGACCCAACAAAAAGAAAACAAGGCCTTGTTTTCTTGATTTTACGACGTCGTTGAGATACATATAGACGTCGTTGCATGATTTTAAGTGAAAAAATCAATTGAAAGGATGTCTTTTTGTTCCCGTAAAAATATATAACTAAGCCATGCGCTTTGTTTCTTTTTAAATAAATAAAAAAATATACAATTGAAATGATACGTTTTAAATTTCCCTTATTTGTGGACATTTGGACAGTCATCGCATAATGTCTTAACCGGCGTTTAGGATAGGTTGGCCGCATAACAAACCGCATATGGTAAATTCACTATGTTAAGATACCGCATATATAGCACTCAAACGATATCTAGGATGCGTTTTAAAACACTAATAAAAGCTTTTTCAAAGTTTAAAACAGAGTGCTACCCTAAAAGTTTAATACATAGACAAGAAACAACAGAGATACAAAAACAGCTAGCATTCAAGCGTGAACGATTTTCTTGTTGAAGAGAACCTCAGAAAATGAAAAGCTAATAAAGACAGAAACAAGAACAAATCTTGAAAATACGACAAATCAACCGTTGATCATATAGGCTTGAGATCCCAAATTCATCTAAGTCAATCGGTAAACATGTCGCCTAGTTTTCATGTCATTCTTGACAAAATTATAAATGCTATTAACTCTTTATGTGATAAAGCCTTTTAAGAATATATCATGTATTCTATCCAACAATTCTTTTTTTTCTGTCAACAACCTAGTGGTTTTTAATATCCCCTAAACAGCAGGTTAGGCTCAAACCCGAACTCAAGAACAGTGATAGTGTTTCACCATCACCACTTCGACTACATCCAACAATTCTCTTATAATATGTTTACAAGATTTTATGCTATTGTAAATCAATCAGAACACATTATAACTCGAATTTAAATTCGAAAAGTTAGATTTTATTTATGATCAGTAACAATTTCTTTTTTTCTTTGGTTTTAGTAACATTTTTAGTAATCTATAAATTACACTCATAGTTGTCTATCACATCCTATATTGAAGTCTCATACAGTGTGCCTCCGAGACGGTGGTATATTGGTGTGGATTCAGAGTTTGAAGTGTGTCTCCCATATTCAAACCCCACATGACACCCATACCTAAATTTACATAAAAATGCAAAAAATGCACTGAACTAGACATCGTACATGTGCTCTACAGTTTTCAACGGTTCAAGTATCTTTAATATCACACGGTCACACTACCCATCATAAAATGTCCGTAAGTCCACTGCACCAGTGCCATACCTATCGAATGGAGAATCGTAATGCTTAATATATTATCGCAAAGACATGTAGTATTGTGGTTTGTATGAATATTGTCGATGTGGTACTATCCGAATTATTTGACAAAATTTATGTTGTTAACAAAAAAACGAATCTGTTATACTAATGACTAACAAAGATTTTAGTGAAAGTTTTGTCATTGTTTTCGAAAATATACTTGTAAATATAAATTTACTTGTATAAACATTTATAATTTGTTGTTTATAAACTTTTATATACTTGAAAACATACTTGTAAATATATACAAGTATTCTTGTATACTTGTAAACAAATGTTATAAGCTTTTATATAATTGAAAATATACTTGTAAAATATAAATTTACTTTTATAAACATTTATGAATTTTTTTTTAATTTATAAATATCCTATTTCATATTGGATATACAGATTTAGGTGTGGAGACGAAACGTTCTACAAGATAAAAATGATAGAATAAATATTTAAAAATTATCTATAAGATTGTTTGCATATCTTCATCATTTATGTTAAATTAAATATATTACAGGTAACTGTAAAATAGAAATTTTATAATAATGCCAAAAATATAAAATCAAATGAGTTAAGAAATTATGTGATATATATTTTTAAAAAATGTTAGTGGGAAATAGTCAAAAGAGACGAAGTTAGGAAATGAGTGAGTATTTAAAATTTAAAAGCCCATAAAGCTAAAAACATAAGAGATAAAACATATTAGCCCAAATAAAAAATTTGTGAAAAATTATTAGTAGGACTCAAAACTAAGATAAAGGTTAAATACAATATTTTTGACCAGTTGAGCAAATAGAATTACAAAAGTTGAGGCCCCAAAATTAAATGTACGAGGCATCCATCTCATTTTCTTTTACAGTAAGCACGGCCCTACCCACATGGAATACATTGAATGGAGCTGCGTGAGTGCGTGAGTGCGTGAGTGCGTGAGAAGAGCGGTCGATGTCTGGGACGAAACAAACCTCAAATTGTTCTCATTCACAAAGTAAAAATTTGATCCACTTGCGTTTTCTAATTAAAATAATAGAAATGTGCATAATGCTGAGAAAAATTTAGAAAAAATTCATTATATGACCACATATTTAGATCCACACCTGCGTTTCATAACACAGCAAATTGAAGGTAGTTTAACATGCGTACAAGCACAGTGTTTTAATTTTATACAGTTAATTACATTTGAAAACTATATATATTTGGTTATTTGAAGAGTTCGAAAAAATTGTTATGTTTGTTTTTAGACATGTCATTTTGAAATGGGTTTCTTGATCCGACACATATTTACCCGGATTTATGTCTTATACCCGAACATGTTAATTACTCGTTTGGAAGAGTTCAATATATTGAAACAGATACGAAAGCAGGTTTACAATATCTAAGGTATTTCAATCTGTTTGGATAATTTAATTTTTAAAATTATGAAAATTATCAAAGGTACATATGAAAACATTAGAATTATCAAAAATATTAATATGAAATTCTATTAATAATTTCTATTTATGAAAATTAAATACTTTGAGTTTTTGCTCATCAGTATATACTACTTTTTAAAAATTACATGTTAAAAATGATGAAAATAATAAAACAATTTTAGTTTAATATAATTTATAATAATATATGTTATTCTATAAAATATTTTACTAAAAATATGTGTTATAACTAGTTTTTGTCTTTTACCATTTAACTAGTTGTCCCAAACGTTTATTCACCATTCAACATATGTTCAGGACCACTTAATTTGTTTGATCCGTAGTTATTCCACCTGATCCACTTGATCCACATTTGTTCCACTAAATCCACTTGATCCGCATGATACGATGTCATCTAAAATTTAGAGCCCATGTTTTACCAAGAAAAGCTGAATTAAGAAGAGATGAGCAAATACTCATGTGCAATGTGTTATTATTTTATTTTATTTACTCTTGTGTTATTGCTCTATAATAGATGATCGTTTATAGGACTGTTCGTGTATTTTTTACATGATTGTTTGTTCATATGAATGGTCATCAATTGTTAGGATCATCTTACATGTAATATCCGTGAATGAATGTGTGATGAACTTAACTATATCAGTGTGATGAACTGTATCAGTGATTTGTACCCTAGGGTATATCCCTGAAAGATTGTCGTGTCACTTCGTTTTAGTCATAGCCGCTCGTGATTATACAAATTAAACAAAGGATTTTTTGTTCTCCATATAGACTCTTGTTTTTGTCGTCTTCAGAAGCATATTAGCATAATATAAATTAATGGCCGTGGGTGTTTGCGAAATTACTTGCCTTGACTTTGTTGTGACAGTACTGTTTTACTGCACATTGTAAGCAATTACGTTTTCCGTAAACATAAGAAACATATGTTGATATTGTCTACCAAACGACATGCAAAAAGCTTTAGATGCCATCAATAAAACTCATCACAAATAAATATAGAGTGAAAATAGACTTATTTTTGAGTGATTTTCTAAAAACGAGTACTTAACACTATGACAAATGAAACATAATAATACATGCGATTACAAGATATGAGTGAGTACATTATTCAAAGTGTATTTTTCTAATAAATTATATGCAAATTTTTCTATAAACAAAATTATTTATGACCCTTATAAATAATTTTTCCACTTCCATCACTGGCTGCCATATGCTTTTATGAGTACAATTTTTCTTACAGAGTTTCGCTCCATCGCCAGCATGATGTGTATCTTAAACATATTTTTATCACGAACCTTCTGACCATCACCTTTCCGACTAGTTTTTATTTAAGTTGGATATTTTTTTTATCTGCAAACTCTATTTTGAAAAAAAGAACATTACGATACAGTTTATGTAATTTTTTTTTTGAAAAAATATAAATTCTATATTCAAATTTTGAAAATTATTTATATTTGTTTTGGCGTCATATTTTGTATATAAAATACAGAAAAACTATTCGCCATATATAATATTTTTTCCTGATAATTTAACTTTTCCTAGACATTTTACATACCGAATCACAAATCTAACTCATTTCTATTTTTTTGTTTTTGTTTTTCATCATTTATAATGTACACTAGGTGCTTCCCGCATTATATGCGAGATAAAATATTTTTAATATTTTTTTAAAAATTAAAAAATTAAATAAATATTTATGAATATTTTAATAGAATATTATTGTATAAATAATTGAAATTTAAAATTAAGTTTTTTTACATATTTATGTTACTAATTAATAATTTAGTTAAAACAATACCTTTTTAAAATAAAATTTTAAAAACAAAATTTAGAAAACAATAAAATCAGCTATAATTTTATGGAATAATTACTTACTCGATTTAATTAAATTTAGAAAACAATAAAATCAGCTATAATTTTATGGAATATTCACTTATTCGATTTTTCATAAATAAATATAACTAATTTAGTTAAGATTATAATCTTTAAAATAAAGACAGTTTATATATGATTGTTCTAATGACATATCCCCTATATATTAATTGAGAATCATTTTAACAAAATAATCTTATGTTTACGTGAAATATAACAATACTGTCATGCTGACGTGTCGTCGCCAGAATAATTCTCAGAAAATATATTTTATAAGACATTAATTACTAGACTAATTACATAATATGTCATTAGATCAATCATATATAAATTGTCTTTATTTTAAAGATTATAATCTTACCTAAATTAGTTTTATTTATTTATGAAAAATCGAATAAGTAAATATTCCATAAAATTATAGCTGATTTTATTGTTTCCTAAATTTAATTAAATAAAGTATCATAAATATGTAAAAACTTTAATTTTAGATTTCAATTATTTATACAATAATATATTCTTAAAATATTTAGAAATGATTATTTAATTTGTTAATTTTCTAAAAAATATTATAAATATATTATCCCGTGTATAACGTGGGGATGACCTTGTTATATAATTAGTTTAGTAATTAATGTCTTATAAAATATATTTTCTGATAATCAATCTGTTGACGACACGTAAGCATGACACCAATGTAATATTCCATGTAAACATAAGGTTATTTTGTTAAAATGATTCTCAATTAATATATAGGGGATGACTTATAATGTACATCGAACAATTTAATAAAACGATCCGGGATGTCAAGCCGTCGTCAAGACTAGTGGACCATCCAACCCCAACTAGATTGAAAATTATTTATAGGTGTGTTATCAAATGGATGAAAGTGAAATTATTTGTTCATTTTCCATTTTCTATATTATTTTTTTGGTAAAAACTTTCTATTTCTAATGTGAAATAGAACGGCTCGCAACTCAAAATGTCAGACTCTATCTATGCAAAATGTCAAAGACACGCAACTTGTTTATAACTTCATATACCATTGGCATTCATATTGCCAAACTTTTTTAAACGAGTATTGTTATTAAATATTATATAAATACAAAGAGCCAACCCAATCAGAGTGCTAAGATCCCAATTGCTTGGAGCAACATGTAGTCTACATTACTGAGCTGAAAATCCAAAGATCATGAATATATCAATCATATCACTGTAAAGTAAGTACAAAAATAGAGGTACACAAGAAACATACCGTTTTAGTCTCTACCAAACTTTATTGACAAAGTACTTCATAACTATCAATTAGGAAGTACACCGATTATTGCAAACCCTTATAAATGGACGGCAAAGGAAAAGAAAATCACGGCAAAAGGAAGAGAAAATCACGGCATCTTCCAGCTTCCTAACTCCAATTGTGTACTATATGTTACGTGTCGAGCATCAGCTTGATACTAGAAAAAATTTCATATAACTAATTGACCTAAATGTCATTTAAAACCACAAAAACCACGAAAAATATTGAAATATAAAAATCAAAATAACAAAGCATAGTTTATACCACTGAAAATTTTCGTCTTTTCCGCTATTTGGCTTTTTAATTTTCGTGGCTATTTTGATTTTTTCAATTTTTTGATTGTGGCTAGTGCTATTATGAAATTTTTTACTACAAAAGATTAATCATTGGATAAATTTAAACGAAACCAATATTGCTTTTTAACTAAAAACATAGGGGTTAAATGTTCAATTTAATAAACTCTTAAATGACAGAATAAAATATTGTTCAAATTATAAATATAGAGATTACTTCAACCCATATCAAAAAACATAATCTTATAAAGATGTAAAGATATATAAATATAATTTTTAATGAAGTCTATTTACTACTCCTTATGTTCCTAATTAATCCAAGTTTTAGAAAGAAAAAAAGTTATTTTAAAAAGATAAAAATTTTCAGTTTTATATGCATTTTTTATTAGATAATGATGATGAATTGTAAACTTTAAGAAAAACAATTGAATACTATTGGTTTAGAGTTATAAAAAATTGTTAATCACAAAAATTAATGCATTTATAATCAAATTTTAATTTTTTATTAATAGGTGTGAAATGCTTAAAACCTGGATTAATTAGGAACAGATGGAGTAATATAATTCTTATATGTCTCACGGAGGAAGTACCTTAACTACGATTAATTTTGAAGATAATTGTTTTGTTTTCGTGGGAGTGTGATGTGTGTATTATTAACGTAAACCCTTTAACAAGAAAAAGTAGTATATGGGGTACGTAATATATTAAAACACTCATGATAATTTGTTGACAAAAAAAAAAATTTGTTTAATGAGATATATTAATTATAGTTCATATGTCATAATACAACTATACTCATCACCAAAAGTAATAAATGATTTCAACTGGAAGTCTCAGATGATGGGCCGGCATGTAGTTACGTTTCCTGAATGGTGAGAGGTGATATTTATTATTCTGGTAAACAGTACTTACTTAATAAATTTCCATTTGACATCTTCTGTAATTTGTTGACCCAAAAAAAAAAAGAAAAAAAAAACATCTTCTGTAATCAATGTGGGTAGATGAAGTAATTGTAAATATGATGGCCAACCATATGGATGATGGATCTCGATCTATGTTTGCGTGTCTATATATATAGTAACCTCAACTCCAAAGTAGAAAACCAAAAACATACCTCGACTCCAAAGGCTTCACGTGACCCAATACAAACAAGTTTTGTGTTTCTCTTAAGTTGGCTGAGTATCTCTTATTTCAATGGAATCTAATTGTGTTCAGTTTCTTGGAAACAAGACCATTCTCATCACTGGAGCTCCTGGTTTTCTTGCCAAAGGTACTTTCTACTGGTCTTTATATAAGATCTTGTTATTAGATACTAATGAAATAAAAGATTCAGTAATCTATCATACATATATGTATGATATATATGTTTCATAATATTATCTTCGTAGTTGTTATAGATTCTTACGATCTTTTTCTTCATCCGTGTGGAATTGGTTCTGATTGGCATCAATATAAACATATTGTTGAACTTATAACCCAAATATATTTTATTGGTCGTTAATTAATCATGCTTTCCTCGTCTAAATTGATAAGTACATGAGAGTAATAGTGATAAGTTTGGTAACATTTACTGTGAATTATGAATATTTACTATTTATTTCATTTATTGCCACACACAATAGATTTCTGTGGCCCATATATGAAACAAATATATTCACCATATTCAATGAGTTCTATGTAGATTTCATTTGAGAAAATTCAATACTTGTCATATGCTTCATATACTCTGCCTTTCCAAAATATATAAAATTTAATACTCATACTTTGTATGTCTTTTATATATTTTTCAATAAATCAAGTATTACTATGTAAGATAATTAATATTTATGAGTAATGATCATATAAATTTAACACATATAAAGAAACATTTAACACTTACTTTTCAAATTCATTTTTTAGTTTTCCAATAATTGTATATGCATTAATTTTTTCACCTAAACATTTCCCCATAATTATGAACCAATAGTAATTCAATTTATTCAAATAATATTGGAAAAGCAGAAGTTCAGCACATTCATATGTTAATTTAACATTCTAAAAAAAAAACAGATCATTAGTTTAAATATTGTGCTCTTTTTTTTTCTTAGTTCTGGTAGAGAAAATTTTGAGGTTGCAACCAAATGTGAAGAAGATGTACCTTCTCTTGAGAGCTCACGATAATAAATCAGCCATGCAACGCCTACGTAGTGAGGTATGGTATAAATTTAATTCCTTTAACCAAAACATTCTTTGCACAAACCTAGAGGCGATCGATCCATTAATTAACTTAATTATATCAACAATATATTTTCTTTCCCTATTTACAATGATACAACAGGTTTTGGAGATAGACCTTTTTAGGGTGTTGAGGAACGATTTAGGTGAAGAAAATTTGAACGCTTTGGTGCGGGAAAAAATCGTGCCGGTTCCAGGTGATATATCGATCGATAATTTGGGATTGAAAGACTCCGATCTCATACAACGTATGTGGAGTGAGATTGATATCATTATTAACATCGCAGCCACGACAAATTTTGATGAAAGGTATATATTACCAAAACAATTAATTATATATTTTATATTCCTTCGTATAATGAAATACTGAAATTTAACTCTTTTTTATTTTCTGTTTTTGATAAACCAAAAGATATGATATTGGTCTTGGCATCAATACATTTGGAGCCCTTAATGTTCTCAACTTCGCCAAAAAGTGTATTAAAGGGCAACTGCTTCTCCATGTCTCGACCGGTGAGTTCTAATGTTTATCTTACAAAAGCGACCATATTATATGTACCGAGGCTAACCTATAAATGTATTTTATTAGCATATGTTAGCGGAGAAAAACCTGGATTATTACTGGAGAAACCATTCAAGATGGGGGAGACTCTCAGCGGAAATCGGAAACTAGACATCAATACAGAACTCGAACTAATGAAACAGAAGTTGAAAGAGCTTCAAGATTGTTCTGAAGAAGAGATCTCGCAAACAATGAAAGATTTTGGAATGGCAAGGTTTGCAGCCTAGTCACACCGTATAAGTTCTTAAACTTTACTTCGATCACTCGTTAATTCTTAAATCAAAATGGTCTTAATATAGGGCAAAGCTTCATGGATGGCCAAATACATATGTATTCACGAAAGCAATGGGAGAGATGCTAATGGGATACTATAAAGAAAATTTGCCACTTGTTATCATACGTCCAACAATGATTACTAGTACTATTGCCGAACCATTCCCCGGTTGGATTGAAGGGTTGAAGTGAGTATTGGTTTATATCCTCGTTATATCTAATTTTATCTCGTGCTCAATGTTCATCTTTAATTTTTTTTTTTCTTCATTGTATATGCAGAACATTAGATAGTGTGATTGTTGCATATGGTAAAGGAAGGCTTAAATGTTTTCTTGCGGATTCAAACTCAGTCTTTGACCTTGTAAGTCCAATCAACATCTTTGTATCACAAGTCAATACCTAAATCAATTTATAGCATATTAAATATAGCACGTTACTTGTTTAAATTAATTACATACAATTCCCTGAAAATCTGTTGATGGGAAAAAATTATAATATCATCCACTTGCAGATACCAGCAGACATGGTGGTAAATGCGATGGTTGCAGCCGCGACAGCTCATTCAGGAGATACCGGGATTCAGGCAATATACCATGTTGGTTCTTCTTGTAAGAATCCAGTCACGTTTGGACAACTTCACGATATCACGGCTCGTTACTTCACTAAAAGTCCTCTGGTTGGTCGCAACGGCGCACCAGTCATAGTGACCAAAGGAACGATTTTGTCTACTATGGGTCAATTCAGCCTCTACATGACCCTTCGCTACAAGCTTCCTCTACAGGTACCTTAACATCAACTCTATGATTTAGTTTCTGGAGTTTTGGAAAAAGGTCCCTGTCTTATCTTCTATTTTCATTTCATTCCCCAACTTTTAAACGTGCAAAGAACCCTAAATTTGATTTGGATTTTGTTCCCATGGAAGGTTAAGATTAATATCAACATATGGGATGGTGAAAGATGTCTGCTAGTAAAAAAAATGTAATTTTTTCTCACCTTTGTTTCGCATTTGTTTTTTTTTCATTTCAGATTCTTCGATTGATTAATATAGTTTACCCATGGAGCCACGGAGATAACTACAATGACCTCAGCCGCAAAATTACGTTAGCTATGCGACTAGTTGAGCTTTACCAGCCTTACTTACTCTTCAAGGGCATGTATGCATCACTCATAAACTTTCACCAAACTTTAAGATTAATTAAGACAGTAACATCTTTATCTCTTAGGATAGAGAACAAACATTAATTATTACTACACATGAGTTCTTATTATGCATTTAAGTCGTCATCACAACTTAATTAAGTCATGACATAATATAATATATTCTTGTTTGTGCAGATTTGATGATTTAAATACAGAAAGACTGCGAATGATAAGAGAGGAGAATATCAAAGAGTTAGATGGATCGTTCAAGTTCAATCCCAAGTCCATTGATTGGGACGATTATATCACAAACACACACATTCCTGGCCTCATCACTTATGTGCTTAAACAATAAATTGTAGTAGTAATATGTTTGAATATGAGTAATATCGTATTGGAACTATTGTAATGAGTGTGAATCTCGTGTTTAATATCATTATATATATCAACACATTTTAAAGAACACGATTATGTCACTATAATGAATTCTACTTTCTGGTTTCATTCAAATATTAATTACATCAAAAAGATATACAGTTTGTGTTCGCTTGTAAGGGCACCTCTAAGGATATAAACTAAAATAGTGTAGTTTCAACACCAAAAACTTTTTCTTCTACAACCACAATATCAAATATCATATTAAAGAGAATATTATCTATTATTATATTATTAATTTTTTAATAGTTTTGATTAATACTTATTAAGTTATTATTATATAATTACATTACATTAAAGACATATTACATTAAAATCTATTTTCATAAATTCATAATAATATTTGCTATTTTTAATACATATAATATTTTATCATATCTATTCACTTTATAATTTTATATATAAAAAGCTAAGATTAATATCAACATATAAGATTATCATTTTTAGGTCTAGATTATTTTAAACTATTATTATTATTTTTTATCAAAAAACTATTATTATTGAAAAGATGTAAGAATACGAAAAAAAATCCTAAAACTTTTCATTTTTGGAAATACCAGCTTCAATTTATCTAAACTGCAAATAAACTTTTTTTGATTTTTTGTCAACAACATACAATATACATGTTTAAATCCGAATAATTATACCGATACACTAGCACAAACCATTCAGTAGTAAAACTTTCTATATATTTAAAAATTGGTATATTGTTTAACTCTTTGTAAAAGGAAGTTTTTTGGTGAAAATGTCAAGATATAATACTTATGAATAAAAAGAATAAAACCCTTGAAAAATACTCTTACATAGAGATAATAATGGTGGTCACTTCTGAAAACTCATCACATTAAGTTGCAGGTTTAGGTTCGAACCATGCTTCCTACGGTATTAAGGGATTATTAAAACCACTAAGTTAGTTGAAAAAAATAAAATAAAAGAGATAACAAATAGTACACGCTGCCGACAAAAACAAAAATTGTCATACTCGTGCTACCGAAAATCTTTCTTTGTCGACTTGCTACAAAGATATCTTGTTATATTTCAGTTAATATACGGGTAGATTTGCTAAAATTATTTTACTGTTTCAACTATTTGGATAAATGACTAATTGGTGATCTTGTAAATAAAGTTAAAGATATAGTAGTATTCGGAATGTGAATGTCATCATGTAAATTATTGTTCGTCAACCAATAAAAATATATACACAAAACAATTTATCTCAAGATAAACTAACGTGTTACCGGAACAAAACAAAACATTTTACATGGTTAAAGTCAGAGTATTTCTCCCAAATAATAATATTCACGTTTATTTCAATATACTCTTATATAAACTACCGATAGGTCCAGTTATATGTCAATGGGGCTAAATCATAGCCTTGTCGGTTGAATTTAGTTCGGTAGGACCTAACAAATGGCTCTACAGCAAATTTGGATGTTTTTTCTAGGTACTCGGTACTGTTTCTGGTTATGTTCAACTTGTTGGACCACTGCAACAAAATTAATGTACTCACCACTTGAGCCAAAAACGCTTTTAATATATGATAAAATACCATTATCTTTTTATGTAAGTTTCTAAGAGAGACTATTTACACAACAATTTCCGGTTTTTGTATCATTCTGTCGAAGGTACATGCCTCCATGGCTCACTTTGAAAAAATAAGTCTGAGCTTCTCATACAATAAATGGTTGTTGAGCCTTTTTAGGTCCTCTTGTCCTTCTCGGGTTAGCGCTGAGCATGCAAGAGAATGCATTTCTCAAATCTGAATCCTCTTCACTAGTGAGGAACTTTGCCGCAGTTGGATTTGCCAAGAGGAGCTTGGCCACGAGGTAACCCGCAATGGACCAAGTCTGGTAAAGCCGTGCCTGTTTACCGATGAATCTTGCTCTTTTTGTATCGTAGTACTCGGGCCATTTGTCTAAAGAAATTCGTCTCTCGGCTAACTCAACTGCCTTTTCTGCAATCTCTGGTCTACCCATTTTGATGCTTGCTACTGTCAGCTGAAAAATACAAGATGGGATCCGGATTTCAAATTAACACAAATGTGGCTTTGGAATTCTCATTGATAAACCAAATCGATTATATCGGTGTGCAATCCAATATGTAACAAAAGCAGTTCTACTTCAGTATACAGATCTCAAAACCAAAATGAAATTGGAAAACTAAAAAAACCTGAAAGCCCAGTTTATGAAGTCTACGATAAGGGAAAGAGAGAAATCTGAACTAACCTGCCATAACAAAGTTGGCCATGCACCTCCATTGTGATAAGACCAAGGACTGCAACAAAATCAAGCTGCTTAAAATGATAATTTGGAAGGTGGACAAACTGTACTGAAACCTTTAAAACATCTATTGAAGATCATATGGGATAGAGAAATTACGTGTTCTTTGGATCACTTCCGGTTATAATTCGCCATTCTTCACCTTCCATGGCAGGGTAACAAATCTTGAACGGCATGTCTGCTACAAGTTCTGCCCATTTGGCTTCGATGAAATCAAGAATTGCATGTGACTGCTCATTTGAAGCCAAACTGCTCACTATAGACCAAAGATTCCCCAGAGAAAAGAATCTGAAATCCATGTGAGCGGGTTGAAGGTTTCCTATCAGATATCCTCCTCTGTTGGGCATAAAGTCCACTAACCATGAAGGGATCTGATCTGGATATATGTTGAATTTATTAACCGCGTCGTAAGAGTATTCTTCTGTCTGGTAACGGTATATTTCATTGATTTTCTTCAGGTCCAGCCAGTAGTATTCCCTGATGTGGAAATTTAATGCAACAAGACGATTGTTGAGAGCTCGGATTAGATCAGCTGACCCATCCTCTGGCGTAAGCATCTCACGTGCACAGACCAATGCCGAATAAAAGAGTGCCTGCGAAAGTAAAAAATAAAAAATAAAGCGGTTTTGTAACTGCATAGACAGCTTCTGGTGAAAATTCAGATTGAAGGATTTGCTCACCTGAATCTCCAGGGGATGACCATGGATTCCCATTCGACGGTCTATCATGCAGGACCCATCAGTGACTAATAAAGTAGGGAACATATCAAAACCATCAGCAAGACATAGCTTTAAGATCATCTTGATTCCGGTCTGCACATCAACTCTTTCCTGCACGGAAAGATCACCCGTGCATTTTCCATATGCTCTCAACAATATAATCCACCACAAGCCTGGAGTTCCGAGACAAATGAAAAAGTGAGTCAAGTTATCTTAAAGAGAACAAAATCAAAACTCCTTTTCACATAGGGATCTGAAGCTTCTCTTACCAGAATCAACTGGGGCAACACGTCCGATAGCTGCCTCCCCAAAATCAGGATCTAACACTTCTTCGGTCATTGAATCATCGCCATCAAGAGGAACAGTTTTCACCTTGAAACTAGCAGGCATTAAACCTTGACCTGGGCTATGGCAATCCATGGTTTTCTCCCAACTCTGGTCAGGACAAGCATTACGTCAGCTCTAACAAACCCAAATAACTTCAACATACACAATCTACGTAGCCACAGAAAATGTTACTAGCAGCCGCATCATAACAAACCAAATAACTTCCACTCGATTTAGAAAAAAAGGGTTACTATAGGCGTAGATTACAACCGTTTCTCCTTAACCACAAAACATTTGACAATATCATGCTTCGATACGTACTAATCATATCAAGTATCAATTGCTTTTTACAAGAGCATTTAAACTAATAGCAATATACTGGTGTTAGAACTAAATTAGGAAAAAGAAAGAGAGATTCTATCACCTGTAGTTGGAGGGTGTAAAGGATGAAATTGCGAACAATATCATACTCTCCTTTAAGAAGAAAGGCAATCCCAGAGGGTATGAAATCACGAATGAAGACCTGATCATAATTGAGAACGCTAGTAGAGTTCGGGTCATTAGCAGCAATAGTTCCAATAGGACTGCCACAATAGAAAACAACAGACTGCCTCAATAGATCCCATGCTTCATCCTCAATAGTATTTGGTCCAGGTGACTGTACGCTACCATTAGATGAAAGACTTCCATTTACAGGTAGAGGCTTTTCGTCCAAGTCGCTTTTCAAATCACTGCTCAAACCGTCAGAAGGAAGTAACGTGGATCTGATGTTCTCCTCAACATCATGTTTTTGGCATTTACATTTCGTGGAAACCAATTTTTTACCCTTCAAAGCACAGTTTGGACTATGAAATGAATTTCCTCTCGCCGCGGAGTATGATACTCTTGAGATCTCATGCGACTTTACACACCTTAAGCCTCTTTTAGTTCTACTAACGGGTTTAAACGAGAGGTTTGGAGTAGAGTTAACAAAAAAAGAAGCCAGATAACAAGATTTAGATAAAGTTCCTAGTGGAACAAGTAGAACTGTTTCTGAAGCCGCCATTTTGAGTACCCTATATACTCAAGAGGAATGGCTAGAAGAAAAGATCAAACTTCAAAATGATACCTGCAAAAATTGGATAAGAAGACATGGGAATCCAGCAAAAAAAGAACAAACTTTACATAAGAGAATTAAAAAAAGAGCTGATTAGACCTAACTAAAACATTCATTTTCAAAGCATTATCTAAACTGAGCAGAATTTTCATACTTCTGACGAAACAATTCGACGCAGTAAAAGCTTGAATCAAACTCCAAGTTATGAAATCATCCAACCTCAACTAATGCGGGAAATGAATGAATCAGATATAAAGAACAAAAAAAAACTCCAACTTTTTCCAAATTTAGGTAAACCCATAGAGAAAAACACTATCGAACAAGTCCAATTTCAGACATAAAGAAAAAAGAAAAAAACTCCAAAAAAAAAAGCATCCTCACGAAGAGATTAAACGATAGGTACTTACGTTGGTGTTCCAGATTCAGCTTTCGAACCAGAATTTTTTTCCTATCAAGATCATCGAGCGAGAGAGAGAGAGAGAACAAAAATCCGGCAAAGTGACTGGTCCTGAAACCCAAGATTTAATTTTTCCATCATCCAAGACCTGACGCGCGTGAAACGACGACGTGTCTAAACTCTAAACACTTTTATTTTTTTTAATATATATATCTATATTTTCTTGATATATATTTTTTCATAATTAATGGGCTTTTTTTATGATTGATCCTATATGGCGTTTTGTGTTTGGTAGATCGAGTTTGGCTAGAGATGATCTACGACCTATTCAACTTTGGTACACCAAAACATGTGTACTTGATGTAGAATATATCATAGACGATTAATTTTGTACGCTTCTATATATTATTTAGGGAATACACTTATAAATAAACATTAAGAAGTGATAATATTTACATCACATTGTCATTACTTCAAAGATCAATTTTTAATCTCTCATTAAAGTTATTTTATGTATTTTTAACATTTTCTAAATTATAATTTTTGATTTAATTAATTAATTTATTTTAAATTTTTTGAAAAGTAGTCAAAAATAGATTTTGCGAAGATTTTGTTAATTTAATTAAACAAACTAATTAAATTAAATTAAATTAAATGTTGATTTAATTTTTCAAAAATAAGAGATTTGATGTACATTGCGATTTTTGGAAGATTTTAAGGAATAATTTAAACCGATTTAATTATGTTTAAGGTGCTAACAAAGATTTGATATTATAAAAATTGATATTACAATTTTTAAAAGTTTTGGAAGAATTACAATTTCCTAATATCCCGATTTTATAATTTTTAGATATTTTTCTATAATTGTAATTTGTCCGTGCTATAGCACCGGATATATCCTAGTTGAGTTTTAAAAGTATTACTGTTAACTTTGATTAGTAAAACAGTCAGAATAACATTCAAAACAGGAAATACACTCGTTGTTATTACAAAATAAACCATGCAGAAATAATTGAAGTGTGAAAAGCAGAACAAGCAAATATATAAAAGAACTACAAAAAATTAATGTTGAATACTCTGATTTTTCTACAACATATATCTCTTTAAATTTTGCATTTTATTATTGCTATTTCTGTTGCCCAAAAAAAAAAATTATTGCTATTTCTTAATATATTAGTTATGATTTCTTTTTTTCCTTCATTATGATATATCTCGAAATCATTTGAAGATGCATTATTTTGGACATTTTGAGTTCTCTCCATACCCAAATTTTCTAACAATCTGTACTCTTATATTCACACATGCAAGTGGTCTCAGTTGAGACTGTTACAATAACCATGGATATCCACAGCTCGGTCATGTAGCTTGTCATTGCAAATCATTTGACATTGTTGGTCCGTACACCCTAATCTGAAGAACCCGAACGGTTTGCGACATTTATCACAATGGTAGTCGCAAATGCATGAACCTTCCTCATCACAGTAAGTTCCAATCGAACCCTTAACAGACGCACACCTTGCAGCACAATCTGCACATGATCCTCCTAGTGAGGTGTTACACACATCCGCATTTGCTATTCCGTTTAATACAATCCCTATTTGGAGAGAAATTTCAAAATAAGCAATAGTTTTAGATAATTATAAAGCATGGTGTTTTCTTTTTGTAAGAATAAATGAACATCTACAACATTGAAAAAAAAAAATTAAATAAATACCAGAAAAAAAAGGAACACGCCAAAGAGAGAGGTTGAGATATTCATCATCATCATAAAGATTGGTTTGTTCTGAACATATGTAGGTAACTAGGTATATATAATAGACATGAAAAAGGTTTATAGGGTTGGTTTGTTTAATATGTAAATGTAGACATTTACTTTTAAATTTAGACTAGAGATTGGACTTTACAATAATGGATGTGACTTTGAGAAATTAAAAGCCATTCTTTATGGACTATATAAAAAAAAAGCTTAACAGAACCAAAAAAAAAGTTAATTTGGATTGTGAAAATTTAATAAATAATTTTAGGAATTTAAAACCTTTAAATATCGCTAGAAAATTTTAAATTTTTTTAAAATTTTCGAATAAGTTAAAGTCTCTACCAATGAGAATCCCTAAGTTTTGTTTTGTTGTGGAAAATGATATAGTATTAATGTACAGTATATAACAAATTTTGTTAAATGTACACAATTGTAATTATCAGTACAATGGTTGAAGCAATTAATGCTAAAACAACAAATGGACATATATTCATTGCTGAGATTTACACGCTTTAAATATTGTTTAATTGTTACATATTTTCTCTGTTTCAATTTATATGTTATTTAAAACAATTTTTTTTTACCCCTTACTAATATATTCTTTAATTTTTTCATTGGTCAAAACATTAAAACAATACAAATAAATTTGAATTTTTACCAAACATCAGCATTGAAAACCCAACGGCACTTATTAAGAAACTTTAAATTCTAAAACAACATTTAAACTGAAATAGACGGAGTATTTGACAACAATATCAAGAAAACATAAATATATTTTTTTTTCTCAAAATTTACACCATAAAAATTTATAACATTTAGGCATGGTTTTCTACTTCACTCTTCCAAATTTACTTTTTTTTTATATATGAATCAAAGAACAAAATTATTTATCGTTAGAACTGAAAATTTTAGGTAAAATTCATCTTTATTTAACTAAGTTTAAATATTATTATTACGATACGATTTACACCTTTGTGCAGGATTTTGTATATTTTATCTTATATTTTGAAATGAAATTTTTGGTGCATAAAAAGGTATTTTTTTTTGGGTTCATTACTGCTTCTCAATAAGATTCGGGTAGTTTGCATTCTGTTAGCTTAGGTTGCTAGAATCGATTTTGTGCATATAATCAATCAGTGATAAGGTATGTTTTACAATTGTCCGCAATCAAAGATCTCAACTAAAACTAGGAATACAAATCGGAAATAACCAAAAGAAAAGACGAATCAAAATCGAATTTATGAAAACTCGAATAGAACAAAGAACCGAGATACAAAAGTGTGTTACATCACCTTACTTTATACAAGGCAGTCCAAGAACAAAGTCCATATTCATATGCAACCAAGGCTGGGGTTGAGATTGATAGTGGCAACTATAATCACGCATTCGAAGCTTGGCACAACGCATCACGAAATCTCTCAAACATTGCAGCGCAGTGTAAAGCCAAAAATTCACCACAAAAGACAAGCTTTAAGCAAGTAAATCAGACCAAAAGCATTCCAGAAACTAAGATTAAACAAGCCGAAGCAGTGACAGTTAGCTAGTCAATCTTTTGCTCAAGTTGTTTCTTCGATTCTTCAAGAGCAAGAAGCTCAGTTTTTGCATAATGTAAAACCGACATAACCTGATTATTTAAAGTAAAAAACAAATCATTTAATGGATATGAAAGCAACATATATACTACATAATTCAATAAAGAAGTAAAAAAAAACAAAACTTGAAAGAAGCTTGGTCTGAGTTTGGCTGAAAACTACATTAGGTCCAAGCTTGTCAAACATCTCAAAGTTGTGGTTTTCTAGCATTGAATCAAATGAGTAAACTGGAGACTCGCTATCTAACGCTCATGGTCGCTTTCAGATTCCGTCAAATTCGTTGCTTCAGTAACCATTTCTTCTACATAATCAGAATTATCCACCATGATATCACTATCAAAACAAGCTGACCCACAGACAATAAGCTCCTGAAAATACATATAAATCAAAATAAATTAACAAAAAAAAGAGTCGTTATTCCCCATGATTAGAATGATTCGACCACAAGACACCGTAATCCTCAATAGAATTGCTAAATCGCCCAGTATAAGCTCAAATTTCTGGAAAAATCTCTTGCTTTTGGTCGTATAAGAGAATGAAATATGATTCCCAGGGTAAAAAAAAGAACAAGATATTCGGGGAAAAAAACAGAGTTAATGACGAGATAAGAGCTCACAATGCAAGGGAATGATGAGATTCTATAAAGCATGTATGATTCATCACTGAGTAAACTCTTCACCAAGAAGTGAAGATCGAACCTCACTGTAAAGAGCTGGTCGCGCTGAAACGTAAGAGGAAGAGAGCTTAAATTGGAAAATGTAAATACCCTAATTTGTTGTATAGAGCAATGAACAGAGGAAGTAGACAATGATGGGCCAAAGGAAGATCAAACAGACGAGTTAGGTCACTTCTTGCTAAGTGTATGCTTCATGCTTTCTCTCTTTTAAATTGAGTACCCTTTTAACAAACAAGAAGAAAACACTCAAAATGTTTTTTTTTGAATTAGGAAAATTATCCCTAAAACTGTTATCCTAAACGAATTAGAAATTTGGTTTCCATTATAAAATGCTTGTGAAGCGTTTATTCCCAGGCTCTTCTCTTCCGGAGTTATCGTCTCTCACTCTGTCAAATACCAAACCTCTCGCCTCGTCTCCACCGTCGTGATGATGCAGCCTAACCCTATTCTCAATTTGGCTGGTGTTGGAGTACCAGGATTATTTGCTTAACTCAAGCGATTACAGGTGATGATAGACGATGAAGACTACGAAGAACTAATGGAGGATCTGAGAGAAGGTGGAAGATTTGGTAATTATTTTTTCTGCTTCTGTCATTAGCACTTAACTAGGCTTATATTATATTTCAAGATTAATAATGAATTGTTTGATGTGCAGGTAACTTGGTGAATACTGTGATCCCACGACCTAATCCGAACCACGATCCCACACCAGGAGTTGAAAAGGTTCGGTATCAAATTATCAATCCTTTTTGAATGTTTTTTTTTTTTTTTTTAACTCAAATTATAAATAAATACATGTGAATATGCACTGGGTAACCAAATTCCATCATTTTATTTACAAAAACAACGGATGTCAATATTGAACATAAGTTTTTAACAAACATCATGTTGTTTTTCTGATAACAATCTCTTTTACATAATTTCATGCTATTTGTTTAAATTACACAAAAAAGTACACTCCGTATTTATGGTTTTGTCGCCACATTTTGTAATGGAAGATTCTGTGGAGGAAACCATTTGGTTGCTGTGCATTACCCGGAAAACAAGTATGCGCAAGGCGACTATGATGGCTGATTTATCGTCTTCTTTTACGTTGGATCTTTTTTTTTTGTTCAGCATCATTAGACGTTGGATAGTTTTTTTTAACAATATCTTCTCTTTTTTCAATGCTATTTTTCAGATATATCTGTTTTCCGTTCTTGACTTTTTATAATGGAAACATAATATCTTGCTGATTGAGTCTGCATGTCCAACAATATCTGAATATGTTGTAAGAGAAGATATGCTTCTTAGAAAACTTACCAGCAATTATAGATTGGGTTAGGCAAGATGTGGTGTTGTGTTTAAAAGGTTTCTCTATCTTAGGAACAAGAGTGTTGCTGTTTAAGTTCTAAACCTTTGGAAACATGGAGTTGCCAGATGCTTTATGGCAAAATGTGAAGCCCAGTGACATTAGGGACTATTTGTTTTGAGTGTTGGATTTGAGAGCGAATAATAAATTATGGGGATTTTAAGTATCGGCCGGCTCATTTTAAAACCTTCACTAAATTATTAAAAAAAAAATTCTTCAAATTAGAGATTTAATGAAAAAAATCCCTCAAGTATTACTCGGTTCATTTAAAACCCCTCAACTAAAGTTTAATGGAAACACCCTCAATTACAAAATTCTAGTAAAAACATCATTTGTTTATAATTCCGCCTAAACATATCTTGTTTAATCGATAATTTGTGTTGTTGTTCTTTAAAAACGACATGTATATATTTTTTTGGACTTAGCCAAGGCGGTGTTTGTTCATTTTGAAAATTGCTAATGTCAATTAAAAAAATTTCAAAATTATGTAAAATAAAAACTGTCATTCGTTCTCGTGCTTATCTTTTATTTCAGCTGCGTCTAATTCTTAAAATTATACATGAATTTTTTCATTTCATTGTTTACTAAGCATAGGATGTGATATCTTTAATTATATTGATTCATCGTTTTGGATTTTTAATCGATTGCATTACGTTTCTAATACTATTTTAAAACAAACACCGCATTATCTTATATCTAAAAAAAATGCACACGTCTTTTAATAAATTAAAAAAAAAATTGATTTGATGGCAATTGTTTAGGGTTCACATGGTAATATAGACATATGAGTTTTTTTGTTAATAGATCTTTATTTGAGGGAGTTTAAAATATATAAGTAAATATTTGAGGGGTTTTTTGTTTACCAATTTATTTGAGTGTTTTTAAATGGACCGACAAGTAGACCTGTCAATATTGATCCACACCCGCAGGCCCTGCGGATTTTGAACCGTTGTGGGGCTGGTTCGGATTTATAAAAATGAGACCACTAATTTTGGGTCTTGCAGGATGGATTGGAAAATGTGGCGGGTAAGCAGGTTGAGCCCCGCAGGTCATGTGGGTACCCGCAAAAAAAAATTTCCATATTTTATAGAATTATACTCTTTTCCCAAAATTTTACATTTGTACAATGTCCCCCAAGTAATTTTGTATATACGGAGTGGTCCGCGATAAGCTTGGACACGAGGCGAGTACCCACTATTTTTACCGGCTTTGATACTTGACCCGTTCGTGCAAGTAATACGATATTCAGACTTGGACTTGACTGCTAAACGGCACCGTCCCAAAATCTATTACTCATGCATTTGTCCACTGGACCCACAGTAACTTAATTTTGCTAAGAATATTTTTCATGTAACAGTATTTTTGTGGTAACAGTATACTTTGTGGGTAACGAGTATATTTTATGGGTAACAAATATTATTCATGGATAACAGGTATTTTTTTAGGGTAACGGGTATTTTTGTTGCGGATAACGAGTAACGGGCCGGGTAATAAGTTTCAAAGCGGGTAATGGAGCAAGTAGTGGGAAAAAATTTTGGACTTGGACTTGGACTTGCAAGTATTTTAAAAACATACCTTATACTAAAGTTGAACGAGGCGTATCTTTACTGGCGAGTCCATGAGTCCCATAACGAGTCCGATGCCACTTACAGGGCTCGTGGTTTTTGTAGGTGCGGGTTAGATTTAAAAGCCCGTAAGTTATGCGGGTTGTGATATTTATTGCGAGTTATGCGGGTTGGCGGGTCCCGAGTCACAGGTCAACCCGCTTGACAGTCCAACAAACTAGTTGATAAATCTTATAATTACATGTTTTTACATATTAATATAGACTAATATCATGCATTAGAACTATCATTTAGGACTACTTTAGTGCATTTGCATGTTGTTGTGTGTTTATATGTACTTGGAGCAAAACCCATGCTTTTGAAGTGTTTTGGAGCTTTAAGAAACCATGGGACCTTGGAGTCACTTGTTCGAGCCAAGAACATCAAGGAAAGCTTCCCGAGAAGTTTCACAGAAGGAGCATCAACCATAGCATCGACCATAGCATCGACCGTGCACAGTCGGTGCAGTTTCTGAAAATCTCATCGACCCCGGCCCGTGCATCAACCGTACATGGTCGATGCTGTCTCTGAAAAATCACATTGACCCCGTGCCTCTCCGAGCTCAAAAAGGAAAGTTCGTTTAATGCACAGTGCAACTTATGGAAGCTTAGGATTGCAAATTAAGACCTTCCAGAGACTTCTAAGGATGCCCTAGACTCCTCCAAGACTCATAAACTCTATATAAACACATGTAATGCTCATTAGAAAGGGTTCCCACTTTTTGCACAATTTTGTAGCCACCACTTAGAGAGAAATCTCATTTGTTCTTTTGTTCTTATGTTTTATTTTGCAATTGTTCTAGTTCTTCCTCTTGTTTTTTATTTTTATTTACAGCTTTTGATTATTGTTTTATCATGTCTTCTATCTCATATACGGCCGTCACCCTCGGAGTTATGACTGAGTAGATCCTTTAGATCTCTAGGGTGGAGATCGATGATGGGATCTACTGATTAGAGATTGATGTTTTTGTGTTCTTAATCGATTGCCTACCTTGTATGTGTTCGTAAGGCTAGACTTACTCCCTTGGGAGTTGTCTAAGAGCTCGGCCAAAAATAACAATGTGTGGCCGAGTGTTTCGGGAATTCCCTACGCCGCGAGAGTGGGTAGAGGGATTTCGGATCTACATACTTAGAATCCTAGTTAATCGATAAATCTATTTTTGACTTGTGAGCTTATCTAAATTAGCTTTGATCAAGTTAGTTTAGCACCTTAGAATCTTGATGCCATGAGAATGGATTAAGATTTTGGAACTAAACACGTTGGAAGCTTGACTACGCCATAGAGATGCGGTGGACGGTTAGGCTGGTCGATAACGAGATCGTTCTCAATGCTTGTAGGAGCACTACGAGAGTAAGTTTTTACAGAGAGATTAGCATACCACGAGAGTTGACTAATCTGTATACGAAATCTCTTGACCGATGGATACAAACAAAATAGTTAAAGAACATCAATTCTCATATTAGAAGATTCCCGGATTCGTTTCCAATCACCCTTGGGATTGTGTTCTTTATTATTGCTTAATCGTCAATTAATTTAAAGTTATTTAATTTATGCACTTTTATTTATGCATTTTAATTTATGCTATTTAATTTATGCAATTTAATTCACGCAATTTCTTTTATGTTATTTAATTTATGCAATTTATTTTATGTTATTTAATTTATGCACTTTAATTTACGCACTTTATTTTCACTATTTAATTTATGCAATTTACTTTCTGTTATTTATTTTATGCACTTTAAATTCCGTAATTTAATTTACGCAATTCATTTTATGCAATTTACTTTATGCAATTTATATCCTGCAATTTATTTTACGTATTTTAGGACTTAGAAACAAACCCCCAAAAACTCTATAATTCACCTAGATTAGATTTACTCTTTCAATCTCTGTATAGTTATTCTCAGTCCCTGTGGATCGATCCCGTACGTACTACAACTGCATTAATGTGCACTTGCGGTATAATCGGGTTAAACTCTTGAGACTACTTCCTAGTATGGCTCGGGTGAAACCTGAGAAAAAAGTGGAACTAATACCTCATGAAGTTTTTGGTACCGTTGCCGGGGACTGTAGCAATAAGCATAGAGATTTGGTCTAAATATGAGACTAGGTCCTATTTATTTTTCGAGTTAATTTAATTTTTGTTTTTGGTTTTTCAGGTTAATAAATTCTAAAATATATATATAATGAACGAGTTGCTAAGCTCGATGGAGGAAAGATGGATGCATAGGCCGATAGCTTCGCAAACAATAGGCATGGTCGACGAACCAACAAGTCATGGCAAACGCCTGGGCATACAACAACCCCCAGTGGAAGATGAGGAGTTTGAAATCAAAGTCGATTTGATTAACTTGATCCAGCGATAAAGGTTCCAAGGTTTAGTGACGGAAAGCCCAATAGAACACCTTCATAACTTCAACGACGTGTACAGAATGATGTGCATAAAAGGTCTCTCTGAAGACGCCCTGAAACTGTGTTTATTCCCATTTTCACTCGAAGGTGAAGCCCGTCATTGGGAAGGAGCATTCCATCGGAGTCCGTTACGACATGGAGTAAGTGCCGAGAAGCATTCCTGAAGAGATTCTACTCAACTGCCAGGACAACTTACTGGAGGAACAAGATATCAAGCTTCACGCAACAAAACACTGAAAGTTACGGAGAAGCATGGGGAAGGATTGAAGAGTACACAAGGCAATGACCCCATCATGGGTTTGTCGACAAGTTCCTACTAAGCACGTCCTACAGAGGAATCACTCCTAAGTACCGTATGCTACTCGATGTGGGGAGTTGCGGAACTTTCTTGGGGCAAGATGCACAACGAGGGAAAACACTAGTGGAGAACCTAGCCAAGAGTGACGCAAATTATAAAGAAGACTATGAACACGCCAATGACCGTAACGACTAGGCCTGGGCTTTTGGGTTTTCGGGTCGGGTCGGGTAGGGTAATTCGGGTATCTTAATCTAATACTCGTTCGGGTATTTGTAAAAATCGGGTCGGGTTCGGGTCGTTGTTTTTCGGGTTCGGATCGGGTTGAGTTCAATATATTTTACTCATATGTACCTAAATCTACTTGAAAATACCCGAAATACCAAAAAAAAACTTAAATATTAGTTACTTTTTACCCAAATTTATCCAAATTACCTAAATTACCCAAAAATATCTAATATATTTGGGTTTTTATAATTGTAATTGGGGTATTTGAATTATTACAAGTATAAGTACAACTAATATTTTTTGCTATATACTTGTATTTCATATACTTTCGGGTTTCGGATTCGGGTCGGGTTTTATGGGTATAGAAATCTAGGGCCCATTCGGGTATTTTAAATAATCGGGTCGGGTCAGGTTTTTGGGTCCGAGGTAAAATGCCCAGGCCTAGTAACGACGAAGAGAAACTGAATATGCAGGCACTGCTCAAGAAAATGGACGTGTTTCTGAGTTTGACACAACCTCTAACCTTTTCAAATCAACTTAACGGACAACACCATCGACTAGGAGGGGTCGATGGTCTTTCGAGACAAGCAAACAGTGAGGAGCGTCGACTGTATGCCATCGATGCGACCACAGAAACAAGCGTCGAAGATAAGCATCGACCCTACTCGGTCGATGCTGATACCTACATAAAACATACTGACGGACAACATTAACCACGTACCACCGATGCTTGCCGTGAAGGAACCAGCGACCAGGAGTGGTCGATGGTTTCTTTCTGGCTATCGAGGAGGGAATTCATCAGACAGAGCATCGACCGTACATTCGTACTACGAAAATTCACACGAAAGAACCTAAGATTCGCATAAGGAAGCAAGTGATAGAATATCTCCCAAATTATCAACCTAAAATCCCTTTTCCGGGAAGAATTAAGGGAAGAATAGTGGATAGAATGAGGAATGCGTTTGAAGAACAAATGAAAGGTGTGATCATCACTATGCTAATACTAGAAGCATTGACAACGATTCCTAATGCTAGCAAGTTCTTCAAAGATCTCGTGACTAAGAAGAAAAAAGAACTAACCGAGGTAGCATTCTTGACACACGAGTGCAGTGTTGTCATCCTCGACAAGAAGATTTTGAGAAAGCTAGATGATCCGGGCAACTTCACTCTCTTTTGAACTCTCGGTCACATAACGTTCGGGAGATCTTTGTGTGACTTTAGAGCTAGTGTGAACCTAATGCCCCTATCCATTGCACAAAATTTGGGACTCACTCGATTCAAAAAGTGTAAGATGTCACTAGTTCTCGCTAATCGTTCGGTAAAAACGTCGGTGGGGTTAATTGAAGACATTCCGTTGATGATTGGTGAGTACCAAATACCCACAGACATTGTGATACTCAAGACAGATCACGAGCCTAAGGATCCACTTATCCTAGGAAGGCCATTCCTAGCTACCGTTGAGGCCATCATCGATGTTAAAAATGGGAAGATCAACCTTCACCTAAACTATGAAGTGATGCAGTTTAGTATCGATGAGGTGATGAAGAAACCCGAGAAAAGGGACCGTATTTTCTACATAGACGATCTCGACTTACTAGCTAATGGGGAATCAGACGAAGCTGAGTTCGAACAAGAAAAATTAAGTGAAGAATTCCAAACACCACAAATTGATGACATGGCAGACATGATACCTCGTGAGATGGCTTACGCGAGTTTAACCGAAGGTGACAAAGAAGAAGAAGCCACGGAGGAAGGAAGTGATGGTAAGACTTGCGATGAAGACGATTGGAGTGAACTCAAAACACCGAAAGTGGAGTTAAAACCACTTCCGAAAGGGCTAAGGTACGCATATCTTGGTCCTAATTCAACATATCCTGTCATAGTAAGTGATGAGCTTGATGGTGATGATGAAAATATAGAAAAGCAATAGGATATTGTCTAGATGACATCAAGGACATATCCCCATCCTTATGCATGAATATGATACATTTAGAAGATGAATCTAAGAATTCAATTGAACCTCAAAGGCGATTAAATCCAAATTTACGTGATGTCGTAAGAAAAGAAATTCTGAAATTTCTAGATGCAGGTATTATTTATCCTTTATCAGATAGTATTTGGGTCTCACATGTTCATGTTGTACATAAAAAGGGTGGTATCACTGTGATAAAAAAAATGAAAATGACGAATTAATTCCTACTAGAACTATCACGGGACTTAGGATGTGTATTGATTTTAGGAAATTAATTGCTGCCACTAGAAAAGATAATTTTCCTATTCCGTTTATTGATCAAATGTTAGATGAGTACTCGGGGTTCTTTCAAATCCCGATACATACTCAAAATCAAGAAAAAATGACATTTGCATGTCCTTATGGTACCTTTGCGTATCGTAGAATGTCATTTGGACTATGTAATGCACCTGCAACTTTTCAACGGTGTATGATGTCAATATTTTCAGATTTAATTGAATCAGTAGTTGAGGTGTTTATGGATGATTTCTCTGTGTATGGTTCTTCGTTTGGAGGTTGTTTGTCTAATTTATGCAAGGTACTTGAACAATGCGAAGAGACAAACCTCGTGCTTACTTGGGAGAAGTGTCATTTCATGGTTAAAGAGGGAATCGTTCTTGGACAAAAGATCTCGGGGAGAAGAATTGAAGTTGACAAAGCCAAAATTGATGTGATGATGAGTTTATGACCTCCGAAAATAGTGAAGGATATACGGAGTTTCCTTGGACATGCCAGGTTTTATCGAAGATTCATCAAAGATTTCTCTAAGATAGCACACCCACTCACAAAGCCACTATTCAAGGATGGTGGTTTCGATTTTGATGATGCATATCACGAAGCTTTTCAGTCCATCAAGAAGGAGCTAGTAAGTACACTGATAGTACAACCACCTGATTGAGAGCTGCCGTTTGAGATCATGTGTGATGCTCGCGATTATGCGGTTGGAGCTGTGCTTGGACAGCGGAAGGATAGGAAGATGAACGTCATCTATTAAGCAAGTAGAACGCAAGACGAAACACAAATGAAATATGCTACCACGGAAAAAGAACTTCTAGCGATCGCTTTAGAAGTTTCACAAGATTTCAATGGGTTCTAAAGTCATCGTGCATCCGGTTCATGCGGCACTAAGGTATCTACTTGCAAAGAAAAACGCGAAACCAAGGTTAGTCCGCTGGATACTACTTCTTCAAGAGTTTGATTTGGAGATAAATGATAAGATAGGAATAGAAAACAGAGTAGTTGATTATCTTTCTCGAATGAGAATCACAGACTAAATACCTATTGACGATTCACTACCTAAGGAGCAAGTCTACGTAATTAGAGTACTTATCGGCGAACACTACCTCAACAAGGAGCTAAAGAGCATCAACGCCATCAAGAATAAGTCACCATGGTATGCTGATATCGTCGGATATCAGAAGAAGTAGTTTTCAAGCAGATCAACCGATATTATTGGGATGATCCAAACCTCTAGACATTATGTAAGGATAAGATCTATAGAAGGTGTGTTCTTGAGCATGAAGTTCACGGAATTTTGACGGGATGCCATGGGTCCACATACGGAGGGCATTTTGCTACATTCAAGACGGTATCTAAAGTTTTACAAGCTGGATTTTGGTGGCCGACTTTATTCAGAGATGCTCATCGATTCATCATAGTTTGTGATGCATGTCAAAGAAGAGGAAATATAAGTCGAAGGAACGAGATGCCTCAAAACTCGATAATGGAGGTAGAAGTCTTTGACGTGTGGGGCATCGATTTCATGCGACTTTTCCCGAACTCTCATGGTAACAACTACATTCTTGTAGCGGTTGATTACGTATCTAAGTGGGTAGAAGCTGTGACGAGTCCAACAAACGACGTGAAGGTAGTTCTGAAACTTTTTAAGAGCATCATTTTCCCGCGATTTGGAGTTCTGCGAGTTGTAATTAGCGTCGGAGGAATGCACTTCATCAGCCAAACTTTTGTAAAGCTCTTACAAAAGTATGGGTTAGACACAAGGTGGCAACGCCATATCATCCTCAAACAAGCGGACAAGTAGAGGTTTCCAACTGAGAAATCAAGGAAATCTTGGAGAAAACAGTGAATATTTCAATAAAGGATTGGTCGCTTAAGCTAGATGATGTTTTGTGGGCTTATCGAACAGCCTTCATGACTCTCATTAGTACAACTCCTTTCAACCTTCTCTATGGGAAATCTTGCCATTTGCCGGTTAAACTTGAGTACAAAGCTATGTGGGCTGTCAAGATGCTGAACTACGACATCAAGACCGCTGCGGAGAAACTACTCATGCGTTGAACGAGTTAGATGAAATCCTCCTAGACGCTTATGAGAATGCCCGGATATACAAGAAGAGGTCAAAGGCATTTCATGACTTGCGAATTCTTCACCGAGATTTTAATATAAACGATTAAGTCCTACTATTCAACTCTCGTTTGAAGCTCTTTCCGGGAAAGCTCCGATCTCGTTGGTCCGGTCCCTTCGAGATAAAGTCTGTAACGCCTTACATAGCTATAGAGCTATGGGGCAACAGTGGAGAGAGTTTCAAGGTGAAAGGACAACGATTAAAGTCGTATATGAGTTCAGAATTCATTGGCAGACGGGAGATCATAGAGTTGGAAGATCCATCCGACCTTCCGGAAGAGTCTAAGGATTAGTGAAACGGTAACATTTGATATGCTCAAATTAATACCCTATAATGATACTAAAGCAGTTGTTGCAGTAAAGTTAGGGATCGAACACGAGAACTCAAGAAAACTCACGCGGTAGATAAAAGATGCAGATTGTGCTAAGCAAACAATAATTGATGAGAAAACAAATGATCGAATTAAACTTAGGTCGATTAATATGGAAGGAAACTAGGCTCAGGGAAATTCTCAGGAAATCAATGATAAATAACAATTAATCAGTTAAAGTCCAATTCAATTAAGTGCTTCGAACTCAAACACGAGAATATAGTTAACCAACGTCATGAAAACTAACTAAATCTAAAATCTAGAATTCCAAATCTCGCAAATCCTACACATTAAACCAGAATTAGAAGTTTGATATGTTCACAATTCGATTAAACCAAATCTCCAGATAATCGAATTGCTCACCCTAGTTTTATCGACATTCAATCGATCGTCGTGCCTAATCGATTAATCTAAGTTCTATGTTCTAGATCGATTAAATAGCTTTGAGAACAACCATGGTAACTACTCAGGAACCCTAACAAATCAATCATCATAAATCGAGAAATCCATATGAGAAAACCCGACCTAAAATGAGACTACTTATACGATTGATGAAAAACAAGACATAACGAATTGATCATGAAATTAAATATAACAAAAGAATAAAAACAAGGGTTCGGGATCTTTTCTATGATGAACAAAGTCTTGGATCCGTCTCCCTCACAAAAGCTTTTCAGTCTCAGTGGTTGTTCAAAAATCAAAGTTCAAAGTAAAGTCTGCCGCCTAACCTAATGACTAAAAGTTTGCTTAAATAGTCCAAAACACGCCGGGTCTCTTGTAAATAAGGAAAGTATATTTATGGTAATCCTCTTCCTTGATATCTCTATCTCCGCATCGTACGCCGTATCGATCAATACCGGGATGGTGTCGATCGATATTCAGGCTTCAAAACGGGTACTTTCTTCGGTTTGCTCCAAAAGGCTCCAAATGGTTCCAAAATCTCTAATTTCGTCCCAAACGTGCTAAGACCTGAAAAGACTCCAGAACGATACAAAAAACACTAGAAAGACTCGATAAAACAACTTATATCATGGCTACAAATGGGTAAAAACCATGATATATCAGAGCTATAGAGCTATGGGGCAACAGTGGAGAGAGTTTCAAGGTGAAAGGACAACGATTAAAGTTGTATATGAGTTCAGAATTCATTGGCAGACGGGAGATCATAGAGTTGGAAGATCCATCCGACCTTCCGGAAGAGTCTAAGGATTAGTGAAACGGTAACATCGTCGAGCTCACGACGTTAAATAAGCATTCTATCTTTGTTTATACGTTTTTTTAATATCAATTTATTTTTTAATTTTTCGTATTTTTTGTTTTTCTGTTTTCTATTTTAAATTTTCAGGTTATTTTCAACATAAAAAAATATAAATCAAGGACTTGAAAAACGTGGGAGTTGCAAACTCACAAACCCGATAAAAATTCAGGTATGAATTTTCTTGCTTCTTTACCCTTTTTAAGGTTTTATCTCACAACGCGGACGTTGTAATTTAAGTGAGGGGGGGAGTCTTGCGATCTATGGAGGTAATTGTTTTTTCTTGACATCTTTTGATGGAAGTTTTACCATAATATTTTCGTATTTTGAGAGATGGTTACACTCTTTTCCTCGTTCATAGGTTCAATGACATGTGGAAAAGTTTTTAATGAGATAGCAATAGAACTTGTTAATTGTGTTATTTGTGTTAATGTTTGGATGCTTTGTTGGATAGTGTATGATCTTTACTAGGAAATTTAGAAAATCCATGAGTGGATCAACAAACCCCAAAAGATTATTCTTCCGGAGACTTAGACGAATCGGAGTTGACTTCTCACCTTAATGAACTTCTCTCAGTGCATTCGATGGAGCAAGAGGAAGAACTACTTCAACTCATTCTCGATTTGGGGCTTGAAATGCATCGGACATGATACCTCTATGAGAGCCTGCAAGGCTCGCCTAAGTAAATACAATTCTCCTCTTCCTTCCCTTTGATAAGAAAAGAAAAAGAAAGAGAAAAGAAAATAAAAAAAAAGAATATAGAAGCGAACCGGGCATTCGAAGCAACCATTTTCGATGTTCGCATCTCAAGAAAATTTGTCCTAGAAAAAGAAAAGAGATTAAAAGAAAAGGCGATCGATAGAAAAAATAAAATGATACCCTAGAAAAGTAGGGAGAAATCGATCGACCTTGAAGTGAAAAAAGGGAGAGGAAAGGAATTGTACTAAGACGATCTTGAGCTTACAAAAATCCGAAAGAGTAAGTGTTCATGTCTTTTGATCGATACTCCTAAGTTGAGAACCCATGCTAAGAATAAAAAGAGGCGTCAACAATGAGGAGTCTATGGTCAAGGGAGGAGCGGTTTGGATTAAAGTGCGTTGCTATGCTTATGGTGAAGTACATGAGTACATTTGAGATCATTCAACTTCCACAAAAACAAAAATCACTAAACACAACAATGTCACAAGGTACAAAGTTCACTCTCCTTATCTTTATCGTTTTCCAATAAAATAACTTCACTATACTTAAAATTTGTTTGCTTGAAGACAAGCAAATGATAAGTGTGGGAGAGTTGATAGAGCTCATAATTACATGTTTTTACATATTAATATAGACTAATATCATGCATTAGAACTATCATTTAGGAATACTTTAGTGCATTTGCATGTTGTTGTGTGTTTATAGGTACTTGGAGCAAAACCCATGCTTTTGAAGTGTTTTGGAGCGCCTTAAGAAGCCATGGGGACCTTGGAATCACTTGTTCGGACCAAGAACATCAAGGAAAGTTTCCCGAGAAGCTTCACAGAAGGAGCATCTACTAGTATCGTCCATAGCATCGACCATAGCATCGACCGTACACAGTCGGTGCAGTTTCTAAAAATCACATCGACCCTGTGCATCGACCGTACATGGTCAATGCTTCTCTGAAAAATCACATTGACCCCGTGCATCGACCTTGCACGGTCGATGCTGCCTCTTCGAGCTAGAAAAGGAAAGTTCGTTTAGTGCATGGTGCAACTTATGGAAGCTTGGGATTGGGAATTAAGACATTCCAGAGACTTCTAAAGATGCCCTAGACTCCTCCAAACCTCCTAAACTATATATAAACACATGTAATGCTCATTAGAAAGGGTTCCCAATTTTTGAACAATTTTGTAGCCACCGCTTAAGGAGAAATCTCATTTGTTCTTTTGTATTTAAGTTTTATTATTGCAATTGTTCTAATTCTTCATCTTGTTCTTCTTTTGTTTTATTTACAGCTTTTGATTTTTGTTTTATCATGTCGTCTATCTCATATACTGCCGTCACCCTCGAAGTTATGAGCGAGTAGATCCTTTAGATCTCTGGGGTGGAGATCGATGATGGGATCTACTGATTAGAGATTGATGTTTTGTGTTCTTAACCGATTGGCTACCTTGTATGTGTTCCTAAGGCTAGACTTACTCGCTTAGGAGTTGTCTAAGAGCTCGGCCGAAAATAACAATGTGTTGCCGAGTGTTTTGGGAATTCCCTACGCCGCGAGAGTGGGTAGAAGGATTTTAGATCTACATACTTGGAATCCTAGTTAATCGATAAATTTATTTCTGACTTGTGAGCTTATCTAAATTAGATTTGATCAAGTTAGTTTAGCACCTTAGAATCTTGATGCCATGAGAATGGATTAAGATTTTGGAACTAAACACGTTGGAAGCTTGACTACGCCATAGAGATGCGGTGGACGGTTAGGCCTGGCACGATAATCAGATCGCTTCAATGCTCAGGAGCACTACGAGAATGGGTTTTTACAGAGAGATTAGCATACTACGAGAGTGGACTAATTTATATACGAAATCTCTACACCGATAGATACAAACAAAATAGTTAAAGAACATCAATTCTCATATTAGAAGATTTCCGGATTCGTTTCCAATCACCCTTGGGATCGTTTTCTTTATTATTGTTTAATCGTCATTTAATTTAAAGTTATTTAATTTATGTACTTTATTTTATGCACTTTTATTTATGCATTTTAATTTATGCTATTTAATTTATGAAATTTAATTTACACAATTTATTTTCTGTTATTTAATTTATGCAATTTACTTTACGCTATTTAAATTACACAATTTAATTTATGCACTTTAGTTTACGCACTTTAAATTCTGTAATTTAATTTACGCAATTAGTTTTATGCAATTTACTTTATGCAATTTATATCCTCCAATTTATTTTACGTAATTTAATTTAGTAATTTAAATATTGTTCATTTAATTATTGCATATTTAATTATTGCTTATTTATTTTACGCATTTTAGGAATTAGAAACAAAACCCCCAAAAACTCTATAATTCACCTCGATTAGATTTACTCTTGTAATCTTTGTGTAATTATTCTCAGTTCCTATGGATCGATCTCGTACATACTACAACTACATTACTGTGCACTTGCGGTATAATCGGATTAAACTCTTGAGACTACTTCCTAGTAGAGCTCGGATGAAACCTGAGATAGAGGTGGAACTAATACCTCATGTATCACTAGTACTTGAAGAATTTTTTCATTAACATGTCTAAGTTAAGGGTTTTTTTATTAATAATTTAATTGAGGGTTTTAAAATGGATATGACGATACTCGAAGGTTTTCCATTAATATCCCTAAATTATTAGATGTAGTATTTGAGTTTATGTCTGTCTTCATGATTACCTCTGTGATCTCTGATTAAACAATTTTCTTCTAAATGGTGTTATTTTGGTTTTGGCTTCCTCACTCGCGCTGGTAAAAAATAAACCATAGCTTCCAATTCTCTTGCCTTTACAAAAACTTATTCACCTTATGTTTACAATACCCTTTCATGTAGATGTTTGGATTGGACTTTTGACATTTTTGTATGGCACGAGTCCCACACTTTTAATATATATATTACTTCTAAATGAATCTAGTAGTAAAGAATGTCCTAAATCCAAAACATTAAAAAGATGTTAAAAGCATTAATCAGAATCTAAAATATGAACCTAAAATCTCCAAACTAAAACTAGAATTAGAAACCTCACCTTCATCGCCTCCTCTCTATTGAAAATCAGTTTCATGTATTGATTATTTGATTCAATTATTACAATAATGCATATGAAAAAACTAACCAATAGTCCAAACATTCATTTAATGTTAAGTTTTTTTTATATATAATGTGTTCCGGGTTAAATTTGTTCTAGATCCATCCTTGCTTGAAGCTTATTTAAATGGAAAACAGTTTTTCTGATGTCTAGTCGGCTTCCCTAAAATCAAGATCTACCACTTCCTCGGTCGTTGAATCATCATTGTTGGTTTTCACCTTTGAAACTAGTAGGCATCAAACCTTATCCTGATATAAGTGGCTAGAAATAAATGGAAGATACAAAAAAATCCCAACAAAGAGCAATTCTCTGCTGTTTCCGTTTGGATGCAATGAGTTTTCTTTTTTACTTTTTGGTAATTTCCTAGAAAGTGAGTGGTGAATAAAGGAAGCTTCTGCGTTTTCTTAAGCCAACAACTCCCAAGAAGTAAAAGAAATACACTTATAATAATCAGCTGAAACCCAGATCTCTTTCTCTCATACTGAAGATTTAAACATTTTCAAGGAATCAAACCTTTGTGTCTGTATACCTTCTTTAAGTTCGACAAACGAGCACATATATATATATATATATATTTTTTTTGGTTAAAAAACGAGCACATATTGTTTGTTAAAAACTCATCTATCCTCCCAGAAAAATGTCTGAAGGATGTCTAAGTTGTTTCAAAGTCATGTGTTTCAGGAAAAAGCAGAGCAACAAAGAAGACAAACCCGTGCAATCAGATAGATTTCCAGAGCTGGTTGAAAAAAAAGAAGATGTAGAAACCAGCGCGGACAAGAAGAGACCCGAGCCGCCAAGACCCGAGCTATGGATGGAAGAGGTGTCATATGGCGGCGGATATGGCGGCGGCGGATATGGCGGCGGCGGATATGGCGGCGGCGGATATAACGGCGACGGATATGGCGGCGGCGGATATAACGGCGACGGATATGGCGACGATGTCCCAGTCGGTTGCCCGAACCCGATGTATTCGTCAATGAATAACGATTTCAACAAAGTGAAGACCTATGATATACGAGGAGGCACAGAAACCACGGCTAATCAAGAACATCAATTTTGTGATGAAGAATACGACACAAGAGGAGGAAGAAGAAGAAGAAGAAGATTGCTTCACAACCTTTCTCTATCATCTTCTCGGCTTGAATAGCTGAAACCACCAAACATCCCGAAGTAGGTCACACCTTGATAAACCACTTTCCCGATTATTTATATCTTAATTAAGGATATTGATTATATTAGTTGTCATAAGTATAATAAAGTTTGATATATTGAAATATATACAACTTATAAGCACATTTATCCCCATAATTCATTTTGGTGGTTTTGAATATTTCATGAACTCATTTCCAAAACCACCACGAAACTCTACTACCGCACCAACCCTCTCCATTCCCGAGGTAAGTATGATTCCTTTCCTACCTACTTTGTGACTGATTTAGCTCCTTTTGAGAAGAGGTTCAGAGATGCGTTGTTCATCACATGTAGCGTGTTAGAGCAAATTAAACCGAAAATTAAGAAGTAAACCGGAAATTAGAGCGTGTTGGAGCAAATTAAACCAGAAATTAAGAAGTAAACCGGAAGTAAAGATTTGAGTCGTGGGTTGTTGAGTCTGAGTCAAATTAGACCGAGTCTTATGGAGTTTTAGTAGTTTCGAATGATTAGCAGTATTTGTAGGAGTTTTAGTTCTTGTAAGGCTTTATAAGCCATCGTTCATCATTGAATAAAATTGTAGTTTTCAAAGAGAGAGAAGCAGCAGCTTCAAATTTCGATTGAGAAATGGGAGAAGATGAAATTACCCCCAATTCGATAGACATTGGGATCACTGGAGTGAAGTGATGGAGAATTTCTTTCGAGCTAGGGGATTGTGGAGCTTGGTTGAGATGGGGTCGAAGAGGCACCAAACATGACAATTATATCACCTAAGCAGAGGCAGCAACTCGACTACGCCAAAACCAACAATCACAAGGTCAAACATTATATCTATCAATCAATTGATAGAACAACGTTTGAACAAATGCTGGACAGAAGAACATCCAAAGTGATTTGGGATTCAGTGAAGAGAAAATTTGGGGGAAATGCTCGGGTGAAGAAATCGTTGTTACAGAAGCTAAGAAGAGACTTTGAAGTACTTGATATGAAGGAATGAGAAGATAGAAGAGTATTTCACTCTTAGAACATTGAGTGAAAAATTCATGTACATGGTGGTATCAATTAAGGAATCAAAGGGTATTGAGAGCATTTCACTCGATGAGTTGCAGAGTTCTTTGGTGGTTCATGAACAAAAATTCAGAAAAACTGACAAAGGAGATGAGCAAAGTTTATCATGAAGAGAAAGGGCTGATTGCAGAGATCAAAATCAGCATAAACTGGATGTTCATGTTATTTGATCAAACTGCAGAAGAAGTAAGTCAGGTGAGCAAAGGTGCATGCAGACAACCTCAGAAGATGCAGCAAGGTTATGGCATGAACGCTATGGGCATTTAAGTCACCAAGGGATGCATACACTACAAAGGAAAAACATGGTATGTGGAATCCTTGTCTTAAACTCACAAAACTTCACATGCTCAGTGTTCTTAGTGGGAAAATAGCTTAGGAAACCTTTTCCTAAGAAGAGTACATGGAGAGCAAAACAGGTCCTTGAGCTGATGCATTCAGATATATGTGGTCCTATCAATCTAGTGTCCACTAGTGGAAAGAATTATGTCCTGTGTTTTATTGATGATTACAGCAGGAAAGCTTGGGTATATCTCCTAAAAGAAAAGTCATAAGCTTTCAGCCACTTTAAATCTTTCAAGAATAGAATGGGGACTGAGACATGAAAGAAATTGAAATGTTTGAGGACTGATCGGGGAGGAGAGTACACCTCAACTGAGTTTTCAGAGTTCTATAAGGAGCAAGGCATTCAAAGACAATTGACAACAACTTACACTCCACAGCAGAATGGGATCACAGAAAGAAAGAACCACATGTAAACTTAGAGCGGATATTGATACATGAAAGTGTACGCTTCTCTTGATAATATATATCTTGTCTTGAGCCACTGATTTCTACTTTTATGTACCTGGTTACATGTTTATTAATGCAAGCATATCTATTTGAAGGTATAAAAATCAAAAGTGTTAAAGAAAATAGCAAAAATATAGATTCAAGAATCAAAACACTTAACCTAAAGAATCATTCATGTGTTTATGTGTACAAAGCATCTCTCTGTTGATATTAGCTCAGAGAATTACAAATTGCATCAAAATGATCTACTTTATTCAATCAGCTTCAGTGCTTTTTATAGCTCGTACAAGAACCGACTCTAGAGAAAAAGTAAAGAATACAAACACAGGATGAAACACCTATAAATCCATGACTCAACTAACAGCTATTAATACGCTAAAAACAGAATTGACTCACTCTTAACAAATGAGAATAACTCTCTTATTCCTGAAAATACGCAAGGACACAACTGCATCAACACTCTCACTTTCCTTTTAGGGGATGGACATAACTATAAGCTGCAAACATAAGAAGCAACAACGCTGCAAATGACAATGCAAATGTCCATGGACTATCGATATGCGTGTGAACAAACTCTGTGCAGTAAACATGGAATCCTTTAGAAGTATACTCGTTAACTCCTTCAAACATCGTCGCTTAGTAACTTTTCTCTAAGTCGAAGGCAATGTCTTTACCAATGCTTTTATAAAACCGAGACACTTCATCCTCTGTTCCAAAATAGTTCTCGAGGATCCTTCTTTCGCTAAGGAACGCTGCATCGCTTCGCATGAGATAAGCCATGAAAGCTACGTAGCTATGTGGTTCGATGAATCAGCATATAACTGCTCAAATGCTAGTTTAAGAAGATCGATGTAAAATCATCCATGACATCGAAGGAATATGAAGCACACCGTTACTATACCTTATGTCTAAGATGAGTGTTCTTCCTCGGTTCAATTTGACCCGAAGATGAAGCTTGGCTGAGAGAACGAATCCGAGATATTCATGATCTGATTTATCGCTAGATTGTCCTCGAAGTTCCCGGGAACAACAGAGGAGATGAGATAGTTATGATCTTTGATGCTTTGAGAAACAGGAACAAAAGTCTTGATCAAATCAAGAAGATGTTTTGCTTCAAGACCATACTGTTTTGCCCAAAACGTCTCTGGTTTTTGTAATGAGTAGTCAAAGAATTCAAAGGCGATCTCGTTTAAACCACCACAAGTAACTAACTTCGATGTTTTAAAGAGAGTTTGAAGAAGGACAAAAGGAACCTGGTTTTCCAAAAGCAGAAGATCGGCTCGAATCGACGGCAAAATCCATGGCATTCTAAAAATAGGATCATCAAGATTTGTGTAAACAACTTTCCCGGAAACAACAAATAACAACGTGAGGATAAAGCAACCATCAAGAACCATCATCTCAACCAATTTTTGAGAATGTAAGCCAAGATCCTCGGAGTAAGAACCTCTTATAACTCCATCCAAACTTGACACAGCTTTGACCAATTCTTGAGGATCAATTCCCTTTCTTCCATTTTAGCCACCTAAAAAATTTCAAGAAGAAGCGCTTGGTTGCCGAGTCATCCAAGATGTTCTATGCCGTGATGGTAAGTGACCAATGGAGACGATCTTGGATTCAAGCTTTGAGGTCGATCCGCAAGGCTTTGTGGGATTCTCACGATGCAACATGACTCGAACTTGATTCTCTCGTAAGCTTGGGACCAATATCTTCCGAGATTAAGCTGATGTATGTCTACGATGATGTCGGAATGGGATCATGATTGTTTTCGCTGGTGCTTTGTTGGGTCTGTGGATCCATTAATTCAAACCTTATCCGTGAGAACGGTGGCTAAAATAACTTAGTACTCCATCTGTTATTGAAAGAGTGTCATTCTAGTATCCGGCACTCAATTAAGAAATAAGATTACAGTTCTATTCTACCCCTTAACTATTCATATAATTACAATTATTTATTTTACCCAAAAATTTTTTTTTATTATTTTGATTGAGGACAAAAAAAATTTTTTAAAAAAAAATTGCATTGATATACTAAAATGACATTTTTTGTTACAAAATTTGAGAGCCAAAATGACACTCTTTCAAAAACAAAGGGAGTAATAAAAAAATTTTAATTTGTATTTTTTTTTCAAGCGAAAATAGCAAAATGACCAACAAACCATGCTCCTTCATATAATTACAGACCCAACCCATAGATCCGAACCAAACCCATTAAGATCCGACCCCATCCAACAAACTCACCTTTTATCTACCCAAATTTGCACTCTATAATTCTAGAAAATACAAGCGACATGTGGCAATCATTTATGGTGCCGTTAAACTGATTAAACTGGTTAAACTAGTTAAAATGCGTTTTCAAATTTTTCCAGTTCTACAAATTTGCAAATGCAGTTTAACAACTAGTTTAACAATATAGTGTGTTAGAAATATAATATAACTTAGTAGAACTGGGTTAATTTTTAAAAGTAACTTAATTATTTATTTAGTTTAACCATATGGTGTTTAGAAACATAGTATGATAAAAGTGTTATTTTATATATTAAAATATATAGCGCTAATATGAGTATTATTTATTTTGATTGATATTTTATAATATCATATATTAATAAAAATAATTTTAATCATATAAATTATAAGATTAAAATATCATAATACATGAAACCTCAACATAATACATAAAATAGTATAATAAATGAACTTTTTAATGATATAATAATTTTTGCAGAAAAATCGGGATGGCATTATTCCCTTACACATAAATTTAAATAACTCGCCGACAAAAAAAAAAAAATTAAACAAATCAAAAACAAAAGTTGGTTATTATAATATTTTAATCTTATAATATTGTAGTAGGTTGGTTAGAAATTCCAAAGTATAGATTCTTAATTTATATTTATTCTATATTTTACATTTTGTTATTCATCATATTAAATCAGAAAAATGAATTCAAATCAGAAAAATGAATTGAAGAGTTCTTCATACCCTAGATCAATTAGACAAAAATCGTGTTTAACGTCGTACTATGCTTGCTTCGAAAATGGAAAGCAAAAAATATCAAAGCAAATAATATACTCATGGCAATAGAGTTATTATTGGTTGATGAAAAGGTAATAATTTGTTTTAACAAATCTTATTATATTTTTAAAAAATGTTTTATATTAGTGTTTAATGTATTTTATAAAATATTATTTTAATATGGTTTGTTAAGAATTTTTATATTAGTGTTTAGTGTTTAATTTACTTGATTTTTGTGGAAAATATTATTTTAAAATATTTATTTAATTTCAAATTGATATGATTATTCACAGAAAATACAAATCAAGGTTTTGTGCATCATTCTCTTCTTAAATTATTTGGCGATAAATCTATTTATAAAATATATATTTTGATAAAATATATTTCCAAATAAATATTAGATCAAATATAATATAATATTATTTTTCGGTGCTATAGCACCGGGATGTGAAACTATTTATTGTATAAAGGGTAAAATAGAAATTGTATGTTTGTTTGTTTAATGAAAGTTAGATAGCTTTAAGTTAGATTAGATAGTTCATTTAGGTCACTATAGCACTTCACTTACATCTCAACCTAAACCCTCCGACCGCAACCTTTATATTCTACTCCAATTCCAACCCTAATCGCAAATCTAAGACCCAACCCCTTCAACATATCCAAGCCCCATTAACCCAGCCCACTTCTTCAGCAAATCAAACTGTGTAGCAAACGGACCCAGTTGGCCCAATAATATTTTCTGGACCTCAAGCCCAAAGTTTGGTGGATCCTCCCTCTGTTTCGAGTCCAACTAACTCTCTCGCATCCCCCTCGACTCCTGCAGCATCAGCTCCTCCGCCATCGTCTCTTTCAGCCACCTCCGCCGGAACCTCGCCGTTCCCAACCGCCGGCACCGGATCTGCCACAATCCCCATCAAGATCCTTCTCCCTCACCAACCCTCAAAAAATCAGGCCAATCTCATCTTCAATTCCGATTCAAATCACTCACCGATACAAAGGAAGTGAAAACTTCCAAATTCGTCACAAACGCCAAGGACAATCTCCATCACTCATCATCGTCAATATTACGCATCTTACCTTTCACCTCTCCGAACCGGACCCGTGCCTCTTCCCCAACTATCCAAAACACTTTCGAGCCTCTAAATCATTCCGACGAATCAGTTGTTGACTCCTCCGACTCCTCTCTCCAACAACTCGCTCTCCATGAAGAAGAAGTATTTATTCCGTTTAAAACTCTATTCCCCACTTAATTTCGTTACTTTGTAACCTCTTTTTTGTTTAATACTATTAACCCTTTAAACAAAAAGTTATGTATTACAACTTTCTTAGTCTGACGACGTGTATAATTAGATTAACTCTATTTAACAAACAAAAAAAGATAAATAAGATTAACTCTATTTAACAAAAAAAAAAAATGGATTACATCTAGGTTTACTATATTGAATTTTCATAATTAATCGTTTTCAACTTTATCGTACAATCTTTGGGCGGACTAGAGAAGGAATTATACATTGTGGCTAACTAGACTCAAAAAAATCTTTATACATTTAGTTATATACAAAGGAATTATATTATATTAACTTTGCTGTATAAATGTATAATTCCTTTGTATCTTACGACAATAAGTTATAATAAGCTTACATCTAGGTTTACTATTTTGAATTTTCATAATTAAATCGTTTTGATATATAATCGTTTTTTTCATAGAAATTGTAATCGTTTTGATATATAATCATTTCATATGATGACGTGAAGGTGACATGTAATCGTTTTTTTTTCATAGAAATTGTTATAGTTTTTGTCTGCTGATTTTTCTTTCTAACATATAGACAACTTTTCATAGAATCTTATATAATCATCGTTTCTCCTCTCAATGTAAGAGTTGGTTCCGTGACTATCATCGAGAAGAGATATTTAATAGCGCTAATCTAGTCAACAAATCACGTGTAATATATCCACATGTTTCTTTTTCGTTTTTGGTAATTTCCTAGAAAGTGAGTGGTGACTAAAGGAAGCTTCTGCGTTTCTTCAGTCACCTTCCATGAAATCCGAAGCTTTGGACAAATCATTTGAATTTTTGTTGTATTGTCTAATAAATATTTACCAAAACTAAACTGAAGATTATATCTGTTTTATTTTCATAATTTATGAGAATCTTCTCGAAATATTATATTAATGTTGCCAATTTTGAATTTTTACCAAATATGTAAATTTTTACTAAATAGGCAAATATGTAAAATTTAATATAGTAAGCGTTACGAAATAATGCAAGCGTTACGAAATTGGGGTAAAACGACGTCGTCGAGAGTCCCCAAGAACCCTAAGGAGTCTCTTTTCGTTGACAAAAAAAAACTGGCCCCAAAACCACTACTACTTCTCTGCCTCTTTCTCTGCAATTCTCTTTTTCGCTTCCTAAAAAAAAAACCCTAACAACTCCTTTTCTCTTCCTCGTTAAACAACAATGGAGTTCTGGGGTAAGAATCTGACTTTTCATCTTCTTATATCTCTCGTCTACTGTTTCCAGTTTTCACGTTCCGAGAATTTGATCGATTGTTTATGGAGACTCGTATTTTGCTTTATCATAGGTTCATGTATTTCGTGTTCGTTTTTAACTTGGAAGAGGCTCTTACTTGATTTTGAAACTGTTGAATCGTGTATCTGTTCATACTTCGTTACGTTTGTAGCTTCTTTAGGTTTCTTTTAGGCTCTTAAGTTATTACACATAGAGTTTGGTTTCGGTATCAACTTGGATTTTGTTTAGATGTTTCTCGTGTTTTACATGACAAATAATCAGAATGATGAGAGGCACAGAAAGCTTTCTTAGGACTTTGTTGTATACTCCCTTGTATTCTGATAAACGAGATCCACATTCTGTTATTGGTACAGAAGAGAAGAAGAAAGGAGGACACACAGCTACACCATACCCAGCTAAAAAGGGTGGAAAGTCTCCTGTGAATGCTAACCAGAGCCCCAAGTCTGGAGGTCAATCATCCAGTGGTAACAAGAAGAAGTGAGTTGTCTCTTTCTTCTTCTTTAAGTTCGACAAACGAGTACATATTGTTTGTTAAAAACTCATCCATCCTCCCAGAAAAATGTGTAGGATGTCTAAGTTGTTTCAAAGTCATGTGTTTCAGGAAGAAGCAGAGCAAGAAAGAAGACAAACCCGTGAAATCAGATAGATTTCCAGAGGCGGTTGAAAAAAAAGATGTAAAAACCAGCGCGGACAAGAAGAGACCCGCGCCGCCAAAACCCGAGCCGCCGAAACCCGAGTATTTAATGTCTATGCCATGCTGTGGATATGACGGATATGGCGGTGGCCCGATAGACTACCAAGGACTCTACGGAAGTGGTCCGATAGACTACAAAGAACTATGGGGAAATATCTCTTCTTCATCGATGAATAATGATTTCAACAAAGTGAAGACCTTTGATATACGAGGACTCACAGAAACCGCGACTAAGTGAATAAGAGAAGATGCTCAGAGATGTGTTGTTCATCACATGTAAACTTAGAGCGGATATTTATACATGAAAGTGTACGCTTCTCTTGATAATATTATCTTGTCTTGAGCCACTGATTTCTACTTTTATTTACTTGGTTACATGTTTATTAATGCAAGCATATCTGTTTGAAGGTATAAAAATCAAAAGAGTTAAAGAAAATAGCAAAAATATAGATTCAAGAATCAGAAACACTAAAGAATCATTCAATGTCTTTATTTGTACAAAGCATATCTCACTTTCCTTTTGGAGGACGGAAATAACTATAAGCTGCAAAGAAGACCTGCAAAGCTGCAAACATAAGAAGCAACAATGCTGCAAATGATGATGCAAATGTCCATGGACTATCGAAATGCGTGTGAACAAACTCTGCGCAGTAAACATGGAATCCTTTAGAAGTATACTCGTTAACTCCTTCAAACACCTTCGCTAAGTAACTTTTCTCTAAGTCGAGGGCAATGTCTTTACCAATGCTTTTATAAAACCGAGACACTTCATCCTCTGTTCCAAAATAGTTCTCGAGGATCCTTCTTTCGCTAAGGAACGCTGCATCGCTCTCTTCGTTTATGAGATAAGCCATGAAAGCTACGTAGCTCGTTATGTGGTTCGATGAATCAGCATATAACTGCTCAAATGCTACACAGTTTAAGAAGACCGATGCGGTAAAATCATCCATGACTACCGAAGGAATATGAAGCACACCGTTACTATACCTTATGTCTAAGATTGAGTCTGTGTTCTTCCTCGGTTCGAATTTGATTCCCCGAAGATGAAGCTTCTTGGCTGAGAGAACGAATCCGAGATATTCATGATCTGATATACTGCTAGATTGTCCTCGTTTTCCCTCGGAACAACAGAGGATTGTGAGATAGTTATGATCTTTGATGCTTCTTTGAGACGGAACAGGAACAAAAGTCTTACGTATCAAATCAAGAAGATGTTTTGCTTCAAGACCATACTGTTTTGCCCAAAACGTCTCTGGTTTTTGTAATGAGTAGTCAAAGAATTCAAAGGCGATCTCGTTTAAACCACCACAAGTAACTAACTTCGATGTTTTAAAGAGAGTTTGAAGAAGGACAAAAGGAACCTGGTTTTCCAAAAGCAGAAGATCGGCTCGAATCGACGGCAAAATCCATGGCATTCTAAAAATAGGATCATCAAGATTTGTGTAAACAACTTTCCCGGAAACAACAAATAACAACGTGAGGATAAAGCAACCATCAAGAACCATCATCTCAACCAATTTTTGAGAATGTAAGCCAAGATCCTCGGAGTAAGAACCTCTTATAACTCCATCCAAACTTGACACAGCTTTGACCAATTCTTGAGGATCAATTCCCTTTTCTTCCATTTTAGCCACGAAAAATTTCAAGAAGCGGCGTTTGTGTTGCTGAGTCATCTGAAGATGTTCTWTGCCGTGATGGTAAGGACCAATGGAGACGATCTTGGRTTCGTAAGCTTTGAGGTTTATYCGTGCAAGGCTYTGTGGGATTCTCACGATGCAACATGATTCTGAACCAGCTGATTCTCTCAGAAGCTTTGGACCAATATCTTCTGAGATTAAGCGATGTATGTCTACGACTGATGTCGGAATGGGATCATGATTGTTTTCGCTGGTGCTTTGTTGGGTCTGTGGATCCATTAATTCAAACCTTCAATACCACCTCAGATTGTCTTCTGGTTAGGTGGGAGACTTCAAATACACTTTAGTTATGGATTAATCTTCGAATATTTGTATATAATTTTTCTGAAACAATGACTAGTCAACGGGAATCTTTATGAAGGAGGAGTGAAATTTCGCACTTGCAAAATTTTGATAAGTCTCCACGTTATGTCGGCAAAGAAACAAAAGTATTATTTTTGAAAACTTTAAAGACTTTTCTTTTTATATTTTGCAAGACATTAAACTTTTTATAAAATCAGTTTTTGTTATTGCTTTTTGGGTAATCAAAAAATTTCAGCCCTAAGAGTAATAATCTTACTGGATCGAAGATCATAGTAGGTTAATTAACTTAGTAATAAAAAAGAATTTAATTTGTATTTTTTTTTTCAAGCGAAAATAGCAAAATGACCAACAAACCATGCTCTTTCTGTATATAATTACAGATCCAATCCATAGTTCCGACCCAAACCCATTAAGATCCGATCCGATCCAACAAACTCACTTTTTATCCACCCAAATTTGCACTCTATAATTCTAGGAAATACCAGTGACACGTGACAATCATTTATGCTGCTGTTAAACTGATTAAACTAGTTTAACTAGTTAAAATGCGTTTCCAAATTTTTTCAATTCTACAAATTTGCAAATGCAGTTTAACAACTAGTTTAACTATATAGTGTGTTAGAAATATAATATAACTTAGTAGAACTGAGTTAATTTTTAAAAGTAACTTAACTATTTTATTTAGTTTAATCATATAGTGTTTAAAAACATAGTATGATAAAAGTGTTATTTTATATATTAAAATTTATAGCGCTAATATGATTATTATTTATTATGATTGATATTTTATAATATCATATATTTATAAAATTAATTTTAATCATATAACTTATAAGATTAAAATATTATAATACATGAAACCTCAACATAATACATAAAATAATATAATAAATGAACTTTTTAATGATATAATAATTTTGAAATTAAATTATATGATATATTGATTTCATATCTTCCTTATTTTATAAATGACCCATTATGAATTTAACAAATATATTAAAAATTAATCAATAAACGTTATTCCCTTATTTAAAAAAAAAATTATTATTTAAACCAATCATAAATGGTAATAAATATAATACTAGAACATTTGTTAATATTGCAAAAAAATCGGGATGGCATTATTCCCTTACACAAAAATTTAAACAACTAGCCGACAAAAAAAAAATTAAAACAAATAAAAAATTAAATGTCATTCCCTTATTTTACAAACAAGAATTTTGATAAAAGAGTTATTTTATATATTAAAATTCCATTTTTTAAAATAAATTCTGTTATTTTTTTAAGAAATTCTTTATTTTAAACCAATTATAAAAATTTCTTTATTTTAAACAATTTGTTAATATTCCAAAACAATCGGATTTTATGATTGTTAATATACGATTTTAATAAACTTTATATCGCTAATATGATTATTATTTTTTATGATTAATATTTTATAATATTATATATTAATAAAATTAATTTTAATCATATAAATTATATGATTAAAATATTATAATACATGAAACCTCAACATAATACATAAAATATTATAATAAATGAATTTTTTAATGCTATAATAAATATGAAATTAAATTATATGATATATTGATATCATATCTTCCTTATTTTATAAATGACCCATTATGAATTTTAAAAGTATATTAAAAATTGTTTATAAACGTTATTCACTTTTCAAAAAAAAATCTTTATTTTAAACCAATCATAAATGTTAAGAAATATTTTACTCAAAAGTTGGTTAATATTGCAAAAAATCTGGATGACATTATTCTCTTACTCCAAGATTTAAAAATAAAGATCCCTTATTTTAAACCAATCATAAATGCTTATAAATATTTTACTCCGATTTGTTAATATTACAAAAAAAATCGGGATAGCATTATTCTCTTTTTTAAAATTTTCTTTTTTAAAATTCTCTTATTTTAAATCAATCATAAATGATAAGAAATATATTGCTCGAGAATTTGTTAATATTCCAAAAATTCGAGATGAAAAGATTGTTAATATACGAGTATTAAAACCTTATTAAAATTTATTTTAAACTTAATTATATCTTAACATAGTTAACCAGTTTAACTAGTTTAACCCATTTAACTTCTTTACCTACATTAAAGTACTCAATTTCATGTTTCACGTAGCACGAGGAATGATTGCCACGTGACGCCGTCATTTAATGTCGCTGTTATTTCTTGGCGCCGTCATTTTATTACATATAGTTTAACCACATAGTTTTACTAGTATTCTAGTTGTACATCTTATAACATAGTTTAACTTTCACGGCTTAACCAAATTAACTAGTTTAACCATATGTTAAACAAATGTTAATTAGTTTAACTTATGAAAATAGTGGTTTAAAATATATTTAACAACTTATTATGACATAATATATAATAAAATACATGTTTATCTGATTTACATAGTTATTTGGTAATAATAACTAAGTGACCATAAAAGTATAAGGTAGATAAGGAGAAGTATAGAGGTTCATGTAATAATCACTTAAATATTATAAATTATTTTTATTGGATCAAAATCATGTTGTTATATACGTTTATTTATGTAATACATACGTTTTCTAAATTTTTTAATTGAAATACATATGTAATACTTGCGTTTTTAAATACAAGTACGTAATAACATAGTTTAACCAGTTTAACCATTTTAACTGGTTACCCATTTTAACAAAGTTTAACCAGTTTAACTCGTTTAATCCCTCGACCAACATTGAAGTGCTCAATTTCGTGTTCCACGTGGTACCAGGAATGATTGTCAAGTGGTGCCGTCAGTGCCTGGCGCCGTTATTTCTTGGCGCCGTCATTTATTACATATAGTTTAATCACATAGTTTACCTAGTATTATAGTAGTATCAACTTATAACATAGTTTAACTTTTATGCCTAAATCAATTTAACTAGTTTAACCATATTTTTAAAAATGTTAATTAGTTTAACTTATGAAAATAGTTTTTTAACATATAATTAACAAATTATTGTGAGGTAATATATGAAAAATACATTTTTATCTGATTTACATAGTCATTTGGTAAACATTAGTAAGTGACCATAAATGTATAAGGAAGATAAGTGGAAGTGTAAAGATTCATGTAATAATCACTTAGATATTATAAACTATTTTTTTTTGCCTAAATCATGTTGTTATATACGTTTACTTACGTAATACTAAAATTTTCCAATAAAATTTATTGAAATACGTACGTAATCCTTGCGTTTCTAAATACAAGAACATAATAACATAGTTGAGATAACCAGTTTAACTAGTTTAACCAGTTTAACTAGTTTAACCAGTTTAACTAGTTTAATTATTCTAACTAGTTTATCCAGTTTAACCATTTTCACATAGTTTAACTATTTTAACTAGTTTAACATAGCTGGACAAATTTTCACATAATTTTTCCAGTTTAACTAGTGTAACCTGTTATACCCAGCTTTAAAGCGAAAGCAAACTATTATCCAATTAAAACGCAACATAGTTGTACACTTAGCGAGTTTTTTAAGTCCTTCGTCTTCTTTCTCCAACTGATGGAAACCGAATCTCTAGGTTTCTTCCCTTTTTCTTGTCGTAATCCGAAGGTAAGACACACATATCTGCAACGTACTCGGAAACATGTCATAATATATCCTACGTTATCTTCATCATCCTCGATATAAGATATCATCTTCGGTTTCACCCATCGACGTTGATAATAACTTATCTTTAGCAACTTCGATTCATTTACCTTCACTTTTCTGCATATTTTACCAACCAAAGATAAATAACCCATTTGTTTCCAATTTCTATCCATATATATATATATGGTATATAGTAATTACACATAGTTTAACTAGTTTAACTTTATGTATATAGTTTAACTAGTTTAACTTTATGTTTATAGTTTTTAACTAGTTTAACTTGTTTAACTTTATGTACATAGTTTAACTTTACGTACATAGTTCAACTAGTTTAACTAGTTGTACTATCTAGTTATACCTAGATTCTGATCTGAACCTACAAATTTCGATCTGCGCTTCTCAATCCAAACTAATAATCCACAATAACATATAACCTTGAATCGACACAAGAGTAGAAAACACAAAAATCGACAGTCAAAATCAAATCATATCAAATCGGACTTCTTTACCGATTCAAAGACGGCGACAACAAGTGGCGAGTGGCCACAGGCGAGACGCGACAACGAGCGGTGGCGGAGGTGGACCGGCGGCAACGACGGCGGATCTAGAGCGGCGGCGGCGTCAAGCTCTTCTCTTTTGGCGATGGAGGAAAAGATAAAGAAAGAGAAAAAGAGAAATGAAAAGAAATTTTATTTATTTAATTTTTTAATTATTATACAAAGGATAAAATAGAATTATATGTTTATTTGTTTAATAAAGGTTAGATAGCTTTAAATAAGGTTAGATAGCTTTGGGATTTTCCATTTAGGTCTCTATAGCACTACACTCGCATCTCAACCTAAACCCTCCGACCGCTGCAACCTTTATATTCTACTCCAATTCCAAACCCTAATCGCAAATCTAAGACCCAACCCCTTCAACATATCCAAGCCTCATTAACCCAGCCCACTTCTTTAGCAAATCAAACTGTGTAGCAAACGGACCCAGTTGGCCCAATAATATTTTCTGGACCTCAAGCCCAAAGTTTGGTGGATCCTCCCTCTGTTTCGAGTCCAGCTAACTCTCTCGCATCCTCCTCGACTCCTGCAGCATCAGCTCCTCCGCCATCGTCTCTTTCAGCCACTCCGCCGGAACCTCGCCGTTCCCAACCGCCGACACCGGATCTGCCACAATCCCCATCAAGATCCTTCTCCCTCACCAACCCTCAAAAAATCAAGCCAATCTCATCTTCAATTCCGATTCAAATCACTCACCGTCTTTCGTTTCCTTGCTCATGCACCAACTCAATCCCGATACAAAGGAAGTGAAAACTTCCAAATTCATCACAAACGCCAAGGACAATCTCCATCACTCATCATCGCCAATATTACCCATCTTACCTTTCACCTCTCCGAACTGGACCCGTGCCTCTTCCCCAACTATCCAAAACGCTTTCGAGCCTCTAAATCATTCCAACGAATCAGTTGTTGACTCCTCCGACTCCTCTCTCCAACAACTCGCTCTCCATGAAGAAGAAGTATTTATTCCGTTTAAAACTCTATTTCCCACTTAATTTCGTTACTTTTTAACCTCTTTTTTGTTTAATACTATTAACCCTTTAAACAAAAAGTTATGTATTACAACTTTGTTTTTTTTTTTTAACACCAAAAGATACTTCATATTAGCCCAAATACGAGGGGGAAAGTCCCCTAATATCCACATCCACAAGAGGTTTTAACCATAAAGGGAGAGTTACAAACAAAATCGCAAAATACAAAAGACTAGACGCGACAGTTCTAGCAATTATGTCCGCACAAGAGTTGCTAGAACGGGGAGAGAAGTTGAAAACAAACCCTGAAACCTCCGAGCACATACCAATTATGTCTGAAGAATAACTTTGAAGCGTTGGCCAAGCTTGAGGTTCCATGATTGCCTTGATAACATTTGAACAATCTGATTCGAAGATGACATTGTCATATCCCAGATTCTTCACGCAATTTACTGCCCAAACAAGAGAAGCAGCTTCTACATGCATAGAAGAAGATAGATGGGGAAGACATTTTGCCCCAATCTTGATCACCTGGCCTGTATGGTTCCTTAGAATCCATCCAATTCTGGAAGAGACCCTACCTTGAGCCCAAGAACCATCTGTATTGCACTTTAGGAATCCTTGGTCTAGTGGTTTCCATTTCTTACTTGAAACTGCTGTGCCTGTGGATGGACTTAGAACTGCAGCCTCCGCATTGCAGTCAAACCAAGACTGGCTCTCTTGGCTTGCATCCTCCACCAAGACGTCTGCAGGACAATCCCAATCAGAGAAGACCTTATCATTCCTTCCTTTCCAGATTTTCCATAAGAGCCATGGCCAAATCCTGTGTCTGATTTTATAATTTTCCTGCCAGTTCTCATCCGGCAAAAGAAGGTTGCTCAAATTCTCATACACTGAGGCCGAAGTATCTGGCAGAAGAAGATGACCTACTGGTGAAAGGGCCCAAACTAATCTTGCAAACGGACATAAGAACAGGATGTGATTGATATCCTCAACTTTGTCAGAGCACCGAGGACAAAAACCTTCCTTAGTAAGTCTTTTGATCCTCATGTTTGCACCTGTTGCAACACAGTTAGATAAAACCTTCCAGATGAAGTGTCTTATCTTTGGAGGAGCTTTTGATTTCCATAGAGCTTCATAAAGAGGATTTAAACTTGGACTGGTGACTGTATTGATATCCTCTTCTGGTTGCAGAAAATTCCTCCAAACCCAATAACCTGACTTTACAGAGTAATCCCCATTGTTATTGTAGATCCATGAGAAATCTCCCTTTGAATGACAACCTCCTAGTTTGATTTGAGTGATGAGTTTCACTTCCTCATCTGGGAAACCTGCATTCAACATAAACAAATTCCATTCATCTGAGTGGAGTTCTCTGAAAAGAGAGACATTGAAACTCTCTGGGTCAAAATTTGGTTTTGGCCTTGGTGGTCTAGTTGACAGCCATGGATCTCTTAGCAACCTTAGATCAAGTCCATTCCCTATTTCCTTCTGCATCCCTAGTGTCATCAAAGCTTGAGCTCCATGGATACTTCTCCAAGCAAAGGATGGCCGAGATCCAAGAGATGCTTCTAGAACAGATGAAGTAGGGAAGTACTTGCTTTTGAGTAGTCTGGCCACCAAAGAATTTTTACTGGTTGCTATCCTCCATACTTGCTTCCCCAGTAGAGCCAGATTGAAACCTTCAATGTCTCTGAACCCCAGACCCCCTTCATTCTTTGCTGTTCCAACTTTTTTCCAAGTTTTCCAGTGAATTCCCCGGCCTGTAGACGGGTTACGCCACCAGAACTGAGCTAACTTTGATGTTATCTTGGAGCAAAGACCTTTGGGAAGCCTGAAGCATGACATAGTGTATGTGGGGAGCCAAAGCAACAGCTTTGATTAGAGTTTCCTTACCTCCCTAAGAGAGAAAAGAGGATCTCCAGGAGTTTATTTTCCTATCCACCACATTCTTTAGATAGCCCAATGTTTTCACCTTAGAACCTATAAAGGTCTCTGGCAATCCTAAGTAGAACCCTTTCCCTCCTTCTGTTTGGATCCCTGTTACTCCTTTGAGGTTTGTCTTCATATGATCCGAGATCTTTCTCCCAAAAATAAGGCTAGACTTTGTATAGTTTACTTTCTGGCCTGAGATCCTGTTATATTCTTCAAGGATGGACTTTAGATTCAACATTTCTTCTGACTGAGCCTTGCAGAAGAAAAGACAGTCATCTGCAAACAATAAGTGTGTAATCACTGGTGCTTCATGAGCAATCTTAATTCCATGAAGAAAATTATTGGCATTTGCTCTGGTGATACTTTCTCCCAGAACCTCAGCCACGAGAATAAAGAGAAAAGGGGAGAGAGGATCCCCTTACCTGATCCCTCTAGTTGGACTGACCGCACCATATTGTCTGCCATTAATGAGCACGTTGTATGATACAGATGAGATACACTCCATCACTCTTTGTGTCCAAAATTCACTGAAGCCCATTTTGATTAACATTTTTTTCAGGAAGATCCATTCAACCCTGTCAAAAGCTTTCATCATGTCTGTTTTCATCGCCACAAACTCAGAAGCTATAGACTCTTGGACATGAAGAGAGTGAATTACCTCATGAGCAACCAATATGTTGTCTGATATAAGCCTTCCTTTTACAAACGCAGCCTGGTTTTCCGAGATAATCAGAGGGAGGAGAACTGTAAGACCCGTTCTTATGGGGATGTTACAAGAACCTTCAGTCTGGTGGCCATAACCTTAGAAATCACTTTATAAATGAAGTTGCAAAGGCTTATTGGCCTGAAATCTTTCAGTCTCTGAGGCTTCTTCTTTTTAGGGATGAGACAAATGTTGGTTACATTTAGCCTTTCATCTAGGACTCCTGTAGACCAGAAGTCTTGAACCACCCTGATCACATCAGTCCCTACAATACCCCAATGATCTTGGTAAAAAGCCCCACCTAGACCATCTAGGCCAGGGCACTTGTCTGCTCCTAAAGAAAAAACAGCCTTCTTAACTTCAATAGCCTCTATTGGTCTCATAAGTTGCTCATTTTGGTCACCAGAAACCCTCTCAGTTAGATCCTGAAGCAGACTGGAGCTACTAATCTGACTTGCATCTGTTAACTCTGAACAGTACAGCTTGGAAAAGTGTTTGATAGCCTCCTTTCCTTTATCTTCCTCAGAGAAAAAAGTTACTCCTGATTCATCTGAAACTAGATGATGGATCATATTCTTTGAATTTCTCTGCTTAACTGACTCATGGAAGAATCTCGTGTTCCTATCACCTTCACTCAGCCAGGAACATTTACTTTTTTGCTTCCAGAAGCTTTCTTCTTCTTGGTAGGCTCTATTTAACTCCAGCTTTGCTTCTCTCAACTCAGATATCTGGAGATAGTCTTTATAAGTTAGCCTATCAATCTTAATCTTTAGATTCTGGATTTGGATAAGGGAGTTAGGCTTTATCTTTTTCTTCCATAAGGAGATCTCTTGTCTACAAGAAGAAATTTTTTCCATCACATCAAAATGATCATGAGGTTGACCAAGAGATTCACCCTTCCAGCCTGTCTTGACAATCTCTACAAAACCCTGCTTCTTACCCCATCTTTTATCATACCTAAAGGTTTCATGGCTCTTAGGACCCTCCCCATCCAAACAAGACAGGATGGAGCTGTGGTCAGAGCCAATCATTTGCATATAAAGAGACTGAGCAACTGGAAAGGATGAAAACCAAGCAGAGTTAGCCATTACCCTGTCTAGCTTGCAATGTACTTGGTCTCCATTTTGATTGCTAAACCAGGATAATTGATTGCCCTGGGCTGATACTTCTTGTAGGCCACACCCACTGATCATATTCTTGAAAGGTTGATAAGAGCTTGCCTGCCTTGTCTGTCCTCCTCTCTTGTCTTGATCACAAGTTATCTCATTGAAATCACCAAAGAGGAACCATGGATCATCTCTGACTAGGCCAATGCGTTGCAGTTGTTCCCAAAAGGAACTTCTGTCACCATTATCAGGATTGCCATAAATGCCTGAGAGATAGAAGGTGTATGCATTCCACTCAATCTTCGTATCAATCATTCTTTTAGATGAACTGATAGAGTGAACCTCCACTTCTTCTTTCCAAAGCAGAGCTAAACCTCCACTTTTACCCATGGGTTCTACCGTAATCATATAAAAAACCCCATGATCTTCACAAAAAACTTTCATATAATCCCTTTTTTGTTTCGTCTCACTCAGAAAGACTACCACTGGGGAGAATTGTTTGATCATATCTCCTAACTGCTGAACTGACAGTCTATTGCCTAGACCTTGACAGTTTCAAGCCAGCGTCCTCATATAGATTTGCGAAGATTGCGGTTACGCACAACCTTTCCACTTGGAGTACTTTGTTCTGCTTGTCTGAAGAGATTAAAAACACTTGGGTCTATTCTTCCTTCCAACCTAGATGGGATGCCCGAGTTGCTTCCTTCTGATGTTTTGATCGCAATATTGTTTAATTTTTCCCTTTTTCGTGCTTTGTTCCTTTCAAAACTTGACCGTCTTTTCCTCTTTGAACCAGAGCCTTATTCTTCAGCCCCAAAATGGAAGATAGAGTCTTTTTCCTTTACCACTTTCCCTGAAGACAGAACAGATCCTTCTATAGGAGGAGATTGAAGTTTGTTTCCAGAAGAAAGATTAATTACTGGAGAACGAACTTTTTTCCCGGAAGATAGCTTCTGAGTAAGAGGTTTTTGGCTGATTCCTTGTTTATCCTTGACTGGATCCCAACCCGAAAAAACTCTGCTGTGATCTTTCTCCACCCACTCGGGTTGCTTAGCTATGGCTTTCCCTTTTCTTTGTTTTGTGACCTGCGGTTGAGCTTGATTCACCCCCAGACGAGTGAAAACTGTTGGATCAGAAACTGATAATCCTTTCTGGATTTTGTCTAGACCTTGACCTGTACTTCCAGGAGGATCTTGAGGATTTGAGACTACTTGTAAGCCTTGGGAAGAAATTGGACCAACTCTTTTAGATGTCCGTTTGTTCTTGTTAGGACCTCTAGTCTTATTTTTCGGTGCCGATGGTTTAATGGGAGGAGGTAGAGAAAAAGACTTTTCTTGTTCCTGAGACGAAGAGCCTGCCGCTGGCTTCAGAGAGCAATGGAACTGATCGTGGGTCAATCCTTTGCACCTGTAACAGACTCTAGTAAGCTTCTCGTAGTCAAGCTCAATTGTGAAGATGTCCCCTGATTTGAATTTAATCTGCTTCTTGAAAACCACCGGTTTAGAGATAGGTATCCAAATCCTTGCCCTCGCGTATTCTAGAGAATCAGAGAGTTTTGCATGGAGCTCCACTTCCTCTACTCTTCCAAGTTGAGAACCAATAAGCTTGATAATCTCCTCTTTTAAACAGTGAAAAGGGATACCTTTGATTCTGACCCAGAAATGGATAAATTGTATATACTCTAGTGGCGGAGAGGGTGACCACTCTTCTCCCGTCATAAGCCAACCGTTTACGAACCAAGGGGCAGTTTTCAGAATTCTCTTGAGGTCGTCCCTTGATGGAAAGATAAATTGGATTTGATGATTCCCTATCTCTCGGCCTCTAACTATGTTCTCAAGCTCCCAAATTTTTGGCAAAGCAAAGATGACCGTTTGGGGTTTCAAAGCAACCGGATTCAGGATACGGACAATGATGCTACAAGAGTGCTCCTCTATTAGCTCCTGGTTATCAAAGTCAGGAATCTCAATAATCTCCTCAAGGTTAAGCACTTCTTTAGCCTTGAGTTTCCTTAGAGCATCTTCGTCTCTTATCTTTTGAGAACGATACATTCCCTGATACCAAACCTGAAAACAGACGACTCTTTGTCAGAGAGAACCGTCAACTCAGATTTAGTCACCCACTTCCAAGGATTTATACTCAGATTCGTCGCTGTTTGGAAAACAGTGAAGTGTTAGAGTTAATCCTAGTAAACAACACTATCAATGATAGTTAAATCACTTAGGGAAGACAGCCCGTTTGCCTAGCAAAGAGGAAGCTTTCCTAATATCAAATTCCACTTCTATGCTCAAGGTTGAAAATTCGCGATATTGGGCAGTCTCTGAGACGTAAGCGCGAAGCGTTACACCAGAGGAAATACCCAATACTTGCACAAAGGCTCGCAAAGAATCTACCAAGCAAGAAGGGTCACAGAGCAGCAGATCTGGATTGAAAAAGGGGGGAAAAGAGAGAAGAGAGGGAGAAAAGGCATTCTCAGAGGAAAGAAAACGAAACCCCCAAATAAAAACCCCCCATCTATGAACCTAGGGTTTCATGAAAAGAGATGGAAGGGAGAAGGGGAAAGAGGAGCAGAAGAAGAACCCGAAAAAGAAAAGAAAGAAGGAGGAGAGAGGAGAAGAAAGAGAAGCAGATCAGAAAGGCTGGCCTTAGCCAGAAAATTTCCCAAAAGAAAGAGCTCCGGGAGAAACCCTAATCACCATACGAATCGCCCTTTCCTTCTTTTTTTTCCGCTAGAGAGCTTTTTAATTATTACAACTTTGTTAGTCTGACGACGTGTATAATTAGATTAACTCTATTTAACAAACAAAAAAGATAAATAAGATTAACTCTATTTAACAAAAAAAAAAATGGATTACATCTAGGTTTACTATATTGAATTTTCATAATTAATCGTTTTCAACTTTATTGTACAATCTTTGGGCGGACTAGCCTCAAAGAAGGAATTATACATTGTGGCTAACTAGACTCAAAAAAATCTTTATACATTTAGTTATATACAAAGGAATATATTATATTAACTTTGCTGTATAAATGTATAATTCCTTTGTATCTTACGACAATAAGTTATAATAAGCTTACATCTAGGTTTACTATTTTGAATTTTCATAATTAATCGTTTTGAAGGTGACATGTAATCGTTTTTTTTTCATAGAAATTGTTATAGTTTTTGTCTGCTGATTTTTCTTTCTAACATATAGACAACTTTTCATAGAATCTTATATAATCATCGTTTCTCCTCTCAATGTAAGAGTTGGTTCCGTGACTATCATCGAGATGAGATATTTAATAGCGCTAATCTAGTCAACAAATCACGTGTAATATATCCACATGTTGTAACACTTTATGGTCAAACCTTATCCTGATATAATTGGGTAAAAATAAATGGAAGATTCAAACAAATCCCAACAAAGAGCAATGCTCAAAAAAGATCTTTATACATTAGTTATATACATATTTATGTTTCTAAATATAAGAAAGTCCGCCATAAGATTGTACAAACTACAAAGGAGTCATATGCAGTGAGTTTTCTTTTTCGTTTTTGGTAATTTCCTAGAAAGTGAGTGGTGACTAAAGGAAACTTCTACGTTTCTTCAATCACCTCCCAAGAAATCCGAAGCTTTGGACAAATCATTTGAATTTTTGTTATATTGTCTAATAAATATTTACCAAAACTAAACTGAAGATTATATCTGTTTTATTTTCTTAATCATAATTTATGAGAATCTTCTCGAAATATTATATTACTGTTGCCAATTTTGAATTTTTACCAAATATGTAAATTTTTACCAAATAGGCAAATATGTAAAATTTAATATAGTAAGTGTTACGAAATTGGGGTAAAACGACGTCGTCGAGAGTTCCCAAGAACCCTAAGACCATCCACATTAGAGACTTTATTTTAACCATTTTTAAAAATTAAATTTAATATAATGACACTAAAGTTATTCCAAAAAAAAAAAAAAAATCAATATACATGTTTTGGAGAGAGATATTTTCTTTTCCAAAACAATGTCTTTCTCTTATTCACCCAATTTTATTATTTAAAAATTAAGAGACATAACTTTTTTTCATAACTTTTTTTCTCCAATGTGAATGGTCTAAGGGCTCTCTTTTCGTTGACCAACAAAAACTGGCCCCAAAACCTCTCCTTCTTCTTTGCCTCTTCCTCTGCAATTCTCTTTTTCGCTTCCTAAAAAAAACCCTAACAACTCCTTTTCTCTTCCTCGTTAAACAACAATGGAGTTCTGGGGTAAGAATCTTACTTTTCATCTTCTTATATCTCTCGTCTACTGTTTCCAGTTTTCACGTTCCGAGAATTTGATCGATTGTTTATGGAGACTCGTATTTTGCTTTATCATAGGTTCATGTATTTCGTGTTCGTTTTTAACTTGGAAGAGGCTCTTACTTGATTTTGAAACTGTTGAATCGTGTATCTGTTCATACTTCGTTACGTTTGTAGCTTCTTTAGGTTTCTTTTAGGCTCTTAAGTTATTACACATAGAGTTTGGTTTCGGTATCAACTTGGATTTTGTTTAGATGTTTCTCGTGTTTTACAAGTAAACAAAGTGATGAATGTTCTGTTTGATTTCTTTGTATAATGTTATTTAGGAGCTGAAGTGAAACCAGGGCCGCCTCTTAAGGTGGCGCCTGAAGAAGACAAGCTTATCCACATTTCTCAGGTTATTTTCAAATAGCTTGTTTAAAGTTCTTAGGATTACATACAACAATAGCTTGATTCTGTTTCTCTATGTGTAGGCAACACTTGACTGTAAAGGGAAAATGGGAGAATCTGTTATCTTGACTGTGACTGTTGATAAGAAGAAGTTTGTTATTGGAACCCTTTCACAAGAGAAGTTCCCTCAGATTAGCTTTGATCTTGTCTTTGAGAAAGAGTTTGAGCTTTCCCACAACTGTGCTAAAGGAAGCGTCCATTTCATTGGCTACAGATCCCCCAACATCGAGCAATATCCTTTTTAATAGATTTGTTTCTGTGGTTGGTCTTTGTCTATATATTAAGATTGAAAGATACAAAAAAGGTTAAGTTACATGTCTGATCAATTGTATATTCCTTAATTCTTTTTGATTTTGTTTCCACGGAAGAGGATGATTTCTTCTCTGGTTCAGACGAAGAGGAAGAGGTTCCTGAAGCTGTTCCTACTGCTGCTGTTCCTGCCAATGGTATATATTGTGGATGCTATTTGTTTACTTTCTTGAAAAGTTGTTATCTCAAATGTCATTTTCCTTTACATTTCAGGAAATGCTGGAGCTGCTGCTTCGAATGTTGTCAAGGCTGACTCAAAGCCAAAGGCCAAGCCTGCAGAAGTGAAGCCTGAATCAGACGATGATGAGGATGACTCTGATGAGGAAGATGAGTCTGATGACGATGATGACTCTGAGAAAGGAGTGAGTTTTTGTAGCTGTCTATGAGTTGTGTTTTTCTATCGCTGATAGTATATGCAAACATACATACATTCATGAGAAGATGAGTAGTTGGGTGATAAATTCTGTGGTGATGTTTTTGTAGATGGATGTTGATGAAGATGACTCAGATGATGACGAGGATTCTGAGGATGAAGAGGAGGAGGAGACTCCCAAGAAGGTAGATACATTGTCTATTTGCTCTGCTTACTATGTTTTCTACATAATCCCTTTTCTCACTTTACTGTTTCATATGGTTTATTAAAAGCCTGAGCCAAACAACAAGAAGAGGCCAAATGAATCTGCATCCAAAACACCTGTCTCGGGAATGAAGGCAAAACCAGCAGCAGCACCAGCAGCTACTCCTCAGAAGACAGGTTAAAATATAAAACTCTTTCTTTGTCTCTGTAGATTTTTGAATCTTGTTGTTGAGAATTATAAGATAGTTAAATTAGTCATTATGAGTAGAACTATGACAAATAATCAGAATGATGAGAGGCACAGAAAGCTTTCTTAGGACTTTGTTGTATACTCCCTTGTATTCTGATAAACGAGATCCACATTCTGTTATTGGTACAGAAGAGAAGAAGAAAAGAGGACACACAGCTACACCACACCCAGCTAAAAAGGGTGGAAAGTCTCCTGTGAATACTAACCAGAGCCCCAAGTCTGGAGGTCAATCATCCAGTGGTAACAAGAAGAAGTGAGTTGTCTCTTTCTTCTTCTTTAAGTTCGACAAACGAGTACATATTATTTGTTAAAAACTCATCCATCCTCCCAGAAAAATGTCTGTAGGATGTCTAAGTTGTTTCAAAGTCATGTGTTTCAGGAAGAAGCAGAGCAAGAAAGAAGACAAACCCGTGAAATCAGATAGATTTCCAGAGCCGGCTAAAAAAATAATTGTAAAAACCAGCGCGGTCAAGATGGGACCCAAGAGGGTGCGATTGTCAATGAAAAAAACATCAGAAGTCGCAGTAATCGACGAAAGTAGCTCTTCTTCATCAATGAATAACGATTTCAACAAAGTGAAGACCTTTGATATACGAGGAGTCACAGAAACCGCGGCTAAGTGAATAAGAGAAGAGGTTCAGAGATGCGTTGTTCGTCACATGTAAACTTAAAGCGGATATTTATACATGAAAGTGAACGCTTCTCTTGATAATATTATCTTGTCTTGAGCCACTGATTTCTACTTTTATTAACCTGGTTACATGTTTATTAATGCAAGCATATCTGTTTGAAGGTATAAAAATCAAAAGTGTTAAAGAAAATAGCAAAAATATAGATTCAAGAATCAGAACACTTAACCTAAAGAATCATTCATGTGTTTATGTATTCAAAGCATATCTCACTTTCCTTTTGGAGGACGGAAATAACTATAAGCTGCAAAGAAGACCTGCAAAGCTGCAAACATAAGAAGCAACAATGCTGCAAATGATGATGCAAATGTCCATGGACTATCGAAATGCGTGTGAACAAACTCTGCGCAGTAAACATGGAATCCTTTAGAAGTATACTCGTTAACTCCTTCAAACACCTTCGCTAAGTAACTTTTCTCTAAGTCGAGGGCAATGTCTTTACCAATGCTTTTATAAAACCGAGACACTTCATCCTCTGTTCCAAAATAGTTCTCGAGGATCCTTCTTTCGCTAAGGAACGCTGCATCGCTCTCTTCGTTTATGAGACAAGCCATGAAAGCTATGTAGCTCGTTATGTGGTTCGATGAATCAGCATATAACTGCTCAAATGCTACACAGTTTAAGAAGACCGAGGCGGTAAAATCATCCATGACTACCGGAGGAATATGAAGCACACCGTTACTATACCTTATGTCTAAGATGGAGTCTGTGTTCTTCCTCGGTTCGAATTTGATTCCCCGAAGATGAAGCTTCTTGGCTGAGAGAACGAATCCGAGATATTCATGATCTGATATACTGCTAGATTGTCCTCGTTTTCCCTCGGAACAACAGAGGATTGTGAGATAGTTATGATCTTTGATGCTCTTTGAGACGGAACAGGAACAAAAGTCTTACGTATCAAATCAAGAAGATGTTTTGCTTCAAGACCATACTGTTTTGCCCAACACGTCTTTGGTTTTTGTAATGAGTAGTCAAAGAATTCAAAGGCGATCTCGTTTAAACTACTACAAGTAACTAACTTCGATGTTTCAAAGAGAGTTTGAAGAAGGACAAAAGGAACCTGGTTTTCCAAAAGCAGAAGATCGGCTCGAATCGAAGGCAAAATCCATGGCATTCTGAAAATAGGATCATCAAGATTTGTGTAAACAACTTTCCCGGAAACAACAAAGAACAACGTGAGGATAAAGCAACCATCAAGAACCATCATCTCAACCAATTTTTGAGAATCTAAGCCAAGATCCTCGGAGTAAGAACCTCTTATAACTCCATCCAAACTTGACACAGCTTTGACCAATTCTTGAGGATCAATTCCCTTTTCTTCCATTTTAGCCACGAAAAATTTCAAGAAGCGGCGTTTGTGTTGCTGAGTCATCTGAAGATGTTCTTTGCCGTGATGTTAAGGACCAATGGAGACGATCTTGGGTTCGTACGCTTTGAGGTTGATTCGTGCAAGGCTCTGTGGGATTCTCACGATGCAACATGATTCTGAACCAGCTGATTCTTTCAGAAGCTTTGGACCAATATCTTCTGAGATTAAGCGATGTATGTCTACGACTGATGTCGGAATGGGATCATGATTGTTTTCGCTGGTGCTTTGTTGGGTCTGTGGATCCATTAATTCAAACCTTATCCGTGAGAACGGTGGACAAAATAACTTAGTACCCATGTTTTAATAAACGCTAGGCGGTCCTAGGGCGGCGGGTGCGAGACTTGGGCGTTGGTGGAAAATCGGGGATTAATCGGGGATTAATCGGGATTAGTTTTCAAGGTTTTTTTTTAATATTTTTAATTTTTTTGTAAATTTTATACATGTAACAATAGTATTGCTACATATTTGTGAATTATAGAATATTTATACTTGTGAATGTACTTGTAATCTAATTGTGAATTATACTGTATACATGAATCATTCTTGACTTCTTGTTAATTATAGTTCCTGTAAACATACATATGGCCTAAAGGCAATCATATCTGAGACTGACATCATTATAAATCCGAGAGACTAAGACATTCTTATACAAAACAAGAAACTAAGTCATTCAAATCCGAGAAACTAAGACATTCTTATACAAAACAAGAAACTACGTCATTCAAAGCCAAACCATTACTCAGTATTCAGCTATTCAATAATCCGAGAAATTATTACTTTCCTACTTATCTTCCCATAGCCCTGTTCCCACAATTTTCACATCAAGTTTATTAGCAAACCATTATGAAGCAAAGTTTCTATAATTACCACAATGGATCGACTGAATCAACAGAAAAATGAGCTATTCTTGTGATTTCCAATATTTAGAATTTCAGATTTCTCAACGCTCAAGCAATTTCAACTTTACAGATAAGAAGACCTAAAGATAATGTCTTTATTTGTATACTCAGATTCTGCTTACACATATGGCTAAGTTCATAAAAAGAGTGTGCATACATAACCACAGATGCACAAGCGTAACTACAAGAATAGAGTTCCTTCTAGTCCTACAATATTCCCACGACCTCTTTCTATGGTCAGACGTTTATAAAATCAATTTGTTAAACCCAAGTGCACTTATATCTTTTTCATGTTGACTTGTATAATAAAAAAAGCATCTTTGAATTTGCTAATGATAAGCACTTAAGTTGCATGAAAAGTGAGCTCTTTAACATTGTTTATTAAAAATCAAGATGACACACTGCAGAATCTAAGTAATAATATCACTACGATGAACATGTCTGCATCTCGTGTAATCCAAAACACAAAATAGTTATGTCCTGTCTGGATCATCGAGAAGATCCAAAGGCATCTCACCTCAAACAAACACAAACCCTTAGCTAAAGCCTAAAGCCTAAATTAACAGGAACCAAAAATGTATGTGAACTTAAGTTAACAAAGAATCAAAGATACATACATATACAAATGATATACCGATGAGTCGCTAAATTCATTCAACCATTCACTCAATACTGAAACAATCCGAGAATTTCGAACCTGGAATACGCTTGATTTGAGCTCCAACGCACTCAGTAGCTTCAACCTCAAAATCACAAAAACTAAAACTTGAAATCAAAACAGAAATGGAAGAAAGAAAACTAACAGAGAAACACGAGGTTACCGATTTGATCGAGGAAAGTAGAAGCAGTTTCGAGAGTGAGTTTTAATCGAGGAAAGAAGGAGAATTTTTTTTTTTTTAGGTTACCGATTATTTGGGCAAATCGGGTTTCCTCCGAAATTAATCGGTCCACGGCGGTATTAGGCGGTTGACCGATTATTGCTCCGATTCTCCTCAAATCGACAAGGGTGAGGGACGCTGAGCGCCGAGGCGGTGGATTAATCGGCTAGGCGGCCGATTTTTCGAACACGGCTTAGTACTATGATTATTATTTATTATGATTAATATTTTATAATATTGTATATTAATAAAATTAATTTTAATCATATAAATTATAAGATTAAAATATTATAATACATGAAACCTCAACATAATACATAAAATATTATAATAAATGAACTTTTTAATGCTATAATAAATTTGAAATTAAATTATATGATATATTGATATCATATATTCCTTTTTATATAAATGACCCATTATGAATTTTAAAAGTATATTAAAAATTGTTTATAAACGTTATTCACTTTTTTTTTTAATCCTTATTTTAAACCAATCTTATATGTTAAGAAATATTTTACTCAAAAGTTGTTTAATATTGCAAAAAAATCGGGATGACATTATTCTCTTACTCCAAGATTAAAAAATAAAGATCCCTTATTTTAAACCAATCATAAATGCTTAGAAATATTTTACTCAGATTTGTTAATATTGCAAAAAAAATCGGGATAGCATTATTTTTTTTTTTTTTAAATTCTCTTATTTAAAATTCTCTTATTTTAAACCAATCATAAATGATAGGAAATATATTACTCAAGAATTTGTTAATATTCCAAAAATTCGGGATGAAAAGATTGTTAATATACGAGTATTAAAACCTTATTTAAATTTATTTTAAACTTAATTATATCTTAACATAGTTTAACCAGTTTAACTAGTTTAACCCGTTTAACCTCTTTACATACATTAAAGTACTCAATTTCATGTTTCACGTAGCACGAGGAATGATTGCCACGGTTGATCAATCTCAGAGATCAATCTCAGAGATCTTATCGGCCGGCAAACCGGAGACGGACGACCACGGTTCCGACCTTACCAGCACCAGAGGTGTACTAATCAATGAACCCCCGAAACCAATTTTCTTTTCTGACAAAATCCACCAAGTCTAAGCGGTCACGACATCTTGTTGATATTGATTGAGGACTTTCGCTGACTGACTCCATCCATAAACCACCGTGATTACATACATTACAACTGAGTGCCGTTATTTCTTGGTGCCGTCATTTTATTACATATAGTTTAACTACATAGTTTAACTAGTATTCTAGTTGTACATCTTATAACATAGTTTAACTTTCACGGCTTAACCAAATTAATTAGTTTAACCATATGTTAAACAAATGTTAATTAGTTTAACTTATGAAAATAGTGGTTTAAAATATATTTAACAATTTATTATGACATAATATATGATAAAATACATGTTTATCTGATTTACATAGTTTTTTGGTAATAATAACTAAGTGACCATAAAAGTATAAGGTAGATAAGGAGAAGTATAGAGGTTCATGTAATAATCACTTTAATATTATAAATTGGTTTTATTGGGTCAAAATCATGTTGTTATATACGTTTATTTATGTAATACTTACGTTTTCTAAATTTTTTTATTGAAATACATACATAATACTTGCGTTTTTAAATGCAAGTACGTAATAACATAGTTTAACCAGTTTAACCATTTTAACTAGTTTACCCATTTTAACAAAGTTTAACCAGTTTAACTCGTTTAATCCCTTGACCATCATTAAAATGCTCAATTTCGTGTTCCACGTGGCACCAGGAATGATTGCCACGTGGTGCCGTCATTTTCTGGCGCTGTTATTTCTTAGCGTCGTCATTTTATTACATATAGTTTAACCACAAAGTTTACCTAGTATTCTAGTAGTACCAACTTATAACATAGTTTAACTTTTATGGCTAAATCAATTTAACTAGTTTAACCATATTTTAAAAATGTTAATTAGTTTAACTTATGAAAATAGTTTTTTAACATATAATTAACAACTTATTGTGACGTAATATATGAAAAATAAATTTTATCTCATTTACATAGTTATTTGGTAAACATTAATAAGTGACCATAAATGTATAAGGAAGATAAGTGGAAGTGTAAAGATTCATGTAATAATCACTTAAATATTATAAACTGTTTTTTTTTTTCTAAATCATGTTGTTATATACGTTTACTTACGTAATACTAAAATTTTCCAATAAAATTTATTGAAATACGTACGTAATCCTTGCGTTTTTAAATACAAGAACATAATAACATAGTTGGGATAACCAGTTTAATTAGTTTAGCCAGTTTAACTAGTTTAACTATAATAACTTGTTTATCCAGTTTAACCATCTTCACATAGTTTAACTATTTTAACTAGTTTAACATAGCTGGACAAATTTTCACATAATTTTCCCAGTTTAACTACTGTATCCTGTTATACCCAGTTTTAAAGCGAAAGCAAACCATTATCCAATTAAAACGCAACATAGTTGTACACTTAGCGAGTTTTTTAAGTCCTTCGTCTCATTTCTCTAACCGATGGAAACCTAATCTCTAGGTTTCTTCCCTTTTTCTTGTCATAATCTGGAGGTAAGACACACATATCTGCAACGTACTCGGGAACATGCCATAATATATCCTACGTTATCTTCGTCATCCTTGATATAAGATATCATCTTCGGTTTCACCCATCGACGTTGATAATAACTTATCTTTAGCAATTTCGATTCATTTACCTTCACCTTTTTGCATATTTTACCAACCAAAGATGAATAACCCATTTGTTTCCAATTTCTATCCATATATATATATGGTATATAGTAATTGCATATAGTTTAACTAGTTTAACTTTATGTACATAGTTTAACTAGTTTAACTTTATATACATAGTTTAACTAGTTTAACTTGTTTAACTAGTTTAACTTTACGTACATAGTTCAACTAATTTAACTTTATGTACATAGTTTAACTAGTTGTACTATCTAGTTATACCCAGATTCTGATCTGAACCTATAAATTCCGATCTTCGCTTCTCAATCCAAACTAATAATCCACAATAACATATAACCTTGATCGACACAAGAGTAGGAAGCACAAAAATTGACAATCAAAATCAAATCATATCAAATCGGATTTCTTTACCGATTCAAAGACGACGACAACAAGTGGCGAGTGGCCACAGGCGAGAGGCGACAACGAGCGGCGACGGAGATGGACCGGCGACAATGACGGCTGATTTAAAGCGGCGGCGGCGTCGAGCTCTTCTTTTTTCGGGATGGAGGAAAAGAGAAAGAAAGAGAAAAGAAGAATGAAAAAGAATTTTATTTATTTAATTTTTTAATTATCGTACAAAAGGTAAAATAGAAATTGTATGTTTGTTTATTTAATGAAGGTTAGATAGCTTTAACTAAGGTTAGATAGCTTTGAAATTTTCCATTTAAGTCCCTACCAAGACTTCAATTACATCTCAACCTAAATTAAAACAGACCTGGGACCCTTGGCCCAATAATATTTTCTTGACCTCAAGCCCAAAGTTTGGTGGATCCTCCTCTGCTTCGAGTCCATAACTCTCTCGATCCCTCGACTCCTGCAGCATCAGCTCCTCCGCCATCGCTTTTTCACCTCCTCGCCATACCGCCGTCGCCGACGTCTCGTCTTCCGCCACCTCCGCCGGAACCTCGCCGTTCCCAACCGCCGGCACCGGATCTGCCACAATCCCTATCAAGATCCTTCTCCCTCACCAACCCTCAAAAAATTAGGCCAATCTCATCTTCAATTCCGATTCAAATCACTCACCGATACAAAGGAATTGAAAACTTCCAAATTCGTCACAAACGCCAAGGACAATCTCCATCACTCATCATCGCCAATATTACCCATCTTACCTTTCACCTCTCCGAACCGGACCCGTGCCTCTTCCCCAACTATCCAAAACGCTTTCGAGCCTCTCTCCAACAACTCGCTCTCCATGAAGAAGAAGTATTTATTCCGTTTAAACTCTATTTCCCACTTAATTTCGTTACTTTATAACCTCTTTTTTGTTTAATACTATTAACCCTTTAAACAAAAAGTTATGTATAACAACTTTGTTAATATGATGACGTGTATAATCAGATTAACTCTATTTAACAAACAAAAAAAGATAAATAAGATTAACTCTATTTAACAAAAAAAATAATAAAATGGATTACCTCTAGGTTTACCATATTGAATTTTCATAATTAATCGTTTTCAACTTTATTGTACAATATTTGGGCGGACTAGCCTCAAAGAAGGAATTATACATTGTGGCTAACTAGACTCAAAAATATCTTTATACATTTAGTTATATACAAAGGACTTATATTATATTAACTTTGCTGTATAAATGTATAATTCCTTTGTATCTTACGACAATAAGTTATAACTAGGTAATTCCTGCGTTATACGCAGGATAAGATATTTATAATATTTGCAGAAAATTAATAAATTAAATAAACATTTCTAAATATTTAAATAGTATATTATTGTATAAATAATTAAAATCTAAAGTTAATTTTTTTTACATATTTAAGTTACTAATTAATTATTTAATTAAAATAATATCTTTTAAAATTAAAATTTAAAATCAAATTTAGGAAACAATGATACCAACAATAATTTTATGGAATATTTACTTACTCGATTTTTCATAAATAAATAAAGCAAATTTATGTAAGATTATAATCCTTAAAATAAAGACATTTTATATATAATTGATCTAATGAGATATTATGTAATTAGCCTTGTAATTATTGTCCTATAAAATATACTAAGTGATTCTCGCGTTATATGCGGGATAAAATGTTTAATATTTTTTAGAAAATTAATAAATTAAATAAATATTTTCTAAATATTTTAATAGTATATTATTATATAAATAATTGAAATTTAAAATTAAAATTTTAAAATATTTTATGTTACTAATTAATTATTTAGTTAAAAAATATTTTTTTAAAAAAAAAATTTTTAAAAACAAATTTAGGAAACAATATAATCAGCTATAATTTTATTGAATATTTACTTATTCGATTTAATCAAATTTAGGAAACAATAAAATCAGTTATAATTTTATTGAATATTTACTTATTAGATTTTCCATAAATAAATACAGCTAATTTAGGTAAGATTATAATCTTTAAAATAAAGACAGTTTATATATGATTGATCTAATTATGTAATTAGCCTAGTAATTAATGTCCTATAAAATATATTTTAATCACTCCATTAATTTACGCAGTTATTTAATCGATGTAATATTCCACGAAATATGTTATTTTGTTAAATGATTTTCAAAAATATATGGATAAGCTTACATCTAGGTTTACTATTTTGAATTTTCATAATTAATCGCGCGACGTAATCTTTTTTTCATAGAAATTGTTATAGTTTTTGTCTGCTGATTTTTCTTTCAACATATAGACAACTTTTCATAGAATCTTATATAATCATCGTTTCTCCTCTCAATGTAAGAGTTGGTTCCGTCACCATCATCGTAGAGACATTTAACCGCTTAATCTATAACAAATCACGTGTAATATATCCACATTTTGTAACACTTTATGGTCAAACCTTATCCTGATATAATTGGTAAAAATAAATGGAAGATTCAAACAAATCCCAACAAAGAGCAATGCTAAAAAAAAAAATCTTTATTCATTAGATGAAGAAAACTAAAATAACATACATTTGTTATGATATTACTATAATAACAGACATCTTTTCAATATTACTAATATAATATTTAACCCTAATGAAATGACGAAAATGCCATTTAATTTTTTTTTTACCAATTTTTTTTAAAAATTAAATTACTTAACTTACATGACGTCGGATACTATTCACGGTGGGTACTATTCACAGCAGTTAATTTTTCATAGGACTATTCACTTACTATTCACGGATACTATTCACAGCGGGTACTATTCACGGCAGATACTATTCACGGCGGGGTACTATTCATGCCGGACACTATTCACAGCGGGTAATATTCACGTGAATAGTGAATAGTGAAATTTTTGCAACTTAACCTAATTATGCGATGCATTCAGAGTTGATGTGATTTTCGTTTTTGCTGACATGGAACTATGCCACCAAAGAAACTCATAAATCATCCATAGAAAATCATATTACACGGCTGACTTATCATATTACACGGCTGACTTATCATACTACCCGACTTACCATACCACCTACCGACTTATCACACCTGGCCGACTTATCATATTACACGGCTGACTCAACATACTACACGGCTGACTTATCTACACGGCTGACTTATCATACTACACGGCTGACTTATCATACTATACGGCTGACTTATCATACTACACGGCTGACTTATCTTACTACACGGCTGACTAATGAGATATTGTAATTAATTTCAGAATTATCTCTATAAAATATACTAAGTGATTCTCGCGTTATATGCGGGATAAAATGTTTAATATTTTTTAGAAAATTAATAAATTAAATAAATATTTTCTAAATATTTTAATAGTATATTATTATATAAATAATTGAAATTTAAAATTAAAATTTTAAAATATTTTATGTTACTAATTAATTATTTAGTTAAAAAATATTTTTTTTAAAAAAAAATTTTTAAAAACAAATTTAGGAAACAATATAATCAGCTATAATTTTATTGAATATTTACTTATTCGATTTAATCAAATTTAGGAAACAATAAAATCAGTTATAATTTTATTGAATATTTACTTATTAGATTTTCCATAAATAAATACAGCTAATTTAGGTAAGATTATAATCTTTAAAATAAAGACAGTTTATATATGATTGATCTAATTATGTAATTAGTCTAGTAATTAATGTCCTATAAAATATATTTCTTGAGAATCACTCTGGCGACGACACGTAAGCATGACCCTGATGTAATATTCCACGTAAATATAAGGTTATTTTGTTAAAATGATTTTCAAATAATATATAGGGGATAAGCTTACATCTAGGTTTACTATTTTGAATTTTCATAATTAATCGCTAGAGTAATCTTTTTTTTCATAGAAATTGTTATAGTTTTTTCTGCTGATTTTTCTTTCTAACATATGATAACTTTTCATAGAATCTTATATAATCATCGTTTCTCCTCTCAATGTAAGAGTTGGTTCCGTCACCATCATCGAGAAGAGACATTTAACCGCGCTAATCTAGTCAACAAATCACGTGTAATATATCCACATTTTGTAACACTTTATGGTCAAACCTTATCCTGATATAATTGGTAAAAATAAATGGAAGATTCAAACAAATCCCAACAAAGAGCAATGCTAAAAAAAAAAAAAATCTTTATTCATTAGTTATAGAAAGAAAAACTAAAATAACATACATTTGTTATGATATTACTATAATAACAGACATCTTTTCAATATTACTAATATAATATTTAACCCTAATGAAATGACGAAAATGCCATTTAATTTTTTTTTTACCAATTTTTTTTTAAAAATTAWATTACTTAACTTACATGACGTCGGATACTATTCACGGTGGGTACTATTCACAGCAGTTAATTTTTCATAGCGGGGACTATTCACGGTGGTACTATTCACGGCGGATACTATTCACAGCGGGTACTATTCACGGCAGATACTATTCACGGCGGGGTACTATTCATGCCGGACAYTATTCACAGCGGGTAATATTCACGTGAATAGTGAATAGTGAAATTTTTTGCGGCAACTTAACCTAATTATGCGATGCATTCAGAGTTGATGTGATTTTCGTTTTTGCTGACATGGAACTATGCCACCAAAGAAACTCATAAATCATCCATAGAAAATCATATTACACGGCTGACTTATCATATTACACGGCTGACTTATCATACTACACAGCTGACTTACCATACTACACGGCTGACTTATCTACACGGTTGACTTATCATATTACACGGCTGACTCAACATACTACACGGCTGACTTATCTACACGGCTGACTTATCATACTACACGGCTGACTTATCATACTATACGGCTGACTTATCATACTACACGGCTGACTTATCTTACTACACGGCTGACTAATGAGATATTATGTAATTAGCCTTGTAATTATTGTCCTATAAAATATACTAAGTGATTCTCGCGTTATATGCGGGATAAAATGTTTAATATTTTTTAGAAAATTAATAAATTAAATAAATATTTTCTAAATATTTTAATAGTATATTATTATATAAATAATTGAAATTTAAAATTAAAATTTTAAAATATTTTATGTTACTAATTAATTATTTAGTTAAAAAATATTTTTTTTAAAAAAAAATTTTTAAAAACAAATTTAGGAAACAATATAATCAGCTATAATTTTATTGAATATTTACTTATTCGATTTAATCAAATTTAGGAAACAATAAAATCAGTTATAATTTTATTGAATATTTACTTATTAGATTTTCCATAAATAAATACAGCTAATTTAGGTAAGATTATAATCTTTAAAATAAAGACAGTTTATATATGATTGATCTAATTATGTAATTAGTCTAGTAATTAATGTCCTATAAAATATATTTCTTGAGAATCACTCTGGCGACGACACGTAAGCATGACCCTGATGTAATATTCCACGTAAATATAAGGTTATTTTGTTAAAATGATTTTCAAATAATATATAGGGGATAAGCTTACATCTAGGTTTACTATTTTGAATTTTCATAATTAATCGTTTTGAAGGTGACGTGTAATCTTTTTTTTTCATAGAAATTGTTATAGTTTTTGTCTGCTGATTTTTCTTTCTAACATATAGACAACTTTTCATAGAATCTTATATAATCATCGTTTCTCCTCTCAATGTAAGAGTTGGTTCCGTCACCATCATCGAGAAGAGACATTTAACCGCGCTAATCTAGTCAACAAATCACGTGTAATATATCCACATTTTGTAACACTTTATGGTCAAACCTTATCCTGATATAATTGGTAAAAATAAATGGAAGATTCAAACAAATCCCAACAAAGAGCAATGCTAAAAAAAAAAAAAATCTTTATTCATTAGTTATAGAAAGAAAAACTAAAATAACATACATTTGTTATGATATTACTATAATAACAGACATCTTTTCAATATTACTAATATAATATTTAACCCTAATGAAATGACGAAAATGCCATTTAATTTTTTTTTTACCAATTTTTTTTTAAAAATTAWATTACTTAACTTACATGACGTCTGAACTATTCATGGCAGACTATTCACAGCTAATTTTTCATACGGGACTATTCACGGTACTATTCACGGCGGATATATTCACAGGCATACTATTCACGGCAGATACTATTCACGGCGGGTACTATTCATGCCGGACACTATTCATAGCGGGTAATATTCACGATAAAGTGAATAAATGAAATTTTGCTACGACTTAACTAATTATGCGATATCGTAGTGACGCTGCTTTTTCGACATGGAACTATGCTACCAAAGAAACTCATAAATCACCATGTAAAATCACCACTAAACGATGATAACAGTCGAATAAAAAACTATTTTAATTATAAAGACAAACAAAATAATTAAATCGCCATCAAAACACAATTAAATCAGTGAAAACTTAAGTCAGCTATATCGCATAAATCACCGTCAAAGAATACTATTACAGAATTACTAGTTAATTTTAGTCACCAGCTACTAATCGACTTATTAGTAAATCATTGCTATTTACCGACTTATGACAAGTCACCACATAAGCAGATAAGTAGTCACACAATAAATCACCACATAAATCACCGATTCGATAACAAGAACGCCATAAAGAATAACAAAAGTTTCTATAAATGTTGAGCTAAAGTCATATAACTTACCGATTTAACTAATAAGTCATGTTAACATAAGTCGGCTATCTGCTTTATAACTCAGTCGCATTTCTACAAAAATTCAGCCGAAGCCATAATACGAGAAGCATGACGCCATCGCAGTGATTTGCGATGGAAAAAAACAGCTTATTACGTTGTTAGAAACGATTATAGCAGATTTTTATTCGGTAAATAAAAATATTACATTAATAAAAAAAGATCTGCATTATCTGTCATGTTCTTTCATAGCTATTTAAGAACGACTTAGTTATATACATATTTATGTTTTTAAATATAAGAAAGTCTGCCATAAGATTGTACAAACTACGAAGAAGTTATATGCAGTGAGTTTTCTTTTTCGTTTTTGGTAATTTCCTAGAAAGTGAGTGTGACTAAAGGAAACTTCTGCGTTTCTTCAGTCACCTCCCAAGAAATCCGAAGCTTCTTCTTTGGTGGTGGACAAATCATTTGAATTTTTGTTGTATTGTCTAATAAATATTTACCAAAACTAAACTGAAGATTATATCTGTTTTATTTTCTTAATCATAATTTATGAGAATCTTCTCGAAATATTATATTACTATTGCCAATTTTGAATTTTTACCAAATATGTAAATTTTTACCAAATAGGCAAATATGTAAAATTTAATATAGTAAGCGTTACGAAATAATGCAAGCGTTACGAAATTGGGGTAAAACGACGTCGTCGAGAGTCCCCAAGAACCCTAAGGAGTCTCTCTTTTCGTTGACCAAAAAAAAAAATGGCCCCAAAACCTCTCCTTCTTCTCTGCCTCTTCCTCTGCAATTCTCTGTTTCGCTTCCTAAAAAAAACCCTAACAACTCCTTTTCTCTTCCTCGTTTAATAACAACGGAGTTCTGGGGTAAGAATCTGACTTTTCATCTTCTTATATCTCTCGTTTACTGTTTCCAGTTTTCACGTTCCGAGAATTTGATCGATTGTTTATGGAGACTCGTATTTTGCTTTATCATCGGTTCATGTATTTCGTGTTCGTTTTTAACTTGGAAGAGTTTCTTACTTGATTTTGAAACTGTTGAATCGTGTATCTGTTCATACTTCGTTACGTTTGTAGCTTCTTTAGGTTTCTTTTAGGCTCTTAAGTTATTACACATAGAGTTTGATTTCGGTATCAACTTGGATTTTGTTTAGATGTTTCTCGTGTTTTACAAGTAAACAAAGTGATGAATGTTCTGTTTGATTTCTTTGTATAATGTTATTTAGGAGCTGAAGTGAAACCAGGGCCGCCTCTTAAGGTGGCGCCTGAAGAAGATAACCTTATCCACATTTCTCAGGTTATTTTCAAAATTTAAATAGCTTGTTTAAAGTTCTTAGGATTAAATCAACAATAGCTTGATTCTGTTTCTCTATGTGTAGGCAACACTTGACTGTAAAGGGAAAATGGGAGAATCTGTTATCTTGATTGTGACTGTTGATAAGAAGAAGTTTGTTATTGGAACCCTTTCACAAGAGAAGTTCCCTCAGATTAGCTTTGATCTTGTCTTTGAGAAAGAGTTTGAGCTTTCCCACAACTGTTCTAAAGGAAGCGTCCATTTCATTGGCTACAGATCCCCCAACATCGAGCAATATCCTTTTTAACAGATTTGTTTTTGTGCTTGGTCTTTGTCTATATATTAAGTTTGATAGATACAAAAAGGTTAAGTTACATGTCTGATCAATTGTATATTCCTTAATTCTTGTTGATTTTGTTTCCACGGAAGAGGATGATTTCTTCTCTGGTTCAGACGAAGAGGAAGAGGTTCCTGAAGCTTTTCCTGCTGCTGTTCCTCTTGCTGTTCCTGCCAAAGGTATGTATTGTGGATGCTATTTGTTTACTTTCTTGAAAAGTTGTTATCTCAAATGTCATTTTCCTTTACATTTCAGGAAATGCTGGAGCTGCTGCTTCGAATGTTGTCAAGGCTGTCTCAAAGCCAAAGGCCAAGCCTGCAGAAGTGAAGCCTGAATCAGACTCTGATGAGGAAGATGAGTCTGATGACGATGATGAGTCTGGGAGAAGTGTGAGTTTTTGTAGCTGTCTATGAGTTGTGTTTTTCTATCTCTGATAGTTTATGCAAACATACATACATTCATGAGAAGATGAGTAGTTGGGTGATAAATTCTGTGGTGATGTTTTTGTAGATGGATGTTGATTCAGGTGACGGAAGTACCTCTTCTTCATCAATGAATAACGATTTCAACAAAGTGAAGACCTTTGATATACGAGAAGTCACGCAAGCCACGGCTAAGTGAATAAGAGAAGAGCTTCAGAGATGCGTTGTTCATCACATGTAAACTTAGAGCGTGTTGGAGCAAATCAAACCGGAAATAAAGATTTGAGTCTTAGTGTAAGTCGTGGGTTGTTGAGTCTGAGTCAAATTAGACCGAGTTTTAGTAGTTTCGAATGATTAGCAGTATTTGTAGGAGTTTCAGTTCTTGTAAGGCTTTATAAGCCATCGTTCATCATTGAATAAAATTGTAGTTTTCAAAGTCAAATGTCTGAGTTCATTGTTTATTTTATCAGAGCGGATATTTATATATGAAAGTGTACACTTCTCTTGATAATATTATCTTGTCTTGAGCCAATGATTTCTACTTTTATTAATGCAAGCATATCTGTTTGAAGGTATAAAAATCAAAAGAGTTAAAGAAAATAGCAAAAATATAGATTCAAGAATCAGAAACACTAAAGAATCATTCAATGTCTTTATTTGTACAAAGCATATCTCACTTTCCTTTTGGAGGACGGAAATAACTATAAGCTGCAAAGAAGACCTGCAAAGCTGCAAACATAAGAAGCAACAATGCTGCAAATGATGATGCAAATGTCCATGGACTATCGAAATGCGTGTGAACAAACTCTGCGCAGTAAACATGGAATCCTTTAGAAGTATACTCGTTAACTCCTTCAAACACCTTCGCTAAGTAACTTTTCTCTAAGTCGAGGGCAATGTCTTTACCAATGCTTTTATAAAACCGAGACACTTCATCCTCTGTTCCAAAATAGTTCTCGAGGATCCTTCTTTCGCTAAGGAACGCTGCATCGCTCTCTTCGTTTATGAGACAAGCCATGAAAGCTATGTAGCTCGTTATGTGGTTCGATGAATCAGCATATAACTGCTCAAATGCTACACAGTTTAAGAAGACCGAGGCGGTAAAATCATCCATGACTACCGGAGGAATATGAAGCACACCGTTACTATACCTTATGTCTAAGATTGAGTCTGTGTTCTTCCTCGGTTCGAATTTGATTCCCCGAAGATGAAGCTTCTTGGCTGAGAGAACGAATCCGAGATATTCATGATCTGATTTACCGCTAGATTGTCCTCGAGTTCCCTCGGAACAACAGAGGATTGTGAGATAGTTATGATCTTTGATGCTTCTTTGAGACGGAACAGGAACAAAAGTCTTACGTATCAAATCAAGAAGATGTTTTGCTTCAAGACCATACTGTTTTGCCCAACACGTCTCTGGTTTTTGTAATGAGTAGTCAAAGAATTCAAAGGCGATCTGGTTTAAACTACTACAAGTAACTAACTTCGATGTTTCAAAGAGAGTTTGAAGAAGGACAAAAGGAACCTGGTTTTCCAAAAGCAGAAGATCGGCTCGAATCGACGGCAAAATCCATGGCATTCTGAAAATAGGATCATCAAGATTTGTGTAAACAACTTTCCGGGAAACAACAAAGAACAACGTGAGGATAAAGCATCCATCAAGAACCATCATCTCAACCAATTTTTGAGAATCTAAGCCAAGATCCTCGGAGTAAGAACCTCTTATAACTCCATCCAAACTTGACACAGCTTTGACCAATTCTTGAGGATCAATTCCCTTTTCTTCCATTTTAGCCACGAAAAATTTCAAGAAGCGGCGTTTGTGTTGCTGAGTCATCTGAAGATGTTCTTTGCCGTGATGGTAAGGACCAATGGAGACGATCTTGGGTTCGTAAGCTTTGAGGTTTATTCGTGCAAGGCTCTGTGGGATTCTCACGATGCAACATGATTCTGAACCAGCTGATTCTCTCAGAAGCTTTGGACCAATATCTTCTGAGATTAAGCGATGTATGTCTACGACTGATGTCGGAATGGGATCATGATTGTTTTCGCTGGTGCTTTGTTGGGTCTGTGGATCCATTAATTCAAACCTTCAATACCACCTCAGATTGTCTTCTGGTTAGGTAATTCAAACCTTCAAGACCACCTCAGATTGTCTTCTGGTTAGGTGGAAGTCTTCAAATACACTTTAGTTATGGATTAGTCTTCGAATTGTATTATAATTTTGATGAAACAATGACTAGTCAACAGGAATCTTTAAGAAGGAGGAGTGAAATTTCGCACTTGCAAAACTTTGACAAGTCTCCACGTTAGGTCGGCAAAGGAACCAAAGTATTATTTTTGGAAACTTTAAAGACTTTTCTTCTTATATTTTGCAAGAGATGACAATTTTTATAAAATCAGCTTTTGTTATTGCCTTTTGGGTAATCAAAAAAATTTCAGCCCTAATAGCAATAATATTACTGGATCGAAGATCATAGTAGGTTAATTAATCTCCTTCCGTCACAGGTATTAAACTTTGTGATCTTGAGGACTTTCTCCTTTGGGGTGATATACTAATGCACTAGATAGTGCACAGGTTGAATTTTGTAATTTCAAAATGCTAGGCCAACTTTTCTTCAAAATACAATATAACAAAAATGCTTTGTTTTCGTACTCTTGTCTTAATAAAGTTGATATAAGCTAAAAATTACGTGAATTAATTGTCACATTAATTAATAGATCATAGTTATATGAAAAAAAATATAATAAAATAAAAAGCTATTTACTTGTTTTATATCTGGATATTTTCCCCAAAATATCACTCGTTTTATGTTTAGTTTCAAAATACAAATCTGTTGCTATGATTAGATGCTCATCATATTAAACATTTCAAATTTATATGAAAAAGAAAAAGAGAAAAACATGTTTTTTTTTGAAGCACTTTTCATATGAAGACTTTTATTTTTGGGGAAATCTTTTGCATCCACATATCTGGTATCCAAGAGATTGTGTGCTGATTTGGTGGATTTGGGCTATTGTTTTCTCTTATTAGAGAGAAACTTGTTCAAAACTAAAAGTTGTACAAAAAATATTAACCCTACGTGTTGGTTTCTTGCTTTATACTCAGTTTCTACAACAAGATCCTTTGTGTTTAAAATACAAATTACATACTTTCCTCTCCTTTTTATATGTCGATAACTGAGTTTCCTTTGTTCTTGAAACAAACTTTGGTTTTGTAAAATGTAACTAGCACAACTTCATAGTCAAAATACTGAGATGAACAAAATAAATCTACAATACCAAAGTTATACTAAATGACGGATTTCTTGTTGTGGTTCTTAGTTTGCATCCAAAAACATGGGATGCTTTTCATAGCTGGACTGAATCAAAAAGGAAGTACTAGAAAGTAGTCAACTCTCCGTTTACTTTAAGTCAACTTTCGAAAAAGCCAAATTAACATAATAACATGCTTACAGTAATAATCTGCAAAAACTCATATCTCCTTCCCTCATACTGAAGATATATTAGAACCAAATCTTTATCTCTGTAACCCTTCGTAAACACTCAACAAGCAAATAGTCCATTAAAATTCAGAAAATGTCTAAGGGATGTCTAAGTTGTCTCAACATATGTCTCTGAGGAAGAAGCAAGAATAAGAAACAACACAAGCCTGTGAAAGAAAGATGTCTTTGGAAGACACTTACATTCAATTATTTTTGGGAGGGCGAAAGTAAGCATAACCTGCAAAGAAGGCTTGGAAAATGGTAAGGAGAAGAAGCATCAAAGCTGCACAAGATGATAGAAATGTCCATGGAGTATTGAAATGCGTGTAGTTTAACCCTGCCCATTGCACGTGCCTTCCTTTTGAAGTGTAATTGTTCACCCCTTCGAACACAGTTGACAAGAAACTCTTAGATATGTCGAATGGGATGTCTTTTCCGATGTTCTTGAAGAATAAAGAAACTTCTTGTTCACCCGTTCCCGAATAGCTCTCTATAGTCCCTTTCTCAGCTAAGAAAGAAGATCGCATCATCTTCTGTGTTTATCAAGCAAGCCATGAAAGTTACATAGCTTGAAATCACAGTGGAGCAGTTCATATTAAACTGCTCAAAGGCAACGCAGTTGATCAAAAGAGAGCTGATAAAGTCATCAAAGACAAGTAGTAGTATTTCAACCAAGCCACTCTTGAAACTTAGTCTAAAGGTGTCTCAACATTCTCCCTCCGCTTGAATTTTATTCCTCGAAGTCCAAGTTTTCTGGCTGAGACAATTAGCCCATGAAAAGGGCGAGGACGAGGCGATTCAGTACAAGTGTTTTCGGATGTCTCTGTTCTTGAATTTTCCCCAGGTCCAGGACCACTGAAAATATTGATACAGCATTGCCTTGTGGTGGTTGGTGGAGGCGGGACGGGTATGAAAGTCTTACGAATGAGATCAAGGAGATGTTTTGCTCTAAGATTGTTGTGTCTCTCCCAGAACCTTTCTGGTTTTTTTATCGAGTAGTCGAAGAATTTGAAGGCCAGCATGTTTAAGGTAGTGGATGGAGCTAACTTTGATGTCTTTAAAAGAGCTTTAAGAAGAACGAGAGTAACCTGGTTTTCGAGAAGAAGAAGATCGCTTCGAAGAGTTGGCAATATCCATCGCAGCATGAAAATTGGGTCTTTGAAATTTGTGTATTCAATCTCTTTTGAAACTACAAGGAACAACATAAGAATGAAACAACCATCAAGAATCATCACCTTGATCAGCTTTTGTTGACTAAATTCAAAATTCTCAGAGTAGGAGTCTCTTATCTTCTGTTCCAATCCTGAGACTACATCGACTAAGTGACTTAGATTGACGCCATTTTCCTTAGTCTTTGACACGAACATCTCCAAGTAACGTTTTTTATGCTCCTCTTATCATTTTGAGATGTTTTTTATCACTCGAATGGTGATAAGGGCCTATTAACACGATCTTGGGTTCATAAGATTTGTCGTTGACTCGCTCGAGAGTGTGAGGGATTCTATAGATGCAACAAGATCTACCACCTGCTGATTCCTTCAGATGGACTGGTGGGATCATTTTATCTAAGAGCAAATAAGCTTCTTCTTCGTTTTCGTCCCGGTTTCTGGCACTCTCCATTGGCTTGGCTGGGAGGATCCATGGCTCTCTTGTCATTAGTATTTTTTTTTTCCTTTTTCAAATGGTTTTGTTGAACATCTAAACAAAGTATTTTAACGATTAATGTAAGACCACAATAGACCGAATTTAAAATGATCAATTTTGTCTTCTTGTACGAATATCACGTTTCTCCACACTGTAGTTTAAGCCTTTCTCAGATCCAGCCGTTCACACATGGCATCAATAATGGTAATCTTATTTTGACTTTTTTTTGTGATTTATTGTGTAAAGATCTCAACTAAACAGATTGGATCTATTTATGATAACATGATATAAGTCGACCAAGAAGACAAATTAAATCAAGCGGCTTGGTCTACTAGTGGTAGGCAAAGTCCGTTCGAAAGATTGATAAATATTGTCTCCTCGATTCAAAAGTAGTTTGGGCTTTGGGCGGAAACTGTTAACTCTTTCTCTGGTTCTCAGTCCAAAGAAACTACGGGATTCGGCCTTGAGCTTTCTTGTTTATTAAAAAAAAAAATAAATATATATATAATATGAAATCGACAGAAAAGTTTTTTTTTGTTCTAAAATATAGAAATTGTTATATTTTTTGTCTGCTGATTTTTCTTTCTAACAAATAGACAAATTTTCATAGAATCTTATATAACCATCGTTTCTCCTCTCAATGTAAGAGTTTTGCAGGTTCCGTCACTATCATCGAGAAGAGACATTTAATCACGCTAATCTAGTTAACAAATCACGTGTAATATATCCACATGTTGTAACTATACTCGTCCATGTTTTTATTTTATTGCATGAAGTGCCTTAGTTTAATGGATCAAATGCTACTATGCCCTTATAATCAAAAAGTGATTCTACTTTATCTTTTAAAAAAATTAAATTTCTTTTGTGTTTATTTTTTAAAGCCAAATCGTTTAAAAGACAAAATTGTTTAACCCCTTCTAACTTATTTACGACCCAACCACATATCTAATCGGATAAAACCCATAAATTCGGATCATCCGGATCTGAACCGGATAAAACAATAAAATTTTTTTAAAAAAACCCACGACCCTACTCCCTTATCCCTCTTCTTCCTCCTTGTTCGCCCGATTTCAAACTTAACCCCACAACCGTTACACACAATTTCGAAAACAAAATCGAAACCGCCAAATTCTTCCTTAAATTTGAACTTTATAGCTCGATTTTTCTTGCTCCTTCTTGCTCTTCTCCTTATTTAACTCATCTATTTCTCAATTTTTTCATCTGTAACCCAAACCCTAGAAACTCAAATCGGAGCAAATCGGAGTTCAATAGTGCCGCCTAGAACTCGGAACTCGCCATTCGCGGCGAGTGGAAGTGGAAGTGGAAGGAAGAAGAAGAAGGCTCGAACGTCGAAAGAACCGACGCCGCCTCCGGTTGAAGAAGAAAACCCTTCTTCTCCTCCTCCACAGATAACAGAGGAACAGGTAATTGATTTTGGTAGTTGAATTGCGAATTTGAAGAAAAAATAAGTTGTACAACTAAGTTTCTATGATATAACTAGGTTTGCGATTTTGTAGATCTAGGTATCAATAGAAATAACTAAGTGATTTTGTAGAATTGGGTATCAGTAGGAATAACTAAGCGTATATCCACTGCACAACTGGGTAAAACTATGTCGTGTGATAACACTGGATATCATTAAGTATAACTAAGCGTTCTGGTACAACTGTGTATCATTAGATACAACTGTTATTAACATATGTGTTTGTTTTGCAGGATAATGAGGAGGATACAATGCCACTTCAACCTAAGAAGTTGTTCTTCCCACACGCCGAGTTTTGTAAGTCCATTAAGATAGCCTCTAAGTGTGAGGATGCGAAAATAATCAAAGATTTGGACGTGGTTTATAAACTTTGGAGAGACGAACAAAATTGGTTTATAAAGCACCCTCAATTCAAGCACATTTGGCACATGCCAAGACAGAAAAACCACAAGTTGATGGGGATGTGGTTGACTCTTCTTCGGACCGTGTATATGGAGAAGGATACCAAAATCTGTTGGTTTGTGGTGAACGGCGTTCCGATTAGGTATTCGCTGAGGGAGCATGGCCTAATTAGCGGTTTAGATTGCCGGAGTTATCCACCAAACTATGACAGCTTGGGGAGTACACGGTTTGTTAAGCGGAATTTTGGGAGAGTTGATGGTATTTTTGTGAAAGATGTAAGAGAGAAGCTAAAGGGCATGGGAGGAGATGGAGATAGGATCAAGATGGCAGTACTCTTGTTTTTAAGCACGGTAATCGGAGCAAAGAGTACGTATGGCGTCATTGATTCTTTCTTCTTAAGGATTGTGGATAATCTTGACGCGTGTGAGACTTTTCCGTGGGGGAGATACACGTTTGATCAGTGTATCAGTGAGATATTCCATACGATGGAGCATTTTAAGGGGAAGGTGAAACCCGGAGTCACATGGTGCTTTTCAGGTTTCATAATTCCTTTGGAGCCCTTGCCTTAGGATACATTTTACTAAAAGCACCGTACATTATGTCGAATTCACACACTGTGTACTGTTCGGCACATTCCTTGAACTTACTCACTAAGGTTTCTTTGCTCACGTGGGAAACCTTGCCCTTCAAATTCTGACCTATATGAAAGATACAATACCCATGTCGAGATAACGGGTACACCTCAGCTATTGAATTTTTAAGACTCACGTTTCTATCCGTCACAAATACTAGCTCACCACTATCTGGTATCAATGTTTTCAACTTATTGAAAAACCAAGTAAGACTCAAATCTTTCTCACCATCAACAACACCAAAAGCAATCGGATAGTGGTGATGATTAGGATCTTGCGCTGTTGCAACTATTAGGACTCCACCAATAACATGCTTAAGGTGAGTTCCATCCACAATGATCACTTTTCTCATTGCTGCAAAGCCTTCAATGCATGCTCCCAACGCGAAGAATAAGTACATGAACCTCTGATCTTCATCCAATTCCACATACGTAACTGTACCCGGATTCACCTTCTCGAACATGTACATGTAAGAAAACAACATCTTATAACTATCCTCTCGACTACCGCGTACATAGTCACACACTTTCTTTTTCCCTCTCCAAGCGGTAGAGTATGATATTGTACAACCATAACTTCCTTGAACCAAACCCATTATAATCTTTGGACTTGGGGTTTAAAAAACCCCTGGAAAATCATCATGCAAGAGAAATGCAACTAACCGTGGTGTGCCTCTTCTTTTCTTTATACTTGTACTTGTATTTGAAGATGAACGAGAACACGTATGAATCTTGTGGTACGTTCTAATCGAGAAGCTATCTGAATTCTTGATCTTCCCAGCTCGTAAAGCCCACTTGTAACATTTTTTGGATTCACTACATTTTACCACGTACCGCGTTGTATCAGATTTGTCAATATAAAACTCAAAACAGTTCAGATGTCCGGATTTTTCTACTACTTCTTGCACCTCTCTCTTGGTTAAAAACTCTTGGCCTATATAGACATTCATACCATCTTCCCATTCAAGATTCGTAGCCTGGCCTCCTTCTATAGAATGTGTGACCTCAATATCTTCATTATCCAAGTCTCCTCACTCACATGCAATATTATCCAAGTCTCCTCGTTCACATGCAATATTATCCAACTCTCCTAGTTCACATGCAATATTATCCAACTCTCCTCGTTCACATGGAATATTATCCAACTCTCTTCGTTCTTCATCGTGGACAACCATAACATAATGTTCGGACGGTTCACTCGCACTATAAATCATGTCTTCTATACTCGCACCAACTTGATTTGTTATACCTTCTCTTGGAAGTATATCACACCCCATATTTTGCCCATGATTATTATCAATCTCCACATGCAACACACTTTGCTCTTCATACAACTCCAAATAACTAAAAACATCATCATCATCGAAAATATATACTGGTTTTTTAGGCTCCACATTCAGTGGAATGTAACTAAATTTCACCTCAACACTATCTTCATCCAACCCCATTTTTCTGCATATTTGTTCAACCAGCAACGTATAAGTGACCTCCTCACTCGATTTTTTCAACAAAAGAGTGTGATGCACATCTTCTCTCGAAATCCATATTACTTCATGTCTCTTCCTTAAATAATGTCCCCCAAAATCAAAATGTATGAGAGAGAGCTGCTTTTTATTCATTGTACCTTGAAAATAATAACAACAGTTATATTCACTAATACAAATATTCTTAGTAATACCAGTATATTCAGTAATACAAATATACTTACTAATACCAGTTATATTAAGTTATACAAATATTCATATTAATACCAGTTATAGTAAGTTATACAAATATTATTAGTAATACCAGTTGTATCAGTAATACATTTTTCCGAAGTAATACACAAAATCGAGCTACAATTCTGCATACCCGTCACTCACCCACTACAATATCTCCAAATTGATGATGTACATTACCTCAAACGAGCTTCAATCAACGGAAACGAGCTTCACTCGAGCTCCAACCTCCAAGCTCCGATGGCGGACGGAGATGGTTCGGAACCTTCAAAAGCAGCGTCCAATAGAAGAAACAGAGCTCCTTTGGACCTCCAATGGCGGACTGAAGCTTCAAAACCCAAATCTCCAAATATTTTTTTCTTCCAAAACGAATCAATACGGACGAGATTGGAGTAAATGTGGGAGGTGAAGAAGAAGCGTAAAGAGGAGAGAGAGATCGTCCGAGGCCGAACGAGGTTGTTGTTGGGAGTGGGACCCATTTTGTTTTTTATTAAATTGTATGAGGATTGATATATTAATATTTTAATCAAGGGTAGTTTTGAGTTTTTTGGGTTTTTTAAAGAGTGAGGGGTATGTAGAATAAAGGTGGGTAAAATAGGTTGATGTTGAATCTTAAAGGCATAGTAGCATTTGATCCTTAGTTTAATTTGGTTGATTGGAAAGCAATAATAAATTGTTTAGTTTTTAATTCTATTTAATACTCTGTTGACGAAAAACAAATCTATTTAATATTCCATCTGTTTCACAATATGTGATTTTATAATTTTTTTCACACAATGGCCTTTATTGTATATATATTTTTACTCAAATTACTAAATAATTTATGTTTCCCAATAATTATAATAATAACTCACTGTTAAATCATTTGATCGACAATTTACTTCAAATATTGTCTGTGACAAAAAAATTAGTTGCCTATTTTCTCATGTTCACAACAAATCCATCAATAGTCTTATCAAATCTAATTAACAAAATACATAGGTTAATCAGAGAAAAACATAACAAATCGGAGTAGAAAAAACAATAAAAATATAACAAACCAAACGGAAAAAAAAACACAAAAAATTAGGAAAAGTACTTTGTCAAATAAATCTTAAACATATCTAGGATAGTTTCTTCAATTTCTTGTTTGCCATGAAATTTTCCATTATCCTCTTCTTCATCGATCAATGATTTATTTAAATCTAATTTCTGATTAGTGTAGTTTTTGATCATATAAACATCTCTTGACTCTATTTTTTCTTGCATTTTTTTTTCATTTTTTTGATAAGAAAAAAAAGTTGACAATAATGTATTGACAAAAAAAAATGAAACGAGGAGTTAGTTCTAACTCTTCATATTCAGAACTTTTAAAAGAAAAATAAGAGACTAATTCTTTTTTTGGTCAACGAATAATTAATGTTTACTAATATTGTAATCAAAATTTCATCAAATGATGCTAAAAATCAAATATTGTGAAATAATGAAAAAAAATTAGAAAATCAAATATTCTGGAACAGATGGAGTATAAGACAGCTCTACTTTTTTTCCGCTACAAGTGTGGGTGACTTGTCCCCAGTAAATTTTGTAATATAAAATTGTGATGATTTTTTTTTGTTTTTGTCAACAGCTTATATTATATTAAATAGGCTACATAAGAAACTACACCTGACTGAAGTCTGACGTTAGGAGCTAGCAAGTCAGCCTTATAATTTAGGGAACGAGAAATAAAGACAGTGAGAAAAAACTGAAATAATTTTTGAGCTTAATGAAATCCTCCGGATATACCAAAATTGTGATGATTGAAGACTTCATATGAGAATTACTTTATGTTCTTTTAATTTTTTTTTCTGGTTTTTTTGTACAATAACTTTTTGTTTTCTTTAATTTAATATATATTTCCTTTTGTATTTCCTCATTTACCTCTGCAAATCCCCAAATTTAATATATTCATATATGTATTTTGCATTAATAGAAATTTTTTAATCCATATCTAACTAAAGTTATGTTTGTTTTCTCCACAAAAAACATTATATATCGTTTACAATACAATAAATGTTTTTAATGTATACTAAATTTTGAATATTTTCTCAGATACCTCCAATTTTTATACATTAAGTAATATAATATAAACATATATATTAAAGAACTTTAGATACATATATATATATATATATATTAATGGTTTTATTTGTTTGTAACATATTAAAATGTAAGAAAAGTAATGAATATAATGTTAGAAAAAACAAAGCTAAAAGGAACGTTTATATGTATAAAAATAAAATTTTTTTTATATTTTTATGATAAAAAATTGTATTATAAAACTGTATCTTTATATATATGATAAAAAAATTTGGTGCCCCAATAAAATATATTGGTGGATCCGCCATTGCATACTACGTTGTCTTTTTTTTATTTACATTTTAGTTTTTGTGTTCCCATCTGTGTTGACGCTTTACTTGCATTCTCAATTCGTATAAGGAAGTGATTTTGTCGTCTTAGGATCCTTCATCCTCGGAGCAATTCTTCTTCTTCTTATATATTTACGTAGTCCGTGAGTTATATTATGAAGCCATGGAAGGTGGGTGAGTCTTTTTCTTAAGTCTATGCGATTATAACAAAGCTTTAGTAAATCATATTTGACATAACGTCACTGTAACATAAATATTTTTGTGGTAGACACGCAGTTGATAAGAAAGCTAGAGCGTGTTGAAATTTTTGTGTATTTCTCTTAAATCTCTCTTTTTATTAATTTGCGTTTTGTTATTCTCTTTTTATTAATCTCTTTTCTATTCTTTTTTTTTCTATGATTAAAACTTTAACACAAGCACTCTATTTATAGAGTTATAATTTTAACACACAAATAGTAAGTTCCTAATTCCTATTGTAACACTTTCTATTTTTCACTATTTGTATTTTTCTTCATGGTTTCCTTTTTGCTCAATTTCCTTTGTACCTTGACTTTTTTCTTTTCTTGAATTTCATTTTTCTTGAACAGAAAATGAATCTATTCCAACACTCCCTCTTAGATTCGTTTGTTGTAATTTCCATTTTCTCCCTCTTTAACAATACATCTTCGTCTCTATTCTTTGTAGTCTTTTCTTCTTTGATCTCCATTGCTGTGTAGCCATATTTTTTAACTGGAAATTTTAGTGCCAACTTTGATCTTGCATCTTTAGTCTTTTGTGATTGTACCTTCTCTTCTTTTATCCTTTTTGTTTCTTATTTGAGCATCTCCCCTCTGACTTTTTATCTTCTTTAATCTCTAGTAATTTCTTCCAAGCTTTATCCATGCATGATCGGACATGTGTCCTTATCGAACAGAACTTTATGACCTGTAGCTAATAGGTTGTGGCACACTCAGCAAGTTTCTGTCAAGTACTGGAATTAGTAGAACATCCTTGATTGTAACTTTTCCTTTGGTTGTCTACTTGTCTCCATGCTAATATCTCATTTTCCTGCACTTGTAAGAATTATTCCTCATCCAAATTTGATCTTAACCTTGTATGTTCTGTCTAATCTTGTGAAGAATATCTCATCTCTTATCATATGACATGTTGCTCCACTGTCAATTAACCATGCTCCTTCATAAATTTGACTTGCATCATACGCTGTTGCAGCGAAAGACAATTCTCCAAATCTCTTATCTTTTTCTTCAAGGCTTTGGCAAAATTGAGTTTCTTCTTTATATTTGTTTTTGTAGTACTTTGCATAATGTCCAGACTTGCCACACACAAAACATTCTCCTTGAAATTGTTTGTTCTCATAAGGCCACTAGTTTCGTGACTGTTTTTACTCACAGTTTCTGCAACATGCTCCATTGTGTTAAAATACAAATTATATTTATATTTGTTATGGTTAATTGAGTAATTCACCATCTCAACTGTAATTAGCCCCTCCCAAACAAGTAACGCAACATTTGGAAAGACTAGGTAACGTCACTAGTACAAAACCCTTTTATGTGTCAATAATTGAGTTTCCTTTGTTCTTGAAACAAACTTTGGCTTGCATAATGTGGTAGCACAACTTCATAGTCGAATTACTAAGATAAACAAGATAACTTTGCCAATATTTTTTACCAGATAACGGATATATTATAGTTTGTTGTTAGTTTGCATCCAAAAACATTTTAATAGTTGGGACTGAAATTGAAAAAAAGAAAGCACTGGGGAGCAGTCAACTCTCCGTTTACTTTAAGTCAACTTTCAAAATGTCAAAAAACTCACTTACAGTAATAATCTGCAAAAACTAAGATCTCTTTCCCATATATTGAAGATATATAAAAGATTTCCAGAACCAAATCGTGGTCTCTTTGTACTTTTTTCATTTACACTCAACAAGCAAATAGATTATTTACATTCAGAAAATGCTTAAGGGATTTTTAAGCTGTCTCAACATCATATGTTTGAGGAAGAAGCAGAGTAAGAAACAACACAAACCTGTGAAAACAGAGGATGTGGTTGAGCCAGTTAGGAGTAAAAGATGACGAAGAAGAAAGCCCGGACAAGAAGACATGAACTTATGTCTAGTAATTGAGATTTTTATGGAAAATTTGGGGAAGGTGATTTTTTTTTCATGTTTGAAAAACAATTTCAACAGAGTGAAGACTTTTGATTGATGATATAATCTTGTCTTGAGCCACTAATCCCTACTTTTACCTACTCAATTACGTGTTTTGCTATGTTAGATTCAGTTGTGATGTAATATGTGTTTTAAAGTGTTTCAAATGCAGCAGATGATTAAGAAAGAAGCAGAACAAGTTAAATTACAAATTTACCTGAAGACGTATACAATGTAAACATGTTCATTAGGTTTTGCGTCTATGGAAAAGAAATAGCCCATAGATTTAAATGTTCTACTGCAAGCACATCATACTTTCATGAGATCTATTTCTCCACGAGAAATATCATATAGCACCAGATGCATCATAAACTAAGACCTCATGTTATATCTCCCTGGAAGCAAAGTTCGAAACTATCTTCCAGGATTGAAACTTGTAAACCTTATATACACATAAACGGTTTTCTCGGTTTACGACTAAACCCGATATCAAACCACCTAAACCGGTATCAAATCGAATTGAACCCCAACCCGACCAGTTAATGACCTGACCTAGCTTCCTTTTTTTTGTTTTTGTTTTTTTGTTGTTGATGACAATGTCTTCTTCTTTCTTCAAGTTTCAGAAGAGAAATTTGATTGATGAACTTGCATATTCTGGCATGAGAGTGATGAATAATAGTTTACAAAACATTTGAAATCATAAACAGGACAAAATTCTTCAACTTTTCTCAGCATAAAGAGAATCATGCCACCGGAGGAGATCCATCGATCGAGAGAGAATGAGCTCATATCAATGTCACCGGAGGACAACCTGTCATCGATGAAATTAACAAGCAGACATACATTTCAAAACCCAGAAACCGGCTGAGAATGAAATTGGGACGATTGAGAGTGGAAGAGGAAGAAATTGGGTCTGGTGAGTTTTCTTGGATCGGGTTTGTGGTTAATTAGTTGTAATCAGTTTAATTTCGGTTTAATATCATTTTTAGCTGGTTAACCTTTGTTTGATAAATAGTAAACCGAAGTCTACGTGTTTTGAGGTTTTGAACTATGCGTTTTATTTCGGAGATATATAAGAAATGAGCCGGGAAAACCTAACTATTGGGCCTGTACTATACATCAATTACTTTTACTTCTTTTCTTTTTCAGTTTGCGTTTGCATTTAGTATTTATTTAATAAAGTGACTTACAATTTTAGCATTTTATGAAATTTTTTTTCGTAAATTACAAATGTAAACATGAAAATAAATAATAATTTCTTTTCCGTTTTATATTTAGGTAGTATATATGTAGTTTACAAATAAGATTTTCTGAAAAAATGAATATGTTTCATATATCCAAAAAAGTGGTCTTTTCAAAAACAAAATTCACATGTAAATACAAACACATAAATATTTGGCGTTTGAAATATTCGAGGTTTTAAAATCTAATCACTACATGTTTTGTGACTAATACCAACTTGATCCTATAAAGAAATACGTATTGACTATCATATATGTATATGTATAGTAATTATTATGAATCAATATGTGTAAATGGTCTTTGATTAAGATGCAGCTTCCCTCCACCTTCTTTATTGATAATATATAAATATGCTTTTGTTATGAAATGTCCACGTTATGACTGATGATTTAAATAAGACTGTTGATTAATTCGAAGGTTTGATTGATTAATATTGACCCAGTTTGATAAGACTCATTACAATTGACTTAAATCCAATTCTCTATAAAAAAGCAACTCATGGGATATAGCCTGATCATCAATAGAACAACAAAAAGGTGAAACAAGATGATGGGTTTGGTGTTAGGAACCATTTTTGTCGGATCAATTCCCATGATCATTTACAGACGACGTGCAAACGGTCACGAACCCACGCCGAAACATAAACGAGGTTAGTACCACGAATAATTTAGAATCCGTACAAAACAAGATATTGTATATGGTAATCGTGGTTTTAGAATTCGTACTAGACAAGTTAATGCAAAATACTTTTTAATATTATTTTGATGTAATATGAAAATTACATATTTTACGCTTTCTTTGTAATGTTCCGCATAACGATTATCAAAAAGTGTTAACGAAAGAAAGTTCATCTGGTTTTTGTGATACCAGGTGCAGGTGGAAGCAGCATCATCGCAGTATGTCTAATCCTACTTTTGTTCCTAACGCAAGCACTTGGAGGTATTCTACCGAAGTAAAAGTCTCTTAATGATTTAGAAGAAATTGAAACAACTTTATAGAAAACAACAACTAGATTCATTTATAGCTTTGATAAAAGTGTAGAATTTATTTTCCAAATAAATTCTTGAAAACATGTCTATGGCCGAAAGAGTAGACAATAAATTCAAACAAGAAAACTATTTTTCAGAATTTTTTAATGTTACAGTTAATACAGGAGAAGACACTGCTAAAGCTGGAGGAAAGTGCAAGTTTAATGCAGGAGAAGAATTCGACCCCTCTAAAGTCTGTTATGACGACGATGATGATTTATGATTGATGATTGACGAGCGCTATGCAATCCCCTGAATCTTCTCATATTTAATTTCCAATAATGAGCTGAAAAATGTGTGTTTTCTTTTTATATTGTATTTCCGTTCTAAATCCTTTTCTCTCCATTTTAATAAAAGTTGCGTTACTTTCTTATTAATGTTTTTCCAGGAAATAACCTGTATATTTATACTACAATAAATCTGTTAAAATACCACGGGTTTATTATTGATTACGAAAAATATTTGATGTAACCATAGCCACTGCTTAATTAAATGCTAAAAATCACAAATTTTGGCCACAAGGCTAATTTGCCACTGACTAATTAAGTACACACGTAATATTAGCTAATTAGCGTCTAAACCAAAACTACATCTTTATCAGTGACTTTTTAGCAATGGTATGGCCACGCTAAAATCCGTAACCATGATCTTATTAATTAGCTTTGTGATTTAAATACAATATTAATAAAATTGAAAAAAAAAATTTTTTAAAGCAACCAGCATTCATAACATTAAAAAATGCACTAGGTCGAAAAGAAAAAACAAGTCATCACTATAAGATAATTAGGAAAATACTAATAGTACTGCGGCTGCTCTACCTCATCGAAGCCGTTGGAGGTTCTCTGCTCACACGGCCTCGAACCTGTTATGTTGCGCCGCCAGACTCTTTATATTCTCGACAAGCTCCTTCACACGGCCGTCCATGAATATATCCTTCTTATTTGTGAGCGTCTTGCACAAGCATTTGGGAGTCCGCAACATATGATCTCGTCCACCTATATCTAAAGGAAATTTTGAGAAAACATTTTTCCAAATTTTCAAAATTTATATATTTTTCAAATGAATTTACAAAACTGTTGTGTAATAAAGCCAAATATGTAAATGGTCATTGATTAACATGCAGGTTCCCTCCATCTTCTTTATCCGCTGTTAATTTTGAGAGTACTCACATTGATCATAAAGATGATGGGAGTGCTTTGAAATATAAAATAGGAGGGTGACTTGGAACACGTTTTGGACCAAGTGGTCAGATATGTGGTTCTGGAAAGGAAAAACAGCCGCAGGTTTTGGAACGCGTTTTGGACCAAGTGGTCAGATATGTAGTACTGAAAAGGAAAAACAGCAGCAGGTTTTGGAACGCGTTTTGGACCAAGTGGTCAGATATGTGCTGCTGAAAAAACAAAAATTTAGGTTAAAAATCAGGATACTTTGTAATTAGGGTTTTCTTGTAAACATTATATATAGTCACAACCCTGTAACTATTGAAAATAGAAGAATAATGCTGCCACCATACTCATCTATTCTCTCTCAATTCTTTCTTATTTTCTCTTATAATCTCACAATACTCTCATAATTCTACATGGTATCAGAGCAGTTCTAAAGATCTGAGTGGGTTTATTCTTGTGTTCTTGAAAAATCTGGGTTTGTGTTATTGAGAAATCTGGATTTATTCTTGAAATTGCAAGCAGTTCATGGAGATGCAAAAGCAAGCTGTTCTACCAGTTGTTCTCAAGGGGAACAACTACTTGTTGTAATCAAGGACGGCAAAGACTGCCCTAAGGAGCCGAGGGCTATGGGGATATGTTGAAGATGGCGTTGAGGCTGTGAAGAAGAGCCCAACGGTGGAAAGTGAGGATGCTGCTGCTAGGGCTGAGAAGGTGAAGAAATGGGACCAGAAGGACCAGCAAGTCTTAACCATGATTCAAGGCTCTCTAGATACTTCTATCCTTGCTGGTTATTCTTATTGTGAAACTGCCAAGGAGTTGTGGGATACACTCAAGGGCGTGTATGAAGATGTTTCAAACATTTCTAGGATTTTTGAGGTCAAAAAGGCTTTGAATGATCTTCAGCAAGAGGGGAAGGCGTTCAATGATTTGTTTGGGGTCTTTAGAGGGTTGTGGGCAGAGTTGGAGATGCTTAGACCACCCACAAATGACCTTAAGAAGCTGAATGAAAGGAGTGAGCAAGATCAAGTCTTTGGGTTGTTGCTTACTCTCAATGACTCTTATAAGGGTCTCATTCAGCATATTTTGAGGTTTGACAAACTTCCAACCCTAAAGGAAGTTTGTCAACAAATTCAGAAGGAGAAAGGCTCAAGGAGCCTATTTCAACCATCTAGTGAGATGGCTCATGCTGTGTACAAACCGGTGCTTTATGGAGACAAGAAAGCACTAGTTTGTGAGCATTGTAAGATGAAATGTCATAGCAAAGAAAAATGCTGGACTCTTTATCCACACTTGAAACCAGCTAGGCTGAGAGGAAATGGCCAAGGGGCATGGCTGAGCAGCTCTGAAGAGGGTAATGGGCTGGTTCGAAAATCTGATTTTGAAGCTTTGATCAAGAGCATTGCAAAGCTTACCAAATCAGGTAAGAGCTGCCTTGTTTCTAAAATTCAGAACAAGTTTATTGTTGATTCGGGTGCTAGTCACCATATGATTAAGGATGGAACCTTATTAGCTAATGTTAGACCTCATGGTGGAATGATTAAGGTAGCTAATGGTAAGGAGGTGCCTATAGAAGGAATTAGAGATTTTGAAGTGTTTAGGAAAAACACTAAAGCCTTATATGTTCCTGATTTCACTTCTAACTTGTTATCGGTTCATAAGGCTACAAAGGACCTAGATTACAAGGTTATTTTTCGGTCTGATTTGGTTCAATTTCAGGACAATAAGACTGATAAGGTGTTTGAAGAAGGAGGAGTGAAGGATGGTCTTTATGTGTTAAATAAGAAGGTGGATGATGGAGAGAAGTCATTTGCTCTTAGTGCGGTTGGTTCAAGCCCTTTATGGCACTCACGTTTGGGACATCCAAGTAGTAAGGTGCTCAGCATGGTCTTGCCCAAAATAGTTCAAGAAAATAAAGAGTGTGAAGCTTGTGTGTTAGGAAAACATTGTAGAAGTAGCTTTCCGGATTTAACTACAATGTATAAGAAGTGTTTTGAACTAGTCCATTCGGATGTGTGGACAGCTCCATGTGTTTCTAAGGATCAATATAAGTATTTTGTGTCATTCATTGATGAGAAGTCCAAGTATACATGGGTGACACTAATGGGTTCCAAAGATCAAGTGTTAGAATCATTCACCAAATTCTATAACTATGTGGAAACACAATTTGGAGCAAGAGTTAAGATTCTTAGAAGTGACAATGGGGGAGAATACACAAGCAATCAGTTCAGGAAATTTGTGGAGGATAAGGGGATGATTCATCAAACGTCTTGCCCTTATACTCCTCAGCAAAATGGAGTCTCGGAGAGAAAGAATAGACATGTTTTAGATGTGGCAAAAAACATGATGTTTGAGAGTGGAGTTTCTAAAAGTTTTTGGGGAGATGCTGTGATGATAGCTTGTTATGTTATCAATAGGCTACCAACGCCTAATCTGGATAACAAGTCTCCTTATGAAATTTTGAATGAGGTTAAACCAAATATTGATCATCTTCGTGTCTTTGGGTGTAGGTGCTATGTATTCATTCCAGAAGCTCAAAGGAATAAGTTGGAACCTAAGAGCATTAAATGTGTATTTGTTGGGTATTCAAGCACTCAAAAGGGTTATAAGTGTTATGATCCAGAGGCAAAGCGCATGTATGTGTCTAGAGAGGTTCAGTTTGATGAAGATATTGGTTATTTCACCGAGAAGAAGTGGGGAGACTTAGAAGAGATTGTAAGCCCTAAGGTGAATGTAGAACCAATACTGAGAAGCGTTTCACCTAGGAAAGAAGGGACTCACGAAGAAGGAAGCCAAATTGTAGTAGAGGAAGAAACGGATCTAGATAATCATCAATCCGAAAAGAGTAGTTCATCATCAGAATCTGAGGAGATAGAAGAAACCACAGATAGTCAAGATGGAGATAATGATTATCAAGACTATGAAGATGAGATGGAGAATGTGGAAGCTCAAGTTCAAGAACCAGTCTTGAGGAGAAGCCAAAGACTCATGAAAAAACCAAGGAGGTGTATCACAATGGCATAGCAACAACTCAAGAGAATACTTTAGAGGTGGTGCCTTCTACGTTGAGTGAGGAATATTCTGAGTGTACGATATACTTTGATTCTGATCCTATAGGCAACAACATTCCTTTCTCTCTAAGTAGTTTGGACACCACTCAAAAGGAAAAAAAAAGTGTTATCGCCATAAAGTACCCAATTGAGGAGTATTGTTCACTGTCTTATTTCTCTGAGGATCACCGGATATATCTAGCTAAGATAGATGAAAACAAGGTTCCAACATCCTATGAGGAGGCATGCAAGGAGGAGAAATGGGTCTAAGCAATGAAAGAAGAAATCGGGTCCATGGAGAGAAATAACACATGGGACTTGACTGAACTTCCAAGAGGGAAGAAACTGGTGGGATGTAGATGGGTTTACACCATCAAATACAAAAGCAATGGTGAAGTAGAAAGGTATAAGGCTAGATTGGTAGCCAAGGGGTATACACAAGTCAATGGAGAGGACTATACTGAAACATTTGCACCTGTGGCAAAACTACACTCAATAAGAGCTCTTCTATCCATTGCCGTTAATCTATCATGGGGGCTATGACAAATGGATGTGAAAAACGCTTTCTTGCAAGGTGATCTAAAAGAAGAAGTGTTCATGGCTCGTCCTCAAAGATATGGTATAAAAGAAGGAGAGGTGTGTAAACTGAGGAAAGCTATCTACGGATTAAAACAGTCACCGAGAGCATGGTATCAAAGATTGAGTACTTGCTTGATGGAGAAGGGGTTTATAAAATCTGAGGCTGATCATACTTTATTCACTAGGAAGAACCGAGGAGGCTTAGTGGTGGTATTGATCTATGTAGATGATATCATTATCACTAGAAATAATGTTGAAGGGATTTGTGAGACAAAGGAGATCTTGAAGACATCATTGATATCAAAGATTTGGGGGAGTTGAAATATTTTTTAGGGATTGAGATGACTAGAGAAACTGATGGGATGTTTATATCACAAAGGAAATATGTGATTGATTTACTAAAGGAGACGGGAAAGCTGGGATCAAAACCAGCAAGAACGCCTATTGAAGAAGGATATCAAGATGTGCTTGAGGGGGAGATATGGCGAGATGTGAAACAATATCAAAGGCTGGTTGGAAAGCTAATCTATCTAACCAAAGACGATATATGTTTTGCTGTTAATAGAGTGAGCCAGCATATGCAAGCACCAAGAGCACACCATTGGAACATGGTTGAAAGGATACTTAGATACCTCAAAGGAGATCCAGGAAAGGGAATATGGTTGAAATGCAATGGGAAAACTGAGCTCGAAGCATATTGTGATGCTGATTAGGCTGGTGATAGACAAGATAGAAAGTCAACGACTGGATATTGCACATTCTTGGGAGGTAATCTAGTAACATGGAGAAGTAAAAAGCAAAAGGTTATTGCGTTGTCAAGTGCTGAGGCTGAATATAGAGCAATGAAGGAGGTCACTAAAGAGATGATATGGTTAAGGTCTTTCCTTAAGGATTCAGGGATCGTTGATAACAAACTAATGAGCCTATATTGTGATAATCAAGTTGCGATCCATATAGCCTCTAATACGGTATTCCATGAGAGAACAAAACACATTGAGGTTGATTGTCACTTTGTCCGAGGGAAGATTACAGAAGGATTGATTGAGCCTAAGTTTGTAAAAAGTGGAAATCAGATGGCTGACATATTCACCAAGGCTACTCCACTACGCATATGTGAGTACATTCATGACAAGATTGGCCTATGGAGTCCTCACCGGCCAACCTTGAGGGGGAGTATTGAGAGTACTCACATTGATCATAAAGATGATGGGAGTGTTTTGAAATATAAATCAGGAGGGTGACTTAGAACACGTTTTGGATCAAGTGGTCAGATATGTGGTTCTGGAAAGGAAAAACAGCAGCAGATTTTGGAACGCGTTTTGGACCAAGTGGTCAGATATGTAGTACTGGAAAGGAAAAACAGCAGCAGGTTTTGGAACGCGTTTTGGACCAAGTGGTCAGATATGTGCTGCTGGAAAAACGAAAATTTAGGTTAAAAATCAGGATACTTTGTAATTAGGGTTTTCTTGTAAATATTATATATAGTCACAACCCTGTAACTATTGAAAATAGAAGAATATGAGCATTATTCCAGCCACCATACTCATCTATTCTCTCTCAATTCTTTTTTATTTTCTCTTATAATCTCACAATATTCTCGTAATTTTACAGTTAACTGTTCATTAAATAAGACCGATGACTACTTTGGGGGTTAATAATTTAATATTGACCCAGTTTAATAAAAAAGTCATTATCATTGACGTAAATCCAATTCTATATGAAAAGCAATTCATAGCATATAGCCTGATCATCAAGAGAACAAGCGATAAGGTATGGTGTTAGGAACCATTATTATCGGAACTATTGCCATGTTCATTTACATTTTACACACGACGTGCAAACGGTCATGAGCCCATACCGAAACATAAATGACGTTAGTACCACGAATGTTTTAGAATCCGTACACAAGATAAGGTACCACATAAATTGAAGGAACTGCTGTAGACTTTAAAATATGAACGTGTCCTAATTGGTGACAATAAATTTAAATAAGAAACTTATTTTCAGATAATTTTTATGTTATATTCTAAATGTTTATAATATATCTAGTTAAATAGTTTTTTTCTATATATCTAGTTAACTAGTTACGATGAGATTAATATAATTAGTTACATCTTAATTCCTAATTACAAAGGTGAGATGTCATGAGAATCAAAAATGTTAAATTTGATATAATCATTTCACGGAGTGGTTGACAAAAAAAAAAAATCATTCACGGAGTGATGTTTGTTTAGAACTCGTAGTTATTTTTTTTCCTTTTGCAACAACTTTATATTAAATGGTTGGATCAAATGAACATAAGCCAAAGGAACATTGTTTACATATATAACATAAAGCGGTTGTACATGAGCATTGCATGCAAGCTTATCCACTTTAGTATTAACTCGTTTAGAAATGAAAGAGATAAAAGAAAAACAATTTCCTTGTTCCTCTCGATTTCCTCCAGATATATTGTCAAAGTCGACCACTCTGTTGGGGAAGACACCATTTATACCAATTCTGAGCAGTCTGTAACAAAAGCAACCTCGCACTTCTGCTTTGCGATCTGACACCTCATCTCCCATACAAATGCCTCCACTTCTATATGCAATAAAGATAGATTACATCGAATATTACAAGCTCCCATAGTTGACGCCTCGTCATTCGTTGTTGTGCACACTACAGGAAAATCGCTCATTTATAGCGGCCGAAAAATGCTATGTGTCTATATCGCAGCGTATTTAAAAACGCTATACTGCTACGATAATAGGTTAGCGAGCTATCGTGGCTTTTACGTTATGCTATGTAAGTTATTTTTACAATAGCTTTATTATATGCAACTGTATTTTTATGCAATAGCTTGTTATTGTTTTGTTATTTAACGCCATAATTGATACCTATATGAAGATTTTAGTTTTCATGAATGATCTTGTTATCTATTTTTTGCAATGAGGACCTGTGTAATACAATTTCTTGGACCAACAAATATTCATAAATCAGAAGATGTTTTATTAAAACCAAAGTACATGTTCAAACACAAACACAACACTACTTATTCAAAGTACACAAGTTTGTCGTTTGGCCAAGCAACTATACTGCCCAAAGCATCAGCAATGATTTTAAGTTCTGAACTTGTTCTCCAAAGTGGTGCATCTTCAATAGTAGGAAAATCAACCCATACCTTGCTTGCATTGGGACCCAGGGACATGATGAACTACATCTTCTGGATTTGTTGAGAAAACTCGACCTTCGCAACCATTTTCCTGCATCCTTTCGCAATATATGAGGATGCATTTCCTTTTCTCATTCTTGCTGGTGTTGGAGCTGTGACTAAAACTCTACAAAGAAAATTCCAGACCATTCATCACAAATCAATTCCAACAACAAATCATTCAGTCACGAAGAAAATTTATCGCTTCAACATTTTAAGGCTAAGAAGGTTTAGAGTCTTACCCCAGGTGATCTACTATTTGATATCCCAGGTGATGCTTGTATATTAGCCATAGAGATCTTATGGATAGGCCAAGCGATGTTCTCACCAAGTGCATCACCAATCACTAGCATTTCCTCATTTGGTCTCCATAGAGATCCATCTTTATTAAGTACCCTATCAATCTTGACAAGAGGCATTTGGACCAAGAGGAATGTTGTTTATAATGTTTTTGGGTCAGCTTGACCCAAGACCCTCAACAATAACTTCATCATCCTTAAGCCAATCATAGATGAGGATTTTATCCTCCTTTGCATCTGTAGCCTACAGAGTGATGTTTAAAAACAAAACCAACAGTAGATTAGTTATCAACATGATTCAGCTACTTACAAATTTACAACATTATATTTAAACCGTTACCGATGAATCAAAAGTCTTATTAATCGCCGAAGAGTCCATCTCATCCAAAATGATCTTATCAAATTGCCATGCAATTTTCAATCCAACAGCTTGGCCAATTGTTGTCACAGTTGACGTAGGCCTCCAGACAGATGCTTCTTCATCTATAACTGACTTAACAAAAATAGCAGCCGCATTAGGACTAAGTGGAATGCGTCCAATCTTGTATGTTGGCTCAGCTGAGCAGAATTCTCCTTCTCCGATGACAACGTCATCCGATGAACACCAGTCTAAAATCTGACACCTAGGTCCTCCTTTGCAAAGATCACTAACCTCAGAATTGGAGACATCATCACGTTGCTTCTGGGAGAAAAGGAAAATTAAAAGTTAAACAGCAATGATTCAAATTGCTAACCAAAGACCTTCAAGAATTTCTTTATCTCAGCTGTGGATTTTGGAAGCACATTACCTTCAGGAAGCATGTCATGAACCATAGTCAAAATCTAATCAAAGAAATTCTTTGAAATTCCACTCTTAACTTTAATGCGGTATATACCCATAATTGCTGCAACTTTGGTGTAGTTTGGGCAGCTCGAGTAGAGGGGAGTTTCTGCATCCTCTAATTTCTTCTTAAACTCGGATTCTTCTTCAAATACTTCAGGCGGTTCTCCATTCTTATTCGAGAACTGTGTATTGTCTTCATTGTCAAAGAAAGTAGATCTAAACAACTCATAGGCTTCTAAGTCACCACGTTGCTCATCAACTGTCTTCTCACTCCTTATATCTCCATGAATACTCCAGCAAGCACTCCTTTTATACTTTTGATCCATACCACGAATAACCAAATGATCCAGGACTGTGTTTATATCTTGATGACACACATTCCGACAATCCATACAGGGGCAGAACATCTGCAGAGGATTACCCAACGTCTTTGCTGATGCAAACACAAAAGCACGTGCACCTTCCTCATACTCAACGCTTGCCCTGTCATTTACCAAAAGATTCAAATTTCGATTAGCATTAGATTCTAAGCTGTGTGCAAGATTTTGACAAAATTAAAAATACAAGTCCATACCTCAGAAGCCAAACCCATGACTTGTCCATTTTACAACACCGCAACAGCTCCCACACCAAAGTAAAATCAAAGAACAGTGAAATCAGACCCAGAAATAGTGAAACAAACAAAATCGATGTCGATTAGCCCCTCATTGGTACAAACGAAACTAAATCGTAAACCTAAATCAAAACCACTAATTGAAACGATGACCTTCTGAAATTAGCCCCAAATTGAAACGAAAACCCTAAAATTTCGCAAACCCTTTTCTCAAAGATGTCTGTAAACCAGCGATAATAGTTTCTAAACCCTAAATATCTATGACATCGAGCAGCCAGAACCAAATTAAAGCTAACCTTCAATCGAAAAGTTTTGCTTCTGACAAATCGAGGTTAATTAGGAGGCGGATCGACAGCTTTGGAAATCGATGTGCACGATAGCAGGAGGAGAGTGAGAATAGAAGAGGAGCTTGAGAAATCAAAGAAGATGCGAAATCTGAAAGTGAAACTAGCGGGAGAGTGAGAGGAGATGAATTTCTCTGAGTGAGATGAGAGGGAACGAGAATGGAGGGATTCTGAAAATTTCACTAAGTGTTAAGCGGGGCAAATAAGTTTATTAATTTTTCTTCCCGCTTTCAACTTAGATAGCGTTTTAAAATATTAATGCTATGTATTCTAAGCGTCACCATTTTTTCAATACAGCTGATAATTTCATAGCGTTTACAAAATAACAAACGCTATTAAAAACTAAACCATAGCAAAATAACAAGAAACGCTATAATGCACCGCTATAAATACCTCATTTTCATGTAGTGGCAATAACATCTTATCCCTGAAACAATATCACTTTTTCTCAAAGAGTCGTCGATAAAACAGTGGTATCCTGTAAAACCTTCTCCTTGTGGTTCACATGTCTCTCTGAAACCTCAATATGTGCTAAAGCACATGCCTGAGTTTCATCATCCGCTATTTTAAGAACATCTTGTGGATATTCGTCCACTTTATGACCAAACTGGAGTGAAGATTTTGAGAAATTTATTTGTTGACGAGAAACCGCTTCATTTTCCTTATGTATCCCCAAAATAACTAGAAAATTTTCCTTGTTCGCTTTGCGAAAGAACAAACTATCATCCGCAAATAGAAGATGATAAATCGATGGGCTCGCAATAGCCACTTTTAGACCTGAAAGCAATATATCTTGTTCTCAAAGCAATATATCTTATTCTGCTTTCTTGATATTAGCTATCAAAACCTCCGTACACAGAATAAATAAATTGGACGATAATGGATCTCCTTGCTGTAAACCTCTTTTTGGAACTATGAGACCGTTGGCTTGACCATTAACAAGAACCAGACTGAAGTAATACTCAACATCATCCAAAAAATCCACTTTTCGTAAAAACCAAATTTCCGAAGTAGAATCCGATCATAAGCTTTACTCATACTCGTATATGTTTTGATAACCATATTGGTAGTTATTTTAGTTGTTTAAAATAAACATAATCTAAAGAAATTGATGTAATATTGAAAAAATTGAAGTAAATTTAAGTTAAATGTCATGGTTAAAATTTTTTAAATCACGTGTATGTTATTTTAAATTTTGTTATTATTTGTGCATTAAAACATTTTGTATTATTTATTAGCTTACCTCTATATAATGTTTCCATAGCTTAGAACATAATCTTGTAATCGTATTTATATAGTCCTATAAGAAAATGTCTGCAACACCGCTAAGGGAACCTGTCAAGCTGGAGGGAAGTACAGGATGCTTTTCCCCTCTTACGATGGCGACTATACATGATGACCCCTTATGTAATGACGACCCCTTTAACGACGAGCTAAGGTGTCCAACATATTTGCAGTTTTGAGCATATTCACATAGGAAATGACTTCGACAGTGCAGTGCATGCCCTGGATCTTCATAGTTTGTGTTCTGGAAAGTGAAAATCTTGTCTTTTCTTTTACCTCTCCTCTCCATTTTTTACGAGTTGCATTACATTCTCAATAAATTTCTGTTGAAACCAACCTACGAACATATATATATATTTGTATTTATGAGCATCATAATTGCATGGTTTTATTCACATAATTAAGTTTTATAAAACAAATGAAGCACATAGAGACTAGCAAGAAAAAAGGAACAATGAAGGAATGAATCAGCGAGCTCAGACAAAAGTGCTTTTTACTTCGATCATGTATTTAGTGGATCTATTGTGTTTAATTGATGATAAATGTGAATCCTTCATAATCCCCTCATCATTCGGTATTTTAAATGTTAGTGTGAGGGATCTACAACCCCATGGGAAGTTTTAGTATTAGCTCCAAATTACACATAATTAACAAAAAAAAAATGTCAACCCAAAACCACACAAGTTTTATTTTAAATATAAAATTACGTGGAGTTTGAATTTTGACAGTTTGCGTTCAATTAAAATTAAAAACGCGTTTTAAAAATCAAAATCAAAGTAAACCGATTCCTAACCAAAACATGACCCAACTCGAATGAAACCATATACTTAACCTGCAATTTAACTCTAATCGAGATCCTCTGTCTGACAAAAAGGCTTCAATTTTTCTTTTTCCAAAACCAAACCCTTTGCGAAATAAATGTTGTTGAATACCGAATCATATCAGCCCCAACATAAGTATATATTCTTCGTCGTAGAACACAAGAGAGCTGAAGCAAAGAGATTCAAGCTCGATGATTCAGGCTTTTTAAGAGGTAGAGAGGTAAAATTCAAGGCCTTTTTGATGCTTGTTCCAAAAATTAGGGACTAGTACCTCGAAAATTCAAGTTCAAAAATAAGGGATTTGTAGCTCGACATTTCAATCTTGAAAATTAGGGATTCGTAGAATGTGAGAGATAAAATTAAGGATTGATCTTTTGGTTTATAAGCTCGATAATGAAGCTCAGCTTAGCAGCTTTTTTTTTAAGCTGTGAACGTGTGATGAACCTCTAATTTTGAATCACTGGCGTGGTTATGAATCTCCTCTTCTGCAACTCCAATTTCGTACGTAGGAATCCTATATTGTTTCAGCTTGTTGGAATTATGCATAGTTTCGACAAAGAAAATTGTCCAGGTTAGTTAAAATAGAAATTAACAAAGTTATTAATTGTCTATTTTATTCTGAAAGAAATGGAAATTGCCATTTAGCAAAATGAAAATTGGAACTCTATGGAAATGAAAACAAAAGTCTTTTGATTTCCTATAAATACATAGGTAAGGTTCAAGAAACAATATCACCAACAACACAAAAAGCTAAAGAGCAAAAGAGATAGATCAAGAGAGAAAAACTTCTGAGAGAGAAGTTCGAGTCTTTTCTAAGAGAGTGTTTCTTGGATCTTTCTAGAGAGTTGTTCTTTTATTGTTGTTGTTTCTAAAAAAGCGCTTTAAGCGTTTGTGTATAATTCCTATTGGTGATCTAGTAAAATATTGTGGGAGGCGGTTCCCACCCGGAACGTACCGGTTAGAGACCGGAAACTCGGTGATCAATTCTCTTGTGTCAAATTCTAGCAAAGACATCATACGCTTCCGCACGCGGATTTATCCTTACAAGTGGTATCAGAGCAATCCAGGTTTTGATTGCAAGTGCTAGAAAGATTTGATAAGAAAATCAGAAAAGGGTTTCGGCGGGTACTGTTCGGCAGTACTGTTCACAATGGGTAATGTTCATAGCGGATCTCTTCGAGTTAAAGGAAGAGAGGCGTCAGGTTTAAGTTGGAGATCTTATCGGATATAATGGAGATCTCGTCTGTTTGGGTGGAAAACCGCATGAGCAGTGGCAAGGTGGAGGCAAGCCGCTCTTGGCCGGAGTCGGGGAAGACAAGCTGCAGTGGGGGTCGAGAAGGGAGGCCGTGAGCAGACATCGGAAAACGAGGCCCGTGACGAAGAATCTGGCCTGAGAGGCTAGGGTAGTGCCAAGGTAACCCCATTGTGGAAAGGGATCTCGCAGCAGTCAGAGAAACTATGTCAGTAAAAGGATAACAGTTATTTGATGGTAAGCAATGGGAGGAGATATGTTACCTATGGAGCTGAAGAGAAGCTGCAGTGGTCAGTTTTAGGTGGAGTTAAAGTGAGATCAGTTGTACATTCAAGACAAGTTGTGATGAGTCAAAGACTATTTCAAGGAAGTGAAACATGAGTGACTTAGGGACTTGTTCAGGTGATTCTAAGGAGGAGTTGCGGTGGTCAGCTCCAGGTGGAGTGTACATGCAAGAAAATTAAGTACAAAACATAGACTTGAGCAGAAGGGTTCTTAAAACTAATGGGATTAGTGAAAAGAACAAAAAGAATACCTGAGAAATTTGGGTTGGATAGGTCGCTGGGAAATGTCACCAGAGGTTGTGGCGGCGACTGGTGGTGGCGGCCATTGAGTTCACCGGGAAAGGTCGCGGGAAAGGTCACCAGAGGTTGTGGCGGCGACCGACGAGGTCACCAGGAAAGGTCGCGAGAAAAGTCACCGGAGGTTATGGCGACGACGGGTGGTGGTGGCCAGCGAGGCCCCGGGAAAGGTCTCTGGAAAGGTAACCAAAGGTTGTGGTGACGACGGGTGGCGGTGGCCAGCGAGAACACCGGAAAGGTCACGGGAAAGGTCACCGGAGGTTGTGGCAGCGATAGGTGGAGGCGGCCAGCGAGGTCACCAGGAAAGATCTCGGGAAAGGTCACCAGAGGTGGTGAAGGTCAGGCAGAAAGGCCAGACAGGGTCAGGCAGAGCCGGACATGGTCAGACAGATGGGCCAGACAGGGTTAGCCAGATGGGATAGACAGGGTCAACCAGAGGGGCCAGACAGGGTCAGCTAGAGGGACGAGATAGGATCAGCCAGAGGGGCCAAACAGGGTCAGCCAAAGGGGCCAGACAAGATTAGCCAGAGGGGTCAGACAAGATCAGCCAGAGGGGCCAGACAGGGCCAGGCACGTCCAGACAAGGCCAGACAGGGCCAGGCAGAAGGGTATGGCAGAAGGGTCAAGCAGACGAGCCTGGCAGAAGGGCTAGACAGATGGGCTAGGCAGAAAGGTCAGGCAGAAGAGTCAGACAGGGTCAGGCAGAAGAGCTAGACAGGGTCAGACAAGGCTAAACAGGGTCAAGTAGGATGAGGCAGGGTTAGGCGGAGCTAGGCAGGATCATGCAAGACCAGATAGAGGCAGGCAGATGGACCATGCAAGAAGGGTCAGGCAAGAAGAGTTAGACAAGAAAGGTCTAGCAAGAAGGGTCGGGTAGAAAGGTTTGGCGTAAGGGTCGTATGGGCGCAGGGGTTAGAGGATTCGAAAAGGTCGCGAAGAGTCGACGGGCCAGACAGAGCCGGGCACCAGCGGGCGTGTTAGGCCAAGAAGGTTTGTGGGCTCACAAGCTGCAGGGGCCAGAGGTGATCTATTGGACCAGAGATGTAGCATGGTCAGAGAAGCCAGAGATGCAGCATGGACCAGGATTAATAGATGGGCCACAATTTTGAGAAACTATGTCTAAGGTGGAGTTTGTTGGAATTATGCATAGTTTCAACAAAGAAAATTGTACAGGTTATTAAAATGGAAATTAACAAGGTTATGTTAATTGTCTATTTTATTCTAAAAGAAATGGAAATTGTCCATTTAGCAAAATGAAAATTGGAGCTCTATGGAAATGGAAACAAAGGTATTTTGGTTTCCTATAAATACAGAGCTAAGGTTCAAGAAACAATATCACCAACAACACAAAGAGCTAAAGAGTAAAAGAGATAGATCAAGAGAAAAGAAATTCTGAGAGAGAAGTCCGAATCTTTTCTAAGAGAGTATTTCTTGGATCTTTCTAGAGAGTTGTTCTTTTATTGTTGTTGTTTCTAAAAGAATTATACGCTTCCGCACGCGAATTTACCTTACACAGCTTTGTTCGATATTGAAAACTTTTTTTCAGACAGAGAGGTTTGGTTTTGTAAAAGAAAATTTAGATTCAGGTTTGAGTTTGGGTCAAGATTTTGTGTTAGGTCATAATTTTGAGTCGGGATGACTAGTGGTTAAGGGTTAGATGACTAGTGATTTAACATTGATTTTAAATAGCGTTTTTAGCTTAATTGAACTCAAATCGTCGAAATTTAAACGCTATGTAGTTTTAGATCGAAAATAAAACTTGTTGTGGTTCTGAGTTGACAAGTTTTATTTTATGTAGTTTTTTGTAGTGACATAAACTTTGTGGTTGGAGCTATATAGTATTTGCCTCCTGTGGTTGTAAATCGATCACTCCTGTGGTTATAATATTTTCGAACAACTTGTTGTAGAAAATATAGGTTTTATGATGTCCTTAGTCAATATATTAAGGTGATTTATGAGTTTAGTAGACTTAAGTGTAATGCTTACTAACTGTTTGATTTCCAAATAAGAGTAGAAATTTTGAAAATAACAACGATGATTATTGCCTTGAAAGAGGATTGAATTATGTCGTTATTTAGGTCAACAAAACTCAATCCATAAACAAAATCCCACAACGTTGTATAGCGCGATTACTTAAATTCAAACTTCGGTAGAATAGGCTACAAAAATAAACATTAAACCATTTGACTAAAGATATTTTCCAAAACATAAGGATAAGTCGTAAATTAGTATTAATGTTGAAAGGTGGAATTTGATGATCATCCGTTCTTCTATGTTTATATCCCTATGATACATTTTAAGGGTCCAAAATGAAAAATTGGATTTTTCCTAGATCTACCAGATTGTACGATGCGTAAGCGTAACAAACAAGCAAGAACATAAAGAAGATGAGACACAGAGATTTGTTAACGGGGTTCGGTTAACCTACATCCCCGGGACCTAGTCCAGAAATAATTCACTAGCATAAAAATGCAAAATACAATTGTCAATGAATACACAACCCACGCCCGTGCCTATCACTCTTATCTAGATGAATTAAGAAGACTACCACTCATTCCGATGAGTGTAGATCTTCAACAACAACCACCAACAGAACACGTCTTGTCTGGTGGGACGACACCACACACACACATGTGTATATCTCATGATAGAACCCTAGGTGCGTGAGTTTTCTGTCACCACCTTAATCTATTTATACTCTCCATGATCAAAACCCTAGGTTAGATCCATGAGCCTTCCAAGGCCCATCAATTGTAACCTCCACATCACTAATCTAGTTAACTCTGGAGTCTACGTCTGCTACTTTCTGACAGTTCTTCCGACTAGAATCGCTTCCAGCTTGTTCCAGCAACATCGTGCATATTTTATATACCAAGTAAAGCATGCACTCCCATAATCACATCATGTATCTCAGTCTTTCTTCTCTGTTCCACTTCATTGCTCTCAGCATCAGCTCTTGATCAACACCTATTTTTCTTGTTATACTTCTTGTACCACCTTGAACCTTATCTCTTGATCTTGTAACAACATATTTTGTGTCTAACAACCAGTTACAAATACACTTACAACCTCCCCCTTTGTTACTGAGTTTTAGAACACAAACTTACCTTGTAACTTACACTTTGATGATCTTTAAGGTTCAATATTGTCTCATAATCTCTCCATAAGCTGACATTGCATCTTTGATTAATATTTTCCAAAGTCTATGTTTCGTCTGTCGCAGCCACTGTATCATCACATGATTCAGCAACTACACAACTCAACAACATCATAAATATACTAACAATCTCCCCCTTGATGGTTGAGTTGTAGCTCGCACGATCTAATTTCATCCCACACGATATAACTTCTTTCACTCTCCTCCTTTTTACGTGAGTTTGTCAACTCAAGCTCAATCTTGTAAACATCATGCAACACAACAAATTTCGCAGCAGACAACACTCCTCCTGAATCAATGCTTTAACCTTCTCCCACTGCTTGAGTGCATACTCACATAAAAACCACAGATTGTGTGTTATCATCTCTTGCACATAAGATTGTGAACTTTCACGTTATACCTCATCTCTTAGTAGAAAATATCCATGACTTGCATTAGTTTGAAATCCTTACTCCACCTGCATTTAAAGAGGTGGTTTACATTACTCATAAATCATATATAAAAAAGACCACATCTCCCCCTTGTTGATTATGTGTTTCGATCAAGCACCACACTTGGGACAATGACTAAGTGGCTATGCTTCATGTAGATATATTGTTCCTTGTTTTCCAACTCTTTAAATTCATCAATCATGCTTCTCCTTTATTTCATTTGACGATCATTCTCACTTGCAACACTCATCTGTAAAACCCAAACTTGCGGAAAAGCTCAACGCAACACATCAGTCCAAAATCGTTCACTGATATTCAACATTGAGAAATCCCTAAGAGATCAAAACTGAAGCTGGAGAATTCAGTGCAGAACAAAAAATAACCAGAACTCAATTTCAAGCATATTAACCAAAATATTAAAATATCAACTCAATTTATATCCTCCCATCTTCATAAGAAAGCCAACGAGATCATCGTTGTTTCTCCCCATACTCATCTGGCCCAATTGCTTCAGCTTGGGAGTAAATATGAATAACTCTTGATTCTCAACCTTTGACATGTTTTTGATGTTCAATATCTCTTGACATTGATTTGACAAAGCTTAACCCTTCTTCTCAGCTCTCAAACGTTTATTATCAGCTCTCAAACTTTGCAATCATTCACTTTGGTGTAATCTCCTCTGCTCACTAACCAATCTCCTCATTTTTAGCTTAGTCTGATACTCAATCAATTAACCATACAGGAAATAACAACTCAACAAACCTCACAAAAGGTTTCAAGAAGAATAGCACCAAAGGCTTCAACTCATCCTGCTAAAGTGGACAACTAAGATAAGACCTCACATTACATATTTAAACCTCTGTTGAACCCTGTCAGACAATCATAGTTGCTTTGACTTCACTAAATTTTGGTAGACTTAATTCAGAGATTCCAATAGTAGTCTGAGAAACACTTTTGTTGAGTGAAGATGAACAGCAATTAAGTTCATTCCAAATGACCCGAGGCTCCATCTTTGAAGCAATACGACAAACACACCTTTCACATAAAATAAGATCAACTCCAGCTGATACCTTCTCATAGCCAAGCTTAACATGATATCTTCAATAATTGAAACCAGGAGAAGGACAACTGATAAGTAATTCTCAATAGTGATAACCCAACATCTACAAGTCACTTAAGCTAACCATGTTACGCATAATCGGAGTTACTCAACTCTAAGCACGTCTCAGATTGATACTCAACTCTAAGCACGTCTCAGATTGATCCCGACCAACTCTCATCAAGTGAATCCATCCAATTGCTTTTTCTTCTTGGCTTCCTCTCAGCAGTGTCCACAAACCCAACCAGCAAAAAATATACTTCCAGCCTTCCTTAACTTTCCACCTTTGTCAGTTGTGATCTCTTTCGTATCTAATCATGAACATCTCTTCCTTGATATTTGTTTAACTATGTTCCCGTACTCTGAATTCAACACCTTTTTACCAGAATCTAGCCACATTTTATTCCGAGTTCGTTTGCGTTTGATGCCTCCATAGCTATTAGATAAATCTGATACTTCGGATTGCATGTGCCCGAAACAGACTGAAGACGCTAGAGTAAGTCGTAATTCAACCGTCTAAAATTCAATTCCACCGTTGAATCTCAAGCCAATAATAGCATGAAGCTCCCCATAAAATTTTAGCTCAATCGGATTACTTTTTGATCTCCAAACGTTTCCTTAAAAAAGCTATCTCATAAGTGATTTCTGCATTTTCTTCTTGATCTGAAAATTACTATTCTCTTCTCCGATTTTGCAGTTTAGATATCTCTCACTTTTACTCTAGTCTGAACAATAACCCTTATGCACATAGATTTCATTCGTCTTTATGAACTTGAAATAGTGAGAAACATGCAACGTTTCTTTTTTCAAAATCAAAAATCCTACGTGGCATCATAACTGCCTACGTGACATCATAACTACCTACGTGTATTATGAAGCTCGGCCGCATAATTTTTTCGCTGTAAGACGAATGACCGACATATGTTAACGGCTGACTTATAAGTTAAATCAGCCGGAAGTTATGGCTGACTTTAACTCCGACGATCGATTTATGAAATATCGGCTGATTTAATTGCATGCGACATGACTTTGGCTGATTTATATGCTGGCTGACTTAGATTTCGGACGACTGATTTATAGAAACCCAGCTGATTTATGTGGCTGATTTATTGTGTAGCGACTCACTTATGCGAGCTTGTGGTGGCTGACTTGTCATAAGTCAGTTGTAACGAGGTTGATTAACTAATAAGTCTGATTAGTTACGGCTGATTAAGTAATTAACTAGTAATTACTGTAGTATATTCTTTGACGGCTGGTTTATTAATATGACCCGGCTGATTTATTAATATGACACGGCTGAGTTATTAATCACACGGCTGACTTATTTTCTAGTCTGGCTGAGTTATTTACTCCTCATGGCTGACTTATTTTCTAGTCGGCTGAGTTATTAAATCCTCACGGCTGACTTATTTTGTAGTCTGACTGATTTGTCAACAGATGGATTATTGGAAGGCTCATAGGACGTTAGCTTTGCAAGACAGATCGATACTGACAGTCTTGAGAAGGGGTATGAAGACTTGCCTTCTTACCTATATATGATAACAAGGGCAAATCCGGGTACAGTTACACATCTCCAACTTGATGTAGAAGGGAGATTCAAGTATTTGTTCATTGCATTCGGTGCGAGCGACAATGGGTTACCTTTTGTGCGCAAAGTTGTTGTTGTCGATGGTAGATTTCTTCATGGAAAATATAAGGGGACACTTCTTACAGCACTAGCTCAAGATGGTAATTTTCAGATTTTTCCAATTGCTTTTGGTGTGGTCGACACCGAAAATGATGATTCTTGGAAATGGCTTTTTTCACAACCCAAACTTTTGGTTTCGGTCTCGCGATCATCTCCGATAGACATAACTCAATTGGGAAACGATAAGGTCAATGATGACGAGGTGGTTTGCCGAGCGAAGAGAAGATGCATGGTCGATGAAAACAACGCTTACACGCGCTGTTGAGAAATTATTGGAGGTAAGTCAGTAATTACAACAGTATAAGTCAGCTATTAAGTATTATAAATCAGCCGTATAATTTCATAAGTCAGCCGTAAATTAATTTTACTTTCAGGCCCGTGTCAGTGGTGCTAGACTTGCGCAGGTGCAAAATACAAAAGTTGCTTGTGGGACATCATTGCATGTTGTTAATTTGAATGCGAGGAGATGCACGTGCCGTCGGTTTAACATCGAGAAAGTGTCATGCGTACATGCAATCGCAGCAGCCGAGCATAGGAACGTTTCTCATATATCACCATGTGACCCATATTGTCGGAGGGATTATGTAGCTAATGCGTATGCTGGTACAGTTACACCTATGGATATGGCACTTCCCGTACCTGAACGTGTAGCTGAACAAGTGAGCTTGCCACCAATTCCTCGTCAACAACCAGGAAGACCTAAGATTTCACGAATTAAATCTTGTTTAGAAGTGGCGTTGGCGAAGAAACGTCCTAGAAAGCAACACACATGTTCTCTATGTAATTGGGTTGGACACAATGTGAAAACTTGTAAATTATAGAACCGTTCGTTTAAAGCCTCGAATTTTAGAGTTATAAGTCAGCCGTAACCCAATTTATGTCGCTAATAAGTCAGCCATACCATAAATTTATTTTCAATAAGCCAGCCATACCACAAATTCATTTTAATAAGTCAGCAAAACCTCGAATTTGATCTTAATAAATCGGCCATACCCCAAATCCGAGATTAATAAGTCAGCCTATAATCAAGTTTTATTTATTTACACTTTGTTTTATACATTATAATCTCATTTGTAATGTTTACATTTTGTATTGTTTACACTTTGTATGTTCTATTATTGTAAATTTACATTTTGTATTGTTTACACTTAGTATGTTGTAATGGTTACATTTTTATACATGTTTAAGTACAACATCCTTAAATAATTTGAAAAGTTATAATTTCATTTATTTGTACATGTCATATTCACATTACTATAGACATCTATATGCAAATCTTATGTCATCTCATATATAGTTCACATATGACTTGTACATATATTATCTAAATTTTGTATTCATTAATTTGAATGTTTGGTACTAATAATTTCTCATTGATCAGTTAGGAAATCGTAGGAAATGTCGTATTTAATAATTTGAATTTCAAATTAACTTCTACAATAAGTCAGCCGCATTTCCTATGGCTGTAACGTCTATTTTGTAGCGGAAAAATGTTAATGGACGAATTAATTTGAATTTTGAAAATAATTTGAACTTGAACGGATAATATTTCGATTAACACGCAACCTCAAATTAATCATTAGGTTCGTGTGGATCTCGATAATTTTGTCTGCTTTTTCATACCTTTTTACCATCTCGAGACATTCACTAAAGTAAAGCGTGAATCTCAATGTTACGTTTAATAAATCAGCCATAAAGAGATAAACAATGTTTACTAAATTAGCCAAATATTTGTTCATATTCATTCAAGTCAGGTTCAGTTTCCACTCCGGATTCTATCATCCATATAAGTGCATAAATCAGTCTTATAGAACCTAATTAGTCAGCCATAAAAGTGCATAAATAAGCCGAATACTTGCATAAATCAGCCATAATAAGTCCTAAATCATTCCGAATTTGCTAAGTCAGAAAAACTGTGTTAAATAGTCTGGTGCCTCGTAAAGGATTTCTGCTGCCATCTTTTCTCGTAATGGTTGCATATTTCGGTCAGTTAGGCCTTCGAAACCAAAGCCAAGTGCTAGATATTCGACGTATTTCAGCGAATACATGCCACAATCACCTGGGTTATTGTTTTGGGGGACGTTCTTTTTGACCCTTCTATAGTTGAACTGCCTCTGGTTGATCTTGCGCTCGTCGGCTGGAATGATTTCGCTTAGCAGAAAAGGTGTCATTCGTGTAAACGGCCTGCAAAGTTCTAGCAACTTCTTGTCAGCTGTTGGGGTTGCTGCTCCCATAATACCGTCGTAACAATCTATCTTCTCTTTTTCTAAATCGATGTCTAGGGTTACCCAGTGATCGCCACCGACGTTGTGTACGACATTCAAGTTGTCAACATCGTAAAACCACCTCCTGAATGACGGCGAATCTTCAGGAGCCAATCCCTTCGCCATATTAATCCACCCATCAGAGAATTTAAAGTTCTTTGGATTGATTTTGAACTGCTCATAATCTCGTATCTAAAGAGCAACGAACCAGTTGTCAATAAAAGAAATTCGATCAGTGTGGAACGGGTTTGGAACTCCTCAGGAGTCTTATGAAAGCAGATATGTGCTGAAATAAAAAGGTTAAGTCTAAATAAGTCAGCCGTCAAGTACAATAAATCAGCTGTGTAATATGATAAATCAGCCGTGTAATATGATAAATCAGCCGTCACTACAATTTCACTTACATCGTCACCTAACCATCCATACTCATGGTCAGGCCAAGCCGCTCTCGGGGTAATGAAAACCCTGTAGAAATCAATTTCTGCTGGTATCTCTGGTGGCTTTGCAGAAAGTGGAATATTCCTGACAGACAAATAAACGAAATATTTAGTACACACTCATATGAAATATTTCACGGTCAACAACCATATGAAATTTATCACATAATCATACGGACGCAGGTAGTTAGTAAGCGCCTCCATTTTCAATAGGTCAACCGGTTTTAGTGGATCGTATATTGCTTTCGAAGGGACGAGATCCTTCCTCATATAAGTCAATCCACTTTCCAATAGCCAGATACGGTTGTGGTGGAGGATATGATTACTTCGACGGATCACCAACTGCACCTAATTTTTTAATAGCAGAAGACAAGTCTTGCATAGTAGCTGATAGTCTTAAGTTCCTTAATTTATCCTCCTCAGTCTCTTCCGATTCGGACAAGAACTTGTTATCTTCATCCCGTGCTTGCTCGGTTATTTCAAGTACGTCACTATCAGCCTTAAACCTAGAAACTTTCTTCTCATTTATTGCTGCTTGTTGCGGTTGCGGGTCATCAAGCTCACTTGTATCTACCAAGTGCGGAACCACAATACCTTTGTTGCAATCATCTCTTGCCTTCAGCACAATCCTACTCTTATAAGCACCATCGTTTTTCTGATCCGTATCCTTCACGCCAGCCACCTTCTTGACTACTTTGTTGACATCCGTGTTCTTCTTCTTCTCTTGCTTTTTCTTTCTTTTATCTTTCTGTACCACCAAACCTTGAAGAACAAACCCGGAGTCTATATCGTCCAAATTCACAGTCGGACACTGGTTATTGATCTGTAAGCAAGGAAAAAAAAATTCAAAATAACTCAGCCGTAAAAAATATAGATAACTCAGCCATAATAAACTAGATAACTCAGCCGTAACAGATTAATAACTCAGCCATAATAAGCTAGATAACTCAGCCGTAACAGATAGATAACTCAGCCATAATAAGCTAGATAACTCAGCCGTAACAAATTAATAACTCAGTCATATTAAGCTATATAACTCAGCCATAACAGATTAATAACTCAGCCAGATAAGACATAATCTGGCAATACTTAACATACCGGACTAGTAAAATCTTGATCTTGATCGATGTCAATCCTCGAGTTGCCATCTTTAGAAATGGATGGCTCAATAGGTTTGCGTGTTTTCATCTGCTTAATCTCAGTTTCCAGCAGGAAAACTCTTTTTTTCAACAGAAGTAATCCTCTGCACATAATTCTCCTCGAATTTTGCCACAATCCTATCTTCTAAGCCACCAACCAGTCCGTTAATGCTGGTCTCCATTGCATCAAATTTCTCGTAGAGTTTGTCGACCAGTTTCGTTAGGCCAGAGACATACATGTGTTTACTAAAATCTTCGAAGTCTTCTTTCAAACCCTATAATAAAAAAATTATGTAAACACTTAAACCACAATAGAATTTGAGGTAAACTATAAAATACTCAGAAGTCAGCTTTACTTTTGCTTTATCCCCACTATCATCAACATTTTTTTTTATTCCCAACTTCTTCACCGAAATCACCATCGCTATTTCCTTTCTTTCCCTTCTGCTTCTTCTTCGGGGTTTCGAAATTATCGACTTTCTTATCTTTATGCTTCTTCCTAGAATGGACGGATACTTCATCTTTTTTAACATCCCAAAAGCCTTCAACAAAATTATCATCCACTATGTCGCATATCAACTCATGAATTTCAGGGTCGATATCATCTTCAGTACCCCAATCAGGATAAATTTTAGCCATCGGCTTCATAACCATATTCCTGACTGGCACCTATAATCACAACTCAGCCAGTTAGTCATAAAAACAATAGATAAGTCAGCCGTCAAGTAAGCTAAGTCAGCCGTTAAGTATATAAAGTCATCCGTCAAATAATATAAGTCAGTCGTCTAGTAAGATAAGTCAGTCGTTAAGCATATAAAGTCAGCCGTCAAATAATATAAGTCAGCTGTCAAGTAAGAAAAGTCAGCCATCAAGCCGTCAAGTAAGAAAACCAGTACCTGACCATGCTTGGCAATCTCGTCAGTAATAAAACTTTCGATAGTTCTACGAGTACGATTTCCACCCCAATGAAGGAATGGAATTTCATTAGGAGTTGTTAATCTCCCAAGATTCTCCCCAAGAACTGTAACTGATTCATACGCCCAAAATTGTAACGCGTGGACGCATCCRTTCACCGTGTATGAATTTCCTTCATACCCKACCTTATTAACACCTTCCATAAGAGCCTGAAACGCCACTCTTCCCCATGGATAACTATCAACGTCTTCAACTCTGAAGACTCTTTTAGCACTTTCCATAGGCAATCGTGAATTATGATGTAAGCTGTGTATACCCATGTGGAGAATACACAACAACCCAACCTGCGTCCGTTGTGGTAATTCCCAACCACGACACTTGCCGAATACACCAGAAAGTTCATCGTATTTCGGACCACCAATAGCCCCTTCAGGAACACCCAACAATTCCCACAGCGGACGGTAGTCAGGTTCACAGCTTTCATCAAGGTATGCACCTGATTCTAAACCCGTAATTTCTGTAAACTCGTGAAGGCTGAATCTTATTGGTTGCCCCCCGACCAATGACCAAATCTCATGTAAATTTTTTATCCTTAACTGTCGCGTAAATAAATAATATACAGTCTTTGCTAACCATACATAAATAATGATTCAGATTTTGGACATCAGAGGAGATTTTCCATCTTCGTAAAGCGGAGGCGGGTATTTCTTTGATCCTTCCATCTAATCATAAATCAGCCACAAAGGATATTAACTCAGCCATTAAATAATCATAACTCAGCCATCATATACTAGAAACTCAGCCATAAGAACCTAATAAGTCAGCCATCGAAAACTCATAACTCAGCCATCATAACTCATAAATCAGCCATCAAGTAATTGATAAATCAGCTGTTTTATTAAGTTATCATTTAGCCCTAAACAAGCATTACAATCAAATATAACAATGATCTAAACCTATAAATCCATCATAAAGCAAATTAACAGCCATCAAAAACTATTTAATCAAGTAAACACATTTTATTTAATAAATCAGCCGTAAGTCAGTCATAAATCAGAAATCATAATCAAACTTCCGCGCCAAAAATTCACTCTATTTGTTTCGAATACCGTAGAAACATGGAGAACTTACCGTAGAAAGAGTAAATATCTTCGGAAGTTGAACCCTGAGTCTTCAACGAACGCGAGACAAAGGCGAGGCGGAAGACGAAGCGGAAGGCGGCGGCTATTAGGGTTGCTCCAATCGTACGAAATTGAGAGATTTTGCGTGAGGTTTTTTTTTTTACTAGAATATGAGAATTGAAACTGTTCTGTTTCCTTTCTATCGTTGGTTTGAAAATAACTGAATTATTTTTTAGAATAAAAAAAGAGAAAAAAAAAAGAAAACCGTTAATTGTAATTAAAAAAAATTAAAATGGCATTTTCGTTAATTTTAGATTTCATCTATAGGTTAATGGACATTTCATTATGATTAAATATTATACTAGTAATATTAAAAAGATGTGTGTTATTCTAATAATATCACAAGAAATATGTGTTATTTAAGTTTTTGTCTCTATATTAAAGCCCAAATATTAAATCCATTAAATCTCAAATATTTTTCAGCCCTTTCTCTCTCCTTCACTTAATGAGGGTAGACTTTGAGACACAACCAATTATTTTGGTTATCTCTTGATTCACAATAATTAAACCAATCATTAAAAAAACAAATCCATTGTCTCTTCCACGTCTTTGTTATGAAAATAACCTGAAAAATAGTTACGCCGGCAACCCTTCAAGACACCATCACCCTCCAATTCAGCACCAAAACTCCATCACTCTTTAAAGTAAGACAAATACCTCCAAAATCACATGAGTTGTAATCACAACAATTCTTGAAATCGTGTGTCTTTAATCCTCTATCACGTTCTCAAATCAATTCTCTTCTAATATGCTCACGAACATCCCACCTTCTATCTCGTTCGCTTTAAAAAAAAACTATCTTTCTAGCGATAAATCTTCAGGATCCACACCCGTTTGTTCAGTCATACACTATACAGATGCCCGCTTTGATACCAATTGAAAAATTGGATTTGTCCTAAATCTACAAGATTGTACGATGCGGAAGCGTAACGAACAAGCAAGAACATAAAGAAGATGAGACACAGAGATTTGTTAACGGAGTTCGGTTAACCTACATCCTCGGGACCTAGTCTAGAAACAATTCACTGGCATAAAAACGCAAAATATAATTGCCAATGAATACACAGCCCACACCCGTGCCTATCACTCTTATCTAGATGAATTAAGAAGACTACCACTTATTGTCTTTTTCGACGAGTGTAGATCTTCAACAACAACCACCAACATAACACATCTTGTCTGGTGGGACGACACCACACACACATGTATGTATCTCAAAATAGAACCCTAGGTGCGTGAGTTTTTCTGTCACCACCTTAATCTATTTATATTCTCCATGATCAAAACCCTAGGTTAGATCCACGAGCCTTCCAAGGCCCATCAGTTGTAACCTCCTATCACTAATCTAGTTAGCTCTGGAGTCTACGTTAGCTACTTTCATTCACTGTCAATTCTTCCGACTAGAACAGCTTCCAACTTGTTCCAGCAACATCGTGCATATTTTCCATGCTAAGTAAAGCATGCATTCCCATAATCACATCATGTGTCTCGGTCTTTCTTCTCTGTTCCACTTCATTGCTCTCACCATCAGCTCTTGATCAACACCCATTTTTCTTGTTATACTCCTTGTACCAACTTGAACCTTATCTCTTGATCTTGTAACAACATATCTTCTGTCTAACAACCAGTTACAAATACACTTACACAATGCTTCTAATTAATTGTCTTAATTTGCTTCCTTTAGTTAATCACTTGTTTCTTGCTGCAATTTGTTGTTTCTTTATTTTCTCTTAGTTTCGTATATGTTTAACTTTACTGAATATCCAAAAACAACAATTTTAATCCGTTTGGGAAAAATTTGATTCCTGTATTTTTGTTGTGATATAATTGATGCGCAGAGCTGAAATATTTAAGGCCACAAGCAAAAACAAATAAAGGTTGTCAATAAATAAGTTTTGTGAGGAAAAAAAATTGAATATGAGCTGCGAAGAAAGCTTGGAAAATGGTAAGCAGAAGAAGAATCAAACCAGCAAAAGATGATAGAAATATCAACAGCTTGTTGAACGACAAATGTCGTTGTGAAGTATACTTGTTGATTCCCTCGAAGACATCTGACAAGTAACTACTGGATATCGAAAACATAATGTCTTTGCTTATTTGCTTGAAGAACAAAGATACTTGATCTTCCGTTCCAAAATAATTCTCTATGATCCCCTTCTCGCTTAAGAACGTTGCATCTTCATCAGTGTTTATGAGGCAGCCCATGAAAATAACATAGCTTGTCATTTCGGTTGTGCACATTAAATTAGACTGCTCAAAGGCGACGCAGTTGATTAAAAGAGAGCTAAAAAAGTCATCAAATGTTTGTAGCGGTATTTTAAGTACACCGCTCTTGAGAGTTATGTCAAGCGGTGTCTCACTCTTCTTTGGCTTGAATGTTAATCCTCGGAGTTGAAGTTCTTTTGCTGAGACAACCAGCTTGAGAAAAGGGCTAAGCGGTCGTTGTAGTGTTGATGTCTCCACTTGATCTTTATTTTTGGAAGGACTTATTATATTGAAGAATATATTGGTCCAGCTTTGTTTTTCTTTCTGGGATTTATTGGGTATGAAAGTTTGACGGATGAGATCTAGAAGATGCCTTGCGTCAAGATCCTTTCTTTCCCTCCAAAACTGGTTTGACCTTAGTCACCTTACGATTGAATAACCAAAGAATCTGAAGATAATAATGTTTAAGCTTGTAGTGGAAGGGAACAATTTTGACGTCCTAAAGAGATCTTGAAGAAGGAATAGGGGGACCTGGTTTTCAAGGAGGCGGAGATCACTTCGAAGAGTTGGTAGAATCCACCGGGTCATGAGAATTGGGTCATCAGGATAAGTGTCACGCCAACTCTTCTTTGATATTACCAGGAACAACGTGAGGATGAAACAACCGTCAAGAACCATCATATCGACCAACTTTTCTGAACCAAAATTCAGATCCTCAGAGTAGGAACCTCTGATCCTCTCTTCTAGCCCCAGGACCACTTCGCGCAAGTGCGTCAAATACACTTCTTTTCCTTTTATCTTCGACAAAAAGAGATTAGGATATCGTTGTTTGTGCTCCTGGATCATATGAAGATGATTTTTACCATCTTTACCTCCTTCACTATCTTGAACATCTTTACCATCCAAATGGTGGTATGGGCCTATCGACAAAATCTTCGGTTTGTAAGATGTTTCATTAGCCTCAACGAGAGTGTGAAGGACTCTGTAGATGCAACAAGATTGACCACCCGCTGATTCCCTAAGACGTTTCGCGGGGTTCTCCATTTCTATGATGCAAGAAGAGGTATCTTCTTCTGCCCCTGACATTGTCCTGCTACCTCCAGTGAGTTGGTTGGGAGGATTCATGGCTCTCTAGTTCTTCTTCTTTCTTCCTTTCTGTTTTTGTTTTGTTTTCCTTTATTTGACAAGAAAATATCAACCAGTTTAGTTGAACATTTAAAGATAAATAAAATGATTATTTAAAGACCAGGAAATAAAGACTTCAATAATTTATCAACAAGACAGCTTGCAAGTCATATTAAAATAGAGGATTATGATAAGTGTTAAGAATCCGATAAACAAAAATAACGACATGTGCTCCATCTCGGAATTTAGCTAATCAAAGATTAGATAGAAAGAAAAAACACTAGTTGACTTATACTTATATATGGCATTATTCGTAAAAAACGATTTGCATTTATATACTTTCAACTTTATCTAGTTCGTCCAGCTACTATTATTTCGTAAACAATATCAATTTTACTTTTCTTATCATAAGATGTAAAAGACAAATGGAGAATATGCATAAAATAATCAAAAATTGACCGTAAAGTAAAAGTAATATCATATCATATCGATTTAGTTAAAAAAACTAATCCCACTAAAATATGAAGTTATATAACTATCCTTATAGTCTGCGAAAGTAAATTTAAATTTGTTTGAATATTAGATGTACAATTACCTCTCTAGCCTTGTAAGTCTACGTAATATCATTTAAGTCTATTTTAGATATTTTGCTAAAAACGATTTTAAAATTAATATAAAATGTAAAAAACTGAATTTTGTAAAAATGACAATTTACAAAATTAGTATAATTTATGCATTTGTATAAAATAGGAAAAAACCATAAAAATATATAAAAATATTATCCAAAATTATTATTATTGAAATAATAATAGGTAAATTTTAAATGTGAAGCAGACTTAAATAACGTCTGCTTCATGATTTATAAATAATAAAACAGATTTAACGTACGGCTAGTTCAGTTTTAAATTAATAAAGCATGCTTTCTGCTTCAAAGATAAATTAACAAAGCAGACTGAATAAAACCTTTAAAAAGGAGATTATCAGACTAGAGATATTTATTTTAAGTTTCTGTCATTATGACCACCATAGACCGTTAATTAGTTTAGTAATATAAATGATATCATGAAACCAAAACACTCAAGAGGAGATTAGATATGCATCCATACTTACAGCTTCAGAAAAGAGTTTAACGGAAGATGTAAATGGATGGATATTTCATCGGTTAAAGAAAAGGGTTTAATATCATTTCTTTAAAATTTTAAATATAAAATACAGAAGCAGACCTAACTTATTGTCCATAAATGAGAAATTTTGAGGACATACAATTAATAAATCATATTATTTTTTTTATAAATTATTGTTTTTGCTAAATTAATTTTTAACATATTAATATCATTTTTTGAAATTTTAATTATAAAATTAATTACGACAGAAAACTTTGTAAAAATTATTAACGTCTGCTTCGTAAATTTTATTTTCAAAGCATATGTAAGTAAATATCATTTCCAAAGCAGATGTAACTTATATTTACTGTAGTAATTTTTACTTGTGAAACATATGTAACTTGTGTCTGCTTCAGTTTTTTTCTTTTAATTTTGGTATGTTTTGTATCTGAAATCACTGTTCATTAAATCTGTTTTGATATGTAAACTAATAAATCACTATTCATTAAATCTGCTTTGATATGTAAACTAATAAATCAGACTTAAAAAGGTTATATAGGCAAGGAAATTGTGAAAAGTGGTGACAGTTTTGTATATATTCGGACGTCTAAGGATACATAGAAGATAAATATTACTTTATACAAATAAAACTTTTAGGAGGTTACTTTTGCAATTGACTCTCAATCTGGAGTTATTTATGGCAATCTCCCAAAGACGAATGGGGAATATGCAGATATATAGCAAATATGCAAACTTCTCTCCCAAAAACAGTCGACCTTGAGACTTTTTCTTTGCAACTTCGATTTCGTCGGGTTTGTCTGAGCTTTGTTCGATATTGAAAACCTTCTTTCAGACAGAGGGTTTGATTTTGGGTCAAGATTTTGTGTTAGGTCATAATTTTGAGTCGGGATGACTAGTGGTTAAGAAATCGGTTTGATTTAACTGTGATTTTAAATAGCGTTTTTAGCTTAATTAAACACAAACCGTCGAAATTTAAACTCTGTAGTTTTAGATCGAAATAAAAACTTTTTGTGGTTCTGAGTTGACAAGTTTTATTTTATGTAGTTTTTTGCAGTGACATAAACTATATGTGGTTGTAGCTATATAGTATTGTTTCCCTGGGGTTGTTAGATCGATCACTCCAAGTGGTATAATATTTTTGAACAACTTGTTGTAGAAAATATGGGTTTTATGATGTCCTTAGTCAATGATGTTGATATTAAGGTGATTTATGAGTTTAGTAGACTTAAGTGTAATGCTTACTAACTGTTTGATTTCCAAATAAGAGTTTAAAAATTTTGAAAAAAATAACAACGATGATTATTGCCTTGAATTGAAAGGGGATTAATTTTTTTATGTCATCGTTTAGGTCAACAAAACTCAATCCAAAAACAACATCCTAAAACGCTGTATAACGTGATTACTTAAAGTCAAACTTCGGTAGAATAGACTACAAAAAATGGACATTAAACCACTTGCCTAAAAATATTTTTTTTTAAAAGAAAGGATTAGTCGTTAATTAGTATTAATGTTGAAACATGGAATTTGATGATCATCAGTTCTTCTTCTATGTTTATTTGCCTATGATAAATTTTTAAGGTCCAGTGCTCCTAGTTAATTGTCTTAATTTGCTTCCTTTAGTTAATCGCTTGTTTCTTGCTGCAATTTGTTGTTTCTTTATTTTCTTTTATCGTATATCTACAGTTACGTATTGTTTAACTTTAGTGAATATCCAAAAACAACAAACTTAATCTGTTTGAGACAAATTTGATTCTTGTATTTTTGTGGTGATATAACTACTACGCAGGGTAGGTTTTGAAATATTTAATTGCTTGTCAAATAAATGCTTGTCAATAATGAATTTTGTGAGGGAAAAAAATGAAAAAAATCATTGATGGAGGATCAAACTGGTCACTATAAACTCAAAGGGAATAGTTTCTACGGATGGGTTAAGAGGAGTTTTAATCAAAAAGCGGCCGCTAAAATATACTCCCTTCGTTTCAAAAAGAACGTCATTCTAGCATTTTTTATTTGTTATATAAAGAATGTCATTCTCTAATATCAATACAGATTTTGACAAAACATTCCTTTTTAAATCTCAAATAAATATCAATAAAAAAAAACTTAAATAAATAATTGTAATTACATAGTAAATAGTTTAGGGGTATAAAAGAATTTTTATTTTGTTTTTAACAAAGTCAGAGGGTATATATTTATTTAGGGTCGCAAGCATCTGCTTTGTCCGCTTGGTCTTATGACCGACTCCGTTGATACGGTAGTTTTTATGGATTACATACTCATTTGCACCATTTGCAGAAAATATTTTCAGAGTCTATAACTTGAGCGCTTTAGTAGACATATAACAGGAATAAGTAGTATTCTTGAGATTTTTTGCAAATGGGATATGATTTTTATTGTTGATTAAAAAGGAAGGAAATTTTCAACAAAAACAAAGAAATGAAATTGCAAACACTGAAGTCAAATACAAATGCTCATAGTTTATAATAGAAAACAGCGATAAGAATAATTTAAAAGTAGGATGAAAGCTTCACGTAGAAGAGAAGCCAAATGTGCAACATTGGAGAGAGCCATGCCAGAGCCAAAGGTGTAATCAATTTGGAGGGCGAAAATACCCGTAGGCTGCGAAGAAAGCTTGGAAAATGGTAAGCAGAAGAAGCACCAAAGCAGCAAAAGATGATAGAAATGTCCACGGATTGTTGAAATATGTGTACTTGACTCCTGCCCAGTGTACATGGTATCCTTGTGAAGTATACTTGTTGATTCCCTCGAAGACATCTGACAAGTAACTACTGGATATCGAAAACGCAATGTCTTTGCCTATGTTCTTGAAGAACAAAGATACTTGATCTCCCGTTCCAAAATAGTTCTCTATGATCACCTTCTCGCTTAAATACGTTGCATCTTCAGCAGTGTTTATGAGGCAGCCCATGAAAGTAACATAGCTTGTCATTTCGGTTGAGCAATTTAAATTAAACTGCTCAAAGGCGACGCAGTTGATTAAAAGAGAGCTGAAAAAGTCATCAAATGTTAGTAGCGGTATTTCAAGTACACCTCTCTTGAGAGTTATGTCAAGCGGTGTCTCACTCTTCTTTGGCTTGAATTTTATTCCTCGGAGTCGAAGTTTTTTTGCTGAGACAATCAGCTTGAGAAAAGGGCGATCGCGAGGCTGTGTTGGTGGTTGTGTTGGTGTTTCTGTTGGTTGTGACGGTGGCGGTGGTGTTTCTGTTGGTTGTGGTGGTGGTGTTGATGTCTTCGCTTGAACTCTACTTTTTGAAGGACTTATTATATTGAAGAACTTTTCTTTCTGAGATTTATTGGGTATGAAAGTTTGACGGATGAGATCTAGAAGATGCCTTGCATCAAGATCCTTTCTTTCCTCCCAAAACTGGTCTGACCTTCGAATTGAATAACCAAAGAATCGAAAGATAATAGTGTTTAAGCTAGTAGTGGAAGGAAACAATTTTGACGTCCTAAAGAGATCTTGAAGAAGGAATAGGGGGACCTGGTTTTCAAGGAGGAGGAGATCACTTCGAAGAGTTGGTAGAATCCACCGGAACATGAAAATCGGATCATCAGGATAATTCTCACGCCATCTCTTCTTTGATATTACCAGGAATAACGTGATGATGAAACAACCGTCAAGAACCATCATATCGACCAACTTTTCTGAACCAAAATTCAGATCCTCAGAGTAGGAATCTCTGATCCTCACTTCTAGCCCCAGGACCACTTCACGCAAATGCGTCAAATACACTTCTTTTTCTTTTGTCTTGGACAAAAAGAGATTAAGATATCGTTGTTTGTGCTCCTGGATCATCTGAAGATGATTTTTACCATCTTTACCTCCTTCACTATCTTTACTATCTTCATCCAAATGGTGGTATGGGCCTATCGACAAAATCTTCGGTTTGTAAGCTGTTTCATTGGCCTCAAGGAGAGTGTGAGGGACTCTGAAGATGCAACAAGATTGACCACCCGCTGATTCCTTAAGACGTTTCGCGGGCTTCTCCATTTCTATGATGCAAGAAAAGGTATCTTCTTCTGCCCCTGAGATTGTCCTGCTACCTCCAGTGAGTTGGTTGGGAGGATTCATGGCTCTCTTCTTTCTTTTTCTGTTTTTTTTTTTTTTTTTGATGTGATGGCTCTTATCTCTAGGTTTTGTTTTGTTTTCCTTTACTTGACAAGAAAATATCAACCGGTTTAGTTGAACATTTAAAGAAAAATAAAATGATTATTTAAAGACCATGAAATAAAGACTTCAATAGTTTATCAACAAGACAGCTTGCATCTTCACCACCAATACAAAACCCAAGAATTCCATTTAATTCATGATGACAAACCCCGTAATACAACCTATTTAAGCGAAATATGCACCGAATTAACAATTATGCATGTCGTGTGATATTTACTCTATTATTAACTTCGAAGGTTATTGCAGGATTTATCATGAGTTGAATGGCAGCTTACATTGAAAGTTTTTCAACAAAAATTTGCACTTTTCCGTAATTAAACAATTTCAAATTTACTTTTCTTATAATAGTAATATGTGAAATACAAGTGGTATATGTTTTTATATATAGCAAGAAATACGAATAGAAGTCGGAAAAAAAAAAAGATAATGACATGAAAATGGGATTATTTAACGTAGAAAATCGACGTCATCAATAGTGACGCCATTATCTCAAATGTAAGAGGTGAGACTCTGATTTCCTTCTAAACCTATTGGGGAAAAAAAACTAAAGCATTGAAGTTCATCACTAACACAATGTTGGCGTCATGGATATTTATACATGGATCTTGACATTTTATCAAGTGCAATTCCGTACTATATTTTAAATAGTAAATTATGTAATTTTCTTTTAATGATAAATAATGTAAAAAAAAAATTGTTTTCGTTTACAAAAATATAGAAAACCAAATATTTGTCTATACAAATATTTCGTTTAATTATGCTTTTGTATACAAAAATATACAAAAGCATAATTATCTATTTTATTTGTCTTGAATAGAAAACCAAATATTTTTTCCACCTGGTTTGTCTACTCGAGAAACCAGCGGGTGGCTAATTAGTTCTGGAGAACTTAGCTTACTTACAATAATTTTGATTAGTTGGTTTTTAAAGATTGTTGATTTGTCCCCATCTTGCTTGTCTCCATTTGGAGGTTTTTTGAAGGTTCTCAATTTGTATGATACAACTAGCTAGAACTCTAGAAGAATTCATGGCTAACTAGTTCTGTAGACAAAAATATGTCAAATGGTTTAGTTGAACATTTGAAACGAAAATAAAGGAATTATTGTAAGACCATGAACTACAGAATAAAAAAATTATTGACCAGACAAACATGCAAGTCATTTTAAAAATATAGGTTCAGGAAGGTGTCATCAAAAAGCCACGTTATGATCCAAACGAATTATCCACCTATTTAACAATTATAAATTGGCTTAGTGTTATATTAAATTCCAAACCAGCTCCAGGAAGATCACATCTTCAGACCTGGTTTCACACCTCAAATCCTCTGTTCGTGCATCTTAAAGTTAACAACTACTAAATTTCTTACATAATTGGTATTTTTTTGGTCCGGTTAAATTGAGTATTATATCAATGTATAGCTAGTAAAGGCTCCTCTATGCAGTTTCAATTTTTCGTTAAAAGGCATTTAAATTTGAGACATTAGATCTTATTTATGACCATAAATATGTTTCTAATCAGCAAAATAACCATCTTTTTCACAAAACTAGGTCAAAATGACCATTTCTGTAAACAGTTTAACAAAAATGCCATTTGATCTTCTTCAATCTCCCGGTGCTCTCTCTCTCTCTCTCTCTCTTGTGCTTTTCGAACTATTTGTTTTCCCTCTCGGATTTTTTTCATTTCTCTGCGTAATAACACATATTTACCTTTAGGATAAATTTTATATGTTTATTATTTAAAATTTAAAATATGACACCAAAAATATGAACTTTTTCTTACGAATATGAACATCATTTATCTTTTCGTACTCCTAGAAAATATATACTTTAAAAAGAGAAGTTATTTTCATTTCTGTAACTTGAACACAAAGCGTCTTCGGAAACCACCACATTAGTGTTCCAAGATCTTGTTTAAACTATTTAATTGGATATATTACAAATAGGGGGAAAAACAAACAAGGAACTAAGTTGAGAAATTGAATGGGAAAAAAAGCAAAGAAGCATTTAGACCACAAATGTAACGATAAGAAAGATTATAAACGATCTATCAATAAGGAAAAGTGTTGGATAAAACATAGAGTAAAAGGAGTAAACATGGTTAAAATAGAGAGATTAATTAAGGAGAGGAGATCAGGAAATTGTAAAATAGGTCAAAATGGAACCGCCCCCCTCTTTATTAGATACAAGGGATGATATATATATACAAGCGTGAGAGCCCTAGGTTATTAGCAAATAAGGAAATACAAGATTAATGTATTATTTACAAATCCATCCCCTAATACTCCCCCTCAAGTTGGCGCATGGAGATCAAATGCCCAACTTGCCACGAAGATACTCGAACGCTTGTGAACCGAGAGCTTTTGTAAAGATGTCCGCGAGTTGCTCGGTTGTAGGTATGTAAGCAGTTTGTATCGAACCATTCTGGATCTCGTCTCGTATGTAATGACAATCTCGCTCAATGTGTTTGGTGCGCTCATGGAAAACGGGGTTAGCCGCGATATGCAAAGCTGCCTTATTGTCACAAAATAGCTTGATAGGCTGCTCCGATGAGACACCAAAATCAGACAAAAGACTACGAATCCATTTGAGCTCCGAGGTAGTGAAAGACATGGCTCTATACTCTGCTTCCGCGGAAGATTTTGAAACAACGCCTTGTTTCTTGGTTTTCCAAGCAATAGGAGAACCACCTAGTAACACAGAGAATCCCGTGAGTGAACGACGTGATATCGGACAAGTAGACCAGTCCGAATCACAATAACCAGAGACATTCAAATCATCATTCGCTGCGAGTAAAATCCCTTGACCTGAGGAACCTTTAAGATATCGAACTACACGCAAAGCTGCACACCAATGTTTGACCCTTGGTTGATGCAAGAACTGAGCCAGAACGTGGACCACATATGTGAGCTCAGGCCGAGTAATAGTCAAATACACCAGCCTGCCTACCAAACGCCGATATTGTTCCGGTGTGTCAAAATAATCTCCTTCGTCTTCTTCCAGTTTATGATTTTGCATGATCGGTGTGCAAACTGGTCGTCCACCCAACAAACCAGCCTCATTAATAATATCCAATGTATATTTCCTTTGTGATAGATAAATCCCCTTGGACGATCTCGCCACTTCAATTCCCAAAAAATACTTAAGAGAACCCAAATCTTTCATGTGAAAACATTGACTCAAATATTCCTTGAACCGCAAGAGTGCTTCTTCATCATTTCCACCAATGAGTAAATCGTCAACATATACGATCACATAAAGACACATCTTTCCTCGAGTCAAAGCAAACAACGAATAGTCGGAATAAGATTGAACAAATCCATACCCGAGTAGCGCATTTGTGAGCTTGGAGAACCAACAACGCGGAGCTTGCTTCAAACCATATAAAGACTTCCTTAATTTGCAGACTTTGTTCGGACCCGATGCTTTGAAACCCGGTGGAAGCTTCATATAAACTTCTTCTTCTAGATCCCCATGAAGAAAAGCATTATGTACATCCATTTGGTGAACAATCCAATTCTTAGCAGCCGCCACCTTGAGAAATATACGAACCGTAGTTAATTTCACGACCGGTGCAAATGTTTCTTTGTAATCTTTGCCCTCCTTTTGTCTATTACCCATGACCACCAAACGAGCTTTATGTCTCTCAATTGTGCCGTCTGAATTATATTTGATTTTGAAAACAAACCGACACCCAATAGCCGTTTTTCCAGGTGGTAAATCTTCAATATCCCATGTATGTTGTTGCTCCAAAGCGTCAACCTCAAAAGTCACTGCATCACGCCATACTTGGAGTTGCATAGCATCATTGTATGAGTCTGGTTCATAGCCAGCCGTGATGGCTGCAAGAAATGCTGTGTGATGGGCAGAAAAACGATCACACGTCACATAATTAGCGATGGGATAAGTGACCGTACCTGAGCTCGAAGATGTGATGAGTGCGGAAGAGTGCGAGGTATCCGGGGTACAAGTAGCTGAGTAAACCTCATAATTTTGCAACCTTGTTGAATGAATCTTTTTTCTGTGACCACGACCAAATTCTGTTGTCAAGTCCGCTATGGGTAACGAGGGATGATCCATTGGTTGGTTTATCGGCTGTGGAGGAGGCATACCACTCTCATCGACACTCACCCTGTCAGTTACTGTCTCGTCCCTTGCAGAAGGGATTGCACGGCTCTGCATGAAATCATCATCACAAAACAAAACCAAATCGGGAGAAGAGTGTACAAGGTCTTTGGTGGCTGGAGTTGGCGTTGCAAACGGGAATGTTGTCTCATGAAAAATCACATCCCGTGAGACAAAAAACTCGTGTGTCTCTAAATCATACATCATCCATCCTTTTTTTCCATAAGGATATCCCATAAACACACACTTACGACTTCGTTCCCCAAATTTATCTTTATCTCGAGAAATCTTGTGAGCATAACCCAAGCATCCAAACACTCTTAAACCGTCAAAAGAAGGAACCTTCCCATACAAGCATTCGTAAGGAGTTTTACCTTGCAGCAAAGGAGTTGGTGTCCGATTAATAAGATGACTTGCTGCTAGAACACACTCTCCCCAAAATTTCACCGGTAATGATGCTTGAAACATTAAAGATCGAGCAACATTCAGTATATGTCTATGTTTGCGTTCCACTCTCGCATTTTGCTGTGGTGTGTACACACACGAAGTCTGATGCACAATTCCTTCTTCTTCAAAATAGCGTCGCAAACATGTAAATTCAGTGCCATTGTCTGATCGAACTCCACTCACCTTCTTATCAAACTGACGAGTGACCATGGTACAAAATTTCTGCAAACATTCGGACACTTCTCGTTTTTCAAGCAACAAATATATCCATACAGCTCGGGAATAATCATCCACAATAGTTAGAAAATACACAGCTCCTGAAGTAGCTGGAGTACGATATGCTCCCCAGACATCACAGTGAATTAAATCAAAAATACCCACTGCTTTATTATTGCTTGCAGAAAAAGAATCCCGAGTTTGTTTAGCTCGATAACAAATATCACATCCTCCGTCTGTTTCAACGGGTTTACCAATATCAAATGCATTAGATAAATAAGATAAGACTCGATCCGAGGGGTGACCCAAACGCCGATGCCACAAATCACGTCCAACACTGCCAATTACTTTGTTCGCTTGTCCACTGAAGATACCCCTGAACTTGTCCTGGTCCTTCAGATGGATGTAAGTAATAAGGGGAAAGAGTCGATGTCTCTTGCACCTTTTCCGTCATAATTCTCGTTCTTCTTCTTCGTTTTGTTTTTTTTTTTTTTTTTTTGTTTAGGAACTAGAATCGTAGCCGCTCTGCTACCATGTAAAATAGGTCAAAATGGAACCGCCCCCCTCTTTATTAGATACAAGGGATGATATATATATACAAGCGTGAGAGCCCTAGGTTATTAGCAAATAAGGAAATACAAGATTAATGTATTATTTACAAATCCATCCCCTAATAGAAATATTTCACTCTATTGCATCAAACGAAAGATTCTTCATCGAAGTGCGTAATTAGAAAGTAATTTTGATCCCAAAAAAAAACTTAGGGTAAAATTTTAAGATTGTTTTAAGTTTATAAATTACTTAAATAGTAAATTTGGGCAAATTGGATCCACTGGGTACGGTTGGCTATGGAAACTTGTGAGATATTAGTGATACATTTTGCATTATTATTCATGAGACCACGTTATGGGCTAGAAAAATTAATCTAGTAACAATGGTTACTTTTTTTGTTTTCTTCAATTTCATTTTCTAATTTTTATTAATTATGTTATATTAAATTTTTATTATTTGTTTACTACTAACTAAATTTGATAGAATGAACATATTATTTTAAATTGTGATTTTTTTATTTTGTCAGCTAAAAAAAAAGTGATTTTATAATAATATAAAAGATAATTATATTGTATTACAAAAATAAAATGTGTGTGATTGTACACCTGTTTTAGAAAAAATTACTAATTCAAAATTCAAAAAATGTGCGAATTATCAAATCAGATCTACATATTAATTCGTATCAATTAAAATTTAACTTATGTTTATTATATACGCATAATAAAGTAATGGTTTATGATAAGGGTTAAGAATCCGACAAACAAAAATAACGACATGTGCCCCATTTCGGAATTTAGGTAATCGAAGATTAGATGGAAAGGAAAAACAGTAGTTGACTTTTACTTTCATCTGGCATAATTTATAGAAACGATTGTATTATATACTTTAACCTTGATCTAGTTCGTCTAGACCACTACTATTATTTTGTAGACAATATCAATTTTACTTTTCTTATAATAAGATGTTGACCAAAAAAAAAAAAAAGATGTAAAAGACAAGTGGTAAGATAATGGATATATAGCAATTATAGTTATATTAACCACGGCGGAGGTCCTGTTCTGCTGACGACGTCGGAGGTTTTCTGTTCCGATGTTGGTTCGGCGGTTTTCTGATCTAATATCTAGGGTTTCGTTGTAGCCAGTTTAGGCCGGTTATCGTTTTGGGTTTTTGCCAGTTTTGCTTCCAAATTAATTTTGGTTTAGAATATGTAACCGAGCTCTTAAACGGGATTGTGGTTGGGTCTACGTCCGGTTATTACTAATAAAAAAGTAATAAAAATTTAATACAAGTAAAACTTTTTTCAGAAAAAAACAATAAAAAAAAAACAAATAATGCGACCAAAGAAGATAAGGGCATGAAAAACTGCATTAGGTTACGTAGAGTATCGACGTAGAAGTTCATCATTCGAGAACCACGCAGTATAGAGGCGATGACAGTCTGATTTCTTTCGCTAGGAAAAAAAATAGAAATTGTAGCAGTCAAGTCCATGTGCAATCAGACATGGATCTTGACGCGATGTAACTCGTAGAATAATTCAAATAAAACTATATCTAATCCATTAAATAATAAATGTTGTTTTGTGATTTTATTTTTGTTTTCTAAATAATACCGTTTGTAAATAATGTTGTTTTATATATCCAAAATACAGCCTTTTAACATAATTTCAGTTATATCGTCATTAACTTACCTTGTTACCTAAATAGATAAACTTAGAGCAACTTTATCGGTGAGAAAATGTTAAGAGACTCTCAGAAAAAATAAAATACTAATATTTTAATTATATAATTATATTTTAATTATTTTGAATCAGTTAAACCGTGGAACTGTATGAGAAACCGTGGTTATTTTCTTAGCGAAAACCGTTTGCCTGATGTGGTTTGTTGGCTTCTGTACCGCATTGGTTACTCCGCTTAGTGGAAACCGTTTGGCCCTAATGACTCGTTTTAATGAAAATTGTTGGATTTGACGAAAAAAAATAATCAGTTAAACCATTAACAAAGTGACATGTGTGGTTTGTGTTTCTCACCCGTCACCAGTATCTAAAATTTTTTCAAAGAGAACTCCTTTCTTTTTTTTAGTCATCTGGTATTTTATTAGAATCTACAAAAGTGGAATACGATTATATATTACAGAAACCGGCAGAAAATAGAAATATCTCCGGAAACGTAAGCCGGCGAAAAATAGTAATATCCTCGGAAACATAAGCCGGCGGAATATATTAATATCCCCGGTAACTAAAGACCAAATCAGATAAACAAAATAAAATAAGCTGGACGATAATACTTTAGACCACCTGATCTAAAAGACATTTAAGAAGCCACATCTAAAAAGAAACCATAGATTAGGAGAAAATGATATAATTTCTAAAACTAAGCAATGGAAAACGGAAATCTACAAAGCTTTCTCGAAGTAACAGGTAGCGCCGGAAAGCCCGAGTAAGACCGGATATGCCACATACCATCATCAAATCAAAATAATGAAACAATTACATCCTAACAGTCTTCAAATCCGACATCGAGGAAAGCAGAGAAAACCGAATCCAGTAACACAGAGACAAACATCATTACATCCCAACAAACTGACAAAGGAAGCACGAAACGGAAGGATCAAGGCAAAACCTTGAAAAACGAATGGAGATAAGCCCAATAAGATCAACATTCTTACACGCGGACATTCGTCAAGACAGAACCAGCCATCTACAGAACTTGGAACTGACAACGACCTCGCAAGAGAAGAATCGAAGAACGAAATCACTAGTTTACCTGAAACCTCAAAACCAAAACTCCAAAAGAGCTTCAGAAAGAGGCTAGTAGATGGCTTGACAGCGAAATCTTTCACAAAGGCAAACACCAATCGAATACAATCCAAAACGAGCAACAAATCCAGCAATAGGGACCAACAAAGATGAAGAAATAAGATCCAAAATTAACCCCAAATCTAAAATCCTTTTTCAGAGACAGCACCACCAGCAAACTACAGCTAAGAAACCCAAGCTGAGGAAGCGCAACCAAGAAAAAACAGAGAAAAAGAACCTCTGAACCGCCGTTGGAGATCGAGCATCAAGGAACCAAAACTGATCCACGAAACAAGGAGAACCGTCATCTCAAGCTTCTGGAGGAGAATCCTGAAACACCGATGCCGGAACCGTCAAATGAAGCACATCGTCAAGGAGAAGAAACCACTGAGCTCGAAATCAAAACCATGGAAAAGACTAAGTAGAGACTAAGAGGGAAACAAAGAAAGAAAGGGACACCTCTCGCGGCACCAGTACAGGCTCCGGTGGCAGAAGAGGCAAAACCCCTTTCCATTCTCTCTCATACTCTTTTATTATTTTTCATTTTTTATTGTGAGAAACCCTCTTAAGAATCTGTGGATGAAGATGCTCTTATATGATTTATCAATATATGTTCCATCTGATTCATTAAAAAGGGAATCATCAACAGAGCAACAGCTCACAAACTTTAAAACATCAGAGAACAGCCAAGGAACAACACAATTACATAGGTAATCTATACTTTTGAGGCGGAGAGGGCCTCTAGCCCAGAAGCGACATACGATTGTCGACAGTTCAACAGTAACACTCAGAGTTTGCACTTGGCCTTTCATGAATGTAGACATAATCACTAGAATTCATAATGATTTTATACACGTTCAATGCATATGAATATAATACAGATTTCCACCGTTCAAGTTCGTGGTTCAAGTCTGTATGGTTTACCCAAAAGATTCTCAAACACGCGTTTATACTGTGGATGATTCTTTGAGATAGATTAACTACAAGGGATCGTCTTAGGTGGGGATTAAATGTGCCAGGTAATTGTCTCCTTTACTCTTCAGCTCTGGAATCATTTAGAAAGAGAGATTCTCGAGGATTCACACTAACACTGCAAAACCGGCAGCTAATCTGGTCAAGAAGATTCAGGTCACCATTCGAGCTAAATTAGCGGGTCTAGATCCTAGCATAGTGTTATTATTACATTCATTTTCGGCCGCTCTAACTCGGCAACCTCAAGAAACTTACCTTTCAACCTGCTGGTTTTGGTTTATTATTCAATCTATCTACTTTGTCTTCAAATCGAATTCCTATGTAGCTCCAAAAAAAAAAAAACTTAATTTATCTAGTATGTTATATGTGCATATAGTATTTTATTCATTATGTGAGATTCTTTTATACAAATCGTTTCATAATTAGCAACTATATAATGTTTTATTCTATAGTCACGATTCATTTTCTGTTAATTATATTGTTCTGGATACGAGATTTGCTAGACTGAATAGAAGAAGAGTGGTTTGAGCGATAAGTGGACGAGGCTGTGATCAGCCATCTTCTTGTCCTAATCACTAGAGCTTCACTATTGATTTCAGATCTGACTGATAACATAAAACGATAACAGTTTTTGGGCAATAATTTTTCTAATTCATAAGACTTTCTAATATTGGAGTGATGAATGCACATAACGTCATTCCTTTTTAAGGATAAAATTACTTTTCTGTTATATATTTAAATCTTGAAAGTGGATTATGTGGTCATCTATAGTACATGATAGCTTGAAAAAAAATCTTTATTTATAAAAATGAATGAATGCTAGTTCTTGATGAAATCTAAATACATCATAATACCAAATACAGTATTTTGTATCTTAGAACGAACAAACGAAAATCTTTTCATCTTTGACATTTGTAACGTTTTAAATACCTTAATAGTTAATACTTTTAGATGTTTCAATAGTCACAAAGTTTTATTAATTTCTTTTCTAATATATTTCTAATATCTCTCAAAAGAACTTAAATGTAATGGTACATCCAATTTGAAAAATCTCCAAAATGTAAGATGATAGAATTAATCAGAATATTGAGATACTAACGCATATATAATCCTCTATATATTATTTGGGGAGTACACTTATCAATTAACCTTGCAAGATGTTTATATTTACATCATATTGCCATTACAAAAAGAACAAATTTTAATTTCTCATTAAAAATAGTTTAGTCATTAATCATTTTCTTATCACCAATAAAAATTATATTAATTATATTAAATGATAAATGATTTATATTAAATGCTTAAATTATTTTCCTTATTTTTGAAAGTCGGATTTGATGATAATCGTTAATGATATTTTAAAAATCTACTAGAATTTGTTAAAGTTTATTAAACGAATTTGTTAAAGTTTATTATTCAAATAATATTGTACGAATTTGTTAAAGTTTTCCTTAAAAATTTGTTAAACAAGATTTAGTTGCACAATATTATTTGATGATAATCGGATTTGATATAAATTCACAAAATTTAAAATAAATGATAATTTAGATTTGGAATATTAACAAATCTGTTATATCAGATTTTTTTTTTTTGTAACATGAAAATCGGATTTGTTAATATTTACTTATTTCAAATATAACAGATTTCTTAATATTTCAAATCTAGATTATCATTAATTTTAAATTTCTCTCACTATATTTTAGTCAATCTGTTTCGAATAATACATCGTGTGAGTTTTTTTAAGGTAAAGAAGAAAAAATACTTTATTTTTAAGAAGAAATTCTTCTTATACATTTTCATTGTTTCTAACGCTTGCCATTTATTTTTCTTTTATTTTTATGACATAATTTCAGGTAAATTTAGATAATGTAAAGTAGGATGAAAATTATATTTATGTTGTTCAAAGGTCAGTCTTATTTTATCATTAGATATTTAATGTTTTTTATTGTCATTTTTAATATGACTAATCTTCGCAATTTGAATTTAAAAAATTTGTATTTAATAAATATACACTATTTCGATATTTGACTAATCTTTATAACTATTAAAATAATTAAAAAAAATATTAACATATAAACGAAAAGTATATTTAATATAAGAAAAACCATAGTTAATTTATTTTAGCAAAATATATTAATTTAGAAAATTGAGTTAGTTTAAATTATGTTTTATAAACAAATATTTTTTCGATTTAAATTATGTTCAAAATTGGTTAATCTCGTTTTGGAAATTTTTATTTTATCCATAGAATTAAGGAAACTATTTTCGGAATTTTTTTTTTTGTAAATTCACCTTGAAAGTATAAGTTCATAAAAGAACAAATCTTAAATAAATAATTAAGGTTGGAATAAATAATATTTAGATTGTAAAAATAGAAATAACATTTATAGATAATATTTGGAAATCATACTATCGATACATCCATACACAATTGAAAGTTATAAATAATATTTGGAAAGTACAATTATATAAATAACATTTAATTTTTAAATGATAAATAATAATCTAACTCAAAATTATATATTAAAATCATTACAATATTATAACCAAACTTTATAATATAAATTAAATCTAATTAAAAAAAATCTGCGCTATAGCGCAGAATAATATCTAGTATAATATCAAGTAAGATTACTTACGCCCAAAAGTGTTCAAAATATGAAACAAAACAAAAGGCAATGGTGTCGGTAGACGGTAGGTCAAAAAACGTATCACTTGACCATCTAAATGATAAAGTCGAGAATGTCGAGAACTCGAACACCGGCGACGAGAAAGTTATTAATCTAAACCTGTTGGCGTTGGCTTAGGTCTGAAATATTTTGAACAAGTTAAATCGGTGAAATTTATCATTATAAAAAAAAAAAAAAGGTTAAACAAAAATATTATGATCGGAATTTTCGTTTATGTAGTTTTTAAAAAGGGGATGGTGACATGCAACCAAAGAAAATAGTGTTCGTTTGTACATAATATTAAAATTTGGTAGATATTTTCTGGCAAAAGTCCGGTTTTAATTTACATATTTTACTTCTCGACAGAACTATTCAATAACATAAATAGCCACAACTCTCAAATACTGATTCTCATACAAATAAAACATTTATAAAATAGTTAGCTGAAAAATCTAGCACAATCAAAAGTAAAACTGATCAAAACAATCCCACGAGGCTGGGTTGTCAAATAACAAATCTGAATTAAACTCAGCACTTTCACTGCCAGATGACGATGAAGGAGGAGGATAAGAACCTGATGGTGACGATAGATCTTCCTTCATCACATGTTGACAATCTTGATAATCACTGGTTATATCACGGTACTGATCCATGTTTTGCTCTCTGATGATGTCTTCTTCATGCTTAACCGACAAGGAGAAACCACTTGAGTGGCTTTTCATCTCCTGATCGAGATCTTTTCCGAACCGGATCATTTGGGCACTTTTCAAATCATCTACGGGATCTTGTACGGCAGCAAAAATGGAATCTAGATTATGATTGGTTTTGCAAGTGTGTTGGCCAAAGTAAGTAGTTCGGTAAACCGGAGGATTGTCTTTGATCTTTTGTTCATGCTTTCTTGCTCCACAGTTATGATCTATGTTGTAAGAACATCTATAGTAGCTCCTGTACCATCATACATGCACCAATTTAGTATTGTATTAGTGATCGGACAAGAACAAAAATAATTACAATTAATTTTGATAAGCTAGAGTATTTCTAATATTACCTTTGGTGATCAGATTTTTTAATACACTTTTGGCCGTATTTTCGCCAAAGATACCCGTCGTAGTAAATCGGATCCGGTGAATCGTCCCTCCAATTTGCACTTGAATTTGTATTATCAATCTTTCTGTAAGCATGAGTATTATCAAAATATTAGCATAAAATCAACATATACCAAATTTTAGCTACTCACAGACCATAATTTATGTGGTTTATATTATTAGAACACCAGATATATATAAAGAAATACAACTTTTAAACTTCTCATAAAATATCTTTGAAAAAAATAATAGCAACCGCCAAATGTAACGGAATAATGTTGTATTTTCATTTATAATTAACAAATAAAAATTCTTAACATCTAACAAATATATATATATATATATGTATTTTATTTTTAAATTGTGGGTTTTTTAAAAAAAAACATCACTATATATATGTATTAAAATTGTGGTTTCTTTTGGAAAAAAACAAAGTACTAAAAACAAAAATAAACATTTGAGTGCAATACCTTTTCTTGGAGTGGCTCCCCTGTGGTGGAGGAGGAGAAGGATCCCTTGAAGATAAATCAGAGGATTGATCATCTTCGGATTTTGGTTTATAAGATAAGATTGCAATGGCATTGGAAAAACAATCGACGATCGATATAGCAAGATCATAACTTGAAACCGGTCCGCTGTCAGCCATTGAATGTTCGAGCCGCATCTTCAACCGCATGGCGCAGCTATGGCCATAAAGGATACTTTGCACTGCCTTTTCGTGTGGGCAGTTCATTTCCATAGAGTAGAGTGAACTTGTGTGTGTCTTTCTCGGCCGTTTTTTTTTTGTTTTTTGTTTTTCTCAAGTCTCTTCTCTCTGCTACTAATTTTGAACGGATAGGGAGATCAGAATTTATAGGACAAATCGTACATACACGTTACCAAATGACTTCACCGATGTGAGTTTATCAAATATATTTATACATACACTAGGGTATATTTTAATAAGAAAATGAAATATTATAATTTCGATTTAGACATGTGCTCGGCTTCACCTATGGGTGTGTTGAATAAAGAGAGATAGAAAGATAGATTAGGTGTTGACCTTTGCATATGATCTTTCATGTATAGTAAATATACCTTTCGGACTAGGGCTGGACATTTGGGTATTCGGGTCGGATATGGGTCTAGTATGTGTCGGGTAATTCGGGTATCGGATAATTCGGGTATAGGCAAAAAGGTACTAATTGAGTATTTATAAAGTTAGGTTCGGTTCGGTACTTTTTAGGTTTGGGTCAGGTTCGGGTATCTAGGAAATACAAGAAAAAAATTCGGATGAGTTATTTCGGATAATATTTTTCTAATATGCGAAAATACAGGCTAATTAGGAGTAATTTAGTTCGGGTATCTGGTTCAGTTCGAGTTTGATTCTAGTCTTTCGGGTTTTGGGTATCTCAGTACTAGAAATTTAGAACCTTTCGAATATTTTTTTTGGATTCGGTTCGGGTTCAATCCAGATATTTTGAGTTTCCGGGTATTTCGGTTTAGAGAAAAAAGTCAAGATAGGGTATTTATTAAAATTTTGGTTTGATTACGTTCGGATATTTTTGGGTCGGTTCCGGTTCGGATATCAAATAATTGCCCAACCCTAACCTTTCCCAGTACGCGGCTCACTTAATTATATAGAATATGTTTTTAATTATTACATAAATTTAGATAATAATATAGAGTTTTAAAGATAATGAACATGGCCTCACCACTCCAAGCAGAGGGTTTGGCCATCCTTGAAGCAATGTACAAGGCATCAGAGTTGGAGCTCCTAAATATCCGAATTGCATCCGCTTCAACGGAATATGTGGAAGCACCTAAAACTTCCGAGCATTGTGAATTACATGGTATTATTTATGATATCTTTCACTTCTCAAAAAAGTTCGAATCTATCTTGTTGGTCTCTATCCCTAGAATTTTAAATCATAGAGCGGACTATTTGGCAAAGAGTTCTCTAAGTGATTTTCTTGTTGTAAAATAACTCTTCAATTCTTCTTAATTTTTAATGAAGTTTGAGTGACAAAAAGAAAAAAAAAAGATAATGAATTTTATGTTCATATGACAGAAATATAAATTTCTGTGATAAATTGGATGTTCACAACAAAATATAACATATTTTACGGAAACAATTAAACGTCTCACAATATTTAACTCATAATGATAAACTATGCAAAAATAAATTTTGTTATTTTGATTAATATAACAACTAACAAGTTTCACAACTTAAATATGATCATTTTCATTGTTTTGTAGTGAAAATACTCCACTAAAATGTTGATCATTCGTGGATGTCTTGAATGGTTAAATATCTAATTTTGTAGTGAGTTTTTTTTTTAAAGTGATTTTTGAATTAAAATTTTAAATAAAAATGTAAATGTCTTTTTTACATAAAAATGTAAATGTTTAGACCAGACAGAAACAAAACTATGAGGTACTAGATTAATATTAAAAAGTAAGATCTGAACAATTTTTCAACGATTAAAGAGATAGATAATTGCGATGTGGCTGGCTAGTGGCGACAAATGCGCCAATGGAAACGGGATTAGTTCCTTCGGACACATCGACGTCGTCCCCATGACGTAGTTTTATTGAAAGCAGAGTGACGTCCTAACAAACACCAGCTAGGTTATATTTCGTGCTATACTAATGATAAATTATAAATATAGAAAAATATTCAAAAATTATAAAATCAGAATATTAAAAAATTGTAATTATTTCAAAATTTTATGAAAATTATAATATCAGTTTTTATAATATCGAATATTTGTAGTATCCCGTAAACATTTTGTAATCAGAAATATAAAATTAATCTTTCATACTCGATGATATTAGAAATTTTTAATTGTTTTCAAGAAATTTAAAATAAATTAATTAATTAAAACGAAAATTATAGTCTAGAAAAAAGTTAAAAAAAAATCTATTTTAACTTTTTTTTCAAAAATTTAAAATAAATTAATTAATTAAAACAAAAATTATAACCTAGAAAGAAGTAAAACAAAATCGACAATTTACATAAATTTTTCCTTAAAATTTTCTAAAAAAAATCAGAATCTACATAAAATCTTTTATTTTTAGAAAATTAAATTAATGTGTTTAAATAAATCACCAAAATCTTCATAAAATCTATTTTTAACTACTTTTCAAAAAATTTAAAATAAATTAATTAATTAAAACGAAAATTATTTATTAAATGATTTAATTAAATGATAACATAATAACTAATGACTAAAATACTTTTAATGAGATATTAAAATTTGTTCTTTGAAATAATGGTAATGTGATGTAAATATTAACACTTTTTTATGTTTATTTATAAATTTATTTCTTAAATAATATATAGGAGATGCATATATATTATATTATTATATACTAACAACAACTAGTCAACTATTCTGTCAGATTAATTTGTTGGCTACTTGGTCCAATTTTTTTTTTTCACTAAAAACATACTTCCATTAATTGGTAATTACTAAACAACGTTTATCAAAGTCCACAAGTAGCGTTAACCAATTTAGCGGTACAACGTTAATATAAGCATAATAAGTGAACAATTCACTAACTTTTTTGGCTAACCCGTCCGCACAAACGTTTGCCTTTCGGCTCGAGAGAAGAAAGGAGTAATCTTTCTCGGAGCATCTACCTTACTCCTTATCGGACAGTCCAAATTTTATTTAAAATTGAGATATAGTAAAACTTGAATCTTATACAAATAAAATTTAGTAATTATTAGTGGTAGTAAAGAAAAGAAAATTGATAGTTACATTTTAAGTGGATAAAATAGTAATAATATGAATATATTACTAAAGTTTATTTTGACTATAAGTAAAATCTGAAAACTAACCAATCCAAATTATACAATTATATTTCTAAAGTAATAGATGGTCAATCCAACACAATTTTCTTATCAGACTGTATACAATTACTCATCCATGGTAGTACCGGTAATGAATTGTCACCAATTCATGAAACTGTCCAATAAATCACAAAGTTTTAGAATGGTAAGTTCTTTTGTCCATCAATTACAACCCTATCTTCTTCTCCGGATGAATAATGTCAACTGATATCTCCATAAAAGAATTCTATTCATGAACTTTGGCATGTGACTTTGATCTGATCTGTGAAACTCGTTGCCCACATGTATTTTGTTCTTGTTATTAATTTGTTAAGTTTTGTTGGAAATTGTTTAGGTATACTATATTGAGAAAGGGGTCACATATGTATAAGTCAAGCAAAACTATGGGTCAAGTTATATTATTTTATGTATTGAGAGTAAATGTGAATGTGAACACGACTTCCATGAGAATAATAGAGAAACCATTTTATATAGTTTTATTTATTAGCTAATTAAATCAAGTAGTTGGAACGTAGCTTCCATGTCTTCTTTATTCTCACGAGGACTTCATCCCAATTTGGCGTTAGTGCTTGGTCTAGTGGTATCACCATTTGGCGTTGGAGCGAATAGGTGGTGGTTGGGTTCGAATGGCCTTGAAAAAATCTCTTCTCAAAAGAGATGACTTTAACATATTTTGAATGACTTTAACATATTTTGAATCCCGCTCCAGAGATGTATACTCATAAGGATTTGAACTTTGGTAATACCAAAAAAATAAAAAACTTATTTGACATTTAATTGAATATAATTAAATGAACATCTTTGGATTCGTGCTTCCAGCTTTAATCAAATGAATATATTTGACTTACTTATATTTCCTAGTATGGAAAAAGACCATCCATCGTATTTGCTTGCAATCTTACATTTTGGGTAACCATTACAACCCTGACTAAACAATATTCCCCCGGTTTCAATTTAAATGTCGTTTTAGGTTTTCAATGGAAATGTTTGATAATGAAAATTTTAGTTTTATCCCTACTGTTTTAATGTCTTGACCAATGAAATTTTTATAAAATATATTATAAAGGGTAAAACAAAAAAAAAATATTTGTTTTCTTAATTTGTGTTAAAAAACTTTAAACGAAATATAATTTGAAAAAAGAGAGTATATAATTAAAGCTTATCTACTTAACTAATAGATAACCAATCCCAAGTTAGATTTTTAAAACACATTTATTTACAGAAAGACGTTCTACATAGCAATAAAAAATAACAACCGTGAGACAAGATATACAATTTTTCGTTTTTTGATTGTATAGTTACGGATATTATTAGACCAAGATGATAGATATATATATATATATATATATATATATATTTTTATTGTAGCGCCATTTCAAAGTAAATAAATGCCTTTTAAAATGCTTGAATTTGGTTATCATCACCCGTCGTTATTGATAGTCAATTGTGGAAAATGAAAAACTCAGGTTGATTGAACCCAAAACTAGGGAAAATTAGTGACTACGGTTTGCTTGACATCCTTTCAATAGACTTGCAGAAAAACCACACGATCGAGCTGCCTTTTGGTAATCAAGAAAAAAGAGTTTCATGCAAAATGTCGGAATTGTGGCTCCATGAACGAAAGTAGCAAAACATTTTATAATGATTTGTTTTTATAAAGAAAATGGGCTGGAAAGGATAGGTGTCACATTACACATGGAAATACGTAAAAGCCCAACAGAAAATAAAAGCCTATTAGTCATTGTTTTTATAACAAAGAATATCTCGTATCATATATATCTGAAGACGAAGACATAGGCATCGAACACTCTGATCAGTCCAGCAAACCTATATGATCGATCGATCAAGAAAGAAGCATAATTCTGAGCCAGTTTTTTTATTTTTTATTTGTCAATCAACTGTTTCGCCCGATCACTTCCCAATAATCTGACCAGTTTTGATTACCTCTTTAGAGTGTTTCTCCTCTAAATCCTTTGACTATTCCATCTTGATGTAACAATCGTCTCTTCAGACATTGCCTTTTGTAAAGCTTAGTTTTTTTTTCTTCTCACATTAGCCAAAACATATAAAAAACGTGCTACACATCTGAAGGATGTCTAGCACCTAGATGTAAATGATCAACTGTTTGGACGCCGTATTAATGAACATATTTTTTTACCGATCATACAAAAATTCATGGCAACAATAGGCTTTTTTTTTTTTGATACAGTAGGCTTTTGCGTCTATTCATGGCAACAACATGGCAAAAATTTACCTGAAGACGTATACAATGTAAACATGGTTCATTAGCTTTTGCGACTATTGAAAAGAAATAGCCCATTGATTTAAATGTTCTACTGCAAGCACATCATACTTTCATGAGCTGGCGATCTATTTCTCCACAAGATGTATTATATAGCACCAGATGCAGTCTAAACTAAGATCTCATATTATATCTCCCTGAAGGCAAAGTTCGAAACTATCTTCCCGGTTTGAAACTTCTAAACCTATATTTTACCAAAAAAAAAAAAAACTTCTAAACCTATATACACTTAAACGGTTTTCTCGGTTTACGACTAAACCCGATATCAAACCACCTAAACCGGTATCAACTCGAATTGAACCCCGACCCGACCAGTTAATGACCTGACCTAGCTTCTTTTTTTTATGACAATGTCTTCATCAAATCCTAATCGATTTCGTACGACAGATACTTCTCGAACGTCAAGTCCGACAACGGCGAAGATCCGGCGATGGACTCTTCAAACTCTGTCACCGGAGGAGATCCATCGATCGAGAGCGAATTAGCTCATATCAATGTCACCGGAGGACAACCTATCATCGATGAAATTAACAAGTAGACATCAATTTCAAAACCCAGAAACCGGCTGAGAATGAAATCGGGACAACTGAGTGAAGAGGCAGACATTGGCTGTGGTGAGTTTTCGTGGATCGGGTTTGTGGTTAATTAGTTGTAATTGGGTTGTAATCAGTTTAATTTCGGTTGAATATCATTTTTAGCTGGTTAACCTTTGTTTGATAAATAGTAAACCGACGAAAACCGAAGTCTATGAGGTTTTGAACTATGCGTTTTATTTCGGAGATATATAAGTTTCAAACTTTGTTTTCAACGAGATATAGCATGAGATCTTAGTTTGAGCTTCGTCTTCCGGTGTTATGGTCGGCCTTACTTTCATTATAGAAGACGGGACGTGAAATGTCCGTCCATGGGCTATTGAAATGAGTGTGGACGAATTCTTAGGTGGCAAGGTGAGACATGAGCCTCCTAAGGTTTCCTGATGCGCCTAGCCTATAAATCCTTATTTCTTTTCTGAAATGAGCAAAAACCTAACTATTGGGATTGGGGCCTATACTATAGGCTATTTGGGCGGATACCCGAACTCCTGAAATCCGGACGGTTTTGATCCGGCGGATCTGGATATCCTAAAAATTCTTGGATATCCGGATCCGTCCACCACTACTATACATGGATTACTTTTACCTTCTTTTAGTATTTATTTAATAAAGTAACTTACAATTTTAGCATTTTATGAAAACAATTTCTCGTAAATTACAATTATAAACATGAAAATAAATAATCATTTCTTTTTTTGTTTTATATTTAGGTTTGTAGTTTATAAAAAAAAGATTTTCTGAAAAACTGAATATGTTTCATATAACCAAAGAAGTGGTCTTTTCAAAAACAAAATTCACATGTAAATACAAACACAAATATTTGGCGTTTGAAATATTCGAGGTTTTAAAATCTAATCACTACATGTTATGTGACTAATACCAACTTGATCTTATAAAGAAATACGTATTGACTATCATATATGTATAGTAATTATTATGAAGATATGTGTAAGCGGTCTTTAATTAACATGCAGCTTCCCTCCACCTTCTATATTGATAATATATACTGATATACTTTTGTTATAATAGTGATAAGGTCCGCATTATGGCTGATGATTTAAATAAGACTGGTGATTAAATTGAAGGTTTGATTGATTAATATTGACCCAGTTTAATAAAACTCATTACAATTGACTTAAATCCAATTCTCTATAAAAAGCAACTCATGGGATATAGCCTGATCATCAATAGAACAACAAAAAGGTGAAACAAGATGATGGGTTTGGTGTTAGGAACCATTTTTGTCGGTTCAATTCCCATGATCATTTACAGACGACGTGCAAACGGTCACGAACCCACGCCGAAACATAAACGAGGTTAGTGCCACGAATGTTTCAGAATCCGTACAAGACAAGATATTGTTTATGGGTAATCGTGGTTTTATAATTCTTACTAGACAAGTTATTGCAATACTTTTTAATATTATTTTGATGTTATATGAAAATTACATATTTTATGCTTTATTTGTAATGTTCCGCATAACGATTATGACATAGTGTTAACGAAAGTTCATCTGGTCTTTGTGATACAAGGTGCAGGTGGAAGCAGCATCATCGCAGTATGTCTAATTCTACTTTTGTTCCTAACGCAAGCACTTGGAGGTACTCTACCGAAATAAAAGTCTCTTTATGATTTAGAAGAAACCGAAACAACTTTATAGAAAACAACAACCAGATTCATTTATAGCTTTGGTAGAAGTGTAGAATTTATTTGAAAAGAACGCTGTATGTAACTGAAAACATGTTACATGTCTATGGCCGAAATAGTCGACAATAAATTCAAACAAGAAAGCTATATTTCAGATAATTTTTTTATGTTACAGTTAAATTTATTTTATTATTTGTACATAAAAAAAACTTTTGTTTAACTTATAATATTTTCATATCTTGGATCATAATCTTGTAATGGTTTTTATATATAAGCAAATGTATGCAACACTGCTGAAGCTGGAGGAAAGTGCGAGATGAATGCAGGAGAAGACTTCGACCCCTTTAAAGAAGACCGTTATGACGACGATGATGATTGATGATTGATATGCAATCCCCTGAATTTTCTCATATTTAATTTCCAATAATGAACTGAAAAATATGTGTTTTCTTCTTTTATTTAAAATTTTTTTATTTCCGTTCCTAAATCCTTTTCTCTCCATTTTTATAAAAGTTGCGTTACTTTCTTATTAACTTTTTTTCCTGGAAATAACCTGTATATTTATACTACAAGAAATCTGTTAAAATACCACGGGTTGATTATTGATTACGGACAAATTTAATGTCGAACTGGTCACTGATAGCCAATACTAAAAACATCTACCGAGCCGTTATCATTTCTAATTCGTGGTGATATATATATATATATAGTACCCCACGTGGCAATATATTAGCGGCAAGTAACCATAACCACTAGTTTAGCCACTGCTTAAATAAATGCTAAAGGATCACAAATTTTGGCCACATGGCAAATTAGCCACTGACTAACTACGTACGTAATATTAGCTAATTAGCAACCATTTTAGCCACTACTATTTAGTGGCTAATTAGCATTTACGCCAAAACTACATATTTATCAGTGACTTTTTAGCAATGGTATGGCCACGCTAAAATCCGTGACCTTGATCTTATTAATTAGCTTTGTGATTGATATATTACAGTTTTAATGGTTTGTAACCATCATATTAGTATGTTTTTGTGTGTTTTCTTTGTGTTTTAGAGTCTTTACAGGTTGGAAAACGTCTAAATTCGCAAAGAGCAATGGATAAGGACAAAAGATCAAAACTGGACGTTTTCAAGTTGCAGGATTATGCAAAAGAGTCAGAAGTTTGTTATTCGTTTATTATCTTCCCCATGCCGGATTTTGATGATATTTGGACACAAGATAGCTCTTTGAGTTAGCTTTCATTTGGGACTGGTTTCATGTCATTATCATCGGTGGTTCAAAAGTTATTCTCGTTTTACTGAAGACGGGTCAATCTGGCCAGCAACTGAAGCAGATGGAGAAATAAGCTTCTGAAGAGAGGCGATCGATCCTAACCTGTAAAAAATATCCAGAGACCTCCGAAAAAACATAGATCGATCGATCCACCTAGGATCGATCGATCCTGAGCTACCGACCTATTTTAGATATTTGTTTTAGACGCGTTTTTAGAGATATTTAATGATAGTTTTTGATCTTTGGTCAAATATTCTCGTCCTGTAACTCATTCTCTCTCTACAAAGAGTGAGAAACTTGTAAAAACTCTCTCATTTATATCATCTTGTAAGCTTAGAAGAAGAACACATCTTGATTCATCATCCATAGAGAAGATTTCCTATCCCTTAAGCAATCTTTATCTTGATGTTTATGAATCTCTGTTTGTCTCTTCTTGCTTTCTCTGTAATTATGTCTGAGTAGTATCCTTGTTAGGTTGGGGGTTTTCAAAGGAATTCATATCATTGAACTAGACATAGATAGGGTATTGATATTTGATCTTCATCTATTGTTGCTTTGAATTAGATTAGATTGAATCTTGTCATCTTCACCTATGTTTATGTTTATTGCTTAGACTAAACTGATCATTTAGTCTCTGAATTGAGGTTTAATCTATCCACCAAAAGTGTATAGGTTGCTTGATAGAACATAGGTGAGCAATTTGTCCTTAGCCAACGAAAGTTGATGCTAAGGCAAACTTGTGAATAAATTGAACCTGCTTGTTAATGCTTGTCTTGAATCCTGAGTTCCAAACAAGAAGTTTTAGAATCTTAGGTTGCTAGATAAAGTGATTGATACCACGACAGTGGATTGGTTATACATTTATGTTTGAGTTCCAGATTGATATGTTTGGTAGAGTGTGGATGCACTGTCATCAAATACCAATGCGTTGTAGTACTTAAGGATCGAATCCACGGGCAATGGTTACACTATGATTCTATACGAATGAAATCAAGCTAAAGAAATATATTGTGATGTGGTTTGAATGTAAACAAGCATATGGTTAAAACGATTATAACTTATAACTAAGCGCATTCGGATTATCGCCGAATATGATGTGTCGAACTAGATAATTATTCAGGGAACAAATAGAATCAATCTAGAACTCAAACATAAATGTATAATCAATCCACTTTCGTGGCATCAATCACTTTGTCTAGCAATTTAGGGTTCTAAAACTTTCGTTGAAACAGAATTCTAAACAAGCTTTTACTAAGTTTGATTTGTTCACAAGTTTGCCTTAGCAGCTCGTTGCTAAGGACAACTCACCTTAGTTCTATCAAGTAACCTATAAGCTTTGGAGAATAGATTATACCTCAGTTCATAGACTAAATGATCAGTTTAGTCTAAGCATTAAACACAACCAAAGGTGAAGATAACAAGGATAAAACCCTATCTATATCTAGCTCAAACATCCATCAATTCCTTTGATTACCTTAAAACCCAACTAGAGAATTACTCAACCATAGATACAGAACAAACAAGAGGATACAAATATAGATTCATAACCATTAAACAAGATAACTTAAGAGTTAAGAAATCTTCTCTATAGATGATGAACAAGGAAGTGTTCTTGGTGTAAGCTTTCAAGATCATGAACTAGAGAGAGAATTACAAGTCATTTTTGTGTCCAAAACCAGAGAGAAGAGTGAAAACTCATCTCTCCTCAAATGTGACGAAAAAGTATGTTAAATATCTTACAAAACGCGTCTTAGAAACAAATATCTAAACAATCGAGGAAACGATCGATCGATCATACGATCGATCGCCTATTCTTTATCGGGCGTTCCATTCTTCTCGGTCGATCGAAGTAACTTACGGCGAAATGGCTGAGTGTAAAACAAAGTGGTGATCGACCGATCGTTGACACAATCGATCGATCGGTTGTATGTTGAACGGTCGGTTATCTTCTTCCTGGTCGATCGAAGTAACTTCGAGCGGACCATATACGATCGATCGATCAGGGACTTGATCGATCGATCAAGAGTTGCAAACCGTACGGATCTTGTTCTTTGCCTCCGTTTCAACCTCTTCGTGTTTTAAGACGTGATCCGACCTGTAAAGACTCTAAAACATAGAGAAAATGCACAAAAACCTACTAATACAAAGGATAAAAACTATTAAAACCGAAATATATCACAGATTGGCGACAACGATTGAAAATCTGTCTTTGATTTTAGGTTGATTCTATTCTCCAAAAGTTTAAAGGATTAACTGGATAGGACTTTAGATGAGCGGATTGTCCTTGACCAACGAAAGCTGATGTTAAGGCAATTCGTGAACGAATCAAACTTGAGCCCTTGAAAAGCTTATCGACAATTGTAACGACAGTTAGACTGTTAAGGTTATTGACAATCGTAATGATAGATTTTCAATAATCCCTTTGACAATCGTAACGACAGTTAGGTTGTTAGATAAAGATATTTGATGCCACTGACAGTGGATTGAATTTAAATTCGTGTTTGAAGTTTAAGATGGTTTTTAGTTATAAATCCCTAAATAATTGTCTAGTTCTCGATCCCTGAATCTTTGCGAATTCCCCTGATCTAGCATTTATCGTTTCTATTTACCGTTTTAATTTAGTTTACAATTGCATTTAAAAAACTCTTATATTTTTGTCTTAGCTTCTTAATCATTCTCTATAATTTATAGTGCAGCACTTGATACATGTGGATTCGATCCCTAAGTACTATAACGTGCTGAGATTATTTGAGTAGACCCAGCCCCGAAAAGCCGAACTTACCAGTGATTTGAATACAATATTAATAAAATTGAAAAAAAAATAATTTTAAAACAACTAACATTCAAAACATTAAAAATGCACTAGGTCGAAATGAAAAAACAAGTCATTACTGTAAGATAATTAGGAAAATACTAATAGTACTGCGGCTGCTCTACCTCATCGAAGCAGTTGGAGGTTCTCTGCTCACACGGCCTCGAACCTGTTATGTTGCGTCGCCAGACTCTTGACATTCTCGACAAGCTCCTTCACACGGCCGTCCATGAATATATCCTTCTTCTTTGTGAGCGTCTTGCACAAGCATTTGGGAGTCCGCAACATATGATCTCGTCCATCTATATCTAAAGGAAATTTTGAGAAAACATTTTTCCAAATTTTCAAAATTTATATATTTTTCAAATGAATTTACAAAAATGTTGTGTAATAAAGCCAAATATGTAAACGGTCATTGATTAACATGCGCGCAGGTTCCCTCCATCTTCTTTATCTGCTGTTAACTGTTCATTAAATAAGACCGATGACTACTTTGGGGGTTCATAATTTAATATTGACCCAGTTTAATTAAAACTCATTATCATTGACGTAAACCCAATTCTATATGAAAGGCAATTCATAGCATATAGCCCGATCATCAAGAGAACAAGCGATAAGGTTTGGTGTTAGGAACCATATATTATTATCTGATTTATTCCCATGTTCATTTACACACGACGTGCAAACGAATACCGAATCAAATCAGCTCCAACACAAGTATATATTCTTCGTCGTAGAACACAAGGGATCTAAAGCAAAGAGATTCAAGCTCGATAATTTAGGGTTTTTAAGAGGTAGAGAGGTAAAATTCAAGGGCTTACTGATGCTTGTTCCAAAAATTAGGGACTAGTACCTCGAAAATTCAAGTTCAAAAATTAGGGATTTGTAGCTCGACATGTCAATCTTGAAAATTAGGGATTCGTAGAATGATTAAGGATTGATTTTTTGGTTTGTGTGTATGTTTTCAAACTGAAGAAGCCCGATTATGAAGCTCAGCTTAACAGCTTTTTTTTTTTAAAGCTGGATGTGGTGTGAACGTGTGGTGAACCTCTAATTTTGAATCTCTGGCGTGGTTATGAATCTCCTCTTCCTTTGCAACTTCAATTTCGTACGTAGGAATCCTAGATTGTCGACCTTGAGACTCTTCCTTTGCAACTTCGATTTCGTCGGGTTTGTTTGAGCTTGGTCCGCTTAGCCTTATGACTGACTCTGCTAATGCGGTAGTTTTTATGGATTCCATACTCATTTGTACCATTTGCAGAAAATATTTTCACATTCTAAAACTTAAGCTATTAGTAGGCATATAACAGGAATAAGTATTATTCTTGAGTTTTTTTTTTGCAAACGCGATATGATTTTTATTGTTGATTAAAAAGGAAAGAAATTTTCAACAAAAAACAAAGAAATAAAATTGCAAACACTGAAGTCAAATACAAATGCTCATAGTTTATAATAGATAACACCGATAAGAATAATTTAAAAGTAGGATGAAAGCTTCACGTAGAAGAGAAGCCAAAGGTGCAACATTAGTGAGAGCCAGAGCCAAAGGTTTAATCAATTTGGAGGGCGAAAATACCCGTAGGCTGCGAAGAAAGCTTGGAAAATGGTAAGCAGAAGAAGCACCAAAGCAGCACAAGATGAATGTCCACGGACTTTTGAAATATGTGTACTTGACTCCTGCACACTGTACATGGTATCCTTGTGAAGTATACTTGTTGATTCCCTCGAAGACATCTTACAAGTAACTACTGGATATCCAAAACGAAATGTCTTTGCCTATGGTCTTGAAGAACAAAGATACTTGATCTCCCGTTCCAAAATAGTTCTCTATGATCCCCTTCTCGCTTAAGAACGTTGCATCTTCAGCAGTGTTTATGAGACAGCCCATGAAAGCAACATAGCTTGTCATTTCGGTTGAGCAATTTAAATTAAACTGCTCAAAGGCGACGCAGTTGATTAAAAGAGAGCTGAAAAAGTCATCAAATGTTAGTAGCGGTATTTCAAGTACACCGCTCTTGAGAGTTATGTCAAGCGGCGTCTCACTCTCCTTTGGCTTGAATTTTATTCCTCGGAGTCGAAGTTTTTTTGCTGAGACAACCAGCTTGAGAAAAGGACGAGGCCGTGGTCGTTGTTGTTTTGGTGGTGGTGGTGGTGGCGGCGGCGGTGGTGTTTCTGTTGGTTGTGGTGGTGGTGTTGATGTCTCCTCTTGAACTTTACTTTTGGAAGGACTTATTATATTGAAGAATGTAGAAACGGTAAATATATTGGTCTAGCTTTGTTTTTTTTTCTGAGATTTATTGGGTATGAAAGTTTGACGGATGAGATCTAGAAGATGCCTTGCATCAAGATCCTTTCTTTCCCTCCAAAACTTCTTTGGCCTTTTAATTGAATAACCAAAGAATCTAAAGATATAAGTGTTTAAGCTAGTAGTGGAAGGAAACAATTTTGATGTCCTAAATAGATCTTGAAGAAGGAATAGGGGGACCTGGTTTTCAAGGAGGAGGAGATCACTTCGAAGAGTTGGTAGAATCCACCGGAACATGAAAATCGGGTCATCAGGATAATTCTCACGCCAACTCTTGTTTGAAATTACCAGGAACAACGTGAGGATGAAACAACCGTCAAGAACCATCATATCGCGCAATTCAGATCCTCAGAGTAGGAATCTCTGATCCTCTCTTCTAGCCCCTGGACCACTTCGCGCAACTGCGTCGTCAAATACACTTCTTTTTTTTCTGTCTTGGACAAAAAGAGTTTAAGATATCGTTGTTTGTGCTCCTGGATCATCTGAAAATGATTTTTACCATCTTTACCTCCTTCACTATCTTGAACATCTTTACCATCCAAATGGTGGTATGGGCCTATCGACAAAATCTTCGGTTTGTAAGCTGTTTCATTGGCCTCAACGAGAGTGTGAGGGACTCTGAAGATGCAACAAGATTGATCACCCGCTGATTCCTTAAGACGTTTCGCGAGGTTCTCCATTTCTATGATGCAACTAGAGGTATATTCTTCTGCCCCTGAGATTGTCCTGCTACCTCCAGTGAGTTGGTTGGGAGGATTCATGGCTCTCTACTTCTTCTTCTTTCTTTGTTCTGTTTTTTTTTTTTTTTGATGTGATGGCTCTCTAGTTTTTGTTTTGTTTTCCTTTAGTTGACAAGAAAATATCAAACGGTTTAGTTGAAAATTTAAAGAAAAATAAAATGATTATTGTAAGACCATGAAATAAAGACTTCAATAATTTATGAACAAGACAGCATGCAAGTCATATTAAAATAGAGGATTAACAAGGTCAAACATTTCTTATCATGAAAAAAATCACGTTATGATCTAAATGATTTATCCACCTATTTTACATTATAAATTCGGTTAGTGTTATTTTTGAAAGTCTAGCCTCCACCAATACAAAACCCAGGAATTCCATTTAATTCATGATGACAAACCCCGTAACACAACCTATTTAAGCGAAATATGCACCGAATTAACAATTATGCATGTCTTGTGATATGTACTCTATTAACTTCGAAGGTTATATTCCTGGATTTCTCATGAGTTGAAATGGCAGCTTACATTGAAAGTTCTTCAATTTTTTTTTTTGCAATTTTCACTAATTAAACAATTTCAATTAATTTTTCTGATAGTAAAATGTGAAAGACAAGTGGTATATGTTTTTATATATAGCAAGAAATACGTATAGAAGTCGGAAAAAAAAAATAGATAACGACATGAAAATGGGATTATTTTACGTAGAAAATCGACGTCATCAATAGTGACGCCATTATCTCAAATGTAAGAGGTGACACTCTGGTTTCCTTCTAAACCTTTTGGGGGAAAAAACTTAAAGCATTGAAGTTCATCATAGTCATGAGCATATCGTGTTCATGTGTTATTTATACATGGATCTTGACATTTTATCAAGCGCAATCCGTACTATATTTTAAATAGTAAATTATATAATTTTCGTTTTATGATAAATATTGTTATTAAAAAAATTGTTTTTGTTAACAAAAAATATCATTCTATATTTATGATGCATATTTTAAAGCATAATTATCTATTTTATTTGTCTTGAATAGAAAACCAAATATTTTTTCCACCTGGTTTGTCTACTCGAGAAACCAGCGGGTGGCTAATTAGTTCTGGAGAACTTAGCTTACTTACAATAATTTTGATTAGTTGGTTTTTAAAGATTGTTGATTTGTCCCCATCTTGCTTGTCTCCATTTGGAGGTTTTTTGAAGGTTCTCAATTTGTATGATACAACTAGCTAGAACTCTAGAAGAATTCATGGCTAACTAGTTCTGTAGACAAAAATATGTCAAATGGTTTAGTTGAACATTTGAAACGAAAATAAAGGAATTATTGTAAGACCATGAACTACAGAATAAAAAAATTATTGACCAGACAAACATGCAAGTCATTTTAAAAATATAGGTTCAGGAAGGTGTCATCAAAAAGCCACGTTATGATCCAAACGAATTATCCACCTATTTAACAATTATAAATTGGCTTAGTGTTATATTAAATTCAGAATTCCAAACCAGCTCCAGGAAGATCACATCTTCAGACCTGGTTTCACACCTCAAATCCTCTGTTCGTGCATCTTAAAGTTAACAACTACTAAATTTCTTACATAATTGGTATTTTTTTGGTCCGGTTAAATTGAGTATTATATCAATGTATAGCTAGTAAAGGCTCCTCTATGCAGTTTCAATTTTTCGTTAAAAGGCATTTAAATTTGAGACATTAGATCTTATTTATGACCATAAATATGTTTCTAATCAGCAAAATAACCATCTTTTTCACAAAACTAGGTCAAAATGACCATTTCTGTAAACAGTTTAACAAAAATGCCATTTGATCTTCTTCAATCTCCCGGTGCTCTCTCTCTCTCTCTCTCTTGTGCTTTTCGAACTATTTGTTTTCCCTCTCGGATTTTTTTCATCTCTCTGCGTAATAACACATATTTACCTTTAGGATAAATTTTATATGTTTATTATTTAAAATTTAAAATATGACACCAAAAATATGAACTTTTTCTTACGAATATGAACATCATTTATCTTTTCGTACTCCTAGAAAACATATACTTGAATTAACAGTTGGATGCACTTAAAATCAAATGACCAAAAATGACATATCTTTATGGTATGATTTAAAAACAAAATTGAATCAAGAAGGGCATTACTGTTTTCGGAAATTTTACCGGTTTTCAAAAATTTTACGGTTTTCGGAAATTTTAAGGATTTTCGGAAATTTTACGGTTTTCGGAAAATTTTACGGTTTTTGTAAATTTTACGGGTTTCGGAAATTTTACGGGTTTCAGAAATTTTACGGTTTTCCAAAAATTTTACTGTTTTCAGAAAATTTTATTGTTTTCTAGAAATTTTACGGTTTTCCGGAAATTTTACTGTTTTCCAGAAATTTTACGGGTTTTCAGAAATTTTACGTGTTTCCGGAAATTTACGTGTTTCCAGAAATTTCCCGTGTTTCCGGAAATTTTACGGATTTCTGGAAATTTTACGATCAAAATTTTCTGGTTTCCAGAAATTTTACGGTTTTTTAGAAATTTAACGGGTTTCCAAAAATTTACGGTTTTTTAAAAATTTTACTGTTTTCTGAAATTTTACTGTTTTCCGGAAATTTTACGGTTTCCCGGAAATTTTACATTTTTCAAAAATTTTACGGTTTTCCGAAAATTTTACTGTTTTCCGGAAATTTTACGATTTTTTTAGATGTACTTTAGACTTCTTGTGAAGGAGAAAAAAATCAGGGGTATTTTAGGTGTATCTAGACACCTCTTTCAAAGGTATCTGAAATTTCTAGATTTTTTAGATACACTTTGTAAATCATCCCAGATAAGCATAATTTGAACTAAGAAACGAGCATGTCTTGTATACGCATCCCAGTGCGGTATCTAGATCTGTAACGAAGATGCCCTAAATAGTAAATATTAGGATAATTACCATATATTCCTATGGATATATTCTGTTTTATTAGATATGTACTATTTTCATTATTCTATCCTATTAGATATGTACACATCTATTCTCCTCCTAGAGATTATGTTAGATTGTTAGTTTCATTCTTGTATAAATACACATCTATGTTAATGAGAATAACAAGACGATTTAACCTATTCATAGTTTATCATGGTATCAGAACAAGGTTCAATCCACCTTTGATTCATAAACTCTGTCGTCTTCTCCGTTTTATTTCTCTTCTTTATTTGACCTTAATTAAGTCCTTCTTTTTGAGACTTGTTTTCTTTCTTAATCTTGTTCCTTGTTTCGCTCTTTCCGGTGAGCCATGTCTATCACGACACAAACTACCGAACCAAAACACCGAACAATCTCACCCTACGATCTCTCTTCAAGTGACAATCCGGGTGCTGTGATATCTTCTCCGTTGTTGAACGGATCTAATTATGATGAATGGGCCATCAATCTTCGAATGGCTCTTAGTTCGCGTAAGAAGTTTAAATTCATTGATGGGACCATACCACAACCTAGCGATGATGATTCACAACTAGCGGATTGGATTGCTAACAATCATCTATTGGTCGGATGGATCAAACAAACCATCGAACCCAAGATACAGTCCTCTATCTCAACTCGAGAAATCGCAAAAGATTTATGGGATATTATAAAAAAACGTTTTTCTATCAAGAGCGGTGCTCGTCTCCAACAGCTTCGCAATTCTCTCGCAACATGTAAGCAGAACGGGTCCACAGTTGATGATTATTTCGGCCGATTAACGATAATTTGGGATGGTATCGCGGAATGCACGACTACAAAACGCTGCACATGTGGCAAATGTTCTTGCAATCTTAATGCTGCTCATGAGCAAGAATGAGAAACACTACGTGTCCATGACTTTCTCTCCGGTCTAGACGATGCGGTTCATGGAGTGATTCGTTCACAAATATGCGCTATCTCACCTCTTCCGGATTTGGATAGCATATACCAAACAATCATCCAGAATGAGACCATCCGCTCTAGTGTAATTCAAGAAACTCCGGTCGTGAGCTTCACATCTCAAATAAAACCATCAGTTCCTATTTCTACACGTTCGTTTAATCGTGATCCCTCAAGACAATGCATGGCGTGTGGACGGATGGGTCATGAAGCAAGTTCATGCTTCAAGGTCTTTGGTATTCCCGAATGGTATGGCACTTCTGGTAGCAGTCGTGGTTCTTCTACTCGAGGTCGAGGTCGTGGCCGTGCGGTAGTAGCACAACCATCGTGAGTGCAAACTCCGCTTCTCAGTCATCACCTATTCTGCTAACTGATAAAGATCGATAAGGTTTGAGCAATGTCACTAACGAGCAATGGGAGATAATACAGCGAATGGTCAAAAGTGTCACTAAAACGGGTACTCTAAGTGGTAAGGCAAATATGTGGATCATTGACACAGGAGCAACGCGCATCATATGACGTCACAGATATGATATGATGTTCGTTCCATTGTTCCAGTTCCGGTCAAATTACCAACCGGATCCAATGCTCTTGCTTATAAGCAAGGAACGATACATCTCACTTCTGATTTGGCCTTACTAAACGTGTTTTTTGTTGATGGCTTTGACACAAATCTTGTTTCATTGGGACAACTTCTTTCCGATAACTTTCTTGTGGCACAAGTCACTGACCGTCTCTTGATTTTACAGGACCGAACCTCGAAGATGCTGATTGGAATTGGTGAATGAGAGGGAGAGGGACTGTACCGATATTGCAGTGTTAAGGAGCTGAGTTCATCACAAACAAATATATCTACTATTCCGTTGTTATGGCATCACCGTTTGGGTCATCCATCTTCTCGAGTTGTTGGACTCATTCCGAGTGTTTCTAGTATTAGTAGCAACAATGATATTTTGCTTAAAGATTGTGATGTTTGCCTTCGGGCTAAACAAACACGACAATCTTTTTCAGACAGTTTCAGTAATGCTAATGAAGTATTTGATCTTATTCATTGTGATATATGGGGTCCTTATCGCACAACAGCATTCTGTGGATCTCGTTATTTTCTAACCATGGTTGATGATCATTCTCGAGCAGTTTGGTATATCTCTCGTCAGAATTCGATATGTTTCCTTGTAGTGTAAGCAAGATTATAAACGATCAATCAATAAGGAAAAGTGTTGGATCAAACATAGAGTAAAAGGAGTAAACATGACTAAAATAGAGAGATTAAGGAGCGGAGATCAGGAAATCTTTCACTCTATTGCATCAAACGAAAGATTCTTCATCGAAGTGCGTAATTAGAAAGTAGTTTTGATCCCAAAAAAAAACTTAGGGTAAAATTTAAGATTTTTTTAAGATTATAAATTACTTAAATAGTACATTTGGGCAAATTGGATCCACTGGGTACGGTTGGCTATGGAACCTTGTGAGATAGAAATGATACACTTTGCAAAACTATTATTCATGAGACCACGACATGGGCTTGAAAAATGAATCTAGTAACAATGGTTACTTTTTTTGGATGAAAAATGGTTACTTTTTTTGGATGAAAAATGGTTACTTTTTTTTTGATGAAAAATGGTTACTTTTTTTTTGATGAAAAATGGTTACTTTTTTTTTGTTTTCTTCAATTTTATTTTCTAATTTTTATTAATTATGTTATATTAAAATTTTATTATTTGTTTAATACTACTAAAATTGATAGAATGAACATATTATTTTAAAATTTGATTTTATAATAATATAAAAGACAATTATATTGTATTACAAAATAAAATGTGTGTGATTATACACCAGTTTTAGAAAAAAAGTACTAATTAAAAATTCAAAAAATGTGCGAATTATCAAATCAGAATCTACTTATTAATTCGTATCAATTAAACTTTAACTTATGTTTATTATATACGCATAATAAAGTAATGGTTTATGATAAGGGTTAAGAATCCGACAAACAAAAATAACGACATGTGCTCCATCTCGGAATTTAGGTAATCAAAGATTAGATAGAAAGGAAAAATAGTAGTTGACTTTTACTTTCATCTGGCATAATTTATAGAAACGATTTGTATTTATATACTTTCAACTTGATCTAGTTCGTCTAGACCACTACTATTATTTCGTAGACAATATCAATTTTACTTTTCTTATAATAAGATGTAAAAGACAAGTGTTAATATAATGATATATAGCAATTATAATTATATTAACCACGGCGGGGTCCTGTTCAACGTCGGAGGTTTTCTGTTCCGGTGTTGGTTTGAGCGGCAGCGGTTTTCAGATCTGCTGTCTAGGGTTCGTTGTGTTGGAATGTGCATCACATTGATTAAGGGAGTTCGGTGAGAGACAAAGGCATGAATCACTTAACGAGTCACAAGACCATGAGACATTAAATTGTGAAATGGTTAAGTGATGAGTAAGGTGATCAAGGCTCATAAGGATATATGCATGTGCTAAGCATAGTACATGAGGAGGAGAAGTGAACCACAAGGAAGTGTGGTGAATGAGGAGACCGAATGGAGCAATCTTGTACATCAAGGAAAGGTGAAACGTGATGGTCAAGGATGAGCTACTAATCATGTTACAAGGCAAAGGAATCATTAAATTGAGGAGTGACCAAGTAACTAAGAAGCGCATGCCATGATCAGATCAAATGATGCAAAAGGGGCAAGTAACTAAGTGAGACAACGAGACATTACAATGTGGAGTTGTGCTGAGACTAAGTTAGCATTCGGTCCGGTTATACTAAAGGAGAAGGGGCACGAGCTTTAAGGCTTAGTTAGCATCTAATTGAGCTAGCTAAGGTTGTGAGAGAAGCCCAAGGTGTTAGCTAAGTGGCTGGATTCAAATTAAGCCTAAAAGGGCCCAAATGGAGAATTAAGTGTTTTATACTTTTATGAGATATAAAATACTCAAGAAGCTCAAAATCGCCCAAATTCAATAATAGAGCCGTTGGGAGCATTTGGAAGCATGTGGTAGAGTTTGGGCGAGTTTACACAAAGAATGGTCAAGGAAGCACCCTATGAACCACTGGTTAATAAATCTGGGCACACAAGGAACAAGGGAAAGGGACAGCTCCAAGAAATGGTCTACACCACCTTAGCTTTAGTTTGAATTTATATCAGATATTTTTGTGTAGATTTAATTATTATATGCTCAAGATTATTGTGTATAAGCGGTTATATAGATTAGGTTTAAGTTAGCTTTCTCTATAAATATAAGGTGTAAAATCACTTGTAAATGCTAACACTTGAATGAAATAATGTAGACATTCAAAGAAAACTCTCAGAAAGATGTTTATATTCCATAAACCCTAATATCCATGTAAGCCTCTGATGAATAACACATAAGCGGAAGCGTACCTGATGAATCCATAGTGGAAGAACGGTTTTGGGAATGAATCTTCCAAAGCAAACCCTGATTGGCTTTAGGTCTCTGTTGATGGGATGCAGAGAGTTTTTTGTATTTCTCGTTAGGGTTGTGATATATTTCGGTTTTAATAGTTTTTATCCTTTGTATTAGTAGGTTTTTGTGTATTTTCTCTACGATTTAGAGTCTTTACAGATCGGAGCACGTCTTAAAACACGAAGAGGTTGAAACGGAGGCAAAGAACAAGATCCGTTTTCGCCGTAAGTTGCCGATCGACGAAGAAGATAACGACGTTCAGATACGATCGATCGATGTGTCATGATCGTATCTTTGTTTACTGGTTTCGCGTAAGTTGCCGATCGACCGGAAGAAGATAACCGTTGACTCTGACAGTCGATCGATCGTGTGTGATCGGTCGATCACCACTTTGTTTACACTCAGCCATTTAGCGTAAGTTACGATCGGCCGAGAAGAATGGAGCAGATAAAGAATAGGCGATCGATCGATCGGACGCGATCGATCGATGTACGACTTTTAGATATTTGTTTCTAAGGCGCGTTTTGTAAGATATTTAACATACTTTTTGTCACATTTGAGGAGAGAGTTTTCACTCTTCTCTCTGGTTTTGACACAAAAGGACTTGTAATTCTCTCTACAGTTCATGATCTTGAAAGCTTACACCAGAACACTTCCTTGTTCATCATCTATAGAAGATTTCTTAACTCTTAAATTATCTTGTTTAATGATTATGAATCATATTTGTATCCTCTTGTTTGTATCTATGGTTGAGTAATTCTCTAGTTGGGTTTTAAGGTAATCAAAGGAATTGATGGATGTTTGAGCTAGATATAGATAGGGTTTTATCCTTGTTATCTTCACCTTTGGTTGTGTTTAATGCTTAGACTAAACTGATCATTTAGTCTATGATGAGAGTATAATCTATTCTCCAAAGCTTATAGGTTGCTTGATAGAACTAAGGTGAGCAATTTGTCCTTAGCCAGAGCTGATGCTAAGGCAAACTTGTGAACAAATCAAACTTGTTAGTAAAGCTTGTTTAGAATTCTAGGTTTCAAGCGAAAGTTTTAGAACCTAAATTGCTAGACAAAGTGATTGATGCCACGAAAGTGGATTGATTATACATTTATGTTTGAGTTCTAGATTGATTCTATTTGTTCCCTGAATAATTATCTAGTTCGACACATCATATTCCGGCGATAATCCTTAATGCCCAGCGTTTTTAGTTATAAGTTATAATCGTTTTAACCATATGCTTGTTTACATTCAAACCACATCACMATATATTTCTTTAGCTTGATTTCATTCGTATAGAATATAGTGTAACCATTTCGTGGATTCGATCCTTAAGTACTACGTACTAGGTATTTGTATAGACGAGTGCATCCACTCTTATCAAATTGGCGCCGTTGCGGACAATTGCGTTTACTGAATCGACTGAATTCAGTCAAGGGTTATTTTTAGTTTACTGATTTTACTTGCTTGTTTGTTTCAGGTGTATGCCTAGAAGGAGTGAAAACTCTGAACAACTCTTGCACCTGACTAACGAAGAACTAGGCAGGCGTCTGAAATAACGAGCAAGCGAAATCGAGACTAGCCAACATGGGTGATAATCTTGATAATCAAGCTAGCGATCTGATGCGTCACAGCTACACAACTTCAGGAAATACAACGTCACTGCAGCAGATGCAACAACAGCAAGCACCGGAAGGGCGTATTGGGGCGTTGACACACCCTTCTACCAAACCGTGCTGCTATATGTCCGGAGATTCAGGAGCAGGACTATGAGATAAAGTCTCAGCTGATAGCTTTGGTGAAAACATCAGTTCCATGGGTTAAGTGCTGAAAACCCAATGGATCACATCGAAAATTCGAAGAAATTTGCAATACCGAATCGAATGGTGTGCTGACATCTAAAGTGCAAGCTTTTTGCATTCTCCCTAGCAGGAAAGGGAATAAGTTGGCTTAAGGCACTACCAACTGGATCATTGAGGACTTGGAATGAGTGTAGAGCTGCTTTCATAGACCATTTCTACACCAAGTCAAAGACTGCCTCTTTGAAGAACAAGATCACAACATTCGAACAACATCCGTGGAGTCGTGTGAAAGCTTGGGAGCGTTCGGAATATCGTGAGAATGCCCCTCATGGATTTTCGATGAGCAAATCCTCAGCATCTTCTATGATGGAGTAAATTGGGACTACAAGAATGCTCTAAATGCTGCTAGTAATGGAGATTTCATGACTAAAACTAAGACTGGAGCATACAAGCTGATTGAGAACTTGGCTGCAAGTTCCAACACGAGGAGTATAGAGTATGACCGTTCCACCAAGGCTGGTAGCGTGGATTCTCTAAAAATCGATGAACTAAATGCCAAAGTCAGCCTGTTGATGAAGGCAAATCAAAGAGGAGTCCAGCTGTGTGAAGATGTGCACTCCATTGTCAAGGTATCAGAAGAAACAGAGGAACTTGGAAGTGAACTATGTTAGTGGGCGGGGTTTGTACAAAGCGAGGTTTCAACCAAGGCTTCACCAAGGTTATAGAAACCACCCTAACCTATCCTACAGGAACACGAGCGTAGAGAATCCTCAGGATCAAATCTACCCACGAAAGCTGAGGGACAACAGTTTCAAAAGAAACCGTTGACAGCGCTGGTCCTTCTCAAGGGTTTGAGGAGGACCAAGGCGTAAATCTGGTTTTCAAAAAATTATCCACAAGGTCAAGGCTATCAGGCCAGACCATTCGGACGAACCAATTCAGTGGTTTCAACCAAGCAAACCATTCACAATTACGCGCAAGAGTTCACAAGTGATGGTGAACTAAAACTCTAATGCAACAACTCCTCCTTCAGCAGCAAAATCTTCAAGATCAATGTCAAGGTAGACAACATGTACAATGATCTCAACAACAAATGAGTCTGCTCACTCATATGAAGCTACTCGACAACCAAGTTGCTCAACCGCGAGGCGTTCAAAGACAGCAAGGAGTTCTTCGGCTAAAGGGGAGCAGAATCCTAAGAAGGAGTTTGTTAATGTTATTACATTAAGGAGTGGTAAGGAGCTAGATCTGTTACAGTGATAAGAACGCGAGGTTGTCATTGACTTAGAAGAAAAGGGCGATTCAGAGAGAATGAGAAAACTGAAAATCTCACTGAAGATCTAGTGCACCACCACCCACGTGTATATACTCTAGAGTACCTTACCACTCGTCTAAGAGTCTCGAGGGTTTAGAAGCCAAGTGTAAGGAGATGCTGGATGATCTTCAAGTGAAACTTCCTCTTGTTGATGCAATTCAGATGATGCCTTCTCTCAAGAAATACATGAAGAGCTTAGTAACAAGTAAGGTATCAAGTGAAGAGGATTTCGTGAAGATTACGAAACAATGTAGCCGTTCTGAGCAAGACACTCGAAGCTTGGAGACCACGGGCGTTTTGTTTTATCGTAGTTGAAGCCATGAACTTTCCATGCTCCTTGTGTGATCTGGGTTCTAGTGTGAATCGATGCCATATTCGTGGCTAAGCGTTTGGGACTAACGAACTTCAAACCAACCAAGATCTCTTTGGTGTTTGCTGATCGTTCGGTGAAGTTATAGGAGTTTTAGAAGATCTTCAAGTAAAAATTGGCAATGTAGTAGTTCCTGCGGATTTTGTGGTTCTCGCACTAGAAGAAGAACCAAAGGATCCTCTCATTTTGGGTAGGCCTTTCTTATGCACTGCGGAGCTATGATAGATGTTCGTCATGGGCGAATTGATCTCCATCTTGGAGACATTGTCATGAAGTTTGAGATGGATCGCTACTTAAAAACCCATGCTTGATGGGCAACGTTTTTGGTTGATGACTCATGGAGATATCCGATGAAGTAGTGAAGAGATTCTCATCGATGATCCTTTAGAGATTGCTTTAATAAAGACTCGAGTGAGTATAGCTTTCTTAGTGAAGATGGGATATGCTAAGATGCTGGATTCAAACAAAGCAATTTCGAATATGGTGGCTACTTGAGTTTTGATGAGAGCAGAATCTCCATCAATAACACCTCCAACGCCCCTACTAACCCATGGAGCGTGAAAGCTCCGAAGGTAGAGTTGAAAACACTCCCAACTGGGAGGTATGCATTTCTTGGTCCCAAATCAACATCCTGTGATCATAAATGCTGCACTTAATAATGCTGAAATTGCTTTGCTTACTGTGAACTAAGAAAATATCGTAAAGCTTTAGGATATTCTCTTGATGATATTCAGGAATCTCTCTCGATCTTTGCATGCACGGATACATCTAGAAGAAGAATCTATGACTTATAGAACATCGAGGAGGTTAAACCCGAATCTAAGAGATGTTGTAAAGAAAGAGATAATGAAACTTCTAGATGCTGGGATCATATATGCAATATCTGATAGTGCTTGGGTAAGTCCAGTGCATGTAGTCCCTAAAAAGGGTGGTGTAACAGTTGTGCAAAATGATAGAAATGAGTTGATTCATAGAACTACAGCCGAATGTGCATGACTACAGGAAGTTAAATGCTGCCACTGATCATTTTCCATTACCATTTATTGATCAAATGCTTGAGAGGCTTGCTAACCATCCATACTACTGTTTTCTAGATGGATATTCTGGTTTCTTTCAGATTCCCATTCACCCCGACGATCAGGAGAAGACTACATTCACTTGTCCTTATGGCACATTTGCATACCGCAGAATGCCATTCGGATTGTGCAATGCTCCAGCAACCTTTCAGCGTTGCATGATGTCCATCTTCACTGATTTAATTGAAGATGTAATGGAAGTTTTTATGGATGATTTTTCTGGCTCATATTTTCTCTGTTTGTCTTTAATTTGTGCAAGGTACTTAAGCGATGCGAAGAGCATCTCGTTCGAATTGGGAGAAATGTCACTTCATGGTAAGAGATGGGATCGTTTTGGGCCACAAGATTTCGAACAAGGAATCGAAGTAGACGAGCAAAGATAGAAGTGATAGACCTGACCACGATTCCGTCGAGAGGTATTAGAAGTTTTCTAGGTCATGCCGGTTTCTAGGAGATTCATTCAGGGCTTCTCAAAGATTGCTAGGCCATTGACCTATTTGCAAGGAGATGAAATTTGAGTTCGATAATGCTTGTCTTGAAGCTTTCCATACAATAAAAAGCATTATTAGCACACGATTGTCACTGATTGGGAGCTACTTTTGAGGTGATGACTGAAGTGACTACGCGTGGGAGCTGTTTTGGGTCAGAAAAAAGAACAAAAAGCTTCATGTTATTTACTACGCCAGCAGAACTCTCGATGAAGCTGCGAAATTAACCGAGAAAGATGTTAGTTTTGCTTTCGAGAGTTTAAGTCATATCTTGTTGGGTCTAAAGTAATTGTGCATACAGATCATACTGCCTTGAGGTATCTTCTCCAAAGAAAGATGCCAAACCAAGACTCTACGATGGATACTCTTGCTGCAGAGTATGATCTTGAATTAGGGATTGAGAATGGTGTTGCGATCATTTGTCTAGGCTGCAAATTGAAGAAGAAATTCCTTTAGATGACAGGTGCCTGAAGAAACCGTTTATGCAATCAGCATTGGTAGTGCATGACAACAACACACCTCCTCAAACTACCAAACCTCTGAGATGCCTTGGTTCGGTGAGATCGCAAATTTCCTTGCTGGGAGAAAGAACGACAACTTTGTTGGATGAGAAAGAAAAATTTCGAGGGACATCGACACTACGTATGGGATGATCCATACCTGTACAAACAATGCTCGAGATAGAATATTCGGCGTTGCGTAACGAGGAGGAAATTCAGGTATTCTTTTCACGTAGTTCTAATTATGCGGGGCATTTTGCTACTTTCAAGACAGTGTCGAAGGTGCTACAAGCAGGATTCTGGTGGCCTACAATGTTAAGATGCTAATGCTTTGTTTCAAAGTGTACATGCCAAAGAGAAATATTAGCAGTTTAAATGAGATGTCGCAGTAATTTCATCCTAAGTCATGTTTCGATGGGGGATAGATTTCATGGGCCCTTTCCTTCATCATATGGGAACCAAGACATCCTCAGAAGAAGGACTATGTTTCTGTGGGAGGCAATGGCTTCCCCAACAAACCATACTAAGGTCATTCTCAAGATGTTTAAATCTGGATTTTCCCTAGGTTGTACCAAGGCGATCCATGGCATGATCTCATTTCATCAACAAGGTGTTTGAGGGTTCTGTGAGAAAAACATGAGTCAAACAATGCCACTCCCTTATCACCCTCAGACTACAAGTAGAAATCTCAACAGTAGAAATAAAGAGCATTCTACAAAAGACGGAAAGACAACAAAGAAGGATTCGATGAAACTGATGATGCTCGGCATGTATACAAGATACATTAGGTACAACCTATTTTCATCTTGTCTATGGCAAGGTCACCTCCCAGTGAATAGAATACAAAGAGCAAGAAGATGTCAACTCGACATCAAACCCGCCACGATTTTGTCAGCAAATAATGAGTTGACGAGATTCGCTATACGTATATTCCTGAGGATTTATGAGAAAACCAAAGCATATCATGACAAGAGAACTTAAACCGAGAATTTCGTCAAATGATCGTATTACTTTTTCAACTCGCCTGAAACTTCTTTCCAGAAAGCCGAGATCGCTTGGTTCGTCCATTCACCGTCAAGCCTGCAGACCATATGGAGCCTAGAAGTTATCGACCATGAAGGAGTAAGAATTTGCGGGTTAATGGCCAACGCCTTAAACCGTATTCGCTGAGACGAAATCACCGGGCAGACACCATTCCTCTCTGATCTTTCCGCCTTAAAACAACAACCACGCTGCTATCGACGTTAAACAAGCCATGGGAGGCAACCATTTAAGTGTATATATCGAAGTTTTATTCTCTTAGTTTTCTAATATTTCAAGTTTTCATTTACAAAAATCGCAGGTGATCGAACGCTTATATGACCCATCAATCGGTGCAAAAGGAAAACAGAGCATCCAAAAGCGGAAAAGATCTCGATCGATGACGATCGACGATCGATCGATCGATCAAAGATACGATCGACCGATCGTAATTACAGACCAAACTCTCGAGACAGACGATCGATTGATCGACGCTACGATCGATCGATCGTAGCAGGTAACGCGCTTATAAAGCACCACTGATCGACCGATGAGCACATCATCTTCTCCAAATCTAAGTTTCACTCTCTAAACCCTAACTTTTCAATTCTTCACCGATTCGAGTGATTCAAAAGCCTATTCCACTCGGATTTGTATCCTCTCTCTGATTATATAACCGGTTCTCGATCTGCGTTGTATGAGTCCCAATCTCCATTTTTTCGATTCGGTGTCTGCTGAGAAAATTTCGATTTTGCCTGATTCATGTTGGATTGTTTATCTATTCCTTGTTGTTATCGACTAATTTCGACCTACCCATGCCTTAAACTCTCAATTGGATGATTCTCGATTTGAGAATTTTTGAAAAATCTCCAAAATCGGATTTGATTCGATGAATTAGATATTTCAGATTCCTCGATCGCTATTAATTTCGAACTACCCATCGCATAAACGCTGATTTTGGATGAATTTTCGCTTAGCAATTTGGGGTGAAATCACGCTCGTGTTGTGATCGATCGACGTTATCCCCGATCGATCGATCACTTTATATTCATGTTCGATCGTTTAAACAAAGGATCGATCGATCATCTGACGTGATCGATCAAGTATATTTACCCACGCCCGATCGTTTAAATTCTTTTTATCCCGTAGGTTGGCAGAGCAAGGGAAGTCGTAAGGAAGAATCCACCCGTGGTAAAGACTAAAAGCACAAGTGGTATACTGCCTTTGAACGATACCGAGGACACCCCTATGGATAACAGAAGCGCTGGCCTGTAACACGGCCAGGTCAGTGGGATAGAGTACATAAGATTCGCGATGACGATATCTGACTCAAAGATTCGGTTACAAAAATCGTCCGTGGTTACGCATGGGATATGAACAAAGATCTTCTACAACGGTCTACTACGCATCGAGATGGCTCTACCAAGTTCGCCCATGCTCCTACCTCGTAAGCATCGGATCGACGATGTGCTAATATGCTAACCAAAGATGTATAAGCCACTTCGCTACCCATACTTACCCGCTTTATCCTGAGTCGTCAGCAATTCATACTCACGAGCAGATTTCAGTGATCCGAGAGTCCCGTAGCAGCGGGACACTTACAATCATGTCCAGATTGACGAGCTCGATCGAGATATCCGCAGATATACGGTTTGAGATTTATCCCACAGGTGTGGTTTGCTCCTGGGAGGACTCAAGGAGTCAAACCTTTGGTCTTGATAGGATGTGCATTCACGAGAGTTTAAGATATCTCTTATCAGAACCCCGTGATTCAGAAGGGCCAAGATCCCGGCCATACCTCAAGCGGAGGAGAGCGGTCATAGATATGACGACTGACATGCTCACTACGGCCCTCGCATTTGTCGCGACATTTATACATGGCCTCCTCCAGCCATCTCGAGCCAACCTTGCGCCGATCTTCGCCTCTATTCGTTCGCAGGAAATTCTTCTAAGCAACATCGCATGTAAGATAGACTACGGTAGCCTCGACTCCAATCTTCACGCACCGGATCAACTCGACGCACTCAGCGATGATAAAGTAGACTATATTGACGGGCTCACCAAGAAGTTATCTTCTTCCGAGCCGTTTTACAGTTCACGGATCGCGAGCGGCCAACGCCATCAGAGCCGCCTAATCCCGCCATCACTTCTCCGACATCGAGAACACGAAGTTCGTACTCAGAGAGAGAACCTATCTAGGAGGTACCTACACACGATAGAGAGGCAGTTCTTCGCGAGCCGAGACATCACAAATGACGATCCGATACTGAGATGTACGACCATCTTCTTCTCGGGAGATGGATGGAGCATATCATCCTCCTTATGCCGGGTCAAGACGCTTCTACCTCACCCCCGATTCATCTGATTGTCCACACCAGCGGCAGACAATCTACGAGAGATTATACTCATGCCGAGACGATGGGGTGCATCGCCATTATGCCCTCCTCCACCATCCCTGCTTCGAGGTTCAGTACATACCGCCACTGATCCCGACATCGGTCCCACAGAGATTCTCATGACCTTGTCATCTATGGCCACGACTCCAGAGACTTCAGAGTATATACCAAGAACTGCATACCGTCGATCAAGGCCTCGCCAGAGACGCAAACACGGGGCGAGCGATGCCTCTTTCCGAGAGAAAGACACGATTAGTGGTTATTTTTATAACTTCTGATTTTTCTTTTTTCCCTTTTATCTATTTATGTACTTTGCTATTGTATCTTTCTATTATATTTATTTTCACACGAGACCGCGAAGTCTGGGAGGTACTTCAAACTAATGGTTTGTTTGCTTTTCTTTCGGACGCTTTGAATGTGATATTATCGAGTTAGTTTTGCTTAATAACTTTGATGTACTCTTTTTCCCTGAAAAGGTTTTTAATGAGACATCGGTGAATCTAATTTATTAATATGCTAACCATTGAAATTGTATGAGATTTAAACGGAAAATCATGGATCAACCACATGAGAAAGGAACCACTCATTCGGAAATTCGACAATTCATGACTCTTACCTCGAATGAAAGCGTAATCTTCTCAAATTGGATTTCGGTTCGAACATGACACTCAGAGAATCTGCAAGACATGTCTGTATGATACAATTACCCTTTTAAATAAAAGAATCTGATCAGTTAGGAAAGAAGCGAACCGGGCATTGATGGTTTACACCCGCTTCGCGTCGTGGAAATCTGTATAGCTAAGAAAAGAAAGAGAATAAGAAGAAAAAATCGATGAAAAAATAAAATGATACCCTAGAAAGTAGGGAAAAATCGATTATACATTTGAAGTGAGAAAAGAAAGAGGAAAGGAATTGTACAAAGACGTCTCAAACTTACGAATTCATGAGGAGTAAGTGCCTCGTTCTTTGATCAATAATCCCAAATTGAGTAAACTGAATGAAGAAGAGTCGGTGATGAAGAATTTGAACTTGATGTTGGATGTGGCTTCAAAGTAAGTTATGTTGTTTTGTTTATGGTTAAGGACATGTAGTACTGTTTGAATGGATTCATTTTCTTTGAGGTTGAAATATTGTTAGCACATTGCAATGGCATTAGGCAGTTCATTCTCCCTAAATTTAGGATTTCTTCACTAGCTTAGCTTTTGTTTGCTTGAGGACAAGCAAAAGATAAGTTTGGGGGAATTGATATATTTCGGTTTTAATAGTTTTTATCCTTTGTATTAGTAGGTTTTTGTGTATTTTCTCTACGATTTAGAGTCTTTACAGGTCGGAGCACGTCTTAAAACACGAAGAGGTTGAAACGGAGGCAAAGAACAAAGATCCGTTTCGCGTAGAGTTGCCGACGACCAGGAAGAAGATAACCCGACCGTTCACGCAACCGTCGATCGATCGTGTCAATGATCGTCGATCACCACTTTGTTTTTCGGCCATTTCGCGTAAGTTACTTGATCGACCGGGAAGAAGATAACCGACCGTTCAACGTACAACCGATCGATCGATCGTGTCAATGATCGGTCGATCACCACTTTGTTTTACACTCAGCCATTTCGGCGATAAAGAATAGGCGATCGATCGATCGGACGCTTGATCGATCGATCGTGGCTTTTTAGATATTTGTTTTAAAGGCTTTTGTAAGATATTTAACATACTTTTTTCACATTTGAGGACACGAGTTTTCACTCTTCTCTCTGTTTTGAACACAAAAAAGACTTGTAATTCTCTCTCAGTTCATGATCTTGAAAGCTTACACCAGAACACTTCCTTGTTCATCATAGAGAATATTCTTAACTCTTAAATTATCTTGTTTAATGATTATGAATCTATATTATCCTCTTGTTTGCTGTATCTATGGTTGAGTAATTCTGTTGGGTTTTAAGGTAATGAAAGGAATTGATGGATGTTTGAGCTAGATATATATAGGGTTTTATCCTTGTTATCTTCACCTTTGGTTGTGTTTAATGCTTAAAAGCTGATCATTTAGTACATGAACGAGGTATAATCTATTCTCCAAAAGCTTATAGGTTGCTTGATAGAACTAAGGTGAGCATTTGTCCTTACGAAGCGATGCTAAAGCGAACTTGAACAAATCAAACTTGTTAGTAAAGCTTGTTTAGAATTCTAGGTTTCAAACGAAAGTTTTAGAACCTAAATTGCTGACAAGTGATTGATGCCGAAAGTGGATTGATTATACATTTATGTTTGAGTTCTAGATTGATTCTATTTGTTCCCGAATAATTATCTAGTTCGACACATCATATTCCGATAATCCTTAATGCCCAGCGTTTTTAGTTATAAGTTATAATCGTTTTAACCATATGCTTGTTTACATTCAAACCACATCATATATTTCTTTCTTGATTTCATTCGTATAAATCATGGTAAATTTCACCTGGATTCGATCCTTAAATCTACAGCGTCTTAGGGTATTTGTATAGCCGAGTGCATCCACACTCTACCAAACTATCAGGTTGCTTTTGGGGGCCATAACCCGTTTATATAGTAAAACAATTTCTAATTCGGCCAGTCATCAAATTAGAAATTACCGAATATATTCACACATAAGTTTATTTTCATAACAGTTATGCCCTTAACCTTTTACTTTATTATATAATTGACCACTTAATTTATGTTACTTATATGATGACCCTAACACATTTAATTAATACATATGTGATCCCAATAATTTTTACACTCTCTTCTCTCTCTTGTTCTTATTTTCGTTTATACTCTCATAAAACCATAAATATTAACAAGTTAGAGTTAGAGTTAAAGAGTCTCTTATGATTCTAAGTATAGGCGTGTTTATACATAAGGAGAATGAGATTTAGAGCTTAGTCTCAAAATCTTTTAGTCTTTTTGTGATAGGCGCTTATGCTGCAAGAACATGTAGAAGGTTTCGAGTGTTTCTTCACCTTAGGAAACAAGATCCTAAGGTGTGTATGTTTTTCAACACGTTGTAGCCGGGGTTTAGGCCGGTTATCGTTTTGGGTTTTTGTCAGTTTTACTTCCAAATTAATTTTGACTTAGAATATGTAACTGAACCTTTAAACGGGATTGTGGTTGGGTATATGTCCGGTTATTACTAAAAATTTCAATACAAGTAAAAAAAATAAAAATAAAAATTATGCGACCAAAGAAGATAAGGGCATGAAAAACTGCATTAGGTTACGTAGAGTATCGACGTCATTAAAAGGTGGCATCATGCTCATAGAAGTTCATCATTCGAGAACCACGTGAGTATAAAGCCGATGACAGTCTGATTTCCTTCGCTAGGAAAAAAAAAAAAAAAATTGTAGCATTCAAGTCCATATGCAATCAGACATGGATCTTGACTACGGCCCACGAAACTCGTAGAATAATTCAAATAAACTATATCTAATCCATTACATAATAAATTTTGTTTTGTGATTTTATTTTTGTTTTCTAAATAATACCGTTTGTAAATAATGTTGTTTTATATATCCAAAATAATAGAGCCTTTTAACATAATTTCAGTTATATCATCATTAACTTAACTTGTTACCTAAATAGATAAACTTAGAGCAACTTTATCGGTGAGAAAATGTTAAGAAATTCTCAGAAAATAATAAATACTAATATTTTAATTATATTATTATATTTTAATTATTTTGAATCAGTTAAACCATTAACAAAGTGACACGTGTGATTTGTGTTTATCACGTGTGGTCCCTTTCTATTTTCTCTCTTACTCTTCAATTATTTTTCATTTCTTATCCGATTCCCAAACAAGCGTTTTTACTTTGGGTGATTCTTCGAGACATATTAACTACAAGGGATCGTCTCAGGAGTTGGAGATTAAATGTGCCAGGTAATTGTCTCCTTTGCTCTTCAGCTCTGGTATCGAAACACCATCTTTTCTTTGACTGTGTTTTTAGAAAGGAAGTATGGACTGCCTTCATCTCGCATCAGAGTCCCTCTTCTCTACCTCTTTTTGATGACATTGTGCAATGGGTTAGGTCCCCTATGTCTAACTCCAGGCCCAATAGAATTCGTAAACTGATTTCCAAGCCGTAATTTACATCATTTGGAAAGAGAGAAACTCGAGGATTCACACTAACACTGCAACAAAACTGGCAGCTAATCTGGTCAAGAAGATTCATGTCTCCATTCGAGCTAAATTAGCGGGTCTTGATCGTTGCACAGTATAATTACATTCATTTTCGGCCGCTCCACCTCGGCAACCTCAAGAAACTTACCTTTCTACCTGGTTTAGGTTTATACAATCTTAATCTACTGGGTCTTCAATCAAATTCCTGTGTAACTCCAAAAATAATAATAATAATAAATAAATAAATTTCTATAGAATGTTATATGTGCATATAGTATTCTATTCATTATGTAAGATTCTTTTATACAAAAAATTTCATAATTCACAACTATATAATGTTTTATTTTATTATCATAACATTTTTACTGTCACGATTTATTTTCTGTTAATTGTTCTGAATACGAGATTTGCTAGACTGAATAGAAAAAGAGTGGTTTGAGCGATAAGTGGACGAGGTGTGATCAACCATCTTCTTGTCCTAATCACTAGAGCTTCACTATTGATTTCGGATCTAACTGATAACATAAACGATAACAATTTTTGGGAAATAATTTTTCTAATTCATAAGACTTTCTAATAATGTAGTGAAGAATGCACATAACGTCATTCCTTTTTAAGGATAAAATTCCCTTTCTGATATATATTTAAATCTTGAAAGTGGATTATGTGGTCATCTAGAGTACATGATAGCTTCAAAAAAAAAATCTTTATATATAAAAATGAATGGATGCTAGTTCTTGATGAAATCTAAATACATCATAATACCAAATACAGTATTTTTTATCTTACAACAAACAAACGAAAGTATTTTCATCTTTGACATTTGTAACGTTTTAAATACATTAATAGTTAATACTATTAGATATTCCAAATGTCACAAACTTTTAAAATTTTCTTTTCTACTATAGTTCTAATATCTCTCAAAAGAACATAGTTGTAATGGTACATCCAATCGGAAAAATATCCAAAATGTAAGATGGTAGAATAAAATCAGAATATTTAGATACCAACACATATATAGTAAATCAAACAAGATTACTTACGCCGAAAAGTGTTCAAAATATGAAACAAAACACAAAAGGCACGGTGTCGGTAGACGATAGGTCAATAGACGTATCATTTGACCATCTAAATGATAAAGTCGAGAATGTCGAGAGCTCGAGCACCGGCGACGAGAAAGTGATTAATCTAACCTTTTGGCTGAGGTCCGAAATTTTTTTTAACAATTTAAATCAATGAAATTTATCATTATAAAACAAAACAAAAAAATTACATTAAAAAAAAAAGTTAAACAAAAATATTATGATCGGAATTTTCGTTTATGTAGTTTAAAAAGGGGGATGGTGACATGCCTGATGTTTCTTTTGATTGAACGAGGCAGCCAAAGAAAATAGTGGTCGTTTGTACATAATATTAAAATTTTTGTAGATATTACTCTTACAAAATTCGGTTTTACATATTCTACTTCTGCTCGACAGAACTATTCAATAACATAAATAGCCACAACTCTCAAATACTGATTCACATAAAAAGAAAACATTTATAAAATAGTTAGCTGAAAAATCTAGCACAATCAAAAGTAAAACTGATCATAACGATCCCATGAGTCTGGGTTGTCAAATAACAAATCTGAATTAGACTCAGCACTTTCACTGCCAGATGACGACGGAGGAGGAGGATAAGAACCTGATGGTGACGATAGATCTTCTTTCATCACATGTTGACAATCTTGATCATCACTGGTTATCTCACGATACTTATCCATGTTTTGCTCTCTGATGATGTCTTCTTCATGCTTAACCGACAAGGAGAAACCATTTAAGTGGCTTTTCACCTCCTGACCGAGATCTTTTCCGAACCGGATCATTTGGGCACTTTTCAAATCATCTACGGGATCTTGTCCGGCAGCAAAAATGGCATCTAGATTATGATTGGTTTTGCAAGTGTGGTGGCCAAAGTAAGTGGTTCGGTAAACCGGAGGATTGTCTTTGATCTTTTGTTCATGCTTTCTTGCTCCACAGTTATGATCTATGTTGTAAGAACATTTATAGTAGCTCCTGTACCATCATACATGCACCAATTTAGTATTGTATTAGTGATCGGACAAGAACACAAATAATTACAATTAACTTTGATTAGCTGGAGTATTTCTATATTACCTTTGGTGATCAGATTTTTTTATACACTTTTGGCCGTATTTCCTCCAAAGATACCCGTCGTAGTAAATCGGATCCGGTGAATCGTCCCTCCAATTTGCACTTGAATTTGTACTATCAATCTTTCTGTAAGCATGAGTATTATCAAAATAGTAGGATAAAATCAACACATACCTAATTTTAGCTACTCACAGGCCATAATTTATGTGGTTTATATATTATTGGAACACCAGATATAAAGAAATACAACTTTTAAACTTTTCATTAAAATATCTTTGAAAAATAGAAAAGCAAACGCCAAGTGTAACGGAATAATGTTGTATTTTCATTTATAATTAACAAAAAAATATTCTTAACATCTAACAAATATATATATATATATATATATATTTAAAACAGTGGTTTTTCAAAAAAAAAAAAAACATCACTTTATATATGTATTAAAAATTGTGGTTTCTTTTGGAAAAAAACAAAGTACTAAAAACAAAAACAAACTCAAAAATAAACATTTGAGAGCTAATTAAATATATACCTTTTCTTGGAGTGGCTTCCCTGTGGTGGAGGAGGAGAAGAATCCCTTGAAGATAAATAAGAGAATTGATCATCTTCGGATCTTGGTTTATCAGATAAGATTGAAATGGCATTGGAAAAACAATCGACGATCGATATAGCAAGATCATAACTTGAAACCGGTCCGCTGTCAGCCATTGAATGGTCGAGCCGCATCTTCAACCGAATGGCGCAGCTATGGCCATAAAGGATAGCTTGCATCGCCTTTTCGTGTGGGGAGTTCATTTCCATAAGTAGAGTTGACTTGTGTGTGTCTTTCTTGGCCGTTTTTTTTTTCCCTCAAGTCTCCTATCTCTGCTATTAATTTTGAACGGATAGGAAGATCAGAATTTATAGGACAAGTTGTACATACACGTTACCAAAAGACTTCAAATATATTTATACATACACTAGGGTATATTTTAATAAGAAAATGAAAAATTATAATTTCGATTTAGGACATGTGCTCGGCTTCACCTATGGGGTGTATCTGAATAAAGAGAGATAGAATATAGATTATGTGTTGACCTTAGCATGTGATATGTCATGCATAGGAAACATAATTCATTTTATATACCTTTGCCAGTACGCGGCTCGCATAATTATATAGAATCTATTTTTAATTATTACAGAAATTATCTGTTTTTTCTATTACACTAATCTACATGGTTCGCTTAATTATCACATAATTTTTCTTTTTAACTAAGTCTATTAGAATACTTAATAATTTTCCTTGTGTATATTAGACAGGAGGAATCTAATAGAAAATTGTGTTTCTACAAAAAGTAAGATAGGTTAGAGAGACTTGTGAGCTAAACCCCAAAATGAATGGTTTTGAAATTCTCTGTTATAGTCCTTCCGTTTCAATTGTAAGTGTTGTTTTGAAATTTATTAAATTTGAACTGTAAACAACAAAAGTTTAACAGATAATTTTCTTGTGTAATTTTATTGATAGTACCGCTAAACCATATTTCATATAATATTTGATAGCTGGGTTTAATAATAATTAGTACGTTAGATAATAATATAGAGTTTTTAAAGATAATGGATTTTACGTTCATATGACAGAAATATAAATTTCACAAAATAAATTGGATGTTCAAAAAAAAAAACATATTTTACAGAAACAATTACACGTCTCGCAATATTTAAAGATAAGCCATGCAAAAATAAATTTTGTTTATTTTGATTAATGTAACAAGTTTGACAACTTAAATATGATCATTTTCATTGTTTTGTAGTGAAAATTCTCCACTAAAATGTTGATCATTCGTGGATGTCTTGAATGGTAAAATTATCTAACTTTGTAGTGAGTTTTGAATTAAATTTTAAATAAAATGTAAATGTTCTTTTCTTAACATAAAAATGTAAATGTTTAGACCAGATCACCAGACATAAACAAAATTATCAGGTACTAGAGTAATATTAAAAAGTAAGATCTGAACCATTTTTCAAAAGTTTAAAAGAGAGAAATAATTGAGATGTAGCTGGCGAGTGGCGACTAATGCGCCAATGGAATCGTCAGACACATCGACGTCAGCCCTGACGTAGTTTTTTAATTGAAGGGACTGATTTCAGCAGACTGACGTCAGAACAAATACCAATATTGCTATATATTATATGCTAACAACAACTATTTAACTATGCTGTGAGATTAATTTGTTGGCTACTCGGTCCAAATTTTATTTAAATCGAGATATAGTAAAACTTGAATCTTATACAAAAAAGGTTTAGTAATTTTTAGTAGTAGTAAAGAAAAGAAAATTGATAATTACATTTTTAGCGAATAAAATGGTAAAATATATGTATAAATTACTAAAGCTTATTTTGAATATAAAGTAAAATCTGAAAACTAACCAAATTATACAATTATATTTCCAAAGTAATAGATGGTCAATCCAACAAAATTTCCTTATCAGACTGTATTCATTATCCATCCATGGTAGTTACCGGTAATGAATTCACACCAATTCATGAAACTGTCCAATAAATCACAAAGTTTTAGAATGTTAAGTTCTTTTGCCCATCAATTACAACCCTATCTTCTTCTCCGGGTGAATAATGTCAACTGATATTTCCATAAAAGATTAATATATTCATGAACTTTGGCATGTGACTTTGATCTGATCTGTGAAACGCGTTGCCCACATGTATATTGTTCTTGTTATTAGCATTTTGTTGGAAATTATTTAGGTATACTATATTGAGAAAGGGGTCACATATGTATAAGTCAAGCAAAGCTCTGGGTCAAGTCATATTATTTTATGTATTGAGAGTAAATGTGATAGTGAACACGACTTCCATGAAAAAATGGAGAGAACATTTTATATAGTTTTATTTATTAGCTAATTAAATGAAGTAGTTGGAACGTAGCTTTCATGTCTTCTTTGTTCTCACGACGACTTCATCCAAATTTGTCCATTTTCAATAATCCAACAGAACTTTAAATTCAAGATATTTATCTTTGGATTCGTGCTTCCAGCTTTAATCAAAAGAATATTTTTGACGTACTTATATTTCCTATTAAGGAAAACAAACATCCATCGTGCTTGCTCGCGATCTCACATTTTGGGTAGCCAGCTCATACAACTATTGCTAATCAATTCTCTCTCCATTTCAATTTAAGTATTGTTTTAGCATTTCAAATAATAGTATTTTAGGTATTCAGTACAAATATTAATAAAAATTTCAGTTTTATTCCTACTATTTTAATGTATTGACCAATAAAAAAAACTATAAAATATACTAATAAAGTGTAAAACGGAATTTTTTTTCTTATTTGTTTTAAAAAGACCTTAAACGACATATAATTTGAAAAAAGAGAGCAGATATTTAAGGCTTATCTACTTAACTAATAGATAACCAACCCAAGTTAGATTTCTTAAACACATTTAGATACACAAAAGACAAGTTTTTGCTTTAACGGCGTTCTACATAGCAAAAAAAAAAAAAATAACAACAACTTTGAGACAAGATATACAATTTCTCGCTTTTTGATTGTATAGTTACGAATATTATTAGACCAAGATGACGAATTTTTATTTATTTATTGTAGCGCCATTTTAAAGTAGATAAACACCTTTTGAAATGCTTGAATTTTGTTATCATCACCGGTCGTTATTGATAGTTAATTTTGGCAAATGAAAAACTCAGTTGATTAATTGAACCCAAAACTAAGGAAAATTAGTAGAGTACGGTTTGCTTGAACAACCTTTTAATAGACATGTAGAAAAAACACACGATCGTGCTGCCTTTTTCAACCACCTAATTTTGGATTTTTGTCATAAACTTTCTTCGACAAGAAACAAAACTTCATTTATCAAGCTAGCGTTTGAATATTTCAAAACTAAAAGCATTTCTATTTAGTCAATTTAGTTAGAATCTGATGATTAAAATTTTTAAGTCATAATGTGTTTACATGTTACATAAACTTTAAGTTTAGAAAAAAAATACTCGGCTATCATTTTTTGAAAACAAAATACGGTTTAAAAGTCAAAATACTCAGAAGAAAAATTAGAAAAAATTCTGATAGCATTTTTTATCACTACCAAAATATATAAGATGAATTTACTAGTGATCTAATTTATTCAAAATACTTAACAAACAATAAAAGTTAAAGATACACCACTACTAAATTTTTCTGTTATATTTTTTGCAGTGATATAAAATGATATCCGATTTGTTCTTTTTTCTCGACTGAGTATTTTAATTTTAAAAATTTATTGTGATGACGTTGAACCTTTGGTGATGGGACGGATTGGCCTAAAAATACAAAAGGTCTGACTAGATCCTTGGGAAAATTATAGGTCAAAGTCCTCGAACTTTTTGGTAAGCAAGAAAGAAGAGTTTCACGCAAAATGCCGGAATTGCCAGCTCCATAAACCAACGTAGCAAAAGATTTTATAATAGTTTTTTTTATAAAGAAAATGGGCTGGAAAGGATAGGTGTCACATTACACATGGAAATAAGTAAAAGCCCAACAGAAAATAAAAGCCTATTAGTCATTGTTTTTATAACAAGTAATATCTCGTATCATCTATATACGAAAACGAAGACCAAGACGAAGACAAAGACATAGGCATCGAACACTATGATCAGTCCAGCAAACCTATATGATCGATCGATCAAGAAAAAAGCATAAGTCTGACCCATTTTTTAATGTTTTTATGGGAAAACGGTCTACACCACACCATATGAAGTATGGATTGATCTAGTCCATCCATACGAATTAACAAACTACGCACAAGTACACAACGTCATACCGAGTTTCAAGAATCGGTCATATGTGAGTTAATTTCTGAAATCGCGATTGAAAATTAAAAAAAAAACGCATTAAAACGGATGGTTTAGCAAAATCCATAGATATAACCCCTAAACCGACTCAACCCCTAACCCTTTAACCAAACCGAATTGACTTCAAAGTCAACTTCTTCTTCTTTGGTTTTGAATTTTACATTGTAACTGTAATTAGGAAACCCTATTCGATCATATGAAATCAAATAAGTTTCGATTTTTAAGCAAATCCAGTTCGCGAAAAGGGAGTAGAAGCATACCAGACTTCAAATTAGCCAAGATTAGATCCGTTGCTTTCAGTTTCTTGCGGATTCAATCGATTCCTTGGGTTAGAAAGAGCTCTGGACTTTGACAATGGCGTGAAGATTTCATTTTATTTAACGGTTCTTGTGAATTGCTCTTCAAAATTTGAAATTTCATTGCTAAAAGTGTGAAAATAAGTTCGAAGCCAGTAGATTCTCACTCTTTTTTAGCATTTTGAAAATTATGAATTTGGAAGTTTCCCCAATTGTTTTGTTTCCAATTCAAACCAAGATTGAATTACATATATAATATAATCAATTAAGGGTTAATTGTCTTTCCCCAAATAAACGAACAAAACAAACCAAAGTTCTGGATTTGCTTAATTTCAGATTTCAACACTCATATAAAAACAAACAATCATCCAAAATTATTTTGTACAATCTAAAGAAGATTCAGGCATGGTCATTCCATTTCCATCTTCATCAGGCTTGGTTAAGGGGTTAGGAGTTCAGTCAGTTTAGGTGTTTTATAAATGAGTTTTAGTAAACCATCAATTTTAACGCGATTTTTTTTTATTTTCAATCGCGATTTCAAAAATTAACCTACATATGACTGATTCTTGAAATTCGGTAGGGCGTTGTGCATAGTTTGTTAAATTCGTATTCAATTGGACCGAGACCTTAACTTCGTATGAGTGGACACGATTAGCCCATATTTTGTATGGGTGTAGACCGTTCTTCCCATTTTTTATTTGTCAATCAACTGTTTCGACCGATCATTTCCCAATAATCTGACCCAGTTTTGATTACCTCTTGATTGTGTTTCTCCTCTAAGTCCTTTGACTATTCCATCTTGATGTAACAAGGTCGCTTCAGACATTGCCTTTTGTAAAGCTTAGTTTTTTTTCCTAACATTTGCCAAAACATATAAAAAACGTGCCTACGCATCTGAAGGATGTCTAGCACCTAGATCTAATTGATCAACTGTTTGGACGCCGAATTACCGATCATACAAAAATTCATGGCAACAATAGGCTTTATTTTTCTTCAGCATGTTAACACATGGTTAGACACGCAACTTTAAAAACATTAAATTAGTTTTATACATACAGATAAAATGCCAAAAATTTATGAATTGTAAGCACACAGTTAAGGCTCTTTCCACCTCTATTGACATTTCACAACGCTCACCGAAGCACTTCTCGTGAGGTAAAACCTACACGTAGGTAAATAACAAAGTGGAACTACGAGATTGTGATAAAATGTGACAAATCTCTCGCATAAAAAAATTGTATTTTAAGAAGGATAAAATTTCTCATCAGACATTCCATTTGAAACCTCCTCCATATTTTCTTCTCAAAAAAGTACCAATAATGTTAGGCAACGGGTCGATATGATGTCATTTTCAGTGGGAATTGATTTAAGAGCATGGCCACATGCTGCTCTAATCATATCTTTAAGAGGGAAATAATGAAGAAAATAAAATTGATGGGTCCAAGTTTCATGTGACTTGAGAAGAAGAAAGACCGCAAGAAGGATCCTAGCCAAAAAAAATGGTATGGCTTAATTAAACTTTATCGTAAAAGGGATTTCCAAAAGATGTTGAGCTGACACAAATTCATGCACCATGTTTCTCTTTCCATTGGATTTTCGATTTTTTTATTTTTTTTTTATTTTTTATTTTTTATTTTTTTGTAAAATGTTAAATCTATACCATGGATTTTTGATTTCTCTCAGATCTTGTCCCAAAAAAAAAAAAGATATTTATACCTTTTATTAAGTTTGAGTGATTATCATATTCAAATCCTCTAATATGACAACCGAATCCACTTTGGTGTGATTTTAGTTTGGTTCATTTTATTTTACATCAGTCCATTTCGATCAGCTTTGTTTATTTCAGACTAAAAGAAAAAAAAATCAAAACTAAGATCAAAATAATTCAGGTTATCTTAGGTATTTTATAGGTTCAATTTGGTTCGGTACATATTAAGGAAATTTGATTTGAACTGTAAAGAAATTTAAAAGAGGTTATTCAAATTTACTTACGTTTTTTGCTCGAAGAAAATGTTAAGTGTTAACTAATCCATAATCGAACTAGCATTTTTTTTGGTTGGATGTCGGTTTTGGTTAAAATCAAATTTACGCATGTTCTTAATTATTTATGGTTTTCTAAAACCATATCAGCTTGCCATCATGAATTGATACCTTTTTGCTTGCCATCAAAATAAAATTTACGCATGTTCTTCATACCTTTTTTTTTTTGACAACTGATATATTCTTCATATAGAGTTGATTTAATACATGCATATATATGGAGAAAATTATAAAAGAAAAAAAAAAGTATGTGTGGTTATTTTCAGTTCTCGTGGGTGTAGGGCATCTCAAATGAGACTTAAAGAGTACCTGAAGGAATTATTTCTCGTCATCAGATACATACTACAAGAAAAATAAATAAAGACACCTCCGTGACCAATATTTATATCGCCATTATTTCTTTATATGTTTCCAAATAAAAAATAACAATACATGGCCATAGACAAAGATTGAACCAACCTATCACACGCTAATATTTTGTCACCATCGATGAGAGAGGTTAAGTGGTTAACGGTATATTATTTTTCTTACTAATGGTAAGAGATTACGTCAATATTATTTGGTTGGGAAAATCGGATATCCAAAGTTTTTCAATATAAGGAGAACTCGGAAAAATATGATTTCTTGGTAACCATATATCAGTCACCTCAAACGAGAAACTAAACCACGCTATTAAATTTTTTACTTATAGCATTAGTGTTTCAAAAAAAAAGTCGTTTCTGGAAAAAAATTATTATCTCAACACTGTGAAACTTAGGTTGAAAGTACTAGCGAAAGAATGTTTATGTATTAGATATGAATTACTACTATGATTGCATTTCTATTGGTACAGAGAATGTGGTATAGATATATTAGTGAGATAATATATAAGTTTAAAATAATTAAAAGTTTTTATATGAAACATTTATATTATTTTTTGGTTAAGATTAATTTTTCCCGATTAATATGAAACTTTTGTAATACGACTTATCAGGTACAGCTAGAACATTATCGCTAGTGATCTTTTTAATGAAATGAAAAAAAGAGTGATATGCTCGATTTAAACACATTGAACTCTTTCACTTATCCAAATTCTATAAGTTCGGTTGGTATGGCCAATGCGGTTAATACAAGATGGTCCAATATATAAAACTAAATTTAAAAGTGGCTGATGAAGTTATATACATTCCACTATATTTTATCAATTAAAACAAGTGAAACAAAGTTTATAGGTATTGGTTTTTCTAGATTTGTCATATTAATATATATACATTTATTTAAATTTGCATAAACAAAAAAAAAAACAATTCTCACACCGTACTAGATTTCGTGTGGTACGCCCTAGCTAGCTAGTGCGGCTATGCATCACAGCTATACAAGTTATCTTCTTTTGGTGAATGAGAATACAGACATCCAAACCCACTTAACGTCAAAAACTATTCAAAACCTAAAAATTCGGACTAGAATTTCGAAATACAAATATTAATCTGACAAAACATGCAAGTTGTCAAAAACAAATGAAAACCAAACAAAGAAAAATGTTTAAATTCAGAGACAAATAGGTAATGTCAGAAGCAGACAGAAGATTGTACATTGAAATCAAGCACAGCAAAAAAGCATTATTGTTCACACACATGTGTACAGACACACACACACACGTGTACATTCACACGTACATGTTCACACGTGCACACATACATAGGAATCTCCACCTCTTTATAAGAAATGCTTCAACATGAGTGTATATGTAAGTGAGTGAAGCTAAAGTAATAATAGTTAAGGAATGGCAACTTCAGGGTTTAAGCATTTGGTGGTTGTGAAGTTTAAGGAAGATACGAAGGTTGATGAAATCTTGAAGGGCTTGGAGAATCTTGTTTCTCAAATTGATACTGTTAAATCCTTTGAATGGTTCGTCATTTGTTTATTTTTTCAATAATTTTTTTGGATCTGTTAATTAATGACAGTACGATTTGATTATAATTAGGGGTGAAGATAAAGAGAGTCACGAGATGCTTAGACAAGGATTCACTCACGCATTTTCGATGACCTTTGAGAACAAAGATGGTTACGTTGCATTCACAAGCCATCCTCTTCACGTTGAATTCTCAGCCGCTTTCACCGCCGTTATCGACAAGATCGTGCTCTTGGATTTCCCTGTGGCCGCCGTCAAATCTTCCGTTGTTGTAACACCGTGAATCTTGTGATGATCATATCGAACATGTTTCTTAATGTAAACGAGGTTTGAGTTATTTGGTTATGTAACTCGGTTGGTTATGTATGTTTTGGTTTGATTTGTCTACTTAATAAATAATTTGGTTTGGATAGAACTTGGAAGTTTATGATTTCTTCAATAAGTGCGTATTTATTAAGTAAAAAATTTTAATATTGTGTTTTCATGTGAGTAAAATGTTCCTTTTTGCTTAAAATATCATTTATCAAAAGAAATAAATAGAAAATACAACATTAAAAATCAACAAATATTTTGTTATTTCAAAAGAATACATAAACGTTTTGTGATTGTACTAAAATACACAAACAAAATATTTTGTTTATACTAAAATCATTATAAATTTTCTTTTTCTATATCAGGTCGTCGACAAGATCCAATCCATACCTCAATCTCTATTATACTGGATAACGCGATTTGATGGAATTACAAAAATTGATGAAAAAACTACAAAAATTGACTGTTAAGCACTTCGGCACATCCTCTAACATTCATCATAATATCGCATGTGTGTTTACACATTTAACTTAACAAAAAATTATATGTAATTGGAAATATCATAAACTTTATTAACAAACAAAACAAAAATTGTAAACGGCGCCGCATTTAAACCCTTTCTCTTTCTTTGACTAACACTTAAATAACGGCGGACAATTGGTAAGTTGTTGAAGCAGAGAAGTTATAAGGCCCAAATAAAAAAGATTGAAAAATTAAAATAGTTCTTCGATAGTTCTTTCTGGAGCCGAAGCCACAATCATACTACTCCTGGAACTTCAGACAAATATTTTAAACTCTGCGAACAATCTCTCTCTTTTGTTAAATTTATCCTGGTAATAGCATAACTATATAAAGAGGTGTTCCCAGAATTTTTTTTTGTGTTTGCAAACACAAAAATCTGTATGCTAAGTTGAGGACTACACGTTAATCATTTTATCTCCTATGTGGTATCTAGGCCAGAATCAAGAGATCATATGTTCTTCGAATGCGATTTCTCTAAAATCTGTATGGGCTGCTGCTACCAGAAGACTCTCCATCCCTCCAAAGCTTTACCAATGGGTTAATAACCTCAATTTCCTTACTCTCCCAACTCCTCAGCGCATAAAGAAAGACCTGCTACTTCTTGCTTGGTAGACAACAATATACCATATACGAGCTGTGGAAAGAAAGTAGTAGTCGTCTTCACATGTTTTCTAGTCACACATCAACTCAGATCTTCAACACTATTAATCGTATTATCAGAAACAGAGCTTCATCCTTTAGATCAATTGATCCAAGATTGGCTTCATAACTCTCCACATTTGGTTCAATGATACAATCCAACAAGTCCAATTAAGGTGCGCAAACTACCAAAACTTAACTTTGATCAATTTCAACCTAATCATGCAATTAGAGAAATCTTGTTATATCTAGTATATTAATTCATCTTATGTATTTTTTAGGGTTTAAGTTGTTTAATTGATCGTACGGTCAAATCGGTTGGAATGAGAGTCTCGTCCGTGCCTAAGTGTTTGTTGTCATCGTTAGAGTTTGTAGCGATAAAAAATGTTGGAAGTGATCAAGTCTTCACGTTAGTTTGTTAACTTAGGAAATTTATATAATATATAGTTAAGTAACTTAGGATTATATAAACATTAAGTTAATTATATGATTGGTCGAATATATTCGTATCATGGAAGAGTTACGAACGAAGAAATTAACCGCAAACGGTTACAAGTGTATGTGTGTGTCTCTACATTGGGCTGTCTTATAGAGACGTGTCCCTTAGTCAAAGTGTGTCATGTAAACTTATATATACAGTTGATATATCTAATGGTAAGTGTGTGTTTTCGTTAAACAAAGAACAAAAGACGTTGAGTGTCGAATAAGAAACAGCGTGAGAGAGAAACAAAACAGAGTAACATATGTTAGTAACAGAATAAGGATATGATGGCCCTTCAGATCCTTCAAAGTGCAGTTTTGGATTCAATATTTCCGAGAATTGCTCCCACATCGAGTGCGAGAGATGCATGGAACGCAGTAGAGATGGAGTTCCAAGGAAGTTCTCAAGCGAGAATGATTAATCTTCAATCTCTACGAAGAGAGTGTGAGAATCTAAAGATGGATGAGAGTGAAAACATAAATGGTTTCACAACAAAGTTGATTAAAATAAGCAATCAACTTAGAGTTCACGGTTAGGAGAAGACCGATTACCATTTGGTTCAAAAGGTTTTGATCTCTTTACCGGCGAGGTTCGACGGCATAGTCGTTGTTCTTGAACAAACTAAGGACCTTTCAGTCTTGTCAATGACTGAAATGATAGGTACCTTAAAGGCGCATGAGAAGCGCTTGAGTATCCGAGAAGAGCGTATCAATGAGGGTGCGTTCTATGGAGGAGAGCTTGATTCAAAAGGAGGAAGCAAGCAAGGAAATAAACGCCATGAGAAGACCAAGAGATGGTGTGGCATGTGTAAAAGAGACAATCACAATGAGGTAGATTGGTTGAGAAGAAAGAATGGAGGCGTTCCGCAAATGAGTGCAAAAAATGAAAGGAAGTGTTATGTATGTGACAAACCGGGTCACATAGCGATGGACTGCCGGCTTAGAAAAAGAGAAAGGGTAAATCTAAGCTTAGAAGAATCAAGTGATGAAGAAGAAGATCAACGTCACATGCTCTTCAGTGCAGTAGAGGAAGAAGAACTAAGCGTAACGATGAAGCCATGATCAAGGAGGAGTGTTGGAAGTGATCAAGTCTTCACGTTAGTTTGTTAACTTAGGAAATTTATATAATATATAGTTAAGTAACTTAGGATTGTATAAACATTAAGTTAGTTATATGATTGGTCGAATAAATAAAATATGTTCGTATCATGGAATTGTTACGAACGAAGAAGTTAACGACAAACAGTTACAAGTGTATGTGTGTGTCTCTACATTGGGTTCTCTTATAGAGACGTGTCCCTTAGTCAAAATGTGTCATGTAAACTTATATATACAGTTGATATATCTAATGTTAAGTGTGTTTTTCGTTAAACAAAGAACAAAAGATGTTGAGTGTCGAACAAGAAACAACGTGAGAGAGAAACAAAACAGAGTAACATCTGTTGTTGTCCGATCCTTTACGACTTTGAGAGATCAAAGTTCTACAAAAAACAGAATCACGGCAGATTATGGTGCATTGGAAGTTGCAAGGTACTTTGTAGAGAACTCTGTAAACCTCAAGAAACTTGTTCTGCATTTGAGATCTTCCTTTCTAAGAAAAGGAGATCCAGCCGTCTTAAAGGATCTACTTGCATTGCCGAGGCGATCTAGCATGTGTCAGATCGAACTTTTTAATGTGCTAAATTAAATAGCCGTGCACTTGGATTTTGATGTTGTTGAATTCTATTATGATGTCATTGAGAGCTTCGGCCACAATATGTTTTAGAACTCCAAACTGTTTTTTATGGGAGATACAAAGATTGTGATTCTGTCTCAAGTGCTTTAATTTGGTTTAAAACTCTTCAGCCGGGTCTTGTGATGGGGACGGAACATCTTTAGTATAACTCTAGCAGTATCAATGAAGGCTGATTTTTGGGCTACAAAATTGATAAGTTTGAATCTATGAACTCTTTCTCTTATCACTCTCGATACAACCAAGAACCCTAATAATGGAGATTTTGTTCAAGAGATCCCCTAACCCTCCTCTAACAAACTCATCACGTTTGCTATCACAATCCCCTCCCTCTCTAGTTCGGTTACACAAGGTGCTCTACATCGTACTCTACATCACACGCTTGACTTGTGCCTCCACCGGTCTCTACGTACTAGTTTCCTCACGTGCCTCATGCTCTTCCACATGTGTGATAGTTTGGTAGAGTGTGGATGCACTCTCAGTCTCTAAATACTCATGCGTTGTAATACTTAGGGATCGAATCCGAGACCAATGGTTACACTGATTATACGATGAAATCAAGCTAAAGAAATATATTGTGATGTGGTTTGAATGTAAACAAGCATGTGATTAAAAGCGGTTATAACTTATAAACTCGCTGGGCATTAAGAATATCAGAAATATGATATGTCGAACTAGACAATTATTCAGGGAACAAGTATAATCAATCTAGAACTCAAACATAAATGTATAACCAATCCACTTTCGTGGCATCAATCACTTTGTCTAGCAATTTAGGGTTCTAAACTTTCGTTTGAAACCTAGAATTCTAAGCAAGCATTACTAACGAGTTCGATATGTTCACAACTTTGCCTTAACATCAGCTTTCGTTGGCTAAGGACAAATTGCTCACCTATGTTCTATCAAGTAACCTATAAACTTTTGGAATATAGATTAAACCTCAGTTCATAGACTAAATGATCAGTTTAGTCTAAGCATTAAAATCAACCAAAGGTGAAGATAACAAAGATAACACCCTATCTATGTCTAGCTCAAACATCCATCAATTCCTTTGATTACCTTAAAAACTACTCGCCATAGATACGAACAAACAAGAATAGACAAATATGATTCCATAGACATAAGATAAATATTGCTTAAGAGATAAGAAATCTTCTCCAAATAGATGTAGAATCAAGAGGTGTTCTTCATAAAAATAAGGATTCAAGATGAATTATTTTTGAGAGAGAAATAAATGTTCTTCTGGTCTAAAAACAAAAGAAAATGAGTTACCAAGTCTGAATGTTGAAAACCTTGGCTAAAAATAAGATTAAATACACTCAAAAAGCGATCTAAAAACAAATATCTAAAGCAGGTAGGATGGAGGATCGATCGATCCATATAGGGAACGATCGATCCTCTATAGAAAACACGTCTTCTGTCGAGTCACAGAGAGAGAAACGATCGTTCTTCCAAGGGGTATCGATCATTCTTAATTGGACCTGAGAAGTTGACGACTCTCTGCCCGATTTTGCTAGGTAAAGATCGATCGTTCTTCTTGTGGATTGATCGATCTTACCCCCTCCAAAACTGACGGAGAGTTTTCATCATTTCAGGAACGATCGTTCTTTTGTAGGATCGATCGTTCTTGTTTGGACGATCGTTCTTTCGGTTTGATCGTTCTTCATAGCGGATCGATCGTTCGTTGGATCGATCGATCGCCCTTAAACCCGTTTAATGAACTATATCGATCATTGTTCGGTTTGATACTCTTCTCGTATTTGGACGTGTTCCAACCTGTAAAGACTCTAAAACACACAGAAAACACACAAAAACCTACTAATATGATGACTATCAACTAATAAAATCGTAATATATCAATGTGCCTTCTTCCTTCTAACACAACAAAAAAACAGCACGTATTCCAACGGATATATCCATGGGAAACCCGTCGGAAACAAGGATTTCCGACGGATTTTCCCCGACCACGACGCTGTCGGTTTGAAGTCGTCGAAAATCAGCTTTCGTCGGAAAGCCGTAGCAAAAACCTACGGATTACCGATGAAAAATGCCGTCGGATATTACCTATTATTTAATTTTTTGTAATTCAAAAATTTAATTATAAATAAAAATTAAATTAAAAATGGATAAATAAAAAAACTCTAAATTTAATTATACATTAAATAATTACTAAATTGATATCCTAAATTCATAGTACTAATTTCTAACTTAAATCACAAAATCAAAATTATAAAACATAAATCACTAGTAATTAATCACAAATTAATAAATTCATAAAACTAATTTCTAACATAAATCACAAAATCAAAATCATAAAACCTAAATCACTAATTATTAATCACAAATTCTAAATCGTAAAACCTAAATCACAAAATTACTAAATTGATATCCTAAATTCATAAAACTAATTTCTAACATAAATCACAAAATCAAAATCATAAAACCTAAATCACTAATTATTAATCAAAAATTCTAAGTCAGAAAACCTAAATTACAAAATTACTAAATTGATATCTTAAATTCATAATACTGATTTCTAACTTAAATCAAAAATCAAAATTATAAAACATAAATCACTAATAATTAATCATAAATTAATAAATTCATAAAACTAATTTTTAACATAAATTGTAAAATCAAAATCATAAAACCTAAATCACTAATTATCAATCACAAATTCTAAATCATAAAACCTAAATCACAAAATTACTAAATTGATATCCTAAATTCATAAAACTAATTTCTAACATAAATCAAAAAATCAAAATCATAAAACCTAAATCACTAATTATTAATCACAAATTCTAAATCATAAAACCTAAATCACAAAATTACTAAATTGATATCCTAAATTCATAAAACTAAATCCTAAAATCCTAAATCTAAATCTTCAATCCTAAATCACAAAATCAAAATCCTAAATCCTAAATCACAAAACCACAAATCATAACTCCCAAATCACATAATCATACATCTTAAAGAAGATGAGTTCACCGGTGAAGATGAGGACGGCGGGGAAGAGAAGGTCGCCGGGGGAAGAGAAGCTCGCCGGCGAAAGAGAACGTCGCCGGTGGAAGAAAATTTCGCCGGGGAAGATATGGTCGCCGGGAGAAGGGGAAGAGAAGTGCGCCGGGAAAAGAATCTCGCCGGGGAAGAGAATCGGAAGAGAAAGAGAAACAATGGAGAAGAAGAGAAGGGTGACGGGCATATGTTATTATATACCGTCGGTAGTCTGTCGGAAACAAATTTATCCGCTGCCCTAATACCGCAAAAAAAAATTATTTCCCGCTCTAGTAAATTCCCGTCGGTTTTCTGTCGATCATACCGATGGATTTCCGACGGCCTCTTCTATCCGTCGGTGTTCCGTCGGAAACGAATTTATCCGCTGCCCTAATACCGCGAAAAAAAATATTTCCCGACCTAATAAATTCCAGTCGGTTTTCCGTCGGTTTTTCGTTGGTTTTCTGTCGGCCGGTATTCCGCCGGAGAAACCGATGGGAGTCCGACGGTTATCGGATTCTTTATGCATGTCTTCCTATTGGCTGGTCAACGGTAAGTCTGAGTTTTTATTTAATAAATCCTGTTGGAAATCCATCGGTTAGTGGATTTTGTCTATTTAATCTAGAGTTTTGAAAATAGAACATATAAAAAAATTTAACTGTTGACAAGAAAAAAAACTTATAAGAAACACATATCACAACTGTTATGTATTATTACATACTTCTACATTAATCTTAACTTTACAAAAATTATAAAACCACAAATGTTGACTAAAAACACTTAATCATAAGTACTTATAATGTCATAATACACTTAAGTTATAAATATCAATTTACATAAATACTTTTATATTTTCAATTTGTTAAGGATATAAAAATCAATATTCTTATTCTTACAAACGTTTAAATCAACAAGGTCAAATGATTTGTTCGAATTATCCGTTTTATGTATATTTTTTAATTTACTATTTTCATTTTCTCTCAAATATTTTACGTTGTTGTGACATTTAACTTTTTCATACACATTTTCCGACGGAATACCTACCAAACGCTGTCCGTCGGAAATCCATCGAAAATGTGTCGTAAACTGTCGGATAATCGTCGTAATGATGTCCCATTTTCCGACGGTTCTTTAACGGTCAGAAACTCGTCGGTTTTACGATAATCCGTCAGAAATCCGACGGATTTCTGACGATCATAATTTGGAAGCTTTTTAATCGGATTTCTGTCGGAAAATCCGTTGGAAATCGTAATGTTTTCTTGTAGTGTAAAGTATACTAAATGCAGCTTATCAAAATTAAGGAAATAAGCTCTGCGGTTTTGTGTGAGTGAAGTAATCAACAAGTAAACATACATGATCACAAGAGTAACCTAAATGCAGTAATCGAGTTATTGGGCCTTTTTGGCCCAAATAAAAAGATTGAAAATTTTCAATTAAGACAACGGTTACGGTGAATCGCGGAGTTGAGGAGAGAAAGACTTGAGAGGAGAGAAATAAACCAATTGGCATAAACCCTAATAGCACTCTCTCATTGTTATTTTTTAGAAATGCGCACGTCACTCTTATTCTACGTCTCTGCACGTCACACAAAACCCTATGCCCATAATGGTGATTTCACTTCGTTGCTACTAAAGATTCGAGATTGTTTCTGAAAAATCTTCGGTTCAATATGATGGAGGCAAGGAAAGCGAAAAGAAGATCCGTAAAACGGTCTGTAGGTTCCTCAAGTGTCAGAGAGGATTTGATAAGAAAACTACCCGACGCTTTGATACCTCAGATACTCTTATATCTTCCGACAAAGGAAGCTGTTAGAACTAGTGTTTTGTCCAGTAAGTGGAAAGTCACTGGCTTTTGATTCCCAGATTACAATGCCTTTGTGGGTTTTATGGACAAGTTCCTAGATTTCTCTAGGGAACAGAAGTCATGCTTGCACAATCTCAAGCTAAGTATTCTGCAGGATGAGAGTGATCAGTCTTGTGTCACGCATTGGATAGAATTTGTGGTAAGGCGTAAACTTAAGCATCTGGATGTTGAGTGTCTTCGTCTGAAGGTTATGCCCAGAAGCCTCTATATCTGTGAGACACTCCTTTACTTAAGAGTCCATCTGGTAGTCTTTGCCAGGTTTGTGTCTATTTCATTACCTCGTCTCAAGACTATGCGTTTAGAACAAAATGCATATGCCAACGAGGCGGTTCTAGAGTCGCTTATATCATCTTGCCCTGTTCTTGAAGATTTGAGCATTGTTAAAAGGGTACATGATAATGTAAAGGTTTTACAAGTTCACTCTCAGACACTAACCAGTCTCAGTGTAGGATTTGATATTGATGAGAATGCTGTGGCAGTGCATAGTTATTACAAAGCAGAAACAGGGCTTTGGATTGATGCCCCTAGACTCAAGTATTTGTATTTCGAAAATGAAATATCGAAGAGTAAAATCATAAGCAATACGGGTTCCTTAGTTAAGGTCAGTTTTGTTGGCTCCTGTTATCAAGTTTCGTATCCTTCTGATGGGTTCGACTTATCAAAGCAACAATCTTCCCGTAATTTTTTCACTGGTATCTCGAGAGTTAGGAATATGATCTTCTCTAAAGAGTATTATGGAGGTATGTGTATATATTTATTTACATAATGCTGTTTCACGAAATTTAGCAAACCCATAGCTTTCTCTTTTTTTTTCTTTTATGCAAGCAGTTAATCTCTGCCTACTTGCAAGTAGAACCATTGCCCCAGTTTTGCAACCTGTCCTGTTTGGAAGCAGAGTTTTCTCACTCCGATGAGAAAATCCTGTCAACCTTTCTTGAAAGCTGTCCGAATCTAAAATACATCGTCTTGGTGATAACTTGCACCTACCTAGAGTTTTAACTTAATAAGATATGTGTCATTAAACTCATTTTTCAACTAATTAATCTTAATATTTTGTAGGATTCAACTCATTCTACTGCGTTGATGGCTCCAATAAGTTTCTCGTCCGTGCCTCAGTGTTTGTTGTCATCCCTCGAGTTTGTAGAGATAAAAAGCAGATTCACGGGAAGGCTTGATGAAGTTAAAGTGGCAAGGTACTTTGTAGAGAACTCGGTAGTTTCAAGAAACTTGTTGTGCACTTGAGCGATTCCATGCAAAAACAAAGTTTGGTTTACTAAAGGGATCTCCTTACATTGCCAAGGCCGTCTACCTGTCAAATCGTATATGTCGTTGACTGTTAGAGAGACTTTTACGTGGGTCTATCTATGATCAGACCGAGACTAGCATATCTAGAGATTGGACTTGGATTTTAATTTTGTTGAATTCTGTTATGATGTATTTGTATATACTTTGGACACAGCTCTCAGATGATGTTATAGGATTCCAAACTATATTTCATGCAAAAATAACATTACTGTAATTTTATCGGGTTTAAGACAAGATTCTTCAGGCGGGTCTTGTGATGGGGATGCACCATCTTCCAAGATGAGCGGTGTAGTTTGTGCAACGGATTACTCCTCTTCTGCTAGGACCATCCGGCAAATCTATGACACTGATGCTACCTGCGTCTAGGTGGAACAACCCGAGCCCTTCTTTAGTGAGGTTAAGGCATTGTGCTATGAGCGATATGTGAGCCATTGGAGGACCAACCACCACCATGATTTCTCCTGGGTTTGACTCCTCGTCAGATAGTTCGTCTAAGAGTGATTCCCATGCTTTCCCGGATCTGTTCCATAGAGCTGAAACTGCCTCTTCGTCTAACTGACTTAGCCAACCAGGTTGGGTCGATGCAATCATGTCGTTGTCCTGCAGAATTGAGGGATCAATACGATCAAATCAGTGTTCACGTTACTATTCCATTCGGATAAGTAATCTTGCCTTATTGGATTTGTGAAGAACACCCTCAACATTGAGCTCATTCATTTGTTTCGTTTTTACGTAGCGAGGCACACTATCTACACCCAAACAACCCGCAGCTTCTTGCACCTATCAACTCTTTAAACTGTTAAAAAGAAAAGAAACAAGATTCCGAAGAAATAGATTTCTTAAAGTCTTCAGTTTGTTAATAAAAGTGAAGCTAGGTAGATAGAGAGTTATATAACTTACCCGGGATATTACTCCAGCAGTCTCAATGGATGCTGCTTCAGGGCTGCAAACTATTGAACTAACCCTTAGATCAAGAAGAAGCTCTGCGGTTTTCTGTGACTGCAGTAACCAACAAGCAAACATTTGCAAAGAGTAACTAAATGCAGGATTAGGAACTTTTTTACAATTGTTTTTCAGTCATATGTGTATGTTACCTGTATCACCCCAAGCATGTTCATTGGCTTATCATTAGTGGCTGCTTGGTTATTAACTGCAGAATCCTGATATGTTGAAAAACGAAGAAAATCCGGTAAAATTTGACCTAAAGCCTCCAAACTTTTCTAGCTCAGAAATTAGTATAAAGAGCAAAACACCTTCCACATGATTCCATGGAGGTTAATTCTGGAAATAAAGATGAATTAAGAGAACCACGTAAGGAACTATTACAACTGTACCTCATTATCCCCCTGACCATGGCAGACAAGTATGATCTGCTTACTAGCTTTCCGGCCACCAGAACTTCCACTAGCTAGAGGCGAATTAGGTGTCTGCATTATTACTACAAAGACAGTAAGCAGAATTTTGGCTACTTCTAACATTCTAAACCCAACTCGAGAATCTTGCAACAACAAAAGAGGTTCATATAACTAAGATGATTATGACTTATGAGTCTAAGTCAAAGCCAGACATATGTTTTAATTAAAGAAGAGCTTTCGTGTTCCATTAAAAAAAAGGTTAGCTTGCCTTCCACAGTTTACCTGATTTAGTCGATAAAGACATACGTGAGGCGATCCACCGTCAGCTCTTGGTGTGAAGTCCAGTACGCTTACACCGCAATTGCTCTGCAACAAACTCCTAAAATATTCTGTTCCCAGTCCTGTCATATTAACCAAAGACCGCAGACATTAAAAAAAAAAACTTAACAGAAAAATGAAAAATCGGCTAGTTGCTGAAAGAAGAAAAAGAACAAGTACCAATAGCTGTTGCCACAAGAGCCTGATTAACAGCATTATGAGCAACAACAAGAACAGACTTGCTCTCGTGAGCAAGAATACCGGGCCAACAGCTTCTAGCACGTGACCATAACTCTCTTACTGGATAGTGGCCATCAATGCTGAAGTTTGCCGGATCTTCTTGCCATTCCCTAAAAGCTTCACCGAACTTTTCTTTCCCTTCTTTCTTAAGTAGACCCTAGTATATAACGATCAACTAGAACAAGAGTTAAGAAGAAGTACAATGACTGGTCTATGAAACCTATATGTCCCCATCACATCACAGCTAAACTTACTTGAAAAGAGTAAAGATCAATTTCTCTGAGATCGTAGTCGAAAATCATCTCACTTTCTCGACTCCCCCATATGATTTCAGCTGTTTTCTTTGATCTCTTCAATGGACTAAACCAATGTATAACAAATGCAGCAAAATTACGAGAGGCTTTAATAACAAAAATCTCCAATACAAAGAACAAGAACACAGAGTAGGATAATCTATTATCAAGAACACAAAAGGGCAATGTATACTAATCTAAAAATCAAATTGAATCATCTAAATATACAAATCAGTATCTCTGATTCTTCAAAGTCAACTTAATCGATCCAAACACCTAATTCTCTCAATTAGGATAATCTAATAAAACTATTTCAACTACCGATTTGATTCCATAGACCCTAAGAAAAGGCAGGACCTGGTGAAACAGACATCGAATGAGTCGCCAACGAGCATCTGTCGAGAAATATCGGCTTGAGTCTCGCCTTTCTTCGTCAAAAAGGAGAAATCGGAGCTTCCTTGAATTCTCCCTTCTTCATTCCACGTGCTCTGTCCATGTCTCACAAGAACCACTCGCTTCGGCGTCTTCGCGGTGCCTTGGTCTTGTAAGCTCGATGATGATCGAATCCAGAAGCGGCGGCGAGTTGAATTTGGCCGGCGGGTTTGGTGGAGGAGACTCCGATTGGGTGAAATCGGAATAGTGAGTGGTAGAGAAATCATTTTATTTTATTATTTATTTTTAATTTCGAGAAATAAGAATTGATTTTTCAGTTGATATCTCCATTTAGCGGGAAGTTCGGTTTTTATCATGCTTTTTTTTTTAATCGTCTTTGGGCCGTAAAGGGCCGGCCTAATAGGCCCGATTTTTTTGTCATGTTTTTTTAATCAAGCTTTTATCAATCTAATGAGTAAAAGTATTGAGTTTTATTATAACAAATAAGTAGAGGTGTCAAAATAGGTAAAACTTTATTGGTTGATCTGACCCGAACTGAATTATTAACCATAATGGTTTTACTATTTAGATCCTAATGAATGATGTCAAATGAAGCATGATCAAATGAAGCATATTAATGAAGTGGCCAGAATTATTGAAGTTAAACCATTTACCCATTAAATTATCATACTTAGCATCATCATTATCTTTATACTATCTTCATCATATCATCATTGTCATACCATATTTCATCATCAACATATCATCATCATTCATCATCATCATACTAAAATTTTCCCACCAAAAACGTATTCCGTAAAACACGAGTCCGTATTTTTTCCGCCAAAAACACGAGTTCACATTTTCCCGCCAAAAATACGAATCCACATTTTTCCACCAAAAACAAGTTTTCACAATTTCCCGCAAAAAATACGAGTTTATATTTTTCCCGCTAAAAGCACGAGTCCATATTTTTTCCGCCGAAAACACGAGTTCGCATTTTCCCGCCAAAACCATGAGCCTGTATTTTTCCCGCCAAAACACGGTTTCACAATTTTTCCGCCAAAAATCGTATATCCATATTTCATGACATTGATGATGATGGCAAAATGATAATATATGATGATAAATTATTAATTAATTATTTTTATATTTATTGTTATTAAATTATTAATTAATTATTTATTTTATTGTTATGAGTCAACTCATTAACCATCCAAACCATCAAATTAATTTGATTTATGGGTCAACTCAACCCATTTAACAAATGAGTTGGGTCAACTCAAAAACTATTTAAGTTTCAATTTATTGAGTTATGAGTTGGTTTGGTGTGGTTTACCTATTTTGACATCCTTACAAATAACCCAACTGTGTACATAAATTATGAAAAATACACTTACATTTTTTTTTTAGGTGAATAACCTTGGGATAAGATTACAAATCTATTCTCAAAATCTTTTTAAAAGTCTAAATGGAATTTTAACAAATAATATGTTATATATCCTCTATTATCCAATGATATTTTATTTGATAAAAATACCACAATTTTCTGCACGAATTCGAAATATATTTTGTTCAAGGCTGGTAAGTTTTATTTTGCCTATCTTTATGATTTTTTTTAACTGGAATTATTCCTAATTATGTTTCATAGTTTGGCGATGTAGCAAATAAACCCTGATAACTAACACTTCAAAATTAAAAAAAAATAATAATAATAAAATAAAATAATTAATGAAGAAGGTTTTTTAGAACAACCGGGAGATCTCGCATCAAGATTTAAACTATGAACACTTGTTAAAGATTCATGTATTTTTGCTGTAAATTTGGTAAGTTTAGTTTCATGAATTTTGGTTAGATCACCTTTTTGTGAAATTATACGATTATTTATCAAACACAATTACTTTAGATATGTTTGTTTGACAGTCGCTGCCCACTGCAACCAACAATATATACAAATTTTATTGTTCGTTTCGCATTCGTTGTGATCTGTTACCAAAATTTTAGATGGGTGGCTGAATAAACAAAAATAATTTGGTCACTGTTTGCATTGATCGACGTCCAACTAAACAACTATTTGTGGTCGATGGAAAAGAACAGGTCTATTATCATTTTTCGCTAAAAGTACTATAATTTTACCGTTCCACATATTACGAGACAAAGCTTATAGCATCTGAGACTGGGTAGCCAAAAGAAAAGCAAACGAAATAATCGAAAAAAGACAAACAAATTCTAGATGTGCAATTTATCATCAACTGCTCAGATCTTATCATTTTGCCAACAGATAGGTCAGAGTTCAAGACATACTTGGAAGAATCACAGAGATTATTCACTTCTTTTGTATCTTTTTCCTTATCATTTACTTATCGCACTTCAAATTTACAAATCGATAATCTAGTACATAGCGGTAGATCATTATCGCGTAATGTATGTTATGTAAACTCTATTTTTCCAGTTTAGATTTCTAAACTTTTTTAATTAAAACGGTTGACCAATAAAAATTTTTTTATTGAAAATAATTATTAGTGTAAAGCCTCCAGGTGGAACAGAAGCTTTGTTTCCTAAGTCACAACCGAGACAGGTCCAACAATTTGACAAGCCCATCAAGCTCTCAAGTCAAAGTCTCCCGCCAATACTCTGCAAAAGTAGAGTTGCTGATACTCACGCACTCCAGACCTCTCGTACGGTGAAGCCACCTCAACATGTCCCTGCTACAATCGGTTTCAAGCCTTCGGAGCCACTACAATTGAGTGTTGCTAAAGAAGCCTCATCATCATCATCTTTTATAAATGTTGAAACAGTCTCTTGTAAAAACTTAAGCTTTTGAGAAATAGAAAATGTTTCATCTTAAGAGTCTTCTTCAAGCTCTATCAGAGCTTTCAATAATAACGTTCATCACGTGCTGAATTAGTGGGACTTTGTTACTTTATTCATTATTCAAAGACGTAGACCCTTCAATACTAACGTGAACATTTAACACGTGCATCTTCTAGTAAATATGAAGTCAATTTGTCAACAAAAAAAAGAAAGTCAATAAAATAGTACAATACTTATATAATATTCATTTCACTGGTTTGGTCTCGCTTTGATTTGTTTAGGTTTAAAAAAATTCTTACCAATTTAAGTAATTAACTATGACTTTTTTTTTTTATTATATTTTTTGAAAAAAGGTTTTCCAATTTTTATTTTCTTACTTTGGTTCTCTTTGGTTTGGTATGTGGTGAAAAAAATGTTAACTATAGATGACTTTGAAAAAGAAATGTCAAAAAATGTAAATTTTTTCAAACTAAAATGTTAAAAGAAAAAATGAGTTGTTTGGTTTGAAACCAAAGCGAACCTAAACATGATGGTAGGAGAAAGGCATATTGAAAATTTGAAATCAAAGCCCTTAGTTCTTCCATTTTGGAGATTTACATATACATTAATTATAAGCTAAAAATAAATGAATTTTTATAATTTTTATTTTGCAAAACTGAATTCTTCTTATCCATTGATCAAGTTAAATTCCCACCAACTCTTTTTTGTTCTCTGAGGTCATCGTGCTATGTTAAGGTTAAGAAAATAAATTGTGCGTAAGGGTTTGAGAAACCAGTAGATCTGATTGGTGACAAACTATCCATTCTCTTTTCGATATGGCAGGGAATTGGTAAAAAGAAATTTACCATTTTTTTAATTATATATTTTTCGCATATTCCTAACCATTTTACTAATTACAGTAATTGGTGGGATTCAGAACGAGATTTAGGTCCATTTAAAAAGGTTTTTTTTAAAAAAAAAGTCGCCAATCATATTTGAAAACAAAGTTAAAAAAGATTTTCAAACGTTAATCAAGAGTCAAGAGAGATGAAAAGAAATGTAGAAAGAATCAATTCAACATGCTTAGGTACAATGTTAGATAGTCCCACTTGGGTTTCACCAACTTTGCCATATTAAACCTTTACAAATATATGAATTAAAAAAAGGTTTCAACAACCCCATCGATAATTTTTTACGGCCAACAATCGCTTGTTGATTGTTTTATTATGTTATAAAATAATATTAGTGTTAACATGTCGTGGATATATATGTGTTTTCTTTCTTCGAAACGAAGAAAATAAACCAGAATTTATTAGAAGCTGGGCATCACTTTTGAAACCTGAGGTCACACATATCTTTAAGTTTAACTAAGAGAAGAAACAAATATGACACAATTATTACATAATCGTGGCATATTGGAGCTGTTGTTACTTGTTAAGTTGTTCGTGATTCTTTTATATCCTGCATTCTAATAATTTATTATACATAAAATATTTTGGTATAATTTAGTACATAATCTTTTGTTAGCATCATAATTTTTTGGTATAATTTAGTACATAAACTTTTGTTAGCATCACTTGAGAATCTCTTTTTCTCATTGATAAGGAACAATTGGAAATGGCTTAATCAATTGGTAAAAAAGTAGGGTTTGCAATCAATATACATTCTATTAGAGTTAGAGATATAGATTACATATCTTAAGATAATCTACATCCACAGATATGTCTCACTAGACTTTTTGTATGTCTACGTGACTTCATATGAGAAAACACTATATTAGATATATACCTACAAATATGTCTCTCTATTTCTTTGTGTGTCTATGGTTGCTCGGGTTGGGCCGTGGTTTCCTTCAGTGGTGCAGACCAGGTCTGTCCTGATTTCTTAAGGAAGCCATACATTTATTAATTTATTGTTAGAGCGATTATTAATTGTGTCAAAACTAAAGTGATTAATGCATAAAGATAAAAAAAAATATAAGGGCATAAATATTTTAAAGATATTAAGGATATTTTATTCATAATATTATGTGTACAATGTTTTATTTCTAAAACACCCAAAATATAAAACTGAAAGTCTGCGTCCACATCAACTTAAAACTAAAGCTTCCAAGGTTCATTTGAAAGATTGCATCAGGTAATCCAGGACTCATTGTATACCCTTATGGTTTAGATTATTGTTGGGTGTGAAAATAATATGCATCACGGAGTGTTTAAAATAAATAATTAACTAATTTGACTTCCATAAATAATATGTGTTTAAAATAACTAATTTATCAATTTATACTAAATATTTTTTACAAGAAGTCCATATATCTAAACTTTAAAATGTAATAGAAAATAAAATAAAATAAAAAGAATGTAAATATATCCAAATATAGGGAGCGAAATGAATTGGACCATGGATGATCTATGCACCTATAGTTTGTGATTCTAACTCTTAAAATTATATTATAAATATAATTTGAAAAATATATTTATAGTTTGTTGGGTTAGTATATCAAAATGATCACTTATGCTAAATGTTCCTTCTTACTATTTTTCATTCTACGATTTGTTTTTTAATTATCAAGTACTAAACTCATATGCCATGAATTTTATTACGTAATCATTTACAATGGCCAAATAGAGAAACAAAAATGGGGATCAATAATTCCATATATGATAAAACTCGATCTTTGCCTTCAACCAAAAGAAAAAAAACATAACCAATAAATCAACACCACATAGTTGCTTGATACGAATCCACATATTTATACACATGATCTCTCTTAAAAACATTCATTTAGTTACTTTGTTTAGTAATCTTGTTTAAGGATCAAATTTTGGAACTAAAATAGAAACTTGAAAACATAACAAAATCTCGAAGGAAGATAAACATTCGATTTTGATAACACAAGTGCAAAGCTGCCACGTATGTCTCTCTATCCAGATATCTGCTAATCGCATTAGTTTATTATATGAAAGATCTTTACTCATAATTAGCAGCAACAAATCTTTATAGGCCTCGCCACTGGTTAACACGTACTGGGAAATTCACCATTTTTTTTCCTAACAAAGCAAAAGGAAAATTGTTCAAATAAAACAACTTTATAATAAAAGAATAAAAACAAATAAAATGTGGTAGGTGAATGATTTGACGGATTTACCCTCAAGTACACGTTAAGACTAGTATATAATCTCTACCTTGTCTGCCATAACCTCTCAGCTTGCAAGTTCTCTCTCAGATATAGAACTACAAGCTTGTACTGTAAAATAAAATAATAAATACCATTTTAAAAAAAATTTCGACTCAAATCATGCAAACCATTTCGCATGCGTTCTCGTGCGATCTCAAATCCGTAATTCAACCAAATCCAACGGCTAAGAACGCCCGTTACTCTCACGTCAATGGAAAGCGCGTGTCTGTTCGTTGCAGTTACAGGTCTGAGTCGTTTAGTTTCCCTAACGGTGTTGGCTCAAGCCGAGCCGATTGGCAAAGCTCATGCGCCATCTTAGCCAGCAAAGTAGTCTCGGCTGAGAATTCAAGCTCCATCGCCGATCAAGTCGCCGTCGTTAACGGACACAATAACGGCTCCGTAGATCTAAGTCTTGTTCCGTCAAAGATGCAGCAAAACGGAAAGCCTGGATTGATTCAGCCGTTAACTATCACAGATCTATCTCCGGCGCCGTCTCACGGATCTACTCTCCGTGTAGCGTATCAAGGAGTTCCCGGCGCGTATTCCGAAGCGGCCGCCGGTAAAGCTTATCCGAACTCTGAAGCTATTCCGTGTGATCAATTCGACGTTGCGTTTCAGGCGGTGGAGCTTTGGATCGCCGATCGTGCTGTTCTCCCTGTTGAGAACTCTCTCGGTGGTTCGATTCATAGAAATTACGATCTCCTCCTCCGTCACCGTCTCCACATCGTCGGAGAAGTTCAGATCCCGGTTCATCACTGTCTCCTCGCTCTTCCCGGAGTCCGTACAGATTGCATCACGCGAGTGATTTCGCATCCTCAAGCTCTGGCTCAGGCGGAAGGATCGCTCAACAAACTCACTCCAAAAGCCGCGATTGAGGCGTTTCACGACACAGCCGCGGCGGCGGAATACATCGCGGCGAATAACCTCCACGACACGGCGGCGGTTGCGAGCTCAAGAGCAGCTGAGCTCTACGGGCTTCAGATTCTCGCCGACGGGATCCAAGACGACGCCGGGAACGTCACGCGCTTCCTTATGCTGGCGCGTGATCCGATAATACCACGTACGGATCGGCCGTTTAAAACTAGTATCGTTTTCGCAGCTCAAGAACATAAAGGAACTAGCGTTCTCTTCAAAGTGCTTTCCGCGTTTGCGTTTCGAAACATTAGCCTTACGAAAATCGAATCGCGGCCGCACCATAACTGCCCGGTCAGAGTCGTTGGTGACGAAAACGTTGGAACCTCGAAACATTTCGAGTATACGTTCTATGTGGATTTCGAAGCCTCCATGGCGGAGGCGCGTGCGCAAAACGCGCTATCGGAGGTGCAAGAGTACACGTCATTCCTCAGGGTGCTGGGAAGTTACCCAATGGATATGACGCCATGGTCCACGTTACCTCCTAGCGAAGACGTATGACAATATATAATTTATCTGTATTATATAATAACTTTATGATTAAATTATCATAATTATAATTATATACTTGGAACTAAAGCAGAGTTTATAGGACTCGTTTTGCATGTGAAGTGGGAGGATAATATTAATTTTATTTCTCCTATATCACACCCCTCAACTCCAAATATTTTGTGTGTGTATATGTGTATGTATCTCCTGTTGGAACAAGACCGCTTTGTAGTTTGGTTCTCATGATTACAATTGAAGATATTTTCTTAAGCTAAAGATTGAATTTAACGTCTACTATAGTTCTCTTGTTTTTTCATCATTAGCAGAAATTAGAGAACTGAATGTAAAAAATAAAGAGTAAATCAAGTATAAAAAGTATGGAGTTCATGTATACAAAGAAGTTTCACACTTACTTTTCGCATGTAACATTTCCATGTCCAACCCATCATTTGAAAATACATATATTTAAGACGTAAATCATCTCTCCCACCATCATGTATATAAAATTCGCAGTCGATTATATTAAAAAAACAACAAATCATATGTATATTCTGTGCCATCTTAACTATTTTCATCATTTGAAAATACATATATTTAAGACGTAAATCATCTCTCCCACCATCATGTATATAAAATTCGCAGTCGATTTTATTTAAAAAAAACAACAAATCATATGTATATTCTGTGCCATCTTAACTATTTTCATCATCTTCCCAAAAACGTTTGAGTGTCTTCATAGTTTAGAATTCTTATTCTTTTTCATTACCTTTGTAACCGAATTTGTTAAAAAAGATATAGCAGAATCCATTAAAAATAATATTTGAAGCTATCGCGGGTTAACCAACAAAACAAGAAAGACTTTCAGATTCTAAACATTTGTGTGATTAAATTACAAGTCAATTAAAACAAGTTAATTAAAGTACAAAAGTCAAACTTAACGTGTGAACACAAGTTCGATTTGATGTTTCTTGCTTTGAAACAGAAGTATAATCATCCACCTGGTCGTGGACTATGCCAACTTCCATGAATTTTCATTGATATATTTATTAAAGTTCTCAACTATCTTCAGGAAATTCAGTTTGAGTTGCCAAAGAATTGGGGCATATAATTTCTAAGAAACTTAGTGTTAGTAGTATTTTGTTAGATTTATTTAACACGCCTTCACTATTTATACTATATATGTGTTCCCACCTATGTTTTAGGGTTTGAACTTGTTTATATTAGACTAAGTATTATCATTATCTCTTACAAGTGAGGATCCCACAACAATCACAACGATATTCACATCTCTTATGACGCTCACGTTCCTTAGTTTTAGGATATTATTCTTTTTTTTATGATGCACTCTTTCTATAAATTGTAACTCATTCCTTCAATAATAAACAATAAAAGAAACACATTTCATTCTCTTCTCTATATGGTATCAGAGAAGACATGCTCAGAGTTTTGATCTAACAATCAAACTCTCTATTTTTTTTAAACCATCGTGCTTCTATTATTCAAGCCTCTGTGTCTATGAATCTAAGTCAAGCGCTTCTCAATTAAAATGTTCATCACTACCGCAAGGAGATCTCTACTTCTGTTGGCTCTACCGAGCCACTTTGCTCAATTCTCGTTGAACTTCAAATGCATAACGCATTCTGCTACCTAGCGTCCATTCAAGTCGATTAGCGGTTTAAATCACAAGACGTGCTCACGTGAAACTAGGAAACATCAAACTCCACCGTTTTGATATTCTACCGCCAAAGACACATGCTCATGTGACCAGCCACGATGCCATCCGTACGATCTCCTCATGGACCCAATACCAAAAGCTTCGTATGCTTTTCTTCTCCACGTACGCTCATGTTTCCGAGCAAAGGAGACCACTCTTTATGCTTTACGCATTTTACCGCCCATCCAAAGCTGATTAGCGGTCAAGTTACAAGACATCAATAAGCTATATGCTTCTCAACGACTTTATGATCCAAATTTGATCATATGCTTCTTAGCCTCCGAATACATGTTCTCCAAGGCAGTTTACGGTCAATACGTCCAACCGCACATGGTTCAAATCATCAAGACGTGCTCAGTTCATCCTTTATGTGTCAAGATTGGTCTGTCTCCGATTGGTCTATCTTCCTCTAGCTAGGCCATCTTGAGGGGGCGTATTAGACTAAGTCATGCCTATAACTAAGTATTATCATGATCTCCTACAAGTTAGGATCCCACAACGATCTCCGCATCTCTTATGACGCTCACGTTCCTTAGTTGTAGGATATTATTCTTTTTTTATTATGCACTCTCTTTACAAATTGTAACTCATTCCTTCGATAATTAACAATAAAAGAAACACATTTCATTTTTAGCTTACATGCCAACACAATTTTAGGTTTGGTGAAAACTACTAAGCCCTATGCTCTTAACAATAATCCCATGATTTAAAATTGCGATATGAATAATTCACAAGTAATGTTTTATTGTTTTTGGCACAATGGTGTTAGATCTTGCGTGGTGTCCTAATATCGTACATTTATAAACTACTTCCACCATAATAATTAATTAATGTTTAACTTGTTAATGAGAAGACAAAATTGCCACTAAAAAGTAACCAATAATTAATTCAAAGAGAGTAGTCTTGCCTTGGTCATAAGCACAAAAATTACGATCACGAACTGATTTGAGCATTTTAGCGGGTCCATGATGGTTATCGAGATGATGTGAATCATGTAATGGCCTATTATACTCATAAACACTAATGATATACTATATGAATTATGTGGGACAAATATTATGACGGTATAATTATGTCACATGACCGTAACGGGTTTGGTGGGAGAGAGAAGTGGTCGGGAATTTAACATATCAATATTAGTTTTTGATAGTATATGTTTAAGCTTGAATTATCATTGCTCAACCACAACTCTACAACTCGAACTTAGATCTGGTTGCATTGGAGGAAAAGGTGTTACATATGTGTTAAGTAAAATCTAATGCTGGATTCTTTTAATAAACCGCATTTTGTCGTCTTTTTCAGTTATTACTTAGTCGAAAAATAAATTAAACACTTCCATCGTCATATTATATGAAACCAACTTCATTATGTCTAATCCTTCGTCATGATCACAGACAAGGATGATTAAAACACTTCCATTATCATATTACTGATATTATTAATTATAGAAGGGTTGATTAAGAGAAATGGCGAAATCAGGAGTGGGGTGGTAGGTGGGAGAAAGAGAGATCGAGCACACTGTGGTAGTTGGTGACTGGTGAGTGTGGGGGAGCCTTGTACTCAGGATTTGTCGACATATTTAGATTCCGGTTAAGCTTTTTTTGGTTTTGGTCCAAGAAATGGCATAAGATTTTACTAAGTATTGATTGCTATAATGTGTTGCAAGTAGAAGTATGTTATGCTTTTTTTTAATAAATTTCTTCGTTTATAAGGGCAATCAATATTTCCAAGTTATATGAAGACATGGAGGCCTACGCCTATCAATTTTATAATTAATATTTCTCATTATTTCATTTTATTTTGTTATATTTCTAGTATTGTCAAACTGGTTTCAGTTGGCAAATTGAAAGTCAAGTGATCGATGAAGAAATATTTGGCTTAAATATATATTTCTACGATTTTATTTTCTTAAGATCTAGCTTATCTAACTACAGCAGAAAATTATATACACTATGATGAGCTTTGTTTCAACGTGAAATATCTTGTTCCAAAAAAGTATAATAATTTTTTTTTTTTAATTAGTTTTCATTCTGGTGTAGTTTGTTTTCAAACAGCATTTTCCACTCCACTTGAGAATTCTCGAACCTATTCAGTATTCATGATAGGTCATCTGTGGCATATAGGGATTGACCAATTAATTAAGCCAATCAGCTCAAGTAAAAAAAATGTAAAGATTTACACACTCTAAAACACTGATATTGAATCAGTCGTGTTTTTTTGTTCTGTCTAATGCTGAATAAATTGTAATTTCCTAAAATATGTTATAGATTATAGGTTAGTGAACTGGATTTAATATTGAGTTCAAAGTAGTTGGAGACTTTTAACGCAATTACTAAATACTGGACGTAATGTGTATTAGTGTATACTGGTTACTGGACGATCCGCAACCGTCTTTTATCACTATAAAAACTACCAAGACTCTTCTCGATACTGTTATCTCATATGATCCGTTGGTTACAAGGTCGTGTTTATTTTTTCTCTGTGGCTCTCAATTTTAAATTCAACACTCAAGTCTCAAACTCTACAATAGCTGTAATTTCCCCTTTTTTTTTCTTTTAAATTTCACAATTAAATTAGTCCGTTTTGGTGTCACAATTAAAAAGTTCGAAGAAAAGCAATGAGCAATTTATGTTTTTTTTTTCATTTATCTTATTTCTCTATTTCTGAACACCAAAGCAGATAATTTAGCATGTAGTGCTCGGTTATATGTTCAGAATGTTAGCTACCTAAACTTTGTTTTTCCGATTGGATTTCTAATCCCTTTTAATTTGTACGTTGCCAATAAATAAGTAAAAAAATTCATATTCCAACCAGAAAAAACAGAAAAAATAAAATAAAATAAAATAACTTGACATATCAATGGATTTAGTAGAATTTAGTAGAACTAAAGCAAAATTACAGTGCCGAAATGAAAAAAAGGCAAAAACATAGGTGAGAAATATAAATTATCTGCAAATGTTTTTGTCTCAGTGGTCGTTTACACAATAAACCCCAAAACCTCACCCTCTTACGTTTATCTGCTCAACAGTGCTCACCTATCCACTTCCTCTCCTCTCTCCTTTATCCCTCCCTCATGGCTAACGACGAACTCACTGAGTCACAGCAACAAGAAGACCCGAGTCAACGATCACCCAATGCGGAGGAAGAAAATGGCTCAGACTCCGACTCCGACTCAGACTCATCATCCCAATCCTCCGGCGACGATTTCTACATCTCCGAGTCCGAGAACGAAGCAGAAGGAGACAGCGACATCGTCAACTACGTACGACCAAGCGACGTAGCTCCTGACCCAAACGCTAACCCAGAAACCAACATTCGCCGCTTCAATCGCGTGCTCGATGGCAAGCGAGTGAAGCGTATGCAAGAAGAAGAAGAAGAGAAATACACTTTCTATGAGGATCTTTTCGATTTCCCGAGAGACCCAGAACGGTGGAAGGAACAAGATCTTAGGGAGATTTGGGCTGATGCTCCATTGGAGATGACTAAACCTGGTTGGGATCCTGTTTGGGCTGATGAAGATGATTGGGAAATTGTTAACGATGAGATTCAAGAAGGTCGAGATCCTGGGATTCAACCTTTTTATGTTCCGTATAGGAAACCGTATCCAGCGATTCCGGATAATCATTATGATATTGAGAATGCTAAAGGTGTTGTTGAGGAGCTTGATAGGATTGAAGAGTTTCTTCAATGGGTCAGCTATATTTTCCCTGATGGAAGCTCGTAATACCCCACATTTCCCTTTTTCTCTCTTTGACCTTTTTTTTTTCTTGTTGTTTCTGTGAATTTGGTGTTTAAAGCTGTGATGTTTGGGTTTAGGGTTTATATGTTTTGATTCATTTGATGTTTTTGCTCCAATTCAGCTGAAAGCAATAACAGTTTTGTTCCAGAGAAGGTTTTGTTACCATGAAATAATCTCTAAAGCTAGTGACTTTCTTAGTTTGTTGTGCTCTATAATAAGCTGCAGATTGAATTTTCATGCACTTTGGTTTGAAACTTTTTATTCTAAGTAGAGTTTGAATTCTGGAAATTGAAGGCAATGGCAATGTCGGTTGAATGATAGGGCATTAGAAACTTTCTTGCTACTAAGTTTAAAGATCTTCTTCATCTGTTTGGGTAGCTTTGTGATGTATACTTTCATCTTGATTCAGAAGCTTCGTATCTCACCATTTTCTCTCTGTGTTTTTTGGCCAAAAGGTACGAAGGCACAGTCTGGGATGACTTGGCTCAAGGCAAAGGTGTTTATATTGCTGAAAATGGGCTTGTGAGGTGATATTTCTGTTTTGTAGATTTACTTGTTTTTTTTCTCTTGTTAATGATTTACATTGGTTTTCAATGACCCAAAATATTTTTTTTTTTGGTTTTGGCTATGTGTTTGAATCTTTAGGTATGAGGGTGAATGGCTTCAGAATGACATGGAAGGTCATGGGGTTGTCGAAGTTGATATTCCTGATATTGAGCCCATGCCAGGTTCCAAGTACGATTACCGTTCCTATTAATCTTCCCAAGGGATTCTATGGACATAGTCGTTTGAATAAGATACTGTTCTTTCTGTTTATGTAGGCTTGAAGCTAAGATGCGTGCAGAAGGAAGGATTATCAAGAGAGATTATATGACTCCAGAAGACAGAAAGTGGTTGGAAATGGATGTTGAGGACAGTGTTGCACTTACTGATGGGAATTACCAAGTTCCTTTCTATGAAAACGAAGAGTGGGTCACGCAGTTTGGCAAGAAACCGTGAGTCTGCAATGAAAAGTTCCTTACTAGATGGCTTACTTCCCAACACTGATTTGAGTGGTTTGGTTTAAAAATTTGATTTATTGACCTCATTAGATATATTGGTGGACTGGGCGATAACTTGAACTAAAATAACAAGCTGAAAAATGTGATTTTTGTTGATTCCCTCTCTATTCCTTATTCATACGTTGTATATTATATGGTTCTCATACCAGGGAGAAAGGTCGGTATCGCTATGCTGGTCAATGGAAGCACAGTCGAATGCATGGGTGTGGTGTCTATGAAGTTAATGAACGCATCCTATATGTGAGTAGTAAGAAAAATTGGTCGTTTACATCATTAGTCTATCTAATCTGATTAATCCTAAAATAGCTTATATATGGTATCCTTCGTATGAATCCATGATGGTTTAGGTAATATTTTTTCCTCCCTGAAGCATTTTCTTTAGTGAATATTCATATTTCTGACATTTGTTCACATCTTAATGGTAATGCAGGGTAGATTCTACTTTGGGGAGCTATTGGAGGAAGAGCATGGCTGTACCGTAGATATTTGTGCGGTAGTTACCCATTTTTCTGTTCTCTATGACACATATAACTTTCAGCAAAGAAAGAGGAAGGAATGATATATACTGATGTGAAAACATTTTCAGCTGCATTCTGGTTTGGCGGAGGTGGCCGCAGCTAAGGCTCGAATGTTTGTAAACAAACCTGATGGAAGTATTGCCCCTCTTCCTTACTGCTACTTCTGTTTGTTCTTTGTATTATGTATAAGCCAAGGCATATTTTAAGGGCTTGTTTGATTCCTTTAGATCAGTGCAGGACCCACTCTAGTAATCATCATTCTGTTTCAAATATATGTTTCGCCTTTCTTTTAAGCATTGTCCAGCATATGAGAAATGTGGAAGAAAACTGGTCATTTTACATTACGGTGTTAATTTAGTTGGGAGCTCAAAGCGTTTTTTGTTTTTATGTATGCAGTGATTAGGGAAGAGAGGGGCCCATATGGTGATCCTCAACATCCGTATTTTTATGAAGAAGATGATGTGTGGATGGCGCCAGGTTTTATAAACCAATTTTACGAAGTGGGTCATTTTCTTATCAAGCTTTTCGAGGTAGCTCTCTGACCACAAAGTTGACATAAGAATCTGTCTTTTTTGGTAGGTCCCTGAGTATTGGGAAACCTACGTAGACGAGGTGGATCAAGAAAGGGAAATGTGGTTGAACTCTTTTTACAAAGCTCCTTTGAGGCTACCGATGCCCGCTGAGCTTGAACATTGGTGGGAAAATGGTAATGACTCATACAGATTTTGGTCTTACATGATTGAATATTTCGATGTTCTATTGAATTTCTCTGTGTTTTATTTTTCTTGATCAGTGGAGGTGACACCGGAGTTTGTCTTACTGAACAAAGAACCTGAACCTGATCCTGAAGATCCTTCGAAACTTGTTCAAAAGGAGGACCCTGTTATTTTACATATGCCAACAGGTCGGATAATCAACTATGTCGAGGATGAAAAGCACGGCATTCGACTATTTTGGCAACCTCCTCTGGAGGAAGGGGAAGATGTGGATCCTTCAAAAGTCGAGTTTTTGCCACTTGGTTTCGATGAGTTCTATGGGGAAGAAGCGGCAGTGAAAAAGGAACACCCGATAAAAAGATTCGTACTTGGAATCGAGAAATCGGTGAAGCCGATGCTTGACGGATTAGAGAAATGGACAGAAGAGAAAAAAAAAGCAAATGAAGAGAGAAAGGAGATGATACAGAAGGAGCTTGAGTTAGTAGAGGCTGAGATTTGCTTAGAGGAAGCTATAGAGGATATGGATGAAGAATTGAAGCAGAAAGAACAAGAAGAGGAAAAAAAAACTGAAATGGGTTTGACTGAAGAGGATGAAGATGTTTTTGTCCCGGTTCATAAAGAAGAGAAAGTTGTCACTGCCAAAGAGAAGATACAAGAGAAGAAACAGGAAGAGAAATACAAAGATGATGATGATGCTGAAGGCAGAGAAGATGATGATGATGACGATGATAATGATGATGATGATGATCTTGGGCCATCAAGTTTTGGATCTGCAGACAAGGGAAGAAGGAATTCTCCTTTTTCTTCATCCTCATTGTCTTTTGCTTCATGTACCCTCTTTCCTGCGGTAATACTCTCTTATTTTTCAGCATAATTTCGGCTTGTCTCGATTAGAAGAAGTTAGTATTGATATATGTAAACGTGGCAGGTACAATCAAGACTAGAAAGATCGTTTCTAGCATGGAAGCAATATCGAGCAGAACCATCAAAAGTGAACCCAGGAATCATCAAAGGTGCAGATAACTCATCAGCTTCAATCCATTTTCCTCCATTGCCAAGAAACAAATCCGGATTGAAGATGGTAAAGGCATCAAACCGAGGTTGTATCCAGAGAAGCTATGGAAGCTCAAGATCTCAGTCTCAGTTAATGTCTCTCTCACGACTACTATCTTGCAATGCATCATCTTCTTCTCCTCCTGATAGCAGCTCCGTTGAACACCTCAGAGATTCCGGAATTTGGAAAACACCGGTTGGGGAAATGAGCGCTGTTTTGTCGCTGCAAATCCATACAAAATGTTCTGATTTGTTTGCAGAGAGTACTCCAGTCTTGTCAGTCTCTTCTTCTGTAGCTTTAGCTCGAGTTTCTTATGTACCTTGAGGCATCTTCTTCTTTGGTGGTGGACAAATCATTTGAATTTGGTTGTATTGTCTAATAAATATTTACCAAAACTATTAAAGAAAACTGAACATTATATCTGTTTTATTTTCTTAATCATAATTTATGAGAATCTTCTCGAAATATTTAGTACATATTACTATTGTCAAATATGTAAATTTTTACCAAATATGTAAATTTTAATATAATAAGCAATATTCCAAAATAATGCAAGCGTTACGAAATTGGGGTAAAACGACGTCGTCGAGACTCGCCAAGAACCCTAAGGAGGCTCTTCTTAAACCTCTCCTCGATTATAAAATGGCCCCAAAACCACTACTTCTTCTCTGCCTCTTTCTCTTCAATTCTCTTTTTCGCTTCCTAAAAAAAACCCTAACAACTCCTTTTCTCTTCCTCGTTAAACAACAATGGAGTTCTGGGGTAAGAATCTTACTTTTCATCTTCTTATATCTCTCGTCTACTGTTTCCAGTTTTCACGTTCCGAGAATTTGATCGATTGTTTATGGAGACTCGTATTTTGCTTTATCATCGGTTCATGTATTTCGTGTTCGTTTTTAACTTGGAAGAGGCTCTTACTTGATTTTAAACTGTTGAATCGTGTATCTGTTCATACTTCGTTACGTTTGTAGCTTCTTTAGGTGTTTTTTTAGGCTCTAAGTATTACAGATAGAGTTTGGTTTCGGTATCAACTTGGATTTTGTTTAGATGTTTCTATTGTTTTACAAGTAAACAAAGCGATGAATGTTCTGTTTGATTTCTTTGTATAATGTTATTTAGGAGCTGAAGTGAAACCAGGGACGCCTCTTAAGGTGGCGCCTGAAGAAGATAACCTTATCCACATTTCTCAGGTTATTTTCAAAATTTAAATAGCTTGTTTAAAGTTCTTAGGATTAAATCAACAATAGCTTGATTCTGTTTGTCTATGTGTAGGCAACACTTGACTGTAAAGGGAAAATGGGAGAATCTGTTGTCTTGACTGTGACTGTTGATAAGAAGAAGTTTGTTATTGGAACCCTTTCACAAGAGAAGTTCCCTCAGATTAGCTTCGATCTTGTCTTTGAGAAAGAGTTTGAGCTTTCCCACAACTGTACTAAAGGAAGCGTCCATTTCATTGGCTACAGATCCCCCAACATCGAGCAATATCCTTTTTAACAGATTTTTTTCTTTGTGGTTGGTTTTTGTCTATATATTAAGATTGAAAGATACAAAAAGGTACAAGTTACATGTCTTATCAATTGTATATTCCTTAATTCTTGTTGATTTTGGTTCCACGGAAGAGGATGATTTCTTCTCTGGTTCAGACGAAGAGGAAGAGGTTCCTGAAGCTGTTCCTGCCAATGGTATGTATTGTGGATGCTACCATTGTATTTGTTTACTTTCTTGAAAAGTTGTTATCTCAAATGTCATTTTCCTTTACATTGCAGGAAATGCTGGAGCTGCTGCTTCGAATGTTGTCAAGGCTGACTCAAAGCCAAAGGCCAAGCCTGCAGAAGTGAAGCCTGAATCAGACGATGATGAAGATGACTCTGATGAGGAAGATGAGTCTGATGACGATGATGACTCTGAGAAAGGAGTGAGTTTTTGTAGCTGTCTATGATTTGTGTTTTTCTATCTCTGATAGTATATGCATACATACATTCATGAGAAGATGAGTAGTTAGGTGATAAATTCTATGGTGATGTTTTTGTAGATGGATGTTGATGAAGATGACTCAGATGATGACGAGGATTCTGAGGATGAAGAGGAGGAGACTCCCAAGAAGGTAGATACATTGTCTATCTAACATTTGCTCTGCTTACTATGTTTTCTACATAATCCTTTTTCTCACTTTACTGTTTGTTTCATATGATTTACTAATAGCCTGAGCCAATCAACAAGAAGAGGCCAAATGAATCTGCATCCAAAACACCTGTCTCGGGAAAGAAGGCAAAACCAGCAGCAGCACCAGCAGCTACTCCTCAGAAGACAGGTTAATAGATAAAACTATTTCTTTGTCTCTAGATTTTTGAATCTTGTTGTTGAGAATTATAAGATAGTTAAATTAGTCATTATGAGTCGAACTATGACAAATAATCAAGAATGATGAGAGGCTCTTAAAGCTTTCTTAGGACTTTGTTGTATACTCTTGTATTCTGATAAGCGAGATATTCACATTCTATTGGTACAGAAGAGAAGAAGAAAGGAGGACACACAGCTACACCACACCCAGCTAAAAAGGGTGGAAAGTCTCCTGTGAATGCTAACCAGAGCCCCAAGTCTGGAGGTCAATCATCCGGTGGTAACAACAAGAAGTGAGTTGTCTCTTTCTTCATCATTCTCATAGCTCAATGATGTGTGAAGATGCAGTCAGTGTGATGATTGATGTTTTATGATGTTGTGTGTATACAGGCCATTCAACTCAGGCAACAAACAATTTGGTGGTTCCAACAACAAGAGTTCCAACAAGGGCAAGGGTAAGGGTAGAGCCTAATGAGTTGGATCAAGGAGAGGTTTTTGGGTTTTTGAGGGTGCTCTTGGATTTTTTATCCTTTTTTTTATTTTAAGATTTTTATCTCTCTTTATTGGAAGAGCTATTTTGAGTAGTATTGCAATGTCTACTTTCCTATGTAATTCAGTATGAATATTACTGGAATGAGAAAGAAGGCTAAAAAATTGCAAACATTACATGAGTTGCTGATAAACACCTAAATTCTCAATTATGCAAATCAAATAAAATTGAAATACTACGAATCTGAACTGACTTCAAAGTACAACAACGTTGACTTCAGAAGCACTAGAAGCTCTCTTGAATGTCCCGAGTTCCATAACGACGAGAGACTCTTGTTCCTTGCTACGATATTCTTTGCATAGCGTAAACTTCTTGAGGACTACCGAATTCTCAAGGAAATATTTTGATAGTTTCATCTCTACTCCATTTCCATATTTGGGTCTTATAATCTCAACATACTCGAGGCTTGATTGCAAACACTTTGGCACCGATGAGAAACTAATTTCCTCCCTTTCCATTACACCTTTCAGCTTCTGCATATGTGAAATAACATATTTTATAACGGTGAAAGTGAAACCATATGGTTTTTAAAGCAAAATCATTACCACGACAAGGGATTTGAGGTTTGGACAGCTCTCAAGAACGCCTGGCAACATTTTCAAATCACAAATATAGAATTTTGCATGTAACCGCATCATGTTACGAAACTGAGGCATCAGTTCGTGCTTCATGTAGTGAAAAATGATCTGCAAACACAAAGAAAATGCGATTTGCATCCAAAGAGACACATTCAACAGTTCAACTATATATATGTATATACCTTCAAAGTTTTTCCGCTTATAGTCATGTCCCTTACGCTTGAGAGCCCGGTGAGTAGTTTACCGACAGCGCTTCTCTCGAACGAGTCATCTAGATACCAAACATTAAAACTGACATTAATATCTACCTTTGCGGATGCACCCAAATTGCTTATCACATAACTAGCTGACTGATCATCTTTAATACTCAGATACGCAAGTTGAGGAGCATCAATGAAAACCTCCCAATCGTCACTATCATCATTATACCAACACTTGGAACTATCAATAACGAGTTTGAGACTGTTTAGTGACTGAGAGCGCACCCGTAAAACCTTGTCGGTCCTTTCATCTACATTTCTAACAACAGTTAGATCTTCAAGAACAGGGCAGGATGAGATTAAATTCTCCATAGTCTCATCACAAGAATATATATTCTCTTCTAAATGCATCACCTTGAGATTAGGTAAAGACACAAACACGAAACGATCCACCATCACTAAATGAAGTCTCAATGAAACCAAAGTTTCACATAAGTAAAGGGTTAGAGACACTGTCTCAATAAGAAAACCCAAACGACAGTCGACTTCAAGATGTCGGATTTTACGCTTAACTGCGTCTTGGATCCACGACATGACTGAACACATATCATCATCTTCCCTCCTGAAAGAAAGCTTGAGCTTGTGTAAGCATGACTCCTTAGAGGAATCTAGCAACCGAGAGGCGAAACTGACGAAGGTAGTGACATCATCGAAATCATCAATGTCTATATCCAAGATAAGAGTTGAAAGCCAGAGATTTCTCCATCTGGTGGACAAAATGCTAGTCGTAACAGCATTCTTTGTAGGAAGATTAGAGAGTATCTGACTTAACAAATGATCAGGTAAGCTGCTTATCCTATCATCTCTAGATCTATGAATTGCTCCTCGTTTGCTCATTTGATTTCTCTTTTGGGAAAAACATTCAAGACAAGTTATCTGCATCACATACAAAAATGTGAACCGAAAGTTTTAAAGACACGATTTGGATTTCATATTGATACCACTATTCCATGATTCAGTTATTCCGCTATTTATCTAACATACCAATGGTCAAAAGAGGTACATTAGAGAGAGAGAGAAATAAAAAATCACCGTCGATTCTTCACTGCGGAAGAAATCATAGCCGGCGATTGTCGCCGGCCTCACAGATTCGAGTCTATAGATTCTCTCTTCTCAGGAAATGCATCTTTTAAAATGGCCTTGGATGGAAAGATAAAATGAAAATCTAAACTAGAGAGATGGGAGTTGACTATAAAGAGGATTTGTGAAAAATAAAATAAAAATGAAATTTAATGGGAAAAAAAAAACGGGTTCTGGTAAGAATATACATCAAATCCCAATACCAAACTTTCCTAAAAGGGAAACTGCAAATTTAAGTACTACAAAAACCTGTAACACAGGTGGATAAGTCCCTTCAAGTTCAACAGCAACTTCACAAGAAGCAGAACATCTCCTAAATCTCAGAAGTTCCATGAAGATGATAGACTCTTCGTCCATTCTACTACAACCCAATCGCAGCGTAAACTTCTTGAGCATTGCCGAATTCTCGAGGAAGTACTTTACTAATTTCATTTCCGGTTCAGCTCCGCTGATCGGTGTTTGAATCTCGACGTACTCCATGGATGATCTTAAAACATTTTGGAATTGATGATGAGAGAATAAGTAGTTCGTTCTTCTTAAATTCCTCCAGCTCCTGCATATAAAAAAAATCATTCAAGAAGTAGATGAATTATAAGATCAGTTATCTTTATCATGATGATGTAAGTCATAAGGTAATGTTTTAAGCCAAATTCATCACCAGTACAAGGGATTTGAGATTTGGAAAACTCTCAAGAAAGTTTGGAAGCTTTTTGAAATCAGAGTTATAAAAGACCGCATAGAATTGGATCATGTAAGGAAACTGGGGCAGCGGTTCGTGTCTCATGTAGCGAGAGAGGATATGCAAACACAAAGAAAAGACAACTTTTTCATCAAAAGAGACGTTCAAATACTCAGTTACTCCCATTGACATATATACATACCTTCAAAGTTGTTCCACTTATAGTCATGTCCCTTACGCTCGAGAGCCTGGTGAGGAAGTTTCTCACTACACTTCTCTTTAAAGAGACATATTTCAATACACTTCCCACTGCATCAAAACTGACATCAATATCTACCTTGGCAGGTGAACTCAAACTGCTTATTACGAAACTTTTCGACTGGTGATCTTTAAGACTCAAATAGCTGAGCCCAGGAGCATCAGTTACAACCTCCCAATCATCATCCTTGATAGCCCGATAGTCATCACCATCGGGAACAAGTTCGAGACTCTTTAATGACTGGGAACGTACTCGTAAAACCTTAACGATGTACTTTGTCTCTACATCTCTAACAACTTTTAAACTTTCAAGAACTGGGCAAGATGAGATAAGATTCTCCAGAAGAGCATTATTAGTATAAATGTTGTCTTCTAAATGCATGATTTTGAGATGAGGTAGAGAAACATACTCAAAATCAGCCAATGACACGTTATAGAGTTTCAAGGATAGCAGAGCCTCACAGGTGTAAAGGCTAACGGGCATCAGCTCCTTATCTAAATAACTCAAACGACATAAACTAATATCCAAATGCTGAAGTTTACGCATAACTGCATTGTGGATCCACTGCGTCAAGCAAGACTGATCACGCTGATTAATCTTAAGAACAAGTTTGAGCTTGTGTATGCATGTCTCCATAGAGATATCTAGAAAGCGATGGATATCTAAAACGTCCAAATCCAACAGAGGAACCGAAAGCCAGACACTTTTCCATCTCTTGGACAAAACACTAGTCCTAACAGCAATCTTAGTAGGAAGATCAGAGAGTTATCTGACACAGCAAATGATCCGATAACAAACTTATCCTATCTTCCCCAGTTCTACGACCTCTTACTCCTCTCTCGTTCATTGTTTTGATACAACCAAATCGTAGTCTCTCGACACAATACGATCACGATCCGCAATGCTAATCAAAGCAAAGAGAATCAGCTCGATAGCAAAGAGTTTCTAAGATGAACTCTTAAACTTGAACAAGCAAAGTTGTAGAAAAGATAAAGTTTATACAATCGTCTCAGTTCTTCTTATAAACAAATCGATGTAACAACCAAATCAGATTCAATATTATCTCCAACAACGACTCAATAATATCTTCTTTTTATTCTACTCCACCTGTCTTCGTACTGCCACGTCACTCATCACAATCCCTGTATCACGATTCATCGCCGAAGCATGTAGCTAGCACCGGAACTCTCGATTCACCCTAGATTTGTATAGTTCCGAATAAATTGACGTCTTCTTTTTCGCGCTAGATAGTTTGTTTTATTATAAAACTTTTATTTTTATACAACAAAATCAGGTTAATATTTCTTTTTTTAATTGGGCCTAAGGCCCACTTAAAGTCCGTTTTGAACAAACTTGTCCAAAAAAAGGCACAAGTACAGTGGTACATAGACGATGACCATCACTAATATTAACATGTGGATTGGTTATGCAAAATCAAAACAACTTTGAACTTTTAAGTTTTGGATTCCTCAATCATCCAAAAGCTTTGGCTAAAGCTTACAAAAAATATGAATATAGGATTTACCAAAATCAAAATCCAAGTCTATGGCTGGGCAAAAAAACCAAACCTGAAATAGGAACCCAAACTCGACCGGAAAAACCCGATTCGAAGCCGAAACCGTTTTAGAGAAATATCCGAATAGGTTTTAGAGCTAGGTACTTTGGATATCAGGTGATACCCGATCCAAACCGAAACCCGAATTAGTACCCGAAAAATCCAAAGCTTGGGTAATTCATATACTTTTGAGTATTTTCGGGGAGATTGTATAGTTTTTTAATCGGATTTTTCGGTTATTCAAATACTTTCGAGTAGTTTTGAGTATTTTCGGAGAACCAAACGGAACCCAACCCGAAATTTAAAAATATCCAAGTGAGATTTATGAGTCTGGTACCAAAAACCTGAAAACCCGATTCAAACCGGAATGGATACGAACGTCCATCTTTCTTTGACTAAAAGGGTTTCCATTTTTAATAGATTGTTTGTGGTTGTACCTTTACTGCAGCCTTAGCCAAGTTCAACCTAAAATTTTGATCCTAAATTCAACAAACATTAATAAATAAACATTTTAACGGTCAGCAACATATATGTTGACAAGTGCTAGATCGCCTAGGCAATACAAGGAAATCCCAAAGTCGATGGAATCTTTTTCTTCTGGCATGGAAGATCTCAAAGGCAAAACAAGTTTCTTGAGGATTGTTGAGTTCTCTGCAAAGTATCTTGCTAGTTCCGTTTCAATAAGTCCTGCAACGTACCTTTCATGTTCCATTTTAAGTCTACCTCCAATACGTTTGCATTCTTTTATCTCTACAAACTCGAGCGATGACAGCAAACACCGAGGCACAAACGAGAGTCTTAATTGCTTTATCAGAGAACAAAAACGTAAATCCTGTAAAACACGTAACATACAAAACACAAAACGAATGATATTGGTATAACACTTTACACATTTATTAATTGCATGAAACTCTAAAGTGTGAAAGCCATTACCAAGGTTAAGGATTTTAGATTTGGAAAGCTTTCAAGAAACGTTGGCGGCGTTTTCAGTGAGGATAAAAAAAATAGGTCTACTTCCAAACAGGACAATTTGTAAAATTTGGTTGAAAATGGCATGTTTTTCTTGATGAACTACTCACAGCAAAAAAAATAAAAAAAAAATTAAGGAGATTGGTGAGTAAAAAAATTCATGAAAGAGCATTATATATATATATATATATGAATTGGTAAAACATATACCGCGAAAGCATTGCAAGAGATCTTCATATCCCTGACTCCCGAGATACTGGTGAAAAAATTAGGGACCATATATAGCTTTTGTAAGTCGACTTCATCAGCACTATTCTTGAGATGAAAATCGCCAAGAAGATTGACCTTGGTTAAAGAACTTGGATTTCTTAAGGTTTTACTCTCATATTGATCATCTTCAAAAGTCAAATACTTGACTCTAGGGGCATCAATCAAATCTCCGAGTTTTCAAGATAAATATCCAAATCTTCAACCCAAGAATATAAGAGAGCACCTCCTTCTATATTGAGACTAGTTAATGTCTGAGAGTGCACTCGTAAAACCTTTACATTATCATATGCCCTTCTGACAAAGCTCAAATCTTCAAGAATAGGGCAAGATGAGATAAGAGACTCTAGACACGCCTCATTAGCATATATATTTTGTTCTAAACGCATAGTCTTGAGACAAGGTAAAGAAACAGATTCAAACTTACCCAACACTACCTGATGGAGTCTTAAGTAAAGGAGTGACTCACAGATATAAAGACTAGAGGGTATCACTTCCCAACACTCACGCTTCATAGGACCAAACTCAACATCAAGATGCTTAAGTTTAGGCGTAGCCACAAAATCTATCCAACGTGTGACACAAGTCTGATCATTCTCACCCTTCCGAATACTTAGCTTGAGCTTGTGCAAGCATGCCTTGTGTTCCCTAGAGAAATCTAGGAACTTGTCCATAAAGCTCACAAATGCATTGTAATCCGGGAAGTCATCAGAGCTCAAAACCAAAGCAGGAGTCCAAAGCCAGACACTTTTCCACCTCTTGGACAAAACACTAGTCGTAACAGCTTTCTTTGTCCGAAGATAAAAGAGTATCTGAGATATCAAAGAGTCAGGTAATTTGCTTATGAAATCCTCTTTAGCTCTTGAGAAACATGCAGGACGTTCGAGGCATATTCTTTTCATTTTCCTTTCCTCCATTAAATCAGCAGTGAAACACGACATTCAGGAACAGATCATGATAATCTCAATTTTCCACATACCTAAGCAATCCAAGATATAAAAATCAGAAAGTAGTTAAGAAGGTTAACAGAACTGATGGGTTTATTAGGGTTTTGGAAACCGCAGATAGGCAACGAGATCGAATGTCTTTTAAAGGTTTTGAGCTGGAGATGTCAAACGAAAGAGATTGAGATGGTCAAGGCTCATAGACAGAAGTTTCCCCTTTAAGGCCCATGAGTCATTCACAATAGATTTGACAAAGCCCAATCAGTTCACCACCTATCTATGAACAAATTGATGTTTACTCCTAAATCAACAGACGAACCGACGGCCCTGTGTTTGGTTCAACTGACGAACCGACGGTTCTTCTGTAACTGGTTCGATGATTTCTTTTCCTGGTTTGCTCTCTTGCTTCCCCATTAATCACTGTGACCATTTAAATCTCCAGCTTAATTACTATGAAATGGATAATTGATGACAAGTATAACTTTGATCTACAATTATTGGACCCTTGAACTCTTAGGCTCCTATTGGTAACACTCATGATAGCAGAATGATGTTTTTAATGCGATTATGCAAAAAATTTACTAATTAAGAAAATCTGCATAATATTTAACAAAACACAAAAACACAAATCCTGCCTAAAAAATACAAGTACACCTCATTATACAAAGAAGTGGATATATAGTTGCTTATTTCATGATAATTAGTTAAATATTTTTTTTCATTTTATCCATACAAAATATTAATAATTGTAAAAGTAAGAAAATAATTGTTTACAATGAAAATATGTCACTTTTCGAATTATATTAAAAACTTTCACAACTTTTTAACAATTTTTAATATACTTTTAATATTCCGATAATATATATTATCAAATATTACTTAAGATATATTGAAATTCATTAAAACATTATTTGTTTATTAAATATAACTATATATTAGTAATGTAATATTACATTCCAATATATAAACAATAAAAGGCAGGATACATAAATTAAACAAATAATGTTTAATATTACATATCCTCCATCTGTTCCTAAATAAAAAAATGGTTTCAAAAAGATATATTTCTTAAGCTTTTATGCATTTTTTATTAGTTATTGATGATGAATTATAAACTTCAAGAAAAATAATTGAATACTATTGGTTTAGAGTTATAGAAAATTGTTAATCACATTGACAAAAAAAGAATTGTTAATCACAAAAATGATGCATTTATAATCAACTTTTAATATGTTTTATTAATATGTGTGACAAGCTTAAAAATTGGATTACTTAGGAACAGAGGGAGTATATGTGTTTAAAAAAATATTTGCAATGTTAGATATAAAAATTTGAACTAAATTATAAGAAGCTTATTGTTTCAAAACTCTGAAATAACAAAGAAAACTATTTTTTGTGTAGCAATTTACTATCGGATATTAAACATGCTGATCATGCAGAGACGGCTTAAGAGAAGGCAAAAGCCACAAAGAATTCTCAATCATCCAGAACAAGTAGCCAAAAAGCTCAAAGAAACATCATAGTAGAGTGCAACAAATTAAAAAAATCCAAGTCCAACTAAGTTACCAGCTGGGAATGCAACTCTCAATCTAATCATAAACCCACCTAAAACCTTTCAAGCCGTCAACAAACTACGATTCGACATTTGCTAGATCCTCTGGGCAATGCAAGGAGATCCTTTAACATGTAAAATCCTTCTTGATGCGTGGAACACCTTAAATCCAGAACAAGTTTTTTTAGGACTCCTGAGTTTTCTACAACGTACCTTGCAACTTCCATTTTAGCAGATCCTCCGTTGAGATATTTTATCTCTACAAACTCGAGTGATGAAACCAAACACCGAGGTACAGGTGAGAAACTTATTTGCACATCATACTCTCTCGACGGCGACGGATATTCCTAAACAAACACAACATTCCAAACAAAGAAAAAAGGTATGAATATAAATTAACACATTCTTTCAAGTAAGTGAGTAAAAATTCTAGCGTTGTGCAAGTCATCGCCTCTAACAAGACGAGTAATTTTAGGTGGGGACAACTCTCAAGAAAGGTTGGCAGAATTTCCAGACAATATAAAGGAAAATCCACTTGTAAACACGAAAGGTTGCAAAACTGGGGCAGTGGGTCGAAGTCTATGTTATAATAGATAAACTGCTCACCAGAAAAAAAAGAAAGATGAGTGGGCAAAAACTAAACTTCATGAAGGAACGCTAGATACAAGATATATATATATATATATATGTATACCTCCACAAAATGCTCAGAGATCTTCATATCCCTAACTCCCGAGATACTGGTAAAAAAATTACGGACCATATTTCGCTTTGGTAAGTCAACCACATCAGCACGATCATGCTCATTAAAGACAAATACAACATCGACCTTGTCTAAGGAACCCGAATTGATTATGATTTTACTCTCTGACAGATCATCTTGGAATTTCAAATACTCGAGTCTAGGGGCATCAATCAAAACCCCTGAGCCTGTTTTTATCATAATCATCAACGATGTCATCATCCTCACCAAAATTATAGTCTATATCAAGACTTGTTAATGTTTGAGAGTGCACTCGTAAAACCTTTACGTTATCTTCTACCATTCTAATAATGGTCAAATCTTCGAGAACTGGGCAAGACGAGATAAGTGACTCTAGAACCACATCATTGGCATATACATTTGCTTCTAAACGCATAGTCTTTAGACAAGGTAAAGACACGGACTGAAACTTACCCAAAGATACCCGATGGAGTCTAAGATATACCAGTGTGTCACAAATATAAAGGCTTAAGGGGATCTCCTCTAAAAACTTACGATTCACAAGACACTCAACATCAAGATGCTGAAGTTTACGGCTAACCACAAAGTCTATCCAACGCGTAACACAAGGCGGATCATTCACATTCTTCCGACTACTTAGCTTAAGCTTGTGCAAGCATGACTTGTGTTCCCTAGAGAAATCTACGAACTTGTCCATAAAACTCACAAAGGCACTGTAATCTGGGAACTCATTAGCGTCCAAATCCAACTGGGGAATCAAAAGCCAGATACTTTTCCACCTATTGGACAAAACACTAGTCCTAACAGCTTCTTTTGTTGGAAGATACAAGAGTATCTGAGATATCAAAGAATCAGGTAATTTGCTTATCAGATCCTCTCTTGCACTTATGTAACTTGCCCGCCATTCGCGGCATACTTGTTTCCCTTCCATATATTTCAAAAAGCCTTGATAGCCTTCCATCAGACTTGCTCGCACAAATTGAACCGACGAATTCCACAGAGACAACCTCGAATACTAAGTATAATAAGGACGCAATTAGCACCAATTTCAGAAACAAATCATCACAATCGGAAAGTGGCGAAGAAGATGAAGTCACCTGACGAGTTTAGGGTTTTGTTTCAAAAGATCCAACGCGAGACGAAGACGCAGTCGCCGTCAAGTTCTCGAGAGGCAATAAGAGAGGAAGAGGTTTATGGATTTGAAGGGTCAGCTCGATTATCATTTTACGGTTATATAGTGTAGGTTAAACTTAAACCGTAAAATTAGAGATGTGAAATTGTCTTAAAGACTTAAAACAATTTGTACCACAATTTATAACCATGCGTAAAAGACTCTTCATAGTTCTCATTATGTTACCCAATACAATTATGAAATTGCATACCTCCTTAGATCATTATTACACACACACGCACAAAATATTAAAAATTCTTTAGCATAGCCGTTAGTTTTATATTTTAAATTGTTATTTGAAATTAATCTTTAGAGGGTTTTGAGTTGCCCTCTAAGCTAGTAACATGAGTTTTGATTAGTGACATAAAACGAGTTTTTAACCAAAAAAAAAAACCCAGCAAATAACATTGACATAGATAAACGAACTGTATTGATAAATAAAAAAATAAAAAAAATTAGACAAATGACAAAATAACAGTAAAATATAGACGTACAAAGAAAAAAAATAGGAATATTGTTTTTGATACCATTAATTATTACTATATTTATAATTGATAACTATTAAAACGGTATATTTTTATGGCGATGGATGATGGTAAAAACTAAAAAGTTACCAATCAAACATCTAGTACAAATGTGATAAATACATTCACTAATTGTAAATTAATTACTATAAAATGGATAATTATTGATGACAACTAGGAATTTTGAACCCTTGCATCAGAACACTTGTAGCTCACACAGAATCTTGAATTCTAAATAATAAAATCAAAACAAGAAAAATCTAACACTTAAAAAAAAAAAATCCCAAAAAACCAAGAAAAAAAAAGAACAAAAATTAAAATCTCACAATTACTGAATCACAAATCCCATAGCTAAATAATTATAAATAAAACACAGAAAATTAAAAATAAATCAAAAGAACACTTGGAGCTTCTCCTCTTTCCTTTGTCTTTGATATAAGTCTCCTCCTTTCTTCCTACTTGTTACCGGTACGTCTCTATCTCCCCAAAACCATTTCCCTATCAATTTTCCTTTGTCATTTTCCATGAAAATTGTCTTTATTTTTCCAGAAAATTAATGAACCTTGTCTTTTCTCCCTGAAACATGTGACTAGAACACAACTCTACTGGACATAAGTCCCGATCCAGCCAAGCCCACTGATGAAGAAAGACATTGTCTGAAGAAACAAGTAGATGAAGTAATTGTTCTTCCCGTGCACAAAGTCATAGCATCCACACACGAACAAGAAAGCAGCGAATCCAAGCTCCAATGTATTCAATCTGACACAAATAACTCGAGTATCATTTAGTCTATATCCCTAGTTTCTAATAATATATTTTTCGATGTACGTAGAAAGTATACATACCGATCAGGCAATTTGAAGATTCTGGGGAACCTTTTGAGCCCTTTTGTGTTTCCTTTAGCGCTCTGACCGCTTCCAAGCTTAGCAGTCACAACCCATTCGTTAGCCCTTCCTGCCTCAAACAGACCAATCAGAGTGGCCTTTGTCCGGTGCAGCGACATCACATTCTCGAATAGAATCCAATAGAACAGCAAATGAATCGACCTTTTGACAAAAATCAAAATGTCAGAGATTCAGTATTTAAGGACAAAAAGAAACTTCAGAAGCAAATGCAGTTACTTGACACACAGGCAACCCAATAAGGAAGAAACAAAGGTAATGACTTGAGATACAAGCTATCCAATTCACCTTGGAGTACCGACGGAGTTGAGGATAGTGATGATGGAGGGGATATAAACGGAACCCCAAATCGGAACTTTAACTTCGGGGACGAGAATTGTGAGAGGAAGAACAACGCAGTAGAAGCAAAATGTGACCCAATGTGCAATGATTTTCCTCACAAAGAAGAAGCTGTAAATCACATACACTTTCTTCCAGAATCTCACTTTCTGCACCACATCAGTAATAAAATCAGATTACAGAATTTCCGAATATAATTGAGTAATCAGAAGAAAAAAAAGGTGATTAAATTGTTATTAATATTATTACCTTGTTTCTTATTATCTCCATAACCATTTTCCTAAAGAGATTTGCAGGTCCACAAGACCATCTATGTTGCTGAAAACGGAAGGCTCTAAAAGTACTTGGAAGCTCACTTTTCACCTTATACAAAGAGAAAAACAAAAAAAGAAGACTCATATTTATGATGTATACCAATTTTTCTACAAGTAATAACAAAATATCTTTGCTTCTTAAAAAGGTAAAATGATTAAAACATAACTTGTTGTGAATCAGCCATCATGTGTTTAATGAAAGAAGTATCTTGTGCACCAACTACTACTATTTGTTATGTGTGTTTAATTTATCGTAACTATTTATTTGTTGTATTTATAAAAATATTTCAGAAAATAAATAAATAAAAACCTGAAGGTCACCGAGGTAGAGAAATTTCCAGCCGCGAAGACTTGCTCGGACGGCGAGATCCATATCTTCCACGGTGGTCCTATCTTTCCACCCGCCGGCTTCATTTATCGCCGCTATTCTCCAGATTCCCGCGGTTCCTATAATTTTTTAAAAAACATTAAATAAGCTTTTAGTATTTAATTTTAAGTTTCTATAAATCATTTATGACAAAAACACATTTAAGATCCGCCTTCCATTTGCTTCCTCTACAAGTCCTACTGTAATGAATGTGTCCCCTTACACTAGCTACTAAATAAATTGAACACACGATTTTAAAAACCAATTAATTAGATTCTTCTTCAAGCTTGCAAATCTTACTTATAAGACAAGGTATGACTATAACTATTTAAGTATATAACTACACCTACTTGCTTCACATTTCAGATTCCCCACTCCTCTCAATCAATTAATGATTGATTATTTATAAATTAATATGATTCCTTATATAATTATTTTATTCTTTAGTTTTCTAGTAACAGTTGTACACTATCATAACATATAAATAAAATAAAGTTTGGGTCCACATAATTTGCTTCATTTGGTCGGACAACATACCACCTCCATCACCCTAAACTCTAATAATATTACCACATCGATAGGCAACAATTAATACTTACTTTCAAAACTCCTTAAATTTAAATGATGTTTTTAGTAATCATTACTGTATAATTAAATCATATTTTACCGTTGAAGCCGAAAAAAGCATGTGTTGATGAACCGACTTCTTGCTCAACAGTGAAATGGTAGTCCAACGACATTTCTTGCATCCTTGTCAATAAGCATTCATCAGAATTTACTGCAAAAGTATATAAATAAGATTAAAAACATTAGTCCTCAAAAATAACACACAATTAATGGAGCAAACAAAGCTGTATTTAACTATTATATTATTTATTTAGAGAATCGTCCAAATGTGGCACTATCAGGAAGTTAACGTCCTTCTCTTTTGTTTTTAGCTTTAATAAATCAATCATATTCATATAGCTTTCTCATTATTATCAACTTCACTAAGTGGGACTCATACTTAAAAAAAAAAATTAGATACCAAATAACACTATATAATATAGACTACCACCAAGTGTCGGCAAGAGACTCGATACTCACACTGTATACTAATACTGACAAGATGGGTCTCACACTTGAGCATTTAAAGTAAGGCAAAGAGCACGTGGAAGGTATCAGAGACCCGACAACTTCTAACGACGAACAGTAGTTTAAGTCCAAAACCCGACCCGATTCATTTTAACCGGGTTAAACCGATTCGATTCATTGACCGACGGATCCAAAATCCCGGAGCAGATAAAGAAACGTGACATTACGTCAGCAAAGTTATCCGTTGACCCGGGATTCCGCAACTAATCCGACCCGGTGTATTTGAGAATAGTAGTTTTTAATCCGGTGCGGCAAGATGTACTCTAATGTAAACAAAGCACAATGGTTTTCAACACGTGGATTATTTTAATTGGTTTAAATAGACCCACTGAAAAACTAATACACTAGTGCAGCTACTCCGCCGACACAAACAGAACTAACCCTACTTCTTCAATCAGACAATATATAGAGGAAATAATAATTATTATAGACAAAGAAAAATACAAAATTGACGAAAAGACCATTTTAAAAAAGCCAAAAACTAAAGGTGAATAATAAGGAAAAAGACGCAAGCAAGAAAAAGGAAAAGACGATAAAAAGAAAAATAATTATTTATATAAACAAAAAAAGAACATATACCACCGACACCACTAATGAAGCTAGCTACAAAACCAAAACCACGAGCTCTCATTTAATGATCTACACAACATCAAATTTTTCATAAAACATAAACAAAGACACCGATTCAGTAGTATTTGACCCTGACACTTGCACAACAACAACATTATCAAATGTCAATTTTCTATTATAGATCAATGAACAAGCTATTTCAATTACTATCAAATTTAAGATACTCTTATCAGTTTTGATGTAGATTGATATAAATGTTAGAGAGAATAATAATTACCGAACCGCCATCGGGCCTGAACCAGGGCAATGTTGGGATTGTGCATGAGAAAAGGGATGCTACGGCGAAGAAAATCCGGTTCGGGCTGAAAATCGGCGTCGAAGATGACAACATATTCGCAATGTTTGACATAACTACGTTTGAGTCCTTCCTTTAAAGCACCGGCTTTGTAACCAACTCTATTCTCTCTTATTTGATACCTAATATTGATTCCTTTACTTGCCCATCTTTGGCACTCCATTTCCACCATTTGCTGCACATTTTAAGTATCTCATTTAAATCACACATCAAAAATATCTATTAATGTTTCCAAACTTTATTAAGATATTTCCCTCTTTTCTTTCTTACCCACCGGAAAATATTACGTCTCTTTTTCAAGAAAGGAAATTATCTCTTGAAAAAGATGGTGAATAATCTATTTAATTAGAGAAAGTTGTGGAAAAAATAATGCACCTATATTTTTTGCGAATGGACTAAGTAAAAATTATACTAATAATACCTTAACAGTAGGATCTGTTGAGTCATCCAACACTTGAATCACGAGACGATCGGACGGCCACGATAGTCCACACGCCGCTCCTATTGATAGCTTATAAACCTGCACGGCAAAAATCACGGGGACGCAAAATAAATAAAATCTCTTGTCAAACTTTTTCATATTTTTAGTCCACTAATTTAACGAATTAACCCCTAAACTATGGGTTTATGCAGAAAGCCCCCCACCAAAATCTCAGAGAACAATAAAGAAATCTGAGTCACGACTCTCGCCGTTTCGGGATTTGGAACGGCGGAGGAATATGAATACGTGGGGAAAAGTTATTTTCCGTAAAATCTGAGGTTACTTTTCTCGAAATCATAAAACTTTGAGGAGTAACAGAGCAAAAAAACAGAGGAAAACAGAGCAATGAACAGAGAGAAAAGAGAGGAATTAAAAGAGACCTCTCGTTCATTGAACATGGGGATTTGTACGAGGACGACTGGGAAATTGGAGCTACCAAGCTCTTCATCATCTTCAATGGACTCGAACTTGTAACGTTTGTCGGGTTTTTTCCAGAAGAGTTTGACGAGGACGATGACGATTCCCATGTAAACCCTCTCACATAAAAGCATGACAGACATTAGCAAACAGATGTAAACGGCTAATTGAAGAAGAGGGACAATCACTGGTGCTTTTACAAGCTCCCAGATCATGCCTAGTTGGCCTGTGATCTCCATCCTCACGCCGTCGAATGTCTCCGGCAACACAAACTTTGGTGAAACACCATCCATTTTTTTCCTAAATCTCTCCTCTCCCTCTGTTACAGTGTAACAATGGCGGTTTTTTGCTCTGTTCTGTGTAATGGGGTTTATGAAACGAAGGGGAGAGAGAGAGAGATTGCCTTGAGAAAAATGGAGGCTTTTCTCTCTCTAGAACTGAGAGAGAAAAAAACTTAGGAAGAGAGAGGAGCAGAATGAAATTGTGAGTTAAGGGAGAAGAGGAAGAGAGGATAATATTAATGGTGAAAATTTTATTAAACTTTATTTATTTATTTTCACTCCTTTATTAAGATATTTTTTCCCTTTTTTGATTGATTTTTTTTTGAGATTTTCCTACAGAGAGTAATAAAGGTTAAAAAAAAATAAAAAGATAAAAAGTCAGTGACATTGGTTTGTGTCTTTGTGAGGGGGAGGTTCTATTTTCAGTTAAATAAGTTGTGGTAAAAATAACAGAGGATTTTGTTCTTTCAGAATCTGTGCCTGCCCAATGGGAAGAGAAAGGGAAAGAGATCTAGATTTCTAATGAATTTATTATCCTAATGTTTTTTTTATATATAATGAATAATGATTAACGATTTTATAACTTTTTTTACCATTAATGGGATTTGGTTTTTGCAGCTTTTCACATTTGTTCAAAGTTTTATTTATAACAATTTACTTATTTTCGGTCAACTTTTTAGAACTCAGTATTTTTGTCAACCTTATGGATTCACTTTAATTCCTTTTTTCAATTGAGCAGTATAGTATTATATTCATATCCATTGAATTAAGCAGTATAATTATGGATATAATTGACGAAAGAAATCATAAATGTTAAGAAGTTACGTGCCCGTTAAAGGAACGTTAACATTACAATTTTGTATTGAATTCAAATCTAATAAAAAAAGGTTAGCAGGATTAGGAAAACAATAATCAAAAAAGGTAAACTTCTAAGTATATACCATTAACATACTTTTCTAACTTTTAAACGGGCAATGCAATTAATGTGGAGATACTAACAAAATGCAATGCGTTAAAAATAGGATAATCTAACGGAGTGATTTGTTCAATAATCGTTTGTTTAATTCATTGATTTGTACGGACAATATGGTGGCGCTTAATCGTAAATAAGTGAAAAGTAATATTACGCGTGAATTAAACCAAAAAAAAAAAAATACAATACTCCTATTGTGTAAAATAACATGCTATTTGTCTAAAACACGCACGTATTTTATGTTATCTGTTTTAATCAAATGTCCTACCTATATTACATATTTATAAGTTTACCACTGCATCATTTAAAAAAAAAATGATCATTCAGGCATATGCTCAATCTAACATTTATGAAACTATCTATTTTTCTCTTATATTTTATTAGACCATATCATCTTTAATTTAAATTGAAAGTTTTGACACAACCGATCGACCGGTAACAAACAAATCATAAAGCTATTCTATGTTTCTATTACTAACACGTGCGAAATTAAGTTAAATTAGTCAAATGGTAAATTTAGGGTCTTTATAAATAAATAAAAACAGTTATAGGTTTGCAAAAACATAGATGGTCGTCATATATTTAAACAGAAAAAAAACACTCCCATGCAATTGTAAATCCTAAAACCATTAACGTTCACTATGAGGATCGGGCAAGTATCAGTGGTGATAGCTATGTGGTTAATTTTTCAATCTTAGACATAAAAAACGTATTTATATAAAATGCCGTTTATTCATAGATGTTAACAGAATCATAAAAACACTGTATATTGTTATATATTAATGAATAACATGAAATTATTTATAAAACCGTTTGTCATTGGATTTAACATTTTGTAAATCATATCTAGAAGCTTTGGTTAGATAACACTGAATTTTTGAAACGAGTCGATGAGGGTAGGAGTGGATGTAGTCAAGTGCGGAATCGGAATAAGAGTGCGGTGAAACAACCAGTATTTGTAAGTATGAAATAGTAAGAGGATATTCAAATCAATTCTTACAAGATAAAAGAATTCATATATATATATATATAATTTTATAAAACAAAATAAAATTAATATCCAAAATTATCAAATCCATACCGGATTTAAAAATTCATATAATCACAATTAATTTATGTTTGAAAATTTGGTTTTTTTGGATGTTGCTCAATTTCAGGGGTAACAAATAAAATCTTAGACGATATATCCAGTTTGGAGAAAGCAAATGAGACATACGTAAACGAAATACGATCAATAATATTTAGAATATTGGAATGGTGTCTTTTCATAATATTTCATTGCTTTGATTAGGATAATAAATATTTGTTGAGAGAAGTGGCTTTCGAGGTGCTTGGTTATTTGGTTATGATTTTTAGTCGGGACTGTGGAGGTAGGATTATTTTGGCAGTGACTTTGTGTTCTACATAAGGATTGTGACTTCAAATAAATAAATTGTGAGGCTTTAATAAAAAAATAAAAACGTAGAACAAAAAAAATGTATATACTATGAAAAAATTTAGGAACTGTGAGTAAATTTAGAACAGTTAAAGTTAGCTTGACAAAATTTTGGCGTTAAAAACTTCAAAATAAAACTACAGTTCTAAAGTTCTAACCAATTACCAACTTAGTTCTATACCTGAGGACGGAGGTTCGAAGGCAGAACACAGTCTGACATGCCTTTTAGCAAGCTTTTACCTTTTATCAACCCCTTTAAAAATGATGTGTTTAATATCCCATTTCCTACCAAGATAGCAAACAGATGGAAGGCTGAAAGGGTAGTTAGATATGAGTATTATAATTTATAATGGTTGCGATTGCTACTTAATCCCGATAATCGATGCAATATACTTAATTGTAACCAGTCAAAAAAACGATACCAAAAACAATAAAAAAATACTCTCATTTTTTTTCTGTACTGCTCATTCCATTCCTGACTTAGTACTTTGCACTGCTTGTAACTATTTACATACCGTTAACTGCTTTTTCTATCCGTTAAAAAGTTTGTACCGTTTTGTATTAACAATTAGACCCAATATGTAAGTAATTAGAAAAAATTAGATTCCTTCTCTAATTTGAGAACTAAGATGTATATACTGTTTATCTTAACAATGAGTGCATAGACCAAGCTGTCAGATCCATGGATCAGATATTGCCAGTTGAACCTTGCACCCCATACTGATATATTGAGCATTATGTCTTTTACTTAGGTTTGTATAATTTTTGTATGCATTAAAATATTTTCTGTTATGATATTTTATTTATCAAAATAATCCTATTTTGGTTAATTATATACCGTTTTTGAAAAAATTATACGTAATACTTGTTCTACTAATTAATTATTTAGGATTTTTTATATAACAATAATTTTTGCTTTATAATTTTGAATTGACTAATTTTCAATACCCATAATGAGAAAAATCCAATGTTGAGGAAGTATTTAATGTCACGAGTTTAATACCGACATAATGTTGACTTATTAACATGGTGTGGTCTCTTATGTGCAAAAAGAAATCAGAGATTCAATCAAAACTTCTTGGTTATTCAGAAATAAAAACAAAGTTAAGACTTCTCTATTGGTTTAGAGCGATTTAATACTTTAAACTCTACGAATAAATGATCTTTATTTCTCTTAAACAAGTTTTCAAGATAGCTTAGAAAGCAGTACAAAACATTTATATGATTGGTGTCAACCACGTCTAACCGTGACCACCCATGATGTTTGCGGGCTATTAGAGAAAAACCAAGATAGCTTTATGTAAAAAAGAAACATTTAGAATTCGTCTATCATATTCAATTTTTAAGTGTACATTTATATTTCTATAAATAATAAGAGGACATTGCTTTGACTAGAAGGCCTTGCGCTGCCACAACTACAAGCAATTATTAAGGGTTAGGTTCGTCCAAGAGGTATCCTGATTTGTAATTTACATAACTAGCCTCGCTATAGTTCCCTTATGCCTTCTAATCGGACTTTTACTCCACTTTTTCAGGTGATGCTTCAACTGTTTTCACGATAAAGTTGTGTCCTTAAAATTTTCTGTTTCTTTTATCTTATTAAAAAAAGACATATAACACGACATTTGTTCAATAGGATGATCTAAAAGTGGCTCAGCAAGGCAACAATCTCGTGTTTTAGGGATGACTAGGATTAGTTGGTTCTTGATATTTTCATTTTCTTTCTGAGTGAATTTGTTATATAATGTCGACAAATAAGCTAATGTCTACGTTAATTAGGTAAATGATTCCTTCTTATGTATGAACTTAGGAAAACTAGTATGCGTAACCGACTTTTGACCAATATTTCTAGTTACGCGAATTTAATATTCAACACTACATACTGTACTACAAAAATTTAACATTTTCAGCCATAAGCTCAGTAAAAGTTCACCCTACTCACTATCACACTACATCCTGGTTTGTTGCAAATTCCATGAATTGCCTTACTCCTTCCATAAACTCTTCCCGTAATTCGCCTGATTCTTGATCATATCGTGGAATATCTATCCAAGATCGAAAATATGCATACCTTTGAGAGTCACTCATTTGTAAGCGTTTTTATTTTTTGTTTTTGCTAGAGAAAATCAGAATTTGTGGAAATAATGTGTTACTCTCGTGTAAGAGATTTATAGAGATAAAAAACATATTTAGCGACGACTTAGCGAGCATTTTACTATTTTCCTCGCAAAATCGTCTGAAATTAGCGAGGATTTTGCGAGGATTATAACGGCTATGTGATGTTATTCTGACTTGTCAGGGCCGACACAGGATTTAGCCGTTGCAAACTATTTTCCTCGCAAAGTTGTCTCTAATATTTGTTGCTAAATCCTCGGTAAACTGAAAATAGCGAGGATTTTCCGTGGCCAACAACGGCTAAATGCCCTGAGCAAAAATTTTAATGCGTTTAAAAAATCGGACCGTTGGCTTTCATATTCTCGAAAATTCCTCGCTAAATTTTCTCGCAAAGTCGTCCCTATTTAGTACTATCGACGACTTTGCGAGGAAATATCTAGTTTCCTCGCAAATTTGTCGCTAAATAACATCTATTTTTTTTAAAAAATATTCATATATAATTAATAATTATATTAATATAGGAAAAATATACACAATATTGGTTACAAATTAGTCATAGAGTTTAATTTTATTCATTACTTAAAAATAGGATTACACAAATATGAAAAACACATTAATTTATTGCAACACCATAAAAACACACTTAATAATTATAGATTTTAAGTTTTAAAATAAACATTGAATCAATTATCGATTTCGTCTTCTGAATCAGGAACGATCCAATTTTCTCGCATCCGGATCAATRCAATTTTCTTCAGAATCATTTGGACTTTGGGTTTCATCCGAATAATCCGGTTGGATATAATTTTCTTTTGTGTACACCTTGTCTACATTTGCAACCGTGATGTTTAGAAAACATTCTTTTCGCGAAAACCTACAAACACTAACCTGCAGTAATGAATGAAATTAAAGTTAGATACGAAATAATTTTTTGATATTTTTTAAATACATTAAACCAAATTTAAACAGTTATATTAACTTACTTTCTGTAATACGAACACARCTCCAACTTTTATGTCATTTCCATAAGTGGAGAAAACTTTGTGATGAATGCTGGCACCAATAGTTCCAGTAGGATCCTTTAATGTGGTCATCATATCCCCTAACCCATTAGGTTCTAACGATTTTATCATTACGACAACCTACAAAAAAAAATAACAAAATTTTCCATAAAATGTGATATTAAATATTATGAATAATTAATAAAATTAAAATATATTTTTTTACCTTATGAATCTTTCCCCAATTTTGGTTCCATCAAATATTTCTTTTATCGGGGTCCAAATAGGAAAATCTTTCGGAATTTGTTGTAACATCGCTACAGCAAAATAATTATATTTAGTAATTTTATTTAAACATATAGAACAAATTCAAAAACATTTCAATTTTTTCTAACCTTCGGAAACATCTTTTATTGGTTATCCATGGTTCCACCTCAAAATCATTGTCTCCTCCATTGTCCTCCGTAATGAGCGTTAATCACCTCCTGTAGGGAGTGATTCTCCGAGGTTGTTAATTGTGGAAGGGTGTTTGTTCTTCTTCCTTCTAAGCGCCACTTGAATCTTTTGAGCCGGACCGAATTAAAGGACTTCCAGAACTTTCTCCGGGATATGTTGGTTGTTGCATGCGACATCAGTTCTGAAAATTGTTCTTCCTCAGCAGCCCTCTCCGCATCCCAACCCGCTACAACCGCTGAGACATCGTTAAGTCCACGCCTGGTAATTTTTCTGTCTCAACTTCTTCGGACCAAGAAAAATTCGACATTATCGATAGAAATACAAGAAAATTTAGAAAGAAATTATTTAAGCAAATTTGGCTATTGCTATATCATCACTCAAGCTTAAGAGAGTTGTATTTATAGGAAAACATAATTTTTTTCGACAATTTAGCGAGGAATGTGTATTTGTTTTCATCCATGCCTTATCAGAATCATATTACAGTTTCTCGCTAAATTGTCGCAAATATTTAAATTTGCGACAAATTAGCGAGCAAATATTAGCGACGAAACAAGTTGTCGCTAAGTCCTTGGAAACGACGCAACGGTTACATATGTACCGACGTTTTCTCGAGACAAATTATGTGTCCACGCTATTTTCTCGCAAATTTAAATTATTTTCGACAATTTAGCGAGGAATGTCTGTATCCTCGCTAAATTGTTTATATTTCCTCGCAAATTAGCGACAATTTAGTTTTCCTCTCAAAAGTCCTCGCTATCTGGCCATTTTCTTGTAGTGTACCTTTTATATATATTTTGGTTACAGTTATTCATAGATATCTTGACCTTTCGAGTTCAAAACCAATCTAGAAGTTGACCAATTTGACCAAGAATTTAAAATCTAGAAATTGTTCATGAATATTTTGGTTTGAAGTTACTAACTCATGGACGTGAAAAGAGGGTTACTAACTCCTGGATCGGCTTTGAAGAAGATAAGATTAGGTAATATATTTAATTTACACTAACTACAACAATGAGAAAGTACATTATTAACATAAATGGTGATGTGGACAAATCTAACGTAATTTTTGTTGTCTACTGTTTAAAAAAGTTAAACTAATATGGTCTGTAGTTAAACTTATAATGTTGTAAAATAGAATGGGTTGATTAGGATTGTAACAAGTGTTCAATGAGTTACCCCATCCCATTTAACCCATTTTGCAAACGAGGTAAAATCGTGTGCAAATTATAACACGCTAGCTTGCCAATGTTTGTGGTTTTAGCAAAGTTTGAGGACCTGCACATTTCAATTTTCTTGTTTTTAAAATATTTTTAATGGTAAAATTTACACAACAAAACTATAAATATAATGGATAATAGTTAATTTTAGAAGAAAAGTTAATATTATTTACTATATATATATATATATAATTCTTCTTCAAAACTGGTTTTACTTTATAGAAGAAACCGGGTATTGAATTATTGATATTACGTCGTCCATGTGATAAAACTCGTTGAAGGACATTCCCTCAAAAGTTCAAGAAAAAGCCTTGCAAGCCGAAACTTTGGACTCAACTTTTTAAGATGAAATTCATATCGAAAACATATTTATTTATATTTCTTTCCCGAGAATGAGCCAAATAATGTAAGTAATAACTAACAGAAATAATAATCCCCTGCGGTAATCATGTGGATTGTCACTATTAACAATTCACTGGGGTTTAAAAGTTAATTCATAAGTAGAGGAGATACACAAAATATAAGTTAGAAATTACTCAAAGATAAAATCGTATAAAAACATATATCATTATATTGTTTGTAAAGTAGTTATAGTTATATTTTAAAATCATTAATTATTTACCTTTTTAATGTTGCAAATGGCAAGCCTTCCATAGATTCATAAATATGTGTATGTTCAGACATATGCAAATTAATTTCTCTTTGTGTCCTAAAGCTCCTCAATCTAAGGACATATGTTTGTACATATTATGTTATTTTCTTACTTCAAGAAATTAAGGTTTCTTTGACAAATAAGTGTAATGGCGACGTATACATCTTAAAGATATACAATATAATATTATCATCGTGTCGACGACATATCGATGTGGTGCTTTACGATTTTCTTCTGATTTTTATTTGGTTTGAGATTATATATTCATACTGTCTATAGAATTTGAAATTTGCACATAATTTGAAATAGTTTGCGAGAGTGTGCATCCACTTATAAAGTTTTGTTTATATATCCTTGCACAAGTTTAAATTATGTTAATACAAAATATCACATATAAAAAACTATATATATATATATATCGTATTTTTGACAACAACTAGAAATCCATAATCACTATTGGAACAATCAAATTGACTTGGCTTTTGCTTTTGGGTTGATTTATTTAATTTTGTTTTTATTAGGACTATAATAGAATATGTTTGAAAATCTGAGCCAATTCATCACTATACGTCTTTCCTTTTCCTCCTTCATTCAAGGCTTTGATTAGTGATATGCTTTTCTATGTGATTTATCCACGCATTAATACTCGGGGATATTTTGATTAGCTTCATGTAAAATTTTAGTTTACAATGCGAAATAATAATAAATAAATAACCTTTCATTTTTAGCTACAATACATACATTATATATATAGCGTGATCAAGCCACATACAAAACATATTGGATTAGTTTAGTAGTGGTTCAGGTTGATGTTTATTATATTGGTTATGACTTATGACTCAATTACTAGTGTACACAAGGTTTCAGAGGTTTTTCTTTTAATAAAAAGTACATCTTATATAAGAGACATAATAACACACACACACACACACACACACGTTGTTACCGAACTTGAGGACATATTGTGACTAAACTCATAAATCCTAGAAGAATATAATTTAGCACCCGATCCATTCGTGTCTGGGATATTGGTATAAGTACAGTAATTTACACGTTATACGACTTCAAATCAATCAGTTCGTAATTTTGCTTCGAAGATGACAAAGCACGCTAATATAAATACCTAAAGCCTGTTGCAAACACATCGTATAGTACAAAGGTATATAATTTAACTGGTAATCCTCATGAGAATAACCTTGATCAACTCTCACCAGCGCAGATTTGTCACATTGAGTTAACTGTATGATATAAAGTTACAGCTCATTAAATGAACAAGTACAAAATATAATAACAATTCCAATTACAAAAAGAGCTTTCTATAATAACAAAACAACAAAACCCAGATAGGTTTATGAAACACTTGGGGAACCCTCACTGCACATTCCCCAGAATTGTGACAATTGTCCATCATATCTCTTGAGAAGAACAAAACCCGTTTTCATATACGTTATAATCTCGGATTCTCTTTGCAGATGTGACAAGTTTCACATACGTAGAATTGTATGATAGTGACTTCAGGCTTGAGAACAGTTTGTATAGTTTCAGGTAAATAACATCTTGAGTTCCTCTATACGTGCACTTCGTACTTCTTGATCGGTTAAAGCCCCAGAGATCATTCTCTGCTTCCTCGCCTGAACCGCCTCCATTCTCTCCTCAACTGTTCCCTAGGATTCACAAAGGCAAGACAAACATATCCCTCAAGTTTCTAATGATCAATACTCAGCAACATTTAATGATTTTGGATAGGTCATATGGCAAATGAGGATTAACGGCTGAAAATGAAGAGGGTACCTTAATGATGAATCTTCTGATTTTGACTTCCTTAATCTGTCCTATACGATGAATACGCATGACAGCCTGCTCCTCTACCGCTGGGTTCCACCAGGGATCCTATAGGATACAGTTTGGTTTTATTTTCAACTGAATCTGCTTCAAAACCTATTAAGTATTGTGCAGTACTCATTTACAAGATTTTGAAACCCAAGGTGGCATGAACTACTACTTTTTTCGTATTTTGAACGAGGTCTTTTATAACAGATATGATCTGTAAGGGACATTAATAGATATGCCATACCATGACAAAAGCATTGGACGCAGCTGTTAGATTTATCCCGACACCACCAGCTTTTAGGGACATCAACATTACCTATCCAACAATTAAAGAAGAGTGTTGACTTCAATTTAGAAACTAGAAAGTATAAGTTTTGAACATTTCAATGTAATGGAAGTACACCAACCATGATACTGGCATCTTCAGAAAATTCTTTAAGGACTTTCTCTCGTTGCTGCTGATTTAGAGTGCCATCAAGACGGACAAATGAAATGTTGTTCCTGGAGATGAAAAAATTGAATTAAAATTTTGTTATAGTTTAGGTTTTTGAAAACATTTTTTTCTTCTCATAATTGCCATGGCAAGCGAACATCAGCAAGGCATTAAATGGTATACCGAGAGAGGGGAATTTGGAGGAGATCAAGGAAAGCGGTCCATTGGCTAAAGAGAATGCTCTTAGAGCCTGAAGAACGAAGACTTTTAAGTTCTTCCAGAAGAGCAGTGATTTTGGATGATTCTACCCAGTTCTTTTCCACGTCAACTTGGAATCTACTTTCGGTTGGTGCTGTGATGAGTTCTTGTTTGCTTACAGTTTTCCTGCAAAGCAAAGATTAACAATTATTGGCCAAATTTGACCTAACTCAAACACTTGGTGGAATCAGCAGCAAGGACATCAAATGAAAACTAGTAATAGCAGGAAGAACTTCAAGATACCTACACACAGGACATAATCCAGAAGCAGAATTTCGCCAACTTGCCAAGAGACACTCACGACATAATCTATGAGCACATGGTGTTAATACGGCATCCTCAAACGCTTCAAGGCATATTGGACACTCTCCTTGTTCTCCTTTGCGCAGTTCCTCTACCACCTCCTGAACAAAAGCCACTGATGGTACATCTTTTCCTTCCCTTTCTAGACCAGAAGACTTTCCACTAAGGAAACGTTTAGAGAGCTTATTCAGATCAGAGTATTCCGCTGTATCACCTCGACTGGATGCATAACAAACAAGAGACTGTTATAAGAAATATGGCAATTGCGTCAACAAAATGTCAAACATAAACGAGGGCTACAGTTGCATTTTTCTTATAACAAATTGCCCATATTGTCTATATTTTAGACAAGGTCGTGCAACAGATTAAGTAGATTGAATGTGAAAAGTTATAATTGATATGGAAGCCATGGAAGTTACAACCAGCACTATGTGTCTCTACTTAAATACGAAGCAAGGGCATACAATACACACCTCATCACTAAAAATGGGTGATCACAACACTGTCGAAGACGCAAAAGCAGTTCCAGGATCGAAGCATAATTATGAAGAACTTTGCCTTGTGCAACAAATTGATCAAATTTGACCTGAAAAAATCCGTCAGCATCTTCAGTATAAGCATCTTAAAGTCCGAGTAAAAAAACACTAAAAAATCACGAGGACAAACAATACTTTGGATCTTTTAAATAGCGCATCGTAGAAATCCCTCTCAGACTCCGAGAGTTCACAGTAAATGACCCGTGCATCAGCAGGGGGTAGAACAAGAATCGGCCTAAAATAAACAAACATGCTTCAGGTTAACCGAGTAATTTCAAAGGAAAATAGTATGTTTTATAAGTATCATGAAGATATACAGATGACAGATCTTTTATTTATAGTATTCCTACCTTCCTTCTCGATCTGTGCTAGATTTGGTTCTCCTAAGCATGATGGGTTTTAAGATTGACTGCACTAGCTTTAGCCCTCTCTCATCGCCCTCTTCAAATGGCTTTTGGACAAGTTTATTCCACCTAAGAATAAATATGTTCCAAACTAACAAGCTTCAGTCATTCCATACCAAATGTAATGTGTTTCCAACCAAAGATAGATAAGGACCCTTACCATGCCCAAGTTCCCCATGGCTCAATCCTCAAAAACCGTAGAAGGCTGTACAAATCCTCGAGATTGTTCTGTTAATAAGATAACATGTGAAATGATCACAAAGTCCCAAATATGATAAACAAATATTATCCATCATCCACTTGAATGAGCCAAGATTATCATGCCAGTAATATGAAATACATCCTTAAAAACAAGTTTTAAGTTAAAAACAAGTTTTAAGGTAGAATCAAGACTTGTGTACAATAAAACACGCACAAGAAGTTGATATCCTTCTTGTAGAGATTTAGACCATTCAAATCTCAGGTGAATATTAAATGTCCAACTACTAAAATTGTTTCACAGATAGAATGGCAGTGTCCTAAGAAAGTTTGGCCTATAGAACGGTCAAGAACAAATATTTCTTTCTAAACCCTCGACAAAAATATTAATCACCTGAATGGGAGTACCCGTAAGACACCAACGCCGATCAGCAACCAGAGCTGCAGCAGCCAAGGAAATTTGGCTTTTTGAGTTTTTGATGGTATGTGCCTCATCAAGAACAATCCTAAACCATCGAACAGCATAAAGTCCTTCACTGTCTGCTGAGTTCTAAGAAGAAGAAAAAAAGGGCAGAGAAGATAAGAATATGTTCATGTAATGCATTTTTTAACTATATACATGGAATAATAATAACCTGAAATAAGACTAGGAAAGCTACCTCTGCCGAAAATTCGGATGTTAGAACTCCATATGTGGTGATTACCACATCACTCTGGGAAAGAATTTTTGTATCCTTTGGCCTGCTTTGCCCATAATGAACATAGACAGATAGAGACCCAGGCTTTGCATGCATTTCAATCTCTGACTGAACATAAAGCAGGTGCCAAAAAAAAAAATCAGCTGACACAAGTAAAGACAAAGAAGAAACAACAACTTTGACGTATAACCAAATTTAGTGTGCACGTGCATCAAGCATGGAAAAAATTTATTAGCATCAGATGTATATAATACCTTCCACTGTCCTAAAAGTGTCATCGGACATACAATCAGGTTACCACCATTTTCAAGTACACTTTTCTGTTCAAGAAGCTTCTTATCAAAGCCTGGAAATTTGGTTGCCTTCAATGGGAGACTAGTGAACTCATCTAAAGAACTGCTGATCACTTTGTCTCCTTCATAGTTGGGGCATAGAAACCCAGTTGATGCAGCTTTCCAAGAATGGGAAAGCATAAGGGATATGGTCATTACGGTCTTTCCAAGACCCATTGCGTCTGCTAAAATCTGCAAAAGTGTTATCATAAACATATTACAAAACAGCTATATAACAAAGTGACAAAATGTAGATGATAAATCAAACAATTGTTTGTAGGTGGGTTATTGAGATCATACTCCTCCTCTTGCCATTTGAAGTGTGCTAGGAAAGTGTATTGTAGCATCACCAGTAAAAGAATTCAGGTAGACAACAAGTTCCCTCCTATTGACATAAACCAGATAGTAAATATCTCATCTGACCCGCACTAAAGTTGGCAGGTAATAGAAACATGGCTTACTTGTCTGCTAAACAGTATGCTTCCCAACATGGGTGAAGCATTGTTGCTGCCTCATCAGTGCAATTTCCTTTCTCCAGTTGGGTCATCCAATGAAGTGCCTGCTTTTGATATGGACGAAGCTCACACAGAAGTTTATGTGGAGTTTCCATTTCCTGTTGCAAATTGTTTCACGTAATTTGTGAAATGAATTTCTAATGGCGAATATAAGTTAGCAAAAAATTCTGGAAATGAGAATACCTTTAATCCAGAACTGTCCCCAACACCAACAATGTTATCAAGATCACCATCACTGATACACTGCTCATTTTCATCTCCGTTTGCATCTTGATTCAGAGTCTTGACCTTGTTTAACTGAAGCAACGAAGTTGGAACAGAAGAACCATCCTATTTCCAAAGGAGCAGACAGCAGATGAAAAACTAGACAAGCAAGAAGTCGAAGTTTAAAATGCTGATATAATAAGCAAATTTACCTTGGAACTCAAAGGTCGCTTCCTAGTGGACAAGTCCTCAGGAGTAAACTCTGCCTAAATATGAAGAAGAACAATGGAACATTTTCACAAATAACTAGCCAACTAAGATTAAATCAAAGAATGGAAATATTCCTTTGCCATCTTAAGTACTCGCAGTCGCATCATATGGGAACTGCAAACTGCAATCTATAAAACAGTCAGCAATTCAAAGTATTATAGGCAAGGACAAACCAGTACCTTCTTAAAGGGGATCAAACCGAGTAACCGAAAGAGATTTGGGAGAGGATGGAACATTGATTCCTCTGCCGTATTACTGGCTGCCTTAAATGATGTTGCACTATGCTTTTGAAACATGGAACTATTAATGTACACGCTGATTCAAAAACAAAGACACCACTTCAAAAACCAATGCATCTATCCTAGCATTGTCAATTGGAACACAATATCTTGTATGCATACCTTACAGAAAGAAGAACTGTGTCCATGATACTCAATGTTTCAGGCGCCAACTTGCAGCTCCCTTCTATCCTAATTTTCTTGTCTATCACTAGCGGTAGAAGACACCGTGCCCACTCATTTGGTATTCTACCAATCTACCACAATATAGCCCATCATAATTCGTTAACAATTTTCCATCCCATAAACATGAAAACATAACAGATTGAAAAGTGCAAATCCGCAACCAAATAAAACTGGAGAAAAAACAAGAAATAATTAAGCACCTCTCCTGAATCGTTTGTAGAGAACCTGACGATATCAGAAGCACTACGCAAAGCTGGCCTTCCCCGTCCAAAGCCGCGCTTCCTAGGCGTAGTCTCAGACTTTGATCCTTTACTATGCGGAAACGTGAACACCAATTCGTCACCGGACTTCAATTTCCTTCCTTTACATGTCGACAATCCCGCCAATTCAGAACAACCCACAAACCACCACTCATTCCCTGAAACACTCTCTTCTCCACCGTTAACACTCTCTTCTCCACCATTAACACTCTCATCTTCTTCCTCCACGAGATGATTCGCTCCGACACTTCCGGAAGTACAGCCCTTTATTCCGTTATCGACTTTCTTCCCTCCATTAGAGCCGCTTGGGCTAGGAGGGGCTACATCAGGTGGTTTGCTGAAACTTGGAATGTCAAAGATTATATTGATGGCTGCCGTTGGGTCATGATTCGCCATGTGTAAAGCCCTGATTACGTCCATATCTGAGTAATCGGAACCCACGACTGATCTGACTGTGGAAACCAGATCGTCTGAAACTTTCGTTCCCATATCAAAACCCTAACCCTAGAATTTCAGGGGGAAATTTTGAAACTTTCTTAAAATTTCAGACAGATTGTGGCTTAAGAACGCCGAAACAAGAAAACCCAATGTAAAAATTGAAGCAGATCGACGACGGCGTACGAAATCTGCCGGACCCGAGAAAAGCGCGTAAATTAGCGATGAGTCTCTCAGTATCCAAATTCCCGCCATTATTATTATTTTTTTTAAGTGACAAAAATAAAAAGAAAAATACATAAACGACGGCGTTTTAAGTATCCAACGGGTCTAGATCCGGGTAACCCGAATTCCGAGTTGAACTCAGTTTAACAATAGACCACAAAATCTGCCATTAACTCAGAAGTGAGAACTGTAGTGGAGCCATTCGACACGATTGAAAGCTCATCTTTTTTGTCTTTCTCTCTCTCTCTCTCTCTCTCTCTCTCTCTCTTTTGGTTACATAAGCTTTATAAGTGCTTCATTAATGGCGGTTATCAAAATCTAGCAAGGTTTAGCATCAATTCTAACCATTTCGAAGTTCAAAAGTGAAAGATTTCAGATTTATCGGTGGGGAGTGTTTTTATTGTTGGATCATGGTTCTGATTTCTTTTGCTTCAGCTTCGATTTATAGGAGTTTCGTGGATCTTAGATTTTGATGTGGTTATGCCTTATATGGTTCGATTTATGGAAAAGGAGTGATTTTTGGAATCATAGGACTTGCTTGGAAAGGGATTAACGATAATTGAAATCTGGGGACTGATTTGGATCTGATTTAGGTGGAATTGATGGAAGGAAAGGTGGCTAGACCTAGAGGTAGACCGAGAAAACGCCCGAGACCAGAGGATCAAAATGGAGTGTCTAATCGAGGGAAGAGGCCGGTTTTGGAGATGAAAGTGACAGTACCTAAATCTCTTCTTGGTCGTTATGTGCTGAAAGATTTTGATGATAGTAGAGTTTCTCTTGGGAAGATAGTTTCGTATAATAGTGGGTTGTACAGAGTTGAATATGAGGATGGTGAGTTTGAGGATTTGGAAACTTGTTATCTTCGTCAGTTAATTATTGGGGATAGTTACTTTGATGATGAATTACTTGTTAGAAGAAGTAAATTAGACGACTTTATACTGAAAAAGGATGAAAAGAAGAAAACAGATTACATGGAGAACAAAGGAGTTGAGCTGCAAAATCGAGTAAATGAAGTTGAGGTGCCCACATCTACTAGCCCAAGTTCTGTGGCAGAAGTTGAAAGTGGTTATTCATCTTATGGTTTAACTGACTGTGAAGATAACAGAGATCCAGATATAGAAACTATGTCGCCTCTCGTCCCAGTTCCACCAGTGGATTTGCCTTCTTCATCAGGAACAATTGGTATCCCTGAGGAGGCTGTGGTGCATCTTTTATCTGTATACAGTTCCTTAAGATCATTCAGTGTTCAGTTATATATCCTCCCATTTGGATTGGATGATTTTGTGGGAGCATTGAATTTCGGAGGACCAAATTCTTTGCTGGATGCCATCCATGTTGCCTTGATGCGGGCACTGAAGGGTCATCTTGAGAGACTCTCCTTAGAAGGGTCTGAAGCGGCTTCAAAATGCCTGAGGTAAGCACAGACAACTTTTGTTGTTTACAGTTTTCAACAGATGTCTTTGTTAACTTATTTTCTTGATTTTGTAACTTTTTGTGTTGCTTTCCGGAGATGTTTTAAGTTAACTTTCCCATATCCTTAGTTATATCAGTGCATTAATCATTCTGTGAAACAGCAGAATTAGTTTACTGACATTAATTTTCAAGCTCATGAATTCTGTTTTTTTTTGTTTTTTTTTTTGGTTTTAAGTGTGCATTCATGTAACCAACCTTTTATAGCTGGGAGAAAAAGGCATATGGCCGTAGAGGGACTGTAAAATAAGCATCTTATTCAATATTTAGGTGAAGCTTGTTTTAGGATCTCCAATATCTTAGTGGATAACAATTCGGGGATTTTGTTGCATTGCCATCTGCAGGTGCATTGATTGGAGCTTGCTCGATGCGCTAACTTGGCCTGTTTATTTGGTTCAGTACTTTGCTGCCATGGGACATGCAAGTGGGCCTCTCTGGAGAGTTTTTAATGAATATGTTGTGGAGAAAGAGTATTATTCCTCACCTGTAGTGATGAAGTTGAAGATCCTGCAAATTCTGTGTGATGACGTCTTTGATGTAGCAGATGTAAGAGCTGAAATTGATACTCGAGAAGAATCTGAAGTTGGACTTGATCCTGATGGCGTTACTGCTGACCTTCCTGAAAGTGGACCTAGAAGGGTCCACCCCAGATTTGCTAAAACCTCAGCTTGCAAGGAGAAAGAGCTTAGTGAATTTGTTGCACTGAACCATGGGTTAAGCTCAATGAACGAGTCAAAAATTTTGAGTTCAAGATATACTGATGGTGGTCATGGAGATAGCTCAGATCTGGATGGAAATAGTGATGAATGTAGGCTCTGCGGCATGGATGGGACGTTGCTGTGCTGTGATGGATGCCCTTTAGCATATCACTCAAGATGCATTGGTGTGGTCAAAATGTATATACCAGATGGGCCGTGGTATTGTCCAGAATGCATTATCAACAAAATGGGGCCAACTATTGCTCATAAAACGTCACTCAGGGGAGCAGTGTATTTTGGAGTGGATCCACATGGGCGACTCTTCTTGGGTACATGCAATCATTTACTGGTGTATGTTTTCGACGCCTTATTTTAAATATCGTCTTTCAAAATTATGGAAATAGAGCTGATCTTTCAATTCTATATTTTTCCATATGCTTTTAAATTCTCGAAAAGTTGGTTTTTGTAGTTTATACTCATCATCTTGTCTAGATTTTTCTTAAAGTTGGAAAACCCATATTGCTTGAATTGTTTCTTAGTGGACGCTGATGAATATTTCGCTTATATCACAGGCTTAAAATTTCTGTCCATGCGGATGCAGATATTAAATACTACAATGTGACTGACATTCCAAAAGTTGTCCTGGTGCTTTTGTCTGCAACGAACCATAGAATGGAATATCTGTATATATGCAAAGCGATCTCACAATACTGGGATCTGCCTGGAGGTTTGATCTCTTATCTGAGTGCAGTGGAGACTGATTTAGCACACATGCAAAAAGAAGGGTGCGACGAGGTGTCAGACGTAATTAGACCTGATAATATTCAAATTGCGGTTGGCCTCCACGCATCTGCTTCAGGCTGTGCTGGCAGTCCCGTATTAGGAAAATCAAATGGAGTGCAAGAGAAGAATTTGGTTGCTGGCATTACACAGAAGGGTTTATCATTTAAACCTCATGCTTACATTAATCATTACACAAATGGAGAATTGGCTGCATCAGCTGCTGCTACGTTGGCTGTCCTATTGTCAGAGGAAACCCATGAACCTGATCTACACAAATTTAGTAATGCCAAGAAAGCTGCATCAAGTAACATCTTGCTACAGGCGAAAGCATTTTCGTTAGTAGCCTCGAGTTTCTTCTGGCCAAGTCCTGATAAGAAGGAAATTACCAGGGAAAGGTGTGGATGGTGTCATTCTTGCAAACTCACTTCGGCAAGTAGGAGAGGATGCATGTTAAATGCAGCTGTAACAGGGGCCACCAAAAGTGCTATGAAAATCTACAGTGGCCTTTTTCCACTAAAGAATGGGGAGGGAATACTTTCTAGTATTGCAGCATATCTCCTATATCTCGAGGAAAGCTTACGTGGTCTCATTGCGGGGCCATTTCTTAGTGAGAGTCTTAGGTATCAGTGGTGTAAGAAGGTAGAGGAAGCTTCAACATGCAAAGCGATGAAAGCCCTCCTGCTTGAAGTAAGTATTTTTTTTCTTTCCAAAACATTTTTGTTCTTGTTCACTTTCTTTTGCTTTTAACAAACAATTGTACTTTTTCTTGTCATTTGCACTGTTCGGATTTGATGTTGTCACTTGTCAACAATATAGTGATATGTTAACTGTCCTTGGTTTGTCATTATATTTATCGTGTTTTCATTGGCATGATATGGTTCATTTTGCTTGTTCGCAGCTTGAGGAAAACATTTGCAGTATTGCTCTGTCAAGTGACTGGCTTAAACTAATGGATGACTGGTTAGTAGAACATTCTATTTTTCAAAGCGCTCCAGTTACTGTTGCGGCCACACAGAAACGTAGACCTGGTAAGAGGAGGCAGAGGAACCAGGCTGAAATTACTGCCCAAGGTTCTGATGATGATAGCTTTACTTGGTGGCGAGGGGGGAAGTTATCAAAAGTTATACTCCTGAAGGCAGTCTTGTTGAAGCCTAAGATAAGGAAAGCAGCTTGGCAAGGTAACCTTGTTGGTTATGTTTTTGGTGCTTGTCAACAATTCTCACGTAAACATACGATGTTTTCGTATAGTTTTTTTTTGGATACTTCTGAGGGAGATATCCTGTTTAATTTTACTCTCGGGATAGTGCTAATTTTTTTTTCATTAGGTGGTATGAAAAAGTTTCCTGAATTTAGTTATGGTGATGGTTCTTACATTCCTAAAAGAAGCAGGCGGTCTATTTGGAAAGCCGCAGTTGAAAGTAGCAAAAACATATCTCAGCTTGCTCTTCAGGTTTGTCTTCTATCATCAATGCTTATTCAAATGATTGTGTATCTATGATTGTTTATTAATCCCCTGAAATTCATCTGAATCTGGGCCAGGTTAGATACCTTGATATGAATATAAGATGGAGTGAACTTGTACGCCTAGAGCAAAACGTGCAAGATGTTAAAGGTCCAGAGACAGAGGCCACTGTTTTTAGGAACGCTAGTATTTGTGACAAGAAGAATATAGATAACAAGGTTAGATATGGAGTTGTCTTTGGGAATCAAAAGCATCTGCCATCCCGTGTCATGAAGAATATCACTGAAGTCGAGAAAACTGAAGATGGAAAGGAAAAGTATTGGTTTCATGAAGCACGCGTTCCCTTATATTTAATCAAAGAATATGAAGAAAGTTTGCACAGGGTACACATACCTTTCATCAAGAAGCCATCAAGAAAAATATCAAAGCTCCAGAAAATGCAACTTAAAGCTTCTCGAGCGAACATATTTTCTTATCTAGCCTCTCGGAGGGACAACACGGAGAAGTGTTCTTGTGCATCATGCCATCTCGATGTTTTTGTGAGGTATTTTCTTTCGCTTTCTTCACCTTTCAGGATACTTAATAAAAAATCTTATGTACTGCATTAACTTTTGTTCCCGTTCTCTATATGTCTACAGGGATGCAACAACATGCAGTACTTGCCAAGGTACAATACACCTGCTTGCTTTTTAATTTTGCATTTTAGGTTGGAAACGTTTTGCAAGTTATTGGTATCTGAATGCATTTGACAAGGGATGTCAATATTTCCTATGCCTTTTTCTTTGTTTTTACTTGTTAAAGTTATAGTATCTGTTTCCTTATCTCAAGAACAAGTAGATAGATTCCAGCATACACCTAAAAGAGAGTTTCTTTTGTTTTCTCATTTGTATTTCTTGATGCACGAATTCTATTGCATTTCTAGTTTTTTTTTTCTTTTTGTTTGTTTCATATCTTTCGAGGATGATGTCCTCTGCTTATATTTGTTTACTTTGCTTGGTACTTAAATTCTCATGCATCTCACATTTGTTTATCGTTCCAGCATGTGTAGACCCGATCTTTATATGAAAATTGGCAAGATTATAGTAATATGTGTTTTGTATTTTCCATTGGGTAATTTCGCTGAAGGATTGGTAGCGATATAATCATGCATTTTCTTTTTCCCTCTCAGGTTTCTGTCACAAGGAATGTACTATGAGTACACAACACATAACTGGGAAAGTTGAACTTTTGGTAACCTGCAAACGGTGCTACCTGGCAAGAGCCCGTTCACTAATCAATATCAATCACAGACATCCAACAACAGCCACTGTCCTGATCGACAGACCACTTCAAAATGCAGTCACTCCAGTCACCAAGACACAGATTAAGCCTCTTAATCAACAGTTACCATCTTCCAACATACGCAACACCGCTTCAGGAGTTAAACAAATCACTCCTGATTCCAATTTGGCACCAAAAAGTAAACACAAAACATTGTCTTGGGGGGTCATATGGAGGAAAAAGAACTTGGAAGACACAGGTGTTAGCTTCAGACATCAACATGTTCTGTTGGCTGCACGCTCTGATCAGCCGAATCCGGAACCAGTTTGCTGGCTCTGCAAACTGTCGTATAATCCTGGTCTCACATATATTCACTGTACAAGTTGTGACAGTAAGAAAAATTTACTCTAAATTCTATACTGAAGTGTAAATTTCGTCAATGCCACCAGTTTCCTCTTATAAATCTAATCCTAGCATCTGTATGCAGAGTGGTACCACATTGAAGCGATTAAGCTCGAAGAGTCGAAAATTCCTGAAGTTGTTGGGTTCAAGTGTTGCAAATGCCGTCGTATACGATCACCAGATTGCCCTTACATGGATCCCATACTGAAGGAACAGAAGCAGATGAAACAAGTATTCTTCAAGAGGCAGAAACATGGGCAAGGAAGTATCGGAATGGATTCTGATTCTGAAAGAATGTCTGAACCAAAAGACTCCATGCCCTCTACTCCCTCATTTCCCTTCGAAGATACGTTTGTTCCAGAGGATGATCCTCTCTTGATGTCAGTTTCAAAAGTCGAACAAATTACACCTAACAATTTGGATGTCGAATGGAACGGGGATGGTTCTGTGCCGGGACCCCAGAAGCTACAAGTTAGGAGACAAGTGAAACGTGAAGACACAGACGGGAATAATAATCTTTCTTATACCGAGTTTTCAATGCAACCCGAATCAATGCCTATTGTGAAACCAGAATTGGAGGCAACATTGCCTGTCATGGAATGGGATGCATCTGGCAACAACAACATGGTGGAAGGCGAGCTAATGTTTGACTATGAAGACATGGAATTCGAACCCCAAACATATTTCTCGCTTACCGAGTTGCTCACAACAGATGATAGTGGCCAGTATAATGGACATGGCGATGACAAGGATGCTTTAGGAAACACGGATAACCCAAACCCTCAGGTTGAGACAGTGGAACAGTGTAGAGCATTTCTCTATGACAATACAATTCCATGTCAGATATGTATGCATGTGGATCCTGGACCTGATCTCACATGCCAGACTTGTACTATGACTATACATTCCCACTGTTCTCCATGGGAGGAGGAATCTACATGTACGGGAGGTAGCTGGAGATGCGGTCGTTGCCGTAAGTGGCTGTAGCTGGCGGGTTTTCTCCTCCAAAAGTTAAATTTCCACTCATTCTATTTTGTTTTCATTTTCTGGCTATAGGCTAGGCCCCATTTGTGCTGCTTTTGGGGTTTTTGATTAATACAAAGAGTATGTGTTGTCAAAAGAAGTAAATTAAATTTGTATGAAAATAAGTAGAAGTTCTCCTTGCAATGGCAGAAGATAAGCTCGTACTTTTGTTTTTGCTGCAAAGGAGCGTCTGAATTCCTTTGATGCTCGTTTTGCTTGGGATTGATACGAATACGATATTATACACTTTTTATGAAGTTTGGAACATCTTTGTAATTGTAAGACCTAATGGTCGATGTAATACTATGTAGTATATACCAAGTCTGGAATGATAATACCAGATGTAGATGAGACCATTGGTTAGTGGGAATTTCAGTAATAGTAAGTGACTATTCATATTCATGATGTTCTGGTAGTGGTAATGTCAATATTTATTTGGGTACTAGAATACTTGCAATTTTGAAAAGAAATTATTCTAGAATATGTTCAATTTTATACAAATTCTCAAAGTAGATAAGGTTTTTAATAGTTGAAATGCTATGCGTTTGGGATGTGTTTTTGCAATTTCCCTCCTCAAATTACTGTATCACTAGATCAAAACCTCTCAATGAGACATAAAATAAGGCCAAACAAGGCTAGTGCGAAAAATAGAACTTCCCTCAGATAAATCATTGGAGAAACAGATTGAAAATATATAGGAACAAGAACAAGCTGATACAACCACCTGACCTGACAATACAAATGTGCAGAATGAATGCAAAATTTCGTAGCTAACTCAACTCGCCCACTTTGGATAACAGGCACCAATATGATCAAAACTAGATTTTCTATTCAACCCTCCCCCTCTCCCCATCGGTCCTACATTTACTGTCCCATCATTCCACATTTTCGCCATTACATTCTACAATAACGAAAAAAATATTTTTTGACATGTGCAAGTATTCTCTTACCCCAATGAAGTTAAAGTAAGCCAGCAAGCAGAGCTCCTGGATCATCAGCTAAAGCGGCTGGGCTAGGGGGTTGAGCTACAGGTGGTGCAGGTGCTGGTCCTGGCCCTGCTGCTGGAACTAGAGCTCGATATCCCATTGGAATAGTAATTAATTGTTCCTTGATGAATTCTTTCAACCTGTGGATAAAAGAGGTCAGCAAATGCAGAGGAACAAAAGCTGTGTTTGAAGTTGAGTTCCTGTTAAGAGGCAGAGATATCATACTCAAATGTAAGAGTAGGATCTCCAGAGCCTACTGTCATTCGCAGTTGGGTTCTGTCTGCTGGGTCTGTTTCAATTCTTGCCTGAAAATCATAAAACACAGACAATGTAACACAACAGACTTTTGAGCGTGCAATAACACACATGTGGTATAAAAAATTTAGGCAAGTGCCAAAACCAGTATGAAAAACTTGGTTAAAATCTCACCAAACAGAGCATGGCTCCTGTACTTTCAGAGTAGAAGGTTGTGCTTGCCACTAGATTATTCGGGTTTGGATCCTACAACAGAAAACAATTCAAGTTAATTTAAAGGGTGTGCAACAAGCATGTGGAATGAGGAACTGAGATCGTAAACACTTACAAGCCCAGGGCATATCGTCACATGGAAACTGTTGAATAGATTTGCCATTTCTGGAAGAGCGAGAGGTCTTACACCTCTAACCTGAAAGAAGTTGTAGATTCAGATTATATAACAGGTTATAGTAATGCTGCATTAACAAGCATATGAAGAAGTGTTGGAAGTTATCTATAAGCGTTTTGAGTGAACTTGAACAATCAGTGGATATCGGATGTTATCTATAAGTGCTGTGATTAACCTAGACCCATCATCACTCGTTACAAGGATTTTACGGAGAAAGCCAATTCACTAATTCTTTGAAAAGAAAATTGTCAGGAGCATTTGACTTCTTTCCTGCACTACTCAAATACTTTTATTTGATATCTGGTCAGAGAAGCTGTGGAGATACATACAACTTCCTGAAGTTTCAAGGGTGGCCCTGAAAGTGCTCTCCATTGCGGGAAGAACTCTTCAGATGTCAATTGTAGAGGTTGAAGAAACTTATTCAAGGTTGCCGGGATGCGTAATTTGGCATTGACCTATAAATATCCAGCATGTCAGAAAGAGTCCCAGATACTATTATACTAAATAAACCATTCACCAAAAAGGACGGTTGCAGTAAGTACCACGTTTGTACCAAACTTGTAGGAGAAATCCAAAACCGCAACATCCCTACTAGGGCGGATGTTCATCACTTCAAGTGGAGATTGTACCTATAACCATGAAAGAAATTGCAACACTTAGTAAAGTACGCAGAAATGAGTAGAAATTGACGGATTCAGTAGCAAATTGAAAAAATAAATCAACAAACAAAAGTACCTGTGCTCTAGGAGGAATTGTATCAGGTACTGGAGACAGATCTAGTCTTAAATGGGCAGGGGGTAGTATCAGAGCTTGGACTGCTGTAAGTGGAGAAGTATTCTTGTTTCCCATGAAGAGAACAAGTCTCCCATGGTGTCCTCTCCATTCAGCTTTGATGCCAATCTGAGGAATACCAACAATCAACATAATGAGGAACATAAGAAAACTCAAAAAGTAGGAGCCTTGCCTGTCTGCAATCTGCGTACTAAAATAGATAAAAGCAGGGAGAAAAGAAATGAGATAAGAAAAACAAACCTGGATATGAATATCCTCGTATAAGACACCACTGTCTTTCAAACATAAAGCATGAAATCTCTCGGCAATATTTCCGATCAGCTGTTAAAGAAAACAAAAGCGTATAATAAAACAATTCTAGCATGCGAATAGTATTATGGAGTACAAAATGGTTCGGTTTCTTTTATTGATATCAACTGTAAATGTATACAATGTCAATCATGACAAGTCCACCAAGTTTAGCAGCTGTACCATTATTATGTGAAACAAAATCTAGAAACTCCTCAGAGAGTATTATTTTGAAATAGAACATCTCAGGTAGGATTCCATCTAAGTAAACGTTATACCATTTCCAAGTAATCAATTCAAAAGAGGAAACAAAAAGAAAAAATGGCTGATAGTTAGAAAAAAAACTAGGGAAATAATGAGCTGGAAGAAATTAGAAGTATAATTTCATCCATGCTAAAATCTACTATGCCAAAGAGAGCAAAGGAAGAAGAAAAGAATACCTCCACTGTATTTCTTTGCTCTTCAACAGGTACAATGGCGGAACCATCAACTTCATCTGGAACTCCTCCTGCCCCTATGGGACCATGTTGTTCAGTTGAGACAGCGCCAGGTGGAGCCTCTATTGCAAGAGGACCGAGCAAGTCGCTAAGGAGATTGGGTGATTGAAATTGTGGATCTATATTACTTAAAGTTCCGTTAGGCTGAGAGAGTGATCGAGCAACTGAATCGGGATCCTGCTAGACATGCAAGAAAAAACAGACTGTCAGAGATAATAAGATAAAAGTATGTGCTATATAAAGACAAAGCACAAGAAAATGTCTCGTCAATTGGGGCCTACACAGAGAAGTACTTACCGTGCTTCCACTTACAATTGGAACCTTTAAAGGTGGGGGTGCCCCGTTAACAGGCTGTGGGTCAGCCAAAACCAAGGCATTTGAAGGCTGTTGTTGTGCTCTAAGCTTGATGGCACTCTGGTCTGCGGTATCTTCAACATCTTCTGCCTTTTTTATCAATGAAGACTATGGAAGAGACACGGACAAAAATTCAGCATCAAATCTACTAGCACAAACGTCCTATCAATGTACTTTCATAGAATCATAAAATAATTTACAAACCTGGCGCTCCGGAAATTTTGGCATCTCAGCCAATACATCCATAAAGGCAGCCCCTTTTTTACTCAATTCAAAATATTCAACTGCCCTCTGTTGTATCTCCACATCAATACAACTCTCATACCTGCCGAAATAAAACTCTTTTAGGAAACTTGATTTGATTACCAAAAAATAACAAAACATAAAATGACAAGCAAAACATTGGGGAAGGACAACAAGGTTAGCAAGTCTCACTTCTTAAATACAGCCCAAATTTTTTTTTGCAGTTCTGGATCCGGCGGTTGAGTGTGCATAAGAAGCTTTGCATATGTGGAAAGAAGAATAGGAATGGTGGGAGTCCTGAGGAAAAAAAGAAGAAGAATTTAAAACATACCCAAAGACAAGAAGAGCACAATGCGGAGTTTGTGTTGTCCTTACGACACTGTGGGAAGCTTTTCATGTAAGATGCTAAAGAGTTCACTTGCACTGCATCCAGGTTGTCTAGCTAAAAGGTGACCATACTCCCCCAAAATATAAGCACTGACCTGAAATTTAGAAGATAACCAATATTTTTGAATTAAGCATTGTTATTTTGTACTTTGCAAACAATTTAGATACAGACAAGATTGAGTAGCAAGGTAGTAACTCTAATTTCCCAATTTAAATGATATTATAACCTATCCGCAATATGCATAGAGAATTTGTTATGGGAAGCGAGAATGTAGAACCTTCAACATGGTCTCGTGTATTGCGATTTTGTCCAAATATTGTCTTGCTTTTGATGCGGCGTAAGGCTGTCAGATCAAAGAAATTTGTAAGCAACTTTCGAATATCATGAACAGGATATTTATCCAAACACTTTTGAAAACCTGCAGGTCTTCATTATTTGTTACGAACTGAACCACACGAAACCAAATGTCATCGCTAACAAAATCCCCAGCCTTGTCAATCAACTGAAGGATCACATCTACATACCTGAGAACATCAAAAATTAACATCTTTGACCAATTGCTTGCGTAAGAATCTAAAGGTCACACCAAATGGCCAATGCATGTCACTGTAACCAAAATTGTGTTGCATGAACAATGTGTACATATGCTTTTTGTTGAGTTGTCCTTACCATGATAGATCAGGAGCAAACTTTTCAGCAAGAATAGCAGCTTTAAGTGATAATTCCTCCCGCATGGAAAACTCTGCTGTGCTAAGATACTGCAATGTATTTTTGGGTTCCATGTAAGCTTAAACACTACACAACTTAATCGTTCCTTTCTGTTAAACTTCAGAAGTCATATGAAGCAAGGTCAAAGACTTACCTGCAACAACTCTTCGACTATATCCTTTGCATTTGACACATCACACATCCCATATAGCAAATCAAGAGCACGTCTACGAATACTGCAGGAAAGTTCAACCAATAGTGAACCTGATAAAATTAGCAAAAGAACCAAGAGAATATAAATCAAACTATATGTTCTTGAAACGGAAGCCACCATTTGCAACGGAAATAGGATTAAGACCTAATGGACTGTGGTACTCATCTAATCTAGTCGTCTTTTTATGACAAACGTCAAAGAAATAGTACTGACCCACCAGCCATAGTACAATATATCTTATGTGACCGTATACGAATTGCTACCACAGATCATTATACCTATAACTGTTTCACAAATCAACAAATAATGTTTCGCTAAAAAATATTGTATATATACAGATTCAATTGTCTAAGAGTTTCATATATACAACGCAAATCAAATAATTTCAATGCTGACTGAAATGATCATAAATCCACGACTACTCTAGAGAAAAAGTAAAGTACGGTATATCGAAACATAAGAACAATGACCGATTTCATGATTGAAATTTTTTTTTTCCTCGTTCCAAATTAGAGCAGTAAAGAGATACTGTCCGGGTTCACAAGCCATAAAAGCTGATGCTGAGATGGCAAATCTAAACCAACCTGATGTCAGGGTCTTTCAAGGAGGTGATTATCTGAGACTGATGCTTCTTTATAATATCTTGAACATCTGTGACCATCAGCATTCGTGTCATATTTTCCTGCAATGTTGTCAACAAAAGCATCATGAGAAACCACATAATGCACCATCAAACACATAACAAATTACGGTTCTAGCTAGGCTTAGATGCAGGAAGTGGGTATGCGAGATTTCACCAAGCCTAGATATCTGATGTTGGGCTCACGGACAGAAATAAACTTCCCAAGAAGAGCAACACACTGTGACATCATTTCTTTCTCAGCATCAAGATGCATGACCTATATCGAAACACTTTAACAAGTTAGGAGGTTGCATGCTATAGTTGAGCACACTGAAGCCAACTATCCATGACAAACCTCTTAGAAATAGAGTTGAAACCTTCAAGCAGAGCATGTAATATTATTTACTTTCAAACAAGAAAAAGAACAGACAAAGAATATCGGACACGTAGCTGCAAGCAATTCAAATACTCGGAGTTTCTCCAGCAAAGCCAAAAAACATATTTTAAAACATCCATGCACACATCAGTATTTCTGTTTTGAGTAAATGTGATTTAACCGGAAGACGAGGAGGTGTGAAGGGGAAGGGGAGAGAGACTGGTGCACTAGTAAAATTCATGGCATCAACATTTTCCCCAACTGTCGCACGAACTTACCAGGGATAGAGCTTCAAACAGCACAGCATGAGACGCATTGTTCTTATTCACATTTTTCACAACATCTGTACCCATCAATATTCGCTGAAGGACCTGAAATTTCCATGAAATGCCATGAGAGAGTATTCGGAGACATATATTAGAGATTTACACAAGAAAAACTGAACCTCAAAGAGAGCTTTTCTGGTACTGGGATCTTCAATGGTTGGGAAATATTGAAGAGCCCTCATTGCCTTAACCTGTACTAACCAAAGATATATAAGTATCCAAGATACCTTTAACTGAGCAACAAAAATACACCAAATCTGGGCCAAGCCTCTATTTTCATAAGCTTATTTCACATAAAATGTTTAAAATGCACGGATTGGAAAAATAATGTGATTAAAAAAAAAAAAAAAATTAAGCTATCAAACAAGAGTGGATAAGCCTTGTTAAGACAAACCTGGAGCCACGGAGATGGAATGCCATAATATGTGTATTCCTGAGGAACATCCTGGTTCCTAGCAAGGCGTTCCAATATTTTGACACATTTAGGTAGACAACTTGAGTACGCCTCATGATTATTAGATACCAGAGCTACAAGAAGACTCGTAGAAGACGTCAAGACACCAAGATCTCGTTCATCCAAAAGTTGTGCCATACGATCCGCCCTGAAAGTATACGACAATGAGAATGTATGAAAGATGCAGGAGTAAAATCAAACAACCAGTAACCCCAGAGTGGTAATGCACACCAGCCATCCACGTTGACAGCATCAGGATTTTTTCGGAATAAGCGCAGTAGGCACAGTGCTGCTTTTTTCCTTACGAGAGGTCTGCAACTACTAGAAATCTGCAGCAAACAAGCCCCATAACATTAATATGTTTACTCATATTGAAAAAACTCATAACCTGTCGTCTTTAGGAGTCACTTACAAGTAGCTTTTGAACATCAGGTGCCAATGATTCAGCAAAATCTCTTCCACCGATATTTCCAACCTGCAGGACAAAGTAAGCATGGCAAGGTGAGAGAGCTAAAAAAGAAGAAGCACCAGTTTAATGAAGTAATGGCTTTGAATCGTGAAATGATAGAGCACAAAAGACATAATGTATTCAAAGACTTCCACTAAAACAGTCATTTAAATGCATCTCTTCATTAGAAGTTTAACACAGTATGGACAAAAGACCACATACCAAGGTCAGCGCTAGGCATTGGAAAGTCTCATTCCGACCAATAATATCGTTCCGCACTGTATTTATTGCCAACCTCAAAAAGTCATGGTTCTCATTGAGCAAGCAAGATGTAACAATGTAGCCAACCTGTAATCATGGATAAAAATATCAATACCGGCAAATTTGGTAGGGAGCATAAAATAATATAAATTGGAAATGCAAACCCTTGGGATACAGACATGGTTCCTGGTTAAGAGTTGCTAAGATGTTACTAAGTAACTCATGTGTATAAGTAAATGTCTCCAATACTTGACCAGGTCCAGCCAAACTGAATAAGTTGTAAGCGTGTGAAATAGTATCTACATCTAGCTTTCCATGATTTTCAGAGAATTTTTTTTTGTTTCAGCTTGATCACTAGAATTGAATCAAACAAATACCCCATCTATTCTACTCCTAGCCTTAGAAAGCAACATTTCATTGCTTGAGCAAACAAAACGTTGGCTTACCTGCTTTTCTGGATACTTTGGCGCAGATATAAGAGAAACCGCCTCCATATGGCCAAAATCCACATCGTAGCCTAGCATATGTATATAAAGCATTTTCCAGACATATTTCTTCTTTTTATATGGTGTCAAAACCTGTAAAATATAAAACAACATGGAAAAAGTAATCAAATACTGCAATATTAATTCATTTCTAACATGAAACTTGAAAAGAATAAATTTGGTGTTGGTCCAACTGGTCACATATGGACAGTACAGACTGGCTACAGCTTTGAACTTTTAGTATGGAACCAGAATTTCACCCAGATCTTACAACAACAAAGCTTAGTCTACTTCGTAATGAGCTATTCAAATTTTTCTGTGACCTTGATTTCTTTCCTTGGACCATCACTAAATAACCAAATTTACTGCCTGGCCATTTTTTCCTTCTCTTTCCTAAACATCACTACATCACTACATATTCGATGTTTCTATACATCTTAATTGATCACAAGGAAATTTTTTTAAAAAAATAGTAGTTTATTGTCTCCCATCTATCAACTTGAAATACACTAATGACATTCCAAGTAGAAAGCAGTAGTAGTGATGTTTCAAAAGGTACAATAATGGCTAATCTCCAAGGATATGAGCTAGCTATACAACGGAAACATTATACTGCCTGTGTTAAATCAAAAACTATTAGCCTCAATCCGATAAAATAAGAAATTACAGGCTCCAAAACTATCTACTCGGCTTCTTTTCTAACTCCCTTATTAACCTAATAAGATTCACCCAGTGACTGCATTCTTTTCTAACTCCCTTATTAACCTAATAACTCTAACAACTGAGTTTATGTGAAACAATCAGCGGATACTTTGACACTGAATTACCTCTCAATTGAGAACAAAACATAGAAAAAAAAATGGAGATAATTGACACAAACCTTCTCATTCTTGAAGCATGTACGTATGTTTCCGAGCTCCTTATCAACTCGGAGTCTCTCCGCTTCCTTGTTCTGGCAATTACGAATGTCACTGATAAATACGGAGAGACCTCTCATTCCGCTCATGGTGGAACCGAATCCTCAGCCGCCGCCTCACACGGCGCAGATCCAAACTCGCGATGCCAGATCAAACTACGAAGTAAACCCGTAGACTACAGATGAAACATAAGCAATTCGCAGGAGCTGAGATCGAAACCCTAATCTAGAAACGGGAAATGGCACCTCCAATGGAAGAAATTCAAAAGCTGAGTGATCTGCAGAGAAAGAGAGAGGAGACGACGATCTCAGAAACGGAGAGAGACGACTTTAATTTTTCTCCTTATTTAGGATCAACTGCTCATATACTAAATCAATTAACTTTTTTCTCTCTATTCTAGATTTCTTCTTTTTCTTGTTCTAGTTTTGCGATTTCTTCTTTTTTAGCGTAGTTTTTTTTCACCTTATCTGGACCAGATCGTGATTTCTTTTAGCAAATATAAATATAGGATTTTATTGTTGTGTTTTAAAAGTTTGTAGATCTTGTAGATTTTGTTTTTGAGGTTTTAATTTGGGAATTTTTGTATACAACATTGAGATATTTAACCCACAATTTGGAAAACTCATGCTTATATGTACTTATTAAACTTGTTTTAAGGACTAATCTATGTATTTTAAAGAAGAATCGAAGTGAAATCAGATAAATCGGTAGTTTGGAACATAGTATAACTGGTTCGTAAAACTGGTACAACTGGTACAACTATTCACATAGTACCAATTATATGCACTAATGTTTAATGGTTTTTTTACAGACAAAAATGAATAATATAGGAAGCACAGTTATTCATTTTGATTATGGGAGATATTATTCAGATGACGGAGAAGACGTACATTGGAATCAGAAAGAAGTTCACATTTACACTTTAGTTATAAAGAAAAGTTTGAATGAGGTAACGTGATGTGTTGGTTGATAAAATATGCATGAAGATTAGGGTTGATAAAGCGACAACGAAGTTGAATTACATTCCTTTGGTGGTGTGTCCGAAGAGGCCATCATATATCTTTGATGATGATGATGTATTTGGATATTTAATGGATGTTGAAAGATCAGTGTAGAAGTGTTTTGCATGTGGAGTTGATCGACAATGATGAAGAAAACCATACTTTTGCGTAATTATCTAGAGTTGATTGTCAAAGTAGAGATGATGTTACAAATGAAGAGCTTGCAAGTGATGTTAAAGCTAACAATATGATATGTACTCTTAACAGTGAATGCGATCTATCAGAACATCATGAGCTGAATGAGTATGGGGGTTTGGACATTGTCCCTGGCGTTAGCTTTACAGATGGTATAAATGAGCTGGTTCAGTATGATGATTTTAACATTACACAGGCTACAACGGCAGTAGATGTGGATACAACGGGAGTAGTTGTTGGAAATGTTAGAAATGTTGAATGGGAAGATGGTATTGGTATGACGGTAGGGCAAAAATTTGAAAGTAAACCGGACGTCTAAGATTTAGTCGAGTTGACTGTACATCAAAATTGTTTTTTAGTTAAGATAGTGTCTTCAACAATTAAATTATTAGTGTATAAATGTCGTGAGAAATGTTGCAAATGGATGCTACGAGTTGCGAATCTGAAGAATTCGGATTTCTTCTCAGTTAGAACATACAACAAAATGCATATATGCATTCGGGCAAGTACAAGTACAATAAAAAAACAAAAGAAAAGGTACAGCACGGTTAGTTACATCTGTTCTGCATGAGGATTACCCTGGGGTATTCAACACACTGTTTCCAAAAGATCTCATAGGTATGGTTCAAGGAAGAAAGGATGTTAAGGTTTCATACGCCACAGCTTGGAGAGGGAGAAAACAAGCGGCTAGTGATGTGCGGGGAACTCCAGAAGAAAGTTATACGATGTTGCCATCGTACTTGCACATGTTAGAAAAGGTTAATCCGGGCACAGTGACACTGTTGAAAATGGATGATGACCAAAAGTTCAGGTACCTATTTTTTGCATTAGGAGCTTGCATTGAAAGTTTTAGATCCATGAGGCAAGTGATTATTATGGACGAAACACATCTAAAAAATTGTTATGGCGGATTGCTTATTTTTGGTTCAGCTCAGGATCCTGAACGTCATACATATCCCATTGCTTTTTGCGTAGTTGATGGCGAGAATGATTTAAGTTATGGGTGGTTTCTAAATACATTGAAGACAATAATCCCGGACAGCCCTGAACTTGTGTTTGTTACTGACATACACAAAAACAATATCAAGAAGGTAGCCGAAGTCTACCCGATGGCGATCCATGGGTATTGTATATATCATATGTCGCAAAATATTAAATTACATGTGTCTTCCAACATAGATGCCGTTTCTGAGAGATTCAGGGAAATCGCTTAGGTTTACAACCCAAGCGAGTTCATTAAAATGTATGAAGATTTCCTAAATCGGTGTCCTGGAGTCAGAATGTATATGCGTGAAACTGCCGACAAAAGCAAGTGGGCGAGATGTTTTTTCCCAGGAAAAAGGTACAATATTAATACTACCAATCTTGTTGAATCTCTCAACAACGTTTTGAAGGATGCAAGGAAGTATTCGTTATTGCCAATGCTTGATGCAATTTTAAACTTATCGAATGGTTCAACAAATGGAGGAAGAAATGTGGTGAGGTATCGAACACACAAAAACTAGTGTCAATGGTGAATAGCGAAATGCACGTTCGATGTGAGACTGCGAGAAAATGTACGGTACACGAGCTTAACACTTACCTTCTATAATACAATGTGTTAGGACGTGATAGTAAAAATTATTTGGTTGATTTGAGAAAGAAAACTTGCTCTTGCAAGCATTTTGATATAGATAATTATCCGTGTAAGCATGCAATAGCAGCTAACAGTACTTACGCTGAGAGCACGGGTGATGAAGTTCACTTACATAAGTTGTGTTCTAAATATTATTTGGTTGATCAGTGGTGTGCAGCGTATTGCAGGACACTTTATTTAGTGCCTCATAATTCTGATTGGATTATTCCCGATGAAATACTAGCTCAATGTGTCTTACCTCCACGTTACGTACCAAAAAAAAGAAGACCGCAAGTGACGAGATTTTCTTCAGCTGGCGAGTCTCAACGGAGGAGAAGCTCAATGTGGTCTACATTTACTGCTTAATTATATTATGTAATTGAGCTAAAACTTATTTATGTATTTTGGTACAATCATATATTTGTGTAATTTTTGATCAAACTTATTTATGTATTTTGGTACAATCATATATTTGTCTTATTTTTTGTATTTTAGTACAATCATTGTACTAAAATATTTTTAGAAAAGGAATATAACAGAAAACATGAATGTCTTATTTAGCAATAAAGAGACAAACATTTTTAAAAAATTTGAAAACAATATTTGATCATCAACATCTTCTACTATCTACTATATACTCTTATGGCTACTTTGTGATATTTGACAACATATTTATGAAAATCATTCGTAATACACAATTTGATACATATAATTATGCAAATATGTTTTTATTGTAAATAAAATGACTATAATCATATGTTCCACTAAAAAATAAATTTAAGAGACGGTTTTACTAATTATATCATAAATCCAAAAAAAGTTCAACTACTCATTTTTGGGTCAACTGGTAACTTAGAGCCGCCATTTGATATAACTAGTCTATTTATTTAATATTTTATTACGAATTATAGCGCCAAAGATAATAAAATAATATTATTTGCAAAAAACGGCGTCATGTGGACATCAAGATAATATTATTTAAAAAATGACGGCGCCATGTGGACGACGAGAATTCTAGTTAAACCAATGAAAATTCTAGTTAAACCTATGAAAAATCTAGTTGTATTAATGAAAATTCTAGTTAAACCAATGAAATATTCTAGTTAAACCAATGAAAAATCTAGTTGTACAAATAAAAATTCTAGTTAAACCAATAAAAAATCTAGTTGTACCAATGAAAAATCTAGTTAAACCAATGAAAATTCTATTTAAACCAATGAAATATTCTAGTTAAACCAATGAAAATTCTAGTTAAACCAATGAAAAATCTAGTTGTACCAATGAAAAATCTAGTTAAACCAATGAAATATTCTAATTGTACCAATAAAAATTCTAGTTAAACCAATGAAATATAACAGTTAAACCGTTGAAAATTCTAGTTAAACCAATAAAAATTATAGTTAAACCAATGAAATATTCTAGTTAAACCAATGAAATGCTAGTTAAACCGATGAAAATTCTAGTTAAACTAATGAAAAATCTAGTTGTACCAATGAAAAATCTAGTTAAACCAATGAAATATTCTAATTGTACCAATGAAAATTCTAGTTAAACCAATGAAATATAACAGTTAAACCGTTGAAAATTCTAGTTAAACCAATGAAAATTCTAGTTAAACCAATGAAAATTCTAGTTGTACTATTGAAAATTCTAGTTGTACCATTGAAAATTCTAGTTAAACTGTTGAAAAATCTAGTTGTACCATTGAAAAATTCTAATTAAACCATCGTACCAAACTAAATATTAAACCATCCGAAAATCAAGTCCAAACATCAAACCATCCTAATACAAGTCCAAAACAGAATATAAAATCATCCTAATACAAGTCCAAAATAGAACCATCAAACCATCCTAAAAACAAGACATTATTTTTTTTCCTTTTTTCTCTTTTTTCCTTTGTTCTTGTCTTGTTCTTGCGTAAAAGGCATCCGCACAAACTTAGACGGTTGTACGACCCTCTTCCTAGCACACGTCTTGAATCTCGGTGGAACACCAAAAGGTCTAGGTTTAACGGCAGGAGTCCCTAAACTATCCCACGCACAAATAACATCCCTCGTACAAACAACATCGTCATCACTATATCCTTCGTCATCGTCATCTGAAGGAGGAGTTCCACCCATCTGAAGGGTTATTTGTTGTGCTGAGGTCCCACTCATCTCATGCACACCGTGTGCTGAGGTCCCACCTATCTCATGCACACTTTGGGCTGAGGTCCCACCTATCTCATGCACACATTGGGCTGGGTCCCAGCTATCTCATGCACACCATGTGCTGAGGTTCCACCAGTCTCATAAAAAGCTGAAAAATATAATATGCAAATTATATTTTCAGTAAAAACCATTATTTTTAAATTAGAAAATTCTAACATCTTCGTGATGGATTCCAATGGAAATCTGAATACTCCCTTGAATTTCTTCTCTCCTTCTTTCGTTCCTCCATATACTCTTCCACGGTTTTCAGCCTATTGGTTACTACAACAAGCTGTGAGGTTACTACAACAAGCTGTTCCTTAACCTGCGGCAATTTCCTCAAAACAGTCCGCATTTCTTCATTAGGCTGAGCTTCCAGCATGCTTGTTGCCTCAGGTAAGGACTGATGTGATGTCTCATAGGCTGACGCAAGGACTGCCTCTGGGCGTCGCTGGCGTCGCAGAGGCTGCCTCATGGGTGCTTCTGCTGGCAGGGTTGCTGGGGGTTGCCTTGGGACTCGTGATTGACGATCTTTATTATACAAGTCCTCCCAAAATATCTTCTTATGCAGATTGACTAATATTTGGTTCCATTCGTCAACAATCGCGTCAATGCCACCCACTTCCGCTGAAAGATCACCATCAAACCAAAGCTCACCTAAGCAGCGCATCATAAGACGTTCTTCATAATCCTCAGGAGGCACGATACTATGAATATCCTGCGTGTATAGTCCAAATAAATTTACTCGTGGATGCATAATATGAAATCAAAGTAATTGATACCTTTGGGTCTCCAAGCTTGTCATATATTTCCTTCAACCGATATCCTTTATAGCTTGTTTCTTTGTACCTCCCTTTGCACATCTTTGGACATGATGTGTCTGCGTTTTGAACAGGTACTCGAAAAGCTATCTTCAATGCTTGTATACATTCAAATGCCAACAACTACACATAAGAAATACCAGTTAAACCATTTGAACCATTTAAACCATTTAAACCAGTTAAACCATTTAAACTGCTGCTTATTTAACATATTACCTCTAACGAGTAACGGCAATACAAAACCGGGAAATATCCAGCTCACTCGCACCTCACCACTAAAGCGATCAATTAAATGCTCCACCACTTTCACAGTGTCCTCAAATGTAAAACGTCCCCACGGGAAGATTTTACAAAATTCAATATCATCCACCACCTTAAAAAGAAACGGGTCAATGTTTCTTTTAACCATCTTTGACCTTCCATAAATCACCGTCGAGAGGAAGTACAAAACATTCATCTTCAACCTATCATTATCGGCAGCCATATCCCCCAACTTATCAAGCACATCTCGGACTTGCACCTTATTCGTCCTCTTAAAATGTCTCGCCACAAATTCCATACTACCCTTCTTCTCATAGTCATTCGGGTAATAGTCGCAATATAATCCTGAGAGGAGAGCATGTTCCATAATAGAGTACCTTATGGAGACACCATTGACGTCGAACCAAATTTGGTTCTTGCTATCCGTTTTGGCTGTCCGTAGGAGCAACATCCACATCCCCATCATCTTTTGGTTTTGTTCGCCCACCATATGGAAGAAGAGTTTGAATTGCGGGTGCTTGGTAACCACCTCAAGTCATCACCATCAAGTAAGGTCTTAAGATATTTTACAACTCCGTCTTGATCGCATCTCGTTTGAAACTTACACTGTTTCGTGTACTCCTTCTCATTGAAGAAAAACTCGCGAGGTTGCATTGCTTCGGCAAACTCATGTGCTCTCTACAATCAAAATACAACTAACAATATTAAGTATACCCAGTTGTACCAAAAATACCACGTGTATCTAGTTATAACCAATCATACTTAATTTAAAATTTTTCTTACCGTTTCAGTTTCAGAGAAATGCGCGCCTTCTGGAGAATGGTGTGGCTGAGAAGAAGGATCTGGCATAGAAGAATGCTCCGGCGGGGTCAGAATTGGTTCTGACGGCGGAACAGACGGAGCATCAATATTCTCTTCTCTTTTTGACCGATTCCGATTCCTTCGAAGATTCTTAGTTTTAGTCATTATCCACAAATCTAAACAACAAAAATTAAAAAAAACAAAGTCAAAACCCATAAATTTTCAAACTTAACCTATCAAATTCAAAATAAAAACTCGTTGAACTCACCTTTTATTGACCGGAGTTGGATTTCAAACTGTTAGAGAGCGGTCCAAGATGAAGAATGGAAGACTAAATCAAGGGAATAGGTAATGGTAAAGTTTTTAAAAAAAAACCTAACTCGGGTTTTTCAAAAATTAGGAATGAACGAGAAGAAAATCGGGAAAAATTACAGGCAAAAAGATGCAGACGAGGAAGACGAAGGTTTAGTGATGGTAAATGAAGACGAAGAAGAGTAACCCAGTAACCCTAATCGTCCGTCTGTAGCGAAGGGAGACGAAGAAGGATTGCGAAAATGGTGAAAGAAGAAGAAGAAGAGTATGGATCGGGCTCCTTAATTGTATTCCTCAATTTACATGGGCTCCCTGTTTAATAGGCCCAATTAATTTTATGGACTATCCGATTTGGATCCAAAATTCGATTGGATATGTGTAAATAAGTTAAACACTCAAGGTTATTTGGTCTTTTGACTTATTTTTGATTTTAAAAAAAAAACATAAAAAGAAATTGCAAAATAGAGAAGACTATTTGAGATTAAGTTTTTGTGTAGAAGATTATATGAGCATTTGTTCCTTTTATTTACAACTATGACTATTCAATTTTTTTTTTAACTAAACTTCTCATCTTATTATATAAAGCTGAACGTGTTTAACGTGAGCGTGACACATGTCAAAGTGATAACTCATTAGATTTTGACACGTGTCATCGTTAATTTAGATTGTAACACGTGTCTCTTTCTAGTAATGATAATTTTTTGTATAAAATATAAAATAAATAATTAATTAAGATTTTTGTCAGTTTAAGCAAAAATGTCAATAACAAAAATTTTAGTAATTTTGAAATTTCTGCTAATGATAATTTTCTATATAACACTGTATAACAGATAATCAATAAAGATTTTTGTGTTTAAGTAAAAATGTAAATAGCAGAAAATGAAAATAATAAAAAAAATAACTTACTGTTAATGTATCATCAGAAAAGACAATTGTCAATTTTAGCAAAATATTTAATATTTTACATCACAATTATGTTAATTTTCCAAATTAATATTGTAGTAGTTTGGTTATAAACACCAAAGTATAAATTCTTAACAAATCATCTTATCATTCATCTTTTAACTTTTGTTATTCATTATATTAAATCAGAAAAATGAATTCAGGAATTCTTCTTACCCTAGATCAGTTAGACAAAAATCGTGTTTATCGTCGTACTATAGTACTTTTGCTTCGAAAATGGGAAGTAAGAAATACCAAAGCAAATAATATACTCATGGAAATATAATTATTACTAGTTGATGAAAAGGTAATAATTTGTTTTAACAAATCTTATTATTTTTAGAAAATGTTTTATATTAGTGTTAATGTATTTTATTAAAATATTATTTTAATATGGTTTGTTAAGAGTCTTTATATTAGTGTTTAGTGTTTAATTTACTTGATTTTGTCAAAAATATTATTTTAAAATATTTATTTAATTTCAAATTTATATGATTATTCACAGAAATACAAATCAAGGTTTTGTGTATCATTCTCTTCTTAAAATATTTAGCGATAAATCTATTTATAAAATCTATTTTTTGATAAAATTTATTTTCATATAAATATAGATAAAATATAATATAATATTATTTCCCGGTGCTATAGTACCGGGGGTATGAAACTAGTTCCAAATACCTAAAAAAAGGTGATTACAACACAACCAAAGAAGGCTTATCGGTTTCTACCAAAGGGATTAACTAAGAAGAACAAATATTATCCAAGATTGCAAAATATATTTGACACAAACTGATTGTTTTTGCCATCAAGTCAGCATAAGAGTTCTCCAATCTAATAGAGTAATGCAGGACTATTCAATTTTATATAATTTAGTTTTTAGACAAATTATCTAATTATGGATTTGGAAAATCCGAAATTTACTCGTCTAGTCATTTGGACTTAATTTGAGGATTTATAAGTTTGCGTACTACTTTGTCAACAATCGCCTCCTTCTACCTTTTTGGGTAATATTTTATATTTTATATTTACTTCTGTTGAAACCAGAAATGGAGCCAACATTATATTAACTAATGTTTTAATTACGAAGACATGGAATTCGAACCCCAAATCTATTTCTCGCTGACCGAGTTGCTCACAACAGATGATTGTGGCCAGTGCTATGGATATGGAGATGCAAAGATTGTGTTTTCAATACAAGTAAATTAAATTTGTATGAAAATAAGTTGAAGTTCTCCTTGCAATGGCATAATTTGTTGTTGCCGCAAAGGAGTGTCTGAATTCCTTTGATGCTCTTTTTGCTTGGGATTGAGACGATATTACACTTCTTTATGAAGTTTGAAACATCTTTGTAAAACCTAGTAGTCATATAATTCTATACTAAGTCTGATATGATAATTGTAAATGTAGATGAGACGATTGGTAGTGGTAATTTTCAGTATAGAAACTACATATTCTGGATGTTTTGGTAGTGTGATGTTAATATTTATTTGGACTGCTTGTAATTTTGAAAAGAAAGGTGAATGTGATTTGACATATAATATAATATCAACTGTATAGTGTGCCTATTGACATCATGTGTAGTAGCGCCATCGGTTTTTGTCTGAACCGAACCAAACCTATTATTATTCGGTTAATTTCGGTAGCATTGTCTAATAACCAAAAAAACCGGCTCAGTTTCAGTTGATATATATAGAGAAGTCCACTTCTATGACGGAAAATGGCCACAAAAAATGAAAAACATAATTTTTCTTTTAATATCTATCGCTTTAATACAATTTTTTTTGGACAAATTTAGATGTACTTTAAATAATATTCAACCTACTAAACGGTTGTTACAAATTTTATATAACACCTCAAATTATATCAGAAATTCATAAGTGAAATGCTATGCGTTTGGGATGTTTTATGTTGCCATGTGTTATGCAATTTTGCCCCTTTATGACTAGATTAGAATCTTTTAATACGAAGGATAGTGCGAAAAATAGACCTTCTCTCAGATAAATCATGAAGAAACAGATTGAAAACATGTAGGAACAAGAACAAGCTGATACAACCACTGACCTCACAATACAAATGTGCAGAATGAATGCAAAATTTCGTAGCTAACTCAACTTGCCTGCTTCGGATAACAGGCACAAATATGATCAAAAACTAGCTTTTCTATTAAACCCTCCCCCTCCCCCTCTCTCTCCCTTTTCTCTACATTTACTCTCCCATCATTCCATATTTTCGTCATTACATTCTACAATAAAGGAAAAAAAAAACTTTTCCACATGTGCAAGTAATATCTTACCCCAATCAATTTAAAGTAAGCCAGCAAGCAGAGCTCCAGGATCATCAGCTAAAGTCGCTGGGCTAGGTGGTTGAGCTACAGGTGGTGCTGGTCCTGGTCCTGCTGCTGGAACTATAGCTCGAGATCCCATTGGAATAGTAATAAGTTGTTCCTTGATGAATTCTTTCAACCTGTGCATAAAAGAGGTCGGTCAACAAACGTAGATGAAAACAAGCTGCGTTTGAAGTTGAGTTCGTGCTAAGAGGCAGAGATATCATACTCATAAGTAAGGGAAGGATCTCCGGAGCCTACTGTCATTCTCAATTGGGTTCTATCCGCTGGGTCTGTTTCAATTCTTGCCTGAAAATCACAAAACACGAACAATGTCACACAACAGACTTTTGAGAGTGCATTATCACGTGTGTACGTATAAGAAATTTAGGACAAGTGCCAAAACCAGTAAGAGAAACTTGGTTGAAATCTCACCAAACAGAGCATGGCTCCTGTACTTTCTGAGTAGAAGGTTGTGCTTGCCACTAGATTATTAGGGTTCGGATCCTATTACAGAAAACCATACAAGTTTAGTTAAAGTGTGTGCAACAAGCATGAGGAACAAAGATCGTAAACAATTACTTACAAGCCCAGGGCATATCGTCACATGGAAACTGTTGTACAGATTCGCCATTTCCGGAAGAGCTAGAGGTCTTACACCTCTAACCTGCAAGAAGTTGCAGATTCAGATTATGATACACATGTAAGTTATACCGTAATAACAAGCATATGAAGAAGTGTTGGAAGTTATCTATAAGCGTTTTGAGTGAACTTGAACAATCATCAGTGGATAACGGATGTTATCTATAAGTGCTGTGATTAACCTAGACCCATCATCACTCGTTACAAGGATTTTACGGAGAAAGCTAATTCACTAATTCTTTGAAAAGAAAATCGTCAGGAGCATTTGACTTCTTTCCTGCACTACTCAAATACTTTTATTTGATATCTGGTCAGAGAAGCTGTGGAGATACATACAACTTCCTGAAGTTTCAAGGGTGGCCCTGAAAGTGCTCTCCATTGCGGGAAGAACTCTTCAGATGTCAATTGTAGAGGTTGAAGAAACTTATTCAAGGTTGCCGGGATGCGTAATTTGGCATTGACCTATAAATATCCAGCATGTCAGAAAGAGTCCCAGATACTATTATACTAAATAAACCATTCACCAAAAAGGACGGTTGCAGTAAGTACCACGTTTGTACCAAACTTGTAGGAGAAATCCAAAACCGCAACATCCCTACTAGGGCGGATGTTCATCACTTCAAGTGGAGATTGTACCTATAACCATGAAAGAAATTGCAACACTTAGTAAAGTACGCAGAAATGAGTAGAAATTGACGGATTCAGTAGCAAATTGAAAAAATAAATCAACAAACAAAAGTWCCTGTGCTCTAGGAGGAATTGTATCAGGTACTGGAGACAGATCTAGTCTTAAATGGGCAGGGGGTAGTATCAGAGCTTGGACTGCTGTAAGTGGAGAAGTATTCTTGTTTCCCATGAAGAGAACAAGTCTCCCATGGTGTCCTCTCCATTCAGCTTTGATGCCAATCTGAGGAATACCAACAATCAACATAATGAGGAACATAAGAAAACTCAAAAGTAGGAGCCTTGCCTGTCTGCAATCTTACTAAAATAGATAAAAGCAGGGAGAAAAGAAATGAGATAAGAAAAACAAACCTGGATATGAATATCCTCGTATAAGACACCACTGTCTTTCAAACATAAAGCATGAAATCTCTCGGCAATATTTCCGATCAGCTGTTAAAAGAAAACAAAAGCGTATAATAAAACAATTCTAGCATGCGAATAGTATTATGGAGTACAAAATGGTTCGGTTTCTTTTATTGATATCAACTGTAAATGTATACAATGTCAATCATGACAAGTCCACCAAGTTTAGCAGCTGTACCATTATTATGTGAAACAAAATCTAGAAACTCCTCAGAGAGTATTATTTTGAAATAGAACATCTCAGGTAGGATTCCATCTAAGTAAACGTTATACCATTTCCAAGTAATCAATTCAAAAGAGGAAACAAAAAGAAAAAATGGCTGATAGTTAGAAAAAAAACTAGGGAAATAATGAGCTGGAAGAAATTAGAAGTATAATTTCATCCATGCTAAAATCTACTATGCCAAAGAGAGCAAAGGAAGAAGAAAAGAATACCTCCACTGTATTTCTTTGCTCTTCAACAGGTACAATGCGGAACCATCAACTTCATCTGGAACTCCTCCTGCCCCTATGGGACCATGTTGTTCAGTTGAGACAGCGCCAGAGAGGACCGAGCAAGTCGCTAAGGAGATTGGGTGATTGAAATTGTGGATCTATATTACTTAAAGTTCCGTTAGGCTGAGAGAGTGATCGAGCAACTGAATCGGGATCCTGCTAGACATAAAAAACAGACTGTCAGAGATAATAAGATAAAAGTATGTGCTATATAAAGACAAAGCACAAGAAAAGTCAATTGGGGCCTACACAGTACGTGCTTCCACTTACAATTGGAACCTTTAAAGGTGGGGGTGCCCCGTTAACAGGCTGTGGGTCAGCCAAAACCAAGGCATTTGAAGGCTGTTGTTGTGCTCTAAGCTTGATGGCACTCTGGTCTGCGGTATCTTCAACATCTTCTGCCTTTTTTATCAATGAAGACTATGGAAGAGACACGGACAAAAATTCAGCATCAAATCTACTAGCACAAACGTCCTATCAATGTACTTTCATAGAATCATAAAATAATTTACAAACCTGGCGCTCCGGAAATTTTGGCATCTCAGCCAATACATCCATAAAGGCAGCCCCTTTTTTACTCAATTCAAAATATTCAACTGCCCTCTGTTGTATCTCCACATCAATACAACTCTCATACCTGCCGAAATAAAACTCTTTTAGGAAACTTGATTTGATTACCAAAAAATAACAAAACATAAAATGACAAGCAAAACATTGGGGAAGGACAACAAGGTTAGCAAGTCTCACTTCTTAAATACAGCCCAAATTTTTTTTTGCAGTTCTGGATCCGGCGGTTGAGTGTGCATAAGAAGCTTTGCATATGTGGAAAGAAGAATAGGAATGGTGGGAGTCCTGAGGAAAAAAAGAAGAAGAATTTAAAACATACCCAAAGACAAGAAGAGCACAATGCGGAGTTTGTGTTGTCCTTACGACACTGTGGGAAGTTTTTCATGTAAGATGCTAAAGAGTTCACTTGCACTGCATCCAGGTTGTCTAGCTAATAGGTGACCATACTCCCCCAAAATATAAGCACTGACCTGAAATTTAGAAGATAACCAATATTTTTGAATTAAGCATTGTTATTTTGTACTTTGCAAACAATTTAAATACAGATAAGACTGTGTCAGAATGTGTAGCAAGGCAGTAGCTCTAATTCCAATTTAATGTATATTATAACTTATCCGCAATATGCAATATAGAGAATTTGTTTTCGGGAAGCAAGAATGTACAACCTTCACCATGGTCTCATGTATTGCGATTTTGTCCAAATATTCTTTTGCTTTTGATGCGGCGTAAGGCTGTCAGATCAAGAAATTTTGTAAGCTTTCGAATGTCATGAATAGGATAAACAATATATTTATCCTAACAATTTGAAAAACCTGCAGGTCTTCATTATTTGTTACGAACTGAACCACACGAAACCAAATGTCATCGCTAACAAAATCCCCAGCCTTGTCGATCAACTGAAGGATCACATCTACATACCTGAGAACATCAAAATTAACATCTTTAACCAATTGCTTGTGTAAGGATTTAAAGGTCAAACCAAATGGCCAACGCATGTCACTGTAACCAAAATTGTGTGCATGAAAAAAGTGTACATATACTTTTTGTCAAGTTCTCCTTACCATGATAGATCAGGAGCAAACTTCTCAGCAAGAATAGCAGCTTTAAGTGATAATTCTTCCCGCATGGAAAACTCTGATGTGCTAAGATACTGCAATGAATTTTTGGGTTCCATGTAAGCTTAAACACTACACAACTTAATCCTTCCTTTCTGTTAAACTTCACAAGTCATAAGGAGACTACAAATCAAGAAAATATCAATATGAAGCAAGGTTAAAGACTTACCTGCAACAACTCTTCGACTATATCCTTTGCATTTGACACATCACACATCCCATATAGCAAATCAAGAGCACGTCTACGAATACTGCAGGAAAGATCAACCAATAGTGAATCTGATACCAAAGAACCAAGAGAATATAAATCAAACTATCTGTTCTTGAAACAGAAGCCACCATTTGCAGAAATAGGATTAAGACCTAATGGACTGTGGTACTCATCCAATCTAGTCATCTTTTTTGATCAAAATAAAAAGAGCTATGACCGATTTCATGATTGAAAAAATTGTCGTACTGGTTCCAAATTAGAGCATTAAAGAGATACTGATCCGGGTTCACAAGCCATAAAAGCTGATGCTGAGATGGCAAATCTAAACCAACCTGATGTCAGGGTCTTTCAAGGAGGTGATTATCTGAGACTGATGCTTCTTTATGATATCTTGAACATCTGTGACCATCAGCATTCGTGTCATATTTTCCTGCAATGTTGTCAACAAATGCATCATGAGAAGCCACATAATGCACCACCAAACACTTTACAAATTACTGTTCTAGCTAGGCTTAGATGCAGGAAGTGGGTATGTGAGATCTCACCAAGCCTAGATATCTGATGTTGGGCTCACGGACAGAAATAAACTTCCCAAGAAGAGCAACACACTGTGACATCATTTCCTTCTCAGCATCAAGATGCATGACCTATATCAAAAGACATTAACAAGTTAGGAGGTTCCATACTATAGATGAGCACACTCAAGCCAAATATCCATGATAATCCTCTTAGAAATAGCGACGAAACCTTCAAGCAGAGCATGTAATATTACTTACTTTCAGACAAAAAATAAAACAGGCAAAGAATATCGTACATGTAGCTGCAAGCAATTCAAACACTCAAAGTTTCTCCAGCAAAGCCAAAAAACATATTTTAAAACATCCATGCACACATCAGTATTCTGTTTTGAGTAAATGTGATTTAACTGGAAGTTGAGGAGATGTGAAGGGGAAGGGGAGAGAGACTGGTGCACTAGTCAAATTCATGGCATCAACTTTTTCCCCAGCTGTCGCATGAACTTACCAGGGATAGAGCTTCAAAAAGCACAGCATGAGATGCATTGTTCTTATTCACATTTTTCACAACATCTGTCCCCATCAATATTCGCTGAAGGACCTGAAATTTCCATGAAATGCCATGAGAGAGAACTCGAAGACATATATTAAAGATTTACACAAGAAAAACTGAACCTCAAAGAGAGCTTTTTTGGTACTGGGATCTTCAATGGTTGGGAAATATTGAAGAGCCCTCATTGCCTTAACCTGTACTAGCCAAAGATATATAAGTATCCAAGATATCTTTAACTGAGCAACAAAAATACACCAAATCTGGGGCAAGCCTCTATTTTCATAAGCTAATTTCACATAATTTAAAATGTACGGATTGGAAAAAGGATGTGATTAAAAAAATTAAGGTATCAAACAAGAGTGAATAAGCCGGATTAAGACAAACCTGGAGCCAAGGAGATGGAATGCCATAGTATGTGTACTCCTGAGGAACGTCCTGGTTCCTAGCAAGGCGTTCCAATATTTTGACACATTTAGGTAGACAACTTGAGTACGCCTCATGATTATTAGATACCAGAGCAACAAGAAGACTCGTAGAAGACGTCAAGACACCAAGATCTCGTTCATCCAAAAGTTGTGCCATACGATCCGCCCTGAAAGTATACAACAATGAAAATAATGAAAGATGCAGGAGTAAAATCAAACAACCAGTAACCCCAGAGTGTTAATACACACCAGCCATCCACGTTGACAGCATCAGGATTTTTTCGGAATAAGCGCAGTAGGCACAGTGCTGCTTTTTTCCTTACGAGAGGTCTGCAACTACTAGAAATCTGCAGCAAACAAGCCCCATAACATTAATATTTTTACTTATATTGAAAAAAAACACATAACCTGTCCTCCGTAGGAGTCACTTACAAGTAGCTTTTGAACATCAGGAGCCAATGACTCAGCAAAGTCTCTTCCACCGATATTTCCAACCTACAGGACAAAGTAAGCATGACAAGGTAAGAAAGCTAGAAAAAAAAAAGAAGCAACAGTTTAATGTAGTAAATGGCTTTGAATAGCAAAATAATAGAGCACAAAAGACATAATGAACTCAAAGACTTCCACAAAAAGAGTCATTTAACTAGATCTCTTAATCAGAAAGACCTCACTATACTCTAAGATCTAAACGCAGTATGGACAAAAGACCACATACCAAGGTTAGTGCTAGGCATTGGAATGTCTCATTCCGACCAATAATATCGTTCCGCACTGTATTTATTGCCAACCTCAAAAAGTCATGGTTCTCATTGAGCAAGCAAGATGTAACAATGTAGCCAACCTGTAATCATGGATGAAAAGTTCAATACCTGCAAATTAGGTTAGGGAGCATAAAATAATATAAATTGGAAATGCAAACCCTTGGGATACAACACCTGGTTCCTGGTTAAGAGTTGCTAAGATGTTACTAAGTAACTCATGCGTATAATGTAAATGTCTCCAATACTTAACCAGGTCCAGTCAAACAGAATAAGTTCCAAGGGCGTGAAATAGTATCTAAATCTAGCTTTCCATTATCTTCAGAGAAATTTTCTTTGTTTCAGCTTGATCACTAGACTTGAATCAAACAAATACCCCCACCTATTCTCTTTTCCTAGCCTTAGAAAGCAATATTTCATTGCTTGAGCAAACAAAACGTTGGCTTACCTGCTTTTCTGGATACTTTGGCGCAGATATAAGAGAAACCGCCTCCATATGGCCAAAATCCACATCGTAGCCCAGCATATGTATGTAAAGCATTTTCCAGACATATTTCTTCTTTTTATATGGTGCCAAAACCTGTGAAACATAAAACAAGTAAACAACATAGAGAAAGTAATCAAAGAGTGCATGATTAATTCATTTCTAACATGAAACTCAAAAAAGAATAAATTTGGTATTGGTCCAACTGGGCACACATGGACACTACAGGCCGGCTACAGATCTTACATCAACACAGCTTACTATTCTTCGTAATTAGCTATTCAAATCTTTCAGTAACCTTGACTTCTTTCCTTAGACCATCACTACATAACCGAATTTACTGCCTGGCCTTTCTTTCCTTATAGCTCCTTAATATCTTCAGATATTCTATGTTCTTATGTATCTTGATTGATCACAAGGAAAAAAATTAAACATACAGTAGTTTATAGTCTCCCATCTATCAACTTGAAATACACTTACGACATTCCAAGTAGAAAGCAGTAATGATGTTTCAAAGGGTAATATAATGGCTAATCCCCAAGCATATAAGCTAGCTATACAACGGAAACACTATACATCCTGTTAAAGCTATCCTCTCGTCAACTCTGGTTTTTTTCGATAAAAGATTCGCCCAGTGACTGCATCTTTGTTTCAACTACATTCTTCTCTAACTCCCTTAACATTAGGCATTCCAATTGAGTTTAAGTTAAAAAATCTCAGAGGAATAGGTAACTGCAAAGGAGAAATATCTCCAATATCTATAATCAATACAGAACCTCAGCGGATACTTGGACACTGAATTACCACTCTCAATTGAGAATAAAAGATAGATAAAACAAAAAAGAAGATAATGGAATGCCAACAGAGAAGCCTCTAACCTTCTCATTCTTGAAGCATGTACGTATGTTTCCGAGCTCCTTGTCAACTCTGAGTCGCTCGGCTTCCTTGTTCTGGCAATTACGTATGTCGCTGATGAAGACTGAGAGACCTCTCATTCCGGTCATGGTGGAACCGAGTCCTCAGATCCACCGTCTTCACACGGAACAGATCCAAACTTGCGAAACCGGATCTACCAACGAAGTAAACCGTAAACTACAGCTGAAGCATAAGCAATTCGAGGGAGGTGAGATCGAAACCCTAATCTAGAAACAGAAAATGACACCTCCAATGGAAGAAAATTCAAAAGGAGAGAGTGATCTTGCACAAGGAGAGAGAAGCCTGCGGGGGAGAGACGGGAGACGACTTATATTTTTCTTTATTTACAACTATGAGTCTATGACTGTTTGATTTTGTGTAATTTTGGAAAATCCGAAATTGTCTCGTCAAAAAAAACAAATTTACGCGTCTAGGCATTTGGACTGAATTTGAGAATTTATAAGTTTGCGTACTATTTTGTCAAAAATCCTTCTACCTATTTGGGTAATATTTTATTTACTGCAGCTCTTATTTCGTTTCATTTTTTCATTTATTTAATGACTGTTTTTGGACCGTTTATGTTTGTAATTCAGCATAAGTCGGGAAAATCTTATCTTTTGCCGGCTTATATTTGTATTTTACCAATTATTCTACCATGGTAATTTTAATAAAATCAGATGACAAAAAAAAAAAATGACTGTTTTTAGCTGCGGTCAATGCATTCAATTGGTGATATTTCAGTGTACCATAAAAAATCGGGTTGTGAATTCGGGTCGGATCATACTGTTGGTATTTCGGATCACAATATTTATGGGATCGGATCGAGTAGGATTAAAGTTATCGGTCTAGAGAAAAAGTATTTCATTCTATTTGTCTCTTTTGGATTATTGAATACGAATGGGTTAAAAAAATTAAAATTAATTAAATTTTTTTTTCTACAATTGAAAAAATAGATTATAATTAAAATTTTAACATTAATTATTTAAGTTAATTAAGAGTATAAATATTATGCGGGGCACAAAACAGAAACAAGAGAACAAAAAAAGATGAGGAGCATGAAGCAGTTGGATGACAGTGGTGACCAAGCTGTCACTAAGAAAGAGCCTCCATCACTCAAAATATGCTTGCCATCAAAGTATCCTAAGAATATTTTGACTCTTTTGTTTTTTGCACACATTTTTTTTTTTTTTGGTCAACTTGTATATTAGATTATAAAATCGATTACACTCGGACAATATCTTAAGATTTTTTTTTTTTTGCTTTAAATATTTATTTATTTATTGATCTTTAATATCTCCACCTACCAACAATTCCCCTTTTTAACGGGAAAAAGGGTAAAAAAGTAAGGGAAAAATGTCTTGAATCTCTTGATAACAAAAAAAAATGTCATGAGTGAGTAACACACACATGCACAAACGTCAAAAAGGCCAAAAATGACGTTTAGTTGACATAATTCGCCAAATATTGTGATATTATAATAATATAAGGTTTTTTATAAACTTTATGTATAAAACGCAGACGCTAACGGCTGATAAAATGTTTTGAGTCATTCTTGCATAATGCATACGATTAGAAAAATAAATAAGAGAGAGAGAACGAGGAAGACTCCATGAGAAACTCAACTTCTTAAAACCAAATCGAAAATGTTGCATCGGTTCCGTATTCCGGTAAGAAGAATCCGGTCCAGCTCATGAACCGCATTCTTTTTCTCTAGCTCTCGGTAAATAACCTAATCCACTAACGATACTCAGATAACAAACAGCCCCATCAAATTAAGATATCCTGAGGAGACATCTAGGCTGGTTTACTATCTGGTTCGTAACAAACCGAACCGGTTTATTACTGAACGCCGGACAATTTAGCCCAATCTACAAATTGCATACCGCCATATACATTGTTAGCAAACCGGACTCCCACCGTGAATGCCATGGCGACCACAGGGATGCGTTTAGCCGCAGTAGAACCTTCCACGACGCGTTCGAGGCCGTTGACGATTTGGTAACGCGCATTGGAAGATATGCCAAGGAACACACCTGAACAAAAGCACAATTCAGAGAAGAGAGTGAGTCTATGTAATCAACAATTCATAGAGTTAACTTCAGGCTTGTCTCTGAGCTCTGAAATTAAATTACCCTCTCCATGAATCTAATATTGCAAACAACAGGAACAATTTAGCTAATACCTTCACCGATAATTGTAAGCATAATCGATTCTTGGTATCATTGGCAATTCAGGTTCTGTACTTTCTAAGAAACTAAGGCTGGTTAAGAACCCAATGGCTGATAACAAGAACTCGGAAAAAGAGTAAGACAACACAATATTGACGGTTCAAGACTGTAGTTTTCTTTCAACATCAGAGGAGAAGAGCTTCGATGACTTTGCAGAACAAAGTTAGAGATCAAAAGTAAAGCTTACCCCATAGAGCAGCGCTTTCGAAAAGAGGTGGAATAGGGATGTCTTCCTCTGATTTTTTCACACGCCTATTGACATAGGAAACCCCAAATTTCAGTGAAGAACAGTTTTTTAGACAGTCAAGTATCTAGATCACATTATATAAAACCACAGAGAAACTCAGAAGTTCAAATTATCATTGAGAAGTAGCAAGATAAAGTCAACGGTGAAAGAATACCGTTTTGCCGTCATGATCAGATTTGCAATGCCCTGACCGATGAGGCCGCAGCTGAATCCAACCGACCCATACAAGAGGCCCTGGATGAGAGAATCACATCGATTAATTAAACCAAAGGTAAGGAAGATCCACAAAGAACATTAAAGCAATAGTTCTTCTCCATACCTTGTAGAAGAAAGTTGCAATGCGCTGGTTAACTGAGAATTTACATCCCGGTCTTTCAGCTTCAAAAACACTTCATAAGTACAAAAAAAAAAGCCCATATAAATACATCTCATCCCGAATATACAGCCACCAGCATGATAAATATCAGTGGGAACAGTTAACCCATTTGTACATTACTTGGAGCCAAAAGTGAAAAAACGAGAGAGAGACAGTGACAGTCTTACCTGCTAGGAAGGGATGCACAAGCACGTTTAAGGTCCTTGAATAAACCTGTTGATGCCACGGATGGCTTTCCAATACGTGCATAGGGAGCCAATAGTCCAACCAAAGCAACATCAACCACAAGACCAACTAAAAGATCAGCAGCATACAACTCAAACTCTGACCAGAAATCTTCCCCTCTCTTCTGTACTTCTGCAAAAGTTGCACAACAAGAGTCTATGGCTATCTGCATTAAATCAAGATCTTTCACATTCAATTCTTGGACACAATCCTAAATAAGTAGTCCAAGAACAATGTTAGCTTAACCGTTGACAAACCTCGGTTCCAACTTTGAAAAGAAATGAAGGATCTGCAAGCATTCTATTTCGAAGCATCGCACATGACCTCATCAGAAACCCAAGCGGCCAAACAGAACCCTACAAAAGTTTTCACCCTCAAACATGAATACATCATACAATTACAATCAAAAATCAGAATCATTCCCACATTTTTCCAAAAGCAAAAACCTGTAGATCGAGGTAACGAAGAAGGAACAGTTTCCGAATCCCCACGGATTTGGCCGCCTCCAACATATCCTCCGGTAACGTAATCCCTCTACGTTCTGTCTCTTTCATAACTTCTTCAAACTTCAATATCGGACCAAACTCCTTCTCCTCAGCTTTATCTGCTTCATCCTCTCCATCATCGCCTTCTCCGCCTCCTCCTCCTCTTCCTCCGCCTCCATTACCACCATTTCCACCGCCGTCGTTATTTCCATTCTCATCGCCGCCATCACCATCATCAAGTTCCGGCTCCAAATCGCTTAAAGTCTCATCCTTTAAGCCGCTATAAGCCCACTCCGGTACCGATCTACCGGAGATTTCACCCGTAAACACTTTCGATCCCACACATCGGAATCTCAAATTCCGAGAAGACAAGTCCGAATTCAAATGGATCCGTCTAGATTCAATACCAGGGCTTCTACGGAAACAAATCGACCTAATTTCAAACCTTTGACCGGCTCTGCATTGCTTTCGCAGCTCTACACTGTTGAACCCATCGTTGGAGAAATTTGAAATGTGGGAAATTTTTAGGGAAATAGACATTTGCCTCTTCCAATATTCTTGAGATTCTATGATCTGTGGATGAAAGATCAAATACCCAGATGCTTAAAAGCTTAAAATGTGAAGATGACGGAGTTATGTATGCTATGCGTTTTAATCAGTTGCGGAGGTTTAAGGGTTTTGAACACACTCTTGCCTTAATGGGAGCCGAGACGACCAAGAGAGAGAACGATCAAGTACGGTTGTGTCTACAGAAAGAAAGCTTAACAAATGGCGACACGTTATTGGTTAAAAAGATTCAGTCAGACAAAAGTGAAGCTCTTTTCATTCAATACAGAGCCGGCCCGAATGGGTAAAGTAGAGAGGTACTCAAAAGTCAAAATCGGCCCCATGATGGATTTTAAACATTTCTCACAGGTAAAGGTAAAAGCAAAACTCTTTTACTGGTCACAACGAACCTTTTGAAGTATAACAGTTTTTAATTACTTAGCATAAGAGATATACGATTTCAAATATCCGGCTCCAGTTTTTGTGAATCGTGATGAAAAGGAAGCAACTCTTATGTTGGGTTTCTCGGAATAGAGAAAATCTTTCAACCATGCCAGTATGTATGCAAACCGATCCATAGCAGGATAAGCCACCGCTTAGGGTCCCAATTTTTTTAGTTTTAAAAAGGGTTCCATTTTACCCATTTTTTTTCTTAGGTAAAATTATAAATATAATAGGTTTGATTTGAAAAATATTTATTTTTCTTTTTCTTAAAGAAAAAATACATTAAAGAAACCAAAAAAAAAAAAATCAAAACACAAAACCGGAAAAAAAAAAAACAATAGTCTAAGTTGATGTCATGATGTGGGCTTGGACCCAATATAATATATCTAAACGAACCATTGTTAATTAATTAACAATTCTTAAAAGATAAATACAAGCAAATTTTTGTTATGGAAGACAAAAAGTCTTAAGTCTGTTCCATCTCTAAACGAGCGTAGTCTTTCTGACGATTGACGAAGCACCACTAACCCATAATAGCAATATAGCATCAAATTGAATGAGTTCATCACGCCGATTTAAGATATCTTAGTTTCTTCTCATCAAAGGAAGATACGAGTGGGAAATTTTAAAGATTTTTGGGAGTTTATATATTTCGAGAATCAGGATTCAGGAACTTGAGAACAGCCTTCAGAGATCCAAAATCACAAGAGATTTACACAGTTAAGGTTAATTGTTCTATTTCAATTCTCTTCTTTCAATTTAAACATGATTTTATTTAATGTTTTACAATTTTAATCTGTTAACGTTTGAAATTTCGGTTCTCTGTTTTTTGTAAATCTTTAGATAATGACTCTTGGTAAAAGATCAGAGAAACCTGGATGTCAAAAAAGAAAAGAGAAGAAGAGAAGAGAAGATTATGCAAAATCTCAAGAAAATTCTCTTCTCAGGTTTTTTAAAAAACCTGAAAATTCTACCACCAATGGCAGTGATGGTGAAGTAGATACTGATAAAGAAGACGCTGATGACTGTGAAGTATATTCTGCTACTGAAAGAAATAAAGAAAAAGAAGACATTGATGGCGATAAGATTGGGGAAGAAAATAATGGAAATTTTTTGAGTTTTATTGAAATGATTGCAGAGTTTGATCCAGTCATGAGGGAGCATGTCAGACGGATTGAAAAAGGAGAAATCTATTCTCATTATCTTAGTCATAGAATACAGAATGAGTTGATAGAACTGCTGGCCAATGATATCAGAAGTAAGATCGTAAAGAAGATTCAGATTTCCAAATATTTTTCAGTGATTCTTGATTGTACTCCAGATGTTAGTCACAAATAACAGATGACTTTGATTATTCGATGCGTCGATGTGTCTTCAACGTCAACTAAAATCGAAGAATTTTTCTTGACATACCTTATTGTGAATGATATATCTGGAGAAGGACTTTTCTCTACACTTCAAGAGGCATTGATTAATTTGGGGTTGGACACTGATGATGTGAGAGGTCAAGGTTATGACAATGGATCTAATATGAAAGGAAAAAATAAAAGGGTTCAAAATAGGTTGCTTGATATTAATCCAAGGGCATTTGACACACCATGTGGTTGTCATAGCTTGAATCTTGTGCTTTGTGATATAGCTTTTTCTTCAAAAAGGGCAGTGTCATTTTTTGGTATTATTCAACAAATATATTGTTTGTTTTCATCTTCAACAAACAGGTGGGATGCATTCAAAGAGATGGTAAAAGGCCTAACATTTAAGTCTTTATCTCAAACTCGTTGGGAGAGTCGTGTTGAAAGTGTCAAAACGATATGATTCCAAGCTCCTGCAATAAGAGATGCTTTACTTTCCTTGGCAGAAGATTGTGATGATCCAAAAACAAAAAATGAAGCTGAATCTCTAGCACTAAGTGAAACACACGGTATTGGAAATTTTGAGTTTTTGTTTGGTATGGTTATTTGGTATGATCTTCTATCTGTTGTCAATGYTGTAAGCAAAAYCTTGCAGTYARAAAACATTGATATGAATGTCGCCATCRAACAGTTGAAAGGGTTGGTTTTGTTTTTTCAGAAGTATCGGGAAACTGGTTCTGATTCAGCAAAATCTGAAGCCACAAAAATTGCAGAAGCTATGGAGATTGAAGCCAAATGTTTTGAGAAAAAAAGCGCTTCATAAGAAGGAAAAAGCAGTTTGATGAGAATCCTGARAAAGATTATGAAAATCTTGAGTTACCGCCAGAAGAGCATTTCAGAATTGATTACTTTGTCGCCCTCATGGATCAAGCTTTAAGTTCTCTTCAGTCAAGGTTAGAACAATTCCAAAGTTATGAAAAAACTTTTGGTTTTTTGTTTGATATTAAGAAGATAATATCAAMAGGTGAAGATAATTTGAGAGAATCGTGCATGAAACTTGAAGTTTCTCTGAGAAATAGTGCACAATCTGATATAGATGGTGATGATTTATTTTCAGAATTAAAAGTACTTCGAGAAGTACCATCAGATTTAAGAAAGCCTATTGATGTGTTGGAATTTCTAAGAAAAATAGAAGTTTGTTATCCAAATACATCAATTGCTTACAGGATAATGTTGACCATTCCAGTGTCGGTTGCATCGGCCGAACGAAGTTTTTCCAAACTAAAGCTTATCAAAAATTATATGCGGTCTACTATGTCGCAAGAGCGATTGAACGGATTAGCTTTATTATCAATCGAGAGAACTATGGTTGAAGAAATAGATTATGTGAGTTTGCTGAACGATTTTGCAGGAAAGAATCCGAAAAGGGGTATATTTACTTAGTAAGTTTTATTTTGATTTTTTTTCGATATTTGTTTAAAACTTCAAACGGCAAATAGGTTTTATTTTACGATCTAAAGTTTTTTTGTTTACAGTTAAAAGGGACCCCAAATTTTTTTTCGCTTCGGGCCACTAATTTTGTTGGACCGGTCCGGTATGTATGTCACTATAAAACGATTGACGAATCTCCTCATACTTATTTTTGTATCTATAGCAACAAAATCAGAGCAGGTCCTGACCATAGAAGCTGGACAAGCAGGAGCCTACTTGCGGTTTCCAATGTGTTTATTAATTCTAAAAAATTACTTGTGTGTATTTCATCCTAAAAAATTGTTAAATTTCACTATCTTTTAAAATTAACGCATAATTCGACATATCCAATTAAAATATCGGTTTTTGTTTAGTAAACCAATAATCATGTTTTACTAAACCATGAATACCGGTTCTAACCTGAATTTAATCAAATTTGACCCAACCTAGTGTTTAATCCGATTCGACCTCAACTTTTCTTATACTCTCTCTGTTAAAATCATAATAGCAAACACTAAACGGCTTAGATGACTTTAGCCGTGGATCAACCATAATAAGCTCACCGGTATGAATCTCTCCCTTAGACCTATCGTAATTCCCAAGTGAATCATCCCACTCAAAAGGTAGGGCACACCTCATTTTCGACCATTCTTGTTTCTCAGCATCTTCTAATATCCACAACATCATCACATCGTTGTATTCATAATCTACACCGCCCAATTTTCAATTGTAGTTTAAAAGAGTGGAATGGTATGTTGTCGTGATATGTAATTTTTCGGGTGCTTAAATTAGCTCCAACTTCTCAGATCTAACATCGAATCTAACCATTCCTGAGTGTCCAACTCCGTAGCATATAACACCATCGATGCATATCCCTCCATATACCGTGTGATAAGAAATACATTGGGTGATTTCAATCTTTCTCCACTCTCTTTGTTGAGAGCTAAGCGTGAAAACGAAACGTTCATGTTATATATCTCTTCTACGGTTATCGAAACCATCGAACATCATCACATCTAACATTTTATATTCTACTGGATCGTACCCGAGTCGTACGTGTCTTCCGTTGAATTTAACATCTGGCAATTTCACATTTACTCAAATAAATAATTACAATTTCTAATTACACTAACTCAATTCTTAATTAGGTTTATAAGTTGATTTTGAGTTGACTAATATTTTTTTGTTTGGGTCCGAAGAGTTGAGTTTTGTTTCGTCGCCAAATAGCCCAAATCCATTGCATTAATTAAGAAAAGCCGTTTCGTCGTTTTCGTCATCCTTCAGACAAGAGACTCAAATCAATCGGTGCGGAGAGGAGCTTAAAAGTGAGAGCTTTTGCGGTGAGTCATGGGAAGTTCAATTTTATTTTTCCGAGAAAATCAAAACTTTTTTTGGTTATGAACTGAAATTTGCTTTCTTTCCTATTTTTATTAGAATTTTTTTCCCTTAAATGCTTGTTTCAAAGAGATCGAGAGAATTATCTTCGTTTGGGTAATCATTTCACTGTTGGTGTTTTAAAGTTTGAACTCAGGATTTTGGTAGATAGAGGAGAATAATCATTTGTTATTTCATCTAAAAAAAAAGTTGATAAAATTGAAGTTTGGATTTGGTGATGATTATGTCGATGCAGAAGAACACCTTTTGAATGGCCGAGGCAGTTGTAGCATTTGGATTGCAGAAACTACGGGAGCTTCTAATTCGAGAATCCAATCGGCTAAAAGGAGTCCATGAACAAGCTACCGAGCTACAAAACGATCTGAGACGGCTAAAATCGTTTGTGAAAGATGCAGAAACTAAGAAAAGTAAAAGTGAAAAAGTGAGAAATTGTGTAGAAGAGATTGTTGAGATTGTGTATGACGCTGAGGATATAATCGAGAGTTTTCTTATAAAAGAAGAACAGCGTGGAAGAGAAAGAGGGATTAAGAAGCATTTAAAGAGTGTTTCTTGTATTACATTTGCTGACCAGGAGTTTGGTTCACAAATCAGAAGCATAATCACTAGGATCTCCAAGGTAATAGACAATATGGAGAGATATAGAGTGAGAGAGATCATCGACAAAGAAGAAGAACTAGTGGGTCATCTTGTGGAGATACGACAATCTTTTCCTAGCGTTTCTGAAAGCAGCCTTGTCGGTGAGTCCTCTTGTGGGAGTGGATGGTATTCAACTGGTTCCGATATACGGGATGGGCGGTATTTGGAAAACCACTCTCGCTAGACAAGTTTTTCATCATGAGATGGTGCGGCGTCATTTCAGTGGATTCGTTTGGGTGTTTGTTTCACAGGAGTGTAGTCAAAAGCATGTGTGGCGGGCGATATTACAGAGCCTTAGGCCGAAAAATGAGGAACAGAGAATTGTGGAAATGCCAGTGTATGGACTCCAAGATGAGCTGTTTAAACTACTTGAAACCCAGAATTGTTTGATTGTCCTTGATGATTTATGGAGCAGTGCAGCTTGGGAGCTTATAAAGCCAGCATTTCCACATAGATCAGGTGACTTCACCATAAATCATAATGTTTTTTTTTGTAGAAAATGGTAGAAAACAAAAACATTTGTCTCGGTTGGTGTCTAATATTGAAACATGGTCAACTTTTCCAGGTAGCAAGGTATTACTCACTTCTAGGAATGAGGGTGTTGGTTTGCATCCAGATCTAAAAGCCTTCATCTTTAGGCCTAGATGCCTAACTTATGAAGAAAGCTGGGAAATTTTTCAGAAGATAGCTTTGTTTGAGAGAAACGATATAGGTATGTCCTTAATTATACAGGAAACCAAGGATGAATTTGAAAGGTCTTTGCATTTTATGGAAGTAATCCAAATGCTAAAAAAGAATGAAAGAGTCTTGTTTTGTGTGTAGAGTTTCAGGTTGATGATTTATTGGAAGAGATCCAACAAATGCTCAAACATTGTGGAGGGTTACCATTAGCTGTGAAAACTCTTGGAGGGTTGTTAGCTACAAAACGTACAGCATCCGAGTGGAGAAAGGTACACAACAATATTGGATCTCATATTGCAGGAGAGATTGGTGAAAATGGCGGAAATGGTAGTTTGGTATTCAATGTGCTATCGTTGAGTTATGAGGATTTACCTTCTCATTTGAAGCTATGCTTTCTTTACCTATCCCATTTCCCGGAAGATCATGAGATAAAAACAGAGACTTTGTTCAATTATTGGGTCGCAGAAGGAATAGTGATGGTGCATAGTGAAGAGACTACTATTATAGACGTAGCCGAGGATTACCTCAAAGAGTTGGTGAAAAGGAGTATGGTTTTGGTAGGGAAGAGGAACACTGTGACATCAAGAATTGAATCTTGTCGTCTGCATGATGTTGTTAGAGAAGTCTGTTTGTATAAAGCCAAAAAAGAGAATTTCATAAAAGTTTTCAGTGCTCTGAGCCTTAACTCAAATGCTACTAAAGCTCTACCACCTGTATCCATCATCACATCCCGTAGACTCGCTGTACATTTGGTTAACGATGACGAAAACGAACCTAGTATATTTCAGCAGAGACAGATTCAAAACCCCAAAGCAAGGACCCTTTTGTATATAACTAGAGATTTCAGTCCTTGGATATTATCAACCCCGAGTTTTCGAGGTCTACGATCACTTAGAGTCTTGGATATCTTTGGAGCTCAATTCAGAAGACGCAAGTTACCTAAGAGCATAGGGAAGCTCATCCACTTGAGGTACCTGAGTTTGAAAGAGACAAACTTGTCTGTGTTGCCGTCTTCTCTGGGGAATGAGAGCTGTTGGTTTATTTGGATTTAGAGATTTACGAGACAATGGTTCACATACCAAATGTCTTAAAGAAGATCAAGAAGCTGAGATATCTTATGTTACCCGATGAACTAAGCAATAAAACGAAGTTGGAGTTAAGTGGTTTAGTGAAGTTGGAGACCCTCAAGAACTTCTCACTAAAGCACTGTAGCGTCAAAGATCTCATCAATATGACCAAACTCAGAACTTTGTGGATCTGTTGTGCCTCCAATAACAGTGAAGAGGAAGTTTTACCATTGTCGCTCGGTGCATCATTGAAACACTTGGAGGAGTTGATGTTATACAACAAAAGAAACGGCCAGGCCCAACCTGTGAAGATCGATGCAGGAGCCTTTGTTTCAGGTTTTCTAAGACTCAACCAGTTAAGGTTAGATATAAAGATAGATAAGTTACCTAATGAACATCAATTCCCTTCCTGGATCGCTTCTGTTTCATTATCCTCTTGTGACCTACCTGAGGATCCAATGCCAGTTCTCGCAAAGCTACATAGCTTGAAAATTGTTAGTCTAGAACTGAATGCTTTCACAGGGAGGAAAATGGTCTACTCGAAAGCCGGCTTCCCTAAATTGCATACTCTAGAGTTCTCGATACTTGATAACCTTGAAGAGTGGGTCGTAGAAGAAGATTCAATGTTGTGTCTTTGTCATTTAGAGATCAATGACTGCAGAAAGTTGAAGAGTCTTCCTGGTAGATTAAGATACATCACTACTTTAGAGGAGCTAAGAGTAGGATGGATGGAGAATGAATTCAAGGATAAGTTAATCCAAGGTGGAGAAGATCACTACAAAATAAAACATGTATCTTGTGTTGTGTTTTACAATTGCGGGGACGAATAAGAAAGAAGTACAAGAACAATGATCAACAATAAGGTTCAAATCTTATCTTTAATGCTCAAATACAATGTATTTTTGTTTCGTTTAGCATATATAGTTGTGACACTTGTTTCAAACTGTATCATTATATTGTTAATACAAGATTGTTCTTCTAGAGAAAATAGTATAATATATTGTTGTACAAGTATTTTAATTTAAAATTAAATGTGTTTCCATAATCAAAAAATTTACACTTGCGTTAGAAACAATCAAAACTGAAGTACATTACTAATGTTTGGTGTTTATCCAATCAATGTTTAATTTCAACCTTCTACGGAGTCTCAATTTAATGATCAACTGAACCAAGACTTTGCAAGACTAAAACATAAGTTCCCTAATAAAGAGAAAGCTTTCTTTTAAAAGAGCGATTCCCTTGAGCTCCTTTTGATTTTTCTGCCGGTAGTTTGGTCTGGTATGTCATTGGAGAACCAAGGTTGGAGCATATTGCTGTCGGACAGATGGGAATTTGTTCCTTACTGTCCGATCGATGTTAAGGTTGATTGCTTGTGGAGTTGCCGTAGTTTGGCCATGGCAGCGTCTATTTCTTTCTTTCCACAACGCATACTTAACCCGCTGCCACAGAAAGAAAATAAAACGTTTGATATGACGAACATGACTGCATCTTGGGAGCCATATATGTAATGACTTGATCCCAGAGTGCTGGCATGTTGTACTTTCCCAATTTGTGTAATGCCCATTGCTACACTTCTTTGGAGAAACTGAGTGCATATGGTTTCTGCATTCATTTTCAGATCTACAAAGAAGTCAATTAGGATCCAAAGAGATGCCCCCATCCAAGTAGCATGTCTTCGGTGGTGGGCTTTCTGTTTTGAATAAAGAACCAAGTTGAGATTAATTAGAGTTAATTAACTATTCTTGATTATGGATTATTATACAATTTTGGTGAATAATTTGTCAACATGCTTCAAAGGATAACTATGAACATAATGTTTTCACATGGAGGAATATGGTTCCCTAAATTGCATACTCTTTTGTCATTTCGAGATCAATGATTGAAGAGCCTTTGGGATGGATTAAGATACATCACTGCTTGAGAGGAGTTAAGAGTAGGATATAAGTTAATCCAAGGTGGAGTAAAGAAGGGCATATATCTAATTATGTTATGTTTCTCAATTGTGGGGACGGATTAATAAAAAAGCTACAAGAACTATTAACGAGCAACATTATAGGTCTTAATCTTCCTTTCTATAGAATTGTGATACTTCTTCCAATCTGTATACAAACGGAATTCACAACTCTTGTTACGAAGCTTACATATGAATTTGTTCTTGGGGCAGCAGTTACCATATTGTTCCTTTTAAAATGTAATATAAGGGAAGTATAGTTAACAATTAACATAAAAACACATTGATTTACTTTCTCACTTCTTCCATCCACAGTTTCATCAAAACTGAAAAGAATTTAAAAGATAGACGAGAACCAAAGCGAAAGCTTCGATTAAGGTCACATTTTAAACCAACCGAACCAATCCAAAACTGTTCACGAATCACGGCAATTACATTATGGTTAAGCTTTAATCAAAAAGATTTCAGGCCGTTACTAAACCAAAATTTTAAAAATCTCGGATTAAATTTTTGTTTACGTTAAAAATCGTGACGTGTACAAAATTAAAAATTAAATTTCAATTTTCGAAATGGGCGGCATTTGTGTTGTTTCAAATTTGAAATTTCTTTATAACGGAAACACAAGTAGAGTTAAATGGCCCGTTGAAGAAGATCGTCTACAAATCCCTCTCTAATACCTCTCACAATTTTGAAACCCTAAATTCTCATTTTTGAAAAATGTCTATGGAAGTTGAGTCGCGGTGCTTTTTAGGCGACCTTGTTTAAGCCAACGGTGATCAGGATCTAGAAAGGACGTTCTCTCAATTTATCTGTAGAAGATGAGTAGCGGTGATTGGGCCATCAGAAATTAGGATCTAGAAATGGTGTTCTCTCAGGTTATCGATTCTTAGGTGAGTTACACGAGAGATCGGAAACTCAGATTTAGTCAAGCCAATTCTGATGATTTTGTTCCTCGATGGATCTATTTCAAATTTATGTTTATCTGTTAGTTGATTCTATTTTTGTTACTGTTACTTAATCTGTCTCATCGTTACTTTAATCTTCCTGATTTTATGAGCGATTGATCGATTCTGTTACTTCTACAATAGTTTTTGCCAATTTGTGATTTATTCGATTTAGGTTTGACATATCAGTAACGTTCGCGAAACTGGATGATCAAGAGGAATCAAGAGGGTTCTGATTCGTGACTTTCATGGACGAGAGCGAGTTTCAAACAAGAGGAAGCGACAGTGGAGGCCGTGGTGATGGCCGCCGTGAGAGATCTGGTGGCGGTGGTAGTGGCCGCCGTGAGGTATCGTGTTTTCTTTTTATCGAACTTATTGTGTTTTTGCTCTGTAAACCCAAGCAATTTGATTTTGAAAATTACCGATCCGATCAATTTTTGCTCCAAAGTTTACATACGATTTTATCATAATTTTATCTACTTTGTCATAATTTGTTGTGTGTTCTGGAATTTTTGGTTGGTTTATAACGAAACTTGTAGAAATCATTCTGGATGTGTACACGGCGGGGAAAATCATTGTTTTTTTTTTCGTCTCTCAGGGAATTGGGTTTCTGTTAAGAGCAATGGAGAGCAGTTTTCACGTTGTGTTCTTGATGAAAAGGATTGTCATTGCCACTCGTAATTTTGAAGGTTAGTTGTTTTCATTCATATTTTTTAGATTTTGTTATTATGCTAATATTTATCCAAATGGCACTAAAGCAATCAAGTCTGATTCTCTGGCTCTTCCAAGTTTCATTTCTTGTTTATGAATTAAGGTATATTTCTTTCTTTTCTGTTAAAAATTAAGGTGAACGAATCTTTGGTGTTGACTTACTCATTTATTTTGATCTTAAAATATTATATGAATTGATATCTCTAATATCTTGTGCGTTCTCTTCTGAAAATTTTGTGTAGGGAGATTGGCAAGTCTATCTCCTTTGGACGAAGTTTGATGTTGTGTCACTTTTCTTCTGCAACAGCAAATTGCATAGCCAGAGAATTTTGTATGGGTTGTTTGCAATCACTCAAAGAATGCATACACATACATACATAAATGTATACATACATTAATACATACATACATTAATGCATATCATTCTTGCATACATAAATGCATTCATACATACATACATAATAACATTGCACACATACATATATTAATGCATATCATTCATGCATACATAAATGCATTCATACATATATATATATATATACATACATAATATACATTGCACACATACATATGTAAAACATGTATACTTGCTCTTTCATAATTACTTCCCTGTTTCTTTGATTTGTTGAATTACTTGATCGTGGATTTGTTTGATTCTTTGTTTACTTGGTTGCTTAATTTCTGCATTCATTCTGTGCTTTCTTGCTTCCCTGGTTTTGTTTTTCTTCCTTCTTTGATTTCTTGCTTGTTTACTCGTTTTATTATTTTATTTCTTGCTTACTTGTTACATGCATTTATACTATAAATGTGTAAAAGTAAGAAAATATGCAAGTATACATATTTGCATATACATATTAACTTCATCTTGGAGTAAAACATGACGATCAACCAGCCACGAACTCCCATTTGTAAGTTTTCATTTTATTGATCTCATGGTTATTCCTAATGCATAAGACTTGGTGGGCCACCTTTTATAGATTTGCACTGATGGAATAATATTTTAATTGTATACCGTTTGGATTTTGCAAAACTGGCGTAGTGAAATTTATTTTTAAAGGTCTAGTCATCTCCAATCTCTTTAACCCTCTCACAGTGAAGGACAAAATCTTTAAGAGAAAAATTTCTCTGAAATCATCTTGTTTCCTCCGCTCTTGGATCAATTTTCAGCTCCAGGTTTCAGTTTGATCTTTCTAAGAAATGTGTATGTTGTTTTTCAAGCACTAAGTCATAATTCTCTGTGCTTTAATATATGATGATGAACTTGTGTTGTTTATACTGGAGTTCGTTAATTAGTGTTCATGGTTTGGGAATTAATACAACATCTAGCAGCAGAGAACAGTGTGATTTTGTAAGAAAAACATGAATTCATCAAGGTATTGTATATTTAATTCTCCTATTTCTAATCTAATCCAGTCATACATATTTTTACGTCTCGAATTTAGTTAACAAATGTGCATTTTTAACAGGGAAAAACTTGGAAAGAGAGAAGAGAATTTTCATCAAGTTCACTAAGCCTCTGCATACCACTTGTAAGTTGTCATCTTATTGATCTTAAGGTATCTCGATGCATAAACTATATCATTTATTCAATTTCGTAATGTCGGTACTGATGGGCCCTCTGGTTAACCCTTTTTTATTTCTACATATATATCATTCCCCTCATCTGTAGAATATGTGTAGTTACAGAGAGAAGCCAGGAACCGAAGCAAGAAACCGAGTTTTGAAAGGATAATTCAAAAGAAATCAAGGCCTTTGATTTCTAGAGTTAACATCAAGTTTCTTAAATTTAATCATTATCCCAGGTATGTCTTTAATATTTTTCTTCTGCATAGTATTTAGGTTTTTCTCTTATAACTTATCATCTCTTATATATGACAATAGCAGATTTCGTTGCTAATGGACTTTGTGAACCAAAAAAAGTTCTATAGTGAGTGAACAGGTACGGGACCAATTACTTAACAATATAATCTTTCCTTTGAGAGGGTGATATCCCAACACATAACACATTGGACACATGCATCCACTCATCTGTGCATGCATTCATTCATTCATCTGTGCATACATACATATTCATTCATGCATAATTGCTTCTTAGTTCATTGCTTGCTTCTTTATTCATTCATGTGTGCATACATAAATCTAATGCGTACATGCATTCATAACATAATTGCTTAGTTCTCTGCTTGCTTCTTTATTTACATCGTTAACTTGTTTGACTTGCTTTGTTCTTTGTTTCTTTTGCTTTTTTCATTGCTTAACTTGGTTGCTTGTTTCTTTCGCTGCTTATTTATATGCTTAACTTATGTACTTGCTTCCCTTCTTTGTTTCTTCGATATTTGCGTACTCAATTGCTTCATTTATTTCTTAATTTGCTTGCTGCTTTGATTTTTTGTTTCCTCTACTTCTTTCACTGTTTTACTTACATGTTTAACTTTTTTCTTTGCTTCTTTCATTGTTTGCGTATAACTTGTTTTCTAATTTCTTTCCTTGTTTGCTTACAGCTTAAAATCCTTCTTTTTGTGTCTTTCATTGCTTGTTTCTTTACTTCTCTGTTTCTCTCTCATTGATTGCTTCTTTCATATTTTGCGTCTTTACTAACGTTTTAATTTATTTACTAAACATAATTATTATAATTATTATTTTAACGTTTCATCTGTTTTAATTTTAATTTATATTATTATATTTTATTACTTTTATCTCTTTACATTTAAAATTTGACCATTTCTAAATGTAAAAATAAATACTAGTATAATAGAGATACAACATTACAAATGGTAGAATTTGATCTCTTTACATTTAATTTAATAGTCATGATTGAAAAAGACATAAACATCATTTTCAATAGTAATTAAAAAAAATGATTGAAAGTAATATTTTTCAGCTTTATTCTCCATTTGTCATCCGATTAAACCGAGTTTTATGTAACAAAAACGAAGGTTTTTTAACTCAAACCGGACCCCAAATTGAAAAGAAAAGAAAAGAAAACAAACCGAAACTCTATTGATTCCAGTCCTTTCTATCTTTGTAACAGTATCGCGTTCCCAAATCCAACATAGTCAAAACGCCGTCTTCTCCGCCGTGATGGGGAAAGGTGCACAGCGGAATAATGTTTTCCCACACTTGTGTGAACCTATGAGAAAAATATTTTGACGATAGCAGAAGATTCTCAAAGCAATAATGTAAGTGAGACACCACAATTTTTACGTGGAAATCTCCTCGATGTGAGGAATAAAACCACGGGACCGTAGTCCACTCAAAAATCCACTATATCAAATATTTTGAGTTACAACCACGTTCTCCCTGTTTCCACAGAACAGTTCCAGAGACTCAAGCTCCAAAGAACTAATCTCCAACACAAGAGAAACAGCAAGAAAACAACACAACAAGAGCTTAGAATATTGCAGTCACAAACGACTCTAGATTTACTTGGGGCCACCAAACAAGATCTCCACCGTACAAACCCTAGACAAACGAGTCAAGAACACCTCTGCAAAATATCATCGAGAAGAACTCACCATCGGATTTCCCAAACACTCCAACAGAAGCTGCTGAAAACTCTGCAACTTAACAGTCACGAACAGCCACGCTAAAATTCAAATATCTTCCAAACCATCCGTTGAAACCTTAATCCCACCGTTGAATCTGAAGACCACAGAGTCACGAAGCTACCCTCCAAACGTCACGGAGTTTTTTTGAGTGTCCAAACGTCCTCAACAACAGAACGTGTCAGAACTGTCTTCTTCTCCTTTAGCTCCGAAAATCACATTTGTTTTCTCTCTCTCCTTGTTAACAACTAGGATAAAGAGACATATATTTATATATAATTTTTATTAACCCTAAGCCCAATAATAATCTCATGGATAATTATATGCCATAAATTTGGTTCAATTCCCAAATTGATTTCCCCACTAGGAAAAAAACCAACACGCCGTATAGGTCGAGTTCACCATCATCCTCATCAAATTCTTTACGCGCATCATCAGCCTCACCAAGGCACGTCCTGTCTTCTAATGTATGGATAGAAATGCCACTATTTTTTTTTTTATAGCATGACACTCGTTGAATAGTTTGTTCTAATGCTATTTATATCGCGTTTAACACGTAAAAGACTCATCGTATAGTTTCTCGCACGTATTTTTACCCGTATATCTGTTCCAACCGTATTCCCTCGTAGCCGAAGTTAAAAAGCAATTACAGTAAAGTGAATTGAAGCAACTGACGACATATTCATTCGAATCTAACCGAAAATGTCATCAATAGCAACCTACTCAACATCTTATATATTGACTAATTTTCCAAAACCAATTAAGTACTTCGTCTAGATAAATCAAATACTTTTACTGCTCATATCCCTGCATACATCCGATTCAGTTTTCTAGAATCAAGCAATGTGCCTTCTCCCTGTACAATCTTGTTGCATAGATAGTTTTTTTGAACTTGTTCTTCAACCAAGCTTTTCGGACAGAGTTGCCACGAGATCTTCCCGAGCTTTCTCTAAGGCACTTGGGAGATTTTCAGGGCTTCTGCCGCCTGCTTGAGCGAAATTGGGCTTTCCACCACCTCCTCCGCCACACAGCTTAGCTATGGAGCCAACGAATTTCCCTGCTTGAACACCTAGAGAGACTACTCCGGGGCTAAATGCAGCAACTAAACTAACCTTGTCTTTTTCTGGAGATGATCCTAGTACCACAGCGACTGGATCTTCCAATGTGCTTACCAAATGCTCAGCTGCAATCTTTAATGAGTCAGCATCGGTGTCGTCCATCGACTCAACGAGCACTCTGAAGGAATTAAACAATCACAGAAAGAAATTTAGTTAATATTATAATGTTAGATCATGTGTCAATTCTTCTGAGCATAATTATCATATAAACCATTTTAAGCAGGAAACAATAGATTTTGATACCTTATCGTCTGTGAAGTTCCTACAGTAAATGCTTTGTTCGATATATCAGATGCTTTATAGACCGCTTCTTTTGAACGCAAGTCTGAGTTTTCTTTTCTAGTAGCACGCAGTTCCTCTAGAAGATTCTCCACTCTGCTTGTAACATCCTCTGGTTTCACCTTCAGATTAAACCACACGACAATTAAATATGTCAAAAGTAACTACTACCTTGAAGGCAGCAAATATGATAATAATTATTGAAGCAGCAAATATGATAATGGTTGACAAAAAAAAAAAAAACAAATATGATAATAATTATTCCGAGAAAGGAAAATATAGAAAGGAAAACTCTCTAGAAGCGGAATACCTTGAGAGTCGAGCATAGACGTGTCATTTGAGAATCCCGTAAGTTCATGTATTCAATGAATGCTTCACCTGCAACCGCTTCGATACGCCTGGTTCCAGATGCAATGCCCTGTTCTGAGATAATCTTGAAGGCTCGTATTTCTGCAGTATTGCCAACATGAGTGCCACCGCAAAGTTCCATGGAGACACCAGGGACTTCTACTACACGAACCTGCGATTCATGTAAGGGTCCTCTTGGTCAAGCCAAATCAACTTATAACCAAACTGTAACACTTTATACACTAATGTGGTTCTCATAATTCAGGCTTTATGAAGATGCTTGACTAGTATTTTGACGTTCCCCAGAACCTATACAATCTTTGGATTGTTAACAGTGACATCTCTCTTACCTCGTTTTCATCATATTTTTCCCCAAACATTGCAATGGCTCCAGCTCGTTTCGCATCAGCAAGAGGAAGGACTTTTGTTTCGAGACGTGTAGCATCCCCAATCCATCTATTGATCAGGCATTCGATTTCCTCAAGCTCATTATCATGCAGGGACCGATTAAAATTGAAATCGAATCTGAGGCGGTCAAAAGCTACTAATGAACCGGCCTGTGATGTTTCTTGTCCTACTACTTTCTTAAGTGCCGATTGCAGCAAATGGGTGGCCGTATGGTGAACCTGGAAAGTTGACAAAAAGGATCAAGAATTTGAAAAGGAAAGAGGCAGTTGGGATATTGGGATGCAAATGACATTCAAACGTACCTTCGCTCGTTGCCTCAAGTCTGCATCTACTGCTGCTTCCACCTCCTTGCCAACTTCCAGAGCTCCACTTTTTACAGTACCCTTGTGAACAAAAATTTTAAGAGACTTCTGCACATCACTTACCTCAACAACAGCTTTCTCTTGGTCCCCATCACTGGTAACATAAAGAAAACCATGATCGGCGATTTGACCTCCTGATTCAGCATAGAACGGAGTTCTGTCCAGCAAAATCTCTACATCACTGCCTTCAGAAACCCTTATCACAGGCTTCCCATTCACCAAAAGACTTTTCACAACAGCACGAGCAGAGAGACTGTCATATCCAAGGAACTCAGTGTCTGCAATATTTTTCGTGATGTCAGCATCGTCTTCAACTATCAGTTTTACAACATTGTGAGCAGCTTGAGATTGACGCCTTTGATTGTCCATTTCCACTTCAAAACCTTTCATATCTATACTGACTCCACGTTCTTCAGCAACTTCTGCGGTTATCTCCACAGGGAAGCCAAATGTGTCATACAGAAGAAACGCATCTTTTCCATCCAGATAAGGCCTATTTTTAGTTTTATCAGCAATTGACAGGGCATCGTTAAGCTTTTGGTCAAGTAACTTTTCTCCTCTTTCCAGAGTTTTCTTAAAGTGAAGTTCCTCTTGCCTAATCTCCTCAATGATGCGTGGGGCTTTTAGTTTTACATCTGAATCAATATAGGTGCTCAATTCTATCACCTTTTCAGCAACTGCTGGCAGAAACGCTCCCTTTAGGTTACCATTTCCATCCCCATTTATTCCGAGAGACTTCCCCTTCCGAACTGCCCTTCTTATTAGCCTCCTTACTACATAACCTCTGCCAATATTTGAAGGCGAAACACCGTCTGATATGAGATAGACAACTGCCCGCATGTGATCTGCAATCACTTTTAGACTTGTCTTTGCCTTGTCATTTGCAGAGTCGTATGAGATATTCGCCAACTCTGAGATCTTTGCGATGATTGGATATATTAAATCTGTCTCGTAGTTGTTTGGAACCTTCTGAAGGATTTGAGCTATACGTTCCAAACCGAGACCAGTGTCTATATTCTTCTGTTTCAAGGGCTCAAGCAATCCATCTTCCGTCTTGTTATACTGCATGAAAACCAAATTATAGAACTCAACAAATCTGGTATCATCCCCAAGATCAACATCTTCATCATAACCTCTCTCGGGATAGAAGTCATAATATAACTCTGAGCATGGACCACAAGGACCAGTTGGTCCACTGGTCCAAAAATTGTCAGCTTCACCCATTCTCTTTATCCGCTCAGCAGGCACACCAACTTCATTCTTCCAGATTTCAAAAGCTTCATCATCGTCTTTGTAAATGCTAACCCAAACTCTATTAGCAGGTAGCCCAAACTCTTTAGTTGATAGCTCCCATGCCCATCTTATGGCATCTTTCTTGAAGTAATCTCCAAAGCTAAAGTTCCCAAGCATCTCAAAGAAGGTATGATGCCTGGCCGTTCTTCCAACATTCTCCAAATCGTTTGTACGTATGCACCTTTGTGCAGTGGTTGCACAAGGAACCTGTCTAGGTACCTGCAACATTTTAAAAAGTCCCACCACTGTACATTATCTTCAAGTCTCCAAGGAACAGTCTCTAAATGCGGTAAAACAGTAGTGTTATGCTTGATTATATTCAAACCTTTCCAAGGAAAATAGGCTTAAACTGAAGCATTCCTGCAATTGTTAGTAATACGGTTGGATCTTCTGGCACAAGAGACGCACTTGGAAGCACTTTATGCCCACGAGAGGCAAAGAATTCAAGAAAACGCCGCCGTATTGAATCTCCACTAACATCACTGGACTGACAATCCTCCCTAGCGTCTGCAGACACCGGCTGTACTGATACTGAAATCCACATAGTAAAGATATTTCAGTCCCCCAAATTCAATGTCGACATACCAAAATGCATAATCCTAAAAAAGAATAAATTTTAAAGACAAACACAGATTATGTGGAAAGAACAAAACCTGATGAGCTCTTAGCAATAATCTGAGCTGACTGAGTTGATCTGGGAAGCAAGATAGCAGGAGAAACACCCGCAGAGGTTCTGGTAACAAAACCTGCAAAACACATTATCAATAAATCAACGGCAACATGAGATGAATACCGGGAAACTCGCATAGAAAACTGAAATCAAAACAACAAAAAGAGAGAATAAACAAAGCTCAAGAACTTAATTTATCAATAAAATTAGCGTGGTCTCAAGTCTCAGACAAGTTATATAGAAAACTTAGCAAGTAAAGCAACCAAGTTCTGAATCATAGAGGATACTGAAAAAAAAAAACAGATTCTAAAAAAAAAAGCAATCGTAAAACCAAATTATAAGGATTTATACTTTTTAACAATCCCTTGGAGCCCAATTAAGTTAATTGTAAGCTACATCACTAATCATGTACAGACCAAGATAGTCACCATTTCATGGATACGAGCTCTGTAACAAAAAGAAAAACAAAAACCCTAATTGGGCTATCTCTCTGCTTCAACGGAAAAAAACAAAACCTTAACTTAATGGGTGATATATAAAACGTTGAGATAGATAGCGAAAAGGGAGAAAAACTTACGTTTAGAAACTAGAATACAAGAGGGATGCGAAAGCAAAATTGGTTTAAGAGGAGAATCGAAAAGGTTTACTCTGGAGAAATTCATCGAGAGTGTCTCAGAAAGAAGAAGAAGAAGACACACTAATGTGCCGTGAAGCTTTTTTTTTTTATCCACTTCTTTGTGGTTTGAAAAATTTGATTGATCAATTGTTTTTAAATTGCCTTTCATTGTTTTGTTAACTCGTTAAATAGATATAAGGGGAATCGTAGAATACCTTTGTCTCCCATTGTAGTAAGTAGCCAAAGACAAAGGAGTAGAGATCCTTTTGTTTTGTTTCTTTGGTATCCTCTGGTGACAGGTTCCTTAGGGTTTGTCCTCAAGTATAACGCTATTTATATTCCACACATTGAATTTTTCTTTTAATTGGATTTTTTTTGAGTCAGTAAAAATGTTAAAAAGGATCTTCAAGTCGACTTGGGGGCTTTTGTCTAATTTTTTCAACGCAGATTGTAGAATTTTTATGAAACGTGACATACTTGGGCCTTTGTTTGACGAATTAGAAAATTTTGGGTTATTTTTCCTTTATTTTTTTTTTCAGTGGTATCATGTAGTTATAATTAATGTAAGCCTCGGCACGGAAATTTGTTATCCATTCCGTACCCGCTACATGTTCCGTACCGTCCCGTAAAACCAAATACCATGTTGAATAAGTCGGGTAACAAGCCGGCTGATGTTAGTACTTGCAAGTACCAAAACAAATACACGGCACAATTTTTTTTTGTGTTATGTCCTGTTACCCGTACCCGTAATAATCCGCATATTATTCGCAATTACACACAAGCACCCGCATAGGTCTGGGCATTCGGGTTCGGTTCGGATTTTTCGGGTTTCGGGTTTCGGATTTTTTGGTTTTCAAGTTGAAGTCTAATTCGGGTATTCGGTTCAGCTTCGAGTTTAGTATATTTTTGGACTGATCATAAGCAGAACTAACCAATCCTATTCGGATTTTTTGGGTTTTTCGGGTTTTCGCATCTTCGGGTTTAGCCCTCTAGACTCATTAGGGTATTTTTCAATAACGAGTTCGGATTCGGTTCGGGTATTTCGGATCCGGTTCGACTCGAGTTTTTGGGTTCGGATATTTTGACCAGGCCTATGTAAACTAAGTGTAGTTGGGGGCTGTTTTTCATATATAAGTGTGCATAAATCGTATAGACGAATGATAGTTTGGAAAGACAAGTGTCAAATGGCACACATAACGTAACTGAACTATAAATGTGAAAGACAAATCAATGCCCGAGTCTCGCAACCACTTTCTTTCAATGCCTCTCTCTGCTAAGTGTTTTTACTTTTGTTTTCAGGCCAACAGAGACGCATCAATTTGTTGTGCGTATATAAGAGACAGAAACATACATATAAACGTTACAATATTACTATTATTATATACATAAACGTTTGAGTCCACCTAACTCTATCACATTTAATACTATCCCCCAAGTATTTGTTTGTTCTATATATATAAAAACCTTTGCATGCCAAACTACATAACACTCATGCTACTCATATAAGCATCAAATATACATCACCATAATCTTCATCATCATTATAACCTTCATCTTTTTGAACAAAAAAATTATGGGTTTCTCGGGAGTGGGAGTTTTGTTAAATCTATATGTAATGGTTGGGTCTTTAATGGTTCTTGAGGTAATGGTGGTGATGGAAGCACAGCCACTGGTTCCATCGATGTTCATATTTGGTGATTCGGTCGTTGATGTGGGAAACAACAATGATATCTACACAATCGTTAAAGCTAATTTTCCTCCTTATGGAAGAGATTTCACAACCCATAAACCCACCGGACGCTTCTGCAACGGAAAGTTAGCTACTGACTTCACCGGTACTTATTTCTTATATTCTTCCATTTATTCGAATGATAGATATATAATAGGGACATATATACAGGCATGCGTATATACACATTGCCCATCCAGTGCTTAAACTAAAAAACCTTCTGAACAGCATCTAGTGTTTACACATGCATGTGTACTCAAACATGATGATCTAGAAGGCATTTTTGTGAAACGATGCAGAACTATTTAGTTAAATATTCCTGAGAGTAACTGTTCCACATGCACCTATATATATTGATGTGAATTTATGATTTCTAGCAAGGATTTAAAAACTTAAAGTAGAAAATTAAGAGCCATGACTTGATGATGATTTCTACAATTGTTGAATTGTATTTGCATGGGGGTGTAAACTAAACAATTTATTTGAAATGAAATACGAAGAAAACAATGTACATGCATTAGGTCGACATGTGTGCATGTATATGTGTACATGCATACACATATAATATAATAATGAAATAATGAATTAGTTATATATATATATATATATGTGTGTATTGTGCAGCTGAGAATCTTGGGTTCACATCATACCCACAAGCTTATCTAAGCAAAAAGGCAAAAGGCAAAAACCTTTTGATTGGAGCTAACTTTGCCTCTGCAGCCTCTGGTTATTACGATGGCACAGCCAAGCTCTACGTTAGTACCATTTATTTCTCTATTTATTTATTTGTCGTCTAACAGTAAATTGGATCTTAATAATTGAAAACGTCTTCTTACTTAATTTCATTGTTGATTATGAAGAGTGCAATATCGTTGCCGCAACAGCTTGAACATTACAAAGACTATATAAGCCGAATCCAAGAAATCGAAACCTCAAACAACAATGCAAACGCCAGTTCCATAATCTCCAATGGCATATATATCGTCAGTGCAGGGAGCAGTGACTTCATACAAAATTACTATATCAATCCTCTCCTATACAAAGTCCAGTCACCTGATGACTTCTCCGATCTCCTTATCCTCTCCTACTCCAGTTTTATTCAGGTTATCTTTCTCTTTTTTTTTTGTTTGCTTGTTTAAATCATGCGTAATGAGAAATCCGATAGATTAATTAACTTGGTGAGTGCAATTAGAATTATTTGCAATTGAGACAATCAAAACGTTAATCAAATTATGGTGACGGAATAGGAATATTGTTAAGGTAGTTAAAAGTGTAAATTTGTTAAATATGTTTTGTTTCGGGGATCCGTAGAATTTATATTCGTTAGGAGCAAGAAGAATCGGAGTGACGATGCTTCCGCCGCTGGGATGTTTACCGGCAGCCATAACCGTGGCGGGCCCACATGAGGGTGGATGCTCGGAAAAGCTCAACAACGACGCAATCTCCTTCAACAACAAACTCAATACGACGTCACAAGATCTCAAGAGAAACCTCATTGGACTCAATCTAGTTGTCTTTGATATTTATCAACCTCTATATGATCTCGCCACCAGACCATCAGAATTTGGTATTTATACATATATGTCAAAGCATAAAAACAATTCTTACTAACATCCTACTAATAATTGTGTGTTTTATGTGAATTTTCAGGATTCGCAGAGGCAAGAAGAGCTTGTTGTGGAACAGGATTACTAGAGACATCAATACTGTGTAACCCAAAATCAGTAGGAACATGTAATAATGCAACTGAGTATGTCTTTTGGGACGGATTTCATCCAACAGAAGCTGCTAACAAGATTCTCTCTGACAATCTCTTGGTCTCTGGCATCTCTCTCATCTCCTGATCATTCATCTCTCTCTACATTCTTCTCAAAGATGTAATTTTCAGTATGTTTTGTTGTTATGACCATTCTGAATATTTGAGTTTTTTTTTTCCTGTTGCACATCTATTCTTCTTGTGTACAATTTACCAGACTGCCATATGAGAGAGACAAGCAAGTTCTAACCTGAATTTGTCTGTTCAAAAGTCTGCTGGGTCGGCGATTTCTCGAAGCTTGTGACACCATGTGTCAATGTGTTATGCCTTGATTGGCTGTGGAAAGTAGTAAAGATTGGAAACTGTCAAGAGAAAGATTACTCCATGACTTAAGATTCTTCAATCGATCTACAATTAAGAAAGACGAAAATTATAGTCAGGTCAGTCTGTGTATTTCCAATTGGGACAAAGATTGAATTGGATGCAGCAGAAATATCTGACAGTTGAAAGAAGATGGAAACAAGATTTCTATGAAACTGTAAGATCAATTGTAATATGAGAGGTTGTTTTGAGTTTCAGGTTCTCTGGATCACTTGAAAAAGTAGTGGAATTCTTATGTTTATACTAGAGATAGAGAATAGCTTACTTGATATATCTGTGACAGCAATCTGATAGCCTTTTAACATCAGCTAAGTTTATAGAGCAATTCTCGTTCACGGTTTCCTCCTGTAAATTCTCCTTGCGAACATTCCAATTGTTCAATATCGATTCAACCTTCTGTATCTGTTGTTGCTTAAGGTCCACAAAAGATCTGCACAAGCCAACTTTCTAGAAAGAAGCAACAAAAGTAGGAATATAAAAGTGGATACAGCAACTGTTCGCGCGCTTGACTTTATCTGGGAAGGGAACGAGTTTTGAGACTCCTCATTTGAATCTTCTAGTTGGGTATCGAGAAGATCATCTTCTATAATATCTGCGTTGCTTAACAAAACCAATATGTACTGACTCAGACAAAATGTGTTTATCTCGGATTCATTAACTCTGGCAAGTAATCTCGCAATAACATTCCAAAGAGCTCTTCTTGCTTCTACGTCATCCGAAGCAAATGATAAAGTACTGAATAAACCTTCCAAGAAAGAAAAATCTGCATGTGCAGATTCTTAGTGTCAGATAAAGACATGAAGCACTCGATGAACAACCAACAACACTATGCAAATATTTTATCTGTTCATCCTAATTTGTCAGGTATAAGCTCTCACTATGTATTACAAAAAAAAAACAACTACAAAATTTTTGATCAATATAAAAATACAATACTTGTTAAACAAACTTGATTATAACTTTTTCATAACACCACAATTCCAGAACTAAAAACTGCGTAAAGTAGAGTCATGCCACACTTTGCAAACCCAAAATGGAAAAATATGACCAGACATGTCATGAAATTAAAGTAATTAGCTAACCTTGTGATACTTCTGGAATAAAATCGACTCTTTCAGACAGCATATTTGCGATTAAAACTCCAGCAGTAACACATAATGTTGCGACCTACAGTGAAGTTAAGTTTATAAAATTATAACTTGAGATCTGTTCAATGGAAAGCTTCATATAAACCTAAAACTACCTCTGCTTTGTCCTGAAGTTTCATAAGATCACAGACTAGTTGAAAAAGTTCTTTGCTAGAGAAAATCTCTTTAGAATGGCAATCTGAAGCAGAAAGGGCTTCTAATGCTCGGAGAATAATTTCAACGGCGGGGTACCTGAAATCATACACAAGGGTACATACTACATATGAATGCCATTCACTAACACTTAGTGACCCTTAAGATGAGTTTCTATTCTTCCATACCTTTCTGGAATTCTTTTGTTAGTCAACTTGCTCATTTCAAAGGAAAGAAGATTGATCAAGAGACTCGTCAAACCCAGAGTCATTAGTGGAGGGATCAATAGCTGCTCAACCTCTGGTTGACCTTCAATGATACCTAACAATAGCCCTACACTCTATGGAGAAATGGAAATGATTTTTAGTAAATTAAGAAAAAACCATGATAAACCAAAACTTACAGAAAATGGTTGAGGGACATGAATAGGTATTAACTAGAGAGTTAAGGAAAATTTTCCATCAGAAACTAAGTCCTATAAAATTCACCAGTTCGATCAACCTTTCAATCATCAATTCATCCAGTGCAAGAATGAAAGTAACAAGCACAACCATCAGAAGTTACCTTTTCAATAAGATGAGGATTCAAGGTATTTTCCGCAATCCACAAAATACGGCGAAGTATATCATCAGACTGCAAACAATGGGCCCAAAAAGTACACCCAGTCCCAGAGATACCTGTGGTGAGTATCCTGTTAGAAACACATGTCAGTTAGTTAGAGAGCCCAACCAACTGATCAAGCATGCATTTAGATTTGATGTCACAAATTGATTTTTTGCCTGCAAACTTCACTTAGGCATTGGGTATCATCAAGAAACAACTGCCCCACAATTATATTGACGAGTCCGCCTGTAGACTGTATATGTTTCAACAGACCTTCATGGCAAGCGAGGTTCCCAATAATCCCGAGACAGATTTCCTTGCAAGGCCCAAAATGAAAAAGAAATGTAAACATCAAAATCAGTTCAGGAAGAAAAAATATCTACAAAATGATTAGATTTAGCCATTTTCTATTGAGTTTCTTACTTGAATGCGGGTAGATTTTGAAACCATAAGGTTTGCGTGAAGCACTTCTAAAATTAAGTTCTGTACCTACAAAGCCAAAGCCAAAGCCAGAATAAGAAAATAACTGCAGCTTCAAGTCTCAGTTTCCAGTACATAGAGTCAATAGATAGATCATTATAGTACATTACAAAACCCACTACAAAGAACCAAGCTGCTCTCTTGTCTACATGGATACCAATGATTTCTTTCACCAATTCAGTCCCAAATGTCCTATTGGTTTCAACTCAACTTTAAAACCAGCGCTATAACTTAGATTTGAATGTTCAGAAACAAGAAAATAAAAGAATATTTCAAAGGCATTACTTCAAAATCTAAATCCATTACCATTAACTCAGCATGAGTTCTACTGGCAGCAAGATCCCACAAAACACAACCATGATTTTCCCATGCCTCTTCCACTGATGACCCGCTTAGCTTTCCAGGCTCCCAACATGAACTCACCGTGACCCTCTCCTCGGAAGTGGATTCGTTATTTTTACCTCCAATATCCATGCTCTCTGGATCACCATTAGAAGTGTCCACAACCCCATTTCCAGATCTAGCTACAACACCTTGAACCGCATTGTTGGCATTCATATGATCGTTGTGTCGCTCTTCACTGCCCGAATCAAATGGAAGAAGTTTCCTTATCATTGAAATAACATAGCTAGGATCAACTGTAGTCGAAATGTCAAACAACTGCAGAACAAAATTAGAAATCACTGTCAATACAAAAAAAAAAAAAAAAATCAGAACTTATAATCGAAAATCTACTCTTTAATTGCCAGCTGAAAAAAAAAAACTGTTTGCATAAAGTACCATTGAAACTAGCTTCAAGCTCAATTTCTATAATTAAACCAGAAATACGAACAACGAAGAGTAAGCAAATTAAGAGTAATTAAGCTCCAAGTGACGCAAAAATTGATGATCTTACCTCATCAGGCGGAGGAGGAGGATGATGAGAGGGGAACTCGTTACCTCTTGGTTCATCAGAATCATCTTCTTCTTGAAGTTTTCTTCGCTGCTTAGCTTCATCGTCCTCCATTGAACCACTCTGGTTTTTTCTTCTTTCTCCTTTGCCCTCACTAAAGGTTTGTTAGTGAGATACCCTCCTTAAAAATAAATCAAAATGGCCCTTTCACTAAATCATGTCTCGTTTTGTGACCTACATAGTATTCTATTTTCTCATAAAGTAACTTTAACTTTTTCAAAACAACCAAATACACCCCTCGGATGGATCAAATTTTGAATACTCTTCGTTCTACAAACGGCCGAAATACTCTCTTTCTAATAATCAATTTTTTTAAATATTTTTAAATTAAAATAATAATAAAATTACGATTTTATCCTTAATAAAATCGAAAATGACTGTGAAATAAGATTATATAGTTTTAAATGTAAGTAATTTTAACGAAAACATGGTAGCTCAGATGGTTTAAACTCGTTCTACGCGTCCAAGATTCGAATCTTATTTTGGTGGTATAAGCGGTATAAGCAGTCTGTCTACGAAGGTATAACTAAGTATAATTAGTGCTTGTTGTCTTGTATCTTAATATAGCGTATCTAGAGGTGTAACTAGGTATTAGTTGTCTTGGTTATGCAGATATCTTGTATATTGGGTATAATTGGGATATTTAGTTGTCACTAATATAATCTGTACAACTAGTTAGTAGTTGTATTTGTACGAAATCCGAAAATATTTGATTAATTATAATGTAGAGTATTTTCAGGTTTTTATAAAATGCGAAGAGTACGAAGATTATAGGATAACATGATAGATTATTTTCTAAGAGAGGATACTATTCTGATACTTAGACCAAGCCCAACGCACATATTAAGTGGGTATCAAACATTTTTTAAAAAATGAAAAAAAAAAGAAATTGGAAAAATCGTGATACGTCTCTGGGAGAAGCGGTTGATGTATCAACCGGACACGCGCGGGTCTCTGTACCGTGTTGTAGCTTTTTTTCATTTCATTTCTCGATTTTTGGTTTCTCCACTCTCCTCTCTCTCTCGATGCGATTCTCCCTCTCTCTCATGCGATTCGGATCTGGGTTTATTAAAAGAAACCAAAAGAGTATTCCTTTTCTCTTTCAATTTCATATATAGAGAGAGAGAGTGGCGAAAGACGCAGTTTTGGGGTTTCACGGGACATGGCGGGTTTAATCGATGACGTCTCACTCGACATTGAAGAGATCTACAATGGTGGGAAGGTTTTTTACATTGAGCTCTAAATTTACTTTCTTTATTTGTTTTCTCAACCCATCTCTCTCTCTCTTTCTCTCTAATCTTCCTTCTCTTTCTTTTGCTCGGTTCTCTACTTTTGGCAATTAGAATCGTCGCATTCGTTTTCTCTCTTATGGCTTTCTAGTTTTCATTAGCTTCAATCTCATTGGGAATTTGGGTAATTAGTATCTATACACTGAAAATCGATGTATTGTTACTGTTTGTTCTGGATTTAGTTTTTAGTCTTTACAATTCATTCAACAACTACTTAATCTTATGATTGGAAGCTTATTGCGAGAGATGGACTCCATTGCCAAGCTTGTTTCGATCTCAACACGCAACCTTGGAAGCCGAGGTGTGAGTTTCGCTACTCTTCCTAACACTTATGTGACTTTAATGGTGAATGGACAGTGAGTTAATGGTTTTGGTTGTGGCTGTGAGTTAAGTTTGATAACCTAACCGAATTGATTAGGCAGTGAGTCATTAAAACTAACTTTGGCTTTATAACCAAACCAAATCAGAACCTTCAATATCTTAAAACCAAAAACTTTTTCACAACCAAGTAATTTTTCATTTTTCACAAACTTTGTCACAACCAAAAACTTTTAAATGGATTCCACTGATTTATTTAGTGGATCTCAAACCTTTATAGATCTCTTGAACAGCCAACAAGAGATCAATACTCCACAAACTTATCCTCCATCCGAAAATCACTCACCTGAAAAAAACAGAGAGTCTAGGCAGAGATGGACATTGCCTGAGGAGAAAGATCCCATAGTAGAGACTGAGCAGAAAGGAGGTGCATTCTGGCAAAGGGTTGCAGCATACTATGCTGCAAGTCCTGCTGTTAAAAACCTTCCATTCCGAGGGAGTAACACAAACGTAAATGGGCAAAGCTAAACGAATCGTAAGCAAGTTTGCAGGATGTTATGACTTTGCGTCAAGGCAGCATCGGAGTGGAGAGACAGAGGATGATGGCAGCAAGCCTATAAGGTGTACTTCCAAGATCAGAAGACAAAGTTTAATCTTGAGCATGCTTGGAGGCTACTAAAGGCGATCAAAATGGTGTACTTTGAATGCTTAAAACTAATCCATCCTCCAAAAGAAGGAAGGTAAATGAGGAGGGTGACTTTGTCTCCAGCTCTAATAGAGACTGTGGCTTGGAGGAGGATAAAATAGAGAGGCCTATGGGTGTAAAGGTTGTCAAGGCGAAAGGGAAAGAAAGGTATAAAGACTAAAGAATCGGCGTTCTTTGAAAGAACTTCAAGAGATGTGGCTATTAGAGAGAGATAATGCTACCAAAGAAAGACTATCCAAACAGAAAATACTTGATAGTCTCATTGCCAAATCCGAACCACTATCGACATTGAAATCACCCTTAAGAACAAGCTAATTTATGAGATGTGATTGGTAAGTCATTTCTTTCTATCACTTATTGTTGCATCTGTTTCTGTTTGTGGTTCGTTGTTTTTTCTGAAGCTATCACTTATTGTTCTCTCTCTTCTTTTGTCTTATTGCAGACTTGGATGTTTTTTCTGAAGTTGGTGGGTGATGTTGGTCCGTGTTTTTTCTTAAGTTTCTGAACTTGAATACAAAGAAGAACTTGAAGTTGGTCCGTGTTTTTCTGAAGTTGGTGGGTGATGTTTCTGAAGTTGGTGACACAGTAATGGAATGTGGGAAATGTTTTTTTTGTAATATAAGATGCTCTAAGTAGGTGTACCAAAATGTTCGGTTATGTTCTATATATATTTAGTTATGTATATTACTTCTTCTTTGTATCAAATCAAATCTACTTCTTCTTTGTATCAAATCTACTTCTTCCTTGTATAAAATCAAGTTCTTCTTTGTATTCTATTGGTTTATATGGCATCTCATCCACACCATTTTGATGAAACCTTTGAGAAAAGTTTGATGAAATCTTTGACAAAGGTTTTCAAAATTGTTTAGAAGGTTACGAAAAACGTCAAGCGGCAAAAAAATCCAAGAAAAAACGAGCTCATATAGAAAGGGGACGCGAGGAAGGGCACATTCGACTATGGAATGATTATTTTAGCGAGCAACATGTTTACCCTGATGGAATATTTCGCCGACGCTTTAGAATGAACAAGCGATTGTTCGTGCATATTGTTCAACGTCTCTCTAACGAATTACCATTCTTCCAACAAAGACAAGATGCTACCGGAAGGTCCGCCTGCGCACTACAAAATGTACAGCCGCTTATTCGCCTTATGGCATATGGACTCGTGATGCGATGGATGAATACCTCAGATGGGTGAATCCATGCAGCTGCTTAGAAAATTTTGTGGATGGAATTATACATCTGTTCCAAGATGAGTACCTCAAGGCCTACACCGGAGGATCTCCAACGATTACTCAATATCGGAGAGTTTCGGGATTTCTGATGATAAAGCATTGCTTGATGCATTGGGTGTGGAAGAATTGTCCAACCGCTTGAAAGGACAGATTCACGTGGACGTGGAAAACCCACAATCGTTTAGCGTGGCTTCACAAGATCTATGGATTTGGCACGCATTTTTGGAGCTCGGGGACATGTAACGATCTAAAGTGCTTGACCGCTCACCGATTTGATGATATATTAGAAGGTCGAGCTCAAAGGTCGCATTTGTCAATGGACGTCAATACCATATGGCTTACTATCTCACGATGGTATATATCCGAAATGGGCCACTTTTATCCAATCAATTTCGCCCACAAGGTCCGAAAGCATCATTATTTGAAAATTACCAAGAAGGTGTCGAAAAGATGTCGACTGTTGAAGTCTTGCAAGTTCTGCTATGTTCAAACCCAGCCTGTTGGGATAAGGCAAAATAGAAGATAATGAGAGCGTATCATATCAAGACAATATGATACGAAGACGACAGACCACGCACTCAATATGATTTCTAATTGCATAAGGAGAAGGAAGCTGACTTCACAAGTGGACTACACTTATTCTACGAGACACTACAAATGTGAACAACATGATGGTCAATCGAAATTTGTTCGTGAGGAAAGAATGCATCAACACCGAAATTATTTTGCCGAAAGATATTTCATAAAATTTACAAATCAAGAATAAAATCGAAGCTTAATTCATTTTCGCATCATGTTTTTACAAGTTTTTTCAAACTAATTTTTTTCCTAAAATAAATTAATTTTTTTTTAATTTTTTAGAACCCCATAAAGAGTCTCATCATTGGACACAGAAATATTAACAGTTTCTAATCTAATCTCAACTAATTAATTAATATTAAATATATGATTAAATTAAGCTAATGATACTCTTACCAAGCTCAGGATGCTCTTACGCCCCTTTGGATGAACCACGCTAACTCCAACCGTTAAATAGAGTCCTGATGTGGCAACAAAAAGATCATTCAGTGAAATATCATGAAGCTATTTAAAGCATGAATGAGAATTTCAAATTAATCCTCCGCCACAAAATTAACGGTCAACTACCACAAATTTTTTATTCATTTATCCTAAACAAAATTAGTTTCTTAAGAAAATAAAACATTTGCTGTAAAAAAAAAAAAATAAATAAAACTTTTTTTTGGATAAAATGTAGGAAAATAAAATAAATATTTGTAAAATACTAAAATAGTAAAACAAAACTATGTGTTAATTCTTTTATTTTATTTTAAATAGTTTTAAAATAAAAAATATCTTTAATAATAGAATCCATTTTGTTTCATACGAGATAAATATGATTTAACTGAAAAAATATTTAGTTGATGAAAAATATAGGTAGAGACTTTTTTTGTCATAAATATGTGATATTTGATCATTTGAGATTTTAACTACAAAAATGCGATTTATTTATTTAAATTATTTGTATCAAATTTTTTTTTTTAAATAAGTGATTGTGATTTCTAGTATATCTCCTTTTTTTTTTTTTACTTATCCAAAAATTCTTATTTATTTATAACACACCAATTTGTAAAATGCCAAAAAAATCAACTGTAGATGGTTCGAAATATTTGAGTGGGACAAGGCATCATAATCTATAAATCTCTCTAAATAATTTTAAAACTTAAATACAAAAATGGATATTGTTTTACATTTTATAAAATTATCCTTAAGCTAAAACCAACGAAGAATCTTTCCATAACCAAAGCTTTCTACCACCAACAATGGCGTTAACTCCATCTCCCTCTACATTCACTTCTCTCTTCAATTTCTCCGATCATTCTCCGTATCCCTCTCCATCTCTCCATTATCTTCTTCCTGGATCTTGTCCTTCCTTTTCTCTCCAATTATCGGCGCTGAGTAGAACTCCGATCTACTTTGAAGCACTAAAGGTTTTATCGAGATCGAAATGTTTAGCTAAGTCGCCAACAACCGCCGAGGATTTCGTCGGCGATTACGAAACCCTAAACGTTAGCGACGATGACGGTAGTGACAGTAGTAACGGTGATGGAGATAACGGAGGAAGAGATGATTCAAAGAAGATCCACTCTTCTTCGAGTGATTCTACATCGCTGGGAATTCGTGAACCGGTTTATGAGGTTTCTTGTCTCTCTCGATAATTCGTCTTTAAGAAACTTGAATTTGCATGTTCATATAGGGATTCGTGAATTCGTGTAAGAGACAATGTTTCTTCTAGACATATATCTCTGAATAGCTTTGGTTGAAGCTGTCACTTTGTTGTGTCTAATCAAATTTCTAACTTTAAGTCTGGAACCAAATATAAGGTTGTTGAAGTGAAGGCGACTGGAGCAATATCTACAAGGAAGATTAACAGACGACAGCTGCTCAAATCCAGTGGTGAATGAGCAAAATTTTAATATTTTAATATTTTCAATCTACAATATGCGATATCTTGACAATTATAATATAGTTATATTCATTTGATCTTGATGTTGGGAATTCTCTATGATATGTCTACTCTTTTTTATCAGGTCTTCGTCCAAGAGATATACGAAGCGTTGATCCTTCATTGTTTATGACAAACTCAGTGCCATCTCTATTGGTAAATTAGCTTGAGCTATCATTTCTCTATAGTTCTGTGAATATGGTTTTTCTACCATAGCGAGATTAGATAGATTCCTTTACCAAACCTCTAAAAAGGAGTTGGAGAATCTTCTCTACCTCATTGTCCTGTACTTTATTTGTATATGACAATGATGAAACCTTGCTTACATGTTATTTAGGTTCGTGAACATGCGATTCTGCTAAATTTGGGATCTCTGCGAGCAATAGCAATGCGAGACCGTGTTCTTATATTTGATTACAACCGGTAATCTTGGTTGCAGTATATCTCTTTTTTCTTCATATTGTTCCCTCTATTTTTAAGTATTGCTGATGTAAGTCCAAAATATTTTCAGGAGAGGAGGAAGGGCTTTAGTAGATACATTGATGCCTCGGCTTAACCCAAGAAGTATGAATGGAGGACCCTCTATGCCATTTGAACTCGAGGTTTGTTTGGCTCATGATAAATAACTTGATGGGATGATGATTTATTTATGTTAGTTATTTTCCTGGAAAGAAATATATGATTTGTACACAGATCAAAGATTATGAAAATCATCTCTTCAGTTCAGCCCTGCATTAACTTGAGTTCGTAATAATTCCAATCATATTGGTGTTAACTTTTCATTACTCTGGCTTTATTGAAGGTTGTTGAATCGGCGCTAATCTCAAGGATACAACGATTAGAGCAAAGGCTTATGGACATAGAACCCCGTGTGAGTATGGAAGCTAGTGAGTAAATTTCAGTTAGATCTTCTTCACTTTGACTGCTAGACTAGAACTTCTCCATGACTCGGTTGCTTCTCGTACCTCAAAAGGAACTGAGTCATGCTATAGAGGATGAAACTGCCATTTTCGAGACGCAGAGTGCATTTTCGTTTTGATATAAGTTTGAGTTCTGGCATAAATATCACATTGAACTAAGAATGGGATGAAAGAGCTGAGCATGATATCCTTTATACTTTCTGACATGAAACCCTGTAGTTTTGTCCAAACATTGGCCTATGGCTTTTTAAGATCATTCCCTTTGCTCTTAATCTTTATATTTGTGCCATTTGGTTCAGGTCCAAGCTCTTCTTGAGGTTTTGCCCAACCGCTTAACTGCTGATATATTGGAGGAACTTCGTATCAGTAAACAAAGACTGGTAAACTTCATTAAGTTGTTTATGTATGTATATTCTTGATACAGTTTTTGCTTCAGATAACTCAGTGTTCGTTCCTGTGTATTATACTTTTCTTCATACACTTTTGGAAGGTTGAATTGGGCTCCAGAGCTGGAGCTCTTAGACAAATGCTCCTGGATCTTTTAGAGGATCCCCATGAAATACGTCGCATATGCATCATGGGAAGAAATTGCACACTTAGAAGAGGAGACGATGATATGGAGTGTACGTTACCCTCAGAGAAGCTGATTGCTGAGGGTAAGACTGCAAACATTTCCTCCGTGATAATCACCACAACAGATGAATTTCATTAGTTTATTTTCTTTTCCTGTTTCTGTGCAGAAGAAGAGGAGGAAATCGAAATGCTCTTGGAGAATTATCTGCAAAGGTCTTGACTTTTACTCTTGAAGTACTCTGCTATGTTACATTGTTATGTAGTGAAACTCTATGGCTTCGTATGTGCAGATGTGAGTCATGCCATGGACAAGCAGAAAGACTTCTGGATTCTGCAAAGGAAATGGAAGACTCAATTGCTGTCAATCTAAGGTTCTAAAGATAACACGATACTCCTTTCTCTTTAAATGATTAGACACTCTTACCATGATTCATTGCTGTTTTGCCAGTTCTCGGAGGCTTGAGGTCAGCAGATTCGAGCTGCTTCTTCAGGTCGGTACATTTTGTGTTGCAGTTGGTGCTCTCATCGCAGGTACATTCACAAACTGTTTATGATTTGCATCCTTTTTCTCTCAAACCTTTGAACTGTAATAGAGACTTGCTTCTTTTTTTTGCATTTAAACTACCAACTACCAAAATTGAACTCAGTGCCGCATTCAACATTCCATATGTGCTATTTGAATTTGACTACAAAGAAGCATTGCCCTATGAATATGATCTCAAGGCCAACAATTCCTCTTTTTCCCGTAGTCATTGTATAGGGCTTATACGTTTTGTTTCGGATGCATGCAGGTATATTTGGCATGAACTTGAGGTCTTATCTTGAAGAACAAGCTGTAAGTCTCATCAAGTAACCACATATACAACCATTGTGCTATCACTTTACCATTAACATCTCTGGTTGTTGCAGTCTGCATTCTGGCTAACAACGGGTGGAATCATCATAGGCGCTGCAGTCGCCTTCTTCCTCATGTATTCCTATCTCAGTAGACGCAAAATCTTTTGAAACTTCAATCTTAAATGACGGTGAAAGAAGAGGTAACCCCGTCTTCTCTTCTTCCCTTTCCATTAAAAATTCATAAAGAGAGCTCAAAATAAACGTAAATATATTATAGGCGAAAATGCGTGAAGAAAGAGAACATCATCACACATTTACATTGTGGCATTAGGTCCCTACTAGTACTTAGAGAGAGGTGAGTTCATAAAATGTCTGATATATATTTATTGTGTGGTCTCTCCACTGAACCCCTGTAATTTGTGTGCTATGTCCTCATTGCTTGTGCTCTGCACTATTTGTGAATTGTTAAACCAATGTATCATCTAATAAGCTGGTTCAAAAGCAAATGAAATTTCAAGTCTTTTGTTTCAAGAGTGAAGGGAGAAATAACAATACAGTATCTTCTTTGATTCCCAGATAAGAGATTCGAGACAAATACAAAACTTTTTTCAGGGATTTTTTTTTTCGTTTTTCAAGTGCAAAGATCACTGAGCAGATTGTCGACCTTCTCTTGCTGAGGTCTTTGCTTCCAAGTCATCAATGGAAATATTCCCAATACCAACCTCCATTGCTACCCTCTCATCCTTTTCCTTCGTTACATTCTCATCCAATGCTTTTTCTTCTTCTTTGGGTTTTTGTGGACTCAGTGATGATAGTTTCAGTGATCTAGGGACAGGATTCATCCATGGGTGAGTTAGGCACTGAGCAGCCGTCGGTCTCTTCTCAGGTACAAATTCAAGAATGGGTATGATGAAATCTTGCATAGCAATTGCGTCTTCCTCGCTGAAGTCATATTTATCTGTTAAGACCTTACTAAGTGGCCAAAACCGTAACCGCCTGATATGCCTTAGTTCACCCTGTCGGTTGAAGAAATCCCGTGAATGGCGTCCGCCTAATGCAATCTACATAAAAATAAAAATAAAATACTGTTAAAAGGGCGAATTCTTGTCTCGAAACGATACTGTGTTTCTCAGAATGACCTTTTTTGGCATCATCCCAAGAAGCTCCATCATCAATGCCAAGTGATCCTGAAACCAAAGTCCGCTAGATTTAAGCTCTATTGAATACCAACGAAGTGAAATGATTTGAGTGTTTTTGACAGAACATGAGAAAGCAATTAAGAGATATATATACCTCATCCCGCTCAAAGTTTTCACCACTGTGAGGATCAAATAGAACATCTCCGGTGGCAAGCTCAAAACAAATGCAAGCAAATGACCACATATCCGCAGAGGTTGAGTATTTTGAGCCAAGAACAACCTCAGGACACCGGTATTGTCTTGTTTGTATATCACTCGTAAACTGTTTATAAGTCCAACAAGCATTCCCAAAATCCACTAACTTGCATTTCCGATCAACATCCGCAAGTAGCTTTTGCCTCGTGGATCGACTTCCTCTCCTATTTCCCCGACTCTTTTGACTAACATTCTCTGCGTCTTTTACTCTTTCAGAACCCTCTTCCGACCTTTCCACAGTTGCATTTCCATTTGGTCTTGCCTCAGAGTTAGAATCTATCTCATTTTCCTCTGAACCTTCCTCTCCACCACATCCTTGACCTTCCACTTTCTTAGCTTTCTTACGAATCTTCTTTTTCTGATTCTTAGTCAAATCCGCACTGTACGTGTAACTCTTGGCCTTTTCTTTTTCAGCCTGCCTCTCGGGAACAGTCTTGTCCTTAGTAGTTGGAAGCACAAGGGGAGTACCCGATCTCCGAGCATCTGCTTCAGGGTCAATGGTGGAACAAAGCAAAATGTTCTCTGGCTTGATATCAGTATGAATGATCGAGAGTTCGCGGTGAAGATAATCCAAACCAACTAAAATATGAAAACAGAGCTCTTTAACCATATGAAGAGGAATCCCTCGGTAATCGCTGTACTTTATAACCGACAAGAGGTTATCACCCAAATACTCAAAGACCATACAATCATGTTGCCCATTCGGACCTGCGTGCTTGAAATGATCAAGAAGCTTCACAACACACTTCTTATCTTCAGCATCACCTTCTGCAATCTGTTTCAATATCTTTATCTCGTCCATGGCTGCCTCAGTATAGTGCTGAGCACTCTTCTGGATTTTCAAAGCTACGTACCGCTACAAGCAATGCAAGATTCATATCGACATCCATAAGTATCAGACAGAATCACCAAAAGCATAAAACTTACAAAACTTTCTAACTACAATAACTTCCACATTCACATATTCTGCTACAGTGATCCAACAAAGCTAGCTCAATCCCAACAATGCAATTCAGATACTTATAAAACCCTAAAATTAATCCTCTGACAAACGAACCGTAGAAGTGAAAGAGACTTACAGAGTTCTGAGTGTCCCAAGCAAGCCAGACAGTGGAGAAATGTCCCCAACCAAGCTTACTCTGAATCACATAAGATCCATTCTTAAAAGTATCACCGACTCGAACCGCATGGTAGCCTCCTCTCCTGTAATCCTCTGTTCCTTCGTCCTCTGAAGAGTAGTCACTAGCGTCACTCAGACGTCCACCGTTCTTCTCATCTGCCATCGCCGGAATTGTTGAGAAGCTCCCAATTGAGAATCTCAATCAATTTGGAGTAGATGATGAGATCTGGGGAGTTCAATTCAGGAAAAACCCCTAAAACCCTAGAAATTTTGGAGAGTTTTAGAGGATGACTATATAAATTAATAAAAGAAATTAAATTTCCCAATTTGAGCATACAATTAATGCAGATAAAAACTACGGATAGTGTCTGTGTCAGATATGAAATATTAGGCTTTCGTTGACTCTGTCTGAAAGAGAGTGTACGGAGAATAATTTGTCAAAGATAATTTATGAGATTCTTTTTTCAAATTGCAAATATAAGACGACACTAAGTAATAAATAAATAATTAATTATCAAATTGAATAGTTTACAACAAATAACGTACTGCTGATCAGTAGTTGACTAAGAGATTAATGTTTGGAACTTTGGATCAATGCAATTACCTCTGATCCTTAGATATACTGTACGAAAACGTTATATCATTATTTGTAGTATTTCTTTGCCTTTTGCTTTTTGCTTTTTGCTTTTTGTTAAAGATTTTGATGCTCTGGAGTACTATGATTTCGTTTTTATCTTTGCAGAATCTCTATTTAATATAAACATAGTGGACAAATTAAACTTAATCAGAAGAACCATACACAAACACAGACACCACTATGTATATAAGGAATTATGTACATCCAAAACTATAACAATGAAATGGAAAAAACAAACAACAAAGAAGTTAACGCCGGTCGGGAGAAACTTACTCTCCGGTGACCACAAATAATACGCCGACGACCACATCAAAAGGTTTATAGAAACTACAATTTAGGCAAAGTTGCATAAGCTGTGTGCTATAAGAACAGGTTGATTACCATTAGTAACAGCATTAGAGTGTTTCCAACAATGTCCAATGACGGCTTCTGCACCGCAGCATTGTCACTAAACTGTCCTGCGTTCACATATTCACTTCTTCCACTGCTGCTAGTCGCTGAGACATTTACCGACATTGAACCTGAAGAAAGATAAAAGTTGAGAGATGTTTAAGTGTGGAAAGTTTTTTTTGCTTTTGGGTGTCATTTGAGTTAAAAAGGGATGAGATTTACAGTCGTAGTTTGCCCATCCGATTCTCTGACCGACCAGATCATAGACAAAGATCTTGTCTTTAAGAACCAAATCTGCAGAAAAAAATGAAAAAACGGATGCTGTGTTATCAAACACAGATATCAAATAACAAATGCTTTCGTTTCAGGTTACCTCCAAGGATCGTTATCCCCTGATTCTGTATCCTTTGAAAACCGATGCACCACACTGCAGTACCTCCCTAGAAAGCAGAGTGCAGAGACAAATGTTATACCAAGAACCGAAAAAAACTTCACTGTTTCAGGTCAAGTTAGGTCAGATTCTGAAACCAGATTCCTATGAAAAGGTTCCGAGTTAAAAGTTCTTACGACGTTGTTCTGCTGTATAAGGTAATCCTGGGGATTCAAGAACATGGATGCTCCGCCAGCAAAGTTTAAGCTAACTGGAGGAAATATGTCTGCAACGCTGATCATCACAGTACCATAGAAAGGTTCAGATTTTTCCACTATATCGATACCAATTAAGAAGACATGGTTAGAGATAAGAAAATTGGAAAGAGGAGTATAAACCTCGTGGCTATTATGTAACATTGGTTCCCTTTCGAAACAACGGGTCTGACAGACTGTGAAACAGCATTTGTTATCTGAAAAAGTTCATAAGAAGATAACATTTAAGATAATGTATAGAGACATATTGCAGAGTTACAACTCAATGGAGTACAGTTATAACTACATTTCCCAGACAGTTCAGTGTTATCAAAAGGATATAGCAGTGGGAGGTTTGATGACTTACAGCTTCAACAAAAGGAACATAGGCTGCTTCAGAAAGGTATGCCAGAGTTGTACCAGTGTCGATGATTGTTCCTTGTCCGTTTGATGTAGAGAAGACTGATGGATTGATAGGTAAAGCTTGGCCATTCACAGAGATGCTCAGCAGATTCACATTGTAATGAGGCCTAAAATATTTGCACGCAGATCATGCTTACCAATCAGTCTCTAAACATTTGAACAACGATTTTGAAATGAAACGGTTTCGAGGGATAAATGGAACTAACTGTGAGGGAACAAGTGGAGTAAAGACCATGTTTGGCTCCACAATCTCTCCAAGAACCAATATGCCTCCGCCTCCATTCTCTCCTTTCAAGCAGTGAGAGAACACTCTTGGAGCTAATCCCTGAGAAGCAAGCTGAGAAATCACAGACATTCCTTGCTGCCCAAACCCAAAGATTCCATCAACCGCTCTATCCGACTTTACTAAATCTCCCGTCTGCGAGGTGCTACATCTGGTTCCAGAAAAACAATCCCACATAGCAACCAACAAAGTCAAGAGTAGTGGCCCATATTGATGTCTATGAAACAAAGGATTCGCTGAAATAAACTCACCCAAACACAACCTGAGCCGTTGAGTTTGGGACCAGAGAACTTCCGACAATCATGTCAAATTGCAAAACATCAGAGACGTAGAACCCCGAGGTGCCACTTCCATCCCCATACTGAAACGTGTAAGCACAAAGGTTGTTCTGAACAGAACAGCCTGAATCAGAGGACTGAATACCCCAACTGCATCTTTGGTCTGAACATGAGATCGGTGTTGCTGTTACAGAGCTCCCTGGATCAAAGTAATTCAACTGAATCTGCAAAAGAAAAACACCAAAAGAAGCAGCATATTAATCTCAATATCCCAGAATTCAAACTATACCAAGATTTTAAAAAAAAAAAAAGATTTCAGAAAGCTTTACTTGGAGTCCACTGGTTTGAGGGCAGCCATTACAAGAAGCACAGCTAACCCACAAAACATCACTTCCTGTATCAACCTGTACATAAAAATCTCTTGGAGGAGATCCTAATCGCAGCTTCGTGTAGTATAATCTGTTCAAAGTCAAACAACAAAATTGAGCAGAAAACAACAAAAACCAAAAAATTAACTTTTCGATTGAGACATAAGAAAGAAAACAAAATTTGGCAGACAACGACTGAGATATACTCAGATACTGTATCGAACACCTTACAGTGCCAACACAATCGATCAATCCCTAAAAAGAACAGAGAGAGGGAGAGAGAAAGATGAAAATTTGAAATTACCCAACAACGAAAGGATCAAAAGTTCCATCGACGGGAAAATCAACGACACCTTCTAAGGACTGTAACAACCTGCCGTGTCTAGCTTTGTCACGAGCCGTGAGCTGACTCAGTTCCATCTCGTGATTTGCCGGAATCACTCTTTCCAGTTTCAACGCCGCCGGAAAAACGTAAGACAAAACCGCCGCCGGTAATAAACTAATCAAAACAGCTAACGTAACCCGAACAGCCGCCATAGCTTCCCGAGTTGGGTCAGATTTGAAGTGTTAACAATATCTCTTTTTTTATCTTAGAAATAAAAAAAGATCATTCTTTTTTCTTCTGGGCACGACGGAGAATGATGAATCAAAGACATAGGAATGGAGAAATGAGCCGTCAAATTGTTAACGGCTACGGATCCGTAGTCTCGAGATTCATGAAAACAGAAGATTTGATTTGTACTGTGTTGTTGCTTGTCTTTGTCTTTTTGGGGGAGAGAGAGAAAGAGAGAGGCAAGTAAAGAGTTGATTAACAGAAAATGTTCCAGTGCAGATTACGCCAATGTCACATGTGTTTTAATTCCATTGATTCTACTTTTTTATTAATCAATTTTTTTTCCGTTAATCGATTTATTTTTTATTAAAACATATCAAATAACCATATCTTTGATGTTTTAATTATATAATAACTAAAAATATTATACTTTTTTTTAACGGGCATTTCAAAACAAAAATTCAGACTAATTGGCACATCTAAGAAAACTGGATATTCGAGTTTCCAAGTTGGTTAACGATAATAAAAAAAATTCCCTAAGCAAAACGTTCGGAAGTCAATTGCTGATATCTTTGAATATGCAAGTCTTGTTTCATTTCAGAGTGGAATTTATCAACAATTTTTTCTTTAATACTTCTTAAGACAAATATATGAAAGCTATATGATTTTCACTGAAATCTAAGTGACAAATTTGACATTTTGAACAGGCGTGGTAAAAGTTACTTAACAAACAAGTAAGTACGGAGACCAGTCAATAGAAGGTTATTTTTTGGCAATTGGCATCATCTCCTTTAGCTTTTTTTTTTTTCTGGTTACCTAAACCACATAATGCGTACTTTTGACGCAGCTCTTGCTTTACTTGCATCTATTTATACACAGAAAAAGCAAGTGTGTAATATATTTATACACAATTATATTTTTATTTATACGTACGTGTTTGTATATGGTGAAACTAAGAATCAATTGGAATCCATTGGAAAAATAAAAAGCAAGTTATACTTTTGAAATAGCGTTCAACATAGGATATTTCCAACAAGTTGATGAATTTAGGCAACTCGACGAATCGATTGGTTAACGGGTCAAATGTATTCTATTCCTATATTGATATAAGGTCACTCTTTCATTTGCTGAATCATTCAATTCGCATGTTATGTAATCTTAAAAGATTTAATGCAAACTTGCAATACTATAAGTTTCTTTTTTCATGACAAAAGACTTTTACGAACCAAATCTTCAACAAAGTTTTATTTAAAAAAAAATATATGTTCAACTAATTATATAATGTAGTAGTTTGGATTAATGAGCTTTCAATTGTAGCAATTCATTCAAATAGATGGGTTTTTTTTTTCGAACTACTCAAATAAATGGTTATATAACATTTTTTGATGAACAAAAGCAATGCCTTTTTTTTTTCCTTTGTGGCTAAGTTATGAGAAGGTGTGGTGTCACATTCCATCCGAATGTCTTTTATATTGTTTCAAGGCCATAAATTTATAAAGACTAACCATAAATTTATGTTTTTACTTTACTTTTGGCTTGTCATCATTTGTCCCATTTTCAAATAATGTTTTCTCTTGTCATGTCTCGTTTTTATGTAACTTTTCCTTATATTTAGACACAACATGAATAGATAAGATATCAACTTACTTAATTGATACAAATAAAACATAAATTTATTGGTTTCAACACGAATATTTATCTTAGTCTAAAACATTTATAATAACAAAGAAGAAAGTACAGACAAATGAGCTTTTTATTCATATTAATTTTGGTTTCGTCATATTAATAATAATGTCATTATATGTTATGGTCGCTTGGAACTTTCGTATAATAAATTTTAATTTTGATGAACAAAAAAAAAATGTTGTGGTCGCTTTTCATTGGACTAAATGAGTAAAGTTTTCAGGAAGTAGTAAACTCTTATAGTATCCAATCACATTACTGTGCACAAGCATTAAGAAGGAAGGAGGACGTTTGACTTTGACGATTACCAATTTACCATTATGAAGGATATTTGGCATTTCAAATGCTTACTATCACTATGTTTTGTTCGGAGAGTTTGTCAAAGACAAAGAGTATTGAAATCTAAGAAAAATAAACATTTTTATTTTTGTTCTTTATTCTTTTTATTGTAAAACTATGTATCTATGCATATAATTTCAACTTAGTTAACTAAGAAATTATGAACTGGAATTTATATATATATATCTCCTCATCGAGGTCGAAATCCCCTCCAAAACAAAATTTGAATCCTGGGTTTTGGAGTGCAAACTTCTTCGCAGAGCAAAAATGGCCAGTAGAATTATCAAAAAAGAAGGCGAGTAGCTAACCACACTTGGTATCTATGAGCTGTAAGCATATATATATATATCAAAAAAATCCAATTCTTTTTTAAACAATTTTATTTTATATAATCATATATAATTCTAGATTTTTATACTTTTATATTTGTATAGTATTTTCTATAGTAACTTTGATATTTTTTAGAAATATTAAATATTTTTAACGTTAAATATCATGTCACTGAATTTACAATCATAATTTTGAAAATCTAAAAATCATTGCTGCACTTTAATTTTGGGCAAAACAATCACCGTTGTACAAATCGCATAATTACGTAATAAAAATAGTACTTTACCGATCCAACAATTTTCAGTTCCTGCTATTTTACAGGTAGAAACTATGTATTAATCCATGTTACAACACGAGGTGGTTTTTCTTTTTCTGAAATAACGTCAACTAATAAATAAAAAAGTTGATTTGGTAATACAATTTGTATATATGTTTATTTTCATATTTGAAAGTTGGTTGGCTAATTTTGATGTATGATATTATGCTGTTAATGTCACTATTTGATTATTTTTGTGGTATAATTTGAGTATTAGTGTAAAGTTGAGTTAGTCTATATTTGAGTATTAGTGTAATTTTGAGGTGGTCCATATTTTTTCTTCATCATTTTGGTCATTTTTTATAATATGATTTTGAAACATTGCCCAAATTTTTTAGCCGATGTGGACATTCAACACTTACTTATTTTCTTCATCGATTGAGTAATATATTTCTGTTTTAATTCTTAACAAAACTTTACAAATTTAATAACTAAAAATAAATGAAATGGTATAATTATATATCAAATCTTAGTTTTTCAATTTTGATTGGTTAACTATTTTTAAAAATAATATTTTTTAATGTTTTGTTTATAATTAATGAGAGAGAGAAAGAGAGAAAGAGAGAAAGTGAGTTTAATTATTTGGAAACTAGTAATTATGTAGAGTTTTTAAATATTTTTAATTTAATTATATTGTTTTTAGGATTACTATTGTACCTTTAATAAATTTATTAAAAAAACACTAAAACCAGTGAAATTATAATATAATTTTTAACGGTTAGTTTCTATTTTGTACTTCCTGAATACTAGTATAAGATTTTATATCAGCTCTACCAATTACACTCATTCAATATATTCAATACAGTTTTCGGCTTTATGGATGCGTTCATGTTTTATATTCAAGATATCAAATAATCTCACCGGTTTGAATCGGGCAAGCAGAGCCGTTGTTGGACACTTTGAAACATTTGAATGGAACCCCCAATTTTTAGGGGTCCCACAAAAACAAAGAATTATATATACAAAGAAAGAAAGAAAGTTATGTAGTTTATTTTAACAATATAGGTATTGAAATAAAAAACCGTAACATATCTTATAAAAACACAATTTGCATTTTGGATCTAAATGACCTTTAGATTGAGTGAAATGAAGGAGGCCTAATCAAATTGAGTCTAAATGAGGTGAGTTCACCTATTTTAACTTTTTTGCTTGACTTCTCGACTTCTCTTCGTTTTGAGTAACCTCTTACTTCTTTCGTTTTTCTTTTTTTGTTTCTCTGTCTCTAGATTTTTCTTTTTGAGTTTTTTCTATTGAATAAAAGAAGCGAACAGATGTTTGATTTTATTTGTATGATTATTTTCTTTTTGTCGATTTTAAAATAATATTATTGTACTCTTTTTATTTAAACGTTAGTTTAGTTTAACTTAACTTTTTTTTACTTTACTAATTAATTCAGAATTAACTTTAAATATTATAAAAACTAAATATTATTTATGTATTTTGTTTGGGCCTAATATCTAAGAAACGGCTCTGCGGGCAAGTATAATCATATCAGACACAAATTGGTTTCATTATTTCGACGACCCAATCATACATTCATACGTAATACTGGTTTTGGACTTAGGTTCTTAAAGCATATTCTAATGGGCCACAGTCCAAGATCCAAAATTCTAGCCCAATCCCAATAAATACTTGCTTTTATAATCGATCTGCATAGATTACAAGTACCAATTATTGATTTATGTATATATATTTTTATACTATACCAAACTTAGATTGATATGTTAAGAGCTCTTAGATCTTGTTGGTACGTTGAAATCCAAGAATCAATTATTTTAAGTTCTTTCTCTCTTTGCATCACCAGCCACTCCGGATCTCCTTTGCTCTTCAAGCCAATGTCTTGACAATGTGAACCTGCTCATATATTACATTTTAAATAATAATAATCCAAATTACAATAGAGATATACTCTTTTTAAATCAAATATGAAAATTTAATAAATTACCATTATGTGTTGTGATGGCGACTACAGTATCTGAAATATCCTCCAAAATTCTGGAAATGTATAAAAAGATACCACACAGTCTTGTATACGTTGATTTACACTAATAACCAATTCAAACAGTTATGAACAAATTATTATGTTTATTTACCCGCCGACGCTGTAAGGATCTGACAATCCATTAGAAAAAATTATGTTGCTCCCAAATTTTCGGAGGATTAACTTGACATCCTGCAAAATAGATATTTATTTTGTAGCAAGTTGTAACTTGTAACTAAGTATTTTCATCAAACTTTTAACAAAGTCAGTCCAAAGATAAGTGAAGTTCAAGGTGATATTAAATTTTTGATCCTTTTTTTTATTATTTTAATTCAAAACTCAAATGATGTTATCTATACGAAATATATACAATTATACAAATATACTACTACAACTTTATCAATACGTTATTACTGTTTGAAATTTTGAATTTTTTAAAAAGTTGATTAAAAACAAGCAAAAAAAAAAAAACAAAAATGACAAAAACTAAAATATAAAGATTTACATTAGAGACAATAAATACAAGGAACTCCAAAAATCCAATTTAAAAGTATTTTCTAAACGATGGTTTAGTGGCTTGTGTCATAGACTTAATTATTTATAATGACTTTAAAACTAGTTGATTAATTATATATACCTGAATGCCGAAGTACGTTGTGATCCAATGTTGTCTAGGAGGGACACCATAATAAGATTCACAGCCCTCAATGTAACTAGTCATATTAAATGGTGCCGTAGGGAACATGGTATCTTGTTTGTCATATCCCACCGGCATCACTATCTCGCTGCAGCTCTATATAAAGATCATTCATGTAATTTTATTTTCTATATTAATATTAACTAGACGAATTAAGAAACAAAATCATTAAATTATTCTTAGAATTCACTAAAATCTCTATAAATCTAAAATCCATAAAATTAACTAAAATGCGCTTATAAGTCTAATATATCCCCCTTAATGTAAATGGTCTATCGTGTTTTAATATGCCTTTTGATGCATAATTTACATACCTGCCATCTCCATGCGATGTTATTGTTTGTTGGCTGCGAATACATATTGGTATCATAGCAAGTTCGGTTGCCTAGGTTAGCGACAACACCAGCAAAAATTCGGTCGAGTAAATCATGTTTACGGTTTGGTGGGTTGGCGTTGATTGCGTTGCACACGTTGGTCACATCATAACTTGGACCCCGGTTGTATTGAACGCATTCGGCGTATATCGAGTCCAAGAAGTCTTTGATAGTGAAGCTTCCGTTCAATGGACTGATAAATAGTTGTAAGGAAGAAAATAAGCATAGAATGTAGATTAACTAAAAATGAAATAAAAATTAAGATATTTTTCTCTTACGCGCAAGTTTTGAATTTTTTGCTAAGAATCAAGAGACCTTTGGGTTTGGCCGCAACTCTATCGATTTCTTTCCAAGAATTACGGATTGTGGTATAACATCTTTCACTCGTTTCCTAATGGGATATATGTTTAGAAGAATAAAACGAAAGATGTAATTTATATTAGGTAAACTAAAGTTAAAAATAATTAACCACATGTAACAACGTCAAGCATTAGTGAAGAACGAAATAGTTGAAATGGATTAGTTGTGATAAAACAAAAAAATTCCTACATGTTGATATGGTCTAAATATTGGATCATATTATTACCTTGAAAACTTTGGTTACAATATAATAATAACCAATCTTAGGACGAGTATCTTCAAAGTAGAGAAGAGGAGCTGAAGATGCTAATGCTCCGAGTGCTATGTGTGGATATTTTAGCCTGAACCATGCCGCTAACACTGTGTACCATGAAAAATAAATTATGGTTATGTTATTTTTCACATATGATATATATACTAGACTTACTTCCACCATAGGATCCTCCTATGACAATGATAGGGCTGTGTTTGGTAGAGTATTTCTCCTTAACGTGCAAGATAATCGCGGCGTAGTCTGCTAGGGCTTGTGCTGCGTTCAAATACCCCAACGTACTTGCGTTCTTCAATGCTTCTTCTGCTGATCCAAATGGCATCGTCTTCCCATAATACCTATGCTGCATTATATATTGTATGCATTTATAAACAAACAATACATACAATTAATATATATATATATATATATATATATATATATATAAACACACCTCTATGTAGAGGAGGAGCGCATTAAAACGAGGACCGTTGTCACGAAGAAATCCAACGCCAGACAAATCAGAGTCTAACGACGATTCCTCTCCAAGAAACGCTAAGATTGGCGCGTTGGCTTTAGCACCACCCCAGTGCGTGGAATCGATGGCGTATCTTTGTTGAAAAGTCATGTAGCTTTTCGGTGTGTATGTGAAGTGATCGAGGGTCTGATTAAAATAGAACATCTTAAGATCTGATTCATCTACTTTTTGTGTAGATCCATCGGGTGGATTCTTTAGCGTTTTTGGTGAAATCGCAAGTCGAGCAACTTTAGAGTGTGCGAGAGAGATGAAATAAGATGACGATGCTGAAAATATCAAGAGAAGGAGAATTGTAAATGGAAGAGACATTTTGGGAGTGTTTCGTTGTCCTTTTGTAACTTAGTGTGGTATATTAATGTTCACTAAGTTGGCTAATTTCAAGCTCATGCACCAAAACCTTAATATAGATCCCAAAAGTTATAATGCGCACTATATTATATACTTGATATGTTTCTTCTGCCTTTTGTGCGAATCGTTTTCTATATAACGTCAAATATATATATATATATAGAGAGAGAGAGAGGATGCGATATATTTTATTCTAGGTTTTTCAGAAAATATGTCTATATTTCGGATTTAACATCAGAGAAAATTCCACAAAACTAGGAAATCAAATTTGGATAGTATTTCTTTAATATTCAAAGTAAACCAAAAGAAATCATATATTTGTTACGAACGATTATCTAAATCAATCTACTTGATAGAGATCTTAATCAAAGAAACGTTAACGTAACGTAGATGCTTTGGTCACTCCACATGACTACAACGTACTTATTACTATTTTGACGTGATATGAAGATTCTAAGATAAACCGATGTGAACTCTTAAGTATTTAGATGCGAGAACCGTTAAACCAAATGGACCAAAACTGGACTTAACCGACACTTTCATCTGACTACAAATCAACTGTGGAATGTGGATTGGTAAAACTCGGTTCTATCACATCCGCTTTCTCCAAGTCTCTCACTTTAAACATAACCTGTTTCTGATGTAGTACTCCGTATTTCGTTTTAACCTGTTTCTGCCACCTTCTCACTCTGCATTTCATTTTGTAGCGGTAAATGTTTAGAATGGTATCAAATATAGAATAGAAATGGATGTTGTATTCAAGTAAGCAAAAAAACAAAAGTTACATTTCATATTAATGTTGTCATGTTGGTAAAGGTTGCGCGTGCAAAGTGATGGGCATATATGTTTATTGCACATTTGGTTATTGGCACCACAAATATACATGCTTGCTTCATGAAACTGCTATCATTTCTTTATTTCTTTTATGTATAATTTTATGTTATCATACAATATATGGTGCCTTTGGCCCAGAATTTCACTTTCATTTTTTTTTAGTAATCGAATCTTCAACTTATAGTTTAAGAGACCGTAGACCAACTATTAGTCTATCAATCAAATCTTCAACTTGGTAGAACTATACCAAAAAAATGTATTTGACAAATAACCCGAAATTGTAAATCTTGGAAAATTAACTTTCTTTAGTGGAAAAGTCACTAAATATCCTTTTAATATTTTAAAGGTTAAAAAAAAAAAAAATTCTCTTCTAGCTCAACAAACAAATTCATCACTTGATTTATATGGTAGTTAAATATGGTTTTTGTAAACCCTATAATATTATCTACGCCATTGTCTTTGAAGATTGCTTGCTCTAGTGGATCAGTCCCTTTTCCTTCTAAGAGATTTTGTGTGGTAGTTCAGTTTTGCCTAAACGAATATATATTTGCCTGACAAAAACATGTGGCTTATAGTCATTGTTGCTTGCAAGTATTGTAGCGATTCTGTCTTCAACATATATCGAATGGAGACCTTTATCAAAAAAAAAGACAAAAAAAAAAACATCGAATGGAAAGGCCACGACGAAGTGGAGTATAAAGTTGTGAAAGTAGAATAATGGTTATTCAAAAAGCACTAGGTTCAATTTAAATAATTTTGACATTATTTGTTATTATTTGGATTAACCTGATAAGAAAAACCACGACATCTACTACAATCAAAGGGATACTCCAAGGTAACTTAGATATCCAAATTTTTAATATATTTGACAGTCGTAGTAAATTTGATACTTGATGATTGAGCAAAATTCTCAGGATGTTCGTAATCAATATTCTGGTTTGTGTCAAAAACATGGGATGAGAGAGATAATCTTCACAAATGCGGTTAACGAAAAAAAAAAAAAAATCTCCACAAATCTAGATTTGTCTAATTTTGTCATGTAAATCTAAGTTTATGTTTCATTATAAAAGAACGGATTTATTTTGAATATATACTATACGTCTTAGAAGAATTAATACAGTATTTATGAAATTTATTAAATTAAGTAAGGATACAATTGTATTTTTAACAAAGAAAAAAAGAGAGTCAATTTTCAAAGAATTCAAAAGGTGGATTATTTTTCAAAATCTAATTGATATTTGAGTTAGTTTTAAAAATAGTTTTAAAATAACCCTAAATTATATATATGATATATGATGAATCTACAGAAATCATGTTATCCAGAAACAATTCCGTATTCAAAGTTAATTAAAGCTGCTAAGAACGAATCAGTCTCCTTCTATGTCACCAATATTCCATTGTGTAGTTTCAGACCATGACATTTCAAGCTGACTGTAGGATATATAAAATTAAAATGAATAATATCATAATGCGCATGCACTCATATATATACAAAAGATATAACGTTGCTAAAAGTAATCAAACATTCAATGATATATCTTCCATTTGTTATGATTCATTGATTCTAGCTTGTTCGCGTGGGGACAGTTTGCAATTGAGTAATTCAACATCTTTAATTAATAAATATTGGTTCGTGACATCGAACCTCTCTTATTGGTAAGATGTAGAATTTTATGATTGTAAAACAAATATTTTTTTAAAAAATTCTTGAAATTGTGTTTGATTATTAGAATAATAGAAAATGAATTGAGACGATTATTTGGTTATATGGATACAATAAGTTAAAGCATTTAGTCATTTTTTACATTTAATGAGTTTTTATTTTTTGTTCTTTAAATATATCCCCTCTGTTCCATTATGTAAGATGTTTAAGATTTTTTTTTTTTCATTTTATTAGAAATGTTTCAAGTTTATATGCTTTAGACTCCCTCTGTTTTTTGTATATTGATTTTTTTGTATATTAATGTTCTTTTTTTCTAATCATTTACTCCACAAAACCACACCACATTCCAAAAAAAAAAAAAAATCATACGTGATACTGGTTTCGGTTTTGGATTTCGGTTCTTAAACCATATATGGGCCACAGTCCAAGGTTTAAAAAACTCTAGCCCAATCTCAATAATTAGTGCAGTACTGCCTTTTTTTTATGGATGCTAGGAATTATTGTTTTGTATATATCCTATCTATTAATAGAGAATTATTTTAGTAAAATAACCTTATAATTATGTGTAATATCACAACACTACCATTCTGACGTGTCAATATTTCATTAAGTTTCAAAAAATATAAAAAAAATGTTTTGTTTACTATAAAAGTTACATTGTATTGTCATTATACATTATTTAATATATTTGATTACTTATTTTTTTTAGGAAATTTATTACACTTTTTAGACATTATATATATATATATATAGTATAACTAACATTATTATTACTAATTTGAAAAAAGGTTTACAATATAAAAAATATATATAATTTTTAAATCTTATAGTATACCTAAATAAAAAAAAATATAGATTTATACTTAATAATATATTATAAATATCTCAAACAGGACGTAAGTACATCACCTAGTTATTGTTTTATACTATAACCAAACTTTAGATTGATATGTTAAGATATCTTAGATATTTTTGGTACGTTGAAATCCAAGAATCAATTATTTTAATTTCTTTCTCTCTTTGCATTACCAGCCACTCCGGATCTCCTTTGCTCTTCAAATTGATATCTTGACAATGTGAACCTGCTCATATATTACAATGTTTTTTAAAAAATCAACATTACGGGAGAGTTCATCATATTCATAAACGATTTGTTGGATAAAATGCTTAACTAAAACTGAAAATTTAATAAATTACCATTCTTTGTCGTGATGGCGACAACACTATCTGAAATATCCTCCAAAACTCTATAAATATATGAAAATATCTCATAAAACCTTATTATGAATAAATTCTTATGAATAATTATGAGTAAATTATTATGCTTATTTACCCGCCAACGCTGTAAGGATCTGACAATCCATTAGAAAATATTATATTGCTCCCAAATCTTCGGAGGATTAACTTGATATCCTGCATTAGATATATTTCATAATAAGTTATACCTAATTAATTTCATTACACTGTTACCAAAGTTGGTCCAAAGATAAATGAAATTCAAAACGATATTAAAATTTGTGATCTTTCTCATTTTCTAAGTCAAATCTCAAATTTAAATGATATTAAGTATATAAAATCAACATAATTAAATAAATATATTTCTAAAAGTCTATCGATACGTTATTGTTTCTAAATTTTGAAATTACAAAAAAAAAAAAATTTGCAAAACAAATGACAAAAAGTTGAATATATAATGACTTAAAATAGAGACAATTTTCTGTCAAACTAAACAGAGACAGTAAAACCAATAATTATCAAACACCAAAGAATATAACAATGTAGGGGCTATATAAAGGAGATGTTAGTGGCTCGTGCCATAGAATTGATTATATAATATATATGACTTTTAAATTAGTTAATTTATCATATATATACCTGAATGCCGAAGTACGTTGTGATCCAATGTGGCCTAGGAGGGACACCATAATAAGATTCACAGTCTTCAATGTAACTGGTCATATCAAACGGTGATGCTGGGAACATGGTGTCTTGTTTGTCATGTCCCACCGGCATCACTATCTAGCTGCAGCACTATATAAAGATCATTCATAAAATTAAGTTTATCTAATCTTTTATCTATATATTAAGTCGGGGTTAAATATGCCTTTTAATGCGTAATTTACATACCTGCCATCTCCATGACATATTATTGTTTGTGACCTGCACAGAATAATTGGTATTATAGCAAGATTGGTTGCCTGCTGAAGCGACAACTCCTGCGAAAATCCGGTCGAGTATATCAATTTTACGGTTTGGTGGGTTAGCGTTGATTGTATTGCACACGTTGGTCACCCAAATACCCTCGTTGTATTGAACAGTTTCAGCGTATATCGTGTCCAAGAAGTCTTTAAGATCGAAGCTTCTAATTAATGGACTGCCAATTAATTTCAAAGAAGAAATTAAGTATTTAACCGTAGATTAATTGAAAAAGACAAAATTAAAATATATTTTTTCCTACGCGCAAGTTTTGAACTTTTTGCTGAGGAGCAATAAACCGTTGGGTTTGGCAGCAACTCTATCGATTTCTTTCCAAGATTTGCGGATCGTGTTGTAACCTCTCTTATTCGTTTCCTAATGGAATATATGTTAGAAACATAAAGAGAAGGATGTAACTAAAATTATTGAAGACTAGCAACATAATAATAGCGACGGAAAAAAAAAGGGACGAACAAAAAATTTGAAATTGATTAATTGTGAGAAAACAAAAACAAACTCCAACATGTTGATATGGTCTAATAATTGGATAATTGTTATTACCTTGAAAACTTTGGTTACAATATAATAATAACCAAATTTAGGACGAGTATCTTCAAAGTGGAGAAGAGGAGCTGAAGATGCTAATGCCCCAAGTGCTATGTGCGGATATTTTAGCCTAAACCATGCTGCTAACACTGTGTACCCATGAAAAACATAATACCAAAGAAACACATAAAACCAATGATTATTCCGTATACCTTTGTATCATATAATGCTATCTGATATCATATCAATGAGAGTAACGAAGATCATATATTAATATGTTCAAGCAGGGTCGGCCCTTGAGCCAAGCTAGACAAGCTCATGTTTTCGGCCTTTATCTTTATAAAATAAATTTGGAATTCATTTCATAAATGTTTCTTTAATTTTTTGGTAAAGCTAAAGTGGTCTCTTATAAACATGTTTTGAGGTTGAGACTTCCCTTTTTTTTTTATCAGCAAAATAATTAAACCAAAATTATTATACATAAATAAAACTAAAACGAAACAATTAAGGAAAAGAAAAAATATCTACGGCTTTTTATAACACATATTTAGGTTTCAACTTGTGACCATTAAAAGAACAAAAAAAAAAAGAACAAAATGAACAACGAGGAATGGAACAAACAAGTTTTTGAGGAATAAAAAAAAAAAATACAGAGATAGAATAAAATATACCATTATGATGAATAGTAATCAAATAATAATAATATTTTTAAAATATATATTAAATAATTAATAAATCAAATTTCAATAAAAATACTAAAATTAATATTATATTTAATTAATTTTACATTTGATTTTAAACTAAAATTTGTGAATTAAATTTATATATTTCATGTTAAATATTAGTTAATAATATTAACCTATAATAAAATTGTATGAGTAATTTAAAATATATATCCTTTTTCAATAACATCTTAGGTTTATTTTACTATCCATATAATTTTTAAATAAAGTTTTAGATTAATTTAACATGAAATTCTTATCAAAAATATCTTTTTCTATAAATATATTGTGAAGCTATGAAAATTATTTTATATTAAAATAAAAATATTATTAGTAAAAATTATTTTTTATTTATTTTAAAATAATAAACGAATTTTAATATTTGTTATTTTTTTGTTCCATTTTGTTCTTCATATGAACATTTTTGTTCTATTGTTCCTCATTTGATGAGGAAAATGCAGAAAAATGATGTCGGAGAAATATTACTCTTAAATGATAAAAAAGTTGAGGAATAAAAAAAAATATCACGTTCCTTCTCGTTCTTTTCCTAAATTATGGTTACCAATTGAGTCTTGAATTTTTATCTATTAATCTCAAAAAAAATATTATGAAAATGTGCAAAGCGATTTATTTTTCCTGCTTACGGCCTTTTAAAACTTAGAACCGGCTCTGACCTTTTAAAACTCAGAACCGGCTCTGTGTTAAAGAGTAACCATATCACATAAACCACATAAGTTATGGACTAATGGATATGGTCATGACAATTTGCACATATGATATATATACTAGTGTACATAGACTTACTTCCACCATAGGATCCTCCTACGACAATGATAGGGCTGTGTTTAGTGGAGTACTTCTTAACATGCAAGAGAATTGCAGCGTAGTCTGCAAGGGCTTGAGCTGTGTTCAAATACCCCAACGTACTCGCGTTCTTCATTGCTTCTTTTGCCGATCCAAATGGAATCGTCTTCCCATAATACCTATGCTGCATTATATATTGTATGCAATTACATACAAACACTACAACAGATTTATAGAACCGCACAACTATATATAGAAACACACACACCTCTATGTAGACGCTGAGCGCTTTAAAATGAGGAGCCTTGTCTCTAAGAAAACCGAAGGCAGAAAAATCAGTCTCTAACGACGATTCCAGTCCAAGAAATGCAAAGATTGGAGCGTTTGCTTTAGCACCAGCCCAGTGCTTGGAATCGATGGCGTATCGTTGTTGAAATGTCATGTAGCTTTTCGGTGTGAATGTGAAATGGTCGAGGGTCTGATTAAAGTAAAAAAAATTTAAGATCAGATTCAGCAATTTTTTGTGTTGATCTATCGGGTGCATTCTTTAGCAGATTTGGGGAAACCCCAAGTCGAGCGATTTTGGAGTATGCGGGAGAGATGAAATAAGATGACGATTTTGAGAATATCAAAAGAAGAAGGAGAATTGTAAATGGAAAAGACATTTGTAGAGTGTTTTGTTTTATCTTAGTAACTTAGTATGGTATATTAATGTTCACTTAGTTGGCTTCCCAAGTTCATGCAACAAAACCTTTATATAAATCCCAAAAGTTGTAATGCACTAAATTATGTACTAAATGAGTTTTTGCCTTTGTGCGAATTGTTTTCTATAAAACATCAAACGTGATATGCATGTATGTTTAAATTTATTTTTGCATCACATATAGATATTCATATACATTATATGTATGTACGCATATGCGTATATATGTTTGTTTGTATATATATACAATATTATATAAAAACTTTTTTGTGCATATAAAAATGTATCGGCATATTTAAAGACATATTATATATATATATGCATCTTTTAACTGAGTGTTTGATTGATAATCTCGTTTAAACAAAAAGTTAAGAGTTAAAGAAGAGGTTTTTAAGCAATAGTGGGAAAGATGGTTTAGTAAAAAGGCGATTAGAGATAGCGAAAAAGAGAAAATTTGTTTACATAAAACAAGCGATTAAATAATTGTTATGATAGGTAACAAGCATTTAAATAATACATAAATTTATTATAAAATATAATTTAAATTCTAATAAATAAAAATTTAACAAATAATATATAAATGTTAGTTTTAAAATTATAAAATTTATAAAACTAATAAATAAATTTAAATGAATATTTACTAATATATATATATATAAATTTTTGTTCTTTTTTCAAAGTATCATTTTATTAAATATATATAACCATGATTATATATATATATATATAACCATATAAATATTTTTTATTTATAGTAAAATGTATATATCTTATTGATTCATTAACAATGATTTTCACTATGTTTGAAGAATACATAGTAGCTGTGTTTGTTTTATAAAATATTTCTAAGCAAAATTCAGAAATCAAGCGACGTAGTTTCCAAGTCACTGGATCTTCGAATCAAATTTGTTTAACCGTGGACCAATGACTTAATATTTTTATTAAAAAAATATAAAAGTATATACACAGATATACAGTACATATAATTTTTTTTTATTAAATATCCTTATATATAAGTTAGACACACACACACACACACATATATATATATATATATAGATAAATTAGAAGAATTAAAAATTAACCGAAAAAGATAATAGAATATATATATAGATAAAGAAACTAACTTTTGACAACTATTTATCAGAATGTGTTTGGCAAAAAAAGATAATAGAATTAAAAAAAATGTTTAGCAAGAAGAAGGATAGTAAAATTAAACATGTTTGGCAAGAAAGATAGTAGGATTAAAAAATAAGTGAGAAAAATGTGGGTTTGCCACATCAGCAACAATGTCATTCTTTTAATACATAGATGATATTTTTTGTTTAGATTTAATGGTAAGCTGTAATATTAAAAATTAAATAAATAATGTTTTTTGGCAAGTTTAGGAATATGTAAATGTGTTTGACAATTGGAGTTAGAATAACAGTAATAGGTAATATTTGGAAATAAATATGTTTGGCAATGAGTATAACAGAATTAAATAAATAAATAAATAATTGAGAATAAACGTGGGTTTGACACGTAAGCACCAAATAGTATCTTTTAATATATAGAAGATATATAACTATGCTATTAACAAATTCATTTTGTTCAAGCTTACAAAAGAGAACCGATAACTTACGATTACAATGATACGTAGCCTCCAATTCCATTAGTAAGTGGGGAAAAATATACAGCAGTCTAATTTGAGAATATTAAGGGAGAAGGTATGTGTGCTGATAGACTTGCAAACGAAAGTGTAAGAACAGAGGATTATCCAAATTCTATCTTATCTATGTAAAACGATGACTATGTAAACAATTAAGCGTTCTAATGATGATGTTTTAAAACCAATCATTTATTTCTAGAACTACGATCTAACATAACCCAAAGAAAAAAAAATATTAGCCAACTTTATGTCTAATGTCTCTAAATATACTTACCAAATTTGCTTCACGTGGGGTAACATTTTAGCATATACATCAAAATCAATAATATAATCAATAAAATGTATAATTTGAAGGTGAAAAGTAACAGTTTAAAAAAAAACTTTGTTAATTACATTTATATCATTATATGAAAGACAAATATGTACATCTTGAATGTACAGAAACCAAATGTCAATAGAAAATACATTTTTATCTAATTTAGTTTAGTAGTTTTATATCGGTTGAGGTTAAGAATCATATCACACTTAACTACTTATTTATTAATTCATTACGTAATTTTTATATGGCATATACAATGCTTTTAAATTCACACCGATCTAATGGTTCAAGGTTAAAAATTGTGGTTTTGATGTTGTATATCTACCTTATATAGTAAATTAGTAATTAGAAATGTTTAAATCGGTATATAAAGAATGCATGTAGAAGATAACTTATACTATGTTTGTGTATTGTTAAAAGAATTGATTATTACAAATTGAATACAGTTTCTTTGCCATAACTTATTTGTGGGGTTTATGCGGTTTTGATTCGATCTAAGACCTTCTGAAGTTTATAAAATACGGTCACTGGGGGTTACAATAATGCAGTGACCATCTAGTTACTGCAAAAATAGAATTCTAAAACTACGAAATTTTTATTGTAAAATTAAATTATAAAATCATATAATTGAGAACTCTGAACTTTTCATTGAATTTTTTATCTTTTTCTTTTGTGCATTCATATTTTTTACAAAGTTTCCACTTAAATTCTGATGTACTACTCCGTAATAACCTGTTACTACCGCCTTCTCATTCTGCAATTTTTTTTTTGAAGCAGTAAATGTTTAAAATGGTAATAGAAAATAAATAGAAGTAATAAAAAAATATAAGTTACATTGCTTCCAAGTAGGAGTTGGCTAGTGGTTGATTTGATACGCTCTCGGGGATTTTATCATGCCCTTTGGCTTCGATTTTACCTCGAGAACGGGAAAAATATGCGTTTTCTCAAAAACATACATTTACCTACTACTCCCGGAATTGGAGAGATTTAAGCGTACGTCCGAATTTTCAAAGAGTTTTAGCTTAAAAAAGAAAAAAAAGTTACGTTGCGTATTAATGTTATCATGTTGGTAAAGGTTCGCGTGCAAAGCGATGGGCACATATATATGTTAATTGCATATTTAGCAATTGGCACCACAAATTTTACATGCTTTGCTTCATGAATCTGTAATCATTTCTTATTTCTTTTATGTATATAATTGTTAACTCCAAATGTTATCATATAGTGGTGCCTTCGGCCCAGACTTCCACTTTCTTTTTTCTTTCTTTTTAATAATCGAATCTTCAAGTTAGAGACCAAAGACCAACTATTATAATATTTATGATGTGATGTATACAAATATCATTTTTCTCAAGACACAATAATTTACCAATAACAACGATTTGAATGGCTTGCCTTTATTGAATACGCAACAATTCCATGGCTATTTAGGAATATGATCGATGGCTACGTAGCTCTTTTTTTGCATTAATACAACTAACCCATTAAAATATATATATATATATGATTGATTTTTTGTGTTTTTAGTGATTTTATGGGTTTGTTCTCTTAATTTTCTCTCTTTTGCATTTATATTTAGGTATATAGTTATGCATATGCATTTGCCTTTGCCTTTTTTAGGTTCATGGTGTGGATCATGAGATATTGGAAAAATTTGGAGCATTATGAGTTTAGGAAGGTGGAATGAAGGATGAACAAGAGATCAAGAGGTGAAAGGGGAATGCAAGAAGAAGTGAAAAGAGATAGAGAGATGATCGAGAGGTTTGATCGACCAATATGTCGATCACAAGGTCGATTGAAGAGAAAACTGGCCACAGACAAAGGCTCAATCAACTGTATGATCAATCGATCGGATGGGAGCTTTAAGACGATGTGATCGACCGTCTGGTCGATTAGGGGCTCGATTGGAAGCTGGAAATGACCACGGACAAAGGAGCAATCGACCTTATGATCGACCGATTTGGGTTTGAATAGCTGATCAACACGGTCGATTTTGTGGTCGATTACAAGGCATTTTCTCATGCAATTTTTTGGGTTCAACTCGGTTTGTCTCGGATTGATATGGTCTGCACCATTTATCTATAAATACAATGTTGACATATTTCTAAAGAGATCTTAAGTTTTGTTTGAATACTCTTTTCACTATAACGTTTATTTTCCAAACTTTGTATGAATCTTGGTGTTTTAAGGTTTCAAATCTATTTTTCTTTTTAACTACTCTTCTATTAGTAAGTAGCCCTTAAAGAGCTATTGGGTAGGATAGATTTAGGATGATTATGAGTTAGTTTGTGGAGTTTAGGACTAGATTACCTTAAATTCTTATTCTCTAGGTGCTCTTAGTGTTAGATTAGTCTTGATCTAACTAGTCTAGATCATAGAAAATTTTATATCCGGAAAGTGTTCGATGAAATTCCTGGAAAAAACTTAGTAAGTGTAACATTTCTGGCGAATGAAAATTGATGATTAGGGTGCTAGGTGGTTAGTAGGTTTGGAATTAATGCATGTTAATCTTGTGATTATAGATGTTAATCGTATGATTAGTATATGATTAGTATCATGGAAGTGGATTAATCTAAATTATTGTTTTAAGGCCTAAGGATTAACTTTGTTAGATTACATAAATTTTCTATATTAGCAAGTAGTCATCCGAGTCAATTACTTTAACCCGAGAGCTTGCTTTTTATCTATTGATTTAAACCGTTTAGTTTTTTCCCGCTTTATTCTCTTTTGAACCTTGTCAGTCTTGTTAGTTAAGCTTGTTATAAACCAAAACTAAATTTTTCTTGTTTGGATTGAATGATTACATGTATTCTTAGTGAGCTATAGTCTTGTTCCTTGTGGTTCGACCCTCGATCACTACTTCAACATTGCCATACACTTGTGGTACCGAGTAGTCGAGGTTTTAAAACTTTGAGTTACCAAGGATCTACATATATAACTGAATATTCTCTTTTTTTTTATCTCAATTGATTATTATTCAATTGAGGAGATGATTTTCCTCAATTGGTACTGGAGCAGACTTGGAGCGAAGGAGACCACTGCAGAGCATATTTTCCAAAAAGTTTTCTCATTTACGTGCAACCTCTAATCCAAGGAAATAGTTTAACTTACCCAAATCTTTCATATGAATACAATACTTCTAGGAATATGCTTTGAACTTGACAAGTGATTACCACATACATGTTAGAACATAAAACAAAATAAAGAAAAGCACAAAGCCTTAAAGAGAAAAGAGTTAGATCAAAAATCGAGCAAGACTTGCTCTGGTACCATGTAAGGAGATGGAAAGGGAAGACATTATTAGTCTCTCATAATCATAAAGGTTGGGATACATATAACTACAATTCAGGAACACTAAGAGACATGGTCATGAAAATATGAATACAATTAGACTTATTCAAGGTTATCAAGAATGAGAAATATTAAACTTTGTTATCTTTTTATTAATTAAGAAAAAGTGTTTGTACAAGAGTATATATACGAGTATTTACTTCTAACTAACTATTCTAACTAACTAACTAAACTAATAACTAATTGTATACGTATTATGTACAAGTATACGAATCTATACAAAGTATGTAAATGCAAAATACAAAGACTAATAAAGAAGACTATACTCTAATACACCTCCCCCCCTCCCTCAAACCTTTGAAATGGAAGCGGATGATGGAAGAAAAAGGCTTAAAGTAGATATTCGATTATGTATATTCCGGAAAGGACCTGGATGAAGAGCTTTTGTCAAGATGTCAGGCTTTCAGCGTGTTGATTCAATGTAGGGACATGAAACAACTTCAGAAAACCAATCTTGAGTTGATCTCTAACCGTGTGACAATCGATTTCCATGTGTTTTATCCTCTCATGGAAGACAGGATTCGTAACAATATGGATTGCAGACTTGTTATCACTGTAAAGTTTAGCAGAAGATGTTACCTTGACCCCTAAATCTGTAAGAAGATGTTGTAACCAGATTAGTTCACAAGTTGCCAAAGCCATGCTGTGATACTCTGCTTCAGTACTACTTCTACTAACAGTCTGTTGTTTTTTGCACTTCCAGAATATCAAAGAAGTTCCCAAGTAAACACAAAAACCTGTTATTGATCATCTTGTATCCGGACAAGAAGCCCAATCTGCATCAGCAAAGGCATTAAGGCATATTTCTGTATTTGCAGAGTAGAAGAGACCTTGTCCAGGATTTGATTTCAAATCTCTCAGAACACGGTGAGCAGCCTGCATATGTATATCTGTTGGTGTAGACAAGAATTGACTCAAAGTATTCACTGCATAAGTGATATCAGGTCGTGTGATAGTAAGATAAAGAAGACGACCAATCAATTCCCTATAAGCAGTAGCATTCTCTAGTAGAGTCCATGTATCCTTACTCAACTTCAAACTAGGGTCCATTGGTACAGAGGAGGGTTGAGAAGCTAACATACCTGTGTCAGCAAGTATGTCCAGGGTATAATTTCTCTGACAAAGAGAGATTCCTGTTGCATTTCTAGCAATCTCCACTCCTAAAAAGAACTTTGGAGTGCCCATATCTTTTATTTTAAATGCTTGATGTAGAGTTCTCTTCAATGATTCTAACTCTATATCACAGTTGGAAGCAATTAATATATCATTCACATATACTAATAAGACAATAAAAGAAGAACCTAATTGCTTCACAAACAAAGTATTGTCAGCAGGAGACTGTGTGAAGCCAGCTTTAAGAACTATCCTTGAAAAACACTGATACCACTGCCTTGATACTTGTTTTAACCCATATAAGGACTTGTGAAGTCTGCAAACTGGATTGGGTGGTAAAAGAGCATTGTTGGCATGTGTATATCCTGGGAGACTCATAAAGATTGCTTCATCCAATTCTCCATACAAAAAGGCTGTAGTGACATCCATCTGTGTCAATTTCCAATTAAAAGCAGATGCTAAACTCAAAAATAGCTTCACACTAGCTAACTTTGCTACTGGAGAAAAAGTATCAATGTAGTCAATACCCTCCTGCTGTGTGTATCCCTTAGCAACTAACCTTGCTTTATACCTTTTAATGGAACCATCTGGATTGTATTTGATGGTATAAACCCATTTACATCCAATCACATTTTTACCTGTTGGCCAAGACTCTGCTCCATGTCTTGTTTTGCTCAATAGAAGAAATTTCCACATACATAGCTTGATTCCATAAAGGATTTGTCATGGTTTGCTTAAAATTTTTAGGTTCTGATTTAATTGAACAAGAAAGAACAAAGGACTGATATGATGGTTTAAGGTTAGCATAGGTGAGGATAGCAGAAAGAGGATATAAAATAGGAGAAAGATTAAAATTTGGATTAGAAATTTCTGTAAGGTTACATTGATAGTCATTAAGATAACCTGGAGTTTTAGTATGACATTTTGGCCTTGCATTGTTGAGTGAAACGTCTACTGTATCAGTAGAAACAATCTCTGTTGTTACAAGTGTGACACTAGAGAGTGGTACAGGAGGAATGATGTCTTGATGTGAATTATGCTCAGTATTCAAATCATGTGCAGGAATAGGTAATGCATGTGATGATGGTGATGCATAATTCCAAGAATCAAAAATTAATGGTGTGGATACAGGTAAAATTGATTTACAGAAAAAATCTTCAGGGTTAGAAATATCCACAATATTCTTAAATGAAAAAATGTTTTCATGAAAAACTATATTCCTGTAAATAGAAACTACATTTGTATCTAGATTAAGAACTTTATAGCCCTTATAACCAGGTGGATAGCCTAAGAAGACATATGGTAAAGCTTTTGGTGAAAACTTGTTTCTATCCTTAGGCAAAGTAGAAACATAGTACAGACATCCAAATTTTTTTAAAAAATCATATTTTGGTTTCTTTTTGAATAAAATCTCATATAGAGACAGATTATTTAATAGAAAAGAAGGTGTTTTGTTTATGAGAAAAATAGCAGTTTGGATACAATCACTCTAATACACCAATGGTACTTTTGATTGAAAAAAAAAAGATCTAGCAACATTTAGTATGTGTTGATGCTTTCTCTCCACAACAGAATTCTGTTGTGGTGTATAAGCACATGAAAAATGGTGAATGATGCCATATTTTTGAATCAAGTCACTAAAAGCTAGTTCAGGTGCATTATCACTCCGGATCACTTTAATGACACATTGAAATTGAGTTTCAACATATTTAATGAAAGAAGGAAAGACAATTGTAACATCACTTTTATTTCTGAGCATGTAAATCCAAGTAGTTCTAGTACAATCATCAACAATACTAAGAAAGTATTTATATCCTTCTATGGATTCTATAGAGAAAGGTCCTCATATATCTAAGTGAATTAGATCAAATGGTGATTGAGACAGATTATTATTTGAAACAAAAGGTAATCTTTTTTGCTTAGCTAATGGACAAACTTCACAATGAGAATGAGAAATATCCTTAGGAATACCAGGAATATGTTGTAACTTGGCAGAGGATGGATGCCCTAGGCGTTGATGCCAGAGATCACCATTCACTGTCAAGGATCCACAAAGACCGATAGAGGATGAGATAACATTATTCTCCAAGATATAGAGATTGTGTATGAGTGTGCCTCTACCAATCGTCAAGTCCTGAGTATGGTCCTGAATATAGCATGAATCAACATAGAAATGAGCTGAGCAATTATCAATTTTTAGTAAAGAACTAACACTCATCAAACTGAATTTGAAAGTATTAATGTATAAGACATCATGCAAAACAAGATTCTCAAAAATATGCATTGTGTATGTGTATGTAATAGGTTCTCTAGTGCCATTTGGAAGAGAGACTGTGTCTCCTGAGACAGAAAAAAATTCACTAAACAATGCCAAGTCAGAACACACATGACCAGTAGCTCCACTGTCAACTATCCAAGCATCATTAAGTAAGATATAATATAAAGTGGATAAGCATTGGTGTTGGAATGTGTATACTTGGTTATTAAAACGAAGGCTAGAAGAAGGAAAATCAATTGAATCATTACCAGATGTTGATATAGCAGCCATGACACCCTTTTCTGTGATGGAACCAGATGGGAAAGGAGTAGACTGCTCTTGAACTCGGACTTGAGATTTGAGTTGATGAATTAAAGACTGAATCTGATCTTGACTAAAAGAACTAAGATCAAGATTAATATTGCTAGTTTCAGTGACAGTATTTGCCATTGCAGTCTTTGAATTCTGTGATTGTTGAAACTGTGACTGCTGAAGAAAAGAAGGTCTTGATCCTGATCCTGACTGATACTAACCATGAGCAGAGTTAAACTTTTGTGCCATCTTGTGCCCTGGAGGATAACCATGGAGCTTATAACACTTCTGAATAGTATGACCAGTACGACCACAATGTGTACACACAGGTTTCTGTTGAGGCTTGAAGTTATTATATACCACTGCATATGTTGTGTTCTCTGTTGACCCATTATATGAACCATTATCTATCACTTCTTGTGAATTGTTATAGTATCCAGATGTAGCACTTGGTCCGGAGGTTTGAAACACAACATTTTCTAACTTGGCAGATGGCCTAATCAACATTTTCTAACTTTGAACACATCCTCAATAGTAGGAATAGGCTTCAACATCAAGATATGGCGTCGTGTAGGTTCATATATATCATTTAACCCAATCAGAAACTTTGTAACTCTACTCCTTTGCTGTAACCTTTCCCATATACTAGCAGCATTACACTCACACTTCCCACAAGTATACTGAGGCATATCAACATAGTTTTTATATTCTTCCCAAAGAGTCATTAATTATGTGTAATAGGTACTAACATCCATAGATCCCTGTTGGATTGAACTCAATCTCTGCTCAATCTAATAAACTCTAGGAGCATCATCTTGCTTAAATCTAGACATAAGATTTTTCCATATAGCTTCAGCAGTAGACATGAACAAAAGACTCTGACATATCTTCTTTGACACAGAATTCATTAACCAGGTAGCAACCATATCATTACACCTAGACCAATATCCAGCATCACGATGATCATTAGGAGGTTTAGGAATAGTACCGTCTATGAAACCAAGCTTGTTCCTCACATTGAGTGTCATTCTTACGGATCTACGCCATGAATGAAAATCGAAACCTGAAGTAAGATGATCAGAAACAAAAACTAAACCTGCGTGATTTGTACCGTGCAAGAAGTACGGATTCTCGTATTGATTCGTGGATTGTTGATTACAAACAAATCCAGTAGGTGCTGATGTTGCTGTTGTTTGTTGATTTTGCTGATTCGCTTTCATTGGCGAGCAAGAATCAGAGATTTAAGAAAGATATTGCGCCGAAATTGAAAGATGAACGCAATCTTAAGGCCAAGAATTAGAACAAAATCGGAAGTAACAAGACTAAAGAAACAAAAGAAAACAGTTCAACGAGCTCTAGAATCAATTGAGCAATGAAATTGAGCATCAATCTACGGATTGAAGCACTCATTGAAGCTCAAATCAAAGATAACAATGGCGGAAAAATATTGCTATGATATCATATCAAGAATGAGAAATATTAAACTTTGTTATCTTTAGTTTAATTAAGAAAAAGTGTTTGTACAAGAGTATATATATATGAGTATTTACTCTTAACTAACTATTCTAACTAACTAAACTAATAACTAATTCTATACGTATTATATACAAGTATACGAATCTATACAAAGTATGTAAATGCAAAATACAAAGACTAATAAAGAAGACTATACTCTAATAAAGGTATTGATAGAGACGAAGAGACAAGTCAAAGAGAGTAATGACATTATATATTAACTGTAACAATATACATAAGGCATCCATATAAATCATTATATGGATGTAAACAAGTGATGAAAAGTGTTTCTAATAACTTGCTTACCAGGTTGTAATGAGAGACCAGGTGTGGTTAGCTTCGAGAGATTCAATTTTCTTACTAATAGCAAGTTGCCAGTAACAAATAGGTTCGCTATATATTGGCAGTAATAGTTGCCAGGAGCGGTCGAGACTCGATGTCCAGGTGAGAAAATTTGATCTGAGACAAATAATCATTTTTAATATTATACATGCTACGGCTTGAATATAACGGTCCTAAACATAATCAAACATTCAATCATGCATATATCGTCCATTTGTTATGATTCTTACTCGCTTGAGGACAGTTTTGCAATTGAGGAATCCAATATCTTTGCCTGTAATGGGTGCAACCTATCTTCTTTCAACATTCATTTTCATTTTTCTATAAAATAATATAATTGATATATTCTTTCAATAAAGTTCTAATGATAATGTTATAGTACTATTGTTATTCTTCGATAAGGTTCATGACCAGCTACTCTGTGTTCACACTTCACATTATTATTTTGTCTCTTTCATGCCAACACTTTTAATCAGAATGAGCTATCTTTCTTTTCCTGTATTCACGAAGCTTTGACCTATGATTAAAATAGAGTTTATCAATAATAAATTTATATTGTATCGAAGAACAAATTGTGGAATTAACTAATTTTCGAAAGAATTTTTCTGCATATTATTGTTTCGTGCAATAATTTACAATTTTTATTTACATCAGCAACTAAAGTTCGATGCTCATAACAAAAAGAAACAAAAAAAAATACAAGAAAAACAAAAAAAATTCTGAGATCCAAAAACTAGACTCCTCTTCTCATTTCAACAGCCCATAAAATTCTGGGATACTCTACAAATCGAAGGTTGAAAATGACGAAATTCCATAATGACCTAAATCGAATATGACGTCTTCTTAAGGTCTTTTGGTCCATAATTTTAATGCTGATTTATTTATATGGCTAACAACAAATCTTCATTATTTTTTAAACCAAAAATATTTGGATTCCATAATCTCATAAAATTTGGAGATCAGATCAGATCAGGTTAACTTTAGTTTCTTTTACGTCGCCTTTATTTAACAGTATTTACCAATGAAAAATACTCTACATTCAAAACTATTACACAAATATTAAATACCTATACTGTTGTTAGAGAATTCTTTAACCCAAAAAAAAAAAATACTACAAAAAGTATACATGTAAATTTAGACGTTAAAAAAAGAGAGTACAAATGCAAATATTCGTTCATGCATGCATAACATAAGTCAATAATTATGAACAATACAATTATTAGTGTGACAATGCTAAACTTACTAATTAAATATTAGCATCACATGAACTATTTTGGGAATTGTTTGGCTGCAACAAAGAGACTGTGACATGAGAACACTCAATCTTAGCCGTACGATGTGCCGTCCACCAAAATCCGATTATAAACCTAAGCATCGCCTTAACAAACACTTTAAAATTGATATTTCCCAACGAAGCTTGAGCCGTCAAATCCTCATTTACATTTAACCATATGAAATCGTCTCTCGTTTCATGCAATTAATACTAATGCATATTAATTTAAGGAAAAAAAAATATTTGTTGGAGGCTGTTTTATGAAAAATAATCTCGAATTTAATGATCATCAAGATGAGGGAACCAGACTAATTGAAGAAGAGAAATACATAAATATGGAAGTTACAAATTTACCTTGTAGGGAACAAATAACTGTCTTTTGTTTTGATACAACAAATCAATTATTAGGAACAGAACCTCCAGCTTCCGACCTAACAATCCTAATCTGGCCTCATCCCTCTTTCAAATGTGGTTTGCTACGGCAAGCTAAGATAACCATCTAGTTTATGTATGAAACCTAGACACTCTTCGAAGAAGCTGAAACATCATCTCATCAAACTAAACAGGAGAATTGGTTTGTACGAAAAAACTGCTCACTTCCATCTCATATTTGAGCTTTGGGCTTTCCGTCCTTTACCTTATCTTGAATTGAGCGTGAAAAATGGGTTCCAAAATATGTGTTGTAATTGGGCTTAAATTAAAAACAAAATGGGCCATAGACACCCTTGTAATTGTGTTCTTATGCAATTTAAAGAAAAACGAATTATAAAAAAAAAAACAAATGAAAAATGAAAAATTTGGAGCCCACAATCTCTTAAAATATGAAGATCAGATCAGGTTAAATTAGTTGTATAAATTAACAGTATCTACTATCTATCTACCAATGAAAAATACTCTACATCCAAACTATTATTCAAATATTATAAATTTCAGGGTGTACATATTTTTTTTAATACCTAGTGTTGTTAGAGAATTCTTTGATCCAAAAAAAAAAAAGTATAAATGTGTGTTTAGACGTTAAAAACAAGTATAAATGTAAATATTCGTTCATGCATAACAATACATATATAGGTCGATAAATGCCAGCATCACATATCAGAGGATGAACAATACGATTATTAGTGAAAATGCAAACTTACTAATCAAATATCAGCATCACATGAACTATTTTGGGAATTGTGTGACTGCGACAAGAAGACCGTGACATGAGAACACTTAACCTTAGCCGTACGATGTGCTGTCTTCCATATCCCGACTTTAAACCTAACCCTCGCCTTAACAAACACTTCAAAATCGATCTTTCCCAACGAAGTTTGAGCCCTCAAATCCTTACCATTGGATTTGGAAACGACGACGTTTTGTGCAACCAACGTGTCATCAATCTGCTTAACGTTCATCCGCGGTTGGTGAAACGGCTCCATCGTGTCGAACGCAAGCGTCTGGTCCTTGAATTTAACGAATATCTCGACGGAACTGTAGTAAACCGAGATTCTGTGGTTAGGATTGTGCAATTGGATGGTGAATTTGAATGTAGCTGACATGTGATTGTCGTTGGTAAGGTTAAAGTTTTGAACCGAGGCGTTTTCAACAGTGTAACGAAGTTTCTTGGGTGTTACAATCCAGGTAATGAGAAAACCTACAGCTGCGATGAAGATTAGAGTTAATATGACGAGAAAAACGTAGCATACAAGGCTACGGCGGCGCAGTGGCTGCTGCGCTGGCGAAGTTTTCAACGGCATTGGTTCTAGCTTGGGCTTGTGGTCACACATTGGTTTATTTGTATGTTTGTATATATAGAGTAGATACTTGTGATGCAAGATACTTGGAAAGTGCCTTGGATTCTGATGTTCTTTGCTTCAGCTGTAGAGAGAGATGAGTTGTTTTTTTATTGTCGCTTCGGAACATTTTTTGTCCCATCTTCTTTGCTTTTAACAATTTTATGTTTTAAAGCTTTATTTAGCAATTGTAAGACAACACTCAAACTGGCAAGTGGGACATGTTATATTATATTTATAAAACTTACCAAAAAAAGAAGATAATTCGGAGAATAAAGTGTAAACCATATATGATGTTTATATAATTTAAATGAGATCTCTAAAGTAGTACGTTCCTAAGAATTTAGGTACTTTGATAAATTGTACATTCCATTCTAACAAAGAACTATACGACTTTGGTTGGTAAACCCTAAAATGCTTGTTTTTTTTTCCTTCTTATTTTTCGCTATTCTTGTTTTCGTGTAGAGTAAATCATCGGATATAAATTATAGTATCTTGACATTTCAGTGATTTTCTTTTGAAACTTGGATAGAACTAGATGAATACAAGCATATAAGTTCCGGTTTTACTTTTTTACTTTTTATTTTTATACGTTAATCAATAGATGTCATGGAAAAAAAATTTTATATATTTAATTTTTATATGTAAGTTAATATTGTTTTTTTTGTTTTTCGTATTGTTCATCTTTTTATCTCTTAGTATAACTTTATGGATTATTCATCAATAGATTTTTTGAATATATATAATCAGATATTCAAAACTGAGATCCAAAGTAATCTATCAGATTTGATACATCAAAGAATATAGCAGTATCTTTGAATATATTAAACCCAATTCACATTTAACCATATGAAATCGTTTCCGTTGCAGGCAATACTAATGCATATTACAAGAAAACAGTATTATTTGCTGATCAAGTCTATTTCATGAAAACATCTTGAATTTAATGATCTCCAGGATGAGAGAACCAGAATAATTGAAGAAGAGAAATACATGAATATGAAAAGTTAAAAATCGACATTATAGGAACAAATAAACTGTCATTGTTTTGATACAACAAGTCAATTATCTATCTTTGTTTGATACCACTTACGAACCACGGTCCTCTAATTTACTTTCTGCTCTCCTGCACAATGATTTTACATTTCGTTATTGTATTAAGAATGAAAGTAAAGGAAAACACAAACTCGTTCGGATGAATACTCATACTTACGTCTGGGCAAAATATCTGAAACCGAATAACCGAACCAAAAAAAAAAAACCGAACTGAATCCGAAACCGACAAAATATCCGAACTGTTCCTAAACTCCTATATCCGAAAAACCGAAACCGAACCAAAAACCGAATAGGTACCCGAAATACCAAAAATATAATTATATATCCAAAATATTAATTATATTTAGACTTGATATAACCCAGTCATCCCAAATTATAATTATAAACCTGAAAGTACAGTTATTTTATAACGAAATAACCAAATACTCAAAATAACCAATATATATGCATGTTCTTAGTTATATTTGTCAAAATTTAACCACATTTTGTTCAAATTTAACCATTTTTAGTTTTTTTATTTTGTGTTTCGGGTATTCGGAACCGAACCGGACCTGAACCGAAATTCTAAAATATCTGTATGGATCCTAAACCCCTATATCTGGAACCGAACAGGTCCTATCCAGAACCGAACCGAATATCTGAACAATTCGTGATTCTTTAGTTTACCCACAACAAGTGAGAACATGATGAAACAATCTTATAAAACATTCATTTGCTTTGCCATAGATCTTTTAGTGATGTAAAAATGGGCACTGTGCCCGCGGGTCTAAAAGCATATTTTTTTGGACCCGAATCCGTTTAAAAGATATAGGGCTGAGAAATTAGGTGCTCGGTCTAATTAAGGTGTAGGCCCAGTTAAGCTGTCTCAAGCCCAATATATATTTTCCAGATTATGACGTCCAAATCGCCGATTTCAAAGACCTCCCCGCGACTCATTTCCAAACCCATTTCCAAATTCCCAAATGTCTCACTGAGTCGACTCGGCTGCATCATATCCCAAGTGAGATCTTCGTCGTTTTGTATCCGTTTTTGTTCGTGATTTTAGTCTTTTGTTCCATAATTTAATCGCGAAAGATTGTATTCGGATTGATTGGTTGAAATCGTAATTAAATTTTTGGACTTTGGGTTCAGGAAACTCGATTTGCTCTTCATTTGATTCTGAGCATTGCAATTAAGTTAATTTGAATTCGAATTTGTTTGTTATCTTCGAATTTGTAATTGGTTTTATAGTTAAATTTGGATTATGGTTTCAGGAACTTGGATTTTGATTCTTTACTTGATTATTGACTTCTTGACGGAGCAATTTGAGTTCGAATTGATTTGTTATCGTAGGATTTAGGGTTTTTTCTGATTCTGGTAATGATTCTTGGAAATATCTATATTCTAGATTCATGTCTTAAATTTAGCAACTTAGACTAGTTGATCAGATTATCTTTAAATGGTTCTGGTAATGATGTTGAAAAGCTCGAGTCTCTTGTCTCCATGTAAATCGAGTATGAAGAGCTTGTACTTGTATCTTAGATGATTACAATGTCTAGTTTTACAGATTTTTTTGTTGAACTTTGCTCTTAGTTCTTGTTTTGTTGCCTATATGTTATAAGGTTTTGGTTTTTGAGTTTATTAATCAGTGTATATCTCTCTCTCTGTCTAAGATTGTTATGGTCTGAGACTGATTCCAATTTTGTTTTTGGTTTCTCTCCAGAATATCTTGGTTTGGGTTTCAAAGCCAAACAAGGTTACAATGGCGCCATCACGTAACATCATTGTAGCCACCGGCTTGGTTGTTTTCGCGTCTGCAGGCTTAGCGTTCCCCTTTTACATGGCGTAAGAACCTTGTTTTCTCTTACAACTGTTAAATCTCTTCTGATCTTGTGGTTTGACATTTGCTCTTTCCGTCCTCCTTGTAGATCGTCGAAAAACCCAGTGATCGATCCAACAAAACCGTTACCTCCTCAAGCAACTTTTAGAGGACCTTACATAAACACGGGTTCACGCGATGTAGGACCTGACCATCGAACTTACCCAAAGAAATGATGCAATCAACTCAAGACAACCGCTACACAAACTGAAAGCAAGAGTTTTCAATGTGAGACATTCATATATTTATTCCTAAACAACATCATTTTGGAATTTCTTAAGAAGTTTGTGGTTGAATCCATCTAAGTCGTTATGCTTCATGTAAACTATCAGAAGATCTTCTATAAACACCAGTCCAACCTAACCATTGAATGTAACTGAAGAAAAGGGGTATTGTACACAGCATGAGAACTTTGATTTGGTATATTGTCAAGAGTTTGATCACCAGTTCTGAGAAATGTAGATATCGAAAGCACAAAACTTGTTTCAAATTGGTGTTTAAAGCTTTCCAGATTTGAGTCAGCTTCAAAAGCAATAAACTCAAGTTACAACCTTTTTACTTTGTTTAATTGCAAAAAAAATCTTTTCACCAAGTTTTAGGTTTGGAATAACTTCTTAAAATAAGTGCTATCAAAGTTTTGAGATTAATGAACTAAGAACCAGGAAGTTTAAATCTGGCAATCTGCAACCTTTTGATTTTGTTTATGTGAAGTGTAGTTGCCCAGAGATTACCAAAAATTTCACCAAGTATCATTTTTGGAGCAGCTTTGAAATTTATGAACTAAGAATCATGAAGATTACGACTTCCAATTCAGGAATCTGATCTTTAGCTTCTAACTAGAAACAGCAGATTTGGAGAAATAAAAACGATATTGTCAAGAACAATGGAAAATAAAAAGGAATTCCATTAAACCGTGCCATAGTTAAAACCCTAAATCCCAAATTGCACAAAAGTACACCAAATGCATAAACCCTAATTCACATTCAGTAACTACTACTACTTCGCACCATTACAAAACCCATTCCAAATCTAAGAACTCGTAAACTTGGTCACCGCCTTGGTCCCTTCAGAAACAGCATGTTTCGCCAACTCTCCAGGCAAAACAAGTCTCACCGCCGTCTGAATCTCCCTAGAAGTAATCGTCGGCTTCTTGTTGTACCTCGCAAGCTTCGAAGACTCACCAGCAAGCTTCTCAAAGATATCATTAATGAAACTGTTCATGATCCCCATAGCTTTGCTTGAGATTCCAATATCTGGATGAACTTGTTTCAACACCTTAAAGATGTAGATCTTATACGTCTCCACGTTCTTCTTCGATCTCTTTTTTTTCTTGTCTCCGGCGACGGCTGGTTCTTTTGGGAGTTTCTTGCCGGCTTTTGGTTTCTTCTCTGCCGCCGCCGCGGTTTCGGTCGCCGGAGTTTTCTCCGCCGGTTTCTTCTCTGCTGGTTTCTTATCTGCCTTCGCCATTTTCAAATGTTAAAGCTTTTCTAGAAAGTGAGAATTTGCTGTTATGATTTTGGTTTGATTCTTCAATCTTTGAGTCTTGTTTATTTATATAGGAGAATAGGAAGAGATCTGATTAGTTGAGATAATGAAACGCGGATTGGTGACGTGGCGATAAGAGTGCTGTTAGATGTTGAGTTTTGATGAGTGGATGGTTCAGATCTATTTTTCATTTTAATGCGCGAGTGATTTTAAAAATGTTTTGTAAATATCGGAGTTTCGGAAAATTTCGGCTACGGTTTTTGTTATCGCCATAAGGTAACGAGAGGGAAAAAAGAAATTTGGCATGGATTGCTGACATGGCTACTTTTGATCCATCATTAATGTACGGCTACGATTACCGTCAATACATAACTGCTAACAATTTGTTATTTAACATTATGGAAATTAAAAACATGCTAAATATTTAATCGTTTTGTTATAGATGATAAATTTCTTCAAAAATTACCAACGTTTTAGTAATTTGATAGATACACACAATTTTTTGTGGAATTTGTATAAAAGACATAAATAAAACATTTAGCTGGGTTTAATACTCAAAGTCTTCATAAGATGTATTTGTGTTTTATACCATCAACTTACAATTTGTTGATATATTTGAAAACATCATTAATTCTATTAGCAAAAAAAAACTAAACAACGCTGCATTTGGACGTTTATTGTTTATTTACCTGTAATAAATGTTCAAATACTTAACGTCATTTAGGTTTTTTTTTAAACAGCGTTAACGACGTTTCTAATTCTGCTAGCATCTTCTAAATTGAGGATGTAAAATACATGCACAAACTGGACGAAATGATTTTTCATTTATAATTTATAGCTAAATATATAGTTTGTGAATTTGTTGAATTTATCTAAAAATTTGTTGTTCTTTTTTTTTCAACAGAATCATATTAATTAAAAAAAAGTTCTGAGATCAAACTAGAGGAACAGAATTTACATAACTTATCTCGGCAGAATTAATTCTAACACTTCGAACTAGATTATCTACTTTCGTATTTAAGAAACAAGAGATATAGGAAGGTTGACATTCTTTGTAGGTCTTCTAAGTAAAGTGAAAACGCTGGCCAATCATTCGGGGATGACACCATTTTCACTAACTCCGAACAATATGAGTAAAAACACATCGTCGTCTTCTGCTGCGCTATCATACACTGCATCGCCCATAGTAGTGCTTCAAATTCTGAATGAAGAGGGGTGAGGCTGCGCTGAATTGATCTCGCCTCCAAAAGTGTATCTTCTCATTTTTCTGATTGACTATACCAATCTAAACCTGTGAAATTATCAGATTTTTTCCATGAACCATCCACAAAACATTTATGACCAAAAGGATATGATATAGTTTCCTCAAATAGCCGACCACAATATTCTAAATTTGATTCTTCCTCTTGCGCTGACTCCCAAGAAGACGCCTCAACTTCTGCCAAATTCAAAACCTTCCTTGATCCGCAAATACCTTATCATTCCGAGTTTTCCAAATGTACCAAAGTAACCATGGATAATATTTATTTCGTATTATCTCTAGTTGTCGCGAGAAAATATAATCCATATTTTAAAATAATGATGTCATCGAAAAAATTCCAAGTAGTGAAGCTACATAAGACCCATACTTGTAACATGGGGACACTCGAATAATGCATGGTTTATAGTTTCCACCTCGTTACCACATCTCAAACAAGAACCATCGCATTGGATTCTATGTTGTTTTAGATTTGACATCACCGAAATACAACCGATATTATTTGTTCTTTAAACTTGAGGAGTTGGAGAACTGTTAAACATAAATCGTGATTCCACATATTTTTTTGATTAGTGAAAATCTATGCATTATATCCATCAGAAACAAAATCATTTGTAACGTTAACGTTAATGCACAAGTCACTATGGTACAACTCTGTGACACTAATTTAGAGAATATAGAGACTCGTGAAAAGAAAAAAAAGAAAAAAAAAAAAAGATAGAGAGAGTTGAATGCACAAGTCATTTCTTTGAGATACGTCGAATGTTCCTAATTTCCTATGATCTTACTTTAGGTGTGATTGTCGGCGGCTGGGACGACCCATGTGCCGGTACGTGGCCCAAGAACAAAGAAACGTGGCTTATAAGCTTGTCTTTCCTAGAAAATTTAGTCCCACAAGAGCAAACCCACTTTATATCCCCACAATGCTTCTCGTGTGTCCTAAGATCAGACAGAACCGAGAAATGCTTCACACTGCATCTCCTGCACATATACATTTTAGGACAATGACTCCTCTTGTAATGATTCTTGGCGCAAATCACAGATTTCAACGGCTGAAACTTCTCGTGCCTCTTGTTCCATCTACACCCTTGTTGAGGGCACGAGTAGTAATGTTTCTTTAACGAGTATTCTCCTTTCTTGTCTTGGCTCGTTGGGCTGATCAAGGCCTCGCGTGTCTTGTACTCATCCCCGTGCGCTCTCATGTGCATCCTTAGATTCGCGTCTCTCTTAAAACCTTTCCCACAAATCTGACAGTAATGTGTGTATTTCGCTAGTAGATCCGCTACATCTAGTTCCAATATCTCGTCGTTCCCGGGTCTTGGTTTAGAATGATGATGATCTTTTTTAGGGTTTAGGGTTTCGGTGCCGTACCAGTTAAGATTCTGGTCGGGAAACGAGATCTGCCCTCTTTCTTGGACACCAAAAAGGTTTGTCGACTCTTGCACTATATCATTACCCGGGTTGGTTTCTTGTCGGGAAAACTCCAAAACCATTGCATCTGCGGTTAGATTATTATCGATATCATTGTTGTTGTTAGATCCGATGTGGAGTTGTTGGCAAGTGAACAACATGGAAGAAGCTGCCGTGATAATCTCTTGAACCAAACTTCCGATGTTAGCAACGGCCAAAGACGTTGACCCTGAGGATTGGTTAATTTGATTAGTAGAGATCATGTAGAAGCTAACCAGAGATTGGATCTGTTGGACTTTGTCTTGTAAGGTAGAGAGACTGTATAGAAGAGAGAGTGAAACGTCGTCGTCTTCGAATGATTTCGTCCCAGCCGCCGTCCCGGGATTAACGTAGATTTGTTTTGAGGAAGTAGTGGTCGTCCCGGAGAAGCTAGACATTGATCCTTCACCTTTATCTGTAATATGCTCATCTTGATTCATCATATATGTATATGAAGAATCTAGCTTGAGTTTTGTTCTTAAATTTTCTTTTGATTTTTTGCTTCTTTATATTCTTTGTGGTATATTTGTTTCATATATATGCTAGACGGTGTAGACTCTAGATGAAGACACCCTACCCTCTACCGTATAAAATACTCGTGAGTTGTGACATACATTCACACAAAAAAAAAACACACACAAACAAATACGTGTCACATATAATAATATTTCTTCGCTTCATTTTATCAAACATCTTAAAATCGGGAAAAATTATACCAATTGGGTAAAAATTTGAAAATAAGCTATTGAACCTGACGATATATTGAACCTTGCACTTTATTAGCGATTTAAAAATCGAATAGACATTTTGATTGATGCAAACATTCATAATATTATAGACGGCCAAATCATATAATAATTCAGAAATTTAAGGGTTTTAGATATGGTTTACATGATATTATTTAGAAAGATGCTTAGATTGACGTCTAGGCGTTTTTATAGATCCCAATCTTTTAACTAATACCTTACTATATTTGAAATTGTGAGTTTTATGGACAATATGTAGGATGTAATATACAAATATACAATGCACAAAAATTATAGATAATGTATTTTTAGTTATCAACAATATGCAATATACGAATTTTGATGAACTGAGATGTTGGCAAGCGACAACACTAGAACAATTCATTAGACTACAAGTTTTTGTCGTCATGAATGATGTTTATTTTTCCTCACTAAATGCATATGTCTTATATATGAATTATTTACATTAGGTTGAAATTGGAATAATAGAAGTATGTGGTGTGATTAGGATAAGTCGGAAGTCAACTCGAGAGAGCAAAAAGGACCATCCCCAACTAAAACCTTCCCCGCATAACACCTTAACTAGACTTTGTCAGCTGTATCTTAAAATAAACGAAGAAGGTTAATCCCCAATGTAATTATATAATGATAAACCTAAGTCAAGTGTTAGTGTTTTTATTTAATGGCCTTTTCTTCATGTATTCTTTGGATATACATTCATATATATAACTGTCAAGCTCACATAATATCTTATGTCACGTTCCAATCCTTTTTTTTTGTTTATAAATGCGACTACATTCATTCCTCTTATCTGCTTACATGCACACATGTATACGCGTGCTTATATGATTGGATCTTACAGGGAGGGAGTGTTAATAATGTGGCCATTGGCATGAGTTGCAATATTGTAAAATAAGTTTTGCTTATGCATGCGTGTGTGTTCAATTTTTTATTTTTGAAAGAAGTTGTTTGTTTATGAAGTGATGGGTGATTAATGCTGTTTTCTTGGGTTAGATTTGGTGACCTACGAAACTGAATTAGTTATAATCAGAGTACTGTACAAGTATTTAAATCTCTCCATACGACTGGTTTAATTACATTCATATATAAATAGTATAAACAACTCTAATACACTTTCCTTAATCCATCTTAGACATGGTCTAGACCATGTTGCACTATTTTCGTGAAGAGAGATCAACCACTGGATTTTATCAAACTTCACATTAAAGACCATACAATTTTTCTCGAACCACATGACAATTAATATCGAAGTGTTTCAATCTCTCATGAAACAAGGAGTTTGAAAGTAATATAGCGATCAAACTATTATACAGGACTATAGTTATTTTTCAACATGTAACAAATAAAAGCAAGCCAAGAACAAAAAAGAACAAAAAAAATGTAGGAAACAAATAAAAGCAAAAATTGTGTTGGAAAAATGTAGGACAATTATTTCTGAAAGTCGTCGCCCAATCAAATCAACGGGACGAAAACAAGAAGCAGAGATGATTACTCGTCATGATCTAAAATCTAATCGTAGTCGCCGGAGAAAATAGCGCCGGTGAATGGTATCGCCGGAGGTTGGTTTGTAATTTTCGTTCTTAACCTTTGGGATTTGTTTGTTGTAGTTGGCTCAATTACCCGTAAATTAGCAGAATTAAGTTGTAACCTGTAAAAAAACTAATAGTAATCAGACAATTAAGACTTTTAATATATGTCGCCGGCGAAACCCGTTTCTTGTTGGCTACTTTTGCCCGTTCACGAATTTACTATTTTTAGGGTTTCAAAACCCAGATGATCACTTGTTCCTTCGATTCTGTTACCCAAACAGTAAAAACTCAATAAATTTATATAAAAACAAATCTTTGTAATCCATCTCCGATCACATTGCTCCTGCAATCTTTTCTTGTTCTCATTCATTGAGCATCAATGGAGGAGTTTGGAGATAATAAAATGCTTTACCTGAGAGACACATGGAGACAAGGAACCATGATCTGTGACGTCGTACCTCTCAACCCTAGCTCCAATGGTGTTTGGCCTGAACAAAAATTCTCAGATCCTAACATCAATGTTAGTTTCTGGTATTATACGTTTCCACACTTGCAAATGATATTTCTCATCATCTCTTTCCTCTGGCAATTCTTGCATTTCTTTCTCCGACGTCTCGGCATGATCCGTTTCACTTCTCATATGCTTGTAAGTATTCGAAAATATCGAAAACCATTTCCTTTTCTTATTATCTGGATTTGAAATTTGAGGTTTGTGTTATCTTGTAGACTGGTGTTCTCTTAAGCAAATCTTTCCTAAAGGAGAATTCAGTGGCGAGACGATTCTTTTCTACAGAGGATTACAAAGAGATTGTGTTTAGTCTTACTGCTGCTTGTTCTTACATGATGTTTTGGTTCTTGATGGGAGTTAAAATGGACATGAGCTTGATCCGAACCACGGGGAGAAAAGCTATCACCATTGGGATCTCGTCCGTTTTACTTTCAACGTTGGTTTGTTCCGTTATCTTTTTCGGAAACCTGAGGGACGTAGGAAGGAAAAACTCAGACCATACTCTCAATTCATTGGAGTATGTTGTGATTTACTCAATCCAATGCCTTTCTTCTTTCCCGGTTGTTGGAAACCTACTTTTTGAGCTCAAGCTACAGAACTCAGAGCTCGGTCGTCTAGCGATATCTTCTGCTGTGATCAGTGATTTCAGTACCTCGGTTCTCGCTTCCACTCTCATCTTCATGAAGGAGCTCAAGGACGAGCAAACACGGCTCGGGAGTGTGTTTATAGGAGATGTTATTTTGGGGGGTCGTCCTTTGAAGCGAGCAGGGATAGTGGTTCTCTTTGTTTGTGTTGCAATCTATGTTTTCAGACCGTTGATGTTCTACATTGTTAAACAAACGCCTTCTGGTCGTCCCGTGAAGCCAATATACTTAACTACAATCATTGTTATGGTCTCTGGTTCAGCGATTCTTGCGAATTGGTGCAAGCAATCTATTTTCATGGGACCTTTCATCTTAGGTCTTGCTGTTCCTCATGGCCCTCCTTTAGGTTCTGCAATCATTCAAAAGTTTCAGTCGGCTATATTTGGCACTTTTCTTCCATTTTTCGTTGCTTCTTCTTCCACGGAGATCGATATCTCGGCTTTATTTTATTGGAAAGACCTCAATGGTATTATACTCATCATGATAACATCTTTCGTCGTCAAATTCATCTTGACTACTGTTCCTGCTTTGTTCTACCGTATGCCAATGGAAGATTGCTTCGCTTTATCTCTTATCATGTCTTTTAAAGGTATCTTCGAGCTCGGTGCTTACGCCTTAGCCTTCCAAAGAGGGGTATGTACAAACACATATGCCTCCATAATCATTATATTTCGATATAAAACTATATCTCATGTCTATGCTTTGAACATTGCAGTCTGTTCGTCCCGAGACCTTCACTGTCGCGTGTCTTTACATAATGTTGAACTCCTCAATCATACCTCCGATCTTACGGTACTTATACGATCCTTCGAGGATGTACGCAGGGTACGACAAGCGGAATATGCAGCACCTGAAGCCAAACTCTGAGCTAAGGATTTTGTCTTGCATCTACAGAACCGATGATATACGTCCAATGATCAATCTTTTTGAAGCTACTTGCCCGTCCCGGGAATCTCCTGTAGCAGCCTACGTCCTCCACTTGTTGGAGCTCGTGGGACAAGCCAATCCGATCTTCATTTCCCACAAATTGCAAACTCGCAGAACAGAGGATACGTCTTATTCAAACAATGTACTTGTCTCCTTTGAAAAATTCCGCAAAGATTTCTACGGATCGGTCTCTGTAAGCACTTACACGGCTTTATCTATGCCCGATACGATGCACGGAGACATATGTATGCTTGCTCTCAACAACACTACTTCTCTCATACTTCTTCCTTTTCACCAGACTTGGTCCGCTGACGGATCCGCTATCATCTCAAACAGTAACATGATCATGAACCTTAATAAGAGCGTTCTTGACGTGGCACCGTGTTCTGTCGGAATCTTTGTTTACCGAAGCAGCTGCGGGCGAAGAACCATTAATGACACTGTTTCAAACTTATCATCTTACAATGTATGTATGATCTTCGTAGGCGGTAAAGACGATAGAGAAGCAGTGACACTGGCAACACGAATGGCCCGTGATCCCAAAATCAATGTAACCGTTGTCCGAATGATCACTAGCGATGAGAACGCACGAGAAAAATCGGAATGGGATAAAATGCTTGACGATGAACTGTTTAGAGACATGAAGAGCAACACATTAGTAGACATTTTCTACTCGGAGGAAGCGATTGAAGACGCGTCTGAGACATCTGGTTTGCTGAAATCGATGGCAAACGATTTCGATATGTTCATAGTGGGAAGAGGGAAAGGAAGGAAGAGTGTGTTCACAGATGGGCTTGAGGAATGGAGTGAGTTTCAGGAGCTTGGTGTTATTGGAGATCTATTGACTTCACATGATATTAATTGCCAAGCTTCTGTTTTGGTTATACAACAACAACAGCTTATGATTTAGGTTCATAAGTAATGGTACCATTATTTTCATTATAGTCTTAGAAATTTATTTGTAAGAAGAATTAACATTCTTTTGTAAATTTTACTTAGCCCATTCAAATTTAACTTTTTGGAAAACCCACTTAGTTCCGGTTTACCATTCAATACAAGGGCGATAATTTTTTCTATAACCGGATAAATTTTTGGCCGAAACCATATTTATCTTTTTTTTTTTTTTTTGGTATGAGACCATATTTCTCTTAAGACTTGTAGAAAATATAATTTTGTTTACCACGTATAATATTTAACATAAAACAACAAAGAAGAGATGAACTTTCAAATTAAAAAGAATAGAGAAAGTTGTAAAGATCAAATATATTCATGTTGATAAAATCATTTATATTTTTCATATTTTTTTCTTAACTTCCAAAATATTAGGTTGCTATAGTTAGAAATTTCATGTTGAACAATATACAAAATCGAATTAAATAAAATATAAGACATTTGATTTTTTTTCAGTTAGTTTCACCAAAACCTTAGTTGTAGTTGAGCTCGGGTGAAAAATGAAGATATCTTACGTTGAATGGTTATAGAAATAAAGTAATAAACTGTGCACATTATTTGTATTATTTCATTAAAGCTCAGGTGAAATTTTGTAATTTTGATGTTAGCAGTAGCCTACTGCCAGTAGGTGTTCGCGTCAACAAAGCGTCAGAATATATATACGAGCGGATAGAGTATTTGGTAAATAATTCTCTGCAAACACAATCTAGATAGATAACTAGGTCAAGCGGTATGAAATGGACTTTTTGCATACTATTAAAATTGAATTTAAAGAACCCTGAATTTACGTCCGGGCATATCGATGTAAGCCAATTGCTCCAACTCATCTTTGTATACTATGATAGAGCGGAACACCTCATCTCTCAATAGTACCGGACTCCTGATACTATTTTAGGAATCATGCATGAGTTTCTAACTCAATTTCTTCATTGTAATGAATGGATTAACCAAAGTCTTTTATATATCTATGTCCACGTCCAATGTAAGAAATCTAACATTGATCCATGAATGTGAATATAATGTATAACTTTTGTTGAGATCATTTAAATATGTTACACTCATTCATATTGTTGCTGTTGTTGTACTACTAAAACAGAAACCCTAGTTCTTAAATCTTTGGATGCAAGCAAATCTCCTATGACTCCTAACTCCGGAAGCTCCGTCCACTCCGCCAATCCCGTGAAATCCAGTGAATCATCGTCGTGATCTCTCCCTACAATCATCAAATCATTGTCTTCCGCCACCAATCTAACGGTGGTGGCCACCGCGGGCCCACCGTTGACTATCTTCTCTATATAGGAAAAATTTTCGACGGTGGAATATGCTGCTTTCAAATCATTCAAGACCTCGTCATCAACAAGGTAATCCCAATTCTTGGACTTATCTGGTTCTTGACCAGACAAAAATCGGGTCACAGTGAGACACACTCTCGGATTCTGTCTCATCCATTTCGCAAGCGAGAGCGCCTCACGATCATCTTTACCGCCAATGAAGATTACACCGACGTTAATGGTACTATTAGTCCTTTTCTTACCTTTATGATATCCTCGGTAATTGAGTACCCCGATAGAACAGGGAGCTCGGTCGAGAAGAGAAGCGTTCACACGTCTGATCACAATATCGTCCGATTCATATAATCCATCGGGTGACCATCTTCGTCCAGAAGGGACGATGATCATTGATGTGAGGTGGTCTAAAGCGAGATTGCAAATGTCTTGATCCATTAGATTCTCATGAGAATAAGCTGTGAAGGAACTAACAGTCATAGATTCCCAATTTTCTTGTTGAAACTCGGTGAACGCGAGCATCATTGTTTGGATGTAAGAGTTTTGAAGCCACCGTGCTTTAGACCGCTTGTCGTGCGGTACCAAGACGGGAAACGTGCGTCCGGCGAGTTTCACTAGGTGTAACGCCGTTACAACAATGACTCCTCTGTCTTTGTTCTCGTTGTTTAGCGGCGAAGAAAGCAATTGAAGCAGCGAGATCGCGCCTGAGATGTTGTCCGGTTTGTGCAAACAAGTTAGAATCTTGAGATCTGAGTTTGATTTCATATTCATAATGTCTCTCTTGACGTATCCAATATACTTCCTCTTTGGATCATATAGTGCCTTCACAATCGTAGGCAAAATCCCCGCATTCAATATCACGTAAATAATCAAGAACGTGTACGTTGCTTGCGACAAATTCTGTGTAAAAAACATTCACCCATTAGTTTGAAACCATGATGCAATATATACATGTAGATATGTAGAGTGGGTTAGGTTTTTAATAAATATTATTTACCCTTTTCTTCACGGCGGAATCGAAGAAGCATAAATCGACAAAACCCTTATAGTTCATGATAGTGGCGAGGATAACAGATTCTCTGATAGGTAACTTGCAGATCATGCAAGGTACAAAAGAGGCAGTCCATTTCACGACCAATGTAAGACTCACCAGAAATATGTTAAAGGAAATGTCATCGAACGCATACAATGCCCTTAAAACGTCAGCTTTCATCGTCATGACTGCGATTGAAATAGGAAAAAATATATTTGTAACCAAGCTCTCGAACTTGGCCTCTAACGCAGATCCCAGAGGCGGACCGTCTGGGATCGCCATCCCCACCAATAAAGCTCCTAGGACGTGGATTTGGTTGAAAAGAGCTGTGTAAATACTCGCGGCGATTGCGGTCATGATTGTTCCGTATAAGTACATTCTCGGTACGGGCTTGCCTTCTGGAGTAATATCAACTATTCGTTGTGCCGTAGGCTTGACAATGAATAGGATCACAAGGACTAAGATGATCATTGCCACTATGTCGCGGTTGGCTATGCTGGGCGATACGTACCTGCAGACCGTTTCAAACTATTATAACAAATGTTCAAAAGATCGTTAGATTCTAAATTACTAATCGGGCACTCGAGTGCCGTCTGTCGTCTAGATAACGATTTGTTTTTTTTTTGTATCTTCTTATATATTTTTTTTTTGTAAAAATGTTATTTCTAATATATCATGAGATCGTCTAGACAGATTAATCTGTCATGTAGACGTAGACAATAAAACGGTGAATTTTGTTGATCAATTTTTTAACAAGGTTTAGAGCATTCATATATATTGCTTTGGCCGCCTAAGTCTCCCGGTTTTTTTTTTGATAATATGTAAATATTATTAAGAATAATAGAAAGGATGGGTTTGTAAACTTTGATTACAACAAAAGTATATTTACTGAGGTAAGTAAGTAGTTTTTATAGAATTTTTTGAATTGCTATTTATATACACATATAAGTTATTTTTTGAAGAATAATCTTGATATCAATTTTTTTTAATGCGAATGCACCAATTAAATTCCTAAATCGACGTCTTGCATACCTGTATGTTCCTACGTAGGAGACGCACATCAGATTGATAAATCCAAGGAGATCGTTGATGGCGGCGGTAGATATGGCGATGCGGCCCAGCTCCGAGTTTGGAATCTTGAGCTCATATACGAGATGGGTTACGACCGGTAACAGCGTTAATGCTTGAACCGCTGCAATCACGGTACGTTCTGTTGGGGCCAGCCTCAGAGGCATATAAAGAGGGTCGACCTTGTCGAGACGGAAGTTTCTGAAGGCTAATCCGCTGATCATAGTCACGAGAAAGGACGAAACCGCGATCACTGTAGTCCGTCTATCGATTTTAAACGCGGCTCTCTTGTTGGTCTTCACGCCCATCAAGAACGTGAACATTACCAACCCAAGCCTGGCCACACCTTCCAACGCTACGTTTCCGGGGATGTCTAACGATAACCTATCTGATGAATACCCCATCAGATCAATTAGCTGAGGTCCCAAAATCAAACCGGCCTAGTTTAAAAACCAAAAGACTTGTTACTTGCGATATAAGAAAACCATGAGCTTGTACTTGCGATACAAGATATTGACATTTGTGCATGTTTTCCTTAACTTACAAGCATGTGCGAGACGAACTGTGGTATGCCAATATGTCTGAGGAACATATGACATAAGACGATGAAAACGAAGATGAGAATGATTTGTATCTCAAGGAGAGGCAATGCATATCCGAAGATGACAGTAGGAGTTTCATATTTTTCGAAGATTCCGTAAGAAGAGATGTTGAAAAAAGTGGCTCCGTAACAAACTTCAGCGTTGCTAAGAGGCGGCCAAGGCGCAGGAGCTAGTGCTTGAGAATCGGTCATGATGATGACAGCAGAGATATGTTTCTGTCAAATTTGTTCAAGATCGATTTTGTTTTTTTCTTGGCTGAATATTTCTACTTAACAAAAAAAATTCAAAAACGTAACTGTTTTTTTTGAAAGAAAAAAAAAAAGTTGTTGTTTCTCAATAGTTATCGCCCCCCTTTGACCAGTTTTTGTTTTTGAAATAGTTTTGTTATGTTTGACTGTTTGAGCTGTACATATACTTATCTACAAATACACATACGTATATATATATTACAGAATACACAATGCAAACCGAGCATACCAGATGTACGTGAAAAATATTAAACCAAAAAACCCATATGTAAAATTGATATCGACCAAGATATTGTTACTCAATAAATTCGCATGCAGGGAGATGCGATTTGAGAGATCTTATGGTCCTATAGATGAATATGCGGTTAACCACACATACATCGGAATTGTGGTTCTTTAACAAAAAAATATCGGAATTGTGTCATAGAGTTGACCGATCCGGTTTTATCATAGTTGGTTCTGTACGGACCTGATCGTTATAACTTTTAAGGGTCTAAAGAAATTAGGCTCGACGAGACGTTTTGACCGACCACAACGTAACATATGCAGATGCAGTAACTATGGTGGGATTTATACATTGAATTGTAAAATTTAAAATATTTATATGAATTTTAGCAGTTTAAACGATGCATGTAAATTTATACATTTGACACTTTTTACATATGTTAGAAAAACATATTAAAAATTGTATTATATTTCTAAAAACAAATATTGGTGTTTGGTATTATGATCTATTGTTAGTTTGAACTCGAAGTCAAATTAAGTATTACTATGTTAAAATTTCTATTAAAAATTAAAAAAGACATATTTTAAAACAAAAACAATCCTAAAACGATATTTAAATTGCAACAATAAGAGCAGTACCCTTATTTGTTTGACTTTGACATGAGACAACCAAAAGCTACTTGGGCACACCAGACTTACCTTCCCTTTTATGCAATGCTTATCTTTTGTAACAAACCCAAAAGATAATCCCAATCTAAGCCCCTTGAAGATCCATTAAAGAGTAGACACTTAGCTACTAATTGTATAACCCAAGAACAAGCCCACAACTCTTAACACTACTAATATCAAACTTTTAAAATAAACCAAAAAGTTTCCACAACTTCTGAAGTCTATGTGCTAATTAAAAAACCCATAGTTTTTCAGTAGTGAGAATGTAAAAAAATGGACCCATAACGAGTCACCAAGTGGAAGAGGATCCAATCCTATCATGTTCTGCTTTCTAAAAGACAGGACATGACATGACATTGAGACCCACACCACAAACTATTACATATCATAGGTAATAGTTTTAAACCGAGTGTTACCTATGATATTAACTTATAACTATTACATAAATTTTTTCATTCATATTATAACTTCTAATTATTCTCTTCCCAAATATCTGAATATGATGGTTTTAGTGCATAATAGAAAAAAGAAGATATTTTAACAAAAGTCCAACCAAAAATCTCTGATACTTCAATCCATCGTAAGGCCATAAACACTATTCCAATTTTTTTTCATTTTCAACTTTTCTCTAATTTTCTCATTTCTTTACTAGATTACAGAAAAATCGGAAAATATTTACATAAACTAGTGGAATACTATTTTGCAGCTATTTTTTAAGAAGGAAATTTTATATATTATTTTCCTTTTATTATATTTACCAAAAAAAAAAGAGAGTCAAATTTTCATAATCTATATATGGATTAGGCAAAGTTAAAATCTGGCGTGTTGCCGAGTCATCTAACTCATCTCATATATAAATAAAATATCCCACCTGATTGCTTTTCGTCTCTGCAACTCAACTTGATTCTGATTAACAAACGTCAAACACATTTTTTTCAAAATTATGTTTCTTTATAATCTTTCGTTACCCTCGACGAAATTTTCAATTCTGGTTCTATCTCGAATTGGGTTTGATTTGTAAGTAGGAAAGTCAAAACTTTTGAAGTATATATGGAGATGGGTTTCCAGGAAAATGAACAAAATCAAGAATTTGGTGCTCAGGTTGCGAATCTAATGGAGATTGGATCTGGGCATTACGGGTAAAGCACAACCATTGATTTTAATTTCAATTTTTCTTTGGGGTAACGAAGCTAAATTTTCATTCTTTAGTTGAATTTGAATTTGATTATGCATGTGTTTGTGTGTGTTTAGGTGCTCACATTATAGAAGACGATGTAAGATTAGAGCACCATGTTGTGATGAGATTTTTGATTGTAGACATTGCCACAACGAAGTTAAGGTATAAACTTATATTAAAGGAATAGTCTTTTATGAGTTTTATCATTTTTCACTTCTATTTGATTAAAAAAAATGGTACCTTTACTTTATTTCCAACCATATTCTACCTAATTTCAAATTATGTGTGTGTGTTTTGTGAAGAACAAGTTTGGGTTATAGATGTGAAGATTATACAGAATTAATGTGTGTTTGTTTGTTTCAACAGGATTCTCTTCAAATTGAACAGCTTCATAGACATGAACTTCCTCGACATGAAGTTTCAAAGGTTTTGAAACATCCTGAACATTTTGATTATGTTTGTTCATTGTAATAACATTATTGATCTTGATTTGGTTTTTCAGGTGGTATGCTCACTTTGTGAGACAGAACAAGACGTGAGTATCGACATTTTTGATATATGGATTTTATTCCTGTAGTTTCTTTATGCTGAACTCTGATTGTTTTCTTCAGGTCCAGCAAAATTGCTCCAATTGTGGTGTATGTATGGGAAAGTACTTCTGCTCAAAATGCAATTTCTTCGACGATGATGTAAGTTTTGTAATCGAGTTATCGCCCTTTTTTAGCTGGAATTTGTAGTAATGAGACTCAAATTGTTTTTTTCAGCTTTCCAAGAAGCAATATCATTGCGATGAGTGTGGGATTTGCCGGTATATATTCGCTTTTGAACTGGCATTGTAATTTGTGCTTACCAATTCAAAATTGCAAAGTTGATATGTAATCTCATGATGTTGGTGCAATAGGACCGGAGGAGAAGAAAGCTTCTTCCATTGCAAAAGATGTCGTAAGAGACAGAACCTCACCTCACGTGCTTGTTTCCACAAATTATTGCGTCTATCTTTGTTTGGAGATCTTATTTTGTTTTCTTGGAACAGGATGTTGCTACTCCAAGGTTATGGAGGACAAGCACCGATGTGTCGAAGGCGCAATGCATCACAATTGCCCTGTTTGTTTCGAGGTACAAGAATAAAATCCACCCATTTCTTAGTGTAACATAATGGTGTCCTGATTTGGGTTAATTTGTTCTCAGTATCTGTTTGACTCCACAAGAGATATCACGGTCCTGCGATGTGGTCACACTATGCATTTAGAATGCACGAAAGATATGGGGCTGCATAACCGGTAAAAGACCTCTCTTGTCTTTATGCAGCCAATGAAAGGAAGTCATTAATAAACTAGGATTAAAACTTTTCTTGGATTTTCTTGATGAATTGTGTAGATACACATGCCCTGTATGCTCCAAATCCATATGTGACATGTCCAATTTGTGGAAGAAACTTGATGAAGAGGTAAGACTCCATAATCTAATGTTCGATCTCTTGTATAGTCTCTTAATGTTCATTAACTTTTACGTTCAAATTTCGCAGGTTGCCGCATACCCAATGCCAAAATTGTATGAAAATAAGATGGTAAACAAAATTGAATTCCATATTGTATTCTTGTTTGTGTTTGTGTATGTACACATTCTGATTTGGACTTAAATGTGATGTGTTGAATCAGGTATGGATTCTTTGCAATGACTGCAGCTCAAACACGAAAGTTGGGTTTCATTTGATCGCGCATAAATGCAGTAGCTGCGGTTCCTACAACACGAAACAGACGCAGAGAGGCTCTGATAGTCACTCTTGCTCCTCTGGAGTGCCTCAGGTTGTTGGTTCGACCGGTTAATTCTTTAACCAGTGCTGGTTTTGGTGTCTAAATTTCCCAAGAGAGATTATTTGTACTTTCATAACTATAGTATCAGTCAGTCAAGTCAATGCTTCTGGTTGTTTATATCAGCACAAATTCAAAAGCTGCTCTTAGCCTATCAAACTCGCAAGTCTAGACGATCTAAAGATAAAACTTAGATCCAATATTTTATAGCCTCTTAAGTCTTAACATAGCCCAAAATAAGTAGAACAATATTACTATTTTTATCACTCAATAAATCTTAATACCGTTTTTGTTTTCTATAAAAGAGCAAAGTTTCTTCATACTTCTACCTACACACACGAAAATCCAATCTGCATTTGTGTAAACTTTTTTTTTGTGTGTAAACTGTATACTTCTCTTTTTGTATTGTCCTTCCCTAGTTTTAGTTTGTTGTGTTGGTTGTTAGATACTTGCTTCACTGTTTTCCTTCTTTGACTCTTTTTTGAAGGTATAAGAAAAATGAGTTGTTTATTACTTCACTGTTTTAGTTCTATGCCTTTTGACTCGTGTTTCAAGGTTTAAAGAACAAATGAGTTGTAAATTTCTTTTCTAAAGAAATGACGTGTATGTTACATCACTATTTTGATTCTAAACCGCTACATAATATACTGGAAAAGGTAAATCAATCCATGAGTGGACTGTCTATTTTTTTTACACTCCTAGACTTATGTTATTACATGGACAAGAAGATCCGGCGGTAGATCTTCGGGACCTACCCGAACCGACAAAGAAATGGCTTTTGGACCTTTTGGTTGTTGGGCTTACTAACGACTTCTCAACAATTTTCCCCCAAAAACACAATTAAATAAAATATCTCAAAAGTTACAAATCATTCAATCACACCCCCCCCCACAAGTGCCACAAGATAATCCTCTTTAATTACAATATTTCAATTACTAAAGAAAAATAAAATTCATTATAAAGACAGGAACATAACATCGTATAGAGAATCATAGAAAACATTTAGTTTTACCATAATATCATCCCCAACTGATTGTAGAGGGAAAAATCATAGAATACAAAAGAAACCCTTAATCTAGTTTCACAATCATGGAACCAAAACATGAATGTGAAATTGGGTTTTGAGATACAAAACCCCCCAAAAAAAAAACAAGCATAACTTAAGAAAGAAGTAAAATAGCAAACTCTCTCACATAGTATTAACTCTCCATTGAGTTAGAGTTAAACCAGGGGAGTTTTTTTTTTCTTCTTACTTTCTCATCACTCTAAATCTAAACCTTAAATGGATCAGAGAGGTCTCCCACAATGGAGCATAACCAAAAGCCCTAATGTACAAAAGATCACTCTCACTTGAACACTATAAGTGAGATTAATCCTGAAGTTGACCTATGTAATGGTATATTAGATGACTATTAGTACTACTTGAGTAAGAATAAAGATCAGTAGCCAGAAATGTTTCGATTTCCCGGTCAGTGGAGAAGAACTTTCTGATACTTAGCTTCTGAGTAGGACCCATCTGAGAAAACTCTTTTCCTGTTGAATTTGCGACATCCATTGTTGACAATTGGGCACTGGACTGTGACTGGAGGGATCTCGAAGGTCTTGAGAGGCGGTGGTGGGTGCCGCCATTGAGGTAATGGACCAGCTAAGAGAAGTGTCTGAAGTAAAGGCCCTGCCTTGATAACAGCCTGTAAGAGCTTACCCTTTTCAGGCAATGGCTTTTCTGGAAACAATGGATCCATAATAATCTCAGTTCCTGAGACTTCTTCAAGCTGGGATTGTGGTGGGTTCATGACATGATCAGTGGGTGACATAATGCTCTCCTCACAATCCGAGGATGAGAAGCTCTTGTTGGATCCTAGTTGTTGAGGCTGAACTTGTTCGTCTTCAATGCTTGAAGCTCCAGATAAAGGAGGAGTCTTGTGCTTTTGCTGCTGAAGTGAGAGGTTATCGAACATGAGACGCTGACATTTCTGGAGAGCTTCGTCTCTTTCTTTGATGGTTTTGGTTAAGATGTCTTTGAGATGGATCAATTGCTCATCCCTCTTCCTTATTTCATCATAAGCAAACATCTTTGTTTGGTCCAGCTCTAGTGTTGTGTACAGTAGAGACTGTCTTATTTCTTCTGTTGTCTGTAAAAAAAGTTAAGAAAACAATCAGACACCCAAAAGAAAGAAACAGAGGAAAAAAAACAGGGAACCCCTTAATTTCCCAAAAATGGTGTTCATTGTCACTTGCTATTATTGGGTTTTGGTCAGAGAAGAAATAGTAAGAATTGTCACTTGCTATTATTGGATTTTGGTCAGAGAATGCAAAATATGAACACCCATTTTTGGGAAATTAAATTGGCGATTGTGTCCGGTCAGGGTAAAATGTAGTATAAATCTGTTCTTTTTGACCGAGTCATCAACATAATCCTACATTCATCAAGGATTTAGTCACTCAAATGCAAATTAAGATACCCATTCTGGACAAATAAGCTAAAACAGTGGTACTTATGCCTGAATTCAAAGAAAGTAAAACAAAATATGTTCTTTTTAGTTAGGTCATTAACAAAATCTTTAACCCATTAAGGATTGACTCATCTAGTTGCAGATTAAGACCACCTTATGCAAAATCTATTAGATATAATCTTAGATAGACAAAGAAAAAGAAAACCCTCAAGAAATTTCTTGTTTTAGACAGACATTATGCACCAATTTAAGTAAAATTACAAATTAAAAGAAAAGGAAAGTTTTTGATCCAATGCTTTCACTATTCATTCACTCACTAAGGTTTAAAGAAACAAAGGAAACTCAAATTTAGAAAGAAAAAACTAATCACCTTTCCGTTAGAGTAGTAAGGCCAGCCAAGAAGAGCATTGCTTTGGTTATCCATAAATTCTACTAAATTGAGCTTAAAAGATATTTTGATTCTCTAAAATAATCTGTTCGTGTGTGTAAGAGAGAGAATAGATTTTAACTTGAGGGGTTTAGGGAGGGACGGACTTATATATTAGTAAAACTTATTGGACTGCTTCAAGCAGATCGAGCTTTTTCAGGTAGCTCTCTTTCGAGTTTTCAATAATTTATTTAATCAACTAAAATAATTAAATAAATAAAATGATGGCACATGATTGTATCATATCTTGCTACATTATTTCAACTAACGCCACTTTATTATTTACAACGCACAAACTATTAAGAAAATTATTTATCAATAATATAACTATAAAATAAAACAAAATATCTCACAACTAAAATTCAAAGTTGTAATGTAGTTAACTTAGATTTTTCACAAACGATCATTTGAAAGTTGGTGACCTTATCTTTTTGGTATCAAAATACGATGTGAACAAGTATAACTTGAGACAAATTCTGTCCCAAAACATATTTAAAAAGTTTGAAAATAATAAACTATAATTCAGGTCCTTTTACAAATCATTCTTATACTCGTTTCGTGTATAATTCTTTCTTATACATGAAACGATATTAAAATCATCTAAGTGGGTGTATCTTTTTTTAATATATAGTTTTTTCTTTTTCTTTTTTTTCCCTTCTTTTGCCGTATGTATTTGGTGGAAGACCTTAGACCTATATCGTAGTTTACTGACTTTGGTCTCACTCACTCACATTATAGTCTCAACTCTTTAATAGTTTTTTGTTTTCTTCTTCGATTTTCTTGGGATGTGCAACTCCATTTCTTGTCTTTATCCAAGAAAAATCGAGTAGCACCGAAAAGAGCGGGAACGAACACTTCTTCAAACACCATTTTTCGTTTCGTTTTTGTGTGTATATAAATCAAAGAAGCATATAGTCAATGAGAAGTAGATTCCATGGTCAGCAAAAGAGGCAGGTAACCAAACTTTTCCCACCAAAATATTGATAAAGTTGATATGGAATCCCTTTTTCAATTATTAAACCGATCACTGCTATTGGAAAAAAAAAGAAGAGAAAAGCTCTCACTACTCGCATCCTCGTTACCAAATGTCACGTAAAAATTACAATATAAACTGCTCAGTTTCTTTTCTTTTTTCAGTGGATGATAACATCGCTAGATTATAGCCGGGAGCAAAAATGTATCTTTCGTTGTTTTTCTAATATTAAATTAAGATCTCTGATCAATCCGTTATCCTTTTGTTTGTCAGCATCGATTATATATCCATTGTGTATATCTTATCTAGATTATTACACTAATCCATATATCAATCTTTGGATACGATCAAGTGTATATCTAGTGTATTATCAACGTATAGTTGACAACAAAAAGGTAGTAAAATTTTAAAGTTGAGGTAAGTACATAAAATACGAGACAAAATAAATATTCAGTAACTGTTTTTTTAGTTAATGATTTATTTATTTTCTACAAATATTAGTCTATTTCTAATTTATACTGAGCATAAGTTTGTACCATGTGTTTAAAGAAAAACTTGTAAAAAGTAAAATGACTAATAGGGTGGCGCAAAATCAATTTTAATTTATTGGGCAAAACTTTATAATCAGTATTCTTAAATACTTTGTTGAAAATGATTTATTAACTTTTACTGCAAGTGGAAGTAAAGTAAGGAAAGTAAATCTCCATATTTGGTTCGCTGGGCATGTGTTTAGTGATGATCATGATTGTGATATTCCTAATTTTAATATATATGTACTAACTATGATAATTTTATCCATTAAAAAGGGTGTAAAGGATTTTCTTCTTCAACAATATGCAGATGAAAATATATTATCTAAAAAGAAAAAGGCAAAAAAAAAAAGTATTTCCAATAGTAAAAGTAGGGAGACAAGAGTTATCATTTCATGGTCTCTTTCACCAACATTAATAATCGAAGAGCATGTCAAGCAAAAGTTTGTATTTCTTCTTTTCTTTTTTATGTTAAGAGCTTTTCACTTTCGTCTGCTTCGGTTTCCTGTGTGAATTCTTCACGTACAACGATATCTGATGTAATTAAAGCTTCGTGATTCGTTGTACTTACTCGCGATTTTGTAACCTCCGACAGTACTGTATGATATATACATATACTTTAAATCACTCTTATGTAAAAACCCAATTAAAGATATGTGAGCCAATAGTATTGTTAGTCTATGAATTAGATGAGTCTAATTAATACAACTGAGTTGCGCGACCAAAAGGTCCTAAATTTCAAAAGAAAAAACTCTAGAGCAGGCGGAACCAATTTTCTAATTAAACCTACTATAATGTTATTGTTCATCCCTCCCAAGCTACTAAAATGTTATTGTTAGAGTATTTAAAAAATGAGATTATGGAAATCATGGAAAATCGATGTAAATAGGATATGTGATCAAATCTACTATAGTTTTATGTTTTAGATCATTTTCATTATTTAGATGTTTACTATTTATTATATATATATATATATATATGTTGAATTGTTATTAAGTTATAAATATCAAGATAATAAAAATGTAGTCTTTAACTTATCATGGTGTTAATATGGGCTAATATAATTATTTACAATTAATTTTGACTTAGAAATAAACAAACATTGGCAGTTACTGATATGAATGTTTATGTGACTTCATATGTCTCGATATCATATATGCTTTACTATGAATATGATGACCCACAATATCCCACAATATTCAATATCTAGTTATGCCTTGTGAATATGATCGTGTTGGCAATTTTCACAACAAATATAATTCAGGATAAGAGCTAATTATACGCAGCCACAAACATGGGAGTTATCCATAAATGCACGGGACATGCTTTGCTTCCATTCTTCAGTATCATTATGAATGGAACAAGTTTGTGTGCGTATTAGTTTTATCCTATTAATTAAGATTCTTAAATTCCATATTAAGGGAAACCAAATTGCGTATTTTGTCGGCCAATAAATTCTATCCTCATGATAGTTCTAATGAATCGGTGCATTAACTGGCTAGAGAAAAAGTAAGAAACAAGCAATACGAATTTACCGTTGTGGCAGTTAAAGAAGATTCAATAAGATTCTCCATATATGCCTTTAAGAAAATCTCACATATAAATTATACATCTTTACATGATTTATTTTCAACTTATATATATATGATGATCGTACACGGCATCATAATACCTAATTAATATTCCAAATATAGCATACTTAACATGTACCATGCAAGACCACAATAGATGATTGTTAAAGTTGAATCTGTCAATAGAAAATGAGAGTATAGAATCGGTTTCTTTTGATTGATAAAAAAAAAAGAATCGGTTTTTTTAAAAAACAAAGAAAAAATCGATATACTAATTAAAAAGCAATTGACAATGAATAAATTGATACATGTTAATATGTCATTTACTAATTTAGGTTTTCTTTTTACTTTTTATATAAGATTCCTATCAATTAAAACTACATTGAATAACATGTTTAAGGCATGTATAGTTATATATATTGATTCTTGTATGTGTTAAAGTCTATGTATATTGTCTTGATAGTTCTAGTGTGTAAACGTCGACTTCTTGTTTTGTTATGTAACAGCCAGTTGTTTTCCAGTCACACAGAACTACTCGACCACATTAAATCACAAGTTCTTTCAGTTTTGTTTTTTTCTTGCGTGTGTTATGTGTTTCTAGAATTCTGTTGACTAATTAGCCCATCTCACAGTGGCTAACCATGTTAGCCGTCTCGTGTATGAAAACATGGAAAACGGAAATTGAAAAACTTAAATTAAATATATAAAGGTTTCAGTTTTCTCGAAGTAGGGTAATTAATGTTGAAAAGTTTTTGTTTAGAAAAGGAAAAATATTATGAGTTAATTTTTTTTGGTCGTCTGATATATTTATCATTTGAAAATATTTTAAATTTCATTTATCCTATTACAAATGATCAATTTACATTTGACGATTAACAAATTATTAATGCAATTTTTCATGGCGAGTAATTCCACAGATGATTCCACAACCGACAGTTTTACACGCATCATAAAGATCAACAAAAGATGGTTTCCTTTGCATTATATTCAAGATGGACAGTTTAACCCTTTGACAGACGAGACTATACCGAACGACTCTACCTGCATTATGCCAGAGTGTATTAGCAATAATTTATTTGTCACATAAATATAATTTGTCACATTCCTTTTTCAAATAGTAAACTATGGAAGAGGAAATAGAAGATACTTGTAAAATAATAACTGTTTTGTTGATGGATGCAAGTCACATTTCAACAATATAAATTAAAGATTATTTCCTTCTTTTTTTTTTTACACTGAAAGGAGTCATTTTATAAATGAAATAAAGAAACAGAGTACATGAAATTGAGACTACCAGTAGGCATCTCAAAACAACACAGCTCGAAACCAGGAGCTCAAAAAGAAAATGGTAAAATCAAGCAGCCATAAAAGTACATAACCATCCTCACAACAGAGGAAATTCGAATTAAACTTGAAAAGAGGCTTTAGATCAAACCATTAGTTGTTCAGAAGAGATGAAATCTTTGAGACTTTTGAGAAGTGTTCGAAAGGTATTTTTAAACCATTTAAGGGATCATAAAGCCATTATCCAAGACACATGGGCTTCACAAATTAATCTGAGCCGGACCCAACTTTTCTGTTTATTGGCTATATATATCATTGTATAATATGGTAATTGCTTGTTTAATGATCATGGTACAAACCACGATATCAAACTTCTTATATTTTGTTTACTGTGAAGTATTGGGCTTTCGGTTAGTATATTTCTCGGATCAAACAATTCTAATTTATTAGATCTAAGTTATTTTAAAATAAAATTTGTATTCGGATCCTGTAGCACCGAAACAACTCTTCTAAGCAGTTAATTAAGCTCTATCAACGTTTGGTCTAAGATCCCCATGCACTATACCAATAATTGAACAAATTTTTTTTTATAATGATGTAAGTTTCACGGTCGCATAAATAGCCTACTAGGAATAATGTAGAAGCAAGATGCAAACAAGATATGTTCTTGAAATACCGCATTTGAACCGTATGAGTACAGTTCTTCGTTCAAGTGTAATGGATTGTGGAGTTCGCAAGAAGCATAATGCATTGAAGCTTTAAATACATTAAAGGCTAGTGAAAAAGAATTTGTAGCCTTATCCGCTTCAACACTGTTACTATCCGACAATGCCGTTTTTTTCGATCAAGTTCGGCTAATTACACAGTCAAACCCACCCAAGTTAAACCAAACCTAAACCCTATAACTTAGAACTGAACCAAGACTGGACTTAATCCGGAGACCGCCTGATTAGTCCATTCATTTCGATTTCCATATACAATTAATCAGAGATAAGATGTTCAGAAAACAAACTCCATTGGATTATTTTATTTAATATACTAAAATTAGACTAGACCATTTCCTAAATCTAGTAAAACACTAGATTTAGACCACGCAATATCATCTTAAAAGTATAGGTGATATGGTGTAGAACACTTTCAGTCCAACTATTTACAATGGGTTGCAAAGTCCTTCAAGGCCCATTTTGAGTCTTAGATGAAATATTAAATTTTGAGTCTTAAATTTGTAGAATCATGAAACACAAATCCCCTTGCTACTATTATTTGGAGAGCATAAATAAGAAAATAACCTTAATATATGTCATTGGTATTAAGATCATTTGCTAATTTTTTATTAAGGTTATAATTGTAAATTTAATTAGCATTTAAAAACAGAATTAAATTGTGATCTTTCAGGATATCAATCTTTCGACTTAGGAATATCCAAAGATTCGTAATATCTTTTGGAGAATACATTTATAGAAATAACATTTAATTTGTTGAATAAACTTTTAAATATTAAAATATTAAACTTTTAAACATTTAATTTGACAAATAATAAACTAACTCAAAATTATTATTTAAATATTAAAATCATTGCAATACTATAACCAAAACTTTTAAATAAAATTTAAATCTAAAAAAAAATTATTCTGTGCTATATTCTAGTTGTGGTTAAAAAGTGATAATAAGAAAAAAATTCTCTTTATCCGTCTTTAATTGAAAACTCTAAGAAAAAATCTTAACGCTTTATGTGTTGCCAACTTTTTTTTTTTTTTGTCCAAATGTTATCAACCTTTCCAAACCAGTTTTCAGTGTTGAATCAAATTAAATTTTCCCTGCTTTTGTTAAGAAAATTTAAATGATTTTTGGTGTTTTTTTTTACAATTGTATTTGTTTTTAATGCACACTGAAACACTTGTAGATAGGGATGTTAATAATGGGTTAAAACCCACTGGGTACACGATATCCATGTGAAATTTTAAGCCCACAGATCTGCTTTTCAAATAAAAAAAACGCAGGTTTAAAACGTTTTACACAAGTTTACCCTATTGGGTTATGGGTACCCGTCAGATTTTTTTTTTGTTAGTCTATGTAGTAAAACAAAGTCGTTTTATATTTTTCTCCCCAAAAGCACAAAAACCCTAATTCCTAATTTGATTGAAACACGATCTCTCTCAAATTCGAGCATTTCAAGTTAACAGAAGATGTTGGAGTGGCAGATTTATATCAATCATGCCCATAGCTTCTTCCTTTTGATTTAAGTATCAGCGATCCCCTTACCAAACATATTGCTTCGGTTGTAATGTTTCTACAATAAATATTAAATTAAGCCCGTATATATTTACATATATATAGAAAGAGAAAGAAAATTTAATGTGAAGAATAGTATTTGCCGAATCATGAATGCCTCGTGAATACATTGACAATAAGCGACTAAAATAGTATAGACTATTTATTATATAGTCAAACCAAATAGCATCCCAAGAGAAATAAACAAATCAAAAGGTGTAATTTCATAACATGCTCTGTTTCTAAATATTTGATTTTTTAGTTTTTTTTTTCTTGTTCCACAAAAATTTGATTTTCTACATTTTTTCTACAATTTTATTATTGAATTGTACATTTCAAAAAATATTAACCGAAAATAATTAAATTTATACAGATATTATTGATTCATAGTTCTTGAAAATTATTAATATTGGAGAATAAATGTAGGCATAACTAAATAATTATTATTTTTAATGTGTAAAAACTCTTAAAAAGTTATTTATTTAGAAACAGAGGTAGTATATGATATGAATACTATGGAATATCATCATAAAAATATAGGTAAACCCTTTTTCAAAATAAAAATAAAAATATAGGTAAACCCTTTTTCAAAATAAAAATAAAAATAGGGTTGCTTTGATTATTAGTGTCGCTATCGTTATGGAGTAGTTTTTGCATGTAAATATGAATCGCCAATTTTTAATGCTGCACCATCATCTTTCAAATAAACTACACTTTTTCAATGACGTATAATCTAAGTTCGAGCTGCAGAAAAAAAATCAATAAATCTTAGCTTCTTCATTTTTATCCGATAGAAAAAACATGTTTGGAAATATTAGTAAAAATATCATTTAGTTTATAAATTACGTTACTAACTTACTATGTTATAACACCAAATATTTTTTTAAGTTGTATCAAAGTCAACCATATTCAATAATTATAATTCATATAAGCCTACTACATTTCTTTGTTGTGAGCTATTGAAAGTGTTTCTAGTCATAGGTTGAGCAGAATGTGTTTTGAGATTCAAAATTCTTTGATTGTTAAATTGATTCATAGACCAAAAGCATGACCTGCTTTCGTAGATCAATCTAAACAATTATTTGAGTGTTTGAATAGGATTAGAGAACGGAAGATTGACTGTGTGGAAGCTTCGGAAAATAGTGCGGCTTTTCTCATTGCGAAAAGTGTAGCTGCAGAGATAAGGTTAAACTTTTATGTTGCGGTTGGGTATCCTTTTTTGTTAAGGTTGCTCTTCGAAAGAGAAAATTCTTGGTTTGGTTGTGATGGTGTGATTGCAGGGATTTGAAGCTGTGGTGAAATATGTTTTGTATGAGCTCCGTTTGCTGTTCTTTTATGGAAGGAGTTATAATCTTTTGCTTAGAACTGGTTGAATGTTGATGTTTGGATGGTGTAGACGATGGTTTTATCAGAGGAGGTTAGAACTGAGTTCAAAAGTTCTTCTCTCTGTTTTTGTGGTGAAGGTTTGAGTTCTCAGCTTTGGTAGAAGTGAGGGTTGAGGTTCACAGAAATTATTTTTGGTAAATAGGAGTAACGAGTTAGTAATGGAAGCTTTGAAGGGCTTATTGGGATCAGAAATTCTTTTTGGTAGTTAGGCTTTGTTTGCCTTGTTGTGGTTTAGTAAAGCTTTTCTTTTGTAATATCAAACGGTTCTGTTTCTCTAATATAAAAGTTGACCAAAAAAAGAATGTGTGAACATTAAAAAAACATTGTGAGCGTTAGTTGGCCAAAAACACTGTAAGCATTAAAATGGGTCATATTTCTATTATTTTACTTTAATGTTGTGTAGATGCATGTAAATCCATTTCTGTCTCCATGTATATAAATATACACTTAGCCTTTTATGGCCAGATGGGTAAATGTGTGAATTTGGTTGGTTACAATATTAAATGTTTCATTTACTATAGTCTATCTAGGTGATTTAAAAGTGCAACCAATCAGTAGCTGAATTCCTAATAAAGTAATAAATACACCAAAATTTAACAGAAGCCTTTATTAATTAACCATTTTGTGATTGGTACAACCAATTTGATATCCAAAACAAAGCTCAATTCTTATCCATGTTGCTGTGACGGTAGATTTTGTTTCCGCCGTTACACAATTACAACGTCAAAATTTTGTAGTTGTGGGGATATATGAGATTGTGTCCGGTTTCTGAGTCACCTAACCAATCACGTTATTTTACGTATATGTTTTCTTAAGCAAGTATTTCAGTAATTCTATGCTTCCTTTAAAAAAAAAAAACTTTATTGTGTCTTCGTTGTCTTACTTACCAAGCGGGCATTACTTATACATAAAGATAGAATTCTCATGTCCAACTTCTATCGTCTTAGGCGTTGTCCGTGCTCATAACTACTTTTCTAAGTCTTAACCACTTGTCTACTTGAATTGATTGGTGTGATGATAATTGACCATTAATAGAAGTATAATTAGGACAAAGTAAATATGGTTTAATGAAGTCTAACCGCTTAAATAATCATATACTCCTTCCCGTTCACTATTTAAATGTTTAATAGTGTTGCAGGCATATTAATAAGTCAAATATATCATTTAAAGTCAAATATTATTCTTGAAAACGACAACATTATAACTAAACTTAGGGGATACTATTACAGTTGGAGAACAAAATTAATGTGTACACAAATTTAGCCAACCAAAATATGTATACAAAAGTTCATGCATGTATAGGTACTATGACACATTCTGATAACAACGAAACACTTCCCAATTTACATAGGCAAACTAATGAATAACTTTACAAAGACAATGGATATTAAAAAATATTTGTGTGTGTGTGTATAAATGTGCTGCACTCTTTCTCCCCACACCCAGTGCCCTTGTAAGCTTTTTAGTTTTTAGATACCTTTTGCGTTTCTTTTCTAGCCCCACACTAATATTTATAATATATAATGTATAGTGGATTTGGTTCGATTACATGTTACCATATTATTTTCAGTTTTAAACCGGTATTTTATTACTTGTTTGGGATGAAGTACGATGTATGTTTGGCTACTCAATTACTAATCGAAATAAAAGGATTAAACCAGTATGTAATTTTTTTATGTAGGGACAATTAAGAAAAAGGCTAAAAAAAAGTTAAGAAAACATAGGCTAATTCTTCTAAAATTGATAAAATACCCAATTCAGATTTAAGGTTTAGGTTTAGGACAATTGATTTTAGACTTTTGAGTTTATGATCTTTTAGTTTTAAACTGTAGGGTTTAATTTTTAAGGGTTTAGAATATAATTTTGGTATAAAATATGGCTTATTGCGTACGTATGGTGCAATAATTTTGTTTGATAAAAAATTTCCTATATATACTCATCCAATTTTTAATTAACTTAATTTCATTAATTTCTCAACTTTCATTTTTCATTATGAGAAGTTAACTTGGTACCATCATCATAATTGAGTTATAAAAAAGTAGAACGATAAATAAAAGTCCTAGGTAAGAGCATTTCCAATCCATTTCTTTATCTTTTACTCTAAAACGAAGTAACTCTATTTTGGAGTTGTGTTTTTCTCCAATCCAATTTTAAAATGGAGTCATGACTTAAAAATCTTCAAATATAAAGAAAAATTTGAAAATAACTATTTTGCAGTTGAAAATAGAATAGGGTTGAAAGGATTTACCTATAAAATAGACTTCAGAAATGAATTTGGAGTAAGGTTAGAGATGGACTAAGATAATTTGTCTTTATTAACTACTACATATGATAAGCGGAATCCAAAAACAACAAATAACTTATCAAGACACATTTATAAAAGCACATGCCCTTCACGGGATGTAAAAGCATTTCCAATGCGAGGTTTTTAATGAATTTCTTAACATTAAAATAATACAAAATAATTAAAGATAGGTTTTTATTTAAGAACTTTAAGTTTCATATGCCATTTGTTGTAATATAATTGGTTCAATTTTATTTATCACTTAAAATTTAATTAAATAATAAAATTATATTAATTAATATTGATAAGATATTCATATAGTAGGGGGGTATCGAACATCAATTTTGTGATAAGATATTTATATTAATTATTACGGAGCCTAAAAGGACATTATTGTCATTCGACATCATCTGGTACGGTAACGAAGAAACTTGACCAGCGATGAACTCGAGACCATTGCCGAGCTCTATTCTGCTCCATTGCCATCACCATGTGACCTTCTCTCTCTAATTTCTCTCTGTACTCTGAAAAAAAATTGTTTCTTTTTTTTCTTATTTCAGAAACAAAAATTCAGTTTTTAAAAAAAATTTATTTTGGGTTTCTGAATGATTTGTTATGACCCTGTTGGATTCAAACCAAACCCACGCGAGAGAATGATGAGAAGTAGATCACCGATTTTGTTCCAAATGTTTTGATTAAAAAACCGATTCATTCAACGACTCTTTCTCTACATTTCTCCCAAATCTCTGTCCCTTAATTGTGTATTGCTAAATTCAAGCAATGTCGCTTGACATAAAGAGACCGAACATCAACAAGACGAAGAAGAAGAAGACAGGTTTCGTCGTGAAAATGCAGCTTAATAACAACAACAACAACAAAGGAGGAAATAAAAGAAACATCTTTGTCTTCTTCTTCTTCAGAAATTATTACACATGGATCCTCTGGTTTTTCCTCTCTTTCTATTTCTTCACATCTTACTTCGCCGGAGAAGACCAATCTTCACCGTCAATACGTCTCTTGTCTAACCATAAAACGTCGTCGTCTCTTCCATCTCGTGCTCTCATCGAATCCTCCGCCATTACCACCACCTCCATTGGTAAAAATCGATCCTTTCTTCTCTGTTTCAAATCCACTCACTTTTTTCATCAAAAATTGATTTTTTTTTTGGTTGAGTTTCTGATTAAAGGTACATTCAGCGGAATGAAGATATATGTTTACGATTTACCGGCGGGTTATAACGACGATTGGGTTAAGGCATCAGACCGGTGCGCCACTCATCTTTTCGCGGCGGAGGTAGCGATTCACCGTGCGCTTCTCTCCTCTGTCGTCCGTACGTTAGACCCAGAAGAAGCTGATTTCTTCTTTGTCCCTGTCTACGTCTCTTGCAATTTCTCCACATCCAACGGCTTCCCTTCTTTGAGCCACGCTCGCTCTCTCCTCAGCTCCGCCGTCGATTTCCTCTCCGTAAGTTACCCGTTTTGGAACCGGACTCAAGGCTCTGATCATGTCTTCGTCGCTTCTCATGACTTTGGCGCTTGCTTCCACGCTATGGTAAGCTCCCAAATTTGAAGTTAGGCTTCGAATGGTGACATGCGGGATGGGAGAAGAGAATAAATTCACATGTAGTTTTGATAATATTCCGCCCCACCCGGATCATGCTATGTACCGCACTTTAACTAGAAATGGAGATTGATTTTTTGACTTTTTTTGTGTGTGTGTGTGTGTTTTGTGAAGGAGGATATGGCTATTGAGGAAGGGATTCCAGAATTTATGAAGAAATCAATAATTTTACAAACATTTGGAGTTAATTACAAGCATCCATGTCAAGAAGTGGAGCATGTTGTAATCCCGCCTTATATTCCGCCGGAGAGTGTTCAAAGAGCTATTGAAAGAGCTCCGGCGAACAGACGGCGAGACATTTGGGCGTTTTTCCGGGGAAAAATGGAAGTCAACCCTAAGAATATAAGCGGACGCTTTTACAGCAAGTGCGTTGCGAGCGAAACCTCTCATCACATTTTTTTTCTTGTTGACTTTGACTTTTGTGTTTTTTTATTTATTTCTCCTCTAATTTACTAAAATGCCATTTCCCCGGCGTGCAGGGGAGTGAGAACGGCGATTCTAAAGAAATACGGTGGAAGAAGACGGTTTTATCTTAACCGGCACCGGTTTGCTGGATACCGATCAGAAATTGTGAGATCGGTATTTTGTCTCTGTCCTCTAGGGTGGGCACCATGGAGTCCTAGGCTAGTGGAATCCGCAGTGTTAGGGTGCGTTCCCGTGGTTATAGCCGATGGGATTAAGTTACCGTTCTCGGAGACGGTAAGGTGGCCAGAGATCTCACTCACGGTGGCGGAGAAAGACGTGAAGAATCTACGAAAGATTTTGGAACACGTGGCGGCGACTAATTTGTCTGTGATACAACGAAACCTAAATGAGCCGGTGTTTAAACGGGCCCTCTTGTACAATGTGCCGATGAAGGAAGGTGACGCCACGTGGCATATTCTGGAGGCGTTGTGGAGAAAGCTCGATGATCGGTCGTCCAGAAGGTCAAGGGTTTTGAGCCAATGAGAAGACGACACGAAAGATTCTGTGTCTGAATGGATGCTAGGCTGGAAATTTTCGGAATCGGTTAACCGGGAATGTCTCGCGTTGGGTCCACAACGTGAGGGGGATTAACCCGAACACGTGAGATGTTTGCTAAGCTGGCGGAAGCACTGAGTGGGATTAAACGTGCTTCAGGGAAGTGAAAGTGTAAAGTATTGCTGACGTGTAATTCTTTTGATGAGTAGGCATATATAATTCTTTTGAATATAAGATACTCTCGTTTGATCGAGATGCAGTGTTAAATCAATCTCAACTTCAGATTAACATCTAACTATAATAAACAACTTATCACATTACTGTTCCTATTTGAAATTACTAACTTCTATTACAAAGTTTACAATGAGTTAGCTATAGACTGTAGTATTCTTTGGCATCAATGAGCATATATAATGTTGTTACACAAATATTTACAATTTGTTTAGTTCCTTAAGATCTGTTCAACGCAAATGGTCGAAACTCAACAAATAAACGCTCCGATCGGATCTAGACCATCCTTAAATAAAATTGCTATATAAGAATTAATATATAATTGGCAAAAAGTAATGAATAAAGATAAAATAAAAGAATGGTGTATGTATAGGGAAAGATGAAAGACAGAGCAATGTGAGCAAGAGACAGCTAGTGTGTCAGAAGATGCATATATCAATAAATGGAATAATATTATTGTATAGTATTTGTTTTTATTTACACATATGTTTGTAGGCCCACCTTACTTTCTTATCTTATGTCTTGTAGACATCACAAAACAGTACACCTATCAAATATTATTGTATCACAAATCACAACTATCTTTGTTTTTTTTTTCTCTTTAATTCCTTCATATATAGGATACTTATATTAATTTATAGCAATTAGCGGAGATACAAAAACATTGCAACAACGAGCACAGTCTGTTTCCATTTATGTTTGATGCACTGCTCGCAAAATGATCAGAGTGAACGCGTAATGATCAAGAAAAACAAATTTGTTCTATTTTAATACAAAATTCGTTAAACGTTTTTGAAAAGAAATGAAATGCATCATATGCACTTGACTGCATGAGTATTATCTTCTTAACAATTTTTTTATTTTAATAGTGATGTAAACCGCAATTAGAAAAACTATCAGTTATGTTTCGTACAATTGTTTTGTTCCAAAATCACAACAAAAACAATGACCAGTAACATGATTTTGTTTAGGACGAAAATGACACAGTACCTTATCTAATAATGGTATGCTCTCAATTGCTCATTGGTCATGTACCATTCTCTGGCTCTAAAGTTTAGTTTAGAGTGGGGTCTGGATCCTGGACCTATGTATATCTTAACTAAAAACAAAAATTCATATAAAAGGGCCTCTAAAAAATACTTTACGAAAGGCCCTATCTATTTCGTTTATCCTAGGCTCTCTCTATTTCGTTGGGCCGACTACTATAACCATACTCACACATTTACCCTAGGCTCTTTTGTATTTTACTTTTTATTATATAGTACATATATAATTATTTATAAATTTTAAGAGTAAAATTGCTATACACGTTAACTTCCAAAATTTTGTTAATTTCTTCTTACGATTTCTACAGTTTAATTTAATATTCACTGCATCCACTGTGTTGCAAAAAAAATTCGAGTTCTATTCGGTTTATCCGATATATATTTTTCCAACTGTTCAAATTTTTATAGATTGATTTGTTTTAAATAAAAAAAAATTGATTTGTTTTGTATCAGTTCGGTCTGATTGTTTATGTTCGGTTCGGTTTTCTCCACCCAACACTTCTTAAATAAAATTCCTAATTCGTTCGCGTTAAAAAGTGTCGGGATGGTCCACCAGAGGCATAAGCATACAAATATTCATCTCTTAAAGTTATAAGAACAGAGAAGGTTAAAAAAAAAAAAAAACAGAAGTCGCAACAATGGAGAGAGTGATGAACATCATAAAGCCAAAGCCTGATCCCAAACAACTCTTGCGTGATTGGCAACGCAAATTACGACAGGAGTGCCGTAACATCGAACGCCAAATCCGAGGTTCTATTCACATCCCCTTTCGTTTGAGTAAATTAGGGTTTTTTTTTGGATGAATCCGGTCAAATTAGATTCTGGTTTAGATGATTGGGATCGGATGATTTATAAGTGGATTTTGATTTCTGGTGATTGTAAATTTCTCGATTTGATCATCTGGGTTGGGTTTGAATCTATTTCAGATATACAGAAAGAAGAGAGGAATGTACAGAAAGCTATTAAAGAAGCTGCAAAGCGGAATGATATGGTCTCAGCTAAGGTAGAACCCAAAATATGATTTTTTTGGGATTAAGTCTTTGCCATTGTAAGCTTGGATTTGTCAAAAATTTAGTTTTTTTGTTTGTTTGTGGAATCTTTTGCTCTCTTCTTCTGATTTGAGTATGTGGTTGTTTTAGGCACTTGCTAAGGAAATTGTGGGTTCCAGAAGAACAGTGAACCGGCTATATGAAAATAAGGCGCAGATGAATTCGATATCAATGCACCTTGGAGAGAGTGTTGGTATGTAAATGAAGCTTTCATTTTCATCATTTCTCATACTATGTTTTGTGATGTGATTTTCTTAAATTTGTTCGTTTTTACATTGGAATTTGCAGCGATTGCTCGAACAGTTGGTCATTTGTCGAAGAGTGCAGAGGTTATGAAGCTTGTTAATAATCTCATGAAGGCTCCACAAATGGCTGCAACAATGCAGGAATTCAGCAAAGAGATGACTAAGGTACTTTTAATGTTTTCATTCTCTTATTATTGATCGTGTATGGTTATCGAGATATAGACAAAAATCACGCCTTTAAACATCATACTACTACTCTGTTTGAAAATTTGGTGCTGTATTTACTGCTTTACAGTTAGAATCACTGTACGTAATCATGAGTGTATCCTTTGCTACTTTGATATGTGCAGGCCGGAGTTATTGAAGAGTTTGTGAATGAGGCCATTGACAATGCCCTAGATTCAGAGGATATGGAAGAAGAGATCGATGAAGAGGTTGATAAAGTATTGACAGCAATTGCTGGAGAAACCGCTGCAGAGCTCCCAGAAGCTGTTAGGAAGGAAAGGATAAAGGTACCTGCACAGAAGGCGAGCACTTCTCGTGAGGTAAGACGATTGAATGATTGCAAAGAACATGAAAAATGTTTGATACTTTTTTAACTTCTGCAAGATTAGATTCTGAAAGAAAAGGTTAATTTTTTTTTTTGTTTTTTTGCAGGAAGAGGCAATTGCAGAGGGTGTTGATGATGAAGAAGAATTGGAGGAAATTCGAGCTAGACTCGCTAAAGTTAGATCCTAACTGATTTCAGTGACTCTTTGAACGCAATTCTTGATTGGTCCGATCAACTTTTGAAGTTGATGAAAACACAAGGAGATCGAAATGTATTGTATAATATATAATGGAAATACCATATTTTAAAATACGATGTGATTATCAACTACTCTCGTTTCTTGAATCAACCGGAACCCTCCATTGTTTTTTTTTTTTTGGTTTAGTTTCCAGTTAGCATATTTCACTACTGGAGTAATCCGTAATTGTGATTCGTACAAGTTTAGGCGATATTGATGAATGATCGTATAACTTTGGGATAATGGCCTATGTCTACAAGTCCTATACTCGATGGACTCCAACTACACAAACTCTGTTCTCTCTCGATGGCTACACAAATTTTTATGCAACTCAACTCTAAATTGTACTACCTACAACTGAAACTCGGCTGCTATCTCTTACACCGTTAAAATAAGATCGTCGTTTCTTTTATAAGGCTGTTTGGTTTTAACGCTACAAATTTAAAGTACGTGTAGGTTACGATGGAGTTTCAATTTGTGTAGTTTTAGGTTGTGTTTCAAACAATATGAAGTTTTGGGCTGGTTAATTATTTCTTGGAGTTTTAGTTTTTTTTTTTTCAACTCGAATTGTATTTTTGATTGTATGTTTTTTTTTTTTTGATAAAGATTTTTGATTGTATGTTTAAGAGCTTCATGTTTATTTCATAATAAGTTGTTGTTAAAGAGAAATATAAGGCTATAAAATATTTGTAAATTTTCAAATGGTTTTAGTTTATGACGCAAGTATGACCTTTTTTTTTCGTGAAATATGAATATAACTCATTGATCAAAAAATTAATCTATCGCGGAGAGGCTTATCCTTCAATCTAATGTCTAAGCATGACGTCAATGTCATCCCAAAACGAAGAGTCGATGCTTTGACACTCATTGAGAGCCAAACTGTTTTTCCAACGATAATCAACGTCGAAAACATTGTCAGTGGTCCTTATTTCCAAAGAGTTTGGCCATTACGCTGATTACTACAACCTCTCTCACTCAAAATAACCTAAATTTTTTTTTTTTTAACTAGTTCAACGTAGAGTGGTTTAATATTTGATTTGTTCCATTCGAGTTTGTTTTAGGGGGTGTTATTGATTTGTATATTTAGATGGAGTTTTAAAGATTTAAATGTTACGAAGATTCTATTGTTATTCATTTTAGATTTTTTCAAAACTCTATTAAAGTTTGGTGTTATTAGTTTATGTATTTGTAAAAAGTAATCTAAAATCTTTATAAATCTAGAGGTATTGGATTCATGATTTTATAAAGTCAATAAAAGTCTTGTGTTATTCAAATAACATGAAAGTAATTCATTTTGTCATTGAATTAAAATATTGTGTTATTGGTTTATTGATTCTACACATTTTGCTTCACAAAATCTAATCATAAAAAATTTTGTACCTTGTAAGGGATTCTCAAAGTATTCTCCTAAAATTATTATTTTTTGTGGAAACATTTTACTGCTCTTGTCATTGTCACCAAATCCGAGTTTTCTATGTTCTCCTCTTCTCCAATATGAAGCCATCATTTAAAATATGAATGGTTAAACCATCGTTTCATTATTCTCTCTCTAACACTCATCAAAGACAGCAAATCAATTAATAAAAAAATATTTTGGGACAATAATAAAAGAAACATCATACGGGAACTATTTTCTTAAGCAAAAGAAAATTCAAAGAAACACTCATAGAAATTCTTTGCTAAAAAACTCGTGTTCCTCAGAATTGACGTAGTAATTGAATAATTTTATAGAAGATGAAAAAAACAATTTTAGAGTATTTCTATAAAAGTTTGAGATACTTTGGAGATTTTTTAGAAAAAGATTTCTTGATGACTCTATACTTTAAAAAATAATCTATAAAAGTTTGAGATATTTTGAGATACTCTTTTGTAATTTTTGAAAATATTATGCAGTATTTTGGAGATACTATTTTGTAATCTTTTAAAATTTTTTAAAATAGTTACTTTTCATAATTTTTAAAGTCATCAAAACTCCATCTAAATACACAAACCAATAACACCCCTTTAGTAGTTTGGTGTGGATTATGTAAACTTAAGGATTTCTAATTGAAAAGTGGGTTTTAAACTTCCAAAAAAAAAAACTCTGAAAAATGCTTTATTGCTATTATTTGTAAGAAGTGTATCCTTATAGGCTAGGCTTATAGCTCTCATTCCAAGAATGATTTTTTCTCCGCTTTTTACATTTCTCAGTCTTTCTTATCTATACAACATTCTTAAAGAATCTCCTATATATTAATTAATAATCATTTTAACAAAATAACCTTTGTTTACGTAGAATATTATAACACTGCTATGCTGATGTGTTGTCACCAAAATAAATTTTAGAAAATAAATTTTTATAGAACATTAATTACTAGACTAATTACATAATATGCCATTAGATCAATCATATATAAATTATCTTTATTTTAAAGATTATAATCTTATCTATATTAGCTTTATTTATTTATGGAAAATCGAGTAAGTAAATATTCTATAAAATTATTGCTGGTTCTATTGTTTCCTAAAAATGATTATAAAAATTTTGTTTTCAAAAATATTGTTTTAACTAAATAATTAATTAGTAACTTAAATATGTAAAAACATTAACTTTATATTTCAATTATTTATACAATAATATACTATTGAAATATTTAAAAATATTTATTTAAGTTATTATTTTTTTAACAAAATATTATAAATATCTTACGGCGGGAATTACCTAGTCTTTATTATTAATTGACAATTATTGTCTTGATTGCTCGTTAATTCATCGGTTTTGATATGGTCTTTAATGTTATAACGCCTGGTTTGAATTCCTTTTGGAATTTGATGGGCCAATTCTAGAAAAATGAAAATCCGAGCCCAATGTTTGTTTTCCTTGTTCGGTTCGGAACGCGAGGAAGTTTTGCGTTCCGCTCTCCTCTGAGGTGAATCATCTGTTTTGTAAGTAACATGGACGACATCTGGTCCCCTATAACCGTTTCGGGTCGCGGATCTCCGGTTCGGGATCCGACACCAACAAACTGCCTCCAAGTCTTTCGAAGCGTAGCTCCGGTTTAGGAGACTTAAGTCTTAAATGTTGACGCGATTTGACAACCTTGTCCCGAGATTTCGTCGTATCATGTCATCATCACTCGTAATGCGTGGGATTCAATTAGGCCTAGATTCAATCAATTAGACTTCCTTGAAATTCGCTTCCGCGATTTGATTATATAAATAATACAACGGGGTTTTGTCTTTTCCACTTCCCCACTACTACTGTTGAAGTAACTTCATCGTCTTCATAAAGGTAAAGACTTTCTTCTCCTTCTTTTTGTTAAAAAATAGAATTTTTGTTGGTCGATTTCGAAACTTCTCTCTCGCTCCGCTCTAGCTATTGCGATTTCCGGTTGTGTTCCGGTGAATTTGAATAGTCTTTTCGCGAAATTAGGGTTTTGCGGTTTGATTCCTCTTATTTCTCGGCACCAAATCGGTTTTCTAGGGTTTAGCGGATGTTTGAGATAAAAATAAAAGAGGATCGGTTTTCTAGGGTTTTAGCCCGTTAGAGGATTGCGGACTTTGGGAAAATCGTTGATAACATGAAACAAGCGGCGGAAAAAAACATGGAGAAGATTAAGAATGCGACCAAGGTTGAAGAAAAGCGCGACCGAGTCTCCTTACAAGCAACAAAGAAAGGGTTAAGGATATATTAGCCAAGCTTTCCTTAGCTGAATCGTCTTCTTCCTAATGCTTGCAAAAATATTAAAGGATATAGAAAAATGTTGCTCTTGTTATAAAAACGGTGTTTATATATATGGTTATATTACCGAAATATAAAAGAGAAAGAGATTTTATCAGAGAGATTGTAATGTATTGAATTGTATTGGAATGATTTTTACATTAAGCGGAAGCCTCTATTTATAGGAAAACAAGATGAGTTACTATGCATGCATAGTGACAGTGGGCTCCACCATAAAATTAAAATTCTTCGTCGGTGCCAACCTTTTACTTTTACAACACTCCCCCTTGGAGACCAATGTCACTTGCGTTGCGTTTTCTTCTTAGCGTCCTTGTTGCCTCGTTAAAAATCCTTATAGGAAAACCCAGTGGGACAAAACCTCATAAGGTAAAAAGAGTGCAACACGCAAGCTCCCCCTCGAATGATGATCACGTCATCTCATATGTCTCGTTGATGACGCATTCCAATGTTATGGACATGTTTCTTGAACACCGAGGTAGGCAATGATTTGGTGAAAAGGTCTGCAGCGTTGTCGCATGATCTGACATATCTTACTTCAATGTCCTTGTTCTTTTCAAGCTCTTGGGTGTACGCGAAGAACTTCGGAGGGATATGTTTGGTTCTATCACTTTTGATGTATCCTTCTTTCGTTTGAGCGACACACGCAGCATTATCTTCGTATAAGATAGTTGGCTCCGTGTTTACGTGGATTCCGCTGCTTAATTGAATGTGTTGTCTTATCGATCTTAGCCATACACATTCTCTACTTGCTTCATGGAGGGCGATGATCTCGGCATGATTCGAAGAAGTAGCCACAAGCGTTTGTTTCTGCGAACGCCATGATATAGCAGTGCCTCCGATCGTAAATACGTATCCTGTTTGTGATCGGGCTTTGTGAGGATCCGATAAATATCCTGCATCTGYAAAACCAATCATTTGACCATTTGAATTGTTAGGGTAAAATAATCCTAAATCAATCGACCCTTGAAGATATCGAAAGACATGTTTAATCCCATTCCAATGTCTTCGGTAGGGATGAACTATATCTTCTAAAAGATTAATGGCAATGATATATCTGTCTGATTGCCAGATACATAATATCGCGCTCAGATATGGCACTTGGGCCAAGTATCTCTTCATTTTCCTCGGATGGTCGAATGGATCATTATTAACATTCAACGTTCTTCGACCATAGGTGCTGAAGAAATAGCCTTATCCATGTTAAATCTTTTTAACACTCTTTTTGGTATATGTGGTTTGATGCAAATATACCCTTGTGAGATCTCTCATTTGTAGGCCGACAATACTGTGCCGAGATCTTTCATCTCAAATTCTCCTTTCAAGTAATTTGATGCATCCGTATTTCCTTTTGAGTTCGATCATATTTAGATCATCAACATATACCGCGATTAATACAAATCCGGATGTTGTTTTCTTGATGAAAACACATGGACATATAGGATTATTTACATATCCTTCTTTCATCAGTGTTCTTGGCGATTATACCACATACGCGATGTTTTAGTCCATATAATTATCTTTGCAATTTTCTTGTACATAACTGTTTGGGTTTTGAATTTAATGCGGCATTTTGAACCCATCAGAATTTTCATATAGATATTGGTATCTAATGATCCATACAGATAAGCGTGACAACATCCATGAGCAGCATTTAAATTTTCTTTACTGCTAGATTCATCGGAATCTAACGTTATTATCCATAACGGGAGAATATGTCTCCTCGTAATCTATGCGGTCTTTGAGAAAATCCTTGAGCCAGGCGAGCTTTATATCTCATAACCGTTTTCTCATTTCGTTTCGAGCGAATACCCATTTATATCCGACGGTTTCACATCTTCAGTGTGAGTTCAATTGTCGAATACTTTTCATTCGCGAATTAAGTTTGACTCATAGCATCCTTCCATTTTGGCCAATCATGTCTTTTCGACATTTACTGATTTCAATATCATCGTTTTCATCACATATTTTCTTTGATAAGGTATATGAAAAGCAATCAATCTTATCGACTTCATGTCGATTCCATGTTTTCCCATTCTTGGCATAGTTGATGGAAATCTCATGATTATCTTCAGAATTATGAGTTTCCATGTTATCATTAGTCTCATGGTTGGGTTCTTCCAAAATATTTTCTTTTATTCGGGATCATTATGCTTTTCACTTCTTTTTCTTTTAGGATTTTTATCCTTAGAACCATAGTCACGCCGGCGTACTTTGACTCCGTGTATCATCTGCTCTTCCATCTTCATGTGGTATTTCAATTAGAGCAGAACATTTGCGTGATATGTGTGATTTAGTTACAGTTTGGTATCTGCAAATGCATCGGGTAGCGATTTGCAATATTCTAAATTCACGTCGAACTTCCGTTCCATTTAGTAAGGTGGATCAAGGTGTAACAGTGGCCATACCATTTTATATCCTTCTCTACTTGTTTATTTTTTCCCAGAACCGGAATGTTTTCGTCAAAATGCAAAGCGTGCGGTAAAAACATCTCCTGCTGGTTCTAGGTATCGTATAATTGATGGAGAATCACAACCAATATATATTCCCAACCTTCTTTGTGGTCCTATCTTTGTGCGTTGTGGTGGTGCTTCTGAGCACATATACGCCAACCAAAAATTCTTAAATGAGAAATATTTGGTTCTCGACCAAATGTTAAGCTAATGGGAATATTTATGGTATGCGCTTGGTTTTATCCGAATTAGTTACGCATGCAAAATAGCATGTTCCACACGATGTCGGGAGTTTTGATCTCATTATCATAGTGCTTCGAATTAATTGCAGCCGTTTAATCAATGATTCAACCCATTTGCGTGTGAACATGAGCTACGAGGATGTTCAGCTATTATTACCATAGTAATCATTAAATGCTTGGGAAGTGAATTCAGGCATTGTCAGTCTAACTCTTTTAATGGGATAATCGAGCTGTGCCTCAATTTGATTATACGAGTTAGAAATCTACCGAAATCTTTGTATTGCGAGATGATAATAAAACAACGTGAATCTCTATTGAATGGCGTCAATCGAGGACCATAAAATAATAGAATGGTCCATGGTGGATGTATGGGTCCACAAATATCACCTTGAATCCTTTCGAAATTTTGGTGATTCTTTATCCATTTAGTGGTGATGGCCTTATGATCGTTTTCGAAGGCATCACACACGTCGTTTTATTTCTTATCAATCTCACGGAATTTTAGGGAATGACCATGTGAGTTCTCTATTATTCTTCGCATCATTGTGGTGCTGGGTGACTGAGCGATCATGCCATAATATGAAATCTTCCGGATTTCGTTTGAAATCTTCGATTTCTTTTTACCTGAATGTGATTATTGCATATATGTTTGATGCAAACCAGGAAGAAGTTTTGGTAATTTTTCAAGATAACCCTTTTGCCATTTTTGAAGTTATATCACATAACTTCTTTTCATCCTCGATCAGTATCATACCTTGAAGGTAGATATCTTTAAAACTCAACAAATTCCTTTTTGAATTTGGAGCATACATGGCGTCAATGAAAAATTTCGTTCCATTTGGCAAAATCGGCTTTACAGTTCCTTTTATCACGTCTACGGGACCTGATATTGTATTGACAATGATATTCCTGAATTTTAGATCAGAGAAATATCTCTTGTTTTTTAGAATAGTGTGCGTTGTTCCATATCGGTATACATATTTCTCTACTTATTTTTTGGATGTTGTTTCCTCGTATTGTGATCATTTACGTAATAAACATTATTATTAAAAACAAATAATTATTATTATTAGTAAAACAACAATAATTATACATTATGTTGAAAACATTATTGTTCAACAAAAGCATAATTATTTATGCTTATTCGAAGCTTCGCGGTTTCTACGATTTTACATATTCATGGTCAGTCAAGCTCGTTGGCAAAGTCGAAGAATCGAATGCGTTGTTCCTCAAGATTCTCATTTAAATTTACTTCCTTCCCTTTGCCCTTGGTGACTCTTTGTATAATTCTGATGAGGAGGTGTCACGACACTCGAGACCAATGTCCTTTGGATCGCATGCGTAGCAGAACTGCGATTAGGGGTGGTATTTTCTTGAATTTCCTTGGGAAGATTGTTCGAGTCGGATCCATTTAAAGGACTTCCTTTCTTGTGGAGGTGTGAATCCACCGCGTCACGTCCGGCCGACGCGATCCGGCCGCGACCGCCCGATTTGTTTGATATCCTTGCTCGTATATTTTGTTTCCATTGCATTCACGAGGGAATGTTTTGGTTCAGTGGGCGGCGTTGTGGTTCTTGATGAGAAGTTCATTATTAACTGGTATCATAAAGCCATGATCAACTCGGAGAATCTTTTATACCCACGGTTCTGTATTGTTCTTGCGGGATATAATGGCTTTTATGAAAAGTGAGATATGTCTTTTCGAGCATCTCTACGAGAGCAGGTTTACTGATATTCGAATTGCTTATTCCAACATGCGAGAATTAAGCGTCTCCACCTTTTCATAATTCGAAATCTCGGGTTTTATTCATCGAGCATGTGGCGAGTTATCGCCGATTATCAAACCTTTCTTTAGAAACTTTCCATAACTCTGCAATCTTTTACGTATAGTATGAATTAGATTTTCAAATAAATGTTTTCTCGGGAACATTCTGACGCGCTTTCCGTCGAGGAGGCGAAGTGCTTTGCATTAATGGTATCGGATAGTTTTCGATCGAATATCATGCTCGGTGGTCCATGGGATGTAATTTGCACGATTATTTTGAGGAAGCGAAGAAGCTTGATATTTGCCATTATTTTATCTAAAAAGCAAAATATAATTTTATTAGAATAATTTATTAAGCGATTACATGTTAATACATAAAGCGATTACAAATCTGAAAATTAAAAAAAAAAGCAAAGTTCTTGAGGGTAAATTCAGCATGCATCTGACGATAATAAAAACTAAACAAAACTTAGATATATGCGAATCATTTTAAATGAAATCAAAATTTCTTATATGAATGAGATTGGTGTGAATGAATGAGTGAATGAGTGGGTGTATTTATAGATTGAAAAACATTCCTTTAGCCGTTGGAAAGCATATGGTTGGAGATTTTTGAAAAATCGATAAGAAATTATCATCATGCGATCGATTAATTTCTGATTGAGATAAGCATAATAATATTAATAATATCGAGGATAACATGATTAAATTAATTATCAAACATAAGGTACGGCCATCAGCAATATTAATTAGTAACAACGGAATATAAAATAAATTATGTGGCGGCTTAGCCGTCCAATATTATGGTGACATAAATCGCCAGTGAACAGAAAATAAATTATTTGGCGGGCAGCCGATAATAATGAATAAAATGTAAGGTAAATAATATAAGGCGGCATAAGCCAATAATATTAAATAAATTTTCGTGCCGTCCGGTAATATTAAATAGAGCGTAAGGCGTTTTAGGCGTCGCCGGAATAAATAGTGGTGCGTTAAATTACCATTAAGATATTATATTTAAGCGGCCAGGTTCGCTTCTGATATATATTTTTTTTCATTTAAAAGAAATGACTACGATTAGGATGTCTTACGTTTGATTTAAGATAGTTGGTGAGCGTAATTCGGTGATGAATAGTGTTTTCGGTAATGAATAGTACACGTGAGCAGTCTCCGATTTGTGAATAGCGTCGGCGGTGATAACGGTGAATTTGGAAGTGAATAGAAGTTAAATTAAGTGAACGTAAATTCCGGCGTCGGCAGTCGTGAATAATGCTAGCGGTATCGGTAATATAACGATCGAGTGATCGTCGATAACGTGTTATAAAAGCGGTGTTTATATATATGGTTATATTAGAAATATAAAAAGAAAGAGATTTTATGAGAGAGATTGTAATGTATTGAATTGTATTGGAATGATTTTTTACGTTAGGCCTATTTATAGGAAAGCAAGATGAGTTCTTATAATGCGTAGTGACGTGCCATAAAATTAAAATTCTATAAAAATTCTATAAAAAATATTCTATCTGTTCCACAATTGTAATAGTTTTAATTTTTTCACAATATTTAAGAAATCAAGTAAAATATTCATTTTAATATTAACTCTTACACAAAAAAAACATATATCTCTTCGTTAAAATGAAAACAAAAATTAATTGATTTAAATATTTTTTGACCGGTAAAATAGACATAAAATGACAATTAATGTATTGATAAATGTGAAACTCTTATATTATGAAACAATTTTTTTTTTTGTGCTAAAATATTTTAAATTATGAAACACATGGAGTAATAATGATATGATTTGGTAAATTTTTTAGCTTATTTATTTTTAAACATCAATATCAATTGGTTATTTATGCCGTATAATTTGTGGCAAAATCTTTAGTTACTCACCCCATTATGAAAGTCTTAAAAGAAAGATTTCAAGTTATACGTTAGAAACTTTAACTAACGTATATTTTACTGGTGGCTCTAAGCCACTTGGCCATACCCTTTTCCAGGCCCCAATACAAAGACTTCACGTCAACTGCTAAAGTCAATTTCTGTAATTTTGGAACATACGTGAGATATTTTAGAGATGTGATTCCAATCCCAAGTTATACGTTAGAAACTTTAACAAACGTATATTTCACTTCATGACGACCATGTCAAAATCCACTTATAAATTCTCTCTCATTTTTCTTATAATTCGTCAAGTTGTGCTCCAATACATATCTTTATTTATACCAATCAGTTCTCTCACTTTTTCTTAAACCAAAACCATTCTTCTTAAAACGTTTTCAAGAAGAACATGTCAAAATCACTTATGCGTTTGCATTTTCTCTCGCTACTCCTACTCTGTTGTGTCTCCTCTTCAAGCTTGATAATTAAAAACATATATCCCACTTCTCCCATTGTTGGTCATGTTGGTTGTCATCCCCACCAGATTCAAGCTTTTACGCAGTTCAAGAAGGAGTTTGATACCCGCCACTGCGACTAGAATGACGACTCTAATGGAGTATGATGCGATAACTTGACGGGTGCGGTTACGATGCTACGACTCAGGGATTGTGTCAGTGGATCTTTGATGCCCAATAGTAGCCTCTTTAGGTTTCATCAGCTCCGTCAACTTCATCTCAGTAACAACTTCACCTCCTCTTTACTCCTTTCCGAGTTTGGCAACCTCAACAAATTAGAGATTTTAACTCTTTCTTCTTATGGTTTCATTGGTCAAGTTCCTTACTCATTTAGTAACCTAACCAAACTTCTCTATTTAGACCTTTCCTAACGAGCTCACTGGTAGTTTTCCACTTATGCGGAATTTAAGCAAGCTATCAACTTTAGATCTTTCTAATAATCTCTTCTCCGGAACTCTAAGTCCCAACAGTAGCCTCTTTCAGTTGCACCACCTCCGTTACCTTAATCTCGCTTTCAACAACTTCAGTTCCTCACTCCCTTCAGAATTTGGCAATCTCCATAGATTAGAGATCTTATCTCTTTCCTATAATGGTTTATTCGGCCAAGTTCCTCCCAAATTTGGTAACCTAACTTGGTTAACCGATTTGTTCCTTGATCGCAACATGCTCACTGGTAGTTTCCCACCTGTACAAAATCTAACCAATCTCTCCTGTTTAAATCTTGCCAGTAATAACTTCTCTGGAGCCATCCCTTCTTCTCTCTTTAGTATTCCATCCTTATATTATCTGGACTTGAGTGAGAACCATCTCACCGGTTCTATAGAAGTTCCCAAGTCCTCTGCTTCATCAAATCTAGAGTACCTCCTCCTTGGAAAAAACCATTTTGAAGGAAAAATATTAGAGCCTATCTCAAAGCTCATCAACCTCACACATCTCGACCTCTCTTTCCTAAACACAAGCTACCCGATTGACTTAAGCCTTTTATGCTCTCTGAATTCTTTGTTTAAACTTGATCTTTCCGGTAATAGTCTATCTCCATCAAGGTTAAATTCAGATTCATGCATCCCACTGACCTTGGGAACGTTGCTCTTGAAGCAGTGCGGCATCAGCGAGTTCCCAAATATCCTAAAGACCCTTAAGAATTTGGAGAATATAGACTTAACCGATAACATAATCAAAGGGAAAATTCCTGAGTGGTTATGGAGCCATCCTCGTCTGAGCACAGTGGTTTTAAAAAGGAATTCGTTAAATGGTTTTGAAGGTTCGGCGGAAGTTTTTGTAAACTCAACAGTGGAGCTATTAAATTTGCATTCAAACAATTTTGAAGGAGCACTTCCTAATCTGCCACTCTCTATCAAATTCTTCTCTGGAGGAGGAAATAGTTTCACGGGTGAGATACCTCTTTCACTCTGCAACAGAAGCACTCTCGCTATTCTTTATCTAGCTGAAAATAACTTCAGTGGTTCAATTCCGCAATGTCTGAGTAATTTGAAATATGTGAAACTTCGGAAGAACAACTTGGAAGGAATTATTCCTGACGCGTTCTACGTCGATGCCTCTCTACGGACATTCGACGTAGGATTCAATCGAATAAGTGGAAAGCTTCCAAGGTCTCTTCGAAATTGCTCATCTCTAAGTTTTCTAAATGTGGAAAACAACAAAATCAAAGACACGTTTCCATTCTGGCTCAAAGATTTACCGAATTTGAAAGTCCTTGTTCTTCGTTCAAACAAATTCTACGGTCCTATATCACTTCCTCATCAAGGTCCTCTATGGTTTCCTGAGCTACAAATTTTTGAAATATCTGATAATAAGTTTACTGGAAGCTTGCCACCAAGCTACTTTGTCAATTGGAAAGCGTCATCACTCACCATGTATCAAGATGGGGCTTTATATATGGAACACCAGGAGATGACATATGGTTCTGTTGCACAAACCTTTATAGATACTAGAAATTTGCAATACAAAGGTCTACACATAGAGCAAGAGCGGCTCCTCACTTCCTACAGCGCCATTGATTTTTCTGGAAATCTACTGGAAGGACAGATTCCTGAATCCATTGGTCTCTTGAAGGCATTGATTGCACTCAACTTATCAAACAACGCGTTCACATGCCATATTCCATTGTCTTTGGCCAATCTTAAGGAGCTCGAGTCCCTCGACTTGTCAAGAAACCAACTTTCAGGGACTATTCCTTATGGACTAGGGAGCCTCTCGTTTTTGGCGTACATAAACGTGTCTCACAACCAACTCATGGGTGAAATACCACAAGGAACACAGATCACTGGGCAACCTAAATCATCTTTTGAAGGGAATGCAGGGCTTTGTGGTCCTCCTTTGGAGAAGAGTTGCTTCGGAAGTAATGCGTCACCAATACAACAGCCTGAAGAAGACTAAGAAGAAAGAAGCGGATCGAGTGTTGAACTGGAAAGCAGTGGCAATAGGGTATGGGCATGGAGTGTTGCTTGGATTGGCAATAGCACAACTCATTGCTTCATACAAACCAGAGTGGCTTGTCAAGATAATTGGTCCAAATAAGCGCAGAAACCTTTAGGATTGTTTATTTTCTAAGTATAATCCTTCAATTTATGTCTAGTTGACTGTCTTGTATTGAAGCATTTCCTTGTGCTTGTTTTGTTCTCTTCCCTATTTTCACTTCCCTCGCCGACGCTATTGTTTATTAATCCAAGTTGAACCATAGATCTTTGGGATCGGTCGCTTCTTAATTTAGGTGGAGGTGTCGTCGCATGGGGAAGAGAACAAAGGCTTATCATGGAGCAAAGAAGTGGGTTATCGTTAATGGGCTCAAGATTATTGTGCTAACATGTGAAGGTATCATGTATCTCTAAATTTGTTTTGGGTTTCAGAGTACCTTGAAGATGTAGGTTATACATGTAAAGATTTTAAGAGAGGATCATACAGTTTAGTTAAACCATAGGAAGAATTTTAAAAATAGATTGGGGATGTATCACAAATTTAAACTTTCAATTGATTATGTGGCACTTAAGCAGAGAGAATAATTTCGTTGTGTTAAGGAAATGATTTGATTATACAATGTGCAAAAGCATATCACGATCGCTCAACCTTTACGAAGTCAAACTTGAAGTAATTATAATGAAACAATAGAGCTAGCGTTTACACTATTAGACACATAGTCTACGCATTTATTTATATCAATTAATTAGTTGTGATACGTACCTCCAAAAAAGCATGTATCTAATTACAGATTCTGTTGGTTTAGTAGGTACATACATGTATCTATGTATCTATCTTACTTTCATTTTGGTGAATTGAATCTTTACATACGCTAATAAATCAGAAATTTTGAGAAACAATGTATCGAAATTGAATATATATCTTCTTTTTTTAAATTGCAATTCACTTTTAAGATCTGGTTTTGTTTCATACATTTTTTTCCAACTGAGGTGGCAAACATAAAAGTTATTAGTGACAAATGGAAAAAGCCTTAATTGAAAATAGGCTAAACAATTTAGAATTAAGGAAATAAATAATTCTGTGTATATTTTAGTGTTAAGAATTTAACTTTAAGGGGTCAGGGTTTAGTATTTGTGATTTAAGGGTTACACTATTTTAAGATTTTAGAGTTAAGTTTTTAGGTGACAAAAAAAATTAAGTTATGTAGGATTATAAATTGAAGTATAAGATTTAGATATACACTGTTTTGTTAAAATTTTTAAAAATCTGAATAATTTCTTAATTTTTGTATAAAACTTTGAATATTTTGAAAATATTCCCTTTCTTAATTTAAGTGAGATATATAGTTTGGCATAATAAATAAACAAACAAATATAGAAAACGGTTTTGTAAAGATATCTCTACCATTTATTTATTAAACCCAGTTCAATGGTCAAGTACATAGCAAGAAAGCTCCCCATAAATACCTCCCTTTCCATCCAAAAGCCCAATTCTCGTACAAAGCAGCAGAAAGAAACTAGAAAGAAACAAAAATGAAGGCTAGAACGTTTTCTCTCCCTTTCCTTCTAATGATTTTCATCTCCTCTTACTTTTCGCTCTCAACTTCTAAAAGGATCTTAAACAACCCCTACGTTTTCTCATCGTCTGCGAGTTTGTGGAGCCTTAATGCGGAGAGGCTTATCAATTCATTCAACCTAACGCCTAAGTATGACGTCAATGTCATCCCAAAAGGTAGCCCCGATGCTCCAAGACTTGTTGAGAGCCAAATTGATTTTCTGGCGACAATTGGTGCCCAAAACGCTTCTGGTGGTCCTTATGTCCAACAGTTTGGCCACTACGCTGGTTATTACAGCCTCCCTCATTCAAAATCAGCCAAGTATAAATTTTAACCGGTTCAAATTAGTCCTATTCAAATCATGATTTGCTCTAATCGAGTTCAATTTAGTAGTTTGTTTAGACATGGACGCGTTAAACCGATTTTGTTTTTCTTTGGTGCTCTTTTTGATATTGGTTTTCGCAGGATGTTCTATTTCTTCTTTGAGTCACGGAACAACAGTACCGATCCGGTTGTGATCTGGTTATCCGGTGGACCGGGTTGCAGTAGCAGTGTTGCTCTGTTCTATGAGAATGGTCCGTTCAAGATCTCAGAGGATTTCTCTCTTTATTGGAACGATTTTGGTTGGGACAAGGTATGTCTGGTTTAACAGATTTTTTTTTTGTTTTTCCTTCTTACTCAAGAAACATATTTGTTTACAACAAACATAGAAAAAATGTCTTTCTTCTTAACTTTTGTTTTAATAGGTATCCAATCTAATCTACGTGGATCAGCCAGTCGGGACCGGTTTCACTTACTCATCCGACAAAAGCGATCTCCGGCATGACGAGGCCGGCGTAAGCAATGACCTTTATGATTTCTTACAGGTTCGATTGTTGTTGGTCTTCCCATTTTTTGTTATAAGAATTGTTATTGGAATTGTAGTGACTTGGTTTCTATCTTTGAATTTTGGTAGGCTTTTTTCAAAGAGCATCCAAAATTCGCAAAGAACGATTTCTATATTACCGGTGAATCTTACGCTGGTCATTACATTCCGGCTTTCGCTTCACGTGTTCACAGTGGAAACAAAAAGAAAGAAGGAATTCCAATCAACCTTAAGGTTAGTGATTGATGTAGGAGCTTTCTAAGAAATTTAGAATTTTATTTAATTAATTGAGGTTTATTTTGTATTTATTATTTTGAAAAAATTATGGTCTAATCTTGGTTTAAATCAGGGTTTTGCGATTGGTAACGGTTTAACCAACCCGGAGATCCAATATGGTGCGTATGGAGACTATGCACTGCAAATGAAGTTGATTACAGAATCCGATCACGAGAGTATCAAGCAAGATTACGTAGAGTGTCAAAGTCTCACCAAAAAATGCAGTAATTTTAATAAAATTTCTGAATTTTTATTGGATATATTGTTCGAGTTAAAAAATTTGATCTCTTAATAAATATCTTATTTTGTAAATATCAGATCTTGATGGTGGTTCAGCTTGTGAATCTGCTTTCGAAGTTTGCAACATTATCTTTTCTGCAATAGCGGCAAAAAAAATAGGCACAAATGTAAGCACCAAAAACCTGAAATTGACTTTTTCTCATTTTTTTTCCTTTCGTTTACAAGACTTCCTAATTCTTTTTTGAAGTATTATGACCTGAGGAAGAAATGTGTTGGAAGCATGTGTTATGATTTTTCGAAGATGGAAACATTCTTGACCAAAGAAAACGTACGGAAAGCCTTAGGAGTTGGAGATATCAAATTTGTGTCGTGTAGTACCACAGTTTATGATGCAATGACAAAGGATTGGATGCTTAATCTTGAGGTCAAGATCCCGAATCTTGTTAATGATGGAATCAATCTACTAATTTATGCTGGAGAATATGATCTCATTTGCAATTGGCTTGGTGAGATTGATCATAAATTTCGGTTCCCATGGCTAATTTTTTTACAGAAATTTAATTCTGGTTTAGGAACTGAAAATGGTTTTTTCCTAGGTTTAGAGGTTAAAGTTTTGTGTTATACTTTCAATTCCGGTTAATAAAATGGAACATAGTGTCATTTTAGGTTTTTTGCGGGTTTATTCTTGTTCACCTAGATAATTGATTAATTTTCTGGTTATACAGGAAACTCTAGGTGGGTTGACCAGATGAATTGGTCAGGCCAAAAGGATTTTATATCAGCTAAAAACGTACCATTCTTGGTAGATGGTAAAGAAGCCGGTTTACTGAAGAATTACGGTCCTCTGACTTTTCTTAAGGTAAATCAGATAAAGCCAATGAAGCAAACCTCTTATTGATGTGATACAATTGAAACTAGACTTTATTTGTTTTTTTAAGGTTCATGACGCTGGGCACATGGTTCCGATGGATCAGCCAAAGGCTTCTTTGCAAATGCTTCAGAATTGGATGCAAGGAAAGCTTCGTACTCCGAGAGATGGTCCATGATATTAATGTATAGAACATTTCATTTCAATACAATGTGATCTTAGCTTTCATCTACAATAATGTCCTTGTAGTTTTCATGAGATTCCCGATGCTTAATCCTGATTAGTTATTTTGGGATTGTTGCCATGACCTTAAATTTTTCATCCTTCGAACTTTGTTGCCATAAATCCAACGTCTCCTCTCGTCACTAATGCGATAAGCCATCTTTACTTTTTCAGCCTCGGGAACTCTTGTTAAACTATCAATAACTATAACGTCAACCAGTTCCCTAAATTTTTTTTTAAGTCTAGCCAAATACGACTCATCTTAGACAGTTAGACTTAACGCTTCGCTATCAACATCTTTCGTTTTACCCCTCGCAATTCAAAATTTCAAACACATTTAAATATTTTTCTGCTTTCCAATTGACCTCTGCCTTAACAACCCCTAACCATACACGAATAGAGCTTTAAGAGGGTTTATACAATTTAAAGCTTCTTTTGGCCAAATGATTTGCCAAACATGAAAAGTGACTAGAAACAAGCGTTTTCCTGTGTACAAATACAATTTGTTTCGAAATCAAATTTTATCAAAACACACAAGAATAAAAACAAAGATAATTGATGTCAAAAAAACAAAGACAAGTTTTTTTGTTAATCATTTTCTAATAACAATTGCAAATCATTGTTTAAACATTAAAACGATAAAATAAAACTTTTCACTAAAATTGAGAAACACTTGTTCATTTGAGAAATAGAAGACAATGATTTTATATCCCTAGATCTTCCTTTAGTTGACATTAAACGCGTACGTACTGCAAGCTATTTTTTCATGTTATTATAATGAATAATATGTTAAGAGTATTTACCTATTTTTAAAGATATATTGCTTGGTAGATATTGGTTATTTGAAAATAATTTTTAAATTATATAATTTAATTCCATTTAAAGGAGATGGAGCCAAGTCAGGTTGAAGGTCCTACTTTGGAGCCTTTATACCAAGACATATGGAGAACTAAGACATGCCCAAAGATCAAGCATTTCCTATGGAGATGTTTCACAAATTGTCTTTCAGTGGGTTCCAATATGATGAAGAAAAAGCTCCAAAAATCAAATCTCTGTCCCAGATGTGGTGATAAGGAAGAATCAGTGAACCACCTCCTTTTTACTTGTCCATATGCCAGGGTGACTTGGGCCTTAACAGCCGCAGCTCCCCTTTTCTATCCTTATCCTGGGGAATCTCTTCTTGTCAATATGGCTAATTGCTTATATGCCACAGGAATAGAAGAAGCAGAACATAAGGAAAGAATCTTATATTGGCCTTGGATCATGTGGAAGCTTTGGAAATCAAGAAATGAGCTCATCTTCTCCAATATTCACATTGATCCAAGAAAATCTAGTGTCAGCCGCCCTTGAGGAAGCATCTGAATGGAGAAATTGTCAACCTGTACATGTTGCAGGCCCTCCAAATCCTGCTATGAGTAGCAACAGATGGTCTCATCCTCCCACGGGAATACTGAAATGCAATGTTGATGCATCATGGAACAAAGAAGCTTTATCTTGTGGTGTTGCTTGGATTTTGAGAGATGATGCAGGTGAAGTGAGATGGATAGGAGCCAAAAGTTACCCCAAACAATGCACTCCGCTGGAAGCCGAGGCAGCTGCGGTCACGTGGGCAGCAATGTGTCTCCGCAACATGGGTATCAAAGATTATCAAATGGAAACTGACTGCCAGTCCCTAGTCTTAGCTACTCTCAATCCCAAAGAATGGCCAACTTTAGCTGCTTACTCAGAGGAGATTAAGGACTATCAGCAGGCCAGCAATTTTATTCTGCATCACTCTAACAGATTGGGAAATTCTTGTGCTGATTTGATGGCTAAAACTATAAGCCTTTGTCCAATTTATTTTGCTGTTTTGGACCATTGTTGTCCCTCTTGGTTGCTCCCTTTGGTGAAAACCGATAAGCCTTACATGGCTCAGTTGTAATTGCCACTTTTAAAAATAAATGGGAAGTTGAGTTAAAAAAATTTAATTCCATTTTTTATTAGAGTTTACTTGCACAATTGCGCATGCAGTGATACTAATTGGAAATTTGGGATTACACTAACAAAACAGAATTGAACCATACATTGAAAATGAAAAAATACCCAAAATAATATAAATTTCTTTCACTAATGCGGAGACTCAGTCCCTACTGATTATAATACTCATCAACTAATTAAGATAAGGATATGTCAAAAGCAAGAAAGAAATGAGACATTGTTATTTAGATTACCACAAACTTAAAATAAACAAATAACATATTAATAAAAAAGATCATAAATTGGTTCTTCTTTAACATTTATATGATGTTGATAAGCTTCAGGGTCACTTGCTATGTTGTTATTGCCTCCGCTTTCGTCTACAACTCTCTCTTCCGGCTGGATCTTGTGAGACTCCTCATGTATCATTTGGTTTGTTTTACATAATTTTTTTTTGTTCCTCGCGTTGTATCTTTTAAATCTTTCATTGATGGTCTCATTCTTGTAATGAATCGAGGATATGTGTGCAGCAAACTTTTGTGAAGTGTTAAATACACTATTACATTTGGGACATGTATATGGTCCATATTTCTTATATGGTAAACTATGTGTCCGACCATCGTATTCACCATTTTCCTCAGAATTAGAAACTTCAAAATTTTCCTCAAAATATCTGGTTGGTCTACATCGTTTCTTCACTGGTTGATGATGGGGAACATGTTGGTCATGGTGGTGTTTTGAAGAAAAAGAAAACATGTCTAAATGCCTAGGATATACAGAACTTTGATGTGGAAAAACAGTATTGAGTGGTGTCGGATTCAAGATCTCGCACCGTTTTTCAACAGAATTTGGAGGGTAAAAAGAAGAATTGAAGATGTTGGGATTCATGGAACGATGATATTCATTTTGGCTAGTAATCAGATTATTGGTTGGAATAATAGCAGAATACCTATTTATGATAGTTTGAGTGACAGAGATTTGAGAAAGATGAGGGTTATCTGAGACTTGAGTTGTGCAAGGCATCCCGAAAGTAGAAACCATGTTTTCCCTTATCTGATAAGCCACATATGAATTATTGAAACCAAAAGAAGATGAAGAGATATGCGAAGAAGAAAACAAACCATGATGGTTTGTGTGGTCAGAAGTAATGAACACTGACTCAACCATCTTAGACTCGTAATTCCTAAAGTTGGAACTCTTTTCGATGGGAGTAAAACTACGAATGTTCATAGTATCGTCACCATAAGAGCTTAAACCATTTGGGATTGAAGTCATTTTGAAAGTCGACAAGAGCGTATTTTACACCTTTAACTATGTCACCCTTATATATTGGTACTTGCATATTAATAAAGTAAAAATAAAAATTTATTATAAAAAAATGAAATTTAACACAAAAGGAAAAATATCTAGTCCAAAAATTATATTATTGAATTATAGTACATATTTTGATGCATATAATCTTTAATTACTTATTTTTACTTTTTAACATATTTTTTTTATACGTATGGTAATATTTAGATAAAGTAGAAAATATAAAATTTCTTTATATTTATGTAGTGATCTGGCAATCCTCTTTATGTGGTCCCATGTCTTTTGGGCCACTTAATATTTATGAGCAAGATTTTTTTCCATGTTATACACTTATTTTTTATTTTATATGACACTAAAAAATATTTTGCATTAAATCACCAATTTTAGAATTACTATAATAATAATAATAATAATTCAAACAGGCTTAGCTGTAATTTTTTTTCAAACAACAACAATACAAAATTTCAAAAAAGTTTTTGCTGCTAAATATAATTAAATATTTTATTTTAAGCATATTTCTGTACTTCTAAAATTTGAAGTATTATCCCACTCTTAGCAAGCATTTGCATTATGGTATGGTATATTTACATGTAATCTTATAATGGATGTAAATCTAGTTGTAGCTTAAACTGTAGCCTAACACAATTATGGTTTATTTAGACAAAAGATTTAAAATGGATGCACTATGTAGACAAAAGATTTAAAATTGTTTAAGCCGAAAATTGGTTTTGTTTACAAATTAAGTTAAAGATTAAATTAAAAAAACATAACTGTCTGTTATAAAATTAATCTGATTAGATTTAAGGTTCCTTTTGACGATTTTTCCTTTACAGTATAATTTATGTTTTAGACATTTTTATGTAAATTTATGATTATTAGTTTTGATAAAATATAACATATTAGATTAATACACCAATCTGTCGAGATTTTTTTTTCAATATTTCTTTAATATTGACCATCAACATAGTTTTCAATGAAATAAGTCTTAAATGAAATGTATCAACATTTCATATATAATATTTAGAAATTTTGATACATAAATATATATATATATATATAGTATTAATTTTTCTAAGTATTAGATATAATCTATTAAATTTATTAAGAAAAAATAAAAAATTGATATTGTTTTTAATACCTGCAGCCATATAGTAAATTTAAAAATCATTAGGTATCACTTTTTAACCCCACAAAGCCATATAATATATTAAATTTTTTTTGGGAAATGAACAATATAAAAGTAAATTATGATTAGATGACAAAATTTAATACTATTTTTCTCATGGGATATCTTTTCATACATACAAAGTACAAAATATTAAAATACTATATTAGATATAATTTAGTTAGCTAGAATAATATATTATATAAATTAAACTATTTGAGTGGGTCAAATCTATTACCCTTTTTATGAAATGTCTTTTTTAACATATTAGAAAGTATTAAAGATTATACTGCTGGAATAATATTATTAATGTCTATTTGTAGCAGTGAAAATAATGGGTATTAGGTAACATATTTTATAATAGGTTGAAAATATCTGTTATAATTTAAAAAAATATATCTATTTAATGTCCACTTTAGTTTGCCAACCGTTGAGGAAAAACCAAGTTACAATACACTGAGAGTCAAACTAGAAAAAGACTCTTGTCTTTTTGGTATTCAGCATCCAATCATAGTTTGACTCAACGAATTTAAATTAATGTTTTTGTTTTCAAATAATATAAATCGATTCTCTTTTTTAATTTTCACAAACATATTATTAATTATTTACTGCCCATTATCTGCCTATATTTTATTGCTTCTTTTTCTTTTTTTTCTTTTTTTTGTCAACCATATTTTATTGCCTCTTTGTCACGCATATAAGAAATAATTCTTTTTACTAATTCTTATCGATGAAATTATAATAATGATCAGCAAACCAGATAATATCATAATTGCATGTCTAAGAGGTGACGTATGAGAAATATTAAATGATACTAAAAATTTGTGGTGAAATTCTGAGTATATATATATTTCTTTATTAATTGCTTGGAAACCATGGAACACCAATGAGACAATACTGTTTTCTCTCTCATGCTAAATATTCCATACTGTTTTCTACATATGCATTGAACATTACCGCCAAAGGCCAGCATCTCCAATATTATATTATATACACACTCGAGATTTTGTTCACCAGCAAGATTTCAAGAATTTTCTTTTTTTTAGAAAAAGTTTGAGTTGAAATCCACATAAATTATGAAAATTGTAGAATATCTATATTTTTTTTGCAAATTTTAGTAGCCAATTTGAATATAATATAAAAATAATTTGTTAGCGTGCAATTATACGCTATTATAACTTTTCTACGAATAAAATATCTATGTAAATGATATTGAGGTTTTTTAAATCTCGATTTTTTTAAGTATCAATGTAAATGTAAATCCACTTAATATTAAGGATGCTCTAAGCCTTCGAAACAAGATCTTTCCAATGGTTTTTTTACCACCACTAATCTGTCGGTTTGAGTGGTCGTTACTTTTCAATTATCGAAAAACGGTCGAAAAATTACGAAAGATTTTCAACGGGGTGATTTCGAAAACATTTCAACAGATTATTTCGACGATTCTTAGACACCATTTTCCGACGAGTTTCCGACAGATTTTCAGAATATTTTGACGGGTTTTTGACAGAAGTATTATATTTGGCAAAAAAATAAACGTTTCATAATTAATAAATAAATTTTAAATAAAATCAAATAATAATGTTAAATAAATTTAAATAATAAATTCTTAATTCATAAACATCTCGTAAAAACTTAAATAATAAAATCTTAATTCATAAACATCAATCATAAAATTTAAATACTAAATTCATAATTTCATAAACATAATTATTAATTCTACTTATTCTTCTTTTCCCGCAACATATGTTTGAGTGTTTGGACATCCCGAAGCCGCATCAACGATGCATGTTTCTCCTCCATCGTTACATCAAAGGAGAATTTTATTTGATATGTGTCTGCGACGATAGCTTTTAGACGCTCTATTACTTTTTTTGTCTGAAGGACGATAAGAACATCTTGTTTAATTTATAAACTGATTTTAATATTTTGATTTCAGATTAATATTTATTTTTTAATAATTACTTATCTACCTAAAATCTACTTTGTTTGGGCACTAGTGAATCCAAAACCTAATTTTGGGGATTTTAAAACCCTTTTTTTAGGTAGTGTTTGTATAGATAGATCTTACAAGACAAATTAAATAACAGAACATTTCAACAATAACAAATAAGTTACCATTTACCGATAATATAAGACTATAAATGTAACTAACTCATACATTTAAGTTCCTTTTAACACATATAAATGTAATGTAGCAAATGTAAGGAGTACACCACGAATCTGGAAACTTTTGTTTGGCCATTTGTACACGCACACATACATATTACTTGCACATTTGTGGAAATGAGTTTGTGACTGTGTCTGCGTGAATCAAACACGTCTACCTTAAATGATGTAAATGTACAGTAGATCTATCAATTGTACATATATGGATAGTTGGATACATACCCATCGATGGGTCATTAGCTCTTAAGTTGATTAGTCGGTCTTTAACACCTGATCATCATGAAATTCACGTATACATATATAATATATTTATATATGTGTGTGTAAAATTAATTACAGATTTATTTATGCATGCAAGTGTCCATCAAAGTGGTACGAATGAATAATTATGAAGGGTTCTTTTGGCACTTTACTAAATGTAATAATGAAAACAACATTGGCAAGTCAACTCGTGATGATAATAAATTTTTGGTAATTGGAATTTCACAAAAATGAGTTTTTGTTTTATTGTCACTTTATAATCAGACAGTTCCATATAGTTCACTGGTCCGTCCAATGCAGTCTCCTCATCTAACATCTTTTCTTTCTTTTATCCGTGTAATATCACCGCCACTTGGGGACTCTTTTTCCTTTTCACTTTTGATATTCACGATGAACACTAACTATAGTTGAATATGCATATTTATGAAAATATATTTTGACGAATGATCAAATCAAACAACCTGCTGATGATTTTGGTTAATGATTTTTTTTTGTCAGCTCAACACAAAGTTCTGGATTTTGAATATTTGCACTTCTCGTGATAAATACGAAAAACAATTATCGTTTAAATTTGATTGTTTGGACTGGGCGTTTAGTTCTCGTGATAGCTAACAACTTCGATTCATTTTGACAACTCGACAACTATACATCTACAAAAAGAATCAAAATGGAAGACAATCATGTACCACAGATAGTCAGATACTTTAGCAGCACACCTTATTTGTTAATCTCTAAATCACATATTTAATATTTCTGAATACATATATAAAATATGGAGATAAAAAGAATATTATTCGTATTTCACATTAATAAAATATCAGGGTGACGAAAAAATAATATGAAATCCAATCAAATTAGAGTGGTAAAAAATAAGAGTTAGAGCTTTTTCATAACGATTTTAGTTATGGTTTATTATTGTGGATGCCTTGAATAGTAAAAATTCTAATAAAAATTTTGATTTTAGAGATTAGTCTTCATTTTGGTACAAGATTTCATAATAACCCGAATTATAAAGAAAGATAGTGAGATCCTCATAAATAACAAAGATCTAGAGAGAGATAAAGAGGGGTTTACTAAAAGCAAAACAAACATAAAAATCAAGAGCGGTCACATAAACTTTATTTTTTGAATAGTCATGTTGTTTTAATTTGATTTTCATCAAAACGTTGCGCGAATTAAAAAAAAAGGAGTAATTGGAAATCTAATTTTTCAAACAGGCACAATGAATATGCATGCATGTCAATCATGTTGACTTCTACACACCCCTATAGCTTTCGAAACAAAATGAAATATAAAATTATTGGTTCTCCAAATAATAAAAATAATAATTGATAGGGTGAGTCCAAATCCAAGTCTCTTATTAAAGGGCACAAATTCAACCACTCCTCCATAAACACAAAAGGTCCATCCTAAAAAAGCAAGTAAGAGATAACAATTTCTCTCCTTTTCTTTTTTCTCTTCATCAAACTTCAACACACTAACGAGAGAAATGGGAAGAGCTCCATGTTGCGACAAGACAAAAGTGAAGCGAGGGCCTTGGTCCCCTGAGGAAGACTCTAAGCTTAGAGATTACATTGAGAAGTATGGTAATGGTGGAAATTGGATCTCTCTCCCTCTCAAAGCCGGTAAGTTCATATACATGTCTTTAATTAAAATCAATTTCCTGGTTCACCTTTCCGAGCTTCTAAGCCCAAAGAAGAGCTTATGCCATTCTTTATTGTTGTTGTGGTTTAAGGTTTGAGGAGATGTGGGAAGAGTTGTAGATTGAGGTGGCTTAACTATTTGAGACCAAACATAAAACATGGTGACTTCTCTGAGGAAGAAGACAGGATCATTTATGGCCTCTTCGCTGCCATTGGAAGCAGGTTCTCTATTTAAGTTTTTTTTTTTAAAAAAAAAACTATATATCTCTGATTATAAGAAGTTAATTATATTAAGATCCTCACTAAAAATATAGAACTGATATCCGTTTGTTGTCCACTTGCTTATGAAGGTCCCTTAAATAGTTATCCACTGAAATAGGTTAAAAGAAAATATTATTTCACTCTCCTTAAATTAATCTTATTAAAAATTATTTTCTCCTAAATCTATTTTGAATTTATTGGAACTAACGATCAGAGTATTTCTAAACGTGCTTCATTCCTTCATAATTTTAGTCAAAACTACGAGCAGTATTTATTCATAATTTAGTCAAAACTACAAACAACATTTATTCATCTAGTTTGCAATATTTTTCTCCAACATTAATTACTATTATACATCTATTGAAACTTGTAGGTGGTCAATAATAGCAGCTCATCTACCGGGAAGAACAGACAACGACATCAAAAACTATTGGAATACAAAGCTAAGGAAGAAACTATTGTCTTCTTCTTCTTCCTCCCATTCATCATCAGCCATTGCTTCACCTTATCTAAACCCTAATTCTCAGGATGTGAAAAGACCATTAACCCCATCAACAACAATACCATCTTCTTCTTATAATCCGTATGCTGAAAACCCTAATCAAGACCCAACAAAATCCCTCATCTCCAACATCAATGGCTTTGAAGCTGACGACAAACAGATCTTTCCCTATATTAACCCTAATTATCCTCCAGACCTCTCTCTCTCGGACAGCAACAACAACATCTCGGGAGCAAGTGGTTTCTTGCTCAACCACAATATGTGTGATCACTACAACAACCACACCAGTTTCTCTTCATACGTCAATGGGAAGAGATCAGAGACTATGATGAAGCAAGAAGAGATAATGATGATGATGATGATAGACCACCACATTGACCAAAGGACAAATGGGTACAATGGGGATTTCACACAAGAGTATTATAATTACTACAATGGGCATGGGGATTTGAAGCAAATGATTAGTGGAACAGGCTCTAATTCTAACATAAACATGGGTGGTTCAGGTTCATCTTCTAGTTCGATAAGCAACCTAGCTGAGAACAAAAGCAGTAGTAGCCTCCTACAACACAAGTGCTTGCCCTATTTCTACTCCTAGTTCTTCTAGACTCTCTTGTCTTCTTATATAAATATATCTTGGACTGACTGTTAGAAATATCAAAGATTTGATGGGGTATGGGAGGAGAGAGAATGAGAGAGAGAGAGAGAGAGAGAGAAAGAGAGCGACTATGATCAGTATTATGGGATTTTGTATTTTTGTTTATTATTCTCTCTTTATTCGATATCTAGTTAAGAAGAGACAATGGGAGATTTGATTTGATGAAACCCAAAAGGATGTATTTATGGATTGAAGAGTAGATCTTCTTTTTTTCTTTTGTCGAGAAGAGTAGATCAATAGATCATATCAGCTTTTAGTTAAAACTTAGAACAAAGTATGTGATCTACATACACACACGCCTACACACAGTATACACACATATATAGCATGTTATTGTTTCTAAAATTAGATGAGATCGAATGTTACCATTTTATGTATAGGCTATAAATAGTAAAAAAATGTTATATATATACACTTGCAAGAGATATATAAATATATATATATATATGTGTGTGTATGTTTTATTATTAACAACAAAATATGCTAAAGATACAAATTTGCAAACTGACATGTCCGATAGGTAAACAAATGGTATTTGTATTTGAATGTGATGAAATATTGTAATCTACAGGCCGGGGTATATAAAGCATTCACCCATTTGGTTGCTACTAATTCGTGATTAAACATCTTAACTTTCACAACCTCATTCATTCAAATAATATAAAAAATTTAAGAAATTTGGATGAACTTAATTACGTACTAATTCGTGATTTGTTCATTGTTTTAGTTGTGAAGTAACTCTGAGGGTTAAACGCTTGCCTCCTACCAGATCAGGGATCAAGCACAAGCACTTATAGTGTATTATTCTAGTATGTGTTTCTTAGTGGTTCACCGGTTGTGGTTCTACCCGTTTGACATTACAATATTAAATACTCTATAATAGTTAACTAAATATTATGCTTTTATTATTTATTTACACATATTATTTTTTCTTATATTAAACAATTTAATCTTAAAAATAGATTAACTAAAATCTTCTAGAAACTAGTTTTTAAGTAATATTGGTATCCTTAAAGGTTCTTTAAACATAGTCACTCCTTCTAAGTTAATGCAATTAAAAAAAAAGTCTTCTAACAACTAAAACATTCTTTGGGAATTTTTTTTTGTTGGATTCAGTTTCTTACATAAAAAATTTCATCGGATTCATCTACGTTCGTGTTGTTAACACTCATCTACATTTTCTATTATAGAGTTAAATTCCTAAAAGACAAACACATTTAAAACTTCTTATATTGCTAATTTTTACACTATTATGAACATATTTATAATTTTAATTTAAGATAATAATTAACAAAATCCATTATAAAACAAAAAGAACAAATAAAAAATCATGCAATCTTATATTTGAAAATAAATATAACTATAAAAATTAACTATAAGGTTTAGTTTTTGATATTTAGTTACAATTACAATAATTTTAATCTTTACTTACATTTGTTTTTTATGTATTAATATAGCGTTTTAATTCTAAGAAATTTTAGTGTTTATTTATATAAATTTTCTAATTAGACACGCAATTATGATTTTTTAATTATTAAATCATTTATACAATTGATATAGCAGTTGAAAACGAATGCGTTTGTAAAATATTTTTGATTAGTTGATATAATAAGTGATAACGGATTAACATAAAACTATCCAAAATACATACATGTAATATTTATCTAATCTTAAATTATATTATAATATTAAATAGATGAAATAATAATTTTAAATAAATCATAACATAACTAGTTAAGAATATTTTAAAGAGGTTTGGAACATATGTCTATGTATAAAATCGTTTCTTTTTATAATTACTAATAGATTTTAGTCAAACTAATATACCAGTCAAAATATTTTAAAAGTCTTAACGAATGGAGTTTTTAAGTAAGTTTCTCACATTTTAAAAATAAAATAATAGAAAAGAAAGCGAGAAAGTAAGGAGGGGTTCTAACTTTTTTTTTTTTGGTCAATAGTAGTTTTTTTAATAGTCCCTAAACATCGTAGGAAGCAGGGTTCGAACTTTGAACCTGCAACTTAATGTAATGAGTTTTCAGAAGTGGCCACTACTGTGCCACTTGACTTCCACGGGGTTCTAACTTCTATGATGAGCAACTTTGAGAGACCCATGAGACACTTATCTCTGGTTTATTTGTTTTTTAATTATATAATTAAATTATATTAAAATATATATTTTTTTGTTTGTTTGAGTTTCTTAATCTTATGGATGAAGATGATATTATAAGATAATCCATTCGTTTCAAAAATAGCGTTATTTTATTTTTTTAGTGCAGAAATTTAAATTAAATTTTAATTTTATTCATATTTGTAACTTATTAATTAGAAAAGAAATTGTTTTAGTGTATTAACAAAAGATATAACAGAATTTTACATTTTCTTAATCTATGTAAAAAATAGTAAAATGACGAAACTGAGAAAATAATAAAATTTCGTTGTGAAGTTTTTGCTGATTTTTTGGTAACTGTTTATTAATATTCAGGATAAATTTGTTAGAGTTGTATATAGAAAGAGAGAAAACAAAGGATTGTGTATAAAAGTCATCAATTTTGGTCAGTGATCGAGCGGCCAGGAGAAATTGATTGATGGAAATACATTCACTATTCAATGACATATATACCACTTCCAGGATTGTTCATCTTGAAAAACGATAAGCGATATTAGAATAGTTCAAAACAATACAAAACAGTCATAAAAGAAAGTGGTACGAAAAAACTCAAAATAATGCTTTTGGTAACATTTTTGATTTGTAATTTGTAATGGTTAAAGCGATGTACTCCATACCGCAATGGTATAAGATTACCCATCAAACCCATAAAAAGAAAAAAATAAATAACAATTAACAAATACAGTAGGGACAATAATGTTACATATCGGTCTAATGGAACCTTACCTTAGCTAGTAGTATGTACGAGAAAATAAATATAATTTACAATAGTATAAAAATATGTGCTTTTGGTTAACAGTCGAATATATATTATTTGAAAATTATAAAACAAAAGGAAATTTTTTTAACTAACATGTAATTAATTAGATCATATTCATCTAAAACTTGGTGTCATCCCTCCAATCCATCTCAACTCTTCCGATCACTCTAGTGTGAGGTGACATCACTTTTTCATAGGCCGATATATTAAGCTTTGGCCCATGAAAGAATTGGGACTTATAAGCCCGTAGGCCTGTTGTATGAAAATTGTTCACTTCATGATAGCAATTATTTGTTTTAACATTTTTTGATACGGATGGAATTTTGATAATCCCCTATATATTATTTGCTGAGTATACTTATACAATTAATCTTATAAGATGTTAATATTTACATCACATTACCATTACAAAAAAAATAAATTATAATTTTTCATTAAAGGTAGTTTAGTCATTGATTATTCTCTTATCACTAATAAAGATTATATTAATTATATTAATTATTAACGATTTATAAAATCATAAATACTTTAAAATATATAATCGGATATTGTGTTATTGAAATCTAGATTATCATTCAATTTTAAATTTTTTAGTGATAATTTTAAATATCTACGTGCTAATAAATATTTTACTTTTTCTTTCTACTCTCTTTATAAATAATTTTGTTCAACAAATTTATTTAATTAATTATAGATTAAAATTTCTTTAATTAATTTTACAATTTACAAAATCATAAATGCTTTAAAATATCTAATCAGATATTATGGTTATTGAAATCTAGATTATTTATTCAATTTTAAATTTTTTATTCTAACCAATGATAATAAAAACATATCGTCGAAAATATATTATTAAAACCAAAGAAAGAAACTAGATTAAAAAAATAATGTAAAATAATTTGGTTTAACAATATATGTATTTAAGATACGAACAATCTGTGTTATTAAGCTACGTGCTAATAAATCTTTTACTTTTTTTCTACTCTCTTTATAAATAATTTGGTTCAACAAATTTCTTTAATTAATTTTTTTTGTCAACATTCTTTACTTAATTATAGATTAAAATTTCTTTAATTAATATAGATTATAAAAATAAATCTTGGAACATGTATGATTAAAACCAAAGAAAGGAACCGAATTTAAAAATGAATATAAAATAATTTGGTTTAACAATATATATTTATTAATTATGCACCGATTTTACTAGATGATATGTTAATATTCCAAAAAAATCGGTACAATATTTATTCTCTTATCATCAATAAAAAATATATTAATTATGAACGATATTAATTAGGAAACCAAACAGAAATACTTTAAAATATCTAGATTCTGAAATATTGTTAAGTAAATCATAAATGCTTTAAAATATCTAATCGGATATTGTTGTTAGTGAAATCTAGATTATTATTCAATTTTAAATTTCCGATTCTAACCAATGATAATAAAATATAAAAAATTCTCTTATTTTAAACCAATCATAAATGCTTAAAAATCGGAATTGTTAATATTCCAAATGGATCATTGATGATGAATATTAAATGCTTAAATTATTTTTCTTTATGTTTTAAAAATCGGATTTGTTAATATTCCCTTATTCCAAATATATTGGATTTGTTCATATTTCCTTATTGATTTAACGACGATTTAAAAAAATTAATGTTACGTAATTCATAAATGCTATAAAATTTTGATTTAACTTTATTTTAAACTTAATTATATTTTAACCAAACATTATCCAAGGATTTGGAGTTATTAATGTTTTTATCTTTGTGTTTAGTTTTCGGATTACTTTTAAAATATCAATTTAAAATTTCTATATATAAAAATATCAACTCGTGCTTCTCCAGGGATAGATTCTAGTACCCTTTAAAGTAAGAAAATACTTTTAAAACATAACATTAAAGAAACTTGAATTCATCATGAAGCACACGTGTGCAGATCAGTGAATTCTATGAAGCTGAAAATTGTTAACCATGGAATTCCACCAATTAACTTCAAGCTTTTACAAGCTATATTATAAGCTTATAAATAACCTGCATTCTAGATCATAGATATCACAATTGTCAGTTTCTGCGAGATCTCAAAGTATTATTTGCATTGTTGTAATTTCTACCGTCCTGAGTTGGCTGCTTTTAAGGGCATCAATGTTTTTGATTGATAGTTTGTATCCATACACGAATGACGAATCCATGGACATCCAAAAAATCATTTAGAACTAATTTTGTTTTAAATCATAGGTAATCTGAGAGAATCTGACTAATTTTTGGGTATGCAAACTCGTCGGTCATTTGCATATTATGTTAAACATTCGGCATAAAGAACCGAAATCTCTGTCAACATGTTAGTAGAGACTCCACATCATCCAAAAAAATATAAAACCGACTAATCTTAACACGACACTCCAAATTCTGAGTAGTAATCGAATCCGAGTCTCTGCGAATTTATGCCATGAGATCTAGGTTATTACCCAATCATATAATTACCACCGCTATTTCTTAAAATAATTCTACCGAAAAGATTCGAACCAAAGACCTCGCAAACACAGAAGCAAAAGTACCATTCCACGAGCCTCTCCGTTTCTTGGAACAAATGGGTTGGCTTTGGTTTGGCTCTATCTCCAAACACCTACGAGTGATGCTTATAAGTTATAACCATTAAGCCCTTACGAAAGTGGAATTTCCATTTGTCCTCATTCAGGCCGACTATTGATGTTGTAATTGTTTTTGGCACGTGAACCGGTGGGTCAACTCACGTGGTCCCCTCTCTACCACGAAAACGAGATCGCACCTTATCCCCCTTACACCCGTGTTTTAACGCGGACATCTTTTTTTTTCTTTTACGTCCCATGTCTTTTTTTTTTCCGTTTTTTTGTTGTTGTTATTACGTTGTAGTAATATGATGTCTAGATGTATAGGTTTTAATTAATTGCAAGTGTGATCTAAATTCATTATACTTAACCTTTAAACACAATGACCAATATATTATTAAGGGTATCAGTGGGTAGATGATCCTTTGGATGTGCATTACATATTGATCTCAGACCAACCTCCCATAGCGATTAGAAACGTAGTAAAAAGGTATCAATAAATTTCTTGTAGAGTTCATTCTGAAATTCAAGAGAATCGTCATATTATTAGCTAGTGATTATTTAATACTTTTTAGTCTATATATATATATATATATATAAATTAGCTAATCAATCGTTCAAATTCCCGTTGGTACTCACGAAGGCTCCCTTTTTTGGCGAATTTTAGAAAGGGCCTCGTCAAAATCTTCTCCGTCAGTTGGTCCAAACCGTATCCACAGTTCCTCCTCGAACGTTTCCAATGATATTCGGTCTGTTGGCAATCGGAGCGCCTTAGTAGTGGCCTGCCACCATTCATTTGCCTCGTCGGTGTGATGGTACGATGCAAAATTGACTCTATGTTCAGTTGACATCTCGTGGTAGGCAAAATACTGTTTCGCTTTACTTAACCATTCCGTCGGATCTCCTCCGTCAAACCGCGGAAATTCGAGCTTCACGAACGATGTTGTTGTTGTTGCGGCGCAAACGGGTTGGTGTGTTCATCGCGTGGTGTGAGGGAGAGAGTCCCCCAGTTCTGCGTGTCTCACGTGAAGCGCTCGCCCCAGTATCACGGCTACTTGCGATCACAGCTTGCATCTCCCGGAGTGACTCACGGTTCTGTTGCATCATGTCCTCCATCATTTGGTGCAGCGAGCTCTCCATGCCACGGAATCTGTCAGTGAATGCGCCATTGAGTTTCTGAACTTCATCCTGCAACAAGCCCATACCTTAATCTAGATTAGTGATTCGATCTTTGTTTGAAGCCATGGACTCAAGTTCACTTTTTTTTTTTTGGTTTTCTCGGCGGAATTGTGGTGTTGGAGATGAAAAGAGATTATATTCTCTGATACCAAATGTTGGTCTCAATCAGAGATATATAATATAATTTTTTTTTGGGATAAATAGCTCTGATACCACTGATAAGTCCCAGATTATGGTTTATTAATGTTGATCAAACTTAAACAAGAACACAATACTTTTTCAGGCAAATTTCTCTGCCTTTTCTTTTTGACTTTTTGATTTATATAGAAATAGAAGATGAAAGTTCAACTTCCTACAATACTGGAAAGATGGGAAATAAACGTGGGACACTCTCTCATCAACAGTCATGGAGAAGTGCCTATTATTGTGCTAAACGTGAAACTGAAAAAGCACCAAGTCAAATTGACTTTGACAATTTATTTGTAAAACAAGATAATTAAAAGCACGTGGTCTTCTTCTTCCTCAAGTTACAAACTTGGGATTAGGTTTTCGTACACGTACTGGTCTTGTGTGTACTTCTGTCTCATCAATATATTTTAGTGAGGAGAAAGCGTGTTTAGAGACAACCTAACAACTCACGAGACAAAGTGGAGAGCATGTGAGAGTGTTCTTCTTTGTTTTCTTTTGCTATCATTCTTCTTCTTGTGACTGAACACTAATTAACTATAGTTTTAGTCTATATCCCTACCCCTTTTTAATTTATTAATTCTATATAATTCTACATAATTATATATAATTATACATAGAAATTCATAGAAGATTCAACCGTTTGTTCATTTCGATATTATAAATATAAATACACACATTTTCATAGAAAATACAAATGTTTAATGGAATTTACGAGAATGCAATAGAAAATGATGATCTAAATCTTTAACTTTGATCGTTATGATATTTTATTTTTACTTAAACTATTTAATATATATATATATATATATAGGATTTGTTGATTTAAATATATTTTCAGTGCTTTACAATACATTTCTAATTATATGTTTGTTTCTTAAAAAGATTCACGAGTTCCGTATTTAATATACGTTGGAATGATATACCAAAATTAGTTTCAATTGTCTTAAGTTTAGTTTTGAGACAAACTAAACCGTTTTAAATTAGTTTGATTCCCATTTAATTTCTTGGAGAGTAGTAACAAGTCTTTAGTGTTTTCGAGTACTTCACTATTATCACAAATTAATTTCATAATGCAGTGGCGGAATTTAACTTATCAGATATAAAGGCCTAGCGCATGTAGCATCAACATTTTGTTCTCCGGCAACACCAAAATAAATAAATAAATCCATTTTTGACCGGCCGAGATTGTCATGTCATTGCGTTCCATAATAAAATGATTTCATACACTCGGGCCGCAGCATCTCTGCCTCTTTTCGAACCCGAAGCTAGAGACGCATCGCGCACCCCGTAACCTCCAAATCACTGATCAGAAAACGAAATCACTGCAAACAACAGGTGATCATATTCAAAACATATCGACATTATTATTCCATTGTGATAAGAGCCAAGTTCTTATCTTGAAGGAAACTGTATAAAGCTCTCAACTTTACTCTCTCTCTCTTGCTCTGTTTTGTAATGTGGAAACTTAGAACTCAAAGAAGAAGCAATAAAACGAGATATTACTGAAAGATGAGATTGCAGAGAGTTCTTAGGACAAATTTACAAGAGTAGAAAAAAGACTCCTTTGTGTTTTGTTTCACCAAAACACAAAGCCTCTAGCCACAGCTAGCCCACAACAAAGCACCAAAAAACTACTCTCTCTCTTTACTCTTCTTCCTTATAAAGGCACAGAATGCCCTAGCTTGTTGGGGGAGATAAGCCTGTCGCAGCTCCCTCTTGTTTGTCTTCATGTGACACCTCAGCGTCCTTCCTCTGATCCTCTGTAGCCGTTGTTGCGTGATTGTCCCCCAATGCCAACTCAGCCGAATTCAAAACATGATGATCAATAACTGCTGAGCTGTCCTTTTGCACCACTTTATCATTAATTCTCCCTTTGTTGTGTCTTCTCTTCCTGATATAAACTTGCAAGGGTGTATCACATTGCTCCGATCCTAGAGCTTATAATCTATGATATTAAGAATAGCAGGAGTTCGGAATACCCAATTTTTTCTTTTTAAAAAAGCTTACATATATAGAGCACAATGGAATATTACTAATAATTTAAAGTATATGACCTCATACTTCTTGATATAGATCAGTACGTAGTTTAGATTTATCCACAAAAGAGTTTGAGAATGTACAACGTACAGATTAAAAGATAAACGGATAAACCCGCATGACGCCATTAGATTATGCAACGTAACGCCATTTATCTGAGCTGAGTTTACTTAACTGACTGTAAAACAGAGAACGCTTTAAATGGTGAAGAAGCTCTCTTATCGAAGAATCTTTGTGGTGCTTGGAATCTTTTTCGGAATTCAAAAAGCTTTTGTACTTGCTATGTTTTTAAGAGATCCAAAAACTTGTGACGATTGTGGTTTGATTCATCGTTTAGAAGGTACTTACTCTTCTTTGATTCATCGCAATATCTGTTTTGGACTCCGTGTTTGGATCTCTTAGTTCATCGTTTGACTTTGAATTATGCTTTTATTCATCGCAAGAATTCTTTAGTTCATCATCTTGTGTTTTTTTGGCCGTGATTCGATGGAGTCTCTTGATTACTTGTTTTTCGCCTGTAGCTTCTCCGCTCGGATTTGGGAGGAGGTAACTTGAATGCTCTTCCACCAGCGCTACACAACTTCTTTTAGCGAGATCCTCACACTTATTTGAGATACAACATCCAAAATCTCAATCTGCTTCATCTTGCGCTATGTGTTTCAAGTTACGGTTCATGCGATATGGCAAGAAAGGAATAAAAGGAGCCATGGTGAACTCCCACACTCATCAGGTCACCTTATTATTTTCATTGACCGTACGGTTCGCAACAGGATATCTTCCATCAAAGCTAGAAGACGGTCTCCACATCTGCTTTAGCTCACGAAATTAAAACCAAGGGTTGGAATCATTCTATTTTGGCATCTAAACTCTGTTTTCTTCTCTCTTATAGTTTTAAAAAAATAATCTACAAAAGGATTCATATAATGTAACACAGGTTTTTGTTTGAATAAATTTTACTTTCATTCAAAAAAAATAAAATATATTAGAGTGAGACTAGTTACAAGCTATACATGAATAAATCTGAACAGATTTCAAATGTTGAGAAAACTGATACGTAACAGTGACCAAAAGCGGGAGAAGGCGTCATCCGTACTAGAGGTATTAAATAAGGTCTTTGAACAAAAGAATTCTTGTGTGTGATTGTGATTGAATGAAGTGATTGGGGAAATGAGATGATCGTGAATTGATTGTGAAAGATATCTTAGATCTTTCCTTCTTCTTATTTTCTTAACTTATGCCTCAAGTTACGTTCCGCAATCTTCGCTTAATACCCCCCAACTTGGAGCGTATGAATTGCAAACGCCCAAGTTGGCTCTGATATATTCGAACTCTCGTCTTCCTAATCCCTTTGTAAAAATATCAGCCAGTTGTTTCGCCGATTTCACCTTGCACGTCAGCATCGTTTTGTCTTGAACTGCATTCCTCACGTTATGACAATCAATCTCAATATTCTTAGTTCTCTCATGAAACACGGGATTAGCTGCAATATATAATGCTGATTGATTGTCACAAGCTAGGCTCATTGGCGTATCATGTGAAACACCCAAATCTGCAAGTAGAGCCTTCAACCATCGTAGTTCATCCACTGCCAATGACATACATCGATACTCGGCCTCTGCCGATGAACGCGAAATAACGTCTTGTTTCTTTGTCTTTCAAGAAATTGGTGAGGAACCAAGTGTAATGAACCAACCACTTACTGATTTCCTCGTTACAGGACACCCTGCCCAATCGGAGTCACACCATCCGTGTAGCTTTATGTCACTCTATGAGCTTAAGAAGACGCCTTGACCCGGAGTACCCTTCAAGTACCGCACCACTCTAAGCGCAGCCTCCCAATGATCAACTCGTGGATCACTCATAAAACGTGACAAGATATTCACAACATATGTAATATCTGGCCGCGTTGCTCCCACGTAAATCAAACGCCCAACCAAACGCCTATACTTCTCTGATTCTTCCATCTTTAAGCTAGTAGACAAAGCTAAATTATGCCTCTGCTCAATAGAAGTGGAGCATGGTTTAGTTCCCATAAACACAACTTCACCAATTATGTCAAGTACATACTTTCTTTGACACAAAAAAATTCCTTCCTTTCTCCTAGCAACTTCAATTCCTAAAAAATATTAAAGACTTCCCAAGTCTTTCATATGAAAACAAGTACCCAAATATTTCTTAAAATTTGATATCCACCTTGAATCATTCCCACCAATGATCAAATCATCCACGTATACCAACATATAAAGCTCACTTCCTCCTCTTGTCATTGAGAAAAGTGAAGAATCATAATATGATTGTTTGAACCATATTCATGGAGATCACCTTTGAGCTTGGCAAACCAACATCTTGGTGACTGCTTCAAGCCGTATAATGACTTCTTCAACCTACAAACCAAATTCGGATCATAGTACGAAACCCCGGAGGTGGTTTCATATACACCTCTTCTTTTTAGTCTCCATGCAAAAATGCATTATGTACATCCATCTGATGTACATCCCATTGCTTTACCGAGGCTACCCCAAGAAACGTTCTAATAGTAGTCATCTTAACAACCAGAGCAAACGTCTCGAAGTAATCCACCCCAGCAACTTGCTTATTACCAAGTGCCACTAGACGTGCCTTGTAACGTTCAATGCTTCCATCAGCTTTAAAATTAATCTTGAAAACCCATTGTGATCCAATTGCCGTTTTACCATGTGGGAGCTTTTCCATGTCCCATGTTTCATTTTCTTCCAATGCACGTATCTCTAGTTGCATTGCCTTCCTCCATCGTTCATCAGTCACTGCTTCTCGAAAAGTTTTAGGTTCCACTTCTGCACTTATGGCTACAAGAAATGCCTTATAAGACTCAGAAATGTTTTCACAAGTCAAATAATCGGACAAAGGATACGCTGAAACCACTTCTACATCACCATTCTCGTGAATTGTGTGTAACACGTAATCCTTAAGCTTCACCGGAAGTTGCTTGTTTCTCAAGCCAACTCCCAATTTCTCACCATTTGCTTGTAAAGTCTCACCATTTGGTCGTAAAGTCTCTCCCTCTTTAGCACGTTTTCAGAGCTACCTCCTCCATTTAAAATTTGTGAATTATCTCCTTTCTCTTTTTCTACAATGGGGCCACTCTCTGCACGTGCCTCTGTTTGAGATACTTCAACATCCATATTATTTTCTTCATCAGCTTCATCATTGAACACGTCGCCATCTGTAACTTGACTTTCTTCATTTCTATTTTCCAAATCCATTTTATTTTCTTCACCAAGTCCATCATCGACCATGTAAAAATCTGCAACTCGAACTCCATCTCTTTTATTTTCTAAATTTGCAAAAGGAAAACTGTCTTCAATAAATATCACGTCCCTTGAAATGAAAATTTCTTCAGTGTCTAGATCAAACAAGCTCCAACCCTTCTTCCCATATGGATAACCAATAAAAACAGAACGTCTGCTTCTCGAAATAAATTTATCTCCATCACGTCTCTGGTTATGAGCATATGCTAGACAACCAAAAACCTTGAGACCATCATAATTTGGCGATTTACCATAAATAATTTCATATGGTGTCTTCCCTTTCAATACACTTGAAGGGGTTCTATTTATCACATGAGCCGCTGTCAAAATAGTTTCTCCCCAGAACTTAATTTCCAAACCATACTGAAACATAAGCGCTCGTGCCACCTTGAGAATATGTCGATGTTTTCTCTCAACGCGACCATTTTGTTGTGGAGTTCCAACACACGGTGTTTGATGTATAATTCCCTCTGCATAAAATTATTCTTCAGACAATTAAACTCAGTACCGTTGTCACTTCGTACCACCTTTATCTTCTTCTTAAACTGTCTCTCAACCATCGCCATAAAATCTCGAAAAACTTTTCCAACTTGCGATTTATTCCGTAACAAGAAAACCCAGACTCCTCTCGAAAAATCATCCACAATTGTCAAAAAATAGTATGAGTTGCAAATACTTGGTTTTCTGTAAGGTCCCCACACGTCAATATGAATTAGCTCAAAATTTTCTGAACTTTTATTATCACTTGATGGAAACATCTATCTACATTGTTTTGATTGCAGACACACATCGCAAGTGGAAAAATCAACGGTTCTACTACAACCCAAAGGAAGCAAATCAAAAACTCCATTAGATGGATGTCCAAGCCGTCAATGTCATACACCCTCAGCTCCATCCTTATTCATTCGAAACGCCATAAAAGAGAAAGGAGATAATTCAAAAATTTTAAATGGAGGAGGTAGCTCTGAAACACGTGCTAAAGAGGGAGAGACTTTACGACCAAATGGTGAGACTTTACAAGCAAATGGTGAGAAATTGGGAGTTGGCTTGAGAAACAAGAAACTTTCGGTGAAGCTTAAGGATTACGTGTTACACACAATTCACGAGAATGGTGATGTAGAAGCATATCCTTTGTCAGCAATCTGTAACTTAAAATCCATTTCTGCAACTAGTTGTGAAACAAAAATTAAGTTGCATTTCAAATCTGGCACAAACAACACATTCTTAAGAGTAAACTCTTTATCGAGAACCACATTTCCTTTCTCACGTGTCACCACCCTTTTTCCATTAGGTAAACCAACAGAACATGGAAAAATATGATTTAAATTTGTCATCTTCTCTACATAACTTGTCATGTTTTTACTTGCTCCTGTATCAAGTACCCACTCCATATTATCTCTCATACATGTCAAGCGTGTGTTGTTTGTGTTGAGCTTTTGATTCTCCAAAAGCTTAATAAGACTTGTCCACTGTTCATTCGACAATCCAGTAAATCCACTATTCTCTGCTTCTTTACTAGATTCTCCGACTTCCACCGTTTGCACCGCATGTGCCTTAAACTCACCACGCCCTCGACCTCTTCCACGATTTTGGCGTCCTCCGGTCCGTCCACCACCAGCTCCACCTTGTCAGGATTCCCACCACTCGGGATACCCGATCACCTAGAAGCAAGTATCTGCACTGTGTCCTGTCTTCTTACACACCGTGCATACTTTGCTTCGATCGTAACCTCCAGGGCGTCCCTTATCTTCATACCGCACACTAAACGTCGACTTACTTCCTTGTTGTTCTCTTCCTCTCATCATGGTATTGATTCTTTCAACCGACTTTATCTTTGAATACACATGATTGATGGAGGGAAGAGGATCGTTACTTATAATTGACGCTCGTACCGGTCCGTATATCTCCTCGTCTAGTCCCAACAAGAACTGGTGTATTTTGTCTGACTCCTTCTTCACCTCTAATTTTGCACCAAGATCACACTTGCAACCACCACAACTGCAAGTTATGCTTGTCTCATAATTGCTCAGATCGTCCCAGAGCTTTGTCAGTTTACCAAAATAGTCAATCACACTCGAACCTTCTTGTCGTAAAGTTGACAGCTCCGCCTTAATTTCTTGGATTCATGGTCCGTTCCCTTCTGAGAATCGGTCTTTGATCTCCTTCCAAAGCTCCTTTGGATCCTCCTTGTTGGCTAGCGTATTTCTCACTTTGGGATCAATCGTGTTTAAGATCCACAAAGTCACCATCGAGCTTGCCAAAACCCAATCCTCATAATCTTCATGTCTTTCATCCGGTTTCGTGATTCCTCCATCAACGAAGCCGTATTTCTTCTTGACTCGTAGACCCATTCTCACCGCTTGAGCCCACTCGTCATAGTTCTCACCATCGAATTGTACCTGTGCGACCACACCTCCAGGATTCTCGTTGGCCGCCAAGTGATACATCTTTGATTTCTTTATCACTTCTCCACTCACTTCCACGTTTTTCTCTGAGTCTGTCATTTTTTTTTTGTTTTTTTAATATAATTATTTGGCTATGATACCATGAACAAAAGAATTCTTGTGGAAACTTGTATTGTTTATTATCATCGTCAGTACAAGCTTATGTTCACGAACGTATACAACATAGAAGGAAACTAGAATATATGGGCATTAAGAGAGATATGTGATTGTGATTGAATGACGTGATTGGGGAAATGAGATGATCGTGAATTGATTGTGAAAGATATCTTAGATCTTTCCTTCTTCTTATCTTCTTAACTTATGCCTCAAGTTACGTTCCGCAATATCGAAATATACATTGATAAATGTTAGTGAATATTTCTTTTGATCTCAAACTTGTATAAAACGTTATAAAATCATATAGGTTATGGAGTACATTAACTTCTTACAAGAGAAATTAAACAAACACGACGAAGTTCCTTACCATGGAAAGCTTATGAATTGGGTAAATATCCCATTTCTAAACCTTACTCTTTCGTTTTAGTAATTTCTTAGCTTGAAAAGTTTTCTAATTGTCAATGATTCTGTTAAAACCAATCCGACAGAGAAACCATCAGCATTCACAGGAAAGAACTGTTCCGGTCCTCGCAGACACGCAAGCCATCGACATGGATCCACATTGTCTGAACCGAGCAATTGAAACGACCCCGTTTCCTGTGTTGGGTCAAAGGATCAGCAGCTTCTCTCGAGCAACATCACAGCTTTGTCCAGTTTCGTCTGATGCAGCAATGGAGAATGAAAGCTGAGAGAAGAAGAAGAGGACGAAGAGGAGCTTTCTGTTCACACGGGTACTATTAGAATGTCAAGTGTTTACTCCCATGGGTGAGTTTATTTTTTCGAGAATGTTTTGTTTCAACCATAATCAACGTTAAAGAAAAAAAATGTGGTTTTGAAGTACAGGTTATTAAAAACGTTAACAGAAACACTACAAACATCAGGAGTGGACTTGTCCAAAGCAAGCATCTCTGTCCAGATCAAGCTCTCTAAAAACCCTCTAATGGTCCATTTTCGTTACTTCTATTGTAGTATAAATACCATGGTTAAATAAAATAGTTATAAATTTGCGTAAAATAATTTAGTTATAATTTTAAAATTTATTTTATAAAACTTCTCTTGTAACAATATTAAAGATAATATTTTTAATTTTAAAATTTTAAACACTTTTTTTTCCTTTATTGCAGGATGAAGAAGTTCATCGGAAGCTTCGACCTCGGTCGCCAAGTGGAGATGACAACGATAACGATAATAACAACAACAAGAAGCAAATGAGGAAACAAAAAAAAAACTTTAAACAAAAATATAATATTGTAAACAAAAAATATAATGGAAAAACAGAGTAACACTAATTTTTTTCATTTTTTTTTTAATTTTACCATTAGGATGAGGATGGAACACAAAAAGGGGTTATATTTGATTATTAATTACTAGATCTCTTCTGCTGTACATTTTAATCTAAATTATACTATCTCCTATTTTGTTTTTCTGTTCATAAACAGAGTAGATAGGCATCATACCTAAATACTCCTTTTCTTAATCTTTATTTTCAAAACGTTTGGTTTTGGTAGCTGGTGTTTATTCTAAAACGAAACTGAAATAACCAATTCTAAAAACTTACTTAAAAAAAAGTGTGTTGCATCAATAAGTTTGTGTCAACAAAATAAATGATACTAATTTAAATTATTTATTACTAATTGATATAAAATATCTAATTTAATATCAATTACTACAATTGATGTCATTATTGATTTGGTTGATATGATTCATTAAAATTGATGCAAATTTATACTCTCTCTGTTTCAGAATATAAGGGGTTTTAGGAAAAAATATGCATCTTATGAAATCTATTTTTACAATTTTTTTATTAAAACACAATTTATTAAAAATAATATTAATAGTCATTTCAACTTTTAGTCAAATTTATCTTTCTCTCCACCAATATATTTAAAGAATAATTAATAAAATTGTATAAAAAGCAGAAAAATCCTTATATTTTGAAACAAAAAAAATCTCTAAAATCTCCTATATTCTAAAATAGAGGGAGTATCAATTTGCATCCCTTTCGATATATTAATACAAAAATATGAATTTATATCACATAAAAAATTGATGTATACTAATTTTTGTTAACATCATTTAGAAAAGTGATACAAAATTTTAATCAATAACAACCGATACTAATAAAAAATTAAGTATCAGTTGTAAGAAGTGATGTAACAATTTACTCAATTTGTATACGTCTCATATCGCTTCCACTAAAAAAAAGAAGTTCCATAATTTTTATTGTTTTGTTGGTGTTTTTCATTGAATCAAAAATGTGCAAAGGTTAACAAGCAACTATTCCTCAAGCGAATTTAATAGTTTGCTTTCATATTAATTAGTAAAATTAAATAATATTTGTTTCTTAAAAAGTAATTTAATACATTATTTTATTAATTTTAACTTCAAATATTTGTAACTGATATAAACACTTAAAATCACTAATTATAACGTTCACAAATATTAACGTCATTTTGATAAATTGATGCAAATACTAACATTATTTGTATTAACTTATGCAAAATTATCATTTTTTTTGCAACCGATGCATATTAACATCGATTACAATAACCGATACAAATAATTATTTCAATCGATACAAAATATTTGCATCACCACTTCGAGAGTCACTTATATAAGTAATGTAAAACTAAGTTGCATTAATTATAATTGATGCAAATATACAAAATAAGCGACGCAAAATATCATTTTTTTCGTAGTGACTAAACCAAATTTCTTGTGGAAAAATAAATTCCAGAAAACAAAATTTAATCTATACCCAACCAAAAAGCAATAAAACATCTGAAATATTCTCTTTTAAGATTAACAATAGTTATTTCATTACAAAACCCAAACAACCAAAACATGGATTAAACTTCTTTAGTTTTTTTTTTTTTTTATCCAGAAGATCCAGCTTGAAAATCGGATGTCTTTAACATTCGAATTATAGTCTGGAAATGTGTGGATAGGATTTCTTTGGTAATGTTTAATTAAAAATTTTATGACTTTGCATCGTAAAATATTTTTTGGAAATGTTCGAATAGAATTTTATCGGTAAGGTTCGAAAGTGACAGTATTCCCTTTTTTTTTTTCAATAATATATTGCCAGGAGGCTTTAAGTTGGCCTTTTGGGATATGATATTTCGTTTCTGCAACATCATCATATTCATACCAGCTCATAAATTTTAACTATTTTATGATATAGTTTCTATAAACTAAATCATTGTATACTGCTTAAGATTTGATTAAGTTTTAAGACAATACTATTTTCGGCCTTGTGCCGCGTGTACTGATCGACTAAATTATTTTTGTATTTTATGATTTAGTTTTGATTAATCGAAATGTAAATGTCTTAAGTACTCATGCATGAAAGTTAAACAAAACATTATGCTATACCTCACACGACAGCATTGGACTAAGTTATCCACAACTCACCTACCTATGCAAACATACACGTGATGCATTGATGCTAATCTCTTCGACTTGTGCAATGCCAAAATAAAATTATACTGTTCCACCTGTTTTATTGATAGGATTTTTAATTTAAACACGCAAATTAGATATATATATATATATATATATATATATATCATATAGAATAAAGTAGTGAGTTACTCCTTAAGAACATCTTCAACCCATTATTCCATTTTTTACTTCAAAATAGACTAACTCTATTTTAGAGTTTAGTTTTTAACCCATTACTCTACTTTTTACTCTGAAAAGAATATTTTAAGCATATTCTCTTTCTATTTAATTATTAATGTTTATTATAACTTTTTATTTATTAAAATTACGAAGTCAACCCAATTATTTCATTTTTAGCAATAAGTAAAAAATTCAATACCTTTTTAATGTTTTTTGGTGGATCCGGAAACAATCTACCAAATCATTAAGTCATTAGTCTTTGGTGTACTAAGGATTTCTTTTAATCTTTAGTTCGAGTACTCATTATATATTTTTAATATTATCGTTAGTTATGTCATTGTTTATTTTTTTTCTTTCTTGTTTTTACTATGTTCTATGTAATATATGTCACTGCTGCATTTTAAAATATTAGTTAAAAATTAGTTGTATTATTTATAATTTTTTAAGTATAAAATAATAGCAAATAACTTTATTTGAGTATAAATTAAAAATATAATAATTTCAATGGTAAATAAAAAAAATCAACTCTAAAATGGAGAAATGAATTGGAGAATTCCAAATATAGAGTAAAAACAGAAAATCTCCAATTTGAAATTGCAAATGGAGTTTGGAGGTGGATATAGAATAGGGTTGGAGACGTCCTAAGAAACTCTTCATTCAAAAAAAAAATTAGGTAAGGATCGTGCCATGCATGAGTTAAATTGTATAGTTGAAATTAATTTAAAATTTTATTCTATTACGATTAATATATTTGATGTATGTATTATGAATAGATAGTCAATGGGACAATATATATTTGTTGTGGTTGGCTGTATTTTGGCGACTTGCCAAATTTTAATATAACAATTATTATTATATGAATATTATTTTGTTATTTTAAATTTATTAAATCATAAAATGATTTATTTATTTAGATAAATCATTTAATTAGATAACATAGAATTTTTATTATTATCTATTTTATAATTAATTGTAAATGCCAACTCATTAATTTATGCGTAAATGCCAATTAAAAGTTGGAACAATTTTTTCATATAATTTAATAATTTTTATTTTATTTTTAATTTTCCAATTATAAAGAAGAAATGCAAGAAATATAATAGAAATTTTGAAGTGTCTAAAAGTTTTTTTGATGAAACTATGAATTCATAATACATACATCAAATATATTAATCTTAATAGAATAAAATTTTAAATTAATTTCAACTATACAATTTAACTCATGCATGGCACGATCCTTACCTTTTTTTTTTGAATGAAGAGTTTGAAGTGTTAAATTTGGTAATAAAGTAGATTTGAAGTATATAAATTTGGTAACTTTAGATATTAAAAGTATTTTATGTGTGTATGCCAATTGTTAATAAGAAAATAAAGATATATATGTAGTATTTGAAACTAAAGTGTTTCGAAAAAATATACTATAATTAAATAAATAGTAAATAAAAGAGATTAGAAAGATTGTAGGGTTGTCACATCAGCAACAATTACTCTTTTTTTAAATATAGAAGATTATACGACATAGACTTTGTCAAAAACTACATTCGTTTCATCAAAAAAAAAAAACTACATTCGTTAAAACAAACAATTACGGCTTATGCCACTAATAATTTTATTTTTAATTATTTATTTTAAAGATATTACTAATTTATTTTTCACTTTTGTTTAGAAGATATCTATGAAAATAAATTCGGTCAATAGTGACAATGGCGGATCAAACGTGCTGAAACTCGGTCATATAAAGATATTCTTAATCTAAAGATATTGAGATATTCTTATTTTTCATACTTTTTTCAAGAGAATATCGTTTAAAATAAAACTGGCTAAAAAAAAATAAAAATAATCTCTCAAATAACTTTTAGTAAAAAAATTTGAATATTGCGTCATAATTTCGTGTAATTTTGTTAAAAGATATTAGTTAAAATAATATTTCTTAATCAAAATAATTTTAAAGATATGACTTAAAACACTTTTTAAATTATTTTATTCAAGATATTGATTGAAAAAATCAACATATTGATACACATATTCGGCCAATATAATATAATACTCTAATAACTATCATTTAAAAAGAAAAAAATCTTATAGAATATCAACATTCAGCCATCTCCAATATCTTCGAAAACTATTCTGAATTTTAAACTACACTATCACTATCGCATAGTACACGGAAATTTTAAGAAAAATCTATCCGACCACCACAAAAAAATACATGAAAAAGCAAAATTGAAGCTGGAATGAGCACACTAATTAGAGGCTCGATCTTTTATTCAACAAATCAAAGATGGATCAATCAAATGCAACAAAACGAAACTCTGATATCTAGAAATAATAGGGCAGACAAAATAAAAACGAATAACCTAAACGATATTACATATTTTTTGTTTTAAACATGAGTTCACATTTTTTGTATTGAAATGTGATTTCGTATTTTCAGGCTAATTTGTGAGTTTTTAATATTAATAGTCTTGTATGAAAAATGAGATAAATGTTTTTAGATTAAATGGTAATAGTTTTTTTGTTCAATTTCTGTTTTGCCCATTCTTTTTCTTTTTCTTCCCGTTTATTCCTAATAAACTATTTTTTAGATCCACCTCTACTAACATCCAAAGAAACTAACATCCCAAGAAACTAACATCCCTTGTTCCAATTTGTATATATTGCATCTAGAAAAACATAACATATTCATTGTACACATGACGATCCACCCAAAGCATTTGAACCAAATTTTCACAGCCTAATGACCTTCTTTACCTACACCTTGTCACTCTCTGAATCCTAATCTTAAATAATTCACATAAAATAAAATTGAGTTTTAAAATGAACAAAGACTGACATGCAAAATAAATTAAATTTATCGTTCGATTTTCTATGAGGGCTGGACTGATGTATTGTTTAATATATCTCGAAACGAGTAAACTGGGTAGGAGAGATCTCGAAACGAGTAAAACCGGGTAGGAAAAGTCTCGAGGAGGCTAAACCAGGTTGCTGGAAACTTTCTTGGGAAAAAGTGCCTGGAGAGTATTTTGAAATCTCAGTTACAAATCAGTCACCTTACCTTTTTGCTCTACCTATGATCTGTAGACACATAATGCATCAGTTTAGTTTTTTGATACAGACATAATAAAATGCATCATCGTGTCAAGTGTCAACAATATATGAAAACATGGAAAATGTTATGTGGGACTAAATTTATATATAGTATATCAGCAACTTTACTATAGTATATCAGCATATGCGATATATATTAATATATATTACCTACCTGGAGGTGCATAGCACGTGATTTTATGTCCTCTTTTACTAATTAATAACAATTTAGACATCGATCATATCAATCAGTTATTTTATTAAAAATATTACAACAATATCTAATATGCGAATGTTGATATATCAAAAGTACTAACATAAATTATTATGCTATAAATTTTTGATAAAAAGTCTATTATTTTCATTCCTTTTTTTCCAAAAAATATTGTGATAAATTATTTTGTATAAATGAATAAAAAATCGTTATAACCCAACTTACCATTTGTAGTTAGCTCAAACTTATATATATAATTTATAGATATATATATATACATCTAAATATTTATCTATAAATGTATACATATGAAACTATTTAGGAGGTATAATTAGTTTTAATAAGATATCAAACACAGAATAAATATAAGTAATACCATTTGCAATGTTTTTAAATTCAGATCGGTTATCCGTCGGACCAGAAATCGTTCCTGAAGCCGAGTTCGAGAAAATCTAAAACTTGGATGTGAGTTAAACCGGTGACTCGGGTCAACATTAAAACCCGGTTTACCAAATTTAACTCATAATTTAGATTATTTAAGATTTCATTTTAAACGAAAATGCAATGAATTGAATTCAATGTAGCTGTTTCTTCGAAAACAAAAAGATTTTTTTTTCTTTTCTGTTTTCACTTTAAAATGCTACTCCCTTTATTTCATATTCTGTTTTCATATTATAGGATGTTTTAGACATTTTATTTTGTTTCACAATATAGGATATTTTGGAAAAAATTTCAAGTTTCTATGTAAAAAATTAAATTTGTAATTTTGTGACTATTTATATTCTGCAATAAGTTTTATTATTGGCCAAATTATTTTTAGTTAGATACTCCCTCTATTTCACAATTTAAGATATTTTAGCAAAAAAAAATTGTTTCAAAATATAAGAGTTTCACATTTATCAATACATTAATTGTCATTTTATGTCTATTTTATCCTTGATCAAAATACACTTAAATCTATTAATTTGTGTTTTCATTTTAACGAAGAGACATGTAATTGTTTGTAAGAGTTAAGGTTAAAATGAATATTTCATTTGATTCCTTAAATATTGTGCATAAAGGTTAAACCTCTTATATTACGAAACAGATGGAATATTAATTTAGGTTTTTAATGTAAAAAAACAAAAAACAAAGAATTAATTAGTTTCTTTAACCTTTGTGATTTTAGCCAAAACATCTTATATAATGAAACTGATTGAGTATTTTTCTTCTCCAATTAATAGAAAACCAAAGGTCCAAAGTCATCTCTTTGTTCTCTATACTCTTTAGGTAAACACACTCAAATTATCTTCCATAGGCACAAAGAGAAAGTAAATTGACTTGAGATCCTTCCTCTGTTTTTTTTTAATCTGTGTTAGTGATCGTATCTATAACTGTATTCATATATATATATATATATATATATTATTTTTCTAGTTTAATGGAGACAAACGATTAAAATTTTTGGTTGTCTCTCTCTTTTGTTTGTTTTTTCTTCATGATAATTATTCAGGAATATTCTTTAACAAAAAGGTTATTCAGGGATAAAATACAGGGATATTAACTGTATTTTATCATTTATATCCTTTTATTATATGTTTTCATTCTTTATATAATTAAAAAAAATCAAAAAAATTGAGAACCCGGTTCAACCGCGACCGGTCCGATCAGCCATCTAGTAATAATGCTGAGTTGGTGTCCGGTCCGGTTTTATAAACATTGACCATTTAATGTCATCTATTTGATTACCAAGCGCGTTATGTAATTTGAAACATTTTTCTAATATTAACTAGCCTTTAAGAAACAAAATTAATGATAAGCTTAATTAAGTCACATTCAGCTAAATCAGATATTTCTTTTCTTGACATTAAAATGTTTCGAATAATATAAACTTCCATTAAAAGAAAAAATTAATTCTACCTATAAATATAGATAAATTATATTGTACTCCATCTCAGTTCATAACAGTTTCCTCACTATCTATCCTTCGAATCAAAATCAAAGTCTTTCACCCTTTCTCTCCTACGTACGCCATAGTTATGGCTTCGTCACTTCTGACATCTTCGGGTATAATCCCTACCACCGGTTCTACCGTGGTTGTCGGGTCCGTGTTACCCTTTCGCACTTCTATGCTCTCTCTCCGCCTGACCCGACCGTACAAGAAGCCGGCCTTGTTCATCTCATGTTGCTCTTCTGAGTCCAGAAAGACTGCAACTAATGCTACTGACCTCAAACCCGTTGTGGAACGGTGGCCAGAGTACATACCGAACAAGCTCCCCGACAAGAACTATGTGCGTGTATTCGACACGACGCTCCGTGACGGTGAACAAGCTCCCGGTGGATCCCTTACTCCGCCACAGAAGCTAGAGATTGCCAGGCAGCTCGCTAAACTCCGAGTAGACATCATGGAAGTCGGGTTTCCGGGGTCGTCTGAAGAAGAGCTACAAACCGTTAAAACCATCGCCAAGACCGTGGGAAATGAGGTTGTTTCTTTATTTCCTTCAATTAAAAAAGATAGTACACGGATTTTATGTTCTGTAGTTAATAAGGGGCGGTTTTAAGGGTTTGCAAGGTGCGAAAATGCACAAGATCCTCGAATTTTTTGTTTTTCTTAATTTTGAGGCCCAAATCAAAGAAAAACAAATTCTGTCTTTAATTTTTTTTTTAGAAACGGCTACTGAACAAGAGGGAGACATTAGGGTTGTTGTTGGAGAAAGAAGAAGAGCAACATGTGATGATTGAGAATTTATATTGTGGGCTATTTGTCTTAATGGGAAATTTATACACTTCATTAGTTTTTTTTTCTACTAATTTGCATTCTTTTTTTGTCTTCGCTTTTATGCAGTTTTACCCTTTTTCTACCATTTATTTTTCTTGTTATAGTTTTTTTAGCTAACCAAGTTTTTAGAAAGCACAGTGGCCCATTATTTAATTTGAGCTTGCCATGTAGTTATCCTTATTTCTTTGTGCTAGTGTTAAGAATCCCACATATATCAGAAATAGGATGTGACTATTATACTAATATATAAAATATATGTCCATCTATAGTTGGTTTTGAGTAGGAAACTTATGAATGCTCACAAAAGGATTACAAACATAAATTGAGTAAAAGTCCGAAATTGACAGCAAAGAAAATAAACTATTATAATTGTTATTTCGCTTAGGTGGATGAGGAAACAGGCTACGTCCCGGTGATATGCGCCATTGCACGAAGCAAACATAGCGATATTGAGGCCGCTTGGGAGGCAGTGAAGTATGCGAAGAGGCCGAGGATACTCATTTTCACATCTACTAGTGACATTCACATGAAATATAAGTTGAAGAAGACTAAAGAAGAAGTGATCGAGATGGCTGCGAGTAGTGTTAGGTTCGCTAAAAGCTTGGGCTTTAATGACATTCAATTTGGTTGCGAAGATGGCGGCAGGTCCAAATCTTAAACCCTTAATATCTCAATTGTTTGTCTGCGTTCGTTTGGTTCGACGTTTAGTTTGTATTAATCTTATGTTTGTATTCCTATGTTAGCGTTGACGTTTGGATTCATACTTCATAAGAATAATTCATAAACAAAATTGAAAAATGTATTTGCTTTCCAAATGTAACTTTTTAAAAACGGTTTTCACATGGAAAAATCGCGTAAATTAAACATATGAAACAATCTAGATCATAATGTTAAAGGCGTTTTTAGCTGTTGTTAGATATACTAAGGATTTTGTGTGACTTGTGACATTTACATATTTAATCATGCATGTCATATATTGATTTTAAAAATAGTAGTGTAATTCAGGTCGGACAAGGAATTTCTATGCAAGATTCTAGGAGAATCGATCAAAGCGGGTGCTACGGTGGTGAACGTCGCAGATACTGTTGGGATCAACATGCCACATGAATACGGAGAACTCGTGACCTATGTCAAAGCAAACACTCCTGGAATTGATGATATTGTCTTCAGTGTTCATTGTCACAACGACCTTGGTCTTGCTGCCGCCAACTCAATCGCCGTACGGGACTAACTCTCCTTTTTTTTTTGTGTGTGTCGGTGTTAGATATATAGTTTCATTTATTTACTAATATATATTCTCAATGTGACAAATATATAAACATACAAAACAACGAGTTTACATGATATGTATAGGGTATACGTGCGGGAGCAAGACAAGTCGAAGTAACGATAAACGGAATTGGTGAAAGAAGTGGGAATGCGTCGCTTGAAGAGGTATCATCATCATCATCATCATCATCATCACATCACTACCATTATCATGATCATCGTCATTATCAGCATGAACATTTATGTGGTATGTAGGTCGTGATGGCTTTGAAATGTCGAGGAGCATATGTACTGGATGGTGTTTACACAGGAATAGACACCCGGGAAATTATGGCTACAAGCAAGATGGTAACTTTCTTTATAGACATGTTATAGATACATAATATATATAAAGAAAATAATGATGCTAGTTATTATGGTCTTGATAAGTATTAACAAAAAGATATGTAAATTATTGAGCAGGTTCAAGAGTGTACCGGCTTGTATGTTCAACCACATAAACCCATAGTTGGAGCCAACTGTTTTGTTCATGAGAGCGGCATTCACCAGGTTATATATACTCTATTCGTTTCGTTTTGTAAAACGTGGATATTAAGAAATTGTATAAACTAGTTTAATATTCTAGACGTAACTAACTAAAATAAATATAAATGTTGTATAGAAAATTGAAAAAAATCGAAAAATATGAAATAAAAATAAATCGAAAGAACAAAATATTAAATATGCATACATACATATCGATATGTGACATGATAAAAATAAATGTGAGATTGATTTGATTAATATGATGATTGTTCGAATATTTTGCAGGATGGAATATTGAAAAATCGGAGTACGTATGAGATCTTATCACCAGAAGATGTTGGGGTCGTTAAATCTCAAAATTCCGGCATTGTTCTTGGAAAGCTTAGGTAATTATCCTATTAAAAGATCATTTTTAGCACCATTTTGTTATTTTGTCTTATTGTTTTATATATATTTGAACAACAATGGAAATGTGCATGCAGTGGACGTCATGCTGTGAAAGGTCGGCTGAAAGAGGTATTCCATGTGATTTCGTAATATCATTAATCTTTAGTTATATAATGATCATATAAACATATATGGAACAACTGTACGTACCAGATGACACTTTTTAGAGATAAATATTTGATAAGTCATACTTATGTGTGTATTTTCTATTCTCAGTTGGGATATGAACTCGATGATGAGAAATTGAACGAGGTCTTCTCACGATTCAGGGATTTAACCAAGCATAAAAAGGTTTTCAATTTCTGTTTTGTATCTTCTCGTGTACATGCATTACGGTTTTAACTTACAAACTTAATTATATATGATATAAGAATGTAATATACAAAAAAAATTTCATTTTTAGAAAAGAAAATCTTACACTTAATTGTTAACTTTTTTCAGAGAATCACGGATGCTGATATGAAGGCATTAGTAACATCTAGTGATGAAATTTCTTTCGAGAAATTAAACCGAGCTAATGGTAAAATGTCCAACGGCTATATACCAGTTCCTCAGGTTTCCCTCTAATATGCTTAAAATGTGTAACACTTTGTATGTTTGTGAACCACGGCAATATCAAGTTCCATTTGATAGGCCATGTATTGTTGTATGAATAAAGCCAGTATATATAAAAAGGGACTGCTTCTTTTTCTTAATATTTGAATATATATTTTTGTCAACATTGTATATTAATAAACTAAAACGGTTTGAAAATCCAAACCAGAATAAAAGAGTTTATAAATGTAACTGCATCTGACTGAATTCTGACACTACAAGCTAAGATATCAGCTTTACAATTTAGAGATCGAGAAATAAAAAATAACGAGAAAAAAATGAAAAAAACTTCTTGTCTTTGTGAAGTCCTCCAAGTAAATCGAGAAAGCTGCAGTCTCCGGGGGAAGACACCATATTCATGAGCTCCATGCAATCTGAATGGAAATGTACTGATATCCGATGAGTGGAAAGCATGCAATGCATTGCCCAGAGAAATGTTTCAAATTCAGCATGAAGCGGGGAGAGGTTGCGTCAAATATTCCTGGCACCCATACAAACTCCATTATCTTTTTGCATCATACTAATCCATCCTAAACCTGAAAAAAACGTCATTCTCTTTCCATGAGCCATCAACAAAGCATTGTTGTGTAGGGGAGACCAGAAGATCCATATATCTGATTTTGCTAATTTTACTACCTCTATTGGATCCAAGTCTATGTTTGAAAATATCTTATCATTACTTGTTTTCCAAATATACCATATAATCCAAAAAAAATTGATGATCAGACAGTCTCTAGGTTAATGCCAAAAACGATAATCCATATTAGAAAATTGATGAGGTGGAAAATATCCATAGCGGTGACACAACCGAGGAAATAACCCATGTTTGTAATACCGGCGGACACTCAAACAAAGCATGTTGATAATTTCCAGATCATTACCACACCTTTCACAATCCGAATCACATTTAACGCCACGACGCCGTAGTTTGGAATCATTCATGGCTACCATGGTCTTGGGTGATCCGTAGACAGCCATGCATGATTCTAAACAGGTATATAATGTCTTGACCCTATTCTCTTAATTAAAATTTTAACAACCACAAGACATGCCGACATAATACACCTCCATATTTAGGATGGTGATTTAACATCTGCTTTTAGCGAGAATTTCTGTAATACAATTCTTTAAATACCTTATATATATTATAAAACTGACAACTCGTATTATACAATAAATGAGTTCACAAAATTATTTTTTTAAAATAACTCGTATTCCTTCTATTTCAAATCAAATAATGTTTTAATATTATTTTCGATATTAAAATAAATATTGTTTTAGAAATTTCATATCAATTTTAGCATGTAATATCTAATTTTAACATCAAGCTAAAATAAATAATCAGTTTTAAAAATATATATATATATATTTATATATATATCAAAACAACATTTAGTATGAACAAAAGATGAATTAAAAATCAAATTTTTGAAAACAATAAATATAGATTAAAACATTTTGGACAACATAAAACCGCTGTTACCTATATTTTCAACTGCTTCGTTTCCAATCATCAATTTCTGTCCCTACAATAAATGTTAGTATGTAAAACGATTGTCTTTTTTTTTTTTTTTTGATAAAAGATTTTCAACATAAATAGTAACAACTTTGAAAATCACCAATCAAAGCCTATTTAATTTTTTTTTATTGTTTTTTTTTTTGACAATTCGGAGCCTAGTTAGTTAGTACCTAGCCACTTACTCATCTTCTCATGTATGAAATAAAATTACGGATTGATGACAAACAAAATTTGGATAGAGATTAGAAAAAGAGAACAGAATTACGCACAAGTAAAATTAAGCAAAAACCACCTACGTACCTACCTGGAGGTGCAGACACTCAACTGCCGAACTGGAGTTGCAAGTATCCACGTGCGCTCTTTTTGCTCTCTTTCTACTTTTTAAAAAATCAGAAAATGACAAAATTATGAAGATCTGGTCTTCTCATAAAAAAAACAATACAATGCACAACAAAATAATTAACTTTTGTGGAGAACAATTTCACATTAGAAAAATAGGAAAAACGACCTACGTACCTATCTGGAGGTGTAAATATTCATCTGCCGAACTGGAGTTGCAAGTATCCACGTGCGCTCTTTTTGCTCTCTTTCTACTACTTTTTAAAAATTCAGAAATATGGCAAAACTATGAAGATCTGTTCTTCTCGTAAAAAAACAATACGATGCACAACAAAATAATTAAATTTCACATCAGAAAACTAGGAAGATATTTGAGTAGTATATAAGAGACATAGAACAAATCTCTGTGAAAAAGACGAATACAAATTTCTTTCATTTTTTTAAATCGTGAAAGCTAACATAACGAACCATAATTCAAAAAAAATATTAAGACTCTAATACTATGTTAAGTTTTATGGACTTCCAACTCAATATTAATTGGCAATGAATTGATTGACACGTGTTCATTATATACTATTTAAGTCCCTTCCTATTTTACCGATATAGGATCTTTCTCCAGAGAAGGGACTTGAGTGTTATATAAGAGACATGAATCAATCTACTCATTGCTAATTATCTAGAGGAAGTATGTGAAAAAAGATACAATATCGAAAAAATGGGAATGAACTTGAATAGTATATAATGGACATGAGTCCATTGATTCATTGTCAATTAGTTTTGACTTGGAAACCATGAAACTTAACACATTTATTTATAAAATCCGTATGAAAGTATCATTCAAAACAACTTCAAAATTTATTGTTTTAAATACTAAAACAGTTTTTTTAACACGGTGAAGGACAAAAAAAAATACATTTTTAGATTTCTTTTTTAGATATTTTCTAAGAGCTGCATAATTAACTTCGTGTATTCTATTAACAAGTGAACGCATTTATACATACAAAAACGTGTAGCTCTTGAGAAACCCTAATCAACCATATATCATACGCAAATTAGGTTAAATTTAAAAGATCTAATAAAAGCAGCCTAATATATGCTTTCAAGTTGGAAAATGGTTTATAAGGGATTCAAACTTACGGGATATCTCACCATTGAGGAAAAACTAACATCACCTAGTAAGTATGCATAATGGACTTGGACCACAGTCACAAGCAACATTCTGACTTTTTTTAATGATCAATGACGCATGAGGTTAAACTTAATACAAAAGATCAATGATACTCGATAATCAAACACTCACAAGCAACATGCATTTGAATAACAACAAGTGTATCAACCGGAGTCAATTACACAGTTAACGAATCACTTCTTTTAATAGTTTTTTCGTCATTTCACAACACATTTATCGATGACAACCGCATGCACCCATGGGTATTTTTCAATACCACGAATATAACCGTGGGATTTTGCCATAATTTGTCACGAAATATAACGTGGGTACCTTCCTCAAAGGATTTCGTGACCTTTCGTAACACTTTTCCCATAATTTCTATTCGTGTTTATATTTGTCACGATTTGCCACAAAATATTTTTACACACGACGCAATACTCACGTGGCAAATCATGATATTTTCTACGAATTACCACGTATCTTGTATTTAAATACCCATGTTACTTTCGTGGTTATATGAGTTTTTTTATAGTAGTACCATAGCTTCACACCAAAAATCATTTTTCCTCTTTTCACCGATCATTTCATAAGATTAACGTTAAGTTTGAACAATGAGAAAACTCAAAAATTTCTCAACAACTTCTCTTTATGACAAAAACTTACGATTAAACAGGATTGAGCTACAATAATTTTATAATGGATGGTCTATTTAAAAGTAATATTCATTACCGTGTATAAGTGAAGACAAAACATAAAGAAAAATCTTATGATGATCATTGATCTATATAGTTAATAAACAGACCGTTCAAATTTCATAGAAGAACACACCGAGTATCGAATGAGAATAAAATTCATGGTCTGGGAGCAGATATGGAAACTCACAAACTGTAGCGGTTAGAATGTTACAGAAGGTGAAAAACTCAGTAATTGGCTTAATTTTCTTCTCGGGGTTCCACATGCAAATTGAATTTATTTGTCAAATAAATACGGATCATTTCGTTCAATCATATGTTTAATATATTAAGATGAGAATTGTACCCTTTTGTCGAGAAAAGAAAAACAAAATAATTGTGCCCTTTTGTTCTAAAGGGAAAGATAAGATAAGAACCTTGATAGTATAAAAATGTTATTTCGGAAGAAATAGTTTACTAGAAACCCTCATTATGGTAGACAAGTTGCAAATATCATAAGTCCTATTAGAGGATTAGCTTATGTGATATGTCTATGTCAGTGACACCTACCTGGAGGTCATACAACGTGATTTATACGTCCTACTTTGCATTGTGTTTGCGTTTAATCTGTGACTATATTCATATAATAGTAACTACTAGTTAAAGAAAATGTATGAGAGAAAAATAAATAAACAGAAATCCATTAACATATTTCCAAAAACTAATCAAATATTTTAAAAAATTAATAACCAATTCAGAAAATTAGAAAAATAAAATTAAAGATATGATTAAGATATTACAAATGTTACGAATACAAAATTAAATATATGAATTAATAACTATTAACTAAATTAGTTAATATTTAAAGAATTTATAATTATGTATTGTTGGTTATTATTAAAAATGTATAATTGATACTAAAATGAATAGAATTTATATATTTCTTACTTTATATAATATAAAGAATCAAATTATTTTATTTTCTTATCAATGGATATAACTAAAATTAAAATAATTTGAAATTCCAAACTGGAGGTACATAGTCTACAAAAATAATGTTATTCGGAAGACTGATAGACTATCCTTCTTAGAAATTCTAGTGTGTCTTCATCTAAAAATAGGATACGATCGGAATTCAAAAGCATACTCCAACTATGCCAATTGCTCCCATCTCTCGAAATGTTGTATCTCCATTATTCTTTTTTTTTCAAAGGAAACACAAGTCATATATATGTAATATGTATACGTATTGAAATACGTTAAAGAATATATAATTATGTTTTTGATATCTAATGAAATACATAATAAACAGAAGAAAAAACACTTAACGTTTTATTTTCAACATAATATTAAATTGTTAAGTTTCAAAAATTTCAATTCAAAACTAATTCACAATAAACAAACTGACAAATATTATTTATAATATTATTTTACGTCAAAGTTTCAATGTGAGATTCCTAACACGTTCTTTCGTCTCTTTTCGAACTGAATCCCACTCTATTTGGACTCTTGTATAATATTAAATTTTATATATTTTTAAATCAATTACCAATAAATTAATTTACTAATTTAATATATATTATTTTAGGTTCCATCACACTTTTCATGTAGAATTTCAGATATTATACATACTAGACGGATGTGCGGATTTTTGCATGTATAATTTATTGTTATAATAATTTAATTTGGTGTGGTAATCTTTTAAGTGTTTTTTTCTTTATCATTTTGATGTATTTCTTTAATTTCTGACTAAACAATTCATCTCAGATATTGTTTTGGTTACATAACTTAAAGTTTATTTACTATTACTTATCTAGAAAAATTATTTTGTTATTTTAAAAAAGTTTTTAAGTGGACAAAGAAAACAAATATTGATTTGGTATCTCATATTTAGCTTAAAATAAACCATAAATTCAATTAATATTCATTGTAACTATTCCATTATTTATAGTACACGAAGAAAAATGAAATAAATTCTAATATCATATATATATATTTTTTAATATTTATACTTTAATAAAATATAAAATTAAATAAAAATTATATTTATTTTATGTTTATGTATGCTGTTATAAAATTTAATATAATTAATTTAGTTAATTTATCTCTATATGGAATTAATAAGTAGATGCATGTCAATTTTTCATGTGAACATGACATTTTTCATGTAAAAAATAGAGAGTTAATGTATGGTTTATTTTTTTAACTATAAAATTAAAAGAAAAAAATATGTGGCATGCCGATGTGTCAAACTAGTCCTGGACAAAAAAACCCGGAACCAAAGAACCGAACCAAACTGAAAAATGAGAACCGAACCGAACCCAAAACCGACAAAATACCTGGACGGAAACTAAACGTTCATACCCGAAGAACCAGAACCGAACTCGAACCGAATGGATATCTGAAATATCCGAAATATAATTATATACCCAAAATATTAATGATATTTCGATTTAATATAACTCAATTACCTAGAATTACAATTATAAATTCAAAAATTTCCATACATCTGAAAATTCTTAGTTATATTTGTCAAAAATTAACCAAATTTTATTTAAATTTAACATTTTTTTAATATTTTCCCATTATTTTGGATATCCGGAACAAAACCGAACCGAACAAAAATTTTAAAATATCCGAATGGATACTAAATCTCTCTACCCAAAATATCTAAAACCGAACCAAATACCCGAATTCTCATGCCTATATCAAACTTTGGAGAGAGCCCTCTAACTATTATACACAGGATTTAGATATTTGACCACCGTACAGCATTTAAAAAAAATAATTAAAACATTACTAAAATAAGAATTAATGACAAGCTTTGGACACCAAGTGGTCCACTCAATCAAATGTTTACAAATCATATAAAATTCGAGTAACAACTGCTGCCAATAAATATAGCTATATCATATTCTACATATACTCCATCTCAGAGCCAATCAATTTCCTCATTCTCTATCCTGCAAATCTAATTAAAATATCTCTCGTTTTGTCTCCCCTACTTTCTCTATAGTTATGGCTTCGTTATTTGTCACATCTTCCAGTATGATCACCACCATCAGTCCCACCATGGTTGCCCGGTCAGTGTTACCCATTGGATTTTCTCTGCCCTCTATCCGCCTGACCCGTCCGTTCAACAAGCCGACTTTGTTCATCTCATGTAGCTCCTCTGAGTCCAGAAAGGCGGCAACTAGTGGTACTGACCTCAAACCCATCGTGGAACGGTGGCCTGAGTACATACCGAACAAGCTCCCCGACAAGAACTATGTGCGTATATTCGACACGACACTCCGTGAAGGTGAACAATCTCCCGGTGCAGCTCTTACTCCACCGCAGAAGCTAGAGATTGCCCGCCAGCTCGCTAAACTCCGAGTAGACATCATGGAAGTCGGTTTTCCGGTGTCGTCTGAGGAAGAGTTCGAAACAATTAAAACCATCGCTAAGACCGTGGGGAACGAGGTTATTTAGTCATTTCCCTCACTTAAAATGATAACATAACGGTTTATGATCAAACTATACATATATATAGTTAATCTTATTCCTTTGTGACAAAAATAAATTAGATGTGCAAAGTGCAAAAGAATCTCACATCGAAAACAAGTAATTAATACTACTATTCAAAAGATATGGGTCAGTCTACTTGTACTAATTGGTTTTAAGGTTGAAGCTCACCACAAGAAAACAAAAAAAAAAGTTGGAAGCTCATGAATGCTTATCTAAAAATTACAAACACAAATTGAGTAATCGTCCAAAATTGACAGACAGCAACGATATTAAACTAATGTATTGTTGTTTTTCTTAGGTGGATGAGGAAACCGGTTACGTCCCGGTGATATGCGCCATGGCACGATGCAAACAAGGAGACATCGAGGCGGCTTGGGAGGCGTTGAAGTACGCGAAGAAGCAGAGGGTAACTGTATTCACATCTACTAGTGACATTCACATGAAATATAAGTTGAAAAAGACTCAAGAAGAAGTGATCGAGATGGCCGTGAGTAGTATTAAGTACGCTAAAAGCTTGGGCTTCACTGACATCGAACTTGGTTGCGAAGATGGCGGCAGGTGCATATCTTGAAACCTTAATATATCTCGATTGTTACAAAGCCTTTGTTAGTATTGAAACTAAAAGAAAGTCTTTGGTAGTAATCTTACGTTGTTTCTATTTACGTACGTTTATTTTTACAGTAATAAACATTTAAAAAAAAATGGTTTTTTTTTTTTCATTTTTAAATGTAAATTCCTTTCTAAAATAACTTTATACATGCAAACTGAAACAATCTAGATAATAATCTAAAACGCTTTTAGCTGTTTGAGTTATGCAATTTACAATTTTTTTTTTTTTTTTTTTGGTAAAAGCAATTTACAAATTTGATCTTGTCATATATAGATTTTAAAATACTAGTGTGATTCAGGACGGATAAGGACTTTCTATGTAAGATTCTAGGAGAATCGATTAAAGCAGGGGCAACAACGGTGGGCTTCGCGGACACGGTCGGGATCAACATGCCCCAAGAATTCGGAGAACTCGTAGCTTATGTCAAAGAAAACACTCCTGGGTTTGATGATATTGTCCTCACCATTCATTGTCACAACGACCTTGGTGTTGCTACCGCCAACACAATCGCCGTACGTAATTACTCTCCCTTTTTCTGTGTTAGATTGACTAATAAAATCGCCGTACAAATTTATATTATCGAGGTGATAGAGTTATAAACATATAGAACAATAAGTTTACAACATATATATAGGGTATATGTGCGGGGGCAAGACAAGTCGAAGTAACGATCAACGGAATAGGTGAAAGAAGTGGGAATGCGCCGCTTGAAGAGGTAAGATCGTCGTCGTCATCATGAGTATTTTTTCTTTGGAATGTGACCTTAAACTTTACTATGATTTTTTAAAAGACAAAAAAGGTTTATAACACTAAAATAAATATAACGTAAACCCACAAAAATGATACAACAACCCAGAAACAAAGCATTTAGTAATTACAAGTCATTTAAAATAGATACAGTAATAATATGAGATCGTTAAAAAACAATAGTATGATGAAAATGTCGTACAAAATGGTTAAATGAAGTAAAACAAACATAGGAAAACATGGTGAAAACGGAAAAAAAAAATTAGGTTGAAGACAATAAAGAAAGAATAAGACATTAGAAAAGACAGGAAATTGAATCACATGCTTCATGTGACACTTAAATTAAGTATTCAAAACTATAGCAATCGCACCACTAAAAGAATTAGGTAATGTGATACTTTTATTAAGTTTTTAAATTGACCAAAAAAAAATTAGTATTTAAATGGTGGACCAAATCACATGTTTCATGTTCTCTATGGAAATATTGTTCTGTATGTAGGTTGTGATGGCTTTGAAATGTCGAGGAGAATATCTGATGGGTGGTGTTTACACAAAAATAGACACACGCCAAATTATGGCTACTAGCAAGATGGTAAATTTATATATACACAATGAAATTTATATATGTGTATATAAAGAAATAATGATGCTAGCTAATTTTTGGCCTTTATAATAATTGATTAAAATATGTAAATTCTTGCGCAGGTTCAAGAGCATACCGGCATGTATGTTCAACCACATAAGCCCATAGTCGGAGACAACTGTTTTGTTCATGAGAGCGGCATTCACCAGGTTCCGTATATATAATATTATATGTGTCTGACATATGAAAATAAAATACGAGATTGATTTGCTGTATAAATTAAATGGTGATTGTTCAAACATTTTGCAGGATGGAATATTGAAAAATCGAAGTACATATGAGATCTTATCACCAGAAGATGTTGGGATCGTAAAATCTCAAAATTCTGGCATTGTTCTTGGAAAGCTTAGGTCAGTGATGTTTCTTAGTTTTAGATTACTAAAACTACGTACCGTTGTTTAATTAATTAATTTAAACATCAATGAATATATGCAGTGGACGTCATGCTGTAAAAGAACGGCTGAAAGAGGTACCCTTGTGATTTCGTAATAGTTTAATCTTGAATCATATAATGATCATATATATGCAAGGGACTATGAAATTTTTTGGAGATAAATATTAGATTACTCATTTATATGTTTTGTATATTCTCAGTTGGGATATGAAATCAGTGATGAGAAATTTAACGACATCTTCTCACGATTCAGAGATTTAACCAAGGATAAAAAGGTTTTTTTTTTTTTGTATCTTCTCATGTACATAAGCGTTAAATTAGAAATATTTTAATTATATATCATATTATAACATAAATACGAATGGAGTTTTAGAACTTTTATTAAAAAGGCCTCACACTCACTTAGTTTCAATTTGTTAATTTTTTCAGAGAATCACGGACGCTGATCTGAAGGCATTAGTGGTGAACGGTGATGAAATCTCATCAGAGAAATTAAACAGTAAAGGAATTAAAAAACTTATATCAAGCCCTCAGATTCCCTCTGTGGTATAAGTTTGTGAAGACGTTGTGTATTTGTGTACTACGATATTAAGTTCCTTTTGTTATATGTTAAATCAAGTTTTATTTGATATGCATATCTTGTTGTTGTAATGAATAAAAACATATCAACGGGGAGTGTTTTAATTCTATCAATATGTGTTCTTGATGTTTATGAATACTAGGTTCATTAAGTGGATTCCTCTTTAAACTAGACTCGGCTAGCTATATCAAAAACATTACATTAACTTTTGTGGTGCTTTTAATCCATCTTTATCCTTCTATCAATCGGCTGCTTGAAGATATGTTCATCCGAGCCATATAAGAGCACTATTAGTTTTCTTGTAATTGAGAGATTTCCAGCACAAGAAGTAATTTTCGTTTATGCTTTCTAGAATCTCTTCTTTTTCTCTTTGTGGACAAGCTTTTGGTTCCACTACCAAGCCAAATAATATTCTTCCCAAAAATCCACTTGAGAGTGTATTGATGGTTGTAATTTAGATATTTCCAGCATAAGCAGGTACGAAAATTCTGGTAGAGATTAGGAAACACACACAAGAATATTTTGAGAAATAGGCCAATTTGCTTAATAACTATTTTTAATAAATCAATAAAGCATTTAACACTATAAAATCAAAAACAAAAAAAAAAGTAACCAAAGGATATTGTGTAATGACAAATTTGGACTCGGGTGCTTGGACTTGAGAATGAGGGGAGAGAAAGGATTGTGTGGCAATTTTTTTTTCTTTTTCTTTTTTACCTCATTTGAATATTACTTCATATTTTATGTTTAAAATAATTAATTCAAATTCATAATTCTTCTGAAACACATCTTTTCTTTGTGTGTGTATCATGATTTGTATTTTAAAAACTGACATAAAACTTATAAAAATAAATATTATTATAAGTTTTGTTGTTTTTCTACGTACAAAATAAATAAATTGGTATAGAATAAAATGAAATTGTATGTAACTAGGCGTGGTAGTTGTGGTTGCCGTGGTTATGGCGGTAATGATGGTAGTGATGGTAATAGTAGTGGTGGTGGTTGTGGTGGTAATAGTAGTGGTGTTGGAGGAGATGACCGTGGTTGCGATAGTGGCAGTGGTGGTCGTGGTGATAATGATGGTGATGGTGATGGTAGTGGTGACGGTGGTATTGTGGTGGTGTTTTCTTTAGAAATGAGAGTTGTATAAAGTTGGCAATAATACATGTAATACACACAATATCATAGTCTTATGGTTAAAGTGCTTAGTTATTAAAATAAAGTTTTTTTTTGGATTAGTTTTGCCAAATCGACTTGAGAAATTATTTCTCAACACTTTAAAGAAAACTTTTAAGCATACTAGGTGCTGGTCCGCACTACGTGCGAATTGTTTGCATATTTTGAATTAGCATTTTATGTATTTAAATATATAAACTTCAACATTTAGATCATCACTTTAAAGAAAACTTTTAAACATACTAGGTGCTGGTCCGCACTACGTGCGAATTGTTTGCATATTTTGAATTAGCATTTTATGTATTTAAATATATAAACTTCAACATTTAGATCATCACTTTAAAATATTTTTAATAGATATTAGTTAAATAAATAGTTGATAATAAATACTGAATTCAAGAAAATATAAAGACAATGTGAACTCCTGATATATATATATATATAAAATATATAGTTGAATGAAAATAATTAAAATGTAATTAAGTTTATATTTTAACTCAGCTGCATTAGTTGTAAGTTTTTTGAGAATATGTGTATATATGATCCACAATACTCGTTTTGATATCCAAAATGCTGAAATGCGAATGCACACATGTGTGTACTCCAATTCTCTAGAATCGAAAAAATTTAGAGATGGACCTAATATAAGCCCAATAAAGTATATCTCAAAATTTTTTCGGACTTACAAATTGCTAAGTCAGAGCACGAATTTATCCAAACGTAAAATATACTAATATAGAATACAGCTCAACAAATCAAAAAATTCAAAATATTTTCTTTCCCTTCATTTTTTTTTAATCATTTCCCGATTTTTCTCGCAACTTTTTTTCAACGTATTTAAATTGTTTTTGAGTAGAAAAAAATATATTTAAATTGATGACAAATACACACGAACTATTTCCCGCGGTTTAGTAAGAGTTTGTTAGAAGTTTTTTTAATTGTAGATATTAGTGAGATATATAGAAAATAAATAAATCTTAATCGGAAGATCATCACATGTAAGAACACTATGTCTTTTGATCTATCAGGAGCGGCCATTGGAGGTGTAGCGTTTGGTGTGGAATCTTGTAGGTTGTGTCCTTTTATGAGATATATGTGACCGATGATATATACAATACAAAAATCTATATAAGTTTTGTGTATGTGTTTTGTCCGATTTCAAGAGATGTTTACCAAAAAACTCTCCGTTTCGGTCAACTATTGGTGTCAAATATTGCACGGTGCATAACCTAAATTATTGGCTGTCTATTTTGTGGAAGCTTTCATTTGTTTCAACTAAAGATGTCTGCTTAGTGAATAAAATGTCGAATTTATGAGCTGCGACTTTAAACATTTTTTTGGCAGGGTTGAGCATAAATTTTATCAACTTATAGATAGAGTTTGGTTTTAGGGTCTTTTTATATCGAAATAGTCGATTGACCGATATAAATTCATGCATCGTTGTTGACTACAAAAAATTGTTTACATATTAGGTTTAGATCATAATATGCATATTTTTATAAACTCAATGCCTACTTGGTGTCGATGAAAAGCAGCTTCATTCCCATGAGTATATTACCATTTTTAAAGTTGCGAGCTTCCCAGAAATGAATTAGTCTTACCACGACTTCATCATTGCAGAAATTGCCTTCAAGATTGTCAAAAGTTTGATTGGTAAGATGTTTTTGTAACATGTATTGTCATGTTTATGTGAAATATTGGTTTGGGATAGAGTGATGCTTTTTTGTAGTAATATGAGAATGCTTGTTATATATATATATATGGTAATATAGAAGGACAATTATTAGTGTAATTATTGTCTATTATTTAATTTATTTTAGTTTTAACCTTTCATATTAAATATTTTGGTGGAAATTGGATATTAATTTTATCCATCTTTACGTTGTTCAAATTGTTTTAGACAAATAAAAGTCTACGTTAGCGATTTGTAAATGACTTAATAGACGTTACTGTGTGATGTTTCATTTGACTTTCATTGAAAAAGTTCAAATACACGGATCATGACCAATTAAAACTTAAACCTCTCACCTTCCACTATCATCACGATGAGTAATTAAAACTTAAACTTCTCACCTTCCACTATCATCATAAATAGTGTATGGGAATGATGGGTGAGTAAATGAGTTAGTATGAATTAGTTTCTGCATACCTTTTTTATAACTTTAAAGAGATTTGAAACATTTGAACTCAAGTGGGTTAAAACGCTTTGAATGAGCTCGTTTATGAGTTATAATTTTTTGTTTGTGTAATTAAGATGAATAGTAGATTATATTTTAAGATTTTTGGGTGATAATGAAATATATAATTTAATTATTATAATAAATAGTTTAAAATATTAAATTAAAAAAGTTAAAGGATAATATACCATACGTCTCTGAAAAAACTATCATAACATTTTATTTATTGTAAGTTATTTTATAATTAAGTAGTTTGATATCAATCTTTGATTTTTAACTTTTAAAAATACAGGAAACTCTAGAAAATTGTTGACAATGAAATCTCATAATTTCTTTTGGTTTTTATATACTATAACTAAATCTAAATAAAATTATTATAATGCTAATTAAGTAGTTTGATGTCAATATTTGATTTTCAACGTTTTAAAATACATAAAACTATAGAAAAATGTCTCTCTGATTTATTATAATATGTATAACTAAATCTAAATAAAATTTATTATAATATGTCTCTCAAAAAAGAACTATAATAACATTTTATTTATTGTAAGTTATTTTATAATTAAGTATTTGATGTCAATCTTTGATTTTCAACGTTTTAAAATACAGAAAAATATAGAAAAATATCTCTCTGAAATCTCATAATTTCTTTCGGTTTTTATATAGTATAACTAAATCTAAATAAAATTTATTATAATATTTTGAAGTTTAAATTCATGGCGTTTAGAAAGTAAAGACACAAGAATAGGTCTTAAAATAAGCCTAATAATGAGATATGAATATATATATATGATTAATTATTTTATTAATTTTATTATCTTTAAAATGTCTCACTTTTGTCGATGTGGATGCTCTCTTGAGCCTCTAAACCTTACTTTTATTAGTATATATATGTTATCGATTTTACTCGACTCTAAAACAACCGCTTAGTTCGATACCGACATTTTCTTTCAAATACATAAACCTCTTGCAATCACACAGTAAACTCTACACAAGGATTTTCTTAAAACCCTTAGGCGTATAATTCATCTTTTTCACCCATTTATTTGTGAATCTTATTATTTTTGCAATATGTTTGTGATGATCTCATAACTGATTTCGTGGTATCTGAAACTTGTAACAATAAGAATTTATATGACCAGATTTTCCACAAAAGAAGCATGTTTGAGACTGATATCTTTTATTTGCAGGATATGATGCAGTTTTTGGAGGATTTTTGTTACCAGTAACAGTGTTTGTTGCAGTAACAACACCATTTTTTATTTTATACTAGAATTAGTTCCGTGCTACGGCACGGATTAATGTATATTTTAAATTTCAAAATTATAAATTTATATTTATATTTATTCTGAAATCTTATACACGCTAATATGAGTTTTTCGTTAAAATTTTATTATAATGAGAGAATATATTATTTTGTTAAGATTAAGTAATCGTAATCTAGAGTTAAAGAATATTGATTACATATAAGGTTTATACTCGTGATCTATAGATCAATAAATGAACAAAATCTTAATATAGTTTTCTTATTAGTGGTTAGAATTTAAAATCGTGTGTTTTAGGTTTTATTTTGGTTTTATTTTATTTTAAGAAAAACAAAGATAAACATGTAATGTAGGTTTTAGTTTTTGCAAAATAAAATCTTTGACAATATTTACATGTTTATTGACATTATCGATTATAAAATTTTTGTTTTGTAGAAACACTGTTACTGGTACTGGTAACAAAAAAAAATAGAAAGACTTTTAAAAATTTATGCACTACATGTTATTTTGAAATTTGTTATTTATTAGAAGTGATTTTTTTTCCTAAAATCTTGATAATGATGATAGAAGATTCAATAAGTGGTTTAGGTAAATAAGTAATGAGATATTTAAGGAAATATCGATATTTAAGGATATTTAGGTAAATCTCGATATATTTGATTTAATTTCCTTAAATAATCTATGATTTTAATTAAATGATCACATAATAACTAATGACTAAAATACCCTTAATGAGAGATTAAAATTTGTTCTTTGATGTAATGATAATATGATGTAAATATTTATATTTTTTAATGTTTATTTATAAGTGTGCTCCCTAAATAATATATAGGAGATGTGCGTTCTATATTATTATTTTCGGTATAGCAAAAATGATAGGGAGCACATTTTCATAAGTATCTAAGAGCGTTAAATACCTTAGCACCAAATTTAATGGCAAAGTCTGGAGTCGCACCATCTGCAAAGATAAGAGAGCACAAGATTTTATCCCTTCTTCCGATTACTTATATAACAAATTTATAATTTTTTCTCAAGTAATAATATGCTTTATTTACCTGGTTTCTTTATTTGAGAGTTCATTTTAATCTTTATAGGATTGCATCAGAGTTATTGATGGCACACATATTTTTGCATTGATACCAAAATGTGATGTGCCTAGCTATCGTAATTGTAAAAGACTTGTATCATTAAATATCTTTGCTGCTTGTGATTTTAATCTACAATGCATATATGTTCTTAGTGGATGGGAAGGTTAATCTCATGATTCAAAAATATCAAATATCGTTTTAACAAGGAGAACCTATATATTAGGAAGTTTTGAAGGTATATGCTTAAATTGTATTCACAGAAAATTACAAAGTTTTAAACAAATATATATAGTTGACTTTAATCACTTTCTTATTATTTTTAGGAAATTTTATCTAGTAGACTGTTGGTTGCAAACGGTCAGTAATTTTTAGCTCCGTTTTTTAGATTATATAATTTCAAGTCAAAACCAATTAGCAATGAAAGGATTGACCCATATTCGTTTTATACCACTTAAGATCTTTTTCCAATTTTTTATGTCGGATATTATTTCCAATATGCCGCCTCAAGATGATGGTTCTTCTATCCATTGAACTCCCTAGTAAAGTATCTTAAGAACAAAACTCTCTTTAAAAAATAACTCTCTTTATATATGTTTAGAAACTTAACTCAAAACTAAACACAAGATTTTGCTCTTTCTTGATGGTTTTGATGGTTATGAGATGATATTCAATTACAATGAGAACCTATATTTATAGGGAGATGATGGTTTGGTGTGAATGAAGTGAGCCAAAATTGTTGACAACAAATCAACCTCCCATTTTTGACAACCTCCATTTTTGACCACCCCACTTTTCACCACCTTCCTCGACCATCTAGAAGCTTATCCAACATTCTCCCTCAGCTTCGCTTGACTTAATCTTGACATGTCTTAACTCCTATCAAGTTTCTCATTTTAGCAAACTTGATTCGCCAATGCCTTAGTTAAGATGTCCGCCCGCTCAGTTCCCAGTACATGCTCTACGCCGACAAGCTCCCTTTCAATGCCTCTCGTATAAAATGGTAACGCTTATGGACGTGCTTACTTTTACCATGAAACACGGATTCGTGAGTGTTATTGCTGATTTGTTGTCGATCTTGATGAGAACTTGTTTCCTCTTCCATCCGTAATCTCGCCAAAAGGTCTGCCCTGTCATGCTCAAACTCAGTCAAGAAGATAAGCGTAACTGTGTTTTGTTTCTGAGAACACCAAGTGATCGGGCGATGATCCAAAGTAAAAGATATGACCCGTCAGACTTCTTCCATCATCTCAATGGTCAATATTATGGCTACTATCACTATATCCAATGATCTCCTTCAACCTCCACGCCCAAACTTCAAACCATGTGCAACTGTCCTTTAAGATATCTTAGTATTTGCTTCATTATCTCACCATGAGATTTCCTTGACTTTGCATATATCTACTAGCAACTCCAACTGAGAATGCTAGTCCGACGCTGTGAAGCAAATACCTCAGCAACGCTTCTATAGCCGTAGGATCAATCTCTTCTTCTTCTGTTTGAAACTTTCAAACCAAACTCCATAGGTACTTGAGATGGATCGCAATCATCTGACCAGCTTCTATTAAGATCCTTCGAGCATAACCTTCTTGTTTGATCTCGATCCCATCATCACCTTGATGTACTTCAATGCCGAGGTAATAAGTGAGTAAACCTAGGTCATCATCTCAAACTTAGATGCCATTCCTTCCGAATTCATTTATCCCTTTGAGAGTGTTCGTTACGAACAAATCATCCACGATAGCAATAATAAGCAAGCTTCCTCCTTGTTCCTGCGATACACCGATTCTCCTTTGTGCATCTTTTGAACTTCATTCCTTCAAGATTTGATCTATCTGTGTTCCAAGCTCGTGGAGCTTGTCTTAGACCGTATAAGGCTTTTGAAAGCTTATACACCTTGTGTTGTTCTCCTTTCACCTCAAAGCCTTCAGGTTGTTCTACATACACATCCTCCTTTAACTCTCCATGTAAGAAGGCTGTTTTCACGTCTAAGTGATGAATCTCCCATCCATGTGACGCCGCCAAAGCAATCAATAATCGAATGGTTTCGATACGAGCAACCGGAGCAAAAACCTCATCAAAATCTATGCCGGATTCTTGAACGTATCATTTAGCTACAAGTCGCGGCTCGTTTTTGATTATACCTTCGCATCCTTCTTGAGTTTGAAAATCCACTTAAGACCAATCACCTTTGCTTTACTCGGCTATCAACAAGAAACCATGTCTTGTTCTTATTGATTGATTCGATCTCTTCTTCACATGCTTTCTCCATTCTAAAGACGCTTTTGCTTCCTTATAATTCGCTCATTATTTATTGAAAGTAGAAGTATCTCACACTCAACGTAAGTCGCTGGAACAAGTCGGTTGTTTATCGTAACATAGTCTTCAAGGTACCGCTGCTGATTTACTTCGACGGCTCGACCTTCTTAGTTGTTACTGTCCTTCGATCGCTTCTTTCATCGCTGCGGATTATCTTGAGTGTTATTATCCACGCCGCCATCATCTTCATGTTCAAGATCAGTCACCATAGTTCTCGTGTTCTTGATTTTGAGTTCCAGTTACCACGGTCCTTCTCCAAAGATCTTCAATTTCTCCCCATCTCATATGAAACATACCAGATCATGTGTTGAACAGCCTGTTCCAGAGCCAACTCTGTTTCTCATCAAACACTACATCACGGCTCACTACTATCCTTCGTCAGGGTTGTACAATCGATATGCCTTGATCCTGGCTCGATCCCAAGGTGTACTAGCCAGGATCTATCATCTAGCTTCTTAAGGTTTACGGTTCAACTCGAGTATGCTAGACAACCAAAAACCCTTAGATGATCAGGTTTGGTTTCTTCTTTCGCAAGCCCTCATATGGAGTCATGTTGTGAAGAGCTCTAGTAGTACTCTATTGATCACGTAGGTGGAATGACGCACCGCTTCTCCCCACATGTAGTTGGTACTTTCATTGCCTTGAGAATACTCCCATCTCTATCAACGCCCTATTTCTTCTCTCCACCACTCCGCTTTGTCATGTATACGCTATGAGATGCCTGATGCCTCTTGAATGCAAAAATCATCGAACTCCCTCAAGTGAACTCACCACCTCTATCGGTTCTAAGAGTCATGATCTCTCCAGATCCTTCTCACAATACTCTTAAACGCCTTGAATCTTCCAAAAGCTTCACTCTTCTTTCATCAAGATGGACCACATGTATCTTGAGAAATCATCAATAATAATATGTATTTATGTGCGATGGTAGAGGTGTTATGGGACCACATAGGTCGGCATGAAGAAGTTCTAGTGGTTTGATGTCAAACATACTGCCTTCTGAATGCTGACGAGTCCGTTTTCCTACCAAACACGATTCACACTTTTTCTTCTCTTACTCCGATAACCCGGAACATTTCTTGTTGAACATCGCTTGATCGCTTTAAGTGATATGTCCTTTGCGTATCCAAGTGTCATCTTCTATTCTTTGTGTAAGCATATCGGTTTCCCAATCTTCAAGTTAATCTTGTAAAGTCGATTCAGTGATCTGACTTTCACCAAGAGTCTTTCACTCGATCATGTACCGTTATAATCTTGCCTCATCCGCACATCACACCCGACCTCCGTAGCTTGTCCTAAGCTTAGAATATGCTCTTAAGATCCGAATGTAGTAAATATCGAGACAAGAATTTGTTCATCCGTTTTACTTTGAAATGAATTGACCCCTTCCCTTCTATTTCTACACACGAACCATCTCCAAACTTCACCTTGCCTTTGATGTTCTCGTTAAGCTCGAGAAGTAAGTCTGATCCCCGCCATGTGATTACTTGTCTCTATCAAGATACCACATACCGCTTCACCTATGTAGTTCTTCGGTATGAGTTTACCTTCGTTTAAGAATACGATCTCATGCATATAAAGGGCTTGATCGGCTACTTCTGTCTCCACTTTATTTGCTTCTTGAATTTTTTGTATTCTTTCTGGGCATGAGGAAGCAAAGTGGCCGGGTTTGTCGCAGTGATAACAAATCACCTTTGATCGATCCTTCTTTCTTTGTTTGATCATTGTAATTTGTGATCGTCTTACGAATTGTTTCTTCCTCTGCCCTCTATATCCTGCCTTCTCTTCCACCACCTCCCTCGTGAGCTTGTAAAATTGTTTTGTTCCGAGGGAACAACAACTTTTCTTGCTCTCCTTGCTTGTCATCATCGAGCACTCCCTCATAGCCTGAGTCTCCCTATGATGTCTTAAAAGCTTGTCTTTATGTCAAGAACTTGTTCGAGAGAGGCTATGATGTGGATGTATTTACTCCTTGGCAAGCTATTGAGAAATTTCTTTACGAGCTTTGATTCTTCAATTGTTTCTCCGAGGGAAGTCGCTTTTGGTGCTAGCTCCGATAACTTTCCCGCAGTTATCGATTGTCTCCGAAGTCCTATCTTGATCCTTTCAAACTCGACATTAGCTTGGTCGCCTCCTGACACGATCCGCCTGTTTAGTCTCGATAGATTTCCAAATGTCTTTTGGTGAACTTTGATCTCCTACTGTAAGATAAGAGCTCCGGGATGGATTGAAAGAGCATTGCTGCTGCTACATCGTTTGTTGGTGTCATCCGCTGGTTCAATTGCTTCCCAAACTTTATAAATCTGTAACACTCGCATCCTCATGGCCCATACCGTATACCGTAGTGTGAGCATGGGGCATTGAATCGGTATTGATTTATCCAACTCCTTTGGACGGTCGGTGGTGTAGTTCTTCCATGACTCGGCAAGTCCTACTTGATTAACGCCTCGTGATCGACTTCTTCACTGATCGATACCAAGAAGCTCGATACCAAATAAAGTATCTTAAGACCAAAACTCTCTTTAAAGAATAACTCTCTTTATATATGTTTAGAAACTTAACTCAAAACTAAACATAAGATTTTGCTCTTTCTTGATGGTTTTGATGGTTATGAGATGATATTCAATTACAATGAGAACCTATATTTATAGGGGAGATGAGAAGGGTTTGGTGAAGTGTGAATGAGTGAGCCAAAATTGTTGACAACAAAATCAACCTCCCATTTTTGACAACCTCCATTTTTTGACCACCTCCAATTTTGACCACCACCTTCCTTGACCATCTAGAAGCTTATCCAACACCTAGTCCCTATGTTCGGGCATGGATTGGCGGGCCAACTATTGGATCGGGACGATTGTGGATCGGGTTAGATACGTGTGGATCGGACTCTGATACCATATTAGATTATGGACTTCCATAGAAAAGTCGATCTCTATTGGCGGAGTGGTAGGTTTGTGTGTCAATTGTAGGCAATCGGCGTTGAGGCTGTGGGGTTATTCCGAGCTTGGTTCGCATAACTTCTGGGAGAAAGGTAGTGGGTCTGATTCGTAGTTGTGTGCTGATTCGTGGCCGGAGACGTGTTCTCCGGAAGCAACATCGTTGTTGTGTGCGGAATAGTGGTCAGAGGCGGATACTCTGGAATCAACATCGTTGAGGCAAAGCAGTTCTCATATCCACCGGATTAGTGTGTGAAACAAATCGTGTACTACCTTTTCCCAATCTCAAATCTCTTCCGTGTTTTTGTTTTTTGGTCTTCTCTATGTAATTTCATCGTATTGTGTTTTTGTTCCAATAATACCATTGTAGTTTCTTTTTGGATAGATTATAAATATACATGCATGAAAAAAAAAATTACAGATCAATATCCTATGGTATCTTGCTCTTTTTATTTTTAATCATTGCTTTCAATTTTTTTTAGAATTATGAATGTTATGAAAATAATTGAAGATTTGGCATCAGGAATTTTTTAATCCATATGTTCTTTTTTTTTTTTCAAACAATCCATATGTTCAGTCTTTAATTTTTTTTTTCTCATAAAATTAGCTGTCACATGATTTGTATTATGAAGATGAGAGTTGCACCATGTAGGGAAAAGAAAAGGAAAATAATTGTACCTTTTTGTTCAAAAGATAAAGATAAGATAAGAACTGTGGTGATGGTTTCCGTCTGTTATTCGGATTGTTTATGTGCAGTTTTCGTCTTTGATTTTGGTGTATTTCAATTCGTTTTATGTCTTGGTCCTTGTCTTTGCGTTCGTGTTCTAGATAGAACAGTTCATTTCTTTTAAGGCTTCTTTTCAGGTTATAACGGATGCGTAGTTTCGCGGTCTCAGCCTATTTCGATGGTGTTGTATGGGTTTATGTTGGGTTCCTTTCGTGTCGGATGGAGAAGTCATGGTTACTTGGTGTGGAGAGATCAGCTCTCATTGGCATAGGAGAAGACAGTTAGTGCGGTGGGATTGGCTGAGAGCATCCTGGTACTTTTCGTTCGTAGTTCCCTCTCAAGATTTGATGGTTTGCCTTGCTCGGTTCTCTGTTGGTTTAAGGTGTATGCCCTTTGGTTTGTAGGGTTTTGATTTTGCTTTTTTTGGTTTAGGCTAGAAAATCTAGGCTGTTATGTTTCCGAGACTTTACTGCCTTCCGCTTTAACTTCCTGTTTAGCTTCTTTGTTTGCTTTATTTTCCCATGTTTGGGCTTTAGTATTCCAAAAATGTATATTTTCCTTCTATGATCTATTATAATTTATCAGCTGACCAAAAAAAAAGATAAGAACTGTGTCTGCAAAAATGGTATTTCGGAAGAAATAAATTAGTCAGACCTACCAGGAGGTGCATACCACGTGGTTTATATGTCCTAATACTGTATTTACAGTTTATAGATGAAGACTGTACGGAAAGGAATCGAGTGCAAGCGAGATACGGAAGTTTAAGTTTAATATTTTAAAAATTAAATGAACGTATAGATATATATATATATACTATATCATAAAATATCAAATATAAAATCATAGTAAAATAAAATGTTTTAAACAACAAAATTGAATACATTATTTAAATAATGTAACTCATTTTAAGGTAAAAGGTTCTTAGTTGATTTATTAATTAGGTTTTAGTTGATTTATTAATTAGGTTTTAACTTTTAATGTTGGGCCATAAACAAATAATTAAAAGCCCAAATCTATTAATTCTATTTGTTATCTCCGTTTCCAATCTACTCCGCTGACTCTTCCAACTTAATCTTAGCATATTAAAAACTCATCTTGGAAATTTGATTCCAAGACTCGATTCTATTCGCTTCCGATTCGCGAGAATCGACACATGCTCGACGATTAAGATACTGAATAGATTTGAAATTTTATAATATATGATAGCAATTTAAATTTAATTATTTTATAAGTTTTTCAGTTTGCTATATATAATAATTATACAATATGATATTATGAAGCAAAATTTGTAATTACCTATATTGTATAATACGTGATAATGTGATATATCCAAATCCAGCTCGATTTCGTCATAATCTCTCGTTTTCAGCTGTGGTTTGAGCTCAATGGTGAAACAAAAATCAACTTCGAAGTATCGTGTTACTACACTGGATCCGTCGGAAATGGAATCTCCGATGTCCAATGAAAAGGTTCTTAGTGCATCTCCGCCGCGTGTAGCTTCTGGCTTCGTCAATCGCAAGGATGATAACAGATCCAAGTCCGTCTCGCAGCCGTTGGAGGTATTGGATTCTCCTGATAACATTCACAGTCCATATTATTTACATAGCTCTGATCATTCAGGTCGAGTGTTAGTCCCTGATTTGTTAGATGGATCTAACTATGGAACCTGGATAGTAGCCATGACTACGAGATTAAAGCTAAGAACAAGATTGGTTTTGTGGATGGTTCTATTCTTAAACTGAAAGATGATGATCCTTACTGTAAGATCTGGTAGCGTTGCAATAGTATGGTCAAATCCTGGCTTCTGAACAGTGTCTCAAAGAAAATCTATACTAGTACTCTATATACCTACTGCTGCTGAGATATGGAATATCTTCACACAAGGTTTCTCAAGTTGCGCCAACAGATACACTCTTTGCATCAAGGCAGTATGGATCTATCATCCTATCATACTTGGACACAATCACTTAAGGAAAACTGTCAAGTCTTCAGGTTACAGCAAGGACTGTAGAGGAATTACTGGCTGAGCGTGAAACAAACAGAGTTATTGATTTCCTTATGGATCTCAATAATGGATATGATACAGTGAAGAGTCAGATTTTGATGAAGAAGAGCTTACCTTCTCTTTTTGAGGTCTATAACTTGTTGGATCAGGAAGATAGTCAGAAATCAGCTCGTCTTTCATCTTCTCAAGGTGTAGACTCTAGCATTTCAAGTTTCACAACAGTCTTCTCATCCGCAAGGCTCTTCCTATGGTGGTGGAAATCAGTATCAGAGAAAAGACACACCTATTTGTATTTTCAGTGGAAAAATAGGACAAATGTTACAAGAAACATGGTTATCTGGTTGGTTTACCTAGGTCTAAGTTATCCAACCCTTCTCAGAGTGTTGCAGCAAATGTCAGTGCTGAACATCCTTCAGAGATTAATGCTATCTTAGACCAGAACAATCAGTCTATTGGTGATAACTTGTCCACAGAACATATGCAACATATAGCTCCTTTCTCAGCCAATGGTCCAACACATGGTAACTTTTTCCCCTCTATCATTTGTTCTTTTACCAGTGTTGATAGGCCTTATGTCTGTTTAGTCAATAACAACATTATTGCTATTAATGCTTGGGTTATAGATACATGAGCCAGAGCCACTAACCACATATGTCATGATAAATCTTCCTTTTCCACATTTCATCTTCTTCAAAATACCACTGTTACTCTTCCTAATGGTGGTCTCATGAGCATTGTTGGAATAGGAACTATTCATATGGGTAGTCATATAGTGGTTCATGATGTTCTATATATCCCTCAATTCAAATTTAATCTTCTTAGTGTTAGTTGCTGACCAAAAGTATGGGATGCAAAGTTTGGTTTGATGAACATTCTTGTGCTCTTCAGGATCTTTCTCGGGACTTAATGATTGGAATGGGTAGACAGGTGGCCAATCTCTACTTCTTGGACATAGAATCTCTTGATTTACCTGTCAATAAAGCTTCTTTTGTAGCAGCCAATATCACCAGTCATGATCTTTGGCATAAGAGGTTAGGTCATCCCTCCTTCTATAAACTTCAGTCTTTGTCCAATGTTTTAGATTTGAAAAAGGAACCAAAATAAAATAAAAAAAAGATTTTCATTGTAAAACCTGCCATATTGCAAACAAAAACATATTCCTTTTGTTTCTCATAATCATATATATACTTGGGGTCCCTTTATGTCCCTACTCATGATGGTTTCAAATGTTTTTTAACCATCGTTGATGACCATTCTAGAGCCACATGGTTTACTTAATGAGAAACAAATCTGATGTCTTACACATCTTTCCAACCTTTGTCAATATGATAGAAACTCAATTTGAGACAAAGATTAAGGGGATTAAATCTGACAATGCTCAAGAATTCAATTTTACTAAATTCTATCTAATCAAAAGGAATTATCCTTTTCCATTCTTGTCCTGACACACCTCAGCAAAACTCTGTGGTTGAAAGAAAACATCAGCACATACTTAATGTTGCTAGATCTCTCTTTTTTCAGTCACATCTTCCTCTTCTTTATTGGAGAGATTGTATCTTATCTGCTGTTTATCTCATAAACTGCCTTCCCACTCTTGTTCTAAAGGACAAAAGTCCATTTGAGGTTTTAACAAAGAAAATTCCTGACTATGCTGAGTTAAGAGTCTTTGGTTGTCTTTATAAGGCATTTACATTAGTCAGCGTAAGTATGCTTTGGATCTTCTTGATGAAACAGGGTTACTTGGTTGCAAGCCTTCCATCATTCCTTTGGATCCTAGTGTGAAACTTTCCAAGGCCAGTGGTGATGATTTTGTGTATGCTAAGTCTTATAGACGCCTTATAGGCAGGTTGATGTATCTGCAAATTACTAGATCTGACATTGCTTTTGCAGTCAACAAACTTAGCCAATTCTCTGAAGCTCCAAGATGATCTCATCAACAAGCTGTCTCCAAAGTTCTTCACTACACCAAAGGCATTATTGGTCAAGGTCTGGTTTATTCTGCAAAATTTGAGCTTCAATGACAAGTTTTTGCAGATGCAGATTGGGCCTCTTGCGTGGATACTCGGAGATCTACTTCTGGTTTCTGTATATTCTTGGGAACTTCACTAATTTCATGGAAGTCTAAGAAACAGCAGGTTTTCTCCGAATCCTCAGCTGAAGCAGAATACAAAAGCCTTCTTTTGCCACATATGAACTGGTATGGCTTAATCATTTCATAAAGGAACTTCACATTCATCTGATAAAAGCTTATTTTACCCTTTTGTGACAATACTACTGCAATTCACATTACAAATAATCCTGTTTTCCACGAGGGCACAAATCATATAGAATCTGATTGCTACAGTGTGCGTGAGAGGCTACTTGCAGGTTTATTCAAGCGTCTTCATGTGAATACTACTCCCCAGCTTGTTGATCCATTCACCAAACCTCTCTGCTGTCTTCAAGCAGTTGGTAAGTAAGATGGGTCTTCTCAACATCTTCGTCCCATCCTGAGGGAAACTATCAATGTACATATAGGTATAGTTTTATGTTATACAGGTTTGTATAGTTTTTTATTTATTTATAAAAGTCTGTATATAAGAGTTTCTGTATGTACTAAAATCTTTAGATTTTGGTTTAAAGCTTTGGTTTAGGCCTTAGATCGAGTCTGTATATAAACCCTCAATTACACCATTTTATTAATTAATGAAAAAGAATTAATTTACACTAATTATTCTCATATGATATTTATCCAAATTATCTTATACGAATAGAGACATTGATAAAGCAACGGAGGCAAAGTCAAAGGGGTTGTAATTGAACACCGTCCAAAAACCTCACATAAATAATTAGTTAGTGGAAACCACGTCAGAACGTAGTGGCCGAAGCCGATGTGGTAATCACGTAATTTATGGCCAACGTCAAGGGTGAAACATTTGCCACGTAGAAAGACAAACTACTTACAATAACCGATTTTACTATTACCGAGTCCGTTACACGTGCATAATGATTATCCCGTTTCAATATAAATATCGTTTAAACAAAAATTGTTTAAAAACTACATGTTGTTTAAAAGTTTTTATGCAATTTTCAAAATTAATTATAAAAAAAATATATTTCAAAAGCTACATGGCTTTAAAGAAGCATAGTAATATAGTAATTAAATTTTAATTTGCGTATATAATAACTTAAATTTGAAAACTCATTTTTCTCTAAATGTATTTTCCAAATAGTATTAATTGAAAACAAAACCAAAAAATTATCATAAGTCGTCAACCAAAGAGAAAAACAAATTATACAGTTTAACGTACACACATTTATAATTTTTTTTTAAAAAAAAAGTCATACACACATTTTACAAATTGTTTACGTAAAACAAGTTCAATATTCCCTTTCCATCCTCGTATTTAATAATCTATCACACCTACTCATAGACATGTATTTAATAATCTATCACACTTAAGACGTTCGTTTTCTCCACAACCCCATTTTTACTTCTCTTCCTTCTCTCCGGCCAAAATAACCGCCCATAAACAATGCTCCGGCTAAGCAACGCCGCTGTAATAACAGCCAATGCAATCCTCGCATTGATCGGCCTTGCAACACTATCTTTCTCCGTCTACGTCTTCGTTCACGGCCCATCACAGTGTCAACGCTTCGTTCAAAACCCTCTCATCGTAACAGCGACTCTCCTCTTCTTCATTTCCTCCTTAGGCCTTATCGCTGCTCTCTACGGAAGCCACATCATCATCACTCTCTACCTCTTTTTCCTCTTCCTCTCCATCCTTCTCCTCCTTGTCCTCTCTGTCTTCATCTTCCTTGTCACGAATCCCACCGCCGGAAAAGCGTTTTCCGGCAAAGGAATAGGCAATATCAAGACCGGAGATCTCCAGAACTGGATCGGGGACCATTTTCTTCGAGGGAAGAACTGGGAAGGGATCACCAAATGTTTGTCTGATTCTAGGGTTTGTAAGAGGTTTGGTCCACGTGACGTTGACTTTGACTCCAAACATCTCTCGAATGTACAGGTATGTACATGTTTATACATTATGTTTATTATATCAATTGGATTTAGATTTTGACATCAAATACTAATCCGTTTGCAAACTAGAAAACAATCTATTAGCGGTTTTAACAATGTATTAAAAGAGGTTTTTGTTTGTTTTATTTTTCTTTCATTCAGTTTGGTTGTTGTCGACCGCCCGTAGAATGTGGGTTCGAATCAAAGAATGCCACGTGGTGGACAGTTCCGGCGGAAGCCACTGCGGCGATGACAGGGGATTGTAAGGCATGGAGTAACACTCAGAGCCAATTATGTTATTCGTGCGAGTCGTGTAAGATTGGAGTTTTAAAAGGGATAAGAAAAAGATGGAGGATTCTTCTCGTGTTTAATCTCCTTCTCATACTTCTGGTCGTGTTTCTTTACTCATGTGGCTGCTGTGTCAGAAAGAACAATCGTGTTCCATGGAAGCGCCGGTTCCTCTAAAACTCCTTCCATTTCTTTTCCATATTAATTTATTAATTCTTCAATTTTTATTTTTATTTTGAAATATTTAGTTGGTGTTTGATGTTTCTTCTAGTGAAATGTGTGAATGCAATGGTAGAAACCTTCGAAATATGTGAGATTTTGCATAATAGACAAATGACTATTCTTATAATAATTAATGTTTGCTCACATATGTGAGTTTGGATAAAAATAAATAGAAAAGAGAGTTACATATGTAAATTAACTCGTAAAGTTGGTTGTAAAGGAGGGAAGAAACACTTAGAGCAAACAATGACAGTCCGAACAAATCTTGTGCCCTACGTTGTGTTATGGCATCTCTCACTTCTTCACTAACTCTCGTTCTACTTTCCGATGCTTTAGCTACCCATAAACCTAAGGACATTTATTCATACATACATCAATATTGTGTATGGGTAGGGTATATTCAAATTGTTCTTCAATATGTTTGCATATCTAGCAACTGATGATGACTCGCTCTAGTACTTATAGAAAAAAAATGTTTATAAATCGACTAGAAGTCTTTAAAAACATGGCATAACTCGGAATCATGGTTTTTTAATATTGACGGATTAAATTAAATAAATATCGAATGATCATATACAAGAAAAATGTGATGTATTAAAAGTTGACTGATGGACTCACATGAAAGAGACAGCAGAAGGGCGAGAACTACTTTGCTCAACACCATTTTCTCCATTTTGATAATTTTGATTCGTACTGTACATGAGTATATATACATAAATATTGTAACGGCAAGCTCGAAGCAAGAGATTTGGAAGATTCTCATACTCAATTTAGATGATCAATTTTAACATCAAATTTACATAGTTTTGGAAGAGAATTCTTGGTTTGACCAGCTTGAAAACAAATTCATGCATTCAATTCGAATCAGAAATAGATATATTATCTACTTGTATACAATTTGAAAAAAAAAAATTTCTTTTAACACCCAGAAATCCATGAATGTGAATTTGAGGATTTGATATTTATTCTTAAGAATGGGACAATCAAAATTATAGTAAGTTACTAAGGTTTATTGGAAGACATGGAAACAAACCACGGTTTCAAGGCCTTCCGCTGAGACGAATATGGATCCATTATAGTCTCATTTGGCTGAAGGCTTTTCGTTTTTGTCTTGGCGTTTCTCACCTGGAGTCCGTTCCTTTTCCATTGCGGTAGTGAGGCAGCTACTCGGCCCCATGTTCTATGTGCTCGAAATATTAAAAACGTATGTGAATCAAGAAATCAACCCCAAGATTCAATGATCGACTCATTTTACTTTTTCTTGTCCCAACTCTGAACGATAAAAATTTGATTACTCATCGTATTTGATAATTAATATGACCACAAAAGAATTCACTTTATTGTTAGCTTGATAAAGTAAAGATGGTCAAAGTTTCAGAGGAAAAACTGAAATTATTCTACTTTGAAGGGTTAGATACTTCGGAAACCCATTACATAACATAAAACTGTGAAACCAATCAAACTCGTAAAACTTTCACTAATTTTTCCGAAAGGTTCTGTAAATGTTTTGGGCAAAAGAACATAAAGTGTCTAGATAAAACCGCAACTTACTTGAGGAAAGTACAAGCAAGAAACAAAAACCCATAAGCGACCAGTGATGTTAGGAGCTCGAGTGTCCATGTCGGGTGAAAGAGTAACGTCGGAATCATTGGAATGATTAGTGAACCACAGAACCACCCAGCTACTAAAGCTCCAATTCTGCAATCAGAAAAGCCAAACAGATCATGAAATAACGAGTGACCTTTGAGTTTTCATTTCAGCTAATTTGATAGGACCAGGAGTTTACCCGATTAGACAAGCTCTCCCCAAGCTCTTTGTCTTCTCATTCAGGAAATATATGCACGCAGCCAATGATACCGCCACCTACAAGTACAGCCAACGATTTCAGAAACCATATATATGATCAGAATAAGAAAAGAAACTCGTCAACTTTATCTATGGGTCGAATAGTTAATCCTATGCTAAGGTGTCTAGTATAGATAAGCTGATCATCTGCTAGATTAGATTGTCTACTAAAGATAATAAGGCCATTGTATAAGTAGCAAACCTGAAACGCAGGACCGCCTTCTGCTGAGTTCATGATACTCCAACCACCCATGAAGGCAAAGAGGAAAAGTCTTCTGAATATAGTGTCCATCGGAGGCATTTCAACAAAATCGAGAAGAGCCTTGAGCCATGGAGGAGATTCATCAACTTTCTTCTTCAACCTTGTTTTAAGATTGATTTTAGTCTTTTTCCTTCTGATAAAACTAGACATTAGAAGCTTCTCAAAAGCGCCTTCTATTGATTCTTCGCTTCTCTCATGTCCAGCGTACTGCTGTAAGAGGAAGTTACGGGAGGCCCAGATTTCTTCCTCGGAAGCGTATGGACTAATTCCTAGACGTTTGTATGGGTCCCAAACTCTGGTCCGGGGGAACGTGGGGACGTTGCCTATACAAAGTCATTCGGTTACGAGAGAAACAGAAACATGCTACATCACTTCTCATTCAGATAGTAGCTAGACATGAGCAACAACAACAAAAATACTCAAAGCTTGAGAAAGTGAATATATATTAACAGTTATCTTTATAATCTACTCTTACCATACATTTTGATAATCCGCTAAAAACCTCTAATGAAAACAGTAAACAAGCTCTCTACTATCTACTCTACACTAAAAAACCCTTATCTATGTTTCTTTAAGAATCCTACATACTCCATAATTCATTCGAATTGTTCCACAGAAGATGAAATTTTGGATAAGAAAAGACCAAATCCTAATCGAAACTGACTAAGTTGAGAATAGGGGTTTTACAAATTGAGGGAGAAGAGAAGACAATACCTCCATATGAAGAATCAGTGGTGCACCTAACGCTTTTGAAGCTTCTCGAAACATTCCGAAATGGTAACAGTGATGGCTTATTGAAATTTCGTACGAGAGAACTGAAAATCAGAAAACAAAAACAACGCCGATTACAGAAGCTCTCAAGAATTCAATTCCTCGAACATACATAAACAAACCCTAAAATTTTCCAAATCCGAATTTTCCGGCTCCAACTAGAACAAAGCACCAACAAATTGCGACAAGTTAATTCAAAATCCCTAAGAAAAGACGAAGGGAGAGACTAAATTACAGCTTTGATGGAGCGACAAACGAAGAAGATACAGTAGAACCGGAGAGAAGAAGAGACGAGGACATGGTTCCTCCGCCGGCCAAACCCGACGCCGTTTTTGGTTCTATTTAGCTTTAGCTTCGCTGAAGATGATGAGCTTACGTTTTGTGTACATATCCCCAACTTCAAAAAAAAGAAAGATAAGCGTGCAATGCTATCTTGCGCCGCCTCGCGTACATTAGATAGTTACCCCTCATCTTTCATATATCACGTTTATGTCCATGTATTTAGTGAAATATTCGAATATCACCCCTAGTTCCCAAATAACTAATATGGCACATATTAACTGTAACTGATCACCAACACCAATCACAAAAGTTCTAGTCACAAATTCTTTTTGAGAATAAGGGTTGTTGACGTATCTGATGATTATTGTTTTATGTTGCATTTTGGTTAGCAAATCCTATTTTATTTTCTACCATACATTTTCTATAAATTTGAATGATCCAATATATGGTTTTTGTTATCTTCTCATTTTGTTACGAAATAAAATTCTTAACGAAAGGACAGATTCACATTGAGGGGCAAGGATCTCACTACATGTATGTACACTAGATCCTCTCTTTATTTATGTGAATTGAGAATCATTAATTGATACAGACATGGACGTGCATTTTACAACAAAGACTACAAATGATGTTTTGTGTGAATGCAACAATTGGTATTGTAGAGCAATTGCCTCATAGCTTTGAGTTTAGACCGGTCTGAGTAAGCTGTTGCCTTAGAACTCGTCTCATAACCTTATTTGTGGCTGTCCTCGGTAAAGAAGGCAGAGTCACAACAGATGATACCTGTCAAATGTAAAAAACACATAAACATTCACATTAGCCCGATTATTGTATGAAATTTGAATACCACATACATAACAACTTATGAACTCGCTTGTGTTTGTTCTTCGTATAATAAACCTTGAACAATGGATTCAGTTTCTTTTGTATCTCAGAGTTAAAGGTTTTCTTCAAGAGGTTCAAATCGTGATTTGATAACTCCGGGCTCTTGAACACAACAGCGATTACTAGCTGCTCAGGACCACCACTAGGAGGAGGAACACCGATGGCTGCTGTCTCCAGAACATTGTCATCAACGGAGTTACACACTCGTTCGATCTCAATAGAACCGACCTGCACAAAAACAATTAACAGAATGTGATTGTGATGATGATACAGAGTGTTAGGCTGGGGCATATTTCTTATTAATGGAGATGATCTTTCAATACTATATAAGAATCTGTACAGTAAGGCTACCTTTATGCCACCAAGATTCATTGTGTCATCAGCACGTCCATGAGCGCGGTAGTATCCTTTTGAAGTCCGTTCAAATAAATCCCCGTGTCTACGTAAAATCTATCGAAAAGCAGGCAAGCCACAGACTTAAAACCGATGGAAACCTCTGTATAAATATGGCAAGAGTTGGATTACCTGTCCTTGGAAGGTGGGCATTCCTTCGAAGTAAACTTTGTAGTGATTTCCGTTCAGGAGAGTGGTTGAAGCTCCAAATATGTGCGGGCAAAGAGCCAGTTCGCCTACTCCTTGTGCGTATGGAGGCTAAAATGAAGAAGAAAAAATAAAGATCATACATCCTTCATACCGTAAGATCTTTCAGAAGAAACACTGCATCATCTATGATATCATAAAGTTTCTTACAATTGGATTGCCATCTTCACCGAGAATGAAAAGCTTGCAACCCATGGCAGCTGTGCTAAAAGCAGCCAGCGACTGAGGTTGAAGCAAAGAACCTGCGATAAAACTGCCTCCAATCTCAGTTCCGCCACAATACTCGATTACGGGTTTGTAATGTGCTCTGCCCATCAGCCATAGATACTCGTCTACATTTGAAGCTTCACCAGTGGAACCAAAACAACTATCGAAAAAGTATCAATATAAAATATTAATGTTACTGCATAGACAAATCTTCTTGACTTCAACAACTACATAAGATGTTTATTGAGCATTTGTTATAAGAAATAGCCACAATATATAACCAAAATCTCTGAAAGAATATGTGGTGGCATAAAAACATTAATTTACTTCTTATTCTCATAAAATATAAGGTCCGCGCCACAAATATAATTTAGACTTAACAACATTCTGAATATGCACTTTCAGTATTACCGGATTTGTGACCAATCATGGCCAGAAGTAGAGTTCGAGTTTTGCCATGTCCGAACAATGCTTGGTATCACGCCTAGCACTGTTACTTCGGCATCCTAACCCCAGAATATAAACATATGGTAAATTTGATGTTTTATTATATATGCGGAAATATTTGCACAGTCAACCATGCAATGAAATCCCAGACTAAACCATGCAATGAAATCCATAGTCATTCCCATTTGATGTTTTACGATTTGATTTGTGGTAATATTTGCACAAAATATGTTTTCTTTTGTCTCTTTTAAGGTTTTTCTTTTTGTTTAAACCATGAGATGAGAATGCATAGTTATATGGCGTACCTGCACAAACTTGGCAAACGCAGGACCAAGAGGTGATCCATTGTATAATCCCATGCAAGCCCCGTTTATCAAGGAAGCATAAACAAGCCACGGACCCATCATCCACCCAAGGTTGGTCGGCCAAGCAATAACATCACCCCGATGAACATCCAAGTGGCACCAAGCATCAGCAGCAGATTTCAGAGGTGAAATGTTCGTCCATGGAATAGCCTTTGGCTCACCTACACCAGAAATCAAAAACTTGGTAATTCAACAACCACATCCTCATCTACATTAGATGATGCAGTTTGATTCATTGGTCTACCAGTGGTTCCTGATGAGAAAAGGATGTTTGTGTAAGCTCCCGCTGGTTTCTCTACAGCAACGTATTCCACGCCTCTGTTTGAACAGTATAGCATATATCATTTTTAAATCTCCGGGAATTTGGACCAGCAAGGTCTAAGTGTTTCTCAAACAATATCGTAGTAATTACATTTCAGCACTCTGTTTGACACAATTGATAATTCAGAATAGTTTGATCCAAAAACTTTAGTTGTCACATTAGACCATCACTAACCATAGCAATAATGTTTTGCAGTTGTTTTCCATTTCTAACTGGAAGCTGCGAGATAATATGAAAATGCAGTAGACAGTATTGAATACACTTAGTGTACCTCAAACTTCTTGCCTTCCCCAAAAAGTTGTTCCAAGACATATCCTTCTCACGCAGCTTCATTCTGCAGCTAGAGCCTCTAGCTGGGACAACAATTGCCAGAGGTGCTTCTGCATCAACGACTCTTCTGCAGAATAGAATAGATAATGTGAGACCAATTTTACAGCCAACTCCTTAAAATAAAACCAGTCCTGTTGGATTACTAGAATTTCACCTATAGAGGGGGATACTTTTATCACCACGAATGATCACATCCTGCAAAGAAGAAAAACGAAATGAAATGAAAAATTAAAAACCTGAAAGGGACCAAAAAAAGACAGCCATTTTTTTATTATTTAAGATGAGTAGAAACCATGTTATATGCTGCTTTTTATGCAGTGACCATTACAATAATTCAAACAAAGTGGCTTTTTCCATCTAGGCTTTTAACTGTGGCTATCTTTAAAAATCCACAGATCACCTAACAACCGTTCAGATTTTGGCCACAACTTTAACTAAATTCAAAAGGCAAAAGCGAACAGTTCATCACTAAATCCATTTTATCACACTAAAAATTAACTTAAAAGCAAATTTTACACCTTCATGTTCCATCCATCAAAGAATCATTATAAAATCACCTGAGTAAATATGGCTTTCGCTTTTGAAATTTTAAGCCGTGTTGATATTTCACGTGGAGAGAAACTATCGGCTATGGAAACAACTACATGGCCAGCTAAGACAATGGCAAGGTATATGATAACAGACTCAACATTCATTGGCATATCAACCGCAATCGCTGACTCTTCCTCCAAATCCAAAGCACTAAGAGCATGTGCACCCAACCTACACATCAGATAACACTAGTTTGCTTGATTTTGATCTAAAAACACAACACTTGAGAAAAATCATCACATAAAAGTATCAGCTTTTTTCTAACAAAAGGCCACAAGGATGAGAATTTCATACCAGACCTGTGATCGTAACTCCAGAAGTGTCATGGTATTCACAGGAAGATCATCGCTTCCTTCGTCACGCCATCGGATCACAATATCATCCAATCTTCTCTTGAAACCATTAGTCAAACAACTTCTTGCAGGATTCAAGTAAGCTCCAGGAAGCCAATTACCTCCAGGATTAACTCCAGATGTATCCTTCTCTAGAATACACTTAGGAGGTACAGAAAACACTATGTTTAACTCATCCAGTACAGTTTTCCAATACACCTGATCAAAAAACATGTAATCAACAGCTGATTCATGAAGATCAATGCTAAAAAAATACTAAATAAAATGTTACCTCAGGATTTGATACAGAGAATTCTTGAAAAGTCGAGAAACTCGAAACTGGATTTTTGTAATTTTCACCTAAGAACACTTTGCCACGCCTTTCTAATAACTTGCCTATGTTAGTTAAAGAAGCAACCTTCCTAAAAAAATAATACAAAACCACATAAGAAAAAAACAATTAATACAAAGCTAATTCATCAAAATAAGAATCTGAAACATCAAAACGGAGAAATCAATTATAGTAACATACGGGTCGGGTATCCAAGCGGGCGGGTCGGGTCCGAAGTCTTTGTAGCAACCATAATACATCATCTGGTGAAAAGAGAAAGGGAGATTAGGATGCAAGATCCGCCGAGAAATCTGAATCCATATCTCCACCGGCGTGGCAGAACCGTAATTACGAATAATCTCATCGAGATCTTTGAGAAGCTTCTCGGAGACATCGCCGGAGATACCTAGAGCTTCGATGTCGGATTTGGTGATTGAATCTAGGGATTTGTACGCCATTTTTTGACAGAGAAGAAGAGAGCTAAGAAAGCATGAGAATGTGAATGATTCAAATGAGTGGCAGAGGAGTGGCAAAATTGTCCACGTAATATAAATAAAGCTCGTGATTGCCACGTGTCACTGTTGTTCTGATCTCTGGCAACTTTTTTTTTTTACTCTTTACACGTCTGATTATCATCTTCTTGTTGATAGGAGTTACTTTTTTCATTATCATATTATGAATCTTCTTATTGATTTCAGTCTATATACATTGTATCAAAGTATGAACTTGTATCATTTATATGAATCAGTACAGAATCTAGGCTGTAATTGGATGAAATTACCAAATCTTTCTAATGATTTCAGTCTATCTACATTGTCTATATGATACTATGACCAAACTTTTATCTTTAGCAAGTTATTACATATGTTAGGAATCATGACAGAAGAGGGATAGAACTCATCATAAGACGAGAGATAGGAGTTAAGAGTAGTAACATATGGTAATTGTCAAAGATCTCTCAAAGTTGATAAATAGAGGGAAAAAAAAAGAAGATTTGGTTATTTATATGATGTTATGTATCTTCAAATTGGTTTCAGTCTATATCCATTAAGTAGTTGTATTCTCTGACAACACCTATTTTTTTTCTTTTCTTTTCTCTTTTCCACTTTTGACGATGATCTTGTATTTGGTTATGATGTTTATGTATCTTTTTATTGATTTCAGTCTAGATACGACTATGTGAATCGGTAAAGTTTTAGATGTTTTAAGATTTGAATGATATCGCACAGTATTTATAAGAGTTTTCAAACTTTATAAGTGGGTTTTTTTTTCACATTATTGAAAGCACAAAACTAAATTCCAATAAACTTTTCTAATTCTTTTGTATTCGACCATTTTAAAGTGGATGTTCGGCAAATGGAAATTGGCAAGCCCACTTTAAAAGATAAGGCAAGGCCACAGACCTACCAGATATTCCAAAAATGAGAAAATGCAACCAGAGTCTAGAGCTATCCTCAATTTACGTCTTTATCCCAAATTCTTACTACCACAATAGGCCAACCCATCCCGGTTTATTTGATCATTTTTGCTTCGAAATTTTCAGATTTCTTATACATGATCTTCAGGGTTTCCAAAATTACTTCAGTTCGATTTCATCTTCTTTTGTTTTTTTTTTCTGGTTCCACATATGATCATCAATGTAAAAGACAAGTAATAATTCGAAAATCTCATCAAAAGATATATCTCTCAAAGTTGAGAAATAAAGGAAATTTAAAACAACACTATATGATGTATCCTCTTGTTTTTCAGTCGGAACTAGGAAGGAACTTGGTTCCGGATCTAGTGCCGAAGCTTCTAGAAGCTGCCGGGATAATCCGCGATGGAGACAAGACTTGCGCGAACGAGAAGTTGTAAGAATCAGTGCCTAACCGGCTCTGCAACCATCCTCTGCCACCGGAGAATCCATCTGTCACAATATAGCAATTCTTGAACCCGAGAACCTTTAACGTTTTCGCCACTATCTTAGCCGAATCCGAGTACCTACAAGCCAAAAAGACCGATAAAGATGAAATCTTTTTGGTTTTAACAAGATTGAAAAAGTCTTTGTAAAGAGCAATAAACAAAACTTACGAGTCCAAGATGATGATATTGGAGCCTTTGTTGATTCTCTTGAGGTAAGATATCTTTAATGCCGCTATCTCTGCTTCAACCCGTTTCGAGTTCCTCACAATTCCTTTTACTTTGTTTGGTAGTTCTTCTAATCTGATCATCAGAATAACAAGGGTTTTGTGTTTCTTTCAACAATTTTTCGGGTATAGGAAACACGAAAAGAATGTTCAAAGATAAACACTTACGGAATGGCGATCATACGGTTCTTAGCATTTGAAGGGAGCCTTGGAATCCCAGCTTTCTCCTTGTCTTTCTCTGATCTTATATCCACCATTAAGTAGTTCTTCGAACAGAGAAGATCAAGCGTTTGAGCCGGCGTGAGATCACCTTCATTCAAAACATAAACCACAAATACAGAGTTAATTCTCAACTTTTTGCTATACTGAATTATATACTCTAAATACAAAACAGATCACTAATAATATAACCAATTAATCAATAACATTTGTGACATTCCCACCAAAATTTACAAACTTAATTATGTTGGCCTCAAGATGATCTGTATGGAGTATCAGGCTAAAAAATAAGGTACCTTTGTATCCACGGAAGTTATAAGATAATGCAGACCAAACAGGGGGAAGAAGAAGGTAAGCAACAAACGCAGCACCAGCAGCAACAACAATGACATTAGGATCAGCTGAAGAAATCGTCTCCATGGTCGATGAAGCAATCGGCTTAGCATCTTGAATCGCTTTTGTCGTCTGTTGCGCTACATCTGTTACTGTCTACATCCCAAGCAAAACCACTTTAAACCCTAAACCCCAAAACTCTAAATTGCTAAGTTCTCCAACAAATTTGAATGTTAAAAATCTGACCTTTGCAGCATTAAAGACAGGCTCTGAATCAAAACCAGAGCTCTGCATTGCTTCTTGAGCTTTCTTTGAAGCTTCTGAGAAAGCAGGAGAGGCAAGCTTTATAGCTTCTTCACCAGCTTGCTTAGCGATGGGCAAAGCAGTGTCCAAAGCTGGTTTAAGAGCATCTCCTACTACTTGGAACACACGCTGCGTTGCATCAAAAACACTCGAACCAGTTTCTTGAACTTGGTTGATTGTTTTCTCCACCTGTTTAAGACAAGAACACTCGTCAACAATGAAAAGAGAGAAGAGGGAAGTTAAGTTAAGTTGGTGAGATTATATATACTTCAGTGAGAGAGGAGACAATTTGGTCCTTGGAAATGGAAACAGCAGCTTTGGCTTCATGAGGAGGAGATGCAAAGAGAGATAACAGAGAGATTGAGGTTGCTGTTGGAAGTGAAACAGAGATTTGTCTCACTGTCTTCTTACAAAACGTAGAAGAAGAAGAAGGAAGAGTGAGTTTTGCAGACACTGAAGACGTCATTGCCATCTCCGCCATAGCCATGGCTTCTCTATGCCACACCTTTTCAAATCAATGCGACAGAGAAAGAGACAAAAGAATCTCTAATACTTCTCTTCAATGTTGTCTGCAAACTGTTTCTTCAGCTTTACCTTTTTCTAAAGATTATAAATAAATTGAGTTTCTGGTTACGATTGAAGAAAGGGGGATTTGAAATGGTTTCTGATTGGTTAGACTTATCCTACGTGGCAATTGGTGGTGTAAGCTGAGCCATTCGTTACCGATTGAGTTTTTGATATATGTCGTACAAGAATTTAATTGTAACAGTAATATCAAAGGTGTACTACATAATAAGAGCAACAAAGATGAATACATTGAAACATTAGGAAACATACAAATAAAAACAGAAAGAATCCCAAAAGCAAGTTTGGTAAATAAGTGTACGGTTGTAAACAAAGTAACTGTATCTGTGTTAGTCGCCTCTTTTTGAACCTCCAAACGCCTCAAAATTGTGTTACCAATCAGAACCATAGTAGAATAAATATCATCTTGTATGAACCAAGACCGAAAATTGCAATTAAATTTCATCCCAACAAAAAACCAAGTATCTCAAATTGGACTGGTTTGGGCTTAGGTTCTTCTGGTTCCTGTTTTTTGCTCCTATAAACTGAACATATTTGGTTATAGCATGCTGACCTAGCGAAGTAACCCATTACGTAGTCAACCTTCTGACCAAACACACCAGATCACTAGCTCCCCATAATGTATAAGTAGTATACCATAACAAGACCTTAAAACAAACAAGCTAACATATTAGCAATAAATGATTCACCTAGTAAACTACCAAATCCCATGTAAAGAAACTCAAAGCCGGGTTTCCATGATACTGGTTCATGGATTTCACCACTATAGGCTATTAAGTTCATGTTTGTTAACGAGCATCCTAGAAAGTAATATCATATTATTAGTAAGTAGTTCCACCATCATCATAAACTCTATATAAGAGAATAACACGTGAGGAATCTGAGAAACAAGTCTTGATCTTGAAAAAGAACAAGATTCTCCTTTTCTTACCTAATTTGAGAATGGAATCTTGTTACCATTTGAAGTTTGCTCCAAGGAAATTTTAAACCCACGAGCTGAGGAATCCATTCACTTCACAAGATTCCTTCACCTTTTTTTCTGTACTGCCAAAGAAGGGAAAAGAGAACACATATATGACTAAAAACAAAAGTGCCTTTTTCAACAGATAGACAGTGACACGAAAGTTCCGGGAGTGAATTTGATTCTTCTTGAACATCCACTTTCATAGTTAGTAATGATTCAAAACAGAAACCAATGAGAAACGAAAAATGATTCATAACAGAAACCAAGAGACCAGAGAAAACCTCGAGAGAGAACTCATAACAACATAGCCGTGGGCAGGCCAAAAAAACAGAAACAAAACCAGCGGTGACAGGGAAAGAACCGATCTACGGTATTAGCTTATCTGCAAACTCGAATTGGTTTGGCATCAATGGCTCAACGAAAAACATTATTAGGTGGAACTCAAACTGTATCATCTACACTACGAGAAAATAGGTCAAATTTCTGACCAAAATGGTCAAAACTATTATCGAAATTTTTTTGACCAAGTTATTATGAAAATTTAAATTCGTCAGAAATTAGTCGTAAATTTTAATCCAACATATTTGGTTGATAAATGGTCGATACGACCAATTCTTGACCAATTAATATTTTGGTCAAAAATTCGTCAACAGTATCTTATGAAAAATATCTGACACAAATTGGTCGAAAATTTCTGATTAATTACCAATCACTTCTGTAGTTATTTGCAACTATTTTTAGAATTATCAAAATTTGGTCAGAATCTATATTTATAAATCTTGTGTTTAAGATCTCGGTTTTAATAATAGCACTGGTTTTGTTCTTGACAAAAGTCAAAGCAATGTTTACATCGTCACTGACATATAAAATCATTTCTGCATTTGTTTAAAACTAAAAGTTGAATTATAGATTGTTGTTCTTGCTAAGCCTGGGCACGGGACGGGTAACCGCCATTTTCGTCCGCCTTGGTACTTGACATACTCCGTACGAGTAATACATTTACCCGCCTTGATACTTGATCCGTCCCGTTCGAGTAATAACGAGTATTTTTTGCGGTAACGAGTATTTTTTGGCGGATAACGGGTATATTTTGCGGGTAGCGGATAATGAGTAGTGGGTAACGGGTACGGAACAAGTAACGGAGCGGATAGCAGAAAAAAAAATTCCGGTTTGGACTTGTCCCGTTATTTGCAAGTAATTGAAAACTGAGGTTTGTTACTTGACTTACATGAGACGGGTACCTGCTTTTACGGGGCGGATACAGGGCGGGTCGGGCAACGGTTACCCATGCCCAGGCTTAGTTCTTACCCCTCAATGTGAACTCGTTGTTTCTGTAGGAGAAAGATACAAAGACACACTATCAAGAATAATGAAACAAGCGCTCAGATACAAGTATAATGGTTTGTTCTTTTGCTCATTTAGTTAGATCATATTGACCAACTTACCAAAGATCCCTCTGCTAATTATTTGATCCATGTCAGATCACATGTCAAATCTAGCTTGCATCTCCCCCACGCCAAAAAGTGTCTTGTAAAGGAAACGCATTGTTGTTCGCACAGCAATAAGTCTCAAAATGATAAGAATCGGTCTAATATAGACTGACAATAAGATACAGTTAGGGATATTGTTTCCATTGTGTTATTATTAAGAATCAAATATTTAAAATTATATATGAATTTTCAATATTTTTGAATATATTTTTCAAATATTTCTAAATCTAATATATAAGTTGGTTAGAATACTTCGACAACTTTTCTTGTATGAAATTTTCGACCACTATTATTGGTCAAAACTTTTTGACTATTTTATTGGTGAAAAAGTTTTGACTATTTTATATATGGTCAGTAATTTTCGACCACTTTTATTATCAGGTAATGTATGACCAATTTTTGACGAAAAGTTATTTGCGATCAGCTATTTTTGATGATTTCAGTTTGGTCAAAAAAAATCGGTAGAAAACAAACATTTTAATCAGTTTTTGACCGTTTACATGGTCAAAATTAAACCAAAAGTAAAACTACATCAACATCATCATACTCAGGACCATTGTTCAAAACCAGATCAAGAGAATAAGTTACTAACATTATCATTCATCTGTAGAGGAAAAAAAAGTTAAACCAAAACTAAGATGTAACCGAAATTATCATCAAACAGAAGGAAAACATGGTAGGAAATTAAGATAAGTGTATAAGTCAAGTATGAAGACATGATAGACTAGGAATGAAGTACACCTACAAACAAAAAAACATACTATGATTGATTTGTTACAAAACAAAAAAACAAAAAAAAAAGCACAAACCAAACTTTTTCAAAGAGACAAGACTCACTTGCTTGCATTACCAATTATATTTGGGACAGACTTTTTGAGATTGCGAATCCAAAAAAAAAATTCTTCATCTGAGCATTAAATATATATTATTAAACAAATGAGGAAGAGCAAGCGCTGGATGCAGAGGTTTATCGATCGATTCGTGCTTTCGATGTGATATTTTATTTCCAACATCGAAACAAAAAAAATTCCCAGGAATTGATCGATGAACCGCTGCCTCCAGCGACGTCACTCTTCAATCATTCGTGATTAAATCCAAACAGAAAAATAATCGACAGATCTGAGAGATCGGTGATGAACACAAATCATTGATCTCAAAAAGATTAAAAAAAAATATACAGCAGAGGTAGATGGAGAGTTATTATATCTACGAGCTCTCTATATATAGAAAGAGAGAGAGAGAGGCGTGGTTACAATACATACATGCATGTGAGGATAACTGAAAGCAATAATATTTTCAAAGGAGGAAGAATCTTGATGACTCACCCGTTTTGCCGTACAAATTTATCATCCTCGTCTTTTGTCCTTTTGGTCAAAAAAATATATCAAAGTCTATATAATTGACAGACAAATGATTCTCACAATTTAGTTTCTTTTTTCTTCTTTTTATTACTGTTGTTATATATATATATATCTATCCATTTTGTAAACATTTTCATTTCTTCTATTTTCTAGTTTGGAAATAAAATAAAAATATGAATATTTAAGTGACAAAATGATTTGACTCAAACGTACCAACTTATTTAATACTTGATAAGCAAGAGTAAGGTTTCTTTCTCCCTTTCAACAATTTGACTTTAACCAATTATGGAAACAAAGAATTGAGCAAAGCACTGTAAACAGATAGAGAAGAAGCTTTCTTAGCAACACACTCACCACATTCATTAGTTTGTCCTTCAAAAGTCTTCTTCTTATTGAACCAAGGCCGGTCCATAATGTTTTGGAAGCGCCGAAAAAAACAAAAAAAAACAATAACTGAGCCCATTTACGATCACATTTGTATAAATAATTCACAATAATGCAAACTTAGTTGTCGAACCCCTCAAGTCAACAACAAAGCCAATACCTTTAATCCCAAACCACTTCACTACCCATGATTTCTCATAATAAAAACAAATAAAGGCAAAAAACAAAAAACAAAAATAATCGAGAAACAAATACTTACCGACACAACAAAGAGTTACAAATGATAAACTCTCAAGTTTTAATAAAGTCAAACTCTTAAATTTCAAAACTTTTATGAAGTGAAAATCATTTTCAAAGATAAGAATCACCAATTCAAAAAATCATAAAAAATCATAATTCAGCACATTCAAGACACATCATTCTCTACGCAAGACAAATTCTTATCTTATCGATTATTTTGTATAAATTGAAAAGAAAAAATTTCCGAAGACAGAGGGAATCTTAGTGAGAGATTGATGGACTTTTGGCCAGGACTCGACATGTCTTCAGCCATTGATCTCACTTGTGTAGTATGGTGAGTCTTTCACTACTAGAATCAATGTTAGTCACTCTCACATACCACATCAGTGAATCTTAGATTGTCCAGAGAAGACATAGCCCAACGTAATGCAGTTGCCTCAGCCCCCAAACTAGACTGTAGAGAAGGGTAAACTTCGACCCCATGCCATCTAACATTACCCTTCTCATTTTTTAAAAGATTTGTTTTTCTCATTTCTTACCAACGAGCTGATAGACCAGCGGTTAAGCGCAGTTGTCTGTTGTCTTCGTGTTCGATTCTCGTTGGGACAGTCCTCTGGAGATTATTAATCGTGCACGTGAGACGTCTGACTTCGACTAATTTAAAAAAAAAAAGGATTTGTTTTTCTCAATCTAGTTTTTTTTTTCATCTTTTCAGGTGATCTTTTAGAATTTAAAAGGGTTTAATTGATCATGAAACTCGCTTGAATGATTAATATTTTACTGATTTTAATATAAAAATATGGCGTTTGATTCTCAAATAATGCTAATATTTTGCAAATTACAAATGTAAGTAAAACTAAAAAAAAAATTACAAATGTAAAATTATCAAGAGATTTTAACATGTTGGAGATAAAAAAATGCCTCTAAAAATTTAATCATGATCATGTGTTGCAAATTTGTCGATTATAAATAGTAGATAATTTATAATAGAATGTTAAAAAAAAAAGATGATAGTACAACATATATACTAAACAAAAAAAAAAAAGAAGGATTTGTTGGCTTTTGTAAGGCCAAGGTTTTTTAGCTGAGATTCACTGTTTTTTAAGAAATATTTGAAGGAAATGTTAAAATGATTAACTTGTACTCCAAAACTAAGCTAATCCAATTACAAAAAAAATAAAAATTGTCGTTCCAATAAACCCCTTTCCTCCTCCCCAATAAACCCTAACTCCTCGCGGCTTTCATCTTCTTGCTCCTCCTCCTTGTCCTTGACTCTGTAATCAAATGTTTGGAGTTTCAATGAGAACATTAATCTCACCATCTCATGCTCCCTTCTCTCTTCATCATCTCCCTAAACCTTCTCTCTTCTCCACCGTTCTTCGCTTCTCCTCCTTCACCACTTCCACCTCCGCAATCAACAACAAATCCCCCAAAAATTCACCTCGTGCCGCAATTTCCACCAGAAAATCACAGACGACGGCATCATCATCACCACCACCATCACACCCACTGTCATTGTCAACTCCCGGAGAAATACACGTCGTAGTCGGTCCAATGTTCTCCGGAAAAACAACAACACTTCTCCGCCGTATCCTCGCCGAAAAACAAACCGGTAAAAAAATCGCAGTCATCAAATCCAACAAAGACACAAGATACTGCACCGAATCGATAGTAACTCACGACGGTGAGAAATTCCCGTGCTGGTCACTCCCAGATCTATCGAGTTTCAAAGAGAGATTCGGAATCGACGACTACGAGAATCGATTAGATGTGATCGGGATCGACGAAGCTCAGTTCTTCGGAGATCTATACGAGTTTTGCCGTGAAGCTGCTGATAACGATGGTAAAACTGTAATTGTTGCTGGATTAGATGGTGATTTTATGAGGAGGAGGTTTGGTTCTGTGCTTGATTTGATTCCGATTGCGGATACCGTTACGAAGCTGACGTCACGGTGTGAGCTTTGTGGGAAGAGAGCTTTGTTTACGATGAGGAAGACGGAGGAGAAAGAGACGGAGTTGATCGGTGGAGCTGAAGTCTATATGCCTGTGTGTAGGACTCATTATCTTTGCGGTCAAAGCGTTTTCGAAACCGCTCGTGCCGTTTTGGATTCTTCAAACAAACCACCGCTTCATGTTGTAGCAAGTTCACTTTAATGTCTTGTGCCGATTTGAGAGTTTGTACGATTTGATAGTCTTAGATATTCGGTTTATTAGCTATGAGATTTGAATTTTAAATATAAATTATCTACTTTCTAATCAAAACTTTTAAGATTTCTCTAGTACAAGTACAGAAAGATTAACTCTTATTTGTGGATTTCTTGTATAACATCTTTTGATTTTGAATAACAAAAATACTATATGGAAAATATTTTCAAATGCATAATCTAATAATCTCTTGTAAAGTTCTTGGGGTTTGATTTTCTTTATAACTCTACCCTAAGTTAATAACTAACTCTCTTAAACAAGAGAACATTGTACTATCCTTATGTACATTTCAGATGTAATTGGAGATTGATCAACACTGCAAGTCAAATAAAATAGAAGTAAAGCAATTTTTTTACCAATATAAATAAAGGACAATACAATTTTTCTCTACCTCATACGATTACGAACAATGAACCCAACAACCATATCATATAATAAACTAAGTTCATCATTTGCTATCTAAACCTGACCATCTCGAGACAGTGCAGAGACGCATTCATTGCATACCTTGATACTACGTTGTTTCAATGTTCACACAAAATCTATGCGAAGGCTCTGTTTCTCCCGAGTTTAATCAGTCAACAGCTGTGATTAGGTTTTAGTCTCGTCGCCTCCTCTTCTCCCGCCTTGACTCTTTCTGTTCTTCCTCTGAGCTATACCGCGAAGAAGATGACTTTTTGCTCCTGTGATGCTTTGAGTGCTTCTTGTGGCTACTTCTCTTCTCTCTAGAAGATTCTCTTCGCTTCCTTCTTGACCTTGAACCTTGCTTATCCCGGTTGTGGTAGTCGCTGGATGAATCGCTCTCTGAATCATTGTTTCTATATCTATCCTTCTTATTAGATCGTTTTTTACTTCGCTCATCTCCTGAGGATTCACTCGATGATAGATCGTTGCCGCCACTCCGTTTTCTTGGCGATTTCTCTCTCTTTTTTCTACTCTTTTCTTCTTCAGACCCGAGAGTGAGGCTGCTCGTCTTCTCCTCCGCTTTCTCTTTAAATCCAGATCTATCTGGTCTTTTGTCAGAAGAGCCTTCGGGTTTGCTTCTGGACTTGCTCTCTTCTTCCATTGGCTTGGTTCCTTCCTGGTATGGGACATCAGAAGGTACTTCTAACCCTAGTTCTTTCCCCAGAGATTCTAAAAAGTCACCAGCTATAAGTCGGTTTAATGTGGTTGCAGCTGCTTCATTCTTCTTTTCTTGACCCTCTTGTATCTTTCCATTCATTCGTTGATCTTCATCATCCTCAGAATCGTCAGAGAAGATGGCCTACAAGTGAACATGACCGAATATTAATAGATCAAAAATATCAAATTGAGTTAGCATAAACTTTCTCAGACAAAGACACCCGCTTTACCTTGTAAAGATCAACAGGTCTCTCCACATTCTCCACTTCTACCTCAACTTCAGGCTCTTCTATTGATGTCTCTTTCTTAGGTTCTTGCGACTCAGATACTTGACGTGCAGATGCAGCTTTCACTGTATCCGGCAAGAATATGAGAGAATCCATTTTGTTTCTCGCTCGCGGAGCAGGTGGCAGCTGTAAAATTGAAGGGAATGTATTGATCAATCAAGTACTAAATCTTATACATAAGCAAGAACATGGCACTGAAAATTGTATAATCTACAGCTAACCAAAAGAGAGAAAGTAAAAAGCAGTGTCTCCCAGTCTTTTTTTATCTTAACATGCACATCATTCATTGTTAACATATCTCACCACATGATGTAACTAAAGTCATGATTATGCAAGACTTCACCAACAAGTGCTCTCCAGAATAAGTCATTAACCGTTTGATGTGTAGAGCAAGCTATTTTCTAGTGTTCAACGAATTTAAGCTTTAAATGACATTCCAGGAAGGAGAAGCAAGGAACCGCTTGTTTACCTTTCCTATGAAAGGATCAGGGAGATCAAAACGTTTGCACAAAAGAGGTGAAGGACGCCATTGGAACTCTTCTCTTTTAGGATATGTCTTACTCGATTTCATGTCTACCACTCCAGTGTCTTTAGTTTGCTGGAAACAACAGTTTTACGTATGAACATAGAACCCCCAATGAACTGAATAACTGCAAAGAAGATTATGTAGACATACCTCTGTTCCACCAGAAGTAAACTGCAGCCCTCCTGCAAGGAAGTCGATAGGCTGTTCTGTAGCCCGTCTGACCTCCTTGTAAGCTTTCCCTTTCTCAATTGCCTCAGCTGCAGCCTCAAAGTCCAGCCTCTCTTGAGCACGAGCGGATTCCGACATGCTGTTAACTCTGTTGGAGTCTGTTGTACGTAACCCTCCTTTGTATTTCTCCTTGAGAAACTGCTCAAATCTTTCTTGTTTAGCAGGATCATCTTTGAAGGGCTTAACAGCATCTGCTGCCTCTTGCTATTTCAAGGAGAGAAAGATAAGTCTAGAATGTTAGTGCAAGGCAAAAAAAGGCATATCCTTTCTTGAAACGCATCTACCAATGTAATCAAGCTAAAAGTCTTATAAGGTGTGAAGTTGTTTACTTACAGATGAAGCTGATTTGGTGAATGTGTCGGAGAGATTGGTCGGGAACTGGAAGGAGCCTCCTGAAGAAGCAGAATTATCGGTTTCTTTCAAACTTCTCTGCAATGGCTTTTCCCCTAATAAGCTGCCACGTGTTTCTGCAGACATTTTCTGTACGGTTGGAGACGGCTTAACATCTAATGTCAGCTTACTTTGATCACTACGCTTTTGCTGCTCCTCCCACAACCTTCTAACGTAGTAGTCATGGCCGTTACCTCCCCGAAGAAAATCAAACAGCTGATTTGATTGGTTCTTCTCTCTAGAAAGATCCTCGTAGAGTTTCCCACAACGGGAAACAAAAGTTGCAAACCCTTCGATCAAAAGTTTCAGATTATTATCTGCAGGGGGAGGAACATCTGGAGGAGCAGAAACAGTTGGCTTAGTTTCAGCCTCAAGAGGACCAGAAAATTTATGCCGTGCCACAAAATCCTTCGGGATTTTCGGAGGATTAAATCTGGTATAATATACAAAACCCACAATGATATGAATTAGGCTCTGTACATATGAAAGTAAGTAGCCATAATCAGAAAAGTCTAAGAGCAAGAGCTCCATTGGACATGCAATTGTGCGATGACATTGATTTAACAATGTCCTCATGTTTGTGAATCATTGAAACATTAGTTTGAATTACCTCTCCATACTGTAGTCAGAATTCTTAGCAGCTCCAAAACCTGGCAGAACGTCATGCTCTTTTGAGGTTAACCTCAGTCTATTGTCATTGCTCGGTCTTGCTGGCTGTTCATCTTCTATGACATAAGTCTGATCAAAATCGTAACCTGAAAGAAAAGGAAAACACTTTGGTATTGCAACTTGCAAGTTTTTGCACCTATTACTAATATTATTCTTTTCCAAAAGCAAATTACTTTTACAACATACAGGAGCTATAACTTAACCACTGTGGACAATGGTTTGTCACCTCCAGAATAAAAAAAAGTTCAATCTCATCAGACATTTATGCGTATATGAACAAAGAAAACCATGATTAGGGAAATAGCTCTTCTTTCCTTACCAGCATAGACATCTTCATCCTCAACATCAAGTTCCTCAAGTGCCCCAATGCCAAAACCCGGAGCAATCTTTCCTGCTGATTGTTCAACTCATATTAGTAACTAACACAACCCATGAGTAGTTTTTACGCAACAAGAATGCCACGTAAAAGCTGGCATAGAGATACACAATAGATGCACATAAGTATCTTTAAGCAAAGAAGAGCAAATTAACAAGAAAGAAAAGAAAAGTAAGTCAAAAATCTTACATTTGGGTCCAAAAAGACTTTCCTTCATTGACAAAGGTTTTTTGAAGCCAGCCTCCTTATTGGCGGACAAGCGAGATCTTTTCTTTTCTACGGATAAGACAAATGAGAAGCAAGTCAATGACCAAGAACGCCCTGTCAGCAGAAACATCATAGAAGTCCAAACTAGATACCTCTAAATTCAGGAGCATGCTTAAAAGGATCATATCCTAATCCATGCAGATCTTGCTTTGGATTGAGAACATATACCTGCAACAGATAAAGGAGGAACAACGGATATCATCACAATCAATGTAAATAAGGGTAATATCTGAAGAATCTCGGCAGCAGATTAGAAGCAGTATTCACAGTCCTACGTTTATTCTGATACGAAATATAGAGGAGAAGTTCAAGAAAAATATGACTAATAGATGTATGACACCAGTAGCAATTACAATCAACAACATAAAGCTCGTTTGCAAAGAGAAACTGGAAAGTTGACTCACAGGAGTGCTTTCAGAAATTTTAATATCTTCACCAAACTGTGGACCCAGAGAAGTTTCCACTTCAGTCTCCGAAACCAGTGAGTCGGACGTTTCCTTCGTATTTTCATCAGTAGAGAAGGCTAAGAATGCTTTTCTAGCTTCTCTACGAGCATCTGCACCGACAAAGAGTATAAAAGAGAGAGACACGAAATAAATAGCTTGCTGTGAATTTCCAAAATAAAAAGGTACTGACGGTTTTTATTGGTGCACTAAAGAAGATTATGGATTAGTGCATGTTAAACAAGTTCAAACCTGAACTAGCACGCACATCCTTTATTGAATGACCACGCCGCCATCCCATCTTTAGCAAAAGTTTGACCCCTGAACAATATAAAGAAGCATATATGTGAGATCAGGATTTCTCCACTTGATGCATTAGAAAATAAAGAGAACGAAAGAGCAAGAACTTTTGCAAAATATTAAAGAGGCTTATAGAAACTAACCAATTGACTCTGAAACTGGAGCAACAAGTTCGTCAGGCACTGGGCCAGGAATGGCTGATGGCCTGTGATACAGAAACAATATGTTACAAACAAAGCATGATACCAACTATCACAAAATGTCTAAACATTATAAGTTTATAACTAATGCCAAATCAAAATGGAGCACCACCAAAAATATAGCCTAAACATAGCTCCTAACAAGTTTCCAAATGATTGCAAAGCATATTAGAAAGACTGATAATAAAGAATGCCAGAATGGGATATCCGTCAACTGTTGGATTCTGGCCAAACTATAACCATGCATGAGAAGCATTAAAGAATATGACACATAAGTACACAGAGACCTGTCATGTTGTTCTTTCTCAGCTTGCTTGCGGGAATGTTCGGCTGCCGTAAAACCAAATGTGTCAAACTGTGAGCTTGCAGACAGTGATTGGCCCTCCATCTCCTGAGATGAAAAAGCATTTAGAATGGCTTAACATCATTCCATATAGCAAATCTTCCAGAGAGCAAAATAAAATTTCCAAATCCACTTTTCATTTACCATTGACAAATGTAACAAAAGAATTATGCAATATGCGGTAATCAAACTTTGACAAGCTTAAACATTAATGACTTGAAATAAAGCTCTAACGGATCTAACAAGGAGAAGAAGATGAAACATACCGCCTTTTCATCTTCATCTAGAAAGTCTGAAATATTTTGCTTTCTCGCTCCAGCTCTGTTCTTCCTTGATGATGTAAATGACTGTGGAGCCCAGCCTGAAATTCAATTTAGATTGTAAACAGCAAAGTATAGATAAAAATCTGTAAGAAATCAGGTAATTTAAGTTTTACCCTCTTTTGACCCCACTGTATTGTAATACCCAGCTGAATATCCACCAGTAAATGCTCCATGGAACCTTCTCCTGCCTTCTTCATCAGTCACCTGAGAATGTAAAACTCGAGATGTTACAGAATATAACTTTATATACATATAGACGTTATTTCCAGTAAAACAAATCATAGCGGAAAGTGTCCACGCTTTGAACCTGGAAAAGGAATTTAAAGCAATACCATGCATCCATTTGTAAGGAGACAAATTTTCAACACAGATTGTTTCAATTAGTTTTCAAATATAGACCAAGGAAGATGCCAACATTCATAAATGCATATTTCAAAATACCTTACTAGGCAACGCCTATATGCAGATTATCAATCTAATAACTATGCATATATACATTAATAAGCAAGAACAACACAGCATAAAACAAAATCTCAGATAAACATCAATCTAACTGTCTAACATGATTCTGAATATTAAACTAGCTCGATTTTCTTGCTTAAGGTTAATACAATTCCCGGATACTCACAATTTTTCAAGCTGATTAAGCTGAAACGCTGAAACAGGAATGCCCTTATCTCTCTAACCTCACTCGACATAAAACTTATTAAGCTCTCTCTACATCAAGTTAAAATCACAAAAACAGACCGCAACGAAAAACTTCCATGTTCATGGCCAAAGCAGGTCTCTCGGTGCTTAATTTCCCTAATCGTCCGCACCTAAATAGACGAACTAAAAGATCGAAGAAAGACGCACCTCTTGCTTCCAAGCAGGGAGAGTTCTTAAATTTCCCGAAGCACCAGCGACTGCTTTCTTCTTCCGGCTCGCGATTTCTTCCTCACGCTCTATTGGCGTTCCATGAAATACGAAATCCTCCTCGTCTGACCCCATTGTCTTCGCCACCGAGAGGAACCAGCAATTCGAGATACTAAACGAGTCCCGGAGAAGCAGAATCAGAGCCGAGAATGAAGATTGATGAATGAAGATATATGGGCCTGGTTCGGGTCACTTTTCGGCCCATTTTGGTTTTGATTTTTAAAAATCCAATTTCTATAAGGAGTAAAATTTATCTTCACGCGCCGTCTTCAAGCATTGTAAAAGAAAGTGGGATTCACGCGCTTTGCGTCTTCCGTTTGCCCTAATCGACTCTGCTAGAGAAGACGAAGGAGAGAGAAAATTCCTCCGATAGGATTCCGTACAATCCGATCGACTTCCCGGCGCCGGATCTCGCCACGACTCGGTTGAATCGTCTGCTCTCTGATTTGTATCTTGTCTTTGAACCGCGTTGACTCAGTTACGTGAGTCGATTTTCCTATATCTCTATTCTCGCCCCATATACGGATCTTCGTATACGCATGTATACCTTACCCTTTAATCTGATTAGTTGTGTAGATTAAACGATGGATCCAATGGATATTGTCGGCAAATCCAAGGAAGACGCTTCACTTCCAAAAGGTTAGTTTTTTTTTCGATCCATTGACCATTAACTATCCTATTCTGTAATTGGTTGTATCGGTACCTTGTAGATTTTGCAATTATGTTGTCTACGCTTCTGATCTGGTATATTGAATAGGATTTGTAAACCTAGCTCGATTAAAATCTGCTTGAGGGTTATAGGACTCATGAGCAATCAGAAACTTCATGTTTTGTAATCGTGCTAAGAATACGTTTGTTCTCTTATTTCTTTAGCTACGATGACTAAAATCATAAAGGAGATGTTACCTCCAGATGTACGTGTTGCTAGAGATGCTCAAGATCTTCTTATTGAATGTTGTGTAGGTAAGATCATATATTTTCTCTCACATGATAATTTCACTTGCTCCACTTGTGTAGTTCAGGAGTTCTTGGGTTTCTTACTGTGGTTCTTAAACGTTTTTGCAGAGTTTATAAATCTTGTATCTTCAGAATCTAATGACGTTTGTAACAAAGAGGACAAACGGACGATTGCCCCTGAGCATGTTCTCAAGGCACTACAGGTTCTTGGTTTTGGAGAATACATTGAGGAAGTCTATGCTGCGTATGAGCAACATAAGTATGAAACCATGGTAATAATCCTCTACTTTCTTCGCCTACTCTTGATACCGAGAAGAAGAAGAAGAAGAAATGATTAATGTTAACTGTCTCCTACGTTTGCAACTCTATAGCAGGACACACAGAGAAGTGTGAAATGGAACAGTGGAGCTCAAATGACTGAGGAGGAAGCAGCAGCTGAGCAACAACGTATGTTTGCAGAAGCACGTGCAAGAATGAATGGAGGTGTTCCGGTTCCTCAACCTGAACATCCAGAAACCGACCAGAGAAGTCCACAAAGCTAATTAACCATCCTTCGAATCGATAGGCAAAAAAAGCATCGTATTAACATTCCCTTGTAAGTGCAAATGCGTATGACCTCTGTTTATATGCTCTTAGTATAATATACGTTAGTGTTTCAAGATCTAAAAACACTTGTGATTCAGATGTAATTTGTAAGCATTCCTTGTTTTGTGTTATTTGTATCTTGACTAATTATGGTGGGTCAGGTCTACACCAACGCATCCGATTTGATGGTTTTACAGACGGGAGTTTGATCCAAATCCTAATGTTTGTACATTGGATAGGTTTGGTAATGAGTGTAATTGTCTTTCCATAAACGAAATGCTTGATCATTGTTTAGTGTTGACATACGGAGAGTTAAAAAGGTCACTTAACATTTTCTACTCGGAAAGCTCTCTTTGCCAATAGCTCTGCACCCCTATTGTTCATTGTAAAAGACAAATCGAGAATAATGTCATGTAATACAAGTAGCTATTGTGAAATGAGATTACCAATTGGATTGTTGGGTACAGTTTTACAGTTGAAGACTGCGAAAACTATAAATAAATATTCACGTCTATTAAATAGTTCATCTGGTAACAGACTTATTCATCAATTTGTTCGTATGTTTTATCTTTTTACAGTTTTTTTATTTTTTTTAATCTATCTTCTTACAGTTGTGAATAACAACCATATGTCACCACTAAAAAAATGTGATTTACACGTATATATAGATATATATAACTGAATAATTTACATAACCAAGGCCAATTATTAATTAAAAATATTTAGTTTCTTACGAAAAATGTATATATACTGATGAATCATAACATCATTACAGCATATAAAGATAGGGGTGAGGGAGAGTCGTAGAAGTGTAAGGTACTTAGTTACTAGAAGGACCATCACCGGAGTAACGTGTCAGTTCGCAGGTTTCTATTTACTCTGCACCCGACAACTAAGCGAATCCGAACAGACCCCTATTTCATATCTCTACTTATGACGCCAATAAACTAAACTATATAACTTCGTTTTCTTTTTGTAACATTATATTATACATTCCTTTGTATTGTAGTAGGATCGTTTTTATTCTTTGACACAAGACAAAGCCTGTCGAATGTTGTATTCCCTTCTCAATGGCCCGTCACACCAATCTTTATTTGAGAATATTTCGTAGTACTGAATCGCGACTGTAAAACAATAATAACACATTCACCATCAATGAATAGTTGAATACATTAAGCTTTCCAGTATAAGCTCATACAATATAATATTAGACATAAGATTGAACCACAAGGCCCACAGCTATTGATAAAATTCATCTACTCTAATCTTCAGTCCTAGAAAATTACGGGACAAAGGACTCGAACTTCTTGTTAAAAATAAAATCATACAATATGCTTTGATGTTATTTACCAAACCAACATGTATGATTTAAGTTTCGAATGGTGTTGATATTTTTTACAAAAAATATTTGATTCGTTGCAGAAAAATAAAGACAAGACGTCATACCGCCTGTATCAAATTATTGTCTTGGGGTTCTTACCAGTAAAAGTAAAAAGAAAACCTTATTTTACTGCCAGCAAGTCAACAATTATGAAAAGAGTTATCAGACTGTTTGCCTTTCATGGTAAAAATAAAATAAAAAATAAAAACGCATGTCTTCAATAATCACACATATAATCGAACAAGAACTTAAACTATTTACATGCATTTGTTTGATTTAGAAATTCTTATATTCTATATTGATTTTGAAAGTTAAATTTACTTTTTTGTGGTTTTTTCTTTCTTATCCATTAATTTAAAAATCTGTTGGACATCTACGAATCTTTAATATGATTAGAGATGGGTAATATGTATAATAAAGATTTGATATAAAGAAGAAGGATTTGATAAGTGTACTATATTTTAGGGGAAGACTCCACTTTTTACTGTATAAAGATTGAAGTCAAAAAAAGGGTCGAGTCAAACAAAATTGAGGCTCTTTGTAGATTACCCCACATCGAAAATGAAACAACACACACTTTGTCTCCAGATTCCTCTCTTTTGTCATTTCTCGTGTTTCTCCCAAAGTATTCAACAAAAACACAATCCTCCTCCCCACTTATTCTCTTATTTTATATTAATAATAACTAAATAAACAAGATACACATTTACAAATTCAGCACCAATTTTGCTTAAAATAACCATTGCATTATCTTTATACTCTTTATATATATTATATACATATTTTATAAATGCATTAAGCCTAGGCTCACATATATAAAATTCATATTAACAAAAGGTTTAAATGGTGGTGTTGAGAGGAATGGAAGAGATAAAGATGGAAATGATATAGAACATCGTAATTTTATTATAAAAAAAAAGTTTATTCCTCTCCTCTTTTGAGGATATAATCAGTTGAATTCTTTTTATATATTTTCAGTTTTTTCTCTAACAAAAATTGAACAAAATCCATTTTTTAAAAAAAAGTTCTAGAATATGCAACCATTTGAGTTAAAAACTTAAAATTAATAATCCCAAGTCGAATCACTTGACACCTATGTGGCTAATATTGAACTAAAAAGCAAAAGCCAAATCTACACTTAAATGAAACTCTTATATTTCTCTTTCTTTTTCTCCTTTAGTTTCTTACTTTATTTTTATTTTCCCTGAAATCCTATTAACAAAGATGAAATGGTGGGTCCTTTCACAGTCGATTCTCTGTCAATTGTATTATCTTCTCTCTCACACCAACACACTCACAACGACAAGGAGAGATAAAAAAACAAAACGAAAAGAGAAGAGAAATAAAAGAGAGTTATAGTCACCAAATAGACCAAACCCTGAAGTTAAATTCACACCAACAACTTTGATCATTACCCCATTCTCTCTACGAAATAAACTTTCATAAATAACAAGAAATAAAACAAATTTTCATAGTAAATGGTAACCAAAAAATTAAACAGATATATTTATTAATATCTATTTTAAAAAAATCTAATGAAAATACTATTTTTCATTGTTTATGTTCTCATCCCATCTCAAATAACAGTAGTTGCAGATTCCAGATTAATCAGAATGTTTTTTATTTATTACGCAATAAAGGCGCATATGAAGAATTACCAACGAACCTATGTATTATATATTGAGAGAAGCGTACATACGTGTACATTACTTATGCATGAAATACATAAAGTATAAATTGTTTGATGTGAACTCCAAATCACGCAACACATGAAATCATACAAATAAGTGATTTTTTAATGGAATCTCTGAATTTAACATAAACATGATAATAAAGTAGAACTTATTTATAAAGTATCGATTTTTATTTAAATCAGAGCAGCAATAATCGATATGATATCTCTCATCATTGAATCAGTACCTCTAGACAAAAACAGAGAATTAAAAGAGACGATAGCGAATCGATGAGAAACTAGCATGTGAAAGCTTGCAAAAAGAAGTAATTCAAGAACCAAAACTTATTTAGTTAAACAACTAGCTAATAAGATAATTATGAGATAGAGATGTTTATCATGATATAGGATATTATCAAAAAAAGTTTATAGATGGTAAAGTTTATAGATAATTATGTGATCTTGATATATGATATCATTGAATTAAAAAAATAATTTGTTGTGACTTGTGTATTACAGTACAAGTATTGTGTAGCATATACCAAACTAACTTATTCGAATTTATTTTATTTTATTTTGCATGAATTTAATTTAATTCAGAAAATTTATTACTTCTAAATGGTAAAAAAACAAAGAAAATTAAGGAACATGTTTTTCTTTCCATTCTAAAAAAAAAAGAAGTGGTCGGACTCTATATATCTCTCTTTCCCTTGCTCTAACTCTAAGCTTTAGCTTCTTCTCTTTCAATGGCGAAAGGAAACTCACATGACTTTACCTCCAAGAGACAAAATAGTTTCCACTGGACAAGAAAAGTCGGATCAGACGAAAACGACGACGTTTCTTCTCATAACCCTCTTCCTGATAGCACCACTAAACCCGTTTCCAAACACACTCCTTCATCTTCTTCTTCTTCCTCTTCCTCTAATGTAATCACTCCCAAACGAAAGCTTCAATCTTTCGCCGTTTCTCGTCTCCGTTCAGTCATAGCTTCTTTAAGCAGAGCCCGACCCGGTAACCACCACTCCGGACTCGGGTCACGGGTCGTGGGTACACTTTTCGGATCTCGTCGTGGACACGTGCATTTCTCAATTCAGAAAGATCCTAATTCTCCACCGGCGTTTCTAATCCAACTCGCTACTCCGATTAGTGGATTAGTTAAAGAGATGGCTTCAGGACTCGTTAGAATCGCTCTGGAGTGTGATAAGGGGAAGGAAGAAGAAGAAGGAGAAGGAAAAAACAAAACTTTACGTCACGGCGGAGGAGACAAGACGAAGACGACGACGACGGCGGCGATTTCACGGCGGTTGGTGGAGGAGCCGATGTGGAGGACTTATTGTAATGGAAAAAAGTGTGGATTTGCGACGAGGAGAGAGTGTGGTGAGAAGGAGAAAAAGGTTTTGAAATCGCTTGAGATGGTTTCAATGGGCGCCGGAGTTTTACCGGAGACGGAGGAGACAGGCGGCGACGGTGGTGGAGGAGGAGGAGGAGGAGATGTGATGTATATGAGAGCGAAGTTTGAGAGAATTGTTGGATCGCGTGATTCCGAAGCTTTCTATATGATGAATCCTGATAGTAATGGAGCTCCTGAGCTTAGTATCTATCTACTCAGAATCTGAAGAAGATGACCAAAGCCTCTTCTTCAAAATGAGGGTTTATGGTTAAAGGAAGATTTTCGGGTTTAATTACTTAATTAGTCGGTTAAGTGGTTAAGTGAGTCGTTGTCTAATACTTAAAATCGAAAACGACGTATCATATTATTGCAATTCGGATTAGATGTGCATGTGATCGATTGAATCGATTTCGTGGTTAGATCAGGGTTTTAATTTTTGGGAGGGGTTTGGAAGGTTTTAAAATTTGGTATATGGATATGGAAGACTTTGTAAATGTATAAATTTCGTATTAATTAAATCTGTAATCTTTTGTTTTTTCAAATGTTATAATTGGGGCACCGAGCCTGTAGAATCATAATGATTAAAGTCTTGATTTTGTTCCCGTTCCATTAGTGTATTTTGGTCACTAAATTATGATTTAAAGTGTAAAATCATCATTGAGTTTCTTTGATCCAAGAATAATTTAGACTGAATAAGTATGGACCATTTGGACCATACGTTATTATGACTACGCGTATTTTATGTGGGTCAATATATTAAAATTTTAAAATTAAACCTAATTCGGGATATTACTAGAGTGTCGCACTCACTGAAAGATTAGTTATAAATTGAGTACCAGAAACTTGGAATAAAAATAAACAATTTATAGTTTTTTATGTTCACTTGGAAGGGTATTATCGTCATTTAATATACAGAATCAGACGACGTAGTGACGTACAATGTTTACTGGTGTCCTGTGTCTCTTCCCTAGTTTTAAGGCTTTACCTTTTTTTGGCTATCAAATACCAAACTTTATATTAAATTAGTATTCAAATGTCAGGGAGCCTTTGCTTTCATGTTTATATCGGGTCTGATTGATAATACTGAAGTGGTACAAAAAAATTAATACATAAAAAAACGATTAGCAGTACATAAATAATTAAAAATAATAAAAAATAGCGAATAAAAAAACTGTATAAAAAAATTGAGAATGTTTATTTTGTCTCGCTTTTGATATTATTTATGTGCTTGGTTATAATAAAAGCCATACATCTCGTGTTGCAGTGGTATGGCATTACCGGTCACACCCTTCAAGCCTTCATGAAGTTATAATGAAACGAAAACTGTAACAATTCATAATTCGGAAATAAAAGTTACAAACACAATTATTTCCATATTTTAAACTTAGTCTTCTTTCCCCCAAAAAAAAAAGCAGGTTCTTGTACATTCACAAAGCACACACATATCCGATTAAGATTTACCCTGCACAATACTCAAGGAACGTGTCTTCTTCTTTTTCTTTAAGGTACATGTTTACTAACAAGAAAGTGAAATTTCTTCATGAGGATTTGCAAAAGAGACAAAAACTGATGTCTACAAGAACAATTAAGAGTATATTAACGAAAATATAAGTGAGAAAAAGACACGTTGAGTCGTCGATTGCTTAATATCTTTATGCAGTTGATAAACGAAATTTGGCTATAATTATAAGCTATTTCTATATTTTTATTGTGATTTTTAAAAGAAAAATTAGTGTTTAACAATGTTACAGTTTGAAATATTATGTTCTTGATCACCAATAACAAGAAAAGTTGGAGCTGTGGTGCAGTGAGCCAGTGACAAATAAATTATTACTTCACTGTCCATATATGTCCGTCTACTGAAAATTTAAATTATGACCAAAATTATTTATAAGTTGGAAACGAACAAAATTAATTTAAGAGTTTTGAAATATGTTATTGAAGAAGAAATTGATGGCTAAAAACAATTAGCTCAATGGTTTTAATTCTTGGGACATTTTAATTCTATCCCCAATGTAAACTCATTTTCTGCAATTTGGTGATTAAATATACAACCACAAATAAATATCACCGACATCATATCACTATATCCAAATGCTCCTCAAATAGGCATATAGTATTGTGTCTTCCCCAATTTTATTTTTTCTTGTCAATTTTTTTTTTGGCTCCCACCCTACCATTGACGGCCGTGGAGGAAAAAGAGAGACAACTAATGAAGTAATGAGTTGAGTAATTTTACTTTTTGCTTTAGTTAAAGAGCCGGCTTTAGCCGTTTTTTACTTTCTTTTTGTTGTTTTCTATTCTTTATCAGATTTTTTAAACTTATTTTAACATGAGATTCGTAATTGCAAAGTTACAGTATAAAACACAAACCAGAAATATAGAGATAGCGAAATAGGGATACAAATATGCGCACTTTTAGTCTATACATTTGTTTGTGGGATGATGGTTATATTTCAATGTAAATGCCTCGTCAAATAGTTCCCAATTATGTGACAGCAAATAGTTATATATGAAGAACAAATATGATTGAAACATATATTTAATTTGGGATTCGAGCGCAAGTATCCAATCTACTTTGAATTTTTTTGGGTGTTATGGTCGGGTTTGCGAGTCTCTATCGCTCTCAATTTTAATCTGTTCACAAATTATTTTTCCTGGTAACAATTCTCAGCTATTATGGCTTAACAAATTATATTACTAATTTACTGTTCAAACACACAAGGACATAATGATCTATTCCGATGAAATTTTGTAGTGGTTATACACAAACAAGTTCACACATATAATTTAGGATGTGTAATTCTTTGGTAATTCTTTGGAGATTTTATGATCTCTCACACTACGATGAAGAAAAATAAATCAATTCAAGAAAACTGAAATATGCATCTCAAGAAGTTGACACATAAACTGAAATATGCATCTCAAGAAGTTGACACATGAGTTAAAAAGGGGAAAAAATGACCTAATCTGTGATGATAACGGTAAAGTAGTTGATGCAAACAATGATTTTTTTTTTCACGTACGGACCGTCGGTCATCTGATTAAATGCAGTAATAATTATTTTTCTTTTAACACCTAAGATCAGGGTTAAGATCTCTCTGCTTTGTAAATGAACACCAACTAGTAAGACAATACACAAAAGGATTTTTTTTTTTTTGAAAAAAATATATAAAAGTTTTCATATTAAATTCAAAGGATACATGAAATTGTCACATTTCACTATTCCTTCCCTTTCAAATTAAGTGTCGTTTTACAACTTAAATTTTGTTTCAGAATAAGTATCGCTTCTATTTTCAATCCAGACGTTTGTTAAAATTTCTGTTTTATCCATATTTTTTTAATGTATCAACCAATGGAAAAATTGATATTGTGTATTAATGAAGGATAAAAATAAAATTTTAATTGTTTTCTTAATGTGTGAAATAACCTTAAACGACATATAATATAAAACGGAGGAAATATTAAAATCATAGATATTATCTCGTGCATTCATAGTAAATGGTTCAAAGATATCATCAATAATTCAATTTAAGCAAATGAATGTTGTTTACCTATTAGTGGTGAAATCCAACACTATAGATAATATGGATTTCTTCTAGCTCGGATCTTCATGTGGTTCGAATAATTGATCTAACAATACCAAAATGATTATAGGCTATACCTATTGTTATATGTGGTCGTGGCCTTGTTCATATTATCCCATTGTAATATAGTCAACGGTTCAAGCCCTTCTCAATAACTAACAGGTCTAGCAAATAGTGAACCTTTTTGATAAAGAGCGGATAAAAACTTTGCTTGGCTGAAATATCAACTCTTATATAGTCTTCATATCAAGGTCATCAATTAAATCATTTTTAGGAGATAAAATTGTCAACCAAGCGAGTGATCATCATAATGTAAATCTAGGTCAATGATCTATTTCTTAATTAGAGATATTTTCTCTTTGGTGTACTGCAAAATTCACAAAGTGCAGACTGCAAACTACTGTGAGTTATTATGATTTTGAATCTATCAATCATATTAATATAATCATTTTGTAATGCTTTAAAGATTTATCGATGGAAATAAAACATTATTCGGAAAATAATACAATAACTCTTACGCATTAAAAAATCAACCTACCAAAATATAAATTAATTTTTAAATCATGTTAACCTAAATTAAATTTATGTTGACCAAGAAAAAATATATAGGCGGATAGTGCAACCTTATTAACAGTTCTTTGAATATTTCTCAACATTTCAATTAAAAGCTTTCTTTGAAATCACTTTGGAAGTTTTCTCAAATCGATTTATATTTCTTGAAGCTATAACATGGAGATCGAGAGAGTAGTCAAGTTCCATGTTCTTTGCCCTAATATGATTGGCACGTTGAAGGGTCACAAACTATAAGGGGATCATTCTTCCCATGATCACATCATCCTCCATTTCTTGAAAAAAAGATTTGACCTGATCTTATATTTAGAGGAGATACATTGGAATTTTTTTCTTTTTTTAATTAATTTTTTTTGAATAGAAGATGAATGAAGGAAGAAGAAAATATAAAAAATGGTAGAATGATAGAATGCCAAAATCAAGAGTGGTGCTTGTTAGTTTTTCTCCTAGTGGGGAAACCAATTTGGATTTGGTTAATTGAACCAAATTTGGACCATATAATTATCTATGAGATTCTTATTGGGCTTAGGATTAATGAGGATCATATATATATGCTTTTTAACCTAATTGTAAAAGGGAACAAGAGAAAAAAAAGAGAAAAGAGAGAAGTTGTGATTTTCGGATCTAAGGAGGAGAAAAAAAACAGAACTGCCAGGTTTTTGTTGTTGATAACGTTTGGACACTCAAACGAACTCCGATCTTGCTGATTTTTGGAGGGTAGCTTCGTGACTCAGTGGTCTTCAGATTCAACGGTGGGATTAAAGTTTCAACGGTTAGTTTGGGAGAGATCTGGGTTTTAGCGTGGCTGTTTGTGTCTGGAAAGTTCCAGATTCTTCTGCAGCATCTGTCTGAGTGTTTGAGAAATCCAACGGTGAGTTCTTCTCGGATTTAGCTGAAATTTTGCAGAGGTGTTCTTGACTTGTTTATCTAGGGTTTATACGGTGGAGATCTTGTTTGGTGGCAGGAATCTTAGTGAACTGAGATCGTTTTGGGACTGCATATTTCTAGACTCTTGTATTGCTCTCTTGTTGTTTTCTCTTGTGTTGGAGATTGCTTCTTTGAAGCCTTAGTCTCTGGATATGTTCTGTGGGAACAGTGAGGACGTGGTTGTAACTTAAACATTTGATATAGTGGATTTTTGAGTGGACTACGGTTCCGTGGTTTTACTCTTCACATTGAAGAGGTTTCCACGTAAAAATTGTTGTGTCTCATTTACATTATTGCTTTGAGAATCTTCTGCTATCGTCAAAATATTTTTCTCATAAGTTCACACAAGTGTGGGAAAACATTATTTCGCTGCGCCGCTGTGCGTCTTTTCCCCAACAGAGTGGTATCAGAGTTGCTGGTTTGTTGATAACTTTGGTTATTGGTTGCTTGTGTGAAAGATGGAAAATATGGGCAGAATGATAAGCTTGAATGGTGCTAACTATCATCTATGGAAAGGCAAGATGGAAGATCTGCTATTTGTGAAAGAATTTCATGTTCCAGTTTTTCAGGAGGCAAAACCTGATGAGAAAACTGATGATCAGTGGAAGTTGCTACATCGCCAAGTGTGTGGTCTGATGAGGCAATGGATAAATGATAATGTGTTGCATCATGTTGAAAATGAGACTAATGCTCGTTCTTTGTGGTTGAAGCTGGAGCAATTATTTGCTCGGAAGACTGGGAATAATAAGATGTACATGATGAAGAAGTTGCTTGAATTGAGGTATCAGGAGGGGACTCCGATGACAGATCACTTGAATGAGTTTCAGGGATTGCTTAACAAGCTTTCAGACATGGGCATCAAGTTTGATGATGAGATTCACGGTTTATGGCTTCTTGGTACATTACCAGATTCTTGGGAGATTTTCAGGATGTCTCTTTGTAACTCCGCATCGGAAGGTACCATTTCGATGGATTTGGTGAAGAACAGTATGTTGAATGAGGAGAATAGAAGGCAGTCAAATCCTAGTTCCTCGCGTTCAGATGTTCTGGTTACTGAGTCAAGGGGGAGGAGTACATATAGAGAGCCCAAGAAAGACAAGAACAGGAGCATGAGCAAATCTAACAAATTTGCAAATATGGAGTGTCATTATTGTCATAAGAAAAGACACTTGAAGAAGGACTACTGGAAGTTGAAAAAGGACAACAAGCAGCAAGGTGAAGATCGAGTGAATGTCACCGACGATCAGTTTCTTATTCTTCATGAGAATGAAGATGCCATTAATATTGCATGCCAGGACACCAGTTGGGTGATTGACAGTGGAGCTACTACTCATGCTACATCACAACGGGATTTGTTCTCTACCTACACTTCGGGTAATTATGGTTCTGTGAAGATGGGCAATGATGGTTTGGCTCAGGTTGTTGGCATTGGTGATATTTGCTTGGAGACTAGTATTGGTACTAGGTTATTGCTTAAGGGAGTTAAGCATGTTCCAGATATTCGATTGAACTTGATATCTACAGGAAGACTTGATGATGATGGTTTCTATAGTTTATTCAGAGGAGGTAAATGGAAACTATCACGTCGCTCTATGGTTGTGGCTCGAGGTGAGAAGTCTTCATCTTTCTATCAGATGCAGGCTAAGGTCTCCAAAGACATTATTAATGCAGTGGAGAATGATGATGCCATGAAGTTATGACATAAGAGACTCGGTCACATGAGTGAGAAGGGATTGTCTGTGTTGTCAAAGAAAGAGGTTATTCCTAATATCTCTGGTTTACACTTACAGAAGTGTGCGCATTGTTTTGCAGGAAAACAACATAGGGTTTCGTTCAGGTCTTATGTACCTTCTAGAAAACCCGAGATACTTGATCTGGTACATTCAGATGTGTGTGGTCCAATGAAGACAAGATCTCTTGGTGGTGCATCATATTTTGTCACATTCATTGATGATCATTCTAGGAAGTTGTGGGTTTATACTATGAAGACGAAAGATCAGGTTCTTGGATATTTCAAGCATTTTGTGGCATTGGTTGAAAGATAAACGGGAAAGAAGTTGAAGTGTATCCGCACTGATAATAGTGGTGAATATTCTGGACCATTTGATGTTTTTTGCAGAGATCATGGAATTAGACATCAAAAGACACCACCTAAGACTCCACAGTTAAATGGGTTAGCTGAAAGGATGAAAAGAACGATTGTCGTGAGGGTTAGATGTTTGATTTCACAATCAGGCTTGGCATATACTTTCTGGGGGAAGCTTTGAGCTCAGTTGTTCATGTGTTGAACTTGTCTCCGAGTGCTCCATTGGATGGTGATATTCCAGAGAGGGTTTGGACTGGTAAGGATGTTTCTTACAGTCGCTTGAGGGTATTTGGATGCAAGACATTTGTTTATTCCAGAGAGAGTTTTTATTAACTTATTTGTAAATCCATAGTTTTGTAAAACCGTAAAGTTGATAATGATTAAATATTTATTTATTTAAACAATTTATTAATAGAATATATATACATGTATTTTAGTAATTCTCATTCACATTATACATGTCTTTTAAAAGTTTCTATAAAATTTGTAATTTTTTTTGTATTTTTTAAATTCTCTAAATTATATGATATATGTCTCTGTAATTGATTAATTTCATATATGTGATTTCACTTTTATTGGTTCATAATTTTCAAGAAATAATAATAATAGGATTTTTTTGGGGTTAGCCACTTGGTAATCGGAATAGGTTCTAATTACTTTCCTTTTTTTTGGTCAACAATATGTTTTAATTTCTATAGACACATTTGTATAATATTAATAAATACCTCATCTGAACATATATCTATATTTTCAATATCCTTAATAGGCCTTGAATATACTTGTTAGAGGCCCAAGTAAATTGTCGATTTTTTGTTTTTCATATTAGTAACAATCAGCATTAAAAGTCTTAATTCTGCAATTTCCCTTTCAAAGTAAAAAGCGCTCTCATTGAAGCACTTTGGTGTTTTTTTTCATTCTCTAGAGTCGATCTTGTTCAACCTTGACTCCTGCGTCGGTGCTATCCAAATTCTTCGAGATCGTAATCTCATCTTCTTTAATATTATTATCCATGGGGCTATGATCATCTTTCTGCAGCAACAGAGAGAACGTTAATTCGAAGATGGATTCACTTCTTCTCGAAGATTTTGGGCAGAAGGTGGATTTGACCCGACGAATTCGGGAGGTTTTGTTGAACTATCCGGAAGGAACCACCGTGCTTAAGGAGCTTATACAGAATGCTGATGACGCCGGAGCTACTAAAGTCCGTCTCTGTCTTGACCGTCGGGTTCATGGGTCGGGTTCTTTGTTATCGGACTCTTTGGCTCAGTGGCAAGGTCCTTCTCTGTTGGCTTACAATGACGCTGTATTCACTGAGGAGGATTTTGTTAGTATCTCCAGAATTGGTGGAAGTGGCAAGCATGGTCAGGCTTGGAAGACTGGTCGATTTGGGTATATTTGGATTCCTTCTCTTTGAATTACTCACATTTTTTCTTCGTTTCCTTGCTTATGAAGATAGCAATTGAGTTCTTAAGTTTGAGTTTCAGTCAATGTCAGTGTCTCACGTATTTGATGTTTTATTTGTCTACTACTTTAATCCATCGTTTTTTCTGATAAATGTTCTGTATTTGATATTATAGGGTTGGCTTCAATTCGGTATACCATTTGACTGATATACCTTCTTTTGTGAGTGGAAAATACGTGGTATTGTTTGATCCTCAGGGTGCTTATCTTCCAAATATTTCTGCTGCAAACCCAGGGAAGAGAATTGATTATGTTGGTTCCTCAGCTCTATCTCAGTATAAGGATCAGTTTCTTCCTTATTGTGCCTTTGGATGTGACATGAAAATTCCTTTTCATGGTACTTTATTCCGTTTCCCTTTGAGGAACCCAGAGCAAGCAGCTTCTAGTAGGCTTTCAAGGCAAGCCTACTTTGAAGATGACATTTCTTTGATGTTTGATCAACTTTTCGAGGAAGGCGTTTTCTCGTTGCTCTTTCTTAAATGTGTATTATCTATTGAGATGTACACATGGAATGATGGAGATCCAGAGCCCAAAAAGCTTTATTCATGTTCGGTCAGCTCACCAAATAATGATACCGTGTGGCATCGCCAGGCAGTTCTTAGACTGTCGAAGACATCTATTTCTGGAGACAGGGAGATGGATGCATTTACTCTGGAGTTCTTGAGTGAGTCTGAAAAGGGAAGCCATAGTAAACGGAGAACAGACAGGTTTTACATAGTTCAAACAATGGCATCAGCGTCCAGCAGAATTGGTTCGTTTGCTGCCACTGCATCCAAAGAATATGATATTCACTTGCTACCATGGGCTTCAGTTGCAGCATGCATATCAGATGATTTATCAGAGGTACTGTGCAATATTAATTGTGCCTTTTTGCTATCTGCAGTAATTATTTTTGCCCATGTTGCAACTTTGTGTACATTCTGGCAGTACTGAACATACAATTTCGTTTATTTATCTTTTTTATCGTAATATTCCTTCATCCTCATGCTTACGGGTATTCCATATATTTGCATTCTTTTCAATTATCATGTTATTACTTGATACCATGAAGGAATTTATTTGTCACTGCTTTTGGATTGGAGCTTGCATTCACTCTGTCTTCATATGGTTTTGACAGAATAATATCCTAAAGCTTGGGCATGCTTTCTGCTTTCTTCCCTTGCCTGTGCAAACTGGATTGACAGTGCAAGTCAACGGATACTTTGAGGTGTCATCAAATCGTCGCGGAATTTGGTATGGAGAAGACATGGACAGGAGTGGGAAAGTTCGTTCAGCCTGGAATAGGCTTCTTCTGGAAGATGTGGTAGCTCCCACTTTTGCACGATTGCTTCTTTGTTTGAGAGAAGTGCTTGATTCCAGGGATTCTTACTTCTCCTTATGGCCAAGTGGATCTTTTGAAGCACCATGGAGCGTATTAGTTGAACACATTTACAAAAATATCTGCAATGCTCCTGTGCTGTTTTCGGATCTTGACGGGGGGAAATGGGTGTCCCCTGCCGATGCTTACCTTCATGATGAGGAATTCTCAGGGAGCAAAGAACTTGGTGATGCCTTATTGCAGCTTGAAATGCCTATCGTGTGCCTCCCAAGACCAGTTTTTGATATGCTTTTGAAACACCCTTCCTTTTTACTTCCAAAAGTGGTTACTCCAGATAGAGTGCGCAACTTTCTCAAAGAATGCAAAACGCTTTCAGCCTTGAAGAAATCTTTGAAGTTAGTATTATTGGAATATTGCCTGGATGATCTGACTGATGATAGTGTTTGCAGACAAGCCAGCAACCTGAAACTGCTTCCATTAGCAAATGGTGACTTTGGCTTCTTTTCTGAAAGTACAGAAGTTGTCTCCTTTTTTATTTGTGACGAATTGGAGCATATGCTTTTACAGAAAGTTTATGACAGAGTAATTGATAGGAATATTCCTCCACCATTATATAGCAGACTTTTTGCCATTGCAGAGTCACGAACAGCAAATCTTGCAATTTTCAGTATCCACGACTTGCTTCAGTTATTTCCTAGGCTTGTACCTGCTGAATGGAAACACAGAAGCAAGATTTCCTGGCATCCAGAATCCAACCGAGATCATCCATCATCATCATGGTTTGTTCTCTTCTGGCAGTATCTTGACAAACAGTGTCAGAGCCTATCACTATTCTGTGATTGGCCAATCTTGCCATCCACGTCTGGCTTTTTGTATATAGCCTCTCCGCAATCAAAATTGATAAACGCGGAGAAGCTTCCCGATGCAGTCAGAAATGTCTTAGAGAAGATTGGTAGCAAAATATTAAACAACAATTTTAAAGTTGAACATTCAGACTTGTCCTCCTTTGTTTCGGATGCAAGTTACACAGGTGTCTTAGAATCCGTTTTCGATGCTGCTTCATCAGATATGGATGGGATACAAAATTTAATTTATGATTTGAATGCTCAAGAGAAGGATGAACTTCGTAGTTTTCTTTTGGATCCAAAATGGCACATAGGACATCAGATTGGGGACCTATACCTCAGAATCTGCAAGATTTTGCCCATTTATCGTATATATGGAGAAATTAGTGCTCAAGAATCCAATTATTCTGATCTTGTTAATCCTCCTAAATACTTACCTCCATTAGGTGTGCCTGCCTGTCTTCTAGGATGTGAGTTTATTCTATGTTTCCAAGATAGCGAAGAAGATGTTTTGTCGAGGTACTATGGCATTGAGAGAATGAGGAAAAGTAATTTTTACAGACAGAATGTTTTCAACAGAATTGAAGTTTTGCAACCTGAGATTCGTGATCAGGTGATGATTTCTATTCTGCAGAATCTTCCACAACTGTGTCTGGAGGATAGATTCTTGAGGGAAGAATTGCAGAACCTAGAGTTTGTTCCAACTGTAAATGGTCCTCTTAAGCGCCCATCTGTTTTACACGATCCTCGTAATGAAGAGTTATATGCTTTGTTGGAAGATTCAGATTGTTTCCCTGGTTGCGGATTCCAGGGATCTGCTATCTTGGACATGCTTCAAGGTTTGGGCCTTAAAACAACTGTTTCTCCTGAGACAATATTAGAGAGTGCACGACTGGTGGAGCGGTTGATGCACAAGGATCTGGAAAAGGCACATTCACGAGGTAAAGTGCTTTTTTCATTTTTAGAAGTCAATGCTGTGAAATGGCTGCCTGATCAGTCGAGTGAGGAGGATGGAGCTATAAACAGGATATTTTCAAGAGCTGCGACGGCTTTCAGACCACGATATCTGACATGTAACCTTGTTAAGTTCTGGAGTGAACTTAAAATGATTTGCTGGTGCCCCGTTTTAGTGTCTGCTCCATTTCAAACTTTACCATGGCCAGTTGTGACATCTACTGTTGCTCCTCCGAAGCTTGTACGTCCAAAAACAGATATGTGGCTTGTATCTGCATCCATGAGGATACTGGATGGTGAATGTTCTTCTACAGCTCTTGCATATAACTTGGGGTGGTTATCACATCCAGGAGGAAGTGCAATTGCTGCTCAGTTGCTTGAACTTGGAAAGAACAATAAAATTCTGATTGATCAGGTTCTTCGGCAGGAACTAGCTTTGGCAATGCCAAAGATATACTCAATTCTTGCAAGCTTACTAGGTTCAGATGAGATGGACATTGTTAAAGCTGTACTTGAAGGTAGTCGCTGGATCTGGGTAGGTGATGGATTTGCTACTTTGAGTGAGGTTGTTCTCGATGGCCCTCTTCATCTTGTTCCCTACGTTCGTGTCATACCTACGGACTTAGCTGTTTTTAGGGGACTATTCGTGGAGCTTGGTGTTCGAGAATTTTTAACTCCATCTGATTATGCTGATGTTTTATGTAGAATAGCTGTAAGGAAAGGTACTTCACCTCTTGATCCACAAGAAATCAGGGCAGCTGTGCTGATTGCGCAGCAGTTGGCTGAAGCGCAATTTCTCGACAAAGTCACACTCTATTTACCTGATGTTTCTGGTCGACTCTTCCCTTCAAGTGACTTGGTCTATAATGATGCGCCATGGTTGACTGCATCAGACAATCGTAACAGCTCGTTTAGTGCCGAATCTACAATGCTATTGAATGCGAAAAGAACAATGCAAAAATTTGTACACGGTAACATATCTAATGAGGTAGCGGAGAAGCTGGGTGTTCGCTCACTTCGTAGAGTCTTGCTGGCGGAAAGTGCTGATTCAATGAATTTTAGTTTATCTGGGGCTGCTGAGGCCTTTGGACAGCATGAGGCATTGACCACCAGACTTAAACACATACTAGAAATGTATGCTGATGGGCCTGGGATTCTTTTTGAGCTGGTTCAAAACGCGGAAGATGCAGGAGCTTCTGAGGTGACATTCCTTTTGGATAAGACTCATTATGGGACTTCTTCACTCCTCTCTCCTGAAATGGCAGATTGGCAAGGCCCTGCTCTGTATTGTTTCAACAACTCGGTTTTTACCCAACAAGATATGTATGCAATCTCACGCATTGGTCAAGCAAGCAAACTTGAAAAACCTTTTGCAATAGGAAGATTTGGGCTGGGATTTAACTGTGTTTATCATTTCACAGATATCCCGGGGTTCGTTTCTGGAGAAAACATTGTTATGTTTGATCCTCATGCCAATCATTTGCCTGGTATTTCTCCAACTCACCCAGGGTTGCGGATTAAATTTGCTGGAAGAAATATAATGGACCAGTTTCCTGATCAATTCGCACCATTCTTGCATTTTGGTTGTGACTTAGAGCATACATTTCCTGGTACACTCTTTCGATTTCCTCTTAGAAACGCCAGTGTTGCTCCCAGAAGCCACATAAAGAAAGAAACATATGCTCCTGAAGATGTGTTATCCCTCTTCACTTCCTTTTCTGGTGTAGTTTCGGAAGCTTTAATTTTTCTGCGGAATGTGAAAACAGTATCGATTTTTACTAAGGAAGGAGCTGGTCATGAAATGCAGTTACTGCATCGTGTTTGCAAAGATAACAATGTTGGGCAAGATACTGAACCAAAGCCATCTAGTCAAGTGTTTAGTCTTCTTGACGAAAATATTTCTGCTGGAATGAATAAAGATCAGTTGCTAAAAAAACTAAGCAACACTGTAGTTAAAGATCTCCCGTATAAATGCCAGAAGATTGTGGTGACCGAGCAAGATTCATCTGGCTGTATTTCACATGGATGGATAACAGGTGAATGTCTGAATGCCGGGGCAAGTAAAAAGCACTTGAACCTTCCAGAAATGTCCCATAAGTTAATACCGTGGGCTAGTGTTGCCGTGCTTATAAATTCTGTCAAGAGTGATAATGTAGAGGACCTGGCTGCTAGCAATTCTGATATATTTGGGCCATCCGGTATTTCAATTCAGAATAGAAGAAATTTTGGGGGCCGTGCATTCTGCTTTCTGCCTCTACCTATAACTACTGGCCTCCCTGCACATATTAATGCATATTTTGAGTTGTCATCCAACAGGAGGGATCTTTGGTTTGGTAACGACATGGCAGGGGATGGAAAAGTACGCTCGGATTGGAATCTTTACTTGATCGAGGAAGTTGTCGTACCAGCCTATGGTCATTTGCTTGAAAAAATTGCATCTGAACTTGGTCCATGTGATTTGTTCTTTTCTGTCTGGCCAGTAACTCTAGGAGCAGAACCTTGGGCATCCTTAGTTCGGAAGCTCTACAGTTTTATTGCGAATAACGGTCTTCGTGTCTTATATACCAAAGCAAGAGGGGGCCAATGGATTTCAACTAAGCAAGCAATTTACCCTGATTTCAGCTTTCCTAAGGCAGAGGAGCTAGTTAATGTCCTTGCAGACGCTAGTCTCCCTGTTATTAATATCTCAAAGTCAGTTGCGGAAAGATTTGGAGAGGCCTGTTCTTCCTTGCATTTTATGACACCCCAACTGTTAAGGACTCTGTTGACCCGGCGAAAACGTGAGTTTAGGGATAGAAATGGCTTGGTCTTGGCACTAGAATACTGTCTTCTTGATTTAAAAGTTCCTTTTCAGGCGGATCTTCTTTACGGTCTACCCCTCCTACCTCTCGCTGATGGTTCATTTACAACCTTTAACAAGAATGGGACTGCTGAGAGAATCTTTTTTGCAGAAGAGATTGGGTATCAACTTTTGAAGGATTCACTTCCTCACCAACTCGTAGACCGTGAAGTGCCGGAAGGAGTTTATAGTAAGCTATTGTCTGTAGCTCAAAGCGAGGAATCATGCATAGTTCTTCTCTCTTGCAATTTGCTTGAGAAGCTCTTTTTTAAGCTACTGCCAGCAGACTGGCATCTCTCGGAAAAGATACTTTGGACACCTGGCCAACAAGGACATCCGACAGTAGAATGGATAAGGGTACTGTGGAGCTATCTTAAGTTATCTTGTCATGACCTCTCAATATTTTCTAAGTGGCCCATATTGCCAGTTGAAGATCGCTGTCTCATGAAACTTATTGTAAATTCAAATGTTATTCGTGATGATGGCTGGAGCGAGAACATGTCTTCATTATTACTGAAATGTGGATGCCGGTTCTTAAATCGTGAGCTTCCAGTAGAGCACCCTCAGTTGGAAACATTTGTTCAGCCACCAACAGCAACAGGCATATTGAATGCACTTCTTGCGGTTTCTGGTGGGCAAGAAAACATAAAGCGGATTTTCCTTAATGTTTCAGAAGGAGAATTGCATGAGCTTCGGAATTTTATTCTTCAGTCAAAGTGGTTCTCTGGTGGACATATGAATGAGGTCCACTTTGAGACCATCAAACACCTCCCCATATTTGAGTCATACAGAAATAGAAAACTTGTAAGTTTGAACTGTCCAGTTAAGTGGCTCAAACCTGATGGCATCAGGGAGGATCTGTTGGATGATGATTTTGTACGCTTGGACTCAGAGAGGGAGAGAGCTATCTTCAAAAGATACTTACAAATAAAAGAGCCTTCGAGAATGGAATTCTACAAAGCTTGTGTACTTAATCGTATGTCTGAGTTCCTTTCTCAGCAAGAAGCTCTCTTGGCCATTTTGCATGATCTAAATGATCTGGTCGTCGATGATGTTTCGCTTCAGTGTGCACTATCTACAACCCCTTTTGTTCTCGCAGCGAATGGATTATGGCAACAACCTTCCAGGTTTATTTATCTTATTACCTTTTTCTTATTCTGATACATTATATATGTTAAATTTACAGACTGCAGCTGCACCTTCTTATAGCTACCTTTGTCTGCATTTACACGCTTTATACAGCAACCTGATATTAGCTATCTTTGTTGGCATTTACACATTTTATAGAGCAGCTGGATATCTATATAGTTTTCTTCATATTTTTCCCCTCTTTTCAGGCTTTATGATCCTCGTGTTCCTGGGCTAAAGGAGCTTCTTCACAAAGAAGTCTACTTTCCTTCTGAGAAATTCTCAGAGTCTAAGATCCTGGATGCATTGGTTGGTCTTGGACTTAGAACAACTCTGGATTGTTCTACCTATCTGGATGCTGCTAGAAGTGTGTCAATTTTACATGACTCGGGAGATCTAGAAGCATCGAGATATGGAAGAAGACTATTATTCTATATCAAAACTCTTTCTGTCAAACTATCATCCAAGACATGTGAAGTGAACGATGATGAATCACAAAATCTAATGTCCATTACAAGCGAAGACTCGCCTGATGGAGAATCATATCCTGAATATGAAATGGAGACAAGCTATCTTGGGAGCTTGCTCACTGAACAATCGGAGGATGAGTTTTGGTGTCAACTGAGGTCTATCCCATGGTGTCCTATTTGTCTTGATCCACCAATAGAAGGAATTCCATGGCTTGAATCTAGTAACTTGGTGGCATCTCCAGATAGAGTAAGGCCCAAATCTCAGATGTTTTTGGTGTCTGCCACAATGCACTTACTGGATGGCGAGTGCCAGTCATCGTATCTACATCAGAAACTTGGGTGGATGGACTGTTTAACTATTGATATCCTGTGCAGACAATTAATTGAGATATCAAAGTCTTATAAAGAACAGAAGTCTCGTTCCTCAGTAAATCCTGATTTTGAGAGCATGTTACAAAGCCAAATTCCTCTACTTTATACCAGACTGCAAGAACTTGCTAGGGGAAATGAGTTTCTTGCCCTTAAATCAGCACTAAGTGGTGTTCCATGGGTGTGGCTTGGGGATGATTTTGTCTCTGCAGATGTTCTTTCTTTTGATTCTCCGGTGAAGTTTACCCCTTATCTATATGTTGTCCCTTCAGAATTATCTGACTTTAAAGAATTGCTTCTAGAATTGGGTGTGAGACTTAGTTTTGATGCAGCAGATTATATGAACACTCTGCAGCACTTGCAGAATGATATAAAAGGATCACAGTTAACAGATGAGCAGATATATTTTGTCCGTTGTGTTCTTGAAGCCATTGCAGACTGTTTCTCCGAGGCGTCATCAGATTGTGATAGAAATTCAGTGCTCGTTCCCGATTCCGCAGGATTTTTGGTTCCGTTAGAGGATCTTGTTTATAATGATGCACCATGGGTAGACAGTAGTTCTCTCTCTGGGAAAAGGTTTGTACATCCTAGCATCAACAATGACATGGCTAATAGATTGGGGATACAATCTCTTCGTTGTATCTCCTTAGTGGATAATGATATTACCCAGGATCTTCCTTGTATGGAGTTCACAAAGTTGAAGGAGCTTCTATCACTATATGGCAGCAAAGATTTCTTGTTGTTCGATCTTCTTGAGTTAGCTGATTGCTGCAGGGTTAAAAAGCTACACATCATCTTTGACAAGAGAGAGCACTCTCGCAAGACCTTGCTGCAGCATAATTTAGGTAGTCAATGTTTTGAGCTTGTTACTAGCCTTTCAATTGATTCTATTATATCCTTTAAATTTTGTATTATTTTTGGTTTTTACCTAAGCTTTCTCTTTCAAATTTTGGAGAATGGCGGATGTATCTAAGGTGGATAAAATTTTCACTACCAGAAAAGATCTTTTGAACTTCTACTGGATACAGGCTTCTTTGTTACTTGGTTTTGAATATGTGCTTAGTATTTTGTTTTGTAGATTTGTAGGTATATATACCTTGATCCTCTTATTAACGTGCTCTTCCTTCAGGTGAATTTCAAGGACCTGCTCTAGTTGCCATTTTAGAAGGGGCTACATTGACCAGAGAGGAGGTTTGTAGTCTTCAGCTTCTTTCACAGTGGAGAGTTAAGGGTGAAACTCTCAACTATGGGTTGGGCCTTCTTAGCTGTTACTTTATGTGTGATCTTCTGTCTATTGTTTCTGGTGGCTACTTTTACATGTTTGATCCCCAAGGAGCGACCCTTTCTGCATCCACGACTCAGGCTCCTGCTGCAAAGATGTTCTCCTTGATAGGTATGAACTTTTGGTGTTGCTTTCCTACCTGTCTTCCCCATGCTAAAGCCGCGTGACAATAATTACTACCATGGTAGCCTATATCTTAAATGACTCAGATTCAGTAACGGGTCCCGATGGGGGTAGACCACCTCATCCTGATTGTTTTTTGTTCATTGGTCGTATCAGGGAGGGATCATATTTTAGCTTTATTTACATTTTTATTACCTTGATTTGTAACTCAATACTTATTATTATATAGTCATGCTCCTGTCGACCCATCCTGCTTATGCTTCGTTCACCCATGTTTTTATGTTTCAGCACTTCTTAATTTGATATGCAGTTATTGTATACTGTTCAGTTGGCTTGTTACTTCTTTATGTTTACCTTTTATTAATTCCTACTGTTGCTTTAGGTACGAATTTGGTTGAGCGATTCAGTGATCAATTTAATCCCATGCTAATTGGTCAAGATAAGGCATGGTCATTGACAGATTCCACCATTATTCGGATGCCTTTATCAACTGAAATCTTGAAAGATGGACTTGAGGCGGGGTTAGATAGAGTGAATCAAATATCTGACCAATTTCTGGAGAATGCCTCCAGAATCCTCATTTTCTTGAAGTCAGTTTCACAGGTATTATAATTTATATCTACACCACCCCGGACGTTATTGATTTTTTGTTTTTATGGCAGTAGAACGTTATTAAATTTAAAACTGGAATACATAATATAACTTAGAAACTGAAAAAGTATGGGCTTGAGCTGTTGTTACGAACTGTTAAGTAAAGATTTCTTTAACTAATTAGATTGTTCTGAGGCCGTTTTCATTTATTGTATATTTTGTTTAGGTATTTTTGTTTGAATTTGCAGAAGCACAAAAATAAAATGTGTCTGGCATTCTTCCATCTGTTGGATGTATCTCTGAACTGTATTTTGACAATTACTTGAATATTTTGGATTATATTGTAAGTTGAAGTTCAAATTTGAGGAATGAGTAAGGTTTGACTTTTGTCCTTGATTGTATGGAACTCTATACATATGTCATGTTAAATCACTTGTGTATGTTCTGAAATGATTCATGTTTTATCATCTTGTGTTTCGTTTTAATAACTTGATGTCTATTCTATGAAAATCAAACCTAAAAACGTGGAAAACATTTGTCAATTACAGGTTTCATTTTCCACATGGGAGCAAGGAAATGCACAACCACATCAAGATTACACGCTGCATATTGATTCAGCATCAGCTATCATGAGGAATCCCTTCGCGGAGAAAAAATTGAAAAAGTTTCAACTTTCGAGGTTTTTTAGTAGCTCAAACTCTGCTTTTAAATCACAAATAATAGAGGTTAACCTACATATAGGGGAAAAAAAACTTCTGGATCGATGGCTTGTAGTTCTCAGCATGGGCTCTGGACAAACACAAAACATGGCTCGTGACAGGTACAAAGTTATTTACTATTACCAACATAAAAGATTCTGGCATTAACCTATATGCTTTGATGTTCATATCACCTCGAAAGCCATGTGAGAGAATAAAGCGATACCAATAATCTCTTTCAGATGTTTAATCTATCTTTTTAAATTTAAGATGTTACCAATTCTGATCAAAACCATGGGCAGCAAATACATTCAGTTCATTGTGCAAGTATGTCACTTTTCATACTTGATAACCAAAGAATTGGCATGTCACTGTTCATACGATTAAATAGAAACTAAAGTTTTTTTGTTTTATTGACGAAAAAGGAAAAAAAAAAAAAGGAATTTCATTTACTCAAACCTAGTAGATGTGATGAGTGTCCTAGAGGTCATCATGTCTCTATTTGTTGTTGAAATATTACTTACCTGCAGGAAGTATCTAGCATACAATTTGACACCTGTTGCTGGAGTTGCTGCACATGTATCTCGAAATGGTCGTCCTGTTGATGTTCATCCAGCCAGCCCCATAATGTCTCCTTTGCCTTTGTCTGGTAGTGTGAATCTACCTGTCACCATCCTTGGATGCTTCCTCATTCAGAATAATTGTGGTCGTTTTCTTTTCAAAAATCAAAATGAGAGAGCTATGTCAGAGCCACAGCTTGATGGTGGAGATAAATTGATTGATGCATGGAACAAAGAGTTAATGTCTTGTGTACGTGATTCTTACATAGAAATAGTGGTGGAAATGGAAAGGCGAAGTCGAGAACATTCAAGCTCTTCAATTGAGTCAAGTACAGCACGTCAGCTGGCCCTTTCTCTTAAAGCCTATGGTCATCAGTGGTATTCTTTCTGGCCACGATCTAATCAACATGCTTTGCTTAGCTTACATGACGGTGCTATAGAAACAGAAGTGCTCAAACCGGAGTGGGAATGCTTGGTTGAACAAGTGATAAGGCCGTTTTACGCTCGTGTTGCTGACCTTCCTCTGTGGCAGCTTTTCTCAGGAAATTTGGTCAAGGCTGAAGAGGGTATGTTTCTTACACAACCTGGTAGTGAGGTTGCTGTTAATTTGCTCCCTGTTACAGTTTGCAGTTTTGTGAAGGAGCATTACCCTGTGTTTTCTGTACCCTGGGAATTGTTGGCTGAAGTCCAGGCAGTAGGGATTCCAGTTCGAGAAGTTAAACCAAAGATGGTTCGCGTTCTTCTAAGGAAGTCATCTGCATCTATCGATCTTCGATCTGTTGATACTTTTATTGATGTACTTGAATATTGTCTATCAGATATTCAATTTATCGAAGCACTTAACCTCGAAGGAGTTAACATGGATGAAGGAAAAAGTACTTCTGCTTCAATGTCGATGTCTACTCAAGCTCAGGCTGGCTCTAGTGATGCTTTTGAAATGATGACAAGCCTGGGGAAGGCTTTGTTTGATTTTGGTAGAGTTGTTGTTGAAGATATTGGTCGTGCTGGAGATTCGATTGGTCAAAGAAATAGTAATAATAGATATAGTAATGCTGACCCGAGGTTTCAATCTGCAGTTAATGAACTTAAAGGATTACCATGCCCGACTGCAACAAATCATTTAGCACGCTTGGGTATTTCTGAGCTGTGGTTGGGCAACAAGGAGCAACAGGCACTGATGTTGCCTGTGTCTGCACGATTTATCCATCCAAAAGTGTTTGACAGATCGAGCTTGGCTGATATATTTTTGAAGTCTTCTGTTCAAGCATTTTTAAAGTTGAGGAGCTGGTCTCTTCCTTTACTGGCCAGTAATATGAAATATCTTTTTCATGACCACTGGGTTAGTTATATCTCAGAATCAAATTCTGTGCCATGGTTTTCATGGGAAAGTACATCCAGTTCTAGTGATGAAAGTGGTCCCTCGCCTGAATGGATACGGCTCTTTTGGAAGAATTTTAATGGATCAGCAGATGAGCTCTCCCTCTTTTCGGACTGGCCTCTGATTCCTGCCTTCCTTGGCAGACCAATTTTATGCCGTGTAAGGGAGAGACACTTAATATTTTTTCCACCACCGCCTTTGCAGCCAATCTCTAGAAGTGGTACTGATATGCATCAGAGAGACAGTGATGTATCCACAACATCAGTAAGTGATGGTTCCTTATCTGAGTTAATGCAGCACTATGTTTCAGGCTTCAACCTAGCACAGAGCAAGCATCCTTGGCTGGTTTTACTGCTGAACCAGTGCAATATACCTGTTTGTGATGCTGCATATATTGATTGTGCTGAGAAATGCAACTGTCTGCCTTCACCAAGCGTGTCACTTGGCCAAGCTATTGCCTCCAAGCTTGCTGAAGGCAAACGAGCTGGCTACATTGCTGATATCGCTTCCTTCCCAACATGTGGCCGTGATGAGCTTTTCGCCCTTTTGGCTAATGATTTCTCTTCTAGTGGTTCAAGATATCAAGCATATGAACTTGAAGTACTAAGTTCACTCCCTATATTTAAGACTGTCACTGGGTCTTATACGCATTTGCAAAGGCACGGTTTGTGTATAATCTCTGGAGATTCCTTCCTGAAACCAAATGATGAATGTTGCTTTTGCTATTTTCCAGATTCAGTTGAATGTCACTTTCTCCAAGCCCTTGGGGTCACTGTGTTGCATAATCATCAGACTTTAGTAAGGTTTGGGTTAGCTGGGTTTGAAAGTAGATCTCAATCTGAACAAGAAGACATACTAATTTATGTATATGGAAATTGGCTAGATTTAGAGGCCGATTCTACTGTGATTGAAGCTCTTAGGGAGGCTAAATTTGTCAGAAATTCTGATGAATTTTCCTCTGAGCTGTCTAAACCGAAGGACTTGTTTGATCCTTCTGATACATTACTAGTGTCGGTCTTTTTTGGTGAAAGAAAACGATTTCCTGGAGAAAGATTTTCATCAGAAGGCTGGCTTCGTATTCTACGGAAAGCCGGCCTTCGAACTGCAGCGGAAGCCGATGTCATACTTGAATGTGCCAAAAGGGTGGAATTTCTGGGTAACGAGCGTAATAGATCTTCTGAAGAAGATGATTTTGAAACGGATCTTGTACATTCTGAGAAGGATATTTCTGTTGAGTTATCAACATTAGCAGGATCTGTACTTGAAGCTATATTTTTAAACTTTGCTGGTTTTTACAGCACCGCATTCTGCAACACTCTTGGTCAGATTGCTTGTGTACCTGCTGAATCAGGGTTCCCAAGTCTTGGTGGCAGAAAAGGTGGCAAAAGAGTCCTTACACGTTACAGCGAAGCTGTTCTTTTACGGGACTGGCCCCTTGCTTGGAGCTCTGTTCCTATTCTTTCAATTCAGAGATTCATTCCACCTGAATATTCATGGACAGCATTTCGCCTAAGAAGTCCTCCCATTTTCTCGACTGTTCTTAAACACTTACAGGTAAGATCACTCTTCTTCTCATTGATCATTTGTGTACTCTTGTCACGGAAATGTGAAGAAAGAGGCCTGATCAAATATTCCCAGGTAATTGGACGGAATGGTGGTGAAGATACTCTTGCTCACTGGCCCAATGATCCCGATGTGATGACCATTGATGTTGCTTCTTGTGAAGTTTTGAAGTACCTGGAAAAGGTTTGGGGCTCCCTCACTTCTTCAGGTTTGTATACTACTTAACACTCAATTTACATTACTGAATTTGAAACGTGTAATCGACATTCAAGCTTTGGCAGCTGTAAATTCCTAATCTGGCAGACGAACTTCAGTTTAATTACAAAATATCTGGAAAGAACAAAGAACCTTTTAACCAATAGGTGGTGTGAACAAATGCAGTAGTAATAGTAAAAAATAGTTCTCCATTGTTTGTGTCCAGCCTTGCAAGCTGCAATAATGGATTGGTCTGGACAACAACAATGTATTTCATTGTGAAATACCTAAAACATAGAAATATTTGGATATTCATGATAATAGGACTGCAGTAAGAGTTTTCTATTATTATGTTGAAATCTCTGATGGTATTTTTTACCCGGCTTTGTAATTTCTATCATCCAGATAAATTGGAGTTGCAAAAGGTAGCCTTTTTACCAGCTGCAAATGGGACACGCTTGGTGGGAGCAAGCTCCCTTTTTGTTCACCTACCAATCAACCTATCACCTTTTGCATTTGAACTTCCTAGTCTCTATCTACCTTTTCTGAAGATCCTTAAAGATTTGGGACTTAACGATGTGCTTTCAGTTGGTGCTGCAAAGGATATCCTCTCCAAATTACAAAAAGTATGTGGTTATCGGCGTTTGAACCCGAATGAGCTTCGTGCTGTGATGGAAATTCTTCATTTTCTCTGCGATGACATAAATATGAAAAAGGCACCCGATGTTTTCACTGTTAAATCGGATGTGATTGTCCCAGACGACGGCTGCAGGCTTGTTCACGCACGATCTTGTGTGTATGTCGATTCCTTTGGGGCACGCTATGTGAAATACATAGACACTGCAAGGTTAAGACTTGTTCATCCACGTCTTCCGGAGAGGATCTGTCTAGATTTGGGTGTGAGAAAGCTTTCTGATGTTGTTATTGAGGTATCCATGGCATCAGTTTCTTTTTATCATGTCTTTCTTTTTCTTATATTTGTTATGTGTGAAACAATCTCAAAATAATTGCTTCTTTACCTAGGAACTTGAAAACGTTGAACATATTCAAACCTTAGACAACATAGGGTCTATATCACTCAAGGCTATCAGAAGGAAGTTGCAGAGCGAGTCGTTTCAAGCTGCTTTATGGACTGTGAGCCGTCAGAAGACCACCGTGGATGACTTATCTTTTGAGGTTGTGCAACATTCTCTTCAATCTGCGGCAGAGAAAATTGGTTTTGTCAGAAATATATATACTCGATTTCTTCTCCTGCCAAATTCCGTAGACGTTACCCTCGTGTCCAAGGAGTCCATGATTCCCGAATGGGGGAATGAATCGCATCATCGAACAATGTATTTTATTAATCGTCACAGAACGTCGATCCTAGTTTCTGAACCGCCTGGATACATTTCTTTCCTGGATGTCATGGCAACAGTGGTGAGCGAGGTTTTAGGCTTTCCAACTTCCCTGCCTATTGGATCTTTATTTTCATGTCCTGAGGGATCTGAAACTGAAATTGCCACTTGCCTGAGACTATGCTCTTATTTTCTTATGAACACCGGCTCAGCTGATAGTTCTGTTGGCCAAGAGATATTGCCACAAGATGCTGTACAAGTACAGCTTCACCCTTTGAGACCATTCTACAAAGGGGAGATCGTTGCTTGGAAAATCCAACAAGGAGACAAGCTGAGATATGGAAGAGTCCCAGAAGATGTTAGACCTTCCGCAGGCCAGGCCCTTTACAGATTAAAGGTTGAAATGACACCTGGAGAGACTGGTTTATTACTTTCATCTCAAGTTTTCTCCTTCCGAGGCACGTCAATTGAAAATGAAGGTCCCTTGATTTTGCCCGAGGTGCTCCCTGCAGTATCTGATAACAAATCTCAAGAAATTTCAGAAAGTTCCAGAACTAACAAAACAAGTTCTAGCCAGGTTTGTTACATTTCTTGTGAAACGTTGGATCTTATCATTTATGCTTGCCTCTCGCTCCATATTTGTATTATCTGTAATCTATGTGATTCTAAGAGACAAATGCATACTGTTTTTTCCCCAAAATGTTTATCATCTTGTGATAGTTTGATCTTGAATCGTGGTCTGGGGAAGATTGATTGGGTTTGTCCTTTGTCACCTGCAGCCTGTGAATGAAATGCAGTATGGTCGAGTCACAGCTAAAGAATTGGTTGAGGCAGTGCACGAGATGCTCTCTGCAGCTGGAATCAACATGGAACTGGAGAATCAATCTCTACTACTAAGAACCATAACTCTTCAAGAAGAACTCAAGGACTCTAAAGTTGCATTCTTACTTGAGCAGGTTCGATTACAATCAAATCCTCCATACTTAAACACAAATTATGATCATAATGATGATTAGCAAAACATGTCTGTCTCTGGTTTTCTTACAGGAGAGAGCAGAGGCTTCCATGAAGGAAGCAGAGACGGCGAAATCACAATGGATGTGTCAGATATGTCAGATCAAGGAGGTGGAGATTACTATTGTACCATGCGGACATGTCCTGTGTCGGGTTTGTTCATCTTCAGTCTCTAGATGTCCCTTTTGTCGCCTTCAAGTCTCTAAAACCATCCGAATCTTCCGACCGTAACTAACACCAAATATCAAATATCAGTTACCAATTACCAAAGGTTTTGTCCTGCTAATTCATTGACAGCTTGTATATATGTATATTTTCGGTTTAATTTTAAGTAAAGAAAAACATTATTTGAAGCCGCTATTATCATGTAATTTTGCCCTTTTTTTTTTTTTTTTCCTTTTGGGTAATGTACTCAAATGAGTACTTAACCAGGTAATGAATCCATCTACATATAATGAAAAGAAAAGTGTGAGACATACGCATATAACCAATACATACCCTATATATTAATTGAACAAAATAGTTTTATGTGGAATATTACATATTATTAAATTTTTAAAAAATATATAAAAAATTTTATTATAGGGCTTATTGTCTAAAATGCCACATTGACTTAAAACATTGTCTAAAATGCCACATTGGTTTATTGTGCCACAAATTCACTGTTGGGTAAAATAGAAAAGACAGAATTGCCCATAGCCTCGAAAGAGGCGCGAGGAGGAAAAGCTTGCACCTTCGTGAGAGGAAACGGTTGACATTCGTGGTCAGTAAGACGAAGTAGACAAAAAGATTTGAAATTCAAATTAAAAGTAGACGAAACGACAGAACAGTTAGAGCCTAGTATTACAAACCTACTCCTTCATACGCAACTAGAGAGAAGATTGGGTAGAGAAACCTTAATTTGGCATCGGGTGGGTGAATAATCAACGAAACGAGTTTCGCAGTGGCGGGAGGTTATCATAATGAAGCAAAGATCGATAACCGGAGAAACGAACGAGTGTTGTGAGGAAACATCAATTCTGGAATTGGTAGACAATAGTGTGAGACATATTTAGTAGACATATGATGTGGACAAAAGTTTTGAATTTAATTTGGGGGAAGAAGAAAAGTGGAACCCATAAGTGGTTAAATGAAAAAATTGGAACGATGGCGATATCCATAATTAAAATGAACGAAACAAGAATTGGACGAAATGAGGAGACGAATCTAACAGACTAGGCGATGGAGAAGACAAGAAATGGACGAAATGAGGAAACATATACAATAGACTAAGGAAAAAAAAGCGTAAACAGTCAGGATGGTACACAGATTTGGTGGGCAGTAGTTGTAAACATACGTTATGGACAAATTATATCGACAAATAATGTGGACAATCTGACGATGAGGTCAGAAACTGATTGACGAGGTAGCGAGAAGTGATGAAATGAAAGGACCTAACATTGGGGGAGACATTGCTTTCCGGTGACCAGAAGCAGTAGACAAATATGGTGGACAGAAGCAGTAGACAAATAGTGTAGACAGAATCAGTAGACAAAGTTTCGGTGGGGCAGCAACGTGTGGGCTGTTGTTTTCGGTGGACAAAAGGAGAGGATAGAGATGATGGACAAAAATGTCAATGAGGTGCTTGACATCGGCGCCGTCCATAATATAGTGATCGCATCAAGAAATGGACGGAATGAAGAGACAAATCAAGAATACTATTCGATGGAAACAACAAGTAGTGGACAAACGACGTGGACATAAATAGCGAAGGAACGGTTTCCATAGGCCATGTCCGTCATATTATGATCAAAACAAGAAGTGGACAAAACGTATGTTTATATACAATAGACTATGTGATGAACATAAGTTATGGACATACGTTATGGACATAAGATGTTGACATATTAAGGGAACGTACGGTCAATAACAGATTGATGAGATGGCCATAACAAGAAGTGGACATATCGGGGTGGACAAAACAAGAAGTAGACAAAACGAGGTGTATATACAATAGACTATGCGATGGGCTAAACCAGAGACATTAAGGGTGACACAATGTTTTGGTGGACATTCTTTGTGGACATAAGTTGTGGACATAACTTGTGAACTTATGTTGTTGACATAAGTTAGAGACAAACATTATGGACAAACGTTATGGACAGAAGTTATGGACAGAGTTATAGACAAACGTTATGGACAGAAGTTACTCCCAATCTGATATAACGAGACATCAGTTCCTTGCTAACAACAAATTTCCACTCACTGTCACTGTTACATATCCATTCACCAACAATTACGAGGACAGGGTCCTCATCCCGTTCTTCATTGCGAAGCTGACAATTTCAATGCAGGATCAGAGATATTTCAAAAGAACATAAACCAAAATAGATATATATGATCACGAAGAAATGAAATATCTTGTCCGGAACTACGACTTGCTTGTGATTTCTGATCATATTTAACAAAAAAAGACTTCCACACCGATTATTTCATCGAAGGAAAAAAAAAGTGATATTCGTTGATAATGACAATAATTATCCAGCTAATTATTTAGAAAGAAACGCTAAACTTAGTAAACCTAGAAATTTGAAATTTTACACCTTTAACAAGACTTTGTTTCGTCCACTCAATTTGCCGCTTAAGTTTGTCTCTTACAGCAATCCCATTAGTTTCCTCAGTACGCTACACAGTGGACGAAATGTTCAAATTTTAGAAGTAGCCGCGAAATTGGATACAGGGGCACGCTTGTAATATTGGCCAAACACAATTCGTCCACAGAAACAAAGACTAGAACTTAGACATCTAAAACACAAGGAGGGGCACGATCGTCATTTCGAGTTTATCAACAGTTAGACTACAATATCGTTTTGTGGCATTTCAGAGAAGGTGAATACAAAGTGGCATTTCCTGAACTACAGTGACTAAAATGTGGCACTATAGACAATTTTCTCTACGTTGTATTGTCATTATAGATTATTTGACATATTTGGTTACTCAATTTTTTAAAGAAATTTATTACACTATTTTTTTATTTTTTAGACAACATAATATATATATATATATAGTATAACTAAACATTATTATTACTAATTTGAAAAGGAAGGTTTATAGTATTAAAAATATACATAATCTTTAAATCTTATAGTATATCTAATTAAAAAAATATAGATTTATACTTAATAACACATTTTAATTCTCATGCAGGACGTGAGTACATCACCAAGTTATTATTGTTTAGGAAGACCGAAATAACCAAATAAGTGCAATTATACGATAATTTACATATAAAATTTATACATGTTATTTACTTTGTTCATTTTCATCCTTAATTTGACATGAACGTCTTGTTTGGCTATTATTTTTGTGATGAACTCCAATAAACTTTTTTCAAATATAATTAATTACGATTCATCTATTATATCACAACCCATCCAAATTTCTTGTATTAGGAGATGATATATTATTGGGAAAATTAAAATAAAGGATGTTTTTTTCGGATTTGTCCATTTTTTTTTCCTTTTTAGTAGATTGTCAATTATGCCTAAACTACATTTTTTAATAGATAAAACCAAATTTTAGGCAATTTTAAGAGGAAAGAAACAAAAAAAACACGTTGACTAGTAATGATAAGAAGATTTAAAGAAGAAACTTTGTGATTTTGTCGAAAATATGTAGATTTTTAGATCGATGAAATTCATTCTGCAGAGTTTAGAATACGCTTTCTACCTTTTGCACAAGTTCTAAGAAATTTAGATTATGTATTCTATGTGCTCTACATGTTCTACGAATTGATATAGGTTCTAAAATTTTTATAATTCGGATTTCTTGTATGTCCTACAAAATTTAGAATATGTATTTTACACATTTCTATGTTCTACGATTTTGAATATGTATTCTTCACTTTATTCTATGTTATACGATAGTTAAAATAGATTTTATACACTTTACTCTATGTTCTACGAAAGTTAGAATATGTATTCATATGTTTACTCTATGTTCTACGAAGTTTATAATATACTAGTTTTATACCTCCGGTGGTATAGCACCGAAAGATAATATTATATTATATTTTATCTATATTTATATGAAAATATATTTTTTAAAAAGATTTATCGCCAAATTTTTTAAGAAGAGAATGATGCACAAAACCTTGATTTGTATTTTCTGTGAATAACCATATAAATTTGAAATTAAATAAATATTTTAAAATAATATTTTACACAAAAATCAAGTAAATTAAACACTAATATAAAGACTCTGAACAAACCATATTAAAATAATATTTTAATAAATACATTAAACACTAATATAAAACATCTTCTAAAATATAATAAGATTTGTTAAAACAAATTATTACCTTTTCATCAACCAATAATAACTCTATTCCCATGAGTATATTATTTGTTTTGATATTTCTTGCTTTTCATTTTTGAAGCAAGCGTACTATAATACGATGATAAACACGATTTTTGGCTAATTGATCTAGGGTAAGAAGAACTCTTAAATTTATTTTTCTGATTTAATATGATGAATAATAAAAGCTAAAACATAAATGAGAAGATGATTTGTTAAAAATCTATACTTTGGTATTTATAACCAAAGTACTACAATATTAATTTGAAAAATTAACATAATTGTGATGTAAAATATTAAATATTTTGATAAAACTGACAATTGTCTTTTATGATGATACAATAACAATAAATTGTCTTTTCTATTAATTTTATTTTACTGCTATTTACATTTTTTCGGGTGATACTAAAATTTCTTCTATTGACATTTTTGTTTGACAAAAATCTTAATTAATTATTTATTCTATATTTTATATATAAAATTACCATTACCAGAAAGAGACACGTGTGACAATCTAAATTAGCGATGACACGTGTCAAAATTTAATGAGTTATCACTTTGACACATGTCATGCTCACGTTAAACACGTTCAATTTTATATAATAAGATATTTTGTGTAATTTAGAATCCCATAAAAATAGGAACCGTAAAATAAAGAAACTGAATATATATGTTATTTCTTTTTATAGAAATTGTATATATTGTTTAGATTACGTTTTACACAATTTAGCATACGTATTCTACTTGATTTAAAAATCTTTAAAACTTTGAAAATTGATTTTCTCAATAAATACCTAATTTGGAATCTATTTTTCATATTTTCTTCTTCTTTCTCCTTTTTTCACGAGTTTTTCGTATTTTTCACGTTTTCTGAATGTGCGTATATAAATATGTTGCGAATCTATGTAACGAGTGGTGTGTGGAGATCGTTTGGCAAGAAAGAGTGGAGATTTATTGTTTATGAAGAAAAACGTGTGAAATTGCGTACTTTGCAATCCACTACAATTCTTGAAGAGTTAAAAGATGATGGTTTCAGATACTACAAAATAGAACAGAATATGGTTGGTGTAGAATTCAGTTATTTATCCACTGATCTTAGCGTTGATTCTCCTCACATAAACATTTTCTTGAACATTGACATTAATGTTCATTGGTAACTCTCCGTGTCTCTTCCATTTCATAAGATGAATATATATGGAGTTACAATGGAATATTCTAGATAATGAACCAAGGAAAGTACAATGTATCTAGGGAATATTAATTGACTTCTAGAGGAGATGAATCGATAGTCTAACACTCCCCCTCAGTCGAAGCCGTGGAGGAACGGACGGTGAGACTGCTCCGGAATGTAAGAAAGAGAGGAGACGACAAGCCTTTGGTAAAGATATCAGCAAATTGTTGGGCTGATGGGGTATGAAGAACACTTGGCTGGCAGCACTTTTCTCGAACAAAGTGGATGTCGATCTCAACATGCTTAGTGCGGTGTTTGACAGGATTTGAGGAGAGATAGACAGCACTGCGTTGTCATAGACCACGTAGCACGTGACAAGGAATCTTCATCTCATATAACAATGTCTGAAGCCAAGTGGCCTCGAAACAGCATTAGCGGCAGCGCGGTACTCTGCTTCAACTGAGCGTGAGATGGTGTGTTGTCATTTGGAGGACCAAGAAAGTAAGTTGTCGAGGAAAACCATAGAGGTAGGCGTCAGTCGAAGGACAACCGGCCCGTCAGCATCGAATAGGCGGTGAGATGAAGAGATTTAGAGAGTCATGTGAATACCGTGAGAAATAGTGCCTTTGACATATCGAAGAATGCGCTTTAAGGCACGAAGATGAGAAGCGCGAGGATCATGCATGAACAAACAGATTTGTTGGACATGCGAGATATCGGGCAGTGAGCGTCAAATATTGAAGAGCACCCACGAGACTTCGATAGAGCATGGGATCAGAGACCGGAGGACCATCATCGGCAGCAAGCTTCTGTTTGGTGTCCACCGGAGTGAGACAAGGATTGCAATTGGTCATGTTGGCTCGGTAGAGAATGTCAGCAGCATAGTTACGGTGAAGGCAGACAATGGCGGCGTTTCACCGTAATGCCGAGAAAATGATGTAATGGACCTTCATCGGACATGTCAAATTCGGAGCGCAAGCTGGTAATGATGTGTTGAAGAAGCACAGGCGAAGAGGCAGTGAGGACAATATCATCGACGTAGAGTAGAAGATATGCCAAATCTGGTCCACGGCAAAGGACAAATAAAGAGTGATCGGATGAACTTTGTTTGAATCCAATGCGCCGGGCAAATGTTGCAAAGCGTGTGTTCCATGTGCGAGGAGATTGTTTGAGGCCATAGATCGATCGCTTGAGGAGGCAGACATGGTCGGGTTTGGATTGATCAATAAAGCCAGGAGGTTGATGCATGTAGACGGTTTCTTGGAGATCGCCATTGAGAAAGGCGTTTTTGACATCAAGTTGGTGAAGCGGCCAATCTCGAGCTAACGCAACATGTAGAACAGTACGGATTGTGGCGGGCTTCACCACCGGGCTGAACGTTTCATCACAATCAATGCCGGGTTGTTGAAATTTCCCGTTAGCGACAAGACGAGCTTTATAGCGACCGAGTTCTCCATCTGCATTAAATTTGTGCCTAAATAACCACATAGAACGCACAATGTTAGCAGCCTTTGGCCGTGGCACAAGAATCCACGTTCCCTTTTTAATATGAGCACCAAATTCCTCATTCATGGAATTAGTCCAAAATGGATCCTTAGCGGCCTGAACATGAGACAATGGTAAAGGGGAAATTTTGACGTCAGTATGAAGACACAAACGAATACGCGGTTTAGAGATTCCGCTTTTTCCTCTTGTAATCATAGAATGAGTATTGGGAGGGGGAGGAGGAGGTGGTGGCGGAGAAGGAGAAGGAGAATTAGGAGGAGATGGAGTATTATGAAGGTGAGGAATAGGAGGAGGTAAAATGAGAGATGAGGGAGGAAGTACCTTTGGTGGGGAATGAATGGTGGAGAACGGAAAAACCAGTTCATGGAAAACGACATGGCGGGAGAGTATGACACGACGAGTGGAGATGTCGAGGCAGCGGTAACCACGGTGATCAGTTGGATAGCCAAGAAACACACACGGTGTGGACCGTTTGTCGAGCTTGTGCATCGTGGTAGGTAGAAGATTGGGGTAGCACAAACAACCAAACGTGCGGAGGTGAGTGTATGGCGGCGCCTTCTTGAATAGACGAGTGAAGGGGACGTCATTGTTGATCGCCATGGATGGGAGGATGTTGAGTAGATGAGTCGCAGTGTGAAGAGCTTCGACCCAATACTCCAAAGGCATGGAAGCTTGGAATAGCAACGTTCGAATCATATTGTTGATGGTTCGAAGCATGCGTTCAGCCCGTCCGTTTTGTTGAGATGTAGAAGGGCAAGAGAAGCGTAGTTGAGTCCCGGTGGAGGCTAAGTGATCCTTGAAAGCACGATTGTCATACTCTCCGCCGTTATCACATTGGAAGGATTTGATTGAACAATGAAACTGTGTTTGCACATATTGAGAAAAATGAAGATATTTGTTAAATGTGTCACTTTTACGATGAAGGGGGTAAACCCAAACAAAATGAGAATAGTGATCAAGAAAAATAAGATAATATTTGATCCCACTAATACTTAAAACAGGAGAGGTCCAAATATCCGAATGGACTAATTCAAAAGGTTGAGAAACCAAAGTATTTGAAGAAAAAAATGGGGAACGAGTGTTTTTCCCAAGTTGACACGCTTGACACAAAGACGACAAGTCGGACATATTAAACGGAATAGAGAGAGAGGATAATAAACGAGAGAGAATGGTAGCGTTGGGATGACCGAGACGGCGGTGCCAAAGAGATTTATTTAGTGACGTCGTAACAAGAGCATGAGGTGGAGATGGTGGTGATGGCGTCACTGAATAAAGAGGCCCGGGACTGTTACATCGGAGAAGAGGACTCTGAGTAAGAAGATCCTTAACACAAAAACCAAAAGGATCAAATTCAATGGCACAAGAATTATCGGTAACAAATTTGCGAACGGAAACAAGATTTTTAATGATTTTGGGACAGACTAACACATTACGAAGAGCAAAATTTCGAGAAGGTGAGGAAATGATTCCTTGACCAATTGTCTTGACGGGGGCAGAGGATCCATTTCCAACAATAAGGGCATGGTGCTATTAAAAAATTGTAGATTACGTGGTGGAGGCGATGTGGTTGGATGCACGGAGTCCATGTACCACAATTGTCGGTTCGTGGAGTGACATAGTGTTAAGCGGCGAGACCTGGTGGAAGTTGGGACTGGGTAGGTGTGTGTACCATATGAGCTTCATTGTGTGGTTGATTAGGGCGTGCAGATGCGAGTTAGGCGGCGATTGCGGAGGTGGTGGAGGGCGTAATGAGAGTATCCCGGGGTGGATACGTGAGTGGAGGCATCATGTTGGGGTAGTAATGTGGCTGCCATGGCATCATGTTGTATTGCCATGGTGGAGAAAATTGACCCCGTGGCCAATTGTTGGAGTAGCGTCCTCTGCCGCGGTTACGACCACCACCACGGTTACGTCCCCGATTACCACGACCAGAATTGAAATTGTTGAAGTTTGGACGACCTTTATTTTCCTCAGCATCGGTGAATAGAAGAGTGGAGGAGGATGGTGTTTGGTGGTGAGTTGGATTGGGTTTCACTTGCTTAGCAAGTCGAGCTTCTTGGAGACATTGAGCGAGCTTGAAAACCAGGAAAAGGAGATTTGTGTTTGATGCGTTAATGATGGAATCATATTTGACAAGCCATTGAGGTCACACCAAGACACGCTCAGAGATAGGAGAATCAATGTTGGCAAGAAGATCAGAGAAAGTCTTCATCTTTTGACAATAGTCATGAACAGAGAGATCACCAATCACCGTTGTGCGAAGATCGTTTTCAAGTTGGAGAGCGCGAGCCTCTTTATTGTCGCGAAAAAGATTTTCGATTGCAAGCCAAAGATCATGAGCTGTTGAATTTTTCTTGAGAACAGTATCGATGATGGAGTCGGAGATGGTTCCGTAAATCCACATCTTGACAAGGCCATCACGTTCTCTCCATTCTTTTTCAATGGCAGGGATAGATACGGTGGTGCCGTCAAGGTGACCTAACTGCCTTGCGACACATGAGTCTCGAACAACTCCAAACATCATAATTGAGCTTGTTCATATCCAAGGTAATGGGGACATAGGCCTTGATTTGTGAGATACCATAGGGTTTCTCGTTGACAGAGCCGGTGGCGGCCATAGTTGGAGAAAGAGAGATGAGAAGAGAAGAAGAAGAGACAACGAAGAGAAGAAAGAGAGAGAGAAGATGAAAAGAAATTAGATCGATGGTTTTAGTGAATTTGCTCTGATACCATGTTCATTGGTAACTCTCCGTGTCTCTTCCATTTCATAAGATGAATATATATGGAGTTACAATGGAATATTCTAGATAATGAACCAAGGAAAGTACAATGTATCTAGGGAATATTAATTGACTTCTAGAGGAGATGAATCGATAGTCTAACAATTAACCCCCTAAAATAAGCAATATGACGAATCACAGTCAACCAGAAACAACTCAATTAAATTTAAAATGGTAAGATAATAGTGCTTTTACTTTTTAGCATTACTGTTAATAGTCTTGACTAATTTATAGAATGAATATATGTCACGATTCGTGATTCACGAGCATTTTATTTTGTTGTAGTGTATGTCCCGAGCATTACTATTTAGAAAATCATATTTTGTAACGATTTGAAAATTTTCCACTCCAAAAAATAAAAAGAAGAGAAGTTGGAATTCTACAAAGTAAAGAATGTTTCAACTCCATTTGAACCCGACTTATTACTAACTAATAATAAAAATGACAAAATCGAAAACATCCATTGTACAAATAAGGAAGAACCTTACGTGATTTAGTTATAGCCAAAACCTTCTACAACTATAGCCAGAAATATTAATAAAAGAATAGGTTATAATTTTCTTTAATTTTGTATTTTTTTTTTAATTTTATAACTAAAGGCATAATAGAGTATTAATTATTATAAAACCTATTTTACCAAACCTATTTTTTTTCACCTTAAAACAACTTCCATTAATTGGTACTTAAAAGTTCGTTACAAACTCGATCTTGTTCAACCAATGTGACAAGCCACGGAGGGGAAACCACATCTAAATAGGCATTATACAGAAATGAGTTACTAATGTCCTTTACCAAAAAATCCGCACAAACATTTGCGGATCTACCAATGTATTTAAACAAAAACTCCACACGTATAGATGGACAAAAACTTTCACCAAACCTACTTAGAGAAATAGTATAGATGGACAAATAAGAAAGAAAATAAAAAAAAATCTTTTATTGCCAATTTTCTAATAATTTTTTTGGTTGATTTGATTTTTTTGCCTTATTCGATCCCAAAATTGACGAATAAATTATGTCAATTAACAGTCAAAATTTTGTTCTGTTTTCAAATTATATTAGAACTAAGGTACTAGACTAGAGCACGAATCATACAACGACACGTGTAAAAATAGTGGACTACGTACGTAGACGTTAGATAACCACCACTCAGATAAGAAGGAGAAAGAAAAGGATATGTGTTGCAGAGGCGGGAGAGAGAGTGAGAGAGATCGAACATTACTCATCAATGGCGTCTCTGCAACTCTGCGACGGCTATCTCCTTTTCAAACCCTCTGTTTCTCCTCGATTCCACTCCCATCGCATCTCTCATCGTCTCATCCCTAAGGCCTCCGCTTCTTCGCCTCCTCCATCTCCATCATCATCGTCTTCTTCTTCTTCTTCCTCCTTGTCTTTCAGTCGGCGGGAGCTTTTGTACCAATCGGCGGCAGTATCACTCTCGCTTTCTTCCATTGTTGGACCAGTAAAAGAAGCGAAAGCTGATGAGCAGTTATCCGAATGGGAAAGAGTGTTTCTCCCAATCGATCCCGGCGTTGTTCTTCTCGACATTGCTTTCGTCCCCGACGAACCTAGCCGCGGTAACTTCCTTTTTCTTCAATCTTCCATTGTCAATTTCCCAAGTTTCAGTTCCTGATTCTTGCTAGAAATGTCAATTAGGGTTTTTACTGGGAACGAGACAGACTCTGTTAGAAACTAAAGACGGTGGAAACACTTGGAATCCACGCTCGATCCCTTCAGCTGAAGAGGAAGATTTCAATTACAGATTCAATTCGATTAGCTTTAAAGGTAAAGAAGGATGGATTATTGGCAAGCCTGCTATCTTATTGTACACTGCTGATGCTGGAGAGAATTGGGATAGGATTCCTCTAAGTTCTCAGCTTCCTGGAGATATGGTATTATATCCTTGTTTCCTCGGTGTTTTTATGGATTGTGGATTTCTGGTGTTGTGTTTTGTATAGGAGAATGTGTTGAGCTTTTTGTTACAATGTTGTTGTAGGTGTTTATCAAGGCGACAGGAGATAAGAGCGCAGAGATGGTTACTGATGAAGGTGCTATTTATGTTACTTCAAACAAGGGATATAACTGGAAAGCTGCTATTCAGGAAACTGTTTCAGCTACCTTGAACAGGTTCAGTACCCTCCTTTTTGGTTTATATTGGGGAATTGGCATTGTGTTTTGCTTTGAAATTCAATTCATTTTCAATAGAGACCAAAGTCAAGACTCTAATTTAGTATTTCCCATGGTCTTTCAGAACAGTATCCAGTGGAATCAGTGGTGCTAGTTACTACACGGGAACTTTCAGTGCCGTTAATCGTTCACCAGAAGGAAGATATGTTGCTGTCTCCAGCCGTGGTAACTTCTTTCTGACATGGGAGCCTGGGCAGGTGAGCCTTAATTAAGCTATGTCAGCCGTTTACTCATGTGGTCTGCTCTTCATCTTTTAGTCCTCTTATGATATAGCTAGATGAAGCTGTTGCTCTTGGGCAGGCTCAGTTGGTTTTCTCATGGTTGATTTAATTTTAGCTGATTATATAGCAGAAATGGGATGATATTTAAAGAAGAGTACAGCTGTATAACGATCCATCGACCCAATTTATGATCTAAGAAATTAGTGCTAAGAGTCAAGTACTGTGTCTTGGTAAATAATATCATGTGTCTTACTAGGGATAACTCTTTTTCTTGTGTGTGGTTTGGTTGCTCCTAAAACTGTCATTCACCATCGTATTGATACATTGCAGCCTTACTGGCAACCACACAATAGAGCTGTTGCTCGGAGAATTCAGAACATGGGATGGAGAGCTGATGGTGGTCTTTGGCTTCTTGTTCGTGGTGGAGGACTTTATCTTAGCAAAGGCACTGGGGTAAATACTCTCCTCACTTTTTGCAGTTTTTTCCCTGAACATCTCCTTTTCTTCTCATACCCAACAAAGCTCGTTTTGAGATTTACTTGCGAGTTTCTGGGTTCTTGTGCCACTTAAGAGGATGAAACCAAATTCTGCCATGAACTAAGAATCAAGTTTTCTTTTGTTATCTGATATCCGGTGGACCAAAAACAAGGAAAATAAAACACTGTTTCCTTGTGATTTGAAATCTCTTTCAATATTTCAATCTTCATCTGACTTTGATCTCAACTGTTTTAATTGCTCAGATCTCAGAGGAGTTTGAAGAAGTTCCAGTACAAAGCCGTGGCTTTGGCATTCTAGATGTTGGGTATCGCTCAGAGGTACATGAGTTTACGCGATTATCACTCAAATCTTTGAATTGGACTCGGATCCTTACACCATTTTTTTTTTTTGAGTATTGCAGGAAGAAGCATGGGCAGCAGGAGGCAGCGGCATTCTACTGAGAACAAAAAATGGAGGCAAGTCATGGAACCGTGACAAAGCTGCTGATAATATCGCAGCTAACCTTTATGCGGTCAAGTAAGTCTAATCAATCATTAAAAACAGAGTCTTTTATTAACATAATTGTTCCTCAGCCATCTCTTCTCAAATATTTAACCTTTAGCACAAACAAACAAACTAATCAGTTTCGTTTCTGTTTTTTTGCAGATTTGTGGATGACAAGAAAGGGTTTGTGCTTGGCAACGATGGAGTCTTGCTCCGATATGTTGGATGAAAGAAATGCCAATAAGAAAGGTTAATTGAAATGGTTTTGTTTCAATCTTCTGTGTAAAGCCTTTGACTGCGTTTTGATACTACAATACACTATTGTATACATTTCCCTTCATAAAATATATAAATCTTCTGGAAAGCTTTGTTTGACTGGTAGTTGGATTTGGATTGGATCTAATCTATTTTTTTTTTTTTTAACATCAGCTTTTTCGTTAGAAATCAATGGTTGCAAAGTCACAATGTAGAGCACTTGAGATTACAATAGGAACAAAAGAGTGGAAATAATAATGTAAGTCTTGTGGTATACATTGCTTTGCGAGGATATCTGCTGGTTTATTGTAGTCTCTTTTTATCCATCGGAACTGACATTCTTCAAACTTTTCTTTCTAAGTTCTTGCTTCTCTCAACCAATTGAAAGCTCCAAAATTTGATCTTGTTCCATTAAGAATCTCTGCAACTTCTTTATTATCACCTTCAAAGCAAACCCTTGTGTATCCCTTACTCCAGCAGCTTTGCATTGATATGATGAGAGCATGGAGCTCACTTTCCAAGGCATTGTTTGTGATTTTTCCTTTTGCTTGTCCGGCTCCCGCGTATGTGCCTCTATCATCACGAATGATCCAGCCAGCTTTTGCTGGAAGGGCCCTGTTATACGAACCATCATAATTGCATTTGATCCATCCTTGAGGTGGTTTATTCCAATGATTTGCTTCTGAATAAGTCGTGGTGGTTGTAGGAGAAGAAGCTATTGTATACCGAATATAGTCTTCTGAATCCTGCCATTCCTTGGCATCCCTCTTTGCTAGAGTAAGGTTGGTTCTCCAATGAATGGTTCTTTGTTGGAAGGTAAGAGTGTTTTGACTTTTCCACAATCGCCAAAGAATCCACAATGGAAGTTGTCTTAAATGTGGTGTTCTTGTGGATGAATTGAATGAAAAGATAGCCCTCATATTGTCTTCCCAAGTAGCGGACGAGTCGAATAAAATTGGATTTGGAATACCTGACCCTCTCCAAGTTGCTTTGGCATAATCACAATCAAAGAATAAATGATTTATGGTTTCCTCTTCTCTATAGCATCTGTTGCATTTTGAGAATCTACTGATATGCCTGTATCTTAGGATATCTCCAGTAGGAGAGCAACTGAAAGTAATTTCCAGCAAAAGTGTTTGATCTTCGGAGCTGTTTTGACTTTCCATAGCATTTGCTTGAGATTCACATTCCCAGGAGGAGGTTGATTCTATAGAAGATGTGTAGCTAGCCAATAAGCAGATTTAACTGTGTAGATTCCATCATTTGTATAGTGCCAACCCAATAGATCTTGTTTGGCGGTTGAGCAAATCTTCAGTGACAGAATTGTTGCAACATCATCTTGTACTCCAACTCTCTTTCTTGTTGCAACCAAGCATGTATCATTCTTCCATCTCCAATACAAAACCAAAGTCCTTTTTCCAAAAGATCTCTTCCTTGAAGAATAGATTTCCATACAAAAGAAGCTTTTTTTTTACCTTGAACAACATTCAGAATATTTGTCTCTTGAAAGTGTCTTCCTTTAAGTATCCTGGACATTAGACAATTTGGATTTTGCAGGATCCTCCATGTATGTTTACAAAGAGCTAGATTGAAAACTCCTAATCCTCCTTCTCTTTTCGGTAAACTCAGTCTATTCCACGCAAACCAGTGCATTCCTTTTCACTCATCTCCAGAACTCCACCAAAATCTTGCTAGGATGCCATCAATTTCTTCACAAAATTACCTTGGTTAGCTTGAATAGGTTCATTGAGTAAACGGGCATGGCTAGTGCAACTGCTTTAAGCAAGACTTCTTTGCCTCCTTGGGATAAAAACTTTTTACTCCAACCTTGTGTTCTTTCTTTCCTTAACTTTGTCGACTATGTAGTAAAATAATTCTGACTTCTTCTTATCAAACTGTTCTGGTAGACCAAGGTACTTACCTCCTCCTCCTCCATTATGGATACCCAGTTGTAGATTACGCATTATTCTCTTTGTATCCTGTTTCACTTTACTACCAAAAGTAATTGCAGATTTTCTCAAGTTAACTGCCTGCCCTGAAACCTCCTCATATTTATTTAGAATCTGTTTAATTGCTTTGCAAGACCTTCGATATTAGCAAGAGTAAAAAATAGGGAATCGTCTGCAAATAAAAGATGAGAAATAGAGGGACCTCTAGTAGAGATCTTTATTCCTTGGATCTGCTTACTATCTTCTGCTTTTTTCATCTTATGTGACAAAACTTCTGCACACAAACTGAAGAAATATGGTGATAAAGGGTCACCTTGTACTTGTAGTATTCCACGTCCAGGTCTTATGAGTCCATAAGGAGAACCATTGATGAGCAGAGAGTAGCTCATTGTTGATACGCAATTCATGATCCATGATATCCATTTGTGATCAAACCCCATATACTTCATTGTTTCTTCTGAAAACTTCCGTTCCAATCTATCATAAGCCTTTGTTTGTAATGTCTGTCTTCAAAGCCATATAAGAGTTTGCTTGGCGTTTTCTGGCTTTCAGAGCGTAGTATACTTCATGAGCTATACCAGAAACTTGTATATTATCTTGTTGTGGCTGACATTACAAAGCGCAATTGGTTTAAACAATGCCATTGTTGATGGAGCTTATCTATGTTTATAAATTTTAGTATTCAGCAAAGAAAATTTTATTGTGTGTAGGCAACGAAGAATTAAGATGACAAGAAACTATATTTCCCTCGCCTACATTATCCAGTAACTAATACAGAGAGATAAACATAGTATTTTTTTTTTCCAACAAATGCAAATATGCAGTTACATAGAGTCTGAACTCCAGTGGAGAAAATCTCAGGAGTGGACTTTAACCACTTGCCTAAAGACACTTCCACAAACATAGTATTTATTATTGACATTCTTGTCAACATTTGATAATTTATTAATATCACTGGATTATGTCTCGTGCTATTGATGTTTCTTTTAAGATTTGATATTATAAAATTTTATTTATAGATTATAAATTAATAAGATAAGTGTTATATATATATAATATTAACAAAAATATGTATTCAATTAAGTTTAATATTTTAGATTAGTTATATCAAAATTAAATAATTTAAGTTGATATTAAATAAAACTTTAAAATTTGATAAATATCTTTTATTAAGATATTATGTTGTTTTTTACCCTATGGGAATGACAATAATACTCTTAATGAATTAATTAATGTTGTTCTTTAAATAATTTATTCAATGATATTATTATATAATTTTAAAAAACTTTAAGGTTAGATTATAAAAAGTATTTTCGTAATATTATTAAGGGAATACTTTTTAAAACAATTAAATATATTACATTAAATAATATTATTTAAATAATTTATTAAATTATAATATTATTTAAGTAAAACGTTTCGTTTAATATATGTATATCAATTTTATTTCTTATTTTTGAAATTATAATTTAGTTAATAATAGTTAACATATTTACTTCTTTTTAGATTATAATTTTCGTTTTAATTAAATAATTAAATTTTTTTTTGAAAAAAAGTTGAAAAATAGATTTTGTGAAATTTTTGTCTTTAAATATATCTATTTTTAATTAAAATGATAATTGTTGAGACATTTTTATCTTAAATGGTTACTCCCTAAATATTAAGTCACAATAAAAACAGAAATTAATAAATGGTAAATGTTTGCAATTTTGTTTGGTATGAATTTATTTAATGTAGTTTCAGTTCGTACTTCGTTGTATGATTTATCTTTATATCTGGTTATTGATAATAAATAAGCTGTAACGCGGTTTTTGTATTGAATATTTATAATAATAAATTCTATTCTTCGTTTTCTTAAAAAGAAAAATATAATTTAGAAGAATAATAAATTCTGTTCTTCGTTGTATGATCTCTTTTTTTGAAGTAGAAGAGATCTCTCTGGTTCGTTTTTCCCGGAAAATCCGGCGAGAAAAAGTTACATAGAACCTACGAGAAAATTGGTTCCTTTTCACTCAATCCACCAGTTTTCACCTCTCTTCTTCAATCTCGTCTCTTTCTCGTTTCTCGTTTTCTCTTTTTTCTCCCTTATCATCCGAGAATTTTGTTTATGAGATCTAGTTTCAGAATAGGTTATTAGATAGTATAGAGCAATGCTTACGGATCGAGGGAGGCGAATTTCTGTTTGCAATGGGAGTTTTGAATTTAGCAATAGAAAATTTCGTGGTGATAATGGTTATGGATTCGTAGATCGATCTCAAGGTTGCCCTGAAAGGAGTCCTTCAAGATCATCTTCTGTTTCAAAAATCCTCCGTATTTCGTCACCGACCTCGTCTCCACCGTCTTCTACCGGCGCTGGTTATATTGAACACCGGGTCTCCAAGTTCGATACTCTCGCTGGCATTGCCATAAAATATGGTGTTGAGGTATACTCGAAATTTTGTATATATGATCGATTGTTAATGCTTTTGCTACGGCTTCATAAAACTTGACATACACAGGTCGTTTCTTTGTCTGATGGTAGCTTAATAGTTAATGTAGGTTTTGTTCTAGTGATTAAGGAATTGAATTTTGCTGAATCACGATGTAGTGAGGAAAGGTAATCGAAAACGATAGAAACACCATTTCATATAGCTGCACTTTTTCGAAATCATATGGAGTTTGACTTCGAAAGTTAGAAACAACTCATCTCTCATCTCGTTACACTTCACTATCCCAATTTCTGAGTTTATGTGTTTGATGCTGGATTAGTTTTACTTTTTTTGGTTGTGTCCTAAATTAGTGCTGCTTCAGGTTGCAGATATTACGAAGCTGAATGGGCTTGTAACTGATCTTCAGATGTTTGCTCTCAAGTCTCTCCGGATACCATTACCTGGGAGACATCCTCCTTCTCCATGCTTATCTAACGGCTCTGTAAATCATGGGTACTTTTAGCCTCTTGATCCTCTCTTCTTACACTGTTAACTGTGTGCTAATTAGAAGGATGTATTCTGTGACTTAGATTTCCATTTTCAGTTATGGATTCTTATTTCTGTTAACCGTAGAAGCTGAACTGAGCGGTTTACATCAGATAATCTGTAAGTTGTGCTGTTGTGCATTTCATTCAAAAAAACATTAAGAAACTTAGACCAGGTTAGCAACCTCATAGAAAGAAGTTTCCATAAGATCAGGAAAGTACTAAGTGAGAGTTGTTTATACTGTGGATAATGCTTATGGAGCGATGATATCAACCCGAGATGGGTACAGAACAGTTTTGACGTTTCAAATTCTGTTTTCGTCATGTCACCGCAGAACCAAATTTACTGCTGGAAAAATGTAAAGTTTCTATCTGCGCCAGAGTTTGTGCAGATTGCAGAATGGGCTATGAACTTTTAAGTTTATTTTATCTTGATTAGTTCCTTGCAACCAACGTCCTTGAAAGCAAGTAAGAGAATGAGTAAAATTGTCGGGAATTGAGACATTTAAGTAGAGCCGTAAATGATCATGATCATAGTCCACTGATTTGCGTTAAAGGGCATCCACATATCAATGTAATCATATCCCCATGACTGATATATGAAATCTTCTTGCAGAGAGGGGTGTTCTGAGCAAGCTTCATCATCAGCATGCAATGGCACCCACCAAGACGTATTTGACTCCTTCCAGTCTTTGAGATTGAAACCTTCAGAAAAGAAGGTTTCGCCAGCCATGAACTCCTTGCAAGGTTACTATGGATTGAAACCAAAAAACAGAAGAGCTTCTGAAGGTTTTGAGATGACAGTGTACAAGAAAGAGTCTTCTCATCTCCAAGACAAGGATCAGTACCTCACTCCGTTCCCAGCCACCAATACTCCCTTAAGTCACCACAGAAAATCAAGAAGCTTGGTAGATGCAGTTATCGCCGAGGTCAACCAATCACCCAACCATTTAAAGGCAGGAGAAGGAGAAGTGAATTCTGGTAAGGCAATGAGAAGACGCCAAAAATCTGAAGCCGAATTTAATTTACGAGCTCCAGATTTGCTTTTGAAAGAGGATAACAGAAGCTGCAGTGGTGGGTTTTCTGCAATAGCTGGCAAAGCTTTAGCACTGAGATCCAAAGCATCAAGCAGAGCTAATTTATCAGCAGATACTGAGACCGGTAATGTCAATTCCATACCAATCAATTTAATGGATGCTCCTGTGGGAGACAGCTTCTCAAGCGTGAGGAAATCGTTTAGCGCCTCTAGTCTGCAAGAACCGGACTGTAACAGCAACGGTTCATCGCTATGGCCAACTTCGAAGTGGACCCTGAAACCTGATTTACTCACACAAGCAGCCATGGGGAGTTCTATTTTTGATGGATTGCCTAAGCCTTTAACTGGTAGGAGAAACAAAAAGGCCGTGGACTAAGGTTAGTTAGGTCTCGTTATTGACTGTCCACTTTTGGATTTGTAATCCAAAAGCAAGAAGTCGATAGCTAATTAGATTGGGAAGTAAATAGAAGTGAAAAGTGTATTATTGCATTTCATTTATTAAAAACAATAATAAAATAGGTTGTAACAGTGAGAGTCAAAGTTTAGGCTTTTTGTTGGAATTCACGAGATTATAACGATTTTAACTTGTATCTTAGATGAATAATCAAACTATTTATTGATTTGATAAAGATTCTAGATGTGTTGTGATTTTTGCAGAAAATTCCTAATAAAAATACTAAAAATTTGTTTTGGTATATTTGAGTCATTTTTCTTAGAACTTTAAGTCGTAAACTCGTAATCATTTTTCCAATTAATTCCTACTACTTGATTTTCCAATAAACAGAAAAGAAAAACAAATAGAGGAAAATAGAGAAAAGAGGTACTTAGTAAATCTGGGAATCGAAATCCCTAAGTACGAGTCGAGTTCCTCCACTTCTCGACCATTTCACTCTTCCCCTCTTTCTGAGCAGAACAACCCTAGAGCTCCGATGATGAGGGGTCTCGTTTCCGGCGCCAAGAGGCTATCAACTCCATCCTCGATGGCGACAAGCATCGCCACTGCTAGAAGAAGCTACAGTCTGATTCCGATGGTCATTGAGCACTCATCGCGAGGAGAGAGAGCTTACGACATCTTCTCTCGATTGCTCAAGGAGCGTATAATCTGTATCAACGGTCCCATTAATGACGATACGTCTCACGTCGTCGTCGCTCAGCTTCTCTACCTCGAGTCTGAGAATCCTTCGAAGCCGATCCATATGTATCTCAATTCACCAGGCGGCCATGTCACCGCCGGTACTCTTCAGTTTTCCATTTCCTAACTTTTTAATCTTTCGATTCGTCAAAATTCTGAGTAGTGTGATTGGGTATCAAATTGCTAGATGCCATGGCTTTGTCAATGCTCTATTGCTTAGTTTGTACTTGGTATAGTTGAAAATTCTTCGTTGATACTTGTTCCTCTGTGGATTTGGGTATTTTTTTGTGGTTAGTCATTTGATTTCTGCGATGAGGCTGCTGAAATGTGTGACAGCTACTAGTTATTGCTGGTAATTTTAGTGTCCACAGACTCAGGAGTCTCTGGTTTGTGACGAGTTAACACTTTCTTAATCTCAGTTTTTGTTTCTCATGTGTCTTGTGATCCATATTTTATCTTTATCTTTGATACAGGTCTTGCAATTTATGATACTATGCAGTACATTCGTTCTCCGATAAGCACAATTTGTTTAGGTCAGGCTGCATCAATGGCTTCTCTTCTCTTGGCAGCGGGTGCCAAGGGGCAAAGGCGGTCGCTCCCAAATGCAACTGTTATGATTCATCAGCCTTCAGGAGGATATAGTGGACAGGCTAAGGATATAACGATTCATACAAAACAGATTGTTCGTGTGTGGGATGCGTTAAATGAACTGTATGTCAAACACACAGGTCAACCTCTAGACGTGGTTGCAAAGAACATGGACAGGGATCATTTCATGACTCCTGAAGAGGCTAAGGCGTTTGGAATAATCGATGAAGTAATTGATGAAAGACCGTTGGAGTTGGTGAAAGATGCACCTGGAAATGAAAGCAAAGATAAGAGTTCAAGTTAGGAAGTAACTGGTAATCAAAGTAATAAATTTTCTTCTTTTCCTCTACCAGTTTTGCTTTGCTCCCGTTAGATTTCCTTTTTCTATGGTTGGATGAAGTTATGGTCTGAGGGCATGATCTCTCAAACTGTTTTTATTCTTTCATATATCGATCATGACTATATTTCAGAACTCTTTTCCTTGCATGTTTACAGAGTCTAATATCTGATTCAGTAAAATGAATATTGGATTAAAGCGTGATTCTGGTTTTGGGTCTTAATTCCATGTGCAGTTTGATGCATTGCAAATCTTTGATTATAAGCACATTCTTTTAAACTAACTAGAAAGTCTAGAATGATGAGATTGTTGTTTAGTTTCAGAAATCCCAGTCCTAGTTGATTTGCTTATGTTAGATGCTGTTGTTTGCTGTTCTTTATGCTCTTGATCGATATTCTTCGGTTTCATGTTTTTGCTTACGTTGATCGGTTTTCTACGCCGTCATCATATTAGAACCAGATTTATTCTGAATTGCAATGTTTTTATAGTTGGAGTTAGAACACCATCAGATTCTTGTGGTAACACACCGTTGGTATATGATTATGCTCTGGAAAATTAGGGGCAGACTCTTAAGATCTCTATAATTGTGAATTAGTGAATTTTTTCGATCTTGAATTTTTTGATGACAAGTCTCATATTATCTGTTGAGCTGAGTATTTTTTTTTTTTTTGTGTTTGTGTCTGTTGCCCATGAATTATTTTTTTCTGGACAATCTTACCCTCATAATTACTATTTATCTGATAGTTTTCATTCTTAAGTGGTTTTGTTGGTTTCTCAGTATTTCTAATGGGGAAAAAATGGAAAATTAACATGATATATTCCATATTTTTATGTATTTTTTAAATGGAAACGTGAAAGAAAGTGTTGATAAAAGAAAAGAAAAAAAAAACAGAGAAACATACTGTATGACCAAATGACTTAATATATTTGGTTAGGACTTAGGATTAGTGAGATTAAAATTAAACTAGAAATAAAATAAATTGGAGAAAAAAAGGAAAACTTTTGTTAGATTTCGATCTCCGCCTTGTAAAAGGAAAAGGAAAAGGAAACGGAAAAAACGCCGACAACAGTAAACAAGTTCTCACAAAAACTTCTTCCCAAGGTTTTCACCGTTCAGCCCTAAGCCCATAGTGCCCCTCTCCCTCTCGCGACCGCCTCAATCTTTCTCTGGATCAAACTCGCTCTCGCTCTCGCTCTATCTCTCTTGCTACGTCCCTGTTGCTCGTTTCGTGATCCGTTGCTGTCTCCGCTGCCACCTCAATCAGCGAGCTTCTTCCGGTGGAATTATCTTCGGATAGCAATCGGAGATTCTAACTGGGCCTCTGGGTTGGATTGGATTCCGTAATTCTGTTCGGTGTTCCTGTTTTGCGTTCAAAATTAGGGTTTATAGAGGTCTCGCCTATGGCTCCTGGGCGTAAAAGAGGAGCGAGCAAGGCCAAGGCCAAGGGTCAGTTGATTCTCGGTGATCTGGTTCTCGCCAAAGTCAAAGGCTTCCCTGCTTGGCCTGCCAAGGTGCGTTCTGATTCCTCAATTGGGTTTTCATTTTTCTTCACAGATTGTTGTTGTTTTGGCTTTTCTCTTGTTCATTCCCATATAGTCCTTGAGTCCATAGTCATCTTTCTTTTTTTGTTGGGTCTTCTGTTTTAATTGTTAGGAATTCTAGAATCTGATGATAGGACACATTAACTTTGTGGAATTTTTTTGTTTGTCTGTTTATTTTCTGCGTAGTCAGTTATGTATAGTTGAAATTCCGTAGGTTGATGAGTTCTAATGTTCTCTTTCTTTTGTTGAGCGTCTTACCATACTAGGCCTCATAATTAGGCTGGTTTAAGATTACCTGAGTTATAGTTCTTGAGATTGGGCCGGATTTAAAGTCAGTTAAATCATCTCTCTAGTTACTCGGTCAGATTGCACGGTTGAATTATGAAAAACATATGTTATTCATCTCGATCAATAATAAGCGTTAGAATCTCTCTAATTCAAATCTCTTTAGTTAGTTTCTCTTGTGAAGTAATTTGGTTTTGAGTTTCAGATCAGCCGGCCTGAAGATTGGGATCGTGCGCCAGACCCAAAGAAGTACTTTGTTCAGTTCTTTGGAACAGAGGAAATGTAAGCTAGTCTCTTATATGTATACTGATATTCAGTTAGTTGACACATGGTATTCTTAAATTCTGGTACCTTACCATCCAGAAAGGTATATTAACTTCTAGTCAATATATTATGTTGCTGAAATTAGGCAGTAGATCTCGGTTATCAGGTGTTTTCTTACCCTGATTGAAATTTCACCTTTTCTTAGCCATGTTACCGGGTGTTTTGATTGCGTTTTATTGGCTGACTATATCTTTGGAGTTGATTTTTTCTTTTGCATACTGATCATTGACCAAATATCTTCCTTTACTGCAGAGCGTTTGTTGCGCCGCCTGATATCCAAGCCTTTACTAGTGAGGCAAAGAGCAAACTATTAGCAAGATGTCAAGGTAAAACAGTCAAGTACTTTGCACAAGCTGTAAAGGAAATCTGCACTGCATTTGAAGAGTTGCAGAATCACAAGTCAAATGTTTTGGGCAATGAGGATCCTCTGGATGCTGCTGAGCCTAGTTTGACAAAGGCTGAGATAGTGGATGGAACAGATCATATAGTCACTGAGTCTGATGGAACTGCTAACTTTGATTCTAGGGTGGATCCTTGCTTCCCCAAACTAGATAAGAATATTAGTGAAGAGACAAAGGCTGAGATAAGGAAGCGAGATTCATTGTCATTTCTGGAATCAAAGATCACAACCACATCCTCTGGTAGCGAGTCACTGGAGCATGGTTCATATGACCCTAAAATAAAGGAAGAAGATTTTGATAAAGGAACTGACGCTAATGCTTGCATTGAACATTTTGGTAATGGCCAAAAGAAGCTGCCCAACGGTAAGACAATTAAGAAGGTAGCAGGTGGCTCTGATAGAAAAGATGAAGATACAGTTCACAGAGACAAAAGTAATAACTCACATGTGCCTGCTGGTGGTCGAGCTGCGAGTGGTAACTCTGATTCCAAAAAGTCCAAAGGTCTGTTGACAGAGAAATCTAGCTCCAAAGTGTCTGCTGGCAAGCATGAAAATTCACCTGGCTTCAAGGGTGGGGTTTCTGGAAAGAAAAGAAGGCTTGAAATTGAACTAGGAAAGCCTGCACCAAGAGTAGATGAAAGCTCACGTACGGCTAAAAAGCCGCGATGTGAAAGTGCGAATGATAAAGAAAAGTGTGAAATTGATGATGAATCTGATTCTACTGGGATTGTATCAGATATTAAGCGTGAAATTGTTTTAGGATTAAGTGCTCGCGGTGGAAATTTACAATATGATAAAGAAGTAGTTGCATATACAAAGCGCCGGAGACAAACAATGGAGAATGCTACCTCTCCTTCTTTTTCTGGGTCTCGTGATAAATCCGGGAAAGGTCATCTGGAACAGAAAGACCGTTCCTCCCCTGTTAGTAACGTTAAGGTTCAAGCTGCACAGTCGCTGAAAAAACGGAGGGCTGTTTGTATCTATGACGAAGACGATGATGAACATCCAAAAACCCCATTACATGGAAGACCAGCCATTGTTCCCAAAACAGCATCAGTTTTGACTGATGGTCCTAAAAGTGCTACTGTGTGTCATGGTACTTCTACTAAAGCTAAGATATCTGCTGGATCTACAGAGAGTACTGAACTAAGGAAATTCCCTCTGCGTAAACATTGTGAGGATGCACCACGTGTATTACCAGGTAATGCGGAGAATTCTACTAACAGCTTACCCATGGTAAAACCCATCAATGAATTTCAGCCGAAGGATGGCAAGCAGATCTTGCGATCTCCGAAGATGTCTCGTCAACTGGATTTAACTAACAAGCACGTTGCAAAATCATCTGTGAAGGTTTCTGGTGTTGTGATGGCAAAGAAGCCTCAAAGTGAATCTTGTAAGGAGGCAGTTATGGGATCTGATAAAGTAAGCTCTTATCAATCTCAGCTAGCAAATCAGAGACACAAATCAGCTTCAGTTGGAGAGAGGCCAATAGTGGTTTCAAAAGCTGCATTACGTTTGAATGACGCTGGTGTTTCAAGAGACACGTCTGAGGACTTGTCTGGTGGCATGTATGTCACATTCTATCTGTCATCTTTTTGTGTTAATGCCGCCTATTGCTTATAATTTGGTTGTTTTTGGCAGGCTTGATCTCAATCGAGAAAAGTGGAGTGCTCCATTTACCAGTGCCAAGACCCCAGATTCGGCTGCATCAATGAAGGATCTAATTGCAGCTGCACAGGCAAAAAGAAAACTAGCACATTCACAGAATTCAATGTTTGGGAATTTGAACCCTAGTTTCTTAAGCATCAGTGATACACAGATGAGGAGCCATAGCCCATTGGTTCAGAATGCTTCAGCTTCTGCTGCCATCACAATGCCGTTAGTTGTTCAAGGACATCAACAAGATTCTTCTCCGGCAAATCATGGGCAGAAGTCCTCATCGAGAAATCAGATAGAGACTGATGATAATGAAGAGAGAAGACTTAGTTCAGGACATAAGTCAGTTGGAGGTTCACTTAGTGGTGGCACTGAGGCTGCTGTTTCTCGGGATGCTTTTGAAGGCATGATAGAGACCTTATCAAGAGCTAAGGAAAGTATTGTACGTGCAACTCGCCAAGCAATTGATTGTGCCAAATATGGGCTTGCTAGTGAGGTAAGATGGTTGGTTGGTTTTCGTTATGTTTTGTCTTAAGTCTGTCAACAAACTTAATGTTAGGCTGCACACATAAAATCAATTTAGAGTTGCACTTATTCCGGCTTAACTTATTGGATGTTTAGCTTGCTACATAAATTGCTTTCACAAAATTATTTACAGCATTTGGTGTGTAACATTGTTCAGACAATAGTTGCTTTAATTGGGAAATTTGTTTGTGTTATTATCTAGGTGGTGGAACTTCTCATACGAAAGTTGGAAAGTGAATCTCACTTCCATCGTAAAGTGGACTTGTTCTTTCTCGTTGACTCTATCACTCAGCATTCGCACAGCCAAAAAGGTGAGGGTTCCTCTTGAATGGATGCAATACCTGTTATCAAATTATTACTTCCCTGAAATGCTAATGGTATTTAGATTTTGTTGTTTATTGTTTTTAACTGCTTTCAAATAGAACACCTAAATTATTCTGATGCTTGTGAAATCTTTTTCTAGGTATAGCTGGTGCTTCTTACATTCCTACTGTGCAAGCTGCTTTGCCACGTCTTTTACGTGCCGCTGCTCCTCCAGGGACTGGTGCTAGTGATAATCGTCGTAAATGTCTGAAGGTACTTTTACTATTTGTTCGTTTCTAGGTTATCCTTACATCTTTGTAGGCTGGAGTCAGTGACCTCTTTGCTTTTTTAGGTTCTGAAGTTGTGGCTTGAAAGGAAAGTTTTCCCCGAATCTCTTCTGCGGCGTTATATTGATGATATTGGAGCTTCTGGTGATGATGCAACGGTTGGGTTTTCCCTGCGACGTCCTTCTAGATCTGAGCGTGCTGTAGATGATCCTATCAGGGAAATGGAAGGGATGCTTGTTGATGAGTATGGCAGGTATGCTAAACGACTGTCTTGCTTAGTAGTGTACTCTCCGGATTTTTTATATATTGCTGATGACAAAATATACAAGGAAAGTCAGGAAATTTATATCACTGAAGAGTTGTTAGAGATGCGTTTGGTGCCATTCTGTAGAGTGTTTATGACCTTATGTACCATTTTTTCTGCAGCAATGCAACGTTTCATCTGCCTGGGTTTTTTCCTTCTCATAATTTTGAAGATGATGAAGAACATGACGATCTTTTAACATCACAAAAAGCAAAAAGCACATCTGCTGGGGAACGTTTCAATGCTTTAGACGACTTGGAAGTACATGATACTTTGAGTGATAAATGCCATCGAGTTTTGGAGGATGTAGATCGTGAACTTGAAATGGAAGGTGTATCTGGTCAGCGGAAAGATGTAGCACCTTCCTCTTTCTGTGAGAATGAGACAAAGGAGCAGTCACTGGATGTTATGGAACCAGTTGCAGAGAAATCCACTGAGGTCCCTCCTCTTCAAGAGGATTCTCCTCCGCTACCTCATGAATCACCTCCATCTCCCTCCTCTACCACCTTCTCCCCCACCTCCATCACCGCCTCCTCCGCCTTCATCTCCACCTCCATTACTGCCCCCACCGCCTCCCGCAGCACAGTTCCCACCTCTTCCCCCACCTTCGTCTCAGCCTCCACCACCACCGCCCCTTTCACCTCCACCTTCACCGCCGCCTCCACCTCCACCACCACCGCCTTCACAATCTATTGCTTTACCACCATCATTAACAACTCAACCATCCATAGCTAGCCATCATCAGTTACCACTTCAACCAGGATTTCCTCCCCCGGCATATCCATTATCACATCAAACATACCCAGGATCTATGCAGCAAGACCGCTGTAGCATTTTCACTGTAAGTTCTTTGATTAATTCTGTTTGATGTTTACTCATGATTCCTTAATATATATATGCATCATTTATCATTTATGTTTCAACTCCTGGGCATCATGTGCAGGGTGATCAAATAGTCCAAGGGCCAGGAAGTTCTTCACGTGGAAGTCATGTTGAGGGGGCTGGACAAACCGAATTTTTTGTGCAGCAGTCATCTAGTTTTTCACCAGCAGGAGTGTGCAGTTCCAGGGAACCTTCATCATTTACTTCCTCCAGACAACTAGAATTTGGGAGCAGCGATGTACTTTTTAATCCTGAAGTTTCTTCACAGAGCCAACGGTTTCAGCCGAGCAACCCTCTATCCCAAAGACCTATGGTTAGGCTGCCTTCAGCACCGTCCAGTCATTTTTCGTATCCAAGCCATGTTCAATCACAATCCCAGCATTCCTACACTCATCCATACTCTTTCCCACCTCAACATGATGATGGACGGCGATACAGAAATGAGGAACCATGGCGGATTCCTTCAAGTGGACATCATGCAGAAAGTCAGAATGGTGCCTGGAGACATGGAAGAAATTCACATCCAGGCCTTCCTAGAGTTACAGACAGTATGTAGATGCTTGAATCCTTATAGATCCTTTAGCTGTTGTGGTTTATAACTTACATGATTGCTTGTGATAACTTTGATACAGATGTTGATTATTGTTGTCCAGCTTGTCTGTTTGTGTCATGGCTAATTTCCTTGCAATTGATGGTCTTGTTTGCAATTCCTCAGGTTTCTTCCGGCCACCTCCAGAACGTCCAACTTCAGGGACAATGAGCTATCAGCCTTCTGCTACTAGTAACTTACAAGCTGTCCCTGCAATTCCAGGTGAGACTATCTCAGTTAATGCATCTATTTGTAAACTCTCAAGACACAGTCAAAAAACTTTGTACTTGCCTTACCATTCTAAATTACCCATTTAAGGTCATGCTGCTTCCCAGATGCTACCATCTCGGCCAGACATGCCTACCGCGAATTGTTGGAGGCCAGCTTGAAGTGAAGATAGAATTTTGTTGGCCTGCTCCTGTTGGTATCAATGGAAACGAAGCTGCTAGTATCTCATTAACAAGGTTAATCCTCTAGGTTTGATTTTCTAAATACTAAAGTCAAGTCTTTTATCAGTGTTGTCATCAAACAGTTACAGTTATACTACTTTCTCTTCCGTGGAGGACTTTTTCGGATATATCCACTTCCAGAGGCATCAAAAACTACTGCAGACTTTTGCCAGGATTCTGTATATTGTATTTTTTCCTGACAAATGTATCTGTGGATCATATTCTTCACAGTATAGGTTCTTGTTTTTTCAATTGGTTAGAACTTCCGTTCCGCAGATCCTGTAATTATGCCAATCACAATGTGCTCAAAAGCTTTTCCTGGTTAAATGAAATTTGAACTTTATAGTCAAAAATAGTTCTTTTGTTTCATTTTCTGAGCTCTGTAATCTTTGCCGGTCTCTGAGAAATCATATTTAAGAATACACTGTTAAGAGTGTATTTGACTATTTAAGCAGACTTAGGTGGCAAGAATATTCAGTGCGAGCCTGAGTTTGCTCCCTTGTTAGCTCTTAGACTAGAGACCTATTGCTTACTCGTATCTTGTTGTTTGAATGAGTAACTTAGGTCTATATACATGGTAGGTCCTATTGTAGACCTCGCTATAACTACTTTCTCAATTTCGTAAAAAAATTTCTCTCATGTCTCTCTCTTCGGGAGATAAGCCATGTCTCGCTGCCTTGTATTTTTAGCAGGAACCAGAAGCATGCATTTCTATACAATTGTGAGTCCAGTCAGTCCATTTTACAAGAATCTCCATATTGCTATCTTGTGCATTGCTGATCTGAAGAAGTATGTCGAAGACTTGTGAGGTAATGGTTTCTATTTGTTTGTCTGAATAATATATGCTCTCCGCTCAAACCATGTGTGTGCTAGTGACATAACAAGGTTTGGCTTCATAATTATGGTGAGCACTTGATGAAGTGTTTGCTCCATTTGATTTCTCAGAAGAACCATTTTGTTTTTCATTTTTTGCAAGTACATATTTGAAAGATAGAAGATAAAAAGAAAGAGCCATTCATTTGACCTTTACATAGTTTCAAATGATGGTGGAAACTTGGGAAAGGATTCGAATGACCTAAATGTGAGCTTATGGTATTCATGGCTTGGCTTGAGATAAGCAGCTAATCTTACGTCAGTGTGTTCAAAACAACAACCTTCTTAACTTGTTCTAAGGATGTGTGTTCAGCTGCCGCACTCGCCTGTCTTGTTCAGTTGGCATCAATATGCCAGTTTAAGTTGGTTTGGGGGTTGCACATGTTAATATATGTGCTAATAGGCTACGCTCAATAGCTTTATAGTCTTTTGTTTTTGAGGATTTTCATCATACATAATCCCTTATCGCCGCAGTTTGATATTTGGCACGTTATCTAAACCACTAAATAAACATGTAGCCTCTCCTCTAGCAATCCATTTATGCCAACTCTCCATTCTTTTGTTATATGTGTGTTTGTATATATGTATGTATTTCTTTAATTCGACAAATGGAAACACTTTACTTTCTCCAGTTACAGTCTGAGTTGTATGATTTAGTGCTTGTTTTGCTCGATGTATAAGGTCTCTTGGCCCTCCCTGCTTGCTTGTAATGTTAAGTACGTTCAAGGTGGGGACCATATAGTTAGATTAGGTAATAGATTGAGAATCAGAGACTTATTCTCATTACATGTTTCATGATGAACAGCAATAGGAACACTTTCGAACATAACAGTTTGATGTGGACAAAGAAGTATCAGTGATTGGGAGGGATTCTGTATTGGATGTTGGTTCTTGACACGGTCAATTTTTTTTAGGGAATTATGTGAACATTTTTGTTAGTAAGAGCATCCACCAGAGAAATTACGTATTTGCATCAGCAGATGGTCGAGTGTACTTGTCCCTTTTGGTGTGTAGGTTTTACCAGATCAAACTGCTATGAATGGTTAGCTTCTTGGTCCTCATTAAGTCACCTGTTATTTCTGTTATGTTATCAAATGCCTTTGGGGATAGGTTTGCATATACTTGTGTTTGTCCACTTCCACTGTGAGAAAAATGTCTTCTTAAAGATGTTTAGTGACTTGCATCTTGCAACAGGCCTTTGGTACAGAGCTGAACCACCTGAATTGCTGGCAATCGCCGTGCTAACAACCGTGTGCAAACAAAAGAGATGGATTACACACAAGGTGGTCCTGATCGGATTTTGCAAAAGCATGACGTAAGAAACTTTTCTCTTGTTCTGAGCCTACTCTATGTCTTCCTTGTACTGTAAAGTGAACTAACAAAGATATTAATGAGAACATATAATGGACATGGATTAGAGAGTTTTTGTCTCACATGGAATGGCTACAAGCAATCCTGGTTTGTTACGTGGTCGTTTTTCAGGTTTTAAAATTCGGAAATTGGTTCGGGAGCCAAGAGTTGCAAGTCTTCGGGAACCAACTAGGCTTTAAACGATTGAGATCTTTACTTAACGATTCAGTTTCTCATGTTTGGAGGTTAGTTTTTGTCATCACGGACAAGGTCTTAAGCTTTTCAATGAAGTTTCTTTTGTGGTAGAGAACCTAAGTTAAGACCAAATCAATTAGCCCCTGAAAATATAGCTTTTGTGAATGTTGATAATGTTAGCTATGGCAGAAATGTTGTCTTACCAAATTAATTAGAAGGGCTTGTAGTTAACAAATTCGTCAACATGTGGTTTTAAGTTTTGATAAAATAAATTACTAATAAAGAAAGATCGATATGTAGTTGACAAAAGAAAAGACCTAACATATATCTTCATACCAAATGAAAACCAAAAAATACATAGAAATAAACTAAGTTATTCAAAGTTTAAGTGAAAAATGTGTTCTTTTTTGTCTATGTTTCTGGTCTAATGGTCTTGGATTCCATTTTGACATCTAGATTCAATAAAGGTGATCACATCATCACAAAGCTTGCAGCCAAACACTTAAACCGAAGTATGCTACTCACTGTAGGCTTGGCTGACATAAAGGTATTGAAGCCAAATATGTGCTTCTTTTAGCACCAAATTTACTACTTAAAAATATAACCGTAATTGTACTAAAACTAAACTTCACAACTCAGCCTCTAACTCAAAACGTGATAACTAATTAGTTATGCAATGCAAGATAGATTGGTAGGTATTTGAAACCCCAAAGGCGATTATGCAAATTTGTCACGCAGTTTCGAGTTTGGAAAATATTATAGAGGTCCAGTGTTCTAATTTTATAGTAACATTTAACAAGACAAAGGTCAAAATTACTTGTATATATGTGTGCAGAGTCGTGCTAACGTTGACAAATATCATAAGCGATTAAAAATAAAATGCCCTAGTTTAAATAAAATAAAAATATCTATAAAAATCTGCTTACTCTCTTAGAGATTCATTTATATCTTCATCTACTCCATCTCGAAGAGTGTCATGTTCTTTATCATTATTTTCCACAAATTCATCAAAAATTTCAGTTTTTTTGAAATATCTGAATAAAACATTCTCTTGGGATTTTGCTTGTTCATCTTTATTTTTCTATTTTTTGTGTTATCTGTTCCCGAAGGTTGAGTTTTTTTTGTTAATGAGATTTTCTTACAGTAGAAAAAAGGTTATCTTCCACCGATATACAAACACATTATCATTCACCGATAATTACAATTATCGTGGACCTTCTTTGTTATCTACTAGTAGACCTACTTAATTTATTCCATGATAACTGCAATTTTGGAAAAAACATTGGGTGACTAACACAAACCTTGAGATTTCGGTGCGAGAACGGTGATCTAGTTAACAGATTCGGAGAGAGAGACTGTTTCTGGATTTTTTTTGTCGGACGAGAGATAGAGAGAGAGAGGACAACTTTTTAATTGAGTGAATAGGGTGAAAAAATTGGAAAAAAATAGATCGACTAATGTTTCCTTTTGGTTCACAAATCTCAAGGCTGCAACAAAAAAAGAAGATACACACAATGGTATTAGGTTTTGTTTATAATTGAGTTGGTTGGGTCTGTGATAGATTTAGGCTTTAGAGAATATAAAATTTTAGAAGAAAAAAACATATCTAATAATAATTGACTTCTTATTTCTAGAAACCTATTAAGAATAACATATATATATGTAATCCAACAAATATGAAATATATGCCCTTAATTTTTTTTAAAAAAATTTGATGCCATAAGCGAAAGTTTCTTTTACTCCAACGGTGGCACGATCATGTATGTGTGCGCACGCATGAATTAATAATAGCAATCGTGTGATACGAAAAAACAAAATCAACAAATAAGAAACTACACCTAAAAAAATAGGGGAAAACAATTTATAAAAAAAAAAAAATCAAAAACTTGAAACAGTCGTTACAGCGAAACGCGGTGTTGCCGATCAAGAAATCCTTCCAAAACGACTTTTTTCTTATAAGCCTCAGAATTCAAATCCAAATCACTTAGAAACAATCCGCCTTCAGCTTTACCGCTACTACTGCGTTTGCGTTTGGCCACAGCAGCAACCACAGTCGCAGCTTCTTTAAGGCGAGGGAGAAAATAACACCAAGTGGATGTACAAAGAATCGCACATAAACGTCCCCACATCAACATAATCACTAACGTTAGCATTATGATTGATATCCCAATTACCGGGTCGAATTTACCCACCCGTGACCCTTTTCTGACCCGTGACGACTTCTCCCTTAATACCTTTGGCTTCGACCCCGGTCCAACGGTTTTAATCGGGTCGAGTTTCCCGCCACGGACCCGTTCATGACACATGTCGTATCCTGAGAAACTCAACGGATCCGGGTTTATGTCTCTTTGTTCGTTCGTGTCTTTCTGAAAAAAAAAATAGAGAAGTTCAATAAAACCAAACTTTGTGACTTTTAGGATAAAACATAATTTTATCACAAAATGGAGAACCATTACACTTTTTTGTTTTTTGGCTTCGATTATTAACCACACTTATAACAGAAAAAAGAGGAATATAGAGATTCTGAATAGAATGATATACAAATAATATATGCAGATGTATCAATGTTTGCTTTATGTAAGATGTGTTTTAATCTACTCAGAAAAATAAATACCTCGTTACTCTCATGTTCAACGGCCTTATAACCACTAGTCGCAATATTCTTCCGATCAGTAACATGACGTATCACACGGAACAGATTTTGCTTATCATCTTTAACAATCGAGTTTTGTTTCTCTGTCTCGTTAATAGGCATCAGTGTGATCTCGTCTTCCTTCAAACGAAACTTTGTCGGCCGCGAAAACCAACGAGTTCTCGTCTTCATTTTCTTCTCTTGACCGGCGTCTACAGTTTGTTTTTCTGAGTGAATTTTCCGGGAAACCCCGAAACAGCGAAGAACATAAGAAGAAGAAGAAGAAGAACATATTCTCTTCTTCTCGGGTTTGCCCATGAATGCTGAATCAAAAGGACTCGAGAAATGAAACATTTGTACGAAGACTTCGAGTATATATATAATTCGGAACGGTTGGAATTTATCCCATCTTTTTCTATTAGTTGATATTTTTTGTTTTAGTGTCCGCACGCTTTCGATGAAAATACTTATTTGTAGACTATTTGTAGATTGTTATGAATATGACAAGTGTTGTAATTTATAAAATGTGCTATAATATGATGTCATATACAAGTTTGGAATAAAAATTTGTGCTTTGAGGAAATAGAAGTTTTATACTATTTCTATGTGCGTGACCAAAAAAAAAAAAATCTATGTAAATTTACTAGTCTGCCCACTATTAGATTAATATTAATTTTAACAGTTATACATTTGGTAATTAACAATTAAGAAGTAAAAATCATAAATCATCTAACTTAACAAAACAGAATATATGGTATAAGTAATTACAAAAGGTCAAATATCATTCAAAACTATCGTGGGCCTAATAAAAGTAGTTGTGACGAGCTTGTATCAACAATTTTTTGCGTAAGGTCGATTGTATAAAAACCAACTGAAAGTAAATCCTAACTTTGATGTTTTAGAGTATTTCCGATCGATCTTATATCTTGCCTTTACAAAATTTATTTTGTAAGTCTTGAAAACAAATCGACTTAATAAATTATAGTTTCTAATTTTGTGTATTATCTTATAAAACTCGAAATATAAATTACAAAAAGTTACTAGTAAAATAGCTTCATTTTCCTTGATAATTCAAGAATAATAATAATTAGGTGATTACCGCGTTATACGCGGGATAAGATGTTTATAATATTTTTTTCTAAAATTAATAAATTAAATAAACATTTCTAAATATTTTAATAGTATATTATTGTATAAATAATTGAAAATTAAAATTAAGGTTTTTACATATTTATGTTACTAATTAATTATTTAGTTAAAACAATATCTTTTTAAAATAAACTTTTAAAAACAAAATTTAGGAAACAATAAAATCAGCTATAATTTTATAAATATTTATTTACTCGATTTAATCAAATTTAGGAAACAATAAATCAACTATAATTTTATGGAATATTTACTTATTCGATTTTTCATAAATAAATAAAGTTAATTTAGGTAAGATTATAATCTTTAAAATAAAGATAGTTTATATATGATTGATCTAATGGTAGATTATGTAATTAGTTAGTAATTAATGTCCTATAAAATATATATCCTGAGAGTCACTCTAGCTACTGACACATTAGCATGATACTGATATAATATTACATGTAAACATAAGATTATTTTATTAAAATAATTCTCCAGATGCAAACTTGCCATTTTCTTCGTTTCTAGCGTCAGACCAATATTGCATACCAAAATCTTGGTGATGAAGATTCAACACGAAAAAAAATAAAAGATTAATAAAAATTAGGACTAACATTAAATTAAAATAAACTAAGTGGATAGAGGATCTTGCTGGTGGCCAGCCAAAGTCTTTCTTCAGAGTTATTGTCGTGTCCACGTTTTCTACTTTCTACGTCACCAAATTTTCTCTTGCTGTCTTTTTTTGTTTTCTAAGTTTTATCATTACGTTTGAAAATTCCTTTTAGACAATATACGAGTTAACATTAATAACTCGTTGTTTCGCAGTCTTTTGTCTGGGCCTTACACCCACTTACGTTTTATTCCACAATGAAAAACTTTGAATGGAAGATATAACCCACTATAACAAGTTTGAAATGAAATTATGGAAAATCAAAACCCACTACTAGACCCAACGAGGGTCAAATATATCACTCGATCACAGAATGAAATAAATAATGGATTAATGGTTACATCATTCGAAAGCATAACAAAACTAAATGCTACCAAATGTATAAATATATCTTTCGGTTTAGCAATTTCTCGATGGTTCTTCTGCTTGGAGTGGTTGTTTTTATAATCATCCTATAATAAGTCTCACCAAACCCGGCATGTTTGACCCGGCCACGTCAGCGTTTCTCTCAACCGTTTTTTCTCGCCGTTTCAGTTTAACAACCCGACGCAAAACGCTCATCCATAACGGCAAACTCTTCAAAGGTTCCGCCAAACACGCCACTATCTCCGCCGTGATCTCTCCGAAACATGGACGTGATTCCACGTCGGAGGAAACGCATCTCGCCGCCATCCGCAGCAACCGAAGGTTCATTCCCCGGAAAACAGCCGATCCTCCTCCTCCGCCGCAGATTTCTCCGATCCTCCCTTCGTTAATCAACGGAACCGCCCAGTCCACTATCGACGACGGCGAACGAGAGACATCAATGGCTTTTCTACAGCTAACGATCTCCAATAAAACGACGCCGTAACAATAAACATCTGTCTTCATACTCAGATTCTCCGGTAACGTGTAACACGGATCTAAGTATCCAATAGTTCCCGCCGGCGCCGGTCTTATCTTATCATCGGCTAAATCGACGGCGAGTCCGAAGTCAGCAAGCTTCGCTTTCCAATTCGAATCGAACAAAATGTTTTCCGATTTGATGTCACGGTGGATGATACCTTGTTCGTGGAGGAAGTGAATGGCACGAGCGATCTGAAGAGCGACTTCGATGCGTTTAAGCCACGTGGGAATAGGATTAGCTGACACGTGTAATAACTGGTGTAATGATCCGTTTGGCATGTACTCAACGACCATGAGCTTTTTCTCGGCATGGCCTACAAAGCTTAAAACGTGTGGGTTACAAGGTAGTGATGACATAACATTGATCTCGTTCTCTAGTTTCTTCATCTGTTCTGATTTGGATGACGAGGATGACGAGGATGATGATATGGACGATGGTGTTTTAATCGCTACGACTTTGTGATGTTTATCGTAATCTTCTTGGTGATAAAGAAGGGCTTTGTAAACATAGCCATGGCTTCCTTTACCGATGATTTGCGAAGGAGAGAATTGATCTGTGGCAGTGACGAGCTTTTCGTAATCGAACTCCTTCATCGGTGAGCTTCAAGAGAGATTGAAAGAGGATTTATGTGTTGTGTATGTGTGTATATACGTGTAAAAGAATTAAAAAATCATAATGATATAATTCGAAAATTATTGAGAAAAGCAAAAGGTATAAAGGAATATAAAGCTTTTTTTTCTTTTTATTGCATTGTTTTATATGAGTAATGATGATAATGGTGCTTTTTCATATTCCTTTCGGACATTTTTTCATGCTTTTGAGATAGTTGGGTTCAAAGTTTAAGGTTAAAAGCTGAGTCCCCTATGTTAAATAATTTTATTTTTCATATGTTGTTGGCCTAACCTCCTTAACCGGTACGTTTAGGTAACGGGAGAAAAGTGAGTCGCAGTCTCGCAGAGATTAACAAGTGAATTCTTAACTAAAAAAAATAAAATAAGTAAAGTGAATGTAACAGTAAACACTTTTTTGGACTTGTAACATGAATTCATATATATGCCCTGCAGTTTGCTAGTAGCTGAACTGCTGAAGCTCTTGATGATCACCAAGAAGACTGAAAAACAAACACATCTAACCAATTAACCATATATATGTATGTAACCGTCTTTTGACTATAGCCTTAAAGACTTAGAGATGCAGCAATAACCTTTCAGCTACAGCCTGTCTTCTTATGTTTTAGCCTCAAAGACTGAGAGAGCAATTGGCTTACGCTCAGCTTCACAGAATATTGGAAGTCTCCGTACACGCACATTTCCACATTCTTCTCGGGGATGTAATGGATTTTTCAGATCTGCTGCTATAGCAGTTAAAACAAACTGCATACATTATGTTAATACTGGGATACAGCAAACAAGACATATCGAAAAAGGGACAAGAATGAAATCCATGTTACTGAGTTATTGACTTATTTCATAGCAAATACCGTTTACCAATGGAATCAGGATGACCATAAGCACTCCACTCACAAGCAAATGGCCAAGAAAGTGTCAGGAGTTGTATTGAATACACCTGCTCTCCTAGGGCGTCGATCATCACTCTGAAAAGAATAGCGTAGCAAAACTGAACAACTGGTTTTAAAGAACAGTCTTGGTAGACCAGTACTCTCCAAGACCAGAATGCCTTTCAGCATTTGTCATGTTTACTGACGCCAGAGCTTCAACTTATCTTTGTTGGAACTTGTTTTTGACAAAATGGCTACGACCACTTTTCCGGTGGATTTTCCGGTGAATACCTTCATTAGAATATCCAGATCATGGACGCGATGGAATCGTTTCTGCAAGCACTACATGGTAGTGTATTGAAACATCAAAAATGGAATTCGTTTGAATGAGATTTTTGACTAAACGTATCGTGTCGTATAATGCTAAGTCAACATTATACGTATCGTGACTAAACGTATCGGGATATGGAATTTATAATTTGGAAAATAACAAAAGGGCAACAACCCAAATGGTTAATCTTATTTTTGAAAATTCAATTCAAATTATTATTGATTAAATAATAATTAAAAATAAAATCTCCTTTGATTGAGTTGTAACGACAAAATCAATCACATTTATGAGAATCCATTCTCATAACTCTCGTTCTCCTCACATTGAACCCTTGGGCTATATATCGATTGTCTTTGTCTTTTCATTCTCATCATCGATCCATCATCAAAAACACAATCCTCCTCTTCCTTTTTTTTTCTCTAATTCATTGAGTATGAGAGTACAACACATCGTTAGTGTTCACTGATCTTCTTTTTGTAGATGTTGCAAATAAGGAAAAAAAAAATGTAGTTGTATTTTGGAAATCTTACCGCTACGTCATACTACGGAGCGTTTAAAAGATTTAAAGAAAAAGATCTACGTCTCGCTTGTGCAATTTCTTTTCATTTATCATATTTGCTATTGTATTGTTAATTTATGTTTCATTTTTTTCATACAATTATCGGTTGTCTTGTAATATAAATTATGGTTCTTACACTCTTGCATTTCTTATAAGTATTAAACATGTCCTTATCAATGCATATGTGAGTGATGACAATTATGTCGTACCACTATTCCTTAGAGTTTTCCTCAACGGTGTTGACGTCTGTGACCACTTGATTCCGCCCCAACCCTCCTCGAGCTTCAAGAAGCAAATAGTTTCTAAGAAGTTTTCTTTGAAAGTGCCACACGTGTGATAAGATGGGTCACAACGTACCAAGACTAGTTCAAGCAAAAACAAAAGGGAGTCTCAAGCGAATTTAAATCAAAAGGATTAGTGTGTTGTAGTTGCAGAAGTTAATACGGTACGGTTGAGGACAACTCTAATTAACAACTAAGGAATGGTGGCACCATTCACATATACATTAATAAAGACATGTTTAATACTTATGAGAAATGCAATAATGTATGAACCATAATTTCTATGACAAGACAACTGATAATTATAAGGAAAAAATGAAGAACAGAAATCAACAATACAATACCAAATCAGATAGATAAAAAGAAATTGTAGAGGCGAAACGGCGGATCTCTTTTTTTAATCTTTTAACGTTTAGTAGTATGACGATTTCGTAGGGGTAAGATTCTAATGATACTACTGCTTTTTCTTTTTATTTGCAACAACCAAAATCAAAAGTTCAACTAACGCTATTGGTATGTTGCACTCTCGGACTCGAGAACTATGCTTTTTGTGATTGATCGATGATGGGAATGAGAAGACAAAGACCATGTCTATATAGCTCAAGGTTCAACGTGAGGAGAAACGAGAGTTACGAGAAATTATTCTCAGAAGTGTATTTTTGTCGTTACAACTTACAACTCAATCAATGGAGATTTTTTAATTATTATTATTTAATCAACAACATAATTAAAAATAAATTTTGAAAAATAAGATTAATTATTTGGGTTGTTTTATTTTTCAAATTACATATCTCAAATCCGGTTTGATTCGGCATTACACAACACGTTACGGATCCGCTGCGATTGTGTTTCTCCTCTAACTTTCTAAGTGCAACATTTGAGCTTTAGCCAAAATTTTAAGTTTTCCAAACTAACCGCTTCAATTCGAACCTCTATTTCTCACTCAAACATTCTGATTTTAATGTTCCTATACACCACCACGTAGTGCTCGCGGCAACGATTTCATCGTGTCTAAAATCCAGTCATTCCAATGAACGTTTTTACCCGAAAATCCATTCGAAAACTGGTTGAAGCCACTTCGTCAAAAACAAAGACAACAGTCTTAATGCTTCTGCTGAACTTAAATCCTACATTTGACGTTTTAGATTATGTCCGATCTTATATCTTGCCTTTACAGTTTATTTTTTAAGTCTTGAAAACAAATCGACTTAAAAATTATAGTTTCTAATTTTGTTAATTATCTAATAAAACTCGAAATATAAATTACAAAAAAGTTACTAGTAAAATAGCTTTATTTCCCTTGATAGTAATTCAAGAATAATAATAACTAGGTGATTCCCGCGTCGGGATAAGATATTTATAATATTTTTTAGAAATTTGATAAATGAAATAAATATTTCTAAATATTTTAATAGTATATTATTGTATAAATAATTGAAATTTAAAATTAAGGTTTTTATATATTTATGTTACAAATTAATTATTTAGTTAAAACAATATCTTTTTAAAATAAAATTTTAAAAACCAAATTTAGGAAACAATAAAATCAGCTATAATTTTATGGAATATTTACTTACTCGATTTAATCAAAATTTAGGAAACAATAAAATCAGCTATAATTTTATGGAATATTTACTTACTCGATTTAATCAAAATTTAGGGAACAATAAAATCAGCTATAATTTTATGGAATATTTACTTATTCGATTTTTCATAAATAAATACAGCTAATTTAGGTAAGATTATAATCTTTAAAATTAAGACAGTTTATATATGATTGATGTAATGACATATTATATAATTAGTCTAGTAATTAATGTCCTATAAAATATATTTCGTGGAAATTACTCTGGCAATGACACGTAATCATGACACTGATGTAATATCTCACGTAAACATAAAATTATTTTGTTAAAATGATTCTCAATTAATATATAGAAAATAATAATAATGCAACTTGTCATTTTCTTCGTTTCTATCGTCAGACCAATATTGCATACCAAAACCTTAGTGATGAAGATTCAACACGAAAAAAAAAAAAGATTAATAAAAATTAAGACTAACAATAAATTAATAGAAACTAAGTGGATAGAGGATCTTGCTGGTGGCCAGCCAAAGTCTTTCTTCAGAGTTATGGTCGTGTTGTATGTTAAAACTAACGTGATCTTAACATGTGATTTCTCACTGAATGTTTAATTGAGTACACTCAAGAGTGAAACATATGGGTTTTGACTCTTAACACAATACAACACTATAATGTCTTAACATCAAGTAACTCGAGGGGATTTGGTGACAAGAGTATTGGCTTAATAGTACCTCCGATTTGGTTACAAGAAGAATGGCTTAGTGGTGCCTCCAACGGTCTTTTGATGAGTGAGAGGAATCGCGATAGTCACGGTCCCGAGAAGAGTGATGTCTTGATTTATCTGAATGTCCAACTGAATCCCTATCTCTTGACCGATGATGAATTCGATCTTTGGGTTTTTCTCTGTCCCTATCACTCTCCTTGTCGGAATCTCTGTCTCTGTGAGATCTACCCCTGTCCCTCTCTCTACCTCGTTCCTTCTCTCTATCACTCTCTCTTTCTCTTTCTCTTTCTCTTTCTCTTTCTCTTTCTCTTTCTCCAACTTTACTTTTTTCCTCCCTCGAGTCTCCTACAATTGGCTGACTGTTTGACTCAGTATCGCTCTTCTTAGAATCTGTAGCCTTTTCGTAAGGCGTAGTAGCCATTCCATCCTTCGAGCCGTTATTAGCTGATCCTGGAGTACACTTTGTATCAACAGCCTCGCCTACTGCCAGCAACGCATCCTGAAACACAGTGGAAAAGTACTTCAAACCTAGCTCTGATTACAGAAAAATTAAATGCACTCAGATTTCAGATTTTGTTGAACCGACAAAACAAAATAAACAGTGCTACTTTAATTCTACACAACAGGAAATGTGGTAGTAGCTGTTTTGTTTGCTCCTTAAGAAATGGACTCAACATCCAGAGTCTAGAAATGCAGTGATATGGACAATAATCTAATGCTGTTGCAAAAATCACAAAATCTAGATAGTGATCTACCTCACCTTTGTAGCTGATTGTGCTTGAGGATTCCCAGATCTACTGGAAAATGTAAATGGCTTCCCATCCTTGCAAACAGAGAGATATTGAGCCTTTGGAAGGCTGTATAGATGAGCAAGAACTCTACACACTTCGTCAATACTAGATTTATCTGCATCAAATGCTTTCCACCAGGGTGGATTCTCTGGGAGAGGTACTTGAAACCTACGTGCAGCAGCATACACAACCCCACATGCCACAACCTCACTTCTGAACCTCACACAAAGGGTTGTACGCAGACTGCAATTATAGACATATAATGAGAGATTTAGCAAGATAAAATCATAAAGGAATGATCAGATATTGAGAAAGCAAGACAAGCATACTCAAATCAAAACATCACATTGAATATGTCAGTAAACAACTGATATACCGAGCGTCAGCTGAAATGTCGGCTCTAAACCTAATAACAGTATGATGTAAACTAACTATCAAGTAATCATATAAAATAATATCCATAGTAAATTTTGATAACAGGGGTTACCTATCATTTGCCAAATTCCAAGCTTCTTGCCTCAATTCTGGAGGTGTTTCAAGTGTGGCAAGGTAGTTTGATATGAACTTGTGAGGATGTTCAACATGACAAACAAAACCCATCTCTTTCAGAATATGTCTCTCATTTCTGCTTAATTCAACTTTCAACTCAGCGAACTTCTGCAAAAAGGTCAAAAAGTAGGAAAAAAATATATAAGAAAAGATATAAAAAAAGATATAAAAAGGTGGCAGCACCTCAACTTTTTGCCTGGCACGACGCAGATGGATATGAAAAACATTCAATACGACAAATGCAATTGGTCACATGTAATGGTGCAGAAGCAAACTAACCTTGGAATACATATCCAGATGATCTGGTGGGAAGTTCTCCCTGCGGCACTCCATCCTGTGGAATACAATGATGACTTGTCTTGCTTTCTTAGGGTTTTCTTCCAGTTTTGATGCAAGCCAGACACAGCTCGCAGCAACTATCTGTAAAAGGTAAACTACAGATCATTATGGTAACAGACAGGCGTACACTACTAAAGAATTGCCATACTGAAACTCAATCCACCACCATTTCTAATTTTAAATGYCTCGGAACACAGAAATATAAGAAAGAAACAAAATCAGTACCTTAACATCAAATTTGGCCAGAGACTTCTTGCAGTAGAAGCGGTGGAAAAGAACCTGTCCGGTAGCCATAACTGCCTGGGGTCTGAAGACAACCATATAGGTTAAGAAAATCACAGCTATATGACATTTGAGTTTTGCAAAATAATTAGACCAATGAAAGGATACAGTTTGAGCAAGATTCCGCTCTCCTGGATGAGATCACATCCATAGATTCTAAGAGATATTTCAGTTGTTTCATCTATCCCATCTTTCCTGGAAGGTGAAGCCTTCAGCTGCTCGTCAGTTAGGTAGAAATTGTCGATTGCAGTGTAAATCATCAGTTCACTAAACGGGGGTCACTGCTACCATCAAGAGAAGAGAATTTGGATTAAGACACAGACTAAAAAGCTTTACTGCAGAAAACGGGAAGACAAAAAGAAAACTTATTGAAACAAACAAACAAACAAACAAACAAATCTTAAGCATGAAGTTTTTAATTTGCATAAGACACTAGTACATTAAGCATCCAGAAGCATCAGACCCCAATAAACTATTTCAGCTAAAGTAACCTTTCCCAAATTCTGTTCATAAAGGATTTCACAGCAAACTCCATAAAACCCTTTTCAGACATCAAAGCCAAGTCATAAAACTATGAATCAGTGCACACAAGAGCAAGAGCGTCAAAAAAGAATATTGCATAAGAGAATGAAATCTGAAGTCAATCCACTGTCTGCTATCACCTTATGACTAAGAATCCCACAAAACCAGTTTACAAGACGAAACTAATACACCACATTTCAGAACAGAAGGAAGATCTAGTAAAGAAAGACTACAAATTGATTTCATTCACACAACAAATTGCATTAGTTAGTAACTTAGAACTGAATCAATTCAACACAAAATCTTCAAATTTCATTGTAATCTGGAAAACTAAAACTCGATTCAGTTTGAGATTATCATCGAGATAGATCCAATGACTTAAGAAAGGTATGAAAGTTCATTGATGCTTTAAGAACCATACCTTAGTGACGGAAGCTCTCTGAATTTCGCGTCTAGTCTCTGCAGTCTGTGAAAACAAAGGAATAAGAAGATTCATGTTAGTACATAATGAAATCGAAAAGAGTTTGAAGAAACTGAGACAACACAAGTCAGATTCTAATCCTAATTAGAGGCGGAGACGCTAAGAGAAGATCAGACGATGGAGAGATGAAGATGAGTATGGATGTTAAAAGGGGTTTTAAAACCCGGCCCGGCCCAACTTTGTATAAGCCCTGCTCTCAAAAAACCTGTGTTCAATTTGAGCCCTGCAAAATTAATACTAACGGGCTAAACCCAGTCTGACCCTGGCCCTGTAATTTAATTATATATGAGCTGTTAATTCTATCCAATCTCCATTATTATAGACTCAAACGCCAGATAGTTATATATATGATTCTACATTATAACTAAAACCTGTTTATAATCTTATTATAAAGACAAAATCCACATAATCATTGTAAACACAAGATAACGTAAAATCCACAAAACTCATCATAGTCCAAAACTCAAATGTGTTTCAATCAATATTCAGTATCTCCAACTCTTGAGCTACTTGCATTATTATCTTCTCACTCAAAACTAAGAAAGGTTTTATCGTTGATCTGAAATCTTCTCACTCTGATTTGTGCCAGTATATCAATGCAGACGTAGTTAAAGAGGAGAATATCTTATTCCATATTAAAGGCTAACAATGGTGTGATATCTCTTTCTCTAACCTGCGGGATGGCACAGAACAGAAATATGGAAGGGTCACGCAACGCAGCCATATACGCCAAATAAAAAGTCTTATCACTAGTTTTCGTACTAATAAGAGCCAACACTCGGTTTAGAGCACCTAAACAAGTTCTGTTCATATCAACGAGACAACCTCTAGTGCTACATTGAAGTTAATACAAACAGAAACCAAAGGAAACCAGCAAGAATTAGGAAACAATCAATAAGACACGAGTAGTACACTAAAAGAGTAGGAATGAACACAACAATGGATGACCAAAGCACCAACCTTAGCAGAGGAATATGTAAATCACTCAAAGTATCAACCTTTAGCGGTCTAAACACCTTCACCATCCAGAAAAAGAAACAAAAAAAAAAAGTTCAACCCTGTATGAGTTTTGGATAAGCTGAATCAAAATATTGCTAAAGGATTCAATACTCTTCAAGAAACTACCTCCACGATTATCAAACCCCAGCACACACAGAAATCACATGCTACGGCCAAAAGGGCTGCTCAATTTGGATATCTTAAGCAAAATTCACGGACACAAAGGATGAGATGTAGTCAATCAGCAGAGAGCGTTGTTTGAATCGCAGAATTCAACTAGAAGTATAGCAAACAAGACTAAAACGCTTGAACTTAGGTTCTTTACTCGATAGCGATTTCAAATTACTGGGTTTCGAAACCTAAAGCATCACAATAATTATTCAATTTCCCCAATATCAAATATATAGAGTTAATTTTCGATACAAACCTTGGAGAATCCAGATGTGGAAGATCGAAGAGAAGCTTTGGTTCTTCGCTTAATCGAATAATTATTTGTTGGTGTTATTTGTACCAAAATTTTAATAACTAACTTATTTGCTGAGGAGAACAAGTTCCTGCTGGCTGCGGAGAATCGTTTTCTGCATCCATATCCATCTCTGCTTCCTACAAATACCAATTTCCAGAAATTTTAGTAAACAATACAAACCCTAAAGCAAAAGATCAGTTATGACCAAAAGACTAGCAATTGAGGACGCGTTATGAACAAAAACCATATATAAGCTAATAACAATGTTGCTCAAGCTTTCATATACAGTGAGGAAACAAGAGAGCAGCCTTACATGATTCATAATTCATAACCTAGTCATGACTACCACACACAAGAAACTTGAAATTCTAGTCAAACTTTGGTAAAATCAAGATGAATCATAGGCATATCGATATTGACATAAACAAGATTTGCAAGCATAAGACAAGATTACACTCGAGCAAGTCCTAGGATTGATTACGCAGAATCTAATAAAACGTAAGCTATATCAGAGTTTAATTCAACAATCGTATAAATTTTTTTTCAAAATATTTTTCAATTCAAAAGAGAGCAATGACTTAAAACTCGAAACATTCACATAAGAGTGAAACAAGAACACAATAAGGTTGAATCATTATTTTCCAGACAATTCGATTCAATCCTATAAAATATTAGGATCCCTAAGAACACACATCTCCATTGTCAAAACGCGATTCGCCATTTTAATTACACAATACAATCACCAAACCCATATAAGAGACTCAGTAACAATCAAACTAAGCAGTATGCATTAACATAAACCCAATAAAAAGCGAAATTGACAAAAATATGGCTGACGAAAAAAAAGCTCGACCCAGAAACATATGAGGAAGACGGAAATTAGACAGAGAGCTTGAGAAGACGAAGACGGCGATGGATCAAAATCTAAAAATAGCTCAAACTGAGCAAAGAGAAGAAGAAGATAGCTCAAACACACATTCCATCTCAAGATCCAAAAATTTCAGCAACTAGAGATTAACAACTGAGAGAGAGAGAGAACAAAAGCTAAATGAGTAGACAAGTAGATACTCACTATCAGGACCACCGAGCTGAAGTTTTTCTTAGAACTGCTCGGTGAGATGAACGGCGACGAAGGAGGAGTCGGGAGAGAGAGAAGAAGAGAAGAAATGTCGAAATCCAATCGAAGAAGAAGGGTGAGTCGCGTGTCGAGAGAGAGAACAAGAGAAGAAAGTTAGGGATATTAGGGATATTAGGGATTTTAGGGATTTTGGGGATTTTGGTAGGTTTTTTATTTTGGTTAGGGGGATCCGAAATGGATCCGGATCTAGCTCCACGGGTTGGTTTAGGCTTGGTTGGGTTTGTAAGTATTTTGATTTTGTAAGGGTGATAAGTATTTTCTCAGTTTTTGGATTATAAAAAAATGAAAACAAAATGAATAATTGAGTGAGGGGTAAAGTAGAATAGTTTTTAAAGTAAAAGGGAATTGAGAGGTAGTGAGAGAAGCTTAGGTTTTTCGTAACTGGGTTTACAAATTAAGTTAATAATTTTTTGGGTCTAGCCCTGTATTAACCCTTAATATATTTTTAAAAAAATCTAGGGCAAGGGCTTAAAAAAATTTTGACGGGCCGGTATGGCCCTAAATATTTAGGTCCGTTTTAACATCTTTGATGATGAGTTTGAGGGTTAGGAAATTAGGAATCGATGATGAGTGATGATGAGTTTAACGATTTAGATCGACGATGAGAGATGATGAGTTTAGGGATCGAGTTTAGCCGTTTAGGAATCGCGATGAGTTCGACTTTGAGGGTTAGGAATTTAGGAAGCGACGATGAAAGATGAGTTAGGGTTAGGAGTTTTTTTTATAGTGAACCAGGATTTCGGTGAACCGATCGGTTAACCGACAAATAACAGAAAGAACCGAACCGTAAACCCATGCCTACTCTAACCTGATCAAAGTCTTCTAGTCAGCCAAAATCTCCAAAAGTTTTTTGTCTTCATGTCATAGACATACATATATATTTTCTTGCCAATTGGGAATTGGGCCAAGTTAAAGTAGGTCCAATTGTTTTTAATTTATTTTTCCTTTTTTAAGAGAAATTATTATTTAATTTTTTTTCTTTTCTTATTTACTCTTTTGTCTCTCTCTTTCGCTTCTTCTACCTCGATTCCCTATTTGTCTCGCCGTGGTTCTGTCGCACCGCCGTGTCTCTCCGCTTTTCTGGTAAATCTTAAACCATTTTTTGTTTTAATCCAACATGTATTGGTTTCTAATCGCGATTTCTTCCTTTGCATAATCTCGCAGGTTGGCTGTCAATTGCTGTCTTGACAACTTAGTTGAAACTAGGGAGCATAATCTCATTATCAATGTAGCAAACAGCTACACTATAGTCTGGTCTCTCGGTTATAGTAATCAGCTTGTGATTCGAAATTTTTTTAGCAAAATCCTAATTCTGATGTTAGGGTAATATATGGTCTCTCTGACCTCTGAAATCATAGTTTGATCCTCTGAATTTTATATTACTGATGTTGTTTATTGAATTATGAGATGTTTTTGCATTAAGATATCCAAAAATTGCATCATGTGTTGCATCAATAAGTTTCTTTTGCTTCCGCTTGCAAGAAAGCTTTTTACCGTGTCTTAATCTAAATTTTTCGATAGCTGCTTAGTGAACTGATGATTTACACTGCAATCAACAATTTCTACCTAACTGGCGAGCAGCTAAAGGCTTCACCTTCCAGGAAAGATGGGATAAATGAAACAACTAAAATCTTTCTTAAAATCTATGGATGTGATCTCATCAAGGAGGGCGGAATATTGCTCAAATTGTATCCTTTCATTAGTCTAATTATTTTGCAAAACTCAGATGTCATATAGCTGTGATTTTCTTAACTTATATGGTTGTCTTCGCACTAGCAGCTATGGCTACCGGACAGTTCTTTTCCACCGCTCTACCGCAAGAAGTCTTTGGCCAAATTTGATGTTAAGGTACTTATTTTGTTTCTTTCTTATATTTCGTGTTCGAGGCATTTAAAATTAGAAATGGTGGTGGATTGAGTTTCAGATGGCAATTCTTTAGTAGTGTACGTTCATACCATAATGATCTGTAGTTTACCTTTTACAGATAGTTGTTGCGAGATATGTCTGGCTTGCATCAAAACTAGAAGAAAACCTAAAAAAGCAAGACAAGTCATCATTGTATTCCACAGGATGGAGTGCCGCAGGGAGAACTTCCCACTGGATCATATGGATATGTATTCCAAGGTTAGTTTGCTTATGCACTATTACATGTGACCAATTGCATTTGTCATATTGAATGTTTTTCATATCCATCTGCGTCGTGCCAAGCAAAAAGTTGAGGTGCTGCCATCTTTTTATATCTTTTCTTATATATATTTTTTTCTATTTTTTGACTTTTTTGCAGAAGTTCGCTGAGTTGAAAGTTGAATTAAGCAGAACTGAGAGACATATTCTGAAAGAGATGGGTTTTGTTTGTCATGTTGAACATCCTCACAAGTTCATATCAAACTACCTTGCCACAGTTGAAATACCTCCAGAATTGAGGCAAAAAGCTTAGAATTTGGCAACTGATTGGTAACCCCTGTTATCAAAAAACTTTTTACTATAGATATTATTTTATATGATTACTTGATAGTTAGCTATACATCACACTATTATTAGGTTTAGAGCCGACATTTCAGCTGAAGCTTTAAACCTAATAAATACTGTTATTTAATGTGTCAGTAAACAACTGATATACTGAGCTTCAGCTGAAATGTCGGCTCTAAACCTAATAACAGTATGATGTCCAGCTAACTATCAAGTAATCATATAAAATAATATCCATAGTAATTATTGATAACAGGAGTTGCCTATCATTTGCCAAATTCCAAGCTTCTTGCCTTAATTATGGAGGTGTTTCAAATGTGGCAAGGTAGTTTGATATGAACTTGTGAGGATGTTCAACATGACAAACAAAACACATCTTTTTCAAAATATGCCTCTCAGTTCTGCTTAATTCAACTTTCAACTTAGCGAAATTCTGCAAAAATGTCAAAAAGTAGGAAAAAGATATATAAGAAAAGATATAAAAAGGTGGCAGCACCTCAACTTTTTGCCTGGTACGACGCAGATGGATATGAAAAACATTCAATATGACAAATGCAATTGGTCACATGTAATGGTGCAAAAGCAAACTAACCTTGAAATACATATCCAGATCTGGTGGAAGTTCCTCGCACTCCATCCTGTGGAATACAATGATGACTTGTCTTGCTTTCTTAAGGTTCTTCCAGTTTTAATGCAAGCCGACAAGCAACTATCTAAAAGGTAAACTACATCATTATGGTAATGCATGCATACACTACTAAAGAATTGTCATACTGAAACTCAATCCACCACCATTTCTAGTATTAAATGCCTCGGAACACCGAAATATAAGAAAGAAACAAAATCAGTACCTTAACATCAAATTTGGCCAAAGACTTCTTGTAGTAGAAGCGGTGGAAAAGAACCTATCCGGTAGCCATAACTGCATGGGGTCTGAAGACAACTATATAGGTTAAAAAATCACAGCTATATGACATTTGAGTTTTGCAAAATAATTAGACCAATGAAAGGATACAGTTTGAGCAATATTCTGCCCTCCTCGATGAGATCACATCCATATATTCTAAGAGAGATTTTAGTTGTTTCATCTATCCCATCTTTCCTAGAAGGTGAAGCCTTCAGCTGCTCGTCAGTTAGGTCGAAATTGTCGATTGCAGTGTAAATCATCAGTTCACTAAACGAGGGTCACTCCTACCATCAAGAGAAGAAAATTTAGATTAAGATACAGACTAAAAAAATTTACTGCAGAAAACGGGAAGACAAAAATAAAACTTATTGAAACAAACATACAAACACACAAATCTTAAGCATGAAGTTTTTAATTTGCATAAGACACTAACATTAAGCATCCATAAGCATTAGACCCCAATAAGCTATTTCAGCTAAATTAACCTTTCCCAAATTCTGTTCATAAAAGATTTCTCAATAACCCCAATAAGCATTAAGACAACAGTCTTAATGCTTTTGCTGAACTTAAGTCAGATTTCTCAATTGTCTCGAATACATGCGCTTAGCAATGTCGTATAACTGAAAATCAAATGGTCCTCATAACCTCAACTTTCACAGAGTATAAAAGATATGGAAAGAAGAGATACAGACTAACATAATGGAAAAGTAAACAAATTTGTTTTCGAGTAGTGTTTCTCAGCTTCTAAGACCCAACGATACAATGTTTTTTCAACCCTTAGTTATAGTATGTGAATCCAGTGATGTCTAAGGATTCTGTCACAACCAAGTCGAACAGTAAATAAAAAAAATAAAAGGCATAATGAAAGCAAAGATGCAAGAACTCTAACAGATGTTACTCAAGATGAAGCTGAACATGTACCAAAATACTAGCTATAATTTTAATGAGGACGTTCTTTCTAATAAAATAGGGGATACGCTAGCTTAGTTGGAAATGATGATCAAACAAAAGGGAAAAAATAAATACAAAACCCCAACAACAATGCTATTCAAACCTTAAACACGCAATATACTATCCCAATCTCTATGTCAACAGCATACTGACGTAGAAAGGTATAAGATCCATATACGAACAAAGTTCTTGACAAGTGAGAGGAGAGCACTGATCAATCAGTAACATCCACGGAAGAGCTGAATCAATAAACTACACCTAGACTGCAACAAATCCGCAACAAAAATAAATGAAAGGTAAGTTAAAAGTCTTGAACTCATAAAAATGCAGTTAGCAAGAGGCGTCAAAAAAATTCTGAAGAAGTCATCATCTCAAGAATCTTGGCAGAGAGAAAAAGCTCTCTGCTAATATTAAAGTCTCAAAATTTTCCATACTAAATTAGTAAACTTGTATGAGACAGCCTGGCAATATTGCAAGTTGATTTAGGTCATCCAAGAATCCAATCTTATTTTCTGGACCATATGTTATCGGATTTTGAAGCAAATTAGGTCACTTTTATGCAATTAAGCAGAACAAAGGCAAAGTTGTAGATACACACGATTTCGTAATAAGAGAATTCTGTCTTTAAAATTGCCGACCAATGAGATTGGATGGAAACTAAGTTTCTCAACTATCAGGAAACAAATTTAGAATGAAAAAGCAAACCTTGTGACACAAGATGACAATGGCAGAGGTCATAGAGAAACATGCAAAATGAAAGAACATTTTAGGTTTTATTTAGTGAAATACAGGTTTTTGAACTGTTCATAACTCTTTGGCCTTTCTGAAAATGGCAGAGGTCATAGAGACACATGCAAACGTTATTGCGACGTGACTTTATTTAACTTATTTGGAAACGTATTTCATTTGGTATGGACGTTCACCGTTCAACGGCATGCCTGGACGTATACTAGTATACAAAAACTATACTTATAAACTTATACGTTTATTTTGTACTGAAATATATCTAGTAATTATGTACTTTCTTTCTACTATACCATTTTGATTTTCAAAATAAAGTAAGAGTATATTTCGTTAAACAAGTGTTAAGAGTTTTGACCAAAAAAAAATAGTGTTTTAAATTCTATAGGATTTCACCTTTGTATTCTCTTATGGTTTGTAATTTGGAGCCTAAAACTCCTCCTATTATCTAATGAGATCACCTTTGTTGACCAACAAAATAATTCTCTAGGATTTCAAAATAAAAATGTTAATTTCCAAATTGAATTCCAAAAGTGCTAACTTACCAAATCATTGTACAATATCATTGTGCCTAATAAATATATTATATACGCATAAAAATTTCGAGTAATAAATTTATTATCATATTACAAGCCCCTCCAACTAATTTCCTAAAATAACCGATAATTGGTCTACATATAAACCATTCAACCTCCTCCCCATTTCCACATACACATAAACAAATAGACTATACACATCATCATCTAATAACCACGTTGAAAAAAAAAACATAGTTGGAAAATTCAAATAAACCACACAATCTTCTTATGATAATTAACTTAATCAATTAACAAATCTCAAACAGTAAAACACTAATTAATATTACCCTCATCAATAGACTTGGCATAGTATTGATCTATCTCGGAGACACTCCTATTGATCAAATTCACCATCAAACCATGTTTCATGTACATTGTGAGTGCCAACTTCGGCTCCACCCTGTGACCATTCACCACCTTCACCTTGTACCGGTAAACTATTGCGGCTGCCGTAGATTTCATCTGATAATAGGCAAAATCTTTGCCTAGACAAAGGCGTGGACCGCCGTTAAAGGCCGTGAATTTATATGCCGACTCACTCATGAACCGTCCGTCTCTTAGCCACCTCTCTGGCCTAAATTCACGACAGTCTTTTCCCCAAATAGCTTCCATCCGACCCATTGCATAAATCGCGTATATAACTTTTTCTCCCTTCTTCAACATTGTTCCATCAGGAAATACGTCGTCTTCTTGAACCTGAATAATAATACCAAAATAATAAATTTCAGCAACACTATAGTAACCTTACGCGCGATGTGATTGGTTAATATCATAGAAAATTTAATATGAATGAGTTGGTCGTCAGGTTTTATGGGGAAACAGCAAAACTTGACATTCTTGTGTCTACCAAGAAGTCAAAATGGTAGTAGTTATTTATTTCTAAAACACTTTTGTATTAATTAGGTGTTCGCCCAAGAACTTTCATACTATTAACTTTATCTGGTTACTGATTAGGTAACCTATAGTAGAACTAGAAAACAAACAGAAATGGGATTTTAAGTTTTTTTTTTTTTTTCGCCTCGAAAGAGTTTTTTAAGTTTATACAATCCAATGTTAGTATGTTACCAAGGGTTTATCCTATGTTTATGATATTCTTAAAAAGAACTATAATACAGCAAGTAGTTGTTTCAAAATTTAATTTGTTGGGGAAAAAAAAATGGGTTTCTTGGAAAGCAGTTAATAAAAAACAGAGCACATTTAGTTAAAAAGTTACCTCTTTGTGATCCACGGGAACTGAAGGATACAATCTGAGAGCTTCAGACAAAGCAGCTTGTAGATAATGCATCTTCTTAATCTCTTCTGGTCCAAACACAGGTTCATAGTCTCTCTTCTCTGCATTTCCATGGTCATCTCTCTGCCTCAGAATCTTACACATTTCCACCATGATCTTCTCTTCGACCTCTGGATTCTTCTCTATCAACCAGAAGAACCAGCTCAGAGCCACCGAAGAAGTATCTCTCCCAGCAAGTATGAAGTTCACACAGATATCACGAAGAAACTTGTCTGAAAAACTCTCTCCCATCTCATCTCTCAGACCCATAAACACCGTTAAGAGATCTGATCTCTTTGTGGTTTCACCCTCAAGAGACAGTTCTTTCTTCCGTGTCCTTATAACTTCATCAGCGAAATCATCCACACCCTTTATTGATTCCTTTAGCTTCTTCTCTGTTCCTATATTAAGATACCTCATGAACTTCCACACGCAAGTAGGCATGACGAATCTCACAACCGCAGCTTCAGTCGCGTCCTCGAAGGCTTTCGCAAAGGGAATTACAGGTTGATCAGGACCAAGACATCCTGGATCGACTCCAAAAGCAATCATACATACATTATCGAACGTTAGCCTCAACAAGACGTCTTGCAGATCGATAGGAGATGAGCTCTTTACCGAAGTCTCAAGAACAGGTAAGAGCCTCTTGTGCACGAGCTCAAACAAAGATTGAGTGGTTAATTGTCTGAATTTGGCTGAATGAAACTCGATGCTCGCTGTTTTCCTTTGCCTCTGCCAAGTCTCGTCATCCGCGTTGAATATTCCATCTCCTAAGAGGTCTCGGAGGTTGTCTCGAAAGTAAGAACCTTTAGGGAAGACAGAGAAACGGTTCTTGAGGAGATGCTCAACGTTTCTTGGGTCGCAGGTAATAGTGCTGTTGAGGCTGCTAAACCAAGGACCTCTGAATTGGAAAGTTCCGTTCTGAAGACAGAGAACATCCGATAGCCACTCGTAAATGTTTCCTCGAAGGCCCAAAGCTAGAGAAGGAAGCATTCCGAGAAACGGCCACACGGGAAGACCCTGGTATTTCTTCTGACGCAAGGAATGTATTGCAACAAAGACGAAAAGAGCAATAAGGAGCTCAAGAACCTGAACATCTCTCAAGAGAAACAGCTTCCGTGAAACCAGAGGGTCACCGGAGGAAGAAGAAGAAGAGAAGAAAACGTCATTGAATGTGAGATTGTAAGAAGAATTGAAACTCATTGTGACAAAGAGAAGAGAGAGTGAATCTCAGAAATGAAGAATCAGCAGAGGAGTTATAAGAGATTAATAACAATGGATGTCGTTAGTTAGCTAGTGGGTGAAGAATGTTGCATGAGTTTCTTGTGGGTGGCAAAAACTTTGGCTCTCAGGAGATATTGGTTTGATTTGGTGAGCAGACAAAAACTGTGAACTTTATATTCAAGTGACTCTTGATTCTCGTGTATATTATGTTACTTTTCGTTCACTATAAGTAGGGTTCTTTTGGGGTTTTGCTTCCTTTTTTGAGAATATCAAAGGTCGAATCTTTTTGGGGGTTTTACATTAAAAAAATAGGGCTAAGAACTTTAGATTGTGTTTTTGACCAAAATTGTGAAATAGTTTGGGAAAGGAGATGAGAGGTTGTTGGCGATGGGTAACCTAAGTTAATACTATTTCTCTCCATTCTATTTATTTAGCTTTTTGCTTCCGTCCACGTTTGCTTTTTTATTCTTATGAGGGAATTAATGAATTGTATATTCCCAATAAACCAAATAAAATTTTATAATTCTTCGTCGGGTCATCGACATCTTATCACTATTTTGAATTTTTGATAATGGGTTAATTAGACAGATGGCTAAATTTTGAATAGGTAATAAGAATTGGAAGATTTATTTGCAAGATAATCAAAAGGCTGTTCAAAATTAACGAATATATCTCTAAACAAAATTCTTAGATTTTGTAACTTGCGATAAACTTACATATGATTATACCTAGTTAATTCAGTAAAATTACATAAACAATAGCATGCTTTTATATGAAGACGCGTAAGATTGATTACATAATTTCTATCTCAATAGTTTGACACAAACAATTTTGTATCAGTATACGTGGTACTTTAACAGATACTGCATTTGGTTAAATTTGACCATGGACCGTTTGTGTTTAAAAATTCAGCGATCTGCGATACTATTACATAAGATTGCGACACGTTTATCAGGTAGCGTATTGTCTTTTTTTTTTTTTTTCCAACAAACTTATAATAAAATTAAAAAAGTATCGTAACTCATACCGGAAGAATTGAGTTTATATAGTATTCAACACGCGAGAAGATCTTGCACTTCTAGCCAAATTATCCGTTTTAACGTTTAACAGGCGTTGAATGTGAGAAATTGAGAAGTTGGAAAAACTTTCCTTCAGCGTCTTCAGATAATCTAGGTACGTCTCGAAGGCAGGCCAATCCGTCGGAGAATTCACCATCTTAACTAACTCTGTACAGTCCGTCTAGAACCGAACGTCTTTTTCTGATGGATGATCAAGCACTGCATTGTCCACATTAGAGATTCCAACTTCGCTTTTGAGGTGTCAAACTTCTTCTAGTGATGCAGGAGCCTCAAAGAACATCCTGGTCACTATTTTACTGGTAAATCCATCCAAATCGTGTAAATAAATCTGAGTCTTTCCAGGAATCATCAATGTAACATTTGGTATCTACCGGCGTCAAGTCATTTGTCCCAGTACATATCATATTGTTTTCTTCTTCTTCATGGACCTCATGGACCTTGATCCAGATCATTGCTTCATTCTCTGCCAATTGCAATGTGTCTCGTAGATCCGTATCCTTATTGTTGTAAACCTTATTATTACGAGCCTTCCAAATTGAAAGAACCGCTCCCAAATTTATTATTATTATAAAAATAAATAAACAATATTCCCATAAATATTATTTATTATTTCCTAATTAACAAACTCTAACCACTTAATTAATCCCACTCAAATGATTTAAACTAATCTTTTTTCTTAAATCAATCTTGGTTTACTTAACCACTTAACAAAATTAAATTCTCTTTTAATTTATACCAATCAACTAGAATATTCTAACTTCTAACCACGATGAATAGTAAAGCTCGATGATCAGTAAATGACGAAACAGTAATCACAGTGAACAGTGACACGATAAACAGTACATGATGAACAGTACATGACGAAACAGTACATAGTGAACAGTACATACTATGAACAGTAATCGCGATGAACAGTAAATAACCCCAACAAAAAAAATAACATCTCAATCAATCCCTAGAACTACCACTCTTCTCCTAGCCATGATTCTCCAGCTTTCAAATACTCTTTACCTGCATCAACGAGTGGATGCATAAGTATTTAAAATACTTAGTGGGTGAATCCTCCCATCTCACGAGATTAAACATATAGAAAAAAAAATCATAACAAATCTATACAAGAGATATCAATCACCCAAAGAGATACAATACATCAAGATCATCACCAAAACTTGGATCTACACAAGCATAAACATGTCAGAAAATCCAAATCTAAACATTTATTTCATGGTCACACACTCGCATTAGTCTTAAATGAAACGATGAAGGAGAAGACTAAACAAGCTAAGGAGGCTAGGGGGTGGGGATCGATTGAGGTGTTATTTTTTTTGTTGGGGTTGTTTACTGTTCATCGCGATTATTGTTCACCGTATGTACTGTTCATCGCGTACTGTTTACAGTGTCACTGTTTTGTCATGTATTGTTCATCATGTACTATTTCGTCGTGTACTGTTTATCGTGTCACTGTTCATTGTGATTATTGTTTCGTCATTTACTGATCATCGAGATTTACTATTTATCGTGGTTAGAAATTAGAATATTCTAGTTTATTGGTTTAAATTAAAAGAGATTTTAATTTTGTTAAGTGGTTAAGTAAACCAAAATTGATTTAGGGAAAAGATTGGTTTAAATCATTTGAGTGGGATTAATTAAGTGGTTAGAGTTTGTTTATTAGGAAATAATAAATAATATTTATGGGAATATTGTTTATTTATTTTTATAATAATAATAAATTTGAGAGCGGTTCTTTCAAGTCAGATGAACCAACTGAGCAAGTGGATGGTCTTACACCGTTAAGGGGTGATGGTCTAGCTGCGCAACGAGGACGTTGCGGTCTGTTAGTGGGGTGATTGTAACAACCTAGGTTAGAAATATGGTGGTGCATGACGAGAGCTTAAAAGAATTGATTTGGCCACCTATGTCACCAAAGTGCACTTATCTTTTCGGTCAAACACCCTGAGAGAATTCCAAAGAAAGTTGTTTGGAGAATTTCGGATGGGTGACCTAAGTGATTTCTGCATATGAGAGAGGACAAAACACGGAAAATATCATGGTGATTGTAGGTCGAACAAGTCTTTAAAGCCTCCAAGTACACCGACCATCGGCCGAGGTGAGGCCACGGCGGGCCCATGAGGCTCGGCTACAAAATGTACCAAAGGAAGTTATCATCCAGATTAGTTACATGCCAAAAAAAAAAAATTTAGATTTGCATAAATGGATTGCATTAGAAAAAAATCTGGCTCTGTTTTATAAATTGTTTTAACAGTTGCGATTCAAATTCATGTTTTACTCAAATATATCTTTAATTTTCAAACAAACTTCGGTTTTTTTTCGGTTTTGGTTTGTCGGATATAGAAATCATGAATCTTATAAAAATATGTTTTGGATTTTCAGTTATATTTAGTTTGTATCAAATTGGTTTATCCGGATTGAATATCTCCTATATATTATTTGAGGAGTACACTTATACAATTAACCTTACAAGATGTTAATATTTACATCACATTGTCATTACAAGAAAGAACAAATTATAATTTCTCATTAAGGGTAGCTTTCTTTATTTTAAATATTATAATCTTACTTAGATTAGATTTATTTATTTATGGAAAATCAAGTAAGTAAATATTTTATAAAATTATAGCTGATTTTATTGTTTTTAAATTATAAATTTTAATTATTTATACAATAATATACTATTAAAATATTTAAAAATATTTATTTAATTTATTAATTTTATAAAAAATATTATAAATATCTTATTCTACGTATAACGCTGGGATTACTTAGGGCTTGATTGGTAAGGTTTTTTGTAGAGCTTCATGCTCATTAAAAGCCAATCAAAAAATTTTTTAAGAGCATAAAATAGAGCATAGAGGATTCCTAAATGGTCTCCACCTTAATGCTCTTTAATTGAGCTTTTCCAAGGCTCAGAGGCTTTAAACATATTAAAAGACATATTTGCCCTTAATTATTAAAAACCTAATATATTATTAATAACTAAATTTAAAATATGATATGCATATATACATTAATAATTACAAATTAACATAGAAACACAAACTTAATTTGAACCCAGAATTAAACAACAAGATTCATTAAAAACATAAAAATCATATTGCTTAGGTTATCTAAACCAAAACAAAATTGGAAGAAAATAAAAAGAAAAAAAAAAATCAAATTGAACACCAAGTTATTTCAAATTCTACACTCATCAAGATTTTTTCCAATTCAAGATTCTAAAATCTTGGGATTTTATGGTTTTTCTATTTTGTAAAATATTGTTCTCTTCTAAAAACTCCAAAATGAAGATCATATCTATTTTAGTAATTTTGTATCTCTATGCTCACTGCTGTACCAATCAAATTTTTAATTAAAAGCTTACCGCTTTTATAACATAATGTTTTTTGAGCATAATGCAACATGTACGTGGTTGGTCAACAATTCCAAAATTAAATAAACTAATCGTACGTAAAAAAATAAAGTAAACGGAAGAGAAAATACAAAAAAAAAAAAATATGGGACAGGAATATGAAGAGGCCCTAGAAGCTCTGTTTTAGGCCCATTAGTAAGAAATAAGCCCAACAATTGTGATGGAGCCACGGAGGTGTGCTAGATGCAGTCTTCTTCATCAATGGAGATTCGACCCAAGCTCTTGCGATTCCTGATGTTCTTCAGCCGTTTGTAGCAATCCTTATAACAGAGAGGGTGGAGAATCCTTTCTGAAAATGGCGTCTCTTTTCAACAAATTTCAGCAGGTTATTGAATCTCTTGTTTCTTCTGTGTTTGACCATGTCGAATTTTCCCTCTTTGGGACGATTTTACTACTGGGTACGAAGAAAGTTTAAGTTTTTTTTGTTTCGGATTTTGTCTTTTCGATTTGCACCAGTTTGTTGGAAGAAAATAAGGTTAGAAGAGATGAAATTAGGTTGAAGGAGAATCGTAAAGTTTCGTTTTTTAGTGTAAAATCTTAAGAAGTTGCTCATTTGATCAGTTTTGAGGATTCACGGGATCATTGTAGTACTTAGGATTTGCAGGGTTTTAGTAAGAGTTTTTAGGCAGTGCTGATTGAGATTTCGAATTTTCGTTCTTGTTGCTTTTTTTTTTTCCACTGCTGATTGTAGATCATTGTTCAGTTTGTTTGATTACTTTACGTTTTCCAGGCTGTTGGAGTTCTTGCCAAGAGTACCACATTTGCTAAGAACCCAAGGCAACTGCAATTTGAAGCTGACGTTAACAAACTGTTTATGTATACAAGGTTCGTTATTTGTCTCTGAAGAGTAAAAATCTAATTCTTATATGGATTTGTGTATCATTGTCCCACTGCTTTCATCACACTTTATAGTCCCTAATTTGTGTTTAGCTATAATCGGTTGGGAAGAGAAGCTGAGGAGACGGATGCAGAAGAGATCATTGAGATGGCTGGTAAAGCCACTTTATCTGAGCAGCAGAAGCTAGTTCAAGAGAATATTCACTACCAAGTTGAAAACTTCTGCTCTTTGATGGATGGAATCCTTCTTCCTGATGTTAGCAAGAACAAGTTGGGCTCACAATCGACAAACCCTCCTCGTAGAAGCGGTCTTACTTTCGCCATTGGTAGTAATAATGCTTTTCCAGATGCAGATAAGCCTCGTAAGTGCTATACTTTACTTGAGTCGATTTGTGAACTTATGCTCAACATTTTCTTTCATCTTAATTATAATTCTCACTGATTCTTCTTCAGCACAGTTGTTCCCGAGACAAAGCCTTTGAAACTCAATGAGGTCTCACAGAGATTAATGGATCAAATGGGCTACACCCTCGAGATCAAACCATCTGTTATACCTCACAAAGACGCTGGTCAAGGTTGTTTCATCAAAGGCAAAGCAGACGTTGGAACCGTGTTAGCCTTCTACCCTGGAGTTATTTACTCTCCTGCTTTCTATAGGTACATTCCCGGGTACCCGAAGGTTGATTCACAGAACTCGTATCTCATTACAAGGTACGATGGGACAGTAATAAACGCTCAGCCTTGGGGTCTTGGGGGAGAATCTAGGGAAGTATGGAACGGGTCCTTCACACCTAGGGTCGTAACAAACACCAAAACCACAGAAAACGGGTCAGACAGGTTATGGAAAGCGTTGAGCAAGCCTCTCGAAGGTTCGGGTAAAGCAAAAGATGTTCTTGAGAGGAGAAATCCGTTGGCTTTTGGTCACTTAGCTAACCACCCGGCAGAAGATATGACTCCAAACGTTATGATATGTCCTTATGACTTCCCCTTGATGGCGAAAGATCTGCGACCTTACATTCCGAATATATCTTTTGGGGATTCTGGAGAAATAAAGATGAAGAGATTTGGAAGCTTCTGGTTTAAGACAGGGAGTAAAAACGGGTTAGAAGCTCCGGTTCTAAAGACACTGGTTTTGGTGGCAACGAGGGAGTTGTGTAATGAAGAACTATTGCTGAATTACAGGCTGAGCAACTCTAAGAGACGCCCAGATTGGTATACTCCGGTTAACGAAGAGGAGGATCGAAGAAGATGGAGCTAAACTTCTCCACTTCTCTTTTATGTTTTCTTGAAATTTGCCTGTTTCAAAACTTGCTCCTCTGTTTTTGTAGACTAGAAGTGCGACGTCGTTTCGCTGAGTGTTTCACTATTTTGGTTTTCTATTATCTGTTGGAAGGCTTCCTTTTAATTTGTATACTATTCTGTTGTTACATAGAAAACGTATACAGAAAGCTGTGTTATTTGATCCCAAGGGTTCACAGACGACCAAGCTTGAATTTTGATAGGTTAAACATTAAAAAGCTTTCACCGGAATATTAACCGAAATTTTTTTCCCACCAATTTCCAACTAAATATTAAAAAAACCAAAAAAAATACAAATTATAATTAAAAAACTAATAATATTTTAGGATTAAAAATTAAAAATATGTTAAAAAAAACTACAATATTATTTTGAAAATAAAAACTACAAATCAAAACCGAGATCTTCGGAAATTCATATTGTTTTTTCTATATTGTATATATTTTTTTTCCGACGACTGGTTAGAATTCCGGCGAGAAGGAAGTTTGAGTTTTTTTGGAAACGATTTGTTGATTTGTGATTTGTGAGGAATAGGGGCGCTTATATAGAAAAAAATGCGGTGGTCAAAAATTCGTCGGAGACATAAATTCATTGAAAATATGGTCGAATCATTGAATCAAAACAACAAAGGCACATTTCCGACGAATTTCTTACCATCGTGGTCAGACATTAGTCAAAACGATAAAGATACTTTTCCGACGAATTTCCGACCACGGTGGTCGGAAATTCGTCGGAAAATGCGGTGGTTAAAAATTGGTCGGAAACATAAATTCATTGAAACTATGGTTGAATCATTGAATCAAAACAACAAAGGTACATTCCGACGAATTTCCAACCACACACATTTTGATTTCTGATGAACCTCCGACACCTAATTTCCGACGAAATGGTCGGAAATTCGTCGGAAATATTGGTATATTTTATCGGAAACTCGTCGGCAAGTTGTAAATTATTTTTCCGACTAATTTCCGACAGAATTTCCGACCATATTCCGACCATTTACTTTAGTCGGAAAATTTTCCGTTTTTTGTCGGATTTTTCCGGCGACCTTCCGACGACTAAATGTTAGTCGGAAAATTGTTGAAATATCCGACCAATTTCCGACCAAAATTTCTTTCGTCGGAATTTGGTCGGAAATTCATCGGAATTGCATCAAAAAAATTTCGACCACTGTTGTGATCGGAAATGGTGGTCGGAAACAGCCATGTTTCCTTGTAGTGCGACGTTAGTAGAATTCTACATTTGAACAGTAAAATGATATAAATATATGTATATATAAAATCTAAGTTCTAATATACATCGCCTTAACTATACTAGTAACACATAATTTCATGTTTTAAATATAGAACTTCATGTTTTTTAGAGGATAAAAAGTATCATGGTAGTAAAACCTTAAACAAAAAAAAAAAGTATCATGGTAATTGACTTAATTTGAAAAGTTATATGACATTCCCATAACTATTAATAGTATTATGATTATACAGTCCAATTTCCTTATTCTTCTAAAACATTTTTTTGTCAACCAAAAACAATATGGACCTTAGTTCACAATCTTTTCGAACCATGAACCAAAACATGTAAGTCCCCTCTCCGTTCTGGCGGTTCGAATCAGGACCTGCAATTTGCTTCTTTCCAAAGATTATGTGTTCAATCAGTGAGCTAGCAAGTTCCGAGTTAAATTTATTTTTCTTCTCTTAACCCAAACAAGATGCCTTGGTATTTGGTAAGATCAAAATTGTAATATCTCTAGAGTTTAGAATAATAATAAAATTCAAGCAAAAATGCAAAATTTGAATGGTAAACATTTCACATTCACATAAATGCCTCGTGACTTCTTAATGTATATAGATATGATATCAGTACATGTAGACGTAGATACACTTCTATGACGTACATAAACAGAAACTGAATCTTTATTACGCAATCAAAGTCGTAACATTCTGTTTTGTTATATGACAGGTATTTACTTTGCACATACATCACAATTCACACATTATATTATATAAAAATGTTATGTAGATCGGTCGTTCCTAATCTCAAGGGGGAGGAACATGAGAGAGAGAGAGAGAGGCAGAGAGAAGTAAAACAGTGTTTGGTCAAATCTCTCTAAGAAAATAATCTTATGAACCGTCACTATCGTCGCTCTCTGCTTTTTATTTGGATCCTTCTATTCCAATCCATTGACCAATCACTTCATTATCTCTAATTTTCTAACATTTTTTTTATATTAGCTTTTTGGTTTATTATACCAATCATAAAATTTATACTCAGCAACGATATTTGGAAACATATCACAAGTTGCGTTTGTCTATACGTATTTTTCTATTTATCTAGTCTAACAAAAAGAGAATTTCCCATAAAAAGGGAAACTCAATTTCTAACAAACCTTTCTATTTTTATAAAATCAATTGATACTATTATTAATAATAAGAAAGAAATAAAATTTCTTGCTTTTTTCACATTTGATATTTTTATACGTCTTCGTCTTACGAAAATGGTTACAATGCATGAATTATCATAAAATTCCATATAGAAACGATATTAAAGACAGTGCACAAGTTGCGTGTGTAGATATTCACCTCTAGTGTAAACAAAGAGAGAAATGACCATAAATAAGGGAAACTCAAATTTTAACAAACCTTTCTATATATATATATATAACAGAAAGTGCATATTATCATTTACTAAAATAAAATAAAAATCTTCTTACTTTTTCAAGATTTTGATTTTTCTCATGTGTCTTATCTTATGAATATGGTTACCACCCAGTGAGACTACAGAGTGTTCTTATCTGTCTCTGAATTCATTCTCTCTCTCTTGTCTCTCACCACATTATATAAGCTTACACAGTCACTTGACAATTTCCACAACAAAAATTTAATAATAAAAGGAAATGGGTTTTCATAGTGTTGTGTTCTCTGTTCTTGTCCTATTTCTTGTGTCCTCTCTTCTTAGTGCATCTTCAGCAGAAAAGCTGTGCAGTGACAACGACGGCGACAGTGGTTGTTTCCGGTCTAGGGTTTTGGCGGCACAACGAGCTGATCGAGTCAAGGAACTTCCGGGACAGCCGCCGGTGAAATTCCGGCAATACGCCGGTTATGTGACGGTTAATGAAACACATGGAAGAGCATTGTTCTATTGGTTCTTTGAAGCCACTCATAATCCAAGCAAAAAGCCTCTCCTTCTTTGGCTCAATGGAGGTAAACTAAAACAACTCACATCCACTCATTTATCTTCTATATACGTCTCTCGGTTAATCGTAAGTTTCTTAGTGTAAAATCTCATAGTGAAAGGATTAAAACCCACAAAAAAAAATAAGGTGTGCATTTCATCTAACTTGATATTGATTTCGTAATAAATATTTGATCCTTGCGCAACCTTTATATTCGAATTTTAGTTTTGAATTTAGAAACTTTCATAAGTTCTTTTTTGTGGTAACGAGTTTTCTGGACCAAAACCTCCCAAAAAACAGGAAATATGTTAACTCAGCTTTTACATTTACTACATTGTGTTTGCTGAAAATTAACTTATATATCCATGACATCGATCAATACCATGAGGATATTATTAGACTACTACAAATTTAAAAGAGAAACTTATGTATCAGATAATTAATTTATCTCGGATTGTTTTAGATGAAGAAATACATATAGATTTTTTTTTTTTGATTTGGTTGTTTATTAAGGGTTTACAAAAAGAAGGGGTTTCCTTTTAAAAACATTACCAATAACAGAAAAAAAAATCATGTACATCAGTACATATATATACATGAGTATATATATATATATATAACTAAAATAAATTCAACGTGGATTAAAATAACCCATAAATAAATAGGAATGGAGACAAAAAGGTAACTGCGGGAGAATATTAGGTGAACCTTCCTAATAGTAAGATGTATCGCATTTGGCACCATGTCAAAATCAATGAAACGTATGCGTTTACTGGTTAGTAGTTATCGTCATCACCATCATGATGAGTTTTGGTTGTGTTGGTTAAACTTCAATTAATTTTGGAAGCTTGTAATGATTCCACATGCTTGTTAGTTGTTACATGATCCTATATTTGCTAGCCTTTTTCTTGTAGACTCATTTGCTATATATTCTTAATACAAATTGGTAAAAATACATATTTTAATAATAACATTTCCTTTAAAGTTTAATAAAAAAAGAGCAATTTACTTTATAACGATTTTTGCTTCATTTCGTCACTACATTTCATCATGCATCCATCAATACGATATGTAATCCACATATTTCAACGTTCCATCATGCTCTGTTTTTCTGTGTTTATGGTTTCTTACACATATTAAAAGAAAATACTTGATTCTTAAGTCATTTTATTCATATAGCTAGAGGTAAGCAAGGTATGAAATCTATATATTAATTGAATTCATATGCATGTGATGAATTCATGGATATAAAAATTATGTCGACGTTATATATATCTCTCCCTATATTTAGGCTTTTATAGGCTCCCGTGGGCTGATGCGTCACGCGCCCTTTACTTTAATATTAAGGCACAGTAATTATTGACACAAAAGTTATGCATCTATATATTATTTATCACCTATTAAAAAAAGTCAATTCCACGAAACTTAAAACGGTCCTTCGGTCCATAATTCATTATTATTCCAAACATTACACATGGTCCATGCACGTACGCACGCCCTAAAAGTTTCTCGAGTTTGTTTTTATTTGTGTGTTTCTTGATAAAAGCAAGTTTATCACTATAACCCCTTAAATTAAATGGACCCTATGCAATAATAGTGAATAGAAACTAACATAGAGTGAAGGAGTAGGCCTACATCACCTAAGTTTAATTTGGTGGTTCCGAATAATGCAAAATAATGTATAGTAAAATATGATTTAATTAGTTAGAGTAAACTGAGATGCAATGGTGAAAATGTAAATATAGGACCGGGATGTTCATCAGTCGGATTTGGAGCATCAGAAGAGCTCGGACCATTCTTCCCTCAAAACTCTACTCAGCCTAATCTCAAGCTAAATCCATACAGCTGGAACAAAGGTATGCATATCCATAACTTTCTCAATATTCAAATTTATGACTTTTATCATTACAATTGAATTAATAATTTTGATACATAATATGTAGCGGCGAATTTGTTATTCTTGGAATCGCCGGTTGGAGTTGGATTCTCCTACTCTAACACAAGCCGTGATATAAGTCAACTCGGCGACACTGTCACAGGTTCAATTATATATAATATTATTAATGAACTATTAGTTTTGTTTGTAAGTAATTTAAAGATTGTGTATGATTAACCAGCGAGTGACTCGTACAACTTCCTCGTCAACTGGTTCAAGAGATTCCCTCAGTACAAGTCGCACGACTTTTACATCGCCGGAGAAAGCTACGCCGGTAAATTAATTATTTAAAAGTTAGAAATTCACTACGACGTCGTTTCTACATATATGATTATTACAAAACCAAAAAAAAAACATAGAATTTTGTGTTTGCATGGAATTAGGCCATTACGTTCCTCAACTTTCAGAACTCATCTACAATCAAAACAAGATTGCGTCCAAGAAAGATTTCATTAATCTTAAGGGTTTAATGGTCAGTGATTTTCTTAAATCAATCAATAATTAAGTAGTAGATGCAATCTAGTGGTTTTGGTTGAGGTGATGATCAATTTGACAATTGTATATACAGCTAGGAAACGCGTTGTTGGACGACGAAACGGATCAAAAGGGGATGATAGATTACGCTTGGGATCACGCGGTGATATCAGATGCATTGTACAACAAAGTGAATCAACACTGCGATTTCAAACAAGAACATGTGTCTAAGGAATGCAATGCGGCTTTAGATGAGTATTTTGATGTTTACAGGATCCTTGACATGTACAGTCTCTACTCCCCGAAGTGTGTCCCCACCTCCGAGAACTCCTCTACTTCTCATTCAGTCGCCGGAAACCGCCCCCTACCCGCGGTCCGCAGCGTCTTCCGACCCCGTCTCATATCTCAGAATGTAAATATTTCATATTTTTCACTTCAAATTTTTCTTTCGTAACGGATTTGACTAACCGGTTATAATTGATTCTATACAGGAGGGATGGACAAGGATGGCGGCAGGGTATGACCCATGTGCATCGGAGTATACAGAAAAGTATTTGAACAGGAGAGATGTTCAGGAGGCACTTCACGCTAATGTCACCAACATCTCTTACCCTTGGACTCATTGCAGGTATTGTGACGATGTTCAATCTTGTTTACTTTGGTTTTTCAGATTTTGGTTTTCATAAAATATAAGAAGCTAGCACATATAGTTTTGGTTTGCATTTGAATCGTCTTTTCAGCAAAATATGATAAAGTTTTAGGATTTTAAGGTCGTGAGGAAGTTTTTTTTTGTGTGGTTTGGTTATGATTTGTTGGAATATAGAAAAAGGAAATTGAATCATTGTACTCTTCTTCGGTTCAGTTTAGAATTGTCACACCTACATATTAATACTACTCTTACTATCATAGTTTAACCAAAATTAAAGAGTGATAAATGATTGATAAACCATGTTCGAACCTAAACCAATGCATGGTTTACTATATATGTGCAGCGACACTATCTCATTCTGGTCTGACGCTCCCGCTTCTATGCTTCCTACCTTAAGAACACTTGTTTCAGCGGGATTACGCGTATGGGTTTTCAGGTATAACACCTACTCATTGGTATTTTTATGTAAGAATTTAACTGTAAACAAGCGATAACCGGTTTTAATTGTTTGGTAAAAAAGTGGGGATACAGACGGACGAATCCCCGTGACCGCAACCAGATACTCATTAAAGAAGCTTGGTCTTAAGATAGTCCAAGACTGGACACCTTGGTACACCAAACTACAGGTTTGGTTCCAATTACAAACTTATAAATTTCTTCCGAGTAAGTATGTGATTGACTCTAGAAATAATTTTTTTTTTCTTTCACTTGCCGTTAGGTCGGCGGGTGGACGGTGGAGTACGATGGGTTAATGTTTGTGACGATAAGAGGAGCGGGACACCAAGTTCCGACATTCAAACCTAGAGAAGCTCTTCAGCTCGTTCATCATTTTCTAGGCAATAAGAAACTTCCTACTTTTCCTTTTTGATATTTTCTCTACCCCACAGATTTGATTATCTCTATATAATTCTTAAGAAAAAAGGATATTAAACAGATTTGAGCAAAATAAGCCGTTAGAATTGTATATATGGTTTATCGCGTTTTACATTTTTTTTATCGTGTTACTGTGATCTCTAAAACTCTCATCTCTTGGATGATTCTTACACAATATAGTCATCAAAACCACACAAATTTAGAGAGTCCACTTTAAATATAAGGTGGAAGAAAATTTCAGATGTCAATAGAGCATGGGTAGCAATGGTAACATGTATCCATTTATATTTACGAGTCTTCTTTGCTTTCATGTACATGTAATGAGTGCACGATGTGACCTAATAAAAACGGTAGTTAATGCTGTAATCGGTTCAAGCAACTGTTTTCAAAAAATTTGTAACTCCATAACATCCACAGAACATAAATCTTCTCTAATTATTTCAGCTAATAAAAATATTTTCAGATATAACAATACAAAAATGAATTTAGGTTGAGGAGAAATCAATATCAGTTGGATTTAATGCAAAAGACTTACAAACTAGAATTTCCAAGAGTTTAAATATTTGAATAAAAACTAATATATTTTGATCGTGGTTTGCTTTAGTGTCATCAAATTTAGATTCAAATTTACATATCGTTCAGAGAAAAATTAACAAACTTCATCAATTTTTAAGATATTTTTCTGTATAGTAAAATAATATTTTACTTTTAAAAATTATATAAAATATATATATTTTTTCCTAAAGTACTCACGCAAACTCATATCCTTATCTAGTATGAATAATTGAACAATATAACAATTTTTTTTTTTGTTATGAACAAAAGAGATTAGGAAAGTGCTCTCTTGTTATTTATCTAGTCTTAACTATTTACTTGATATTCCCTTTGGTAAATTATCAACTAGTATTCTCTATTTTGGAATTAGAAATAAAATAGAGTTGAAGATGTTTTTACTCTAAATAGATTTTAGCGATAGAATATAGAGAAGAGTTGGAGATGGTAAACACTTTGATACATCATCTATATATTAATTGATAATCATTTTAACAAAATAATTTTATGTTTACGTGAAATATTACAATACTGCCATGCTTATGTGTCATCGCTAGAATGATTCTCAGATAATATATTTTGTAGAACATTAATTACTAGACTAATTACATAATATGTCATTAGATCAATCATATATAAATTGTTTTTATTTTAAAGATTATAATCTTATTAAATTAGCTTTATTTATTTATGGAAAAGTAAATATTCTATAAAATTGTTACTGGTTTTATTGTTTCCTAAATTTGATTTTTAATTTTTTAAAAAAAATATTATTTTAACTAAATAATTAATTAGTAACTTAAATATGTAAAATCTTAACTTTAGATTTTAATATTTAGAAATGTTTATTTAATTTTTTACAAAATATTATAAATAACTTATCCAACAACATGTAACGCGGGATCAGCTAGTACATCTCGACAAACAACGTATAAGGGTTTTACTTTAGTTACTTAGTCTTCAAAGTACACAGACACGCACACACAAAAACGAAATAACAAAAGGTGTAGTTATCAGTTATCAATTATTGAGTAGACCTCGCCGGAGTCTATCGCAATCGACGAGATAAGCGAAGCCATAAGCGAGATTCATTAGCGTAGTCTCGTGAAGCTCTTCATTAACCGTCGCAGTCGCGTCAGTAGAGAAAAAAACCCTAAATCCCTTAACGAACGCCTCACGAGCCGTCGTCTCACAGCACAAGTTCGTCATCACTCCAATCACTATCACCTCCTTCACCCCGATCTTTTCCAGCTTTTCCTGTAGGCTCGTGTTGTGAAACGCGCTATACGTGGTCTTCTCCACGATCTCGTCTGGTCCGATGACTTGGCGGTGTATCTCCGAGATGATCTCGGAATCGGTGGTTCCGTCGAGGATTAGATCGCCGTTCCACCACTGGCCGAGCATGCCGTAGTCGGTTGGGGACTTGTGGTTGTGGCGCGTGAAGAATACGGGGATTGAAGCGCGTCGACAGAGGTCGATGGTGGTGAGAGCGTTGTTGAGGATGGGTTTGGCCATGGAGGAGAAGTGATTCTGCATATCGATGACGAGAAGAGCTGCGATTTGAGGATTTGGATCTCGCTTTCGTGTCTCGTACTTTCTCGATGATGAGGACGCCATTTTTGGCAGTGAAGATGAACCTTATGATCGGTGCAGAGGTATTTTAGAACGAAAGGATTGGGCCGAACGAAATATAAAGTGGGCCTAGCCCAAGTATGATGTTCTTGACCTATGTTGGTTATACAGAATATAGGTAAATAATTGCTTCTTCAGGCATAATTCAATAAGCATATGTTTGTTGTATAGTATAATGTTCTTTGTTGCATTTGCAGGTGAACTCAAGTACCTGCTCTAAAGAGTGATATGCTGTACATTAAAATATCTATCAAACCTATGCTTCTTCATCTTTTAGCTTGTGTTGGACAGCTTCTACAAGTTGGAGTAACATTGCTCCAATGAAGTACCAAGTAACTCCTGCTAATAAAATCTGCTGCCATGGGCTGTTAACTATGGATAGAGCTAGCGAGCCGCCGATATGGTCGTTGAGCTCAGAGGCAGCTCTGTAACTTGCTTGATACTGAACCAAGAATACTGCTACTATGGCTATCCCAAGTGGGAACTTCTGTATCCTGAACTGTCTTCTATATTCTCTTCTACTAGTACGTTTCTCTTCTAATGGAGTATTCTTATGAGTCACTTGCGGAATCGAGCTAGCCTTCGAATTGTTGTTGTTTCCAGATGAGGGAAGAGCTGCGTTTGATGGAGTCCAATAATCTTCTCCAAGCATGTAAATTGATTCTTTTGGTTTGCTTTTGCCGTTCTGTTCTGCTTGTTTCATTGCTGCCACAGCATCTTGAAGCTTTCTGATATCTGGATCAACCGAGTTTTTTCGTTTGGTAAATGTTAGACTCATGTTTGAATCTGGACTCAATGGTTTCGTGTACGGTGATGATCTCCAGTATAGCCAATTGGAGATAGACCTAATTGCCTCTACTGCACTTATTTTTACTTCTGTCTGCAAAACATCCCAACACAACTACTTAGTATCTGACAGGTAAGTTTATAACTTGACTTTATTGTTGTTTAGGACTATGCATAACTCACCTGGGAGCTCTCTTTTGTGGTTCTGCTCATAGCTTTTGCGTATCTTTCCTGGAACTTCTTGACATCAACAAATACGTTGGAGACACGTTCGCCAACCGTGTTTCCAACCCCGATTCTCACGTTGCCTCGTGGTTGCTTTGACATAAGAAACTCCAATGGAGCAAGGTCAGATCTCTCCACAATTCTGCACATTTCATAAAGAATCATATTTTATGGTATGCTCTAAATGTCTCGCTTGACTTCAAATATAGGGATAGAATTGAAACCAAACGATTACTACAGCTACTAGTTAGTTATGTGCTTACGAAATGCAGTCTACTGGGCAAGCTTCGATGGCTTCTTTGATTTTGGATTCAGGATCAGCCCATTGAGCAACAACCCTTGCTCTCCCGTAAGCGGTTTCGATAGCAAATGTTTTCTCTGCACATAAAGCACACTTCAAGCAACCAACGCACTTGACCTCGTCCACAAACGCAGCTCGTTGCTCAGTTTCTGATCCACACCAAACCGAGTAGATCGGTTTCCCTGTATAGCCTCTGAGTTCTTCTAGTTTTGCTTGCTCCTACAACAAGAAAATTTCATATTTACTTGGTGTGGCCTTGACAGAGACTACAAGATTAAAAAAAATCAATAGACTGAGTAACCTTGTCATAGGCGTGGCGTGCGATCGGATCAGAGAGAAGCTGGTAAGCTTCGTTAAGGATGATAGCCATGTCGTGGCCGGGATCTCCTGCGATATCGGGATGACAACGTTTCTGCAGCGCACGATAGGCTGATTTGATCTGAGACTTGTCAGAGCTCCGGTCAACACCCAAGAGGTCGTATAGATCAAAGTCTGTGATAGACGATGATGAAGAAGTGGCTCTACAATTGAGCTTGAATGGTGATCTAATGGTGGTGGGCTTCTGAGATGTGGTACATGGCCATGTAGCAGTCGCCGGAGGAAGAGTCGTAGGAGTAAGAATCGTCGGCGACATTTGTTTTCCCTTCTCTGTTCCGTAAGGTGGATGAGTTAGAGAGGGACTAGTTGTTGAAATATTAACCAAACAAAAAAAAAATTGTCGAGAATATCTTTAGGAAGCTATTTTTCCATCTCTCTTGGAAAGATATTTAATTTGAAACGGATAAAGAAAGTTCCAAACTGAGTTATTATTTTTTGGCTAAAATGAAAAATATTAATTTGAACAAAAGCTTACAAAAGAAAATTCTTGAAAGTAGAGACAAAAAAAAAATGTTGATTGGTAGCAATAGAAAGAGTTGTACTATTGTGCTATTATCCATCTACAGAATAAACGTTTAAGGCTGAGGATCATGGAGTAAAATATCATAATGAATTATCGAAGTGTTGTTTTCATTATTGAAAAAATCTTCTAACTTTTTTTTTTGTTAACAAATACAAATATGCAGCAGTTACTTTAACAACTTGCCTAAAGATACTTCTACGATTGTCGACGCTTATTGTAAAATTTTTGGGATATATAGTTTCTTCTCTTTTTTTTTTTTACACTTTACATTTAAGAAGATCCAGTCTACACTTCTTCTCTTTTTCACAATCTTCTTCATTTTTCAAAAAAATTCAGGTAATTTTCTAGTAATAGATTGAGAATATTCCCACCCTAAAAATAGAAATAAAAATAATAATAGAATATCAATTTTCAAAATTTTATAAACAAAAATTAATATATTTCTGTATGGGGCTTTTTAAAAGAAATTCTGAAATCGAACTGGGCCTTCACAAATAGTTCCATTTGAGTAGGCCCACAAGCTTTGGTCGCTCGAAGATCGCTGAAAATTTCCTTTCCCATCACGGTAATAGGGTTCAGTACGAAATTCGGATCGTAGGTTTAAGAATTTATAGATCATTGAACGGCCATGTCTAGGCAGGTCACGAGACTTCTCGGATCTCTTCGCCGCCCAGAGGTGGTTCCGTCATGCTGCTCTCTCACTTCATTGACTCAGTCTCGCTCCTTCGGGACGACTCCTCCGCCTCCTGCGGCGGTCTTTGTCGACAAAAACACCCGTGTCATCTGCCAAGGTATTACCGGAAAGAATGGGACCTTCCACACTGAGCAAGCCATTGAATACGGCACCAAAATGGTATTGTATTCTAGATATTACACTAATCCAATGTACTAACATCACTATTATTGTTTTTGGTAATTGTGCCAATTTGATTTTACAATTGAACTCAAGTACCTGGAAATGATGGAGTTCTAAGCTGAGATCATACAACACGAATCTTTACTATTTCATCTCCCAAAAATCCACTTGGAATTGGTTGTTTGTGTTGATGAAATGGTGTTTGTTTTTGTGTGTTGAGGGTTTGCTTTAAAGCTTGTAATAAGCTAATTTTAGTTTGTGTTGGTTCGTTAATAGGTAGCAGGTGTGACACCAAAGAAGGGTGGAACAGAACATTTAGGTCTCCCTGTTTTTAATACCGTTGCTGAAGCTAAGGCCGAGACTAAAGCCAATGCCTCTGTGATTTACGTTCCTGCGCCTTTCGCTGCTGCTGCTATCATGGAAGGTGTAGCTGCTGAGTTAGATCTTGTTGTCTGCATTACTGAAGGAATTCCTCAACATGACATGGTAATAATCGTTGTTACTGGTTTTCTTTTCTTTTTTGTATATGTGTTTTGATACTTATTCGATATAGGTTTGCACAGTAATATAAGCGGCTATACTGATTTCTTGGACTATTATTTTAATGTAGGTTCGTGTAAAGGCTGCTCTTAACAGTCAATCAAAAACTAGGCTGATTGGTCCTAATTGCCCTGGGATCATCAAACCTGGTGAATGCAAGATTGGGATCATGCCGGGATACATCCACAAGCCGGGGAGGATAGGGATTGTTTCTCGATCTGGAACATTGACATATGAAGCTGTAAGGTTCTCTGTGTTGTTTTCATGATTGTCTCTCTTTGTCTCTGCACTTTCTCAACTTATAATCTCAATGGCCTTTAGATTTCCTCTAAATTCAGATGGCTTAGGAAGAAGCATTTATATTACTGGTTTTTCTTTACCTAAAAACCAATGCTCCTTCTGATTGTTAGATTAAGTTTATTAGCTTTTTTGATGATTTTGGATTACTGGAAGACCTAGTTATTAAGTATTTCTAATGGTTGCTTTTTGGTTAATCTTTCATGCAGGTTTTCCAAACTACTGCAGTAGGTCTGGGGCAATCTACGTGTGTAGGAATTGGTGGGGATCCTTTTAACGGCACAAACTTTGTTGACTGCTTGGAGAAGTTCTTCGTTGACCCTCAAACAGAAGGTCTTGGTTTCTGGACACCATAATCGAACTTTTTCATTTCATACATCTTATTATCTTTTCCCATTTGTCTAGTTGTTTCCTTTGAGTCAGTTACATTTAATATGTAGTAGATAACCAGTACTTGCCTAATATCCCAAGACTACTAGTTCTTTAGTATGTGGAAGTAGAAGAAAGTGATTTGTTTGCAGTAACAGACTCAAGTTTTTGTGAATAGTGCAGCCTTCATTTTCTGTTTATCGATATATTACTTGTTGATTCACCAATCTCCCTCTGTTTTATAGATTAGAGAAAAAATCCAGCATTGGTTTTGCAACTAAGAAATTATTGACTTCTTTTCAGGTATCATTCTCATTGGAGAAATCGGTGGTACTGCAGAAGAAGATGCCGCTGCTTTGATAAAGGTAACCGCAAAGCATCTTTTCTAAGAATCAAGAGTTGCCATTTTTAGATGATCAAGAGTATAAACATATCGGTTTTCAATGAAACAGGAAAGTGGTACAGACAAGCCTGTAGTTGCTTTCATTGCTGGACTTACTGCACCACCCGGGCGTCGAATGGGTCATGCAGGAGGTAAATAAACTTTCCTCGGCTCTTTCATTCATTCACTGTTTCCAACTTGAACCCGGGCTTAAATCTTGTATTGTCTTTTTTTTGGGTCGATGAAGCCATTGTTTCTGGCGGTAAGGGCACGGCTCAAGACAAGATAAAGAGCTTAAGAGATGCTGGAGTTAAGGTGGTTGAGTCACCGGCTAAGATTGGTGCGGCGATGTTTGATATTTTCCAAGAAAGAGGTCTTTTGAAGTGAACTGAATAAATATCATAATACGATGACATGTTTCAGGAACCAACCTCTTCAATAACAACAGTTTGCAAAAATAGAAGAGAGAAAGGGAAACCCTGTAATTCCTTACCATGGAAAAACATTTTTGGGGATGTTTTTTTCTCCCACAAAACGATTATTGCAGAGAGGAAGAGTCTTTTCTATGCCATTCTTCTATTTTTCAGTTTATTGAAATTGGGCCTCTCTGTTTTTTGTCTTTGTTTTGCTTAATTACAAAAAAAAAAAAAATGAGAATGAATCATTTTCAGAAATTTTCTTGTTTTATGAATCAAAGTCCTCACAGTCTGTTGTTCAAACATGTGTATTATGAATTATTTGTTAAACATAGTTTTGAAAATTATATGAAACAATATATTGAATCAATTTTGTCTCTGTGTGTACTTACAGAATATCTTTATACGATATATTAATGGCAATCTATTTCACTTTAAATAACTTAATGTCTAATTTATTTTCATGTCATTCAGTTGTTATGTTTGTAGTTCCAATTTTGTTTTTTCAAATTTTGGATATCTTACACGTTACATTTACTCAAAAAATACTTTTGAATCTAAATGCAAGTATTTATAACAAACGATATTATGTCTTTTTAATGTTTACAAAACTAAAATTATACACATATTTTACTTCGGAAAAATATCATTACCATTATTTTTAAAACTCGACAACCAGAACCGATCACCGTGAACTCTCTCCGATCTTTTTTTTTAGTGATCTAATGTGCAATTTGCTCTACTTGTAACTAATTTTTGTCTGCTCTGCTGTAAAAGTAGAACAATCCCTATCTTTACTTTTATTAACAATTAACCCAAAAAAAACATGACAGCTAATCGAAATAAATTTTGTAGGTTTCGTAATATGAAGAAGATTCATAAAGCTGTTTTATAATAGGAAAACAATTGACAATGTGAATGACATTTAACCAAAAAGACAAAACAAAAGCAAAGAGGGTCTAATTGGGTCCTAGGTAATCAATGGTAATCCATGAGGTTATCATTAATTAATACTTACTAATCAATGGTTATCGCTGATTCACATAAAGACGCTTACGTCAGACGATCCATCACATTACAATATGCAATTTGTCATACGTTTTACTCTATCTGTGTAATAAGTTTGCGTACGCCTCTCAAAAGAAAAATCGAAACATTTATAAATATATTAGGCACACTAATAGAAAAAAGGAACTCAATAATTACATATATCTGTTGTATACGTATTTGTATGGTAGACAAGCCATAACATAGGGGCTGCAGAAGAGTGGGATAGTGGAAATGATGAAAAAAGCTTTGGACCCAACTCGTCCTCTTTGATCATTAGTTTCCTATTTTAGAAACCATAACATGTTTCTTGTGAGTCTTCTGACAGAACAGACGAGACGACTGACCAGTGACCATTACTCTCTCTGCTTCCTTAAAAATCCTGTGACCCAAAAATTCAAAGGAAAAGACTTTTTACGTTAGAATTTAAACGGATTGGTATATAATTGTATATATTTCTTAGACCATTATACGTTCATCAAGTTTTCACTTTCAAAGGCATTTTCCATTGTCACATGTAGGTAAATTATCTATGCGGATTATCTTGTTATATATAATGACTTTGTCACTATATCCATTCGTTAATATGCAATATGATTTCCTTAATTTGGCATATTAAGTTGTTACAAACATGTCACTAAAATGATTCAGTTGTGTATTTATATTGCACCTAATTACTATATAGTATCGTTAGAAACTCTGAGAATATATATATATAGAGATGCCAGTGTTCTTATTCAGAATTTTAATGTTCGAGTTTCAGCATATTTATATATAGACCATCCTATATATAGTAGAAGAAAAAGATTTCAGAAGTCATCCTATAAAATTTATATTATATTAGAAACTCAACATATATATTACCCACAACAGTTTTTTTGCCTTGCCTTGTGCGGTGATGCATGTTGCTGTATAAAGACACATGCGCTCCTTTTTTGTTTTCTTCTCATTTTTGTAACCAGTTTACTAATGAAATTCAAATTAGACAAAATCAGTGTAAGCATGGATTGTGCTTTGCAATCTCGAATTTGATATTCGATTTTGGCTACCAAATTTTGACTCGAATTGACAGGAAAAAAGAGCTATACTTTATCACAAATAATATAGCTAGGTACACGTAAACTGATGTTATAATTATAGAAAACAAATTAAAGAGGGCTTTTATCTATATGCATATATAGGCAGAGGAGTTGGGTAAGAACAAAAGAAAAAAAAAAGTCACTTACAAGTATTGTTACACTTTGTCCTTTCCCATTTGGCTACTCTCTCTCTCTGTTTTGCCTTTTTCCTTTTGTGGTAACTTTGTTTTCCTTATAACATTTTTTCATGAAGTTTCCATTTTTGGTTTTTCTCCGAGTTACGTCATGCATGGCAGATCAAAGAAATTAGTGGTTGGAAATTTTACAAAAAGGATCTTATCTGCCAAAGAAATTACCAAACACTGCCATTACATGTCTTGTCTAATTAGTAATTACAATTCGATTATTATTATTTTTTGCTTTAATAATTCGATTCGATTATTTTAATTTTTGATACCTTAACTTATCTCTGTAGTTTAAATGTTGGGTATAGTTAAACTTTGGTTTTTAATAAGGATATAGTTAATCTTTGTACTTTACAGAAAATTAAACGAGTTAATTGTGTACGTTCATATTTAAATAATCTCAAAAGAAAAAATGCAGAGAGACTTAAATAATATTTTTTGAACTAGAAAAAAAACCTTACAATTCATTATAAGATCAAAATAAAAGAACATATATATCTACTATATATATTAGGTTAACATATATCTACTATATATATTAGGTTAATTGTGCAAATTAAAGCACACTAGTTATTGTATAATGCTGACATAAATGGTGACCAAGATGCATTAACCGCATAACGCAGTAACATTTGAAACCCTAACAAAAAATGTTGATATTAAAAATAGGTAAGCCGTTTTTGCACTGTCTAATTTACAGAAAAAAAAAAACCCTATATATTGTAAGAAAGCAGAAGAAAGAGAAAAAGGAAATTAGAAAATGGTGAGCTGAAACTACACGACACACAGAGAATTATACAGAAAAGAGAAAGTGTAATTAAGCATATTCTTCCCCATTATATCTCTCTCCTTTTTTGTGTCATCCAACCTCAGTATACTACTGATCTCCATTTCCAGATCCCCAAGAACACAACTCCAACAAAAAGTACTTCAAAAAGACTCTCTTTCTCCCTCTATCTCTCTATATACACTAGCTCTTTCACACACACACACTCTTTTTCCCTCTCTATCTCCTTTCTAATTCACACCTCAAGATTCAAGAATCAAACACCATCGTCCTTGAAATGAATCCTGTAATAAATTAACTAATTCTAGGGTTTCAGATTCTTGTTTTATTTTTTTGTATTTAATTAGGGTTTGTTTTTAGTTGATCTAGCTTTGATATATGACATACACATTTGAATCAGGAGGAAGAGGGAGGGAATAGTAAGAGGAAGAGGAGAGATCAGATGGGAAGAGGAAAGATAGAGATAAAGAAGATAGAGAATCAGACGGCAAGGCAAGTGACCTTCTCCAAGAGAAGAACTGGCCTTATCAAGAAGACTCGTGAGCTCTCTATTCTCTGTGACGCTCACATCGGTCTCATAGTCTTCTCGGCCACGGGAAAGCTCTCCGAGTTCTGCTCCGAAACTAACAGGTTAACTTCTTCAATTCTTCTTCTTTCTCGAATTAGAGTTTCAGAGATCTATACATACATGTGTATGTATTCATCTAATTAATGAGGAAATGAGGTGAGATATATAACTCGTGCTTGTGAACAGACAGTTTTCATCATTAGTTTTTGAAGTAGCAGGTGTCATGAGTCTGTTTTAGATTTTAATTTGGCCCAGAAGTTAAGAATCTTTGATCCTCCAATATTTTTGTTCTTGCAGTATTTATTTTGTATATATGTGTACATGTATGTATCTCGTCATATTTAATACATATGGGTCAAATTCTATAGTTTTTAAACCTGCCAAACAAAGAGATCTTTCTGCAACGATTTGACATTTTTATCAAGCTTTTTCATAATAATTAAGATCCCAGTTACGTAGTATAATGTGTATAATAATATTTTACAACATATATATGCATACCTATATATAAGTAATTATGTTAATGAACCAGAAGACAAGTTTATTCACATATAGCCATATTAGGAGAAGAAGGGTATATGCTAATAGTTTAAGCTTTGCTTTCACAAAACAAAGGGGAGGAAAACACCTTTTTGTTTTGTTTTCTCCTAACCAATTTTTTGGCCAAAATATATATGGATCCTACTATTCAGAACAATATTTGTTATTTGAGTTTTGTGTTCCTCCAATGATTATTGAAGTCTTAGACGTTTTGTAACATTAAAAATACTAATTTGATTACATTTTATATTGAATAGGATGCCTCAACTCATTGACCGATACTTGCAGACCAATGGATTACGACTTCCTGATCATCAGGACGACCAGGTATATATATACGCATACTTATTTCATTGTGTTACGTACCGATTGACAACGCAGAACATAATACATTATTACATTAATGTGTGTTAACTTGTGTGTGTAGGAGCAATTGTACCATGAGATGGAAGTACTAAGAAGAGAGACATGTAACCTTGAGCTCCGTCTGCGTCCATATCATGGATATGACTTAGCATCCATTCCTCCTCATGAGCTTGACGGACTCGAGCGACAGCTCGAACATTCCGTCCTCAAAGTCCGTGAGCGTAAGGTAAATGCAATATATGTTCATATCAATATTTATTCTCTAAAAACTATATTGATTACACTTTATGTTTGATCTCTGCTGTTAATATAATGAAGAATGAGTTGGTGCAGCAACAGTTGGAGAATCTAAGCAGAAAGGTCACTCTCTAATCATTCTTTTTTAACTATAATTTCCTCTAATAATCTTATTATACCGTGGGTTTAATGATCATTACCATGTCTATATATATGATCAGAGGCGGATGCTAGAAGAAGATAACAATAACATGTACCGTTTGGTAAGTTTGGTTACTATATAATGTTACTTTGTTTTCACATTCTCGTTTGAATGATAATTTTTCGGTATATACCGGTGTTTATTGCAGCTACATGAGCATCGTGCAGCGATTGAGTTTCAGCAAGCTGGGATAGAGACGAAACCAGGGGAGTATCAACAGTTTCTAGAGCAGCTTCAGTACTATAATAATGATCCTCAACAGGAGGAGCAGCAGCAGCAACAACCAAACAGTCTTCTTCAGCTTGCAACGCTTCCTTCTGAGATTGATCCTAATTACCATCTCCAGCTTGCTCAGCCTAATCTTCAAAACGATCCAACGCCCAAGAGTGATTAATCTAATCCTCAATACATCTACTCTTTCTTTCTGGGGACAAATTAATGAATTATTATTACCTATGTTGATTCTTTTGTGTCTGTTTTGGGGTGGTCATGGAACCTTGGTTTAAAGTACAATTCACTTGAGAAGCACAATGGTCTTGACTATAATATCTATTCATCATTATCATACATTTTCCAACTAGAGATCAACTGTTTATGTAGACGCACAAGTGTTCCACCAAATCATGTTTCTGAAACATCACAAGCTGTCTAAAGGGCAAATATATTTTTGTTTGGAAACTTAGGATTTGAATAAATGAGCATGTGGAAGTTATGAAAGCTAACCCCTGGAGTTTTTTGAAATAATCGTTGGCCAAGAAGAGCAATATTCGTGAGATTCAGAACGCAAATTTTCTCAAGCGCGATTTTGAGATGACCAGGTCAGCTCAATGTATTGTTATATCATAGCTATATCTCATCGTTTAAAAGAGAGTGAAAAAGTTGAGCAAAACTATTCTTAGATTATTCGCCGAAAAAAAAAAAAAAATCCCAGCTCAGGATCTTTCTAATGTCTGATCACAGTTTGACTGTAAACAGATTTTATGGATTCAGACAGAGTGGATCATAATCCCGAAAATAACTCTAATAAAAATTCAGCCAAGATTGAAAAAAAGTTCCAATAACTTTTACAGAGGCATGCAAGAACGATCAAGAAGCGAGAAAGATGTTTCAGAACAACAAACTTCTTCTTCTTCCTCATCTTCACTCTTTTTTCATTACGACGCAAAAAACTTGAGTTCTTAATCGCTCCAACAACCATCATCATCATCATCATCATCTAAAGCCCAAAAACAAAGCTGCGGTTTTTGGCTTTATCGTCTTCAATCCATGGCAGGAGGAGCTTTTATAGACGAGAGGGGCGATGGAGGAGACTACGAAGAAGGCCGTGTAACCGCCTTTGTTGTGATTACCTGCATTGTAGCTGCAATGGGTGGTCTCCTCTTCGGTTACGACATTGGTATCTCAGGTTTGTGTCTTCCCTACCAAGTAAACCAATTTTCTCCTCTATCATTCTCTCTGATTCTTCTCAATGTTTCCAGGAGGAGTGACATCAATGGAAGAGTTTCTAACGAGATTCTTCCCTGACGTGCTTCGTCAAATGCAAAACGAAACAGGGCGTGAAACAGAGTACTGTAAATACGACAATGAGCTTCTCACTCTCTTCACCTCCTCTCTCTACCTCGCTGCTCTATTCGCTTCTTTCCTTGCTTCAACTATCACAAGGCTTTTTGGCCGGAAGGTGTCAATGACGATCGGATGTCTCGCTTTTCTCTCCGGAGCTCTTCTCAACGGTTTCGCTATCAACCTCGAGATGTTGATCATCGGGCGGTTATTTCTCGGTGTAGGTGTCGGATTCGCTAACCAGTCTGTTCTTCTTTACCTCTCTGAGATGGCTCCTGCTAAGATCAGAGGAGCTCTCAACATTGGTTTCCAATTAGCAGTCACGATCGGGATCTTAGCCGCGAACCTTGTCAACTACGCAACCCCAAAGCTCAAGAACGGGATCGGATGGAGACTGTCTCTCGGTTCAGCTGCAGTTCCGGCAGTCATGATGCTTGTCGGATGCTTTTTCTTGCCAGAGACGCCAAACTCAATCCTTGAACGTGGGAACAAAGAAAATGCTAAGAAGATGCTGCAGAAGATCAGAGGAACCATGGAGGTCGAGCATGAGTTTAATGATCTTTGCAACGCGAGTGAGTCGACCGCAGCTAACGTTCTGTACCTTCATTCCATTTTTCCAGCAGCTAACCGGGATCAACGTCATTATGTTCTATGCACCTGTTCTGTTTAAGACCCTCGGTTTTGGAAATGACGCCTCTCTCATATCCGCAGTCATCACCGGTCTTGTCAACGTCCTCTCCACCATTGTCTCCATCTACTCCGTCGAAAAATTTGGACGCAGAGCTTTGAAAAGTGCTCTGTTTTCCAAAACAGAGCATCCTACTCCTGCTCTGCTTTTGAAAAACATAATAAATAACAATGGTTCTTTTCCTTTAGTTTCAGATCGCGGTTGGGTCGATGATCGGATGGAAATTTGGATTCAACGGAGAAGGAACGTTATCACGGGTTGATGCGGATATAATCTTTGCATTGATCTGCCTCTATGTGGCAGGTTTTGCGTGGTCGTGGGGACCGTTGGGATGGTTAGTGCCGAGTGAGATATGTCCATTGGAAATTCGATCGGCAGGACAATCATTAAACGTTTCGGTGAACATGTTCTTCGCTTTCTTCGTTGGACAATTCTTCTTGACGATGCTTTGCCACATGAAGTTTGGTCTGTTTTACTTCTTTGCCGTCATGGTCTTGATCATGACCATTTTCATTTACTTCTTGTTGTCGGAGACAAAAGGAGTTCCGATTGAGGAGATGGGGAGAGTGTGGAAGGAACATAGATACTGGGGGAAGTATAGTCATAATGATGATGGTGATGATGATGTTTATATTTTTAGTTGATGAGCTTGATCGAGATATTTGAAATTTAAGGATTTCGTAAGATTTGGTAGGATTTGATAATTTGTTATTGAGAAAACGCTTATGAAATCAAAATGAGGAAAATCAACAAACCGGTGTACATATTGTCATATTTTGGGGGTTCGTTTTCAAATTAAAACCTTACCCGACCCTATCCATGACCATACCCGACCAAAATTACTGGAACTTTTTGGGCTAAAGTAATATAAATTCGAATTTTTTAAAAAAAAAATCCTCAACTTTAAAAAAATGTAGAAAAAAGCTATAATTTTGCCTCAGATAAAATAATTCGTTAATTTTTGTTGACTTTGCCAATAACTCACGTCATTAAGTAGATTGATGGAATAAATTAATGGGGTTAAATATTCGTTAGGATTCTCTGTTAAACGACGTCGTTTTGATTAAAGAAAAATAAAACGTAAAATGAGATTTGATCGCCTTAGAGCAGCTCCATCGGGGGGTTTTAGCAGGGGTTCTTAGGATTAAATTGATTAAAATTAAATCAATATGTGTTAATATCATTAGAACCGGTTCTTAGGGAAGAGACTTAATAAATTTGAAGAACTCCAAACGTGTCGCTGGTTGGTTGGGTCCTATTTTTTCTTTTCGGGTTTGTCTCGTTTCATCTATTCACGGCGAATGTCAAGGCCAATTACCAGACCCAGCCGATCATCAAGCCTCAACACGAATCCAGGATCGAATCGAATCACAGAGCTCGAGATCGTGACCAAGGTGAGCGGATCGCACCATCGTGAAGCGAGCAACGGCGCGAAAATCCCACTCGGATTAAAGACTACAGTAAATCGTCACCGGTGGTGCTGGATTCGTTGGATCGCATCTCGTGGATCGTTTGATGGCTAGAGAGACACGTGATCGGATCATCATCGCTCTGCTTCACTCCCACTACAAATTCAATCCCGTCAGACTATCATATCCTTTTCAATCTCGTATATGTGCTTCTCGATTTCAATTTGGTTCGGTTCAATTTTGTAATTATGTTTCTCGTGTTTGTTCCTTGACTTGATTGATCTGAGCGAATGTGGTTGGAACAGAACATGCTTGGTTTGGCTAAGCGAGTCGGTCTAGATTTCTCTTGACGTACAAGTGAGGTTTATGGTGATCCTCCGCATCCTCGGTCGAGACTTCTGGGGCAACGTTAATCCCATCGGTAATTCCCCGATTATCTTCCTAATTGGTTCATTCTTTATCAATTTCTGGTTGGGTTGTGTTCGTAGTAGGAATCAGCAACCGTTATTGTTCTCAAATCGTGGCTTGATTCATGCTCTTAATTCTTGTTTATCTTATGCAAATCACCATGAAATTTGGTTTTCATTGATGGGTTATCCATAAATTTTGAGTTTGGAGCTTAAATTGATCCATTTCGTTTGGTTATGCATTGTAGAGCAACGTTTTATAGAACAAAGTTTACTAGACTGGATAGAGTTATGCATGATAGTTGCGTTGCCATTTTTTGCTTTGGAATGTTGCTCTGTCATTTCAGCTGGAATACTCAACTATGTGTACTTTAGGAAAGATCTAACTTTGAACTTTTGTTTGTAAATGGTGCATGATGTTTCATGTTAATGGGTTTGATGAATTCGCGTACTCATTAAAGTTCATCTTGCTTATGTATAGTGTTGGTCTCTTGTTACTCTTCTAATCGTGTTTGTGGGAAAAATATTGGGGACGAAAATGTCGTATGGTAGAATTCATGTTTATGATGAGAAATGTTGAATAGGAAATCAGAACTCTTTCGTGCATTCTTTTCAACCGCTTCGAGGCTGTAATTCGAACATCGATTATCTTAAAGACTATTGTTTGAAATTTTATGATTTTCATATGCTTTTATGTCATGTATTTTAAAAATTTTATGAAATGCAATAATTATTATGTGTGAAAATGTTTATACATTTAAAATTTTTTTTTTTAAAATTTTTTTTTTAAGAACCCCACTTGAGGTTCTACCATTGGACCTAATATTTTTTGATGAGTCTCTTAAGATCAAAATAGGCAAAATTTATATTAAATTTAATGGTTAGAACCCATAAGGGGTTCTACCAATGGAGATGGTCTTACCATCTTAGAAAGATCCATCATTACGTTACCAACCATGCTAAGATTTTTTCTTTTTTGTTGAAACCACGAACACATATACTTATATCCTTTAGTATAAAAGCCCCAAATTAAAAAAATTAGGGCGAAAAACAGTGAATCTTCTTCGTCTTTCTCTTCGTCCATCGACAGTGCCAATTGGTTTTCAATGCTCTGAAAAATCTTGAAGTCGTCGTTTTCACTCTCCGAATCTAAGGGCACCGATAATAACAATACCATCATCCTCTATTTCTTCTCCGTCTCACTGGAGTACACTTTGATCTTCACAGGTACCATCGTCTCCGTCGACACCAAACACTTACAATCCGAAAACAAAAACCTTCTCCTCCGATCCCTCAATCTCGATTTTCCAGTTCCTGTCTTCTTCGAATTCGAACTCGTGCTTGTACTACTACAACTAATGTTTCTAATTGAATTCACACGAGCCATCATGCTCAATGATCTTCGAATATTTGTGATTGTGAACTTGGTTGACTATAATCGATGAAATTTTTTTTGCCTTCAGCCATAATTTTTTAATTTGGAGATTTTATACTAAAAGATATAAATGTGTGTGCTTGTGGTTTTAACAAAAAAAAAAACATCTTAGCTCGGTTGGTAATGCATCAATAGATTTATCTAAGTTGTAAGGGCTTCAAATCTTATTTTGCATTTTTTAAATAAAAAATATATTGTTTTGTAGTTTAACAAAAAATCACAACAAAAAGTTAATCCCTTTAATTTGTTCCGTCAATCAACTTAATAGCGTGACTTATTTGGCAATTCAACAAAAAATTGCGATTAAAATGGAAAATTAACAAAAATTAATGATTAAAATGAAAAGTCAACAAAAGTTAGAGAATTATTTTATCCCAGGTAAATTTGAAGATTTTAGTATTTTTTTTAAGTTGAAGATTTTTTTTTGACATTTTCCAACATAAATTACCCTTTAGAACTAAAATAATTCATTTTATAGATTAAAAATACATGTCGAGTAATTATCACGAATACTCAAATTATCCGTTTAAATAGTTAAAAATCTCTAAAATTATCTATAAGGTCCTCAATTACTGAAAAACACTTCACAGAATTATCAAAAAACTGTCCATTTGTAAGTACATGAAATAGTTCATCCATGCTGATAATGATTTTAAATGATTTAATTAATCTACCCTATTGTACTTATTAGTTGTTTCCAAATGAAAAAGAACTCAGAAAATAAGGTTTTTTTATTTACGTTTAGAAGTGAAAATTAAATTGTTTATTTCTTTATATTTCCTTTGTTTCAAATTAAATGTTGTTTTTGGATTTTTTTTCTTTTGTTTTAAAATAAGTGTTATTTTAGTTTTTAATATAAAATATCTAATTTAGCTTCAAATATGTAGAAAAATACTAGTCAACATGAATTTAAAGGGTATGACACAAATTTAAAAATATATATATATTTTAAAGGGTATGACACAAATTTAAATATATATATATATATATATTTTTAAATTTGTGTGAAAAATGTATTTTTTAAAACAGATGAATTATTTGTTAACTTAACTAATTAACCTTCCTATGAGTCAACTCCCTAAGAAACAGAAAACAAGTCAATCTCCAACAAATTATTGTTATCATCCATTATCCAATATTAGTTACTTATTGTTGTTTTTTTTTTGTCAACGACTTATTGCTGTTAAAAGTGAATATTATTCACATGATTTATGACCAAAAAAAGGTACACTCGTTTTATAAAAATGCCAACATGAGGACACATCGCTCATGATTGCATATTTGCATTGTTGGCTCACAATAATGGTAAATTAACAATAAGAAAATCCATTTAATTAGGGTACGAGTATGACAATAATTAAAACAAATATTAGCGTTCGGTGCATATGTCATAAATAAATTATCGTCACACGATATCAGAGAAAGATCTCGGCGAAACGAACGACATAAAGAAAATCTTGCGTATCTGCCAAGTGGACTGATCCACTTATTTTCAATGTCAGACTCAAGAAGAATTAGTACATTAATGTTCGTTAATACATTCACATATTATATACACACAAATACGTATTAGGGTGTATGAACAAATCTACCGAACAATATAATCCAAAATAAAAATATATATAATATAATTTATGAATGCTCTTGGGTTGGGTTTGCAATTATATATATATTTTTTAATTTATTGCGTCGTACGATTTTGCTAATTACACAATTAACCTTATTTATACATCACAAACTGAGTAAAGTAAATAAAACTTACTGAAAAGTTTATTGAAACATACTAACACGTTTAATATAAAATTTATACGTTTTCCACATGATATGGTGATGTTTCTAATAAACCAAGCTTCTCTAAGTGATGCCAGTAACTTTTATAATTACTTTAATGCAAATAATATGTATGGAGCTCACTCTGTCTCTCAACTAACTGCACTAAAAGTATATGTAATTTTATTCTGGTGTCGACAAAGGAATTTTGAATAATAGAGTTTTCGATTTTTGCCATTTCACGTAAAACACGTGATACTGCAGAGTTTCAATCTGGCGGCAAAAGGTATTGCCAAATATACATAAATAAAATGAACAAAACTATAACTTAATAAGTTTTGATGTCAAAGTCTACTTACCAATCAATTACCTCTCTGATTTGTCCCCTTTTCAATATTTTCGATTGTTATATGGAAACAGCTTTTTTTACAAAAGCTTATTTTTCAGGTAAGTACAAAAAAAAATGTTCACATTAGCAAAAAGTCTAAAACTAATAACCAGATTAGTCGTCCCCAGATTTTTTTTTTTCTTGTGACTTTTGCAAAAAATCTATTTAGGATTCGGGAAAAAAAAGCAGATCAAATGCAGATCAAGCGGATCAAGTTTTAAAAATACGGATCCGGCGGTTCAAATGTATTTGTGAATGAAAAAAAAATAATAATAAACGGTTCAAATAGTAAAATACAGTAAATAGTATGTAACAAAAATCAAAAATAAAATAATTTATAGAATAACACAAATATTAAAATATATTTTATAAGTAATTTATGGTAATTAATTTATAAATTTAATAATGTAATTATGTTAATAATAATTATATATATAAATATTATACACAAATCAAATTCAATGTTACAACACACAAAATAACTAGTAGCATTTAATGTCAAAAATTTCGGTTTTCCCGTAATGTTTATGCAATATTGTCTCTAATGTTCGAGTAGCTATTATTAGCACAAGCGCTACTAAGCTATTATTCATCTCCCGAATCACTTTGATGAATTTCATTTAGGTCTGGTCCTCTTCGTGTCCCCTAAAAAATATTAAACAATCTTTCTAGTCTACGTGTTTGTGATATGTGTCCAGCTTCTGCTTCCTGTGAAACTCCTTTTTGAGCATTTGTAAGAGTTCTACTTGACCTCCTAGTGAAAATCCATGTTGCATAGTTTTTGCAGGTGCCCATTATTGATAAGTTGGTGGTGAACTCCATTGTGGAACATTGGATGAAAAACCCCATTGTGGATCAGTTGGCGGTGATGAACTCCATTGTGGAGCATTGGATGAAAACTCCATTGTGGATCATTCGATGAAGAACCCCATTGTTGAAATTTCGTAGATGAACCTCATTGTAGATCATTAGGTGAAGAACCCTATTGTGTAGCATTGGATGAAGAACCCCATTGTTGAGCATTTGGAGGTGTACCCCAATGTGAAACATTGGCTTGAGAACCCCATCGTTGAGCATTAGGAGGTGAACCCCAATGTGGAACATTTACTTGAGAACCCCATTGTTGAGCATTAGGAAGTGTACCCCAATGTGGAGCATTCGGTGGTGAACTCCACTGTAGAGCATTTGCTTGAGAACTCCATTGTGGTGCATTTTTTTGTGTATTCCATTGCAGAGAAGTTGGAGGTGTACCCCATTACGGAGCAGTTGGAGATGTACCCCATTGCTAAAAACTAGGACCCCATTGACCACGTGAAGTTTGACCTCATGAATTGTTACCACCAGAAGATAGACTACCAGAAGGTAAACTGCTTGAACTTGGACTCCCAGAATGTTAATCCGAGCTTAACCGCCTCTCACATCGTTCGTTGTTGCGGGTAAATTCAGCTATAGATACTAAAAAGAGAAACTTATCTTCGTATGAGTAGTGAGTACTATCAATGAAATACTTACGCCAAAATTTGTCATCCTGAAATGCTTGAATGCACGTTGAGAGCTTTAAATATCTTTGGAAGATCCATAGCTTCAGTGTACTTTGGAAGATCCATAGCTTCAAATATCTCGAGAGCTTTATTGCATTCGTCGCAATCTTCTTGGTCAAAACTATCTGGGCGTAGTTGTTCAATACTTTGGCGTTGGAACTCTCTAAAGCCAGTCATTGTATCTGTTAGGTCTGTCTCAAAGGATTGTCTTTTACGAGTTACTCGAGAACCACTTCCGATAGATACTCTCTTGAGCTTCCCGTAGATCTTTGTGAACGTCTTCCACGGCTTACTTTCCCTTGTTGTTGAACTTTGGAAGAAGAAATTGGAAATGGATCACTCGTTAGAGAACTTGGTCGTAAGTGTTCATGGGTGAACTCAGTTGAAGGGCGTGTTTCGTCGTCCTTGTTGACATGTTACACCTTTTTTGTTTTTTTTTTGTCTCAGGAACTTGAGTTTGTGGCGTGTCATCGCCATCGGTCTCCGAGGGAGTCAGCATGCTCTTTCTCATTAGCTACACTCTCGTTCATGATTCTCCTCTCTTCTTTGTAGCACGAAATATTGAGGTTGTGAGTGGACATTATATTAAACGAAACAATATTACATCACATCCCAAAATTTTGGTAGTTGTAAAGGATTTTGTTATTTACATATCTGGTAAAAGATATATAAAATTTATTATCAAATTGTTTCCTTTATACCTACGTTACTAATCATATTTTGATAATGAAATTAAAAGATTATAAAGATTTACCAATTCATGGTCATTCCACCATGATTCAGATGTAAGATGTAAATGTCATGGATGTTGTCGGATCAACCAAGATGCCGGTAGAACTCATAAAAAACTTCCACTTTTTGTACTTTTTCTTAAACTGATCAAGTTTTTCTTTGAAGAACTTACCGTTTATATTCAGATTAAAATCCTTGTTGAACTTTTCAACAAGTACCAAATTGTGTAGGATCCTTAAAAGTGTAATTATTCATAGCAATTGTTTCGTCATACAACTCAATTAGTCTTCTTTTTCGTTGAGAAGTCCACTTAAGATTGTCATTGTTCTACCATAATTCAAAACATATTTGTATTTCTTATTTTTAGTCTTAAATAAACTTAAGTTTGCTAAGTAAATAAATAATTAAAAACTAGAAATTGTTCCGTGCTACAACACGGATTAATGAATCTAAACAAATCAGATTTTTTTAATAATAGAATATCCGATTTTTTTTGTGCAAATCAATATCCGATTGTGCAAATAAAATTAAATCAGATGTTAACAAATCCGATTTTTTTGGAATATTAACAAATACTTTTTGGAATATTAACAAATCCTATAAAAATATCTGATTATTAATAAATCTGATTTTTTGGAATAGTAAAAACAAATCTTTTTGGATTTTTAGTTAACCATAAATTAAATAATTTCATTAAATGATCACATAATAACTAATGACTAAAATATTTTTAATGAAAGATTAGTATTTGTTCTTTGAAATAATGACAACTAGAGATTATCCCGCGCTATAGCGCGGATTAATTTTTATTATAAAGTTTTGGTTATAGTATTGAAATGATTTTAATATATAATTTTGAGTTAGGTTATTATTTATCATTCAAAAATTAAATGTTATTTCTATAATTGTACTTTCCAAATATTATTTATAACTTTTAATTGTGTTTGGTTGTATGGATAGTATCTATAAATGTTATTTCTATAAATATATGGATAGTATGATTTCCAAATATTACCTATAAATGTTATTTCTATAATTGTACTTTTCAAATACTATTTATTCCAAGCTTAATTATTTATTTAATATTTATTCTTTTATGAACTTATTTAAGTTGAATTTACCAAAAATAAGAAATCCGAAAATAATTTCCTTAATTCTATGGTTAAAATAAAATTTTGCAAAATGAGACTAACCAATTTTGAACATAATTTAAATTGATTTTTAAACATAATTTAAACCAACTCAATTTTTTGAGTTAATATATTTTGCTAAATTAAAATTACTTATGGTTTTTCATATTTTATCCAGCTAAAACAATCTAAGCCGGATTTAAAAAAAGGTGTAAATTAGGTTATAGAGTAAAACAATATTATTAAGTTTTAAATAAAATTAAATCAGTTTTCAAACCAAACAATCTTTAAATCGTGTACACTCCCACAAAAAGATGTAAAAAAGAGGCACAATATATTAACAATATATTTTGATTGGTCTAAAATAATAATTTTATAATAATTTTTCTAAAATTGTTGAGTAAGAGAATAATTACATAATAACTAATGAGTAAAATACCTTAATGAGAGATTTTTAGCATCTTTTATGCAGGGATTCTGTTGTTTTTTTTTCATTCTTTAATATAGTACATGTATATATAATTTTAAAAAATCAAAAATTTTGAAAACCACTGATTTGACCTGTCGGATCGACCAGTTATTCAGTAATAATTAATGTCACGTAAAAAAGATGCTACTTATTTTTTATCAATAATAATTCCTGAAAAAAATATGCACACCAATAATTAAATAATTCCCTTATTTAAAACCAACCTTATGTTAAACCAATTATATAATGTTTCTCATATTTGTTAATATCTCCAATAAAATCGGGATATCTTTTAAATCATATCTAGATTTTTTAAAAAGTTTCCTTTATTTTTAAAAAATTATCTTATTTTTCATCAATCATTAAAACACACCAATAATTAAATAATTCCCTTATTTTAAACCACCTTATTTTAAACCAATCATATAATGTTTATCATATTTGTTAATATCTCCAATAAAATCGGGATATCTTTTAAATCATATCTCAATTTTTTAAAAAGCTTCCTTTATTTTTTTAAATTCCCTTATTTTTTATCAATCAATAAAAAACACCAATAATTAAATAATTCTATTATTTAAAACCACCCTTATTTTAAACCAATCATATAATGTGTCTCATATTTGTTAATATCTCTAATAAAATCGGGGTATCTTTTAAATCATATCTTGATTTTTTTTTAAAGTTTCCTTTATTTTTAAAAAAAAAATCCTTTATTTTTAAAAAAATTCACAAAATTTGTGAATTTGTTCATATAAAAGATTTCTCATAATAGTTAATAGTGCGTACAAATCGGGATATCATACTCTTTTGGAAACCTCAAGTTATCTAGACGTAATGTAGATATAATTCATCGATGCTATGAAACCATAATTTTTGAATTATCACACTACAAATATCGATAACTAAATGATATCATGTGTAAGCACACCACGGGATATATGAACAGAATTTGTGAATAAAATCCACATTAATAGTGCAATAAAATCGGGATAACATTTTTAAAAAACTTTTATTAATTTTTTTTAACAATTTCCTTATTTTTAACATAATAAATTACTAAGTTATGACAATTTGTAATGACAATTTGATGTAAATATTTATACTTTATAAGGTTTATTTTATAAATGTATTTCCTAAATAATATATAAGAGATACATGTGCGGTTGTTTCATATAGATAAATGTGAAGAAAAAAACACATAAAATCATAATAACCAATTAGATTTTAGTTAATTTTTTTATTTTTAATAAAAATTTGAGCCAATCGAATAGAGACATTTATCATCCCTTTTGTAATTCATCACTCTGTAAACATTTTTTCCACTGCAAGCATTCAACAGTTGAATCTATATTAATTTTACACAATTTAGAAAATCCTTATTTTAACTATTTTATAGTTTTGTATAAATCTATATTCATTTTACAAAAACCATAAGAGATAAATTGATATAGTAATTATATTAAGTTGTATGATAATTATGTTCACCTCAACTTCTTAGAAATTAAATAGTTATGAAGATTTTTTCCTAAATAATCATAGTATTGTATTTTGTTAAATTGTAAAAAACAGTAAATATTAAAAATAAAACAATATACCTCAATTATTGTTCTTCTCGTGGGGAGAGAAAAATAAGAGGGAGTGATCGTTTGTCTGAGAGAGTGAGAGAGTGATTTGTTTGTGGAGTGAAATAGAGAATTGAATTCTTTTTATAATTATATTTTTGGAATTAAAAAATATAAAATATTGAAATTACTTAAAAGACGCACATGTAACTTGGTACTTAACTATCTATCGATCATACAACGTTTTCTATACGCCCATGGATCAATATACAAATTATTTATCTCTAAATTTTAGGGTGTATGGATCGGAATGCTGTTTGGAGTATTCGTTCAGACTTGCATGCTTACCATCATGACTATTATAACAGATTGGGATCAACAGGTTAGAAATTGATTAGTATATAATTTATTCCCTAAAATAGTGTAGAGAATTTTTTTTTTTTTGTAATATGAATTTTCAGAAAACTACAAACAAATATTTTGTTACATACAGTAAATAGTATGTAACAAAAATAAAAAATCATTTTTTTATAGAATAATACAAATATTGATATATATTATATTAAATAAGTAATACTAAAAAATTTATCTTTTTTTAGTTTCCTAACATTATTTTTTTTAATTTGTTGTTAAAAATAATAAAACAAAAGGTATAAATATAATTTGTCAACTAAATACATGCATAATGTTTTTTACATAATATTTAATTATAAATCAGTAAAATATTGTAATAGCTTATATTAAATTTAAAATTTATCTATAATTTTTTTTAACAAGCAAGTTTTTTTATTTAGTGTAAAAATATTTATTTATTATTGTTATTATATTAAAATTATTTGTTCGATTTTAGTAAAAATAAACATCTTCAGTTCTAAACTTCATAAAAAGATAGAATTTTATTTCTAGAGCTGAATGAAAGAATTAACTTCATACCAATTTATAAAAACAGTATAAACTTTCAATAAAAACAAAAATAAATAAAAGTAATTATGATACCCACTTGGACCATTCCTCTTTGCAAGTAGTGCATTCTAAGTATTTCATGACCAAAATTAATACGTACTTTAACCACACTTTGAATGCATTTTCCTTTTTAATCAACAGTAAAAACACTCAATATTTATGTGAATAGAGAGTAAAATACTTTTCTTTATGTCAAAAAGTAATCTGCCTTTCTCCATCTTTATTTAGTCCGTCCTTCCATTCAAGACCTTAGATTAAATCCCTTTACTGTATGCCGTTTTAGTAGTTTCAATTACAAAAACAGTAACAATTTTTTGTACCAAAAACGATTATTTCTTCTAATAATTACTTTTCAATCACAAAAAACGATACAGTGGTTTAAACATCTTCAATATAATGGTTTTAGTTACTTATACAATATTGTAACATATTGTGGTCTATTGATTTGTACCAATATCATCGATATATTACTATATATAAATTCAAATCAAGCAGCAAAACAAGATTATTACATTAAAGTTTTTAATTAATATCTACCCCGTATCAATAAATGGTAAATTAGTGAATAGGTGACATGGCATGCATAAACGTCTCTTATTAAATGCACGTAGCAGCTGCAGCAACCGGAGGGAGGACCCACCCAGTGTTAAATTCTCCTGCCGGAGCGTGGTCCCCACGGGACATCTACTTCACCGGAGTGTGAAACGCGTGAACTCCACCGCGTCGGGACAAAACTAATGTCCCCTCAAAAAAGCAAAAAAAAAGTAAGAGATGGTGAGCTGTGAAAAAGGACCCACCACACCCATGTGCTTCTCCTTCCTGTTTCCACCAGCTCCCTCATCCTCAATCATTAGCTTCTTCTTCTTCTCTCTCACAAGTGAGAAGAAACACAGAAACCCAGATCGAAACCATGTCTAATAACAGCAACAACGACGGAGTTATGATCTCATCAAACGGAGCTCTAATCGAACAAAAACAGCAACAATATTCAGTCGTTGTGAAGAAACCACCGGCGAAAGATCGACACAGCAAAGTCGATGGAAGAGGGAGGAGGATTCGTATGCCGATTATATGTGCAGCTCGTGTTTTTCAGCTTACAAGAGAGCTTGGTCACAAATCCGATGGTCAAACAATTGAATGGTTACTTCGTCAAGCTGAGCCTTCAATAATAGCTGCAACAGGAACTGGTACAACTCCGGCGAGTTTCTCAACAGCTTCAGTCTCAATCCGTGGAACCAATTCAACTTCTTTATCTTCATCTCTTGATCATAAACCCACCACTTTACTTGGTTCTTCACCGTTTATACTTGGGAAACGTGTGAGAGCTGATGAGGATAATAATAATAATAATAATAATTCCGGTGGTAAAGATGAGACCTTTACGACAACACCAGCTGGGTTTTGGGCTGTCCCGGCGAGGCCAGATTTTGGACAAGTTTGGAGCTTTACAGGAGCTCCACAAGAGATGTTTTTACAGCAACATCAGCAACCTTTGTTTGTTCATCAGCAGCAGCAACAACAACAAGCTGCAACGGGTGAAGCTTCAGCTGCTAGAGTTGGGAATTATCTTCCGGGTCATCTTAATTTGCTTGCTTCTTTATCTGGTGGATCTCCCGGGTCTGGTCGAAGAGAGGAAGATCCACGTTAATGGTGTGATTAAAAGTAAAGCCCTTTTAGGTTTAAGGGCTAATTTGGTATATATATATATATATTATCTTATTGTCATTGTTCATGGCTTCTCTATGTGTGTGTTTTAGTGTTCTTAGAGATTGATTTGATTTCAGAATCTTCCGCAAGTGATTTGAGAGTATCATTAGCTTTAAGTAAGTTTTAAAACGCTTGTTTTTTTTATTAGGGTTAATTTAGGGTTTAAGAATCTGGAGGTTTTATATTTTGTTTTTTTGGAGGAAGATTACTTTTAGAAAAAAGGGAAAATTTCAGAAACCGCGGAGGTTTCTATTTCCCCTTTTTTGTGTCTGGTTTTTTTTTTTTACGGCGAAACAGAGCCGTCGTTAAAATTCCAGATATATTATATGTTTGGTGCTAATTTGTGTAATGTGTTACAATTGTGGTGAAGCATTTGGCGCAAGCTGTTAACCACGTTTATTTTTAATAAATGTTTCGACTTCATATTGTTCCTTCTTCTCTGCATTTATTGATAGACTAAAGCTTTTATGTGAGTGTGATTGTTTCGTTGAAATCGAACTGGAGGATGATGAATTGAACATTATGATCTATTTTTACTTCTTCTGGATATATTTGTTATGTATTGTGGATTTTAACAGGCTTTTCTTTTTTGGGGTTTCGCGTCTTGATTTAAATGCGAGAACGGAGGATTAAGTTTAAAAAACAAAAGAAGAAGACAAACCAGTTGTGTTTGAATTCTTCAATTTTGTTGCCTTTTTGTTTCATATGAATTTATGAACTGTGCTTTTGGGAAGTTTGGTTTGTCACATTAGTCAGAGAAAGATTCATTCACTGTTAAAACCATATGGCAAAAAATTATCTTTAGATTAATTGTCTTAAAAGTTATAAATTGTAAGGAGTTGGAATGTCTCTTGTTTAAGATTTACTCAAAAATTTGGCGGATCCAATATCAACATTTCTAATTACAACGTCGTGTTTATATGAGTTTAAAACATGCCACATTCGAATATGATTTTAAATGTTTATACACCACCAAACGATTATTTTATATTTATTTTGATTTTGGCAAAAAAAAAAAATCACTGTTTGTATTGTAAATCTTGGTGAAGGACAAAGACAATAAATAATTTGGATTACTGAAAAATAAATAAGATAATCCCCCTAGACTATTTAAGTTTCTTAGACTATTTAGGTAGCACTAACCAATCAAAGAATCAAACAAATTTTGCCATAAAAATAAGAATCTATTAATGGAAAGATCTTAACAAAAAGTTGGTGTTTTTTCTTTCTTAATTAGTAGTACTAGTAATTAACACTTAGCTATATAATGTAATGCAAATAATTATGGGTGGGGGGATCTTAGTGATCAACTCGTATAAAAAAACATCCGTACCTTTTATTGTCGAATCATCTAAATGACCCCGACCCCAGTAATTGATATGGTCCCAATCTTTTCTGCCGAAAAATAATTTTTATAGGCTGGCATATAATTCATATACGAGTATTAATTTTTTCATATACATATTTCGCATTTTGGACCGACACATGTAAGTAAATAGCCTCTCATTCACCTCACTCTACCACCTCTGTGCCGTGTTAAATGTACTACTGTCAAATACTTTCCTTTTAATTTTACGTTTCAGAAGAATTGATGTCTAAAAACATTATTATAGAGAGTGTCAAAATTTAAGAAGTCAGTGTTGGAGGTGTATTTATAGCAAGAAATATTATCAATTTATAGTAGTTCATTTTCAACCTTAAAACTTGTTCATTTTTCTTAGTTGCAGATTTTACTATGATCAATTTCGGAATCTATAGAAGTATACCAGAACAAAAAAAATGTGAAATACATTTTTTACATTTTATTTGTTTAGTTACAAATGTAAAAATATGCAACTAATTAATTATTTCATTTGGTTACATTTGTTGTTTAGTTGTAATTAATGATCTGTTTTGAAGTCTCAAATCTGAACCTATATATATATTTGTTATTTGTTTCTGATATTTACTTATTTTTACTTATGTTTTGTCAATTTGTTTCCCCTCCTCTTATTTCAGTTTTTTTTTAATAATAATAATTGTAATATATCAATATAGTTGTAGTAAAAAACAATTTATTTTTAAAAGCATTAAAAACGTACTTTGATGTTTTAGAAAATATATAATATGGTTATATTAAATATTCCAGAATTAATAGCATCAGAATTTTGAATTGAAAAATTAACGTTAACAAATTTTAATTGAATCTCTATTATATTTGGACCGGCTTTATTAGCACACATTTCTTTTAATAAATTTTAAAATATCACATCGAAGGTGGCTTGGGATTGTTTGTTTTTTAGCGACATTATTTGCGGTGGTCACCGTCGTCCTCAAATTATTTAATTTACAGTTTATCCACCGAAAAGTTACATGAAAGATGAGCATCGTTATTGGATGATTCCCCAGTTTCGTGCTTCATATGTTTGGTTGGCTTTGCCTTGTGACGGTTGTTGCAGGTTGTGCCATCCCAACCAATTTTGTGGGTTCATTGTTCGTTTGGGATTTTATCAAAGGCGAAACTACTATGTTTACGAAATCGTAAAGTCATGATTAAGAATGACGATTTGGAGATGGAGATGCATGGACTGAAGATTGAGAAGTTTAAGAAAGCGACTTGATAGTAGTTTTTAATCTGATGTACTTTGACGATGGGGTAGTTTTTTGATTTAGTTAGTAAGAGAGAGTTTTATATTTTGTAAAGAATGTCGTATTTAAAAAAAAAAAAAACAATCCAAAAGTTGTCGTGATTGAGAACAAAGAGATAGCTTCAATTGATGAGTTGGAGAGGGAAATGCAAGGAATGAAGATTTAGAAGTTAAAGAAAAAAAAGAAGTTTAGTTAATATTATGTAGTTTTGGATTTGTTGTAAGCTATAGTAGTTCTATATTCAAATTATTTCTCGTTTGTGTAAAACTTCTTCATACGCAATTTGTTTTATTTCTTTAATATGTTTTGTCTATATCATCTTAATGAAATTTGAACAAAAAAAGTTTTTGGTAAATTCAATGATTAATCGAAAATTCGATATTAATTTTTTTTGGTGTGTGTAAAAGAAAATCTCTATTTTTCTTCCACAAATTTTTTTCTTAGAAATTATGATTTTATTAGTATAATTATATTAAATTTTTATTAGGTAAAATATATATTAAATTTGTATTTGAATCAAATAGAACATGCACTATTTTCTTTAATCATATAAGACCTCGAGAATGTTAGAAACGGCTCAAATGGGTCTATATGGGCCTTGATACTTCGTCTCTGACGGTAACTCCAATTAACGGGCCACACACACTTCGTCTCCAAGCTTTTGACAAAAAGAGTTTGAGCGATTCGCAGACTCGAGGACGCGACGCGACTGTGAGAGAGAGAGAATGGCGTCGTCATCATCGAGAGGAGAGATGGAGAAGATGGGAATCGATCAGCTTAAAGCGTTGAAGGAGCAAGCGGATCTGGAAGTGAATCTCCTTCAGGACAGTCTCAATAACATCCGTACAGCCACCGGCCGTCTCGATTCCGCCGCCGCCGCTCTCAACGATCTCTCTCTTCGACCTCAAGGTTTTATTTCGCATCTAGTTCGTCAATTTGATATTTTTCAGCGATGGTTGGTTTGAAACAAAAGAAAAAAAATTGAAAATTGTAGGTAAGAAGATGCTTGTACCACTCACTGCTTCTCTCTACGTCCCTGGGACACTTGATGAAGCTGATAAGGTTCTAGTTGATATTGGCACTGGTTACTTCATTGAGGTAATGCAATCACAGTAAGAATTTGATTATTATGACTTGGTTCTATTTGGCTCGTTCCTGTGTGTAGCTCAAGTGTTTTTGCATTTTCGTAGAAAACTATGGATGATGGAAAAGACTATTGTCAGAGGAAGATCAACTTGCTCAAATCCAACTTTGACCAACTTTTTGAGGTAATTATAATATATTTGAACTAGGATAAATTCATTCTCTTGGCAACTTTCAAATGCTTGATTTGGTGTTTAGATAGATCCTGAGGTGAAAATAGAGAGAAAAAGCCTATACTTTTCTTTTATACGGCTTATAGAGTATGCCTTAGAAGTTAGAACTGCCTTTTACAGAAGAATAACACAGTTCTCATTAACCTTTACAAATTTGTGAAATGAGTAATTTAGAGTTTAAATTGAATGGAGTCCTGATTCTATTACGAGGGGTTAGGCTTGTATCTGAATGTTTCAGTGACTGATCCATTGTAGACAGTGGTTGAGGGCTGTAAATTTTATGGCTGCTAAGGAATGCAGTAAACATAACCAAGAAGCCCTTTGGTTGGTCCTTTCCTGCACATTGTCAAGCACCCCCTAGAGCCATACATGCATACATAATATACACTAAGTATAATCTTCACTTAACCCCGCATTTAAATCGCTGTTCCTGTATTTGTTACTAGTTCTAAGTCGTTGCTGTATAATGCAGAATCCAATGCTATGATCTCTCCTTTCCATTTGCTTCAATATTTGTTGCCATCAATCTTGCATCAGTGCCAAATTGTTACAATACTCTTTTATTTGAGAACCTATATTTTACATCTATAGCTTACCTGAGATTTTAGTTGTTAACTTCAAGAATGTTCATTCAATGCAGGTCGCAGCGAAAAAGAAAAGCGTGGCAGATGAAGCCGGGATGGTCTTGCAGGCCAAAGTTAAACAGTTATCAGCTGCAACCACGTCGTGAAAATTCTTCTTCTATAGTGCTTTTACTAGTGACCTATTTTGAGATTTCTAATGTTTTTGTCCAATCAGTTATGTTATGATTCTTATGATCTCAAATCGGTTTGTGTTTTATGTGCTAGAAGAACTTGTGCTGTAATTTTAAGAAAACAGTAGTGGACTCTGAGAAAAAAGCGTTGCTTGTTATTTCTCATAAAACGAGAGAAAAGAGACAAAAGCCACGATGTTATTGTTGGGGGTAGAAGGAAGCAACTGAATCAATGAAATTAAATACAACTTTTTTTTGTTGTTTTAAGAAAAGGAATATCTCTTTTGCGTATTGCTCTTTGAGTTTTATCATCTGTGATCCGCACCAATTGCTTCATGGATCGACTTGAAACCATCCCTTTCTAAGCAACTCACCAGTTCCTCCTGTTGCAACAAAAATACATGAAAATTAGTATTAATGAAGATGTTATCTGACCTCAATATGCAGAGTTGATTATGCTTACAACAATATGTATTCGACACCAAATGTTTCAAGAATTCTGTCCAACTTTGTAGATGTAGTTTTTAGACTTTCTCTATACTTACTAAACTTTCCTGATTGAATAAAATACCGGTCTTTATGGGAAAGGAGATACCTTTATTTGTGGGATGAGGGCAGGTCCTCCATACGCAAATCCCGTGTACAGCTGAACAAGAGTAGCTCCGGCTCTTATTTTCTTGTAAGCATCCTCACCACTGAAAACAAAGATTTATCTTAATCATTTTTTGAGTGTTTCTTTTGTTCCCAAAACTAAAGCATCTGAAGTATGTTCAAAAACGTTTTACCTACTAACCCCGCCACAGCCTATCAATGGAATCTTTCCCTAAGGAAGAGATCATGAAAAAATCCAAAAACCCGAATCAGAAATGTTTTTTTAGTTCCTCGGTCGATTAGTGGATCATATTTTTAGGCTAAAAACTTACTCGCGTCAAAGTGTACATCTCTCTCAACATGTTGGTGGAGAGAGGAAACAGCGGTTTCCCGCTCAAACCACCTGCTTCTGTTGCCACAGGGTTGTTGCTTACAGGATCTGGCCTCGATACTGTTGTATTTGATATGATCTATAGGAGAAACAAAGATAGTATCATCATCATCGAAAGCTTTATGATTTGCAACATACCGTGACTAACAATAGAAAAGCACAAAGACTTTTCTGAAGCGTTGGTCGTGTTTGCCTTACTAAGTTAAACAGATTGGAGGCCTCATCAATTGACACTTATGAAACAGAAGTTAGTTCGTGTAAGAAGATAACTTACCAATCCATCCAAGTGGAGAGCAAGAGCCACCTACACAAACCAATAGAATGTTGTAAGAGCCATTTACTTGGAAGCCATAGAATGCGTATTAGTTTTGAGTACAACGCACCGCTGCAATATCTTCAAGCTCTCCTCTGGAAAGATCAGGAGCAATCTTCACAAGAAGAGGAGGAGGACCTTCATCACCCCATTGCATCTCATCCCGGGCAGCTTGAACCTTCTTTACAAGGTCCTTCAACTGTTTTCTTCCCTGAAGCATGCGCAGCCCCGCAGTATTGGGTGATGAAACATTGATCACCTGAAGAGAAAAATAAAAATTAGGAACAACGAATTCCATGGTAAATTAGATCAAATGAATGCTCAATATATCACAATAAGAAGGTTGTACCAAGTAATCAGCATACTGGGATAAGTTATGAACTCCTTGGACATAGTCAGCAGCAGCATCCTCACTCGTCTTGTTCTTCCCAAGGTTGACCCCAAGAATACCAGGTCCAGATTTGCCCCCCGGTTTTACTTCATCGCCTGGAGATGACGAAGTGCCTGATGTTTCCGCCAACATTCTTTTACCATGTTGAGCACCCAACCGCTTTGCAACGACAACAATACCTTCGCTATTAAATCCACACCTATTGATAATAGCTCTGGGAGGACACGAATATAAGTATTTTCGTTGAAACTTCTGCTTCTTCGATCATTAAAGGTAATTTACTACTGATGTAAACAAGAATTCATATGAGATTCTCACCCATCTTGGCTTAATCTGAAGATACGTGGTTTTGGGTTGCCTTCTTGTGGAACAGGAGTTACGGAGCCTACCTCAACAAAGCCAAATCCAAGTCCTAACAATCCTTCGGTAGCCTCAGCGTTTTTGTCAAATCCAGCAGCAAGCCCAATTGGGTTTGAGAATTTCCTTCCCCAAACTTCAAGTCCCAAGATTGCTGGATCAGGCCTCTTTTCTCTAGGTACCCACCCGCGAGCTGCAGCTGTAACAGCCAGCTTATGCGCAAACTCAGCATCCAGAAGAGCAAAGAAAGGATTCACAATCTTTGTTGCGTTGAATAGCCACCCACTGTCCAACATCAAAAGATGAGCAAAAGGTAAAAACAAAGTGATTATCTCAAAGTAACTACAAGGCAGCCTTAGCAATGATAGCTAATAAAGATAACAAAAGACAAAAGATATGTAATGTTTGAAGGCTTAAGCAAGTACCAGAAAGTTGCTTCATCTGCAGTACTCACATAAGCTCCTCCAGCTATGGCCAGACCAATGGTAGCTCCTGTGAATATCCTTCCCTACAAATTTCGAAGCTAGACACTTGAGACATGTGAAATCGATTGGCTCTCGTAAATTGAAAAAAAAGTATCAACGATCTAACTCTACTACACCAGATGAAGTGATACGCTCGGATCCAAGAATAAGATTCCAATATGATTCGAATGAACCCCAAAATTCATCAAAGCTACTTACTTTCTTGGAAAAATGAGGGACTTTAGGTGCAGATGAAGCTCCAGGAACCGAAGAACAGTTTCGGGTCGCTCCAAGAGGATTCGACGAGACCCTTCTGAACAAAAACTCTCTCGCCCATTTCGCCGACGATGTCGCAGCCCTTCCGGCCATTAATAAGATGATTAAATCGACAGTGCGAATCAAACAGAATTCGAAAAAAGGTTGCTTTGAAATCTATAAGAAGAGGGTTTTAGCCTTTTAGCTCACGGCTTGATAGAGAAATATACGCTTTTTGTTGTTCGGTTACAAAGGATCATCAGTATTTGCTAAAACCCTTGCTTCCTTCAGGTTGATCTTTCCGGTTCGATTTACCGGTTTAATGTTGTTAACCGGAGTGAAATCTTCTAGATTTTTGAGTTTTTAGCATTAACCGGATTGAACAAACAGATTGATAAGGTCCTTTCTCCGAAAAAGCGAGCCCAGGAGTGAAGAAGCTCTCTGTGTTCTAATCCTCCATAGACGTAGTTTGAGCAGAAGTCAAATTTTAACGAAGACAGTGGGAAGGAACAATGAGTTCTTGTGTTGTGACGACAAGTTGTTTCTGTACAATTTCAGATTCTAGTATACGTTTGAAATCCTCCAAGCTCGTCAATCTGGTTCGATTCCTTTTTTTTGTTTCCTTAGATACAGTGAAATTACTGTGGTTCTGTTTCACATTAATCTGTCTCTTCGAATCACTAAAGCTTTCAAATTTCGGTTTTTTACGTTTGTTACTGTTTAGAGTAACCAGCAGAGAAGAAGTACACATGGGTCTCGAGGTGGTTTCAAGGTTGAAGCTTACTACGGTCTAAAGACACCTCCTTATCCACTTGTAAGTGCAAATTTAGCCTTATACACTTACTCGGGTTGCATACGGATTCTCAGTGTAGTATCTATGTCTTGCTTCTGTAATCCATTTGCTGTTCTCGATTAAGCACAAATTATGGAAAGTTGGTTAATTTGGGTGAATTGTCTGGTGAGTTTAGGGAAAAACTGTATCTTGATCTGTGTATGTCTCTTGCAAAGTAGATGGGTCTTGATCTTAGGGATATGCCAAAGAAATGCTTTTGTTGAGGTTTTAATCAGAGTTAAAAACAAATGTGAATAGGATGCTTTGGAACCATATATGAGTCGAAGAACACTAGAAGTGCATTGGGGTAAACACCATCGAGGTTATGTGGACAATCTGAATAAACAGTTAGGGAAAGATGATAGACTCTATGGATACACCATGGAAGAGCTTATCAAGGCGACATACAACAACGGGAATCCTTTGCCCGAGTTCAACAACGCTGCACAGGTACTTAATTTATAAGTTGCTTGTACATCGCCCGAGGCACACGCTAATGTTGGGAGGATTAATGATGATGTTGTTGTTTAGGTCTATAACCATGATTTCTTTTGGGAGTCGATGCAACCTGGTGGTGGAGACATGCCTCAAAAGGGTGTTCTTGCACAGATTGACAAGGATTTCGGTTCTTTCACAAATTTCAGAGAAAAATTCACTAATGCTGCTCTTACTCAGTTTGGTTCCGGCTGGGTCTGGCTCGTCTGTGAGTAACTCTACTAGCTTTTCACTTGTCATTAGTCAACCGGACTCAGAAAATGGAAAATCCTAATTCTTTTTTTTTTGTTTTTTGGAACTTCAGTGAAGAGGGAAGAGAGAAGACTTGAGGTAGTCAAAACCTCAAACGCAATTAACCCACTCGTGTGGGACGATATTGTAAGCAGATTCTCATTTATTCTCTTGTGAAATTTGTTTCTTAAACTTGATTTTGCCTGTTTAATCACATCTCTTTTGTTCTTACAGCCCATCATCAGCTTGGATGTGTGGGAGGTAAACTATCTCCTCTCTTCCCTCATACTCCCAAGAAAACACTTTAGAAACAAACAAAAAATGAATCTTCTAATATCTTTCATTTTCTTATCTTACTTTGCAGCACTCTTATTATCTTGACTACAAGGTAAACTAGCTTCAATATCGATGGTTTTGTGTTCTATTCTTTGTTCAAAAGGCCAAATGAGTGTTTTTTTTTCTCTCCCGGTGCTAGAACGACAGGGCTAAGTACATAAACACTTTTCTGAACAACTTGGTGTCGTGGAATGCTGCCATGAGTCGGATGGCTCGTGCAGAGGCGTTTGTGAATCTTGGTGAACCCAACATCCCAATCGCTTAGGCGAAAAACTCTTTTTGAGAGTCCACTATGTGAAAGCAAAAACAACTCCGTAAAAACTTGGGCAGTCTCAATTTTGCAAACAGAGGTCCCAAGTCCCAAACCAACAATCAAGAACTGCTTTCTCAATGTGACCCATCTTTTTGTTCTGTGTAATTTAGCGATAATTTTCTCTTCTTTTGCCTTTCAGAGACTCTCTACCTTAAAAATCAATGAGACTGTATGGAAAGAATGTTTATTTATGGAAGTCACGCAATTATGAATTAACCCTGTTTACTTTTTTATTTCTAAATTATATCTCGCACTTGATTTATTTTAGATTTAAGTTTAATTCTAAAGTTTTGCTTATAGTATTGCAATAATTTTAATATTTAAATAATAATTTTGAGTTAAGTTATTATTTATCATTCAACAAATTAAATGTTATTTTTATAACTGTAATCTCCAAATATTAGTACGATGATATTAACTTCAACTATTTGATTTCATTTAAAGAAACGTGTTACTATTAAATATATATCATTTTTATATTAATTGATGATGTGTTATTATTAAATAATAAAAAACTATGAGTATAAAAAAAATTATTTTTCGTAAATATTTGATTTTATTTAAAAATATTCATTTTAATCTTTTAAAAAATTAATAGATTTTACGTGAGTGTTTTGAATTTAAAACATAAATTCTAGCAAAAAAATAAGACCAAATTAGTTCATCGATATATAATCATTTCCAAAAAAACTATACGCTGATTGTACATAACGTTTAAATACCAGCATGAGCCCAAACAAAATCCGAAAATTTAAGATTAACAAAAAACATCGAATGGTCTCGTTTACGTATAATATGTTTATTGGATAGAAGAATCATATGACAGAGGAGATGAGGACAGAAAGTGGCCCCTATGGTCGGTAGTCGGTGGCCGGAAAAGATTCTCATGTTCCGTTTTGTTTGTTGTAGTCTTTAATTTTGACGGTGGATATATCATATTAAATCAGAAACCTGACCGACTAATTTAACGTAATAGATTAACAATAGTAACTTAAGTTTTAACATTTTATTCATGTACAAGAAAAGATTCTCATGTTCTGTTTTGTTACGTTCAAAATTTTTGACTGTGGATGTATAAATATATTCAGAAACCTAACAGAATAATTTATTGTTTTTGAATATTTAGAGAGATCAACGAAAAAGTAAAAGCGAGAGAGAGATTCAAAGTTGATATTTTTTTTTTGAGATGTTAGGTCTAATTAATGGTGAAGACTAACTCCATCGCTGGGCGGTGGCGGCTACCGTCGCTGTCGTCCTAGCCGCTCCTCCTTCGTTTCTATTTTCTGCTTGCTCACGTTCTTGTCTTTGTCTCAGCTCTCAGATCTTCATGGAACCTTCTCCCCCGGCGCGGCCACCGGTTCCGGCCAATCCATCAGCTCCGGCGGAAGAACCATCCTGCTCTCGTCCCGGCTTCGCCGATCTGCGCGACCAATCACCTCCGAAGGCCTCGGTCGGGGCATCTTCGCAACTTCTAGAGGAAGATCGACTCTCCGCCTCTCCGCTTCTCATCGCCGTCGCTCGGGTGATTCCGACTCATCTGTGCAGATCTACTTTGACTCTCTGCTCCAGATCTGAAGAACCCAACCGGTGGATCTCACCGGAAAGTTTCGCTGGCTCGTCCGGCTTCTATGTTACTCTTTTGTTTCCATTGGAACCCTATCACCGCTTTTAAGCGACGCTCATCTCTCTCCCTTTTGCCGGATTTCACGGCCATCAGAAGGCTAAAAGTGTCCGAGTTGATGGAGATTTCTTTCTTCCCGATCTCAGCTTGTCTTTCAGGTCTATTAGCTTCGAGAACTATCCAGACGACCAACGCGTTGATCGCCGCCACAGCCGAGGCCGCGCCGCCATCGCCGCGAACCGTTTAGGGCGAACCCTTGTTTTGCTAGGCCTTGGGCCAACCTGCGAATTAACTGTAACTAGGCCTGCGAGCCCATTAAAATTATTCTCTTCTATTATGAAGTTTGTGTGTAGCCCATTGGATATTGGACTTTAATTTTAGTAAATTAAAGTGTTGAACAAAAAGGAAAAACAAATGTTGCTTCTATTTAACGAAAACAACTCGAAACAAATTTCAAAAAAGAAAGCAAATGTGACCGTTTGAAAAATGTCTCGAAGCTTATGAAAAATTACGGTGTGTGTTCTTCTTCTCTTGTCGATTTGATCTCATCTCTCCTTTTGGTTATGTTTTCTTCTGTTCCCTAACTTTGACGGAATCCTCTACTCTAGATTCATAGATTTTGATCGTGCTTTATGTTTGCTTCGTTTGATTTTTCCTAATCAAAATCAAACCCTGGATTCGTGCTTAATGTTGTACGAATTGGATTTCGGATTTCATATATTTGCTAACTTGATTTCTCTTATTTTCATCCAACGCTTTGATTTTTTTCAAGATTTGGTAACAGCGTTACTCTCGCGTCTCTCAGATTCGTCTCTTTTTGACGGCGGAGAAAATTGCAGGGTTTTACACACAAATCCCGTTCCTCAAATTACCATGTACAATCTCTTATGCTTCTTTCTCATCAAGTCTTACCGATCCGAATCAATTTTCTTCTGACTTTAAGGGTTTCATGTTCATCTACTTATCATCTCTTCTTTTATGGATCTTCTGGGATTTTTGGTTTCTAGTTATTATACATATGATTATTTTGAAAGGTATTTAGTTTGATCATATGATAAAATGTTCTGTTTTCTAAGCGTGGGAGGGATCATGAATTAAATAAGTGAAGAAATCACTGAAGAACTGGCTTTTTTCTCAACGCATGTGATCTGTATTCAACTTCTAGAGTCTGATTTTAGTGTTTGGTTTCTCATTTATACTGATTTGAAAAAGAATCTGATTAAATTTCTCTAATGTCTTATCTTGTGCCTTTTCTCAAAGCTGGAAAGGAAAGCAATTTACAATTCTCTATTTCCCTTGAAATGTCTTGCCTTTCTCCAGGTACGTTATTCTTCTTTTGATACTTCTCTTACAGTTTGATGTTATTGTCTCTTTTCTTCTGCAGTGGGAGAGTTCATAGTCTAATGTGACTATATGGGCTTACATCAGAAAGGAAAGAATCCTATATGGGTTCTTTCAAATCACTTAAAGAAACAGTACGCCTGCATAGACATACATAAATACATGCATCATACATACATGTATCAGTATCATTTATACACATATGCATACTTGCTTCCTTAATTTGCTTGCTTCTTTGATTACATGCTTAATTTGCTTACTTGCTTCTTTGCTTACATGCTTAATTTACTTATTTCCTTCCATCCCTTGTTTGCATGCTTCCTTACATGCTTCTTTTACTTGGTTGCTTACTTGCCTCCTTACATGTCCTTAACTCTCTTGCTTTCTTTTTTTGCTTACTGCCATACTTGCTTGCTTGATTACTTACTTTCGTGTTGACTGCTTTATTCTTTATTCGTTTTTTAACTTTCTTGCTAACTTTGCTTTCTTAACTTGCCACACATTTGGTGATCATCCTCTTTTAGCAAGGATTTATTACAAGTGTATTGCTTGCAACATATACTTTGGCTTTTTATTTTGTGCGGTTACCCGATCTTTGTTTGCTTGATTCATTAACTTTGCTTGCTTACTTGCTTTTGTCCTTTAACTTTTTGTTGCGTACATACTTCCTTGTTTCCATTTCTTGCTTACTTACCTGGTTACATACTGATAGCATCATATTTTACATGTTTTTATGCAATAAGTTAGTTTTAGCATTTTATAACTAACATTTAGTGTAGAATTAATGTTTTTGCATGTGGTTATATGTTTTTTAGGTACTTGGAGCTAAATATGAGTAGTAGAGATGTTTTTGGAGGTTGAATGAAGCCTACAGGAAGACTGGTGACATCGCCTAGATCGTGCACATTCGGAGAAGGATTTCACAGAATCCGAAGAGGCAGAATCGATCCCAATATCGATATGTAGGGTTCGATAATGAGGCTGAAGAATTTCCAGAGAGAATTCCTGAAGGATGCATCAACCAGTCAAAGCCAGGGAGCCAGAATCGACCCTAATGGGTCGATGCTGACTTCCGAGAAAACTGAAAAATTTCCTATGTGGCAAGATATGACTTGAGCACCTTGTCATTTCGAGTTCTAAGCCTCCAGAAACAAGATAAGGACGAAATGGATGGTTCCAGAAAATCCTAATACTATATAAACACTTGCAATCTCACTAGAGAAAAGGGAGAGAACACACACAAAAACAGATCTTGTAGCCGTCACATTTTCATATCTAATAAAGTTCTTCTTCTTTAGGTCAATACTTGTTCTTATTCTTTTGTTTATGCTTTAGATTAGTTTCCTTTTTAGTTTTGTTTATTATTTTATAAGTCAATCCTTGTCTCTGTAACCCAATAAAGACAATGTTGGGAAATAAACCCGGTATTTCCCGCGGACCAGACTAATCGGAAGTAAAAATAAAGGCGGAATAAAGCGACACCAAAAAATTGATAACGGAGTTCGGCAAAATGCCTACGTCTCCGGAGCCGCTGCAAGACTCGTTTTTATTAAGAGAGATTACAACGTGTTTATAACACCTGATCCCAAAATAATAAAACCCCGAAAAAATATTTTTTTCTCTCTCACAAATATTTTTTTCTCTCTCACAAATATTTTTTCTTTTTCTCTATCTCACTTCTCTCTCTCACTCTTTTCTTACGCTTTGTTTGTTTTCAATTTGGGATGCATCAAATGAGTTGGGATGATCGTTTATTTATAGGAAGGGATGAAGGGGTTGGTGGCACTTGTGGTTGGTGAGGTCAACATCTTTTTTCTTTCAAGGTTTGGCACCGACGTTGAATTGAAGAAGCCTCATTTTTTCTTTTTGTTCACTACCTTCAAAACCTTTGACTAACAATCTCCCACTTGAAGACTGATTTCAATCGTCTTCACACCTTGACTATGCAGCGGCTCGTCTCCTCCTTTCATTAAGTGAGGCCAACGAAGTTGAACACAACTTCGTTTGTCGATTCACCGTCTTCGTTAGCATATCTGCCGGATTTTGAGCTCCTTTGATCTTCTCAAGTTTCAAAATCCCATCTTAGAAGTGACCGGATAAAATGATATCGCGTCGTATGTGCTTCGTTCTAGAATGGAAAGCGGATTTTTGCGGATGGATAGCGCTGGCTGTCGCTACAAGACATTGTCTTCTGTTTCTTCCCTAATTCCTCCAAGAAACTTTGTAGCCACCCATTTCTTTCTGGCTTCGTAAGCTCGACATATTCGCTTAGTGGTGGAGAGACAACTATCTTCTGCAGTGAGAAACCTCACTGCGACCTCAAGTAAAACATACCTGTAGTGCTTTTTCTTGTATCAACATTCCGGCTAAGTCAGCGTCCACATACTTTGTTAATATCGTATCTCCACCTTTAAAGCGTAGTGCCTTCTTTGTGGTACCCCAAATATCGAGGATCCATTTATGCTTCGTGCTCCTTGCTGGATCATTCATGTACACTAACAACTCCCTGCTTGCGCAATATGCAGTGCAGTACAAACCATGGCATACATCGACTTCCAATTCTGGCGTCGAACCTTCTTCATGTTTATGCGTTCCTCCGTCTTTGTTGACTGTTCTTTAGAGTAAAATGAACACCCAAAGGTGTACTCACGTTTAGCATCTTGCATGTTGAATCTCGAGAGTACTTTGTTGATGTACTCCTGTGATAACAACAAAGTTCTTGACTTTGTGTCTGTGATCCTCATTCCCGAATTTGCTTTGCGGCGCCGGATCTTTCATTGCAAATTTTTTCGACGAGTTACGCTTCAAGTTATTAATCTCTTGCATGTCGAACCGGCAACAAGCATGTCGTCCACATATAATAACAGAATAATGAATGCTCCGAACCTTTTGATGTAGCAACAATGATCTGCGCGATCTTGTGAAACCTGCCGCTCATGAAGTTATCAAACTTCTTGTACCCTGCACTGGGAGCTTGTTTTAACCCATACAAGCTCTTCTTCAATTTGCATACCAGGTCTTTCTTTCCTTTTTCATGAAGCCTTACGGTTGCCTCGTAGATTTCTTCCTCCAAATCGCCATGAAGGAAGGCTGTCTTTTAACTGCTCGATGTAAATTTTCCGCCGCCAAATTTTTAACACCGGCGATTGTCGTTACGCTTTGGAGAAAAAATTTCATTGTAGTCAATACCTTCTTTTCTTTGAAACCCTTTAACAATCTTGCCTGCGTTTATTCCCATCATGTTTTCTTTGATTACGTAAACCCACTTGTTATGTAGAGCTTTCTTGTCGGTGGTAATTCGCATAACTCCCATGTCTTGTTTGACATAAGCGAGTCCATCTCATCTTCCATGGCGACTCACTTGATTGAATCTTCCACCTCCATAGCTTCATCATAACATTCTGGTTCTCCGTTGTCGTTAACAACAAATAATGCAAAGAAGGCGAATAACGTTGTGTTGGTTTAGAAGGTCAGAAGAGCGCTGAGTTCGGTGTGATGGCTCTTCATGAGCGCTTCAACTGCTCAACAACTTTTGAGAATTTTCCTTGAACTCGACAAATTCCTTCTTTTCAGCTTAGGTATGTGGTATGATCACTTGCTTGATCTGTCTTTGTACATCACATTCTCGTTGAATATGGCGTCTTTACTGGATGATTTTCGGTTTTTATAATCCCAAAACCGGTAGCCGAACTCATCACCACCATAACCAACAAAGGCACATTTGTTGGACTTAGCATCAAGTTTACTTCTTTCCAGTCGATGTGTGCGTATGAGATACATCCAAATACTTTCGAAGTGTGATAGGTTTACCTCTTTTGCTCCACACCTCCTCGGGTATTCCACCATCCAAGGCGAGGCCCGATTGATCAAGTAAGCTGCGTGTTACTGCTTTTTGCATCATCTTAAATGGCATGTATCCTCATACTTGCAGCGTTCATTCGAGTTACGTTCATGCGCCGCGCCATTACTGCGGCGTCATGGGAACTGTTTTCTCCATTTTGATTCAAGTTACTTGCGCAAAATACGAATCTTTTTTTGTCCGTATACTCTCCTCAGTTAGACCTTAAGCGCTTCACTTTCAAACCGTTTCGTTTTCCACCATGGTCTTCCATTTTAAGGTATCGACTTGATTTCTTCTTGGAAAATAAACCCACACCTTCCTTGTCTGATCATCGATGAAGGTGACATAGTGAATGAGCTGCGAGGGATGGGCGGAGATGGTCCCCAAACATCAGTATGAACCAATTCCAACTTTTCTTCCTGGGGTGTCTTGCCGATCTTTGTAAAACTGACCTTCTTTTGTTTTCCGATGCGATCTTCACATAAGCCGACATCTACTTCTTTTAGATCCGCACTTTCCTGACATAAGGGTCTTCATCCCTTTCTGCTCATATGGCCAAGCCTTTGGTGCCACGGGTTTGATTTTTCATCAGCATCTCCCGCTGATAGTGTTCTCGGTTTGAGGTCATATAGAGTACCATTCTTCTTACAGGCGATGGCAGTGCTCCTTTGTAATCCGCCATTTTTGTTGAGAAGGTTGTCGGTAACCTTCCATCAAGTTGCCCTGAGATCAAATTCCTTTTAAGGCCAGGAATATGTCTCACCCTTTGCACTTCCATGTAGTTTGGTTTGGCTTCAATCGGATGTCTCCTTGACGATCTTTAAGGTTTCATCATCGCTAGATGAACCTTCAAATCACCACTAGCGTAGTTCTCCATGATTTCTCTGCATGAGGTGGCATGAAAAGAGGCTCCTGAATCCAAGATCCATGATTCAATTGGTGGCGCTTAGAATCATAGCATCACTGAATTTTCCGTCACATTTGCGATTCTTGTGTGTTATTTTTCTTCGGTGCTCGGCGTCTCTTTTAAAGTGACCCTTCTTTCATAATTGTAACAAGTAAGATCTTTCTTCCCAGATCTTGATTTACCCTTTCAGACACCGATGCTACTGAACCTTCTTTCTTAAGTTCTCCCTCAGACTCTGCTGCAAGGCGAGGAGCTTGGCGCTTCTGATTCTCTCGTCGTTTTCCTCATTCATATGAGGTCGAACATCATTGAACTTTAGCTTTGTAGTTCCCGATGAACTACTGAGTCTTAACGTAGCATTCAGCTGTCAATTGATGATAAGAGAATCAACTCGAACTTCATCTTGATTCGAGTCCAAGCGAGCTCAGCGGGTTGTGATTGTGTTGAGCTCGTTCGATGTTGCGCCACCAAAGCTCCTTCCTCCCATCCGTAGTTAAACAACCGCCTCATTAAATGGACTTCGAGGCTGATGGTTTCTCATACATATTCGAGAGTCTTCATAAGATCCGCCGTAGTCTTTTCGCAATGTTAAATGCAACATTTTGACACCAACGAATTCGAGAGCCTGCTGCGAGGAGAGTCCACTGCCATCCTTCATGCCCTGGGTTTCTTCCCTAAGAGAGGTAGATAGGTTTTTGCATGTGTATATCTTCAATCTGCATTTTCTGCAAAACCGGTCCGCACCATCGAACTTCTCAATTTTCACCTTCCGTCTTCCTCATCACTTCGTCCGGTCTTTACGGATCTTATAACTATTTTCACGAACTTAACTATCGCCTTTATCGACAAACCGAAATTGCCGATAAAAATTTTCACTATTCATGAATAAGTACTCTTCCGCAGCGAATAAGTAACCACTGCGAAATAGCCTGCCGTGAGCATTACCACCGTGGACTAACCGTGAATAGTACCCGCCGTGAATAGACCAGTGCCTGAGCCGCAGCTGTTGGAAATAAACCCGTATTTCAGACCTTTAATTCGAAGTAAAATAAAGGCGAATAAAGCGACACCAAAATGATAACGGAGTTGCAAATGCCCTACGCCTCCGAGCCTGCAAGACTCGCTTTTATTAGAGAGATTACAACGTGTTTATAACACTGATCCCAAAATAATAAAACCCAAAAAATATTTTTCTCTCTCACAAATATTTTTTCTTTTTCTCATCTCACTTTATCTCTCTCTACTCTTTTCTTACGCTTTGTTTGTTTTCAATTTGGGATGCAAATGAGTTGGGATGATCGTTTATTTATAGGAAGGATGAAGGGTTGGTGGCACTTGTGGGGTGAGGTCAACATCTTTTTTCTTTCAAGGCACCGACGTTGAATTCAAGCTCACCTACCTTCTAGAAACCTTTGACTAATGCAAGAATCTAGATTTTTAGACCACATGGTGGTCATGATGGGATATATGTTTTAGAGTTCATTATCATACTTAACCGATCAGCACTTTTAGTAATAATCTTGAGTATTCTCTCATGGGAGATACTCAAGAGTACAACCGAATCCAGATGTAGTTGTTCTATTTAGAAGTATTTGATGTCACGAGTGGATTAAACCTTTAGATCTGCATATTAGAATAGCTATTCGAATTTTGTTTGATAGAATTAATTATAGATCTGTCTTTGACCAAGTTAGATTGAATATTTTAGGAGTATTTCGCCATGAGAGTAGACTATACTTTAGAAACAAATCTATCTCTCACTTTGTATTCTTGAGGCGAGAGTCTAGGATACTTAGTATTCGATGATGGGATGATGTGAAATGCATATCCAGTTTACCACGATATATCTGATATAGGATAAGATGATACATGGACTGAAGCAAATTATGGAGGATCTCTAGAATGACAAATACCAATTATTTAGATAAAACATGAATTCTATACTTAAGTTTCCTAATTTAGACTATCATCCATAGCTTATATATTGTTAGTTAATTATTATTCTTTTCTTTATGCAATTTAATTATGTTTATGCTTAGTTTAGATTTAATTGCTTTCTTAGTTTAGAGTTTATTTACTTTATTTCATGCTTTATTATTTTCGCAATCATTTTAGATTAGAACTCAACTCCGACTTTATTTTATTTCCACTTATATTAGATTTGCATTGGCATTCTCTATGTAGTTATTCTATTTTCCTGTTTACCGACTCCGTATTATTACAATTGCATTTAACTGTGCACTTGCGGTTTTGTGGGTTAAACTCTCTGAGATTTATTTCTCAAGTGAAACATGTGAAAAGGCATAAAAACCTCCCATCACATACTTGCTTCCTTTTCTCCATTCTTACGTACCTGCTTCCATAATTTGCTTGCTTACTTGTTTCCTTTCATGTTTAATTTGCTTACTTTACTTTCTTGTGTCCATTCTTTGCTTCGTTTTTTTTTACTTACTCTCTTTTTTAAATTGCTTGCTTATTTTGCTTCCTTAACTGTTTCCATTTCTTGCTTACTTGCTTCTATGCTTCTTTTTATTCATTCCTTATTTACTTGTGCTTCCTTGCTTATATTTTAAATTTGCTACTTCCATAATTGCTCATTTTATTTTCTTGATTCCTTAATTCCTTGTGTCCATTCTTTGCTTAGTTGACTAACTTACATACTTAGTTTTGTTTTCCTTTAAATTTGACAATTTGCTTACATTTAGTGACCATCCTCCTCAATAAGGCTTTGCTACAGGTTTCACGATTGAATAACTTAGTTGTTTTAGTATTTAGCTATTATCTTAACAGGTATGAAGCCAACCAACCATTTTCAATAGTTTTCGACTAACTTACATCTCTGCCCATGACGATGAAATCTTCTTTGACATTATCAGTTTGAAGGTAAAAATTTATTAATATTTCTTCAGTATTTCACTCTTCATGTTTTAAATTTGAGGCAGTGCTTTGTAATCGCTGCCCAGTTATCATTTTTTGAGATTCGATTGGTATGTAGGACTGGTTTCTGCCTTGTCCGTTGTCTTCTGCTCTATTATGTATAAGGACGTAGCAGATGCTGTTGTTCTAAAGACAGTCCACTAACCGCTCAATGAGCTGGTAAAAGGTAAGTGTCAAATGGTACCAACAGTTCCTCTTCCTTAAAATGTGCCAACAACAGCAACAGAAACATTTCGAATCATTCGAGATGTGTTTAAAGTAAAGGAAAAGGTTTATACTTGCTTGCTTAGTTTTTTGTATGTAAACGGGAAAAGTGCTCTGCTAATTTTTTTTTTTTTTCTGCATGTTTACTCTACAGATTTAGTTGATGGCAGCAAATCTGAAGAGTATGTAGGTTAGCACTCCATCACTAAACCATTTTCAAAGGTCTTTGTTCTCGTATTTCTATCTATGGCTCTTGTTTCTGTTGCATAAGCTCTGTGATAATGATATATCTTTGTCTATGAAAGGTGTCCAAATAATCGTTAGACTCTGAGGTAAGTGATCACTTGCCGATCTCTTTTAGCATCAATATATGGAGAAACTATCCATATCCTTTGACGGTCTAGCCTTTCGCGCTGTATGTCTTTGTCAATATAGAAGTTTCAACTTATCTTTTCTTAGAGTTCATTTTTTACTATGTTATTTGAATGCATGGTTGATTTAAGAACATTGCTTCTAGATCTAACTCACAAAGCAGAGGAGACCATAAATTTCTTTAGAAATGGCTGTACGGTACACAAGCTAGTTTCTTGCTATCTCAGGTTTGTCTTCTCATACTTATTTATATTTATATTTTAAATCTTATATAAGAACTAAAAACCATGAAACCACACATACAAAGGACATATTAGGACTTATCTAGTTCTAACCAATATTATCTCAACAGTTATGATGCCAACCAGTGATTTCCTGTAGTTTTAGACTTAACCATATCTCATCTCACGACAGCAAAACCCATTTTGATATTTATTAGTTTGAAGGTAAAAATTAAATATGATTTCTTCAGTTTTCCAATCTTCAGTCTTCTATTCTTCAAGGCCTTTGTATCTGTTGCCTAATTACTGTATTAAAATCAGCCTTCTCCACAGTCTTTTTGCAGATTCAAGTGGAAATTTCTATTAATGAAATGTGTGAAATAAAAATAATAGCCCTCTCCGCAGTTTCTCCATTATCCTCAACTTGATCTTGATCGCTTGTTTATCTCCTTCGACTTCATTTGGTATCTCTTCAATCTTTATGTGGTATTTTTGTTTTTCTCATGTAGTTTGAAGTTATTGTCTCTCTTCTTCAGCAAGTCACAAGTGAGTATCTTCTCCTTACACTTTCTAGCTCGCAGGCAGTGCTTTCTTCATGGTATTATGTTTGATGGTTGCTTCATTAAAACTGCATGATGTCGATTACTATGTCAAATTATTAACTTTCCAAATAGTTCTACTCTATTACGTATACAGACGTAGCAGATGCTGTTGTTCCATAGGCATAGTTCCCTGACGCCCAATGAGCTTGTAAAGGGTAAGTGTGAAATGACGGCAATAGTTCCTCTTACATAAAATGTGTCAATAACAACACAACTTTTGACCCCGTGACTCTAATTTATTCAGATGACTTGCGTTCTTGGAAACCTTCTAGATGTGTTCGGAGTACTCTGAATGGGAAGAGCTTAATGCTTGCTTGCTTAGTTTGTTGTATATACTATGAGAAAATGCTCTGCTGAAAAATTCTTTGCAGGTTTACTCTACAAATCTAGTTGATGGTAGCAAATCTGAAGTATGTAAGTTAGCACTCCATCACTTAATCTATTCACAAAAGACTTTTTTCTCTTCTTATCTATGGCCCTCGTTTCTGTTGCACAAACTCTGTGATGATGATATATCTTTGCTATGAAAGGTGTCAGTATTATTATGCTAAATGATCAGTTGCCGATCTCTTTTAGCATCAATATACGGAGAACCTATCCATCTCCTTTGACGGTCTAGCCTTTCAGGGTATGTCTTAATCAATATACAGAGAAAATTTCCAGATAGTTCTGTTTCTTGACGTATACAGACGTAGCAGATGCTGTTGTTCCAAAGGCATAGTTCACTGATGCCCAATGAGCTTGTAAAGGGTAAGTGTGAAATGACGGCAATAGCTCCTCTTACATAAAATGTGTCAATAACAACACATCTTTGAAAAATATCTTTATTCTTCAAGCAGGATGTGTGCCAATCAATTTTGACCCATGATTCTGATATGTTCTGATGACTGGCGTTCATGGAATACTCTGAATGGGAAGAGGTTAATGTTTTCTTGCTTAGTTTGTTGTGTGCACGATGGGGAAATGCTCTGATGAAAAAATATTTGCAGGTTAACTCCACAATTCTAGTTGATGACCGTAAATCTGAAGTATTGTGTGCTGACCCAATCACAAAAAGGAGTAACTATGTAAGTTAGCACTCCATCACTTAAAACCATTCACAGAGGACTTTGTTCTCCTCTTTCTGATATATGGCTCTCATAGCTGTTGCGTAAGCTCTGTGATTTTGATATATCTTTGCCTATGAAATGTGTCAGAATAACGTGAGATTATGAGCTAAATGATCACTTGCCAATCTTTTTTAGCATCAATATATGGAGAACATGTATCCATCTCTTTTGACGGTCTTGCCTACCATGAGGTAAGTCTTCGTCAATATAGTAATTTCTACCCTTCATTTCTTAAGAGTTTATTCTTTACTGTGTATTGTTTTTTTAATGCATAGTAATATTTGATTTCAGAATGAGGCTTTTAGATCTAAGTCACAAAGCAGAGGAGACTAATAGACTTTTTTTTTTAAAAGTCTGTACGGTACTCACAAAACAGAGGAGCTAGTTTCTTGCAATATAAGGTATCTCTTCTTGTCCTTTTCTTTAATCTTATATAAATACCGAAAGCTGTGAAAGTTTACATACGAAAGACTTATGAAAGGTTAGCTCTTTTTTAACTTGGGTTGTCTTTTTGCTTTTCCAGATATGTTCTTCAATCTCTTTCCACAAAAATCGTAAGCTCTTTTTTTTCCTTCTTATGTATTTTTTAGATTTTGCTCTTCTAGATTCTTTAAGTCGAACTCTTCTCCCAAGGTATGTGTCCTCAATCTTTTTCTTATGTTTGATCTTCTGAATTTGGTTTAATGATTTGAAGTTCTTTTCATTATAACATCTGCTCTTATAATTTGACATTATAGTCTATTTTTCATCTTATGTAGCTGCAGATTTCACAGTTAATGTGATATATGGTCCAAAGAACTCTTCGTGGGATCTTCCAAATCACTTGACGAAGCCGGACACAACACATGCAAAAAGCACATACACACACATAACAGACATACATACATACATACATACATGCATGCATGCATCCATCCATCCATCCATCCATTCATCCATTCATCCATATATACATACATTCATGCATCCAGGGGCGGAGGCAGTAGAGTATTAGGGGGGTCAGTTGACCCCTATAAAAGTTTGAAAAATCTACTACACCTTCTTAAGAGTAATTATAATGACCCCAATGCATTATTGTTTTTGACCCCCCATACAAAATTAATTTAACTACATGGGATAAAAATTGTCCTCGTACATTGAAACAATAAAACCCCAAATACTAAGTTGGGTTCATTAGAATTTTAAATCCAATTCTAATGTAATAAAACTATAAATCCATGACTTAATATATTTTTTTTAAATCCAGCTAATGATCTAATACTATATTTCTTTATAAAAAACACTCACAAAAAACTAATTTTTCTTCTGCCTTTGTCAATCTTTGTGGACTGTAACTAAAAATTCTTAAATATCAAATTTGGTTGATTTTCAGATATATATGTATATATATTTTTGTTTAGATTATTTCTAGACAAAACTAATAATATTATATTAATTTTTTTGACCCCTATAACAAAAACTTCTAGCTCCGCCACTGCATGCATCCATACATACCTACATATATACATCTATTCATTTCTTTCATATTTCTTCGCCCCTCTGCTTCTTACTGCTTATTGTGCTTGCATGCGTCTTGTTTTGTTACTTGCATGCTTCTTGTTTTGTTGAGCATCTATACATAAATACATACATAAACGTACATACATACACTTCATTTCTTCCGTGTCTCTTTGCTCCTTTGCTTCTTACTGCTTTTTGTGCTTCTTTGCTTCTTGTTTTGTTGCTTGCATACTCGCATGCTTCTTGTTTTGATGATTATTTGATTTTTGATTCCTTGACTACATACTTATTCTCTCAGATATTATAGCTTGCTCAAGCATGCTTCTTCTTGATTTTTTTGATTATTTGATTTGTGATTCCTCAACTACATGTTTAACTTATTCTCATTCATTAACCGTCTATTATCTTATTATATAAAGTTGAACACGTTTAACATGAGCTTGACATGTGTCAAAGTGATAACTCATTAGATTTTGACACGTGTCATCGCTAATTTAGATTGTGACACGTGTCTCTTTCTGGTAATAGTAATTTTATATATAAAATTATATAATAAATAATTAATTATATTTTTTTCAGTTTAAACAAAAATGTTAGTAACAGAAATTTGGTAGTTTTCAACTTTCTGGTAATGGTAATTTTTTATATAAAAATTTAAAATAGATAATCAATTTAGATTTTTGTCACTTTAAGTAAAAATGTAAATAGCAGAATAAAAGAAAATAATAGAAAAGACAACTTATTGTTAATGTATCAACAGAAAAGACAATTGTCAATTTTAGCAAAATGTTATAATATTTAATATTTTACATCACAATTATGTTAATTTTCCAAATTATTATTGTAGTAGTTTGGTTATAAATACCAAAGTATAAATTCTTAACAAATCATCTTCTCATTCATCTTTTATCTTTTGTTATTCATCATATTAAATCAGAAAAATGAATTCAGGAGTTCATCTTACCCTAGATCAATTAGCAAAAATTGTGTTTATCGTCGTATTATAGTACGTTTGGTTCGAAAATGGGAAGCAAGAAATATCAAAGCAAATAATCTACTCATGGGAATAGAGTTATTATTAGTTGAAGAAAAGGTAATAATTTGTTTTAGCAAATCTTAATATATTATTAGAAATTTTTTTCTATTTGTGTTTAATGTATTTTATTAAAATATTATTATATGGTTTGTTAAGAGTCTTGTTTAGTATTTAATTTTACTTATATTTGTGAAAATATTATTTTAAAATATTTACTTAATTTCAAATTGATATGGTTATTCACAAAAAAATACAAATCAAAGTTTTGTGCATCATTTTTTTCTTCAAATATTTGGCGATCAATCTATTTATAAAATATTTTTTTGATAAAATATATATTCATATAAATATAGATAAAATATAATATAATATTATCTTCCAGTATAATACTAGTTATATACTAAATTAGGATAAATGATTAGTAATTTTTTAAAAAGGCTGATGACCAAAAATTATTAATTTTCTAAAAAAGGTTAATGACCAAAAAAATGTTAAAGTAAGTATTATGACATGATTATATCTATTAGTTTAGAGACATGCACATATGAGATATCATCAACTTTATATGCAACAAGTATTATACCCGCACCGAAAAATAAATTATATTTCATTTTATTTATATTTATATGAAAATATATTTTATTAAAGATATATAAAATTATATTTTATAAATAGATTAATCGCCAAATTTTTGAAGAAGATAATGATGCACAAAACCTTGATTTGTACTTTTATGTGAATAACCAAATAAATTTGAAATTTAAGTAAATAATTTTAAATAGTATTTTCCACAAAAATCAAGTTTAATTAAACACAAAAAATTCATTGTCAAAGAAAGAACAACGTTATAGTACGAATTTTTAAATTCATTTTTCTGAATGTAATATGAAAAGTAAAGAAAACTAAAAAATATTGATAAAATGAACTGTTGAGAGTCTAAATTATTATATTTATAACCAAACAACTACAATATTAAATTAGAAAATTAACATAATCAAAAAGTTGTCTTTTGTGTTATTGACACTGAAAACTATCAATTTTATATTTTTATATAGAAATTTACCAAAAAGTTATTTTTTTTATTATTTTAACATTTTACTTAAATTAAAAAAAAGAAGTTTGTCTCTTTGTTATTGGAATTTTTGCTATTTTATAATAAAACAATTATATTTTCATTTTTTTAGATTTTTAAATTAATAATGATACATATCACAATTAATAACATACGATCGAAATCTAATGATTTATTCTTTAATACATGTTACACGTTGAACGCATTTCAACGATATAATATGCGAAGGCTGGTCCACGTGACTTGCACGTGGCTGAGAGTATTTGTTTCTCCTGGACGTTTCTTCATCTTCTTCTTTTTCTTCATCAGTTCATCTCCTCAGATTACGATTCACAAAGGTATACACTTTCTTCTTCCTTAACTTCAAACTTCCACTGGATCATCTCTTTGGAACTCCCTCAGCATTGGGTAATTCCCTGATTTTACCAAATTTTTCTCACGGAAGCTCTCGATTTCGATTGGGATCTTGTCTAAAATCCTCGGCTCCTAAGGTTCTGTTCATTTCTTCGTCTCTGATTTTTCTACAGTTGATTAGGATTCGTGCCCATATAATTGCCTGAATAAAAGGAAACCCTTTCTTATAAAGATAAGCAATTTCAAGCTTAGTGTTTGAGAAATTCTCTACTCGAGTGCCAGGAATATAGAACGATAAGCCTAACTATTGAGGAGTGTATATTCAATCATTAATCCTTGTATGAAACTTGCAATGCGATTGTTTTGTTGGTTGGGGCGTTTTGTGTAAAATCTCAATATTCATGTAGGAACTCGTTTTTGGCAGGTTTAATGCCATGAATACTGTACTTTAAGTCCAAATACATTTGAATGCTTGCTAAATGTGGTCAAACTGATACTAGGAGAACTCAGAGATTATACGAGATCGATTTGGATCAAGATCATATATTTCCTTCGGATAGTTTAAAACTTGGATCAAGATCATATGTTTCCTGATGCCAAAATGTGGTTATCTTTTAGATTCATGCTGTTACATAAATTGAGTGATTGGAAAAGTTCAGGTTTAAGAATCTTCGGTTAATTGAATCTCCGGCTAATTCTTTCGTAGGTGGTTATGCAGGTCTTGGATTCCCTCGGGATTGTTATCGAGAACCATCTTCCATTACTGATATACTATGCCTCCGCCTCATCCTCAGGTTTGTGGCAATTCTTGCATCAAATCATCATAAGCTTTGATCACAGAGGAGAGCGAAACTCTCAAAAAATTTCTTGATTAATTATAATGACAGAGATCTTCAGTGACACTGGCATCAGACAGTTATGTCAAATGCTACTATCACTAATCTTCTTCCACACATCCGAATACATTCTAGCCATCGCCATTCATGGAGCATCAAATGTAACTTTTAGCTCGCTTTTGATCAGCATGCATTACGCTTTAGCAATGCTTGTGTCGCTGCTCGAATACCTAACCGAGATTATCCTCTTCCCGGAGCTGAAACAACACTGGTGGGTCAGCAACTTTGGCCTCATAATGATCATCATTGGGGAAATCATCAGGAAGGCAGCGATAATAACAGCAGGAAAATCGTTCACACACCTCATAAAGATCAACCACGAAGAGCATCACAGGCTTGTGACTCACGGTGTGTATAGACTAATGAGGCATCCGAGTTACTGCGGGTTTCTCATCTGGTCGGTCGGGACACAAGTTATGCTCTGTAATCCCATTTCAGCAGTTGTGTTCACGGTTATAGTGTGGCGGTTTTTTGCTCAGAGAATACCGTACGAGGAGTATTTTCTGAGGCAGTTTTTTGGGGTACAGTATCTAGAGTATGCAGAGAGTGTTGCTTCTGGTGTTCCATTTGTGAACTGACAGTAGAATTATTTTTTAACATATGAATTTGATGTACTTAAAAAGTCACAAACACATACGAGACCCTCTTGCTGAGAGATAGGGGTTTGACGTGGATATGAAATTTACCACAGCGTTAATTGTTTAAGCGACACCTGTCACCGGTGATGCATAGCTCCGGCGAAGAGTTTCGGAGAGCAAGTTTGTTTTTTTTAGGGGTTTGAGAAGTAGAGTCGGAGACCATGTTGTGCGGAGGCTCTCGTGCCTCCGTGCATTTGTGGGACCACCGTCATCATCCTACGCTCGGTGCTAAGGTTTTTGTGCAATCTTCATTCGTGCTCGGACCTTGTTCGGCTAAATTGCCGCACCCGATGAAGTCGTCGTCTAGGTCTCACTGTAAAACTCCAGGAAAAATCCCAGCTCCTCTCGATTGTTTCAGGTTTTTGAATCTCGCTGTTGTTTTGATTGTTTGATGTGAAATTTCCTGATGACCTTTAACTTAAACGTACTGGAAATTATGTGCAAAGATTTGGGTCCATTCAAGGACTAATTGGAGCTTATGGATAAATAAGATAATGATTTCTATTAATTGTTCCTCACTATGTTCTACTCTTCAAAATTGGAGTCTTTGCTAAATTATCTGGCCGTATTTCTTCATTCGAAGCCAGGGAGATGTTGATCCTGAGGTTTCAGTTGAAGGGCTTTCCCCAGTTGCAGGTATCTGTTTGCTTGTCATTTTCATTTTCATTCAAGTTTCAACTGCCTCCTATCAATGGCCAACCTGTAATGACCTTTCTGGTTTTGGATTATGGATTGGATACTGTGTTTTAGTGACGTTCTTTCTCATTTGGGTAGATGTTTCTCCGACTCTAGGGAAGAGCCTTATTAGAATTTGGTTGAAGATATACATAGTCTGGCCGTCTTTATGCATTTTGTTTTGAATTTGCAGGAGGCATTGTTGCTCTAGGGAAGTTTGATGCCCTGCATATCGGTCATCGAGAGCTTGCAATTCAAGCTACAAGAATTGGTACTCCATATCTATTGTCGTTTGTTGGACTGGCTGAAGTACTTGGTTGGAAACCTAGGTAATTTCTCCGTCTACCTTCCCAATTAACTTAACATCTGCTTGATCGAAGTTAGTTAAGATCATTAGACCATGATTCTACTGATAAAGTTTGTTTTTTTAATCTGTATGTGCTCTCTTCTATTGAACAGAGCACCGATAGTAGCCAAATGCGATAGAAAACGGGTGCTTTCCTCTTGGGCATCGTATTGTGGTGACATAGCACCAGTAGAGTTTGAGATAGAATTTGCCAGCGTTCGACACCTTAACCCACAACAGTTTGTCGAGAAGTTGTCAAGAGAGCTTAGAGTCTGTGGAGTTGTGGCAGGTAAATTCCAACAAATAACTCAAAAGTTCCCTCCTTTCTCCAAAAAGTCTCATTCCAAAAACAATTCTTTCGCCACAGGCGAAAATTACCGGTTTGGATACCGGGCTTCCGGTGATGCCTCTGAGCTAGTGAGGTTATGCAAAGAGTACGGTATAAGCGCTTACATCATTAACTCCGTGATGGATAAGAACCAAGTCTCTGGAAACGCAGTCACAGAGGAGGACTCAAAATCAAAAGAAAGAGGACAAGTCTCATCCACACGAGTTCGTCACGCTCTTGCAGCAGGAGATGTGAGGTATGTAACAGAGCTCCTCGGCAGACCACACAGGGTCATCTCAAGGGTGAGAACGCAAGATATAACGAACAAGGGAGGAAGGATCTCGCTTCAGACATCGTCACTACTGAATTTACCACCTGGGAATGGAGTTTACAGAGCATGCTCGCTTATAGTTGGTGATGAGCATCCAGTTTCGTGTAAGGTTGTTGTGGATAGATCCAATATCAACATAGAAACAGAGGAAGTAGAAGAAGTACGTTTCTGTAACTTAGATGGGTCTCAAGAGTTTCTACTCTTGGGGATTGAGTTCGGTTGATTCAAGCATTGATAAGCAAAAGCATCACAATTCCCATTTTAAGATTAACAGAATTAATAACGGTAACAAAATTTTAACTTTGACGCCATTTTGGCAATTACGTTGCAGTAACGACTTAAAAGAGTTCCGAATTTTGATAGTTAAATGTGGGAAGACGACAAGCACCAAAAGTGGAAAGAAGATAATTAAATGTCTCTCTTTATCTCAAAGTCGTTGACTTTCGTTGTTGAGTTTTCTTACTGACCAAATAAAACATAACAAACAGCCATTAGAAGTGCTCTGTCTCAATGATAAGACGCATTTCCTTGTACCAAATGTCAAAATTCCTGAATTGCCCATCCACCGAACATTGAATCATTTCAGAAATGAGGATCTTTGCGTCATTTTCTCAACATCTGGTGTTGCTTTCCTTTTACCACACGATCCGTATGGCTCATCATCTAATGCCCATTTAATCAGCAGCGAGGTGAAGAAGAAGAAGATAGTAGCTGAGGAGAGATTAGATTAGGGCTTTTCATTTCATAGTAGCACTGATCCCAAATTCGAAGTCTTTTTTTTGTTTTGTTTTTGATCTCCCCGATCATGTCATCGGTCTGTGTTAACGAAGCATTGACCGACGATGAACTGAGATGGGTATTGTCGAGGCTAGACAGTGACAAGGACAAGGAAGTGTTTGGTTTGGTCTGCAAGAGGTGGCTAAATCTGCAGAGCACCGACCGGAAGAAGCTAGCGGCGCGTGCTGGTCCACATATGCTCCGCCGTCTAGCCTCTAGGTTTACTCAAATTGTCGAATTGGACTTGTCTCAGTCAATCTCGAGGTCCTTTTATCCAGGTGTCACTGATTCTGACCTCGCTGTTATCTCTGAGGGATTCAAGTGTCTCAGAGTTCTTAATCTTCACAACTGTAAAGGTATATATACTTTTTGGGGTTAAACAACAAGAGTTCCTTTTTTATTTTATGTTTTTTCCTATCTCTCTGGGTTCCATTTGTGATTTGATTAAACTTGAATTGGAAAGATTGTTTATGGATGGTTAAGATGCAGTTGCAATGGTTTTTATAAGACAGTTCAGGTGTTAGATTTGATCTCTGGTGTTTGAGTTTTTTGCTTACTTCAATGTTGTTTGGTTTTGTGTCTTGCGGGGTATGTAGAGTGTTTCTATTGTGTGTGCTTTTTGCTGCAATCCATCAGCTTTAAGGGGTTTTTTGTTTGAGAGCGTCTTAAGAGAAGAAGTATGACTTGAGATGATAAAATTTCTATGATTGAGTTCTTCGTTGGCTCATTGTATTGGTATGAATGTTCTTCAGTACTAAATGTTCTGTCTGAATTTCCTGATCTCTGTTTTCACAAATAGACCTTTCTAGTAAGAAATTAGAATAGCTCGTTGTCGTGATGGTGGAACAATCCTAATCTCAGAACTTTGCTTACCACTTCGTCTTCTGGGAACAGGTATTACTGATACTGGGTTGGCCTCAATTGGAAGGTGTCTATCTTTACTACAGTTTTTGGATGTCTCCTACTGCAGAAAGCTCTCAGATAAAGGATTATCAGCTGTTGCAGAAGGCTGCCATGATCTAAGGACATTGCATCTAGCGGGTTGTCGATTCATCACCGACGAATCGCTGAAATCACTCTCTGAGAGATGCCGTGATCTGGAAGCTCTCGGGCTACAAGGCTGCACCAATGTCAGTGATTCAGGCCTTGCTGATCTTGTGAAAGGATGCAGAAAGATAAAATCTTTGGACATTAATAAATGTAGCAATGTCGGAGATGCTGGAGTTTCTAGTGTGGCGAAAGCTTGTGCATCTTCCCTCAAGACGCTCAAATTGCTGGACTGTTACAAAGTCGGGAACGAATCTATATCGTCCCTGGCACAGTTTTGCAGGAATCTGGAAACTCTGATAGTTGGTGGATGCAGAGACATCTCTGACGAATCTATTATAATACTAGCAGATTCCTGCAAAGACAGTCTCAAGAACTTGAGGATGGATTGGTGCTTGAATATATCTGACTCTTCCCTTAACTGCATTCTGAAGCAGTGCAAGAACTTGGAGGCTCTAGATATTGGTTGCTGTGAAGAGGTCACAGACACTGCTTTCGGGGGGAGCGATGAGGTTTTGGGATTGAAGGTTTTAAAGGTGAGCAACTGCACAAAGATCACAGTAACAGGGATAGGCAAGCTTTTGGAGAAATGCAATTCCCTGGAGTATCTAGATGTAAGGTCTCTTCCATATGTGACAGAAGTACGATGCAGTGAAGCTGGCCTGGAGTTCCCCAAATGTTGTAAAGTTAACTTTTCGGGAAGTTTAACTGAGCCAGATGTTCTGCTTTGATCGTTGCTGTTGAGATTTCGTTACTTGGAGGAAATATTGTCTCTGCCTAAACCCTCTGTGATCTCTCTGTCTCTCTGTATCTGTCTCGAGTTTGGGCACACTCATGGCTTATGGTCCATCAGTGAGTCCTCTCTCAAGCTCTTGTACATTTTTGTGCATTAAATATTTGGTTGTGGCGGCTCCTTTATCATTCTTCTGTTGCTTTGCAAAGTGTGTGTAGTTTATGCTGTATCCGATTCTCCTTAAGAGTAAAAAAGGTTCAGCACTTGATATTTGAAGACTCTGATTCTCTGTGTAATACAATAGAGCAGTATTTGCCCAAAAGCTTTTGTTGTGATCAATGAAAGCTCTTTGATTTTTTTTTTTTGTTGAAATGGAAGAAGACTGCTCGTTCTTCTGGAGCCTAAATGTTGGTTTCATTTCTCTTAGGGAAAGATTGATCATGTGGATCTCAAAGCTTCTAAATGCTTTGATCAAGATTATGAAATGGTCTTATGTACTCATTTCTTTATATTTGATTCATCCATGACACTTCTTTTGACATGTTTTGGTGCAAAAGAGGGCTGTAATTAAGAAAAACAGATGGATCAGCTTAGCTATATTCATCTCTTTCTCGTTTATACAATGGAAACCAAAATATATGAGTTTGTACAAACAATATTGTCAGTCTCTTCTAAGCTCTCTAGTAACATTCTCTGATTGAAACAGGTCAAAATAGAAATGAAATATTTCTGCTTCAACCTGCACTAATTAGCTCCTCAGAGAAAATAACTGCAGTTTATTGCTCATCATCGTTTAACGCTTGCTCGAGACAGTTGAAAGCTTTCTGGTAGCTCACGAATCCCATGAACCAGAAGTCGAAGTTATCCACTGTGACTACTTCAAGGTACTTCTGAGATGGCTTCTTTGTGTTCTGACTCTGGTTCACTCCATTGATCTTGCACAAGGGGACTGACACTTTGTAGTGAACCCTGATGAGATCTCCCTGAGGAGAAGCCACCTTGATCGATCTCTCGCTGCAGAATGCAATCTTCTTTGAGGAGATGAAGAGTAGGCCTGCGATGGGACCTGCGGTTGTTGATAGGTAACATTGGTACGCCTTGAACAGTTTCTCTTCATCGCAGACCTTGAAAAGTCGCTTATAGATCTTCTCTAAGCCTCCCATTTGAAGGATCTTAGCTCCCAAGGATAGCTTTCTCTTTACTGTTTCAGTTAGCTTGGGTCCTAACTTGTCCTGGTCTCTAGCTCCGTTCGTGAAGCTATCGGTTTTCTTCTTTCGCATCATCGATTTTCCTTTGTCTGTTGAAAGAGAAAACTTTGAAGAAATTGGGATTTGGAGCTTGTTGATGGAAGCTGGGTCAGGCAAGTAACCCACCGGAGCAGTCTTAACTGCAGGAAACGCAATAACTTGTTGGTGAACCCTGCTCAATGTCATCTTGGAGGGTTGAGTAGTGATAGTGATTCTTGATTCTTGTGAGAGAGAAAGAGAGAGAGATTGTGAGTAATGGTTGATGATGAAACCGTGTTGGTGGGAAGGTATTTAAAGGGAAAGACAAAGAGACAAGAGGCAGTTGAAACAAAGCTCTGAATTGTTGAGACTTGAGACCTTTGTGGTAAAGGATGAGTCATGAATGGGTCTGAGCCACATAGATAAAGCTACTTTCTTTGGGGGCATATGCTCTGTCTGGCTTATTTTATTTTTCTCTGATAAAAAGAGTCATATAATTAAGGGAATAAAACACAAATAGAGATTTTGCAACTACCAAATTCGTGTTACGACACAATTTTGTCTAAAGTAATTTCAGTAACTGATGAAATGTTATAGGTTTTTGCTTTTGATTTCCAAATAACAAAACAACTTGGCAGTGCAAAAGAATTTATGGATCTTCTTAAAATGTCTCGTCTCCTTTAATTTCTCTTTTAAATTTCGAAATTAAATTAAATCACATGCTAAACTTATAATATTAGAGATACCAAAGAAAAGAAGACAACAAAAAAAAAGGTAAATAAAGAAAGATGATCACACGGAATGACGTTAGACTCCGACAAGCTTTATTATATCATGCTTTATTTATTTATTTTTCTCTTTTTCTTTTTCTTCCTCATTTTAGTTTTAACAGATATCTAGAAATGTATAGAAGATAAGATATGTTTCCAAGTTAACTGGAACATGCATGATATAAGAAGAAATCAAATCAGATATTACGTAACGCTTTTTGAATCGGTGAGAGCAAATTGAGTCACACAGAAGGAGACGTCGTGGCTTTGGAAGCTTTCTGCGGCATTGTGACTTTCTCAAGTCTTTATACATGCAACTAATATATTTTACTTGATTTGAAATTAACTTAGAAATGGCTGATGATAAACAAAAGAGACAATTTAAATGTGACTGGTAGAATATATCCGTTAAGCGAAAATTGTGGAAGCTTAGAGATAATGAATAAGCTTTACTAATGATAATTTTTTTTTTTTAAACATGACGTCAAATGCTTATAGTGGAAAAATATATTTTCGATTTACGGATTTACCAATTTACATCACTATAATAAGGTCAATTATTTCTTTTTATACTGTTTTGGATTTGAAATTATAGGAGTTAAGTGGTCATATTAGTGAGGCAAACATCGAACTATTTATTTGCATGGTTTCTTTAAAACATATGGATACTTTCCGTAGATTTCGACAGTTCAAAATTGGATAAACTGGATTAAGTTGGAGACCATTTTCGTATGATGATGGTAAGAACACACAAAATAGATCGTGTACATCTTCTCGTTCAATACACATAAGATTTTTATGATAGACACGACAAAGTAAACAAAGTATATAGCGTTGTTTGTGTATGTTTTATTTTTGGTGTATTTGTTAATGTAAATGATGTAATATTGATGTAGTCATGCAGTTAAAAAGTATCTACGTGAAAATGGCAATGCAAGAAAGAGCGTGCATGACAGGACCAACCCATTTACATGCACGAATGTCTGGAATCCTCTTAATGATCAAATATTTCTTTTAGGCTAAGGAAAATGTTTCTCACGTCATATTTCTTACCTTTTATTTTCAATTGATATACTTTTTGTTTATGTCAAATTCCATCAAACACGTCGGAAAAGTTTAACGATTACAGGATAAAGTATTTAATTACAGATTTGAATGTGATCCGTCATGCCCTACTGATATGAACTCTTCTTTTTTCTCCTTTATTTGTAACCTTTTTCTTATAACTTTTCTTTGACCAATCGACCATTTCCCCCACATATTCTTTTTTCTACCCTTTATATATGTCGACATACATGTTCAATATTGGTAGTTTAATATAGTCAAAGTATCTTATCCGACTAAGGACATGGACCCCAAAGAAGATGAATACAATAAAGCTTGAATAGTCAGTCTCTGACGGTAGAAATAATGTGGTTATCTATTTATTTATATTGATAATTCCTTTAACAGTAACAAAATTGATAATTCCCATGATTATTACGGTAAAATGGGCGATGATTAAGGCAATGCAGAAAAGAAATAATGAACGACGAAATTATAACATAATATTAAATTTTGGAATTTTATTTTTTTATAGAATTGTTAAGAATGATAATACCATATTTTGTTAGAATAATTATCTTTCTTTGAATTCAATATTTTAGGGAGAACGGTCTGAGCCCATCCCAAGTATGAGTCGACGGAAATATCTGAAGTTTGGGGTTCGATCCAGTTTATGACATTTTGAAAACTTTCGGTCCAATTGCATACCAATTTTGTATAATTTCCCAGAGGTGGGTTTAATTGATAATTTGTGATTTAAGTTTTTAAATTTGGGTTTGATTGATAATTTTTAAAAGTAAGATACTAAATCGGAGATTTAATTACGGTTTAGTTAATGATTTTCGAAAACCAATTTCTAATCGATTTTAAACCGAAAACCAATTCTAAAAATCAAAACCCAGATTATTAAATCTAAACCAATTAACCCAGAATCTAAACCAAATAATAATACCGATTTCATTTCCAATCACAAAACCAAGAAATCAAAATCGATCCCTTTCTCCCTGTAGAACAAACCACAATTCCCCAATTGCAACATGAGCAAACTCCAAGAAATGCTAAAGAAAACATAGAATCTGATTCAGAAAGTATAATAACAACATCAAATCAGAGTATCAAACACATAATTTCTGCAAATCCATAGCCAAGATGGAGAAATAAACAGCCGGATTCAATTGTAAAGCTTAAACAACATGATTCCACTTACAGAGATGAACTTAAATTTGAAACAGAGTGATCACAAGACAAGACTCCCAAAACAAGGTCCCAAACAATCTTCCATAGATCTATCGTAGCAAAATAAAAAATTACAAGAAAGGGAAAGCTAAAACACAGAAAATATGACCTCGATCAAGCAATCGTGAAAGAGAAGACGGATGAGAGATGGAGCTACGCTGGGTTTGACGTCGTAGATATCTGAAACACCCCGACCCAGATCTTTGTTTTAAACATCCAATAAATATTAATCCCAAAATTAATATTTATTAAGCAACAAAATTATTAAATTTAAAAATAAATTTAATATTCATGAACTACTAAGTCTAGATCATCCTCTCCTCATAGCCATGATTCCACTAGCTCACACTTTTTCTTTACATGCATCAAAAATGAGATGCATAAATATGTAATAAATACTTAGTGAGGCTATTCTCCCATCTACAGGCTATACATACACATGAATATGAAAATAACAAAATTGAAACATGAATACCGACTCAACCAATCAACCATATCATGATATACTCGATTTAGAACCCACTTGACTCATCACACAACTTATCGGTCTACAAACATGAAACAAAACGTTATTAATCATATTCACACAGCTAAGCCTATGGTCCTGCACTCACCTCGAAAACTGCTGAAAATGGTACACAAAAAGGAATTGTTTTCCGTTGACTATGAAACCCAAAACTCGATCTCTCTTGGAACACACCTCAACCAAGATGTGTACTTAAGGCCTGTCAAGAAACATCACAAAACGTTCACAAGAGATCGATCAACCAAGCCTTAAGTTCGGACTGCTTAAACTGTAGGTTTCAAAAATTCCTGCACGAAACAGATCTACGAGTTCTGTAATATCTCTTAATCTAGCCCTTAAAAACACGATCGCTCCGGTCAATCTCAATATAAGAATGTCAGGAATGTATCTACCAAATTTCAGATCAATCAGATAAGATTAAGATACCCAAAAATTTTCCGTCACCTAACTGGTCGAAGGTTCTTTCTGCACAAAGCGGTTTTAGGAAAACATTCGTATCTCCCAAAATAATTGAAGAAAACCAAAACCCTTTGGTAGATAGTTAGATAAGAGATTGATAAACTTACATACCATATTCCAGCTTGATCAGAACTCGTTTGATCCTCCAAACGTCTCTCTGAAACAGCCTGCGAAATTCTGATCTTGAAGCTCTTTCCACCTTCTTCTTCTTCAACTCACCAAAATCACCCAAAAAACGCCCACAGCCACCAAAAACTCGAAAATCACTTTTCCAAACAGCTAGGGTTGCTGAATATAAGAGCTTTTATATGTCTAGGGTTATTTGGTTTAATTTGGTTAAATCAAAACCAAAATACCAATCTAAAATTCAATTAAACCAATTCCTCTTGGTTTAATATTTTCTACCAACTTTTCTGAAGTATATGAGACATCCTCGTCCCCAAATGCATTTCACTCATCTCTCAACAATACCCAATAACCACAACGATATTTTTTCTCCCGAAAGAACAGCGTAAACCAACTCCAATTAATCAATCTTTCGATTGAATCAGCCAGCCATCACCTTTAAGGTTATTAATTAATCTCAACATTGTTCCCACAGCCGAAACAAATACAAATACAACCACTGTATTTTCTGTGATACAACTCGGAACTCAAAAATTCGGAACACGGGTGTTACAATATCTTTGATGGATTTAGCGATGATTTTCTCGGCGGAAGGGCAAGATTCACAATAGTAATCGTAGAGGAGGGAGTAAGAACGATCGATATCTTCAGCGATGGATGGACATGAACATGAAATCATCTTCGAATAGAGGTTTCTCGAAAACCTTACCACCAGTAAGATGGAATTCGATGCGGAAAATTTTGATCGATTTTGATTTCTTGGTTTTGTGATTGGGAATGAAATCGATTTTGGATATTATTATTTGGTTTAGATTCTGGGTTAATTGGTTTAGATTTAATAATTTGGGTTTTGATTTTTAGAATTGGTTTTCGGTTAAAAATCGATTAGAAATTGGTTTTCAAAAATCATTAACTAAACCGTAATTAAATCACCGATTTAGTATCTTACTTTTAAAAATTATCAATCAAATCCAAAATTTAAAAACTTAAATCATAAATTATTAATTAAACCCACCACTGGGAAATTTTGCAAAATTGGTATGCAATTAGAGCGAAAGTTTTCAAAATGTCATAAATTGGACCGAATCCTAAACTGTGTGTATAGTATTTCCATCGACTCATACTGAGACGGTTCTCCCGTATGTTTATAACAACTACCGAATGAATCATTCATGTCTTAACAACTAACTAATCATTCATTTATGCTTTTCATAAATACATGTACCTATTTATATATAATCATTTATGCAGACATATATTTTATAAATTAAAGATATATATATTCATTGCACACACACATAAATACACCATGTTCATATCACATGGGTGACGAATTGATGAAACAGCGTCTATACGGTGGAATCCATTTCAAATAGATCTCCTTTTTGTGTTTTTATTTATTTTTTTTGGGCTTCTATATTGCTTTTTATATTATATAAATCAAACATAACCGAGATGTCTTATCTTAGCATGAAATCGAAGAAATAAAGGCATAGAAAGTCACAATGCCAACGCGGAAAGCTCCAAAGCCACGACGTCCCCTTCTGCATATCTCAATTTGCTCTCGCCTATTCAAAAAGCGTTACATAATATTTGATTTTCATTTTTTTCTTGTTTCATGTTCCAATTAATTAGGAAATATCTCCTATACATATAAAGATATATGTGGAAAATTAAAATCAGGCTAAACAAAGGAGGATAAAAAAAGGGTTGGTGTTGTTTGCCAACTTGTAGGTAAAAAAGCACGTCGGATTCCAACGTCATTCCGTGAGCTTTGCTTTTGTTTTGGCAATCTCTAATATACAAATTGATTTTCTGTTTAAGGGATTAATTTCTGATGAGTGTAGCAGGTTGAAAAATGGATTGGATTGTAACATGTTAGCTTTGACACCAAATGAATATTTGTTATGGACTATTATGCTTGAGAACAAACTTGAAACAATTATATAAATAGGAAGATACGCATCACTACTATGCGGAAATTAAGATTAAGCTACCGACAATGATAAAGAAACATGTTGAGCTAAAACATTTCATCAGTTATTGTAGTTAGCTTCGAAATAATGTCATAAACACGGACTTGGTAGTTGCAAAACCATTCTTTATATATCTCTCCTTTAACTAGAAGATTATTTTTCTCGCAAAAAGCAAAACAAAGCATATGCTTGATCGTCTTCTATTTGCTTTTAACCCCAAAGAAAGTGACTTTTTCCCTGTCTTGATGACCCATCTATGACTCATCCTTTACCACAAAGATCTTGAGTCTCAACGATTCAATGTTTTGTTTTCAACTGCCTCTTGTTTCTTTGTCTTTCCCTTTATATACCTTCCCACCAACACGGTTACATCATCAACCATCACTCACAATCTCTCTCTCTTTTTCTCACAAGATCAAGAATCAAGAATCACTATCACTACTCAACCCTCCAAGATGACTGCTCCGGTGGGTTACTTGCCTGACCCAGCTTCCATCAACAAGCTCCAAATCCCAACTTCTTCAAAGTTTTCTCTTTCAACAGACAACGGAAAATCGATGATGCGAAAGAAGAAAACCGATAGCTTCACGAACGGAGCTAGAGACCAGGACAAGTTAGGACCCAAGCTAACTGAAACAGTAAAGAGAAAGCTATCCTTGGGAGCTAAGATCCTTCAAATGGGAAGCTTAAAGAAGATCTATAAGCGACTCTTCAAGGTCTGCCATGAAGAGAAACTGTTCAAGGCGTACCAATGTTACCTATCAACAACCGCAGGTCCCATCGCTGGCCTACTCTTCATCTCCTCAAAGAAGATTGCATTCTGCAGCGAGAGATCGATCAAAGTGGCTTCTCCTCAGGGAGATCTCATCAGGGTTCACTACAAAGTATCAGTCCCCTTGAGCAAGATCAATGGAGTGAACCAGAGTCAGAACACAAAGAAGCCATCTCAGAAGTACCTTGAAGTAGTCACAGTGGATAACTTCGACTTCTGGTTCATGGGATTCGTGAGCTACCACAAAGCTTTCAACTGCCTCGAGCGAGCGTTAAACGATGATGAGAAATAAACTGCAGTGATTTTCTCTGAGGAGCTAATTAGTGCAGGTTGAAGAAGAAATATTTCATTTCTATTTGGACCTGTTTCAGTCAGAGAATATTACTAAAGAGCCTAGAAGAGACTGACAATACTTTTTGTACAAACTCATATTTTTTTTACTGCTTTACCCATTTTGTTTTCCATTGTAGACACGAGAAAGAGATAAATGAAAATATTTAGCTGATCTCATCAGTTTTTTCTTATTTAATAATTCTCTTTTGCACCAAAACATGTCCAAAGAAGTGCCATGGTACTAATATAAGAAACTAACGACGGACCACATATATGCTGTCTATTTTGTTATTCCCAGAGACAGTGCAACTCAGAGACATGACTTTAAATAACTAAAAATTACCAAGTCTGGATGTTGTGTTATTTTTTAGTATGAATTCATAAGCTTGTGAATTTATAAGTTTCTCCGTGTTAGGAAAAAAAAATCTATACGTTCTACTAATTTAATCAGCCTCTTATATTTTATTACTGTTTCTTGACTCATAAGTTACAATGAGACAGTAGCCCTATTCAACAACTTAGACTATACAACGAAGTTGAGGTTGATAGATAGTTTCTCGACATTCAGTAATTTTAATTGTTTTTTTTTTTGTGGATGATTCGGTCATCAGATTACTGTTATTAACATTATAATTGATTGCTTATTCAAATATTAAGATTGCTTTTGTTTTACATCTTCATTGATTATGTACTCATTTCTTACATTTGATCCGTCCCATGGCACATTTTTTTATTTATATGTATTATTCTTCTTTTGACATATCGTGGTGCAAAAGAGGACAGTGAATTAGGAAAATAGATGAGATCAGCTAAATATATTCAAATCTCTTGCTCTTGTCTACGATGGAGAACAAAAGGGATATAAGCAAAACAAATGATGAGTTTGTACAATATTGTAAGTGTTTCCTAGGCTTTCTCCTATAACATAATCTGACTGAAGCAGGTTAAAGTGAAATGAAATATTTCCTCTTTATCCCCCACTAATTAGCTTCTCAGAGGAAACCATTGCGGCTTATCATTGCTCGAAGCTCAGAGAAAGCGCTTGCTCGAGGCAGTTGAAAGCTTTTTGGTAGCTCAAGAATCCCATAAACCAGAAGTCAAATCCATCGACCGTGACTACTTTAAGGTACTTCTGAGATGGCTTCTTTGTGTTCTGACTCTGGTTCACTCCATTGATCATGCACAAGGGGATTGATACTTTGTAATGAACCCTAGTGAGATCTCCCTGAGGAGAAGCCACCTTGATCGATCTCTCGCTGCAGAATGCAACCTTCTTTGATGAGATGAAGAGTAGGCCTGCGATGGGACCTGCTGTTGTTGATAGGTAACATTGGTACGCCTTGAACAGCTTCTCTTCATTGCTGACCTTGAAGAGTCGCTTATAGATCTTCTCTAAGCCTCCCATTTGAAGGATCCTAGCCCCCAAGGATAGCTTTCTCTTTACTGTTTCAGTTAGCTTGGGTTCTAACTTGCTCTGATCTCTAGTTCCATTCGTGAAGCTGTCAGTTTTCTTCTTTCGTAAAATCGATTTTCCTTTGTCTGTTAAGAAACAAAATAATCCTGTTAGCCTCAATATATTTCCAAACGAAAAAGATGAACATATCAATGGAGAGTAGGGTTTAGATACTAACTTTGTTGTTCAGATTTCTTGGAAGAAGTTGGGATTTGAAGCTTGTTGATGGAAGCTCGGTCAGGCAAGTAACCCACCGGAGCAGTCTTGACTGCAGGAAATGCAATTACTTGTTGTTGAGCTCTGCTCAATGTCATCTTGGAGGATTGAGTAGTGATCTTGATTCTTGATCTTGAGAGAAAGAGGGAGATTGTGAGTGGATGGTTGATGATGAAAACCGTGTTAGTGGGAAGGTATTTAAAGGGCAAGACAAAGAGACAAGAGGCAGTTGAAACAAAGATCTGAATCGTTGAGACTTGAAGACCTTTGTGGTAAAGGATGAGTCATGGATGGGTCATCAAGTCACATAGATAAAGCTACTTTAATTGGGGTTTGCTCTGTTTGCCTTTGTAAACAAAATAATTAATTTAGTTAAAGGAGAAATGTATAAATAAAGGTTTTGCAACTACCAAATCCGTGTTATGACACATTTTTCTAACTGATGAAATGTTTCATGTCCAAATAACAAAACAATTTACGAGCATTAAAAAGAGCTCTATATATGGATCTTCTTCTAATATCTTGATTCCTTTAATTTCTCTTTGAATTTTGGAACTTAGAAGATGCCATTTACAAATTGATGATCCATTGATCGACATCGACTTAAATATTCAAATCACATTTTAAAGTTGATAGGAGAGATGCCAGAAAAAAAAATGATCACACGGAATGACGTTACACACCAACGAACTTTTTACCTACAAGTTGGCAAAACACCAAGCTTTTTTTTTATTTTTATTTTTTTTATTTTCCCGTTATAAGGCTGATTTTAGTTTTCCACATAGATCTATATATGTATAGGAGATGAGATATGTTCCTAATTAAAAGGAACATGGGTGAAACAAGAGAAAATAAAGAATTACGTAATGCTTTTTGAATATGTGAGAGCAAATTGAGTCATGCAGAAGGGGACGTCGTGGCTTTGGACCTTTCCGCGCTGGCATTGTGACTTTCTGATGCCTTTATTTTCTTTTATTTCATGCTAAGATAAGAAAGATCGGTTATATTTTATTTCATGCTAAGATAAGAAAGATAGGTTATACTTTATTTATATAAATATACAAAGCAATAAAGAAGCGAAACAAATAGTTAAATAAAAATACAAAAAGGAGATCCATTTGAAATGGATCCCACCATATAATATAGATGTTGTTTCATCAATTCGTCACCCATGTGATATGCACATATATAGTTAATGGAGTTATATATTTTATAACATGTATATACCATAAACTTTAGTGGACACTGTATTTAACTATAGATGATTATAATTCATAAATAGGTACATGTATTTTGTAAAGCACAAAAGGTGAATGATTAGATAGTTGTTAAGACGTGAATGATTCGGTGTTTATTAAGACGACACTAAATTCAAGGAAAGAATATATTTATCTATTTCTTTATAAATTTCGTTTATTATTATTTTTTTACATATATTAAGAAAACAATTAATTTTTTTTATTTTACCTCTTATTAATACATTATGCAAATTTTATTATTGATCAATACATTAAAAATAGTAGAGATAAAACTAGAAATCTTATCAAACATCTACATTAAAAATACAAAACGATACTTATTTTGAAATAAAAATTTAAGTCTAAACTGAAACTTAATATAAAACAGAAAGAATAGATATTTTAAGTTTTCCACACATATTAGAAAAAATAATAAATTTTGATTATAAATATATTATTTTGTGATTAATAATTTTCAATAAGTCTAAATTAATAGTAATTCGATAAAATCAATTTTTTTTTTTTGAAATTTACAATTTATCATCACTAACTAATAAAATATGCATATAAAACTTTAAAAATCTATCTTTTTAAAACAAATTTTTTTTCTAAAATATATATTAATTTGAAACGGAAGATAGATCGCTTTTTTTCAGAGTGGAGATAGAGTTTTTTTTTTTTTTACCCTCAATGGAAAATTATCAAGCCGTCATCAGTATTCATAAAAGTAAGTTTACTGTGGTTAATCTGCATTGAGATATAATCAACAAATTTTTAAGATAAACTGTATATGTAAGTATGATTTTTTTGGTAAAGGATGTGTAGGAATGATTTGTTTAGATGATAATATTCGGGAAAATATAGTAACATCGTTCAAAGTTTTTATCTGCATTACCGCATCAATCATCCATTTATACCATAATAATCCTGAGAATGATCAATTATATTAATGAACCATATTGTTTCTAGTTTCACAGCCATATACACTTTAAAGTGTTCGTCATTTTTGGGGTCCATGTTCTTAGTGGGATAAGATAATTTGACTATATTATACGAGCAATATTGACAAATTATGAATCAAAAAAATACTTTGGGGAAATGGTTGATTGGTCAAAGAAAAGTTACAAATAAAGGAAAAAAGAAGAGTCCATATTGGACATGACGGATCATATTAAATCTGTAATTAAATAGTTTATCTAATCTTTAACATATGATGTAATTTGACATTAACAAAAAGTAGATAAATTAAAAGAATAAAAAAGTTGCGAAATGTGATTTTAGAGACATTTTGCCTTGGCCTAAAAGAATTGGTGATCGGAGGATTCTATGCTTTTCGGGCATGTAAATGGGTTGCTTGCTATGCACTCTCTTCTGTTCCTTGTCATTTCCACGTAGATTTTATTATTACTTTTAGATTCACAAAAACCAAAATAAACACACTTTGAATAAGATAATTCCATACTAATTTGTAATTGAAAACCCCGTAGAAGATTAAACACATTCTCATACTGTACAATAGATAATAACAACATACTTTTAACTTTTATCAAAAAAAGTAGTGTAATTTAATTAAAAATTTTCTAAAAATTGGCAATATATTGAATACCTTCACAAAGACTGAAGATACCAATATTAAATAGGGACCCTATTAAATATGTCATGTTAGGAAAGATATTGAATAATAAACCTCTAATTTGTTGCCAAAGAAAAACTCTAATTTTTTTTTCCTTGAACTCTTTTATTTTCATCATCTTTAAAATTTCATATTGATTTATTTCTCACATTTCTTAACTCTTGATACACCTAGAAATTCTCAATAACATTTAAAAGAAAAAAGTAAAAAGGGAATTTTCATCAACAAAATGACTGGGAGAAGTAAATCTAATTTTGAGAGGTTTCTCGAATATTCATCTCCACATGTCCCGATTCACTATTATACTCAGGTATCATTATATTTACTTGTTTATTTTTATCTTTTCTTACAAAAATTTATTTGAACGAACAATCTCGAATCCCCTATATATTATTTGGAGAGTGCATTTATAAATAAATATTAAAAAGAGTTAATATTTACATAACATTGTTATTACTTCAAAGAACAAATTTTAATCTCTCATTAAAAGTATTTTAGTCATTCGTTATTATAATATCATTTAGTTAATTAATTAATTAATTATAATTTTCGTTTTAATTAATTAATTAATTTTAAAATTTTGAAAAGTAGTTAAAAATAGATTTTAAGAAGATTTTTTTGATTTAATTAAACACACTAATTAAATTAAATTAAATATTGATTTAATTTTTCAAAAATAAGAGATTTTACGTAGATTGCGATTTTTTTTGGAAAATTTTAAATAATAATTTATGTATATTGTCAAAAAAAAAATTACTTCTTTATAATTATAATTTTCGTTTTAATTAATTAATTAATTTTAATTTTTTTGAAAATTAGTTAAAAATAGATTTTGTGAAGATTTTGTTGATTTAATTAAACCAACAAATTAAATTAAATTAAGTGTTGATTTAGTTGTCCAATAGCGATTTTTTTTTGGAATGTTAATGTTAATATTATTTTTTCTTTATAATATCGAATCTATTAATAGATTTTTAGTAGATTTAAAAATATTAGTTTATATCTGATTTAATTTAACATGGTGTACAATTTAACGTAACAATATAACATTGTACTTTAATTTTTAAATCTATTTAAACTGTAAAATTTGGTAATTAAAACAGAACAAGATATAATTAAAATTCAAATAAAAATATCCGAAAATTTTCTGCTAGGAAAAATATATCGCAATATCCAATATCGCTAATAGATATACTATCTTTCAACAGAAAAATATATTCTACGAAATCAATCTTAAATATCTTGACTTAATATTTTCTAAAAAATCTTAATTAATATCTTAGAATGTCACAATCTTCCAAAACTTTACTTCTTTCTTTGGTTAAATCAAAGAAAATATCCTGATTTTATATATAATTTTCCCAACAGAAAATTTATAATATCGTCGAGTATGAAAAATTGGTTTTATATTTATGATTACAAAATATTTACGAAGATATTACAAAGATTTGATATTATAAAAACTGATATTATAATTTTTGTAAAGTTTTGAAATAATTAAAATTTTCTTCTAATATTCTGATTTTATAAATTTTAGATATTTTTCTGTAATTGCAATTTGCCGGTGCTATACCACGGGATATATCCTAGTCTAATTTTAAGAGTTTTCTCAAACGTTCGTCTCCACGAATATCGGTTTATTTATTATTTTCAGATAAAGTTATATAGATTGGTTTTTTTATCTTTTTTATAAAAAAAAATTTGTTTGAACGAACATTCTCGTATCTAATTTCGAGAAGTTTCTTGAACGTTCATTTCCACGTGTCTCCGCTCATATTATTATATTGATTTAACGTTATATTTGTTTGGTTATTTAAAAAAAAATTGTTTGAACAAATATTGCCAATTCCAACAAAAAAAGTTCTAATTAATTTCACTTTTAGAATTTTGAAGCAATTAAAATTAACAAAATATATATATATATATATATATATATATATATATATATATTTATAGAAGCAAAGAACAATTACATCAAAATCAATTATCAAAAACAAAGAACAATTAATCATACCCGCTAACAGATCTTCCAACAAAATTTACAACGAGCTATAGTTACATCAATTATGTTATGGTTTACATATAAATTTACAAACACAATCTGTAATCTACTTTGGCCCCGTTCTCTAAATGATCTTCTTGGGTCAATTACTCTGGTCAAAACTCGGTTTACTGTATTAGATCTCGTTTCAATTCTCAAGATAGGATTTAAAATCGATCTACCATGCATGTGTTCTCCAGGGTTATATGATTTTTCATCCTCTGATAAAAATATTATGTGGATAAACGAAAACGAATAGGTTGGTCAAAGTCTGAAAAAATAATGCCATAATGGTTAAAGACTAATTAAATACGTTTAGTCGTTGACATTATTACCATGATTGCCATAGTGATTTTTTTATATTATAAGATTTTGGCAAGATTGACTAGTTTCTATTTGTGTCATCGTCCATGGGCTTCACTTTTTACTTAACCCCATTTTGCAGCCACAAAAAAAAAATTATCTCTTATATGTATATAGTAAAACATCCCCTATATATTATTTGGGGAATACACTTATAAATAAATCTTACAAAATGTTAATAATTACATCACATTGTCATTATATCTAAGAACAAATTAAAATCTCTCATTAAGGATATTTTAGTCAATTAATTATTATGTGATCATTTAATTAAATATTAAATTAATTATTTTTAATTTTTGTTTAAATAATTTATTTATTTTAATTTTTTTGAAAAAAATTAAAAATAGATTTGTGAAGATTTTGTTGATTTAATTAAACACACTAATTAAAAAAAATGTTGATTTAATTTTCCAAAAATAAGAGATTTGATATAAATTGCAATTTTTTGGAAGATTTTAAAAAATAATTTAAACCGATTTATTCTGTTTTTAGGTGCTAACAAAAAATCGATCTTATAATTTTCATAAAGTTTTGAAAAAATTACAATTTTCTAATATTCTGATTTTATAATATTTGAATATTTTTTATAATTGCAATTTGTCGGTGATATAATATAGATATATCCTAGTAAAAAATAAAAGTTACAAACATGGGGTAGTTTAGATTATTATAATATATTGAAGGATAAACCATTAGGTTTAAGGTTATCCTAGAATTTGATCCGTTTAAACAATAGAAACAATACGAAGGCTTTTAAAGAATTTTTTAAAATTATGTCTTATTCCAACCCGGTTTAAGGATCCGAATAGTGTAATCGGGTTATAATGTAAAGACGTTAAAACCCCAATTTCAAAATCTGTTTGCAGAGGGATCGTCTTCTTCATCATCAGTAGCTTCAGGAGCCAAAGCAGAAGATGAAGAAGTGAGAAATCCTCGCATCGTCCTCGGAGATATTTGGTCTGCCTGTGAAGAGTGGAGCTCTTATGGCCTCGAAGTTCGTCTTTCCGTGGAAGGCATCAACGACAAGGTTAATCAGTACTATGTTCCTTCACTCTCTGCCATTCAGATCTTCACCATCAAACCCTTCACTGATGATCCAAGGTTCGATTTATTGATCCATGGGTAACAAGATCTGATATGAAAGTATGTGCCTTTATTTTTGTGGTGAAATTGATTATTAGGGTCTAGTTTTGTCAAGTGTTCATGATGGCTTAATAGAAAGTTTTTGGAGTTACTCAAGAGTCTTGTGTGTTTTACTTACATTGCTAACGTTTTCTTCTTGTTTATGATTAGAAATTGACTATTGTAGTCTAGTTCTTTAAAGTAATTGATTCTGAATGTAGGAGCTCTGCGATTGGAATAGATGGTACAGTGACAGGATCTGCTAAACCTGACTCTTCTAGCAAACGGATTTTGAATGCTGATCACTTGGGCTACCTTTATTTTCAACATAATGAGACAACAAGGCCGTTCGATAGGGCTTCTCTTACTGCCAAGGTATCTTATAGTATTCTTTATTTTCCATTTTGATGTTGGATTGGTTCTCCATAATCATTTACCAATGGAAAGTTTTTTGTTTTCTTGTCTATGTATTTTGTAGATTACTGAACTAGCTGAGCAGCACACTGGATTGTCTAGCCTGACGAGTTCAGATCTTTCTCCATATAGCTGGATTTCGATAGCTTGGTATGTCGAGTTTTCTATTATCTTGTTCAGTTTTAGCAAGTTCTTACTTATTTCTTGAATAGGCTACAAAGTGATTAGTTAATTGTTCACTGTCTCTCCATGAGAGATCTTACTATATTAGCCTGTCATTTCACAACAACTTACTTTCATATGATTCATGCATTCTTCCCATGATGTATATTTTGATGTTAGTTGCTGTCTTACGCCAAATAAGTAATTTATTTGTAAATCATAACTGTGATGATATTGAATTGGAACTATTTTAGGTATCCCATTTATCCAATTCCATCAGTGAGAAGCAAGAAGGATTTATCTGCCGCTTTCCTAACGTACCAGTCATTGACGCCAATCTTTCCAGGTACTTTGGTTATATGAGAATTAACATTACCTTTTCAACCTAAGCTTCTTTATGAAAAACTCAACTATACGTAAGCTATAAAGTTGTGCCTGCTAAATTTAGTATCTTGCATGTGCTTTCGAGTATTCAAGTGTTACATAAAGTAGTACTTCAACAGATTTACACATATAGTTCCGGTACTTTGTTCTTGTTAAGTTGTATGCTACTTTGGCAAATGACGATTTGTAATAGTGATACACTGATATTCATATCTGGAAATCATCTTTATATAACTAATAGAAATGCAAAAGATTAAGTTATTGAAGTTGATTGATTTCTAGTAGTACCTTAATCATGGGAGAATTAAAGGATTATGATTGTGTTTTCCTATTTAGGGTCTCTCTATTTAATTAGCTTTTGAAGAGCAGTACGGGTTATGCTTTAACTTGAGTAATAATCGGACTCTTCCGATCGATAGGGGATTTGTCTCTTTTTGGTATTAATTTCTTGTGGATTACAAGAGATGGAGAAGTTGCATATCTGGCACAAAGGTCTTACTAATCCTAGCCACTCTTTTCTCTGCATAAAAGTATTATCTTCAGTTTCTAAATACGTCTTCCTGTTTGTACAAGACACTTACTTCCTTTTAGCTAAATAAGAAAGGACCCCTGAGCTTGATTCTATTATTTTCTTAGAGCAGAATCAGTTTATTAGTAAGTACAACTAGTTAACTTCTGGTGATTCTATTGGTGTTAATATCATAAGCTTTTTGGTTTTTTAAACAAGTGCAAGATTGATTACATTTTCCGTGTTTCTTCATCACTATTTTCTTAGATATAAACTAGTTTTTTGCTTGTGATTTCTCAGAAACAATTGGTAAAGATGATAAGGGGGAAAGAACATGGAGTGTCAAGTACAACAGAAGTTGAACTTCCTCCATTTGCAGCAGTGACTTACAAGGCCTTTGGTGATGTGTGGATCATGCCTGGGACATCAGATAATCAGAAGATAGAGATGCGTGAAAAATCTGCTTCCTCATGGCTGAAAACACTCGGCTTCTTTCACAACGATTTTAACTTCTTTATGTCCCAAAAGTTTTATGGTGTGCCCAAATGATGCCATCGTGCTGGTGAAATGCTAAACATAGCAATGGGATCTTGTCGTCATATGAAAACATTCTGCTGTTAAAGAACTCTCTCTCTCTGACTTTGATGTTGTGTTTTGCTTCTTCTTTTTTTCCTTAAACTTTTCAAGAGGATATTACTTGCTAATATTTGGGGTCAACAAAACTATAGGCTCTATTTTATAAGATTTTCATATATTTATCTCCAAACATTTGTAAGTTGGGCAAACGTAGAAATGAATCTTTAGTCATGATAATGCAATTCTTAACATGAAAAAACAGAAAAAAGATGATGATGAGTTTGACCATCGATAAAGGAATACTTATACAGTTGGAACAGATATACGGGTAAAAAATACGTGCGAGAAAAATATATGATGAGTCTTTTACGTGTTAAACACGATAAAAAATAGCATTAGAACAATCTATTCAATGAGTGTCATGCTACTTTTGGAAAATTACATTTGTAATTAAAAAAAAAAGTGGCAATTTATATTCATTCATTAGAAGACAGGACGTGTCTTGGTGAGGCTGATGACGCGTGAAGAATTTGATGAGGATGACGGTGAAGCGGAGCCATGGTTTCTGTACGGCGGAGCTGGTGACGGTTGAGAAGACGGCGTTTTGACTATGTTGGATTTGGGAACGCGATACTGTTACAGAGACTAAAGGGACTGGAATCGATAGTTGAAGTTTCGGTTTGTTTTCTTTTCTTTTCAATTCGGGGTTCCGTTCAATTTGAGTTAAACAATAACTTAAAGCATAACATAATTTTAATACATTTCGTTTTTGTTACATAAAATGATAAAACTTGGTTTAATTTTTTTTGGGTATCAATCGGATGACAAAGGGAGAACAAAGCTGAAAAATATAATTACTTTCTATCTTTCTTTTAACTAATTAATATTGAAAAATGATGTTTATGTCTCTTCCAATCACTTGTATTACAAAACGAGACTATCAATTCATTATTAGCTAACAAATTTACTAAAATTAGAAGTATTATATCAATTCATTATATGCTTAAATTAAATGTAAGGAGATAAAATTCTAACATTTTCTATTATACTAGTATTTATTTTTACATTTAAAAATGGTCAAATTTTATCTATTTACACTTTATTTAGTATTTATTACTTTTAATTTTACATTTAGAAATGGTCAAATTTTAATTGTAAAGAGATAAAACTAATAAAATATAATAATATAAATAAAAATTAAAACAGATAAATTAAAACGTTTAGTAAGGACGCAAAAAAAAAAAAAAGCAACCAACGAGAGAAGCAAAGAAACAAGCAATGAAAGACGCAAAAAGAAGGAATGAGTAAACGCTGTAAGCAAACAATGAAAGAAATTAGAAAACAAGTTAAGCATGTACGCAAATAATGAAAGAAGCAAGAAAAAAAAGTTAAACATGTAAGCAAACAGTGAAAGAAGTAGAGGAAACAAAGAAACAGAGCAGCAAGCAAATTAAGAAAAAAAATGAAGCAAAGATTAAAGAAACAAAGAAGGAAGCAAGTATATAAGTTAAGCATGTAAACAAACAGAGAAAAAAACAAGCAACCAAGTTAAACAATGAAAAAAGAAAAAGAAACAAAGAACAAAGCAAGTCAGACTTAACGATGTAAATAAAGAAGCAAACACTGCATTAAGAAAATTAAGCAACCAAGTAGAGAAAAAATCAGACAAATCCAGGATCAAGTCAACGAATCAAAGAAACAGGGAAGTAATTTATAAATGGTACAAGTGAGCAAGTATACATGTTTTACATACGCATATATATGTATGTATGTGTGCAATGTATATTATGTATGTTTATGTATGCATGTATGCATGAATGATATGCATTAATGTATGTATGTGTATGAAGGAATGCATGTATGCATATATGCATGTATGAATGATATGCATTAATATATATGTATGTGTATGAAGGAATGCATGTATGTATATGTATTCTTTGAGTGATTGCAAACAACCCATACAGAATTCTCTGGCTATGCAATTTGCTGTTGCAAAAGAAAAGTGACACAACATCAAACATCGTCCAAAGGAGATAGACTCGCCAATTGCTCCCTACACAAAAACTTGAGAAGAGAACGCACAAAATATCAGAGATGTCAACTCATATAGTCTTTTAAGATCAAAATAAATGAGTAAGTCAACACCAAAGATTCGTTCGCTTATCAGAATAACGACCCTAGCCCACACTTATGAACAAAGAGGAATGTACCTTAATTTTTAACAAAAAAAGAAAAGAAATGTACCTTAATTCATAAACAAGAAATGATACTTCGGAAGAGCCACAGAACCAGGCTTAATTGCTTTAATGCCATCAGTTAGTTCTGAAAAGTCCGAGAGTGTTTTCTAAAGTTTTCATTACTATTTGGATAATAACTATTAGCAAGTTTCAATAAAACTGCATAATAACAAAATCTAAAAAATATGAATGAAAACAACTAACCTGCAAAATTACGAGTGGCAATGACAATCCTTTTCATCAAGAACCATGAACACTAATTAACGAAATCCAGTAGAAACAACACATGTTAATCATCATATATTACGCACAGAGAATTATGACTTAGTGCATGAAAAATAACAGACACATTTCTTAGAAAGATCAAACTGAAACCTGGAGCTGAAAATTGATGCAGCGAAGCGGAACCCATTTCACAGAAATTTTTCTCTTAAAGACTTTGTCCTTCACTGTGAGAGGGTTAAAGAGATTGGAGATGACTAGACCTTCAAAAATAATTTTCACAATTAAAGAAAACCACAAAAACTGCAAGTATATTCTCACTTTTGCAGTTTCAAAACAAACAAACTACTTTGTATGTAAAATTGTATTTTGAAAAGAATTTCGACTGCTCTAACTAGATTTTGACTCTGTACTCAACTGAAAAGAAAATAAAGTTCTCATAATTGACCTCATCTGCTATATAATTTTTTGTTTTTGTTTTTGAGACTCACATGATCATATAGAGTTATAGACTATATAATCTTCTATGCAGAAAAGAGAAAGTAATTCGAACGACTAAGCAGAAACATTGCGATAGGAGTCACCGTAAACACAAGAAGATCACGCACAACCGTTTTAGAGAACCATTGCGATAGGCCTGAAATAAGCATAACAGTGTATGAGAGGTACGTGATATTATATGTTTACAACGAAGTTCAAAACTATCGAACCCCACTATGGTAATATGTTTTTATCGAATCACCATGCAAAAACTTTGATGTTTTTCCAAAAATCTATTTATTTGCCTCTTCTCTATAAATTTATCTCAGATTTTCCTTATCTATGCCTTGCAGTGCTTTAAGTTGCAAAATAAAAACGGTATATAATTGGAATAAGGTACCATTAACATTATTGAAAACATATACAAAATGGCCCAACGATACTTATATTAGGAATACTCATAAGATCAAAAAAATAAACAACTTAGAAGTGGAGTTTGTGGCGGACTGATCGAGTGTAGAGACTAATAAACCTTCTTCTAGCTTATCGATTGGTCTGACTCTATAGCGACTCAAGACAAGTAAAGACATACCTTATATGATTTGGTACTGGTGTATATGGTTAGTTGAAATCAAATAATATCCTTGGGAAAAACACGGTAGTCAGCCTTTAACCTTGTGCCAGAGAATCCATGAGGCTCCTGGTTCAGAAGCTGGTTGCAAGTAAACGTCAATGTCTCAAACCCTGAACAATTGAAACTAACAAGTAAAATAAACGAAAACACCTTGTATAACTCTTGGTATATATAAGCACTAGAGTTAATCAATGAAAAAAGAAAGTAAAGAGAGGAGAATGATCATTGATTTTGATACTTCTTCCTTCGAATTTTCTATCGCTTTTGGTTCTTACAAGGTGAGTTTACAAAGAAACAACTATCTTTGTTGCTTTTGGCATCCACATCTGCATTAGATATTTCCTTCCTTTTAGCTTTCTCTCCTTCATGGATGATTAGAAGCTCTTCCATCTGAGTCAACTTTCTATTTGCAAACCTCACTTGATCAAAAAGCTGATCTTGTTTTGTATCAATCCATCAACGGTTCATCATCTGACCCATCCACTTCAAGATGACTATGTGTCAGATTAATCTTGGATCTGTAATATGTCAACAACAAGTCAGATAGGTAGATCCAAACGCATGGCAAACCAATATTATTGCCAAAATGTGTATATAACAACCAACATCAAAGTGATGCAATAAATTTCAAAAAAAAAAAGGAAGTCTTTCTATGGCCATGCGACTCCGCATCCATATAGTCTCCATCGTTTTCCTTGTCTTCATCTGAAAAATCAGAAAATATTCCACCGACTAGCCCTGGAAAACAGAAACCAAGAACATCAGTACTTGAGCATTCAGAAACTTCTATGAGAACATCTGTAAATTGAGTTGGAAAGATACTTTGATGAAGTTTCTTTTGCTATCTACTTATTTCAGAGCCAACTGCATATATCCTCTCCTTACGTTTCTTGATCTGAGATGGACCAAGAGAAAATGTAAGAGTTAACACAGATACTGAAATCTAGACAAATTTGAACATTTTAAGCAAACCTTTCATGTTTGTTAGGAGTTTCATTTGTTCCTCAGGCTTCACAGACTTGAAAACCTTCCTGCCACATTTCTTGATCAGCATCTCCAACTGAAGCTTCACCTATAATACCAACATGACTCTAAAAAAAGGACAAAAATCTGCTGAAACAAATTTTAATATATATATTTACAGCTAGTATGTATGTTTGCGGTTACACAATAAAGTTTATGTACTGGCAGGAGTTCAACATTTGTAAGTGTGTGTCTGCATGTGTAAGGTAAGTCAACATTGCAGAAATGTGAAATTTAAATTCGAGACACCACAGGCAATCAGCTAGATTGCGTTTATAAGAAAAAGTATTAGATGTGCACCTTTGATTTGAAAAGACTTTTCATTTCTTGGACACTTCAATAAGCCTTCGACCATGCTCTGTAAAGTTTGCGTGTAGTAATACGACGCATGTTTTAGCCACCAACACCTTCAATAAACCTAAATTTTTCTGTTTTTCAGAAAAAATGAAAACAGTTCATTGAATCTCATTAATAAACAAGTGGGACAAATGACTAACTCGCAGCAACATAAAGTTGTAGCCTCTTGAAATGTAAGAAAACTAAGTTTTGTAATTTCTATGTTTTCCCTCTAAAGAAGAAGCAATGTTGAAGAAAGCAAATTGTAAGCAATAGCTATGAGGTCGGAGAACTCACGTGTCAAACGAGCTATGCCCTTAAAAGCATTAATATTAATCTGAGGTTTTCTCTCCATCCAAGCTACCAACCACCTATGACGGTTATAACAGAGGTCAACAATCAGTCTTGACGCAAAAAGAAAAAAACAAAGATTCCAAAAAAAATTGTTCTTAAACATACCATATTAAAGTACCGATGTAATTTCTCTTTGCCTCCACCATTTTCCTCATGTGTGTATGTATGACCAATCTGAACAAGCACACCATAGGCTCTGCTTCTTGTTTATTTATTTACCTGCAGAAACAGAAGCAACCTGAATAATGATTCTCACACAATTTTTTTTTGACACAAACAGTTTTAAGGTGCTTAGTACCTCCTCCAGAGCAAGTATACTTTTTGGTAGAAAAGAATAAAGTCTTTCTCTTCTTTAAATCATCATATACAGAACAAGAACCATCAACGACTAAGAGGAGTCTTTCCCTAAAAGTAAGCCAAATGGAGTTTGATTAGTTCTCATAGTCATCATATATTGACCCTTCTGCCATATAGAACATTTTTATTTTTGAGACTCACATGATCACAAAACCTATATAATTTTCTACTGCATAAGAAAAAAAAGAAAGTTATTGTAAAGTACAAACTATAATAGCAAAATCGAGAGATTGAGCAGAAAAATTTTTAGAGAAACATACTTGGGAGAAGGAGTCAAGTTAAGAAACAACGTATGATAATTATGTCAGAGGTCCATTACGATAGACCTGAAATAAGCATTGAAACTTACGCGAAATTATGTTTTTTTTCAATTTGAGAACACAGCAAAAACTTACAATGTAGTATATAATAAGTTCAAAACCAAGACTCCAATATGTTTTTATCGAATTACAATGCTTTGATGTTTTTCCTGAAGTATGTTTATTGTGCCAGTTTTGCAAAATCCAAAACGGTATACAATTAACATAGTGTACCATCAGTGCAAATCTATACAAGATGGCCCACCAAGTCAGTACAATTAACAAATTGTCTTATGCATTAGGAATAACCATGAGATCAATAAAATGAAAACTTACAAGTGGGAGTTCCTGGCTGGTTGATCACCTTGTTTTACTCCGATATGAAGTAAATATGTATACTTGCATATTTTCTTAATCACACATTTATAGTATATGCATGTAACAAGTAAGTAAGGAAGGAAAAAAAAAGCAAGAAACCAAAGAAGGAGGCTAGGAAGTAAAACAAAAACAAAGGAAGCAAGAAAGCAAAGAATGAATGAAGAAATTAAGCAACCAAGTAAGTAAAGAAAGAATCAGACAAATCCAGGATCACATAAGTCAACGAATCAAAAAAACAGGGAAGTAATTTATGAATGGTAAAAGTGAGCAAAAATACATGTTTTACATACGCATAGATATATGTATGTGTAAAATGTATATTATGTATGTATGTATGTATGTATGTATGTATGAATGCATTTATGATACATGTATGCATGAATGATATGCATTAATGTATGTATGTGTATTAAGGAATGCATGTATGTATGTATGAATGCATTTATGTATGCATGAATGATATGCATTAATTTATGTATGCATTAATGTATGTATGTGTATCTAGGAATGCATTTATGTATGAATGCATTTATGTATGCATGTATGCATGAATGATATGCATTAATGTGTGTATGTGTATGAAGGAATGCATGTATGTATGTGTATGCAATCTTTGAGTGATTGCAAACAACCCATACAGAATTCTATGGCTATGCAATTTGCTGTTGCAGAAGAAAAGTGATACAACATCAAACTTCGTCCAAAGGAGATAGATTCGCCAATTACTCCCTACAAGAAAAATTGAGAAGAGAACGCACAAAATATCAGAGATGTCAACTCATATAGTCGTTTAAGATAAAAATAAATGAGTAAATCAACACCAAAGATTCGTTCACTTATCTGATTAACGACCCTAGCCCACACTTATGAACAAAGAGGAATGTACCTTAATTTTTAATAAAAAAAAAGAAAAGAAATGTACCTTAATTCATAAACAAGAAATGATACTTCGGAAGATCTACATAACCAAGCTTGCTTGCTTTAGTGCCATCAGTTAGTTCTGAAAAGTCCTAGAGTGTTTTCTAAAGTTTTCATTACCATTTGCATAATAACTATTAGCAAGTTTCAATACAACTACATAATAACAAAATCTAAAAAATATGAATGAAAACAACTAACCTGCAAAATTACGAGTGGCATTGACAATACTTTTCATGAAGAACACAAACGTGAAAACTGCTTTTCATTGTTCTTAACAGAAACCCAGTTCCCTGAGAGACAAAAAAACGCTATGATTTCCCTCGCCGTGTACACATCCAAAATGATTTCTACAAGTTTCGTTATAAACCAACAAAAATTCCAGAACACACGACAAATTATGACAAATTAGATAAAATTATGATAAAATCGTATGTAAACGATGGAGCAAAAATTGATCGGATCGGTAATTTTAAAAATTAAATTGCTTGGGTTTACAGAGAAAAAAACACAATAAGTTTGATTGAAACGTGTTACACAATACCTCGCGGTGGCCACTACCACTGCCACCAGATCTCTCACGGCAGCCATCACCACGGCCTCCACCATCGCTTCCTCTTGATTGAAACGTGTTCTCGTCCATGGAGGTCACGAATCAGAACCCTCTTGATTCCTCTTGATCATCCAGTTTCGCTACCATTAATGATCTGTCAAACCCAAATCGAATAAATCACAAATTAGCAAAAACTATTGTAGAAGTAACAGAATCGATCAATCGCTCATAAAATCAGGAAGATTAAAGTAACGATGCGACAGATTAAGTAACAACAACAAAAATCGAATCAACTAACAGATAAATATAAATGGGAAACAGATCCATCGAGGAACAAAATCATCGGATTTGGCTTGACTAAATTTGAGAGTCCGACCTCTCGTGTAACTCACCTTAGAATCGATAACCTTAGAGAACGCTAATTTTCAGGGGCCCAATCACCGCTACTCATCTTCTACAGATAAATATAGAGAACGTCATTTCTAGATCCTGATAGCCAGTGGCTTAAACAAGGTCGACGGAAAAGCACCGCGACTCAACCTCTACAGACATTTTTCGAAAAAGAGAATTTAGGGTTTCAAAATTATGAGAGGTATTAGAGAGGGATTTGTAGACGATCTTCTTCAACGGGCCATTTAACTCTACTTGTGTTGGAATCCGTTATATAGAAATTTCAAATTTGAAAACAACACAAATGCCGCCCATTTCGAAAATTGAAATTTGATTTTTAGTTTTGTACACGTCACGATTTTTAACGTAAACAAAAATTTAATCCGAGATTTTTAAAAATTTGGTTTAGTAATGGCATGAACTTAATTTTAATTTTTTTTAATATGCATGGTGAGATTTTTTTGTCTTGAACTTGATTCATACAATATTTTCTTCAGTTTGAAGCTTTTGCTTTGGTTGTCGTCTATCTTTTCAGTTTTCATAAAATTGTGGATGGAAGAAGTGAGAAAGTAAATCAATGTGTTTATGATATAATGCACAATTTACATGCACGTACACGATATATTGTTTAGGCGTACACCATATACTGTAACCCTTAATCTAGATACCTAGCCCCTAATACATGTGTGTACGTATTTTAACATATTGTATACATGCATATATCAAACTAATACCCTAAAACAACAAAGCTAACTCCTAATCTAGAAACGATATATATGGTGTATATATTACGCTATATGGTATACGTACAAACATTAAACTAAAACACTGAAAAAAGAAAACACATCTAACTCCTTCATATATGTGATTTTAGTTCTATGATATATGTAATACACGGTTCATATTATATTGAATAATTAAAACTATAATCAAGTTACGTCTACATTAGTATCATGTGTACCGTGTACCGTGTACGTAAATGAAAGAAATGGTTTTTCATTAAGGGTAGTGTCATCCTTTTCACTTTTTCAGTGACTTTGCCAAATGAAGAAAGATAACTGGGTAATTAAATAACTTTTACGCAAATTACTTTTGATGAAACGAATCTGTGGCGTCTCATATTCTGAATAAACCTGAATCTTACTTAAAATGGGGAAGAACAAAATTCTAAAATCAAAAGCATGTCTAGAAAGAGAGACAATGCGTGTGAGAGAGAAATGAAATTTGTCATTTCTTCTTCTTCTTCTTGCCATCATCGGCTCTAATGAGCTGAACAGGAGCTGCTGGTACCCTAAACCACCATTCTCTTATCCGCCTCTCTAACCGGTCACTACTCGCTTTCCTCCACCCAACTTCCCTCGTGAACCACTCTACAAACGCAATCGTTATTAAGTACTTCACTGGAACAACCACCAATATAACTGCCACAACCACAAGCGATATAGCTGTTGTATCTGTAGCCTGGAAACATATTAGAGAGACAGAGAGTTATTATCAACCGCAGACTCCGAATTATCTTAAGCCATCATCATGTTTTAATAACATTATACCTGAGGAAGAATTGCAAGAGTAATGGCTCTTATCTTGAGGAGACCAACGTTAACTGCTTGGATTAGCGACTCGAACTGGCTAATTGCGTCTTGTAGCACGAGTAGCTGCTCCACTGCGTTTTTACTTGGTGGAGCTTTCACTCGAACGACTTTTGGTTCTTTCCCTTTGTTGAATTGCTTACGCCACAACATCTCTAAGGCAACTAGGACTAATGTTGACGGTATTATGAAACAGATCCACCCACTGATCAACATAACAAAAATTTTGGTGTCATCACATTTGTCACGTCTTTACGCAAAAAATTCAAAACTTAGCTTCCTGTGATGGAACTCGAATCAACCTTTGTTGTCTTTGAAGCTGAAATCTTACCTGATAATCAAATAGCTGACTAAGATCATGAACACTGTTGATTTATAAGGATCTTGCCAAGAGGCTAAGAGATTTATACGCAAGCCTAGTTTGATGAAAGGTAACAATAGCTCCTGCAATGTGACTATCGGTTAATAGTAACTATAAAGCAAAGAAAAAGGAAAAAGATGAAGAAGGAAGCATCTCATGATACCTTCATAACAGCAACGTTAGTGTCAATTCCTTCTACTTTCACTTGTTCCACAGTTGCCTGAGCAGCTTCAGCCCTGTCTGTGTCTAGGATTGACTGTTTCAGAGCTATCTCCAATGGACTCGTCTCCCCAACACAAAAATCTCCTACAATTGTCATTTCTTCACCCATATTTGTCCCAGTTTCTAGATTCAAGCCAAAATGCTCAAGCAATTTGAGTGAGACCGGAGATAAGTTTGAGGGCCATTTCATATACTGAACAGAACCGACATCAGAAGGAACATCAGTGGTTATGCGAGAGACACGGCTGGATAGAGCTTCTAAGACCATATCTCCACCAGGGAGACTTTCTGCCAGGTTAAATATAAGCAATGTTTTGTATTGGGAAGAGAAGACTTGGAAAGCTTCCTTTATTGCACGGTACCGGAATATGCCAAGGATTGCTCTAGCAAGTATTTCTGATCGTTGAATCCCTTTAAAGTTGTACCTTCGTATGAACCATTGTACACGAAGGATCTCCAGGCATATTCCCAACCAGTAGTCTCGACGAGCATTGCCTTTAAACTCTGTAAATTCAAAATATACCGGCTCTGGCCTGTACAAACAGAACAAGATAAAGCAAAAGACATAAAACCATGAGCACAGATTTTTTGAAGGATCATAAATGAGACAGACATAAGACTATAGTCCACTAGCACACTTACACTAGAATTGATTTGTACATGATGGCTTTATCAAAGATACGAGCACCCAATGGCCCTGTCAACTCAGGTTTGATGACCTGTTTTGTGTCTTCAGTGAGATCATATCGCATGGCCTTTTCACCACCCCCCATTGAATCAAAATATAGAGCATAGTTGGTAAGTGTCAGTTTACCTACAAAAGGAAATGCTTGATAAATATTGAGATGGAAACGAAACCAACCAACTTAAACCACAATTTTCATGTTTCTCCTTTTGCTTAAGGAATAATATAATGCTACCGCAGAAGGTTAGAATAAATAAAATGACTATATGCAGAGATCTCTCCAGAAGTTCACCAGGCCATGCTGAGATGCCCACGTGTTTAAGAACCGGTAAAACAGGATTTGCACCATCCATATCAAGCACTATTTCTCCCTTGGCAAGCTGAAGATTGGCAGCTGAAGGTCCTAGAGTGCTTTTTGCAGCCTTGAAAATCCTACAAATATAAGAAGGGCAAGAAAAAATAAGTGAATAACCAGATATCTTGAGGAAATAAATATCCGCAAGAAAAATTTGGGTAAAACTTTTCTCTGTGGATTTATCTCTTTCTAATCGAAAGTGATATCCAAAAAAGATTCATTCCTGCTTTGGATAAATGAGACAGAAAATTTAAATCATCTTCAACATTAGAATCTAATATTAATTCGCAAGCAATACTCTTGACGTAATATGTTGCCAGCTAAGGGATCATTAGGTGTGCTTGAGGTAAGAATAAGTAAATAGATACTACAGAAGTAGACTAAAGTATTTAAAGTACCAAAAAAAGAGACAAAATCACAAAATCACCAACGTGTTATAACACTTCGATGGTGCATCAAGTAAACAAATGCAGAAAAGCAACTTGAAGGACTGGAAAAAGTAGTGGTAAGTTCATACTTGTCAAGTGTGCGGATGTATTTGTCATATACAAGAAAATGAAGCCTGTGGCCTGACGAGCTAGTCAGTGCATCAAAAAGATTATGTACAGTTATTGCATCTGCAATGGCAGGACAAACCGGAGCAATTCTTGCAAAAGCCTCCTGTCCGACAGACTTTTTTTCATCAACCTATTAAGCATATTTTTCAGGAGAGAAGTCAGTTCAGTCCTTCCAATCATGAATAATGCATAAAGAAAGGAAGTCTAAAACGGTAATAACCTGCATTGCCATATTTGTGGGACTCGAATAGAATAGCGACCACCCGTCCTCATCCTCTGAGTCCTGCTTGGAGGGAGATGCTGCATCCTAAACTTGGCAAATTTGAGGCAAAAACAAGAAGATCAATCCAAATATTTCTGTTTTAAAAAACACCAAAAATGGAAATCAGATAGATTAGATTTCTCACTTTGTTCTCCTGCTCACTTGTGACACTTGGGGTCTCCCAAGCAAGCATCATATCAAACATCAGCTGACGGAACTCTTGATCACTTAGGTAATCAGGTTTTTTCATTACTTGGTGAAGTGCCCGAAAAGAGCAGAACTCTAAAAAGTTCCTTGCATATGTCAGGAGTTGCTTAACACTCTCAGGCAACTCAACATCAAAATGATGTTGCAGGTCTTCTGTGGGTATTTCAAGGATCCTGCAATTGGCAAAAAAATAAACCCAAAGAAATTTCCCTAAATCAATTCACAAAACACCAATTCCAAGCTTTTAATACCCTAAATTGCTACAGAACAGTAAGGAATAATCACATCGCGTAAATTATATGCAATGGCAAGTATAGCCCAGGATCCGAAACGTATATGAATCTCGAAACTGTTGAAGAATCAGAGGGTTATAGAGAGAGTACTTTGAACAACGGGAGACGACGGAATTGGCGAGAAGAGAGAGCTGAGGAATAGGTTTCGGGGAAGCGATAGGCGACAGAGAAGCATCTCCATCACGACCAGAGGAAGATTTCTTCCGCTGGAATAAGGATTTCAAAGAACTCTGATGCGTCCTCATGAAATTCTCCAGCACTCCCACTTTCGCACCGCCGCCACCGTCTTCTTCCATCGGAAATCACCAGAATTGGTAATCGTAACCCTAGATTGCTTCTCAGATCCACTTTCCAATTAGATTCCTCCTCTCTTTCCCATTCTGGTTTCTTCTTGTGCAAGCTTCTCAGACTCCTAGTACGCAACTATCTCTCTATTCAGCTATTCAGAGAGATCTCCCTTATCCGTGCACGCTTCGCACTTTCGCAGTATTTATTTATTGAGAAAGGAAATTAATTAATGCGATTTTCATTAACTAAAAGCCATTATTAACATCTAATTAATGTCTCAAATCAAACCGAATTAAACCGTTTGGTTATTTTAGTTCAACCTAACTCTGTAACTTAAACCGTTACCTTGGGTTAAAATTTGGTAGCCCAAATCATCACAGTATAAAGATTCAGTTTGTTAGTTAATGTAATGTATTAACAACTAAAAATCTCAAACTTTTTTATTAAAAAGGAAAGAACAATGTTGATCTACACGACCATTGATTATGGTCTTCTTTTACTTTCTTCTGCTTGTTGTCATGTAAGGAAATAATAGCTTCTAATGTTGACTCCATTGTTGTTTGATCTTCTAAAGCTTGGATTTGTTACTGCGAGGCGGGTCTTTCGCCCAGAGAGGTGGGATGATTCTATGGTCTTGCACAGGCGGCTGCTCTTCCTTTTTGGTTTCTTTTTCGTCCTCTGTAACTGAATTAGCGAATGCATCCGGGTTGGCTTTGATACAGCTTTGCAATGCCACAAATGGATGCACACAGTCTGATCCCTGCAACAACAACACATACAATATATTTGTGAAGCTTGCCTTCTAAATGGCACAAAAACGTTTTAACGAAAAGACAACTATCACCAATGTTAATGAGTATTTGAGTTGAGGTTTGTTAAGAATTCAAAGCAATCTTGAGCTCAAATAAGGCTGGTTGACGTTCAATCTTTGTAAAGAACACAATCAAACCAGTCACGGAAACACAAACTCAAGATCAACGAACTCAAACGCACGAACACGAAAGAAACAGAGAAGACAGAGCACACGAGAATTGTTTACCCAGTTCACCAAGATCGGGATGATCAAGGCTACGTCTGGACCGAATCAGGTCGGCGTTTCACTATAACAAAGAGCAGATTACAAAGCTCTCTCAAGCTTAACAATGGCGGATCAAAAGAGAAGATAAAAGTTTGTTACAAGATCAAAACAGAAAACTTAAACTCGAAGAAGAACCCTCTTGAGCTTATATATGCAATGAAGCCTCTCTTGTAACCAGAGTCTTCAATTCCTTCTTCTAACCGGTTAAGTTGATCAGACTTCAAACCGGTTTCTTGATTTCTAAATCAATCTCTCAAAGTATGGTTTAAGCAATTCACTTAAACCATCAAATGCACTTCTCTTTTTTTTCAAAACTAAACCAAGTCTTGAATCAGTATATGCACATTCTCAACAATCTCCACCTCTGATTCAACCATCAACCATAACCATCTTCTTTTAGTGAAAACGCACTGACTTGACCATAGCCTTCGGCAATAAGAAACTTGAGCTCTTACCTTAGCAGCTTTGAAAAAATCTAATGCTGCTTAAAATTTCTGAACTGTGATGCCCTTAGTAAGCATATCTGTTGGATTCTTAGACATATGAATCTTTTTCACCTCAATTTCACCTGCTTCAATAACATCTCTAATGAAATAGAACTTCACCGCCACATGTTTAGTCCTATCATGAAATGAGTTGTTCTTAGACAAGCAGATTGCTGACTGAGAATCACACCAAACAGATGCAATCTCTGAATCAAGTTTCATAACTTTTAGAAGCCCACTGATCCACATTGCTTCCTTAACTGCTTTTGTCAAAGCAATGTATTCTGCTTCAGTAGTAGATAGAGCTACTATGTGTTGCAAGCTAGATCTCCAACTTACTGTATTACCACCCACAGTGAACACATTTCCACTAATTGATCTTTTTTTGTCAAGATCTCCAGCAAACTCAGAGTCACAATAACCCTGAACATTCATATTTTTACCTTTTGTGTAAACCAGATTTAAATTTGCAGACCCTCTGAGATATCTTAGTAACCATTTAACAGCTTCCCAATGTATATGAAACACCCCGACCCAAAATTTCTGCTACTCCTCGGGATTACCTGCAAGATAAAGAGAGGGGTGAGTAATTTAGGATTACTCAGCGAGGGTAAGCCTTAGGACTCACGAATTTTCCATACACAAACACATTTAGAAAGTCACAAAGTCTAAACCTAAGACAAGTAGACAATCACGCGTCCAGACACACCCATCAAACAAATGGAACCACGTTATAACCGCCACGCAGGGATGCAGCGATACGCGCCGCTTATCCCTCGTGCATACCAGGTCCCTCGTGCCGCGCACTTCTCCCATGCATCTTTCACTCATGCCTACCGGATCCCTCGTGCCGCGTACTTCTTTCCAGCATAGTGAAAACTCGTTGGCTCGTCAGCCAATCCTGACCTACCCGCAATCCCGCGTCCATAGGCCAACATACAACTACAAGAATACTTCCTTGTAGATATCACCGTGGCTTAACCGCAACTACTCACATAACAATTACTTTACCACAAAATACATGCATTTCACACAACCGCGCAATACATATTAAAATATTTATTTAAATTTCTAACTCTAAAATACTAGTTCTTTTCCTTATACTTCAAAATATATTTATATATATAAATATTAATACACTCAACAATCAAATACGGTTACTTATATAATATGTAACTCGCAGGTATACTTGGTTTAACCTTAAACTAAGTAACTAACTAAATATATCGGTATACGAAGAAGACACAAACTTGTCCTCACCTTTGCTGAAGACAAGGTCTTAAACTAAGTTGCTGAAGACCTTTCTGCATCTGTAATTGCTACTTAAGAACTGATATTTTTGGAACTTTCCTTTCTAAAATGGGAAATCGGGTTAACAGAGGCAGTTTTGTTCTCACGCTGTAGGAAAACAACACATAAACATCCTCATATCAGTGCATAACTCGGTTTAACTTTTATCCAAAAAGACTATTTTGTCCTTGAAGATTAAACACTCAATCTGGCCAAACGGTGTTGAATGTGACAAAACTAATCCGGGGAATGAATAGATCGGAGCAAGATGAACCATATACCAGAAAATCAGATTGAACGGTCACCGAAAACCTTTCCGGTGAAACATCCGGCGGCGTTTCCTAGTGCGTCCGGTAACGGATTGACGAACGGTCGGCGGAGTTGGCTTCGTATCGGCAAGAGCTTTCCAACAAGCCGGCGCGTGTCACAGTCAGACGTCGGATGGTGGAGCTCCGGCCACTTTTCTGGCAATGGCACTGTGAGCCGATCCACCGAATTGAGAGCAAGGTTGAAAAATAAAAATTGTTCGGCGTGGATGCAGCAGTCGGACGGAAGATCTGACCAAAAAAATGTAATTATTAATGTTTCTCTAAGTTAAACATAAAATTAACAAACAATATAAAAATAATCTAACCTTTAAAATCCAAATGCATGCCAAAGAAGATCGGACCTACTATATTCACTTGGCAAACAATTCTTACTTTGCAAGAAATATTTAAATTTTTAACATAGAACATAGATTTTTTTATCATAATAGAAAATTTTCCTTTGTTGTTGTCCGTGATGAGAAACTCCATGTTTAGAGCCTCCTCACCTCCAATCTCAAGAAATAACTCCATGCAGCGAAAACATGGTTTCATACAGAACTTAACTGGAAAAACAGGAAAATGTGTGAGCCGATCCACCGAATTGAGAGCAAGGTTGGAAAATAAGAATTGCTCGATGTGGATGCAGCAGTTGGACGGAATATTTGACAAAAAAAAAAATGTAATTATTAATGTTTCTCTAATTTAAACATAAAATTAATAAAAAAATACAAAAATAATTTAACCTTTAAAATCCACACGCATGCAAAATAAGATCAGACCTTCTATACTTACTTGGCAAACGATTCCTACTTTGCAAGAAATATTTAAATTTTAGCATAGCGCATACTTTTTTTTTTACCATAATAGAGAGTTTTCTTTTGTTATTGTCCGTGATGAGAAACTCCATGTTCAGAGCTTCCTCCCCTCCAATCTCAAGAAATAACTCCATGCAGCGCAAACGTGCTTTCGTACATAACTTACCTGGAGAAATAGCAAAATGTATGAGTCAATCCACCGAATTGAGAGCAAAGTTGGAAAATAAGAATTGTTCGGCATGGATGCAGCAGTCGGACGAAAGAAGTGACAAAAAAAAATGTAATTATTAATGTTTCTCTAAGTTAAACATAAAATTAACAAAAAATATATAAAAATAACCTAACCTTTAAAATTCACATGCATGCCGAAGAAGATCGGACCTTCTATACTCTCTTAGCAAACGATTCCTACTATGCAAGAAATATTTAAAATTTTAACATAGCGCATAACGTTTTTTTACCATAATAGAGAGTTTTTCTTTGTTATTGTCCGTGATGAGAAACTCCATGTTCACAGCTTCCTCCCGTCCAATCTCAAGAAATAACTCCATGCAGCGCAAACGTGCTTTCATACATAACTTACTTGGAGAAACAACAAAATGTATGAGTCGATCCACCAAATTGAGAGCAAGGTTGGAAAATAATAATTGTTCGGCATGGATGCAGCAGTCGGACGGAAGATGTGGCAAAAAAAAATGTAATTATTAATGTTTCTCTAAGTTAAACATAAAATTAACAAACAATATAAAAATAACCTAACCTTTAAAATCCACATACATGCCAAAGAAGATCAGACCTTCTACACTCACTTGGCAAACGATTCCAACTTTGCAAGAAATATTTAAATTTTTAACATAGCGCATAACTTTTTTTTTTTACCATAATAGAGAGTTTTTCTTTGTTGTTGTTCGTGATTAGAAACTCCATGTACAGAACCTCCTCCCCTCCAAGCTCAAGAAATAACTCCATGCAGAGAAAACATTGTTTCATACAGAACTTAACTAGAAAAATAGCAAAATGTGTGAGCCGATCCACCGAGTTGAGATCAAGATTGGAAAATAAGAATTGTTCAGCGTGGATGCAGCAGTCGGACGAAATATCTGACAAAAAAAATGTAATTATTAATGTTTCTCTAAGTTAAACATAAAATTAACAAAAAAATATAAAAATAACCTAACCTTTAAAATCCACATGCATGCCAAAGAAGATTGGACCTTCTATACTTATTTGGAAAACGATTCCTATTTTGCAAGAAATATTTAAATTTTAACATAACGTATAGCCTTTTTTTAACAATAATAGAGAGTTTTCTTTTGTTATTGTCCGTGATGAGAAACTCCATGTTTAGTGCTTCCTCCCCTCCAATCTCAAGAAATAACTCTATGCAGCGCAAACGTGGTTTCATACATAACTTACCTGGAGAAACAACAAAATGTATGAATCGATCCACCGAATTGAGAGCAAAGTTGGAAATAAGAATTGTTCGGCATGGATGCAACAGTCGGACGGAAGATGTGACAAAAAAAAATGTAATTATTAATGTTTCTCTAAGTTAAACATATAATTAACAAACAATATAAAAATAACATAACCTTTAAATCCACATGCATGCCAAAGAAGATCGGACCTTCTATACTCACTTGGCAAATGATTCCTACTTTGCAAGAAATATTTAAATTTTTAACATAGCGCATAGTTTTATTTTACCATAATAGAGAGTTTTCCTTTGTTATTTGTTATTGTCCGTGATGAGAAACTCCATGTTCAGAATCTCCTCCCCCTCCAATCTCAAGAAATAACTCCATGCAGCGCAAACGTGGTTTCATACATAACTTACCTGAAGAAACAACAAAATTTATGAGTCGATCCACCGAATTGAGAGCAAAGTTGGAAAATAAGAATTGTTCGGCATGGATGCAACAGTCGGACAGAAGATGTGACAAAAAATGTAATTATTAATGTTTCTCTAAGTTAAACATAAAATTAACAAACAATATAAAATAATCTTACATTTAAAATACACAAGCATGCGAAAGAAGTTCGGACCTTCTATACTTATTTGGCCAACGATTTTTACTTTGCAAGAAATATTTAAATTTTTAACATATTGCATAGCTTTTTTTTACCATAATAGTGAAACTTCCTTTGTTGTTGTTCGTCATGAGAAACTTCCTTTGTTGTTGTCCGTCATGAGAAACACTAAGTTCAGAGCCTTCTCCCCTCCAGTCTCAAGAAATAACTCCATGCAACGCAAACATGGTTTCATACAGAACTTACCTGGAGAAACAGCAAAATGAGTGAGCCGATCCACCGAATTGATAACAAAGTTGGAAAATAAGAATTGTTCGGTGTAGATGCAGCAGTCGGACGGAAGATTTGAGAATACAAAATGTAATTATTAATGTTTCTCTAAGTTAAACATAAAATTAACAAAACAATATAAAAATAACCTAACCTTTAAAATCCACATGCATGCCAAAGAAGATCGGACCTTCTATACTCACTTGGAAAACGATTCCTATTTTGCAAGAAATAATTAAATTTTTAACATAGCACATAGCTTTTTTAACCATAATAGAGAGTTTTCTTTGTTGTTGCCCATGATTAGAAACTCCATGTTCAGAGCCTCCTCCCCTCCAACCTCAAGAAATAAGTCCATGCAACGCAAACATGGTTTCATACATAATTTACCTGGACAAACAGCAAAATATATGAGTCGATTCACCGAATTGAGAGCAAAGTTGGAAAATAAGAATTATTCGGCATGGATGCAGCAGTCAGATGGAAGATGTGACAAAAAAATGTAATTATTAATATTTCTCTAAGTTAAACATAAAATTAACAAACAATATAAAAATAACTTTACCTTTAAAATCCACACGCATACCAAAGAAGATCGGTCCTTTTATACTTACTTGGCAAACGATTCCTACTTTTCAAGAAATATTTAAATTTTAATATAGCGCATAACTTTTTTTTTTACCATAATAGAGAGTTCCTTTGTTATTGTCCGTGATGAGAAATTCCATGTCCAGAGCTTCCTCCCCTCCAATCTAAAAAAATAACTACATGCGTGCTTTCGTACATAACTTACCTAGAGAAATAGCAAAATGTATGAGTTGATCCACTGAATTGAGAGCAAGGTTGGAAAATAAGAATTGTTCGGCATGGATGCAGTAGTCGGACGGAAGATGTGACAAAAAAATGTAATTATTAATGTTTCTCTAAGTTAAACATAAAATTAACAAACAATATAAAAATAACCTAACCTTTAAAATCCACATGCATGCCAATAGAATATCAGACCTTTTACACTAACTTGGCAAACGATTCCAACTTTGCAAGAAATATTTAAATTTTTAACATAGCGCATATCTTTTTTTTTGTACTATAATAGAGAGTTTTCCTTTGTTGTTATCTGTGATTAGAAACTCCATGTTCAAAATCTCCTCCCATCCAATCTCAAGAAATAACTCTATGAAGCGTAAACATGGTTTCATAGAGAACTTAACTTGAAAAACAACAAAATATGTGAGCCGATCCACCGAATTGAGAGCAAGGTTGGAAAATAAGAATTATTCGGCGTAGATGCAGCAGTCGGACGGATTATCTGACAAGAAAAAAAATATAATTATTAATGTTTCTCTAAGTTAAACATAAATTTAACAAAAAAAATATAAAAATAACCTAACCTTTAAAATCCAGACGCATGCCAAAGAAGATCGGAGTTTTTATACTTACTTGGCAAACAGTTCCTATTTTGCACGAAATATTTAAATTTTAACATACCGCATAGCTTTTTTTTTTACCATAATCGAGAGTTTTCCTTTGTTGTTGTCCGTGATGAGAAACTCCATGTTCAGAACCTCTTCACCTCCAATCTCAAGAAATAACTTGAGAGCAAGGTTGAGAAACTCCATGTTGGTTTCATACAGAACTTATCTGGAGAAACATCAAAATGTATGAGTCGATTCACCGAATTGAGAGCAAGGTTGGAAAATAAGAATTGTTCGGCATGGATGCAGCAGTCGGACGGAAGATGTGACAAAAATTATTAATGTTTCTCTAAGTTAAACATAAAATTAACTAACAATATAAAAATAACCTAATCTTTAAAATACACATGCATGCCAAAGAAGTTCGGACCTTCTATACTTATTTGGCCAACGATTCCTACTTTGCAAGAAATATATAAATTTTAAACATATCGCATAGTTTTTTTTACAATTTAAAGAGAGTGTTCCTTTGTTGTTGTCTATGATGAGAAACTCCATGTTCAGAACCTCTTTCCCTCCAATCTCAAGAAATAACTCCATGCAGCGCAAACGTGCTTTCATACATAAATTACCTGGAGAAACAGCAAAATGTATGAGTCGATCCACTGAATTGAGAGCAAGGTTGGAAAATAAGAATTGTTCGGCGTGGATGCAGCAGTCGGACGGAATATCTGACAAAAAAAAAATATAATTATTAATGTTTCTCTAAGTTAAACATAAAATTAACAAACAATATAAAATAACCTAACCTTTAAAATCCACATGCATGCCAAAGAAGATCGGACCTTCTATACAACTTGGCAAACGATTCCTACTTTGCAAAAAATATTTAAATTTTTAACATAGCGCATAACTTTTTTTTTACAATAATAGAGAGTTTTCCTTTGTTGTTGTCCGTGATTAGAAACTCCATGTTCAAAGACTCTTCCCCTCCAATCTCAAGAAATAACTTCATGCAGCGCAAACATGATTTCATCGAGAACTTAACTGGAAAAACAGCAAAATGTGTGACCCGATCCACCGAATTGAGAGCAAGGTTGGAAAATAAGAATTGTTCGGCGTGGATGCTGCAGTCGGACGGAATATCTAACAAAAAAAAAATTATTATTAATGTTTCGCTAAGTTAAACATAAAATTAACAAAAAATATATAAAAATAACCTAACCTTTAAAATTCACACGCATGACAAAGAAGATCGGATCTTTTATACTTACTTGGCAAACGGTTCCTACTTTGCAAGAAATATTTAAATTTTAACATAGCGCATAGCTTTTTTTACCATAATAGAGAGTTTTCCTTTGTTATTGTCCGTGATGAGAAACTCTATGTTCAGAGCCTCCACCCCTCCAATCTCAAGAAATAACTCCATGCAGCACAAACGTGGTTTCATACATAACTTACTTGGAGAAACAACAAAATGTATGAGTCGATCCACCGAATTGACAGCAAGGTTGAAAATAAGAATTGTTCGGCATGGATGCAGCAGTCGGACGGAAGGTGTACAAAATAAATGTAATTATTAATGTTTCTCTATGTTAAACATAAAATTAACACAATATAAAAATAACCTAACCTTTAAAATATACACGCATGCCAAAGAAGTTCGGACGTTCTATACTTATTTGTCCAACGGTTCCTACTTTGCAAGAAATATTTAGATTTTTAACATATCATATAACTTTTTTTTACCATAATAGAGGGTTTTCCTTTGTTGTTGTCCGTGATGAGAAACTCCATGTTCAGAGCCTCCTTCCCTCCAATCTCAAGAAATAACTCCATACAGCGCAAACATGATTTCATACAAAACTTAATTTGAAAAACAGCAAAATGTGTGAGCCGATCCACCGAATTGAGAGCAAGGTTGAAAAATAAGAATTGTTCGGCGTGGATGCAGTAATCGGACGGAAGATGTGATAAAAAAAATGTAATTATTAATGTTTCTCTAAGTTAAACATAAAATTAACAAACAATATAAAAATAACCTAACATTTAAAATACACATGCAAGCTAAGGAAGTTCGGACCTTCTATACTTATTTGGCCAACGATTCTTACTTTGCCAGAAATATTTAAATTTTTAACATATCGCATTGATTTTTTTAATAGAGAGTTTTCCTTTGTTGTTTTCCGTGATGAAAAACTCCATGTTCAAAGCCTCCTCCCCTCCAATCTCAAGAAATAACTCCATGCAGCGCAAACATGGTTTCATACAGAACATAACTAGAAGAACAGCAAAATGTGTGAGCCGATCCACCGAATTGAGAGCAAGGTTGGAAAATAAGAATTGTTCGGCGTGGATGCAGCAGTCGGACGGAAAATCTAACAATAAAAAATGTAATTATTAATGTTTCTCTAAATTAAACATAAAATTAACAAACAATATAAAAATAACCTAACCTTTAAAATTCACTTGCATGCTAAGGAAGATCGAACCCTCTATACTCACTTGGCAAACGATTACTATTTTGCAAGAAATATTTAAATTTGTAACATAGCGCATAGCTTTTTTTTACCATAATAGAGAGTTTTCCTTTGTTGTTGTCCATGATTAGAAATTCTATGTTCAGAGTCTCCTCCCCTCCAATCTCAAGAAATAACTCCATGCAACGCAAACATGGTTTCATACAGAACTTAACTGGAAAAAAAAGAAAAATGTGTGAGTCGATCCACCGAATTGAGAGCAAGGTTGAAAAATAAGAATTGTTCGGCGTGGATGCAGCAGTCGGACGGAATATCTGACAAAAAAAATGTAATTATTAATGTTTCTCTAAGTTAAACATAAAATTAACAAATAAATATAAAAATAACTTAACCTTTAAAATCCACACGCATGCCAAAGAAGATCGAACCTTCTATACTTACTTGGCAAACGATTTCTACTTTGCAAGAAATATTTAAATTTTAACTTAGCCCGTAACTTTTTTTTCCCATAATAGAGAGTTTTTTTTTGTTATTGTCCGTGATGAGAAACTCAATGTTCAGAGCCTCCTCCCCTCCAATCTCAAGAAATAACTCCATGCAGCGCAAACGTAGTTTCATACATAACTTACCTGGAGAAACAACAAAATATATGAGTTGATCCACCGAATTGAGAGCAAGATTGGAAAATATGAATTGTTCGGCATGGATGCAACAGTCGGACGGAAGATGTGACAAAAAAAAAAATAATTATTAATGTTTCTCTAAGTTAAACATAAAATTAACAAACAATATAAAAATAACCTAACCTTTAAAATCCATACGCATGCCGAAGAAGATCAGATCTTTTATACTTACTTGGCCAACGATTCCTACTTTACAAGAAATATTTAATCTTTTAACATAGCGTTTTTTACCATAATAGAGAGTTTTCCTTTGTTGTTGTCCGTGATGGAAAACTCCATGTTCAGAGCCTCCTCCCCTCCAATCTCAAGAAATAACTTCATGCAACGCAAGCATGGTTTTATACAGAACTTACCTGGAGAAACAACAAAATGTGTGAGCTGATCCACCGAATTGAGAGCAAGGTTGAAAAATAAGAATTGTTCGGCTTTGATGCAGCAGTCGGATGGAATATCTGACAAAAAATAAAAATAATTATTAATGTTTCTGTAAGTTAAACATAAAATTAACAAACTATATAAAAATAACCTAAACTTAAAATCCACACTCATGCCAAAAAAGATCGGACTTTCTATACTTACTTGGCCAACGATCCTATTTTGCAAGAAATATTTAAATTTTTAACAAAGCGCATAACTTTTTTTACCATAACAGAAAATTTTAAATGGTTGTCTACGCCGGCTTAAAGCCTCAGCGCGACTAAACATAAATTTCATGGTCCGTTTAGCCATCAACATGTAAAATCACATAAGATTTTATTTGCTAATCAATTCTTTTTAAAATTAGATATTTTTGTTTAGCGAATTATAAATAAATTTATTGTTAATGCTACAAAATAGGAAAAAAAATTGAAATATATCTTCACTTTGAAACATAAAAATAATTAAATCAAAGGAATTTTTCCTTCAATTTTTTTAGTTCTGTTTAAGTAAATATTAATATTTCTTTAAAACCACCATGTGCTCTCTCATGAATAATCATGATCCACCACACCAGCCTCTTGTAAAATTGTTATTTAAGAAAGTCATAATTTCATCTGAATTGGCTATATGGACAATTATACACAATTAGTTTACATTATACACAATTAACAGCCCTTTTAACTTCATGTTTATTAAAAAAAGGTAATGGTAGCTTTAATTCCCGACCAATTTTTTGGGCGATATTTTGCTGGTTGTTACTACGGATGGTTGCAAGAACATGACAAATGTACATGAGAGATCGAAGCTGTCAAATCCTTTTTGCTGCCGGTTACACATTATAACAATTTGACCAAGTGATTATGATTACTATTTGGGATATGATTTTTTTTTTGTTTTTTTAAATCTCTGAAATATATCGATTAAAGCATGTATATTGTCCGGATACAGTAGCATCCAAAAACCAGTAAAAGCTTGGAAAACGAGAGTAAGTTTTACAGAAAACAGAACAAGTTTTCCTCAAAACAGAGTGAAAATCAATTAAAACTAGACATTTATAGTGATGTCTTCGTATTTATCTCCAGAATTATAAAATTATCTATTTGATCTATACTTACACTAATAGTATCATCAGTACCTAAATGTCTCATTTCCAAAGACTGTCCAATTTTTTTGTTTTAATGCTTCATGATTTTGATGGAGAAAGGAATTAAACATAGTAAAAGACTGGGTTGTGATTATTTAATTTTTGAAACATATCATAATAAAACATAATATAATTTAAATATTTTTAATTTTTGATAACTAAGACAGTTGTGATTATTAGCCTAATGGGTTAACATTTCCATTTCCTTTTATACTAGACTGAGAAGTAGACTGGTATGAATTACTATGTGGGATATGAATTACACATATGTTAGAACCCAATTTTTGTTTCTTTGGTTATATTTATGATATGAAGGATATATAATAGTTTTTTTTTTAACTTGAATATCAAAAATTAAAAACTTTATATGGTCAGGTATCAATCCGATAGCTAATCGCCGGTTAAATGCCTTTCAAAGAAACCCGAACCGATACGGATAATAGATTCCAAAACGATTTAATTCAATTTTATATTCGTGCTTGTTCCTCCCAATAACAACGATGAGTAACCACAACGAACGAGGAAAAGTTTAGAAGATGCTGATGAAGACCAAGTTACTACGTGGACTCTTACTCTCACTTGGGTAAATTTCCCTTTGTTTTCACTTGATATTTATGTTTTCTTAAGTTCTTGTATTAAACTGGACGACAAATTTTACTCTTGGGTTATGAACTCCTGAATGCGTTTTCCCCCATTGGTTTGGCTTGATTTGATTCGTATCTCTCGGCTAAATGTTAACTCTGGTTCCATTGCAGGTATTCATGAAGTAAGTAGCTTGCACTTTTGTTACAGCCTGGGTCCTGGAAACGAAACAAAGTCCAATATAATTCTCTATCTGATTACAGGAAATGCTAAATGATGTTGTGAGAACAAAGACTTATCAGACTGTAATTTACCAAAACAAGTTTCTTATCAAGGACAAAATTGTTCTTGATGTTGGAGCTGGGACATGAATCTTGTCTCGTTCTGTGCCAAGGCAGGAGCAGCTCATGTATAACACTGTATGTCTTCATTTCTTTGATTGAAAATTGAAAATCTCTTTCAATCTGTATGATTTGATTGCGATGTTCAGTTCTTTAATAGGTTGAATGTTCTCAAATGGCTGACATGGCAAAGGAGATTGTTAGGGCAAATGGATTTTCTGATGGTAGTTTTTTTGGTCTGCTCCGTTTCTTTCGTTCTTTGTTTTACATTTTTGAGTTGTATTCAAACATATGATGTGTAATCTTTGCAGTTATAACGCTTTTGAAAGGGAAGATCGAGGAAATAGAGCTTCCAACTCCTAAAGTGGATGTGATTGTATCTGAATGGATGGGTTACTTTTTGTTGTTTGAAAATATGTTGGACAGTGTCTTATACGCTCCTAATTATAAATGGCTTGTAAGTTACATGAGATTCATCTCTCGTTGTTATAAGCATTTCTCTGGAATTAACCATGAAAAACTTCTTGGTCATTTTGATTTTATTGATAGGTTGATGGTGGAATTGTGCTACCGGATAAAGCCTCCCTGTATCTTACAGCCATAGAGGATTCAGAGTATAAAAAAGACAAAATCGAATGTGAGCGCATCAGTTTGTCATCTTCTCTCTCTGTTTAGGTTTTTGCATTCTTCAATTGCGTCTTTGTTTGTTTTCTACTACAGTTTTGGAACAGTACTGTGTATGGTTTTGACATGTCATGCATCAATAAAAAACTATGATGGAACCGCTTGTTGACATAGTCGACCAAAACCAAATTGTCACCGATAGTAGGCTACTTAAGGTAAAAACATAAACACATGACAATGATCAGAAGTATCTATCTATATACCTCTGGCTAATGCTCGTTTTGTTTTATCTCGGGGGTTTGTAATATAGACCATGGATATCTCAAAGATGTCTTCCGGTGCGGTGATGCTTCCTTCACAGCTCCCTTTACACTTGTTGCACAACGTAATGACTACATCCACGCCCTTGTAGCTTACTTTGATGTATCGTTTACCATGTGCCACAAGCTGCTTGGTTTCTCAACAGGTTCATATCATATCTCTGCTTGGTTTAAACATATACACAGATTGTTTCATTACGGTCAGAAATCACAATTTGTTTTGTAAATTTGATTTATTTTGTTTATTAGCCTTATTTCATATTACTGTTGTAATGTACTACATATTAATTTTTGATTATGTGACTTATGTTAGACCTGTTAATTTATATGTGTTTTGGTAGACTTATGGCGTAACTGTCAATATGCAATACAAACTTAATTTTGATTTTGGTCGCTTTATGTTAAACCTGTTGATTTATCTGTGTCTTGGTACACTTATTTCATTATTGTCGTTATACACTACATTATTTGTTTTTTTTTTTTGGTCGACTCATGTTAACCTATTGATTTAAGACTTATTTGATTACTCTCATTACACACTACATACTTATTTTTGATTCTCGTCGACTATTTAAAACCCGTTGATTTATGTGTTTCAATAGACTTATTTTATTACTGTTGTTATGCACTATAGACTTATTTTTGTATATATATTTTGTCGACTTAGGTTAAACCTATTGATTTCCATATATTTTGGTAGACTTATTTCATTAATGTCGTTATGCATATTATTTAGTATATAATCAAGTGGTCTATAATATATACAATTTATAAAATGAAAATATTTAAGTTATTTTCCTTACAATAAACATAATGAATTTTAAGAATAGTGTATACATACAATTAAAATAAAACCACAAGCTAATATTTCATAAAACATAATTAAAATAAAACAAAAATTTATTATTACAAATTTAGCAAGATTAGTAAATTATTTTAAACAAAAATATGTACAAAATCAGCCACGATTTAAAGTTTATCTAATGATATCATTAACACAATGATAAGTGAGATATGTCAAAGTTTTTGTTATATATACTCCATCATTTAATCCGTTTAGCCATCCAACATGTAAAATCACATAAGATTTTATTTGCTAATCAATTCTTTTTAAATTATATATTTTTGTTTTCGAATTGTAAATAAATTTATTGTTATGCTACAAAATAGGAAAAAATGCCAAAGAGATTTTTTGAAAAAAAAAATTGAAATATATCTTCACTTTTAAACAAAAAAAATAATTAAATCAAATGAATTTTTTGAGAGATTTAAATTTGAAAATATATTAACTATAGTTATGAGAAATTATTAACCCAAAAATATTTGAAGGTTCAAAATTAATTTTGATTTATTCAAAATAATACATAAAAATATTATGTTTGTGTCAAAAAAAGATTGTGAAAAGTGAATACAACAAATAATTGTTTTTCAAGTCATTTAACAAATAATGTTTATGGAATATAAATACATGATTAATATAATTTATACATTTTTCACATCAAAAGCCCACAAAACAAATTCGAATTAGAAGTATAAGTTGTTGACAAAAAAAAGAAGTATAAGCTACGTTAAAAAATCATCGTTGTTATTTATCACACTTAAGTCAAAAAATCATTCCAAGAAAAGTATGATATTAAAAAGTGCACTTATGTTCGGAGATTACTATGCTTCATTTTGATCAAAATTATTATTATGCATATAAATATAGGTTAAAGAAAATCATCATTACTAAGTATTACTGTTATGTTACAAAATTATACCAGAAAAACTAGCATATGAATAATTGCAATTATATTTGGAAGTCACTATAATTACATTTTTACTAAAATCATTATTATATATTTAAATATTTTTTAGACGTGACCATTATTATATATTTATATATAGTTTAAATATTTATAATATTTAATTCGATCATGGATGGTACTAAGACATAGACAAAGAGAGGTTATTATATGAAACCTATAATTCAGTTTAGGTTGGATCATGTACTTGATCAGTCTAGAATGATAGGATTCGGGCAAACAAAAAAAGAGAACCGAAAGGGAGGTGACTTTAAAAACTATAAATGTGTAGTTGCCCGAAACAAAATTTGGAATATAACCAAAATATGAAAAAAAATATCTATGTGTGGAATAATCTATAAGTGTGTAATGAGGTAAGCGCTGATGTAAGCGACTTAAAACCTCCCTTATATTACCCGTCTATGTAAGATACAAGTTTTCATTTCTAAAAATATTTTCTCTTTCTAAAACACTCATGTCTCTCTAAGTTCTCTCTAAGTTTTCTAGATCTCAACATCTTCATAAGCTTTGCTTTCTTTCTTTCAAATACAAGTAAGCGATCGAGGTATTCGAGATTTTTGGATAGATTCTGTAGAGTTTCCAATCTAAACAACACGGCTTTGCCAATACGGCTTTCGTGAAAGGGTATCTCTAACAGTGGGTTGAGCCATGGCTTATGTTGAGTTTAGCGCCTCAAGCTCCCCTTTACCTGAGACCCTTCTGCGTCTGCCAAAACGGCTCTGCCAACACGTTTAGATTTCGGGAGCTCTCCTCTGTCTATCTATAAACCTTGGTATCAGAGCGTGCGGGCATTCAGCTAGTATCTTATGAAAAAGAAAGAAAAATATATACCAAATCATTAGAAGCCGATTTTAATATTGTAGTAAGTAGATTGTTAATTACGTATACGAATATTATATAATAAAGGTTTAAAAATAAAATAAATTATATATAAATCTGAAGTTAAATTTATAATAAAGTGGGTACAATATGTAATCTGACACCAAATTTTAATATTTGTTATAAAATAAAGATGCCAATTTATTCTCAGATTATTGAAGCTATAAAATCAGCTAAATCTTAATTAGGGTATGAAGTGTATGGAACAATGGTGTTTTAGTGTTTCTACTCCCTGTTTGGACTCTGATTAGTTTCACTTAGACCATAATGTCAAATATGGTCAGCTTTGTCTTTGTGTTGTTGTTCAATTGCAGGTGTAATATAAAGATTGTGAGTGATGCAAACCAAACCAGTTCTTCATTGAGAAGATACTAGAGCAGCATAATTTGCTGGATTGCTTTTCAAAAATTTATACAAATCCAATTTCTGTTGATGAAAATCGAAAGTTGCACATCTTCCCGTACCATGGCGTTACATCGCTTCCACATAGCTGCAATCTATGCCCTTCAAATCTAAATTGTATAGCCTCCATGTTTTATGTTTACCTACTTAGACTTGCAATTTTATTTGTTTTCAAGCTTGGATGTGCATTAGAACTTGGGATTAGTCCATAAGCTGAAATCTTTGATACTAAAGTTTTCCCGGTATATAAGAAGACTTGGTTAATCTGAAAACCTTGAAGTCTAACACTGTCTATGCATATGGTTGAACTAAATGGAGAGTTTTTAGGATAATGACTTGTGAAACTTCATCAATTTGCTATTTAATTCTTTTGATATTAAATTTATATAGATATTATACCATTTTTATCTCACTGAATACAACAAAACCAAAATTAAACCTAGAAAACCTTGAAAAAGGAAGATAATTAACCAAAAATTAGAATGGACCATCAAATGACTGTAAGGAGTTTAAAGCAAAAAATAATATTTTGAAATAATGTTAGGGGCTTAAATGTAAAATTAAATAGTATAAAGAAACCCTAATAAGTCGCTCATTGATCAATCTTCTATTCTTCTTCTCCAAATCTTACAGCATCGTTTCTTTCTCCATCGTTCTTCACCACCGAACTTTGATCACCATAGCTATGACAGTAGAATAGCTGCCACCGGCTCCGATTGAAGATTATGATGACGACTATCTATCTCTTTCTTCTAAAATTATGTTTGGTAATTCTCTCCTAAGGGAATGAATGTTCCTTCTGTTTTAGGCCATCTTCCATTGTTGGAGACTCTTTCATTAGCTGGAAACCGCTTCTCAGGTCTTGTCCCGGCGAGTTTGGGGAACTTGAGAAGCCTTACTACTATGAGTTTGGCTCGAAATTCCTTCTCCGGTCCAATCCCAGTGACTTTCAAGAACCTCCTCAAACTTGAGAATCTTGATCTCAGCTCCAATTTGTTATCTGGACCAATCCCAGATTTCATAGGCCAGTTTCAGAGTTTAACCAATCTTTATCTCTCCAGCAACAGATTATCCGGGGGGTTACCAGTTTCTGTTTACAGCTTAGGGAAGCTTCAGGGCATGTCGTTGGAGCGTAATGGTCTGACCGGACCACTCTCAGATCGAATCAGCAATTTGAAGTCACTCACTAGCCTTCAGTTAAGCAGCAACAAGTTCATCGGTCACATACCAGCATCCATTACAAGACTGCAGAATCTCTGGTCTCTCAACCTCTCGAGAAACCAGTTCTCTGATCCTCTGCCTGCTGTTGTAGCCAGAGGATTTCCTTCTCTACTATCCATTGATCTTTCCTACAACAACCTTAATCTTGGATCAGAGACAAGCAACTCTCAGATATCAAATTGGCTGGTTGCAAACTGAGAGGAACCTTTCTAAAGCTAACAAGACCAACAGCCTTGACCTCGCTAGATTTGTCTGACAACTTTCTGACAGGTGATGTTTCAGCTTTCCTCACAAGCATGACCAATGTTCATAAAGTGAAGCTCTCATCAAATAACCAGCTCAGGTTTGATCTCTCCAACCTGAAGTTGCCAGAAGGAGTCGCATCCATTGATCTTAGTTCAAATCTAGTGACAGGGTCGCTTTCAAGCCTGTTAAACAACAAGACAAGCAGGTTCTTGGAAGAGGTCCATCTCACCAACAACAAATCTCAGGAAGGATCCCTGATTTCACAGAAACTTGAACCTGAAAGTTCTCAACATAGGACCATATCTCCACTAGGGAGACTTCTGCCAGGTTAAATATAAGCAATGTTTTGTATTGGGAAGAGAAGACTTGGAAAGCTTCCCTTATTGCACGGTACCGGAATATGCCAAGTATTGCTCTTGCAAGTATTTCTGATCGTTGAATCCCTTTAAAGTTGTATCTTCGTATGAACCATTGACACGAAGGATCTCCAAGCATATTCCCAACCAGTAATCTCGACGAGCATTGCCTTTAAACTCTGTAAATTCAAATATACCGGCTCTGGCCTGTGCAAACAGAACAAAGATAAAGCAAAAGATTTAAACCATGAGCATAGATTTTTTGAAGGATCATAAATGAGACAGACATAAGACTATAGTCCACTAACTAACACACTTACACTAGAATTGATTTATACATGATGGCTTTATCAAAGATACGAGCACCCAATGGCCCTGTCAACTCAGGTTTGATGACCAGTTTTGTGTCTTAAGTGAGATCCTATCGCATGGCCTTTTCACCACCACCCATTGAATCAAAATATAGAGCACAGTTGGTAAGTGTCAGTTTACCTACAAAAGGAGATGCTTGATAAATATTGAGATGGAAACGAAACCAACTTAAACCACAATTTTCATGTAGCTCCTTTTGCTTAAGGTATAATATAATGCCAATCCAGAAGGTTAGAATAAATAAAATGACTATATGCAGAGATCTCTCCAGAAGTTCACCAGGCCATGCTGAGATGCCCACGTGTTTAAGAACCGGTAAAACAGGATTTGCACCATCCATATCAAGCATTATTTCTTCCTTGGCAAGCTGAAGATTGGCAGCTGAAGGTCCTAGAGTGCTTTTTACAGCCTTGAAAATCCTACAAATATAAGAAGGGCAAGAAAAAATAAGAGAATAACCAGATATCTTGAGGAATAAACATCAACAAGAAATATTTGGGTAAAACTTTTCTCTGTGGATTTATCTCTTCCTAAATCGAAAGTGATATTCAAAAAAGATTCATTCCTGCTTTGGATACCATTAAATGAGCCACAGAAAATTTAAATCATCTTCAACATTAGAATTTAATATTAATTCGCAAGTAATACTCTTGACGTAATGTGTTGCCAGCTATGGGATCATTAGGTGTGCTTGAGGTAAGAATAAGTAAATAGATACTACAGAAGTAGACTGAAGTATTTGAAGTACCCAAAAAAAAGAGACAAAAATTAAAAAATCACCTACGTGTTATAACACTTCGATGGTGCATCAAGTAAACAAATGCAGAAAAGCAAATTGAAGGACTGGAAAGAGTAGTGGTAAGTTCATACTTGTAAAGTGTGCGGATGTATTTGTCATATACAAGAAAATGAAGCCTGTGGCCTGACGAGCTAGTCAGTGCATCAAAAAGATTATGTACAGTTATTGCATCTGCAATGGCAGGACAAACCGGAGCAATTCTTGCAAAAGCCTCCTGTCCGACAGACTTTTTTTCATCAACCTATTAAGCATATTTTTCAGGAGAGAAGTCAGTTCAGTCTTTCCAATCATGAATAATGCATAAAGAAAGGAAGTCTAAAACGGTAATAACCTGCATTGCCATATTTGTGGGACTCGAATAGAATAGCGACCACCCGTCCTCATCCTCTGAGTCCTGCTTGGAGGGAGATGCTGCATCCTAAACTTGGCAAATTTGAGACAAAAACAAGAAGATCAATCCAAATATTTCTGTTTTAAAAAAGACCAAAAATGGAAATTAGATAGATTAGATTTCTCACTTTGTTCTCCTGCTCACTTGTGACACTTGGGGTCTCCCAAGCAAGCATCATATCAAACATCAGCTGACGGAACTCTTGATCACTTAGGTAATCAGGTTTTTTCATTACTTGGTGAAGTGCCTGAAAAGAGCAGAACTCTAAAAAGTTCCTTACATATGTCAAGAGTTGCTTAACACTCTCAGGCAAGTCTTCTGTGGGTATTTCAAGGATCCTGCAATTGGCAAAAACATAAACCCAAAGAAATTTCCCTAAATAAATTCACAAAACATCAATTCCAAGCTTGCATCTCAGATTCACTTTCCAATTAGATTCCTCTCTTTCTCATTCTGCTTTCTTCTTGTGCAAGCTCCGCAGACTCCTCCTAGTACAGAGAGATCCCCTTATCCGTGCACGCTTCGCACTTAACTAGTATTTATTTATTAATGCGATTTTAACTTAACTAAAAGCCATTATTAACATCTAATTAATGTCTCAAATCAAACCGTTCGGTTATTTTAGTTCAACCTAACTCTGTAACTTAAAACCGTTTGGTTTACTACCTTGGGTCGGAATTTGGTAGCCTAAATCAACACAGTATAAAGATTCAGTTTGTTAGTTAATGTAGTGTATTAAAAAAACAACGAAAAATCTCAAAACTTTTTTAAAAAAAGAAAGAACAATGTTGATCTACACGAATTTATGGTCTTCTTTTACTTTCTTCTGCCTGTTGTCATGTAGATGAAATAATAGCTTCTAATGCTGACTCCATTGTTGTTAGATCTTCTAAAGCTTGGATTTATTACTGTGAGGCGGTTCTTTCGCCCAGAGAGGTGGGATGATTCTATGGTCTTGCACAGGCGGCTGCTCTTCTTTTTTTTGGGCTTCTTTTTCGTCCTCTGTAACTGATTTAGCGAATGCATCTGGGTTGGCTTTCATACAGCTTTGCAATGCTACAAATGGATGCACACAGTCTGATCCCTGCAACAACAACAACACATACAATATCTTTGTGAAGAACATACAATATCTTTGTGAAGCTTTCCTTCTAAATGGCACAAAAACGTTTAAACGAAAAAAGACAACTATCGCCAATGTTAATGAGTATTTGAGTTGAGGTTACACTATCCTAAACAATCTAAATATTCAGTCTGATCCCTGAAACAACAACAGCACATTCCAATATACTTGTGAAGCTTCTCTTCTAAAGGGCACAAAACGTAAACGAAATAGAAACAACTAACATCAATGTGTCAATTTTAGGAGCATTTCGGTTGAGGTTACATCATCCTAAACAATCTAATAATGTTAAGTTACAGTTACCTTTTCTTCAGCAGTGCTTTTGAGAAAGCAAAGGAACGCCTCGGAGAACTGAAAGCCGCAAGGGCCATTACGTAAATCTGCTATGCAAGGACAATCGAGAGCTCTCTGTGCCTTTGCTTCAAGCGACTGATGGATTTGGTATTTGTCAGATAACTCGGTAATTCAAAGAAAAAAAGCTTGTGGATAACTGAATAAAGAACAAAGTTGAAAGAATAACCTCATTCTCATTTTCATCCTCACCATAAGCTGCAGCTTCTGTGATATTGAAGAGTGTACAATAATGTCATATATTGCAGAGACCAAAGAACAAAGAATACATAAAAGTATTTCTTGAGGATACAAAGATAGAATCAAAAAGCTTTCTACATAGACAAAGACTTGAGAATCTTCCTACAAGCAAGAACAAGATTTTGAATTGATACTATGGAGAAAAGCAAATTCAATGCTATACCATTTCATCATCACCGATCAAGCATAGAACCAAACAATCCCAATTTTACAAAACTTGCCTATGCAACGAATTGGGTATTCTCTCAAGCGATATACAGAACACACAAAAAAACGAACCTGCGAGGAGAGAATCCATCGATGGCGACGAAGTATGATCGCCATGAGAATCCCGCGGCGAATTCGTAGAAGGAGGAGGAGTGTTCGTCGTCGTCGTCGTTGGAATTGAGTTCTCGTCACTCTGAGCTTGACCCATCTTGAGAAATACTGCTAAAACCTCCGATAAGAATTTGTTTAGCCGCCGACGAGAAGCAGATCCCTTCAAAAGAAATGCGTCGACTTTACGGTCTAACTCTAATCTGAATTTCCAAAATCGAAATAAAAACATGGCCCAGATAGTGTCAAATGGGCCAGGCTTTAAATTTCGTTTAGGGTTTATTAGGCTTCAATATGAACTTTCTAGTTTTCTTTAAGTGATGATTTCTTTTTTTTTTCGTTTTTCGTTTTTGATTTCCTTATGGTCTTAATGTCTTATGGGCAAACATATTCTAATCTCTTTCTTCAAAAACTGGATGATCCCATATCAAAATCCACAATCCATTCCAGAATTTACAAAATAACCGGATATATTTACCATTTAAACAATGTAATGTAGAAATTTTGACCCAAAAATGTAATGTATGTTGACCGCAAAAAAAAAAAAATGTAATGTAGTAGAAATATTGAATCAAGTCTTTGTTAGATTCCACATTATGTGAAGTATGAATTAAGAGATCAATACTCGTAAATAACCGAGATATTTTATTTATTGTCAATTGATTTTGAGTTGAAAATTCACGATATTTATATAATATCCCCTATATATTAATTGAAAATCATTTTAACAAAATAACCTTATGTTTACATCAAATATTACATCAATACCATGTTTACGTGTCGTCGTCAGAGTGATTCTCAAAAAATATATTTTATAGGACATTAATTACTAGACTAATTACATAGTACTAGAAATTATCCCGTGCTACAGCACGAGTTAATGAATCTAAACAAATCCGATTTTTTTAATAATAGAATATCCGATATTTTTTTGTGCAAATCAATATCCGTTTGTGCAAATAAAATTAAATCATATAAAAATATCTGATTATTAGCAAATCCGATTTTTTAGAATAGTAAAAATTTTTTTTTTGAATATTAACAAATTCAATTTTTTTGGTAATCAACTCCACACCAAAAAGAGAATTTGTGTTTTTCCATGTAAATTAAAGAATTTTGTAAGAATTCCTTTTTCTTCCCCTAATAATAAAACGAATCATAAATGTTAATATTGCCATAAACATAAAAATCAAAAATTTGGTCAATTAAAACCAATCATAAATGTTAATATTGGCATAAACATAAAAATCGAAAATTTGTTTAATTAAAGCCAAACATAAATGTTAATATTGCCATAAACTTAGTGTTGCTTAATTAAAGCCAAACATAAATGTTAATATTGTATTAAATTCGGGATGTCATATCCCGATTTTTTTGAAAACTTCCATTATTTTTAACAATTCCCTTTTTTAAAACCAAAATCGAATATTAAATATAGATACAAATATAAATTAATTTGGTTTCCATAAACATATAAAAATCGAAAAAATAAATATTTTTATTCTCTTATTACTAAATTACTAAATTACCCATAATGAGAGATTAAAATTTGTTCTTTGAAATAATAGCAATATGATGTAAATGTTTAACCTTTATGAGGTTTATTTTATAAAGGTACTTCTCAAATAATATATAGGGGATGTTATTAGAACATTCATATATAAATTGTCTTTATTTTAAAGATTATAATCTTATCTAAATTAACTTTATTTATTTATGGAAAATCAAATAAGTAAATATTCCAAAAAACTATAGTTGATTTATTATTTCCTAAATTTGATTAAATCATGTAAATATTCCATAAAATTATAGTTTCGTACAAGTATTTTTATATTTCCGGCATAAGTAGTATAGACGAAATATCCGAAGAGAAGGATAATGTTTCAAGACCTAACGACATCTCTGTAGGCGTAGGAAGTTGATACATTATCAGAACATACCTCTTTTTAATGTTGCTGGATTTGCTGTAATGAGGGCTTCCCTACATCTACTAGCAACTGCCATTTAAAGATGCACTTAAACGATCAAAAGGGGTACGTAACCACACATACATCTTGAACAAAAGTGTCAAAACCAATTAAATTCAGCACTTTATTTGTACCTCAGAGGAACGTGAGCTAGAGCTTAACGAGATTGTCTTACAACACCATCCTAGTTTTAAACTTGCAGTTTGAAGTTTGGGAAGCTCATCCAAATTGATACCAAGGGACACACCCGATGTTATAGCGCACTCCACTCTGGTTATCAAATCCATAATCTTTGGAAGGATCGTGGTATGCAAGTCATCATCTATTTTCACATTGTCCAATAAATCTTCAGTTTCTTGCAAGAGCTGATGATTGTCACTCTGCCACCTCTCTTGAAGTTAAGCAACAATGTTTCAAGAATCCTTGGCTCTTGAAGTTGAACATCGAGCGATTTAGACTGAGAGCTAGGTCCTGCAAAAGTTACAGCATTGAAGACTCCCAACAACATGTTTTAGCAAACATAAAACCATAATAGGCACAGGAAGCAGACAAACCTTTAATACAGGAAGTTCAAGCAGAGAACACGGAGACGATGCCATAGAAGAAGCGGCAGATAAAAAAAGCTCAGATTTCTGAAGCCAAGTTTCAGCCAACGAAATTGTGTTCTCTATGCCCTTCAGAGAGGGCAAAACGGCATCAATGTTGACTGACATCCTAGAAACAACATCTTTCGATGAATAAAAGACTTAAAAATACTAAGCATGGGCTGAGTTATAAGAAAATCACAAAGCCTGAACATAAAATACCTTACGAGATCTTTAAACTCGCACATCTGAGTTGCACTAGCAAGGATACTACTTGCTCTTTCCTCCCAACACCTCGCTGCTGACAAAACTCCAGAGATCTCAACAAATAATTTCTCCTCTTCAATGTGTAGTCTGGAAATAGCAAGTCTTGGCATGAAATAAAAACGAAGTAGAATGCATATAACATATTCTATAATCAATGAGTGGACAACGTACACAACAGCTTCCGAGAGCAGCTGCTCAATGAAATCCAGAGACCTTCTTGCAGCATAAACCTACATCGAATTCCATACAAAAAAGCTGCATCAAAGATATGAACCACGGAAAGAACATTCGAAACATGGAACCTAATGCTAATTCATAATACATAACAAATTTTCATGCATTTTGCATTCAATACCAAATGAAACAATGCAAAGAATTATTGCAAATTCTTTTCAGGAAATCTTGATAACTACTCGAGATGAAAGATACAAATCAAATTAAAAAAGAAACAAACAAAAAAAGAGAAAACATTTACCGTTTGAGCTTTTTCCCGGCAAGATGCCTTCTTCAATTCAACCTCAACAAGAGGCAGTCCTTCAACTATTTCAGGTACTGTGGTTAGGGCTATGCTATGACTATGCATTACAACGCAAAAATAGGTGGGAACCAGATAAGACCCTAAAAGAATGTCTAAGTATAAAAGTAAGACCTTGAATGCCTAAGGATGCTCCATCCTGTAGCAGGGAACTCAGGTCACTGATTACCTTTCGTTGGTCCTTGCCTTCACGGACATCAATCATTGTATCATTAAAGCATGACATCCAAGACAAAGTGTCAACATGATACTGCCTCAGGATAGTTAATGCTGAAACTATCGAATTCATGAAGCAATTCTTCCACATTCTTTTCAGGAAAGAAACAAACGACTTCAGAAAGGTTCAACAAAAGTGCTTGTTGTTAGTCACACTAAAAGATACAGAACAAAAGTACAGCCAACCTTGAGAGATATAGAACCACTCAAAACTCTGTTACATCTATCACGGGCTGATTCTAATTTCTTTAGCAAATCCAGGATCCCTTCTGTTTCTGGAAGTTGCACCTGAAGCTCCAGTATCTATTAAAGGGAGAGGATGATTAGAACACATGAACAAATAACAGAGTTATCATTTCTGACTTTAGCTTGGAAAGAGCATCCAATTCGACTCCTGGAGGTTTTGTATCTGCGAGATAGATTCTCGCCATTTCAACATCTGAGGACTCGAGGAAGGGAGATTAATCAATTCAATACAAGGAAAGAAATGAAATAACCTGGAAAATTGAAACCACTAGACTAGGATTACGCTCGTAAGCTTTGAAAAAAACAAGGAGGCCAACACATCTAGTTTTCTTTTGCACCCATATAATTCAATATGGCGTCAAGTATCTCTAAGAGCTTCGTGGAAATGCAGGCATTGAGAAAAATACTGCATAGATACCTCTCATATTAACAAGGATCTAAGACAAACTATGAGCTTCCCATAAACAAATTCATCAATAATCAAGTTGAATATTTACCCCCCAATTTACCCCCCAAGTCTTAGAAGAAAGGATATCTATATAGATTTGAAATTCATCGAATACTTATGCACATTGAATATCATAATTTTAACATACCTCATTTTTTATTAAATATGGAATCATAAACTAAACCATTATGCAATATTCACATATTCGTCTTAACTCACACATCCTGTTCTTTAAACCACAAAACGTGACTACAAAAAGAGATTTTATTTGACAAGATGTTTATTGAGGCACAAGCTAAACCTTAAATAATAAGCTTGTAAACGTCGAAAACCCTAGTGTAAGAAAAGCTAAACGTAACACCAAAAGCCCAAAACAGAGCAAGTCTTATAAACAAACAAAAGCCCAAACGATAAAGTAAAGATAGTTCGAACAGAGCAGTCTTAGAGCAATTGTTATTTATTTCAAGTGTATGCTTGCTCACGTATAGTTGAAAAGCAGAGCATACCTTGTAAAAGCATAAAACTGAAATCATATGTAGGATTAGTCAGGGGAAGCGGCTCTCATTTCTCTTTCTCCCTTGCATCTTCGTCCAGCTTGTTCTTAGCCGTTTCGATATCATCCTTGACCCAAGAGATTTTTTTCTCGGCATTCTTAATCTCTTCCTTCACCTGATGCAAGAATTCCACAAGTGGCCTTCTTCCTTTTCTAGCATCTGTCATTACCTTTTTTGCGGATGTAACCACATCTCTTTGCCAAGATTCCACTTCCTCCTTCTGTTCCTCTTTGTCCTCAGGATCCTCCATGTCAATTTGCTCCAATCTGAGAATTCTGAACTCGTGGAACAAACGCATGTATACCTTTTGATTCAAGTGGAGGGCTTGCAACAGTTGCTTCTGATTTAAGTGGAGGCTCAGATGCAGACTCTTCCGAGGTCTTTTCTTTTGGCTAGGGAAAAAGGAGACCGGAGCAGTGCACAACTATAGGTCTAACCATGTCAATGGCTCTATTGGCTCTATTGGCACTGTCTCCTGCTTTACCTTTTTAGTGTTAGCCTTTGGCTTTCTAACTTTTCCAGGACCCTCTTCTCCCCGGAGTTCTTTAATGGCTTCCGAAAGTCTCATCTGCTTGTATAATTCAGCTTCGTCCTGCTTCCTTTGCTGTTCGCGGCTTTGATCCAACTTAACTTTCTGATCTGCCTCGAGATTTAACTTGGAAACACCATCAGGAAGGTGTTGTGACAAGTACGAAGAGAAAGGTGTGGTGGCTGGTGGTGGGGCTAGGAGACGTGACAGATAGGTGTCACTGTTGAGAGATGTTGATGGTGTGAGGATGAGTGGTTTACTCTGGATGACTGATCCTTCCAAAACCTTATCAACTCCTAATTCCTCTTTGCTCTCTTTTTGAGCTTCGTCCGGCTTCAGATTCTTTAATAGCTGAACACTTTGTTGTATGCAACTTTGATTTTCTTGGCTTAAGTTGTGATTTTCCTGAAGAAGATGAATCCTCCAAAAGCTTATCAACATCAACTCCTAACTCTATCAGACTCGCAGTTAGCTTCTCAACTTTGCTCTCCTCTTTCCCCAAACGTACGACCAAGTTGTTTAACTCTTCTTTGCACTCTTTCTGAGCTTCTTTTCTCAATTCTTCCTTAATAGCTTCTATATCAAATGATGTACCAGCAGCATAACGATTAGATCCACCATTATTCTCCATCTGTGAACCACGATTACTTAATTGTGCTAAGATCTGTTTCATTGAAGCTTCAAGATCATCCAGTTTACTAATTTTTGATTCCACTCTATCAATTCTACCTTCAATATCACCAGAAATCATATGATTTAGAATCACCTGTTCCACTTCTTCAGAATTCCTATGATCTGCTTGGATCACTGGTTCTATCACAATTCCTTTCATTCTTGAACGCGTTCCACCATTTCCTTCGATTCCGAGGATGATTCAGCTCTGATACCACTGATAACGTTTTCGTTGTAACCTGTAACTTCGGATTGGAGCTAGATGAACTCGGATCCGCTACTCACCGGCGTCTTGACCTGAAATGGAAGAACAGAGCAAGGACTCGTTGAGGAAGATGACGAAGCTTCTAGAAACTTCTGTAACAGAATGAGAGAGAAGATATTTTGTAAAACTGAGAATTCAAATTCATTAATTGATAAAAGATTCTACAGAACAATCAAGCACTTATATATGGTGCTGAATTCAAATCGCAAATGCTAACAAACATTCACAATGACATGTCAATTGAACCAATGAGATAATGCCACGTGCATCGCCGTACGAACGCGCCAAACCACCAACGTCTTCTCCATAGAATCTGAGTCACCAGCTACTGATGCATTTCCGTGCATCAACCTTCTTCTCCTTTCTAGTATTTGACTTCCTGCTCATCTTCTGCCAAAGCAATTTCAGCTGCATACTGTGCCAATTTCCTGAAAAAAATTGTAATCCATAAAAAAAATTCATTAATATTGTATATGTTGTCTGTGGTTAAATATGTTATGTCCATTGTAAATGGATAATCTCGTCCATACTGAAATAAGATTAAATATTTTAGTGATGGTGTAGGAGCAAAAATAAATAAAGATTTTGGAGAGAAAAAAAAAATGGATGTTAGTGTATAACAAAATTTAAAAGGTAGGAGAGGGACGTCAATTGTGAGTAAGAATATAAGAAAACTTTACATTTGATTTCATTTTATCTAATTCTTTTGTGTATTTTTTGGGTTTTTTTTTTATCATTCATTCTTAAGTAGTTTTATACTTACATTTGATTTCATTTATCTAATTCTTTTGTGTATTTTTCATGTTAAATTTCTTCATGCTCAATTTTTATATGTCAATTGTGGTTGTGACATGTCATTTCTGTTACGCGTCCTGCCCCCAACCCCAAATTTTGGTATTAAAGATTCTAGTTCTTCTTTTTTTGGGTTTTATCCTCTAATTAGAGAATTACCAATTAATTTTTATTTTAAATGTTTTTTCTCCCGAATTGTGATATCCTCTGTTTCGAAACAAAAGACAACAACGAGGTCAGACATTTATGATACCATTTTGGTGGAGATAGAAACACAGGGTAAACATTTGTGTATCTTCTTTATTCTTCTTCATCATTATATATTGCTATATTTTGTTTATTTATACACACAAGCGCTTACGAGAGAGAAAGAGTTTCAATCTTGAAAGCAAAACGATCAATTACGAAGTAATATGACTTAAGTAAGAAAGATTATTTATGGGGGAAAACATAATAGTAAAACAAACATATTATAACCAAATATTACAATGATTATGTAACGCAACATTGGGATTTTCACAAAGATCGATCGATCCTTAGTACAAATCACAACATTATGGGAGAGACTAAGGAGGAAGCTTCGTGCAAGTACCGTTTTTACCCCTCATTCCTTTTGAAGTTAAAACACATTTTACATTTTTTTTTTGGTTTTAATACTTTTCTTTCTTTGTAACACATTTTACTTAAATTCTTTTTCCTTTTTCTAATATTTGCCTTTCTATATTATATTATTTGACTTCTCTTTTAACTCATGAGTATACCACTACGGAATATTCTTACTCTTTTGGGGGAGGTGATTACATTGCCACAAAAAATTAGTAAAAATAAAAAGGAACCTTGACATATTATTATTAACCAATATAATATTGTTGACGGTACCATATGTAACTTGAAATTTGTTGTAAATACATGAGAGTATTATTAACACATATACAAAATGTTAAATTTCAGAATTTTTTTTTTCTAAATTATTAATATAATTAAGAATTTTCACATAAAATACCTTTTAAATTGAGAAGGAAAAGTTTCAGTTTGTAACCAATAGCCAAAGCGGAACATGACTACTACAAAGCCAAAGCGGAACATGACTTCCTTTTTTAGCATCTGTCATTACCTTTTTTGCGGATGTAACCACATCTCTTTACCAATATTCCACTTCCTCCTTCTTTTCCTTTTTGTCCTCAGGATCCTCCATGTCAATTTGCTCCAATCTGAGAATTCTGAACTCGTGGAACAAGCGCATGTATTTTGCTACCTCTTGGGAGAGGGTTTTCTCGGTCACCAACTCTTCTTGAATCGCTTCTACACGTTTGCTCAAAGTTTTCTCCGTAATTGATGTGCTTGCAACAGTTGCATCTGATTCAAGTGGAGGGCTTGCAACAGTTTCTTCTGATTAAAGGGGAGGGCTTGCAACATTTACTTTAGACAATGCTTCAACCTCAGCTACAGATCCTAAATATGACAGATAAGTTTTCAGATATCAGAGCTTGTAATCAAAGGTATTACAAAAAGTTTTGAGCTTGTAAACATGACGATGCTGAACTTTGATAGATTTTGAACAAAAAAAGAACGGAGATAATATCAGAGAGAAGAAAAAAGAGAAAATCAAAATAACAGTTTATGAAAAACAAATTTCTCACGTTGCAGGAATGATAAAACAGAGAGAATCGCAGAGAAAAAGCAAAAAAAGAGATAATGAAGAAGAAGAGAAGAGAGAAACTGAGAAATCAACAGAAGTTATGAAGAAGAAGAGAGCGAAAAATTATGCAAGAGAGAAAAAAAACGAACTGATTTATATACATATCAACTAATTGTATTGACGACAGATAGAAAATAATAATCAAAGTTTTGATCGAATCCCTAAAATCCCTTTTTTGTATCTTGCTGAACTTTGATAGATTTTGAAGAAGAAGAGAACGGAGATAACATCAGAGAGAAGAAACAAGAGAAAATCAAAATAATAGTTTATGAAAAAAAAAATTCACGTTGTAGGAATGAGAAAACAAAGAGAATCGCAGAGAAAAAGCAAAAGAAGAGATAATGAAGAAGAAGAGAAGAGAAAAACTGAGAAATCAACAGAAGTTATGAAGAAGAAGAGAGCGAAGACTTACGCAAGAGAGAAAAAAAATGAACTAATTTATATACGTATCAACTAATTGTATTAACGACAAATAGAAAATAATAATCAAAGTTTTGATCGAATCCCTAAAATCATTTTTCTTGTATCTTGCTGAACTTTGATAGATTTTGAACAAGAAGAGAACGAAGATAATATCAGAGAAAAAAAACAAGAAAAAATCAAAATAACAGTTTATGAAAAAAAAATTTCTCACGTTGCAGGAATGAGAAAACAGAGAGAATCGCAAAGAAAAAGCAAAAAAAAAGAGATAATGAAGAAGAAGAGAAGAGAAAAACTGAGAAATCAACAAAAGTTATGAAGAAGAAGAGAGCGAAAACTTACGCAAGAGAGAAAAATAAAACGAACTGATTTATATATGTATCAACTAATTGTATTGACGACAGATAGAAAATAATAATCAAAGTTTTGATCGAATCCCTAAAATCCCTTTCTTGTATCTTGCTGAACTTTGATAGATTTTGAAGAAGAAGAGAACAGAGATAACATCAGAGAGAAGAAACAAGAGAAAATCAAAATAACAGTTTATGAAAAAAAAAAATTCACGTTGTAGGAATGATAAAACAGAGAGAATCGCAGAGAAAAAGCAAAAGAAGAGATAATGAAGAAGAAGAGAAGAGAAAAACTGAGAAATCAACAGAAGTGATGAAGAAGAAGAGACTGAAGACTTACGCAAGAGAGAAAAAAAATGAACTGATTTATATACGTATCAACTAAATGTATTAACGACAAATAGAAAATAATAATCAAAGTTTTGATCGAATCCCTAAAATCCCTTTTCTTGTATCTTGCTGAACTTTGATAGATTTTGAAGAAGAAGAGAACGGAGATAACATCAGAAAAAGAAACAAGAGAAAATCAAAATAACAGTTTATGAAGAAGAAGGAAAACTTAGAAGAGAAGATCAGAGAAAAAATCAACAGGAATATAGATGATGAACAACAAAGAAGAACTAACGCTAGATAAAATCGAACCTAGATGTTGACGAAAAAGATTTTCTCAGGAAAGTTTTTGAAACTTTGTTGCAAGAATGAGAAAATAGAGAGAATTAGACAGAAAAATCAACAGATATAGATGATGAACAAGAAGAAAAACTTACCCAATCAGAGAAAGAAATCAAGCAAATATGTGCTTGAGACTCAAGTAAAAAGAAGGGACTGTGTGTGTAGAGAGAAAAGAGAGGAAGACGGATATAAATGTCAGGAATGGATTTTTGCCTCCGCCTCTTTCAGTTTGTCTCTTGTGCCTTGGAAATTCATTTTTTGTTTTCCTTCTTTTTGTCCTTTATTTTATGTTTTCAAACTAAAAAAAAAAAGTATTAGCACAACATATTAGTGAATTTTCTTTTATAATAATAAAAAAATTTGTCGTAAATTCGTTGCTAATTAACAACGAATTTACAACAAATATGACCTTTTACAAAAGAAAAATATTCATCGTAAATTCGTTGCTGATTAACAAAGAATATGACCTTTTATAATAATAAAAAATATTCGTCGAAATTCGTTGTAAATTAACAACAGATTTACATTGAATCTTGTTACGACGAATTAGCGATGAATTCGTTTTTAATTCGTCTCTAAATTTGCGACGGAATAATTCGTTGTAGAAAAATCGTTGTAAAATAACAGTTTTCTTGTAGTGTTTGTCTCGTCAGTGGAAGCCCCTTAGTCCAATGGTTAACCAAATGGTTCATTAATGTTTCTACACTAGAAGGTTCGGGGTTCTATTCCAAGAGGATGCAATATCTGCAGATTCATTGAGGCAAATTTATAAGGATCGTTGTAGAATTATCTTTGTAACAATTCTCGTAATTTGTATTCTCGTCAACGTTCTACATGCATGAAAATCTTGTTTTGTTTTTCTGAACCGTGACCTCATATTTGACAATGGATAATCGGTCAACCTTTAACTAATTCGTCAAAACATGCCTCTTTTGCTATTTTAGATAGAACTAGCTAGTGAAACTTATTGTAAACTCTTGCCTTCTTTTGATATATAATGCATCGATTTATCAAAAAAAAAAAAAAATCAAATTCTGTGGTTCCACGAAACACACTGGGTTCGAAAGAGTAGGGTTAGGTGTAAACTTTTAACCTTAACAGATGACACACTGACTAAGAAAAGAATATAGAGTATTATGTTTCCATGAACGCTATCTTCCAAACTGTGACATAGTATTGTTGGCTACGATTCTTAGATTTTAGACTCCGGTGGTTCTGACCTCATGCTCCTAGTGCTTTTAGTTGGTCTTTTGGGGACAGACCTCCAAGTTCTTCTTGACCTCGCTGGTGTTTGACCTCCGATGAAGGGACTTCCTCTTCTAGTTTGCTCTTCCTGCTGACCTCCGTCTCTAGGTTGCTCGTGCGTTCTCAAGCTCCAGGCTGTTATCCTTCTTCTGATCTTTTTAACTTTTACCGTTACTTGTTAGCAGTAAATGTTTTAACGAGAAAACCTTTGCTTTAACTGATTTTGCGGAAGAAAATTCAGTTATACCAAACTTTTCGCTTTCATGATTTTTTAAACTTTTTGGCATGAAACCGATCCAAGGATCGTTGTATGATTAACTCTATTATTATCTTTAATAATATTTACATTTAATAAAAAAAAAAAGAAAAAAACTGTGACAAAGTTAAGAAACGTTTCTTAACATGTTAGAAAAACAAATAGAAAAAAACATAGTATTAATACTTTGCGTGAGAAGGTTGAATTGTAAATAGATTTGAATATTAAAATACTTGGCGTGAGATGTTTTATTGTCAAAACTAATAGATTTAAAATGGAATCTTATGGTTAATCCCGTGTGTGTATATATATATATAGCTTAGCCTAGTTATTTACTCATCTGCATTCATAATCTAAACCCAATCTCTCAAAATCTCTAACCATTTAAATCTCTTTGGAGCACATAGCATCCATATCCGAGCTGCACCCAAATTTTTTTTTGGATTTTCACCAGTTCTCAATATAAACCCGAGAACTGAACCGAATCCGAAAGAAACCAAACCTAACCCGAACCAAAAATTCAAAATATTCAAACAAGACCTAAATCTCAGGATCCGAAAACCTGAATTCGAATGAACCCGACTCGAATCTGACCCGAGTACTCAAATGCCCACGCCTAAATAATAGTACCCAACAAAAAAAATTATTAAGGATAAATAAATTAAGGTAGAATTTGGTTATATGAAAAGAAAAAATAATTAAGGATAAAAATGATATTCAGATATTGAGATTTCAATATTATGGGGACACAGTTATAAATTATATGAAATTCCAATGTTTAATCTCACATAAAAAAACTCAAACATTTTGAGTAGTAAATTACAAGAATTTTAACTTAAATAAATTATGTAGAAAATCTTCACTGTTTCTATGTTACATTGGGTGCTAGGCTGCTAGCATTCACAACTCAATCAATGAAGATTCTAATTTAAAAGGATTTGTTGTAAACTGATCTATCTTATTAATGAGATAAGGGAATATATATATATATATATGAGTCTCGGGATACAAGGGAAAGATAAAACCCTAATGGGCCTAATGGGGCCGATTAATGAGTCCACAAGATGTTTTATAACAGGATTTAAATTTTGTGAATTTATATCAAATCCGATAATCATCAAATAATATTTTGCAACTAAATCTTGTATAACAATTTTTTTAGGAAAGACTAATAGTGAATCTATCATTTATTGAGTAATATTGAAATATTAACAAATCTGTTATATATCGGATTTTTTTTTGTAACACGAAAATAGGATTTGTTAATATTTCTTTATTCCAAATATAACAGATTTGTTAATATTCCAAATCTAGATTATCATTCAATTTTAAATTTTGTGAATTTATATCAAATCCAATTATCATCAAATAATTTTTAAAGTTAATATTTTTAAAGTTAGTTCCACGTAAAATATATCACAATATTTTCTAATATCGTTATATCCTAAAAAATGGAATATCCTAAATTATCATATCCCAATAATTAAATTTTTTTTTTAAAATAATGGAAGTTTTTTGAATTTGGTAACAAACGAATTTGTTAATGATCCTAAAATTAGGAATATTGTTTTTTTTTTAAAGGAAGCTTTTAAAATTTGGTAACAATAGAATTTATTAATAATCCTAAAAATCAGAATATCTACAACTTTTAATAACGGGATATGATAATAAAGATATCCCGATTTCTAGGATATATTAACAAATATGAGATAATCCCAAATTCTAAAGATAAATATATTTTAAAGTTAATATTTTTAAAGTTAGTTCCACGTAAATATTTTTAAAGTTAGTTCCGATTTTTAAAAACAACAACCTATTTTTTTTATATACTAATTACCTATTTTTTATATAATAATTAAATAATTAATAAATAATGACTAAAATATCCTTAATGAGAGATTACAATTTATTTTTTGATGTTTTTTTATAAATGTACTTCCCAAATAATATATAGGGGATATCTTACTGCAAATGCACCACAAAAAAGTAATAGCATAACTAGATTATCGAATCCACGAGGATCAACATAGTACACTATAAACTATGATGGTTTAAATTAAGATAAGACAAAATAGAATTTTGGGTTGTAACTCAAATGAAAATGTAAATAAAGTTGTAAAAATCAATTAAAAGAAACATTGGACAAAGGGAAATCTTTTAGGGTTTATGGAAATTAATGCATAAACATCAATGGAAATAAACATCAATGGAAATGAATACCCATCTAGGCTAGATTGATTGATTTAACAACACTATTGATTTCACGATGGAATCAACTTAGTACATTATCTAAATAACCAAAATAGATTAAGCATGAATAGCAAATCTAGATGGAGAGCTATATGATCAATTCTCAATTCAATCTAGCATAAATCTACAATGAATTTCCCTTAGGAAATCTAATATCCAATGAAAGAACTATTCACACATGGACTGAGAAACAAAGCAAGACATAGATAGAGAATATTGATATTGTAAATAAAGATAAAAGGGTTTAGAATTATTCTCCACAAAAGTATGAGAATAAAATCTTTTTCCTAAACCTTAACAACTGAGTAAAGTCGCAACCCAACGTCTCTAGTGTCTCTGAAAATCGAGACACCAATTTATAGTATAAGAGAAAAACGAAATAAAAAAATAGAAACTTCATAAATAAGAACATCAATCGGTACATAAATAAGAAACTTCATATGTGTCGATCGGTTGTCGTCTTAAATATTCACTTCATTTGACGTTTTAACTATCCATTCTCTCTTCAGAACTTTCTCTTTTGCTCCGATAGACAAAAAACAAAAACAAAACAAAATAAAACCATCTTGAAAAAACAAAAACATTGATGCTTGCAACTCCTCTGGCTGGGCTTTCCGTCGATGTCGTGACCCCATGTTACGTACAATTATTGAACATATAAAAACTATTCAGCCACCGTCTACAAATGCAGGGGAAGACGTTGTGACTTGGAAGTGTAACTCCGCAACTTTTAAGCCAGTCTTCTCATCGAAGTCAACATGGAATCTTCTTCGTCAAAAGAACACTCTCGTGCCATGGGGAAAGCTCCTTTGGTTCCCATATGCTATCCCATGATTTTCCTTCATTACTTGGCTTGCCTTGCTTGACAGGTTATCTACGGGAGCTCGCTCTGCCATATGGGGCCAGTCGCATCCCTGTCCATTTTGCGGAGAGCGAAATGAGACACGTGAACATCTGTACTTTGCTTGTCCCTTTGTCTTCACCATTTGGTCTTCCTTGTGTTCAAAGCTTTTAGGCAGGCTTCCCACACCTGATTGGACGTACACAATCAATTCCCTACTCAAGAATAGAAAGGGCAAGTGTGACAATACTCTCTATCGCCTGCTTTTCCAGTCAACAGTTTATATTATTTGGATAGAGCGCAATAATCGTCTTCATGCTAAGGCACCTCTTCCACAAGCACGTATGACACAAATCATCAAAAAAACGGTCGCTGATCGTGTACGCTCAAGGCTTCGTACCAATGGAGAAGAAGCTGCAGCTTTAAGTGAACGATGGGCAACACTCTCCCTATCATAACCATTGACCACTGCTTCAAAATAAAATTGTACCCGTATTACTCTGTGTTTTTACTACTCTGTTTTTAACTGCTTCTCTCTGCTGCTTCTCTTTCCTTTCTTTGTTTTCAATTTATTTCCCTTCTGTTCGTTGTCATTAGTTTGTTTTCCCTCTTGTAATTATTCATCCATTTAAATAAATTTAACCTTTCATCAAAAAAAAAAAAAAAACTCAAGATTCGATGTTAAAATGACTCTAAATACCGAGAAGATTGGGACTTATCAATTGAGCATACTCAGAGCCGGCCCATAGCATAAGCAATATAAGCCAAGATTATGGTCCACAATTTTATGGATCATTGAAAGTTCAAAAAAAAATTATTTAGTTTTGATTCTTTTTGGTTTTCTGATCTAAAATATTATTCAAATGATGAGATTTGGATCTAAAACTTTTTTGTTTGTTTGTTTTGGTTTTGTTGATTAATATTTCTTTTTGTTGTTACCATTTAACTTCTCCTGTTTTTTTTTTTTGTTTTTTGTTTTTTGTTTATGAACTTATAAGTTATAACACGTAAATTTTTTAATCTTGATCTAAGTTGGACCGGCTTTGGTTATACTAAATTCTTAATTTTGAAGAAAAGGAGTCTCTACATGCATATTTGGAAATATCCACTAATATAATATACAAGTATCAGATTCACTCTAAATTAAACATGTCTATTCTCAAATATACCAACGGATTATAGAGTGTTGGGTGAATGTTTATTGGCATTGCTAAATAAGATATTATTGCTGTAAAGTGTAAACCATAAATATCCATGGCCATATTAATTGGAAAAGGTGACGAAACTTACATCCATCTCAATGCCGCTGCAAACTTGCACTTCCTAAAGAATGTACATGTCATCATCACGTCATGCATACACATACACATCTACAGATACACACATGATATGTATGTGGAATTGCATAGATCAGTCCACTTATGGGTCTTTAGTGGCAACTTGTGTATATAAGTGGCGAGACGCCTGTTTGACACTTAGAAAAAGTATTGGGGAAAGCTATTAAATTCGTAGTTTAATTTTAAATATCCAAAAATAATACTAATAATTGAAGTTAAACCTCATACGTTGGGAGACATTAACACAATAACACGGGCCGTCGGGGACCATGACTCGTATTTCATGTGATTGATTTTTTCTATATAGTTTAAACCTAATAGCTATTATTGTTTTTTTTTTTAATTTGTTGGCATCAATGTCCCGTCATGCCAAAACGAAACCGGGAATGTGCTATGTGCAGCTCCTTTGACATTAGATGGTTGATGCCAAGTGTATCCTAAGCACTATTAGTCTGTTATAACATATATATTGAATGATAGACTTTATTATGAATAAATTAATTATGGAAACAATTGATGCCAAAGGAGCTGGATTAGGATAACTCAAATTTTATACCAATAATAGTGAGTACAGTTCTCGAGGAGTTTGATTGATTTAATAGGGCCTCGAGGAGTCATTGACATCAGTGTATCTCTAGATTAGTCACTACACTCAGCGATCACTCAAAGAAGACCAAGGAGACATCGATTAGAAGATCATTTCAAGATGGAAATGGGATCTCCCACTTTTGTGGATATATTGACTGAGGTAAGTTTATGTATTCAATTGGTCTCTGAACTATAAAAAACAGTTTTGCTTATGACCCACTAATCAAACTACTATTAAATTGTTTTTCTCTGCTAGATAATGTCGGAAGTCAAGGAGTTGAAGCATACTCAGATGAAACAAGCTGAGAGAATGATTACTTTGGAGTTGGAGCTGGTAAAAACACTTTGCCAAACTCGTAAATTGATACCATTTTTAATGAGCTTCAAATGCAAATGATCTTATCTTATGTTTGGGTTCTCGCAGCTTGAATCAAGAAGGGAGATACTTCGGCTAAAAGGGAGCAATGGAAGTTTGTAAGCATATGGTAAGCACAAATTAAGAACGAAACTCTTGGAGTTTGCAATGCTTCTTACATAGCTACTTCTTTTCTTTTGAACAAATGCGAAAAAAGGAAGAATATGGAAATGTTTTGACTCCCAAGTTTGAAACTAACTCTAAAGGTATGCTTCAGTTTGTTGTCAATCCTTGACTTGGTATGCTTCAGTTTCAGTATGTGGTAGTTATGGCTTTTGGGGGCCGGATCTACACAAATAACCCTAAGCACGTTGTAGTACTTAAGGATCGAATCCACAGGGATCAAGGGTTGCACTATGAATTACAGAGAATGATTAAGAAGCTAAGCCAAAAATAAAAGAGCTTGAATTAAACAAAAGCGGTAAATAAAAACGAAGAAAGATTGATAAATATAAACGCTAGATCAGGGGAATTCGCAGGGATTCAAGGATCAAGAACCAAACAATTATTCAGGGATTTATAACTAAGAACCGCCTTAAACTACAAACACGAATGTAAATTCAATCCACTGTCGTGGCATCAAATATCTTTACCAAACAACCTAACTGTCGTTATGATTGTTGATAAGCTTTTCAAGGGCTCAAGTTTGATTCGTTTACGAATTGCCTTAACATCAGCTTTCGTTGGTCAAGGACAATCCTCATCTAAGTCCTATCCGGTTAATCGCTTTTGGAGAATAGAATCAACCTAAGATCAAAGACGATTTTCAATCGTTGTCGCCAATCTAGAACTCAAACATAAATGTATAACCAATCCACTTCATAGGTATCAATCACTTTGTCTAGCAACTTAAGGTTCAAAACTTCTTGTTTGAAACTCAGAATTAAACAAGCATTCTAACAAGTTTGATTTGTTCACAAGTTTGCCTTAACATCAACCTTTGTTGGCTAAGGACAAATTGCTCACCTATGTTATCAAGCAACCTATAACACTTTTGGTGGATAGATTAAACCTCAGTTCATAGACTAAATGATCAGTTTAGTCTAAGCGATAAACTCTGAGGTGAAGATGACAAGATTGTCTCTAATTCAAAGCAACAATAGATGAAGATCAAATATCAATACCCTATCTATGTCTAGTTCAATGATATGAATTCCTTTGAAAAACCCCAACCTAACAAGGATACTACTCAGACATAATTACAGAGACAAACAGAGATTCAAAAACATCAAGATAAAGATTAAGGGATAAGAAATCTTCTCTATAGATGATGAATCAAGATCTGTTCTTCTTCCAAGCTTACAAGATTATATAAATGAAAGAGTTTTTACAAGTTTTTCACTCTCAAAAAAGAGAGAATGAGTTACAGAATGAGAATATTTTACCAAAGATCGAAAACTATCATTAAATATCTCTAAAAACGCGTCTAAAACAAATATCTAAAACAGGTCGGTAGGTCAGGATCGATCGTTCCTTGGAGGATCAATCGTTCTTGTTTCTCTCAAAGTTTCTGGGATGTTTTGGTAGGTCAGGATCGATCGTTCCTTGGAGGATCGATCGTTCTTGTTCAGGCTTATTTCTCCTGATGTTGGCCAGATTGACCTGTCTTTAGTAAAATGGGCATAACTCTTGAACCACTGATGATAATGACATGAAACCAGTCCCAAATGAAAGCTAACTCAAAGAGCTATCTTGTGTCCAAATATCATCGAAATCAGGTATAGGGAAGACAATCAACGAATGGCAAACTTTTGACCCTTCTGCATAATCCTGCATCTTGAAAACGTCCAGTTTTGATCTTTTGCCCTTATCCATTGCTCTTTGCAAACTTAGACGTTTTCCAACCTGTAAAGACTCTAAAGCACAAAGAAAACACACAAAAACCTACTAATATGATGGTTACAAACCATTAAAACCTTAATATATCAGTATGTATTACAGAAAAGCCGGTATATGGTTGGTTTTTTGAACGCCCTTCCATTGTTCTTCGACATAAAAAAACAAAAAGTTTAATTGTAACTATCACATGAAACTTACATTGACATTAAACTAAAAGCTTTAAATCACTCGAAAGACTGTACATGCTCTTTTGGGTTCACTTATTCACAAGCAAAATGCGCCAAGAAAGTTATTAACTAGACATTTGAGAAAGAGAGTCCAATTTCAGTCTAGCACCTGAAGATTACATCCTTGTTGAATAATGGAGAGCAATGGGAGCTCTTAAGACAAATCAAACCATAAATGCAAATCTTAGTATGGGCTTCATTTCTCTGATGCCTCATTCTTGGTTGTTATTTTGGACACTCTCAAAGCACCAAAGGATTGTGTCTGTAAGAAGGCAACCAAAAAAGCTTCTATGTGAAGTCCAATGTTTACATTCTTCAAATTCAGCAGTTTAATACCAGAAATAGAATTTCTGATTACGTCTTTCAAAGATATATTTTTAAAAGTTTATCCACGTAATTTATTCCAATGTTTGCTAAAAACAATTCGTTTAAAAGTCAGAACATTACCCCTCTAGTGAGTTGTGGTGCTTCTCGTCTACGATTGTTTCGACCAAAAGGGTTCATGAACCACTCTGGTTTGTAGTAAACAAATATGTATCCGACTGAAAAACCAAAGGCAATACCAGGTATGAATCCTATTGCGGCTGCTATCCAATTCAGTCCCTCTTCTTCCTCTTCCTCCGATTCCGGCATTTCATTCTGTTGATGTGATGCTGGCGTGTGAATATCTCTGCAATCTTCTTCAAGAGAAGGGCCAAAAAGTCCAAGGTTATCTTCAAAGGAAGAGCAATTTTGCGTTCAAAAAGTGACACTAGACCTTGCTGGTTATGAGAGAAGTTCGTATGCTTGAGCGAGAGGTTCCCTAGCTCTTGTGGAATTTCTCCCGATAGCTTGTTTCGGGAAACGTCCAATGACTCGAGAGCTGTCAGGTTCCCCATCGATGAAGGAATGTTGCCACTGAAAGCATTGTTTGACAAGTTGAGCACATGAAGCTCTTTCAAGATACGTTGTAATGACCCGCACCATGAGTCAGAAATCTTAGTCGCGGGAACGCCCGTCAGTTTGGCCGAGTATCAGGTTAAGAAAGTTTTGAGGTGCTTGAACAAGTAGCTACATGGCAAGCTGCTTGGTCCGTGAGCATGCAAGCAACTGGGTGTCACCACGCATGTAGCAAGCAGCTCGGTGTCACTCCGTGTACATGCAAGTAGCTCGGTGTCTTGCATGCGATAGCGGTGGCGGTTCGTGGGCAAAGAGCCATGGTCACCGCGTGCGTGTCGGCAGGGAAAGGAAAACCCTCGGCCGTAACCTTTTCTATAAATACGGGGCCTTGGTTTCATTTACGCGGGTTGGACATTTGAGAGAGTTTTTGGCTGAGCTTTTCGAGAGAGACCAAGAGATAAGTTCCGAGTAAAGTCGAGTGTCGGGTTAAGCGGATCGTCGGAGTTGCTTTGTCGGAAAGGATCAGATCGTCGGGATCCGGTTCATACGTGTAAGAAACTGTGAGTTCGGTTATTTTATTTTTCTTAAGCAAGATCTGTTGGTATTGAGTTCGGATATTTCTTTGGTGTTTATGCTTGAGTTTTAGTACGTGAATTTTGGTGATTATGCATGAAAGATTGTGGATCCAAGAGTGGATTTAATCTGTTGCATAAGAGCGTGGGTTAGGCAGTTGGATTCTTAAACAAGTGCGGGCTATCAGGTTGCTCCCTTAGCCGTACATGGCGATCGATATTGACTGGTGACGACGTCCGAGTCAAGTTGATTCGGGCCACTCGTTAGTCCTTTGTGGCTGCGGCCGGGTGGAGTAAGAAAGGGAACTTAAGAAAACTTTTCAGTGGATGGTTTAAAATGAGTTATGAGAAGCGTTGCTTCGCGTGTATGTTTCGTTATGTGTTTGTTCGTTTATTGATGGTGATTGTTATTTTGGGTTGTGGGAGTTTATTGATATGCTTGTTTAGGTACCCGTTTCTCACTAAGCGACTTAGTTGCTTACCGAACTCAAATCTTGCAGGAWACCATTAGATCGGAGGGACGGAAAGGAACACTTTTTGGTGAAGCCGRTGTATAGATTTAGCCCTTTTGCAAAACGTACGTTTACTTATCCGCTGCGAAATGTTTTGTWRTAGTGCATGCACGTTAAAAYGGTTTTGTTGTATGAAAGCGTAAGTTATGAAAATATAAGGAAGGGTTTTCTTGAATGCTTAAGTTTTCCGATAATAATGAATCTCTGTCGGCGAACTAACTACAGTTTTTATTCGAGTTGAAAAGCTTCGTTTAAGAATAAGTAGGTACTACTTGCGGACCTTGGTCTAGGCTCGGGCTTGCTCGTAACCTTGGATCGGTCTGTTGTCCGTAAATGCTTCAGGTCTAGAAGGAAGCGAGGGTGTTCTGAGGTGGTATCGAGCAGTGTTCATGATGCTCATAAGGGACTTAATTTTCTTAGTTTTATCGAGTAAATGTAAAAAGCTTAGGAGACACTGGCTTGTTCCTTTCTTTTCCTTTGTTTAAGTTCTGACCTTGGTTTTGATCGCGGTATGCCTCAGGAGAGTCAGTCGGGGAACTGGTTTAGAAAGTGTTGGACCGAGCAGAGGTTTGCTCCAGCGTTGCGGAAGTTCCTTGCATGAGGCGATCCGTCCAGGACTATCTCAGCGTGAGATCAGTGAGAATCAATAATATGGAGTATGAAGTAAATGGGCGGTTGCTCAGGATCTCGGTAATGATGATGATGATGCCTCGTCTAGTACTGATTGGGTTCGAGCTCGGAAGAAGCGAGAACCGGGTTTGAGGGCCTTATTTCGAACATGATGCAGAACCTCATTGACCGGATAGATCGTTGACAGTGTCGAGAGAGTGCGAATATCACGACTCGAGCCGGAATTTCTAAAATGCGTGGCGATGATGAGGACTTTGGGGACAGAACATTACGAGGGAGGTACGGATCCGTTTGCGGCGAGCATGGCTGAGGAACATATCGTAACTTTGCGATGCTAAGACATTCAAGAAATGTGGCCGTGTATTACTGGAAAATGCGTCAAACTGGTGGAATGCTGGGAAGGTTTGGTACTCATAGGATATTCGTGGTCAGTTTGGAGTGAGTTCTTGAAGAAGTATTTTCTGGCAAGCTCATGACCGTCGGAGATGCAGTACTTAAATCTGAGTGCAGGCGAGAGAAGTGTGCGAGACTATGAGGCGGAGTTCTGCGCCTCCGTCATATGCACACTATGGGCCGAATGAGGATCGTCTGTTGCTAGGAAATTCATGCATGGTCTCAGAGCGAGCTGTGGAGCCGCATGCAAGTGGTGGAGTGATCTGCTACCTTGGTTGAGCGGGCTGTGAACGTAGAGGAAGGACTACATGCTGAACGAAGGGAAGCCGCAGAGTACAGCATGGCTCGAACTGGGGTAAATCAGAGGAATGTGACGAGTAACCAAGGGAACCATGGAAAGAACGCAAGAATGTCTGTGAGGCCTCTCGATCAACTTCGGACTTGTTATAAATGTGGTAGGCAAGGACACTTGGCCGCATCTTGCAGAAACACAACGTCGAATGTTCAGCGTCCGGACATAGTCTTTTTCACATGTAACGGGCGAGGGCACTATGCGACATCGTGTCCTCAGCGACAGCAAGCGCAACAACCATTGACTATCCAGGCTCCTGTGCACCGTCCTGCATTAGGGCCAACGCCCAAGAGGCCAGCAACAGCAGCGCGAGTGTATGCGTTGGGTGCAGCTAACCCCGAACCTCCATGTCCTCCTAAAGGAACCATCGCAGGTATGTTGGGTTTTTGTACTTGTAATTGATTGATGCATGTGTTTACTTGATGATTGCTTGCAAATAGAATAAAGAGTTGTGTGAAATTGATTGATGGTTAGGAACATTACGTGTTGGTGGTATCCTTGTGCACGTTTTGTTTGATTCGGGTGCGACGCATAGCTTTGTGTCACCGAAAGTTGTAGAAGGCTTCGAGGGAACCTTTACGGTAGTAAGGGTAAGTGTACCAATTAGAACACCTGGTGACCAAATCCTCTATGCCTCGAGTTATGTGTTGAGAGTTCCTGTTGTGATCCAAGAGGTAGAGTTTTCGGTCGATCTGTTAGTGGCGCAGCTATCTCATCACAAGGTGATTTTGGGAATGGACTGGTTGTCTATTCATCAAGCCCGTTTGGATTGTAGTAAAGGCAAGGTTCAGTTGGTCAGAGATGGGAGATCAGTGGTCTACGTTGGTGGGTTTCGTCCGAGTTTTGGAGTATCAGTGGTATCGACATTGAGAGTGGAAGAGGAGTTACGAGTCGGAGAAGCGTATCTAGTCACCTTGTCTATGTTTGACGATGGTGTGACGGAGGAACCAGATTTAGAGGAAGTTCCGGTGGTCCGAGAATATCAAGATGTGTTCCAACCGTTGGAGGGAGTACCGCCGCCTCGCGCTTATCCCTTTACCATTGCGCTTGAGCCGGGCACAATACCAATAGCCAAGGCACCATACAGAATGGCGCCGGCAGAACTAGCGGAACTCAAGAAACAATTGGAGGATCTTGCCGAGAAAGGATTCATCCGACCGAGTTCTTCACCATGGGGAGCTCCGGTCTTGTTCGTGAAAAAAAAGGATGGAAGCATGCGTTTATGTATTGATTACCGAGGTATCAATAATGTGACGATCAAAGATAAGTATCCACTTCCAAGGATAGATGAGCTGTTAGATCAACTTCAAGGAGCCAAGATATTTTCCAAGATCGATCTAGCTTCGGGTTACCATCAGATCTCAGTCGCGGAAGACGATATTCAGAGGACCGCTTTCAGAACGAGGTACGGACAGTACGAGTTTGTCGTAATGCCGTTTGGATTGACGAATGCCCCTGCAGCTTTTACGAGAGTGATGAACGAAGTTTTTCGGGAGTACCTCGATGACTTTGTAATCATTTTCATCGATGACATTCTCATCTATTCGCGAGACGCAGAGGRGCATGAGAGACATCTGAGACTGGTCTTGAGCCGATTAAGGGAGCAGAGGCTCTTCGCTAAATTTAGTAAGTGCAAGTTTTGGAAGAAGGAAATTGGGTTTCTAGGCCATCGAGTTTCAGACCGTGGTGTGTCAGCAGATCCAGAGAAAATTGTKGTCATCAAGGATTGGCCTCAACCAACCAATGCCTCGGAAGTACGAAGCTTTTTGGGTCTGGCCAGATATTATCGAAAGTTCGTAAGGAATTTTGCTGCACGAGCTAAACCGTTAACTCGTTTGACCGGGAAGGGAGTCAAGTTTCAGTGGGATGTTGAAGCAGCAAGTTCGTTTGAGTGGTTGAAGGAAGCGTTGATCAGTGCACCTATTCTGGTTCTCCCCGAGCCTAACCAACCGTACACGGTGTTCACTGATGCATCCCGAGTAGGACTGGGTTGTGTTCTGATGCAGAATGGAAAGGTCATTGCTTATGCATCACGACAGCTAAGGAAGCATGAGGAAAACTACCCCACTCATGACCTAGAGATGGCCGCGGTAGTTTTTGCGTTGAAGATTTGGGGATCGTACCTATACGGAGAGACCGTAGAAGTTCTTACGGATCATCAAAGTCTTAAGTACCTGTTCACGCAACCGGATCTTAACTTGAGACAACGGAGATGGATGGAGTTCATTGCGGACTATGACCTGAAGATTCTCTACCATCCCGGGAAAGCAAATGTAGTCGCGGATGCTCTTAGTCGTAAGTGTGGATGTTGAGAGGGACGTGGAAGCCTTGGCGGATGCGTTTAAAATGGTGCGTCTCTCGGCGCTAGAAGGCGAGACCAGTGAGCCGTTAGGAGTTCARGCTGTTAATCAAGCCGGATTAATTCAAAGGATTAGAGCAGAACAGTATGAGGACGAGAAATTGAAGAAGATCATCGAGGAACTAAAAGAGAGCGATGGAAGGAACGAAAGTGGCTATCACTTGGCCGAAGATGGTACGCTACTGTTGAATGGAAGGATCACAGTGCCAGCCGGAAAGGACCTAAGAAAGGAAATATTAAAGATGGCACATCAGTCGTTGCTTAGTATTCACCCGGGGAGTACAAAGATGTATCGGGACATTAGGCCATACTACCATTGGCCGGGGATAAAGCGATCAGTGCTCAGTGGTACCAGCAGCATGTCTAGTGAAAGTGGAACATCAGTTGCCGGGAGGATTGTTGCAAAGTCTACCGATTCCTGAATGGAAATGGGAAGCCGTCGCGATGGACTTTATCACGGGATTGCCGATTGCACCGGGTCGAGGGAACGATGCAATTTGGGTAATAGTGGATCGGTTAACTAAGTCTACACATCTTCTTCCGATGAAACTAGAAGATCGATTTGAGACTTTAGCTAAGTTGTACCTAAAGGAGATTTTCAGACTTCATGGGGTCCCAGCGAACATTGTGTCCGATAGAGATCCTCGGTTTACCGGGAAGTTTTGGAGAGCGTTCCAAGATGCCTTGGGAACTAATCTCCATATCAGTACAGCGTTTAACCCCGAGACCGATGGACAGACGGAACGGACCATAAGGACCATTGAGGACATGCTTCAGATGTGCATGTTAGATTGGGCCGGGACCTGGGAACAACACATACCCTTGGTGGAGTTTTCTTACAACAATAGTTTTCACTCCAGCATTGGCATGTCACCATATGAAGCTTTGTATGGACGTCCGTGCCGAACACCCGTGTGTTGGACGGAAGTCGGTGAGAGAAGAATGTTTGGTCCGGAGATTGTGGATGAGACGACCGAGAAAATCCGGACAGTTCAGAAGAATATGAAGAAGGCTCAGGATCGACAGAAAAAGTATGCGGATCAGAATCGTCGAGAAGTAGTGTTTGAAGTTGGAGATTGGGTGTACTTGAAGGTAGCGGCTCAGAAAGGTAAAGACCGTTTTGGTAAAGTCGATAAATTGGCTACCAGATTCATAGGACCTTATAAGATTTTGGGAAGAATCGGAGAGTTGGCCTATCGTTTAGAACTTCCATCGGACATGGCCTTACACCCAGTGTTCCATGTGTCCATGTTGAGGAAACACGTGAGGGATCCGACGGAGATTGAACCTCAGAGGATAGAGGAACTTTGTTCAGATCTAACTTACCCTGAGGGACTGATTCGACTAGGAGAGCGTCGTGTCAAGAAGCTAAAGAACCGTCAGTTTCAGCAGATTCAAGTCTTTTGGGGGAAACAGAATAGAATTGTGGTGACTTGGGAAGATGAGGAAAGCTTTCGTAAGAATTACCCCGAGATGTTTGTGGAGGAAGTGCAGACGGAAAGTCTATGAATTCGGGAMGAATTCTAATAAGTGGGGGAGGATGTAATGACCCGCACCATGAGTCAGAAATCTTAGTCGCGGGAACGTCCGTCAGTTTGGCCGAGTATCGGGTTAAGGAAGTTTTGAGGTGCTTGAACAAGTAGCTGCATGGCGAGCTTGGTTCGTGGCATGCAAGCTGGGTGTCGCCACGCATGTAACAAGCAGCTCGGTGTCACTCCGTGTACATGCAAGTAGCTCGGTGTCACCTTGCATGCGAAGTAGCGTGGCGTTCCGGTGAAAGGAGCCATGAGTCACCAGCGTGCGTGTCGGGCCCTAAGGAAAGGAAAACCCTCGGCCAGTAACCTTTTCTATAAATACAAGGCCTTGGTCTCATTTGCGCGGGTTGGACATTTGAGAGAGTTTTTGGCTGGTCTTTTCGAGAGAGACCGAGAGATAAGTTCCGAGTAAAGTCGAGTGTCGGGTTAAGCGGATCGTCGGAGTTGCTTTGTTGGAAAGGATCAGATTGTCGGGATCGCTTCGGTTCCTTCTGTGGCCGTAAACTGTGAGTTCGGTTGTTTTATTTTTCTTAAGCAAGATCCGTTGATATTGAGTTCGGATATTTCTTTGGTGTTTATGCTTGAGTTTTAGTACGTGAATTTTGGTGATTATGCATGATTGATTGTGGATCTAAGAGTGGATTTAATCTGTTGCATAAGAACGTGGGTTAGACGGATTGGAATTCCTAAACAAATGTGCGGGCTATCGGGTTGCTCCCTTAGCCGTACATCGCATGGCGATGCGGTAATTGACTGGTGACCGTGGGCAGTCCGGCAGTCAAGTTACGGTTCGGGCCACTCGTTCGTCCGAGCCTTTGTGGCTGCGGCCGGGTGGAGTAAGAAAGGGAACTTAAGAAAACTTTTCAATGCCGTGGATGGTTTAAAATGAGTTATGAGAAGCGTTGCTTCGCGTGTATGTTTCGTTATGTGTTTGTTCGTTTATTGATGGTGATTATTATTTTGGGTTGTGGAAGTTTATTGATATGCTTGTTTAGGTACCCGTTTCTCACTAAGCGACTTAGTTGCTTACCGAACTCAAATCTTGCAGGAAACCATTAGATCGGAGGGACGGAAAGGAACACTTTTTGGTGAAGCCGGTGTATAGATTTAGCCATTTGCAAAACGTACGTTTACTTATCCGCTGCGAAATGTTTGTAGTAGTGCATGCACGTTAAAACGGTTTTGTTGTACGAAACGTAAGTTATGAAATATAAGGAAGGTTTTTCTTGAATGCTTAAGTTTTCCGATAATGATATTAGCTCTGTTCGAGCGAACTAACTACGAGTTTTTATTCGAGTTGAAAAGCTTCGTTTAAGAATAAGTAGGTAACGGTACTTCGGACCTTCGGTCTAAGGCTCGGGCTTGCTCATTAACCTTGGATCGGAAGTTTGTGTAATGTGGCTGGTAGAGGCAGGGTGTTACATACGTACCAGCTCCACCTCTACAACTTTATTCATCAAAACCACTGAATCATGGTAATAGGAAGAATAATCTGATTCACCTCCCATGTACTTGTCGTCAGACCGATGTTCGTCTGTCCCAAGTGATGACATTGCACTCCACTTCGTAAAGTAATATGTTGACAAAGTTCCATTGAAGTGATTATGTGATATGTCGATGATTCGTAACTTAGGGAACAAGACTTGATGTATCAGTCCATGGAATGCATTGGAGCGTAAGACAAAAACTTGTAGATTCGGCAGAGAACTCAGCCAGAGCGGAAACGTGTCTTGGATTTTGTTGTTTTCCACATTCAGAACTTCAAGAGTAGACAAACGGTTCAAAGATCTTGGAAGCTCTCCCACAAGTTGGTTATGGCCGACGTCAAGCGACCTTAGTCTTTCAAATATATGCTCTCGAAGACCTCCACTAAGATTATTTTGACGAAGGTTTAGAACTGAAAGAATACTCTTGAGATTTCCCATACAACGAGGGATTGAACCACTAAAGTTGTTGTTTGATAAATCGAGAGTGCTTAGAGAACGCAGCGCGCATATGAAAGAAGGAATCTTGTCGGTGAAGTTGTTGTTGGAGCCAAGCAAGTGCCACCCTGTAGATGGTTTCCGGACAGAGGATAGTCCATGTTTTGTTGATCTTTCAAAACCGTTGAAAGTGTTGTTGGAAAGATTCACGTACTCTAACTTTGGTAGCGTCCATAACCATCCAGGAACTTGACCTGTGATTTTGTTGTTGGAAATGTTTTAAAACCCCAATCCGTGTTGGGTTCTTAGGAGCTCTGGAAGCTGGTTGATACCACAGCCTGACAAGTCCAAACTATGTATCAGTTGCGAAGGAGGATCTGAAACCGAACTTTTGTTTATGACTGAAACATGGTTGCCTGAGAGATACAATGTAGAGAGCATCTTGAAATATGATAAGAAATCATTCGAAGTCCATCGTAGTGGTGGTGTTCAAACGGGATAGGTAAAGCTCTTGCAGCGACTTGAGATGCGAGAAGATACTAAAGTCAACTGGGCCTTGGGTGTTCAAATGGGAGAGGTCGAGTAGCGTGAGGTTGACTAATTTGGAAATGGATCTTGGGATTGGCCCTATGAAGTTGTTGCTGCCAATGTCTAACCTTTGTAGGTTAGATGGAGAAGATATATTCCCAAAATCAAGAGTGTCGTTGAGTTGGTTATCACTCAAACGAATATAAGTCAAAGAAGAGATGGCGAAGAGAAAAGAAGGGAGTATTCTTGTGAGCTTATTCGAATGTACATATAAGTGGGTCAGCTGGTTTAGATTGCCAAAAGAAGATGGGATTTCACCAACGAAATAGTTAATAGAAAGGTCGAGAGTGGTGAGATGAGAAAGGTTTCCAATTGAAGATGGAATCTGACCCGAAAACTGATTATTAGAAAGTTGGAGAGTGGTGAGATTAGAAAGGTTTCCAATTGAAGGTGGAATCTGACCCGAAAACTAATTATAAACAAGGTTGAGAGTGGTGAGATGAGAAAGGTTTCCAATTGAAGATGGAATCGGACCCGAAAACTGATTAGAAGAAAGGTCGAAAGAAGTGAGGTGAGAAAGGTTTCCAATTGAAGATGGAATATGACCCGAAAACTGATTATTAGAAAGGTCGAGAGAAGTGAGATGAGAAAGGTTTCCAATTGAAGATGGAATCTGACCTGAAAACTGATTATTAAAAAGGTCGAGAGAAGTGAGATGAGAAAGGTTTCCAATTGAAGATGGAATCTGACCCGCAAACTGATTATAAACAAGGTTGAGAGTGGTGAGATGAGAAAGGTTTCCAATCAAAGAGAGGATTTGACCACTAAAAACATTATATGAAAGGTCTAGAGTGGTTAGAAAATGAAGGTTTTCAAGACTGTTATTGGACTGAAACCCGCCATGGAGACAGCTGCAGCTAAGGTCTAGTTCCATTACTTCCCCAGACTTGGCATTGCACGTTATACCCTCCCAATTACAACAGTCGCTGTTTCGCCCATGACTCTGTTTTCGGGTAATAATTTAGACAAAAAAGGGTATCCCTTTGTTTGGGACGACACAAGTGTCTAGTAGGAGCCGCAAACACATCTCGGAAAACAAAAATGAAAACGAGAAGAAAAGAAAGAGTAATGGGAATGATTTTTGTTGAGTTCATCATCCTTCTCTACGCTTATTTAACTTTGTTGAATATCAATAATGGAAAAGAAAATATGGAAATTCGGATGGTAAGTATCATGGTTTCATGCACATCTCTTTATATACATAATAATCGACTCCACTCAACACAGATAAATCCAACACAGCTTGACTCACACTATCACTAGTCTTTCTACGAAGTGTTCTTCACGTTGCAACGCAAAAACTTAAAAGTCTTTACGTTGAATAGTCAGTGTCCACACATCATGATCGACAGCATCAAGAGTTCATCCTCATCGATGTATAAATTTTGAGCAAAAATTCGATCGGGCCAGGGCCCAACAGTATAGGAGGTTAAAAATAAAACGCAGGCCCGTTTGACCACATGCGACGGAACTCGGTAGGATATAAATATTTCCCTTTTTGAAAAGAAATCACATATCCGAGACAAAAAAGAGCGAACCTTAATTTCCGATCATGCCACCGAATGAATTAATGATCCATCATTGCGCAGGTAACACGCGGAGGAAGATCCGTTGTGTCTCGCTGCAATTTCTCTTCATACTTCAGTAGACATGGTAAGGTTCTCTGAGTCCGCATTAAATCTATGAAATTCGTGAGGTACTATAATCAAATCATGGGGGTTTCGATGTATTTGTATTATGATTTGTAAATGTTTATTTCGATTTCAGAGTGGAAGAGAACCAGACGAAGAGTTGTCGCCAACGGAGGGTTGGAGACGATGATGAAAGAGTTTGATTTTGTCTCATCGATAGTGTTTGGACAGGGTGTTTTCCTTGGTTGGTAAGTACGTTGAGATTTTCAGGTTAAAGCGATGTGCAATGTGCTTCGTATATTATTAGAATGAATGAATTGAGAAGAAAAGTTTGTGGGTTGCTGTGAACAAAATAATAATTATAGGAATGGTTGCTATGTTGCTTTGTGTTTGATGATTACTATTGTAGAATTTTTGAATATATAATTAGAAATGTCCCGTTCTACTGCACGGGTTAATATTTTTCTTACGATTCGATATTATAAATTTTGTTAGCACCTAAAAACAAAACTAAATCGGTTTAAATTTTTCCTTAAAATCTTCCAAAAAATAGCAATGTACATCAAATCTTTTATTTAATCAACATTTAATTTAATTTAATTAGCAAAATCTTTACAAAATCTATTTTTAACTTCTTTTCAAAAAGATTTTTTAAATAAATAAATTATTTAAAACAAAAATTATAATCTATAAAGAAATAAATATGTTAACTATTATTAACTAATGACTAAAATACTTTTAATGAGAGATTAAAATTTGTTCTTTGAAGTAATGGCTGTGACGTAAATATTAACAATTTTTAATGTTTATTTATAAGTGTACTCCCCAAATATTATATAGGAGATTTAAATTTAATATATTGATAGATTAAGAAAATAAATATACTCAATGTTAAAGATTATAATATCTACCTTTTTAATAGAAATTATGTATAACAGATTGTTAAAAAGTTTTCTCAAAATTTTTTTTTTTTGGTCAACTTTTTTTATTTTTAACATTTGAGTATATTTATTTCCAAGGAAATGTGTTACCAAATATATGACTTAAAATATATTAGGAGTTCACATTGTTTTTTTTTCAGTCTTTATTATCAACTATTTATTTAACTATTATCTATTTAAAATATTTTAAAGTAATAATCTAAATGTTGAAGTGTATATATTCAGTAAATTTTAAAAATTCTAATAAAATCATGTGTATCTTGTTAAGAAGTTATGGGTTTCAACGATGACGTTGTCAAAAAAAAGACATGTGGAAGATGTGGAACTGAGCGTCAGAGCTCCTGTAAGATTAGAATAGACTTATATTATTCTTGAATTTGGTGAATATATTTTAATTTTTAAGAAGCGGTAGAGAATGCATACCTCCAATTGTTTTGGGATTTATTGTAGTAAAAAGTAGGACGTTCGGTTTCTGTGAATTTTCATTCCATCTAAGCCTGAAATTTGTAGCAATTTTGTTCCGCACATGCACACGTACTTTTTCGCTGCTGTTTGGTAAGAGTTATGTAGTTTTTTTTAATTAGTAGAAAGTGAGGAAATAAAAAAATCTGCATCTCACATTCATCATGTCCTTTGATCTACCAGAGCATTATTGGATATGTAGTGTTTTGTAGAATTGTTGTCCTTTTATGTGATTGATGATACCTACAATACAAAAATATATATAAGTTTTGTGTATGTGTTTTATTCGATTTCAAGAGATGTTTACCAAAAAAATCGCTGTTTCGATCAACTATTGGTACCAAATTCCTATGCGTAGCCTAAATTTCATATTTTTCATTCAGGACAACCAAAGATGTCTGGTCAAAGAATAAAATGTCGAATTTGTGAGCGATTTGAACATGTTTTTGGTTGAGCATAAACTTTTTAACTTTAAATCGAAGGGTGAGGGTCTTTATGTCGATTAAGTCGGTTGGCCGATATAAAGCCATGCATCGTTGTTGACTACTAAGAATTGTTTAGATATTAGTTATCGAGCATAATATGCATATTTTTATTTAGTACACTTCAAGAATACAGGGGATTTTCGACGTCGCTCGCCGGAACTCCGGCATATGATGTTTCCCCCACGGATTTTCTATTAATGATTCCTCATTTACTGAATACGTATCGAAAGCTGCCGAAATATTCCGACGGATAACCGATGGTCGCTTATTCGACGGCATTTGACGGATATTAGTCGTCAAATTTCCGAATTATCCGACGATTCTAACGTAGTTCCAGATTTCGATTTGCTTATTTCCTGATTCGGTGCACGTATCCGACGGATTTCCGATGGATATTCAATTTGAATATTTATAAAGTTTTTAATTTATAAATATTATATAATTATAAATAATTAAATGAAATAATTATTTAAAAATTTAATTATTTTAATTAATAAAATTCATTAAGATTAAAAAACAATATTCGGTATACAAAATATTTTAATGTTAAAAAAAACGCTCGAGGACGGAGGATTTCCGTCTGAAGGAAAGAGATGGAAAGGCGATCCTCATACGCCCAACGAAGAGAGTCTTGGTTTGATCGAGCTGGGTCTGGGTCGAGGTGTATGCGGACTTAAGCTCACTACAAGAAAACAAAGGATTTGCGATGGAGGTATACATCGCTAATCCCTCGCAAATACGGTATTGCGACATCGTTGCGAGGCACAACAAATCGTCGCCAATCGCTGGTCGCAAATCGAAAAGCATCGCAGTGTCGTCGCAGATTTTGCGACGGACATAAAACGTAGCTAATCCGTCGCACATGACACCTCGCAAATACCTCGTAATCCAGCGATGGATTCGCGGGAAAGATCTGCACTCGCAAAGGTAACGCCGCAAAATTGTAGCAAATTTTGCGATGGACTTGCGATGAGCTTAACAATGGTCATCGCAAGTACATCGCAAATTTTGCGATGGACTTGCGATGAGCATTACAACTGTCTAGTAGTTGGTTGATATCTCGGCTTCCCACAAAATCGACATTCCTGCAGCTTATCGTCGTCTTTCCAAAAAATCATACAATTATCAATGCACACATCAATCATTTCTGATGGTAACCCAAGACCCGCAACTAATTTATGTATTTCGTAGTAACTCTCAGCGGAAAGATTATCTTCTGGCAAATACTCTTTAAATAATTCAGCCCATTCATCCACGCAATTCTCAGTTAGGTTATTATCACTTTTAATTGTCATCATCCTAGATGCCAGTGACAGTTTAGATAATCCCTCTCTACACCCCTCATAGATAGGTTGATTTGCGAGTCTAACATATCATAAAACTGTTGTTTCAACGTTAGGTTCTTCCTATTTTCATCAACAAATGCAGAAATAGATTCATGAAATGCATCTCGTGACCATATCATGATACCTATTTTCTGGATGAGACTCTTCATAATTTTCAAACATGCCTGTAGTTATAATTAGCAGTATAACCTGGTTGATCAACACCATCACCCGCACTACTACTTCCTGCACCAAGACTAAAACCCTCTCCATGTGCAAACCGACATAATAGGCATAAATCCTCTATTATACAGATGCGTCTTCACAATATCAATTTCCAAATATTGATTGTTCTTGCACGTTCTACAAGGACAGAATATGTTACCGTCACGCTTCGCATATGGGTTGTTAGTGGCCTGGATGAATGCTCAACCCGACACGATACTCCTTCTCGCCACTGCCTCCTGATCTTTTCTATTATACATCCACTTTCGTAATGCATAAACTTGCATCGAGACGACATATTGTTACTCACACTCGGATCCTATTTTTTTTTTCTCTCTCGAATGTAGAATATGTGTTCGAATTGTTGTAAAACTCACAAAACACGTCGGGCTATTTATAGAGATTTGAAAAATTTGCGAGGGAATTGCAATGAAAAACTACGATGGAATTGCTACGGAAACAACTTTGCGGCGGATTTGCTACAACATTKCTACGGATTTGCGAGATATTTGCGACGGAAAGCTAGTTTCTCGCAAATTGTTAGGTACTTGTCATTTAAAACGTGCCCACCTACTTACAAAATCGCTATACCATCGCAAATCCATAGCAAKTTTGCTATGGATTTGCGAGGGAAAATGGYGTCATCGCTGATTCGTCGCAGATGCATCGCAAATATCTCGCAAAATTGCGATATCGGCTGAATGTCGCAATGACATCGCAATTTTGCGACGTCCGTTGTTGTCATCGCAGATTCATCGCAAATTTATCGCAGATCCCTCGCAAATTTGCGAGGGATATTTGACGTCGCAAATTTGCGAGGGATATATTTCCGTCGCAAGGTCCTTGCTAGTTCATCGCTATGYCGTCGCACTTTGCGACAGACTATAGCCATCGCAAATCGTCAGTTTTCTTGTAGTGGCTCCTCGACCTCCGCATCATGTTCTTTCACCGTTTGGGTGAGCCGCTCGATCTCCTCTCGATACCCCGAAGAAAAATGATGAACAGAAGAAGACGATTCCTGGTTCGGAAGTCCGCCTAACCCAGCGAATCGCCCTTTGTCTTTCCGAGTTTTCTACGAAAATAAAACATCAAAATAATGTTAGTAATGAAATTTTGAAAAAAAAATAATAATTGAAAACAATTAGACACTCACACTGAGGACAATGTCGTTGATATCTTCCCGGGATAACTCAGAGGACGACACATCGAGAGTGAGCTGCGAGAGCCCAACTTCTTGTTCCCGATCCAACTTCTTCTTCTTGCACGCCTCAACGACTTCACGCATGCCGGGATCCTGATCACACCAGTTTTTGTTGGTGTGCTCTCGCTTTAGCACTCAAAGGTAACTGAGCTACGCCATCTCTTCGCCTGTAAAATAATGTTAAGTTAATAATAATAAACACTAAAATAATAATTAAAAATTGAAATTTGACTTACCATTTCCATAACTTCCCGTTCGAATGTCTTTGCGCCCCAGAATATACATCCCTTTCCTCCTCCTCGCCTCCGGTTCTTCGTGTTTGTTCGAGAGCGCTGCTTCGGCTTGCCAATACTCGCAAAGCCCTTCCAGACTTCGTCGTCGAGATCCTTCTGCGGTGGCTTGTCTTTCAACCACTGCTTCCACTGCATACGTGGTTCGAGTCAAAGCGCCTACTCCGAATTAAGTACTTGCGTAAGGGAATGATGCCAAGTGAACTCTTGCTACAGTGAAAAAAATCATAATGTTAGTATTAGAAATTAAAATTTACAAAATAAACAAAATAAAAAATACAAATGGAAAAAACAAAATTTTACTATTGTGGATCATCCTTAATATATTATAAAAACAATTATAAAAAAATTAAATACGTTTAATTAGATTCAAAATCTTAAAAAACTGAAATAGCAATCAAAATTTTACTAACCAAGTCATGTCCTCAAACTTCGGGTCGAGACGGATGCAATGGCTCCGGTTGGGCTGCTGAACTAGCTCCGCGTTGCGGAATGTTGGGACTCTGGGATTTGAGTTTCCGAGCTCGATCCGCCAGATCCTGTGGCCCGAGATTCCAGAGAACGGCGGCCTTGGGAGCCGCCAACGTAGATCCTCGTTATTCCTCATACGATAACAACGTTAATACTTAAGAAAATTAAAGAAATATACACAAATTCGAGGAAAATTTCAAAATTCCCAAAAATGTCAAAAACAAATATTTAAATTTTTAAATAATTTTTAACAATTCTATAATTTTACAACAATTAAAAAAATAGAAAATTTTTACAAAGTTCAAAAAATACCCAAAATTGAAATTTTTTTCATAAATTCCTAAAAATATATATGAGAATCCTAAAATTTAATAAACTTTTAAAAAAATTAAAATAAGTTTTTTATAAAATTAAAATACAATTTTATAAAAACGTTTGTAATATAAATTTAGTAATATTTATAAAAAACTGATTTATCAAACCTATAAATTAGAAAATATAAATTTATAAATAACAAAAACGTTTTTAATTAGTAATAAATTCTGAAAAAATCAATTATAATTTTCAAAATTCCCCAAAAATATACAAAAACGTTTTTTTAATTCTCCAAAAATTGGTTGAGATTATATATATACTTACAGATTTTTTGAGGAAAGGAATCACGTTGATATTTTTATTTCTGAGGATATCACATCCGATGCTATTGACTTCATTGTACAAAACAAGAAAAAACAACCACTAGTAAAAAAATTTCATATAGCCACGAATTAGCCACGAAAATCCACGAAAAATTATGAAAAGCCACGAAAAAAATCAAAATAGCCACGAAAATCAAAAAGCCACGAAGCTATAGCCACGGATAAGCCACGAAAATTTTCCGTGGCTATAGCTTCGTGGCTTTTTTTCGTGGCTATTTTATTTTTTTCGTGACTATTCAATATTTTTTCGTGGTTTTTCGTGGCTTTTCCGTGACTATTCCGTGGGTAGTTCGTGGCTATATGAAATTTTTTTACTAGTGAACCTCATGTACTCGGGGAGTTCATCAAGGCGAATGACATCCCAACTGCAATACATTTTTATATAGGCAATTCAATCAGCAATCTTGTATAATATTTAATTAATATTATAAAATAACAAGAAATTGAAGTAGAAAAGTAAAAATGTGGGGGTCTTTACTTTTCAAATGCGGCAGTGAAAAGTTGAAGTTCTTCAAGAGTGCCATAGATATCGTAGATATCATCAATAGTTGTAAGAAGTGCATTTACTTTAGTCATTATTCGTCGAACGTATCCATATTGAGGCTCATGGATTTGTCCAATAGTCCAAAAATAATTCTCCACGATTCTATCTCTTGCAAAGTGTAGTTGATTACCTAAACCTGTCTCCCTCCACCAGCTTTACGCAACATATAAAGCAAGTGTAAAATAAAGAGGTTTAAATATAATCTTACATACTTTATTATGTTAATGATTAATTTTAAAAATGAACATTTTTTTGTGATATGAACATGTAACATAGTGAACCAAGTCGTAGTGATATATAGTGGTTCCCACGTAAGGAGTTATAAGGCAACTTCTTTGAAATATCATTTTTTAACCTACCTAACAATAACTTGACCAATGGAAAAACAAATAGAAAAATATGAAGAATCAAATATAATAAAATAAATAAATTTTACATAAAATTTTGGAAACATTACTTAAATAAAAAATAAAATGCTCTAAAATTAATATTATTTAAACTGAACGGAGGGAGTAGCTAATAAATTATATATATATATATATATATATATGGCTTACATACATGATTATTTCATATTTAATGTAAATGTTCGAAATAGATGTAAGATATATAAGTTTGCTGTATGACTTCTAATAATTTAATATTACCTGGAGACGTATTTGAGTTCTTCCTGATGAACAGCTTGTACGATATTGAAATCAGTCTTGGCGAATTGAATTAGGACAATGTTCTTGTTATGTCTCTTTCCATACGCATCTATGTACCATCTCGTGGCTAGCCTTCTCATTCGCCAATGGTAGGGCATATCTAGCTTGGACCACCATTTCCCGGGCGTTACAAGTTTCAAAGTCTTTATCACTATTAGTATTAAGAAAGTCTCTGAGTTGTTGTGTTGCAAAAGGTCTTATTAATTTTTGCAGTTTAGAATCCGATTTTGTCGAAAGATACGACGCTTCGTAAAGAGATATGAAACCATTTATATCACCACTCTCAAACTTCTTACAATTTTCCATGAAAACATCGAATATATCTGGAATAAAAACAAATCAGTTGTTATATAGAAGACCACTTTTCATGCAACCAAGATATAAAATATACTCCTATAAGAAATGATATTGTTGGGATAATAACCTTCTGAAACATTGAAACCATGTTGTCTGAAAAGTCGGAATTCGAGTGCTGTGGCATGTAGGTCACATTCCCTGACGTTTATCCTATCTTTCAGATAAGAAGATACTAAAATGTTTTCGATTTCCGCTACAAAATGATATGAAACCCCGAGTTTATGTAGATCGTCAATGAACTCCAACTGGTCGAGATAAGTTTTCTTCTTATCATCGAGCATCTTTCTCACTTTTTCCTTCAACAAATCTCTCTCTCGCACGCTTTCATCTTTCTGAATTCAGTGTATTGAATATAGAAGGCTGTAAACATAGTCCTATACCACATCATTTTAAAGATCTATATAGTCTAGGGAATTTGTACGTACCGCATATTGATTTTCCACTGAAAGGAGATGGTGATGGTCCCAAAGAGAAGGCTGATAGTTTGCGGAACGGCGATGAACTGTGGGCGACTTATCAACAAGTGGTGTCATTTTGGCCACTGTGGTGCATGCGGAAGACTGAGGACGTTGAAGAGTCTTCGCATGGGCATTACTGTAAATAAAAGCTGAACCTATCTGCAGTAGAGTGGCCATTGAATAAAAGTATTGCGCTACTAACCTTTTCAGATGTGTGTGTGTATATATATAGATATAGATACACTCAAGCTTTTTATGCTGTCATCGTTTTTGCTTTATATTATTATTGTTATATTTGGTTAAGTGCGTCTCCAGTAAAGGTTACTAATTATCCACACACTTTTAACATGGTGAACAATATCACATGTTAAAGTCGTAGATGAAGCCAATGAAGAATGACCGGTGATGTCATGTGTGACCACAAAATAGAAATCATTGTTTATAACCATTATCTCCTATTGTATATTATTTGAAATTAAAAGCAAAGAAAGAAACATTTGGCGGTCAATCCAAATTAAAAAAAAAAATTATTTTTTGAAATGGAAATGTATGTATAACTTTAATTTTATAAACATTTACAACACCACCCACTAATTTCTAGTGTTTTAGTGGTTGAAAAGTGATGCCTCAAGTTTTAAATATGAATTACAAAACCGCAACTCCACAGTCTGGTAACAATGTTATGATCGAGAGAAATCGAAGAAGATGATAGAAAAAGTTTGCTATTTCTCACAAAATGCTTATGCTACAACGGTTCAACTTATATAGTAGATGTAATCCCAGTTTAATCCGCACTGCTAAAAAGCATACCATTTGCAAGAAACGTTTTTCTCACTGATTCGTCACAAAACCCTTTTTGCATGGATCTAGCGACAATTTTCAGTTCGCCGCAAATCATTATTCATTGCCAATTGTGCGACGAATTAAAATCATCGCAAATGCATCTCTAAAATGTCATCGCGAATTCGATGCATAATTAGCGAGAAAGATACAACCAAAAAATTCGACATAAAATTACGTCGGATGAGTAAGGAAAGTTTTCATGCAAAATTTCGTGTATAAAAAGGGATTTTAATTCTGAAAAAGCCACAAGTATCGGCATATCAATTTTAAAACCCTCAAGTAAATTATTAATGAAAACCCCTTTAACTCAGAGATTTTCATGAAAAACCCCTCATGTAGTAGCCAGTCCATTAAAAAAATATTAATTAAAAACTCCTCAAATATTTACAGATATATTTTAAACGCCTCAAGTTAATGATCTATTAACAAAAAAAAAACTCATCTATCTATAGTACAGTAAGACGCCTAAATGACTGCCATCAGATCAATATTATTGTATTTTGATTTATTAAAAGACGACGTGTGTATTTTTTAGATATAAGACAATGCAGTGTTTGTTTTAACATAGCATTAGAACGTGATGCAATCGATTGAGAATCTAAATAATAAATTAATATAACTAAAATATTGCATCAGCTGCGTAAAATAATACTCTCTTCTCATATGCTTCTTCGCAAGTTGAGCAGTTGGAGATGATGAAGTACCTAATGCTCAACTTCGTCCAACACACCATCAACCAACAAGTCGAGATCGTCTATGTAGAAGATTGGGTCTTGTTCTTCGATTTTCTTCACCGATCTAGCTATTTTAGTATGCACAATAATGCTGAGTATTCTCTCATGGGAGATACTTAAAAGTACAACTGAATCCAGTAGGTGTGATTGTGAGGACTTTTAAAAATGACACATTAACAAATACTAATAAAAATAAGCTTTGGAGGCTCAAGAGAGCATCCACATCATCAAAAGTGAAGCCTTCTAAAGATGACACATCATTAATCCTAAACTAATCTCATTAGGATTAAATCCACATAATCCTAAACTAATCTCATTAGCATTAAATCCATATAATCCTAATCACCCTAGGATTAAATCCACATAATCCTAGTTATCGTAGGATTAAATCCGCATAATCCTACTCGGCTTAGGGTTCGATGATCTTTTTATAGCCATTCCTCTCGCCGAAATTGCCATACAAACCCGTCCTGTAACTCTATCAATCCATAGTTCCTGCAAACACAAACAGTTCATACCATCAATTTGAAACTGTCTTCAAAGAAGATTCAACAAACAAATCATCCAAAAACCCTAATTCCCAAATCGAATACATCAAAAGCACAATCAATCTCGTAACTCCACAAGAAATACCTTATTTTCATCATCAAAAGGGATGGGACGAGAGAGCACAGCGAAAATATCTTTCTTCGAGAGACTATGATACCTCTTGGGCGGCAACAAATCAAGCAGATCCTGATAATTCGTCGGAAGCTTCTTCTCCCAAACAGAATCCGAAGAAGCCACACCACAAAATGCACGATTCAATCTAGCCAGATTGCAAATCTCCGACGGCGTCAAATACATAAACACACAGGCAACACAACTTTCCGGTATATCACCGAGACTAGGTCCCATAGCCAAACCCGATTGACATGTTCAAAACTTGTTCGGAAAAACAATAAACTAAGCAGTAAATAAAGTAAAACAATGATTAAAAAACTAACTAAAGAAATCTCATCAATAAATCTCAAGAACAAAGAGTTTTGTATGTGTTTATTACTGGAATTGATTCTCAGGGATGGTGGCTGCATCTAGGGCTATTTTACAAGTATTTATATAGTCTTAGGGTTATTGGAACAAACCAGGTCGTTTTCCTAAGTTTTTGGAAGCTAAAAATCCGAAAATAACTAAATTTCTACTTTTCTCGGAGGCTAGAATTAACCTTAACTAGTCAATTCTGGGTCAGAATGAGTCCCCAGGACTATAACAAGTCGATAAGTCATATATTTGGCAACACTTTTAACGTTAATAATTCATTTAGTTCCAAGGGTCCCATATTAAATCTCCGACTTCTCTCTCTCTCTCTCTGGATATCTTCTATTAGAAATCAAAACTCCATTGAAGTGGGTGTATACTATTAAATACAATCCTGATGGCAGTGTTGAGAGATACAAAGCTAGGCTTGTTGCAAAAGGTTATACACATCTTGAAGGCTTAGATTATCTAGATACTTTTTTACCAGTGGCTAAGATTGGCACTTTCAGAATGATTTTGAAACTTGCTGCAGTCTACAATTGGTCAATTTCACAATTAGATATCAGCAATGCTTTCTTGAATGGAGACTTAGATGAAGAAATCTATATGTCCATTCCACAGGGTTTCTCAGTTCTAACTGGACAGAACACATTGCCTAACAATGTTGTATGCAGATTACACAAGTCATTGTATGGCCTAAAACAAGCATCTCGCCAATGGAATCAAAAATTGTCTTCTGTTATATTAGGTTCAGGTTTTATCCGAGCACCTTCAGATCATTCTCTGTTTGCTAAGACCTCAGGAGACATTTTTATGGCAGTTTTGGTATATGTTGATGATATTCTGGTAGTTGGAAACAATGATGATGCAATTCAAGGTTTTAAAGATACTTTACAGGCTGCATTCAAGCTGAGAGATTTAGGACTAGGAAAATACTTTCTTGGCTTTGAAATAGCAAGAAACTCTTCTAGTATATGCATTAATCAGAGGAAATACACTTTAGAGTTACTTGAAGATGCTGGTTATCTTGGTTGCAAACTTGTTACTGTACCTATGGATCCTAATGTCAAGTTATCAGATTCAACAAGGGAGAAGTTAGAAGATGCAACCGTATATAGAAGGATTGTTGGCAGATTGTTATATCTAACCCATACTAGGCCTGACATTACCTTTGCAGTCCACAAACTTAGTCAATTCGTGGCTAATCCTTCTGATTCACATCTACAGGCAGCTTATAGAGTTCTCAGATATCTGAAACTGGATCCAGGACAGGGTTTATTTTACTCAACAACATCAAACACTCGTCTTACAGCTTTTTCAGATGCAGATTGGGCATCATGTCCAGACTCTAGACTATCAGTTACAGGTTATTGTGTCTTCTTAGGGAATTCTCTGATATCTTGGAGATCAAAGAAACAACCGACTGTTTCTCGGAGTAGCTCCGAAGCTGAAGACAGAGCCATGGCAGATGCTACATGTGAGTTAATCTGTTTCGCTTTCTTGCTTAAAGATCTTAACAATCCTCTTACATCTCCAGCAACATTATACTGTGACAATCAATCCGCATTACACATTGCTTCAAATCCTGTGTTTCATGAGCGCACAAAACACAGAGAAATTGATTGTCATGTGGTTCGAGATAAAGTTCAAAGTGGATTTCTAAAGACTTTACATGTAACATCCGGGAATCAGTTAGCAGATCTATTCACCAAAGCAGTTCAACCTGGAGTGTTCAAGCATTTGTTATTCAAGATGGATGTTCAAAGTTTATATCATCCATCTTGAAGGGAGGCTATTAGATTTCGTATGAAGATGGTTTAATTCTGGCTTACGATTTGATTACATTCTTATGGTTAAAACCGGTTAAAGGTGGTTCATTGTATATAAACGTGAGCTTTACTTTGTAAGAGATTGAGAAGAAATAATAAAAAAAAAAGTTTTCTTTCTCTCTTCTCATCGAGCTTGAGCTCGAATTCGTTTCAATGGAGTTTTGATTTCTAATAGAAGATATCTGAAGATGGTTTTTTCCTTTTTTGGTTGTTTCTCTTAAACTTTTGGGCTTGTCTCTTTTTCTCCGAAATCTGCTGGGTTATTTTTCATTTTGTTTAATTTTGTAGGAAGCGAAATAAGAGGATGAAGAGAAGAGAGTTTCTATAAAAATCGTATTGTCTTTTGTTTTTTTTTTTCTCTCTCTCTCTATGAACGCTTCTCCTTCTTCTCATCCATTAACTTCTCTTCGACCATTTTACAAAACAAAATAAAAAAAAATAAAACAATAAAATGAAAACGTATCCAAATGTGTACAGATTGTAGTGGAAGACTAGAAGATGTATCCAAACTTTAAAAATAGCTTATCTATAAATGAAGATGAAAAATCAAAGCTGTGGGATAAGAAAAGAAAGAAAGAAAAACATTGACTTCAACGGTCTCCTTACTAAATTTACAAAGGTGTTTCCGACAAAGCATTGGACTTTCTTTCTTTACTTTAAAATTCTAAGGATTATGACTTTTAATTATGATATTAGCTTGTTCTTTGCTTTTTGCATGTTTATCATATATATATATATATATGCTTAACTCATTTTGCTTTAAAACTAACTCATTATGCTTAAAACAAACTAACTCATTATGCTTAAACGAACTAAAGTATTATGCTTAATTCTGACCCCAAGAAAAAGGCACACCTAAGGTTAAACAGACTAACTCATTATGCTTAAATCTCGCTTTGATAGTTCGTCAATTCATCCTAACACCTCGATTGTGGAGTTCCACTAAGCGTTTAGAGACATTACAAATGAATCTTATGTTCTTGGAAAAACATATTCAGAGTTTTACACGGTCATGAAGCTGTTTACATTAGTTTCCGACAAGTTTGCTCCCAAGAAAACAACATGTGAAGGAATCGAGTGATGTCATGAAAGATGAATGTTGAAGAGCTTATTTGGCTCCCTGCAAACATACAAAATGGAGATGAAGATGTAAGATCAAAGCAGAGATCTTTATAGTTTCAAAGAACCTATCGATACATCGTTCAATCCTTACATTTCAACTGCTCTTACAAACTAGTTTCTTTGAGCTTTCAAAAGCGATGGTGTTTCTCGTTCATAGAATCACCCCATCAGATAAAAAGTGAGAAGTTTTACCTTGTCGACCTGACACGGTTTATTTGGGAATAAGCAAACAATTTAATTAGGTTGCTTGATTTATATAGTTTTAGTACTTCTATTGACCATTAAAGACTCTGTGGCCCAATGGATAAGGCGCTGGTCTACGAAACCAGAGATTCTGGGTTCGATCCCCAGCAGAGTCGTTTACTTTATTTTATTTTTTTCGTTGGTGTCTCAAACGTTTCAAATTCAATTAATCTGTTCTCTTCTTCGTTTCGCGACATTCCTCCTGCGATTTCGTTTTTAAATGTAAGTTTTAATTTTCAAAGATGTAAATGTAAATTTCCTTTATTGATAAACCCTAACTGTTTATTGAAATCGAATCGATTTTGGGATTTTTCAGCCATAGATTCAGCATCAAAGGACGTGTTTATCCCGCGATTTTACCTGCTGAGGCCGATAAAGTCCCTGGCAAGGTTTCTTCCTCTCTTTTCGTTATGATCGATGAAGATTCGAATCAGATTCCTACGGTTTGATTTTGTGTTGCAGGTACTATTTGGAATCACTGATGATGAGCTTTACATTTTAGATGAGTTTGAGGATATTGAGTATGAAAGAGACAACGTCCAGGTTTTCCTAACAGTGAGTCAAATCATTAGATCATCTACAGATTATTAGAAATTTTAGACGCAGAGAAATTGAGATATTGTTTCCTTCTTCATCCCACAGGATAGCTCAGAGAAGCTGCAGACAAAAACTTACATCTGGGCAAACAAAGATGATCCTGATCTGTACGGTACATGGGAATTCGAGGTGAGATGTCTTAAGCCTTGTTCATACATTTAGGTCGTTTTATATGGATCATGACTTGTTTGAATTGGTATGTATTTCCCAAAGGAATGGAAGCAACTTCACATGGAAGGTTTCTTGAAGATGACTAAAGAATTTGCAGAAGAGATGAAGTTACCGGAATCTGAGACATGACTGAGTCAGTAGATGAGATCTGGTATTGTTCATCAATGGAAAACACTAAGATTGTGTTAATATATATTATTGGTATTCTTGAAAGCCTCTAGGAAGGGTTAAGATTCTTCTTCTTCATGAACGCATACATATTAGGACTTGGGTTTTGTGATAGTTCTTCAACTAAAAGAGTTTATAAGAAAAGAGCTGCAGATTTTTCTTGTATGTTATTTTACAATACATGTTATTAGCTTCGATTGTTTTTTTGCATTTATGTTTTGCGAGAGCTCGATTGCTATGATATTGAGTATGGCTTGCTATGTTTTGAGTCGAACGATTTACGATTTGTGAGTTTGCCACAATACTGGTCATGGATTTGGGAAGAAGTCTAGAAACTAGACCACCAGTAAAGTGATGCTGAAGAACTTCTGGTCATTGGTCAAAGGTTTTTGTTATGTGTTTCTGTTTGATCCAAGTTAATGTGCCATGACTTAACCCATTATCGGTCCACTAATTACTGTAACCGCGGAATTTTGTGTTGAGAAATGAGAATCAACCCGCCACGGAAGTTGGATTGATGAGAATATAAAAATTAAACTGGCCACCATATTTATCACTATTTCATTGATACCAAATTACCAATATGTCTCTCACTAAGATGTGAGAGCTAATGTTGTAGCCTGATCGATAAGCTTGTGATTCTGTGTATGAAGGAAAAGAAAGAAATGGATGAAATGGCTAACCTTGATTTCACCTACCAAGGAAATAATATCATCTTGAAACTTTCAAAAGTTTGGCACTCAACACTGTTTTTAGTATGGGGAAATGAGAAGCAAACTGTTGTACAACAAATGACATCAACAATCAATCAGCTTCACCTCGCAAAGTTTCGTTACAAGAAGAAAAGTAGACTAAAAAGAGGCTTGTAGTTGCTTGTGGAGCCTACAGCTTGCTTCACCAATGACTTTATTATCCCGCATTGTAGTTGCACCACAATTTGCAATCAATAATTTTAGGAACCTTCTTATCCTTCTCAAGAGACTCAACTTCACCTTCATCTGTCCTTGAGCTTGACTTCCAAGAACCAGTTTCATAAACTAGAGCTTGACTCCCAAGAACCAGTTTCATAAACTAAACTAAAACCGCACTTCAATACCTCACAATTCTTAACCTCACCAATATCATCTGTCACTTGAAATTTAATTGAAGCCTTAGTAGGAACACATCCCTTCTTACCATCTTCTTCTTGACATTTCTTGATATTCAACCAATTGGTGTAGCCAATGAACACATGTGTAGATTTAATCGTACGTTGTTCATCGCCTGTCTCGGATAAACCTCCAACAGGGCAATTAAAGTAGCTAGAGGATGTCTTAACATTGTTGAAGTCACATATGCATTTCACCTAGAGGTTGTTGTTTCGAATTTTTTGTTCTCCAAACGAGACAATAGCGGATAGAGCTATTCCAACAAAACCACTTTCACTCCAGTGTCGAGGCAGCTCAGGCTCCAACACTGCTCTAGAAGCTTTGTGACCAAACCAAGCAGGAACTTCACTTCCAGGAAAGCAAGTGGCAACCAAAGCTTCAAAAGAAAGACCCTGCAAAGTAAACCGAATAGACTTAACAGAATTTTAAACTTTGGAGTGGAGCTCTGACTGTATGGAGGGATTGTTTAGGCCTCTGCAATGCAAGTATTATTAAAAGCTGGTCGCAAACCTTGCGAAACATGGACCAGAATCCCAGAATGTTTTGGTTATAAAAAATAAAGAAAAAATATAGAGAGTAAAGCTCTAGCAGAAAGAAATACCTTATTGTGGCAATTCAATGTTTCTGACAGGAGCCAGCCCTTATTGTGACCATAGCATGTGATTTTATTCTTGGCGACGTGCGTTAGTTTTTCACAATTAGTGAAAATGAATGAGGAGAGCACTTGCTCTGTTGGCATAAGGCGGGCTAGCGGACTGGCTACTGTTTTAAGTGAGATACTGATAGGTATGAGGCAGAACATCCACCTATCATGTACATGTACAAGAGGAGGAACCAAGAAAGTGGCTGAGAAAACAGAACTTGGGAAAGGTAAGGAGAAGTAGTCAAGTCTGAGAAGTGTGTGGGTCAGACCTGAGAGCTTTTACCTGAAGTTATTAACAACCTAGAATAACCACTTTTTAGTCTTATCTTATTTTCATCTTTTACTTTTACCATAATACTTTAGGGTTTTCCTAAAATAGTGTGGAGTAGTATTTAAGGAATGGAACAGTATTGTAAAGGGGATCGAAGTATTGGGAGGCTTTGTAAGGGGGTGAGAGAGTGCACCATTATAAAAACTCTCAGTGTTCCTTGATATCAATATAAGTCAGTTTCTAAATCTCTATTTTCTTCTTGTTTTGGTTACAGCTCGTATCAAACTTGGTATCAGAGCCATTTTTCGATCCACGGGATGTCACCAAAGAAGACGGACGTGCCTCAGAGACTCGACTTCCTGGAAACCTAGGTGGAAGGGCTTGTGAAGGATGTGGAGAAGATTGCTGTGATTGATGAAAATGTTGCCGAGATGAGGAGGTTTCAAAAGAAAATATGGGCTGAGATCAAGTCACAGATTTCTGGAGAAATACCCAAAGCAACACCCATGAACAAGGGGAAGGGTCTAGCTGACGTAACCGGTGAAGGAGGAGGGTCAACGATAGCACAACCACAACAATTTGGGCCGTCGGAGATCTTCACAGCCTTAGCACTGGAACCCAGAGCGGCCAGCGAGCCAACGAACCGGAAGATGGAGCTGCCGGTGTTTGAAGCGAACAACGCCGAGAGTTGGGTTGTTAGGATAGACCAGTTCTTTGAGCTGGGAGGGCACACGGAGGCAGAGAAACTGGACTCAGTGAAGGTGTGCTTCGACGAAGAAGCTTTGATGTGGTTCCGATGGGAGAGAGACTGAAACCCATTCTCGAGTTGGGAATATTTGAAAAGGCGACTGCTTAAGAATTTTTCACCTAATCAATCAGACCCTGTGAGAGAATAATGATGCTGAGGCAAATAGGTATAGTAAGGGAGTATAACAGAGAATTCATCTTTCTCGCCACCAACAAGCAGAGTTTGTCGGAAAAGATTTTGGAGACAGCCTACATGATCGGATTGTCACCGGAGATCAGAGTGAGGGTGAAACTCCATGAACATAAGAGCTTAGAGAAAAGGATGAGTCTGGCGTTAGGGGTGGAGGAATACTTTTCGGTGGTGACAGAGCACTCCACGACAAGGAGTAGCCATTTTTCTACTTTGCCAAGCCAGTCATTAATTCAGAATCGTACACAGGAGCGTGAACGAGGACACGTGGCTAAGGTCGAATATTCTAGACAACCAGGGGCAATTTCGTCCAAACACAATTCATTAAACATGGGGAATAATACGAGGTCGTTTGGAAATGAGAAGCATAACCCTAATTTTTCAAGCTTCTCACAGAAAGGAAAAGCAGCTCCATTTCGCCGCCTAACTCCAGAAGAACAACGTGACAGGAAGGCTCCTGGTCTATGCTTCAAGTGCGACGAGAGATACACTCGAGACCATAAATGCCAGTCACAAGCTTTACAAGTTTATTTGGTACAGGAGGATGGCTCGGAGGAGAAGTGAGATGAGGGGGAGGAAACGGTGGAAGTGGAGCCAGAGGAGGAAGTCACGGAGCTGGCTGAACTCTCCATTCGGTCAGTCGTAGGTTTGAGCTCACCCAGAACGATGAAGATTCGTGGGAGCGTGAAGGACAGAGAAGTGGTGATTCTAATTGATTGTGGAGCTTCCCACAATTTCGTTTCTGAGGCTTTGGTCAGGGAGTTGAGTTTGGTCACAGAGAGAACCACTGGTTATGGGTTGGTTATGGGGACGGGAATTACGGTCCGAGGTGAAGGAATTTGCACGAAAATGGTGGTGAAGGTGCAAAATTTGGAATTAATGGCTGATTTCTTACCGTTGGAGCTGGGGAGTGCAGATATAATTTTGGGCATGATGTGGCTGGAATCAGTGGGAGAGATGAAAGTAAATTGGAAACTTCAGCAGATGAAGTTCATGGCCAATGGAGTAGCAGTGACCATGAAGGGTGATCCTAGTCTTTGTACTGTTGCAGTATCATTGAAATCCTTGTTGAAGGCTATCAGAAAAGGAGGATAAGGGATGTTAATTGAGTGTGGAAACTTGAAATTCAAGGGAGGGGTTGAAGAGGAGAATCCACCGAACTCGGGTTTAAGAGGTCTGCTAGATGAGTATGCCAGTGTGTTTGTGGAGCCAACTAGTTTACCGCCAAGTCGAGGAAAGGAGCATGTTATCGTATTGAGAAAGGGAACAGAACCAGTGAGTGTTCGGCCATTCCGTTACCCGCATGCCTAGAAAGCCAAGCTAGAGAAGCAAGTAGCCACGATGCTAGGAGCAGGAATCATTCATCCTAGCGAGAGACCTTTCTCCAGTACGGTTTTGTTGGTGAAGAAGAAAGACGGCAGTTGGCGGTTCTGTGTGGATTATCGGGCACTAAACAAGGCAAAAATTCCTGACAGTTACCCCATTCCGATGATTGATCAGCTAATGGATGAGTTGCACGGAGCAAAGATATTCTCTAAGTTTGATCTCCGATCAGGGTACCACCAAATACGAGTGAGGAAAGACGACATACCGAAGATAGCTTTCAGAACACACGACGGGCATTATGAGTTTCTAGTAATGCCCTTCGGCTTGACAAATGCACCAGCAACTTTCTAGTCTCTAATGAACGATTTTTTCAGGCCATACTTAAGGAAATGTGTTAGTCTTCTTCGACGACATTCTAGTATATAGTCGCACTATGAAGGAGCACATGATACATTTGGGGAAAGTGTTGAAAGTGTTACAACAACACCGACTGTATGCCAATCAAAAGAAATGTCAGTTTGGATGCTCTCAAATAGAATATCTTGGTCATGTGATTTCAGGACAGGGAGTAGCGGCAAACCCTGAAAAGGTGAGGGCTATGGAGTAGTGGCCAGTGCCTAAGACTGTACGTGAGTTGCGTGGATTCTTAGGGCTGACAGGTTACTACCGCAGGTTCGTACAGAATTATGGGATCATAGCTAAGGCATTAACAACCCTACTCAAGAAATAGCAGTTTCATTGGGATGAGGAAGCAGAGAAGGTCTTTCAAGCCTTAAAACAAGCGATCGTGACTGTCCCTGTGTTGCGACTACCAGACTTTGGGAAGCAGTTTTTGGTAGAGGCTGATGCTTCTGGAGTAGGCTTGGGAGCAGTGCCCATGCAGGAACAACGCCCTGTGGCTTACTACAGTAGAGCGCTAACGGATAGAGAGAGATGAAAATCTATTTATGAGAGGGAGTTGATGGCGATAATGTTATCAGTTCAGAAGTGGAGGCATTATTTGTTAGGAAGGAGGTTCACGGTAAGGACAGATCAAAAAAGCCTTAAATTCCTTTTAGAACAAAGAGGAGTCAACCTGGAGTACCAAAAATGGCTGACCAAACTGTTAGGGTTCGATCTTGATATACAATACAAGGCGGTATTGGAAAACAAGGCAGCAGACGCTCTTTCACGGCAGGGTGCTGCTCTAAATTCTCTGCTAGCAATCACTGTTCCGGCTTCAATCAATATAGAGGAGATCAGTGTTGAGGTAGAAAAGGATCCCCACTATCAAGATCTAATCACAAAGATCAAGAGTGGCACATATACAGGAGATTATAAGTGGAGAAGTGAGAAGCTGTGGAGGAAGGGAAATTGGTGGTGCTTAAGGGATCAGTTGCTATTACTAAAATCTTAAGGGAGTTTCACGACAGCAAAATTGGTGATCATGTAGGGGTACTCAAAACACAGAGGAAAGTGAATGATCAGATACGTGTCAGCATGCTCGGAGTGCCAAAAAAATAAGTATCCCACGCTAGCACCAAGTGGGTTGCTGCAGCCACTGTCGGTGCTGGAGAAAATATGGGAAGAAGTGTCTATGGATTTCATTGAAAGGCTGCCAAAAAGCTTGGGATTTGATGGGATTTGTGTGGTGGTGGATAGGCTATCAAAGTACTCTCATTTCTTTAGAGTCAAACACCCATTTACTTATGTTGACATTGCCAAAAAAAATTTGCAAGAGATTGTGAGGCTACATGGGTTTCCACACTCCACTGTATCTGACCACGACAGGGTCTTTCTCAGTGGATTCTGGAAGGAGCTATTCAGACTGTCAGGAACAGAGCTTCAGTACAGCACTGCCTACCATCCACAGTCAGACGAGCAGACAGAACTGGTGAACAGGAGTTTTGAAACTTATTTACGCTGTTTCGCCAATGACCAGCCTCGAACATGGGCTCAGTTTCTTCCTTGGGCAGAATTTTGGTACAATACTTCTTTTCATTCTTCCATTAACACTACACCCTTCAGAGCAGTCTATGGCAGAGACCTTCCAAGGCTAGTAAGATACGAAGAAGGGTCCACGAGTAATGCAGATTTGGAGCAGCAGTTGAATGACAAGGATGGAGCGTTAGAACAGCTGAAGGAAAACTTGAACAGAGCTAGACAAATAATGAAATCACAGGCAGATCTGCATAGAAGAGAGATGCAGTTTGAGATTGGAGATGCAGTTTTTCTCAAGCTCCGACCGTACAGACAGAAATCCTTGGCACAGCGAAAGAATGAGAAGTTATCTCCTCGATTTTATGGGCCGTTTCAAGTGGAAGCTGAGGTGGGAGCTGTGGCTTATCGGCTTAAATTACCGGCAGGGACCAAGATCCATCCAACATTCCATGTATCACAGCTTAAGAAAGCAGTTGGGGATCACCCTGTAACTATGCAGCTGCCAAAACAACTCACTCTAGAAGGGGTCTTACAGGTTGGCCAGAGGCAGTGTTGGATTCACGGAAGAATCCTACTTCAGGCAAGGAAGAGATACTGATTAAATGGCTTGATTTACCAGATTTTGAGTGCTCGTGGGAAACTAAGGAAACACTGTCCCAGCTTTATCCAAAATTTAACCTTGAGGACAAGGTTGGTTTCGAGGGCCGCAGTATTGATAGGTATGAGGCAGAACATCCACCTATCCTGTACACGTACAAGAGAAGAAACCAAGAAAGTGGTTGAGAAAACAGAACTTGGGAAAGGTAAGGAGAAGCAGTCAAGTCTGAGAAGTGTGTGGGTCAGACCAGAGAGCTTTTACCTGAAGTTATTAGCAACCTAAAATAACCACTATTTAGTCTTATCTTATTTTCATCTTTTACTTTTACCATAATACTTTAGGGTTTTCCTAAAGTAGTGTGGAGTAGTATTTATGGAGTGGAATAGTACTGAAAAGGGGATCGAAGTATTGGGAGGCTTTGTAAGGGGGTGAGAGAGTGCACCATTATAAAAACATTTAGGCTTTGTTTTGGTTACAGCTCGTATCAAACTTGGTATCAGAGCCATTTTTCGATCCACGGGATGTCACCAAAGAAGACGGACGTGCCTCAGAGACTCGACTTCCTGGAAACCCAGGTGGAAGGGCTTGTGAAGAAGGTGGAGAAGATTGCTGTGATTGATGAAAATGTTGCTGAGATGAGGAGGTTTCAAGAGAAAATGTGGGCTGAGATCAAGTCACAGATTTCTGGAGAAATACCCAAAGCAACACCCATGGACAAGGGGAAGGGTCTAGCTGACGTTACCGGTGAAGGAGGAGGGTCAACGATAGCACAGCGACAACAATCTGGGCCGTCGAAGATCTTCACAGCCTTAGCACTGGAACCCAGAACGGCCAGCGAGCCAACGAACCGGAAGATAGAGCTGCCTTATTGTGGCGATTCAATGTTTCTGACAGGAGCCAACCCTTATTGTGACCATAGCATGTCATTTCATTCTTGGCGACGTGCGTTAGTTTTTCACAATTAGTGAAAATGAATGATGAGAGCACTTACTCTGTTGGCATAAGGCGGGCTAGCGGACTGGCTACTGTTTTAAGTGAGATACTGATAGGTATGAGGCAGAACATCCACCTATCATGTACTCGTACAAGAGGAGGAACCAAGAAAGTGGCTGAGAAAACAGAACTTGGGAAAGGTATGGAGAAGCAGTCAAGTCTGAGAAGTGTGTGGGTCAGACCTGAGAGCTTTTACCTGAAGTTATTAGCAACCTAAAATAACCACTGTTTAGTCTTATCTTATTTTCATCTTTCACTTTTACCATAATACTTTAGGGTTTTCCTAAAGTACTGTGTAGTAGTATTTCCAGGGACCACATAAGTATCGTTAACCAATCTTCCGATCCATGACTTGTCGCGCGTTGTAATCACAATCTTGCTTCCTTTTATAATCTGGCCAAGCTTGTTGAGTAGAGACTGTATTTGTGTCTCTTCGCTCACGTCATCCAGAAAAATGAAACACTTCTTTTCGAAAATTTTATCTCCAAGTTCTTGAATCAGCCAAGCTGACCCGTCCTCAGTCTTTGACGTCTCATGAATACCAAGAAGACTCTTGTTAACTGCTAACTTCTTTTTCCACTTATCGAAATGCTTTTGTGCGAGAATGGTTTTATCAATCCCGACCATACCAACAGTTCCAAGAATTTGAGTAACGGCAGGATAAAAAAAAACCTTTCTTCCAATTGCTCAAGGCGCTGCTGCTCGTAAGCAATTGGAATAGATGATGTACCTGTAAGGTTTCTGATAGGTACATCGGAAGAGGAACGTTCTCTTCCTCTCTATTCTGATAGAATTATGGTTTCCGCTTCCTTGACTACCTTGATGAGGTTGAGGAGGAAATCGACTTCTGAACTGAAATACGAATGAGAGAAAAACAAAAACAAAAAAATGAATGGAAAAAACTATAGGATTAGGAAATAATGAGATGGTAAAAAAAAAAAAGAGTCATGACCTTTGCTCCGTCAATACCAACCCCATCCTTTTGGGAACAGACTCTAAAGCATCTTCCTGTTGTGGCATACTGGGTCTCCTACGGTGACCTTCTCCGTATAACGCAACGCCAAACTCTCTCTTTTGCCCTCTCACGTCCTCTTGGCGTCACCTTGAAGAAGACAGGGATGACTCTGAGTTTTCCTTTCCCTCCATGTTCTTCATAATTTCCACCAACTCGTCCAAGCACCACACGGACTCTGCATAATGATTTGAGAAGAACACCAGCGCGATTTGCGACTCTCTGATCCTGTCGAAAAGGATCTCAATAGGTGCGCCCCGGGGCTCGTCACAGTCGATATAGTACTTGATATTATTCTCTGTCAAGTCCCTCCTCAAGAAGCCGATGAAGTTGTCACGAAGATCGGCCCCCCGGAAGTTGATGAACACTTGAGGCCGCCACTGAGAGAGTAGTTCGTCCTTGGAATCAGCAGTGGTGCCGGTGATCGCCATCGGAGAGTTTTGGATCGGTCAACGTTAATAAGTTTATACCAAATGCCTTTACTACTCACCAAATCACCAACCAATTTCCATTGTGTATTTAAATCAGACCATGGTAAGATCTCTCCATTGTGGTTAGATTTAAATCATGATTATATCATTTAGAATCTTTCGTACAAAATAAATAGAATGCTAATATGTTTCATTTGTTGATGTGTCATCACCACAATTATTCTAAATATTTAGAGTTGATAATTAAATATTTTGCTACATGTCAGGGTTTCATTAATTCGATAATTAACCAATTATTTTTCTTTTATTTTTATACTGAATGATTTAAAAATAAATCACATACAAATTTGTTTACACTTGTTTAAAAATGATTTGTTCTAAACGAAAATTTTATTATATGTTTTTAATATTTGTTTGAATATATCTAATTCAATTGTTGATCATCACACAAAATTATTTCATTCAAATATATGTTTTAAAATGAGACTGATTTGACCTATGAAAAATAAAATTAGACAGTAACTAATTTAATTTTTTTTTGGTACAAACTATTTTTAGTAAATAAGGATTATAAACACACAAAAAAAACCAATATGATTTAATAAAATTATACAATTTTGGAAGAATAATTTTATTTACTGATAGAATATTCTATTGTTGTAGGAGTGACTATTTGAGAGCGGGTTTGAAAACTATTTTCTCAATCATATAATAGTTGTCATATAATAAGAAGGAGCAAGTGGGCCAGTGGTTGCCACACCTCTGCTGCCATCTTACCAGTGTCGAGTTCGACTCCACCCCCCCTCCTCCATGTGTGGGGGTATTTGGCTATTGGGCCGGCCTGTTGTGGTCTAAAATGATGAAAAAAAATAGTTATCATATAATCTCAACAAAATCGGTGCCAATTAATTCTTAATTAAAAAGGAAATAAATTAAATACTTAAAATTGATTTTAATAGATTTTCATTTAATATTGTCATAGAATATTCGTGGTATAAATGATTTTCATGTGATTTTAATATCTCATTTAAAGCTTTCTGTTTTTAACTAATTTGTATTAATTTTTAAAAGATTCGTCAAGATATTGTAAAAATTATGGTCTAAAATCTTGCAATTATTTCCAAAGTTCTTGCAACTATTTTATAAGATTTCACAACAAGCTTCACGATCACTTTTTTCATTATATAGCAGGGCCATTCCATTGAACGAACATAAGCTTTTAATTTCTAATCTATGTGCAAATGTATTGTTATCGCTTTCTCTTTTACTAATGAATCTAGCGGATTTCACGAATTCCTAATGTGCGTGTTTTTATGTTTCAGATGATGATTCAAGGTCGAATTTGTTGAATATCAATGGAAATTTCTTGGTAAAGCTCATCATCAATCTTCCACTGTCTTCACTTTACATATTCTCTATCTCTCCTAGATCTCTCTATATATTATGTAACGTTCCTCACAAATCAAATGGGACAATTGAAATCCTAAGATCATTTGTAATTAATTGTTTAATTATTTTGCTTCCTCTCTCAAATGATGCAGCGCATCTTTTCTTCTCACACACGTTTTCAGTTTTCCTTTTCTTTTGTTTTTTTCCTTTTCTAAGTTTCCTTTTCACTAGCGTTTCCTATTTCTTTTAGAAGTTATGCTTCTTTGCTTCTCTGAATAAAGACCTCTAAGATTTGTAAAGAGGCTCACGTTGAATTGAATTAATAAGAAGTTGTTTTTTCATTGAGCTTTGCAAAGAAGAGTTTCTTTACAAATCTCGACCCTCTGTTTTTCGCGAAGAAAACAGAGTTTCTTCTTGCTTCTTCTCGCTTCTCGGGAACATGAGGAACAAGATCCCCTTTTCGTGCTTCCGCTCCGTCACTTTTGGTATCAGAGATTCGTCGTTCCTGTCGTTAATCATGCCTCCCAAACAACTGAACAAAGACAAAGACGTGAACCAAGATGATTGGGGTGAATTACGAGGAATAGTCGAGGAGATACATGTGAATCTGCATACGTCCATTCAGCAATCACATGAAGCACTACAGTGATCTTTGCGGGATGCTATTACAACGATCAATCACCAGCAACACCGCCGCGAACCTATTGTTCATGAAGATGATGATTTCTATAACGAAAACCCGTTTGCTCCCCTTCACGCACGTGACAATCGTCCTCGTCACGGGGATCGTGAACAGGCTTTCAACGATAGACCTGATCGAAGATGGGAAACAGGATTCAAATTCGATTTACCAGAATTCACAGGAAGTATTCGTGGTGAGGAATTGATCGACTGGATCGTCACGGTTGAAGAAATACTAGAGTTTAAACAAGTCCCTACAAATCGACAAGTCGCCCTTGTGGCTACGAAATTCAGAGGACAAGCAGCCTCATGGTGGTTACAATTGAAATCTTGGGATAAGTTGAAGAAACACTTGCGAAAAACGTTTCTTCCTTATAACTTTGATCGCACTATGTTCACACGGTTGCAAAACCTGCGCCAAGGAGCCCGTACGGTAGACGAATATGCAGAGGAATTTTACTTGTTGATGACACGTAATAAGATACATGATAGTGAAATTCAGATCGTCTCTCGTTTTATCGGAGGACTACGACCTCAACTTCAGAACGCGTTGGAGCAATTTGACCCTAACACGGTCTCTGAAGCTCATCGACGTGCGGCTACGTTTGAAAGACAATTTCGTTCATCCTCTGCTAACTGGCCCTACATTGTTTTGCTTGTGGAGAACCGGGACATATACAAACAGCCTGCCCGAAACAGATAAAACGTGGTCTGTTGATTGAAGAGACTGAATCACAATTTGATTCCTATCACGATGAAACTCCACCCATGGAATTACAGGACCACATGGAGCTCAGGGGCGATTATGGTCCTCTCTTGGTAACTAGACACATCTGCTTGGCTCCTCAAACATTGGAAGAACCATGGCTCCGTACATGTACATATCTTCCAGTCCACTTGCACCATAAAAGGCAAAGTGTGTACCTTCATTATTGATTCTGGAAGCAACCACAATATTGTTTCTAATTATACAGTGCAGAAATTGGGACTCGAGAAAGAAGCTCACCCGACACCTTATAAGTTAACTTGGTTGAAAACGGGCATAGAGATACGCGTTACGCACTGTACGCTTGTCTCCTTCTCTATTGGCTCTGTCTACAAGGACCAATTGTATTGCGATATTGCCCCAATGGATGTCGGCCATCTTATATTTGGTAGACCATGGCAATATGACCACGAAACTACTCATGATGGTAAACGAAATACATATCGTTTTGTATTTGCTAACAAAACGATTACCCTACTTCCTAAGGACCCAACAGTGCCGTCACCACTTCCGAGTGTCCTTATTTTGTTCACGGGTAACATTTGAAGAGGAACTTCGTCAAACCAGGTTTGCTTTTGCCGTCCTTACTGTCCTAACCGTACCCTCACCAACAAGTACTCTCGCCATGCCATTTGATGCCCTTTTACATCATTTTCGCGATGTTTTCCCGGAGGAATTACTGAATGTTCTACAACCACTAAGGGATATACAACATCAGATCGATTTAGTTCCGAGGGCCACATTAACTAATCGACCTCACTATAAAATGAGCCCACAAGAACACGTTGAAATCCGACGACAAGTAGAGAGTCTTCTCGCCAAAGGTCATGTGCATGAAGCCTTAGTCCTTGTGCCGTGCCCGCACTTTTAATTCTCAAAAAAGACTGATCTTGGCGAATGTAAGATCCAATTCCTAGGTTGGATGATCTTTTGGACCAGATTGGCTCAGCCTCGATATTTTCAAAAATTGATTTAAAAAGTGGTTATCACCAAATTCGCATTCGCCCAGGAGATGAGTGGAAAACAGCTTTCAAGACGCGAGAAGGATTGTTTGAATGATTAGTTATCCCATTTGGCCTTTCTAATGCTCCAAGTACGTTCATGCGAGTTATGAATCAAGCTTTAAGACCGTTTATTAGCAAGTTCATGGTGGTATATATTTCGACGATATACTCATCTTTAGCTCGTCAATGGAAGCTCATTTATCTCACCTTCGAGATGTCCTCAATGTTCTACGCAAGGAAAGCTTATTTGGGGCTCGACAAAAGTGTCAATTTGGAACCGATCACATCTTGTTTTTGGGTTACATCGTATCCAACAATGGTTTAGCCGTGGATTAGTCCAAAATCGCAGCCATACAATCATGGCCGACCCCCAAAACAATCACTGATGTTCGAAGCTTCCATGGACTAGCGTCATTTTATCAACTATTCGTTTCACATTTTAGCAGCATCATGGCGCCTAGAACCGACTGCATGCGCGACGGTAAGTTTGAATGGACCAATGAGGCCGCTACAACATTTGACGTGATTAAGACAAAGCTTTCCACAACCCCAGTATTAGTCTTACCCGATTTTTCACTCACCTTTGAGTTACATTGTGATGCTTCGAAGCTTGGGATAGGAGCCGTATTGAGTCAACTAAACTGTCTTGTCGCATACTTCAGTGAAAAACTCTCGGGGGCTCGGTGTCGCTACAGTACCTATGACGTAGAATTTTATTCGACTGTGCAAGCCATCAAGCACTGGAAACACTACATGTGTCACCGTGACTTTGTGTTGTTCACAGATGCTTTGCGACATCTTGACAGTCAAGCTAAAGTTTCAGCTCGACATGCAGCCTGGATTGCCTTTCTACAACAATTTACATTCACAATTAAGCACCAGGCCGGTAAATTAAACCGCGTAGCATATGCATTGAGTAGACGTCACAATCTTCTCACTGTTATGCAAAACTCGGTATTAGGTTTTGCTTCGTTTAGTGACTTATATGCTATAGATCCTTACTTTGGGCAAATTTGGGTGGAAGTGCAATCTGGTTTTCATCGTGACTTCACCCTTAATGTTGGATTTTTATTCAAAGGTAATCAGTTATGCATTCCCGCCTACAGTCTGCGTTTACATATCATTGAGCAACTTCATTCCGAAGGTCATGTGGGTCGTGACAGAACACTCCACCTTGTCTCATCAAACTAGTTTTGGCCTTCTCTACGTCGTGACGTGGAAAGATATGTTGAGCGATGTCGTGCGTGCCAACAGGCCAAAGGAAAGGCATCTAACGCACGATTATATATGCCTTTGCCAATTCCAACACAACCGTGGACTGACATTAGCATGGACTTTGTCTTAGGCCTACCTCGAACGCAACAAGGCCATGATTCTATTTTTGTGGTGGTCGATACATTTTCTAAAATGGCTCATTTTATTCCTTGTAAAAGGACGACGGATGCGGTACAAGTAGCTTTATTGTTCTTTCGGGAGGTTTATCGACTTCATGGATTGCTGTCATCAATCGTTTCTTATCGCAATACTCGTTTCTTAAGTCATTTTTGGCGATCCATATGGAAGCTTCTCAACACAAACTTGAACATGAGTACTGCTTACCATCCTCAAACTGACAGTCAGACGATGGTGACTAATCGTGCCTTGGGAAACATGTTGCGTAGTCTCGTGGGTGACAATATCAAATCATGGGACTCCAAACTTGCTCAAGCAGAATTTGCTCACAATCATGCGCATAATCGATGCTTAGGTTTTTGTCCTTTTAAGGTAATTTATGGCATTGTACCTCGAGGTCCTTTGGACTTAACAGCAGCACCAAACCAAACTCGTCTACATGGCCAAGCAGTTGATTTCGTGGAGGAGCTTCAACGTGTTCATCAACAAGCTCAGACACACTTAGAGAACTCGACAGAATTGTAGAAACAAGCTGCAGATAAACATCGCCGTGAGGTCATTTTCCAACCTGGTGATCTTGTCTGGGTCATTTTAACTAAAGATAGATTATCTGCTCATGAATACAATAAGCTCAAGTCACAGAAGACTGGTCCTATAGAAATTGTTCAACGCATCAACGCCAACGCCTATAAATTACGTCTTCCGCATCACCTTCGTACTTCTGATGTTTTCAATGTGAAGCACCTTTATTCGTATCGAGGCGAAAATGAGGAACCAGATTCGGGGTCGAAACTTCAACTACCCCGGGAGACCTGATGCAATGCATCCTTTCTTCTCACACACGTTTTCATTTTTCCTTTTCTTTTGTTTTTTTTCTTTTTCTAAGTTTTTCCTTTTCACTAGTGTTTCCTATTTCTTTTAGAAGTTATGCTTCTTTGCTTCTCTATATAAAGACCTCTAAGATTTGTAAAGAGGCTCACGTTGAATTGAATTAATAAGAAGTTGTTTTTCATTGAGCTTTGCAAAGAAGAGTTTCTTTACAAATCTAGCCCCTCTGTTTTTCGCGAAGAAAACAGAGTTTCTTCTTGCTTCTTCTCGCTTCTCGGGAATGTGAGGAACAAGATCCCCTTTTCGTGTTTCCGCTCAATCATCAAACCTAAAAGGCATTTTTTTTACTATTTTGTTTTTGTAGATGGAGTGTATTTTAGTGGAAACCTTCTCCCTCGGTTTTTTTTTTTGGATGAATGTTAAATTTATTCTAGAAAAAAACACATTACAATATGAGTTCATCTATTGGTTTAAGAAAAATTAACTGATAATAACTGAAAAAGCAGAGGACAATTTGGAAAAGGGGAAAACAGAGTGTGTTTAAGGGTTTCTTGTTGCAAACCATATCGATAAGCCATCTTGTAGCATATTTGAAGATTGCTGGATGGAGCTGATTTTGTTCCTCACCGTCTTGTCTATTAGTCGTGTGAGTCTTTCAGGAGCTGAAGGTGGTGAACCATGTTTGCGTTCATTTCGTTCGCGCCACATGTGATAAACTGTGGCTTGGAGAGAGTAACGGATGAGAAAAAGTGTTGTGTCTCTTTCTCGTTTGCTGATGAGTTGAATGAGAGAATCCCAAATGTTGGTGAACTCGTTGCGAAGCATACCATGTATCAGAGGCTTCCAGATTTTTGAAGAGTATTCATAGGCAAAAAACAAGTGTGCTGTTGTTTCTTCGTACCTTTTGCAGAGAAAACAGCGAGGATCATGAGAATGGTTCTAGTTGTGAATGCGATTTCCTGTTGGTAGTCTGTTGTGAAGAGTAGTCCACATTAGGAAAGAGTATTTAGGAGTAGAATTCTGAAACCAAACCCCTTTGTACCATGGAACGAAGGCGTTTCGATGGTGGAGTAAGTGCCAAGTGTCTTTGGTGGTGAATTTATGTTTAAATTTGTCGTTGTTGTGCAGCCAAACGTGGCGATCTAACTCGTCATTGGGACCATTTTGTTGAATGCGTTGCCTGATCTTGGTGATTTCCTGCCCAATGATGATCAAGGAGTCACTTCGATGGCGCCGATGTCAGGTTGCTTATAAAACTGAATATAGAGATGTTGTCCGTTGAATGCCCATATCTATTGTCCCTCAGGTCACCCGTGATGTCCCTAATTCGACCTAAGTCTGACCAGTTGTCATACCAGAACGATATATCTTTACCATTTCCAACTTCCACCTTATGAAATTTTTTGGCTAGCTCTCGAAACTTTATTAGTTTCTTCCACATTCATGAACCCACCGAAGATGTATCTTTTGCTGACCAAAATGATCCACTTCGAATATTATTTTTCCATATCCAATCAACCCATAAAGAATCTTTTTGTGAGATAATCCGCTAAATGAGCTTTAAGCAACTCGTTTTGTTTGCATCCACGAGAGATTTAATCCCCAGACCACCTTCCTGCTTGGGTTTACATATATCGGACCAAGAGATCTTTGCTTTCTTATGATTTAGATCAGGACCTGACCATAAAAAAGCAGAGCACAATCCTTCTATATCTTTTAGAAATCCCGCAGGTAAGCGATAAGCCGACATCCAGAAATTCAACAAGCTCATTATAACAGAGGATAGGAGTTGCAATCTACTAGCATAAGACAAGAACCTACATGTCGAGGAGGAGAACCGATGGCGTACCTTCTCCACTAGGGGCAGATAATCTGAAGTTGTCATCCTTTTCGTAAGTAAGGGAAGGCCCAAATATGTCACTGGCATTGATCCCATGTCTAGCGGGAGTGAGGAGCTAAGGTCGGCCTGATCGTTGACACTTGAGCCGCCTAAATAGAGAGTGGATTTCTCAAGACTTATTTTTAGTCTTGATCGTTTCTCAAAATCATCAAAAACATCGAGAACACCATCAATGGACCGCTTTCTACCATCCACAAAGACCATCAAATCATCAGCAAAACATAAGTGTGTTAACCCAAATTTTGACACTTAGGGTGATACCCAATTTCGCGATTTGCCGCTGCTTTATCTATCATCTTCGATAAGACATTCATAAAAATGACAAAGAGGTAGAGGGAGAGTGCACAACCTTGTCTTAGACCTCTTGAACTCCCAAAGAAGCCCACAAGTTCACCATTAACTTGAACAAAGAACGAAGCCATAGTGATACAAAGCTTTATCCAATGAATGAAATTTTCTGGAAAGTTCAGAGCCGCTAATGTGTTCAAGAGGAAAGACCACTATACAAAGTCAAATGCTTTTTAGATATCTATCTTCATCGCACATCTCGAGGATATAGATTCCTTGTGATAGTCTTTTACCAACTCTGTGGCTAGTAAGACATTTTCCATCAGAAGTCTCTCTTTCACAAATGCTGATTGGTTTTGGGCTATGATGCAGGGAAGAACTTCTTTTAAGCGATTTGCTAGAAGTTTTGAGATCACCTTGTAGAGGACGTTACAACACGAGATGGGTCTGAAATTTTTCATCTCCGTAGAATCCTTTTTTTGGAATCAAAGCGAGGATAGTAGAGTTGATCCCTTTGGGAAGGAATCCTTTATCGAAGAACTATTTGATCACCGCTGTAAAATCCTTTCCAATTATTGTCCAATCAGTGGTGTAACCATCCGGTCCCGGAGATTTATTATTTGGCATGGAGAATAGAGTACTTTGAATATCCTCCGCAGTGACAGGTTTCCCAAACATCTGTTGATCATCATGAGAGCAACGGTAAGACATAAGAGAGCTGAGATCATGTTGGGTCATACCTTGAAAGACTTCTGTTGTATCATTCAGGAAATTCTGAAAAATCATTGCCGCCTCATTTTTTATTTAATCCCTTCCTTTGAGAATATTCTCATCTTTGTCTCGGATCTCGTGTATCGTATTACGCTGCTTCCTTAGTTCACAACCCTTGTGGAAATATGCATTGTTGCGATCACCAAACTTAATTAGAATGTGGTTAATTAGCCTCATGAAGGTGCTTGGGGCGTTTGTGAGTCCAAATGGCATGACCAGCCACTCATACAAGCCTCTCTTGGTTTTGAAAGCAGTCTTCCATTCATCTCGTTCCTTCATTCTGACTTGATGATATCCACTTTTTAAATCTATTTTGGAGAAAATGGTAGCGCCATTGAGTTCATCCAGCATCTCATCTAATCTTGGTATGGGATGCCTATACTTTACTGTGATATTGTTGATGGCCCTACAATCAACACACATCCTCCATGAACCATCCTTTTTAGGCACCAACAGAACTGGAACTGCACAGGGACTTAAACTCCCTCGAATGTATCCCTTGGCCATGAGATCCTGAACTTGTTTTCCTAACTCCTTAGCCTCTGTTGGGTTCACTTTATATGCTGCTCTATTGGGTAATGGAGCTCCTGTAATCAAATCTATCTGATGTTCAATGCCCTTAATAGGTGGTAATCCTGCTGGAATCTCTTCAGGAAACACATCCTGGTACTTGTCAAGCAACGTTTTCATCTCTAGGGGTAAGTCTTCTTCATTCTGACCTGAGAACAACACTTCCTTAAAAATCATTAGTAGCACCTGTTCTTTTAAATCAAGAGATTTCAGAACTTGTGTAGGTGTGACATACAAATTGGTTTTACTTACCTCAGTTCCTTTAGCTATACTCTTGTGCATCTCATCTACTTCTTGAGGAGTAAGAGGCGTTAGACTATGTTTCTTGTTCTTATGGCAGAAAGTGTAGAAATTGGTTCTCCCATTGTGTACAGCTTCTTTGTCAAACTGCCACGGTCTACCTAGCAAAACATGTCCAGCTTGCATAGGTAACACATCACTCACCACTTGGTCAGAATACTTACCTATGGTGAATGGTATGGTGACTTGTTCAGCGACCTTGATCTCAGCATCATCATTTAACCATTTAAGCTTATAAGGTCTTGGGTGCTTTGTCTTTGGCAAACCTAGTTTATTAAACAAGTAAACATAAGCTACATTAGTACATGATCCACCATCAATTATTAGGCTACATACCTTTGCGTTTATGGTACACTTGGTGTGGAAGATGTTTTCTCTCTGAACAGTTTCAGGATCAAAGAAAACGCTTAAGGCTCTTCTAACCACTAGAAGCTCTCGGTGTTTTGGATAGTCTATGATGTCATCTTCTGAGCCTTCTGGTTCATCCTCAGCCTCATCCTGAGACTCATACTCTCCGTTAGCTTTGAGGATCATCACTCTCTGGTTGGGACATTCTCAAGCATAATGACCTTTTCCTTGACACTTGAAGCAAGTTATGTCTCGGCTTCGAGTTGGTGGAGCTTTAGTTTCTGACCGTGTACTCTTGGAAGCGTCTGGTGTGCTCTTTTTGAACTTGTTCTCAGTTTTGTACCCTTTCCTTTATCATTGAATCTGGTGGTGTTTGGAGTCCAGCTGCTTTTGCTTCTGTTGGTGGCAGAAACCTTACGCTTGATGTGTTGTTCAGCTTGCACGGCGTGGTGTAAAAGCTCTTCTAGATCATGATATGATTGCCTTTCCACCTTTCTAGCAATCATGTCTTGTAATCCATCTAAGAATTGAGACATTAGAGTCTCCTCCGAATCCTCTACTTCTAATCGGTTCTTGATGGTTTCAAACTATTCAAAATATTCCTCCACAAACTTGTTTCCTTGAGATAACTTCCTGAACCGCTTTTGTAAGTCCCTGTGGTAATAGGCAGGGACATATCTTTTCCTTACGCTGTACTTCATATCTGCCTAGGTGGTGACTTGACAGTGTCTCAATCTCCTCCTTTCTGAGACATCTCTATCCCACCAAGCCAATGCATTATCAGTGAATTGAGCAACTGCAAGGGAGATTTTTCTCTAATCCATGTATTGGTAGTAATCAAATATGTGCTCCATTCTTCCTTCCCAATCCAGGTATGCTTTTGGATTAACTTTTCCAGCAAAGGTTGGGGCAGTGAGTTTCACATCCTTTTGGTAGCCCCTATCCTCTTCTTGAAGATGAGCTCTCCTTGCTCTACGATTCTGGCCTGGTTCTCTATGAAATCCTCTCCTATGATTGTGATTTGTTTGCCTATCATCTTCTTCCAACTCCGGCGTTGCGTCAAAATCATCATCAGAGGTCTCTTGGTCTCGTCTTCCCCTTCTATATTGATTTGCTCGATTCGGAGCTACATTAACTCTCGGGGGTTGCTCAATTCTAGCCACTCGGTCTCCTAAGGTTTGTAACTGGGCTTGGATAGCAGCGAACATCTGTTGCATGGTTGCTGTCTCATTGACTTTGCCCATTGTTCCTTCGAAACAATTGACAAAAGATGATCAAGTTGTTGGCGTGTAAAGCAAGGAACAAAGATAATGTGGACTCGGTTCTTTGAAACAGAACGAACAGGGCTTATAAAACAAAAAGTGAATACGATGATATGATTTCTTTTTTATTTTTATTTTTAATGATGCAATCGGACCACTGAATTATGTTATGTAACGAAAAGAATAACTATGTGATATGATTTGGAATAATAATGTCACAGAATGGAAATATGGAAATATGTGATGCACAAGAAATATGGAAATGTCAAAGTTCGTGATTAAGAGGAATATTAGTAGAAATGGAAATTGGCAATCGAACAACTCAGTTAAGGAAACTATATTTTTTTTTTTGCCTAATCTCTTTCTTCTTCTTCCTAGAAATCGCAAAATTAGCAGAACAATGGAGTAGCAAATCGAGATAGAAACAAAACGAAACAGAAGCAAATAAACAAATCAAACAAGACAAGCAACAATTTTTTTTTGATTTTTTTTTAATGGTTATGCAAACAACTAGTTAAACAGAATAAGACACAGATTGATATCCTATTTTTTTTTTATGATGTTATGTAACGACTAATGAGAGAGGATGCAAACAGATAATATGCAACGGAATTTTTTTTTTTTATATAAATGGTATGATGCAACGACAGTACTATATGTATGATAAAAATTTTTTTTTTTTTTTGATATGAAACTGGGAATAATTTAAACAGAACTAAAACAAGATAAATGGATAGAATCAACCTGATAGGTTTGGAGCACTGATACCAGATGATGTAGGAACCTTGGTTAAGGGTCCAACGGTTTGATGAGATGGACTTGGTTTGAAGAACACGGACTCGTAGAAGTGCCTATGAGCTTCGATGGATTGAGAGAAGGATAGCGAAGTGGAATGGAGTTGTTGTGATTCAAGCAAGGCTCGTACAAGCTCTTGAACGAATCGGCGAACGACGATGGAGTGTTGGGGGAGCGAGAGACGGCACACAAGTGATGGAGAGCTTGTGATAAGTCTGGATATTCGTTCTAAGCTTTTGGGAATCACACACAAAGGCAAAGAACAAGAGGTCTTTCTTTTGCAAGAAAACAATACGAATTTTATTTCTTAGAGAATACTGAATATTACAAATGAGGCTCTCAGCCTTTATAAACTAGTTGTCGAAATCTTAACATAAGGAAACAAATAAAAGACATAATGAGAATGATGGACTTTAGGGGATGTGAACGTTGGAATTAAGGCTCCTCCTTTGTGCGATTTTGTGAAGCCTTCAAATATGGAAAGTCTTGGTTACATAGGATTTGTAGCTGTTGGGGATAGACTTGGAAAGTCAAAATCGATTCCTTGACTGCTTGGATGCTGAACATACTCCTTTCCTTGTTTAGTGATCACAAATAAGGTGGGTTGGTGAATTCCCTCCAAAATTGGTAGAAATGAGACTTGTTGAGTTTTTAGCTTGATTTCTTCATTCTTCACGTCGTTTGGGAAGTGGGTGCTGTCTTGGTCTTCTTCTGGTCCAAATGGTGTTTCTTGAATGATCTCCTTGGTGAGTAAGTCTTTCTTGAGTTTTTCATGCTTTAGGAACACGATCAGGTTCTCCACTTGTTTGTTGAATTTTTCTTGAACTGCTTTGGTGCCTAATCTGGTTATAGGTGATCTTCTTAAATATGGGACTTGCACCGGTTCTTCCTCATCCTCTGGTTCATGCTGCTCCGGTTTAAGCTGGTCTGGTTCCATGGCTCCATGAGGAGGCGTTATCAGTTTGGAGATGGGTGTGGGTGATGAAGTTTCTGTAACCGTGACTACTTCTTCCTTACGGTGAGAGCATTCATCTTGGGTGTGTCCCCATGTTGAGCATGTTATACACTTTGGAGGAAGCCAAGGGTATTCAAACTCCACCAGAGCATCTATGCCCTGTTTCGATGTGTAATGGAATGACTTTGGAATCTCCTTTGTCAAGTCCACTTCCACATAAACTTTTGCTTCCTCAAAGTTTTTACACATAATGGTGTCTGGATGAAGCTTTATTAGTTCACCTACAGGACTGGTAAGAAAGCTGAGACCCTTCCAAGAGTATAATCTATGAGGGACATTCTTCACTTTGATCCACAGAGGCATGGAGGTGATTGTTGGCTGAGGTTCTTCACTGCGAGGACCATATTTTGCAACTAGCATGGGTTTCCAGCGATATTCCACATACCGCGTCGTAGTACCCATTGTCTAGTAGCTTGGTCAGAGATTCGGAATTTGATTGTCCTTGCATCAACAATGAAGGCATCAATCCGTTTTGATTTATCACCTTGGGTCCAGATTTTGTTAACAATCACATGGACTTTAGCTATATTCATCTGGGAATCTTCCAACGATTAGATCGTTCTAGAGAGGTGGAGCGTCCGTCAGAATGTCATCAGGGATCACCACCGTCGATTTTCCGTTCACCATCTCAACTTGAAATGGGTGTTTTGAAAGTTTTTGTCTTTTTTGAACCACATCCGCGAAGGATTGTGGTGGTTTTTGCTCCGCCGGAGCTCCCTTGGAAGTTGACTGAAAAATCTCCGTCATCTTCTGCACAGAAAGTTGATCGCTTTGTGTTGAATCGCCACTGGGTTTTGGAAGAGGAGAAGTTGATGAACTCTGCTTCTCTGTTTGAGGATTTCCGAGGACATCGGTCACTGGAGATGCTGTCACCAGAGACTCTGTCGCCGGATCAGGTGAGTCCGGCGGCTTTGGAGCCACCGAATTCTCCATTTCCGAAAGCAAAAAGTCTCCCTTCGATTTCGCCTTTGAGATCGCCTTCGTTTCTCTCTCCGTGATTTTCGGTTTTTATCCCAATACTTGCCGTTGTATGTGAGTGTTTTTATTGAATGGTTAGTTTTTTTTTTGTCGAACATTTTGTTTTCAGATGATATATATAAGTTAAGTTTCATCTACATCGTTATGTTTTTGTAGGTATGATGGCAATATCCAATGGCGATCTGAGAATATTCACCACTCTATTTGGTTCGCCTGTTTATAAGAGAGATTGAGAGACGATTTTGCGGTAATTTAAAATCTAGGATTTCTCATTTTGCTCTTACATTATCATGTCCCCTGTTTTTTTTTTTTCTTATTCTCATCTTTATTGTCAACAATGCAAGTGATGATTCAATATTTTATTTTGATCGAAATATTAAGTTCCATTAAACCAACCTTAACTGGTTTCATCGTTTACAGATTGGAGAGCATGTTTGGCGATTGAGTCTGCCGGCTCATTAGCCGATCTCGAAACAAAATTAAAGTAGATTACAGAAAATAGAGCAGATAAATTTGAGATGTCTTGGAGAATTCCATAGACCATAGATCTCTGATAATTGGTTTCCCGAATTGATGGTTCGGATTAAGGTGTGAGAATCTGATGCCACACAGATTTTTCGGAAACCTTGACTCACGGCATGGCTTAGAGCTTCCACCATCATCAAAGCTTCAGCTATTAGAGGTGAGTTTATTTTTAACTTTGGAGCCTTGGATCAAGTTTTAGTTACTATTGTTTCGAAAGATCCAACCTAAACCTGCAGTTCACGTGTCTCCTTTCCAGGCTGCGTCGGAGTTGCAACGAATGATGTCCCGATCCAGATTTGTTGCAGGGGCGTTTTTTATTTGTTGATGCAGGTGATGATTCATACTTTGATTTTACCTAAGCAAAAATATTTCAGTTCTGTATAACCGATTCTTGAGCTGAATTAATTTTTTTTTTTTCGAATTTTGGGTGCAGACGAGAAGTGTTCAAGTGAAGAATGCCTTAGATCTAGCAACGGAGAGGGTTTATTAATTTCAACTATGAAGATGATGTATAGAACGTGCTTTCAAAATAACGTTGTAAATTTAAATGGATGAAGAAAATTATTGGACCTCAATAAAGGTAGATCTAAGGAGTAATTATAAACAATTATCATATTTCTTATTTTGATAAATTGAACATGTAATAGTATATATTCCTAAATCGTAGGGACCATTATAAACAATTTTACTCTTTATATATATCCAAAACATTAGAGAGTTACCAAATTATTGCCAATATTTGGTACTTCAAAATAACTCTCATTAATTTTACTTTTCAATAAAGGTATGTTTATTGATTAAAAGTTATCTTTTTTACTTAATATACGGGAAACGAATATTTCATTGCATTAAAATAAGAGATGATGTAATTCAAATACGTAAAAAAGTTATTAGTTGGTTTAGTCAGACCATATCTTATAGAATATTTTAAATGGATTCACTATTTCTTTGTCCATTAATTCTTAATTCGAATATGAGCCTAACTCTAAAATAGAAAACTAATCTAAAACTTAAAATTCTTTGATATAATTGAAGGCTTTTTTGATATAACTCGAATATTAAAACATATCAAATCATTTATATTATATTAAATTAACTTTAAAATACAAATGAAAGGACCTACCCCTTTTCTTTTTTTTTTTTTTTTGAAGGATCGATCGATCCTCCTTAGGATCGGTCGATCTCAAACTCCACCCGAAATTAACCCGATCGATCTGACCAAAAATACCCCGCTAGGATCGATCGATCTCACCCGGGGGATCGGTCGATCCTAACCCTTAAAAACTGACCAGAAAATTTCTACTTCGAAAACCACCTATAGGATCGATCGATCCTACTTGGATCGGTCGATCCCTAAGCCCCGATTTACCCCCGAAAACTTTCTGGCCAAAAAGACTACTCGGGATCGATCGATCTTGCCGATCGGTCGATCCCTTCCCCCGCAATAATAACAACACAAGGCAAGCCACCATATTTGTAGACATTACTTAAACATTCAAAACCAACTTAGGCATACCAAGTTCAAAACAACAGCCCAATCTCAAGCACAAAAACATATGAACATAAGAATCAAAAATCAAAAACCTTCAACAACTAGATCATCCCTCTTCTCCGGCCTTCGGTTCCACGAGCTCCAAGACTTATGACTTCTCCTGTGCATTGATAATGCTTAGTGAGGCGGTCCTCCACAGCGACAAGTACATACAATCACAAGACTTACCGCAATCAACATGCAATGCAACAATCAAGTATTTTATGATAGAGCTCTATCGTCACACACACATCACATAACTTGGACTAGCCATAAATCACACCCATATGGACAAGCCCTACATCACACATCAATCACGAAAAGACTAATGATTATATGTTCGCTACGGTCACGCACTCACCTTGATTACGGTTGAAACGAAGAACACTCTTTTGACGGTTTCCAAGCCTTAAGCTTACTCCTTCTTGGGCACACAACGCAACACCAAGATCTCACAAACCTCCTGCCAAGAGATCATCAACACACTCTCAAAAGACTGATTACAAGCTCCCAACTCAAGAGCCTAACTCAACAAATTCCGGATTCCTTTCCCCAAAAATAGGGCTTTACTTAACCAACCATATCTCTTGCCCTAGATCATATTTTATAAATTACTTCTGTGAACTTGAATATCGAAGTCTCAAAACCCTATCTACCAAATTACAGCCCAAACAAACAAGAATTGAGTGCCCAAACACTCCATCAAACTCGCCCCGTCGCTACAGCCCGAAAACAGGGTAGTCTAGGGAGAAAAATCATATCTCCCAAACCACTTAACATAATCCCACGAAATTTGGTAGACAACTAGGAAAGAGATTGGAGAACTTACCCACAAAATCTTAGCTCAAACCGAGCTCTCTTGATATCCTGATCGGACCTCACAAGTTCGCCCAAAAAACTCTGTTTTCTCAAGCTTTTCTATCTTCTCTTCTTCTCCTTCTTCCCTCTCCTTCTTTAGCTCTCTCCCTCTCTCTTTTTCTCTCTTCTTCTCTCTCTACTTCAGCCAAAATATCTTCCCCAATTCAAAAGAAGAAGAGTGTAGAAGCTTTTAGAAGGGAGAGGGGGATGTATATACATGTATGTATATATATAATCATTGGTTTAATCACAATTAAACCAAACCGACCCGATTTCACTAAACCGTAACGATTAATTCTTCCAAKTAACCTCTCCCGCTCGGTTTAGYAGCTCCAAATAATTTCCCGAATTATTTGAGACACCTCCCCATCTCAAAATATTCCTTTCACTCCCGACAAAACCCCGGAATTACCTCTTAATTCCGCTAAACCGAACCTCTCGGGATTCCTCCACAACGATCACTCCTTTGATCGTTTCATCACATTTCCCGCCCTTAGGGCCACCAATCAAGCTCGGTATTGTTCCATACTTGGTTCAATAACATCCCCGGGTCTATCATCACAAGATCCTACGTGGTCACCCAACGACTAACCCGTCGAAATCCAATTATCCCCGGATTCGAACGAGTTAAGCCGTCAACGACCTAGCATATTAGAATCCAATAACGCCGGACCCTAATATACTAAGTCCCCGTGAGAACCTATATCACCGGTATCTCACCCCTGGTTTACCGTCTATCAGGATTAAATCACCCATAATCCTTATCGGTAAACCACCCGGTTAGGATTAAATCACCCATAATCCTAACCCACATCATTAGAGTTAAATCTCACATAACTCTAATGACCCGTCATTAGGATTAAATACCACATAATCCTAATGACCCCGTCGATAGAATTAAATCTCACATAATTCTATCGACCCCAACCACAAAGTAGGATCCATGGACGTAAACCCAAAAAAACCCCGAACCAAGACGGAACGAATACTTCGCTCAATCCCGCAACACATGAAATACCACATCATATGTCGCCCCGTCGATACATGAAATACCACATCATGTACTCGACACCCCAATACATGAAATACCACATCATGTATTATAACTCACGATTAATCCATAAACATCCATCATTTATTAATCAACGCCGACAATACAATATCCCGAGGATTCATCACAACAACAATATAAATAGATACAACTCGAGAGGACGACTTAGGAACACGGATGTTACAACAAATTTGTGAATTTTTTCAAAGTATGCAAATACGATAGTATTTGCATTCGATTTGTCGAACTATAATCTTTAATTAGAAGAACAATTTGATGCTTCATGAATGAATAAATCATGATTATGATTTTTTTTTTAACTTGGTATTTCAACAGATTATAGCTATATGAGATATGGATTCCTCCACCAATGCGAAGACAGTTCACTGATATGTTATATTAATACTGAGTTCATGGACATCTTCATCAAAAATCAGAATCAACCAAAATTTGTCGGAGGAACACCGGTAACTGTTATTGGTTTCAAAATTTAATAATAGTTTTGAAAGTAGAACAAACATGAAACTGACATGAATCTACATATTCTTCCAGTGATTCTTTTGGTTTCCAAGAATTCTGTGTTTAACGTTTTTGTTGATCCTTTATAAAAAACTTCTACCTAATATATTCCATGGTAATGATCTGTACCAAGTAAGCAAGAATATTTTCTTAAATTATAATTTAATATTTGAACTAATGCTCAAACAAATTATCAAGATTATAGACTATTTTTTTTAAAAAACCTTTAATATAGCTCGCATTTACTATTTCCATTAGAACTCCATAAATCTCGCAATTTGAATAGTGGATTTTAATCAATTTTTTGTTTTTCTTTTTAAAAATCTTTAATTTTTCTGAAACCATTTAATTAATTAATTAATTGATCATACTTAATATTGGTATTATGGAAACATTATTATTGTTGACAATAAAGATCCCAGTTGTATCAATCTTCTAAACATATATAATTCACATAACCATTATTATATGATTCACATTTAATGTCACCTCCATACTCACTACCAACCCTTGAAATATCTGAAGACTTTCATTACTTAAAAAAAAGTTTTAGAGAAATTGACTTTAAAATAATGGTTAGTGATTTTCAAAAATGTCTTATTTTGTTGGTTTTTAAAAAATAAACCATCGCAGGAACATAAAAACGAATTTAGACAGTGTAAACCCTTAGTAGAATTTAAATGGTTTTATTATAAGCAGTAGTGTTTCTCATATTTCGAGTTTTCTAGATTTTTGAAGTAGTGTCGGATTTTTAACCTTATTTGCTCTTTTTACACTGAAAATGCAACAGTAAAACTCAATATCTAATTTGGTGGGATTATGAGAAAGAAAAAATGAAGATTACAAGTATATTGGAAATTAGGATGTAAGACCGTCGAATGGAAACTTTCTGAGATGACAAGGGAGAAGTTTGAAGAATTTGTTAGGTGTGATATTGAAAAAAAAAATACGACATTAATGAGGATCATTTGGTATAAAGAAGCAGGAAAGAGATGAGGATGTTCAAAGAGATGTTCATGTATTGAATAAGGCTGATGAAGGAGATGAGGTTATCTTAGATGCATGAGATGGTGTTAATGATGAAAGGTTTAAGGACCTGATTAATGAAGGGACGAGGGTAACACCAGAGAAGGAAACCTACTTTAATAGTCAATAACAAGAAGAAGTAGAAAGGGAAGTAGAAGAAAGTGAGCGACAAATTGATTTAGGTAATAAACAGTAGCCAAATAGACCATTAGAGTCTGATGAAGAATGGGAGCAATGGGCAAATCAGGAAAAAAAAAAAAAAGGAAAGCCCAGTTTCATGGAGCTTTGGATAAGAACTCTTATATCTGGTTGTTTCAAAAGTTTGATAGTGGGTTAGAGTTTAAGGACAAGCTCTTGCGGTACTCACTCAAGACTCAATATGATGTGAAGATGGCTAAATCTCAAGCAAATATGATTGTTGTTATTTGTTGCGGTGAAGATTGTCCTTCCAGAGTGTATTGTTCATATGAGATCTTTATTAATAAGTGGATGGCGAAAGTCTGTCGGTTCTATCACAACCATATGAAATCAAGTAGAGTGACAATGCTGAAGCAATGAGTTATTGCAAGATTGTTTAGGAGTATTACGTAATTTCAGGGTCGAGAAGATGAAATTTGAGTATAAATTCTACTTAAAAATATTATAGAGAATTTGATTTTAAAATAATGGGTATCTATATTTAATAGTGTTAGTATAATTTTGAGGGTTTTAAAATGTTAAACCTTGATTAAATAAATAAGAACCTTAAATATTTTAAAATAAAATTAAAGTCTCACAGTTGAAATAAAATAAAACCCTTCAGAGTCTCACATGGAAAACACAGTAAAAATAGCCATAAAGGAACGATTTAGATATTAGATCAAAATTAAAAAATTGCTAAGATTGAGTTTGAGTATAAACCCGGGTATAAGCATGAGACGAACGATGATAGTTGATTTGAAACTTTGAACGGTTCTAATGTATAATCACGATAGAAGTCTAAGCGATTAGTTTGAGCTTCATTTTTTTTTTTTTTATTGTCACTCCCACAATTATTCTTATGAATAAGCCAAATAACTGTGTGGTTCATAAAGTAATCAAGAGACTAATGACAAATTAACGATAGTTCAGTTGAAATTTTGAACGGTTCTAATGAATATTCACCATACGGGTAAAAGTCTAAGCGATTAGTTTGAGTTTGATTTAAAAACTTTTGTTGCTGTGTCACTCCCACAATTATTCTCAGCTCGAAGATCCTCAATCTCATTGAGAGGTGGTTAGTATTGACTTTAACTTTAGGTTGTTTATGTATTATAAAAACAATAGTAGAGAATTTAACTTTAAAATAATGGTTAGTGATTTAAAAAAATGTTTTATATTGTTGGCTTTTAAAAAATAAACCATTGTGGGAACATTAAAACAAAATAAGACTGTGTGAATTATTAGTAGAATTTTAAGGCTTTTATTATAAGAAGTAGTGTTTCTCATATTTCGAGTTTTCTATATTTTTGAAGAAGTGTCGGATTTGTAATTTATTTGGTGGGACTATGATTCAGAAAAATGAAGATTACAAGAATATTAGGAAATTGGGTTGTAAGACCGTTGAATGGAAACTGTCTGACATGACATGGGAGAAGTTTGAATAATTCGTTAGGTGTGATGCTGATATGTTTGGTAGAGTGTGGATGCACTCGGGTCTATACAAATACCCTAGTACGTTGTAGTACTTAAGGATCGAATCCACAGGGAGCAATGGTTACACTATGATTCTATACGAATGAAATCAAGCTAAAGAAATATATTGTGATGTGGTTTGAATGTAAACAAGCATATGGTTAAAACGATTATAACTTATAACTAAAAACGCTGGGCATTCAGGATTATCGCCGGAATATGATGTGTCGAACTAGATAATTATTCAGGGAACAAATATAATCAATCTAGAACTCAAACATAAATGTATAATCAATCCACTTTCGTGGCATCAATCACTTTGTCTAGCAATTTAGGGTTCTAAAACTTTCGTTTGAAACCTAGAATTCTAAACAAGCTTTACTAACAAGTTTGATTTGTTCACAAGTTTGCCTTAGCATCAGCTTTCGTTGGCTAAGGACAAATTGCTCACCTTAGTTCTATCAAGCAACCTATAAGCTTTTGGAGAATAGATTATACCTCAGTTCATAGACTAAATGATCAGTTTAGTCTAAGCATTAAACACAACCAAAGGTGAAGATAATAAGGATAAAACCCTATCTATATCTAGCTCAAACATCCATCAATTCCTTTGATTACCTTAAAACCCAACTAGAGAATTACTCAACCATAGATACAGAACAAACAAGAGGATACAAATATAGATTCATAATCATTAAACAAGATAATTTAAGAGTTAAGAAATCTTCTCTATAGATGATGAACAAGGAAGTGTTCTTGGTGTAAGCTTTCAAGATCATGAACTAGAGAGAGAATTACAAGTCCTTTTTGTGTTCAAAACCAGAGAGAAGAGTGAAAACTCATCTTCTCAAATGTGACAAAAAAGTATGTTAAATATCTTACAAAACGCGTCTTAGAAACAAATATCTAAACAGGTCGGCAGGCAACGATCGATCGATCAAGGGTCCGATCGATCGATCGCCTATTCTTTATCGGGCGTTCCATTCTTCTCGGTCGATCGAAGTAACTTACGGCGAAATGGCTGAGTGTAAAACAAAGTTGTGATCGACCGATCGTTGACACAATCGATCGATCGGTTGTATGTTGAATGATACGATCGATCGATGGGTTGTACGTTAAACGCTCGGTTATCTTCTTCCTGGTCGATCGAAGTAACTTACGGCGAAAACGGACCATATACGATCGATCGATCAGGGACTTGATCGATCGATCAGGAGTTGCAAACCGTACGGATCTTGTTCTTTGCCTCCGTTTCAACCTCTTCGTGTTTTAAGACGTGCTCCGGCCTGTAAAGACTCTAAAACGTAGAGGAAATGCACAAAAACCTACTAATACAAAGGATAAAAACTATTAAAACCGAAATATATCAGATGCAAAGATTACAACATTAAATAGGATCATTTGGTACAAAGAAGCAGGAAAGAGATGAGGATGTTCAACGAGATGTTCATGTGTTGAATAGGGCTGATGAAGGAGATGTGGTGTTCTTAGATGCAGGAGATGGTGTTAATGATGAAAGGTTTAAGGACATGTTTAATGAAGGGACGAAGGTAAGACAAGAAAATGAAACCTACTTTAATAATGAATTACAAGAAGAAGTAGAAAGGGAAGTAGAAGAAAGTGAGCGGGATTGTTAATGTTGTAGAAAATTTGACTTTGTAAGGTATTATTTTGTTGGCTTTTAAAATATAAACCATTGTAGGAACAAAAAAGTGAAGTTAGACTCTGTGAATTTTTAGGTAAGAGTTTTAAAATGTTAAATTTTGATTGGAAAATTAGAACTTTAAATATTTTAAAATAAAGTAAAGTTTATAAAGTCTCACAGTTGAAATATAATAAAATCTTCAAAATCTCACACGGAAAAACAGTAAAGATAGCGAGAAATGAACCACAATCTATTAACAATCTTTCAAACATACATACATCTAAATGTAATACAAAACTTATTAAACAAATTTAACGGTTACAAAAAATTATGTGTACAGTAAAACATAACTAAAATACTATCATATTCAAAATTTATTTAATTACATATCTTTAATGTTTATATCAAAAGTTCTTCATATCTAATTATAAATCAAATCTCATTTGGAAAAACATTAACGCCAACATTAAAAGTTTATATTAGGTACGTTTTCAACAAGTTTATATCAGTAATACTCCATATATATACTTATATATCACCTATTACAAAAAAAAAAAACAAAACTACATCAATCCAAGTAAATTATAATTCGTCCAATACACATATTAAATTCATAAAAACCAAAGCCATCAACAATCTTCAAAATGTATATATACCTATATGTATAAAACTAAAAATAAAAATACTTCGGAGATAACAATCAACCCGTGCAACAGCACAGATCCATAATCTAGTATTATATAAAGCGGAATGATTCAATGTTAGTAAATCACCAGATTGTGACATGTGTCAAATCATTCGATTAGATTTTAAGAGGTGTAAAAAGATTTTCTAATTAGATTTTGCCTTGTAATATTAACAATAAAAGAAAAACATTATATCCCACATAATATCAACAAAAAAGGAAAAATTTATATTCAAGTCCTAATCTTAAAAGTAAAGTTACTTAAAAAAAGGTAAAAAAAGAAAAAATATACATTTTTCATAAAATCCAAAGTTAAAAAAAAAAATTCAAAAAAATCTATAACCGATTCCTAATCTAAAATGTAAAGTTACTAAACAAAAAAATAGAAAAATTAAATTTATCATAAAAGGCAGAATTAACTAAAAATAATAATAATAATAATGATAAACATAATTCAAATAGGAATAGGAAAAACTAAATATTATGTGAGAAATTATATTGGAAATCAAATAATAGAATAAAAAATGAAATAAATAATTAATGGCTACTTTGTTAGAATTTCATAAAATAATTTAAATTTTTAAGTTTTATGTCAATTAAAAAAAATCAAATATTATTGAAAAACAAAAAAGATTAAATATAATTAAAAATGAGAATTAATTCATCAAAGTAAAAAAAAAAAGATATAATTAACTAATAAAAAGTAAACATTATTCAAATAGGAATAAGAAAAACTGGGGGTATTGGGAAGATGATTTGTGTAGAGTTTGTGGATTTCAAAAGTTGGGAGATTTTAATAATTTCAAAAAATTTCATGGATTTTAAAAATCTGTTTATCCAAAATTTCAGTGATTCTTATAATAACTTTTGTGGATTGTCGTAGATTTTTAATTACTTTTTTTAAAAAAATTGTAAGGTAAATATATGTTTATGCTTGTTTCCCAAATATCATATCTTTGAATAAGGCATGTTTATTTGGTTATAAAGATGGTTTATTTTGACATACAGAAAAGCTCACATCTCTTCTATTCATCATCTTGAGCAGGTAATAGAGTATCTCTTTTGTATCTTTAACCTTTCTCTTTTATTTTTTAATTATTATAGGAAGATTTGAGGTTAGTGTGTGTGACTGATTGATTGTTTAACATGTTTTTATTGTACTAACTATGATAAACTTTCGAATAAGATTACAATGGGTGACAAAGAAAAACAATATAGTCAGTGGACTCCAGACGAGACCAAAGTATTGATAGAACTACTTGTCGAGGGAATTCAACGTGGATGACGTGATTCTGGTGGTGGTCTAATGAATAAGCCAACGGTGGAACATAAAATACTACCGGTCCTTAATGAGAGACTTGGATGCCAAAAAAATCACAAGAACTATTTGAGCAGAATAAAGTTCCTTAAATCTCAATACCATAGTTATGTTGAGCTTCTACGTTACAGTTCGGGTTTTGGATGGAATCCTGTCATGAAAAGATTTACCGCTTCTGACGAAGTATGGTGTAATTATTTATAGGTATGTCTTTGAATATAGTCATTAGAACCTTTTTTTGAAAAGATTATGCTCTTGATCTGGTTTAATGGATATTTAATTCTGCAAATCGTTGTTTCTTTTTCTCCATTATTTTAAATTGTATTTTAAGTTATATATGTCTCACTTTTTTACAGGCACATCCAAACCACAAGTTTATGCGATATGACTCCAATGATCAGTTTGAGGATTTGAAAATTCTATTTGATTGTGCAACCTCTAATGGTAGTTTTTCAGTTGGTTTGGGTGAAACTACAGATGCTCGCACCTACTTCGTTGGTGATGGTCAAGTAAAAGAAAACTTGAACTTTGATGAGAGCAATGATGATGGTTGTGCATTATCATCTCAACAACGATCACCACTGGAATATGATGCATCACCTTTTTGAGAAACAAATTTGAAAGTTCGTGCAGAAAAACTTATCCCGAGGAAGAGATCTAGAACGGATTCATTTAGCAATTCCAATGAGCTGAACAGTGATCGCAATGAATCTACGATAGCCGTGAGCAACAAGATACTTAGTGTCATACAACAAAGGGAAGAAAGACAACAAAAAGAAGCTGAACAAAGAGAGGAAAAAATCAGATTGGAAGTTGAGAAAAGAGAAGCTGAGAAAAAGAAAAACAATGTTTGGGATGCTATGAAAGAGGTTCCTGGTTTGGACCAGCGTATCAAATTTAAAGCAGTTACCCTTATCTACTCATTGGGAATGAAAGACGTGTTTACGGATATGTCGCCAGAAGAACGCTTTGGTTGGATCCAAAGCAATACTAGCTCCGAGTGATCTGTTTTTTTTAGTATTTTTTTTTGGGTTTGTTTCTTCTTAATTATTTTGAGACTATATTATGGATTGGTTTATGATACCAAACTTTGTTGTTGCTTCGTTGAACTTATAATATTTATAGATTTTTTTACTTCTTTCTTTGTTCGTGACTTATAACAATTTTTTTTATTTGACTTCCTAAGAACTTCGTTTATCACTCTAACAACAACTCTTTGTTTGTAGGTGTATTACCATGGAAAGCACTATTCAAGAACAAGAACAAATATATTTTGAAGAGGAAGCAAACCAAATGGAAGATGACGAATCATATTTGGACATTATGTTATTAATGTTGAATAATATAGCGAAAGCTTATGCGAAGAATGTCGAACGCCCCATTCGACGGCCGATCTCTGACGTTGGTTATGCTTACATTCAAAATGTTCTCAAAGAGGATCCTGATCACTTTTGATAGGTGTATCGTATGTATCCGAGCTCATTTATGAAGCTATGTGATCTTATGAGGTTAAAGGCATGTCTAAAAGATACTCGTCATATATGCGTTAAAGAAATGGTGGCCACATTTCTGCTCACGTTCCAGATATGGTTACACTAAAGACACATTCAAGAGATCAACGTTTGCTTCATTTTCAACCTGTTGAAATTTTTCAACATATATTAATCCACCTCATATTCAACTCATTATTCAACATCTCATTGCACCATTTAATCAGTTGAAACTTTTTTTTCAACACACCAGTGCACATGGTCTAAGTAACAATTTTCATAAGGTCTTAAGAGCACTAAGGGGGGATTATTAGGAGATAGATTTTTATAGATTTTTAGAGTTTAAAATTCTATTGTTATTGGTTTGTGGATTGTTATATTCTTATTAAAATCTTGTGTTATTGGTATGATGATTTTGTAATTCTTGTGTTGATTTTGTAATTGGTGTGTTGATTTTGTAATTCCATTAAAAATCTTGTGTTATTCAAAAAGTTGAGTCTTTATTGATTTTTAAATTCTATCAAACTCTAGTGTTATTGGAACATGATTCTTTATATTTTGTCATTAACAACAACTTTCAAAATACTAGAGGTATCCTATGTATTCTTAAAATCTTTCTCCACTATCTATCATCGGCTCATCACCATCACATTGTCCCAAAACAAAACAAAACAAACCAAAAACAAATCCATAATATAACAAAACAATACCACAACGACATGTTTAACACAAAAAAATCTCAACATATGAAAAAAAAATCCAGAAATTTCTCTATAATTCCATCTTTTCTATGAGATGACATGCAACTCAATTTTTCCATCAGATGACCTGCATAATACACACATTTCAATTCTATCGGCTACAAGCACATGTGTCTCAAAGAAAAACAAGAAAACTGATATACCTTCATCATCATCGTTGACTTCCAGCTACTACTGCATCTTGCCACATATTAGAAGCTATCGTGTCTCTCCAATTATTAGCGTATTCTCGTTGTTGGGATTCAACAGCACTTACATTTCCACTTTCTTCAAAATTAACTTGTTCATTGCTTGCATTGATCGCTTGTTCAGGAAAGGCATCCGATCGGCAATGCTTACGTACAAAGTTATGTAATCCACCAACTCTGCTTGTGTCTTAAAGGAGAAAGGAGGCGCATACTTGAAAATCAAAAACCGAGATTTGAAAATACTGAAGATTCTCTCGATTACATTTCTCAAAGATGCATGCCGCAGATTGAACAACTCGTTCTGGTTTGGGGATCACGGCCTTCACCTCTGAATTCTTGTAGATGATATCGAGTACATCGAAACAGAGCTAAAAACTTTTAACGATTGACAAACCCACAGTCAACTAAATAGAATTTTCCTGAAATTTAATTAGCAAATTCAGTTATGTATGTATACAAAAATCTTCTACTAATTTTTCTATATACTTTAGGTTTTGTACATACTTTCTGGAATGTGTAACCTGCTAGTGTTCCTTGTCAACACATTGTTTAAAATTTTTGAATCATGAGCTGAACCTTCCCATCCACTAAGAACATACATGAATTCTAGATCGAAGTTACAAGCAGCAAGGACATTTTGTGATATAGATCCTTTGCGATTACGATAGCTAGCAACATCACATTTTGGTATCATCGCAAAAATATGTGTGCCATCAATAGCTCCGATACAATCCTAAATCAAAAATTTAGTTCCAAAATAAAACAATCGGATAACAAACCATTTCATAAGTTAATAAAAAATCGTAACTTAGTTGAATTTATATATGTACCTTGAAATAGGGATAAAATCTTGTGCTCTTACTTATCTTTGCAGCTGTTGTAACTCCAGACTTCACCATCAAATCTAGTGTTATAGTATTTAACTGGAAACATGTCAAAAATTTAATTGGAAACTAAAATAATAATTAAAATGAATAAATAACGGTTACTCTATTAGGCCTCTCTAATTGTGTGTGATTTTTTATCGGTCTTTTCAATCTTAATTTATTCAATTTTACGAGTGATTTAATATTGTTTTCCATTCTCTATAAATTTTTTTTAATTAGTTATCAAGTATTAAATTATAAACTACGGAGCCTAATCTAGTATATAATAATCCCAACTAGTTGACAAAAAAATATAATAATCCCAACTAGATAAGATAAGTCTCCATGTCCAGTACCGTTGACCCAAGTGTAGATATGTCAGACGAGCTGCCCCGCGTCCAAGTGGTTCTTCGCTGCTCTGCATAGTAAAACCAACGAAGTAAAAAGACATGTAATAGTTAAGCTAATTAAGATACTAGACCAATAAAACACCAAAAGCCAAGTAAAACCAACGAAACACTGAAAATAGAATACGGAGATCTGTAACCAAGACATAGGAACGTGTATTACTATTACTGAATGTCTCACTATTACTGAATGTCTAGCAGTGTTTGAGGATGTTTCATGAACTAGTTCAATAAACGCAAAAACACAAAGCAATAAAAACACACAATATTTGACTTACAGAGCCACGAGTGCATTCCTTAACTAGGGCCTCCAGTAGAGAATGAGCCACCTTCCATAAGCATCTAATAGCAATTATATTTACATTTTGCTGAATCTTTACTAGTGGAAAGAATTTTATTGAAACAAGTGAAAATTAACACAAGCAAAAAAGTAAACATTCAATTTAGACACCTAGAGAACAGTGGCGATGACTGCTCCGTTCTCGTTATTCCAGCCAGGCACCTCAAAGGCAAGCGCAAAGTGTTTAGCCTGAAAATGACAGAACAAAACAATTAGAATTTGTTGGAACTTATTTTTTGACAAATGGCTTTAGCCACTAATCCGGTGGATTTTCCGGGCAATTCAGTTGTCGAAATGACCGAATCTTGGAATCGTTAGATTCCTCGCTGTGAGCACTATGACATAGTGTATTCATATGGCAAAAACATAGTTCTTTTGAATGAGAAATCGATGTCCAAATTGGTTGGTTGATAAACATAAAATGGAACAAATGTAATTTGTCCCACATTGGAAGTTGGAGGTGAAATCCTCTTGTATATATAGTGGAGAAGTTCTAACAAGGTTGAAAACCTTAGGAACACCGGAAATGAGAGAAGATTGAATCCATGCTAAACCACATGCGCAAGCACCGAGACGAGTCGATACGGGCTCAGGATCGGGTGTGGGTTTTGGTGTGGGTTTGGGTAGATGGACCTTGATCCAATAACCTGTCTTTTTGCATCAAATTTTTATTTATGTAATTGATCACTACATAAATTTAAATTTGGTCAAAAAAGTTCTCTTATTCAATTGAGAAATAAACTTGGTCAAAAAGTATATAATTCTTCTAATCAAATGGAGAATTAAATTTGGTCAATAAATAAACTCTCATCTTCAAATGAATAATTGATTTAATAAAATCAATTGTGTAACCTCCACAATTCATCATAATGACTCATATTAAATTTAGATTAATGGAGTATTATGGAGAATATAATTGAGCCTTAAGTCTCATGTCTCTCTCATTCTTGTGGCAACAAAAGTTGTTCATTATCCCCTTCATCTTCTTCTCTTTGTTTTTTATTTATTTTTCTACGAGAGTACAATACAAAAAATGGTTCGAAAGCTTATGATTTTGGGTGATGCGAATAATAAGAAAAATGCAGTTGTATCCTGAGATTCGGAACGCCAGTCCTGTTTTTTTGTATTATTTTAATATTATGTTAATCAATTTATTTATTTTGCAAATATCAGTTTGTCCTATTGTAGAATTACGTTCCTACAATCTTAATTCTGAAATTTTTTGTTTATGCTTATGGCACTAACAAAACTGATTATTTTGTGCAGTGTTTTTGTTATAAGAACAGGAATCTGGATCTCCAATTTGTCTCCGATCAATTTTTGATCGTTTCATGTCATCTTTGGTCGATATTTGTTGTTTATTCAACAAAAAAAATCGGACAAATCATTTTCTTAATTTAATTATTTGGTATGCAGTTTAATTGATTTAAATTGCTAATTTGTTTTGCTTCTGGTTTTTTTTCTTCCATGTTGGTTTAGAAGAAAAAAACTTGAAGTTAATAATTCCATTTGCAAATGATATTGTTGAATTTTAATCTAGAAATTGCTGAATTTCTCTGTGACTATGCGATTTGATTAAGTTGCTTATATTTTCTAGATTTTTTAATGCTAGAAAATATGTTATCTTTTCAAGGCAAATAACTCAAAACTGTTTACGTTGCCTTTGTGTGTTATCAGATTAATCCTCTGATTTTTCTGGATTTTATTTATTCTAAAGGTTGTTAGACTAAATTGTTTATGCAATTTTTCACACTGATTTTTTGCGTACGATTAACTCGTTTAAATTGCAGTTTCAATAATCGGATTTGTTCTGCGATTTTTACAACTTATCGGTCTGCTGTTTTTGAAGAAAAAAAATCGTTCTGGACTTTCTGTTTATTTCGGTCAAGATTTTTCCAATCGGTTTTTTATTCAGATCCGATTTGGTCTTTGAAATTCGTTGGTTTTTTTCCAAAAACTATAATTGGACGCAGTCATTGCAAACATCATTAACTTGTTGATTTAATTTATTTTAAATCATGATATATGCAATTATTATAATTGTCTATATTGTATTATTTTTGGTCTCTACATTTAATTAAATTGTTAAATTCTGAATTTATTAATTCTAGAAATTTTGATTTAATCATTGAATGCAATTTAAATCGATGGTTTATGTTTGAAATTCTAATATTTTTTGGTGTACTGGTTCAGGTTTGCTTGTTTGCAAAGTATAAAAGTATCACTAGAATGAGAACGTAACAAAAACTTTTGAGATGGCAACATGTATGGTGAGTCGACATCCCATATTTGGAATGGTCTGCCACCTATGACCTTGTGTGCTATACGGACTGAAATTCTGATGTTTATCTAAATGTTCAGATCCTATGTACACAGATAGCGGTGGAGGTGTTATGCAGACTTGTAACCATTATCTTGGAAAGATTTCAAGAATTATCTTTTGCATAAGCGAAAGACTTGAGTGTCAGGCAGCGGATTGAATCTACAAACCACAAAGCATAAGGTGTTCACATTTGTGATCATAATGCGAAAGTGGTTGGACACAAGAACAAGGGGAAACATAAGGTTCTTTTGAAAGCCTCCACTAGCTTCAAAAAGCAACATGTTTAAAAGAAGTTCAATGGAAAATGTCACAAAGTGTGACATGATGGGTCACAATGCTGACACATGTCGTAGCAATGCTAACGAATGTAGCAAGATTGACCACGCAGAGACAATGGGATGTCCAAACCAATCTGACTGAAATTGACACGTGTAGTGTAGTTTCTAAAGTCAATATGGTTGGGAATAACCAAATTGAATGGTGGCATTGCGCTGCTACCACAATGATATATATTGTGATAGATGTGTGTGTACTTGCTAAGAAGCAAGAATATGACTTTGAAAAGTTCAAAGCATACACGATGGAATTTGAAAACCAACTTAAGAAAACTATGAAAATAGTTATACGTGATAAAGGTGACGAGTTTGATGAGAATGAAATGCGTTCTGTAGAGAAATGGCATTATTCGTCGGAAAAACTGCTTTTATTCACTTTAATCTAATGGAGTTGCAGAACAAAAATTTTGAACAAAACTCTTAGTGAGATGATGAATGCAAAGGGGGGGAGGGGGGGGAGCGTTGCTTACCACAGAAAGTTATTGGCAAGACGTCATATGAACTTTTGGAGAGGTAAAACACATCCGTACAAATACATGAAATTGTGGGGGTGCCTAGCAAAAGTCGCAGTGCCACCTCCTAAAAGGTCACAATCAGACCTAAAATGATAGATTGTGTATTTTCATCGGATATGCACACAAGTATAGTGCTTATCGGTTTTTGATTCATAAATCAGATGTACCGGATATCCATGTTAATACAACCATAGAGTCAAGAAATGCATATTTCTTTGAGCTCATGTTTCCGTGTAAGGATAAAAATCTGATGCGAACACGTGAAGAAAGAGATGCTAGCTCTTCTTAAATGAACGATTATTTCTGGCACGTCATGATATAATGCAGAAGAATTTATACATCTTTTGGTAAAGATTTTTAATGGACTTTTTCCGAGAGAATGCACCGTGAATTTTCACTAAAGCCATGTCTACACCAGACAAACCTTCTTCATTAGTGATATCAACTCCATTATGAAAACCATATTTGGGAGATAATCGATATGTCACAAGGGCTTAAAGTCCAAGGGTGTAAATGGATTTTCAAAATTGAAAACCGATGGCTTAGTTGAAGAGACACAAAGTCTATTGACTTGTGAAGTCTCTGTTTGGGCTTACAAAAGCTCTGAAACAGTAACATGAGATATTTGACATTGTCAAATACTTTTAGCATCAATGAATGTGGTAAGTTCATATACATCAAAACTACTCCGCACGGATACATTTTGCTCTATTTGTATGTAAATTACATGGTCTCACACACTAAGATTGTTCTTAGTGTGAGGTTTGACATGTAAATATATGGGTCGAATGGATGTGATTCGAAATTTGGTGGAAAATATCATGATGTGGGAAAAAACTAGTGCGAGCATTACGTGTACACTGTGATAGTCAATTGACTATAGCTCGGGCACTGAGCTTTATGTATAATGGTTAGTCATGTCTTTAAAAAGATGACATAAAACCATTAGTCATGTCTTTACGTGTACATTAGAAAATTAATCTATCAAATGGTGTAATCTCGATAGATTATATCCAATTGGATGACAACATAGGATCCACTTATCAAAGGTGTGTCACGAGATCATATTGTAAAATCATCAAGAGGAATGAGTTTAAAGCCTATGACTTAAGAGGATGTTTGACGGGAACCCCACATACATGACTAGAGATCCCAAGAAGTAGGTTCAAAGGGAAAACTAAGTCAAATTGAATCTGCTAAGAGCACTCTGAGACTTTTGTCTCTTCCCAGTTCCTAGGATGATGAGCAGTGCTACCTGTATGTGTAGAGGATAAGTGATGCTTTTAATGATTTGAGTCCATAGCTTTGAGATATACATGAAGTATTACATGATACTCCTAATAACAAAGCTAATGGTAAATCACCTTGTGAGTGTGAAATGGGGCAGTTTCTAGGAGAATGAAGGTCATGTTATATTCTCCAAGTTCACTCATGATTAACCAGGCATGTTCAAGGCCAAAATGAACACAATAGAGAACATAGTTCTGTGAGAAAATGAAGTTGTGTTCTAGCTATTATCTCGGTTTACATCAAAGTCCGAGGGGTTCGAGACATCATGTTTACCACCTGGGCGAGTAAATCCGATAGTTATTAACAATGACTGGTTCAAGGCTGAAAAAGCTACCAACTCATATACAATGGGTTTTTTTGCTTGTACTCTAAAAAGTCCTTTTGTCAAGTTGTTTCGAGTCTTGTCGAATTGTCATGTGTTTAGAGTCATTTCTATTCATGTGGGGGATTGCTGAAACTTATTTTTGGAAAAATGGCTTTGGCCAGTATTCTGGTGGATTTTCCTGGCAACTCAGTTGTCGGAATGACCGAATCTTGGAATTGTTGGATTCCTCGCTGTGAGCACTATAACATAGTGTATTCATATGTCAAAAACATAGTTCTTTTGAATGAGAAATGGATGTCCAAAGTTGTTGCTTGATAAGCATAAAATGAAACAAATGTAATTTGTCTCACATTGGAAGTTGGAGGTAAAATCCTCTTGTATATATAGTGGAGAAGTCCTAACAAGGTTGATAACCTTAGGAACACCGTAAATGAGAGAAAAGTGAATCAATGCTAAACCACATGTGCGCTCACCGAGACGAGTCGGTACGGGCTCGGGATCGAGTGTGGGTTCGGGTTGATGGACCTTGATCCAATCACCTGTAATTTTTGCATCAAATTTTTATTTATGTAATTGATCACTACATAGATTTAAATTTGGTCAAAAAATATGTAATTCTTCTAATCAAATGGAGAATTAAATTTGGTCAATAAATAAACTCTCATCTTCAAATGAATATTTGATTTAATAAAATCAATATTGTAACCTCCACAATTTATCTTAATGACTCATATTAAATTTAGATTAATGGAGTATTATGGAGACTATAATTGAGACTTAAGTCTCATGTCTCTCTCATTCTTGTGGCAACAAAAGTTGTTCAGTATCCCCTTCATCTTCCTCTCTTTGTTTTTTATTTATTTTTCTATGAGAGTACAACACAGAAAATGGTTCGAAAGCTTATGATTTAATTTGGGTGATGCGAATCATAAGAAAAATGCAGTTGTATCCTGGGATTCAGAACGCCATGAAATCGTCACACTACGGGGCGTTTCCATAATTAAGGAAAGAGCGTCTCGCCTCTGCAAATCCATTCTTCCTAAATTCCTATTTTTGGGTATCATTTTACTATTATGTTTATCAATTTATTTATTTAATTCACTTTGCAAATATCAGTTAATCCTATTGTAGAATTGCGTTCCTACAGAATTGTGACATAAAAACACCTTCATCTCAAAAACACTTGTCCAGTGACGGCAAATCTCTCATATAAAACACCTTCATCTCAAACACACTCTTACAAATCATATATGATGGGTTTCGATTGGTTTCATATCTGTCAATTACTTTTCTCTAATTATTAGAAGAAGCTTCGACATGTATATACGCATCTAATCTTCTCAATTTCCCCTACAGTTTTCAGCTTTCTATTAAGCTTACAACGAAACTACTTGAATTTCACAAAACTCGAAATTTTCAAAGAACCCAACTTAAAGTAATCCTAAGCAGATAGATCCAGCAAAATGAAACTGCGAGAAACCTCGGAAGCAGAATAGCAATAGTCAAATCGAATTTACTAGAAATGTTGGAGAAATCATAGATAAAAGCAACAACACCAAGACCAAAAGAGAGAGAGAGAAACTGATAGTGGTTCTTCACTGCTCTGCAGCAATAGCAAGACCAAAAGATGTGAGATCAAAGACGAACACCAGAAGAAGCAGCAACAGCAAGACAACTGACAGTGGTTCTTCGCTCATCATCTTTCTTCAAAATGGAAGAAAAACTTTGTTTTCTTTCTTAGGTCTTTTGTGGTTTACCCGCAAAACCGTGATGGGTTGACCGGCAAAACCCGACCCACCAAGTATCGGTCTTAATTAGGCCTAACCTGTGGGCCACAACCCGTTTTGACATCTCTAACCAAGTGTATAGAATGGGCTGACGATCTATTTCTCCACGAAAAGTATCATCTAGCACCATACCCCAATCAAACTAAGGCCCCATGCTAAATTTCCCCGAAAACACAGTTCGAAACCTATATCTCGCGGAATTGAAACTTCGAAATCTCAGAACACACGGAATCGATTTCATCGGTTATTTTTTATAAATCAAACATAAATCGACCAAACCTTACCTAAACCGAACTAAAACCCAATTCTAACTAAACCGACCCAAAAATTTTGACCTGACCACCCAACAATTTTTTCACCAGTCTTTTTCCTCTTCATTGTCGATGATGAAGAAGTGTCGGGTCGGGTTTTTTTGGGTCGGGTCGGTTTTGGTTGTGATCGGGGTTAATTTTGGTTTATTATCGAGTTTAAGCGGTTACGAGTTGATTGGTAAACAGTAAACCAAATAAAATGGGTTTGTGTGTTCTCAGGGTTATAAGTCTGACTTTATGTGTTTTGAGGTTTCAAACTTTCAATTCGGGGAGATATAGGTTTCGAACTTGTTTTCGGGGAGATTTAGCAAAAAGCCTTAGTTTGGTAGGCATATGCTGCTATACGATCCTTCTCGCAATGAAATAGATCGTCGACGTTTTAATTTTTAGAAATATATATTTTTTGGTCATTTATTATTATTGAATGAAAACGTTAAAGGTCGTAACAACGATATACACAACCCACAAAGTCTAATAATGAAAATACCAATAATTCTTGCTTGTGATGGGTGAGTTATAATAAGCGTGAGTTACTAAACAAATTTTGGAATGTGTATTATTACTGAAATGCATAAAATATTTCAAAATTATTTGACTAACCTAGTGTACCGATAATACTTTTATAATCCTTGTTCGCAAAAACATAATCACAAAACTGCAATTACTTTTTTTTTACCATATATGCAAAATTTGGTTTTATTTACAAAAAAAAACATGTGCGCTAACATACGAAAGTCTACCATTCTTTGAATCTTTGACGGTAAATTTGTTAGATTTTGGTAGACTTAAATTTGGAAGATTTGTTTGAGGAATAGTAGATTTGTTGTGATTTGGTAGACTTATTTTGGTAAACATATTTTTACTACTCGGTAGAGATGTTTGAGGGCGGTAGATATATTAAATTTTGGTAGATTTCTTTGTTTAGATATTAGATTTGTTTATGGGTTGGTAGACTTGACGACCTATCCGTTGACTTTTTAATAGATGTTTGACTTTATTGGTAGATTTATTTCCATTGGTGGTAGATTAATCTTACAGACAGTAGACTTATTCCTTTTGGTGGTGGAGTTATCAACTCGCAATAATCAGATGGTTCGTTTTGTCATAACGGTTGATTTATTTCATTGACGGTAGATTTATATTGGTGCGGTAGATTTATTCATTATGGCAGTAGCTATAAAACCATCAAACATCTCGGTCACTTTGTTTTGCAATGGTGGTAGATTTATTATTAGACACGACATATATAAAATAAATCTACCGATTTATTTGTAATGGTGGTAGATTTAGTAAATCTTTTGGTATTTACTGAAATAACTTTTAGTTGGTAGATTTATCGTTTGTGCGTTGTGGTAGACTTATAATGACGGTAGATTTGTTGACATTGTTTGGTGGTAGACTTTTGACTTATTTCAGAATAACAAATGACATTTTCAACAATTAGGGTTGCCGTCGAGTTAAGTATGAGATATTTTTCTGTTTGATGGCAGATTTATTGTAATGATTGTAGATTTATTTTGTTAGATGATTTTTTTCTTATGGGATTAACTTTTCATTTCATCTTAAATCATAAACTTAGCATATTTGTCAATAGAAATGCAGTTGTCAAGTACTACAATGTCAATGACATATCAAAAATTAGACTAGTGCTTTTATGTAGGATGTTTTTGAAATCACAATTAACTCTCAAATCAAAGCGAGAAAAGAAGAGTATTAAGAGATAGGTCCGTGTCAGAGACATCACATGAGCTTTGTAGTTTCTTTTTGGGTTTGGGCTCGTTTATTTCCAATCTTGGTATATAGAATGAATATGTGTTTTTCCTCCATATTATTGGGCTGAGTCATGTGTTTTTGGTTAAAATCTCACTCACTTTGGTTATATATAGTATGCAAACATGAAAGTAAATAAAGTGACCATGAATTATAGCAAACATATTACTTGAAGACCCTTTCAAATAACATGAAAATTAAAGGATCTTCATCCGCATAGGTCTTACAATTACCATAATACATTTTTCGGCGAAAATGATAGATTATTAATTTGAAAAAATAAGGTCTGAATACTGAGTTTTTGTTAACCAACTTGGTGGATAAATACAATCAGAGAAAAAACAATTTTTGGTGGACCATTTCTAGGTAAGAGATGAGCTGCTTGGATACAATTCCTCTTGGCATGTAGAAAATCTGAACGGAGAAAATTTTGTGCCCATGTCTTTTACAAGATTGAGGATATAGATGTCTTCGCCATGAAAGAGAAAAGAGTCAAAACCCTTTGCCCAGACATTCTGCATTGCTACTAAAAGAGCTTTACCTTCAGCCTCAAGTGTCGAGTTTGTGGAACCCAGTCGTACTGAACCTCAATACAAAGATGCTATGTCATTGTGTTACGGATAATCCATCCTCCCAGCTGCTTGTCGTGTTGTTGGATTAAAAAGTGCGTCCTAGTTACAGTTAGCCTAACCATTCATAGGACGGGTCCAAGAGTGTGTAACTGCACCCATTGTGCTTCTGGTAATCTGTTTAAAAGTAGTTAAGGTAGTCGAGAGCCAGTCATTCACATCAGCAATCGCCCCATCTACATCTCTTTTAGGATTTATTCTCTGTTTTTTGAAGATTAAATCATTTCTTGATTTCCAAATTCTCCAAATAAGCCACAATGGAAGTAATTTATGTCGATCAGTCACACCATGTGCATTCTGAAGATCCAATATGTACTTAATGTTGTCTTCTACATCGCTTGAAGGGGAGAAGAGCATAGGGAAATGTAGTTTTGATAACTGCCAAGTAGAGATCGATAAAGCGCATGTAAAAAACATGTGATTTATGTGATTAAATATGTTTTGAAATAATTCATCAGCATTTTCACCAATCGTAAATCACCACGGTAAACTATTCCACTATCATCTATGATCAGATGAATTCGACTATGTGAATATCGTGCCTTGGTACAAGCCTGAAAGAATTGTGTATTGCGGTCTTCTAACGTTAACCATGAATTACGAATCTTTAATTTCTAGTTTACTTCTTCATTGCGATAAGCTTTAACTAAATCCCGGCGTATTGTTGGAATTGTGTTATGTATCGCACCTGAAGAAGATGACGCTATATCCAATTTGATATCCAACTCTTCAATACATTTCACAGAGTTAAGTTTTGAGTTACAGCGGCAAAGTGCCATTTCAATTCTACACTCTCGAATACAGTCAGTAATGTTATGGTGTCGTCTAAGGTGAGAAGAATTCCATCCCCGATATACATAATCCTTAAACTCTTTTATTTGTAACAAACATTTATCAAATCTGAATTGGTTGCGAGGATTACCAATCACAAAAGCAATTGAAGTGATTACGAGCCTATGATATGAGCCTATAAGTATTAAATATTCCGCTTCAGAAGCTGAGTACTTTGCAAACCACTCTGATTTGACAATGACTCGATCAAGACAACACTTAGTCGTATGTTTTTGTCGCTGTCCCACCCAAGAGAAACGGTCACCTTTATATAGTAAATCAGAGAAGTCACATGAACTATACATACACTACAGGAAAATCGCTTATTGATAGCGGCCGAAAAACGTTATATATCGCTATCGCAGCGTAATTAAAAACGCTGTCTATGTGGCCGCGACAATAGGTCCAAGACCTATCGTAGCGGTTTTACGTTATGCTACGATAATTGTTTTACCACAGCGTTTTATTATATGCAATTGTATTACTTGCAATAGCATTTTATTAGTGTTATTAATTTGTTTATATTACGTTATAATTTCTTTCTTATACTGTAGCATTTTAATTATTATCTGTTATCTATTCTTGGCAATCAGATCGAACCTGCTAGTAATTTGGATCAACAAATATTCATAAATGTTATATTAAAACCAATTATTCAAACAAAACTCAAACATAATTCAAACACACCAATTATTCAAAGTACAAATGCTTCAAATGTAAACGAGTTTGTCATTTGGCCAAATATACCCAAAGCATCTTTAATGATTTTCAGTTCTGTGTTTCCTCTCCAAAGTGGTGCATCTTCAATGGTAGGAACATCAACAAATACCTTGCTTGCATTGGCACCCAAGGGGACGAAATGAACTACATCTTCTGGATTTGTTGAGAAAACTCGACCAACTGCAACCTTTTTCCCAGACCCTTTCCAATCTATGAGGATGCACTTCTTTTTCTCAATTTTAAAAACCTTATATATGTTGACATATTACTAACCTTCCAGTAAGGCAAGTCAAATAGAATAGACCGTTTCTTCCACCTCCATTGGTCTGTGTCTTCTTCAAAATCTGTAAGGGTAAGCTCCTCATCTTCACCCAAAYCTGATCTTTTCCTTTTGCTTTTCTTCTCCAGAGGTTTTCCAAAATCATTCTTAAAATCTTTAAGCATATCAAATATCTCAGCTCCTGTTTGAATTCTACTAGCAGTCCCTTCCTCCACAGTGTTATCAAACCAAGCTCTTCGGCGTCGGTAAGGATGACCAGGCCTGAGGCGTTTCCTATTGCCCAAATAGACGTGCTTCCGACTAAACTTCAACCACCGAAAAGGTGTATCCTTACCACATACATTACATGCTTGCTTCCCTTTCACCTTACAACCAGCCAAGGTCCCCAAACCAGGATAATCGCTGATACTCCACAACAGTATAGCTCTAAGTGTAAAATTCTCCTGAGATAATGAGTCATATACCTGGATACCTTCATTCCACATATCATTCAGATCATCAACCAAAGGAGCAAGATAAACATCGATGTTGTTACTTGGTGCTGTTGGTCCAATTAGAAGGGTTACCATTATGTTTTCTGACTTCATACACAGGAGGCATGTTGTAGTTGACTAAAAACACTGGCCATGTGCTATACTTTGTGTTCTRGATAGAGAAGGGATTCATTCCATCTGTAGATATACCAAGACGAAGGTTTCTCGGATCAGCTGCGAACTGTGGCCATTTAGCTCGACACTTCCAAGTCAATGAGTCCACCGGGTGTCTCATTGTTCCATCTTCAGAAGCATTACTGAAATGCCATTGCAAATTCTTAGACATTGACATCGACCTAAACATCCTACTGAATCTTTCTTTGATCGGAAAATACAGAACAGCTGGAATCCCATTCTTTGTCTCACCGAATGCTTATCAAGTTCCCATCTTGAAGCACCACATCTTGGCAGCTACTCATATCCTCATACTGCTTCGGTAAAAGATTCTTACAAGCATGGATAACATCATAACCAAAACCAAACACCTTCAAGAATTTCTTTATCTCAGATATGGATTTTGGAAGCACATTACCTTCAGGAAGCATGTCATGAACCATAGACAAAATCTGATCAAAGTAATTTTCTGAGATCCCACTCTTAACTTTTATCCTGTATAGTCCCATGATTGCTGCAACTTTGGTGTAGTTTGAGCAGTTCGGGTACAATGGAGTTTCTGCATCCTCTAATTTCTTCTTAAATTTGGTTTCTTCTTCACTTTCAGGCTGCTCTCCATTCTTACTCGAAGTCTCTGGACGGTCTCCACTGTCAAAGAATGCAGATCTAAACAGCTCATATGCCTCTAAGTCAGCACGTTGATCATCAACTGTCTTCTCAGTCCTTTTCTCTCCATGAATACTCCAACAAGCATTCCTCTTGTACTTCTGATCCATACCTCTAATAACCAAATGATCCAATACTGTGCTTATATCTTGATGGCACACATTCCGACAATCGATACAAGGACAGAACATCTGCAGAGGATTACCCAACCTCTTTACTGATGCATACACAAAAGAACGTGCACCTTCCTCATACTCGACACTTGCCCTGTAATTTACATCAATTGATTAAAGGTAGATTAGCATTAGATTCATAGCTGTGTTTTATATTTTGATAAAAGTAAAACAGAAGAACATACCTCGGAAGCCAAACCCAAGACTTGTCCATATTACAACACCGCACCAGCTCCCAGACCAAAAACAAATCAGGGAACGTGAAATCAGACATAGAAACAAAGTCACTCTCATCAACACAGTAGGATAAATAAAAGGAAACATAAGAGTATAGACACAACAGCTTACAAAGTAAAATAATTGACACGAACAAAAAACTTGAAGCTTCGTAGACTAGCTACCTGCAAAATAAAAATTCGATAAAATTCAACATAATCAGTACACATATTTTTAAGCTATAGATTCTGTTTGATCAATTTTTTTTGCAAAACATTTAATCAAAATCTCACATACCTATTACTTCTTCTATGTCAAAAACTCAACTGCAAGAACATGCAAAGACAGATCTATTAGAGATCGAGTATTTACAGCATTAAGATCGAAATCCGAAATTTACAATTGAATACCTTTAATTGATGTTCAACGACCTCTTGCTGCAAAAAAATAGATAAATCAAATATATGGATTAGTACTCGATTTCTAATTGAGTATATCTTAAATTACAAGATGTTGAGCATAAACCAGGGGAAATAACAAAAACCCATAATCAAATGTTACCTTGAATGACAAATTCACCACACAAATTCGATTTAAACAGATGAAGATGGCGCAGATTCAGAAGAGATAAGGACACATGGAGATCGAGGACAGAGATCAAAGAACAACGCTGAGATTGAAAGTGGAGATCGTGACTGATAGAGATCGAATAGGAACGACACAATATTGACGGATCTAGACAGAGATTAAGAAATCGAGAAAGAGATCAACGATAGAGAGAGAGGCGGGGACATAGAAAAAACTATGTTTGGGGATTTTTGTTAGACTTAGAAATAAAAAGTAACCTAAGAAAATTGGGGATTTTTTTTACTTTGGCAGGCACGAAAAATTATTTTCCCGGTTCTGAAAACACTTTAAAATCCGAATCTGTTATTTTAGAGATAAGCATAACCAAAAATTACGCGCGTGGAAAATTACTTTTGCCGCTCAATATAACATAGCGTTAACAATTTGAGAAACACTATTAATTAGTGAGATAATAGTAAACAATAGCAGAACCATATAAACCGCTATGTTTATGTGCTATTAATACCCAATTTTCCTGTAGTGATATTGCGAAAGTCCTTGAATGTCCATTCATCTCGCAAAGGACCACTTTGCTTCTCTGATTCGATAAGATTTCATTGATATCGCCAACAAGTAACCACAGACCTTGTCTTGTGCGGCCTATTCTTTCTAAACGTTTAAAGTTCATGTATATTTTTCTGTATTGGATCTCCATATGCACACAATAGATAGAAATCCATATCGTTATATTCAACATACACATCAATCATCTTTACAGATTGGAAAAACTTTTGTATATACACAACTTTTTCCACATCAAAGTTATTCGTCCAATACGACAACAAGGAGGAACAGAGATTACGAAATCAAATCCTAACTTAACACACACATCATGAACAACATCACACTTATTAAGAGTTTCTACTAAAAACAACAAATCAGGATACACACTCTTACATAACTCCTGAAGTCTTTCTTTTGTCAACGCTTCTAGGCCCTGACAATTCCATGAAATGATCTTCATATTGCTTGTGTGGGTGTCGGCCCTTGCGCCTTTGTCGGTAAGTTTGGTTGCGGATCAAGAACCTTCAGACTCGCTTGCTTCCTTAACAGTGTGCAGAATCAAGACCTTCCGCTCTTCATCAAAGAGTAATGTTGTATCAAACATGCATGCTTACCACCTCTTGCTTTCTCCTTTTAATCATCTCTGGGTTTTCTCCACTCTAAATATACACCTCAAAGACATCGAGAAATTCATCCTCACGGATTTTCCCTTTGCAAGTCTTTTACATTGGTAGTTCTCCTCTTCAATTTGTGCCATGAAACTCTCCAAACTGGCAGATATTTTGGAGAAAACCATCTCAGAATGCTCTGCAACATCACTTTCAGTGTTTATTCCAGGGATAATCACTCTCTCATTCTTCTCATAAAACTTCAACATGTCTTCAATTTCCTATCTCATTCTTTTACCAAATCCAGACACCCCCTCCTCTTGTACTTGAGCCTGCACATAACGCCACTTTTTAGCCGTTAAGTCCCTATCATCAACAAGAGAAGGGGAGTCAGATTCAACATTCCCAGATGATGGCCCAATAGCCATCAGATCATATTGTGGCCCAACAGTCATTGGATCGTAAGGAATATATGAACTTTGTCTCACTTCAGCATTCTCATGTGGTTCTCCATTATCCCCCAAAGTCATCAGCCTCATCACGACTATCATCTTCATCATCAAAACAAAGAGGACATTCGTTAGATTCATGGGTTAACAACATCCCACACTTAATACAAAAGTTCCTCAATCGCTCATATCGGAACTTGAGAATAGTATTCTCATCCGGATTGAACTGAAAGTTCCTCTGAAAACGTAAGGGGTTATAAATATTCCAACTGATTTTTACCCTTACGAAATCCACCAGATGTGCTGCTTCATTGAATTCAGTGTCGACAACCAGATCCAAAGTATTGCCGATGTAAGTGATCATTTCCCTTGTTAGAAATTTAGAAGGGATTATGCGGATTTGGACCAAAAATGGAATGATTTTCATCAACTCATCTGCCATATTTGGAACCCAACGTTGTATTTGTTGGGGAAAGACGCCCAGCGGCGCAGCGGAAAGATGTTCCCCTCACTTGTGTGAACCTATGAGAAAAATATTTTGATGATACCATAGTCCACTCAAAAATCCACTATATCAAATGTTTTGCGTTACAACCACGTCATCCATGTCCACACAGAACATATCCAGAGACTCAAGCTCCAAAGAACCAATCTCCAACACAAGGGAAACAACAAGAGGACAATACAAGAGCCTAGAAATATTGCAGTCACAAACGACTCTAGGTTCACTAGGCTTCCGGCCACCAAATAAGATCTCCACCATATAAACCCTATACAAACGAGTCAAGAACACCTCTGCAAAATTTCAGCTCAATCAGAGAAGAACTCACCGTTGGATTTCCCAAACACTCCAACAGACGCTGCTGAAAACTCTGCAGCTTAACAGTCGCAAACAGACACGCTAAAACTCTGATATCTCCCAAACCAACCGTTGAAACTTTAATCCCACCGTTGAATAAGAATACTGAGTCACGAAGATACCTTCCAAAAATCAGCAAGATCGGAGTTCGTTTGAGTGTCCGATCGTGCTCTGAAATGAAAACGGCGATTTTGTTTTCTATCTCTTCACTTTTCTCTATATATTTCTCTCTCTTCTCATTCTCATTCTCATCTCGAGTCTAAGTCACACGTTAAGAAGCATATATATATATATACATATATATATATATATGTGATCCTCATTAACCCTAAACCCAATAATTTACTAAGTTTGGTTCTCATTTAACCAAACCCAAATTTGGTTTCACCACTAGGAAGAAAACCAAAAAACTACCCCTCCAACTAGTGGGAGGAAACAGCCATCCCGGCTATCTCTCGACAAACTTCAATCTTCCCCTTAGACAATGACTTCGTCATCATATCAGCTCCATTATCATTAGTATGAACCTTTGAAAGTTTCACTTCCTTAGAAGCAACCACATCACGTATCCAATGATACCTCTTATTGATGTGCTTTGAACGCAAATGAAATGTAGAATTCTTCCCAAGGCAAATTCGCTTTGACTATCACAAAGCAACACATACTTATCTTGCTTGAAAACAATCTCCTCAAGATAATTCTTCATCCACAACAACTCCTTACAAGCTTCCGTTGTAGCTATGAACTCAGCTTCAGTGGTAGAAAGTGCAACACACTTCTGTAATCTTGACCACTATGATACTGCTCCACCTGCAAATGTTACCAAGTAACCCGAAGTAGATTTCCTAAAATCAATATCTCCAGCCATGTCAGCATCAGTGTAACTAACTAGCTGTAACTTATCACCTCTAAAAGTAAGCTTCAAATCAGAAGTCCCTCGAAAATATCTTAAAATCCACTTCACAGCATTCCAGTGTTCTCTTCCGGGATTGGAAAGAAAACGACTAAATGTACCAACAGCGTGAGCTATATCTGGTCTTGTACACACCATGGCATACATCAAACTACCAACTGCATAAGCATATGGAACCCGTGCGATATCTTCCTTCTCTGAACTTGTACTTGGGCTCTGTTAAATGCTTAATCTAAAGTGTGAAGCAAGAGGAGTGCTAGCAACTTTAAATTTGTCCATGTGAAACCTCTGAAGTATCTTCTCAATGTACTTATCCTGAGATAAGTGAATCAACCTCTCACCTCTATCTCGAACAATTCTTATACCAATAATCTGCTTCGCTTGACCCAAATCTTTCATGGCAAATGATTTGCTAAGCTGAATCTTCAGCTCTTGAATTCTGCTCATGTTATTGCCTACAATCAACATATCGTCAACATACAAACACAAGATGATAAAATCATCCTCACTAAACATCTGCACAAATACACAATGATCAGAAGTAGTTTTCTTATAGCCATGCTCCCCCATAATTAACTCAAACTTCTTATACCATTGTCTCGGTGCCTGTTTTAATCCATAAAAGTTTTTCTTCAACCGACAAACCAAGTCCTCTTTGCCCTTTTTCTCAAAGCCTTCCGGTTGTACCATGTAAATATATTCCTCCAAATCACCATGAAAGAAGGTTGTCTTTACATCCATTTGTTCAACCTCTAGATCAAGACTCGCTACCAATCCAATTACAACCCAAATGGATGACATCTTTACAACATGAGAAAAAAATTCATCAAAATCAACACCCTTCTTTTGGCTGAATCCTTTCACAACCAATCTAGCCTTGTATCGAGGATGCAAATTGTTTTCTTCATGTTTAATCTTATACACCCACTTATTAAGCAATGTCTTCTTACCCCTAGGTAACTTTACCAACTCAGATGTATGATTCTCATCATAAGAATTCATCTCTTCTCTCATGACATTCCACCATTCATCCTTGTGTTCATCTTCCAATGCTTCACCAAAGCATTCAGGTTCTCCCCCATCAGTAAGTAACACATACTCACTAGGATCATACCAGGTCGACGGGATATGGACAAATGCCTTGCATCCAATGGAGCACTCGGTGACAAATTCAACACATGAACAACTGAGCTCAAAGCTTCCCCCCAGAAAGTATATGCCAAGCCTGATTGTGAAATCAAACATCTAACCCTCTCGACAATCGTTATGTTCATCCTTTCAGCTAACCCATTCAACTGTGGAGTCTTAGGTGGTGTCTTTTGATGTCTAATACCATGATCGCTGCAAAAAACATCAAATGGTCCAGAATACTCACCACCATTATCACTGCGGATACACTTCAACTTCTTTCTCGTTTGCCTTTCAACCAATGCCACAAAATGCTTGAAATATCCAAGAACCTGATCATTCGTCTTCATAGTATAAACCCACAACTTCCTAGAATGATCATCAATGAATGTGATAAAATATGATGCACCACCAAGAGATCTTGTCTTCATTGGACCACACACATCTGAATGCACCATATCAAGTATCTCGGGTTTTCTAGAAGGTATAGAAGACTTGAACGAAACCCTGTGTTGTTTTCCTACAAAACAATGTGCACATTTCTGTAAGTGTAAACCAGAGATATTAGGAATAACCTCATTTTTTGACAACACAGACAATCCCTTCTCACTCATGTGACCGAGTCTCTTATGCCATAACTCCATGGTATCATCATTCTCCACTCCATTAACAATGTCTTTGGAGACCTTAGCATTCATCCGATAGAAAGATGAAGACTTCTCACCTTGAGCCACAACCATAGAACCACGTGAGAGTTTCCATTTACCTCCTCCGAATAAACTATAGAAACCATCATCATCAAGTCTTCCTGTGGATATCAAGTTCAATCGAATATATGGAACATGCTTAATTCCCTTAAGAAACAACCTAGTACCAATACTAGTCTCCAAGTAAATATCACCAATGCCAATAACCTGAGCCAAACCATCATTACCCATCTTCACAGAACCATGACTACCCGAAGTGTAGGTAGAGAACAAATCCCGTTGTGATGTAGCATGAGTAGTAGCTCCACTATCAATCACCCAATTTGAGTCCTGGCATGCAATATTAATGGTATCATCATTCTTAAAAAGAATAAGAAACTGATCATCGGTGATATTTAACCGATCTTCACCATCTTCTTGTCTCTTTCCTTGTTGCTTGTTGTCCTTTTTCAACTTCCGGCAATCCTTCTTCAAGTGTCCTTTATGACAATTGTTATTTGCTCATATCTCTCTTAGGCTCTTTATATGTACTCCTCCCCCTTGACTCAGTAACTAGAACATCTGAACGCGAGGAACTAGGATTTGACTGTGATAGTTTGGTAGAGTGTGGATGCACTCGTCATACAAATACAATGCGTTGTAATACTTAGGTCGAATCCACAGAGACCAATGGTTACACTACGATTCTATACGAATGAAATCAAGCTAAAGAAATATATTGTGATGTGGTTTGAATGTAAACAAGCATGTGATTAAAACGGTTATAACTTATAAACTAAAAATGCTGGGCATTAAGGAATATCAGAAATATGATATGTCGAACTAGACAATTATTCAGGGAACAAGTATAATCAATCTAGAACTCAAACATAAATGTAATCCACTTTCGTGGCATCAATCACTTTGTCTAGCAATTTAGGGTTCTAAACTTTCGTTTGAAACCTAGAATTCTAAGCAAGCATTACTGCGATATGTTCCTGCAGCATCAGCTTTCGTTGGCTAAGGACAAATTGCTCACCTATATTCTATCAAGTAACCTATAAGCTTTTGGAATATAGATCAAACCTCAGTTCATAGACTAAATGATCAGTTTAGTCTAAGCATTAAAATCAACCAAAGGTGAAGATAACAAAGATAACACTATCTATGTCTCTCAAATCCATCATTCCTTTGATTACCTTAAAAACCCAAACTACTCAGCCATAGATACGAACAAACAAGAATAGACAAATATGATTCCATAGACATAAGATAAATATTGCTTAAGAGATAAGAAATCTTCTCCAAATAGATGTAGAATCAAGAGGTGTTCTTCATAAAAATAAGGATTCAAGATGAATTATTTTGAGAGAGAAATAAAAGTTCTTATGGTCTAAAAACCAAAGAAAATGAGTTACCAAGTCTGAATATTGAAAACCTTGGCTAAAAATAAGATTAAATATACTCAAAAAGCGATCTAAAAACAAATATCTAAAGCAGGTAGGATGGAGGATCGATCGATCCATATAAATCGATCCTCATACACGTCTTCTCAGTCGGCGAGCGATCGTTCTTCCAAGGGGTATCGATCGTTCTTAACTGGACGAAGTTGACGACTCTCTGCCCGATTTTGCTAGGTAAAGATCAATCGTGATCGATCGATCTTACCCTCAGACGGTTTCAGGAACAATCGTTCTTTTGGAGGATCGATCGTTCTTGTTTGGAGCGATCGTTCTTTCACGGGTTTGATCGTTTCTTCATATCAGGATCGATCGTTCTTCTTGGATCGATCGATCCTGCCCTAGTTTAATGAACTATATCGATCATTGTTCCGGTTTGATACTCTTCTCGTATTTGGAGAAAGACTCTAAAACACAGAAAATACACAAAAACCTACTAATATGATGACTATCAACTAATAAAATCGTAATATATCAATTCCCCCAGACTTATCTTTTGCTTGTCCTCAAGCAAACAAAAGCTAACTAGTGAAGAAATCCTAAGTTTAGGGAGAAAGAACTTGTATCTCATGTTATTAACAATTTTTCAACCATATGGAATTGAATCGATTAAAACTGTACTACATGTACTTTACCATAAGCATGACAACATACCTTACTCTGAAGCCACATCCAACATCAAGTTCAAACTCTTCATTACTGACTCCTCTTCATTTAAATTACTCAATTTGGGATTATCGATCAAAGAACGTAGACACTTACTCCTTGTGAATTCTATAAGTTCAGACAGTCTTTATCTCCTCTTTTTCTTTTTTCTCACTTCAAGACAATCGATTTTTCCCTACTTTTCTAGGGTATCATTTTATTTTCTATCGATTGTCTTCTTATACTTATTTTCTTAGTTATATAGATTACCACGAGACGCGAATCAAGGTGTAACCATCAATGCCCGTTCGCTTCTTTCTTAACTAAATCATAACTAAATCATATCGATTTTTTTTTTTTTTTGAAGGGAAGAGAGAGGGGAATTGTACCACACAGACATGTCTTGTAGATTCTCTATGGAGGTGTCATGTTCGATGAAACTCAAATAAATTGAGAAGATTGAAAGAGCAGTTAGAATTTCGAATGAATGGTTCTTTTCAGGTTTGTTGATCCGCTGGTGGTTTTCCAATTTTCCTGTTGTAATCTCATACAATTTCAATGGTTAGCATATCAATTAAGTTCAATTGATGTCTCATTAAAAACCTTTTTAGGGAAAAAGTGCATCAAAGTTTTCTCATAGCTGACTCGATAATCTGATAAGAATAATAAAAGAAAATGACCCAAAATGTCACAAAGAAAGGAAACAAACAAACCATTAGTTTCAAACAAGTACCTCCCCAGACTTCTTCACCGGTGTGAGAATAAATATGTAGAAAGATACAACGTAAGTAAATAAAAGGGAAATAAAAGAACAAAGGTTATAAAATAACCTATGTGGAGTGATGGTCTCTCTCGGAAGAGGTACTCCTGCTCGCTCTTGCTCCTTGCGTCTCTGCGGCGCAATGTAGACCATCGTCGTGTCCTCATCGGATGATCGAGTCGTGTCGCAACATCGGGATCGGGCTGCTGTAGAAGGTCCAGCAAAGTCTGCGGTGGGAAGCCTCTCGCAGCGTAGGAGAGCGTGAACCTCGAAAGCATGATGGTGGCGGGGCATTGTAGCCTGGCTAGTGCATCCATAGTCTCCTCATCATGGAATGGTTCTTCTATACCATCCATGATCCATCTGTTTCTCATCCGAGTAGAGCGTAGGCGGGGATCCAAGTCAAACTCACCAGTGTATGGAGGTATGACGTACTCCCTCGTGTCGCTCATGCGTGATGGCGGTGGTATACGTCTTCCGATGGTGTCTGCAGTATATCCTCCAGTCCTCCTCCTCTCGGATGTAGCCATAGATGGCATGGAAGGGAAATGGTCATCGTCATGCGAGCGGAGGTTCTCCACGCAGTCGAGATGTCGGTGCGGACAAGGCAGTGGCGTAGCGGATGGTCCCATCGGATGTGTGAACTTGTCGGTTCTGGATACAAGATGAGACTGTTTTTAGGTAAGTCTCATCCATCAGGTCAACCTATCTATGCGCTCAGTCGTGTTATGAATCGAAATGCCGGAGTCAGAGACTCCTACAGTCTCTTCATGCATTTGTCCTTGTGTTGAGACCAAAACTTCTTCTGAACCAGGGTAGATGCAAATATGGCACCAAGGTTGGTTTGGCAGAATCGCTGGGTAAGATGCCCTCCATATATATCGMTGGCGTCCTCAGGGATCATGTAATGGAGCATGAGAAGCTCATCGTATCGCAAGGAGCCTGTCTCCTCCTTAGCGAAAAACGTGTGTCCCAGGAATTTAGCCATCAGTCGAATAGCTGGGTTCCTAATGAGACTTATCTTGTTGTCTCTCGAGCTACTTCCATCTCCTTGACCAATTGTTCTCCACAATCGCGTCAATGGCCTGCAGTCCTCAAATGGTGTAAAACTGCATCTCTTGGTCTGCGTCTCGAACCCATAGATATGGCGAGCTGTTTGATAGACAGCCTGTAGGGAACACCTCGTAAAGCGTCAATCCATCAGCTCGAGGTCTTCAGGATCACTGTGCAATCTTTAGAAATTGGAACTAACTCAGTGCAGGGGTATGTTGTCGCTGCAAATCGATCCATGTGCGGCTTCTTGACATAGAAGCAACGTCATCAAGATCCCCATCTTACTGCAGGTGTAGGCGCAGATAAATCTCGTTGGGGCCATGGTAATCCGCAGGAGACCATTGTAACAGATGCTGTTAAACTCAGCCCATCCGTCCCTCGTTTGCGTTGCGTAGCTCGGGGGTCTTACGCAGGCTAGCGCTGCTGTCATATGAAACCTTGGGACGTCCTCTATTGGTGTGGCATCAGGTCTAGGCCACGGCGACCATCGTTTACCGCTGCTTGTGGCTCGGAAGGACAGTGGTCCTTTATCTTTTTTGTTTTTATCACGAGAAGGTTGTTTCCTCTTTCATCTTCACCTCACTGCCATTATCTGCAATATAAAGAAAATTAGTAACCTTGACCATTGGAGAGCAAACTATTCAACCATAATAACAGATATTCATGAAATCGATTATCTATGATCGAATGAATATACAAAACCGGGCAAAGGAAGCGTCGATTCGAAATGAAGACCAAATTGATTCAAAATAAAAGGAGCGATCGTTCAAAACAACGCGATCGATCCGAAATAACAGAGCGATCGTTCTTGTATATGAGCGATCGTTCGACATCGCGAGTCGAATCGTTAGTTCTCATTCATGAAATCCTAATCTCAACAAATCGAATCGACAAAACAGGCATGGATAGGTTCGAAATTTGCCCAGGAGATGGAATCAACAAAACAACGCATCAAAATGAAACCCAAATTTCAACATTTTCTTCAAGAACATCGAATTAAAAAAATTGAAAATCGAGAGACTTACCGCAGATCGAGTAAATGAGTTCTAGAATGAGATAGAAGGTGAAAATCGAGTGGAATGGACCCAAAATCACTCAAATCGGTTAAGAAATGAAAAGTTATGGTTTGAGTAAAATTTTGAGGTTTTTAATGGGAAGATGAAGAGCGAGGGTAAGATCGATCGATATTGTTTTTGATGTTGGTCGAGTTGTTTTTTAAGTACATGAGAAAATCGACTTACTGTTGGAGGCGATGTCATTTGATTTCGAAACTTTACGTCGAATTGAGCGCGATCGTTCTAGAGGAGCGATCGATCCGAAACCGATAAACTTTACTGTCCAGGTTGCATACCGAAGCGATCGTCTCGAGAGAACGATCGTTCTATGAGTTTCACGATAGTCTGTCAGCGTACTCTGAACAATCGATCGTTTAAGGATCGATGCGTTATGTTCTGTTTTTGATCCGTCTTTTTCTCATTACGAATGGCGTCAAATATTAGGAAACTCTGAAAAATAAAACTTAATATGTATCTTACAGTTTACCTCCCACCAAGCGCTTATTGCGTCAATGGCTTGACGTGAATGCCTTGGGCCGAAGGATCACAAGGAGATGGTTCTCCTTGGTGATTTCCGTCTCAGCGAGATATGGTTTGAGCGTTGCCCATTAACCCACAATTCTCCTCCTTCATGGTCGACAACTCTACAGCTCTATGGTCTTACCGACTTGACGGTGAATGGACCAGAAAGCGATCTCAGCTTTCCTAGAAGGTTTCGAGGCGAGTTAAAAAACTGATCATTAGGAGCAAATTCTACATTGAGGATTACTCTTTGTCATGATAGGTTTTGGTTCTCTCCTTGTAAATCCTCGAATTTTCATATGCCATATAGAATCTCGTCAACTAATTCAGTTGCATCATCCTATCATAGGCGGGTTTGATGTCGAAATTCAACATCTTGACGCCCGCTGCTTTGTATTCTAGCTCACTGGGAGGTGACTGAAGCCTTGCCATAGACAAGATGAAATGGAGTTGTTCTAATGGCGTTTTGTATGCCGTCTATATGCCCACAGAGCATCATCAGTTTCATCGCCCAATCTTTCCTTGTTGTACTTACCGTCTTTTGTAAAATGCTCTTTTATTTCTCTGTTTGAGATTTTACTCCTTTCGTTTGAGGTGATAAGGAGTGGCGACCTTGTGCTTGACTCCATGCTTTCTCAACAAGCCCTCAAGACCTTGTTGATGAAATGAGATCCTCGCTGATCACAATTCTCGGTACACCAAACCTTGGGAAGATCACAGATTTAAACATTTTAAGAACAACCTTAGCATCATTTGTTGGGAGGCCATTGCCTCGACCACTTAGAAACATAGTCCTGCCAGGATGTCTGGTTCCCATATGATGAAGGAAAGGTCCCATGAAGTCTATACCCCATACATCGAACACTGACTTGGATGACATTCTGCATCTCATTTAAACTAATGTTTCCCTGTCTTTGGCGTCATTACACTTTGAAACAAAAGCATTAGCGTCTTTAAACATAGTTGTACCAGAAACCTGCTTGTAGAATCTTGGACACTGTCTTAAAGGTAGCGAAATGTCTGCATAATTGGAACTATGACGATGAAAATAATACAGGAATTTATTCTCGGTGACCTGCATGCGTAAAAATTCGTCGGCATTGTTATGCAGTATGGGTCATCGTATGTAGTGTCGATGTCTCTCAGGAATTTAACTTCTTTACATACAACAAAGTTTCAGGTTCTTTCTCTGACTAGGAAATTTGCGATTTCACCGAACAGGCATCTCATGAGGTTTGGTAGTTTGAGGAATGGTGTTGTTTCACATGCGGTACTGCATACATGCGTCTCTTCGGTATGCTTGTTGTCCAAAGGAACCTCTTCATCAATTTGCGTCTAGACAAATGGTGCGACCGTTCTCCGAATCCTCTTTTGTCTCAATCTCTAGATCATACTCTTGTAACAAGAGTATCCATCTTAACAGTCTTGGTTTGGCATCCTTCTTGGTGAGAAGATACCTCAACGCACGGCATGGTCCGTGTGCACAATCACTTTAGACCCAACAAGATATGACTTGAACTTCTCGGCAAAAACAATTGCAAGAAGTTCCTTTGCGTACATGCTTATTTCGCGTCATCTAGGATTCTGGCGTAGTAGATGACATGAAGTTTCTTATCTTTTTCGACCTAAAAGGCTCCCAACTGCGTAGTCACTAGCATCGATCATAACTGAGAGTAGGCTCCAGTCAGGTGGTTGCCTGTCGGTATTGCTAGTGTTTCTTTGATGGTATGGAAAGCTTGAACAACTCAGAATTCGAACTTCATTTCTTTACACAGCGAGTCAGTGCGGCGATCTTGGAAGCCTTGAATGAACATACTGTAGAAACTGCATGACCCAGAGAACTTCTAATCCCCTTGACTGTATTAGGTGGCTACAAACTTGTTATCACTTCAATCTTGGCCTTGTCACTTCAATACTGCTACGAAATCTTGTGTCCCAAAACAATTCCATCTCTGACCATGGTGACACTTCTCGATTCAAAACAAGATGTTTTTCTTCACAGCTTAAGTACCTGCCTGAGAGTTAAAAGACAAGCAGAAAAGATGTTGTAGACGAGAAAAATCATCCATGAAGACTTCCATTACATCCTCAATCAAGTCAGTAAAAATGGCATCATGCAGCGTTGAAGGTTGCTGAAGCATTACACAAACCAAATGGCATTCTGCGGTATGCAAATGTGCCATAAGGACAAGTGAATGTAGTCTTCTCGATCGTCGGGTGAATGGGAATCTGAAAAAAAGCCAGAATATCCATCTAGAAAACAGTATGGGTGGTTAGCAAGCCTCTCAAGCATTTGATCAATAAATGGTAATGGAAAATGATCTTTGTAGTGGCAGCATTTTACTTCCTGTAGTCATGCACATTATGTCTGTAGATTCTGATGGAATTAACTCATTTCTATCATTTGCACAACTATACACCCTTTTTAGGGACTACATACTGGACTTACCAAGCACTATCGATATTGCATATGATCCAGCATCTAGAAGTTTCATTATCTCTTTCTTTACAACATCTTTTTAGATTCGGGTTTAACCTCCTCTGATGTTACATAGAAGTCATAGATTCATTTTAGATGTATCACATGTGCATGCAAAGTTCAGGAGAGATTCTGGAATATCATCAAGAGAATATCCTAAAAGCTTTACGATATTTTCTAAGTTCACATAGAGCAAGGCAACCTCAGCATTATTAAGTGCAGCATTTATTATCACGGGATATGTAGATTTAGGACCAAAAATGTACCTCAGCCCAGTTGGGAGTGTTTTTAACTCTACCTTCAGAGCTTTCAGCTTCCATGAATTAGTAGAGGCGTTGGAGGTGTTGTTGATTGAGATTCGTATTTAGTCTCATCAAGACTCAAGTAGGCCACCATATTCGAAATTGCTTTGTTTGAATCCAGCATCTTAGCATATCCAGTTGCGTCTTCACTAAAAATATACTCACTCGAGTTTTCATTAAAGCAATCTCGAGGATCATCGATGAGAATCTCTTCAGCTACTTCATCGGATATCTCCAGCGAGTCATCAACTAGAAAGCGTTTGCCCATCGAAGCATGGGTTTCTTAGCCTTATCCATCTCAAACTTCATGACAATGTCTCCAAGATGGAGATCGATTGCCATGACGAACATCTATCATAGCTCTGCGGTGCATAGAAAGGCCTACCCAAAATGAGAGGATCCCTTGGCTCTTCTTCTAGTTCAGAACCACAAAATCTGCAGGAACAACCACATTGCCAATCTTCACTTGAAGATCTTCTAAAACTCAATTGGTAACTTCACTAGAGCGATCGAAACACCAAAGAGATCTTGGTTGGTTTGAAGTTTGTTAGTCAAGCGTTTAGACAGTATGGCATCAAGTTGACAGACACTGACACTAGCGTATGGGAGCGATCGATCCTCTATAGAAAACACGTCTTACATCAGTCCAGGCGAGCGATCGTTCTTCAAGGGGTATCGTCGTTCTTAAGCTGGACTGAGAAGTTGATGACTACTGCCGATTTTCTAGGTAAAGATCGATCGTTCTTCTTTTGGATCGATCGATCTTACCTCAATGACGGAGAGTTTTAGTCATTTCAGGAGCGACCGTTCTTTTGGAGGATCGTCGTTCTTGTTTGGAGCGTCGTTCTTTCAGGTTTGATTTTCTTCATATCGGGATCGTCGTTCTTCTTGTGGATCGTCGATCCTGCCTAAACCAGTTTAATGAACTATATCGATCATGTTCGGTTTGATACTCTTCTCGTATTTGGACGTGTTCCAACCTGTAAAGACTCTAAAACACACAGAAAATACACAAAAACCTACTAATATGATGACTATCAACTAATAAAATCGTAATATATCAGACTGCCTTCTAGTCTCCTCATTCAACACACTGTTCTTCATCAAATCCATCGAAATGGTACCTTCCGATGCAGAGTTACAAAGAGACATCCTGAAAACCTCCCAAGAATCTGGTAATGTACCAAGAAGCTATAAACTATGAATCTCTTCATCAAATTTGATGCCCATGTCTGAAAGCTTGTTGAGCAATCCCTGAAATGCATTCAAGTGATCTGTCATCGGAGTTCCCTCATGATACCTCAACTCAAGCAACTTCTTCATCATCTACATCTTATTATTACCTGTCTTTCAAGCATATAATTGCTCCAGCTTCAACCACAAAGAACGAGCATTAGTCTCATTTTCAATATGATGCAACACATTATCATCTACCCATTACCTTATCAGACCACACACTTGGCGATGTAGCAACTTTCACTAATCATCGGTTTTCTCATCAGGTTTTGTCTCCTGAAAAACCGAAATATGAAATTTCTTCACAAATAGCAGATCTTCCATCTTGCATTTCCATAGATGATAGTTAGCACCATTCAAGCTTATCATTCTGCCCATATTTTTCATCTTTCACACAAACAACCAATAACCAAAGTTATCAACAAATTCCAAAGCTCACAGACCACAAGCTCTGATACCACTATGTTGGGGAAAAACGCACAGTGGCGCAGCGGAAAGATGTTCCCCTCACTTGTGTGAACCTATGAGAAAATATTTTGACGATAGCAGAAGATTCTCAAAACAATACGTACATGAGACACCACAATTTTTACGTGGAAACCTCCTCGATGTGAGGAGTAAAACCACGGGACCGTAGTCCACTCAAAAATCTACTATATCAAATGTTTTGTGTTACAACCACGTCCTCCATGTTCACACAGAACATATCCAGAGACTCAAGCTCCAAAGAACCAATCTCCAAGACAAGAGAAACAACAAGAGGACAATACAAGAGCCTAGAAATATTGCAGTCACAAACGACTCTAGGTTCACTAGTATTCCGGCCACCAAATACGATCTCCACCGTACAAACCCTAGACAAACGAGTCAAGAACACCTCTGCAAAATTTCAGCTCAATCAGAGAAGAACTCACCGTTGGATTTCCCAAACACTCTAACAGATGCTGCTGAAAACTCTGCAGCTTAACAATCGCGAACAGCCACGCTAAAACTCTGATATCTCCCAAACCAACCGTTGAAACTTTAATCCCACCGTTGAATATGAAGAATACTGAGTCACGAAGCTACCTTCCAAAAATCAGCAAGATCGGAGTTCGTTTGAGTGTCTGATTGTGCTCTGAAACGAAAACGGCGATACTGTTTTCTCTCTCTTCACTTTTCTCCGTATATATCTCTCTCTTCTCATTCTCATTCTCATCTCGAGTCTAAGTCATAAAACTAGGTTAAGAAGCATATATATATATGTGATCCTCATTAACCTTAAACCCAATAATTTAGCAAGTTTGGTTCTCATTTAACCAAACCCAAATTTGGTTTCTCCACTAGGAGGAAAACCAACAGTATTACTAACGTCCACTCGGAAAACGACCATGGACCATGCCTTAAAACCAGATTTAGTGCTTCCTCCGTCTGAAACACAAATTGGAACTTTGTGGATTCTACAATCCTACTGACGGCGTCTTCACCCGTGCCACGGAGGCCAGGCAATTGCCCAAATAACGCTCGCATGTTTTGCTTCCTCGTATTAACGATCGCACCAACAATCGCATAACGATTTGCTTGCACCACTTGGACATGAACCGCATGTGGAAGACCAATTGGAGTATCCAGAACCCCGAGAGAGATATCATGCATCTTTCTCATATATTTTTCACTCATCGTTACAGAGAATTAGCGAAAGAAACCACAAATGGAAGGAGAAGATGAAGAACTTATAGAGGTTACAATCCATGGCAGTTTAGGGATCTGGATATGGTCAAAGGAAGTTGAAACCCCAAAACCGCCAGACAATAATCTCAACGGACAAAATCGGCAAGGTCAACCCTGAAAAAATGGATCTTAACCGTTGGACACACTCTCCGGCAAGGAGACACAACGGTTTAATAAATCGCACTTTGAGTCGCCGAGAGAGAAACATTTTTTTACTTATATTTTATTTTCCAACTACCATGCATAGAGACAATCCATAGTTTAAAATTGCATATTACACATAAAGATAAAGTACAATTAGGAAAACAAGGAGTGAAGCAACCACATTCTTCAACTTCAACTTCAATAATAAATCTACCATCATTTTAATAATAAATCTACCAAAACCACATTTATCATCCGTAAAAGAGCACGCCGAAACGAAGCCGGAAATCTCGCTGGAGACTCGTCCACCTTCGCTAAGCCTGGAAATCAGTCGGAGGAGAAGAAGTTTTTCCCAATAAATCTCCAAAATTCAATAATAAATATACCATCATTTCAAAAATTTCAAAACTAAACTTACCATCAATTCATAAACAAATCTACACAAAAATAAATCTACCATCAATTCATAAACAAATCTACACAAATATAAATCTACCATCAATTATAGCCGTTGAAAAAGACGCCGAAACGAAGCCGAAAATCTGTCAGAGAATAGCAAAAAATTTCTGATAAATCCCCAAATTCAGTAATAAATCTACCATCACTTCATAAATAAATCTATCATCAATTCATAAGCAAATCTATACAAAAATAAAACTCCCATCATTTGAAAAACAAATCTGCCACCATTTGAAAAATAAATCTATACCATCAATAGAAAATTCATAATTTAATTTTTCTTCACCGAAAAAATCACTATCGTGACCGAATTGTCACCGGGAATCACGGATTATCCAAAAAATTTGCCCCCAAAAAAATTAGGGTTTCAAAATTTCCCAAAAATTATCAAAAACTAATATTTCAACCAAATCCAAAGTAAACTTGTTATACACGTTGAAGAACACACTGAAACGAAGTCAGAAATCTCGCTGGAAACTCGTTAACGGTCGCGAAGCCAAAAATCTGTCGGAAAAGAAGAAGAATTTCTCGATAAATCTCCAAAATTTCGAGTTTTTTGGGCATGGAAACTAACAAAACGGAACAAAGGAGTCGCCGTAGGAAGACAACTTACCTACTCGGCGGAGTCGGAGAAGTCGGCATCGGTGAAGTTGTAGGGTGTTGTCATCGAGAGAAAGAAAGATGGTTTTTTTTATTTTTTAAACTCGTGAATATGAGATTAGGTTTAGGTAGATTTGATTTTTGTTTTGTTTTTTATTTGGGTTAATTTTTTTTTTTTTTAAATAAATCAAAAATAAAAGGCTAAATGACATTTTCGTAATATAAACGAAACATAGATAAAACTGTCTCTCTCTCTGGCGATGGCGATGAGAATGGCGATTATGCTTTGTCATTTTTAACTGCTTTTTCTTCTTTTCCATGATGAATATTACTGGATTTTGGTGTTTTCTCCAATGTGTTATATCAAATCTTCTCTTCTCTTCCTTTTAATGGATAAGGCGATTCCAAAACGGTTTTTAAACCGTGATTTCTTAATTACATGGGTGATGATTATCATGTATTTTGGCAGTAATGTGGTGAATTTCACTGGAGTTGATCATCCACAGTTAGTTATCTCCACGTTGAATCGAAGATTCGACGTGATGTCGGTTATCTCCACGTTGAATCGAGGATCTGACGTGATGTCGGTTTTTCGAAACCGTTTCTCTCTCAGAGTAGAGTCTCTATTTTCCGGTGGCGATCTCGTCTCCGATGTAGCGCTGTGATCCCGGAAAATCATATGTTTATGTGATTCTAGTTCAATTTTTTCCGGGGATTTTAGTTTGCTTTATATGGCATTAACACCATGGAAACCACCATGGAGGGTAGGACGGTTTGGAGCGGAAGATGCACCCTTGTTGTATTGCGACATTCGTACAGTCGTTAAAAATTGGCAGTCTCAAATCTTATTTCGATCGAAAGAATCAGTAAATTGGGTTCTTTTTCGACGAACATTTTTAGATCCTAAATGGAAATGGGTCAATGTAATACAACATGTGGAAACATGGATAATAGCCAAAGATGAAGATCGCATCAAATTGAATGCGAATTTGAGGAAGGGAATGATGGACACTCTCTATGGGAGTAAAATTTCTCGGAGAAAAGAATCGCTAAAATTTATTTTAGTTGTTTTATTGCTTTGTATTGTTTCTGTTTTATGTATTTTTTATGTACCGTGATTTTTATATAAATAAAGATAAGATGACAAAAAAAAACGAAAATATAGATATACAACATGTATTGTGTAAACTTTCCAACGTTAGTCTAGTTAGAACCTCCTCACACAAAGTTAAGTCTAGTAATATTCATACTTTCCAATGTTAGTTTGAGTAATTTTCTCTTATTATTTAATATATGATAGTTGAATGGAACTCTCAATGAATTGACAATTCATCATTTGAAAGCAAATAAAAAATTAACATGTGTCTAATTATTAATGCATATAAAAACTATTTAATTGTATGTTAAAAATCAATAATTCAAAAGCATAAAATAAATAAAATTCAAATTTAATTTAGAAACATCATAAACATTAACCTTGCAAAAGATTATTAATGGATAGAAGAATTCGAGAAAATAATGGATGGAAGAGATTACTAGGGTCATCAAAAGAAAAAGTTACAAAACAACACAAGAGAAGATCGTAGTCGAATTGGAGATCTAAAAACATACAAAACTTATAATAGTTGAATAAAACTCTACATAGATTGACAACTCATCATTTGAAGGCAATTAAAAAATTAACATGTGTCTAATTATTAATGCATATAAAAACTAATTAATTTGTATGTTAAAAATCAATAAATCAAAAGCATAAAATAAATAAAATTCAAATTTAATTTAGAAACATCATAAACATTAACCCAGCAAAATATTATTAATGGATGGAAGAGATTATTAGGGTCATCAAAAGAAAAAAAGTTACAAAACAACGCAAGAGAGGATGAAAGTCGAATTGGAGGTCTAAAAACATACAAAACTTATAATAGTTGAATGAAACTCTCCATAGATTGACAACTCATCATTTGAAAGTACATAAAAAATTAACATGTATCTAATTACTAATGCATATAAAACTAGTTAATTTGTATGTTAAAAATCATTAAATCGAAAGCATAAAATAAATAAAATTCAAATTTATTAATTTAGAAACATCATAAACATAAACCGTGTAAAAGATTACTAATGGATGGAAGAATTCGAAAAAATAATGGATGGAAGAGATTAGTAGGATCATCAAAAGAAAAAGTTACAAAACAACTCAAAAGAGGATGATAGTCGAATTGCAGATCTAAAAACATACAATATTTATTAACAATACAAAGTAAAACAAGAACCGCGCCTAGCGCTGATTCTGTTCTAATAACTATAAAACATAAAATATTTAATCTCAAGTTATAATCCCCCGGAACAATTGCTCATTGACCGTCTCCGTCGTTCTGCTCACTCAAATAACCTAATATTAAAATAGAATTTTGTTTACAATTTTTTTTAATATCGAAAATATGTAAAAGACCAATAAACTATACCCTTTCCTTAAAATTACAGACCCAACCAACAAAAATCCGACCCGATCCAATTAATCCGATGACCCATCGGACCCGGCCCAGAATTCTTACCCTAATCAATTTAATTTAATAAGTAAAAAGAAGAGTTTAGGAAGAAGTTACTTCTTCATCTCCTCCTTTCGCAAACGAAAGTGACGAAAATTTCTCCAAATTCAAATCGATCCATCCACTTTACTTTACTTACGATTCTTCTTCTTTTCTTCTTTTTGAATTTGTCTTTCTCGGAAATCTCCACCTTCGTCTTTCTCGATAAATCTCCATCTTCTTCTTCTTCTTCACTAATTCTCTCACAGTAACTCGATTTCTCAACCCCTACTCTCTCTCTCATGCTCATTAATTTGGAAGAGAAGGAAGTGTCAAAGATCTAGGGTTTTGCTTTGGTTCGCAGGGATTTCACTACAATTGTCATCGGATTTTGTCTTGTTTTGGGTGTCTTCCTTAAGAATAGGAATCGGATAATAATGTCCATTGAGGTTTTAGAGATTTAGTAGTGATTGATTGGTTGTATTTAGGGATTTCATGTTGTCGATGTTACTGTTTGGTTATAGTTTGAATGACTCTGTTATCAAGTCTTGTTATCGCGTATAAAAAAAAAACTCACTCTGAGTGATTTCAGTGTTTTCTTGATAATGGAGTTGGTGATGTTTGATTTTGGATTTTGGGTAAGGAATTTACAAGTTTGATTTTTCAGGTTTTTCTGAGAATGCCTCCTCGAACAAGGAATCAACGGAAAAGTCTGGCAGATCCGCAGCCATCGCAGCCATTAGAAGAGGCTGAGGCATCCTCATCCTCATCGGAGGTATGTTTTGTTTAGGGACAACTAGTTAAACTCGTTAAACTATATTGTGTTTAGGAACAACTAGTTAAACTGGGTATATTATGTTTAGGAACGTATATGATGTTTAGCAAGATAATACGATGTTTGACGTAGTTTAACTGGTTTAACTGGTTTAACTAGTTTAACTGGTTTAATTAGTTATTAACTAGTTTTACAATATAATTAGTTATTATTAACTAGTTTAATTTGTTAAATAGTTATATAGTAAATAATTAAACTAGTTAATACTAACTATAATTATATATTAAATAATTAAATATATAATTATTAATTATTATATATTTAATAACTAATTAAACTAATTATATAGTAAATAATTAAATAGTTTTACTATCTAATTATAGTATGATTTAGTAGAACAGGTAAATTTATTAACGCAGTTTAACCAGTTTAACATAGTTTAACCAGTCTAACAAATAATGTTTTGATTGCAGGTGCCTGAACAAGTAAAACCTATGAAATTCTTCTTCGAGGCGAGTGAATATATTAAATACCCGAAGATCGTTACGAGATGTGATGTGCGCACATGCGTTGATTACATTAAGAAGCTCGATGGAGGAAATAGTTTGGAGCTACGATGGTTTTTACAGCATCGCCAGTTCCGACACTTATTTCACATGCATCTCCATAGCAACAGGAAGTTGATGGGGTTGTGGACTTTATTTCTCCAGATGGTACAAACGGAGAAGAAGAAAGAGTTGTGGTTTGTGGTCAACGGGGTCCCTATGATGACGAAGATAATGACGTTGGTAAGTAGTTTAACTGTTTTTATGTGGAGTTTAACTAGTTTAACTGTTTTTATGTAGAGTTATAGTGGATGCTATTGATTGTGACGTTGGTAATGTTAATGTGGATCTTGCTACTGCCATGGTTTTATGGGTGCCGACGGTTACATCTTCGCCTTCTACTTTGGTGCCGAAGGCGGAACCGGTTGGTAATGTTGATGAGGATGATAATGCAGGGAAGAAGAAGCGGAAGATTTTTAAAGTCGAAGCACATCAGAACCCCATACACAGGAGGGAGAGGAGATGGAAAAGGTGGGGGAAGAGGAAGTGGAAAAGGTGGGGGAAGAGGAGGTGGCAAAGGTGGAAGAATGCCTAAGATTAGGGCTGATTGATAGTCTTGTCTAGTTTTATGAATTTATGAACCTGAGATGTTTTTGTGTATTTATGAACTTAGTTTAATGAATTTAACTAGTTTAACCAGTTTATCTAGTTTAACCACATCTTGGGATGTTTTTGGCAATTCTGTCATTTTATTACGCATAGTTTAACCACAGAGTTGAACTAGTATTCTAGTTTAACAACTTATAATATAGTTTAACTTTTACGGCTAAACTAATTTAACTAGTTTAACCATATTTTAAAGAAATCTTAATTAGTTTAACTTTTGAAAATAATGGTTTATCAAATATTTAACAACTTATTATGATATAATTTATGATAAAATGCAAGTTTATCTGATTGACATAGTTATTTGGTAAAAGTTACTAAGTGACCATAAAGGTATAAGGTAGATAAGGGAAAGTATAGAGGTTCATGTAATAATCACTTAAATATTATAAATATATTTTTTTTGGTCAAAATCATGTTGTTATATACATTACTTACGTAATACTTACGTATTCTAAAAAAATTTGTCAAAATACATACGTAATACTTGTGTTTCTAAATGCAAGTACGTAATAACATAGTTTAACTAGTTTAACTAGTTTAACATAGTTTTACATAGTTTAACCATTTTAACTAGTTTAACATAGCAGGACAATTTTTCGCATAGTTTCCCGGTTTAACTAGTTTAACCTGTTATCAATCCATTATCCACCGACTAGTATAACTAGATTTAAAGCTAAATCAAACATAGTTGCACACAGTGAAATAAACAAACATATAATAACAAAACAAAAAACAATTAGCGTCCAAACTCATTGCGTCCTTCGTCGAGATTCTCCAACCGATGGGTACCTAACCTCTTTGTTTCTTCCCTTTTTTTATYGTAATCCGGAGGTAAGACACACATAGCTGCAACGTACTCGGGAACTTTCCACTCAGATTTATGGGGTACTGGATAAATGGTCTTATAGTACGCCAACGTCCATTGCTCCATAAAATAATAAGGCGAACATAACTCATGTAGATCGACATCGTCCGCTGCTGTTTGTGCGTGTGTACTAGCTGCAGCAATTGCATGTTCGCATGGATATCGATATATTTCAAAATACTTACAGCTGCAAGTTTTTTTTTGTAAATCAACGAGATACTCTTTGCAATCATTTCCCATCACAATGTATTCCGAGAAAAAGCTATTTAGCTCAGTTACCCTTAACTTTTTTGCAGTCTTACATCTCGTGTGCAACAAACCAGCAATAKAAGGTACCAGCTTTTGTGTGTGTGGAACTGCAGCGGCAGCTTTCCTATGTTTGTTAAACCAATAGCTTAACTTCCCAACAATCACATCAAGCAATGGTAACAACGAGTACAGCCTTCCATCATTCAAAGCGTTATTTATAGATTCACAAGCATTTGTCGTCATAATGTTGTACCTTTCACCAGGAAAATAGCATCTTGCCCATTTACTTAGCACAAGACGACTCTTATGAATATCATCCAGATACTTCTCAGCTTTTGGATACTCTTTCAAAAAAGATGTATAAAGTACGGTGAATTCAGCCTCTGAGTAAGCCTTAGCGCATTCCATAAACTGCTCTGCAACCGACTCTTTGTTAACTTTATGAACTTTCGATTTCACATTCTGAGACAAATGCCACATACAATGCCCATGCTTAGAGTTGGGGTACACCTCTTCCATAATCTTGATGATGCTCGGATGTCTGTCAGAAATAAATACATGTCATGGATCATCTGGTACTACTGTTTTCAATGTTTGGAGAAACCACCTCCAACTTGCATCCTTCTCACCATCACCTACCCCAAAAGCAATAGGATAATGGTGGTGTTCAGGATCTTGAGCAGTAGCCACAAAAAGAACTCCACCATATACATTCTTCAAATGAGTCCCATCAATAACAATCACTTTACGCATGGCTTTAAACCCTTCAATGCAGGCTCCCAACGCAAAGAACAAATACTTGAACTTGTTTTCCTCATCACATTCCACCCGTGTTATTGTACTAGGATTCACTGTCTCCAACATATGCAAATAAGAAGGCAACTTGCTGTAACTCTCTGCTGGAGTACCGCGCACGTCACTAACGGCTAGTTTTTTTCCTCTCAAAGCGGTAGCGTATGAAAGCTTAACACCAAGTCTTGATTGAACCAAATCTACGAGATTTTTTGCAGATGGAGTGTCGAACTTACCAGGATAATCCTCATGAATCACAGATGCAACTAATCGCGGTGTTCCCTTTTTTTTTTTTTGGATGTACTCGCAGTTACTCGACAACATGTATGTATCTTGTTRTAAGTTCTAACTGAAAAACGATCCGAATCCTTATCTCTTGCAACTCGTACAGACCATTTGCAATCTTTGCCACGAYATTTCGCCACAAACAACTTAGTTGTCGACTTGGCTGTAGTATATTCAAAAAAGTTTTGATGTACAGCTCTGTCAATTAAATCTTGCACTTCCTGTTTACTCGAAAATTTTTGCTTTACAGCCATATCAATGCCATCATCCCATTCAACAACCTTAGTTGCTTGTACATCACATGTATCTTCATAGTCACCCTCACCGATATCAAAGTTTTCACCAACTGAGATATAAGGAACAATCTCCAATTCCGCACCACGATCTAGAGGTTCAGAATCTGTATAAACAACTATACCACCGTCATTAATTCTAGCATCACTCGCAAGCTCGTCAAAACTTTCACGAGGTCTACTAGATTGACCTCTAATTGCTTCATCATCTCTTAATAATTGAGAATTATCCAGGTTTTCTTCTACACCTTCCACTACCTCCACGTGCAAACCAGATATAGAAGCATCCTTTTTACATTCCATAATATATCCTACGGTATCCTCGTCATCCTCGATATAAGATATCATCTTCGGATTCACCCATCGACGTTGATAGTAACTTATCTTCAGCAACGTCGATTCATTTACCTTCACCTTTCTGCATATTTTACCAACCAAAGATGAATAACTCATTTGTTTCAAATTTCTATCCATATATATGGTATAACACCGATGTTCTCTTGGATTCCATTGTATATCATCTCCGTCAAATGAGTAATGTCCCCCGTAATTAAAAGTTATGTCAATCATCGCCACCTGAAAAAATAATAAACGACATCAATATATAGTAATTGCACCTAGTTTAACTGCCTGTACATAATTTAACTAGTTTAACTGTCTGTACATAGTTTAACTAGTTTAACTGTCTGTACATAGTTTAACTGCCTGTACATAGTTTAACTAGTTTAACCGCCTATACATAGTTTAACTAGTTTAACTGCCTGTACATAGTTTAACTGTCTCTACATAGTTTAACTATCTGTACATAGTTTAACTAGTTTAACTGTCTGTACATAGTTTAACTAGTTTAACTAGTTGTACTATCTGTACATAGTATAACTAAATCGGAATCTAGTTATACCCAGATCCCGATCTGAACCTACAAATTCCGATCTTTGCTTCTCAATCCAAACCCATAATCAACAATAACTTATAACTTTGAATAGACACAAGAGTAAGAAACAAAAGAATCGACAATCAAAATCAAATTGGATTTCTTTACCGATTCAAAGACGGCGACAGCGACCGGCGAGCGGCGATAGCGGGCGGCGGCGGATTGGCGATAGTGACGGCGGATCGAAAGCGGCGTCGAGCTCTTTTCTTCAATTTTTCTTTTGATTTCGAGAATGGAGGAAAAGAGGAGAGAGAAGGAGAGAAAGGGAATCAATCGAAGAAGAAGAAGAAAAAATTTTAATTTAATCTTTAAATTTTTTAGTTATTGTGTAAAGGATAAAATGGAAATTGTTGATTTGTTTGTTTAATGAAGGTCATATAGCAAAAAAGAGGTTAATGTAGTCATCACTTTCTCTTTTAGGTTAGTAGAGCAACTTACTCCAATCTCTTCCCCAAATTTTTCTCCCTTTTGGCTGGGAATACGAAAGGAATAATGGTGTGTTTGATTTTTCGGTTATGGCGCGGTTGCCGATTCAGCCTTGAAAATCATACCCATGCCCTCGAGGGGAATCTTGTCTTTTCCACGGACATCTACAGTTAAATTTGTGGCGTTATCTGAAAGGTCCGCGATAAGTGGCATTTTTTAAAATTTTTAGAGCAGATTTGGCATCTTCTGCAAAACTCCCTTGTTTATATTATGAATGTTATTTCCCTTTTTCAATCCACAAAACAACGAAATTTCTAAATCAACAATTAGTCTTTTTTTTTTGCTGTTTAAACTTTGCTAAATTAAGAAAATAAACTAAAAGAAAAGGATTGAATTAGGAAAACGAACCGCAAGAAAGAGATCATGGCTGAGTAAACCATAGGCCATCCAAAGGGAGCTAGCCAGAAATGAGAAGAATGACAAGTAAAACGGCATGTATTCCACACTTTTTGTCTCTATCACTTTTTTCTGCACACACATTCTCATTAATTAGCTTGATCCATAAGTTTCTATTCTTGTGTAGGTAATATAGTATCTATAACAAGTACAATCTTCGTTTCATAAAGAATTTTATTTTAAAATTTTATTATTGTTTCACAAAAAGTGTTATTTTGTGGGTAGATCTAAGTGGATAGATCTAAGCCACTCGAGTGAGTTGCTTGACTTGTCAGCATTGTCAAAGGCTGAAAATCTTCAAAGACTCAATCTGGAAGGCTGCACGAGTTTGGATGAGTTGCTTGTGGATATTCAAAATATGAAGTCTGTTGTTTTCCTGAACCTGAGAGGATGCATACGTCTTTGGTCTCTTAAGATGAATTTAATCTCTCTGAAAACACTCATCCTCAGTGATTGCTCATACCTAAAGGACTTTCAGCTAATTTCAGAAAGTGTAGAATTTCTACATTTAGATGGCACAGCAATCAAAGAACTTCCTCTGGCTATACAGAACCTCCGGAGGCTTGTCATGTTGAATTTGAAAAACTGCAAAATGTTGGAGTGTCTTCCCAATTATCTGGGTGACCTGAAAGCTCTTGACAAGCTAATACTCTCTGGTTGTTCAAGGCTTAAGAATCTTCCGGATGTCAAGAATAGCTTAAATTATCTCCAGATTTTACTTCTTGATGGGACAGGAGCAAAAGAGATGCCAAGCATCTCATGCTTCACTGGATGTGAAAGCCCAGCTTCTGCAGATATGTTCTTACAACCTCTAGGATCACATTGCAGCGTGAGAGAATGGCCATGTGGTGTTAGTGGAGTATCCTCCCTGCGACGTCTATGTTTGAGTGGAAATGATTTTGTCACCATGCAACCTGACATTGGGAAACTTTATAATCTTAAATGGCTCGATGTGAAGCAGTGCAAGAAGCTGATATCTGTTCCGATGCTTCCACCAAGACTTCAGTACTTTGATGCACATGGTTGTGATTCACTGGAAACAGTTGCAAATTGTAACATCCGTGTTTCGTCGTTCTCCTGTATTATGTTTATTCGACCCTTGATGTTCATCGTAACCCTCGGAGTTGTTGTATTTAGACGAGGTTTGCTAATAAAAAGGTTATTAACAAAATAAGATGTTTATAATTAATACATGATACGGATTTCGTGTATCGGGTGTTATATAATACGTGATGTGGATTTCACGTGTTATAGGTGGTTCGACACATGATGGGGATTTCATGTGTGATGGTGATGTCGGGTGAGGTGTCGCTATGTTACTTGGTTCGGTGGAGTAGGGTTTAATATCGTTAGATCCTAATGAGGCATGTTTAGGATTATGTGGATTGGATCCTAAACGGATAGGGGTTATGTGGATTTAGTCCTAATATATCGATAAACCGAGTGAGGACTATGTGGATTTAGTTCTCGAGTGGACTTCGCCTATTAATCCGGGTAAAGGACTCGATGGGCTTTGTCATCATATGACCACGTGGGATCAACGGTATTGACTCCGAGATTGTTATTAAACCAAGTACGGGATGATATGGAGCTCGAACGATGGCCCTAGGGGCGGTGGATGATTTAAATTGATCAATAGATTGGTTGTTGTTAAGAAATCCCAAATGGTTCGGTTTAAGCGGAATTAGCGGTAATTCCGGAGTTTGACGGGGTTTTAGCGGAAGTGAAGGAAATATTTTGGGGCGGAGAGATGTCTCAAATATTTCGGGAAATTAGGCGGAATTACTAAACCGAGCGGGAGGAATTAATTTATAATCGATAGATTGCRGTTTAGTGATTTCGGTTCGGTTTGGTTTAATTTGATTAAACCACAAAAATATCTTCTCCTTCTTCTCAAAGGTTCTACACACTTCTTCTTCTCCATTTTTCTCATGGGAAGATGATGATTTCGAGCTAGGGAGAGGGAGAGAGAAGAAGAGAGAAAAGGAGAAAGAAGAAGAAGGAGAAGAGGAGAAAGAAACTTGGAGAAAAACAGAGTTTTGGGAGCTGATTCAGGGGGACGATCGGCCTGGATAAATAGCTCGKTTTTGGCTGAAACTTTGTGGGTAAGTTCTTCAATCTCTTGCCTAGTTATCTACCAAATTTCGTGGGATTATGTTGAGTATTTTGGGAGTTACGAGTTTTCTCCCAAGACTGCTCTGTTTTCGGGTTAATAGAGATGGGTCGAGTTTGAGAGATTGATTGAACACTTGAATCTTGTTGGTTTGGTCTGGAAATTTTAGGGTTAGTTCTTGAACCTATTTAATAGTTATCTACAAAATTTCATCACGTTTAGTTGAATGGTTTGGGAGTTTGGAATTTTCTTTCAAAATCACTCAAAAACAGAGCAATCTCGACAGGGCTGAGTAGAGAGAGCGATTGGGCGCTCGAATCTCATTTATTTGGGCTTAAATTTGGTAGATAGATTCTTGAAAGGCTTATCTTGAGATTGACCGAAGGAATTGTTAAACTTTTTACTAGAGTAAGAGTTATGATCGGACTAGTGAGACTCTGTTTTTGGGAAGGATGAATCCGAGTTTGAGGTTTAAGCTTTTGAGCTTAAGGCTAGTGAGATTAATCTCTTGAGGGAATATTATGTTCTATCTTGACAGGCTTGTAGTGGATATCTTAGTGTGTGATTKTACCAAGGGGAATCAAGCTTGAGGTTCTAAAGTTTTCGTGTAGACTCAATCGTCAAGCAAAGGTGAGTGCGTGACCGTGGTTAGACTATATGATCATTGCTTTTTCGTGATTGTGTGCTTAGGAACTAGACCAATTGGGTGTGATTCATGGCTTGGCCATGTTGTGTGTTGTGTTTGTAATGGAGCTCTATTACGGTATGTGTTTGGTTGTTCGTAAGTGCATTTTGATTACGTTTAATCTTTGATCATATGGGTGTATAACCGGTGGGACGGGAGGACCGCGTCACTAAGCATTTCCAATGCTTACGCACCTCTTTTGGTTCAGGTAAAGAGAAGACTTAGGTGATGGAGCTCGTGGAACCAAGRCCGAGGAGAAGAGGATGATTAGGAGTTCTTGACAGATTTTCTTTTGTGTATCTTATGTTCTTATGTTTCTAATGCCTTGGTGAATGTTGTTTTAGGGTCACGAGGGAGCATATTAACAATCTCATTAAGTGGATTAAGCATGAGATAAGTGTTGCATTTGTTGAAATTGTTAAAGGGTTTTACTTGCTTGTGGTGCTGTTCTTGGGTTGCAGGACAGGGAGAGGATCGACCGATCCAACTAGGATCGATCGATCATGGGTAGTCGTGTTTGGGCAGAAGCTTTCTGTTTAGTTTTTGACTTGGATTGCAAGAAAGCAGTTTTACTTGATGATTTTCAACCGTTTTAAGGAAAGTTTTAAAAATCCCGAGTTTTATGATTTACTTCCGCGCGTGATCCGTTTTGTACTCGGGATGGGGTGTGTCAATTTGGTATCAGAGCGGTAGTGGTTCTAGGATTTATTGGAGGCTTGCTTGCTTGTTTGGGATTGTTTGACCCGATTCCATGATTGAGTGATGTTATTTGCGATTGCATATGTGGTTATGTGATTGTGAGTTGGGTTAAAGATCATCCTCTTCGGCCAAGTAAAAGGTTCCACGGTAAGACTTCTTTTGTGTTTTGTGTTGTTTAAATTGTGAGTATTGAATGCCTTGTGGAATTATCGAGTTTCGTGAGAGGTGCTAAAAGAGGTAGAGGTAGAGGTAGAGGAAAGGGAAGGGTGGCGAGGAAGCCGGTTGAGCCGGAAGAGAGTGTGAACCTCAGGGGTGAGAATGTTGTTGGGGAGGAGGATAGTGGAGTTGCGGGTAATGCAGCTCAAGCGGTCGAGGTCGAACCGTAAGCTGAGGCTCAACAACATGCGGGTCAAAACCAGTTGGGGCAGATGTTGAGTTTACTGACTCAGCTTTGGGAGAGGTTACCAAGGATGGTACCAGCTCTGGCTCCTGAAGTGCCACCCAGAGTTGATGAGCCACCGAAGGTGGTGAATCGAAACGTTAGGGAAGTGGTTGTAGTCACTTCACCTATGATTCCATCGTACCTTACGGTGGTGGACCATAGGTAGAGTGTTGACACCATGTTCATTTTAGGAGGCGCGAGGCCGGTTGAGTTGATGAGTGAGAGTCGAGGTTAGAAAGAAACTTCCACTCTGTAAGGTGTCTGGAGGAGCATAAGATTGATTTTGCGGTGCATTATCTAGTCAGAGATGCACATACGCGTTGGAAAAGTGTGTTGGCTGGGAGAGCCAATGATGTAGATACTTGGGGAGGATTTCATGAGGAATTGAATCTTAAGTATTTTCCTCAGGAGGTGTTGGGAGAACTCGAGGGAGAGTTCTTGGATTTGTCTCAGGGAACTAAGTCAGTTCGGAAATATGAGATAGAGTTTAACCGACTTCGGAGATTGCGGGAAGGGGGCCTTTAGGATGAGTAGGCTTAAGCGAGAAAAGTTGGTTAAGTGGTTTAGTGATTGGGGGGTTGAGAATTACCCAAATTTTGATGAACTTTGTCTCGGAACAGAGGAGGACCGATCGATCTATGGGGTACAGATCGATCGATCCATCTTGTTCGTTGTGTGGTCGAACGAGTTTTGAGAGGAGGATCGACCAATCTCAAATGGAGATCGATCGATGGAATGTGTTGGATAGTTCGGGATCGATCAGGAAAGGTAAGATCGATCGTGTTGAGTAAGATCGATCGATCCTTTGTAAGGATCGACCGATCTTGTGAGATGCTCTGTTTCGGTTTATTCAGTAGTCAGGATCGATCGATCATGGGAGAGGATCAATCGATTCGAACTCTGAAGGTGGATTTTTGGGTAGTAAACAGATGGATGAGGAGGTGACTGTTGTTTGAGTAATTGGGAATGGTTGTGGTTGCTAGATCGTATGATCTAGGTTGGATATTGATAAGATTACATTATGGAGTGAGGACATGTCCTGGTTAAGTAGTGTTACGATCTAAGGGTATATTAGATCGTAAAACATAAGGGGAGGAGCTAATGATATGTGAATTTCATGTATTAATGGTAATTTAATACATGATGCGGACTTCATGTATGGGGATGGTTGATACATGATGAGGATTTCATGTATCGGTAGTGGTTGATACATGATGAGATTTCATGTATCGGTAGTGGTCGATACATGATGTGGATTTCCTGTATCGGGGATGATCAAACACATGATGAAGTACTTCATGGGTTGTTAAGGCTTATGAATACATGATGTGGTATTTCATGTATTCGTAGAGGATAAATACATGATGCGGTATTTCATGTATTGGGGTATATGATACATGATGTGGTATTTCATGTATCTGGGTGTCGGATACATGATGGGGTATTTCATGTATTGACGGGTTTGACCCATGATGTGGTATTTCATGTGTTGCTGAGATGAGAGCGAAATGTTATTCCGTCATTTGGTTCGGTGAGTTTTTGGGACTGATGTCGCTAGATCCTAATACGTGGTGGGGTCGGTAGAATTATGTGATATTTAATTCTATCGACGGGGTCATTAGGATTATGTGGTATTTAATCCTAATGACGGGTCATTAGAGTTATGTGATATTTAACTCTAATGATGTGGGTTAGGATTATGGGCGATTTAATCCTAACCGGGTGGTTTACCGATTAGGATTATGGGTGATTTAATCCTAATAGACGGTAAACCAGGGGTGAGATCCAGTGATATTGGTTCTCACGGGGACTTAGTATATTAGGATCCTGGGTGATTGGATTCTAATGTACTAGGTCGTTGACGACTTAATTCGTTCGAGTCCGGGGATAATTGGATTTCGACGGGTTAGCCGTTGGGTGCCACGTGGGATCTTGTGGTATTGGATCCGGGGATGTTATTGAACCGAGTACGGAACAACATTGAGCTCAACTGAAAACCATATGGTATAGTTGGACTGTAATAAGGGTGTTGTTGCAGTCATTGTTGAGTTGTATCAAGTACAGTTATAACTAGTGTTAGGTCAGAGCGGGAGTACTGCTACAGCGGCAATGGATCATGATTGTTGTATTGCGACTGGTTTGGGATTATAGATAAAATGTTGCTACCATTGTTGGATTATGATCTGTTAGGTGGTGTTGTTGTGGTACCACGACTGTCATTAGGTTGTAGCTGTAATACTACAACCGTTGTTGAGGATAGCAGGTGCACTTGGAATCGGACTTTTGGGTCATCTGGTCTCAGAAGTGTGAGGGGAGCTTTTTGAGACTTAAGGGGATGTTGACCGGCTCCGGTGTTGGCTTAACCGGACTTTAAGGAGCCATATGTGATTGATACAGATGCCTCAAGGCTAGGTTTGGGTTGTGCTCTAATGCAGCATAGGAGCGGGTAGCTACAAGTACCGAGAGAGAGATGTTATGGGCTTGGTGAGTATGATTAGTACTTGTTGCTATGTGTTGTTTCCGATAAGTTAGAATTGTTGGGGTTAAAGCGACTACTCAGGCTGATATTTAGAGTACAAGCGGCTCAAGAGAAGAATGAGGCGTCGATTAAGGCTTCTAGAGATGAGAAGTCTGAGTATGAGGTTTCGACGATGGAACCATCTTAGTTCCTGGTAGGGTATGTGTACCTCATTGATGAGGGGTTGAGGAGAGACATATTTCGGGAGGCACATCAGAGTCAATTCTCTATTCATCCCGGGGCGACAAATATGTACCGAGCCTTGAAATGGTACTATCATTGGGTTGGGATGCAGAGAGGTGTAGCCAAGTGGGTGGCTAGTTGTGAGACTTGTCAGCTAGTGAAGGCCGAGCATCAGGTTCCCAGTGGATTGTTACAGAGTTTACCCATTCCGGAATGGAAGTGGGATATGGTGACGAGGGACTTTGTAGTTGGGTTACCGAATTCTCGGGGTAGAGATGCGATTTGGGTTATTGTTGATCGCTTGACTAAGTCTGCTCACTTCCTAGCCATAAGGAAGACAGATAGGGCGTGAGTTTTGGCGAGAAGGTACATCAATGAGATTGTGAGATTACATGGTGTACCTGCGAGTATTGTACCGAACCGTGATAGTAAGTTCACGTCGATATTCTGGCGAGAGTTCCAGATAGAAATGGGTACCAAGGTACACGTGAGTACAACGTGTCATCCTCAGACGAATGGGCAATCAGAGAGAACCATTCAGACTCTCGAGGATCTATGGAGGATATATGTGTGTTAGTTTGAGGTGGCCAATGAGCCGATTACCTGAGCTTGGTAGAGTTTACGTATAATAACAGTTACCAAGTGAGTATAGGGGAGGGCACCATACGAGGCTCTGTATGGTAGATCGTGCATGATGCCATTATGCTGAACTCTAGTGGGGGAGTGAGGCAGATTGGCGAGAGTGTGGTGCAATAGACTCCGGAGGAGATCGGAGTCTTGAAGGTTAAAAAGGAGAAAGGAAACTCCTGAGATTAAGGTCATGCGGGATTATGTTGGGGTTGACAAGAAAACTAGGGAACTTGAGAAAGGATGGAAGTACAATTCTCCCAGGTGGGTCATAAGGCGGGTTAAGCCTTAAGATTCGAGGATGAATCTAATTAAGTGGGGGAGAATTGTAACATCCGTGTTTCGTCGTTCTCCTGTATTATGTTTATTCGACCCTTGATGTTCATCGTAACCCTCGGAGTTGTTTGATATATCATGGTTTTTACCCGTTTTTAGCCATGATATAAGTTGTTTTATCGAGTCTTTCTAGTGTTTTTGTATCGTTCTGGAGTCTTTTCAGGTTTTAGCACGTTTGGGACGAAATTGAGATTTTGGAACCATTTGGAGCCTTTGAGCAAACCAAGAAATCAGCTTAAGCCTCGAGTATCGACGACACCATCCCGTATCGATCGATACCGACGTAATGACGCGAGATAGATATCCAAGGAAGAGAATTTCACCATAAGAAGCCCAATACTTTCCCTTATTTACAAAGAGACCCAGCTCGTGTTTTTAACCTATTTAAGAAGTTTTAACAGTCAAGGAGCAGATTTACTTTAACTTGATTCTTGAACCACCATTGAGACTTGAAAGCTTTTGTGAGGGAGACTGATCCAAGACTTCGTTCATCATGTAGAAGATCCCGAACCCTTGTTTTTATTCTTTGTTATATTTAATTTCACGATCTATTCGCTATGTCTTGCTTTTCATCAATCATGTCCGAGTAGTTCATTTAGTTCAGGTTTTCTCATACGATTTCTCTCGATTTATGACGATCGATTTGTTGTGTTCATAATCTGAATAGTTCACCATGTTATTTCAAAGTTATTTCTGCAACCGATCACCTGTAACATGTAACTTGGGATTAATCGATTAGGCACGACAAAGCAATCGAGTAATCCGATAAAACCTAGCGAAGCAATTCGATTATCCGCAGAGATTTCGCTTAATCGAATGCGAACATATCAAACTCAATTAATGCTGGTTTAATGCAGATTTCAAAGAGATTTGGAATTCTAGATTTTGACTTGGGCTTAGTTTTCAAGAATCTATTTAGCTTAACTATATTTTTGTTGAAGTTCAAGAACTAGCACTTAATCAATTTGAATTAAAGCAGACACTGTTATTTATCATCGATTTCGAGAATTTCCCCCCTAGTTTCCTTCCTTATTAATCTAATTCCAAGTTTAATTCAATCATTTGTTCTTCCAATCACTTATTGTTTGCTAACATTAACTGCATCTTTTATCTATCGCTGTGAGTTTTCATTCGTGTTCGATTCCCTAACTTTACCGCAAAGAACGCTTTAAGATCATTATATTAATTTGAAAGCATATCAAATTTGCGTCGGGACTCTAAAAATTCACCTTAATATTGCGTTTATTTTGTCTAATGTTGTGCCAAGATCGACGATACCTATCATGACGTATAATCGAACGCCTGTTTTGAATTTCGACATTTATTTTCTCGCTTGATTTCAGCGATGCGTCACAGCTAGAGAAAAAGTTATGATTGACACACCGATCAATCTCTCCAACACGTAGTTGCAGAGCTTGAACGCACAATTCGAAAACGAAGAGGACTCACCTTAGATGGATCTTCCACATGGTTGATGCATGATGAGAAGCGCGGACGCCAACCTCACGCCGAGGCTGAACTGACGCTGGGCGAGTACAACCGACCTGGATCACTCCTATGCAAATCGTGGCAAGAATCCGTATCTCGACTTTCCAGGAATGACTTTGAGCTGAAGCCCCTTACGCTCTTGTTGGACAGCACCCTTCACCTCTCTCATGAGCACCCTATGGATCACATCAGACTGGTCACCAGATGAAGACAATGGAGCATACATGAATACCTCTTTTGTAAGCTCTTTCCATACTGGTGGGAGAGGTACCATCAAGCCAAGCAGCCTACCTCCATCTCTCGCTACTGAACGACCAAGAACGCATTCCTGAATAATTTCGACGATGCGAGATCTGAGCTCAGAACAAGATCTCTCAATTTTCTCAAGGTCCAAAAAGACTCCGGTTTCGCGATTCGATCCTACCAGAGACTGTCCGCATCACTAGCTTCAGTCAAGTTCAGCTCCGATCTTTTACGTAGGGATTCGATCACAGATCGATGGCACGATTCTCGCAAGAACGGAACTTCAACACCGTGATTCCAACCGATGCCGTAAGTGATTGAGAACTCTAAGGCCTAGAATAAGACTCAAGCACGTTGATTTCGAGCAAAACGCGCTAGTGTTGCCGACTTGCCGCAGATTGCGAGGTTCAAGTTTTGTTGACACGATGCACAACCTCTTAGTGGGAAAGACGAAGGGCCGACATTTTGGTGGCAGAGAACAAAGATGGCAGGATGTTAACTACATTGGTGGTTCTCGTTTTCGTTGCGATTTGCATACCAACAACCAAGCTTCAACAACAATCGCAAGGTGGTTACAAGTCCTGAGGTAACCAATCTGGTTTTAAGTGCCACTCAATTCACCCAAAAACAACTTCAAAGTGGATTTTACTGGTCATCCAGAATTCTTACCACAACCGCATTCTCCGAGGTCTACAGAGTAAGACGAGATCCTTGGAACAAATTCTGCAGGACAAGAAAAGATGACGGAGAATTTAATGGGAAGCGGACAACCGTATAATGACCAACGGCAAGATCGGGTATCAACTGCCGCAAAAAGGCTCGAGACTCAAATCGCCTGCATCAGCCGTGAGTAAGACAAGGGGTTTCTTCCAGGAAAGACCTAAGCTCCAAGAGCTCACATCAACGCCATAAGTCTAAGAAGTGGAAAAGTGGTAAATTCAGAGTTAATCGACTAATAATGCTGAAAATCCCGCCGATCCGAGATGACGAAGGATGATGAATCCAGGTATCGATCGACACTACCCCAAGATCGATCGATACCGTAGACACCGCTCAAGGAGGACGGAACTGCCAAAGAAAGAGTCTAAGTCGAAGCGCCTCTATCCTATTACTCCCAAGGACCAAAAGGAATGGGAGTGACGCTACGCAGTGACGCTGACAAGTCAGTAGTGAACTCCCTTTGTCGATGCAATCAAGACTTCTCCCACATTCAAGATACGTGAAGATGGTATCCAAAGAACGCCAACCTCAGTTGAAGGTGTCATGATGCTTTCAAAAGTGCAGCCTCACCAACACGATTCCTAAGAAATTTGCATCCGTGTTTGCGGTCGATCGACTATTTTCACGAAGGCCTGCACCATCCTCCGCGATATTGGATCGAAAAATCTCATGCCACACCCGCGCAGAATGGGGATAAGTGATTACCAGCCTGCTACAAGGATCTCATCGATCCTCACGATCGCTCAAGACGCTCATGTAATGACCTCAAGAATGCCGTCAAGATTGAAATTGCTGATTCCAACTGATTTCATCGGTCACGATGCCGAGCCCAAGGATCCTCTTATCCAGGCGACCATTCCTGCTACTGCGTTTGATGACGCAAGAATGGACAGATTACTTCGAACATGTGATTTGGTAATGCCTCTCAGATGGAGAAATCATGAAAACCTAATTCAACCATCTCCTAACAAACCTTCTACGCCGATACACTCTGATTATCATGAGGAATATTTCCGAGAAACATCCTGAGGATCCGCTGAACAGCGCCGTCACAAGGTTTAGAATCGCTTTGTAAGACGACGCCACCGGTTATGCCAAATCCTCGACAATGAGATCAGTATCGATCGATACCAATGGGAGTATCGATCGACACCACGTGCACGCGGTGAATAACTCAAGTAGATTCCTAAACAAGTCAAGATAACCGGATCGAGCGAGGAAAAAGCTCCAAAGATCGAACTCAAACCACTTACCGAGCTAAGTACGCTCTTTATCGCCCTAACTCAACATATCCCGTTATCAATTTTCGAACAATGCGAGGTCACTTTATCGCCTGAGCAAGCGTAAGATCGCAAAGCTCTCGCTATTCTCGATGATATTTCAGGTATCTCTCCACCTATGCATGCAATGTGGATTTACTTGGAGGTGAGAATCATTTTGAAATGTGTAGACGGTTGAACCCGAACCCGAAGGAGGTCACGAAAAAGAGGTTAAGCGTCAAGCCGGATCATCTATGCGATCTCGATAGTTCTTCGTTAGCCCTGTTCATGTCGCCTAAGAAAGGTGGTATCACAAAGGTGAAGAATGAGAAAACGAGCTGATTCCGACACGACTATCACCGGTCATGTGATGTATCGACAGTGAAGTCTGAATGTCGCTACTCGAAAGCGATCATTTTCCTTTACCTTCATGACCAGATGTTGAGCGCAGAAAGTCACCCATACTAATGCTTTTATACTCAGGCTTTTTCCAGCATCCCCATTCACCTGCGGATCAAGGGAAGACAACTTTTACATGTCCTTATGGCACTTTCGCATACCGCGTAACGCCGTCTACTATGAAACGCCTCCGCCACTTTCCAGATGCATGATTTCATCTTCACCGATATGATCGAGGAGTTTATGGAGGTATTCATGGATGATTTCTCATGGGTTCGCTCAAAGATGTCCGGACAATTTTAGCAAGGTGCTTCGATGTGAAGATAAGCATCTAGTTCTTAATTAGGAAAGTGTCACTTCATGGTGCAAGCTGGGATTGTTTTGGGACACAAGGTTTCGTGAGAAAGGGATCGAGGGACAAGCCAAGATTCAGTCATTTCGAAGTTTCCAGCCCCACTAGTTTCCGAGATCCGGTTTCCTGGCTGGGCGCTTTCTTTGCTGCGCTTTACGGCGATTTCTCCAAAATCGCTCGACCTCTCACGTGCAAGTGACTGCACCTTCGACTCACGCCTGTTGCCTTGCTCAGCCGGTTAACTTACTTGAGGTCATGATGCGCAAGTGATTTTGCTGTAGGTGCCGTGGCTGGGTCAGAGGAAAGATAAGAAGTCGCATGTCATCTATTATGCCAGCCAACGCTGGATGATGCCCAACGCAACTACAGACAACCGAGAAAGAACTCCTAGCAAGCGGCCTTCTTTGAGAAATTTCGTCCTATTCGTGGAAGCTGATCGCTCACACCGATCATGCTGCCTCGGTACCTGTTTCGCAACGACCTCAAGCCTCGCTCGTCGATGGGTGCTCTCGCCGTGGTTTCGGACATAAAAGCAAGTGACAAGAAAGGGATCGAGAATGGGGTTGCAGATCACTGTCACGAATGCAAAAGATGGGGGACGCGCTATGACTCATCACCTACCGTAAGCTAACGCATCTACTTCATTGCTAAGATCGAGTGATTGGGGATAATTCCCGGTTTCTCTCACGACCAGTTTCAGTATCGATCGATACCACCCTGTTTCGATCGACACCCTCGATCGATTATACCATTTTATCGCTGCATAACATCAGCCGTATGATGTTTATTCGGTTGCTGTGGCAACTTTTTCCGACCTCGTATGCGACATCGCCAACTATTTAGCTACGGAGATCGAGAACCACGCAACACCTTTGCGAGGAAGAAGTTTCTACGAAAGTAAGGCGCTTCTTCCTGGGATGAACCTTATCTGCATAAGCATTGCCTCATGGTCTTCTGAGGTGCCTCACGAAGTCCAAGTACCTGACGCTCTTTTCATTGCCATGGTTCTAATATGCTGGACACTTCGCTACTTTCAAAAACAGTTTCTAAGGTTCTTCAAGCCTGGGTTTTGGTGGCCAACTATGTTCGAGATGCTAATGTTTTTGTTTCTCAGGCGATGCCCTGTCAGTGAGAGGAAGATAAGTGACATGATGCCACAAACTTCATCCTTGAGGTCGAAGTGTTGACATTGGGGGTATCGACTTCATGGGTCCTTTTCCAACCTCGCACAAGAATGTACATCTTTGCCGCTGACTATGTCTCCAAGGAAGATTGCAAGTCCCAATGATCATACGGTGGTTTTTAAGCTGTTTAAGACCATCATCTTTCCACGATTTGGAGTCCAATCGCACATCGATGATAGGAAATACTTCATCAAGGTCTTCCAGCCATTATCAAGTTGCATGACTAATCATCGTGCTTGCATCTATATCATCCTCACCAAGGACAGGCCGAGGTTTCAAAGTGCATCAAAGAGATCCTGAGAAGACTGTAGCTTCATGGAAAGACGGGTCTCTAAGTTCTAACGATGCACTCCTGCGATAACTGCTTTCGCATAATCGCTCACCAAGCTTCACTATCCGGGAAGCATGTCACCTTCCATGAGCTCGAACACAAAGGAATCAATCTAAGCTACTCAACTATGACATCAAACATGTCGCGAATTGACGATTCCTGAATTGAAATCGACGAGATCAGTATAACGCTCTACGAAAACTCGAAGTTATACAAGGAATCCAGTTAAGGCTTATCACGATAAAGAAGATCCTTTCCGTCACTTCGAACCAAACACCAGGTTCTTCTATATAACTCTCATTTGCACTTGTTTCCCTTCAAACTTCGCTCGCTGGTCAGTCCTTTCACTTCAAGGAGGCCACACATGGTGCTATCGGTTGATTAATTCGTCGAGACGAATTCACGTGAATGGTCAAAGGGTTAAACACTATTGGGCGAAAGCCGAGATTCCAAGCAGGACAAATCGTGTGCTCTAGCTAATCCACCCGTCGCCAACTGTCATAAGCCGCGACATTAAACAAGCCGCTGGGAGGAATACTATTCTAACTTGGATCATCTAACACGGTCAGCTCATTCATACAGAGAAAGAGGTTTTCATCTCGATTTTCTGGTATCATCGATACCAACATGGTGCCGACGATCACCCGCTCGCGTAAATTTCTTTCTTCATCATCGCCATTTTTCCACTTGTTTTCCTTCACCTTCTAGGCTTGATAAACACTGTAATCAAGTAAGTCTGATACCCATTGTTTTTTGTTTTCTTATTTATATGTTTTATCGAGTCAAACCACTGAAGATCTGTCTTGCTTTGAATTTGTTGCTCTGATTTTGCACCTACATTGGGCTTCAGTTCTGATTTAATGAAAAATCCAAGGATAACCATAGTTAGAAATCACCCATGTCTCCAGCAGCTCTTCACAGCCTTTTAAATTTGACTTCATCTACGCTAGATTCTAGCTTGATTCATCATTCATACGGCTAAGGAACCCATCATGTTTGAAAATTGTGGTATATCTCCCGTGAAAATTGTTGGATACATATTTGCGTTAAAGCAGTAAAATCATATAAAAGATGAAATGATTTCCTAGGAGTAGAGGGTAGGAAAAATTTCCTATGACCCCATTATTCTACTTGGATAAGGAATGATCACCAAAGCGAGAGTGAGGGGTGGAAAATTTCCTGTGACCCCATTATTCTAAGACTTTTGATACATTGAGGTAGAACAGGGGATTGATATGAAGCACTATCAATACTCGCATTTCGGACCTTGATTTGTGTATCTTTGTTCGAGATAAACCTACTGTTGAAATCTAATGAGCTGATTATGAAATAAGTCAGGGGAGATAAAGAATACTGGAAAGCAATAAATGTTTTTTGAATAAATGGTTCTTTAGCTATGATATTGTATGGGCAAGAATCAGAAAGTTTTGAACAATTGCCGATGAAGCTGGCGATGAGAGCTTAGATGAATATTGGTGTGAGATAATAAGTGAAGTCTTGGGAAGTTGGGGTTCTACGGAGAAATACATGGTGGTTAGATCACGGGATCGAGGCGAAGTGGGCTTGGGAAAAAGATTACACTGACGATTTCGGTAGCAATCGGGTCTCTAAGGTTTTTCAAACCTCTTTCTAACTTAGTTTTCTGTTTTGCTTGAGGGCGAGCAAAGGCTAAGTCTGGGGAGTTGATATATCATGGTTTTTACCGTTTTAGCCATGATATAAGTTGTTTATCGAGTCTTTAGTGTTTTTGTATCGTTAAGTCTTTTCGGGGTTTAGCGCGTTTGGGACGAGGTGGAGATTTTGGAACCATTTGGAGCCTTTAGAAAAGAAGAAAGTACCGTTTGAGCTTGGTATCGATCGACACCATCGGTATCGATCGATACCGACTCAGCGAGATAGAGATATCCAAGGAAGAGAATTTTCACCATAAGAGCCCAATACTTTCCCTTATTTACAAAGAGACCCATCGTGTTTTTAGACCTATTTAAGTAAGTTTTTAGTCATTAGGTCAAAGGGAGCAGACTTTACTTTGAACTTTGATTCTTGAACCACCATTAAGACTTAAAAGCTTTTGTGAGGGAGACGGATCCAAGACTTTGTTCATCATAGAGAAGATCCCGAACCCTTGTTTTTATTCTTTTGTTATATTTAATTTCATGATCTATTCGATTATGTCTTGTTTTTCATCAATCGTATAGTAGTCTCATTTTAAGTTCGGATTTTCTCATATGGATTTCTCTGATTTATGATGATTGATTTGTTAGGGTTCATAATCTGAATAGTTCTTCACCATAGGTTATTCTCAAAGCTATTTCTAGTCTGATCACCTAGAACATAGAACTTAGATTAATCGATTAGGCACGACGGTCTGCAATGAGTAATCAATAAAACTAGGGTGAGCTTGATTCGATTATCTGCAAAGAGATTTGGTTTAATCGAATTGTGAACATATCAAACTTGAATTAATTGCTGGTTTAATGTGTAGGATTTGCAAAGAGATTTGGAATTCTAGATTTTAGACTTAGTTAGTTTTAACAGCAGGTTGGTTAACTATATTTTCGTGTTTGAGTTCGAACGGCACTTAATTGAATTGAACTTTAAGCAGTTAATTGTTATTTATCATTGATTCACGAAATTTCCAGAGCCTAGTTTCCTTCCTTATTAATCGACTAAGTTTAATTCAATCATTTGTTTTCCAATCAATTATTGTTCTTAGCACAATCTGCATCTTTTATCATCGTGAGTTTTCGAGTTCGTGTTAGCCCACTTTACTGCGCAACTTCTTTAGTATCATTATAGCGTATTAATTTGAGCGTATCATTGTTGTATTTAGATGAGGTTTGCTAATAAAAGGTTATTAACAAAATAAGATGTTTATAATTGATACATGATACGATTCGTGTATCGGTGTTATATAATCGTGATGTGGATTTCATGTGTTATAGGTGGTTCGACACATGATGGGGATTTCATGTGTGATGGTGATGTCGGGTGAGGTTCATATGTTACTTGGTTCGGTGGAGTAGGGTTTAATATCGTTAGATCTAATGAGGAATGTTTAGGATTATGTGGATTGGATCCTAAGCGGATAGGGGTTATGTGGATTTAGTCTAATATATCGATAAACCGAGTGAGGTATGTGGATTTGTTCTGAGCCGCATTAATCCGGGTAAAGGACTCGATGGGCTTTGTCATCATATGACCACGTGGGATCAACGGTATTGACTCCGAGATTGTTATTAAACCAAGATGGGATGATATGGAGCTCGAGCGATGGCCTAGGCGGTGGATGATTTAAATTGATCATAGATTGGTTGTTGTTAAGAAATCCCAAATGGTTCGGTTTAAGCGGAATGCGTAATTCCGGAGTTTGGTTTTAGCGGAAGTGAAGGAAATATTTTGGGGCGAGAGATGTCTCAAATATTTTAAATAGGCGGAATTACTAAACCAGAAAATTTATAATCGATAGATTGCATGATTGTCTTTGGTTTGATAAATTAAACCACAAATATCTTCTCCTTCTTCTCAAAGGTTCTATACACTTCTTCTTCTCCATTTTTCTCATGGGAAGATGATGATTTCGAGCTAGGGAGAGGGAGAGAAGAAGAGAGAAAGAAAAGAAAGAAGAAGGAGAAGGAGAAAGAAACTTGGAGAAAAACAGAGTTTTGGGAGCTGATTCAGGGGACGATCGGCCTGGATAAATAGCTCGTTTTGGCTGAAACTTTGTGGGTAAGTTCTTCAATCTCTTGCCTAGTTATCTACCAAATTTCGTGGGATTATGTTGAGTATTTTGGGAGTTGAGTTTTCTCCCACTGCTCTGTTTTGTAATAGAGACGTCGAGTTTGAGAGATTGATTGAACACTTGAATCTTGTTGGTTTGGTCTGGAAATTTTAGGGTTAGTTCTTGAACCTATTTAATAGTTATCAAAAATTTCATCACGTTTAGTTGAATGGTTTGGGAGTTTGAATTTTCTTTCAAAATCACTCAAAAACAGAGCAATCTCGACAGGGCTGAGTAGAGAGTGATGGGCGCTCGAATCTCATTTATTTGGGCTGAAATTTGGTAGATAGATTCTTTAAAGGCTTATCTTGAGATTGACCGAAGGAATTGTTAAACTTTTACTAGAGTAAGAGTTATGATCGGACTAGTGAGACTCTGTTTTGGGAAGGATGAATCCGAGTTTGAGGTTTAAGCTTTTGAGCTTAAGGCTAGTGAGATTAATCTCTTGAGGGAATATTATGTTCTATCTTGACAGGCTTGGTGGATATCTTAGTGTGTGATTTTACCAAGGGGAAGCTTCTGATAAAATAAGTGATCAAGGTTGACTATATGATCATTGCTTTTCGATGATTGTTATGTGTAGGAACTAGACCAATTGGGTGTGATTCATGGCTTGGCCATGTGTGTGTTGTGTTTGTAATGGAGCTCTATTACGGTGTGTGCTTTGGTTGTTCGTAAGTGCATTTGATTACGTTTAATCTTTGATCATATGGGTGTATAACCCTGGGTGGAGGACCGCCTCACTAAGCATTTCCAATGCTTACGCACCTCTTTTGGTTCAGGTAAAAGAGAAGGTGATGGAGCTGGAACCAAGACCGAGGAGAAGAGGATGATTAGGAGTTCTTGACAGATTTTCTTTTGTATCTTATGTTCTTATGTTTAATGCCTTGGTGAATGTTGTTTTAGGGTCACGAGGGAGCATATTAACAATCTCATTAAGTGGATTAAGCATGAGATAAGTGTTGCATTTGTTGAAATTGTTAAAGGGTTTTACTTGTGCGGTGTCTGTTCTTGGGTTCGCATTGGGAGAGGATCGACCGATCCAACAGATCGATCGATCTGGTAGTCGTAAGGTTTTCTGTTTAGTTTTTGACTTGGATTGCAAGAAAGCAGTTTTACTTGATGATTTTCAACCGTTTTAAGGAAAGTTTTAAAAATCCCGAGTTTTATGATTTACTTCCGCGTGTGATCCGTTTTGTACTCGGGATGGGGTGTGTCACAAATCCTGTAGCCTTTTCCGTGTTGTCTGACCCGATCCATGCCACTTTCAATTTTCCCAACTGCAATAAGTTGGATCAAGACGCAAAGAATAATATCATATCCTATACTCGGTGGAGAAGCCAGTTAGTGCTTGATGAACTCACACGATATATACAATGGGGTATGTCTATTTCTCTCTATCACTTTCCAGTCTTCATTGCTGCATCTGTTGTAACTGACTTTGTTTTGGTATTCTCTTTTGCAGGGTTTAGTTTTGGAAGCTTTGATTGGAACTTGTTTTCCTGGATGGGAAGTACCGCCGTGGTTCAGTCACCAAGCCTCTGGATCGGTGTTAAAGCCGAAGCTGCCTCCACACTGGTGTGACAACAAGTTTACTGGGATTGGTCTATGCGCTGTTATCGTATTTGATGGCTACCACAACCAGAGGAAACGTTTCTTATTGAAATGTAATTGTGAGTTCAAGAATGAAGACGGGTCTAGTATCCGCTTTAGCTGCACTGTTGGAGGTTGGCGCGAACCAAGTAACACACCGTGGGAGATTGTGTCGTCTCATGTCTTTATTGGCTTTACGAGTAGGTTGGATATCAACAAAATTAGTGAAGAGGACGATGAATGTGTTTGTATTGAAACCTCTGTTGAGTTTGAAGTGACAGATGGTATTGAAGAGATCAAAGGTTGCGAGGTGGTGAAGTGTGGATTTAGTTTGGTATATGCACCCGAAGAAAGGGAAAATATATGTTCAGATTTAAAATCTGAACTCCAGTAGAGGGTTGAGAACATCCCACGTGAAGCAAAACACAAAACTCTTGTCGAGACAATTGTTAGTAAGGTGAGAATCCTAAATGAGTTGGATCTTGAGCTACTGAGTTTGATTTTAATCTCAAGTCATGAGAAAGTGAAGCAAAATCTTCATAGTTCAATAAAGTCTGGGAGGGATTAGAGTGAGTTGCTCTACTAACCTAAATGGAGAAAGTGATGACTACATTAACCTCTTTTTTGCTATATGACCTTCATTAAACAAACAAATCAACAATTTTTATTTTACCCTTTACACAATAACTAAAAAATTTAAAGATTAAATTAAAAATTTTTCTTCTTCTTCTTCGATTGATTCCCTTTCTCTCCTTCTCTCTCCTCTTTTCCTCCATTCTCGAAATCAAAAGAAAAATTGAAGAAAATAGCTCGACGCCGTTTGCACGTGGAGGTAGTGGAAGGTGTAGAAGAAAACCTGGATAATTCTCAATTATTAAGAGATGATGAAGCTGAGGTCAATCAGTAGACCTCGTGAAAGTTTTGAGCATGAGTGATGCAGGAATTAAATGGTGGTATAATTGTTTATACAGATTCTGAACCTCTGATCGTGGCGAATTGAGATTGTTCCTTATATCTCAGTTGGTGAAAACTTTGATATCGGTGAGGGTGACTATGAAGATACATGATGTCGAAGCAACTAAGGTTGTTGAATGGGATGATGGCATTGATACGGCTGTAAAGCAAGAATTTCGAGCGGGAAGTGCAAGATTTAATTGTGAGTGTACATCAAAACTGTTTTGAATATACTACAGCCAAGTCGACAACTAAGTTGTTTGTGGCGAAAATGTCGTGGCAAAGATTGAAAATGGTCTGTACGAGTTGCAAGAGATAAGGATTCGGATCGTTTTCAGTTAACTTATAACAAGATACATACATGTTGTCGAGTAACTGCAGTACATCCAAAAAAAAAGGAACACGCGATTAGTTGCATCTGTGATTCATGAGGATTATCCTGGTAAGTTCGACACTCCATCCATAAAATCTCGTAGATTTGGTTCAATCAAGATTTGGTGTTAAGCTTCTATGCTACCGCTTTGAGAGGAAAAAAAACTAGCCGTTAGTGACGTGCGCTGTACTCCAGCAGAGAGTTACAGCAAGTTGCCTTCTTATTTGCACATGTTGGAGACAGTGAATCCTGGTACARTAACACGGGTGGAATGTGATGAGGAAAACAAGTTCAAGTATTTGTTTTCTGGGAGCAGATTGAAGGGTTTAAAGCCATGCGTAAAGTGATTATTGATGGGACTCATTTCAAGAATGTATATGGTGGAGTTCTTTTGTGGCTACTGCTCAAGATCCTGAACACCACCATTATCCTATTGCAGTGTGTGAGGTGGAAGGATGCAAGTTGGAGGTGGTTTCTCCAAACATTGAAAACAGTAGTGTATGTTCCAGGACATGTATTTATTTCGAGCACATCCGAGCATCATCAAGATTATGGAAGAGGTGTACCCCAACTCTAAGCATGGGCATTGTATGTGGCATTTGTCTCAGAATGTGAAATCGAAAGTTCATAAAGTTAAAAGAGTCGGTTGCTAGTAGTTTATGGAATGCCAAGGCTTACTCAGAGGCTGAATTCATTACTTTATACAGCTTTTGAAAAAGTATCCAAAAGCTGAGAAGTATCTGGATGATATTCATAAGAGTCTGCTTTAGGTAAATGGGCAAGATGCTATTTTCCGGTGAAAGTGTACATTATAACGAAAATGCTTGTGAATCTATGAATAACGCTTTGAAAGATGCAAGGCTGTACTCGTTGTTACCATTGCTTGATATGATTGTTGGGAAGTTATTGGTTTAACAAACATAGGAAAGCTGCGCAGGAGTTCAACACACACAAAAGCTGGTACCTTCTATTTGGTTTGTTGCACAGATGTAAGACTGCAAAAAGTTAGGTAACGAGCTAAAATTTTTCTCGAATACATTGTGATGGAAAATTGAAAAGAGTATCTCGTTGATTTACAAAAAAAAACTTGCAGCTGTAAGTATTTTGAAATATATCGATATCCATGCGAACATGCAATTGCTGCAGCTAGTACACACGCACAAACAGCAGCGGACGATGTCGATCTACATGAGTTATGTTCGCCTTATTATTTTATGGAGCAATGGACGTCTGGCATTATAAGACCATTTATCCAGTACCCATAAATGTGAGTAGAAAGTTCGAGACGTTGCAGCTATGTGTGTCTTACCTCCGGAACGAGAGAAAAGGGAAGAAACAAAGAGGTTAGGTACCCATCGGTTGGAGAATCTCGACGAAGGACGCAATGAGTTTGGACGCTAATTGTTTTTTGTTTTGTTGTTATATGTTTGTTTATTTCACTGTGTGCAACTATGTTTGATTTAGCTTTAAATCTAGTTATACTAGTCGGTGGATAATGGACTGATAACAGGTTAAACTAGTTAAACTGGGAAACTATGCGAAAAATTGTCCTGCTATGTTAAACTAGTTAAAATGGTTAAACTATGTTAAACTATGTAAAACTATGTTAAACTGGTTAAACTAGTTAAACTATGTTATTACGTACTTGCATTTAGAAACACAAGTATTACGTATGTATTTTGACAAATGTTTTTAGAATACGTAAGTATTACGTAAGTAATGTATATAACAACATGATTTTGACCAAAAAAAATATATTTATAATATTTAAATTATTACATGAACCTCTATACTTTCTCTTATCTACCTTATACCTTTATGGTCACTTAGTAACTTTTACCAAATAACTATGTCAATCAGATAAACTTGCATTTTATCATAAATTATATCATAATAAGTTGTTAAATATTTGATAAACCATTATTTTCAAAAGTTAAACTAATTAAGATTTCTTTAAAATATGGTTAAACTAGTTAAATTGGTTTAACCGTAAAAGTTAAACTATGTTATAAGTTGTTAAACTAGAATACTAGTTCAACTCTGTGGTTAAACTATGCGTAATAAAATGACAGAATTGCCAAAAACATCCCAAGATGTGGTTAAAATAGATAAACTGGTTAAACTAGTTAAATTCATAAAACTAAGTTCATAAATACACAAAAACATCTCAGGTTCATAAATTCATAAAACTAGACAAGACTATCAATCAGCCCTAATCTTAAGGCGTACTCCTCTTCTTCCACCTTTGCCACCTCCTCTTGCCCCACCTTTTCCACTTCCTCTTCCCCCACCTTTTCCATCTCCTCTCCCTCCTGTGTATGGGGTTCTGATGTGCTTCGACTTTAAAATCTTCCGCTTCTTCTTCCCTGCATTATCATCCTCATCAACATTACCAACCGGTTCCGCCGTCGGCACCAAAGTAGAAGGCGAAGATGTAACCGTCGGCACCCATAAAACCATGGCAGTAGCAAGATCCACATTAACATTACCAACGTCACAATCAATAGCATCCACTATAACTCCACATAAAAACAGTTAAACTAGTTAAACTCCACATAAAAACAGTTAAACTCCACATAAAAACAGTTAAACTAGTTAAACTCCACATAAAAACAGTTAAACTACTTACCAACGTCATTATCTTCAGCAGCAAAATATTTAGCTACAGCAACATCATCATCCTCCTCAGCAGCAGCATTATCATCCTTCTCAGCAGCAACAACATCAATAAGAGGAGAGCGTGAGGAGCAGAAGCAAATATATCATCCTCCTCAGCAGCAAGATATGAAACAGGAGGATCAACACCACCTCGAGTAGGAACATCCTCATGAGTAGTGGGAGGATGACGAGGAGAATCCATGTTATAAAAGGGAGAATCTCCACGGGTGGAAGGTTTTCAAGTTTTTTGTTCATAAGCTTCATCTCCTCAACCATTTGCTTAAAGTTCTCATTCATCTGTCGGAATCCATCTTGAACAATCTTCTTCAGCTCGTTCGTAGAAGACGAACCAACATGAGAATGAGCATGAGGAGCAGCAAGAGCGGCAGCACCAAGAAAGGCAGGAGGAGCAGCATCATCACCATCTCGTCGAACTGCATAATCTCTCTCCTGAAGATCCTCCCAGAATATTTTCCCACCTCTCTTTAAAGTGTTCTTCCAACCTTCAACAATGAAATCATAGACATCCTCATCATTATCTCCCATGATTCTAGCCATCATCCTAATCTCATCACTTCCTTCTTCAGGTAAGATACTCTTGATATCCTGAGTATGAAGACAATAAAAGTTAAACTGGTTAAAATATGTTAAACTTGTTAAACTATATAAAACTACTGCAACTGCTTAAACTTGTTGAAATACTTACATTCGAATTTCCTAGAACATCAGAGATTTCCTCCAATCCAAAACCTTTGGTGTTGGTTTCTATGAATTTTCCCTTACACATCTTAGGGCACAAGTCATTACGGACGATCGTCTCTCTATAGGTGCTTTTAAGGACACCAATAGCTTCAAATGGGAAAACCTGCAGATGAAATTAAAATATGTTAAACTGCTTTAAACATGTTAAACTAGTAAAACTGGTTAAACTATGCGAAAAGAAGAAAATTAAAAAATTACCTCAAAAGGCAATATGAATCCAGGAAACGTTGTGTTTGGTTTCACACCATTCTTCATCTTCTGCTGGATGGTTTGGATGGTATGTAATGAATCATCAAATGTGAGTCGTCCCCACGGGAACGACTCACACAATTCTATATCATCCACGACCCTTACCAAGAAATCGTCTATTGAGCCTTTCGTCTTCGACTTTGCTCTGATCACTGTGGCCAGGAACCAGAGAATACACATCCTCAACCTATCTGATGACTCTTCCATCGAATCCAGCTGTTCTTTGATATGCTCAGGCCATGGGATAACATGTTCACCAAAATATCTGGTCACAAATTCAGTGCTACCCAGATTCTCGTAGTTTTCTAGGTATGGGTTGCAGTCCAACCCGCACATGAGGCCATGCTCCCTAATCGAGTAACAAATAGGGACCCCGTTGACCACAAACCACAACTCTTTCTTCTTCTCCATTTGTACCATCTGGAGAAATAAAGTCCACAACCCCATCAACTTCCTGTTGCTATGGAGATGCATGTGAAATAAGTGTCGGAACTGGCGATGCTGTAAAAACTATCGTAGCTCCAAACTATTTCCTCCATCGAGCTTCTTAATGTAATCAACGCATGTGCGCACATCACATCTTGTACCGATCTTCGGGTACTTAATATATTCACTCGCCTCGAAGAAGAATTTCATAGGCTTTACTGGTTCAGGCACCTGCAATCAAAATATTATTTGTTAGACTGGTTAAACTATGTTAAACTGGTTAAACTGCATTAATAAATTTACCTGTTCTACTAAATCATACTATAATTAGATAGTAAAACTATTTAATTATTTATTATATAATTAGTTTAATTAGTTATTAAATATATAATAATTATATATTTAATTATTTAATATATAATTATAGTTAGTATTAACTAGTTTAATTATTTACTATATAACTATTTAACAAATTAAACTATTTAATAATAACTAATTATATTGTAAAACTAGTTAATAACTAATTAAACCAGTTAAACCAGTTAAACCAGTTAAACTACGTCAAACATCATATTATCTTGTTAAACATCATATACTTTCCTAAGCATAATATACCCAGTTTAACTAGTTGTTCCTAAACACAATATATTTTAACGAGTCTAACTAGTTGTCCCTAAACAAAACATACCTCCGATGAGGATGAGGATGCCTCAGCCTCTTCTAATGGCTGCGATGGCTGCGGATCCGCCAGACTTTTCCGTTGATTCCTTGTTCGAGGAGGCATTCTCAGAAAAACCTGAAAAATCAAACTTGTAAATTCCTTACCCAAAATCCAAAATCAAACGTCACCAACTCCATTATCAAGAAAACACTGAAATCACTCAAAGTGAGTTTTTTTTTTTAATACGCGATAACTAAGACGATAAATAACAATTGTACATAACAGAGTCATTCAAACTATAACCAAACAGTAACATCGACAACATGAAATCCCTAAATACAACCAATCAATCACTACTAAATACCTAAAATCTCAATGGACATTATCATCCGATTCCTATTCTCAAAACAAGACAAAATCCGATGACAATTGTAGTGAAATCCCTGCGAACCAAAGCAAAACCCTAGATCTTTGACACTTCCTTCTCTTCCAAATTAATGAGCATGAACAACGGAGAGAGGGARAGAGTAGGGGTTGAGAAATCGAGTTACCTGTGAGGGAATTAGTGAAGAAGAAGAAGAAGATGGAGATTTCTCTGAGAAAGACGAAGGTGGAGATTTCTCTGAGAATGACAAATTCGCAACAGCAAAAGAAGAAGAAGAAGAAGAAGAAGAATCGTAGGGGAGTAAAGTGGAGAGTGGATGGAATCGATTTGAATTTGGAGAAATCGGTTTCGTCACTTTCGTTTGCGAAAGGAGGAGATGAAGAAGTAACTTCTTCCTAAACTCTTCTTTTTACTTATTAAATTAAATTGATTAGGGTAAGAATTCTGGGCTGGGTCGGATGGGTCATTGGATTAATTGGATCGGGTCAGATTTTTGTTGGTTGGGTCTGTAATTTTAAGGAAAGGGTATGGTTTATTGGTCTTTTACATATTTTCGATATTAAAAAAAATTGTAAACAAAATTCTATTTTAATATTAGGTTATTTGACTGAGCAGAATGACGGGGACGGTCATATGAGCAATTGTTCCAAGAGATTGGAGGAGAGAAGCACAAAACTTCGGCGGCCATCACGGAAAAAAACGGAGATTTGAAATTGAGAGGCTGGCTATGGCATCAGGCGGGGGTAAAGAAGGGCAGCGACGAGTCGATGTGGAGCAGTGTGAGGGATCTACTTCAGGTTGTGGTGACGATGGCCTAAGGAGGGGAAAAAGGTGAGGTTAACTTTTGGGAACCTTTGATTTAACGTTTGGAGAGGTTATTGGGCGGGCAACGTATGGGGATTAAGAAAGTATGTTTTTTGCAGGCCGAAGAGGGGGGGAGAGATAGACACGCTGAGTCCGGGGTTTGACTCAAGTCCGGATTTTGTTGTGTAATTGCCCTGAGCTAAGAATAGGTTGTTTTGATAATGGTAATAACAGTGGGACCATTAAAACTTATGGCTCGAGAAAGGTGGGTAAACCCAGTGGATCTGACGGTGAATATCGGGACCAAACGCTAGATATCACCAAACAGAGGTATAAAAAAAAAGACAAAATTAAGCAAAAAAAAATTGATGAGAAAGTGGTTGAATTTTTAGGCTAGGTGACTTTGTTAGGCGCTCTTAGTTAGGGAGTTATGGTTTGTTTGACCGCCAAGCGGCAAAAGACGGGTAGCTGAACTTTGTTTAAATGCTACTGATAATGTTAACAAGAAACAGGAGATGGGGAGAGATATAAGAGGGTAACTAACCAAAATTTGAACACAGGAATGATGGGATAATGCTGGAGAATAGTGGAGAATGTGCAAACAATGACAACTTTAGAACTGAAGGTGCGGAGAGAGAGCCCGAGTTGAACGAAACAGTTCAATTGCCTAAAAAATTGTTTGCCACACACCGCATCCCACATAAAGGCCGCATCAACTCATATTCGAAGCCTGAATATTTGCTGGACATCGCTGAGGTCCTAGAGGGATCAACAGAGTTTGACTGGTTAAGACAGAGTTGTTTTGGGTGGTTGTCTGATCTGCCAATATGGAAGTGTTTAATGTCTGGGAAGTTAATGCACCAGTTCCTCTGCCAGACATTGGTAACACGTAAAAAACATGAGATGTGGTTTGTGTTTGGGGGCTATCCCATAAAGTTTTCTCTGAGGGAGTTTGGTGTATTGACTGGGCTGAACTGCGATCCATACCCCAGCGCAAATGCAATAACACAAATACAGCGTCCCACCGAGGGTAATAAGTATTATTAGTCTGAGCTTATCGGTCAACAGGAGGAGTGCACGGTTGGGGAAATTGTAGACATGTTAAGACGGGACAAAGAACTGCCAATCTCAGAAAGAATGAGTGGTGCCCGAAGGCTACGAATGGCTCTGCTTGTGCTTATGGAGGGTGTTCTAACTTGCGAATCGTCAACATACAGAGCTACAAAAAAGGTAGCAGAGATGGTGAAGGATGTGGAGTTGTTCACTTCGTTCCCCTGGGGGTGTAAATCTTTTGAGAGGACGCTGGAGATGGTTCAAGTGGGGGTTAAAAATGCGACAGTTGATGCGCTTGGAGACAAGTTAAGACAAGTTAACCAAGTTAAGCCAGGTTAAAAATACTTCCATTCGGAGTCATGGTGGAGTAAACAGAATAATTTTGGAATCAGCGATGATAAATGATACATATCCATAAAGATCAATTTTTTTTTCAGCAAAATGCAAAGTGACCGTCTTTGTCCACGACGTCTTCGGCTTCGACAGCATTGTCCAAGACGGCTTTGTCCACGACCGTCTTTACTCAAATTGTAGTCTGAATATTCTGGGAGTATTATTCGATAAAAGGGAAATGACTTTATATAGCCTTACAACATTAACTCTCACTCAATAGAAAGATACGTAACAGAAGCAAATAACAAAATAAAGCTAGGCATAATTAGCTCCTGAAATAGAGCTAACAATTATTAGACAATTGACCAAGACTAAGAAACCAACGAGAAACGTATTCAGACTTTAAACTTCCAACAAATTCCTCCCCTTAAACTGAAGCTCTCCTGCAACAGTTTAATTATCCATTCTTTGAACTCCAAGACAACGCCTAAGCTTCTCATACTGGTCAAGCTTGATTGGCTTGGTCATGATGTCAGCAATTTGATCATTTGTTCCACAGAAAACCAATTTCAGAGCTCCTTCAACTACCAAGTTACGTAAGTAGTGGTACCTGACATCAATGTGTTTTGTTCTGCGATGCATAACCGGATTCCTTGACAGTTTTATCGTCGAACTGTTGTCACACATGATGTCGATACAGTCTTCAGTTACAACCTCGAGCTCCCGTAACATACCCTTCAACCATACACAATGACATGCTGCCGAAGTTGCCGCAACATACTCTGCCTTTGTGGATGATAATGTAACAATGTCCTGCTTTCTTGAACTCCAACATATCGCAGCTCCATTCATTAAGAATACATACCCCGAAGTACTCTTTCTATCATCTGAATCACGAGCATAATCACTATCTGCATAACCCACCAATTTTGTGATTCGAGATCTCCCATAAAAGACTCCATAATCAACCTTTTCCTTTTAAGTACCTAAGTACTCTTTTTGCAATCATCATGTGCTCCTCCTTTGGATCTGCCATAAAGCGTGCTATTAAACAAACTACAAACATCAAGTCAGGCCTTGTTACCGTGAGGTACATTAGGCATCCAAAAAGTTGCTTGTAGAGTGTTGAATCGACTCCTTTTCCTTCCTTTGTAATAATTGTACCAGGAACAATTGGATTTTTGACTACGTTGCAATCCCACATGTGGAACCTTTCCAAGACTTCTTTTGCATATTTCGCCTAGCAAATGTGTATTCCCTTGCTACTTTGATGAACCTCCACTCCAAGGAAGAATTTCATTCTCCCCATGTCTGTCATCTCGAATTCCTTTTTCATTGATGATTTAAACTCTGCGCATAGAACTTCATCATTCCCTGTGAATATTAGGTCATCAACATAGAGACTTACCACCAACAACTTGCCGTTTTTCTTCTTTGTAAACAATGTGTGATCGTAGTTAGTCTTCTCAAACCCCTCTTTTTCGAAATAAGCCTCGATTCGACTGTACCAAGCCCGTGGGGCTTGCTTTAGGCCGTAAAGAGCTTTTCTTAAGCGATAGACTTTATCTTCCTCCCCTGCTTTGATAAATCCTTCCGGTTGATCAACATAAACTTCCTCCTTTAACTCTCCATACAAGAAAGCACTTTTAACGTCAAGTTGATAAACTAACCAGCCTTGTTGTGCCGCAACAGCTAGAATGCTCTGTATTGTATCCCAGCGAGCAACAGGTGCGAACACCTCTGTGTAATCAATTCCAGCTGTTTGAGCATATCCCTTGACCACCAATCGAGCTTTACACTTCTCCACTTGCCCCTTTTCATTTAATTTTGTTTTATAGACCCACTTCACGCCGATTTCCTTCGCATAAGAAGGTAGAGAAACGAGCTCCCATGTGTGATTCTTCTCAATGGATTGAATTTATGATTTCATTGCATCGACCCACTTCTCGTCCTTTTCAGCCTCATAAAAGTTCACCGGATCATCACTGACAATAGACAACGCGAAAACCATAGCAAAATTCATCAAGCTCTCTTCTTCTTCACTTAATTCCTCACCAGTTACGAAATCTTTCATCCACACCGGTTTTTGTCGTTGTCGTTTAGATGCGTCGCCTCTTTCAGGTTAAGTCTCCTGGTTTTTAACTATCGGGCGGGGCTCCAAATTGCAGTCTCTTAAGTTGGGCCCAACAGGTTGCAGATTAGGCCCAGTTAAGATTTCAGGCCCTGTCTCTCCTTCTATTTCAGGCCCTGTTTCTCCTTCTATTTCTTCATCACTCTCCTATCCTTCAATGAGTTCATCGTCTTCTCCCCAAAAAAACTCGCTCTGCTCCGAGGTGGTTATATTCCAGTCCCACTTCACATTCTCTTCGAATATCACATCCCTGCTCACAAGTATTTTCTTTGTGACCGGATCATACAAGCGATACGCTTTGGATTCTTCACTAACTCCAAGAAGAATGCATMTGTGGCTACGATCATCAAGTTTAATTCTCTTCTGCACAGGAATATGTACATGAGCAACCGACCCAAATATTCTGAAGTAATCCACATTTGGTTTGATTCCCGTCCATCTCTCTTCAGGAACCTTGTCTTTTATAGATTTGGTGAAGCTTCGGTTCAGAACGTGAGCTGTCCATCTGGCTGCATCAGGCCAAAAAGACCTTGGTATTTGTTTCTCCGACAATAAACAATGAACCATGTTCATGATCGTGCGATTTCTCCTCTCCGCTACTCCGTTCTGTTGAGGAGTGTAAGCCGCAGTCAATTGACGCCTTATGCCTTGATCTTTGCAGAACTTGTTGAAAGTATCAGACGTGAATTCACCTCCCCTATCTGTGCGCAAACCTCTGATCACAGTCTTAGCTTCTTTCTCAACCAGGATTTTGTAACCCTTGAAGGTTTCAAAAACTTCTGATTTTTCTGCGAGGAAATATATCCATGTTTTGCGAGAGAATCATCAACAAGTACCAGTAAATAGCGTTTACCACTATTAGACGTTGGAGTGATCGGTCCGCAGAGATCCGCATGAATCAACTCTAACTTCTCGGTTGCTCTCCACTTACTCTGTTTTGGGAATTTTCCTCTCTGTTGCTTTCCCATGTTGCAAACAGTGCACACCTTTGATTCATCAGTAAGGACAGGCAAACCCTTCACCATCTCCTTCTTCTGCATGACCCAGAGAGATTTGTTGCTTAAGTGCCCAAAGCGTCGATGCCAAAGAGATTCCAAATCTTCACTCTCCATCTTAAGACAACATCCTGATATTGGCTTCTTCTTGGCATAGATCTTAAACATTCGGTTTAAGGTCATTTGTTTCTCCACGATCAGTCCCCGTTGACTGTGATAGATCTTACATGCCCCATTCTTTATCATGATCGTTAGTTGCTTTTCTTGCAGTTGCCCGATGCTCAACAAGTTGTTCGTCAAATTTGGGACATAGTAAACATCACTCACCACTTGTGTGATCCCTTCTACTTCAATTCTGATTTTTCCCTTTCCCTGACAATCTCAGGCTCCCAATCGAACCGAATGTTTGAACCCCTCGTCTAGTTCCACGAACCAGGACCTCTCTCCAGTCATGTGATTTGAGCACCCGGAGTCGAGAAACCACACACCATCTCTCTCGGAATCATCTAAGTCTGCGTGAGCCATTAACAGTAGGTCTTCTTCTTCGTCGAACTCCGCATAGTTTACGTCTTTCTCTTYGCTTGTGCACTCGAATTGGTAATGGCCTTGTTTACCACATCGGAAGCACTTGATGGCGGATCTATTCACGAACGATCTACCTCTCCCACGTCCTCTGTTTCCATTCCTTCCTCTTTGAAAAATCGATCTGCCTCGTCCTCGACTACCCCATGATTCATTCTCGACTTTTAGGACTTGTTCCTCAACCTTTTTCTCCACTACTTTGCCTTCATGTATCTCCAGCAAAGCTTGCAACTCATCGATAGTAAGACTATCAATATCCTTAGATTCTTCAATCGAACAAACAACGTAATTAAAGTTGGTTGTTAGACTGCGAAGTATCTTCACTCTAGCATTCCCCTGATGCTTAGTTTTCATGGAGTCCCACAACTGTTTCGCCGTCTCCTTTTGAGTGATCGTCTTCAAAGTGGTTTTGTCGATTGACTGGAACAAATAGTTCTTAGCTTTGAGATCTTTGAGGATGGCCTCATTAAGCTCCTTTTGTTGTGCTGCGTTGAGTGATTCCATTCTCCTTAGATCTTCGAATCCAGGATCAACGAGAATCCAGTACTCTTTGGATCGAAGCAGGTTCTCCATGATTAGACTCCAATGGTCGTAGTCTCCATCGAACTTCGGTACGGCAGGTGTAGTGAAGCATCCCGCGCCTGCCATTCCTTGTGTGGTGTTTTTCCTCTCAAACACTAGACATATATAAAGGGAATAGAGATGTGTTTACTCAAATTGTAGTCTGAATGTTCTGGGAGTATTATTCGATAAAAGGGAAATGGCTTTATATAGCCTTACAACATTAACTCTCAATCAATAGAAAGATACGTAACAGAAGCAAATAACAAAATAAAGCTAGGCATAATTAGCTCCTGAAATAGAGCTAACAATTATTAGACAATTGACCAAGACTAAGAAACCAACGAGAAACGTATTCAGACTTTAAACTTCCAACATCCTTATGTCGGGTTTACGATTTTGCATGTTGAATCCAACTCGTGCTTAGTCGAGGAACTTTCGATACATTTGTTGGGATAAGAAAATCTGAGGCTATATAATCTCTGGTCGAGACTTAGTTAAATATTATATCATACTCAACAAAGCCAGTTTAAACTTTCGATAATGACATAAGTGATCGAGTTATGTCATGGATGTCCTCCGTGTGTGCCAGAGATCAGCTTACCCGCCATTAACAGGTTAGTTTGGTCTTTTTTTGTCTGTCCATCAATACATCAAAGACGTCGAGAGAGATAAATGGCTTAAAACAAATTCAACGTCAAAATGAAATAGAACTATGTGACTACACAAATAATCAGAACTTGTGATAAAAAGAGGGTGTGGCTTCAGATTAGGTTTTATGCGAGTTATGCTACCATTTCTAACATATTAAAATACTTGTCTATTTATAAAAATAATCCATTTTATTTGTCTAATTAATTATAGTTCATTTAGGTGTCATGGGTGTCAATTTATTACTCTCTTTGTTTCACCGGAGGTGTGATTTTACGGGTAAAAAAATTGTTTGATTTGATGTTTTCAACTTTCAATGCAAAATTAAATATTATTTTTTTATTTGTTTTGATCATTTGAATTATACAGTTTATTTTTTTACTGATTTGATTAATTTTAACTAGAAGAAATTATGTTTCTAATTAGAAGAAAAAAAATGATTTCTTAACATGTGTCTCAAAACTTTAAACATCACTTATATTGAAACATATATTATATGCTTGGTTATGTCCTACATGGACCATTCTTACATCAAGCCGCAATTGACGCTTTTAAAATACACTTGAGAGAAACGAAAATTAAACAAATCGAAATCAAAGCCTTACAGCAAAGAACAGCATATAAAGTTTTAGAACAAACCCTCAACATTAAACTTTTATATTTCAATTGAGCTTATGTTCTCTAGATTTCGATTGACATAATCATATATCTATGCTCCCCTTGACGATTTTATTATATCTTATGAGAAAAAAAAATACATACTAAATGATTAGAAGCTGATTTTAATATTGTAGTAAGTAGATTATTAATCACGGATACGAATATCATATATTCAAATTTTAAAAATAAAATAAATTATATTTGAATCTGAAGTAAATATTTCTTAATAAAGTGGGTAAAATATGTAATCTGATACTAAATTATAATATATGTTATAAAATAAAATTTGAAATCAGAGTTACTATATGCTAAACGTTAAATTTAAAATACTTAAAATAATTAAGAGAACTTTTAAAGGTACTCATATTAAGTCAATTAAAAAGGTAATAATGGTGTATGTCATAATAAATAATCAATAGTGTATCAAGTTGTTATTGAACTATTTGCACTTGAATTATCATTTCTAACATTTTTATTGGTCTATACAAAGTTGTCTTTGGTGACCACATAATTGATGGGGTTGGGAGCTGTGTTATTGGCGATAACAAAAATAAACTTTGTAGTTTTTTGTCGATGCAATTAACAGAAATGTTTTATTAATAAAGAGTTGTTTAGTCTACGGGAAAAGAAAAAAAGGTCAAGAAATTGAGAACGATGGTTTTGACTCTTTTGATATATGAGTTGCGGCACCTAAAATTTCAACGACCCATGTTTTTATTCCCATCTTGATTTGTCTAATAATCATATCAAAGTTGATTTAATCAACACGGTGCTAAAATTAGCATCGCTATAAGATTCAAATGGCTTTGATTATAAGTTGCAGCCCAAAATTTTCAACTACCCATAGGCCATATCTAATATTTTAATTTCCATTTTAATTTGTCTTATACGATGAAAGTAGATTTATCTCAAATCAAAAGGTTGGCAAAATGAAACATCGCCATGAATATTCAACGATCAAATAGTAGCCTATCTCCTATCCCAACCCATCCTCAAATGCTAAAAAAGGTTTGGTGTTCACTGGTTAATCAAATCTCTAACAAAACAAAATATGAATCTATAACCGTACCTCAGTTTTTTTTCTAACAATAGGAATTTATGATAATACGTGATTGCTAACAAGTATCATGTTAATTCAAAAATGATAAAGTATGTATTTAATAGACATCGATAGTTCAACCAACATAACAAATTATTTAAACTATAAGCACCTGGTTATCGTCTATTAATTTCCTTTCTATGCTTACTTGAACCTTTAGTTTTGTATTTTATCAGTATCCACAAATGTAAAACTATTTAGTATCATATTTTAAAAAGTCGATCGAATACTTTACAAACATATCTAATCCGAATTTAACAACTTTATTTGAATTGTTTATTGATTATATCACTGAGACAAATAGTGGCCAATATCACAAATTCACATGAATTTATTAATGATGAGAGCTTGAGCCAAAAGAAGAAGAAGAATGGTTATAATGTAAAAAAATATGAAACCAAGTGTTGTAAACAAATTTTCAAACTGATTTGCGCTCCAACGTTCGAAAACAAAATTGGGATCCTCGTGAATAAATCCAACGGTCACAATTCTCCATGTGAATCTCTTCAAGACCTTTTGTGTAAAGTTTTCAAAAAAATTTGGTTTTATTCTCTTTTTCACCACTGCTATAAGTAAAGGTGGATAATTTTTCAAGATCCAACCAGACTTATTCAACCAATTCTCAGATTTTTTTTTTTTGTTTGATTAAAGTGAAAAGAAAATAACTTTTTGCAGCTCTTTTTTTTCATTCTCTCTCCTTTGTTTTCGGGAGGGATTGATCATTATAAATTTATAATACCTTCCTGTATAAGTGAAGGAACAATAATAAAACAGTTTCTGTTCATTTCACTTTATCCCAATTCGAGCCAAAGTTAACTCTTTGTCAGATCCCTCTGTCTGAAAAAGAAAAAATTCTTATTTTTAACCATTTTTTTTCGTTAAACTGATCAAAACCCATTTTCCCAAAATGCAAAATCTAAAACGGGTTTTGAATCTCTTGTTTGTTTCTGCTCTTCTTCATAATTTTGTTCACTCATCGTCACAAGTAATCTGTTCGACCCAAGACAGAGCATCACTTCTGAGTTTCAAGTCAAGCATCATCAAGGACACAACAGGATATCTAGATTCATGGGTTGGTAAAGATTGTTGCAATGAAGATTGGGAAGGTGTTCAATGCAATCAGGCCACCGGAGAAGTCACCGGCTTGGTGTTACAATACCCCGTAAACGAGCCTACTCTTTACATGAAAGGCACATTATCACCTTCACTGGGTAATCTCCGATCTCTTGAGGTTTTGTTCATTACTGGAACCAAATTCATCAGTGGTTCAATCCCCAACAGCTTCTCTAATCTGACCCGTCTTCGCCAGCTCATACTCGATGATAATTCCCTCCAAGGCAATGTTCCTTCTGTTTTAGGCCATCTTCCATTGTTGGAGACTCTTTCATTAGCTGGAAACCGCTTCTCAGGTCTTGTCCCGGCGAGTTTGGGGAACTTGAGAAGCCTTACTACTATGAGTTTGGCTCGAAATTCCTTCTCCGGTCCAATCCCAGTGACTTTCAAGAACCTCCTCAAACTTGAGAATCTTGATCTCAGCTCCAATTTGTTATCTGGACCAATCCCAGATTTCATAGGCCAGTTTCAGAGTTTAACCAATCTTTATCTCTCCAGCAACAGATTATCCGGGGGGTTACCAGCTTCTGTTTACAGCTTAGGGAAGCTTCAGAGCATGTCGTTGGAGCGTAATGGTCTGACCGGACCACTCTCAGATCAAATCAGCAATTTGAAGTCACTCACTAGCCTTCAGTTAAGCAGCAACAAGTTCATCGGTCACATACCAGCATCCATTACAAGACTGCAGAATCTCTGGTCTCTCAACCTCTCGAGAAACCAGTTCTCTGATCCTCTGCCTGCTGTTGTAGCCAGAGGATTTCCTTCTCTACTTTCCATTGATCTTTCCTACAACAACCTTAATCTTGGAGCAATTCCAAGCTGGATCAGAGACAAGCAACTCTCAGATATCAATTTGGCTGGTTGCAAACTGAGAGGAACCTTTCCAAAGCTAACAAGACCAACAGCCTTGACCTCGCTAGATTTGTCTGACAACTTTCTGACAGGTGATGTTTCAGCTTTCCTCACAAGCATGACCAATGTTCAGAAAGTGAAGCTCTCAAAGAACCAGCTCAGGTTCGATCTCTCCAAGCTGAAGTTGCCAGAAGGAGTCGCGTCCATTGATCTAAGTTCAAATCTAGTGACGGGGTCGCTTTCAAGCCTGTTAAACAACAAGACAAGCAACTTCTTGGAAGAGGTCCATCTCACCAACAACGAAATCTCAGGGAGGATCCCTGATTTCACAGAAAGCATGAACCTGAAAGTTCTCAACATAGGGAGCAATAAAATCAGTGGACAAATCCCAAGTTCAATATCAAACCTTGTTGAACTTGTGAGACTGGACATCTCAAGAAATCACATTACAGGAGGCATACCTCAAACTCTAGGACAGCTAGCGCAGCTCAACTGGCTCGACCTCTCAATCAATGCACTTACAGGAAGAATCCCGGATAGCTTATTGAACATCAAGACAATGAAACATGTGAGTTTCAGAGCCAACAGATTGTGCGGGCTGATTCCACAAGGAAGACCATTCAACATCTTTCCTGCAGCTGCTTATCTGCATAACCTTTGCCTGTGTGGCAAGCCATTACCAGCTTGTAGGAAGACAGTGAAGTGAAACCGAACACACATTCTGAAGTGGCCAGTCCAACGCTGACTTTATCTTAATCCCTATTACTTTTACGCATTTCTTCAAAATAGATGATATCTTCTATTTGTCTTTTACTCTTTTCTTACAATTCTATTGTTCAATCTGATTCTGTTTTCAATTTCATCTGAAATAAATTATTATTACTACTTTTACTCCACCTGCAGAAGACATAACTTAATCAAAGCACAGATTCTAAGCCAAACGATAACTTTCTATAGCATTGGTAAAATGAAAAAATAAGATTCATTACTTGTCTAAGCAAAAGGAATTACCATGTGCTCACAACTACCTTCAGATGACTAATTTAACGATAATAAAGGCTTAATTTACAATGCATCACAACGATTAGATATCCATTTCAATAAGACTAGACCCCCAAGAACGAGAGCATAACATATCTAGTAGTCATCCAAAATCTCTTCTTCCTCTTCTTTACCTTCAGCATCTTTGTTGTCATCATCTGTGTTCTCAACTTCCTTTACCTCAGCCTCATCAGCATCAGCAGCTTGTTTCTCCTCAGCCTCATCAACATCATCTGATTGCTTCTCCTCATCCTCCTCCTGAAAGAGTCATAGAATCATCTTAACACTCAAGATTCCATGTAATAAAAAGGAAAAAAAAAGAAAGGACAACCCATTATTTATGAAAAGCATACTTCCTCATTAGCATCATTGTTCTCCAGTGATTTGTTATAATCTGCCTTTAGTTCAGCAGCTTTATCCAGATAAACTTTCTTCTCCTATATGATCAAGAAACACAACCAGAGTAAAAACGCAGTAAACAAATCACCACTAAGAAAGAAACAAAAAGATAACAACTTACTTCCTCAGTCAAAGACTTCCACTTTTCACCACCATGCTTTGCAACCTAGAATTCATATATATATATACATAAAACAGTTCAGTAAATCTCATAAACACTAAGCATAGAACACAAATGCAGTAATGAGCCCAGTTAAAAATATAGTCTTACATCCTTAACGTTACTATTTGGATTCTCAACTTTATACGTTTTACGGAAATCATTCCTGTAAAGTGAAAGCTAACATCAGCATCATCTCTAAGAGTATATTAACTATCAACAAAAGTAAGTATGAGACAATTAACATTACATGAAGATAAAGAAGGCAGTAAGAGGTCGCTTAGGCTTGTTTGAGGTAGAAGAGCTCTTCTTCTCATCCTTGGCCTTTCTAACTCTCTTTGGCTTAGGTTCATCAGATGTTGACTTCTTCCTGAAAACACAACCAGTATCAGAAACTCAAGCTCACATATAGAAACATTACATTCAACACAAGAAATAAGGCTAACGAGGTTTACTTCTCTGCAGGCTTCTTCTTAGCCTCAGTCTGAGTCTCCACAACTTGAGCTTCTGAACAAACAACAACCAAATCCAAAGAGATAATGAGAACACTGAAAACACAAAATACAATAAGAAGGGGAAAAACCAAAGAGATGATTACCCAGATTCACTCTGATCTTAGCATCGAGGCTGCAATTGTGCATGCTAATAAGCGCAACAGCAACATTCTTGTTACATCCTTCACTGAAATCGTTTAAAATCACAAAAAACCTGTAAGAAACCCTAGAAATCCCAATCACTAGAATCTGAAGGAAAAAAAACCTAAATCGTACAAAATTCGAAAAACAAATCCGATTCATAATAGATTCAAAGAATAAATAAGAAGAAGAAATCACCAGAGAGCGAAAGCACTGCCATCTTTAGCACGACGTAAGGTAGTAGTAGAGGTGTTGCTACTTGTTTCCGCTTCGACTCTCTTCCTCGGCTTTGGTGCGTTTGAATTCGACGATGCTCCAGCCATATCTTACTTTTCTCGGTCTCGTAAGATCAAATATAAGAGAAAAAATTATCTTGCTCGAGAGAAGTCGAATCGATGAGAAGTGTTTCTGAGTCTCTGATGGAGAAGAAAAAGGAAGTAAATTGAGTGAGAGAGGGAAACGAAACTTGTTTTCTTAAATTTATGGCGGCAACTAATCCCGCGAGATTGTTTCTTTTTAGGCTTTATCACGGATCGTTGAGCTGGCGTTATAATCCACCGTTGATTTTGTATTAGGCGATACAATAAACGGTCTAGATCTGGAGATGCTTTCATGTGGCATTTTATTCGCGGTTTTTCAATTGTTTTAATGGGCTTTAGGTTATGAGGCCCATTTATAGCCGTAAATATTTATTACTACCCAAATTATGAAGTATGGACCAATGGTCCGGCCCGTTATAAGTCTTTTTATATATAAGAAAAAAAAAAAGAAAAAAGTGATTGATAAAATAATTTAAAAAGGAATAGTAAAAGTGTTGATAACGGTAAAAGTGAAAAGAAAAAAAGGCTATAAGGAAGATAGGCATGTGGGTGTGGTGCAGAGATGAGAAGACTTTTAAAGGGTTAAGGGTGATGGGAAGGTGAAATAACAAGTTCTCGCTTACTGTGCCACCACGTTAGAGAATCTCATACTCTCTAGTCTCTACCATTTTCTTTTCATTTTAACTAATCCAAGTTATGATGGATTTGTGGAATAATACTTAAATCTTCTTCGTTTTTCTTTTGGTGTTTTTTTTTTTGTGGTTTTTCGTTACTTAAATTAATCTTACAAAAGAGATTCGATAGATGGAATGATTAACTCACACTCTCTCTCTTCTTTGTTTTCAATATGATAATCATTGGGAGATTATGGAATAGTAACTTTTTACCTCCAACCGGAGATAAATTAGTGTACAGAACATTTAATATCATAAACTCCTCTCTACTCCATCAAAAGAAGTAAAAATGATAGATTGATATAATCTGATACTTAAAACATTAGTCTAAGAGAAAATGATTAACTTAAACAAGCTGTTAATTATAACCTAATACATAGAAGGATAACAACAAACCTAGAAACATACATATATCACACGAGATACATAAACCGACAGGAAGACATATTTTATCTTTATCTTTTTGGTTAAAGAGAGTCGAAGTTAAGAGAATAGCTAAGAGGATCGTAGTTGAAACTGATTTGTTTCTTATTCTTGTGTCTTGGTGACGTTCTCATCTTCTTCTTCATCTTCTTAATCTCTGCTCTGATTCTCCATAAAATGCTTTTTATCAGCTTCTTCTTCTTGTTCCCAAGCTCCATTACCAGTATGCATCCCATTTTTTTTCTTTTCTGTTAAAAGTTAGAATTGAGAGCGATAGAGAGACCTGTTAAAAGTCCAAATGTGGAGAAATAAAAATAACAAGGAGAAGGAAGACTACTTATAATAAAGCAGTATAATATCTGTCTTTGTTGTTAGACCTGTACCAAGAGGAGAAGTGATGTTGACCTTTCACTTTTTTATACTATTATGATTATCCATGTACACTTTTTAAAAAAAAATCTATAATCTTCTGCTATTGGAGTTTTAACCGTTCAATAAGTTACTAACCCACAAAACAGTAAGAATAGACGATTAAAACAAGCAACACAGAAGAGGCAGTTGGAAAAAATGAGACGAATGCGGCGATTTGAATAGTTATTACTGATCCACCAATTTTTTTTTTTTTTTGTCAATTAATTTTTTCCTATCGATTTAAAGAGTTTTAAGTTTTACAGAATCAATGTAATTGTTGAACAAATATCTCATATATTTTGCATTAGCTTAAGGGAATAAACCCATTGAGAGGTATAAGTATACAAACTCACAAAGGAATAGAACCCATAAATGGTTATCGCACTTTTAAATGGTAAAGTTGGAAGTAGACCACAAAACTATAAACGCTTTATGAAATCCACTACGTACAACGTTATGAAACCATTATCGAATATGCTAGCGGGAGATGCACCATGTTTAAACTTCATCCCTAACAATTAATACAATATACTACGCTACATATACACAAAGTAAAAGATAATTGAATAAGGGAAACGCTAGTTTATAAAACATATGAGTTTACATATTCATCACCAATTGATTTTGAGTACTCCTAAATTACAAAAGTATTTTTTTTATAATAATATTACACTGTTTAGTTTGTGGCATTTTTGTCAATAGTAAATGACTATAATTACCAAATAATGTGACACCTACATGTACACCAAACGTAATGTCAAAGCTTATAATGCCCAAAAAAAAAAAAAATCATCACATGCATCTATGGTAAATGTAAAAGATGGTTTACATCTTCACCAAAAATTGCCATGCACCAATAAAACAAAAAATTGAATCAATGGATGCAATTTATTAGTTTCATCATGTTAATCAAGAGTAACGTAACATACGAATTAATCTAAGGCTCTGGTCAATAATGCGATAATAAAAGCAAATCGTGGAGAGAATCTAAAACAACAAAAAGAGACAAATGAAAACGAACAGTTTGGTCATGAGGAAAAGACTGAGGTTCGTAGAAGGTGAAGAAGAGTAAGTTGCACAGCAAAAAGCCTGTTTGGTCGTTGTCTCTCTACGTAACGCAGAGCAGAGTCATGGGATGACGCTACTTCACATTCTCCATTTTTTCTTATTAATTATTTCAGAAAAAAATAAAAAAGGTATAAATTATATATTTTGTTTTTATTAGGTAGTTGAGGACAAATTCCGTTACATCGTTTTGGCAATTTCGTTTTCTCAAGAAATCTCTAGTCTGTTTGGTTTATTGCAGTTTTTGGAGTTTATCTCTTTTTTATTTCTTGTTTTTTGTTTTATTATGTCTTTACTTTCGACAAGTTTTTCATTCTTCTTCTTCTTTAAAAGTAATGCAGTACATTTGATTTGGCCTCTATCACCTAGACCTGGGCATGGGTACTCAGTTACCCGCCCGACCTGCTCAACCCAACTCGTATCCGTTCCGTAAAAATGGGTACCCGTCCCGTGCCCAGGTTTACTATCACCTACCTCAATGGATCAATTGTAACAGATTGCATTAATGGTGGTTATAAATCTATTTTAAAAAAACAAAGGCGAAGGAAAAAAAAACTGCTCCCTCCGTTCCACAATATTTGATTTTCTAGTTTTTTTTTCATTGTTCCATAATATTTGATTTTTAGCATCATTTAATGAAAATATAGCTAAAAATAAGGTCATTAAACCTAAAAGACCAATGGTAAAAGGTGAGTTATTGTTATAATTATTGGAAAACATTAATTATTTAGTAATTTGAGTAAAGAAGTAGCTAAAAATAAGGGTCATTAAATATTTCTTAATCTGTGTGAAAAAATTGTAAAATCAAATATTGTGGAACGGAGAGAGTATAATGTTAAAAATTGTTCATGACACAAATTTTTTTTATTTGCTTTTCTATATATATTTTTTTTAAAATTAAGTATTTTAGTATGATAAGACAAATGTTGTTTTTTTTTTTTTTGTATAAAAACTAAAATTATCAGTTCACTTCACTTCACTTATTATCTTCCATGGAAATAAAATCAGACTTGGAACAACATATTGAGGAGATGAGTGACCCCAGTGTTTTGTACACAGAAACAAACTTGAAGATGTTATCTTTAAAGTTGAAATAGCTTTGCTCATTTAGTAACTAGTATTGACTCTTTTTTGCGCTTGTTGGCTCATAATTAACGTAGAACATAAGATTGAAGATCGACATGAAATCCAAGAAACCGCAAAAAATTCTATTCCTGTGTTGAGAGAACACTGACCATGTCTCTTTCAGAAGAGCAGAAACTCAAGCAGTATTCATATAAGAACAATACACAGCCCAAATGGCTCTCTCTTTTTCTTTCTCTACACACCAAAGTTAGAACACTGCAGAAAAAGATTAGTGACCAGAAGCAGCTAACTTGGGAGGATTTTAGCCTTCCAAACTCTTTTGGTTTACTTAGTAAGGTATCAGCTTTTAGTTTTTGTTAGACTCCCTTTGGAACCAAATCCACATCAAAAAGCAGAGGGTTGGGACTTGGGATGATGCTGGTTCTTCCACGAGGAAGACAGGCTTTGCTTTGCGTTTTTTCAGGGTTGTAAGACTCAAGAGTGATTATGATGAAACTTCCTGAAATGCTAGGTTGAGTTCAAGCACAGACTTGGCCACCAAACCTCCTCTTCTACACAAAGTCCATCACATACATATGTGAGCCATATAGATTCCTACACAATTAATGAGAACTATGGAATCTTTATTACAGACGCTTACCTTGCTAGAGAGGGAAGGCAAGCTTTGACTTTCTCTAGTTCTACAAAGCAACGACTGTAGCGCTCGATCCTACATAGCAGATAAACATGTGTTGTTGAGTTTCAAGAGAGTATGCTATCAAAATTATGATACATGATGGCTTAGATAAGCAGATATGGTTGAAAATAAGCCAACCTTTGTTCAGCCTCGATATCTACACCAACAGATGCTGGAGCTGACAGTGATGAGTAAATTGGTGACCCATACAGTCTGACCAGCTTAAGCAGCAAATCCAGGGAAACGCTCAAATGCCTAAATATATGATATGGTGCAGCAAAAATTGTGAGAACAAATCAAAAATTCATAATCTAATGTACTGTATCTATGACCGTAAAGATTGAGCCCATTCAGTATATATTCCACTGCATTCAATGAGACATGATAAGCTTAGAAGGATGACTCTGCCATTGTTTTTAAATAAGAAAAGAGAATTCTGTGAACAAAAAAGAAAAAAAAAAGAAAAGAAAAGAGAATGCTTACTGATCCATGTCGCTCCCTAGAAGAGCTGTTAGAAGGGGAAGAAGGGAGGTACAATTATCCAGCGTCATAATCTCATTTCTCTCGGTTATTATACCCAGTACATCCGCCGTAACCTGTAACCAATGAATAAGAAGAATTGCATGAGCGGATAATCTTTTTCATATATCCTGCTATTGATACAAATAGAAGATACTTACAGCATTATCAGCCATCTTCTCTATCGAACCTATCGAGTTTTTTACATCATTCCTTTCCCAATATCTACGAACTACCTGCAAATTTGGTGAAACGATTTAGGATAAAATAAACTAGGCGTCTTTCAAATCCCTAAATTTTAAAGAATCTCTTGGCATCTCAACCACCTATAAAATCCATCAACACTAGTAAAGTAGTAACTCAGAACAAAAAATTTCAAGCAAGCTCCCTGATTTGTCAAGAACAGGAAAACCATGTCCAGCTTTTTACTTCCAGCTAAAACATGCCACGTGTTGAAATAGTAATTCTAAGCATGCTAAGCAGTCGTAGATATGCATAAGTATATGTAAAAATCTAATAAGTATTAAAGCTACTAGTCTTATAAGGGCCAAGCCAACGACATTGTCACACCTTGATTAGTTTCATGTTACCTGTAACTTAGCCAAACGAGACTGCATAGAGCTGACAAATTGATCGTGCTTCCCCATTATGTCTTCAACGATATTATCTTCAGAAGGAGAATCGACCCCTTGTTCAACTGGCATATGGTTCCCTCTCTGCTTGAACTATACGAAAGGAAATACAATATCTATTATCTCTGGATCTCAGAGGAACACTAGCAAAAGCATGACTCGATGAGTAGTTGGAAATTACTAATCACAATAAATCGTGTCTATTAAGATGATCTGAAGGATTTGAAATTATATAAATCAAAAACAGTAATTTCCTCTTTTTCCATAACTCTTATTCTAATTTCCCTCTTTTGTCGCAATTTACAGTCATTGTGTTATTGCATCAAGATCTCAAGTGAAAAGATTTAAGGCTATTATACCATATTTGAAGGGCGGATGTTTGGAACAGACACATTTCCACTTGAAAAATTCGAAACAGGACCCTCGAAGTTTGAAAATCTTCCCCTTCTCTCCCTGTTTATGACGAGTGACTGGAATCTTCCTGATATGGTAAGGCACATGAATGAGAACCAATCCATTCGCAAAATAAAAGATGAAAGCTGGGCTGAAAGAATTACCTCCTTTCTGACTTTCAGTGGGACTTGGGTCTCTATTTGATTTGTGACTAACCAAGTCATCTGCAACAAGGACTAAAACTTAGAACTGAGAAGATCATCTATCAAACTCAACACAGCTACCGAAAATTTACAAGGGCCAACTAAACAAGCGATGTGTTGCACCTAAAAGCAACCTATTTTCTTAAACACAGGATTCTTTCCACTATTTGCATTTTTCACTGGAGTAACCTCATAAATATTAATCCTATAGGCCACATTTTAGGGGCCAAGGGTAGTGTAAGACTATCAGGTGACATTGCTATCGGCACTCAAACAGGTAAATATTCAAAAGGACAAAAACATACAGTTTTCATCGTGGTTCCGTGGAGGTGACCCCATGCGTGATCTTGAATTACTCCTTCCATATCTCTTGTATCTAAAATCATTAATGCTTCGCTCAGTTGCACCCCGCATGCCACCCTTTCCACCAGGAAGTGTACCCCCCTCTAGTATCTTATTTGGTTCAACTGGCTGAGACTCAGACATCTCAAGAACCGAAGCGTTTGGCAAATCAGAGTTATTTCTGCTGCTAGGTGACCTTCGAGAATCAGCTGCCTGCAACGAATAAGGCATGGTTCTTGCAATTATGTCAAGTTCTGCTCTGGATTCAGTAGCCTGCTCTATTCTAGGGTCTGCTCTTGGGACAATCACTGGAACAAAATCCGCTGCCTTATTGACAGGATTCGCCTTTGGGTTAGCTTTCGTAAAATTCCTCCTAGATGTTGCAGCATTAGAGACAGCTGTTGAAACACCCGAAGTGGCTTTTGACACATTGGTCGAACTGACCCTATGAGGAGTGCCTGGTAAACTTCCTGTGGCTTCAAACAGCAGACAAAACCAGAAATAGCATATCATTTAATCAGTGCTGAGATTAAAGTAAGAAGAGAAGAGAAAATAATAGAAGTAAGCATACATGACAACGTCTTTGGCTCTTTCGAAACGTCTGAATTTTGAGAAACTGACAACCTTCCGAGAGGCTTTGTTTCCTTCATCGAAGAATCTGAATTTTGGGATGTTGATGATCTGCCACTGGACTTTGTTTCTTTTGTCGAAGGATCAGAGTTCTGAGAAACAGATAATCTTCCGAGAGACTTTGTTTCCTTCAACAAAGGATCTACGTTCTGGGAAACGGACAGCTTCCCGAGAATAGTCTTTGAGTTATAATCATTGAGAATTACTGGATCTCTTCCTGAGCAAGATCTTTTCTCTGGATGACCATTTGATTGTGCAGTGTCTCCAGCCATACATGGCTCAGTACGCTGACCATGCATCCGAAAATGAGTGGGTTCGTAAAGATTACAACCAGCTACAATTAAACAAACAAAAAAATGATATGTAGGGAGAGAAGAATACCGAGAGATCTACAACCCACACGCCTACACAACTTTGATTGTACGAGCAACCAAGAAGCTTTCCCTCGTGAACATTCATATCTGACAATCTTGACCATCCAACATCCACTCCATCATGACATCTAATTGGCTCCCACGAGAAAATCTATGATTTGCACAGGATTAAACTAAAGGAATGAGGTAAGAAGAGTAGGCATGTGTATTTTGAAAGTAAAGAGTTATCATAAGAAAGAATCCTCAAAAGATTAACATATATCTAATCTAAAAACCTAAATACTACATATCAAAGTATAAAAGAATTCACCTTGAGACTTTCTTGCAATCCACAAAGCACAGTTTTTCCATCTGGATTAAAGCTCAGGCAACGGACCCCGGCAGTCTAGCGAAAAAGAGAATATTAAAGGTAGAGTGAAAATAAAATGTCACCAATTTGACTTAGCATAAAACAAGTAGTACCTCAGGTCCACCAGAACCAATCAGCTCGAATGTTTCCAGATCCCAGAATTTTACAGTCCTATCAGCTGAACCTGTACCACAGGCAAAAACAGAATGCTCTAAATAATTGTAATCAGACTAATTTTACATATTCCATGTAAAAATTTGGTGTACGTTGCCAAAGAGAGGGAGAAGGAGCCAATATTAAAATCATGTAAGGGGACCAGAAGGCAACAAGTTGAAAACGTTGGAATTCTATTGTTATCTACTCAACATATAGCACCATTCTGAAAATATCTATGTTACACACGCCCTCTATAACATAAAAAGAAATGAAAAATACTTTAGATGCATATGTTCTCCCAGATCTCAAAATCAAAAAGCTAACAAGATAAGATGGCCACAAGAGTTTTAATTACGTAAAAAAAAGATGACGCCATGACACAGGTATCTATATAATTGGTTGGGCTGAGCTGGTTACCGCAACATACATTTGTGATCAGTCACTCTTAGCCTAGATTAGAAGTTTTATTTGTGTTGGTGTCATGTATGTCATCCCAAAAGTAGAAAGCGTCGGTGTAAGAAAATTTCAACAGTAATACAAACCTGTTGCCAGTAGAAATTCATGAGGATGAAAATCTAGGCTTTGAATTTGCCCTTCGTGACTCTTAAACTCGGTCAACAGTTTTCCAGCTGTTAAATCCCACACCTGGTAAAGACAAGCTGCATATCAGATCCATTAACACACAGAAAGATAAAAATAGAGGTTCCCGGTAAACTGCTTTTCAAGATAACAATACAGTGCGCTGAGAGAGGAAAAGAAGCAATAACCAAGAGAGATGAAGCATCCGAAATAATTGTTCAGGTGGTCTACGCGTGTTTTAGCAAAAAGCAAAAGAATAGTACGTCCTAAAAACTCTCCTATAGCATATTCAGCTCAAGTGCAGAGAGGTAACACTCAATAGTCACAATTAGAACAAAAGCTTATTCCTTCCAGAAAGGACTACCAACTCTCGAAAGCCAGTTCATAGTCTATTCCAAAAGTGCAGTTTCATCGCTCCAAATTCTCCCAAAGGTAAATCCAAACTAATCATGTCAACTAAGCAGCTGTGTTTCCCCCCAAAGTAGACAAGATAAAATCTCATATCCAGAAATGAAAAATAACTATCGACATGAAAGCAGCTACCAACCTTCACAATGTTGTCCTCTCCTCCAGATACAACCCAGCGACCATCTGGGGTGAATCTGAGTACATTGACTCCTCGAGTATGACCCTTGTAAGTATGGATGCAACCCTTTTTTCTTATATCCCATATCTTAAGATTTGTGTCTAGCGAGCCAGACGCAAAAAACTCACCAAAAGGATGAAAATCCACCGAGATGCAATTCGACCGGTGACCAGTGAGAGTTCTGACAACTACTCATAATAGCAAGTGAAAGAATGAATAAGTAATATAGAAGTCAAATCGAGTCAAATAAGAAGGGTCTTTTTGGAACTACTAAACGTACTCTTTGCCTCCTCTAAATCCCAAAGTTTGATCGTACCACTAGCAGCTCCTGCTGCAACTAAGACCTCCGAAGCATCAAACGTCACTGAATCAATTCCGCTCGAGTGCCCATACAAGCTCTGAAAACAAACATCCACAACAGACGAGATAGATGAGATGCTGGTAATAAATACTCAGAAAGAGAGAACCTCCTAGACCACTCTACTAACTTATAACCAAATCATAATGCAGCAAGGCAAGCGAGGAAAGAAGCAGTAGACAGAGAACTGACCAGAATGGCATTGGGCTTACCAATAGCCCAGAGATTGACCTTGTGATCTTCCCCACCTGTTACCAGAACCCTAGATGATTTCCTTCCGATCTTAAGACAATTGACAGCAGCAGAATGTGCCACAAATTCCTCTTTGTATCACACAAAGTCAAGGCTAAGCAATGGTACCAGATAAAGACCCTAGTCAAAACTCAAACTTGACTTGATGGTAAGTCTTAAATTCAAACAGACAAGTATCCAAAGCTCTTAAATTACTCCACGGGGGAAAAATGCAAACATCAGAAAGATGAAAACAGATCTCGTGCATCAGATAAAAGCAGCAGATCAAGCACGGCACTTGTATTACCAGAACAAACCCTAAAAATAGAATCCCGAAAAAAACATGAAAAAAAGATAAATTGGTATAAAGGATACGAAGCTTGTAGGCTCGCTTGGTGGTCATGGCGGAAACGAAACCCTTGCAATGGAGGACATTCAAATTACACTCTCAACCATACCAAAAAAAAAACTCGAAAAATCCAAGAAAGCAGCCCTCAAGATCTCCGCTGACCCAAATCTGAAATCTCAAATGGGAAATAGATCAAAAACCCAGAAATCATTCCTGGGAAAGAAACAAGGAGAAGCCACACGAGGAAATGACACCGTACCCAGCAAAAAAAAGGGCTTAACTTTCTTCTTCCAGAAACGCCAATCTCACTCTGCTCAATGAAAAATTCAAAAACGAATTTGGTGAAGTGAAGAAATGGAAAAGGGGTTGAAACAGAACTTGGAAAAATGAGAAAGGAGAAGTTTTCTTACGAAGAATAAAAGTGAGAAAAAAATCCTTACTTGTAACGTCGTTGTGTCCCTTAGAAAAGAAGAAAAATCTAAGGAAGAAGTTTGGGAGTAGGTTGAAAGTGATTTCTCTTTCTCTCCAATGGCGAAGTAAAAAAGGAGAGAGAGAATGACAGAGAGCAGAGCACAAGGAAGAAGAGAGAGAGAGAAGAGAACCAAAAAAAGGAGGCGCAGAGAGAGAAGAGTCTTTTTTAACCTTTGGTTTGGTTTCTCCCTCTCTCTATTTCAAATTCCAAAACAATTTTTTCATTTAATTTTGGCTTCCTCGTATTTTTCATGCATCTCTCGTCTCCCCACAGCATTTACATTTACTACTAAGAAATTAAATAATTTAACTTACCATTGATTTTTTTTTTTTTCATTTAGGCTTTGATTAGAAAGAAACATATTCGGATAATATACTTTTTTCAAACAGATAGATCAAACGGCTGAAATAAATGGTTTAAATAGGTGGTTAAAATGTTTTTAAGTTGAAACAAAACGATTTACGTTTAGTAAATAGCCGGTTTTGATTTTTCTTAAACCTTTTTGTCAAAATTTATTTTTATTTATTTAAAAATGTATGTTCTTTAATACATTTTCTAGATTTTTTCTTAAAAGAACCAACTTGAAATCTTTTATATATATATATATATACCTAGTGTTTTACTTGCTATGTTATATATATATATATAGATGTTCATATCTTTTCATTTTCATTCGATGGTGTTGTAAATTGCTTTTAGAATGTATTCATACTTAAATTAAGTATGATTATTATTATCTACATAATTATTAAAAAAACCATCGTAAAGGAAATTTCACTTTAGTGATAGAAGTACTCATATATACTGTATAATTACTTCTAAGCTAAACATAGTTAACTACGATGTTATTTTTAAATCAACAAATCAATTGCACTTTAGTGATATATGTAATCAAATGAATTAGCTTAATAGTCTTTTTATAAGCACCATCATAATTTCAAAATTTGGAGTATTACATACATTTCCACTCACAAAGTTTTCTTTTTCTCATATCACTATTGTAACTTCTAAAAATGTGAACTCCCTTGTCTTTGGTTCTCGATGTTTCTCATCCCATTTTCGTTTTTTTTTTGGCAGCCGGTTCGTGCTTTGTTAATCTTTTATGTGATATTAATAATCATTTTTTTAGTAGATCACTAATCTTGTAATTATCATGGGCTAAGAGTATATATTCTCTGATTGTAGGAACAAAATTGTACTTGTGCGTATCCAAAAATAGTTGTTAATCAATAAAAGACTAAAAAAGGGGTGACATTGCACAACTGAATTCCCGGTTAGCAAATTAATCCTTAAGAAAAGTTTTGACCTTATTTTATTATAATTGAATATGAAACTACTGTCGGTGCTATAATGGAAATGGCGATGTAATCATTAATAGGTGATTATTGCGTAGATGTTAAATAATTTATTATCATATATGGACCCCTGTCGAAAAAGTTCTAAAATTTATGTAAATTAAATGTTTCAGTAGTATTTCGTTTTGTTCGATCTCATGTCTAAACATAGGAAAAACTCGTCAAAAGCAATGATCATAACTTATCGGATCTACTATTTTATTTCCAAAGTATCTAAAATAATATTATTGATAACGTAGTGTAAGGATAAATATAAGCGATCCAATAGCAAAATAACTTTGTATTCATAATGAAAGAATAGTGACATTAGATAGATCAACGTTGGATAGACGAAAAATAATGGTGAAAGGTTTGGTTTGAAAATAACGGACTACCTGATTGTATGGGGGCCATGAGAGATCCCATACAAGTACACGAACTCAAACTCTAAAAACAAAAGAAACCCATTTTCAAAACATGATTTTATTGCAGTGTTTTTTTTTTAATATTAACCAAAAACTTCTAGAACTAGACTCATAATCTCTTCAGATGATTAATTTAGTCCTTTATCCATGGTCGATGTGTCTACAACTAGGGATCTTGATTTTTTTGTTTTTTTTTTCTTCTGATAAAGGGTATCTTGATTTATTGTTGCAATGTTATTTATGTAGAATTGACATTTCACATTATATCGACTTTAAAGAAAAATCAAGAAACCTATAAATAAATCATGTTTTTAGTTTTTTTTGTTAATAAAGACGAAATTCATTAGGTGGTAGAAATCAATTACGTAACATCAAGAAAACAACTTTCTGGATAGATGTTAATTAAATAAACATTCGGTATAATAAAGCTCTTATTTGGAAGATGATTGTAACAACCTTTAAGAGACAAAATTACAGATCACTACAAAATAAAATGACAGCCAAATTTCGAAATAGAAAGCTAAAATTACGGGCATAAGCGTTTTGACTTTTAGAGTTTAAATTACATATGTCCCTCTTATAATTAGGCTGCTTGCTTTTATAAGTGCACAATGCACTCGCTAATTAAAAAGCTAAATCAATCATTGCCACCATGGTCTGGCCTGGCCTTGGCCTAGATGTGCTGTCAATAAATCTGAGTTTTGTAATCCAATTATTTTTATTAATATTTTAATTGTGAAGCTCCAATCTCCATTCACTCCACTTTTAATAAAAATCAAAAATCTTATAAACCTTGAACGTCGGAAGACGTGATACATGGACGTGTTAGTACGTTAGAGTTGATCAAACAACCATAATATTCCTCACAAAATCTTAACATATTATTAAGTTTTTTTTTAAAAAAAAAATCCCCCTCCGAGAATAATGACAAACTCGTGATATCTATGACGAACCTGTTTACCTTACGACATCTAAATTTGACTACCTACAATATCTTGTTTTCGACAAGTCTTTCAAGTTTATGTCAATAGCAAACGGATACGGGCCTAGAATCTGACCCACTAACCACAAAAAACGGCCGCTTCTTTCAATTTTTTTTTAAAGGGTTTGGGCCGATTAAATGCCAAGCCCACTAAACTATTAAATGTGGTGAATTCAGCCGCCGTTTTTGTTCTTCCTCTTATTATTATTATATATTAAATTTTAACTTGTACCCACAATGTGCCCTGTTAATTTTGCTCATTTGGATGTAGTACCGCCAGTTTGGCTGAATCATTTTGTTGTACTCGATAAAATGTATCCAAAACTCAAGTATGAATTAATAGACTGTGTTTTTCTAGGTAAAATTCTTAATAAACCGAAATGACCGATAACAGAACCGAACCGAATTTGTTTTCAATTGATTTTGGTAGAGTTTAAAAAATTGAAATAACCGATCAGTTCGGTTCGATTTACCCGAAATCCCATGCCTACAGACAAAATAGTCAGTTTGATTGGTGCATCCTATTTGAGCCATGATCAATTAGACGAAGGGGAAGGAACGTATTATTAAAACAAACAATTCAACTACGCTGTTGATAGACGCGGTTAAACGCAACTGGTTTATATACTAGTAGAAAATCTGAGCTCCAATCCCTAAAATCACCCTTACCATCGTGATCAAGATCCAAACCTTTTCGTTTCAGGACACTTCAATGATGCTAGTCTCAGTTTCAAACTCCAAATCTAATAAACTGATTGTGTTATCCATAGCTGGATCTTGATCTTGATATGGATTAGTTTGAAACAATCGCATTTATGATTCAAGAATTCATATCAAGATCCAACTTTTCATTTCTTCCAATCTTATCTAACAGTAGGAAATCAATAACAAGATCAAAGCCAATGGATCAAATCAACATCAATGGGAGGTAAAGAAGCCTTTATGTATATGATTGCTAAAGGTATACATACACATCACTACATACATATCATTTCTCCATTCCCAGATTCCAGTAAACACAACAAAAAAACAAAGACTGAGAAAGGCAAAAATATATTTGCCTGATCGTTTTCATCACTGATCAATGAACTCGAACTCGTCTTCTTTAAGATGTGCGAAAAATTTGACAGGACCACGACCTTCAATTTCTTTGAAGAACTCAATCTTATACGGAAGATTAGCTGAGATTCGTTTCCCTTTCCAAACAGCAACGTAATCTTTGAGTTTACCTTCCATACCTTCCAAATCAACCTCTGGTACTCGATTTACATGATAAACCTTCAACGGAACGGTTACTCTAATCCTAGATCCTATCTTCGCCTTTGCTTCCGCTTCGATTTCTTCCTCCGATGACGGTGAGGACGAAGGATTGGCGTCTGCCTTTACCGAATCCGCCGATTTTGTCGCGACATCGCATCGAATCGTGATTCGAGAAGTTGTTCTTGAGCTTGAGTGTTTGATTCGAGATTGAGAGGTGAAAAGCGAGAGAGGTGCGACGATGCAAGATTTGAGCAACATGGGGGAAGTAGCAGTTGTGGCGGAAGAGGAGAGACAGTCGTGAGAGGACGGAGGACGAACGGCGGCAGCGATCGCCGGTGACAAAGCCATGGTGCTACTCATCTCAGTCTTCGATAAGAAAATGTGCTTCAAGATTGGGCAAGTGGAAAATGTTAATTGATTCGTTTTCTATTTTTTTTAAGTCTCGTTCATTATCTACTAATATTGGACCATCTAATAATTTTTTTTACGATTACAACTTTTTTGTAACATTTATTTTACTGTTACCAAAAAAAAAATTAATCATTGGATATAATGGTAACTAACTAACTATGTTTTATTATTTTTTTAACAAAGGGTGGTCGATTCAAAATCCGACTAATTTTCCCAGTGAATATAGATATTAATAGTCCATTCAACGGATTTGTTAATGGATTTAAAACATAATATTTTTTTGACTGATCAAACGAAAGTAAAAGAGTTTATAGATGGGAATCAAACAAGGAAAGAACAGAGTTAATGCTATGCGTAGATCTTTTTTTACCATGAAACCATTACCGTTTAGTTATGTTAAATAATATTTTCGGATGATGAATGAGAATATAAAGAATGATATGCTAAAATATGCAAATAGTAAAAAATCTGCGTCTACATAATTATCTAGATACAATTTGAATATGATTTTTTTCAAATGAAATAAATCAATAAACGTGTGAATGATATATGCAGACAAAAAAACATGTGAATGAAATGGATAACTAAGGTTTTAGGAAATTAAAAGGATAAGAGTGAATGAATTACTAAGAAGTGAAAAGGAAAGGGAGAAGAAGACCCAGCAAGAGAAAGACGTGTGTGTGTCCTTTCACGGATGAGGAACGTGCGGCTTCTATCTTACTAAATGCAAGTGTGATGCTTTTAGAGTTCCGAGTCAGACAGAAAGAATCTGTATCAGTTTAATATCTTTAAAAATATCCATTATCATTTACGTATCGTACAAGTGGTATAACATACAGATGTCCACAAATGAGATAACTTCTAGACAAGTTTAGATACTTCACCAAGTTAACCTAGTCCAAAAGATTTCGTCGTCTACGTAAAAAACCTAAGGAACAACACGTTATAACGCCCTTAGAGTATGATTTTTTACTGTCTTACATTTTTCAGATCATAAATACTTATCCTATTGGCATCACCGAGCAACAACACTAACGCCTTTGCTGCATGATTCGCAACCAAAAACAGTGCAGACAATACATCTCAAGGGTTGCAGATTCACCGTCGCAGCTTCAAATCATCTATTTCGTTACTTATCGACTCAAGAAACCTGTGTGAATTGACAAATTCAAGCGAGAAAAAAAAGAAAAGAAATGGAAACAGACAAATCGTTGTAGGAAACACATACACAGTACATATATAATTTAAAACACACAAAAAGGGCAAAAGAATATACAAAGGGTTTGGGGTTTTAGGGAACTTATGGCACAAAGGATGGATGGTATACTCTCATGTTACTTCTCTTATGCATTAGATACGTACCGTAAACTTGACGCCGACCAAAACAAAAACAATAAACGAATTCCAGATATATATATAAACATCCAAACTCTCTCTCTCTCCATCCTCACAAATTGATGAGATTAATAACTATGAATGTCGTCCAGGAGCATTACCGATCAGTCTGCATTGCTCCGGTAGCATAGTCGATATCACTTCTCCATGCAATGCAAACAGCTCTCCGTCTATACCACAACTGTCATGTGTATTTTTTCCCGCCTTTATCTTTACCGACTTCACCTGCAATAGTCATGCATTTGATCAACTACACTCTACTCTAGACTTATAATACATATGATAGCATTGAGTTCAATCGTATGATTAGGCATTTCCTAGCACATCCCGAGTTTCAGAAATCGTAAATAAGATAATTGGCAAGAAAAGGGGAGCCTTGAGAGAAAAACAATTACCTTTACACACTCGACGTATGGAAGAGAAAGATGTCGACCTGTTTGCAGAAGTATAAAAAACCTCAGCAACCTCAGTCTTCCACACCCATGAACCAAGATCATGTCCATTGTACCATCGTCATGTTCTGAATTGGGAGCCACGACTTGAGAACTCTGCACAGTCCGACAAGCATGGTTACAGACCATGATGCCGAGGAAATGCCCCTTTCTAGAAACCCATTTATCTTCAAATCTTGGTGTGATGGTCTGCTTCCTCAGTCCTGTCTCTATATCCTCAGGAGGACCAGGCAGCTCGATTGAGTTTTCTACATCCCAAGCAGACGGTTCACTGTCCCATTTGGGTCCGGCATCCCAGATCGGACCCGGATCAGATACAGTAGATGAAATATCTTCCCTGTCATGACCACCGTTATTCCCCCATGAACATCGAGTTGGAGGATCCTGCACGGATGTTAACCCCATCCATCCTTTATCCATTCTTGACTTTGACCTTGTCCTTGGCCAGTTAGGGGTTGTTGACTGTGATTGAGGATGAATAACCTCTGGCTCAGCTGTAACATCTCTTCTTCCAGAGGACATGCGTTTCATTTTAGGATCTATTCCACGGACATATTCAGATGGCTCGGCGCTGGCATGTGTGCTGCTACCCGTATCTACTTCACCTACGCTTGGGGTCATTATGGAGTCAATACTTGATAAACTGGAGGCTCTTGGAAATCCTTCTCTGCTTGATCTCCTCATTACATCCGTGTAGAGATCTTGCATATCCATTGCTTCCTTTTCAAGTCGAATTTTGCCTTCTGCATCCTCTTTTTGTGCCGGAAGATATTCCACTTCATAGCTATACTTCGGCAAACACATGAACTTGAGGAATCCAGCAACAAAGTAACGCAAAGGACCAAACCGTTTTTGGTATTTTTCAGAGAGCTCCAAAACTGCAAATAGATAATGACAAGCATATTTTAAAACCATGAATTTGGTAATAGCAAGTGAATGCCACAAACATTATACAGTATTCATGAAGGTACTGATATGTGCAAAGGAAATACTTCACAGCAATAATCCTGATAGTCAAACACGAGACAGCATCCATAGCTCAAACTAATACATCAAACACACATCAGAACTGTTAAAGAAATGGAGAGAGATTTCCAGCCTACAAGTTCAATGTATTTTATTTCATCCATAATATGTTTGAATAACTAGGCGATTTTCAGCTTCTAACTCATCATCAGAAGAGTACATATTCTGCAATATGCTATGAAATCAAGTGTCTTGGGAGCCAAAATAGTGTTCGCACTGTGACAGTTGAAATATTTTAAAGATAAACTCAAAATCTACAGTAAGGAAGATTTATAAAATTCTCCTCTAAAATGCATGAAAGAAAACACTTGCAGAAACGGTGAATGAAACAAAGAAGCAAGGAATACAGAATCAAAACTAACTACACTTGAGAAACTGTTTATCATTGGAAACTCATACAAGACAAAGCACACAGGTATTCTCACTTACCATCGCTAACAAAACCATAGTAGGACACAGTCGTTCCAAAGTGTATAACACCGGTATGAATCCATTCAACAGCAAAGACATCAGTAGCTGTTAGGCCACCCTAAACCAAAAAAAAAAAATCCTTTAAGCTGAGAAAACATTAATTTAGCAGAAGCTAGTTAATGTTGGTGGCCGGATAAAACAAAGGAGGGACCAATAGGATTCTAGGTCGGAGTACCTTCACAATAGAGAGTGCTGCAGAAATAGGATCTCTTACACCAAGGACAGTCCAAACTAACGAGTTATCAGAACCGGCAGGTACTATTCCAATTGGGATAGAAACTCCTTCTTTCTGATTGCTTCGAGTAAGTAGACCATTAAGAACCTGCAACATTGAAAAAAGGCAGGCCATGAGATGAGAGTTCATTCCAAGTAAATAGAATCTAGGAGATGTTAACATCAAAAGCTGTATTTTGCATGCATCATAGTCTATCTAAAGAGTTCTACATCAATCGAAAATTCAATAGTGAAAGTTCTCATGTATTTCAACTTGAGCAAGTATTTCCCTATAAGATGCATCCCAAAGTCCTCGCTCCGGAGGATAAGAGTTACTAAACTCTTGAAATGATTCAGCATGCTTGTAAAGTGGTGTGAGCACACTGAAATAAGCCAATAAAGTCCCATTTCAATACAAAAATTGGTTCAGAAGTACATTAAGGCACCAGGGAAAGTGTAGTAGAGCAGATAAGAAACATGAAGTATGGTATAACAGGAACATCACTTCTTGAAGTTAACTCCTAAAGAAAATAGAAAGAAAAAAAGTGAGCATAGTTTAGGAAGGCTGATTATCACACCTCATTGATGATTCCATCACCTCCAACACAAATTATACCTAGAAGAATCATTAAGATGTCATAAGTAATAGTAAATATGTAAGATAAAAATATGCATATTAGAAGCTAGATATGTGTATAACATATCATTAAGTGGTGGACCAAGCAGTGGTACCAACCGTCTGAGCACAAGTTAATGTCGACAGTGGAAGCCAACTCCCTCGCATGACCTGCTTTAGTTGTTTTGACAACCTCCAACTTAATCCCGGCCAGCTGTGATAGTTTACAAAATTACACACAAGGTAAGAAAAGCATAATTATTTATGAAAAATGCAAAATGGGATTGGAAAAATTGAAATGTTCTCCAGGGTGTAGAAGATGTAGACAATTTCATTCAAAACCTAAGTTCTATTAGTACGTAAAAGTGAAAAATAATGTGATGTTGGAAATGGTACCTTGAAAATTGGTTCCACTACATTGTGGAAAACTTTGATTGATCGTCCATGCCCTGACCTTGGGTTTAATATGACAAGCATTTTAGGTGCACTCTTACACCTGAAGACCAACTCAGGAGGGGTATCAATTGGGACTGAAAATAACTCAGACGAAGCCTGTTTCTTTGAGACTAAAGGATGTGGCAAACAGTTGATAAAACATTGTTGATCTCCAAAACTGGCCACCCATTGAACTGCTTCTTCTACTGTAGGTGCAACGAAGCGGAAATCCTTGCGGCTTCTCTTTGGTTTCGTGAAGCAAGAAAGACCACAAGAACCCTTTCCAATTGGGTAAGCATGCACAGTGAAATGCCTAAGACCAACATTGTATGTCACCTAGAAAAATGAACAAAACATAGATAAGTTTGTTGACTCAGTTCATTCAATACACAGAGTTATTTAGTTCATTGCAGGCCAATTAACTTCATGAGAAAGAAAACCAACCGAGACAACGTCGTCAAGCTGTAGCATGTCAGAACCCCAAACCAACGCCCTGCTTGTAAGCTTTGCATCAACTGCTTTTTTATTAGTGATATCCGTGGTAGATGGTTGTTGTATCTCTGTAGCATCTTTCCCAGTTCCAGATTTTCTCTTATCCAATACAAGCTTCCCGGCGTAAACAAGACTACCTAACAAATCTGATTTCTCATCCCCTCCACCAATATCAATCCGATGCTCATCAGGTTTTGGTTTCACCTGTGGATCATTAGTAACCTCACCACGTCTCGAAGATGCCTTCACCTTCTTGCTTCTCTTTTCAGGGAATACAACAGGAGATGACTGCTGAGATGCACCAGTAGCTATCTGAGAGCAAAAACCTAAGCGTCTAAGCGACTGTTGTGCCTGAGGAATAGCTACTTTTAAAGAAGGATTCCGGTTTACGCCACTCTTCTGCATATCCGTAAGCTAATAATCTCTCTGCTCTTGAGTTCCGCGGACGAAACAGACGACAAAAAACGATCGGGAGGCATACACAAAAACAAAAACCCCTAAAACTCGTGATGAGCACAAACAATCCAAACAGAGAAACCCAATCAACCTTGTTCGCGCTGGTCAACGAACAAATGATTACAGAGAGAATTAAGTCAGCGAAGCCAATCCTAATCCGTAGCTACATACCAGATCCATCAACGCGTTTTCAAGAATTTTCCTGTAACAAATTCATGCCATGGATCGATTTATACGCAGCATTTGATCGGAATTCAATCAAAATACGAACACTACTCGATAGATCATGCAAAATCGCAAGCAAATGATAAACGAATCTGGAAAAAAAAAATCGTTCGCTTAACCAGAAAGACAAGATTAAGAGCTATTTTCGTCTTACCTTAGCTTCTCGGCGAGCAAAAGAAAAAAAATGGAGACAAGTGTAGCAAAAGTAACGCCGCCGGATCGGAGGATCTGAGAACCGTCAGAATTGAAGAGAGGTGGCGAAGAGAGAGAAGGAGAAGACGATAATGGCGGAGATGACTCGACTCAATTCGATTCGATTTCTATTGGATTCGACTCGACAGCTGAAACCTTATGGCCCCTCCTTTCGGATTTATTTCCACTACAGAACATTTTTTTGGACTTCTAATTTCCATAATTTTTAATATTTTCTTTCTTTCTTCAGTGGCTATATTTTAAATTAATTTTAACTTTATATTTCTATAGTTTCATACTCGCATTCGCAACATAACAATTTTAAAATCCCCTTCATTCCTTATATAATTTTAATCCTAACTTAATATTTGAAATTTCGTAAGTAAAAATTTATTTTCAAAGAAAACATAGATAAATTAGATTTGAGTTGTATTTCATGTTTATAATTTTTTTAAGTATCATATTATTTAAACTCATAAATTATTCAGTGTTACTATAAATTCAAATATTTGAAATGAATTCATAAGAATTTATTCAAGAAGCTTAATAAGTAACAAATCTTATTTATCATAGGAAACTATAAAATTGATAAATCACATAAATTATCATTTTGATAAAAAAAAATATTTTATGGAAATGAAATTTATATTTTTAAAATTTTCATATATCACTAAGCCAAGATCATGAAACAAATATATATATATGATATTTTATAAATTAATGTAATATTTGAGATTATTAATCAGTATAGGTTTAGATACAACATCAGACGTCAATGTTAACTAATATTTGTTTTTTTTTTATCTTAGCTTTTGAATACAAGATTAAAAAAGTATATTGGTGCTATATATGAAGTACATTTATACTTATATTAACATCGAATATGTGGATTTATATTTACACATGCAAATACGACAACAGATTTGTTTACCATTAAAATGTTAGCTAGATGAAGATACATTTTAAACACATAAACATTATCTTGAAATGATATAATTCTAAGTGACTGGTGACATAAACATAATCTAAGCAATTTGTGACATATTATAGAAATTACATAAACATAATGATATAATTATATTTAAAGAAAATTCAACACCTAAAATCACCGACGTTCACATTATATAGATATTTGATAATTTCACATTATTTACAAAAAAAAAAAGTGCAACTGTTTTTTTTTTCAAATAAAAAATTTCAAAATAAAAAGGAAAGTCAACAACCGTTATACCATATTTAGATATGATATATTTTCAAAAGTGATTGGTGACGATAAACTACTACGATTTGTAGTTTACCATATTTTCTCACTACTAGATGCGGAATATGCTGAATATAATTATCAACTCAAAATTCTTAAAATGGTTTAGCTTAGCTGTCAATAATTGTTTAGCTTGATAAAACAATTAGCTTTCAGAAAACGATGATGCTATGTTAGTTCCTGGTTGATGGTTTAGCTTAGTAATAACCTTATAATTAAAAGGCTGATTAGAGAAGGATTAGTGGAAGAAGTTGGTAGATGGAAGATGGCCCCGACCAAAGCATTAAAAATTCATAGAAAATATTAAAGTTGAAAGCCCAAAAAAACAAGTATTTTTCTTTGAACAAAAAAAGTTGATATGATATAATGGTTTGGTTCATTCAATTTAGAATTCGATGTGGCGACCAACAGACAAGTGATGCTTCGTTAAGAAGAATTGGTTAAAGGGCATCTTCTTATTATAAAAGCTGGGACATCTTAAAGACATTATTGCTTTTTTTCTTCTTCTTTTTTTGTGTATTACTTAAATGAAGTCGGGAATAATAACGATAATGATGCAAATTAATTCTGGGTGGAATATTCATGTAACACGTCTTCTGCAGATCTTTTGACGACAAAAAATAACCATACATCTTTTGAAAAGTTATAAAGCGGATTAGCTTCTTCTTTCTTTTTAGTAACATAAAGAGGATTAGCTTAACTCATGAAAAAATTCAGAAATACCCATATTTCAACTCAAAAAAAAAGACAAATTATTTTTTAGATTGGAAATAATATTGTTAAAACTGATTTTAACAGCTTAAATCAGAAATAATAATGTGACAATTGATTTTTTTAACAGCTTAGAACGTCTGATATACTAAAATTTTTATTATCGTTTGCAAGTAATTATGTGTATTATATTGGCTAGTCGCAAATATTTAACCAATATCTTTGATTAATCAATAAAGAAAGCGTTTAATATAAAAGAAAATATATATTTTAGACTGCATTATTTTGAATTTAAACAACTATATCATTTAGAATATAAGTTAGTTGTAATATCATTTGGATTTGATTAGTATCACCGATCTTTTACAGAAACATAATATCATATGATCACATCCGACTTTGATGATTAAAGAACCAACCATATTTATTTCAAAACATTGTCTCCTGCCCGGTAAAAGTACGCAGCTATATATATTTCTAGCGAATCCAAGTAGCTGCTCTCTTCCATACCCTGTGACTATGAGTGAGGAGCAGAGCCGGCTCCGAGGCCAAGCATGGGCTTGCGGCCGATCAAATATATAAATTTTTTTGGCTTCTAAATTTTGTTATTGTCATGTGGCCTAATGATAGAGGTGATGGTGTTGCTTTGTCATGTCGCTGGTTCGAATCTTCAATGTTCATGTTTTCATTTTTTTTTTTAAACAATTAATTATTAAACATGTCACGTGTTCTTTTAATTATTAAACATGTCACGTGTGTAAGGCCTTTTGAGGCTCATGTAAACCCAATCAGAAATTAATTCTGGTTCCTTGGCATGTTAGGAAGAAAAAAATTCGAAAAAAAAAAGAAAAACAAAATTCCAAATTAACCTAAATCGTTTCATCTTCTTCCTATAATCCTATTCCCCTCTGGCCTCACATCGTGTTTCAGAATCACTTTCTAAAATTGTTATCTTTCTGATACAGTGATACTTTTGTAGAATTCATCTCATAAATCCAACTTTCATTCGGTAAATTTTTCCTCTGTGGCTGTTAGTTTTTTAACTTATTGATCACGGCTTCTGTTTTTCAAATAATGATTAGCTGATTATGATGCTTTGGATCATTGGATGTGGCTAAGAAAATCGGGATCATCTAATTTTGCTAGAGAAATTAAGAAATTATAATCATATGACTCTTTAATATTATGCTCAGATTTATCGTTGGACTTATAAATTTCTCTGTTTTGTTCTCGTTGTTTACCGTATACTTCAATAAAGCCATGGAGAAATCGAGTGTTGGTGAAGATCAAGGAGGCAGAGGAAAAGAGTCTAGGAGGTATCTTACTTCCATCTAAAATCTATGATTAAGTTTTTGTACTTTTTAATTGTTTTAAGAAAAAAAGTTGAAAGAGTGAGAATCTATGATTACGTTTTATACTTGATTGCGTGATTTTCTATAATACAGTGTCAATGTTTTCACTTTTGTGTCACCATGTTCAATTATATAAAGAATGCTTTTAGTTTCATTCGTCTACATATATATCTGTTCATGCTAATTTTTTGTTTGTTATCTTTTATAATGATAAATGATTTATATATTTAACATTTTTTATTGCAGTAAGAAGTCTTCGAAACGAATTATAAGTGAGATGGGAGGTGAAGAAAAAATAAGAAGAAAGAAGAGACGAGAAACACTGACAAAATCTCTAACTAATTCGATGTTAAGGTATGTTATACGACATGAAACTTCAAAAATTGACGAGACTTTAGAGGGTGAGATCAACATGAACGGTGATGAGGTTGATACTTCAGAAAATGCCCAAGTTAGAAATGGGGATAAGCATGAGTGTGAAGAGAATGAGAATGGGAAAGAGAATGAGAATGAGAATGAGAATGAGAATGAGAATGAGAATGAGAATGAGAATGAGAATGAGAAGAGGAGAACGTCGATGATGTTAGAGAACATCAAATCTCTGGGAATGTTAGTGATCCTGGAAATTGGGAAAAAGTTAAAAATAAACTTAGAGATTTTTTGGTTGAGAAAGGTCCAATGACAAGGCTTCCGATTGATTATCATTTTCCAAGAGATCATATTGGAAGATGTTTTTCTCATTCATCTTATACAAGAGAAATAAGGAATGGAGAGAAGCAAGATAGGCAATGGTTAGTTTACTCAAAAATAAAAGATAAAATCTTTTGTTTTTGTTGTAAGTTATTCACGCTAGACAAAAATGCTAATCAGCTAGCAACTATTGGATACAATGACTGGAGAAATGTTTCACAAATGCTCAGAGAACATGAAAAAGTCATAAGCATATCACATGCATGACTAATTGGATTGAACTAGAAGTAAGACTACAGACAAATCAGACTATTGATAAGCATATGCAAGAAGAGATCAACAAAGAAAAAGCACATTGGAGGGATGTATTGTTGAGGATCATTGCAGTGGTAAAGGGTCTTGCTAAAAACAATTTATCATTTTGTGGAAGAAATGATAAGATTCGGGTGGATGGTAATGAAAATTTTTTGGGCATGATTGAAGGGATTGCAGATTTTGATATTGTCATGAAAGAGCATATTAGACCAGTTGAAAAACATGAAACTCGTAAACATTATATGAGTCACAAAATTCAGAATGAGTTGATAGAGATGCTTGAAAATGAGGTTAGACAAATGATCTTATAGAAGATTCATTGTGCAAAGTATTTTTCTGTTATTCTTGATACTACTCCTGATATTAGTAACCGGGATCAGATGTCACTAATAATCCRTTGTGTGGATATTTCTGAGACTTCACCAAAGATTGAAGAATTTTTTTTGACATTCATAGAAGTCAAAGACAAAACCGGAGAAGGACTTTTTGAGACCCTTCAAGTTGTATTACTAGATCTTGGATTGAGTATTTATGATGTTAGAGGGCAAGGTTATGATAATGGGTCAAACATGAAAGGGAAAAATAAAGGAGTACAGAAGAGATTGCTTGAAATTAATCCAAGAGCTGTTTACACACCATGTGGTTGTCACAGCTTAAATCTTGCACTTTCAGATATCGCTTCTTCGTCGACGATAGTTGTATCATTTTTTGGAATTGTTCAGCGTATCTATTGTTTGTTTGCCTCTTMAACAAATAATTGTGAAGTTTTCAGAGAGATTGTGAATGGTATTACGGTTAAACCATTATCACAAACTCGTTGGGAGAGCCGCGTTAAAAGCGTTAAAGCAATAAGATTTCAAGCTCCCCAAATTCAAGATGCATTGTTTCACTTGGYTGAGAATAGTGATAATCTGAAAACAAGAAGCGAGGCTGAGTCTCTTGCATTGAGCAATATCCATGGAATTGGGAGTTTTGAGTTTTTGTTTGGGATGATTATTTGGTATGAACTCTTGTTTGTTATTAACAAAGTAAGCAAGTTCCTGCAGTCAGAAGATATGGATATTGATATTGCTATTGCTCAACTGAAAGGTCTTGTTTCTTTTTTTAGAAACTATAGAGAAACAGGTTTTCAAGCAGCAAAGTTAGAAGTTGAACGGATTGCTGTAGATATGAAAATTGATCCTGTATTTTCTGTGAAAGCAAAGCGTCTTAGTAAAAGGAAACGGTATCATGATGAAGAGCCTGAAAAAGTTGGGGATAATGTAATATTGACACCAGAAGAAGATTTCATAATCAACTACTTCATCAAAATCATTAATCAAGGTTTGATTTCTTTTGAAATAAGGTTTGATCAACTTCAAAGTTATGAAAAGACTTTTGGATTTTTATTTGACTTGAAGAAGCTAAATGATAGTTTGGTAGAGTGTGGATGCACTCGGGTCTATACAAATACTCTAGTACGTTGTAATACTTAGGGATCGAATCCACAGAGACCAATGATTACACTACGATTCTATACGAATGAAATCAAGCTAAAGAAATATATTGTGATGTGGTTTGAATATAAACAAGCATGTGATTTAAAACGGTTATAACTTATAAACTAAAAACGCTGGGCATTAAGGATTATCGCCGGAATAAGATGTGTTCGAACTAGATAATTATTCAGGGAACAAATAGAATCAATCTAGAACTCAAACATAAATGTATAATCAATCCACTTTCGTGGCATCAATCACTTTGTCTAGTAAGTTAACTAAACTTTCATTTGAAACTTAAGTCAGACAAGCTTTACTAACAAGTTTGATTTGTTCTAAGTGCTTAGCATCAACTTTCGTGGCTAAGGACAAATTGCTCACCAGTCCTATCAAGCAACCTATAAGCTTTTGGAGAATAGATTAAACCTCAGTTCATAGACTAAATGATCAGTTTAGTCTAAGCATTAAACACAACCAAAGGTGAAGATAACAAGGATAAAACCCTATCTATATCTAGCTCAAACATCCATCAATTCCTTTGATTACCTTAAAACCCAACTAGAGAATTACTCAACCATAGATACAGAACAAACAAGAAGATACAAATATAGATTCATAATCATTAAACAAGATAACTTAAGAGTTAAGAAATCTTCTTTATAGATGATGAACAAGGATGTGTTCTTGGTGTAAGCTTTTAAGATCATGCACTAGAGAGAGAATTACAAGTATTTAGGTGTAGGAAACAAGGAAAATGAGTTACAAAGTGTGTCTCGAAAACAATGGCTTAAAATTAGATTAAATACACTCAAAAAGCGATCTAAAAACAAATATCTAAAGTAGGTGGGATGAAGGATCGATCGATCCAATATAGAAAACACGTTTTCTGTCGAGTCACAGAGCGAGGATCGATCGTTCTTCCAAGGGGTATCGATCGTTCTTGTTTAGACCAGAGAATTTGACGACTCTCTGTCCGATTTTCCTAGGTAAGGATCGACCCGTTCTCCTTGAGAACGATCGATCTTACCCCCTCCAAAACCGACGGAGAGTTTTCATCATTTCACAAACGATCGTTCTTTGTTCGGATGGATCGTTCTTTCCTATCAAGATCGATCGTTCGTTCCAGGATCGATCGTTCTTGAATATCAGGATCGATCGTTCGTTATAGGATCGATCGTTCATGATTTGATTTGGTGCATTTGGACGTGTTCCAACCTGCCAAGACTCTAAAACACACAGAAAACACACAAAAATCTACTAATATGATGACTATAAACTACTAAAATCATAATATATCACTAAAGTTAGCAGATGATGATAAGTTGATGGTCTCTTGTGTAAACCTTGAAGTTTATCTAAAGCATGATACTCATTCTGATCTTGATGGTAATGATCTATTTTTGGAGCTGAAGCTTTTAAGAGGGGTTTTATCCAAAGAGATTAAGAAAGTTGTTGAGGTCTTGGATTTTTTGAAAAAGATGGAAAGTTGTTATCCAAATACATGGACCGCATATCGCATAATAATGACGATTCCAGTTTCTGTTGCTTCTGCAGAAAAAAGTTTTTCAAAGTTGAACCTCATAAAATCTTATCTACAATCGACTATGTCACAAGAAATGCTGAATGGATTGTCGATATTGTCCATTGAAAGGGATATGGCGGAAAAACTTGACTATGAAAGCTTGATGGATGAGTTCGCAAGTAAAAATGTAAGGAGAATCACATTTAAGAAAAGAAAAAATATTGTTATCTGATGTTTTAAAATTTTTAGTGCTTTTGTTAAACATTTTTAATTTTTTGTTTTTATCAAAATTTTTTATTGTTATAAATATGTGCAAAATGGCTTTTTTTTTTCCTTTGCTTGTAGTCTTGTAAAAGACAGGGCCGGCTCTGGTGAGGAGAGATCTTTTATACAATCTTATAAGAATGAATAGAGATAGAAAGCTCAATGATGTAGAGCGAAAATAGGTCAAGCTGAAAACAAAATATTTAACCATTATGTTCGTAAACATTCAGGTACATAACAATTTTATTAAGAAATATACAAACATGTTTGTCAAATTGGCAAGCCTAGAGAATCAGTTTCATAAAAATATGTACGGAGTTGGCAAATGGAAATTGAAATTCGAAGTGTTGGTAATGACGAACTCCATTTCAATAACTTCATGTTGTCTATAAGGCCTAACAATTGGAAACACAACCAAAGGTGCAATATCATCCAAACACTACCTCATTTGATTACCTTCCGGTTCAACGAGTTAGGCATAAATGAAAAGCGTCGTCGCACAAATTAGCAATTTCAAGCTTTCTTTCTGGACAAACAGCTCAGATGAAAGAACCTTATCAACAATCTGAATTGTAATAAACATTGTCTCCTCAAGCTGAAAATTTTATATTCTCGTATGCATGCAAGAAATTATGTACTATATTGGTTAGTTGGGAATATATAACCAATATTTTTGATTAAGCAATATAGAAGGCGTTTAATATAAAGAAAAAAAAAAGTAGATTGTGTTGTTTTTTTTTTAAACATCTGTATAGTTTAAAACCTAAATTAGTAAGAATTCTAACACCATTTAGATTTGATTTGTACCACCAGCAGTCTTTACAGAAACATAATATTACATGATCATGGTCGACTTCATTTTTGAAGAAACGGAAATTAATAATTATCGGAAGCTAATTACAAACGTGATTTGTCTTTTATTTATTTATCATCCATTACGTTTTGTAAAGGATTTTTGCTCTAGTGTTGTTTTCTATCGATAGATTGTCATCATGTACATACGTGCAGTAGGAGTTAGTTTGGAAAATTCACGAGATATGCATATGTTGTTCCACATGAAATAATGAAATATTGTTGAAAGATGTTGGAAAACTCTTTATATATGGATACAATGTGACAAGATATTTTGCATAAGTGAGATAAAAACATAGGTGTGTGATAAAAGAAAAGGAAACAAATTTTTGGGTTTCAATTTGTTTCGCTACTCTTTCTATATAATCACCAAGCTCTTGTGTAGTACGTTGAGAACCCTTCTCTAGAAACCGAACCCAAGAGACGAAAGATAGATACAGAGATCAAAGAGTCTTCATCTCGTAACTGCGATCACTGGTTCGTCGAATCTGTATCTCCTGCAATTCAGCAGTGGACAAATCTGAAGGCAGATCATTTGATTATATTGACAAAGGGATACATATGAGCCAGAAAGCATTATCTCACAAATCTCTGGGCTTGAAAACAAGAAGCTTCACTTAGTACTTGACTTGGACCATACGCTTGTTCACGCCATTAGAGCTTCAATGCTTTCTGAATCTGAAAAGTATCTGACAGAAGAAGCGGATTCAAGGAATGATAGATATAAGAAGAAGAGAAATGAGAAATGACCATTAGCGAGTGTTTTGAGACCCCTCAAGGATGTTCACAAAGGATTCTTCTGTGACTGGTTGTAACATCCGTATCCCAAGGTGTTTCTTGCCGTACAAGTCTTTGGTACTTGTGATATAAGTTGGTACCGTGTTTTATTCGTTCCTAAGAGAAATAAGAATAACTTTGAGCTCAGTTGTTTAACCTACGGGCTGTGATTGATTTGATTAATCGAATGATTAATTGTTTTGGGACCAATTCGGGTTAATTTGGTTGGAATAGTGTTTTACAGAAGGAATAGTATTCTTAAAGAATTAATCGGTCTAGAAGAAATTAAACCGAGATGGGTTATGGAATGTTACCGAGCTTGATTGATGACCCTAGGGGCGGCAGACAGGTTGATTCGATCAATAGATCGATTATTGAGATGTAATCCCGAGCGGTTCGGTTTAGCGGAATTAAGCGATAATTTTGGGGTTTTAACGGGAGTGAAAGAAATATGTTGAGACGGAGGGATGTCTCGGGTGATTTGGGAAATTTGATGGAATTATTAAACCGAATGGGAAAAATTAATTGGAGAATTGATCGTGCGATTTAATAATTGTCGGATCGGTTTGGTTTAATTATAATTAAACCAACATTCATATACATATATGTGTCTGTATATATGTGTAAATATATATATGTCTCCCCTCTTCTCCATAACTCTCTGGAGACTTCTTCTACCTCCTGGAGAGAAGATATTTTCGAGCCAAGGGAGAAAGAGAGAAAGGGAGAGAGAGGGAAGAAGAAGGAGAAGAAGGAGGAGGAGAAGGAGAAAAACAGAGTTTCTGGGGAGTTTTGCGAGTGTCGTTCGGAGTATCAAACGAGCTCGGATTGGTTTGAAATTTGGTGGGTAAGTTCTTCATGGTCTTAGTTGAATTTCTGCCAAATTTCGTCAAAAATTATCAAGTAGTTTAGGAGTTACGAATTTTCTCCTAAGACTGCTCTGTTTTCGGACTGTAACGCTAAACCGTTTTCGGGTGAGTGTTTGAACACTCGAAACTTGTCCGTTTGAGATAAAATTTGGTAGATATATTCTTGAGGTTCTTATCTTGGATTTGACCGGAGGGATCGAGGTTTTGATGGTTGGATTAAGAGTTACGAACGTTCTCCTGAAACCGCTTGGTACAGAAGGAACCTGTGACCAGTCTGGTGACGGGAAACGTTTGAGCATCTTAATCTCAACCGATTGAGCTGAAAATTGGTAGATATGTTCTCGACGGTCTTATCGTAAGATTGACCGGAGCGATCGTGTTTTTAACGGCTAGTTTAAGAGATATGACAGGATTCGTACRCCTCTGTTTTGGGAAGAACTCTAAAACTGCAGATTAGACAGTCTGAGCTTAAGGCTCGTTTGATTAACCTATTGTGAACGGTTTGTGATGAATTTTGACAGGCTGATAGTAGACATCTTGGGTGAAACGTGACCCAAGCGAAACCGAGTTTTGGAGTTCAGAATCAACGGGAAACAATTTCGTATTGTTAACCGTTTTCAATGAGTGCGTGACCGTGGTTGACTATGTGATCATTGCTTTTTCGTGATTGTTGTGTGCTTAGGAACTAGACCAATTGGGTGTGATTCATGGCTTGGCCATGTTGTGTGTTGTGTTTGTAATGGAGCTCTATTACGGTATGTGTTTGGTTGTTCATTAAGTGCATTTCGATTACGTTTAATCTTTGATCATATGTGTGTATAACCGGTGAGACGGGAGGACCGCCTCACTAAGCATTTCCAATGCTTACGCACTTTTTTTTGGTGCAGGCAAGAGAAGACTTAGGTGATGGTGCTCGTGGAACCAAGGCCGAGGAGAAGAGGATGATTAGGAGTTCTTGACGGATTTTCTTTTGTGTATCTTATGTTCTTATGTTTCTAATGCCTTGGTGAATGTTGTTTTAGGGTCACCAGGGAGCTTATTAGCAATCTTATCTTATGTTGTTTCTTAATGTGAATGTTGTTTAGTGAGCTTATTCAATCTTAAGTGATTTTGACAAGTGCTCTTTTAAGAAATTGTAAAGTTTTCAATGAAAGTTTTTAAAACCTTTAGATCCGCTTTTGTACTGGATGGGTGTGTCACTGGTCGTTATAATAATTGGATTCAGTGGATGTGAGGTCGTTGCTAAAAGAGCCCTCTTCGAGATCTAAGCGCAAAGCTGAGGTTGTGGTTTGAAATTGTGATTCATTGTTTATGTATCTATGTTTTGTTTATATTAGATGTTGATAGTTATTGTATCAGAGGTACATTTAGGCGTTTTGAAATGTAATGAGATATGAATTTTGATTAAGAATCCACAATGCTTCACTGAAAAATGTATGTGGTTCTTGTGGATGGTACTTATAGACAATTACTCACAATAAGGATGTTTATAGTTCTAACAACTTTTCAGTGAGACTAGAAATATATAATAAGATAAAAAGCTAACCTGAAATTGAAAGGTGAAGCAGGCAAGCAGCTCTTTGCTCACTCAACTTCCCAGAAGACAGAGAACACCTTTGTTTGTCATCCGTGTTACATTGATTATTGATGCTTGTGTTTCCCTCAATGTGTGTACCGGCATCTCTGATTTGGAAACATTCATTGTCCTGTAACAGTAACAGAAACAGACGAGTAAGAAACAAACATGGATAGAGAAAAGAGTTATCATGATATTGAAAATTAGTCTTGAGTTTCCTTTTGAGCTCTTATAAGCATGAAGCAACCTTAGCAACAACTTTCTCTTGCAGCTTCTTTCTTTTCAGAAACATCTCAGTTCTCAACAAAAGCTTTGTCCATGCACATTTAATTACTTATTCAATCCAGTAGGTTTAAAGTGCTTACTGCTTATAAATTTGTGATCATGTTGTTTCAATTGAGTGAGCAATATATTCTTCTATGCCTCACTTATATTGTATCGAATTTTTGATGTATATGAGCACTTGTAGCTAAGATGAGGGTTTGTGTCACTCGTTTTGTTACAAACAAGAATAAGAAACATAAATGGATGGAAAGAGGAACAAGAAGAATTGGCTCAAGCCAATAAACTAGACCTTTTCATTTCGGATAAAAGATTAGATAATAGATACAATAGTGGGTACGGATTGGATAAACGTAATTAGGATATCAAATATATACTACTCAAAATGTACTCTAAAAAAAAAAGTGTCGGTAATGCAGGATAATAGGTAAGGTATTAGTAATTCAAGTATATAAAATAACAACTCAATGGATAACATTCGAATACTTTCGAGTAATTTTGGATATAATGAATAAGTTTTATTTGAATAAATTATTCAAATTTGAAGTATACAAAAGAACTTTTAATTGGTTATAGATTATTTAAAAAAATTTAATTATCAAAAGAGATAATTCGAATATCCCGTACCCATACTTTTATCTGTTTCATTTGAAATAAATTATTTTGATCCAAACAAATAATTTGTAAAATTCTAATTCTATCGATTCGGATCGGGTAAGGGATGGGTGACCCGAAAAAAAAATGAACGCACAAGCCAACGCTACAACAAAATTGGATTGAAGAACAATATAAATTGAACGACCATGTCCTTCGTCTCTAGCAGTCGCTCTTGAGTGTGTGCTTTCTGCGATTCCTTGTCGCCTCCGGATCATACATTCTACCGGAGCTTGAGTGTTTCATCATAATCCTTCTCGAGGGTCGTCACATTCATACAGTTACATCCGAAAGTTTCCGTATTCGTTTGTGCCGTTTCATATACCCAGCAAGGTAATGCAATTCATCACTGTTAAGTAGAGCTGGACAAAATATCCGCTTCGATCCGGTATTTGCTTTTATTCGATCCGAAAAACCGGATATCCTTAAATATAAATTTTACTTGGGCACGTATCTATATATAACTAATATATTTTTAAAATTTTAAAATATTAGACAAAAAAAAATCCAATTCCATATATATAGAGTTTTATAAAAGAAAAACAATGGAGTTTTTGGCCCATTAAAAACTTTGATGTTCTATATTAAAATTAAAATATTAAAAAAATTGTAACACAAAACTTTTCAACTTCCCGCTTCTAGTCACTATTTGTTTCTTCTTCCAAACCCCAAATCAAACTGATTAAACCCTAAATCGTCTTTTTCTAGATCCTAAAATCTCTCGCTGGAATCAACAGCCATAGTCAAGTAATTTCTTCTCCGACAACTTCTCCATCCATGGTTTGGTCGTCATAGTCTTTCAATTACAACAGGTATGTAAAGTGTTTTCTCTCCTACTGTCTTAGTTTTAGAAACTAGTATTCCTTCTTTAATGGATAGCTCGTCGTAACAAGGATGATTCTTGGTTAATATTTCTATGAATGGCGATCGAAAGTTTTGACCTTTATTTTTTTATTTTTGGTTGAAACATCACAGGGTATAACTTAAAATGGAGGATGACAATGGAAAAGTGAAAGGTTCGAGTAAAAAGAGGTTGAGAAAACCCAAAACTTTGGAATTTGTAGGATGGGGTTCGAAAAATCTCATCGAGTTTCTTCAATCACTTGGTAGAGATACCACAAACAAGATATCCGAGAAGGAAGTTACAGCGATTATATTGAGATATATCCGGGAGAAAAACCGTGAAACTCCTTCCAAGAAGAAGAGAAAGACAGTAGCTTGCGATGAGAAGTTGCGTTTGCTTTTTGGGACTCGGAAGATAAATATAATCAAAGTCCCTGATTTGGTAGAGAAGCATTATGTAGAGAATCAGGAGGACTCATACTTTGATTATCTATACACTCCAGAGGATGATAAACAACAGAGATTGTCTCCATTAGATAAGGTGGCTAAACGTGCGAAGCAGGTTGTGCAAAAGCCTAAAGGAACTTTTGCTGCAATAGTGAGCGATAATGTGAAGCTTCTGTATCTGAGAAAAAGTTTAGTCCAGGAACTAGCAAAGACTCCTGAAACTTTTGAGAGTAAAGTGGTGGGGACTTTTGTGAGAATCAAGAATCCCTGTCAGCTTGTTCACGTGACAGGTAATTTTCATCTGAATCCTGGTACCTGTACATAGCCTAGTTAGACAAGTCAAGCATCATGCAGTGTTTCACTCCAAGGACTAAAGTTCTGTAACTTCTTAAATTTGTCTGAGATTGAGTCCTATTCATTTGTGACTTCTTTTAATTAGATTGTCAGCTTCATCAAATATATTTGGTCTGTTGTAGGAGGTTAATTTCTCATTCGTTTTTTGATTTCCTGTTAAGTAGGTGTGAAGGAGGGAAATCCGATTGATGGTAATCTTCTTCAGGTTACAAATTTTTCATATTATTTAAAAGATGTTACTACCTCTTCCCTGTCAGATGATGATTTTTCTCAGGTAAATTCTCAGAACTATGCCTGTTCTACTTTTGTGCTTCTTATCATTGACAATGAAGGCAGAAAGTTAGTCTATTTGATATTGAATGCTTTTTTGAAGCTTACTAATTTCCTTATATCTTTTACATATGATACTGAATAGTGTGCAAGACCTTTCTTTCTCCCTCTGAGCGTAATTCTGATTGTTTGTGTGTTTCAGGCCATAAGTCCTTAGGTAGCTCTGTGTCTTGAGAAGTGGCTATATATGGACTGATCTAATTTTGTAGTTATCTGAAGATGTACTATCTTATGCAATCTATCTTGTTTAAATAATGGCTAGTCACAACTTTGATTTTACTTGACATATAGTGCTTCCTGTTTATGATTTATAATAGCTTTATGTTAACTTTTGCAGGAGGAATGTGAAGAATTTCATCAGAGAATAAAGAGCTCTGCTAAGAGACTTACAGTTGTAAGTTTCTTTTTCTATTAAGTAGCTAAGGTACCTTATTTTGCAGCCTTGTTGTCTTTAGAGCTTTCTTCAGTAAACATTTATATTGCTCTGCATTGCTAACCATACTGTTTATTCTATTGCTTCTGATTTATTTTAGTTCTCTAATAAAAATTCACTTTAACCATGGACAGGTGGATATGGAAGAAAAAGCTCGAAGTTTGCATAAAGATGTGACAAAACATGTATGTTGCTAACTTACTCTCTATTTGACATGATATCAAATATTTTCCCCATTCATTACCGCATCTCCTATTTATCTCACATTTGAAAGTGACAATCAAGATAACTCTTAAGATGATCAATCAAATCCTGGTTGTTATGTCAGATTGTGTTTGAAGCTGCAAACTTTTATCCAGAAAAAGTGATTTCAGTTTGTATTTACATAACTAACTCTCAACTTTTGGTGGGTGTCTTTTAGTGGCTTGCAAGAGAACTTGTATTGTTACAAAGGCTTATTGATCGGGCTAATGAAAAGGGATGGCGAAGAGAATATCCTTTTATAATCATTATCATCTTTATATACTTCTAATTGAAGAATTACTATTGGGGAACTGATAGTGAGACTCTTTCTATCTTTTTTTCCCTTGACTTCTTAGCTATTACACTGTCCCAGTATTTGGAAAAAAAAGAGCTTCTTGAGAATCCGGAAGAACAGTTGAGGCTATTGCGTGAAGTTCCTGAAGTTGTTGCAGAAGAACTTGAACCTGAGTGTGTAGATGATGATGGGAAAATAGAAAATGACCTCATTGTACCAAACCCTGAGGCTTCCACCGAGGCTCATCAAAGTGACGAAGAACAACTACTGAGTGACTCACCAGTTTCTAGTGTTAAGAAAACTCTAGAAAATTCCGAGCTTCTTAAGAATCCGGAAGAACAGTTGAGGAGGCTGTTGCGTGAAGTTCCTGAAGTTGTTGTCGAGGAACTTGATCCTGAGTATGTAGATGATGATGAGAAAATAGAAAATGGCTTCATCGTACCAAACCCTGATGCCTCCATTGAGGCTGATCAAAGTGACGGAGAAAAACAACCAAGTGATTCACCAGATTCTAGTATCCAGAAAACTCTAGAAGGTTCGAAGCTCGGTGATGGAGAAGACCAACCAACATGTACTGCTTCTGCAGGTGTGTACATCCTTTGTAACTTCAAGTCATCGAGAGGACTTAAAATTGGCTGGATAATGAATCATGTTCGTCCTTGCCTTTGTCCAAACGTGTTCTGATTGAGCTACTGATCAAGATGATTCCTTACACTAAAGAGATTAATTTAACATCATTTGGTTTCTATTCTTGTATTGTTTTGTTGGCTGGATTGAACCATTTCCTCCTGACTTGTTTGTTTGTAATAGTGAACTAGATGGTATCCAAGGAGTTAGATACTCTGGAATTGATACGGACCCGTATTTTTGTTTGTGTGAATTCCAGGTAACAAGGATCTCCATGAAGATGTATTCGAGCCCCCATCGCATGGCATCACACAGAACAAGGACTCTATCACTGAAGGAGTGATGAATATTGAAGTCAGTCAGCAGCAGTCAAGTATTCCAGTGATTGATCTCTCTAACCAACCTCAAGCTCGATCAAACCCCCTAGAGATTATCGAATTGAGCGATGATGATGACGACGAAGAGGACAAAGACAATCGAGCTTACCAGCACTATGATCCAAAGAAGGTGATGTGGTTCTATGAATTCCCTAAAGGAAAAACACATGGACCATTCTCTCTCACAGAACTCAAAAAGTGGAACGACGAAGAGTACTTTGTTGGAGTTCCAGATTTCAAAGTTTGGACGAGAGGAGAGAGTGCAGTGTTACTGACCAAACTTCTACCTTATATCACAACCTAGTTAAAGGACTTGTGAAAGCTCAGAATTCTCAGTTTAGAAAGTGTGCAGCTTCTTAACTGACAAAATTTGTTTATTTATCTAAAACAGTTGTTGCAGGATTTAGAGTACATGATGCAAAGATTCTGAATTTTGTTATAAAAAAAAGTCTCCTCTTAAAATCTAATGAAGCATAATTGTTCAATTGAAATATTCCTTAAATTATTTGAAAATCCTAATTCTTGTAGCAAATAGTTTTTTTATTTTTTTTATTTTTAACACATAAAACTGATTATTGATTCATACTAAAATCCTGGATACAAGATTTGTCAAGTTCAACAAAATGATTCAACCAAACAGGTGGAGAAACATCCAAAAGAGCAAAATAGAGAAGACACATAGTAATGTGTTTCACCATTTGATCCGCACAATTATTTGATTCGCGATGAGCAAAAAGGAAAGAATAATTTCTTTTACTCGTGCACAAACCCAGAATTTCCGAGGTAAAACTTTGAAGCCTTGGCCACAGTGCAGGTAACAAAAATAAATAGTGCAAAATTTATTTTAAATAAATAAAAAAAGTAAAACATATATATAAAACCCAGAGGTAGAGCATTTCTCTTCACAAATATAAAGGGTGGTCGTTGCTAAAAGTGCCCTCTTCGAGATCTAAGCGCAAAGCTGAGGTTGTGGTTGAAAGTGTGATTCATTGTTTATGTTTCTATGTTTTGTTTATATTAGATGTTGATAGTTATTGTATTAGAGGTACATTTAGGCGTTTTGAAATGTAATGAGATATGAATTTTGATTTAGAAGCCACAATGCTTCACTGAAAAATGTATATGGTTCTTGTGGATGGTACTTACAGACAATTCCGCACAATAAGGATGTTTCTAGTTCTAACAACTTTTCAGTGAGACTAGAAATATATAATAAGATAAAAAGCTAACCTGAAATTGAAAGGTCAAGCAGCTCTTTGCTCACTCAACTTCCCAGAAGACAGAGAACACCTTTGTTTGTCATCCTTTGTTAAAGAGAATCGGATTTCTCTGCACGATCAAGCTGCTGCTCATGAAGCAGGGACTTGCTTCTCATCTGCCGCTTGGAGATGAAGAACAAGCTGAGGACAGGACGAGGACGACGAAGCTTCTAGATACTTCTAGAAACTTCTCACAAACAGAGAGAAAGATAGAGAGAATTGAAAACGAACTGTAATTTCACTTTTGATTAATCTTTGATAATGATTCTATAAAGCGATCAAAGCTCTTATATGAGCTAAACGATAATAACAACTAACGTAACAAACTTGACACGTCACTCCTAACAATGAACGCATGACACATCAACTCTACCAATGAAAGCATGAGACGTGTACTGATTATTTTGGTCTTCCTTCTTCATTCTGCTGAACCAGTCAATGCTCTGCTCCATCCTGTATCAAACCTTCCTTCACCAGAGAACCTTGACCACAAGGTTTGAATGATTGAAATCGCCTCAGAAGATCATAGTAGTACTCCCAGGTTGGCAGATCATAGCAGAACAAGATTTGCTCTGGTGGTCGCGGGAGGGAACCATAGAAGAACAACAATTCCAGTTTAAAGTTCAACACATAACTATCACTATCCTTTTGTCTGCAGACTTGATTCTCCATTTCTAAAACCTTGATCTTGTATTTGAACTTCCAGTCTTTAGGAAACAAACTCTTTCTCTTCTTTTCAGCTGCTTGGAAATCAATCATAACCTGGATAATAGCTAAAGCAATCTCTATTTTTTTAGGTGGTTGCACATTATCCGCTTCAAGGATATTCATGTACCATTTCTTCGTTGTAGCTTGCATTCTTTCAACATATGCATTCATTAGAGGTTCCATTGAACCATTCTCAGAACACGCTTGAGCTAGCGAGTCACCAACACCAAATACAGTCAAGTTTTCTTGATACTCTACTACCCAACCAGTCACCTTTAGAATTTCAACCAAACGAGGCCAAACTCCACATTGTGTCACTGGATCGTTAGGAAAACTCATCATGTTTTTGCACTTGAACTTCCAACACCTAGGAAACAAGCTCCTTATCTTCCTTTCATGTAACATTTGTTTCCTCACAGTCATTTCATCGAACAAGTGGTGAGCATTTTCCTTCTCTTTGATAATCTGAAATCGAGTTTCCAGAAATCTTGCCATTGTGTTTAGATCCGATTCAAGCAACATATCCCATGGACAACTAGAGTGGAATTGCTCATAAACATTTATTGGTTCATTATAGCATTGAAGGCTTGGTTCCAATTGAGAAAACGATACCTGAGATTTAGAAGCGTCGGTCATCACCAATGACTCCTTTGACTTTGAATCATTGACTTGAATCAAACTGATTTCCTCAATCACTTCTTCCTCTTGAATCGATTTCTGTTCTTCAATTCCTAAACTGATTTTGATCAATTCTTCGTCATCCGCTTCCCTTACAACCGCTTGAAGAGATTCTTCTTCCTCTACTTCTTTTACTTCCTCTTCTTGATCATAGATCACCCGTTCGTCCCCGCAAAGTAATTTCTTAAAGGGAACCTCTTCCACGCCTCTTTGAATGATGTTGTTTCTGAGATTCTCTTCACTAGCATTTCAAATCTTGCCTTGTTGATCGGGTCGATGAATCTCGTCCTCCGTTGGTTCATGAATGAGCTTGAACTTCTCTTGATCTCATCATCAGCTTTATCGCTTCTTTGTAGAGGGTTGTAATGTCGTTTTGTTGTGGAGAGGACGTTTTTGGTTCTGACAAACAGTGCATCGACCACTCCTGGTCAATGTGGACGGATGGAACGTTGATGTGCTTCGCGGCGAGCACTAGCATCTATAGCTCCTGTTCGATGCTTATGTCTAATGGTATTTGTACGCCTAGAATCGACCGCTTCGTGTCGATGCACTTGTCCGACGGGTCTGTGTGGAGAGTTAGCATCGACTGAGTGTTGTCGATGCGGTTGTCCGATGGGCTTCCGTCTAGTACCATCGACCACACCTGGTCGATGGTAGTGTCTGATGGAGCTATCAACATCGACCGGTTCTGGTCGATGCTCACCTCCGATGCTCAATGATGCTTCTCGGTCTGAACTGTTTTCTTCCATCTCCTTGTCATTCCTTAGTAAAATTACGTTTACAAACTCCTTAGGGTTCATCTCAGCTTTTCCGGGAAGCATTCCATGTGGTCTTTGGGAGGATGAAGCGACTTGGACTGTTTGCGTCTCCAACACGTTTATCCGCGAAGCAAGTCCACCGAACTTGTTGTTCAGCTCATTGCATCTTCTGTGTACGTTCTTGAAACCTTCAGAGATCTCCACTGAAGCTTTAGCTTGCCCCTCAAGAATGCGTTAAAACATTCCTTCGTACTTCTCTTCATTTGGTTGAAATTTTAACCCCCTTGGCCTTGGTATTGTTGTGATGCGTAAGACGGTATGTTGAACTGATTGCTTGGTCCGAAAATCCTCCTTGTTGATATGAAGAGGATGGTGCTCTCATCGACGGATACACTTGGTCATGAGGGTTCTCCATATTGTTGCTCCGGTATGAGAGATTAGGGTGGTTTCGGTAGTTAGAATTGAAACCACCTTGTCGATATCCACCAACAAAGTTAATCTCGCACTTGTTCTCTTTTCTTGCGTCTTCCTCAGCATATCCCCTTGTGGCGTCCAACTCATCGACAAAATGAACTTGTCGTTTTGACACTCGTAGCACTTTGTCAAGCTTATCGTTCAACGCCTTGATGTCCGAACGCGTTCTCTCTTCTCCTTCAGCTACACTTCGATCTCTACGGTCATAATCTCCTCCAAAATTGGCATCACTATGAGCCAAATTTTCCACCAATCTCATTCCGTGTTCAACGTCTTGTCCCAAAATGTTATCATTGCTTCCGGTGTCGAGAAGCATATGGTATTTGGACAGGACTCCTCTGTAAAGAGTGCTTAGTAGCGATTCCTCACTAAAGCCATGGTGCGGACACTGCATGGTGTAACTCTTGAACCTTTCTGATGTCTCTCCGAAGCTTTCGGATCCTTTCTGCACGAAGCTCGGTATCTTGTTTCTTAAACAAGCTGTTCGGGAGCTTGAGAAATTTTTTGCGAGGAACATCTTTTTGCATTGCTCCCATGTAAGAATCGACCCAGCTGGTAGACTCTTTTCCCACTGCTTTGCTTTATCACCCAAGGAAAATGGAATAAACGCAATTTCAGAGTGTACTCTGAAACTCTGTTTATCTTTACGGTCCCGCACAGCTTGTTAAATTGATCTAAGTGATCAAGTGGGTTCTCCATAGGCAGTCTGTGGAATATCTCACCTTGCACCATGTTGATCAAGCTTGACTTGATCTCGAAATTGTTATTCTCCACCGATGGGGAAGAATACCGGATCTTTGAGCCACAGAGGTAGGCTCATCAATCGTACCGATCGCCGAAGCAGCTCGGTGTTGGTGCCCAGCCACCCAACGTGGAACACCGTTATCTTGAGCGACGTTGTTGACACGTTCAACGCCATCAATGTTATGAACGGGTAGTTCGTTTCTTTGCTGCTCTATTCGTTCTCTCATCTTTCTCTCTCTTCTAGCTTGTTTCTCAACTTCACGAATATCACGAACATAATTAGGATGCGGATTTTGGCCACTCCTTCTTGTGTTCATACACCTGAAATATGAAAAAAATTAACTAGTTAATAAGACGTAATGCCTAGCCTCAGATTCACATCAAAACTCTATGGCTACTGCGTATTCTCACCGGCAACGATGCCAAAAACTTGGTCATCAGGAAATTGGGTGAAGTTTTCACCTTTTGTTATTTCCTTCACAGGTTTCACCCGAGCGCTACCTATAGAGTAGTCTCGAGATTTTAACCCTATTATACCGCAAGTGTACGGTCATGCAATTGTAGTACGTATGAGATTGTTCACAGAGAGAATAGGATAATGCACAGAGAAAGCAAATGCAAATATAATCTAGGAGATAATAAAGCAGAGTGGTCTCGAATCCAAAACTATTATGATGCGAAATAAATAAAACATAAAATAAACTAAAACACAAAATAAATAACATAAATTAAATTGCATAATTAAATTACTGAAATTAAATTGCATAAAGTAAATAACCTAAAGTAAATAACATAAAATAAATTACGTAAATTAATTGCATAATTTAAATTGCACAATTTAAATTACATAAAATAAATAACATAAAGTAAAGTGTATAAAATTAAAGTGGACAAATTAAAGTGCGAAAATTAAATTGCATAAATTAAATTGTAGAAATTAAATAACATTAATAAATAAACATAAATAAATAACTTAAATAAAATAAATACTTAAATAAATATTTACAGAGAATTAGGTGATAGTCGATTTATCAGGGATTCTAGATTATAGGATTCATGTTCTACCTTTTTAGTTTATGTTGTCAATTTAGAGATATTCGAAGCTAGGCTAGGCCACTCTCGTGGAACTAGTCATTGTGTCAGACCCACTCTTGTGGCGACCTTCACGCGTTAAACGGATCCCATCATCGATTACTCTTATATGTGAGAGACACATCGATTGGCGTTGTCACACTACCAACCGATTACCAAGTGTTTAGCTTGCGTTAGAGTGTGTCTAAGACGAAGAGTGAATGACAGATCTATTTCTAGAATACAATCCCACTCTCATGGTGATGTATTTCTGAGATCAAAATATAACTTTGGCCACAATTAAATTAGCTTTAAGATACTCTATCAAACAACAAATTCGACCATAACTAATACTCTTTAATATGCAAGTCTGAAGATTTAACTCACTCTCATGGTACTAAGGGCTTCTATTCGTATAACCGCATCTACTGATTTGGTTATAACTTTAAGCACATCCCATATGACATAGGTTAGCATTAAGATTGCATAGCAGAGTAACTAGATCGATTAAGAACAATCGGACATACTGAATCCTAAATTTTGGATCCCATCATCGACCACCAGCCTAGTGGTCTAAAAGATCTACTCTCTTATCGCTCCGAAGGTGACGATAAAGATAAGGAATATGATCATAAAACAATAAACAATAAACTAAACTAAACTAAGAACATTATTTGATAAGCATAAACAAAAGCATAAGAAAGAAAGAAACCTAAAAAGGAAGAGCTCTTCTAGAATAAATGAGTTTATATAGAGTTCCCATATCTTGCATTTTGCATTAACCGAAGTTTCCTTTTCTGCCTGGCGATACAACATCAACCAGCCTGGGTCGATGCTCTTGGTCGATGTTGAGGCTCAGAGAGAGCATCGACCACTCATGGTAGATGCTTGCATCGATGGTTTTCATCGTCAGCTTTAAGTTCGGGCTCGTAGAAGTGCATTGGCCGCCCTGGGTCGATACTGTCCGTCGATGGTTTGCTCAGGGTGATCATCGACCACTCCTGGTCGATGTTGAGGCCGCTGCTTTCTTTGTGAGGGCTTTGATATGTCTCTTCTTGATATTCTTGTCCGAGCAATTAACCACAAAGTTCCTATGGCTTCTTAAGACTCCAAAACACTTTAAAAGTGTATGATTTCTTCCAAGTACTTATAAACACATAAACAAATAAAAATGCACTAAAACTATCCTAAATGCTTGTTATAACATATAAAACATATAAAATCAGTGGTCTTTGAAAGGATAAATCGACTTGGGTTATTTACGTCTCCAACACGTTTATCCGCGAGGAAAGTCCATCGAACTTGTTGTTTTGCTCATTGCATCTTCTGTGGACGTTCTTGAAACCTTCAGAGATCTCCACCGAAGCTTTAGCTTGCCCCTCGAGAATGCGTTGAAGCATTCCTTCGTACTTCTCTTCCTTTGGTTGAAAATTTTGACTCCCTTGGCCTTGGTATTGTTGTGGTGCATAAGACGGTCTGTTGAACTGATTGCTTGGTCTGAATCCTCCTTGTTGGTGTGAAGAGGATGGTGTTCACATCGACGGATACACTTGGTCTTGCGGGTTCTCCACATTGTTGCTCCGGTATGAGAGATTAGGGTGGTTTCGGTAGTTGGAATTGAAACCAGCTTGTCGATATCCGCCAACAAAGTTAACATCGCATTCATTTCTTGTCTTACGTCTTCCTCAGCATATCCTTTTGTGGCATCCAACTCATCGACAAAGTGAACTTGTCATTTTGAGACTTGTAGCACCTTGTCAAGCTTATCGTTCAACGCCTTGATGTCCGAACGCGTTCTCTCTTCTCCTTCAGATACACTTCGATCCCTACGGTTATAATCTCTTCCAAAATTGGCATCACTATGAGCCAAATTTTCCACCAATCTCATTCTTGTGTTCAGCGTCTTGTCCCAAAAAGTTACCATTGCTTCCGGTTAGTCCTGGGCAAAATGTCCGAACCAAACCGAACCGGAACCGACCCGAAAAGAGAGGACCAAAACCGAACCAAAAAGACAAAAGAACCAAATGAATCTTAAATTTGAGAACCGAAAGAACAGGAACCGTACCGAGAACCGAATAGGTACTCAAAATACCCGAAATATAATTATATACAAAAAATATTAATTATATTTAGACTTGATATAACTCAATTATCCAAAATTATAATTATAAAACCAAAGATATCGTTATTTTTAAATCGAAATAACCAAAATTCTCAAAATAATTTATATATATGCAAGTTCATAGTTATATTTTTCAAAATTTAACTAAATCTTATTCAAATTTAATCATTTTTTTTTGACAATTCGGGTACCCGGAACTGAACCGGAACCGAATATTGGAATCGAATCGAACCGAACTAAAATTTTAAAATATCCGAATGGATCCTAAAGTTTTGAACCGAATGGAACTGGAACCGAATGGATCTTACCCGGAACCTAACCGAATACCCGAATGCCCAGGACTACTTCTGGTGTCGAGAAGCATTCGGTATTTAGGCAGGACTCCTCTGTAAGGAGTGCTTAGTAGCAATTCTTCACTAAAGCTATGGTGCTGGCATTGCATGGTGTAACTCTTGAACGTTTCCCACGTCTCTCTGAAGCTTTCAGATCCTTTCTGCACAAAGCTCAATATCTCGTTTCTCAAACGAGCGGTTCGGGAGCTTGAGAATTTTTTTTGCAAGGAATATCTTCTTGTATTGCACCCATGTAAGAATCGACCCAGCTGGTAGACTCTTCTCCCACTGCTTTGCTTTATCACCCAAGGAAAATGGGAATAAACGCAACTTCAGAGTGTCCTCTGAAACTCAGTTGATCTTTACGATCCCGCACAGCTTGTTAAATTGATCTAAGTGATCAAGTGGGTTCTCCATAGGCAACCTGTGGAATTTGTCGCCTTGCACCAGGTTGATCAAGCTTGACTTGATCTCGAAATTGTTATTCTCCACCGATGGGGAAAGAATACTGGATCTTTGAGCCGCAGAGGTAGGCCCATCAATCATACCGATCACCGGAGCAGCCGGTGTTGGTGTCCAGCCACCCAACGTGGAACACCATTATCTTTAGCGACGTTGTTGACACAATCAACACCGTCAACGTTATCAACGGGTAGTTCGTTTTTTTCCTGCTCCATTCGTTCTCTCCTTTTTCTCTCTCTTCTAGCTTGTTTCTCGACTTCACGTACATCACAAACATAATTAGGATATGGATTTTGGCTACTCTTTCTTGTGTTCATACACCTGAAATTTGAAAAAAATTAACTAGTTAATAAGACGTAACGCATAGCCTCAGATTCACATCAAAACTCTATGGCTACTGCGTATTCTCCCCGGCAACGACGCCAAAAACTTGGTCATTAGAAAATTGGGTGAAGTTTTCACCTTTTGTTATTTTCTTCACAGGTTTCACCCGAGCGCTACCTATAGGGTAGTCTCGAGATTTTAACCCTATTATACCGCAAGTGTATGGTCATGCAATTGTAATACGTATGAGGTCGTCCACAGAGAGAATAGGACAACGCACAGAGAAAGCAAATGCAAATATAATCTAGGCAGAATAATAAAGCAGAGTGGTGTCGAATCGAAAACTATTATGATGCGGAATAAATAAAACATAAAATAAAATAAAACAATTAAATAAACTAAAACACAAAATAAATAACATAAATTAAATAACTTAAATTCAATTGAATAATTAAATAACTTAAATTAAATTGCATAATTAAATTACTGAAATTAATTTTCATAAATTAAATAACAGAAAATAAAGTGCATAAATTAAATTGCATAAAATAAATAACATAAAATAAAGTGCATAAAATTAAAGTGCATAAACTAAAGTGCAGAAATTAAAGTGCATAAATTAAATTGCAAAAATTAAAGTGCATAAAATAAATTGCAGAAATGTAAATAACATAAATAAATAACTTTAATAAAATAAAATACTTAAATAAATATTTACAGAGAATTGGATGATAGTCGATTTATCAGAGATTCTAGATTATAGGATTCATGTTCTACCTTTTTAGTTTATGTTGTCAATCTAGGGATATCGATTATAGACTAGTCCACTCTCATGGTATATGCAAGTCACTATGTCCGACCCACTCTTTTGGAGACTTTTACGCATTCCGCGCAATCCCATCATCGATTACTCTTATGTGTGAGAGACACATCGATTGGCATTGTTACACTACCGACCGATTAACTAAGTGTTTAGCTTGCATTAGGGTGTATCTAAGACGAAGAGTGAATGACAGATTGATGTAGAAGGAGTTGTTATGCTCTCCTCTATCACCAGGTTTCACCCGAGCGCTACTAAAGAGTAGTCTCGAGAGTTTAACCCGATGTGACCAGAAGTGCCCGGTTAAATGTAGTTGTAGTACAAATGGGATCGATCCACATAGAGAATAGAATAACTACACAGGAAATGCAAATGCATATCTAATCTAGGCGGAATAATAAAATAGGGGGTTATGTCCTAACCTATAGGATGCAATAAAATAAAATAAATAAAAGACTTAAAAATAAAAACATAAATTAAATAACATAAAATAAATAACATAAATTAAATTGCATAAAATAAAGTGCAGAAAAATAAATTGCAGAAATGTAAATTGCGGAAATTAAATTGTAAAAATTAAAGTGCCTAAATATAAATTGCGGAAATGTAAAGTTGCTGGAAAGTAAATTGCATAAATTAAATTGCAGAAACATAAATAGCATTAATAAATAAACATAAATAAAACAACATAAACAAAATACTAAATTAATTATTTATAGTAAATTGGGTGATAGTCGATTTATCAAAGATTTCAGATTATAGGATTCATGTTTTAACCTTTTAGTTTGTGTTGTCAATCTAGGGATATTCGAAGTAGGATAATCTATTCTCGTGGTATGCTAGACACTGTGTTAGATCCACTCTCGTGGCGACCTTCATGCATTAAATAAGCATTAAGATGCTCCATCAAACAACAATCTCGATACTAACCAATATTCCCTAATATGCAAGTCTGAAGTTTTAACCCACTCTCGTGGTGCTAAGGGCTTCTATTCGTATAACCGCATCTACTGATTTGGTTATAACCTTAAGCACATTCCATAGGACATGACTTAATATTAAGAGTGCATATTAGAGTGGTTAGATCGGTCATGAACAATCAGACATATTCAATCCTAAATCTCCAATCCCATCATCGACCACCACCCTAGTGGTCTAAATGATCTACTCTCCTGTCTTTCCGAGGGTGACGGTAAAGACAAGGATTAGGTTCATAAAATAGTAAATAAGAAATTAAAGAACAAGAACAGAAATATAAATCAAAGCATAAACATAAACAAAAGCATAAGAAATGAGTAAACCTAAAAAAAGAATTCTTTATTGAAAGTGAGACAAAAAGTGACTAGAGAATCTCAAAACTTGTGTCTAATGAGAATACATGAGTTTTTATAGAGTTTAGGTGGCTTGGAGGAGTCTAGGGCGTCCTTAGAAGGCTTTGGAATGTCATAACACGAGATTATAAGCTTACATATTTTGCAAGTTCGCATTAACCAAAGTTTTCTTTTCTACACAGTGACTCAGCATTGACAGGCCCTGGTCGATGCTTGTGGTCGATGGGCTTCTCCTTGCCGGGCATCGACAGGTCCTGGTCGACGCAAAAGTCGACGGTCTTCGTCTTGGCTTCCAGTTCAGGTCCGAGACAGAGCATCGACCTGACCTGGTCGATGCTGTCTGTTGATGGCATTCCCAGAGAAGGGCATCGACCACCCCTTGTCGATGCTAGGTCCGCTGCTTTCTTTGTGAGGCTCTTAAGATGTTTCTTCATGATGTTCTTGGCCCCAGCAAGTAGCTCTAAGGTCCCTATAGCTTCTTAAGGTCCAAAAATGCTATGAAAATGTACGATTTCCTCCAAGTACCTATAAACACATAAACAAATGCAAATGCACTAAAACTATCCTGAATGCAAGTTAGAAACATATAAAACTAAGCTAAATGTATGCAAGAAAACAAGTAAAATACGATGCTATCAACTCCCCCACACTTACCTTTTTACTTGTCCTCAAGCAAACAAAAAGCTAAGCATGGTGAAGAAATGCTAAAAACAGTACAGATAAAGAGAAAGAACTTGTACTTTGTGATATTGTTGTGCTTGATGCTTTTCAACTTTGTGGAATTGGAATGATCTTTACCGTACTTATGTACTTCGCCATAAGCATAGCAACTCACCTTAGTTTGAACTGCTCCTCCTTTGATCCTAGACTCCTCATTGTTGACTTCTCTTTTTCACTTCAAGGTCAATCAATTTTTTCCTACTTTTATAGGGTATCATTTTTTTTTATTGATCGCCTTTTTTTTTCCCAGCTCATTACTTCCCTTTGGACAGGTTTCCATGAGACGCGAATGTTTAAAGTGGTAGCTTCCAACACCCGGTTTACTTTGTTAATACCTATATCGTTTCCGTTTCTTCCCCTTAGGAAAGGTTTCTATAAGACGCAAATGTTAAAAGTTGTAGCTTCCAACACCCGGTTCACTTCCTTAATACCTATATCATTTTCTCTAAATTTTGAAGGGAAGGAAGAGGGGAATTACACTTACTTAGATGTATATTGCATTGTCTCATAGAGATATTACATCCAATGTATATCAAGCCCCAAATTGAGAAAAATTAAAGTTCATTAAGGTGAGAAGTCAACTCCGAATCGTCTAAGTCTCCGGAAGAATGATCTTTTTTGGGTTTTGTCGATCCACTCATAGATTTTACAAATTTCCTAGTAAAGATCAAACACTATCCAGCAAAGCATCCAAACATTAGCACAAATAACACAATTAACAAATTCTATTGCTACCTCATTAAAACCTTTTCACATGTTATTAAACTTATAAACTAGGAAAAGAGTGTAACAATCTCTCAAAATACAAATAAATTATGGTAAAACTTCTACCAAAAGATGTCAAGGAAAAAGAATTACCTCCATAAATCGCAAGACTCCTCCCACACTTAAATGACAACGTCCTCGTTGTAATAAAAACTATAAAGGGGGTAGGAATAAGAGAATTTTACCGTAATTCTCTTATTGGGTGTGTGGGTTGGCAGCTCCCACAGGTTCAAGTTCTTGGTTTATTTTTGTTTATGATGAAGAATCACCTGAAAATAGAAAAACACGAAAAACGAGTAATAAAAACTTTTTTAATAATATAATTTTAAAGGAAAGTAAAATAAAAATAATAATCGAAAAATAAGAATTTTATAGGTAAAAACATTTTTATATAAATAAATAAATGTTTATAAATAAAATAGGAAAATTAAAAAAATTGAAATTTAAAAACGTAAGTAAAAGGGATAGATTTGATTCTTTTTAACGTCTTGAGCTTGACGACCTCATGGAATGGTTGGTTGATGGAGATGATGGTGGAGATGCATGTCTTTGAGCGAAGTTCCTCCCAAAATAAGGCTCGGGATAGGTTCTTATTCTGGCCGTCGAAGGATCTGTTGTCTTGTGTGTGAGCTGAGTGGTTTGGACAAGAGATGGTGGTCTAGTCGCTCTCCAATATAAGTTTCTTCATTTACCCGTGTGTTAGTACCAAAATTTCTCCATCCCAGACAGTGTCGCGGAGTGTTACCGATTGGCGTTACACTGTAGAACATGTCTCTATCTATGTAGGTGAAAGATACTCTTTGATTAGGCCAGTCGATAACTGCTCCAATTGTTGCAAGGAAAGGTCCACTGAAGATGATGTGGCCGTCGTCATCTGCCCTCATATCGATCACATGGAAATCTGTTATGACTCCGCGATTACCGATCCACACCGTGACATTTTCAGCGATCCCGTGCGAACTTACGACCTTAGAATTTGCAAACTCGATTCGGGTTATTGAACGTGTAAGGTTATTGAGCCCCAACGTCTTGGCTCTCTCCAACGATATCACGTTCACGCTAGCACCAGAATCACACAAAGCATCATCATAGTCACGACCAAGGATTGAACAAGGTACCTTAAAGAGACCGGGGCTACTTCTTCTGAGAAATTTTCAGTCAGGCTCTTGGATCTCTAGGTAAAGCTCTTTGATTTCCTTAATGGTCTCCCTTGATTTGCTGAAGTAAAGATCAAGGTTGTGCTCGAAGAGGACTTGTTCGAATGTTACATCCCTCGGAAACGTTTCGACAAGACGATAGAACCGAACAAGGTTTTTTCCGCTTATTTCATGGAAGAACCATTCTATGTCTCTGAAATCAGTTGGTGATAAGGGACGATTAGTATCAATGCTCCTTGGGAGTCGAGCCTAAATCATCGACCAAAATCTGTCGAGAAATATTACTGATCTTTGGACATCACCCATTCTTTCCATAGAAAACTACAAGTACTATCTAGTACTCATTGATCACTACACCTGCTTTACATGGTTATATCCTCTCAAGACCAAAGCACAAGTTCGTGAGACTTTCATACCTTTTAAAGCCCTTGTGAAGAACAAGTTAAACACCACCATTAGTACGTTATACTCAGATAACAGTGGAGAGTTCATTGCTCTCAAACAACTCGAATTTACTGGAATCTCATACCTAACATCACCACCACACACACCGAACACAACGGTGTGTCCGAGCGAAAACATCGACACATTTTCGAAACTGGTTTGTCACTTTTCACTCATGCCGCCATGCCAAACACCTACTAGAGCTATGCTTTTGCCGCTGCTCTGTATCTGATTAATCGCCTTCCAACACCAATTTTGAACATGGAGTCTCCCTACAAAAAGCTCTTCAACGATCCGCCAAATTACCCCATGCTTCGAGTATTTGGCTGTCTTTGCTTCCCCTGGCTCAAACCATACACAAGTCACAAGCTGGAAAATTGATCAACACTGTGTGTCTTTCTGGGTTACTCTTTGACCCAAAGTGCATACCTTTGTCTTCAACGCAGCTCCGGCGGAATCTATGTGTCTCGCCATGTAAAGTTTGACGAATCGACCTTCCCTTTTCAATCCCCACAGCCAACATCATCAATTCCACCAGAAAATTTCCAAACCCAAGCAAATTCCCCATCAGCCAAAATTATCCCATTGCCACTCGTCCCTGCACCTGGCGCCTTGTTGGGACCACCTATCAAGATTCATCACCGGAATGAGTTGTCGCCGGTGCCGATTGTTGGCGAGTCAATGTCAGCTTGCTCCAATTGCTCCACTTGTAGGTAGCGACTCACAAGTCTCGACTGTGGGTTCTGGAGAAGACAGCCAAAACGCAGCGCTTCACTCACAAAGCAAAGAATCAATTTCGGCGGCCCAGGCCCATGAAGAAAATTCAGTTCCCAATGTTGTCATCACTTGCGGCCCAGAAACAATAACAAGTCAAACTGCTTTACCTAGTCCAACAAGTAAGAATGAAGCAGCAAGCAACACCAATACTAGTCACGCCAAGAGAAACCCTCCAACGAATCTTTATCCGATGACCACTAGAAGAAAGAACAACATTCTTATGCCTAAATTGAAGATGAATCTTGCTGCTGCCCTGTCTCTGTCTATTCCACCAGAACCATCCACCGCTAAACAAGCGCTCAAAGACCAAAATTGGAGAATTGCAATGTATGAAGAGCTTGATGTTTTTGCTCGCAATAGCACATATGATCTGGTTCCTCGACTAGTGGCTACCAACATTGTCTGCTGTAAGTGGGTGTACAAGAAAAAATTTCGACCTAATGGTTCTTTTGGCTAGTGTAAAGCGCGACTTGTTACGAAAGGCTATAATCAACAGTTTGGTAAAGATTTAGTTCTGTTGTAAAATCCACCACCCTGCGCTTAGTCCTCAGTGTTGCAGTGTCACGCGCTTGTCTAATCACTCAACTCGCCGTCAATAATGCATTCTTATAAAGGACTTTGTCTGAGGAAGTCTTCATGGAACAACCGCCCGATTTTGTTGTCAGAGATCATCTAAACTATGTGTGTCATTTTCACAAAGCAGTGTATTGGCTCAAATAAGCACCGAGGGCCTGATACATGGAATTACATAAATTTTTGGTCAGCCTTGGGTTCAAAAATTGCCTTGCAGACACGTCTCTCTTTGTCTACAGTAAGAACAATGACTACATATATTTGCTGGTTTATGTTGATGATATACTTGTCACAGGAAGCAATACCAAGCTAATTAACACCATTCTCGCACTCCTTGCTGATCGCTTCTCTGTGAAAGAATCAAAAGACCTAAACTACTTTCTTGGTATTGAAGCTCATCGAACACCGCAGGGTTTCCTTTTATCTCAGTGCAAATACATCATGGATCTATTGATCAAATATAACATGTTGGAAGCAAAGCCAGTGAGCACTCCGATGGCAACATCTCCCATCCTCACGATTCACACCGGTACCTCTCTCCTCGACCCTGCACGGTATAGACAACTAGTTGGTAGTCTTCAATATCTTGTTTACACTCGTCTTGACATCACATATGCGGTCAATCGGCTCTCCCAATTTATGCACCGTCCTACAGAGGAACATTGGCAGGCAGCAAAACAGATACTTCGATACTTAGCAGGGACACTAACCCACGGTATTTTCTACTCCTCTAAGAACCCACTTCGTCTTCATGGATACTCTGATGCAGATTGGGCAGGTGACACTGATTATTATATCTCCACAAATGCTTATATCATATACAATGGAGCACATCCGATTTCATGGGCATCAAAGAAGCAGAAAAGTGTCGCTAAATCATCTACCGAAGCTGAGTATCGCGCAGTAGCTACCACAACCACTGAATTACGGTGGATCTGCAACCTTCATGCTGAACTGGGCTTCAAATTCCCTAACCACCAGCTGTTTATTGCGACAATGTTGGAGCCACTTTTTTGTGCGCTAATCCGATATTCTACTCGCGTATGAAACATGTCGCACTTGAGTATCACTTCATCAGGGGCCAAATTCAATCAGGGATGATGTCGCTCATGTGAACACTCAAGATCAGCTTGCTAATGCCGTAACAAAACCACTACAACGTGCCAGATTTACACTCTTAAGAAACAAGATTGGAGTGTCAACAGCCCCTCCATCTTGAGAGGACATGTTAAGAATACATAATCAAGTATATTAGGAATGTACTTTAAGTACCAAAACCCTAGTGTCTCACTTGTGTATATAATCTTCCTCTGTATTCATTATGTAAATCAACAAGATAATTTCACATATACATTATTGATTTGTTCTTCCTCTTACACATGTAACGGATAATTTTTGTTAATATTGTTGCATAAAACATGTTAATAGAGAATGGGAAAGAAAGCAGGCAAGCATGGAGATCATTTTGTAATTGACACCAAAACAAACATTCATCTCCATCCAAAGGTGATGATACTCCAACACACGGCAAAAAGTCTCCATTCACCAAGCTGGTCAACATAAGCTATCTTGAAGTTTACTTGTAATATTTTAATGAAGTGAAATACCAATCGTATGGTTTTCACTTCTGTTTCTTCCATCTGAAAAAGTGCTAAAGTTGATGCTCTTTCCTAAGCACCACCTGCAGGGGAAGAGGAGATCTTATGACTGCTCTTCTACATAGTTGGAGACTTTAGAGTAAAAAGGTATCTTTGGTTCAGCTATGTTACTTAACTTTCATGTGTATTGATTATGTTGCAGGGTGTGCATTAGAATATCCAAGAGCCATGTCCCTCATCAGATTTGAATTCACCTTTTCTCGTTGAGTTAATCATCATAAGAAATATTGCATTTTATTTACAAACCTTACGTTCTGTTTTTCTTTTACCTTCAACTTTTCTCAGTGTTCTTTACTTATAAAAGAAAAATGAAAAACAAATACAGTCGAATATTCTCTATATATTAATTAAGAATCATTTTAACAAAATAATATTACAACACTGTCATGCTCACATGTCATCGCCAGAATGATTTTCAGAAAATATATTTTTTAGGACATTATTGCTAGACTAATTAAATAATATGTCATCAGATCAATCATATATAATAAATTATCTTTATTTTAAAGATTATAATCTTACCTAAATTAGATTTATTTATTTATGAAAAATCAAATAAGTAAATATTCCATAAAATTATAGCTGATTTTATTGTTTTCTAAATTATAGATTTCAATTATTTATACAATAATATACTATTAAAATTATTTAGAAATATTTATTTAATTTATTAATTTTTTAAAAATATTAAAAATATCTTACCTGACGAGAATTACCTAGTACTAATTAATAAACCAAATCCAACCTAGTTGTTGGTGTGCTAAAAGTCCGGTTCTCTCCGATCAAAATGTCTGTGTTTGCTCTTTCAAGTTTTAATGCAGTGCTGGCTTAGATACTTTGGTGAAGAGAAGTATGAACGATTTTCAACTTTATCAAAGGAGGAGAAGATTTGGAAGCGTATATCCGGGGTTAGGCCTGGGCGTTCAGATTTTCGGATCGGATAATTCGGGTTTCTCAATTTAATACCCGTTCGGGTATTTGTAAAAATCGGATCGGATTCGGTTTTTATTTTTTAGGTTCGGGTCGGATTCGGATTGTTGTTTTTCGAGTTTGGATCGGGTCGGGTTCAATATTTTTACCCATATTATCCAAATATACTCGAAAATACCCGAAATATCCAAAAAAAAACTTAAATATTAGTTACTTTTTACCCAAATCTATCCAAATTACCCAAATTACCCAAAAATATCTAATATATTTGGGTTTTTATAATTGTAATTTGGGTATTTGAATTATTACAAATATAAGTACAACTAATATTTTTTTATTATATACTTGTATTTCATATACTTTCGAGTATTTTCAAGTTTCGGATTCGGATCGGGTTCGGATTGAGTTTTTCGGGTATAGAAATTTAGAGCCCATTCGGGTATTTTTTAAAATCGGGTCGGATCAGGTATTTTCGGGTCGGGTTTTTGGGTCCGGGGTAAAATGCCCAGGCCTATCCGGAGTTGTTAAAAGAGCTACTTCATTTGCCGGAGAAATGGTTGTTATGAATCCGACATCCAATAAAATCCGGTGAACCTTTTGGTCTCGTTTTCAACGCATCAATAAGCCTGTTAATGTTCATGATCCTAATTCAAGTTTAATATTCTGATGGTGATTAGCTTTAGTTAATTCAGAATGTTTCTCGGTTAAGTGACTAAATCAGTAGGAGAAGACCGGTTAAGGGAAGCATTGAATCGCGACGATGGTTTACTTAACTGAGTATTATAAATACTCCGTTTCCTCTGTTTTAGTTGTTAAGTCGTTAAGATCAAATCAATCTTGTAACCGCCATTGTTGAGATAGCTATGATCATCTAGATCTTGGTGAATTGGGTAAACAATTTGTGTTCTCGTGTTCTTTCTTCTTTCTCTGTTTCGTTTATTGTTTCTGTTCTTGATCGAGTTCGTGAGTTCAATCAAGTGAGAGTTGTGAGGTTGAGAGAGAGAGATACGAAACAAAGCGTACAAATTGAAGGTTCTTTCCCATCACATAATTTAAATCATATGTAGGAACTAACATAAAACTCACATGCAACCACCCATAACACATGTTGTATTAAAAATATATATTTTTTAGAGACAAAAACTTAAATAACACACATTTTTTTGTGATATTAGTAGAATAACACACATCTTTTCAATATTATTAGTATAATACTTAATCCTAATGACATGTCTATTAACCTATAGATGAAATCTAAAATTAACGAAAATGCCATTTTAATTTTTTTTAATTACAATTAACGGTTTTCTTTTTTCTCTTTTTTTTATTCAAAAAAAAATAATTCAGTTATTTTCAAACCAACGATAGGAAGTTTCAGTATCCTTTCTCATATTCTAGTAAAAAAAAAATCTCACGCAAAATCTCTCAATTCCGTACGATTGGAGCAACCCTAATCGCTGCCGCTCTTCCGCGCCATCAGCTTCCGTCCCGCCTCGCCATCGCTTCCGCTGCCTTCCGCCCGCTTCATCTTGCCTTCGTTGAAGACTCAGGGTTCAACTTCCGAAGATATTTACTCTTTCTACGGTAAGCTCTCCACGTTTCTTCGGTATTCAAAACAAATAGGGTGGATTTTTGGCGCGGAAGTTTGATTATGATTTCTGATTTATGACTGACTTACGGCTGATCTACGAAATGAAATGTGTTTACTTGATTAAATGGTTTTTGATGGCTGTTAACTTGCTTTATGATGGATTTATAGGTTTAGATCATTGTTATATTTGATTGTGATGCTTGTTTAGGGCTAAATGATAACTTAATAAAACGGCTGATTTATCAATTACTTACTGGCTAATTTATGAAATTAATGATGGCTGAGTTATGAGTTTTCATGGCTGAGTTATGAGTTTTCGATGGCTGACTTATTAGGTTCTTATGGCTGAGTTTCTAATATATGATGACTGAGTTATGATTATTTAATGGCTTAGATTCAGCCTTCACGAGTTTACAGAAATTACGGGTTTAGATTTGGTCATTGGTCAGGGGGCAACCAATAAGATTCAGCCTTCATGAGATTTGGTCATTGGTCGGGGGTCAACCAATAAGATTCAGCTTTCACGAGTTTACAGAAATTATGGGCTTAGAATCAGGTGCATACCCTGACAAAAGCTGTGAACCTGACTACCGTCTGCTGTGGGAATTGTTGGGTGTTCCCGAACGGGCTATTGGTTGTTCGAAATACGATGAACTTTCTGGTGTATTCGGCAAGTGTTTTGGTTAGAAATTACCCCAACGGACGCAGGTTGGGTTGTTGTGTATTCTCCACATGGGTATACACGGCTTACATCATAATTTACGACTGCCTATGGAAAATGCTAAAAGAGTCTTCAGAGTTGAAGACGTTGATAGTTATCCATGGGGAAGAGTGGCGTTCCAGGCTCTTATGGAAGGTGTTAAGAAGGCTGGGTATGAAGCAAATTCATACACGGTGAACAGATGCGTCCACGCGTTACAATTATGGGCGAATGAATCAGTTACAGTTCTTGGGGAGAATCTTGGGAGATTAACAACTCCTAATAAAATTCCATTCCTTCGTTGGGGTGGAAATCGTACTCGTAGAACTATCGAAAGTGTTATTACTGATGAGATTGCCAAGCATGGTCAGGTACTGGTTGACTTGACGGCTGACTTTATATATTTGATGGCTGAGTTTTCTTACTTGACGGCTGACTTTATATGCTTAACGACTGACTTATATTATTTGACGGATGACTTTATATACTTAACGGCTGACTTAGCTTACTTGACGGCTGACTTATATGTTGTTTTTATGACTAACCGACTGAGTTGTGAATATAGGTGCGAGTCAGGAGGATGGTTATGAAGCCGATGGCTGAAATTTATCCTTATTGGGGTATTGAAGATGATATCGACCCTGAATTTCATGAGTTGATATGCAACATAGTGGATGATAATTTTGTTGAAGGCTTTTGGGATGTTAAAAAAGATGAAGTATCCATCCATTCTAGGAAGAAGCATAAAGCTAAGAAAGTCGATGATGTCGAATCTCCGAAGAAGAAACAGAAGAGAAAGAAAGGAAATAGCGATGGTGATTTTGGTGAAGAAGTTGAGAATAAAAAAATGTTGATGAAAGTGGGGATAAAGCAAAAGTAAGGCTGACTTATGAGTATTTTATTGTTTACCTCAAATTCTATTGTGGTTTAAGTGTTTATATGATTTTTTATTGTAGGGTTTGAAAGAAGACTCCGAAGATTTTGGTAAACACGTGTATGTCTTTGCCCTAACGAAACGGGTCAACAAACTCTACGAGAAATTTGATGCCATGGAGACCAGCATTAACGGACTGGTTGGTGGCTTAGAAGATAGGATTGTGGCAAAATTCGAGGAGAATTATGTGCAGAGGATTACTTCTGTTGAAAAAAAAGTTTCCCTGCTGGAAACTGAGATTAAACAGATAAAAACATGCAAACCTATTGAGCAATCCCTTCCTAAAGATTGTAACTCGAAGATTGACATCGATCAAGATCAAGAGTTTACTAGTCCTGTATGTTAAGTATTGTCAGATTATGTCTTATTTGGTTGGTGTGGGATTATGTCTTATTAATCTGTTACGGCTGAGTTATATAGCTTATTATGGCTGAGTTATTAATCTGTTACGGTTGAGTTATTAATCTGTTACGGCTGAGTTATATAGCTTATTATGGCTGAGTTATTAATCTGTTACGGCTGAGTTATCTAACTTATTATGGCTGAGTTATCTATCTGTTACGGCTGAGTTATCTAGTTTATTATGGCTGAGTTATTAATCTGTTACGGCTGAGTTATCTAGCTTATTATGGCCGAGTTATCTGTCTTTTTTTTATGGCTGAGTTATTTTGAAATTTTTTTTTTCTTGCTTACAGATCAATAACCAGCGTCCGACTGTGAATTTGAATTATATAGACTCCGGGTTTGTTCTTTAATATTTGGTGGTACAGAAAGATAAAAGAAAGAAAAAGCAAGAGAAGAAGAAGAACACGGATGTCAACAAAGAAATCAAGAAGGTGGCTGATGTGAAGGATACGGATCAGAAAAATGATGGTTCTTATAAGAGTAGGATTGTGCTGAAGGCGAGAGATGATTGCAACAAAGGTATTGTGGTTCCGCACTTGGTAGATACAAGTGAACTTGATGACCCGCAACCGCAACAAGCAGCAGTAAATGAGAAGAAAGCTTCAGGGTTTAAGGCTGATAGTGACGTACTTGATATAACCGAGCAAGTACAAGATGAAGATAACAAGTTATTGTCCGAATTGGAGGAGACTGAGGAGGATAAATTAAGGAACTTAAGACTATCAACTACTATGCAAGACTTGTCTTCTGCTATTAAAAAATTAGGTGCAGTTGGTGATCCGTAGAAATCGTATCCTCCACCACCACTGTATCCGGCTATTGGAAACAGTGTATTGCCTTGTATGAGGTAAGATCTTGTCCCTTCGAAAGCAATCTACGATCCACTAAAACTGGTTGACCCATTGAATATGGAGGCGCTTACTAACTACCTGCGTCCGTATGAGTATGTTACAAATTTCATATGGTTGTTGGCCGTGAAATATTTCATATGAGTGTGTACTAAATATTTCGTTTATTTGTCTGTCAAAAATATTCCACTTTTTGCAAAGCCACCAGAGATACCAGCAGAGATTGATTTCTAGAGGATTCTCATTATCCCGAGAGTGGCTTGGCCTGCCCATGAGTATGGATGGTTAGGTGACAATGTAAGAGAAATTATAGTGATGACTGATTTATCATATTACACGGCTGATTTATTGTACTTAACGGCTGATTTATCATATTACACGGCTGATTTATTGTACTTGACGACTGATTTATCATATTACACGGCTAATTTATTGTACTTGACGGCTGACTTATTTAGATTTAACCTTTTTTATTTCAATACATATCTGCTTTCATGAGACTCCTGAGGATACGATCGCTTAAACCTCTAAGCCCATTCCACACTGATCGAATTGCTTTTATTGAAAACTGGTTCGTTGCTATTTGAGTACGAGATTATGAGCAGTTCAAAATCAATCCAAAGACCTTTAAATTCTCTGATGGGTGGATAAATATGGCAAAGAGATTGGCTTCTGAAGATTCGCCGTCAGTCAGGAGGTGATTTTACGATGTTGACAACCTGTATGTCATACACAACGTCGGTGGCGATCTCTGGGTAACCCTAGACATCGATTTACAAAAAGAGAAGGTAGATTATTATGACAGTATTATGAGAGCAGCAACCCCAACAGCCGACATGAAGTTGCTAGAACATTGCAGGCCGTTTACGCGCATGAAACCTTTTATGCTAAGCGAAATCATTCCAGCTAACATGCGCAAGATCAACCAGAGGCAGTTCAACTTTAGAAGGGTCAAAAAGAACGTCCCCAAAAACAATAACCCTGGTGATTGTGTGGTGTATTCGCTAAAATACATTGAATGTCTAGCACTTGGCGTTGGTTTCGAAGGCCTAACTGACCGAAATATGTAACCATTACGAGAAAAATGGTAGCGGAAATCTTTTACGAGGCACCAGACTATTTAACACAGTTTTTCTGACTTAGCAAAATCGGAATGATTTAGGACTTATTATGGCTGATTTATACAAGTATTCGGCTTATTTATGCACTTTTATGGCTGATTTATTAGGTTATATAAGGCTGATTTATGCACTTATATGGCCGATTTATGCAAATTCGGAATCAATCTCAGCAGCTCTTTTAATTAAGTTTTAGATTCTTTGATACATCATTAGCTAGGGATTGAAACTTTTGATTTTCTAACTCTTTCCGAAGTTAACTAATGGTCTTGTTTAGCCTCCTAATGTCATCTTGAGCTTTGATCAAAGCTGTCCTAAGCCATCCCGTGACTTCCTCTTCATCCAACTACTCGAAAAATTTACAGTGCTCTTGACCCCCAACATATCATATACAAACTCATCAACATGTAATTTATTATAAGCATCACAAAAAGGGAAACCATGACATACTTTGAAACGCGGACACCCATAAAACTTCTGTCCAGGATTTTTATCGGTCCAAGAAGTAACAATCTTTTGGCGATCAATATCACATAGTTTTGGGCTCACATGCACTTCATACTGATAAGAATCTCGAATAAAGTGAGATGATATGATCTGGAGTGAAAACTGAACCTGACTTGAATGAAAATAAACAAATGTTTGGTTGATTTAGTAAACATTGTTTATCTCGTAACATTGAGATTCACGTTTCGCTTTAGTTAATTTGTCTCGAGATAGTAAAAAGTTATGAAAAAAGCAGACAAAATCATTGAGATCTACACGCAACCTAATGATTAATTAGAGATTACGTGTTAATCGAAATATTATCCGCTCAAGTTCAAATTATTTTTAAAATTCAAATTAATTCGTCCATTAATATTTTTTCGCTACAAAATAGACGTTACGGACGAATTATAGGAAATGCGGCTGACTTATTAAAAATGAATTTGTGGTATGGCTGACTTATTAAAAATAAATTTGTGGTATGGCTGACTTTTAACGCCAGAAATTGGGTTATGTTTGACTTGTAACTCTAAAATTCGAGGCTTTAAATGAACGGTTCTATAATTTACAAGTTTTCGCATTGTGTCCAACCCGATTATATAGAGAACATGTGTGTTGCTTTCTAGGACGTTTCTTTGACAACGCCACTTCTAAACAAGATTTAATTCGTGAAATCTTATGTCTTTCTGGTTGTTGACGAGGAATTGGTGGCAACCTCACTTGTTCAGCTACATGTTCAGGTACGGGAAGTGCCGTATCTATAGGCATAATTGTACCAGCATACGCATTAGCTACATAATCCCTCTGACAATATGGGCCACATATTGATATACGAGAAATGTTCCTATGCTCAGCTGCATGTACAACATGCAACGATGTCCCGCAAGCAATTTCTGTATGCACATGATCATTTTTTTGCAACTGCACAAGTGTAGCACCACTGACACGGGCCTGAAAGTAAAATTAATTTACAGCTGACTTATGAAATTATACGGCTGATTTATAATACTTAATACCTAACTTATATTGTTGTAATTGATGACTTACCTCTAATAATTTCTCAACAGCGCGAGTAAGCATTGTTTTCATCGACCATGCATCTTCTCTTCGCTTGGCAAACCACCTCGTCATCATTGACCTTATCGTTTCTAAGAGTCAAACGATAGGTAAACTTCTAGCTTTTGAAAGCACCTTATTCATCGACTCCGCTATATTTATTGTCGTTATGTTATATCTATCGCCCGGAAAATGAACACGTGTCCACATTCGTACATAGGCTCTTTGGAGGTATCCATGAAGATCAGGATTTAGTGTTCTAATCTCATCAAAAACGGTATTGAATTCATCAATACTGTAACAATTTGCAGCTTTCTTCACCAAACGACACAAGTTTCAACCTTTAAACCATACCAATATGTTCTTATACAAATGGTACGTGCAGATTCCACGAGCCGCTAATGAATACACAGTCCCAGTTGCTTTTCCAATTGAGTTATGTCTATCGGAGATGATCGCGAGACCTTTCTCATCCGGAACCAAAAGTTTGAGTTGTGAAAAAACTATTTCCAAGAATCATCATTTTCGGTGTCGACCACACCAAAAGCAATTGGAAAAATCTGAAAATTACCATCTTGATCTAGTGCTGTAAGAAGAGTCCCTTTGTATTTTCCATAAAAAAATGTACCATCGACAACAACTACTTTGTGCACAAAAGATAACCCATTGACGCTCGCACCGAATGCAATGAATAAATACTTGAATCTCCCATCTACATCAAGTTGGAGACGCGTAACCGTACCCGGATTTGTCCTTCTTATCATATATAGGTAAGAAAGCAAGTTTTCATATCCCTTCTTAAGACTTTCAGTATCGATCTGTCTTGCAAAGCGTAACGTCCTATGTGCTTTCTAATAATCCATCTATTGACAAATCAGCCAAACTACAAAATAAGTCAGCCGTAACGATTTAATAACTCAGTCAAACTAGAAAATAAGTCAGCCATAAGGAGTAAATAACTTAGCCAGACTAGAAAATAAGTCAGCCGTGTGATTAATAACTGAGCCGTATCATATTAATAAATCAGCCGGGTCATATTAATAAATCTGCTGAACCCTAAATTTACCTTGATTCCAAATAGCTTATTAATGGCTACTGCGACATGTCTGGTTTTGATTGATGGATCAATGTCGCCAAGAAAATCAATGTATAATGCTCCTAAAATATTCGGTGTTGCTTGACAGAATCGATTAGAACGCTCTGTTACAGAACATGTGTGTTCTTCATCATAGACAAGAATATAGAATTTTGGTGATTTCTCTTGGGTAGAAGCACGAACTCTCCAGCTACATCCGTTTACCCAACACCTAACAATAAGCATTTCTGTAGTAGATACCGGCACATCAACGCCATAAGAAGTTTCAGGCAAACTTCCACATCCTTTTTCTGGGCATATCGCTGTCCGACAACAATATTTAGCGAAGACATCTCCAACTTGAAAAAATCATAAGATCTTTTCAAATCGTGCTTTGCAATATTATGGGATCTCTTTTTAAGATGCAAATTAGGAGAATTTTCATCATCTTCTTCAACAGGATTTCCTAATAGGCAAAAATTATCATCATTAGATGACGCACCATCAGGGTCATCAACGATGTCAAATCTGGTGTCAAATTCGTCATCTTCTTCATCTTCAGATTCGTCTTCTCATTCGTACCTTACAGTTTTGCTCTCCATATCTTTGTATTCGCTAAACTCTTTAGACTCTGCTATGTAATGAGTCTACCCAATATAATCATCTTCATCACTACTGTTGAAGACTTCGTTACCTTCATCTACTGAGACATGACTGAACGTCCGTTTCGACTTACCCTTCTGAATAACATCATCATCGTTGTTCTCTGTAACCTCCATACAAAGATGTAGCTGGTCGATTTTTATTAAGCTCAAAAAGCTTTGCAATTGCCGAGTATTGCAGAAATAAATCGGAGGCGTATCTTGAGACATTTTTCAAAGTTTTAGAAGAGAACATGTAGTGCAGCTGAATTTTACACCTTCGCGACTCTAGCCCATAGTCCTCCATTATCATCTCCTCAAGATTGTCGTAGGATGTTTGTTCCTGTACTTGAAGAACTCTGCAACCTCTCTTGTCAGGATTAAACGTATATCGATCTTTTTTAACCCAGTTGCCGGAAACAATTATTACCGGATCCATTCAATCGAAGGTTTCAGATCTTGTGAATGCGAGCAAAGAAAGAGATGAATGACGATGACGAAGAAGATGAACAAGGTTGAAGACGGCGGACTGATTTTGTCAACGACTTAACCTAATTATGCGATGTATTCACAGCTGATGAGCTTTTCGTTTTTGCTGACATGGAACCATGCCACCAAAGGAACTCATAAATCAGTCATAGGAAATCAGCTACTAAACGAATTGATAACTTAATCGTAACAGGAAAACTATTTAGGTAATTATAAAGACAAAACAAAACAATTAAATCGGCCATCAAAACAATTAAATCAGGTGAAAAACTTAAATCAGAACTTAAATCAGCTGCTATATTGCATAAACCAGCCGTCAAAGAATACTACTATAGTAATTACTAGTTAATTACTTAATCAACCGTAACTAAACAGACTTATCAGTTAATCAGCCTCGTTACAGTTGACTTATGACAAGTCAGCCACCATAAACTTGCATAAGTGAGTCGCTACACAATAAATCAGCCACATAAATTAGCTGGGTTTCGATAAATCAGTCGTCCAAAATCTAAGTCAGCCACGTCATAGCAATAAGTCAGCCAAAGTTTTCATAAGTCAATCGTCGGAGTTAAAGTCAGCCATGTCGCATGCAATTAAATCAGCCGATATTTCATAAATCGGTCGTCGGAGTTAAAGTCAGCCATAACTTCTGACTGATTTAACTAATAAGTCAGTACCTACAGTGAAAAAATTCTGCGGCCGAGTTTCATAATACACGTAGGCAGTTATGATGCCACGTAGGATTTTTCGCTGATGTGGAAAAAAAAAGTAATGGCATTTTTGTTATTATGTTTTTGTTAGCAAATGATTATAAAGGTATTCTGGGTATTCTGAAAAATGGAAAACATTACAGTGATTAAAAAAAATCGGTACTACCTCGGTCGTTATATCCTGTTTGTATGCTATTTAAGTAAACTACCCTATTTCTTAAACTTTTACTCCAAAGCAAGCATCGAGAGCTTCTTCAATTGTCATATAAACTTTGCCACAGATTCTGATTACGAACCTTGCTTGATTCAGCTTGTGGATAACTTCCCATTTCGGGTTAACGATTACTAGCTGAAAATAAAAACATTTCAAAATGATATCTCTTTTTTGAATAAACAGGTCATCTATTATTGGATTAAGTAATATCATTGGATTAATTAAGCCGGAATCAAAAAATATTTTTGACCGAATTAATTCTAACCAAAGTAAAATTGGTTCTAACCCACACAAAACAAACGTTGGGCTGTTTTACCCAATCGATGACTGATGGGGAAAATTGATAAAAGAAAAATATTACATGATTTACAAAAAGAAAAAATTCATTGATGTGGAATCTCACCTCCATAGACGGTGGAAGGGAGTTTCATGTACGATTGTAGCAGTTGTCATGGCTTCTTCGACTGGTTAAATAACGATGTTGAAGAAAACTATATAATGATCAATAATAGAGATCGATCAACACAAAATACACTAGAGAATTATATGAAATCTTTTTCTTATTAAGTTTAGAAAATCTCTCTCAAAACTAAACTTTCTCTTATTCTCTATATCCTTTGACACAACCCATCAAGGATATTTATAACCTTAATACAAACCACCAAAGACTATCTTTTAGGATCTAGATAACTTCCAAATCTATCATATCTTTATTCAAACTAATTTAAACTTATCAAACCATCTTTAATAATAAATCGAACCTTGGTATAGAGTTACTTGGTTAACAAGTTAACTTAAATCTTAGATTCCAATATTCTCCCTCTTAAATTTTGGTGAACTATATAATGATCATGTCTATATATATTATAAACTATATAATGATCATGTCTATCTATATATATAGTTCTCTGATTAACCAAGTCTTATTCCAAACGTGATTGTGATTTTTTTTTTGTTTTTTGTTTTGTTCATATTAAAAAAAAAAATTAGATAATGATGAATTTTAATTTAAAATTTAAAGTTGCATCTGGCTTCAACTACAAATTGATAAAAGAAAAATATTACATGATTTACAAAAATAAACAATTTCGGGTACAATCTATAGGAAAATTGAACCAAAAATAAATAAAAACTAGAATTTATCCCGTGCTATAGCACGGATTGATGTTTCTTTTAAGATTTGATATTATAAAATTTTTATTTAAAGATTATAAATTAATTAGATAAATTCTAAATATAATAAAAAAACATTTATCAATAAAAATATGTATTCAATTAAGTTTAATATTTTAGATTAGTTATATCAAATTATGTATATTTTTTGTTGATGTTAAATAAATATTTAAAATTCGATAAATATTTTTTATTAAGATATTTTGTTGTTTTTTACCCATTGAAAATTACAATAATATTCTTAATGGAACAATGTTTTTTTCTTTAAATGATTTACTCCAATAATATTACTATATAAGGTTTTAAAATTATAAGTTTAAATTTTAAAAAGCATTTCTGTAATATTATTAAGAGGATATTGTTTTTTAAAACAATCAAATATATAAACATAAAATATTTTTATTTAAATAATTTATTAAATTATAATTATCTAAGTAAAAAGTTTACTTTAATATATGTATATCAATTTTATTTTTAGTAAAATATTATAATATACTTTTGATGAAATGATTTTTAGTATGTAAATTAAAAATAGTTTTTGTTTTTCTTATATTTGAAATTATAATTTAGTTAATAATAATTAACATATTTACTTTTTTCTAGATTATACTTTTCGTTTTAATAAATTTTTTTTTTTTTTTGAAAAAAAGTTAAAAATAGATTTTATGAAGATTTTGTTGATTTAATTAAACAAACAAAATAAATTAAATTAAATATTAATTTAATTTTCTAAAAATAAGAGATTTATTGTAGATTGCGATTTTGTTTGGAAGATTTTAAGAAAATATTTAAACCGTAATCTAGATATATATATTTAAAAAAAAGATATCTCAAAATCATATAATAATTAAAGACTAAACTACCCTTAATGAGATATTATAATTTGTTCTTTATTGTAATGGCAATGTGATGTAAATATTAGTATTTTGTAAGGTTTAGTTTATAAATATACTCCCCAAATAATATGTAGGGGATATGAAATCATATATCGATTAACACATCCGAAAATTATGGAATATTAACAAATTCTGTAACTTTATGGTTACCGAATTTTTTATTATTATGATTTAATTAAAATAAGAGAATTTTTATTTTTGGAATATATTGGAAAATAATTTGTTTTTGTTTTTGTTTAAAGAAATAATAATTATCAAGTAAATTATCTCGTAAATAATTTCCATATTTGAAACAAATATTATTATCAAGTAAATTATCTCGTAAATATTTTTATTATTTTTTATTAAGTTAACATAATAATTACTGATTTTGTTTGTTCTGATTTTTTTAAAATTATATTTTAAAGATAAATATAACTTAAATATTAAAATATGATTATATTTTAAAGATAAATATATTTTAAAGTTAATATTTTTAAACTTAGTTCCAGATAAATATTTTTTTAAAGTTAGTTCCGATTTTTAAAACCAACAACTGATTTTTTTCATATACTAATTACCTATTTTTTAAATAATAATTAAATGATCACATAATAACTAATGACTAAAATACTTTTAATGAGAAATTTAAATTTGTTCTATGATGTAATGGCAAAGTGATGTAAATATATACACTTTATAATGTTTATTTTATAAATGTACTTCCTAAATAATATATAGGGGATAATAATAATCCCAAATTCACATCACACAAAAAAAATAAAATAAAACGTGAAATCCGGAGAGAGTTAAACAATAGCAACTGTCGGTTGTGGCTGCTTCACAAAGTTCCACCAAGCTGGCTCTCCTCTCCATAGACAGGGACAACACGGTGCAACCATGGCCGATACGAACCATAGCAAACAAGGTAGAACAATGTATAGAGCCAAGTGAGAAATAGAATAGAGGAGGCCGAGGAAGACACAGAAGCCTAACGTGTGACCTAGGCGTTCCACAACGTAAATTACAGATAATGATGACTCATCGTCGCTTGACTCATCCTCGCTTGACTCATCCTCGGCTTCCACAACCCAACACAAGCAGCCAAGTATCATGGTAGGCGCGTACATGCAACCGAAAGAAAGCACCGGACACAAAACGTTTTCATCTAGGGGAATCTTGTGGGTTCTCATATGCAAGATCGCTGCAACGTTGAGGATTATAATGATGCTGGTCATCGCAAACCCGTAACGTAGGTTCCCGTCCGTCCTGCAACCAACCAGAGGATTTCAGTTTATATAATCAAATCTCTTTTTTTTTTTTTTTTTTCAAATCTTCTGTTATATAATATATAGTAAAAAAGAAAAAGAAAAAATTCATTGATGTGGAATCTCACCTCCATAGACGGTGGAAGGGAGTTTCATGTACGATTGTAGCAGTTGTCATGGCTTCTTCGACTGGTTAAATAACGATGTTGAAGAAAACTATATAATGATCAATAATAGAGATCGATCAACACAAAATACACTAGAGAATTATATGAAATCTTTTTCTTATTAAGTTTAGAAAATCTCTCTCAAAACTAAACTTTCTCTTATTCTCTATATCCTTTGACACAACCCATCAAGGATATTTATAACCTTAGTACAAACCACCAAAGACTATCTTTTAGGATCTAGATAACTTCCAAATCTATCATATCTTTATTCAAACTAATCTAAACTTATCAAACCACCTTTAATAATAAATCGAACCTTGGTATAGAGTTACTTGGTTAACAAGTTAACTTAAATCTTATATTCCAATATTCTCCCTCTTAAATTTTGGTGAACTATATAATGATCATGTCTATATATATTATAAACTATATAATGATCATGTCTATATATATAATTCTCTGATTAACCAAGTCTTATTCCAAACGTGATTGTGATTTTTTTTTTGTTTTTTGTTTTGTTCATATTAAAAAAAAAATTAGATAATGATGAATTTTAATTTAAATTTTAAAGTTGCATCTGGCTTCAACTACAAATTGATAAAAGAAAAATATTACATGATTTACAAAAATAAACAATTTCGGGTACAATCTATAGGAAAATTGAACCAAAAATAAATAAAAACTAGAATTTATCCCGTGCTATAGCACGGATTGATGTTTCTTTTAAGATTTGATATTATAAAATTTTTATTTAAAGATTATAAATTAATTAGAATCCGCTTCTCTCTTCATTTACATACTAAAGCCAAATTCACAAGGAGCCAAATGATTTGGGGAGACAGCCAAAAACAAAAAATTTTAGTAATTTTAGGGTTTATGTGCAAAATCCTAATTTAGTTTATGATTCCTTTATTTCAAAAAGAATTGAAATCGAATATTATATATATTAAAAAAAAGTAATACATTTTAGAGCATGTTTAAAATCAGTTACTTATTTACTTCGGTTGTCACTAAAATCATGTGTAGAAAATATTTAATTGAATAAAAAAAAAGATAATTTTGAAATTGACATAATTACATATAAATGATTGAGATGATATTACAAAATTATATGTACTATATGTACGTAGTCATTATAAACTTATATGGTTTCCAAATATCTTTGTTTTCTATTTTTTAAAAGTTGCAAGCTTAAAACAATTGAAAGAAATAAGATTTTACAAAAACATGTAAACAAAGGGGTTGGTTTTCTCTCTTCTCTCTCCTGCGATAATGGAGGCGATTAGGGTTTTCCTTTTTCTTCTCCTCTCACCATGACTTCCTCACGAAGTACATGCAAAATCTGCTCCGTTCTCCTGCTTCCTTTTGTTCTTAGCTCTCTTTCAAGCCCCTTTTCTCCTTGTTCCCCTTTCTTTCTGGTTTTACGAAACCCTAGATCTAGTTCTGGGAGCCCTCCCTCTTGTTGTCGATAGCTTCCCAGACTTAGTTATCTCTTTACCCGTTCTGCTTGGTAGAGTCTTACAAGCCTAAGGCAACGAAGAGCTCTGCACTGGTGTTGGTTAACCTAGGTTCTCCAAACATCGCCTTATGCTCTCCGGTAAGACCCAACCTTGAGCAGGGTGTTGGAAATCTGACCTTAAAGACGAGCATAGGTGTGAAAGCTTCTGTGTTTTGCTCTTTAAGATGACCTTCTTCTAGATCTGTGGAAACTTCAACTTGAAAGTCCAGATCTAGGTTTACATCTTACCTCTTTGCTTGGTAGAATCTTACGTGCCGAAGGCAAGAGAAACACTGCGCTGGTGTGGATATTTTGAGGATTATCCAACATCGCCTTTCTCTAATCTGTGAGTTTCGGACCTTGAGTAGGGAGTTGGATCCCGTCCTTAAGAAGAACATTCTTGCTGAGGTGTTGGTGTCACTTCTCAAGAAGAACCTTTACCACGGTGTTCACAAGGATCTTTCTTGTTGATCGTCCTAGAGAAGACCACTGGACTTTGTACCACTTTCTGAGGATCTCGATAGAGTTTTTCAGGTTGGAATCTAGGAATATCTACGCGTTGTAATGTACCGTTCACACAAAGAAAACGACGAAGAGCTGTTAAGAAGGTTAGAGGTAAAAGAAAAGGTGAATCTAGAAAAGGCGATAGAAATCCCAAGTATTGTCAACATAGAACTTTTTGATCAATTCGCCTGTAGGCTGTAGCATCATTGTTCAGATTCTAAACCCCTACTCCATTAAGCCTTTCAACCTAACATAAGCTCTACCTAAGATTTGGGATTTAGAAGGAAAAGTTCGAGAAAGTGTGATAGAAAAAGGCAGAGTTCAGTTAAGTTTTGAGGAAGAAGCAGATCTTCATCGCATCCTTCCCACTACTCCTTGGTTTGTTAACGGGTGGCTGGTCACCGGTGAACTTTGGCAACCAAATCCGAGCCCAGACTATCTGCAATCAATCCCCTTCTGGGTCCGTTTTAAAGGAATACCACTCCAGTACCTACCACTCTAGTACCTCTCGGAGGAAGCAGTTAAAGTAATAGGCTATTCTCCAGGCCGAACAGAGGAAGTTCAACTTTGCGCAAAGCAATCTGACTCTTTGGAATATGTGCGAGCTCACGTTTAGCTCCCTGTAGACCAAGTAATGGTTTTCCGAAAGGCAATAAAAGTCAAGTCAGGCCAAGTTCTTTCCATTGATCTAGACTACGAGAAGCTTACAAAGCTCTGCTACAGGTGAAAAAAACTAACTCATGATCAATTTCATTGCTCTTTGAAGCCCACCAAGGAGATTACCTCAGACGCTCAAGACTCTGTTCCGTCTCAAATCTTAACAAAGATTCAATCAAAGAGTAAAGAAAAGGCCAAGGAGAAGAGCTCAGTGAAATCTGCAAAGTCTAAAGTAACTGCTGGGAAAACTGCTGAACCAGGCAAGCAAGGTAGAGGAAAAGGAGTTCAAGCCCCTCTTAAAGGAGTAGAATTTAAAGAACCATCCCAGGATCATCCACTTTCTGGTAATAATACCACCACAGTTTTTTCTAGACTTGGATCCAGGAAGGGGAAAGAAAAAGAAGGGGATCCTTCTTTCTGAACTTCTAGTCAAGAGTGGAGACCAATGAAAGATCAAAGGGACGCAATTACGCCGTGGTGGGACTGGCAGAAGGATAAACAAGGTTTAAAGCAGACAGCACCGAAGCAAACAAGAGATCACTTAAAGATAGATCTTCAGCAGTCGCCTAAAGAGCAAGATCAACTCTCCTCGGGGAAGATTGTCTCAAAAGCCTCTCCGATTTTCAAATTTGCCTCTACTCAAGAAGACTTGGGGCCCAAAAAAAAGCGCAGACCAAACTGGGAGAGAAACCAAGCAAGGAAGAAATCAAAACTCAACAGTGTGATCTCATTACCACCAAAATCTTCAGAGGGAAGCACCAGCAGTATTCAACAATCTTCTACTCTTCCAGAAATCAAAGATGCGACAACCTCGATTCCAGCCCCCCCTAGAAGTTTGCGGATCTCCGCAAGCACTCCAAATCTGCATGAAGATAGTTGGATGGAATTGTCAGGGTCTAGGGAACTACCTGACAACTAATTACCTGCAGGATATTATGTCAAAATATTCTCCGGGTATTCTGTTCTTGTGTGAAACTAAGAAAAAAAGAGACTTTTTGGAGAAGATTTGTGAAAACCTCAAGTTTTTCAATATGCAAATAGTAGAGCCTCAAGGGAAGAGAAAAGGAATGGTGATGTTCTGGAAAACCAGAAGACTCGGTCAAGGTTATCTCTGCCATAAGAAGAATGATTGATGATGAGGCTACCAGGAGATTTCATACCTTTCATATCTCTGGAATTTATGGGAACCCAATTGCTGCTGAAAGAAGTCACTTCTGGGAAAGGGTTCAAAGATTGGGTCAAGGCTGAGATGGCTCTTGGCTGCTTTTGGGAGATTTTAATGAAAAAGCGGATCATAGTGAAAAGCGAGGAGGCATGAGAAGATCAGAAGGTTCCTTTCGACCTTTCAGGAATATGATGAAAGGATGTGGTCTATTTGAACTCCTAGCTCAAGGTAGTCAACTCTCTTGGCATGGAACTCGTTATGGAAGTCAAGTCCACTGTAAACTAGATAGAGTTTTGGGCAATATAGACTGCCTCATTGGATTTTCAGCTGTAAATTCTCTAGACCTTCCACGTGTGGGATCAGATCATAACCCCTTGATGGTTAGCCTTCAAGGGGGATCAAAGAAAACATGGGGGTTTTAGATTTGATAAGAGATGGAGTGAGATGTCTGGATTCTTGGAAGTGGTTAATTCTAGTTGGAACAACTCAAGGAATGAAATTGATAATGGAGATCCAGACATCCTGCAGCAGATTAGATCTTGCAGAAAAAGTATGGCTACATGGAAAAAGAGAAGATAGACAACCTCACCCAGCAGGATATTCTAAACATTCAAGAACTCTAGGAATTGAAAAGGGAGATGACAAAAGCCTATAAAGAAGAGGAAATATATTGGAGAGATAAAAGCAGGAACACTAAGCTGAGTGTTGGAGATAGAAACTCAAAAAAATTTCATGCCTCAGTCAAGCAGAGGAGTGCCAAGAACAGGATCCACCACTTACTTGATGAAGTTTCTGGGAACACTTTGATCTCAGAAAGAGATAAAGTGAACCTAGCAATTTAATATTTCTCGAGCTTATACACCTCAGAGCTTTTGGAAAACATCTCAATCCAGGATTCCTTCTTGTTTTAAATCCAGGACAAGTGTTTAGATGGTTAACATCTAAATTTTGTATGCCTGATTTTTCATATGCACGAATTTTCGTGTGAACTAGAAACGCACAAAAATTGCACTCCTGATTATCGAACAGTAAACGATTATCGCAAAAATTTTGTACGGCCGAATATCGTACAGTGAACGATTACCGCACAAGATTTGCATACCTGATTATCGAACAATGAAAGATTATCACACAAATTTTGCACGGCCGAATATCGTACAGTGAACGATTATCGCACAAGATTTTCACGGCCGAATCTCGTATAATGAACGATTCTCGTACAACAATTTTCGCACAAAATTTGCACGGCCGAATCTCGTATAATGAAAGATTATCGTACAAAATTTGCACGGCCGAAGCTCGTATAATGAACGATTATCGTACAAAATTTGCACGGCCGAATTTTCTCAAAAAATAGATTTAACCATGAAACTTAAAAATAGATATATACAACCACAGATTCCAGAATACTCAATATAAACCTGATTACCAAACAAAAACTAAACATGGTGCTCTGATACCAATTGAAAGATGTTTATAATTCTATAAACCTCTATATCCATTGTTAGCCTTTGATGAATACCATAAGCGTAAGCGTACCTGATGAATCCATAGTGGAAGAATGATTTTGGGAATCGATCTTCCAAAGCAAAATTAAATGGCTTTATGTTTCTGTTGATGGGATGCAGAGAGTTTTCTGTATTTTTTGTTAGGGTTGCTTTGAAGACCATAATCCAAATAATTGTTACAGATATATCACCAAAAAACAGATTAGTTAATCTAGAAAATCAGCAAAATAATTAAAATAAATTGCAGAAATTCAAAATAATAATCCTGATAATTCAACAATTTTAACAAAACTAATCAGAAAAATTACAAAATTAAATAAAATAACAATTAGAATAACTTTTCTAACATCGAAACGAGATAATGAATAGATCGTTGAAATAGAAATTGTTGGTATAAAAACTTTACAATTAATTAGTTTTTTCCTGTTTACTAAAAAGTTAAATAAAAAAATCAATGATTTTCCTAGTATAATAACAAAAAAAAAATAAAGAAAAAAAAAATAAAAGACCATAATTTCTACGATGTGGCAAAACTGAATAAGTACAACGATAAAAACCAGAATTAAGATACAACCAAATATACTATTGAAGTAGAAGGTCCCCAATAGTAGAGAAAACCAGAGAATATGGATCAAAACGACTAAACCCATGATATTGGGCCTACACGCAGAAAATCTCAATTATTTTATTGAATAACGGTCACCTTATTCTCCAGATGACGACAACAAAGTTGCAGAGATGGAATCTTGTACGACGACGGGATGTGGAGTCAAAAGCTCTGAACGTCTTAACGCCTTTGATTCTTTTATTACGTGGTATTCATCAGCAGGTGGTGACAGCTCTAGGGTTTTTCTCATATGTCTATATAAGTCGGGTTTTTTTTTTTCCGCTGCTGAATGCAGTCGCAAAACTCAGAGAAATTAAAACAGAGAACTTTCGTTTAGGGTTTAAGCGAAAAATCCTAATTTTGTTTATGATTCCTTTATTTCAAAAAGAATTGAAATCGAATATTATGTATTAAAAAAGTAATACATTTTAGAGAATGTTCAAAATCAGCCTCAAAACACAAAAATTAAGCTTAATCCCCAAATTGCCAATTGATGCAAGTTTTAACGGGTTAGCTGTGTAAACCAACGTGAAGTAAATTTATCGCAGATTTCTGGTTTACTAGTACATGTGGTGATTTTTATAGGAACAAACCGGTTTTCACAAGCGATGGAACAATATTGGTTACCAGTAATACGCGTAAATAAGCACATAGCACCACACCATACATTTAAGATCTTTTGTTATTTTTTGGTTTTTTTTAATTGACAGCAAAAAAAAAAAAGAAAAAAAAGTATATATATTTTCTGTTGTTAACAGAAGATTTTTGTTTCGTAAAGCAAATTTATGCCATGGATATCCGTTATCCGTCCGACCCATTCGATTCATCCCATACCCGTTCCGTAAAAACGGGTATCCACCTCGTGCAAATCAAGTAACAAATCTTAGTTTTCAATTACTTGCAAATAACATGACAAGTCCAAGCCGAAATTTTTTTTGTTATCCGCCCCGTTATCCGTTACCCGCAAAAAATACCCGTTATCAGCAAAAAATTACTCGTTATCCACAAATAATACTCGTTACTCACAAAAATTTATTCATTACCTACAAAATATACATGTTACCTGCCAAAAAATATCCGTTATCCCAGAAAAATTCTCGTTATTACTCAAACGATCAGTATCAGGCGTCTAATTTTTGGAAGTCAATATCAAGCGGACTAATTTTGGCGGATCAAGTACTAAGGCGGATAAGAGTGTTACTCGTACGGAGCAGATCAAATACCAAGACGGACAAAAATTGCATATACCCGTCCCGTGCCCAGCCTTAGCAATTTAGTTAGTTTTTTGAATATTTCTTAATTATGGAAAAATTAAGTCTTGATATTACCTAAAAATTGTTGAAACTACGATGTTTTAAATTGGTTTAGCTTAGATCATTGACGTGGAACATATCAAATGATAGGACGACATATGAATGAATAATCACGTAAAAATTGGTATATAAAAGGATTTATTAATGCAGTTCTAAAATTATAGTTTTTTTCATTTTGGTATATAAATGATTAAGACAAAACCTTAGACTCTTTTCTAGATCTCCTATTGGGCTCAACATCCAAAAGTTTATTTGCATCTTGGTCCATTTGTTTGTCTTCACAACTTCTTCTCTTCTCCTTCTCTGTTTCCATTACAGAGAAACTTCTTCTTCATTTCATCATTTTCTTCTTTTCTTCACTCAAATGTTCATTGTCCTTTAACACCCCCCGAATGGACCATCTACATGAGTTTGTCTCTGAAAACGCATTTGAATCTCCATTTCTCTTCTGATTTTTTTTTCTATCATATCCAAAGTCAAATGGACTGAAAAACTATTTCTTCTCCATCTCATCTTTCGCTGAGAAAAAGATTAACTCATCCTCGCCTCTTTCTTCCCATTTTGAGTCTTACACGGGTCTCTTGCCTTTGATGCTCTTTGGGATTTTCTTTTGGGTGAAGTCTAAGAAGAATATAAACAAAGTAAATTGACTCGGAAAAGATAGATCTACAAGTTGAGAACAGAAAATAATGAGATTGAAAGCACCATTAAACCTTCAGAATCGTTTAGATAGACGTTCTCTGGTTTTAAGGTGGATAACGTTCTAGACATATGAGCGGAAACTAGAAGCTTGTGAAAATAAGACCCAAAACAATCGCCTAGGCTCTGATACCATGAAAATAAACCCAAAAACCATTGATTTATTAAAAACTAAGAATAGCTCATCTGAGCTTTATTGATGAATAAAAGTAAAACACAAAAACCTTTAATTTGTGGCCAGAGTAAAAATTTAATAGAACTAAAATAGTTTTGGTTTTGATTAATTTTAATACTCAATCGTTACAGAGAAATCAGCTTTTATAAATGATTAAGACAAAACCTTAGACTCTTTTCTAGATCTCCTATTGGGCTCAACATCCAAAGGTTCATTTGCATCTTGGTCCATTTGTTTGTCTTCACAACTTCATCTCTTCTCCTTCTCTGTTTCGATTACAGAGAAACTTCTTCTTCATTTCATCATTTTCTTCTTTTCTTCACTCAAATGTTCATTGTTCTTTAACATCCCCCCTCAAACTCATGGTGAATGGACCATCTACATGAGTTTGCCTCTCAAAATGCATTTGAATCACCATTTCTCTTCTGATTTTTTTTTCTGTCAGATCCGAAGTCAAATGGACTGAAAAACTCTTTCTTCTCCATCTCATCTTTCGCTGAGATAAAGATTACCTCAGCCTCGCCTCTTTCTTCCCATTTTGAGTCTTACACGTGTCCCTTGCCTCTGATGCTCTTTGGGATTTTCTTTTGGGAGAAGACTAAGAAGAATATAAAAAAGGGAAATTGACTCGGAAAAGATAGATCTACAAGTTGAGAACCGAAAAAATGAGATTGAAAGCACCATTAAACCTTCAGAATTGTTTAGATAGACGTTCTCTGGTTTTAAGATGGATAGCGTTCTAGACATATGAGCGGAAACTAGAATTTGTGAAAATAAGACAAAAGGCTACGATACCATGAAAATAAACCCAATTGATTTATGAAAACTGAATAGCTCATCAGCTTTCCTGAAAACTGACGATTTGCGATGGCGAGCTGTCATAGTCTTGCTGATAGCGATGAACTAGCGATGACATTGCGGCAGAAACCATCGCAATTTGCGAGTAAAATAGGCGTCATGAAATTTGCGAGGCTGAGGAATTTGCGATGAATCTGCGATGATGACGACTTCGTCCGAAATTGCGATGTTATTGCGACTTCAGGAGGACATCGCAATTTCGAGCGATGAATTTGTGAGGAATAGCGATGACGCGTTCCCTCGCAAATCCATAGCATATTTGCGATGAGATTGCGATGGCGATTACGGGTAGGTGGCACGTTTTAAATAGACTAACGATTTCGCGAAACTTTTCAGTCCCAAATATCTCGCTATTGTCGCTTTGTAAAGCCATGAAATTTTCAAATCTCATAAATGAAAGCGGTTTTTGAGAGTTTCCGACAATTTAAACCGTTATTCATAATCGAGAGAAAAAAAATTCTGAGTGTGTGAGTAACAATATGTCGTCGCGACACGAAGTTTATGAATTAGGTGGATGTATAATAGAAAATACCGGAGGCAGGAAGTGGCGAAGAGTATCGTGTCGGGTTGCGAGCATTCATCCAGCAGGCCACTAATAACCCATCGAAGAGCGGTAACATATCATTGTAGAGCGTGCGGAAACAATCAATATTTGAAATTGATATTGTGAAGGCAGCGTCGTATAATAGAGGATTTATGCGGTATTATGTCTAGTTTTCACATGGCGAGGGTTTTAGTCATAGTGCGGGGAAGTAGTAATGCGGGTGATGGTGTTGATCGACGAGGTTATCTGCTAATTATAACTACGGCCAAAACATGTTTGAAAATATGAAGAGTCTCATCCAGAAAATAGGTATCATGATATTCAGATGCATTTCATGAATCATTCTGCATTTGTTGATGAAAATAGGGAAGAACTAGCGTTGAAGCAGCAGTTTTATGATATGTTAGACTCTGCAAATCAACCTATCTATGAGGGGTGTAGAGAGGGATTATCTAAAGCATCCAGCATCTAGGATGATGACAATTAAAAGTGATAATAACCTGAGAATTGCATGGATGAATGGGCTGAATTATTTAAAGTATTTGCGAGAAGATAATATTTCATGAGAGTTCTTATGAAATACAGAAATTAGTTGCGGTCTTGGAGTTACCATCGAAATGATTGATGTGTGCATTGATAATTGTATGATTTTTTTGGAAAGGCGGCGATAAGTTGCAGGAATGTCGATTTTGTGGGAAGCGAGAGATATCGACCAATACTTAGAAGGACCGTGTCATACCAGCGTATGTGGTACTTGCCATCACGATAGATTGAAGCGGTTATACCAATCAGAAAGGACATCGGCATGAGATGGCATGCCAACATCACAAAGGATGGGGAGGTTAGGCATCCGTCGAGATCAAAGGCGTGAAACCTTTCGAGGCGGTATATTACTTTGCTGAGTGTAGGAATGTCTATCTTGGCTTATGCATTGATAGGTTTCAGCCCATTTGGTTTGTCGGGAACAATATTCTGGCTTTGTCATTTTGACACCATCATCTTCCACGGAATGTGCATCTGAAAGAGAATTCTTGTTTATGAGTATTAGTGCGGGTCGAAGCATCAGCGATCTCTTGATGTATTTACTGCATTGAGTTGAAATAGTTGTGGTTTCAGAGTGCGGACTTTCGATTATTCACAACAGCGAAATTTCAAAATGCGGGCAGTATTAATGTGGACAATTAGTGACTTTGGCGTCGGAATGTTATCGGGTTGGACCACATGGAAGGTTATCTTGTCCATATTGTATGGAGATCGATCTTTTCAAGCATGGAAGGAAACCATGCTGGTTTGATTGTCATCGTCGCTTTCTTCCCTTGCATCATTCTTACGAAAGAACAAAAACTATTCAAGAAGAACAAAGTTGTGCGTTCTCCCCCCGTGTATATGTCGGAAAAGATTTGTTGGAGATGATTGATTATTATGGTGCTTGAGGAAACATGTGCGTGAGGCGGTTGGCACTCCGGCAAACATGCACAGCGGATATGGGAGTTGTCACAATTGGCGCAAAAGAGTATCTTCGGGAGCTTCCATCTGGAAAGATCACTAGCGGCCTGACCGATGTGATGCACATCGAAAAAAAATTTCGATAACATCATGAATACGATTTTTGAATGTGCGAGTGCAGGCGAGTAAAGATAATTTCAAATCAAGGTTGGACCTGGCGAAATATGCGGAAGAAGCGAGTTGCATATTACGAGGATGGAAAATTACCAATTCCGATCTTTTCGCTCAGAGAATGCAAAAGCGTTGTTTGAGGTTGCTTCAGAGTGAAATTTCGATGGGTATGTGTCTAAAATTCTCGAAGATGTATAGAAGCGAGGAAAAAAAATTGCGGTATGAAGAGCCACGATTGTCATGTATTCATGGCGATTATTACCGTTTGCATCTTGAGCTCACGACATCGCGAAGCATTGCGGGTAAAATAGCGATGAAGTTTTAATTAGTGATCTTGTCTCCATAATTAATTATATATGTTTTTAATACTAATACACCATGCGAATTTTCAGGCATAGCAGCATTTTCAGATACATGCGCGAGCGCTCACGGAGGAGGGCATAATGCAATTACTGATAATATCCCGGTGTTATTGTTAGAAAAATATTTCCACCATCGTTTTTTGATGTGATGGTCTTAGATCCTACCACATGAAGCAGCTCTTGGTGGTCGTGCAATTTCGATGGATGTACGTTCGGCGATTTATGGGACATCAAAAGAAAGGCAAAAATCTTGCAAAGTGGAAGGATTGATCGTTGCGGGAAGTTTGACCGAAACCACTCACTTCACGTCATCTTACTTTGGCGGAGACAAAAAACCCGTATTAGAAGATATGACGATGGAGGGTTGCACCCCATATAACGTTGAGGTCCCAGATATCTTCGCCCAATAAGGAACTTGGTGGGAAGTTGAAAGAAGTCGTGGGAAGACCTTGATGCGGCTCATAATTATATCTTGAGAAATTGTGAGGGAATCAGTAGTTTGAGAGGTATAATTTCATTTATTTCATATTTTAATATAAATCTAATTAGAGATATATGGTTTTGGTTAAAAAAAAATTTCTATAGTGAATTCGATGACAAATCGAGAAGCCTTCCCGATTTAGAAGAAAAAGTACGAGGCGTCTGAAAGAGCGTGATTTTGCGGGATGGTTAAAAATCTTATGTAAGTTTTGAGCTACTGAAATATATATATTTAGTTTTTTGCAAAATCAAATAACATAATTTCTTAAACATGGTGTAGGTAATGAGTGGATGTGCAATAGCCTCTCGGTTGCGAGATTGTTCGAGAACGATTGCGAAGATCCTGCGCTGATGTAGCTTCACTCGCGGTTATACTTTTCACACATACGAGCATGGCTCAAAGGCCATAAATTATGGAATTCACGTGCCGGTGAAAATGACCTACGGTATTTGTCACGAAATTATGGAGTATCATATCGAGGAATTATCGGGTTGAAATGCATTTTGTTGAAATATCATTGGTATGATCAACGATTGGTTAGGCGTTAAGCTTCGTTAGGGGTAATGTCGAAGCCAACAAAACATTTCCTAAATTTGAACCGTTTATCTTAGCATGTCAAAGCGAGAACAAGTGTGTTTCATTCCATATCGGATAAGAGAAAACGAGAGCAGAGAAGATATCTTACATATTGATCCAGAAGCAGTAGAAGAGATGATCATGGATGAGGCGAGCGATCAGGAATGTGATGATGAGTTCGAAGAGCAGATGACGGAGAAGAAAGCAGGGGCGATAGTGAAAACTCCCATGTATCGAAAATGAATCGATTAAATGTTTGTATGTTGTAGGTGTTTCATGTGTAATATGTAGATTACGATGTTTTTTTTTTCCTTTTTTTTAAAGAATTGCGAGGAGCTGCGGATCCTGCAGGTTCCTGAATTCTTTAAAACAAAAAACAACGATAACATTTTTTTCGACAGGAATGCGAGGAGACTGCGAGGATGCTGGGGGATCCTGCTTCTCGCAATATCTAATTTTTCGTTTCGCGGTTACAAAATTTTTAATTTTYTGAAATTAACWTTGCGAGGGATTTGCGAGGATCCTCGGTTTCCTCATGAAATGGGGAAAACCTAATGCGGCGTTGCGATGGACTTGCGACGGTATATATTTTTAATACCCCCTCCCCAGTCGCGAATCACGAATCGGGAAATCAAAAAAAAAAAGAACTTACCTCTATCGAGCATCCTCTCTCCGTCTTCCCTCGGTATCTCCTTCCTCCGTCTTTTCTTTCTCGTGAAGCCTCTTTCCTCCGGCCGAATTTCTTCTCCTTCTCCAGCGACGAATCTCTTCTCCTCGCCTCCGCTGCACTCTCCGCTCCGCGCATCATCTTTCCCGGCGAGATTCTTTCAACAATAAGGTAAGAGTTTGTGATTTTCAATTTTGTGATTTAGGTTTTTGTTATTTAGGAATTGGATTTTCTTTTTATTTAGGATTTTGATATTGGATTTAGGATTTAGGATTTTGATATTGGATTTAGGATTTAGAATTTTGATATTGGATTTAGGATTTAGAATTTTGATATTGGATTTAGGATTTAGAATTTTGATATTGGATTTAGGATTTAGAATTTTGATATTGGATTTAGGATTTAGAATTTTGATATTGGATTTAGGATTTAGAATTTTTATGTTGGATTTAGGATTTAGAATTTTGATGTTAGAATTAGAATTAAGAATTTAGGATTTCAATTTAGAAATTTTGTAATTTTGGTTTTTTGATTTAGGTAATTTTATGTTTGTTAAAACCTTTTTTAAATAAATATTATTAAAACTACATAACAAACTTTTATATAATTTTTTAGAGTTAATTTTTTTTTTTAATATGTTTTGTCAATTTCAAAAATTATATTTGATTTTTTTCAGAATTTATTACTAATTAGAATTATATAAACGATTTCAATTAAAGATTTAAGAAAGATTTAGGATTTATGATTTCAATTTAGATTTCGATTATATAATTATATAAATTTCGATTACAGATAAATGATTTCAATTTACAAATTTTTTAATTTTGTTTTTATGATTTAATTAATTTTATGTTAGTTAAAACTTTATTTATAAATATTATTAAAACTATATATATTAGTTATATTAGTTATATTTTGAAAATGTAATTACTAACAAGTTTTATTAGTTAAAAAGTTTAGATGTGTAATTTTATTTTTATTACTTGTTTTCCAATATTTTTTTTTGTTTTTTTAACGATTACATTGTTATCTTTCGAGGCGGATCAGATCTACTAGGCGAGTTTTCTTCCAGGCGGGTCACTATTATCATTCAGCATTTATAGTTCATGAAGACCCACCGGCATCAACGGCGACAGGCTCCGCTACGATGTGCGATGGACGTCTTTGAGCATGATCGGATAAGCGCTTCTTGATCGGCCGGTCATGATTCTCTCTTAATCCGACCGTCCTCAGGGGACTTTATGGTAATTTCTTTTAATTTTTTAATTTTTTTTAATTTTATGTTTTTTATTTATGAGTATTTTCATTCTTATTTCTCTTTTTTTTTTAAATATTTCAGGTTTAAAGATGACGGATGTGTAGCTGCTAAGGTGCGATCGATCTTTGAAAGAAATTTCAAAGAACCTCATCTTTGGACCAGACTCCAAAATATGTGTCATGGTGGTTTGAGACCTTTTAAGTAAGTTTTAAAATTTTATTTATTTTAAAGTCTTAATTGTTATTTTTTATCATCATAACTTTCTTTTTTTTTTTAGCAATCTTATCAGGGATTCGGTGATTACATATGGTTCGAAAGAATTTGAGGGCAGTGAAGGCTCGTATGTGTGACCAGGGTGGGGCGATGGAAGAAGAAGTGGAAAAAAGAGGGTGGCATCGATGCCTAGGTGGTTGGATCAGTGCAGGAAAGGCCTCGTGGCGTATTAATCGATCCGGCGAGTGAGACAAGGCGGGAATGCTCGGCGGCTCGGTTCTCGATCGATGGAGGCGGGTATCATAAGCATCATCGGACAGCTTTCGTTTAAAGCCGAGCACGAAAGATTGTAAGTTTTTTTAAGTTATTAAATTTTTAATTAAATATGATAGTAATTATTTATATACTTAGGCTGAGACCGTGGAAGCGTGCGATTCGGTTTTAGCGGTTACGGAAGAGGCGAAGCGGAGGCCAGATGGATCGTTTGTCGGAAATCGGGCTCTGATAGCGTCACTTCGGATGCAGGAGGCGGCTCGGGCTTGATGGTGATGATCCGAGAGCATTGCATGTCATCTCGGCCATGAAGAACAAAATTTTTACAGGTATGTCTTTAAAATTTTTGTAAATGTTTTTAATTATGTTTATTATAAATTACAATCAAATATATATATATATATATATATATTTTTTCAGGTCTCCCGTAAAAAGGGAGAATTTATGGTGTCGGTTCTCTGTCGAAGATTGACTCTTGCACTTTCATATATCAATCTCGAGGATTAGGCTTGGTATCGTCAGTCCGGGAACATTATCGAAGCTCAGAGTCAGCAAATGTCCAAGTTTGGTAAGATTTTTAACTACTTGGGCACAAAGGATGCGGAATTGGCACGGCTTCTTCGGGACGAATTCGGAGATGACCCGGGACCGGAGACGGGACCGGACATCACAATCTTTTTAGTTTTTTTTTTATGTATTAAAAACAGATATTGTTGTTTATTTTTTTAAATATTATGAATTTTAATATTAAATTTATTTTAATTTTAATTGTATTTTTAATTATTTTTTTAATTATATTTTATTTTATATTAAATTATTAATTACAATCCATCGCAGGTCCATCGCAAATTTGCGATGGATTTGCGATGAACATTGTTAAGGTCATCGAAAGTTCATCGCAAAATTTGCGAGGGACTTGCGATGAATCTTCTCTAGGTAGTCGCAAGTCCATCGCAAAAATTGCTACAGTTTTGCGAGGTTCACTTTGCGAGTGCAGTTCTTTCACGCGAATATGTCGCTTGTCTGCGACCCATTTGCGATAGATAGTTTGCGACGGATTAGCTACATTTTGTTTCCGTCGCAAAATCAGCGACGACACTGCAATGATTTTCGATTTGCGACCAGCGTTTAGCGATGATTTTGTGCCCCTCGCAATGACATCGCAATTTGGTGTTTGCGATGGATTTGCGATGCATGTATCCATCGCAAATCCTTTGTTTTCTTGTAGTGTTTACTGATGCATAAAAGTAGAACACAAAAACCTTTAATTTGTGGCCAGAACAGTAAGAATTTGATAGAACTAAAATGGTTTTGGTTTTGATTAATTTTAATACTCAATCGTTACAGAGAAATCAGCTTTTATAAATGATTAAGACAAAACCCTAGACTCTTTTCTAGATTTCTTATTGGGCTCAACATCCAAAGATTCATTTGCATCTTGGTCCATTTGTTTGTCTTCACAACTTCATCTCTTCTCCTTCTCTGTTTCGATTACAGAGAAACTTCTTCTTCATTTCATCATTTCTTCTTTTCTTCACTCAAATGTTCATTGTTCTTTAACATCCCCCCCCCCTTCAAACTCATGGTGAATAGACCATCTACATGAGTTTGTCTCTCAAAACGCATTTGAATCTTCATTTCTCTTCTGATTTTTTTTTTCTATCAGATCCGAAGTCAAATGGACAGAAAAACTCTTTCTTTTCCATCTCCTTTTTCGCTGAGATAAAGATTCCTCATCCTCGCCTCTTTCTTCCCATTTTGAGTCTTACACGTGTCTCTTGCCTCTGATGCTCTTTGGGATTTTCTTTTGGGCGAAGTCTATTAAGAATATATAAAAAAATTGACTCGGAAAAGATAGATCTACAAGTTGAGAACAGAAAAAAAATGAGATTGAAAGCACCATTAAACCTTCAGAATCGTTTAGATAGAGTTCTCTGGTTTTAAGGTGGATAGCGTTCTAGACATATGAGCGGAAACTAGAAGCTTGTGAAAATAAGACCAAAACAATTGCTACGATACCATGAAAATAAACCCAAAACCATTGATTTATTAAAACTAAGAATAGCTCATCGAGCTTTCGATGCATAAAGTAGAACACAAAAACCTTTAATTTGTGGCGCAGTAAAATTTGATAGAACTAAAATGGTTTTGGTTTTCATTAATTTTAATACTCAATCGTTACAGAGAAATCAGTTTTTATAAATGATTAAGACAAAACCCTAGACTCTTTTCTAGATCTCTTATTGGGCTCAACATCCAAAGGTTCATTTGCATCTTGGCCCATTTTTTTGTCTTCAAAACCTCTTCTCTTCTTCTTCTCTGTTTCGCTTACAGAGAAACTTCTTCTTCATTTCATCATTTTCTTCTTTTTTTCACTCAAATGTTCATTGTTCTTTAACATCACTCCTCAAACTCATGGTGAATAGACCATCTACATGAGTTTGTCGCTGAAAACGCATTTGAATCTTCATTTCTCTTCTGATTTTTTTTTCAAGTCAGATCCGAAGTCAAATGGACTGAAAAACTGTTTCTTCTCCATCTCATCTTTCGCTGAGATAAAGATTAACTCAGCCTCGCCTCTTTCTTCCCATTTTGAATCTGACATGTGTCTCTTGCCTCTGATGCTCTTTGAGATTTTCTTTTAGGTGAAGTCTAAGAAGAATATAAACGAAGAAAATTGACTCGGAAAAGATAGATCTACAAGTTGAGAACAGAAAAAAATGAGATTAAAAGCACCATTAAACCTTCAGAATCGTTTAGATAGACGTTCTTTGGTTTTAAGGTGGATAGTGTTTTAGACATATGAGCGAAAACTAGAAGCTTGTGAAAATAAGACCCAAAACAATCGTCTAAGCTCTGATACCATGTAAATAAACTCAAAAACCATTGATTTATTGAAAACTAAGAATAGCTCATCTGAGCTTTATTGATTCATAAAAGTAGAACACAAAAACTTTTAATTTGTGGCCAGAACAGTAAGAATTTGATAGAACTAAAATGGTTTTGGTTTTGATTAATTGTAATACCCAATCGTTTTGATTAATTTGATAGAAATCAGCTTTTATAAATGATTAAGACAAAACCCTAGACTCTTTTCTAGATCTCTTATTGGGCTCAACATCCAAAGGTTCATTTGCATCTTGGCCCATTTGTTTGTCTTCACAACTTCTTCTCTTCTCCTTCTCTGTTTCGATTACAGAGAAATTTCTTCTTCATTTCATCATTTTCTTCTTTTCTTCATTCAAATGTTCATTGTTCTTTAACATCCCCCCTCAAACTCATGGTGAATGGACCATCTACATGAGTTTGTCTCTGAAAACGCATTTGAATCTTCATTTCTCTTCTAATTTTTTTTTTTTTGTCAGATCCGAAGTCAAATGGACTGAAAAACTGTTTCTTCTCCATCTCATCTTTCGCTGAGATAAAGGTTAACTTAGCCTCGCCTCTTTCTTCCCATTTTGAGTCTTACACGGGTCTCTTGCCTCTGATGCTCTTTGGGATTTTCTTTTGGGCGAAGTCTAAGAAGAATATAAACGAAGGAAATTGACTCGGAAAGATAGATCTACACATTGAGAACAGAAAATAATGAGATTGAAAGCACCATTAAACCTTCAGAATCGTTTAGATAGACGTTCTCTGGTTTTAAGGTGGATAGCGTTCTAGACATATGAGCGGAAACTAGAAGCTTGTGAAAATAAGACCGAAAACAATCGCCTAGGCTCTGATACCATGAAAATAAACCCAAAAACCATTGATTTATTGAAAACTAAAAATAGCTCATCTGAGCTTTATTGATGCATAAAAGTAGAACACAAAAACCTTTAATTTGTGGCCAGAACAGTAAAAATTTGATATAACTAAAATTGTTTTGGTTTTGATTAATTTTAATACTCAATCGTTACAGAGAAATCAGCTTTTATAAATGATTAAGACAAAACTCTAGACTCTTTTCTAGATTTCGTATTGGGCTCAATATCCAAAGGCTCATTTGCATCTTGACCCATATGTTTATCTTCACAATTTCTTCTTTGCTCCTTCTGTTTCGATTACAGAGAAACTACTTCATTTAATCATTTTCTTCTTTTTTTCACTCAAATGTTCATTGTTCTTTAACAATTTTAAATCTAGTTGTTTTCGATAAACATACAATATTGGTCTTCTTTTTTCTGTCTAGGGGATAACATCATTTTCCAATAAATATAGGGTAATCGACTAAGTATAGTCGAATTCCATTCAGCTGAGAAACCAGCTTAGTGGCTAATTAAACAACCAGACTTTAATTTGCATATTAATGAAATATTAGGTCGATGTTTATATGTGGAGAATTTAGGTTAGATTGATTTAGTGGGCTAAACCACTAGACTTTTCGTATCAGTTTGTGATTTTCGAAAATGTGAAACCGAAATTCACTTTTCCCAATTATGTTATAGAAAATTGTAAAGGAAAAAGGTGAAAATTCTAATGGATCAAGAACTCGCTAGAAGTCCTTTTCCCTGGCCAATATTTTATCGTGAATATTCTCTAATATAGATTTTGTTTTCCCTCGCAAAGAATCTTATAAAATTTAAATGCATTTGAATTGACTTCAAGGGTTTATACTTATCAATCATTAGTGGTTAATGAATGAATCAATTATACAAGTCAAGTCAGAAGATTAATTAACTATAGATTTTAAAAATAACGAAAATTGTTTTAAATCTTATAGGTGTCAACTAATTAGTATGTAATCAATATGAATGTTTTTTGTTACAGGGGAAAATAGAAGAAAAAAAATGGAGGAGAAAACAAACTATGTGATACAAGTAGAAGAAGAGCTCCCAAGTTTACTGAGAAAAGCCACGACAGAAGAAATGGTTGGCTTCGACAATTACAAAGAGAATGGTCATCCTTTTCCTCACTTAACCAGTCGTTTTCAGCCTTCTCATGCCTCCACGACTACTTTGGTATATTATTTATGTTATTTATCACGTTCCACATTCGTAAAATTAGGTTATAAACTTTTTATATAACTAATTCCGAGCATATTATGTTACATATATTTACATGGACAGAATGGTCAAGAAACATCATCAAGATCAATAGACACAATGGAAGGTCATCATAACTACAATGAGACTCCACCATGGACTCATCAAAGAAAACCATCAATCTCAATGCCAACTTCACCAAATGTTCTCATGATCTCCGATCCAACAACATCTTTGTCTTCCGACAACAACAAGAACAACGGTGGATCCACTGGCAAATCTGTCAAGTTTCTCTCTCAGCCGATGACCAAAGTCTCATCTCTCTACATAGAAACCGGTAACAATGATGGTGATCTTCGTCGTAGCCATGATAATCATCATCGTCAACATTATCAGAGTGGTCGTCGATCATCAAGATCAAAATCAGTTGTTGCAGAATTTAGTGTACATGATGCAAAGATTCTGACTTTTGTTATAAAAAAGTCTCCTCTTAAAATCTAATGAAGCGTAATTGTTAAATTGAAAAGATTCTTTAAAAGTATTTGAAAATCCTAATTCTTGTTGCAAATAGTATTTATTAGTAGGTAACAGTTATTATAAATAGTGCAATATTTAATTTTAAATAAATAAAAAGGTAAAACATATATATATATATATATAAAACCCAGAGGTCAGCGCAACACTTACCAGTCCAGAATTTTCTTAAAAAACTGATAGAGACAGAGAGATAAAAGGGAGAGATTGCTTGAAGAAGACGACGAAGACACAAGGGTGGAAATTTTCTTCTCATTTTAATTTTTTTTAAAAGCATTTTTTTTTCTCTGGGTTTTTCGTTGTCGTGTGATTGCGCAATTGGTTCTTTGTCATTTGCTTGCAATCATTACCATTTCTTCTAAATAAACACGCTCAATTTCATTTCTTTCTTAGAAATTTCCTCGCTTTTGGGGGTTTGTTTGTTCCTGTTTCATCCGTTAGATTGATTGCTTAAACGCTCAGATGAGATCATGTCAGTTAAGAAGAACAAAAGACCGGCTTTAGTCAGCTTTGAGTGAGGAGCTGAGGATGGAGAACGGCCATGAGGAGAAATTGGCCGAGAGATTTTCCGGAGTGGGACTTGACTCGCCCGAGAAAGAGATTAAGAACGACAACTTGTTTCAGGTCATCAAAGCTGTTGAAGCAGCAGAAACCACCATCAAGGATCAGGTCTGGCTCTCTCTTTGTTCTTTATTTGAAGTTGTTTCAATTTGTGGGGACGTACTTCCTCTATCAGTCTATTTCGAAACTTATGTATTGACATGTCTGATTCATTAGCGTTGGGGAGAGAAATAGCTGTGAAATGCAAGGTTAATTAACTCTGGCTGATGCCTAGGGGATAAATAAGTATCTTGATTGTAGGATCCGTCTCTCGTCTCTTAGCATTTGCCACTGCAAGAAGATGGTTTTTGTTTGTCATCGAAGTAATTTGGCAATCAAAGATTCTGTTTTTTACTCTAAGCAGGTGGAGGAGAATAGCCGTTTAAAAGCTGAACTTCAGAGAAGTGCTCTGGAACTGGCTAAATATGTAAGTAATTGTCTGGTTAAAAGAAAAGAGAGTATCTCTTCGGTCTCTCTGATGACTTCCAATCAGATATCTGTATTTCGCAATTAGTGAGGATCCTTTTTTAGTTATAATGATGCTTACCTTTTGTGATCATGTTTGGTGAATTTTTTATTTATATGGAAGTCTTGCTTTTGTTCTCCATCTTGCCTAGAAATCAGATGAATCCTTACCCCAAACATCTAATCTTGGAGATCACTCAAATACTGCCACTGTGTCCCGCCTGGTTCACCAACCAGTTGACTGGAAGCAGAGCGTGATCAAAACTTCGGATACTGATTCATCAGGCATGCTGGTTGTTCACCCCCATGTGAATGCTAATGGCGAAGAAGCTACTCTGAGTAATCGTTTTGAAAGCCACTCTGAGGGAAATTCAACTAATGGCATTGTCAGAGGAGCTATACATGGTGCTGGTCCCTCTCAACTTGATTCTTCATTATCTCCTATGAGGTACTGAAACAAAAAATACCACTCTACCGGGTGTTAAATTTACTTGTAAATCTTATGGTATTGACGAATTTCCACTGTCACAAAGTGTATAATTCTCGAGATCTGATATCTGCTAGAATGCGGTTGGAAGGAGAGCATACAGCACCTATCAACTCGTCTACTCATGGATCTATGCTAGTTGATGAAGTAAATCATTCAGACAATGCATGGAAGCAGGTCTCCATCACTCTTACTACGTCTTGGTTTCCTTGGTGTAAATAAAAAACTGTTTACGTGACTATGTACCTATTCAGGAGCTCATTCACAAGGTCCACGAGCAGGAACAAGAAATTTCGCAGTTGAGGAAATATCTTACTGACTGCTCCGTTAAGGTTAGTCCTGTTCGACACGGGAGATTTCTAGTCATTATTGGGATTTTATGTTACTAACTTTTGTGGTTCCTTGGGATTTGTTTGTGATTGAGTCAGGTTTCTTTGTTGCTTATTGTTTTTCTCTAGTTTTTTGCCCTTTATAAGTGAACAGAACAAGAAATGAAATCATCTATGGTTTGGATCTATAAAAGTTTGTCGTAAACAGAGTAGGATATTCATGGGAAGAGATAGATTTGCTGCTACTTAGAGAGACCTGCAAATATCTTACTCCTTTTCATCGGAGAAGCGGCAAACTCCTATTGATCCAAACCAAAGATAATTCCTTCAGTGATTTTTATGTTCTCTTCAAAAGGGAACAAAACAAGAGCAAAACCCTAAACAATCAGCTCAACCACAAATAAAGCCCAGGCAACCGTAAGAGTAAAATGACATGATAAAATTTGTAGCCTTTTATGCTTGCTGTTGGTTCATCCCTTGCATTCTTTGTTAATTTTATTCTAAATCAGCTGACTAACAATTTAGGTATTTTTTAGGAAGCCCAAATTCGCAATGAAAAATATGTTCTGGAAAAGCGAATTGCCTACATGCGTCTGGTTGGCCTTTCCTTTTTTTTTTTCTTTACTTATCTGTTTTATTCATCTCTTACTCAATCTATTTAATTTAATTGTTTGGAAGCTCAAAGATTCTTGCTGTTGTAACCAGGCATTTGATCAACAGCAAGAAGATCTAGTTGATGCTGCATCAAAAGCTCTCTCTTACAGACAAGAGATAATTGAGGAAAATATACGCTTAACATATGCCTTACAGGTACTATCATCTTGTGTATGTGGAAATATGGCAATAGTTGTCTGTCTTCTGGCATACGCCTTAATTTCTCATTTCTATTTTCTTTGGTAACACTTTTGGCTGGGCACCATAAATTATCCTCAGTTTCCATCAACTTGTTACCTAATGTTCATGGTTCAGTTTTCAGACTAGGGTTTGTCTCTGGCCCCTCACTTTCATCATGTTTTTGGATAACTACATAGTGAAATTGGTATATATATCTACGCGAAATCTGGTTAATTTTAAATCGATGCCAATATGCCTTTTCTCGTTTTATTTTCCAGGCTACACAGCAAGAGAGATCTGCATTTGTATCATACTTGTTACCTCTTTTATCGGAGTATTCTCTGCAACCACAGGTTTCTGATGCTCAATCTATTGTTAGCAATGTGAAGGTCAGATCCAAAATCTAAAGTGCTGTCTCTTGCTATCTTTTATCTTTTTGTTATAACTTGTATTGGAATGTTACCTTTCTTGTTTTGTCATTCAGTTGTAAGTTTGGACCATCTCTAGCTCCTATCTTTTGACTTTAAACTGTATACTGTAGCCTATTAGTTTGAGAGGTTTTGTTGCTTTGTATTAGACTTGACTTCAAAGGATCGGTACAGCATTCTTCCCTGGAAATGTTTCAAATTCACATCCCTGGAAATTCATGAACAACAATATAATGTAAAAAATATTTCTTGTAAAAGATCTATTGAGTAACTATTGATGGCCTTTTGTTTTGCCTCTCAGTGACATTTAAAATCTATGCATCGTTTTTAGTTCCCTATGCAAATGGCCATGACTTGAAGTCTCTTTCAGTGAATTTATGGGGTATCCTGTATCGATGATTAATGGAGCTTGATTGACATAATTTTGAGCTTCATGGATAAGGAAGCATAAGCACTTGTTGTCTTGTCTGTGAAACCTAGAATTTATGCGGGGTCATGGAGAACCAGAGAACAAAGAAAATTTGGATAGGAAGTTAATTGACTGATTATATATCATACCCTGCTTCATTTTATTTGAAAGTAGATTTTTCTTGCAGTCTTTTCTGTTAAATAGTGAATGACGTTTACAGCTATTGTCTTTTTTATCAGGTTCTGTTTAAGCATCTACAAGAAAAGCTCCTTCTTACTGAGGTATGTAACGTATGTTTTCCGGGTATGGGCTTATCTGGTGTTAAATCTCAGTGTCGGCTTCATTTTTGATTGCAGTTTATTCCTGGCATTGAATTGGCTGTATTGCCTACTGATCTATGATAGATGATTGTTTCTGATCTTTTTCTTGTACTAGAAAAAGTTGAAGGAGTCAGAATATCAATTAGCACCTTGGCAGTCAGATGTGAATCACTCAAATGATTCCCCTTTGGCTCCATTGCGCTCAGCTGGTGTAGCGTTACCCCACTCCGTACGTTCATATCCTCAGTGTTATATCATAAGCTTGAGTGAATAGAATCTTAAATTACTTCTTGTGTTTCCACCGGACAAAGGATTCCCTGTATTCCCATGATAACACAGCCATAGACTGGAATTTGGAGCGCCAGCATCAAGATGAGCCAAGTGGCTCAGCTATGAGGAATTACCATCTTGATGAGTCTAATACGTTTTCACCTCTTGTGAACAGGTGAGTTTCTCCCTGCAAAGATTGCTATTCCAAACTGTATGCAAACTACGTGCACCCACTCAATATTTAATGAAGTCTATACATGTAGTTGATAGAGCAGTGTATATATCTATTGCCCAATGGATATAATAGGGTGGGGATCCTTCACTTGTAAAATCATCCAAGGAACTACAAGCAAAGCATTTAGCTTCTTTCTCTTTCTTAGGGTTGGGTCTTGACTTAGCTACCGCGAGGGGAGAAACGGAGTTAAAGCCACATGTCACGTTAGTTAGGAACAAGTCCGTGACATCTTGCCTCTTTGTTTGTCGTTGACTCTTGACTCTTAAAATTTTTCTTACAAGTTATTTGATTTAATTTGGCTATGACTCTTGACTCATAAAACACGCTAACGAGTTATTTGATTTAATTAGCTATGAATCTTGACTCTGACTGTTGGCTCTTGACTTGTATAACAAGCTGAAAAGTTATTTGATATAATTTGGCAATGACTCTTGACGCTTGAGTCTTTCCGGTTGACTCATAAAAGTCCTTGTTCTAAGCCAATAGTTGGTATCCCTCTTCTGCGCTTTGAGTGTTTATCGGCTTTTTCCTATGCTTACATTTTCTAACTTCCTGTTCACTCTGGGCAATATGATGATTTCAATTCTCAAAAGTATCAGATTAGTCATAGGCCAAATAAGGTGCTGTTCTTCTTTATGTGTATTATGTCTTGATCTCTCATGAGGTGCCAGATCTTTTAGCTTCGTCCTTTTATTTTCTTTACCTTTTTAAGTATGGTTATATAACAATTTCGTAGTGCTCTCCTGGTTGTATCACTGTAGTTATTGGTGGATAATTCTCTGCAATGTTGAACATAGTTTGATGATTAAATGCCTTTCGTGTGTACCAGTCAGTTGGCAGCCTTTGAAATGCATGTGCAACCAGGTACGAGTGTGGGCGAATCTCCTGGTCTGAAGCAAGTAGACGAAACTCCACCTAAGCATGTCCAATTTCGTGAGCCTATCAGCAAGACGGTGGTGGACGATGCCCAGAATCCATCATATGTGTCTGTGTTTGATGATCCAAGCACCTCAAATTCTCCTCTTTTGTCCCCCGTTCTTGAAGAACCTTCTTCCTCCTTTTCTGAGGGTAATGATTAATAATACTATTTCCATTATGGTCTTTTACGTGTCTCAATATTTTGAACCACTGTTGACAGCTGGGGATGATGACCCGTTACCAGCTATAGAGGACCTCCAAATTTCAGGAGAACCTTATCCTGGACATGAGCTTCAGGCTTGTGGTTACTCCATTAATGGAACAACAAGTTGTAATTTTGAGGTGCGTACTGATAGAAAACAGAATCGTTTTCTTATTTATGTTGAATTGCATCTCATCTATCTTCTTCTCTTCTTTAATTTGCAGTGGGTATGTCATCTAGAAGATGGATCTGTGAATTACATTGATGGTACATTCCCCTCCTGCTGACCATACCTTTACCTCGAAGTTGCTCTTTCCCTTTTGTTTCTTATAACTTTATATGGATATAAGAATTTAGTCGTTAACGAACTTCTAATGCAGGAGCAAAGCAGCCAAATTACCTTGTCACTGCTGATGATGTTGATTTATATCTTGCTATTGAAGTTCAGCCTTTGGATGACAGGAACCGAAAGGTTAATATCTTTTTGTATGAATGAAATTATATCCTGAGTAGTTCTTTCCTGTCAAAAGTGAGGATTAAGATTGTGGTATACTAGTTCATGCTAAAATCTTGTAGGGGAAAAGATTCGTTGTTGGATTAAGTACAAATACGATTTAAGAATTGTGTTAGATGTGCTTACACTGTTGTTTTCTTCTGCTGACTTTTTTTTTGTTTTTTCATGTGGTTTGCAATATTCATTTGCTACTTTCTGATTTCAGGGGGAGCTTGTGAAGGTTTTTGCCAATGATAATCGCAAGATCGCTTGCCGTAAGTTTATCCATTTACTTAGACAATCACCCTCTTGAGTTCCTATAAAACTAGGCCACTTGTCAATTTACATCTTGACATTAAGATGTTTAGTCTTTTATGCTCGCTGAGCTGTTTCTGGTTGGTTGTGTAAGAGATAGTGGCTCCCTTAAATCTGAAGCATTCTTTGAGAACTTTATAATATTTATTGTCAAACCTAAAGGTAAAAGTAATCCTCTTTTTATTTTCACAGATCCAGAGATGCAGAGTAATATAGAGAAGACTCTTCAGACTGGTCATGCTTCATACAAAGTTTCCCTTGCGGTATAACATTTGCCATTTTAACTCATATATTTTGGCTATGTATTCTCTGGCTTTTCTTGGATTAATCCTTCGCATGCATATGGCTTTGAACAGACTGGTTTCCTGAACATATGGGAAGCAGCTACGTTATCTATTAAGAGAGAAGGTTATAGCATCAAGTGTAATAGTGATCTCACAATTGCAGAAAAGTTCTCAGCTTCTACTGCTGTAAGACTTATGCCTTATTTGCTTCTGTCCTTTATATCATAAAATAAATCGCGCTTGTCTGTGAAACGTGTGGTGGTGTGGGTATGGAAGAGTGTGCAGCTTTGCATGTTGAAAGAGTTCTTAACAGGTTATGAACTTATGATGCATGCGTATTTTATTTAAATGTTAAGCAATAAGAATGCTTCTGTAAGCAATAAGGCTTGTCCCATTTTATAAGTTGAATTTTAGAGTCGCTGAATAAATAGTTTTCAACATTTTGTTACTTCCTAATCAGATTTGCGTCTTACATGCATGTTCATTAAGCATACTGTAATTTACTGATTTAAACGTCTTCTCTACAAGAGCACGTAATGAAACCATATTTTTTGTTTTCAGCTGATTTTTCATATCGTTTTTAGTAAATGTTCGATGTAGTTATGTTAATGAAATTTTCTTTGAGTTGTTTTACATAAATAGGGAGGGCAACAAGCTTTGAACTAATATTAAAATCCTTCTTGTGATACCTCTCTAGGTAACAATTCCATTTGGGCAACCTGCAGAACTTGTTATCATTGGTTCTGATGGTAGTGAGCATTCCTTACGAGCTGATAATGGATCGTCAGACCTTATCGGGTAAGTAGAACTTAACTTTCTTTCAAAGAGGGACGTACACCATAAGAATGCTTCGAGTTTGATGAGCCTGACAAAAGTTAATTAGGTTCTAAGTACTTTAGTAAGTTTAAAAGCCCATTTGTATCAATCAGCATATGCATCTCAGCTTGGTCAATTGGTTTGTGAGCTTGTCAGAAACTTGATCCGGATCAATCAGCATATGCTTGGTCCTATGATCCTATACAAAATCTATGAATCTCAGTATGATTATACACGCAAGTGTAGGTGATATATATATCACACTTTGATCCAATAAATAATATGGTCTTGTGTGTTCATATTGTTTGTTATATGTCTGTTGAATACTCCACTGTAAGCTTTTAATCTTCTGTTGTCTTTGGCAGCTCAAGAGATGAAATAGTACTCACCCTGAGATTATTTATCAAGAGGGTAATGTTTTTCCAAAACAATAAATTCATTATATCACTTTCGTTACAATCTCTAGAAGACAACAATTGTAGCTTTCATAAAATCAGAGACAATTTATGTAGATACAATTATACAAAGACTTCAAGCTTCATTTCTTGAGAAGCAATTGCTGATTATTTTGTTTTGCTTATTCGTTGCAGGCTCTGCAGAGGAAGAAAGGAAAGAAGAGAGTATTTTTGTTTAACAAATGAGATTTTGTATATAATATTTTTTGGCTCTGTGGTTTTGTTAGCTGCAAATCAATTAGTTAGAAGGCCTTGTGACACAATTTATTCATGAGAAATATCAATCTTTGTTTATATAAAATAAAATCCCACTTATGTTGCATTTGATCTCACTAAAAATATCACGGCTCTGCAGTACATTACATTCTATTTTAATGACCTGTTTGAGTACACTAAACAATTGGCCACATGGATATATGATACAACAACAATGAAGTAACACAAGTATTTGCTAAATTTGAAATCAATCATATATTCAGCTGTGTCGGAATTTAGGCTGCACTGTGATAACTCCTGGTCTTGTCTCATCAAACCTGTACCTGCAAAGCAACATTCCATTCCTCGGCTTGTTAATTATACTAATGATTAAGAAAGATATGAATTGGAAGGTAAAAGAGAGTTTTTTTTTCACCTGTTATCTTCAAAGAATGTCTTCACAGCTAGAGGAAGTGAAGCATGTCCGCGGCTGTGTTTACCAATACCTATAAAGGACATAGGACATCACTGTCACAGATTTATGTGTGCACCTTCTATTATATTTAAACAATGGAAACATAAGTTCATTTGATGCTACATAAACAAAAATCGACATACCTGTTACAACCTGCAATGAGTTACGTAGTTGTCTAGAAGAAGTTTTTTGACTGTCTAGGCCTTCCACATCTAATCTACCAAAAGGCTCTTGTGATGCAGATCTCAGAATTGCATTCTTTGACCTGCCTCTATTTGGTGATACTGAACGGTTCACTGTGAATTGACCTTCGATCTTTTGCAAACGTTCTTGTAACGCTTGAACAGCTTCTGTTGCGTGGAGACCATGCAGGTCCAACTTCCATATGTCGTTATTCTTATTTGTTATACCTATTATCTTCTTGGCTGCCTCAGCATTTAGCTTCTCAGCTGTTAACCAATCCTCTCTTGCTTTCTCTGAATGCTGCTTGGCAGAAGCATGATCATATCTCAGAAAAGCATTTTGGGCAGCTCTTGAATGGTTTGAGGCTGATCTGTTTAAAAGAAAAGAAGGAGAATTTCTCAATAGCTGATGATACATATTCATCTTCAAAGATAAGCCAGGGTTGAAATGAGAAACTGTCTAGTTGTAGCTTGAAATTTATGCATAAAATTTGGAATTTAAGTTTAAAATATGAACTCTGGATTGGGTAGACAAAAGCGATCAAGTGATATAAACTGACTATGGACATGAAAAACAACTCAGAATAAAAAGGATACACGCCGTTGCGTACCTCATCATTTTCAGTGCATCCTTTCGATGACTCAAGTATAGATCATCTTCTTCCCATTCAGGCTCTACAGGAAGGGACTGAAGCCGCTGAATGATACTATCTAGTTCAGAAATATCATCAGACAACTTTTGACTGTCAGATGCATTCACCGGAAACGAACTTCCATCACTCTCTAGCAGATCATACTTGCCAGCATCTTCAAATGTGGACCTAGCAGCCATCTTCACCGAACTTGTAACACTTCTCCCAAGAGTTTTATATCCGGAACTTCTGTTATTGGATGAATAACCCTCAATCTTTGAAGTTGGCACCGCAGCTTCCTTATTGTTACCTTTGTCTGATTTATTACCAGCAGAAACCATCCCTTCCAAAAATTCTAAGGCCATCTCATAATTATCTTCTGTGGATAACAATACATCCCTTATCAAGTTCTCATCTGCCCAGCTGTTCGTTTCCTTTAACTTCATGAAAGCTGAATCATGACTGTTTACCGGCAGAATCAAAATGCCAGGTTTGCTTCTACAAACTCCACCGCTTTCTTGGTTTCCGCAATCCTTATTCTCTGTCAATGCCGGAAATTTCGAAGGAGGTAAGAGCACAGACGAAAAAGACTTATCAGAATGTTCATGATTTCTTCTCAACTTTCCTCTTACATCTAGAAGAGCTGTATTAACACTAGTTGATACAGGCGGGAATGGATCATCCCCGACCTCGCTTTCGAGACCTTGTTTCTGTCTCTGCTTGAGATCAAACGCAGTCCAACCAGATGATTTACCTTTCATCCATGACATCTTTGTATCAAATTAGCTCTCAGCATTTGATCATCTCTCATTTCCCATCACAGTAACACTTCAAATTTTCAGCCTTTGAGGTACATAAGGGTGACTCAGGAACTGCAAAAATAAACCAAAACTCAAAACAATTTCTCAATAAACAACATTCAACAACCAGTTTCAATGGAGTTCGAATCCACGTTTAAATTAAACCTCGACAAGACAAACCCATCCATTTCTGCAATTCAACATCAGACAAAAGCACTGTCCGGAAAAAATATTCAAATCCTTTAATTTTTTTTTGGGTCAAATCCTTTAATTTAAACCCAAAATTTGACGGCAAAAATAAATGACTTTTAGAAGCCAAAGCGGCTAAAGAGGATGGACTAACCTACGGCCAACGATTCGAGCAGTCGCGGTTTGAATGTGATCGGAAGGTATAGACGGGCCGGTGATAAAATTGACGGAGAAGGAAGCAGTAAAATTTGCCGGCGGAGAGAGAGAGAGAGACGCTGCAGATTTGGATTTAATTGCGAAATTGACCTTGTCGAGATTTTGAAATTTTGACCTCTAATTGTCTGACTGGTCAAACGATCCATAAGGTTCATTCATCCATTATTGTCATGAAACTTAACCCTAGTGGGCCTTTACGGCCCATATTAGTCTTAGCTCAAAACTATGGGAATTTTACCGATAATTTAATGCACTTGTTGAAACATTTGTGAACGATCAGGAGGAACTACACAAACTATCACGGATCTGATATCTGAATCCGGGATTAACAAGATTTTTGTGTCTTTTACTAGTTACATAGACTACTTAACACATTCTTAAGCTACACCAACTTCTAAACACGATCTAAAATCAGAACAAAGTTTTTTTTTCTTTTATACTCGTTACATAAACCACTTAACTTACCTTTAAATTACACCAATAATTAAAATCCGACCTAAAATCAGTGCACTGTAAAAATTTCTTTCGACGTTTTACAACGTTCTTGTAAAACAATTTTTACCATTCAACTAGACTAATTAGATGTGTATGTAAGATTATATCAAATGAAAATATTTATGCATAATCTGTTAATATTGCAAACAATTGTCACAAAGGGATCTTGAACAAACAAAAACAATTGATTAACTCCTAAATGTGCTATTACAATAATGAATCAATGATATTAGAAATAAAACCATATTTTACAATTTTTGTCTATTTGATTGATTAACTCCTAATCTGATTGGACAAGTGACCTATAATAGTATTTTTATCCGTATTTAGTCCTTCCTACTTTTAAAAGTAATTGTCGGTATCTCTTGGAGAGGAACATTTCATCTAATAGATTTGATTGGTAACTTCCAATGGCCTCGTTTGCAAACGAACCGATTTGAAAGTTACCGATCAAAGAGGCGGTTGAAAGAGGCAATTGAAAAATGTAGAAGAGGGCCGTTGCCAATCACTAACGGCGATTGGAATTTATTTATTAGTTTATTTTATTTTAAAATTTTCAAAAATAATATTTATTTGTACTCTCTATAAATGTTATCTATATCTGGATTTATTTAAAAAAATTGTACTCTTTATATCTGAATTTATTTATGCAAAAATTTGTACTATTCAACCGCTTGCTACCAATTATAATTATTATTTAACCGTTCGTTTTAATTCAAAGGAGGTTACCAATAGAACCCAATAAGTGAAAGGTATGGCTTAACAACATAAGTCTTCTAACACCATTAAGATTACCAAAACACGGATGATGTATTGTCGACAAAAGACAGACGATCCAATGAGTCAGTTAACCAATTATTTAAGAAATTATGTAATATTGTCTAAACAATTATTTAAACGCCCACGCATCACGCACTTAATATTTAAAGAAAGAAGGTGTGAAAACACGAGCTAGGTTTTTAACGGTCAATAATAAAACCTGGTTATTTTTTAATCGCATAAAAAATGTATGTTTAATGTATACTAAAGGTTTCATTTTAAACACGATTTATGCGAAAACGTACACGTCAAACGCAAACACAAGCTTTTCTTTCCATTTGGGTTTAGCGTTTACATTTACAAATTTATAAATAAGTTTTGTCTCAAATGTTTAATGTTGTGAGTTAATTCAAGAAAATACACAATATAATAAATGAAAATGCAGAAATAAAACAAAAAATCGAGACCTAGTTATTAACTTAACTCAATCAAATATAGAAGGTTAGGATTAAATTTTCATTTTACATATACACATCAAAATGAGAATGGTGATCAATACTTACATATTATACAAATGGGACATGTCACATGTCTCTATGTATATGTAATTTACTAACACTCTGAATGTTCAATGGATCGAAACATACAAAACTCAACAAGAACGGTTTACATTTACATTTACATTTACACATCTAGATCTACATTAAAGAAGAGCCGTATGGGCATTAAATCTTTGCTAGAAATGCATTAAGTGTGGCTCACTTTTCACCAAACTACCCAACAACTTGTCCTTTTAAGGGGATGGACTCACCTACCGGTATATTCTCGAATCTCACCATACAAATAATCAAATTCTATTTTTCTATTTTTTGTATTCGACTCGTATAATGAGTACAAACGTAACTAGAACGAAAGAAACCTTTGTATTTGGCATTATGTTTGAGTTTACAATTTAAAGATAACTAGAATTTATCTCGTGTTATAGCACGGATTGATGTTTCTATTAAGATTCGATATTAGAAATTTTTTGTTTATAGATTATAAATTAATAAGATACATGCTAAGTATATATATAAAAAATTTATCAATAAAAATATGTATTCAATTAAATTTAATATTTTAGATTAGTTATATCAAAATTATGTATATTTTAGTTGATGTTAAATAAAAATTTTAAATTTGAAAAATATTTATTATTAAGATATTCTGTTGTTTTTATCCATTGGAAATTACAATAATACTCTTTAATGGAACAATTAATTTTATTCTTTAAATGATTTATCCCAATAATATTATTATATAATTTTTAAAACTTTTAAGTTAGATTCTAAAAAGAATTTATGTAATATTATTAAGAGGATAATCTTTTTAAAAACAATCAAATATATAAACATTAAATAATTTATTAAATTATAATATTATTTAAGTAAAAATTTTAGTTTAATATATGTATATCAATTTTATTTTTAGTAAAATATGATAATATACTTTTGATGAAATGATTTTTAGTATGTAAATTAAAAATAGTTTTTTATTTTCTTATTTCGAAATTATAATTTAGTTAATATTAGTTAACATATTTACTTTTTTCTAGATAATAATTTTTTTTTTTTGAAAAGAAGGTAAAAATAGATTTTGTGAAGATTTTGTTGATTTAATTAAACAAACTAATTAAATTAAATTAAATGTTGATTTAATTTTTAAAAAATAAGAAATTTGATGTAGATTGCGATTTTGTTTGGAAGATTTTAAGGAAGTATCTAAACCGTAATCTATATATCTATTTTTTTTAAGGAAATCTCAAAATTGTATAATAATTAATGACTAAAATACGCTTATGAGAGATTTTAATTTGTTCTAAGATATAATGACAATGTGATGTAATTATTAATATTTTATTAAGATTTATTTATAAATGTACTTTCCAATTAATATTGGGGATGTCTCATAATGTTCATTCAAAAAAAATATAATGTCCCATAATGATTTTTCTTTCTTCTTAAATTTTGGTTTTGTATTTTACTCTCCCCAAGCTTTAGAACAAGTTGAAAGAGCAACACAAACATTCACTTAATAATGAAAATAGACTAGTCATACATGGGCCTACACCGTTTTTAAAACACTAAATAGGACATAAGCATAGCTTAATACATTATTATTAATTGAGCTAGATTTAAATAATTCCATCATTACCGAGGGTGGTTAAGCGGAGAGTGAAGCCACGCGCTCTGCAACAAAATCCTTAATCTGCATAATTAACTGACCTGACTCCGGTAACTCAGGAAAGATATAAAACGCATGAAACATGTTTGGATACTCGATTAATGTTGCTCTTTTCCCAGATAACTTTATCCACTCGTAGTAACTTCTCTGCCAATCCTTTAACGGATCAAACCCAGCCACAACCACCATCGTCTCCGGATACTCCAGATCCGAAATATCAACGGCGTTTGGTCCACCGACGTTAACCGCTTCATGATCCCGATTAACTCCCTCCGGTAGCAACGCTTTCCAGAACCAATCTGTTCGATTCTGTGATATCAAAGGAGCTCCGACGAGTCGTTTCTCCGCTTCCGTCCTCTCTTCTCCGCCGAAGAAAGGTTGGATCGAGATAAGTCCGATGAGTTTCACGGCGTTGAAACATCCCCGCGGCGCGCGACAAACTCGAATCGCGACGTTGTGCCCGATGTTTCCACCAGCGCTATCTCCGGCGAAGAAGCATCTCGACAGATCAGCGTTCGCCGGAAGAATCTTACCGTGATTCTCCTCGAGGAAGGTCAAAACATCGAATCCGTCGTCGTATTGAGCAGGATAACGATGCTCCGGAGCGAGACGGTAGTTAACGGAGATGACATAAGCCGGTAATTTCCTAGCGAATCTCCGGCATACATTATCGTAAGGGTACGCATTAGGGCTGAGGAAAGCGAAACCACCGCCGTGGAAGAAAACAACGACGGGGATTTTGTCGCCGGGGACGTGTGGGGTGAACAATCGGAACCAGAGATCACGGGAGGGATCTACGACGAAATCAGAGGTGGAGATGGTGTTGATAGGTTTAGGATTGGGAGGAGCACGAAAATCGAAGAGGCGGAGGAAACGGCGGTTGATAGTTCCGTCGGGACGTTGAACGTTATCGGTGAAGGTGGAGATAACGGTGAGAGTGATTCTGGTTTTTAACGGAATCGTTAGTTTCTCGTTTGGTTGTGAATCTGTCGCCATTATTTTTTCTCTCCGTGATGATGATGGATTTGTTGCTCCTGCATCAGCCAAAAGACGAAGGAAGAAGGAAAGAAGACGACGAAACTAAGGAGCGGGGGACTCAATGTCCTTATGCTAAAAACGACGTCGTTTATCATTGTCATTTTGTTTAATTTAACTTCGATATGTAATTAAAACGCAGCCGGTTAAACTGCAATTGTGGTATCCTAGTCATCAACAATTAACGGAATAGTAACGACGTTTCTCGATTTGTTGGTTTTGACCATATTTGAAATTTCGTGTAGAAAATTCAAATTTAAGGTTAATTTATGTAGTTATTAGTACGAAATATAGTTATGTGTATAAATAAGCCAAAACAACTAAGTTCGTGGTTGAACTAGCCGTTTTACCATATATATCATAAGAATATTTGCCAACTATAAATTTATGTTTTTATTTACATTTATGGTTAGAACAACTAATGGAAATTATAATTTCGTGTGAAACGAATTTTTTTGGTTTAAATGTTAAGATTTATATTCTTTTCTTTTTTTTTAGTTACAAGCTGAGCTATATTACAAAAAATACACCCAAAACCACTCGAACATGACAGACAAAAAAGAAATTACAACGGAAAGAAAATACGACTAAAATAAATTTGAAGGAGAGAAGCCGATTACAAATTCGGCGCTGGAAAGGATAAGAGGCGATTACGCATGGTTCTATCAATGGAGCGTTGCAGGGCAGCTGGTGAAGTTGTGGTAGAAGCAAATATTCTCGAGTTCCGCTCACTCCAGATGTGATAAACCGAAATTTGAAGAAGAAGCTTGAGTAGAGTTGAGATCTTGCGACATCCCTGAATGCTTGGAAGTTGGATCCAGGTTACGACTGCTGGCAGATTAGTGGGAGGGTTCGGGGCAAACCTTGAGGCAAACGAATCCCGTAGACGTAAAGAGTAGGAGCACTCAAAAAACAGGTGATCATGACTTTCAATTCCATTAGGGCATAATACACAAGAAGGAGGGATATTCATTCCCCATCTACGAAGTCTATTTCTTTAAGACAGTCTCTTAAGTATGGCCAGCCATGTAATGAATGATAAACGTGGGACATGCTCTTTAAACCAAACTACATCAGCCCAAGTTACCAATGAAGAGTGGGTACGAATTTGTTCCCAAGTTTCTTTGGAGGAGAAAAGTGGAGAATAGGTACTTGAAGCCTTGCGCCACGGAAAGGGGTCACTGCCCTTACTTGAGTCGGGTGGTGTGATGTCGATGAGCGAGATCAATAAAGATTGACTGTTGTCAGATCTAGCTGGTAATGCCCAATTCCCTTCCCGAACTGTTCAATAACCCGTGCCTCCGGTCTGTTGCAAAGCTGTCTTGGGCCAGCATTCCCAATGGAGTTTAAGGGATGGACTCACCTACCGGTATATTCTCGAATCTCACCATACAAATAATCAAATTCTATATTTCTATGTTTTTGTATTTGACTCGTATAATCAGTCCAAATGTGACTAGAACGAAAGAAACCTTTGTATTTGGCATTATGTTTGAGTTGAAAATTTTAAGATAATGTCTCATAATGATTTTTTTTCCTTATTAAATTTTTCTTTTGTGCTTTACTACAAGTACAAAAACCCCCCGACGTCTCATGCTAAGTTGAAAGAGCAACATAAACTTAATAATGAAAATAGACTAGTCATACATGGGCCTACACCATTTTTAAAACACTAAATAGAACATAAGCATAGCTTAATACATTATTATTAATTGAGCTAATTTAAATAATTCCATATTTCCATCATTTAGCGGAGGGTGATTAAGCGGAGAGTGAAGCCACGCGCTCTGCAACAAAATCCTTAATCTGCATAATTAACTGACCTGATTCCGGTAACTCAGGAAAAATATAAAACGCATGAAACATGTTTGGATACTCGATTAATGTTGCTCTTTTCCCGGATAACTTTATCCACTCGTAGTAACTTCTCTGCCAATCCTTTAACGGATCAAACCCAGCCACAACCACCATCGTCTCCGGATAATCCAGATCCGAAATATCAACGGCGTTTGGTCCACCGACGTTAACCGCTTCATGATCCCGGTTTACTCCCTCCGGTAGCATCGCTTTCCAGCACCAGTCTGTTCGATTCGGTGATACCAAAGGAGCTCCGACGAGTCGTTTCTCCGCTTCCGTCCTCTCTTCTCCGCCGAAGAAAGGTTGGATCGAGATAAGTCCGATGAGTTTCACGGCGTTGAAACATCCCCGCGGCGCGCGACAAACTCGAACCGCGACGTTGTGCCCGATGTTTCCACCAGCGCTATCTCCGGCGAAGAAGCATCTCGACAGATCAGCGTTCGCCGGAAGAATCTTACCGTGATTCTCCTCGAGGAACTTCAAAACATCGAATCCGTCGTCGTATTGAGCAGGATAACGATGCTCCGGAGCGAGACGGTAGTTAACGGAGATGACATAAGCCGGTAATTTCCTAGCGAATCTCCGGCATACATTATCGTAAGGGTACGCATTAGGGCTGAGGAAAGCGAAACCACCGCCGTGGAAGAAAACAACGACGGGGATTTTGTCGCCGGAGACGTGTGGGGTGAACAATCGGAACCAGAGATCACGGGAGGGATCTACGACGAAATCGGAGGTGGAGATGGTGTTGATAGGTTTAGGATTGGGAGGAGCACGAAAATCGAAGAGGCGGAGGAAACGGCGGTTGATAGTTCCGTCGGGACGTTGAGCGTTATCGGTGAAGGTGGAGATAACGGTGAGAGCGATTCTGGTTTTTAACGGAATCTTTAGTTTCTCGTTTGGTTGTGAATCTGTAGCCATCTTTTTTTTGTTTTCTCCGTGAAGATGATTAATGGATTTGCAAAGTACAGTGATTTTAGAAGCTGTTACTTCTATATATGATAAGAATATTTGCCAGCTGTAAATTTATGTTTTTATTGCCATTTATGGTTAGAACAACTAATGGAGATTATAGTTTCGTGTGAAACGAGTTTTTTAAAAGGAAACACGTAAACTAAAAAAAAATGAAATAAATCTCAAATATTTTGGGAATGGCTTAAGTCACTATTTTCTTCTTCTACAGTGTGGTTGAAGTCATTTCACATGGCCAACACAATAGCGCAACAAAACAACAGTGGACGTAATCAATGTACATCTTGCAGTGGATGCAAGCAATTTCTATGTCAGAAACCTGCATCAACTAATTTTCAAGCTCATTCAATTCTATGTCGAATTTAACACTGGTCATGGACAAATATGTAAAAACAAAGCCAAAAAAGAACGACTTTATACCATAATTAAGGTCACACGAATCAAAGTTTCAACCAAATAGATAAGTTTTCATTCACCGGAAATTCTAAGAATATACAGGAGAAAAAGCTATATAATTCCTGCAGTTCCCGTCTTACCACATAAACTGTGTATTGATCACAATACATTGTCAGTGGTTAAAGAACTCATGTGCGTTTGTTTATGGGGAATCTGATTCCGTTATTCATTGATCAAGTATGCTTTTGACTAACACATCACCACTACCAGTAATTGTGGTATCGGTCTCTCTTGCGTGGTACATAACCATATGATGCTGAATCACCGTTCAAATAAGGAACCAATGCACTAGGATTACCAGGCATACTTCAGGCCTATAATACATTCTTATACGCAAGCAAATTTTCTTCTTCTAATTATTGAAACAAAGCTTCAGTTAGGTTTATCACCAAAACATGCTATTAACACTGTTATAGTTACAATTTGCGTCCCTTCAAACAAATAATTTTTCTGAGCTTGCAGCAGATATATATATGAATTGGGAATTCCCAAAAATGAATTCGTCCGAACACCTCTTTTCAAAAGCGGTTCATGAATGGTAGTGCATTTAAGCACCTGCTTTAGTTCGAACACGCAAAAGGAAAAATAACAGATTTGATCATCCGTTAGCGAATACAGCTTTTCGGAGACAAACATTGTTAAAATTTGCTTATATTGTTTTATCGTTCTTAATTATTGTTGATAATTTTACTGGATGACTTTGTATGATCTCATTGTAAACTATAATTCAAGTAATGAATGAAAGATGTTGAAGAAAAAAAAACCAATGTCAAAACATTTTTCTCAATTATGTTATATTCAAATACAAAACAACGTCACGAAACCAGGACAATATGTTTGGCATTTGGGTATTCAGGTCGGATCCGGATCGAGTAATTTGGGTATCAGATAACTTGGGTATAGGTAAAAAGGTACCGTTCAGATATTTATAAAATTTGGTTCGGGTTCGGTTCGGTACCTTTCGGGTTTGGATCGGGTTCGGGTATCTCAGAAGTACCAGAAAAAAAATTGGGATAAGTTTTGCTTCGGATATTTCGGGTAATTTTTTTTCTAATATACGAAAATAAAAGCTAATTAGAAGTAATTTGGTTAGGGTATCGGGTTTCGTTCAGGTTCGGTTCAGATATTTTGATATTAGAGATTTAGAACCGTTCGGATATTTTTAATTTTTTTTCAGGTTCGGTTCGGATATTTCGAGTTTAGAGAAAAATATACCGATTGGGTATTTATAAAATTTTTGGTTTGATTCGGTTAGGATATTTTTGGATCATATTATGTTTGGATATCGAGTATTTTGTCTAACCCTAAACCTAGTATTAAAACATTTGTTTAAAATTGCGCAAAATTCTTAACCATTAAGTTTATTTGTGTAAATAGTCTCACCCCAAAATCAGTAAATCATTTATGTAATTAAAAAGCTGAAATGATTTAGCTACTTTAGTTAAATTTTATATAATTAAATTCGGTTTAGAATTGTGGTAGCTTTTTGGCCTAATGGTCAAGTGTTTAAAGGTTTCTACACCGAGTTTGGGGTTTGGTTCTTAGAGAACATATTTTTTTGCAAGTTATTGATGCACAATTTTTCGAAAGTTCCAAAGTACTACCTGCAAAGCGGTCCGTCGTGATCTCGTGAGTTGCAGGAAAAACATGTCGAATGTCGTACATGCAGAACCATCCGTCGTGGATCTGAGTGTTGCGGAGAGAGCTGCATCGTTGAATTGTTGTTCGTGAAATCGTGAAAGTTGTTCATCGTAATCGCATAGGTTGCAGGTAATTTATCATCATAAATTAGATCAAATATTCTAATGATAATGTAATAGAAAAAAAAATTCGGTTAGTTATGATGGAGATACAGTAAAACCTCTATAAATTAATACTCGATAAATTAATAATCATTATAAATTAATAAATTTTTAGGTCTCAAGTTAGCCCAATATAATATTTAACACAATTCCAGAGATATTTTACAATTGGCCGAAAGCGAAGCGGCGGTCTGGAGTGGTGCCCACGTGTCCCATGAGGATGATGTGTCTCAACAATATGTTACGGAGATGGAGACTACGACGCTTTCAGGCACTCACTGCTTTATTGATGGATCTTGGAAGGCTACTGACCCCTTTTTAGGATTGGGATGGATTTGTATTCAAAACAACGTTTACGACGTTTTAATGGGTTCCAGAAGCGTATATCAGGTATTATCTCCACTTCATGCAGAGTTGAAAGCTCTATTATGGGCAATGGAGTGCTTGTTGGCCCATGGAAGACTAGAAGTTAATTTCCACATGGACTGTTCAGAGCTAGTGAAGATGGTGCATGCCCCAGCGGAGTGGCCAGCGTTTGAGATGTTTTTAGGCGAGTACAAGAAGCTCAAAGAAAGTTTTGTAACCTTCTCGCTGTCTTATATACCACGGCGTTGTAATGTCAAAGCAGATAACTTAGCGGTAAGTGCTAGAGTATTATCGCATGAGGTAAGCTATGTAAACTCTTTTCCCCCGGTTTGGATTTCCAAACCGTTTTAAGTTTTTTTTATTGCAATCTTTTGACAAAAATAAAATAAAATATATATATATATATATATTTAACACAATTCAATAAAATAAATAAAGTAATATTTTTTTGAAAATACTAGATAAATATATGGTTCATAAATATCATAAATTAATTATTGTATTAACTTAACAATATATATATTTATTATGTAAAAAAGTTTAGTGAAATATGACTCTAGTGTTGTTTTTTTTTTCAACAGATTCTAGTATTGTTTGTTTATTCTGAATTTGCATTAATTTTTTATAGAGTTTATTTCTAATATTTTTACTCCATCAAAATTTTTGGTGTTGTTCTTAAAATTGGTTTAAAAAATATTTCTTAGAACGAAAATATTTTATTTTTAAATAGAAAATTTATTTTAAAAATTACAAAATTAGGCGGAAATCACTATAAATAGGAGTAATACTTATATAAATTAATAAAATATTTTAGCTCCGATTTTATTAATTTATTGAAGTTTTATTGTACTATTTAAAAAAAAAATTGTTCAACAATCTAAAATGCGCTGTCGTTTCAATTTTCATGACATCAGTGGTTTTTTAGGGTTTATCACTTTCTACACTGACAATCAAAATACTCCCGACTTCTTCACCACCGTCGTAACGCCGCCTGCACCGTCGGCATAAACACAAAGCTTCAACGCCCTTGGTTTCCTCTTCGTTGCTCTCTCAATTAACTCCTCACAGGCAAGCTTCTTCTCCCTCTTACAACAAATTTGCTTTCGCATCGCTCCGGCGATTTCGTTTCTAATCGTCACTTTTCTCCCTTTTCGAATGTTATTGTCAATCCCACAGTAGATCGGAATTAAGTATAGAAATTGATAAACCTAATTGCTCCAGTTCTACTGTAATGCACGGCTTGTACCTAGATTAGTCGGGATTTTCGTTGATTTGGGTTCTTCATTTCCAGTTTACACAGCCAATTTCAATATCTTTGATATGGTTTCTTCATTTCCATTTCATATTGATTTCTGTAAGAGGAATGTGAAACATAGACTTCTTTTTTTGGTTTGTTGTGATGTAATTTTTAGGTTTCTTCTCTAAGAGAGTAGGAGGTATGGGTTGGAAAGCTGCTGAGAAACTCATCAGACACTGGAAGATACTTCGAGGGGATAATGTGAGCACTCCTGTTCTCCTGGTGGTTCATTAGTTTGGTTTCATTTTTGATTTGGTGTTTATGGGGTTTGATTTTTTTTGCAGGTAATGATAATTCGTGGGAAAGATAAGGGCGAGACTGGAACCATAAAGCGTGTCATCCGATCCCAAAATCGTGTCATTGTTGAAGGGAAGAATCTGGTGAGATAGTCTTGAATTACCTTGTTCTGGATATCTTTGTTTGTTCGATTTCATGCATTTAGAGAATAAATGTACAAGTTCACTTTGTTTTTCTCCTTGATTGCGTTTCTGGAATGTGAACTAGAACTGAATCAGGTTCATATCACTAGCATAACACCAATCGTGGAGTTAACAATCTTCATTTGATTCGTATCTTTAAATTCAAGCATTAATTAGTCTAACTCCTTGGATTTCGCTACATGATGTTATGAATTGTTCAACTTGAACACTTTTTCTTTTGGATGTTCTAGCTTGCTCCTGGGATAGTCTTTGGCTACTCTCTGAGACACAGTGATCTACAACTTGTGTATATTTTTTTCTGAGTTTTTTTTTTGTGTTCGCAGATCAAGAAGCATATAAAGGGAGGCCCTGATCACGAAGGTGGAATTTTCACAGTAGAGGCTCCTCTTCACGCCTCAAATGTCCAAGTTGTCGATCCAGTCACTGGGTATGCACTACTGTCTCCAATTACTCTTTTGCTAAGGCGAGAGATTTCTTATTTGTCGATTATCTTTTCTACCTCAGGAGGCCTTGTAAGGTTGGTGTAAAATACCTAGAAGATGGAACAAAAGTAAGAGTTGCTAGAGGTACAGGCACATCTGGTTCGATTATTCCTCGACCTGAGATTCTAAAGATAAGGGCAACACCACGACCCACAACTGGTAAGTAGAAGCTCAACTTCTCTCTAATCATTCGATTTATGGATAAAATTTTGGAATTGTATATAGTGGAAATTACTTAGCTAATTGGGAAAAAAACATAATCATAAATCGGCTGCAAGATTAAGATAGAATCAACACAGTTCGTTTGCTATGCATTTGAAAATGTGTTTCATGTTCTGAATCTGTAGTAAAGGAATAGATGCATTGATACCCTTTTGAGATCAAAGAAGAAACATGCTTTCTTAGTTCGCCCTTATCGTCATCGCTATAACAACTAAGATTCTTGATTTGAACCATACATAAAAACAGTTCACTTCGCACATCTCATCTCTCTCTAGATAATCAAAACAGACTTGAGAGTAGCGGTTTTTTCTTACAGAAGGATTAATACTTTTCTTTTGCAGCTGGCCCTAAGGATACACCAATGGAGTATGTCTGGGAGCAGACATATGATGCTAAAACAGGAAAGGGCATGCCTGACCTTTGAGTTTAACTTCTTTACAGTATCGTTCCCAAAACGTTGCTGCTCCCAAAAGATCCGTCTTTTTTCCCATCCATTACAGTTTGATTTGGGATCAAGAGCTGTGAGGTTTTGTTGAAGAACCTGTAATCCTGACCAAAACGGGGTGTTATTTTTCATTGATCTTGCGAACTTTTTTAGATGCCAAATTAAATCCATTGGGAAAAAGTTCAAGGTGTCTACATAGATTTACAAAATATATCAATAATTACATTTTTAATTATTGTATTCCCAACTTCACAGAAGTATAAACACAAAAAAAATGCTATAAGCCTATATAATCATGTCGTTCTGTTAACTAAAATAGCATTAACGAATTATGAAAGTATAAAGCTCTCAAAATCTTACTGAACCATGGAAAAAAAAAGCGAAATCAAATTTGTTTTGGACCTTTTTGGATATTTTGGAGTATTGGTGGTCTATAATAAGAAAAGGAAATAGTGGAGGACTTATATGTAAATTAGTTCCGGCTAATCGAACGAATAAGATCCATCTTCGTCTTGTCTTGTTAACAAAGAAAACTCTAGAGGTTTTATAAGATCCCATTGTTGTAGCAAACCCAGAAGAAGAAACTCTCTCGAAGACGACTGATTAATTTATCTGATTATGGAGAGATTACAGCGAATCTTCGGAGCTGGTGGCGGTTTGGGTCACGCATCTCCTGATTCTCCGACTCTCGATACGTCGGAGCAGGTTTACATCTCTTCTCTCGCCCTTCTCAAGATGCTTAAGCACGGTAATCATCCAATCCTAAGCTCCAATCTAGTTTCCTTGTGATTAGGGATTACGATTTGTTTCGCTCTCTGTGATTTCCTCTTGTCCCCTTTGCTCTGGAATTCTAGGGTTTCTAAGATTATTCGATCTGTTTCTAAGATTAAAATTGTGGACTTGAGTAGAGATTTGATGAAAATTTATCGGAAAATCGCAGGAAGAGCTGGGGTTCCTATGGAAGTCATGGGATTGATGCTTGGAGAGTTCGTGGATGAGTACACTGTTCGAGTTGTGGATGTTTTTGCGATGCCTCAGAGTGGTACTGGTGTTAGTGTGGAAGCTGTTGATCATGTTTTCCAGACTAATATGCTTGACATGCTTAAACAGACTGGCAGGTTAACTGATTCTTCTCTACACCCATACACTTACTTAGTTTTTCTATTCAGAATCTGTTTTGGATCTGATTCTTCTTGTATCATATTTCAGACCTGAAATGGTGGTTGGTTGGTATCATTCCCATCCTGGATTTGGGTGCTGGCTTTCTGGGGTTGACATTAATACCCAACAGGTAGGTTTTGTTTACTCACTTTGCATACTTATCTACTCATCTCTTTGTGATTGCACTCTTGAATTTTGTTGTTTTCTTTATCGTCCATACTGTATTAATGGCTGAAGCACTATAGAATGTTACTCATTGTGTTCTATACCCTGTTGTTATTCACTTTGCATTGTATTCATAATTTATAGTTTGGAACTTTGGATTGAACTACATTGTGAACATCTGTGAGCTTTTGTAGAGTTTTGAAGCTTTGAACCAGCGAGCTGTAGCAGTGGTGGTAGATCCGATTCAAAGTGTTAAAGGCAAAGTGGTGATTGATGCGTTCCGCTCGATAAATCCTCAGACCATTATGCTTGGGCAAGAACCCCGCCAAACAACATCGAACCTTGGGCATCTGAACAAACCATCGATCCAGGTGATGATTATTTAGTGAAATGTGCATCTCCTGTTTTTAAGTTGGAACTAAATCTCTGATGCTGGCTTTGGATACTCTATGCAGGCCTTGATTCATGGATTGAACAGACACTATTATTCAATAGCCATCAACTACAGGAAGAACGAGCTTGAGGAGAAGATGTTACTAAACCTCCACAAGAAGAAATGGACAGATGGTCTGACACTAAGGCACTTTGACACCCACTCCAAGACAAATGAACAGACGGTCCAGGTAAGAAAACGGGAGGGGGCATTTTGCGATCTTTTTATTTGTTTGAGCATTTCACACTCATGTTCATTGACATTGTCTTTATCTGGTGTTTAACAGGAGATGTTGAACTTGGCTGCTAAATATAACAAGGCGGTTCAAGAGGAGGACGAGTTGTCACCAGAGAAGCTGGCGATCGTGAATGTGGGAAGACAAGACGCAAAGAAGCATCTGGAAGAACATGTATCCAACCTGATGTCATCCAACATTGTTCAGACACTAGGCACTATGCTTGACACTGTTGTCTTCTAGAGAGCTTCTCACTTCAACCATTTGGCCAGAAAGTTGAGCTTTGTTCTTCTACATCTCTTTGGTTTCTGCTGAATCTTCTCGTTTTATTTCTTATCTCCTAGCATTACGAGGTTGTATTGTACTATGTGATTTCGTTCTTTTCGTTAAGGCTAGGGATTGATTTCTATTTCTTGCAGTTTATTTTCAGATTTTATTCTCCTCTCATTTTCAGAATTTATGCTCAAGTTCTTCGGCCAAGAATATGCCGTCTTCCCAAACACTATACGCTTGAATAAGTTTTTAATTAAAGCATAACAACGAAAAAAATTGTGATGTTAAGAGTATCTGAATTTTGCAACAAATAGGAATCTAAATGTCTGAAAAATGAAAATATTCGTTAATATTCTTTCTCCCAGAATAACTCAAACAAGTAGGGAAAGAAAAGACGAAGCAACGCAACCAAATCTACGTTAAATTCCACAGTAGAATATACAAAATGTGCTCGGATTTGTGAAGACATGAACTTGATGTTAAGAGGCAAGTATAAACCAAAACGAGCAACAAAAATAAGCCATAGGGCACGGACTATTAAAGCTTTTTAACGTTCTTTGTGCATCAAACAAGTCCAGCTTTGAACACATTTGGGAGATTGACCAATCGTTCAAACAAAGCACAATGGTTTTGGGACGATGTGTATAGTGTTGCTTAAAACTCGGTGTCAAAACAAGTCATGAAGACCTTTGAGACCATGGTCCTTGCAAAAGGGATGTAGCTCAAGCTATACCTGCAGTTTTAACAGAAAGATGAACGTCAACAGCTTTTCTGACGAACTCAGAAACCATCTAAGTAGCATTAGAAACACCAATTCAGTCCTAGTTCAGGCTAATAAATGGTTCGATGAGTGAATCATGTAACTGCATGCAGAGACCATGTATAAATAACGAGAAAGTTCAGATAAATGCAAGAGCCTGGAACCAAAACTTCAGCATACCAAATTAGACCAGAGAACTCAAGAATGATGGCCAGCAGCGTCAGAAGCTTGTTACGAACCTGTACAGAAAGAAAAAGACAGATTGTTTTTAGTCCAACAAGGCATTTTCACTACATCCAGTTTTAATCAAACTTGAACAATGGTCACTATATAGTGTATACAGTAAATTGAATTGAGAAACCCACTTACATAAAGAGCACAAAATAAGGCAATGATAATGCTTGCTAGATACAAAGCAGTAGCGTAGATACGAGCAGGGTCAAGCATCATAGTCACCTGCCGCTGTGGGCCTATAAGGAATGCTGTGCTGCCATACACAAATGACATGAAACCTAAAATCCAGGAACAGAAAAAATGGAGAAATACTAGTACAGACAGAATTGCGCAAACCTAATGCGCGGTTTTAGAACCTAAACTAGAAATCAAAATACGGACCTCCCAAGTGCCATCAAATTTCCCAGAGTAAATGTGATGCCAAACTTGACCGGATTGAAGAAAACAAGCATCGACTGCATTGTCAAACAGGTAAAAGATAAAGAGGTATATCTAAAGGACTTAGCTTTCCACAGTAATAGAGCTAAAGCAAGTTTAAAGGTAAAACGATTCAGGATAGTGATTTCTATCATGGATAAGAGTTGTACTTACCAAAAGTGTACAGGTCAAGCCTGCTGACAAACAAATTGCAAACCCATAGAATCTCTGTTTTCATAAAGAAAAACGACACATTAGCAGAAGATAAACCCAATTCAAGATATTCAACAGATTACTGTAAACGAGACAATACTACAACTTCATAGAGATACACGGTAAATTAACCTCAGTATACTTGTCAAGCAAGACTAGCCCTATGAATCAAACTGTTAGTGTTATCATATCCCATGAAATTTTATCATCCTTCTCCTCCATTAAAGCAATTTTTCTGTGCATGAATCTGAGTTTCTAACACAGTGGGATTTGTATATGAACTGCTGAACTCTTATTTCAAATGAATGTTATTGATCACTTGATCTACATCCAACAGAAACTCATTTACCTTTCTACATCAGTGAGCTTACGAGCCTAACTTCTCTAATGGGACGTACGCATTTGAAACCAATGGTTGCAATAAAACCAAAATCACAAGAAACAGCGAAATGCAGAGGACTTGACCGAAGAGAAGAAACATCTGGGGTAATTAAGAACCTGTTTGGTAGTCAAAGCGCAATTGCGATTTAGATCTTCCATAAATGAGAGCGAGCTTTCTTCCTCGGCAGCTCGTTGCTCGTCTTCAACCTCCATACCTACCAACATCTTCATCTTCTCAAATGCCTGATTCATCTTATCCATCTCTGTCTACTCTAAGCTCTTTTTTCCTAGTTTTAGTGCTCAGATCTCACGCTTCTTCCTTTCAAATTGTGACAGCAGAACTGAAGTATGGTTGGATCTTCTCTGCACAATTACGCCATCCATGTATGGAGTGAACAATGAAAGAGACGCTTTTCTTCGTAGTGGTTCGTTGGAGGAGAAGAAGAAAGGCTTTTTGTGTTGGGCCTTCTTTCACGTCAAAATAAACTTGGCCCAACTCATGTTTTCTTATTTTATAATTTTACTTATTATCATACCGGCCTCGTTTTTTTTTTTCTAAATTCTGTCTAAAACTAGAGCATGCAAATATGAAATACTGTTCTTAGGGAATAAGTTTATTTAAACTCGACATCGAACAAGGAAATCTTTATGGACCAACATGTTTAACCTGTAATCTAATAGTTTTTGTTAATTTGATGTGTTATAATTTTTTTTGGTTAAAATATTAAATTAGTTAATCAACAAAAAAGGGTTTATGTGCAATAGACCAGAAAACATAAAAGTGAACAGGGTAAAAGTGAAATCAAAATATCAGAAGCCAATCAACTCAATCTAGTGATATCCTCTTGCCCATGAACCAGTGCTCAATAAGACTGTCGAGTTTTAAATTCTCAATGTACCGTAAAGAGTATTCACATCACAGTCTAATAGACTACTTAATAAAACCAGTTCTTTTGTTTTTATCTAAACGATATACTAGTTTTTTTTTTTTTCATTCATCAGTCTAGTGATTTTTAATAGTTCCTAAACATTGTAGGGAACAGAGTTCAAACCCCAAACCTGCAACTTAATGTAATGAATTTTCAGAGATAGACACATTGTGTCACTTGACTCCCACATACTAGTAGTTTTTTTCTAATAAATATAAATTATTATGAACTTTTTTTCCTAGTACATGACATTGTAATTGTTTTTAACAACCATTGTAATTTTTTTCCTAGTAATTGTAAAGGCGTAATGTAAACATAATACTTGTCCGCACAAATGATATGTGATATATTATTTTTGGTTATTTTTCTATATAAGTTGGTCAATTATTCGGTGATTTGTTTTAGTAAATAATTAGCCAGAACCACTTTGGCAAAAAATTGTACTCGCATACAAATAATATGTAACATATTATTATTATTTTTATATAAGTTGGTCAATTACTTTTTTATTTTTTAAGTAAATAATCCCCTGATTTTTTTTATTTCTAAAATATGTTTTAACCATAAACGTAATATATAACAGCTGTTCGTACAAATGAAATGTAACGTATTATTTTTATTTTTTTCTATATAAGTTGGTCAACTAATTTATGATTTGTTTTTAGTAAATAATCTCGTGATTTTTTTTTTAAAATAATATTTGAATCATAAATGTAAAACATAAAAAGTTGTTCGCACAAATGATATGTAACATATTATTTTTAATATATATATATATATATATATATAATACAGAAAAAAAATTAATTATGTTTTCTCTGTTATATAAAAATTTGTCAGTTACATACTCACTGATGTTTTTAGTAAATGATTAATTTTTTGAAACCCTATCAAATGAATTATATTTTAACTTTTTGTGAATTTAAAAAAAGAAGTGAAAGTTATATTAAATACAAAAATAGCAAGTCATGTTTACGCTGACAAACAAACAAAAACTAAGCAAGATGATTGTTCATACATAATAAATTCAAAATGGGCAAAATTAAGTATGCCGAGAAAAGGAAAAAAAAAAGTACAAAAATAAAAATAAAATAAAATTGAATTGTTATAAAACATCTTGTGGACTCATTAACCTGCCCCATTAGACCCATTAGGGTTTTATCTTTCCCTTGTATCCCGAGACTCATATATATATATTCCCTTATCTCATTAATAAGATAGACCAGTTTACAACATGAATCAAATTTTTGGAGTCCGGACTCGGAGAAAAATAGGCCGTTTTTAGAGCTTATTAAGCTTTCTCTTTTGTCGCTTCTTCTTCACTTTCTTTTACTTTCTCCGGACTCCAGTACTCTCAGTCCCCGGTATCTTGCATTCTCCGTCGTTTTACTCTGTAAGTGTTCTTCCTTAGAGGCTTCGATCGCCTTTCCATAGACACTCTGTGCTCGATTTCTTAGTTTCTTCGTCGGAAAATTGCCCTAATGTTCTCGATTTCCAAGGTTTTTGTGCTATGGGTTACTTTTCCCCCTATTTTTCATAGTTTTGTACTTTCACCGTTTAGTGGCTGATCGGAGTCTTTGACAGTGAAAATCCTAAGTTTTGGTTTTCTGTGTCATATTATCGGATTGCTTTACCGTTTTTGCTTTGATGTTTGTTGGTTTAGCCTATGCGTTGTATCATCACGTTCATGTGTGGATTTTGAGATTTTGGTAGTGACTGTGGGTTTCTTTTTGATGGCTGTAGGTTCAAAATGAGTTCTAGGGCTGCTCCAATTTCTAAGGGAAAGAACGTTTCTCACGGTGGTTCTAAGCCTGAGGTTGAACAGTTGGTGCAAGGTTTGGCAGGGGCGAAACTGGCCCCTTCACAATATGATGGAGGAGAATGGGAGGTCATTTCCAAGAAGAACAAGAACAAACCTGGAAACACTTCTGGAAAAGCTTGGGTTTCTCAGAATTCGAACCCTCCTAGAGCTTGGGGTGGTCAGCAACAAGGGAGAGGTAATAACGTGTCTGGGAGAGGTAATGGCAATGGTTGGGGCACTCAAGCTACTGATTATAGGGTCTCTGGTCGGGGACGAGCATTGAACAAAAAGTATGATAACAACTTTGTGGCTCCCCCACCTGTAACTCGCCCTCCTTTGGAAGGAGGATGGAATTGGCAGGCAAGAGGAGGTTCTGCTCAGAACACAGTCGTCCAGGAGGTTCCAAACATGGAGGATGATCTGGATAATGCTTCTGAGGAAGAAAATGATTCCGATGCTTTGGATGATTCTGATGAAGACCTAGTGAGTGATGATTATGACTCGGATGTGAGTCAAAAGAGTCATGGATCACGGAAGCAGAATAAGTGGTTCAAAAAGTTCTTTGACAGCTTGGATAGCTTGTCGATCGAGCAGATAAATGAACCACAGAGGCAGTGGCATTGTCCAGCTTGTCAGGCCGGACCTGGCGCCATCGACTGGTATAACCTACAGCCTCTACTAGCTCATGCGAGGACAAAGGGAGCTCGGCGAGTTAAGCTCCATAGAGAATTGGCTGAAGTTCTAGACAAGGATCTACAGATCAGAGGCGCATCTGTCATTCCCTGTGGTGAGATTTACGGGCAGTGGAAGGGTTTGGGTGAGGAGGAAAAGGATCATGAAATTGTCTGGCCTCCAATGGTCATCATTATGAATACTAGACATGACAAGGACGATAATGATAAGGTGAACTTCTTGTACCTTTTTCTTCTTTAATCTTCTTTTGCATTCTGCTGATATTAGAATGTTACATTTTCAGTGGCTCGGTATGGGCAACCAAGAGCTTCTGGAATCCTTCGAAAAGTATGAGGCTATTAGAGCACGCCATTCCTATGGTCCACAGGGCCATCGTGGGATGAGTGTTCTGATGTTTGAGAGCAGTGCCACTGGCTATTTGGAGGCCGAACGCCTCGACAAGGAGTTAGCTGAGAAAGGGTTAGATAGAAATGCCTGGGCCTGTCGGCGAGGTCTGTTTTCTGGAGGTGTTCGCCAACTGTATGGCTTTCTTGCAACCAAGCAAGATCTGGACATATTCAATCAACACTGTCATGGTTCTCTTCCATCAGAGACTTGATTTATGCTTTTGGTTTTGTTATTGGGATTTATTAGAGTTTTGTTGGTCCTTGTGAATGCATCTGTTATGTATTTTTTTTATGATTTGTTAGGCAAAATGAGGCTAAAATTCGAGATGAGATCTTACCAAGAGATGGTTGTAAAGGAGCTAAGGCAGATCGCTGAGGACAATCAGCAGCTGAAATATTTTAAGAACAAGCTCTCAAAACAGAACAAGCATGCCAAGATGCTTGAGGAATCTCTGGAAATTGTGAGCGAGAAGCTGCGTAAAACTGCAGAGGATAATCGTATCGTGAGACAGAGAACAAAGATGCAGCATGAACAGAACAGAGAAGAGGTATGTTTTTTTTTCCTTGAAAATCACAAACTTGACATTTTGTATTACCTACTGATACACTTTTTTGATTAATTTTGTCTACAAAAACGGTGGTGGTTTGAAGATGGATGCACAAGACCGGTTTTTCCAAGATTCAATTAAACAGATACATGAGAGAAGAGACGCTAAGGAAGAGAATTTCGAGATGTTGCAGCAGCAGGAACGTGCTAAGGTTGTTGACCAGCAGCAGAAGAATACTAATCCCTTTAGCAGTGATGATTGCCGAAAGAGGTATACGTACTAACATAAGCCCTCTTTTGTTTTTTTGTTTTTCAAACACAAGAGTAACTAAATTCTTCTGGTTTTGATTCTTCTGCAGAGCTGAGGAAGTTTCAAGCTTCATCAAGTTTCAAGAGAAAGAGATGGAGGAGTTTGTGGAGGAGAGGGAGAAGCTGATTAAAGAGCAGGAGAAGAAAATGGAAGAGATGAAGAAGAGGCATTATGAGGAGATGCTTGATCTGGAGAAAGAGTTTGATGAGGCTTTGGAACAGCTCATGAACAAGCATGACGTTCACAATGCAGATGACTGAGGCTGGTCTCGCACACAAGACAAGAATTGAAGTTTCTTGTTTTACATTTGGTATGTCGGCAAATAGGAGATTTGAGAGAGACTCCGTTTTATAGGACAAATCTAAGGAGATTATAGACTATAATTCTCCAATTTTTAGTAGACGGATCTAAGGAAGCATTTAAGTTCTTGCGACTAAAACCAAGTTTCCTTAGTATTTTGTCTTTTGGTAAATTTCCTAAGAACGTTTAGACATATAACCAAATTAAATCAGCCGAACCGGAACACACAAAGTGGCAAATCAAATCCATGTTTTAGAATTTGACAAAAGACAGTGTCACGCTTGTATGCCTAATTTCGAAATATAGGGTACAATTAATATTTTCGTAAAGTTTGGGAAAAATAGTAAAAATCTAAAATATAGAGGTCTTTAGATGCAATTATACTTTAGTCTAAAGAGACGTGGTGGTGTTATAAAAAACATCAACTTGCTTTGTATTGGAAGAGCATCGTCACGACTCATATCATACCACCAAAATATATTTTGTTTAATCTTCTTCAGATTTTTATATACAAAATAAAATATAATTTAAAGAAGGATCCCATAAATATCTCTCTCTCTATCGAACTCTGCTTTAACAAATCTTCTTAAGGCGAATTTACATCTCAGCTGCTTTGGATCCGCCGTAACGAAACCAATCCTTCTTCTCTATTCGTGAAATATGGCCCCGCCGGCAGGACAAACGGCGGCGGTGGCTGAAGCGGCTGGCCCCAACGGTGCTCAACCACAGCAGCAGCGTGGATTTGGTTCCACGATTTCCGGAATTGTTAGAATCGCCGTCTTCTGGTATTTTGCTTCCAAGTTCTTTTCACCTAAACAGAAACCTGTGGATCCCTCTGTTCCGTCTCAGCTCATGACCAATCTCTTCCACAAAGGCGAATCATTGGTAATTTTTTTCTAGATGAACAACTTCAATGCATAGTCATACTTCTTCTGCTACTGAATTGCCTTTTTTTTCCCCTTATACTCTGTTTCAAATCGTATGTAACACGCAGTGTTTGTTCTGTAAACAACTTTCTACGGTGTGCTTTAGTTATGTTATTATGTACGACCATTGTTTGATTAGAGGATTAGGGTTTCGAGATTTGTTTTTGTTTATGAATGCTATATCAGTTTTGATTCTAAACGCAACCAATGTTTTTCTCCAGGATATGTGGTTATATTTGTCAGAGCATGAGAAGTTCAATGACTTTGGCAATGATAAAGCGCTTTATTGGCATGAGACGAATATCCCTTATGCTGTATGGACACCAGAGAGTATTAGGACCAAGTCACTGACGTATTATCCATCTGAGGTATAAATCACTTGCTTGACTGTTTAGGTTTCTTCATATTTCTTCCTCTTATATCAGTGTATTAATAAGCTGAATTGAATTACAATTTTGTTTTGTTCGCAGACACTACAGAATAATGGAAGTCTGTATGCTCATGTCTTCTTTGCTCGATCTGGATTTCCCATAGACCCCACTGATCCTGAATACCAACCTCTTAATAGTTTTAGCAGGACGCATGGTAAGACTTCCTTTTTTAATTTAAAAACTATATTTTTTGGACAAAAATTGATAATTAGGTTTCTGTGATAGCTGAAATGGACTGGTCTTTTCACTATTTCAGCTGTGGCGACTTACTTTCCAAAGCAAAAAAAAAATAAGAAGAAGAGTCTCTTGGGCAGTCCCAAAGATTCTGATGAATCCGAACCAGAAGTTGAGGTATGGCTCTGCGAAAGTTTTCTTTGAGGAAACTTTACATATAGTTATGTATTTTCTTGAACTCTAATGAGTTCAATAGATGTGTAATGAACTAACGCCAACTGCACTTCACAGAATGTTGGTGATAAGAAATCGGATCTCAAGGTAGAGGTCCCTGTGGAATGGGTATCCCTCTGGAAACCGAATGTCACAATTAACCTGGTTGATGATTTTACTCGGTAAGTTGGTTCTGCTATTTTGTGTAGTATAAAAGAATGAGACACTAGACACACTCAATGTAGACTAAAATTAGAACATAGATATAATCATGATGGATTCACTTTCTATGTTGACGTATATATGATTCTACATCTTATTGAAATAAATAGCAGAGTCTTGAAAAGCATAGGCACTTAATCACACTTAACCTAAACAAGTAGTACTTGATGGCATGGCATGCCTGCTTTTCCCTTTTGACTGTTTGTCTATATTGATTTAATATAAATCCATACTGATAACTAATATCTGCTTTCACTTTCATGACAGCTATTCACAGACTGGTGTACCACCAAACATTGCTCCTCGTATCCTTCAATTTATTCTGACAAAAGGATGAAATGCTTATTATTATTGGATTTTACACAACTCTCTCTGCATATGTTTTCTATAGCATTTGAAGGCACTATCCATGTGACTGCTGCATGCCTTTTTTTAGCATAAGCGGGATCGGACTTCTTTTTTTAAAAGGTTGGATTGATAAGTTCTTGGGTCCTTGAATGGTCAAAAGTAGTGTCACGTCTCTTACTTTGTTTTTGTGTTTAAGGTGCACAATAGAATCCAGTTTTCCATTATTTGATTTTCTTTTAATTGGTGGAATGAGAATTTTGTAAGAGGGTTTTTATTTTGGCATTGTGATTGTCTACTTACCTAATTGTTATATGCTGTACTTAACTTTAGATTTGCAGACTTACTGGTAGAACCTACCACAGGAAATTATTATCCTACAATTTACTTCAATGAGTTTTGGCTGCTAAGGGACAAGTTCATTCCAGTCAATGAGACGGTCTCAGAACTACCACTTAATCTGGAAATAAGCCCCATAAGCATGATGAAGTGGCAACTGTTTCAGCAAGTTGATCAGTCTTTCCAGATGCAGCGTAGCTATGGAAGCATGCTAGACGGTGAATCTGACGAACTAAAGGTAAATCTGTTTTTTTTATAGTCAATCAGCATCTTCTATTCATGAACTTATGATGTGCTATTAATTTTTGAAACTGGTAGGTGGAGAGATGCTATTGATTATTTTCTTTACGCGGCTCTTGGTTTCTCCCTGGAGCTGATTGTAAATATTCTTTTGTTGTATAACTTATTTATTACAGAGGGTGTTTTTGGAAGGAAATCCTTATCTTTTGGGCATCACGATGTTTGTTTCGATGCTTCATTCAGTGTTCGACTTCCTGGCATTCAAAAACGGTAAGTAAGACCCAGATCTTTCTTATCGATTGTAGAAAAGATTGTTGAATTTACTTATCTTTTGCGTACCCTGCAGATATCCAATTCTGGAACAAAAACAAATCCATGGAAGGACTATCTGCAAAGTCTGTTGTACTGAACTTTATCTGTCAGTTTGTCATCTTCCTCTACCTTCTTGACAACGACACTTCATGGATGATACTGGCTAGTTCTGGAGTCGGTGTCTGCATCGAATTCTGGAAAATAGGGAAAGCCATGCGCATTGAGGTACTTGTAATATTTACATGTTCATTTCTAATGTTGTTGCTTTACATATAAACCTTGTCAAACATTTAAACTTAACAGGTTGATCGAAGTGGAATGATTCCAAGGTTGAGATTCCACGATCGTGAATCCTATGCAAGCAATAAAACCAAGGAGTATGATGACATTGCCATCAAATTCTTATCCTATGTGCTTCTCCTCCTTGTCATTGGCTTATCCATATATTCTCTCGCTTATGAACGCCACAAGAGCTGGTATTCTTGGATCCTGTCTTCACTAACAAGCTGTGTCTACATGTTCGGTAATAACCTTCACCATCTTAAAAAAAAACTGTTTAGAAACTCTCATTGTGAACTGTTTTGAGTTTGGGGTGTATGTTTTGTAGGTTTTATCATGATGTGTCCTCAGCTATTCATCAACTATAAGCTAAAATCAGTGGCACATTTACCATGGAGACAGATGACTTACAAGTTCCTCAACACCATTATCGACGATCTCTTTGCCTTTGTCATCAAAATGCCGATTCTACATCGACTTTCTGTATTCCGAGATGGTGAGTAATATCCATCAAATTCCTCTCTAATTGGATTCAGATTTCAGAAACAGACCTTTCTAATGGATACTGTGTGTTTTTCAGATGTGATATTCTTGATATACTTATACCAAAGGTGGGTTTACCCTGTGGACAAGACACGTGTTAACGAGTTCGGTTTTGGAGGTGAGGATGAAACTGCAGAGAAGAAGTTGATCACTGAGAAAGAAGAAGAAGACAAGAAAACAAACTAATCTCTTCTTCCTTTTTTTTTGTGGTTGTACTTTCTAAACCAATTTTATAACAGTTTTAAGTTATAGTTTCTTAATTTCTTTTTAGTTTTTATTACACTTTTGGAATTTTTTTTTTTTTTTTGTTAAAGTTCAATGTCAACTTTCAAGACACATTATAAAACAACAACTTTTGTTTAGTAAAAGAAGAACAAACATTTTCACTAGAGAAATTACTTTTGAGAATTGGTAAAATCCATGGGGAAATTCTACAAATTGTTAAGAGCTCAACTTCAATTTCTAGATAGAAAAAACTTGTTGAAAGCAGAATTAGAATAAGTAAAAACAGTAAGTTATATCATATGAAATGTTTGCTACAGAAGTCTCTAAAATATTTTCACTAAAATGAAAAGTTTAGACATTCATCGACTCATCAGGAAGAGCAGTTCCAAAGTTGAGAGTGTTCCTCATAGTTCTCCGACCAATCCCTCCTCCAGTGCCATTTCCTTTCCTCATCATTGCCACAAATTCTCCATAGTCTATTTGTCCATCCTATAAAATCAACAAAAGCAATAACCATAAACATTCTTCCAAAGCTTTTTTCATCAAAGAAACAGTAAAGATCTTTTGTGTGCTACGCACATTGTCTTGATCAATGTCTTTGATCATTTCATCAAGATTTGAATCGTTTATACCAAACTCCTTCCACGCCTGTTGAAGCTCGTCGATGGTGATGTAACCACTTGCATCTTTGTCAAAGAAGGAGAATGCAGCCACTAGATTCTCCTCTCTCTCCAGCTTGTTCAAGTGGATTGTTGCAGCTAAGAACTCTCCATAGTCAATTGTTCCACTTTCATCAACATCAGCCTAACACACACACACAATGAGGAAGACGAAATTGGATATTACTTTCAGCCAAAACAAAGATGTTAAAAGTGAAAGTTAATAAGAAAGGAGTAGTTAGGTTACTGCATGCAAGAGTTCTTGGATCTCTGACTCCATAAGCTCTGACCCAACACGTCTCATACTGTCTTTTAACTCTTCAAATGTTATGGTCCCACTTTTATCTGTGTCTATCATCTTGAACAGTTCTTTGAGCCCACCGATTTCTTCCTCAGATAATCTCTCAGCTATCACTCGTAAAGCCATCTTCTTAAGTTTGTTCATTGCAGAGAACTTTTTCAGGCGGGACACTACTGCGCAGTCCAAAGGTTTATCTGGAGCAACCTTATCATCCACAATCCATGGGTGACCTGACAGAACATTTGAATCAGCTTGCTAGAAACTTCATCTACTTTTGCGAGCATGACAACTTACACAACACTTGATGAGCAGTTAGCCTCTTTTTCGGATTGCTCTCGAGCATTTTCTTTATAAGATCTTTGGCACTCTCTGAAATGCTAGGCCAAGGATCGGTCTCAAAGTCAAGCTTTCCCTGTAAAATCTTTCTGAAGATGCCCATTTCACTTTCTGGATACAAAATAGGACTCATGAGAGACTAAGCACTCGATGTAAACGCTGCGGTTATATTATCTTTGATAGGGAAAGAAAGAAAGAAGTCATCAAATCTACCAGCCCAGAAAGGAGGAAAGCCACATAAGAGAATGTAGAGGATAACTCCAGCGCTCCATACGTCACATTCAGGACCGTAATGCTTATGTAAAACTTCAGGTGCCACATAGTAGGCGCTACCAACAAGTTCCGAAAATGTTTCACCTGAGAGACAAAGATTTGTGTCCCCAAAATTAGAGCTCCATATCAAACTAATTCAACTGAAAACACATACACGAACTCACAGTCACAGCATTTGAAAGATGGGATCTTAAGCATGGGTTCAATGTACTCTTTCAAACTATACTAGTAGATTTTCTTAAGCTAAATCGCATTTCCCATGTTCAGGAATTAAGAAACTCACTCCAAAACCATCTGGTTTAATCATTTTAGAGAACATCAAGATGAAAAAACAGAAAATTACAGTCTGATGCTTCATCCATAAATCAACAGAGTAGAAAGTGAGTCACTTAACTAATGCAGTAATCATATTAAATCAAGTTTTTAGAAAACAGCTGCAAATACTTTGATTGTTGGTGAAAATCTAAAAACCATCAAGGAACGAAAAAGATACTCATAAACATCACCAACACAATGATGGAACAAAATTAGAGAAGAATAAGAACAAATTGAAACCTGGTTTGCAGAAAACAGAGAGGCCAAAGTCAGTAGATTTAAGAGAAGCATCTTCATCAGAAGAAGTGAACAAGAAATTCTCAGGCTTAAGATCTCTATGTATAACCCCAAGAGAGTGACAAGCCTCAACAACCCCAACAATGGTCTTGATAAGCTTAGCAGCTTCTCTCTCACTGTAATGACCTCTCTTCACAATTCTATCAAACAACTCACCACCTTCACAGAGCTCCATCACAAGGTGAACGCTTTTGGAGTCCTCGTACGCACTTTCTATACGGACAACGTTGTGGTATTCAGACAAGTGATGCATTATCTGGATCTCTCTCAAAACGTCTTCGTAATCTTCTTGACAAAGGAGCTTCCTTTTGGGTATGGATTTGCAGGCAAGCTTTTGACCTGTCTGTTTATGGGTACAGAGGAAAGTGGTTCCGAATTGGCCTTGTCCGAGGACTTGACCAAGAAAGTAATTGTCTTCAACGTTTTTGGTCTTGTAAGGAAGAACCCATCTGGTTCTTGCTCTGTTTGCCATTCTTGAGAGTTTTTTATTGACTCAGGGTTTCGTTTAAGCAGAGGAAGAAGAAGAGAAACTGTTGAATGAAGAAAGAAACTGACTTGAAGGCGTTGAAGAGAGAGAGAGGGAAGTAAAGAGCTAGGAAAGAGATAAATAAATTTCTTGGAGAATGATTGACTAGTTAATGCCTAATGGCTAATTGTTGCGCTTTCCATTTAAGTTTTTTTTTTGCATATAAATTGAAAAATGGGAGATAAAACAAATTTAATGAATGCTTTGAATAAAACTTCTTTAGTGAAAACTTATTTTCTTATATAATAGTTAATTTTATTAATTAGTAATTAATATTATATTATAGAAAAATATAATTTAGGGCAAACATATTAATTATGTTATACTGAAAGATAAATATATAAATTATAACTATTATGCCACTGCAAGTTTTATATCAATCTTATTAATTTTATATAGTCAATTAAATATAATTGTTTCTTAAGTTGCAATGCAGTAAAAAAAATATAAACTTTTATAAAATAAAATGATATGATGTCTTAGTATAGACTGATTAAAGTACTAGTTGGAGCGATATTTTTTAATTCATTTAATGCCTTATTACGAAAAAGTAATATAATAGTTTATTTAAAGTAAATTTTTATCTATAATTTTTTTTTTTACTTATTAGTGAGGATATGTATGTACTATGTTTTTAGGACACTAAATAAAGGCAAAAACGTCTTCTTCTCTTCAATACGAAGGAACAATAGCTCTTTAAAATCAAACCAAAAACGAACAAACTATAGCTCTTTAAAGTTTAAACTATATCCCTTTTTCCTAAACCTAAATTATTTTTACTAAGACAAATATTTTCATCACATGTATTTTCTGCAAAAATATGAAGAGTTACAATCATTTTGAAAAGAAAATAGAAAGACAATTTCATTTTCTTTCATACGCATTCTTGTTTGTCTTTGCCTCTCGTTTGGTTTCTGTCAATGGCCACCTTTTTTACATGCTAAAAACATATATCTCAAGACCACATTTTTGTATTCAGTTTACATGCTAAAACAATATCTTATCTTCTTCATATAACATCAGAGAATACAAACGAGATATGATGGATATAGTGATTGGATTAGCAAATAAACGAGGTGTTGTGGAAACGACTTCCGTTACAAATTGAAGCTGCCTACACAAACAGATGATCTCTACAACATAAAATTCCAAATAAGAGAAGAATATTATACAGATCCAAAATTTTCTTCAAAAGTTTGGAAACGACTTGCTTTACAAATTGAAGCTCTCAAGAAGATGATACGAAGCATTTATAGAGCTTTTTCCAGGGTAGAGTTTGTAGAATTAATTGATATGAAACTGAATGTACACAATAATGTATAAGGACGACCACTTTGGTCTTGAAGCAGCTTAATTCTTGATCATGTGGCCTAACCCCTCTTCATTTCTGGTTCATAGCCGCCTGTTCAAGATGAAAGAAAGTAAAATATGAGAGTTCTTGAGAAAAAAAAAAATGAAAGTTTCTATGAATCAACAAGAATATGCGGAGAATATTAAAAAATACCTTTCGCAGTCTTTGCATGACGGCGTCTTCATAAGCTTGATAACCAGCACCTACTATGTTGCTTTGCGGTTCTGCTTCTGCAGATTTCTTAGCGGTCAGAAAATCGGAATTGGCTGCTTTCTGAAGAGGTACAACTAGCAATGGATTAGAGAGATCGCCACACAATGTTCTCGTCGCTGCAACCTGTAAGGGAAAAAAAACAAATTGAAACAATCCATGATTAGATCCTTGATATATAAGAGAGAAACGAAGTTAGTAATAAATTAATAGTACTCACAGCTCCATCCTTTGTAGCCATTACAATAAGAGCAGAGCATTTCTTCTTGGTACTCCTAATAACAACATCTTCAACCTCACCAAACTCCGAAAACACTTCTCTGAGCCTTCCTGCTGTATAACCTTCACCAATTGTTTCCCATGAAACCTTCAACATTCTCTCTTTATCGAGTTGAACATTAGCTCCAGTACCACTTCTTTCTTCTTTTCTCTTTTCATCTACACCACTCTCTGGAGTTTCAAAACCACTTTTCTTCTTCGCATGTCTTGCACGTATCCTCTCTATCTCTTCCTTAAGCTTCCTTGCAATTCTCTCTTCTTCATCATAAGCTCTAGCCCCGGTATCAGTAGAAAAAGCAGAACGCTCTCTTTCCTCCAGATCTGACATCATCTTACGCCTCTTGGAATCTACTTGTGATTTCTTCTGTTGCTTTTCACGCTGGATCCTAAGAAGATCATCAAACAGCTTCCGGGCTTTCTCGTCTTTGAGAACCTCATAAGATGTCTTGAGCCTCTGAAATTTCTCATGAGCATCAGGATCATCTGGACGTTTATCCGGATGCAAGTCCAGAGCTTTTAACTTGTATGCTTTTGCAATCTCCTTCTCGGTAAGCTTCAGAGCTTCCTCTCCAGAGGCTAAGCCTAGAACTATATAGTGATCAACAAAACCATCCATTTCTTTCTTCTTCTAAGCCGGATCAACCTACTGCAGAGAACCAGAAAGAAGTTAGTAATATAAGAAACTTTACAAATTCAAAATCACAATAACAGATAAATGCTTTACAAATCCAACTGTATAATAACAGGTAATGAAAGTGACACACAAACTCTGCAAAATATTGTATAGGCTTCAAAACATCACACCAGTAAACATGAAACGCAATTCAGAGTGTTTCTTGCTCTTACCCTAGCCATCAAACTTAGAAGCTTGAAAATTCTAACAACAAATAAACAGCCAATGAAAGGAGGAAAAAGCAGATGATGGTATGTATCTTGCAATGATCTCTTTTCACAAAGAGAAATACTTTGATATTAACATAAAACCTAGGGTATCTTAAAGACACTTTGATATTCGGTGGAGCTTATTCAATTTCAAAGCATCATAGACAACAAGTTCAAGTTATTAAAGGCTATGAAGTCGAAAATTTAACCTAAAACCTCAATGGATATTATCATACGAAGCTTTGTTCTTCTTTTACTTCCGAATCAATAACGAACCACAGCAATCACAAACATCAAATTTCATTATGTCGAATCAACGTACCTTTCCGATTCCTATTCTCAAGGAAGCACCCAAAACAAGACAAAATCCGATGACAATTGTAGTGAAATCCCTACGAACCAAAGCGAAACCCTAGAGAACTTGGACGCTTCCTTCTCTTCGAAATTAACGAGCATGGACAATCGGAGAGAGAGAGAGTGTAGCGGTTGAGATATCGAGTTACCTGTGAGGGAACTGGTATCAAAGTGGATGAAGAAGAAGAAGAAGAATCGATTCGATGGGGCTTCTTCGTTTAGGGCTTGGCCAAATCTCAATTTTTAAATTTGTATAGAATTAAACCACGAACCGGCCATTGGTTTCGGGTAATTTGTGGTAATTTTTGAACCAACCATCAATATTTAAACAATAAACCACGAATTACGCTTAAACCGGTTTCCAACTTTTATTTCCTCTTCCGGTGTTCTTCTGCTTTGATTTTTGGTTTTCAATTTCTAGGAAGGGTTTGATTTCGGGTAAGTCTAATTTAGATGGTTTCAATTAGGAGTCGGTTTAGTGTGATTTTGATTAGAGGTGTCAATTGGGCGGGCTGTCCGCGGGCCTGGACCAAGTCACAATTATATGGATATGCTAAAATATTGTCCAATTTTAATTTTGTCCAATTGGTCCGAGCCCAACTCACCCGAGGCCCATATTGGGGCGAGTCCAACCAGACCCGCGGGAGCTTATAATCTCTTTCCAGAGTCTTCCTTCTTCTCTTCTCCCTCCTCTCTCAGTCTCTTGTCACTCTTTCTCTCTTTTTGCTCGACTACAAGCAAACCCTCACGAATCATATCGGAGCGGTTTCTTCTCGCCGGAGTATCTCGGATCTGTTTCTTCTGGGAGCCGGAGCAACCCAGGTACTCTTCAAATACTCTAAACCCTTATGCCGAAACTGAATCCTGATTGATCGAGATTGTTCGAGATTGAGCAAACGGGGTTCACTATCTACGTGGGTTTGTACTCGAATCCAGTGGGTTGGTGATGATTTTTTTGGATCAATTTTTGTTGCTTCTAATTTTGGATTTCGTTGTCGATTGCTCTCAAGGCTAAGAGAAATGATAACAGCATAGAGCAAGATTGTGATATGGTTACAATACTTCCATATTTGCTCAATTTGGTTAATTCGGAGCCTTTGTGTTTATGGGTAGTCTGTGATTTAGCTAGAATTAGGGTTTTATGTTCTTGCCATGATTGAAAAAATAAAGAGTTTTGATTTTTATATCTCGTGGGTTTTGATGCAGGATTTGATGATATGGATACCTATCATGTGATGAATCTGTACAAAATGATGAAATTGATTGTATTGATGTTTTGAGTTTTCAAGTAAAGGTTTAAATAGAGAGAAGATAACAATAGATCCTAAAAATATGGATAGTTGAGTAGTTGCTATATACACGATTTGCCTAAAGAATAGGAGTGATAGACTGAGTTGCAGAGACGTTGCAGAGACTGAGTCCTCCTCTTGATACGCCCCCTCAAGATGGACTTGATAACCGAGAGAGTCCAATCTTGAAACAGAGTTGCTGAAACGATGATCGGCTCAATGGTTTGGTGAGCATGTCGGCTAACTGATCTTGGGAAGTGACATGAGAAACATGCAGCTTATTAGCTTGAACTAAGTCACGGATAAAGTGGAAGTTGACAGCCACATGTTTAATCCTTGAATGAAAAACCGGATTAGCACATAGATATGTTGCTCCCACATTGTCACAGAAAATAGTGGGAACATCATGCACAGGAATGCCAAGTTCCTGCAATAACGAAAGAATCCATTGTAGCTCCGATGCCGTGTCTGCAACAGATTTGTACTCGGCTTCAGTAGAAGACCTTGCAACTGACTTTTGCTTTTTAGATGACCAAGAAACAAGATTATAGCCCACATATACTAAGAGAGCTCCTGTAGATGTGTAATCATCTCGATTACCTGCCCAATCCGCGTCGGAGAAAGCTCTAACTTTGTTTCCAGATGATGATGCAGACAAGAATAACCCAACATGAACCGATCCACATAAGTATCGGAGTACACGTTTTGCAGCCGCTAAATGAACTGTTGTTGGGCGCTGAAGAAATTGAGACAAACGATTTACCGCAAATGCAATGTCCGGCCTAGTGAGGAGCAGATATTGAAGTGAGCCAATTATCATTCTAAATTCTTTCGGATCTGTAAGGGAGACACCATCTTTGATAGTGATTGAGGTAGAGGAACACATGGGTGTTTGAATGGGTTTAGCGGAGACCATGTTGCAGCGAGATAGTAAGTCTGTAATATACTTTGACTGAGTGAGAAGGACGCCTCTCGAGCTCCGGTGAACTTCAATACCCAGAAAATAATGAAGATCTCCCATGTCCTTGATAGAAAACCTGTTTCCCAAGACATCAATGAACCTTTGGACATGTGGTGCTGAGTTACCAGTGATAATGATATCGTCAACATAAACAAGAAGATATAACATGACAGAATGAGTTTGCATGATGAATAAGGACGTGTCTACTGTGGAATTCTTGAAACCAGAAGCAAGAAGAAAGTGTCGTAGTTCACTGTACCAGGCTCGTGGGGCCTGTTTAAGACCATAAATAGCTTTGTGCAGACGACAAACGTAGTCGGGTTTGTCAGGATCAATAAAACCTGGCGGTTGCGACATATACACCTCTTCCAATAGCTTCCCTTGTAAGAAAGCGTTGTTAACATCAAGCTGCCGGAGAGCCCAATTCTGAGACACCGCATGACTCAAGACAACTCGTATCGTCGTAGATTTAACAACTGGACTGAACGTTTCGAAGTAATCTATCCCAGGACGTTGAGTATAACCTTTAGCAACAAGACGAGACTTGAGTTTATCAACACTCCCATCAGCCTTTCGCTTGATTCGATAGACCCAGCGACATCCTACCAGATTAAAACGAGGATCCGGAGGAACAAGTGACCATGTTTGGTTTTTAAATTGAGCATCCATCTCGACACTCATGGAATGTCGCCAACGTGAATCTTTCATCGCTTGAACATGTGTGCTTGGTTCAACGTCTTGTAACCGGAGCTGAGACGACGTAGTCAAACAATATTTTGGATTTGGTTTGACAATTTGATTTCTTGATCTTGTCACCATTGGATGTTGTTGAGTAGACGCTGTTGGGGTTGAGCTTGTAATATGTTCATAATGTTGAACAAGTGAAGCAACAGAAGATGGTGAAGATGGAGAAGAGGAACCTGGATTTGATGGCGGAGACGATGGCGGAGACGGCGTAGTGGCTGGTGAGGGAGTCGAGCACGGGTTGGAAGGAGCGACATGTGTATGAGTTGGTGTCGGTGAAAGAGTGGGTAGTAAAGTGACAAGTGGTGTAGCAGCCTGAGAATCTTCAAGGATCGGCTGAGACGACGTAGAGGAAGCCACAACAAGGGTGCCATAGGGAAAAACCTTCTCATAGAATGTGACATGGCGTGAGACGTAAATACGTTTATCTTGTGCATCAAAACAGAGATAAGTACTCTGAGTTTGAGAATATCCCAAGAAAATACACGACTTAGAGCGAGCATCCAACTTGTTGGAGGTGTAAGGCCGCAACCATGGATAACATAGGCACCCAAAAATTCGTAACTTGTCGTAGTTTGGTTGATCGCCGAACAATTTGTAATATGGAATGTCAAAGTCGATGGCGGAGTTAGGCATGCGATTTATCAAGTACGTGGCGGCGGTAAAAGCGAACGACCAAAACTGCTGAGGAAGACGTGCTTGGGACATGAGAGTGAGGCCTGTTTCAACAATATGCCTATGTCGCCGTTCCGCAATGCCATTGTGCTGCGGTGTATGCGGAGGCGTCGTTAAATGAGAAATGTCATGTGATAGGAAGTAGTCTTTTAACGCAATGAATTCTCCGCCGTTATCCGAATAGAACGAGATGATTTTTGTTTGGAATTTATTCTCAACAATGGTTTTGAAGTGTTTAAAGGTTTCAGCAACTTGGGATTTAAATTTGAGAGGATATAGCCAAATATAACATGTAAAATGATCAACGAGTATGAGATAGTATTTGTGGCCATCAAAAGAAGTAATTGGAGAGGACCAAACATCAGAAAATAAAAGTTCTAAAGGACGAGTGGAACGTAAAGAAGTGTTACCAAATGGAAGTTTGTGACTCTTATTTATTGAGCAGGAATTGCAAACAGAAGAAGTGTTTTTGTGAGAAAAAGATAACGACAGAGAATTTAAAATGCGTTGGAGAATGTCGGCCGATGGATGTCCCAGTCTTGAGTGCCACTCATGAAGAGTTGTTTTTGTAGTTGTGAAAGCGTGAACTTTATTGGAAGACACCGACTTTACTGCAGTACCCGATTTCTCCAACAACTCATACATGCCATCCTTAGTTCTTCCGGTTGCTAGAACCGCCCCCGTGCTTCGATCCCTCACCTGATTAAACAATGAATCAAATGTGACAAAAACATTATTGTCAGCACATAATTGGCTCACCGAAATCAAGTTTTTGTTAAACTTTGGCACTAATAACACATTTTGTAAAATGAGAGGACGAGTGATAGAGGTGAGAGTATGTGAACCCGTATGTGTAATATCAAGGCCTGAGCCATCACCAAGAATGACTTCATCACCTCCTTGGAACGGCGAGTGCATGGAGAGATTGGCTAAATCTGATGTGACATGATGGGAGGCGCCGAAATCCAACAACCAAGAAGGAGTGTCTGGCTGGGACATGATAGTGTTGTTAGCACTAGGTTGAAATACAGGTGGAGAGTTGTGTTGTGTTGAAGAAACAACGCGAAAAGTAGGACAACGCATAACAGTATGTCCTTGTGTGCCACACGCTTGACACTTGCCAAGATAAGGCCTGCCACCATGCTGATTGTTGCCGGGAGCGAAGCGTGCAAGAGAGGATTGACCTGTGAAACGATTTTGGCCATTGGGACGAAAACCACCTCTGCCTCTGTAATTCAATGTATTCGCCGTTGCCGGAAAAGAAGATGCAGTTAGTGTGCAAAGAAGAGCAGCTTCACGGTTTACCAGTTTGTCGTGTAGTTCTTCAAAGGTTGGTGGGACATCTCGGCCATTGATCTGCTCCACGACTGCACGATAGTCTTCGTCTAGGCCATCGAGAATGTATTCGATGACGTCTTCATGATCCAAAGGCTTTCCTAGAAGGGCTAATTGATCTGCTTTAGTTTTCATGAGCTGGATGTATTCATCAATAGTGCGTTGCCCTTTTGAACTTTTCTTCAATTGCTCCTTGAGCTGTTTAATGTGTCCGCGTGAAGGTCTGCCATATGTAGATGAAAGGATGGTCCATGCCTCGAGAGATGTGGTTGCACGCGAGATGAGAGGCTGCAGGGGTGTGGTGATAGCACCAAGAATGGCCATGAAGATCAGTTTGTCTTGCCTTTCCCATTGAACGTATTGAGGATTAGGCAATTGAGCTCCATTGTCATTAATTGTTGCCGGTGGTGGAACAAAAGTTTCCAAGATGTAGGACTGAAGATCATGTCCTTGGAGAAAAAGAGAAACTTGAAGAGCCCATGTGATGTAATTGCTCGATGTGAGCTTGGTGACGTTGTTCATATTCACCGAGAGGATTGGATGAGTGGTGTTGGTCGGATTGACCAAAGTCGCAGATTCACCAGAGGAAAAGGAAGTTGCTTGTGACATCTTCGTAGTTCGCAGGCAAAAAAACTTGGAAAAGTTTTGCAGGCGATGAAAGAAAAGAGACGAAGGTTTGACAAAATTAATTTTGTAAATTCGAACTTGGCTCTGATACCATGTACAAAATGATGAAATTGATTGTATTGATGTTTTGAGTTTTCAAGTAAAGGTTTAAATAGAGAGAAGATAACAATAGATCCTAAAACTATGGATAGTTGAGTAGTTGCTATATACACGATTTGCCTAAAGAATAGGAGTGATGGACTGAGTTGCAGAGACGTTGCAGAGACTGAGTCCTCCTCTTGATAGAATCTGAGTGAAGATATAGATCACTAAATGATTGAAGACGATCTTGTGATGAATGAAGACAGATCATGTGATGAATGAAGACGATCTTTTAGACAGAGCAGAGAAAAAAAAGGTACACATAGAAGTCACTCTAGTCGTAGAGTCTCTAGGTGTTGGAAACACTTCACAATACTTGGAGAAAAATTACCGGATGGTAGAAATGATGTTAGATGCAATCATTGTAAAAAACACTATTGTCTGAATCTCCATAGAAATGGAACAAATACGATGTTTCGTCATGTGAGGGTTTGCACTAGAAAAACCCTTGGCAATACCCCTGGAAGCAGTACTAGAAAACTGGATATGATGGTGTTCCGTGGAATAATTGCAATGGCCATAATTGAGTATGATCTCCCTTATTCGTTTGTAGAGTACAAAAGGATTAGGATGGCTTTTACTTATGCTAATCATAGTATTCGGTTTTGGAGTAGAAATACCGCTGCATCTGATGTCTTAAAGATCTTTGAGAAGGAGAAACTGAAACTTAAGAAACTCTTGACCGAAATTCCAAGTAGAGTTTGTTTAACAACAGATCTTTGGAGAACTATTACTATTGAGGGTTATATCTGTTTGACGGCCCATTACATAGATGCTGACTGGAATTTGAAAACGCATATATTGTCTTTTAGTGCTTTACCTCCTCCTCACTCGGGTATAGCTATAGCAAAGAAAGTTATGCAGTTGTTAAAAGAGTGGGGATTAGAAAAGAAAGTGTTTTCTCTGACGGTAGATAATGCTTCTTCTAATGATAATATGCAAAATATTTTGAAGAGACAGCTACAAAAAGATATTGTTTGCAATGGGGAGTTTTTCACGTAAGGTGCTCAGCACATGTTCTAAATCTTATTGTGCAAGATGGGTTAGATGTGATTGGTGGTGCTTTGCAGAAAATCAGAGATAGCGTCAAGTTTGTTAAAGGATCTGAAAGTAGAGAAATAATGTTTCAAAACTGTGTAGAAACAGTTGGATTTCATGTTAAAGAAGGTCTGATTTTAGATGTTGTTACTCGTTGGAATTCTACTCATAACATGCTTTCTAGAGCTATCAAGTTTAAAGATGTCCTACGCAATCTTGCTGATGTAGAAACGAGTTATACATGTTTTCCTTCAGAGTTGTGGGCTGTCCATGGACAAACCCAATTGGACGCAAGCCTAATTGGATAAAAGCCCGATTAGACGCAAGTCCAATTGGACATGGTCATCTTTGTCCAAAAAAAGAAAAAAACCAACTTGGACATGGACAGGTTGACAACTCTAATTTTGATTTTAAACCGCCACACAACAATTAAAACATCAAATGGTTTGAGATCGATTTCTTAAAGTCGGTGTTGTTCTGGATTTGAAAGTTTTGTTCTGTGTAGTTTGGGCTCAAACTCTTGGATGGAACAAGAAATCAAACTTGTAGTAGGGCTATGGAACGATCACCTTAATAATCCAAACAAAACTTAATCAGATTACTCAAAAGCTTTCATTGTTTAATAGAGATACGGCAAAACCACTATTTTTTTTTTTTGAATTTCGAAGTTCAAACCTATTCGGGCCCTACATCTCCAGAGCGGGACTTACACTATTTTAAATTCATTCCCTTTGAGGAGAGATCCCTCTCAACAGGAATCGAACAGGAATCGAACCGTGGCGCCTAGCAAGGGCTTTTACCACTGAAAACCACTAGTATTAAACAATCTCTACATCCAAGTTTCACTATGATTTAAAATTTATAAATTAGATGATCACTTAAAACTTGAGTCATAAATGTTCCTAGATTTTCAGAGTCCTACTGATCTCTAGTCTCGTTGTTTTTTATTTGTATAATTTTATCAGACTACCTGTACATGTCTCTAAAAGATTCTATGTAGGTCGTGAATCGATTACTTAGGGAGACCTTACTGTCCCGAAGAGCAAAGACAGTGTTTGAATATTCCCGCTAGCTGCTGCGCTGCTTTGGCTTTCCAAGTCACCAACTCCTTCAAGGTTTCTTAGTATCTGAAGATGCAATGTGTGGTAGTGAATGAAGCAAATACTGTGAGATCGATGATGGATGGGAGGTGGTGAAATGACATCTACTCAGAAACAACAAGGGTTTAGAGGCTAGAAGAGTTTCCAAAAATGATCATATCAATGCTTTCAAAAATGTTTGATTACCTCACCTGAGAGAGAATACTTGGGTCTTCTATATCTGATCATGAAGAACCTGGAGTCATGTCAGCTATGACCTGATTGGAGCTTCTGTATTCAGCTCACTCGGTCTCTTTCACACTCATTCTTGTCTATGTCTGTGCATATATAGCTTTTCTTCTCTCCTTTGTTTGTGCATATTTACAAGTTTGTGCTTATATTAATTCAAATTCTACATATATCAAAACATCACATTTGATATTTAGGTTTACTATTGATATCATCCCCAAAAATAATTCAAACATAAATAAATCATATAATAAGATGATAAGATCTCAAAACAGGGAGAAAGAAAAGAGATTACTCAAAAGCTTCATTGTTGAATAAGAGCCATCAGAGAGAGAATATACAGCAAAACAATTACCATTAAAGCACCTCTACCTTCAATCTCACTTAAAACTTCTTCTATATGACTTACTTCAGTCCTACCTGTTCCTAAGCTTCTCAGATGCTACTGATCTCTAGTCTCTCTTTGTTTTTTTTTTTCTTTGGTTTAGTTTTATCAGAAACCCTGTACATGTTCTCTGAGGGATTCTATGCAGGTGGAATTGACTAGTTAGAGCGGAATCACTGATCAATCTGTGCCTAGTCTTCACGGGTAACGCCAGTTGGGTTGATTCTGTCCCTTAAGAGCAAGGACAGCGTTTGATAATTCCGTTAGCTGCTGCTCTGCTTTGGCTTTCCAAGTCACCAACTCCTTCAAGGTTTCCTGTACAAAGATAATTCTCAAATATTGATTCCTTAAAATCAAGTAAAGGTAATGCGAAGCTTTGGAAAAATTGCCTAATTAACCTCATGCATATCAGAAGATGCAATGTGTGGTAGCGAATGAAGCAAAGACTGTGAGAAGATTGGCGGTGTTAAAATGACATCTACTTAGAAACAGCAAAAGTCTAGAGGCTAGAGGGTTTTCCAAAATTGATCATCCAGTTTAACTGAAACACCAGACCAATGCTTCTTATATGTTTGACTAACTCACCTGAGACTGGATAGTTGGGTCGTCAATATCTGATTTTGGACCCGCAGTCATCGAAGAACCCGGAGTCATTTCAGCTTTGTCCTGACTGGAGCTTCTGGATTCACCTCTAGTCATGCAGCTAAACAGAGAAACAAAATATTAGACAATAATAAACCATAAACCCTACTCTTGGACCAAAACAAACAAACAACTGCTCTAACCTCTCTGTCCTTTGCATATCGATGTTGACCAATGACTGTTCCTCAAATACGGTATGGTCTTGGAAAGAGCTTTTGCAAGGATTTGGTGGAAGCACGTAGGTATCCGGCCTGACAGCCTCTGGTAAACCATCAATAAGGTCATCCCATGGTTCAAAATCATTCCCTGTAAAATCCTCCAAGTTGGCATTCTTCAATATATGTTCCCAATTTTCGGGACCTGGACTGAATGACGTGCTCCCATTCGGCTGCAGATTGTTCAGCGAGTTTGAAATTCCCACCAACTTCTGTTCTACTTTATCTTTCCACGAAATCAATTCCTTGAACATGCCCTGTGAAAAAGTGAGATATGGTAGACAAAAGCTTTATCAGGTTAAGATCATCCCTAGTCAAGAAGCTTTAAACGTATACTTTCTACTTAGTTTATAGTCTCGACCTGAGTTGAAGTCAACGAATTAGAGATCTCCAGAATTTGCTTATCAGTCTTTACCCTCCAACTCATAAGATCCTTGTATAGGTTCTGGGGAGAAATGCAAACAAAAAATTTTGAATCTCTAATATGCTTATCTTAACACATTCCTCGAACAGAAAAAAATATGATCTCAAAGTCACCTCATTTGCATCAGCATGATCTGGTAACTTTTGCTTTGATGCAAGTTCTTTGATATCACTGCTTACCACAAAAGAAATGAGATTTCAAGCACATTCTGAACTTTCAAGGAAAGCAAATATCGAACCTCAGAGTATTGCAAGCATATCTACCTCTTCATTTGTTCAATCTCTCCCATAAGAAGCTTTGACGAAACCGCAGATGGATCATGTGATGCAGTCTGAACCTTCCACCAAGATGGGGGAACCCAAGTAGGATCAGGAATTCCGGATTCAAGTTTAATTTTGACAAGGTCAGCAGTCTCAAGCCAATACTGCATGGTTCCATCAGTATTGTAACACCTCCTAAACCGTTCAGCACCACCTGGTGTTACCTTGCCGTCAATGTGCTTCAAGGAATGATCCAAGAGCCCAGTATCACCTATCTTACTTCGAGCAGTATTTCTTAACAGTTGTCGTGAAACAGGTGTCTCAAAAGAAGCACCTTTCTCCTTCATTACATCCGCTAATGTTTGCTCCGCAAACTTAATCCTGCATAAAAAAACAATGCTCGATTCATATAAAAACATGAAAAAAAAAAGGGTAAAGCATGGTGAAACTAAAGGGGTTTGGTCCTTTGACTACCTTTCATTGTTCCATCGAGTGGTTAATCTTGGCTGCTTGTTTTTCTGAGGGATAATAAGCTTATCCTCTAAGCTGCTTTCTGAAAATCTTCTAGATCTTCCTCCACGAGAGAGTCGTTTTCGTTTCAGGATTCCACAGTTTACGAGAAGTCCAGCTTCTTCTTCCTTCTCTAACTTGACTTCAACCAGGGCGCTGTTTCCAGATTTGTTACCTTCTTCTTCTTCTTCTTCTTTAACCTGAATATCTTCTTTAATCACCGGACCAGCCATAGCAGAATCATTCAGCTCATTCCGACAAATTTTCTTGCCCGAACGTCTCTGGCGATGTCTGTAAAAATTTCAGGCGACAACAAAAACAGAGAGGCATAGTCAAGCTCGGAAATCACTAAGAAACAAAAAAAAAATGATCGAAGAAATTAAGAAGAAGATAAGAAAACCCAACAGATTATAGATCGCGGCTAGGGTTTTTTCTCTGCGAGGAGGCGACATTTTCAACACTGAGACGGCGTAACTATTCTCACAGCATTACAATCGACGCCATGGAGAAAAACAAGGATCGCGATTGAAATTGAAAACAGTAAAAGGTAAAACCTAGAAATTTTTGGGATCAGTGCGGCACCGTAGAAGAAGAAGACAAGACAAGAGATGAGCAGAGCGAAATGAAAAAAAGCAGCGCAAGTAGAGCGAGTGAAAGTCGAGAGAGAGAGAGAGCCCTAAAACCGCCAAAAATCCCTAGAAACCTTCTCTTCTTCCCCCTTTTCAATTTTGCCGTTGTAGGTAATTTTTATGCTGTTTAATTAAACTCGTATGAAATAAATTATATAGTAACCAATGCTACACTGACGCATGGTCCATTTTAAAAAATCTACCGTGGATCCTCTTCCAGATGATTATTTTACTATAAAGATAGAAATTATTTGGTTTGTCGTCTTCTGCTCTTTGCACTGATACACGATACATCAATATGAAAACAAGAAGCAAAGAGAAACAATTGTAGAGAGTAATTGTAAACCCTTAGTATTAGTTTAAGGATATGAGAATGTGTGGTCCCTTAGAGACTGACAAAATGAGTTAAGAAACGAGGGAAGAAGAACATTATAAGCGACACAAAATGTCTAACCAGATAGACCTGTAGGAAAAATGCTCATGTTTTTTTTTTAAGCTTTTTGCAAAACAAGATCCCAAAAACGAACATCTTTCTCTGAGTAAAAAATGTATGGATTGGTACCTGAACCTAACCTGTTTGGTTCTCTTCAAACTTTCTTCTTCTTCTCCAAATTTGCGGTGGCAGCTCTTTGCTTATGTTTCCAAGAAGAAATCTTACCTGGGAAAGCCCACCTGAGCAACCGCTCCCACGAGTAGCAGATCATGAACATAAGTGAAGCCCAGAGGAGAAGCTTATCCCTCAGACCTTGAGGTAATGGAACCAGCTTCAGCGAATCGTTCAGATCCCTAAACAGATCAGAGGCAATGACAGTGAAGAACCCTGCTCCAGCAACGAGTGCATAGAAGAATGGTTTGTTTTCCCTGATACTCTGGTTAAAGGGATGTCCCATGTAGTTCACAGCAAATGTTGCAACCTGAAGCATCATGCTCACCATGTACGACACTGTGTTCACCAGATTAGGATGGAAACTTGCATCTGGTTCAATGCATTCCTCGGGCATGTGTTTCTCAGCTTCCTTCACAGAGTAGATTAAGAAAGTCAAGTGAACAGCAAACTGTCCTAACAAAGAGAGGAAGAGGTACAAGGAGAAGACACTCGGGTGGGGTCGTTCTGCAGAGAGGGTTTGAAGCGGCCGGGCATGAGAAATGAAGAGGAAAAACGCAGCTGTTAACACTCCACTGATTGTAGCCTGGACATCACCTAGCTTTACACCGTCTAAATACATAACACTTAGGACATAAGCTGTGGCGAGACAGTTCAGACCGAGAATTTTGAACATCTGAAGAGTCGTCACAAGTGTACTACGACCCTGTCGGATTATATCTGTCACTGGGGCAACCGACGCATGTTTAGCTGTGAAGGGGGATGCCATTGATGCATCCCCAAGTTTGACTAGGGGAGCTGACCGGCCATCACCTTCATCACTGTTTAGTTCATCCATCATCTTCTTCAACTTTTGTCTTTGCATTTCCGCAGCAGTTAAGTGGCGGTTTTGGGGCGGGATCTTTCCTTTTGATGATCCTTCCCCATTCTGAATTGCGGTTTTGCTTGCTGGTTCTAATGGCAGTTTGGACTTTTTTGACTTTGACTTGTCATCTTTAGAAGATTCCGATGGAGACGAGGGAGGTATAGTATTCAGTAAGGCAACTCCAACATGGGCCTTCAAAAGTGGAAAAAGATTTAAATCAAAAGAAATAAAATAAAGTGAAGGCATCATTTGCATGGCATCTGCCTAATGAAAGTCTTATAAGCCCTACCTGCTTCAATGCTCCGACATCATTTGTCCCGTCCCCACACATCAAAGTCCCTCTGCCTACCGCTTTGAAGGTGGTTAAGATCAGCTCCTTCTGCTGTGGAGCAACTCTCGCAAAAACCTGAAAAAAGAAAAAAATTAAAGCTTCAGACTATTATTTATAGGTACTAAGAAATACTAAACCACGTGATAAAGATTACAAAGTGTACCTTAACAAACGGAATGACTCGCAAAACAGCAGATGTAGCTTGTAGCATTTCAATGCTGTCACCTCCAATGCATAAATCATGGGTCTCTGCAAGGGTTTCGATCTCTTTTTCACTGAAGACAAAAACCAGGTCATCCTTTCTCAGTCAGAAGCAGGAGAATGAAAGAAACCATCTAAATGTCAGTTCTTTTCTACTTGAGCAATCATTACAGCAGAGCAAAATATTGCAAGTCAAAGGCAAAACAGCACACCAAGAGGCACACACACTTCAATGACAGATAAAAATTTTAAATGGCAGCATGGAGAAAGAGAGACTATTGTGACAATATATACTGCTGGTATCATGTGACTACCTAAGATTGTACAACAAGAGACCACGAATTTGCTTTAATTCTACAGTAACTGTGTTAAAATATGACTGCACCTGTAGGGTATGATCTCCTTCTCATCAGGTGACACCCACTTGTATTCGTCACCAGTCCCTGATCGACCAAGAATTAAAACTGGGTTTGATACAATATGCACTTGGCCAGCAACATGACAAGCTGTCAAAGCTTGATCACCTGTTATCATCACCTGGAATCATTAAAGAAGGATAAGACATTCCGTGTATTAAATTAATAAGATTGAATGAGCATCCTGCAAAACAAAGACATGAAGACTGAAAACAGAAATCACCCAAATCTATAATATATGCTCAATTATATTTTTTTTAATGGAATAATGAGATAGCTGCTTTACGGGTAATTTTGTACTGAGTAGAAAAAGAACTGAATGAACCACTGGTAGTGATAGGAAATCCACTAATTTATGTGTGTGCGCATTATAAGATACACAGTATGAATTACCAAATCATGGGATGAATTCTTCAACTCCAAGAGAACGGTGGCTGAATCTGATCTAATGGGGCAGTTGAAGACCTGTGATGCATGATTAAGCCATTATGAACCAATGTTGATACCAGACCATCGATTACAGTACAAACATATGAAGAAAATAAAGCTGCATAAAAGCATAGAGCGTTAATGCCATTACCGCAAACCCAGCAAAGGTGAGGTCACTCTCAACAACATCTCTGTCCATGTCCCTTGCTTCACTGACCTGGTTATCATTATATAGGATATGTGTAAAGTACAACTTAAAAGCATGTGGGCAGAAGCTTGCATAATCCAGAACAACCAATGCTGGCTGTTTATATTGTTAACTACAAACAGAACAAATCAAGAGACATGAAAAGTGCAAAAGCAGATAGCTAACTTAAGGAGCCCAGACTTCTGACATAAATTTAGGTTGTACAACAGAGATTCACACACAGACCTTAATAGATGAGTAGTGAAATTCTATTGTCTATGTCTGTAAGTATATTACTAACAGGTTTCTAGGTAAAATGACATTCATCAAGTTTTTTTCAGCCAATAGGTTCATGAGAGCATGGGTAACTACCATCATATCAGGAAGTCGTTTAAACGCAAGGGCTAGAACCCGAGATCCTTGGCGTGTGTATCTCTTATATGTTTCGATATAATGTGCTGGCACATCTACAAGCCTATCTTGGATGGTCTCTGGCGCACCCTGAAAAATAAGTTAAAATATAAGCATCCAACATTTGTATATAACGATAAAAATTTGGTCTACGAGAATGATGTATTAAGCAGACCTTCACAAACACCAAATATTCCTCCTGAATACGAACGATAACTGACATTCTCTTCAAATGCGAAGCAAAATGGTATCTCTGCATAATCTGCACCGAGTTGCCATTTCCTCTGCAGCAGATAACCCATAACAATAAGAAAAAAGCTTCTTCAAATGTGCGCAGAACGCTCTTCAAACAAATAATTAAAAAAATATACCAACTTTCAAGACTTGGCTTGTGCAAGCATAATTTTCAAGGTTAAATAGAAGTAGAGATTATAAGCTATTTAGAGAAAAACCGTTAAGGTATATATCATATCAGCTTCAAAGAAAGTGATAGGTACGCAATATGCCCGCAGAATGCGGAGTCAAATAAAATTGAAGCAGAGACTAAAGCGTTACCCCCAGGTAATGTCAATACTATCAGCTAACATTTTTTATGTAAACTTTAATTCCCATAATCCCCAATCAGCTACTTCACGTAATTCCCATAATCCCCAGTCAGCTACTTCACGAGTAGCCATAATCTTTCATCTACACTGTCCAATCAGTATGCCAGAATATGCCTTTCTAGGAAGAGAAAACCATTAAGAGAACCTCGCAACATCAACTTTTAAGAAGAAACCAACATTTTTAATGCAGTAAGCATCCTTTTATTAGTTCTTATTTTTAAAAGCTATACGAGTATTCACAAGGCTACATAGCCACGATAGACAAAGAATCAAAACAATAGGATAAGAGATTAATAAAAATGTCAATAATCACCTTCTAGGCAAGGCCTTTTCATCAGCTTTGTAACTCCAGTCAATTCCTTTAAGTGCAGCCTTCTCAAGTGGATCACCAACCTGTAAGTAATGAAAAACAGAGTAAGACATCACGGATTTTTTAGTGATGATTCGTGATGCAAAAGCAAAACACAAGCGGTTTCAGAAAGATGACTATTAGTAAATGTATCATTATAATGTATCACATGCGGACTCGTACATTAAGATTCATTTCAAAATTCTGAAGTAAGAAGTCTACTACATGAAAATCACATATCAGTAATATAGCAAAACATGTGTGCATAGATCAAAAGAGTCACAATAATAAAGTTTCTCACAGCCCAAAAACAGGAACAACAGTAAAACTGATACCAAGAAATTGAGTTTTCCTATGTCAAAAAGGACAAGAAATTGTGTTGCTCATACCAGCTTGTTGTCTACAAAGACCAAGGCATGACAAGAAGCCAAAATCTCCAATGTGCGTACAGGAACCTTGCTCATATCAGTTTCTGCTTCTTCACAATTAGACAAGCCCCCAACTCCTCGGAACTCCTATGTAGAAGCAACGATAATGAATTCATCATAAGCAAAATCAAGCAAGCATATACCCAGAACTTTCACTTGACCTTACCATGTCATCTGACGTGAGTGTACCAGTCTTATCGAAACAACACAAATCAACCTGTTAGCAAAAAGGGAAAGTGTGAAACTAGTAAGACAACAGTACAATCAAGAACGTTTACTAATTCCTTGAAGAGTGCCGCAGGCTCATCATTTAGAGTACTTAAAGACCAACAAATTGCGAAATGAGGCACAACAGATAATACCTTCCCTGCAAAAGGGATCCTAAAAGGCTCTGTGCAAAATATTCCACGTCGTGCAAGAGCGATTAATGATGTATTGACAGCAATGGATAATTCCATAGGCAATTCCGGCGGGATCACTGAGGTGATGATAATTGAACAGCCTAGCAAAAGCTTATATTTGCTCCTTGTAGGATCCTCGAGACCCTGCAAAGAAGTTTCCTCAACACTAGTATAGATAGACATGTTTATTTGAATAAGACCCTGAAACAAATATTACCATACCTTTACAAGAACATAACCCGCAGCTATCACGGCAAATACCACTAGAAATAATATGAACAGACCACTCTCCCAGCTGTTTGCAGTAACCTAATTTTTTACCACATAGATCAGAACAATCAAAATTCTCAAGCATGCTGAAATGAAACAACAAATAAAGGAAAGATCCCTAACCCTTTCTGTAGAAAATAAAATTGTCCTCATTAGTTTTCCTTGGCTCGTCTCAAATCCAGTTCGGAGAACAACAGCTAGACAGCCACCATCAGGGGTTTTCAAAGAGAAGGACTGACCCCAAACAGTAATTAGTATAAAACACAGATTTGCAGAAAGCACGGAAGAAGAAATGGTTGATATTGCTGAGATGGAAATACCTTGTCAGGTGAATGTTGCAAGATTTTGGTCCCGCCAAATAAAACATGATTCTTGTCCCTTTTGATTGATAATTTTTCATCAGATCCTTCGCCAACAATTGGAACCTATAATAGCCATCATATAATCTCAGTGAAACATACACTAACCTACAATAGCCATCATATAATCTCAGCGAAACATAGGTCACTACACATATGGACCTTATAATGTAAGGGTCTAGGCAATATCCCTATCATGAACTAAGTATTGCTCACTAGTTCATAATGATAATTCATAGTTTCAAACAAAGATGCTAGAACCTATTACACATATTGTGAGAGAAGCTGCTGATGCGATAATAAGAATGGCAGGTAAGATGACAAAAACCAAATTATACACAATGTTATAATTCAGAACTCCTAAAATCCCAAAGTCCAGAGAGCGGAACTTCGAAGAGAAGTCATATAACAAACAAAGATGATGTTAAGAAAAAAAAAGTACCTTCCATTGGGGAGTTGACTCGCCTGTCAAAATGGCTTCATTTACAATAGCACTTCCTACCAGTAAAAGCATGTCCGATGGTACTGTCTTATCCTCTCCTCCAGTCTGAGTTGAAGGTCGCCCAATGGACACAACATCTCCTGGAAGCAGATCTGTACCTAAGAGCTTCACCCACCTAAAATTTGACTTATTTAGACACAGCAGTAATACAAAAACGACCTTTAAGGTAAACTTGGGTGTTATTCAATTACATACTTCCCGCATCGATACACCATCACGGTCTGACTGTCCACCCTAACGCGTCTTAGGTCGGTTAATGTCTTCAAGCGGCTTTTGGCCATTGTTGACTCGAACATGAAAAGCATGAATAGTGTAAACACACTGTAGTACCAGAATTCATCCAAGCACCAAAGACCCACACAGAAAACCTGTAAAATGAAGAAGAAGCACAACACTTAAAGCCACAATAAATACAAAAAAGAGCTCTAAGATACATGCATTATCAAGTAAACAACACCTGAAATACAAAGAATGGTTCCATGCAGTTTTCTTTCATTAGCTTCTGGAATGTAGGTTGCGGATAATCAAATCTGCAAGACACAAAGATAATGTATCAAATTAGATAAAAGAACAAACAAACTTTGAATATTCACATGGAGAAATGTTTTAATAGAGGTTAGTTAGACACATTAAAAGAAAAACAGAATTCACAAATTAAGAGACGATTGAAATAAAAAATTGCCAATAGAAAATAAACTTCAATTATCGACGTTACAGTGAACAAGTGATAGATAAATGTATAGGAAAATTACAAGGCGACTTACACATTCCTTCCCCACTTCTCAGTGGCAGTGGCAACTTTAGCTTCTGTACCATGACCAGTACATTTCAAATAATGACCAAATGTTTCCTTTGTGGGGTAACGAAGCTTGGAAAAGGCTCCTAGCTCTTTTGAGTATATAAAACGCTGCTTCCTGAAGTCAAAGAAAATTTCTTCCATATCTTCCGAGGATGCCGAATCTGTAATCTGCAAACAGCAAAAGACTTAAAACTGTTAAAAACATGAGAAGTAAGAGTACTGATAAAATCAAGCATTTCTAGGCCAAAGAGGTTTCAAATAGTGTAGGGCTTTAATTCATACGCAGAGAGAACTGGCAGAGACATAGTATTGGATGTTAAGGGGAAAAAACACTGAATTTACATATATCATGAGAACCAACTAGAAACAGAGAAAACATAAAGCTACCACTAGAAAACGCCAAACCATTCATGGAGACAATTTTAGTGACAACTTAACTATTAAACATAAATATTGAATGAACTTACTTGGCTACGAAAATGAAGAGGCACAACTTCTTTAGAGCCAGAAAATTTGGCTGGGGTAACTTTACATGCATCTGCCTGGTTGATACTGTTAACCTGTTAATTCATTACACAGAAATAGGGCCAATTAATACCTGTAACTCAGGATTCATCCGTTAAAGAAAGCAATGTTAAGAGCCATTAGACTGCCAGTTACCTTGCTGAACTGGACAAAACACTTGAAATCCACCGACCACGCAGTAAAAAGCAAGACTAAGATGTGAGAAGCAGCAAGAGCACCAAACGCAATGAAAGCATCAGTGAAGTCTATGCTGGGAACGATCGTAGTCAACCATACGGCATACAGAATCGCAAAAGGCCAAACGTCCAAGCGCCACACCCAGTGTTTCTTCCTACATAAATCAACCTTCTCCACTACTTTTCCTCCTACGCGAAAGCTCGACATCTCAAAACCAAAACCTAGTTCGCCGTCAATCGTCTGAAGTTCTGCACAACGTTACAGTTGTAGAACTTGTAATCGCATCCCACAATAACAAATCAAAACTCAAAACGGCACATTGAAACAAAAAAAAGCTGCAAAAATTTCCTCATACCAACAATAGAAATCGCACAGTGCGATAAGAACAGAAAATTGCATAGAAAACGTCAACCCTGATGAGAAAAAAAATCGATTGTGAAGCAGATCTAAGGAGGAGGGAAAGAGACGAACCTTGAAATTGTAATAGCTTGAATCGAGAGATCTAAACAAGGGTTTTCCAATTCACATGCTCAGATGATAAGATCGAATCACGGCGAAACCAAAAGGAATCTCCTTTAGTTTGTCTCACGATTGATGAATCGGCTTTTTACTTGTTTAGCCGCTTCGGTTTCCGTTCGTAGACTTCTCTATATCCCTTTGTTAATTTCTATCATCTCTAATCTTAATTTTTATTTATAACTTTTTACTTTTGTCTTACAAATTGATTTATACTACTCTAACTTTGTCTTTCTTAAGTTTTTGCTAGGGATAGGAAAAAATACTTTACCAAAAAATCAAACCGAACCAAACCGTAATTAGGTGATTTGGTTTGATTTTGGTTTCTTCCAAAACCCTGTTCAGTACCATTTATTAAAATATTGTTAGTGTCGGTTTGGTTCGGTTTAAAACCCTAAGACCATAAAACCGTTTGGTTTTTTTTGGGTTTCTAATTTATTGTTATGATACCACTTGTTTGGTTAGCGTGTAATCATTTTTGCAACATTTGTTTTCTCTTCTTTATGATATTAGCTACATGAATAGATTTTCTCAGTCTAATGATATTTTTGTAGAAACTTTATATCAATATGTGATGGAGAAAAAGAAATAAAACTCTTTGAAAGATGATATACTTCATAATAATATTATATTTAACATCTAATTGATAAAATATGTTTGAATCTACTCACAGTTTCAGATATTCTAAATCAAAAATGATAAAATTCAAAATAAAATAAAAAATCCTATGTATTTTTCTTTTTTGTTGAAAAATCATGGAATAAACCGACAATAACTAAAAGCGAACGGAACCGAATTGCATGTGGTTTTATTTTTTTTATAAAATCGATAAATCGTAAACCGAAAAAACCAAACTATAATCAAACCGAATTACATACGATTTCTATATGGTTTTAATTTTTATAAAACCAAAAAACAAAAAAAAACGAACTGAAACCAAACAAAAAAACCGTACGTCCACCCATAGTTTTTGCGACAAAATTAAAGTTATTCGTCTATTTTTTTGACAAAAAATGTTTTTTATTTATGTAAACTAGTTCAATGTTATACTAAGTTCTATCCTTCGCTATGCGCTAATATTTATTTTTAAATAACATTATGCAATTTAATTACCAAAATAATTAATTGTAATTAATATACTAGATACGTAAATACACGGGTGTAATAAGTAAAATTAAATTTTATAGATGATATTGAATTTTAAGTGATAATGACACACTTTTTAAGATTTAATTTAGTAATTTTTGTTTTAAACCGAAAATTCAACTTTACATATTCCATTTTGTAATACAATTGAACTATCTATTTCACCATAATAAACCGAATTTGAATTCTACCACATTCTATCTTAATGGATAAAAGCTAAAAAAATTTATATCAAAAATAAATGTGCATCATATCAAATCAATATCTTAGTTAGTATTGAAAATAATTTTTAAAAATAACAAAACATAATTAGTATAAAAATAAAATAAAAATGCACAAAACATTTTGGAAAACCAACATTGTTTTATATATAATTTTTCCATATGCCGTAATCTCATAAGTAATAATTCTACCTCATGTCAAACTAATTTTAAATAATTTAAAATTAATAAAATAAAACTATACTAACATTCTCATCAAGAAATTAAAAATTCATTCCTATAACCTCATTCTTTTTTCAAGTTTTTTGTGTTTTTAACGTATGATTACATCCGTGAAAATTTATAAAGTAAATCTTAAGTAAAACTATACTAATATTCTTATCAAGTAAGCAAAAATTCATCCTTATAAGTTCATTACTTTTTTCAAGTTTTTGTATTTTTACTTACGAATAAAAACACTGTATTACAACGATAAATACAATTTTTATCCAACTAAATTAATGTTAAATAACTTATATTATTATTTTGAACTTCAACATTCATTCTTTATTGATTAATATCCGTGCTAAGTAATATTTTTTTATATGTCAAAATCTAATTGACCAATAACACAAGTAAAATTAGCACAAGTCAATATTTTTTTTCCTTTTTTGGTTAAGAAAAAGGAAAAGTTAAATTTATTTTAGACTACTTTCCGACGATATTTTACGACGAGATTCCGACAAAATCTTTTGACAGAAATATTCAGATAAAATTCCAATCAATTATGGTTTCCGACCAACGTATTCCAACGATTTTATGTTAGTCGAAAATTTGTCGGAAATTATTGTGGTCAGAATATACAATGTTTTCTTAGTGTAACTTGGTTTGTTCTTTTACTTTGGCTGTTGTTAACCAGCTTTCCTTTAACATATAGCGATCATCGACAATTTGTAAGTTTTTTTTTTCACTTTTTATAACTTTTTTCACTATTGCGATTGTCGACGATTTGTGATCATAATTATTGTATTTGTATGTTTTAGTAATCTAGCCCATTAGTTTAGATAAAACCAATTGCATCATACGTATCATTAGAGTTTTTTTTTATCACGTATAGTCCTCTATACCCCGCCACTTAAATGAGATCATGAATATGATATGTATGCAGATGTATACAAATTAGTATATTACCTAGTAGACCTTATCTTTCATCTCTTCTTCTTTAATCACTTGGCTTTGTTTATCTTTTTGTTCTTTTACTTTGGCTGTTGTTAACCAGTTTTCCTCATACATACATGATCATCAGGGATTTATAAATATTTTTACTAATACAATTTAACTATTGATCCCCTATATATTAATTAGAATCATTTTACCAAAATAACCTTATATTTATGTGAAATATTACAGCACTGTCATGCTGATGTGTCAACATCCCATTAAATTTCAAAAGAATATATTAAAAGGTTTCGTTTACTAGAAAAATTACATAGTACTGTCATTATAGATATCTGGTTACTCAATTTTTGTTAAAAATTCATTGCACCTTTTTAGACAATATATATATATATATGGTATAACTAAACATTATTATTACTAATTTGAAAAAAAAAATTACAATATGAAAAATATACATAATCTTTAAATCTTATAGTATATCTAATTAAAAAAATATAAAATTATACTTAATAACATATTTTAAATCTCACACTGAATATATCACCTTGTTATATAATATAATAAATGGTAAAAAACCAATAATTAGACGATTGTACAAGTCAGACACATATTCATTGTGAGGCAAAATTTAACATTTACTAAATAATGTATGTACATGTATGTTTATAGTAAAAGTTAAGTTTTGCCCCATAATATTTATAGATGTGTTAGACTTGCACAATTGTTGCTTGACACCTCAACGAACGTGACAAGGTCTAAGCACAGTTTTATTAAATACTATAAAAATGGAAATTTTGAGATATAAGATTTTTTTCTATATGCTGCCCCAAAAAAAAAGATTTATTCTTATATATTATTTTGCAAATAATAAGTGACAATTGATACTGTTTGCCATCTGTCACAAGATACAATGTATTAAGCACCATATATGGTTAGGGGGAAAGAAAATAAGGGAAAAAAAAGAATAAAAATAATATTAATGTGTTTTTTTGGGAAAAATAATAATGTGTTTTATCTTTTTTTTTTTTTTTTTGTCAAACAATAATGTGTTTTATCTATAAATACTATAGAACAGGTGTTTTGATCCCTTTCCATCTTATGTTCAATAGTTCTTGAAATATCTCAATTTTGGGGTATATCTACATATAGTTCTTGATATAGTTATACTCTTTACTAGTCTTTCAAAGCTAGTTTATGGGTTTATTAAAACAAAATTCGCGATTTTTACTCTATAGTATATCATTCTAGAGAATTTGGTGTTTATCTTTTTTTTTTTGCCGGAGAGTATTTGGTCTAAAATATTTAAAATTATAGATTTTCTTGGAAAATGACTTTCGAAGAGAAAATTAGTTTTGGTTCAACGTGGAGCAGGGATGATGATATTGCTTTCGAGACAGCCCTTGCAACTTATACCGATGAAACAGAGAATCGTTGGGAAAAGATTGCTACAGTTGTTCCAGGGAAAACTTTAGAACAAATTAAAGAGCATTACAATATTTTAGTACGTGATGTTATGATGATTGAATCTGGATGTGTACCTCTCCCTGATTATGATTTTTCAGAAGAACCAAATCACGATGCTAGTGATAAAGAAATAAGCATACTGGAATGTGGCAACAGTCCCAAATGTGAGTTTAAGCAAAAAGGTAAATCAAAACTAAAGCAAAAACGACGAAAGGGGATTGCTTGGACATCAACTGAACACAGGTTCCTACTATTCACTTGTTTTTGAATATAATTTTGTCTATAGTTTTTTTTTGTGTTTATTTTGTTCTGATAGCAAAATTATGGCATAATCATTTATTTTGCTAGTAATTAGGTAATTCTTTGATGCTTTGATTTTTTTCTCTTTTCACTAACATTAGATTTCATGTTATTTGATATGTAGTATCATTGCATTTTCTTTGATCTGTAGTTTGATATTTTGAACCGAAATTGTTTTGACTAGGCGTTGATTCTCACACTAATTTTTGTTTTTATTTTATAATGGAAATAGACAATTTCTTATTGGTTTGGAAAAATATGGGAAAGGTGACTGGCGTAGCATTTCTCGTAACTTTGTGGTGACAAGAACACCAACTCAGGTTGCAAGCCATGCTCAAAAATACTTCGCACGTCTTAACTCAAAGAACAAAAACAGAAATAGGCCAAGCATTCATGACATCACCGTTGCAGAAAACAAATATATCTCAACAAACCAAAGAGCAATCACATGGCAAAACAGAAACATCAATCTTGCTGCTAGTTCCAACAATCAGGCCATTCAAACCACTTCGCAACCATCACTAGACCTTCCTATACATGGAAGACCCAACATATGGAATACACAAGCCAATCAAGCCATTTCACAACCATCACTAAACCATCCTACATATGGTGCACCCACCATATGGAACACACAAGCCCCTTTGCAACCATCAAATAATATTCCAGTGTATAGAACGTCCACCATAAGCCAACCAATGGTTGGACCAATGCTTTCACCTTTTGGAACAAACATGAACCGTCAGGCTCAACCTCACATGACTTCCGGAATTCAACATTATTCAGTACCATACTACTCGGGTCCTAGTGCACCGATCAACATGGATTCAATTCCATTCGACAGTGACTTGTTTAACTAAATCCCAAGGATAGGTCTTAGCCTTCCTGTTTTATGCTTGTTTTAAGGTGTAAGAGGGATACTTAATTTATCTTGTTGTTTGGTATGGATTATTTGATGTTTATTCTTGGATCATATATGGTTAGGGGTGTAACATATAAACCTATTTTTAATCCAATTATGCATACATTAAAACTCAAAATACTCATAATTATCATATATACTTTTAGGGGTGTAAGAGAATTACGAGATGTTGGTGTAACTCAACATAATCATAATTTATGACACAATGAAAATTCTAATCGAATAATGATATGCAAACTATTTGACAATTCTTTCGAACTATATATTTAACATGTTAGTGATTTGTTTGGATAACATTTTTTCGGATTTATGGGCGTAATTCTGTTCGAGCATACACCAAAATATTTCTTAACCATTTATCAAATATTTACAAGCATGGTTCTACTCTTCAAGCCCGATCAAGTGAGTTTTCAATTTACAAAATGAATATTTTTCTTTTAGTCGAGACATGATTTTATACAAAACTAGAGGACTTAGAATGAAAGTGAATTGAAATTTCATAGTTTCAAATTTGATGGCCTTTCATTATATATAAATTATATATATAAAAAAAACACTCAGAAACTAATGAGTTTCCTTTAGTTGATAGGTATACGTTTTACATAAAATTGAGAATATAATTAGACATTAATCATTTGACTTTTTTTTTTTTTGATACACAAAAGGTTCCAAGCCGAAATCCATAATCACTATGGACCAAGTAAACAGGTTAAAAAAATTTCTCCGTTGCTGAGTAGACTCGAATCTGACACCTCTACTATTTTGGTTACAAGGTGTTTCCAGTAGAGCTATTAAGTCCGGGTTTTTTTCTTTTAATTATTGATTGCTTTATTTTTATATGCAAATAAAAAGAAACAGTAGCATGAGAAATTTCATATTCTTCGCAACTTGGAAAATAAGAAATATTTATATTGAACAGATAATTTAATTACATTATCCCATAAATAAAAGAAGAAGAGAAGAATTAACTCAGAAAAATGTAATTCCCAAGTAATTAGTCCTTCGACTTCGCACACTTTGATAGACTCAGAAAACTACGACAGCGAAATGAGTACACGTGGACGATGGTGATTGGTGGATATATCAAGAAGGTTACAAAGTCAAAATAGTCAACATATAGGTTTCTTAAAATATATCCTTTCGATCGTTACAGTTACACGTGTTTACCGAGCGGACGACTGTGATCGCTGCTGGTTCAGGAGAAGCCAGTGTACCTAGCTTCAGGATATCGATGCTCACCTCTGGCAATTTCGCGGCTTCGAGTTCTTTCTCAACCAAATCCGACGGCGTTTTGCAGTATTTGTAAACCACGTAAAGTATCATTTGTAGTGCACCGAGTACAAACCCAATCACGTTAGGGAGCTGCGAAATTGACAGAAATATAAAGGGGAAATTAAAGTTAAGTTTATTAGTGCTCAACGCATTATACCTACCTACTTTTAATTTTTATATATGAACTTTACGCTTTATAGATTAATATTAATATTTATATATACTATTGTATAAATTTTGAGGTTTTTTTTTTCAGAAAATTTTAGTGTAATGATTAAAATATACTTCTATTTGAACCATCATCCCGAATTAAAAAGCGTTGTAAAGAAAAGATTTTTGTTTTTTCGTAATCAATTAATTTTGTAAACTCGTCTCAAACTCCTAAAAACTTGGGCATGGTATTGCGTATATATATATGTCTATGGAAGTTACGTGCAATATACAAGTTTATGTAATATAGATGTAGATAGAACTCTTTTGTAAAAAATGATATCTTTTAAGGTTTTTCTTTTAAAAATACAAAAGAGGGAGTATCTTTTGTGTTTAGTGGGATATTCAAATGTAAAACGACAATAATACCGAACAAAAGGGTTGTGCTTTTTGTGAATCCATATCTATCTTTATCTATGATTAGCTCCATGGGCTCAGGTAAATAGAAACAAAAGCAACCACTTCATGCAAATAATGATGATTGTGAAAATGATTAGGATGACTTACCGCAACGTAGATATCCTTAAGAGAAAGACCATAAAGGAGCCATATGACCGCACTGATGGTAAGAGACAAGGATAAGCTAAACGGCATGTACTCCACACTTTTCGTCTTTATCACCGTTCTCTGTTTTTGATACGGAATTAAGTTAATTTTTAATTAGTCAAAATCATATTTTCATATTTAGTTTATGTAACACTAGCTAGAGAGTTACTACTTACGATAATGCTAAGCGGCGCAGCGAAAACGCATACTGAGAATCCGACACAGATTCCTCCAATGATCTTCGCACGTGTGGTTCCTTTAGCCAAGAATTGGCAGAGAAGAAGAATCAAACAGAATCCTCCAAAGTTCATTAGCAACAAGAGCTTCACCGTGAGCATCTGCACCAAAATAATCATTAAATATCACACATATATAATAATTAAATACCATATAATATGCATATATGTTGGTAAATGAACATACTCGAGCTTTCTTGGATGCGAAGGCAACGAAGATGGAGATGTAGATGGTTTCGATGAAGCAACCAAAGCAGTTGATGGTGACGAGAAGGAAGACATCTTTCTTCTGAGTAGCGTAGTAAAGCCAAAGCATCGCGCTGAAGAGCGCCACCAAGTAGGGAATAGATTGAAATCCTTCTGTGGTTTTTTTCTTACAAATCCTGTAGAACGTTGGCCTGCATCCATATCGAATTAATATCTAACTCTTAGTTTAATTTAAAATTTCTCAATTGGTTCGTATTATATGTTCATTATAGTACGTACCAGCTAGTTAGATATGGTAACATAAACATATGTGTTGACATATTATGAAGAAACAAGAACAGAGTGAGGTTAAATACTTACACAGGAGAGAGGAAAACAGCAAAGGAAATGAGGTTTCCTGAAAATTACACGATAAAAAAATCAAAGTTGTGTTAATATATATATATATATATGTATATACCGGTTTTATATCAAAATTTTGATATAGGTGACATCAATTTTGATTATAAATTTGGAGAGAGATGAACGTGAGAACTCATACCGAGCAAGCCGAAAACAAAGGCCCATGTGTTATGAGTGTCGAAGAGAGCCATGAATGTAGATCTTTGGTTCCGGGTTTAGGATGTTTTTTTTTTTGGGGAGGGAAAAGAAGAATTCTTTGAAGTAAGAAAAATATTAGTTTTGTAAGTGTTTCTCTTAAATCAAAAACTAATGGCACGACCTTAGCATTCTGGAGACTTCAAGTATATATAGAGGGGGAGGTGTGTTGGAAAGAAAATAAAGATAAATGTTTTGTGTGAATCATAATAATTTTCAATTTATTTTTTTAAAAGTGACAATATAATTTGTAAAAGTATTAATGTCTTTTGTAGGTGTACTACAAAAATAAAATTCTATTAGAAAATAATTCACAGAACCAATCCAAGACCAAAATAACTTTTTCATAAATAATGCAGGTCGATTTCGGTTTAGGCCAACTCTTTCTTTTAAGGGCTCTATGTCTAGATTCTACCTATTTCACATATACCTATTTATGTGAATACATTTAACATATAAAATATTAATTTCTATGGTTTATACTTTATCTCCTCAATTATCAAAAACTGGGATTAAATGACGAAGCCCTCGCATAAATTACGTTTCGAAGAAAATTAGACAATTAGTTCACGTGACATTGTACGTAAATATAAATTGTCGTTTTCACTTTTAGCCACTTTTCATCTAAATTTACGTTTCTCAATTTTAAGAAAATATTTTATTTTTCTTACTTTTTTTGCCGTTTCTTAATCATTAACATTTGTCTGTACTCCCAAGTTTATTAATTTATTGATGTTCTATTTCAAGTTTTACATGAATTCACATTTATTTCATCAAACAAAAATTATAGAACTAATAAGATTCACGTTTTGTCTTACATTTTAAAGAGGAAAATAAATCGAGCAAAAGAAAAATAGACGGCTTAACTAAAATTTGAGACTCGGATAAGATTTTTAGTTTTTTTCTGTTTCTGGATAAGATTGATATAGTATAAATTTCAGTTCTTAAATATTAACTAAACTAAAACATATTTCAGTTCTTAAATATATATATATATATATATATATATTTTATCAACTAGTTTAGTGGTTTTAATAATCTCTTAACACCGTAAGGAGTTCGAACCCGGAACCTGCAACTTAATGTGATGAATTTTCAGAAGTGACCACCATTATGGTACTTGACTTCCACAAACTAAAACATATTTTATAACAAAAGAAACTAAACTAGCTAAGGCATAGAGCGCCTCTTTTATTTAACATTTGGTCAAGAAATTAATTCTTGTATATCGAAATGAAGTTAAATTATTTTGGCTAGATTATAGATGCAAGTTTTTGTTCTATAGGTTCCAACATGAAATAGACATATATTGGTCATGCACACAGGTAAGTGAAGTTTAGGACCTTAAATATGGTTATCATTATTGGGGGACGCAAAAACCTTTAATAAAATCTTTTTTCAGTTGGCAGGTGTGCTATAAAATTGAAGAAGATCAGGGTTTTTCAATTCACCCATAATTTTTTTCTCCCTGGAAATTTTACTACTATGAATGGCTAAATATATTTTATTTGGGCCATTACATTTTCAAAGACGATTTTGATAGTAGGTTGAACCGTCTTTCGTATCAAGCGTTACGTATTAAATTGTCTATACAAAAATAGTTAAATTTATTCGTTGTCAAGAGTAGATCATTTTTTTATAATATATATGATAATGTAGTAGGTGAAAATAAATAAAGAGCTTGATTTCATTTAAACAATAATACTGATGGACTGATTTGGGGAGAACCAAACTCCAATAATTCATAACTAATAGGACAAAATAACAATAGCATGAACTGCATTCGTAAAACTTTAATCTAGACTGGACTTTTATGGTTATTTGAACGTACCCATTTAGGTTAATTAGTAACTTATTATGCTGTTTCACATGGTTTTCATTTTTCAAAGAGTTCATTCTTTTGGGTGATTTCTTTTTTTTTATAGTAAAAGTTATAAATGAAAAGGACATCGATGCAAATTTATAATTTCAAGTACATAATAACGAGATTGTTCACCGTTTAGAAAAATCCATATACTTATTTGAACAATGGACTAACTATTTTTTTGGATACTCAGACTGATGATTATATCTCAAATTAATTCACTACAAGAAAATGATAAGTAGATATGTGGTAAAAGTTATATCATATATCATTAATATTTTAATAATATAATTCTTTATGTTTACTTTAGCACACGTAAATAATATAGAAATTATATTTACACATGTTAACTAGATATGAAGGATTCTATGATTACATTTTTTAACCACATATCTACTTATCATTTGCTTGGAGTGTTAAATTTATCGTTAGTATGTTGCTATAAAAAGAAAAATTATATGTCTATGCTAACTGCAGTGAGCAATGAAACTCAAACTCGGAACTGTATTTATGTTTTGCTGCTCCAAATAATTGATTGAGCTAGAATTTTGAGTTTGGTATATATATATATATATATATATATATATTTCGAATTAAATTAGGTGCACTCACAACATGTCGTCACGAACACTTAGAACTGAAATCACCAATCGTCTCTGAAACAAACTAAGCCTCATTTAATCTTGTTTCGGGACTAAGCGTTATATGTCTTCATCGTCTATTTATATCTATATTATTGTTGTTAATTAAGTTTTTCTTTTCTTAAGTAATAACGGTTTGGGAGTTAGAGCTAATCCTAAATAAAAATAAGTAAAAAAAGGAGAGAAGACCAAGCTTGTAAGTCTAAATCTCAGAGAGCTTGTGATTAGCGGCCAGGGCCATCGACAAGAGACTGCCAGAGAAAGATCGATCGCCAAGGTCGCCAACGAGACAGCAACAAGAGAAAAACTTTAAAAAGAAAAAGAAAAGCTTAGCACATATATATGTTTTAAATAGGTTTTAAGTCGAAAAATCATGTATTTTACGATATCATTATCATAACCAATTAGACCCAAACAGTACATATATAACAAAAAAATAGAAAAAAAAAATCTGAACGATTTTACATTATATATAAATGAAATGGGTCATTCCAATATGAGTTTAAATTAGAAACGTAAACGGTACTACACGATACACTCACGTATTGTACTTCGAAAGAGCACAACTTATTGTTTCAAGTTTCAACTATGAAGAACAACCATATCAAGTATAGTGTTTTATTTTTCTGCTTTGGAACCTCATATCGCTTGTTCTAGCTATAGTTACGTGTGTGTCGCAGATCTTTGATAATTATAAAATACCTCACAAAAGTTCAAAATAATTAGAATTTTGTTGTGGTCTTTGCTTTAAGGAAAAAGAGATTATAAAGTGGTCGGTGGGACTATGATATACCAATAAATATCTGAATGGAAAGATAATTTTTTTTTTCCTTTTTATAATCTAATATTGTAACTATAAAATCATTCATTTTACCCAAAAAAAAAAATTATATATATATATATACTCTTGTTGATAAATTGGTCTTTGATACTTATGAAGGATGAAAAAAGTAACAAAACATTGATCAGTTTCAAATGCTGAATTCGATTTTAAATCTTATAGTCCGGTTGAATCGGTGAATATATATATATATATATATATATATATATATATATATATCTTTTGATACTATTTATCGCCTTAAATTGATTTAAATAAAGCCTTTATTTGTTAGTATGATTATCTGAGATTATGTTTACGTAATTGCTTGTAGTTAAAAACGGTTTATATATACTGGCTTCTTGTCACGACCACCTGTTCATGTAGATTTTTTTTTTGTTAAAACACTTGTTCCAGTAGATATTTATTATGTCCAAGTATAATGGTAATTCACCATATTATGAGTAATTAATATCAATATCTACAAGGATATGAATCATATTAATGGATATAACTTTTGACTTATCTACAAGAAAAAATAATAATAATAAAACAAACTCATTATAATCAAAAGTTAATTGGTTATATTATTAGCAAGCTTCAGAATTGTGTTTCTATTCAATAGTTTTTTTGTTTGGGTTCAACAATTCAATAGTTAAAATCCACTTCCTTAAACCCTATACACAAATAACAAATGGATAATATAAACTATTGTCGTGGCGACAGAAAACAATTATTTTCCCTGATCCCATTCCTAATTAATTAGATTTTATAATTAATAAATTGATTATACTGTACAATTTTCCTGGCCAGTACAAGCTTTTCGTAACAATAATTGACAATAATTTCTCATAAATGCGCCTAAGTAATGTTTCCGTTTAGTGCATCAAGAAAACAAAACAAAAAATGACCTAATTATTCGTCTTTAATCTTTATCAGTGACTCATCACCTGATCAAAGAGTCAAATTTTGTTCGATCTCAGTAACATATAATCATTTGTTTTTGACGTCCGCAGCATGTAAAGTTAGCACTTTAAAAACTTCTTATTTTATGCTCGCGAACGGAAAAAATCTTTTTTTGTTTAAATATAAATATTTCATTGAAATGAAAAGGTTTAGGTTTTACAAACAGAACCTATGAATATTGGTCCTATGACAAAAACGATAAAAATATGGAAGTAAAAACAATTAGTTTATCGATGAAGCTCACAGTGTCAAGATGAAGTGATAAACGATTTAGAATAATTATCGACTGATTTATAGTCTAGTTTATGCTAAATAAATATACACTAGGTGATTGTCGCATTATACTCGGTATAAGATTTTTTATAATACTTTTTAGAAGATTAATAAATTAAATAAATATTTCTAAATATTTTAATTTAATAGTATATTATTGTATAGATAATTGAAATCTAAAATTAAATTTTTTACATATTTATGTTACTAATTAATTATTTAGTTAAAATAATATATTTTTTAAATAAAATTGTAAAAATCAAGTTTAGGAGACATTAAAATTAGTTATAATTTTATGGAATATTTACTTATTCGATTTTTTTTTTGTCAACTACTTATTCGATTTTCCATAAATAAATAAAACTAATTTAGGTAAGATTATAATCTTTAAAATTAAGACAGTTTATATATGATTGATCTAATGACATATTATGTAATTAGTCTAGTAATTAATGTCCTATGAAATATATTTTCTAAGAATCATTGTGGCGACGACATGTCAACATGACAGTGTTATAATATTCTACGTAAACATAATGTTATTTTGTTAAAATGATAATTAATTAATATATAGGGGATATAACAAATTATACCAAGTGTGTGATAGTTTAGTGGCAGTAGACTTGTCTTTCATAAGGAAGTTGAACCTTGTTTCCCTTAGTTCGAATACTCCTTTGAGATATATAGATGATTCGTAATTAATAAAAAAAATAACATGTTGACAAACAAATTTTTTGCAGTAAACTCTTGATATAAAAATTATGACACAACTGACCATTCGATTCCATTTATCACTGGTGAAAATGATATGATTATATATACACGTGTTGTAATCAACTTGCTACGTTGGCTGAAGAATTCGAGTGGCAGAAGAAAATCGGAGAAAGAGATGAAGATCAAATAAATAATAAAGAAAAAAAATAAATAAATAAGAGGTGAGCAAACAACAAAGCAAAGCAGAAAGACGAAATGAAATGTGGTTCTTCGAAAGTTCCAAGTTGCTCTTACTCTTTTCAAAATATCCAATCATCTTTTCTCTATATGTTTTTTTCTTCGTTTATCTTTTCCTTTTCCAAATATAAATGATATAAACATACATATATAGATCAACTTTCGTTCTGGAAGTCGATTGACATACATAACCAATATTAAGATTGATTGTTTGTAACGTAATACACTAAATTGCATTTGTGCTCATATAATTCATCCATTTCATAATGATAGATGTTTAAGTTTTTGCACACATATTAATCTTTTTTTTACAAAACCTAAATACACCCTTATTTTATAATTAAATAGTAATTGTTTTACATTTTTTTTTTCAAAAAACTAACATACCCTTATTCTATATTTAAATATTAATTGTTCTAAAATGGAGGGAGTATATACTAAAATATAATATTTATAAAACAAAATTCTTATAAATTGTAAACAGAAAATGCAAATGAAACAACTTTCTCTGTTTTCATTTTTTTTTTTGTCAAACCATTTCTCTGTTTTAATATTACTTGTAAAATTTGAAAATAGCTTTAAATTAACTTTATATTATTTCAATTTGAAACATATAAATGCAAAGACAAAACCAAAGTCATTTACGTTGTTTTCTAACGTTTGCAATTTTACATAACATACTCAATCTATACTCTGGTCGACCTAGGCATGCAAAACACAAATATCTATTTCTAAATCTTTAAAAAGATCTATATTTGTTGATACTACACTATAACTTCTTTTCAAAAGGAAGTTAAAAGAGAAAATTTTCATTTGTGTCGTGTCGGTGTCGCAGTATATAGTGTCATAAAAGAGAAAATTATCCTATACGTGTTGTTATTGTTATGAGGGTGATTAAAAAAAATAGTCTAATCGAACCAATTAATTTGTACTAAATTTACTACAATGCCATTAAGAAAATAATTTTCACTATGTTTAATGTTTTGTGTCTAAATTTTATAGTTCTAATGTCAACTGTCCTGTATATATAGTATTACAATGTCAATATTATAAAATATTAATAAGCTAAGCTACAACGTGTCTTTTTTAATTGGTTTTAAACAGCATGTCTTAGTGTAGCCTAAATGTTTAATCACCAAATATATCTATTCTCTTATAGTCGTGTGTATTGAGATGGAGAGTGAAACCGAAGAATTGATGCAGAGGACTTCAAACAACACAAAGTGTTTAAACATTGATAAGCAGTTAAAGACATTGAATGAATTAGAGGGTTCTAAGTTTTCTATGAAATAGTCGAAGACACAGAGTGAACCAGAGGGTTCCAAGCTTTTTCAGAATTTAAAACAAAGTGAGCAACGACTGCTAAAAAGAAACTGCAGGGAAGGTGCATTGCAAATTCCAAGATAAAAAAATATTCGTACGGTCTAAAAAGTGAAAAATAGATTTGATATGCTGGCAATTGGAGTGTGTTAGCTAGCTGGATTATTCAACATTTGAGAAAAACATCTTTGACTAAACCTTATCTTTAATCAAATCTTTGTATCTTTAACCTAATCTTTATAATTGCTATAAGTAGCAAAACATTTGTATTCAGCAAGATTAAGGTGAATAAAAGAGATATTTCATCTTCTTCTTCATGGTTTCAGAGCCATGGAGCTTTATTCATAACCTGTTTTAAATATTACAAATTGTGTTACCATAAATCTTACAGAAATAAACTACTTGCTATGGAAAACCCAGTTTGAGTCTTTTCTTTCTGGTCAAGGTCTTTTAGGCTTCATTAATGGAGCTTTACCTACGCCGTCAAGATCAATGCAAGTTCCAACCATTGATGGTCAAACAACTGAGAGAACAAATCTGGAGTATCAAGCCTGGTGCAGATCAGATCATATTGTAAAGTCATGGTTGCTAGGATCCTTCTCTGAAGATATTTTAAGTGTTGTGGTTCACGCAAATACATCATTTGAGGTACGGTCAGCTTTTTCAAGACATTTCAATCGTGTTAGCTCTGCTAGGTTGTTTGAGCTACAAAGAAAACTTCAATCAATCTCTAAAGATGACAAACCAATGGTTGAATATCTTAATGAAGTCAAGTCTGTGTGTGATCAACTAACTTCTATTGGTAATGTTGTCCCAGAAAATATGAAAATATTTGTAGCACTATTTGGTCTTCGAAGAGAATATGAACCCATAAAGACAAGCATAGAAGGATCTATGGATAACATTCCTTCACCAAGCTTTGAAGATATTGTTCCCAGGCTTACAAGTTATGATGACCGGATTCCAGGATACAACAATCAATCTTCTGTCTCTCCTCACTTGGCATTTATTGTTTCTACACCAACCTATGGAAGAGGAAACATAGGTAGGGGACGCTTCTCAGGGCGTTTTAGAAGAGGAAAATGTTCATTCTCCACTAGAGGTAGGGGATTTCATCAACAGTTCTCAACCTCTGGTGGATCTCAAAACTCATATGATGGTGAAAACAAGCTTCTGTGTCAAATTTATAGTAGAGTTGGACACCAAGCCTTACGCTGCTGGCATAGATTTAATAACTCATATCAAAATAAGGATCTTCCTGCTGGTCTTGTTGCTCTCCATGTCACTGGTGTCACTAAAATGTCTGAAAATAAATGGTTACCTGATTCTGTAGCTACAACACATGTCACCAACACAACAAACAAACTTCAGCATTATCAGCCTTATCATGGTTCAGACTCAGTCATAGTTGGAGATAAAAATTATCTCCCTATTACACATGTTGGTTCAACATGTCTCCCTACTGCTTCAGGTAACTTGCCTTTAAAAGATGTGTTTGTGTGCCCTGATATTGCTAAATCTCTGCTTTTAGTTTCAAAGTTAACTACAGATTATCCATGTACTATCAAGTTTGATTTTGATGAGGTGTGTGTTAAGGAAAAGGCAACAAGAAAACTGCTGATAAAGGGAAGAAACAGTAATGGATTGTGCATTCTGGATGATGCAAAGCTACAAGTGCATTATTATAATAGACAAAGAGCAGCTTCAGAGGAGATATGGCACAGGAGGCTAGGTCATCCGAATGCAAAGATTCTGCAACATCTTTCTAGTATCAAGTCTATCATTATAAATAAGAGTACCAAGAGTGTTTGTGAACATTGTCATCTTGGGAAAAGTTCTCATTTGCCATTTGCTTCTTGTAGTTTTTCTGCTTCAAGGCCTCTTGAAAGTTCATTGTGATCTCTGGGGACCAGCACCTATTATGTCAAAACAAGGTTTAAGATTTTATGTAATCTTCATTGATAACTATTCTAGGTTCTGCTGGTTATATCCTTTGAAGACAAAGTCTGAGTTTTATGCTACATTTATCGAGTTCCAAAACTATGTTGAAAATCAGTTCAGTTCAAAGATAACAAATTTTTAGTGTGATGGTGGAGAAGAGTTTACAAGTAACCAGTTTTTGAAACATTTGCAGGACAAGGAAATCAAACAACTTATTTTTTGTTCATACACTCCTCAACAAAATGGCTTAGCAGAAAGAAGACATAAGCACATTATTGAATTAGGGTTAGCTATGTTATTCCAGAGCAAAATTCTTCAGAAGTTTTGGTTATAAGCATTCTTCACTGCAAATTTTCTCAGCAACCTACTACCATCATCAGTTTTGGATCAAAACTGCAGTCCCTATGAGAAGATCTATGGAAACAAACCTGAATATTCTGCTCTGAGAACATTTGGTTATGCTTGTTATCCCACTCTCAGAGACTCTTCAGTGAACAAGTTTGATCCGAGATCTCTTAAGTGTGTTTTTCTTGGATATACTGAGAAATACAAAGGGTATAGATGCATATATCCTCCAACACGAAGAGTTTATATAAGCAAGCATGTGATTTTTTATGAAGAATGCTTTCTTTTTTCAGATTTTTATTTGGCTCTACAACCGTTGGAGTCATCACCATTAATCTCTGCTTGGCAACAGAGTTTTAACTCTCACTTATCTCAGTTTGAGCAGAAACCTGAGCCACCTACAACAAGATTTGACAATGCATCATAGTTACAGGGTAATCAACCTGTAAGGATAGTTCAAGAAAGTACTACATCAACAATAACAACTTCTCAAGATAACACCAATGATGTAGAAGAACAACAACAACCACAAGAACCTGTGATTATTCTGCAGCTATAAGAATCTGCAATTTCATAGCAGCCACAAGAACCTGCAATCACACAGTAGCCACAAGAACCTGTAAACTCAAGAAATGAAACAGAATCAGGTGAAACATGTGAGAGATTGAGTTCTGGGTGTACGGCAAACTTTGATCTTATTCCTATAAGCAACATCTCATCACTCTCACCTTATAACACAGCTGATACAGAGAATGTTCAACAACAAGATGTTTTTACTCATCCAATGACTACAAGATCCAAAGCAGGCATACACAAACCAAATCCAAGGTATGTTTTGCTTATACATAAAGAAAGTTATCCAAAACCTAGTACAATTATTCAAGCTTTAAAGCATGAGGGATGGAAAAATGCTATGATTGACGAAATATAGACTTGTAAGGAAACAAATACATGGTCATTGGTTCCTGTTGCTGAAGATATGCATGTGTTAGGACAAAATTACATGCAGATGGCACACTTGATAAGTTAAAAACAAGATTGGTGACAGAAGGATTCAATCAAGAAGAAGGTGTTGATTATCTGGGAACCTACAGTCCAGTGGTGAGAACAGCAACAATCAGATTTATTCTTCATATGGCAATAATGCTAAAATGAGAGATTAAGCAGATGGATATCAAAAATACATTCTTACATGGTGATTTAACTGAAACAATTTTCATAAAACAGCCAACAGGTTTTGAAGACAAAGCAAGACCTGATCATGTTTGTCTATTGCACAAATCTCTCTATGGATTAAAGCAAGCTCCACGGGCTTAGTTTAATAAGTTTAGTAACTTTTTACTGGAATTTGGATTCATATGCAGTACACGAGATCCTTCACTCTTCATCTATACAAAAGGAAGTGATATCATTCTTCTTATTTTGTATGTTGATGACATGATAATTACAGGAAATGGATCAAGTATGTTTGCAAATCTGATGCGAAAACTAAATGAGCAGTTCATAATGAAAGACATAGGAAGATTGCATTATTTTCTGGGAATGCAGGCACAGTTTCATGGAGGAGGACTATTTCTATCACAACAGAAGTATGCAGAAGATATGTTAATGGCTTCTTCTATGAGTGATTACTCTCCAACTCCAACTCCACTACTTCAGCAACCAGATAGATATCCTGATCATACTGAACCATTTGAAAATCTCTCTTATTTCAGAAGTCTTGCAGGGAAATTGCAGTATTTAACTCTGACAAGGCCTGATCTGCAACATTCTGTTAATTAGGAGGTCTACAGGAGGTTATGCACCTTTTTGGGACAAAACTTGATATCATGGTCTTCTAGAAAGCAACCTACAGTTCAATTGAAGCTGAGTACAGAAGCTTGTCTGACACATCCTCAGAAATAACCTGGATAAGCTTTGTGTTGAAGGAACTAGGTATACCTCAGATGATTAATCCTAAGCTATATTGTGATAATCTATATGTTGTCTACCTTACAGCTAATCCAACTTTTCACTCAAAAATAAAGCATTTTGAGTTGGATCATCATTACATCAGAGAAAGGGTTGCTCTCGGATTAGTTGAAGTGAAGCGCATCCCTTCACACTTTCAGATTGCAGAAATATTCACAAAAGCTCTGCCTATTGGTGTTTTTCAATCCTTAAGATTCAAACTTGGTGTTGATGTTCCACCTACAACAAGTTTGAGGGGGGCTATTGAGATGCAGAGTGAAACAGAGAAATTGATGCAAAGGACTTCAAACAAGACAGAGTGTTTAAATATTGAGAAGCAGCCAAAGACACTGAATGAACCAAAGGGTTCTAAGTTTTCTATGAAACAGTCGAAGACATAGAGTGAACCAGAGGGTTCTAAGCTTTCTCAGAATTTGAAAAAAAGTGAGCAACGACTACTAAGAAGAAACTGCAAGGAAGGTGCATTGCAAATCTCTGAGATAAAAAAATCTTCGTACGGTCTAAAGGTGCAAAATAGATTTGATGTGATGGCAGTTGGAGTGTGTTAGCTAGCTGGATTATTCAACACTAAACCTTAACTTTAATCAAATCTTTGTATCTTTAACATAATTTTTGTAATTGTTATAAGTACCAAAACGTTTGTCTTCAATGTGAATAAAAGAGATATTTCATCTTCTTCTTCAATGTGTTTGTCTCTCATTACTCTGACTTTGTTTGTCATCAAAATTTTAATATCTAATACGGCAGTGCATCCCGCGTTCTTCTAAATACCCTTTTTGACGTGAATAATCAGCCCAAGAAAGAACCTTAACATTCATTGACTAAGGATAAGAAAGATTCATTTTTTTCACAGTCCAACACCTTTAAACATTTTTCAGTTTTTAATGTAACAGTTATTTACATTCACATCAACATTAGTTGTCGACAATAGATTTTTATTACAACCATATCTTTTTTATTTTTTAATAATTTTTTTATCTGACCAATGAATGATATGATGACGTCATAGGTAATTGAATGCTTTATATTCCAAGCTTTTTGGCAAATCATGGCTAACCATGTCCATTGTGAATCGTGACGTGGGATTATGTTCCATGCAGATATCATATATTTAAAAGATACGAGAAACTTTTTTTTTAAATAAAAAACATGCATGAAGATAACGAGTACGTCGGCTTTATCAAGAGGCCCCTATATAAAAAGAGAAAGATGTAAAAGATAGATTGAAGAGGATATGACTGGTCGAATTTATTATTGCCACTAGATAAATATCACAATTTTTGTTTTTGAAATAATCTTAAATTTTCTAGTCTAGGAAGAAGTTTTGGATGGTTACAAATACATGTTTCTTCTTTTAAATTATGAATTTGAATGTGATTACAAAATAGGAACGAATGTATGATTATAAAATAGTTCGACGTGGCTAAGGAATGGTCCAATTTTTTTTTTTAATGGCATTGAGAATATTTAGAATCATGACTAGGGCTAATGATGCCATTAATCACCAAATCAAGAAGTGTGACAAGATTTGTGAAGCAAGGTGGGGTGTCTTGGATACAACGATTTATGTGAGTATGTGACTAAAGATAAACGTCAAGGGATCAATAAGTAAGAGTTGTAGTGAATACGGTTGTTGCGGTATTTCTAAGGTAGAAAACAGTAGTTTGAGGTAGGATTATACTCTCTTGAGAATCAAGGGAACTTTCAGAGAAATTGTAGTTAGCTTGGAGATAAGGATATCTGTCAACAAAACCTAATTTGTTTCGTACGTTTTTATCGATTGGTGCAATTAATTGAAATCAATGATTTCAGTCAAATCGCCAGTTCAAGTGAATCGATCTGAGACCAAATAGCAAAAAATGATTGTTACCACTGTGATAGTAAAGATTGAATGTGTGTTTCTTAATTAGTTGTGCACTAGACTATGAGTAACCAGCTAAATAATACGGATGCAACTGAACCTAACTAACATTTACATCAGTTAATATATGTGTATAATCGTAAGCAAAAAGCCAAACTATTGGGAGACATAAAAAAAGTAAAAAAAAAAAAGCTAATCACGTCAAATCACTAATCGCCAGTACATATAACTCTTTATGCTACTGTAATTAAAGTCATGTAGGATTTTTCTATAATCATACTATTATAATTAATTTTAGTAAATTTATCTGATAGAAAATAGATGTTAAGACTCAAGATCTGAAATTGGTTTCTACTTTTTCTACCCAACTACCGTAAATTCTTAATGTTGTACAAAATCTTGGCATCTCTAAATTCGACACAAAAGCAAACCTTAAAAAACAAAGAAATATAGTATCAAAGGTATATGATCATGTCTAACTTACAATGCCAGGTCATGAACAAAAGTAAAACTGATCGAGTTAAAAAATAAATATATATTTGCACAAACGTCTTTTATATCACGTTTTGTCAAACTCAAAAACGATTTGTGTCATTGTGTGTATTCGCAAACTCGACGCGAGATTATGGTTTTACTTTCTAGTCAAGTTATAACATATATGTTTCTAAGTGAGATCGAGTGGACTACTTTTCTAGCTAGGTTGTATAACCGTTTTAGAAAAGACTTTAACATTTGAAAAAAAAAGACTAACAAAGATTATACTTAGTTAAAAACCAGACAATATACCGTTGGAAACTTGATGAGAAACTTTTTCCCAAAATCGATTATGCAGAGAAAAACCATTATGACGTCTATTAAAGTATCACACTACAATACAAAGGATTTAGAGTAACATATAAGAAATATGTATTAATTTATTCATTGTCAATTGATTTTAAATTATAAATTTATGAAATTTATACCTTTTATTTTTTTTGTCAACATGAAATTTATAACTAAATTTGTTAATCTAAGTAGGATAGCCTGAGTAAAATTTGTTGTGGGTCCTAGAATGGAATTTGGTTTGAAATTGACTGACAAGAGCCATTATTTTGAAAAAGCGTATTCAAATCTTATATTAAAAATTAGAAAAAGTTAAAATAGTATGTAAAAGACATGAGTCAATTCACTAAATATTAATTGATTTGCAGCTAGAAGACAATGATCCTTAGCAACATTTACATTTGTTAGAAATTTTCAACTCCAACGACGTTGGTATATTCGTTGCATTCAACAAAATTAACTCGCAATCTAAATTCCGCCAACTTCGTAAAAACACCTTTGTTTTGTGTTTGTATGTGTCAGGGTTTTCCGGCCAAAAGAGAATTTTAGTCAAAAAGATGGTTTCAGATCAAACTAATTTCGATTCTGTACCCTAAAATTATTATTTTTTGTTTGATAATAAAAAATGTTTTAATAAAAACAGGAGATAAGATTTACATGTAACGTGGCGAATTTAAATTTTTGTGTGGAGTGATATATGTCTAATTATTGATGGCTTTATTGGACAATATGTGAGTGATGATTCCACTCCCATGTAAAGGAGAACGAGATAATATCAGTATTTTTTTTTTTTTCCTTTTCTTTGTTTTTTTCTCTTTCTCTTTTCACTTTGTAGATAGGTGATCGTGTTCACAAACTTGTTAAAGATAATTATTTACTAAATAGGAAACCGTAGTCGGTTAGTTAAACCAAAAATATGTGCTTGGTTTGTGTGTGGTGTGTGGATGTGTCTATATATATGTATATAAAACTCCCATTATCATCGTGCCTTTTACAAATCCGATTGAATTTGAAAATATGAATTAAGTATGAAGATATCTTCATCCAGGATAAGGCAAAACGTTTGAGCATGGTTCCATCCTTTGGCTTTTAATATAGAGTTGGCCACCAGCTTTGATGCACCACAATTTTTCCCTCTTCTTTTCAAAAGTTATATTATTATGTTGCTAATTAAGTTATCTGCTCGATCAAACGTATAAAAGTTCAGATATGTAAACTCACATAACTATATGATACTGGAATGTGCTACTTCTAGGGCATAAATATATTAAAACGTTTTAATAAATTCATCGTTGACCCAAAAAAAAAGAAAAAATTCATCAAAGATTTAATCTTTTTACGAAAAGCATTCTTATCATTTTATGCCTTTCTAGGTGTATGGTCGTATTTAAACGAAGGTTTATATATTCCTTAATTTTATTATATTATTTAAATTAATTAGTTGTTTAATTGGGTGGACGAAATATAATCTGAATCTATATTCAATTAATGACAAAAAAAGCAGCTATATTCAATTCGGTTCAATATTTTTCTAAACCAGAACAAACTTGAAAACCCAAACCGTTTTTTCTACTTGTTTCATTCTGTTGCAGGTTTGCAGATTTGGTTGGTTCATGCAAAATGAAAACTACAAATCGAATTAATATACAAATTGGTTATATTGAATATCAAAACTAAAAGTCATATATAGTAACGAAATCGAAATTTAAGACGGAAGAATTGATTTTTCTTTTTTGTTCTCTTGGTTGATGCACGATGAAAACATTTTTTTCTTTTTGGTTTCCAAAAACCGACTTGACATTGTATTTATTGGAGTGATGTAAGTTATGTAACCCATTTTTTTGATAAAGAAGATAACTCTTTTGGTGTCAACAATGACATATCCTACTTCTTAGAAATCCTTATTTGGCTGCAATAGAGGAAAATAATATTTTCCTTTTTTCAACAATCATTCTCCCATCTACTCCTTGATGCAAAATAATCAATCACATGGAAAACACTTGGTAAGAGGGATGTAAAGTAGAATTTCTAAAACTTGATGCATAAAATCAAAGTCCCTAGAAATTTCGGGGGTTAGAACATGGCCGGCTTAATATTATTAGGGGCTTCGGAGCGAAGATTTTTTTTGGGCCTTTTAGTAATATAGTGTTAATTCAAGTTTTATTGTGCTTCCAAATTTCTTAGGGACCTTTTTTACTAAATTAGTTTTTTTATTTTATATATATATATTTTTTATATCGAAGCTTTTTTATTATTGGACTTTGGGTTAAGGTTTCGGACCGTTGTTCTTAACGCGCCCTATGCGGCTATGCCCTCTCTGCCAGCTCTAGGTTAGAACTTAAATGCATTACCAACAAACTGTTTTTGAATGGGCAGAAAAAAAAATGCATCCGGATGCGTATTAGGGATGGAGAGAGAACAGTGCTATATCTTTTATTCTGAATAAGTACAAGACTCACCAAAAAAAAAACATTCTTACAGAAATAGGTATGATTCTTCTGCCAAATTAAGCATCTGGTTCTATGGTGTAGTGGTTAGCACTCTGGACTTTGAATCCAGCGACCTGGGTTCGACTCCCGGTAGGACCTCTTTTTTAATTTTAACTATTATTTTTAAATATGCAAACATTTAGGCCTTGGTTTATTATTCCGGTCCAATAATTTCTATAACCCCAAAGCTGATCCGACCCATTTATTCTATTTAGTTAATTTAGTGGACTCCAAGGCCCAAGGTACGCAAAAATCGCTTAACTACGTACATGCTTGTTTGTTTTTTGGTTTTTCAACTTCCTCGTGGATTGTCTTCACGAGACAAAACATCTTCTGTCTTTTTTTTTTTTTTTTTTTTTTCAAAGGATAAATTATTTTAACTATTCTTGTGCAAATGCACATATATGAAATTATGAATATCGATGGAAGCGCTTCTATTTCGTTTTTTTTTTAACTCAACGAACCATCTCTTATTAATGATACAAAGTACCAATTAAAGCTAACAAAGACACTAAATATAAGGAACTTCATTTGGAGAGCACTGACTAACTGTCTTGCTGTGGGGCAAAATATGAAGAGAAAGAGGCTTCTAAAGGCTGATGAATGCTTAAGATGTGGAGGGATCGAAGATATCAATCATGTGCTTTTTACTTGTCCATATGCACGAGTCATCTGGGCTTCATCACCCATGGGACGGTATTTTTACCCTTTTCTTGAATCATCCATATATGCAAACTTAGCTATATGCTTTCAGAGTGGAGAGGAAAAAGATCAGGACAGAAGGAAAAAGGAGAGTATGTGGCCATGGCTTCTTTGGAGGCTTTGGAAGTCACGGAATGACCTTCTCTTCTCTGGTTTGGACTCTGACCCGCAAAGGCTTGTCAAACAAGCTGAAGAGGACGCCAATGATGGCAAGAGGCAAACCAAAAAGAAGAAGGATGCAAAATAAGAGTAGCACCGCCTGCCCCGAGGGCAACAAAATGGACTCCACCACCGTCAAGAAGGTACAAATGCAACATTGATGCCACTTGGAGTGAAGATGAACAGACGTGTGGTGTAGGATGGATACTTAGAGACAATGAGGGCAATGTCAAATGGATTGGAGCGAAAGCCTATCCAAAGCTAACCTCATCTCTGCAGGCGGAAGCAGCAACACTCACTTAGATCCTATCGTGCCTTCATAATCTTCAAATTAATGAGGTAATAATTGAGAGTGACTGTGAGCTACTCACTAAGGCACTAAAAAGGCCAAAGGATTGGTTATGCCTGCGGCAAACGGCTGCGGAGGCACAGATGCATAAAGAGAGGAGAGGTCACACTTTTGTATTTGCACACAGAGGAGTTAATACATGCGCGGATACGTTATCAAATTATGCCCATGTATTTTGCAATTTTGGATAACAATATCTCTTCTTGGTTAATCCACAATGTGGAAACCGATAGGCCGCAAATGGCTTTTTGTGCTACTTTGTAAGTGGTGGAACAACTTGTAAGTTGACGTTGTCTATTGAATGAGATGATGAGTTTAAAAAAAAAAAACTAACAAAGACACAGTCTCAACAGTTTTCATCGGGATACCGAGACCACTCGTACCGATCCCACTGACCGGATGAGGGACTTAAAGCCACGAGGACTTAAAAAGCTTCTATTTCGTTTTAAGGTTTTTTTTAGAAAAAATATTATATTCATGAAGTATCGTATTAATAATTTAAATATTAGTCCAATGTAAAAAAAAAAAAAAACGAAATGGTTTTATGATCCGATCCCTTCTCTATCTGACGGAGGGGAAAAGATTCCAATTCAAATCTCTCTGTCTCTCTCTCTCTCTCAACTTTTCAATTCCAGAGAGTCGAAAAATCTCCAGATCTCCTCGCTAAATTCGTATTCCGATTCGGTCTAGCGACGGCGAGATAGAGGAGAGAGAGGAGGCAAGTTGATTGACCGGAAAAGAAGAAGAATACGAAGCCGCCTTGAACAAAAATGATTACGATCCCTTATCTAACCGCTGTATCAACCTACTTCAGCTACGGATTGCTCTTTGCTTTTGGTCAGCTCCGTGATTTCTTCCGCCGCTTCATAGATTGGTGGCTCACTAGCAATCTCCAGGTCTGTTTTCTCGATACCGTCGATCTTTCATTTCATATATAATGTAGTTAGATGTGGTTCAATGTACAAGATTTTTTAACTATATGCTTCTGATTCTTATTGTCAACAGGGATACGCGCCGATCTGTTTGGGGCATGAGGACTTTTATATTAGGAGATTGTATCATCGGATTCAGGTAATTCAATCATCATCAAATCCATTTCGTTTCGTGTATTCTGTTTAAAATTTGATTTAATTATTGGTATTGTAATTATACAATTTCTAAGAATTAGGGATGTTTCGGGGTATTAGTTCCGTGTGTTGTTTCTCGCGTTTCTGATTTTTTTTTTGGTTCACAAGTTTACTGTTTGATGATGTCTAATGTTAATCTTTGTCTGCTTCAAGGATTGTTTTAACCGACCTATATCAAGTGCACCTGATGCCTGGTTTGATGTGGTCGAGCGGTACTCTAACGATAACAACAAGACGCTAAAGTGAGTTTTTCTATCATCAGCTTATTTGGTTCTCTTGGGAGAATATGAAATGAATGAACTCGAAGGGGTGATACATTCTTGTAACATTGTCCTTTTGAAGTTCAATTCGGGGAAGCTTTGAATTCCGCATTAAGTATGCGAAGAGAGTTGCTTAGTAAACCTTTGGTGTCAACTATGTGCAGGCGAACAACAAAGACTAGCAGGTGCCTCAATTTGGGATCCTACAATTATCTTGGGTTTGGTTCTTTTGATGAATATTGCACGCCTCGTGTTATTGAGTCCTTGAAGAAATTTTCAGCAAGTACATGTAGCTCTCGTGTTGATGCAGGTACAGTGTCTTTGCCTATAGAGTCTAGAAGCATTTTTTGGCTCTGCTTCCTGAAAAACTTGTTTTCTGCCATCAGGAACTACATCGGTGCATGCAGAACTTGAGGAATGTGTTACTAGATTTGTTGGAAAGCCTGCTGCTGTTGTTTTTGGTATGGGATATGCAACAAACTCCGCTATCATTCCAGTCTTGATTGGAAAGGTATGCAAGGGCTTACCTTTTATCATGGAAGCCTATGTTGTCTGTTTTCTGAAACCCATGCTTAAGTTTTTTAATATATTTTTATTGTGTTGTCTTATACACAGGGAGGGTTGATAATAAGTGATTCTTTGAATCATAGTTCAATTGTCAATGGTGCTCGAGGTTCAGGAGCCACTATCCGCGTTTTCCAGCATAACAGTAAGCATTTCTGGTGTGTCAGCTCCAGAGGTTCTTTCCATATACTTAGATGGCTTACATGTATATTCTCTTGCTTTTGTTTCTTAGCGCCTTCCCATTTGGAACGAGTTTTGAGAGAACAAATTGCAGAGGGTCAACCTAGGACACATCGACCATGGAAGAAAATTATTGTTGTTGTTGAAGGCATTTACAGCATGGAAGGGGAGATTTGTCATCTGCCCGAAGTTGTCGCCATATGCAAGAAGTATAAGGTGAGGCAATATTCCGGAGTTTCTGATTGTGAGAATCCGTTGACAACTGAAACCATTTTGTGTGTGCAAAAACCCCCCTGAAAAAGTAACTTTGTTCACTATGTGCCACATTCAACATTGGCGAGATTAAGGAACTATATTGACTAAATTACCCTTTGCAACGCCATATTTTCTAAACCATTTGGAGTTTTCTGTTGTGATACTCTAACTTATCTTCTGTCCTCGTTTCAGGCATATGTTTACTTGGATGAAGCTCACAGCATTGGGGCAATTGGTAAAACAGGAAAGGGTATTTGTGAACTCCTGGGAGTTGACACAGCTGATGTGGACGTAATGATGGGAACCTTCACGAAATCTTTTGGGTCTTGTGGTGGCTATATTGCTGGATCGAAGGTTAGCAAGTGTTTACATTTGTTTTCATCTACTGATCTTCTATTTGCAAATTTCGGAGGTCTAACCTTGTTTTGGTAAATTAAGATTCTGAAATTTTAGTTAAGCTCAAAAAGAAATTAGATAGCCGTAACTTTCACTCAGATGTCAAAACTTTCGTTGAACCTGTCGAAATGACAAAGATAAGTATATAGCTGACACGCTACGGCCACATACATACCATGTGATGCTTAAGTAAGTTGTTCACTTCTCAAATTCAACAAAAGGCTAATCAATTTATTATTATTTTATGTTCAACTTCTATAGGAGCTCATCCAATATTTAAAGCATCAATGTCCAGCTCACCTTTACGCAACATCGATACCAACTCCTTCCGCACAACAAATCATATCTGCTATTAAAGTTATTCTGGGAGAGGATGGTTCAAACCGAGGTACTCTAGTTTCTTTCTCATCGTGTCATTTATTCCTCTTTTTTGGGTGACTGAGCACAATCTATCTAGTCAGGTCATGATATATAACCTAAAAACTAACATACTGTTCAAATACTGAACAGGGGCACAAAAGCTAGCAAGAATACGTGAGAACAGCAACTTTTTCCGGGCTGAACTGCAGAAGATGGGATTTGAGGTACTTGGAGACAATGATTCCCCAGTCATGCCAATAATGCTTTACAACCCAGCAAAAATTCCAGCTTTCTCAAGAGAATGTCTGCGACAAAAAGTAAGTTCTATTTATTCAAATCTAAGTATCATTTGAGAACTCGATTATTGCAAAGTCGACAACAAAAAGTAAATGATTAACTTGAGGTGCAATGTAACCTTGAAACTCTGAACAGGTGGCAGTGGTGGTCGTGGGTTTCCCAGCTACACCTTTACTGCTGGCTAGGGCACGTATTTGCATATCCGCGTCTCATTCAAGAGAAGATCTTATAAGAGCTCTCAAGGTAAAATCTTGCATTCTAGTTGCGTTTTTTTTTCTCACAAATACATGCAACTCCACAGAAGTCCCAAAGCACAAAAGCGAAGAAAGGGTCTATATGCTTGGAGAGAGCTCGGTTTCAATGCTAGTCAAAGTTTGAATCAATGTGTGTCTTTGTGTTGGACACAGGTTATCAGCAAAGTAGGGGACCTAAGTGGTATTAAATATTTCCCGGCAGAGCCGAAAAAGATAGAACAGATGAAAAATGACATCAAGCTGGATTGAAGAATAAAGCAATGAAATAAGAGATGCATCCAGGAAAACGCAAACAAATGCAGTGTTAAGTGTTAACTTCGGCTTTACACACAAATCTGATTTCTCAGGGCTCAAGCCATTTCTTCTCTTATTAAAAACCCAACCCAGAGTCAGTCCATCTTTCCTCAAGTCTTGACTACTATGATGCTACTGCACTTATGTGATTCTTCTTCATGTTTTTTTTTTCTGAGAGTTTAATTGTATAGTAATCTTGTTGAATGATGTCAGAGTCCTTTTACTACTCCGAACAACTGCTGCTTCCTATGGTTGATTAAAAGGTTTTGGAGAAATGGTCAATAAGTTCCCAACCATAAAACCAGAAGGTACAACAATCACAATGAGTTAATCCTTGTTCTCCATCCTCCTCTACTATTACAACAACTAACACTAGTGTCCGACTAATTGTTACATTCAAACAAAACATCAAAAGAGTAAAAAAAAAAGCCTTCAGACATTGTAGCTTACATTGCCAATGGCTGTCACAAAAAACAAAAATCTGCCTATCTCTTCACGAGAACTCCCTCCCAAGCTTCTGAATTGCACAAAACATCTTCCTCCTTGATCCAACAGCATTGATGCCCATATCTTTAAGATCCTCCAATGTCAACAATGGTAAAACTTGTTCATCAACTTCATGCATTTCAAACATTGGCCAATATCTCCCTAACCCTAACTCTTGTAACCATATCTTAACTCCTTCTCTTCCTCTTCCTCCACTTTGCCAATCTCCTGACAACTCAACCTCGTACCTTCTCCTATTCTCCTGCGTTTGTTCTTTTGTCGGACTCTCAGAATCTTCTCTGCTAAAATCTCTAAACCCTTCTTCTCCTAATTCATCGTCCTCTTCTTCTTCCTCTTCTTCCCCACTTAATTTATCATCTCCCTGCTCTAAACCATCGTTTCTCGCCGCCCAATTCGACCGAACTCGCTTCGCAGAAGCTGTATTCATCGTCGCGGTCTCTCCACCGGATGATTTGACCCATTTCTTAACCCGCCAACTCCCAATCGCATTCGGATCTTCATCTAGGGTTCCGGTGTTCTCATACCCGGAGCTCAAATTCGTCATAGTTCTCGTCCTCGACGAAGACGACGTCTTCCCACTCTGATTATTCGGCTCCTTTCTGTTACCACCACTCGGCCTCCATTTCGGCCGTCGCACGTGCGGCGAATCGTAAGCTGCAACCACGTGTTGGTGGTACTGGTCACCGCCTATGTCTCCTAACCTAACGCTAGGTCTTCTCAATCGTTTCGATCCGACTGAAACTGTGGCGGCTGCCGATGTTTCCGGTGCTTCGGCTGAGGTTATTATCGCCGGCGGGATAAATCCGCCGTTAATCTGGTGACCTTCTACTGACTGTAGCTCGGCCATGGTCAGTGAGAGATGAGGAGAAATTGAAGGGGAGAGAGAGAGAGTTCTGTTTGTCTTCAGTTTCTTCTTCTTCTTCTTCGTCTTCTTCTTCTTCACTCTGGAACCATATCTTGCTAAAATGCGCAGAAAGGGATTGATTAGGTTTTATCTGGAGAAATTGGATTTGAGAGAGAGAGAGAATCGTCCTCAGAAGGAAAGCAAAAGAGAGAGGCGTTCAAATAGTGGACACGTGTTTGTGGAGCTCTTAGTAATTTCTTTACTCTTTTGTCATATATTTCAATTAATCTTTTTTTTTTTACCCAACACATCCTTAATTTTATCTCTTCTCATTCATTCATTTATTTCTGTATTGACTTTGCCATTTCATTGGTCAACAGTTCATCTTCTTTATAATTCTGGTAAATTTCGAAAAAAAAAATAAAATATACTTTTTGTTTAGAATACAAACTTTTATCGTCTTCTAAATAAAATCTCATTTAAATTTTATTATTGATTAAATTAGAATTGTTACACCCGACTTAACTGTCGTCGATATATCAACAAAATCATAAAATGATGTCAGTTAACAACAACATGTGCTTAAATTTCTAATGCTAAAAGTTACTGTTGCCTTCTCTTATTTTCCCCAAATCGATTTGAGATCGAGAAAGAACACTAACCAAAGTGTCAAATCGAATTAGAGAAGATGAAAATAGTGCTCATAGTAGGAATCGAAGCGGAAATAGTTAGTTTTGTGTTCAAGAAGACAGTTGAAAGCAATTCGTGAAGATGAGGTATGTTCATCGATGCTGCAGTTCCATTTTGTTAAGGTTTAAACTATTCGATTGGTTAGGAAATCATAGTGGCTTCAATTGTTTTGGGAAAATCAATTTTTGAGTTTGTTTTTATGACTAATCCCTAAATTTATCACTAATGCACATTTGTAAAATCTTCTTCCTAAATCTTCAGCTGTTCATGCTTTTACAATTATCGTCGCTCTCCTACAATTATAAAAAGGACCCCAACTCCGACTCAAAGAGTTCGCATTAATAGAATATGAAGATATTCTGTTTTTCAGATATAATCAACAACTTCAAAGTATATCGTCTAGCTCTCTTGGATAAGATTATCTTTGTGAATCCCTTGTAAATCGCTAAATAGTTGTAACCTCTTTGGCTTTATAAAGCCTTACCATTTGATGAAATCCCCAAGGGAAATTTCTTAATCTTACACGCATCAGATCATGAGCTTTGACTACGATCCATCGACTATTTCAATTTGTAAAAGATGAGAAGAACATGAGAGAAGAATGCCCGATGTTTAAATTGAGATTATATTTAGGGTTTTAACAATCCCAAATAGTTTTGGAGAAGTTAAGAGAGGGCAACACAGACTTTTACCATTACCAAACTAACAACGTTTTATACATCCGTTAATCTCGTCGACGACAGTTAAATTGGGTGTGTGAAGCCGGTAACGTTTGAAAAATAGAGAATTAGTTGACAATAAATTTTAAACGGGGTATTATTTGGAGAATGAAAAAAAATTCGTCTAGTTTTCTTCCAAACGAAAAGTACTTAGGCGTATTTTCTAAGAATTTTCATTTTATAACTTAAAAAAATTTGAGGATTTTTCTGCTAACTAAATTAAATGAATTGACATATTTACCAAATTTTCTCCTTTACAAATTATTGTATTTGAATTACAGCGATCGGGAAAAAATTAGTGATTATCTGTCAAATTAAAGCTTGGTAAGTTAGTGATTATGCACTCAACTGTATCCAAAAGCTGAACTATTGTATGAAAATTGAGAGACTTTCAAAACGTTTGCATTTACTAATGTGAAAGTACACAAAATTCACATTTTTGAATATAAAACTTTTAAGGTTTTCATATTATTTTTCCAAAATGCAAACGCAAAAACTCAAGCACAAACGCCACAAACGCAGAGTTCTCATTTCATTTATTTTTACATTTACAATATATTTTTTTTAAATTGTTAACATGATTAAAGTTGTGAGATCGTTATAGTGTAACATTTACAAGAATTAGATTTGACAGATACTAATTAGTAATTAACTCTTTAGAACGGGAAGATGTTCTAAGGAGTAACATGGAAACGACAAGAGATTCAAGTATCAACTGGGCGCGGCACGTGTCGAGTGGCGAGTGGCGCGTGGTATCGGCCAAAAACCCTTTCCTTCCGGACCGGGCTCAACCTCAGAAAGTAGAACCCTAACTTCTCTGCAAGTCTCTCTCTCTGCTCCTTGGTACAGACAATCCAGTGAACTAAAGTTTGAAAACCCATGATGAAATGTTGAATCTTTTCAATTCCCATGGTGATTTCCAGTGTGGGTTTCACTTGCAGATCATATTTCCCTGTTCGTACTCTCCAGTACCACCGCTTATGGAAGGTGAACTCTTTACCTATTTATTTTGAACCAATAACACAATTATAAATATTCGATTCTGCTATATGTTTTCATCTTAATTCGGTTGTTTCGCTCTCAGATTCGGTTCAACACTGTTTCTGCTGCAATTGAAACAATTGATGAGGCAGATGGTTTCGCCAAGGACAGTGATCGTCAAGACAAGATTGCTGATGGGACAAGTAAGCTACGTCCATGTTTTTCCTGGATTTAGTCATGAATTCATTGTTCTTAGTCATAATGTTAGGACTATACTCTATTCTACAATCTTGTTATTATGTCAAACATTTGGGTAGATACTAATTAATTCTTGAGCTATTGCTACTCATTTGTGTGATTTCAGTCTGATAATTCCACCTTTTCTTGGAGTTATTTTTAAACTATTTCGATTTGTTTAGTATCTCTTCGCTTAATTGATTGATTTGGCAAATGTAGGGGATTGTGAGTGGAAGCAACTGAATTCAAAAGACCTTGGGATAAGCAGTTCAGTGATTGCAACACCCACTAGAAAAGTGCTTAATGGCCTTAAGAGCAAAGGTTGATGATAGTTTTAAAGTCCTTAGATTTCTCAAAGTTTTCAAAACTTTATTCAACTATGTCTCATATTGCTTATAGGACATGATGTTTACCTTGTGGGAGGCTGTGTACGGGATCTTATTCTGAAGCGGACACCAAAAGACTTCGATATACTCACCTCTGCAGAACTTAAAGAGGTTGGTCCTGTTTATTTCTTCTTTTTCTTTTCTCACCGTTTACATTATCCCAATCTGATTTTAAGTTTTTTTTTTGGCATCGATAATGTTTAGGTGGTTCGAACTTTCCCAAGATGTGAAATAGTTGGAAGAAGGTTTCCTATATGTCACGTACACGTTGGAGATGATTTAGTAGAGGTTTTTTTTTTTAACTAGTCTTTTTATTTCTTTCGAGTACAATATATGCATAGCAAAAGGAAAAGCTTATGTTTTTGAATTCGCTTTGTTTTTGTTATTTTTCATTTGACTTTCTTTTATGTGAGTAGGTTTCAAGTTTTAGTACCTCTGCACAGAATTCTCCGAGAAACATGAGAACTGAACTCAAAGAATCGAGTGGCTCAGATGGTGACGAGGACTGTATCTAGTTTGAATAACTGTTTGCAGCGTGATTTCACGATTAATGGGTAATCTTGTTAATACTTCACTAATTTTTCCTTTTATTCCTTTGCATTCAAATTCATCATTACTTTGGAGATTCTTATAGTTTCTCCTTCCTCACTTCTGTTTGTGTGTTTACATTGTTTTTCATATTTCAGGTTGATGTTTGATCCATATGCTAAAGTTGTATATGACTATCTGGGAGGAATAGAAGATATTAGAAAAGCTAAAGTGTGAATGTATTCTACTTTAATTTGCTTTCAGATTTATTTCAGACCTTTTTTGGTGATATACATTTATTCTCAATGTGGTTCTACTTCTACAATTACAGGTCCGAACAGTGATTCACGCTGGCACATCTTTTCAAAAGGACTGTGGTAAGTTTGTCAAAAGACAAAAAGACTTCTTCGGCAGGGCGGTTACCCCTTAAGTGAAACTTATCAAGCTCACCATTTGTGATATTTTCAGCTCGGATTCTTCGTGCAATAAGAATTGCTGCGCGTTTAGGTTTCAGAATGTCCAAAGAAATAGCTCATTTTATTAAAAACCTTTCTTTCCTAGTGCAAAGACTTGACAAGGTAGGCTTACATTAGTGCATTATCTTCCAAAGAAATATATGCTTGACATATTGTGCTAACCTATATCGTATTCATGAATGATTCTGTGTCAAATGTTCAGGGAAGGATCTTGATGGAAATGAATTACATGTTAGCTAATGGATCAGCAGAAGCTTCTTTGAGATCGCTGTGGAAGTTTGGGATACTAGAAATTCTTCTACCAATTCAGGTAAATTGAATCAGGGTTTATTTGTGTCTCTTTGTTGCGCCTTATTACTAATGTTTGTCTATCTAACTTGATTTCCACAGGCAGCATATCTAGCACACAGTGGTTTTAGGAGACGTGACAAAAGGACTAACATGCTTCTGGTCAGAAAGATAGCCTCTCTTAAATAGTTGTAGATGTGCTTGCCTTTTAGAACATCAAGTCAAGAAACTGAAACTGAATTCTCTGATGCAGTCTCTCTTTGCTAATTTGGATAAATTGTTAGCGCCTGATAGACCTTGTCTCAGCAGCTTATGGTAAGATAGATCCTCATCTGAATTCATGTCTTATCTTATGAGTTGCGCATTCCTCCTCAGTCCTTCTTCTTAGGGTATTATATAATATCTGAAAATTTACAGGGTAGCAATCTTGGCTTTTCATAAAGCACTTGCTGATCAACCTCGAAGTCCTTTAGTTGTAGCTGCATTTAGTCTTGCTGTTCACAACTGTGGAGATATTCTAGAAGCTGTGAAAATCACAAAGCAGATCACTAGGCCACACGATAGAAGCTTCTTCGAGCTAGTAGATCCCAAAGAGAATCTCGACTTTCAAACCCTATTGGACGAGGTCATGGATCTTGATGCATCTATCAAATATGCCTTAAACCAGATGACTGATGGGTATATTATTTCGAAAGCTATGGCAGCTTACCCTCAAGCACCGTGTTCAGATTTGGTAATAAGCTCTTAAAATATCTTAGCAAAAGGTCACAATATAAGTGTGAAATTGATGTCCTAATCTGTTGATATTGTTTTTTTTTAAGGTGTTTATACCGTTGCAATTGTGCCTTCGAGCAGGCAGAATCTTCCAGTGTGTGAGAAAAGAAGAGACACAAATGGGACTTGAGGCGAAGCAAGGAAGCAAGATAGAGTATGGTTCGTTATATTCAGGAGAACTTCGGAAATCCGGCATGTATTTGCGAGGGTTGTGTTCGATACTGTTTTTCCGTTAAACCTATCTTAAAACTTGTAAAAATCTCTCATCTTTTGAGTCCTTGTAAGCTTGGCACACAAGGCTTCTTCGGAGGTGGGGAAAGTATCAGGCTTAGAATTTACAGGAATTATTTCTCTCTTTGGCAAAATAACATATTTGTCCCTATGAATTGCGTTTGTTTCTTCTCCATTTGCGTGGGTAAATATGCCAACAAGTTTATGTATTGTAAATATTGATACGCATTCGGTAAAAACAGACAATTTAATGTAATTGTTTATTTCCAAAAGGATTTTCATAATTTAATGTGGATGTAATCGTTGCGGATAAATCTTATCTTATATGACAGAGATGTAAAATGATGATTATTTACAAGATATTAGTGTGGCTATTCATTTTGATGGTTAAATAAATCACTAAAATGAGTTTGCGGGTGAAAGTACATAAAAACATATTTATCTTAGTGTATTGGGTACTTCTTTTTGTCCTTTTTGTATGAAGGAAATTAAAATTTGATTTTAAGTACAAAAGAAAAAATCTTAACTAAAAACATGTGAAGTAAGTGAATACTTGAGTTTATGGAGTCTCTCAATTAAATATAGAGTCCAATATGATATTACATATCAACTATATATATATATATATATTTAATTCAGTTGTTTATATTTTTATGACATGTTTTATGGCTGTTGTATTGGAAATTTAACAAGTTTGAACTAGAACATAGAAACTAATTTTAAAATTTAAATCTACATTTCACAGAATTATTCACGTTTAAAATTTTAATAATGATAAAACTATCAAACTTTTTTGTATACACATGTTGATAATTTCTAAACACGCCATTATCGCAAAAAGATTGTATATCCAATAAAGATTCATCACTACTATATGTGAAAGTTAATATGATGTTTTGAGAAAATTGATTCAAAAGACATTTGCAAAAAAAGAAAAAAGCAACAACAAAAAACTCTACCTTTGTTATAAAATCTTGTTAGAACTATGTTATTTCCTTTTCAAACTTAAGAACTTAACATTGTTGAAATTTAACAAAATATGTCTATAACTAAGTGACATTTTCTTATAAACATATATGTTTTAAGAAAATAAAGTAAAATTATGCATTTTATTAAAATAACGAAATACTACTAAATTTTTATTTGGATCGAGATAATTTAACTAACTAAAGAAATAGGATACAATTGGTATATAATTTAGTGTAAATTCCACTCTGTATATACAAAAAAAAACACATATTATATTACAACCATAAATTAATCATCAGTTAATAATATAAACAATTAAATATACAATTAAACAAATGAAAAGCAAGGTAAATGAAGAGTATCAAAAGCTAAGTTTAGATATTGCTTGTGCAAAAATGCACAACCTCTTGCATCTCCATATAACAAAGGCCTCCAGGGGAATAAGGAGAAGTTAAGTTTAGATGTTTCCTATGAAAGAAATGCATAGCGTAAGTTGGAAGATGTTAATACTGCTTCAGAGTTCCTTGAAATGTTAGTAGTTCAAATCCAACAAAAAAAAGAAAACATTGCACACTAGGAAGTCCTCCAGAAATACTTTCAGCGGTATTACAATGTAGAGGAAACTACAGAAGAGTTGAAGATGTATTATAATATGGATGCAAGTGAAGTTAATATAATATATCATAGGATTCTCAGCCAAATGAAAAGCAAGGTAAAACAAGAGTATCATAAGCTAAGTTCTGCTCGTGCAAAAAATGAGCATAGTGGGAGCTTAAGTCAACAATGAGCAAAGTGGCAGCTTAAGTCAACCCATAGATTCACTTCATCAAATATTAGAAGCTATGATAGAAAACATGAACTAGGTGACATGTGATCTTGAAACTAAAGAGTATCATATTACTTAAGAATCTCCTGATTTTTTATCTAACATAACAAGTTTCTTTGAAACATTACTTTCTTAACAGTTACTGGTTTCGCATAACAAACTCGATGACCAAGTTCAAAAGGCTATGCAGCAGATGAGGGATAAATCCACCAATTCAGAGCAGAACCTCAAAGCTTTTATGACAGTTTTTTAACAATGATTTTGATTGAAAGATTCAGAAAACTATAAATGCTAGGTTTCCTGCTATTGATCCCGCGATAGAAAGACATGTCATTACTGATATTGAGAAAATTGTTGCTTCTGCTGCAACTGCGACTAATATACAAAGAGAAGTGAAGAAAGCAATGAGTACGCTTGAAGAAAATCTTTCCTCAAAGGTTAAGGAAAGCAACGAAAGCATGTCAAGGCAAATTCAACTAAAAACATGTGAAGTAAGTGAAGTCTCTCAATTAAATATAAAATCCAATATGGCATTACATATCAACTATATATATATATATACATTAAAATCAGTTGTTTATAATTTTATGACATGTTTTACAGCTGTTGTATTGGAAATTTAACAAATTTGAACTAGAACATAGAAACTAATTTTTAATTTTAAATCCACATTTCACAGAATTATTCACGCTAAAATTTTTAATCATGATAAGACTATCTAACTTTTTTATATACACATGCTGATCATTTCTAAACACGCTATCAGCGCAAAAGGATTGTATGTCTAATAAAAATTCATCATTACTATATGTAAAAGTTAATATGTTGTTTTGAGAAAATTGATTCAAAAGACATTTGCAACAAAAAAAAAACAACACAAAAAAATGCTACCTTTGTTATAAAATCTTATTAAAAGTTAATAAAATTAACATTGTTGACTTAATATAAGTCTCATACACATTTTGTTGGATTATCACCAAATATAATTTCTTGCATCTTAAGATATCTCGAAAAGTTGTTAAGATAAGATAGTATACAATATACGAATCCTAGTAGGATTAGGAGATATCTAGTTCAATTAGAAATTGGTTTAGCAAGTTGTGTTATCCCTCTAAATACCGAGTGTCGAGTTGTGACATATTTAAACATTAATAAGAGAGTTGTTCTTATACGAAGAGAGTTAATTGTATTCGATACTAGACTTGACATTTCCTCTTATTTTACATTTTTTCCTCTCCTTTACCTTCTCTTCCACTTCCTTCTTCTGTCATTCCAACTACTTTTTCTCTTCCACCTCCAAGGTCACTTATCAGTACCTTGCATTCTCCGCAGCCGTCCAAGAGACCATTGTTATGTCATATCAGAAACTAATAAACATATAATCTTATCTAAATATAACTAAGATAATTAAGTAAAATATGACTCTAGTGTTGTTTATTTATTCTTAAATTTACATTTTTACTAGAGCTCATATCTAGTTTTACTACACCAAAAAACAAATTTTGTATTGTCCTCTCGAATTGCATCCAAAAATTAGAAATTTTTATTTTTTGGAATTGTGAAAAATTCTTATTTTTGATTAGAAATTTTTAATTTTTTTTTTACAAAAGTAGGCAAATCTCTTTATGATAAATTAATAAAATATTATAATTCCGACATTATTAATTTATAGAAGTTTTATTGTATTTATTGTTAATCTGCGTGAAATTAAGAGATTTCCGAAAGAATTTTGTGCCATTTCTAATTATTTTCTTTGTCAATTATTTCTTATTATATTGACTTGCCTTAAATTTTAAATTATATAAATGTAATAAATTCCGTCGTAAAGATAAAAATCAAATCTGCAGTTGACTATTGGGTCCCATATTTTCCTCCGGCAAATCTAATCCGAGTCGCATGACGCATGTGTTCTTCTCCGCGTAAAACGGCGTCGTTTCCAAAGACTTCACATTTTTTAAACTGCTTACCAAATCCCTCCCACAAATTCACTTTCTTTCTGGATTTTTTTCTCGAGAAAATCTACATTTTCAGAGATAAGCTCTACTGATGGATCTCACGAGGTCGAGGAGCCCAGTATACGGTTGTCAATGGAGCAGATCATCTAACGGTACGGAATCAAGGTCACCGTCGATGTCTCCTGCTCACCGGAATCAGCTCGGTGGTGTTGGTGCCTTATCCACCGTCAGAAGGACTCAAAACGTAGCCACCAAAGCGGCGGCTCAACGTCTAGCGAAGGTTATGGCTTTACAGAACAAAGACAATGACGAAGACGATGATGATCACGATCACGAATTCAAATTCGCACCTCCTTCTTCTGGAGCTATCAACAGTTCCTTCGCTCGCCGTAATCGATCGCAGTCACCTGCGGTAAACTTTTCGTAATTAAGATTCTGAGAAATAGACTCGGATCGATTTTAGATTATAAGAGGAGCTTTTGGATTTTGTGATTTGTGTTTTTTGGAGCTAATTGGTGTTTTGTGTTTTGTTTTATGATTTAATTAGATAGGTAGAAACATCACCGAGCAAGTGACTTCAGTGCGTTCGTCGTCTGCTGGAAGGCCATCAACGTTTAGTAGATCCACAACTCCGAATGCGTCTCCGATTTGGATGCCGTCGTTGAAACCTCCGGCGATTATTCCTTCAATCGATCATTCATTTAAGGATAGAGATCAAAGGTGAAGAAAAATATTCACCTTCATTTTTTTCCATAGTGGAATCTGTCAAAACCAGTTCCTTCTTATTGTTGTCAAGGGAACATGTTGCTTTATGGAGTTTTGGTTTTGTCTGACTCAGTCATCACTCATGAGTCTTCAACTCCTCTTATATTGTTCTGCTTGTACCTAATTTCATATATTTGACGTTTTCAGATACTTTGGTGATGTACCACCCTTAGTAAATTCGAGAGATAAGGGGTATCAGCGGGAAGCTTCAGCTCTTCGTGATGAAGTATGTGGAAATTTCTTTTTAACCTTCTGGATTGCAGATTGATAATATATTTTATAAGAAAAATTTCAGAAGATTTTGACTTTAGAGGTTGACTTTATGTTAATTTTCAGGTGGATATGCTACAAGAGGAGAATGAGATTGTATTGGAGAAGGTTCGACGTCTTGTCACTAGATTTTTTTTTTTGCGTAAATAATAAGCTGTTCTCCTCTGTTTTTCATAATAGTTGTTCTGGAATACAGCTTCACCATGCAGAAGAAAAACGCGAGGCAGCAGAAGCCAGGGCTAGGGAGCTGGAGAAACAGGTTCGATCCAGTTGTCAATAGTAGTCCATCTTCACTGAATTTGTTCTTTCGCATTTTGAGAGAAAACTATTTTAACAATAGTCATTGAAACCAAGTCATCCATCTTTCATTATCTTGTTGAAATAGCCCCTTGTCTTGTTTCTTTAGGTATGTCTAGTGAGAGTGAAAATGTAGTTACATACCGTTATGTAAGTTAATAAAACCTGGTGGAAACATTTAATGTGTTTGATTGACCAAACATGTATGGAATTGCAATTAACTTATACACTAATATCAGTATTATAAGATTTAGTGACAAACCAAGTGAAGATGCAGACAGTTTTGTGGCCATATATACAATGAACTTTTCCTCTATGTTTCGGACAAGTAGATTTCATGGAAATCTGCATACACTTCAAGAATTTTACTTATAATGACATGTATGAAGGTGCTGCCCTCTCTTGAAAGATTCATTTTTTTTTTCTTGTCCCAAAAGGTTGCTTCTCTTGGAGAAGGAGTGTCCTTGGAGGCCAAATTGTTAAGTAGGTGGGAGTCTGTGACCTCTTTTTCTTTTTTCTTTATCTTTCTCTTCTTTAGAATATACGGCCGTAGTTATAAAGATCATGATGAATTGTGATTTCCTTCAGGAAGGAAGCGGCATTGCACCAAAGAGAGGTTAGTGTGTAGAGAAATAAAATATCTTGTATCTTCTCTTTGGTCAAGCTTTCATTTTCTACTATTCTGATGTTACATTATGTCAGAGATAGACATTTTTGTGAAACCTAACAATTTAGGCTGAGTATGTGGGATAATGGTACCTGCTACAGGTTGCTCTTAAGGCTGCTAACGAGAAAAAAGATGGGAAAAAGGAGGAAATTGTTTCCCTCCGTTCAGAACTTCAGGTTAGGTATACAATTATTCTGCTTTCATAACATGTGTGCTATTCTGCTCCGTATGATAAAATCATGTCTCTATGTTCAGATCCTGAAGGATGAGGCTGCAACAGCTGTGGAACGGCTTCAAGAAGCAGAGTCAGAAGCAAAGGCTCTTCGTACAATGACTCAAAGAATGGTTTTAACACAGGACGAAATGGTATGTTGAGAATCCCCCAGTCTCATTATCACTCACGTTTAAAGATATCTGATTGTATGGACAAAAACTTATCTAGGAGGAAGTAGTCTTGAAGAGATGCTGGCTTGCCCGATATTGGGGTTTGGCTGTGCAGCATGGTAAGTGAAACAAAATAGTTTTCCTTCTCTTTGCATTGTTAAGTTTATGAACTTGAGAAAGTGTTCTCATGATTCACTTACTCAGATTTCTCTTAATATTAGTCAAAGGCTTATAGGTGTGGTGAGGTAAGTTCATTCAATAAAATTCGTAGGTATCTGTTTTTTTTTTTAATGGCTTCTGTATGTAGGCATTTGTGCTGACATAGCACCATCCCGGCATGAAACCTGGTCGGCTTTGGCTCCTCTTCCATTTGAGCTGGTCATATCTGCAGCACAAAAGGCCAAGGAGTTATCTCGGGATGAAGGCTAGTCTAAATATTTTCTATATTTCTAAAATGGACAGGGTTTCTCTGATACTGTTATTTGCATCAACTTTATTTACCAGCCTTTGGAATTGATCAGGTGGGAGTGATCAGAGCAAAACTGCTAGATTTTTAAGTGATCTAACTGGAGAAGGAAATATCGAAAGTATGCTTTCAGTTGAGATGGGTTTGCGAGAGCTAGCGTCCTTAAAGGTATCTACCATTGCTTCTAAACTTTATGTGATTTCACCTACCTTACTTCATTATAATTATGAGGTTCCCCTTGAGACCTCCAAGTACTTTTTTTGAAGTTCTTATATCACAATGAAATTTAGGTTGAGGATGCCGTTATGCTTGCATTCGCCCAGAAGAGAACACCGAGTTTGGTCCTGCAAGGTATGTAATGCTATATCATAAACTAGTACACAATGGCAAATATAGCCTGTTTTTACTAGTCATAGAGATTGATAGTCTGTTTCCTCCCATCATACAGATTCCAAAGGGCATGGAGAACTCAGATTTGTAGAGACATACGGTAAGAGAAGAGTCTCCGTGATCATTCAGATGCAAAAAAATATCATACCTGCATGATCAAACTTGATGAAATTCTTATCATCCTATCACATTTCTTACCATGCTATCACATTTCTCAAATGCAGAGCTAAAAGAAGGGGAACAAGAAGATGTTGCCTTTAAGCAGGTAGTTTCTTTAGGCTATAATTTATGACCATAAGGTTATTCTGTGACATTTAGTTACAAGAGATGGTAACTATTGGTATAATGTGGTTGGTAAGTAAATTTATTGCGCTGTATCGTTATGAACCAATGTGGTTTGGTTATATATGCAGGCGTGGCTGGTGTACTTCTGGGGTAGAGGAAAGTTGCACGGGTTGGAAGAGGACATTGCAGATGAACGTCTCCAGTTTTGGATCAGCCGTAGTGAAGGAAAATCTCCAACTTCTAAAGATGTCGTTGATGGTAATAAACTTATTCAATTGAATTTTCCCTTTATCCTACTTCTGATTCTAACATTCCATTAAGGCTAAAAACTTGTTCTCTTTCCAGTGGAACGAGGTTTGTTAGAGCTAAGGAAACTAGGAGTAGAGCAACAATTATGGGAAGCTTGTCGCAAAGAAACCGATCAGCTTCTTCCATCTTCTTCTCTTCCCTCTACTCTCTCAAATCACAACCTCAACTCCTAATATATAGATATCAATAGCATTCTATTTTGTATAACCAAAAAAACAAAACATCATAACTGTAACATCTTTAAGTATTATTAATCCCCAAAAAAGAGAGCTAAAAGTCTAACCATTTCTGGAAATAAACACATGTAGTCGGGGAGATAACACCATCAGGTGAACAAAGCCCAATATGTGGACAAGCCCCGCAAGGAACCGAAGCAAAAGCTCCAGCTCTTGCTTCACCATTACCGGATTTTTTCCCCGTCAACTTGTAGCAAACTTCTCCAATTCTCGTAGAAGCAAACTCATTCAATCCATTGCTCTTCACCTCCATGATCTGATTATCCAAAACCAAATTCTTAAGTATCTCCTTAGTCTGCTCACCACTCAACTTCTCCTCCTTAACAAAATACCCACACATAACCTCCAACGTAACAACTCTATGCCTATGCCTCTCCAATATCATAACACACTTGGCCTTCAAATCTTCGATTTTGGACACGTTAAGCGTTCCATCAATGTACCATTCCCCACCTGTAAGTTCCTTACTAGGCTCAAACTCCATAGCTAGAAAATGTTTGACACCTTTGTTGTTCATGTTTGGTACTTCTTTGATGAGATTCTTCTTCTTGAGAGAAGCGATTATTCGAGAAATCGTAGGTGGTGGGATAGTTTTATCGCCTCTCATCTCAAATATAGTTGCGCCCGTTCCTTGCTTGCTTCGAATCAGATCGAGAAGCTTCTTCTCGTGTGGTTCGTTTAGATCACCTCCCGATGATTTCGGATCCGGACGTTTTCGTTTACTCATTTCCCCCAATATCACACTGAATAAACAATCAAAAAATTATGAAACGGTTACTGAGAATTCGTGTAACAAAACCTAGTCATATTTGCGAAAAGGATTAATCTACAAGAAGAAGATGATAAAATCGATGATTGGGAGATACAAGGATTTGGTGAAGATCAGATTCAATTTACCTGGAGATTAGTTTTTACGGAGATGACAGATTCTTGAAGATGAACTATCCGGCGAATTCAGGGGTTTATGGAGAGACTCAGCGAATAGAGAAAGCCATCAGTGACTGACTGTAACAGAAGAAAACCCTAGGTCTGTTTTTGGTTACTTATTAGGCGAAAAGAAAAAAGAAAAAATATATATCTATATAATATATATATATATATATATATATATATATTGTTGGCAAATATTATGGTTATTAATTTCGGAAATAAGTTGACAAAAAAAAAAAGAAATTTCCATAAATAATCATTCAAGTTAACTGTAATTTTCAAAGCAAATTATCAAACCCTCAACTATAGCTGAATTATATATTTTCGTAAGCACTAACTATTTCGTAACCCAAACACAGCTTCTGAACTTCTTGTCCTCACTTGGAATTAGTAGCCTTGAATAAATGAGGAACTTGCACTTCCTTATGACACTAAAGTGGAGACTAAAACAGTCGTTTAATCGACTAAACGACTCATCAAACCGTTAATAAAGAAGGAATAATGAAGGATGCAATTCGATTAACACCAAAGGAGCATCAGCAAAAGATGAATAAGAATGAGCTAACCTAACCATAAAAGATGAGCAACGCACCATAAAACCAACTAAGCTGTCCCTAGGAATTAAGGGCCAATTTTCACTTTTCACTACAACAAGCTGGGAGTTTCTTGGTTGGAGACGTTTCGTTTGTGTTTCATATGCAAATATAAAAGAAAGAGGAGTTCAAAGACTAATTAAAGAAATAACAGGGGTCTTTCTTACAATCATTTTTTTTTTTGTGTAATCCATCTTCTTCTTTTTTTTTTCGTTCGAGAAGTTATTAATTAAGATATCTTGCGACTTCCTCTTCTCAGATACAAAGCTGACATTTGAAGAAAAAGACATTTCTAAAATTAAATCAAACTGTCAGAAGCTTTTTTCTATGGCGGAAGCTGAGAAGAAGCGAGATCAAACATTTTCTCAAGTAATCCTTATTATCACCCCCACCTCTTACAACCATCATTACCCCCACATTTTTTCATCACCTCTTTCTCTCTCTTTTCGTAGAGCCAGATTTTGATTTTTTGCCTTTTTCTCTGATTTCGGAGATCTGATATTATGATGATATCGCAGGAGAAAGACGACGAGAAAGATCTCTACCTTGGTCACGACGAGCACGAGTCTCCTCTTCCTCTCACCGTCACTTCTCGTGTAAATTGCTTCGATCCTTGATTCGTTTAGGTTTTAGGTTCTTTCGTTGCGTTGTTAGCTTTGTTTAAAATTGGAAACTATCGGAATTTGCAGGTTTTGTACATGTTAGGAGACATAGCATCTGGTCCAGCTTATCGGTTTACACAATGGTTGGATTTAGTTCGTAAACGAAGTGCTACTTACGGATCCTCTGGCTTCCCTCACCGCCTTCACCGTCTTCACCGCATCGATGATATGGTCACTAGGTTAAGACTTTATCTGATTCCGCTTCATATTCTTATTTTTGCTTAATTGGTTTGTTGAACCAAGTGTGTAGAGAAATTGTCATCTCAATTCACAAATTTTGCTATGGTTTTCGAATCTTTGAGTATCAGAACAAGGTTTCTAAAATAGGACATCAGTCTTCATGAGAAGAAGTGTTTTTGTACTTGTGGTTTTTTCAATTGGCAATGACAGTTGATAGAAGAATTATCCAGTGCAGGAGAGAGGAATGCTGATCCGAAAAGTCCACCAAGCAAGCAGAGTTCAGAAATTAGTTTGTGGGAAAGGTTTGGTAAAGCTTCTATTGTGGATATCGAATCGAGCTGTTTTTCATGGAACATGCTGTCTTCGCTTCACCATACTGAACATAGTAGTAGTACCGATCATTCTGAAGAGGACCAGAGTAAACCGCTTGAGGTATATATATCCTTATGATCTAGGATTGGTAGATTGAAAAATCTTCCATCAACCAAATCATAGGAGGATCTTTTGACATTGTTTATTTAGAGCTCTTTGCATTATCCGTAGATGAATTTCTTATGTAATGTCTGCTTTTTTTTCTTGTTTCAGGTTACTGTGAATTCTGGTGGAGTTGTTTTCTTTGCCCTATTCAATAGTTCCAGCTCTGAAGATGCTTCCCGAAAGGAAGAAGCAGCAGTTATAAAATTTGCATCATCGAGGATGGCTACGCAATCAGAACGTCTAGGTTATGAGTTTTCCAAGTGGCTAGGGGTGCAGATTCCGCAGGTGCTTCTTTTCTTTTCTGTATTTCAAAAATTGTAGTATTGGTTTTGCTCGTTTCACTTTCATATGTTTTCTTTACGAGTTTTTTTTTTGCTTTTTCGTTAATGAGTTATCATCATGCGACAGGCTAGAGTAATTCATAGCTGTAATCCTGAGTGGACACTAATCAAAGAAGCAACTGAAAAAGCACAAGCTAAAGCGACTTCGGAAGGAGATGAGGTTGGTGAAATGACATGTTCAGAACTTCTGGAAGCCCTTGAACTCAGCCGTTGTCTTCTCTTAATGAGGTGAAAGCACAAGATTCATCTTTATTCTTTATAACTTTTTTCCATTTTAGACTCGACCAGCAACATAATATTGACAGTTTTTTGTTCCTTTGCTTTAGTGTTTAACTAGATTGTAAACCCGACAATGTCCAGGATTATAAAATTAAGAAATTGCAAATTTTGAATATACCATCTAATATTGTATTTTAAGAAAAATTTAAGCTGTTATGTTACTAGATATAAATATTGTATTATAAAATAACAAACACCAAAAATACAATATGAGGTGGAATCATCTCTTTGGATAAAAGTTGATAACAATAGTTTAACAGAAATCTAGTCTTGCCCGAAATGATAATAAATATGAGAGAAATAGTTGAACAGAAATCTAGTCTTACCTAATAGGATAATGTGAAATCTAGTCCTACCTAATAGGATAATGTAGGCATTGACCTTATCCCACACTTTCAAATATACAATGTTAATATGTTGTGTTTGTATAGAATCCCTCTTCTAAGCACTGCATTCTCAATTTGTGATGGCAGTTATGTTCATGGATGTCCAATGCTGGAGAGCATGAGTAGTTTTGAGACTGAAGAAAAAGCAGAGAGAGCTGCTGCAGCGCTAGGGAGAATCTTGGTGTTAGATCTAGTAATTAGGAATGAAGACAGATTACCTTGTCGTCAGCTGAGATGGCGTGGCAACCCGGCAAATCTGTTATTAACAGACAGAATTGTGTCTTCAACAAAACATCCTGAATGCTCATTTGAAGAAGCTTTTGATTCCGCCATCAAACGGTACCATCCAAAGGACTACAGATCCATTCAAAGGGAAAGAAGAGCTTCTTCCGTAGATAGCAGATCCAGGTTGAGTATCAGTGATCAAATGTTGGTCTCACAGTCGTCTGATTTTTCAGATATAACGGAATCACCTAAATCATATGACACTGGTTTAATGAGTCCAATGTCTGATAGATCAGTAGCTGCCGATTTTCACCTCGTTGCCATAGACTCGGGTGTTCCACGGCGGCCTCCTGCTGGAAAACGGGCAAGCGACCAAGAAATTTATCCAAGATTAGTTGAGCTACTCCTCAATTGTAGCCATTATTCTTCGAATTTGTTACATGAAATAACAGAAGGAAATTTAGGATATCCACAGGCAGAAGATGGTGAAGAAACATCTAAAGTTCGATCTGTAGTAACACCAGTTGTACGTGAGTTCCGAAATGGTTTTCGTGCTGGTCTCAGGGATTTGCAAGAGTTTCACATCTTCCTTGTTACCCTTCATCAGAAATTAGATGTGTTGCTTCGGGCATTCTTTAGTATGATGGACAAAACCATGGGTGCAGATTTTGACAGAGAAGATTTTACTGTTCCTGAATCTCCTTCACAAATTCATGGGCATGATGTGACTCATTATCCATCTCCCTCAAAAGATCGGGTGCCTAGTGATATTGATCACAGTGAGGCAGATATGCAAAAATCAGTTCCTAGGACACCAACTTCAGAAAACAAAGAAGATGCTTGTTCGCCTAAGTCAAGAGAAAGTTGGCACGGAAGACCCAATAAAGGTGGAGAATCTCTTAGCAGTCAGCGTTTGGCAGCAAAGCTTCGTGACTTCCATAAATTTGCAAAGGTTTGTTGCTTCGAGCTTTGATTACTATGTTTAAATCAGGAGATTAGGTTCAGTTTTTTTTTTTTTAATATAAAATAGCTCGTCTTCTTCTATGGAAATGCTCAGCCAATTTCTCTTCCTTCAATCTGATACTTTTCATGGTGGGTCCAGATTGATGCTGAGTCTAATAAAGAACTAGACCAGTGGAATGAAACACTGCGGAACGAAGTTATGAAACTCTGCCAAGAGAACGGTTTCAACACTGGGTTTTTTGAGGGCAGTGATAATAACAGTTGCACTGATGCTTACGAGCTAAAGGTATTATGAGTTTTTGTTATTTCCTTTTATCCTGAATGTTATCTTCATTTCATAATATGGTTTTTGGCAACTGAACTCAAACATTGTGTCTCTTGTTTGCATTCTCCTTCATAACAGGTTAGACTTGAGCATATTCTTGAGAGGATATCATTGATTTGCAAAGCGGCTAATACAGAGAAACCATCAATGATACAAGATAATCTTTTTATCGGGGGAGGATTGGCTGCAAGGTCAGTTTACACTCTTCAGCATTTAGGTATAACTCATATTCTATGTTTGTGCGCAAATGAAATCGGGCAAGCGGATACTCAATACCCCGATCTGTTCAAGTACAAAAATTTCTCAGTAAGTGAACCTTTCTTCTCTGTCTCTTGATTATATTATTCGTTACCAAAGCATTGTTAATTGGGAATTGGTAAAAAATCCATCTATAAAGATGAGGGTTCTCTTCTTGTGTCTTCCCTTGGACCAGATAACGGACGAAGAAGACTCAAAGATCGAGAGCATCTTTCAAGAAGCTCTCGATTTCATCAACCATGGCGAGGAAACAGGTGGCAAGATTTTGGTTCATTGCTTCGAAGGTCGGAGTAGAAGCGCAACCGTAGTGCTTGCTTACCTAATGCTCCGAAAGTAAGTTTTTGGGGACAATTTTTATTTGTTGAAAACACAAAGTATGAAAATCAACAAAATCTCACCAATTCTTCTTCTCATTTGTTTACTGGTGGGATTAATAAACAGGAACCTCACACTTTTAGAAGCATGGAGCAAACTGAGAAAAGTACATAGAAGAGCTCAACCGAACGATGGATTTGCCCGGATCTTACTTAACATCGACAAGAAATGTCATGGGAAAGTGTCAATGGAGTGGAGACAGAGGAAACCGACAATGAAGGTGTGTCCGGTTTGTGGTAAGAACGCAGGTCTAAGCAGCAGTTCTCTGAAGCTTCATCTCCAGAAATCTCACAAGAAACTGTCTTCGGGAAGCGTTGACAGTGCAATGAACATGGAGATTCAAAAGGCTTTGGAGGCTCTTAAACTCAGCACTGGCCGTGGCTCAAGTGCTAGCCCCAATTCTTTTCAGTCACATTCTGGTTAGAGAGTCCGGTTCAGTTATATCAGTGGTTTGTTCCCGGTTTAAGTCTCTAATCGAACATCTTTCAATTGCTGAAAAACTGGTCTGCTTTGTATTTTCCTGTAAGGGATCTTTGTATTTGGTAAACAACTAAATAAAAATTATAACTTTACCTCAAGTTATGTAAAATATGTAAAACGCCAGCGACAAACGAACAGAACCGCAAACGGGAAGCGAGTATGTTTTAATTTTTAATAGTCATAATCATATTTACATCAATTTTCCTGATAATTATTTTAACATGAATCTTTTGGAGACAGAATCAAAAGACTGACTGGAGTTGGCAAAGAAAACGAACCTTAACTGATTATTTACATTATTGTTGTTTTCATTAATTATCAACCTTGGATAGGGTGTGACTTGATTTGCTTTATGGTTTGGATGGATGATTCTGAACTTTACATCTATGAAGGCGAAGCGAATAGTCAATTAATCTTATGTCCATTCATGATCGCAACGATGCAATGCATTGTTGGATAATTCTTAAAGATTAGGAAATAAAATATCTCCTAACAAGTTGGTTAGTAGAGATAAAATAATATAGGATTACAATAAGATTAGCTAAGTTCTAAAAGGTATTAGATCTTAGATGATAAGGTTTGTAAGTCCTAAACACAATATGATTATGGTGAGCTAATTCCTATAAATAGAGAGTCTATGGAGAGTTGTTCCATAAGACAAAAGTAGAAAGTTTATGGAAAGTTGTTCCATAATATTTTAAGAACTAAGACTTAGAGAAAACAGATTTAGGTTTTGAAAGAGTTTCCTAAACATAAATAAGAAAAGTCGTTCTTATAATTTCTCTTGAGTAAACACATAAATTACATTTGGTATCAGAGCCTCTTCTTGAAGAAGAAGAACGATCGCGTGAAGGAGAGGTGGAGACAAGATTGGAGATCGACGTTGAGGTCGAGATCATTCAACTTGAAAAACACAGAGAGTTTTTCATCAGGCTAGAAGGTCGAGCTCGAGGAGGAGACACGACCAAACACAACCGGTGAGAAGCGATTTGGTGGTGTTCGATTATCACAAGGAACGTGTAACAAAGCCAAGACAAACAGGGGTTGTGTCACACACAAGGTGATCGTTGAACATAAGACAAAAAAAAAAAAGAAATAAGCTAAACCAATGGAGGAAGAAAAAGTCATTGGAGTAGAAGACCTCTCTAATTCAAGTTTAGTAAATAAAATATCTCCTAACAAATTGGTTAGTAGAGATAAAATAAGATAGGATTACAATAAGATTATGGAAAGGTAGAGAGTTTATGGAAAGTTGTTCCATAAGACTCTAAGACCTAAAAATTAGAAAAAAGAGTTTAGGTTTTGGGAGAGTTGTTCTTATAATTTCTCTTGAGTAAACACATAAATTACATGCATAAAAATAAAAACTATGCATTGATTTAAATGTTATTATACAATCTATTATTTAGCAGATAATTTATCTAGTATATAAATTTAAAAATATAGTTTACACAAAATTGCATATACCTTAACTACATAAAGTATCATTGTACCGCATATCAATATTTTCATAAATGCTGATGTGTGGCGATGTCGTCTTGTGTGGTATGGTCGAATCCACACTATAAAAATAGAAAATTACATTGAATCTCGGGGTTAACTATAATTTCGCGAATTGTAATATTAGTGATTAACGGGAAGAATTTTAACCGTAAGAAACACATACAAAGAAAAAAGATCGACGGTTGAATACAATATTTGATTTATTATATATATGGTTATGATGATTGAATATCTTAATTGAAGAAAAAGGTGCTTAAACATACATAAACACATGAATCTTACAATAAACGCTTTTGATTATATAATTATGATTATATATTGATGGAGTATCATAATTGAACACAAAAGTGGTTAAACATACATAAACACAATTTATTATCTTATTATATAAAGCTGAACGCGTTTAACGTGAACGTGACATATGTCAAAGTGATAACTCATTAGATTTTGACACATGTCATCGCTAATTTAGATTGTGACACGTGTCTCTTTCTATATAAAAATGTATAATAAATAATTAATTAAAAAATTTGTCAGTTTAAGCAAAAATGTCAATAGCAGAAAGTTTGGTAATTTTCAACTTTCTGGTAATGATAATTTTCTATATAAAATTTTAAAATAGATAATCAATTAAGATTTTTGTCAGTTTAAATAAATATGTAAATAGCAGAATAAAAAATAATAGAAAAGACAACTTATTGTTAATGTATCACCAGAAAACACAATTGTCACTTTTACCAAAATGTTTAGTATTTAATATTTTACATCACAATTATGTTAATTTTCCAAATTATTATTGTAGTAGTTTTGTTATAAATACCAAAGTATAGATTCTTAACAAATTATCTTCTCATTCATCTTTTATTTTTTTTTGTTATTCATCATATTAAATCAGAAAAATAAATTCAGGAGTTCATCTTACCCTAGATCAGTTAGACAAAAATCCTGTTTATCGTCGTACTATAGTACGTTTGGTTCGAAAATAGGAAGTAAGAAATATCAAAGCAAATAATATACTCATGGGAATACTCATGGGAATAGAGTTATTATTAGTTGATGAAAATAAATAATTTGTTTTAGCAAATCTTATTATATTATTAGAAGATTTTATTCTATTAGTGTTTAATGTATTTTATTAAAATATTATTTTAATACGGTTTGTTAAGAGTCTTTATATTAGTGTTTAGTATTTAATTTACTTATTTTTGTGAATTATATTATTTTAAAATATTTACTTAATTTCAAATTTATATGGTTATTCACAGAAAAATACAAATCAAGGTTTTGTGCATCATTTTCTTCTTCAAATATTTGGCGATCATTCTATTTATAAAATATTTTTTTGATAAAGTATATATTCATATAAATATAATATAATATTATCTTCCGGTGCTATAGCACCGGGGGTATAATACTAGTATAAAGCTGAACGTGTTTAACGTAAGCATGACACGTGTTAAAGTGATAACTCATTAGATTTTAACATGTGTCATCGCTAATTTAGATTGTGATACGTGTCTCTTTCTAGTAAAGGTAATTTTCTATATAAAAATATAGAATAAATAATTAATTAAGATTTTTGTCAAGCAAAAATGTCAATATTATAAATTTTAGTAATTTTGAACTTTCTGGTAATGGTAATTTGCTATATAAAATGTAGAATAGATAATCAATTAAGATTTTTGTTAGCTTACGTAAAAATGTAAATAACAGTAAAATGAAAATAATAGAAAAGATAATTTAGTGTTAATGTATCATCAGAAAAGACAATTGTCAGTTTTAGCAAAATATTATATATTTTACATCAAAATTATGTTAATTTTTTAAATTAATATTGTAGTAGTTTGGTTATAAATACCAGAGTATAGATTTTTAACAAATCATCTTCTCATTCATCTTTTAGCTTTTGTTATTCATCATATTAAATCAGAAAAATGAATTCAGAAGTTCTTCTTATCATAGATCAATTAGCCAAAAATCGTGTTTATCATCGTATTATAGTACGCTTGCTTTGAAAATGAAAAACAAGAAATATCAAAGCAAATAATATACTTATGGGAATAGAGTTATTAATGGTTAATGAAAAGGTAATAATTTTTTAAAAAAAATCTTATTATATTTTTAGAAGATGTTTTATATCAGTGTTTAATGTATTTTATTAAAATATTATTTTAATATGGTTTGTTAAGAGTCTTTATATTAGTGTTTAGTGTTTAATTTACTTGATTTTTGTAGAAAATATTATTTTAAAATATTTATTTAATTTCAAATTTATATGGTTATTCACAGAAAATATAAATCAAGGTTTTGTGCATCGTTCTCTTCTTAAAAAATTTGGCGATAAATCTATTTAAAAAATATATTTTCATATAAATATAGATAAAATATAATATAATATTATCTTCCGGTGCTATAAAACTAGTAAAATATAAAACTGTTTATGAGAATATATTAATAAGGTTAAAGATTTTCGGACAATTGTGCAGATACATGAAATATAACAATAAACGCTTTTCGATTCTAATCATGTATCATTGTGGAAGAGTGGCTTATTGTCTTCGATCTCGCAACTGTTCTGCCCCGAGTTTCGGAAGACGCCGCATATCAACAACGTATTTCAGTGAAGAAACAAAACTAGCAAGGCCATATGGTGGAAGCTAGTTTATCAGACTATCATTGTTTGAAGCTAACCGGAAGTTGGTCGGCTACAATCAGAACATCAGAGACAGATAGATCCGAGTTGGACTAAAGTGAGCTTTGTCCGCTATTACTAATATAACCTAAGGACTATAATGTCTCTCTTTTGTCTTTTGTTTTGTGTTTAGGAAGTAAGATTTGGTTAGGAAATCGTCACTGCATAAATTCTTCTCACTAATATAAGAATAGATATGGTTATGTATTCTGGTTTTTAAAGGAGGTTTCATAAGATGGTAGAAGACCATAGGAGATTAGATGAAAGGGATGCGAAGAGGATAATATAGCAATGGTGGTACCAATTCAAGGAAGATCATAAGACCGCCAAAAGTATAAAAATGATGATAAGCTGGCATATTCTATCATAAATGAATTTGTAGTACTCCTCTTTAAACTCCTATATATTTTTGACAGTTTTCAATAAATTTATTTGTTTGTATTTAGTTTTCAATAAATGATGATTAGAGTGTATCGAACATAATTTTGGTGAATTAGGAAAGTTGTTATGATTTGTTATCAAAATTCTCTGCAATCTCACATAAAACCATGATTTTTGGATTTTTGTATTTTTAACTAAGAAATCCACTAAAACACCTTGAAATCGCTAAAAATCCACGGATTAAAATATTTCCAATAATAATGGATTTGAATGTACATTTTCAAATCATTAATCCAACAACATTGGGTTTTAGAAGATTTTTTAAAATTCATGTTTAAATAACATAAGATTTGTCATTTTAATACAAATTGTGGAATACCCCTAGCTAGTCAAACATGTTTTCCAAATGAAAACATACAAAATTGATTAGAAACTATATGGATATATGTAGGGGTGTCAAAATGGGTAAACCAAACCAAATCAACTCATAACTCAATAAGTTGAAACTTAAATGGTTTTTGAGTTGACCCAACTCATTTGTTAAATGGGTTGAGTTGATCCATAAATCCAATTAATTTGATGGTTTGGATGGTTAATGAGTTAACTCATAAAAATAAAATAATTAATTAATTAATAATTTAATAAAAATAAATAATTAATAATTTATCATCATATATTATATCATTTTGCCATCATCATCAATGTCATCAAATATGGATACACGGTTTTTGGCGGGAAAATTACGGAATCATATTTTTGACAAAAAAAAAATATGGAATCGAGTTTTTGGCAAAAATTTGTGAAACATATTTTTAGGCGGGAAAATGCAAGCTCGTAATTTTTGAGGAAAAATTCTGGAATCACGTTTTTGGCAGAAAAGTAATGAAATTACGTTTTTGGCGGAGAAATTGTGAAACCGTGTTTTTGGCGGAAAAATTGTGAAACCGTATTTTTGGCGGGAAAATGTGAACTGGTATTTTTGGCGGGAAAAATATGTTTTTGGCGAGAAAATGCGGACTTATGTTTTTGGCGGGAAAATGCGGACTCGTGTTTTTGGCGGGAAAATACAGACTCTTTTTTGGCGGAAAAATGTGAAACTGTATTTTTGGAGGAAAAAATGTAAACTCGTGTTTTTGGCGGAAAAAAATATAAACTCATGTTTTTGGCGGAAAATTATGAAAACGTGTTTTTGGCGGAAAAATGTGGATTCGTATTTTTGGCGAGAAAATGCAGATTTATGTTTTTGGCGAAAAAATGCGGACTCGTGTTTTTGGCGGAAAAATACGGACTTTTTTTTGGCGGAAAAAATGTTAAACCGTATTTTTGGCGGGAAAAATGTAAACTCGTATTTTTGGCGGGAAAAATATAAACTCATATTTTTGGCGGAAAATTATGAAAACATGTTTTTGGCGAAAAAATGTGGATTCGTATTTTTGGCGGGAAAATATGAACTCGTGTTTTTGGCGAAAAAATACAGACTCTTGTTTTTGGCAGAAAAAATGTGAACTCGTGTTTTACGGAATAACGTTTTTGGTGGGAAAATTTTAGTATGCTGATGATGATATGTTGATGATGAAATATGGTATGACTATGATGATATGATGAAGATATTATAAAGATAATGATGATGTTAAGTATGATAATTTAATGGTTAAATGGTTTAACCATAAACCATTACAACCTAACTCATATGACCCATAACTCATTTGACCCATCAACTCATTAGGATCCAAATAGTAAAACCATTAAAGTTAATGAGTCGGATCGGATCGACTCGATCCATGAAGTTTGACTCATTTTGACACCCTTATATCTAGAAGTAAGTAAATTTGCATTTTACATACTTGGTTTGACAAAAAGAAAAAAGGAAAACATACTTGGTTTGATCCCAGACTCTTCTTTTACACCCTCGAGTTTGTCTGAAACTGGTTTGGTCCAAAAATATCATAAAACCAAAAAAATGATAACATAATCAAACAAAAGAGGCATTGAAAATCAGATAAAAGTGGCTTTCATGTTTTCCATATAAACTAAAATTAACATTCTGACATTGACAAGAGTCAGGGGACCTCAAGAGTCGCCACCAGTTTCTTCACTCCTTTTTCCTCGTCGTTTCAAGGTATTGTTTTACACTTTTCCTTTCTTGTGGATTGCAGATTTTAGCTACATGATTTCGAGATCGATACGTGGTTTATAAGGCTTCTGTTCGCAATAGTGTAGGAGAAATAACGTGAAATCAATCATATGACAGTCCCGTGGTTTTTTACGTTCTTTTTTTTGTCTACCGCTCTGTTTTGATGTTAGAGGATCTTTTCGAGTGTTCGATTCCATTCTTCAGAATTATTGATTTCTGTGTGTCATTAACGGTTTGAGATTGTGACTTGTTATTAGGACCCTTTATGTGCCATTTCAAATCAACAACAGTAACGGTAATATGTAGATTCAGTCTATTGATGTTCTAACCAAACACTTAGCAATTAGATATTATCTGGAATGGTTGCGTTTTCATGATTTTCCTATGTCTGCTCTAATTTGATATTCAAAGCTTTTGGTATCTCCTGGAAGTTTTATGCCCTGTGAAAATGGTGTTTATAATCTTGCCTGACTTAAAAAGACATCTGTTAACCATCTTGATATGACATCTCCTAATCTTCTTCTTTTCTCGTTGGTGTAAGTTTATAGTTAACCAAACACACTTCATATTTGAATTTAGTCTCACCGAATAAGTGTTCAATGTTATGGGGACATTGATTGATTGTACATACTTAAAACTGAAACTTGCTCACTCCCTTGTAAGTGGAGATGTTTCATATATGTGTTTTGACATAATGATGCCTTCCTTAGTAAAAAAATATGCCTCTCTTACTCGGTTAACTTTCTTCTGCTTGTTTAGGGGTTTCTCTGAATATGTTATAACAAATAAAAACAATAATCTCTCTCTTAAAGTTTCTTTCATGGATGAAGAAGGCTGTGAAAATGTAGTCGAAGTATCCGATATCAGAAAACAAAGAACAGAAAATGTAGTCAAGGGATGGGAAAAGTTGGACAGCGACATCTTGATGAGGATATTCCAGAACTATTTTACCATCGATGAGTTGACATTTGGATGAGCTCATGTATGTAGAGGGTGGCGTGTGGTTTGTTGTGATCCCGTTCTGTGGGATACTCTCGATCTATCGCACATGAAATCTATTTTCATCAAAACCAAATACGATTCATATGTGTACGTGGAGCGCCGCTATGATAAGTACCTGACTCGGATCTTGAAACTCTCCATGAATCTTAGCAAAGGAAACACAAAGACCTTGATTTTTCATTTCAACTTGCTTCTGACTTATGATATGCTTGCTTACACCGCAGAAAGGTATATCCACTGTTTAGTACTATTTCTTCTTCAAATACTTACTTTGGCATTTTTATATCTCCGTTTAACCGATCGATAACTTGCTCTGCTCAATTGTTGCAGGTTTCGAAACTTGAGACGCTTAGTGCTACCAGCTATGAATAAAATAAATGATACGGGTGTACAATGCCTTAAGATTCTGTAAGAATCTAGAATCACTAACAATGCCAAGCATCCTAGACTCGCATATTGTCTTTTCATCGATCGTCAAGAGAAGGACATTCAGAGAGCTCAAGGTAATGGGTCGCATCGATCCCTTCTTCGCCCAGAACCTCGTTCAGCATCTCCCCAACCTCAGTGTCCTCAGCCTCAGATGCAATGCCATAAACCGAGACGCCCTTTTAAAAATCTTGGATATACTAGAAAGCCTCGAGGTTCTCAACATCTCTCATTCTTACCTCGTGGTGAAGCAGAAGCATCCTGAGAAGAAGAAGATCATCGTAAGGGACCTTGACAAGACGGTAATGGAGAAGGCCTCGAAGCTGAAGAGGTTTGTGACTTGTATGGAGTACAAGACGTGCGTGATGTGCCAGAGGACGGAGAAAGATAAAGGAATCATGAGGTGGTATATGTACGCGGAAGGACTATGGAAAGCTGACGAAGTAAGCTCTCTTCATCTTTAAAGTGTACTGTGTTTTTTGGCAATTATTTACATGTTTCTTGCTATGGAAGGTACCTTTCTTTTAGAATTTTTGTGTTTCTACTCTGGGGTTTGGTGGGCTTTGTGTAACTTGTGTATCAAGTTTACCAAATTTGTTTCTCTCAATCACAAGCTTACCTGATCTGGAACATGTGATTAGACAATTTTACAATTCCGTTATTTCAATATATCAACATATTCAGTTACTTCAAAATTTTCCAAGATATATTTTAGTTTTCTTGTTTCATTTTTGGTTTACCATAACATAAGATTAAAACCTAATCTATGATGTTCCTAAAACAAAAATCCCCTCCTCATGGTGATTAAGGGCCAGATCTATGATGTTTCTCAGAGAAACTTCTTCACTCAAGCTTTGGAGTTAGTTCGTAGTCCCTTACAGCGAGTTCCCTGGAATAAAAGTGTGTGGTTTCCACAATCCATCCCCCGTTACTCATTTGTGGTTTGGTTAGCGATAAGAGACAGGCTCTCAACTGGTGCTAGAACTCGCCTTTGGGGCACAAACCAAGCTTGTCTTCTATGTGGAGATCCAGACGAAAGTCGCGACCACTTGTTTTCCCATGCCCTTACTCATTCACTCTTTGGACTTCTCTTTTAGGTAGGATTTTGGGCAGCAGGATCAACGCCACTTGGAGCATCTTACTCTCGACGTTAATGAGTGGCTCGTTCACAACCATCGATCGAGTACTGCTCTGCCTAGCTTTTCAATGCACCATTTATCGGATTTGAATGGAGAGAAACGATCATAAACACCAAAATGGCTCCCACACGGCCATTTTTTTAGTCCGCTCCATCACCAAAGACATCCATGACAGGATTCAGAACCTATCGTCCCCTCAACGTGGCAAGTTCGAGGAATTGCTGACAAGATGGGTGATATATTACGGGTTTATTGGTTTTTTAACCATAATATTAGTAGGTTTTTGTGTGTTTTCTTTGTGTTTTAGAGTCTTTACAGGTTGGAAAACGTCTAAGTTCGCAAAGAGCAATGGATAAGGGCAAAAGATCAAAACTGGACGTTTTCAAGATGCAGGATTATGCAGAAGGGTCAAAAGTTTTCCATTCGTTGATTGTCTTCCCTATACCGGATTTTGATGATTTTTGGACACAGGATAGCTCTTTGAGTTAGCTTTCATTTGGGACTGGTTTCAAGTCATTATCATAAGTGGTTCAAAAGTTATGGCCGTTTTACTGAAGACGGGTCAATCTGGCCAGCAGCTGAAGCAGATGGAGAAATAAGCTTCTGAAGATATGATCGATCGATCCACCTTCTATGATCGATCGATCCAGTTTTGCGTCACACTTTATGATCGACCATGGCACCCATGATCGACCGAGCGATCGATCTGCGAACGATCGATTGGAGCCTGCCGACCTGTTTTAGATATTTATTTTAGAACGCGTGACGCGATTCGTGAATTTAAGGCAAGCTGATGTTAAGGCAATTCGTGAATCAACGAAAGCTGAGCGTTTTGGGTGTATTTAATATGATTTTCGGCCATTGTTCGGCCAGGGATGTTCTGTAACTCATTCTCTCTCTAGAGAGAGTGAAAAACTTGTAAAAACTCTCTCATTTATATAATCTTGTAAGCTTGGAAGAAGAACACATCTTGATTCATCATCCATAGAGAAGATTTCTTATCCCTTAAACAATCTTGTTCTTGATGTTTATGAATTTGTTTGTCTCTTCTTGCTTTCTCTGTTAATATGCAGTAGTATCCTTGTTAGRTTGGGGGTTTTCAAAGGAATTCATATCATTGAACTAGACATAGATAGGGTATTGATATTTGATCTTCATCTATTGTTGCTTTGAATTAGACTAGATTGAATCTTGTCATCTTCACCTATGGTTGTGTTTATTCTTGACTAAACTGATCATTTAATTACATGAGCGAGGTTTAATCTATCCACCAAAAGTGTTATAGGGCTTGATAGAACATGGTGAGCAATTTGTCTTGCCACGAAAGTTGATGCTAAAAACTTTGAATGAATGCAATTGCTTGTCAGAAGTTTGAGTTCGAAGTTTTAGAACCTTAAGTTTCTGACAAAGTGATTGTATGCGAAAGTGGATTGGTTATACATTTGTGTTTGAGTTTAAGATTGGCGGATTGAATCTAGTCTTTGATCTTAGGTTGATTATTCTCCACATAGGATTAACTGGATAGGACTTTAGATGACGGATTGTCCTGACCAACGAAGCGATGTTAAGGCAATGTGAGCAGATCAAACTTGAGCCTTGAAAAGCTTATCGACAATCATAACGGCGTTAGGTTGTTCGATAAAGATATTTGATGCCGACGATATTGAATTTACATTCATGTTTGTAGTTTAAGATGGTTCCTAGTTATAAATCCACGAATAATTATCGGTTCTCGATCCACTGAATCCTTGCGAATTCCCACGATCTAGCGTTTATATTTATCAATCTTTCTTCGTTAGCCTTTTTATTTACTTTTGTTTAGTTTACAATTGTTATTATTACAAACTCTTTTTTATTTTACAGCTTCTTAATCATTCTCATAATTGTAGTGCGACTTGATCCGTGGATTCGATCCAAATCTACTACGTCTTTGGGGTTATTGTGTAGACCCGGTCCAAAAACTGAACTTACCAATGGGCTTCGGTTACATGAAAATGTTCAACGCACCACGACAGCAACTCCATTCCGACTTGTTACCTGCTACTTTATCGCTCAGCCTGCGACATCCGCATGGGCTAAAGACACCACTAAATACTGTACCTTTTTTCATTTGGTTTTATACTTTATAGGTTTTACAAATGAGGTTTTACGAGACAACAACTTAGAGTTGCATTTCTCTATTTCGTTCCATCAACTGGAACGATATGATCTCTACTCTATCTCTTGCTCTAGCCTCTTTGATTTTATGTGTTCAGTCCAAACCTTGTATTGACTACCATTGTAAATTACCCTTTGTGTTGAATATAAATATAACATTCAATTAAAAAAAAAAAACTTCTTCACTCTTAAAATCCTAATTGGTTAGTTAGTTTAATCAAGTGTTGCTTTTAATTTCAATGATTGTAGTAAAGCTTATAAATAATATGAAGAGTTGCTAATTAAATGTCTATTTAGAATCAAAGCGGCGGTGACTTAGTGGTTGTACAAAAGGGTTGGTACCCTTGTGCTCTGAGTTACATTCTCCTTTGTACTGAAGATTATTCTATAAATCAAAATATTTAAAGTTTGACTTCGGTTGGGTCGAACACAGAAAACTCCTACGGTTTAAATAACAATAATAATAATAATTAATATTCAACTCAACTCTAAAAAGAAAATTTAGTGTATGTGTTTTTGGTTGATAACATGATTACGGTTGAAAATTTAGATTATTATACTGCTTATGAATTATAATTATTGTGTGTGTGTTTGTGTATAGATACTAAAAGGGTGATTGGTTGGAGGTTTAGACTTTTCTAAAGCCATATTTAGGTCTAAAGACCTAAAATGAAAGCAATCATGCTTTATAAATATTTGAATTGAAAGCAATCATGTTTTATAAATATTTTCCAAAGTCAAAACCACTTTTAAAAACCTACAGCCACTTTTGGTTTTGGAATAAAAGTCTAAAGTCATAAATTTTGGGTTTTGAATAAAATATTTTGGTTTTTCATTTATATATGTATGTGTATTTGATTAAAAAATTATTATTTTTAAAAGAAATTTTACTTAAAAAAATTGATAAATCCTATATATATATATATATATACATGATTGTCGTGTAGTCACTAGAAAATAGGAAAAATTTTATTATTTTTTTATTGAAATTTTACTTAAAACAAATTGATAAATCCTATATATATATATATATATGATAGTGTAGTCACTAGAAAATACATCACAAAAACATTGATACTAGACTTGAAGAGACAAAAAAAGAGAGACAAGTTTGCACTTCTTTATCTGAAAAATATAATTGGTCGTAAACATGACGAGTAATCATAAAATATGTAGATTTTTGTCATCAATATCTATTTTATTTAAGTTTTATATGGTGTGTTTGCATTTTTAGTATTTTAAATTATTATTTATTTTAGTTAAATAAAATTTTAATATATTTATTTTTTACTTATTAATGTATATACAAAATATTAATATATAATAGACACTAATATTCACCAAATGTTTTGATATTTTAAAAGTCACAGCCATGTTTACCAATCATTTTTTATTTAATTGTACAGCTCCAACAGATAAACCTACAGCTCCAGCAGATAAACTTAAAGGTACAGCCCAAAAATCTACAGCCAAAATTATATAGCCATAATCCTAAAAACACAGCAGAAAAATCTACTACCACAATTTTACAGTCAAAATCCTAAATTTACAGTGACAACCAATCAGACCCTAAGATGGTATCAAAATATGTTTGATGATGATGATGATAAAAAAAATCTCATCTTTTTAAGGAAAATACTTTTAAGTTAAAAAAACACTAAAATGTTACGATAATCAAATTAGAGAATATAGAAAAATATATATAAAGTGACAAATATAATCTTTTGTAACTATGTAATTTTATAATCTACTAGATTTTATTCTAAATTATTAAAATTAAAAAAAATACAAAACAAGTTTAAAATAACTTTAGGTGTAAGAAACCCAATAGAAACAAAATTTGAAAATTATATTAAAAAAATGAAATGCTAATTTGTAATTTTTTTTCTTCATCGCCTTTCATTTAGTTATAAAGTTTCTATGTTTCTTAATGAGAGAAAAAAAAAATAGTGTAGAATATATCCCCAAAACAAAAAAAAAACAAAAAAGGGTGTAGAAGACCACTTTTGTAGGTAGCTATTTGTTTTTTTGGAGAAATATTAATAAATGCAACAAATAGAAATCGAATCCGTTCCTTGAAGCAAAGTGGGTCCAAAATTGCAGCTCAAGTTTAAAGACGTGAGGCTGAGAAGTAACGTAGAGACATAAAAAATAACACACGTATGATTCGTCCTCACTTTGCTGTCCACAAAATTCTCACATTCTTCTCTTTTAATTTTCATTGGCATAAATTTTAAAACCTTGCACCGTTTTTTCTCCTCCTCTTTCTCTCTCAAAATCTGCCTCGACTCTTCTTGATCGGACGCGTATTACCGTATCTGTATTTTAGCCCCATCATCTATGCTTTCATTTTTTTATATGGTCATAGAGAGTCGTTAATTCGTCTCTTAGAACTTGTGAATTTATATAAGACATGTGGTGCATAGATAGAGTCGTTATCATATTAGAGTTTTGCTCTTTTAGAGTACCCCAAAGTTAATAAAGTAAAGGTGAATTATTCGGTCTGAATTCTGATTAGGATTTTCGACAACTAATGAATATGTATCTGAAATTTTAAAACTTTCTTACCACTCATATGTGAATGTTCCTTCAATAGGGTATATAATGGTCACACTACCAAATGTTTAGACACTAAAATAAATATTATCTTATTCATCGAGTTGCTCGGATTTTGTAGAGTCTGGTCTAAACAATTCTCGAACTGAATCTAAAAGACCAAAAAACAGATTAAGATTTATCGCTATGCGATTCGTCTATATGATACGTCAGTTTTAAGCGAATATGTCTGTCTACTTCTAGCTTTAAAATAGAAATTGTATAAATGCTGTAAAATAGAAGATTGTATAAATACATTAAAGGTTAGGGAAAAAAATGCTACGTCTTTTTCAATCACATCGTCAAAAGTTGTACATTTTCAAACAACAACCAAATTAAAAAATTTACAGCAACAATACCTAACGCGATTGTAAAACCAACCGGTAAGATAATCAAAGCTCGAACATTAATAAGAATCCCTTTACTATCTTAGTTTCTTCACCAATCACCACTACATATATCATCTTAGTTTTTTGGTGTAGCATAAGAAATAATACTCATATATATTTCACTATATTCTTTTACTATTTTTAATGTTAAATTAGTTCCACTATTAGATCAAGTCGAAAACTCAAAAGTTTGCCCGTTTAACATTTTAATTAACGTCCTTTCGCCAACTACGATTCTATCAATTAAATACAAGTTTCCATGTTTGGCTATATAAGTAGCCACGACGACGAACTTCACATTTCTTACCTGAAATAGAATTAAATGGGACCTTCTCTGTCCTAGTGTACGAATGGATAAAATCATAAAATCATTCGTGGATTGGTAAATAAAGCCATATTTACTGAGAAGAAATTAAAAATGTATATTTAATACTATTATATTATATATGTATTAATAAAAAATTATTTCGAATGGGATTGGTTTTCGATTGGTCCGAATCCCCAGAAGCAACAGTGATTACTCTGTTTTCATATGAACACTCTTCATCCTCACAAGCAGCAAGAACAAGACCTAGAAGAACAAGAACTAGAAGCTATATACGAATGGGACCTTTCTCTCTCCACCGTCGTCTCTTCCTCCTCCTCCTCCGCCTCCGATGTTATCGGAGCTGTTGAGTTCGATCCCACTGATAACATCGTCGCTACCGCCGGAATTTCAAGAAAGATTCGATTTTACGGCCTCCCATCTCTCTCACGTACCATCGCAGGAGGAGAAGAAGTTTCTTTCGTTGATCAAGCCACCGCCTGTGAGTATTACATCTGTACACCGGCGAAGCTCAGTAGTCTACGGTGGAGACCCGTGTCGGGCGGTCGGGTCATCGGGTCGGGAGATTACGACGGCGTAGTGACGGAGTACGATCTCGAGAAGAGAACGCCAATATTCGAAAGGGACGAGCACGGAGGCCGACGCGTGTGGAGCGTGGATTACACGCGCCGCGCGTCCTCGGTGGGTGCGTCGGGATCGGACGACGGGACAATGCAAGTGTGGGATCCGAGGTGTCCGCCGGAGGAATCTGTCAGCGTTGTACGACCGGCGGGGATTTTCCGGAGCGCCGTTTGTTGCGTCGAGTTCGATCCTTCCGGTGGGCCAGCCGTGGCCGTCGGATGCGCTGATCGGAAAGGGTACGTTTACGATATGAGGAAACTCGTTGACCCGGCGTTGACTTTGCAAGGACATACCAAAACAGTGTCGTATGTGAGGTTCCTCGACGGCGGTACGGTGGTGACGGCAGGTACGGACGGGTGTCTGAAGCTGTGGAGCGTGGAGGACGGGAGCGTGATTCGCACGTACGAAGGGCACGTGAATAATAGAAACTTCGTGGGGTTATCCGTGTGGAGAAACGGCGCGCTGTTTGGTTGCGGATCTGAGAACAACAAGGTGTTCGTGTATGATAAGAGGTGGGGGAAGCCGGTTTGGGTAGACGGGTTTGAACCGGTTGGTATGAATTCTTGTTCGGATAAGCGGTTCGTGAGTAGCGTCTGTTGGAGGCAATCAGGTGTGGACCAGTGCACGCTAGTGGCTGGGGGATCTGATGGAGTATTGCAGGTTTACGTGGGCAAAAGAAAGCCATAGTATTCTCCTTAATTTATCATTACTATATTTTATGAATTATGATGATGATGCTTCTTAATTTCTTTTTTTTTTCAAATTTAATTTACTACCTGAGGTTGATTTTTGATTCAGTTGTGAGAGAATTTGATTTATCGTTTTTACTTGTTCTATGGTTTTTTTGTTGTTAGCAGAAATTTTGAATTTTTAATCCATAAATTTTCATTCCCTATTTCTCATACGATATTTTGAGAAATAATGTTCTTTAAGTTAGATTACGATTACAAAAGTAGCTACTAGTTTGTTGGAAGGTATATAATAAATTTATATTGCCTTCGTCTACCTTATCTAGTGTGTATACATCACGAGATTATTTATTTTTGCTTTTTCTGAGGCTTCACAATAGAGAAAAAAAAAAACTGACATTAAGATTGATGAAATGAGAAAAGCCTAATCAAAACTAGCTATGTGGTAAGCTGTAAAGTCGGATGTCAATAGAGGTTTTTTTTTTGGTAGTCAAGAGTTAATTAAATATTGTTGTCTAGTTCTATTTATCAGACATCTACAAGAATGAAAAGGCCATGTTCTTTGGTTTAATCCTAAAATCAAAAGTAAAATCGTTTTAAAACCTTTTAATTACAAGTTTATAACAACAAAATATGTGCACTACATTTCTTAAATAATCGTATTTCTATGGGCGCTTCTTCACATCTTGCCAAAATGATGATTTTATCCCCCTTGATAACCTTGTTATAAAAGACTTAAATTTATTACGCAGTGGAATATTTTTTAAGTCCAAAGTAGTCCTAAATGCATAATTCATGCATTTGTTGATTCCAAACATAATTGAGCGCACGAGAGAATATACTAATGTACACTTACTTAAGATATGCATATACTAATAGGTTCAGGGCCGGCCATACTTGTCTTGATATATGCATATACTAACAGGTTCAGGGACGGCATATGCTTATAATCTACACTGCCTATCAACATCCACTAAATATCTATGAACTCAACACCACCACAAAACTACTTGCTAATGGTATGCAAACGTGTAACGCCTTTCTTCGTATAATTGTATTTACAAATTCACTATTTGTATTCAAATGCAGAAAAGAAAACAATATTATAGATTGCCGAGAAAAGAATAAACGACAATATAGATTCCGATTGTGACAACGGAACAAAAATCACAAAACTGGCAGCGAGAGCAATTCTAGACAGACAAACAAATATGTTTTGTATAAAAATAGACAGAATGTAATATACAGCAAAGCAACATCCGCGTCTCTAGACTTACTAGACCATAATAATTATACTTTCTAACCTCTATGGTGTTTTACAAAACTATAAGAATTAGTTTCTTTTCTAAAACTAGGAAAGAATCCGTAGCGCCCATATTATTACTTTATAAGCTTGTTTACAAAAATATTGTATCAAGATCAACTTCTGATTATATAACGCACCCATTGCTGTCCACTATGTCACGACTTCATATTGGATCTCTACTTTAGATAGATTTTTGATGATTTTAAAAATTATTAAAAGTAACTATTTTAAAAGATTGCAAAAGAGTATCTCCAAAATATTACATAATATTTCCAAAGATTGCAAAAGAGTATCTCCAAAGTATCTCAAAATTTTATAGAGTATTGTCCAAAGTATAGGTCATCAAGGCATCGTTCTTCAAAATATCTCCAAAGCATCTCAAATTTTTATGGAAATATGTGGGCAGAAGCTACCGCAGCAGAGAGCCGAAGATGATTCATGAGAGTTTTAAATTGTTCAGCATTGTTATTAGATTGTTTTCATTAGTGATTCTTTGAATCTTTTTTTGCTTAAGAAAATAGTTTTCGTATGATGTTTCTTTTATTATTGTCCCAAAACAATTTTTTAGTAATTGATTTGTTGTCTTTGAAGAGTGTGAGAGAGAGAATAATGAAAACGAGAAGCCTATTCCTCTGGACGAACTTGGATCTAACGTTTCGTTATCATCTAATCAAAATCAGAAGCTGTTATAATGGGAACTCATCGAATATTTATTGGTCTCGTCGCTCTTTGTTGTTTTTGTCTACCTCATCTCATTGAAGCTAAACCATTCGGAGTATACCAACAAGAAGTGTTTGTAGATCAATCTGGCCATGGAAATTTCACGACAATACAAAAAGCTATTCATTCGGTACCAATCAAAAAGCACTAATTTCACGACAATACAAAACGTAAGATCACGTTTGTTTCCATTCTTCTCGTGATTCACTCCATTTGGCAAGCCTTTAATAATTGAGAAATATAGTTACAGGAATAATCATAGGAGAATACTTTGAGAATACCTTATTAAGTACAATATTTTTGATGATTAGATTTTGTGAAGCAAAATGTGTAGAATCAATAAACCAATAACACAATATTTTATTTCAATGACAAAATGAGTTACTTTCATGTTATTTGAATAACACAAGACATTTATTGACTTTATAAAATCATGGATCCAATAGCTCTAGATTTATAAAGATTTTAGATTACTTTTTACAAATACATTAACTAATAACACCAAACTTTAATAAAGTTTTGAAAAATCTTAATTGAATAACAATATAATTTCATAATATTTAAATTTTTAAAACTCCATCTAAATATACAAACAAATAACACCCCCTAAATTTTTTCATGTCCAAACTCATACAATTATAATCAATGTTGATATAGTTATATATATGGATTTGAGGGGCTCGTATGTACTTGAAGAACGCATTCACCCATTTCAATGTGATATATCATGGATTTTACCCGTTTTTAGCCATGATATAAGTCGTTTTATCGAGTCTTTCTAGTGTTTTTTCTATCATTTTAGAGTCTTTTCGGTTTTGCGTTTGGGGCGAATTGGAGATTTTGGAGACATTTGGAGCCTTTTTGGAGCAAGCAGAAGAAAGTACCCGTTTTCGCTTTGAGTATCGATCGACACCATCCGGTATCGATCGATGCCATATCGTTTTCAAGCCTGAGTATCGATCGACACCATCGGTATCGTCGATACAGCTGGCGAGAGATAGATGTCAGGGCGAAATTCTCACCAAAAAAGCCCGATACTTTCCTTTATTTACAAAAGAGACCCAGCTCGTGTTTTTAGACTATTTAAGCAAACTCTTAGTCTTTAGGTTAGCGGACTTTACTTTGGAGAGCTTTTTGTGAGGGAGACGGATCGAGACTTTGTTATCAAAGATCCGAACTTGTTTCTATTCTTTTGTTTAATTTCATGATTTATTCGATTATGTTATTTGTTTCATCATCATTATGAGGTAATCTCATTTAGGTTTGGGATTTCTCATATGGATTTCTCGATTTATGATAATTGATTTGTTAGGCGACGTCGCGATTGGAGTAATCACGATAAAACCTAGAGGTGACGATTGGATTATCTGTGAGATTTGGTTTCGGATTGTGAACGAGCTTGAATTGATTCTTTGGTTTCTTGTGTAGGATTTGCAAAGAGATTTGGAATTTTAGACTTTAGACTTAGTTAGTTTTACTAGCGACGGTTGGTTGGTATACTTTCGTGTTTGAGTTTAAAACGGCATTAATTGAATGGAACTTTAAGCGATTAATTGTTATTTATCATTGATTTCCTGAGAATTTCCATAGTTTTCATGCCATAGATCAACTAAGTTTAATTCGATCATCTGTTTTCTCATCAATCATTTGTTTAGCTTGATCTGCGTCTTCATTGTGTGAATTTTCTTGAGTTCTTGTGTTCGACCACGATATCTGCGGCAATTGCTTTAGTACTTTTAGGGTATTAATTTGAGCATATCAAATTTGGCACCTAGTTAGGGGACTCTAAATTCACCATTAAATTTTGGTTGTCGATTTTGTCAAGTTAAGTTCGTCGATCGATCTCCATTGGTATCGATCGACCTGGACGTCGTTTTAATTTTGGTTACTTATTTTCGTCTTTTGATTTTTGGTGTATCGTCGGCGTCTTTGCCGGAGAAAAAAGGACACCAGCGTCGATCTACTCCCTCCGAGGCTAGCGAGCTTGAGCATTCATCGGACAAAGAAAAGGACTACAGTTGAGATGGATCTTCCACGTGGTTTGGTGCATGAAGAAGGTGGGCGTCAACCTCAGCTGACGCTCAGGCTGAGCGGACACTTGGCGATTACACCGACGGATCATTCTGCAAATCGGCAATCAGTATTCCGACTTTCCGGAGGAATGACTTTGGTGAAGCCCGCACTTCACTTTTGTTGGGCAGGCACCCCTTCCGGGTCTCTCTCGAGGCACCACATGGATCACATCGAGAATTCGAGGACTTGGTCACCGATGACATCTGAGTACCATGAAGAATATCTCTTTTTGTAAGCTCTTTCCATACTCTCTTGGTGGAGAGGCAGCTTCTGTGAAACTACACCTCACGGATCTCGCTACAGGCAAACCAAGAGCATTCTGAACAATTTCTATGGCGATGCGAGATCGGAGGAGCTCAGAACAAGATCTCCCATTTTCTCGGGCAGAAGCACTGGCTGCTTGAGTGCGATTCGATCTGCTAGAGGCATCACGTCGTTTCGTCGAGTTCGTACTCGGGATCTTTTACGAGGAATTGATTGGCGGTATCGGATGGCACTGGATTACTGACGCAGGAAATTCGACACTAGGATTCGAAGTCTTTGTGAAGCTGATTGAGAACTTGGCGTCTAGCACGAAATGCTGATTTCGGCGGAAAAGGCTCGGCTAGTGTTCTTGACGGTTCGATTGTTGAGGTTCGGCGAAGCTGGACACGATGCCTGACCCTAGTGGGAAGAGCGAAGAAGGCTGTACATTTTGCTGAGGAAGTAGAGAACATTGAAGATGAGGCGAGAAGATGTTAAGCTACATTGGTGGTTACAGGTTTTAGATTGTGTTTGGTTACGACAGCGGCTTCACAACATCAGCAGGTGGTTACAGATGCGGAGGTAACCAATCTGGTTTTGGTGCCACTTCAATTTGCCCAAAACCACTTCAAAGCTGTGATTTTACTACGCCGTTATGGTAATTGACTTAGCCGTATTCTCAGGTGGAGAGTAAGACGGAGATCCTCTTGGAACAAATTGCGAGGACGAAAAGATGACTGTGATTTCAATAGAAAGCTGGATAATTTATACTGCTGATAGAATAGAGTATCCAAATCCATCGAGAAGATCTTTGGAAAATCAAAAATAGCTCGGACATCGGATCGAGGGAAAGATAGTTCAACCACATGGACGTATGCATCACGTCGGCGCTAGAGAAGAGGATTTTGAGCCTGAGATGTGTGTTCGTATTCGGTGATCTTAGTATCGGCCGATACACTGGTATCGATCGCACCTGAGAGCGATCAAAACTCCGGTATCGATCACCTCATCGGTATCGGTCGATATGGCCGAATCATAACGAAAAAAGGGCGAGAGATGGTTGAGGCAGGTATACAAACCAAAGCTCGAGGCATTGAATGCATCAGAAGAAACTTCGAGACTCAAATTCTCGGTCCGGCTGCTGTGAGAGAGGCAAGAGGGTTTCTTCCGGGAAGGCTGAAGATCGAGCTCACATCAATGCCATAAGTCTAGAGTGGAAAAGTGGTAAATTCAGGAGTTAAGACTCAATGCTGAAAATCCCATCGATCTTCTTTGGAGATGACGAGTGGGATCTTGAAAATCGAGTGTCGATCGACACCATCCGGTATCGATCGATAGGACTGATGGAGGATGTTGAACCTGTCGAAGAAAGGGTCTACAAGCGAGAGATTGCCTATCCTATTATTCCCAAGGACAAGAGGAGTGGGAGGCTGCTAGAAGCAAGTTTTTGTCAAAAAAATGGTTAGGACCTTCCGTTCTGATACACCACCACCGGCAGTTGACAAGAGGAAGACCCAGGGAAATTTTCAGTTTCATGCTCCATCTCTAGAGTAAACTTCAAGAGAGTCTCGTTGACTCGGGTCTAGTGTCAGCGTCGTAGGCGTGCGGAGATTGAAAGATATGAGATCTCCTAACACGATTCTCACATGAGGATTCTTCTAGCTCCTCCTTCTATTCTTGATTTTGTTAAAATAGGAGATTGTTTGATTCTACTGATTTTCGGGTTGTGGAGATGAGCCAGGATCCAGGTGCCCTGATTTTGGGAAGACCATTTATGGCTACTGTTGGCGCGATCATGGACACGCCTAATAAGAGAATCTCTTTCTCTTGCATTGGAGGAGCGTCTTCTGCGATGCCATTCCTTACGGAGGAGCACCGAGACATGTCTCGTGCATCACCATTACCTCGAGACTCGATGATCAATCGCTCGATGAGTCTTATGATGAACCAAAAATCGCGATGTTTCAAATGAACCCCCACACCCCAAGAAAGTTGTGGAAGACCAAGGCAGCAAAGAAGGCGGCAGCGAAGATCAGCAGTCTTTGCTAATTTCACTTTGATTCCTCGGCGTGTGATGGAGATTCGATCGAATATAAGGTGAAGTGCGAGGCACCTCGAAACCTTTCTCTAGGTTAGAGTTCTCATTCCTACGGAGATGAAAGAGAAAGAAAGAGATATGATGAGCAAAACTTTGGTGGAGATGCATGGAGCTTATTTCGAGTGGTCCTCCACTTGTCTGGCGATATCTTAGTCAAAGTCGAAGCTCGTGACATTAAACAAGCGCTTAGTGGGAGGCAACCGGTAAGTCTATAAATATGAGTTTTTGTTTTGTGTTTTGTTGTGTCTTTGCAATCGTCGGAAGAAGGATGGTCGTTTTGTTTCGTATCGATCGGCGCCACCTTGGTATCGATCGACACCACCGCTCTATGTTTTCTTAGTAACGATTGGAGGTGAGTGTATCGATCGATAACGGATCATTCACGCATGAGGTTTTTTCACGGTTTCCTTTGGTATCGATCGATACCACCATGGTGTCGATCGATACCACTCACTAGTAACACCTCTCGTTCTTCATCTTACCATTTTTCTCCATTTATTTTCTTTCACCTTCTAAACATTATACAGGGGCAGTGTTGTTTAAGTCAGGGGAGGTAGTTCTTGACATTGTGTTTTGTTTTGAAAAAAAAAAACAAAAAAAAAAATGTTTTTAGGTCAAAACAACTTAGAGATTCTGTCTTGGTTTTGATGTCTGGTTTTCTTTTGAGTGTATTGTTACGGGTCATATCGATTCATGACGAAAATCCAGTAAACCGACCGACGAAATTCATGGATTGTCTCGCAAGTTTTCATCATAAGTTTTAGCCATGCACTTCAAATGATAAGGTAAATGTCGAAAGAGCTTGATTCATCATTCATTCTGCTAGGAACTATGCGTATGAAAGAAATGGTAGATCTCCCCGTGATAAGTCTGGATATGAATTTGGTGATAATCAGGATCAAAAATGCATGAAAGATGAGATGATTCCCGATGGAGGGTAGGAAAATTTCTATGACCATTATTACACTTGGATAAGGGATGATCACTGAGTGCTAAAGTGAGGGGTAGGAAAATTTCCTATGACCCCATTATTCACCTAAGATACTTGATACATTGAGAGGGTAAGAACAGGTCGGTAGCTAACTATCAATACTCGTCTCAGAACATTTGTATATGCAGTAAAAAAAAAAAATTAATAAGGCTGGTTGTGAAATAAGTCGGGGAGTTAAATACCAAGAAAAGTTGAATGAATTGTTCTGGCTGTATTGTATGACCAAAAGAATCAGAAAGTTAGTGGACGTTGATTTTAGCGATGATGATGAGCTTGGATGAACACTTAGCGGGGTCGTAGGAAGTTTGTGGAAATTGGAATTCGATGGAGAAACATGGAGGTTAGATCTGATGATCGAGGCAATGGTGGGCGCTTGGGAAGAGGATCATTACGGATGCAGATCGGGATCAGATTTTTGAGCCTCTTTCTCTCTCTTAGTTTTACTTTGCGAGGCAGAAGCAGGCTAGAATCTGGGGGTTGATATATCATGGATTTTTAGCCATGATATAAGTCGTTTTCGAGTCTTTTCTAGTGTTTTTTTCATCATTTTAAGTCTTTTCAGGTTTAGCCGTTTGGGGCGAAATTGGAGATTTTGGAGACATTTGGAGCCTTTTGGAGCAAGCAGAAAGTACCGTTTTCGCCAGTATCGATCGACACCATCCGGTATCGATCGATACCGGCATCTTGGAGCGGAGATAGATGTCGGGCGAGATTCTCGAAGCCCGATACTTTCCTTTATTTACAAAAGAGACCGTGTTTTTAGACATTTAAGCAAACTCTTAGTCTTTGGTTAAGCACTTTCTTTGGAGAGCTTTTGTGAGGCGGATCAGACTTTGTTCATCAAAGATCCAGAACCACTTGTTTACATTCTTTGTTTAATTTCATGATTTATTCGGTTATGTTATTTGTTTCATCTATCATAATCGAGTAATCTCATTTTAGGTTTAGGGATTTCTCATATGGATTTCTCGATTTATGATAATTGATTTGTTAGGGTTCAAAATCTTAATAGTTCTTCACCATAGGTTGTTCTCAAAGCTATTTAACTTTGATCACTTAGAATATAGAACTGGAGTGTCGATTAGGCACGGCAGTGCGGTGAGTAATCTGATAAAACCTAGGGTGGCTTGATTGGATTCTCTGAAAGAGATTTGGTTTAATCGGGTGAGCATATCAAACTTGAATTGATTGCTGGTTTCTTGTGTAGGATTTCAAAGATTTGGAATTTTGAACTTTAGGCTTAGTTTTTCAGACGGCTTGGTTGATACTTTCGTGTTTGAGTTGAAGCGGCATAATTGAATTGAACTTTAACGATTAATTGTTATTTATCATTGATTTCGAGAATTTCCTGAGCTAGTTTCATTATCAAATCAACTAAGTTTAATTCGATCATCTGTTTCTCATTCGTTTGTTTCTTGCTTATCTGCATCTTTTATTATGTGAATTTTTCGAGTTCTTGTGTTCGGCTGATATCTTGTGCTAACTTTTGAATCTTTTAGGGTATTAATTGGAGCATATCTGATATGTTGTCCGTCCTTCATCGGTGTTGTTAGAATCCTCTAAAATAAAGTTAACTCATATTCAAAATACACCATTTCGGTGGCTTAGGAAAACTGATAGCCAAGGTGGGTCTGATGTTGATCAAAATTACTCTTTCATAAATCAACGATCTCGGAGTTCAGTCTTTCTTCGTCTTCCCCTGAATTTCTTCTCGATATCCAGAAAGTTGGTGGTGCTTCACAGCAGAGGATTGAATAGCATGATGGAGAGTCCAACTGATTGATTCAAATAACACCATTTTGTTGTCGTTCTCCATAGAGAACGCGGAATTGAAGTAAACGTTGTTCTGTCTCTACGTTGATTCTAGCCCTTTATATTGATAACGGTAGCGCTTGCCAGCCTAGACATGGAGACTAAACCTCTACTTTTTCTATACTTTGAATGCATTGTATTCTTATGGTGAAATAGTTTGCCCAAAAGAATATAATGACTTCAAAATCCTTTTGATAGTAAGATACCAGTAACTACTACCCTTTCCCCTGATAAATAGAAAAATTCATTATACACAATTGAACATGTTCACATCTTTTTTTCCTTTATCATGAAACTTCTATGTATATGAACCATCGTTACAGCGTTACTCTCTTATCCAAGAAAGTAAACAATTAAGTTGATTTGGTGGGTTATCAACTTTCAAGGAGTTGAATGTCAAAGATTTAGTTCGATGAAAGTGCGTAGACTTGTATTTCGTCTGTTATAATCAAAGTCTCCAACAAAAGGGATCATCAAACAAAACATTAAAACATTCCAAAATCCAAATTAAACCAAAATCTCCAGACTTTCAAACCTCTTACACTCCAGTGAATGCCTTCTTTCCAAAAGCTGATGCACCCGCTGGAATCACCTTCAGCACATTGAACCTGACCGTCTTCGACAATGGCCTGCATTAGTCACAAACAATCAATTATTGTATTCCCCGCGTTGCATATATCATTAAAAAGCATAAAGACAACCCAATATATACCTGCATTGGCCAATGATGACATGATCACCTTCCTTGACACGGAAGCACGGTGAGACATGGGCAGGGATATTGGAGTGTCTCTTCTCATATCTGAGGAAATGGAGATAATGTATGTTAAAATTTAAAACCATTTATGCTATACCGAGAAGAGAGATCACAATCTGGGTTTAGATAAACAAACATACCGTTGATACTTCTTCACAAAGTGGAGGTAATTCCTACGAACAATGATGGTTCTCTGCATCTTGGCGCTGTGGCAAGTACCAGCTAAGATACGACCTCTTACAGAAACAGTTCCAGTGAATGGACATTTCCTGTCAATGTAAGCTCCTGTTCCACAGATAAACATCACCGAATATTTTGATTTTGATATACAGTTTACCATCTCTAAATTTCATCATAGCAAACATTCAGCTCCACACCAACCAACAAAATCTCTAACTAAAAGGCATATCTGATTATTACAGATCAATTGTGAAGAGAGAAATGCAGATTTCTAAATCCAATACCTTAAATTAGACTATTAATCATCTAATTAGTTACACTAAATCATCTATTCATATCGAATCCTTTGAAAATGTAAAAGTTTACTGTTTCTCCTAGAAGGATAATCAGAAGAAACAGAACCAAAAAAAAAACCTTCAATGGCTTCACGAGGAGTCTTGAAACCCAAACCAATGTTCTTCCAGAAACGGTTTCCACCCTTTCCAGGTCTCTTTCCTTTCCCAGATTTCTTCGAGCTGAAACACAAACCATTAAACCTCAAATCATATGAACCAATTCGGAAACAAATGGATACAAGTAACGATAAGAATATTTTGGAATTACCTTAGGAAAACCTTGGGTTGCTTCAGAAAAGCTTTCTCAGTCTGCAAGAGAATCGTAAAGAGGATGAGAATCGTAAAGAGTATGAGAGTGTAGAAATAAACACGAGGGAATACATAGAGAACGATGAAAACGAACTTGCTCAGCCATGGTTTACTGATTACTGCTCTCCGCGGAGCTCTGAGGCAAAAGGATGTAGAAAATGCGAGAGGCAAACGAAGAGACTGAAATCTCAAGTAATGAAGCTCCGGAAGAAACCCTAGTTTCGATGTTCTCTCTCTTTACTTGGGTTTGGGCCTTCTTTTTTTAATGGGCCGTGAGTTACATTTTATTAACTTGTTGCTCAACTTGAGCTTCATATTTACTCACTGTATAATCCATATACTCGGAGGAGACTATTATTATTAACTTTGAATCTTTGGACCCTTTCGGCCCAATTTTCGGATCCGGACATTTTCATGTTTTGGAGTTAAGTTGAAATCTGAAAAAAAAAAAAAAAATGTAGACAACTCGTAAAAAATTCTATAGTTTTGTTATTACCGTCGGTAGCCATGGTCGACCACAAATTGCGAATGGAGACTAAATGACCATGGAATCACCATTGATATCATTCATGATCACCTGTCATTACGAAACCAGTGGTATTTTAACAATTTATGATTGTGGTTATGTGGTGGCTCGTTCGTGGCTTAAATATTTTTTTTTTTGCTGTGATGTTTGGTGTTATCTTATGTTTACATTAATCTGGTTGAGCCTATCTGTTTCTGCTGCAAACATTTGAAATTATGGGACCTTGTTCCTGTTTTACATATCGGACCACTTACTACCGCATTTATGATATATATAGCGGCCGGGGCATGCGATCAAAAATTACACCATAAAGAAAGAAAATTATATTATTGCACGTACCAATTCATAAAGCTAGGTAAAAGCCTTTCAATGAAAAGCTGTACAAATACAAATTAAATTAACAAACGCACCCCAATCAATCAAATATAAGATGTTTCCATTTTGACCTTATAACTTTTCTATGTTGTCAAATTAAATCCACATTACGCAAACTAAAAACATCATTACAGCGACGCCAGATTCATGTTTTGGTATGGATATGATTATATCATATGCATCCAAAAAGCTTTTTGGGAGCAGTTCCAGTGGCACGGTACTTGGCAGCTAATTCCTCAGCTTTGAGTATCTCTTCTCCACGCCTAGCTTCGATCATCGCTCTTTTCTCTTCTGCCTCTTTGTGAATTTGAGCTATTTTGTTCTTCATCAGCTCCACATACTCGGCCTTCTTTTTCTCCAATTGCTCCTGTTTGTCAATTCCAATTTCACAATTAAAAAATAACGGGGCTAAACCAGAAATATCTCAAAATCTCTAACTAAATATGTAATTTTAAACAAAATTGCTAATTTCAAACAAAAATTACTAATTCCAATGTAAAACATACCTCCATTTTCTTGAGCTCAGCTTCCACAGCTGCTTTCTTGTTGTTCTCCCACGACCCAATAGAAGAAAGCTTCTTCTCAGCTCTGTATCAAACATTTTCTTCAAGACCTTAATGATAATATCTTGGTCTAATCGTAAAACATTAACCAGCGATTTGATTGTTTAGGAATATATATTCTATGGATAAATGTTATATGTATTAATAAATAATAGAAAAATGTTACTTGTTCTCCACTTTGCATTTCTCAGCCTCTTCCCAAGCTTTGATAAGTGACATCCTCTTCTCTGTCTCAACTCTAGCCAGAACAGCATCTTCACTCCCAAATATTTTGAGCAAATACAATCATTAATTAGAGTTTGTATGTAGGAAAATATGAGACACTGACAAATACATAACCTTTATATCGCTCAATATTAATGAATATAAAATCAGCTTTCAGTTTTTTATACACATCCATGATAAAACGGGAACCAAACCACCCAATTATTTACTCCCCAATATGACAAAAACACTAATTAATTACACCCATATCCTTTAATTTTCAGATTATATTAGTATTAATTATGAATTTATCTCGTTAATTACCTCGATTAACTGATCCTTCTTTCTTCTCTTCCTCTACTTCCTCTGCCACACACAAAAAAAAAAATTATAAGTACTAATAAAGAACTATAACAAAACATTAGAGGAGAACAATAATCTTTGACTTCTTATTGTCCAACCTTAAAATTGACATAAATACAGAATTTTCATTTTTAATATTAAAAAGGCCTAAAAATTCTGTTTTTAATCTTGAAAAAAAAAAGATTGAAACGTTATCAGTAAAAATCTTTAAGAAAATCAGGTATATTTGACTCTGATCAGTTAATAAATAGAAGAAGAAAAAATTTGCAGAAGTTTTTCATGATCTTTCAGCCAACTTGAGTAATAATCTTTATATTGAAAAAAGATATTAGTAATTACTAGGGACGACGGGAACAAGAGCCTTGGAGTCCTCTAGCTTCTCCTCCACCGGCGCAGGAGGTGGAAGAACGGGTGGTGGAGCCACAGGCTTCTCCTGTGGAGCAACATCCGCCGCAACAACAGGTTTCTCCTGAGGAGCAACATCCGTCGCAACATCAGGTTTCTCCGACGGAGCTTTCGGTGATGATAGAGCTGGTTCCGTAACGGTCTCCGTCACCTTCTTCGGTTCCTCTTCAGCCATGACGTCAGGTTCAACAACTAAAGATTACAAAGAGAATCAGAATGATTCAGAGCTATGGTTATTTAAGAGAGAGAAAACAAACTATTTTTAGAGAGATTAACTGTCGTATTTTCAAGAAACTGAGCTGGATACGTTTGGTAGTGATGTTCTGTTCCTCGTTGTCATAAAATGACTCGCCTTCTTTCTTTATATATTTGATTTTCTCCTTTTTTTAATATCATTGATGCACGATCATTAAGCTTTATATAATTTATAAAATCCATCCACAAGGTATTTATATTTACGAAATAACATTATGGGGTACTCAAATTGAAATGTTTTCGAGAAGTATAGGATTCAACAGCAAATCGATAAGTCTTAGAATTATAGGAGTGGGACCTTTCGAACGTTGTTTAAAGTGGACATTAGAAACACGGAACCGTAATTAGGGAGTAGAACCGGTTCGCTACTCAGCACAAACGTCATCAAACCGGGTTGTATTATATTGTAGAAATTTCAAATATATCATCTAATAAACCGGATAATATACTTCTTAGGCGACTAAGGGGGTGTTATTGGTTTAGTGATTTAAGTAGAATCTTAATGATTATGATAACTGTAAAATTTAAGGAATTGTTAGAGAGTTTATATAATTTTCTCATATTCTCAGAGATTTTCATAGTATTTAGAGAAACATAACTTTGAAAATCTCACTTTAACATCTATTATTTTGAAAGTTTTTAAAAGTTGTTTCACATGAACAAAAAATTTTAAAATCAATAAACCAATAACACTAAACTTTAATATAATCTGAAAGTTGGTTAAAATCTTTTTAATCTAATAACGGATAAGTTTTAATGACTTTTTAAAATCATCAATTCAATAAGGCATGACTTTTAATGTCTCTAAACAACTTTTTATAAATCATAAACCAATAACATAAGATTTTAATAGAGTTTTTAAAAGTTAAGATTGAATAACATTAAACTTTTTAAAACTTATAACTCTTTAAAAATCACTAAAACAATAACACCCCCTAAATGATTCACCAACTCTCATGACGTCATATGAGGCTAATAAAAAATTAGAGAAATACTGAGAAAATAAAAGATAGGATACTTACGTTACGTTACTTAATTATATAGATAGCCCTAACCTAAAAGAAACTCTTTATAACTTGTAACATTTCTTTGCGCGAATCTTGTTTCTTATCGAAACCGTAAAGTTTTATCGTTTATGTAAATTGGTAAAGTTAAGTGAATGAATCCATTTAATCATTATATATTAGTATATGCTAAATCCGAAATATAACATATATATGTTAATGATTCTGTAACAGAAAGGTAGCTAATAGTTGCTATTTACAGTAAAAGAAAGGTGCAGTTAAAAAAAAGGTAATTACAAGTAATCGTTAATGTTATTATTATTTTTGGTTAAAGAGTCATTGTTGTTCCTTTTTCCTTGAATAATATTTTTAAAAAAGAATCTCTTGAGTAATCAAAACTTGATTTTTTCCGTCCATGAGTGATATTCTCTGATAAAGAGTTTTTTATTTTTATATCCGATATTATTCATCCATTTAAAATTTAAGTTACATCTCCATTTGATTCATAAGATTGACGCTAATTAACCAATCTTGTTATTTCACGGAAAAGTAGAAGGAATTCAAGGAATTATGTATGACAAATATGTAGAAGCAGATGTCTTCAAAGAAATTCACAGTATGATAGTATTTTTATGTGTGTAAGAAATGTTGGAACTCAATTACAAGAAATTAATTCAATGTTAAACTAATCTTGAGTTTTGTCATTACGCAGTTACATATACACTAGTTATGCGACTGCAATTAATTTATAAAAGTTTCACATTAATATGGTGTGGAACATCTCAATTATTTATGTCAAATGGCAGTACGTAATGCACGATAGTCATCACGTTTTTGTTTTTTATGTTAGCATTTGAATTCGCGTTTATAGTTTTTGCAGTTGTAATACTTGTTTTCTTATACGTTTTGCAGTTTATTGTGCTTGAAAAACAGTAGACTTGTACTAGTTTGGTCGTTCCCTTTAAAAAAAAAGAAAAAAATGTCCAGTGTACTTTAGTTTTATTACAAACTATTGAACAATTAATTTTACACCATAAATTATTCAATGATTCAGCGTACTAATTATGAAATCAAGATGACAAAAAATTAGGGTTTTAATAGGAAGGAGTCTTACTTATTTCTTAGGTTCTTCTGCCTTCTTCTCTTCCTTCTTCTCCTCTTTCTTTTCCTCTTTCTTCTCTTCCTTCTTCTCTTCTTTCTTCTCCTCTTTGGCCGGTCCAACCGATATCAAATCAACTTTACCAACCTTCTTCAACTTCTTTACCACAGCAACCGCATCCATCAGTCCAATCACCGTCAATTTTTGATCCTTCATATCCACTGCTATCGAATCAACTCCTGTGTAACATAAAATCCTCTTAGCATAAACTTCATTGTATCATCTTTGATCATACATTCATCGTTTTGAATCTAATGGAAATGGAACACTTAAACTCAGTTTTGTTTTCTTACTATCCCATCCCATAATAATCAATTACTTCCCTCAAGTCAGATCACATTCACACAAACGAATTCTGATTTGTTCGGCCCATTAAAATATGGGCCTCCAAAATATAAGTGGCCCCCTACTTTTAGTTCTTCACAGCGAAAAGTAAAGAACATTATTTCGTTGACTATGTGTCAAAAAGGTGAAATAATCCAAGCTCTCAAAATTCTGACGCAGTTATAGAATCGAGCCAGATTTCATAACGATTCTTACATATAATTTTAGCTAAAAATGGCAATTTAGTGACTGACAAAACCCAGCAGCAAAGTTGTGTAATCATTTTTTGTTTTCCAAATCCTAAAAAAAAAAAAATCTAAAATAGATTGAAAATAACTACGCAATAATACCCAGAAACTAGAACTGAGTTTCAATTAAAAGTAATAAAAGAGTAGAAGTGGTAATAATAATCACCGAAGATATCAGCTGCAGCTTCTATGGCTTTCTGCTTGGTCTTATCATCCGTCATGGTTAAAACCTTCAACACCACTTTTTTCTACAAAAAAAGTATAAAACCAAAGAAAAAACAATTTAGGAGATAGAGATAAATCATATTCAATTTTGAAATTAATTGAGAAAAAAAAAAATAACCTGAGCCATTTGGTCTGGGATGTTGGAGAAGTAAGGAAGAGAAGAGATCGAGAAAGGAAAGAGTTTGATATATATATATATTTTTTTAATATATAAAATATATAACTTTGTGGGGAATAAAAGAGAGAAAATGAGTATTGATTGACCATTGACAAAAATTTGGGGTGGCTTTTGGTAAAGCATGAGAACATGTGACGTATGGTTCTCAATGTAATGGACAGCTCTGAAATAATATTCTTACTTCGCCTACTTTTTCTAAAGTTGTTTTGTTATTTTCTTCACTAATTTACAAAGCTACTTTCTGAGCAACTTGGGTTTGGTTCTTGATTTTCAAGTTAAATTAACTATTAAAACTAGCATCATCCAAAAGGGCCAACGAAGTCTTTTCAATTACATATAATCTAAGTGCAATTACATATATTCTTAAGTGCTTAGAAGTCATATAACTTTTTTTACCATGGAGCTGATGCAGCTGCCTGAACCTCAAGCTTCACATCATCAAGCTGTTAGACAATCTTTGCTGCACATGACATACTCTGAGCTATCTCTTCGTCCATCTCCTCATTCAGCCTTTGAAGCTCCAGAATCTTGCGTTCGTTCTCAACCTTTACGCTCTCTTTCTCTGCAGTCACTTTCTTGGCACCTTTGAGTTCATCCATTTTCTTTTGATAGCCTACCTCTAAGAGTCAACAACTTATAGATCCGCAACTGAGCTACTTTAACATTGAACCCGTGTTTCTCTAACTCGGCCAAGGAATTACTGAGGCTTATAAATGAGCTTATGGTCTCGTCGTGTTGCAGAACTTTGACTTGCTCAAGTAAACATGAAAAGGTAAGCATCATACCAACCGCCAACATTTCACGGGACTCTTCTCTAATCTCCACCAATGGGCTTAAATGAGGACTTCGTGGGACTCTTTTAAATACCTCCATTCATTCAAGTGTCTTCCAAATTGGCTTTGTTTTCCTCAACACTAGAACAAAGGTTTTCTTCTCTTTTCCTCTTTCGATTAATATCTTTGCTATTTTCCTGCATGGAAGTTGATTGATATTCACAAATGTGAAATATCATTCAATAGATAAATAACAGTCAAGAGGATTAAGATAATAAGCCACCAGCTAACAAAGTACAGAGAAAGTGAGAATTATAATGTTAAAGTAAAGAATTAACTCATTCTCTCGTGTTGAATCGTTTCCTGAACCATTCTGATTCCTTGGAAGTGTCTTCTTGGGGAATGTCTTTCTTTGAGTTTCAGCCTCTATTTGTTTCAACGGTGTTATAGTTACAGGTGGATCAGATTCATTTCCTGGAAAACAGTGGACATTATAAGATCAATTTTCATGATACAGAAATTGAAAATGGGTTTGTAGAATCCGTTAGATTTTGGAGAGTGTTACCAACTTACCATTCATCACAGAATCACCTGTCTTATCTCCTGATCCCTGAGTTAAAGACAATTCCCTTGTCTGCAACATCTAACACAGATCAGAAACCACAACAGGATGATTTTAATAATACAAAGACTTTCAATGCAAACCATGATTACACATCTAAGAAATGCAGTCAAAGGAGCAAGTTTTTTTGCTGAAGTTCTAAAGCTGAAATGGCGATTTCATTTTTTCAAGATTCTTGCAAACAGTTCACAATTCACACAGATTAGTCGACAAAAATCTAGTGTTGAATGAAACCAGTGAAAACACGTTAAATACCTTCCAAACGCCATCTTCCCACACCTTCAAAGGCCTAAGATCCGATTTTTTGAATCCCAATTGCTTCTTTGTAGCCTCTAAAAGCACTACACACCATTTCTGAGAGAGAGTTCCCATCACTCGTCCTTGACTTCCCATAACTCGTCCTTGACGCCATCCCATACCATCATGAAACACCTCTATGTATTCCTCCAAATGGTACTCTTCCACCCCAATAGGAGGTGATGTAGGAATAAGACTACGCAAATCGACCGTTTTGTTGGGTCTTGCCTTATTACCCTTGCAGCTCAAGGGCTTATCCTTGATAATATATTTATACTCATCATCATCATCATCCTCTTTAAACTCTTTAATAACCATTGCAGGAACCCAGACGACTTCAGCTTCATTTATCTTAGAGCTCACTTCCACCATTGTTCCAGGGCTAAACATAGGCTCCTCAGCCAACCGCCACAAGAACTAACAGTAAAGTTAAAGTCTTTCATTATGCTTTCACAACCAAAGTATCCAAAACATTAGAAAAAAACAAAACTTTCGATAATAATGGCATGAAAGATACAAAATTGATAAGCAATCTCCTACAAAAATTCAATTACCTCTGAATTTCATGTTGATCCAAATCCAATGATCCACCATGAATATATCTTCTCATCGACCCACTGAAGATGAGGCCTGAAATGCTTTCTATCAAACTAAATGATATCAGATAGTGAATCAAAGAACACCAAACACCTGTCATCATCAATCTCTTTGACCACAAAACCAGTCCACCACGCATCTTTATAATCAGCGTCGACGATGGTACCTATCTGGATATCAATGCGAGCTTGCACATTTTTTGGCGGAATGGGTCGAATTAAGACTTTGTGTCTGACTTCGTTAAGAGGAGTGAAAAAGTCATGCGTTAACTGTAAGGAAAAATGTATTTTTTTTTCTTTAGTTTTGGGGTTTTTCGAAAAGTAACCAAATAATGGTTTTTTTTAAAAAAATATCAAACCATTTTTTGTCAACTATTTTAGCAAACCTTTTCATGTTTAGAAATTTGAAAGAACATATGTTGGAATTTTCTTAAAAATTAACTTTTTACATGTAGATTAAACAATTTATGCATTTAGAGTTGTATATTTACCTAAACAATGAAATTCAATTTTGATATTGGTAAAGTATGTCAAGAATCAGGAAAATGACAACAAAAAAAAACCCTAAAATTTTTCACAATTTTGCAAAAAAAAAAAAAATATCCCAACTTTAAAGTGACCAAAATAAATATTGAACATTACATTGACAACGCAAAATTATGCTGAAAACTAATCAACGTCAATTGCACCGTTAAGTGTTTGTCAAAATTCCCAAAATTGAATTGGAGAAGAATAAAATCCTACGTAGCGAAATCTCAACCTACCATTGTAGATAAATATAATTCAATCTCTCCCATCACACGAAGCTATTTTAATTCATCTTCGTCAACTGTTGACCTACACGATTTCGATTCCTTATCTCGAGATGTCGATTTCCATGAAAAAACGTAAATCTCAAATTTCCTACTGGAGATCTAGCTCCTGAATTCAATCGATCTTTTCTAAAAGACGCTTTCTCCTCAAAAAAACTCACTCTTTTGCACATAAATCCGTACGTGTCTCATATTTAATTAGAATCAAATAATTATTCATCTTCAATTGTTATATAAACAGAATAGTGGTGAGCATTATTTCCTTTCTTAAAAAAATGTCATTATAAATTGCTAGTTATTGTTTGATATATTGAGAAAATATTAAGCGAAGCTAATTGTCGGTCTTTTCGCATTCTAACCAAAAGAAAAATGGACTACCCAACCGTCAAATCATTCCAATCAATGCATAATGGTATATGGGACCATCCATTATATAACCAATAATAATGGCAAATGATAAATTCTATGTCTTCCCGTTCACACAAAAATTCGTTTCTCGAGAAGATAAAATATTTTCATGTCGTTTTCCCGCATAAATACACACATAACATAAATGCTATATATCTTCATCTTCATCTTCATCTTCGTTAACAAAAATTGTGAAAAAAATATGGACGCTAAAGAGGATGACGAGTCTCGAGTTATGAGACCAACCGAACTCCAACTTCATGATTCAGTTTCTGCAAGAACAGGTAAATCCGTAAAGTAACATAATCATGAGCATCAATTAGCAATTAAATGTATATTTAGACGGTAATAGTTTGTGTTTTCTTAATTAAAAAAAGGAACGTTGTGGACGGCGATGACACATATAATAACAGGAGTGATAGGAGCAGGAGTGTTGTCATTGGCTTGGGCCATGGCGGAGCTCGGTTGGATTGCTGGTCCAGCCGCCGTTATAGCCTTCGCCGGAGTTACAATAATCTCTGCTTTTCTTCTATCCGATTGCTACCGTTTCCCCGATCCAGATAACGGTCCCCTCCGCCTAAACTCTTACTCTCAAGCCGTTAAATTGTATTTAGGTTAACTTCAAAACTCATATTCCGATTTCATTCACACAATGCAAACTAGTTTTAAACATAGGTTGTTTAATTGGTCTGATGGTGTTGGTCGAGTGGTCGAGGATTCGTGTCTAGAATGAGTCCTTACCATTTATGATTACATTTTTGGTTACTAAAAAATATATTCAGTTGATAATTTTAGTTTGCAGGGAAGAAGAACCAGATCGTATGTGGGGTCTTTGTATACATTAGCCTTATTGGTTGTGGCATTGCTTATACCATTGTGACAGCTACTTGCATTAGGTATTAATACATGTCAAACCTAAACCTTTTTTGTCTCGTATATAAATGTTGTAATTCTCAATATTGATATCTTTTTCTTTGTGTGAAATAATATTTGATATGTTGAGGTTCTTCCATTTCATTACAGAGCAATTATGAGATCGAATTGTTATCATAGAGAAGGACACAATGCAACATGTTCTTATGGAGACAACAACTACTACTTCATGCTTTTGTTTGGTTTGATTCAGATATTTATGTCACAAATACCTAATTTCCACAACATGCTATGGCTCTCTCTTGTCGCTGCGATTATGTCTTTTGCTTACTCCTCCATTGGCCTCGGCCTCGCCTTTGGCAAATTCATAGGTAAAGATAAACCATCTCTCGTATATAGCTTAATTTTGCTTTGTTACTTATGATACCAACCAATTATTAAGACTTAAAAGGGTTGGTTAGAGCATCTTTAACGGAGAAACCCAAATGGGTTTCTTAAAGTAATATTTAAATAATATATGAATAAGATACGTTTCTTCAGTATCTAAATTAGGAAACGTTTCTTAGATAGTATCTAATATATGCAATTAAATATATTAAACCAAAACCTTAGAAACCCAGTTAAAACCCAGCTAAGAGACCCCAATAAAGATGGTCTTAGAGCTTTAGACTTTTCTAAAACCATATTTTAGTCTAAATCCCTAAATTGAAAGCAATCATACTTTATAACTATTTGAATCGAAAGCAATCATGTTTTATAAATATTTGTCAAAGCCAAAGCCATTTTAAAAAACGTAAAGCCACTTTTATGATTTTTTTTTTCCTCTTTTGGAATAAAAATCTAAAGCCATAAATTTTGGACTTTGGAAAATTTAAAAAAAATATACCTACTCCTGCGATAAGCTCAAAACTTCAAAATCCAAAATAAATTACCATAATCCTAAAGCTACAACTGAAAAATCTGCAGCGATAATCCTACAGCCAAAATCTTAAATCTACAGGCACAACCAATCAGCCCAAAGTGTTGAGGTAACTCCATTTATTGTCAATTGATTTTGAGATAGAAGATCATTGAATATTTGTTTTATTTCTGTAATGAAGAAAAACGACAAATTGAGGGAAGCGTAAAGGGAAGTCCAGCAGAAAACATTGGTGCAAAGATATGGTTAGTGTTCCAAGCTATTGGGAACATTGCCTTTTCATATCCTTTCTCAATCATACTTCTTGAGATTCAGGTAAATAATTTACCTTTATACATAATGATGCTAAGTAAGATTAGTTAAAACATAAATTACTCCAAGAGAATCTAAATATTGTACGTTAAGTCACAAGAGCATAAGTTGATATAGTCTACTGATCAAGAAACCTTTTCATGTGCAATGAATGAAAACTAAGGACAGGACACGTTGAGATCCCCACCAGCGGAGCAACAAATGATGAAGAAAGCCTCTATGGCTGCGGTATTCATCACAACATTCTTCTACCTTTGTTGTGGATGTTTTGGGTACGCGGCCTTTGGAGATTCCACCCCGGGAAATCTCTTGACCGGTTTCGGATTCTATGAGCCATTCTGGCTTGTCGATTTCGCCAACGCTTGCATTGTTCTTCATTTAGTAGGCGGATATCAGGTATCGTACAAACCCCTTGGTCCCACCTAACCAACACATCTTTTGTTTACATGAGTAATCACAGTTTAGAAAGAAAACCATGCACAATTTTTAATATCTTAGACAAAAGATTTTTGGCTAATTATAAATGCAAAATTTATGGTGTTTTGAAGTTCGCGTTTACAATTAACCATAAAACATTGTTTAAACTACCAAAACTTGAGTGTGTTTTAGGTCTGGGTATTCGGGTATTCGGTTTGGTTTCGGATAGGATCCATTCGGTTCCGGGTATTTCCGGTAGAAGAATTTAAGATCCTTTCGGTTATTTTTAGAATTTCGGTTCGGTTCGGTATCGTTCGGTTCCGGGTACCCGAATTGTTGAAAAAAATCTAAAAATAGTTAAATTTGAATAAAATATAACTAAGAACTTACGGATATATTGATTATTTTTGTTATGTCGTTCTAAAAATAATTGGTATCTTCGGATATATAATTGTAATTTTAGATAATTAGGTTATGCAAGACTAAATATAATTAATACTTTAGGTATATAATTATATTTCGGATACTCATCCGGTTCTCGGTTCGGTTCCAGTTCTTTCGGTTCTAAACTTTAAGATCCATTCGATTTTTTTGTCGATTCGGTTCGGTTCCGTTCGGTTCTTTTTGGTTCGGTTCCGGTTTGGTCTATTCGGTTCGGGTATTTTGTCCAGGACTAGTGTATTTTGCTATAACAAGCTCAAAACAATCTAAAGGAAAACCTCTATAAATTAATATTCAATAAATTAATAATCATATAAATTTATCCAAATATAACTAATAGTTAGTAAAATATGACTCTAATTTTGTTTGTTATTCTTAAATTTGCATTTTTGTTGGGTTTTATATCTAATTTTTTTATTACATCGAAAATTTATGGTGTTGTTTTCTCAAATTGCATTAAAAATTAGGAACTTTTAAAAATATATATAATTTTACAAAAATTTCTTGTTTTGAACACAAAAAAATTAAAAAAATTACAAAATTAGAAAAAAAATCTCTCTATAAATTATAATTACTAATATATCGATAAATTAATAAAATATTATAATCTCGATATTATTAATTTATAGATTATCTAAAATCTCCCACCTTTTTTTGTCAACCAAACTTTTAAATAAAATAAAATAAAAACATTTTGATATTTTTAACATATAGAATGCCATTTTAGATCTACAGTCAACCCATTTTCGCGGCTGTGGAGAGATGGCTAACCGAGAAATACCCACAAAACAAGTTCATCTCCAGATTCTACAGCTTCAAACCGCCAATATTACGAGGAGGAATGGTGAGACTGAATCCAATGAGGATGTGTCTGAGAACGATGTATGTGGTGATCATAACGGGAGTAGCAATGGTGTTTCCATACTTCAATGAAGTACTTGGAGTGTTGGGGGCACTTGGGTTTTGGCCTTTGGCTGTATATTTCCCTGTGGAGATGTGTATATTGCAGAAGAAGATCCGAAGTTGGACGCGGCCATGGCTTCTTCTTCGAGTTTTCAGCTTTGTTTGCTTGCTCGTCTCTCTCTTGTCTCTTGTAGGATCTATTCATGGACTTGTGGGAGCAAAATTCGGATGACTAACCAACGTATTTTGAGATATACATTTACTATTATTGGGGAGTACAAATAAGAAAATAATTTTAATATATGTTAATATTTATTTTCTTATGCTATTGCTATTAAGATCATTTACTAATTTTTTATTAAAATTATAATTATAAATTTAATTAGCACCTTAAAAATAGAATTAAATCGGTTTTAATTTTTTTAAAAAATCTTCCAAAACAGAATCGTAATCTACATTAAATCTATCTCAATAAATATTGACAGTTAACCATAATAAATTATGTTAAATTATTGACTATATTCACGATTAACAATAGAAAATTGCATTTTTCTTCTTATCACGACAACCCAAAAAATTAAGTGAAGGAATGATATAATAATATCAAATTATAATATTAGTGATATTATTAAATGTTTAAAAATTAACTATTTCTAAAAACATAATCTAGATTAACAATAGAAATTTGAATCTTCTTTCCATAGTCTCTAACTATTATATAAAATCATAATCTAGATTAACTATTTTTACGGCACCGTAGTCTCAACAAAATTGATTAACAATACGATATTCACGATTAACAATAGAAAATTGCATTTTCCAATCAATGGCCAATATTAGCGATAGAATATTAACAAACTAATTATATGTTAATATTTACTTTTTTATGTCATTGGTATTAAGATCATTTGCTAATTTCTTATTAAGATTATAATTGTAAATTTAATTAGCACATAAAAGCAAAATTAAATCGGTTTAAATTCTTCCTTAAAATCTTTCAAAAAAAAAATCGCAATCTACATCAAATCTCATATTTTCAAATTTACGATAGCATCAATTAAAGAATATCAATAAATATTGATGACATAAGGAAAACTAACCACTAAATCTCTTATTTTCAAATTTAAGCTAACACAAATTAAAGAATGTCAATAATATTGAATACATTTAAGGAAAACTAACCATTTATAATATCATTGAATATAACAATGATCTAGATAAATTTGTTTTAGATATTCTTATATGTCGCTCTGGTATGTTCTAGAGTAGATACCGTAGATTAGTTTAAATAACAGGCTTAGCTACTCTAGATTACGTAATACCGTAATCATCGTTCTAATTTTTATGTAATTTTATGTAATTTTTACCATTATGTAATTTTTATATACTCTGGATATAATACCGTAATCTAAAGTAGCTATCCCGCGATTTTTTTTTATTTAAATCAAATAAGTATTAAACAATATGGTTGATAATAAAAAATATTAGATATTTTTCTAGATCAACCATACTATATCAATGTGTAACCATTTAGATATAGTTTTTACGAAATTATATAATAATATCATTGAATATAACAAAATTAATTGACTTATTAAGAGTATTATTGTTATTTTCATTGGATAAAAAAAACATAATATCTTAATAAACAATATTTATCAAATTTTAAAGTTTTATTTAATATCAACTCAAATATACTTAATTTTGATAAAACTAATATGAAATATTAAACACAATTGAATACATATTTTTGTTGATAAATTATATATATATAGCACTTATTTTTATTAATCTATAATCTATAAATAGAAATTTATTATTCTCGAATTTTAAAAAAAACATCAATTATGAGCTGTAGTACGGGATCAATTCTAGTTGTATATAAAATAAGAACCCATTCAATAAATATGTGATGGTTAAGGTATTTTTATTATTTCTTTGTTGCCGGAAAATGCTTAACTATAACATATGCTGAGATGGGAATACCAATTACAGACCATTAGAATTATTTCTAACATACAGAATATTAGAGAAATCTATCTTTAATAAAAAGTTTCATTATAAAGTTATTGTTGATGGACAGAATTAAAAGTAGTGAGATAAACACATTATCCTTTTCGCAGTCTAAGCAAAAAAAATGGACCACCCAACTGTTTAATTTCAACTATTCCAATCAAAGACAAATGGTGATGTGACCATCGACTAAAATATCTTATATTATTCACATGGACACGAATAATATAAATTAATACACGTAAATTACGATAGTAGTAGTAGTAGAGACAACCATCTGTCCATATAAATTAATACACTCAAACAAGGTTTTTTCCCCCAAGAAGATTAAATGTATTCATTTCGTCTTCCCACATAAATATGTACACATAAACCTACTATATATCTTCATCTTCGTCATCCAAAATCGAGAAAAAAAATAAAATAATGGACATTAAAGAAGATGACGAGTCTCGAGTTATAACACCAACCGAAACTCAACTTCGTGATTCAGTTTCTGCAAGAACAGGTAAACCCGTTCGTAATAATATAATCAGATTATATTTAGTCGCTAATAATTACGTTGTTTTCTTAAATTAAAAAAGGAACGTTATGGACGGCGGTGGCACATATAATAACAGGAGTGATAGGAGCGGGAGTGTTGTCGTTGGCTTGGGCCACGGCAGAGCTCGGCTGGATCGCTGGTCCGGCGGCGATTATAGCCTTCGCCGGAGTCACACTTCTCTCTGCTTTTCTTCTTTCCGATTGCTACCGTTTCCCCGATCCTGACAACGGCCCCCTCCGACTTAATTCTTACTCTCAAGCCGTTAAATTGTATTTAGGTCAACTTCAAAACTCATTTTCCGATTTCATTCCGATATGTTCAACTAGCGTACTAGCTGGCCATCTAATGAAAAAAAAAAGCTTTCAAAATCACGAGTTTGAATACATGCAATGAGTTATTTATTTCGTCAAAGAAGGGGATGATGCATGCAATGGGAAATGACTAAATAATGTGCTCTTTTTCTCGACCGAGGAGATTATGGGTTTAAAAAGCTTTAAGACCTGGAAACTAACACTTTTTATTTTTATTGTAATTTAAATTTATTCAGATGGGTAATTTGATTTGCAGGGAAGAGGAATGAGATCTTATGTGGGGTCGTTGTATACATTACCCTTATTGGTTGTGGTATTGCTTTTACCATTGTTACAGCTACATGCATTAGGTAATATATGCAAACATAAACTGTTTTTTTTTTCTTTTTTTGGTTAGGATATCTTTTTTTTATTTCAATATTGATATGTAGTGTCTCTTCCATTTCATTACAGAGCAATTATGAAATCGAATTGTTATCATAGAGGACACAATGCAACATGTTCATATGGAGACAACAACAACTACTTCATGCTTTTGTTTGGTTTGATTCAGATATTTATGTCACAAATACCTGATTTCCACAACATGCTATGGCTCTCTCTTGTCGCTGCGATTATGTCTTTTGCTTACTGCTTCATTGGCATCGGCCTCGCCCTTGGCAAAATCATAGGTAGTATAGATAATTCATCTCACATAATTAGATTATATTTTCTTGTTCCTTTTGATACTGAGTAAACTTCACTTATTAATTCTCAAATGTACCATTGAATATATTTTTTGTTTTTGAAACGAAGAAAAACGAAAAATTGAGGGAAGTTTAAGGGGAAGTCCAGCTGAAAACAGAGGTGCAAAACTATGGTTAGTGTTCCAAGCTCTTGGGAACATTGCCTTTTCATATCCTTTCTCAATCATACTTTTTGAGATTCAGGTAAAATAATTATGCCAAGTAAGATTAATTAACACATTAATTACTCTGAGAAATCAAGAAACCTTTTTAATGTGGGTTGAATGATAATTAAGGACAGGACACATTGAGATCACCACCGGCAGAGAAGCAAACGATGAAGAAAGCCTCGACGGTTGCGGTATTCATCCAAACATTCTTCTTCTTCTGTTGCGGATGTTTTGGGTACGCGGCCTTTGGGAATTCCACCCCGGGAAATCTCTTGACCGGTTTCGGATTCTTTGAGCCATTCTGGCTAGTCGATTTCGCCAATGCTTGCATTGTTCTTCATTTAGTTGGTGAATACCAGGTATTGTAAAAAAATCCTTGTGCCCATCTAACCAAAACGTTTGCGATTGTTTCAAACGTCAATTTCTATGTTTTCCTTTACATGTGTATTCACATTTTAGAAAACAAACCACAATTTTTAGTATTTTAGACAAAAGATTTTGGCTGATTATAAATTCAATATATATATATATATATATGCTTTGACATTTGAGTTTACAATTTACAAAACAAAAATGTTTAAAATACCAAAACTTTAGATTTGATTTGATATAATATGTTCAAATGCAAACAAACAATCGAGAATCAAAATCATTATCACGTTTAATTATAACATATAGAATGCCATTTTAGATCTACAGTCAACCCATTTTCGCGGCTGTGGAGAGATGGCTAACCGAGAAATACCCACAAAACAAGTTCATCTCCAGATTCTACAGCTTCAAACCGCCAATGTTACGAGGAGGAATGGTGAGACTGAATCCAATGAGGATGTGTCTGAGAACGATGTATGTGGTGATCATAACGGGAGTAGCAATGGTGTTTCCATACTTCAATGAAGTACTTGGAGTGTTGGGGGCACTTGGGTTTTGGCCTTTGGCTGTATATTTCCCTGTGGAGATGTGTATATTGCAGAAGAAGATCCGAAGTTGGACGCGGCCATGGCTTCTTCTTAGAGGTTGTAGCTTCGTTTGCTTGCTTGTCTGTCTCTTGTCTCTTGTTGGATCCATTTATGGACTTGTGGGAGCAAAATTCGGATGATTAGCCAATAGCCTGTGTGATACAGGGATGAGGGATCTTCCTACTCTAATTGGTAAATAAATGTGAGATCCATTATAACTGAAGAAGCTTTTCTTGTAATCCATTAGCATTTAATATAGAAAGTTGAATTTTTAATACACCAACTCTAAAGAGAAATTTCCTACCATGTTTTTGTTTTAAAACTACCATAGAGATTATTAATTTATAGAGATTTTACTGTATTGTGCATTTGTGCTAATGTTAAAATTTTATGATTTGGTTGTAATTTTAGAAAAATTAAAAAAGGTATTTTTTAAAGAATTCATTCTAAAATCTGGTACCTTTAATTTTTCCTTGAAAAATACTTATATTATATATGTATATAAAAAATATATGATTCGATGCACACCCTTGTATTTCCTGTGCTCTGTTTTGGTAACTTGATAAATTTCATCATATTGAAGATCAATTTGGTTGACCATCACAGTCATGCACAGATACGTTTATATGTCTCAGATATATTGCAATAACATTGTTACCATAAACTATTACTTCTTCTCTATAAATTAATCTTTGTCTGACTGAGAATTAGCAATCAAACAAGTCAAATTTGAAAGTTTCTGGCAAATGGAGCTCTTCCTCAGATTCAGAAAATTTAAGGTATCTAATTTTTGTTTTTGATAAAGTGTCATTCTTAGGAATTTTAATGATTTCTTGGGAAAATTATATATATTTCTCTCTCCCTTTTTTTGTTCTTAGATGCTTAGAGCATCATTCTGTATATTAGTGGTTTTTGCTCTATCCGGTATTCCGGTTATGGAGTCGCGACATCGTCCACCCCAGTTGGCACAAGCCGGTATTGAATATTCAGCATTGAATTGCCGGAAACATAGTGCGGTTCTAACCGATTTTGGAGCGGTTGGGGACGGAAGAACTTCAAACACAAAAGCATTTAGAGAAGCCATCCTCAAGCTTAGTCCAATGGCGGCTGACGGAGGAGTCCAGCTCATTGTCCCACCTGGGAAATGGCTCACCGGAAGCTTCAACCTCATTAGCCATTTCACTTTATTCATCCAAAAAGGAGCAACTCTCTTAGCTTCTCAGGTACTAGCTAAATTAGCCCTAATCTCTAAATAAACCAAATCAAAGCCATAAAAAAAATCAAACCAATATCTAAACCAAAAGAAGAGACTAACATATTCATATGATTGAATTGAACTTTTTTTATGTTTAATCGGATAATAGTTGTGTAAAGTATCTTAAAAGAATAAAATAACACATATGATCGCAGTGATTTCTGAATGTAATCAGCCGTATAAACATACATGATTAATTTACGTCTATATATTGGTTAAATCCGGTTTGTACAACCAGGACGAATCTGAATACCCCGTGGTTGCACCATTGCCGTCGTACGGAAGAGGAAGGGACGCACCAGGACCAAGGTTCGCTAGTTTGATATCTGGGACAAATCTGACCGATGTCACTATCACCGGTAAACACAAAAAATATATATATATACTATCCATTGAATCATAAAATGACCATGACTGAATTAATAGTGTAATATTAAATTGGACAATTTTATTGATCAAACTAAGTCATTGGATATATTTAGGTAACAACGGGACAATCATCGGGCAAGGGAAGTACTGGTGGGTGAAATTCAAGAGCGGTGGGTTCAAGCCCATCACTAGACCGTATATGATCGAGATCCTTTTCTCCACGAACGTTCTGATCTCAAATGTTACGTTGGTCGATTCACCGTCATGGAATATTCATCCCGTATATTGTAAGAACGTTATCGTCAAGGGTGTTACTATTCTTGCTCCTATCGATTCTCCTAACACCGACGGAATTGACCCTGGTACGTTCACAATCGCGTTAGCTCATTCGAATTATACATACTTAACGACCTTTGATTAGTAACCAAGTATGTGTTTTGGTATGATTTTACCAATCATTTAATTCTACGAATTTACAAATTATATTTTGCAGTTCCACAATTTTAATGACTAACACTAAAGGAATTTTATCATTCTACTTGTTTTTCGTTTTCCACTAAATCAATTATGTCATTTCATTGCACAAATTGTTGGTGATGAATGATACCACATATTTGCATTTTCACGTTTAAAAACATGATTATACTATTTTTACTATGTATAATATTCATCAAATTTTCAGATAAATTATGAACGTGATTATTATTTTTCATTGTTTTATTATATTTCTTATAATGTTACACTACTATTTGTTTCAGATTCTTGCACCAACACATTGATTGAAGACTGCTACGTTGTCTCCGGCGACGATTGCATCGCTGTGAAAAGCGGTTGGGACCAGTACGGAATCAAATTCGCGATGCCGACACAGCAACTTTCGATCAGACGGCTAACATGCATCTCCCCGGACAGTGCAGGAGTAGCACTCGGGAGTGAAATGTCCGGCGGGATCGAAGACGTAAGAATCGAAGACACGACGCTGATCCAAACGCAATCCGCGATCAGAATCAAAACCGCTGTTGGACGCGGCGGTTACGTTAAGGACATCTTTGCAAGGAGGATAACAATGAAGACAATGAAATACGTTTTCTGGATGAGCGGCGCCTATAACCAACACCCCGATGAGAAGTGGGATCCAAAGGCTTTACCGGTGGTGAAGAATATTAACTACCGTGATATGACGGCGGACAACGTTACGATTGCGGCCAGGCTTGAAGGGATCAAGAACGATCCTTTCACTGGAATTTGTATGTCCAATGTGAGTATTGCATTATCTCTTAAACCGAAGAAGCTTCAGTGGAACTGTACGGACATAGCCGGAGTTACGAGTAAAGTGACACCGGAGCCGTGTAGTCTGTTGCCGGAGCAAGCAAAACCAGTGGAGTGTGCGTTTCCGGAAGATAAGATTCCTATTGAGAGTGTTGTCATGAAGAGGTGTATTGCTTAGAGACATGCTTGTTAGGTTTAAACTCTCTGAGTTTGCTCTTGTTTGGCTAAGAATGAAGAAAAAAAATAAACAAGAAACAGAGCAAGTGGCTGAAATGTAAACGGCACAAGAGATTAATGATTTCAGATGTCAATGTTACATCCTACATCTCGCCGGAAACATTACAGTAATTCACTAGAAATTACTAACTTTTAAAACACTAAATTGTGTATATGAGACGTGAAAATCCAAAGAAGCATATGACAAAACATAAAAAGGATATTCAAGTTTAACGAAACATGGCTCTAAGGTGATTAAATTATGTTAGAGTTGAAAAATCAAAGAGATGTAGTGAAAGGATATATTTACTATACAAACATCGATTGAAATCTCGCTTAGTTTTAATAGAAGTTATTCCATCAGGACCCCAAAAATGTTTTCTTAGGTAAGGTGCTCAATTCGTGTTGTTGTTGTAATAGAAATAGCATGTGGTTTTGTCGTGAATTAAATTTTGAATCCTTTATCTCAGGAAGATAGTAGGACATGACGAAATGGAAGCCTTTAGGATAAACTATTGATCATAGAAAAAACTAAGATTTGTTTAATTTGTTGATTTTCACATAAAACGAAGGTACAAACTCTGACTCTGATTCTTCTAAATACCAAACTGTTCAAGGTGACACAATTAAGAATGTCATGTACTTATTGACCAAAAAAAAAAAAATGTCATGTACTCATGGGTGGCTTATTTTTAGTTATATGTTTAACTTGTTTTAGGGTTTGTAAATTATTCACACAGTTAATGAAAATTCGACCTAAATCGGTTTTTTTTATGAAGGTAAAAATATTATATAAAAAGATTAGTATAAAGATTCACTCAAATTCACGATAAGAAGTCTAATCTTCCTATAATTGCTGATTCTTCAAATGAATGTGAGAAACAATGAATGAAAAGAAAAGAACTCTCAACTTTAGTATTCAATCTCAAAAATTCAAATTGAATAAAATCTTAAACTTGTACATGTTATATTTTTATGTATAAAAAAAATCTGAAAATCTTAGAATACCTTAAACCTAATTAAAATAGTGTAGATACTACTATATAAAATAAAAATATTGAAGAGTTATCCAAAATCTATGTTGGTTAACTAACTATTCAAGATTTTTTTTTTTTTTTGGTTTTCTATTTTTCGTTCCCAAACCTATAAAGGTTTTCTCTTTTGTGTGAATTTTTGAAATTAAATCCTCCAGGGTTGGGGGAGCACTATTACAAAAAGTTGAAATTTAATGAGCAATACATAGTTGACATACCTTAACCCACAAGACTCTCTCTCTCTCTTTATTTTTCTTTCTTTTTTTGTCCTCTCTCTCTCTCCCCTAAACTCTTTCGAATCTCTCTTTTTTTTTGGTTTCTCCATCGGGAAGGCGCCGATGAGAAACTCGCCGTCCAAGAACGGGTCGGCGGGAGGGCAGTGTCGTAATTTCACCGAGGCAGTCTGGTATCCTTTAATCAAGCCCGGTTTCGGAATATCTCCCAACAGATCCTACGCCCTAGTCTCCCTCATCATCCTCCTCATCGTCGGCGCGTTCATCTCCACGCGCCTCCTCCTCGACCCCACCGTAAGTCACCAAAACGACACTCCCACTTGTCGTTTTTGCTGAAAATCTAAATTCTTCGGTGTTTTGTGTCTTTAATGGGTTTGAGTTTTGTGCTTTTTGTCACGTGAGAGAATTTTTTCTATTGTTGTTGAGAAGAGTCTTGTTGGTTGGTGTTGTCGGCGAATTTGACAGAATTCGACACGTGTTCCTTTGTGGGGCCAATGTATGACTTTCCCAGATCGAGTAGCTGGCTCCCATGAGATTTTCAGGTTTAAGTTTTGGGGGTTTAGAAAAAAATATGTCCCGGTTCGATTAATAAATTCCGGTTAATTCAGTTGGATTTCCATACAATTTGGGTTTAGTTTAAATTCAGTTTTGGGTAATACGATATAGAAATATTTAATACTGGATTGTCATAAAATATGTTTTAGGTTCAAATTAAGCCCTTTGACAACAAAATTTAAGTACGAACTGATGACTTTTGATTCGGGTTCGGATGGGTTTGGTTTGGTTTAGGTAAATTACGGTTTGATGACTTTTATTTCCCATATCTGGTCAGTGCTCATTAGTCATCTCGTTTTCACGCTTTTAGGTTCTGATAGAGAAAGAAGCCTTGACGACGACGACGAAGACTAAAACCCAATCCCAGACGATTTCCCCAAAATACCCTCGACCAACAACGGTAATTACACAAAACCCTAAACCCGAGTTCACGCTACACTGCTCCGCCAACGAAACAACCGGGACATGTCCGAGAAACAAATACCCGACGACGGCGAGCTTCAATGAAGATGATACAAACCATCCTCCAACCGCCACGTGTCCTGATTACTTCCGTTGGATCCACGAGGATCTCCGTCCCTGGGCGAAGACAGGGATCACGAGGGAAGCACTGGAGAGAGCCAAGAAGACGGCGAATTTCCGGCTAGCGATCATCGGCGGGAAGGTTTACGTCGAGAAATTTCAAGATGCGTTTCAGACGAGGGACGTGTTCACTATTTGGGGATTCTTACAGCTTCTAAGGAAGTACCCTGGGAAAATCCCAGATCTTGAGCTTATGTTTGATTGCGTTGACTGGCCGGTCGTTAGAGCTGCGGAGTTCGCCGGAGTTAACGCGCCGTCGCCTCCACCGCTGTTTCGGTACTGTGGGAATGAGGAGACGCTTGATATTGTGTTTCCTGATTGGTCCTTCTGGGGATGGTAATAAACAAAGCACCCCTGATTGTTTTTAATTTTTCTCAATTACACCCCAATAGTTTTGAAATTGATCATTTAACCCAAATATTGTGTTAATTAGGGCGGAGGTGAATATAAAGCCATGGGAAAGTTTGTTGAAGGAATTAAGAGAAGGGAACGAGAGGATCAATTGGACAAATAGAGAGCCTTATGCTTACTGGAAAGGGAATCCATTGGTGGCAGAGACACGACAAGATCTCATGAAATGTAATGTCTCTGAGGAACACGAGTGGAACGCTCGTTTGTATGCTCAGGTAATAATGAACATTTAACGTTTTTAAGATTGCCATAATATCTGATTCTGCTAGTTACAACTGCAATTTCATTGAAGAAAGCAACAGTTTTTAAAAACTGTTATATGTGCTTTTTTTTTTCTTTTAATCTTGTAGGACTGGATCAAAGAATCAAAGGAAGGCTACAAGCAATCAGACTTGGCGAGCCAATGCCATCACAGGTAGTGTAATTTTCTAAACCTCAGATATACTCAAAGATTTGGGTTTTGGCGTGATGGCTAAACATGTAAGTTGAAATAAGAAAGAATAATAACGGTATAGCTTTATTTATGCAATGTTTATGTAACAGGTACAAGATATACATAGAAGGCTCGGCATGGTCCGTTAGCGAGAAGTACATTTTGGCGTGTGACTCTGTGACTCTGCTGGTGAATCCTCATTACTATGATTTCTTCACACGAGGCCTGCTTCCGGCTCACCATTATTGGCCCGTTAGGGAGCACGACAAGTGCCGCTCCATCAAGTTCGCCGTTGATTGGGGCAACTCTCACATTCAAAAGGTACATTGTTAATCTATCATGGAATCCAAAAAATCGACACTTGAAACAGATGAGGCCTAGAATTTGATTTTGGATTGAGAATCGAATCTAAGTATATCTTACTATTAACCAGGCGCAAGATATTGGAAAGGCGGCTAGCGATTTTATCCAACAAGAACTCAAGATGGACTATGTGTATGATTACATGTACCATCTTTTAACCGAATACACAAAACTCCTCCGGTTTAAACCCGATATTCCACGAAATGCCATGGAGATTTGCTCGGAAACGATGGCGTGCCCGAGGAGCGGGAACGAGCGGAAGTTCATGACGGAATCACTCGTGAAACGCCCTGCGGAGTCTGGTCCGTGTGCCATACCGCCTCCCTATGATCCGGCGTCGTTTTACTCGGTTGTGAAGGGGAAACAGAGTACAACTACGAGAATCATACAGTGGGAGATGAAGTACTGGAGCAAGCAGAATCAAACCGGCTCTTGAAATTTTCAGCTTCATTTCGGTTCTGGTTGTGTAGAGAAAATATTATATATAAACGTATAACCAATGATGTTTTAGATTACTATATTTATGTTTCAAGTTTAGGTTATTTCACACGAAACTCAAAATGAAAAAATTTCATATAATGTTCTTTAGAAAGATGAAATATTATTTTATTATTTATGAGCTGATGTCGTTTCTTAGGTTTCCATGCCATATTCTATGCTGCTATAGTATACATAAAATTTTCAGGTAATTAAATCGGCTGAACTAGTTCACTTGGAAACTCTAATAGTCGGAGTGTTTCTAGTATCCGATTCGTGTGTTTGTATAATCTAATGTTTCAAATTTGCGACTTGAAAACTCATTCTCTATATATATTTTATGATTAGTCTTCTTTTTTCTTTCTTTTAACGAGAGCTACATGTCAAATGTCAAAAGAATAATAAGCTGAAGTGCCTAAATCACCAACCTAAAAAGTGAGTTTAAATTTGGTAAACGATAACCATCACCTTTAAGAAAATATTAAGGGCAGACTTATAAGATTAAGTTGGTTATGAAACTGATGGTGTTACTTGATGGCTACTACTCACTGACACCACAAGTTGCTCTAACTTTGAGAGTAATACATTTCTTTTAGATTGATACATTGCTTCTGATAGAGACCATAATCATTTAAAAGCTGTTTTGGCTGTCTTTCTCTCTAATTTTCATGTCGCGTAGGTCCCAAATTCACCTGTTTTATATTTCTAGTTGATCATAGAGTGATTTGCACGTTACTGTTCAGAGTAGACCCACCCATCGCACTACAATACTGTATAATTATAATATATATATATATATAAAGCTCAAGCTATCGAATACATCCACAGAAAACTAGACTGCCGTCAAGACAACATCTTAATTATGATTTTTAGTCCTAATAATGGTAAATCTTAAAGTCGAACGCACATTAAACAATAAAACTATTAATATCCTTCACTATGTCGAAAGTCTACTTGCACATGTGCAACTTTGGTAAGATACTCCTATTTGTTTTTAACTAACTACTATTTCTGAATTATTGTGTCGCCAATTTGGAATCTAATCCAACTCTCAGATTAGACTATTGGTTATTGAATACTGATTTGTTTGCTCTCAAATAAGTTGAAAATACATCTGTTCTCCTAATTTCTCTATTTTCTTCTTCTTTTTGTTCAACTTTTTCATTTGATGATTTAACCTAGACTAATATGGCCACAATCACTCTTTCATAAGTGATTCTTTGCGATTTCAATTTCGCTTATCAGATTACATCCTAGTAATCTGAGTCACGTGCTTTTCCGTTGGTATCACGTGTCTGTCACGGTTCGCTTCATGTGCAAGAATTAAACAAAGTAAAATTGTTCAGATCTCGCAGCCTTTTATCTTCAACGTTCAGTCTTCACATGCATCACGTAGCGCGTGAGAATTAATACCTGAGGATCCACTCTGTATCCATCTGTACTGCACCCTCACTATTTTTTTCCTTTATTCTTTCAAATCAGATAATTCAGATGTTTATATAGCAGTTAAATGTTTTTCTAATATGTTTGAGGAAGTAATAAAAATATCAAAAATTAGTTCTGCAATATTTATATTTGAAAAAGCCATCAAGAAATTATTTATATGGATTACAAAAGGTAAAGAAATACACTGTTTAATTTGTTCTTTTTTTTTTTTTGCATTACAATTAACTTTTTGTTGTCCACATACTGACAAAAAATATACCAAATGTCTTGCTTTGATAATAATAAAAAAAAAAGTAAATCCACAAGTATTTGCAGAGTGGAAAGAATTGTTCATTTTGTATATATATTTTACAGAATACTTATTGATGTAGGTGGCCAACGGACCTAACAGCCGTTACTTACCTCTGTCATTCGTGGCGGCAATAAAGAAGAATACCAACGGTACCGGTTTCAATCTATCGGGGATTGTTTAACTTTGGTTTTGGCTTCGGTTTCACGGTTAAGTTCTATTAGTTAAAACTAATATTCATAAAAATACTACACTTGTCACTAAACCCAAATAATTAAATCATATGGATTGAAAATTGAAGAAAAGTAAGGTATTGTGAAAATTCAAATCTTTGGTTTTCTGGTTAAGTCTGGTACGGTTTACGTATAGCGATACAGTTAGAACCGGCAAAATGACTCAAAAGAAAAGTCCCGTTACCGTTATCTAGCAGTATAAAAGCAACCACTTCGTGTTCTTCATTTCTTCGCAAGTCGTAACCGTTCAAATTCTCTCTCTCAATTTTGTAGTCCCCTACTTAGCTTAGTAATCGAAGATGCGTGAGATTCTCCACATTCAAGGTGGTCAATGTGGAAACCAGATCGGTGCTAAGTTCTGGGAAGTAGTTTGCGCCGAGCACGGAATCGATTCAACAGGAAGGTACCAAGGAGAGAACGATTTGCAACTCGAACGAGTCAATGTCTACTACAACGAAGCGAGTTGCGGGAGATTCGTCCCACGCGCCGTCTTGATGGATCTAGAGCCCGGGACTATGGATAGTGTCAGATCCGGGCCGTACGGTCAGATCTTCCGTCCTGATAACTTCGTCTTCGGTCAATCCGGCGCCGGTAACAACTGGGCGAAAGGACATTACACGGAAGGTGCTGAGCTTATCGATTCGGTTCTCGATGTCGTTCGTAAGGAAGCCGAGAACTGTGACTGCTTGCAAGGTTAGAATCTTTATCTTCGATCCTGTAGTTTCAATTTGTTTCGTGGTTGTGTAGAAACTTCTGAATTTATCGATTTCTAATGTAATTCTGGAATCACTTAGTACTACTGGAACTGGATTTGTGCAATTGTCCTACTGATACTGGTCATAGTTAAGATTTGTTTGTGTTGATGTGATTGATCTGCAGGATTCCAAGTGTGTCACTCTTTGGGAGGAGGAACTGGATCTGGAATGGGAACTTTGTTGATTTCAAAGATCAGGGAAGAGTATCCTGACCGGATGATGTTAACGTTTTCCGTCTTCCCATCTCCGAAAGTGTCTGACACTGTTGTTGAGCCTTACAATGCAACTCTCTCTGTTCATCAGCTCGTGGAGAATGCAGATGAGTGTATGGTTCTTGACAATGAAGCTCTATATGATATTTGTTTCAGAACTCTTAAGCTCACCACTCCAAGCTGTAAGCCTCTTCTCTTTGTATAATTATATATCTAATTGATTAATAGCTGAATGGTTTGCTTTGTCTATACTTTTATGTGGTCGGAGTCCATAAAATTGTGTCTTTAACTCAACTTGTTGTAACGTTTTAGGTACTTAGAGTAGAATTTGAACGGTAAATTTCCATCTAAAATCTCTGTTAACATTATATCCTGAAAATGGTCTGTCTTCAACTCCTGTTTGATTATTTTAGGTACTTTTGCATTTAGTGTCTGCAGAAGTATTTTTCACATTACATCATTTTCCTACATTTTCAGTCTTTGATAGAACGTTGAAACATCAAACAATTCTACTTAATGTATCCTCCAACCGGGTATTGATGCATATGATAATCCGGTTGTTGGTTTCACAGTTCTAATGGGATTGTTTTTTTTTTGTTCAGTTGGAGACTTGAATCACCTCATCTCTGCAACCATGAGTGGTGTCACTTGCTGCCTCCGTTTCCCGGGTCAGCTAAACTCCGACCTGCGCAAGCTTGCAGTGAACTTAATCCCGTTCCCTCGTCTCCACTTCTTCATGGTCGGGTTTGCACCGCTCACATCTCGCGGATCACAGCAATACAGAGCCTTAACCGTCCCTGAGCTCACCCAACAGATGTGGGATTCGAAGAACATGATGTGTGCAGCTGACCCACGCCACGGCAGGTACCTAACCGCCTCAGCCATGTTCAGAGGCAAAATGAGCACCAAAGAAGTGGACGAGCAGATGATCAACGTTCAGAACAAGAACTCATCATATTTTGTTGAATGGATCCCCAACAACGTGAAATCAACCGTCTGTGACATTCCACCAACGGGTCTGAAAATGGCATCCACTTTCATCGGGAACTCGACATCAATCCAGGAGATGTTCAGGCGCGTGAGCGAACAGTTCACAGCAATGTTCAGAAGAAAAGCTTTCTTGCATTGGTACACTGGTGAAGGAATGGACGAGATGGAGTTCACAGAGGCCGAGAGCAATATGAACGATTTGGTGTCAGAGTATCAGCAGTACCAAGACGCAACGGCTGATGAGGAAGAAGGTTATGAGTATGAAGAAGACGAAGAGGAAGTGCAGGAGGAGCAATAACAACAGCTTCTCCCTTTTTCTTAATTCGTTTGTGTGAGTTTTTTAGTATCTTCTTATTTTTTTATGTTGATGGCTTGGTTTTTTCTTTTCTTTTCTGGTCTTGCTTCTCTTGTATTGACATTTGGCTATGTGTGATGGTGCTTTTAGGTTTAACGGATTAGGAAAATATATGTTTATAAGTCTTTTCGGGTGTTTGGATTTGAGATATTGTTTGTTAGTTTTTTCCCTCAAACGTTTGTGATTCCCTCTGTTTGCAATACCGTATTATTTACGCCATTAAGACATCTATGTTTGCAGAAATGGTTTCATTCCTATTTGGATTCCCTCTCATGTTTTAGGAGATTTTGTGAGTTTGTTTTGTTTTTCGTTGCTGTGTTTAGTAAACACAAAAATTTCTTGTGGTAGATCCTTAAAACTCTCTAATGTTTGGTATATTTGAAGTTTAAGCTGTTTAGTTAGGAAATTAATCTTAGATCCCCTCAAATCTCATTGTCGTATTCCTAAATCGGGTTACTACAGTTTCCGACAGTCTGCGGATTGTGGGTTCGTTAACTATTCGAGTTTCAGAACTGTTTTTACCCAGTTGGCCAGTTACAGATGATCTTCTCTCTCAGTTTAAGGTTTATTATCGTTTAATGGCTTTATGTAATACTCCTAATGGATTGTATCTACGGAGTATATTGCATCCATATCCATATCCATGTGGATTAACAGAAGAGAAACATTGCATCTACTGTATTACTATCATCACTAGAAGTATTGTAGTTATTGAATTATTTGTCACGTTTGAACATATTTAACCACTGCAATCTTGGATTAACCTCAACTTCTAAAATCAATATATAAGATCACTTATATCAACTTGGCTTCGACTTAAGGTTCCTGATTATACAAACATGACAAAAAAAAATGAGAGTTGGTCTTTGTTCTAGTTTGATGCTACATAACAAAATCATTTCCAAAAGAAGATTCTAAGTTTACTAACTACAAACAAAAAGTTGATAAGAAGAAGAAAAAAATTCAATTGTGTACCGCGATAGTTATGGCCTGGAGCATAAGAAGCCTTGAAGCACAAAAGAGGAAAAAAAACATATATAACTACACAATTCAATTGGGGTTTAACCGAACCTTTACAGTAAGTAATGCGTAAATATACGTAAAACTTTTGGAGAAAATGTAATTGACTGTAATTGAAAAGTTATTAGATATCTAGATTTACCAAAAAATCTGTAGTAGAAGCTGGAATGAGATTATGACATGTTTTATCACATGGATATGGGCAATCAATTTCTCTCGCTTCTTCTCCTCTCCCAAAATACCAATCTCCGACAGTCTCAGCAATTGTCTGAAACTCAACCAGGATCCGGTTTAAACCGGATAATTGAGAACGATTGAGAATTAAGTTTCGGTTTATACGGTTATTACCTTATTATGGATTCTCGGTGAAGTGGGAGAGAGCCAAGTTTCCTCTAGAGCACTCTGACAATGATCGAAGCATGAGTTTATAAACATTCCTCCTCTACTAGAATTTCTGAAGAAATTCATTAATGCTCCTAACATATCTTTCCTAAATCCTGCGAAAAGAAAACCGAATTTTCGGTTCAGTTTTGGTTTTTTACCGGTTTCCTCATTTTTTACGAATCAATTTGGTTTTTGAACCTTGGAGTGCATCGAGCTGATGTGGATTACATGCTGTCACATTAAGCTTGCAACGGTTCCAACGCCCGGTTCGATCAGCAGATGGTGGAACCAGACCATGGTGGAACTGATTGTAATAAATTAAAACAAAGCATTAGGGGGACCAAACCGCCGGTTTAGACAAAATTGAACCGGTACAATTAACGATAAGCAAACCTGGAATACATCGTAGGCTGAATTTAAGATGAAAAATGGCGTTTTAATAAATCGCAATACATATTGCGGGAAGAAACACTGCAAAAGAATATACACATAATTTAGAGACTATGATTAATTAAGTAAAAAAATAGTTAAAATTTGAGATTGTACCAGAGATGGCTCAGGATAAAATGAGTGTGTGCAATTTGGATCGAGGTTTTTTTGTATACCCTGTAAAGTTTTTTCCGCGAATGTAAGAAAATTAGAAACTTGTGGGCCATAATTGAGAATTTTTAAACTTGATAACAAGAGTTGGATCTTAAGTAAGTACCTGTAGAGACACAAGCTGTTTGTAAAAAGATCTCATTGTCCGGTTTGCAGCTACATCGATTCTGTTAAACCAATATAAACCGTATAAGTTGGTAAACAGAAACCAAAAGATCAAAACATTTGATAGAAAACTTACGCGTCAAGAAAGAATCCAGCGTCGCTCATGCACTTAACGCTTGCGTTTTTTGGCAAATAGCTCGTGAAATTGTCACAATGCAAAAATGTAGACAAACCACCAGCTGAACAACCGGTCAGAAGAGCCTGCGTACCGGTTAGTATCAACACGTCAATAAGGGAAATTTAAACCAGAGATCACAATATTATACTTGATTGATGGTTATTATTACTTAGTAAAACATTGATTTGGGTAATGAAACTTAACCGAATACCGAACCAAACCGGGGTAAAAGAAGAAATTTTACCTTGCGGGCTTTTGCTAAACCTTTGGGAAGAAGGTCAAGAATTATGGCATTCCATATTCGTTGTCCTCTGAAATAAAGCAGTGACGTCTGTCATTCGTTCAATCGGTAAAAATCAGTAAAACGTAATCATACACCAGATCGTTCGGTACGTTTTCCGGTTATTGAAAGCGGTTTGAGAAAAAAAATTGGTTTAGAGTGGGGAAACGAGTAGTTATTTACCCCGTTGCCAAACTGTGAATCTCCCGCAAATGAAGCTCCGTCGCAATACCTTAGCCTGACTTTGTTCCAGTTGTAAAAATCTGATTACAAATATTATTAAACTTTATATTATAAAAAAAAAGACAATAATTGTGCAGTCCAACCATTGTGCAGCAATATTGTCAATACAGTACTGAATTTAAGAATTATTTTGAAGATAATAAAAAAGTGTGTTACATGACGTAACAGCAAATTACTCTGGACAGACTCAAAACTGGAGTTCACATGTTCAGATGTTAATTGACAATTTTACCCTCTTGAAAGTAGATATTTAATTTAGTAAGGTAGGTTAGATGTGTAATTTGACGTGGGTCGGTAGTGTGTGCTCGTAAGGAAGGGGACAAAGACAAAAAAAAAAAGCAACTAAGGAGAACAAAGCCATCCCTAAATGAATTAATTGAAAGAGATAGAGCCAAAATTATTATTTCTATCGAGTATATATTTAAAAAGCTGAATTTTTAACAGAAAGATTTGAACCATCACGTGAAAGAGAGACCACAACCACAAGCAAACATGTTCCATAAATAAATTTAATAGATTAATGTTGCCATTTATTCATAATGATGATGCATAGATTTGTAGTACCAAGAAATTAAGAATGACCTGGATTTTGAGAGGCGTTATTGCTCAAGATTCCGGAGAAGACGACGGTCTTGCCCATATAACGTGTCGAGCCTCGACGGGTCTTTGCTCTATCCACGCATGATGCTATATCATTGCACCATCCTCCTCCCTATAACAATTCTTATTATTAAAATTACTTGTAAAATATATCCAAACAAAAACCGTATATAAGTATACTTATAGAAAAATGAGTGCTCGATCGAATATAAATAAATGTGCTTCTGTTTCGTACAAAAGAACTATATAGAGAGAATGTTATAAATGCGCGTCATAAAGTGAAAGGCGTGAGACACGATCCAACCAGCTCGAGACACGATGTGCTCTAAAGTTCCTAAAACGGCGTCATAATTAGTTTTTGTTCTCATGAATAAAAGAGTCTTATATTATTGTAAATTCGGGTGTTTAAGTGTGGGCATTAGAGTTGAAATCAATTGCCATTTACCAGCATCGACTTATATTTATTCTTACATAGGCTAGCTGGATTCAATTATTTTGCATACTCATGGAGTTGGTTACAACAGCAATACTTTGACTATGCAGGACCAATAAAAAAGAGACTAACAAATTCTCTAACCGATTGATTTATTCGCAGCAAATGATTTAAAATATTTGTTCAAGTATTATTTTATAATCACAATCATTTTTAAGAATAACAACCGTTTTATGTCTTTAAACAATTTTCGAATCACTTAGAGACCATTTTTTTTTTAATTTGTTAATTATTACTTAGAGACTTAGAGTAAATATAATAATTAATTACCTCAAACTGCAAAAGCCAATTGTTTGATCCAGCACCAAAGCCTCTGTCTAAATGATACGCCGGTAAGCTCCCGTCCAAGCAAACTACAAAAACAAAAGTAAAAATGTAAATCCAAATACATATTTTTTCTTAAAAATGTGACATATGAAAACTCAAAATTTCAACGTAAGTAATGATAGCTAATAGCGAGTGGTTTATTTTAGATGATGTTGCGTGACATGCGGTTAGAAACCTTTAGTGAACTCAGCTACAAAAATGATAAAATCTATAGAGAACTTATCAATCAAATTGTTTTCTTTTTCAGTTCAATAAAATCAAGAAAACAATATAATATCTTAACCAAAAAAAAAAGCAAAAATAGATTAGAACAAAAGAAGGAAGGAGGAAGACATACAAGCACCGAGAGCAGCGGCGTGTCGAACTAGTGTCATGCTAACGCGCCGCCCAGGGTCGCCGGAAACTAGCGGCGGAAAAAAAGCCACGTAGATGAGAAGAATTATAGCCGTCGTTAGATCGAGAAGCCGTGTCGTCTTCATTGTTTCACTTTCTGAGACTTCAATGGTGAATGAAGAAGACTGGGGATTCAAAAGGTGTCGTTGCCTTTTCTGTGTTATATTTATAGATAATAAAGATGATGTGGAGAGTAAATTAATTTGGAGAAGAAAGGGAAAGGAGAGAGGCCAAGTGGGCAAGAGGTAAGAGAAAGAGAGAGATTTTATGATTTAGATAGGCACAAAGAAGCTTTTGTCATCTTAGAGTTTGTTTTCCTTCGTATGAAAAAAGATTGATTGTTACTTGTTAGAAATCTCTTATCATCTTTAATAATAATCTCATATCATATATACATAAATGCATTTGTATATCCATATACTTCCCCACATGGAGAGACTCACTTATTTTTCATGTGTGTGTATGTAAAGAGACATATCTGACCAAAACAAATAAGTTATTCTGCTTTTTATGTTTATTTCTTATATACTTTACTTTAATTTTTTTTTATCTTACTAAAGATAAAGTCCACATGATATCTTCTTCATTCAAAGGAGATTAATAAAGATTAATTTTTAGCCTTAAAAAATAGTTGGAAGAAACTTTTGTTTCACTCTATTCAACTAAAATATTCATTTCAGTTTCACATTCAGAATTTCGATTTTCCTTTTGTCAATATTTCCTTTTTCCGTAAGTTTACTGTGGTCAACCATTCAAAATTTATCAGTTCTGGTTTTGTAAGATTTCTCTTTCGGTAAATTGTATTAAAATCCAATTTATGTAATTGTATTCAAATCCAATTTCAGTGACAGTCACAGACTCACAAACACAGTTCTACTTACCAGTTTCACACGAGAGTTAAGTTTAGACTGTTTAGTTATGTGCAGAATAGGCAGCATAGGGCGTAGATAGGGCCAAAAAATATAAAATGATAGTAATTCTATTTTTTTTTTTGTTATAAAAAATGTATTGTATTTTTAGAAATAATTCTACGTATGGAGATGCGTCTTGATGGGTGGGTCACCAGCTGATGGATTAGAATCGAAAATCAACCTTCTTAGGTGTCTTTTGGTTTAGGTTCACCGAACCTTCTTAATCTCTCTCTTTAAAGAACAAAAAAAAAAAAAACACACAATCAATTGTAAACGATCTTTCGTCATTTTCTTATAAAAACAAGGAATATATATGTTAGGAATATAGATGATATAGTTACATTTATTTACACTCGTTAACCAATCAAATATGTTTTATCATCAACCCAACTACAACTTTCGTATTCATATTTGATAGTTAGTTATGGTTGTTAGCCTTAGCCATTATGATTTGGTTTGGTCCTAACTCCTAACGGTCCTCGTTCACCAAATGCATATGTTTTTCTTGTTCGCCTTTGAAGTGAAGCTATCAACATTTATCTACATATATAAAATCTTGATTAACAATGAAATTTTGATGAGTAGAATATTCTCAAAATTTCGTTTGGCTTTTAAACGTGAATCAATAAAATCCAAAAAACTTGTTGTTCGTCAATAATCACCATTTCTTATCGGTGCCGCTCCATCATATTCCTAACACAATTTTTTAATATTAGCTCATTTCGAACTATTGGATCACTTCAATATCCATATTGTGCAACACACAGATATCAGGTTCTCTGAACTTGGTCTATGAAGCCGGTTCTATCACCATTAAGGCTTATTTTTTTAATCTCCGGTCCTGTTAGATTTTTCTTGCCGGTCTATTATTTTGTAACCCAATTTCGTCTGTTTTTCCCAAGTCAATGCTCTTAAATGAGATTTCGATATTTTAATTGTAAATTGTTCTTATTTCTTTAAACTAATGAAAACCCTTTAACAAAAAATATATTGCTTAAAATTCCATGTAAAAATTATGATAGTTGAATCATAAAAACCTACAAAATTTTGATGAAAAGTTCGAATTATGTAGGTTCTTGCCTTTACTATTTTGTTGGTAAAAGATTCAAGTATACCCTCTTCTCCATTTGTGTTGGTGAAAAAATCAAGGGAAAGAGTGAAATATCTAAAAATTAAAGAAAATGAATAATTTGAATAAAAAGGTTATTTGAAAATTATATGAACCGGGAGTGTTATTTCAGATAAAACCCTTCTTCACGGTGGCTCTTCTTTGGTTTATCGGAGAAAATTAGGGTTTAATATCGGCGAACGGGAAAATGGGTACTTCGGTGCAGGTGACTCCCCTATGCGGAGTTTACAACGAGAATCCTCTCTCCTACTTAGTCTCCATTGATGGTTTCAACTTCCTCGTCGACTGTGGTTGGAACGATCTCTTTGACACATCGCTCCTCGAACCTCTCTCCAGGTTTCTCTCCTTATTATCTCCATTATCGCAATCACCAATTGAATTTGTTTTCCAATTACAAGTGTGGTTTCGATTCTTCTGGTTTACAGGGTTGCTTCTACTATAGATGCAGTTTTGCTTTCTCATCCAGATACGCTTCACCTTGGTGCTCTTCCTTATGCTATGAAACAGCTTGGACTCTCTGCTCCAGTTTATGCTACTGAGCCTGTTCATAGATTAGGTCTCCTCACAATGTATGATCAGTTTCTATCCAGGAAGGTGAAATTTCAATTTTTTCGTTTGTTAACTGCAGGAGTGGTTGTTTTGCACAATTTTGCTGCATTTTAACACGATGATCTTACTGTTGCAGCAAGTATCCGACTTTGATTTGTTTACACTGGATGACATTGATAATGCTTTCCAGAATGTGATCAGATTGACTTACTCACAAAATTACCATCTTTCTGGTATGTGGTTTTCGTTATTCTCGGTCTTTTAGAAAATTGACACTTATCTCAAGCAAGTTTCATCTGCATTATCTATGTACCCCATATCGAGAATGAGTTCACTGACACACATTGAGTATTTGGTTGTTGACCACCTAAGTTATGACTTCAAAGATTATTAGGATGCCTCAGAATTTTTATCTTTGTCTTATTAGGAAAGGGAGAGGGTATTGTTATTGCTCCTCATGTTGCTGGACACATGCTGGGAGGTAGCATCTGGAGGATAACAAAGGACGGGGAGGATGTTATATATGCTGTTGACTACAATCATCGGAAAGAAAGGTACACATGTTCAGCTTTCACCTGATTTGGAGTTCGAGTATTGTTCTTAACAGTAAATAAAGAAATGGAAACGTGATCCTGAATTGTACATCTTAATTCAGGCATTTAAATGGAACTGTTTTACAGTCTTTTGTTCGGCCTGCTGTTTTGATAACCGATGCATATCATGCTCTTTATACCAATCAAACCGCAAGACAGCAAAGGGACAAAGAATTTCTAGGTTGGCTTGTAGCTCAATATGTATTATATCTCTTCTATGGTGTTAAAAATGCCTGCTTTTAACTGCCAGAAACACTTGTGCATGTCCACATATGTTAATCAGATACCATTTCAAAACATCTTGAAGTTGGGGGTAATGTTCTATTGCCAGTAGACACTGCGGGTCGAGTCCTGGAACTTCTTTTGATACTTGAACAGGTAAGAGAACCGCTTTGAATGTATTTTGTTCTTATGCTCAACTATTTATGTAGAGACTGAATATTGATCAAACCTGCAGCATTGGTCACAAAGAGGTTTCAGTTTTCCCATTTACTTTCTCACGTACGTGTCATCTAGCACAATTGACTATGTTAAGAGTTTCCTCGAGTGGATGAGTGACTCCATTTCAAAGTCTTTTGAGACTTCACGTGATAATGCCTTTCTATTGAGGTAGATTTTCTTATAATAATGTCTTATTTGTGACGTCGTTTGTATACAATACAGAAGACATCAAAATGAAATTTAAACACATGCAGGCATGTCACTCTCTTGATAAACAAGACTGATCTGGATAATGCTCCACCTGGTCCAAAGGTTAGTTTATAAAATTTTCAAGCAAGTTTCAACAATACCATTGTGACAAGTAACTCAGTAATGTTTGGTAGTAATAGAACTTGGTGGATTTATATTTTATTTCCTTTCTCCTCAGCTGATAATAGAACTATATTTTCCCTATTGTATGTTGTGGTGACTGAACCTCATTATATAGGTTGTTCTTGCTTCCATGGCTAGTCTCGAAGCCGGTTTTGCTCGTGATATATTCGTGGAGTGGGCAAATGATCCAAGAAATTTAGTCCTCTTTACTGAAACAGGCCAGGTACGTTTTAAAAACCCTTATATGGTAAGGAACTAAAATGTATTAGCATTGCTGTAAAGACCTGATGGTAGTTTCGTCCTAGTTCTGGTCAACTAGTTAAGTGGGTGTGGGATTATGATCTGAGAATCTTTTTTTTTTTGTCTTCTGACCTGAATGAGAGTTCACCCAGATTTTTTCCTACTAAGAGTGTGGATATTTCACCTCCAATGTGTACACAATAGGCAGAGATTGAGTAACTTAAAGCAGCATTTTCAATCAGAGGTTAACGCATATATTACCACCAAAGCCTGGCTTGCACCTTTCTCCAGGGTTTTCAGTCTTGAATTTAACAATGAGTTATATCCAGTACATTAAAGAATATACAATATAAAAGGCTTTGGTAGACTATCATATTTTTGGAATTGACATCACTGTGCGCAAACTGTCTAATTGACCGTATCATTCATTTCAACTGAACAGAAAAGAATTTGTAATCGAGTACTTCGTTTATTTAACTTCTAGCGAGACATCATCCTGTGCCCTGAATTATCATCATACTTTACATGAAATTCAAGCTAAACAAAATTAAATTTATTCAAATAATCAGTTTGGAAACAAATGGAAGTTATAGTTAGTAATTTTACGCTCTTCTCAGTTCTGTATGACAATGCTTTCTTGTCATCTTCAATCCATCCAGAAAACAGAGCATTGCTGAATTATTAAATTCAAAAACACTGTAAAATCCAAGTTAAATCATTGAAATCCTTCATCCAATTTGTTACCTTAGCCTGTGGTCGTGTTCCTTAGTTGCGATGGCGATTATCATTTCCATGTGGCCATTCCAAGTTCATGTGATCTAAGATTTGCAATATGTTTCGGTTTGTAATAATAACATAAAACTAGACTGCTGTTTGTTTGATTTTCTCTTGTCATGTGTTTCTATTTGCAGTTTGGCACTTTAGCTCGCATGCTTCAGTCGGCCCCACCTCCCAAATTTGTTAAAGTCACCATGTCTAAGAGGGTTCCTTTGGCTGGGGAAGAGTTGATTGCATATGAAGAAGAGCAAAACAGACTGAAAAGGGAAGAAGCTTTGCGAGCTAGCCTCGTTAAAGAGGAGGAAACAAAAGCTTCCCATGGATCAGATGATAATTCAAGTGAACCTATGGTCATAGATACCAAGACTACTCTCGATGGTAATTTTTGTCTTAAATGATAAAACATTTTAGTAGCCTTGAATATTCTGTTGCCTGCAACTTCTTAATTTTCATGTAAACTTCAACTTAAATTGAAGTGTATAGTACTGAAAATGGCAGTGCATATGGTACTCTCTGTAATGTACTAGTTAGTTTGCCTTAGGAGGCATTTATGTGGTTATCTTGGAGTGAGGTAGAAGCTACACTTAGAAGTCTCATGATACATTTCTGGGTAAATTTGTTTTAGTTTTTCACAGTCCCACAATATGTGTCTTTTTCAATTAGACTTCCTGTTACCGTTGCTGATGGCTGTTCTTTCCATTACGTAGTGGTCTGCAACTGACCTTTCACATTTCTGACAACACTTGCAGTTGTTGGTTTTCACGGGCCTGCATATAAAGATATATTGATTGATGGATTTGTTCCCCCATCCACCAGCGTAGCTCCAATGTTCCCATTCTATGATAATACATCTGAATGGGACGAATTTGGGGAGGTTATTAACCCAGATGACTACGTGATCAAGGATGAAGACATGGACCGAGGAGCAATGCATGTACGTTCCTTGTAAATCTGGTCTTAATTTGGTCTTTATTTAGCTCTCGTTATATTTGCAACCTAGACCTCTTTTTTCCATGATGTTTGCATAGTGATTCCTTACGATGATTTTTTTTTTGAATTAAAAAGAAAAGAGATTTAAGAAATCTGCACGATATGCACTGAGGATTTGGGATACAAATAGGAAATCTTTTGCCATAGAGTTGCTTAGGCTCCTGATTTGGTAATGAGTGCAATTCTTCAGTTGAGTGCACTGGTTCTACAGTTGCATCTTTATTTTCTCTTTTACAACTGATTGCTTACTAGTAAGGTTTTCTATGCTATGGTTGGTGTGGATTGTGTGAATGTATGGCATTGTCCCCAAAATATTATCTCTAAACCCCTATGTAAAATCAGCTTTAGGAGCATTCTATGTAGAATCTTGTGTTGCTTATCAAATTTGTGATATAATATTCCATTTCAGACCGGAGGTGATGTGGATGGAAGGCTTGATGAGGCAACTGCTAGTCTCATGCTTGATACAAGACCTTCGAAAGTCATTTCCAAGGAGCTCATTGTAAGTAGACTCTATTACAAACTTCTTTAGAACTCCCTAACCATCTAAAGAGCAAGACATCGATAGAGATATTGGTCTCAGCTAATCCTCTCATTTGTTCTCCCTTTCTAGAAACTCTGATTATTGTTATAGACTGCTTATCAATGATAGGCACAGGGAATAATAGTCTTCTCACTTCGAAATAGAGAGACAGGAATTCTTCATCTGATTATAGCAGAGAGCTACAAGAGAAATTTATTAATTGACGTTCTAGTTAATTGTCACAGGAGACCTTGCTAATCAGATCTTCAGCATGATAATACAACTTATAGATAGTTTGTTGTTTGGATTAATCGGTCAAATTTATCTTCATCTGATGATATGCAGAGAGCTACAGGAGAAATATATTAATTGACGTTCTAATTAATTGTCACAGGAGACATTGCTAATCAGATCTTCAGCACGATAATACAACTTATAGATAGTTTGTTGTTTGGATTAATCGGTCTAATTTTTCTTCTTATTATAGAGCAACTTGTGTGTCCTTACTTTTATCCACTTGTCTTATGTCATGTAGAAGTTTCAGAAGACTATTCTCAGAATGTAGGCCTTGCCTGATATAAAAAAACAGAGATGGCTCTTTTAGTCTTCTGTCTATACCTAGCTGCTGTCTAATTTCCCTGATAAATGATTAAGTTTGTTCTTATGCTTTTGCACAGGTGACTGTTAGTTGTTCACTTGCTAAAATGGACTATGAAGGTCGGTCTGATGGCCGCTCAATCAAGTCAATGATTGCACATGTTTCTCCTCTTAAACTTGTACGTTGCAATTCCTTTTCTCTTGTCTGATATGTATATAGTGTTAAGCACTGATATAAACTTATGGTGATGTAATCTTATACCATGTGAAGGTTCTGGTGCATGCGATATCTGAGGCTACAGAGCATTTGAAGCAACACTGCTTGAACAACATCTGTCCACACGTGTACGCTCCTCAAATAGAGGAAACAGTGGATGTGACTTCTGATTTATGTGCTTACAAGGTAGAAATCTCAAACTTATTAGGAAGATCCTTCTAACGCATGGGTTTTGAGTTGTGAATAAATTAACCTGTATGGTAATACATCATCAGGTCCAACTTTCTGAAAAGCTGATGAGCAATGTGATCTTTAAGAAGGTACCTTTTATTTCCATGGTTATATTTTTTTCCGGATTCGCATCCAATGTCTCTGAAGAATGATGAAATAATATCAGCTGGGAGATTCCGAAGTAGCTTGGGTGGATTCTGAAGTAGGGAAGACAGAGAGCGACATGAGGTCTCTACTACCGATGCCAAGTGCTGCTCTTCCACATAAACCTGTTCTAGTAGGTGATCTGAAAATTGCAGACTTCAAGCAGTTTCTGTCAAGCAAGGGTGTTCAGGTAGAATTTGCAGGTGGAGGAGCTTTACGTTGTGGTGAATATGTCACTCTACGAAAGGTTGGCCCGACTGGTCAAAAGGTAAAACAAAGCAAAGACTGCATTTCTTACAATTTTTTTTTTTTTTTTCAAAAGTATTAAGCAAATCACAGAATGACTTACGAGTTAATATTTTGTTGGGATTGTTCAGGGCGGTGCATCGGGTCCACAGCAAATTCTGATAGAAGGACCGTTGTGTGAAGACTATTACAAAATCAGGGATTATCTCTATTCTCAGTTCTACCTCCTCTGAGCATGATATAGAGAAAATGAAGCCTCTCCTCCTTTGTCTCAACACTTTTCAACTACTTACGTGTAATCTCGTATAGTTATTGCCTTGCTTTTAACCCTCAAATCTTATATGTGTTACAAATGGCAACGCATTTTCCTAGTGTTTTTTGTCCTTTGTCATCTTAGTAGAAAACATAAAAGTTCTATAACTATGGTTATTACCAAAAGCTCAAGGGTGTCATTGGTAACCTCTTACCGATGTCGTAAGGGATATATACCACTCCTATTTCGGTAAAGCGGTAAACTACAACGGGATAAAAGCAAAACGATAATTTTTTGTTTTGTTTTTTAAACGCCATACCTATCTCTCATTGATACAAATTGCTATTAACGGCTAACATTGCCACAAGGGTTCAACAGTTCCCAACGGGATACCGAGACCATCCATACCAATTCCACATACGGGATTCAGAGATTTACCCATTTATGCATCAAAGTTCCTATAATTCTACAAAATTATAGCAACCTAGATGACTAACCAAGACGGTCACGAGGAGCAAACAAAGATACAACCCTACTATACTAAAACGATAACTTTACTTTTGTTCCGTTTATGTTAAACCATTTTTTTTTATAACTTTTATCTATTCTATAATTACTTACCCGTTTTCTTTTATAGTTAAATGCTGACGTGGCATTTAGCTATTTTACTTGCTTGTTAAACCATTTGTTAAACATGGAAAAGAATAAAAGAAAGCAATTTCAAAGTTATTAGGTGGTTAGGTGTGTTGTGTTGTGTTTGTGTTGTGAGGCTCATCACTCCCCAACGCTCTTTTTTTTTTTTTTTTCAGTTCCATTATTCTGGTAACGAAACGAACACAAACCACCAAACACATATGTGTTGATATTATTCTAATTTCTAAACCCTAATCCTCCTCTGCCATTATTCTTCTTCCTTCTTCTACCGATTCTCTCCACATCCTCTTATCCTCTCTCTTACTCTCTACAAACACACCATGGCTTCTGCGACCGCCACGTGGACACCTTCCTCCCTCCAGCTCCGTCTCGCTTTGAGCTCCGGTGTTCGCCGGAAATCGCATGCCGTTTACTTACGACCGTCGCGATTTGCTAGGAAATCGGGTTGTGGAGTTGTCTGTGTTTCGCAGAAGCCTGAAGTTGATGCGTGGACCGGATCGGATTCCTCAAAGTCGTCGGCTGATAATTTGGCTGGGTGGGATGATTCCGGTAACGATAATAAAAAGTCTCCTAGAGCTAAGAAGAAGAGTTTGATTGAAGGTATATGCGGATTAACAAGTGTTTTGGATTTTTTTCCAGTGAGATTCGGAGTTTTCGAGGTTTCGTAAGAACATGTTAAAAATCAGCTGGTGAATGTTTTGATTACATATAGAAAATTCTTGTTCGCTCATACAAAAAAAGGAAAATTCTTGTTCGATGATGCTAAGACTACATGGTTGAATACTTTACAAGTGTAATTGTAGGAGCCATGAGTGGTATGTTCTTATGGAGGTGTACACATAATCTTTAGATCAAGTTGATCAACAGTGTCATTTCTTATAAACAGTGCACATACTCAAATGGTACATTGTATGTCAAGATGGAAGCTTGATTAAGACTCTTTAGCATTTTGATTTTTCTGTCTGGAGCTGTATAGTTTACCGGTTTTCTGGTGGACTAATAACAATCTGGAAGTAGTTTGCTTTCAGGTGTAGTTGGTGCTGGAGTGGCTGGAATCATTTTGTTTGTTGGACTAAGCTATGCAGCAGCATCTTTTACCAAGCGTAATACTCCTTTTCTTAAAGCTATTCAAGCTCTTTCAAGTGCCTCTTTCAGAAGTTTTTGTTACTGATTTATAGGGCTATCATCTTTTGAGTGCAGGAACAAAGAAACAGGAAATGCATTCGTTGACTTCTCAGCAGGAAAGCATGCTTCAATCATCTGATGAAATTTCTAGTGATGAGATCAAGGTAGCTAAGAGTGAGGAAAACAATCTTAAGGACGAGGGTAGGAGTATAGAAAACAATGATATAGTTCAGCCAGGTGATGAAGGGTCTGTTGAAAAAAAAAAGGAGACGTCATCATTAGATGGTGTTATGCCTGATGAAACAGATGCCACCGAAAGGATCCCCCAAAATACGCCTGAAGCAGATTTGATGATCAATGTGGAACCTGATCTTGAGACAGCAGAAAGTGAGAAAATAATTTCTGAATCTAAATCTCTGTTAGACTCATCCACTGAGCCTGTTCTTCTAGATTCAGAAAGTAGTAATCTTGCGGGCGCGGAAAATCCAACTTCTGAAGATCCAGATAGCCTTCTCAACACTGAACCGACCAATGTGTCTGATTTAGAAAATCGTGTTAACAGTCTGAAGGAAGATTCCCTGTCTTCATTATATGACATTGATGCTTATGGAGCCACTGGGACTGTAACTGAGGAGCTTCCTGAGATTTCTCCACTAAATGACACGGGAACATCATTCTCGACTGTAACTGAGGAGCTTCCTGAGGTTAACGGAACACCCGAGTACTTGGCCGCAGGAAGTATGTCATCAATCTCAGACATAGATACAACGAAAGAAACTGAATCTTCAAAAACTCCTGTGCCAGAATTAACAGATAGGGCAAAAGATGAACTAAACATGAATAGTCAAGATGAGCTCGACAACGGACCGCCTTTGGAAATACCAAGTGGTGGTAGTGCATTTTCTTCTGCAGGAATTCCTGCACCTTTTATGTCTGTTCTAGTAAATCCTGGAAAGATTCTTGTCCCCGCAGCTGCCGATCAGGTCCAGTGTCAAGCATTTGCAGCTCTGCAAGTTCTGAAAGTAATATTATTTTTTATGTTGTGCAAGACCCTCGCTATGTTGGTTAATTAGAGCTTTGCATTGTTCTGACTCTTATAAATCTTACAGCTTATAGTTCATTTTGTCCCATCTTTCAGGTCATTGAAACTGACACCCAACCTAGTGATCTATGTACTCGCAGAGAATATGCCAGGTGGCTGGTTTCTGCCAGCAGCGCGTTATCAAGGTATACTTTCATGATATTGTTAGTGTATCTGATGGGGTTAAACTGTTCGTCTTTTGTATTAAAAGTGAATCATACCTTTATGTGTTTCTTCAACTTTTTGCAGAAACACAATCTCAAAAGTGTATCCTGCTATGTATATAGAGAACGTTACTGAACCTGCTTTCGATGATGTTACTCCCGAAGACCCTGATTTTTCATCCATTCAAGGTTAAAATGAACTCTGAATTTTAATTCTGCCTGAAAGAAAATAATATATGAAGCTAGATTCTGTTTACTCTTTTCAGGGTTGGCAGAAGCAGGACTTATCACAAGCAAGCTTTCTAACCGTGATTTGCTTGATGATGTTGAAGGCACATTCTTGTTTTCCCCTGAAAGGTATTTATGTTGCTAGAAACTCATCCTGCTTGTCAAAAAAAAAAATCTGCATTTGAATACTGTATTGACAGTAACATATAAATTAATTCTGGTACAGCTGCTGACTGCCTTAATTTCGCTTTAAGACATCAGTGCTATATTTTCAATATTCTCGTGAAACAAAACAGTATAAAATCATTTTTCTTTCTGTTTTTAGAATATTATCATATTTTGTACTTTGACTATACTTTTGTATTTCATATGTAGTTTATTTCTATTAGTTAAGCTTACTTCTTGTCCGACGCAGCCTTCTTTCACGCCAGGATCTTATAAGCTGGAAAATGGCCTTGGAGAAACGACAGCTTCCAGAAGCTGATAAAAAGGTTGCATATCAAGCTTGGTTTTGTTCACTTCTCATAAAATTGCAGATAATCATTAATTCACTTCATCATGCAGATGCTGTATGAACTCTCGGGTTTCATTGACATCGAGAAGATAAACCCAGATGCATGGCCTGCCATTATCGCAGATTTATCTACCGGGGAACAAGGAATCGCTGCCCTTGCATTTGGTATGCATAGATTTCACTTCTAGATATGTCTTCTTGCACATTCATTACCTTTTTGTATAATGCACACACATTTTTTAGGTTGTACAAGATTGTTTCAGCCTCATAAACCGGTCACTAAAGGGCAAGCTGCTATTGCTCTTTCAAGTGGTGAGGCATCTGATATTGTTAGTGAGGAATTGGCCCGTATCGAAGCAGAATCCATGGCTGAAAAAGCTGTGTCTGCGCATAACGCCCTTGTTGCAGAAGTCGAAAAAGATGTCAATGCCAGCTTCGAGAAAGAGCTTTCCATGGAACGGGAAAAGATTGAAGCGGTCGAGAAAATGGCGGAACTAGCGAAAGTGGAGTTGGAGCAGCTGAGGGAGAAGAGAGAAGAAGAGAATCTGGCGTTGGTGAAAGAACGAGCTGCTGTTGAGTCAGAAATGGAGGTGCTCTCAAGGTTAAGATGCGAAGCAGAAGACAAGCTGGAGGATTTGATGAGTAAAAAGGCGGAGGTATCTTTTGAGAAGGAGAGGGTTTCCAATCTTCGAAAAGAGGCTGAAGAAGAGAGCCAGCGGATTTCAAAGTTGCAGTATGAATTGGAAGTTGAACGAAAAGCCCTGTCCATGGCCAGGTACTTCTAAACTCTGAGCTACATTATATTTATAATGTCAAAATTTCTATCGGAATTCTGATATCTAACCCATGACTTCACGAGTATAACTGTATAAACTTTTCAATCTGTCGATAACCGTATTCCCATCATATGTTGTTTATTCAGATCATGGGCCGAGGAGGAAGCAAAGAGAGCTAAAGAACAAGGAAGAGCCTTAGAAGAGGCTAGAAAGCGATGGGAAACAAATGGACTGAGAGTTGTTGTTGACAAAGACCTTCAAGAGACGGGCACTGGAGAGACGGAACAAAGCATATTACTAAACAGTGTGGAGAGATCTTCGGTTGAAGAAACTGAGGAGAGAGCCAAAACCCTGATGGATAAGCTGAAAGAGATGGCTGGAACCGTGGGAGGAAAATCCCGGGAAGTGATCTTCATTGTGATGGAGAAAATACGATTGTGGATTACAATTTTGAAAGAATACACAGAGAATTTAGGACAGCGAACCGGAGAAATGAGAGATGTGGCCATTGTTAAGGCAAAAGTAGCTGCGGAAGAAGTTGGGAAAGGAACAGTTCAGGTGAGCGATAAGGTGAAGAGAATGGCTGAGGAGTGTAGAGATGGAGTTGGAAAGATCTCCCAGAGGTTCAAGACCTAAGTAAGAAAAGTCTTTTAATTTTGTATTTTGTTTCTGAACGATGAAAATAAAAGAGAATAATGGGGTGGCCATTACATTTACAGTATTGGTCACTGATGATCAGAATTCAAAATTGTATCATTTTGTATTCTTTGTTGTGGTTACTAATACTTACACTTTAGTGCATATGTTTTAGTTGCCTTGGTACCTACCTCATAGACGCTATTCACTGCAAATAATAGCATCCGAATGATGTTATCCAGTGTTGATAATCCCCACTGATAAATTATGTTTATGTTTTGAACATTACTTGATGGTTTGGCTTTGGTAGTTCTCAACAATTTTATATACACATAAATTCAAATTTTAAGTACAGGGATTAAACCTAACTAGGAAATTTAGTCTTATCTTATTAAGCTTTATATCAATGTATAAATATATATAGTCGTCCAACCGAATGCATTATACTGTTAATACTTGGAAAAGTAGTTGTAATATGAGATTCGAGTATATAGAAACTCGTTATGATTTCTTCCATAAACTCAGAAAACCCAAGGACCAGAAAAATTCGAGATCTAAGTATTAATAAACCGCACCCAAAAAAAAAACAGAGTCTTACACAAAATCAAGAACCAGAAGAAGAAAAATTCAAGAATGTTTAAGCTCTAAAGCAACGATCTTTACTTCTTCTCTTCTTTCTCAGCCTCGGCTGCCCTCTTGGCTCTCGCACCAGCATGTCGTGCATTTGTGCGCTCTAGACGGATCTTATCATAAGCCTTGAATGACTTCATATCAGCAGTCACCTTCACAAGCTCCATGGCTGCCTTCTCGCTAGCTATAGGCATGTAATCTCCTAGAACTTGAGTGGCATTAGCAAGCTCCTCTGGAGTAGAATCACCAGCCTAAAAACAAAAGATACCAAATTGTTATATAAATATAACAAGAACTCAAGAATCAAGAGGTGTATCTCAATGTACTTCTCTATCTAAGATCTCAAATAGATGATACCTTGACTTTACGGGAACGGCGAGGGAACACAACCAACTTAGCCTTAAAAGTCTTTAACCTTTGGACATTGGATTGAAGTCCCTCCAAAGAGCGGTTCTTTCGGCGGTGATCAACAGAAATCCCGATAGTTGGAGCCAATTTCTTTGGGATACCAGCAGCCTGATTGAAACAAGAAAGGAAATATTAGCTTTCATCTCTATATCCTTAAAGAAGATAAACAGTCAAAGAGTGATGTTCCAGAATTCAGACCTTAAGCTCTTCAAGAGTGAATCCTTTTCCAGCTCTAAGTTTCATGTTGTACTTAAGAGTCTGGCCATGCACAACAGGACGGAGAGGACCAGAGGTGGGACGAGGGAAGATCTTCACAGCCTTCTTCTGTCTAGCTGAGAAATCACATCACATCACACAAAAGGAGACATATGAATTGAGAGACTTTCTTAAATTATAACTAAACTTAAGTAAGAACATGATTAAGTAAGAAAATTAGAGACTATACTGACCAACACGTCTCCTTGTTTTTCTGGCAGGCTGGTTAAACCAAGTCTTGACATAGTTCTGCCAATGCTTGCGAAAATGTGAGCTCGGGATAACGTTGTTGTGCTTCATTTTCTTAGAAACAAAAGACAAAGTTAAATCATGAGAACAAGTCTGTTTATAAATAAATATGCACTTTAACTACACACAGATAAAAAAAAAATCATATCTTTCACTAAGCAATTAGGAGAATTTACATTACACAAACTACATCAAACGAGCAAGTGATACAGATTAGATTAATCTACATTACTAAAGCATGATCAACAAAAAAAATTGCAGAATCAAATGCTATACAAAATCCTAATAATATTCAAAGCAAGCTCGAAATGCTAGAATAAAAAAACTGTGGATTTAACTTTATCAACACACGCCAAGGCTATAATTGATACATGATGCAATGGAAAAAGTTAAATCCTGAGTTTATACAATGACGCAAATTTCTTAAACACCTAACGAAGAGAGATGAGAAAAGCTCAGAGAGATGAGAAAAGCTCAGAGAGATCGAGAGGGAGACTCACAGCGGCTGGACAGTGGACAGAAACGTCTAGGGCACCTCAAGATTTTGATGATACATCGATATATAATAAAACCCTAATTTCACAGAAAGGTTTCTTACTATTGGGCTTCGTAAGTTTAAATGGGCCTGGTCTCAATTAAATGGAGACGAAAGCAAATTATAGACCCTCTAAAACTTTCTACCCCAACAAAACGGTGCGTTTAGTCTCCATTAAAGTAGTACCGTTTTAGTGTATAAGCTTCTCTCATACGCCTAGGTAGGACCCATTCTGAGTCATCATCGAAGGAGCCAGACCTCGAGAATTTGAAAATTTTACTTAACGGCTCATTTTCATTTCTCTCTCTCTCTCTCTCTCTCTCTCTCCCAAATCTGATAAGAAAAAGGAAACAAAATCTTTAAATTCAAACGTTTCTCCCTTGTCTAGAGAGATTCCTTGTTGTTCGATTCGATTCTATCAGTGAGAAAATCTAGGGCAACTAAATTTTGAAATTATGGAGACAAAGATGACGAAAGTGGTCCGAGTGGTGGCTAGGGTTAAGCCATCGATGGATCCGTCGTCAACAAGATCAATATTGATCCAGAAGCCGATGGGTGAAGATTCTGAGAGTGTTTCAATTTCGTTTGGAACTCATTTCGCCGGGTAATTTCTCTTCATCCCTCTCTGATTCTATTGTTGATTTTGGTTGATTAAAATTTGCGAGAAGAGTTGCATCTGGAGATTTCGACTACAATTTAACTCTTAATTTATCTAAATTCAGGATTTTCTTCGATTACTTTGTCTAGATGTGTTGTTTCGTTGTTGAGAATTGTGGTAAAACGAAAGTTTCTGAGAATTTATGTGCGATTTTGAGTTAGATTTATCGGACTTGTCATGGAACTGGTTAATTTGATCTAAAGTTGTTTTTATATGAACTCTTGTGTTAATCTTCTGTTTTCTTATGGAGATTTGACATCATTAGCCGGGATAATTAGTGATGGAAACATGAATTTTCACCAAAATGTTTCACTGGGAATATACTTTGAGTCAAATCATTCTCAGTCTGTATTGGATTAGCAACTGTTCAAGCCTAATTAATGAGTAAGTCTTTTTTTTTGGTTTTCTGTGTTTGTGACAGTTCGAAAGACTCGTATAAATTGGACTACTGCTACGAAGAAAGTGAAACCACTGGTTTGATTCTCACTAAGGAGATAAAACCTCTTATCTCTAGGATCTTTGAGGGTAAAGATGCTAATGTTATTGCCCACGGAGCAAGAGGTAGCGGAAAAACACATCTAATCCAGGTATTGAAAGCAATGATCCCTGCAAGTTAGTGATTATTAGATTATGAAAATGCTAATTGAGTTATATACGACATGTTTTGAAGGGAAACGAGAGGGAAGTTGGTTTAACTGTCCTTACGATGTCTGAGATGTTATCCATGGCTGAAGAAAGAGGAGACTCGATTTCCGTATCAGTTTACGAGATTTCTCAAGAAACCGTGTATGACCTGTTAGACCAAGAGAAGCGAGTGGTTACTGTACTAGAAGGTGCACAAGGGAGAATTCAACTCAAGGGACTTTCCCAGGCAAGTTATTTAGTGTTCTTGATCATTTAAAGTCTTGGAACATCATGCGTATTTTGCAGATTAGCATCAATAATATTTCAAATTTTCTGCTTTTAGGTACCTGTGAAGTCACTCTCAGAATTCCAGAACTTATATTTTGGTCTCAAGAAATCCCAAAAGCTGACCACTGACCCTCCAGTTAGGAGTCATAAAGGTGTGATGATCCATGTTACCACTGGCAACACCAATTCAAACTCCCTTGGGAGGATGAACTTTCTTGATATGGCAGGTTGAGTATTTTAGAATCACATTTTAATTATCTTTTCTACGTGATAATCTTGTGTCAGCATGTGATGGGTGTTGTCTTCCTCTAACAGGATATGAGGACTCCAGGAAACAAAACAGTGCTCTAGCTCCTCTAGAGATCGCCAGGATAAATAAGTCCATTTATGCTTTACAGAATGTCATGTATGCTCTTAATGCAAATGAATCTCATGTGCCATATCGGGAGAGCAAACTCACTCGCATGCTGAAAGATTGTTTACAAGGATGCAACAAAACGTTGCTGATCACATGTTTGGTAGATAGCTTTGGCTATTGAGTTTGTTTTAGGTTTATGTATCACCGAATATAATTGCAGGTGACGTTAACCCTTTTGTTTTTCGTTTCAGCCCCGGGAATTTAGCCAAGACTCATTTTATATGCTAAACTTAGCATCACGGATCTGTCTAGGCGGTAACCGAGCCATGACTAATCCTACTAAGAAGAAGATCAACGGTCTTGAAAGATCTATTTCATTATCCTCTGCCGCTCAAAGGAGACAGACACCTTTGACTGTGTCTGCTACTTCTAGAAAACAGACAGCACTAAGGGGAAACGTAGCAGAGAGAAAGAGTAAAATCAACGCTGCTGCTTCTGCAATTAAAGGAAGGTAAATATTTCAGAACCAGCTTATTATCAACTCTAAGCTCAAGATCCTTGCTATACCTGTATCTGCTCTGTTGTTCAGTTTTAGAACATTAAAAAATCATCAATGATGATTTTTTTCTCAACGATTGAAGGAAACTGTTCGGTGAAGCAAATGATTTGGTGAAATGTAAAAATAACTCTAAGAAGGTAATTCAACTTTGTTTTTATCCTTGTGAATTCAGAAATAGTTTAGTTAGACTTGTTTTGGATTTTGTAGATGGAAGGCAATGCAAGGATGGCACTTAAAAAGGTAGGGCATCTTCATTCTGAATATTAGAGTAATGCTCTTCGGTTTCTTTTCTCACTTCCAATGACACTTGTGTTTATTTTGATGCAGGAAATCTCCACTTCGAAGGTTGTCTTGAGCGCTCAGGCCTCCTCATCTAAAGAAGTAAGTCTGCGAGATTGAAATAATAGGAGCTGCATTGTTATATATTACTAAGGCATTACTTACAAACTCTTCTGTTCTTTATTGTAGGAAGTCTGTTCATCTTTTATTGTTACAGATTCTCAATCTTCTTTGGTAGAAGAGGTAATATTTTCTATTAACGTTAATGCTTAATGAAAATTTGCAAGACATTACTTACATTCCTTGGATCACGGTTGGCTTTGACTTCTTTGCAGAATTCTCTGGCTTTCACATGTTCAGCAGTAGCCATGGAACAGGTAAATTCTCCTTCTGCAACTTCTCTTCATCTCAGACAGATGCCAAAACAAATTCAAAGAATCAGAGCTGTTTCCTTTCTTTAAATTCAGTTTGGTCAGAATATCTAATATTTACTTCTTTTCATTTCTAGAGCTATTCAACAAGTGCCTCTTTAAGCTCAGAAGTTGTTGACACTACAGATAAGGTAATTTCTATAGGTTTATGTTTTGTTTCAACATCTGGATATCAATAGTACCGACAGATCTTCCATTAATCTTTAGGAGACACCCCGGAAACATGAGGAAAAGGTTTCAGGAGCCGCTCATTGTGATGATGCTTTTGCAGACAAAGGTGAGACTGGAAAGTTGATGAAGAAGGGTCTGGTTTAAAGAAAAAGTTAACTTATTTGTTTTTTCGTATGGCAGCACAAATAGTAGAGAGAGATGACAACAATTCAGTCATTGAAGAAGATTTGACTCTGGTTAATGAAGGTAGGTTGTGAGTCTTGTGACATTAATCTAAGAAAGTAATATAATGAAACCTTTTGCTCAATTTCTTGTCTTTCTCTTTATGGTAGGTGAAAACCTGGACAAAGAAAACAACAGTTTGCTAGCCAACGAAACTGCATCACCACCGCTTAGCATGCGACTTCAAGAACTATCAAACAATTTGAAGTCGATATGCAAAATCTCAAACCAAATATCAGTACCTGAGAAATACCAAACTCCCTTAACTGAATCACAGGCGGAAGAAGCATCAGAGCACAGTGATATTACTGCTGAAGCTGTTGTCAGTGTAGAGCTAAGAACGCCTGAGAAAAATATGCCTTCGAACATTGGCTGCAGTCCTTGGAAGACATATAGCGCACACAGCTCTAAACTGAAGGTAAAAAGAGTTAACAAGTTCGATTAAGATCGACTTTTCATTGAAATTAACATAAACCTTAATTGACATAATCCATTTTTTTGTTTCTGAAAATGTTGCAGAAGTCTGCTGTTGGAGAGTACCTCAAGTTCATAAACACAGCTGGAAAGTAAGTTTTTTTCTTTCTTTGTTAAATTTAAGGTATCTTCGTAAACGCAAAATATACATAAATCAACTTTCTTCTTTGAGTGTTAGAAGCTTTCCAAATCTTGATATAATGTTTTCGGGTATAACTCAGTTGAAGTTACATGGATGCTTGGGTCATTATTATTTAGAAATCCTGTCTATATTGGTATGATAAGGAAGTGAAACTAAATTAGCCTTTTCTCTTCTCTTGTGTATTTACAGGGAAGATCTAAAGAAGTTAAAGGTGAGATGACTAGCTTGATCAGAATTTATAGTTTAGTACCTAACTTGTTTATAGTTTAGTACTGCCGTAACTACTTGTTTATAGTTTAGTACCTAACTTGTTATGGCCTATATTGATGAATGACAGGGTATTGGCGAGAAAAGAGCAACTTCCATAGTTGAGCTCCGCGAAGAATCTCCATTTAACACGGTAAGTGCCATAGATTTTTACAAATGAGAAGTTGCATCTCTATCACGATGGATTAACAATAAATTGTTGATATGACTTAAAATAGCTTGCCTTTAGTTTGTATGTAATATCGAACATGACTCCAAATTCAGTTTTTAAGCTTCTTCTATTTTCTATTGCAGCTTGATGATTTGAAAGACATCGGTCTTTCAGCAAAACAGGTTAGCTTATTCTCTTATCCCCCTTTTGAATATTTAGTTTCACCCTACGAAGATGAGATTCGAATCATGGGCGCTAGATGCATGTCTAAATCATCTGAGCTACCGTGTTTTTGTTGGTAACATTCACAATCACATTATATGATATTAGATTTCTCCAGATAGTTATACAAAAATTGTACCTAGTACAACTACGGTTACGGCGGTTAGTTGTACCAGATACTGTGCATCTAGTACAACTAGTACACCTAGTACCAATTAATACCAGTTATACTAATTCGAACATTGTGCGCGTGCATTGGATGTAAAATATCTGAGCTACTGTGTATTTGTTGGTATCACTAAGTTAAAACTATATAATTGGTTACTAGTATGATATCATTAAGGATAGAATCGTAATTTTGTCATAATTTTTTTAAACAAGGTTATTTGAGCTTTTTTGGTTTTTATGGAGGTCATTGAGGGATTGATCCTGACACAAACTCTGTTTAATTGGACCTTTCTTAACCTCTGAGAAAGTTTGTGTAATGATTGGACTTTTGCATTATTGACAGGTTAAGGGACTGCTGAAAAAAGAGATTGGGGAGATTTTCGATTAGTCGAAGGATCTGAAAATACTTATGAAGGTTTCTAGAGATTGCTAGGCAACACGAGGTTGCTCCTAAGAGTTCGAAGTTCTATATAGTAGGCCAAGTTGTGTAGAATGTGTAATGCGCTATTATGAGAACTTAAATTGAATTTGTGTCGTGACGTACTACTGTCGAAAGATTTGGGTATTTTTAAAAGCAACGTGTAGTTATCAAATGGATGTGAACAAACAACCTTTTCATTGTTTAGTGGTGAAAAAACTTTCAATTTATGCCAACACTCTCACCCACTTGGTAAAAACGCATTTTCACAAACCATTTTGCTCTATAATAGATATTCAACTTTATCTAGCTTTGCCAACATATTCTTGCAGCATAAGATTTTTGTTAATTTTGTTCAAGACGTGTTTTTATCGAAGAGATATCTTATTTTATAATATCAAAAAAGTTATAACGTTAATAATCTATTAGCCACAAAACTTTTACCCGATCGAGACATAAGACGCAAAGCACTAAATAAACGAACAGCTCAAGAATAGATACATTATTTATACATGTATGATGTATCCATGGAGTTACTAAATGAGACAATACAAATCAATCATCTTTGTTATCACCGGAGAAGTAAATCTCACAAGACCGAGGAAGAAACACAGGCAACAAGAGACCAAACAGATTGTAAAACCACATCACCGTGTTAACCGACGCAATGGCTCTTCCTCCGTATAATCTCACCGGACCACCGGGACGCTGAGTATCGGAAAATTCTGCTTTAACCCAATCCAAAAGCGCAAATATGCGACGAGCGTTGTAGAAGACAGGTCCAAGAATACCAACTGGAGTTGAAAACTTATCGGAGAAACCAATAGGTTCTGTGAAAGCTTGACCTGAGAGGAGAAATAGATGCGGTGCGGCGGCTCCGGCGCCGTGAATGTCTCCACGGTATATTCCGTCTCCGATGTAGCAAATAGGGAAGAGTAGACCTAAGAGAGAGTTTGATTATTTATAAGGAAAAAAAGAACATTTACAAAAAAAATCAGATGAGAAAAGATTAGTAACCTATAATTGCAGTGGCGAGGAAGTAAGCTTGAAAGAGTTTGTTTTTAGGGTTTGAGAGTCTCTTCTTCTGCTCTGTTTGCTTGCGAGGGAAGGCAAATCTAGAGATGAACTCATACAAGTAGATATAAGACAATATTACAAACGCTATTTCTCCGATTCCGACGAGTCCTTTTGCGGCTAGTAAAATCATGAGGGAGAGAAACACGAGCTGTCTCTTGCGGCTGATGAGACCGCGTTTTGGTGGCGGTTGCGGTGGAGAAGGTTTAGAGTCGGGGAGATCTTGCTCTCGTATTTCTTCTGACATTGGTGAAGTTTTTGAGGTTTCAAGAATTGTTTAGAAGCTTTGAAGTTGAATAAGAAATGAGAGAGAGAGATTTGGTTTGCTAAGGTAAGAAAAGAGTGTAGATACTAGATATGGAGTGGTTAACCTTCTCTGTCTGCTTATCTATTTCTGGGCCTTACAATTATTATTATTTTTAATACAAAAATGAGAAAAAGAAGTTGGAGAGAATATTTATGTGTTGAACTATGACAAGTGTTTTACTTGAAATCTCATGTTTTAGAGGATGTTCTGACCACACAAAAAAGGTTAATAAAACAAATTACAAGACTAATTGGGGACAAATACTAAACACACCTTAATTACCAAATGACCAAGTGACAAGGCTTCACAATATCTTAAGTGATCCCAAGTTTTCTGATTTCTTGTCTGAATCACCTTGAAATATTCTTATTTATTGTTTTACTCCCTAAAAAGTGTTTCTTTACAACAAAAGGTCACATTTTGGAGACTGAAATTTAGTGATACAAATCACAATAAACGATCTTTGAAGTTGGGTACTTTTTGTTCACAGTGCTTTCTAATCTATTATAACGCAATCTCCGGTGAAGATAGAGATCAAATCAGGTGACACACCCTTGTGCTTCTCCACAAAAAGCTTCAAAAACTTCAACTTGGGACTCGTCAAAACAGTCGAGATTGCAGGGATTTCACCGATCAGTCCTTTCGACACAAGAGCTTTGATTACATTACACCGCGGGAAAATGAACTTCTCCAAGCTGAATCCAAGTACAATAGGGGTTAAAGCCACTACCTTTAGAGGCCAACCCATTGTCTTCACAAGAAACTCAGTCTTCTTCTTCACCGAATCCGCAGCTAATCCAACGCACTGAGGATGTCGCTTGATGATCATCACAAACTCGTCTTTAGTGAATCCTAGCTCGAGAAACGTTTCAACTGACTTTACTATCTTCTCCTCTGAAGTCCCCACGCATTCAGGGTACCTCTTAACCAGTAAGCATACCTCGTCTTTCGTTAGACCAAACCGTTTCAAGATCTCAAACGTCTGAATGATCTTCTTCTCCGAGTATTTCAACGAGAAAGGCCATTTCTTGAAAATTGCCCAAACTTCATCCACAGAAAGACCTAACCTTTTATAAGCATTCACTTTCTGCTCAATTGTCTTACCACTTACCTCATAGAAAACATACAAAGCATTGACAAACTTAGGACTAGTCGGATCAAACCCCATCTCAACAATCTTCTTAACCGATTCTTCAAATCTTTCTTTCCCACAAACTGGTTTGGCTCTAGATATCAACAAATTGAGTAACAGTCTCTCAGGCACTCCTAATTCTCTCAAAACCGATGCATTTCGAGTTCGATTCGTCTGCTTTCTCTTCGAAGTCGACTTGGAAGAACTCTTATCATAATCTTGCAATACCTCTTTGACATAATCATAGTAATAACTAATCCCTTTACCTCCTCTCTTTCCCAAGATTTTAGGAACTTTTGAAACAATCTCTGTAAGCTCAGAGCTTGAAGCTCCATTTAGCTTCAAGAAATGAAGCTTAGCACGAAGAGATCTCTCAGGATTCTCAACAAGGAATCGTGGGTAAGTAGCAATGATATTCGAGATTTGAGGATTTGTGAATCCGTAGCTTCTTAGAAGTTTCAGCACTGAATCTGGATTACCTTTTTTATTGAAATTGGCTTTCATTGAGATTGATTCGGCAAGTTTTGTAGTTAACCCTAATGAATCAATGAGGTAAGAGACTGTGAAGGTCTTCCTTTTTCTTTCATCTTCAAGACTTAGATCTGTAGCAGTAGCAACAACAGAAGAGAACGATTCAGTAAAAGCAGATGCGTTCTGCAGAAGAAGAAGATTCATTACAGGAGCAGCTTTTAAATTCCGCCATTGATGTAACTCGCGAGACCTTCTCCCTCCATGGAGTATTAATGAAAACATGACCAAATTCGAAAGAAAGGCTTCACTCTCGTCTTGCTCTGTTAAACGGATATGATGCAGATACCAACGACGGCAGAATAGGAGACTGTTTGGATTTATTTAGGGTTTAGATTTGATATTCATTATTTTTAAGAAAAATCACAAAACAAATTCATCAATTTATTCATTTTAAAAAATATATATAATATCTGTATATTATTTTTCATAGCTGTTATCGATTTTTTAAAAAAATTTCGAGTAGGTCGCACCAAACAAAATTGAAATCTCCCAAAATCAAAACATTTGAAGACTCGATGGTTTCTATTGGCTTCGGCACAGTAAACAAACACTAGGACACACTTGCATCACACAATGAAGCATGAGTAAAATTATCCCAAAAAAAAAAAGGTAATTTCCGTCCACATGCTGACAAAATAAATAACCAAATGAATCACTCAATCAATCAGCACTTACAAATTAGAGAAATAGCTTATAATGTATGCTCTCTTAAAGGATTATAGATATCACAGTTCAAGAAACGAATTCGTGGATCATCATCACTTATGGTTGCTCTCATGTAATATATTGTAGATACCTCAACCATTCTTCGGTTTGGGGGCTTAATATTCAATACGTCTCCCAAATCTTTTGTAGGAAACTCCAGTTCGGTTCTTGTAATAACCAATATCACAAAAGTGTTTTTAATTAATTATGTCCCAAATCAAACCATCATTATGTCTGAAAATCAGTAGAAGCAGAGAGGAAACGATCATCAGATACTAAAATCTTACCACTCTAGCTTTACCAATGTTGGTTAAACCTTAAGATGCCATGTGATTTGTAAATCACATCTTAAGATATACAGTAGAATCAAAGACTTTTGTAAGTCTAATTAACCAGTAATAACAAATGAGAATAACCTTTTTTTTTTTATATCTCAAACACTGGTTTAGGGCGATGTGCCCTTTCCTAAAGCTACCCCTACATTAAGCCGTTGCAAGAAACCTCATGGATCAAAACTTCATATAAAGGGTCCTATACAAGAATGTCTAATATTTGAAAAGATCTAAGCTGTTAAATTTCAATACCCATCAACACTGAATAAGGTTTTTCCTTCACAATAAGAACAATGTAATCTACAAAGAATATTTAAATTGAGTTGCCTTGCCTTATCTCAGTCAAAACATGGACGCTAAAACAGCAAAGCAATTCGTAACATTGTTACGACGAACAATTAACAAGAAAAAAAAAGAGAGAAGCCTCATTTTCAGATAGAAAGTGAATATAAGAGCTCATACATTCGTTCCCTTTGTGTTCCTTGACGCGCTCAATCACCTATACAAGTTTCTTGTGTGTTGTAACGAGCCATGAAATAGTTTACTTCTTTTAACATACAGGGCACTGAAAGAGAAAGAAAATGGAAAGAAACCAATGGAAATGATCACCAGTATAAGTATCTTGGTTTACTTAAATAGATCAAATTTCCCATTTCCACCACATGGTGGGACAACAACAATAACAGGACAGTGACCCTTTTCTCAAAGGGCAGTTTTGACATTTTTCATAACTTCCTACAAAATCTAAAGTCATTTGGTCAACACATTTCAATGATCACAACATATTAAACAACCCTTTACTTTTCTCGTTATATTGATGAGTTCAGATCTACTGAAACGCAATCACCAGTAAAGATAGATTGTAATTCAGGTACCAGCTCGCGGTGCTTCATCACAAACAAGTTCAAAAATTTCTTCTTGGTACTCGTCAAAGCAGATGAGATTGGAGGCAATTCACCTTCAGCTCCTATCAGTCCTTTCGAAATGAGAGCTTTGATTACATTACACCTTGGGAGAATCCAGTTTTCCAAGTTCAATCCAACAACCATAGGGGTCGAAGCTATGACCTCGAGTGTCCAACCCATTTTCACAAGAAACTTAATCTTCTTCTTCACAGAATCCACGGCTAATGCAATGCACAAAGGCGGCACTTCAAGATCATCACACACTCGTCTCTGGTGAATCTTAGCCCTAGAAAGTTTTCAAAAGAGCTCACTATCTTCTCTTCTGAAGAGCATATACATTTCGGGTACCTCTTCAGCAATAACCGTACCTCGTCTTCCATTAGACCGCAACCTTTCAAGGTCTCAAACGTCTGAGTTATCTTCTTCTCTGAGTGTTTCAGACAGAAAGGCCACTTCTTGAAAATTGACCAAACTTCATTCACAGAAAGGCCTAACCTTTTATAGACATCTACCTTCTGTTCTATTGTTTCATCACTCAGTTTGTAAAAAACAGTCAGAGCATTAATAAACTTTGAAGTAGTCGGATCAATACCCACGTCAACAATCTTCTTGATGAATCCTTCAAGTTTTTCATTTCCACAGCCTTTTGAGAAGAGTAAATTAAATAAGAATCCCTGAGGTACTCCCAATTCTCTCAATGCCATTACATTTTGGATTCTATTCCTCTCTGACCTAGAAGCACACAACTTTGAACTCTTATCAACTTCATGATCTTGTAATATGTCTTTAACATAGTCATAGTATTGACTAATCGATTTTTCTCCTCTCTTTCCCAAGATTTTAGGAACTTTTGTGACAATCTCTGTGAGCTCAGAGCTTGAAGCTCCATTGGACTGAAGAAACTGAAGTTTAGGACGAAGAGATATCTCAGCATTTGCTAGAAGCATTTGTGGGTAAGTGGCAATGATAGTGGAGATTTGAGAATCAGTGAATCTGTAGCTTCACAGAAGTTTCAGTACTGAATTTGGATTTCTCTTATCCTGGAAGAGATGACTTTTCTTGAAATCGATTCAGCGAGTTGTGTAGTTAAGCTCAGTGAATTAACAAGGTAAGATACGGTAAAGCTCTTAGCTTTTGGATCTTCTTTAGTAGTAGCAGAAGAGAACGAATTGGTAAAAAGCAGATGTGATTTGCATAAGATTCACCGCTGAAGCTCTTAAATTTCGCCATTGATGTAACTCGAGTGACCTTCTTCCGTGGAGTATCAGAGAAAACATGAGAAGGTAATGAAAATACCCAATGAATCACAAGAGAAAGAAAACCCAAAACCACCAAATTTGAAGAAGAAGATGATGACCACGGAAGACCCGAGAGAACAAATGCAGGAAAAGAGGGATTTACGAATTTTTAGGGTCTTTTTTAAAGATCCAAAGTTTTTAAGGTGTTTAGCGTGAATACTTAAAAATTAAAACAATTGCAAAAACCGGTTTAGCCGGTTTGAAGAAGTTTCTTTTCAGAGAGTTTAATCGAATGTGTAATGCCGCGGCGGATCGATTGGCTCGGTTAGACTCTATACCTTTTTTACAATTTTACTGCAATTCATAATCTTGTTTCGAGCCAAAAAAGAATGAAAGAAGTTATGCTATTACACTTTTCACTAACTTTTCGAGATTTGATAACAAATGCACTAAAAACCATGGTCCAAATACTACAATTCCAAACCAAACACACTCAAAGACACTACATAATCATACAAATACCACACGCCAGCATTCTGCTGATTATTATCAACACAAGCGCAAATTATTACCATACTTAAAAATTCATAAGGTTTTTCTCCTTAATAAAAATTAATTAGTTAATTAACCAAAATTTGGAGTTTGATTAATTAACTGACTAATTATCCTTAAACTAAACACTCAAACAACAAACCCGTTACCATTGCAATTGCCATTGCCATTACGATTGCTGAGATTCTTTCCATCTTCTTCCTCCTCCTCACTCAATAAAAACTCTTTGTTCTTCTCAAGCTTCTCCATAACAGAAGCTTCAAGAGTAATCTCCACATCAATACTTATACCACCAGCTTTACCTTGGTACAAATAAACCATCCCATTAAACCGGTTATTCGACCCGCTCCTAACCGTTTCCGGTTTTCCCCAACCGAAATCAACCTCGTAAACCCGAAACCTTGGTGAGCTCCCAACCGCCACACAGTTCACTCCGGCGTCTTTGAATTGAAAAATCTTCGGCGACTTCTCCCACTCTTCGTTACGTGCGTCGATCGCACGCGCGTCGTGTGCCACGATCGCTTTTTGGATCACCGAAGCTCCGAACTCCGGCCCGTGCGCCGCCAGTAGCCCCGCCGCGGTTCCAGTGAAGATCGCTTGAATTAAATTTCCGAAATATTCCTCCGGCATCGGAGGATCAACGCGGCGGCGACAGTCGGCGAAGACGGTGAAGACGGTTATGTCCTCCGGTTTTAGCCCACGCGCTAAGGTGACGTGGCGCCAGATGTGGGAAGTGAGTGATTGGAATGTTGAGAATGGTTTTGAACCGTCGGATGGGATTACTGAATTGGCTCTTGACTTGATCCTGTGGACAGCAGAGTCCGAGAACCTGAAGATCTTTTCTACCAGCTTCGGCGGTTCCACCGTGGGATTGCCGGCGTCTTGGCCATTGGAGGTTGCGTTGGGGTCTTTAGGAGCAGTGAGGTCGAGCTTCACGCGCGTGTCACGCGCCTTTGCTCTGTCAAGGAAAGGTTGGGTTGAGATGCATTGGGCTCCATGACAAATTTCGGCCCATGAGCTCATGAAGTGCCACGTGGAAGTTCCGTCTAAGACTGCGTGATTGAAAGCTAGGCCCATTGCAAGCCCATCTTTGAGCTTAGTCACCTGTTGCGAAACCAAATAATTGTTGAGACTTGAGCAAATTTGAATATTTTAATTTTTGAATCGAAGTACTGTACAGTATATGATTCGACGATAATTTCGAGACCAATTTAGAAAAAAACAACAAAAACATTGACTACCTCAACGACCACACCTGTTCAAAACGCTTACATTAAATGCGTAACTTTTTTTTTTGGTAAAAAAATAAGTTTTAAAACAAAAGCGTAACTTTTTCTGGTTTTAATATTAAGAAGATGTAGAGAACAATTTAATTTATTTGAATGAGCATCCGACGAAAATTAAAATATTGTATGCATGTAGTTACGTGCTATACGTATGAATACGATGTATTATAAATGTCCGTAAGTTCGACAATATAAATCTTTGTTAGGTATTTCTTTTTGAAATTAGTTGAGAGTGACACGTATTTATTCCTACAATCTTCCCATTACTAAATATAAAGTTTTTGTTTTATCAAGAGTAGTGACATTACGAGTGGTGATGACTATTTCTATAGTTATATCAACGTAGATCGATGAAAGGAAAATGAATATGAAACTCATCTTATTAGTTAAAATGCGCTAACATGCATTGGGGGATAAATCGGACATCCATATTTATTTAGGATTTTGATTGATAATGACAATTAAATTCTCCAGTGTGTACTAATACATCCATATTTATTTAGGATTTTATTGAAAATGACAATTAAATTCTCCAGTGTGTACTAATATTACTTTACTTAGTATATTAACTTATTTTGTACTAAGTGCATGCATACATGGTGCTGTGATTTTGTCCCGAAACTCACCAGTTAACAACATCCATAAAATGTGGGTCATTGAATGTTTTATTTAGTGGTTGTGTCAGTTATTTTTTTTTGGTTCTTTCTTTTTTACATAAAAACTACACATCCAACAACACAAACAGTAAAAAGTCATTTGAAAACAGAGTTTCTCAAACCATTGACTACAATTACTGTATAAGCTTCAAAGAAATGAACACATACACATATTCTACCTACCTAATAAATGTCAATATTTTCCCTATTTTACTTGTTTAGAGCACTTATGAGCAATTATATTACTGTATTATTTTTGTTTTTCTTTGGAGCTAATTGTCACGTGATGTTACTCCTTAAATGGTAATATTTATTGACGGATAGTTCAATAAATATATATATATATATATATTTTAAAATAGTATCACATAACATGCATCAAGTTTAAGTAAACATATGATTACGTAATCAGATGTTTGTATAATAATTCAGATGCGGAATATCAGTACTACCAATCTAGTTGTGTTTTCTTTCGTCACTTCTATTGAATATCTAATTCTTTATTATCTCACGTGAAAATAAAGATGTAAGACAAAAATACGAACATGGAAGCAGACTAATATATAAAAAGATGCACTAATATTGAAAGAATTATACCTGCACCGCAAGGAGAGGTCTGCTAAGTCCTTCCAAGTTCAAGATCCCATTGTAAGGAACCAACTCCTTGAACTTAGCCGTCCCGTCCTCAGCCGTCAGATCATCGACGGTGACGTCGGCAGCATGAGCAACCGAGAACTCTACGCCGTCGATCTCTGCGTCATCGGCGTCGTACTCAACACGGAAGACTCCTTCGTCGTCCTTGGCCAGCTTACCGGCGAGCTGATAGAAGTCTTCAAGAACCAAACCCAAACCATCTTTGAGCTTCTCCACGACGTCGTTTTCGAAAGTGGGTTCCTCGAGATCTAGAAGGTTCTGGAACTTGTAGAGCAGAAACTTCTGGTTGTAGTAGAAAGCAAGGTAAGGAAGATCAAATGTGGTGAGGTGGAACTGTTTCTTCCCTATTACTGGCTTTGTTGGTTTCACATGTGTTTTGTTCATTATCTTTATCATCATGGTGAAATAAAGATTTAAAATTAGCCTTGGATCAATGTGTTTTTTTTTTTGTGATGATCACAAGAATAGAATTAATTAACAATTTTTTTCTTTTGGTGTGAGATTAGAGTGATGAAGAAAGAACTAAAGGCTGTATTTTATAGAGATGTGCAGTGTGTAGTTGGTTTAGGCATTTAAGGTTTCATGGAAGTAGTTGTGATTCAATTAATGACTCAATTAAACTCTTCTTCCGTAAATTTATTTGCATGAATTGTTAAATTGAGTTATGATTTAGTTTAGGGTAGAGGTTGAGAATTGAGATACAAAAATAAATTTTGTAATGATGCTACATGTGTAGGATTATAAATGCCGATAAAGATGGTAACAAAATTCAAACCAAAGCAAATTGTATAATTATGGATCGTACATGGATTTAAAAAATCCTGGACTTTTAACTATGAGCATGACCTTACCTTTTTTTCTTCTCAAGACTTTTCATTTCAATAGTTTTTTTCTTTATAGATACTTTCAGATGTTTATCGACTGCCATTTGATTGACCTGATTTTAACTGCATCTTTTGAAAATTAATATGTTTACCAAATTTTCAATAAAATTTAAGATGATATGATCAGCTAAACGGTATGTTAACAAATGCGGAGTTTTGTTAATGAAACAAAATTAAAATTTTCATTTTTCAAATGGATTAGATTGAAGTTTTTTTTTTCTTTTAAGGGTTAATAATATTAAACAAAAAAATTACAAAAGAAATTAAAATTCGAATAAGAGATGAGAAGAACCTAGGAACTAATATAATAAAATGTGAAAAGTAATAAACAGAGATTTTTGAAGGAGATTACATTCTCTTTGGCGCCTTAGCAGCCATAAGAGCGGATTAGATGAAGTTGTTGGGTTTTCATTAATGATTTCCTCTTAAGTCCTTCTCATCCTCATGTATATATTTATATATGGATATGGAAAATACTTGATTGGATTTCAAGGACTCTGCTTCCCATATTTAGTTAGTAGGTAAGTGGAACTATGGAGGTTGGACAGCGACTTCTCCAGCTATTAAAATGTTATGGTTTCTACTGATTCTATATATAAATTATCCAAACCAAGAACGCGTAGCTTTAAAGAATACAATAACACCCGACTAAAAATATTAAATTAAGAAAATAATGATAACAATTGACCAGTGTGACGTGTCCGTAGGTTATTAGCAAATTAATTTGTGATGTGTTGTGTCTTACAAAAACAAGGAGTTTAGACTGTTTAGTGTTTAGTAGCCGAGACTCGACCGTAACATTGTAAAGTATTGTTAGTTGTGAGTGACGATGAACAAATTGGTATTGAGCGGAAAACCGAATTGGTTTAAATTCGCCACTATGTTGCAAAGGCTTGGCGAAAAAATTTCAATAGAAAATTTATTTCAGAATTTGTCATGTTAGAATATATTGTCTAATTATAATTATGAATGATTCGTCGTTATTTGTAGCTAAATAGTACTAATCACCACATAATGTCATGTCTAACTCATCATGATCATCATCAATGAAGTTGAAGTTGCATAGCAGAACCAACTTCGCCAAAATTGAAGAAAATAACCATTAAGACAAATTGTTTAAGATTTTCAAATAAAAAATACCTTAAAACTATGATTTAACCCGTGGTATACAGCAGAATAAAATTTTAATTTATTGTTTTTATATAATAATTTATTAAGTTTATAAATTATGATTCAAAAATATGTTTATTATTATTTTTTTATTATAAGTAACATAGTTAAAAGTTATAAATATCGGTTGTTGTATTTTTTTATCTTTTTAATTTTAACGTTATAAAATGATTTATCGATATATGATTATCGTATGTTGTGTTTTTGTCATATTTTCAACATCTAGTATTTTAAGTCTCTGAATCATTAGTTTGTTTTTAATATGTTAGTCTACTTATATCATAATCGAATGTGTATATGCATATATTTCAATTTATTATACATATCTCTACGTATTGAAGGTAATTTACTTAAATAATTCTACATTTAATAAAAATATTAAATTGTAAAAAATGATTGAACTATAATAATTTTTAATTAATAATTAATTTAGTAACATGATTAATTTATGTATCATAATTAGTCCTGGATATTCGGTTAATTTGGTTCGGTTTATTCGGTTTTTTGGTTTTTCCGGCAATGGAAATTCTAGCCGAATAAACCGAAATAGAAGTTCGGTTCGGTTCGGTTTAATTTTAGTTTTTTCGGTTCGGTTTTCGGTTAGCCGACATAAACACTAAAAACTCAAAAATTGCTTAAAAACCAGAAATAAACCGAAATTAACCCAAAATCTGAAACAAACAAATCCCAAGCACAGTCTGAAAACATAAAATTAAAAACAATTCCAGTCTAAAACACAATCTAAAACCATAAATGTTCTAAAAACAAACCAAACACAGTCTAAAAACCATTCCAAACTTCATTCATCCCAAACACCACTCCCAACACCAAACCTTTCACCTGCAACACGATGAATCAAAATTACATTTAAAACAAAACAAAATGCAAGTTCTTGTCAAACTTTTAGCAGACGTGTAAAGTAGATAAACTACAAAAAATGTGTATGTTATACAATATCACACTTAATAATGAAAGCTGTAAAGATATGTAATTACTTACTCTATATTCCAAATTCGTGTAATCTCATAATGCTAGTCAAAACATTTCACATTGAGATTCTTAAACAACAAAGACAACGCATCCTCAGAATCCTGAGGATTCAACAGTTAACAACGCATCCTCTTGATTGATGAGATCTAACAAATGAAGAAATCTCACAAGGCCTTTCCACGAGAAAGAACTATGAAGTTTATTTAATTGTTTAAAAGCTCAACCTGAAAATCAAGAACAAGACAAAGAATTCCACACAACTAGTTTACAAGATGAAATTAATACACCACATTTCAGAACATAAGGAAGATCTAGTAAAGAAAGACTACAAATTGATTTCATTCACGCAATAAATTGCATTAGTTAGTAACTTAGAACTGAATCAATTCAACACAAAATCTTCAAATTTCATTGTAATCTGGAAAACTAAAACTCGATTCAGTTTGAGATTATCATCGAGATAGATCCAATGACTTAAGAAAGGTATGAAAGTTCATTGATGCTTTAAGAATCATACCTTAGTGACAAAAGTTCTCTACTTACTCTCTGGGAATTTCGCGTCTAGTCTTTGCAGTCTGTGAAAACAAAGGAAGAAGAAGATTCATGTTAGTATATAATGAAATCGAAAAGAGTTTGAAGAAACTGAGAAAACACAAGTCATATTCTAACCCATATTAGAGGCGGAGACGCGAAGAGAAGATCAGACGATGGAGAGATGAAGATGAGTGATGATGAGTTTGAGGGTTAGAAAATTAGGAATCGACGATGAGTGATGATGAGTTTAACGATTCAGATCGACGATGAGTGATGATGAGTTTAGGAATCGAGTTTAGCTGTTTAGGAATAGCGATGAGTTCGACTTTGAGGGTTAAGAAATTAGGAAGCAACGATGAGTGAAGAATTAGAGTTAGGAGGCTTTTTATAGTGAACCAGAACTTCGATAAATAACCGAAAGAACCGGAAAAATTGATTTCGGATAACCAAAAACCGAGAAAACCGAACCGTAACTGAAAGAACCGAACCGTAAATCCAGGCCTAATCATAATACAAAAATTGATTATATATCCCGGTTTCAAATTTCACAACCCATGGATTTTTATTTTTTATGATCTAGTGCGATTTTTATTTACTATTTTGATTTTTTTTAAACTTTTTAATTCAGAAAAAGAAAAATGCTCTCTCAAGTTTCAATTTAGTACTAATTGACTAAATTTGGTTACTTTCTAAAATATATATAGATGTTGATATATGTGTTTAAAAAAACATATTTATGATTATTTATTGTATTTGATAAATTTTATGGTTCAACAAAAGAACTAAATTAACTCGAATTTATTAAAATTTGGATGCCTGTTAAATCAAACTTCATACTCATTCAGATTTGAAATTATTTTAGTTTCTTTTATAATATATCTTTGAACCATCATCTAAAATATTTAGCCGATGTGAGATATTTTTTAAATTTTTTTTTACTGATTGAGTAAGTTTTATCCGTTTTTAAAAGTTCGAATCACAACATATGCGAAAAAAAATTAGATTTTTATTTATTATATGAATTATGCATTGATTCAAATGTTTTAAAAATATTATCAAACAAAGATGAGAGGATAGCTTATAATAAAATCTTCGAAATATCTCTAAAATAATTAAAGAAAATAATTTTGTTGACAAAATCAATGTAGATAAGTTTTTTTTAATGTTTCCTTAAACAAATAAATTAATTGAAATCGAATTGGCAATTGATTTTCATTCCAATTATTTAAATTCAAAAATTATCCTTTCTAATTGCAATTAAATATTTTTTGCACATATTGAAGTAAAAATAAATGATTGATTTTGAACATTCTCCAAAATGTAGTTCTCTTTTAATAATAATAAGATACTACAAAAACAAATTTTAGTTTTTTAAAAAAACTATCATTTTAGAAAAAATCTAAAATACCATAAAAAATTAGGTTTATGGAGGATCTTCACATGCATCCACACAAATCTAAGCGCTTGAGTTTCGCCAAAGTCTAATTTTTATTTAAGAGGCTTGGTCATTGCAGGTAACTAAAATTCATGATCTTTAATAAATAGCTAAAAAAAACGTCATTAGATGTTCTTGATAATAGAAATTGAAATTCACAATCCCTACCCAACCAACAATCTACAACACAAAAGATTACATTTCATATATCTATCCACACGAGCGTATGGATCATGAATGATGCAGCTGGTCTCTTTAAAGTCGATGTAAAATAATAGATGGGAGACACATGCTGTAGATGGGAGACACATGCTGTGAAGAAAGACAGGTGGAACCAATGATACATGTCCCCATCTCTTACGTAACTTTTTGGATAAATAGATGGAAGAATCTCGCCTGGAATTTACCTAGTTTATTGATTTTTAATGGTTTATTATAAATGAAAAAAAAACAGTTCGACGGGGAAAATGATTGTGAATAGAAGAGAAAATATCTCTCGAAGTCTCTAGACCAAAATGGATCGAATGTTCTTGATCTATACTCAGAATATAATGGTCCAAAACACTTATTAATTTCCAAGTTTTGTCTTTTGGTTCAAGCAAAATTCCAATTTTACCCTCTAGAAAAATGTCTTCCCGTGGCCGAGAAGTGGAGGTGACGATCTCGTCGGCGAAAGATATCAAGAATGTGAATTGGCGCAACGGACCAAACAAGCCATACGCCGTCTTATGGGTCGATCCGAAATACAAATCCTCCACAAGAGTCGACGAAGATGGCGACACGTGTCCAACTTGGAATGAGACATTTGTCATTCCTTTGCCTCGGGACAACGAAGACGATTACGACAAGGTCTACATCGACATCGTGCACGCAGGACGTGAAGAGAACACAAAGACCCTCATCGGCTCCGCCCATCTCAGCCTTCGTGATGTCATTGATGACGTCGGCTTCGACATCCCTGTCGTGAAAACCATCAAGCTCAAACGCCCCTCCGGCCGACCTCACGGCAAGCTCGACGTCACCGTCACCGTTAGGGAGCCTCAGTATCACACGGCTCCAGGATCGTACCACCCACCGCCACAAACTGTTTACGGTGAACCATACGCGCCGCCGCCACCTGTTTACCGTGAACCATACGCGTCGCCACCACCTGTTTACGGTGAGTCATACGCGCTGCCGCCACCTGTTTACGGTAAGTCATACACGCCTACGACGTATGGCAACGCGGCGTACGGACAATCGGGGTATGGATATGCGCCGGAGAAGGGGAGCAAGTTCGGTGGGATGGGGACGGGACTGGCGGTTGGTGCGGTGGCCGGAGTTTTAGGTGGGGTGGCCTTAACGGAGGGACTGGAGGCTGTGGAGGACAACATCGCTGAAGAAGCAGCAGAGAAGGTGGAGGATGATCTGGATGCCGGAGAAGACGATTATGACGGCGGTGATGATGACGGAGACTTTTAATACTCCTGCTAGATTCATAATATCATCTTTTATGATATAAAGTCCTCAATGTACGTGTTGCAAAATAAAAAATAAAACAAGGCCTAACAACTTCAATTGAAGCATTATCACCACGGACCATGGAATTTATTAAGTTCTTTAATGTGGCGATAATTGTTGTAGCTAACAAAATTTTTATCCTGTGACTTAGGAGATGGAAGATGCCACTTAATCATTTTTTTTTTTTGGCTCTGAAGGACCCAGAATGCTCGGTAGACCTATGCACGGTTGCTGATTCGATCTCTTGGGATTGTTGAAAGATATGATAGCTAGAGTGCTTGCAGCCACAATGAAAATGTTAGTGTTCTAATCGCGGAGTTCATCTCAAGAACACATGACCTCACGGATTGGAATCGAACTTGAAAGAAGATCAGAGCAAAATCTCTACGGGATCACACATCACTCAGACAAATCTATATTATAAACAACAACATCCGTCCGAGTTAAGAGTACAAGATCGGAGCTTAACTTGACTCAGGAAGAGGAAGGGAGAAATAACTCTCTAGAGTCATTTCTCTTGTCTAACTAATATTGTACTACTCTCTTTTAACCCTTAGTAGTCTTGTATTACTAACCCAAGAAATAAGCCCAAACTCGAGCCCATTAAGAGTTGAACCTTCAGCTAATGAATGTGGGTCTAACACTAATCCAAGCTTCGCCAATTCACCTAAATTAAGCTTAGATTTAATTTTAGTATAACGACCAAGAACACTGACAATCTCTCACAGCAAAGAGCAAACCGAATCGCCATATTGGGGTCCCACTATAGATGTCTAAGAAAAAGTGTTGAAACTCAAATTTTAACATATGGCTCCGGCCAATTTTCCGACGACTTTTCCGGTGAACTCCGTCACCGGAATGACCAGATTATGGATTCTTTGGAGTCCTTGTAATGAACACTATGAGATAGTGTATTTACATGTCAAAATCAGAGTTAATTTAAATGAGAAATGTTGGATCAAAGTAAGTAATCGGCAAAGGATAAAAGTCAACCATGTTATAAAGTCCCACATCGGAAGGATTGGAAAATTCCTCCACTTTCCACTTTATATAAATAGAGTCTTCTCCTCGTTTTTTTTACAGACACTAACTCTTTTTCCTCTCTTCTCTCAAGGTCCTTACACTCTTAGATTAACACTGGTTTCTAAATTGTGTGTAAGTAAAACTTCTGAGATTCTGAGAGTATTCGTAGATCTACTGTTCGGTATATTCCTTAACCGGGTGATGCGGTTCTGGTCTAGTCATGGTTGTATTCTGGAATTCAAGAATCTCACTAAACCGCCACACTGCGGGAGATTTATTGAGTTAAAGAAAGACATCATATCTCGCCTCCATGTCGGTTCGGTTTTGTAATTCATGGTTTTCATGTCCAATTTCGTAGGTCCTACAGTCTTAACTCAATAAATCCGTGTCCTCTTATAGCTGTGAACGGATTGGAAACTGCGATCAGTTTTACAAAAACCAAACCGCATTAACCGCAAAATGTTGTTTACGTGAAGGCCATGGGCAGTTTCGTGAAACACATTTTTCGGCGATCTCAAAGATCGAAAGAGCATTCCCAAAAAATAATTTTAATGGTTTCCCGGTGAAATCCGAAAATTTTGCGGAATAATATATTTCGATGGTTTCCCGGTGAAATCCGAGATATTTTTGTGAATCGACGTCCCAATTTGGGAGAGGTCAGCCACATATGGTTCTATAGACAATATTATTTGATCGAATATTGTTTAGCTCATAACTTTCCGATCAGTTATTGGAATTGAGCGATTTTGGTGTCTATGCGTAGATATCAAAATTATCTATCTAGTGATATATTACTCGCAAATTTTGAGTAAGTACACAGAGAGATATTGAGTCTGTAATGAAACTTCCGAAGTTTTTTTTTAAAACGGATTATAACGTTTAGAGTTTACGCGAACGCTTTATAAACGAGATTGCGAAACTATTTAAACGGTGTAAAATAAAACAATAACTGTTTCTGCGGACGCTTGAAAAACGAGTTTGCGAAACGAGTTTGTGTTTGATTATACACGGATTTATAAGGGTCTTATAAAATATTTTATAAGGGCTTATAAATTGTGAATTCCACGAACGCTTTTACAAGCGAGTTTGTAAATCAGTGTAAAAAGTATGCATTAGTGATTGCTGGATAAAATAGTGATTTTTACCAGAACGCTCGAAATTGCTAGCAATTGCGTTTGAAAATAGTGATTTTTCTATAACATTTGAAACGTTTAAAATAGCAATTTCATAAAACGCGTTAAACGCTACAACAATAGTTATTGCGTTTGAAGTTTGAAAATAATGATTTTCAAATAAACTTGAACTGCTTATTATAGCGAGTACTTCTCATAAGAAAGAATAAAGAAATTGAGTTGATTAGCGTGACCAATGAAAGTAAAGCTTGTTGAAACACCAAATCATGAAATGCTCATTGGAAGGTCGAATCTTCTTCGGCAATTTTTCCCAAACAATGACTACATCTACTGATGTGAGTCAGATTATTGCTAGATTCGTTTTTCACAACTGTTGGTAAACCCAGAACATGTGGAGGTGCCAAGAAAAGTTGTAGTGAAATTTGGAAAGTAATATCTCGAGTAAACTAAGAATTTATAATAAATTCAAAGGGTTTGCATGATATAATGTACGATTTAGTAAAACTAAAAAATTGGATTTAAATATGGTAAATCAAATTTGTGAAGTATGACTAAACTCGTTAACAAAGAAACTAAAGTTTCTAATATTCGCAACAAGTAGAGTGAGTCGACATCCTGATTTGGGAATGGTCTACCACTTGTAACTTTGTTTGCAATATGGATTAAACTTGTAAACAAGTCATGACTTCTAAGAAATCTTGGATTTCTTTGAAAAAGAAGTATAAGTCTAAAGACACATACTCTAAAATATAATTTCACAATGGTGAAAATTATGAATTTTAAATTTGTGGACTTTATGTCTATCATGTATAAGCTGAAAGAGATATAAATGTTGACGTTTGAGATAATCACCTAAGGAATGTCACTTTTTGCGACATACCAGTTGTTTTGATTAATTGAGAAATACTATCAATTTTGGTAGGATTTTAAGAATTATCTCATTCATAAACAAAAAGCTATAAGCTCTATATATAGACTTGAGTGCCCTATTGTGCATAAGGATATGAGGCAACAGATGGTTCATCTGAAAACTATCCACTACTTAGCAACATAATGCTCATGGGAAAATTCACAAGTGTGAAAATAAATAAATCACAAAGCTGACGAATGTCATTGCAAGTTTGACTCACGCATAGACAATGACAAGTCTTCGAGCAAACAAATTGAAATATACATGTATGATGTAATTTCTAAAGTTATCCTGGTTGGAAAAACTTAATAGAGTGATAATATGTTTTTGTCAAAACCAATCATATTTGCTCTAAGTGATAGAGGATGATAATATTTTTACAAAAAAATATCTCTAGTCACTGGATTTTCATAGAGTTACAGAACGAAAATTCAAAACTCTATAGAAAATATATACGCATTTTTGTTGAAAACTGAGTATTCTCAGAAAATGTGGGGGAAGCGTTGCTTACCTTAATAATTTCAACAAAATACCACAAAAAAAATTATTGGCAAAAAGCCATATAAATTGTGGAAAACTCAAGTAATTTTGTACAAATTCTTGAAAGTGTGGGGGTGTCTTGCTAAATTTGTAGAGCAACCTACTAAAAGTGGTCATTATCAGACCAAAAATGGTGAATTATATATTCATAGGAAATACACACTTTGAGAGTGGTGGTCGGTCTCTGTTTCTTAAAACAAACATATCGAAAATCTATGTAAATTAAATCATAGAATCAATGAAGGTGTCGTTCTTTGAACATGTGTTACCATATCCGAAGTACATGTAAACATAGAGACACAAGCACCTCAAGAAACGAGGATAGCTTTCTACTACTTCAGTACGTGAAAAGAAGATGAACCTTGACGTAGCATGATAACTCGAAGGAAAAATTCTTATGGTATTCATTCCATTGGCAAATTCATAGTTATCATGCTTACACCAAACACACCTTTTTGGAAGGAAGTTGTTAATGGTGATAACGTCTTCATTATGAGAAATCATACATGAGAGATAATTGATATATGATACACATGAATGTGAAATATATCTAGTCGATATATATAAAAGGGTTATGTAGTCCCTAGAAAAAATCCACAAGGTATATTCACGTATGAGCTTAAACAAGCTTCAATACGATGACATAAAATGTTGACAAGGTTAAATGGTGTCAGCATTAATAAATGAGATTAATGAGTCAATATCATAATACATATAGCATAAATGTTGCTATGTATGTGTATAGACATATACTCTGTATTTGATACATGAGAGATGTAGAATCAAAAGATGACGTTCTACAGATTAAATTCTGAACGAATCATCATATCTCATTATGTTGTAAAGTTACTTGAGAGTTTCAACAATTACTCAAAGTGGACTACAAAAGCTCTCATGGACTAATTTTTACTTGAAAAAGAAATTCAAAGTAAAGCGATGTTTTGATTAGAATATGAAAGTGTAATCAGAAGTCTGATGTACTTCACAAGTTGTACTAGACTCAATATGATGATGCACTTAGTTGATGTACTAAGTTGTAACACGAAAATTCTAAATCATATACACCCCAACGTCATAAACTAAATAATGGTACTGCATTACTTAGTTATACCAAAAGTTACGGAATGGTAAAACTTATCTTATAAGTAGATAAAGTAAAACCATTAAACAATTGATCTCAATTGATGTATAATCTAAACTGATTATATCAATTTGGCTGACAACTTATGGATCCAAATAATAAAGGTTGGTCACGAGATCATATTGTAAAATCATCAAGAGGAATGAGATTAAAGCCTATGACCAAAGAGGATGATTGGTGGTAACCCAACCTACATGACTGGAGATCCTAAGAAATAGGTTCAAAGGGAAAACTAAATCAATCAAAATCTGCTAAAAGCACTGAGAGACACTAATCTCTTCCCAATTCCTAGGATGATGAATAGTGCTTACTGTATGACAAAAGGATAAGTGTTAGCTTTTAATGATTACATAGCTTTTGTTATGACAATGAAGTATTACTATATACTTATTGAAAAGCTTATGACAAATCACCTAGTGAGTGTGAAATGCGGCCGTTTCTAGGAGAATGAAAGACATACTATATTCTCTAAGCTCACTCATGATAACCAGGCAAGTTCAAGGCCAAAATGAACAGAATAGAGAACTTAGTTCTACTAAAAGATGAAACTGGGTTTTATCTGTTGTCTTGGTTTACATAAAAATCCGGAGGGTTCAAGACATCATGTTCACCTTCTGGCCGAGTAAACCCGACAGATATTAACAATTAGTGGTTCAAGGTTGAAAAATACTACCATCTCATACACAGTGATTCTTCGAAAATACTCTCGGAAGTCTGTCAGTCTGTCTAGTTAGTAGAGTATTTCTAGTCAGTAAAGTCTCTCGAGTCATTTAAGTCTATCTAGTCTTTAAAGTCTAGTTAGTAGAGTCTTACTATGTTTAGATTCATTTTTATTCATGTGGGGGATTGTTGGAACTCATATGGCTCCGGCCAATTTTCCGACGACTTTTCCGGTGAACTCTGTCACCGGAATGACCGGATTATGGATTCTTTGGATTCCTTGTAATGAGCACTATGAGATAGTGTATTTACATGTCAAAATCAGAGTTAATTTGAATGAGAAATGTTGGGTCAAAATAAGTAATCTCGAAAAGCTAAAAATCAACCATGTTATAAAGTCCCACATCGGAAGGATTGGAAAATTCCCCCTCTGTCCACTCTATATAAATAGAGTCTTCCCCTCATTCTTTTTATAGACACCAATTCTTCTCCCTCTCCTCTCTCAAAGCCCTTACACTCTTAGATTAACATTGGCTTCTAAATTGTGTGTAAGCAAAGCTTCTGAGATTCTATCCTATAGTAAGTCTGAGAGTATTAGTAGATCTACTGTTCGGTAGATTCTTTAACCGAGTGATGCGGTTCTGGTCTAGTCATGGTTGTATCCTGGGATTCAAGAATCTCACTAAACCGCCACACTGCGGAAGATTTATTGAGTTAAGGAAAGAGATCATATCTCGCTTCCATGTCGGTTCGGTTTTGTAATTTGTGGTTTTCATATCCGATTTCGGAGATCCTAAAATAGAACGACCACTTACTAGGTGTATGGTGGATAATTATCCCATGACTAAATTGTGACAGACTCCTTTGGTTTTCATATAATAAAAAGACTCCTTTGGTTTTCATATAAGAAAAAGACTCCTTTGGCCATCGTCTTGGCAAGCTTTTGGAACTACATGTGATTTAAGTTTTTTCTTCATTTTAATTTTATGAAATATATTATTTTCAATCGTTGTACACTATTTGTTAAACAACCTTCAAAGGAATCCAATGTGATGGAAATACGCAAAAGAAAAACCCGTGAATTGAGAAACCTACAAAATAGAAGAAGGAATACAACCAAATTAAACGTGAAGAAAATTTTGTTGAACATTGTGCCTAATGGATTGGTTTAGCCTTTTGTAATTGTCGACAGAGGGAGTCGCTCTCTCATGGTTCGATCAATTCGTTGCCTTAGAGCGGGTTCAACAAGTTGAATAGATGAAATATATATATGTTTTTTCTTAAATCAAAGGTTGTGGACAATTATTACCAAACAAAATTAGGAACCTGTCTAAACAAAATTAGGAACCTGTAGTTGTTATGACAGATATGAGAGGTTAAACAGAAAACTAAAGCAGAGACACACATATTTACGTGGTTCACCAATGGGGTTGTTGGCTACGTTCACGTGCAAAACGAGAGCGAATTTTTTATTTTTCTTGTGTTTCCATCTTTGGGCCCTTTTACAGAGACATCATTTAAACTTACAAGATGAGAATACTAGTGGAATGTAAGGGTAATTAAAAGGTAAACTAAGAATACAAGAAGTAAATAAGCAGGAATCATGAGACTTAGCTTAGTCAAGGTTGACACCATCAGTCAAGGAATGTTGTCAGAGAATTGAATATATCGGAACCAAGTTGAGAGGAAGGACTCTTCCCTCCGACGTTGAGATGTCTGAAGAGATGTGGAAAGAGAATCAATGGATGCCAACTTGTTCCTGATTGTTTGCATAATTATGCTAGTAATCACCGAAACCGGTCTTGGAGAGTGTTGATGAAGACGAGAATTTCTTCATCATAATTTTGAATTATGGAAGGAAAGGAGACCGAATTTATTACTGGAAATGTAATACATAGTTTCATATTACAACATTTACTAGGGTAAACAAAAGTAGTTAAAGAAAAACCCATAATTAACGTTAATCAGTTTTGGGCCTACACATAATAAACCCCACTGAGAGAACTTACACCGAAATTGCGGCCATATAAAAAACATCTTATACAGTCGGATCGGATTAATATTGGTTTTGATTTTGAAGAATAACTGAAAAGATCTGAAATTAATATTTCATGCGGTTGATGAGTGATTTTAGAGTAAAGAGGGCAAAAAGAATTAATATTTCATGAATCTATTGGACGGTTTAATATCGGTTTTGATTTTGAAGAATAATTGAAAGGATCTGAAATTTCTATTTTTTCTTTATATTTTTAGGTTAGTACTCTTCTTTGCTAGAGTTTCCTTTACGACTCGAGGTTTTCATGGCAAATAATTGGTGGTGTTCTGACGACAAAATGACGACCTAAGGCTAAGTCTTATTCCCAACTCATATTTTTTGACGGAGTGATTGTGGGACAAATTTACAGATTCACGTTATACTTGCGGAGTGAAATGACATTTTTTGTCCCTTAGTAAGACAACAATTCTCCTACGTAAAGTTTACGAGGTTATTGTACAATGTAGGCCATATTGGTCATTTTATATGGTGGAAAATCGTCCCATGCATAAATCTTGAAACTCGTTATTGCAATGGTTTTTTCCGAATATTGCTATATATATATGTGTGTGTGTCTGGAACTTACTTGTATTGGCAAAGCTTAATTTGTGGAACCATAAGTGATTAATTAGTGAGAAAACCATTTCTACCTGAATTTTTTTAGCATGGGGAGTGAAGTTCACCGTCCGCTAGCTGATTTTCCAGCAAACATCTGGGAAGATCCCTTAACCTCTTTCTCAAAGTCTGACCTCGTACGTATATCCTTTTCATATTAATCATGTCATGCAGTATTTAATATTAGTAGCCTACTATGATTTGATTAACTCATGTATACTCGATTATATTCCATTGCCATATAGGGAACTGACACCTTCAAAGAGAAGCATAGTACGCTAAAGGAGGTTGTGAAGGAATCGTTTATGTCTTCGAAAGCGAATCCGATAGAGAACATCAAATTCATCGATGCTCTATGCCGCCTTGGTGTCTCCTATCACTTTGAGAGAGATATCATAGAGCAATTGGATAAGTTATTCGATTGTCTTGATTTTAATCAGACGATAAGACAAGACGGATACGATTTGTACACGGTTGGAATACTTTTCCAAGTTTTCAGGCAATTCGGCTTTAAACTTTCTGCTGGTAAAAATACTTTAAAGTATGAATTAACAGCACTACACACTTTGCATGGTTTTCATTTAACCCAAAATTTTTATTTATACACCTCAAGATGTGTTTGAGAAGTTCAAGGACGAAAATGGGAAGTTCAAAGGACACTTGGTGGCCGATGCAAACGGGATGTTAAGTTTGTATGAAGCTGCACAATGGAACACTCACGGAGAAGACATTATTGACGAAGCTCTCGCTTTCTCACGCCCTCATTTAAAAGAAATTTCGTCTCGATGTAGCCCCCATCTCGCAATTCGCATCAAGAATGCCCTAAAACATCCATACCACAAAGGCATCTCAAGGATAGAAACGAGACAATATATCTCATACTACGAGGAAGAAGAGTCGTGTGACCCAACAATACTTGAGTTTGCAAAGAGAGATTTTAATTTGCTGCAAATATTATACCGTGAAGAGCTTTCTTGCGTAGCAAGGTAACTATCATGGCCACTCAACACATATAAACATAATTGTTTTCCATGGATTGTTGAAATTCTTCTTTCATAACATTTCAGGTGGCACCATGAAATGGAGATTGAATCTAAAGTAACATACACAAGGCATAGGATAACAGAGGCGTACTTGTGGTCACTTGGAACATATTTCGAGCCTCAATATTCTCAAGCACGAGTTATATCAGCTATTGCTCTAATCTTATTCACAGCGCTTGATGATATGTATGATGCATATGGGACAATGGAGGAACTTGAGATTTTCACAGATGCAATGAAAAAGTACGGCATTTGTAATATAAAAAAAATGTGTATTATATAACGTTTCATTTTTTCGATGGTTTTGACTTATAAGATAGATGGCTCTAACGCAGGTGGCTTCCCGCTGCCCCTAATGGGATACCTGACAGCATGAAGTTCATTTACCGTGCCATAGTAGATTTCTATGATAAACTCGAGGAGGAACTTGAGAAAGAAGGAAGGTCAGGTTGTGGCTTCCATCTTAAGAAATCAGTTAAGACCAAAAGAACCAACTTTAAGCATCAATCTAATTACCCGTATATATATACACATATATATCCAAAACTAACTTGAACTCTTCACAAGCAGTTGCAAAGAACAGCGAATGGATATATGCAAGAAGCAAAATGGTTGAAAAAGGATTACATTGCTACATTTGATGAGTATAAAGAGAATGCAATCTTGTCTTCAGGTTACTATGCCTTAATAGCCGTGACCTTCGTGAGGATGATAGATGTCGCGAACCTTGATGCTTTTGAATGGTTAAGCTCACATCCTAAAATTAGGCTGGCTTCTGAGATAATCAGTAGATTCACAGATGACATTTCCAGCTACGAAGTGAGAACACTTCAAGTTTGGAGTCCTAACTATATATACGTATTTCTCAAATTAAATACATTTGGTATCTTGTAATTGCAGTTTGAACACAATCGGAAGCATGTAGCGACTGGCATTGATTGTTATATGAAGCAATATGGTGTTTCCAAGGAAATAGCTGTGGAAGTAATGGGAAACATTGTTTCAGATGCATGGAAGGACTTGAACCAAGAGTTAATGAGGCCTCACGCGGTTCCTTTCCCTCTTTTGATGCGAGTTTTCAACCTTTCGCGGGTCATCGATGTATTCTACAGGTACCAAGATGCTTACACCCACCCTGAGTTCTTGAAAGAGCACATCGTCTCTTTGCTCATCGAAAATATACCCATTTGAGAATGTTGTGGTGGTGATTATCCCAATCCATGGAAAGATTCACTACACAATGATGAAATATATTTTTCTCGTATTCCCGCACTTGAACCGCGTGGCTCTTATAATTAACATATTCTGTTGTATTTGTATTTGTATTTCTGCTAGTAAATTTATTTGTATTTGTATTTGTATTTCTAGTAGTAAATTTATTTTTATTTGTATTTGTATTTCTGGTAGTAAATTTATTTTTATTTGTATTTGTATTTTTGTTGGCGAATCCATTTGTATTTGAATTAGTATGTTCAGTACTCGATTTATAGATGTAACTTAAAATATGTAACTGCACATGGCTCATTTCTTCCTCTTATGTTATCGGCGATGTCAATAAAGAATAATGGTGTTTCTTGCATTCGTAAACCTCTAAGTTCTTCGTCACAAGCTCTTCAAAGGTATCTCCTTACTAATTACATACAGTATCAGGAATATTTTAAGAAATGCCACTTTCCCCGTTTCTTTTTAAAAATGCCACAAAGGCAACTGTTGAGGACAATTGAAATGTCTATTCTTACCCTTACATTAGTGAGCCACCGAATAGGATTAGGGATACGTCTCTCTTCAGCTGCAAAAATTGGCATTGATTACCGTGCCCTTCTCTGAAAGCTTAATAGGAAAGAGTTTTGATTTTTTTTAAAAAGAAGAATGAAATTTTTTGGCATCGGTTATATACCAAATCTTTCGAATTTTTTTTTGGGATAAGGTGGAGCTAGTGGTGTAGGCAGCGGCGGCGGAGGAGGAGGAGGAGGAATCCCATCTTTCTCTGAGTTCTCTTTCGTTGACCTTAAAGCAGCCACCAACAACTTCAGTTCCGACAACATCGTATAAGAAAGTGGTGAGAAAGCCCTAAATCTGGTCTACAAAGGCCGACTTCAGAACCATCACGGCAGCGCTACGGCAGCTGATAACAGCGGAATAGGAGGAGGTGGAGCTAGTGGTTGTGATTACTTCCAGCAGCTACCAAATGACCTTCGTGTCGATGTAAGTAAGCCCTCAATGCTTAAAAACTTCATTATTTGTGATTTAGGCAACGCATTTTTATGTGGTGAATTTTGATTTTTCTGCTGTTAAATGATGCTGTTTTTGACCTCTTCAATGGACCCATGGTCAATGAGGTTAGTTCATCTTTTTCCAAATTAACTCTATAGAGTCAAGTTTTGTGAACTTAATAAGGGTAGGATTATTTTAGTACTGAGTTCAAGAACAGCTATGAAATTGTAGATTGATCTCTAGAACTTGTTTCAGGAATAGAGAGAGGACGGCCAGAATGACAGAGACCAATAATACGCCCACGACATATTTGTCCACCGTTAATTATGTCCACGGTTTATTGCGAGAACCCTACATCTGGGTGGTGGGAACGGAGACGGCGGAAGCGATATGGGAAGAAGTTATGAATAGTAGCGAAGATTCTGGGGGAGCCACTTTCGTTGGGGTGAGCCGACGACGCGAAATAAGGTAAGCTTTCAGAGGCAAATGCAGTGGCTGTTTTGTGTGACGGACCTAGATTGATTACAACCATGCCATTGTGCAGGTCAAAGGCGTCAAAGGAGAGGAGTAAGCTTGATAAAGTAGGAGGGAAATCGACGAAGAGAAGAGGCTACGGCACGCCGGCGAGCCAAAGAAAAAGGCAACGGTAATGGCAGTGTGTGTGGTGTGTCGAAAAGGAAAATGATATATCTGTAATTGGTTATGTAATTGTAGATTGATTTCTAGAATTTGTTGCAGGAACAGAGAGAGGACGACCAGCATGCCAGATTCCAATAATACGTCCACGACATATTTTTCCACGGTCAATTATGTCCACGGTTTCAACGAAACCGGAGTTTAAGTCCACCGACCTTTTTTGTATAGCAACTTTTTTGTCAATGCCCTGTTTCTCAAAAACTTGTTTCTCAAAAACCTGTTTCTCAAAAACCTGTTTATTAACAACTGGATGCCTACAGGTGGTATTACGCATTGTAATATATAACAAATGTGATATGTTTGAACATGGACTATGAGGCAATTTAGTAGACATCCACACAAATCTTGTCCACGGAATATGTGTCCATAAAATGTTTGTCCACGATAAGTATTTATAACGAGTTGTTTGTCTACGCTAGACATAATTCGTGGACATAATTACGTCCATATTTGTCCACCGTCAATTATGTCCACGGTTTCAACGAAATCGGAGTTTAAGTCCACCGACCTTTTTTGTATAAGAACTTTTTTGCCGACGCCCTGTTTCTCAAAAGCTTGTTTGTTAACAACTGTATGCGTACGGGTGGTATTACGCAATATAATATATAACAAATGTGATATGTTTGAACATGGACTCTGAGGCAATTTAATAGACATCCACATAAATCTTGTCCACAAATTATTTGTCCACGGAATATGTGTCCATAAAATGTTTGTTTACATTAAGTATTTCTAGCGAGCTGTTTGTCACTTTGTCTACACTAGACATAATTCGTTGACATAATTACGTCTGTGCTTGAAGAGATGCAGCCATTGCTTGAAGCGAGTTTACGTCGTGGACATAATTCGGAGAAAGTCATGGACATAATTTCAGAAGCTCATGGACATAATTCCGAGAAGATATTGGACATAAATTTTAGAAGACTGTGGACATAACTTACATTGCATCAGTCTTTTGCACATACTATTTTAAAACAATAGTGGTATATACACTTAACATACATCACATTGTTTTACAATTAATCCATCACATTGTAAAACAAAAGTGCCATACATCACAATGTTTTACAATTAAACATAAGTCGTGGACATAATTCGTGGACACATTTCGTGGACATAATTCGTGGACATAATTATTGGACATAATTCGCGGTTTTGAATGACATAACCAGATAATTGAAAGATGATATTGCATCAGCCCATCACAACCCTAATTCTAAAACTCACTAATCAATTGAACAATGATTGACTCTCAATTTTATCTCTATCGTTTAGTCAAAGATATATATGAAGGTGGAGGCTGATTACGGAGAGTGCGAGAGAGATTTCTCGAGAGATAGGAAACGGGGAAGCGAGGAGATGCAGAGGAGAAGCAGCCGAGTGAAGTTCGGATTGAGGAAGCCATGGGAATGATCTTCACCATGTTCTGCTTCGAGATTCGGAGTTCAGTGGTGGAAATTTTTTCTTCAAGCGATGGGTACTTTTCCTCCATTGAAGAGGAAGTGACGACAACGGTAGAGATAGATAAAGCTTTTTTATTACGCGGCTCTGGCACGAGCTTCGACGGCTTCAGGTTGTTGAGATTGTGGATACTGAGTTAGAGAAAGAGAGCGTAATCGGGCCACCTCGAAGCTAGAGAGAGAGAAAAAGAGAAAGAGAGCGAGAGAAAGAAAAATAGAGAAAAAAGAACCACAAAAGGGAGGAGGGTATTTGTGTCTTTTGCTCCAGCTGCTAAATAAGCAATTGTGGCATTTTGTGAAAGGTTCGGAAAAAGTGGCATTACGTGAAAGAATGTCAAAGTGTGGCATTTTGTATAATAATCCCAAAAAAAAATATTAATGGTAAAATTGTCTAAACACTTAAGCAATTTTTACTATTAAAAATATATATTTAAAAATAAAATCTTCACAAAATCTATTTACAATTTTATTCAAATTACAATTATTAATTTTTACTATTAAAAATACATATTTGAAAATAAAATCTTCACAAAATCTATTTTTAATTTTAATCAATTTTTTTTTCAATAAATAGATTAGTGAAACGAAATTTTAATATAAAAAGCAGTAAATATATAAATTAATAATAACCAATTTATAGATTTCAAAATAAATAAAAAATAAAATTATAAACAAATTTTGTCAAATTTGAACTATGATATTACTACTTAAAATTAATTTTAAAAATACATAATACATATATAATACTATTAATTGAGAATTACACATTATAAAAAAACGTTTAAATTGTTAACAATTACATACAATATTATTGATCTTAAAACAAACAAGAAAGAATCATCAAATTTATTCTTTGTCTTTATAGCTAAAACAATCTAATAATTTTTTCTACGACCCATATAACCAAACACAATTATGTAATTAGACATTATTAAAAAGTAGACACAATTTAAAATAATAAATCAAAAAAATCTTTTGTTTTACAAACATAAAAGATATTAATTTAAAATTTAAAACATTACTATAAAATACTAAAATTTATTACTTTTTTTGAAAGATATGAATATTTTTAAATAAAATCAAACATTTACGAAAAATAGATTTTTTATACTCATAGTTTTTTATTATTTAATAATAACACATCATGAAGTTAGTATAAAAATGATATATATTTAATAATATATTTTTTTTAATAAAATCAAATAGTTGAAGTTAATATTCTCTTACTAATATTTGGAGAGTACGTTATAGAAATAACATTGAATTTATTGATTGACAAATAATACCTTAACTCAAAATTATTATTTAAATATTAAAATTATTGTAATACTATAACCAAAACTTTAGAATAAAATTTAAATCTAAAAAAAAATCAAACCGTACTATAGCGCGGAATATAATATAGTTAATTGTTATTTCTCAACCATAATATTGTAATGATACTTTCGTATTAGTACATATTTTATGAGGTTTTTATGTATCTATCCATTATAAGTAAATCTATATCTCCTATATATTAATTGAGAATTATTTTAACAAAATAATCTTATATTTACGTGAAAATTACATCAGTGCCATGCTTACGTGTCGTCGCCAGAGTGATTCTCAGAAAATATATTTTATAGGACATTAATTACTAGATTAATTACATAATATGCCATTAGATCAATCATATATAAACTGTGTTTATTTTAAAGATTATAATCTTACATAAATTAGCTGTATTTATTTATGGAAAATCGAATAAGTAAATATTCATTAAAATTATACCTGATTTATTGTTTCCTAAATTTGATTAAATCGAGTTTGTAAATATTCCATAAAATTATAGCTGATTTTATTGTTTTCTAAATTTTATTTTAAAATTTTTTATTTTAAAAAGATATTGTTTTAACTAAATAATTAATTAGTAACATAAATATGTAAAAACCTTAATTTTAAATTTCAATTATTTATACAATAATATTCTATTAAAATATTTAGAAATATTTATTTAATTTATTAATTTTTTAAAACTATTATAAATATTTTATCCCGCGTTATACGAAAATAGTGATTTTTTAAAGTGTAAGAACAAACAAAGAAGAAAGGATATTGAGCGAATACGTTTTTGTCTCTCTCAACCTCAAACGCTCCTCCAGCCGACTTCATGGCAAACTCGACATCACCGTTACCGTTCAAGAATCTTGGTATCACCAGGCTCCAGCATCATACCACACGCCGCTTTACGGTAAAATTCACGTGGTGTTCTTTTTTTCTTTGATCATCTCGTGGAGTTGTTTATTTTGTTCTTGAACCAACAAGTATAACTCTCTCTGCGTCTGCGAAAAAAAAAAAACATACGCACATCCGACATTAATTATCAATATATATGTATATATATTATATAAATATAGGAGACTATATTTGAATTTATTTATCGAATCAAAATCACTAATATCTTCTCTTTTATTCTTCTAAACCACTCAGCACTCACGACCATCCATCTTTTAGTATTTTCTATCATTTTGCATAATTTTTTTTTTTTTTTACCAAATGGTTATCGTTCTAGTGATTTTAGAGAAGAGAACCCTAGTTTGAATTCATTTGGGAGGAGGGATTAGGGAGAATAGACTAAAAACCGATTCCGGACTCACGAAAACTAAAGTTTAGATCCAAATTTCACGGTTATCAAAAAAATAAAAAACACAAAAAAACATTTGTTAATTGTTAATTTCCTTCTTGTTTTTTTTTTGAAAAACATTGTGTAAGGAAAAATATTAGGAAAAGATGATCCAAACTAAATTTTCTTTGAATGGCACACACAATTCTATTATAGTTTGTTCTTTTTTATTTGTATTTGCAGTTGCATGCGTTTAAAGTTTGTATAAAATGTTGGTTATAAATTATAATTGGATAAATCATAAAATCGTCGAAAACTATAATGAAAAGTGTTAGCGAATATATTTAGACTCGTGAGACTGGACTTTTTTTTTTTCTTTTCTTTTCTATGATTTTAAACTATGATTTTGCGTTTGATAAACGGATAATAGAGAGTAACTCTAATTCTTAATTTTGATTTTTATGGTCAGAAAAGTGGATATATCCATTAGCCATATATATAGTTGGAAGCGATCTAAGTATTGCGCATAAATGCCGCGGATGAAGGAAAAAACCTCTAATTGTTCTTGGAGATGTTGTCCCGCTGCAGCTTGCAATCTCATCAACTCTTTGATTCTTGAACCCTTCAGATGAATTTCCTCTTCTTTGAATCTTGTTCCTGCAGAATCATGTCGGAGTAAGAAAAGAAAATAAATGGTTAAAGAACTTATAGTGACAGTTTTGGATCAATGAGTTAATGAGACAGTTAACAATAAAACTTAGGACTTGACCTTCTCTGAAATCTTGAACACGTTTCAGTGATCGATAACTCTGATTTGGATGGATACAAAGAAGATTAGGTGAGAATGAATCATATGAATGTATATGTAGTCATCTAAAAAGAAAATGATGTGGTACTTACCTGAAGATGGCTCTTAACTTGGTAGATGGTCAATTCACATGTTCTCATAAGCTTCAAGATCCCCTTTGGTGTCGCCTCTACGAGTTCAAAAATCAATTGAAAAATAAATTGCGTAAATAATCATGGTTTGCCTTTTTGTCATTAACAAAACCCACACAGACATATACGAATATAATGAAGAGATCATACCCATGGGGCCACCTAGGTGATTCACACACTCTACAAACTTTTCATGAAGATCTATTGTCCAGTTGATCCTTGTTTTAATGGAAGATGAGCTTGTTAACTCAGAGGCGGATTTGCAACTTGAAGACCTCGCTGATGGCGGTTCCTGCTGAGACCATGAACCTTGGTTATAACTCAATTCTCTATGTATACAAGTTCATTAGTACCTTCTCTACCATAAATTCATTTAACTACAAACCGATTTATAGCAAATTAATCGTCACTTATCCCCGACCCGAAGAGATTATGGGTTTAAGGTCCAGAACTTCTTTTTTATAAAAACTGTAACTCGACCAGATTCACTCAAGATTCGTCAATTATGAACACCAAACAAAGGAAGGGGATTAAGGAAGTAAATTTTATACCGTTGATAACTGTGTTTTCACACTGTCCAGAGATTGCTTTGACAGCGAACTGGTCCGTTTTGTATCGGTTGCAAAAATTTCAGAGATATCGTAGCATTTGTAGTAATGAATAGTGTTTTCACTACAGCTCTCATAAGAAGAATCATCATCCGATGCTTGTCTTTTTCCAAACTTCATTTGATCTCTTCTTCTTTTTTTTTTCTTTTTTTTTTTAATGGGGAATCCCTTTTAGGGCAATACAAATCATAGAACTGTTGGATCGAAGATGTGTTATGTCTTATCGACAGTAAGATTTGACTTTTTTTTTAACGATTAAAAACGTTGCAACGATCTAAAATAGAATATTCACCGCGAAATTATAAACGAGTTATAATAATTGAGAGGTCAGATAAAACAATAATATATGATGGTATGTACTGATGGCGGTAAGAAGTGTACAACAAACCAATTAGTCTGGTACACGAAAGCGGTGCACGAAGGTGGTACAAGGGATGGTACAGAATTGTTAGTACATAGGAAAAAAAAAATAGCAAAGGCAAAAGAGATCGGTACATTTAAAAACCTAAACAAAGGTGATATGTATCGCCTTAGCTTTGCCCTTATTTTTATCCTAGTTTTTACCGTCTCAAAAATCCGCAGCACTGTACATACATTTGAATGTCGACATTGTGACACCCAAATGGTGAAACTTCCATTACGACATTCTGTCACTATATTCCATGTGGTAGACACGTCCTCATAAAATACGTACTACATAAACAACTAAGATTCAAAACTATCATAATAGACAATATTCTAACATTACCATATATAATGCCAATAAGCATAATGTAACTTTTAATTAACTAATCTAATTTGAAGATTCTTGGGAGAAAATTCTTCTTTGGAGTCATCCATTAAGCCAAGAAGGTAAATTTCCATCGAATAAATAAGAAAATGCGTGAAAGTTAGGAAACACTGGAATGATATTTCAGAATACTTTCCAACGTTCAAATCACTATTTTAGGATACGAAATTTGGTATGAAATAAAAAGAATCACTAAAAAGAGAAAGGTAAAAAAACTAAAATTGATTCGCATCGATCTAAGAGAAAAAAATCCACGATGTATGCTGCCATTTCCGATCTTTTTTCATTGAGAAAAAGAATAGACGAACATATATTCAATCGGGAGAGAAGGATCCCCCTCCATTGAGAAAGAAAGTTGTTTTATAGAGGATACTTTGCCCAGACTAGTATACCAAGTAAAAATTCATGATGGATGGATCTAGAAACCTCGAATATTGTCACTTATTTTTGTTTTCGTTTGTGCTACCTGGTCGACAAACAAATTATGAGGTACTCAAAGTGAAAAAATTTATTTTGGAGAGTTTGTATTTGTAATGTATATATATATTTTTTATTTTCTTTAGGACGGCGAATTAAATGGATCGATTTTTAACACATGCGAGAATGCTCCTTGCTTATAGTGTAAAATTGTTGGGAGAAAAATTAGTTTGTTGGTTCGTCCACTAGAAGATGAATCTTACGAGATTGCTAGTTAAATATACTATTTACTAAAAACAATCTAGATTATATCCCGTGCTATAGCGCGGATTAATTTTTTAATCTAAATTTTTAACTAACTACAATATCCGGACCACTAGAATCTATACCGCACTATAGCGCGGATTGATTTGTTTTAGATTTAAGTTTTATTCTAATGTTTTGGTTATAATAATGCAATGATTTTAATATTTAAATAATAATTTTGAATTAGATTATTATTTGTCATTCAACAAACTAAATGTTATTTCTATAACTGTACTCTCCAAATATTAGTAAGAGGATATTAACTTCAACTATTTGATTTCATTTAAAAAAACGTATTAGTATTACACATATATCATTTTTATACTAATTTTATGATGTGTTATTATTAAATAAAAAAAACTATGAGTAGAAAAAATCTATTCTTCGTAAATGTTTGATTTTATCTAGAAATATTCATTTTAATCTTTCAAAACATTTAATAGATTTACATGAATTTTTTGAATTTTAAATTAATATATTTATGTTTGTAAAACAAACTATATTTTTGATTTATTACTGTAAATTAAGTCTAATTTTTAATAAGGTTTAATTACATAATTGTGTTTGGTTATATGGATAGTAGAAAAAAATTTATTAGATTATTCTGGCTATAAAGTTAAAAATAAAATGCTAACACATTTTTACCCTTAATGATTTTTTTTTGTTTGCTTTTAAGATCAATAATATTGTATGTAATTGTTTACAATTTAAATGTTTGTTTATAATGTATAATTCTCAATTAATAGTATTAGATATTTATTATATGATTTAAAAATTAATAGTATTAGATATGTATTATATGATTTTAAAATTAATTTTAAGTAGTAATATTGTAGTGGAAAATTGAAAAATTTGTTTATAATTTTATTTATTATTTATTTTGAAATCTATAAATTAGTTATTATTAATTTATATATTTACGTTTTTTTTTAAATTAATTTTTGTTCCACTAATTGATTTATTTAGAAAATTTCCAATAAAATTGAAAATAGATTTTGTGATGATTTTATTTTCAAATATGTATTTTTAATATTAAAAATTAATTAAGTGTAATCTGAATAAAATTGAAAATAGATTTTGTGAAGATTTTATCATTAATGACATTTTTTTTGTTAGTTCTTAAGAGTAATGACATTGTAATGTAATTTTTTAGAATTTAAACATTATTTTCAAATGGATATTTCCCAAATATTAGTAAGTGGATAATTTAAAGTATATATATAATTCAGGGACAAAACTTTGTGTGAATTTAGATTATGTGATTAAACGTCGTCGACAAACATAAAATCGACCAAGAATATTTAATTTTTATAAACAATTAAATATCTCCTATATATTATTTGGAGAGTACATTTATAAATAAACATTAAAAATGTTAATATTTACATCACATTGCCATTATTTCAAAGAACAAATTTTAATCTCTCATTAAGAGTATTTTAGTAATTAGTTATTATGTGATCATTTAATTATAATTTTTGTTTTAATTAATTAATTTCTTTTCTTTTTTTTAAGTAGTTAAAATAGATTTTATGAAGATTTTGTTGATTTAATTAAACACACTAATTAAATTAAATTAAATGTTCATTTAAGTTTTCAAAAATAAGAGATTTTATTTAAGTAAGAATTTATTTAAGTAGATTGTGATTTTATTTTTGGAAAATTTTAAGTAAGAATTTGTGTAGAATGTTGATTTATCTTTTCTTTATAGATTATAGTTTTCGTTTTAATTAATTAATTTATTTTTATTTTTTTTGAAAAGTAGTTATAAATAGATTTTATGAAGATTTTGTTGATTTAATTAAACACACTATTAATTAAATTAAATGTTGATTTAATTTTCTAAAAATATGATATTTTATGTAGATTACGATTTTTTTTTTGAATGTTAATGTTAATGTTAGTTCCTCTTTATAATATCGAATCTATTAATAGATTTTTAGTAGATTTAAAAAATGTTAGTTCATATATGACTTAGTTTAATATGATGTACAATTTAACATAACAATGTAACATTGTAATTTAATTTTCAAATATATTTAAAATTGTAAAATTTGGTAATTAAAACAGAACAAGATATAATTAAAATTCAAATAAAAAATATCCAGAAATTTTCTGTTGAGAACAATATATTGTAATATCTTTAAACAGAAAATATATTCTACGAAATCAATCTTAGAATATCTTGGGTTAATATTTTCCAAAATTTCTTAATTAATATCTTAGAATGTGGCAATCTTCCAAAACTTTATTTTTCTCTTCGGTTAAATCAAAGAAACTTTACCAGTATTAATATGTTTTCAAAATAAGATTTGTCTTCAATTTTTAAAGAAGATTTTGACATAAAATATCATTTTTTTTGGGTCAAAACGTAAAATACCAAATTGAACTCTAAAAATTAAGAAAGTATATAAAAATCATAATATCAACTATTGACTTGTTTTTAGTTTTTACGACGACGTTTGTTCGTTGCGCAACAAACAGTTGTGTCTGTCAAAAACACAAACCCTAATCTGGTTTTTGAATGTATTTCTTCTGCTGCAAGTTTCCAGAACGCAGTCGCAGTTTCTAGTCTCAATCGCAGATCACTAGTCGCAATTTTCAACCAGATTAAGGCAAAGGTGAGGGTGGTATTTGTGGAAACGCAGTGGCTACTTTCTAAGCACCTTCTTCATGAAATTCTTGTATAGGCTTAGAAACTATGTACTTTGGTCATTGGGTGTATGTCTATTGTTTGATATTGCGTGTTATGATAGAACGATAATAGGTGCATGTTAGTAAAATATTATGTGTGAAATCATAGGATAATATGTTATAACGTGAAATGAAAGTTAATCTCCTCACTGAGTAATTCATTACTCACCTCCTTTCTTTTCCTTTCTCCAGGTCAGGATGACAATTTTGAGTAGATACCCAAGTCTGTTTCACTTTTGGTGTATTATAGCGCGGATTTTTTTTTTAGATTTAGTTTTATTCTAAAGTTTTGGTAATAGTATTGCAATGATTTTAATATTAAAATAATAATTTTGAATTAGTTTATTATTTGTCATTCAACATATTAAATGTTATTTCTACAATTGTACTCTATAAATATTAGTAAGAAGATATTAATTTCAACTATTTGATTTCATTTAAAATAACATATTAGTATTAAATATATATCATTTTTATACTAACTTTGTTATTATTAAATAATAAAAACTATGAATATATAAATTCTATTTTTCGTAAATGTTTGGTTTTTATTAAAAATATTCATGTTAATCTTTCAAAAAAAAAAGATTTTACATGAATGTTTTGAATTTTAAATTAATATCTTTTATGTTTGTAAAACAAAAGATTTTGTTGATTTATTTTGGCAAATTGTGTCTAATTGTTAATAAGATTTAATTACATAATTGTGTTTGGTTATATGCGTAGTACAGAAAGATTTATTAGATTATTTTGGCTATAAAAACAAAAAATAAAATACTAACACATTTTTTACCCTTAATAAATTTTTTCTTGTTTGCTTTTAAGATAAATAATATTGTATGTAATTGTTTACAAATTAAAAATTTAAATGTTTGTTTATAATGTGTAATTCACAATTAATAGTATTATATATGTATTATATGATTTTTAAATTAATATTAAGTAGTAATATTGTAGTGGAAATTTGACATATTTGTTTATAATTTTATTTTTTATTTATTTTGGAATCTATAAATTAGTTATAATTAATTTATATATTTACTACTTTTTTAAATTAATGTTTTTTTTTCACTAATTGATTTATTTAAGAAAATTTAAATAAAACTGAAAATAGATTTTGTGAAGATTTTATTTTTAAATATGAATTTTTAATAGTAAAATTGATTAAGTGTAATCTGAATAAATTGAAAATAGATTTTGTAAAGATTTTATTTTTAAATATGTATTTTTAATAGTAAAAATAGATTAAGTGTTTAGATATTTTTACCCTTAATAATTTTTTTTGTTAGCTTTTCAGACTCATGACATTGTATGTAATTTTTTAGAATTTAAAATTTTATTTTCAAATGGATACACCCTAAATATTAGTAAGGAGAATTGTAATAGATAATTATGAGTTATGTTAATGAGAGGCGCGACTCAAAAGAGGCGAGTCAACTGTTAGAAAAGATTATATATATATAAAATATGAAAATTGGAAAAATGAAAAATTACAGTAAACAAACACAAATCTCCCAAGTTAAAAGTTACGTAAAAGAGACACAACTCTGCTGAGTGAGATATTGGGATAAAAAGGTGTAACGCTGATTGTTTTTTTTAAAGGATTTTTAAAATAAAAAGTTGCGATAAAAAAAAAATACAAAGAGTTACGGTAAAATTATATAACTCTCCAAAACATTTTTAGAATTGTTGTTATCATATACACTAAAATATTATTATGGATTAAAATCTTGAAAATAAAAAAGGAAGAGGTAAAGCACAAAAAGTTAACATGATGATGTGGGTGTAAAATTACATATATTAACATAAATTAAAAATTGTATTTAAAAAGATAATTTTCAGCAGCAAACCATCACAGATCAAAGGTCATTATGATGAATATAATTAATAAACAAGCAAACATAATTAAACATGGAATCGATCACCAGTTGAAACTAATTGCCTCAAAGTGAAGGTTCTTAGCCAAACCAGATGAACATATCTTTTCTACTTCATGCCTCATTTTTCATATTTTTGAGTAGAGGCATATAATATTATATATTTATATATATATATATATATATTTACGTATATATATATATATTCTATCAATTTTTCATTAAATAAATATATATAATATTAAAAATTTTAAATGTGTAATTTTTCATAAATAAATCATGTAAGTGATTAGTAAATGAAATTCAAAAATAATACTTTTTAAACTTTCACATGTTCTAATTATTTAAAAATTCCAAGATACATCAAAAAATTAGTTAAGAATAAAAATCAATATTAAAAAACACTCGTACGTATACATAACTGTTTTGGAAATGAATGTAATTTTGTTAAAACACATGAAAAAAATGAAAAGACTATCAATTATGTCATAAATAAATATTGTAATTATGGAGAATAGTAGAGAGAAGAAAGAAAACAAAAGGAAGGAAAAATAATAAGTGCAAACACTAAAAAGAATTGAACGTGAAAATAGTGGGGGCATGATTGATTTTTTACCAATTTAGCTAATGAATTTACCCTAAAACAAAATATTTTAAGAAATTACTGGGTGCAGCTGCCCCATCTTCCTCTTCCTGCGTCCGCCCCTACCGCAGACCATCACCCCAACATCTTCCGAACCTTCCGCCTCAAACAGAATCTCTGCAAAACGATAAGGTTAATTAAAGTATCAGCTTCAGGCATGTACATTCACTTGCACCATTTATACTAAGTATGTATATAAGGTGATGCTTACTTTTATAGATGGCTTACTTTTCAAGTTAGGTTTGGAGCGGAAGTGGCTTGCACTATAGATTGATACGGAACGCTCTCGAGCTCTTAGTTCTCTCTCTCGTGGCCGTAAAACCATGAACCTGGAGAAGACGTGAACGTCTGAAACTGTAGGCTCTGTACCTGCTTCTTGGACTCCTTATCTCTTTCTTTGTTCTGTTTCTTGTGCCATAAGAAAACTATGCTTGAAGAGATGAAAATGCACACACATCCTAGGAACATGTCCCAAAGCCGTCTATACGAGAAATTGTAGATCAATCCTGTGTTATGATCAACAGGGTATATATAGTAACGTGTGACGATCGCTATGAGCAAGAGAAACATGAAAAATGATGATAAGATCACGACTCCGAGCCAGAGGCAGTTGTTGGGTCCAAGAACAGGTGAGATAGGTGAGTCTAGAGGCTTCGGTTTAAACCATTTTGTCTGCAGAAGTCTATGATCATCAATTATCTCAGGCCTCTTGTCTTCTCTTGTAACATAGGCCTGAATTCGGAGATTCAGGCTAGAAATTTCTGAGATTGATATATCCGAGGGGAAATTTTTTTTTTTTTTTTGGTATGACTGTTAAATTATATTCAAACAAAAAAAACATCATTTTTACAATAAATGTAACACGAATATGAAGAGATAGGATCCAACTATTTTTTGGTAAATGAATAGTGCCCTCGTTAAAACCCAATGGTGGAAAATCATCAATTGGGAAAAAGACTACTAACTATTCATTTAGGGAAGGAGTAGAAGAAAACAGAAAATAGCTGAAATACAATCGATAAACATCAGAAATATCGATTAAAAAAGAGATCAGAGTGAGCCTCGAAGAGCCAATCAGGTAGTGAAGCAACCACGGAACTGTGGCTCGACCATGATATCAATGGTGCTAAGACGATTTCGAACATCTTTGTCGATAATATTAAACAATCTTCGGGCTGACCAGGGTGGTTTTCCATGTCTTCTAGCATTGCGCTCCCACCAAATATGATCCGAGGGGAAGATTAGATCTAAAACCGCAAGATCATGGTAATGTTTAAAGGAATAAACAAGAACTACTTCTGGTAGCTTTGTGCTCTGGTTTTTGCTATGAAAAATGAGTTCTCTGATAACCGAAATGAAGGGTGTAATTCCACTTCCACCACTCACTAGTATTAGAAAGTTATGCCTATGGTTCGGCCACGTTCAGTCAGCACCGACCACTCCTCCACTTGCTCCCACATTTTTGATCTAATTAAGTCTTAAACTCTTAATGACAAAATCTCTAAAGATATCATCTACTCATCCTACTACTTTCTCATTTCTCTTTTATTTATTTTTATTTCAACTGCAGTCTGTCTATTAAAATAGACTCAATTTTGTCAAAGAAAAGCTTTAATTAACATTTAACCCAAAAAAAAAAAAGCTTAAACAACAAACCATATATCTAAAAAACAAAGGTCATCAATTACGATGAATATAATAAACAAACATATATATAAAACATGAATGGATCACCAGTTGAAACTAATTGCCTCAAAGTGAAGGTTCTTAGCTAAACCAGATGAACATATCTTTGCCACCTCATGTCTCATCTTTCTTGGTCCGCAAACCATCACCCCAACGGCTTCCGAACCTTCTGCCTCAAATAGAATCTCTACAAAACGGTAAAGTTAAAGTATTAGCTTCATGCATGTACATTCACTTACACAAATTATGCTACACATGCTCAAGTGGACTCTAGTGGTAACAGATGACTTACTTTTCAGATTAGGTTTGGAGCCGAAGTGGACTGACGTGGCTTGTACTATAGATTGATACGGAACGCTCTCGAGCTCTCTCTCGTGGCCGTGGAACCATGAACCTGGAGAAGACGTGGGGGTCTGAAACTCTACGCTCTGTACCTGCTTCTTGGACTCCTTATCTCCTTCTTTGTTCTGTTTCTTGCGCCATAAGAAAACTATGCTTGAAGAGATGAAAATGCACACACATCCTAGGAACATGTCCCAAAGAGCTCTATACGAGAAATTGTAGATCGTTCCTGTGTTATGATCAACAGGGTATACATAGTAACGTGTGACAATCGCTATCAGCAAGAGAAACATGACGAATGATGATAAAATCACCACTCCGAGCCAGAGGAAGTTGTTGGGTCCAAGAACAAGTGAGATAGGAGAGTCTAGAGGCTGCGGTTTGAACCATTTGGTCTGCAGAAGTCTGTGATCATCAGTTGTCTCGGGCTTCTTATCCTCTCTTGTAATATAGGCCTCAATTCGGAGATTCAGCTTAGAAATATCTGAGACTGATATATCCGAAGGGAAGATTAAGTCTAAAAACGCAAGATCATGGTAATGTTTAAAGGCACAAACAAGAAGAACATCCGGTAGCTTTGTGCTTTGGTTTTGGCTCTGAGATATGAGTTCTCTGATAACCGAGATGAAGGGTGTAACTCCGCTGCCACCGCCCACTAGTATTAGAGAGTCATGCCTATATATGATGAGAAATATAACAATTAGACAAACTTAAGATAAAGTAGTTAAGCAAGAAACTGAAAGAAGACCTTTGAGTTTGTACCTCGAGACATCAAAAGAGTTAGGGCCATAAGGACCTTCAGTAGAAACTTCGAGAGAATCAATGGAAGAAGAGATATGGGTGTAAAGCTTTTGAGTCCAACTTCCCTGTCTTCTGATTACAACACTTAGCGTATCTTTCTCCAAGTTGCTGCTCGAAGTTATTGTGAATGGATGCCATTGAAGCTTGGATATGCTCGGCACATGTAGAAACAATATACTTGTCGGGGTATAATGTAGCCCTATAGTTAGATCATGAAACAAATGGTTACAATCATTTCGGGCCTTCGATCCATATACATTATATATTGTCTTGAACATGGCACTTATCTAGCCCAAATTATTGAGCGTGCGTTTACGTTAAATATGATTTTGGCTGTTATATTTGTGTTTGATTTTGAGTTTACATGTTACATGTTATATTTACATTTAATTAAATTCAACATTAAAATTCTCTTTTTAAAAAATAAACCCTGAAACAACATTATTTTTCATCTCGTTTACATTTTGCGTTTGTATTTATAATTAAAATTGATATTTGTTAAAAGAAAAATCCTAAACTATTGTTATTTCATTTGAATGTAAACGTAAATGGCGAACAAGTTGTAAACCTGGGGTTTTGGAGAAAATGAGTTCGAGGTTGTCTGAAGGTAAGATCCTAGCGGAAACAAGTCTGGTTCTCTTGGTGGATTGTAAGAATCTCAAGTAGCGGTCGATGAAGAAGAGGAAGATATTGGGCAAGATCATGCAGAACCACGAGTCTCCCACATGGATTACGTAGAAGATTATGTAGAGACCGTAGAGTTGGTGAGTGTAGAAGAAAAGCTCGAACTTCTTTCTTCTATAGGATGGTAAACTCGTCACCCACATCGCTATTCCAATCACCATCGCTATTGTTCCGGCTAGATTAGACACATATGTCGGATTCCACGCAAACGTCTTCACATATAAGAAAACATTAAAACTATCAGTTTGGGAATAGAAGAAAGATAGAAGAACATCTTTGTCTTGGGAGAGCTTTAATACTTTTAATCTTATTAGATTTAGCACCGAGCATTCGAGTTTCGCACCCGGAATAATCTAGGATTGAATAGATTCCTTCGTAAATATATTTTTGCAAGACACTGCGGTAAATAATTATGATTTAAAGTGACCCAAAAAACACCATGATTGCATACTATAAAATTGATTCTAGGACTATACCAAGTTTAGTCCTTTGGCCTTAGAGTCTTAGAGCCGAGGCCATTGGATTCAATATTTTAATTTAGTTACATATAAACTAAAGTATAAGATTAAATTTAGATGTAACGGACCTCCATTAACTGATTGGTCATGGCCCAGTAGATAAGGAAAAAGACGGTGTGAACGAGGAAGCAAAAGTTTGAGACATGTCCGAGCCAAATGTGATATTTGATGCTTGACTCCGAAGTCAACCCGACAAGTGGCAGTATCGTAGAGGCTCTTGTCACCGGGAAGAACAAAAAGGCCCAGCAGTAGTGGCCCACGTATCCTATTCTCAGGCCGAAAGCCCTAAACTTAGCTTGCCATCTGCACCATTTCAGTCAATATTTAATCAACTCTCCTACGGATTTGGATACTTGGTATTCAGAAGCTCCAAATGGGTACTACGGAGCGGAACGGACCGAAGAACGTATAAAAAATGGTAGTGCAAAAAAAAAAAAAATCACTGTCATTTTTGGTATGTTCCATCCGTTCCGTTTCACATGGCGCTGCGAGGATTCATGAGTTTCAAACTCTTAACCAATTATCAACGAGTAGAGAGATCCGTATCTTTTATAGACTAGTGTTAATCCGAGCATATAAAGTTAGAAGTAGAAACAAAGAAGCTTACATTTTGGCGTTGTCGTGGTTATGAAGGTGGACGTAATAGCTCATGTAGAGATAATTAGAGAGAGCCCAAATCAAAAGAGCCACGAACAACAGAGAAAAAGTCAACTCTGTGGCTGTCACGATCCCCAATGGGTTCCTCACCATAATCACCCTCCCCATTCTCCCTTTTACCTTCCATTCTCTGTATTTATATAAATAAAATTAAATTGTGATAATTTGTAACATATATTTACATGAAATTAGTATAGCCAATAACGATGAAATTATAACAAGTCGAACCTTTGAGTTTGGGTGGGTTTCTTCTGGGTATGCAAATAAACACAACTCAGAACCGCAATGAACATCATTGGAACCGTGAGAAGCACAAGATTCGTGCCTATACACATACATGATAATTCTTAAATACTCAAAAATAAAGGAATCAAATGTGAGAATAAATAAAGGAATTAATATACCTTGAGGACCAAAATAAGTAGTATTGAGATACTTGGTAAGTTTGGGAGTCCAATTGCTTTTGAAATGATTAGTTGAAATCATAATCCAAACAAAAATCCATCCAAGAAATAGAACCACCATTAACATCTTCACTAAGCTTCTCATATTCCCCATTTTCTCTTTTAGATTTATCCACAATATATTGTTGTGAGTGTGTGTCGTACACAAATATGTGGAAAGCTTTTTGGACTTAATATTTATAGTGGAGGATAAGGGTAATATCGTAATTATATGACTAAGATGAGAATCCTTCTCCTTGTTTTAATTATCTAATTTCGGACAATTATTTGCCGGCAGAGAATAAGCACAATATATAACAAATTATACACACACACATGCATAACGTATATACCATACATGTATGGCTCGCAAATTCAATCATATATGTTTAGCCAGCTATACATGGATCGGTTTATGCAATTGAAAGCATTCCTTTGATCATATTGCAGAATTACTTTTTGCTGCCGAAATTAATATTTCGTTTTGGTGTCACAACTGCGTAATTTTATTTTGGCACCAAAACTGTGTAATTCCGTTTTGAATTTACAAAATGCGGAATTACATTTTTGCACTAGAAATATTGAGTTACGTCCTAACGGCATAATAGTGAAATGATACCAAAACCAGAGAATTTTAAATTGGTGTCACAATTTCTTATTCGTGTCTTAGCAGCAAAACTAAATAATTCCGGATACACAGGTGTTCAATGTTATATAGATCGACCATGAAAACAGAATGAACTATTTTTAAGTTTTGGTTGGTTTTTTTTTGTTGATGAAATGTGATAATTATATTCAAAGAAGCGAGACAAAACATATACAGGCCGATGCTCGAAGAGATCAGTTTCGGGAATTTGGACAAAACAGTTGAAAGATCGAGCGAGATGATAATTATCCTGGTTGGTTTTGTTTTCATGATAAAATTAGAAAAATTTATAATGGGGGCTCGAAATATATGCAGAAGCCTTTATCTCCTTCACTTATATGAGCCATAATGTCTATGATCAAGAACCTATAGACCATATATAGTAGCATTTACAACAAATTGCTTTGGATCGGTGAAAATGATACTAACACCGACTGACTGGCGTGCTTTCTCGAAGCATTTGAATGAGTTTAAGATAATATTTGTTTTCTTTCTTTTATTTGTCGTATATTTTACACACTATAGGTTTTAAAGTAACAAGAAGTGCTAGATTTTATTTGTATGTTCGTCTGGTTAATTTGACAAACGTTTGCCAACAAAAATTATATATTAATACTGTTTTGATGCCAAAATTTAGAAATATCATATTTTAAAAATTTTAGAATTCCGATTTACCTTGAAACCATATTTTTGTAATAATTCAATTTTTAATACTTTTTTACCCTGAGAAATTCTATTTTAAAATGTTTAGATTTATCAAAACATATTAATTTGATAATTACAAATTTTTTATTTATTTAATAGACATATATTTATAGTCATTTTGATAGAATTGCGTTTATAAGTTCCTTACAATTAAACAAACGAAATTGTATATAAACATTGAAACTGAATGTTATATCCGGATGTAGCATCTACTAAATGAACGGGAGGTGAACTTGTGTGAAAAGCTAAAAAAATCTTATTATACATGTATATATAAATGCATTTTTAGTAAAAAAAAATTATTTGTTTGTTTGTTAAGTTGCATTTTACTAACATAGGATAGTTTCTTAGATTTGCCCCTCGATCTACACGAGTAACACATATTTACCAATATAAAAACTTGGGAGTTGGGAGCAAAGGTTCGATTATTCTTTTAACAAAACATATTTCTATTCTACAACAAATCTTGGCATATATAAAAAAAAGATATCTAACCAAACGTATGTTACTTGTAGGGGGTGAATTCTCGTTGAAAAATGCTTATATGACTGTGTCAATATCTTTATAGATAATAAATGGAGAGAAATGAGAGATACAAGATGGTTCCAATCAAATCAAAGTATATTACTAATTATTAAACCTTCATTAACTTATAAAACACTAGCTAGGGTTTCGTGAGTCGAGAGTGGAGATTTGAGAATATTCTATAAGGCAAAAGGTCAAAACAAAAAAAAAGGCATGATTCATGCGTGGACAAATTGGTACTTGTACTACATCTTTACTCATTCTTAGCTAATAATTTATCTCTGCAATAATAAATAAAAAAAGAACATGATTGTCTAACAATGGTTTTTATTGGTAAAACTGGGCTTTCCTTATAGACTTCCCCTGTATATTATTCAGTGGTACACTTATAAATAAATTTTACAAAATATTAATAATTACATCACATTGTCATTACATCTAAGAATAAATTAAAATCTCTCATTAAAGATATTTTAGTCAATTAATTATTCTGTGATCATTTAATTAAATATTAAATTAATTATTTATAATTTTTGTTTTAAATAATTTATTTATTTTAATGTTTTTTAAAAAAATAGATTTTGTGAAGATTTTGTTGATTTAATTAAACACACTAATTAAATTAGATATTAATTTAATTTTTCAAAAATAAAAGATTTGATATACATTGCGATTTTTTAGAAGATTTTAAAAAATAATTTAAACTTATTTAATTCTGTTTTTAGATACTAACAAAGAATCAATATTATAAAAATTGATATTATAATTTTCATAAAGTTTTGGAAGAATTACAATTTTCTAATATCCTGATTTTATAATTTTTGCTATAGCACGGGATATATCCTAGTATCAATATTATGAAAAGAGCAGGTGCGACAAACGCAGAATACAATTCGAACCTCAAATCCAAGTCATGTGATGGTAATATTGCATGTATTTTGGAATCGAAAGTTTTATAGGGTAAATCAAACAAAAAAGATAAATCTAGCATTGCTTTTGGTTACCAAATACAAAAATATTAAGAATCAAGAGAATCTTAATTATCTGGTAGAGTTGACATTCCAGATCGAAAAAGGGCAAGTACATTTGACTTTTAAAATTTACAAACTCTCAAGTACAGTTGACTTATATTGAAAGAGCGGTACAAAAGTACAATCTACAGTACCACACGACTTATTAGTTATATACTTTTATAAGTGTAGATACCAAATCTAATACTCCCTCCCTTCCACAATATTTAATTTTCTAGTTTTTTTTCATTGTTCCATAATATTTGATTTTTAGCATTATTTAATGAAAAGATAGCTACAAAAATGTCATTAAACCTAAAAGACCAATGGTAGAAGATGAGTTATTATTATAATTATTAGAAAACATTAATTATTTAGTAATTTGAGTAAAAAAGTAGCTAAAAATAAGGACCATTAAATATTTTTTAATCTGTGTGAAAAAATTGTAAAATCAAATATTGTGGAACGGAGGGAGTATATACTAGAATTCATCCCGTGCTATAGCACGGATTGATGTTTCTTTTAAGATTCGATATTAGATTTTTTTTGTTTATAGATTATAAATTAATAATATAAATGCTAAATATATAAAAAAATTATCAATAAAATATGTATTCAATTAAGTTTAATATTTTAGATTAATTATATCAAATTTATGTATATTTTAGTTGATGTTAAATAAAAATTTGAAATTTGAAAAAATATTTTTATTAAGATATTCTGTTGTTTTTACCCATTGGTAATTACAATAATACTATTTAATGGAATAATTAATTTTGTTCTTTAAATGATTTATTCTAATAATATTATTATATAATTTTCAAAACTTTTAGGTTAGATTCTAAAAAGTATTTCCATAATATTATTAAGAGGATAATCTTTTTAAAAACAATCAAATATATAAACATTAAATAATTTATTAAATTATAATATTATTTAAGTAAAAATTTTAGTTTAATATTTGTATATCAATTTTATTTTTTAGTAAAATATGATAATATAATTTTGATGAAATGATTTTTAGTATGTAAATTAAAAATAGTTTTTTATTTACTATTTTTAATTTTCTTATTTTTGAAATTATAATTTAGTTAATAATAGTTAACATATTTACTTCTTTCTAGATTATAATTTTTGTTTTAATAAATTTATTTATTTATTTTTTTGAAAAAAGTAAAAATAGATTTTGTGAAGATTTTGTTTATTTAATTAAACAAACTAATTAAATTAAATTAAATGTTGATTTAATTTTCCAAAAATAAGAGATTTGATGTAGATTGCGATTTTGTTTGAAAGATTTTAAAGAAGTATTTAAACCGTAATCTAGATTTTTTTTTTTTAAGAAAATCTCAAAATCGTATAATAATTAATGACTAAAATACCTTTAATGAGAGATTTTAATTTGTTCTTAGATATAATGGCAATGTGATGTAATTATTATATTTTGTAAAGTTTATTTATAAATGTACTCCTTAGATAATATATAGGGGATAGTTGACATAATTTTTTTTTTTAATTATAAGACATAAAACTCAACCAATGGAAATGGTTATTGTTTATTTATGAGATAAGTGGATAAATTAAAAAACAAACTGTATCCTATGAGTACACTTGATTTTTGGAAAATGAAAAGATCAAAACTAATGAGACAACGACAATACAATTTACAAAGAGTGTGGCTTAAAAATCCTTAAATCATTAAACCTGTTTTAAAACCTATAATCGCTTGAGGACGAAAACTCCACATCCAATGCCGAGAAAAGTTGCAATGGAAACCCCGAAAACGCCAGAGAGAATCCCGGGGACGACAAGAGAAGTCCATCCTTTTGCGGTTGCCATGGCACATGCAGTGGTTGGGCCTCCGATGTTAGCGTTTGATGCAAGAAGAAGTAGCTTCATGTCAACACTGAATAGCTTTCCCAGAACCAAAGTCACTGCGAGATGAACCATTACCTGAATAGCAGCAAATAGGAAGATACTTGGGGCAGTGTTGATTACATTCCATACACTCCCTGTGGCTCCTAGAATTGTGAAAAATACCTGAACAAAAACAAAATTCAAAAAACAAAAAAGTTAAATGAACTACTAATTTGCCGCCATGACAGGCTCAGTCCATGTTGTGGCTAAACCCGTCACAGACCAGGTGTCGCCAGACAAACACATCACATTTTTCTATTCCTTTGGCGGTTAACGGAGGGCCTAACCATGGCCTACAGTCCTCGGGCTTAATCAGGTATGGAATATAACGTTGAAATAAAAGGGCTCAAAACGGGCCGGGCCTTCTCCGTCTGGCCAATGATACATCCCTAGTTGTTTCTAATTGGTTCTAATAGATAAAGTGTGAAGAAGGAGATACCTGCATGAGAATGAGAGAGATGGTTTCAGCAGAAGGTGCCAGAGAATTGAAGAAGTCAGGGAAGAAAGTTGCCAAGATGATGGTAATGCCTGTTACTGCAGGAAGCATGCCTCCTTGGATCTTAAATAGCGTCGTCATCGAAATTGCAGCTTTGCATATCATGAAGGAAATTGATAATGCAATTGAAGTTGAAACTACTCTGTTCTTGTCCTCGAGCTTGTCATCCTTAGTCATGTCGGCATCTGTTAGAGGTCACATAGAACTTGAATAGAAGTGTTTGTGCTTATATTTGGATGCAACCGCAACCAGGAGTTGAAAATGATTCTGTGACAATATCAAACTCAAAAGTAATGAGAATCTTTCTTTAATACATAATTTGACAGGCGCATTTATATGTGGATGCAAATGCATAGAAAATGAGAATGGTTATGTAATAATGTCAAAAGTATTGAGAATTTATTATCAAAACATAATTTGATAGGGCACATTATAATGTATCCATAAGAACTCTTTTTACCAATATTCACGCAAATCAATTTGACAGCCTCTAAACAAGTAGTAGCCCTAGAGTCATGGAATCTTTAATTGGTCCAACTGTTACCCATAGCCGCTAGTAGATAATACCTGTCCCAAGTTCTTTAATAATCCTTTCGCATTGTAACATGTGATTAAGATGAACTTTACCAGGTGGAGATGCTGAGGAAGTCTCAGGGGGTATCTTTGAGGCCAACGCAAACAAAACCATGAAGTAAAGAGCGCATATGACATTGTCCACAGCCACACCCGCTGCAATAACAGATGGAGAAATCTGTAGAGCCTCCGATATCGCAACAAAATTAAGGGCTGCAGAACAAAAAAAACAACAAGAACAACCAAAATTTGTTACCCATTTCCAAGTTGTAAGAAACATTGTACAAGCCAATTTAGCAAGATTTTCCTCTTTTCTTTCAACATTGGGTACCTCTGTCTGTTAACAAGCCAAAGAAGCAATGAAGAAGCTCCAGACAAACTTACATCCACCAATGTAACTGCCCATGAGAGCAGCCGCTATTTTCCAGTTATCCGGACCAAGCGATCTCATCGGTACCAACAGAAAAGCCACCACAGTCCCAACAATCGTCGCAACTGCCACAAAACCAATTTATAGATTAATAACCCACTAATCACATCATCAATGGCAATGCCACAAGCAATCCCTTTACAACATTAGTAATCACACTCTGATTTAGGGACAATCCTTGATTCTCAATTACCTAGCTAATTTTGTGTCCTACGCATAAAACCAAACTAAGCAAAGACAAAACCTTACCAGATCCAATTAAGAATGCAATGAGCAATGACCCAGTAGATCGGATAATACGACGGAGATCAGCTCTAAACAAAAGCAGTGGAATCGTATGCGGCAAGAGGAACTCCATGAAGAAGTCATACGACGGCGTTTCGAACGGAATTAGCCCTAAGTTACTCGCGGCGAGTCCAAGTAACGTGCTTGTCAACGCACCACTCACCATGCTTCCAATTCTCGTCTTCTCCGACCTCAAGAAGTCGGAAATTTCACAGAAGTTCAGTATACAAAATCCTAAGAATTCGAAGTTTCATAGAGAGGATTGAGGTGATTTACCAGACACCGAAAGCTCCGGCCGCGAATAGAGTGGCCCATTGAGACCAGTGATCGTCGGGAGTGATTAGAGGAAATCGGAGTTGTGAGAAGACTTTCACACGCCGAGATGAAACATGACGCGGTGGTGGTGGTAAAGGGAATCTTACCGGAGATTTGTTCCGGCGGGTGGTTATTGATGATAAGCCGTGACGAAAGCAATGGCGGGAAGGGGACACGTGGTGCGATGATAGTGTGGGTGACAGTGGATTTGGTGATACCACTGTGAATAGAAGAGCCATAGAAAGGGGCAATTTTTGGATACCCAAATTAATTATGTTTCAAGTCCGATATATACTTTTGGTGACTTTTCTATTTAATATTTATAAAAAGAAAAAAAAAACTACATATTGAACAAAATAAAAGACACATAACCAAAAATAACAATAATCAAACGAAACATAACAAAACTAGAACAAGACATACACAAGAAAAAACAAATTGAATAATTATGAAAACAGAGGGCAAAAAAAAAAAGAAAGAAAAAAAGGCAGGATTATATGATTAGCATCGATTTGTATCTTCCTTCTTTTAGTATTCTACTGTATTTTTTTGTCATCTTATTTTCTAGAATTGTAAAAAAATATAGAAGATTGATGTCCATAAAAATTACTTCTAATTTCTAATAGTTGGCATCTTCTGTTTTTCTAATTATTAAATTATTATTTCTAGGTTATTTGAATTAATGATTCAAAAGCTTAAGAATAGGATTATTGCTACTTAAGTAAATTCACCCACCTATAATATCATTACATATTTATTAAATCTTCAATTTTTAATTAATGTGTCGGTCCAGTCCTTGTTTGTTGCGCAATCAAAACCACAATAATTACCACCCAACAATGAGGTTAATCCACGAGATCCTCATCTGTTTAGTCTAAAACACATCTCATGACAAAACAGTTTTATATATCTAATCCTCAAAATTCTAAAAATGAACTAACATCTAATAGCTTTAATCAAGAAAATGATCAAACAAAGTTTCCTTTCTTTACCAAATCAGTAAAATCAAACCATATAAAAAGCAAAACAAAACTTTTTGAAAATGATTGCCACCGAATCACAAACAAAAAAAAGCAGGTTTAAGCTTCCTTTGGTTTCCCATTGCTGTTGACAAAATTCGCTCTCCCTAATGATTTGAGTTTTGACAAACACTTTCCTCTTTCACTCACCTTAGTGGAAAAAAAATATACGAAGTGAATATGAATACAGAGAAGCGACAGCAAGAACGCACTCTCTTCTCTTCTCTTCTCTTTAATATCAAACAAAAACTTTCTCAAACCTTCCCCAAAAGCTTCACTCCAATGGCGTTTCCCAAAAATCAAATCCAAACCCTTCTCTTCTTCTCTCTTCTTCATCTCTATCTCGCTTCATTCACTCCAACTGATAATTACCTTCTTAATTGTGGCGCTAATACGAACACATCTTTCTTCTCAATCCGTTCTTTTCTCAGCGACTCTTCACAACCTGGCTCGAGTTTTCTCTCCACCGATCGATCCATTTCGATTTCTGACCCGAACCCATCTCCAGATTCACCCGTTTTATACAACACAGCTCGTGTTTTCCCCATCGGAGGATCATACAAATTCCAAGTCACCAGCAAAGGCACTCACTTTATCCGTCTCCATTTCGCGCCTTTTAAAGCTTCAAGATTTAACTTAAGGTCTGCGGAATTTCGAGTTTTGTTTAATGGGTTCGCTGTGATGAACAGTTTCGGTACTAGTTCCATCGTGGTTAAAGAATTTGTACTCAAAATCGTTGATCCTGTTTTAGAGGTTTCGTTTATCCCTTCTAAAGCTTCTGGGTTTGGGTTCGTTAATGCGGTAGAAGTGTTTTCAGCACCTAATGATTATATAATCGATCAAGGAACTAAGCTTGTAATCCCTAACTCTGCTCAAATCTTCAGTAACTTGTCATCTCAAGTTCTTGAGACTGTTCATAGAATCAACGTTGGTGGATTGAAATTGACGCCGTTTAATGATACATTGTGGAGGACTTGGGTCGTTGATGACGATTATATTCTGTTGAGAGCTGCTGCAAAACGTGCTTGGACTACTCATTCTCCGAATTATCAAAATGGCGGTGCGACGAGAGAGATGGCTCCGGATAATGTTTATATGACTGCTCAGGAGATGGATCGAGATAATCAGGAGTTGCAGGCAAGGTTTAACATTAGTTGGGGATTTCAGGTTGATTCGAAACGAGTTCTTCATCTGGTTCGTTTGCATTTCTGCGATATCGTTAGTACATCGCTTAATCAGCTCTATTTCAATGTCTTTATCAATGATTATCTTGCGTATAAAGATGTTGATCTCTCCACGCTTACTTTCCATGTGCTTGCGTCTCCGTTGTACATTGATTTTGTTGCGGAGTCTGATCGTTCTGGAATGTTGAGGATAAGCGTTGGACCATCTGATCTCAGTAATCCGTCGAGAGTTAATGCTCTATTGAATGGAGTTGAGATCATGAGGATTCTGAGCCCTGTGAATGCCAAAGTGGGATCTGGAAAGAGGAATGTTGTTTGGATCGTTGTTGGTTCGGTATTGGGAGGTTTTGTGTTCTTGTCTCTGCTCTTCTTGTGCGTTTTGTGCTTGTGCAGGCGCAAGAACAACAAGACGCGGAGTTCAGAGAGCACGGGATGGACACCGTTAAGGAGGTTTAGAGGCAGTTCCAACAGTAGAACAACCGAAAGAACTGTTAGTTCTAGTGGCTATCAAACTCTGAGAATCTCTTTTGCGGAAATACAATCCGGAACCAATAACTTTGACAAAAGTTTAGTAATCGGAGTGGGCGGATTTGGGATGGTCTTTAAAGGGTCTCTCAAAGACAATACCAAAGTAGCTGTGAAGAGAGGCTCGCCTGGTTCAAGACAGGGCTTACCGGAGTTTCTTTCTGAGATAACCATTCTCTCGAAGATCCGACATCGCCATCTTGTTTCGCTTGTTGGGTATTGTGAAGAACAGTCTGAGATGATTCTGGTTTATGAGTACATGGATAAAGGACCGCTCAAAAGTCACTTATACGGATCCACCAATCCGCCTTTATCTTGGAAACAACGGCTTGAGGTTTGCATTGGTGCAGCCAGAGGTCTTCATTACCTTCACACCGGTTCTTCGCAAGGAATCATTCACCGGGATATAAAATCCACCAATATCTTACTAGATAACAACTATGTAGCCAAAGTTGCAGACTTTGGACTCTCAAGATCCGGTCCTTGTATTGATGAGACACATGTGAGCACGGGCGTAAAAGGAAGCTTCGGCTATCTTGATCCTGAATACTTCAGAAGACAACAGCTCACGGATAAATCCGATGTTTATTCATTTGGGGTTGTTCTTTTCGAAGTTCTTTGCGCTAGACCCGCTGTTGATCCGTTGCTTGTCAGGGAGCAAGTGAATTTAGCGGAATGGGCAATTGAGTGGCAAAAGAAAGGGATGCTTGATCAAATTGTTGATCCGAATATCGCGGATCAGATCAAACCTTGCTCATTAAAGAAATTCGCTGAAACCGCAGAGAAATGCTGCGCGGATTACGGCGTGGATAGACCGACAATTGGCGATGTTCTGTGGAATTTGGAACATGTGCTTCAGCTTCAAGAATCAGGACCGTTGGACAAACCTGAAGAAGATTATGGAAACACTTCCGGCTCGGGAACAGCTCGGCAAGGTCCGTCTAGTGGCTCAAACACGGAGAGGGACTGTGAAGATGGAACTTCAGGCATAATCAGTAGCAGCCAAGTGTTCTCTCAGCTAATGACCAACGCTGGCAGATAAAAAAAGCCATTGCTATATAGAGCAAGTGTTCATAGAAGGCAATACATAAACCGGGAAACCAAAGCGGTGTACGGGTATCTCAGATTCCGTTTATGTTTGGTATAATTTTGTTTGGTATGTTTGTAACTTGTAGAGTCTATGATTGTTCAATTGTTTTTAACTTTGTAATACGAATGAATCATAAACCGGTAGAGCCAACACATTATTTGTGTGTTTGGTTAAATCTTTAACCGGTTTACAGAGGAGAAATTATAAACCGGAATCTCAAAAGTTCTTGATAAACCGTAAACCCTCTCAAGCCACAACGCTCAGAAACATTTCTGTCTCCTGGAGACAGCTGAAGCAGCACTATCAATGGCGTCTCTGAGATTGTTCTCCACAAATCATCAATCTCTTCTGCTTCCATCGTCGCTCTCTCACAATACTCTAATATCATCGTCACCACGATTCGTCAAAAACCCTAGCAGACGGAGTCCAATACGATCCGTTCTTCAGTTTAATCGCAAACCAGAGCTCGCCGGAGAAACGCCGCGTATCGTTGTAATAACCTCCGGAAAAGGCGGAGTTGGAAAGACGACAACCACCGCAAATGTCGGTCTCTCTCTCGCTCGTTACGGTTTCTCAGTCGTCGCCATTGACGCGGACCTTGGACTCCGTAATCTCGATCTACTTCTAGGGTTAGAGAATCGAGTCAATTACACCTGCGTCGAGGTTATAAACGGAGATTGCCGTCTAGATCAAGCTCTGGTACGCGATAAGCGTTGGTCGAATTTCGAATTGCTATGTATTTCGAAACCTAGATCGAAACTTCCGATGGGATTTGGTGGTAAAGCATTGGAATGGCTTGTTGATGCGTTGAAAACGAGACCGGAAGGTTCACCGGATTTTATCATCATCGATTGCCCTGCAGGGATCGATGCCGGATTCATTACAGCCATTACTCCGGCGAATGAAGCAGTTCTGGTAACAACTCCGGATATAACAGCATTGCGGGACGCCGATAGGGTCACGGGTTTGCTAGAATGCGATGGAATCAGGGATATTAAGATGATTGTGAACCGAGTAAGAACTGATATGATCAAAGGAGAGGATATGATGTCAGTGTTAGATGTGCAGGAGATGTTGGGGTTGTCGTTGCTCGGTGTGATTCCTGAAGATTCTGAGGTTATTCGAAGCACGAATCGAGGGTTTCCGCTTGTTCTGAACAAGCCTCCAACGCTTGCGGGATTGGCATTTGAGCAGGCAGCTTGGAGACTCGTGGAGCAAGATAGTATGAAGGCTGTTATGGTGGAGGAAGAGCCTAAGAAACGCGGTTTCTTTTCTTTCTTTGGCGGCTGAATGGAATATGAGTCGAATCGAACTGAATTGAACTTCCTCGGGTATGTATGCATCGAAATCTTTTGTACAGGAACTAGATTTATGAAGATTTTGTCTCTTTTGCTTTGAGAATTTAGATTTGTTCCTAGGACAATGTGGAATTCTACGGCTAGTTTGTTGCTGAGTTCAAGCTTTGATTCTTATGCCTTTTGTTTCTTGAGGGTTCTTGATTTATGTTTCTGTAATCTGTTTATGGAAAATTGAGATTTTCCAATATATCTCAATTTCTTATGTCAAATGGTTATGGGAACTTTAATAGCTTTAGCTGATCTGATCAGAACTTTTCCCTTTACAGCCAATTGGTAAGATGATTATTTTGTTGTCCCTTTTGTACTATAGGCTTGAGTCTATTGCTATTTTTTGTTGTTGTTGGGTAATTTAGCTTTGATCTTATGCCATTTGATCTCGATCTTATATCGAGATATTACGGTATGACGGTATCCATCAAGTTCTTAAAATAGATTATGTGAAACTGAAACTCTTAAGCTTAGCTGATCTGACTAGAACCAAAATATTGTCCATCATATTTCTCATGCTGTTGATACAATGATAACCCCTCAAAACTTTTTATTTATTGGAACAAAACAAGTTTACATGGTCTTCGAAGATTCTGGTGCAGCACATTGTAAACTGATAACTGCTAATAGTTCCGGTTTAAGAGATACTGGTTCGTTTGGATCGGTTCACCATTGTAGACAACCCCTACCGTTTGCTTACTACTACTTCACACACATGCTCATTAGAACCACAGCAACATTTACGCTACTAGGTTCCTCACTTGTGTCAGAGACACTGACAACAATTCAAACCAAAACTTGGGATACGACTCTATACAAGGGGTTGAAAACTGTTTATGATCTTCCGATTTACGCTGAATCACTCTCTTGAATTTTGCCATTGCAAGCTTCTAGATCATTACTCTGACTGCTGTCCGAGTCTGTGAATTTCAAGTAATTCTCGATGTTCTCTGAGCTTACATTTCTCAGTTGGTCGAGCCACCGGTGATGGCTATTCTGTTTGGGTCTTGGGCGGTTGCTGATGGCTATGGCAAGGTCATTGGGAAAAAGATCTCGAAGGACAAAGGAGTGGATGATGGTGGTCACGAGCAGTGCAAACACGACTAACGTTGCAATGGCACAGAGGACCACACACATGATTTGAGTCATGGTGGTCCTAACCACTGTTGCGTACCTGATGGTTGCAATTGCAGCACCGGTCATCGGAAATGTGTACGCCCACCAAGACAACGAAAATCTATAAGAAAAAAAAAAGTGTGTAAGAAAGTTAAGCTAGCGGATAGCTCAAAACCAAACATTAATCGAAGTAATTTGCTTGAACTTACTTGATTCCACGGAAGAAATTAATCCGAACAGCCTATAAATCAAAGAAAGGGAAGATTTGTATCAGTGAATAAATTTCTGAAGAAGGAAATACGTATGAGCTTAAATTATATGTAAAACGTACCAATGAGAAATAGAGGAAAATGGCAATAAAGTAACAAACTTTGGAGCCATAATCGAAGGAGCCAGTGACCTTAGCCCAAGCCATGGAAGCAACACTGGGAGCCGCAACGAATAGGAAGAAAACAGGGTGAAGATCTTTAGGCAAAGTCTCGTTGGTCGGTAGCCTTTGGTATAGAGTCACGAACAGAACCAAGTAATGAGCCATCCCAACGGCATAGAAGAATATAGGGCCTTCTCTAAGGCCCATGGACGCACCAAGCAAGGCCCCGACAAAGTTCCCGACAACCGAGAGATGGTTCGTCGGGTTGGCAACTCGGGAGAGCCGGCGTTGACCACCGGACATCCATTGACCATAGATTTTGAGCTCAAGACAGATGAAAGGAAACATAAGGAGGTACCAAAGAAAATGCGGCAAATCTGTAATTATGGAAGGTGGGACACCGAGGGCCAGGAAGAGTAAAGAAATGAAAGGAGCAAAGAAGAAGTTGATTCTGATTGGATGGTAGTATTCGCGGCGTACGGCTTCGAAGTAGAGGATGATCTTGAGGAGGTAGATGGTGGCGATGGTGAGGATCAAAGCCACTGAAATAAACCAGAGAACTTGGTTGATCCAGAGGGGTACATGGAGGAACTTGGTTGGCTCTGCAGTGGCTAGGGTTTTCCACATTATAGCTTGACTGCTCACTCCGAGGCACATACCGAAGGTGGAGATCGGGTAACGGAGAAGAAACGGCCACTTTTTATCATTTGGTAGAACGATCTCTTCTTGAGGCTGCGACGTAGGAAAAGATAAACGAGAGTTTTAAAACATGTCACTCATAAATATAAGTTTGTTTAGTAATTTTTTTGAATGACAAAATGATTCGGTATGTTTATACTAATTATATATTTTCACAAAAAATATCAGTAGCCTAGTGGTTTGTAGTAGTGGTGTACTCGTGTCCCTACGGGTTAAAATCCGCATAACGTATGTATGTTGTGTAAAAAAAAATACGAACACACAATTTACCACAAGCTTATGACCAAAACTAAAGCAATTCTTATATCCGTAATTTCTTAGTTAAGTTTAATATTTTTTTTTCTAATGATTCATTTCCTCTAATCAAAACTTTTTGTTCATTTTTCACGATTTCGTTATTTCAGAGAGTTATATGAGCCGTAGTGCTTAATATATGATTGAAACCAAATCATATTAATTCAAATGTAATATATAGAAAAGCAAGCGTAGGTACGTACCCGGAGAGTCTCCAATTCAGGACCTTCTAAGGCATCATAGTAGCGGTCCACAGGCATGGCTTCATTGGTATTCAAATTCTGGTTATTCCGGTTTGGTGCCTCCGGTTCAACAGAAGCTGGTTTTCTTGTGAATTGTCTCTCGAGTTTCCCCGACCAAGTCTTGAACGAGTTGTACCTGTTGTCTTTTAGCTTGTGCATCGCCGGATTTTGATCTTGATGATGCCGACCACTCTGATGATGTTGATGATGATGATTATCATGGCTACGACGAAGATCACCATCATTGTTACTGGTTTCTATGTAGAGAGATGAGACTTTGGTCATCGGCTGAGAGAGAAACTTGACAGATTTGCCAGTGGATCCACCGTTGTTCTTGTTGTTGTCGGAAGACAAAGATGTTGCTGGATCGGAGATCAGGAGAACATTTGGTGAAGTTGGCATTGAGATTGATGGTTTTCTTTGATGAGTCCATGGTGGAGTCTCATTGTAGTTATGATGACCTTCCATTGTGTCTATTGATCTTGATGATGTTTCTTGACCATTCTGTCCATGTAAATATATGTAACATAATATGCTCGGAATTAGTTATATAAAAAGTTTATAACCTAATTTTACGAATGTGGAACGTGATAAATAACATAAATAATATACCAAAGTAGTCGTGGAGGCATGAGAAGGCTGAAAACGACTGGTTAAGTGAGGAAAAGGATGACCATTCTCTTTGTAATTGTCGAAGCCAACCATTTCTTCTGTTGTGGCTTTTCTCAGTAAACTTGGGAGCTCTTCTTCTACTTGTATCACATAGTTTGTTTTCTCCTCCATTTTTTTTCTTCTATTTTCCCCTGTAACAAAAAACATTCATATTGATTACATACTAATTAGTTGACACCTATAAGATTTAAAACAATTTTCGTTATTTTTAAAATCTATAGTTAATTAATCTTCTGACTTGACTTGTATAATTGATTCATTCATTAACCACTAATAATTGATAAGTAATAAACCCTTGAAGTCAATTCAATTGCATTTATAATTTTATAAGATTGTTGAAAGCATATGCGAGGGAAAACAAAATATATATTAGAGAATATTCATGATAAAATATTGGCCAGGGAAAAGGACTTCTAGCGAGTTCTTGATTCATTAATTAGAATTTTCACCTTTTTCCTTTACAATTCTCTATAACATGATTGGGAAAAGTGAATTTGGGTTTTACATTTTCCAAAATCACAAACTGATACGAAAAGTGTAGTGGTTTAGCCCACTAAATCAATCTGACCTAAATTCTCCACATATAAACATCGACCTAATATTTCATTAATATGAAAATTAAAGTCTAGTGGTTTAATTTGCCACTAAGCTGGTTTCTCAGCTGAATGGAATTCGACTATACTTAGTCGATTACCCTATATTTATTGGAAAATGATGTTATCGGCTAGACAGAAAAAAGAAGCCCACTATTGTCTGTTTATCGGAAACAACTGCACTTAAAACATACAAATATCAATGTGCATCTGGGAGCCCTTGAGAAGTACTCTCCTCAAATCAAACAACAATCATAAATAGAAAAAACACCAACAAGAAAGGACAAAGATTTTATCACAAAAAAAAAAAGGACAAAGAAGAGAATAAAAAAATACAGTTTTCATTATTTTTCGTTTTCGAATTTTAAATTTCCTTTTGGTTTCTGAATTTGAGTTGGGTAAATTCTTTGAATATTTATTTAAGAGAAACTGCAATTTTAGAAAACCAAAAAACAAAAACTGTAATTTTAGAACTGCATTAATAAATCCTTTTATACACCGATTTTTACGTGATTATTCATTCATATTTCGTCTTATTCATTTGAGATGTTCCACGTCAATGATCTAAGCTACACCATTTTAAAACATCGTAGTTTCAACAATTCTTAGGTAATATCAAGACTTAATTTTTCCATAATTAGGAAATATTCAAAAAGCTAACTAAATTTATTTTAAGAAAAAAAAACTTCTGTAAACAACAGAAATATATATATATATATATATATACTTTTTTTTCTGTCAATTAAAAAAAAAATTGATAAGAAAAAACAAAATAACAAAATAAAGATCTTAAATGTATGGTGTGGTGCTATGTGCCCATCAACTCATTGGGTCCACTTCAAAGTTATGGCTCGACCGGCCAACAATACTATGCTTATTTACGCGTATAACTGGTAACCAATATTGTTCCATCGCTTGTGAAAACCGGTTTGTTCCTATAAAAATCACTACATGTACTATTAAACCAGGAATCTGCGATAAATTTACATCAAGTTGGTTTACACAGCTAATTCGTTTAAACTTGCATCAATTGGCAATTTGGGGTTTAAGCTTAATTTTTGTGTTTTGAAGCATTTTGGGTTTAGGAAAGCAAGAACAAAAAGAAAAAGAATGAAAAAGAGTATATTCAATTCAGAAATTTAACAGCTCGTAATCAGAACCCTAAGATCATATTAATGCAAATAAAGAATCGCATTTTCGTGATGCAGAATATATATATATATATATATATATATATTTTTTTGGTGATGTAATGGACTCTGTCAACTACGAGCCCAGAAAAAAAGAGAGGGAGAAATGAAATAAACACTAACCTGGCGAATTTGAAAATTTGCAGCCGTAGAAATGGTGTTTTAAATCTATAGATCTTCTCTGTATCTTGTAGAGATAAGAATGGTGTTTTTGGTTGGGAAAGAAGCGAAGACGAAGGAGGAAATAGAGAAAAGCGAGTTGGTTTGGGCGAAAACAAAACACGTCTTCGTACTATAAATAAGTGTTCACGTAAGTACAGTTACGGTCCTTACGGAAACATAATAGTGTATGTATTTGTTAAATGTATAGCTGTAATTCAAATCTTTCAACGTGGCCGTCTTCTTGTTGATTAACTAGTCATGTTTCACGTCATTGACAATCTCAAATAATTTTATTTTATTTTTAGTCGTAGTGATAAGTTTTTTTAAAGCATTGGTCATTAGGTGGTGGACCACATTATACGAAAACGGACAAAAAATGAAACAAAAGTAATTTGGAAGATTTTCAAATTAATTCATGAAATTGAAGTTGATATTTCATTTAACAAATACATACTGTGTTATTATATGAATGAGCTTTAAAAACTTTTTATAAGAAATATCAAATTTATTTTCTTATTAGCTTATCGATGGAACTAAAGAAGAATACAATGTTATTTGGGAGTATATTCAGTTATTTTAGTATCTGCTAATTAATTACGATGCAACGCGTAGATTTTAGACAATATGAAATTTTTAGAAAAACGATTTTCAAATTTGTCTATCAAAATGATCCAAGTGCAAAAAGAGCTAAGTAACACATCTTGCCACTCCGAAGAAAGACAACGATCGGGTATAGCATGCATATCTGTCGAAGTTTGTGTTAAGGCATCATTGCACAAACTTAACCAGTATGTATATTTCGAGTATTGGTTGAAGGCTAACTGAACCGAGCCTATTTCACATGTAGTTCGTACCCAAGACTAACAATTGCATATGCATAGCCAATGCACCTTATATTTCAGCCACCCAATATCTAAATATCTAAGTTTTCGTTTTCACAAGATAATGTTTTTATTACTACAAAATGTGTGTTTTACAATTTTGCGTTTACAATGCGCGTTATAATTATTCACTTTTTCTATTCATAAATTTTCACGGATATTTCTGCCTTATGGATTCTATTTTTGTATAGAGTTTTATGTTTCAGATGTTCAGTTGACAGTTGATTTAATGTCTTTGGGTTCGAATGGTTATGGTGGTTGGGGCAGACAAATCCGTTTTTGGATTGGACCGTCACTACAAGGAAACATGGCTATTTCCGACCAATACGGTTTGGTCGGGAAGACCTGGTCGGAAATTCGGGATTCATCGGAAAATGGTTGAAATTTTGCCGACGAAGTGAGTGGTCGGAAAAGAGGTCGGGATGCTTCGTCGGAGAAGTAGTCGGCATCATTTGTCGGAAAATCATCGGAATAAATATCGTCGAAAATTGGTCGTAAAAAAAATTTCCGACTAATTTCCAACCACAGTGATGCATGTCGTCTGAAATTGGTCGGAAAATATTTTCCGACCAATTTCCGACTAGATATTAAAAAAACAAAAAAAAAATTCAAATTATAATTATAAAACTAATAATATTTTAGGATTAAAAACTAGAAATATATTTTTTTTTAAAACTAAAATTAAAAAAATTCATATTATTTTGAAAATAAAAACTACAAATCAAAACTGAGATCTTCGGAAATTCATATTGTTTTTTTATATTGTACACTTTTTTTTCGGCGACTGGCTACAATTCCTGCGAGAAGGAAGTTTGAGTTTTTTTTTTAATCGATTTGTTGATTTGTGATTTGTGAAGAGTATAGGCGCTTATATAGAAAAAATTCCAACAAATTTCCGACCATGGTGGTCGGAATTTCGTCGGAAACATAAATTCATTGAAACTATGTCTGAATTATTGAACTGAAACAACAAAGACACATTTCCAACGAATTTCTGACGAAATTCTGACCATAAGTTCATTGAAACTATGTCTGAATTATTGAATTGAAACAACAAAGGCAGATTTTCGACGAATTTCCGACCACGATGGTCGGAAATTTGTCAGAAAACGCATTTTGATTTCCGACAAAATTCATACCACCGTGGTCGAAAATTCGTCGGAAACATAAATTCATTGAAACTATGATTGAAACGTTGAATCGAAACAACAAAGACACATTTCCAACGAATTTCCAACCACGATTTCGGAAAACACATTTTGATTTCCGACCACCATGTTCGGAAATTCGTCGAAAACATAAATTCATTGAAATTATGATTGAATCATTGAATCGAAACAACAAAGACACATTTTCGATGAATTTTTGACCACACGCATTTTGATTTACGACGAATTTCTGACACCTAATTTCGTCAAAAATATTAGTATATTTTATCGGAAACTCGTCGGCAAGTTTTAAATTATTTTCCTGACTAATTTCCGACAGATTTTCCGACCATTTTCTGACCATTTACTTTAGTCGGGAAATTATCCGTTTTTCCGACGGATTTTTCCAGCAACCTTCCGACGATTAAATTTTAGTCGGAAAATATTTAAAATTTCTGATCAATTTCCAACCAAAATTTATTTCGTTGGAATTTGGTCGAAAATTCATCGGAAGTGCATCGGAATTTTTGCGACCACTGTTGTGGTTGGAAATGGTGGCCGGAAACAGCCATGTTTCCTTGTAGTGCGTTTTTTATTTAGTATTCAAAAATTATAATCCGTAGTGGTGCGGAAAAATAGAAGAAATCTGCCGCAAACCAACTACATACCATTTTTATATAGAAATAAATTTGATCTGCAGGATTATCCGCCCCAAAAATAGAATGGTCAAATCCGCTAACGATTTAGTTCACTCTATCCACAACATCCCATTCGAAGCCTTTGCTTTTTTTTTTTTGCTCGCATGCATAAATCAAAAATCATATGCCAACAAGTTATCTATAATAGAATTATGGGTCAGTTAAGGTGTATAGCCAAATTGTGGGTGGAAGAATACAAAACTGTTTTTCAGAAATCAAGTACATAATACGACTAACCCGACATTTTTTTTTTTGGGTGTAAATTGCACAAAGAAGTAGGAAAGAGGAAAAAAACCAAGTTGATTGTTCACATAGATTTTGTCGCGTTAGGTACGTATTTAGTTGATTGTTTGAATTAGGATTTTAGCTGTCACCGAATTGTTTTTATATTTGTCCAGTTATATTTGAGTTAATCATAAAATATAATATTTTTTGGTTCCTATCTACTTGCGCTGTACATGAGTTTTGTCTTTAGAGCGGACAAAATTAAGGTTTGACTATACAGCAGATTGATAATGCCGAATATAAACTTAACGAGAAAACAATAATAATAAAAGAAATGACTTTTTGTTCCAAAACAAAATAAAATAAAATTACTCACCGGCAAACGTTTTGTGTATTGTTAATTTAAGGTTTTCCTTTTAAAGTAATTTATCATCTATAGGTTGGTCTAATTGGTTGATGTAAATTATGAAAGTAATCAAAATTCGAAACATTTATCGAAGCTTGATAATTTATTTGAGTGATCTCATAAATATATATATTCGTTTATTGGAGTTCATAATATACACTTCATTACGTCAATTATTATATTTTTATTGTTAATGTCAATTAATTATATTCTTTGAATAATCGTAATTGTTTTCCTTAACCCGTAGATGATCTATACATATCTAAAGAGATAGCTTAGAAATATCCTAGGTAATCGGACAAACAGCTTAAATGATTAATTCAATTGCTTCAATAAAGAAATTAAATAACTATAACCATTACATCATTGAGTATTGATCTCAAACGTAGGAAATTTGTGAAAGCATTAAATGAAAAGGACTTGAACCATAAATTAGTTACAAGTTTATTTTAGACTCATTAATTAGAATACAAATAAGATGGTTATTTTGAATTTAATCAAACTTATTGGCTATGAAATAACTAAAACAAAATTATTTGTGTTAGGATTTTAGATCCTAAATCTAATTCTAGAAAACTATCAAAAAGAAAATAAAGTACTTCAGATATATAGACTTAGAGTAGTAACGTTTACCTTCAATAAGAAAGTCACATCAACTTGCAGCCGTTAAGGATCGGAGAATCTTAGCAAAATTCGAGAATTTACAATTTTTTTCTTTTTTCTTTTTAGTCTATAAAATGCGGAAACAAAAATAAAACAATAACAAGAGAGAGAACCAAAGAAATTATGAGTAAAAATCTGAACCATGACAAAAATCTAGTAATTTTTTTATTAATATTACTATCGGTCACATTAAAATTCTCGAATTTAATAATTTGTATTAACATTGTTATCGATCAGATTCAAATCCACATAATACATGTTATTGACTAAAAAAAAAAAAACAGTATCCGACTTACCTTGTGGACTTTCATAACGTTAATGAGAGATTAGACTTCACAACTCAATTTTTCTATTATATTTATCATATAATATAATATTTTTTTTGTCTTGAGTTGCACTAGAAAAAACTCTAAGGTTAAGTTGTTTGATCCAAAATAATTGTAAGTTATTTGAACTATCCAGAAATATTTAGTATCATTTGAGTAAAAACAAAACAAAAAGAAATGATTTGACGTCATATGTAATAATGTAAAGCTAGATAACAAATCTTTAACTTCTTAAGAATGGAAATAACAATAACTTTCGATAAATAAGATTTTATGGACCAATGATGAACTAAAAGATGTAAAAAAATTATTAAAAAAAAATGGAAGGGATTAAAAAATTGAAAAAAATGTGGTTTTTTTTTTGTTGAATTTTCAAATTTATTGGATAACAAAAAATGTTATATACATATAAAAAGAATCTAACAAACATTAAAGGTTACGAGATTATATCGTTCGTACTTCAAACCCAACGCCAAAGCCGACCTTCTAGTTTGTGTGGAGGCTTGTAGTTTAGGAGCAATGTAATATAAAAATTGTGGTTTTTAACTTAGTAAATTGTGGTTTTTAACTTACTAAACTAACTATTTTAATTCTATTTCTAAATATTAATTTTTATTATCGATGGTCTTAAAGTCACAAGATGGCATGGCTAACCATCAATTTTTTGCTTATGCCAGAGTAATACAAGAAACCTAAGATTTTTCTCAACTTGTATTTGTATCATCTTCAATCGATTTGCCACATATATCAGTTTTATAGTATTTAAGTAATTTAGATCCATTAAATAGTACAATTGCAATTTGTCGTATTAGCTACAGTTTTAGGAGATAGGAGTATTTAAATTAAACTATTAATTAACATGCTTTGTACTTCCAAATAATAGATTGAGCTACCATCAAGTGATTCTTGAGTTTTCGGTGATTTTCTTTAATATATTTTACGCTAATTCATTTTTCTCGATTATTTAGCTGAATCAGTTTTTTTTTTTTTTACTTTTTTGGATGTCGCATTTTTATGTAAAAATATTTTTTTTGGATGGATGGATGATGTAAGCAGACAAAACTAGAAAACTTAATTTAAAGGGAAAGAGAAAATTTATCCTCTTTTCCTATCAATTTGTGAAGGAGTGAACGACAAAAAATGGTGAAAAAGTGAATAAATTTTTGATTAATTATGGAGCTGCAATATGATCGGCCATGGACCCCATGTGACTTGATAAGTGCAGTTTCTTTGATTGTCAATTTAAAGTTTTGAGTTCGTTCCTATCGTAAATAAAGCTGGCCCATATAAAACCCCTCATACAACCTAAAATTAATTAATTATAAAAGATAAAAAATTTGTCTGCTACATAAATTCCGAAAAATCGGTACTATACTAATGTTATCGATATGTCGTCACATAAATTACTTGCAACTTTTTTTGAATCCGGCTTATTACACTGTTGTATCAGTTTATCGATAAAAACCTTACATCCATGCATAATTCTTAAAGTTGTTTAAATGATTTTGTATAACTGTTCAATTTTTTTTTTTTTTACTTTAGTTCAATCTTAAGTATGCTTTATAAGCTATACCAACCAATTTGTTTTTGGGGTTGAGATGACGCAAACAATAAACATGTTCGTTTTTATTGTGATGATCAATCATCCGTTGGAAATTATCCATGGGGGAGATGGGAAAAGCTGAACATACTCGGAGATATCTCCAAAAGATCTAAAGCCTTGCTTACCAAATTCTGACACCTGAAAATCTTTATGTCCATAACCTCCAAGAACATTCACGAAGATTATAGAGTTTGGTCTGAAACCGGGAATCTGGGTAGGCAGGCAAGAGAAGGAGCAAAAGTAGTCCAAGAACAAGACGCGACCATCCACATCTTCCACTTGGATCCAATCGTTTCTCTCTTCGTCTAACTCCGAAATCTCGAACCATCCCTTTTCCTCTAGGAGTCTTGGTGTGAGATATTCTTTTCGGTTCTCGGTGCAGATCTCTACTAGTAGAAGTTTGTCTTCCGACTTGACAAGCTGGATATAGACAATATTAAGAAGAGAGAATTTTTAAAAGGTGATTATGATTAGGGGTTAAAATGTATAAGGGATTTAAGATCTTATCCGAGACTCATCTGATCCAGATGGTGAAATGATAGAGAACCAGATCCGATGATAAATTACTTATACAAACTGACTTATCTTTTCAAAAACATTTTGACTTTTGCAGTACTTTAATACTTCAAAATTAAATTTCGTTATTTGTTTTTTTTAATTATTATTTTAATCAATCATTAAAAAAAAATTGATATTATTTTATGTAAAAAAAAAAGTGATATTATTTTGATTTTTCGCTTATTTAGGAAGAAAGTAGTAACTAGATGAAAAAGAAATCAAAATATTTATAAAAAGTTGTGTTCGCCTTACCCAACGTTTCCTTGTCTTATCGCAAGGCCTCGACTGCTGAAACGAATTCAATTCTAGAGATGGCTTTACCACTTTCATTACTCCTGTAGGATCTATGGCATAAAAATTTCCGTTAAACGACGCTATCGCTTCTGGAAAAAGATCTGGTGTTGTCTTGATCTCGGCCCAATGCTCCTCCAATGACCTATACATGCCAAAGCCCTGGAATGATAGCCTTCCCAAAATCATAAATTCCTTGTTCTCTGCATCTAACTGTATAAAGCCGATACGTTCTTCACCTTTATGCGCAAAACCCTCATCGAATAAGTCGCACCAAGAGGTGTAACACGCGACATGTTCTTGAGCTAGCTCAATGACTTGAGAGTGGAGCAAGTCAAGTGACAGACTTGGATATGAACATCCCCACTCAGAGGAGGTTCTTCTACTGAACAAACTTTGCAGAGCAAGTTCTCCATTCTCCTCTTCTTGTAGCTTAAACAACCTGCGAGGAACATTGCAATTTATTTTCATTAAATTTCTATTACCCTATTTAATTTTTAGGGACCATACGGATAATGATCAAATATCCATGTTTTAGCGAATATTTGAACACCAATTTTCCGGCTAGCTTCAAAACAATATAATTTGAAAAAGTGTCGATCCGGAGAGAACGGAGTGCAACTTGAGCTTTAATTTTAAAACGAGTGGATTATCCCGTGTTTCTAATTAATATATTACATTAGGTTGCAAGTTATGATTGATGTGGAATTTCTAACACACTCATTAAGATTCAAGAATCATTTCAAAAATGAGAAAGAACGACCAATTATGTTAACGTTTGGATCAAAACTGTTTAAAGATGATTTATTTACCAAAATCGGTGAGGCACGCGAGAAAGAGATTTGATCAGATAAACACGACTCCTCAAGATATGGCAGTCATCTCCGCAGCCCCCGACATCTGGGGGAAGAGGACATCTAAGTGATGGAATTGGTCGGAATGTGGGAAGACTAGAGGATCGCCACCATGAACATACCGATCGGAAATGGATCAGATCGAAGGGGTTGTCAATTCGCATAGAGATCATCTGGATGATCGCTTGTGGCAACTCCGACCAGTTCCTCATTTCCTCTTTTATGACTTGGAAATAGCAATTTGGTTAGATCAGAGAATATGAAGACGGAGCTCATACTCAATATAATTTTCTCTGTTGTATTCTTGGGTTGAGGAAGAAATGTGTTGACTTTCTCGCTTGCCGTGCAATCCAAGCTGTATATAGGGTAAACTTATTAACAAGTTGGACTTATTCTTCTTGTTCCGAATCATATATATATAATTAGGGAATCATCTCTCCATCTAGTTCTCTAGGGTGTCCACTGCCCAATTAAACTGAAAAAAAACAATTTTACATAGAATTTAGGGTGAAAAAAAACAAACTAATCCGTTTTGACCTAAAAATATTAATTATTTCACTAGACAGATAAATCTCCAACTTTGCGTTCACTTGATTAAATTAATGTTAGTCAAATTTAACATTTTTGTGACGAAATTTCAACAATAATTAAGTACTGAATAGTCTGAAATTTACATGTAAATGTCCTTCGAAGTTGTTTATTATAAATGGAAACTAGCTAACATCAATTGTGATTGGTATAAAGGACTCAATCTACACAGTTAAAAAAGGGACGATTTTTTCTCTAGAGGAGACAAAATCAATATAAGGATGAATAACAAAATTGTACAGAAAAACGTATTTACCAGACTTACAAAATCACGTTATGTCAAATAAATTTGAGTATTTATTTAGTAAAAAAACGAGCAAGTTGGTCACCTACTAAAATTATAACTAAATTAGAGACGTTTCGTTCATTTACTAGTAGTTTTTGTCGTTTTAGAAACAGTCTCAGTTCTGTAGGGTTTTTAAAGTATTGTTGTTCTATTAATTCCGCTATTTAGTAACTCAGTTATTTCACTATTCAACTGTTAATCTGACATACCAGTCAACCCCTATATAAATAACTAATTATTGTTAGTTAGTCTCCTCCCAGCCGCTAGTCTCGAACCTCAGACCAGATATTCCAAATACTCTTTGTCTGGACTTCCAAGTATATAGGTGTTAACTCATCATATTATATATTAAGATGATTGTTTTAGTCTACTTTTACAAATAACAGATCGAAGTGCAATTACTATATAGCCAACCTTTGTTCACAGCACAAGAAAAAAATCATCGTTACATAGAATAAACTGATCAAGATATGATCATTCGTTGGAGATTACCCAACCAGGGGGATATGGAAACAGCTTTTTATACTCCGGTATATCTCTTAAAGATCTAACGCCTTGCTCATTGAATTCAAACACGAGAATCCTTTCATGTTCATACGAGTTAGCCCACAAGTCCATGAAGATTATAGAGTTAGCCTCAAAGCCCGGAATCTCACTAGCCAAGCATGAGAAGGTGCAATAGTGCTCCAAGAACAACACTACAAGAAAACAGCACGTATTACGACGGATATATCCGTGGGTAATCCGTCGGAAACAAGGATTTCCGACAGAGTTCCCACACACGATAAGTCGTCGGAAATCAATTTCCGTCGGAAACCCGTAGCAAAAACCGACGGATTTCCGATGAAAAATTTATGACGGACTACCGATGAAAACCTCCGTCGGATATACAATTTCGATGGTGTTCCGAGGGAAAGGACAGTCAAAAAAGTTCCAAATTTCCGACAACAATGAGTGTCGGAAATTAGATAACCGAAGGCCAACCGACAGAGAGGGATTCCGATGATAAATCGACGGAGAAATATTCTGCCGGTCCACCGACGGAGAAAGATTTCGACGGCCAACCGACAGATTGATATTTAGACGGCCAACCGACCGTATTAGTAAATTAAATAAAAATAAATATTATTTTAATTATAAATAAAATTTAAATTAAAAATGGATAAATATAAAAAAAACTCTAAAATTAATTATACATTAAAAAAAGTTATACAATGTTCGAATACGTAATTATAAAAAACGTAAAAATACTACTCCTGGCCTGGAGGGCGGAAATCCGTAAAATGCTGCCTCATAAACGTCGAGAAGTAATCTTGAGAGGAACGCAACTAATACCGATGTAAAATCGACGGAGTCCGTAGAACCCATCGGAAATCCATCGGTATTATTTAAAAGATATTCTTCAAATAATAACCGTTTAAAAAAACTATATATATATATGATAAAAGATATTCTTTAAAAGATATTTAAAAGATATTCTTTAAAAGATAAACGTCTTTAAGGAATCAAACAAAATAACAGTTTCTGATTTACAATTGCCAGAGAAAAATCTTACCCGGAAAGAGCTTATGCAAAAGGAAAGTAGCTGCAGAAGGAAACAAAACAAATCCCTATTAGCTATATACCTTAACACTTTTTCATGTTACCTGGCAGTTCATTTATGCACACGTCTCTTCAAAATAATATTTTTTATTTGGATGAAAAATGGTTTTGAATCTTTTCTCGTCACCTCAGACTTAGTTTTTCCTTCCTAAGATCTCATTTCACTTCTTCAATTATTTTCCAAATCATTTTTGATGAAATTGTTCTACTAATAAACATTTGTTTGTTATAGGTTTTTGGAAATCACAAATTTGAGATAAACTCAAATTTAAAAATATATTGTCTTAAACCCCAAAATCATGGATTTTCATAGGAAATACAAAAGCCAAACCGACGGAAAACCGATGGTGTATACGGATTCTGTCGCTTTTTCATCGGTAATACTGATAGAAAACCGACGGATCCCGGATAAGCCATCGGTTTTCCGTCAATTTTACTGACGTATTTCCAATGAAAATTCGAGAATTTGGGGTTTAGAAATATACGGACTAATACCGATGAAAAACCGACGAAAAATTTAAAATATAACCGTTTAAAAATTAGCCGTTTACCGGATAGCAGTTACCATAGAAATATGATGTGTATTGAAAGTAGCAATTGAAAAAGTTGTTTTGTTGTTTACGTCTCACGATGTGCCATTCTCCCGCTCCTTCTCCATTTGCATCCCAAATCTCAAATTCTCAAATCCCTAGTTTCTCTCTATCTCCCCTCAGATTTATAGCATTTGCTATGTCGGAAGACTCGTAACCGCGTGAACTCGGGAGTTCTACAGCCGCAAGAGAGCTCATAGCTCTAGGTCTCTCCGAGTCGGACGGCAATTACGAGCATTGCTATTATCGGCAAGCCTTTGAGTTATGTCATTTCTTACTTTCTGCTAGCAGTCCAGAATCTGTTATAGATTTTTCTTCATAGTATGGTTTGGTCAGAGAATGAGTCACAAATCGGTTTAGTTGTCGTCTTCTCACAAATCGGCTATGCCGTTTATAGCCATTGCCGTCGGAATCCCATCGGTTTAGTACATACCGTCGGTTTTCCATCGGAAAGTTTAAAATATAACCGTTTAAAAATTAGCCATTTAAAGTCGTTGACCGAACATGCGCGTTTACAGCCGTTGCCGTTGGAATTCCATCGGTTACAGCATTTATAAAATCCCATTTCCTTACAAAAACATTTCACTCTCATAACATTTCTCTAACTATATTCTTCTCATATTATCTATACATTTTCTATTACAAATATGTCATCATCAAATCAATATAATTATTTTCGAGCGTGGATGGACAGACCAATGCGCGATCCCGATACAGAACAACTTACAGAAGAGTTTGTCGAAGGTGTAAGACAGTTCATGAGTTTTGCAACAAATCTGAAACTTGCTTTGCAAATGGATAAAATATATTGTCCTTGTCTTAAATGTAAGAATCGTAGATTTCTCGATATTTTAGAAGTAAGTTCGCATTTACATCTTATAGGATTTATTCCGGGTTACAAGATTCGGTATTCGCATGGAAAAAATGATTATATGGTAGAGTTTGCTAGTACAAGTGGAACTTATGAGTTATCGGATAGAATAGGGGAATGTACACCGGAAGTAGAGGGTAATGTCGGTTCTGTTCAGATGGTACATGATGCATATCATCTGAATGCTCCGGGCTTTGTTGATTGTAGAGGAGATAGAGTAGAGGAACCTGATTTAGAAGCACGAAGATTCTTTGATATGTTGGATGCGGCAAAGCAGCCGTTGTATAGAGATTGTCTAGAGGTGCTATCACCGTTATCGGCTGCAACTGAATTGATGACAATCAAGACAGATTACAATTTATATGAGACTTGTGTTGATGTGTTTGCTTATTATATGAAGAGATATTTGCCGGCAGATAGTAATTAGCCATCAACATACTATGAGATACATAAGTTGGTGGTTGGGCTTCGTTTGTCGTATCAGGTGATAGATGTGTGCAACAACAATTGTATGATTTATTGGAGAGAAGATTCAGATCGGTTAGTTTGTGGGTTTTGTCGCAATCTTCGGTATCACGAAACAGGTGGAAGAGTCAAGGTTCCATACAAACGGATGTGGTATTTGCCATTAACAGAGAGGTTGAAAAGATTATATCAATCACAGAGGACGGCAGAGTCTATGAGATGGCATTCAGATCATACACGAGATGAAGATATATCACATCCGTCCGACGCTGAAGCATGGAGACACTTTCAGACTGTTTATCCTGAGGAATGTGATAACGAGATTTTTGATGATTCCGAGGAGGAACTTGGAGAATTTGATTCACAATCAGATTCATCACCATCAGAGTATTCAGATAGTACATCGGATGATAATTAGTTCAAATGTATTTTATTTCACTCTTGTAATATTTTTAATTTTATTTGGTTTTAATTATATTTCTAGTTGATATATGTTATATTTTTAGAATTTTAAGTTGCAATTTATAACTTAATTTCTTTTTTTATTTTAAATCAAATATTATATCCGACGGAATACCTACAGAAATCGTCTCCGTCGAACATCCGTCGTAACTCCTTCGGAAAGTTGTCGAACAACCGTCGGTAAGCCATCGTAAAAATGTCTACTTTTTCGACGGTTAATAGCGGTCGGAAAATCGTCAGTTTATGATTAGCTGTCGGAAATCCGTCAGAAATCGCAATGTTTTCTTGTGGTCGACCACCCAGATCTTCCACTTGATCCCAATCGTTTCTGTCCTCGTTTAACTCTGATATTTTGAACCATATCTTTTTCTCACGGATGCTTGATATGTGAAAACCGTATCGGCTTTTTGTGCACATCTCTACGAGAATGAGTTTGTCCCCTGACATTACAAGTTGTTGAAGACAACGAATGAAATAAAAACACTTAAGTGAAATTAAAAAAAAAACTTTTTAAGTTTTAAATGGTGACAATAGAGCAAGCGGACAGTTTAAAGGCTCTAGTTTTGGGATATACAATATAACGAAATAATATTTTTTTTCATCAACTTCGTCTATTATTGCAACCATTCAACACTTTAGAAATTTAGTTTCCATAATTTTGTCCCAAGTTCCATGAAACAAAAGATTCAAAAATGTTAGTGTCCTTACCCAACGTTTCCTTTTCTTATCACAAGGTCTGGACTGCTGAAATGTATTCACTTCTAGATTTGGCTCTACCACTGTTGTTCTTCCAATGCGATTTATGGCATAAAACTTACCTTTAAACGGAACTATCCCTTCAAGTAATGAATCGGGTGTTATCTCAAGCTCAGTCCAACGGTTATCGATTGATCTATACATGGCAAGACCATTGAATGAGAGCTTCCCTAGAATCATAAATTTGTTGTTCTCTGTGCTTAAACCCATAAAGCTGATACGTTCTTCACATTTTGAAACCAATTCGAATAATTCAAACCATTCGCTGTAAAAAGCCACATGCTCTTGCGCTAGCTCAACGATTTGACAATTAAGCAAATCAAGTGACAGACTTGGATGCAAGCATCCATACGTCGAGGAGTTTATTCTTAAGAACAAACTATGTAGAACAACTTCTCCATTCTCTTTTGCTTGTAGCTTAAACAACCTGGCAAGATCAAATTATCATCTATGTATCATCATGATTCAAGAATCAAATAAAAAAGACTATTTATATTTTCTTACCATAATCAAAAACAATCGCGATTAGGAGACTTAAGAAGGTAAACACGGTTGCTCAAGATATGACAATCATCACCACAACCGCCGGAATCAAGGGGAAGAAGGCATCTAAATGATGTCTTGTATCTGAATTTGAGGATACTAGAGGATCGCCAAAAGGAACAAACTGACCGAAAGTGGATCAGATCGAAGGGATTGTCGATTTTTAGGGAGACCGAGTGGAGAATCTCCTGTGGCAACTCCGACCATTTCCCCATTTTCTTCTTTCTTCTTTGAAGGATTATAGACTTGGTCTGAGAATAATGTGGAGCTAAAAGCCTAAAACTAAAACGTGTTGACCTTCTCTCTTGTTCTCTTGATTGATGAAAGGCGTTTACTTTCTTACTTGACATGTACTACAAGCTGTAACAAGGGGCACTTATACGATGTGTCTCACAGATGGTTTAATCGCGGATGGAAGATTCAGCATGTTCATGGTATCTGTTGGATTATTTCTATTTGTTCAAAGCAGAATAACTTGTTATTGAAGAACTTAATAAAAACAGAGAGACGAGAGAAGGAAAGCAGTGGAACTTCTCTCATATTTTATTAAGACAACACACCTACATATTTATAGTATCTTACATAACCGTAAAGTAACCGTTCGTAACTTGCGAAAACGAATCAACGCAACTTAACTAACGACACAACTTGTTAAACTAAACACACACATCTCTTAGCACACATACACACTTATTAAGTACTGTATAATATAATTCTAAACTCAATTATATTTTAACACTCCCCCTTAATTGAGTTTCGGTAACTTGCTCCTTAATTCTTAAACCTTGTGATGACGACACCAAATCTACAACACATCGAACTCCATCTTCATGTCGATGACTTTCTTCTTCTCTGGTTTATTCATAAGTAGCCACCTTTCGTTCTCTTCTATCATCTTAATTTCTTCACTCATGACATCTCTCCGTGCCTTCTCCAATTAGCTTATGCTTCCTCTTAGGTAAGCATTTTCTTTTTTGCTTGGTGTCTTCCTTGATCACCAGTTTGTGTGCGTGATTCTTCACGTCTTCTTCGGTTGACTCTCCAACCTGTTTCTGCTTCCTTTCTCTCTTAGGTAAGCAGCCTCTTTTCTTCGATTCTCTGAACCATCACTTCGGTTAACCTTAGTCTTTTTGGTTCTCTTGACCATCACCTAAGGCTTTCTCTAACCTCGGTCTTTTTGGCTCCTTGAACCTTCATGTTGATTAGCCATATTCTGTTTCTTCTAACAGTCGACTTCCGTGTGGTTGTTTCTCTTACAAACACCACACCACTCTTTGCATTTTTGTTGATTTGCCTTGCTCTGTTTCTTCCAACAGGCGGCTCCTGTGTGATTGTCTTTCTCACAAACATCACACACCACTTTTTGCCTTAGTTTTCACGCCAATTACTTTTGCCTTAGTTGTCACGCCAATTACTCTTCATGTTTCCTGGTCGTACAACAACTTTTCTTCTCGTGATAAAACATGAAACTCTTCTTCGGTCATGCTTTCATTACGAGACGATGAAGTCAAATCTTGAGTTTGCTCCATCACAGCCACTATGCTGTCAAATTGTGCTTTACTTGTCTTTGTTTTTGTGCTTGACTTTGTGCTTCAAATTGGCCTTTGAATCAATAAAGCTCTGATACCATGTTGGATTATTTCTACTTGTTCAAAGCAGAATAACTTGTTATTGAAGAACTTAATAAAAACAGGAGAAGGAAAGCAGTGGAACTTCTCTCATATTTTATTAAGACAACACAGTTACATATTTATAGTATCTTACGTAACCGTACGTAATTTGCGGAAACGGACCAACGCAACTTAACTAAACGACACAACTTGTTAAACTAAATACACACATCTCTTAACACACATATACACTTATTAAGTAGTGTATAATATAATTCTAAACTCAATTATATTTTAACAATCTGATCCATCGAACTACCAAATTATTTTGATGTCTCTGTTTGCTCTTGCAGATTTTTACGACAGCGGCACACGATGCACATAAAAATATTGTGTTCCTGGCTATATTAAATTTTAAACGTGGGCACTTGCATTTCAAAAACTTGTGTTCCTGTCTTATTTCAAAAATTTACATCTGAGGGATTTCTCTATATTAAGTTAAATTGAATACACAAATTAATGAATTGATATCTAAAACGTTAAAAGATCAAATCATCATATATCTTTCAAAACATGTTCAAGTGAAGAGAATGAAGTTCTTAAGATATTGTCTGAGTGCCGACCAAAAAAAAAAATTGTTTTGAGTTTTAGTCTAAAAAGGTTTCTCTTGTACCTAATTCTTAATGGTATTCAACAAATTTTTTGATGTTTTTTAATTGTTACATATCATTTTATTTATTTATATATTTATGTATAGTTATCTACTCTGAGTCACGTTAACGAAAAAGTTTTATCGTAATTCATAAAAAGGATACAGAGATGTCTCTATAAAAAAAAAATTAAAAAAAAAAAAGGAATCCATAAAGAAGGTTGCATTTAAATAGATAAAATCAGTTTTCATACTTAAAATTTCTGTAATGGAAACACATTATTGGTCTGTTACATTTGCGTTTCAGATGTTAATAAAGAAGAGAGATTGGTGTTGTTTTGTCTTCTTGTGGTTGTATTATTTTCCATTTTGCTATCACGTTATTATATCAAAGCTGTAATATCAAAATTCATTACAATACGAACTAAAAAAATTTGATATTGGAAGCCACGGCTGCTCAAGATACGGCAATCTTTACCACAACCACCCGAATGTAGGGGAAGGGAACATCTAAGTGATGTCGTGTGTCGGAATTTGAAGAAACTAGAGGATCGCCAAGAGGAACAAACTGACCGAAATTGGATCAGATCAAAGGGATTTGTTAATTTGCAGGGGATCGAGTAGAGAATCTCCTGTGGCCACTCCGATTATTTCCTCATTTTGTTCTTTCTTCTCTGGATTTGATCTGATAATAATGTGGAGATAAAAGCCTAAAACTAAAACGTGTTGACTTTCTCTGTTATTCTCTTGGTTGAGCAAATTGCGTTGACTTTCTTACTTGACGTGTAGTACAAGCTTTAACAAATGGCATTTATTCCAAAACTGAAGCTCACAGATCATATATATGTATAAATGGATTTATTTCCAATTCTTGATTAACCCAGAGACGTAAAGCACTTAACACAAAGATACAGCGTCAAGAATCAATTGAAAAACAATCAAACTACACAAGAATCCACCCACCAATCTCCAATAAGCCAACCTTGAAATTACTTGTCAACAACAAATTATCTTTACTGTTAACAGGAGTTAGTTCATGTCTGACTGGTGAGGGCTCTTCCATTGATACATGGAAAATTGCGGTTGAATTGTTACTTGTAGCTACATCATCAAGATTCCTTTTGACTCGTTTGTTTTGGTTTCTGCCGCTTGGGATGTGTCGAAGCGAATAATAGTTCTCTCAACTGTCCCTCAGCGTTGTGTACTGATGTTGCCTGCAATAGAGAGAGTGATATTGTTATGTCAGTTCACAGGTTTGATTTAGTCTTGTGATAATCGTATGTAACATCGATCACTAGACAGTCTAAGAAGACACAAAATGAAAATCGACATACCCTTATCGAGAATGCAAACCGTAATGTCTCAATTTGCATTCCTGAGCAAATCCTGAGGTCAAAACCAAGTGAATCTATCCCGATGAGCTTCACTTCCTACATTGTAATACCATATGGATTTATTTATGATCTTCTCAACATAGTCGTGAAAGCCTAAACAACTCCCTTTCGAAATTCCAGTATGTAACGTAAAGTTTCCAGTTCTTTTACCTCTGCTTGAATCTCATTATGTCTCCAACACAGAGATTTGAGCGCTTCAGTTAGTTTACCGCCATCTTCTTCTAGACGAGTCACAATACCATCTGATGCACGAGCAATAGCATCACGTTGTGCTTTCCTGACGTCTTCCACTTTTACTTCAGTCTGTTCAAAAGCAAAAATACAATCAAGCAAAAGCTTGAGCATAGATAATAATTGCCACTCCAAAAATGGGAACGACCAGGTTTACGATTTACGAACCAATAGTACAAGCCTGAGAACATGGACTAACTTAGGTGCTTAATATTGTTTGATATCATAAGTACCGAAATAAGACAAGGAGAAAGAATCTTGCAAGATGACAGGGTAATCGATCAGAACAGCTCAAAATTACATAGAGCCTGCTAAACAGTAAATAATAAGGAGGGAGAGGCTTTATCGTAACCTGATGCCCCTGTGCCGTGATGAGCTGGATTCTTATTATCTCCAGCTTGTAGTACGATAAGGCCTTTCTCGAATTTTTAACCTGCAATATCTCAGATTCATCTCCACTTGGCGTACCAATGCCTTCAAATTTCTCTCCTGAGTTTTCCTCCTCCTTGTTTTTGTCAATACCTGTAGACTCGCAATCAGAGACATGTTTTCGGATATCTGAGTGATCTTCCACAACGACACGAATCAAGAGCCCCTGGATAGCAAGACCAGCGGACGGCTGCTCCATCCAATTTACAGGATCATTTGAAGCAACCTATATATAAACAAAGAAACAAACTTTTTATGATCTTTCACATGGTGAATATATAATAAATCATAATCAAAATTTGGGACTGCAAGTAACCTCAGCCATCCTCCTGGCAAAATACATAGGATGGCAATACCGCATAGTTTCCAAGTTTGCCCAATCTCCTAGTGATTCATCAGAATCTGAAACATAATCATCGTCTTCATCTCCATCTTCTAGAACAGCAACCCATTCCTGAAGTCAAGATTACAGTATATTGTGAAGCATGCTACGGATCACACAGGTTTTTCTCATGTGAAGTTCTTTGATAACTGACCACAAATGATGAAATAAAATTTTCAAACCTCGTCATCTTTGTCTTCTCCCTCATCATCATCCCCCTTGTTTTCATCCTCTACTTCACTTTCACCATCTTCGATTTCGTCAATCCCAAAACCAATACCAGATGGACTGCTCAGCTCCATGTCCTTGATCATCTCCATCGTATCAAAACCTACTATTACTTGCTGCATTGCACATGTAACTTATTACAGCTCTATCTCCTTACAAGTGAATAGAGAGAAAATAATAGCACAAACTGCAAGACTACACCGTTGAGCAGAGTCATTTAAAATAAGAAAAACATATAGACATGTATAAAAGGATATAAAACAGTGGCGCAAACCTAGATGACTGCTATTGAAGCATGCTTTTGCATGTTTAGATTCAGAAGAATGGTACTTTAGCCAAAAAAAAAACACGAAAAAGCAAGTCATAAAAATACGATGACAGGTTTTTTAACAAAAAAAAAAAAAAAAGATGACAGGGTAATAATACATTCTTTAGCTACCGTTACAGAAAATTAGAAAGAAAAAACAAAAGTTCTCTGTAAAAAGCTAGGCTTAAAGTGAAGCATTCATTCTTTAACGAACCGTCTGTACGGTGCATGTGATGTAACGGGATATTCATAATATGCCTGAAAAGACAACATACCACATAATTATTATCAGAAGCAACAACAGTCTGCATTATGTCCTCATTTTCGTTTACTTGAAAGTATATATCTGCAGAGCATAAGGGTAATTTCAATTCAATGGTTGACAATTAGAACTCAACTGAATATATACGAAGCAAAGAAAAACACTTGTTTTTATCTTACTTCCATGCTGATCTGTTACATAAGGTATATCCGGCCAGAGAATATTCTCGTGAACTCCAATACCAAGTAAACCTGAAAGCATCAGGGTTCCTTTTTTGTTCACCTGAACAAGACACACTACGGGAAATGTCAGATCCGCAAAACCGGGTCTGGAAAAACAAACAAGTAGAGCCAAACTGAAAATGGTGGAGCATATAAGGTTCCTACAGAGGGCTGCATTCTCGAATTTCTGATAGATGAACGTCAAATGAGGTAGCAAGCAGAACTATTCACACTAAAATGTGACTGTAATTAATTAGACATTAAGATATTGGTCCTACAACTGTTTTATCAGAACTCTATCTTATGTTGATTGAAAGATGCCATAAAATAATACCTCAATGATGGTTCTAGCAGTTTCTGGAGGTGAAAGCCTAGAATCTCCAGGATTCTCTGGCACATATGCTTTGATTTCTTCTGAAGGATGATAACTTGACTTCCCAGTTGGCTTCTTAGGGTCTGAAGCTGAACCCAAATACTCTGCTATGGCTTGAGTCCTATTCTTCCGCAAATATTTTCTTGTAAAATAGTCACTGTTACACTTGAGAAATCCACTCCTGGTATGTGCATTTAAAATTTGGTAAATTATAAGTGAGGATTCAAATATAAAAGAAAAATAAAAATGCAATGACTCTCTCACAAAAATAGTGACATCTTACAAGATTACCCTGATAGTTGAAACTCATGGTTGGCTCTTTTTAGCCTTTTACTACAGATTAAGTTAACCTAATGCATCAAGTACAACGGAAACACATTTATTTATATTCCCTAGCTCAAGCAACCGATGAAAACTATGATCTCAACTTATAGTTTATATACACTAACAAACTAAAAAATAGAAAACAACTTTGGACCAAATAGACGGCTTTTATATAGTTCAGGAGCTCCCATAAATGGTGAATACAAGATTTTTCAGCTTGTACTGTATCTCAAGATTCATGAAAACCATTGACTAGAAACATATTACCAAACTGAACTATCATGCAGGAGTTACACAGATAAAGCTTAAAAATAAAAATAAAAAACTAGAATCTAACATCTTGGTAATACCAAACTCACACAATAGAATAGCCATAAACAACAAAACTTAATCCAACGAAATTACTTTGAAAAAGAAAAAAAAATCTCAACTTTACTTCACACAATGAAAAGAAAGGCATTTCATAGTACCCAGCACTAGTGTTAAGCCAGTGAGGATGAAAAATTCGGCGAGGCGCGACATGGAAGCAGCTTCCTCCCTCTTCTGTGTTCGATACAGGACAATGCCCTGCAAGTAACACAAGTATTTGTTCAAGTCAATTTATGAAAGTTCTGAGACAAATTTGAGGAGAGAATGAAAAAAAATTCAGAAAAGTCAAATGGAATGCAAAGAAGAAAGCTCCAAATCAAAAGTCCATGAGAATAGCAAATAGCAATAACCACGCGAGAAGAAGGCATAGATATTGTAAGTAAAAATAAAAATGGTGAATTTCAGTAAGAGAGAAAGAGAGTGAATTACGGAGAAGCGCCGTGGAAGAGAAGAATCCGGGGACAGCCATGAGCAGCGACTCAAAAAAGCTGTGGAGGCCTCAAGGCGAAGCCAAAGTAGTAGTGCTATGAAATATCTCTTATTGGTGATGACGTGTGCAAAAAGGTTATCCTTAAAACGCAGCGTTTTTGGTTTGCATAACATGCAGCAAATTAGGGGTTTTACTAACTAACCTTTGTTTTGCTCCAAATTGCCTAACACTTTTTTTTTTCTTTTCAAAATGCGAAAATAACCAACACTTGATTGGTGTATTTTAAATATAAATTTTCAATCTATATGGATTTTGTTTTTTTCTTTCTTTTAATATAGATTTTTAAAACTATAATTCACCTGCGATTATTGACAGACTTTTTCATATCACAATCACTGCATAAACAAGACTTTTACATATCACAATCACTTCCAAACAACATACATTTAAAGCATAAATTCTTTTTTTTTTTTAAACTGCAAAGCTTAAGAGTGTGAGGATTGCTATATCAAATGAAACACATGCGCTTTTATGTTGTTAATGTTTCTTTCCAAATCATTTTGATAAACAACATTATTACATAAGACTTTGCAGGTTCTGATTTCTGAGAGATTCCAAGCTACGAGTGATGGGAGATGTAATAGCTTCAGCTTGAGTCGATGCTATTGTCTTAGATTGGAGATCATTTACCATTGCCAATGTATCAACAAGAGCTTGGAGATTTGGCTCTTTGAAAAATGAATGGTAAGGAAAACTCACACATCCATGTTCAGCGATGCAAATCGCGCGCTTAAACATGGCCATTATATTGGATGAAAGTGATAATGTTCGGCAAGAAATGGGAAATCAGTAGCAGACTTTTTAAAATCAAATCTTTTATAATGTGCAAATACTATCTCACAAGCTAACGGATTAAGGGATTAACGAAGAATGAAACACCCTTTCATTAACCATAAAAATTGTTTATGTTTAGGAAATTAAATAAGCAACACTAACTATCTAGCACAATACTATGACATATTAGATGACGAAAACGTCTTCATTGCTTTCTCTTTTTACAACTTTTTTATTTATTTTATTTTTTCTTATATTCTAATATTTTTTTCGAGTGATTAAACACACCAAAAAAATAGATGTGAGGATGTTGTGGTGGTTTTGTTTTCGGTGAAGATAAATGGTGTCGGCCGAGATTTGCGCGACTGCCGAGAAGAAAAAAAGACATTGAAACTAGTTGCAGTGATATTTATTTTTATGCCTTGCGAGCATAAAAATATTACTGTATTATTGTATTGGGTGGGGGGTGTTATTGTATGCCTTGCGAGCGTTAGTATGCGGTGTTCTTGTACGTGTTGTCCTCTGTGGTTGCGACACGTCGTGGTTAATAGGAAGATGTTTGCTACGTGGCAATACGGTAAGTGTCGTCGTCGCATGTTTTACTATGGCTATTTTCATTTTGTTCATTGTATCGGTCGTTACATGTTCCGTGTGACGTATCAAACATCACTGAGATTAAGTGTTGTAGTTGACCAGAGACAGCCGGGACCAGAAAGATCCCTTACAACTTCAAAGACATAGCGAAAAGATTGCGATTTTAGATCATTTTAGTTATTTGAAATTGATAATAAGCATATAGTTTCATATTTTATTTAATGTTTAGCTTGCAGCTTTTAGTGTCAAAACTAATAGACGACTAGACGAAGAAGAACCTTATAAACGTTTTGGATCGACGATGAACGTTAATAATATCGGTTAGGCAAGAAAATCTATATATTAGGCTCACAGGTTTATTAAACAATTAGAGTTTGTAAAATCTAAATGTTAAATAAAAAATAAGGGTCATATGCATATTGTAAAATAACATGCAAGAGACATCTTGGGAAAAGATTGTGACTTGGGAGTGTCATAAACTAAAAATCATAATGGTGCATATTATGAAAACACCATATATTTATGGATCCAAAAACAATTTCATATCTTACAATCGAAACCTAGTTAAAAAATTCAATTCGAGGACAAATGAAAAATTAACATCTTGGTAATACCAAACTCACACAATAGGAAAGCCATAAGCAACAAAAATTAATCCAACGAAATTACTTTGAAAAGGAAAAACAAAATCTCAACTTTAATTCACACAATTAAAAGAAAGGCATTTCATAGTACCCAACACTAGTGTTGAGCCACTGAGGATGAAAAATTCGGCGAGGCGCGATATGGAAGCAGCTTCCTCCCTCCTCTGTGTTTGATACAGGACAGTGCCCTGCAACTATAATTCACTTACGATTATTGACAGACTTTTACATCACAATCACTATCCAAAAAACTCTTTTACATATCATAATCACTTCCACACAAGATACATTTAAAGCATAAATTCTTTGTTTTTTTTTAAACTCCAAAGCTTAAGAGTGTGAAGATTGTTATATCAAATGAAAAACATGCGCTTTTATGTTGTTCATGTCTCTTTCCAAATCATTTTGATAAAAAAAACATTATTACATAAGACTTTGCAAGTTCTGATTTCTGAGAGATTCCAAGCTACGAGTGATGGGAGATGTAATAGCCTCAGCTTGAGTCGATGCTATTGTCTTAGATTGGAGATCATTTATTATTGCCAATGTATCAACAAGAGCTCAGGGATTTGGCTTTTTGAAAAATGTATGTTAAGGAAAACTCACACATCCATGTTCATCGATGCAAATCGCGCGCTTAAACATGGCCATTAGATTGGACGAAAGTGATATTGTTTGGCAAGAAATGGGAAAGCTGTAGCAGACTTTTTAAAATCAAATCTTTTATAATGTGCAAATACTATCTCACAAGCTAACGGGTTAAGGGATTAACGAAGAATGAAACACCCTTTCATTAACCATATAAAATTGATTTGTTTTGGACATTAAATAAATGGGAAATTAATTAAGCAACACTAACTATTTACCACAATACTATGACATATTAAATGACGAAAACGTCTTCATTGCTTTCTCTTTTTTCAATTTATTTATTTATTTTATTTTTTTCGAGTGACTAAACAAACCACAAAATAGATGTGGGGATATTGTGGTGGTTTTGTTTTCGGTGAAGATAAATAGTGTCGGGCGAGATTTGCGCGGCTGCCGAGAAAAAAAGACATTGAAACTAGTTGCAGTGATATTTATCTTTGGCGATTTAACAATTTTAGCGGTTTTCGTCAACGGTAAGTTGATTTTTTTTTGCATGCCACTGTTAATGAATGTGATGGTTCCAAATCCACTAGAGTGGTCGTAATGGTGGTGACGCGAAACAAAATTAATAAAGTGCTGATTTTCATTTTGTTATATAATCTATACTTAATATTTTGTAACGACCGGCGACAAATTCTTAGCAAATGTTTCATCAAGTCACATATTGGTGAAGGTTGCAAAGTTGGATGCATATTCATCTCCTAACTCGTTAAATATATTTGTTTAGATCCTATTAAGTTTTTTATTGTTTTAAAAATCAATTAATTGAAGGTATGGTAATTGATTTAACATATTACAATAAAGTTTATCGCATCTATTAATTTTGTATCTCTATATCATTACATATTATTCGTTATAACCTATATATATATTAATCACAACGGTGACCATTTTTCACCGGGTCTCGATGGGATTGGCTGCCATATCCAATTTATTTATATCGACATTGGAATAATAGCTGCTAAAATATATTTTTCCCAACTATAACCCTTGTAATTATCTCAAATTGAGAAGGAAAAAATAGTAAAATGGTAATGAAGATTAAAAAAATAAGTAACTAACAAACAGAAAAAAAAAATTCATATTTACTCTTTTTTGGAGAAAATTACATGGATAGGTTTTGGTCAGAGAGGAGGTGTTGCATGTGCTAGTTCCAACATAGAAAGAAAAGAGATAGGTTCCGACGGTAACCCTAGTGAGATATTCGATGAAGAATTAGTTGCAGTTTTGGATGATTATTTATTTTTTAGATACAAATAAATAAACAAAATAATTTTCATTGTAGCATGTTAATCAATTACTATACTTCAGGTTAATCGATTTTTCAAATTCATAAAAAATAATTTAACGGATTATCTTAATTGTTTAGGATCTAATCAAAATTTTATCGCCACCACCGTTAAATTCAGCTGCTAGATTTTGCTTTGCCGAATTTATGTGCTCTACGTCCGGTCACATCACCTTTTTCTCCCCCACATTCATCACCATCATCGTCAGTAATATCATCATCGCCACCTTTACGAACGAGTTCCTTCAAAATTTGAATCACCGCCACTTACAACCGATTCTTTCTTCACGCTCTCACATCTCCCTCTACAAAAATCCTCTCCAGCGGCGAACGATTCCGTCCACTAATCCGGTAATTTCCTTTTCTTTCTCTAAATTCTCCGATTTGGTTCAAAAACTATAGTTTCTTTTGGGAAAATAGATTTGTTCACTAATCGAATTAGCGTTTTCGGGACCGGTTTTGCCTCTTCGGCTGGCTTCGCTTCTCCATGATTTTCTTCCGATTTCATTTTTATTTCGACGTTGTTAAATTTATGGTTTCGTTTCATAGGAGAAAATAAGAGAAATAAGACACAAAAATGTGTTGATAATAATCAAGGGTTAATTGTTATTTCTTTTACATATATTACTACATGCCAAATAGTGTATGTGTTACTCCATAAATTTTTAAATCTGTCATTGTCATAGAATGCAATTTCCCTTATTTATCTTCCATCCTTATTGATAATAATTTTATCAAAATAATTTATATTTATATTTTATAACAAACACACACACATAAATTAAATAAGATATAAATATAGTTTAAGCCCCGTAATTAGCGTTGGTAACTCTGCAGTCTTGACGAATCTCTCCAGCTGTTCCGGTCAACACATTGATAGATCCCATCCTCGACATTGCTAAAGCAAAAGACTTTCTGAAATCTTCAAAACCTGAAGCGAACTCTTGCGTGATCTCCTTCGAGTCATCGTTGTTTAGCAACTCTTGGTCCACCCCCAAAACAGCGTTATGAGACAGAACACGAGAATAGTAAGAGTTGCTGAATCTGTTGCTCGAGCCTGACTCTGGGTTTAGGTAAACGAGTGGATCGGTTTGGCCCTTTTGTGTTCTTGGAGGACAAAGATATCGAAGTTGTGAAACCAATGTCGTGTTCATGCTCGGATCTGGTTTCCCGGTGCTCTTGAAGTTATATAGTCTGTTCACTATGTGACTGCAATGTGTCTTCCCCATTGAGTGTGCTCCTATTCCATTACGCAATATATTAGAGGTTGTTAGAATTCACCCAAGATAAAGTTATTTAACTCCACTTTGATTGTATATTATATTTTTATTTCTTGATTACCAGTTTATTATTTGGATATTCTTAAATTCTAGGATGTGAAACCGCCTTGTAAACTTTATAGTAGTTAAGTGTTGTATGCTATGAGAATTAATTCAAATATTTGTAATCTTTATATAGTAGTGGTAAGATCTTCCTCTCTGCCAAACATAACTAGAGCATTGAATTACAATCTTAGTTTTTTTCAACGTTAATATAATTAGGTCTTCATTGTTTCAAATGTCATATTTTTAAAATATCAAACATTTTTTAAGATTTTCAGAAAATATTTTTGCAAATTACAAATTAAAAAAATGTCAAACCCAAAGCTATTCAGTTGATGTCTTCGTTTATAATTAACAAATGATTTTGATTAAAATGCTTTTGGTTGTGGAATCATTTGGAAAAGTAAACACTATATGTAAATATAAACGCAAACGTAAGCAAACAATCGAATTTGTAGTGCATTGCGAGTACGTTTCCCTAGCTAGAAGAAATGATAAAAGATGCTTGTGTTTAAAGGGAAAGATAAAAAGAAGACGAATGAAATACCTAGAAGAGTAGTCATATCCAAAACGTCAAGACCTTTGGATTTGAAGTATGCCAATGACTCGTCGACTGAGATGGACGGTGACGGCAGATCCACGGCGTCTGCATTTAATATCCCACCGTCCCTTCGCCCGGTAAACACAGGGTAAGACGGTGCTCCGGCCTAATATCGAATTTGTCAAAAAAACACCAATCAGTAAAATTCACACAATAATCAATCAATACTTCCTCTTTAATAAGAACATGCAAGTACATGTATATATGTACCATGTGAACAGCATCTCTAGTGGCAAGGTTGAGGATATCAGCGCAAGAAACAACACCAGGACAACGTGATTCAAGAACTTGTTTTATCTTATCGATTATCACAAAACCTCCAAGCCCTCGATTCTGTGGAGCTGTCTTTTCTGAGTTTGGTCCTTGCAAGAGAACCGAAGCATCACATCCCTACATACACATTTTACATAGAACAACACTACCAATGGGTATAAAAGAAATTAAATGAAGGAAATGTAAATCTTATAGTTATTGAACGACGGTTTTTACTTACATTAACCATGCAATCGGAGTATAGGAGACGTAGCAGCTTTGGGGCAATACTACTATCATCCTTATAAAACTTTTCGACTTGGTATCTAATATAAGTCTCTGCATCATCACAAGTGTTAGTAACTTTGTAGTAATGCCAAACCAGCTTCACCGGAGGGTTCAATCCCGTCGCAGCCTCTACTGTCGCCGTTCCGGCTAAGCTTATGACTACGAGGGCCAATAGTGGGAAAAATTTCATAAACTGCATCATTTTAATAAAAAACGAAAAAAACTTCCACCACAAAAAACCCTAGTTTTCTTTTTCGTTTTTGATTAAAAGATCAAAGTAGCTAGATTCTTATTGTTTGTGTATACGAGAAAAGAAATAGATTGAGGAAAAAATTAATGTAATGAACTAAGATACGGATTAGTACTCGATGAGGAGGGTTATATATAAGGTTGACTAGGGTGGCAAGTCCACGTGAGTGAAGCGGTAATGTCGATATACAAAATTATTATTAAGTTCTGACTTTGATCGGTTTGATGTACAGTACAAGGAAGCGCGTGTAGGACAAACGCGGATTCACATGAAACGATGTCCTTCCACGTTCGAAATTATGATTACTATTTTTTTTTCTTTTTTTCCTTTTTCCGGTTAATTATGTGGGTTGCTTGCTAATTGGTATTAAACTTTGAGTTCACACCTAAAATATTGTAGTGACATACCTCTTCTAGTTTCAAAAGTACTATAAAAGTATGGAGGGTTTTCAAAGTTACCACACTTTTCAAATATACGTATTTTTAGAAATTTCCATTAATTTTTAATATCTTCTAACAGTTAGAGATTATTTATAAAATGAGATTAAGTTATATGTATGTATAATTAAATATATCTATTTTAAATTAACTTAATATGTTGAAAAATGTCAATATATATATATAATTAATTAATAGTGAGTAAAATTAAAAACCAAAAATTAAAATTCAATTAATTAAAGATAAAAAATAGCAAATATTTTGCTAAACATTGGACTCATAATTATTTTCTGTAGTTTTGAATTATTAAAGAAGTATTGCAGTCATGGGCGGACTTAGCTAGGGACTAGGAGGGTAGCTACCATCCCTAAAAAATTGGTTAGTGTAAATTGTAAAACAAATAATATTTTGTCACCCTTTCCCTTGTTGCATATATTTCTTTACCCATGAGTCAAATTCATCTATATAATAGTAGGTAATTAGGATATATAAGATCCAATTACAAAGGGAAACAAGTTTTTGAACCTCACATCGTTTCTAAGTCCGAATGGAATCACTTTTTTTTTCTTCTCTAGGACGTACTAATACTAATTTTTTAGTTGATAATACATACATATCATAGTTACCATAGTCCATAGGCCATACCCATTACCAACTTTATAAAACTAAAGAAATTTCGAAATTATTCATAAGTCTTGACCATAAATTACTGTAATGATTAGGTTATTATCGTATGTTTTGAAACTTGCAAATAGCGTCTCGTGAGCCAAACTGGTCGGCGATGAATATTCATAATTAAATATTTCGCTTGCTTTTGTTATGGCTGGATGTATAAGGAAGCTTCAATATATAGGTATTTACGTGATTATATAAATGTGTAGATATATACGAGAAAACACAAACCTGATACCAAAATCTAGCTGTAAAAGTAAGGACTGAATAACATCATACGCCAACGCATTGCTGAAAACTTGTCCTTTCTTGAGCGTCAAATAACCAAAAAACTTGATATTTGATTTCAAATGAATATGTGTAAATGATAATTTTACTTTGTAACCCAAGTACGTTATTTTTGTTTTGTATTTTCTATATCAACATGGTTTATTTTTTCCAACTTTCATATCAACATGGTTTAAATTATTCAAACCTCATTTACTAACTTGTGTAATAAATAAATCCATCTCTTGAACCTTTTCTTTTTAATAACAATTATTCTTTCTTCCTTTCAAATTTTGCCTCAACTTTGTTTACTACAAGTTATGTTCTAGTCGGCTGCCTTTTATTTCGCCTACCGTATTAGTTAGTTAATTACGTCAACTTGATGTAAAAATACGTCTATATAAAAAAAGTAGAAGAGATAAAAGAAAATGCTTTAAAAGCCATTCGCTAGTAACTCATTACTGGAATATCATGTCAGAAAATATTTAAAATTATTTGAGAAATTTGGCCATAGGCACTTTAAAAAAATTATTTGGCCATAGTGTCAGGAAGGAATAACAGAATGTACCCATAATACATGTGAAAATTAGACTAATCCCGGAAATATCTGAAAGTTAGATATTTTTGTCATTTAAAACGTTTACAATGGGAGAAAAAAAAACAGTAACAGTCCGTAAATGGTAGGATTTGAACTTGTCCTTGTACCACAGAAGAGCCTTTTCACCACTCGAACTCAACGATAGTTGCTTTGAGAATAAAATTATAGTAAGAGTTTTGGTGGAATGCACGTACAACATTTATAACTTGATCGGATGAAAATTGATGTGGAATGACGACCAAATTTTGACAGGGTTTATCAGTCACACTCATAACGTATTATTTAGTGTTTAATAATTAAAATTAAAAGTAGATAGGAGAAAAATAATTTGATTTTGTGTAGGCTATTGTACTATCTTTCGAGACGCCAACGTTAGAAACGTTCTCGTCGAAGTTGATGATTTAAAAATGAAATAGGATTTGACCGTCCCAGGTCCGTTTTGACCGGGATAGATAATGCTAGAGCAAGATCCGATGATTAAGATAGAGTATCTTTTGCCTTCGCTAAGCATGGGACTTCTGAATTTTTATAACCATTTACAAGTCACTAGTACCATTTCTTGTCATTGTTTCTGTCAACACTATTTCTCATCATTTATTAGTTCTTCTATGAACCCAATAAGATATTATATATATAGTCAATGTAATGTGGTTAAATCCGAGATTTGTGTCGGGTGCAGTGCCTGTCCTGAATAGAAGTCCATCAAACATGAGCTTCTGGCCTTTAAATTTCTTATTAGTTGTAGGAGCCAACGCTTAAAGGTAAGAGACTTCAACATCCTTTACAAGAAGTGGAGGGTTCAACGCTTACTCACAAATTTTGTTTCTTTTGTTTTTATTTTCATAAATTAATATTTAATTAGGCCAAAAGGAAAAAAAATCTATTTGGAGCGTAAATTTTATCAGAGCTAGCCAACTCTGGTCAGGGGCTACATAGCAAAATATTACCTACAAGTATTTGAGTAGAATACATTAGACCGTTAATTACATTGTTTAATTTCCACATGACTAGTACTCTATTCATACCATCGATGTATTTTAATCAATTAAAAACACAAAATGCTGAGAGAGTGAAGATTGACAAATCTTCTGAGATGAGATTATTGAGTTGTCTTTAATGTGAGATCATCTCACAGCGTTTATACACACACACACACACACATATATATATATATATATATATATATATATACTAATAGCATTAACATAATTATGCTAACATATACATAATATAAAAATTTATAATCCAACTCTAACAAATAAATGAAATAAAGCTAAAATAAAATAAAATTATGTTTTGTACGAGGATAATATTAGAAACTAGAGAATAATCTTCCATTCGGATATTTTGGTATCTAAGTTATCTCCAATAAAATCACATTTTTTAGAAGCCCTACAAAAAGAGAAATGATCTGAAACTATAAAATGCCGAAAAAAGAGAAAAGAGAACTACCTAGGAGACATTGAAGAATAACTACAAGTAGCATGAGACCGAGAGGAGGAACGATAACTCTGAGAGGTTGTGATGGTATTAACAGTCAAAGAACTAAGCTGATTACTAAACTCTCTCCTCATGGCTCTATACACATCCTCCAATCCTTCCTCTATAAGTTCTAGAATCGTCTGCGGCATCGGCGGCAGATTTATCTCGTCCGAAGAACCTTCTAGAAGCTTTACCACCTCTCCCATTGACGGCCTCATCGATACTTCGTCTTGTATACACCAGAAAGCCACTTTAAGAGCTTTAACTACTTCTTCTTCCTCTGCTACTCCTCGTAGCCTCCTATCCACAGCTTTCAAAGCTGTCCCGTTCGTTAGTTCCTATTATTTTCAAAAGATCGTTAAGTTCTAATCAAAGGTGCTCCTAGCGCCTAGACTATTTGAACCGTTTCTAAGTATTTTATAAATTGTGTAATTACCTTGTAGGCCCATCCAGGGTAAAAGAAATCCTCAGCGTCAAAGGACATATCAAGATTTCTTCTACCACCTACGATCTCAAGAAGAAGCATTCCATAGCTATACACATCGGCCTTCACCGTGATCGGGCGGTTACTCACCCATTCGGGCGCTAGATACCCTCTCGTCCCTCTAATCATCGTAACCACATGTGAATGCTCTCTCCCCATCATCTTGGCCAGCCCGAAATCTGATACCTTAGGACAAAAATTTTCATCCAACAAGATGTTTTCAGGTTTAATGTCGCAATGAATAATCCTGTTCCGACATTGCTCATGAAAATACGCGATCCCTTGCGCAGTCGCCACCGCTATCTCAAAACGTGTACGCCAATCAAGCAGCCTGGCTGTCTGTTCTGAAGAGAATATCCATTTGTCTAGCGACCCATTTATCATGAACTCATAAACTAGAAGCCTGTAATGTCACCAAGAAACACAAATTCTTCAATCTGTTTGCTGGAAAACAGAGTAAATTTTATTGTAAAAGTCTTCTAAGGTTAATGTTTTTAGCTTACCGGTGTGAGTCTTCCGAGCAGTAACCACACAAGCGAACTAGGTTCATGTGATGCATTAAACCAATGGTATTGACTTCGGTGATGAACTCTCTCTCGCCATGAGATAATGCTCTATTTAATCTCTTCACTGCAACTAGCGTTTCACCGGCTACTGTTCCTTTGTATACTGTCCCAAATCCACCTACCACATCACAAAACAAAGAGAGTAAGATTTCAAAAACTTCTAAGTAAAAACTTGTTATAAAATACACATGAAGATTCTTGATTCTGACCTGATCCAAGAAATTGAGAGAAATTATTAGTACAGTTCTGGAGATCGCGGTAAGTGAAACTCACAGGAGAGTCACAAAGGATAAGCGAGTTCTTTGCAGCTCTCTTTAGTGTTCTCTTCCTGTCTACATTATAGTATAACAACATCCCAAGTAGTGCCACAAGCACAAGCATCCCCACAACTATAGGAATCACCAGAACCTTTTGTCTTAGGCCGTGGCTCTTACGCGATTTAGTATCATTATCATTTTCATTATGATTCGAATTTGAGGGGTAGGATTCATTAGCTCTAGTCTTCACGAAAAGGGTTGAGCCAGGATCTCGAAAGCCACCAAAATTCAGACTCTTTAGAATCCAACAATAAGGCTTCTCATCATCTAAACCGTAAACTGAAGCCAAACACTTGCAATCTGACAAACACACCTCACCGCATCTCCTCACGTTGCTGATATCGCTGATATTCTCGATAACAGAACGTTCTGAGAAATAGTAGTTGGTCTCTTGGACCGTCGAGATCTTGAAGGTACCATTATGATTGATGTTACTCTCACATTCTAGGACCAAAGATGAGTTGTCTGAACAGATTTTAGCGTTTTCTTGATCAGGAAGCTTATCCGAACCGGGCAAACATAAACAGTCGGCGTTTTTCTTGGTTCGGTCCAAACTGCAGACTCCGTTACCGCATATCCCAGCTATGTCACACGGGTTTGATACAGCTGCCCATTCAGGGACCCATTGGCTTGAACCGTTCATGTCGTTGTCCCATCGGTACAACCGGAGATTACCGTTGTTCTCTAATACCAATCTCCACAGAACCGATTTTTTTGATAACCGGGAGCTACTACTATTGTTATAATTCCGGCTTTCGTCTACTGGGTTCTTGTAGACGTACACTGCTCCCGTTGAGGATTCTCCATAAACGATCTTGAAGCTTCCGGTATCATCAAGAACCGCAGTAACATCTCCAGTGACATTCGAAATCTCTGGTCCGGACCAGTAGGAGTAGTTTGCGTGAGGGTCAAGATTGATGTTGTAGGTTAGGCCGAGGCTAAGCGAAGTGTGTTGCTGCAGCATTTTCAGGGAGTAATGGCCATGGCGCGACGATGAAGGGTTAGAAGTTAGTTCTAAAGAAACGGTTAAGGGTTGGTTTGGGAGGAGAGTGTCGGAAGGTTGCGAAAAGCTCTGCCAAATGGTCGGACCAGCGGTAACTTCGGTTCCAAGGAGGAGGAAGTTTCCGGATTCGGACATAACTGCTGCTTCAACGCCGTGGTTTGAGGTGTTTGAAGCCCAGACGACGGTGTTTTGGTCGGAGAGTATGAGGTTCCCGGTCGCTTCTAGCTCCAACACGGCTTCTTTTGTGACTGGGGAGTTTCTATATTTTAGATATTTGGATTTTTAAGTGAAAATAATGTCGAAATTTTCTGATCATAAGCAAATTGATCGTTGGCACTAAATAAATTATTGAGTTAAAAATCAAATTTGTACATATTTACTACTAATAATTATTGCAATAACTAAATATCAAAGGATTATGTGTACCTATTGGGAGACCAAACGATTGTTGGATCACCAGGAAGTTGTGCGAACCAAATGCTGAGTAAGAACCGATCGGTTGGTTTAAACCGAGTAAACCCAATTGCAAAAGTACCGTTAGCGGAAACCCATGCCCGGTTCGGATCACTAGCTTTTAACTTTGAACCCAAACCGATGTGCGTTTCAGTGGCTTGAACTACCGAGCTAACTAAGAAGAAGCAAACGAATGAGAAGAATAGACTAAAAGAAGGAACATAAAAATGAAATAAAGACATAGTAGAATTTTGTAACAAAGGAGAAGAGTCTTTTTTTTTTTTTTTTTGGGTCAACACAAAAGAGAATAGTCTAAAAAATCGTTATACCATATGTTTTAGTATTCTTTATATATCGCCCACTTATAATTTGAACGCATTTAGAAAGATGGTTCGGTGGGAGAACTCTGAAGAATGAGAATGGGGCACGTGTCTTTGTAGTTGAGCTAAATTTTGACAAAAGGTCATCGTTTTCGTAAATGGTCGGTTCTAATAATTGAGAATGTTGGATATTGATATGGCGGCACCTGTTTTGTGCCTTTTTGTTTACTAATAAATCTTTTTAAATAGTATCAAAACTCCAGCTATAATGGAGGATGTAAGTATTTCCGTAATTTTAATGATAGATTTGTTATAAAAATGGTGTTTATATATATGGTTATATTACCGAAATATAAAAGAGAAAGAGATTTTATCAGAGAAATTGTAATGTATTGAATTGTATTGGAATGATTTTTTTTTAAGCGGAAGTCTACATTTATAGGAAAAGCAGATGAGTTCTGCATATGCGTAGTGACGATATCCATAAAATTAAAATTTTTCGGTGCCACCTTTTACACAACTCCGGAGGCGATGTCACTGCGTTGCGTTTTGCTTGCGTCTTCTTTCGTTAAAAATCGCATAGGAAACGGTGGACAAAACCTCATAAGGTAAAAGAGTGCAACAGCGAATGATGGTCACGCGTCGTCTCATATGTCCGTTGATGGCATTCGATGTTATGGACATGTTTCTTGAACACGAGGTAAGATGATTTGGTGAAAAGGTGCGGCGTTGTCGCGTGACATATCTTACTTGAATGTCCTTGTTCTTTTGCTCTTGGGTATGCGAAGAACTTGGAGGGATATGTTTGGTTATCACTTTTGATGTATCCTTCTTTCGTTGAGCGATGACATTATCTTCGTATAAGATAGTTGGCTCGTGTTCATGTGGATTCAGCTAATTGAATGTGTTGTCTTATCGATCTTAGCATTCTCTACTTGCTTCATGGAGGGTGATGATCTCGGCATGATTCAAGAAGCCCGGCGTTTGTTTACGCGAACGCCATGATATACGTGCCTCCGATCGTAAATCGTATCTGTTTGTGATCGGGCTTTGTGAGGATCCGATAAATATCTGCATCACAAAACCAATCATTTGACCATTTGAATTGTTAGGGTAAAATAATCTAAAATCCATCGACCATTGAAGATATCGAAAGACATGTTTAATCCATTCAATGTCTTGAGTAGGGGATGAACTATCTTCTTCAAAATATTAATGGCGAAATGATATATGGTCTTGTCTGATCGCGGATACATAAGCTCGTCGCTTAGATATGGCACTTACAATATCTCTTCATTTTCCTTAGATGGTCGAATGGATCATTATCGACATTGACGTTCTACGACCGTAGAGTCTTGAAGGAGTAGCCTTATCCATGTTAAATCTTTTTAATACTCTTTTTGGTATATGTGGTTTGATGCTTGAAATATACCCTTGTGAGATCTCTCATTTGTAGGTCGAGACAATACTTTTAGAGATCTTTCAAATCTCATCTTTCAAGTAATTTGATGCTTCTATTTTCCTTTTGAGTTCGATCATATTTAGATCATCGACATATACGCGTATCTGAATCCGGATATTGTTTTCGATGAAAACACATGGACATATAGGATTGTTTACATATCCTTCTTTCATCAAGTGTTATAAGGCGATTACACCACATGCGCGTGTTTTAGTCCGTATAATGATCTTTGCAATTTTATTGCACATAACTCTTTGGGTTTTGAATTTAATGCTTCGGCATTTTGAACCCATCAGGAATTTTCATATAGATATTGGTATCTAATGATCCATACTGATAAGGCTGTCATGAGGCGCATTTCTAAATTTTCTTTAGCTCTTAGATTCATCGGGAATCTAGCGTTATTATCCATAACGGAGAATATGTCTCCTCGTAATCTATCCGGTCTTTGAGAAAATCCTTGAGCCAGGCGAGCTTTATATCTCATAACCGTTTTCTTCATTTCGTTTTGAGCGAATACCCATTTATATCCGACCGGTTTCACATCTTCGGTGTGAGTACATTGTCCGAATACTTTTACTTATGAGCGAATCGTTCTGTATAATCTTTCCATTTTGGCCAATCATGTCTTTTCGACATTCAATGACTTTGGCTCATATTATCGTTTTAAATCACATATTTCGATAAGGTATATGAAAGCGTCATCGATCTTATCGAACTTCGTCGATTCCATGTTTTCTATTGATGGCATAATTAATGGAAATCTCATGATTATCTTCGAGGATTATGAGTTTCCATGTTATCATGTCTCATGGTTTGGTTCTTCCAAAATATTTTCTTTTATACGGGATCATTATCTTTTCGAACTTCTTTTCTAGGATTTTTATCCTTAGGAAGCAGATTACACCACTTACAGGCGTCTTTAGACTCACGTGTATCATCTGCTCTTCCATCTTTATGTGGTATTTCAATTCGGCGAGGAACATTTGCAGTGGTATGTGTGATTTAGTTACCGTTTTGGTATCTGCAAATGCGTCGGGTAGGCGATTTGCGATACGTAAATTAACAATACGTCGAACTTGTTCATTTGTTTATAGTGGATCAAGGTGTAACGTGATGGTACACACCATTTTATATCACTTGTTTATTTTTTCCTAGAACAGGGAATGTTTTCTCGTCAAATGATCGCAAAGTGCGTAAAAACATCTCACATGCGTGTTCTAGGTATCGTATAATTGATGGAGAATCACCATATATATTCCCAACCTTCTTTGTGGTCCCATCTTTGTGCGTTGTGGTGGTCTTCTGCACGTATCTGCCGCAAAATTCTTAGATGAGAAATATTTGGTTCTCGACCAAATGTTAACTGTAATGGGAATATTTATGGTATGCACTTGGTCTTATCCGAATTAGTTTGCATGCAAAATAGCATGTCCCCACAGATGTCGGGAGTTTTGATCTCATTATCAATGTGCTGATTAATTGCGCCGTTTAATCAATGATTCAGACCCATTTTGCGTGTGAACATGAGCTACGAGGATGTTCAACTTGATTCTCATTACCATCTGTAATCATTAAATGCTTGAGAAGTGAATTCGCATTTTAGTCTAGCTCTTTTAATGGGATAATCGGGAGCTGTGCCTCGGTTTGATTATCGAGTTAGAAATCTCAAATCTATATTGCGAGATGATAATAACAACATGTGACCATCTGTTTGGATCGTCAATCGAGGCCAATAAAATAATAGAATGGTGCATGGTGGATGTATGGGTCCTGAAATATCACCTTGAATCCTTTCGAAAAATTTTGGTGATTCTTTATCGCCTTTAGTGGTGATGGCCTTATGATCATTTTCAGAGAACATGCACACATGTCGTTTTATTTCTTATATCAATCTCACGGATTTTTAGGGAATGACCATGTGAGTTCTCTATTATTCTTCGCATCATTGTGGTGCTGGGTGACTGAGCGATCGCCATAATATGAAATCTTAATTTCGTTTGAAATCTTCAGGATTTCTTTTTACCACAGATGTGATTATTGCATCATATATGTTTGATCTGAGCAGAGAAGGAAGTTTTGGTAATTTTCCAAGATAACCCTTTTGCCATTTTTTCGAAGTTATATACATAACCTTCTTTTCATCCTCGATCCCGGTGGATATCACCTTGAAGGTAGATATCTTTAAAACTTCAACAAATTCCTTTTTGAATTTGGAGCATACATGGCGTTATCAATGAAAATTTCGTTCATTTGCGCGAAAATCGGCTTTAGTTCATACATCACGTCTGAGGACGATATTGTATTGACAATGATATTCCTGAATTTTAAATCGAGAAATATCTCTTGTTTTTCAGAATAGTGTCGTTGTTCTTATCGGTATACATATTTCTCTTCTTATTTCTTTGGATGTTGTTTCCTACGTATTGTGATCCATTTACGTAATAAACATTATTATTAAAAACAAATAATAATTATTATTAGTAAAACACAATAATTATACATTATGTTGAAAGCTAACATTATTGTTCAAGCAAAAAGAACATAATTAATTATGGCATTCTTGAAGCTGTTGCAGTTTATACCCGTTTTACATATTCATAGTGCAGTCAGCTCATTGGCAAAGTCGGAAGAATCGAATGCGTTGTTCCTCAAGATTCTCATTTAAATTTACTTCCTTCCCTTTGCCCTTGAGTGACTCTTTGTATAATTTACAAAGATGAGGAGGTGTACGACAGTCGAGACCAATGTCCTTTGGATCGCGTACAGTGATGCGCTTCACGCTTCGGGTGGTATTTTCTTGAATTTCTTTCTCTTGGGAAGATTGTTCAGTCGGATCCATTTAAAGGACTTCCTTGTGGAGGTGTGAATCCACGTCCGTCCGTCACGTCCACGGCGCGATCACGGCCACGACGGCCACGGCGATTTGTTTGATATCGCTTGATGCGGATATTTTGTTTCCATTGCATTGACGGGAATGTTTTTGGTTCGATGGGCGGCGTTGTGGTTCTTGATGAGAAGTTCATTATTCTTCTCGGTATCGCCAAAAACAACTTGACTCGGAGAACCTTTTATATCCACGGTTCTATTGTTCTTGCGGATATAATGGCTTTATGAAAAGTGAGATATGTCTTTTCGAGCATCTCTTCCTCAGAGCGGTTTACCATATTCGTGTCTTTATTCTCAGCATAGCGAATTAAGCGTCTCCTTTCATAATCCGAAATCTCGGTTTGCCCATTCATCGAGCATGTGGCGAGTTATCGCCCTCATTATCAAACATTTCTTTAAGAGCTTTCCATAACTCTGCGGGTCTTTTACTTGTGCATAATCATGAATTAGATTTTCATCTAAATGTTTCCTCGGGAACATTATAGCCTTCTTTCTCATCGGGCGAAGTGCTTTCACATTAATGATATCGGATAGTTTTCCGATCGAATATAGCTCCATTCGGTGGTCCATGGGATGTAATTTGCAGGTTATTTTGAGCGAGGGAAAGCGAAGCTGATATTTGCCATTATTTTATCTAAAAGCAAAGCAAATATAATTTTATTAGAATAATTTATTAAGCGATTACATGTTAATACATAAATTACAAATACAAATGTCATAAAAATTAAACAAAACTAAAGACAAGTTCTTGGGGTAAATTCCCCAGCGAACATGCATAAATCTGAGATAATAAAAAGCAAAACACTAGAAATATGCGAATCATTTCAAATGAAATCTAGCAAATTTCTTATATGAATGAAGATTGGTGTGAATGAATGAGTGAATGAGTGGGTGTATTTATAGATTGAAAAAACACTTCTTGCCGTTGGAAAGCATATGACCGTTGGAGATTTTTGAAAAATCGATCGAAATTATCATCATCGATCATTAATTTACGATTCGATAAGCACATAATAATATTAATAATATCGGGATAACATGATTAAATTAATTATGCAAAAACATAAGGTGGTACCGTCACAATATTAATTAGTAACACTTTAAGAATAAAAATTATTTGGCGTCCAGTCATAATATTGAATAAAATGTAAGGTAAATAATATAGGCGGCATGGCCGATAACATTAAATAAATTTTACGGCAGGTAATATTAAATAGAGCGTAAGGCGTCTTGGCGTCGCCGTAATAAATAGTGGTGCGTTAAGCGACCAGCAGATATATTTTAAGAGGTTCTTTATAATATATATTTTATTGAACAAAGTAACTTACGTATTAACGGATATCTTAGTTTGATTTGATGAACTCGTGAGATGATAATTCGGTAATGAATAGTATTTTCGGTAATGATTTCGGGAATAGTAATTAGTTGAGCATACCTTGGTGGTGAAGTGCTTTCGGCGTGAATAGCGTCTCACGGTGGTAGCTGATTTTGGAAGTGAATAGTAAGTTAAGTGTGAGCAGTAAATTCCGGCGTCGGGGTAACTTCCGTCGTGAATAGTAACTGCGGTATCGGGGTAATATAACGATCAGTGATCGTGCGATAACGTTATAAAAGCGTGTTTATATATATGGTTATATTAGAAATATAAAAGAGAGATTTTATCGGAGATTGTAATGTATTGAATTGTATTGGAATGATTTTTACGTTAAGCGAGCATTTATAGGAAAAGCAAGATGAGTTCTTACATGCAGTGAGTGAGAATTCATAAATTAAAAATTCTTTTACTTTTACAACAAGATTTTATTTTTCATACAAATATTTAATTTACAACTTGTGAAATTGTATTCATGGTAAAGAAGGTGATCTAGTGTCGCATAATTCAGCAAAAATAAACCAATGTTTATGCTTGTCCCATTACTATTAGTCTATGACTCTTTACTTTTTTCATTTACTAAAAGTTTGAATGATGGCAACAAATTAAATGGATTTTTACATGTTTTTAATTCATTCACATGGTTGTTTAGAATTTATTGCGTGTTATTACTCATTTATTTCACGAAACTCATACGGTAGTACCAGACGGACAGCATGTATGTACCAGACTCTCATCTCTCTCGAACGTGTAAGAACTGAGACCATATACAAACGTGCCAACTCTAATAACGTGTGATAGTTGAGAGTTTATATAACCTAAGGAATATTTGCATGCAATGACAAAAAGTTGTATGAATTTGTTTTTAGCAATACAAAAATCATTTATTTGTCTGTTTTCTGGGTACGTTCGAAATTATATTATTTATTTAATTATTAGGAGATGAGTGATTTTTTTTATGTAACATAATTTCTTTTTATGTGGAAGTCTAATTTACTAAATGAAAGTTTAGGATTTCTGATTTTGAATTTACCGTTTAATTTTGTATGGATAATATGTGATAAATTAACGTTTATATATAAAATTACATATTATTTTTAAGAAGTTAATATTTTACATAAATCATGTTCCCATATCAATTAAATAAATTGGGATTGAAATATTGATTTCTTTAAAATAATAAAAAATATTGATTTTGTCTTATGGCCATTTACTATTCTTTTCTTTTTGACATAATTTTATTAACCGTATGGCTATTGGACCCATTGCAATTTATAAGAGGCAATTTAGTTTTCGTTCATATCTCAATTAGATTAGATTAGATTAACCCTTTGTATAAGTAGTTTTATGAATCTTTTGTTCTATGAAATTCACACATAAAATCTTCTCACAGTTCTTTGACATGGCATTCATTTTGCTGATCCAAATAGGCTGTTTCTCTTTTTATTTACGTTTTTAATAGTTGCAAAACATAGACATAAGTTTTTGATATGCTTTCCAAAATAAAAATATTAAATATAATAATATCCCACATGTAAAATTTTTAATTAATATTTTCTCTGTTTCAAAATATAAGGGGTTTTAGATATTTATTTTTGTTTCAAAATATAAGGGTTTCTCAACTTACTATACATAATAAATGTTTGTGCATAATAATGATCTCTCTTGAACTTAATGGGGAGAAAGATAATTTAAACTAAAAGTTGAAATGACTATTAGTATTCTTGTAATAAATTATGTTTTTATAATAAAAGAAAATTGTAAAAAAAAATTTCTTAATATGCGTATTTTTTTTTAAACCTCCTATATTTTGAAACGGATGGAATATATAAGATAAGAGTCAATCCATTTATTCCAAATTGGTTTAAAGTTAGGAGTCCATAGTCTAATATTAATGGAAGGACTTCTGACTCAAAACCAATTTTAATTTTAATTATTGTTTCGAAGTAGACATGGTACCTTTGAAAAACCTCTCATGCAGCTACAGGTGTATCCATGCATTCTAAAAGCAAATCCTTAATTTCATTAATTTGAAGGTTGATGAAGTATACTGATACAAACATTTCAAATTAGAATACTAACATCACACGCAAAACAATTCTCCAAAAGCCAAACACGGGAGAATTGATATACAATAGTCATTACGATTCTTTTCACACACTAGCCAATATAGATGAACTGTATCCATTTTTATCATCCCAGAATTTAGACCAAAGCATTACACCTCCATACTTTCTAGACTTCTTTAAAATCGGAAGAATCTGCGAAGTCAGTACATCTGGTGGGATATACCCACTTCCCGCGGCTTCAGGAGCTGCCGGAAGACCCAAGAAGATTTTCTGGGCTGTGATTGAAGTGGTCCACTTGTTCCACGAATCGAAGAGGTTTTGAGTATTACCTGAAGTGTATGAGCACGGTGGATTGTTGTAGAATTGGATCCAAACATAGTCAAAAAGTCTAGTGTTGAGAGCACTTCCCATTAATCTGTCTGGAAATGGACATTGAGGAGCTCCTGTTAGATATACTTTTCTTCCTCTGTGGCTAAACTTTGAGAGAAACCTGTCCAAAAAAAAAAAATCTAAGAAATTTAGTTTGTTATTTTCACAGAAAAAATAGTCAACAGAAATAAGGAATTTAAACACCTATATATCATATCTTTACCATCCCAAATTAAACTTTTTATATAGAAACCAAGAAGTTCGAATCCCCATAATCTTTTTGGACCGGAACTAAATTAGTTAAATTAGCCACCCTTCGTTTCTGGTGTTCGACATCTTCTTTTATAAATAGTCTTTTTCAATCACGAGAAGTCATAAAACATTTATTCACAATGTTTCCTTAATTACTACCTGGCGAGATCATCCCAGTGTCGAGGAGAGCCAAGCTCGATATTGAAATCGATACCATCAAGAACAGCATCACCTAAGGGACGTGACGATGATTTCCCTCCCAAGAAGTTGTTCCACAGGTAATCCGCGACCACTTTTGCATCCTTTTTGGAGCCAATCGAATAGTTTCCGATTCCGCCGCCGAGAGACAACATAACCTTAAAACAAATTTGACAAAGTATCAAAATAAATGTGATTTCATTAACTAATTTATAGGATCAAATTTGGGGGAATTGAAAAAATAAAAACCATTTATTTTCTATCTCAGAAAAAATTCATCCAAACCTAAGGGATATATATGTGAATGAACCAACCTTGATGCCACGAGACTGACAATCTTTGACCTGAGAGCCAAAATGAGTGCAAGTGTTGGCCGCAGGGTTGCAGTGGCCGGCGAGGTTGAGCTCCGGTGTTTGTCCATTTCCGAATTTCACAAGAAAGGCGACGTTGACGTAAGCATACCGGCCGGTGGCACATGTGGCCGAGAGATTACCTTCATTGCCGTTTTGGCCCCAATAAATGGATATGCCACCTCTGGATGCATCGGAGGGTTTGGTGACAAAACAGCTTATTAAGAAGAGAAAGTATATAACATGCTTGAGAATATAAGTCATGTTTTTGTTAATGATGTTTTGTCTTCTTCGTGTTTATGTGTTTGTTTGTTATTGCTTAAAGTCGTTTTATATAAGACGTAAGTCCCTCAAAGGAAAAGCTGACTTTTATTTGCTTTTTCTTTGTTATTATTTTAAAAATCTTATCTATTTATATTATAATGTCTCTCACACACATTGCATGACTTTAATTGGTTGTCTGTTTGTCGTCAAATTATATCGCTTTAGGACTTAAAACTAGATACAGATCTCAAACATTAAGCAGGAATCTCTGACCGCTAACTGTAAATGTTTAAGGAAATAAAGAAAAAGAAAAAAAAAGATAATCGACGATCAAATTGCCAAATCGGTAATAAGAGAGGGTGGATCATGAACCTCACGTTGTGCTCGTTGTCATCTCTTGTGGTGTTGACTTTGTCTTCTTGCTGGTTTACGTCCACTTGGCACATTTCAATTTATCTATAGTCTATAGACTCGGAAGTATTTTGATCTAAATTTTCATTACGTAAATTATAAATCGAAGTTGTCCACTTGGCACATTTCAATTTATCTATAGTCTATAGACTCGGAAGTATTTTGATCTAAATTTTCATTACGTAAATTATAAATCGAAGTTATAGTACTTGAACCATAACTATTTATTGAATCACAGTATCTTCATCTTTTTCCGTTATTCCGTATATACAATCTTCTATTAAATATAAGATTAGAGATAAGACCAAGAAGTATTTCTATTAATCAGCTTTTAAAAAAGTGTATCTGGAAGATTTCATGAAGATCAAAAGCCATTTCAGTTTTTTTTCTCAGTCTTTTATTCCCGATCCCAAAATTATCTAGCTCGTAGTATCAAATTTCAGCCAGGTGTAGTATTTTATATAAACTCTGTTTTATCGACATGACTCCTAGAACTTCTTTAATATAATATAATATAATATAATATAATATAAGCTGTTTACAAAAAAAAATTAAAAAATATCAGCTTTTGAAAAGGTTCGCTGCTATCATCCAATGGATGGATGGATGACCAACGCATTTACTAATATTTGAATTCAAATAATTTGATGACCAACGCATTTACTAATATTTGAATTCAAATCATTTTATGTATCGGCAAAGTCTTCATTACAATCATTGATTTGACTCGATAAAGTTTCAAAGTCGAATGATAAATTTTGGGTAATTTTATTACTCAGAATTTGGTTATGTAATATCTGAATAATATCAGGTAATTAGATATATAAAACTATATTATATCCCGCGCTATATCGCAAATTTTTTTTTTTAGATTTAAATTTTATTATAAATTTTTGGTTATAGTACTGCAATGATTTCAATATTTAAATAATAATTTTGAGTTTGGATATTATTTATCATTCAACAATTAAATGTTATTGTACTCTCCAAATATTAGTAAGAAGATATTAACTTCAACTATTTGATTTCATCTAAAAAAACATATTAGTATTAAATATATATCATTTTTATACCAACTTCATGATGTGTTATTATTAAATAATAAAAAACTATGAGTATTAAATATCTATTTTTCGTAAATATTTGATTTTATTTAAAATAACTTTTTTTATTGAATGTTATATTTATATTCAATGCAAAGCAAATATACATGGGAAACAATACATAATGTCCTTTCTTTTGATTTGAAAAACATTAGAGCAGGGTAGATAGCATAAGATTGAAAAATGATTCAAGTGTTGAACCGATTGGGATAGGTGCACCTCTAAGCTGCTGAGTCGTTAAAACCTTATTCGGAAAAAAAAATTCAGGATAAAACCGATATGAGAAAAAAAAAAGTAGAGTTTTTAGGAGTGTCTTTGTCCCACACACATGCGAATGTTGTGGACTTGAGAAGAGAGAGCAGAGAAAGAGATACGACTATTCATTTTAATTTTTTTAAAAGTAATAGATTTTACATGAATATTTTGGATTGTAAATTAATATATTTTATGTTTAGATTTATTATTGTAAATTGTGTCTAATTTTTAATAAAGTTTAATTACATAATTGTGTTTAGTTAAATGGGTAGTAAAGAAATATTTATTAGATTATTTTGGCTATAAAGATAAAGAATAAAATATTAACATATTTTTATCCTTAATGATGTTTTCTTGTTTGCTTTTAAGATCAATAATATTGTATGTAATTGTTTATAATTTAAATGTTTGTCTATAATGTGTAATTCCCAATTAATAGTATTAGTAATAGTATTCTCAATTAATAGTATCATATGATTTTAAAATTAATTTTAATTAGTAATATTGTAGTGGAAATTTGATTTTTTCTTTATATTTTATATTTTTATAATTTATTTTGGGATCTATAAATTACTTATTATTAATTTAATTATTTACTACTTTTTAAATTAAATTTTTCGTTTCACTAATTGATTTATTTAGGAAAAGTTTAATAAAACTGAAAATTGATTTTGTGAAGATTTATTTTCAAATATGTATTTTTAATAGTAAAATTTGATTAAGTGTAATTTGAATAAAATTGAAAATAGATTTTGCGAAAATTGTATTTTTAAATATGTATTTTTAATATGAAAAATAGAGTAAGTGTTTTATACATTTTTACCCTTAATGATTTTTTTTGTTAGTTCTTAAGATTAATGGCATTATATGTAATTTTTTAGAATTTAAATGTTATAATCAAATAGGTACTCCCCAAATATTAGTAAGAGGATACTAGCTATCTAATGTATACATGTAACAAAATAAACCAGATAATTTTCGAATATCGGACAAAATATAAGTAATTTAGGTACAAAATATCATTATTCAATAGTTTTACAGATCCGAATCATATTCCTGTATTTCTGGTAACTGTTTAGGTAATTTTTGTAATTTTGAATAGTTTTAAATTTCTAAAACTATCCAAATAGTGAAATAGCCAATTTTTTATATTCACACCCATATCTGACCCATATCTATATACCCACTGAAAAATTTAGCTACCAAACAGCTAATGAAAGTTGGATACATATGGACAAAGGTAGAAAGTCCGATGACCAAAATAAAAAATGCTCACATGCCTTATTTTTATGGAGTTACAATTATGAAAAAACCAGGTGAAATTTGTATATATTATTTTCTAGTTAAGAATATAAATTTATGCTTAAATTAAAAATATATATATATATATATAAAGTTATCTATTCATTTATTTTTCATTCTGCTAAAAACAAACACCAGACAATTTTATTTTGAAAACAAATTATACAAATTTGGCCTATGTTTCAATACTATATCAATACTTTGAGTTGGATACTGTATGAACAATGTAACCAAAATCACAAACACTACGCATTGGTGGTCTTAATTACATCATATGTCACCGGAAAGTATATAAATCCAAACTAATCTGTAAAACCTATGACAAATTGAATTATTTTTTCATTTAAGGTATTTAAGACGTCTACGCTGAGAAACTGTTGATCATAGTGTTTTGGTGGAACGTAGTATATTTTGGACCCACTAAAAGGAATATTGATCTATATATTTTGGGAGATTGTTGTTGGTCTACAACTTCAGGTCGATAGATATTTGGGCCAAATTGGCCCATTTCTATCGAAATCGTAAATATAAAATAGGAGGCAACATATGACAGAGTCACATGACTCGCTCGCAAGACTATCTAGCCCGATTGATTGGAGCATCTGTAATCCAGTTTTTATCGTGTTATATTCCGACAACCCAATATAAAACTGCACCAGATAATTAATGTAATTAGTGACACGACAGCTCATTTAGTTAGCACACGTTTTTTGGTAAATTTAAGTTCGAACATGTTAATTATTTTTATAGCTGCGATCGATTTCCTTATAGCTGCCATCGATTTTCTTATAGCTGCGAAAGCTTTGATTTTCGAACATGTTAACCATTTTGCCATCGATTTTTTAACTATAGACTGGTGACAAATTGCAAAAAGAATATATATCTATATTTAAATGATTCTCTTTAAAAACAACTAAAACTAATAATTTTCGCACTAGCAATATATCTGAGATATATTTCTGATCAATTACGGATGTTGTCATAATTTTGTTGCTAAACAAGGATTAAACTTTTTGTGTTCTTAACAAAAATAAAAATCATTTCTTTACATCGAAAATTTGCTCCAAGTGAGGAATCAGGATTATGTAATGCATTCACACAGCCGTAAACACTCGGTGTTGTGAATTATATATTGAGTAATCAACTAGCTTACTGAATATAGTTTAATTGTATGAATAATGTTGGTGAAGTTTGTCAAAGATTATTACATCCTTGCATAAGCGGGTGAAGTTTGTGCAACTCTTGTCCCTTTCTCGTCGACGTTTGAATTTTTAATGTTGTATTGGATAAAGTTTTCGCTTATTTAAATAGTGCGACGACTATATTAAGCAATTGGGGACCCAAAAATAAATAATAAAGTTCGTAATGGAGACAATAATAAGTTGCAAAAATAATTATCCGTTTAATATGGTTCGTCATCGTTCCTTGGCCGCACATGTAACTATAATAATATATGCACAACAAACAACATATCTTAATAAAATATATCAACAACTATTAATCAAGGCAAAAACTTTACGTCAATGATTATAAGATGCTCGCAGATCATGTGAAGTTACATTGCGAAACACACATAAAGATATGATTTAATTTATTAATATGTTATATTAATCACTAGATATACAAATGATTCATGCAGGTGCATGTGCGTACGGTACATATATAGACTTTAAATATACTCATATATATAGGTTCATATAGCGAAAAAAGGTCCTTAACTTAGAAAGTTTTCTACATTCCCCCTAATTTGAAGTTGGAAAAGCATTGCAATTTTAGGGTTAAGACATATAGCGTAGTGGTTTATGTTAAAATTGTTATTGAGTCATACATGAATTCAAACTCACATAATATATGTTGTTAACAGAAAAAAGAATTTCAATTTAAAAAACTTGGATATATGCAAATCGACAATTTTATCTTCTAAAACCTTGACAAATTACTGAACACACAATGTTTTCCAAAATTAATATCTGTGAAAATTATATGATGCATGCAGAACTCAAACTACGTAAGTACATATATATATATATATATATATATATATATTGTTTAGGGTTCACATTAGATTTGGGGGAAAAGGTTGAGAAACTGCAAAATATGAGCGGTTATATGTTAATTAAGAAAAATAAAGGAAAATGAATTAACAGCTCATATTCCATGATTTGATTTATAAGTCATAACAATTCTATATCATTACCAATATTTGTCCCCATCACGCCCCAACTAATTGTGTTTTCAATAAACCAACTTCCGAATCTTTAATCTGAAACACTGAAGCTCCTTGAACCAGAAATGTTCCCAAATTAAACGTCTATTAGCGTTTGTGTATTGGCTGGTATGTGATTAACCAATCATTGTGTATCGATAACCGGTTTGACTTTCCTAAACCATAGTTATCTTTTATGGCTTCCTTCAATAGCTTCCATTGCCTATAGTTTTGCAGACCAAACTTCTTTGTTCTTTCTCTCTTCTCTCTTCTCTGCTTTCTAAATTCTCATAACTATCTTTTACATTCTCTCTTCTCAATTCAAACTAAATACAGCCGGAAATTTCAGTCAGTCATTGAGATTCCGCGTTTGAGCTGTAAGTTTTTTTTCTTTACGTCTGAAGAATCTGCTTGGCTTATACATTTGATAAGTTAAACTTTTGGAATGTTTCTATCCAAATGTCAATTTAGCGATGAAAAAGTGTAGTCTTTTTTTTTTTTTTTGGAATCATGTCAGGCCGAGTGCATAGACCTGATTTGACAGATAAAATTAGTTTATAAGCAAAATGATGGAAAAAACTAATATTGGGAAAATTATAGGAATGTTTTTATATTTTCTTTTGCAAAATCGTTGAAATCTAAATTTCTCATCAAATAATATCATTGATTAACATTTTTTCATCTCTAACTTCTATAAGTTATTTAATGCAGATATAACTAGAGAAATTTTCGTCACAAGAATAATTTAAGGAAAAATATTAAGATGAATAGAAGATTATCCATCTTCTATTTACTTTTACTGCTCTTCTTTGGATCATCGGCTCTGTTTTCTCCGGTCACCGGTGACCTCGCCGGCGACAGACAAGCCCTTCTCGACTTCCTCAACAACATCACTCACCCACGGTCTCTAGCGTGGAACGCAAGCAGCTCAGTATGCGCCAATTGGCCAGGCGTCACGTGCGACAAAGAGGGCACACGTGTCACTGCACTTCACTTGCCCGGAGCGAGTCTTCTAGGAGTGATCCCGCCGGGAACTATCAGCCGTCTATCAGAGCTTAAGATTCTCAGTCTCCGATCCAACGGCCTACGAGGTCCGTTCCCGACTGATTTCTTGCAGCTTAAGAAACTCAAGGCAATTAGTCTCAGCAACAACAAATTCTCTGGCCCATTACCCTCCGATTACGCCACGTGGACGAATCTCACCGTTCTTGATCTGTACGGTAACCGGTTTAACGGTAGTATTCCCGCGGGATTCGCTAATCTGACCGGACTCGTCTCGCTTATCTTAGCTCAAAACTCATTTTCCGGTGAGATTCCGGATCTTAATCTCCCCGGTCTACGCAGACTTAACTTTTCCAACAACAATCTCACCGGATCAATCCCAAAGTCTCTGAGAAGATTCGGGAGCTCTGCTTTTTCCGGCAACAACTTAATTTACGAAATTGCCCCTCCTCCGGTGACTCCTATAGAGAAAGAGAAAGAAAAAAAGGGCATCTATATCTCGAAATCCGCGATTCTCGGGATAGCGATTAGCCTTTGCTTCGTGATATTCTTCCTAATCGCGGTTCTGATAATCGTTTGCTATGTGAAAAGGCAGAGGAGGCAAGAGACAGAACCAAAACCAGAGAAGTTGAAACCAGCCCAGAAACTGCCAAGTGAGAAGGAAATTTCTAAATTAGGAAAGGAGAAGAATATAGAAGACATGGATGATAAGAGCGAAATTAACAGAGTTATGTTCTTTGAAGGAAGCAATCTGGCTTTTAACTTGGAAGACTTGTTGATAGCTTCTGCAGAGTTACTAGGGAAGGGCACTTTCGGTATAACGTATAAAGCGGTTCTAGAAGATTCCAAGGTCATCGCGGTTAAACGATTGAAGGACATAGTGTTGTCGCGGAAGGATTTCAAACATCAAATGGAGATTGTAGGAAACATTAGGCACAAGAACGTTGCTCCCTTAAGGGCTTACGTGTGTTCCAAGGAAGAGAAGCTTATGGTCTATGATTATTACTCTACAGGCAGTCTCTCTCTTCTTCTTCATGGTACGTTCTACATTTTTCAGTTTATTATGAAATATTCAAATGCAAATGGTAAACACAATAGTTTTTATAACATATAAACGCGCAAACAAACAATTGAAACCTTATTTGATATTTCTTGCATCTGAAGAAAGTTTTTTTTCCTTTTTCTTTTTCCGGCAGGCAAGAACGGCGAGGAGGGCCACGTTCCCTTGAACTGGGAAATGCGATTAAGATTCATGATTGGAGTAGCAAAAGGATTAGCTCACATACACACACAAAAGCTCGCACATGGCAACATCAAATCTTCTAACGTCTTCATGAATTCGGAAGAATATGGATGTATATCGGAAACCGGTTTAGCTGTGTTAACAAACCCGGTTACGAGGACAAATGCATCAGCCAGACGGTACCGTGCCCCAGAATCCACCGACACGAGGAGATCAACGCCGGAATCAGACGTTTACGGTTTTGGAATCTTGATGCTGGAAACTCTAACCGGAAGATCAAGTATGGATGATGGAAAGGAAGGGATAGATCTGGTGGTGTGGGTGAATGATGTTATTGCAAAACAATGGACAGGTGAAGTGTTTGATTTAGAGCTTATGAAGACTCCTAACGTTGAAGCAAAGTTGCTTCAGATGTTGCAGTTAGGGCAAAATTGCACGACTAGGGTTCCGGCGAAGAGACCGGAGATGGTGGAAGTGGTTGAGACTTTGGAGGAGATTGAGAGGGACTGATTAATAAATTTTAGAATTTTTATTTTACGGGTTTTGGAATTTATGATTTATAATATATCATCAGTGGCAGATATATTTTAATCCAATTTTTATCTTCCACCTCTTTACATTTCAATATATAGGATTTTAAAATTAAATCAGTATCCAACATTTATATGAAACTTAGGAGGAGTTTATCCATCGATCAATGATTTAATTCCATAAGTTTTTATAAACTTAAAGATTTAAACTTTATATATATATATATATATATATAAAATAAATTATTGAAACAACTACATTATGGATTTTAACCACAGAACTGGTAGTTATACTCTATAACATTCGAATTTATATGGCTGTAATAAATTGTAAAATTAGTGTACATTAGAATCAAGGGAACTACCAAAAACAAAAATGAAACGACAACAGATCAACAATTATGTTTTTGGATTAATGGCAGTAATAGCGAGAATATTGTATGTGTCCAAGCTGGAAAACAGCTTATCCTCTCTTTTTGGACAAACCACAATATGTGAGTACGAGATAAATTCAATTTACAGTTTTTTTGTCACATTCACAAGTTTTTCACCCAAAAGCATCAATAATTGTGGGGCAAAAATGAGTTGTTCCGAGAGATACGGGTCGACCACAAAGTCAATGATATTTGTTCAATAAAATGCCAAAAGAAACTCTCATAATTCTCATAACCTCTTCTATCGCTCTGCCTAGCTTTTCTTTTTTCATTTACATCTCTCCCTTGTTCTTCCCTCTCTAAAATCCTTCTCCCACAAATTAAGGAGTTAGGAGAGCTGGAGAGGGAAGAACCTTAACAAAAGAAGTGAGGAACTGAAGATATAATTGATTTGTTATATATCTAGGGAGGAAAAAAAATTGAAATGTCGGTCTCGAGGCTTTTCTTCGTCGTTTCGACAATCGTATGGATAGTTTTCACCATTTTGTTGCCAATGGCACACGCTCAATCCGCGGCTCCTGCTCCGGCTCCGATAAGCGACGGTGAGTTTATAGCATTCTTTAGTAATCAATTGTTAATTTAAACCAATATGTGGTCTAAATGATCGTGACTAAGAATCTGAAACAGACATTCAAATAAGGATTCTTGAAATTTGTTAGATATGTGCTTATAATATTTCTTTCGGGTGATTAATTTTGGAACAAAATATTGCAGGAACAACGATAGACCAAGGCATAGCATATGTCCTTATGTTGGTGGCTTTGGTCCTCACATATCTCATCCATTGATCCCTTTTTTAATTTCATTTTGGTCTCTATTTGGTTTAATTATATATCTATTTTTTTGCATTTTGATTATAACTAAATAGAGAGACCAGAAAAATTTATATGTGTGGTAGCGAAATTGAAGAGGTTTTCTAATTTTTGGAGGCTGCAGTTAAGAAATTTTTTTGTATAAAGTCGATGTGCGTTCAACTGTTGGAAATATATTCATCGATTTACATCTTTCTTATTCACAGATTCAATATTGTAAATGACATTTTGTATCAATACATGCATTATATCGAATTTAAATTCTGATTGTGATATATCAATAACAATAGTACAAACCACTATGCATGCTACTGATCAAATTATATTTTTCCACAACTGAAATTTTTAAATATCGAACTACTATCAATGCCAATGTAAAATTTGTAACGACTGTTAAAACACCGCTTAGTGAAAATCAATCTCTAACATAGGCTGATAAATATTATAGCCAAAAGAAGACTCAAATTTGCAATAACAATATTAGAATGTGTTACAACAACATATGGTAAAAAACCATGGATTATAAGCTAAATAACAAGGATCATACGGAGTACAAATCCATTTATTTCAACATAGACCTGAAAATAAGGCTTGAATAAACAAAAACAAAAACGTGATTAGAAAAGTAATAAGGATGTTTGAATTGGAAACTGATTAGCTATTATCAATAACTATCTATCTCTTTAATCAAGAGATCAGGTAAAACTTCAGTCCCTCCTTTAACTGGGATAACTAAGAATAGAATCCTCCAAACCCTCCGTATGGATGATTAGGATCATAGCTTTCAAAGGGGGATTCCAAAGGGATGGTGGACGGAGAGTTTGATGCAGAGTGAGAAGTCGAGCCAGATGCCGGAAAATTGTAGTTGATATTAGTTCCTAGATCACTAGAGAAACTCGTAGATCCGAAAAAGTCAATGTTGTGATCTCTCAGTTGAAGCATATACGCGTTGTTACTCTCAAGATTTGGGGTGGATGACAAAGGATAGTGAAGGGTGTGATGCAAATGTGCTTGATGATTGTAGTTGTCTAGACTTTCCTTCACGATGTCAAAATTTTCGTGTTCTTGGGTCTGGTTTGGTTCGAGGTTTTGTACCGGGATGGTTGAACCGACATTTGCAGCTTGAGAGCAAGAATGTATTCCTCGGTAACTGATCTCAAAGAGCATCTGATTTTCATCAGATCTTTGGACATGTTTGGTAGCTTCACATCCTTGAGACTTTCTATACGTGCATCTATAGTATCCTCTGTACCCCCCCCCCCCCCCCCCCCAAAAAAAACATTAGTTGAACTTTCTTTTCATTAATATCTTTAAGTTTTTTTATACATATTAAAAAAAACTATAAGATTTATATTACATCTCTATATAATTTTGTCTTTTTATTAATCAATTAAAATAATAAAATAATATATATTTAAGACACAAAATAATACTAATTTATGAAACAAAACAAAACAAAAATTAAGTAATAAAACAGAGGACTATGTCCCTATCACATTTTAAGTGAATAGAATGAAGGGCTAAATGAGAACATTCTGCTTTTACTAACTAGTTATTTATTAGCTGCAGTTACGAGTCTAACCTTGGAAATCTGGCTCCGAGTATATCCTTCTGGCCGTACTTTCTCCAACTGAACCCATCGTCAAGTGTTCTGTCAATACCAGCTCCAGGGATAATTCTGACTTTTCGAGTCCACCTTGGCATTGACTTCTTCGAACTATATTACATTTTCAAATGTTTATGATTTTATACTAAACAAAACAACAATACATTATGGCAGTTTACAAATATGAAAGTACCTCTTGATGACAAGTGGTTCTTGATCCGAATCATCGCTCTTGGGGCTTCCTCCACCCTGAGCATACGGCGAATCTTGGTCGCCGGAGTAGTTCATAATGGTGAGAGACTTGTGGTAAGATTCAAGAATCTTCTTGGCTAAATGTTCACGTGTTTCTTGAGATGAAGCCGATCCGAACTGGTGTGCATAGTCTCTTCCTTCTATCATTAGCTCGTTGATCTCCTTCTTCATCTTCTCCCAATCTCCACTACTACTCTTCTTCTCCATTACGATCAAAGAGTGAAAAAATATGGATTAAAGTAGTTTACAGTATTGTTACTAGGTTTATTTTTGCATGGCTTCTGGAAACTGCGAAAGAGGGGAATTTAAGGAGGATTGTGTGAGAGCGAGAGTTTGACTTTTTGACTGAAGAACGCAGAAAGCTGATGTGGATGTAATTGGAGAAGTGAGACCGGTCTTTGGTCAATGAATTTGGAAAGTCCAACATGTTGACCAGTTCTCTGCTTCTCGATCCTTTGTTTTTGGTTTTTAGATTTTCTTTTACACGATCTGTTTTTTTTTATATTAGAGTCATAATCATTTAATTAATATTTGTAAACTTAGTTTGTTAATAGCTTTCACTATTATTAAGAAATATTATTTTCTATTGCAAATTAAAACTTTGCTATAAATTATAATATTGAGTTTAGAAATTCCAAAAATCTGAATGAGAATAGTATTTAGTATTTTGGTAACTATGTTGGAATATTAATTTTAATATGCATTTAGTTTAATTATAGATTTAATGATGTAATTATCTTTAATGGAACCAAACTTAATATAAGATCCCGTTTCTAAAGTAAGAAAACACTAGACCATAATTGAATGACAATCCATCGCATAGTGTTTAGAACACATAATGAAAATTTAGACTATTTTAGATAGTTTAAGAGTTTACAATATAAAATAATAGATATGAAAATATAGTATATATGAAATATCATAACTTATAAATAATAGAATTCATATCATCTCAATCTTAAAAATAGATTAAAAATTCAAATAAACCCAGCAGAAATGATAAACCAAAAGCTAGAAACATAACAATGCAGATGTAAAAGCTAACGACAACGCAAATAGTAATGCTAAATACAAACGCAAACTCTAAACCGGGACCAACCTAAAGTACATGGAAATTTCAGGGGAGAAAAGATATTTGGCACTTTGAATTAAATATGTTTTTTGTTGTTGTTGAGAACATATAAAAATAAACCTTACTATTTTTTCTGGTCTTATTCAAAATGAAAATTTAGGTATACACCGTTTTGTATGAAGATATTCTTAGATATGGCCTTGCCTTATATATGGCCTTATATAAGGTTAGCATTTGCTTGATGTTCTTAGATATGGCCTTGCCTATTCTTTCGGACTGCAATGCAAATGCTAAACTTTAAGCAAAAACATTAGACACAACCGCTAAAAACAAAAACAAAAAAATCTTAAAATATAAACAAAAACGTTAATACAAAATACAAACGCTAACCTTAAAAAAAAAAAGATGTCACATTTACATGTTATGACGGCCATTCAATGACATCACCGTGTCATTAGAATGAAAATTGGAAATGTGACTAAGATTTGTGATGATAATGGCTTGACCATTCTCTAGTGTCAGCCACTGAAAATTCTTTGTATCAGAAATTGCGTGTTAAAAGGACACACCTATATATATTAAATTTATTTTTAGGCACATTTCACATTTAATATATAAGATTTACTTAATATTCACCATGACTCGGATGATTCAACTTTATATGAAGATATAGTTACGGCAGAAATATAATGATTAGACAAGAGCAGAGACCAAAAGATTCGTTCGTTGCCGTGTAAGAGACTTCAAGGAGGCGAGAATCAACGGTGTAACATTAATGTCAACTCTTCTAAAAATCTTTTAACACCGCTCTAAACCGGTTTAAGTTTAAGCTATTCGAAGTTCAATCTAACCGGGATTAAAACTAGTTGGATTGTATCTTTATTTCACACCGGTTCAGTGTTCCTGCAATACTTTTTGAGTAAAATTACTATACAAACCGGTTCTATTGATTCTGCTTTCTTAGGAAACAACCGGTTAAATTTTGTGAAAATAATGCATACCATGTCTCAAACTTTACCTGTATAACTTTTCAGTATGGGTATACTACTGATATATTACAACGATTGCGATTCACGGATAGATTTAACGCAGCTATAAGTAACTCTGATATTACATGCACAACTATACAACGGTTATAAGATGGTTTGAAGTATCTTGTAAATTCGGGAAGTCATACCAAGTATGCACAAATGGTTGGGCGGGGCAGTTCAGTTTGGTTTGGTATGGTTTCAGACGATGTATTGACGGAGGTAATCAACTCGGGCCTGATGCTTGAGCTTCATCAAGGCCTTGACTTCATGTTTCCTCACCATTTCTCTAGAGATGTTGAGATTTCCAGCTATCTCTCCCAGAGTCCTGTCGCCTTTCCCATCAAGACCATACCTCTGTCGAATAACCAGACTCTCTTTCGGCTTCAATGAATCCAGCTGAAAATGAAATGTAATCAGTTTCCAGTATTCACATAGACAAGAAGCCACAACCAAGAAAGATGAGCCAATAACTAACATAAGTCCGGATGATTGTGTAAGTAGATAAAAGATTGAAACTTACCACGTCATCGAGAGCAAGCCTGAGAAGAGCAGGTTGTCTCCTGTTATCAGCTCCAACACCATCGACATCTGTGATTCCATTGATGAATTCTTCTTGAGTAACCGCATGTTTTGAATTTAGTGAGAAAACCGGTTTTGCGGCCCTCAATACTTCACGGTATCTCTCAGGTGTTATCTTGAGTCTCTCAACTACCTCGTCCTCTGTGGGGAGTCTCCCCAGCTCAAACCATAGCTCCATCTTCGCTTTATAGATCTCAACTCTAACCTGAATGGTTTCAACAAAGAGGATATATGAAAGGTCCCTGCAAAACAATCTGTTTCTGAGAAAGAGCCAAAGAGGGTAACATACCGATTCAAGTCCAAATGGAACGCGAGTAAAGTTTGAGGTTGTCATAGACCGTATGATGGCATGTCTTATCCAAAACAAACCATAAGTCGAAAGACGAAACTTCCTTTTCGGCTCAAAGCGGTCAATTGCTGTGATAAGCCCTTTCATACCAGCTTGACAAAGGTCTTGGAATTTTGGTCCATTGGTAAAATCTTGAAAATATTTGTTCATAACAAACAAGACAAGGCGGAGATTGTGCTGCAATGTAGAAACAAAAAACAATTAGCTAAAAGAGTTATATCCATAAATAACAATAGCCTTTCTAAGAAAGGTAATGGTAAAAATCTTTTGGACTAGGTATTGATACACTCACCTTAATAAGTTTGTTTCTTGCAGCTCTACCTACTTCAATTTTCTTTTTTACTTCACCCGTGGTCATTTTGATCTCTCCAGCTATTTCAGCTTCCCTCGGCTCTCTTCCCAAGCTCTTTTGCAGTTCATCTTTCACTTCAAGTAGAGCCTGCAATGTTAGCCCCAAAAATGTTGAGCATAGGTTGCAATATAACCCAATCCCAGCTTTCTTTACCAGTGAATCATATCTTTATAGACTACATGCTATATTCAAGAAAATGAAGAATACCTTCATAGGTTGCATCAACTTAAACAACCAAGCATGTTCAGTGGAAGAAAGAACAGGAGGTATCTTCATTTTTTTCCAGTCCAAGCTCAGTATGTCATTAGAAGCTGAATAGTCCCGCACAAGCCTCTCGATCTTCTCCTCTTCTTGCTGCTTCTTTGTTACTTTCTTCTCAGCAAAATTAACAACTGGTTTCTCTTGACAGTTTCTCTTCAAAGCGATCCGTTTATCAAGACTCAAACGCTTATCCTTCTTCGCATTATTCCTTACAACTACTTTCTTCTCCTCACCACTTTGTTTCCGTTTTCTCCTCCGTGAAACTTTCACTTTGGAGCCATCAACAGCTTCATCGTCTTCCTCGACTGATGTGGTTGTTGCAGGACTAAGCTTGTATATGTTTTCAAGTCTAGCAGCAGCTTCATTGTAATCCACTCCTAAGGAACACGAAGGAGCCAGATTATGATCCAAGGAACTCGGTTTTTTCGGGGTTTTACACGGCTTTCTCCTCGTGACTACTCTCTTCTTCTCATTATGCTTTTCCGCAGGAATCAAAACTTGTTCTCGAGGAGGAATGATCAAAGCTGAATTGCTGGAATCATCGGCTTTAAAGGCAACAATGGATGGTTTTTTAAGTGAAGACCGATGTGTCAAAAGATCGGTGCTTAACCCGAGTGGAGATCTTGCAGCTGAACTTGAAATAAACACAACTCCCATCACAATCTAAAGGCTGAAATGAATCTTTCCAAGCTCAATTCTGGTCAAATTGTGCTGCAGCAGAAACATGTCTCATGGTCATATACTCATATAAGTGTAAAGAATGGTGTCAAATGTTGACAATCACTAGGGCAATTTTACTACAGAACACTGATCTAAATCAACTTTATGTAGATATAACTACGAACAGGCGAAAATTTGGCATAGGCAAACCAAAACGAAAGATTCAATATGTAACTAACAAATTTAAGAGCAATCGGGAAAACCCAACTTCAAATTTCTGCGAATCACAGAGAATCTAAATGCAAAGCCAAAAATCTGGCGTAAGCATAAACCACTGATAACAAACTGTTGGAAATTTTACTCAGAAAGATCAAACAAATCTTCAACTGTTTAGATCAAAGTAAGATCGTATAAAGATTAGTGTTCAGCGTACCTTTGCAGTATCGCTGGTTTAGAATCTGTGGATGGTTCACGAATTTTAAATAGAAAGAGAAGACTTAAAATTGGAGTGGAATACGAAAATATGTGTCTCAATGAACTACGTAAATTATGGTGTCCACAGATTAATGACAAATATGGTGCGTCGTTATATTTCTAGAATCTAGAATCTATGCACAAGCGGAGATGGCGAGAGAGACGACGTGGCTAATTTATAGTGGAGGAGAAGATATTTCCTAAAGGGTCAAGTCTTGTGGTTGTGATCAGGTTATATACACGTGGATGGTCTTCTCAGCAACAGTAATACCCAAATCAAAGTGGTGGCTCTAGAAGCATTTACGTAGCTTATTATAAACCGATTAACATTTTTTTTTTTGAATTTTAAAAGTCAAATACATTAATCCTAAACATTACGCCAACACTCCAATTTTTTAGATAATTTAGTTTTCTTCCCTTCAAGTAACTTTTGTTCTATTTTTTTTTTCATTTGCGTTGTTCCTTTTTGTTTTTGCGGCTTTTGGTATAGCGTAAGAGTCAGAGTTACAGAGATTTATGTATTGTTGAAAAAATGTAATGGCATTAATATTTTAGATAATATCAAAATTTAATACAGTTTTAAATTCTTGTTTTCTTTGGTTTTAAATTATTTCTCAAATCTTAATTGAATAGTACTAAAACATAATTTACAGATATAAAAATTAATAAACACAATATTTTAACAGATAGTTTAACTCAGACTTGAATAACAATAAATTATGTTTAGATTTATATTCTTTTAAAACTCATAACCCAATAATATCCTAAAGATTGAATAACCCCTATTGTTTACTTTTGAGTCCTTTATTTTACCCCTAAGCTTGGCCCAATAATAAGCCCAAATTTATTATTATATCTTGAGGACAAGACGACGCCGTTTTCGTGAAAGTCAGCCATTTTCCACAATATGCCACGTTCCATTGAATAGACCTCCATGCACAAAGCCACGTAAAGCTCTCTCTCTCTCTCGCTCCCTCCCTCCCAGATCTCTCTCTGTCTCTCTCTAGACGCAAATTCTCCAACCAGATGGTGAAACTCGCGACAGCGCGTGAGATTAGAACGTACGGCCCTCGGCTCGGGAGGAGCAGAGCCGAGTACATCAACGCAGGTCTATACTTGTTCGCCACCGTGGTTCTCATCGGTGGTTTCACGGCAACAGGATTCTCGTGGGAACCAAGATCCGGCCTCGTCCTTATTCTCTTGGCTCTCGTTCTTATAGCCGCCGTTAATGTTCATGATCTTGTGGCTCATCTAGCTGGAATTGATTACCGGTATGTTATGCCATTTGAATGCATGAAACTTGCTTAATTTAGTTATTTTGATTATTATAGCTTCCGGAAAATACTGTCATTATTGGTATAAACTAGCCTAGAAATTATGTATGGTATTTAAATTTTACCAGAATTTGTAAGCTCAATGTGTATTTATGATTTATATAATTTTTGTATTCACAAATGGTGGGGGATTAAGAACAGCGTTTTAGTTATGAGTTAATATTTTTATTTGTAACAGGTTAAGGTTAATGGAGTATGATTTGCAACTGGGTCTAGTGGAATTTGCAGTCCCTCTGGTTCAGATAGCGGGTTCGATCGTCTTCTTCTTGGGAATCTTTTTCGTTTTCCATCAGGTAACACTTTCATTGTCATAACAAAAATTAAGGGTTCATCATATCATTGACCCTTTTTCCCCTAAATCTTTTATATAAATTTTGGATTATAAGCGAAATCTTACACCTATGGCTCGTACGTTATGTTAAGCAGTACTAGGGAGAAGAGAACTGAATTGGTTATATCCCGGTCGGTGATCACATTTATGACAATTATAGCTACTATTTGAAAACGGCATGAAGTAGGTCATGAACATATAAATCCAAGAGTGCTTATGGAATATTAATCTGACATTGTCCATTATGTTCATTGTGGTTCATCACAAAACACAAGTAATAGAGTAAAATAGTTGTGAATAATTTTTGGTGTGTCTGGCTAATTGCACGTATAGTCACGTTCCCCTGTGATATTTTTTTTCCTCTGGAGTATTTAGGCTGAGAAAAAACTTGGATACAGTGGAAAAGAGAAGCACACATTAAACATGCTTATTGCGGGTCCGTTGCTTTGGGTGATAGGATCGATTCACAACTCATGCCAAATCTACGAGAGAGCAGACAGTCATGTCCAAATTCTACAGCAATGTGTTCACATCCCTTTCTTAGTTGGATCCCTTTTATTCTTGGTTTCCGCAGTTCTTAATAGTCTCGACCTATCCGGGTCATCACATAGTGGCTTGAAGCTTCTTGTAAGTACTTGGAAAAACAAATTTACCGCATTAAAATGGGTTTTCGAATACCGCTTCTTACAGTAAATAATAATTTTTCAGGGGAAAAGATGGATCTGGCTTGGGATTTCCGGGGCAATATGTTTGTTTGTGGGAGGATTGATGAACGTTGTTAAGGTTTTTAACTTCTTTCAGATCACTGGGCTTCGCCTCGAGAAACTACGAGGCGGAGCACAAGACCGGCTTCTTGAAGAGAGAGAAGGATATCTCCCTCTTGTTGCTGAAGAAGAAAGAATAAGGAAAATGGAAGCTGACGAAGCTAGTAGAGCCAAACCCCGGGCCCATTTAACTTCCAAAGCCGGAGCAGGAGCTGCAGAGACCGTGGTGAGATCTTCTCCGACACCATACAAGGATGTTCTTGTAGGACACAGCTGAGGAAGATTAGTCATGTTTAAATGTTGTTTTTGTACTCCATATTCGTTTTTATCTGCGGAGAGCACAGATTTTGCCGTTCAACGGACGCTATGATTAGTTTCCTTTTTGGTTCCGCCTTTATGAATATTGAAATAGGTTAACAATACATAAGACTTCAAATCTAGAGGTTGAGATGCAGAGGTACATACTATGCATTGAACTGTATCAGAGAAACCTGGTTCAGTTACCTGTTTGAAATTAGTTTAACAAAAGGCCCTGCTTAAAGCAAATTAAAGAAGTAGGCCTAAGAATCAGCAGAGAAACTACCTTAGGCATTAGACAAATTCATAAGCAGAAATCAATAATTAACAGATATATAGAATATAACAAATCATCATGGAACATTTCCATGTTTGGTTACAAGATAATTCAATAGAGTTAAGTCAAAGGCTCAACTTGATATAGATCCAATTCCTTATTTAATTATAAAAAGTAAATTATTTAGTTTCATTTCTCTGAGAGTAACTAGTCGTCGTGATGGATCGATCAATCAACGGTCAAACAGTGGCGGTGACCATATAGGTTCTTCGATATGCAGCTGCGTTTGTTGGAATCAACATCTCCTTGAAGCCTTCATCCACTAAATGTGCACCCAACATTTGCAACGCCCACTGTTGATTCACATAAAAAAGTCATCAGAAGAAACAATATTTGTGTGTGTTAAAATAGCCAAGAAAATAGAAAGTCTTACGGCCAAAAGTCTGAGGCTATGCCAAAAGCGACGAGGCGAAGGAAAGGGAGAGAGGAAGTGGCCCATGGAGGTGAGGGTGATGGCTACAAGATGAAGGACTAGAGTAAGGGGACGAGGGTTCATGCCTCCGAGAATAGTCATCATTCCGGTTGTTTTAAAATCTCCACGACTTAGGTAATTGAAGCAGCCTTGTCGCATTCCCTCTCTTGCTTCGTCCGTTGTAGCAACAAGCACTTGTGAAAAGATACTCGCTAGTGTGTTCACGGTCGCTGACATTGGCTTTTGCCGTCCAAAATCAACACAAATAAAAAGTAAGAGTCATACCACTCGTCTAACACAACTTGGTAATAGGAAATATCCGAGTCACTCCGTTTATTGTCAATTTGTTTTGAAAGACAAATCTGTGACCTTTTACTAATTAAACCAAAACCAAAGTTATACACTTCTCTAGTAAAAACTATGTATGTCATAACTCACCTTGCGGATGATGTAAAAGGACTTGACAAGATCTGAGACCTTCTTAGTATTGCCGAGGTTAGGCAGTGATCTGAGAAGATTGCGTAGAATGCAAATGTCCGAGAGTGCAACCATCATTCCTGACGCAATTATAGGATGACGCATATTGAATGCATCTCCCAAAACAATCACTCCTCTCTTATCACACAATTTCGATGACATACTCTTAGTCACTGTTGTTTTTATCTCTGGTAGTCCCTCCTCTATCCCTTTCAAATATATCTCACGGAGATTTCCACGTTCAGGAATCTACAACACGAAAGAGATCAATGATACAAACTAAATTACAATACTTGAAATCAAATCAGTTTCTTATGAACACCTTGAAAATATTAAAACATCCCTATATATATACTAAAACTTTTACTTTTACTATCAATACTTTGCTACGTACCTGAGGAGCCATAGTTTTCTTGAGGAAGGTAGACATTTCGCCATTCGCAATAGAAGGAATACTATCAGCGGGAACCTCGGCAACACAACGAACTTCATCACTAGTTATTTGATATATAACACAGACCAAAGGTTTAGAAAATATCAGATGTAGACTATGTGGATCTTCAAGTCGGCTATTCTTCGTGACGTAACCCACCATGTACGAGAGCACTTCCTCCTATATATACTTAAACATATGATCATGATCCTCAAACTCTAGTTAACGACGAGACCAATCTTTCATTGTAGTTTATAGCGAAAATGAAAGTCTACAATATTAATGCTCAAAAGTTAAGTATGTACTCACAGTATTATCTACGAGTGACCGACGAAGGTTTGAATAGCAACCGTCGCATACCACAGTGAGAGGTGCAAAGGCCGTTATTTCCTCGCCTGCGCTATTTTTGTATGTCACTCCTTTAACAACTCCTTTTTCTTCTATCAAAGACTTCACCGTTCCTTCTTCTAATTGTACACTGTCAATGTTCATTGCATTTTATTAAGAAGATGAAACTGAAATCTAGTATATAAGAGTCGTAATATTATTTTACTCATTTTTAGTTGATTTTGAGTTGAAAAATCCATGAAATACATGAGACTTATTAAAACTTTTTTTTTTCGTTAAAAAAAAGTTTTTTGAAAACTGAAAGTTATGAGAATTGCTTAAAACTTTGACATATATTAGATTCAAAACAATTATATCTGCGTAAAGAACCATCATATACGTATTTTGCTACTAATCTGCACGATCCTAGCTAGCTAATATATACATTGCAATAATATAACAAAGTTCAACAAACATATTTCTATATATTGCCATGTGCTAGCCTACAAAATATTACGTATACGTACTGATCATAAGAAGTTTGTATGACGAAAATGATAGTACATAAATGATGGTAGTTCAGTGGTCATCACCCTGGCGCCTAGACTAGGGATCAATTTCCATGCGATGAATGATCTTGACTACAAGTTACAAAAAAGTCTTGATTCGGTTTGAAATCTCCCGGATACAAAAAAGGAAGTAAAATATATGTACGTACTTGGTAACAGAAGCTGCTTTTTGGCGTAGACGCTGTACGAGACGACCATTACGTAAAAGTCTACCGACTGGTTCATGAGGAAACTTCTTGTCATTTGGAAAAGGCAATGTCGCGTGTTTTCCATCCTTGTAAATTGCCAAGGACTTGGCTTCTTGAGCATCTATCTCCTCCAAACAATCTAATACATATAAAACCCCAAAATCACTTATTATGTACATAACATATGTTTATATGCATATATGCGCTTGTGGCAACAAGATCAAGCAATGTGTAGCAATGAATGTAAAGATGAAGTAAAGAGACCTTCGAGGCCAAGCTGGGCTAACATGAAGCGGCCTCCCGGTTGCATCAGCTCTCCCATGAATCTTTGTGGCTCTTTCAAGTCCCTCTCTATCACATGTACTCTTCGTCCATCCTGCGTCCGCATTCAAATTAAATACACAGAGTAGCTAATAACTATGGACAAAATACAAAATAACATTTTCTGTAGAAAACTCATGGAAATTAATTAACAATTAAGATGGAAATTGCAAATTAACATTTCTGCAACCGTATTTTTTTTTTTTTGGCTGTCTTCCAACTCATGGATACCCATCTTTAAGTCCATTTTTCATATTTTTACGCTTTCGGGTTAAGATTACTAGTTTTTGATAAATAACTTTTTTTAATTGACCATCTGATTCGTTATCTATCAAAGATTATTATGTATGACATTTCTCTAATCCCATACTAAAACCAACTGAACCCTCTGCAATTTTTACTATTGTTAATCTTACATTACAGAGCGAGCGTCTTTGAAAATCAATTTCCCTAATAAAACCTTTGTTTTTACATCACCTAATAATAATCTAGTTTAATCGGTTATTTACGGCTCAAAACATCAACATATATTTAAAACTAGAATCAGAAATACTGATCGCTACAATTAGCATGGCGGATCTAAACTTTTTAGTTATAAAAACAAACCGACCAACTTATGCAAAACCGTCACATGCACAAATGTATACCTTGGCAAGAGCATAAGCAAGAGAAGCGCCTGCAATACCCGCCCCAACAATGATGACATCAGTGGCACCATCTCTTCTCTCTTCTGCCTCTGCCTCTTCGGTTGCCGTCTTCTTCATCTTGATGAGATGAAAAACCATCCATGTCAGAACGAAAGTGAGAAGCGTCCACAACCACGCGTACGTCATTGCCATTAATTACCACTTAGTAATGATATATGTGTCTTTGTCCCTGAAGTGATCGTTAAATAAGAGAAACCCAAAATGTCAAATAAACCCTTTAACAAAAACAAAAAAAAATATGCGATAAACTAGAGCCACAGCTTGGCAAATCAATATATAGTTAGTTATAGGCCGACAAGAGATCACATCACATTCACATGATATTTGTAAACCACCTGTCTTAATAAAGAAATAACTACTAATTCATTCAGTAATTAATTATCCTTTCTTCGTTGACAAAAAAAAATATATCGTCGATTCTAGAATTTTGTTTAGCGAATTGACAAAGGATTGTGTTACTTATTTTTTAATTTTAATTTATTTAGCAAAAGGGCAAAAAAAAAAAAGAGCATATCATGATAATTAGGGCGGGACAAAATTCATGTCCTGTACCGTCTTAGTACTTGAATTCTCTAGTCTCATTGAAATTTCAGTCTTACATGGAAGTGCATTCCAATGGCTGATAAGATTTTGATTCCCGTTAGGAACGTCACGGACTGAAACATGAAATATTATCGATTTTGGAGAAAATTAAATATTAATTTATACAATGTTGAAGATAAGTTTTGAAATATTAGTTTTGAAAGAAAAAATAAAATATTAGTTTTGAAGATAATGTTGAAGGTAAGTTTTGAAAATATAATAAAATACTAGTTTCGGAATCCAATAGCATGGCCACGTCTACATGACTATCCACCATATATCGAATTACTTAATATATCCGGTTCTGATTAAACGTACATGTCATGCTGTCAATAATTGAGTTAGTCTTCGTCATAGCAGCTCATCTAAATATTGTTTCATTTTTTTTTTTTTTAAATCAGATCGTACTTAATACTTAAAATATTAATAAATATCGAATGGCGCCAGACTATCTAGACTGATTCTAGTTGACTATATTAATTAGACAATCATACCACAGAGATCTTAACTTCTTAATCGGATAAACGTGATGCGCGTGGTACGATAAAATAAGGGGAAATAATCAAATATGAAAGACCATACCAAACTTAAACCATCACAAAAAAATAGATAGGTCTAATTGCACCTAAACTAAAATTATTCGGTCTGTATCCATCCGTAAAAGTATGTATCCATCCAACACATTTTGGGCGTTTTGATCCGTTTAATTAGCGTTTTAAAATCCGGTTAATTAAAACCGAAACTGGTTTTAATTCTGTTTTTTACCCAATTACAAACATAAAACCAAACACTAAACCAAATTTTAAAAAACAATCATCCGAAGATTCCAGACCGGAATTCAAACGGCAGAGAGAGAAAGTAGCGAAAATTGATTAAAACCCAGAAATTGAAATCCACGAACAAAACCCAGAAATTCTTTGTTTCTATGCATAATTTGATGAAGATTCAATAAGGAAAAAGAAAACTTACCCATTGGGTGCTCAACTTGAAAGAGCTATTAGCCATGGTGATTAAGAATCCAATTCCTGTAATCGAAAAAAAAAAAATATTGAACACTATGAATTAAAATCTCATATACGAATCGAAATCTCGCAAAGATCGGAGAGGGAAACAAACAACTAAAACGGTTCGACACGTCACTCTCACCTTGATACCAAAGCACCGCCTTGATCTCTCTGCCGCATTTCCTGCTCTCCTCCGCCCTCTTAACAATCCTCTCGTACAAGTGACTCCCACGCACTCATTCTTTTATCGCCGTTACAGCTGAGGCGCACGGCAGCGGAGGCTGCAACCGGCGGAGAACGTGCGACAGCTTCTTCTTCGGTTTCGTCGAACGAAGATGATGATTGAATTTTTAAGTTTGGTTTTGTCTTCGGTTTTGTGATTCTGATTGGTAAGAAAAAGAATTAAAACGTTAATAAAATGGATCAGAACGTCCAAAATGTGTTGGGTGGATACAGACCTTCAATAGTGTATACTGACCAAATAGTTTTATTTTAGAACCTACCTATTTTTCAGATGTTTTGCGTCTGATATATTTATTTTTAGATGACCGTGAACTATTTTTCCTAGCTGGAAAATAGGAAAATGTAAAAGATAACCAAATCGAGCCGTATATGTCAATCCTACGAATAAGTAATTGTTATAACAGAATAATTGTGTAAATAAGAAAAATGTTTTCGTTATTATTAGAAATTGATTTGCATTATGCAGAACAAGTACCATTAAAGCCATAATTCGCATTTTTTTAATAATATAAAGACGTTTCAAAACCGTAGTAAATTTTGTTGACATCTGATCTGAATATCAAATCACTTGACATTGGTAAAAGACCGACACAATTACACCAGTTATCCAATAATTTACGGAAAGCAGACAATGTCGAAATAGTTCTACACAATTGTGACTATGTAGTGGCTAGATCTAAACCAACAGTAAAACTAAATACAAAATCAAGCCGGTGCATGCATCAATGAATATACACTATAACCTCTATAAATTGATAATTGTTGGAACTAAAACATTTTATTTAATAGAAAATATTAATTATTTGATATTAATTTATAGAGGTTTTAACTGTAGAGAATTGAATTCGATCTTCGATTAGCTTTCTCTATTGGTCAGATTGGTTTACCAGTTGGGGTGATTTCAATTGGGCTTTTGTTACAATTATTGTGGGCATTGTAAACACTAGCGGGTGTGCCTTAATTGCTACCAACAACCTATGTTATATAACTATAAACCATTTGAGCATAAAATATGGAGTTATGTCAGAGACAGATACTTTTTCTTTTTATGTGTGGTAATTTTAACTAAAAAACTACAAAGCACACCAAAAAATTACTATTTATTAATGTATATACATTTATGCGTAAGTTAGGAATAATTGAATGTGATCGTCGTCTCATTAATCTCTTAGTGGGTGTTCTCTTCCCAATATCCAAAATTTTAATATATATTTTTATATAGTAACATTATTTATTATGCAGAGTTGAATTCGGATATTGACATAGCAACAACACTAGAATAAATCATTAAGCTACATATTCTGTGTATTTTAAATATATATTTTTTTCATCTAAAGTTTGGAGTATCGGAAGATCAGACAATACATTATTTTTTTTGGTAAAAAAGAGTTGCAATTGCTAAAAATATTAAAAGATAAGAAAAAAATCAGTCTCTTAAGAGAAAATTAACAATATTATCTGAAGATGGAAAAATAACTTGTATGATGTTAAGGACAAAAATATTGAAATATAAATTTGGGGTGTTAAAACGGGAGATATTTTTGCTAAAAGTTTTATTTTTAGTCAATGAAGAGTTTTCAAGTTTCACAAATTTACAGAAACTAATGACATGTAATTCTCGATAAGAACAAAAGATAGGGGATTGGTGGACAAAACTTTTTAGACCATATTTGTTTACGTTCATTCATGTTTTCTTTATACATTTTTTACGCGTTTTCTTTAAAAAATGTAATTATCTAAATATAAGAAAATTAACAAATTTAATAGAAAAATATATCTTACAGAATATAATTGTCCATCCTAGCTAATGAATATGTTTCTATTTAGAACAAGAGAATAAAAGGTACCACTCAAATTATTGACATTTATTGACACTCATAAATGATGGATTAAGTTAGTCACGGCGTTAAGCTTAAATGGCCACTGATTTTGATTATGGAGTAAAAAGGTGGACGGATTCAGATAACCAGGAATTTTTAGGATATCCGGATCTTGATTTGGTGGATCCGACATTTTACTATCCGAATCCGTTTCGTCCGGATATCCGTCCAAATATCAAGATATTCGCGGACATCCGGATCCGGATCCTTGAAAAAAGTAATAAAAAATTAAATAAAATATTATAAAATAATAATAAAAATAAATTATATATATATTATTATTTTTTAAAAAAATTGATATTATAATAATATCTAAAACTTATTTTATTTAATATATATATTTTTAATATTTCAAAATTTTATTAATATAATTAAAAAACTAATATAAATAAACAGATCTGGATCCGGATCCGGATCCTAAAATCAGGATATCCGGATCCAGATCCATTTCGTCCGGATATCCGCAGATCGGATCCCGGATATTTTGTCCACTCCTATGGAGTAATATACCGATTTGGTTTCTTAGGTATCTATCTAATCTACTTAGATTTTCATTTTTTTATACAATATATTCAACGAATTTATATGCGACACAAATCAAATTCTTTTACCCCTAAAAAGATGATGTTTCGCAAGTCATTTTGGTTAACACTGAAATAAATAATAGTGTTTTATTTTATTTACAGAGAACCTTTTAACTTGGTATTGAGGACACTAGCATATGCAGGACTTAGGTAAATGAAAAATTGATTGGAAATGGCATTGGTAATAATCGTTTTTGCATTGGAATACTCGGCAATGGATGCATCCTCCATTGATTCAGAATTGAAGTCTATCATGATGTATATGATGACTCCATCAATCTTGAGATTTCTTTGTGACAAACCAGGTAAACCTTCCATAAAGGCCCATGAAATGGCATTTGGGGGACGCTGAAGTCGTGGTCGTGGAAACCGTGGGGTATGTGATGGCCTAGGCTAGCTTTCTCCTTTTGCTGGATCCCGTCTTTCTATCATTAACAGTGGATCGTCCTTAATCATAGTTATATCTCATACTTTCAATGTATGCTTAATGTGTTTTGTGTAAGAATAATTATATTCTATGTGGCCTATGTGTCTTTAGGTTTAATTATAAAGATCGAGTTCATATTAATGTTAATGAATTTTATTATAAAAGACGACACCGTGATGGATCGGTTTCGATTAATGAATTAAAATTCGGGTGTATTGATAACCCTCTCCCCTTGCCTTAATTGTATTATATAAACAATATATATACATGTAAGAATTATAAAGGGGTGGTTATTACGAAACATTACAACCCTTAGAAGATGATATATACATGTATATATATGTGTGGTGTTAAAAACTTGATGGTTAACGTTTTGTTCTTATTACAAGAGAAACACAACAGAACAATAACCTATATAAAGGAAAAACATCAACTAAAAGGATTAGTGATCTTCTCCAAAGATCACGTCAAGAGAAAGGATTAATGGGAGAAGAAATCAATTGATGAATTGATTCCATATTAAGCCTAATCAAGCATGGATCAAGGTTAGTCATTCTCTTTCTACTTCTATAAGAAAGTATTTGTGGTTGAATTAAATCAAATCTAGGTCATTTTGGGATTTAGATTTCATGATTAGAAATCATTAAGGATTAATTTACATTTGGTATCAGAGCTAACTAGATTTGTTTAATTCACCATTAAGTAAATGGATTCCATAAACAATTTGTTTTCGATCGTAAAAGAAACGATGCATGGAAATCGATTACGTTGAATGTGTTGCATGAATGAAACCGTTTTCTTAAACAGCGTGTTTCGTTATGTGTGGATTTCATTAACTTTAATGCATGGGATCCTTAAGAGCATGAATCGATCATTAGTGGTTTCTCTTTGTGGAATTTCATTAACCGTCATTATTTGTAATGATAATCGTGATGGCTCCATGAAAAGTAAAAAAAAACAAAATGGTGGATTTGATTTTGTAAAGAAAATCAAAACAGAAAGAACACCATTGATAAGGTGGACATAAAGTAACATCACAATAAACAAATATGAAATAGAAATTATTGATGCACGTTAGACATTATGATGCATAATAGAATTCTGGTTTATTTATTATGTATTCTGTTTCTTGTTTCTGTTAAAAGATGCATAATAGTACACGGTTATTAGTGTAATTGGGTTGTGATGAAACGTCACGATCAAGTATAATCGTTTAAAATAACCGAATGGTAGATACACAAACGTAGGGCTGGGCACGAGGCAAGTATCCGTTTTTTTTAGTAGGTTTGGTACTTGACTCGTCTTTGTCGGGTAATTGAAATTTTGGCTTGTACTTGTACTCGCTATAACAAATACCCGGAAAAACAAGTACCCGCCTAGATTTCTTATACTTGCAAGTTATTTGGCCCGCTACTTGATACCCGTTTTTTAGTACCCATCCCAAATTACCCGTACCCGCCCCAAATTACCCTGAAACTGAAACCTGATTTGGACATTAAAATGAAACATCAAACACAATGTCGATAACACAGTAAAATAACAAATTGAGTCACATTACTACATATAAATACAAATCCTGATATATTACAAACTTGAAACAAGACACAAGATTTTCGAACTTAGAAACTTGCAACTTGCAACCTTAAACCCTTTTAACTTGAAGTGTTGCACAACCTGCAGTTCTCCTTCTTCTTCTGCATACCTATATTGCAACACAACAAAAAGTACAGTCACCAACAGATCAAAGTTTCACAAACAATACAAAAAATAACGAACTCCTTTTACAAATAATTATAAATATAACAGATTAAAGTTACACAAACATATATTACCTTTTATTCTTCTTCTTCACTTGTTAAACTAACTCCTTTCACCAAATTGCCATAATCATTTGAATTTGCAAACTCTATCAAAAGAAACAAGTTAAATTCCAAGTGTTAACTAATAAGAAACTAGAATCTAAAGTGAAAACATACCATCTTCTAGAATTTCAAGTTGCTGAAACTGATCTTCCAAAGAAGTTTGTTCATAATCACTTCTAATCCAATCTTGACTACAAATCAGAGCTTCAAYTGTTCTTGGAGTGAGAGAACTACGATACGGATCAATAACACGTCCACTTGTAGAGAAAGCAGACTCAGAAGCAACAGATGAGACTGGTATAGCCAACAAATCTTTAGCCATCAGARAAAGAATCCTATACCTTGATCCGGTCTTCTTCCACCAAAGCAAAATATCAAAGTTTGGATCTACTCTAGRCACACAATTTTCAGCCAAGTAGCTCTCTAACTCCGTTTGATAAACCGAGCTTTCTTCAGATTCTTCATGCTGCTCAATCAATGAATCCAAGTCATATGTTTCAGTTGGTTGCTCAGTCGCTTGAGAAGAAGTGCCTATTCCTTCACTTGTTTGCGTTGAAGAACTAGCAAACTTATCATTGTAGTATTTAAACATCTTCTCTACAACCTTGGTTACTTTCAAAATCAGAGCTTCGGCTATGCTATCAGATTCAGAACCATAGCTTTCTCGGATTAACCAGCTCACATACTTCATTTTATACCTCGGATCAACAATACAAGCAACAAAAATCACCAAGTTCATATTATTCAAATCTCCCCAATATTTGTCAAACTTAGCTTTCATCTTAAGAGCCATTGTTTTTTGATTTGGATCAGTCTTGTTTAAACCCATCTTCCTAATCATTAGACCAACTCCAAAAACTTCCTTTAAATAAGAATTCCCAGTTACATATCTAGTTGCTGAAACTTTCAAGGTGGCATCATAAAAAAACTTCAAAACCGGCACATAAGACTTGGCATACTCCCAGTCTGATTCACTAGGTGCACCATCTAATTTACCAAGCTCTACCAAGTACCTCTCATCCTCTAGTTCAAGCATATCAAAAGCTCTCTTCTGCTTTAAGGCTGATTCTAACATTAGGTAAGTAGAATTCCATCTGATTCGGCTAATGGAGGCTTTGTTTTCTTCCAATCCATCTTTAACAACCAAATTTAGGATATGAGCACCACATCTCATATGAAGAAATTCTCCATCAAGTACACTAGTTCCCCATGAATTAAGTATTCTCTTTAAAAATTTTAGTCCTACTTCATTTGAACTAGCATTATCCACTGTTATTGTAAACACCTTGCTAATTCCCCAAGACACCAAACACCTCTCTATCATTTTCCCAATAACTTGTGACTTAAAATCTGACAAAAATTGAGAATTTTTTCTGTCCATTCAATCAATGAAATGTGCGAGCACATATAATTGATGTTCTGAACAGATGTCCAAGTATCTGTTGTAAGAGAAACACTCCCTTTGTGTTTTTCAAAGAACATTTTCAGTTTTTTCTTTTCTTCAAGATATAAACCTAAGCAATCTCTAGTGATTGTCCCACGTGAGGGTATGTCAAATCGAGGCTGAAGAATGTAGATGAATTCTCTAAAACCTTCTTTTTCCACAATTCTAAAAGGCAACTCATCCTTTATAATCATCTTAACTAAAGCTTTTCGACTGTCATCTTTATCAAATTCTAAGTATGATGGAACACCTTCACCATTCTTATTTTTTGAGGGTTGATTCATTAAGGTAGATTGCTTTAATCTTTTACCAGCAACAACTTCTCCCCAAGTTCGGGATGCGTTTTTACATCTAGCCATATGTTTTAACATTGTGCTAGTGTTGACACCACTTGCTGACTTAATTGTAACTACCGCACCACAATGATTACATTTTGCCTTCCTCTTATCCTCAGTTCTCTTAAAATTATCCCAAGCAGCAGATTTTTGACGAGGGATTACCTTAGATTCAACTGAGTCAATGGTTGGACCATCAGTTTGAGTTTCACCACATTCTCTCTGTTTCGCATTGTCAGGTTCCATTTACTGATCTACACAAGCAACACAAGCAATTAGTATCAAGCGACTAAAACACGAAGATTTAGTTAATTCATATATTAAGCTCATATTTTATTATATGAATCATATGATCAAGTATTTATTATATATTACTATTATTTAAATAAAACGATAGAGACGAGAATGTATAGAAACAAGTAGAGCAATAGATGAATCAAACATTAATTAATGGCTTCTTTGAATCATTAGAGCATGTTGACCAGACGCTGCCACTAGGCATCATCAGTACCAATTGATTCAGTTTGGTGTTCATCAACTCATTACGTCTTAAAGATAACATGTTCTTTATATCACATACTTAATGGGATCCCCATACTTAATTACTTATTAGTTGTCGCTGCACGATCCAACTTTTTAGGGAACTACAATAGAAATTACAAACTAATTCAAGAAGAAGGAAACTGAAACAATTATCCGTGAACATCTATAAGAGAAAACTCAGCATATAACCTAGAATTTAGATGCTTATCGCAGGTTGAGAGGAAGGCTGAGAGATTATGGTCTCTCGAGAGCCGAGAGACTAATAGAGCGAGAAACTGATAGGGTAAGAGACTGAGAGATCAAGAGATGCGGAGGCGTCGAGGCGAGACTTCACAAGTTTAGAGGCGAAGAAGGTGAGAGTAGAGATTGACAGCATTTTAGGGTTATGTTTTTTTGTAGTTTATGGGCCAATTGGGCCAACATAAATTGGGAAAAATTGGGCCATCTAAAATCTAAACATTTTTAATTATTTATGGACGGGTAAGTAACGGGTATTTTACGAGTATCAAGTAACGGGTAATAAGTAACAAGTAACGGGACAAGTAGTCCAAAAAAAATTATGACTTGTGCTTGACCTGTTACTTGCAAGTAGTTGCCAATCCCGCCTTGTTACTCGCCTTGTTCAAGCCAAGTACCCGTTTTTACGGAGACAATGCAGGACGGGTAAGGCAGGGTTGGGTGGTAGATTGGCTCAGCCACACAAACGAGAACATTCTCATGTTTGTTGTATAATAAAATAAATAAGTCAAATGCTTCCGCTGCATTTTTATTAAAAGATATTATTGTGTTATGAAATATTAACACAATATAAAATTAATTATATTTATTAGGGTTTTAATGTTTATATTGTATATAACTTGTTAGTCACCAAAGTGGCCATGTTATATTACATATAGACATTAAAAAAATAAAATTTATTAAATGATCATGATTAAAGCGATGCCAAAAATGACATAAAAGTTTGATTGATCAATTATTTTATTATTTATATTCTTGAAGATCACCCAAAGGTGGATCATTGAATATAATTAATAATATGAAAAGGATTAATCATTATATATTATTGTCGATAACATGTATACCCAAAGGTAACATGTTTATTTGATTAATATATTTTTTGATTAATTGTTAAAGTAAGAATTAGACATCAATAAAAGTATATGTGTTTAAGTATTGCCCAAAGGTTGCTTGAATTCATATTTAAAAAAAACAAAATATTTGTATAAATCTGAATTAAATTCTCAAAGCACTAACGAGTAAGCATGTATAAATGTTGCAGCTTCATCAAATGTGCTTGCATCTATTGTCGTAAATTGAAATTCAATGTGAATTATGGTGAATGGTCCGAACACATTCGGTTTGCACTGGGTGTAATGGGATTGGACCGTGCCATAATATCAGATGAGGAGCCCCCAGCCATTACAGATGATAGCTCTGAAAGTGAAAAGACTCGTTATGAGAACTGAGAGCGATCTAACAGGCTGAGCTTGAACTTAATGAGGATGACGATTAAACGAAGAAAGCGATGAAATTTTTCCAAAAGATCAAAGAATGTTCGCTCGGATTTGGCTGATAAGTCGATCGTAGGAAGCTTTAATGTATGAGCTAATTACGAAGAAATTTGATTAGACTCAGCCATCCATGATCATATAACTCACATGTCAAACTTGGCGAAGTTATCGACCTTGGGAATGGAAGTGCATGAGCAGTTCTTGGTCCATTCATGAACTCCCTACGAGTTTAGCGATTCAGTGGTGAACTATAACACCATCAAGGATAAATGGAACTATAAAGAATTAAAGGCTATGTTGGTTCAAGAGGAAGGGAGAATAAAGATGATGAAGGAACAAGTTGCCAACCTCGTAGGTCTTAACCGTGCCAGCAGCAGTCATGGAACACCAAGTATAAAGGTGAAAGAAAATGGAAAGACTTTCATTAAAGGACTTGAAAGACAAATCAAGAAGGAAATAAAGTGTTTCTTCTGTAAGAAAACAGGACACTTTAAGAAAGATTTTCTGAAAAGAAAGGCTTGGTTCGATAAGAAAGGTAAATATTACAGTTTTGTTTGCTCTGAATTGAATCTAATTGAAGTGCCTAATAATACTTGGTGGTTAGATTCTGGTGCTACTACTCACGTGTCTCATATTAAACAGGGATTCAGTTCGATTCAGCCCATAAGAGGAGCTGAACAGTACTTGTTCATGGGAAACAGGATGAAGGCATTGATTGAAGGCATTGAGACTTATAGATTGATCTTGGACACTGGTTGTCATATAGATCTTGAAAGTTGTCTCTATGTACCTGAATGTGCTAGAAATCTTGTTTCTATGAGTAGATTGGACAATTTAGGTTTTAATTTTAAGGTTGGACATGATGTTTTCTCATTGTACCGGAATGATTACTTTTATGGAAGTGGTACTTTGTTTGATTCACTTTATAGATTCAATCTTGATGCAGAGTTTTCTGAATCCTTATTTAATATTGAAAGTCGAGGCATTAAACGTAGTGCATCAAATGAAAATTCTGCTTTCTTGTGGCATCAAAGATTAGGTCACATTTCCAAAGAAAGAATAATGAGGTTGATAAAGAATGAAATTCTTCCTCTAATTGGATTTTAGTGATTTAAATGTGTGTATAGATTGCATTAAAGGAAAGCAGCAGACTAAACACATTGTAAAGAAATCAGCCACAAGAAGCACTCAGCTTCTTGAGATAATTCACACCGATATATGTGGCCCTTTAGATGCTCCATCTTGGAGTGGTGAAAAATACTTCATCACCTTTATTGATGATTACTCACGTTATGGATATACATATCTACTGCATGAAAAGTCTAAGTCTGTGAATGCCCTAGAGGTATTCATAGATGAGGTGGAAAGGCAGTTAGATAGAAAAATAAAAATAATGAGATCAGATAGAGGTGGTGAGTTTTATGGAAAATTCACTGAAAGTGGACAATGTCCAGGTCTATTTGCAAAGTTACTAGAGAGTAGAGGCATTTGTGCCTGATACACATGCAGTACTCCTCGCAGAATGGTGTTGCTGAAAGTCGTACATTAATAGATATGGTTAGAAGCATGTTAAGTAATTGTTCATTACCCATCTCTTTGTGGATATATGCATTAAAAGCAACGTATGTCTAAACCGGTTCTAGTAAAGCAGTTCTTAAGACTCCTTTTGAGCGTGGACGGGAAGAAAACCTAGTTTAAATCATCTTACATGCAGGATTGTCCAGCAGAAGGGTTATATAATCCACATGAAAGAAACTTGATTCAGGCTGTAGTGGATTTTTCATTAGCTATCCTGAAAAATCAAAGGGGTATACATTTTATTGCCTAACCATAGTATGAGAATAGTTGAGGCGGAAATGCTAGGTTCATTGAAAATGGAGAAACTAGTGGGAGTGATGGAGGAAGGTGGACATTCAGAAATCCAAATTAAGGTTCCTCCTGTTTTTACTAAGGTAGTTGTACTTGTTGCGTCACAATGTAATGATAGAACAGCATGATAATGTCTGACCCCATTGATGAAAATACGTTAATGAACATCCAATTCAGTCGAGAATAGTGAACCACAAATTTAAGGCGATCTGTAAGGGAAAGAAGATCTGCCATTCCAAATGATTATGTGGTTTATCTATTGAAAGTGAATGTGACTTAAGCCTTGATGAAGACCGAACTCATTCAAAGGCCATGAAAAGTGGCAGTTCGAAAAATGGTTGATTGCCACTAAAAGAGATGAAATCATGGGAGATAATAAAGTTTGGGACTTAGTAGAGTTGCTAACGGTTTGAGCCGTTGGTTGACAACGTGACTCGAGTAACATTGAAAGGTATAAAGCTCGCCTTGTTGCTAAAGGTTTCACCCAAAAAGGCGGCATCGTATAAAGAGACCTTCTCTCGTTTCAAGAAGGATTCTCTAAGGATTGTCTTGGCTTTGGTGGCTCATTATGATTTAGAGCTTCACGAAATGGATGTAAAGCTGCCTTTCTTAATGGAGAGCTTGAGGAGGAAGTTTATATGGATCACTGAAGGGTTTGTGGCCAGGAAATAAAATCTGGTGTGTAAGCTGAAAAAGTCAATATATGGACTAAAACAAGCTTCCAGACAGTGGTATTTAAAGTTTAATGATCTTATCCGTCATACGGTTTCGTAGATCATCGTTGATCGGTGTATTTACATAAGTCGGTGGGAGCAAGTTTATAATTTTGGTCTTATATGTTGATGATATTTTGCTTGCTGCGAATGACATGGGGATGCTATATGATATTAAGAAATATCTCTCTAAGATTTTTGAAATGAAAGATATGGGTGAGGCATCATATGTGATCGGAATAGAAATCTTTCGAGATAGATCACAAGGATTGTTAAGTTTGTCTCAGAAAGGATATATCAATAAGATCTTAGAGACATATAGAATGGAACAATGCGTGGGATAGCTCCAATTCAGGAATGGAACAATGTCCAAAATGAATTGGAGCGTAAGTGGAAAAGATTCCATATGCATCGGTGGTTGGGAGTTTGGTATGTTGAACATGTACGACCGGATATCAGTTTCTTGTTGGTATGTTGGGTCGGTATCAAAGTAATCCGGATTGGACCACTGGAAAGGCGAAGGTTCTCGGTACTTGAGGCACCAAAGATCACATCTTTACATATAGAAGCTCGATGTCTCGGATCATTGGATATTGATTGATTATCTTTGGATGCGTCGATAGCAGAAAATCGGCGTTTGACTATTCTATTAGCCAGGAGGCATATCATGGAAAAGTGGAAGATCTATCATTGCTACTTCCCAAGGCAATTTGTGGCATGCTTTGAGGCCCGATTCATGCATTGTGGTTGCGAAACTTTATCTCGGCCGGATTGTCGACAGCCTAGGAGGCCGCTGAGAATTTATTGTGATAATTCACTGTATTTTTCTCAAAGAATGACAAGTATTCGAAGGGTGCTAAGCACATGGAGTTGAAGTACTTGTTTGTCGAAAGAAGTTCAGAAACAAAGAGTGTCATTTGAGCGTATAAGGACGGACATGATGGTAGCGGATCCGTTAACTAAGGGATTGCCACCCAGGCGTTGGCCATGTAGAGCGTATGGGTATTATAGATAAGGCCTTCTTTTTGATTACGTATGCTCGTTACGTATATGATACTTGGAATTCACTTTAGTTATGTTTACGTTTCTATTAAATATGTTATCATTATAGTATATGTATACGCTTAAATTTTGTAGATAACATATAATATTTGAGCATTAAAGTTCTTCTCAATGTAAGGAAAATATAAAATTAGAACTGGTTTGTGATACATGGAAGGGAACATGTCGTTCAATGATGTGCAACCGCCACGATTCGATCAATTCTAATTTTAATTAAAGGTTAAAAGAACTTGATATTAAAGTGCGCATTAAAGTTATTAAACCATTAAGTTGACACAAAGGTCAAGTGGGAGAATGTAAGAATAATTATATTCTATGTGGCCTATGTGTCTTTCGGTTTAATTATAAAGATCGAGTTCATATTAATGTTAATGAATTTTATTATAGAGGACGACACTGTGATGGATCGGTTTCGATTAATGAATTAAAATTTGGGTGTATTGATAACCCTCTCCCCTTGCCTTAATTGTATTATATAAACAATATATATACATGTATATGTAAGAATTATAAAGGGGTGGTTATTACGAAACATTACAACCCTTAGAAGATGATATATACATGTGTGGTGTTAAAAACTTGATGGTTAACGTTTTGTTCTTATTACAAGAGAAACACAACAGAACAATAACCTATATAAAGGAAAAACATCAACTAAAAGGATTAGTGATCTTCTCCATCAAAGATCACGTCAAGAGAAAGGATTAAGGGGAGAAGAAATCAATTGATGAATTGATTCCATATTAAGCCTAATCAAGCATGGATCAAGGTTAGTCATTCTCTTTCTACTTCTATAAGAAAGCGTTTGTGGTTGAATTAAATCAAATCTAGATCATCTTGGGATTTAGATTTCATGATTAGAAATCATTAAGGATTAATTTACATTTTGTTTTTATTCTCCCTCCTATCTCTCTCTTAAAACTGTATTTATAACTGTCATAGCTGTAACTGTGGTTTTGTAAAATGGAATACCCCTTATCAAAAAAATAACAAGTTACTATTACAAGCTACTGTAAAATGGAATACCCCTTACAAGTTGAAGTTACAAAAATTGAAGGAATGTGGGTTTTAGTATTACATTCTTTCTTTCTTTTTTTGTTAAAGGGTAATCAAATTAAAATGCAAAGGTTACATGATTTATGATTTTCGGGTCATACCGTTTGAAACAAGAGTTTAGATATAGAAAAATAGGAATACACAAGGTACTATTACATATACTAGAATCTATCCCATGCTATAGCGCTTATTGAATTTTTTAGATTTAAGTTTTATTCAAAAGTTTTGATTATAATATTGCAATAATTTTAACATTTAAATAATAATTTTGAGTTGTGTTATTATTTGTCATTCAACAAATTAAATGTTATTTCTATAAATATATTCTCCAAAAGATATTACGAATCTTTGGATATTTCTTAGTCGAAAGATTGATAACCTGAAAGATCACGATTTAATTCTGTTTTTAAAGTGCTGATTAAATTTACAATTATAACCTTAATAAGAAATTAGCAAATAGTCTTAATACCAATAGCATAAGAAAATAAATATTAACATATATTAATGTTATTTTCTTATTTGTACTCCCAAATAATAGTAAAGGGATATATATATATATATACATATTGTTTATATATAGAAAAATAAGAATACACAAGTTACTATTATATATATTTGATAACTTGGAGGTGATCCAAACTTTTACCATCCGACTAATTTCCCTAAATGACTAAAGCCGTCAAGTTGTCTACTCACCGAATTTTCTAATAAGCCTCCATTACCATGTACGTGTCATTCATAGCCACCGAGTACCATATGGTACTATTATATTCTTTCAAAACAAATTTGAATAAGATCTAAAAGATCTGAAACCAAGTTGGTAAAAGCGAGTACATAGACCAAGTAGAAGGCTAATCCATCGAGAATGTTTTAGGCGACTATGAATGACACGCACATGGTAATGGAGGCATACCTTACAAGCCAAGCTTAGAGAAATCATTTGTCTTCTGCCTTGTCGCATAAACTCACCCATCATTCTCTCTGGTTGTCAGATGTTCCTTTCTATTACATGTACTAAACGTTGTCCTTTTACTCAAAATTAGGAGTGTTCATTCCAACCCTTATTGAAGTTAAACTTGATTCTGGGTTAATCATAATTATGAGTTTATAATCCAATATCCTAAACCCAAAATTAAGCCCAAGTTCTAGAATTTCTCAAGAAAATTCACAAATCATCATCACCTCTTTGAAGAAGTTCTAGAGAATTCTTTTAATTAATTATTTAGATATTAATGTAGAAAAATCTAGATGAATATGTAACAAATATCTAGATATTATGTTAAAGTGTTCTAGAGTTTAGAAGAATGTTTCTAAGATATTTTGTAGTTTTTGGAGCCTATAAATAACTCCCTTCTCTCTCATTTGTAACTATCCAAGAAGAAGTGAAATAAAAAGAGAGTTTAAGAAAGAGTGTTCTTCATAAGTTCTCTAAGTCTCTCTAAAAATCTTTCAAGTATTCTCTAATCGCTCTTTCATATTTATCTTCATACTTGGTGGATTTCTTATATTGGTTTTATCGGGTTTCTCGGGGTATTACGGTCTTGGGCTAGTGCTAAGCACTATCGAGGTTTCTTTACATGGTATCAGAGCCATTCTGATCTAGTGTTCATCAAGATCAGATTTACAAGAACTCGGGTTTACTCTAAGTATGGAATCAACGGGTCGTGTAGTTGGATTGGGTATGAAGATCTTAAACCAATCTAACTATCGGTTATGAAATTCATGTATGGAGTCATACTTGGTGAGTGAGGACTTATGGGATGTCGTCGACGGTAGCATCACAACACCACCAACCGGAGATGCTACGACAGCGGTAGCGACAAAGGAGTGGACACGGAAGAATGCAAAGGCGGAGTTTGCCTTGAAGAAGTTAATATCTTCAGGAGTATTTGAGCACGTCTCAAGGTGTACTTCCACAAGTTCCATTTGGCAGGCACTAGAAAGGCTGTTCAACAAGAAGAACGAGGCTCGTCTACAATTGTTAGAAAACGAGCTAGCAAATGCAAAGCAGGGGGAGTCTTCAATCTCAGAGTTTTTCCTTAAGGTAAAGAATCTATGCTCCGAAATAAATACTCTTAATCCTGATGAATATATTTCGGAAGCTCGGTTGAAGAGGTCTATTATTCGAGGTTTAAGGCAAGAATATACACCATTTGTGACTTCGGTTCAAGGATGGGCAATACAACCTTCTTTGGAGGAGTTTGAAAATATGCTAGCTTCACAAGAATCGCTAGCTATGCAAATGGGAGGAATTAAAATCCATGATGATTCAGGAAGTGCCTTTGTAGCTCGGAAACAAGAAAACTTCAAAGCCAAATCCAATGATGGTGGTCCAAAAAATAATAATGGACGTGAAGGATCTTCTATGGGAGATAAGAAAAAATTCAAGTGTTACCGGTGCGGGAAACTTGGGCATTTCAAGAAGGATTGTCGGGTCAAGCTGAAAGAAACAAATATGGTGGAATCAAAATGTCATAATGAAGATGAAGAATGGGGGAAATGCTTCACGGTAGAGGCTGCATCTTCAAGTACACAAAAAGTTAAATATCTAGAAAATGATTGGATCGTTGACTCTGGTTATAGCCATCATATTACCGGAGACGAGACATTATTTTCTAGTATTCAGCGCCATGATGGAAAAGAAGCCATTATCACCGTGGACAACTCAATCCATCGTGTTGAGAAGGAAGGAAATGTTGTTATCGAAGGAGATGATGGAAGTCCAATCACTCTCAAGAATGTATATCATGTTCCTGGAGTAAAGAAAAATCTTCTCTCTGTGGTGAACGCGGTGGACTCAGGTAACTATGTTTTATTTGGCCTGAAAAACGTTAAATTCTTAAAAAATATTAAAGAGTTAAAGGCAGACGTCGTTCACACTGGAGCACGGGTTAAAGACTTATATGTCTTATCAGCCCAAGTTCATACTTTGAGAAAGTGAGTACGAATGATAATGCCTTTATATGGCATGCTAGACTTGGTCACATAAATATGACTAAGTTGAAGGTTATGGTAAATAAGGATTTGGGTAACGGGCTTCCAAAGTTGAAGATTCAAGATGGAGGAAAACTTTGTGAAGGTTGTCAATATGGAAAGTCACATAGACTTTCATTTGACCATTCCACCTCAAGATGCTGTGTTCCATTGGAGAAGGTTCATAGTGATTTGATGGGTCCAACGAGAACACCCTCGTATTCCGGGTACCATTACATGTTGTTGTTTGTTGATGACTTCTCACGGTACACTTGAGTATACTTTGTGAAGGAAAAATCAGAAGTATTCTCCAAGTTTCAAGAATTCAAGGTTACCGTGGAAGGGGAGTTAGGTCAGAAAATCAAGACCTTAAGGACGGATAATGGAGGGGAGTTCATGTCAAAGAAGTTTCTCTCTTTTTGTCGAGATCAAGGTATTAAGAGAGAATTTACATGCTCGTATACACCTCAACAAAATGGAGTAGCAGAAAAGAAGATCCGACATCTAAGTGAGACGTGTAGATGTGCAACATATGTCATTAACCGGATGCCACTTAGTCCAAACAATATGAAGTCCCCTTATGAGATGGTACATGGAAAGAAGCCAACGGTGAAACATCTCAGGATATTTGGATCAATCTGTTACGTTCATGTGTTTGACTCTCATCGAACCAAGTTGGAAGCAAAAGCAAAGAAATGCATATTTGTTGGTTATGATGAGCAAAGGAAAGGATGGAGGTGTATGGATCCCGAGACACACAAGTACATTGTGTCTCGTGATGTTGTCTTTGATGAAGTTTCTTCATATTATGGTCCAATTCAAGTCTTGGTTGAAAAAGACGCGAGTTCCTCCAAGATCGATGAATTAGTTATTCAAGTTCCAAGTGAGAAGGAAAGTCATGAAAATGAGGTGCAAGGTGAAAGGGGGAGAAATAACCATGAAGAAGAAGAGGAGCAAGATCATGACTCGATGACTAATCAACGACCAAAAAGGAATATTGTCAGGCTTGCCCGGTTCAGAGATGATGAGTTCATCACTATGTATGCATGCTATTTTGCAGCTCCTTTAGATGAGGATGAACCATCATCTTATGACGAAGCAAAAGGAGTTTAAGAATGGGAGACCGCAATGAAGGAAGAGATGAATGCTCTCATGAAGAATGAAACTTGGGATTTAGTTCCAAAACCCAAGGATGTCCAGCCTGTTTCTTGCAAATGGGTGTATCAAATTAAATGAAAAGCAGATGGGAGCATTGATAGGTTTAAAGCAAGGCTGGTTGCTCGAGGATTCTCACAGAAGTACGAAGAAGATTATGATGAAACATTTAGTCCAGTGGCGAAGATAACTACGGTACGCTCACTCTTATCCTTAGTTGCAAGCTTTGGTTGGAAGTTATGGCAACTAGATGTGAAGAATGTCTTTCTTTATGGTGAGCTTGATAAAAATATCTTCATGGAGCAACCACTTGGTTTTGAATCACAAGAGCATCCAGATCATGTGTGCAAGCTGAAAAAGACTTTGTACGGGTTAAAACAGGTTCCACGAGTTTGGTATAGAAAAGTTGCTCAGTTCCTTCAATTTTGTGGCTATGAGGCATCAAATTCTGATTCGAGTCTATTCTTCAAGAAGAATGGGGGAGTATATGTAGTAGTCCTCCTTTACGTGGATGATATGATAATTACCGGGAATGATGATGCAGAAATTGCTTGCTTACAAGAGGATATGTCGATAAGGTTTGAGATGAAGAAGTTGGGTGAACTAAATAACTTTCTTGGCCTAGAGGTTAAAAGAGTAAAGGATGGAATATTTGTTGGCCAACTAGGTTATGCAAGAAGGATTGTTGAGAGGTTCGGGGTGCACGAAGGAAAGACACTTACTACTCCGATGGATGTGAACATCAAGCTTAAACGTGATGAAGGGTCATTGCTACATGATCCTCGACCTTATCGTGCCCTTGTGGGAAGTCTTCTATACTTAACCATTACAAGACCTGACATTGCCTTCGCAGTAGGCCTTGTAAGTCGGTTTATGCTAGCACCAAGAAAGCCACACTTAGAAGCAGCGAAGAAGATCTTGAAATATGTCAAGACAACTCTTAACATGGGCTTGGTGTATAAGCACAAAGCAAAGATCTCTCTTCATGGTTTTACATATGCTGATTCTTGTGAAGATCTAGATGATCGAAGATCAACTTCAGGCTATGTGTTCTTCTGTGGAAATACAAGCGTTTCATGGTGTAGCAAGAAGCAATGATGTATCTCACTGAGCAGTACAAAGCTTCGACTCGTAGCTCAAGAGTGTATATAGCTTCGAAGACTCCTTGAAGACCTGCTTGAGCCTATAAATAAACCGGTGGCCATTTACGGAGATAATCAAAGTGCTATCAAGTTGGCAAATAATTCGGTGTTTCATGCGAGGACAAAGCATATTGAATTAGAGCATCACTTCATAAGGGAAAAGGTGCTTGATGGGACAATTGAAGCTTTGAAAGTTCGAAGTGAGGAAAATAGCACATTTTCACAAAATCATTACCAAAAGGCAAATTCGAGTTACTTGCTCGAAGCTCGGGATGGTTGACAAAATCAAGTTTAAGGGGAGTATTGAAGTTAAACTTGATTGGGTTAATCATAATTATGAGTTTATAATCCAATATCTTAAACCCAAAATTAAGTTCTAGAATTTCTTTAGAAACTTCACAAATCATCATCACCTCTTTGAAGAAGTTCTAGATAATTCTTTTAATTAATTATTTAGATATTAATGTAGAAAAATCTAGATGTGTGTAACAAATATCTAGATATTATGTTAAAGTGTTCTAGAGTTTAGAAGAATGTTTCTAAGATATTTTGTAGTTTTTGGAGCCTATAAATAGCTCTCTCCTCTCTCATTTGTAACTATCCAATAAGAAGTGAAATAAAAAGAGAGTTTAAGAAAGAGTGCTCTTCATAAGTTCTCTAAGTCTCTCTAAAAATCTTTCAAGTATTCTCTAATCGCTCTTCCATATTTATCTTCATACTTGGTGGATTTCTTATATTGGTTCTATCGGGTTTCTCGGGGTATTACGGTCTTAGGCTAGTGCTAAGCACTATCGAGGTTTCTTTACAACCCTAACTCATTAAGTAGCGTTGAGCACAATTAGCATATAAAATAATACAGTATATGACCAATAAAAAATTTGTTCAAAGTGAATTCACATCTATATGTACTGTTATTGGGTCCTACTCGAGTGAACAAAAAATTCTCAATGAGAACCTGTTTGAGTGAGCAGCGTGATTGTTCGAGTAATAATCCGATAGATTTAAACCGTAAGGGCACAATGAAGTGTGTGGTAGTATATTCGGGGTCGAATCTACAAGGATCAATGGTACACTAAAGACTTGCGAGAATCGTTTTTAGCTAAAGAAAATGGTTTTTAGTTTATGATTATAGACTTTTAAATAAAAATGCAAAGAAATATGATTAGGATTATATGAGAAATTGCATTGGGTCATAGGATAATTTGGAGATCAATGAACAATGAAATATCGAAACAAGAAACTCAACAATTAAACACCATTCTTAAACATGAACACAAAATTAGACTAATCCTCTCTCCGAAATTAATCACAAATGGTCCTCTCTCTAGAGATCAATGAACAATCAAATTTGCATTCTCGAGTAGGTTCATTAAGTTCACAATATTTTTTTACATCAACTCTCGTTGGCTAGAATATCATTACTCAATTCACATTCGTTCAGACATTCTATCAAACACATTTGATGCATCGAAAAACCTAGAATCTACAACAGGATGATCAAACCAATTTTAACATTAACAACATGTGAACCAGAGAACCTAAGAGTGTAGAGTTTCAAACAACAATCAAACCATCAATTCGTTGAATTCCCTAATCAGATCCCTTAAACCCAATTAAGAGACTACTCACTGATAGCAAAAGAAACAACAAAAAGATAGAAGAAAGCATAATTATATTGCAAGAAAATAGATTAAGGGTTTTAGAAATCTTCTCCAAAGTGTCAAAGAGGATGGATCTCTATTGCCCAAGAGTTGTTTACAAAGATGAAAGCTCACCAGAAAAACTTTGAAAAAAGCGTACCTTGATAATTAGGTTTTCAAGGTTTTCTTATACTTTTCACAGAAAAAATAGGAAAAGAAAATAAAAAAAAAGGAAATAAAATCGGTTCGTCAGAGGGAGGGACTGATCGGTCTTGTGCAGCCAGGAAACAAATGCTAAGTCGTTGGTGAAATGGAACGATCAATCATTTGGATGAACCGAATGGTCCTGCAGGCTCAGGAAATGACCCTCTCTTTTTCCATGTAAGGGACCCGACCGATCCATGTATAGGACCGATCAATCTTCTTCATTTCTTGCTCTTTCTCAACCCAAACACGTCCAAAAGCATTCAAATCTAGCAACTCGATCCGAAACCTGAATATGACTCAAGACACAAATGAAAAGACGCAAAAGAGGACATTAACGCGACAAAATATTCAAAACAAATAAAACACGAGGTTAAGAATGCTAAAAACACAATTTACCACAGCGGAATGCTACCATACAATATTATCGAAGCAAAATATTTCTAATATTTTATTTTCCTATTGATATCAGATTTTTGAGTCTTATATATTAGATGTCTTAGGATTTGTAACCAATTATGCATATAAATAATAATAATAAATTTTAGAGAAAAGGGTATTCATCTAAATTTTATTTCTTCCCTATTTTCACCTTAAGAGTTCATTCAGTCTGAATTCATAACAAAATCCAATATTGGTTTGATCCGAGTTCATAGGCAACATCGTCTCTTCTTTCTTCTATCATCACTTCCGCCAGTACTTTTAAATGGGTTTTACGAGAGTTAAAAAAAAAAAAGTGAAAGTTTTGAGGTGGAGTGAATGCAAATGAAGACAAAAAATATGGTTGGGAGATTTTTACCTTTGTTTTTTTCCAGTAAATAATGCCATACCCGTGATTCCAACTAAAATCCATTCATAGAAAGCTACAAAATTCTTCCCCTTTTTTTGGTCGGCAATATTTGTAGATCGTATGAACAAAAAACGTCAACAAAACTTATTACATTTATAGATCGTATGGTTCGTCTAAGTTCGAAGACGGCCTCCGCATCTGGTTTGACTCAAGAAGTTAAAATCTGGTTTGTGGCTATGCTCTTTTTTTTTCGAATCCAAGCTCTGTTTTCTTTCAGTTCTTAGAATTCAAAAATATTCTGCACAAGGATACATATAATATAATACAGATTTTTTGGTTGAATAAATTTTACATTCATTCACAACAAAACTTTTTCTATATGTATAAAAGAAAATAAGTTAAATTATTTAATATTAAAATGATAAAATATTGCTATCCATATATTGTATCAATTTTGTCGCAAATTAAATATATTTGTATACGATGTGACTCGAGTTTATTAATAGGGTACCGTTGAGTCTCGATCATGATATAAAACGCAGGTTATCATGTAATTATTTTTGCAGGTTACACACATGTAATTATTTTTTCAAAGAAATGTTTTTGTCAAAGACAAATTTCACTTTTACACACAGACACACATATATTAATTTGTTTGTAAGATACTTTTTCAGTGTAAAGATACAAATCATATGCAAAATAAGTTTCTTCTTCCGTTGCTATTTGTGTTTATCTTTTTTTTATAGAATTAATAAAAATACAATTTGATTAAAGAAAAAAAATGATTTCAAATAAAATAATAATTTATTAAGACAGCATATATTACGTAAAATTCAAACACAAATGTAAATAAACAATGAAATACGTAGTTGATTTGGAATTACAATAGGGTCTAGTCGATCTAAACTAGGTGATTAACAAACTTAACGCCTCTTCGTCAGTGCATTAAAATGTCTAATTTTAAATTTACTCTGGTTTAAATAACTTTTGTCTGAACAATTAAGTAACGTTTTTTTTTAATTAAAACAATTAAGTAACGTTTCTCATACTTAAGACGATAAGTTCATCATACTTCTTAATCACATTTCAAAATAGAAAAATAACTCAAAATAATACTAAATCTGGGCATTGTCTTTATCTGCATTATTAGTGTATTACCCTACAGCTCTTCAGGTCGACTTCAACGATATTAAAAGGCCAATGAAATATGTCATTCATCGTTAAGTGCTGCATCTTATTTTTGTTTTTCTATAAATAGATGTATAGAGACGAGACTTTACTCTTTTTGGCTGTTTTGTATGAATATGACAAAATAAACCTCACCACATAACTTCATCAATTATTGGACAGCTAGAGTAAGATTTCATCGATTTGATGTCCATATATTTTTCTCTTTTTGGCTGTTTTGTATGAATATGACAAAATAAACCTCACCACATAACTTCATCAATTATTGGACAGCTAGAGTAAGATTTCATCGATTTGTTGTCCATATATTTTTCTTAAGTAATTTTTATATATACAATTTCTTTGAGACAACTTTTTTAGAAATAAGAATTCGACAACTAAATTTAAAGTTTAAAGTTCAAATTAAGTAATAAAGAATTTATAAAACAAAATAAGAATATGATGTGGTAAAATGTGAGCTGTCAAAAAAAAGAGAGGTGATTTGACAAAATATTAAACATTATCTTTCCTAATATGTTTTGTTGGATATATTAGATGATATACCCAACTATGTCGAGTTTGAAATAATAGAATTGACTATAACAAATATCTATTTATTAGAAATTTGATTATATACCAAAACCCGAAGCGTGTGGAAATATGTTTCGAATTCTGATTTGGATGGGTTTTTGTTTTTAACATTAGATCTTGGTGGATTTTGATATTTAACATTGGATCTGAGTGGGTTTTTGTTTTCAATTTCATATATGTATGGGTTTAGGTTGGGGTTATGCGATAGTCTCGGGATGGGAATATATCGTCATTCCTATGTCTTTTAATGCGTTCAAAAGTTAAAACTATAAATAATAACGAAAAATATGGTGTGAAGTCATATGATTGAATTTATTTAAGTTTTTATTTGAAAACTCTTAATTTCATTAAACCTTAAAATTATATAATATATGAAATTTAAATTTAAATAATATCTAAAAATATTACATGGCAAATTTTGAAGGGATAAAAATGTTTGTAAATATTCTCTTATTACATTTATTATATATAGTATATATATAAAAGAAACATTTCTTTTAAGAAAATCAAAGCCACTAATTGTACAGAAACGTTCAACACAAAACGGAAACTCGTTTTCATATTGGAATTCCTTTTTTTTTTTGCGTAGATTTTTTCCCTATTGTTTATATAAGAATATTGTTTTTGGCTTGAAGTTAATATTAAATCGAAAAAATGAACGACTGTTTTACCTAGGATGTTTATTTAAGTAACATGTAAGAAGGGAGGAATTCATCTGAGCTTTTCGATCTTTCTAAACATCATGTATTTTTGAACAACCGGAAGAAATTCATATACTAATAATTGTAAGCACTGCAATAAAAGTTCAACAAATTAACAATCACAAAGATTCGTGCGCCATATATGGTATATATATTGCGGTTTAGAGCATCAGTGTTTAAAGAGCGGTGTTGGCCATGTAGCTTTTGCGATATGCGGCTGCGTTTGCTGGAAATAACATTGGGCTAACTCCCTCAGCCTTGAGATGAGGAACCAACATTTTCAAAGACAACTAGTGATTCACATAAAACATACAATTAACAAGAATCATTGTCAAATTATAATTAGTAAACCAAAAAGAGCGTTAAAAAAATTCTATCAAAATAATTTTATGTAAGGAGAGATATAATGACTTACACCAAAAAGCCTGAGGCTATGCCAAATTCGAAGGGGTGAAGGAAATGGAGAGAGAAGATAACCAATGGAATGTAGAGTGATAGCGCAGAGATGATAGATGAGAGAGAGCGGACGAGGGTTCATTCCACCAAGTAGAGCCATCATCCCTGATGTGCGAAAACCACCACTACAGAGGTAATCATAGCAACCCTGTCTCATTGCCTCTTTTGCTTCGTCCGTTGATGCAATTAGCACTTGAGAAAATGCATTTCCTAATAAATTCGCGGTCGCTGACATTGGCTTCACCATACAAAAACATGGTTTCTTAATTATTTGAAGTTATTAATAAATTTAGAAATTTAGAATGTTCATATTTTAGCCTGAAATGATTAGTATGTGACATAGGTTTACCTTGCGGATACTATAAAAGGAATTAATGACTTCTGAGACTTCGTTTGCATCACCAAGGTTGCTTAGTGGCTGGAGAAGACGACGTAGAATGAGTATATCAGACAATAAAACCATCATTCCGGCCGCGATTGTTGGATGACGCATGTTGAATGCATCTCCCAACACAATCACCCCTTTTTTCTTGCTTAAAGTAGCTGCCATGCACTTTGCTGGCACCGCTTTTATGTGTGCTCCCTCATCTATACCTTTCAAAAATATTTTGCGAAGTTTTGGAGGTACCTTTAAAATAAGTGTAAATAGGTGTCATTAACATATTGTGCATGGAGTTATGGACCTTCTACAAATGTTAGAATAGGTATATGTATGACTTATCTATGTACCAGTAACACCAACTTAATCATATATATAATCATATTTTTAGTTCCTTTTTCAATTAATCAGCCGAATGCGTACCTGAGGAGCAAGAGCGTTCTTTGCAAAAGTAACCATTTCACCTTTTGCAATAGAAGGAAAATTGTCGGGGAAAAGCTCAAAAGCACAACGAACATCAGTGCTGCTTATTTGATACAACATGATGGAGGAGGGTTTAGACATTATCAAGTGAAAGTTTTCGGGATCTTCAAGCCGGCAATTCTTTGAGATGTAACCAACCATGTAAGACAGAACCTCCGCCTATATGAAGTTATTATACATTGATACTTGTTAACTAACTTGACTATATCAAACTGAGTAACATCAATTATATGTTATTAACGTTTATACGTAAAGATTGAAGTCGTTTCCGTTTAAGTGAGCATATATAGTTATATACTCACATTGTTGTCGTTAAGAGACCGACGAAGGTTTGAATAGCAACCATCGCATACCACAGTGAGAGGTGCCAAGGCTGTTGTTTCTTCGCCTGCTTTATTCTTGTATGTCACTCCTTTGATAACTCCTTTTTCTTCTATTAAAGACTTCACCGTTCCTTCTTCGAGGCGCACACTGCCAATCATAAACAAAAAAATCATTGATATTGTCAAGTTTAGTAGTATTTTCCATTGTTTAAAATTTATTAGGAGTTAATTTAACGTTTGCAGGGTCTACCACCTAACTAATTAATCGGAGATGAAAATAATTAAGGATTAATATGAATTTTGTTTCGTGCTATCATTTTTCGATATTTAATTAATATAAAAATAAGAGTATGATGTTAATATATTTTAATAGATATATCTTCCATATTTATTTATTTTTAATTAAAAATTAGTATAAATATATCGATCAGTTGTCTAACCCACCTTGACACAAAAACGTTAATTATGTATAGTTTTTTTTTTCCAAATAACTCAGTTCGATTCTTATAAGATTTTCTTTTATAGAAAAGGTTCATTTTATCAAAGTTTATTAGCATCCATTAATTGGCTATGAATAAGGATTATATCTCTTGTATAGTCGAATAGATCACTTTCACATGAATACTTATTTTGGATCAATCTGATTCTAATACTATATATCAGATTCCTGATTTACCCTCGAATATTATGGTTCATGTTTCTTATATATTCTATAAAATATCTTAACATTTTTTTAGGTAAAACTTTTAACATATATAATTTGGTGAACAGAGAGATACGTACTTAGGAAGAGAAGAAGCCTTTTGCCGCAGTCGTTGGACGAATCGGCCATTGTGAAAAGATCGAGCAGAAGGATCATAAGGAAAGGTGTTGTCCACCGGAAAAGATGCAACTGCTTCTTTTCCATCCATATAAACTACCATGCCTGTGGCTTTTTGGGCATCTATACCATCTAGACAATCTATATATAAACACATAAGTTTGATCATGAAACTAAGACATAATATGTCTTTCTGATTCATATACTTTTATAAACGCCAATGTAAACCAATTTACGGTGGTAAAGTAGTTAATGAATTCATTTAAGGATTAGAAGACCATAGTTGGAATTATACTACAATTACAATCATGGTTGGCCACAATGAATGCCTTAAATAACAATAATATATGGCTTTTCACAAGTTTCGAAGAATAGTATGAATTTGACTCTAGATTCTCTGATTAAAAAAAAAAATGTATATGTTTATGAATGTGAAACAGAGACAGACCTTGAAGGCCAAGCTTAGAAAGCATGAGTCGTCCTCCCGGCTGCATAAACTCACCCATCATTCTCTCTGGTTCTCTCATGTCCCTCTCTATCACATGTACTCGACGCCCGTCCTATATATAATCGGAAATTAGCATAAGATTATATTATGCAAAAAAAAATATTGCAACAGAATTCTATTATGCAAAAATAAAAGCAATCTTTTAAAGTGTATATAGTTCTAAATTTTTATCCTATCATTCCTGCGCAAACAGTAGTATAAGAAAAAGTTAATAAAAGTGCGATGCAGATTTAATACTTTGTCGCAAAACTCGGACGCCACTTTGGATACCTTAGCAAGAGCATATGCGAGAGCCGAGCCGCCGACACCAGCCCCGACGATGATGACGTCCGTAGCACCGTCTTTTCGCTCCTCCGACACCGCATCTGCAGACTTCGTCGCCTTCTTGCTCTTGTTTGTGACGTAGAACACCGTCCATGTCAACACGAAGGTGAGTAGCGTCCATAAACATACGTGCGTAAAAGCCGTATCCATATCTAGTAGTTTTCGATATGGTTTATGAGATACTAACAAAACAAAAAAGAAAAAATATATGGTTTATGAGATAGTTGAGGAAAGAGGAGTAAAATATATAGATATATAGGGAAAAGATACGTCAGTTTGGACGTGACATCACTACATGCTCAATTATAATAGTTAAAAATATAAAAGCAATAAATTGATATTTTCTGTTGTCCACATAACTCGTTATCATCGTTACTCAGTTGTCAGAGTGATGGGAGAAAGTAGAAGAGAGACGATGCTACCTATATGAATATCTTGACCATCCTAATTATTGATTTGTTGCTATAATTATAGAATTGAACAAGGTACCTCTCAAATTATTGACATTTTTGAAACTCTTAAATGAATTAAAATAGTCTAGACGATAGCTTAATGTGTAGATGCCAAAAAAAAAAAAAGATAGCTAAATGTGTCAATCAATGTTTTTTTTTATAATAGCTAATTTACATTTTTCATATCATTTTACACATATACTCCACCAGTTTGCATGCGGATTGCGGACACAAATCAAGTTACATTTTTAGCTGATGCTTTTTCTATAACTTTTTTAGAGATGATGCTTTCTATTTTTGCATGTATGTTATGTACAAAATGTTACAAACAAACATACACGTGGGAATTTAATTAAAACTAACATAATCATGTTTCGGTAAAAATTCTTAACCATTTGATCTAGTGGTTCCCACTTAAGAAAAATTTGTTACGTGGGTCTAGTCTAGAGATCAATTCTTCTTTTTCAAATTTAAATAGTAAAATATACAAAAAGAAAGAAGAAGTAGGACATGATGTTTTACATGCTGCATGTATATGTGTATATTTAGAAATATGTATCTATAATATATAAAAGAGATCACATAAAAATCCCCCAAGTATTCAGTCATTTCTGTTTTCATGATCGTTTTGGGTATATATACGAGTATTCAAGATCAAAGCATTTAGAAGAGCGATACAGATTCGATAATTGTATTGATACTTCTTAGACCGAATACGAACCTAAGCAAGTGCATAGGCGAGAGCCGAACCTAAGCAAGTGCATAGGTGAGAGCCGAACCGTCAACACCGGCTCCGACGATGATGACGTTGGTCCACCGTCTTTTTTTCATCTACCGCTGCATCCACCAACTTTCCGGTTTTCTTGCCCCGGTTGGCCACGAGGAAAAACTTCCACGTCAACAGGAAAGCTGAGTAGCGTCCATAACCACAAGTACGACAAGTCCATATCCATTACAGTCGTTTACATCTTAATTTATTAATTGCGTGATACTCTAGTCTTTCATCTTGTTCATTGGAAAATTTAGAAGAGCACGAACGTGTCGTCGTCATCACATACATGATTATATCCTAACTTCTGATAAACAGTGAATAGACATATTTCGAAAATTAATTGGAAGAAGGTCGACTTAACAGATGAGGTAAAGGCCAATTAATGATGTCACATTCATCGTTCCGTGCTCCATTAAATTTATTTTTCCATAATTTGTTGAGAGGCTAATTCAATTTTTGGCTGTTTTCTATGAACACGTCAATAAGTACTCAATAAAATCCTCACCGCATAACTTATTCAGTTATTGATTCCTTTCTATGAACACGACAATATAATATCTTATCGGTGACACAAGTTCACCGTATATGTTGCTTTCTATGAACACGACAATATAATATAGTGACACAAGTTCACCGTCTATAATATCTACACATGACTCTATCCTCGAAGTTTTCTTCTTTAAATTCACTATTTATTTGAAGAGGGAAGTCACAAAAAAAAAAATTGAAGAAAATAAAATTATAATTTTCATTTTTGCCTAATAATAACCTAGTTGTATTATGTTACAGAAAGCCCATCCAACGAACATTATTAGGCCCATTAGCCCATTAAGTTCAGGATAAAGATAAGAGCTACGTTCATCTCTATGGACCAAAAAAAATCAGAGAAAGAAAAAAACCAATCATTAATTCAAGAATCATAAGAAACTGAAGATGAAAAGAATTCCTCGTATTAAATTTCCTCAGAGACATTCAATTTCATCAGGTTAACATATTATCTTTGTTCCTCGGATCCTCAATTTATTTGTTAAGTTCTCTTTCACTACTCTTATTTTCCTTTGGTTCTTTTCTTCTTTTATTAAGCTCATCACTTAGCTTTATTCTTGTTCTTAACGTCTCCTTTTTGCGAAATTTCTCAGGTTCTGGACCTGCGTCGGGATCTGTTGCCGGCGGCAAGAAAAATGTGACGGCAAGGTCGGATGTTCCGGCGGCTCCGAAGAACATTGCTGATGGAGGAAAAGCATCTCTGCAGCCAAAACGTACACCTGTCTCCGACAAAGAAATCGAATCTATAATGGTAAGATTATATAATTTGTTACAAACATTTGGATGGGGAAAAAAATAATTAGTAACTGTTCTTTTTTTTTGTCAAACAATTAGTAACTAAACTCTGATTTTTTTCTACTTGTGAAATGTTGCAGTTGGGTGGTTGCATCTGACATTTCGACGTTTGAAGATTTGATCGACCACTTTGGGCTTCTTGTCTTGTCGGCTGGTGAAGTTTATTATGCTGTTTTAAGTGTAAAGAAATAACTAATAACGTTAGAGAATATGATTTCGTAAGAATGATACTCTTTCTTTCTCGTTATTATTAAAGTAAAAAATGCCTCTTTCAAGTTTCTAATTATTTTCTTCACAATTTTTTATTAAGCCACTAGATAACACTTATTGATTGAAAAAATAGTATTGGGCGATACACAAAATTAGGTAAATAACAAAATAATTCATGTCAGATTACATTCATCTCTCTTACTCTCACATCCCTTTCCAGCCAAACATAATTATAAACGATTGAGTCGTTGATGATATTGATGATGTAATGTGACACAATTGATGATGCAGTGTGCAGCTGATGAAGCAATGTTATTGTTTGTGATTGTGTCTCTGATGATGCAATGGTAGACTACAGTATGCTATTTTGTGAGACTATTTTCGACTATAAATACCTACTCTAGAGTCTAGATATAGTTGTTTAACATAGTTTTTCATCGTATTTATAAGATAGTTGTATTTCTTAAGATAGTTTTAAGATATTACTTATGAGATTGACAACTCAAAGATGTTATCTGAATAAAAGAAATCATAGTATTTGATCACACAAAATGCCAAACAACGGTTAAGATTGAAGCAGGAAAAGAGCTTGAAGCAACAAAATACACACAAGAGCTTCAAGACCGCAATAAAAGAATTCAATCTGCATTACTTCTGATTCACCTCATCAGGTCCAAAAACAAACAAGATTTGTGCAATTTACGTGCTTTGAGTTTGCTGCCATATGACTTGACTATAACTCGGTGTCGCAGAGACGGATCATTATTTCAGAGACCATTCTTCGTGCAAATGGAATATAACTGAGGCTGTACCTGTCAGCACGACATGTATAAGAAAATGTTCAATCTAACAAGGCGAGACGCTAGAGAATATTCGGGTTCTTGTAGAAACAAAGCCTGTTTTGGGTTGAATCTTAGCACTGAACTTACCATATCAGTGCACAAATCTCGCACAAGATCACAAGGAGCGTTAAAATTTTGCTGTGGATCTATACGAAAGGAGATAAATTTTTAGAAAGACTGAAATTTCAAGCTGAGATGTTTTGAGGACAAACAAACTGCAGACTTTGGACATTACTCATATTGGATCCTGCAGTTAATCTAAACATCTCATGTTGGAACTACATATAATTATTGGTTGTTGTATAGAGAGTAAGAAAACATACCAAGAGAGCACAAATGAGTGCAATAACGACACATCCAATATAAATGGATGTAGCGTAGATACGAACAGGGTCCAACATCATATTCATCTGTTGCTCAGGTCCCATGAGGAAGGCTGTGCTGCCAAAGAAACATTGATCTCTTGTGGTTTAAAACAGAATAACAACGTGGAAGTAGAAATGGCAAGAGATTTTGCTGTTAGATATAAGACAATATCATCAGATTCTTGCCAATGGAAAACCGCTTTAATTGCAGTTACATAAGCAAGCGAGCAAAGACAGGAACAGATTTATAGCCCTCAACTTTTAATTTCAAGCAAAGACAGGAATAGATCTATAGCTCTTTCATACAGAGTTCCATAAGCCGTAAATGTCAAAGAAAGTTATGAGGCAATTTCCGCGGCAGGAGGAATCATGAAATGCTATGTAATACTTGGGTTAGCTAGACACAGAAAGCACGACAAAAGTTGTAAAATGTCTTCAAAATGATTAAAATCTAGCTGAAGTTCATCCTAAGAACCATCCAATCGATGAATGTTAAGAACTGAAATCGCCAAATGTTATTCAAACAGCAAGTTCTCTCGCCGCAACATTCAAGCAAAAACATACCTTCCAACAGCGAGCACATTTCCAAACGTGAAGAGCAGTGCAAATTTGATGGGGATAGCAAATACAATCATAGACTGCAGAAGAAGAAACAGAAATATGAAATTACTTCTTCTTAGATGGTCAAATGAAGAACAAGATCATTCCAATACGATCCATAGCAAGTGATTAAGAAGAACGTCATCAATCAATACAAAGCCTATAAGAACAAGGAATCACTAACTAATCGCAAAATTTCTCATTCTATCCATGAAATTGGAAGAGAAACAATGAGATACGAAAAAGGCATTGATATGTCAAATTGATCTTTACCAGAAACATAAGAAGCAAACCAGTGGCCAAAGAAGCAGCGAATCCGTACATTCTCTGCAAAATCGAAGATGATTAAGTTAACACGGAGAAACAAAAATAAACCTTAGATAAATCGGGGAGAAACCTGGGTAGGGGAGAGAGAACAGAGACCCTCCGATCCATCTTCAAGGAAGCTATCGGTTGTACCGTCGCCGTCTCCGTCACCGGAGAAGAGGTCGTTCAGCATCTGCATTTCGATTACTGGTTGTTCCGATGATCGGAGAGTTCACCGCAGAAAAGAAAAAGTTGCTCGCTTGATCAATGATGACGTGCAATCATCACCTCAACTCTTGGGCCACGTTAAGCCCAAATTCAAGAATTTAAGTTAATTGCGAATTGTTGTCTGCTGATGTGTAATTACTGTTTTATTTTTATTTTCATTATAATCGTTCAATTATCCTTATATAAATATTTGTGAAAAAAAACTTTTATGGAGAAAATTATCTAAACATTCACATTTAGTCAGTCAAAATGTTGTCACACTTTAAACACATTAAAAATATGGTAAATGGGATAATCGACACCGCTACACTTAGATGATAAAAACCCTAATCACCCTCTAATTACAAAAAAAAATCTAGAATTTCACATTTTTTTACTCTATATTCATTTTTGTTGTTTTTTTTGGAAGTTAGATCAATTTTGTCATCTTGGATGGCAAATACGGAAAATTTATCCTATTTTATATATGTACGTACACAATATATTACATAGACATACATAAACTAACTTAACAAACACTGATATTTAAATTTGGTCATTGTTAGCGTTTATTTTTTTTTTTAAATGTACTTACATTATATATTTGCTATATGATATATGTATATATTTGACGGTTAAAGTTTAGAATTTAGAGTTTAGTGTATGTACATATTTAGGATTATTCCTTAATGTTTTTGGAGTGATAAGGGTTTAGTGTAACATATTTGGATTAGAGTTTAGTGTTTATAGATTTAGAGGTTTAGTGTACATAACATATTGATAACTTTCGTAGTTAGGGTCACAGTTTAGTGTATGTATGTAGTCGGATGTTATGATTTGAGGTGTACGCTTTCTAGTTAATTTATGTACGTATGAATTAATTAATATATCATTAAGGAGGACTTCGTCATTTTACCGCCTAAGTGACAAATTTGAAAGGAATTTAGAGGGGCAATAAGATCTGTAATAAAAACATAAAAAAAGGTTACAAATCTTGTATATGTTCATTCTTTTATGCTAAGCATCATTGCCAAAGACGCTAACATTTTCAGATGTTTGGAGCGTTATGCAGGCCCAGCCCAAATGGGGTGGGCAGAACCAGAGATACAAATGGTTTAGGAGTCCAAATCTATTGAAAACAAAAATAAACACGAAAAATGGCCTATATTTTTCAGAAAAATAGAAATAGCCTCATAAAAAAAACCTTTTAGAGCTAATGGTGAGCGTGCTTTCAAGATGCATGTTGGGGAATCGGAGAAACTCAAAAGAGCTTTTAGTATTTTTTTTTTCTGTCAGTAATTCCTCAATTTTATAATACGCAAGCAGATAACTTAGCTTGTAGTGCTAGAGTTATTTCACAGGAGGTTTGTTAGTAAAAATTGTTCCGCCAGTTTGGATCTTTGAACCGTTTAGGTTTTTAATAAATTGTTGAAAAAAACTATTTAATAAAAAAAAATTAATAGCTCGAAATATTTAACTAAAGAGTCTTAATTTTTAACAAAAATTCAGAAAATGCAGAAATGTTTTTCAATATATTAAGAGGTCCCAAAAACAAATTTGGCCAAGGGCCCTGATTTATATCGGGTCGGGGCTTGTGTTATGGAGTTGTCTATGATCAAGTTATAAACTTCCAAAAATATTTTATCATTTTCGGCACTAAGAGGTTTGTGGTAGATCATGAAAGAGGGTGGTGAGAGCTTTTATCTCGGATCGTCGAAGTATTTTAGTGAATCCAAACAAAAACTCGTCAACTTTATTCAGGCAAGATTACAATCTTGGAATATGCAGTGATAGTAGGAGGAAAAAGAATCACATCAAATCGATACCAATGATACAATCTTGTATCTAATTTTCAAAGAGATGGTGGAAGAAGCCGACGTGAGTGATAATCGAATTCAGGTGGAATAACAGTAAAAAGAAACAAAACAAATTCCTATGGATAGCTTGGTCGCAACTATGTGCAAAAGATATTGGTGACTTAGTGGCTTGTAGGCATGACCAAAATCAAATAGTAATAATATTTCGGACCATAACCTGACCGTTTTCAATTCGCAATCAGACCGTAACTATATAAAACGGTTAAAAACCATAACCGTTAACCGTAAAAATATATTAGTTACGGTTACTAAAATTATTAACCGTAACCGTATTAAAACCGTCAGTTAACCGCAAGATTACAACATTAAATTTTTAACCGTAATCGTTTTTCCAAATAAAATAAAAAATATTAATAATTTATTATGTATAATATAACTAATATGATATAAAAAATGATGTACAGTCAATTATTACTAATCCAAAAATATTTAGAACTAATAAAATGATATTAATTTAAAAGTAAACGTGCTAAAAATAGTGATATAAATCATTCAATGTTCCTACAGTTCCACTTTGTCAACGACGACTAGACACTACCCTTTTTATTAATTAAATAATTCTTAGTTTGCATAATGTAATACAATTCATGGTTATTTATCTAATTCACTACATACAATTTTGAATCATATAATCACATTAATTTCATATTATAATTTTAGCATTATATATTGGTTGATAATATCGTTTAAATTTTGGTCAACATACCATCGTCTAAAGTGTTTTGATGGAATTTAAATACTAGTTGATATATCATCGTTTAAAATTTTTTTTTGACGGAATTAAATAAATTTATGGATATATTACTGATATTAATCGTATCATAATTATCAAATAACCATAACCGTATTTAACCGTAACCATAATAATCGGAACCATATTAACTATAACAATATCTTAAACGGTTAAGATTAAGATTAAGAAAAATTTGTAACCGTATCAGGTGGTTATGAAACTGTAACCGTAATCGTGGTCATACCTGCTTGAATGGCTTGTGTTCAAAGATTATGTTACTTCAGTCATCAAGCCCTTCTCGTCAAACATATTTGGTGGACGTTAAACTAATTAATTAACGCAATCTTTGTTGACAAAAATGTTGCGTAGTCGATACTTTCCCAACACATCATTTCTGGATTGTGTAGTAGGTGTAAGACCTTCTTATTCATTGTGTAGCATTCTACGTGGTCGAAAACTCTTAGACATAGAACTTCTGAAGTCAATCGGCAGTGGAGTAAAAATTGGATATAGAGTGAAAAATGGCTTAAACCATGGATTCCTCTCAGCTTGTTGTTCAATGTCCTATTGAAGTTCTTAAATCTTATCAGCAATCGAACTGGGAGCTAGAACTCTTAGTTAGTTCATCAAATTTTCTATGCGGATGATGCAAACTGTATCTTATCTTTACAAGTATAGTACAATAGATTTCTATATTTTGGAAACTGTAAAAAAAATGGACGTCAATAGTTCAAAGTGGCTACAAAACATTGCGAAGCCTTCTAAATATCAGATGTTATCACCTACTTTTCCGATAACGAAAACCTTTGGTCAAAACTATGGGAAATTAAAACAGTTCCAAAATTATACATTTTATATGGAAAGCTATAGAGTTATTCTCTTCGAACAACATAATCAATTTCATGGGTTATTTGGCATATTTGGAAAAAATATAATTTTTCAAAGGAAAAAGACGAAATGTTTAGAATAATAGTTAGTGGTGAGTAAAACAAAGAAAGATGTTTCTTATAGTCGGAGATAAATGAAGAAGAAGAAGAGGGTCTCTGCACCTACCCAACGAGTTTCACCTTCCTACAAGTGATCACGTCCTCTCTTGCAACCCTTCTAAAGATCGAAGATTGAGAAAAAAGAAATATATATATTTTTTATTTGTTTAGAATTTGTTAGTTGTAATAAGAAAAAGGGCTTCTTTTCTAAAATGCCATATTTTGAGAAACATTTTCATGAAATACCATTGGGAGGCAGAAGTTCGAAAAATGCCACATTCGGTACTGTATATTGAACTGTAGGACATGCAAAAAGACATGTTTACCCTCCGAAAGAAATTGCTTTGCAGAAATTGATTTGATGCTTGCCTATTTTATGCCAGTAAACCGCAGGGTCATTATTAGATAGTGGGTCCGATTGAATAAACGCAAGTTGCTCACTAATGAGGATGAGCATAACGGGGATAAGTCCAATAATGATAATGGACAAAGACATGCGTCGGATGGATGAAAACGACATAAGCAACGCATAACGCGTGGACATATTAAATTTTGATGGACAAAAATAAAGCAATCTAACACTTGGTCCACAGATGGTAATAAACAGAACGAGGACCTATTGAATTTTGGTGGACATAAATAAATATGGACATAACGGCCATCAAGTGGACCAATAATTATAGTGAATGGACATAGACAAAACGACAGAGTCAACGCAAAACGCGTGGACATATTGAATTTTGATGGACAAAATTAAAGTAATCTGGCACCTTGTCCACAAATGATAATAGACATGATAAGGACCTTATTGAATTTTGGTGGACATAAGACGAGGATGGCGGAATTTGTCCACAAATAATGGTGGACATAACGGGAATCAAGTGGACTAATATTTATAGTGAGTGGACATAGACAAAACGACAGAATCAACGCATAACACGTGAACATATTGAATTTTGATGGACAAAAGAAACTCACCTGGTAACTTGTCCACAAATGATAATGGACATGACGAGGACCTATTGATTTTAGGGGGACAGAAGACGAGGATAACGGAACTTGTCCACCAATAATGATGGACATATCGACAATCAAGTAAACCAATAATAATTGCGAGTGGACATAGGCAAACCGACAGAGGCAACGCATAACGCGTGGACATATTGAATTCTTTTGGACAAAAATAAAGCAATCTGGCACCTGGTCCACAGATGGTAATGGACACAACGAGGACCTATTGAATTTAGGTGGATAAAAGACGAGGATCACGGAATTTGTCCACAAATAAATTTGGGCATAACGACCATCAAGTGGACCAATAATTATAGTGAGTGGACATAGACAAAACGACAGAGTCAACGCAAAACGCGTAGACATATTGACTTTTGATGGACAAAAATAAAGCAGTTTGACACCTTGTCCACAAATGATAATGGACATGACAAGGACCTTATTGAATCTTTGTGGACATAAGACGAGGATGGCGGAATTTGTCCACAAATAATGGTGGACATAACGGGAATCAAGTGGACCAATATTTATAGTGAGTGGACATAGACAAAATGACAGAGTCAACGCATAACGAGTGGACATATTAAATTTTGATGGACAAAAGAAACTCACCTGGTAACTTGTCCACAAATGATAATGAACATGACGAGGACCTATTGATTTTAGGGGAACAAAAGACGAGGATAACGGAATTTGTCCACCAATAATGATGGACATATCGACAATCAAGTAAACCAATAATAATTGCGAGTGGACATAGGCAAACCGACAGAGGCAACGCATAACGCGTGGACATATTGAATTCTTTTTGGACAAAAATAAAGAAGATAATTTTTTCTTCAACAGTAATGGAAAGAGTGGGCGGTAATTTTACTGGCATTTCAAAATACAAGAGAAGACCTAATTTTTTTAAATATTCACAAACCCCAATGTCCACAGAAAACTCCCTCTACATTGATATGATGACATCAACAGCTTCTTCGAAATGAGTTGGAAACAACTGAAGCTTCTTGAGAACGCTTATGTCTTCGGGGGATAAATTGGTCAATCCAACTGAACTAGAAAGTTGCATTGTCGTATTATCCGAGGTTTTGTTTTGTAGTGGCATTTTTGAAAGTTTTTTTATATGAAAATGACATTTCAGATAATATTCCCTAAGAAAAAAATAATAAATAATCTAAAAAAAGTTTTAAGCATCATTATTATTTTTAACGAAAAATGAACAATTCTATTAATTTTAACTAGGTGCTGGCCCGCACTAAGTACGGATTGTTTACATATTTTGAATTAGCATTAAAGGTATCTAAATATATAGGCTTCAACATTTAGATTATTACTTTAAAATATTTTAAATATATATTAGTTAAATAAATGGTTGATAATAAAGACTAAAATCGAAAAAAATATAAAGAAAATGTGAACTTCTAATATATTTTTATATATATAGATAAATAAAAATAATTAAAATGTAATTAAGTTTATATTTTAACTCATCTGCATTAGTTGTAAGTTTTTTATTATAAAACAATTAGTGATGTGTTTAATTGTGAAAAAGTTGTAGAGTGGATGTAAAAATCTAATATGATAAAACTGAAACTAAGGGACGATAATTATTGAAACATACATTATTTTCTTGGAAAACATTGTTTTATTTCTTCTGTAGGAAGTTGAAGAGAGACTTGATTGTAAGTAAAACCTAATAATGAGATATGAATACATGTTTTGTAGGAATATGAGAACAATATATAAAGTCAATTATTGGTGTAATTATTGTCTATTATTTAATTTATTTTAATTTTATGCTTTCATATTAAATCTTTTGGTGGAGGTTACAAATGAAACTTTAGAATTGTTTTGATGAAGGTTTGTATTTAAGTCCAACAACTAAATGTTTTTGGTAATGATGGTGAGTAAATGGCCTATTCATGATATTGTTTCCTTTTAGTACGTTTTTAAATTTATTTGAATGAATAATATGAATTTGTTGTTGTTACGTTTTCCTTTTGAAATATTTAAATAATGATTTATTTAAAAGAAGCTGGCAATGAAGGAGAAGATGGTCAACGTTCTCAGAAACTGTAAGTCTGTAACTGTTTTTACTAAAATAGCTTTTGTTTAGTTAAGCAAGATAGACATATTTCGAGTTCACATAAATCATGATGAAACTTAACCATTTTGTTTTGTTTTTATTTACCAAAAATTAAATTTTATCTACTTAAACAAAAAACCTTAAATATGTGAAAAACTAAAACACAATTCTTGTGTGTTTTACTTTCAGGCCCAAATCGAGAATCGTTTTCTTCAACTAATTATTAAAATTATTTTAAGATTTTAACGTGAAAATTAAATATAGAGTTTTGCATATAAAAAAATGACTTATTTAAGTTTTGATGAAACTATATATAGATATATAACACATCTTTTTGGTCATATACCCAATAATCAGTACTATTTAATTATGTAATAGAAAAAAATATGGTCGACATCATTTTATTCATCATTTTTTATGAAACTAAAAAACGTGTTATATATCTATAAATAGTTTCATCAAAACTTAAATAAGTCATATTTTTGTATACAAAACTGTATATTTAATTTTACAATTTCAATATAATAAAACATCTGAAAAATCCTATATATATGTCTTCATGGAATATTAGTTTTATTTTTTTCCAAAAGAGATTATTGAGATTTTTTCTGATATTTTTTCAAAGATAATTTATTAATTTATTTGAATATATAATTATTAAAGCATATATTATTTTCTTGGCAAACATTGTTTTATTTCTTTCGTAGGAAGGTGAAGAGAGCATTGATTATAAGTAAAGCCTAATAATGAGATATGAATATATATATATATATATATGATTAATTAGTTTATTAATTTGATTTTTGATGAATTTTATTATTTTTATTTGTGATTATGTAATTCATTAATTTTTATTAGTCGCATATGTGTCATTCTTAGAAATTCTCTTTTTTGCTGATGTGGATGCTCTTTTGAGCCTCTAAACCTTCTTTTTATTAGTATAGATGGCGGTGCAAAGTCGAGATCGATAACAAGGTTTTTTTGGAAATATTTCATAGTTTGATGGTTTATTGTAAAGTAATCGACTTTGGAGGATCAAAGTAGAAGTAAAAGCCACTTTGAAGGGTTCGTTTTCCATATATATAAACTTGGAAGTCACATGAAAAACCGTTTTCTCCTCGGCCACATGAAGAAAAATTAAATGGTATAGTATATAACTTTATCTTTTTGCCACTTGGTCCATAGGTATTGGATTTATAAAAAAAAGAATCTAAAAAGAATTATGAATGGAATTTTATTTTCGATTATTATAACTATAGATAAAGTCAAATGATTATAATAATACTGCAACTGAGAACTTATAAGTAACAATGAAATTGATAAGCAACAATAAAAAAAGTGTTGACCATGAATTTTAAGAAGATATAATATCTTGATGCTTGACATTCGAATTTTTATTTCCCGTCCCTTATTCTTTAGCGTCCTTTGGCATTACATGAATTTGGGTTAAGCGAATAGAGTATCGTTGACCTTAAGTATAAAATTCAAACGCAAAATTATTTCCTGAAATGTATAACTTTATTATTGATAGGAAAGAATTTATCTTTATCAAAGGTTTAATTTTCTATAATACTTGGCAAGGTTACACGTTGTAGTAGTACGCATCGAATCCACAAGGAAGCGATAAACTCAATAAACTATAAAAAAAACTTCAATGAAGCTAAAGAAAACAAGATATGAATTTTTAATTGCAAACTTAAACAAAAGACAAGAGATGTGCAACAAGTAACTACACTAAAACGATAGAATTCAAGACTAAAACCGAGTAACCATGGACTAGGCAATTGATAACCTAAACTTCATGACTAAACATTGTGTTAAAGGTCCTAACATGCAATTTTATCCTAGGCCTTGAGATCAACAATAGACTTATACATTCACATGCTATAAGTCACCTCATTAGTAGCCAAATTGACCAGACTTCCATTTGCAAGTTTAGAACCTAATAAGCTTTGAATTTCATCTCAAACCAGCACTAAGCATCTTAAACAACTATTTCCATAGGTTAGAAATGCAAAGCTCACTATTAGTTTAGTTTAGGAATTTCATCGAACACCTTCCGGACATGAAATTCACATAATCTAGATTCCACTTTTCCAAGTCTAATCTAGTATAGAGAACACCTAATAGTGAAGGATCAACGAAGATCTAACCCTAAAACACAACATCTAATCGCTATCTAAGTTATCTACCTAACCCATGCATGGTCAATCTAGGAAACTACTCACACATAGTCAATTCAACTACGGCTGAATTACTAGTAAAGGAATAACTGTGAGTTCATTTTGACTTATCCAACGTTAATATATCATCGTGTATGATTTTAATACAATGTTAGTAAATAATATTGTATAATCTTTGAGGGAACAATGTATGATTTTAATGTAGGCTATGTTTTAATTATAAGTTATATGTAACTAACACTATAACTATAATTTATTGACTCTAGATTTGATCCGATACTTTTGGTGGACGCTGTGTCATTCGTTAGAGATGTATTTCTTACATGATTGCTATTTTTTGTTTCTCTATGTTTACTTGAATAGTCAAAAATTCACGTGATAAACCATCGGATTCGTTGGATTTTACATTTTCTTCTTCTGATTTTGATAACAATGTTGAAAAATATGAAAATATCGAATCAAACCGAGAAATAATAAATGATAATTATGTTTTTGGTCGCATAACTTATGTTTGTTTGCGTATCACCGTATAAATTTACTTGTCCGTATAGATATTAATACATTCGTTTTGTTTAGATATATGATTATGTATTATATTATATTTCATTTACCTAACAATCATTTTTTATTGGTTTGATGATGTGGGACGACTATGGATGGATAAAGAACGCTTGTTTTCTTTATATATATGATTTGATAAATCGAAACAGTTGTATGCGCTCTCAGAGACTGATTCACACTTATTAAATATGTTTTTAATTGCCAATTTGTAGAAAATTTGTCAATTTGTTACTAAAGAAGTAGTTCATACAGTCTGGCTCGTGTCAGTGTTAAATGGATAGGTTTCAAAGTCTCCGGATCCAAAAAGTCTTCATATTTTTACCATCTATAAATAGCAAGATGCTTATGTGTGTAATAACTCATTAGTTCGTTTGGTGAACTCTAGAAAGAAAGAAAAAACAGGTGAACTCTATAGTCATTTTTTTGTTAAAACGAGCTCTTCAGTTTACTTAATCATATTTGATTAAATTCGAGTCTGATTGACCAGTAAGACCACGGAAAAAGGTATTTTAAAAAAAACTATTTTTTTAAAAATCATTTTCTGTTATTTTCTTTCCTTTTTAAAAAATCAATGTATTTTATGTAAAGAGTGCCCTGATAATCATGACACAGCCAAAAAAGAGTTCCTACAATGTTTTGTAATCTGTCGTTTAAAAACACACAAGTATCAGCTTTTGCTTTTTGCTGTTTTAATTTTTCGTAATCAGGATCTAGACCGAATTCAAATTAAATTACACAACATGTATTTTATATATGAAAGTTTTGGCAGTGGCCAAAACAACATCATGGATACCTTATTTATATGTGAATGGATTGGATCTGTGCAAGATACATCAATTATTTCAAACACACAACTTTCATGTCTAAAATCGGTGCAAGCGAAATCGAGAGAAACAGTGCTAGAAACTCAGTTAGAAGTCTGTTCGGAAGAAAAGGAATAAACCGACTAAATCTATGACAGCTCATGAACTTCACCAATGGTGGAACGAGACTCAGCCTTCCGGTAAAACTGCTGCATTAGGCCTTACCCTGAAGGAAAATTGCAGCAACTGACCCTACAATAAACAATAAAAATGAGGGTCATATAATATAGTATTTGGTTTGGTTAGGTTAAATGGCTTTATGCCTTTTATCTCTTGTTCAGGTGATCTTTAAGTTTCAGCCCTCTATCTACCCTTTTCCATTTCTCCTACTTTTTGTTGTTGTCTTATATTTCATGTCTGTCTCTCTTTCCCTTGTTTTAGATCTTTTTATTTTTCATGTAATTGTTGATAATTATTTTCTTAAAACTACTTTGAAGTTTACAACAAATATATAATATAACTGAAATATAATGTTAGAATGGTCTGGTAAAAGTTATAAGTAATCAATTAAAGGGTTAATTAGCTAAATAACCAAATTCTAGAACTAAATTAAGAAAATGACAAGGGGTGGGCAGAAAGACCTTACCAAAAAAAAAATATACCAAACCGAACCGTAATTAGGTTTTCACCAAATACCTATCTGGTTACAGTTATTAAAATATTTGAATTTCGGTTCAGTTTAAAACCGCAACAAAATTTGGTTTTTTCAGGGTTTTAATTTTTATTATAATACCACTTGTTTAGTTATCGTTTAATCATCTTTGCAATATTTGTTTTTTTTGGTGATATAAAACTTCTCAATCTAATGATTTTTTTTTTAAAACTTTATATCAATACATGTTGGAGAAGAGGAAATAAAACTCTTTGAAAGATGATATAGTTCATAATAATATCATATTTAATATTTAATTGATAAAATATGTTGGAATGTACTCACGGTTTTATAGAATCTAAATCAAAGATAATACAATTCAACATAAAAATTTAATGCTATTATTTTTTTTTTTGAAAAATCCTTGAATTAAAAAAAAAATAACAAGCAAATAACATGTCGGGATGACCCAGAGAACCTATGCATGACACAACAAACATGAGAATAGATGAGAGATATATAACCTGTCATATGCTCTAGCTACGAAATCACCTTCTGAATTTTTGTTCTCTAGAGCGTTATATATAACGACGAACCTGACTGAAAATTCTTAGAAAATGCGTTTCAAAGATCATAGCAGATGAAGGACTTCACGAAATGCAAATGAGGTAATTTTTATATCCGACCTATGGTCAAAGAGTTATGACCGATTTAATGAAGACCAATGGGAGGCATCGACCACCGCTACAAGGGCATCGATTGATACAAAGCACTCGAAGTTTTTGTTCCAGCAGCTCGCATCGACCAGAACAGAGACGTCGTCGACCGATACTGCGTGAAAACTTTTTAAAATCTATCTCTGGCCCTATAAATATTCATATTGTACCCAAAACAACTTAAGCTTTGTTTTTAGGGCCTTAGGGCCGAATTTAAGGAGTTGAGGAGCGAATCTTTCATTGTTTTTAGTTTGATTTCCCTTGTGAACTCCTTTGATCTTAATACAAAGTTTTATCTTATTTATATTATCATATATTCTCTCTTTTTCCTCCATGTGTGAGTAGATTCTAGGTTGGATTGTGGATCAAGTAGGTAGTTATAGGGTCTTAATGGCTAGGTAATGCTAGATTAGTGTGCTTAATACTTGTATTAGTTTAGATCCTTCATGATTAAAAGTTCTTAATGCTTTGATTAAGGCTTGACCGGTTAATTGATTGATGTGCTCAATAGAATGCTTTAGTCAATTTTATGCATGAGTTTGCATTTCCTAGACAACTTAACCTTGGTTGGATGTTTATTTGTTAGGGAAATAGTACTTAACACTTGCATTTGCCAACAAACCCTTGTGCATTTTAACCTTTGTGCATCTCTTGTTACCCATGTTGGGATTGTTGATAGCTTTGCATGATCTTGTTTATGCATGATTACCCAACCAGTAGGTCTTAGCTACCATGATAACTTGATCCATGATCCATCTGCTTTTTAACTTATTGATCTTTGTTTGCTTTAGTAGTTGCTAGGATTGTTGATTGTTCTCTTTGCTTATTTGATGCTCTAGATTACGTATTTTCTTCTATAGCTTAGTGTGTTATTCATCTCTCTCCCTTGCATCGATCCCGATACTACTATAAGTGATTAACCGTGCACTTGCAATATTCATTCGGATAAACTCTTGAGCGAATCATTCTTGATTTGCCTTGAGTGAAACTCGAAAGAGAATTATTTTTCTATTAATAAACCAAAAATAACAAACACCGAATCAAACCGAATTGCATATGATTTTTAAATGGTTTTATCTTTCGTAAAATCAATAAAAATTAAAACTAAAAAAACAAACGGTAACCAAACTGAATTATATATAGTTTCTATATAGTTTTATTTTTTATAAAATGGATAGACAGTAAAACCAAAAAAAAAAAAAATCCAAAACCAAACTAAAAAATGTACGCCCACCCAAAAAAATGACGATGTGATTTTTTTGGTCAATGACTATGTCATTTTTTTTTTGGAAAATGACTATGGACTCACATTTATTTCAGAAGATATTGGCGAAATCATCATTTCTTAATTAGCTAAATAACCAAATTCTAGAACTAAATTAATAAACTTACATGTAATTTAAGAAATAGCCGGTAACATCTCATACTGGAAATAAATAGCGTGTTATTTGTAAAAACAATGTGTCTTAAAAAAAAAATCGTGTTTAGGGAGAAAATAGTATTGCATCTAAAAAAATAATGTATCATATGAAAATGTAGCGTCTAATAAAACAAAAATCTGTAAAAAAGGAAGTGCACAAGCAAGCAAAGCCAAGATGGGAACATATATCTATAGCTCTAAACTTTGATATTCCATACAGAGTTTCAGAAGCCGTAAATGTCAAAAGGAAGTACTATATTGCAACTTGCACTGCAGTAATCACGAAGAAATGCTATGAAATACTTCGGTTATCTAGATGCAAAGTTGTAAAATGACCCTCAATATCATCATCTTGCAGGGAAAAATCTCCGGAATGGAATTTCACCTAAACAATATCAAGGGGTAGAAGCACATGACCCTGTAATTACGAGAACCAGTAAGCATCAAAACTCAAGGAAAAAGAGCTTGGGGAGAGAGAACAGAGACCCTCCGATCCATCTTGCCATTTGAAGATTATATACACCTTTAAAAATAATCAAATAAATAATCAAATCTTCTTTTCTACGTAATAATTAATCAAACGACATATATATAAAAAGATTTATATACTTTTTTACCACAGTAAAATCATGTTAGTGCAACCGTTTTTCATCTTTTATTGTATTTAACATTAATTAATTAATATATTATTGGTCAACCTTTTTAGATATTTTACTGTACAGAAAAATTGTAAAAAACATTCAATATATAAACTCACAAAACGCACATTAATCTTTTAGAGTGGTAACATTAATGTGTTTGGAAAACAAATTTTGACCATAATTAGTGAGATCTACCAACCACGGCACATACATAATACATCTATCAACACGTTTTCCGTCGAGTATATCTACTTTGTATAAATTTATTCGTAAAAGTGATAGCAGATGAAAATGTTGAGTTTCAGGGCTGTCTCAAACTATTTATAAAACGTTCTAAACGTTTATTAAAAGTAAATTTTAGGCCTCAATTTATATTTATTTGAAAATTTTTCATAAAATTATAAGTCCAATTTATGTACACATTTTAAAAAGAATTTAAAGAATTTTGTTTTTTTTTTTGAATTTAAATCATGTTCGATCACACTACTTGCATAGTTGCATGTGAGAAAAGACGATTTGGTTGAATCTATTTATTTTAAAAGGTACTATAAATTGTTCCGTGCTACAGCACGGATTAATGAATCTAAACAAATCCATTTTTTTTAATAATAGAAAAAATTAATAATAGAATATCCGATTTTATTTTTTTGTAAATCAATATCCGATTGTGCAAATAAAATTAAATCAGATTTTAGCAAATCCAATTTTTTTGGATATTAACAAATCCTTTTTGAAATATTAACAAATCTTATAAAAATATCTGATTATTAATAAATCCGATTTTTTTGGAATAGTAAAAAAAATTTTTGGAATATTAACAAATCCGATTTTTTTGAAATAGTCAAAAATCCTTTTTAAAATATTAACAAATCGGATTTTTTTGTTAACCATAAATTAAATGATTTCATTAAATGATCATGACTAAAATATTTTTAATGAAAAATTAAAATTTTTTCTTTGAAATAATGACAATGTGATGTAAATTTAATAATTTTTAAAGTTTATTTATAAATATACTCTCCAAAGAAATTATTTCACCATCTCTTGATATAATTAAGTGTGTTTTTAAGAATTTGGTGAATAAACAAAAGCAGTTAAGAATATAGCTGCCTAATGTTGAAAACAAAAGCAAATAATCATTTAAATTTGTCTTTGGGAACTATATATCCCAGTCGATGACGTCATACAAGTGTGTTCACGTCGATGACGTCGTACAAGTGTGTCATTTCTTACAAAATAATATCATATATAATTTATTTTCGTTTTATAATTGCCTTTTGATTCTTATCCGTTCATGCACCTATTTGATTCCTTTTTGATTACCTCCATTTATAATTGTCCCACATTGAGAAAGATAAGAGGGCCTACGTGGCTACGTACCTCTATATATAGAAATAATTCTTTAGTTTACTTCATCAGATCCGGTTAAATTCGATTCTGATCGACCTTCCAAAAGGTACTAAAGATTCCTTTGGATGCGATTTTACTTTTAAATTCCACCAAATTTGGGTATTATTTTCTTTCCTTTTTAAGAAAAAATCAGGTATATAATATATATATATATATATATATATATATATATTTTACTCATGTCTTGTATTATTTTATTTTTGTAAGAGTTGTACATTAGTCGAGCCAAAAATATATATAATCGAAAATGTAGTCAATTTTTTTTTTTTATTGTTTTGTAAGTAACAAGTTTATAAGAACTATCTTCTTATTATTTGTTTAGAAAAGGTTCACCAAAAACTAAACAATGTTATCACTCTCATTGTACCAAAGCTCACATAGCCATTAGTATTTATAGGGAGAAGTCACTCCTAATCACATTAACATTTGTTAATAGTTTGCTAACTCCAAATCTATTAGAATCTATCTTAACTCTATCCTAATCTCGATAAAGTTAAAAACTAAAACACCTTTAATATTAATCTTTAACTCGATTACTATTTTACGGTATAAGTAATGTTGAAATTATCCAACATTTTGGTCATCTAGTCAAAATTCAGACTTTTTTGAGCATGTAAGTGTTATATAACTTTTGCAGTGCGAGTAAAAGTAGATGCGATAAGTCCAGGAAAATCGATTTCTTCGTGTAGTGGCTTGTCCGGTGTTTGTTTAATTCTCGATTATTTTTATTTTGTTTTACTAAAAGCATATATGAAGATGATCGATGTATGTGTATGAAATATGTAAGGGTTTAGCGTAGACAATAAAAAGAAATGCATATACCTTTTTTTTACTCATGTCTTGTATCTAGCTACTATACGCTTTCCTTTAACAAAAAAACTTTACACTTTCAACTGTTTTAAAATATGTCTTAAGTTACCGTATACTTTTATCTATAAGTTACTTCACATCTTTTTTCGTATGTGGTATAAGCGATAAGAAGAAAAAGACGACGACAGTGTGAAGAAGGAGCTGATGGCCTCACGCGGAGAGTTTTTTAGCAAAGATGTTCCCTCTCCAATTGCCTCTTTTGACTGGTAATTTTGGTTTCCTTTAATACCTTCCCTTTAAATATTAATATTGATTATGAAATATTACCCGAATGTTGGAATCACATGTAGTTATAACGAGTTCTTCAACTCATGTAGAAACGAAACTATAAAACGTAATTGCTTTCAGAAACAAAAAAAAAAATAACATGACCAAACAGAAACAATTATAGTAGTAGAGACCCGACGTATGTTTTAGCTATAATGTTCTTTCCAAACATAAAAGTCTTCAAGTCCTTTCAACTCTTTGCTTGCTCCGATCTCAAATATCTTAAATTCGATTTTGATACTAATTTGAAAAGACTTTACAACCAATTTGAGAGACTTAACATTAGTGTTTTTTAACAAAAAAAAAAAACTTCACAATCCGTAGGTGGATGATGGATCCCATTTCATCTGATGTTTTTAATTCCAGCCGTTTCCTAGGAACGACATTTCCGTTATTGCGTGAGGCCTTTTAAGTTTTTCCTTCAACATATTCAACGTATATTTGCATGTGTGTTTCGAGTTTAAATATAAGTAACATTTCATAATGATACAAAAATAAATAATATCCATATCTACTCGATCGACTGTATGGTATAATTGGTTTGTTTTTAATAGGAACTCTTTGTACCACCGAGCATCATTGGTATCACATTTAGTGAAAGGAGTGTACCAATTGGAACGAAAGAGGGTGCTCAAACTGTGTGGTTCAGCTAGTCCTTGGTGGGAGTGCTACAGCTTCACTTTAAAAAAACGCCTAATTGACGGATCAAACGACTCCATATACGGCGCCGTTTTTGAGAACGCCAACAATTATCAGAACACCCCCAACTCGATAGTACCTCCGCGTTACGTGATTGCTTTACGCGGAACGACGATACCTGAAACGACGTTACGTTATTTTGATGATGTGAAGCATGACATCCGCATTGCCTTCGAGAACCTCCATTGCGGGGGCAGGTCTAAGAAGGCCATTGAAGTAATCCAATCTTTTGTGGCCGAACACGGACACACAACTGTCTGGATAGCTGGACACTCTCTAGGAGCCGGCCTGGCACTACTAGCGGGAAAGGCCATGGCCATGTCTGGATCCCCCGTCGAGGCTTTCCTTTTCAACCCACCTATCTCCTTGATTCCTCTAGAGTATCTAGTTAAGAGTGAAAAACTGAAATTTGCGTTTCGATTCACCTGGGATATCTTCAAAGCTGTCGTAGCCAAAACCCTAAACCTTAATGAGGTATCTAAAAAGTTTTCTTTTCTGGTTAACGTTGAAATTCAAGAATTTCACCAATGGTATCTTTAGTCTATAAGAAACTTTTCATAATACTTTTTGCACTTCACAAATAATCTCTCCCAAACATGAAAAGCTTCCTATAAAAAATCATTAAAGATATTGAAAATGTTACTCTCAAATCCAATAGTAGAACATTAGGTATTGGTTTTCTTACAAGAAACTATATCTTATCTTGATATTCTTGTCTGCAATTGTATTACAGGCTCAAGAAGGCCATCTATCTTGGAAACCTAATTTGTTTGTGAACCAATCTGATCCAGTCTGCTCAGAATTTATTGGTTATTTTAAGCACAGAGGTGATATGGCTGGGCGGGGTTTAGGTGAGATCACGAGGTTGGCTAATGGATACTCATTTAGGAGTTTTGTTTTCGGAGGAGGAGAAAATTCGTCGTCGGATTCTCCACCAAAGCATCTTCATTTTCTTCCGAGGGCCTTTATGATGGTAAACAAGATTGAGTCGTCGTGTTTTCTTAAAAGTCATGCGCTTAGTCAATGGAGGAATCCTATGCTTCCACGTTCTACTACGTGTGCTTCATACGATGATTAGTCAATGAGAAGAGAAAGGTATTTCACCTCAAATTGCGACCGCAACATAATTTCAAAGTTTTTGCTAATAAAGAAAGTTGTAAATTGTGAACTTATTGGGATTTTTATTTCCTTTTTTTTCTGCTCGTTTGTAATGTTGTATTTGATGTTCGTTGTTGTGTTTGAATGTGAATCGTATGTGGGGTTTTTGTTTTGCTCGTTTCTTTTTGTAGATTTTAGGATATTAGATTGTTAATTTCAAGTATGAAGAAATTTAAGAGAAAGAGAATGGAGAAATCGAGAATTAGTATAAGAGATATTTTTGGTTTTGAACCGAATAATCTTATTCAAGCTTGTGTGTGTTTACTGTTGGTTTTCCTCTGAAACCAATTTGCTTAAATGAACCAAACTTATATTGTTAGGGTAAATAAGAGAGATATATATATGTGTATCTTACCCTAATTATATGAGACAAGAGAGAGTGTTGTCGTTTTTACAAGAGAAGAGAGAGAAGTGAGAAAAGAGAAGAGAGAAAAACAGAATCGCCGTTTCTGTTTCAGAGCACGATCGGACACTCATACCAACTCCGATCTTGCTGATTTTTGGTGAGTATCTTCGTGACTCAGTGGTCTTCAGATTCAACGGTGGGATTAAGTTTTCAACGGTTGGTTTGAGAGATATCAGAGTTTTAGCGTGACCGACTGTTAAGCTGCAGAGTATTCAGCAGCATCTGTTGGAGTGTTTGGGAAATCCGACGGTGAGTTATTCTCTGATTGAGCTGAAATTTTGCAGAGGTGTTCTTGACTCGTTTATCTTGGATTTGTACGGTGGAGATCTTATTTGGTCGGAATCCTAGTGAACGTAGAGTCGTTGTGACTGCAATATTCAGGCTCTTGTTGTGTTGTCTCTTGTTGTTCTCTTGTGTTGGAGATTAGTTCTTTGAAGCTTGAGTCTCTGGACTTGTTCTGTGGGAACAGGGAGGACGTGGTTGTAACTCAAAACATTTGATATAGTGGATTTTGAGTGACTACGGTCTCGTGGTTTTACTCACATCGAAGGTTTCCACAAAAATTTTGTCCCATTTAGTTTATCGCCTTGAGAATATTCTGTCATCATAAATATTTTCTCACAGGTTCATACAAGGGGAACGTTATTTCGTATGCTTTTCCCCAACAAAGTGGTATCGAGCGGGGTTTGTGAGTTTTGAAACTTGTTTAATAACTTTGGTTATTGGTGCTTGTGTGAAAGATGGAAAATATGGGCAGAATGATAAGTTTGAATGGTGCTAACTATCATCTATGGAAAGGCAAGATGGAAGATCGCTATTTGTGAAAGAATTTCATGTTCCAGTTTTCAGGCAAAACCGATGAGAAAACGATGATCGAAGTGCTACATCGTGTCGACGAGGCAATGGATGATGATAATGTGTTGCATCATGTTGAAAATGAGACTAATGCTCGTTCTTTGTGGTTGAAGCTGGAGCAATTATTTGCTAGGAAGACTAATAAGATGCATGATGAAGAAGCTTGAGTTGAGGTATCGGAGGAACTCCAACGGATCACTGAATGCATTTCGGATTGCTTAACAAGCTTTCAGACATGGGCATCAAATTTGATGATGAGATTCACGGTTTGTGGCTTCTTGGTACATTACCGATTCGAGGTGTTTAGGATGTCTCTTTGTAACTCGCCGGAAGGTACCATTTCGATGGATTTTGAAGAACAAGCAGTTAAATGAGGAGACGAAGGTCAAATCCTAGTTCCTCGCGTTCGACTGAGTCAAGGGGAGGAGTATACAGAGAGCCCAAGAAAGACAAGAACAGAGCAGGAGCAAATCTAACAAATTTGCAAATATGGAGTGTCATTATTGTCATGAAGGGACACTTGAAGAAGGATTCTGGAAGTTGAAAAAGGACACAAGAGGAAAAGGCAAGAAGATGGTGAAGATCGGGTGAATGTCACCGATGACAGTTTCTTATTCTTCTTGAAAATGACGATGCCATTAATATTGCATGCCGGACTCCAGTGGTTGATAGTGGGAGCTACTCATGCTACATCACAACGGATTTGTTCTCTACCACACTTCGGTAGTTATGGTTCGTGAATATGGGTAATGATGGTTTGGCTCAGGTTGTCGGCATTGGTGATATTTGCTTGGAGACTAGTATTGGTACTGGTTGTTGCTTAAGGAGTTAAGCATGTTCCGATATTCGATTGAACTTGATATCTGGGAAGACTTGATGATGATGGTTTTATAGTTTATTCGAGGAGGTAAATGGAAATTATCACGTGGTTCTATGGTGGCTCGAGGTGAGAAGTCTTCATCTTTCATTGGATGTAAGGTCTCCAAAGACATTATTAATGCAATGGAGAATGATGATGCCTTGGAGTTATGGCATAAGAGACTCGGTCACATGAGTGAGAAGAGATTATCTGTGTTGTCAAAGAAATAGGTTATTCTTAATATCTCTGGTTTACACTTACAGAAGTGTGCACATTGCTCTGCAGGAAAACAACACAGGGTTTCGTTCAAGTCTTCTGTACCTTCTAGAAAACCCGAGATACTTGATCGTGCATTGATCTCGTGTGGTCCAATGAAGACAAGATCTCTTGGTGGTGCATCATATTTTGTCACATTCATTTGATCATTCTAGGAAGGTTTATACTATGAAGACAAAAGATCAAGTTCTTGGATATTTCAAGCATTTTGTGGCATTGGTTGAAAGACAAACAGGAAAGAAGTGTGTATCCAGTGATAATGGTGGTGAGTATTGTGGACCATTTGATGTTTTTTGCAGTGATCATGGTATTAGACATCAAAAGACACCACCTAAGACTCCACAGTTGAATGGATTAGCTGAAAGGATGAACAGAACGATTGTCGAGAGGGTTAGATGTTTGATTTCACAATCGCTTGGCATATACTTTCGGGAGAAGCTTTGAGTTCGTTGTTCATGTGAACTTGTCACCAGTACTCCATTGGATGGTGATATTCCGAGAGAGTTTGACTGGTAAGACGTTTCTTACATACTTGAGGGTATTTGGATGCAAGGCATTTATCCATATTCCCAAAGATGAAAGGTCAAAGCTTGAGATGAAATCGACAGTGTGTTCATTGGTTATGGGATGAGTTTGGGTACGATTTTATGATCCCGTTGAAAAGAAGCTTATTAGGAGCAGAAATGTTGTGTTCATGGAAGATCAAACGATTAAAGACATTGACAAGTCTGGAAAACAAGCTCAGAGTAATGAGAGTTTGATTGATTCAGAGTTCCTTCTACATCGGTTCACGGTCAAGCGAGAGTGAGGTTCATGTTGATACCCGTGCAGATGCTCACATGATGATGATGGTATTGGTGATCATGGTGATCGATGAGACACCAACTATCACGAACCAACCTGCGTTAGAAGATCCGAGAGGTCTAATACCGCCGACAAGGTATAATCGTGAGTATGTGTTACTTATCGATGGGGAGAACCGAATGCTTTGGTGAAGCATTGGAAGATGAACACAAGGATGAATGGTGGAATGCCATGAGAAGAGATGGATTCTTTTGATGAGAATCATACATTTGAGCTAGTAAAGTTACCTAAGGTAAGAAGGCATTGCTTAATAAGTGGGTRTATAGAATTAAGCATGAAGAAAATAGTTTGCATCCTCGATACAAGGCTAGATTGGTTGTGAAAGGATTCAGCCAAAAGAAGGGAGTTGATTTTGATGAAWTTTTTTCTCCTGTTGTGAAGATGTCATCAATTCGGTAATTGATAAGAGTCTTGATCTAGGTTGAGCAAATGGATGAAAAACAGCTTTCCTTCATGGTGACTTGGAGGAAGAGATTTACATGGTACAACCGGAAGGCTTTGAGAAAAAGGGCAAAGAGGACTTGGTTTGTCGCTTGAAGAAAAGTCTTTATGGATTGAAACAGGCACCGAGACAATGGTATAAGAAGTTTGAGTCAGTTATGGGGGAGCATGGCTATAAGAAAACTACTTCTGATCATTGTGTGTTTGTGCAGATGTTTGGTGAGGATGATTTTATCATCTTGTGTTTGTATGTTGACGATATGTTGATTGTAGGCAAGAACATGAGCAGAATTCAAGAGTTAAAGATTCAGCTTAGCAAGTCATTTGCCATGAAAGATTTGGGTCCAGCGAAGCAGATTCTTGGTATAAGAATTGTTCGAGATAGAGGTGAGAGGTTGATTCACTTGTCTCAGGAGAAGTATATTGAGAAGATACTTGAGGTTTCATGGACAAATCTAAAGTTCTGACTCCTCTTGCTTCACATTTTAGAAAGCGTCAACAAAGTCAGCAAGTTTAGAGAAGGAAGATATGACACGGGTTCCATATGCTTCTGCAGTTGGTAGTTTGATGTATGCCATGGTGTGTACAAGACCAGATATAGCTCATGCTGTTGGTACAGTTAGTCGTTTTCTTTCCAATCCCGGAAGAGAACACCGAATCTTTGTGAAGTGGATTTTAAGATATCTTCGAGGGACTTCTGATTTGAAGCACTTTTGAGGTGATAAGCTACAGCTAGTTACACTGATCTGACATGGTGGGATGTTGATTCTAGATTACGTAGTGTGTTGCACTTTCTACCACCGGCGAGTTCATTCTGCAACGGAAGCTTGTAAGGAGTTGTTGTGGATGAAAAATTATCTTGAAGAGATTGGTTTCAAGAAGAGAAGTATGTGTTGCTTTGTGACAGTCAAAGCGCAATTTGCCTTGGGAAGAATTCTACATTTCATTCGGTCAAAGCACATCGAGAGGTATCATTGGATACGTGATATGGTTCAGGAAGTGGAACTTTCAAGATTCATACGAATGATAATGGAGCTGATATGACGAAGTCATTGCCTAAGGGAAGTTTGAAGTTTGTCGAGATACGGATGGCTGTTTCCTCCCACTAGTCGGAGGGGAGTTTGTTGGTTTTCTCCCAGTGGGAAAACCATTTGGGTTTGGTTAAATGAACCAAACTTGTTAATTATTGGAGTAAATAAGAGAGATATATATATGTGTATCTTACCCTAATTATATAAGACAAGAGAGAGTGTTGTCGTTTTTAGAAAGAGAGAGAAGTGAGAAAAGAGAAGAGAGAATCGCCGTTTCTGTTTGAGCACGATCGGACACTCATACCAACTCCGATCTTGCTGATTTTTGGTGAACAGCTTCGTGACTCAGTGGTCTTCAGATTCAACGGTGGGATTAAGTTTTCAACGGTTGGTTTGAGAGATATCAGAGTTTTAGCGTGGCTGTTCAGATGTTAAGCTAGAGTATTCAAGCATCTTGGAGTGTTTGGGAAATGACGGTGAGTTATTCTCTCGATTGAGCTGAAATTTTGCAGAGGTGTTCTTGACTCGTTTATCTTGGATTGTACGGTGGAGATCTTATTTGGTGGCCGGAATCCTAGTGAACGTAGAGTCGTTTGTGACTGCAATATTCTAGGCCTGTTGTGTTTCTGTCATTGCTCGTTGTTCTAGACATTTTTGGACAGCCTTCTGACTGTTGCGAACAGAGGACGTGGTTGTAACTCAAAACATTTGATATATTTGATTGAGGACTACTCTGGTTTTACTTTCACATCGAGAAGGTTTCACGTAAAAATTTCATGATATCCCATTTAATTTATCGCCTTGAGAATATTCTGTCATCACAAATATTTTTCTCACAGGTTCATACAAGTGCGGGGAACGTTATTTCGCTGTACGTTTTTCCCCAACATTTACAACATATAAAGAGATTTACAACACTCTCTAAAATACACTAGACAATAGCAAACCCCCAGATAACCCAACAGCTTAAACAAAAAATGTACAGTTTACTATTTATGAATTATGCTTTCTTCCCATAAGTAGTTTCCGTGTGCACCCTCCTTAGTCCATCAGTTCTTGTTGTGTATCACCTTTTTCTTCATAATTCTCGATCTGGTTAGAGGATAATGAGACTTCTTTTAATCTGGTTGGTTTCTCACAATTAGTTCCTCCACTTGGTCTGTCCCTAACTTGCGCAACACACAACTTCTTAGTACCTTGTGATCCACTGTTCTCAACACTTTTGATGTGATTTATGTTTGAATTTTTTTTTGTTTAACCGTGGTTTGAGTTTTTGTGCTTTAGGTTGAGTTTAATTGTGTTAGAGTGTGAGCAATCACAACGAGTTATATTACTCAATGGACCTATTAATAAAAGTACGTGAGAATTATTTTACCTTACCCTTCACTGATTATTGGATGTAGAATTGCTAGCATATCCTGTTGTTTGTAGCTCAAAGACTTATGCATAAGGTAAGAGACACGAGAAAAAGACAAAGAAAGTTTTAATGTTGCTCAAAACATATGCGTGAAGCAAGAAACATGAGAAGAATGACTAACAGAGTTTATTTGTTTACCTAACCTTTCATTTTTTTTATTGGCAGATAAATATCTTCTTGAAGTTATGTTTCTCAGCCTAAAAATACTCTTTCCTGAAATAAAACTATTCTGCTAGCAGTAAACTATAAGCAGAGTAATCAGGACACTAATTGCCTAACTGAAAACATAGAACATTAAATAAAACTACAAAAATCTATGTGAAGAAAGAAACTTACGACGAATTGTGCAGAGTCTACTCAAATGCAAGTTTTGACTGTTAGCTCGTATTAAATCCTGGCAGGATAATGCAATATTATGAAGCCATCAACTGAAAAGAAAAACTAACGTCAAATCAAAAAGAAAATTTCTGAAAACCAACATGACAGAATCATAGAATGCGTAACAGGGTCTAGCATACTTAAATACACATGAGAATAGAGGGAAAGATTTACTTTACCTGACCTCTCTTATGCTTTGTTATGTGCAGATGAAAGATACATGACCTCTACTTCTCTCTTGGCTACTGAACCGTATTTTGAACTTTTGGTCTTTGTAGAGTAAGGATTTTCTCTCTAGCATCCAAAGTATTTTGTCAGCAAATATTACGGGCAGAGTAAACAGGGCCGTCAATACAACATATAAAAATACACTGAAACTACAAAATCAATGTCAGGAAAAAATATGGTAAGAATCTTACAGAGCATGACTTGTTCATTTTTGTTGTTGTTTAATCTTGACAGATCATGCTGTATAACGGAGAACCCGACTGAAAAACATAACTCTTTAAGTTAGTAAAACAATCTCACTCTAGAGGAATATAAACTGTGAAACGTCAGATAAAGCATTAAGATATCAAAAAAGAGAATCCAATCATCATCTTGGCAGCAAATATGATTTCACGGTCAAAACCTGAACATAACAAGCATGACAAGATCATAGAAGATGTAACAGAAGTTTAGAAGCAATAAATTAAATTAACACGAATACACACACATATATAACAATGAATGCACTTACAAGAAAATCATGTTTAACCATATATTTTTTTGTCCCTGTAGATTTTTTAAAATGGCTTCTCATTACTAATGGCACTAAGAACACTAGAGACAAGTAAAACAGCATGAACTATSTAAAAACATAGTATAAAAGATGAATGTAGCTAATCTGAAATTATCATATGAATTGCTAATAAAAGTACTGAAAAAAGGGTATACACACAACAAGAGAATGTCAAGTGCTGAAAGAGAAGATGAAGAAAAATAGTCACCTTAGTACTGAGGAAATATTTGGCTGCAAAATAAGGGTAGTTGCATTAACTTTTCTCTCAGCCCAATTGTCCGGTGGTCTCTAACCTGTTCCCCAATGGCGGACATCAACCCGGCCGCTCTCTCTTCACCTCCTCCAATAGCCAGATAATGATGTCAGCACCGCTCTGGATCTCAATTCTCAACATTCCCCCCAACTTTGGTCTCACGACGGGATCAGCTTGATCTCTAGTGGAGTAGGGAAACCGATCCCTCCTTCCCGAACTAAGCCTCTCCCTCACTCCCTAGGCCCCAGGAAATCGAGAGTATTGGTGGATCTCCAACGACCCCTTCCTCCTACTATAGCCGTAAGAGACGACGCAGGTAACACAATTAGGGTAGGGATTGAATACCCAATGATTCCTCCTCGCTGCTCGGGCTGCTCGCACTTCGGCCATCAGGTTCATCGTTGTCCTCACCCATCCAGTCTCGCCGCCGTCAATTCCGCTCCTCTGTCGTCAGCTCCGCTACCTCTCAGTCAGTCCGCCGTCAGCTCTACTTCTTCACCTTCTGCACCTCCGCCACTCTCTAAGTCACCTAAGAGTGACATTAGCCTTCTTTCAACCACCGCCAATCACCAAACCACAGCCGCCGTTCCTTCCACCTCCTCCAAGGCGGCTGCCCAAGCTGGTTCAGAGACATTCACAAACCCTAACCGTACAATTGGTACGGAACTCGACATATCAAGCTTTCCTTATCTCCCTTCAGCCTAGATGTTGAAGTCACAAGCAAAGCCCAAGCCCATTAGTCCATCTGTTTCGGCCCAGCAATCTATTCTCCCTTCGACGAACCAGCCCATTCGCCGATTTCAGCCTGAATATCGAGTAATTAAGAAGGCTCCTTCGGCTCCTTTAGCTGCTCAATCCAAGCCCTTATTGGGCCCTTCCCCAATTATTTCTCCCAGCCCAGCTTCCATCTCCTGTGGCCAAGCAAGTCCCTCATCGTCCCCGGCTCTATCTCCGTTTCCCGATCGCCCACAGTCGCCGTTCGCCGCCCAGTCTTCTCCGATCGCCGTCCGTCTCACATCTTCCTCTCCGTCGGCTGCCGTCCATCTCACCTCCTCCTCTCTGTCGGCTACCAGTCTTCTCTATTTTTTTTTACATTCTGTAACTTTTTCTCTGCAATTTTGGATCTCTGTAAGCTTTGGAAAAAGAATCTATGATTCTACATCTTGAGAAAATTTCTGAACCCTTTTGATTTCTTATTCTATGATTATGAGTTCTTATTCATCTTTCTCTGCTTTCTCTGTATCCATGTCTGAGTAGATTTATAATTAGGTTTTAGAGTTTTTAAAAGAATTTCATGAATTACTGAATTAGACATAGATAGAGAATTATTCATTGATATCTTCACATATTGTTGTGTTCATTGCTTATACTAAATTGATTACTTAGTTTCTGATTTAGAATTTAACATATTCTCCAAAAGCTTATAGGTTGCTTGATAGAACATTAGGTGAGAGAATTGTCTTTAACCAACGAAAGCTGATGTTAAGGATTGAACAAATTGAACCTGCTTGTTATAATGTTTGTCAAGAATTCTAAGTTCAAACGACAGTTTAAAATTTTAGGTTGTTAGACAAAGTGATTGGTGCTACGCCAGTGGATTAATTATACAATTCTGTTTGAGTTTGAGATTAAAGTTTAATTCGTTCCCTGAATAATTGTCTGATTCATGATATGTGATTTCCTGCGAATTTTTCTAAAGCCTGAAGTTTTTAATTCATAGCTTACAACCGTTAGATTTATTTTTCTGTTTTATCTACAACCAATCTTTTTATTTTATCTTAGCTTCCTAATCATTCTCTGTAGTCTGTAGTGTAGCATTTGATCCTCATGTATTCGATCCCTAAGTACTAAAACGTGATAGGGTAATTTGCATAGATCCAAGAGAGTGTTTTTGTGCAGCTTGGGAGAGATTTAAGGAATACCGCAGAGAGTGTCCTCACCATGGGTATTCAGACGAGCAGATTCTTGGTATTTTCTATGATGGAGTCAACTGGATTACAAGAATGCCTTCAATGCTGCTAGCAATAGAGATTTCATGACAAAGACCATATAAGGGGCATATCAGTTGATAGAAAACTTAGCTGCAAGTTCTAACACTCGTTGTGCAGAGTACGATCGTTCTAACAAGGTCATTAATGTTGAGTCTTAGAAGATTGATGAGTTGACTGCAAAAGTAAGTTTGTTGATAAAAGCAAATCAGAGGGGTGTTCAGCTTTGTGAAGCAGGTATAGAGGCTATTCACTGTTAGGATATTACTGGGGAAAGCACTAAAGAGCTGCATGAAGTGAACTATGTGAATGGACAGGGATTCGTGCAAAACAGGTATTTTAACCAAAGTTATAGAACTCACCCGAATCTGTCTTACAGAAGCACGAATGTTGACAATCCTCAGGATATGATCTATCCACAGCATAAACAAACGTTCGTGCAAAATTCGGGCGACACAAGTACATCTCAAGGTTTCACAGGACAGACAAGCTTGCAAAATCCGGGATTTTAGAAAAAAATTTCTCAGGGTTTTGAGGGAAAGCAGTTCGTGTAAAATCCGGGTCAGAATCAGTTTCAGAGTGATTTCTAGCAGAGTTAGCCATTCAGCAACTTCTAGACATATGCAAGCTTAGCGAGTGGTTCTCAAGACAAGCTAAAAACTCTTATGCAACAACTTCTACTTTTGCAGCAGAAATCTTTTAATGAAATCAACACAAAGGTGGACAATATGTACAACGATCTCAATAATAAATATGAAGTTGTTATACTTAGATTGCTCAAACCACAGAAACAGCAAGGGGTCTTCCCAGGAAAAGGTAAGCAGAACCTGCGGTCTCGAGATGGTTCTAACAACTCAAAAGCTGATGTGCATTATATTGGGGATGAAGAAGAGACTGCTTTTGATAACAAGTTTAGGGATACGCTGCAATAGATCCTAGATGGACAAAGCAAGAACTCTCAGGAGATATCTGATCTTGCTTGGAAATTTGAATGTTTGAGTTGTGAGTTTTAGCGCGAAGTAAAGACCAAAGATAATACAGTAAATCCAGATCGATCAGCCTCTCCTAAAACCGATCGATTCAGCTCTCCTATAAACTTAAATCAGCAGCCAGATCGATCGATCACACTCAGCCACGCAAGTTCGTCAACTCTCAAATCGATCGATCTGCTGTGGATCGATCGATCCCACCTCCAGCGCCTGGGAAGAAACCTGAACCCTCAAGTCTAGTTTGATATGCTCCAAAGATTCCATATCCATGTGCAGTTAAACCTTCTTCATTCAAGCTTCTACCAAAGCTTGCAGATCCAGGGAAGTTTGTGGTTCCATGTTCTATTGATGTGGTAGTTTTTGAGGATTATTTGTGTGATTTCGGATCTACAATGAACATCATATCCATGGATATTACACGATGTTTAGGGATTGATGATATCCAGCCTTCTGACATGACCCTATAGTTTGCAGATGCCATAATATCATCATCACGAGGATGCATCCGTGATCTCCAGGTGCGAATTGGCAAATATTTAATGCCTTGTGTTTTTCAGGTTATTGCAATAAGTGACGGAGCCTATACGCCTCTGATCCTGGGAAGATCGTTCCTCGCCACAGCATGAACACTTGTTGACTTGCCTAACAAGCGAGTATGCCTTTCAACAGTCGACAAAGGTGTCTTTTATAATGTTGTGCCATCAGAGATTAGCAAACAGAGTGGTTTTTTGTTGCATTGAGGGGAACGAGCTGAGCATCACATAACAATCTAAGTCTGGGGGACTTTCTAAGGGTTCTCGTGTCACTTTAACACCTCTAAAACGTGTAGATGACACCATTGAGTATAAAGTAAAGAGCAAAGGTATGTCTAAACCTTTCTTTCAGGTGAAAGCGATCATCACTCCAGAATTCAAGGCTAAAGTCCAAGCAGCTATTGATGAGATGATGAGAAAAATCTTTTTTCTAAGACCACACCCACCCCACCCCGATCCTCCTGAGGATCCACTGCATCCTGCCTAGACAACACCCAAGTCAAGCTAATGATTTTAAACAAGCGTTTGGTGGGAGGCAACCCATTGGTAAGTGTCTTTTTTCGTTTTATTTTCTTTGTTTTCTGACATTCTATTTTTAGATTTCAGATTAAACATAACAGAACATCAATATTTCTTAGATGAACTTATTCATAAGGCCTTGGTAAGTCTTTATTCCATTCCTTTCGGTTCATTCTCTCTATATGTGCTCTCTTTCAGGATTATTTTCACACTGAGACGGTGTGAATTAAATCTGGGAAAGGGTACTTCGTATGATTAATGTCTTTTCTCTGTTTTGTTTTCTTTGTTTCTTGAGTCGTTTGTTTTTGTTGTTATTATTGCGTTAGTTTTGTGAGAACATTGTTGCACTCATTTTTCCTGAACAGGTTTTTAATGAGACATCAATTAAACTCAGTCAGAGTCATTTTGTTGAGTCAAAAACTGTTGAAACTATGAACTTTTCTTGGAACTAACCTCATTTCACTAACACTTAATGAACCATTGTCATAACAGCTAATTATGGATCATACTAGGTAGAACGTCATAGATTAATCAATCAAACTGGGAAAGCTTGAATTTCTGGGGTTTCTGAGATATCCAGCATTGACTCCGCACCAAATAAACTTTAACTTCTCATCTTGGGGCTTGGTATACATCGAACACGACTCTTTCAAGATGAGTATGCTGTAATCTTTCTCTGATTTGATAATAAGATCTTAGTTTATGAACAACGGTTTGAGTTCTTTTAAAAGAACTATGACGGCAAGCCTCACATATGCGTCTCCCCATTATGAACATGATAGTGAGTTCACATACGCGTCTCCTCACAAGGAACACGATAGTGACTAAGTCTAGTTCATCATGTGATATAAATGCTAAAAAAAAAAAAGAGGTTGCACATGCTTGGAAGGGAAAGAGTCTACGTGTTCTTTGATCGATACTCCCTTGATGAGACTACACGCCTAATGAATTACAGGGGTCAGCAATCAAGATTTCAGATTTCTCTGGTGGGTTGCTAAGCTTATGATTATTATGCTGACATATAATCTAATTTTTGCTTTATGGTGTGTGGATTCAAAGGTATTAGTTGATGAGACGTTCTGAAGTATGGTGAGTTTTTATTTTCAAACCTCGACTCTTTTCTTTGTAGTTTTATTAAGGACAAGCAAAAGAATTTTAACTATCATTTTCATAGGATTATCTGCGTTTTATCCTTATTTTAGAGTCTTTTAGTCCTTTATGAAATCTTTACAGGTTTCAGGTTGATTTGGAAGATTATTTGAAATTTTGGGATTAAAACGCAGTTTTGGAGATGTAGAATTATGCAAATGGGTCAAACGTTTGCTATTTGTTGAGCACCTTCCTGATGTTGGTTTTCAATGATTTTTGGCACAAGATAGCTCTTCGAGTTAGCATTCATTTGGGACCGGTTTGATGTCATTATCGTTGGTGGTTCAAAAGTTATGCCCATTTTACTGAAGAGCGATCATTCTGGCCAGTCCAAAAACGAGAAAAAAAAAACTTACAGATTTGTCCGAGATTGTCCTTATCTCTTTAGGGTTCGACCAAAACATGTTGAGAACTATAAATAAGAGTTTTTAAGCAATTGTTTAGGCAACGCTTTTATCTATATTCTTTTTTTATATTATATAACTTTTTTTCTGTAATTTTGGATCTCTGTAACCTTTGGGCGAAGAATCTATGACTCTATGATAGCATCATATTTTACATGCTTTCTTGCATACATTTAGATTAGTTTTATATGTTTCTAGCTAGTATTTAGGATAGTTTTAGTGCATTTGCATTTGTTTATGTGTTTATAGGTACTTGGAGGAAGTCATATATTTCCAGAGCATTTTGGGATCCTTATAAGCTATAGGGACCTTGGAGCTACTTGTTGAGGCCAAGAACATCATGAAGAAACATCTCAAGAGCCTCACAAAAGAAGCAGCGGCCTTAGCATCAACCAGGAGTGGTCGATGCTCTCCAGATGCGACCATCGACAGCCAGCATCGACCCAGGGTGGTCGATGCTCTTCCTTGCGAGCTTGAAGCCGAAGGCAAAGATCATTGACGCAAGCATCGACCACCCTGAAGTGGTCGATGCTCATCCTGAAGAAGCCCATCGACCACAAGCATCGACCCCGGGCCGTTGATGCTGAGTCATTATGCAGAAAAGGAAACTTCGGTTAATGCGAACTTGCTAGTTATATAAGTTTAGGATCTCGAGTTATGACCTTCCAGAAGCTTCTAAGGATGCCCTAGACTCCTCCAAGCTACCTAAACTCTATATAAACTCATGTATTCTTACTAGAAAAGAGGGAGACTCTCTAGCCACTTTTTGTCTTACTTTCAATAAAGAGTTCTTCTTTTAGGTTTACTTTTTTCTTATGATTTTGTTTATGTTTATGTTTTGATTTCGATTTATGTTCTTGTTCTTTAATTTCTTATTTACTATTTTTTGAACCTATTCCTTGTCTTTATCATCACCCTCGGAAAGACAAGAGAGTAAATCCTTTAGACCACTAGGGTGGTGGTCGATGATGGGATCGAAGATTTAGGATTCAACATGTCCGATTGTTCTTGACCGATCTAACTACTCTAATATGCACTCTTAATCCTAAGTCATGTCCTATGGGATGTGCTTAAGGTTATAACCAAATCAGTAGATGTGGTTATACGAATAGAAGCCCTTAGCACCACGAGAGTGGGTTAAAACTTCAGACTTGCATATTAGGGAGTATTAGTTAGCATCGAGTTTGTTGTTTGATGGAGTATCTTAAAACTAATCTAATTGTGGTCAAAGTTAGATTATGATCTCAGGAATACACACCACAAGAGTGGGATTGTATTCTAGAAATAGATCTGTCATTCACTCTTCATCTTAGACACACTCTAACGCAAGTTAAACACTTGGTTAATCGGTTGGTAGTGTGACAACGCCAATCGATGTGTCTCTCACACATAAGAGTAATCGATGATGGGATGCGTTTAATGCGTGAAGGTCGCCACGAGAGTGGGTCTGACACAGTCTCTAGCATACCACGAGAGTGGACTAGCCTACTTCGAATATCCCTAAATTGACAACATAAACTAAAAAGGTAGAACATGAATCATATAATCTGAAATCTCTGATAAATCGACTATCACCCAATTAACTGTAAATATTTAATTAAGTATTTTAATTTATGTTATTTTATTTATTCATGTTATTTATATTTCTGCAATTTAATTTATGCAATTTACTTTTCCGTAATTTACATTTCTGCAATTTAATTTATGCACTTTTATTTTATGCACTTTAATTTTTGTAATTTAATTTCTGCAATTTACTTTTCCTTACTTTAATTTATGCAATTTACTTTTAGTATTTAATTTATGCAATTTAATTTATGTTATTTAATTTATGTCTTTTACTTTTAAGTCTTTTATTTTATTTATTTTAATCGCATCATATAACTTAGGACACAACCCCCTGTTTTATTATTCCGCCTAGATTAGATTTGCATTTGCATTCTCTGTGTAGTTATTCTATTCTCTCTATGGATCGATCCCGTACGTACTACAATTGCATGACTGTGCACTTGCAGTCCTATGGGTTAAACTCTAGAGACTACTCTTTAGTAGCACTCGGATGGAACCTGCAAAGGAAATAACAGTGGTGAAAACCATGCAATTTCCTGATGATCACTCTACATCTTGAGAAGATTTCTGAACCCTTTTGATTTATTATTCTATGATTATGAGTTCTTATTCATCTTTCTCTGTTTTCTCTGTATCCATGTCTGAGTAGATTTATAGTTAGGTTTTAGAGTTTTTAAAAGAGTTTCATGAATAACTAAATTAGACATAGATAGGGAATTATTCATTGATACACCCGAGTGAAAGCTCTAAATCACTTATCGCTTCCGCTGAGAAGCTGAAGAGACTAGTTTTTTTATCGGACCCTAGTGCCCTTTCAGCTCAACGTAAGGCCACCAAAAAAATACGCTGAATGGATCGTTTGGCTGCTCTCCGAACAGCTGAATCGTCAACCTGATCTTCCAATCTCATTTATTCTATTTTTTCTGGATTAGTTTAGATTCAGACTAATTTTTTCTCCATTTAATTTCTCGATTGTCATTCGCTAACATGTTATTTTTTTTTTTGCATTAATACAATTAACCTATTAAGCAAAAAAAAAAATATATATATATATTTGGCTGTCTCATGTGCAAAAGACTCTCCAACAACTAAAATCCGATCCTTGACATCGTTAGTATTGTACCTTGGAAATCGAAATCTAACAAAGAAATTTGATATACTTTATTAGTTCCTGCAAGTTATAAATCACTTTAAGACATCAGACATTTCCAAAAATAAGATTCTATCAATGTATGTTTATCTACCTGACCCTTCTTTTTCGTGGAGACTAAAACGTTTTCTTAACTTTGGTTCTTTTCCGCTTAAGATTCCCCTACTTGGTACAAACCCATTATGTTAGCAGTATACTAAATAACAAGATCGTGAAACTATAAAAAAACCTTAAAAAGACCGAATAACTTACTTTTTTTTTTTGGTCAACATGACCGAATAACTTACTTAAGTTTACTTATTTTAAGCTTAAGAGTCATCTATCTTGATATGAAACCACTCTATTAGCAGGAGAGTAAAAAGTAAATACACAAGACTAAAATAAAACCCGAAAAATAATGCTAACAAAAAAACTTACTGGAAACCTTACTAAATCTTATCCATGTCTAGATTCGACTGCTTGCTCACATTGTTTATGTTTAATATTGACAAGGAAACATTGGCCATAACTGAAATATTGAAAACACATGTTTATTAAGTATAACAAAAAGCATTTTTTACGATCTTGGTTTTTGTCCGTTGTGAAGTATGTTTTAGTAAAGGAAACGAAATCTCGAAATTTCACTTTAAATCTCTAATGTTTTACTTGGATTTTGAATCATCACCGAGGTTCACATAAAATCACAGGATGAAACAATTGACCATTTTTTGAAATCAATATTCACAGATAAAGATAATGACACCATTTACCTCACCCTCATTTTCTCTTGGCTATTAGATCATTCTCATTTCTTTTGTTGCTCTGTAATACGATCAAATTTATCTGTTAACACAGTAGACCAGGACAGATCTTGCATATTCTTATCTAACGAGTGGACATATAAAACAGTTCCAGACTCGGGTGTTCCACAACAATATACAAGTCAATTTTTATCTTCCTCATACGAATTGAGCATTTAGCATTTTTTTTCATGAGAAACTATGTTCAGTGTAAGTTTCATGTCAATATGAGAGCCTAAAGAAAGATATATAGCGTATATCAGTGAAAATTTTAGGACAGATAGATGAATGGTTTGTGTATTCAAGAGTAATTGCTTTTTTTTTTTTTTTTTGTCAACAAGATAATTTCATTAGATAAAGGAGAGTTAATCTCCACAAGCATTACACATAACACATAACACATTATTTTATTTAGTGGATTTTAAGCCCAAGAGAGAATTCCAAATGATTGTTAAATAGGTGGCTGGCCCATTAACTAAAGGTTTGGACTTGGATTTGAGGCCCAATTTGCAGGAAACTAGGATTTGTTCTATCATGTGAGTATCCCTGGCGGCGGCTGCGTTCGATGACCGGAAACTTCGGCGGTGACGCGGTGGATAGATCGTCTTGGGAGAGGACCGCATGGGATGGGCAAAACCACGGGTTCCGGTATGGTTCTTCGATTAGGAAAACCATGACAAATTCCGATCCGGTTTGGTTTCTCCGTCTGATGGCTGTGAAACTGGTCGGCAAAGACGTGTAGAAGTGTCGGTTAGTCTGTCGTGACTCAACGGCTGTGTTGTCAGTTTGGAGAGCTTTGATGGCCTCGCTGCTCTAAAATTTTCAACGGATTTGAGATCCGAGTGTTGTTTAGATTCGGGATACTTACCAAGATCTCGGCTTATCGGCGTGATTTGGCAGATTTGTTGTGGCCAGTTGCTTCGGTTAACGGTGGTAAAGTTTTTGGTGGACACTCGAATTGAATCGGGCCCATAATTTTTTTTTAGGACTTTGACCTGAGAGTGTATTCGCCAACCGAAATACGGTGAAGAGAGCTAAGAAATTCGGCGGAAATCTCCGATGAAATGGCGAAGCATCATTCGTCGGCCACCAACAACCGATAAAGGCAGTGGTGATTGTTAGTCAAAACAAGGAGAGACTAAAACAAGAAAAAGAGGACGACAAACAAAATGGTGAGATTTGGTCAGGGCGACAAAAACAAAATTATATGTAAAAAAGGATAATTTTTTTTTTTAACTCTTACATTACAAACAATTAATGTATGTATACTCATACTAATTCGGGATATGATTTTAAATTAAATAATTATCCCCTCCTAAATTGTAAAAATCGATCTCTACGATTCATAAAAGGAAAGTGTATAAAAAAATTGTAAGAAAACAAATTAACACAAAATAAGAAAAAGAAAGTACATAGAAACAGAGAGAACAGTGTAATTATTTTATAAACCTTTACATATATATGTCTCATCAATAGTTCGATTTGATGTGTTGCATTTGCTACCAGGCAAAAAAAAAACAAAAACACTTACTAAAACATTAAAAATTTGTATTTCAGATAAATGACGTGTAACAAAACTCAAAACTTTTATCATCCACATAAAAGTCAAGATTAATATTTTATATATATACACGTATATTCAAGATGAAAAGGGTACGTAAATACATTATCTTGAATATGTATACACATACGTGTGTATATATAAAATATTCATCTTGACTTTTTATGTGCATGCATAAAATTATATCAGTCCGGTGTCATTATCTTGTATTGATATTGGCGATATTTCACTCTTTTTACGTATTTATTTAAACAGTTAGAAGGTATTGTAAAAATAAACATCCCCTGTGTACTTCTATTGGCGATATACCTGTACGACTATATAGTCATAACGTTTTACGGGAGAATAAAAAAAGAATTTGACACTCAAGTAAAAAAATTATGAACCTAAGTGGTCAGAAAACTGAATTTTACGGAAAAAGTAGCAGGCGGTGAGTTTTCGCATGGTCGAAAAAGGATCCGTGAGTTTATGATCTGAAGAAGATGATTTACCGAAGGTGTATTGAAATTCATTTTAAAATGGTGACACAAAGCTGAAAATATATCTAACAAGACTGGTATAGTTAATGTACACACACGTAAACTTGGAAGTCACATGAAGAACTCTTTTTCTCAGAAATGCATGTTAAATGGCGAGGTATAGCGTGTATAGTAAAACCTTATTTCTTGCCACGTGGATTTCTATATATATATATATATTTATATTTACCCTTAAAAAGATATACACAAAATGCAATATATCCTAACTTGCTTCTTCAAGATGGAGGGTCGTATGTGACTCCAATCTTTACTTACAAATCTCGGAAACTGGCGTGGGGAAGATTGGAGTATATTATATGACTATTTTAATTGGTTTGACACCATAATCAAAATTTTGATTTAGGGTATATATGACTATTATAATTGGTTTGATTATGTATCCTTATGAATAAAGAAGGTTTGTTTTCATTTATATATGATTTGATAAATCGAAACAATAGTACGCGGTCTCAAAGATTGATTCAAACTTCTAAGTAAGTTTTTAACTGCTAATTTGTAGAAAATTTGTCAATTTGTAAAGAAAGAAGTAGTTGATACGGTCTGGATCGTGTCAGTGTGCTTTCAGTGTTGAATGGACAATCTCAAAGTCTCCGGATCCAAAAAGTCTTCTTATATCTAGCATCTATAAATAGCAAGATGCTTTTCTGTGTAACTCATTACTTCTTTTGTTGAACTCTTAAATTTCAATTAAAAAAAAATATATATATATATATAGCAGAAGAACTCTTTAGTTTGCTTTCCTTAAAAGAACTCTTAAGCTTACTTCATCAGATTCGATTAAATTCGTTTCTGATTGACCTGTAAGACCACGGAAAAGGGTATTTGTTTTACATTTGGTTTTCTTATTTTCACCATTTTTCTGTTCTTTTCTTTCCTTTAAAAAAGAAATCTCTACCTACATTTGCATATTGTTTTTCACCATGTTACTTTAAATCAGTTTGATTACTAATTGGCAATGTAATATCTTAGATTATAGGAACAAGAAGAAGAAGAAATGGGACGAGGTTCTCTCAGAAAAATGATGAGAGGAGGAGAGATGGCCTCAGACTCAGATACAGATACTTTCAGCATTTTTGGCCCCTTCCATCTTACATCTATTGATTGGTACCATTTTTTATTTTATTTTAATATAGTATGCTTCTTTTATTGTTTTGTTTTTTTTGTAACAGTGCAGAAAGCAAATGTTGAAGCGTGCGTTAAGATCTAGACTACTAAACCAACTTTTATAAAATGGTTTTAAACTTCACTATAGATTTGAGTGGTTATATATGGCTGAAAGGGGAATTAAACGAGTTTGTAAATTGATGTAAGAAATAAATTATAGAACCTTTTTATTTTTTATTTGGCTCAAACACAACTTTTCAATAACCAAATTATAGAATTTAAAGCGTTACAAATTTTTATTTATGAAAGACGATGGAAGTTTTTATTAAAACTATACGAATTCAAGTGCCGTGCAGGAATTTCATAGTAAAAGTTGACCTTTGAAAATTAATATCTACCCGAATTCTAAAAATAATTGGTTTTTTTTAACATGACCAATTCGTACCATCGAAACTCAGTAGCATCAAGTTTGGTAAATGGGGTGCACATATTGGAAGCGGACAGGCTTAAGAAACGGGTAGGTTCCGAATCACTAGCCAAGCCTTGGTGGGAGTTTTGTCACTTCACTTTACTCGAACCCTTGATCGACGATAAAGGCTCCATATACGGTGCCGTTTTCGAATTCGAGCTCTACAACCTTTACCAAAATACCCCACATGTGAAAGTTCCACGTTATGTGATTGCCTTCCGCGGCACGGTTCTAAAGGGAAAAGCCTTGAAGTCTGATTTGAAGATTAACCTTCGATGCATCTTTAACGACCTTCATCGAAGTGGCAGGTCTATGTATGCCGTAAAAGCAGTACGCAGAATGGTGGACGAACACAGCGAATCAGCTATCTGGCTTGCTGGACACTCTTTGGGAGCCGCCCTAGTGTTGCTGGCTGGAAAGACCATGACAATTTTTGGATTCCTCCTCGAAAGTTACATATTCAACCCACCCATCTCGTCTATTTCTCTAGAGCAGCTACCTGTGGGAGATATGATTAAAGGTATGTTTCAAATCGCCAAGAGTGTCGTCAAAGCTACCGTAGCCATGGCGTTAACCGATCCACAGGTAAATAAATCATCTTTATAAGAAATTAAAATGTTTGCTCTACTTGAGAGTCAATAAGAACTCATCTTGTTAGTCAAAGGCCAAAATATCAAGTTTCATCCACTTGCGATTCCATGTTGACTAAGTTTTTAAAAATATTTAGTAATAGTTTATTGTGATTTCCTTACAAGAAATCGTTTGTCTTAAATTATTACAGGTTCAAGAAGATGATCCAAAAACAACATCATGGATACCTTATTTATATGTGAATCCAGCAGATTGGATATGTGCAGGATACATTGATTACTTCAAACACACAACTTTCACGTCTAAAATCGGTGCAAGCGAAATCGAGAGACATGGTGCTAGAAACTCAGTTAGAAGTCTATTGGTCGGAAGAAAAGGAAAATCATCAACCTCGGATTTGTCAACGGAACCTCTTCACCTTCTTCCATCAGCAGATATGACTGTAAACAAGAATAAACCGACTAAATCTATGACAGCTCATGGACTTCACCAATGGTGGGAGCGAGACTCAGCCTTGACGACAAATTGGGAAAGTTGTTGCATTAGGCCTTACCATGAAGGCAAATTGGGAAAGCTGAAGCAATTGACCGTACAATAAATAATAAAAAAAACTAGGTGATATACCGACACATTTAAAATATGTTATTAAGTATAAATCTACTTTTTTATTTAAATAGATATACTATAAAATTCAAAAATTATGTATATTTTCTATATTATGATTTTAAAATAACAATGTTTAGTTATATCATATATATGTTGATTAAAAAAATGTAATAATTTTTTTAAAAAATTGAGTAATCAATTATGTCAAATAATCTATAATGACAGTACAATATAATTTTTTAGTAAACAAATCATTTTTATATATTTTAAAAACTTAATGAAATGTTGATACGTTAATATGACAGTATTGTAATATTTGACGTAAATATAATATTTGGTTTGGTTAAATCGTCACATCAGGTGATCTTATTCAGTTCCAAACCATCAGTCTACCCTTTTCCACTTCTTCTAATGTTTCTTTTCCTCTTTTTTGTTCCTTCCATTTGTCTCTCTGTTTCCGTGTTTTATACCTTGTTCTCTTTATTTTGCTTCTTTTACTTTCTTTTTTGTTTGAAATTTTTTCCATGTTATTGTTTATAATAATGTTCTTTTTTTTATAAAGAATAATAATGTTCTTAAAACTAGTTAACTAAATCCCGTTTAATTGCAGAACTCTCTCAAAACTCAAGAAAACCCTATAATCTCCTTTGGCTTTGGGAGGCAGCGGCCACCGCGCTAGAGGTAATGTATTCCTTAAGAATAATATTGCCAGTATATTATGTGATGGTTAAATGAGGTTGGAGCGAAAGACACCGAACATGCTACAGTGTACAAGAGTACATGATTAGTGAACTTGGACAAGAAGTGACATAAGTAGTTAAATTGAACATTGATAGTAGCTGCTAAATAAATAAACAAAAATCTAAATTGTTAATGTCTTGGAAACATTTTACTCAAATTGGACCAACCTGAGATGTTCGTTAGTTTGGATAACATTCCCTGGTTCCATTTGTCTTATTATTTTTTTTTTTAATTATTTTTTGTGGTCATAAGAAGATTCTATTAAGTAAACTCAAGGAACAAAGTTGCTTACAAACGTCTGAAGGGCACTTTTGGCTATCGGATGGGCCTTGCTATATTAACTAATCTAGGGATAAAAGTAAAGACAATATGCGTAAACGGAGAGCAAAGAGCTTGAATATCACTAACAATGGCGTGAACCTCGGTGTGATATTCAGAGGAGTTTTATAAAACTTGGTAATCCGAGAAGACGTGGAGTCCTTCCAGCCCCGAGAGGCCGGGACTGTTCATCTTATCTTGCTATATATGATCAAATACTACATTTTAATTTTCTGGATTGGTCATATTGTTATAGCTCTTATACCAAGTGAGATATCATGAATTTCAATTTGAAAAAGAGTGAATAAATGGCTTGTAAAACCTTTTTAACTTTCAGTGTAAAATTCTTTCTTCACATTTGTTTGTGTCTTTGTTTTTATTTAGCCGATGTGGAAATTATGACTTGATTTTTTGTTAGTTTGCTTCTTCCAACCGCCTATTTTTTTCTCTTACAACCATCTTTTCTAATCACATTTTCTAATCGCTTTTTCCAACAATTTTATTGATTGGCAATTTTCAAAACGGTTTATTTGCAAAGAAAGAAGTTGAAGGTTGCCATCAAATCTTTAATGTTTTAAGCTTTTTCACCCCACCAAAAAAACAGAGAATAAGAGAAAAATATATATACTTAAATCACTAAATGGTACTCCCACTGTTTCACAATTAAAGATGTTTTAGCAAAAAAAAAAATTGTTTCAGAATATAAGAGTTTTACATTTGTCAATACATTACTTGTCATTTTATATTTATTCTACCCTTTATCAAAAAAATACTTAAATCCATTAATTTGTGTTTTCATCTTAACAAAGAAACATATGCTTGTTGTTTATAAGAGTTAAGGTTAAAATTACGTTATACCATCATGTGATTATCTACAATATTAAACATGTACATATGAAACAAACAACACAAAGAAACTTAAGGTAAAACAGTAAATGCCACAACGCTGCTGATTGCCGCTGCAATTGCTCCGACCACAAATCCTGGTAAGTTTCCACCTCCAAATAGTGCATCAATAGGACCAGCTCCAAACGATACAATCATTTGTGGTATCACGATTGCCATATTTAAAACTCCTAGAGAGAGTCCTGTAGAGATGACATTAAAAAGAAACATCCTTATTAGTTTGATATTTCAATATTTATGTTACAAAACTAATTTTGTTTCATATTTGATACATTTATGGCAAGTTCCATATGGTGAACGAAAACCCATGAATATTTCAAGATGTGGACGGATTCCATAAGAATATCAATTAACCATACAATTAAGTTAGTAGATACTAGACGATAGCCTATATTAAATGCTTTGGATAACTTGTTATTTGAAAATATTTACTCGTTTATTTTCTTGTCAACGAGGGAAAATTAACTTTAATTATGAGGATAATTGGAGACTGATCTCTCAATTTTTTTTTTTAATTCACATGTACGTTTAATTAACATTTATTATCAGAATATAGGTTTTTTTTTTAAAGAAAAACAAGAGTTTAAATACCTTGGCCGGCGCCGGAGCTGCTTGAGATTATAGAAGCTAGTGCGAACGGAATACTGAAAGTAATCTATAAGAATACCAAAAAAATGGATTAATAATGTTAACAAAATAATAATTCATGGATAATAATAGTAACAAAAAATGGATAATAGACAAGCTATGGACTTACAGCAAGAGGAATTCCAAGAAGAGCAAAGAGAGTCAATGCTCCAGCTTTGATGCCATCGGTAGGAGGGGCCATCGCACCGATGGTTCTCCGGTGCTCCTCCGCCTTTTTAGTAACCAAAACCGTCATTGCCAAACACACGGCAAGGATGATATTCACAGCTCCCCAAAGCCTTTTAGCTCCTATTTTCCTACTAATCCCTTCCATACCAAGCGAAACGAATCCAAGAACGATTGAGTTAAGCATCAATCCCAATGCACCAACGTGGATTCCTTGGTTGTAAAGTTTCTTCATCTTGTCATCTCCTTCTGAGCTTCCACCGTAAACTTCACGACCCATCCAATCGGTATCGAATAAAAGAAAAGGGAACCACGCGATCCAATTCAAGGACGTGACGATTAGTAGCATCCACATTGGGCGTTTCATCACCTTGAAAGCTCCAAAAATCTCGCCAAAGAACGGAGTTTTCTTGTCGTCTTCAGAGTCTGCCTTCGGTGACCATTGTTTGTCTTCGACGTACCAAAGAGATATGATGGTGACGAGGAGGAGGAGAGTGATGGAAAGGAAGAAACAGCTCTTTAGATTTGCGCAATAGATGTCGCATGCTTTAGTCATTGTGAAAGGAAAGATCTTGTGGAGGTGAGTGTACGATCCGGCTGCGTATCCCAAAATATTTCCAACAGCCATGAAGAAAGAGAAAGCCGCGTTTGCGGTTCGCGTTTTTCTAGCGTCTCCAGCAGCTAAATCGCCGAGGAAAGCGCGACAAGGTCCTTGAAGAGTGTTGTTAGCCACATCAAGGATCCAGAAACCGAGAGCGAAGATAACGACGGCTCGTGTCTTTACATGGTCGTCGAGTTTATCTCCCAAGCTGTGGCCGAAATCAGCCGCATAACCGATTAGGAAAACAGCAAAAGCGACAAGAAAGGCGCCGGTGGCGATGAAAGGACGGCGACGACCGAATCTTGACTTGCATCGGTCGCTGTAGTAACCGACGGTTGGCTGGACAAGCAGGCCGGAGACAGGACCACAGAGCCAGATGAGAGATGCCCATTTGTGTGGGATCCCGAGAAGTTGCACGTACGGAGTTAGCAGAGACAGTTGTAGAGCCCAACCGAACTGTACACCGGCGGCGATAGAAGCCACCGATATCATCTTTCTCAGCGGCGATGGCCCATCAAGATCCGCCGACGACGAAGAAGACTGTTTATCCACAGCCGCTGCACTGTTTTTTGCTTGGAGGTCACTCATCTTCTTCACCTTATCTTATAGGTTTGCGCTGGTGGTTAGGGAGGAGATGAAAGAACCGGGGTGGTATTAAAGAGAAGATGAAGAAGAGGAAGGAGATGTTTGTTTCTGTAAATGTTTTGATTATGTGTTTCAATAGTTTAGGGAACTAAATCTTTTATACTATGGCTATAACGCATATATCCTTATCGGATTTTTGTAATAATGACAAGATTAACGTTAATATAACCGAAATCAGTTTATTATCTTATCTATTTATCATTTATTTTAGATCGTGGCAGATTTTTTCCATTTCTCGTCCATTTTTTTTTTGTTCATTTTCTATTTTTAAAATTTTCTGTTTGCATCAAACCGCATTACAGTTACAGTTTATTTTTCCTTATTTCACAAGAAAAACAGGTAAATATGATTAGGAAAAAAAAAATCTCAAAACCCAATTTGAGCCCGTAAATATTTTATGTTGTGAGCTACGGGCCTAAAATAACATGTTTTTACCAATACGTAACACTTGGATATCTCTTTTAACGACCTGATTTAGGATTTAGAATTTAGGATTTTGTGGCTGTAAATTTAGGATTTTGACTGTAAGATTATGGTAGTAGATTTTTTTGCTGTAGCTTTAGGATTATGACTGTAGAATTTTGGCTATAGATTTTTGGACTGTAATTTTAGGTTTATCTGTTAGAGCTGTACAATTAAATAAAAAATGATTGGTAAACAAGGCTGTCACTTTTAAAATATCAAAACATTTGGTAAATATTAGTGTCTATTAAATATTAATATTTTGTCTATACATTAATAAGTAAAAAATAAATTTATTAAAATTTTATTTAAGTAAAATAAATCATAAATTAAAATACTAAAAATGCAAACACATCATCTAAAACTTAAATAAAATAAATATAGACGACAAAAATCTATATATTTTTATAATTACTCGTCATGTTTAAATTTTTATTTTTTTATCAAATACACAACATGTATCAATGAAAAGCCAAAAAAAAATTTCCAAAGCCCAAAATTTATGGCTTTAGACTTTTATTCCAAAAAAAATATATATATAAAAGTGGCTGTATGTTTTTAAAAGTGGCTTTGACTTTGAAAAATATTTATAAAGTATGATTGCTTTCAATTCAAATATTTATAAAGCATGATTGCTTTAAATCTAGGTCTTTAGACCAAAATATGGCTTTCTAAAAAGTCTAAAGTTCCAACTAATCATCACCTAATATGTTTTTCAAAGCCAGCTAAATCTTGATATATATTATGTCTAAAATGTTATAACTTGTTTGCAATCATGATACAACCAAATAAAAAAAATAATTTAGTGTGGGGAAACTGAAAAAAGTATTTTCATGAAAACACAAATATCTGTATAACTGGATTTCTCAATAGTGCAACAAAAACTAAAAAGTATTGTTTGCCTAAATTTAAAAAAAAAAAGAAAAGAAACCACCAATTTATCCTCAAACTTTACAAAAATAAGTGAGAGGAAACCAAATAGAAAAGATATAAAGTAAAGAATGAAATTGAGAATGAGAAGAGCACATTGAATATTCAGAAGCAGAATTTCCTAAAGAGGAAATGATGTTACATTTTTTGTTGAGTTAAGTTCTCCTTCTTTGCAGTTGCAGAGCAGAGTCTGAGGGTTTCGATGCTTCGTAATTTTTCATGAGGTTTCCTCTTTTAGACTACGTTGAAATTCGTTGCCTCTCTCCTTTTCATTCTTGCTTTCTCTTTTTTTTTTTTCTTTTCCTAAATATTCTTTATAAATTTATTTTCTTTCTCTCTTATATAATCGAAAATTGAAACGTACCAAACAGGCTACACTTTCACTATAAGGTCATATTATTGAGTTGATACCTTTTCTCCTTTCTTTTTTATTTTATTTATAGAAAAGGAGGTTTTCTTAGAGTGAGATTAAATAATATTGAGTTCAAATATTTATGTTTTGGAATATATATATAGGTTATAGTTAACCAAAATAGTTTTGAATATATACACTAATTTTTTTTTTAAAAGATAGATGAAAATATTGAAAAATAAGTTAGTTAAAAATTAGCATCGATTTCACATGTCACGTTATTTACCTTTTTATATAGTTGTCCACCGAGATCAACAAATATAGCGCATATTAGTATTTTTCCGGTGGAGAAGATCGCATAGGTAGACTTTAACCATTTGCCTAAAGACATTTTCACTATAGCGCATATTAATATAGAAATATAGAAATGATAAATGAAATCAAAAGAAAGTAAGGGGTACTGGGGTAATATAACTAGAGGTACTCGAGGTACTGTGCTAGATTAGTTATATCAAATTTTCATTACAATATTACTACATAAAATTAATTTAAAAATCACATAATACATATATAATACTATTAACTGGGAATTACACATTACAAAAAATACTTAAATTGTAAACAATTACATATAATATTATTGATCTTAAAAACAAAAAAAAATTAAGGGATATGTTAGAATTTATTATTTATATTTATATCTAAAATAATCTAATAAATCTTTCTCTGCTATCCATATAACCAAACATAATTATGTAATTAAACATTATTAAAAATTAGATACAATTTAAAATAATAAATCAACAAAATATTTTGTTTTACAAACATAAAAATATTAATTTAAAATTTAACACATTCATGTAAAATATATTACTTTTTGAAATATTAAAATGAATATTTTTAAATAAAAATCAAACATTTACGAAAAATAGATTTGTTATACTCATAGTTTTTTATTATTTAATAATAACACATCATAAAGTTAGTATAAAAATAATACTCCCTCTGTTCCTAAATAAATGATTTTTAAGATTTTTCACACATATTAAGAAATAATAATTGTTTCGTTATGCCTACATTTATTTTCTAATATTAACAATTTCCAATAACTATGAACCAATAATATGTATATAAATTTAATTATTTTTAGTTAATGTTTTTTGAAATGTACAATTCAATAATAATAATCTAGAAAAAAATCTAGAAAATCAAATTTTGTGGAACAAGAAAAAAAAAACTAGAAAATCAAATATTTAGGAACAATGGGAGTATATATTTATTACTAATACGTTTCTTTAAATGAAATAAAATAGTTGAAGTTAATATTTTCTTACTAATATTTGGAGAGTACAATTATAAAAAATAACATTTAATTTGTTAAATGACAAATATTATCTAACTCAAATTTATTATTTAAATATTAAAATCATTGCAATACTATAACCAAAATTTTAGAATAAAACTTAAATCTAAAAAAAATCAAACCGCGCTATACCGCAAGATATAATATAGTATCCCCTATAAATTATTTGGGGAGTACACTTATAAATAAACATTAAAAAGTGTAGATATTTACATTACATTCTCATTACATCAAAAAACAAATTTTAATCTCTCATTAAAGATATTTTAGTCATTAGTCATTAGAAGATTTAGAAAGATTTCGTTAGAAGATTTTAATTTGATGATATATTTTAATTCGGATTAAACGTTATTTATTAGAAGATTTAGAAAGATTTTGTTAGAAAATTTAAACCTCAACAATATCCTATTTATTAGAAGATTTCGTTTCAACATTTTTATTATTATTCAATCATTGTGATATTATTAATATATTATTCATGAATTTTGGATTTTTTAATTATCTAAACTAATAATACGCATCTTCTAATAACCTTTAATTAAATGTTAGTTACCAAAAAGACAAAATTTAGATTTCATTTTAATCTCTCAATCATACAAAAGATTTTTTTAGATTCATTATTTAAGATTCAAATTTTATAAATTTAGTTAAAGCTGAATTTGATTCATAAAATCGTATCTAAACAATAAACATTTTTTCAAAAACCTAATTTATATTTCTATTTAAAGTGTTTCTTTCTTCTCATTTCACCTCATTAAACCAAATTGCTTCATATCTCCAACCCAAAAAAGAAAATATCAATCTTGGCCAACTACACTTATGTCAACCATTTAAATCATCTTTGTGTATTAGATTTAAAATACTTCATTCTTGGATAACAAAATTCAAGCATGGATTAAGAAAGAGCATATCTCAAAATTTTAATTTAATATTAAGAAGTATTAATGTTTTTATCTATATGTTTAGTTTTCGGATTATTTTTAAAATATCGATTTAATATGTCTATATATGAAAATTTTAATCCGTGCATAAGCACGAGATATATTCTAGTATTGATAAATAAAATAGCCAAATGACTCAATTTTCCTATGATTTAAGCAAATATAATAGTGTGCTACTAAGAACTACTAAAATAATATTACAACAATTACGGTTGCAATTTGAAACAAATCTGACAAGAGATCCATAATTTATATTTAGCACACCATAATATAACAATAGTACTTGTTAATTACATATCTGTATACACGTATTAAATAACAACTAGGATATATCCCGTGCTATAGCACAGAAAAATTGTAATTATAGAAAAATATCTGAAAATATGAAATCAGGATATTAGAAAATTGTAATTCTTCCAAAACTTTACGAAAATTATAATAACAGTTTTTATAATATCGAATCTTTGTAATATCCGCGTAAACATTTTATAATCAGAAATATAAAACTAATATTTTATTATCGAGATTAAATTAAATATATGATTATTGTCTTTTTTTAAAAAACTTTTTTTTTGTCAATTTTACTATTTTAATTTTCAATCATTTTACTTAATTTTGATTATGTTTTTATTTTTTATCAACTGGAAATTTTATTAATTATAGGTATTAATGAACTTTTGTAGATATAGTTAACTGAGCGTTTAAAATAAATTGTAGGTATTAATGAATATTTGTTTTTATCAACTGAATTTTTTATTAATTTTATACTATGTTAAACTAAGTCATATATGAATTAACATTTTTAAATCTACTAAAAATCTATTAATAGATTCGATATTATAAAGAGGAACTAACATTAACATTAACATTCCAAAAAACAATTACAATCTACATCAAATCTCTTATTTTTGAAAAATTAAACAAACATTTAATATAATTTATTTAATGTGTTTAATTAAATCAACAAAATCTTCACAAAATATATAATTTTAACTACTTTTCAAAATATTTAAAATAAATAAATAAATCAAAAGAAAAATTATAATACATAAAGAAGTAAAAAAAAATCGAAAATCTACATAAATTCTTACTTAAAATTTACCAAAACAAATCGCAATCTACATAAAATCTTTTATTTTTGAAAAATTAAATGAGCATTTAATTTAATTTATTTAGTATATTTAATTAAATCAATAAAATCTTCATAAAATCTATTTTTAAATACTTTTCAAAAAAATTAAAATAAATGAAGTAATTAAAACAAAAATTATAATGAATGAATGAATTAAATGATCACATAATAACTAATGACTAAAATATCTTTAATGAGAGATTAAAATTTGTTCTTTGAAGTAATTAAAATGTGATGTAAATATTAATAATTTTTAATGTGTATTTATAAGTGTACTCTCCAAATAATATATAGGAGATATATATATTAGCTTACAAAAAAAACTTACGATCATCAGATTAACCATTAACAAAAAGAGAAACTATGATGAGGAGAACAATAAAGTGAAGCTTCGACGATGACATTTTTCGATTAACTTTTTACGATGATATTGTTTTTTTCTAGTCACTACATGAATATACACTACAAAACTATAATTGTTCAGTTTATACCTGAATTTTTGAAACAATCTTTAGATAATATTACCTTTTAAATAATTTAAAAAAGACATAAATATTGATTGAATAATTTACTTGCATCTTTTGTATAAAATTCACATATGCACTTTACCATATTTGAACATGGATACTCGTTCAAACGTACACTCATTAATATTCGTTCACTTACCAAATGTAACGGTACTAGGATATATCCCGTGTTATAGCACAGACAAATTGCAATTATAAAAAATATCCAAGAATTATAAATTTAGGATATTAGAAAATTTTAATTCTTCCAAAACTTTATGAAAATTATAATATCAATTTTTATAATATTGAATCTTTGTTAGCACCTAAAAATATAATTAAATCGGCTTAAATTATTCCTTAAAATCTTCCAAAAAATCGCAATCTACATCAAATCTCTTATTTTCAAAAATTAAATCAACATTTAATTTAATTTAATTCGTGTGTTTAATTAAATCAACACAATCTTCATAAAATCTATTTAAAACTTCTTTTCAAAAAAATTAAAATAAATAATTATTTAAAACGACAGTTATAAATAATTAATTTAATATTTAATTAATGATAACATAATAATTAATTGACTAAAATACCCTTAATGAGATATTTTAATTTGTTCTTAGATGTAATGACAATGTGATGTCATTTTTAACATTTTGTAAAATTTATTTATAAATGTACTCTCCAAATAATATATAGGGGATCATATTATGTAGTCCACATTCAAATCTTAGTGACATAACAATGTTTTCTGACTATATCTTCAAAATATATTTAAAATAAATACTATCTTTAAAAATTTTGAAATGACAGAAAAAACTGTTTGATTTAATATTTTATTTTTAATACACACACTTCTGCCATAAGGATGAACAAATGATAACTGCACTAAATTTTATTCAAAGTTTTACTGCTAACAAACATGATATACACATAAATAATTTTACACTTACCTAATGTAATTATACCAGATATTCCCTTTGTTTCAAAATATACGTTGTTTTAGTTAAAATCACACATTTAAAAATAATAATAATAATAATAATTATTATTATTATTATTATTTTTCCGTCAAATTTAATATTTCTTTTAAAAACTATCATTTAATAATCAGTTTAAGAAATTTAACCAATTATAAAAAAGATTTTAGAATACAAATAGTCATAAAATATCAAATATACTTTAAGTTTGCATAGAAATTTGTAAAACATCTTATATAATGAAACAAAATTAAATCTCTAAAATATCCTCTATAATAAAACAGAACAAGTATAATAAAGTTAGTATTCAAATTTATTCACGGAGTAATAATTTGACTAGTTATTTTGGTTGAATTATTATAACTAAACTTCCATATATATAAGATTACTTTGCAAATCACGAATTCTATGCTCTCGGCACTTGATTTAGGCCGTAAAAGGCTTCCTCGAGTATGCAGACACGATTTTTAAATTGACATTTATTGCAAACTCTGATGGTTGCAACATGTAAATAGTTTATTCTAAGTTGTCGGAGAGGAAGGCGTTTTCCATATCTAGCTAGACTACTGGATAATTCCGAGTAAGACTGACATTAAGCACCGTATGAATGTCAGTTTACTTTACGACTGAAAGTCTCATCGTAGACCTTTCCAGATTTTCCATTCACGACTAATCTCGTTTTGTACCAAGTCAAGAACTCAAGAAGTCATCTATGTTTTCTACGTGTATATTTAAAGATACATAGACCTGTCACTGTCAGTATTTTCCCATGGGGATCGTGGCATGAGCTACGAAGTATTTGCGGAGGAAAAGCATTAAACACATCAGTCTTTGTGGAGGACCAATTCAAATTGGAAATGGTTTTAATGTGGCCGTTGGGGAGATATAGAACTTTCAGATATAAATTAAACGATCTGGTCATAGTGTTTTATTTGATTTTGTTATTGATTGACAAAGTTAATGAGCATTTTCTTCTTATATATTATATTTGATATTTGCTCATGAAATCTACTTAAGACAATTATTTCGATATTTACATTCAGATGTATTATTCAATTATGGATTTAAAGTTACTTTCTATGTTTTATAATTTTCAAGATTTAAAATTTTACTATCATTTTTAACAATTTATGTATGTGGTTCTAAAATCTTTCTAATATACTTTGAATTTTGTTTTGATAATATATTTATAAAACTCCATTGGAATTCATTTCAAATGATTCAATATACAAATATTTGCAAAGTTGTCATGTGTTAAATAACATTGGGTTTTAGTGAAGTATTAAAAATATTATGTCCAATAACACAAGTTTTTTTTTTTGTTCAACTTTTTTCAGACCGCCATGCGACCACCTCGACAAGGTAGAACCAAACTGAGTAACGATCATCTAAGCACCGGATGCATACAAAGACGATCGTGGCCATTAATCACACTCTGATTGCACGGTCATGGTTCATCAACCAGGGTTAAGGGTCTGTCTCTTTAGAAACCAGAGGTATGAGCATGTAGAACAGATCCTGTTCAAGTAAGGTAGTAACACAAGGTTTTAATGCATAATATAATTTAAAATCATTGATTTTATAACCATATATTATGCATGGATTTTTTTTTGTCAACAAATTTATATCAAAATTTAAAATGGTTTAGAAAGTCAAACCAGAAGAATCGAGTTTACATAACATTTAAAATCGAGTTTACATAGCGTTTTCCGACCAGATTCTGACCAATACGGGTTGGTCGGAAAAGCCTGGTCGGAAATTCGGGATTCGTCGGAAAATGGTCGGAATTTTGCCGACGAAGTGACTGGTCGAAAAAGTGGTCGGGATGCTTCGTAGGAAAAGTAGTAGGCAACATTCGTCGGAAATTGGTTGAAAATTTTTTTCCGACAAATTTCCGACCACATTGATGCATGCGGTCGGAAATTGGTCGGAAAATATTTTCCGACTAAATATTAAAAAAACCAAAAAAATACAAATTATAATTAAAACTAATAATATTTTAGGATTAAAAACTAAAAATATATTTTAAAAAACTACAATATTATTTTGAAAATAAAAACTACAAATCAAAACCGAGATCTTCGAAAATTCATATTGTTTTTTATATATTGTACACTTTTTTTTTTCGGCGACTGGTTAGAATTCCGGCGAGAAGGAAGTTTGAGTTTTTTTTTGGGAATGATTTGTTGATTTGTGATTTGTGAGGAGTGGGGGCGCTTATATAGAAAAAATTCCAACAAATTTCCGACGAAATTCTGACCACATTGGTTGGAAATTCGTCGGAGATATTGGTATATTTTATCGGAAATTCGTCGGCAAGTTTTAAATTATCTTCCCGACTAATTTCCGACCATTTACTTGAGTCGGAAAATTTTCCGTTTTTCCGAAGAATTTTTTTGGCGACCTTCCGAAGATTAAATTTTAGTCGGAAAATATTTGAAATTTCCGACCAATTGCCGACCAAAATTTTTTTCGTTGGAATTTGGTCAGAAATTCATCGAAATTGCATCGGAATTTTTTCGACCACTGTTATGGTCGGAAATGGTGGTCGGAAACAGCCATGTTTCCTTGTAGTGTCGTACTTCTAGCAAAATTATCCGTCTAAGCGTTTAACAGATGTTAAATGTGAGAAATTGAGAAGTTGGAGAAATGTTCCTTAAACGTCTTCAGTTCATATAGGACTGTCTCGAAGGCAGACCAATCCATCGGAGAATTCATCATATTATGCATGGATTGAGATTCTTTTTAATTCATGATTGAATAACACTATATTAAAATCAATGCATGAGACATTGGATGTTAATTCAGTACATACGTATTCGAGTAAAATAAGAATTTTAATAAAATATTAATAAATTTAAAGTAAAATTCAATATATTTAAAAACCATATATATATATATAATACAATTGTAGTAGTAATTTAAATATTTTGTTTTAAACATTTTCTTAAAATTTCACTTGAAAACATATCTTAAATATATTTAAGTATCAATACTAATTTAAAATGAAATCATAACATTAATTTAACAAGAAATATTTTATCAAATAATTTCTATAAACAAATAATAAAATTCGGAAAATATTATATATAAAGAATTAAACATTATCAATAAAACTACTTTAAAAGATTTAATAATAAAAACGAATTTTAATTTATATTGCTCATCATTTATTTTCAATTTTGGAGAGGAATATTTTTCTCCTGTAATTCCTCATAATAAGAAAAATGTTAGGAGTTGGAAAAAAAAATAAAGGATATTAAGGAGTGTAGGATCAACATGTCTAAAAATTTGAAAAAAAAAAATTAGTTGTAAGTGGTAAAGTTTTTGGAAAACAATATATATCTGCTTATATTTTTGTTAAGAGTGGTTTTACAAAATATTTTTTTTATCGACATTTTGTAAATAAAGTAATTGTTAATACACTTTTGCACGTTTCAATGTTAAGAGATGGTCCCATTAATGTCTTCAGATCCAAAAAAAAAGTTCAATACCCACAAGAAGAAGATGGGCCATCTCTTCTGTACCAAACCTCTATAATTAGTTTCTTTCATCAGATTCATTTCCAGATTCGACTCATTCTGATAGATCTTTTGAGAATACAATAAAGGGTATGTCTTTTTTTTTTTTCTCTTAATTGATTTTCCGTTTTCTAATTCCTTTTTAGCATTGCTACACCAAAATTTACCATTATTGTTGGTGTTATTAATTTTCCTATTTTTCTTGCATTCGTCAAAGAAATGATTGATGATGATAAATTCAAGAACAATTGATGTTTCTTTACAATCTGTTTTCGATGATAAGGTAGAGAAACATGGAAGAAGAAGAAGACGAGGTTATGGTGAAAGAGGGGCTAATGGCCTCTCAAAGAGAGATCTTCAGCATTTCTGGTCCCATCCATTTAACTTCCATTGATTGGTATATTTTCTATTTCATTTCTTTCATTTTCAACCACATAATCATCTTCCAAATTCATTTCACAACAAACTCATCATCACTAATCAGCTATTTTTGCTAATTCAACGGTTTAGCCATAGTCAACTCTAAAGTTCTTAATTTAATCGTTCATTTCTACAACAAGTTGTATTAAAACATTACATTGAAACCCAAAAATAAAAACTAAAAGTCAACGTGTGTCTTTTGATAGGAATAATTCTTACCATAGAACCTCGGTGGCATCATGTTTAGTACAAGCAGTGTACACATTGGAACGAGACAGACAACAAAACAGGATTGGTCTCAAGTCACAAGCCAATCATTGGTGGGAGTTTTTCAACTTCACTCTAGCCGAAACCCTAGTCGACGAATCAGACGGATCCATATACGGCGCCGTTTTCGAATACAAACATTTCTTCTCCTACAATTACCAATATACTCCTCATTCAAAACCACCTCCTCGTCACGTGATCGCTTTCCGTGGCACGATCATGAAACGGCACTCCCGGTCACGTGACCTTAGGCTTGACTTACGTTGCGTCCGCGACTGCCTCCACGACAGCACTAGGTTCATGCATGCGATTCAGGTGATTCAAAGTGCGGTGGCTAAAACTGGTAATGCAGCTGTTTGGCTTGCCGGACATTCTCTTGGAGCCGCCGTGGCTTTGCTTGCCGGGAAGATCATGACTAGGTCTGGTTTCCCTCTTGAGAGTTACTTATTCAATCCTCCGTTCTCGTCGATTCCGATTGAGAAGCTAGTGAAGTGTGAGAAGCTTAAACACGGAGTTCGATTCGCCGGAAGTCTCGTCAAAGCTGGAGTAGCAATCGCCGTTAAGGGTCGCCACCACAACAAGGTAACGTACTCATTCCATTTAAGAATATTTGTCGTTTTATTAATTTCACAAAGATTTTATTTTGTAAAATTATTAAAGTAAGATTTTTAAACAAAGTTTTAATTCTTTACAAAATAAAATTCATATTATGTTTTTGGTAATTAAAATATCCAGCTAGTTAAAAAATTTTGGTAACATATCCATAGTAGTTTAGTTAATTAATTAGTTAGATATATATAATATGATTTTTTGGTAAAAAATCTAGAAATTTTAAATTATTTCCTTTTGTATTTTCTGTCTAAAAATATTATTTAATACTGTATCTTCAAAAAAAAATCAATTCAATTAATAATAAAAATTACAGTAAAAATTAAAAATGATTACAATTTTTTTTAATAAATTTAAATTGGTATAAAATTTTGAAAATAAAAATAAACTTCTAAAGCATCGTACTAAAATAAACTAAATGAGTATATAGCATTGGAAAAAAAAAAGGTAGAATATGAATTTTTAGTGAGAAAATCCAAAAACGACAAAATTATAATGAAATGGAAAGAGTATATAATTAAGTTTCGATTGGAAATTGCAGTTGTTCCTCTACTTTGTCTTTGAGGTTACACTGGTTCTAATCTAACAAAAAATAATGATGTATATTATTTACAGGGTCAAGGAGACGATTCGTTTATGAAGTTAGCATCATGGATACCATATTTGTATGTGAATCCGTCAGATCCAATCTGCTCAGAATACATTGGTTATTTCAAGCACAGAAACAAAATGTTTGAGATTGGAGCCGGCAAAATCGAGAGGATCGCTACGAGGAACTCACTTAGGAGTCTGTTGTCAGGCGGAGGAGGAAGTTCGTCTTCGGATTCTTGTTCAGAGCCTCTTCATCTTTTACCATCGGCGTATATGACCATAAACACTAGCCAGTCCCCGAATTTTAAGAGAGCTCATGGGATTCATCAATGGTGGGATCCTATGTTTACTGGTGAATATGTTTTGCATCAGTTTAATCAGTGACTTCTACTTTCGTTGCTTCAAATGCTTTGAAAGCTTTCTGTTCTTTTCATTTTTTGTTAATCTGTGAAAGTTCAAATTTGCGCAGGTTTTGAAGGAAATACAAGTATTATAGAGTCAAAATTATTTACATTTATGAGTTTGCATGTTTGACGAATCAAGTATTTTACCACGGTCTGAATACGTCAATAACAGTCGAAAAAAAATGATCACTTTAATCATATTACTCTTATCAAATTTCGAATTCCCTGACTTGCTCTTCGTCCAGAACTGAGATTTCAGAATCAGGAACGTTCCATAACACAGAAGACTTACGATTCTATATAACAACCCAATCATCATATTCATTACCAAACCACTGTTTCCAAAATCTAAGGATTAGTTCAAAGACAGTGACACACTTATTTATTGTTATGGACACCGGATATATACCTGTTGAACAATCACAAACATAGATTGGAGCGAAGGAGCGATAAAGATAGCTTCAGTTCCAAGAATACTGGTCGAGCCTGTTGTCCATAATGGCAGAGACGGTGATCATAAACTCCTCTTCGGTTGTCTCTGGGGACACTATGGCTTCTGCATCGTGTATGATTTGTTCGATCACAGATTCTTTCTTGAGTGTTTCTCTGCACATTATGCTTCCGATGGTAAAAGGTGTGAGACCCTTTGCAGAACCTTTCTTGAGAAGCATGGTTGAAATGCGGAGGACACGGGCGCATGAAGGCGGAATCTCCCAACCATGAAATCTCAGAAGTTCAATGTCTTGCTCAGAGTCCAAAGATTTGATGTATTCCAATGTTTCTGAAGAGTATGGCTCTTTTGCTTGAGGCCAGTATAGCCATTCGAATGTGCAATCTTCAAACTGCACAAGAACAAATAAGGTGCTTTTAGCCGAAATATTCTGCAGCTTGTTTAGTTTAAAAATTTGGAAACCAAAGTGTGAATGTCAATATCCTTGTTTGAATATAGTAGAATTGTTTACCTTATTGGGAAAGCAATAGCCGTGGTCGATTGGAGTAAGCACCATCTGTCCATCCATTCCGTCTCGGCTAACCAAAATGTTGCCAGCGTGGCGATCTGCATTAGCCAGCCTTATGTCTAGAACCGATATCTTGTGAACCTGATCAACCGGGAATACTCGGTATCCCATATCTTCACAACTTCCCACATTGCTCACAAACATCTGCAGAGAACCGATCTTTGTGTTCTCGGGAGAGAAATTGTAACCATTGGGATGGTTGAAATCTTTGTGCAAGCATTTGACCATTGCTGTTGGCGGAACTCCAGCGAAACCCGATTCGTCATGAGGAAAGGTTCGTGGTCCATTCATGGGATAGTCCAAAATGTAGGCTGCTACTTCTCTGATAGCTCCTTCACCAACCTGTGTGCCTTTCTTTAGTCCCTCGCCATCAACTGAAACAGGCTGTCCGTGTGGATTGTTCACAGCCATTGGTTCCTCGTCAATGGGCTTGAAGACAGAGACATACTTGTGTCCAGATGGATCTTGCATAAAATAAGCTCCTCCTGATCCATCAGATGATTGAATCGGGCCATTTCCCTTCTCCAAGCCTTCTAAAGTGGAGCTGATAAGCTCTTTGAGCAATAGAGGCAGTTTAATTTCAGGATTAACAATAACAGGCTCCACGAATAACTCTTTAGGCTTTGCTTGTGGTGATATGTTTCCTCTTCTACCATCCACATTGTGCTTGTGATTTACATCTTCAATAAATACCTCAAAATCCTTCCCAACTGGTTTTGCTCTGACTTTAACAGATTTTCTAATTAGCAAGTGAATCACATTCTCTCCCTTTTTACAGAGATCAGTGATGAGTCTCTGGTCATCTAGCTCCTCACCATCTAATGTGAGTTCATGATCCCTGGGGATTCCGAGCTCATTTTCCTTTGAAGCAATTTGCTGCTTCACATAACCAACATTTCTACTCCTCTCAACAACGAGCTCAAACTCCTTCCCACCAACAGTTCTTACAGAAATGGCTTGGAGATCTTGAATTCTAATAACCAAATGCAACAGTTTCCCATCAGCAAGACCATAATCTCGAATTTGGGAATCATTTCGAGATAGCTCTCTACCATCATACACCAGTCTCTGCTTCTTCATAAAAAACCCCTTGATACTCTGAATCCTTAGCTTCACAGATGCTATTGAATCTGACTCCATGACCCGCTTCGGAATCACAGATCCAGCAATAGTCAGGAAAACCAAGATTGGGTCGTCTAAGTTCAAACCAAACCGTCCAATAATACCTGGAAAGTTCACAAGTTCCTCCAGGGCTGGACTCAACGCTACACTAGCAACTGACATTCCAACTGTACACTACTATCCTAAATCCTGAAGAACCGGATTCCTGGGAATGAAGAGCGCTCAACAGGAATAAAGGGTGAAATCCCAGGAATCAACCCTTATCTTCTCCCGTGAGCTTTGGAAAGACCAAGTTCCTGCACGGATTCAGGAACTCTGGAACTGGAGGGCTTTCTAACTCACATCTTGCCAAGCAATATTTCCCAAGTATTAATATTGAAGTTAAAACAATCCAAAACCACCTAAGATTAGGCTCTCATTCAAATCACGGCAGCTGAAAAGTATCTTGTAGTCGCAAAGAACCTGAATAAGAACAATAATCACAGGAATTAGACAATTAACAGCAATAACATGATTGATATGCAAAGGGGAAGTCATAATTCAGTACAAGATATCCCAATAGTTCAAGAACATAAATCACCATTTTCTAATTCACCAGAGATTATTACAGATATTCGGATCAAACACAAAAAAAAACACGAAAAAACGCCAACCTCTACGTATGGATGATGATTGATGAACATACCTAAAGTTTGATCTTAGCGACCTATATAAACTTTAAACCTTTCGTTCTAATCTATATATATATATATATATATATATATATAATTAGAATTCTTCAAAGCTAAAATTAGCTTAAAAGCATAACCAAACAACGGCCACAAATTAGTTTCAAGTCAACGTCTTAATCGGATTTTATCATCTAAACCCAAAGAAGCTGGCCTAAGTTTTAAAACTTTATCCGATTACTAACTAACTTATTTTAGGTCTGATAAAGGAACTAAAATTGAATTTAAACACTCAATTTCCACACTTTTACAAATCAGAGAAGAAGTAGATCAGTAAACACAATACTCAAAACCAATAGTTCAATCCATAAACACTAAAGAGAAGTCTCAGATCATCTAACCTGCATCCAGAATTTTGAACCGTTACAGAAATCTCTATAATTAACAATAGATTTCTGATTTTTACTCACATTTTCCGATCATCTAACAGATACAACGAATCATTCATGATCGGAGAAGAAACCGGAAAGATAACCGAAAACAAGAAATCAACCGATTTTACAGAGAGATCGAAAATTTCAAAAAAAAAAAAAGAAAAAAAATTGCCATACCTAGGAATCAAAATCCGTGAAGCGATTAATCAACCGAGTGATCTTCTCGGTGAAATCGGAACTGGTGTTCGGTAAAACTTACTCGCCACGTTTCCGAGAATTCGAAAACCCTCTCTCCAAATTTTTTTTTCTCCGAGAAAATTTTTAGCGTTCCCAGAAAAGAGAAGAAAAGGAAAAAAAAAAAAGAAGAGGAGAGAGAGAACAGTGACAACTGACAAGTCTTCTTTGAACAGCGGCGAAGTTTGTGGAGATCTCTATTTATAGAGTTTGACCTCGCTGACCATTGACGGAAGTTTTATGCGATCTCTAACGCCGTGAACTGCTCCCCACGACAGATACCGTTTCCTTGACGAACGCAAATGTTTACCGTTTCAGACGACTCTAGAGATTCAATCAGAGACTCATTTTGGCTCTTGGCTTTGTTGTAGTAGTTACTTTATTTTATTGGAATTTTAGTCATTTATATATATCACTTCTCTGAGAAATTTTTTTATACTACCACTTTTCAAGTGACCTTTTCGTTACTACCACAATGTTATAGTAGTGACCGAACGAGAAAGACGTAATTACTCCTTGCATGTAGTTCTGGGAATAATGACCCGCACTCTCGGGTTTTTACCCGCTGCGGTGCGGGTTTGTATATGCATATATGAAAGTAGGGGTGGGCAAATGGGAATTCGAAACGGGACGGGACATAAATTTTGGGAATAGAAAAACTTGTTCCATTTATGTCCTATTTGAAATTCGGGACGAGAACGGGATGGGACAAGACATGATAGAACAGGAACGGGAATTCTCAAAAAAATGATCTTAAACAATACGATATGTTAAAATTTAAAACATTTTCCATAAAAATAATGAGCCATGATCCAAACAATATAAACAAAACATAATGTAAACCACCATAAATGAAATCAAAATAAAATTCAACAACAAAGTTTATAAAAAACAATTAACCAATCTTCTCGTATGATTTCTTACTCTTTAGTTGGACTCACTTGTTTATTCAATGGTTTTTTGCAAAAGAATAGCAAAAGGCAATTAAATTAAAGTTAAAACATAAGGAAGATGAATAGTCAATTTTTATTTAAATTATATTATTCTCCAAAATTTATGTGTATTTAATTGTAATATATATATATATATATATATAAAATAATTTTTTTTTTTGTTTGTCTCAAACGAGACTTTGGAAATTCTCGTTTCCGTTCCGTCATGTTTCCAATCGGGAATTCACAATTTGTTCCATATGGGAATGCATTCCCATACGGAACGTTAATTTCGAACGGGTACGGAACGGTACGGAAATTATGGCCACCCCTATATGAAACCACCAAATCGCGGGTCAAGCGGGTGTAAAATTTTAGGTTTAATAACTCATGATCGGGTACCAAAGAAAAAAAAAGTAACCTAAAAAAACCCTTTATCTTAAAATCCCCTAAATCGCATTCTCTCCTACTCATCTCTCTCATGTGCTAAAACAATTTCTCATCTTGCCAAATCTCTTCGAATTCGTCATCATCTCTTCGAATTCGTCATTAATTGCATCATTATCATCATCTCATATGCCGAAATCTCATCGATTTCACTCGAAAATTTTCACCCAGATTCTTATCTAACTCTTCATCCTCTTCTCTTCTACACTTGCCTCTAATTAAGAAGCTGCAAAGAACAGTAATCAACTCGTCTCATTTAGTCTACGCCATTTCTTATACTGTAGTCAAATCGGGTTGAATAATTGGCCTGGTTAAGTCTGGTTTTCTCAACTGATCGAGTCTGATTTTAAAGTCTAGTGGAAGTCTCTACGGTTTGTGTCTTCTAGGTTTGCTTCCGTTCAGATTCTATTGACCAAATGTGTGGTTTATTCACGTGATTGTTGGATTCGTTGTCTAACTCTTGTATATTTTGTGGCATAACTCTTAGCTCTAAACTCATTGTCTCTGGTTTTTGCGGGTTTTGGCGTGTTTTGCTTTCGGATACTCACTTTTTGGTTTTTGCGGGTTATCTGCGGGGCCCCCGGGTTGAGACGGGGCGGTTGCGGGCAGGAAGATGGAAACCGGTAGGTTACGCGGGGCGGGTTCGGGTACAAAAAAATTAAGCCATACCCGCAGGTTAGCGGACTATGCGGGGCGGGGCAGCCCGCATCCCAGCTCTGCAGTGATGTATGTAAAAGAGGAAGCGAACTATTTTAGAAAAGTGATGGTTGGCGATTGTGTGACATGACGTAACACATCTTTTCGAAATTGGATAATTCACTGAACGATATTTGGTTACGATACTCAGTTTTTGAACTACAGTATAGGGTCACTGTTCATTGTAGACTTGTAGTTACAATATTCGATATTTAATTTACACTATGAATCGTTTGAAAATTGAAATTGATCGTTTTTTATTTTGATTAAAGAAATTGGATAGATTTATCCAATTTTTCTTTATTTATTTGTTATTGAACTTTTTAACATTTTTGTTATCTAGCATATTCTGAAAACACTGTGAAATTCTTATCACATCATAACTATTGTGTGATAAATAGAAGATTTAGCGTAAAATGCAGATTTTTTTTTAACCCATATTAGAAACGAATTAAATTTCAGGTATAACCAATTCAATAGGCATGAGAGATAATACCTACCATTTATTCATGTAATAAAGAAATAAAAAAGAGTGTGAAAATAACTAAAGCAACAATGTTTAGTGAAAGTACCTTCACAAGTTCCTCTCTATAAACTCCCAAATCCTCTGTTCCATATATATCCGGTCCTTTCCCTTCCGTGGCATATGCCGTTCATCGGGAAATATCAACAACTCATACGGCTTTCCTGCTTCAACAAGCGCGTTTACAAGCCTAGCCGTGTGTCTGAAATGTACATTCTCATCGATCATTCCGTGTATTAACATCAGCTTCTGCTTATCCGTCAGGTTCCCAACATGATGCATTACCGAGCTCTTCAGGTATCGCTCCTCCTCCGTGGGAAGGCCCATGTACTTTTCCGTGTAGAATGAGTCATAACCATCCCAAGATGTAACAGGAGCACCCAAGACAGCGCAGTTAAAGATCTCAGGGTATCGGGTCAAGAGTGTAGCTGAGAGGTATCCACCGTAACTCCAACCGTACACCCCAATGTGGTCCGGTTTAGCCAGGCCTTGGTCGATTAGCCATTTGGCTCCGGTTACTTGATCTTCTGCATCAACATATCCACAGTTATGCTTGATCCAAGATTCAAATTTCAGCCCACGTCGTGCAGTTCCTCTGTTATCAAGCTGCAAAAATCAGAGATAATATATCAATTCTAAAGCCTCATCTTTGAGTGAACCTTATTCAACATTTTCCTGAGAATAAAAAAAGAGAAGATAAAGAATTTGTAGAACCTTCCAAACTAAGATGCCTCTGCTTCTCAGGTACTGTGTCCTCATGTCGACTGTATTAATCCAAGAATCATGGACCAACTGAACGCAGGGACCTCCGTAAACATTGATCATTGTTTTATATGGAGGAGGACCAAATTTCGAACTGTCGGGTTTGTAAACCGCGCCGTACAGCGTTGCCTTTCCGTCATTTGCTTGTATTTGAACAAACTCTGGAGGCTCGAGTTTAAGGCTTTTCAGTATTGCTATAGGAGATGTCTGCTCGTAGAGAATCTTGAGTATGGTTCCGTCGCTCAAAGAACACACAGAAACCCGCGGAGGCGAATCAACTGAATCATGAATGTCAACGAAGTTCTTCATCTGGTGATCGAGCACAACGATATGTTTTCCTTTCCCATGTGTAAGCCTCGTCGGTTGACACCGAGATGCATCTCCAGCTTCCAATTTTGTGCAGTAAAGATTAGTCTCAAGTGGTCCATCAAGGGTTCCTGTGAAATACACCAGACTCATCGGCTCATTTACACCTGCGATTTGCTCAACCATCCATTCACCGCTAGTAATAGCTCCAAGACATGTCCCATCAGACTCATAAAGATACAAATGTCTGAAACCAGACCTCTCGCTGGCCCAAATGAATCCTCCTGAACCTCTCAACAAAGGGACTTTCTCCAGAGGGGTAAAACAGTCATGTAAAGTCACCCACACGTCGGATTCTTCAATCAACAATATGTTTCCTTGACCAGTCTTTATGTCAAACCTGATGATTTTCAGTCTACTCTGCGACCTATTAAGAACCTGTGCTGTGAGAACATTCCCGGGCATCCAACTGACTCTACCAAGATACTCGTCCTCTGTATTCGCTCTTCCTCCACACACAAGATTCATCCAAGTCGTCTTCCCGCCGCCAGCTGAAGAAACTACCCCAAGACGGACAGTGGAATTGAGAGCTCCTGCAAAAGGATAAGCATGATCTTCTTGCGCCTCTAAATCAACCGAGCTTTTTCCCTGATGCATTATTCTGAACAAAGGAATCTGTGAGGAGTCGACTTCTGTATAGGCGATAAACTTGCTATCTAATGACCACCAATACCCATTCCTCCGATCCATCTCCTCCTGGAATAGGAAAAGTTACAAGAAAAAGTTTCAGATATAACGCACAATTTGTAGCATAAACTGTTGATTTCTTCCGGGATGCAAACAAAATGGGCAGTTTTCAGAGAAATTTTACTCACCTGAGCTATGTACTCAGCAAGACCATGAGTCTGCAGCAACAAAAGAAATCACAGTTATTCTCCCGAGAGGAATGTTAATAAGACCACAATAACAGTCATGAACCAAAGATTTACTTACCAGAGTACTTCCATTGGCACCGTTTGTTAGCTGTTGTGTCTGGTTTTTTAACAAACTGAGGACATGCAACTCGGAGTCTCTTACATATGCAAGAAATAAGCCATTAGGAGATAGACAAGGATCGATGATTGGAGAAGTGGGAGAACTTGGAACTATGAGCTCCGGATTTGGTGATGAAGAAAGGTCCTTCATATACACCTAACCATGGTCACAACACAAAACAAAACAAAAAAAAGTAAACCAAACTGAGTTAGATTATCTCAAGATTTTGCAAAAAAGAATGTTACACGTAAGAAAGATCACTAATGCAGCTGATAAGATTCAGACTATGGATTATGAAGATCAGGAACAAATCCTCTTCCTTATCTTTGAATCAAAGATTACAATCAAGAATCAATGACCAAACCCTAAGCAATACCCCCACATATTTAAGAGATTTGTTGAAAAGATTTCCTAACTCTCCCAAAGCCAAAAGGCCCCAACTAACCACTTGGTCAAAGACCTCTAATATGTTCTTCATCCCACCTATTATAACTTCCATCACATTCTATTGCCTATCCGAAGCTAGCTAAATCCATCTCTTTTCACTTCAAATTCATCTATGTTCTCTAAAAAGTGACACAATTCCAATAAAATTATCCAAATGTTTTAGGATTCCTAACGAAAAAACGTAGGATTGATTATAGAAGCAAGGGAATAACAGAACAAACCCCGGCAGGTAAAGGCACCACAATGAATCTCATCTTTAAGTTAGTCTTGACCCATTCATACCGAGTTACTCCTAATCCACGCTCCCGTAACCTCTCCCTTCTCAGTTTCTCTTCCGGTGAAATGTTGCTCTCATCAACTCCACCATCAGGAGGACTAAAAACCAAATTAGATTCACCTTTATTCACATCAAACGCGTACACCCTTCTATTCAAATTCTCTTCAGGGCTAAACAAGTAAGTGATCAAAGAGTCATCAGGACTAAAGCTGACTGCAGTTGGGGCTACATAACCAGGTAAAGGCGTCTGAACAATATCTTCAACCGCGAAAGGAACATCCTTTGCGGACATATCCGCCATAAAAGGAGATCCTTCAGATTCTCAAAAGGTATTAGATTCGTTTAAGAGCCGTACGCATGAGATCTACTTCTTAACAATCTGCAAAATAACCATTATAAAAACGAATCTTCAGAGTGGGAACATCAAGAGATTGAGAAATTTCATTACTCCAAGCATCAAGCTTTCTTGATCACAAAACAAAATTTGAAATTGTATATCAAACCCTTTGAATAATTGCATTACAATTTGTTACATAACACAAAAAAGAGTCAACTTTATCTCGATTCATTATATGTAGTTCTGCAAATCAATCAAAATTAAGAAACAGTCAACTCCATCTTGAATTTGACATCAATGGGTTGAATGATATATCAGCAGCAACAATCAAATACATGCTGCATGAACGGAGAAAGTAATCTTCGATTGACATAGAAAAGAGGGTAGATTGTTGATCTAAGTGAAAATTGAAGGTTTGTTCGTAATTGACCCAAAAAAGAATGTGAAAAGTGAAAGAGGAAGACGGAGATTAGAGTTGAAGTTGGTGGGCTTACATTGGTAATGGAGCTGAATGATCAGAGAGATTGGAAGAGATGAACTGAGTGCGGATAAGGATAAACTTACACAAATCGATAGCAACTGATTCAGCTATGTTCGGTGAAATGATTCACAATTCAGCACCGTTTGGATTATTTTTATTTTTCTTTCCTACAATTAGGTGTTTATTCAATTAAAAATTTAAAAGAATTTATTTCAAGATCCAATTATAGTTTATTAGTTTTTTCAATTAAAAATTATATTAGATCATATGATGAAAAAAACACTAATTACTTATGCAGGTATAAATTTTAGGATTTAGTTGTTTTTATATGGTGTACTTACATGTTAAATAGAATATCAACTATGACCACAAATTTATGTAAGTTTACACTAATAAACCATATATATGTGTGTGTAAACTCTGAATTTCATAAGATTCTTTTGTCTCTTTTTACTAATGTTGACAAAACATGCAACAACAAAAAAAGACACACCATAAAAAGTTTTAGCAAAATTATTTTTTAAAAGCTATATATTTCTTTTTATAGTGCAGATTTTAATCTAATCCAAATAAGATATGAGATTTTCCGTACATTAAAAATTCGTTGTTTTAGCAACACAAATAGAATTTGAAATTTTTTATATGCTAGTCATAATAAGATGTATTGGCTAAGGGTGTGGGAGATTCCCCTTTTCTTCATGTTTGTCCACCAGATTAGTTAGTACAACTAATGGATCATGATAAGCGTTGTATCCAACTTTTAAGTAACATCTAATAGAACAATGTGATTTAAGGTGAAAAAAAAACGTCATGATAGAATATAGTCCGCCCAGCGGCCATTTCAAAAATGATTTTTAGAAAACAAAAATCTTGGATATTGGCGGACAATATTCTAATATGACTAGCATTGGAGCAATTTTATATCAATAACTAATTAGAATTTATCCCGTACTATAGCACGGTTTTTTTTAATATTTAAGTTTTATTCAAAATTTTTGGTTATAGTATTACAATAATTTTAATATTTAAATAAAAATTTTGAATTAGCTTATTATTTGTTATTTAACAAATTAAATGTTATTTCTATAAATGTATTCTCCAAAATATATTACGAATCTTTAGACATTCCTTAGTCGAAAGATTGATATCCTAAAATATCACGATTTAGTTCTGTTTTTAAGGTGCTAATTAAATTTACAATTATAACTTTAATAAAAAATTAGCAAATTGTCTTAATATCAATTACATAAGAAAGTAAATATTAACAGATATTAGAATTATTTTTTTATTTGTACTCCCTAAATAATAGTAAGAGAATTATATAGATCATATGATGAAACAAAACAAAACAAAATTAATTAGGCAGGTATAAATTTCAGGATTTAGTTGTTTTTTCTATGTTGTATTTACATGTTAAATTGAATATCAACTATGACCACAAATTTATGTAAGTTTACACTAATAAACCATATATATGTGTGTGTAAAGTCTGAATTTCACTAACATTCTTTTGTCTCTTTTTATTAATGTTGACAAAACATGCAACAACAAAAAAAGACACACCATAAAAAATTTCAGCAAAATTATTTGTTTAAAGCTATATATTTCTTTTTACAAATATTATATATACTACTACTAAAAGTTGCATAGTGCAGATTTTAATCTAATTCCAAATAAGATATGAGATTTTCCGTACAGTAAAATTCGTTGTTTTAGCAACACAAATAGAATTTGAAATTTTTTATATGCTAGTCATAATAGAGTATAGTCCGCCCAGGCGTCCATATGAAAGATGATTATTAGAAAACAAAAATCTTGGATATTGGCGGACAATATTCTAATATGACTAGCATATGTGTGATTATTATATGTGAAGTGGAGAATCACTTGTTCCACATAAAACGAAGTATTAATCTATTAAAGTATGCATATATATACACAAGGCAAGTCCCAGCTCCTTATCAAGAGCGGCTTGTAGCAGCCATTTTCAAATCCTAACTTATATCTCTATCGTCTTATCTAAGATTTTGTACAAAAATATTTGATGTAAAATGAAAAGCGGAGACGAAGGTGACAAGGTGGTATGGACAAAGGTAACATTATCTTCCTTGCATGGACTATTTAGAAATATAAGTTTTGCAACTCCAATTCTTCGTCTTCACCAGATGAAACGAAACTTGGAAATGTCCCCTTTATGTCCCTACAATTTACCAAGAATCTTATGATCAATCAATTTGATTCCATGCATCAATCAAATCGGTAGGTTTGGTTCAAAGTTGGTCACGGTCTGGAACATATGAGATTAGACTCTTAACCATTAGAAATTATGAAGACTCAATATAAACTCACTTTAGATATGGCAACGTCATGTTCTTGATGAGCGACGGATTCAAGGATACAAAATCTGTCCATTCATCTATATCAATTTTTCCATCGTTTTTACGGTCTGCTTCAACAAAAGCCTGCAAATATATACCACCATTTCCTTATACATTATTTATCATTAAGATATATATTCTTCAATATTAGATTTAAAATCTAGAAAATTATAAACATATATGCAACGGTGTGAAAGTGATGGATTACCTTATCCACCATTACTTCGATCATATCTTCGGAAACAACTAGTTCAGATTCGTGAAGAAGCGCAATAACCATCTCTTTCAACTAATCAAAACACAGTTTTGGTCATTATGGTATAAATGTTAGATCAACACACATAAAGTTAATGGAGTAAAACTGTCTTATCTGGCGGGTACCAAAAAAAGTAACTGTAAATGGACTCACTTCTTCTCGCTCGATGAATCCAGTTTGTCGTAAATCGTACAATTTGAAAGCAACTGCAAATTCATGATAAAATTTATTTTCAGATAACTTAAAAAGAAAATAATATTGAGTACTAAACATAGAAGGAATGTGAAACAATTTTTGGGAAGAATAACATTTTATTTTGTCATGGACCGGAGCGTTTGGATGAAAGATGCCTAAGGACCGGACAAATTCCCCAAACTCGATCACTCCATTTCGCTTCACATCAAATACATCAAATATCTGCGTGTATAACATTATAAAACAGAACTTTATATAACATATACATATATTTTCGTCTAGGTAGATAATAACTTAGTATACATATACCCGATCAGCGAAGAGATTCCTCCGGTTCCTATTTCTGAATAAAGCCAGCTGAAATTCTTCCTGCAACATCACACTTTTAAACTCTAATTAAGGCATATAGATTGCCTAATTGCAGTTTATGTATGATCAGTTTAGAATGAAAGAATAAACCTTATGAATAAGACCGTCATCAATAATTGAGCTGCTAAGCTTCTTGAACAGTTCATACAAAGCTTCCACTTCTGACACCGTAACTATTGTCCCTCCCAATATTAAAAGTAAAATAAAATTACAGTATTTTTCCAAATTCTAGAACACTTTTTGTACAATATTTGAAATTATGATACTAAAAAGATTTAAAACTAAAAACTGACATGGCGTGACGGAGGCAAGAAGGTCGGGATCCTCATATCCCGGTGGGCGCATTGCGGTCTTCTTCTTCTTCGACACAGAGCAGCCCATACAAAACACACCTCAACTGTTAGTAGTCTTTGCTTTTCTCACTCTACAGCCAAACATAAATAATCTTGGTTTACAGATATTTTGTTTCTTCATAATAATATGATGGTTTAATAACACCTTTCATTCGATTTCCTACTTTCATTTTCGGTGGTTCTACAAAAAAAAAAAAAAAAGTCCTAGAACAAACCAATTAAACTCGAGTGCAATTAATAATAGGGTAAATTGCTTATTTTGTCACGTTATTGACTTCTCTTGAGAATTTTAGTCAAACTCAAAAAAAGCTTGCAGATTTTGGCAAACTCGACACGAGATTACCATAATGTTTGTTATGAAATTCAGGATTTACGTCGAAAAAAAAATAGAGAAAAAATCAGGGTTTATATGTATGTACACGATATAATAAAAACGTACATAAACACCAACTTAAACCCCAATAATTTATGTATGTATACATTTATATATCTTGTATGTATATGTATTATTTAAATATCATTAAAACTATCTTGGTAATCTCTAGTCGAATTTGTCAAATCTGCAAAAAAATTAGAGTTTGACAAACAACGATATTAAAAATACGAAAAAGACGTTTCTGCAAATTTCTTTTAGTAACATACAAAAGAAGTCGACGGCTATATACATAATAAATGCATAAGATGTAGTTGGGCAAGTTACCCATTAAAATAAAGATAGTTATAGCTTTCACGACAGCTAAATTAAGCTCTCCCCATACATCAATTCATTAACCGAAATAGCCAAAACAGCCTTTGCCCTTATTTAATTTACTCCAATAATTTAGTAATGATTCAAATAAATAAAATGAAAACCAAAAGTCATATAAGTAGGCAATTCGCCGTAATAGCCACGATAATCAATGACTTTGTCTAGGTGTACAGATAAGAGAGAGCTTTTGTTTACTCCTACTTATTATATTCCTAATAACGGAGATAACTTATCAAAGTCTCTTATGATATACGCATATATATATATATAGATAATGCATATATATATATTAGTCATGTATATATGTTGGTCCACGTATATATGTGCATGAATCAGTCATTGTATTCTAGTAAATAGCTATTTCTTTTATATAAATTTGAACCTATGTCCAACACAATAACAAGAACACTTACAAGCGACCAAAAGCGTTTAGAGGTCTCTAGAAGTAGCATACTAGTTTAATACTAACCATATAGGAAAATAAAATGGAGCCGAACAGCCGGATAGGTTTTATTAAATTGAACGACTTTTACAATAAAAAAAAGACCAAGGAGTCATACACCAAATTAGATTAATGCTCTAAATTTTTGAAAAAGTCGGGTATTCTTTTCATTCAAGAATTTGTAGAGAGAGTATAATGGATTTTTGACGAATATGATATGGGGTTTTGACGAATATGATATGGGTTTTTGACGAATATGATTAGAGAAGAGTTCCAATCTGAGCGGGACCCCGTTTATGCAATAATATAAAGTGATGCTTTATTGAAAATCACAAGTATGAAACAACTTTTGTTGCTTTATTAATAATTTTAGGAAATTGTATGTGTTACATCAAAAAAGTTAAACGAAAGGGGGTTAGAGATTTTGTTCAAGATTTTGTTGCTTAAACCAAACCGGTCATACAGGAAAAAAGTGACGTTTGGGTATTAATTATTTACTTAAGTATTTAAATAGTCAGTAAAAAACAACTTGCAAGTATTGACTTTTAATGTATTACGGGTCTTTTATTTTTTTAGTAAGAAATCAAATTTGTCATCTCCTTTGACCCTAAAAATTAAAATGACAAAATCTTCCGACTAATTCTATACACCCACCAACCCTAATAAAATATCTGGTAAAAAGCTGGACCGCACAGTTCTACCCCCTCTAAACCGAATATGATCCAATTTGTAATCTGAAATAATTATCGAACTGAAACCACTTCCATTTGGAATATAAATGGAAACTAGACACTCAATGGCACGGAAAAATAAAAATCAAACGGTTCAATGTCTCTATGTCACGAAAGAACTCAATATAGCCGGTTTGAAGCATTTTTTGGTTTGGTTTGTGTTTTTTTAACATTTAACCAAATTGTACTAAATCTTGTAACTAGATTCCTTAAGAAGAGGACATATTTTGACCTTTTTTTATTGAAGAAAAACCCAAGATGGGGTAATCTTCAAGAAAAAGATGTCACCAAACAAAGCCATTGGAAAGAGAAGAAAGAAAGATTTTCTCAGCAATTTCCGTTAAATTTTTCTTATTTTCTCGGAAAAAGAAAAGGCAAGAGAGCTGCATTTTGGCAGGATGGATCGAAGAAACAAAGAAAAATCGAGTAAAACAGCAGACTAACCTGAGAAATGTTTGAATCTCTCTCTCTCTCTCTCTCTCTCTGTTCTTGTACGCCTCTTCACTTGTCTCAATCTAGAATAATAACTATGTGTAGGTGGGGAGGTGGAAATGGGCAAAATGAGAGTTAATCATATATAAGAAAAATTTGTGACGGGCTTCCCGACATCGGTTCGGTTTTGTGTTCATCCATGCGCAGATGGATCGCGATGTTATGTCGGTTTCTCAAAATCTATTTTTATATTTCTATAACTAATATAATGTTGTTATTGTTGTAGTACGATTATATTGTAAATTATAAATTATTGTTTCCTCAACCCTTCCGTTTACGACAAAATATTAACTACACCCAAAAAAAACTAGAATATCTTTAATAAATGGGGGTAATAACTAGACTAACATATATTTACTGGAAAAAAAATGTGTTTTTTGCCCATCATATCCATATTTGTTTTTGTTAGGAAAAACGTTATTACGAAACTGCAATTGCTAAATTATTTCCATATAAGCAAAAGTTATGACTTATTTACAAAAATGCCACCATGTTTTTCAGAATAAGTCTGCATCTTTATTCTGAACTTAATAAATCGACAATCGTAGCACTTATGCGAAATAAATCTGCGCAGATCTGTAGATTTAATTTACCGATTTATTTTCAATATTGCAGACTTATTAAGTCTGCGCGTATCTGCAGACTAGTTATGCGTGTTGCAGACTTTTCAACGCAGACTTAATGTGCTTTGTTGCAGAGATATTAAGTCTGTGCAAACTTATTTTGATTGCAGACTTATTACGCAGATTTATTCCTTTGCGACTTAAGTTCATTCTGAGACTTATTATGCGGACTTATAAAAATGCAATTGTTTGTTCGAGACTTTTGGAAAATCAAAAGACTAAGTCTGCGACACAAAAGTCTTCTGAAATAACATAACACTTGATTTATTTACAATGTCGCAGATTTTATGCTCAACGTCGCAGACTTATTTGTAAATTGCTTACGTGGCATTAAAAACTGCAGACTTATTAGACTGTGTTCCAGACTTGTTTTCTGACTAGAAAAAACACTTTGTTTGTCGCAAACTTGTTATGTGTTGCAGACTTATTTTGAACTTCGAGATGTCCCTAATAACTAATAAATTTACGAAAAATGCCACTGCACCATTAGGGTTATGTACGGCGGCCGATCTCGTTCTCCATTCTCACCGATAATCTATCTTCGTCATTCTCAAATATAAAAACTTTATCTATCTCCGAACCGTTATATGCGTCTGCTCGCCATATTTGTCTATAAATCGCCCCTATCTCGTTCTCCATAAATGCCGCCTATCGCGATAATGTTACAAATTATATTGGTTTGGGGTAATTGGAGATTTGAGAAGAGTAGATGGATTTTTGTCGATAGTAGTAGAGGTTCTCGAGTTCTTGGAACCCGATCTGCACTTCGTTCGACGAATTCATTGAATGGTTTCGAGGATTATGGAGTTGATAAGAATAAGTACGAAGTTGAATTGAGCTACATGCTTCCGAAGAAGATATTGGTCAAGTTACCAGTAGACACTCCTCCTGTCTTTGTTGGTAATACGAGACAATTGTAAGGTTTCTTTGAACAATTCAAATCAGATACGTTGCGTGTGTGTGTCGAGATAAGGAGGTATCATTGGAGTTAAGGGCCTCAGCGTGAAGATGGTGAAAACAATCGTGCACAAGGTAGACCTTCGCTGAAGCGAGCAAAAATAGAAGTTGAATTTGATGGTAATGCAAAAGAAGAAGGGGATGCTAGTTCTGGTGATGAGGATGAGGACAACGAGGACCAATACAGGTTTGATTGTTGTGACGATCCGGATGGTGCTAGTTCTGGTGATGAGGATTACTGTCTATATGGAAAGCTTCGTGAGGAGGAAGAGAAGGAAGAGAAAGCAAGAGTGCCAAACAAAAAAAAAGGGCAGAAAGGAATGATAACAAAGTTGATGAAGATTACCGGAAAATGGAAATGACTTCGTTGGATATATCGGTTGGACAAATGTATGATAACAAAGATGCATTGGAGATGAGGTTGAAGATTCTTTTTGTTGCGCAGAAGTTTGATTTTAACGTTGATTATTCAACGTCAACCTTATTAATTGTTCGATGTTGGATAGAAGGATGCACATGGAGAGTCCGAGTTACTACAGTTGGAGATTCTCCATATTTCTTTATAAAAGTATACTTTAAAGAACATACATGTTATGTGACAGACCGTGGAGCCCGTTGTCGCCAAGCTACACACAAGATTTTGGGACAAATGTACAAGGATTTTGTGGGTGGTATCGGTTCAAAAGTGTTACCTAGTCATGTTACAGATGCTCTAAACAAACGATATGGTATTAAAGTATGGTTGCAGTCATCATGTGTCGCAGACTTGTTTTATTTGTTGCAGATTTATTTTATTTTATTTTGTAACAAATTTGTATTCCTATGCTGCAGACTTATTGTTTTATGAATGTGACAGATGGAATACTGGAAAGCTTATCGAGCCTTAAAGCATGCACGACTTTTGGCAATGGGTTCACCGGAGAGTGGATATGAGCAAATCTGCTTATACTTGATACGAAGCTAATCTAAATATTATACATGTCTTGAAGTCGATGCAGAAGATCGATTCAAGTATTTGTTCATCTCATTTGGTGCAAGCATAAATGGCTTTCAGTACATGCGCAAAGTTGTTGTTGTTGATGGGACATATCACCGAGGGAAATATAAAGGAACACTCCTTCTCGCAACATGTCAGGATGGGAACTTTAATATTTTTTCAATAGCATTTGCCGTAGTTGACACGGAGAATGATGCATCATGGGAATAGTTCTTTACACAGCTTAGTTGTGTGATTTCAGATGATGTTAGTCTCTCCATCATTTCTGACAGGCATAGATCGATATCGAAGGCCATTAAAAAGGTGTATCCATTGGCGAGTCGTGGTATATGTACATATCATATGTACAAGAACATAATAACGAGGTTTAAAGGACGGCATGTGTTTCAGTTGGTTAAAAAAGCAGCAAACACATATAAGATATCGGATTTCAATGCTGTATTCAATGCGATCGAAGACATCAATCATGTACTTCACTCTTATTTGCAGAAGGCTGATGTGAAGGTGTGGAGTCGTGCTCATTTTCCAGGACACAGGTACAAGATATTAACTTCCAACATAGCGGAGTCAATAAATAGTGTGCTCTCGGATGCTAGGAACCTACCCATTTCTAAGCTCTTAGACGCCATACGGTCCGTGTTAACAAGATGGTTATCTGGGTGGAGGCGTGAAGCATGCCTAATGACTACAACACTCACACGTGCTGCGGAGAAATTACTAGAGGTAATAAGTCTGCGWCATATCTAATAAGTCTGYGTCATATCTAATAAGTYTGYGWYATATCTAATAAGTCTGCGACATATCTAATAAGTCTGCGACATATCTAATAAGTCTGCGACATATCTAATAAGTCTGCGACATATGTTTTAAGTCTGCAACATATGTTATAAGTCTGCGACATACGTAATAAGTCTTCACTAATTTTATTTACATTTTCGCAGCCATGTGTGAATGATTTGAGGCTGTTAACCGTGCAATAAATAGATGTGGATCAAGTACAAGTCAAGAAGGACGACGATGCCGTCAAAGTACGGAACTGAAATACACATGTCGAGTTCGACTTCGATAAGTTGCCTCAGGTTCACGCAATCGCAGCGTGGAGAAGCAAGAGAATGTCCAGAGTTGGTCCTGACTTCGTACTACTATAAGAACTACCTCGAACGCTTACGCCACGCCAGCATCATGCCGTGATGTAACTCAACCAATTTTAAACACGCCGCAGAAACCAAGCGTGTTTACCTCCCCAAGTTCGAAACCACCTCGAAGCGCCAAAGAAATCTAGATATAACCGCTGGAGAAAGCAATGGAGAAGAAAGTCCCGAGGGAACACATTTGCTCCACCGCCAACAAAGTGGGACATAATGACGCAGTAGTCATGCTGTGATTTCTATTCACTTGTAATATGGTTTAAAGACTCGGTGATGTGTATTTTATTTCAGATGATGGATTAGTTCCAATTTTACAGTACCTAATAAATCTAGTTTACTATTCAAGAAATTTTATTAATTTATGCCGCAAAACAGTTAAAAAATAAGAGACGTGTTGCTTATTTGCAGAAACTTATGTTAAGTCTGCAACTAATGAAACAAGTCTGCAACATCACAATATAAATTCAAGAAAGGTACAATAAGTCCGCAAGTCTTAACATAAGTCCTGCAAGTCTGCAACAAAGTTATAAACAAGTGTGCAACAAAGTTATTATAAGTCTCAATACAAAGAAAATTAGGTATCATACATAAAAAGTCTCATGATAAAAGATATAAGTACATAAATAATAACAGGCATGCGTAGGCAGACTTGTTCTCGACCGTGAGGCCTGGATCGACATATGAGGTTTTGCCAGAACTGCCAAAAAATCTCCGCCTGCAAGCTTCAAACGGATTTCGCTTATCAGTCATTACTTAAAACATCTATTTGTATCCAACGCAAGGCACCACTAACTGATAAAGATGAAAACCGCAGTCGCCGTCTGAACGCTTTTGTGGATCTGCTTATAGTGAAGTTTGAAAAGAATCAATTTACGATCCTTTTTTCTCTTTGGGTGTGAAAGCTTTAATCTAATATGGAACCATTTTCAAGATATGACCTCACTCGTCAATTACTTCTTCCAGCTTCTGAATGATGCTATCGTAAATCTCAATCATCTCTTTCTTCAGATCGATTTCACACGCAATCTAGTGGTTATTGTTTATGTTATGGAAAAAGTAGACAACATCAACATCGTCGATCCATCTCTTCTTTGTTTGGGCATAATCTGGAGATGTCCCATTAAACGTACTTTCATAATTGTCACCAAACAAGAACTTTGGTGGTGAAATGGCAAACTGTTTATAGTCGAGAGTCCATAAGTCGACAAACCATTGGTCAAGGAATGTAATTCTTTCTGTCCAGAATGGGGTAGGTACTGAGAGACTCTTCCTAACAAATTCATGGAGAGACCATATGCTACGAAACAAAAGTAGATAAATTCGCAACGAATAAACAAATCAAGAACAAAACAAGTCAGAACGAATAAAAACAAGTTCGAACACAACAAATCTGCAACGAATAAAACAAGTCTGCAACAAATAAAACAACAAGAACGAATAAAACAATCAAGCGACATATCTAATGTCTCAGAACACAACAAATCGCAACGAATCAAAACAAGTCCGCAATGAATAAAACAAGTCTGCAACACAACAAATCTGCAACAAATAGAACAAGTTTGCAATGAATAAAACAAGTCTGCAACACAACAAATTTTATGAATGAGAATTAGATTTGTTCCGGTTACTTAACTAACAGATTTGATTTTTCTTCCTCCGCCATTCTTCTGGGGGTAATGATTGGTAGAAATTGAGTTGACTGTCGAATGTACCAATTGGCAGCTCCCTAATAGAATAAGTCCACAACATGAGAATGTGGAAGCAAATCTGCTACACGTAAAAATTAAATCTGCACCATATGGAAAACAAAAATGAAGTTGACAACTTACTGACGAAGATGAATAAAATCCATCAGATTCTGAAGTTTTTCAGGTGCAACTGGTGTAAAAGGATCATATGCGACATCACTAGGATGGAAACCAAATGCGACATCAGGTTCCATTATGCGTTTCACCATTGAGTTTCCTAGAAAGGTTGATTTCTGCGTGGCACCCAACGTCTTAGGTCGATCATGACCATCATCTAGGACAGCAATCAAAAGCTCTAAATTTTGCTTCAAAACTTTTTGTTGAGCCTTTAACCTGGGGTCAGACTCAGTATCAGACTGTATTTGATTCTCTACTTTCCGTATTTTCTCTGTTATGTCCTCAATTTATGTGTCTTCAACTTCTTTATCCTCAACTTTTTTGTTTCTTTCCTTAGATGTAGCTTCACCAGCATCCACATTATCCACTCGAACTTGTAACCAGGACTGTAAAATTAACATAAATAAACAAAATTAAATCCAACAGTAAGAAAAAAAGATACAAATCTGGAAATATCACAACAAATCTGCAACAATACCACAAGTTTGCGACAAATGAAACAAGTCTGCAACATATATATAATAAGTTTGCGACAAATGAAACAAGTTTGAAAAGTATGCAACATAAGAAACAAATCTGCAACCCAGAAAACTGCAACAATATTCATCTATGAATATACCGGGGTTTTGTTAGGAGAAGTTTGATCAACTTCTTCTACGACAGTCGGCACGTATCGTAGTTGCTTGACCTCTTCTTTGAGTTTACCAATGTCGTTATCCATTTCCATTAATCTGTCATTTATACTTGAGTCCATCAGATCCACTTTCTCACTTAAGCTACTTAAAGCTTTGACCAGTCCACCAAAATCTCCAATGCCACTCAAATCAACATTCCCATGCACACTAGATCTTGTCCTCTTTTCAACCCGTGGTTTCTTCGTTTTAACCTTCTCAATGGATTCTTTATCTTTACCATTTCGAACCCTTTTCAAAGTTCCACCTTCATATTTTTTTCCCACAATTTTTTCCTTACTCCATGCATTTTCAGCCAGTTTACCATTCATGATGTCTTTGATCAACTTGTCTAATTTGTGATCATCCTTGTTAGCCATTGGATTAACGACCATATGTCTCACACATACCTGTCGTCAATTATAAATTAAAAGTGAGAAATGCGTATCATTAGTATAAAACATGTCTATACATGAACCAACAAATCTGCGACATATGAAACAACTCTGCAATACATGAAACAAGTCTGCAACAAATGAAACAAGTCTACGACGACTAGAACAAGTTTGCAACAAGTGAAACAAGTCTGTGACATATAAACAACTCTGCGGCATATAAAACAAATCTAAGACATATAAAACAAATATGCGACAAAAAAAAAACAAATATGTGACATAGAAAACAAATCTGCAACATATGAAACAAGTATGCAACGAATAGAACAAGTCTACAACAAATATGCGGTAAAAGACTGCAAGCAGAAATATACCTGGCCATTTTTTTTCTTTTTCTCAAGTACAATATCATCAACTTCGTAACGGCCACGAGTTCCACCCCATGAGAGAATAGGAAGTTTCTCTTCTGCTTTTTTCTCCCATTAAGTTCTCCTAATCTTTGAAATGACTCATACGCCCATATTTGTAAGACGTGAATTAATCCTTTCAAAGTGTAAGAGTTATCAGCAAGGTTTGCTTTTTTGATGGACTCGGTCAACAATTCAAATGACCTCCTACCCCATGGAAACCTCTCCAAAGCAGCAGGATCCAATGCTTTCTTCGCGCATTTCAAATCCATCCTACATCCTCTACTTAAACCAAATATTCCTAGGGAGAGGATGCACAAACAACCTGCAATTCTTCTCTTCTCGTAACTCCATGTGTGGCACTTTGTCAACGCCTTAGCCAACTCTTCCCAAGAAGGTCCATCACTTATAGGCACACCCATCTCAACCCATATTTTGCGGTGATCAATTTCCGCTTCTTCCCCTTCTTTTTCAACAATATACGGATCACAATTAAGTCCTGACAGCTCTGCAAATTCATGCAATGAAAACCTCAGAGGTTTCTCTCCAATCAAACACCAAATCTCACTTTTGCTAACAATTTCCAACTGATGTATGAAGAAGTAGTGAACTGTCTTCCCATGCCAACAAAACTTACTCTCTGCTAACAAAAAAAGAACCCTAATAGCTGAATTCTTTAGGTACTCCCATACTTCATCGCCAACACTGGCACAGACATTTCTCAAAATTGACAAAGAACATCTATGATTCATACTTTTATTTTGTTGTGGAACAACCCTATACATCCGCGGAAGATATTCTCTTTTCTCACTAGAATCCATACATATACCAAAAAAAAAAAAAAGTCGATAAATGAAACAAATCTGCATCACATGAAACAAGTCTGCAAGAAATGAAACAAATCTGCATCACATGAAACAAGTCTACATGAAATAAGTCTGCGACAAATAAAACAAATCTGCAACAATACCAACAAATCTGCAACAAAAGAACAAATCTGGAACAAATACCAACAAGTCTGCGAAAAAAAGAACATAGAACATGAATATATGAATGAATCCGTTTCCTTTTGCGATAAAACCATCTAAAGAGACAGCACCACCACCATTGATGTGTGGAAGTGCTGCTTCAACTTGCTTTTGGGTCTCATATACCTGTAAATTCCCAAAGAGATTATAGAACAACGTCTCTCTAAGCCCGTATCCTGCGTATGTTTGTATACTGAGCTCCTCTGGACCCAAATCAATCATGTTCACGGCATAGCCTTTGAAACCCTGTATGGGATCTCCATCGGACAGCTTCGGGTCATCCATGGCAAATTTCATCTGAGGATCGTTCTCCAAAAGTCCATCCTTCCAAGGTCTGCGTGGTTGGAAATGATCACCAGAAAACTTTTATGATTCTGTCAGAAACGATTTTAAGGTTTAGCTATCCAAAAGTTGAAAGAATACCTAAGTGCATCAAGACATAGAACATGAAACGGATGATTGATAGATCTTCCAAGTCTATCTGCTTCAGATTGAAGCCTGAGATACTCAGCACTATTCGGGCCACATTGTGCCGATTTACATACCAAAGCGAGCATTATGTCTTCTCCCAAATATTCAGACAACACCCTGTCATACCAAGAAGCGCTACAAGGCCAAACACTCCTTTCTTTGACAGAAGCAGAGACTGTGGAGGCGGAGCCTTTCTGTACAAACAACAGAAAACCGATGCTGCAGTGCCATGATGCTTCTCTTCAATCTGTTTCATCATTGATTCTTTGGTGGATACGCATTCTGGGAAGGTAGCACCGAGAGGTTCCGCAGAAGCTGAGATAAAGGCAACATGAACAGGTAAGAATTGCTGGTTTGTGCTATCATTCGCCATTCTTTTGTCTTAGAAATTATTGAAATAAGACTATTTTCTAATAACGATTTTGTGAAACTCTTAAATTAAGCTTAAAAGTGTTTTCAGAATTAAAGATGCGGGCAATGTTGTAGACACCAAATACAGGGCACAGTAAACAACAAAAATGCGAAAAATTAGCATCAATGCAACTTCAATCCCCATCATAGTTATCAAACTTCTGCAAATGAGTATATAAAAAAAAAACAATATCTGATCTAAACCAAGATAATAGTTACCTTGCAAGGTACTCAACTCTTCCTTAGCCTGGTTTTGTTCAGCTTCCAAACGTTTTAGGCGCTCATCTACTTCCACTCTGTGTTCACTGTATTTAATGAGTTTTTCTTTTAAGATCTGCAGGAAAAGGGGAGCATTTTCAAATACATGGCTGAGATGTTAACTCGGAATACAAAAGTTAGATCATTCTAGAAATTTTTTTGATTTTACTAAGGCATAAATGAAACGTAAAGATCAATATTTGTCGCTTAAATGGTGATGGCCATACCTAAGTGAACTGTGCCATATCCATCAGCCCAGTTTGGTTACTGAGAGCCGATGACGATGTCCTGATACACAGAGTTTTAACCCAATTAAATTACTGCAAGTGCACAGACAATCGCAGTAGTATAAGAGGAATCGAATCAGACTGGTTACACTGATTTTGTGAGATTTTCAAATAAAAGCTAAGGCAAAATATGAGGTTGTTTTAGTGCCAGTTGCAAGTAGTAAAAGCGATGTAAATTCAATAATTAAAAGACAGGCTGGGTATTTCTCAGGTAGAGATGAAACTTGAAGCGAATTGGGATTAAATTCAGCCAGTCAGAACTTCGAATATAAAAAGTAAGAAGCGACCCACTCTCGTGGCGAACTCTTTATCTAACGCCTAAATACCTAAACTCTTTGGACCTAGGGATGAAGATAAGCATTAATGTATTGATTCGATATGTTCCGCAGCAGAGCTCCGTCCTCTGAATAAATGCTCACCAATGTCTTTACTAGCACTAAAACACTCGTGAATAGGTTTAACTAAGATCATAGCTAAGTGATCGGTTTAATGCATTAAGTAGCATTGGCGAAGACAACATATACATGGATCTATGCGACTTATCGACTCATAAATACCATTGAAAACTAAATCAGCTAATGGAACTACTCGCCATGGAAGAACAAATCACGCGATGGATAAAAATTCATGAATAATCTTGAAATAGAATAAGGTTGAGAATTCTTCTCGAAACAAGATAGTGGTTGATCCTGCGGATGCTGCATGAACCAAAAATCCAAAGTGCGGAGAAAAAGCAAGAGGAAGAATCACGAAAACAATCCAAAAGCAAAAGAATAAGAGAATAACTAGCAGAGAATAATAGTCAGTTAGGCGTCCTCCTTTGGCGGCCTCTTATTTATTTTTCCTGTCACGCCAAAAATTAGGTAAAAGTTGAAACCCTTATTAATTCTTGAGCACTGGCGAGCATGTGCTCCAGCGGACTGGGTGCTCCGTCTGGATTGTGCTCTATATGATTTCGTCCCTTTTGCTCGAAACTCAATTAGCTCAGTCCATCAAATCCATGCTCCAAGACTTCATTTTAACGATAAGGCTAACGACTGAAAGACACAAAAGACTAATGAAAGGACTAGTTAATATAAGCTGAAATCTAACATATCACGCCAAATTGAGGCATGAAGATTTGGCCAGAACACCCAATCTCATCTCTTTCAAATGTTTGAGCAGGCGTTAGCTCTGTAAATTAAGAGGACATGTTATCAACAACCTGCATTTTTTACTCATGGTAAAAACATATTGTATGAGCTCATATGAAGCTCGGGAAATCGAGAATGGAAAACCCTGAAAGAAAAGACACCCTCGCTCTCAGGTAGGGAAAGAGTAGGAACTTTGCAAAACCCGTGGACAAAGGCATATCTGATTGCACTCTCAACGCTGCTTGATTCAGATTCAATGCTCATGGTATGGAAACATCCAGATTTTTCGTCATGATGGATACTAGTATCCATGGCACCATCTAAACTCGTCACTTTGAAAATGAGGTTTGTAAGATTTGAACCAGCAGCACAGCAGTCGGGCAGCTGATCAAAACAAACAATTTCATAGGATTAAAAAACATGAAAAATGTGTAGGGAGAGAAGATGAAAGACAGAACCCCAGAACAAGAGAACCAAATTAAAAGTGCATTGAAACAATCAACCTATGTTACGGATACTTACCTTTGTTAAGAGCTGATCTCTCGTCTCTCAATCAGAGACTCTTTCTTGAAGATCTCATCAATACCAGACATAACCGAGAGTGATACTACACAGAAAAAAAAAAGACATTAGAAAATAAGAAGATAATTATTGTTACATCTTACAAAAGAATGGCAGCAGATGTTACTAGATTTCCCATAGCTGGCCGTGACTTGGAGAATTCCAGACAGATCAACGCAGCCACAACTATTAACCTATGACATGATCAATGAACTTAAAGAGTGAATAGAACATTGGTTAACACACAGTCACCAAACAGACCAATTAACTAGAAAACTAAGCATATAATATGGTATCCTAGAAGTTTAACCAAGTTATCCATTAAATCAATTCAAAAAATTGATAATTTTTGTTCAGTGAAAAGAATTGTAAGCAAATAAGCTCCTCGCACCTTTCGGTTTAATCCTATCGAGTCTTTGATACAATAGCCCTCAGTACATATCAGAACATTAGTACCTTCTGCAACATGGTTATTATATCCATCGAACACCTGAATGAAAAACATTGTACTCATCTTAATTTGATGGAATTATCTATTACTTAACAATTAAATGAATAGTCCTTTTATTACATATACCTCCAAGATATAATTTTGAACAGTAGAACTTGGAAGCAAATTTTCCAAAGCCTCTGGATACATCTCGACAACATGGTTCAGAGGCCCAGGATTAACTGAAATATGAAAAGCTTGTGAAGTAAAATATCATTCTACACAAAAGTACTCTTCTAAATCAGGTTTGTATCTCAAACATTTCCTACTGTTGTCAATTGTCTCAGTTCCATTAACAAAGTAGAAATTACAAAAAGGTCAGTTAGTTGGAGTAACATTACTGATCGATACACTCCACCTCTTATTTTGTTCTACGTTTAAGTATATCTTGATAACTCTTTCGTGTATCTTACTACAAGATTTTGCAGCACAGACATATAAAGACTGTTACTATACAAAATTAAAGCATTAGGCTTACCTTTACAAGCAACTGAGACGGAAAATGGTTAATCCTTTGAGCATATCTCTAAGGTTGCCTCATAGTCTGGCCTGATCTGATCTAACCCATCAGTCTCAACGAGCATATTCTGCATTAGTTTCACAAAATTGGAAAGTTATAGACTTTGCCAGAAAATCAACAGCCATCAAAGTTCTTCTTCAGCTGCAACCAGGGGCCTAATCTGGTATCTACCTCTCTCGATAACAAAAATATAGTCATAAAATTAGTGCTTGAAGATGTTAATTACCTCGACTTTGAGAATTCTATGATCTACCAGAGTGGCCTCAATCATATCAATCTTTCTTTGGAATCCAGGGCTGGCTTTTAGTTCAACTTCCAGAGTTGGAACAGAAGTGAATGCTATCTGATTTTCATATTCATCAAAGCAAGCGATAGAGCAAGGAGGAAGTGAAGAACCCACCCTGTAGACACACCATTATATTGATCAAATTTAAGATCTTAAGTGCAGGAACAAGAGAAAGGTCACATGTATGTGCCGTTATGAAGAATATAAGAGTCTTACTGAACATTATACTGCCGCGTGGACTCAAGATTAGAAGCAAGTTTCCAACTTCCCACCTTTGAAGACGGTTCAACAACCACCTTTTTGTTAGCAGTAATCGAGTTTCCCTGAAAGAAAAGTGTTCGAACAATTGGCTATATGAGTACTCAAGAAAATTAAATGGCAGATAAAGATTATATAACATTACTTACAATAGGGAAACAAAAGTTGTAAATGCCAGCTTTATTGAACATGTTCGGGAGCTTCGACTCAAGTGGAAAGATGTAGAGACCATGAAACCCGCAACAGGATGTAGGAAAACAGTGATGTGAATATAAAATTTTGGTATTCTTATCCCTTGATTTTATATTCGTGTCTTGAAATTCTACTTCCATGAGCATATCTCCATCCATCTTCACAATATGTTTCTGATCCAACTTTTTCGACACTTTTGAAGATGCGACACTAGCAGGTCGAATAACTGCAACAATCTGTTGCGGGGGAGTTTCTCCAGCACGCACTGAATCACTAACTGATGATTCCTATAGCATATTCATAAATAAAACGTTATCTGGTAGTTAATGATTTAAAGACAAGTGCTTGGTTTCATTAAAACCGTTTGGGAAACATCAGTGTGAATATATTTAATATATAATTGTATGGACGCATAGGCAGATGAAAGCACATACATGAAAAAAGACGAGGAAAGCGAGTTAACACTTAAAGACAGTCATGTCCTGAATTATAACAGAAAACTCTATTACTATATCTGACTCCTTTTAAGTAAGAAAAGAAACGTTCCTACCCCATTAATGTTCAATGCTCTGCAATCTTTCTCATCCAGCAAATCAATTCTCGATGGATCCTTTTCCCGTTGCTTCTCAATTTTTCTATTCCATTCAATTGTATCTAGAAGTAGACACTGTTCAAAAACATATCTCAGAATGAAGTTAAGAGAGTATGCAAAGAAAAAGAATATGATAAAGGGTTTAGCAGTTGACCATTCCAGAGTCAATAATACTGATTGGAAAAGATGAAGAACTTCTTATTTCAAATCTTGAAACACCATTAATGATTGAAAGCATACATCCCTCATCTTCAGAGTAATTGATTTGCCTAGATCGAAAATTCAGATTCAGAATTCAAGAATTAGAGATACTGAACTCATCTAATATTCAGAACTAAAATGAAAAAAAATCACCTGCATATAATCCGGGCATCACCTGCTCAGAAAACACATAAAGACAGATCAATCCAACATTGTTCTAATTTGTAGTTTAAATGACAGTTGAGACAGTACTTACCGCCTGCTTCGTCGGCGAAACCTTCGATGAGAAAATAGTCAATCGTCGCATAGACATCATTCTTGTGAACCCCTCCACATGCGCCTTTCAGAATCCTGATCTTCTGTCCACGTTTCCATGACATCCCTTTTCTCTTCATAACATTGTGCATCCTCACAGCTAGAGCTCAAAAGCATTGCAATTACAAATAACCATTATATACAAGGATTAAATGAAAATATGGCAATACTATCACTCATGAAATCATAAGTTTTTACAGCACATTTCAGGTTATTCACTGGATGGTTATTCCAAACAATTATTTTTTATCTTGATGAAGGCATGCATAGTCGTTTGCAGCCGCATACCTTTACAATCAGGTGAAATGCAGAGAGCTTTGTTATCCAAGGAATCAAAAATAATGATTGCGTCGTCTTCGCCCGACGCATCTTCTTCATCATAAGTCTTATGCATCTCAAGAACCCAGTTCTGATAATCCTGCTCCACTTGCCCAAAAACTAAAGTTTTTCCTTCTCTATGAAGCACAATATTGACATCTGTAAAAACGAGAATTAAATATATTCTAGTTACTAGAAGAAGAGCAAAACAAGACTCCAAATGGGTTTTAAACTGACCGTTATCCTTCTCCTTTGATTTACTACCAAAGTGTTTCAGAGCCAAAGAGAAGGGGTTTTGACTTGCAAGATCGGTCTGCAAAAAGCATGTTAAATAATCAAATAAAATTGTACTAATAACATTTACTAATCAAGGATAGTGTTAACTCACTTTTGAGGGCGTTGGGCTAAAACCAGCATCCAAATCTGTAACCACCAAGAGTGCAGATGAAACATGCTCTCATAAAAAAATGTAAAACAGATATACAATTAACTATGTCTGAGGGCATCATACCAACAAAGCATATCACTCTTCGACAACATTTCTGCAAAGTAGTGGCTCTGGCTCCCTTTTCCATAAACGGAATTGATGCCTACACACAGTTATTGGAAACACAAACAAGGATTCACCCTCAGTCATAAACATTTTAAATCCTTGACACATTCTAAAAATAGCCAAATATCAGTCAAAACATTGTCTGGCAACAGAACTGTGAATATTCCAGGAAGAACAGCTAATCGTGACCAAAGAAGACTAACCCAAGGGACTTCTGGGAGTAGACGACCAAGTCTTCTTACAGAAAGACGACTAAAAGTTTCGAAGCTTTCAGAAACTTTGTATCCTTCCTTTCCTAAGCTTTCCAAAATAATATTAATGCTCTCTTTATAAATGCTCTCCTTTTCCTGCACATACATAGTTCAGAACTTAAAGTGTTCAGTTCAAGAAGTTAACCAATGGTCAAGTTCGCTTCTTTGGAAAGGATAGTCATACCCGTATGATTGGAAAATAAGCAAACTTGAGGCGAGCGTTTGCCTCCTGGAATGTCAATGGCCCTGGATAAAAAATAAAAATATAGTCAGACTCCAAACGATAAGATCAATATTTTGGATTCACACACACATGACTGCAGTTTTGTTACGAGGGACATAAACTTTTTTCCATTTCAGTCTAAATATATGTTCATTTGAAGATATCTAATCATATTTTCAGATAGATAGTTCTAGCTGTTTGCTACCAAATGCTGGAGCAAAAGCAGCCAGACGCTAAACTGAGGAAACATTTTGAACTGTCGAAGGGTTGATACCTTTTTTTTCTTCACCGTGAACGAATCGAATCTGAAACCAAAATTCTCGACCCTTGGAGTTTAGGTTGGTAGTGGCAACTTCTCCACCTGCTATCTCAGCTAAACCCTCTCCACTGACCTGGACAATGTATATAAGAAAAAAAACATAATGAATCAATGATTCAATAAAAAGGTATCACTGAAGGAGATGAATAAACAAACATGGAGAATCATTTTGTTAAAAGTGATAAACTCAAGAAAATAGAGGAGCATAGATTAAGGTCACGCAAGAGAAAGTGGACAGATGGTTATAGGACTCTAGAACAGCACCAATAAATTTAATTTATGCACAATCTTATCATTAGAACATAATGATTCAATAAAAAGGTATCACTGAAGGAGATGAATAAACAAACATGGAGAATAATTTTGTTAAAAGTGATAAACTCAAGAAATCCAACTGGCTCAGAATTTAGGAGAACATTTGTCCCCGAGAAAGTAGCAACATAAAATATGGTTTGTACCTTTGTGAAGCTTCCATGAGGTGATAACTTGATTTCCTCCTCCAGAGGATCCCTCATTCCTCCTCCAGAGGATCCCTCATTCCTCCTCCAGAGGATCCCTCGTTCCACCATCAGCCTTTCAAATTTTTTAAATCCACCATTTAATGACATAGACTATGACGAGAAATAAAGGAAGATGACTGTATTATTACCTTCCATTTTTTTCCTAAGATAGAACGATTGTCAATCAAATCTTCTCGATTGAGTTGCAAGGTGAATACTTTCTTAGACTGTTTCGTCTTTGAAGACACCAAAGTACGCGTAATCATAGAAGAGAGTTAAACGCACCAAGGAAGGCAGACAATCATTGGTTGACGTCACGTCAACATTAATGGGTAAACAGATAATGAATTCTCACCTTCCCAAATGCATAGAAGCATAAGGACCTCCATATCCAAACATCCCAAAGAATGGCTACATAGCAAAGAGTGAATCTTCCTCAGATTAGTGAAGTACTCGATTTTGACACATAGAATAATTTATTAGTCTTGTCGAGTTCATTACTGTTCAACTCACTGATGCGTGTCTTGTTATGTAAAAAGACTCATGATAAATTATAAACTGCAAGCAAAAAAATGTTCTAAGATTCTTGAGGCAGAGTTAACTACCATAAGGTATGGTGGTTTGCCTCCAATAGCTTTGGATTTGTGAGACCTATGTAATGAAGCCCCTATTTTCCCCCTGTGCAGTGTTAAAAAAATGAAGACTGCTTAAAGATCAACCTCGCAGTATCAACTTGAGTAAAGAAAATTTGATTGAAGTGTGAAGTTATTTATTTTATAGCTTTCAGAGTAAAATTAATATTTTCTACCAATATATTCCATGTTTTGAGAACCTCACCATTTATCGATAGAATTTGCTTCGCTACTGTCCATTCCAGGACCAGAATCGAAGATTGAAATCCGATCTCCGAGAACATCGACACTGCAAAAGCAATTACATGAAATCAAAAGATAAAACTCATTTAAGTATATGACCTTTTAGGACAAGAACAAACCTAATCAGTCTTCGATCTCTCCGCGAACAAGACCACACAGCTTGTAAAGAATTATCCTGTGATATAAGCAACATGAATATTGGAGTTCATAAACGAGAAAATTTAACACAGTCAAACCCAATTCCATCATATGATCCTAAAACTGTTTATCAAACTATTGTAAGTACTTTATAGTAACATAACTAATTTACAGAACAAAAAGGATGGTCAAGACGACGTGGAGTTTAATTTTACAAAGAAACCAAGCAAAGATCACAATAATGAAATAACCACACCAGTAAGCTACTTTTATTCAATTCACCAAACCACTACACCATAAAGAGAATTTGATAAACGAGAGAATCTCAAATCTAAACCCAAGAGCAAAACCAAAACAGTACCCGAATCCATAATGTCCAACTTGTTCTGCCCAACTGCATTTTAACGTGTTAGCTCTCAACTAACTGACAAATCAATTGTTGCTGAGCTGTTAACACAGCTACAGACTACTACAAACCCCATAGGCGTGATCCTGAACCAGCCTAACACAAGAAAGACTAATACAATATCGCCGGCCTGAATTTGAGCTTGTCCTCAAGCTGACAATGAGGTAACTTCTTGTGAATCTCCCTCCTTAACTGCTCACCACCCTCCGATTTATCAGAGTCTCGATGCTCGTCTTTGGAGAAGCCACGGTATACAAATTTATACTTGTAGCTAACCCCCCTGCCAATTAGTAGTCAGTACCTCCAAAGTGCATTAAAACTGCCACTAATGCCAACGGAATAAGCCTTCACCTCTGGCTTATTCTCATCCATTCTCAAAACATAGTATCTCTAAAAGGCTCATTTTCTGCAAGAAGTAATGCTTTTGGAAACTCAACTTTCAGTTTGCCTATTTAACTTACAAATACAACTTATCAACACCAAATGACATATCCTTCTTCTTTCTTTATCGTTTTCCTAAAGACCAAGGACCACAACATTAACTCAAGTGAGCAACAGCCTGATGTCTACTTATTCAGCATGTTTCTCCTTCCTGTTCCCAGGCTTTACCCTCTTCTTCTCCATCTTGAAGAACAGTTGACAGTTATAGAACACTTTCAGCTTTCTTTCCCCAAAATTTAATTTCTTCTCCACCACAACATATCCATTCTGTCCTAAGGGTTCTCACAGGACCGCTTATACTTAGTTACAATTCTGTCTTTTCTGTCTCCTCTTCTTCACTGTATTGTCTTTGAGAGATTTCATCGAGCGCCTGGAGGGTGTCTTTCATCTTGACACATGCCTTCAACTTTTCCACCATGTCAGCACTATCTTCCCACACAAGCATCACAGCTGCTCCGTTCTCGTGCTGAGTTTCGAAATCTTCTTCTGAAACTCCGAATTAGCACGCACCAACTCCTCCGAGATCCTTGCAAAAGTCACCATTGATGGAGAAAGACGAACTCTGATACCAATTTTTAAAACGGCCCAAACCGGTTAACGAGAGAATCTTTTCCCTCGAACCAATTGCTAAACCAAGTCCATAATACCAAATTACGTTAATTTCCTATTAAACTGTAAGCCCACATCTAACGAACTTACCAGATTGTTGCTGAGCTGTCAAAACAGCTACAATCTACTACAAAACCCTTAGCCTAATTACAGTGTTCCTCCACAAGACTTATAAAGACTCATTAAAAAAAATCTTTAAAGAACTTGTATTAAGTCCACAAGAACAATTTTATCACAACAACCAACACAAAACACATAAAATTGTAATTATTTATTACAAGTAATTTTATTGAGATACTTACAATCAAATCCGCAAGAGCTGTCTCAAAGCTATAAGTTTGTGGTAGTTCTTTAAGCAAATCAGTATCAGCTGTTAAATCCCACATGTTCTGCAAATACCAAGAACAAGACCATCACTAAACAAGCTTAAGGAGACAATTATACATAGCAAAAACTATGTAATAAAAACTAACCTCATACGTAATAGTAGCTTCTCCAGACCCATCCTGATCCAGAGATTAAAATCAAATAACATAAATTTTTTCATAATTAGCTAAATCAACACATAAAAAACCAGAGCAAGTAGCAAAATGAAAAGATTAAAAACCAACTCACATCAAGACGTATTATATTGCACAAATCAGGTTTAAACTTCTCAAAACGAACGATTTCTTTAATCTTTTCACCGTTAAACTCGAGATAAGATTTAGCAACCAAATTCCAATCAACCCGCTTCCTCTTCTTACCGGACAAGACACAATTTCTCCGAGTTTTCTCATATTCCTCTTTCACCAAATTAACAAAAGTCTTCATTGACATGTTAGGTTCAGGGTTAGTAAGTGTGAGTGTCACACTTGTGCTGTTTGGTAAAAGAACCTTGAGCCTGTAAAACTTTTCTTCGTCTTCATCATCATCATCTAGAAACAATACTCTCTCGACCGATCGCTTATTACTCATCTGAAATTCAAAAGAAATGATTCAGAAGAGAAGCTACCAAAAAAATTCATAATACATCAGGTACATTGAAATATAAACTTTTCTTTCAGTTGCATCTGATTGATTTTAAAAATAAAAAAAAAATGTGAAAGGCATGCACGGATACGAGTTTTTTTACATTTCATTGCAAGTTTTTAACAAAATGGTGTGTTAACAATTGTTTGGTGACTTAGAAGGCAGGTAACTAAAAGCTACGTATACATCTACTAATACAAGCCAAAATCGGAAGACTGAAGTTGCCAAATAACAAACGCACCGTAATTTCAGTAGAGTAACTGTTCTAATTATGAGAGAGCTAGTAGGTAGCAGCGACGAAGAAGAAGAAGAAGACAATATATCACTTAATAGCGTAATGTACGTACATAAGTACATTACCATTCATGGATTTATAAGAGAAGAAGATTTTTGAAAACAAAAAAGGAAAAAGATACCACAGGATTTATGGACATTTATTTCAGGACTCTTTTATTAACAATCAGAGAGACAACTCTGTGAGTGTTGGGAATCAAGGAGTGAGGTGAGTAACGAAGAGTCAGCAAATTTTATAATGAATATTTTTATGAATAAAATGATTTTTGTATTTGTTACTATCATTATTACGAAGGAGATAGATACTTGAATATTTTCTATAATACTTTTCACTTGAGAGGGTATTCAATTTTACCGAAGTACACATATGTTATTGCTATTGGCATAGTTAACCTGTAACTTTTTCGATTTACAGAAGTACTCAGAGCTTTTGATATTTTCAGCAACTCCAAACCTTTTTATATTTACCAAATATCCAAAACGTTTAGTAATTACCAATTTGCTCCAAATCTTTTGCTATTTACAAAAAGTACTACATTAAGAAAACTTTTTAAAAGTAAACCTAAGAGTCTACCATAGCTGTAAAATGTTGGTATTTCTCCATTGCCTTCTTCAACTTTTTCGACAACTTACGCAACGAACAATTCTCCTCAGTCATCATCTTCTCATTCTTTCTCTTTCTGTCTCTTGTTATTTCCAATTTCACCAATGCCTTCTCTTCCTTCTCCGTTACGGTTATTGGAAAATGAACTTCCGGTGTACTGACACAGCCCAAAACACAATAACCAAAGATCATCAACACTCACAATAACCAAAGACAGATAACAAAAGAAAGCAAAAATCTGGAAGGTTTGTAGGCCTCCAAGCTTTAAAGTTCCAAACTTAATAACTGAAATGAGTATTCAGGATAAAGAGAAAGTGCAGGTACCAGCAACCGGAGTATATGAAACCGTTTTCTCTGGCGATCACACCATCTAGAGACACAGCGTCTTTACCAATGATGTAAGGAAGAGCTGCTTCAAGATGCTCTGCGGTCTCATATACCTGCAACTCTCCAAAAACTCCATAGAACAGCGTCTCTCTAAGCCCGTGACCCGAGTTTGATTGTATATTCAGCTCCTCTGAAGCTAAATCTATCATGTTCACAGCATAGCCTTTGAAACCAGGTATAGGATCACCATTCGGCAAGTAAGGGTTATCCATGGCTAATCTCTTCTGAGGATCATTCTTCACAAGTCCGTTCCTCCAAGGTCTGCATGTTTTGACCAGAAAACATTTGGCTAAGCAACAGATTAACAAGAAATCCAAAATCAAAGAAAAGAGTACAAAAATACCTGGTTGCATCAAGACAAATAACAAGAAATCGATTGGCGATAGATCGTCCAAGGCTAGCTGCTTCAGATTGAAGCTTGCGATACTCATCGCTTTTGGGTCCAAATTGTGATGATTTGCACACCAACGAAAGCATTGTGTCTTTCCCCAAATATTCAGACAAAACCCTGTCAGACCAAATAACTTAGGAAATTGAAGATTTGCCCCAAGTGTAGACATTATGAATATGATCAGACAAATTGTGGCTATTAATTGATTCACCTGCTTAGTGACGTGGAGGCAACTGAACCGAGAAGCGCTACAATGCCAAACATTCCTTTCTTTGACAGAAACAGAGACTGTGGAGGCGGAGCTTTTCTGTACATACAACAGAAAACCGATGCTGCAGTGTCATGATGCTTCTCTTCGATTTGTTTCATCATTAATTCTTTGGTGGATAGGCATTCTGGAAATGAGGCACGAAGAGGTTCCAGAGAAGCTGAGATGAAATTCACATGAATAGGTAAGAATTGCCACTTTATGCTATAATCCGCCATTCTTTTGAATTAGAAAATTGTTGAAATAAGACTTTGTTCTGTTGACCAAAAAAAAAGACTATGTTCTAATAAACATTTTGTGAAACTCTTTATTCAGTCTGAAGTGTGCTCAGAACTAAAGATGTAGGCAATGTTTTAGACACCAAATTTATGGATAGTGTTTCAAAAACAAAATTAAAAAATAGCACCAATGCAGCTTCAAACCCCATCATAGTGTTATCAAACGTCAGCAAATCAAGATAATAGTTACCTTGCAGTCTACTCAACTCTTGCTCAGCATGTTCATGTTGAGCCTGCAAATATTTTAGGCGCTCATCTACTTCAACTCGGCGTTCTTCGTATCTATTGAGTTTTTCTTTTAAACTCTGCAGGAAGAAAGGAACATTTTCAAACATGCGGCTGAGAGGAACTCGGAATACAAAAGCTAAATCATTCTAGATATTTTTTTGCTTTCACTAAGGCATAAATGAAAGAGAAATATCAAAATTTGCCGCTTTACTGGTGATGAACATACCTCAGTGTACTGTGCCATATCCATCAGGCCAGTTTGGCTACTGAGAGCCAGTGACGATGACCTAATGGCCAAAACTCCAAGCTGTGAACATGGAGTCGCCCTTGTATTTGTGATTGAAGGCATCCCTGATTCAGGTGGTGGTGTCGGCTTTGAATAAGGTGTTGAATACCCAATCTCATCTCTTTCAAATGTGGGAGCAGACGTTACCTGAATCCGATAATCGGATACAAGAGAATCAGTGTGAAAAAGTGAGTTAACACGAACATGAAATGAAAATTTTACCCATAGTAGAAACATTTTGCAATATATACCCAATTCACAAATTACTACCTTAAAGCTCATATGCAGCTCGGGATATCGAGAATGGAACACCCTGAAAGAAAAGACACCCTCATTCTCAGGTAGGGAAAGAGAAGGAACTTTGCAGGATCCGTGGAAAAAGGCATATCTGATTGCACTCTCAACGCTGCTTGAATCAGATTCAATGCTCATTGTATGGAAACACCCGGATTTTTCGTCATGATGGATGCTAGTATCCAAAGAACCATCTGAATCCGTCACTTGGAAGATGAGGTTCACGAGATTTGAACCAGCAGCACAGCAGTCGGGCAGCTGATCAAAACAAACAATTTCAGGATCAGAAGTCAGTAGAGAGACAAGTTCCTGACAAAAGCTTGGTGGCAAGGAACAAAACCAAACTGCGCCAAAAGAATATTTACCTCTGTTACAAGTCTTAGCTCTCGTTCCTCAATTTGAGACTCTTTCCTGAAGATCACTTCATTACCATCCATTACAGAGAGTGATACTGTAGAGAAACAAAGACACAAGACAATCAGCAAATCATCAAAAAAGAATGACACCAAAAAAAAATAAAAATTGAAGAGAGCACGTAACCAGATTTCCCATAGCCTTCTGTGACTTTAAGAATGCCAGAGAGATCAATGCAGCCACGACCATCAACCTATCAAATGATCAAAGAAGAATATAAAACCCAAACCCATTTAAGAAACTGAGTCATCCATATAGTGTTACAATGGCGAGAATATAATATACTATAAAAATTCACTCAATAAGTCAGACAAAGATTCCTTTGCTTTACTAGAATAAGCTTCTCACACCTTACGATTGACGCCCATCCAGTCTTCGATACAGTAACCATCAATATGTATCAGAACATCGGTCCCCTCTGCAACATGGTTATTATATCCATCGAACATCTGCATGAAAATTATGATCTTATTGATTCGAAAGAAAAAATGATTACTGTAAAACAACGTGCGTAGACCTATATTATATACCTCCAGGATAAAATCTTCGACAGTAGAACCTGGAAGCAAATTTTCCAAAGTCTTGGGATTATTCACAGCAACTCGTTTCAGAGGCCCGGGATAAACTGAAAAATGAAAATTCGTTAGGGAAAACAATTTCTACATATTATAAATATTATTGGTTCATTTTGCATGTCCTTACAATGTCAATTTGATAAATAGATACAAAGCATTGACTACACTCCCTAATTACATAACTATCAGAAACCTTCAATTTTCTCAGTTCTATAAAGAGTGAATAAATTACAGAAAGCTCCCTAAGTTAAAGTAACATAACTGAACGATACACTCCGGCTCTGATTTTGTTTCAGGTGTACGTACATCTTTGACGAGCGAGCTTTTGCATATAGACTTATAAAGACCAATACTAGAATTAAAGCTTACCTTTACAAGCAACCGAGACAGAAAAAGGCTTGTCCATTGCGCGTATCTTTAAGGTTGCTTCATAATTTGGTCTGATCTGGTCTAACCCATCAGTCTCAATGAGCATATTCTGCATTAGATTCAGAAAATAACGAAATTATGTAGACTTAGCCAAAAAAAATAACCACCGTGAATAGTATCGGTAAACTGCCTACACTATGGACTGTATTTAGTATCTGTCCTCACTTAACATTAACCAAAATATAATCATAACGTCAGTGCTTAAACCATGGAAGAAGCAATATACCTCAATTTTGAGAATCGATCCACTATTTATCAGGTTGGCCTCAATTTTATCAATCTTGAGTAGAAATCTAGGGTTAGCTTCCAGTTCAACTTCCAGGCTTGGAACAGAAGTGAACAAAATCCGGTTTTCGTACTCATCAAAGCAAGCGATACGAAAAAGTGGAAGAGAAGAACCCACCCTGTAGAAACACCATTATATAGATCAAGTTCAACAATCGAAGATTTGAAGTGAAGTAAAGTGAGAAAGGTCTGAGATATATATACATGCCATTTTGAAAATGATTATGAGTCTTACCGAACATTGCACAGAAGCGAATCCAGATTATCGTCAAGTTCCCACCTTGCTGCCTTTGAAGATGGTCTAACAACCACCGTTTTGTTGCACTTAATCGAGTTTCCCTGAAGGTAAAGTGTTTGGGCAATTACGTTATATGATTAGTCGAAAATATTAACAGGCATATAAAACTGCAAGGTGGAATTCTGTCAGTTTAAATTTATCAAACGATCCTTCGATATATAATTTCGGCTTACAAAAAGAAGAGCGTAGAAAGTTACTTACGATGGAGAAAGAAAACTTGTAAGTGCCAGCTTTCTTGAAAAGGTTCGGTAACTTGGACCCAAGTGAAAAGATGTAAAGACCACTAAGCCCTTTACGGGATGTAGGAAACAAGCGCTGTGAACACACATGTTTGACATTCTTATCACTCGATTTCATATTTGCGTCTAGCAATTTTACTACCATGACCATTTCTTCCCCATCCATCTTAACAATATGTTTCTGGTCCAACTTCTTTGACTGTGTTAAAGACGTGAAGCATGCAGGTCGGACAACTGCAACAATCTGTTTTGGGGGAGCTCGCCCAGCACGCACGGAATCACCAACTGGTAATTCCTGTAACATAGTGATATATAAAACATTATTATATGTGATAAGCTTGTATGAAAGAGTGCTTATTGCTCATTATATATGTTTGCACGCAAAGGCAGTTGACATCAAAATCTATTACTTAAACTGACTATAGTTTATACTAAGTAACGAAACGTTTATACCCCATCAATGTTCAATTCTCTGCAATCTCTCTCATCCAGCAAATCAATTTTTGACGGTGCCTTTTCCTGTTGCTTATCAAGTTTTCTATTCCATTCGTTTGCATCTACAGGTAGGCACTGTACAAAACTTTTCTCAGATTGAAAATCATTAGCTGTATGCAGAAGAGGAGAATAAATATATATATATATATAAAGAACATGGTAATAGTTTAGTGATTAACCTTTCCAGAGTCAATTATAGTGATCGGTAAAGATAAAGAACTCCCAATTTCCAGTTTTGAAATTCCATCGATGATTGAAAGCTTGCATCCCTCGTTCTCAGGGCGATCAATAGGCCTAAAATTAAAGCAAGCTATATGATACAGAACTAGCACTGAATATACAGAACTAGTCAAATGAAAAAAATCAAATTACCTGCATAAAATCCGAGTATCCCCTGCACAGAAGACATATAAAAACGACAGCTCAGCAGCAGCGACTACAAAAGATTATTCTGTTTGTAGTTTAAATGATGATGTAGATGGTACTAACCGCCTGCTTCGTCCTCAAACCCTTCTATTAGGAAATAGTCAATGGTGGCGTACACATTGTTGTGGTGAACCCCAGCATAAGCTCCTCTCAGAATCTTTATATTCTGACCACGTTTCCATGACATTCCTTTCCTCGTAACTACCTTGTGCACCCTCACGGCTACAGCTCAAAAGCATCGGAGGTATGAGCACCCAATTCATACAAGGAGTTAAACTTGAAATATATGGAAAAATCTGTTTAGCGAAATCCTCAAGTGTGTTTCTACTACAACATCAACGTTAGTTAAAATATCTGGTTATATGAAAATGCTTAGAAAACATGCATTTTGAGGCAATAGATTTCCAGATAAAGTTTATTTAACTTCCATGAAAAGCTAATGCATACCATCACGCAAAATCCCAAGGGCCATTTTATCCAGGGATCCAACAATGAGGACAGCTTCATCTTCACCAAATGCAGCTTCTTCATCATGGGTATCATGCATCTCCAGAACCCATTTTTGATATTTCTCGTCCAGTTGCGCATAGCTGACAGTGTTTCCTTCTCTATAAATCTCAATAGTGACATCTGTAAAACCAAGAATTCATTATAATCTAATTACAAAAAGAAGAGGAAAAACATGATTGCAAAAGGATTTTAATCTGACCATCATCCTTCTCTTTCTCCGTCAATTTACTACCAAAGTTTCTTAGAGCCACTGAGAAAGGATTTTGGCTCGCAAGGTCGGTCTGTAAAAAGCTTGTTTCAGTGATCAGATGATAATGTACTAAATACGTTAAACAATCTAGAATAGTGTTTACTCACTTTGGAGGGTGTTGGGCTAAAACCAGCATCCAAATCTGCAAACAGAAAGAGTGCACATTCATTTAAAAAAAAAAAAAAAACAGATGTACATATACAACTGACAATGTAAGCACTTCATACCAACAAAGCATTTTACTCTTCGGCAGCATTTCTCCAAAGTAGACGCTCTGGCTCCTCTCACCATAAACGGTATTGAATCCTACACATATTTATTGATAACACAAACAACGCAAGAAGTTAAATTCTTGTTTACAAGCATATTCAGAGAACTTTCATGTACTGCACACCATAATTCGCATGATAATGGTGACAAGAGAAGACTAACCCAACGGACTTCTGGCAGTAGACGACCAAGCCTTCTTATTGAAACACGACCAAAAGTCTGGAAGCATTCAGAAATTTTGCATCCTTCCTCTTCTAAACTCTCCAAAATTTTCTCAATGCTTTCTTTTCCCTGCAAAGCTTCTAAAGTGTTCAGTTCGAGAAGGTAACCAAAGGTAATGTTTGCTTCTTCAGAAAGGATTGATATACCTGGACGATTGGAAAATAAACAAGCTTGAGGCGAGCATTTGCCACTTGGATTGTTCCTGGAAACACACATATATAGTCAGAATCCAAATAAAGAGATAAACTCTTGGGATTGCAATTTTTGTGTTTCTGTTCAGAGGGTATTTCAGCGTTTCCCCATACAAAAATGATATGGGCGCTTTAAGAATTCCAGTGTAAGAAGATTATGTATGTGTTGGCTAACCACAAAACAACCATGACTGCATTTTCATTATAGGGTGCTTCAGCAATTTCTCCAATTCCCCCCGAACAAAAATATCTCTTCATTTTCATGACTGTATTTTCAAATAGACTTGCTACCAGATACTGAGGCAAAAGCAGCCAGGAGCTTAACTCATAGGAAACGTCTTGATCTGAAGAGGGGTTTTACCTTTTCTTTTCCCACCGGTAAGAGTGAATTTAATCTGAAATGAATATACTTGACCCGTGGAGTGTAGGTTGGTAATGGCAACCTCTCCACCTGTTATCTCAGCTAAATCTTCCCCATTGACCTGAAAAAGTCAATGAGGACCAGGAAAAGAGTATAACTAAGAACACTTTAGGTCATTTATCTTGGAATAGTAATAACAAACCTGAAACATAGTTCAGCTACAAATGATAATCTTTTTAATATCAAACGAGAAACAAAACTGATTAGCCAATGATGATAATAACACACCTGAAACTCTACAGGCCTTTCAGTTCTCCCCGTTTTGGAGAGTTCATCACACTACAGGTAGATAAAGCCAATTAAAACAGTCACATTTTATCAAATCTAAAACGCGACTCACCAAGAAAATAGTCCAAAGGCAGAACTATTAGAAAACATATATTAGCGATCAGAAACTCATGCATTTTTTCATATTTATAGCCCAGTTTCAGGCATCACTGGACCCAAGTAGACAATAATGTACTCTGGTGAAGGTTAGCATGCTTTAAGAACTATTAAAGCCATCAACAAAACTCCGAGCAAAAAACATGGATTATGACATATTGTATTACCAATAGGCAAAGAATACCTGGATGTAAGGAAAGTAAATATCTTTAAGCCTGCACTGGAGTTGATATACTTTTGAGATGTCGAATTTGGATTCAAATATCTCAACCTAGAAAGAATATAGACCAGCAGTTTCAGATAAGCAGTTGATAACATATCATAGCTCAGTTATCTGAGAATAAATTTCAAAATATGAAAGATCAAACTGTCATATGAGTTGAGAACAACACAATGAGGTTTCTGCACAATCTCTAACACACATAATATTTCTGATATAATTCAAGATGAAAATTATTGACAACCATTAGGTGAGTAAACAAACCAGCAACATAACCTCAATTAAAAGCGATAAAATTAAATCAAATTAGTTCAGAAATCAGAAATATGAAAGTTTTCCCAAAGAAAGTGAACTACTCACAGCAAAAATATATTCAATTTTAACAGCAGGAATCTGAGGGTCAAGGATTGATGAGTAGAAACTTTTTCAGCGGAAAATATTTTCAATTGTATTTGTTCCTGCATCTCTGATAGTATATAAGGTTATTTTTCACGTCATATGGGAACAAGGGCAGAAAATTTTGAAAAAGGGTGTACCTTTGTAAAGCTTCCATGAGGCGATAACTTAATTTCCTCCTCCGACGGGTCCCTCATGCCACCATCAGTCTATACAAGAAATTCAGAATTCAATGTTTATGGAACATTGATGACAACAAGAAAAAAAATGAGAGCTAAACTTACAGATGATAAATCATATTACCTTCCAGTTTTTTCCCGAGATAGACCGATTGTCAGTCAAGGCTTCTTTCTTGAATTGCAAAGTGAATACTTTCTTGGACTCTTTTGTCTTAGAAGACACCAAAGTACGCCTGAGAAGAGAGTTAGACACAACAAGACAATCATAGGTTGACCTCAACATTTATGGGTAAACAGAAGCTGAAATCGCACCTTCCCAAGAACATAGAAGCATAAGGACCTCCATATCCAAACATCCCAAAGTATGGCTACACAGAAAAAGAGTGAATCTTTCTTAAAATCAGTAAAATAACAGGTAGTGATACAGAAAGAACAGTCTAAAGTGAAACATGCCTACGGAGTTGTCCATATTTTCACCAAAGGTACTTAATTATCCGTTTAATATTTTCAACATAAAAGTTAGAAACTGAACCCCAAGGTCTTTGCGACTAATGAATTACCTTAAGGTATGGTGGTTTGCCTCCAATAGCACCGGGTTTTTGAGATCTATGTAACGAGGCCCCAATTTTACCCCTGAACAATTTGAAACAAATGTGAAGAATGTTCACCAAAAAATCAAACCCGCAGTATCAATTTGAGTAAAGAACACTTGATTGCAATATCAATCTCAATACATAAAATATGTGAGGTTGTTTGTTCTATAGAACAATTTTCTCAGTTCATAATCATAATCCATGTTTTATGAGCATTTGAATGAAATTGAAGAAACAATCTCACCATTTATCAATAGAATTTTCCTCACTACTGTCCATTCCTCTCCCCGTATCAAAGACTGTAATCTGGTCACCAGAGATATCCACACTGCAAAATAATCACATGAATTGATGGATAACACTCAATTTTGGCCATCTAACCTCCTAAGATAAGCACAAACCTAATCAGTTTTCGAGCTCCTTCACGAAAAGGCCACACAGCTTGCAAGGAATTGTCCTGTGAATCAAGCAACAAAAAATTTGGGATTCCATATCTGGAATAAACGAGAAAGTTAACAGATGCAAACCCCAATCTCCTTAACAGATCCAGAGAAATAATGTCAAAATCATGTGACTAATTGAGAGTAAGTTAATCTATTTGAGGAAAAATTTCGTGTTTAATGGGAAGCACAACATGAATCCCTAGATAACCATAACTTTTGGTTGCAAACACAGAGCGATGGAAATAATTATTTTTTTGTTTCCTTGGGCACTATCCAGAGAGCTAGACCAAATCCACAAGAACAATCCTAGAAGTAAATTTTCCATGTAAAAAAACTTTCAGAAAATCAAAGTCAAATAATGTATGCCAGTTTACACAATAAGGATAAAGTACATTGTGCATCGGTTTACAACAACGCACAATGTCCACTTTGAACCAACACGAAACACATAAATTTTCCATTAGGAAAAAAATCTTTTCAGGTAATTTTACTGAAACATACTATTAGATCCGCGAGAGCTGTCTCAAAGCTATAATTTTCGGGTAGTTCTTTAAGCAGATCAGTATCAGGTGTCAAATCCCACAAGTTCTGCAAAAACAAGTGTGAACCATCACAGACCAACCTAAGGAGACAATGAGATAGCAAGCGTATATGTTTCGGAATAATGATACGGACCTCATACATGGTGGAAGCTATACCCGAACCGTCCTGATCAAGAGATAGAGATTGAGGCAGAAAATGTCAGAAATAAGAAGATATAAATAGTTCAGGCACATATATCAGTTTCCTTCGGTCATTCTCATGGAACAAAGATGTTATGAACAAATAGAGAGGGTAAATCAAAAAAAAAAATGAAATCAATTGTTAAAGACTGGAACAAAAAGAGAACAACTCACATCAAGACGAATTATATGGCACAAATTGGGCTTAAACTCAGCAAAGCGAACAATGTCTTTCATCTTTTCACCATTTGACTCAAGATAAAACTTTCCACCCGAGTTCCAATCAACCCTCGTCCTCTTAGACAACAAAACACAATCTTTTCGTGCATTATTGTACTCCTTCTTCACCAGGTTGACAAAATTTTGCATTGACATCTCAGGGTCTGGGTTAGTAAGTGTGAGTTTCACACTAGTGCCGTTAGGTAGAAGGACCTTGAAGCTGTAAAATATATCTTCATCTTCATCGTCGTCTAGAATCAATGCTCTCTTCACCGACCGCCTGCTACTCATCTGAAATGCGAAGACAGAAACTGAATAGCTTTGAATTAAAGTTTAGGCACGATCAGGATTACAGTGGGGGCTAAACATGGAAATCATTGATTCCCAAGAACACTAATGGAATTAGTCACACAGCTATTGAATGGTCTTGTATGAAAATGACAAAAGAATGATTTTAGATCATTATTGATGATTTCCTATAAAGAACCTACAAGAATTACAAGGCAGACTGCTGCATCAAAAAGTACAAACTCTTCCTTTCCTCTAAACGATTTAAAAACAAAAGAATAAACGTGACTACTGACTATCAGTATAATACATGTGTTTTAGAATTCTTTGTTGAATTACAAGACAAGTAACTAAAAGATGCATACTACAAGCGCCTATGGCTTGAGACAAGTATGAACACCACATTGTCCATCTCTGTGAAAACTAGAAAGAGGGGAGCTCAGAATATTTGAAAACTAAAATTAAAGCAACGGTTATACAGAATTCCAAATGTAACAGGCCAAATCTTGAAGAAACGCAATTGAAACAATAACAAACGCATAGGCTTTTCAAAAAAGCAGCAAATAAAGTAAGAGAGTCACAAAAAGGAAGAAGAAGAAGACAATATAGTAAGTGAGTACTCGCATTTATATACACTGCAGAATATGGAAGAATACAGGAAAAAAAAATTGGGTATTTGCTAAACAGAGACTTTATTCCAACCTACGACAAACCAATTCTTAGGGTTTAGTTGTCAACCACTTCCCGATCAAGCTTCGATTTTGAGAAAAGTTAAACCCAGCAACAAACACAAAGAGCCAAAGAGAGAAAGAGAGTACCGTAGGTTCGCCGACTGATTTCTCTCCGACAAAACCCAGGAAACAAAAATCTGACAGAAGAAAGAAGATAAGTGTGGATCAGAACGAAGAAGAGGAATAAACCCAATGTTAAAACCCTATCTGCCAGGTGTTTGTAGTTATAGAGCAGATAAAGTGTAAATACTCCTACGATTTCGATAACTTGGTAGTGATTGACTGATTGGATAACCAAAAAGTTCACTTTTTCTTAAGATAAACGAGAAAAGTTCAGTTTTTTTTTTCAAATAAAAAAGAAGACCCGGAAAGAAGAAGACCATGAAAAATCAGAACACATTTCTCTAAGGAAAAAAAAATTTGACTTCTTTGGTTTTCTCTGGAATCCTTTGTTGAGAAGAAACAATAGGAAGTGAGGATGATGATATATTTTACCTTTAGAGTGACTCTCTCTGTTTCAAAAACCCAGAAGAAGAAAAATGTGTTTTTGTTTGGAAGAAACGTTAAAGAGGAAGAAGAAAGAGTAGAGAAGAGGAAGAGACAATTTGTGAGAGTGAGTGAGAGAGAGAGAGAGTAATGAGTAATGAGTGTGAAAGCTTCGGGTGAAAGCTTCGGGTGAAAGCTTCGGGCACACGGAGTTCCTTTATCACGTCAGCATAATACTTTTCTTTCTTTTTATTTGTCGTCACATCAAATTACCAAAAACATTGTACTACATTTATATCTTAGCATTCAATTTAAAAATTGGGAATGTAATCGTATTATTTTATATTGACATGACATGATATATGTGGACTGTGTTTTGAACAAAATATCTTTACCTTTTTCTTTTTGCATAAAAAATAAATTAAACCAGTTTTCAACCAAAGTTTTAATGGTTGTAATGGAACCAACTGTTTAACTAGCTGGTTGCAACAAATATTTAAAAGTTGTGCTATATAGTTTACAACTATCAGTCTATCAGTTTGGTTGGATTTTATTGGAGTTTGATTGGTAATCATAGTTTTACAAAGCAATATGGAGTTGAAACCGGCGGATCAATGATGTTTATGATCGATAACAAATTATTTGAGAAGTAAATTAATTTTTTTTAAAATTATTACAACTTTATATTCTTTTTTTTGTAACATACAACTTTATATTCTTATATTAAAATCTTTAAATATAACAAAATATAGATTATATAAACAAAATAGCAACCAAATAATGGATTAAATTTGTTGCAACAATTGAAGGGGTTTAGATGATGACTCTTTTTTTCTGTTAATCACACGTAGGCCTAGGCATTCGGGTTTCGGATCAGGTTCGGATCGAGTTATTCGGGTTTCGGGTAATTCGGATAAGGACATATAAAACCCAATTAGGACTCGAAACTATTTCGGATCGGGTTTTATCGAGTTCGGGTCGAGTTTTTCGGGTTCGGGTTATTCGGGTAGGGATATATAAAATCCGATCGGGTTTTAGCCTAAATCCGAATACTGATCGGGTCGGGTCCGGGTCAGGTTTTCAGGTCCGGGTTTTTTGCCTAAGGCTAATCACACGGACGGATAAAACGAGCCGTTAAAAAAAATTTATGTGACAACTTGAATCGAAAAATGATAAAACTAAACATAAATACATAATATTTGTTGGAGTGATTCGTCGAACCTAAGCACGTTCATGCAATTAGACATTTCACCTGCTAATATTTGATGTAATAATCGCTGTAAAAACATATTCAATCAAAAGTCCCACTTTCGGGCCTATCCAAAATCTAAACCGGATTTAACTATTTTCTATAAAATACTTTTTTTTAAATCTCCCATCATGAAAGAGATTCAATCCTAATATATAATTCTACAAAGAAAAACCAAATAGCTAGATGAACACCAGTGAATCCTAACATCATTCCTCATATTTGATATCCTCCCAAACTTCATATTTTGTTTGTCAAAATCTGCTAGATTTAAAGATAGATGATAATACAACGACTACAAACCACGAGAAAAAAATATGATCTATATACCATTCAATATGGCTAACAATATAACGTGTCAAACCACTCCTTGGTTATAACTATACGAATCCTACATATAATAGTATATGTTAGGAACTACAATTTTGTCAAATAGCTCCGGCCAACTTTCTGGCGACTTTTCCGGTGAGGTTTTTCACTGGAATGACCGGATTTTAGTGTCATTGGATTTCTTGTAAAGAGCACTATAAGATAGTGTATTTACATGTCAAAATCAAAGTCATATTGAATGAGAATTGAGGTCCAAAGTGGTTAGCATGAAGAACTTATAATAACAAATGTGCATTGTTTCTACATTTAAAGATTGAAAATTTTCCCTCTTTTGACCAAAAAAAATATTCCCTCTATTATATATAGTAATACGCGCAAGGTTCACTATGTTTGTGAAGAAGACACTATGGTGCAAGAGATAGATGACCTTTATGCAAAACTATGTGCACGCCGTCGCCGCCGTCACTAGTAAAAAAAATATGTATAGCCACGATCTAGCTATGAACTTTCGTAGCTAATTTAAATTTAGCCACAGTGTAGCCATGAAAATAAACGTGGCTATTTTCGTGACTATTTTAACTACGAAAATAATTAGTGGCTAAAATCGTAACAAACTATAGACACGAAACTATTTCGTGGCAAAATTCGTGGCTATTTTAGCCACAAAAGTAAATAGTGGCTAATACGTGGCTATGTTAGCCACGAAAAATAAATCTGGCCATTTTAGTGGCTAATTTAACTATAGCCACGAAATATTTCGTGACTAAAACGTGGCTAATTTTAATTCTATACCCTAAACCCTAAACACTAAACACAAACTTTAAAACCCTAAACCCTATACACAAACTCTAAAATCTAACATCTAACACTTATAAAATCTTAACTTTTAAAAAAACTTAACTTTTTCAAACCTTAAACATAAACCCCAATAAAATCCTATACACTAACTTTAAACCTAAACTACAAACTCTAAATCATAAACTCTAAACCTTAAATTTTAAAATTTTAATCATAAAAACTAAATCATAAACTCTAAACCTTAAACATCAAACTCTTAATCATAAAAAATAAAATAAATCTTTTTAAAAACTATTTACATATAATTTAACACTTAGAAAAACTAAAATTTTAAAATCTTTAAAATTTTTTAAATCTTATAATTTAAAATTCAAATCTAATCTAAATTTTTTAAATTATCACTATTATAATTATGATATGGTTGCAAAATTAACCATACATTAGTATAATTATTAAAAACATTAATAAACTTATTATTTTAAACCTAAATCTCTATATATATATCATACACTTATTATTTTAAACCTAAATGTATATATCATTTTAAAATGTTTAAGCCTAAATCTATCATTTGTAAAACCCCAATTCAATTTTTAAATCTATTTTTTCAAATTTAATCACCATTTTATAAACTTCTAATCATATATCATTATTAATATTAAGAAAAAATTAGATTTGTTTACAACTGTTGATAAAGTTAGATCCAACGATTGATATTAAAAGAGAGTTGATCCATGACTATTGGTTTTACCCAATCAGAATCGAGCTTCTCTTTCTTCTCTCTTATATTTTCTCATTGGCTAACCAAAAGAGACAAGGATTACTCTAACCACCGTTGATAGAGTTAATCCAACGGCCCATAAGTGATCTCATTTTTTCTCCTCTCTAAAGTGAAATGAGTATGCGAAATAATGAAACAGGTACGAGCAATCGAATCTTCTTCGCCGATGAACGGAGAGAGATGCCGAAGAGAAATGCCGAAGAGAGACGCCGGTTCGAAGTCTCTTCGCCGGCGCAATCAGTGACTCAAAACTTGATGGGAAGATCTCACAAGAAAGTAGCAGTTAGATGGAAGATCTACGATCTTCTACGCAATCGAAATCAAACTTGATGGGAAGATCTCACGGCGGTGATGGATGGAAAGATCTTGCTGGGAGGTAAAGAAGCTCACGACGTTGCTTGCTCGCGGCGTGATGAAGCTCGCCGTGGGAGGACTGATGAAGATCTCAATACGGATTCCGCGGTTTCATTATTTTACCATTAGAAATGGTGGCTCGGTCTCGGAGGCAGGAGGGGAAATGGTGGTGGAGATGGCAACTCGCCGAATCATCTCCCGATAGCGATACAAATTTTTTATTATTAATTTGTTTTTAATTACTAAAATTAATATTTTTTTGTTTTCTAAATTTGTAAAAATTAAATTTTAATTAATAAAAATAAAACAATTTGTTTTTTTTTGTTTTTTTATAGAATAGACACGAATTAGCTATGAAAATATTTGTGGTTAAATTCACATAGCCACGAAATATGACATGGTTATTTTGTAGCTATACTAGTCACGAACGTCTCGTGGTTATTCGTGGCTATGAACAGTAAAAAACCACGAAAAGCCACGTTTTGTTTTTAACTAAGCCTTACCACAAAAAATTAGGCTTTCCGGACTATTTGAACGCATATAATTGTCCGTAGCCACAAAGTTTTCTGTGGCTATATGCTGTTTTTTTACTAGTGCGTCGAGCTGAGCTCGAGTCTTGTGGGCAGAACCCACTAAAAGATGTTCTTTTTGGATAAATTTTTTATGCAACATTTGTTACATTTGATGTGCCCAAAATAAATTTACATAATGAAAATAATATTTGAGCTGAAACCGGATCGGAACGTGAACGAGTCTTCTGCATGTATCTTGCCCACGAGCGCAACGAGACCAAGTCTTCCGCGTCTTATAATCTCGCTCCAACGTCCCACAAAATCCGCCCACGATCCATGATCTTGCGGACTGTATCTCTCACATACGTCTCTATATAAAGAACACTCGCCTAATTCATTTGCTTCTTCGTTTTCACGAACCAAAAACCGACAAATCTATGTCTCTCCTTTCTTCACAAAAACGTTAGTGTCTCAAGAGTGTATCGTAGAATTATAGTTCGTTGATTCTGTATTTCGAGTGTTGCGAATACAGATCGCCGTGGTTGTATTCTGGAATTCATGGTCTCTTCATGCCGCCACAATGCGGGAGATCGTTTGAATTAAGAAAAGAGAAAATATCGCATCCACGTGTTTTCTCGCTATTTCCTTAATCGTTTTTTCTAAAGTTTTATTCGTTGTTTTCTAATCCAGATTTCCGCGGTCCAAACAGTATACACTCAACTTTCTTAAACACCTTTATTCCAAGAAAGCATTGGTATAACTTTTAACTCGTTAAAAAGTCCACTTTGCATATACCAAAAGAAAGGAAAAGAGATTTTAGTAAGTGATTACAACAGAAATATACAACACTGGTCTGACCGGTTCTTAGTCCCACCTTTCACGACATTAAAAGGAAGCAAACCGGTACTCCTCCGGTTTAATTCCATCAAATGGTGAAGTTATACTGACCTGGTCTAAACTAAGCCAACTGAGCTTCCCGATATACTCTCCCAAAACATCTCCGACAACGTATGAAATTCCAGAAGAAGCAACAACAATAGACGTATAGTAAGCCGCAGATTTGATATAAGCTTCAGTCGATTCACATGAGTTTGGCGGTTTTCGGACATAGACCTTGATCATACCGAGCAAAATCACGCAAACCAGAGAAACCGAGAAAACAGAGACGAGTTTGTAGTTCTTGATTCCGGTTTCGTAGAAGGAGAATGCATAAACTAATGGAGGAATTAGGCCGAAGAAAATGTAAGACATGACCGCTACTAAGATATGCATCCGGAAATTAGCACGTTTCCCTAACAATCCCTCGTAGCGATCTTTCTCTTGATCTGAACTGTTCCTTAGATCTTGAAGCTACAAGAAAAAAAATCGAAAACCGGTTATATCAACAAAACCAAAGAAGCAATTTATCGCACAAGAAAACGTTTACAAAGGGGTTCGAGTAATTAATTACGTTTTGAGCGAGGACGATGAGCCCACCAGCCAAATTTGCGACCGCAAGAGCCAATATATTCACTGAAACAATACAACTTTAAATCATTATATAGGTTATTGTTTGTTATAAGAACCAGTCTCATGATTAGTTGATAAACTAATTTATTTGCTAATTAAAAAGAAAACGAAGAATGGTGACTTACCGGTGGAGGAACCGGAGGCAGAGGCGGAGGATACAACGCCGAGGCTGGTGATGGTCTCGGTGAGACCGCCGTAGACGGTGCTCTTCAACAACTCAACGGCGAATCTTTCTCGGTCCGGTTGAATTTGTGGCGGTGATTGTGTGGTGTTAATACTATTCTTGATCTCTAAATTTACTTCAACTGCATATAATTTGCAAATTTTCTTTCGTTACAAAATAAATATAGTTATGTCGAATATTCAAAATAGCAAAGCTAAGCCTAAAAACATTTTTATGCTCAATGTTTTCATTAAAACCGTAGTTGATTTTTCCCAATTTGGAATCAATTTGTCTAGTCCGGTTTAGGTGAGAGGACAAACTTTATCTATTAATACTTTTGTTTCAGTTCACGATAACATACCTGGTTCCTCAACCGGTTTTCCCCTGATAAAATTAAGTTGTAAGAACCTTGTTCCTGAAATTTAGAATAAAAAACCGGGGTCATCAAATTTATAAAACCAAGCAAACCAGGAAAGAATTGATTTAGAACCGGTTTAGAAAAAGTTTGATTTACCTAACCGGATGAAGTACTTTAAACAAGCCAAGCAAGTGAAGATAGTTCCCTCATCTTTATCTTCTTGACCATCATCCTCAATATGAGTGTCAGGGAGGAGATGAACCTTAACCGGTGGCTCCATCTCTTCCATGTCGCTTGGTTCGTCAGGTTCATCAACCGGTACATTGAGTTTTAGATCCGTAGACAAATCAACGTGCTTCCCACGTTTCCTTTTCTTGAGAATCACTTTTCTGGTGATACATGAGCTACAACTTGGACAGTACAGCTCGTAATTTTCTTGTGTCGCAAGCAACTTCTCTAGGTTTGACTTTTCTTCTGAATCCGATGATGATCTCTCGCTCTTTTCTTCTTCTTCCTCTTGTCCTTCTATCTCACCATTTTCTCTGTTCTGTTGCCTTTCGTTCTCTACATTTGCTAAGTTTATGGAGCTCGACTCTGACCAATTTAAACCGTTTTCTTCATTTGAACCGGATTCATCATTTGAACCGAATTCTTCGTTCGAACCGGTTTCGCTTACAGTAGTCTCGTGTATTATTGGATCTGAACTGGAAAAGATTGGTGATGTGCTTTCACGAACAGACTTGTTTCCTACGAAAGCAATTAAAACTTAAAAAAATAAACGAGAGATTGATCTACCGGTTAAGCAGGTTTGTGTCCGGTTAAAGAATTTGGGGTAATTTGACAAATCCTAAAAGTAGTAGACGCAATGAAAATTTAAGAGATGCAGAGGTACCAAAAAAAAAACATGTATGAAAATGACAAGTTGACTATATATGTACCTTGAGATCCATCATCGTCCTCTTCGATTTCCACCTCTATCTCGGTGGTGTTGACCGGCGCCGGTGCCGTCGCTGCCGACTTGAATCGACGTTTTCCGGCGGGAACATTATCCTTACCAAATCTATAGGTCTCAAGAAGATCCACCAATAATTCTGCATCAACGATTTCACTCTCTCCGTCCTTCAATCCGGACCAGCTTGCATTGACTGGTCGGTTTGACTTTTCCATTTCAAGCCAAAATGTTCTTTAATTTCCTTAAGAACTGTTAAAGATTTTGAGATATGAAGGAGATTTCAGATTTGTGACTCTCTCTTTTTTTTTTTCCTTTTCTTTCAAAAGAACACAGTTGTGCCTTTTTATCCTCTAGAATCATATTATCTTACATATATATACATAAATAATACCCACGAGGGAAGCACGAGGAGTTAATTATTTGGTACTTATTTATAAATAACGAATTGCTTCAATGTGTTTTGGACCTTTGGTAATTAGGGAAGGTGTTACAGTTAAGTAGCACTCTATTTTGCAACTTTAACCATTATAGTTGTTCGCATTTTTGTAATTATTTATGGGTTAATAATAATATTTGTTAGTTTCAAAAAGTAATTTGTGTTATATGAGTAATGTGTTGATCCATATCATTTTTTTTAAAAATGATATCAAGATAATTAAGAAGTAATACGAATCAGTTACTAAAAGCTTACATAGTTTTCTCATGAAAATTATGTGTATTATAATCACTTAAATGGTGATACTAAGTTTAACTAATTTCTTCTTTTCATTGAAAAGTGCAAACAATAATTACTTTCCACAACATTCATTACTTAACTAATACACGAGTCACACAAAATGAATCTCACACAATAAAAAAATCATACTCCACTTTTAGTTGAGAAACGTTACAGTTAGTTGAGAAAAAAAATAACGAACCATATTCAAAACGTGTACAATTAATGGCTGTTAACTATGAAGCCCATTAAACATTGAATCTTACGGGGCCTATACTTTTGCATTTTACAAAATAGGCCCATACTTTAAAATCTTAAGCCCATCCCAGTAATCCTAGTTGCTATCACCTAAAAGTGGAGTCAATTTTCGGCAAGAAGTGTGTTGTGATCTTTTACTCGTAACTCGTTCTTAATTTTCGCGGTTTTCTGATAGATCCCTTGGGGACAATAAAACCATTAAAATATCAGAGTAAAAAGTCATAAAACTACAGGCAAAAATTTGCATAAATCGGAAAATATTTGTTGCAAATCATACAACTACAGGCAAGAATTTGGTGCGAGGCTTTTTTTAAAAAATATTTGGTTTGGAAAATGTATAAGGAATAAAATTAAAATTGATTTTGTTTCCTAAAAGATCCAAAATTGTAAAATGTTTTTGTCAAGAAAAAAGGGCAAGTATGTCGGCCAAGTTCGAAGGATTCTTTACTTTGTAGGATAGGCCACAGGTGGTTTCAATCTTTCCCAAAGAACCAGACGAAATCGACAAATTTCGAATTTAAAAATCAGCATTTTCAATTACTGTGACATTGAAGAACCCCTTACTCTTCGATTGATCAATGGCGTCTCTTCAAATCAGTGGCTCGGTTAAATTCGAGCCGCTCGTTCGATTCAACCGGAAATGCAATTTCCATCCGATCGGGAGTCTCGGTTTCCCTCGTTTTCCCCGGAGATTCAGTATCGGACGTCCGTTGTTGCTCCGCCGTTCTTCTTCTTCTTCCTTCTCCGCCGGTGGCGCTGGTGAGTCTGATGGTGATGAAAAAAGATTTATCACTGACGCTGAGAGAGATGGCTCTGGCTCCGTTCTTGGATTTCAGCTCAGTCCTCCTGGTATATTTCGTTAATCTCGTGATTGAGTTCTTCTTTGAATTTTACTCAACGGTTTATTTAGAAACACTGATTTATTCACTGCTGTGCTGTTTATAATTTAGGGATTTGGTGGTTGTTTAGGGTTTATAATATTGGTTTATGATTTCAATTTTGTAAAACTTAATAGAGAATTATTCTCTTGAATTTTGCTTGTGGTCCTCAGATTCAAAGCTATAACGTTTTCAAATTTCAGAATCTTTGATATTCATTTCCGATATAGAGTAGCACAGTTTGTTCAGAATTTTTGAATTTTTGTTCTATAGGTGATCAAAAACTCTTTGGCACTAGCACTGAAGAAATTACACATCAAGAAGAGAAGAAAAAGGCTATTGATGAAACAGTAATGGCTGATTTTGGTGTACCTGGCAATAGAGCTGTTGAAGAAGGAGCTGCAAAAGTCAGAGTTCCGAGTGGAAAAGCTGAAGTTGTCAATAACCTCGTTTTCGTGACATCCGAGGCTGCTCCATACTCGAAAACAGGAGGATTAGGAGATGTTTGTGGTTCTTTGCCAATAGCTTTGGCTGGTCGTGGGCACCGTGTTATGGTTGTTTCTCCTCGGTACCTGAATGGAACTGCTGGAGACAAGAACTATGCCCGGGCTAAGGATTTGGGGATCCGTATTACAGTAAATTGCTTTGGAGCTTCTCAAGAAGTTTCCTTTTATCATGAATATAGAGATGGTGTTGATTGGGTAACCGCTAATCTCTTCTTGCATAAATCTTTGTGGATTTTTTACAAGGTCCATTGCGTAACAAGTCGTTTTCAGGTTTTTGTTGATCACAAGTCCTACCATAGACCTGGAAATCCATACGGAGATAGTAAAGGAGCCTTTGGTGATAATCAGGTACTACTGTTGTTGATTGAAATACCGTTTACATTTTCAAAAGAAAGAATTTGGTTTCTATTTTGTAGCTTTTCTTTATTGTGTGACTGTTGTGTTTTAAATCATGTGGTCTACTAAAAATGACAAAAGTGCCTCGTCTCACACATTTTGTGATTACAGTTTCGGTTCACGTTACTTTGCCATGCTGCGTGTGAAGCCCCTCTCGTGTTGCCTCTTGGAGGGTTCACTTACGGAGAGAAATCTCTCTTCCTTGTCAATGACTGGCATGCCGGACTTGTTCCCATGTAAACTTTCCTTGTTCTCTTTACCTTATACTCTAAAATTTAACTTTGAACAGATGTGCAGAATCATGCTTTGATTTGTGGACTTTAAATTTCTGTACTTTAAAATTTATATCGTGTATCCCCTTTGATTCCAGACTTTTGGCTGCAAAGTATCGCCCATATGGAGTTTATAAGGATGCAAGAAGCATTCTCATTATACATAACCTCGCTCATCAGGTAAAAATCATAAAACATTTCTCCAGACCTGTAATATCTCTTCTTGTGGTTTATATATAGTTGTAAGTTTCGTATAATGCCCCATAGTTAGCTTACCGTAATTAGTTAGTTATGTATGTTGTGTGTGACTAAGTTGAAAGGTTATTTTGCATTTCATAAATTGGTTGTTTTGCTGTAAGGGAGTGGAGCCAGCAGCTACATACACCAACTTGGGATTGCCTTCAGAATGGTACGGAGCGGTAGGGTGGGTGTTTCCAACATGGGCAAGAACTCATGCTCTTGACACCGGTGAAGCGGTTAATGTTCTCAAGGGTGCGATCGTGACCTCTGACCGTATCATTACTGTGAGCCAGGTGATGAATCCTTTGTAAGCATAATCCCTAATTGTTAGTGATCACATTCACTAACAGTAATGATTCCGAAATTATGCTATCTGATTGGAATTTTATCCGCATTTTCAGGGCTATGCATGGGAAATCACTACTGTTGAAGGTGGATATGGTCTTCAAGATTTGCTTTCTAGTCGGAAAAGTGTTATAAATGGTATTGTTCCCATAAACCCCGAATTTTAAGATTATCACTAAAAACATTTTTCCAAGCTGATATTCTGGTTATGTTTATCAGGGATCACGAATGGAATTAATGTTGATGAGTGGAATCCATCCACGGATGAACACATACCTTTCCATTACTCTGCTGATGATTTCTCCGAGAAGGTGATGTGAAGTTCTCTTGAGTGAAAGAGACAAAATCTAGGAAATCCGATGCATTGTTATGGTGAATTGACTTTTGTGTCTGCTTTGGGAATTGCAGGTCAAATGCAAGATGGCACTACAAAAGGAATTGGGTCTCCCCATTAGGCCTGAATGTCCTATGGTGTGATTTCAATAGCCAAACTTTTAATATTTCAAGAAATGTTTTGTTTTGTCTTATAATCACTCATGTAGCTTGGATGTTGTAAAACTTTTTACAGATTGGGTTTATAGGAAGACTTGATTACCAGAAGGGCATTGATCTGATCCAAACCGCTGGTCCTGATCTCATGGTGGATGACATTCAATTCGTAAGTGAGTCTTTTGAACGGTTTACTGGAACGCATGCAGTACCAGTGACTTGCCTGATACACATTTCTCATCTCCTGTCTTTACCAGCTGTGTTTGCACATTTCTTAAGCCCGATGCAGAAATTTGGAAATTTGTTTTTGCATCTATAGTGGTTTTCCGCATTCTAATATTCCTCTTTCAGTGAAAGACTTGTTTCATTTGATGAGATATCTTTATTGGTATGTTTAATGTGGTTTGGTTTCTTGCAGGTCATGCTTGGTTCGGGTGACCCAAAATATGAAAGCTGGATGAGAAGCATGGAGGATACATACAGAGACAAATTCCGCGGTTGGGTTGGTTTCAATGTTCCCATCTCTCATCGAATCACAGCCGGGTAAAAACAAATTTCTCTAGCGTAAACTTTAATCAAAAGACCTGATTAAAACCCGTTAGAGAATATTTGCTTTATCGAGGGAGATCAATTCTTTGGATTATCACATGTTTAATATGAAGAAGCTGTTGTAGAAAACCTCAACATTGCCACAAACATCTCATTGGAATTTTTTTTTTTTCTGTATTGAAATCTATAAACAGCTGTGATATTCTTCTGATGCCGTCAAGATTCGAGCCTTGCGGTTTAAATCAGTTATACGCAATGAGATACGGAACCATTCCAGTCGTTCATGGCACTGGAGGACTCAGAGTGAGTTTCTTAAAATCTTCAAGAACCCGGATTAATACAAAATCAAATTGTGTTCAGGATGAGAGAATTGTTTGGTAGCTAAAGGGGTTATGATTTATAATTGTTTTCAGGATACGGTTGAGAATTTCAACCCCTATGCAGAAGGTGGAGCTGGTGCTGGGACAGGGTAATGAACACTTCTGTTTTTGAGAAAATAATATCGAATTCAAATGATTTTTGATCTTATGAATCTTTCTTTTGTGGGTTTAATGTTTCAGGTGGGTCTTCACTCCCTTGTCGAAAGATAGCATGGTGTCGGTAAGTTTTTTGAACTCCCCATTTCTCAAGAGGATTTGTGGTTTCTGTTTTTGGTTTTTGTTTGGGGATTTGGTGGGTATTTGACCCTATTGTGTTGCTTACCTCAGGCCTTGAGGTTGGCTGCAGCAACATACAGAGAGTATAGAGAGTCATGGGAAGGATTGATGAGAAGAGGAATGACCCGAAACTATTCTTGGGAAAACGCTGCCGTTCAGTATGAGCAAGTTTTCCAGTGGGTTTTCATGGACCCTCCCTACGTCAGCTAGACCCAACTCAAACCGAATCAAACCAAGTTGGACCGGATCAGACCTGACCAATCAGATGGAGGATAGGGCTATTGTGGAACCTCCTATTCCGGTTATCGAAAATCTATGGTTTTCAACGTTTCCACAATAAACCGTGTATCTATGTTATTATCTTATAACTCGTATAATTTTTGTTTTGGGGATGTAATTTCTTCTGTCGATTATGGAATGTGCTTCTCTTAATTATCTGAATTTGGTATCTATTATTGGGGTCGTTAGTTGAGAAATTAGAGAACACCAATCACCAATGATGATTGATAAATTGATAATGATGATTTCATAACAGATTGGTGGGTTCAATTCCTTAAAAACAATCAATCTGATCAAAGATTAATGATAGATGGGAATGAGTAGGAGAGCAGTAACACACAAATGAATGAAACGTGAAATATAGTTAAGTCTATCAGACGTGATTACCATATTCATATGAATCATACAAACTTATATTTTATTGATAATAAGTAATCGATAATGATTTTTGTTTATTTATTTGTTATAATGTTTAGTTGAAATGAAAACATTATCGTTAGAGCCACGCACGATCCTAATTCTCTATTATTACTATCTATGAAGAATACTATATTTGTAGTTCATAGTCAAAAAAGCTTTCCTAAAGTTGACGAACCAGTTTACACTGAAAAGTGTATATGACAATGATTGTTTCGTTTACACTTTTTTCTTTCTTACAAAAAAAGTGATGCAGATAATTCTGATAAAATATTGAATTTGAATTGGAAACAATACCAAATGCCTAATAAGTATTTGATCAAAAAAATAGTACTCATAATAAGTGAAAATGAATCCTCTTAAATGTCAAAATATAATTATTGAATCATCTTACAGAAACAATAAAATTAAAATAATTGAATGTGTAGTGGTGCTTGATTTTTTTTTTATTCGGTAATTAATTACATCAACAACCACTTGACACCCTTTGACATCTTGAATACGTATATTTTCTTTTCATAGACAAAATTAAGTAATATAAATTATATAGGACTGATTGGTATGTCAGATTAACAACATAATAGCGGAATAACTAAATTACAAAATAGCAGAATCAATAGAAGTATAGAACTATAATATGAATAGAAATGTTTTTTTTTTCTAAAATGCCAAAAACTACTATTTAATAGATGAATACATTTCCTCTAATTTAGTTATTTTTTATACGTGCGGAATAAATTAAAAAACATCATTTGTTATTTTTCATGTTTTATCATTCAGTGCAAGTTTTTGTGAATGATATGTATTCAGCGAAATCACATCAAAACGTGAAATCGTGAAAAAAATTGTGAAAAAACTGTATATCATTCAAACGTATAATAATTTTATCTAATTCTTTTTAAAGGTATAGAAACAGTTAGAACAATAAAATGTATACCGGAACATATACAAAATTAAACAAATAGCTTAAATGCATATACCAATGATAATTTTCAGTTTTTTTTCCTTTTTTCTTTGAGGCTTTCTTGTTTCTCCTTCTGAGATCTCAAGCCAAAACTGATGAACCAATCTGTTGAGATTTGAGAGCGCTTGAAGTTTCAACGAAGGATGAGTTTTGTTGAGCATTGTGAGTATACTACTTGCCGAACTAATCATCGCCGTTTCCATTTTTGACGAAGAATCCTAATCAAATCGAAATTTCAATTCCCTAATCAGAACCAATCGTCGACGAATCTCGTCTCGGATTTGAGAAAAGAGTTTCAGTTTTCAGAAATTGAAAGACTCAGAGAGAGAGAGGAAAAGAGTATTCAGCGGGATCACGTTTTCACAAAAACTGTATATCATTCAAATGCATAATAATTATATCTAAATCTTTTTAAAAAGTACAGAAACGGTTAGAACAATAAAACGTACATTGGAACATATACGAAATAAACAAATAGCTGATATGCATATACCGGTGATAATTTACAGTTTTTTTGGGGTTAAATTACAGTATTTGTTTAAAATTAAAGATATGTCAAAATATATTGTAGTCACATACTACTATTTCTGATGGAGAGTGGTGACAGCATGCCATACTCTTTTATTCTGTTTCACATGTCTCTATTCAGAACCTAAAACAAACAAAAAAAATTGTTGAAGATCTAAGTATTTTTGTTAGATGGAAAAAAATGATAATTCAAACCCTTGTTAATGATTCAAAATAAGTTTTTTGTTTTCTTTGATTTTGTCTTTATTTTTGTCCTCTCTTTGTTTTTGTTAAAATAGTCATTTATGTTTATAGTTGAAAAGTTGAATGTATATTTTTCTTATATTAGACACTAGAATAGTTTCATTTATTTAATTTCAGTAAAAGAAAAAATGAACAAAAAAAAAAAAGACCGAGCAATTGTTCCGGAAATGAAGGACAAAAGTGGGTAAGTCAGTGGAAATTGAGGTCTCTGATACCAAACACAAACCCTTTTTTCTTCACTTTCTTCCATCCTTTAAAATCTCCCTCTAATCACTCTCTTGTCGTTCCCTTTCCTCTTTCGTCGTACGTGTAAACCTTGAAAGAAAGAGGAAAAAAAAAAAAGAGAGATTCTTTTTGGTGTTTACATCCCCATTTTTCAATCTGTTTTCCGAGCAAATTAGCGGGAGGAAACAAAAAGCGAGAGGCTTGGAGTGAGAAGAATCTCTCAGGTTAGTTTCTTGTATTCTTCTGCCTGTTCCCATTATCTGTTTGTTCTCATTCGTGTTATCTCAAAATTCAGTTATATATGTCAAAAAGGTTGAGACTTTAGACGACTTGGTTCTCTTAAAAACCATTTTCAGGACATAATTGCTATATTTGAATTGGATTTTGAGAGCTTTGTTCATATGGTACAACAAGCTGGAACAAACTTTTCAATGTTCTTGATTAAGGGTTTTAGTGGTATGGGTTCGAGGGTTTTAGATTGTTAACTTGAACTGGTATTTGTGTGTCTGTTCATATGCTACGGAACAAAAGTCGCAGTTCTTGATCGGTAAATGAGACCAGGCACTCTAAAGCTAATTATATTGATCTGGGTTGGTTGAAATTTCTAATTTTTTATTTTAAATTGTAAACAAATGCCTCATTTCTGGGAGATTTTGTTAATTTCTTATAGACGTAAAAAAAAAAGAGAGTATTATAGAAGATTCAGACAAAATCTGTTTTGTTTCAGATCGCATTGTTGGGTTGCTTTAAGCTGTGGATTCTACTTCTTGTCTGTTTGTTATTCTTTATTAAGATTAGTTAGCGTGTTGTTGTTACCTTAAACATCCAGAATCATAGAATCTTTGGTTTAAATTCCTTAAAAAAGCTTTAAAATGGTTTTAATTTTAAGATCTGTGATCCAAAACACTCAAGACCTTCTTGAGGGAATGAGAATTCCCTAATTTTTAATTCTGTTTAGACTTATTGGATACCGAAAGTTACCAGACTCATGCTTTCATATGGATCTATATATATTATTAGGTACTTTAGTTTCAATTTTGCTAGCAGCGTGAACAAGTGAAATTTCAAATTGCAGCTTAATACCTAGTCTTTTAGAGTGTTACGGATCAAAGATAACTTCTTCCATGATGGTAACAAGTATACATATTGATTCAAGATGTTTTCTATGAGAAAATCTCTGTTGGTCTATAAAGGGGTTTCCAATCTCACTCTACCTTATTCTACACTTGGAATAGTAGTCTCTCATCTTTATTGCCAGACCCATTTGTTTGTTTTCATTGTCTAAAGTTACTTGCTTAGATCTTGTCTTATCTTCTGATTGTGTATGTTTGAATCAGTTGTCCTTTTTCTGCTCACATGTTATAAGAAATGTGGCTTTCAAGTATTCTTACTAATACCATTACTGAAGATTGACTATTTGTTTTCTTCATTCTTATTTGTTCATTTCATTTTCACAGTGAAAGAGAGAAGAACAGGAGTTGGGATTGCATTTTTAATCTTTGAATCAAAATGAGTGCAGCGGCTACAATGCCCATGCCCCGAGAAGCGTCTAATTACGATGAGATCTCTATGAAACAGAGCATGCTCTTCTCTGATAGTCTTAAGGTAGATTCCAAACTTTGAAGTTGAATAATCTTACTGGGTCTTGTGATCATTGCTAAAGTCTTCAAAAAAAACTTCCCATGTTCGATGAACTAGTCTGATTATTAGCAAGATAAGGATTCTAGTAAATGTTTTTGTGATATAATATCTTTGTTTTACAGGATCTAAAAATTCTGAGAACACAGTTGTATTCAGCTGCTGAGTATTTTGAACTATCCTACACAAAAGATGAACAAAAACAGATGTGAGTGAGTTTATTCCTCTCGGTACTCCTTGTTCTATTTCTCAATGATCCTAGTTTACAGCTCTGATTAGTTGTCATTAGACTTTCTTCTTTTGGGGTCTTTTAAGTTTCTTACGTGTTTATGTAGAGTTGTGGAGACACTGAAAGATTATGCGATAAAGGCTCTGGTGAATACAGTTGACCATTTGGGCTCTGTTACATATAAAGTCAATGACTTTGTCGACGAAAAAGTTGATGAAGTTGCAGGAACCGAACTACGAGTGTCTTGCATTGAACAGGTATCAATGATTCCTTATAAACTTTTCCCTAAAATGGTGTTCTAAAAGATCAATTAAATGGACCGTTGTTTCTGCTTTATTATTATTTTTTTTTTAAAGGCACCTTAGATTGATTTCATTTAGGTTACTGAGTTTTCTTATATATGTATAGAGGCTACGGATGTGCCAAGAGTACATGGATCATGAAGGCCGTTCACAGCAATCACTTGTGATCGGCACTCCAAAGTTCCACAAGCGATACATCTTGCCTTGTAAGTTTCTCTCTCTATCTCCCTCTATGTTTCATTCTCTTATTTTTCGGTTTTGAGACTCACTACGAAAAAAAACTACATTCTCTATCAGCGGGCGAAATCAAAAGGGGTGGCAACCTTGCAACGCTAAAGAATGTTGAAGGTAGTTTTGATGGAGAAGAGGACTGGAACCAATTCAGAAATGGTATAAATTTCCATTACATCTACATGTCCAAGATTTTAGATTTGTTCCAAACCTGATTCTTGATTTGATCTTTTTCTTATTTCCTAAAGCTGTTCGTGCTACAATTCGGGAAACGCCTCCACCACCCGTTAGGTAAACTCCTGTATTCATAATGAATTCCCTTGTTAACTGACCGGGAAGTTTTAAACTTTGAAGTGCTGTTTATTATTGCTTTTTTGCAGAGCACCGATATTTCAGTCTCCGTCTCCGCGGAAAACTCAACGTTCAGCAACCTTTTCGTTCTCCTCTACCGCCACGGCACCAAAGAAAGAACAAGGTAAAAGCAGCTTTAGCTTGAAATTACCGTTTGAGCTTATTGTGAATACAGACCCTCTGACTGTGTGCTTGGAAAACCAGATAAGCGAGCAGTATCACCGCATCGGTTTCCGCTTCTAAGATCTGGTTCGATTGCTATCCTACCGTCATCAATTAGCCGGCCAACGACCCCGAGCAAGAGTAGAGCGGTAACTCCAACTCCTAAGCGGGTAAGCTTCAGTTACATTTCATGCACTCACTCAGGCTCTATCTTTACCGGTTCGGAACGATTTTTTCCTTTACGGGTTTTGATTCTCAAATTTATACGGTTCAGTATCCGTCAGAACCGAGAAGATCGGCTTCGGTTCGGGTTGCGTTTGAGAAAGAAGCCCAGAAAGAACCGGAGCATCAACAACAACCGAGCAAGAGCAAACGGCTGCTTAAGGCGTTGCTTAGCCGACGCAAAACCAAGAAGGACGATACGCTCTACACTTACTTGGACGAATATTGAACCGAAAGCTGGTTTTGTATGTCGACTGGTAAACCGGAAACTACATTCCAATCTTTATTGCATTTTTGTGTTATATAATGTCAATATATATGTTTTTGTTACATTTTATGTGAATGCAATATTTCTTACAAGCGTATTGAAAAATGTACAAGAGAAAGCGTCGATTTAATCAATCTCACTACAATTTTACTTCCAATAACAAAATTCACTAAAATTATATTCTTAGTACTTAATCAAGAAGTTTATACTACTAACTTGTTTACATTTTTACTACCAAAAACAAAATTCACTAACAGTTAGTTTACTAATCGTTTGAAATCATTTAAACGTTCTACTATTGTACTAAGAAAATATGTATTCACTTTATGTATTTGAGATTAAATTTTTTTATTTTAAATTATGTTTTAACAAAATTGCAGTTTTTTAATAAAGTTTTTATGTCCATGTAAACCGCCGATCAACCATTAAGTTTGTGTTATCCTGTAAAGATCTATATAAAAATATACAATACAAAGTAACATGATCATTTTATACTCAAATGCAAGACTAAAATACAAACGCAAAAAAGAATGTGATAATACCGTTTACGGAATATATTCTCATCTGTATTTTCGTAAAACTGTGTGATGATAGAAATTAAAATTTGTGTTTTGATTTGGTTACCACTACAAACACTACATTCAAATTTTGAAACAATCATTGAACCTTTATTGTCACCAAGGATGAAAGTAGTACAAACACAGATTGCCTTAAAAATCAAATACAGAGTCGACATGTAAGACAAAAGCGACTAAAGCCTTAAAACATGACACCAACTTACGAGTCTTCTCCACGTCCAATGATTTAGATTCCGGTTTCTGTTTCGGACTCGTCTTTTATAGCCTTTTTTGGTGGTGGTGGAGGCGGTGATCTCTTGTAATAGGCAGCACCAAGTGATCGGTGAGAAGAAGGAAGAGAATCCATAGATGGAGGATTGAAATAATAGGATGGTGAATTATCTTCAAAAAGTTTCCTGTTGTTTTGAGCCTGCACGATCATGAGTATAGCTAGGAGAACACAACATGTTAAGAGATGATTCCGTGAAAACATTTTTTTTTTTTTTAAATGGTGATTAAGAGAGTTTCTTTGTTCACCAACTATGATGAGGTCTATGTTCTGATGCATATATGTATAGCTCCTAAATCATAAATCATAATAGAGGGTTCCCACTAACTAGCTATTAGATTGTGTTTTTAAAGTATTTGTCAGTAACTAATGATTAATTAATCTATGTTTTTGTTTAATTTAGGAGGGCTTTTATATAGTGATCGTCAGTTTAAGAGGAGTCAAAAGATTCAGAACTGCGTACCTGATTTGTGGATATATATTATTTTAGCAATATGTTCTCCTTTATTCGTAGCTGAATAATTTTATCATATAAATAAGTTAGGATAATTTTCGTGCGATGCATAGTTTGTTTGAAATTTATAAATAATTTATTAATATGGTTTGATTTCATTATATAACATTAAACTTACATATGCATAGTTTAAATGAAAATAATTAAATTTGTATTTGACAGCAGTAGTTAGATTTGCTTACACTATATTAAAACTATTTTAGGTTTTAAACATTGTGAAACTAACAATTATTTTGTTTTAGATCAAACCAAATCGAGTTAATGCGAAAGGTTTGGGTAGTTTTTTAGTTGTCCCAAATTTTTAACAAATGTGTGTACTAAGTGCGCTACTCGCTAGAGAAGAATTTCCGGTTTAGTTAGGGATGATTTTTTTCAAAGACCGAACCGAACCGAATCGAGAATACTGTACCGGAGGGGAGGGGCTACATATAAAAGAGATTCCGGTTCTATCCATCTTACAGAGTGCTGTGTAGAGTATAAGCCATGGCTTCCTTCACCTGCTCTTCTCCATCTTCGATTTTACCTGTAAATCTTTTTCTCCCTTTTCTCTCATATCTGATAACAAAGCATCCTTCGATTTTGGAAGTGGTTGCTCATATTCGATTTTGTATATTCAGATTGCTGATACAAGAAGCGGGAAGTTGCGCTGCACATTTCAGGTTTCTTGTGGGATTCAAAGAGATGATAATGGACGCCGTGTTTGGCGGAGGAGAACATTGGTAAGAAGAATGTCTGAAATTACTTGAGATTTCGCTCGTTTTCCAGTTCCATGTTATGACCTATGTGGATTCAGGAATCAAAATCTGGGTTTAGCTTTGCTTGGAGACGACATTGCTAATTTTCTATAATTCTAAGACTACAGAAGAAATCATTCTTCTCTTGATTCCAAATTAGGTTTTACACACTGAGGATGAGTTTCTGAGTTGAACTTTGCTCATTTCTGTGATACTGTATATGAACTTAGAAACAACAAGGCTTTTACTACTAGTTAGTCTTTACTTAAGTATATATTCAAGTAACCGTGGTCGTACTAATCGATATGATGCATAGAAGGAGGTGGAGATTATTATCTTATCTGAGTTTTTGGGATTTCTAGGTGGTAAGAGGAGTTGCACATCGTTTTTAAATACCCTGGATCTTGGTACTTATATAGTACATCTTGTGAACTATCAGTTTCTGTAGTTTGATCGTATCATGTTCATGAGGTTTTGAGTATTCATAAGTACAAAGCCAGAACGATGCATTGTCTGGATTCTTAGTTCCTCAAAACATTTTTTTTTTTGCATTGACCTTATGAATCAAAAGATACATTGTCCAATCCCATAAATTAAAGTGAAATATCAAACAAGTGTGTAGGTTTGCAATTCTTGTAAAGCAGCCGTCAATTGCTTTTTAACCTATGTACGTCGTTATCCTGTTTTGTCTGTAGACGAAGAAGGATGATATGTTGCGTTACAAAATGCAAAGAGTTCCATTTGTGGAAGAACAAGTAAGGAAGATAAGAGAAGTTGGGAAGGTAATGACAATGGACATAGAGCAGCTGCTTTTGAGGGAAGACAATCGGTTTGAATTTGTCAATAGCGTAGCAGCTGAAGCAACAGAGTACGTGCAAACGAACAGAGATGAATATGGAGGTTCCAAAAAAGCTATCTTTCATGTTCTGAGTAACCGTATGAATGATCTTGGGTTTGATCGCCCTGAGGCTTATGTAGAAGCTGATCCTTACAAACCCGGTCCTGGCTATTTGTTGGAGTATTACACATAAGATATTATAACATGAGTTTGGATGTATTTCACAGCTTTGTTGTTGTATTACCAAACCAAATCTATGCATTTAAGAGCTTTAAATCTGTTTGTTCTGGCTTTTTATGTCTTTTAGTCAAAATCATGTAAAATTCAATACAAAAGATGGTTGTAGTCAGATTTCTCTATCAATGCAATTCATCTTTTTATAAGATGATTTTATTAACAGTTTCTCGATGTGAGGCATTCTAACACAGACAGTGTCTTGAAAATATGTATTTTTAATGTTTTAACGTAAAAGCATGTTTTTTTCTGTGTTAACTTTTTTTTAACATCATAACATAAACTTCCATTAATGGATCGAAAGTGCATTACAACGATTATCATACTCCACCATTGGAACTAGCCAAGAAGATGGCGTGACATGAAGATAAGCAATATAAATCGGGGAATCCCCTACGTTCTTTGCAAGTGCATCCGCAAACAGATTAGCGGTTCGACTGATCTGAGAAAATAAGAATTCTTTACCCAACCCACATGTGAGAATGTCTTGCGTATAAGTCTGAAGTCTTGGCCACTCCTCAGGCTGCTTCATCGCCTTTATCATATGCCACAATCTGTCTCAAAGATCACCCGTGAGTATCCGAGTTTCTTGACACACGATGAAGCCCATGCAAGTGTCGTGGCCTCCGTATCTAGCGGGGAGAAGAGAAGAGGAAATCGCTTGGCTCCTATCTGCTTGATAGAACTGTTAAGGACACAGCGTACGTTACACAATCAAGCCTTTAGTGATTTGCTCTCAATCATCGATTCTGTATCAATGTAAATTAGGAAACTTAGCTTCTTTGTATTCCTATATAATCGTTTGTACGGAGACCTATTATTACACATAGAAAACATCTTTCACCATTGCTCTATCAATTTCGTCTTCTTTATCATGGTATCAGAGCAATGAATCATTGATTTTTTTTCAAAAACAATACATTGAATACAAATCTCTTTCTCGTATTCTGGCCCAGAAACTGTGAAAAATCGCAGCTTCTTGACCGGTTTTCATTAAATTGAAATCTGACATAAATTGAAGATGGCCTCTTCTGACTCTACAGTGGAACGCACGGAGGTGAGACACACCATCTCTCCTTATGACCTCACAGCTGCCGATAATCCAGGGGCTGTGATTTATAACCACTGTTGAAAGGCTCCAATTACGATAAATGGGCTGTTAGCATAAAAACAGCTCTCTCCTYGCAAAAAAAAATCGATTTCCTAGATGGATCAATCGAAAAACCAGCATCTAATTCTCCAGATTATGAAGACTGGATTTCCGTCAACGCGTTGCTTGTATCTTGGATCAAGATGTACATTCATGAGTCGCTCCGTTCAAGTATTTCACATCGCGAGTTAGCAAAGGATCTTTGAGATCATCTTAAGAAACATTTCTCTGTCTCAAGTGGTCCAAAATTTCAACAAATCAAAGCAGATTTGGCGACTTGCAAGTTGCAAGGACAACCTCTTGAAGTGTACTATGGAAAGCTGAACAAACTGTGGGACATGCTCTCCACGATTCGTCCGTTTCGTCTCTGCAATTGTGGACTGTGTGCCTGCAACATTATTGAACAATAAGAGAAGGACAGGGAGGAGGATAGAGTCCAACAATATCTCTAAGAACTTGATGACTCTTTCCAATCAATTCGTTCAACAATCACTACAAGGGATCCATTACCATATGTTGAGGAGACATATAACATACTCACAAGAGGCGTGGTGATGTTATAGAAATGGCGGTCAAAGCTCAATTCAACATAGAAACAATAGATAATTCTTTAGTGTGTAAAGTGTAAACATTGCAAAAAATCAGGACATCTCAGTGAACAATGCTTCTGATCGTTGGATATCGAGAATGGTGGGGAGAGGTCTCGTATGGTGGTGCTTCGGGCGTGGCCGAGGCAATCCAGAATGGTGGGGAGAGAGGTCGCTATCGTGGTGCTTCGGGGCGTGGCCGAGGCGAGGCGACTTTAGCTTTCCCTCGTGTTGCATGGCAGTGCGTGAATGTCGGCAAGCGGCCATGCCCGATTGCCGACACAAACCGCGATGGGGTAATTGTTCTCGCAGACGAATAGTGGGAGAAAGTCCGCCGTCTCCTCAATCTTTAGAACTCCCAACTCAGCAGGTTAGTATTCCTCTAACTGGATTCTTGATATGGGTGCGTCGCACCATATCACAGGCTATTTTGACAAATTGTCAAGTGTCCAAAATATCGAACCAGTCCTGGTTATTCTAGCGGATAGAACTAACCCTAGGCACGGGACGGATATCCGCTATTTTTGGCCGACTTGCTACTTGACCCGCAAATTTTGGACCCGTACTTGGACCTGCTGAGACGGGTACCCGCCCAGATTTTTGCTACTTGCGGATACCTTGACCCGTACCCGTACTTGCAAGTGCAAGTACAAGTACCCGCTCAGCAAGTAATATAATTACTTGCCTTGTTTATTACGTCTTGTATTGACTCGTTTTAATATCAACATCTTGACAATCCAGCATCATATCATATGTTTGATATTGAAAAAATAACAATACAGCTCCCCTGAAATTGGTTTCTTCACTATCCCCTGAAGTAGGAAAAAAAAATAACAACACAGTTCAATCCGAAAAACTTAGATTTGAGTCTTTAACTGATACAAAACTTTGATTAGTCAGACTGTCTGGATTCATCATCGTTTTCTAGAAACTAGAACTTCGTTAAAACACCCATTCGAAGCTAGAATCAAAGCGTTGGACTTTACCACAAGACCTTTCACTTGGAAACAACTGCATCAACTTAGATCATAAAACACTAAGTTCCATGATTCAAAATACCATCCAAAACCCATAATTTCTTTGGCGAAATAGGCAAATCTTACTCTTCGAGTAACAAAAGTCTCATCAAAAACAGAAACAAGTAGAGAGGATTCTGAGTTACACGTTATAGCATATCGAGTCGTTTTAAAATCAAAATCTGGAAGCAAAGAAAGTTCATCCTCATCCTTAAACAATCAAAAACAAATTCAATCAATTAAAAAAAGAGAGAGCATATCCCATCGACGAAGCAGAAGCAGCGATGATCGAACATGAAGAAGAAAAACAACATCGGCGAAGCAGAAACATAAAAAAATCATCGACTTACCGTCAACGACGAAGAACAAGAGATTGAACAGGAAGAAGAAAAACAACAAGACATCGAGTGAGATGTGAGAGGCGATGAAGTCTATAGATGAGAGGCGATTTTTTCTCTCTAGATCTAGGGTTTGCCGTTTGGAAATCGTAATGTGAGATGTGAGGCGAGGAGAGACTAGTGAGGCGGAAGTAACTGCTTTAGGCTTTGGGTTTCGAAAGTTTAAGGCCGAGATGGGCTTAAGGTTTTGGGGAGAAAAATATGTAAGTTTATAAAATGGCCCAATAAAATGATCAATAACCGGTACAACCAGCAAGGCGGGTAACAGGTATAAGTAGCAAGGCGGGTAGCGGGTTGCGGGGAACAAGGCGGGTAACAAGACAAGTATTCAAAATAAAATTTTGGCTTGGACTTGCCCGCTACTTGCAAGTAGTTAGTTAACTCACCTTGATACTTGGCTTGGGCCGAGGTCGGGTACCTATTTTACGGGCATGCGGGGCGAGGTCGAGCGGGTCGGGCGGGTAACAAGTAGTGTTGCCCAGGCTTAGATAGAACAAAACGTCTTGCTACACAAGAGGGAACAATTCACTTGAGTTCACAGTTGGTGTTGAAGTCCGTATTCCATGTAGAAGGGTTAACGTCTAAGCTTATATTAGTGGGACAATTGTTAGAAGAAAACAACTGCATGGTGCAACTTGTTAACAAATTTCTTGTGATCGAGGACCGTATTAAGAGGATGGTGATTCGAATGGGGAGACGTGAGAATGAGACATTTTTCTATCGAGGAATGGAAATGATAGCTGCTGCTGCAAATCACAAGCAAGATACTTATGATTTATGGCATCAACGCTTTGGACATCCCTCTAATCGTGTTTTAAATTCAATTTTTGGTGTTTCCGTTTTTCTGTTTTTACCTCCAACAAACCTTGTGTAAGTTTGCCAGAGGGCCAAACAAACAAGGAATTCTTTTCTCGTAAGTTTTCATAATGCAGAACATCCATTTGATTTTAGTCCATTGCGATATTTGGGGTCCGTATAGAGAAGTATCATTTTCTGGAGCTCCTTACTTTCTCACAATTGTTGATGATAATACCTGAAGTGTCTGGATTTATCTGTTAAAATCGAAGAGTTATACTCAGGCACGGCTACGCGAGTTCTTTGCACGTGTGTCAACTCGATTTAATACAAAAGTGAAGAAATGCGTGTAATGATGGTGAATTCTTGTGTCTTGCACAGTACTTTGCAGACAATGGGATTGTCCATGAGACTTCGTGTGTGTATATGCCAAATCAAAATGTTCAGATTGAGAGAAGGCATCGCCACATTCTCAACGTAGCTCGAGCTCTCAAATTTCAAGCTTCATTACCGGTTCAATTTTGGGGAGAATGCATCTTAGCTGCGGGTTATCTTATCAATCAAACACCCTCTTCGATTTTGAAAGGAAAAACTCCCTTTGAGATGTTGTATAAGATTGCTCCATGTTCTAAGCATCTGCGTGTTTTTGGATCACTTTGTTATGCATATAATAAGGATATTAAAGGTGATAAATTTGAATCGAGATCAAAGAAGTGCATATTTGTTGGTTATGCTTAGGGGTGTCAAAATGGGTCAAACCTAATGGATCGACCCAACCCGATCCGACTCATTAACCCTAATGGTCATATTATTTGGATCTTAATGAGTTGATGAGTTAAATGAGTTATGAGTCAATGGGTTGATGGGTCAGATGGATTGATGGAATGATGGGTTGATGATATGAGTTTATGAGTCGTATGGGTTGGGTTGTAATGGTTTATGATTAACCATTTACCCATTAAAATATCATACTTAGCATAATCATTACCATCATACTAACATCATCATATTATCATCATATCATATTTCATCATCATCATATCATATCGTCATATCATCAAATCTACTGATTTTTTGCAAATACGAGTTCGCATTTTTCCGCTGAGTTAATATTTTTCATGAAAACACGGTTTCATAATTTTCCGCCAAAAACACGGTTCCATAATTTTCCCACCGGTTTCATAATTTTCCAAAAACACGGTTTCATAATTTTTCCGCACTGGTTTCATAATTTTCCACAAAACAATGTTTCATAATTTTCCTAAAACATGGTTTCATAATTTTCCCGCCAAAAACGGTTTCATAATTTTCACACATGCACGGTTTCATAATTTTCCCGCCAAAAACACGGTTTCATAATTTTCCCGCATCGGTTTCATAATTTTCAGCAAAAACATGGTTTCATAATTTTCCACCAAAACATGGTTTTAATTTTCTAGTTTAATGACTTTTTACTGCTCGATTCACTGATTGCAAAAATCTAAATAGCAATTTATCAATGATGATGATCATGATGATGGTGATCATGATGATGATGATGATCATAATTATTTAAATTAATTATTAATTATGATAGTTATTAATTATTAATTATGATTATTATTTAAATTATAACAAAATTATTAAATGGAACCCATTTAAACCATTAACCATTAATTTATATGGTTTATGGATTTACCCAAACCATTTGCTAAATGAGTTTGGTTAACTCATTACCCATTAAACACTAAATCAATGTGAGTATGAGTTGGTTTGGTTTGGTTTACCCATTTTGACACCCCTAGTTATGCTTATGGACAGAAAGGGTGGAGGTTTTTTTTTTTTTATCTAGAATCAGAAGAATATTTTTGTGTCCAGATATGTGAAATTTTTCGAAACAGAATTCCCATATGCTTTTAACAAATCGAGACGAGAGTGAAGTTGAAGTTATTGTTGCAGAAAATTCGACTAGGCCTACTACACATCCAAGCCTCATAGAAATTCTGCATGATACACCAATTGGGCACAATTTAAAAAATAAGCCCAATAACACTTTTACTCAACCTATTCTTTCCAACGTTCTACTAATGAAGGATCGTCTTTCTCTTCTAAAGTTCACGTGACTGAATTTGCAGATTCATCCACTTCCTCTCCAATTTTAGACTCGGCTACTAGTAACAACACAAACCCAGAGTCTCCAGCACCAACGTCTTCACCATTTGCTCGGGATTTGTCATCATCTCTTCTTCCACGTCGATAACTCCGTCTTCCATGCCGGCAGCTCCATCTTCCACGCCGGCATCTCCATCTTCGATTCCAGCGGAGCAGCTTGGGAAGGGTCACCGCCAAAAATTACCTTCTGCAAACTCAAAGGATTCATCACAAATAGAATTCTCACAGCTTCTGATGTAGAATCCTTAGTGACATCATTATACCCAATCTCCAACCATGTTTCTTCGACACGCGTCTGCTTCTCACAAGGCATTTCAAGCTGTTATATCGGCTGCCACTGAGCCACAGTCATATGCAGACACTATGAAGAACAAAGACTGGCGAGATGCGATGTCTTATGAAATTTCAACTCAAGAATTGAACAGAACTTCGGAAATAACAGACCTTCCCCCAAGAAAACGTGCTATCAATTGTAAGTGGGTATATAAATTTAAATATAGGTCAGATGGAACCTTGGAACGACATAAGGCCAGGCTGGTGGCACTTGGAAATAAACAGAAAGCTGAGGTTAAGAAACAACTAGTAGCTTAAATGAATATGATTCGTTTGTTTCTTAAGTATGCGGTCAGACCCAACTGGTATGTCCATCAAATGGACGTACACAATGCATTTATTCATGGAGATTTGAAGGAAGAAGTATACATGCGGTTACCTCCTGGCTTTCAATCCACAGAGAAAAATAAGGTTTGTTGTTTAACAATTCAATTTATTGTCTGAAACAGGCACCCCGTTGTTGGTTTGCTAAGCTCTCACAGGCACTGAAACGGGAAAATGATCATTTTATTCTCCAGCTTGTTCAAAAACACAAATCTATTACCCAAATGTCGTGTTCACAATTTTATTCCCCACCTTGTAGTTGACTTCTTCAATTAAGGACCCAATTTTGTCAACGTTAACGAATTAAACGGAGGTGTTAAATTCTTAACTAGATAGTACCAAGTTCTTGATTTTGATATTCTCTATCTCGGTTTTGCATCTCAAGACCTCTTCATTCAATCCCAAGAGTTCATCAGTTCAAGCATAATTGTGCACAATTTGTTGAAGTTCTTCATACATACCTTCTTCCACCCATTTAAACAAGTTGACCACTCTATGTTCAAAAATGACAACACCGCTAGTAGTAAACAATCTACATAACAATTGAGACTGATGAACCTTACCTCTCTGTGTTAACAACAACGAAAAGAAGGGATGACCGAGATTGATTGAATTGATGTGGATGACAACCCCCCCTCCGCAACTCAAATCGAAAGACACCAAATCGCGAAACCTAAATCAAACAAACTCAGATTTTCCTCCTCCACATACGCCCGCTTCTAGGTTGTTCCTCTCACTCTTCACTCATGACTTTGATTTCAGCTTTACAGAGATCTGCTTTGATTGGGCAAAAGGTTTCAGCTTCTAATATGATGAAGAAGAAGAAGACATAAAAGAAATAGGATAATTTGTTTCAAGATTCCTTTCAGCTATCTAGTTTCGATATATAACTAGAAATTAACGATCTAGTTTAAAATCTGAACTATCTAGTTAAGAATTTAACACCTCGCTTGAAGAAGTAAACTACAAGGTGGGGAATAAAATTGTGAACATGACATTTGGGTAATAGATTTATGCTAACAAGTCGGGAATAAATGATCATTTTCCCACACCGGAGCATGATTTTTAGCAAACATTGATTACTCATTGTTTACACGAACAAAACTGGTGAACTTCAGATTTTTCTACGACATTTTATTATTACAGGAGTTCGGAGATAGACTTAACCAAGTTCAAGGATTACTTGTATACTAGTTTACATGAAGGACTTCTGTTTTGAAGTATTTATTGGGTATTGAAGTGGCCAGATTAAAGAAGGACTTTTTCTCTATCAATGCAAGTATTCATTAGATATTATCAAGTGACAGTTTACTTGGTGCTAAGCTTGTTGTAGTTCGATCCCGCAGAATCACAAGCTTGCATTATCGGATTCTGCACTCCTTTCGACCTTCTTCCATATCGATTGATTGGTAAGTTGATTTATCTTGCAAACACTAGGCCTGATTTGTCTTATGCATAACACCAATTTATGCAGAAGCCACAGAAGAACATTGGGACTATGCGCTGGGTTGTTTGTCGTGGGTGGATGATGGATGCTCATCGGGAAGAATGTTTTTCACCTACTGTACTTCCTCAACCAGGTTTCACCCGAGCCCTACTAAAGAGTAGTCTCAAAGAAGCTCAAGAAGATACCAGCAATCATGATTATTCGGATCGATCCACGAGAGAATGAATAACTACACAGTAGAATACAAATGCAAATCTAATCTAGAGAATAAAAAACAAGGTCGTGGATTTGAAGTCCTAAGCTATATGAATGCAAAATAATAAAAAACATAAAATACTTAAAATAAAATACTGAATTTTAAATAACATAATTTAAACTGCATAATTAAATTACTTAAAACTAAATTGCATAAAATAAATTATTGAAAATAAAGTGCATAAAATAAATTACGGAAATTAAATAACATAAAATAAATTGCATAAAACAAATCATGGAAATTAAAGTAGGAAAATTAAATTGCATAAATTAAATAACATAAAATAAAGTGCATAATGTAAATGATAAATTAAATAACTTAAAATAAATAACATAAAAAAAATAACGGAAATAAAATACTTAAACAAATATTTACAAAGGAATTGGGTGATAGTCGATTTGTCTAATTTTAACTTATAGGATTTATGTTCTATCTTTTTAATTATGTTGTCACTCTCGGATATTCAAAATCAGGCTAGTTACCAATCTCGCGATAAACTAGACATTGTGTCAAACCCACTCGTGGCGACCTTCATGCATTAGATGCGTCATCGACTACCTATGTGGAGAGACACATCGAGTGGAGGCTGTCACACCATCCAGCGACCAACGTTAGCTTGCGAGCGTGTCTAAGACGAAGAGTGAATGACAGATCTATTTCTAGAATACAATCCCACCTCGGTGATGTATTCCTCGATCAATACCTAGCTTGGCCACAACTAGGCAAGCATCGAGCTACTCCATCAAACAACAACTCTCAGAATACTTTTAATATTCAGATCTGAAGTTTTAACCCACCTCGTGGCGCTAAAAGTTTATATTCAGATAATCTCGATTATAACCTTAAGCATCTCCGTAGGATTTTGGCTTAGCATTAGGATTGAATATAAAGTAGCTAGATCGGTTAAATCCTATGAGTATAACCCATCATCGACCACCACCCTTCGTGGTCTAAAGGTCTACTCCCTTATCTACCGTTGGGTACGGTATGAGATAAGATATAAGTAGAAAACAAAGACAGTAAACTAAACTACACAAGAACAAAAATAAAAACAGAAACATAAACAAAAGCATAAGAAAAGAAGTAAACCTAAAAGAAGAACTCTTTATTTGAAAGTCAGAGAAAAGGTGGCTAAAGAATCTAAGATTGTTTTCTAATGACAATGGTGTGTTTATATAGAGTTTAGGAGACTTGGAGGAGGATAGGGTGTCACAGGAAGCTTCTAGAAGGCCATTAATCGCACAGCTCAAGCTTCCATAAGTTACGTTTCGTAAAAACAGAAGTTGCCTTTTCTGTCCAGCGAGTCAGCATCGACCCGTTCTGGTCGATGGTTGAGTCGATGATTAGGCTCAGGGTGAGCATCGACCACTCCTTGGTGGATACTAGCGTCGATGTCTCCGTCTTTAACGTCTCGTTTGAATCCTGGAAGTGCATCGACCCGTTCTGATCGATGGCCTCGGTCGATGGCCTCCTCGGGCTGGGCGTCGACTCCTTCTGGTTGATGCTTCCCTCGAGAGAAGCTCTTGAAATGGTTTTSCATGATATTCTAGACCCGAGCAAGTAACCTTGAAGTCTTTATGGCTTCATTATGCTCCAAAATACTCCAAAAGTGTAGATTTCACTCCAAGTACGTATAAACATAGAAACACACGCAAATGCACTAAAACTACCCTAAATGCATGGTTAGAACATATAAAACTACACTAAATGAATGCATAAAAACGATAAAATATGATGCTATCAACTCCCCACACTTACTTTTTGCTTGTCCTCAAACAAACAAAAGCTAGGCATAATTAAGTTATTTTATGAGAAAACAATAAAGATAAGGAGAGTGAATTCGCACTGACATTATTGTGTTTAGTGTTTTTCGCCTTTTGGATTTGGAATGATCTTCAACGCTCATGTACTTCGCCATAAGCATAGCAATGCACCTTGATTTGAAACGCTCTTCCCTTGATCATAAACTCCTCAGTTGACACTCTTTTATTCTAAGCATAGGATCTCAACTTGGGAATATCGATCAAAGGACACAAACACTTACTCTCACGGATTTCTATAAGTTCAAGACCGCCTTAGTAATTCTTTTCCTCTTCCTATTCTCACTTCAAGGTTTATCGATTTTCTATACTTTTCTAGGGTATCATTTTATTTTTTATCGATCACCTTCTTCTCTTAAGATCTTTTTTTTCTAGACAAGTTTTCGAGACACCTAACATTGAAAGTGGTTGCTTCCAATGCCCGATTCGCTTCTATATCCTTTTTCTTTCTTTTTCGCTCTTTCTTTCTTTCTTATCTAATCGGAGGGAAGGAAGAGAGGAATCGATTACTTAGACTTATCTAATCGAGGAAGGAAGAGAGGAATCGATTATTTAGACGAGCCTTGCAGGATCATATAGAGGTATCATGTCTGCTGTATCTCAACCCCCAAATCGAGAATAATTAAATTCATTAAGGTGAGAAGTCAACTCCGATTCGCCTAAGTCTCCGAAAAACGATCTTTTGGGGTTTGTCGATCCACTCATGGATTTTCCATGTTTCCTAGCTGTAAATCAAACACTATCCAACAAAGCATCCAAACATTAACACAAATAACACAATTAACAAATTATATCGCTACCTCATTAAAAAGCTTTTCACAAGTTATTGAACTTATAACGGGAAAAGAGTGTAATCTCACAAAATGAGAAAACATACAGTAAATCTTCCATCAAAAGATGTTAAGGACAAAGAAATACCTTAGCTGATCGCAAGACTCACACTTTAATTACAACGCCCCGTGAAGACAAACAAGGTTGAAAGCAAAAAATCTTTTGAATTTTCTTTATCGGATGTGTGGTTTGCAGCTCCACGGTTCAAGTCCTTTGTATTTATTTATTTTTATTTTTGAAAATTACCTGAAAAGTGAAACACAAAAAAAATACCAAAAAGCAGAAAATACAGATAGAAATTGCTAAATTTTAAAATAACATAAAATTATGAAAATATTTTTTTATATTTTTAAACTTTATAAAATTAATTATATTATAAATAAAATAAAAGAAGCAAAAAAGAAAATTGAAAGCAAAATTGAAAGTAAAAACTTTTTTTTTATAGAAGAACTAAATTAAATAAAAAGAAAAATAGATTTTTAATAAAAAAATTGTAAATAAATAATTTAAATAAATCAATGTTTAGAAATTAAGTAGAAAACAAATGATAAATATTAAAAATTAAAACGTAAGTGAGGATGATTTGCTTCCTTTTTAACGTCGTGAGCTCGACAACCTCATGGAATGGTTGGCCGATGGTGATGATGGTGGAGACTGATGCCTTTAAGCAAAAATCCTTCCGAAGTAAGGCTTGTGATTGGTTCTTATTCGGGTCGTTCGTCAAGTGATCTTTTGTGTGTGTGAGCGAGTGGTTCGGACAAGAGGTGGTGGTCTAGCCGCCCCCAGCAGGAGTGTCTTCATTAACATGTGTGTTAGTACCAAATATCTTTCTCGACAACATCGTGGAATGCTATTGATCAAGGCCGTAGGATATGTCTTTGTCTATGTAGGTGAAAGACTCTTTGATTAGCCAATCAATTACTGCTCCAACTGTTGCCAAGAAAGGTCCCCGAAAATGATGTGATTGCCGTATCTGCTCTCATATCAATCACATGGAAATCGGTTAGGACTCCACGGTCTTCAATCCAGATGTCGACATTCTCCTATGCCGCTGAACATACGATCTCAGAATTTGTAAACCTGATTTGAGTAGTACGCAGAGGTTGCAGAGTCCCAAAGTCTTGTCTCTTTCCAACGATATCACACTCACACTAGCACCAGAATCACACAAGCCATCATCAAAATCACGACCAAGGATCGAACAAGGTACCTTGAGAGGCCTACTTCTTTGAAATTTTTTCTGTCGGGTTGTTTGATCTCTAGGTAAAGTTCCTTGATCTCCTTAATAGTCTCCCTTGATTCGTGAAGTAAAGTTCCAGGTTATGCTCAAGAGGGCTTGTTCGAATGTCACATCGCTTGGGAGCGTTTCAATGACGATAGAATCGAGCAAGGTTTTCTCCGCTTATGGCTGTAGGAACCATGATATTTCACTGTACTCGTCTGTAGGGACGTTCAGATAAAGACTGGGGGAGGCGAGCCCTCTGAATAGCTTCTCTATGTTTTGTCAAATCTCCCAAAGGATACCTCTTATATGCATCTTTGAAAGTGGTTGCTTCCGGTATACTCTTGACTATCATCTCGAACTTTGTTTTGTCGACTGTGTCACTAGGCTGTGGCCTTTGTCGACTTGTCACGACGTTACAGCTCTGTTTTATCAAGCAGTCGTCGATTATTGCTTGAGGAAGCATCGGAGACTGGGCGGCGACAAAGTCCGGGTCGATGTGCCGTCTGGTTCGAGCATCGATCGGCACGCCGATGCTATGCTTGATGCGGACCATCGACCTAGACGGTCGATGGTGTGGTCGGCGAGAGCGAAGGATAACATTAGCAACGGCCGTGGGCGGTCGACGCAGGGGTGCGTAGCTTCAAGGCGAAGCGGACACCGCCAATGCCGATCCGATGTTCAGCGCCGAACCATTTTCACAGTCCGGCTCCTCGAGCTTGTTGTCATGTCGCTCCTATTCTTTTCCCATTCATCAAACTGATGGCTTTGACTATCTCTTTAACGCTCGTAGTCGTGCCTCCGACAAAAATCGGGGCATCTGCTTTTCAGCTATTGTCTTTTTTTCTTTTTCGTGATGCCATGAATGCCGCCGTGTTTAGTGTTTATACAATATCTCTTCCTATCTCCTTCTCTCAAACTCGATTATCTAATCTCTCCGAAAGAAGGTAACTTTACTCATCTTCTACTTGACAATCTTCTTTTCCGATGCCATGAATACCATGTTTAGTGTTAAGAAGGAGAAATCAAAGCTTTCCTTATTTGTTTTGCTTTTACTCAGAGATTCTTGCCGCCATTTCTTTCGCCGAACTGTCAGTGAATAAGGTCCTTTCATGGTGGCTGCGTAAGCTTAACCGGTCAATTCGGTTCCATCAATCTCACTTCTTCACTCTCAGTTGATGCTCAAGGACTGCAAAAACAGGTTCAAAGGAGAGTGATTTTAATCTTAATCGATGATGTGTAAAGTGGGTTTTTTTTACTGGAACAGTAGATTTCTATAGTTTTGAGCTTTGATGTTAATGGCTGTTCGTTCTTTTGTTTTGGTTTTAGATGATGAGCTTTCTAATTTCTCTGATACTCCTTCTCCATCAGTCACCAGAGTTCTCTATACTGATAAAGATATCTTGGCTCGACGGTAATTTGAATCAATTACTTGATTGAGTAATCATAGAGTATAGAATTTATTTAATTTGGATTGAGTTTTTTTGGTTAATTTGGTTAGGTATGTGAAGAATTTGATGGCATTTTCTGGTCTTCTTGTTAGAGAAGATGCTGCTGGTAACATATTTGGCAGATGGTTTGGCTCTCTCTCTCTGTTGCTCATTGTTTCGTTAAGAAGATAAGTTTTGTTGTATGTTTGATTGTCTGATTCATCTGATGTGTTGGTTTGATTCTTAGGGATGGTTCAGAACTAAATCTTCCTGCTGGAGCGACTAGTTCTCATATAGATGTTATTCCATATTCCGGCAAGTATGATGTGATCAAACTACTCTTATCTCTTAAAGATGATACCTTGCTGTGTATTCTCTTTGTACTCTATGTTTCTTCCTCACGTTTATGCTCATAAACCAATGTAAATATTGAAGTTTATTATTAATCAAAGAGAGAGATTTACAGAATATGAGTAAATGCAAGACAGAAAAATGATATCAGTGAATACCCTAAAGGATATTCACTGCCTCTAGTACAAGATCACTAGCTCAACTCTACTCAACCAAAAAACTGTCCCCTTTCTACTGTTCCCCCTCTCTTTAAAGGGCATGAATGCCCGAGTTATCTTGCACATGAGCCACCTTTGAGCAGTAATTGATTTTGTCTCCTACTGCTGAGCCGAGGTACAACCCAACGTCTCTCTTTTTGCCTTGCTTTTCTGTTTTCTCGCACTCTGCGCTTGTCAACCTTTTCTCTCTGTGGTCCTTCTTTTCTTGCCAACTCATCCCTTCAGCCTTATGGGTCTCCTTAATATCACTGTCCATGTTATTGGGCTTGCTCTTCTTATAGAAATACACCCTTAGGGGATTAACAATACTCCCCCTTTGAGGAGGAGCTTGTCCCCAAGCTCTAATTGTGGAAATTACTGAGTGAGGGTCTGTACTGTAATCCATTCATCATCGTCCGCTTAAGCCTTCCTTCCAATGTACTAAAGCTTCCAAGTGGCCTGCTGTCAAAGTAGCTCAACAACCATGTTCTGTGTCATCAATCTCGGCTAGCCGAGGCAGGCTGGTAGTCTGCATCGAGAGCTTGTAGTTGGTACATGGAACACATTGTGAGCGACAACCCGCTGGAAGTCAAGGCGATAAGTCGCCCATAACGCTCGTAGATCATATATGGACCAAAATACTTGTTGCCACCTGACAAATCCTCTTTGGACCAAGCGTCCGTGATGGTCATAATTTTAAGTAAACTTGGTTCCCACAAAGAAATTCAACAGCCCCGTGTTTTGTCTGAATACTTCTTCTTATGTCCCGTGATCTTTGTAAATTGACGTAAACTGCCAAGACTCTCTATTTCGCAAGGCTGAGTCAAAATTTTCAGGAGCCTTGTTCAAACTTGAGGAGATGGGATCTCGACCATACACATTCGAATGGTGCGTCTTGTGGCATGAAAAGTCAGAAGATAAGGAAACCCGCCTGACAAAAATTTCTTCCATGATTTAGTGTTCCGATGATCTCTGGCAAGATTCCAAAATCCGATTCAATACTTTGTTCGCCATCCGCTTCTGATGATAAGTGGTGCGAAATGGAGTGAAGGCCTGAAAGTCGAAGAGCTCGCCAAAATCGACAAGAAAATCTCGCTGACACAATAATTTTTGGGAAACCGTGAAGCTTACGACGCGGATAAAGATGTCCGCCATTTTCAGAGCGGAACGGGGTCGAGTTTAAAATGCCCATACTATCAAAGTGTCAACCACCACTAGATCGATAACCTCGCGACATCGGTAATCCTTCATGAAATCGAGACGATGTCCTACCGTGATGGCAGATGGATAAGGAGGTCAGCAGGAGGCCCGCTGGCAGACAAGGATGAGGATTTGTGGCAAGCATGTTTCACACTCGTGAGACTAAATGATGCACATCCTTTTATGCACTGACTATAACGTCAGCTATCTGATGCAAGGCAACACCCGCGCGCGATGGGCGGAGTGGCCGCAAGCAGTAGGATAAGAGACGCAGGTGTTGGGAATTAGAGACGGCCCTCACTCAAACCCTATCCTCTTTTAAGACTAAATCGGTTTAACCTGCTTTTGATTTAGCAATCGAACTAGCCTCATAAACCATCATCGTTTCTATATCTCGCGAAACGCAGTTCGCGCAGAGGGTGAAGTAAAATGCCATGGCTGAAATCGCCGAAATAACCCATATGCTACTCCATTAGTACAGGTTGTATCTCGATTTCAAAATCGAATGGGATAAGTTTCAGTTATGATTTAATGTCACCTCGTTGATCCAGCAAGAACTTTAAGTTGTTGGTCCGTCACAATGAAATGGCACGCTAACAAGTAATCGCCATGTTAGCACCGCCATTATTGCCATCAATTCCCATTCATACGCAGATTCAGCCGCCTCAGTGTAAGGCCATGGCTAAAGAAGGCAATCGTCTTTTTTCCCCGTAATGTAATCCGCCTGCACTGGATGATGCATCCGCCTAAATGAAGGTGATAACCAATGGAAGGCTTTCTCTCATAACGTTAACTGCCAAGCTTCCATAACCCTTCACAAAGCGCCTATAATACCCTCGTTAATCCCAAAACCCTCGTAGTCTAACTGCTGGTGGAGGCCAAAGACGAACGGCCTCCATTTTTCGAGTCATCCGCGCTACTCTTTTCACTTGACATGCCCAAGCACTCATTCTTGTTTTGACCAAAAGAACATTTCTTACTTGCTCAAACAAGCTATTATCCTCAAGATTAGTAGACTGAATCCAAATGCTGAATGAGTTCGTTCATCCTCAAGCTAAAGGCCAAAATATCATCAAAGAATATGAGGACAAACTTAGAGCTGAAGCTATGCTGCTCATCAATCCGTGGCATTACCAAGAATCCATAAGTGGCCTTCAGAGTAAAAAGTCGTTTTTGTGGATATCTTCTTCATCCTATTGGTGGTACCTTTAAGATCCAACTTGGAAAATATTGTTGAACCATGTAGCTCATCAAGCTGTCTATGATCGAATGGGGAATTTATCCGAATGGTGGCTCTGCTAGTATCTATACGACACAAAACCTCCATGTTTTCTCCTTCTTGGTACTGTAAGGACCGACTGAGCACGGCTTTACCGGCCTTATCAATACGTTCATGATCGCCAGATGGTAATTCTGTTGCGTGTAAAGAACACCGACGAAACTGTCCAACACGTATCCCACGGTCGATCTCTCCTTAGCTTGAATCTCTGATGTTGTCAGATGGTGATTTGACTTTGAGAGTGATGGAGAACTGTTCCTCTGCCAGTAATACTAAATTTGATTTTGGAGGCCTTTCACTCCTTTGAGCATAACACCTCCGCATCATGAAGAAGCTCATCTCGTGAGTATGTTCCCACGCAAGAACATCCGAGTGCTGGAGCCACCGACTCCCAAGACGACGCCCGTGTCCCCAAGCTCCATACAGTGAAGTCGATGATGAGAGCACCATTTAAATCTAAGACATGACACAAACACCATAAGCTTTAAATTTACCCTCTCCTCAATAATACTTCCATGCGGAGTGTTGCAAGAGTGAGCCTCAAAAAGTCGACTGCCTCTAAGTGAGATGAAGTTGTGTTGCACCACTATCGATCATAACCACCACTGTTTTTCTTACAATCGCCGATACTTAATATTGTTGATAAGAACGACGACTAAAGTGTCAACGATAATCCATCAACTCCGCTGTGGTCTCGCCCTCTCATGTCGCAGCCGGTTCCAGCAGATAATCCATGGTAGAATCAGGCACCTCCAACTCATAGCCATTCACCACCGTGAGAAGTTGTAATGCACGTTTCAGACAAGTTTTGTTATGATCTTTAGACCACTTAGCATCGCACTTGAAGCAAAGTCCCTTGCGTTTCTTCTCTTTCATTTCTCTGTCATTAGTGTACCTTGGCTTGGATGGATGTCGCATAGGCTGTTGATCTCGAGTATCACGTGGATAGGTGAGCTCCTTAGTTCTCCAAGAGGATGGTGGTTGCTTGTTATCATAACCTTGGAAAGGTTTAAACTTTGAACCCATTTCCTTTTGACATAATAGTCATGCGCGATTCTCCTTAATGCATACCCAATCATCTCATCTATGTTTTGTGGTTTCATCACTAACACCATCGCTCACTAAGGCCATTGAGAAAAATAGCGTCCAGCTGTTGGGCCTCTAAATTGTGACTTGAGAGGATAAATCTTCAAAATGGGCCACATCTTTCTTGACGATCAGTTTCGATGGAGAAAATATTTTGGCTCGGCCCACATGATTGAAAACCCCCAAAATGCATCAACAGCTGATTTTTGAAGTCTTCCCAATCATGAAATGGCCGTCGGTTTACCTGGGCGTTGAACCAGCCGATCGAWCACCACCCTTCGTGAAATCATCGACCACCACCCGTGGTAAGGTCTACTCCTTATCTAGTTGGGGTATGAGATAAGGCATAGGTAGAAAAAAGCGAAAGACAGTAAAGTAAACTACACAGAACAAATCAAAACATAAACATAAACAAAAGCATAAGAAAAGAAGTAAACCTAAAAGAAGAACTCTTTATTTGAAAGTGAGACAAAARGTAGCTAAAGAATCTAAGATTGTTCTCTAAGAACAATGGTGTGTGTGTTTATATAGAGTTTAGGAGACTTGTAGGAGGCTATGACGTCACAGGAAGCTTCTAGAAGGCCATTAATCGCGCAGCTCAAGCTTCCATAAGTTGCGTTTCGTAAAAACGAAAGTTGCCTTTTCTGCCCGGCGAGTCAGCATCGACCCGTTCTGGCCGATGGTTGAGTCGATGGTTAGGCTCAGGGTTAGCATCGACCACTCCTTGGTTGATGCTAGCGTCGATGGTCTCCGTCTTTGACGTCTTGTTTGAATCCTGGAAGTGCATCGACCAGTTCTGATCGATGGCCTTGGCCAATGGTCTCCTCTGGGTGGGCGTCGACTCCTTCGGGCAAGTAACCTTGAAGTCCTTATGGTTTCATTATGCTCCAAAATACTCCAAAAGTGTAGATTTCACTCCAAGTACCTATAAACATACAAACACAGACAAATGCACTAAAACTACTTTAAATGCATGGTTAGAACATATAAAACTACACTAAATGAATGCATAAAAATCTATAAAATATGATGCTTTCAACTCCGTATGTACTACAACTGCATTGATTGTGCACTTGCGGTCTTATGGGTTTAAACTCTCGAGACTACCCTATGGGTAGACTTGGGTGAAACTTGAGAACGAGATAATCGAAAGAAAATCTCAGCAGCCACACCAGGAGTCTTGCAATCAGTGGAGGTAATTGTTTCCCTTGACATCTTCTGATGTAAGTTTTACCACAAGTTTTCGTATTTTGAGAGATTGTTACATTCTTTTCCTCGTTCATAAGTTCAATAACATATGAAAAAGTTTTTAATGAGGTAGCGATAGAATATTGTGCTTTGTGTTAATTGTGCTTTGCTTGGATGCTTTTTGGATTGTGCCTGTGATCAATAATAGGAACCGAGGAAACTCCATGAGTGGATCAACAAACCTCGAAAGAATCAATCTCCGGAGACTTATACAAATCAGAGTTGACTTCTCACTTTAATTTACTTTAAATCTCTCGATTTGGGGCTTGAGATACATCGGATATGACACCTCTATGAGACCCTGCAAGATACTTCTATGTGAGTGTATTTCCCCTCTTTCTTCCCTTCATTAAGAAAATAAAAGGATATATATAAGAAAGAAGTGAACCGGGCATTGGAAGCTACCACTTTTAATGTTCGCGTCTCATGAAAACCTGTCCAAGAAAAAAAAAGAAAAGGCGATTGATAGAAAAATAAAATGATACCCTAGAAAAGTAGGAAAAAATCAATCGACCTTGAGGTGAGAAAAGGGAAAGGAAAGGAAATGTACGAAGACAGTCTTGAGCTTACCGAAATCCGAAAGAGTAATTGCTTATGTCCTTTGATTAATATTACCAAATTGAGACTCACGATTAGAAAAAAAGAGGAGTCAACAACGAGGAGTCTAAGTTCAAAGGAGAGCAGTTCAGATTGAGGTGTGTTGCTATGCTTATGGCAAAGTACACGAAGTACGTTAGAGATTGCTCCACTTCCACTAAAGACGAAAAGCACTAGCACAACAATGATACAAGGTACATATTCACTCTCCTTATTTTTACTGCTTTCAATAAAATAAGTTCACCATGCTAGACGTTTGTTTGCTTGAGGACAAACAAAGGATAAGTGTGGGGGAGTTGATAGCATCGTATTTTACATGCTTTTATGCATTAAAATAAGTTAGTTTTGGCTTTTATAACTAACATTTAGTGTGGTATCAGTGTTTTTGCATGTGATTATATGTTTTTAGGTACTTGGAGCTAAACATGAGTATTTCAGATGTTTTGGGAGCCTGCTGAAGCCTTCGGGAAGATTGGTGACATTGCTTGCCATCTTCGGAGAAAGATTTCACAGAATCCGAAGAGAGCAGAATCGACCCCAGAATTGACCTGTGGGGGGTCGATGTATCGTCTGAAGAATTTCCAGAGAGAAGTCTCGGAAGAAGAATCGACCTGTAAAAGGAATGGGCACAAAATCGAAGCATCGACTATCGAGGTCGATCAGGTGGAAAATTTCCTACGTGGCAAGATATGATTTGAACATGTCATCTCGAGTTTTAAGCTTAGAAACATGATAAGGGCAATTTGAGAGTTGTAAGAAATCCTAGTACAATATAATCACTTTTAATTTCATTTGAGAGAGACATATTCAAAAAAACCTAATTCTACTATCTCTTATCCTTTGTAGCCCTCTTTTCATATCTAATAAAGAGTTCTTCTTTTACTTCTTCTCTTTTGTTTTAGAATAGATCTTTTAAACCACTGGGGTGGTAGTCGATGATGGGATCTATTTTAGGTTTCAATATATGTTTGATTGTTTTTAATCGATCTAGCTACTTTTCTATGCATCTTAATGCGAAGTATTCTCATATGAGAGATGCTTAAGTGTATAACCGAATCCAGTAGGTGTGGTTGTACTATTTGAGATTTTCTGCGCTACGAGAGTGAGTCGAGATCTCAGATCTGCATAGTTGGGAGTATTAGCTAGTATCGAGTTTGTTGTTTGATAGAGTAAACATTGATCTAGCCCTAATCAAGTTAGATTAAGATCTTAGGAGTATTCCGCCACGAGAGTGGGTTGTACTCTGGAAATAGATCTATCATTCACTTTGTGTGCTTTTACCAGAAGTCTAGGGATGCTTAGTATTCGATGATGAGATTGAATGAAATGCATATTCATTCACCACGAGAGTGAGTTTGAGTATAGACACTAGCATACCGAGGTGACTAGACATGGAAAATCCTAGAGACAAACATAAACTCTTTAGTTAAAACATAAACCCTAGATCTAGTTACCAAATCTGACTGTCCAGAAATATTAGTTTAGGTTTTTTTAATATTTTAGTTTATTTATTTTATGTCTTTTATTTTATGCTTATTTTAGTTTATTTATTGCTTAGTTTAGATTTAATTACTTTATTTATTTTATGCTTTTATTTATTTTATGCATGTTAGATTAGGAACCAACTCCATATCTATATTTTGCTTAGATTAAATTTAGACTTGTATTCCTTTGTGTTATTCGTCTGTGGATCGTCAGTATGTACTACGTTGATGACTTGTGGTGTTATGGGTTAAACAGACTATCCTATGGGTAGACTTGGGTGAAAGCTGAAGCGGATAATCGAGAAAACCTGCATCGAGAAATGCCGTCAAATATTCAAAAGTCTACTAAAACAAGTCTACCGATACCGGAATGCGAAGTTTTCCGTTACATACCTAATAGATCTACCGACGGTACAATTTTGTCTACCGTCAAATATCAAAAATTTTACCGTTACAAGTTTATCGACACCGGAATACAAAATCTTTTGTTACACACCTAATAGATCTATCGTAATATAACCTAAAGTCTTCCTGTGGAATCTCAAATAAACACTACCGTCAATTAGGCATGAGGAGTCTACCCTCTATGGAAAATGATGTCTACTGTCATATAACCAAAGTCCATTGTATCATACAGATGAAAACTTTAGCGTCAAAGGAAAATGATGTTTACCGTTAAAAAAAGGATGTCTATTGTAACATAACCATAAGTCTATCTGTTCTAACTCTACCCTAATGTACCAAGTAATGTCAACCGTAATATCTGGTGGACGTTATAGTAGTTGAAAAACCTACAATCTCTATATATAGCAACAATGTTTTAGAAAATCTACCATCACTATCCCGGTAAACTTTTCTTCCAGCGTACTGATGCCGCAGCAGTTCACTAATAGTATTTCGTTATTATGTTTTTCTCACCAGAGGGCAAAATAGTATTTTATAATTTATTAGATTATTTCAGTAATCAAAATTTATTATAGTTTTCCTGGCTAAGCGGCATTTATTAAGATTTTTTAGCTAACCATTACACCTTCTACAATTTACAAAATTGTGCCAACCCGATTCAATAATAAAATGTAACTAAAAAAACCGATATAGGACATAACATAGTTACACATTCAAATGTAACTTTATCCACAGTAATTAACAAAATATATGTTGCAAACCATATCTCTACTCTAGTAGTGAATAAGAGTTTTCTTTTGAATAAACACCAGTGAACACTTTTTACATCATCTCCAACTCGAGATCTATATGTAATAAAATAGAAAGGTAAATAAAGTGAACGACCATCAAATAAAAGTAGTGAATACTTTTTACCTCCTAAAGTTAGAACATCAAAAGATCCACAAATATTTGTGTGTTGTCTGAAGAAGTTGTGTATCTTTTATGGCTCATTGCTTAGCATTTACTTTTAATGTAATCTATAAATACTTTTAAAACTACTGATAAAACAAAGATTACAAATGAATCCATTTTTATTAGTTTTTAAAAATTCTCCTAATTGTTACCAAAAAATATGAATCCCTACAAAAATTGTTAACATATATTTTACGTTTAAATGCAAAATTAACATACCTGGTGAGATGTGTCTCATAAAATTGATCAATTTTGTTTAATTTATAAAGATGATCAACTAATATTCCAGAACAAGACGGTGAGAATAGTGTCTCTTGTTATGTTGAATGTCACGTGTGGAATATGTAATTTTTTTTCTTTTCAGAATCAAACAAAAGTTTTAGATTTGAAGTCCTACCATTAAATCGTCCGGTCCAACCAATTTAGTTTTAGTTTTGTTTTTATGTGTTTGTCCGGTAAAAATGTAGAAAAAAATATAATAGTTATTTATTACATTTATGCAATTCATCTGTCTATTCGTAGATCTTAATTTTTTGTAAACCTTCTATGTATAGTAGTGATTGTTTTATCTACTTATAATTCAATTTTTAGCGATTGTTTCATCTACTTATAATTCAATTTTTTTTTTATGCATGTTAATTATCTATATAACTTATTCATGTTATACATTTATCTATCATAATACATGATATAGTTTATTTGAAGAATCATTTGTGAAACTTGTGTGTCATCGATTTAAAAGCGAATTGAAGAGATATTTTTTTAAAAGTTAACTGATTATGTAATTTTAAATTGTAAGATTTAATTATAATTTCAATAACTAAATTCTCTAACTGATATATTTGTTACATACTTAAAATATACATAAATATTGCTAAAATCTCTACTACTAAAGAAAACATAGTTGTGCATGATTCTATCAATCCAAATTTCACTAAATCATTAGGTCCTCATTGTTTTTTCCAAGCATATCATGTAAAAACTATGAGCTTTAGCGGTTTTTACATACGACGGTGAAATTTGGATTGACAACTCTTTCTAAATATTCCCTCCTATTAATTTATGTTTAAACTTTTTACACATAAACTGAAAAGTTATGTAATTTTTGTTAATAACATCACTACTATCAATGATAAAATAAATTTCAAAATAAAAATGGACATGAAACATTAAAAAAATGCATAGAAAAGTGAAAATATTTTTTCATAAAACATTAATTAATTTTGATACCGAAGGAGTCTATTTTTAATAGTAGAGATTTTAGCGCGATTTAATTGAGATTCAAACATATTTAAATCTATAACATAAATTTCAAAAGATCAAAAGATTCACAAATATTCGTATGTGTCGTCTGAGCAAGTTTTGTATTTTTATGGCTCATTGCTTAGCATTTACCTTTAATGTAATCTATAAATGCTTTTACTACTACTGGTAAAACTAAGATTACAAATGACTCCATTGTTATTAGTTAATATCAAAAAAATCTCCTGGAAATGTGTCATAATCTTTTTACCACAAAAATAAATTGCAAAATACAAATGGACATGTAACAAAAATTAATCGTTAACACATATTTTACGTGAAATGCACAATTGACATAAATGGTAAGATGCGTCTCATAGCATTGATCAGTTATGTTTAATTTATAAAAACGATCAACTAATATTCCAGAACAAGACAAATAAGGACAGTTAGAATAGTGTCGTGTTATTTTGAATTTCACGTGTTGAATATGTAATTTGGTTTTCTTTTTCAGAATAAAACAAAATGTAGAATATTTGAAGTCCTGCCATTAAATCGTCGTACATATGGTCCAACCAATTTAAATATAATTTTGGTTTTATGTGTTTCTCTCTCTGTTCCTAGCATCTTAATTTTAAAATGTGAACTTATATATATATATATATATATATATATATTCATTGGCTGTGTCTTTAAAATATTTCTAAAGCCATATTTTGAATTAAAAACAATCATGATTTACATATATTTTTAAAAATAAAACAACTTTTGTTTTACTTTTTGGTGTAGCAAGATAAAAAAATTTAAAATCACAAGTTTGTGTTTTGGAAAATTACGAAAAGCTTAAAATTTTTATGAAAGGTTGTATCTACAACCTAAATTCTAAAAATACTTAAAAAAAAATATAAATTCTTAATTCTAAATTTACAGCTAAAATCATAATTATAGAGCTATAACCAATCAGACCTATAATAGCGATTGTTTTATCTTCTTATAAATCAATTTTCATCCATTTAAATATGTTATTTATCTATATAACTTATTGATCATGTTATAAATTTATCTATCACGTGTGGAAACAAAAGTGAACTGACTATGTAATTTTTCATTAAAAGAATGTATTATAATTTTTATTTGCTAAATTCTCCAACTGATATATTTGTTACATATGTATACATGTTTAAATTTTATATAAATATTTCTAAAATCTCAAAAATAGTTATGCAGATCATGATTCTATCAATCCAAATTTCACTAAATTATAAGGTCCTCATTGTTCTTTCCTCAAATGACATTCAAGCCTACCATATGTAAAAACCAGAATATGATGGTGAAATTTGAATTGAAAGAGTCATGTTTTTGCATAACTATATATTCCCTCCGTAATAATTTATGTTTAAGAATTTTGCATATAAACTAAAAATTTATGTAATTTCTTTTATTTTTTTTGTAAATAAAATTCATTATTATCGATGATAAATAAATTGTAAAATACAAATGGACATGGAACATTAAAAAATGCATAGAAAACATTAAAAAATGCATAGAAAGTGAAAAATAAAAACTTTTCCTAAAACATTATTTGTTTTGATGCCAAAGGAGTATAAAACATTATTTCTTAATAGTAGAGATTTTAGCACGATTTATGTAATATTTGAATATGTTTAAATCTATAACATAAATTTCAGTTGGAGACTTTAGTAAATAAAAAATATAATAAAATCTTAAATTAAAAAAATACATATCTTCAATGTTTTTGTTTTCAGTTTTTCTAAAAAAGAAAACAAAAATGTTAGCTGTCTTTATTTGCTAAATATTTCCACACGTGAAATTTATTATTTTCTTAGACTTCACTACCCCCAATGCGATTGACCTTACCTTCTTCTGGGATATTAGTTGATGATAGTACAGAAGATTATTACATATTTCCTGTAATTTTTAGAACTAATAGAAATGAAATAAAAAATATTAATTCCAGTATAATGTTTCTTTTTTTTAACTAACAAAAATGGAATCATTTCTAATTGTAGTTTTACCGATAGTACTAAAAGCATTTAGAAAGAATTACTGGGATATGGAATTTTAAAGATTGTTAGAATTTTTAGATTCTATTGTTAATATTAATATTAATTTTGACGAATATCTCTAGATCCATATTTCCCTAAAAATCATAAGATCCTCATTGATCTTTCCACAAATATCATTCACGCCTATCATATGTAAAACCAGAATATGTAAAAAGAATATGGAATATGATAGTGAAATCTTCTACCTTTTGTTTTTGTTAAGTAAAATTCTGATGTTTATTATCATCCTTTGAAAGCACCACAACTTTCAAGACCTCAAAACTTTGAATTCAACACTCCAATTCCCATAACGTGTATTGGCATCACAAAACCCTATTTTTGTAAAAAAGAAATAAGAAAATACACAGGATGTGTTCATGGAGAACGTCTTGATCCTTCATCAATGCTGCTAGTTCTTAGGTCTCTCTTATTCCTTCCTCTCGCCTCCACGGCTTCAGTCCCCGATCTTATTTTTGTCGACAGTGAAGATCTTGCACAAGCAAAAGAGCACATTTTTGTCGAGCCACTTGAATAATAAAAGTGTTTACGCAACGATCCCCACGACTACATCCATCACACAATGGTCGCGAGTTACCACTGTTGCGTGCAATATCAACCTTTTCATCATGTAAAGTGAGGTAATCTCAACGTTTTTACACCTCACGATTTGGTTGCCGGTTGATATAAAAATTAACATGTACTAATATAATATACAGATGAATGACTTAAATGTAATAAATAATTATTATAAATTTTCTATGGTTTTAAAGGGATGGAGAAACACAGAAAACCAAAACTAATAGTAAATTGGTTGCACAATATGTACGATGATTTAATGGTAGAAATCTTCTATCTTTTGTTTGGTTTTTTCTCAAAAAGAAAACAAAATTAAAAGTTAGATCTCTTTACTTGATTAAATATTCCACACGTGAAATTCATTATAACAAACTACGAGACACATCTTGACAAATTCTAACAAACTCACCGTCCTTATTTGTCTTGTTCAGGAATATTAATTAGTTGATCATCTTTATAAATTAAACACAATTGGTCAATTTTATGAGACACATCTCACCATGTATTTTAACTGTGCATTTAAACGTAAAATATGTTAACGACTAATATATATATATATATATATATATTTTGTAGCGATTCATATTTTTTTGTGGTACAAAAGTTTATGACACATTTCCAGTAGAATTCTTTTTTATAAACTAATAAAAATGGAGTCATTTGTAATCTTAGTTTTACCAGTAATAGCAAACGCATTTATAGATTACATTAAAAGGTAAAGGCTAAGCAATGAGCCATAAAAAAATACACAACTTCTTCAGATAACACATACAGATATGTGTGGATCTTTTGATGTTCTAACTTTAGGAGGTGAAAAGTATTCACTACTTTTACTTGATGATCATTCACTTTATATACCTTTCTATTAAAATTACAAATCTTCAACATTTTGTTTTTTCTGAAAAGAAAAAAAAAACATTAGCTGTCTTTAGGAGACTAAATATCCCACACGTGAAATTCATTATTTTCTTACACTTCACTAGACAACGTATCAAGATGATTAAAAATGTGAAGAGTGTAAAAGAGTAAAAAGTAAAAATAAAAAAGGAGTGTCTATAAATAGGGAGTAGTATTACTCCAAATCCCATAGCTCTTCTCCAATCTACGGGTAACACAAACGTTAGGACTCTCTCTCTATCTCTCTTTCTCTCGAAATTTGCCTTCATTTTTTTTTTCACGATTCTCTATTTACATTTTTGTCACAGTTTCTGTTCACATTATGATAATCCGATATGTTTACATCCTTGGATTTTTTTGTTTTTGGTACTTAGATTTGCCATGCATCCATTGTTGTTGTTTCAACTTATTGAAGTTATACGGTATCAGGAATACAAATATATTGATGGAGTTTATATGTAATTTTCAATTATACAGAGATAAGGAGAAGTACGTTAAAATTTATCAGGGTTCTCCTTGGAAGATATAGAATACAACTAAATCATCTTAGAGATGAATATAAAAGAAATATTAACTTATTTTCTCATTAATGATAAGTAAAAAAACAGAGTTTTTGTCACATCTTCTTCCAATGTTTTCTTTATCAAGTAACCATTCTGTTTATTGTTTCGTCTTCCTTCGTGTGTTTTTGAGAAAAGAATTTGAATCTTTAAAGTTTTTCACAGAAGTTAAGAGATCGAAGCAATGTCTGAAAAGATGGGACCGGTTGGTGGTAACATGGGAGATGCATTTGACGATAGTGTTTTCGACTGTGTGAAGAAAATAACGGTTGGAAAAGACATTGACTGTGTGTCTTATATCCAGATCGAATACGAAAAAGACGGAAAAATTGAAACCCGTGTACACGGGACGATTCGTGGGCCTCTAAACGAGGTAATAAAATATCGTGATTTTGTTATTCATCAATCAGGTCTTATCTACTTATTAAAAATTATAAATCGTTTGTTTCTAATCAAAAATGAATATCAGTTTGTGGTGGATTATCCACGAGAATGTATAACATCCGTTGGTGGAAGCTACGATCATGTTAACCGCTATCAAACTGTGCTGATCAAATCGCTAATCTTCAAAACTTCTTACAAACGAACTTCTCCAATATTCGGTGTGACAAATTCATCTGGGAATCTAGCCGGGAAAGAATTCATGCTCGAGGGTAAAAAAGGAGGAAAGCTTCTTGGATTCCATGGACGCTCTGGTCAGGCTATTGATGCATATTTTTCGCCAGTTCCCACACTCGCACTTGAAAAGATGGGACCGGTTGGTGGTAACATGGGAGATGCATTTGACGATGGTGTTTTCGACGGTGTGAAGAAAATAACGGTTGGAAAAGACATTGACTGTGTGTCTTATATCCAGATCGAATACGAAAAAGACGGAAAAATTGAAACCCGTGTACACGGGACGATTCGCGGGCCTCTAAATGAGGTAATAAAATATCGTGATTTTGTTATTCATCAATCAGTTCTTATCAACTTATTAAAAATTATAAATCGTTTGTTTCTAATCAAAAATGAATATCAGTTTGTGGTGGATTATCCAAGAGAATGTATAACATCAGTTGGTGGAAGCTACGATCACGTTAACCGCTATCAAACTGTGCTGATCAAATCGCTAATCTTCAAAACTTCTTACGAAAGAACTTCTCCAATATTCGGTGTGACRAATTCATCTGGGAATCTAGCTGGGAAAGAATTCATGCTCGAGGGTAAAAAAAGAGGAAAGCTTCTTGGATTCCATGGACGCTCTGGTCAGGCTATTGATGCCATTGGTGCATATTTTTTGCCAGTTCCCACACTCGCACTTGAAAAGATGGGACCGGTTGGTGGTAACATGGGAGATGCATTTGACGATGGTGTTTTCGACGGTGTGAAGAAAATAATTGTCGGAAAAGAYTTTGAATGTGTGACTTATATGAAGATCGAATACGTAAAGGACGGAAAAATTGAAACCCGTGTACACGGGACGATTCGCGGGCCTCTAAACGAGGTAATAAAAATAACGTGTATTCGTTATTCTTTAGTCAATTTTTACCAACTCTTTTAAAAATTTATAAAGTTCTAAATTTTTGTTTCTAATGGGAAATAAATTCTAGTTTGTGGTGGACTATCCGAATGAATGTATCACATATGTTGGTGGAAGCTACGACCATGTTACTGGCTATAAAGCTGTGCTGRTCAAATCGCTTCTCTTCAAAACTTCTTATGGAAGAACTTCTCCAATATTTGGTGTGACAAATTCATCTGGAAATCTAGCTGGGAAAGAATTCATACTCGAGGGTAAAAATAGAGGAAAGCTTCTTGGGTTCCATGGACGCTCTGGAGATGCAATTGATGCCATTGGTGCATATTTTTCGCCAGTTCCCGAACCTGAAAAGATAGAAGCAATGGGTGGTAACATGGGAGATGCATTTGACGATGGTGTTTTTGACGGTGTGAAGAAAATAATCGTCGGAAAAGATCTTGAATGTGTGACTTATATCAAGATCGAATACGAAAAGGACGGAAAATTTGAAACCCGTGAACATGGAACGATTCGCGGAGAACTAAAAGAGGTAATATATATAATTCTTTAACCAGTTCTTACCAACTCTTAAAACTTATAAAGTTATATATTGTTTGTTTCTAATGGGAAATGAAATCCAGTTTGTGGTGGACTATCCGAATGAATTTATCACATACGTTGGGGGAAGTTACGACCATGTTAATGGTTATAAAGCAGTGCTGATTAAATCGCTACTCTTCAAAACTTCATATGGAAGAACTTCTCCAATATTTGGTGTGACAAATTCATCTGGAAATCTAGCTGGGAAAGAATTCATACTCGAGGGTAAAAATAGAGGAAAGCTTCTTGGGTTCCATGGACGCTCTGGAGATGCAATTGATGCCATTGGTGCATATTTTTCGCCAGTTCCCGAACCTGAAAAGATAGAAGCAATGGGTGGTAACATGGGAGATACATTTGACGATGGTGTTTTTGATGGTGTGAAGAAAATAATCGTCGGAAAAGACCTTGAATGTGTGACTTATATCAAGATCGAATACGAAAAGGACGGAAAATTTGAAACCCGTGAACATGGAACGATTCGCGGAGAACTAAATGAGGTAATATATATATAATTCTTTAGCCAGTTCGTACCAACTCTTAAAACTTATAAAGTTATATATTGTTTGTTTCTAATGGGAAATGAAATCCAGTTTGTGGTGGACTATCCGAATGAATTTATCACATATGTTGGGGGAAGTTACGACCATGTTAATGGTTATAAAGCAGTGCTGATCAAATCGCTACTCTTCAAAACTTCATATGGAAGAACTTCTCCAATATTTGGTGTGACAAATTCATCTGGAAATCTAGTTGGGAAAGAATTCATACTCAAGGGTAAAAATAGAGGAAAGCTTCTTGGTTTCCACGGACGCTCTGGAGATGCAATTGATGCCATTGGTGCATATTTTTCACCAGTTCCCGAACCTGAAAAGATAGAAGCAATGGGTAGTAACAGAAGAACGTGAGGAGGAAGGTTACAAGATCGTTGAATTCCATGGATTTGGTTCATCAAATCGAAGTCCATGTTATGTCTATCTATTATCACCAATAAAAGACTTAATCTTTAGTTTTCTTTCTCTCTTGATTCCGTAGAATAAGGTCCATGCTTTGGATTTGTGTCACTCGAAGTCTTGAGTAAGCATTTCAGCTTTTACTGTTTAAAATAAGGTCCGTTTTGGATCATGTGATGTTCTCTGCTTTGAAGGTGTGTTTGTCGATTTTTAATAAATAATGTTTCTTTTTTCAATATCGTTTTCTATTTTTTTTTTCTTTTGTGTTTATTTTACTTGTGAAATTTTTTCAAAAAGAAAAAAAAAATATATATATATATATATATTCCCTAGACATTACAAGAGCGGACTGAGAGAGAACAAACGTCCCTAATTTATTTTTAAATGATTATGCTTTACAAAATGACAATTTGCATGAATCGTAAGTGAGATGTTGGAAGTGATTAATTGAATTAATAATCTTTCAAAGATTTGAATTTGATGACTTTTTTCGACAACACATAAATTTAACAAAATTTTTGTTTGATGGAATTGAGGAACTTGAGAATAAAGATAAATGATTTACATTTTTATTTTGAACCGTCTGATTTAAAATTTTCGATTTTTAGTTTTGGTTGAGTTATTTAGAATTGATGTATAGATTTGTATGGTTCATATACGATTTTATGCTTTCAAATGTTTCACTTCCGCATGCTTCTGATTTGCATTATAGGGACTAGGTCTAGGCAAGATAACCGAACTCCAAAACCCGAACCAAATGCGATTTTGTAATTTTGTCGAGAAAACGTGAAAGCTTTTTGGTGGGAGAGAGAGGATCCTCCGAATGTCAAAAAACTTTCTCACGTCATATTTCATATCATATACTTTTTGTTATTGTCAAATTTCATCACACATATCCAAAAATATCAAGGATTACAGGATAAAGTATTTAACTAGAGCTTTGAATGTGATCCGTCATGCTCTATTGATATGGACTCTTCTTTTTTCCCTCTATTTGTAAATTTTTTTTCTTATAACATATTTCTTTGAAGAAGCAACCATCTCCTCCACAAGTTCTACAAAATATCATTTTTATGTATCGGCATACATATTCAATATTAATTGCTCATATGGTATAGTAGAAATATCTTATCAATGATGCAGAGACATCTCTGACGTATCTATCATATTACTAGCTCTTCCTGTAAAGAAAGTCTCAAGAACTTGACGACAAATTGGTGCTTGAAATATCGGTTGCTGCGAAGAGGTCACGTACACTACTTTCTGGGATTTTGGTAGCGACGATGTTTTTGATTGAAGGTTTGAAATTGACAAGATGATAATGGACGCCGTGTTTGGCGGAGGAGAACATTGGTAAGAAGAATGTCTGAAATTACTTGAGATTTCGCTCGTTTTCCAGTTCCATGTTATGACCTATGTGGATTCAGGAATCAAAATCTGGGTTTAGCTTTGCTTGGAGACGACATTGCTAATTTTCTATAATTCTAAGACTACAGAAGAAATCATTCTTCTCTTGATTCCAAATTAGGTTTTACACACTGAGGATGAGTTTCTGAGTTGAACTTTGCTCATTTCTGTGATACTGTATATGAACTTAGAAACAACAAGGCTTTTACTACTAGTTAGTCTTTACTTAAGTATATATTCAAGTAACCGTGGTCGTACTAATCGATATGATGCATAGAAGGAGGTGGAGATTATTATCTTATCTGAGTTTTTGGGATTTCTAGGTGGTAAGAGGAGTTGCACATCGTTTTTAAATACCCTGGATCTTGGTACTTATATAGTACATCTTGTGAACTATCAGTTTCTGTAGTTTGATCGTATCATGTTCATGAGGTTTTGAGTATTCATAAGTACAAAGCCAGAACGATGCATTGTCTGGATTCTTAGTTCCTCAAAACATTTTTTTTTTTTGCATTGACCTTATGAATCAAAAAGATACATTGTCCAATCCCATAAATTAAAGTGAAATATCAAACAAGTGTGTAGGTTTGCAATTCTTGTAAAGCAGCCGTCAATTGCTTTTTAACCTATGTACGTCGTTATCCTGTTTTGTCTGTAGACGAAGAAGGATGATATGTTGCGTTACAAAATGCAAAGAGTTCCATTTGTGGAAGAACAAGTAAGGAAGATAAGAGAAGTTGGGAAGGTAATGACAATGGACATAGAGCAGCTGCTTTTGAGGGAAGACAATCGGTTTGAATTTGTCAATAGCGTAGCAGCTGAAGCAACAGAGTACGTGCAAACGAACAGAGATGAATATGGAGGTTCCAAAAAAGCTATCTTTCATGTTCTGAGTAACCGTATGAATGATCTTGGGTTTGATCGCCCTGAGGCTTATGTAGAAGCTGATCCTTACAAACCCGGTCCTGGCTATTTGTTGGAGTATTACACATAAGATATTATAACATGAGTTTGGATGTATTTCACAGCTTTGTTGTTGTATTACCAAACCAAATCTATGCATTTAAGAGCTTTAAATCTGTTTGTTCTGGCTTTTTATGTCTTTTAGTCAAAATCATGTAAAATTCAATACAAAAGATGGTTGTAGTCAGATTTCTCTATCAATGCAATTCATCTTTTTATAAGATGATTTTATTAACAATTTCTCGATGTGAGGCATTCTAACACAGACAGTGTCTTGAAAATGTGTATTTTTAATGTTTTAACGTAAAAGCATGTTTTTTCTGTGTTAACTTAACCCCTCGTGAATAATAGAAGTACGTTTGTCGGAAAAAAAAAATTGATGTTTTCTGCCAATTTTTCTTTTATTTTCTGCCAATTTTTCTTTTACTTATTTAGAATTACTACATTGATAAAGACGAATGTCTAGTGACTAGTGACAAAAGTTTTTTTTTTTTTTTAAATGGTTTAGTGATTTATGGTGAAGGGAGGATGAGGAGGAGGAGGAGGTGAACTCTCATATGGCCTCGGTCGTCCTGGGACTGGATCCTTATAGTCGTCTATGATATACACCGTTCGTTCCTTTGTCACAACCTCATCAACCTTTTAAATCAAATTCATTGTTTTTATCATCAAAATCATAAACTATTGAAAAACGAAAACACTATTTAATTAGGTACACGACATCTTTTATAATATATTTTCTTGAAAATTTAATAATAAATTTTTTATTCAACTTAACTGAATTATTCATGATTATTAAACAATACTTTCTTAATACTTTTATTTTTGTAATGGACTACTAACTTTTTAATGTTATTATAAGCACGTACGTACTTGTGCTCTTGGAGTTGGACGGTCGGCTGGGATGGGCGGCCTTAGATGCGGGCTAGTGTAGTCCATCTCTAGATCGATTCTTCTTCCATTCATGACCACCTCTTTAATCTTTTTAAACCAACAAATTAAGTAATAGTATTTTTAGTTTCGATGCATATTTGTAATCAATATGCGTAGCACTTTTAAAACCGTGGTTGATGTTGTCAAGATGCAAAGTCTCCACGCTCCCTAACAAAATATGAAGTATATATTAAAACATTTATATCATCAATAATATCAAAAAAAAGCAGTATTATATCTTGAGTTATACAAAATTATTGTCTAAAAATAATGAAAAAAAAACATATAACTAGATAAAATTAATTGAGTCATATGTATATATATATATATATATATATATATATGTTTTTGAACTCTGTAAAATATTATTTACATTATACACGGTATAGTAATAGTTGTTGGTTACTTATTTGCAAAAGTGAAGGACAGTAAAAGCATAAATCAATTACTTTACTTTAACCAAAAAAATATGAATCAGTTAGTTCATTTATCGAATGTGTTTCTAGAATAACATGGATTTCATGCATACTTTCAACATACAGTTTTGTTACCATGTTTTTCTTTTGACATTTTTTTACTCTACGTATATTTATTTTCTTTTTTTTTTTTGTTAACCGGCTCTTCATATCTACTAAAGACGCTCGTTGAAAATATATATAACATATGGTTTTTAAGGCACAAATACATATTAAAGCTACTTAATTGTTGAAATAATGCATTAGTTAGAACTTAGAACACTGTTTAGTTGATCGGTACCTGAAGAAAACACTGGGACAACGAGCAAGAAGAATACTAGGATCACCAGCTTCATCTTCTAATCAGATTTTCCTTTTTTTTTTCTTTGGTGATATGTGAAATGATTTTTATAATTTCTTTGACTTTAGATACAGATATAGGCGTATGTCGACACACACATATATAGTCAATCGTAATTATGAAGGTAACGCATTCAACACTGACTAAATTGTCAATTAGTTCATATATATATATATATATATATATATATTTGAACGATGAATCCATAATAAATTTCGTATTAGTAGATTATATAGTCAAAGCAAAAAACAACACATATGTGATTCTCAATAATTTAGTTATTATTACCATTATTCTTTTCTCTCTTCAAAAACTCCATGTGTTTCAATTTAGGAGGGGGTATTCAATGACTGAATTTAGGAAAATTGAAATGAATAAAAAAGTGATAGATTTTGAAGTATCTTATCTTTTAAATAAATTCTATCTAAATGACAACATAAAAGGTGAGATTTGGTTCTTCATGTTTTTTAGTTAACTTTTCATTAAATTACAATTAAATGACATTACCATCAAAACTATCCTAATATTAAATAACACTAGTATTTAATAGAAATTAAAATCAATAAATTGAATAACAGTAATTTATAAAAAAAATCTATAAAATACATGATTGAATAAGACTAAATTTACATAGAGTTTTAGTTTCTCAAATTCAATAAAATTCCTACATTTTACAACCCCCTTAGTCTCTAAATTAAATCATAATCTGAAACGAACATATATATATATATATATATATATTTTAGAAGTTCTAAAAACCAAGCGAAATTTTGATAATTTTTTTTTAATGATACCATTTTTCAAAATACCATTAAAAAAAAGTTGTACAAATATATAATTTTAAAGTCAGTTTTGTAAAACCTTATAAGCTTTATAAAACTTTATAAATCCGTATGAATGGTATATTTGAAAACATATACAAAAATGCTATCATAAAAATTATATTTTTGAAAAGTTTCCAAAACAAATTACATGAGAAGATTTTTGAGACAACTTCAAAAATATCACTTTTGTTATACTTTGGGATTGAATTTACAACCACCAATCGTTTTTTCACATGTGGAACAGAAGTCATGTCAGCGAATATAATATTTTTGTAAAAGTAAATTTTATGTGCTTTATTTTTTAATTAGGGGTGATCCGAAATTTTTACCACCCGGCGATGAATGTAACCGTCGAATAGCCTATTAATCATGTTTTATAATAGAACTAGAGTATAATTAGATAATTCCACATTTGATATAAAATATAACATGCGTTACATGTTATAACTATATAAAATTCAACTTCTAGCCCATTACCACTTTTTTTTTTTGCGTTAACCCCTCTTAAATCATCAAATTACGTTTCTCGACCAAAAAAAGGTGAAGCATTCTGCCAATTTTCGTTCTACTTATTTAGAGTTACTACATCGATTAAGAATGGATGTCTAATGATAATAGTTGTTTACTAAAATTACTGGTCTAGTGATTTATGGTGAAAGGAAGAGTAGGAGGCAACCTCTCATGTGGTGGCTTCAAATGTGGTAGGAATGGAGTTGGATCCGGATCCGCATAGTCGTCCTTGATATCAATCTTTTTTCCTTTATCATAACTTCATTAGACTTTTAAATGCAAACTTATTGTTTTATCATCAAAATTATATATTCAATCCATCTTTCTTTCTTTTATCTAGAGCTGTCAATTAGGGCTAGCCTGCTGGTTTTCTTTTGCGGACTTCGGCGGATTGGCCCACGATGAACTACAATCGTAGAAATTAAGGAGGGGGTATTCAATCATGGATTTTAATGGATTTGGAAATCCTTGTGAAATCATGTGTTATTCAATCACTGATTTCAAAATCTTTATTAAAATCATGTGTTATTCAATCATTGATTTTAAAATCTTTATCAAAATCATATGTTATTGGTTCTATGATTTACAAATACAAGTTAAAATCACTCGTTATTCAATATTAAAGATTTGAATATGGATTTGATTTCACATTGGATTTGAATGGATTTGAAAATATATTTTACTTAAAAATAGAGATGTTGAAATCCGTAGTCCCAACCATGTTATTTTGATGGATTTGAAAAAAAAACAAATATATTATTTTAAAACCTTATCCTTCGAAGTGACACAAAAATAATGAAGTGCCTCTTCAACGTCAAGGGCTTGCTCTATATCTCCTATCTCAGTCATATACATCTCGTTAATCTTCTTCTCCATTGTATCACAGTCTCTTGAACATCAAGCTTCTGGTTTCTTCTCTTGAACCTTCTATCGTGGTGTCAGATATCATCTACAAGAGTTTTCTGGTCAAAATTCAAAACCAGCGGATGAAAAAGAGTTGTTTAACCATCAACATGCATCCTTAAGAAACGTAGTTAAAGAATATTTGGTAATTTTAAATCTCGATTTCTAATTTTTAAGTCTGCACCTCCTTTCCCTTATGAGACATAAGCAGAGATTGTACTTGCATGWGTTGYTTTACATAATTTTCTTYGAAAATTTTGTCGAACTGATAATTTTCCAGAAGAAAACGAAAGAGCAGAAGAAGTTCTTGAAGAAATTAACGACAATAGTGATGAAATTCTTACAACTCAMGACCAACAAAKAGAATATGCCAATCAGTGGAGAGATACAATAGCATCAAATATGTGGAGAAATTCAACCGAGAAGTCATAAATGAGGACATGATAGATTATTTATTATTTTTATATACTATATTTTTATTTAATCATAATGATTATTTTTGAAATCTCTTTTGTATGATTTTGAAATCTGTATTGTATGATTTTGAAATCTGTATTGTATGATTTTTAAATCCAAGTTATTTAACTTTCAAATCCACGGATTTTAATTTTAAAATCAATGAAAATCCATGGATTTTCAAATCCTATAAGGATTTCTAAATCCATTAAAATCCATGATTGAATACCCCCTCCTAAAACTCTAACCCGAACCATTTAATTTTCGTGGATATGCGGTTCAGTTCGTTGTCTTATATTTAATCGGTCGAAAACAGAAAAAAAAAAAGTTTAATTATTAATTTATATAATTGGAAATTAAACAATAAATTAATGAACATACAATCACAATTCGAAAATCTAGATATATACGTACAATTTTCAATAGAGAAACATGTTTTTTTGAAAATAATTAGAATAACCATATATTCTTGTCAAAAAAAAAAAAACTATATCTACTTACATATAAGAGCAACATATAAGAATATTATCGATACTGGAAGAAGATGAGTTACTTAGAAAAAAGAAAATTTTGAAAATATGCACCAACATTATAGAAAATGAAACCATGTGGAGTCATAATCTCATCAATCATGATGGAGTCATAGACACAAGACTCAACATAAAAATAGATGAAATTAAAGAAAAATATAAACTCAAGGCGTAAGTTATAAAACTAAAAGATGTAAAATCTTTCCAAATGATTTAGATTAAATAAATAATTTATTTTATTTTTATCAACCCGCGGTCAAGCCCTCAAACCGCAACGATCAGCCCACCCAAAAACCCTAGACCGCTTTATTGTAAGCTGGATTGGGCTACAGCCCCACGGACTTAAACCCTAATTGACAGCTCTACTTTTATCATAACTCCATGAGACATTTAAATGAAAACTTATTGTTTTTATCATCAAAATTATATATTCAATCCATCTTTGTTCCCTTTATTATAACTTCATCAGACTTTTTGAAAGGACCTACCCCGAAACGACACGACGTAAACCCGCGGAAATACGAAATATTTAAAACTTTTTCTGAAAACAGTTAAACCCTTTTCGTGCAATACAAGAACAAAAGCAACAACAACCATACCACAAGCCATAAGTACAAATTCATAAACCATCAAAGATAACAACTCATACCATCTTCAAAACATCCTTAAACGTAATAACAACATAACATCAAGTCCCAAAACATGATCACCACTACACATAACAAAGGTATAATCACAAACTCGTCTAGCACCTAGATCATCCCTCTTCCTCGGCCTTCGGTTCCACGCGCTCCAAGACCTACGACTTCTCTTTACCTGCACCAAAAGAGGCGCGTAAGCATTGATAAATGCTTAGTGAGGCGGTCATCCCGTCCCCACGGCTATACACACACATGATCAATGAATTTAACGCAATCAACACATGCTTAAAGAACAAGTCAATACGTACAGTGAAAGAGCTCAATCACACACAATCATCACTCAATATGGCTAAGCCATAATCACACCCAATGGACTAGTTTCTAAACACATATCAATCACGAAAATTCAAAGATCACACAGCTAAGCCGACGGTTACGCACTCACCTTGGCTCAACGATTTGAGAATGAAGAACACACTTTACTTCTCTATAGCTTTAAGCCTTAAGCTTGATTCTCTTCTTGGCTCTTAGTCAACCAAACACCAAGGGCACCAACTTCCTAACAAGATATCATCACACACACTTCAATCAATTGATCACAAGCTCCAAACTCACTTGACTAACCCCTCAATTTCGGATTCCCTTAACCAAAACAGAGTTTTAGGAACTCAACCATATCTCTTGCTCTAGACCATATCTGACAATTTCCTTCGGTGGAACTCAAGATAAGACTTTCAAGAACATATTTAGCAAATTTCAGCCCAAACAAACAAGATTTGAGTGCTCAATCACTCTCTCAAACTCAACCCGTCGTTATAAGCCCGAAACAAAGCAGTCTTGGGAGAAAATTCATAACTCCCAAACTACTCAACATAATTCCTCAAAATTTGGTAGATAACTAGGCAAGAGATTGAAGAACTTACCCACAAAATCCCAGCTCAATCTGAGCTCTCTAGCTTGGTCGGTCGGACCTTGTACTCACCACCAAAACTCTATTTTTCTCCACCTCTTTCTCCTCTTCTCCTCTCCCTTCTTCTCCCTTTCTCTTCTTCTTCTTCTTCTCCTTCTTCTTCTTCTTCTCCTTCTTCTTCTCTTTCTTTCTCTCCTCCTCTCTCTCGTTCTCTCTCTAATTCTAGAGTTTTCTTGGCCAAATGGAGAGAAGAAGAAGTATCTAGAAATAGGGAGAAGGAAATGTATACATATGTGTATACATATCTATGGTTTAATCAAATTAAACCAAACCAACCCGGATCACTAAACCGTAACGATTAATTCTTCCAATTAACATTTTCCACTCGGTTCAGTAACTCCGTCCAATTTCCCGAAATATTTGAGGCATCTTCCCGTCTCAAAATATTTTTTTTATTTCCGTCGAAACCCTGGAATCACTGTTTAATTCCGCTAAACCGAATCGCTCGGGATTACATCTCAATAATCGATCTATTGATCGAATCAACCTGTCTACCTCCCCTAGGGCCATCAATCAAGCTCGGTAACATTCCATAACCCATCTCGGTTTAATTTCTTCTAAACCGATTAATTCCTTCAAAATACTATTCCTTCTGTAAAACACTATTCCAACCAAATTAACCCGAATTGGTTCCAAAACAATTAATCCTTCGATTAATCAAATCAATCACAGCTCGTAGGTTAAACAACTGAGCTCAATGTTGTTCCTATTTCTCTTAAGAACGAATAAAACACGATACCAACTTATACCACAAGTACCAATGACTTGTTCGGCAAGAAACAGCTTGGGATATGTTACACTTTTAAACTCAAACTTATTGTTTTTATCATCAAAATTATATATTATTATCCTTTGTATAATAAAAAAGGACACGACATATTTTATTCTCCATCCGTTTCATATTAAATGTCGTTTTAGACTTAAAAATTTGTTTCAATAAGTGTCGTTTTATATTTTCAATATAGATGTTTGGTTAGATTTTTAATTTTATATCTACTATTTAAATGTATTGACTAATGAAAAAAAAATTGTATAATATATTAATAAGGGGTTTAATTGTTTTTCAATTGTTTTTTTAATATATTAGTATCTACAGAAAATTTAATTGTTTTTTTAATTTGTGTGAAAAATAAATTTAAACGACACTTATAATACAACGAATGGAGTAATAGAATTTTCTTAGAAATTTTATAATATATTACATACTCAACTTAACTGAATTATTCATAATTTTTACTGAATGCTTCGTAATACTTTTACGCATGTAATGGTCAAGTAATTTTTCTTGTTATAGGCTAGTGGGGAGTTTGGAGGGTCGGATGGAACGGGGGTCTTAGATGTGGGCCAGTGTAGTCCATCTCTAGATCGATTTTTCTTCTATTCATGACTACCTTTTTAACCTCTTAAATCAACAGAATAAAATAGTATACAGTTTTTAGTTTTGATATGCATATTTGTGATTAATATATAACACTATTAAAATCGTTGTTGTTGATACCTTGTGGTGGACGTCCTTGGAGGGTCTTGGAGAATCGGATGGAACGGGCGGCCTTATATGCGGGCCAATGTATATAGTTTTTAGTTGTCGATATACATATTTGTAATTAATATATAACACTATTAAAATCGTTGTTGTTGATACCTCGTTGTGGACGTTCTTGGAAGATATTGAAGGGTCGGATGGAACGGGGGGCCTTAGATGTGGGCCAGTGTAGTCCATCTCTAGATCGATTCTTCTTCTATTCATGACTACCTTTTTAACCTCTTAAATCAACAAATTAAAATAGCATATAGTTTTTAGTTTTGATATGCATATTTGTGATTAATATATAACACTATTAAAATCGTTGTTGTTGATACCTTGTGGTGGACATCTTTGGAGGGTCTTGGGGGATCGGATGGAACGGGCGGCCTTAGATGCGAGCCAGTGTATATAGTTTTTAGTTGTCGATATACATATTTGTAATTACTATATAACACTATTAAAATAGTTGTTGTTGATACCTCGTTGTGGACGTTCTTGTAAAGTCTTGAAGGGTCAGATGGAACGGGCGACCTTAGATGTGGGCCAGTGTAGTCCATCTCTAGATCGATTCTTCTTCCATTCAAGACTAGCTCTTTAACCTTTTAAATCAACAAATTTAAATAGTATATAATTTTTAGTTTCGATATGCATATTTGTAATCAATATATAATACTATTAAAATCGTACCTCGTCGAGGACGTTGTCAAGATGCGACGTCTCAACGATCCCTAACAAAATATGAAGCATATATACAAACATTTGTATCATCAACAATATCAAGAATTTTAAGTGGAACTACACAAAGTCATCGTCCAAATTTATATGTATTTTTAAAGCATTTAACTAGAGAAAATTGAGTAAGAAATATATATGTATTTTGAACTCCTTAAAAAATCATGTACATGAGATTTGTTGCACTCTAATTTTATCTATGGTTTAAGAAACCATCGTTAGTTCAACAAATTTTAATAGTTGTTGGTTACTTATTATTATTATTATTATTATTATTTTTAAATAAAATAAAAATAAAAAAAATAAGTAGTTCAAAAGCGACATGCAGATGGTAAAAACATGAATGAGTTAGTTCATTTAACGGATGTGGTTCTACTTTCTAGAATAACATGGATTTAATACGTACTTTAAGGCTTAGTTACATTACATATTGGAGCTACTAAATTTTTGAAATAATGCATTAGCTAGAACACTTGTTAATTGATCTGTACCTGAAGAAAACAATGAGAGAACGAACAAGAATGATACTAGTATCACCAGCTTCATCCTTTAGACAGATTTTCTAATTTTCTGTTTTTGTGAGATATGTGAATTAATTTTATAATTTCTGTGACTTTGGATACACATGCATGTAGACACACATATATAGTCAATCTCAGTCATTGTTATGAAAGTAACGGATCAACACTAAATAAATGTTCTATTAGTTTGAATATTTAAGAATGATGAATACATGATAAATAGTCAAAGGGAAAACGAATAAGTATTATTATTCTTAATATGTATATAAAATATAAATAGTTTATCTATACCATTATTCTTTCCTCTCTTGGAAGTTGTTAAGTCAAAATATATGAGAAGTTTTTAATAGTATTTGTGCTTAAAAATATATAAAATTTAAATTTTAAGATGGAAAATTTTGGTCAAAATAACAGAGTCAACAAGTGTGGTCACATGTGAGCAAATTTGACCGAGCATAAATTCTCCCCACTTATAATGATGAAATATTATTTATTTGCATTTAGTGACCATATTCCTTTATTTATACAGAGAACAGACGTATTCTATCCGTTTTTAATATTTTGATATTTTATAACAATAAAAATATTTCAAATTTTGTTTTTTTCGTATTTTTACACAAACTTTGTATGAAATTTTTTGAATAGATGTATCCCTTTTAATTAGAGTTCAAAGTTAAAAAAAAAAAACAATAAATTAACTACTACATAGTTATAAAATAACAAGTATGTTAAAAAAATATTATTTCATGAAACAAGAGATCATGGTCGATCCTGAATTTTGGAAGACCTAATAAAACGTAACTAAAAAATATTTAAACTAAGAAAATAATTTGATTATCTAAAAGTCTTAAACAATGATAACTATTCATAAAAAAAATAATTTGCCTATTCTTTAGCCTTAAGCCTTGCATAGTCGAAATTGTTGTCGGGCACTGTATGTCTGTATGTTTCAATATATATCATTGATCGGCCAAAAAATATATATATATATATATATATGTATATATATCGTTGATAATTCAATAAACTTTTCATCAGAATTTTAAAATTGTTCAAAACTTGTTTTAATAGAAACGACAGACTGATCTGTGATATTTATGAACTAATAGACCAAAATAATATACTTAAGAGACTAATTACTCATAAAAAATTGTAATCATAAATAACGAAACAAAATAAACACTGGCACTAACTTTCTTTTATTTTTGTGAACAACTACTTGCATTTAAATTGGAAAATAGAAACAAGCTATTGTGTGTCGGTTTTGATATTCCACTTCAATATTTACAAACTAAAAAGTAAAAACAGATAATTGAATTTTGTTAAGAGTGATTATTACAATACCCTCTGCAAAAAAACAGATAATTGAATTTTGTTAAGAGTGATTATTACAATACCCTCTGCAAATCACAGTGCACGAGTTTAAGTTGAGTAATTAAGCCACCAATCTCGTGGGATACAAAAAAAAAAAAAAATACGAAGGTACTAAGCCTGATATTCACAATTTCCATAGCCTGCACAAATGAAGTAAAAGTAAAATTCAGTATTAATAAAAAATTAATGACCTGAATATAATATGAGTTTATAAAACGTACTTGGATCCATCATAGTTATATCTCCTGTGTTGTCGAAATCGCAATCGAACTCGTGTTTCTCCATAGTTTGGTAAAACAAGTTCATGGCGTACTCCGAATGGGCTTTCACTGTGTTCGGCAAAAAACAAAGCCCACCTTCCTTAATGGGGCTGCAGTCCAAGCCCAACCCACATACGTAATCAATGTTCCTTTGTAAAGCCACCGTCTCAGCACCGGACTTTGCAACGCACCACCGCTTCTCCGGCGATACCGGATTGTTCTCCGGATTCGATGATCTAACCTGTCAAATTCGTAAATATATGAAACATTATGAAGTTTCGAAAACAGCGAAATGCGACGGCGATTGATTACCGTTGGCCGGAGGATTCCCATGTCGTAGATCGGCGTCAAATCAGATCGGAATATTCCGAAATTACGCTCGCTCGTCGGTCCTGATTTGAGATTTTCATTAAAGAGCGCGAAAATGTAAGTTTCGAAAGTCCGATTAGGCATCAACGGCGTTCCGGTACCGGAATCTACACGCGCCACCAAATTCTTGTTAAACTCAGCTGCCGTGGAAACATCAACGCCGATCTGACTTCTATCTCCCTCCGACGGCCATCCGATCTCGCCTATCACGATCTCAACATCTGAAAACCCTAACTTATCCATGGCGGAATATACCGAATCAAGCTGAGCATCGAGCATGTTTGTGTAGAGAAGCTTCGTGTGTTGATCGAATAAGCCTGGATTTGGTCTAAAGAGAGCGAAATCGAGAGTTTCGATTGAGTAACCGAAGAACGGGTAAGGATTCACAACGAACGGTGAAGAAGTAGTTCGGAGGAAGCTGAGGAGAGGTTTGAGGACTTGTGTGTTGTAGCCTCGCCGGAACTTAGCGGAAGACGGTGGTGTTGAATCAGAGAGGATTCCTAAAGAATGTGGTGTCGAGATTTGGATTCGACGGTGGAGAGAGGCGGAGACGAGGGCGGTGTGAAGAGATTGCATTGCAGGTACTAGTGTTCTGATGAGGAGGTGATTGGCGGTGGAGATTACTTCGTTTCCGACGAGGATTCGGATGATGTTTGTGGCTGGGAAGTGTGGTTGGATTTGATCGGAGATCCATTTTTTGGCGGACGAGAGGTTGGTGAGGTGTGGGATCTGGTCGTTGGGGACGGTTACGGTGACGGCAATACCGGTGTGAGCGAATGCTTGTAGGATTTGAGGATCGGCGTCAAAGAGGCGGATGCGGTTAATCACGGTGGAATGGAGGAGGAACTCTGCTACTTTATGCGGCGGAGGGAGTTTGTTTGCTAGTGTGCCGTAGTTTATACCAATGCTCGCTTCAGCTCCTAATCATCACCACATAACCGTTGATTTCAAATATTGACACATATATACAACTACCTTGTTGAACAAAAATTAAAAAAACACATATACTACGTAAAAGGAATAAAAATAATTAAAACAACAATTGGTTGGATAACACTAGATAATAGATTTCACTATTACAAAATCAATTCAAATTTTTTTTTCCAGGGGAAGAGATGAAATTTTTGTTTCTGTGTTTTTATTGTAAATTGTGAAATTTCATAGGAATATATAGTTGTGCTATATTTTATTCCTCTACTTGTACTTTGCACAATTTATCTAACGCTATTTGGTCTGTTTTATGTACAATAAAAACGGAAAATATGCGATGATGATAAAAGGAGTGAAATAAAAACATTTAAAATGGTAAATGAAAAGATACCTGTTGAAAAGATGGTAAGAACTCCAACCATAGTAAACATACTAATGAAAGAAATAAACGAAGAAAAGGAGAAAAATGGTAGAACATAATTCATTGTTAAGTTTAAGAAACAAAAATCAAAATGGAGAAAGATGGATAAATGGATAATGCTGGTATATATATATTATGTAGGTATATGTTTGTGCTCACCAAAAATATGCTTTGCTTTGTCTTTGGGAGATCACTAGAGGTCGAATGAGTCAGTCATCGTCAACAAAAGATAATTTACATTCTTTGTGTTGAGAGATTCACAGTTTTCTCTTTTCGGCTCCAATTTTTACCTTTTTAATGTTTTTAAAAGTGAAATATAATCCGCGGTGATATACACTATATGAGTCTGTCTATATGCCAATAATACTTGGATCCCTTCTTGTTTTATGATATAATCTAGAGAGGAATACTAATTTCTTTGAATGGAAGTAAAGAACTATGCGAATTTCTTGCTCACACTGGAAACAAAAAAAAAAAAATAATAACAGAGAAATCTTAAAGAAAAGAGTCATGCATAAACATAACTTATTTACTGGTCGTGGCAGACTTAAATCGGATATTTCTTTAAAGAAATATATTCTATTCTACTAGTAAAACCAAACTAATAGATACAAACAACATATTATGAAATCTAACGATCACAAGATTGTTCTCAGCAAACTCGAATTTGTATGATTATAATTTTTGTTTATAACGCCATGTATGAGAGATTTAAACCATGATTCAAGTTTTATACTATCAGTCTATTATGTACCAAAAAAATATTGTAATGGAGAAAAAACCATGGATTTACACGAAAAAAGAGGGGCTTCAGTTACATTTCCCTACATATTATTACTTACAGAGAAAAAAAAGTATAATTATAATACTAATAATTTTTACGAGTACAAAAGGCCAAAAATCTGAGTAACCCTTTATTTTATTTTTTTCCGTTTCCCTACGCCTGAAGCAATTCCGAACCTTCAGCTCTGGCTAGGTCCGAACCAGGTGAGATTCAGCTACAAACGACCGGGTCAAAAAGCGGGCCAACGTGTTGTAGGCCCAAACTTAGGCCCGTACAAAACTCCAAAAACAAATGGCTTCTAACTTCACCATAGGACATGCCGAGTTTATACGGCTATGTTTGAGGAGAGTTTCGTGGCCGTTGGATTTCAAACGGGAACAGGTAAACCATAGTTGTGAAACAATCTGATTCGTCCATCCCACCCGCCGGTGACTATTACCAATCCCCATAGATGAGATGACTCCGACGTTCTTCGGCACGACGATCGGAGGAGTTTGTAATGCGATCTACGGATCGCCTTGACCGGAGAAAACGAGCTTGCTAGCTTCTCCTCCGGCCAAGTCGCAGATCCTTTGGGAGAATCGAGAACGTATTCGCGCCCCAATGAGAAGAGTGATGGCGATAGCTCTGATCTGCCCGAGATTACAGGGGCAAATCCGCACCACGGGATAGCGACTGAGACATCTGCAGAGAATTTCTCAAAGGATCGGATCTTAAGTCTTTTCGTGTAGGAGAAAAAACCAGAAGACGGCTGTTCAGGATCGTTTCCAACGCAGTTCCAGACGTAGACCGACGAGTCGTCACACGCTGATACGATATGCTTCCCGTCTGCTGTAAAAGATGCCGATATCTGGTTTCCGGTATTTCGAGATCCTACAAGATAAACACATTTCAGAATTTGCATACTTTTATTCGACTAATGTATGTCTTTAGAAGCGCATTACCTTTGTATTTATGGACAACGTTGCGTCCGCTAATGATCCTGACTTGTGAATCTGCGGAAGCCACCATGACTCTGCTTGGATCAGTTGAATCAAACTGTCGAAGAACTAGTTGAGTATTGTGAAAAGATATTCAATCTTAGGTAACAAATTCGGATGTTTTGAAAAGAAAAATATACCTGAAAGCCAATTATTCGTTTATTTGACGATTTCTTTTTGTTATGCAGACATATATGACCATCGAGCTGAAGGCAGTGGCCTGAACCAGAAAGAGAGATAACAATGTAAGAAATCAGGTTTCTAAGACAATCTCATGTGTGTGTAATTTATGAGCATTACCCAATACATTGTAGAACCGACAATCGCTAGTCAAAGTTCCGACAATCACTCCCTGAAATAGATAAAGTATACTTGTTCTAGAAAACAAATCTGAGTCGAATCAATAAAAGAAGGAATTTTAGTTCCGAGTCAGAACCTGTCCGTCTGGGCGATAACAAACTGCAGTTACAATGCCTCTAGTGTCCGCCCAATCTACAACTTGGCAATGAGAAGCTGACCAGATACGAACTTTTCCATCTATCGAACCGCTGATGAAGTGATCATCATCAACCGGGTTGAACTGAACAGATGTAACTGCATTATTGCCAAAAAAAAAAAAGAATGGCGTTCTAATTAAATGATCACTAACAAGGGAGGAGGGAAAAACAGTACACAACAATTCCGTTGTACAAACGGAGAAGAACATTACCATAGTTACTGTGAGAGAAGATTCCAAGACAGTCCTCACGGCCAATTTGCCAAAGCCGCACACTATTGTCTACTGAAGCTGACAACAGACGCTGCCACCAATATCACAGAATGAGCAACTCGGTCTAGTTTTCTGTTCAAGATTACACATACAGGGACTGAATCTACGTTCTTGTGTGTTACGGATCTCAAAACATAACGAAACAGGCATTAAAAAGGTGTCTAAGTAGTTCAAAAAACAGCTCCTTATGATTCTTGGACAAAGTTTAAGACGAGAAGTCAGACAATTCATGAGGAGGTCAACCTAGACTTCGGTACTAAGCATTAATGTAAAAATAAAGGGAAATTCAAGAAAGTAAACTCACATAGTTCTTGGACCATGAGATATCAAGGATATCACCACTGTGACCAAAAAACTCGTGAACTGGTTTATCAAGAACCCGGAAAATCTTTGGGGGAATAATAACACAAGCGGACTCTGTTGTCTTCCTTGGACTCATCAATGAACCAGTAATGCCCTCCTTTGCTACGGCCACAGGTCTCAACTCAGAGAGTTTGCTCACTTCAAAGTATATACAAGAAGGATCAATCTTGGGAACGTCATGTTCTTCACATCTTTCATCTTCAACAACGCTCCAAACCCGCAAAACCCCGTCTTCACCAGCACTTGCAAGGTACCTCCCATCAGGACTAAATTTCATAGCGAGAATCGCTCCTTCATGAGCTTGTATTTCTTGACCTTTAAAAAGAGCAGAAAGCTCCTTAGCCTCTTTCTTATACTCTTTCACCTTAACCCTCTCAATCCTACTCCCGTAAACCGCAACTTCACCACCATGATCACCTCCTGCTCTTTGCTTATTCCGCACTTTGTACAACCGAGCCAACCATTTCTCCTTAACCCTCTTCATAATCCCACCTACATCCCGTTGCTCCGCAGCAACCTCAGACGAAACCATCGGGTCTGGTAACAACTTAGATTCAATCACTTCACCATTTTCCTTAACAATCCTATCCGTTAAACCCGATACAGGAGATAATGATTTAGAACAAAGACTAGAGCTAATATCATCATCATCAAAACCCAAATTCGTCAAAACCATTCCACTATCTACTTCTTCCTCTTTACACAAACTCTCCTTCACAACTATATCTACATTCTCACTCGAACTAAACAAAGAAGAATCACAACGACAAGAGCTAAACTCATCATCATCAGATTTCAAACTTCTCAAAACCGCTGATTCGTTAACAGAGCTCGAGAAACGATCCACATTACCTGATTTCGATTCCCTCACAGTACTACTTAACCCCATCCAGTTCAAGAACTTCTCACGACGCTCCTCAGTGTTACCTGGGCTTTTGCTCCAAACATCGTACTGAAATTCCCCAGAAATCAACGATGGAGATTCATCGTAGTCGACACTGGAACAGGACGCGATTTCTTCGTGAGCATCGAAAAATCGAGATTCTTCTTCTTCTTCAATTAGAGATTCCATTTCTCCTTCTCAATTCTTAAAGCTGCCTGCAGAAAAAAAAAAAAAAAACCAACCGAGAAAATTAGTAAAATAATAAACAGAGGAAGATAAGAACATTGATAAATGGAAAACAAACAAAAAAAATATACCTAGGATCAATCGAACAAACATAGATCCCGATCAAAATGTTAAAGAATCGAGACGGAAAAAAAAAACGAAATCTAGATCGAAAATTTTTTGAGTTTTTTTTTTTCCAAAATCGAAGCCATTAAAATACAAAAACCAAAGCTTTATCAAAATTAGAAGACTCAAATCATAGAAACCAAAAAGAACATATGAATCCAGCAACACATGCAGATTTCGAGATGAATAAAAGGGTTTTTTTTAATTTTATTTTAATTTAGTTAATTTTTCTTACATGTGGAGATTTTTTATGTTGGGGAGCTCAGAAAACGAAGAACAAGAAGAAGAAGAAGAACCCATGAGACAACAACATCTAGAAGAAGTTGTTCTATTCACACTCTCTCTTTATTTTTATTTTTTTCAGATGTTGGAATAAACAAAAAAAAAACGAGTTGATTTTGATATATTTTTTTTTTTTTGTCAGACAAAAAAAAAAGGTGAAGAAGGTGAAGAAGATCGAAGGAAAGAGAGAATCTGTGGCACAGAGGAAGAAGAAAATGAGAAATTTTTATTATAGTTTGGAAGATTGTCCGAATCTGATTTGGGAGGACATTAATTTCTCATATTAATATTGTGCGGACACATTAATTATATTATCTGCCCTTTTCTAATTTTATCCTTTATCTACCGTCATTTTAATTTATATTTTATTATATTCTTCTCTACTTTTTTTTTTCATCTGTTTATTATTTTCCCAATACAAGCATACAAGATAGACGGAAATGTGGAATACTATATTTAAGGGTAGGTAATATACACACATTAATTATTTATCTAGTCAAACAAGAAACAACAAATATAAGCACACGACTGTTGAATTCTCAATACTATAATGAGTTTGTTTACTTGTTTCCTAATATATATAAAAAAACAGCCAAACTAACATCTTCAAAAGATTTAGGAGAAAACAATTAGCGTTAGCATTAAATATGTAAGTAGATTAATTTATTAGAATGTTAAATAGTTAGGTTGAATTGGTTTAGAATTTTAAAACCACTATAAATGATTGAAATTAGCTGAAGATGTATGTGAAGATGAATACAGTATAATTAAATTATTTAAAGATGTGTATATTTATGAATTTTAAGGTGAGTCATTATATAATTTCGCTTTTATTATTGATTATTAGATGATTAGTCATTTGTTGCACACACAAAAAATGATTAGTCGTTCTATACGTAAGTTATTATTATTATTTTTTTAATATATTTTTCTTACTTCTAAGTTTACAATGCTATTTTCTATATAAGATAACAAAAAAAAGTAATTGTTGTTTATAATCGATGAAGAACATCGACGGATCCATTCTTTTGACTAGAATTATTGCTGCCCTACAACATGATAATGCGAATTTGATTTCTGGTACTATACACATTTTTGGAGATAACCTATCACTTCGATTTGATGATAATCGCGATGCATATTTTTACAAACTTCGAAAAAGACAATGTTTTTGCACTATTTGTCTATTGTGTGTTGGAAAATCTAGTTTTGCATATATAGAGTAATAGAATGTTGAAATTGAGATGTCGAAAAAAGAGATGCCTAATTTATTTCTCATAAAAAGATTGCATCGTATGATACGCAACAATGATAGCATTAGATACATTCTACCTATTACCGATGACGATGACTTCAAAAATTGATAGAAAAATTATGGGAATAGGAGATTGAAAGAAATAGACTCAGAAGAATTTAAGAAGAAAAAATTCTTCGATAGTGTATACCGGTCACACCCATAGATCTCACATTCTAATGTGCTAAGGCATCACAATTAATAGAATTTATTGACCAAATCAACTAAGGCATCACAATTAATAGAAAAAAATAAAAATGAAGATTTCATATTTTGATAAAGAATTTTAAAAAGCGAAAAGCTCTGATATAAAATTTAAATTCGTCATTATAATCTATTTGGAGGTAAAGAGACATTTCATAAATTTCAAAGAAATATAGTAAAAGAGACCTTTGACATAACCACATAATTGCATTTCTCGAAATTTGGTTTGTATCAGGCTTCATTCAATACGTTAGCAAGCTCCACAAAAGGATTGGTACTAATCTCTAACCAACTCTCTTTCTCATCTTCATTGCTCACATGGATGATTTCATCTTGCAACAATTTTGCAAATAAACCCTAAACTGCCAAACATTCGGAAAAAAAAACAATCATGGTCAGATATCTATGAATACAAACCATCTAGAGAAACAAAAAAAAAAAATACTTTGTTTATGTAGCGGTAGTAACCAATGATTAGAGTAGTTTCCAAATCTTAAAAATAAATGTAGGGTATTTAATCAAATAATCTTATAAATTATTCTAGTAGTTCACCTTTTTGTTATCACTTGTATATCATTTATGTGAATTATATTTTTTAAAGCACTCATGAAATGTAGCAATCTTACAGGAGCTGTATAAAACAAACTCTCCTATAGAGAGAGATGCTGATATCCGAAATATATGATGCCAAAGTCTTAGATGAAATTTTAAACACTAACAATCGGACATTACAAGTACCGAAAGATCCGAAAGTATTATCATACCACCAAGAGATTTCTTCAATATTTTAATTATTATATATGATTGATAAGATTTTAAAATATTGTTTTAAATATTGGTATTTAGTTACGAGATTAATAATTTGTAATTCAAGATTTTAAGAAAGAATGTTGAATTTTTGAAGCTATTACGATTATTTAATTTAATAGAATTTGTGCACGGTCAGCATAGCATCTAAACTAAATAATAAAAAACTAAAAAAACAGTTGACCAAAATAAAAGTAAGCAGGGTGGGTTAGGTGCTTCATGCTTGCATATACGATTTATTTGTAATGCATTTTTACAAGCTTTATATATATATTAAAAAAACAACAACAAAAAGGGTAATGCATTTTTTTTTCCAAGCTTTATAATTTAATAAGAAAAATAAGAAAACAGAACAAGGCATAATATAATCAAAAGTGCTTACTAAATTTAGAAACCGATAAACTTTTTAACCATATAGACAGACAAATTCTTGTATATAAATGAATACACATACCCGAGTAATGAAATTTGATGTACTAACTACTAAATCAAGTTGATACACACGATAATTAAAGAGAGAACATAGGAATCGTATCGGATATGATGGAGGAGGTGATGAGGGGAATCAAATGCCCTTCTTCTTTCAAGAATACTCTTAATAAAATTTGTTTTTTTTTCTTGTCGGTAATGAAATTTGCTTAATTATATTAATTAAACCATAAAACTATATTAAGATCGAGTGATGTGGAATCGCTCTTCTATTATAACGTAAAGACTAGAAACAAAAACTTGAGTTAGCCAAAATGCTAAATAATTTTCATAGGGAATCACTTTTCTTAAGTATCGAAACATTATTAAGATCCGATAAATCTAATTTTAGTTTTTTTTGTTTCCTTAAAATATAGCGTATAGCTAACTTTGATGTTCTTTAAACAGTTTTGTACTGCGGCATGTACAATAGTTTTAAATTACTTTTTCCCACTGAATTTTTTAATATGTTTTACTATAAATAATGAAATTACAGAAAAACGTTTCATTTTACCATATTTTATTAGATATTTCAATATCTACAAACATGTTGTTGGATTGTATTTCACTTTGTTCTGATAAACGTAATGTACCCAGCTTAATTCAGATTGTATGTTAATCCTATGACAACATACGTGCCTATAGCAGCCTCAGATTCGTCTTTTTATAAAGAAAACTTAAAGACCAATCAAATTCTTCTTTTTTTTGGTCAACTCAAATTCTTCTTATACTATAATTACTGGTTTTAATTAAAGTCTTTGAAAAATCACAACTTGAAGTGATTATTTTCTGCATACAACTATATATTAATTTATGTTTGCGTGTATGTGTGTCTACGTTGCAGAATAGGTAAAAGACAAATGTGAGCATTTGGAGCGAAACAGAACCAATTATTAATTGATGCAAGATGAGCTCACAAGATCTGTCCATTTTACTATGTTAGTAAAATTAGTTTTTGTCTCCATATATTGGAGCCCGACACAAATCCTCCAGAATTTTTATTTTTATTTTCCAACAAGTCTCTTTAGCCTTTTGTTTGGGTAATTACTGTAACAAAAATATATAAAATCATTACTAGTAGTTATAGAGTGGATCGTTAACAAGTATATCCCATCTTCTTGTTAGCAACTCAATAATTACAAATATAAATATATATATATATATAAGACCTAATATAGACTTTCTATACTTCAATTCGTAATATTAATAATAATTAAGTATAAAATATGGTAGAGTCAAACGTTTTTTCCATATAGGAAAGATTTAGTAGAAAAAGATAAAATTCAGACATGCGTTAACTATTTTACCTACCGTTATATAATTGTTTCAAAACAACATTAAAGTCAGCTGTTTACGTTTTGCTTTAAGGAGAAGAAAAGAAAAGCATATAAAAATTAGATTTATATAGGATCATAGTAATGCTCCGATACTTTATGAAAAGTAGTGGTTCCCTATGAAAATTGTCTGGCTAACTCAAATTTTTGTTTCTAGTGTTAAAAGTCAAAACCACTGTCAATTGTGTCATATTATATTAGATTATTCTAACTAAGCTTCCTATCAATCTGGCCGATATCCATTGAACTATGTCTACATTTCAAACACAATTATAATGCTTTTTGAAATATGATTACAAAACCAACGTTGGCGATCTAATTCAAAGATCAGTTCATACAAGTCTCCATAATCAAACAGTTTATAGATTAAAATTAAAAGTAGAGAAATAGTAAACGTCGGTAACCAAATGGGACCAACTCCCACCCGTGCCAACATCATTGTCATCATTTAACCTTAATCAACGACAATTAAACACAAAGAATCAAAAGGAGAGTGAGTTAAAAGCAAAATGAAATTTCAAAAAACAGTAAAAAGGATAAATTATTGAGTAATATGCTAACCATTTTTACATGACTCACTAAAATAAAAGCATTTTGATGATAATTCATAATTTGATTTTTGTGGCATAAGCTTGGGAACTTACAATTTGGATTTCTGCAAACCTAATTATCTTTCTTTTTTTTGTCGCTACTTCACTTAATTTAATTTTTTTTTTAATTGTCGTTATTTCTTATGTTGGCTGTTTTGGTGACTAATTCTTTAATTATTATTATCTGTATATATATATATATATATATATCTTCTCAAACTATTAAATTTTAATATTAAGAAATAAAAAAACAATTTAATTTTAAGAAAAATATTTAATTATTTAACTCTAAATTCTCTGCAACATATATAATCACAATGGTAAAGTTTGAAAATTTTGAGGCAAAAATATTGTATGTCATTTTAATAACCAAAATATTCATTAGTAAAACACAAACTATATATAAAATGTAAATGTGGATTATCAGTGAAAACAATAATGTTGATTAGTCGATTTATATTCATTAGTCCAATATTATGACATTAACTATTTCTGTATTTTTGCTGAGTTTGTCGACTTGTAAGGTTAAAGTTTTGTCCAATACTTTGCATAGCTAAGTCGTCCAAAAAAGTGGTGTCGTATGTAGCAAAGCTTTTTCTTTTCTAAAGAATGAAATGATTATGATCCCAATTCGAAACCCTAACGTAGGGACAAAGAGGGGAGACACTGATTAGCTATTATAACCCTAATTAAAAGACAGCCCGACATTAATTATTTAATAATCAAATTTGCACGGATATATATAGTTTTCAATGTGATAATGATATTTTGCTTTTTGTTAAGGGAACAAGAGAAAATAATGATGTCGGTAATAGTTGGTTAGTCTGATAACCTAAGTCCTAACGACAAATTCTATTACTTGCTTTACTTTACAAATGTTTGTAATTTGTCTTCACTTCTGTGGTTGTACAGTTGTATTATTCGAGATAAAGAACGAAATGTTCAACTTTTTTCTTAATTACCACTATTAACTTAATTCGATTTGTTCGTTGCAAACGAAAGGAAGATCGATGTTAAGAAAACACTAAGAAATTTTTTGCAATTAATATTCTAATAAATAAGTGATCAAATAGAACAAACGTGTTTCTTATTATTACTATACTGTTATAAAAACGATGTTTATATATATGGTTATATTACCGAAAGAGATTTTAGAGAGAATATAAAAGCTTATGAAGAGGATTGTATTGTATTGGATGTGTATTTTACATGAAGCGGAAGTCTCTATTTATAGGAAAACAAAATGAGTTACTATGCACGCATAGTGACAGTTGCCTCCACACTATTACGTAATCAATGACGAAAGAGAGTAGAAAACTTTGTCATGCGGTGCCTAACATTTTGACTTTTATAACATATACTAATTTATAATATTTACTAAATTAATAATATTTATACTCTAGTTATAAAAACAGAATTTCAATATATGCTTTTTGAAAAGGTTTCAAGACATATGATACTTTTTTTTCTCTCAACATCTTATAAAATAAAAAAAGTTTGGAGATCCAAACCGGAATACAGAGTCTACATAACTTATATTTTAAGCATATATTCTATCACTACACGCTACATTATCTGTTTTTACATTCACATTGCGAGAAATCAGATTAATGGAGAAAACGCAAAACCTTTCTTGTATTCTTCACTTCCTCTAATAACACTTCGAAAACTGGTCATTCTTCTGGTGCTGCTACCATCTTCAATAGTTCGGAACTGTCTTTATAAAAAACTTACCGATGCCTTTTTTGATAATATGCACTACATGGCTCATATTAAAGAGTCCAATTCTGAATGAAATGGTGATAATCGCTTTGGAGTGCTTCTGAATCCTATAAACGTCTCGGATCCATCTTTTTGGGAAGAATACCAGCCCATCCCTAAAAAAATGTTTAATTCCTTCCAAGATCCATCAATATAACATTTTTATTCGTAATTGGGCCACTCTCCCTCTCCTGAAATTGGTCTACTGTTTGAGCTGTTGCCCATGTCTATGTCTCGCTCGTTGCCAAGTTTAAAGTGTTTCTAGGATCAATATTCAAATTCGAAAAAACTTTATTGTTTCGTGTCTACTATATATACCATATAATCCACATAAATTGTGATTCATTTTTGTCAATTTTCGTTCTAAAAAAAGATAATCTAGATTTTCATAAACCGATTTTGTTAGAAAAGTATCTGTTTGTATATTTGATAATGCCCATGATTATAGGGCCGGAGACCATTCGAACAGAGCATGGACATATGATACTTTTGATTTAAATAAATATTACAATAGATAATTATGAGGAAATTTATTTCATAATTTTAAAAATATACTTATTAATGTAAATAAATATTTGTATGTATATAATATTTCCCACGAACTAAAAAATGTATAAGCAAACTTACAAAAGATTGAGAAGACAAATATTTGTATTGTACTTATACAAAAGAAAGTGAAATCATTGCTCGTTGCCATAGAAAAAGAGAAAGAAAAAAATAACTCATAATTAGTACAGAAGAAAAACCACAATGAATAATGAACCATTATAAAGAAACAAAAAAAAAAAGCCACAATGAAATGATAGTAGTATTTAATTTACTCATGACATCACGTCGATTAGAGAAAGAGTGGCGTAAATCACGTGAGGACGCTTATCCAGTAAAATTAGGCAACAATCCTTTTATATATTATTATTTACTTTTTTGATCATAAGCATTCAATTATTTACCATTTTTTCTTCTCCTTTTCTGTGGGCTCCATTAAATTAAAAAATATACTGTATATAACAAAACGAATTAGTGATGAATTTGTTTTCTTTTGTACAAAATTATAGGATTTGTAAAATTTCCAAAGCTACTAGTAGGTACGAGCGTTAAATATATATATATATATAGGGAAAAAAACTAGAATAACACATATAAATAAAGTAATGACTAGACTAACATATAATAATTGGATATGGAAAAAATCTGTTTATTGGCCATCATACCCTTATTTGCTTTGTTATGAATAACGTTATAACGAAACTGCCATTATCAAATTATTTCCGTAAAAAAGTGTGGCGTATTCACAAAAATGCCACGCGTTTTGAATAAATGCGGACTTTGTTGCGACTTAATAAATCGGAAAATGCTTTCCGGCTTGTTATGCGAGAACTGCGACTTGTTATGCGACTTAATTTGCGATTTATTTTCAATGTATCGCGACTTAATAAATGCGAGGGAAATCTGAACTTGTTTTGCGTGTTGCGACTTTCGCCCGAGACTTAATGCTCTTTGTTGCGACTTATTAGAAATGCATGCGAGACTTGTTTGATTGCGACTTATGCAGATTTATTTTCTTTGTCGCGACTTATGTTCATTGCAGACTTGTTATGCGAGACTTATCTGCGTTTGTTGCAGACTTAAATTCTTTGTTGAAGACTTGTAGAAAATGCTGACATAAGCATGTAAATGCGACACTTATAATGCAGGCTCGCTAACATTTGCGATTTATTTACAACGTTGCGAGTTTATGGTCGCGTCGACTTATTGTAAATTGCTTACGTGGCGATGCATCTTGTTAGATGTGTTGCGGACTTGTTTATTTAGAATAATACTTTTTGAGACTTGTTATGTGTTGGTTATGTGTTGCGGACTTAGTTCGAACCTCGAGATGTCGAAACTAAGAAAGAAATTTCGAAAAATGCCTTCTGACATTAGGGTTATAATGCGACGCCGATTTAGTTCTCCATTCTCACTATAAGCTTTCTTCGCCACCATCTCAAATATAAAACTTATATCTCGCCGATCCGATTTACGTAAATCTTGCCAGATCCGTTGTCTATCGTCGCCGATCTCGTTACATCGTGGTATCGCCGAAAATGTTGAGATTATATTGGTTTGGGGTAATTGGAGATTTGAGAAGAATAGATGGATTTTTTGTGTCGATAGTAGTAGAGGTTCTCGAGTTCTTGGAACCAATCTGTAACCGTTCAGGAATTCATTCATATGGTTTACGAGGATTATGGAGTTGATAAGAATAAGTATGAAGTTGAATTGAGCTACATGTTTCGAAGAAGATATTGGTCGAGTTATTAGTGACAACTCCTCCTGTCTTTGTTGGTATCTGAAGACAATTGCAAGGTTTCTTTGAACAATTCAAATCGAATCGTTGCGTATGTGTATCGGATAAGGAGGTATCATCGAGTCAGGTAGCTGGCGTGAAGATGGTGAAGACAAATGTGAAGTAGATCTTCCACAAGCGAGCGAAAAATAGAAGTTGAATTTGATGGTAATCTGCAAAATTAGAAGGGGATGATGCTAGTTACGTGATGAGGATGAGGAGCGAGGACCAATCTGAGGTTTGATTGTTGCGGATCGGATGGTGCTAGTTACGGTGATGAGGATTCTGTCTATGAAAAGCTTCGTGAGGAGGAAGAGAAAAGAGAAGAAGGAAGCGAGAGTGCGAACAACAAAAAAAGGCTGAAAGAAATTATAACAAAGTTGATGAAGATTATCGGAAAATGGAAATGACTTCGTTGGATATATCGGTGGGACAAAGGTATGATAACAAAGAGGCGTTGGAGATGAGGTTGAAGATTCTTTCACTTGCGCAGAAGTTTGATTTTAACGTTGATTATTCAACGCCAACCTTATTAATTGTTCGATGTTGGGTAGAAGTTGCACATGGAGAGTCCGAGCTACTACAGTTGGAGATTCTCCATATTTTTTCACAAAAGTATACGTTAAAGAACATTCATGTTACGTGACGAGAGGCCCGTTGTCGCCAAGCTACGCATGAGATTTTGGGACAAATGTACAAGGATTTTGTGGGTGGTATCGGTTCAAAGTGTTACTAGTCATGTTGCGGATGTTAAACAAACGATATGGTATTAAGGTATGGTTGCAGTCATCATGTGTCGCAGACTTGTTTTTTTGTTGAAGGCTTGTTTTATTTGTTGGAGACTTGTTTTATTTGTTGCAGACTTGTTTTACTTGTTTTGTAGAAGACTTATTTTAATTGTTTTGTTGCAGACTTGTTTAAGTTGTTTTGTAGCAGATTTGTATTCCTTTGCTGCTGACTTTTTGTTTTATGAATGTGACGGATGGAATCTTGGAAAGCTTATCGAGCCTTAAAGCATGCCGACTTTTGGCAATGGGTTCACCGAGAGAGTGGATATGAGCAAATCCCTTATTATACTTGATCAAGAAGCTAATCCTGGTACTTATACGTGCCTTGAACTTCAATCTGATCGATTCAGTATTTGTTCATCTCATTTGGTGCAAGCATAAGCGACTTTGACATGCGCAAAGTTGTTGTTGTTGATGGGACATATCTCCGAGGAAAATATAAAGGAACACTCCTTCCATGACATGTCGGATGGAAACTTTAATATTTTCCCAATAGCATTTGCCGTAGTTGACACAGAGAATGATGCATCATGGGAATGGTTCTTTACACAGCTTAGTTGCGTGATTCCAGATGATGTTAGTCTCTAATAAGTCTGCGACATATCAATTAAGTCTGCGACATCTCAAATAAGTCTGCAACATACGTAATAAGTCTTCACTAATTTTATTTACATTTTCGCAGCCGCGTGTTAATGATTCGAGGCTGTTGACCGTGCAAGAAATAGATGATGATCAAGTACAAGTCAGTAGTGGGACGCATGTACATGTTGTTAATGTTCGAGAACGTAAATACACATGTCATAGGTTTGACTTGGATAAGTTTCCTTGTGTTCACGCATTAGTGGAGAAAAAGAAATGTCGAGTTAGTCGACTTCTCCGCTACTTATAAAAACTATCTCAGTAATGCTTACGCCATGTGGATCATGCCAAGTGATGTAGCTCAACCAATTCCTGAACATGTCGCTGTGAAACTCTGTTTACCTCCTGATGTTCGAAATCCACCTGGAAGACCAAAGAACTCTAGATACAAATCTGCGTTGGAGAAAGGAATGGAGAAACAGTCAGAGGCGCGCATTTGCTCGAATTACCAAAAAAGTGGACATAATATGCGTACGTGTGTCATGTGATTTGTTATTTACTTTCTAATATGGTTTAAAGACTCTTGTGGTTGTGTATTTGTATTTGTATCGAATTTTACAGTACACCTAATAAACCTAGTTTACTATGTAATAAATTTTCAAAAGTCTGCAACAAATAAAATAAATCTGCAACAAATAAAACAAGTCTGCATCACATAAAACAATTTTGCAACAAATAAAACAAGTCTGCAAATAAACAAATCTACGACGAGTACAACAAGTCTGCATCATATAAAACAACTCTGCAACAAATTGGTTAAATTGCGATTAGATAGAAAGAGATAGAAAGAGATTCAAAGTCTTAGAGACATGACGAAAGAGATAGAAAGAGAAACTACATTCGTTAAACCTACCAAATGGTGTAAACTACCAAACCAAGAATACAACCAACAATCACCATATCCTTTATTTGGGCTTTGCGTAGTTCACTTTTGCACCATCTGATCTCTTTTTCCAAATATCGAACCTTAGCTTTTAACTCAGCCACTTTGATCTTCTCATTGACAATCTCGGACTCCCTTTGTAACATGTCTACAATCTCTTCATACATTCCTTCCTTAACCCACTTAAACAAATGACCATCCTTCATTTACAAAAGAGAACGAAAGCTTCGAAAAACTGTGTCAATCTAGTAGCATCACCAAATGTTTGGGTTTAGATAGTTAATAGCTTACGCTCGGTAACAGCAAAGTAAGGCCCGGTTTGTTTTCGATTGAGATGTACAAAGAGTAACATCTCTTCCACACATACATGTGTTTGGAAATTCTCTTTCATTGAGCAGATAGTAAGGCAGTTAGAACTGCACTCTCCTACATTAAATGATTACCCTTTCAAACTCTCTTTCAATCTCAGGCTCAAATCTAGAAATCAATTGCTACAGATCTAGAAGTTTTGGGCAAGTAATATCCTTCTTCATGTTCGTCATGCCTTCGGCGGGTATGTTCTTCATGTTACGGGCAAGTAATATCCTTGCTGCGCGATGATCGGAGTTTCCGATCTCGGCGGTGAGATAGCTATTCGATTTAGGGTTTTTTGTTTTCGATTTGGGGATTGCTATGTTTTCGGTTTTATACTAGAGGCGATAAGCGTCTCACGTACATAAGTGGACTTGGAAAATTATAAGTCAGCGAATAAATAAATGCGCAACAAATAAAACAATCAGCGAAAAAACAAAGTTTGCGACAAATAAAAAGAAGTACAACGGTAAAAAAATCTTGCATATCAATAAGTGCGAAACACAACAAATCAGCAGCGAATAAAACAAGTCTCTACAAATTCAGAACCAAATAAACCTGGTTTACTAGCTAAGAAATTTTGTTAATTTCGATGTCACAGTTAAAAATTAGGAGAAGTGCGCGTCATTGATGCGTTATGTTAAAACAACTCTGCAAGAAATGCAACAAGTTTGCAACACATAACTACGGTTGTGTAGCATGCTGAGTAGGTAKGCGGACTTTATCTTGACCGCGAGGCCTTGGGTCAGACATCGAGGGTTTGCATCGGGACCTCGTCAAAATCTCGCTCTGAAGCTTGAAGCGGATATCGGCGATTGTGTTGTCACTTAAATCATCATTTTGTATCCCATGCAAGGCACTCCACGAACTTGATAGAATGACACATGATCGCTGTCCAGCGTTTTGTGGGATACGCTTGTTATAGTGAAGTTTGAAAGGAGTCAATTTACGACCCTTTCTTTTCTCTTTCGGTGTGAAAGCTTTAATCTAATATGGAACCATTTTCGCATATGCCCTTACTAGGTCGACGACTTTCTGCCAGTTGTTGGGAATGATGCTATCGTAAATCTCAATCATCTCTTTGTTGAGATCCATTTCACACGTAATCCAGTGGTTACTGTTTACGTTGTGGAAAAAGTAGACAACATCAACATCGTCGATCCATGTCTTCTTTGTTTGGGCGTACTCTGAAGATGTCCCTTGAAATATACTTTTGTAACCGTCACGAAACAAGAACTTTGGCGGAGAGATGGCAAACTGTTTATAGTCGAGATACCACAAGTCGACAAACCATTGGTCAAGGAATGCAATTCTTCCTGTCCGAAATGGGGTAGGTTCTCGGAGAGACCTCTTCCGTAACATATTCATGGCGGAGCACATATGCTGCGAAACAAAAGTAAAAAGATAAGTCTGCAACAAATAAAACAAATCTGCGATAAACAAACAAGTCTGCAACGAATAAAACAAGTCTACGACATATATAATAAGTCTGCAACAAAACAAATCTGCACCAAGTAAAACAAATCTGCAAAGAATAAAACAAGTCTGCAACGAACAAAACAAGTCTGCAACGAATAAAACAAGTCTGCAATGAACAAAACAAGTCTGCAACGAATAAAACAAGTCTGCAACATATATAATAAGTCTGCAACAAAAAAATCTGCACCAAGTAAAACAAATCTGCAAAGAATAAAAGCTAGAACAAAGAAAAACAAGTCTGCAACGAATAAAACAAGTCTGCAACAAATAAAACAAGTCTGCAACGTGATAATTAGATTTGTTACCTGGTCACCTAACCAACCGTAATTTGATTTTTCTTCCTCGGCCAATTTTCTTTGGGGTAATGAGCTGAGGTAGAAATTGAGTTCGTGAATATACCAATTGGTTGCTCCCTTATAATAAGTCCCAACATGAGAATGTGGAAGACAAATCTATGACACATGAAAAGTAAATCTACACCATATGGAAAACCAAAATGAAGTTGACTTCTTGGCGAACATGAATAAAATCCATCAGTGAAGTTTTTGGGTGCAGCGTAAAAGGATCATATCGACATCACTAGGATGGCAGCCAAATGCGGCATCGAGGTTCCATTATGCGTTTCACCGTTGAGTTTCCTTGAAAGGGTGATTTCGCGTGGGACCCAACTTAGGCGATCGTAACCATCTTCCAGGCGGCCGTCGAATATCTAAATTTTTCTTCAAAACTTGTTGTTGAGCCTTTAAGGTGGGTCAGACTCACTATCGGACTGTATTTGATTCTCTTCTTTCGCATTTGCTCTGTTATGTCGAAGATCGAGTCAACAACACTTTGACCTCGGTTTTTGTTTCCTTTCTTAGATGTAACTTCACCACCATCGACATTAACCACTTGGAGCTTGGGAGGCGTAAAATAAGACAAAAACTCTGCATGAGTAAAACAATCTGCAACAAAACAAAAATCTTGACAAATACAACAAGGCTGCTAGAAAAGAAAACAAACGCAACACACAAACTCCTACACAAACAAATCGCAACAATACCAAAAATACAACAAGTCTAAATGTAACAAATCAAGCAATAATATAACAAATCAACAACTACAAACAAGCTCCGTGGAAAAAGGAACAAATTTGCAACATATATATAAAGAACATACCGTGGTTTTGTTAGAGGTTTGATCAACTCCTTTCTCTCGCTAAGCACCTCTCGTAGCCGCTTCACTCTTCTTTGAGTTTAAAGAATGTTGTTACTCCATCGCCATTAATCGGGCATTTATTTCGAGTCCATCTCGATTCACTTTATCGTCAAAGCATCGACTACCCACCCAAATCTCCAATACCACTCAAATCGACATTCTCATGCACAGATGTCAGTTCTCTTTTCAACCCGTGGCTTCTTCGCTTCAACCTTTCAATGGAGTCTTTCATCTTTACCACTTCGAACCCTTTCAAGTTCCAACTTCATTGCTTACTCCATGCATTTTTAGCCACTTTACCATTCATGACATCTTTGATCAAATTGTCTAATTTTTGATCATCCTCATACCTATCGATTACCTATAGTCTCACACGCACTGTCGTCAATTACAAATTAAAGTGAGAACGTAAAACAAATCGCCAACAAATCTACAACAAATGAAACAACTATGCAACACATGAAACAAGTCTAAGAAATAAAACTAGCCTCAAGCAACATATAAAACAAATCTAAGACATATAAAACAAATATGCGACAAATAAAAAGTAAAAACAAATCATGACATTAAAACTAACCAAGACATGTAGAAGTCTACAACAAATGCTAAAATACAAAGTTGTAAATATACCTCGCCATAATTTTGATTTCCTCAAGACAATATCATCTACTTCAGAACGGCCTCAGATCCACCCCATAGAGAATAGAAGTTCTTCTTCTGCTTTTTTCTCCCATAAAGTTTTCTCCTAATCTTGGAAATGACTCATACGCCATATTCAAGACGGAACTAATTTTCAAAGTAATCGTTATCAGCAAGGCTCTCTTCGATGGACTCAATCAACAATTCAAATGAGGTCCTACCCCATGGAAACCTTCTCCAAAGAAGCAGGATCCAATGCTTTCTTCGCATTTTAAATCCATCCCGCATCCTCTACTTAAACCAAATATTCCTAGGGAGAGGATGCACAAATAACCTACAATTCTTCTCTACTCAGAATCTATGTGCGACATCAACACCTTACAACTCCTCCCAAGTAGTCCATCACATATAGCACATCCATCTCAAATTCCCCATATTTCGCTGTGATCAATATTCGCTTCTTCCCCTTCTTTTCAACAATGTATGATCACAAGCCCCGATACCGCAAATTACGCAATGAAAACCTCGAGAGGTTTTTTTCCAATCAAACACCAAATCTCACTTTGCTAACAATTTCAATCGATGTGCAGGAAGTAAAGGAACTGTCTTCCCATGCCAACAAAACTTACGCTCTGCTAACAAAATAAGAACCCCAAGAGCTGAATTCTTTAACTCGTCCCATACGTCATCGCCAATACTGGCACGGACATCTCTCAAAATTGACAAAGAACATCCATGATTCATACTTTTATTTTGCTCTGGAACAACCCTATACATCCGCCGAGAATATTCTCCACTAGAATCCATACCAGCAAATCTGCAAATACCAACAAATATGCAACAAAAGAACAAATCTTCAATAAATACCAACAACAAGTCTGTAACAAAAGAACAAATCTGCAACAATACCAACAACAAGTCTGCAACAAAAGAACAAATCTGCAACAAATACCAACAACAAGTTTACGACAATATAAAAATAAATCTGCAACAAAAGAACAAATTTGCAACAATACCAAAACAACCAACAAATCTGCTACAAAATAACAAATCTGCAACAATAACCAACAAGTCTACAATAATGAAACAAATCTGCAACACTACAAATCTGCGAAACAATAACAAATCTGCTACAAAATAACAAATCTGCAACATAATAGCAAATCTGCAAAACTACAACAAATCTACAACAAAATAACATATCTGCAACAATAACCAACAAGTCTGCAAAATTGAAACAAATCTGCAACACACAAATCTGCAACAACATAACAAATCTGCAAAACAACAAATTCAGAACAAAATAACAAATCAAGAACAAAATAAAGAATCAAAAACTACAACAAATCTACAACAAAATAACAACGCAACAATAACCAACAAGCCGTAAAAATAAAACAAATCAAGAACACACAAATCTACACAGAATAAAAAACAAAATGCAACAAATAAGAACAATAATAACAAGCCTCCGATAAATAAACAAATCACGACACACAAATCAAGAACGAAACAAAATAACAAATCAAGAACAAAATAACAAATCTGCAAAAATGAAACAAATCAAAATAAATCTATTAAGAATAAAACAAAACTGCAACAAATAACAACAAATAGCAATAAATAATAAGTCTGCGAAAAAGAAACAAATCTGCAACAATACAAACAAAACTGCAACAAAATAACAAATCTGCAAAACAACAACAAATCTACAACAAAATAACAAATCCGGAACACACAAATCTACATCAATACAAACAAAACTGCAACAAATAACAATAAATAATAACAAGTCTCCGACAAATAAACAAATTACACACAAATCAACATTCACAAAAATCTACAAAGCTCAATAAATCTACAAAATCGACGCAAAATCATAACGAGAAAGTAAGAAATATTCAAGAATACCGAATGTGGGTTTTGGTTCCATGACGCCGAAAAAATGTACAGTTTGTGGTTTCTAAATGCTAGAAAGATAAGCATTTACAATTAACGGCTACATTTAATCGCGAGGACGAACGTATATGAGGACTACGTAGCATGAAGAATATTAAAAATAAATGTAAGAAAACCTAAGACGACGACGACATAATTTAATTTATTTACTAATCTAAGAAGATGACGACTACTTACTTACTTGAAAGCGGACGAACACGAAGACTACGATTTACATGAAGTCAAAGTGAGGAAGAGAATGACAGCTTTTACGCTTTTTATTAATCGAGTGAACCTAAAAAAAAAATGAAAGAAGTTAAACGTTTAAAACAATTTTTCTTTTTGTTTTAAATTAAACAGTTTTTTTTTAAAATAAATCAAATAAATTTTCGTAAATAAATAACTAAAATAGGTTTTCGAGTTGTGTTATTCTAGTAATTACATGAAAAATTAGTGTTAGTCTAGGTAAATTTTTCATATATATATATATATATATATATATATATTTTAACATGGGGGATTCGAGCTTTGGGCCCTAATCTCTCCAATAGCCTGAGATCGGCCTACGCTGATACTGATATACATGGCCTAAAGCATCTCTTCCACCGGGAATCTGAGTGCCGAAGATTAAGGAGACCAAAAATGGTGGTGGAGGTGAAATAATAATCATTTCTTTCTCGGGGACCAAGCATGCAAATTATGATGGTTACTGTTAAAGGCACCAACTCTTAAAACATTAAAATTTCACCCTCTCTTTAACGTACAATCAACACTAGCCCCTATTAATTACTGCCTAATCAAGGACGTCGATTATACCATCATAATTCATAAGCAATATCTGGCCTAAAAAAGAGGATTGAAAGTAATTACGATGGAAATTAAGTGACAGAATCATATCTCACCAAAACAAATAAAATATGAACAGCATCAATCTTGTAAGTTGGATTCGAAATGGTGATATAATTTAGAGTATATATGTACAATCGGTTGTTCGATGTAGACAAATCTTTGATAAGGATCTATCAAAACAAGTTTGGTGGATAGATATGGTTTCGACTATATATAGTTGGTGGCTACTTTGAACACACTAGCTATATTTACTAATCCTAACCCGTGTTATTTGTTCTAATCTTAGCTATATATACCTCAGTGTCTTTTTTCTTTTTCTTTTTTTTTGGATACTTGACTTGATTGTTTTTTTTGAAGTATTTTCTTTCTAAGTATCTAAAGTTTATCCGAACTTTTAAAAGTCATAACGCTATCTTCCAAAAGATTTAATTGCTCTTCGATAAATTTATTTTTGAGACGTATGTTCAAGGAATCCAAGATATTTCTATCATCTTGGCATCTGGTTGTATTGGCATTGTTTTTATGTATATGACTAGGTTGTCTTTGCATTAGTTGTATTTGATCTACGTGAGTATGCTTGTTACGTCTAATTGATATATAGTTTCGTTTTTGGTATGATTTGTCTATTTTATGTATTTAATTGGTAATCTCTTACCGTTGCAGTAAGAATTGACCAATAATTACCGATCATAAAAAAATTACCAATATTCTTTGAAAGCTATTCTTGTTATATATATATATATATGCTCTTATAAAACATGTTCTTTAAACGAATGTGAAAATAATTATCAAATTGTTTCTGTACGAGCCATCAAAATTGAATAAAATTGTTGTAGAATGTAAAAGAAAAATGAAAAATGTAAGTGTGGGGTCCAAAAGGGAGATTGGGTCCCACAGTGATCTGAAGAAATCAGAGAGAAAGGGTTTTTGTCTTTTTGATGCTAACTCTCTAAGTCGGTTGAAGATACTGTCAGACTCCTTTAGTCTTGGAGCTCTTTGGACCATTCTATTATTCCTACTACTCACTCTCCTTTCTCTTCCCTTCCTTACCGACAACCTTTATTTTCCATCACTTTTCTGTTACCAAATTTTGTTTACAAATAGAACACAAACTATTACAAAACAAGGCTTCAGTTTTGGTCCAACTTGAAGTAACGCTTGCTTCATGGTCTACTCTAAAGCCCATGGGAAAGACAAAATCATTAGACACCATTTTGTTTTTTTATGAACAAGCAACCTTGAATAGGTTAAATGAATTTTCTTGTGTATTTCAGTATTTCACAGGGTTATACAAAATGTTCAGTTGGATATTCATGTTCATATCCGTTGTAATCATAATACAATCTCTCTCCTTTGGATATGTCTCTGTTAGCTACGAGAAGAACCCTAGCTTCTCCGTTGATGTTGAACCTCACACACTTCAGGTTCTGCTTCTTCCTCCCTTCTCTGCAATTTCACAAAATGTCAACAAACACAAATGAGGACAAGCAATAGTAAAATATTTCTAGTTCAAGTGTCAGGTTTTTTGGTTGGTTCTGGTTTAGATTTGAGATGTGCATTGAATATCAGGTCGGTTCTAGAACGCATATGGTTTAAACCGGTGCAGGCTAAATACACCAAATTAATTTAGAAGAAGGACTAGAACAAGGAGCGCGGATGTTATAACCAGAGAGTGGACTTTTAAGGAACCAAATAGAAGAGGAGAGAAACTCACAGAGAGTGATTGTTGATGCCGCTGATGAACCGGGCGATGTTACTGCGTCTGTCAGGGCAAATAACGAGACATTGAGAAGGATCAGAGGCATGAAGTAGAGTCATCATGCTGTCTCCATCATAGTCATCTTCTCTATTGCTCAGATAATCAACATCTCCAACGTACTCTGTTATTATGGTCCAGTCTTTTATAAACCTGTCTGCTTCTACCGTGAACCTGTTCAGGTTTAAAAAATCAGACTTCAATATAATTCTAGATTGATTCTAGATTGATAAATGCATTTCTTCTCCTGTCACTCTCTTTTAGGTTTAAAAATGTACAAAAAAGAAGCTAATAAGAAGGTTAAGTACCCTTCATAAGGATCGAAGACGACCATAAGAGGTGGGCATTCACCACGGTCCATCATATTCTTGCACAAGGCTAAGGTCTCTACGCCATCTTTAGATAGAACCTGTATGAAATTGAACACAAACTCAACTTTTCTGTTGATACTAAACCCAAATGAATACTTTCAAGAAGACCAAGAATCACCAAAGCTATCAAATGGATGTGATTGAAGAACCAAAGCAATTCATATCGACTTAAAAATATATACCTGCATGCCTCCTTTCTCAAAAGCAGCTTGATTTGCAGATCTTGGAGCCTTGCCAGAAACATAAGTAAGGTCATTGCTGAACTTGGTATTGGAGGCTCTCAACGCAGTTGCAAGAGACGCCATTTGCTCGAGTCTCCTTTGAGGATCATTGCTAGGATTGTAAGGAAGAAGCTTTCTCTTCTTCTTTGACATCACCAAACTGGTCTTTTTCCGTTTCTTCCCAATACTATCTGCAAACATTTCACTCTTCAGATAAATATATCCTAACACAACACACATTTTTTTGGGGATTTTGACTTCAAATCTGCAAAAATATATGTAATTTACCTGAAGAACATGAGATTTGAGATGAATCTGGAGACCGCTTAATCCTGAAAAAATCTATGATCTTAGTCTGAACAAGAGGGAAAGCTGCAGATTTACAAAAAATTTCGTTAATTTTATCTTATAAAATTGAACTTTTAAATAGATCTCAGATAAATAATCATTGAATCAAATGAGATTCACATAACCCAAAACAGTTTCAAGTAATTAGAAGTATTCAACAATAGTATAATCCAAACCCGATCTAGTAGTCATAAATCTGATTCGATTTAGCAAATATCAAATCAAAGACAGAGATCAATAAAACCCAGAATAATAAAATACACAGCTCAACAATAATGACATAGCCGAATCAAAAGAAGAGGATTTGAAATGTGGGTGTTGTGGAAAAAGCTTACATTTGGGGATCTGGTGTTTGGAACAAGAAGGGCAAAACCAGGAGCCTTTGGGAACAGAAACGAGGATGGGTCTAAGACAGTAAAGATGAAACCCTCTATCGCATTTGTCGCAAAGAAGCAGCTTTGCTGGTTGATTCCCGGAGCTGCATTCTTCGCAGACTGTATCCCAATCTGAATCGGAATCATCCGCCATGTATTGCGGTGGTTCGGATCTAGCTTTTGACGCCTGGATTCTTCTTCTCCGCACAGCCACCATTGAAACACTTTTTCGATTTACCAGAGTGAGAGAGAGAGAGAGAGGGAGAGAGAGAGGGAGAGATTATAAATGTTGGATTTAGCCGAGGTGAGCTGAAGAGTTCGCGCTCTCATTTCACCGGATTTTCGCGGGGAATTTTAATTTGGCGCCACTGTTACGGTTTCCCGATTTACACTCCGGTTTAGTTTGGTTTTTTCTATCCGGTTTGACTAGGCTAATTTGGATCGGTTCGTTTCAGATATTTTGGGTTTTGGAAAATATGTATCAAATTTTATTTTGGAATGGTTAAATTTGTTTGGTTTGGTTGGTGTTTGATTTGGAGTCGACAAAATTATTATAAAACTCAAAGGATTTATAGTTTTAATTAATAGTAAATTTTCTTACTATATATTTTTTTAAATCAAAATTTGTCTATCACAAATTCGATAATTAAATAAAATTAAATAATTTATTAACTTTAATTTAACAAAAATTTATAATAAAATTAAATAATTTATTAACTTTAATTAAAATTATATATATTTAGTATATTGAAGAAGACTTTTTTCTACATATTCAACTAAATGTATTTATAGTATTTTTTCTTTAAATTTTGATTAATTCGGTAAGGATTGTAAAATTCATATTTAATTTAAAAAATATATATATCTATATATATATTTTTTATATAGTTTGGATTATTATAAAACTCGGTTCGAATCTCGGATTGTTGAATGTTGGTATGTCTGGTTAGTCGGTTCGGTGTTTTTTCCCACCCCTTGGTGGAACTAACCAAAACCGACATAAGACTCTAGTTTAATGTAATTTCAGTTAATTTTGTTTTTGTTCTGTACGATGGAAACCAATCTAAAGATCTATCTAGTTTCGTCCACCGACTCGCCCGAGTTCACTCACCTGAAATGGTCTTTCACTCGTTCTACGATCATCGCCTTAGACGCCGAATGGAAGCCACAACATTCCAATTCGTCTTCGTTTCCGACCGTAACTCTTCTCCAAGTCGCTTGCCGACTCGGTCAAGCCACGGATGATGATGTCTCCGATGTTTTCCTCATTGATTTGACTTCGATTCATCTCCCATCAGTGTGGGAGCTGTTGAATGACATGTTTGTTTCTCCGGATGTACTGAAATTAGGGTTTCGGTTTAAACAGGATTTGGTTTACTTGTCCTCTACATTTACTCAACATGGATGTGAAGGTGTATTCCAGGAGGTAATTGCTTGTGAAAGTTTTGAACTTTTCATCTTAGTTTTAGTTTAAGCTGTGAAAAGTTTTAGTTAATGTTTGTACAAATGATTGGTAATGTTTTTTTTAATCTGTTCTTGGTAGTTTGGATTGCATTCAAGATAGGTCAAATCGAATTTCAATCCAATACCTTACCTTTAGCTCTGTTACTTCATCAATGTTTTAATTTTCTTGTGTTTGGGTCACGTGTGGTATTTATAGATATGTAAGTAAGATAAACACTTACGGATTAGAGTCTTTGATTTGTGTGTTTGATGCCTGTCTTTTAGGTTTCTTTTGAAATTGGGTTGTTGAATTGTGTTTTATTTGCCTTTTAGGTTTTGCTTCTCTAAAACTCTCGTATGTGATTGTTAATGTGAAAAGGTGAAACAATACTTGGATATCACAAGCATATACAATCATCTGCAGCATAAGCGGTTTGGGAGAAAGGCAGCAAAGGATATTAAGAGCTTGGCAGCTATATGCAAGGAAATGCTGGACATCTCTCTCTCAAAGGTTTGTCAATCATTCCCGAAAGAACTTGACTTTTGGTGAAAATAGACTAGCTTGATCTTTCCGGGAGAGATGTTCTAACGGTTTAGGCTCTCTTCATATGGCTGAATAAGTAGATAATGTAAACTAGATGGATGGATTAGTCTTTTTACATTATGCTATGTGCTGTTTATACATTTATTTTGATTTTTCAAGGTAGATCTAAATACCTTGGGGAATCTCTGTCTCTTTAGTTATATCATTTTACTTCACATATTACTTAAGGAAAGTAATGTCCTCGGTTCTTTTGACATTAAGTTAGCTTTTCTAAGGTTGGTGGTAGGTAGAGAAACATACTGTTACTAAGGCTTTTTAACAGGTTCTTATGCTTTAGGAACTTCAATGTAGTGATTGGTCACATCGTCCTCTTACAGAAGAACAGAAACTATATGCTGCCACAGATGCTCACTGCTTGCTCCAACTATTCGATGTATTCAAGGCACATCTTGTTGAAGGAATCACAGCGCTAGATCCTGGAGCGATAAATGTTGGCTTAAAAGAAATTCTTTCTGGATCGGATTATACCAGTAAGATTGTCACGCACAAACTTTGCAAGGCTGCAGATGTAATCAGATCAATGTCAGAAAATGGTCAAAACATTGCCAATGGAGTGGTTTCTAGAAAAACAACACTAAACACGATGCCGATGGACGAGAATATGTTGAAGATTGTCAGGAAGTATGGAGAAAGGATCCTGTTGAAGGAGTCTGATCTTCTACTGAAGAAACCCAAGAAGAAAACAAAAAGACGTGTCTCCTCAAGCACTATGAACACAAATAAGCAGTTGGTCTGTTCTGCGGAATGGCAAGGCCCACCACCATGGGACCCATCTTTAGGCGGTGATGGCTGCCCTAAATTTCTTTTGGATGTGATGGTAATTGAATTTCTGTCGATCTTTTGTTTCTTGAATCATTGATCTTAGATTTTCTCACAAAATGGGAGGGAAAACAGTTTTCTTGAATTGGTATTTCAGTTTCCTGATCTTAAAAAAAGATTTTTGTTTTCGCCTAGCATTTACGAAAAACTTCTCTGCTTTCAGGTCCGTTGATTTGGTAATATTTTGAAATGACAAGGGTAGTTTTATTTTATGTAGTTGAAAAAATCAATAATTTGACTTCACCTAGTTAGTATCTTTGTTTCTTGAATGTAACCATTTTTTCAGTAGAATCCATGTGGTATCATATCAGTTGCTAATAAAACTACTCTCTAGGTTGAAGGTTTGGCGAAACATCTACGTTGTGTGGGGATTGATGCTGCAATTCCACACTCGAAGAAGCCGGATTCAAGGTATTTTTTTTCCAAAGCTGACATTATAATATTTCTAGGACATCGGGTTCATCACAATATCTGTTTAGGTTTCCCTAATTTTGCTGTTGATCTGTTGACACAAATGCCAGGGAGTTACTTGATCAAGCCTTTAAAGAGAACAGAGTTCTTTTAACAAGAGATACAAAACTGTTGAGACACCAGGATTTGGCAAAGCATCAAATATATAGAGTCAAGAGCCTTCTAAAAAATGAGCAGCTACTTGAGGTACAAACAAAATTCTCAACGTATGAGCTGTTATGCAAAATCTGTGATGTGGCATGATTTGGTTTACTGGATTTATTAATCGAAAAGGACACGTAACTGGGAATTTTGCCTTAAGAATAGGATCGCTTGAAGACACCTAAATAATTTAGTGAATGAGTTTATGTTTAACTAAACTTTCTGGGTGGAACATTTCAAAATAACCTCATCTACTCATTGTGCAACCACTTTATTTACATTCAGTAGAATGATTATGGATTTCTACAGAGTTACTGAAACAATAAGCTGCACAGGTGATAGAGACTTTCCAGCTAAAGATCAGCGGAGATCAGCTGATGTCAAGATGTACAAAATGCAATGGGAAATTTATTCAGAAACCTCTAAGCATTGAAGAAGCTATTGAAGCAGCAAAGGGTTTCCAAAGAATACCCAACTGCTTATTTAACAAAAATTTAGAATTTTGGCAATGCATGAACTGCCATCAGCTATACTGGGAGGTAAGTCACATACCCCATCTGTTACCGTTGTGCATTCTAGTTCCCGAACGAGTATACTGTGTGTCAATATCATCTGGTCCATCTATTGATTTGACACGGAATAAATTGTTTGTTTTGCTGATTGAACAGCCAATTCAGTCTAAACGATTTTCAGTTGCCGAAGGTTTTTTTTATCAAATCAGTGATCCAATTAATAATTGTATGAAGATACGTAATTGGTGAATTGAATCTTGATTTCTTTAGAGCATCTTCATGTGTTCATGTCTTAGAGCAGAAATCATCTCCACAAGATTCAGAATTCCCTGAGCTCCGATCTGTTCTGTCTCTAATAGTCAGTATCGAGATGCTTAATGTTTTTGTTGTGTGGTTTCAGGGAACTCAGTATCATAACGCAGTCCAGAAGTTCATGGAAGTATGCAAGTTGAGTGGGTGATTCACTTTATTTTATTTTATTTGGTGAAGTGTTTCAGGTCACTCTTTTCGTAATCTCACTTCCTCAACTGTTTTTATCATTTCTCTGAGCAAACAAGATGTGTTTGTAACTTGTGTCTTATGCACACGTGTTCCAGAGGTTATGAACCGTGTACAAATGTTTTTAGTTTGTTTTATGAAGTCCTGAAAAACGAGCAACAATTAGAAAATAAATAGATTGATTCATAATTTGTTAAGGCAATGGAATAATAACTAAAAGATTAAACTTAATTATTTACATCAACCCGTTTAGTGGAAACAGACCAATCGTAAACAAACATGTTTAATAGCTATTTAAAAAACTTAACTATTTATGGAATCATAAAATATAATATAAAATAAATCATTTAAGATTTTTTATAAAAAAAAATAATATATAAATGTTACCGTTTATTAAAACTAATAAACACTTACTCAGAATCTCGAAACTCAAAATCAATTTTCTTCGTAGCCTTGCCTTGAACATTTATGGTATTGATTTTTCCAACATTCACCAGTTGACCAAGCACATCTGTGTAATAACAAAAAAAAATTAAAATCTATACCATAGTTTATATAAGATTCGTTTATAGTAATAAAATAAAATAAATTTTAAACGACTCGCCAACCAATTTGTTTTGATCTAATTCACTATTCTTAATTTGTTTAAAATCAACCAAATCAAGCCAAATCTAATCTGAAATAGATGGTGAGGGAGACATGATAGTTGTGTACATAAAGTTTATTCTGTACTAATGATTTGTTGATCTAAACATTCCAGTCACCTTAGTAACATTAAATCCCTGGATAATCTTCGAGTCTCTTTTTTTCACAAATTTCTGAAATTTTGTGATATGCTCTTTTTCTATTCCTACTTGATTTTGTTACCCTGAAACAAATAAACATTAATATTTATCATAATATTATAAATGTTACATTATATTAAATATATTAAAACTTATATCAAAACTTACAGAATCATCAGTAAAACCATTTCCAAAGATGTCCCTGTTTCTTTGGCATAATGCATAAAAGAATGAAATATTTTAACTCTAATACACTAAGAAGATTTAAATGGTTTTTAATCTTTGACAAAAGTGTATCTCGCCGAGATGGACATTTTTTTTTGGGTTGCGATATGAAGTGGAAAAAAAGTTTTTGGTTTGGTGAGGTGAGATATAAAGAAAGGTAATACATATATATATATAGGATTAAATAAATAAAATATCACCGAATTTTTTGGATAGTTATCAATATCATATCTTCTAACTTCCAAAATCTCATATCCCATAAGGATTATGGTCACCGAATTTTTTGCACTTATTATTTAATTAAAATAAGGGAATTCCGATTTTTGGAATAATAAGAAATAGTTTTTGGAATAATACCAAAAAAATATGGATACTTATCAATATCATATCTTCTAACTTCCAAAATCTCGTATCCCATACGGTTTATGGTTACCGATTTTTTTGCAATTATTATTTAATTAAAATAAGGGAATTCCAAACCTTTGGAATAATAAGAAATAGTTTTTGGAATAATAACAAAAAAATGGATAGTTATTAATATCATATCTTTTAACTTATAAAATGTTGTATCCCATAAAGATTATGGTTACCAAATTTTTTGCATTTATTATTTAATTAATTTAATATAAATAAATGAAGAGTAGTCGAGAAGTTTAAGTTTGACCAAATAAAATCTAAACAAATAAATGATAATTTTCTAATTACTTTTAAAATTAAATATTAGATTTTTAATATTTCCGATTTTGGTATTAGTAATTGAATGATACCCATATGCATGAACGTAATTATGATTCTGCAAATCTAATTAAGGATATATTCATTTTTTGAAAATTTACTGTATTTTTTTTGTGCGTCTTTTTTTTGGGTGGCTATTGTATAATCTTTAAACGAAAAAAAAGATAAAACATATTTAAAAAAAAAAGATAAAAATCTTGGAGATCAAGCAAAATCAAATCTCGTTATACATTATATATCAATGAGATATTTATGAGATTATTTTTTGTATTATATCTATATATATATTGTTTATTTTTTATTAAAGATTAATTTCAGTAAATCGTGATTAATGCCAACGAATTTATAATATTTATAGTTTTACCAACCCGCAATCTTTGAATTTTATTTAAAGGAATTATATATATATTATTATTATTATTATTTAGTACAGTTACTATTAATTTCACGCTTATCAAAATATTAAAGGAAATAAAATCTTAGATTTAGAAAATATTAGGATTTGGAAAAAAAACATAAATAGTATTGCTTAAATTTGAAATTTTAATTTGTTTTTGGCAATGTATTTAATTTGTTAAGTTAGGTAAATGAAAAGATCTCGGAATATCTTTATACCAACATAAATATTATTGCTTAGATTTGAAATTTTAAATACGTTGAATCTTTTAATTATTATTAGTTTATCGATTAGGACGTTTGACATTAGCTTTTGATAATTGGAAATTTAGGTTATGAAAATTGGGCAATTTAGGTTAAGTTTGATTGGGACGTTAAACTTGTTAAACTAGTTATAATGTGTCGAGGAAGAACTAGTTAAATTGGTTAAATTGTGTTTAGGAACAACTAGTATGACTTAGTAGAACTGGATTAATTTGGAAAAACAGTTAAACTACTTAAACTACTTAAACTAGTTAAACAAGGTAAACTAGGTAAGCTAGTTAAACTAGGTTAACTAGGTAAACTAGTTAAACAAGGTAAACTAGTCAATCTAGCTAAACTAGGTAAACTAGTTAATCTTGTTTTACTAGTTTATCTAGATTAAGTGCTTTTAACTAGTTTAATTATATAACATTTATGAACATGATATGCATTAGTAGAACTGGATAAAATTTTGGACGTAGTTTAACTATATAATGTGTACTAATATGCTATGATTTAACTACATATATTTATTAACGTAGTTTAACTAGATAACCTAGTTTAATTAGTTTAACTAGATTAAAAACTGGTTAAACTTTATGTTAAACATAATGTTTTGATTGCGGTGAAAGCGATGCGATCGAAAATTCTTTTTCGAGGCGAGTGAATTTAAGTAGAAGATGCATGTAATTGATTACATTAAGGCTTCGGACCAGTTTGGAATTGCGATGGTTTTAGAACATCGCCGGTTAAACTTCTTTCACATGCATCTCCATACCAACGAGGAAGTTGATGGGGTTATGGAGTTTACTTGTTCGGATGGTGAAAGCGGATAAGAAGAATGAAATGTTTGTCGTCAACGGGATCCTCCGTTACTCGATTAGGGAGCCCATCTTCTGGTTGAATGGACCATACCGGAAAACTTGAGAACTTAGGTGACAATTCATGTGACCAAACATTTTGGTAATGGTGTTATCCCATGGCCGCGAATATTTATGAAAGTATGAAGTGTCGAGATTGATTGAGGATGTGTGTTCTCTAGTTCCTATCGTCAATGATCAGAGGTAAGGCGAAAAATCCAGACCCCATAGACAAATTCTTGGTAAGGGTCGTAGATAACTTAGAGTTGTGTGAGACGTTCCTGTGGAGACGTCTAACATTTGATGATGCTTTAAAATACATCCCTTCTATGTTGGCGCAGATGAGAGGTGTTGTGAAACCTAGCACCACGATTCCTGGATTTATATTGCCATTAGAGGTAACTTGTTAATTCTAGTAGTTTTGCATAGTTTAACCAATTTAACGAGTTTAACATCTTTTAATTGCATGTGAAGGTTTTGGCTTTTGAAGATATTTGTGTCAGAGAGAGAGATTCTTGATGAGCTTATGCTCTAGCATGTGGCAAATTCAAGCATCAACACAAAAGGTTCTGGTTGGGGAAATATCACGATGTTGGAGAGAGTCAAGGTTAGTATTCCAAAAAATTTAACTAGTTTAACCAGTTTAACGTGTTTAATCAGTTTAACGTTTTTGTCTGCATACATACAGGAAATCATGAGTATCTTACTCGTAGAAGGAAATAATAAGAGCAGGATGATGGCTGGAATCATGGGAGATGTTGATGATGAGGATGTCAATGATTACATTATTGATGGTGTGATGCGCATTTTAAGTAGAGGTGGAAAAATATTCTGGAAAAATCTTTTTGAGAAAGATGTTGCTCCTCGAAGAGATGGTGATGCTCCTGCTGCTCATGGTGCTGCTGCTGCTCTTCCTGCTCGTCATGATGCATCTCATGATGCACCTCGTGATGCTCCTCATGATGCACCACGTGATGCACCTCATGATGCACCACTTGATGCACCTCATGATGCTCGTCATGGTGTTTCGTCTTTTAGACCTCCATCTGATATTGATATTCTAGATATGCGTCTTCTAATTCAGGATGAGTTTCGAAAGCTGAATGACAAAGTTGATAAGAATTTTGATCTTCTGAACAAAAAAATTGAAAACCTTCAGAAAGAGCATACATGAGATTCTCCTCTTCATATATGGGATTCTCCGCTTTATCCTGCCACTACTCATGAGGATGGTCCTACTGGAGGTACTACTGAAAATCCTATTGCTGTTGATGATGATGCTGGTGATCCTCTTGCTGCTATTGCTCCGGAGGGTGCTGTTGATGACGTTGGTAAGTAGTTTAACTAGTTTAACTGTATGTTTATGTTTAGTTTAACTGGTTTAACTGTATATTTATGTGTAGTTATAGAGGACACTGTTGATCCTCCTGCTGCTATTGCTCCAAACGGTGTTGTTGACGACGTTAGTAAGTAGTTTAACTAGTTTAACTGTATGTTTATGTGTAGTTATAGAGGACGCTGTTGATCCTCCTGCTGCTATTGCTCCGGAGGGTGTTGTTGACGACATTGGTAAGTAGTTTAACTAGTTTAAATGTATGTTTATGTGTAGTTATAGAGGATGCTGTTGATCCTCCTGCTGCTATTGATCCGGATAGTGCTATTGTTTTATGGACGCCGACGAATGATAATGCAGGGAAGAAGAAGAGGAAGAGGACGAAGTCAAAGCATATCAGCACCCCATTCACAGGAGGAAGAGGAGGAGGTGGAAAAGGTGGAAGGATAGGAGGTGGCAAAGGTGTATGAAGAGGTAGGAAGAGTAAGAAAAGTAGAGATGATTAATAGTAAGAAGAGTATATATGTTTTTTTAATGTATTTATGAACTTAGTGTTATGAATTTATTAACTTGAGATGTTTTTGTTTATTTATGTACCTAATTTTATGAATTTCAAAACATAGTTTAACAAGTTTAACTAGTTTAATATGTCACACATAGTTTAACCAGTTTAATCCGTTTAATCCCTTGACCAACATTAAAGTGCTCAATTTCGTGTTCTACGTGGCACCAAGAATGATTGCCACGTGGCGCCGTCATTTTCTGGCGCCGTCATTTTCTGGCGCCGTTATTCCTTAGCGCCGTCATTTTAGTACACATAGTTTAACCACATAGTTTAACTAGTATTCTAGTAGTACCAACTTATAACATAGTTTAACTTTTGTGGCTAAATCAATTTAACTAGTTTAACCACATTTTAAAAAATGTTAATTAGTTTAACTTATGAAAATAGTTTTTTTAACATATAATTAACAACTTATTGTGACGTAATATATGATAAAATTCATGTTTATCTGATTTACATAGTTATTTAGTAAACATTAGTTAGTGACCTTAAAGGTATAAGAAAGATGAGTGGAAGTGTAAATGTTCATGTAATATTCACTTAAATATTATAAGCTGTCTTTTTTTTGCCAAAATGATGTTGTTATATACGTTTACATACGTTTTTTTTTGCGTTTCTAAATACAAGAACATAATAACATAGTTTAACCAGTTTTCCAAGTTTAACTATTTTAACATGTTTAACCAGTTTAACCAGTTTAACATAGCTGGACAAATTTTCACATAATTTTTCCAGTTTAACTAGTTTAACTTGTTATACCCAGATTTAAAGCGAAAGCAAACCATTATCCAATTGATTAAAACACAACATAGTTGTACATGGTGAAATAAACAAACATACAACAACAAAACAAAAAACAATTAGCGAGTTTTAGTCCTTCGTCTCTTTTCTCCAGCCGATGGAAACCTAACCTCTTGGTTTCTTCCCTTTTTCTTCTCGTAATCCGGAAGTAAAACACACATATTATCAACATACTCGAGAACATTTCACTCAGATTTATGGGGTACCGGATAAATGGTCTGATAGTATGCTAACGCCCACTGATCTATAAAATAATAAGGCGAGCAGAACCCATGTAGATCGACTTCATCCGCTGCTGTTTCTGCGTGTGTAGAAGCTAATGCAATTGCATGTTTGCATGGATATCGGTCTATGTCAAAATGCTTACAGCTACAAGTTTTTCTTGTCAAATCAACCAGATACTCTTTGCAATCACTTCCCATCACAATGTATTCCAGCGTAAAGCTATTTAGCTCAGATACCTTTAATTTTTTTGCATCCTTACATCTCTTGTGCAACAAACAAGCAATAGAAAGTACCATCTTTTTTGTGGGTGGAACTTCCGCGGCGGCCTTCCTATGTTTGTTAAACCAGTAGCTTAACTTTCCAACAATCACATCAAGCATTGGTAACAACGAGTAATTTCTTGCATCTTTCAAAGCGTTATTCATAGATTTACAAGCATTTGTCGTCATAATGTTGTACCGTTCACCTGGAAAATAGCATCTTGCCCATTTACCTAGCTCAAGACGATTCTTATGAAGATCATCCGGATACTCCCTGGCTTTTGGATACCTTGTCTTAAAAGCTGTAAAAAGTACGGTGAATTCAGCCTCTGAATAAGCCTTAACGCATTCCCTAAACTGCTCTCCAACCAATTTTTTGTTAACATTATGAATTTTCGTTAAGATATTCTGAGACAAATGCCACATACAATGTCCATGCTTAGAGTTGGGGTACACCTCTTAAACAATCTTGATGATGCTCTGATGTTTGTCAGAAATAATCACATGTCCTGAATCATCTGGCACTACTGTTTTCAATGTTTGGAGAAACCACCTCCAACTTGCACCCTTCTCACCATTACCTACCCCAAAAGCAAGAGGATAATGGTGTTGTTCAGGATCTTGAGCAGTAGCCACGAAAAGAACTCCACCATATACATTTTTCAGATGAGTCCCATCAATAACAATCACTTTACGCATGGCTTTAAACTCTTCAATGCAAGCTCCCAACGCAAAGAATAAATACTTGAACTTGTTTTCCTCATCACATTCCAGCCGTGTTACTGTACCAGGATTCACTGTCTCCAACATGTGCAAATACGAAGGCAACATGTTGTAATAATCCGCTGGACTACCGCGCACGTCACTAACTGCTAGTTTTTTTCTTCTCAAAGCGGTAGAGTATGAAAGCTTAACACCAAATCTTGATTGAACCAAATCTACGAAATTTTTTGCGGATGGAGTGTTGAACTTACCAGGATAATCCTGATGAATCACAGATGCAACTAATCGCGGTGTTCCCTTTTTTCTTTTCTTGGATGTACTCGCATCTTCCCGACTACATGTATGCATCTTGTTGTAAGTTCGAATTAAAAAATGATCTGAGTCCTTATCTTTCGCAGCTCGTACAGACCATTTGTAACCTTTGCCATGACATTTCGCCACAAACAACGTAGTTGTCGACTTATGCTAATATATTCAAAACTTGATTCGATAGCGGTATGTCAATCAAATCTTGCACTTTCCGCTTACTAAGAAATTCTTGCTTTACAACTATATCAATGCCATCATCCCATTCAACATCCACAACCTGAGTTCCTTCTATATCACGTGTATCTTCATGGTCACGGTCACCGTCACCGATATTAAAGTTTTCACCGGTATAATGAACAATTCTCCAACGCCTCTAGAGGTTCAGATTCTATGTTATGAACAACTATTCCATCTTCATTAACTCTGCATCACTCATGACTCCTCAAAACTTACACGAACTCTACTTGATTAACCTCTACTGGTTCATCCTCTCTTAGTAATTAGGGAACCATCCGGGTTTCTTACACATTCCACTACCTCCATGTGCAAGATCAGACACATCCTTTTACATGCCATAATATATCCTACGGTATCTTTCACCCTCGAGATAAGATATCATCTTCGGTTTCACCCATCGGCGTTGATAATAACTTATCTTCAAACTTCGATTCATTTACCTTCATATTTTATACCATAGTAACTCATTTGTTTCAATTTCTATCCATATATATAGTATAACACCGATGTTTCCTTGGATTCCATTGTATATCATCTCGTCATGTGAGTAATGTCCCAATTAAAAGATATGTCATCAAAGAAAATGAAAACATCAATATATAATTATATAGTTTAACTAGTTTAACTTTAACATGTATAACTAGTTAACTAGTTTAATTTTATTATGTTTAACTAGTTTAATTTGTTTAGTTTAACTAGTTTAACTTGTCTAACTTTATGTACATAGTTTAACTAATTTAACTTGTTTAATTTTATGTACATAGTTTAACTAGTTTAACTTTACATGCATAGTTTAACTACTTTAACTTTTATGTCATGTTTAATAAGTTTAACTAGGTTATCTATTTATACCCATTCTAGTTATACCCAAATTTCGATATGACTAAAATTCCGATCTTACCGATTCATTCATTCGCATAACTACATTGAATGACCGAAAGTAGGAAGCAGAATAAACAATCAAAATCTAATCAAATCAGATTTTTTTACTGATTCAAAGACGACGACAACAAGTGGCAAGCGGCCACAGGCGAGAGGCAACAACGAGCGGTGGCGGTGTGAATTTTTTTTCGCGATGAGGAAGAGAGCGAGAGAGAGAGAAAAAGAGGAAAAGATGAAAAAAGAAAAATAATAAAATTTTTTTGTTTATTTAATTTTTTAATTATTGTATAAAGGGTAAAATAGAAATTGTATGTTAGTTTGTTTAATGAAGATTATATAGACTTAAGTAAAATTAGATAAACTTTGAGATTTTTCATTTAGGTCACTACAACACTTCACTCCATTTTTACCTTATTGTTTTTTTTTTTTTTAAAAATTTTTATTCTTGTCTTCTTGATTGCAATGGTAAATCTAGTAATTCTTTACATTTTTAAGTTTGTTTTTAGAAATATACTCTTCAAATAATAATATGGAGATTCTAGTACCTAAAATGCCTCGTACCGGCTTTGATCTTCGAAGCAAAGCACAAGCTCATGCTTTTGTTGGTGGATCATGGGTTGAGGCTCAGAATATTGCTGGCATAATCGGTGTTTATGTTTGACTAATTCTACTGTAATAATCTACATTATGCCGCAACACACCGACAGTGGGGCAAAGATGTGGATACGTTATATGCTCCTCTAGACATTTCGAACTCTCGTTGGGTTACAATTTTTTTTTTTTTCTCTCGGAACGGATTGTCCGAATATATGACAATATTAAATTCGGATAAATGAATTATCATGAAAGAGGCGACGCTTTTTGCTGAGATAGTTCCTTTCGCAATAAATCTTATCGTGATTGTGGAGTAGACGCACTTACATACCTTTCATAGACCAAGATTATGGAGTAGACCAATCTTTATAATACGGACAATTGGTTTAGGGTAATCTAAAACTTGGTCTTGATGCAAATGTAATTCGGTTCGTTATGCCTTTCACAGGAGACCAACTAGGCCTGGACAAAAAATCCGGATCCGAAAACCCGATCCGGACCCGACCCAAAAAACCCGACCCGAATCCGATCCGAAATAGCTCCGGGTCCTAATCGGGTTTTATATGTCCCTACCCGAAAACCCGAAAACCCGAACACGAAAAAACCCGAAAAAAATCCGAAAAACCCGAAAAATCCCGGAAAAACCCGAAAAAAACCCAAAAAAACCCGACCCGAACCCGATCCGAAATAGCTTCAGGTCTTAGTCGGGTTTTATATGTCCATACCCGAAAATCCGAAAACCCGATCCGAAATCCGAACGCCCAGGCCTAAGACCAACATTTGGTTGTTCGTTTTCTTAATTTGGACCGACCGGTTGGAGTGCCAATCTGCTTAAGACAAGAAAACATTGTTATCACGGTTGAACCGGACGGTTTTTGGAAAAATTGAGCACTTCACTGAGTCGTCGTCATTTTCTCTTCTCGTCGGCGAAGTTCACATTCACCAGTCTTCTTCCTCCTCAAATTTGATTATCCTCACAATCTCTTCAGTCTCCACCATCGGAGATCGCATCGCCGGATCTTCGCCACGCCAGTAAATACAGCGTTTTCTCTGTTCAATTCGCCGCCGGTATCTCTCTCTCCGAGCGTAATTACCCAATCGTGCTTGGGTATGCTATCGACCCTTGTCTTATACCTTCCAATTCATCTTCGTGCACCTAATTAACTAATTTGTCAAGGGTTTTCTTGAATCATTTAAAACTTTGTGATGTTTTGGTGTTAGGGTGTCAAAATTATATTAAACCTTCTTTTGATTCTTTCTCCTGCTAATTTTATCGATTACAACTTCAGATTTGATCGATTCAGTGCATATATAATCTTATAATTTGATTTTTCAACTCCTAGAAACTGGTGTGAGGATCGATCTCTCACTCTCCTTAGGCGATTGATCATGGAAACTCCTGGAAGAAAAGTTTTGTATGAGATACGTCATCATGCTTCATTGCCTTATGTTCCTAGATATCCTCCTCTTCCTCAGGTACAAGATTCATCATGCTTATAGAGTTTAACTAATCGTTGTGTTCTTGTGTTTATTTATATCTTACATTGCGATTCGATCTGCTGTCGAAGTTCAGGCAGATGGAACTGATTCCAAAGGAGGGCTTCGGTCTCTTGTCTCCATTAGAGGTCAGTTGCAGATGGTTAATTCTTTAGTTGTTCGATCTGCTGGTGAATAAAGCGGGGAGCTTTATCACATTCTCTAGTTTTGTTAGTGTTCCAGAAAGTGATGAGTTCAGTGTAGCCTGCATTTTTCCTTGTTGTTTCTGACCATCCTCAAAAAACGGGTCTTAGAATTAAGATTTTCTTGGTACCAATTATTTTGGTGGGTTAATTACTGTGTTCTGGCGTGGACGCGATTTTATGATGCACTTTTTCACATGTTTTACAAGGTTGTTTTCTTATTTGCTCGTTATAATTTGGAGAATGTGTAAACTGTTCTAAAACACTTTGTGTTTTATCAAAATACCGGGATATGTAGTAGAATACAGAGGGGAATTTCACTGCCAGAAGTTCTTATGATTATTTGTTATGCCGTTTAGCAAAGTCCACAGACAAACTCAGAGATCTTTCTATTTGAATCTTTTGTTTTATGAGCTTGTAGGAATCATGTTTGTGTACATCTCTTTTCGTTAAAGTAGCATTATAGCCCATTGGTTGATACAGGCTTCTTCATCTCTATTCTCTTATGGTATTAAGGTGTTAGTCAACTCAAGGAAAAGTGGAGTGAATACTGGAATCCCAGAAAAACTAATAAACCGGTGTCATTATTTATTTCACCTAGAGGAGAACTTGTGGCTGTCACTTCCGGAAATCATGTCACAATCTTGCGAAAGGACGATGATTACGGGAAACCATGTGGCAATTTTACATGTAAGAAATTCTGGCACATCTTCCCTTGCTTTCACAAATGTTTGCCTGATAATGTTGTTTTGGGGATCATTGCCATAGTACACTCCAATAAAAGAAGCTGTAGAATATTGCTTTGTCTTGTCAAAAACTATTTACTTGATTTACTGTGATAACAAACGCCTATAAAACTTGATAAATGCATTTGCTTTTTTTTTTTTTACTCCAAATTTAGTATGTGGAAACATCCTTTTGTGAAACCTTAGACTGTACCAGTCTCTTATTCTGTTCATTTTCGAAAATATGCTCTCCTCACAATACTGTTTTCCTTCTCTCTGTTTTCTTAACTCATGGTCCTTTCCATGCCCATGCTATGGTCCTCTAACTTATGTTCTCTGCATCAGCCAACTTGTCAGGATCATTTACTTCTGGAGTGTGGTCCGAAAAACATGATGTTCTTGGTCTTGTGGATGATAGCGAGACCCTCTTTTTCATCAGAGCTAATGGTGAAGAGATAAGTCAAGTCACAAAAAGAAACTTGAAGGTTTCTGCATCAGTATTAGGATTGATGGAGGACGACTGTGATTTGCAACCATCATGCTTGTACGTTTCCTTCCGTCCCTATTTGTTATTGGTTAAGATTTAAAGAGTACTGGGATCCTAATGTGCCTTTGTGCATTACAATATACTTGTTTGCTTAAGGCCTACCGCTGATATGAATTTTTGACTGGTGGTCTGTCCCAATGACAATTTGCCTGCAGGTGTTCGTTCAGTGTACTTACATCAGATGGACTTATTCATCATGTCGAGATCAGTAGGGAGCCAAGTGCTTCTGCCTTTTCCAAACATGCTTCAAATAGTGTCCCACCTTTGAGAAAGCAATTCCCCAACCATGTTTTTTGCTTTGATTACCATCCAGATCTTTCTTTCCTTCTCATTGTTGGTAGTGCTGCAGGCATATCATCGACAGGGAGTTCTGGTAGGTTTTATACAACTTGTTTTAGTTATGGAAGTTTTGAATTAGTAGTACTTATTGTTAAGACTCGTGTAAAGAAGACTTGAAAGCTACAAGCTTGCTCGAAATCAATCAATTTAGCAAACCACAGCTGCGTACTTTTATATAGGAATGCTACCTATACTTTATCAGTGTTTGTGGTCGTTTAATGAAAAATGTGGTTGTTGAAATATTTCCTATGGACAGAGATCTAGGTTTATGATTCTGGGATTATTAATGTTTTTATTTACTTACACTTCAGGTTCCTTGTGTATTTCATTTTGGCGTAAGTGTCAGAATTTAGGTCTGGAACTGTTGTCCACCACAAAGTTTGAAGGCGTGTATTGTGAGACCAAAGATGATCAGTTGGCATATCCAAAGATTTTAATCTCACCTCAAGGGTCACATGTTGCAAGTCTTGATAGCAATGGGTGCATGCATCTTTTCCAGGTAGATAAAGCAAGATTGACACTTTCATACTGTCCTTCTGAAGACAGTTCTGATTCACTGAAGCCAGATAAGTCGCTACAAAGTTGGAAAGAAAGTTTAAGAAATGTCATAGATTTTACTTGGTGGTCTGATCACGCCCTTACAATTCTGAAAAGGAGCGGTAACATTAGTACATTTGACATCAGTAGGTGTGTTATAGTTCAAGAGGATGCTACCGTCTATTCTATGCCTATCGTGGAAAGAGTTAGGAGATTTGAAGGACACATTTTTCTTTTAGAAAGTTCAACGCAGGAAGCAAAATCAGCTTTGGCCAAGGTTGACAGGGACCCAAGTGAATTGCATCATACTAGTGAGCATAGTATGTTATGGAGGCTTATATCTTTTACTGAGAAAACAATTCCGGAAATGTATAAAATCTTAGTTGAGAAAGGCCACTATCAAGAGGCGTTAGATTTTGCTGATAGCCATGGGTTGGACAGAGATGAAGTTTTCAAGTCAAGATGGTTGAACTCAGAAAAAGGGGTAAGTGATGTGAGCATGATTCTATCAAAGATAAAAGATAAAGTTTTTGTGCTCTCCGAATGCTTAGATAGAATTGGGCCAACAGAAGATTCCATGAAGGCCTTACTTGCGCACGGACTTAATCTAACTAATCACTATGTATTTGCTAAATCTGAAGATCAAGAATCCCAACCACTTTGGGAATTTCGTTTGGCTAGGCTTCGTCTATTACAGTTTAGTGAAAGGCTTGACACATTTTTGGGGATTAGCATGGGCAGGTATATATCTTTACGCTTGCATCTTCTTTTCCTTTCTGCAGATAGGCAAGCTGGTATGCCATATAGTACTAGGTCTTGCATATCCAGGTTCTTTTTGGTTCTATGGTTATCCAACACAGAATGAGTGTCATTTAGAATTTGGTTAGAATTTGACATCGATTCTAGAGTTACGTGTTTTCGTGGGTTTGATTGCTACTTGAAAAACTTACAACCCTCTTTTGCCACCCTTAGATACCCACTCAGGCAGTTTTCATCTGATATATCCAAGCTCTTTGCATATGGGTTCTACATTTCAGAATTTCCGGTTCCTTTTAATCTACTGTTAAACTACACTATCCAGTTACTTCTAAAAAGGGTTAATGACATTGTCTCCACAGATATTCGGTGCAGGATTACAGAAAATTTCGGAGCATTCCTATCAATCAGGCTGCTATTGCACTTGCTGAGAGCGGGAGGATAGGGGCCTTAAACCTTCTCTTTAAGCGGCATCCTTATTCCCTTGCATCTTTCATGCTGCAAATTTTGGCAGCTATTCCTGAAACAGTTCCCGTTGAAACGTATGCACATCTTCTTCCGGGAAAATCTCCTCCAACCAGTATGGCAGTGAGAGAAGAAGACTGGGTTGAATGTGAGAAGATGGTTAGATTTATTAATAAATTGCCGGAGAATGGCAAGAATGATTCTCAGATTCAAACTGAGCCAATTGTTAGAAGGTGTTTGGGGTATAATTGGCCATCATCAGAAGAACTTGCTGCATGGTATAAAAATAGAGCTAGAGATATTGATTCTTCCACTGGGCTGTTAGACAACTGTATTTGCTTGATTGATATTGCATGTCGAAAAGGTATATCTGAATTGGAACAGTTCCATGAGGATCTATCATACTTGCACCAGATAATTTATTCTGATGAAATTGGAGGCGAAATCTGCTTCAGCCTAAGCCTTGTTGGGTGGGAGCATTTATCTGATTATGAGAAATTTAAAATAATGCTTGAAGGGGTTAAAGCTGAAACTGTGGTTAGAAGATTGCATGACAAGGCAATTCCATTTATGCAGAAAAGGTTTTTGGGGACAAACAACCGTATTGAGGAGTCCTTTCTAGTTAAATGGCTGAAGGAGATGGCAGCAAAAAATGATATTGATTTATGCTCAAAAGTTATCGAGGAAGGGTGTGTGGATTTGTATACTGTTTGTTTTTTTAAGGATGAGGTTGAAGTTGTTGATTGTGCTCTGCAATGTCTGTATCTGTGCAAAGTTACGGATAAGTGGAATGTCATGGCAACAATGCTATCAAAGCTACCGAAGATAAATGGTTAGTTGTCCCGATCCAATGTATCCCAATCCAAAGTCTACGTAACTAAATTATCAGATGTCCTTATCGAGTCATTGCTAAACCAAACTGACATCCATGCAAATGCAGATATTGAAGGTGAAGACGTTCAGAAAAGACTCAAACTTGCGGAAGGTCATATAGAAGCAGGGAGGCTTTTGGAATTTTATCAGGTTTTGAAATTTGTCTGTTTCTTGAATTAATTAAGTTGGTATTTCTTAGCAAAAAAATATGTAGCCTTGTTCCGTGTGCACATATTTGATATGAACTAAGTATAGAAACTTTTGCACTCGACTGGTTCTCTGCCTGTGTAGAAGTACAAAGAGATCTTATGTTTAAAAGTTTATGGAAGTTATAATTCTACCTTTTTTTCTACACAGGTCCCGAAACCAATTAATTATTTTCTTGAGGTTCATTTGGATGAAAAGGGTGTAAAGCAGATCCTTCGACTCATGCTTTCGAAATTTGTTCGTCGTCAACCTGGACGATCTGATAATGACTGGGCATGCATGTGGCGTGATCTGCGACAGTTGCAAGAGAAAGCCTTTTCTTTCCTTGATCTTGAGTTCGTGCTGACAGAGTTCTGTAGAGGACTTCTAAAAGCTGGGAAGTTTTCTCTGGCTAGAAATTATCTCAAGGGTACAGGCTCAGTTGCTCTGCCATCAGAGAAGGCAGAGTCTCTTGTTATAAATGCGGCAAAGGAATACTTCTTCTCTGCTCCGAGCCTTGCTTCTGAAGAAGTAAGTGGTGTTTCTTTGTCTATGTATAAAGCCTTTTTCTCTGCTAAATATATTTACGCAACTTACCATCCTGTTAAATTCTTGCTTCTGGTGATGTAGAGTTTTTGGTTTTTGTTCACAAAGTTTAGTGTTAGCAACAATTCTATTTGTGCCTGGATATATATTCATTTGCAGTTTTGAAAATTATATTTCCAGATATGGAAAGCGAGGGAGTGCCTGAATATATTTTCTAATAGCCGGACTGTCAAAGCCGAGGCCGATATCATTGATGCAGTTACTGTTAGGCTTCCAGATCTTGGAGTTAGTCTCTTACCAGTGCAGTTCAAACAAGTAAAAGACCCAATGGAGATTATTAAGATGGCAATCACGGGGCATCCTGGGGCCTATCTACATGTTGAAGAACTTATTGAGGTTGCTAAACTTCTTGGGTTGACTTCTTCAGAAGATATATCATCTGTTGAAGAAGCTATTGCTAGAGAAGCTGCAGTTGCAGGCGATCTGCAGGTGGCGTTTGATCTATGCCTTGTTCTAACCAAAAAGGGGCATGGTCCCATTTGGGATTTAGGTGCTGCAATAGCAAGAGGTCCTGCACTTGAGCACATGGATACAAGTTCTAGAAAGCAGTTGCTTGGCTTTGCTTTGGGTCACTGTGATGATGAATCGATCAGTGAGTTATTGCACGCATGGAAAGATCTTGACCTCCAAGGCCAATGCGAGACTCTGGGAATGTTATCAGAGTCGGATTCTCCTGAATTTCACAAGATGGATGGTGTTTCTTGTCTGAGAGATTTCCCTCAGATGCTTGATGGGCTAAGCAGTGATCAACAACTAGATTTCGACAGAGTCAAAGATACACTTTCTTGTGTTGCTAAGGACTTGCCGGTTGATAATAGCATGGACTTGGAATCTCTTCTAAAGGAAAATGGGAAGGTTCTTTCATTTGCTGCGTCACATCTTCCTTGGTTACTTAAGCTGGGTAGAAATAGGAAGTTGGATAAAAGTCTAGTGCTTGATTCCATTCCTGGAAAGCAGTTTGTCAGCATAAAAGCGACTGCTCTTGTTACCATTCTATCCTGGCTGGCAAAGAATGGTTTTGCGCCAAAAGATGAGCTGATAGCCATGATTACAGACTCAATCATTGAACATCCGGTAACAAAAGAGGAAGACATTATAGGATGCTCGTTTCTGTTGAATCTAGTAGATGCATCTAATGCAGTAGAAGTTATAGAGAAGCAGTTGAGAATAAGGGGGAACTACCAAGAAATTCGGAGTATCATGAGTCTAGGGATGATATACAGTTTGCTACATGACTCTGGAGTAGAGTGTACGGCTCCCATTCAGAGGAGAGAACTGCTACGGAAGAACTTTGAGAGAAAGCAAACAGAAAGTCTCTCTGGTAAGGGTTTCTTGGTCTATTATTTTCTCAATATACCTGTTTTCGTCAACTCTTTTTGACCTCTAGGTGCTGTTTTATATGTACAGATGATATGAGCAGGATCGACAAACTTCAATCAACTTTTTGGAAGGAATGGAAACATAAATTAGAGGAACAAATGCATGATGCTGACCATTCAAGAATGCTGGAGAGAATCATCCCCGGGGTTGAGGCTGAAAGGTTTCTATCCCATGATATTGAATACATTAAGGTTGCTGTTTTCTCTCTCATTGAATCTGTGAAATCGGAGAAGAAGCTGAGTTTGAAAGATGTACTAACATTGGCTGATACATATGGCTTGAACCAGTCAGAGGTAAATTTCAGTTTATATAAAACTTATTACCGCATATACTTTCCTCAACTGCAACTAATATATACCTGTATTTGTCTTCTTGCCAGGTGATATTAAGGTATTTAAGCTCTATCCTGTGCTCTGAGATTTGGACAAATGAGGACATCACGGCTGAAATTATACAAGTCAAGGAAGAAATACTTACCTTTGCTTCAGACACCATACAAACCATAAGCACAATCGTGTACCCAGCAGTTAGTGGTCTTAACAAACAACGCCTTTCTTACATATATAGCCTCCTTTCTGAATGCTATAGCCATTTGGAAGAAAGCAAGGAAGCATCATTGTTGGTTCAACCACATGGTTCCTTTGCTGGGTTATCGAATTTGTATAACGTCCTTAAGCAAGAATGCAGTAGAGTGTCGTTTATCACAGATTTGGATTTCAAAAATATTGCAGAATTGGGAGGTTTGAACTTTGACAGCTTCAACAATGAAGTCCATGCTCACATCAATGAGATGAACTTGGAAGCTTTGGCCAAAATGGTAGAAACTCTCACTGGCTTCTTCATGGAGAATTCGTCCGACAGTCTCATTTCCTGGCAAGATGTTTACAAACAATATATTATGAATTTGTTAGATACATTGGAGAGTAGAAGAGATCTTGATTTTGGAAGTGCAGAGAGTTTCCAGGGGTTCCTCGGTCAACTTGAGCAGACATATGACCACGCTAGAGTATATGTCAGGATCTTGGAACCTTTGCAAGCTGTGGAAATCCTGAAACGGCATTTCACGTTAGTTCTTCCACCAAATGATTTGTATGTGCACATCCCTGATAGTTCTACATGGCAAGAATGTCTTATCTTACTGATTAACTTTTGGATAAGATTAGCTGATGAGATGCAAGAAGTAAAATCATCTAGTCCAAGTCTTGTGGAGAATCTTATCTTAAGCCCTGAATGCATTAGCAGCTGTCTTACTGTTCTCATAAAACTAGTAATGGATGACAGTCTGTCCCCAAGTCAGGCTTGGGCTGCAATACTTGTCTACCTTCGATCTGGTTTGGCCGGTGATTGCGCCACTGAAATCTTCAACTTCTGCAGAGCCATGGTCTTCTCTGGTTGTGGATTTGGACCCATTTCTGATGTCTTCTCAGATTTGTCCTCTCGGTATCCGACAGCTTTGCAGGATCTTCCACACCTTTACTTGAGTATACTTGAACCCATTTTACAAAATTTGGTATCTGGGGCTCACGAAACACAGAATCTTTACCGGCTGCTCTCTTCTCTCAGTAGCTTGGAAGGCAACCTGGAAGAACTGAAGCGTGTTAGGCTTGTAGTTTGGGAACAACTCGTAATATTTTCTGAGAACCTGGAGTTGCCAAGTCAAGTTCGCGTGTACTCCTTAGAGCTTATGCAGTTCATCTCGGGTAAGAATATCAAGGGTTCATCATCTGAGCTACAATCAAACGTTATGCCATGGGATTGTTCGGCTGAGTTACTATCGCCTATGCAGAAGACTGAAGCCACGCTTAACCAAGCGTTGCCTGACCAGGCTGATGGCTCTAGCAGGCTCACAAATACTCTGGTTGCACTTAAATCATCTCAGATTGCTGTGGCGTCCATCTCCCCAGGCTTAGTGATCACCCCTGAGGATCTATCGAGTGTTGAGACATCTGTTTCCTGCTTCTCTAAACTCTCTTCTGCTGTTACCACAGCTTCACAAGCCGAAGCTCTTCTGGTGATTTTAGAAGGATGGGAAGAGCTGTTTGAAGCTAAGAAAGCCAAACTATTGCCGTCTAATGAGGCAACCGACCAAGGAAACGACTGGGGCAATGATGATTGGAATGATGGATGGGAAACACTTCAGGAACCAGAACCCGTGGAGAAAGAAAAAACGGAATACGTAGTCTTGGCTCATCCTTTGCATTCGTGCTGGCTGGATATTTTTAGAAAGTACATTGCCTTGCGCATGCCCAAAAATGTTCTACGACTTATAGATGGATCGCTTCAGAAACGTGAAGAGGTCCTGCTTGAAGAAAATGAAGCTGGGATCTTGGCCAGCACTGACCCATTTCTCGCTCTAAAGATTTCTCTTTTGTTGCCCTACGAACGAATCAGATCTCAGTGTCTCGATGTTGTTGAAGAACAATTGAAACAAGAAGGCATTCCAGAGTTATCGAGTCAGAGTCATCATGAAGTTCTTCTCCTGGTTATATATTCTGGGACTCTCTCAACGATCATCTCCAATTCTTGCTATGGCTCAGTCTTCTCCTTCCTCTGTTATCTGACTGGAAAGCTATCTCGAGAGTTCCAAGAAGAGCGGATAAGACAAGCCGACAACAGAGAATCAAATGCAAGTTCCGAGAGACGGTTTATGTCATGTTTTGGGGAACTCATGTTCCCATGTTTTGTCTCGGAGCTTGTGAAGGCGAATCAGCAGATATTAGCCGGGTTTCTGGTGACCAAGTTCATGCACAGTAACCCATCTCTTAGTCTGATTAATGTTGCAGAGGCAAGTCTGAGGAGATACTTGGAGAAGCAGCTCGAGTCTTTGGAGCATTTGGATGATTTGTTTGGTGAGAGCAAAGAACTTGAAACGCTGAAGAATACAGTCTCAAGCTTAAGAGGCAATTCGAAGGAAGTTATCGGATCTGCGTTAGCGTCTCTTTCTACTTGTACAAACAGCAGATGATATGGAAATGGAGGCTTCTTCTGAGGTGAAATGGTAACAAAAAGGAGTAATTAGGAGAGGATTAATCTGTTTATGCGTTTTCATATAATTAATATAGTTTTTTTCGACAGGAAAACTGTTTTTGAGGTATCCATATAAATTGTCCATCCTATTATGATACTTCCATATACAATTTTTCTTTTTATAATTCAAATCAACAAATATCAAAGAAAAGTATGGAAATTGGAGACATCGACCGAAATGGAACGCAATTTCAGCTGATCAGTTTTGCTATTTTCTCATACTTGCACTAACTTAGCTTTTAAAACGTAAAACAACATATTAAAAATAATACGGATCTTAATAATAACTGTTAACCTAATTTTGCAGCTTTATATCTGAAAAAGAAGATGGAAGTAGTGGCCATTATTAGACTAGGGACTTCACTGCAAGCTCCATTTTTAATCAACCTCGAAAATCAATATTAAGTTCATATAATCCCATTCTCTGCAACAAGCTCCCTCTTCTTGATTCCCTCGGCTAGTCCATATTTCATAAGAGCCACACATAACGATTCATCTCAAGTTCACGCCATTAGCGCCATCATATGATATAGTCATTTAGATGGAGAGAAGTTGTGCCTATTTATGCAGACAATGAGTTCGGAGATGGTATATTCTTCCTTACTTAGTTGATGCTTTTCAAGAGATTAACGTACTTCACAAGTAATTTGATGATGTATATAAAATTTGGTTATCATGAAATCGTCCATGAAAATCACTATAATCGCATTAAAACTGTTGTTAACTAATTATCTAAGTGTCTTCTGAGTTATATCTTTTGAGAAAACAAAGCATATACGTTCAGGCATAAAATTATTATGTACCACTCTTGACTCTTGTTTAAGAACAATTTGAAGTATATTGGATATCTAAAGTGACTTCCAATCTCAAACTTATGTGAAATCATATTTACTTCAAAGTGAAGAAACCCAATGTGGTCGGGGAGTTACATATGTTTTCTAGTTATTAGACTACATCATAACATAAGATAAAGACTTTTGCGTCAGAGGAGTAACAAAACGAGAAACTATATCCATTTGGGATTTAATTAATTAAATAGATACATCCTTTCTCTCGTACTTACGATCCCAAATGAGCTTCCCGTTGATCCACAACTTTTTTGTCTGTTGGCCGTCGAGTATGCGATTCATGGTAGCGACCTAGTTCAAGATCAACCTCGCAAATAGTGATTGATGTTGACCATCGCTATTTGCGTTTGTATTATGGGAGTTTTCAATGTCCTTTTGCATGTCAACGCCTTCAACACAATTTTCTCCATATATTTTTGTGAAAAACTGCTTCATCTCTGCCTTCGACACAGAGCAAACTTTAAAAATTGGTCCGTTCGTTTTCAATCTCGATGCAGTTATCCCCATCAACGACATCATGCATCATGTTACACAAAGGAGGATGAGAGGGTGGTTGAGTCATGTGACAAAGGAGGATGAGAGGGTGGCGGAGTCTTGTGATATAGGTTAATATGTTTGGTTGCAGTTCAGATAATCAATATGCTAAGTGGATTGAAAAAGTTAAGCAAGTCATTTTTACTATATGGGTCGGTCTAGTTAGAAGGACATTTTGCCACGTCTATGTACATTGTATGCAATGTACATATTGGCATATTGGCATATTTATGATACTTAAAACTCTTTACTGTGGAGATACGACCAACCATCAAAAAGTGATTGGTAACACAGCTCAATATGTAAGTTATACTGTTATGTATGTAACACATGCCCTCTTTCGACCTCTGAATCCAATTACACAAAGATATTAATATTCCAGAAAAAAGTTCTCATCTCATCAAACAAACACGATGAAGTTTAAAGAAAATGTTGTCACTGTTTATCAGCTAAAGACCCAACAATGGTTCCGAACAACATACCAAACCCAGCAATGAATAGCTAGCTGCCCAATATGTCCTTTTCCAAAACCAGAAGTACTGTAAAGATAATACACATAAGGACCTTGAAGCCAATCTCCAACTGTAACAAAATTTAGTCAGATACATAACATATGTATCATCTAGAATTGGTCTAAATGTTGTCAACTAATGCTAATTTGGGATGGGATTGTACCGAACCAAAATTATTAATTTGAAATAACCGGTTTAAACCGAAAATAAATATATAACAAAATCTTTAACCGGCCCGGTTATTGTTTGTTATTATCCATATTCGAGCTTGAAGATGAAGAAATCTAGAGCTGTCGACATTTTTCATTCCGACAGCAGTTTGCGAACTCAAATCCTAAAATAGATCAGTTTTGTTCGAAAATTTTGAGAATTCTCTATTTCGTAGATGAGATCTGCATAAACCCTAACCCCTCAAGGTGCAGCTAACTTCGATTGAGGGGACATTTCATGGTTTTCTAAAGCGATGAGAGGATCAGCACTACTTGATTTGATTTTGTTCCTGCTCGTATCTCCATTAGCGCACAGTTTCAAGGGATCTGAACTCTCCAAATTCTATGACAAATCTGTTTCCAATCAAATCTCTCAGCCTGATCGGTTAGTGTTCTTTCGATTTTTCGTTTAATTGATCGATCTATGTGCTGTGTTTGACTTCATTCTCTTCTCTCCAGTTTGAATTTCTATTGGAAGCATTTAGAAGTGTTTGATTTGATTGAATCTAAATTATTTGGGAATGTCAACATCTATTTAATTTGGTCTTAAAGTTGACATCTTTTTTTCAAGTCAGTGTTTAGGTTTCTTGGATTATGTTCTGACAAGCTAATGATTGTGATTTTCTTCAGAGAATCTGGTTACATATTGGTTTCTACGGTAGACGGATCGATATCTTTGGTGGATACGTCCTCTTTCAAGGTGGATTGGACATTCCATACCAATGAGCCGATATACTCATCCTACAAGGCTCCTCATTATCATTACAGCACGGATGAGGAACATGCCTCGGCGCTTGGTGATGACTTTTACATGGATTGTGATAAGAATTGGCAACTTTACAATTCCTCTATACGGAAAGGAAAACGCATAAATGAGGTATATTTCGGTTTACTGATGCGCTAAGGCTGTCGCTCATATGATCTTCACATCATTCATTAAAAATTGCGAATAACATTATAAATGAGAGTTGTAGATATCATATATGAGTCTTTTAGATATTGAAGTGTCTTTTTATCCATTTGTTTCTCACCAAAGTCGTATGATTTGGAAGTGTGTATCTTTTTCTGTTTTAGATAGTGGATGCTTCGGAGTTCATTGGAAAATTGCCATACACATCGACGGATAGGATTGTTTTGGGTAAAAAAGACACATCTGTATTTCTCTTGGATTGGAAGACTGGGAAATTGGTTCAGAGGTACAGAATGGACGAGCTATATTCTAATACAGTCGTTGAAAATGATAAAGAAAAGGCTATTGTTTTGTCTAAAGAGGCTCCATTACTATTTGGATCTGGGTTTAAGGAATCAGAAGATCTTCCTGAGCTGGTTTACATTGAGAGAAAAGATTTTAAAATCCAATGTATATCAAAGTTTGGAGATGTTTTGTGGAGTGTTTCTTATGCTAAGATGGAAGCTAAACTACAAAATCATGAAAGCGTACAACTCATGGGTGGGTTATCATCATCAGCTGGTATTCCTATTAGAACTTCTTGGGGCAAAAACCAATTCCCGCTATCCTATACGACAAGTGTTCCTATGGTCCAGTTACGTAATGTTAACTATGAAACACTGTTTCCGAGACTTGGTTTTCTAGACGGAGCGTTGTATCTTACATTTCAAGATAGAAAACCTAATCAGTTGGCTCCTGGAGATGGGAATCAGTTGGCACTTCCGAGCAATAAAGATGCTGAAGATGTCCTCTCCCTTCCTCTGCCTGAGACTGTAATATCTCAGATCACAGATACTATTGATGGAAGCACTACACAGGCAGGCTTTGCTAGCAAATTTTCTGGTTTGATTGTCCTACTTTTCGGCTTTTGTGTTACTATGCTTTCTGTTTGCGGCGTTTTCTTTTTCCGATTAAGACAGAGCATGCGGATCAAGGAACCTTATGTATCTGAAGTGCCAATCACGATACCTAAGAAGAAAAAGCCCAAGAAAAATGGGACTATAAAGGCTGTTCACAAGAAAGAGAACGGGCTTATTTCTGGAGGGAACAAAGAACCCTCTAATGAAGAGAATGAGAAGAGATTACTTACTGATTTCCCTGGCTTCAATAATAGTCCAGCCGAAGGATATAGGGTTGGTAAACTGTTTGTCTCCAACAAGGAGATTGCTAAAGGGAGCAATGGAACTGTTGTGCTTGAGGGATCCTATGAAGGTCGTCTTGTAGCGGTTAAGCGTCTAGTACAAACACATCATGATGTGGCTCAGAAGGAGATTTTGAATCTCATGGCTTCGGACAAACATCAAAATATTGTCCGCTGGTATGGGGTTGACCAGGATGAACATTTTATCTATATTTCATTGGAACGGTGTGCTTGTAGCTTAAACGATCTCATCTATGCATCCTCTGGACTGCCTGAGAGTCCAACGGCTTCAAGTAGTATACATTCGACTCAGATAAACTCAATCCTCGAGAATGGCAAAGGAGTTGAGCTATGGAAGGAAAACGGACATCCTTCTCCTGTTTTGTTAAAGTTAATGAGGTTTGTTCAGTTTCTTATCTTTGACACTTAAATCAAAGGTTGCACACATCTTTCTGATCTTTGTATGTTTGTGTTACAGGGATATAGTTGCTGGTCTAGTTCATTTGCATGATATTGGAATCGTACATCGAGATCTAAAGCCTCAAAATGTGTTGATTGTTAAGAACTCATCTGTATGTGCAAAGCTATCAGATATGGGTATTAGCAAGTGCTTGCCAGCCGACACTAGTGCCCTGACTAGAAACTCAACTGGTAAGAATCTTAAAAACTTAGATGATATAATGTAATAATGGAAAAAGAAAATGATATATATTCTTCTCGTATTTAATTGTTGTTTTTAATGATAGGTTCTGGAAGTTCTGGGTGGCAAGCACCTGAACAACTCCGCAATGAACGACAAACAAGAGCTGTTGATCTCTTCAGTTTAGGGTGTGTTCTATTTTTCTGTATGACTGCAGGTAAACATCCTTACGGAGACAATTATGAGAGGGACATAAACGTTCTCAATGATCGAAAAGATGTTTTCTTGATTGAGAGTCTTCCAGAAGCTGTTCATCTTCTTTCTGGTCTCCTGCACCCGGATCCAAATTTGAGGTACGGATGGCACTTTTGGTTGATACTATTGTTATCAAAACTAGCATTTATTCACACACAAGTTTACTTTTATACCTGTGGGCTTATCCGTCAGTAACTTAGTACCAAGGTTGAGTTTTTGTGATTACCAAAAATTGTAAAGATAGGAGTATAGCTAGATTTGATAATTTTATTTTCATGGTGCTAATTGCGATATTTCTTTTCTCAGTAATGCTATTTTTTATTTTTCCCAAAGTAATATTGTGAATCTTTCTTTGAGCTCGTCGATTACGAAACTCTCCTTTCCTCTAATGGAAGCTTTTTTCAATATTTGAAAATGTAGACCGAGAGCACAAGAAGTTCTGTATCACCCATTGTTCTGGAATTCTGACATGAGACTGTCTTTCCTCCGGGATGCAAGCGATAGAGTTGAATTGGAAAACCGAGAAGAAGGCTCACAGCTCTTGGCGGCACTTGAAAGCACAGCATCTGTTACATTAAACGGGCGGTGGGATGAGAAATTGGATAGCATATTCTTAGACAATATCGGGCGTTACAGGCGGTACAAGTTTGACAGCATCCGCGATTTGTTACGGGTCATACGGAACAAACTGAATCACTATAGAGAGCTTCCTAAAGAATTACAAGAACTACTTGGGAGTGTACCTGAAGGGTTTGATAAGTACTTCTCAAGCAGGTTCCCAAAACTGTTGATTCAGGTCTATACAGTTTTATTTAACTACTGTAACAATGAAGAGTTCTTTTTTAAGTACTCTAAGACCACTGTATTCTAGGACTAATAAAGTTATAACTGATCTGTCAAAGAAATATATGTTGCTGATATGTTATTGTAACTCTTAAATATAATTTTACAGTAATTAACTATTATGTTTCAGCCATTTAGAATATCACATATATATGGTTTTTACTAACTAACTTGCTAAAAAAATTATATAGTTTATCGAGCAAACCAGCTTAACCATTTAAAAACAATGTTGTGTGACTAAAGCTAAAAACAAAGTAAAGCTATAAATGATACACCACATCATTTTTTTCAAAAACTAATAAATTTTTTTATTATGTTTTTAATTGATTTCAAAATTCGTAATTAAAAATTCAGAATTTACCATATAATTTATTTACACTTTTTAAAAGGGTTTTCTATTAGATTAACGCAGGAGAAAAATGGCTGTATAGTTACAATTATAAAAATTTGCTCCTTTTATTTCCGTAAGAAAATTCTACTACTCATAGTTATTGATTTCGAATAGATTTTACAAAAACTAAAATAAAATAAAATTATGGATTTCAAATATAATTAGATTCATTCAGTCGTTGACCGTATTTTTTTTTGTTTTTTGGTATAATATCATTGACCGTATTTTTTTTTTTTGGGTCAAGATCAATGACAATTTATGCAAATTTTTTTGATAGATATGGAATTTAATGAAGAATAACTTGAATGTTAGTACTATTGATTTCAATTTAAGTAAAAATAATAAAAACGAATATGAAAATGGTATTACACTATTACCAGCTTAAGTGATTACACTCAAAATGTAAAGTAATTCGAGTATAAATTGACATGCTTTTGTATGTTTTCGTAAGCATATATATCACACACCAAAATGGCTCTCAAAATGAATATGAATCTCATCATCACTACTCTTGTGATGATCTTGATTTCACATTTGCCTTCTTCCTCAACTGTTGATCCAGACACACCAACAAAGTCTATAATCGACAGAATCAGTGGACTTCAAAGAGTGTGTACAGATTGTCACGTCACAGCTCGACTTGCCGCACGCAGACATCGTGACCATAACGAAAGTGACGACAAAAAGAGCTTGGACCTTTGCTATCGAGACGGTTTCTCAAATCCAAGACTATCTTCTTCTTCCAAATGCAACAAATTCTAGGGACAAAACTGTTTTCTCCGCTTGCGAGATAGCGTACAAAGCCGTGGTTTCTCGTCTTCAGAGTGCTTATACGTCGATGTATAAACGTGATTACGTGGCAATGAAGGCACAGCAGAATCAAGCACTTATGTACATTGAGGTGTGTGATAAGAGGACTAACTTCTTTCGCCGGACTCCGATTGTAGGAGTCAACTATTATGCGAGGTTGATGGCGAAGATTGCCTCCATTGCAGGCCAGATCCTTGCTCCTCCTACGACCTTGTCCCCATCCCCGTCCCCGTGAACAAAACAATATTTTGTAAGAGAAACCTCGTTTTAATTGAACAATAATTACACATAATTTTTTTAATCTAAATTTTGATATTTTTTTATAGAAACAACAAACTTCGCTAATTTAGCGTTTTAGAGATTTGGACATTCCATTAAATTTTATTGTGTGCAAGAACAAAACAAACAAACGTCACTTACACCATTAACGTCGACTAAGAGTAAAATTTCGGACAAAATAATAAAAATGGACTATTTAAAATCTTTTATGAAAAAATAGAGATTTTTTTTATAATTTGAACATCCGATCGTTTTTTTCATTTTTAGTGTATTAACAAAACGAAAACATTAGATAGACAGAACTTATAAATTTTTTTTGTTTGAAAATCTCAAACATATTTGTTTTCTTTAATTTTTCGATATATTATCAATATATTAGTTTTTATTATACTTTCTAATATGTACATATATATAGAGAGAGAGTAAGCTCATAAAGCCTAATTCTATATGTACTTCATCCGTTTCAATTTAAGAGTCATTTAAAATTTTAAAATTTGTTTAGAATACGTGTCGTTTTAAGATTTCAATGCATATTTTTGATTAAAAATCTAGTTTTATCCACGCTGTTTTAATGTATTGACCAATAAAAATATTTATACAATGTATTAATCAGGGGTAAAACAGAAAAATTAATTGTTTTTATAAAATTTTGTGAGGAAAAACTTTAAGCTATACTTAAATTGAAATGGAGGGAGTATGTTGTAAGGAATTGTTTAAAGTTTAAGAGTCGTTTTAAAGTTCAATACAGATTTTTTATTAAAATTCCAGTTTTATCCTCGCTGTTTTTTAATGTATTGACCAATAAAAGTATTTATACAATGTATTAATAAGGGGTAAAACAGAAAAATCAATTGTTTTTTAAATTTTGTTATGGAAAAACTTTAAACGATACTTAAATTGAAACGGAGGGAGTATGTTGTAAGGAATTGCTTATCATGAAAATGAAGAAGACAAAGTGGTTGAATCGAGTGAGACCAAAGCATTGTGGAAAAAAAACAAATTTTCTCCAAGTTATGATTTTTAGGTTTTGAAAAAGAAATAAATCAAATTTTCTCCAAGTTATACCGGATTGAGAATCGGGCTGGACATGTCCCGAATTCGAGTATTGTTCCCTATTTTATTATCGTATGTGTCAATTTCAAGGGAATATTAATCTACAACTATTCATACAATTATTATAGACTGCAATACGATAAAGAGCTCCATATCTAGAAAAGTAGAATGGTTTATACGTATATGTTGATGCTTAAAGAAAAATTTTAATTTATGACATTATTTGTTACAATACTCATTTGGATGATATAAGTTGTTAGTATATAATTAATTTGAAAGTAAAGTGTGAAAGTCATAATTTGGTGTTACTCCTAACTTATACATCCCAAAGTAAATTTCATTTTGTTATCGTAATCCTGACTTATACATCCCAAAATAAATTTTATATTTCTAAAGTTTAAATATTCCATTTTTTATTTTTAATAGAAAGCAATAGTATTCTTTTTGAACAAATGGATGGAATCATTTAACAGAATATGGTTCAAAAGTTAAGAAAGAAGCTGACAACACATCAACATTGGGACACATCAGGTAGTAAACTCAAAACTGAAGTCCCAAGTCAAACATATGCGACCTAACGCAACCCACTCTTTCAAAAGTCAGTGCTCTTTCCTCTTTCAAAAGTCAGTGCTCTTTCTCTTTGTGGGGTTTGTTTACTAGCGACACTTTCAAGGGACTCCATTTTTTTCCTATTTTTATATAACAAAACCAAAATCAACTTCACAAGATTTGTTGTACTACCATCTCTTATTCTTTTTTTTTTTTGTTTTCGTACATGATAATAATAAAAAAAAAATTGCACGGTTAGTGAGTTTCAGACCAACAACCATATATCTCCTCCCGCTCTGTCTTTTAACTGTAAAACGCGTGTACCTATCATATTTGGTTTTACGAAACTATGAATCTGAATCACAAAATCTGTACTTTCATAATATGCAAACCCTAATTTGTACTTCTCTGCAGTACACTTTCTCTTTTCTCTCTCCTTCATTTATTTCTCTTCTTCTATAAAATTTTTCTCAATTCATCATCACTAATATGCCATTCTCTCTGCTTCTTCTTCTTCGATCATACGCCAAACCCCGACTCTGCGAATCATTCCATCCTCGATTCGCCTATTTTCCACGAATCTCCCGATCTAAACCTTGTTTCCGTGTGGAAGAAGCAACCAATCGCCACATTTAGGTTATTCAGATTCGTTTTCTCAAATGGAAAACGAGAGGGTTGAGAGAGAACAGATTCACTTTCAAGAAGATGTATCCATAGATTCGAGAAAACCACCGCCATGGAGGAAACAGATCACGGTCAGAGCGATCGTCGCGAGTTTACTAATCGGGATTATCTACAGTGTGATCTGTCTGAAGCTGAATCTTACCACAGGACTCGTACCGAATCTGAACATTTCATCAGCTCTCTTGGCTTTTGTCTTTCTCAAATCTTGGACCAAAGTTCTTCAAAAAGCAGGAATCGTTACTACTCCTTTCACACGTCAAGAGAACACTATTGCTCAGACTTGTGCTGTTGCTTGTTACAGCATCTCTCTTGCAGGTAATTCACAAGACACACGTAAAATTTGCACATAGTGGAATCGAATCTGATGAAGTTTCATATCACAGGTGGATTCGCATCGTACCTGCTTGGTTTAAATAGACGAACTTATGAGCTTACGGGAGTAAACACCGAAGGAAACAATCCTCGTGGTATAAAAGAGCCTGGTGTTGGATGGATGACCTCATTCCTCTTTGTTACTAGCTTCATTGGACTAGTTGTATTGGTACCTCTTCGTAAGGTAATGGTTTTAGAAATTATGAAACAGAGTAAAATTTTAATTTCAATGGTGTGATTTCTGAGGGTGAATGATGTGAAAACAGGTGATGATTATAGACTACAAGCTAACGTATCCGAGTGGAACAGCAACGGCTGTACTTATAAATGGATTTCATACTAGCAAAGGAGATAAGACAGCCAAGTATGTTTGTTATATATATGTTCTTGAAGAATCTTGTTTTTCCTTACTTGTTCATGGATTGGATTGGATATGTATATAGACATTTTCGTCGTTTTTGATACAGGAAACAGATTCGCGGGTTTATAAATTCGTTTGGTTTGAGTTTCTTTTGGGCATTATTTGGATGGTTTTATTCAGGTGGTGACGGATGTGGATTCTCTCAGTTCCCTACATTTGGATTACAAGCTTGGAAAAAATCGTGAGTTTCCTCTGTTTTTATCCGCTTAGGTTTAAACAAGTTTGATTGAAGCGACTTAATATTTTTTTGGGGGATACAGATTCTTCTTTGACTTCAGTATGACATATGTTGGAGCTGGGATGATCTGTTCGCATTTGGTTAATCTATCATTGCTCTTTGGTGCGATCCTTTCGTGGGGAATAATGTGGCCTCTCATAGCCCAGCTTAAAGGCGAATGGTTCCCTGCAACATTGCCAGAGAGTAGCATGAAGAGCTTAAATGGCTATAAGGTCTGACTTCATACTAGTTTTATATATATCTCACACTTTTCGAGCTGTGGTAGCAAAAAGATGCGATAAGTTTTGTTTGTGTTGTTATCAGGTGTTTATATGCATTGCATTGATATTAGGAGATGGGCTTTATAACTTTCTCAAGATACTTTTTTTCACTGGGAGAAGCTTTCACTCTAGACTCTCAAAAACCAACAGCATCAACACATGTAAGTTATCTGCGGAAAGATCTAGCTAACCGTGTTTCGCATTTGTTTTCGATGTCAAAGTAATAACCAATTGATTGCAGTGGTAGAAGTTCCAGAAGATGGCACAAAAGAATCTAATAACCTGAAACGAGAGAATGAAGTATTCGTTCGAGAGAGTATTCCGCTATGGATGGCTTGTGCGGGATACTTATTCTTCTCCCTTGTCTCCATCATCGCCATCCCTCTAATGTTCCCTCAGTTGAAATGGTACTTCGTCCTCGTAGCTTACCTCCTTGCACCGTCTCTCAGCTTCTGTAACGCCTATGGGGCTGGCTTAACCGATATGAACATGGCTTACAACTACGGTAAAGCGGCACTCTTTGTGATGGCGGCATTGGCTGGGAAAAACGAAGGCGTGGTGGCAGGAATGGTCGCTTGTGGTCTTATCAAATCAATCGTCTCTGTATCAGCTGACTTGATGCATGATTTCAAGACAGGACATCTAACGCAGACCTCGCCCCGCTCGATGCTTCTTGCACAAGCCATCGGAACAGCGATAGGCTGTGTGGTTGCGCCGCTCACCTTTTTCCTCTTCTACAAGGCGTTTGATGTTGGAAACCCAGACGGTGAGTACAAGGCTCCTTATGCTATCATATACAGAAACATGGCAATTCTTGGTGTTCAAGGTCTCTCGGCTCTCCCCGAGCACTGCCTGGAGCTTTGCTATGGGTTCTTTGCATTTGCGGTTGCTGCCAACCTGGCAAGAGACCTCTTGCCAAAGAGGCCAGGGAAGTGGATCCCACTTCCGATGGCAATGGCTGTACCGTTCCTGGTGGGTGGGTCGTTCGCAATCGATATGTGTATTGGGAGCTTAGTGGTATTCGTTTGGCAGAAGGTGAACCGTAAGAAGGCAAATGTGATGGTTCCGGCTGTTGCATCAGGTTTGATATGTGGAGATGGTCTCTGGATTCTGCCTTCTTCTTTGCTGGCTCTGGCTAAGGTTAAACCACCTATCTGTATGAGCTTCACAGCGGCTCATTAAGGCAGAGAGATTTTACAGACAAAACCCGAACTCATTGCCGGAGGAATGTATACTAGATGTGGTTAGATTAGGAGTAGACAGTTAAAGAGGGATTAAACCACATATGCATGTCTAATATAATATTTCATAATTTTGAATAAGAATGAACAGAAAGTTGGTTTACTCTTTTACCGGCAGAAGATTCTCTTTCCCGGCACAAAAAATGTTTCATATACAAAACTGAAAATGGAGGTAGAGAAACTCACCTCTGAACGTTTCACAACACACCACACAAATCATGACTACATTGATTCTGGCCTTGATACGTTAAACCGGGATTTAGATAACACCACAGTGGTAAATCAAATCCCGAGTTTCGATTCTGCTCCGAACCTCTGAGGGCTTGCCATGAATCCACATTTCACAGTTGCGTCACAATCACCCTGCAGTTCTCATACCAGATGGCAAATCCTGATAATAAGCCAAAACACAGGGTACAGGATTATGGGATCGAGTGTTCAATCTTGGTATGGAGGGTAACAATAAGGTCATGCGCATCGTCTAAGAGCTTCCACACGTCTAGTTTCCCTACCATATTGTGGCACTCCCGGAGAATCTCCTCCATGCTATTATACTTCTCTATTATGAGTTTTCTCCTCTGCAACACTGAAGCCGCTATAGCATAAAGCAACAAATTGTCTGTGGGAGGGGCCCGATGCTTTATCCGGTGGCTCCAAGAAGATTTCCCAATCCCAGCTCTTATTGCAGCTTGGTCTGCCCAAATCACTTCCCAGAGATACAGCGTTTGGTCCAGAGTCAGCTCCCTTCTAAACATTACAAGAACCATTCTGTAAACAAAGAAACAGTCTTCCGCCTTGACTTTCTCAAGATGCTTGTAGAGCTGTGAGTCTTTGGATTTGATAATCTTTGATACTATGTTCAGTTGCCTTGTGATACCAACCTCATCGAGTCTGAAATTCTGACGAGCCTTTTTCATGAACCCAACGAAACACCAAAATGCCTCGTAGTCATCAGGTATGACGGAGAGTATAGGGGAGAGAAGATCACTCATTCCTTGGCAATAGCCAATTTCAGGGTCATGTAAAGCATAGGCTTCAAGAACAGCAACAAGCCGTGCAGCATGAAATATTTTTGAAGGTTCCAAATGACTGTAATCCTTTAAAACAACTGCGTCAGCAGCTCGGCGTGCCCTATTCTCTGATACTATAGCTTGTGATGAGAAATATGGAGTCCACTCTGTATCGGCACGAAGAGCGTCAAGACGGATAATACGCTGCCAGGTCACAAAATCCTCTTTGGTACGAGAAATATATATGCTAGATGGAGAAGTACTATTTTCATCCCTCCCTTCAGAAGAAGGAACGAGCTGAACAGAATCATTCTCATCTGAAGAATCTGAGTTTGAGGACTCAGAATTCAGTTGTCTCGAACCAGTGTAGTCTCTGTCAAGCATACATGAGACATCACTCATGTACCCATTATCTTCCGTGTTGTCTTTGTCGCTAGAGAGAGACTCGTGGGCTCTGCAAGCACCATCAGAACATGAACTGTCAGAGTCTTGCGCAAGAGACCAACTATCACTCCCATCTTGGGTAGTTTTATTGATCTTGTTTAACTTAAATGTCCCGCTGTTTTGTCTTTGAAGCCTTTTGCACTGCCTGCGTAGTCTCTCATACACTTTTCTGCAGTTGTAGTAAGGTTAAGTAAAATCAAGTCACAGATGAACAAAAGATATAAAAAGATCTTCCAGCAATGATTCATCTGTTTCTCTCACCTTCTCCAACTTCTTGTAGCACCTCTCTCTTCTTCGGAACTATTAAAATCGCACCTGTTTTGTAGAGAAGAAAATAAACAAAGGTGAGGAAAACGAATTAAGAACACTATGGTTCTGTGAGTATATCAGTGTGTAGCGACATAAATGCGACATCTTTGGAACATTTTCAACACAAAATTCACCATACAGATCCTTTAGGAACCAAGAGCTCTATAACAAGAAAACGTCCTTGATTTCAACACATCACAAGCAACTCGATGGAGATTTCATTATAACATATGAAATGCCATAAGTGCATTGTTGCAACTAATAGAGTTTAGACGTATACTTACACTCCAAGAAGAAATGGCCAAACCTCCGACCGAATGCTAGGATCAATGCCCTACAATGAAAGAAATATAAGAAAATACAAATTCCAAAACATTTATAAAACACTAACAACTTTACAAGGCTGTCAAAGCTTTGACTCACTCTACTCCGGACTTTCTTCAACAGATCTACTCCCCCATTCCGAAGTCTACCCTCAGGGGTGAAAAATCTTTTCCACCGCCGAAGTGTGAGAGGTTTCTTTCGTTTTCTTCGGGACCAGGGCGATTTGAGCAGATGCCTGAACAGAAAACAGAAATTGAAATTGTTTCAAAAAAAACGCCTGCTTGCTTGTTCTGATACAAAATTAACAACGGAGCATAAACAAGACGTGTCAATAAAACAACACTGCACTTCAAAACCTCACAAACATACATAGGGAGGAGATATGTTGATCCTATTTGTGGAAGCTAAGTCATTAGGAAAAAAGTAAAAACAAATCCAATCATACATCCTGTAATAAAGAAAGCCCTAAGAAGCAATATACTAAATGTTAGATTCTATACTCATCTAACAAGCAATCGAACACAAAGGGTAAATTCAAGTAATCATCTAAACCACTGCGAAAGAATTAACAAAAATCTCAGGATTCACAGAAACACATTCCCAAGCAAATCATCTAGAAACTGAGAATGATATAGAGAGAGAGATCAAAAGAGACTAACGGATCAGAAGAAGAACAAGAAGCTGGAGATGAAGTAACAAGGACGAATGCAGAACGCAAATGAGTCCACGGAGAAGAAGGAGAAGAAGGATTTGGAAACGAAGACCTCGTTTGAATTCTTCGAAGAGCTTTCATCTAAAAGACCAAAAATCGAATCCAGACTCCTCTAGCTTCCTCTTCCCCAATTTAAAGGTGAATGTCCGTACCAATCAGCAACAGATTTGATCCAAAACTCCGGCGAAAAACCATAAGACCTCCTCCTCCTCCGTCTTAGCCGCGTCGTTGAAGAACTAGCTTCCGCTTCTCTGCATAAAGTTGAGATTTATTTGTTCTCTCTCTCCCTAGAATCTGAAAGGGGTAAGTCAAAAAGGGAGTTATGCGAAGGTCATACTCTCATTGGACCCTGAAAGCCTACCTACGTATTTATTTGGCTTTTTATTTTAAAAAAAGTTCGTTATAGTAGCTCCCCCACCACCACCACGTAGCGAAATACTCAATATTACACATTTACCCCTTTTATTTTATTTTTTTTATTTATTTGGCCTTCCTTACATGTAATTTTTTTTTTTTAATTTTTAAATACGATTTTCACAGTCAAAGTCTCAATAGATCCTAATCCTTTCTACAAAACATATTTACCATAAACAATTTTTTTAATAAATTAATATCTGAAGATATTTGGTTTTTTGGATTATTACTAAATATAAAATAGACATGTAAAATAATGAAAAACTAAAGGTTGTTTCTATTTCTCATAATGATTTCTGTTTTTTTTTTTTAATTAAATTTTCATAGTAAATAGGTCGATCTATACCCATATATGTTTCCAACTATTAAGTCTTTTCATCAACAATCTCAAATGAATCAGATACCATTTATTCCTCATTCAGATGAATCAGATCTCATTTCAACAACCATTCTTATTTCTAGTTCTGTAATTATTGATACATATTTAAATTTAGGGAAAAAATATCTACTCACTCACCACAACTATCTTTTTAAAACACTCAAATCTCGGCTACACAAACTAAAAACCAACTTAGTCAGAATGTATCAATGGTCAAAACAACCATTGGAGAGAATGTTGGTTCTCATATATTTTGACTCAAACAAATCAGAGAAACTATTGATTTGATTCATTATTTCCATGTCAAGTACGCTTTTATTACAAACACCTCTCCTCCGAGAACCAACATAAATGGAGAGAACCTGCGAGTTAAACCACTCGACCTAACAATCCATAAACCAAACTGGAGTAGTCACATTGGTAAGTGAATGGAATGTAAGCATACCACCAGTTTAGAGCTTGGAAGATGCTGGTTTATCCAGAAACCAAACCAGCTCCTCTTCAGCAGAAACGGAACCCGCAGGTGGTACATTCCCAGTCTTCTTCAGAGCTGCCTGCACGGCTTCGGCTTTGCCAGAACCGCAAACTACTAGAGCTATATGTGCAGAGGAGTTGATGACTGGGAATGTGAAGGTGATTCTTTCAGATGGCGGTTTTGGAGAGTCGGTGATTGAAACTACCCATTTCTTGCTCTCGTTGCAGAGACCATGTCCTGGGAATAGAGATGCCACATGGCCATCAGGGCCCATACCAAGAAGCATGAGATCAAATTTGGGGAAGCCGGTTGATTCAGATATACGGAGGATATTGGTCTTGACTAAATGTTTGAGACAGGTCTCGTAATCATCCGCTGCAGCCTCGGCAGAGAGTGATTCGTTGATTGCATATACATTTCCAGGTGGAATTGGAACCTGAAGAGAAACGATTAGAGTGTGAAGAAGTTTTAGTTGACTCTTATCAGTTCACTGAAAAAGTATTTATTATCCTTATATCAGTCATTTTAAACGTTCGAATCAAAATTCAGTATCATGAGTTCTACGATTCCAATTCTTAACATCTGTTGGCTTTTGATATAGGGATGACATATACGACCAGATACTGCAACTCTATACATACCGAGTTTTAATCACTTTAAACTGATCCTTCGGGTTTTGGTTGCAATTCGATAGACAATAAAAATTGAAGATGACTATAGGAGTTACAAAAATGTTTTGAGAAACCTGCATAGATCATGTGAGACCGACAATGGAGTGACAGGGAATGTTCAATACCTTGGATAGGAAACTATCATAAGCCAGTTTGTAGTTGCTGTCATCGTGATGCTTGGGAACAACCCTCTCGTCAACCCAGAAGAAATGCCACCTTGCCCAATCGATAGAATCAACGTAAGGGGACTCTACTAATTTCCTGAAAAGTTTGAGCAAGGATTTGCATCAGAAGAAACATTTTTAGGAACATATGTCAAAATGTGAAAAGCTATGTTCTTGATCAGCCATAACTCCAAAAGTGAATCTCCATACTTTGATGTTTAAGTTTCATGAATTGAAAAGAACCGCAACTCAATAGATGATAAACACCAAGTCTAAATGACACACATAATCATTTGGTAACATTAGGTTAATCAATCGAACATTCATAGTAGTACCCATGAGATCAATCAAAACCTAGTAAATTCGAATCCATTCACAAGGCCCATTCAAATCCAAATCTGCAGATGCTAAACCCAAAATCAGGACTTTAAAACCCCAAAATCCCAATCATTTATCTAGTAATTTATTTCACAAGCGAAATCTGAAATCCAAAATCTAATGTTTTCGAATCGAAAAATCATAGAAAGCTAATAACACACACACCGGAGCGATTTGATGAGAGAGCCACCAGAGACAACGACAGTGAAAGCACCTCTCTCCTTACAAAACTTATCGGAGAGATCGGCAGTGAATTTAGCCAAATCAATCGCCAAATTCTCTTCCAGATCATAAATCTCCACTCTCTTTTTGTCCTCTTTCCCCATATCTGTCGTAGCCATGCTTCTCACCTCCAGTACCTTTATCCGAGTATTTGATGATCTCCTGCTAGATCCAGTACCGATCGATGAAACCAAGAACGATTCGAAACGAGACGCAGTAGAAAGAGAGCAAGTGAAATGATTCTTGGGGAAGGAAGTGGAGAAAGAATAATTTGAACGGAGGTTGGTGGGCGAGGAGAATAGAATCGAGCGAAGGGAACAAGAAGAAGCCATGATAATAAGTTAAGCAATTTTATAGGGAAAGTGAGCAACTTTGACTTCGTGGAGGACAGACAAGTGGATTAATAAGCCTTCTCCGACCAAAACCAGTTTTGTTAGTTGTTGTTACTCTGGTCGACCTAATGAAGTATGACTATGTATTAACCCAATGGTCGAGTAGTTTTTTTTTTTTTCCGTCTATTACATATCACTAGGTCGTATCATTCAGGACAAGTGAATCTAACATAATGCAGCAAATAGTTCCACGATTAACACAAAACAAAACAATAGTTTCACGAACGAATTCACGATAAGCAATTTCTATATGTACGCAAGGATTCACGAGAAACTGTTGTTCTACATGCATGAACCATATTTACAATTAACAGTTTTTTACTTTTTACACATAATACCACTACGAACAATTTTACTTGCATCATATTGAAGAGATCTTCGATAAGTTTATTTCCATTAATATGCATAATTTGTATTCTGTAAATTTGATACCATTAATATGCATCATATATATCAAATACTAAAAACTAATTGATTCCGATTTAACTGAGTTTCGTAAATTTGTAAATCGATTATTTGTGAAAAAATTTGTTCAAAATAACTTTTTCGTTTGTTAGACAAAAAAATTATTTCGTCGTTTATCTTTTCGATTTTGACAATACTAGAGTGTTTGTGTCCAATTTGGCTTTACTAATAATATGTTTAAAGAAATCTTATCTACATTCGTCGTTATGTTGACATCAGATAAAAGTTTTATTATTTTAAGACATACAAGAGAACACACAAAGGTACAAATGCTAAATGTGGTAGCTGGTTTGCAAGAATAAACTGAAACAACTCGATTGTGCATTCGAAACACACAGCTTTTATTAGAAACCATCAAAGAGAAACTAGAAATGCAGAAGAACCCAACTGAACCAAACCTCAATGTCCTTTTGGGATCTTAGACGCAGCGGCTTCGTCGAGAAACCAGATGGCTTCTTCATCGGCTGTGAGCCAAGCTGAAGGCAAGTCCAAGTTATTTTTGAAAACCTTAGCGACCGCATCGGCCTGAGCCTCATCACAGACGGCCATGAGGTTGTAGGAAGCACAGTTAATGACCGGTAAAGTGAAGGTGATTCTCTTCGGTGGCGGTTTAGGGGAATCGGTGATATAAGTTACCAAATTTGCCTTCTCTTTGATGTGATAACGCCCCGGGAACAAAGACGCCATGTGACCGTCTGGACCCATCCCTAGGAGCTGGAGGTCGAACTGTGGGAAGCTAGAGGATTTGTATGTCCGGATGATGTTCTGGTTCACCAGTCTTTTGAGGCATTCCTCGTAGAGTAATGCGGCGCCTTTGGCATCACCAAGGGCTGCACAGTCTTGTTCAATTGCATGTATGTTCGCAACTGGAATCGGAACCTACGTAGAGGGAACTATTTGTATATCAAAATCATCTAACAAGACAGTTTATTAAAAAAATTCATATAACTTGTTTATTAAAATAGTTTGATATAAATTGTTTTGAGGTGACAAGAAAAATACGGACCTTGGAGAGAAAACCATCTAAGGCGAGTTTGTAGTTGCTGTCCTTATGGTCCAATGGAACAACCCTCTCGTCGACCCAGAAAATGTGCCACTTTGACCATTCGATGCTTTCTTTGTATATTGGTTTCAACAATTCACTGCAAAAGTTAACACTGGATTTTAATCTTTTTACAATATCAGATTATAAATTAAATGAATAAGATTCAAAGATGGGTGATCAAAAACAAAAGAAGAAAAAGATTTAAAGATTTTCATATATATACCTGAGCCAAGAGATGAGGTCACCACCGGAAAGAACAACGGTGAAATAGCCTCTCTTCTTGCAGAACTTGGCGGAGAGATTGGCCGTGTACTTGGCCATAGCCTCCGATAATTCTTTCTTTGTGGGAAACACAATCTTCTTCCTCTCATTTTTCCCCAAAACACATGCCATTATGGTTCTCTGTAAGAAATTTTACTATAATATCTTTAATTAGAAGTTTCCGCTAAGTCATGAGGCAATGGTATAAGTCATTAAGCGTTGCTTATATATATAGGCAACGAAATTGAAGGCTTCTTCACGCTTTCCTCACTGATCAATCTTCCACTTCTTACTTTTCAAAATATATTTATATAATACTTAGAGACAATTGCATAAAACAACCTTCCTTTTATTTGATATTATTAGATCAACCTATCTTTCTAAAGGGTTATTAAAAAGACATAAAAACCAATGCTTTGATTTTTTATTACGGAAATGCCATTCAAATTTTTTTTTTAAAGAAAAAAAACAGAAACCGTCGGCGACGCTCTGGAGATTTCYCCATCGCGTCGCCGACGCTGCCGTTGAGGAAGACGACTCCAAAGTTGACGTCAACGACGATACCCGACGTCTTTTTCGTCTTCTTCTTCTTATTCGTCTTCGTCTTCTTCGTCATCTTCGACTTCGTCTTCGTCTTCTTCGTCATCTTCGACTTCGTCTTCATCGTCTTCGTCTTCGACTTCATCTTCATCGTCTTCTTCTGTCTCTCTCTCTCTCTCTGATTTCTGCTACAAATATGGTAGACTAACGTAATTTTATGTGTGGTAGAGATGGTATTATGTGTAATGGTAGACTTAACTTTATGTGATGGTAGAGTTTACGTATGTGTAATGGTAGACTTAACTTTATGTAATGGTAGACTTAACTTTATGTTATGGTAGAGTTAAATGTGTAATGGTAGACTTAGCTTTATGTTCTTAACGGTATGTAATGGTAGACTTAACTTTATGTTATGGTAGACTTAACAAGTATGTGTAATGGTAATTACTTAAAATGCCATTAATTTTTTTTTGTTTTTTTTTCACACAGTCTCGTTTAATTCTTCTCCTTATCTCCGTCTCTTTCTAGGGTTTCTCTCAAATCCATGCTCTTCATGAATAGCGGTAGACTTTCGATATAACATAACGGTAGACTTAAAAGATGTAATAGACATAAGAGATTTAAAAGATATCGATACGGTGATAACTAATAGTGACATTTGGAGGAAAACTGTTCAATTTTTCCGGTTAGGTTACTAGTGTTTTATCAAAGACAAGAGTTAAATAAAGAGACGGTAGAGTTTAAACAACGACTTGGTAGACTTAAAAAAACAGTTACTGTTGCGATTAATTATTTTTTAAAGGTTTTGGGGGGAAATTTAATAGGACTTTTCATCTTCATTTGTCTCGAAAATCAAAAAATCGATTCTCTGCCGGCGATTCTCGATTCCCTGGAATCTTCACGCTCTTCGCCTTCACGCGAAGTCTCGGCGTGTTCGACGTCTCGACTTCTCGCTCCTTCTCCGGCGTGCGCCAAGTCCGCGCTTCTTCGGCTTCTTCTCCGCTCGACGCCTTAGTCGCTTCTCTAAAAATCTCTGCCTTCTGCAAAAAACTCACGTAAGCTCTCTTATCATATGTTCGTCTCTCTCGTTATGAATTCTTTTGAGGAAAGTTTCGAAACTGAGGAAAATGATTGATAAGGTAGATTTTACTTAACGATATGGTAGATTTTACTAATTTTACTTAACGATATGGTAGATTTTACTTAACGATATGGTAGATTTACTAATTTTACTTAACGATATGATTGATAAGGTAGATTTTACTTAACGATATGGTAGATTTTACTAATTTTACTTAACGATATGGTAGATTTTACTAAGGGTTACGGTAGACTTAACTTTATGTCTCGGTAGACTTAATGATTTTACTTTAGGTTATGGTAGACTTTACTCTATGTGGTAGACCTAATTTTAATTCATATGTCGGTAGACTTAATTTTATGTTATGGTAGACTTTACTTTTACTTGAGTTTATACGCGTTTGTTGGTACATTTAATTTGAGTTTGTTGTTCCTTCTTTCTCCTTGCAGACATGGCAATAGAAAGGTCTGAACCCAACAATGATGAATATCCTCCTAGACTCTATGCACCCGGAAAATCACCTTTCCTGAAAAGAAGTATTTCATACCACAGTCATTTATCAGACTTAGTGGAGCTTCAAGATGCAATCGGTCCCAATGTTTTCAACGACATAATGAATAACTCGCAAGTCGGAGTCATGTTGAAGCTGGCTGTGGGTAAATACAATTGGTGCGGCAAGGTTGTCCATTATTTCATAACCCACCAATTAGCTGTTAGTAAGCCATACGAATTTTGGTCTTTAATTGCTGGTCGTCCGGTCAGATTCTCCCTATACGAGTTTGAGGCTTGCCTAAACTGTGATCCCATTGACCTGATGATTCCTTTCAAGGAGATCACACCGAGTGGGGACAACTGAATGTTAAACCTTATCGGACCCTCGTGGCAAGAGATTCATGATGTTTTAGATAAATGCGCATAATGGATTATGCGACAGGAGAAAGTGGGGTTGTTGTATGTTCTAATAGTAGGCATTTATGGTCTGCATCGCAATAGCAGACTACCTCTGAACTACGCCAAACGTGTCATAGATGCTGAAGCATTCGAAAGAGTTCCATGGGGTCGGCTGTCATATAAGGAACTTATACTGTCCATTAAATCTTTGAGTTTGAAAGGAACCCTATGTGAATTCATGGATGCGTGCATGCAATGCAAATATGGGCATATATGGTTGTACCAATCCTTGGGAAGAAATAGGGAGAATAGATGAATTGATATATGCCGGAGTTCCTCTATTATGGAAAGGCGGACGCATCGCTCGCATTGAGACCATTATCCAAAAGGATAAGTAAAACAACAAGGTTTGTTGCATATGTGTACTTAATTTTTATGTTCGTAGACTTAATTTTATGTTATGGTAGACTTTAATTTTATGTTATGGTAGACTTAATTTTATGTTCTGTAGACTTAATTTTATGTTATGGAGACTTTTAATTTTATGTAATGGTAGATTTAATTTTGTCTCGGTAGACTTATTTTATGTTATGTTGTAGACTTACTTAATGTTTATGTTCTAGAGTTATGATTTTTATGTCTCGTAGACTTAATTTTATGTTATGGCAGACTTAATTTTTATGTTCTGACTTAGTTTTGATGTATGTTAAACTAAAGTTTATTTTGGACATACGCTACTTACTTAATTTCGTGCTTAATTGTTGTAGCCACGAGTGAATCACATTCTCGCTCAAGTCTGACGAAATTTATCCTGCCTTCCCGTAGTAAAGGAAGAAGTTTTTGATCAAACTACATAATATGATTCGTGATATCACGTAAAACAGATTAGATGAAACCAGATGGGATATTTCCTCTAACAAAACAAAAAAGAAGACAAGAGAGATGAAGTTGAACCGCAGTAAGAGGAAAATGAAAAGAAAGGTTGACACATCCCTACGTGCTCAGCCGAGGAGATGACATGGGTTGATAAAATACTTCTACGCGATGAGAAGACGTCTGATCAAATGGCAAGAATGGAAGATGATCATGGCTGACCGCCTTCGAATTACCAAACTGGAAGAGGGTCGACCAATGTCGAAGAAGCTGGTACCAAACAAGCACATACGAAAGATGCATCTACCAAACATGGATTTAGTGGGACCGGCAGAAGAAGTCAGTTAGTAAACCTGTTGAGAAGCTGCCGTGATGCGCACGTAAGTCTCTATTCTGTAAAAGTAACTTTTTAAGTTACTGAGTGTCAAGAAAGTATCACATTGATACTATACTGTTCTTGTACACATTTGAGTTTGATTACATCATAGTAGCGTTGTATACAGCTACTATGGTAGAGTTGTTGGATACTTAAAGGAATTTCCTCCTTTTCAAAGGTTGACTTAATTGTAGACTTTTTTCATCCAGTTGACTCTGTTTATTAGTTATGGTAGATTTTATGGTTGCATTTTTTATTGYWTTTTGTATTCATGGTAGACCTTGCTAACAATTCCTTTGTAATTTACCACCATCCATACATAAGTGGTTGGAGATGTTTGGTAAGCACCACCAAAGAAGCAATCTAGGAAGACACCTCCTCCGAAATCAGTGCCACCTCTTGCTTATGTTGACATCAGTGGCCAGGAGACAACCCCTAGGAAAAAACAGCAGCCAATAATAGATGTTCCTCAATTGCAAGACAGCAGCGCGGACTCGTTGAAACAAAATTTGGACTTGGTACTGGCGAAGTACAATTCTGCAGAGAAACCTAAGCGTCGTTTGAATGATGGGACTCAGGTATTAAAGGAAAGAGTGAGATATCCTCCCTCCAGTCAAGTCTCTCCTTTCATCGGATGCTCTGTAGTGAGGCGGATGCTCAAAAAGTCGTATGACCCTTTTGAACCGGTTGAGCCTGTTCGGGAGATGCACCTCATGAACTACATTGAGCAAGACCTGTAAGCGTTTATGTTATGGTAGAGTTTATTGATAGGTGATGGTAGAGTTTATTGTTAGGTGATGGTAGACTTTATTGTTATGTGGTGGTAGACTTTATTGATATGTTAAGTATGTTAAGGTATACTTACTGAAAGTTTTAATATGGCACATCAATCCTCTGATGAATTAGACGAATGTTGACTTATACATGCGGTAATGACACCAAAGAAGATTGGAAGGAGGAGGAGTTCGGCTGGCTGGATACTCGGTAATTTAATTTAAATGTGTTGTTTACCTGTTGTAACAATAAACTACAATTTAAACCTATTGTTTCTATTCGCAGCATATGGCTTTGGGATGTCTTTCTACAGAGAGAGATAGGCAAGACCAGCCCTTACCGTCCCGGATTGCTTTCATCAACCCATATTTTACAAGTATGTGGGCTACGACTTTGAAAAGCGACTTCCTACCAAATGAGAAGGCATGGATATTTGACGGATACATAAGGCTGCATGGTGGAAACATGACCAACAAAAATGGGTTGAGGATGTCGAACCTTTATACATCCCAGCAATATCAGGCGGCGCTGGATTGCTCAGGTGGACATACCAAAGAGGAGGATAACCGTATATGATTATCTGCAGTTCTTACGCGATGCCGTGGTGTCCATGCATATGTCCGTATGCCCGTTTTATTCCTTCTTATTAAGCATCTATCTCCCGGACTCGCAAAGCAGAAAAAGAAAATGTCGGTGGCTGCTTTCACTGTTTACAGGAAGAAACAAATACCACAAAATGTTCAAAGTGGTGACTGTGGGGTATATACTTTAAAGTATATTGAGTGTCTGGCTCTTGGTCGGGGTTTTGATGGCTTTATCTGATCTATAGTTCGAGATATACGCAGAAAATATGCAGCTGATTTTTTGCGAGAAGGCAAGCGGTATTTCGTTCAGTGATCCAAACCCTAGGGTTGCAGAGGGTAGTAAGGATGCAATGATCTCAGGTTCACAACCTGCCTGTGTAGCTTGACGGGTGTCTATGTGGTAGACTTTGTGCATGTTGGTAGACTTAACAAAAATATTATGGTAGACTTAACAAAAATATTATGGTAGATTTAACTTAAATGTTAATATTGTGTGGATGGTTGTGGTTGTTTTGTTCTGTTTGTGAAGGATTATGATTGTGTTTACGTATATCTAAACCTAAACCTTAAATCCAATCTAAGTTTGTGTCTCGGCCCGTATTGAAGAATTAGCAATCCGAAAACAAAGCGATACAATAACAAACAACAAGGATACACAAGAAGTATACATACATTAACAAACAAGAATGAAAGACAAAGTTTATTTGGATAAAGTCTAGTTCGAAATACAATCATATGATTAAACAACACATGTTCTACGATTGTGACCTGCGATTGCATTTTGAACACAAATGTTCTTTTGGGCGTTTTGTTGGCGTAGCAATCTCAATTAGCTTTAATTCTTGATTTCTTTAATCGACCTCCTTTGGCGCTCATCCACGAGGAGGCTTGCAAACTTTCATAGCCACTTCATCCGGTATAGGAAAGCAACATCTCTTGGCATTACACTCATATTGTATGCATAGGACAAATTGTTATTGTGATGAATGCAGTGGCAAAGGGAGATGTGAAATCTTACATGTCTCATCTATGGCATGTACACGAATTTTATCCAAATTCCACTACGGCAAGTACATGTTTTCTGTCAGTTCACAATGTGCAAGGATGTTCTTGACACTTCGAATGATGCGTATCTATCTCTTGAACACCAAATTTTTTGCATTCTCGACTCTAACTGATTCAAGTGTAAAATCAACAATCACATAAGGATAAGGAAAAATCTACGTACGTACGTATATCAGCATATCAGCAGATTAACTAAAAGATACCATCATATGAACTAAATCTACCATAACATGAACTAAGTCTACCATGACATGAACTAAGTCTACCGTCATATGAACTAAGTCTACCGTGACATGACAAGTCTACCGTGACATGAACAAAGTCTACGTGACATGACCAAAGTCTACATGACATGAACAAGTCTAGTGACATGACCAAAGTCTACCGTGACATGAACTAAGTCTATCGTTACTAACCTGGAGAAGTTTTTCAACTGCTTCTGTAAGAACTGTGCTACCTCGAGATGCTTTTTTCCTCCTTTCTGCGAACCATCTTGTTAACATCGACCTTATTGCTTCGAGAAGTGGGACAATTGGCTCACCTCTTGCTCGGGATAACACTTTATTCGATTGCTATGTTGGGCGTTGTAAAATTGTACTTATTCAGGAAAGTGAGCACGGTCCAGCACATCCGAACAAATAATCATGAAGGGCAGGATGTACACTTTGAATCTGCAACAAGGCATTGAACTCTGAAACAGTATATGCGTCGCGGCTTTCTTTCTTAGCTCGAGCTTTTCCTTTGAATTTCAGCAAGATGTTCTTATGCAAATGATATGTGCATATACAGAATGACAGTGGGTATACCTTATCTATCGCTCTTGATATTGATCTATGTCCAAAATAATGGCAAGGCTTTCGTTATCGGGGATAACACGTTGTAGTTGTGTAAAGAACCACTCCCAAGACTCATCATTCTCAGTATCAACGACAGCAAAGGCTATTGGGAATATATTGAAATTTCCATCTTGGGTGGTTGCGACAAGTAGTGTACCTTTGTATTTCCCATGCAAAAACGTACCATCAACAATAACTTTCTCATGTAACACCCTTCATGCTTGCTCCAAATGAAATGAAAAGAAACTTAAACCTGTCATATTGGTCAACATCAAGCTTAATAACTGTTCCAGGATTAGCTCGCCTAATCATGTATAAGTAACTTGGAAGTTCTTCATATCCATACTCTGAACTTCCCATTATTAATTCCGAAACTTTAGTGTGCGATGTGCCTTCAATACCCATCCTTAGTCGTATCGTTTTGTCAGAGCATCWGCGACAAGATTGGGACCACCTTCGGTCCAACAGAACCTACAAAATCTGCGTATAGGCGTCCAAGTATCTCAGAAGTAGCTTTTCGACATCGGCTTGAACGCTCAGTCACAGAACATGTATGCTCCGCAACAATGTAAACCTTAATATGAAACGAGGACTATCTCCAACGGTTAGCCACTCCATGTACATCCTTTAACCCAACACTTTCGTATATAAATCTGGCGTTGTATGGTCCACGTCGAAGTCAAATTTCGTATAAGCGAAAGAATCTTCAATTTCAACTCAACTCCTCCTTTGTGGCAAAATCTGACATAGCTCTACTGAAGACAACTCCAATTGGAAACTCATTTTCCTTTGCTAATTTCCTTTTTTGGGTGGGAGAATATGCTTCTCATCATCCTCATCCATAAACTTTTACCCATACCGTAGTCATCATCGAGCTTGCCCCATCCGTGTATCGCGATGTCAAATCTATATTCATCATCTTCTTTTACTTTTTCTTCATTGATTTGTTCTCCTTTCTTTTCTCTATCTTTTCTTCTTTGATTTGCTGACTTGCTCCTCTTTTCTCTAAGCTCCACACGAGAGGCATCGTGCATGTCTTTGATTGCGAAAAAACCCCGATTAAGACTCCCAAAAAACTGGCGGTGTATCTTACGAAATTTGGAAACTCCTTTTAAACATATATATAGCTCAATTTCAGCTCAATATTCCGATGATCCAAGCTAAATTCATCGTAAACCAGACCACCAAATTGACATAGGTAGTATCGTGATCAACTCTAGTTTACACCCTCTTGTCTTTGTCGACACTGAAAATCCACCGATTTTTCTCCCTCTCCAACTACCAGCTAATATAATCTGCTCCATGAAGAAGAGAATGAACAAAAATGTGGAGAACAAATAAAAATTTTGGATATAGGATAGAGAATCAACAAAATTTCTGAGAAAGAAAAGAAAATAGAAAGAACAAAATTTGGTATCAACGAGCTACGTGACCATGAAAGACACAATGATACCTAGTTCGGTTAGGACAAAAGCGGTCTTTGTAGAGTTTAGCATGATACGGTTACTTTAAAAGCAACGGTAAACGCTAGACTTAATAAGATGACTCTTTAAATACATTCTCGCTTCTCTTATCCGGGATTAGGGTTTTGCCTTCGTCATCTCTACGCCATATTAATCTACACTCTCGTCAAACTCCGACATACGACCACCGATTTTACCGTAAGTTACTCGTCTTTGTCTTCATCGTCTTCATCTTCGTCTTCGTCTTCGTCTTCTTCTTCTTCTTCGTCTTCTACTTCGTCTTCATGTTTGTCTTGACTTCATCTTAATCGTCTTCTTCTGTCTCTCTCTGTCTCTCTATCTCTCGATTTCTCTCAAATATGAACTTTATGTTATGGTAGAGTTAACGGTAGACTTAACTTTATGTTATGGTAGAGTTAACGGTAGACTTAACTTTATGTTATGGTAGAGTTAACTTTATGTTATGGTACAGTTAACGGTATGTGTAATGGTAGACTTTACTTTATGTTATAGTAGAGTTAACGGTATGTGTAATGGTAGACTTAACTTTATGTTATGGTAGAGTTAACAGTATGTTTAATGGTAGACTTAACTTTATGTTATGGTAGAGTTTACAGTATGTGTAGACTTAACTTTATATTATGGTAGAGTTTACAGTATGTGTTATGTTAAGGTAGACTTAACTTTATGTTATGGTAGAGATAACGTATGTGTAATGGTAGACTTACGATGGCGACAACAGCGGTGACAGCGATGCTGAGAACCTCATTCCTGAGGTTCTACATCGACARGCTAGGGCAAGGGCACGGTGAAGGTGAGTACGGAATTCCCGCGAGCTGTTTTTGTGGTGGAAGAGCAGCAATCACAACCTCATTCACCGCAACGAATCCGGGTATAAGATTCTATACTTGCGAGAGGGCCGATGTAAGATAAGAAAAAATTCAGTTTTATGTTGTTCTTTGTTAAGTTTTATGAAGATTCGGTACAAGTGATCTTTTTTCTTTAGGATGGAGGCTGCCATATTTGGAAATGGTGGGATGAGGCAATGATGGAGGAGTTCGGATACGAAGGAAGAAATTTCGACCTACATGATCGATGAAATACTTTACCTCGAGACAATGACGAGGTTGTGATCCGCGACATGTGGCGCAATGTCGAAATTTATCGACAGTGAGATATGTTTTTCAAAGAATTGTTCAATGAGCTTGATGTTAACCACAATGAGCTTAAGGCGCATTGTTGCCAAAGACGTGAAGGAAATGCCAATGATATGAAGCTTATGTTAGGTCTTGTTGTGAGTGTGTGGCCGTCCTTGTTCTTTTCTTTAAGTAGATGTTGTAATTTTTTTTTTTTTTTCGATCGGTATTAAATTTCTATTCTATGCTATGTAATGTCTGATACATGGATCATCTTCGATTTATAAGTCTGCCTGACTTAGTATTTATTTCCGACCCGACTCCATCGCTTAAGTCGAATAAAGCAAAGACCTTGGAAAGAAAAGATCTTTCACCCGGATTCCAGAAAATGAGCATTTCAGTCTTTACACCCACTTGAAGCACACCATCCACCCACTTGTAACCATCACAACCGCGGTCTTCTCCCTATGTCCTCTATTAAGTAAGAGAAAATTAAGAGTGATGCACAACTTATAGTAAAACACACAAACAAGTTTTGAGGAGAGGCTCAAAGATTCATGAGTTGTAAAGAAAGCAAATCTTGGATTTCAAAGCAAGAAGAGTCGAAAATACCAAAAGTCTACCGTAATACAAAGTCTAGTCTACCGTAATACCACCATGGAGAGGTATACAAGTCTACCGTAATAAATTAAAATCTACCGCATCGGAATATAAAGTCTACCAAAATTCTGAAAATCTACCAAATTAAGCCTTCCCCATGAACAAAGTCTACCAAACAAAATAAATCTACCGTCGCAGCTAAAGTCTACCATAACTAACCGACCAAAAGCTACCATCAATAACGAGATAAATCTACCAGTTACAAAATCTACCGTCAAGTCACTTAAATCTACCAAAAACCTAAAGTCTACCAAAAAGTCAACAAGTCAACGCGGTTTAAAATCTACCGTTAAACAACACATAAGTCTACCGTAACATAAAAAATAATATCTACCGTAAATGAAAACGTAGCCTACCATGTCTTCTAAGTAAACTCTTCAGAACTTTGGTAGACTTATCAGCATAAACTCTACCATAACTTTGGTAGACTTATCTCAGTAAACCACCGCTTCGCTCAATAAAAGTCATCAAAGCTGGTAGACTTTACCAAGTAAGTCTACCACTCCATAAAAACTAAAGTCTACCTCTCTCGGTAGACTTTATCGTCCGAGTTTTAAGTCACCGTCATAGCTGGTAGACTTAAGCTACGACGCGATAAATTCATTAATTGATTTTCGTAATTACGTTTTTTCACCAAACGAAGAGCAAACCATTAAAATCGGAATTAGGTCATTTCAGTAATATTCAAATATTAAGGTCGTTTTAATAATAAAGTTTAAAAATATAGGTTGTTTTAGCTATCCACCCTAATACTTACTCTACATAACATGGTCCATTTTTTATTTAATTATACACAAACTGCAAGTTAAGATCGCATCACAAAATATATAATTTATCTATACATAATTAATTTGATATCTCACTACAGTTCATCGAGGAGGATGGAAAGGAATGTTGATCATAGTTATGAAACGATTATAATTAAATGAAAATAATTAGTCAAAAAACACCTACTTGATTGATGATATATTATATATTATCTCTGAAGTAAATATGTACCTAAACTATAGTTACAACGTATAAAGCAAAAATGACTATATATATCTGAAATAAATATGTTCCTAAACTATAGTTGCAACGTATAAAGCAAAAATGCATTGTCATTTTCGGTAATACTCCGTCGTTTAAGTACCGTACAATGCAAGTAACCATGCGGAACCTAAAGACACATCCTATGAATTCGGCACCTTTCTATTGACTAATATCAACAGGTAACGTATTTCTTTTACCAACATCACTGTGAATTGTCAAAATAGAAAGGGATGGGAAAGGGTACACAACCAAAAATCCTTAAAATCCAATTCTTTTCAATCATTATTTTTTGTGTTTTAATTTTTAAAAGCTCTAAAATCATTCTCACATATATAATTTTTTTAGCCAAAACCATTATTTTGAAACGGTCAAACCACGAGGTTTGATTAATTATTTAGTAACCACGAGGGAAGTGAGATGATAAACTATATAAAGTTTACAACTAGTAAAATATTATTTTTTCCATTCAACGGATAGCTTGCGTGCACGTGATTCGACACTGAATAGAAACGAGATCACTAGTGTAAGTGCAGCTTTACACGGCAAAGAAAACTGCGTAAGCTTGCTGGAATAAGTCTGAAGCTGTTCTTCGAAGGAGCAAGTCAGCAAAAAATAAAACTGCTGACGTGGATTTGAAGGTTAGATGAACTCTGCGTGTCGCGTGTATCATATCAGTTGGAAATATGTCAAGAAATATTCTTTGAAGATTTGACGTGATCGAGGATCACAATAAGGTGATCTAAATGATCCAAGTCCCGAAACTATAAAAAGGGGTACGAGGAGTCTTTGTAGGTCAGCCGTCAAGAAGCACAAAATAGTAAACAGAGCGTTTTTGTTTTCTTGGGAGATTTTCGTGTGTATCACGGTGTGTCGAAAGAAATAGATTGCGAACGTATTCTCATGTATCGTCTTTGCTTTTGTTAGGTAAGAAATCGCTTTGGTCACAAACTGATTAAGAGTGTGCTCTTTGGTTGTGTAAGTCCAATTAAGAGTCGTGTACGTCTTAAGAGATTTCTAATAAAACTTATATTCGTGTTGAGTTCTGAAGAAGAAGTTGCGTTCTTGGTCCATCCGTTTTTTCAACTAGTATATGTATATACATATATGCTTAGGCAGGATAATTAGACTATACTTTTTTTAAAGAAATCTTCATACTTTTTTGTTAAAAACAGCTATAACCGACCGATAAACCGTCGAAAGAGAGTCATTTTGACGGTTTATCGACCATTATCAATCGGTCGTTTTGAGGGGTTGATATTGTTTATTGGTCGAAAAACCGTCGACAAATTTCGAGAGGCTTTCAACGGATTAGTTTCTACGACTTTGCGACGACACATTTTCGACGAAATTTCATTGACTAATTTTCGATGGCGTTACTAGCGGCATGAAATTTCTTGCAAGAGTATTTCAAACAAAAACCTAACTACCAATTACATAATATGTGAGCTAGCTGTCCAGAATCGTCGTTGGAACGTTGGCTTTCTACAATTACTTTAAGAAAATAATCATTATTTCAATAGTACAATAATGTACTCTTCTATATTAATTTAGTACACTCTTTGATAAATTATTTAGTAACCACGAGGGAAGTGAAATGATAAACTATATAAAGTTTACAACTAGTAGAATATTATTTTCTCCATTCAACGCATAGCTTGCTTGCACGTGATTCGACACGTGATTCGACCCTGGACAGAAACCAGATCATTCGTATATCAGTATATGTATATGTATATACATATATACTCTTAGGCAGGAAAATTAGAGTATACTCTTTTTTTGCAAAGAAATCTTTTTATTTTGATATTTAATTTGTTTCTTTGAAAATTGCAATACAATTGTGTGAGTTTTCACTGAACATTTTATAAATGACAATATATTAATCCACCAGACGGACCTAATTAGCGCAATAAACAAATTTATTTCCAACACGCAAGAAAATCACTACAATGAACAACTCTATCCTATTCTACAATTAAGGCAATAGTTTATTGACTACGACAGAAGATACTTTGAGCAGAAACTACCGGTCTCTTGAAGAATGGCTGCTTTTCTTAATGATTCAACAACCATATTTAAAATCTCAATCTACTTTTTTCTCTTTTGATTCATAATTAGAAAAACATTGAGCAAATCCATCTCACTTGAAAATAGAAAACAAATCCCTAGAAGGTAAATCTGTAAAGAAACTCTAATATTAATGCTTAGCATTAACCCAAAGCCGTAATATCCAAGAAACTCAAAAAAACCAAGATAAGAAAAGTTCTAAATATGATAAAAAAATTTCACATAAATATAATGTTATTTTGTTAAAATGATTCTCAATTAATATGGGCTTGTGGCCTTCACATTATTTTTGGGATTTATTCTAACGTTTAATATGTGTTTTGGTTACTCCTATTACAAGGAGTTTGGTTATGGTTTTACTCTTACGGAGAAGTTCTATTAAAAAAGTTTGAACACTTTGTTGTTAGACCACCTCCAACGCACGATTCTTAACGGGGTTCTTAGCTATTAAGTGTATTTAAAATAAATGAAAACGAAATAATAAGCTAAGAGACGGTTCTAAAAATGCCTGATTAAGAACCGCCCCTTAGAGAGACGTGGCAGCATGTAATTGGTTTCGGTGTGAAGATATTTTTTTGGGGCAAAAAGTTTTTTCCCATTTCGTGTTTTTCTTTTGTCACGGAGAAGTAGAAAGAGAGAGAGACGATTGCAAAGGAGAAATCCAAAGGGTTCATGCAAACCAAATCGATGAAAATCGAAGCAAATCTGATCGGCGATGGAGCAGGAAGTGAATCTCACGGTCGATTGAGCAGCAAATGGATCGGCGATGGAGCAGGAAATGGATCGGTGAAAGAGAGAGAGAGACGATTTACGAAGGAGAAATCGAGAGGGTTCATGCAAACCAAATCGATGAAAATCGAAGCAAATCCGATTGGCGATGGAGCAGGAAGTGGATCACACGGTCAATTGAGCAGCAAATGGATCGGCGATGGAGCAGGAAATTGATTGGCGATGGAGCAAGAAATTGAAAGTAATGGTAGCCAAAACACTTGTTTGTGATAAATGCTTGTTAGCTGTTTTGTTAGGTAAAAGAGTTAAAGCTATGTGATAAATTCTTTGTTTAACATTTTGATAACATTTCTCTGTTTTTTGTGAGGTTAAATGGAGGAACAATCGATAGATGCTCATACAAGCTTCGACTGAATCGTGGTAAAGTTACTTCTGCAAGGTAATTAATAGTTAGCTTTTGTTAGGTAAATGTCTTTCTGTTAGGTAAAGGTCTTTCTGATAAATGCTTGTTAGCTTTTGTTAGGTAAATGTCTTTCAGATTAATGCTTGTTAGCTTTTGTTAGGTAAAGGTCTTGTGATCAATTCTTGCTTACTAAATACATTTAAGCACAATCGCTTATATATTGGTGCAAACACTTAACCACAATCGCTAAAACCATTAAAGACAAACACAATGGCTTCTTTGTTCTAAAACTTCTTTCATCTAAACACTTAAACCATTAAACCATTGCTCTTTCCTCTAACACTTAAACCGTCTAACACTTCTTTCATCTTAAACACTTAAACAATGGATTCTACAAACCCATATAGTCAATCTCCGGGCTTTGTAAACCTCTTAACTAGTCAACTAGTTAATGAGAGTTACTCGCCTACTATTGAACTTGGATCATCAGAAGTGCTTCTGTTTAGTAGCCAATGTTCTGATGATCCAAGCGTAGGCGTAGAGGAGTGTAAAGAAAGACGGAAATGGACACTGAAGGAGGATGTTGTTCTGATCAGTGCATGATTGAACACCAGCAAAGATCCGGTGATTGGTAATCAACAAAAAGCCGGCGCATTTTGGAAACGCATTCATGGGTACTTTAACTCAAGTCCGCAGCTTCTTGGAGAGCAAAAAAGAGAGGCCAATCATTGCAAGCAGAGGTGGGGGAGGATAAACGACCAAGTTTGCAAGTTCGTTGGTTGTTACGAGGCTGCTTTGAAAGACCAATCAAGCAGACAAAACGAGGATGATGTTATGAAAGTAGTTCATGAAATTTTTTACAATGATCACCTGCTCAAGTTCACACTTGATCATGCATGGAGGGAGCTTCGCCATGACCAGAAGTGGTGTTCGACTTCTTGTAGTAAAGTTGGTGCAAGGTTTAAACGCAGAAAGCTTGAAGCGAGTTCAGCACAGTCCTCAAGCTACCAACCAGAAATCAATGGAGAGGATGTATCAATGGGTCGTCCGCCAGGTGTCAAGGCATCAAAGAAAGCGGCTAAGAGGAAGGGGTACAAGCTAACCGGTGCTAAAGAAGAAGGCGAGGACCTCTTGGAATTACAGAGCATGTGGGAGATCAAGCAAAAGGATTTGGAAATCAAAGAGAAGCTTTCTAAGAATAAGTTACTTGACAGCCTCCTTGCAAGAAACGAGCCACTTTCTGATTTAGAAATGGCGCTTAAGACAAAGCTAATTACTGATATGTTGTCATAAGTATGTGTTGTTCTCTGTTCTTTGTTCTTTGGTTTTTTATCTACTTTACAAGTTTGCTGATGTGTTGTTCTTTGTGCTAGTGTACAAGTTTGCTGATGTGTTGTTCTTTGTTCGTTGTTGTTGTATGACTGATTGAAGGACAAGCTGGACAGACTAAAAGAGGTGAAGGCCGAAGATAGAGATCACAGGTTTTGGTTTGTAGTATTGTATGGGTCCATTTTGGTTTTGTTTGTAGTATTGCAAACCACAAAAAGTTTGAGAGTCTTGTAAACCACACAAGTTTGTAAAACAATCGATCATGGATTTCCTATATATATGTTTACAAATGTTTATTTACTTGAACATCAACTCGTTTCTTCTTTTATATAAACATCAAACACTCAACTTTCTCTTTTTTTTTATATAAACATCAAACTCAACTCTTCTCTTCTGTTATATAAACATCAAACACACAACTAATCTCTTCTTTTATATAAACATCAAACACTCAACTCTTCTCTTCTTTTATTTCTCTACCAAATTATGGCATCTTCTTCAAGCAATGCTTTTGACGGATCGGTTGATGAAAGTTTTGATGAAATCTTCGATACAAAATACGACAATATCTTCGATAAAATCGGCATGCAGCAACAAAGCCAAAGAAGAAACGAGCATATATTGAAAGAGAACGTGAACAAGGCCACAACCGCTTATRGAACGACTATTTCAGTGAAAATGCAACATACCCTCCTCATATATTTCGACGCCGTTTTAGAATGAACAAGCCCTTGTTCATGCGTATTGTTGATCGACTCTCCCATGAAGTCCCATTCTTTCAACAAAGAAGAGATGCTATCGGAAGGTTTGGTCTCTCTGGACTACAAAAGTGTTTAGCAGCAATTCGGATGATGGCATATGGTTGTGCGGCTGACGCGGTTGACGAATACCTCCGGCTCGGTGAAAGTACTGCAATTTCATGCTTGGAAAATTTCGTAGAAGGAATAATATATTTGTTTGGAGATGAATACTTAAGAAGACCCTCACCAGAAGATCTTCAACGACTACTCAATATTGGAGAGGTACGCGGATTTCCCGGGATGATAGGAAGCATCGACTGTATGCATTGGGAGTGGAAAAATTGTCCGACTGCTTGGAAAGGGCAATATACACGTGGATCAGGAAAACCGACAATCGTCTTAGAGGCTGTAGCATCACATGATCTTTGGATATGACACGCGTTTTTTGGACCTCCAGGTACCTTAAACGATATCAATGTTCTTGATCGCTCACCCGTTTTTGATGATATATTACAAGGTCGAGCTCCGAAAGTGAATTACTTTGTCAACGGATGCGAGTATCATTTGGCGTACTACCTCACAGACGGTATTTATCCAAAATGGGCAACTTTTATCCAATCCATTCCCATTCCGCAAGGTCCGAAAGCATCGTTATTTGCTACATATCAAGAATCCGTTCGAAAAGATGTTGAGCGTGCTTTTGGAGTTTTGCAAGCTCGATTTGCAATTGTGAAAAATCCAGCTCTTTTTTGGGATAAGCAAAAAATAGGAAGGATTATGAGAGCATGTATCATACTGCACAATATGATCGTAGAAAACGAACGAGATGGATACACTCAGTTTGATGTATCAGAATTCGAACAAGGAGAAGGAAGCAGAACTTCACAAGTGGATATGACGTACTCTACAGATATGCCTACAAATCTCGGTAATATGATCGGCATTCGAAATCAAGTTCGTGATAAACAAATACATCAACGATTGAAAGCTGATTTAGTTGAGCATATATGGCACAAATTTGGCAACCCTCAAGATTACAACTAAACGTTTTTTTTTCAATATATATATTTTGTATGTTTTAAATTTCATGTAATGCAATATAAATTTGATTTTATAAAATATTGTATGTTTAAAATTATTATAAATATAATTTATATTTCAAATAAATGATTTTCTAAAATTTTTTTTTATTTTAAAAACTCCTACTTGAGGTTCACCATTGGACACTCAAAAGTTGATGTGGTTCTAAATTTTGAAATGATCCAAAATTTATGATTAAAATATAGTTAAGAACCCCCAGAGAGGTTTAGGAATGGATATGCTCTTATGTCACGATATCAATTATTGAAAACAAAAATGATTGTTTATGGGTCTTCGGGATTTTGCATCCACATATATATATATTTTTTTTATATCAACACCAAAAACGAGCTAAAGTTCCATCCCTTTAAATTAAGAAGTTTCAAGATTACATGGAATTGTTGAAGAATGATAGTTGTGTTGGTTTTCCTCCTAGTGGGGAAACCAATTTGGGTTTGGTTAATTGAACCAAACTTGGGTCATATAATTATCCATGAGATTCTTGTTGGGCTTAGGGTTAATGAGGATCATATATATATATATATATATATATATGCTTCTTAATCTCGTTGTGAAAAAGAGACAAGAGAAAAGAGAGAAGATGTGATTTTCGGATCTAAAGAGGAGAAGAAAACAGAATTGTTAAGGTCTAATGTTGATGACGTTTGGACACTCAAACGATCTCCGATCTTGCTGATTTATGGAGGGTAGCTTCGTGACTCAGTGGTCTTCAGATTCAATGGTGGGATTAAAGTTTCAACGGTTAGTTGGGAGAGATCTGGGTTTTAGCGTGGCTGTTCGTGTCTGGAAAGTTTCAGATTTTTCTGCAGCATCTATCTAAGTGTTTGAGAAATCCAACAATGAGTTCTTCTCGGATTGAGCTGAAATTTTGCAGAGGTGTTCTTGACTTGTTTATCTAGGGTTTGTACGATAGAGATCGTTTTTGGTGGTCGGAATCTTAGTGAACTGAGGTCCTTTTGGGACAGCATATTTCTAGGCTCTTGTATTGCTCTCTTGTTGTTTTCTCTTGTGTTGAGATTTCTTCTTTGAAGTCTTAGTCTCTGGATCTATTTTGTGGGAACAGTGAGAACGTGGATTTAACTCAAAAATATTTGATATAGTGGATTTTTGAGTGGACTACGGTCCTGTGGTTTTACTTTTCACATCAAAGAGGTTTCTACGTAAAAATTGTTGTGTCTCATTTACATTATTGCTTTGAGAATATTTTCTCATGGTTTTAATCTTCTACTATTGTCAAAATATTTTTCTCATAAGTTCACACAAGTGTGGAAAAACATTATTCCGCTGCGCCGCTGTGCGTCCTTTCCCCAATAGAGTGGTATCAGAGCTGCTGGATTGTTGATAACTTTGGTTATTGGTTGCTTATGTGAAAGATGGAAAATATGGGCAGAATGATAAGCTTGAATGGTGCTAACTATCATCTATGGAAAGGCAAGATGAAAGATCTGCTATTTGTGAAGGAATTTCATGTTCCAGGTTTTCAGGAGGCAAAACCTGATGAGAAAACTGATGATCAGTGGAAGTTGCTAAACCGCCAAGTGTGTGGTTTGATAAGGCAATGGGTAGATGATAATGTGTTGCATCATATTGAAAATGAGACTAATGCTCGTTCTTTGTCGTTGAAGCTGGAGCAATTATTTGCTCGGAAGACTGAGAATAATAAGATGTTCATGATGAAGAAGTTGTTTGAGTTGAGGTATCAGGAGGGGAATCCGATGACAGATCACTTGAATGAGTTTCAGGGATTGCTCAACAAGCTTTCAGACATGGGCATCAAGTTTGATGATGAGATTCACGATTTATGGCTTCTTGGTACATTACCGATTAGTTTCAGGATGTCTCTTTGTAACTCCGCATCGGAAGGTACCATTTCGATGAATTTGTGAAGAACACTATGTTGAATGAGCAGAAGGCAGTCAAATCCCAGTTCCCGCGTTGGATTCGATTCTGAGTCAGGGAGGAGCATATAAGAGAGCCCAAGATAGATAAGAACAAGATCATGAACAAATCTAACAAATTTGCAAATATGGAGTGTCATTATTGTGATAAGAAAGGACACTTGAGGAAGGACTGCTGGAACTTGAAAAAAGGACAACAAGCAGCAATGTAAAGATCGGGTGAATGTCACCGACGATCAGTTTCTTATTCTTCTTGAGAATGAAGATGCCATTAATATTGCATGCTAGGACACAAGTTGGGTGATTGACAGTGGAGCTACTACTCATGCTAGTACACAATGAGATATGTTCTCTACCTACACTTCGGGTAATTATGGTTCTGTGAAGATGGGCAATGATGGTTTGGCTCAGGTTGTTGATATGTCCGCATTTTACATGGTTTTATCTTACAATATTCATTCATTTAGCCCTGTTTAATAGCTTGTTCTCAGCGTTTATCTCTTGTTTTGCATACTTAGGGTGTTTTGCATTAGGTTTGCATACATTTTGCATTTTAGACATTTTTCAGGTAGTCTGTCGAGATAATAGAGACTTTGGAGTCAAATGGAGAAGGAGAATGCGACTCGATGTGAGCTTGAAGGGCGAGATGAGCAATGAGCAATCTTGGAGTCCGAAGACCGACCGACAAGCCGCTCGAGTCCACCCGATCGGTGAGGATAAAGAGGAGTCTTGAAGATTTTGGACAGCTCGAGCACTCACGATCGAGTCCCTCTCGAGCCGAAGAAATAAAAGCTTGATCTTGATTTGGCTCCGTGAGGAGGCTCGACCTATGGTCGAGCCCTCCTTCGCACTGAGTGATTTAGTTTTTTTTTCTCTTAGTATAAATATCCTAAAACGTTTAAGACTTTATAATCTCGATTTTCTTAAGTATTCTTCATCTGTTTTTGCTTCCTGGATCCTGTATCTTTGATTCTACTGAGTATTTGAGTTTGAATCTTTCTATTCTATCTCTTCTCTTCCTTATCTCTCTACTGATGCAAGTTATTTTGATTTCTGGTTTTGTGATTATCTTGTTCTTCATGTGTTCTGAGTAGTGATCAGACTTCTTAAGGATGGGATAGATTAGGTGTTGAATCTTAGTCTCCTAGGCGGTTTAAGTGTAGAATTGTTTGATTTCCCTTCTGGATTAGTGTTCTTAATGCTAATTACTCTCTGATCAATTGGAATTAGAACCAAGGTATTTCATTGCCCGGAAGGTGTTTGATGAAATGCCTGACTGAATTAATTCCAGAGATTTACATTCCTAGCCTAAGGGATTAGTTGTCTAGGGTGTTTATTGGCTTTATTAAACTGATTCTTAATGCCTGCTAAGCTAGATTTTGCTAAGGGATTAGGTCTGGAACTAGATTAGCTTGAGGTTGCTTATCACGGGAGTGGACTTAACTGGTTGTGAGTTTAATGTCTAGGGAATAACTTGATTGAGTTTGTTAAACCGCTAAGGTAGATTAAGAGGATACACTGAGTCAATTACCCCATCTTTAGGACCTTCTTGTTCTTGATTGATCTCTGTTTATTGTCTCAGCTTTACTTTGTTTCTGCCCTGTTTTCGTTCTGTTTTATGTTCTGTTTTAGTTTCTGTTATTGCTTCTGATTTCCTTTTGCTAGGTTGATAGTTTTACCATCTACTGCTTGTTTGGCTTGACTTAGACGACTTGATTGCATCCTTCCTGGTTAATAACGTACCCATTTGGATTGACACCTTTCTGTATTACAATGACATGTTAGTGCATTAAGGCATTTGACAGATAGTAAACCAAAAAAAAACCCAGCTATTTCAGTTGTTAGCATTGATGATATTTGCTTGGAGACTAGTATTGGTACTAGACTATTGCTTAAAGGAGTTAAGCATGTTCCAGATATCAGATTGAACTTGATATATACTAGAAGACTTGATGATGATGGTTTATATAGTTTATTCGGAGGAGGTAAATGGAAATTATCACGTGGTTCAATGGTTGTGGCTCGAGGTGAGAAATCTTTATCTTTTTATCAAATGCAGGCTAAAGTCTCCAAAGACATTATTAATGTAATGGAGAATGATGATGCCATGGAGTTATGACATAAGAGACTCGGTCACATGGTTGAGAAGAAACTCATTAGGAGCAGAGATGTTGTGTTCATGGAAGATCAAACGATTAAGGACATTGACAAGTCTGGAAAACATGGTCAGAGTAATGAGAGTTTGATTGATTCAAGAGGTAATCCTTTTACATCGGTTCACGGTCAAGCTGAGGGTGAGGTTCATGTTGATACACCTGGTGCAGATGCTCTCGCACATGATGATTATGGTTTTGGTGATCATGGTGACGATTATGGTGAGACATCAACTACCACGAACCAACCTGCTGTTAGAAGATCTGAGAGAGGTCTTATACCGTCGACAAGGTATGATCCTAGTGAGTATGTGTTACTTACTGATGGGGGAGAACCTTAATGCTTTGGTGAAGCACTGGAAGATGAACACAAGGATGAATGATGGAATGCCATGAGAGAAGAGATGAATTTTTTTGATGAGAATCGTACATTTGAGCTTGTAAAGTTACCTAAGGGTAAGAAGGCATTGCTTAATAAGTGGGTGTATAGAATTATGCATGAGGAAAACAATTTGCATCCTCGATACAAGGCTAGATTGGTTGTGAAAGGATTCAACCAAAAGAAGGGAGTTGATTTTGATGAAATCTTTTCTCCTGTTGTGAAGATGTCATCCATTCGGGTTGTAATTGGATTGGCAGCGAATCTTGATCTAGAGGTTGAGCAAATGGATGTAAAGACAACTTTCCTTCATGGTGATTTGGAGGAAGAGATTTACATGGTACAACCGGAAGGGTTTGAGAAAAGGGGCAAAGAGGACTTGGTTTGTCGCTTGAAGAAAAGTGTTTATGGATTGAAATAGGCACCGAGACAATGATATAAGAAGTTTGAGTCAGTTATGGGGGAGCATGGATATAAGAAGACTACTTCCGATGATTGTGTGTTTGTGCAGATGTTTGGTGAGAATGATTTTATCATCTTATGTTTGTATGTTGACGACATGTTGATTGTAGGCAAGAACATGAGCAGAATTCAAGAGTTGAAGATTCAACTTAGTAAGTCCTTTGCCATGAAAGATTTGGGTCCAGCGAAGCAGATTCTTGGTATAAGAATTGTTCGAGATAGAGGTGAGAGGTTGATTCACTTGTCTCAAGAGAAGTACATTGAGAAGATACTTCAGAGGTTTCACATGGACAAATCTAAAGTTGCTAGCACTCCTCTTGCTACACACTTTAGATTAAGCAGTCAACAAAGTTCAAGTACAAGTTCAAAGAAGGAAGATATGGTACGTGTTCCATATGCTTCTGCAGTTGGTAGTTTGATGTATGTCATGGTGTGTACAAGACCAGATATAGCTCACGATGTTGGTATAGTTAGTCGTTTTCTTTCCAATCCCGGAAGAGAACACTGGAATGCTATGAAGTGGATTTTAAGATATCTTCGAGGGACTTCTGATTTGAAGCTTACTTTTGGAGATGATAAGGTACAGCTAGTTAGTTACACTGATGCTGACATGGCTGGGGATGTTGATTCTAGGAAATCTACTTCGGGTTACTTGGTAACATTTGCGGGTGGAGCAGTATCATGGCAGTCAAGATTACAGAAGTGTGTTGCACATTCTACCACTGAAGCTGAGTTCATTGCTGCAACGAAAGCTTGTAAGGAGCTGTTGTGGATGAAGAATTATCTTGAGGATATTGGTTTCAAGCAAGATAAGTATGTGTTGCTTTGTGATAGTCAAAGCCCAATTTGCCTTGGGAAGAACTCTACATTTCATTCGCGTTCGAAGCACATCGATATGAGGTATCATTAGATACGTGATGTGGTTGCTTCTAAGGAAGTGGAACTTTCAAAGGTTCATACGAATGATAATGGAGCTGATATGATGACGAAGTCATTGCCTAAGGGGAAACTTGAAGTTTGTCGAGAGATAGCCGAGATGGTTGTTTCCTCCCACTAGTCGGAGGGAGAGTTTGTTGGTTTTTCTCCTAGTGGAGAAACCAATTTGGGTTTGGTTAATTGAACCAAACTTGGGCCATATAATTATCCATGAGATTCTTATTGGGCTTAGGGTTAATGAGGATCATATATATATATATATATATATATGTTTCTTAACCTAGTTGTGAAAAAGGGACAAGAGAAAGAAGAGAAAAGAGAGAAGATGTGATTTTTGGATATGAGGAGAAAAAAAGAGAACTGCCAGGTTCTGTTGTTGATGACGTTTTGACACTCAAACGAAATCCGATCTTGCTGATTTTTTGAGGGTAGCTTCGTGACTCAGTAGTCTTCAGATTCAATGGTGGGATTAAAGTTTCAACGGTTAGTTTGGGAGCGATCTGGGTTTTAGCGTGGCTGTTCGTGTCTGGAAAGTTACAGAATTTTCTGCAGCATCTATCTGACTGTTTGAGAAATCCAACGGTGAGTTCTTCTCGGATTGAGCTGAAATTTTGCAGAGGTGTTCTTGACTTATTTATCTAGGGTTTGTACGGTGGAGATCTTGTTTGGTGGCCGGAATCTTAGTGAACTGAGGTCGTTTTGGGACTGCATATTTCTAGGCTCTTGTATTGCTCTCTTGTTGTTTTCTCTTGTGTTGGAGATTGCTTCTTTGAAGCCTTAGTCTCTGGATCTGTTCTGTGGAAACAGTGAGGACGTGGTTGTAACTCAAAAATATTTGATATAGTGGATTTTTGAGTGGACTACGGTTCTGTGGTTTTACTCTTCACATCGAAGAGGTTTTTACATAAAAATTATTGTATCTCATTTACATTATTGCTTTGAGAATTTTCTGTTATTGTCAAAATATTTTTCTCATAAATTCACACAAGTATGGAAAAATATTATTCCGCTGCGCCGCTGTGCGTTCTTTCCCCAACAAGTTGGTCCCGGTCAAAATATTTGTTTGGCTATCATCTACTCATATTTGGAAGAATCTATTGTTTTGTTCATCCTCGACATAATGTCAATGACGTACGTATTCTCGCCCGGTAATATTAAATAAAGCATAGCCGTCCCTTCAGAATAAATGGTGGTGTGTTAACAGCCACTCATTAGTATTATTTTTTTAGGAGGCGCCAGTTCGCCTACAATATATTTGTTTTATTGAACAAAGTAACTTACCTCCGGTATTAACCGGATGTCTTACCGTTTGTTTTAAAATCGGTAATGAACAGTGATTCTAGCAATGAACAGTGATTCCGGCAATGAATAGTAATTCTGCTGGTGAACAGTACCTTCCAGTGGTGAACAGTACTTTCGGCGTGAATAGCGTCTCACGGTGGTAACGGTGATTTTGGAAGTGAATAGTAAGTTCGTCGTGAACAGTAAATTCCGACGTCGATGGTAACTTCCGTCGTGAATAGTAACTAGCGGTATCAGCGGTAATATAACGATCAGAGTGATCGTGCTGATAACGTGTTATAAAAACGGTGTTTATATATAGTTATATTACCGAAAGATATTATCGTACCCGTATAACCCGGGATAATAAAAGAATATAAACGATTGTATAAGGAGAGAGAAATGTTATTGTAAAAATGAATGATTTATTACATCGAGCACTCAAATGAAATGAGATTCATGCGTTAGTGATAGTATCAAAAAATTATTTTAACTGACGTGCATGTTATTATGACTTTTATAACATTCTCAACAATATGTATTCTATAAGATTTTCGCTTGTATATACCAAACCAAGGTGGTATATGTACAATATATCGTTAAAAAATATGAATAGTTATTAAGAGAGTTCGTACGAAACTAAAGGAAATATAAGATTCCAAATTAAATATGATCGGTAAACTGATCAATGATCATGTCTAACTCGAGATAATTAATGATAAAACAAAACTAAACCACCATTCATGAAATGACCGATTTAATATAACCAATTATTGTTATTATTATAACCCATAGTCATAGCCAGTGACTCGCACACAACTACAAGAAACAGCATCTAGACGATTCAACACATTTGGTACGGAGCATACGTACGCAAAATGCATTAGCCGGTTATTTAACACAACGCAACTTAGAGTTTAAAAAAAAACACCGTTATTAATGTGTTTGAGCTCTCTAGAGCTCGGAGGCAGCTGCTTGGTCAAGGTACCAAACATTTTCGACTTGGGCACTAAGATGAGCAGAAGGTAAGGAGAAGTTGTTATGCTTCATGATCTCAGCAACGGATTTGGCCTGTGGTTTGTCACAAACGGCCATAAGATTGTACAAAGCAGAGTTGATGACAGGTAAAGTGAATGTGATTCTCTTTGGTGGTGGTTTTGGAGAGTCGGTAATGTGAGTGACCCATTTCTGCTTCTCATTGATCTGAGGATGGTTTGGGAAGAGACGCCATGTGGCCATCAGGACCCATCCCAAGAAGTTGTAGATCGAACTCAGGATATCCTGTCTTTTCGGATATTGGGATTATCTTTGCCTTCACCAGATTCTTTAGACAATCCTCGTAGAGGCTGCGCAGTGCTCGGCATTGCCATCAGCCGCGGAGTGCTTGTCGATTGCGTAGATGTTCTTATCCGGAATAGGAACCTAAGATGTTATTACCGACAGGAACCAAAAATTGTTATAAAATACACGAGACAAGCAATGCATTTTGCATAACATTTTGACTGGTAATCGAAAATATAATAATAAGAATAAGTTTTTTTTTTGGTTTTAAGGTTAAGTTATGAAACCTTGGAGAAAACCATCCATGGCGAGTTTGTAGTTGCTGTCTGGATCTTCCCATGCACAAACCCTCTCGTCGACCCAAAAGACGTGCCACTTTGACCATTCGATCGAATCAATGTAAGGAGGTTGCACCAGCTTGCTGCAACATTTGATTAATTGAAAGCATTAATTATTGATTTTTTTTTTTTTTTTTTTAAGAAACAAAAATAAAAAAGAGGAGAGTGAGATTTGGAGACCAAAGCCAATCGATGAGGTCACCGCCGGAGAGAACAACGGTGAAAAGACCTTTCTCCTTGATGAACTTTTCGGAGAGCTTGGCAGTGTACTCAGCCATTGCTTCTGACAATTCATTCTTGGTCGGAAACACAATCATCTTCCTCTGCGCCATTGTTGCCTATAAGAGAAAAGAGAGAGAATGTGATCGATCAAAGAAGAAGAATGTGGATATTGTTGGTGGTGTTACAAGTGTTTTGGGGTTTCTTGCTTTCTATAGTGAATGAGACTGCGTGAATAAAGGAGCTCGTGACTTAATAGCAATTAGATAGGACTTAGGAGAGACACGTGATTTATGTTCATCTAATTGTTTTTTTGTTTTCACTAAATAATTTATCAGTAAAATTAATGTAAATATATATAATTAAGTTTATTAGTGTTAAAACCTTATTTGAATATGTAATTTTTTATCGCTGTTAAGACGTAAATTTAATGTGGTTAAAATTACTGTCTATTTTGAAAACCACATACTTAAGTTTATAATTATTATATTTTATCAAATATAAGCATATATCCATGATGTGTTTGTTTTATATTTTTTTAGATTTATTCTGTTAATTCTTATTTGAGGAAAGCTAGTATATATCATAAATGTTAGTTTTCCAAATGTGCTATATTAAAGATTTCTCTTTCTCTTATCTTATTATATAAAGTTGAACGTGTTTAATGTGAGTGTGACATGTGTCAAAGTAATAATTCATTAGATTTTAACACGTGTCATCGTTAATTTATATAGTGACGCGTGTCTCTTTCTGGTAATGGTAATTTTCTATATAAAATATAGAATAAATAATTAATTAAGATTTTTGTCATTTTAAGCAAAAATATCAATAACAGAAATTTTAGTAATTTTGAACTTTCTGATAATGGTAATTTTCTATATAAAAATGTAGAATAGATAATCAATAAAGATTTTTTTCAGTTTAAGTAAAAATTTAAATAGCAGAAAAATAAAAATAATAGAAAAGACAACTTAATGTTAATAGTGCGTGAAGAAATATTGCTTGAAGGCGTGTGAGTAATCAAAAGTATTGCTTGAAGAAATATTGCGTATGATTAAAACCAAACTAGTTAATGTAATGTGATAGAGGTCATATTTTATAAAATAGCAGAGCTTGAAAAGTAGGTTTGGCAAGATTGTGCAAAATATTGAAACTACGTTATGTACCACTTATAGTTTTATTATTGTCATTATTTTTTCAGTTATGTACCACGAGCCAGTTTTGACAAGCACAAATCCATGTAATATCAATTATTTTTCTAAATACATCTCAATTAATTAGTTATTTAACGAATCCTTACTTTTCAACTGAGTTTCACGATCAAACGGTATACCAAAATTAGAGCTAGAATTTATCATCCGCCCATATTATAGTTTAAACTACTTTAAATACAATCACCACGAAACAGTCAAATAGAATATCAATATTTTTTAATCAAAACATTGTAAGTTTGTATCACTCTGATGTTTTCCATTACTACAACGTATATAGGTCTATTCTAACCAGATAATCCGTCTGTTAAACGCTAAGACGGATAATCTGGTTAGAAGTGTGAGATCTCTCTCGCTTGTTGAATGCTATGTAAATTATGTTCCTACAGTTTGACTTATAAGTTTGTATCACTCTGCTGTTTTCCATTACTATCACTCTTTACCGCCTTTGGACAAAAAATTTGAAGTCCAACTATTTACTCTCTCCTTTAAACGGTCTCTCACGAATTTGAAAATTTGACTTTTACTACCACCCAGATTTTCTGGTATACCTAGGTAAAAACTCATTCCTCCAAGTTGTGAGATTCCTAAAATTCTTTTTATTTTATTCCGTACATTAGCTTCCACCTTGTGTCAAAATTGTATAGATGAATTTAAGAAGTTGTTTTGTTGCCCCGAGGCTTTCTCATAATTTTGTAGGATATGTAGAATCATCCTACATTCCTCCTTGGTGGCATTACAAAAAAAGGTTGTCATCCGCAAAGAGCAGGTATAATATTGGTGGGCTTGCTCTTGAGACTTTTAAACTAGTAATAGATTTCTCACTTTCTGTCTTTTGAACATTAATTAGCGATTGTGTGATAATCCGGTTTGTGTGGAAAGTTTGTAGTGTTGGAAAAACTTGTTTTTGTGAATTTGTTTGTTTGTGTGGAAAGTTTTTAGTGTTGTGCATGCTTTAGGTTCTTAGCATAATAATCATTGTGTAGGGACATTAAGCATGGGTGGTGTAGAGACCCATATTTTGTTCGACTCGGGAGCCTCACATTGTTTTGTGAACCCAGGGATGATTGGAAAGGATGAATTTTAGAAAGAACCTGGGAATCATCAGTGAGTTGTTAAGACCGCTGGTGGACAGCTTATGACAACCTTGGGAAGGGTCTTGAACGTGTCTACCTGGATCAGTGGTGAGGATATGAAATTCGACTTAGTCATTTGCCCAGTTGAGACTTATGATGTAATCTATGTAATGGATTGGCTCGGGAAGTATAGAGCTCATTTGGACTGTCACTGAGGACATGTGAACTTTGAGAGGGGCAAGAAAATGCTAGTCTATCAGGGTGTCAGACAGACTTCCGGAAGCCTAATCATGTCGACTATTCAAGTTCAGCGTTTGTTGGAGAAAGGCTGTGAGGCCTATTTGGCTACTATCTCCATGGCAAAGGAGAGTGGTACTACATACCTTAAGGACATTTTGGTGGTATAAAAATTTGAGGACGTGTTTTTTGAAGTCACTGGAGTACCACCGTCGAGGTCCGATCCGTTCATTATTGAGTTAGAGCCCAGTACGACTCCGATTTTGAAGGCGCCTTACAGAATGGCACCTGCTGAGATGGTTGAGCTGAAAAAGCAGCTAGAGGAACACATGGAAAAAGGGTTCATAAGAGCTAGTAGTTCACCGTGGGGTGCACCGGTGTTGTTTGTCAAGAAGAAAGACGAATCCTTCAGGTTGTGTATCGATTACAGAGGTCTGAACCGAATGACGGTTAAGAATAAGTATCCTTTACCGAGGAAAGACGAGTTGTTGGATCAGCTCTGTGGGGCTACTTGGTTCTCCAAGATTGATTTGGCTTCGGGATATCATCAAATCCCGATAAATGAGATGGACATTCGTATGACTGCGTTCAGGACTCATTATGGGCATTTTGAGTTTGTGGTTATGCCGTTTGGGTTGACGAATGCTCCTGTAGCATTTATGAAGTTGATGAATAATGTGTTCAGAGAGTTCCTGGACGAGTTTGTGATTATCTTTATTGATGACATTTTTGTGTACTCTCAGACTCATGAGGACCACAAAGGTCATTTGAGGTCTGTGATGAGTAAGCTCTGTGAGCATAATTTGTTTGCCAAGTTGAAGAAGTGTAGCTTCTGGCAGCGTGAGATCGGTTTTTTGGGTTATGTAGTCTCTGTATAAGGGAGTGTCCGTGGACTCGGAAAAGATTCGATTTTTTGAGACCGAGGAACGCGATAAAGATACGCAATTTTTCTGAGTTTGACCGGTTATTACCGACGTTTTGTTAAGAATTTTGCGAGTATGGCCAAACCTTTGACTAAGTTGACTGGGAAGAATGTCCCATTTATTTGATCTGATAAGTATGAGGAGAGCTTCTGTAAGCTTAAGGAGATGCTTACTAGTACTTCGGTGTTAGCGTTACCCGAGCTGGGTGAACCGTACCTTGTGTACATGGATGCATCCAGGATTGGACTTGGTTGTGTGTTGTTGCAAAAGGATAAGGTGATAGCCTACCCTTCGAGGTAGTTGAAGAAGCATGAAGGGAACTACCCTACCCATGATCTTGAGATGGTTGCGGTCATGTTTGCACTTAAGATTTGGAGATCTTAACTGTACGGAGAGAAAGTACAAGTCTTTACCGATCATAAGAGTTTGAAGTATATCTTTACTCAGCCAGAGAACCTCCGTGAGAGGAGATGGATGGAGTTCGTAGCCGACTACGACTTGGAGATCCCTTACCACCCGGGTAATGCTAACTTAGTGGCGGACGCACTAAGTAGGAAACGGATTGTTTCCGACACGGAGAAAGACATGGAATATCTTGTTGGTATGGTCAGTACTTTGAGGTTGTGTGCCTTGACGGATGAGGCAGAGCCGTTGGGCCTTGGTGCTGCGGACCAGGTAGATTTGTTAACTCGGGTACGGATTGCCCAAGAGAAAGATCAAAAATTGCGGAGTGTTGCTCAGAATGATAAGACGGAGTATCAAACTTCTAATAACGGTACCATCTTCGTTAATGGTCATGTGTGTGTTTCTAATGATCGGGACTTATGGGATGATATCCATAAGGAGGCATATCAGTCTAAGTTTTCGATACATCCAGGGTCTACGAAAATGTATCGCGACCTTAAGCGTAATTACCATTGTAACGATATGAAACACGATGTTGCTCAGTGGGTAATGAGCTGCTCAGTTTATCAGAGAGTTAAGATCAAGCATCAGGTTCCTGGTGGTTTGTTAAGGAGTCTACCTGTTCCCGAGTAAAAGTGGGACATGATCTCTATGGACTTTGTCACGAGATTGCCAACCCATGATAAGAAGGATGTTATTTGGGTCGTCGTGGACCGATTGACCAAGTCCGCTCACTTTTTTACGGTCAACAGGAAAGATGATTCAGAGAAATTAGCCGAATTGTACAATAGGGAGATCATACGTTTGCATGCAGCATGGCTAGTATTGTGTCTGACAGAGATTCTAAGTTCGCTGGTCAGTTTTTGGAGAGAGCTTCAGAAGAAGTTTGGTACGAAAGTACACATGAGCACGGCTCATCATCCTCAAACAGATGGGCAGTCTGAGAGGACAATCTAGACATTAAAGGATTTGCTGAGAGTTTGCGTTCTGGATTAGGGTGTCAGTGGGTAGATCATCTTAGCTTGGCAAAATTCGCGTACAACAACAGTTATCATGCGAGTACCAGTATGTCTCCTTTTAAGGCTCTGTACGGACGACCTTGTTGTACACCCATCTGTTGGACCCAGGTGGGGAAGCGTAACATTTTGGGCAGAGATTTTGTCTTGGAGACATCAGATCGAATCCGAGTTGTGAGAGCTAAGATGAAAAAAGCTCAGGATCGACAGAAAAATTATGCTGATAAGCATCGCAGAGTGTTAGAGTTTGTCGTTGGGGATCTAGTGTATCTTAAAATGATCATGTATAAGGGTAAAGATCCGGCAAAGATGCAGTCTAAGTTATCTCCGAGGTATATAGGGCCGTATAAGATTCTAGAGAGGATCGAACCGGTAGCCTATAAGTTTGAGTTGCCACAATCTATGTTCGCTTTTCATAAGGTGTTTCAAGTCTCTATGCTGAAAAAATACATAACCCCTCGAGAAGTAGTGTTACATGTGGTACCGGCAGACCTACAGGGTAACATGACCATTACGGGAAGACCCGTGAAGATCATTGGTACTAAGTGGAACACGGTTAAGAAAAAGGCCGTGAAGTGGGTTCAGGTTGTTTCGGACAGTGATGGAGAGGAAGAAATCATGTGGGAACCTGAGGAAGTTATGAAGGCTAACTTCAAGAAATGGTTTGAGAAGCAAGTGGCTCATAATCCGAGACCATATATTCGAGGACGAATCTTTTTGTAGTGGGGGAGAATTGTAAGACCTGTCCTTTGGGCAGCCGTTTTTGTCGACTCGGTCAGTTTATCAGGCAGGTCCCGAATCATCGGTGTTTTTTGTACTAGACGTACGTGTGGAATCGGATTTACCGACGCTTGGGTTGGACCGTATCAGTACGGATCGTCAGTGTTTCGTATGTTCGGATTCGTCTATCGTCGACATTTTACTGAGGTTATCGAGTGCATATCGTCGGTATTTTTGTGGTTCGGATCGTCAGGTTCAGTTTTCGTATCGTCGGTCTTTTGTTGTGTTTGGATGGTTGAATTGTCGGTATTTTGGTTCGGTATGGCCGAGAGAGGTTATCGGTATTTGGTGTTGTCCGGCTGTGGTCTTGATCGGTGTTTTGTGTTTGGCAGTTTTGTGCTATCGTGGGTATTTTTGTGTACCGCGGGTCGTGTATCGTTGGTATTTTGGTCGGGAGCGGTACGTACACGGTACATCCTTATACGACCTGTTGCTCATATTGTGATCGAGCAGACTGTCTGGACCGGACAGGACGGTCGGACAGAATCGGCCGATCGGACAGGACCGGACAGGACGGACGGATCGTCTTGCGGACGGATGGTACATCTGGATGGGACAATGTGGTACGTCCGGATGGGACGATGTGGTACGTCCGGATGGGACGATGTGGTATGTACGTATGAGACGATGTGGTACGTCCGGATGGACAGTGTCCGGACGTGATACGGACAGCGTCCGGATGTGATACGGACAGCGTCCAGATGCGATACGGACAATGTAAGGACAGCGTCCGTACGGTCGGTGTTTTGTGACATGGCATGGACTTTCCTTATATGGATTTTTCCGATTTTCAGCAAGTTGTACAGTCATAAGTGGCTGGTCGAATTGGGCATTTTTGGGCTGATTGGACTTAGAGAAAAATGGACATTTTCTCTTAAAAGGCTTGGCCCTTTTGGCCTAACCTAATGTCGCCTATTTAAGCTCTCCCTACGAGCTCCCAGCCGCGAAAAACACTTGAGAAGACAGGGAATTTCGTGCCCCTTTGCTGAGAGAGAATCGAGAGAGAGCTTGGCTGTGTGAAGGAGAGTTGGTTCCGTGAGCCCTATCGTGATTGGTAAGCGATTCCTCTTGTTGATTTTGGATTCTTTTTGGGTTGTTCCTGACTGTTCTTGGTCGTCCATAGCTGCAGGAAAAGGATCCTTCCAGAATTGAGTTTGCTTGCTCATTGGTTCCTTGTTAAATCGTGAAAAGGTAAACGATTTTTGTATTGGATTTATTTGTTTTGCTGGGGCATTTTTGTGACCTATCTCTTGGTGTTGTTTTAGGCTTTGTAGTGTGCTGTTCTAGCTGAGAAGTGGTCGTTGGCTGCTGTGGCTGAAGGTTCTTTCCATCGTTTGGTAAGAAAACCATTTTGGATTCGTTTTTGGACTGTTTTGGTGGAATCGTTGTGAACGATTTTTGGTGTTGTGTTTTTATGTCCAGAAGCAGTTGTTGTGTGTTGAGTGAGCTAATGTGGTGAGTTCGAGCTTGGCTTGTACTCGTTTGGGCAATCGTTTGGGTAAGGGACCCTGTAAGATCATTTTTGTGTCATTTTGGTGTAATCGGTTTTGATCGATTTTGTTCTGTGTTTTGTGGCCAGCGTGTGCTGGTATTGCTGTGGAGAGTTAGTACTGATCGTGTGGCATCAGTATTATCATCGTTTGGTAAGAGACCTTGCTTGGTCCGTTCGTGGATCCGATAAGGGTCATTTGAGGAATCGAGTTTTAACTCGATTCGTTTTTGTTGTTAGGTTGTTGGCGTGTTGTAGTTGCTGGTTTTTGAGTATCTTTGAGTTGAGACCAGTAGCATTTGAGATGAGTGTGTGATCGTGGCTATGTATTAGTTTCGATTTTGATGTTTGTGCTTGATTGTCTTGTTTGGTTAAGGGTATGCGTTTGAGTGTTGTCATGACAAGTTTGGGTTCAATTTGAGATTGGTGTCTACTTTGGACTTGTTTCATTGCATTCACGTTTGAAGAACCGTTGCATTACATTAACTAAGCATGATTTATCTCGCACTTTTGTATTTGATCGTTTATGTGCTAAGCCTAGTAAGACGGGATGACCACTTCACTAAAAAATTGCTTTCGCATTCAGACTTACGAATGCAGGTAAAGATGATTGAGGAGCCCGCGGAACATGGTGGTGTCGTGAGAGGATGGATGGTTTTAGAATCTAATGAGATTGCTATTAAGTTTTTGCTAGTATATCAGGACTATTCTGCCGAAATTGGTTGGATTCATGGACGGTGTTGGTACCGTGTTGTAGTTTTAGACCTTTGTTAAGTTGAGAATGTGTTAGAATTGCTTAGTCGAATATCCCCTATATATTATTTGGGGAGTACATTTATAAATAAACATTAAAAAGTATTAATATTTACATCACATTGTCATTATTTCAAAGAACAAATATTAATCTTTCATTAAGGATATTTTAGTCATTAGTTATTATGTGATCATTTAATGAAATCATTTAATTTATGGTTAACTAAAAATCTGATTAGTTAATATTCTAAAAAGAATTTTTGACTATTTCCGAAAAATATGATTTGTTAATAATTGATTATTGTGGTTACCAAAAAATCAAATTTGTATTCCAAAAAGATTTTTTTTACTATGCCAAAAAATCGGATTTATTAATAATCACATATTTTATAGGATTTGTTAATATTCCAAAAAAATCTGATTTGTTAAAATCTGATTTAATTTTATTTGCACAATCGGATATTGATTTGCACAAAAAAATCGGATATTCTATTATTAATTTTTTCTGTTATTAAAAAAATCGGATTTGTTTAGATTCATTAACTCATATTGTAGCACGAGACAATTTCTAGTTGGGAATTATTTGGGAATCATTTGGAATTATTGTTGAACAATTGTGGAATTTAATTGATGATTTTTTTTTTTTGAATTAATTTGGGATTAAATTGTTGTGTTTTAGTTTGTTTATTTTGTTGCTGAATTTTTATTGTGAATTATGTAAGTTAATTTGGAGTAGAAATGGCCTAAATAAATTAGGGAATTTGGTTAATTCTTCCGCTTTACGTAAAAATCTGATTAGTATTTGAAAAATAACACATAGTAAAAAAAATTTAAAAAATTTGCGAAATGGGGGTGTTACAATATCCCTCAAGCTCTAGATGATGAGTATGGTGGCTTTCTAAGTCCACGAATCATGTAAGTTAAAAATCTTTAGATCCATCCACCATGTATACGATTGAAAAGTTATTCTCAAGACATTTTAGCTGTTGTCGTTTCATACAGAGGCGATTTTCGAAACTATGCCAGATTATGTTTCCAAGAGTTTTGAGACAAGGTCAGTATGTGGACAACGTTCAACAAGCCATATGTTTATAGCGTTGCGAATTATGACGCAGGCAATGGGTCGATGTTCAAAGTGGGTAAACAGTTTATGTATAGCCGATGATTCGGGCAAGGAGCCTTATATAGTCTCTCACCACCTTCTTCTTGCTCACGCTGCTGCCGTTGAAGAGTTCAAGAAATGTGACAATGTACACAAAAAAAATTCTTATGTTAAGATCTCACATAGAAAGTTAGAAAATATATAAATAATACATAAATAGCATGACAAAAAAAAAAAGAAACCCCCATACTTAATACTCTTCTAGGATAGTTAGTTACCTTAAAAACGGACTTGAACTTTGAACGCAAAATAAATATCCTTTTGATTGATAGTATTTGTGAAACAGATTTCACAAGATGCCAAGATAGGCATAGTGCTATCTCCTTATTGGTTCGAGCCTTATGACAATACTTCCAATGCTGACAAAGAAGCAGTTGAACGAGATCTTGCCTTCAATACTGGTTGGTAAGTTATCATCTATTTAACTTATTTATTTCGTGTTACGAAAACATTATATTTGGGAGTCAAGTGGCACAATGGTGGCCACCTCTGAAAACTCATCACACTAAGTTGTAAGTTCGGGTTCGAACCCTGCTCCCTACAGTGTTTAGAGACTATTAAAAACCACTAGACTGTTGACAAAAAAAATCATTATCTAGTGTCCTGAAAAAAATGATCATCTAATTTTGTTTAGCTTACAATTTATTTAGGCATTTCAGTCCTCTAGTCTTTGGGGATTATCCAAAAACGATGAAGACAAAGGCTGGAAATAGACTGCCTTTTTTCACCAAAAAGCAATCTATGATGGTTCAAACTTCATTTGATTTTATCGGAATAAATTATTACACTGCACGGCTTGTTGTTCACGATCTTCACATTGATCCTTCATGGCAGCGTTTCACGACCGACCAACACCTCCAATACAAACGTAAGTACCTCTGTAAAATTGTTGTGAATTCCGGTAAATTTGGATGAAGTTCTAAAGCTTAAACATTCTTAGAAAACAAAACGATAAAAAAGATATTAAAAAAAAACGAAATTAAAGCAGTTAAGTTTTTGTCTTGGGTTTTCATTTCATTAATTGTGTTGAATGGAATAACAACAAAGATAGTTTTATATAAGTTCTAAACACAATACCTATATGGATTAAAAAAATGTAAAGTTATATCACTACAAAAAAAAACACGGCCATAACCGACAGACATATCCGTCGATAATCCATCGGTAACACACTTTTCCGATGACTAACCGACAGAAACCGTCCGTCAGTTTTAGAGCATCGGTAATGATTATCTGTCAGAAAATCGATGGGAACTTGCGACATATTGCCGACGACACACCCGTCGAGATCAAAACCCAACGTGTAAGTTCATCGGTACAGTGCCCCGACATATACCCGATGACAACGGCCGTCGGTAATGGTCTATTCTGGTCGATTAATAACCGGCCAGATTCCCGGCTGGTTTATATCAGACGGTTTAACGATTCATATTCGATATGTTTTTTAAAACTTGTTTGTGTAAAGAAACGATTTAGAATATGATATAAAAAATTAAAATTAGAAAGCTTAGTTATAACCATAAATTTTTTAATTAATAATTAAAAACAAAAAAAAAAGCAAATACAAAAACATAAACTAAAAAACATAAAATATGTTTCATAAAACATAAATATAAAAATAAAACAGTAAATATAACTACGGCATCTTCTCCGTAGTCTATTCCTCCCGCATCCTCTTCAACAGATCCGCACACTCCTTGTGGATCTTCTCTTGTTTCTCCCTAAACTCTGTCATCTATGCTTCAACCCGTTTCTCTATCTCATCAAGTTCGGTTAAAAGCTCGTCAATAATATCCATGACTTGCTGAGCCGGAGCCGGGATACGGACTGGAGTCGGGGCCGGGGATGGGACCGGGGTCGGAGCCAGGACCGGAGCACCGGAATCGGGAGCATCGCTCGAAGCAATACTTTCTGAAGCCATCTGCAATTCAAAAAAAAAATAGTACATATTATTTGAATTTTTTTAAAAAAAGTATTTGAATAAGAAACTAACATTTGGAGCAGAAGCTGTTCCACAACCCAGTGAAAAATCCCTAACCACAAATATGTTGTGTCTCTTATAAGTAAACTTAGGTTTGTTCATAGCAGCTATATACACAAAAATAAATATATAACCTAAGATTCCAAACTTGCATTTCTAAACTAAATAATAAAACTAAGATTCAAACTAAAATTCTAAACTTACAGTTTCAGAGCAATGAAGGAAGTTTGAAATTTTTTTTTTTTTGGTGTTTGGTAACTCTTTTTTTTGTAGTAAAATGACTAGAGGAGCTTCGTATATATACTGAAAAAGTACTCGACGGATTCCCGACGAAAACGTAAATATTTCGTTGGTTATCCGTCGGGAGATCATTAATATGAGCCTCTTCCTGATGATTTTAGTAGGTAAACCCTTTGTGATCCCGCTTACTACTCGACGGATTGGCGACAGATTCTAGCCAACCGTCGGGATTCTGTCGGTAACACCCATTTATGGTTTAGCCGGTCAACTTTTCTCACTCTTAATAAAAGAGTAAGCGGTTAATGCTTCACATTTTACGAAACAAATCCGACGGATTCCCGACAGAACTATCACACCGGTCGGCGAACCGTGGGATAGCAGAAATCCTAAATTGATATTACCTGACGGATCACCGAGGAAATCATCGTATTTGTTGGCGATCCGTCAGGAATAGGAAATCCTAAATTAATTTTACCGACGGATGCCCGACGTCTAGGGCGGCTCCATCGATAATCTGTTGGCCATAAAATATAGCCGACGGAACCCCAACGGCTAGGGTGTTTCTGTCATTCCGTCGGTAATCCGTTGGCTATATTTTTATTCCCTATAAATACACCCCTTCGATAACTCATTTCTACACAATTTTTATAGAAACTTTAACAAAAACATTTACAGAAACTTATACAATAACGTTAACAGAAATTTTTGTTGATAATTTTTACAGTTTTTGATTCAAATTTTGAAATTTCATATTTTACCAGCTTCACGTGCCTCGGAAATACAAAATACCAATGTATTTTAATTATTTGAAGCACGTTAATGCTGGTAAATATGGAGTTCAGATTTGAAATCTGAAATTGTAAAAGTTTTACCACCTACAAATACACCCCTTCGGTAAGTCATTTGATCACAACTTTCACATAAACTTTTACAGAAATTTTGACAGAAACTGTTATAGAAAATCTTAACAGTTTTTTATTCCAATCTTGAAACTCCATTATTGCCAGTTTCACGGAATTTGAAATATAAAATAACTATATATTTTGTTTATTCCGGGCTCGTTGATGCTGGTAATTAAGGAGTTTCAGATTTGGAATCTGAAATTTTAAAATTTCTACTATCTTACTACCGACGGTTTATCGAGGGAATACCGACACTCCATGATTGGTTGTCGGTTGTCCGTCGGGTGAAACCAACGGATTATCAAAGGATTTTGGCGATGGATATATTTCGTCGGATATTCCATCGGTTATAATCGACGGAAAATCTGCCGCCGGGTAATCCGTCAGAAATCGACATGTTTTCTTGTAGTGTATATGTATTATACCGAATATGGCCCATTTACGTACACTTTTTACATAACCTTGAACCATAAAAGATTTTTAAAAAAAATATTTGCTCTATTTTTTAAATTAAGAAAATACTAATCAGCTTACAACTAATGACATTACATTTAACATTTTTTACTAGTGATGAATCGTAAAGGCGACCATATCTCATCAGAATCGGTATGAATTTTAATATCGCCCCAACTATTTCTCCAACTTTATTATGAATTATAATTTGTTGAACAATGCTTCACTATAACTATTTCTTCTTCTTTTTTTCCTTGAATTGCAGGATGGAACCAAAGTTCTCTACTCATACCCGGAAGGGATGCGAAGGATTCTTAATTATATTAAAAATAAATACAAGAATCCACTTATTTACATAACTGAAAACGGTAAGAACGTTAGAAACATCTTCTTGAACATTTCTATTATGCCTTACGAATCATCAGTAACTATCCATTTTGTTTATTTAATATTAGTAACAACATGAAAATGTTATAGGTTTCGATGACTACGAAAATGGAACAGTGACACGTGAAGAGATACTAAAAGACACAAAGAGAATAAAGTACCATCAAGAACATCTTCAAGAACTTAATAAAGCTATCACGTAAGAGAATTTCACTATATATGAGTAAATGGAATCATGGGATAGTAAATTAATTAATATTATGTATACAGTGAGGATGGGTGTGACGTGAAAGGCTATTTCACATGGTCGTTGTTGGATAATTTTGAGTGGGAACATGGATATGCAGTGAGATTTGTCTGTACTATGTTGATTATTCAGATGGTCTAAAACGACATGCTAAAAATTCAGCCAAATGGTTCAAACATTTTCTTCAGAGATCGGGAAAGCCAATGCCGATGGATCTATTTAAGAGTGTCAAGAATTGGTGCGGTCTGCGTTACATATAGTGTGAGCTCGTTTGGCGGAAAATAAAATTCAGTTAAAAGTTATTGAATTGTAGAGAAAGACAAAAGGCAGAAAATTTAGCTGAAATGGTTGAATTTAACTCCTTGATGCGACAATGGTTCTGGTCCTGATCTGTATCTCATTTATTTTGTTTTCGCTATGATTAGACATCTATTTCTTCAGTTATGGTTCAAGTTTGCTTCATTTTCATGATGTGTTGTTAGGTCTACTTCTGTAAACAATGGCTGATTCAAAATATACATAATATCAATGAAAAAAAACTGTTATTGCTAATTTCTCCCCCAGTAGTTACATAATGACTTCAAAATTTGTTCAGTGTAATCCTCAGAATCGGAGCCTATTTGAATGTATGCAGTTTGCAGTTTTCCTTTAATTTAGTCGTGGAAAGCTCTTTGTATATAAATCTCATAGTCGACTTTCACGAATTCCATCAATCATATATAAATAGGCTCATTTTGGACTACGATATTTTGTTGGGCCTTAAAGTACTCTAATCACTAACCAGGATGTTTTGGAACCTAGTAATATATTATCGCCATCGAAGAACGAAACGTATTCTAAAGTTATTATCAAGACATTTATCATTCTAGCTAGACTAGAAGTTGGAATCGATAAATGATTATTATTATTATTATTATTATTGTTATTATTATTATCATCTTAAAACAAAATATTGGTAGGAGTATACAAACAAAATATCTGCATACAATCGAACACATCAATGCTCCTACACAGATTTGTATATATATGCCTACTAGACAAACACAAAGGCCAGAGAGGTATCTTAGTTGTTCCGAAAGTTCTCGAGGCAATGTTCTTGGTCCAGATTCCTACTCCAGAACTTCTTGTAGTACTCTGCGTAAGTGAAGTCTCTGTAGATTGGCTTCGTTTGGTCGTCCTCGGCTTCCCACAAGGGTTTGGCCGGGCTCATGACAGCACAGTCAGCTGGGCACAGAAACGACGCGACAGATAGTCTCGGGTTTTCGGTGTTTGTTACAGCTCGATGCCAAACACTTTTGTATACTCCGTTACTCAATGCCTGAAAACATATATTTAATTATGATCTTATTTCTAGATAAACATTAGATCTTGATAATTGGATCTTACTCTCTGATAATTCTCTAACCTTTTATTAACCAAAAACAAAACAAAATCTCTAATCCTTTCACCGATATGTTAGTTGTAGTAAAGTTTAAATAATGATTTTTCTTACAATTCTTTTTTATATCTTATAAATAAAATTCATATTTTAAATCAGTGTTAAAAATTTCTAAATTTTAAGTTCTAAAAGTACCCGAAATTTTTTAAATGATAAAAGACCAAAAACACTTATTAAAATAAATATTCTGAAAATTTAAGACACTCTTCCTTCCTAATTTTTTTTTTTTGGTGATATTTTATGAAATGGCCCTATAATTAATTATCTATACTTGTTTCAAATATCTCAATTTAGTGGGGTAATTGAGTGGAGAAACTATTGCGTAATGGTTGGTAATTCTTTCTTTTTATCATAATTTTGAAGTTTGAAGCCGAATCCAGTATATTTTTTTATGAGGCCGGAACTAGACGATTGATACGGCAGAAGTCATCCATTCTAAAGTTGAAGTAGGGGCACAATAGAACCAACTATAAATGCTAAATCACTAGCCCACCACTCCTTTCGTAATGAGTGGTGATACTCTTTTTTGTTTAAACTCTATAAATATTAATAAGTACCTGTAATTGGTCACCAATGTTGATGACAAAAGCATCAGGATGTGGGTTAACGGCGAACCATTGACCGTCGATCAAGATCTGGAGACCGCAAACGGTAGTGTCTTGGAGAAGAATGGTGAGGGCGTTTGGGTCGGTGTGAGCAGGTAAACCATAAGTGAGCTCAGGCTCAGGACATGGAGGATAATAGTTAACTGCCATGTGTTGACCTTGTTCACCAAGCACTTTCTTCATGTAATCTTTTTCTAAACCTAAGCTCTCTGATATCAATTCCTCTATTTTAAATCCCAATTCTCTTACTTCTCTACTGTATTTACTCACTATTTCCCTGCAACAACAATACACACTTATTAGTTACTCAAATCGTTTAAATTGTCAATAACTAATATACCTACCAAATGGTTTTTAGTCTAATGCCGTTTTCTATGACATTCTAAGAGGGTGATGATTGGTTAGGACTTTAAGGGCTGTAGCTTTATTTTAAAGTTTTTAAAGCCGAAATTTTGCTAATCATATTTTTACTGTTCTAAATCCATTCACAGTCCCTAAAATTTCTCACAGTGCAAAATCACAGTCCCTAAAATTTCTCACAGCCAAAATTATTTTACAGCAACATCCTATACTAAAAGTCCTAGCCAACCATCCCCTAAAAATCGTAATTTTATGATCCACAGTTCAAGTTCCACTTAAAAGGAATTTAAGCAATGTCTATATCTCCTAGAGAAGAAGATGTATGGGTCTAGGAGCCTTATTTTCTAAAAGCTTATAGATGTATTGTAATTTATATGATATTTCAATAATTTTAATATTTATAGTATCTTTTTATTATTTAAGTAAGGGTCTTCAATCCTCATGTATCTGAACTGAACTGCAGTATTATTAACAGTTTTAAATGTATAGTGGAACACGTAACTCACGTTGTCAGCTTTGAAGTTCGAACTAACCCGAGGAAATTGTGGCAAAAAAAGTTACAAAAAGTAGAAAAAAGGAGAATGATCTGTTAAATGGAAGACCAAGTCAATGAAAATGAAAATAAAACCGATTAACCTCACAACGCTGACGCTGACGCTGACGCCAACGCGGTTAACAGTGACGTTTCTTACCCATAACCACACATATATCAATATTTTATTTTTAACGCGTCAGATGACCATGTCCACGTTTTTAAAATATTAAAGAATCAATCGTCGTTCGATCTGTCTTTAAGTTGAAAGCAATTCTCGAAGCTACCCACGCATTTAATTGTTATAATATTTTCTCTGTTTTTAAATAAATATTTTTTTTATAATTTTCACATATATTAAAAAATAATAATTGTTTAGTTATACCTATATTTATTTTCTAATATTAACAATTTTTAATAACTATGAACCAATAATATTTGTATAAATTTAATTATTTTCAGTTAATACTTTTAAAATATAAATTCAATATTTTCAGTTAATATTTTTTATAACTTTTTAAAAATTTAGAAAATAAATTTTGTGAAACAAGAAAAAAAACTAAAAAATCAAATATTTAGGAACAGAGGGGAGTATACTATAAATTAGAATGCATAATGATAATTGAATAACTAAAAGTAATTATATTGAATGTAAAAAAAAAAGTTATTGTATTTAAGGGCTAGTTAGTTAGAAAAAAAAAATCTTTAGTTATCAATAATGTGACAACACAAAATTTTGAACAATTTTATAATAATTATCCCTCATCTAGATATCATGGAAAACTTGATTTATCTCTATAATGTATATTATTATTTTATATGGATGTTTATCAAATTGGAACTTTTAGCTTATGCAAATAACTTATAGGTTTAAATATATATCAACATTGATACATAATACTATACTACATGAGAAAATTATGGGCTATGCAACAATTAAACGACAAAAGTAAAGTATTTAGATGTCTATATTCGTAATAGCAGAGACACAAAAATCATTTATAATAAATTATTGTCACATCATTACTATTGTCCTAATTTATATTAATTGTCATCTAGCTAACTAACCCTTGAATTAAATATTACAAGCACTTTGATGCCGGGTTTTGGCCGGTGTTGACTCTTTAATTTTGTAACTGTTCAGATGGAGATTTGTAGGGGTGACTCTGTTTAAAGAGTTTGGAAGTTTTTGATCGTGTGGTGATGCTTCAAAATCTCTACTTGTCCTTTTCCACCAACACATCTTTATCGAATCTTATATTTCAAATGTAAATGTCTTTGTATATTTTCTTAACTTATTTAGTAAATACATGTACTACATAGCACACACACACGTTTCTGTTCATAATCAGTTCTATGGTCTACCGAACAAGTCGGTTGAAGTATTTCACACGACACACGGTTTTGTAAAACATAAAATTTTGTGAAAACTTCTTATTCCCAATTATTATTAAAAGGCCGACCAAAAGCCAAGTACATATGTAAATGCCTAGGTATATTAGTGTATATAAGCATGTAAAGATTTCATAAATCTTGGCAACCATGTGATCACATGGCGAATTAAATCAGAAAAACATATTCCAAATGGGACCACGAGTTAACTATCTTTTACCACAATTTTTTTTTCTTTTTAAAGAGTCAGTTTCAAGAAAAACAAAAATAGTTGACTCAAATGAAGCGAATTTTCTTTTAATCAAATCTGAATCGACTTCTCTTTATTTTAAAATTCCATTTGCTATTTTGAACTGAATATATTCATATGAATATGTCATTCTTGTTATTAAAATAGAAAAATAAGCCGCGACAAATAGTCTAATCATTTGTACTAGTAACGTGTTTGGATTGAAATTCGCACAATACTTATTGTTGATAAGAAAAGATAATATTCTGGTGCTAAGGTCATGTTTGTATGTTTTATAATGTAATAGACAATCTGAATAAATGCATCACATTAAGGTTTTTCTGCTGCAGATACATCTAGAGAGAAGGTAGTGCTTTCTCTAGTTTTGTTTTGTTCTGTTTTTGGAGGAATCATTGCGCATAGAAAATGTTTAGAAAGTATATCCTTTTTTTTTTAGGTAGACTAGACGCTTCCAAAGCATTTAGTTTCACTAATAATATATGGTATAATACAATAGAATCTAAATCTATTCAGATAAAGATAGCCTGAAGATAGCTAATAATAAGCCTATTTTTGGCAATTCTGACTCATCACAAATTATCTTTAAATAAAAACTTGACATACAATATACCATAAAACCGTTTTACCTAGTCCAGCACATGCAAATATTTTTTATATTGCCTATAGACCAATATAAAATCAATAGAATAGTTACTAGAAAATATTTGAGTAAGAGAATGCAAGGTAAAATTAGAATTTATCAAAAATATAAATAGAAGTAAGTTTTAAGTGCTTACTTGAATGAAGGAGGGTTTGAAGGCCACTCATGGATATACTTGTGGATAGGATAACAATGGAGTCTGAGATAGTCTCTCCAATTGTTGACTTCTTCTTTCTTCACATTGAAGCTTGTGGATAATCTTGTTGTCCTCGTTGGATCGTCTGAATATAGCTTCATTTTTTCTTCCATAGACATGCCAAAGAACTCATGCGCAACACTCACCATATCATCTATTATTTGTTTGCTAACTCCGTGATTTATGACCTATATCCATGGAAATATTAGCCGTGAAAAAAATAACTATAAAGTTTTTGTATATAAGTTCCAAATGATGTTAATCAGCATAGAAGCTCGATGCTAATTATTTAACACTCTTCGATTAATCAAATACCACAAAAAAAAAAAAATGAATACAAACAAATTTTCTTTAATTGATGCAAAAAGCTTATACGTGATCCTAAATTATAATAATAATAAGTAGGTACTTATGTTACCAAAAAAAAAAAGTAGGTACCTGAAAAAAACCAAATCGGGTGCAAGCTTGGTGGATTTGTTGGATGAGAAGAGATCGATCTGTGGAAGAGAGATCGATGTGAGGGAAATCTTCCAATTGAGAGACTTCGGATAGACGTGGACGGTCGGAGATTGGCCGGACATAGTTTTCCGGCAAAGTAGTGTGACGAAGACCGGTGGATATCAGCTTTGCCGCCATCTGATGTCAGAAATTGAAGAAGAAGCAAATTAAAGGGTACAAGAGATAAATGAAGGCTTGACTCTGAGTATGTGTAAGCGATGGTGCATCTTTCCTATATATAAAAAAAAAATGCAGTATAATCAGTCCTACTCAATAAAATGGGAAATTTTGTTTTTCCAGTATGTATAATATTCGAGTGATTATTAATTCTTAATCCACCGAATTTATATTTGTATGTAGTAGGGTTGGAGGGATTCTCGAGAAGGACACCGGTTTTTGGCATAAGATTTATGATCGATAATTTGAATGCCTAAATTCTTTTTAGTTTTTTTTTTATGTACTTCTCGATTTTTTTTTGTTTGGTCAACTCTCGATTTTTCTTTTAAGCTAAATTAAAAAATACTCTAAGCATCTACAAAAGTTAAGTTATACTTTACAGCGTAGTTTAACATCTATCTACGTTGCTCTTTCAACCAATCAGAGTAAAAACAAAAAGATAGTAAATTTTAGCCATTACGCTGAAAAAGGTTTCAAACAGCATAATTTATTCCTCTACTCTTTATTAGCTGAAAACTTTTACCCAGATTTATCTTTTATTTTTCTTCTCTTTTCCACCTTTTGTTTTTCACATTTTTACTCTCTCTACCCACCAATCAGACCCGACACGTTCTTCAATATTTTATTAAATACTCAGTTTAGAATTAATAAATTATTGTACGATCATATGTATTTTATTAGTTTGTGCTAATATTGTTGATACGTCACAACCCGAATCCGAAATGGCTGTCAAAGCAATCAAAAGAAGAATGTAAAAACCTCATATGAAATTCTAACAATTCTATTTATATGAAAAAAGAAGAAACATAATCGCCGAAACCAAATTATCACAAATGTGGCCGAGCAAAAATCAAACAGAAGCAAAAAAAGTTAAGTACTACTAAGAAAAATAGAGAAAAAAAAAAACTCTTTGCTACGCCTGGAATCTTGTTCTTATCTAACTTCTAGATAAGGGCAAATACAACTCTTTAGAACAAAATATCTAACAAGTTAAAAAAAAATTAAAACGGTATGATTGGTTGTAATAAAGAAAATTCCATTTGGCAAGATCAAGATAGCAAAAGTGGATTTTCACTTTCTATCAACCTCCAATCATGTATTTACCATGCTTTTTATGACATATTTAGATTTTGAATCTCATACCGTTTTTTTATTTTGTCCATATTGAAAAAAATATATATGTAGAACTAAAAGTTATTTTTCCATTGAGTAATATTAAAGATTAAGAGAAGGATATATAAGAGGATTACAAAAGCCAAAAACACCGAAATCAAAATCCGTAAATTCTGACTAAACTAAATTCGAAACTTTAAGAGACATAGTCCAGTTAAACGAAAAACGGAAACTTATACAAATAAACACTCATAAATAAGATTATGCAAACCACACCACTCATACATCCAAAACTAGTCTAAGCCCAAAAGCAGAAAACTATCATACATCATTGGAAAGCCGACAATATCCAACAGCGGTTTCAACTCTTCCTTTCATCGCTTGATGTAGTACACTTCAAAATTTTGAAACTTATGCTTTCTTAAGATGACACGACGGATCCTTCCAAAGAGAAGATATGACCGACAAAATTTCTTGGGCCCGGATGATTTGAAAGAGCTCGACAAAGATCTGGTTAGGAGGCTGCACAAACAATCAGATTTGACCAAAGTTGATAATGGTTACTATTGGTATCATAAAACAATACAAGTTTTATTCAGATAGTTAAAAGCGGTACAAAATAGCTATACAAGAAAACGGTATGAAAAAATTATAAATAACTTTTTTTATATTGTTTTTGTGAATGGTATTGTTAAAATGATATATGATATACTTTGTATCTCATCAATACGGAATAACTAATTAAAACTAATAAGTAAAACTAAAAGTAGACAAGAAAATTAATTTAAAAGAATTTATTCAGTTTTTGTTACTATTTCATAAATTATGTTTATATCATAAAACCATATTTTAGTTGTTTAATTAATTTTAAAGGATTCAGATTTGGATCCGATTTCCACATGTGATATGATGATTTCATTAGATTCTCGGAGCTTACGGCTCAGTATCTGGATCCAGCTAGTTTACATTAAAAGAAAATCAAAGTAACCAATCTCTATATTTTTATGATTTTTTTGCCATAAGAAAACACCAGTAGATACTATGATATTGATGTCATCCCATTGTCATAGCAGTGACGTCATGAATGATTGTTGTTGAAGGCGTAGGATACTATGTCATGCAGCGTATTACTATTTTCATATAATAGTTTTCTTCTCTGTCTTCTTTGACAATAAGGGTTTGATTAGCCATCTTACCTTTTTTTTTTTGACCTTTTCAAATATTGCTTACAAATAAATATTATGACAAGTGACAACTAACGAACCCCAATATTTCAATATTCACTTGCTAAATATGAAATATATCTAACAAATCTAAGAGATGTTTATTAGTTCATATATTTTAATTGATTTTAAAATTTAAAACAAAATCATATGTTATTGGATTTTTGATTTTAAAATCTTTATCGAAATCATATGTTATTTATTCATTATTTTTTAAATATTAATTAAAACATTGTGTTATTTGTTTAATGATTTTGTGTTGGAATTCAAAATCTACATTAGATTTTAAATAGATTTGAAAGTGAAAAATAGTAGATTCAAATTAATAGGTAAAACCATGTTATTTCAAAATCCATATGTTTCATCTAAAATCAATGAAGTTGTTCAAATCCCATTTAAATTTATAAATCAATGAACCAATAAAAACGAATAAAACGAATAAATTTTTGAAATTTCAGCTAAAACCTTGAAATAGTCAAAAAGAAAATGTTTAGTTTTCTAACGTCCAATATCTAGTAAATACTTTGTTACAAATATTTGATTAATAGCATGTTTAGATGGTTGGAGATGAAATCGTTTTTTCCGATTACCAATTAGATGAGTAGATAGAACAACAAACGATTCAAATTAACAGTTGAAACTTGATTACTAGAGTTAAATTAAAGCGGTGATGAACATAATAAAAAAATAGATGATTTATAATATTTCCTTTTACCAAATTTAAAGTTCAATATTCCTAATTTTTTAAAAAACATTTGTTGTAAATTTGTTTTTGAAAAGTATAATGTTCTTTCTATTTGTAATCACTTTTATTATTTAACTAGATTATTTCCCCTACTACAGCACAAATTAATATATCTTTAAAAATTCGAAATTATAAATTTATATCTATAAATTATAAATTAATAAGATAAGTGATATATATATACATATATATATATATATAATTTATCAACAAAAGTATCTATTCAATTAAGCTTACAAATTTTGATTAGTTTTATCAAAATTGAGTATATTTTAGTTATATTTTATATCTTTGATTAAGATATTCTGTTGTTTTTATCCAGTGTCAGTCAAAATAATACCCTTAATGACTCAATTTATTTTGTTCTTTACATGATTTATTCCAGTGACATTATTATATAATTTTTAACATTTTTAAGGTTAGATTCTAAAAATTACTTTTGTAATATTAATAAAATGATAATTTTATTTAAACATTAAATATCTAAATGTGAAATAATTTTATTTAAATAGTTTATTAAATTATAATGTTATTTACGTAAAACTTTTAGTTAAATTTATAGAATTTTTTTAGTTTTTTAGTAAAGTATGATGATATATTTTAGATGAAATAATTTTTTAGTACGTAAATAAAAAGCGCTTTTTAATTTTCTTTTTTATGACATTATAAATAAATTAATAATAGTTAACATATTTATTTTTTTCTAGATTATAATTTTTGTTTTAATTTATTCATTTGTTTTTTAAAAATTGTGAATGAAGTTGAAAAATAGATTTTGTGAAAATTTTGTTTCTAAATATATCTATTTTTAATTAAAATGATAATAGTTTAGATATTTTTATCTTTAATGATATTGTTTATAATCTTTACAATGTAAAGATTTATTCTATAATGATACTCCCAAATATTATTAAAAGTTGTTTAACAATCATAACTATTGTTCCTAGAGTATTTTAACATTAATTTATCTTCTATGTAACCACTTCTATGTTTACCATTTCTAACTTTCTTTTTAACAGATTTTTTTAAGTTGCCGAAAAACTTTAAACGATTTGCTAGACAATTATTAATCGAACCCAAAAGATAATTAAAGCCAAAGATTTTGATAATTTATGGAAATTATCTGGGCAGGAAAACCGAGAATCAGAGTTGTTTGGTATTTCCTTCCGTTTCAAACGCTACTGTAGTTAGTCGAATTTAACCCATAAGACCGAAAGTGCACAATCATGCAGCATGTAGTACGTATGAGATCGATTCACAGAGAGAATAGAATAACACACAGAGAATGCAAATGCAAATCAAATATAAGCGAAATAATTAAAGATGGTGTTGTGTCATAAACTACTATGCAATAAAATAAATAAAATGGATAAAACACATAAAATAAACTAAACTACTAAAACATAATTAAATTACTGAATTAAATTACATAAATTAAATAACATAAATTAAATTACATAAATTAAATAATATAAATTAAATTACAGAAATATAAATAACATAAATAAATAAACATAAATAAAATAACTTAAATAAATAATTACAGAGATTTGAGTGATAGTCAATTTATAGAATACAATCTCACTCTCGTGATGATGTATTCCGCGATCTTAATCTAGCTTAGGCCATAACTATATCAGCTTTGAGTTTCTCCATCAAACAACAAACTCGACCAAAGCTAATACTCTCTAGTATGCAGATCTGAAATTTCAACCCACTCTCATGGTGCTAAGGGCTTCCATTCGTATAACCGCGCCTACTGGTTTGGTTATAACCTTAAGCACATCCCATAGGACATATCTTAGCATTAAGATTGCATAATAGAGTAGCTAGATCGGTCAAGAACAAACAAACATAATAAAAATCCTATGAAATAGATCCCATCATCCACAACTACCCTCATGGTTTAAAGGATTTACTCTCTTATCTCTTTGTGAGGTTACAAAAGAGATAGGGCATATGAATAGAAAACGAAATACAATAAACTAAAGACTAAGAACAGTAAAGTAAATCAAAGCATAAGAATAAACTGAAACATAAACAAGAGAAAGAATCTAGAAGAACTCTTTATTTGATATATGAAATGAGACACAAAAAGTTTGAACTTGTTTCTAGTGGGATTACATGTGTTTATATAGAATTAGGGGTCTTGGAGGAGACAAAGTCGTTGATGCGAGGTTTATTTCTACCTCACTAGTTTCTTTCACGAGTTTCTTCGGAATTTAATCTCGATGACGAATCGCATCTGCTAAATATATAGAAGATAATCGGGATCGATCCACGCACGGATAACTACATGATATCTTGGGAATGAATCTAATCTAGGCAAATTATAAAAGTTGGGGTTTATTTTTAAGTTCTAAATAATTGAAATGCATAAACTAAATAAATAATTAAAATGCGTAAAATAAATAAACGGTACTTAAATAAATAAAATAAGTAATAATTAAATAAGCAATAATAAAATTACTAAAAATAAATTGCGCAAAGTTAATAACAGAAAATAAATTATATATTATAAATTGCGTAACGTAAATAACGTAAATTAAAATGTATAAAATAAATAGCATAAATTAAAATGTATAAATTAAATAACATAAATATAAAATAACTTAATTTAAATAACTTAAATAATAAATTAACAATTGATTCCTAGAATGAATGAGAACGATTTCAGGGAGTTTATATTTCGGATTCCTGTTCTACGTAATAAGTTTGTGTTGTTAATCTAGAGATATTCAAAGTTAGACTAGACCATTCTCGTGGAACGAGTTAATATGTCAGACATACTCTCGTGGATAAAGACATTCGTGTATTTTGGTATTGAGGTTGGGAATTGAGATAACGTAGAACACGTGTCAGAACTCTATCCGAAAGACAGGCACGATCGTATATGGAATTTGAGTGATGGTTGACTTCGACTCAACCATGATAAGAACAAGTAATGACTCTTGTGCCGTGTCAAACACTTCTAATTAATAACACGTATTATGTAATGACGTAAATATATCTTCAATTTTCATTCTATTTTTCTTTTAATTCTACTCTATATCTCACTCTAAAATAAAATTAAAAAATATATTATTATTTTTAATAATCAGTCTATTCAATTTATTAACAGAACAAGTCAAAAAAAAATTCTCACAAACCGCAAACCTATTTATCTCAGTTGGCAAAACAAAATCAAATTACGATGATCAATCACTAAATGTATTGCCGAAAAAATTATATGTTTAATTATTACATCTAAAATAAATAATATCTAAGAAAAATGTAAAGATACATCGCCTATGATTAAAATGATTAAACATTTGCTGCCGACACATCATCATTTACATCTTAGCTGACGTCATGCTTACATCATTGCTGACATTCTTTATTTCATATATAATAATTAAACATATAATTACACCATCAGATCGTCTACTGAGTCCAAAATCATGCTTTTGATCTAGTTTTATCTTCATCAGACGAAACACTATTTCTTGAAGTCACATCACTTCACAACTTCCAAATTCTATACAAATCCCTCGACAAATCTCTCGAGAAAAACTTATCCAGAAGCTGTCAGAATCTTGGGTTACCAGCTATGAAAAGCTATCTCTATCAGCTCAAATACCAGTTCAATAATCAAATGTTAGCTTTCATTCAAGAAATGATGGTACAACAGAGATCAAGTTTGAAAAACCTATATCCATTCAAAGACGAAACCTGTCATCAATGCCTAGATGTATGTTCTTATACAGTTTTCACAGAAGAAATATACGAATCCGACGAAGATATTCGTAGAAGAAAAAAAAGAAAAAAAGATCCACTTTATAAACGATATCTTGAAGGAGTTCCAGCAGTGGGCATTTTAGGAGAAAGAAATGGATAGTACAATTACCTAGTCCTTTATTCTGATAACAAGGAGAAACCAAAATCTGAAGTCATGATGTTCGGCCATAATGGTTTTCACCACTAAGATTTCGCAAAGATAATATCGCCATAAATTTCAACGATAGCTATACGTATCAGAAAGTCTCGTTCGTCAATTAATTCAAGGAGAAAAGGTTTTCAAATGGCATACTGAGAACGATATAGCCCAAAATCAACTCCTAAACACGATCAACCATAAAATCGATCTATTGGCGAACTACAACAAAAAGTTGATATTTCTACAGAGTTCTATAACAGAAATTCATGATCTTCTTAACCACCTGCGTCATGAAATGATGTTTATGGCGCTGAACATGCTGGTTAATACTTCTAATATTTGAAACAAAGAAGTCGAAATGGAAAGTCTAAGAATTAGTTAAAAGACCTCCAAAAATGTCTTGAGAGTATGAAGCAACATAGAAGACCATCAGAAACATTTTTTCTCCATTTGGAAATATGTCCGCAGAACCCTCAACATACCAAAGATCTTATTCTATGGGATTTCTCTCACAGGGCAATAAGAAAAAAAGTTTTCTTTCACCTAGTTTCTTATCATCATATGAGGCGTTCACTATAAAATTCTAACACTTCATTGTATTTGGTGTTAATATCTGGGTGAAAACAATACTTGAAGTCTTTGTGATTAGGCAGAAAACATGAACTTTTGGATTGGGATGATATGGATCTGTAAGGCAGATAACGTGTCAGAATGTATTAATCCACCGACATTTTACTTGAATGGAAGGTTTCAGCCAAGTCTGCCGCTTCCAAGAGGTCAATGAGCCAAACCATGGTAAGAAATTCGGGAGACATTCAGTTTGACTCGTGTGAGAATTGACATATTGGTAAAGCCATGATATCCAAAATGAATCTAATGGTATATACCGAGCATAAATACCAATGGAAACATAAGGCTTCTTCTGGCATGTTGACGCTCTGAATTCAGTATAAATGGGCAAATGGGTAGTCTGGGTGAATACATATTGGTGCAATGAAGTGGTTGTTGATCCCATGAGTTGATATAATGATCGATTGGTGTTGGAAAATCTTATGCTTAAGATGTTGGTGAAATTCTCATTTAGTCATGAAGCTCAGGCGATTATTCGGCATCTTCTGCTCAAGTCATAATAACATCTGACGACGAGCCTGACACTGGGAGCGCCATCATATTAACTGTCTTTAACTTGTTTTGGCTAAGCATGTCAGATATCTTATATTGCTGAGAGACACTAAGATAAACAAAGGAGAGATTTTGGCGATAGAATCATATTGACTAAGTCGTGTTGACAGGCACGACGGATTTCAGGTAAAAGAAGCATAAGAGGCGACTCTCGGCCATGGCTCAACCATTGTTAGTAATATCATCTCATGAAAGTTGTATTGACCGTCGTGTTGACTAGATCAGAAATTCTACTAAGTCTATCGGAATTCCTTTTGATAACTAAATTCTAAGAACATATCGCAACTTGTGTATGAAAGAACAAAACAAAGTTTATGAAGACGTTTGAGATCTATAAAACAAGAAAGTTTTATAATCTCATGAGAGAAAACATATAATGAATTTTTATTTATGATTTTTCTTGTGTAATCACAAGCAAGGGGGTACACACATATTTATAATGGAGGATAAGGTCGCTGACATAAGCGCTTACTGATAGACGGGCAAGCAAAGGCTTCAGTAGAGATTGTTGAAGGCTTCAAGAATGTTCACAGAAGGTTTAATGAGCTGAACAACAAGTTTGACGGACTGACTTTGCGCATTAATGTGTTGGAAATGCAAACGGCCCAAGTGGCTTCTTCTTCTCGAAGACCACATGGTATGCTTCCCGGAAAACCTGAGATGATTATAGGAGGAAGATTGTAGGTTGTTTGGTATCTCTTTCACAGGTTTCACCCGAGCGCTACTAGAAAGTAGTTTCGAAAGTTTAATCCATAAGACCGCAAGTGCATAGTCATGCAGTTGTAGTACGTACGGGATCGATCCACAGAGAGAATAATAATAGTTAACATATTTACTTTTTTCTAGATTATAATGTAAAGATTTATTCTATAATGATATTCCCAAATATTATTAAAAGTTGTTTAACAATCATAACTATTGTTCCTAGAGTATTTTAACATTAATTTATCTTCTATGTAACCACTTAAGTTGTTTAACAATCATAACTATTGTTTCTTGAATTTCTCCATCAAATAACAAACTCGACCAAAGCTAATATTCTCTAATATGCAGATCTGAAGTTTTAACCCACTCTCGTGGTGCTAAGGGCTTCCATTCGTATAACTGCGCCTACTGGTTTGGTTATAACCTTAAACACATCCCATAGGACATATCTTAGCATTAAGATTTCATAATAGAGTAACTAGATCGGTCAAGAACAAACGAACATAATAAAAATCATATGAAGTAGATCCCATCATCGACAACCACCCTCATGGTTTAAAGGATCTACTCCCTTATCTCTTTGTGAGGTTACAGAAGAGATAGGGCAAAGGAATAGAAAACGAAATACAATAAACTAAAGACTAAGAAGACTAAAGTAAATCAAAGCATAAGAATAAACTGAAACATAAAAAAAAGAAAAAATCTAGAAGAAGAACTCTTTATCTGATATATGAAATGAGACACAAAAAGTTGGAACTTGTTTCTAGTGGGATTACATGTGTTTATATGAGTTGGGGTCTCGAGAAGTCGCTGATGCAGGTTTATTTCTTACTCTCACTGTGTTTCACCCGAAGTTTCGAGAATTTAACCCGATGCGACAAGTGCACGTTAAATACAATTGTAGTATAATCTGATCGATTCAGATCGAGAATAACTACGAGATCAAGTGAATGAATCTAATCTAAATTATAAAAAGTCAGTTTGTTTTAAGTTCTAAATAATTGAAATGCATAAACTAAATAAATAATAAAAATGCGTAAAATAAATAAACGGTAATTAAATAAATTAAATAAGTAATAATTAAATAAGCAATAATAAATTACTTAAAATAAATTGTGCAAAGTTAATAATAAATTGCATATTGTAAATTGCGTAAAGTAAATAGTGTAAATTAAAGTGTATAAAATAAATAGCATAAATTAAAGTGCATAAATTAAATAACATAAATATAAAATAACTTAATTTAAATAACTTAAATAATAAATTAACAATTGATCCCTAGAGTGATTGAGAACGATTTGAGAGAGTCTATATTTTAGATTCATGTTCTACCTAACAAGTTTTCATCATTGCAGAGATATTCAAGTTAGGCCAGCCACCTCGCGGAACTACCAATGTGTCGACAAACTCGGCATTTTCACGCTAAACGCATCCTATCATCGACATTTATGTGCGTAGACACATCGATTGACGCGCCGTCACACTACCAACCGACATCAAGTGTTTAGCTTGGGAAACATTCAAGCACTAAGATGAACGATGATTTATCGAATAACATCCCACTCTCATGATTCCCGAGATCTTAATCTAACTCGGCCCTAGCACATTCATTGAGCTCTATCAAACAACAAACTCGACTATAACAATACTCTCTAATATTCAGACCAAGTTTTAACCCACTCGTAAGAGTCTTATATTTGTATAACCTCTCGATTATAACCTTAAGATCTCCCATGTGTATGAATTAGCATTAAGATTGAATATTAGAGCTGATCGACAAGAACAAAAAAGAACATATGAAATCCGTGAACATGATCCCATCATCGATCTCCGCCAGATCTAAAAAGATCTACTCACTCATACCTCCGGTGGCAGACAGGAGTATAGAAGATATGATAAATAATAAACAAAACCAAGAACAAAGTAAAGAAATAAAGGTTAAGTTAACATTAACTAAAGAATATCATAAACAAAAACATGTTAGAAGAGCTTTTGAGATTTTTCTCTAAGTGGTGGCTCACAAAAGTGGCACAGCGAGGCTCTTCACATGTGTTTAAGATTAAAGCATTGGGGGAGTCAGATCGTGTCCAAGAAGGTTCTGAAGTCTTTGACGAAAAATAACAAGTGTCACTCATTAATCGCCAAATCATCAACTTTTCTTTTCAGCTTGGAGAGACAAAGATCGACACCCCGGATCGAGCCTCCGGTAGATTGATTCTCTCCGAAGATCGTCCCTGTCGATGCCGCAGATCTCGGCACCCCAGTCGATGCTACAAGAAAAACAAGTTTGCATTTGCATCGACTCGACCGGTCGATGCATCGGGTCGATGCATGCCTTATAAATTTCAAAAGAAACTCTTCTCGGATCGTCCATGACCCATGGCAAACAACTCCAACGTCCTCATTGCTTCATAAGGCTCTTAAACACTCTAGAAACACCGGTTTTGTTCCAAGTACCTATAAATATATAAACATATGCAAATGCACTAAAATAGTACTAACCGATAGCTATATACATTGCTCATATATAATGGTAAAAACATGTAAATACGAGTTTCTATCGCGCGTGCTCATAAGCTTTTAGAAGATACAAATTTGCAAATCCCAGCTTACTCACGGCCGATTTATTTGTTGATGTTGAAGCTCAGAAGACGACCACTACTGGCCGATGTTTCAAGGCGATGGTTCGCCATCGGGATCAACATCGACCAGGCCGATGTCATGCCGGAACTCTGTCAGAGCACACCACCCCTATGGTGATGGGGTCGATGATCAGCTTTTCGGTCTTTACAAAATCCTTCTACGAACGCACTTGATCCAAGTGATGGCTCCATCTTTCCTTTAGGTTTTAATAAGATCTCAGAACACCTTAAACATGATGGTTTTGCTCCAAGTACTTACAAATACATAAACACACACAAATGCACTAAAACTATCCCAAATGCATATAAAAACTGAACGCATCAAACATGCATGCAAATGACGCATCCTTCATAGAATTACATCATCGATTATATCATAGCTTAAGTTATGTTTACGTCATTGCTGACATCATTTATTTTAGATGTAATAATTAAACATATAAAATTTTCGGCGATACATTTAGTGATTGCTAGTTTTATTTTGTTTTGCCAGCTGTGATGAATAGGCTTGAGGCTTGTGAGCTTCTTCCCTTATTGTTTGACTTGTTCTGTTAAGGAATCAGACAGATTTTGTTCAATGAAAATTATATTATTCCAATATCTTTTGCTTTTCTTTTTTTTTTGATCTTTTATTGATTTTTGACTGGATTGTGAAGAGGTAAGTACCAGTTTTTTTATGGGTTATACAACTATTTTTTAGTTTTTTGTGTCTTTTTATCTTGTCTTGCTGTTTTTATCATGTTTTGGTGTGGTTTATGTTTGAAATTATGAAGTGTTGGCATGACCAATTGCTACTCTTCTATTTTTATCATTTTTTAGAATCAAATAACAAGAATGCATTTACATTTAAAAATTAACATAGCTGAAATTAACTCGCTCCCTATATAAGAGATTATTAAAGCACAAAATATATATATATATATATATATATATATATATTTTGTTTTTTTTAAAATAAACCGTTACTTTTAATGGTGGGAGAAAATTAAATAGAAACGCGAAGAAGAGTAGAAGACCATGAATTTATGGGATTTACCAATAGTATATTGGTTACGTCCACAAACAAAAAAGAATGATTTTACCATTGAAGACAAATAATTCATAATATAAGAAGTGAAAAGAAAGAACAAAAGTATATATATGGAACCACAACTATAAACTAACTTTTCTCCACGATTTTAAGCACAAATACTATTTTTGTAATGATCGTTCGACAAAACTCTGTTATATTCCACTCTTTTCTGTACGTCTTCTCTTAAAGTTTTGTGCTAACGATCTACCCAAATTAGAAAATGATAGGAGCAAATTTTCATTGACATGTTTTCGCACTATTTATTTTAATTAATTGTTTTCAGGCACCAATCAAAATTTATGTACTAATTTAATTAGAAATTTATGAAAGTGTTATATTGATATTTTAAGTATTTGTTTCTTTATCATCATACTAATATAAAAATTTGAATTATAATTTAGTATTAAATATATAAATTATATAAACTAAATATGGATTGATGAACCTATTATAAGTGACATGTTATGAAAACTACCTGTTATAAGAAAGTACTCATTAAATTAAATCTTTATATTTATTCAATTATAAATGTTAAATATAAAATTGTCAAAACTGTTAAATATAATTTATTTATTATTCTTGAAGAAAAGAGAAAGTCTCCGGTTTAAGCTTCTTCCTCTCCGGCAGCCACAGCGGCACTGTGATAAGGAGCTTTAGGGTTTCGTATCCTTCGTTTGTAGTTCCTTCTCGGCTTCGGGTGAACCAATTTGTGAGGTGGTTCATCTCAATAAGAGGACTTGAGTATCGTTGGTTGGCCGTGGATATCTACGGTACGGCTCTCAAAGAATCTTCAAGAGCTGGCTTGTAGTTTTAGTGTTTTTGTCCATTATGTCGAGACTAATTGTTTTCTACTTTTTAACAGTTTTAGATTTTCTTTACTTTAACTTCTTTCCTTTTGTCTTTTAGTATTTAGTTATAGCTTTCCTTTCATACGGTTTCGATTCCGGGGAAATCTCATTTTCCTCCTGCTTAAGTTCGTATATTTCATCGAATATTCTTCCATAGTTTTATCAATTAAAATCAAATGATAAAAAATATATTTATTATTCTCAAAATGATGGCTTTATCACTATTCACTACTATATTTATAGATCTTTAATCAAATACAATTATGGTGGACAAAAAAAAAAGGTTATAGGGGTCGGTCGAAAAGCGTCGTGTTTCCCACAAACATTAATCAATCACGGGTATCTATTATTTAACAAGATGCATGAATGTTTGATATTAATATATTATTTCTCGTTTTCTGTATAGTGCGTGATTCATGTGCTAAACTTATTTTTTTGTCTTCTCTTGTGCTGTTAAAATTAATAAATTATATGTTGGTATAGCCTTATATTGCACAATCATACGGAAAGAACATCAATTTTTTTTTTTACCAAAAAAAAAAAGAACACCAAATTTTGCTCCACTATAGAAAATAGCAATAATCATATTATAAATTACCTTTCATATTCATATGGTTTACCAAAATTAAAGGGTATATTAATTTGGTATTAAAATTAAAAGTTTGAAGTTATTCGAATTTTAAAAAATCTTATAAATATGGTATTATTGAATTAGTAATTTCAACTTCAAATCTACTGTTATTAGATGTATTTTAAGTATTGGGTGTTTAATGACTTTAAAGTACTTTAGAGATTTTTTTTATTAATATATAAAAAAATTAAATCTCATGATTTTAAGTGAAATTTGGAGTAATAAATCATAACAACTTCTCTAAATTTATCCAAAATTATCTTAAAACTCATTAAAACTCCAATAATTCAAAATATACGGTTGAATACACGCTATAAGTTTTTAATTGTAACGTGAATTTTACTTCAGTTATCTATTTTCCATATAATATATATTTATTTCCTGTTAACTTTGAATAAAAGGGGTGAGGACAATTTATATATGTGAACATTTACATACGTATACTACGGGAACGATGAGGACAACTCACACGAACATCCCGATTTTATTTTTAATTTGTTTAGATGACTAAGTAATACTATTGTTATCTGTTATTTAAAAGTTTCACTAAACTATTACTAAATTGATTATATATAAATTATTATATTAAAATAACATATAATTGGCGGCATCAGCATGAGTTTTTAAGTTTTAGAAGATTTTAACACAGTTTTTTTGGCTAAACAACTATGACGTTTAATGGAATATCCAGAATCATTGTTGGCTAGGGTTCTTAAAGGTAGATATTACATACATTCAGATCCAATGGATCAAATAAGATCCTACTCACCATCTTGGATATGAAAGATTATCTCTGCCCGCCTGGGAAAAATGTCTAATTAAGAGGTTCTGACATTCTATCTGATTAATGATCCCTAGATACTATCTCTAACCCCGAGGCCAGCAACATGTAAGGGATACAATTATTATCCCTATTTTAAAGTTAGTCATTTAGTTGATCCCATTTCTCAATCTTGGAATATACATCTAATTAAGGGAATCGTTGACCCGAGTGATGTTTCTATTAGACAAAGTATGCCGATTAGCTACAATTTTAAGCCGGATACGATGGGATGGCATTTCATTAAAACAGGAAAATATACGGTAAAATCAGGTTATAGAGTGGCAAATGATTATCTTTCATGCATGGAAGAGATAAATACTTCAGGACCCACCATTAAATCATTACAAGCGTTCTGTTGGAAGTTAAAATGTTCACCAAAACTACAATATTTCATCTCGCAGGCTCTATCAGGTTGTTTAATGGTGATGTCTAATCTTCGATTAAGACATATAAATTGTGACACATATTGTGTGCGGTGCGGAGCGGAATTTGAAACAGTCAACCATGCTCTGTTCGAATGCCCTTCGGTCCTACAAACATGGGCGTTATCAAATATACCAACACCATCAGGTACATTTCCAACAACATCGGTTTATGAAAATTTGGATTTATCTTTTTGTAGAACGAAAATAGAAAAAGAAAAATTACAATTTTCGTGGATTATATGGTATATCTGGAAGGCACATAACAATAAGATTTTTTCGAATTCGAATATTGATCCTAGAGATACATTAAATTTGGCAACGAGCGAGGCATCGACATGGACGACAGCTCAAATAACAGAGCGATTTCAAGAGAGGGAGAACAGCCCAATTACGGAAGAAAATACAGATACACAAGTTATCAAATGTTATATTGATGGATCCTGGAAGGATTCATATATTTTTTCAGGGATGGATTGGTATTCTTTCAAGAAGATGGATTCGAGACGCTTATGGGATCCAGAAGCATTCTGAAGCGATTGTCACCATTTCATTCAAAGTTTGACTCTTTAGTTTGGGTCATGCAGTGTATGTTATCACATCAAAAGACATCGGTAGGTTTTAATACGTATCAATTATCAAATGAAGAACACTAAGATCGACTAGCTCCAGAAGTAAGATAACAATAAAGATTTTTGAGTTTTTCTCCATTAATCTCATTTTTCGTAATTTGAATGTAAAAACAGATAATCTGACACGTATTGCTAGAGTTCATGTTCAAGATGTAAGTTATATAAACTATGTACCCCGCCAAACCGTTTTAATTTTATAAATTATTGACAAAAAAATATATCATTAAAAATGAGAAAACATTATTAAACAACTCCTGCATAGATGATTACCGGTATTCAAACTCGTGGTTTTTAAATTCTTTTGTTTTGGATGGTCAGTTAGTACACTAGTTGAACTATCGATATTGGATCAAAATAATATACTAACTTGCTAATCATTGAGCTCATTGTTGCATTAATCTGATTAATTTGGATGCAAACAGCTATGAACTACCGACTATTATCTCAATATCACGAGTAGTACGAATTATTCGACCGACTATTATCTCAATATCACGAGTATGTACGAATTATTCGATGTATCAATTTTTTTTTCTTTTTTTTTGTCACCAATTCGATGTATCTATTTAAAAGACAATTTGTGGGGCATGGTTGATGTTAAGAACAAATAAATTTATGGTAATAAAACAATTTAAAAAACAAAATTTGTGGTAATACCAAATATGAAATTGTCAAATTGGAGTAAGCGTGGGTTTCGAGTTTGACGAAATGTCAATGTCTAGGGATTTTTGTCTTCTTCGCCTATCGTTATGTCCCTTCACTGTAAATTTGGACCTGTCATTAATAAAAAAAAAAATTACCCATAATTACATCATCTCGACACATATTATAGCACTTTACACTTACATAAATGAAATGCGATCCAACATTTTTTTTTTTTGTTAAATAATGCGATCTAATATTATAAAATAGAAAGTGATATACAGTAAATAGTAAACATAAAATACATTTCACCCCAAACTCACGTATGTCCCGGACTCCCGGTTTACGTATTGTATTATTTAGGTTCATAGTTTTACAATAAGTAATAAATTGTTTAAAAATTTGTTTTTTATCATAGTCAATTTAATATTGATATATCACAATATTATACTGAGGATGTATCATTAAATTGTATTTTTAAATTAATCATATACATAAATATAAATATATATTCAAATGTTCCAAACCTCTTACAAAAATATTTTTAATTTTTTATATCTGATTAATTAAAAATAACTATTATAATTTTTAATAATAATAATATTTTTGGGTGTTTAAAAATTTTAATATATGATAAGAAGACAACGCCACCTCAAAACTCATCACATTTTGCATGTTCTAATTCGACTGCCCTACTGTGTTATTAATTATACATAGCTATTGACAAAAAAAAACTTTTAATATGTAGTGCATTATTGTTACCCTTAATTATTTTTTTCCCTTTGTTTTGTTTTTTATTATTTCTATGAGTATTTGTGTATTTTTTTTCTGAAATTTTCAGTCATTTTAGATTTGGTTGATAGAGAATACACTTTTGGATTAATATCTTGATATAGAATCACGAAGATATATCTTAAACATTGTCTTGTATGGAGGTTTTATCATAGTTGGATATATAGAAGCTAATAGACCAAATCAAGTAAAACAGGTCATGAAGCAAAGCAAAGTCTTGTCTCAAGCTTCTCAAATCGACAATGCTTCGGCAATGGACCAAAATATCAAAGCACCACGGCCCATTAGTGAGTCTCAAGTCACTAAACAGAAGAAAGAGAAGCCCAATCTCAATATTCAAATAGAGGAAGCTACTCGGCAACTTCCTGTGACCTGCAACAAAAGGTACGACCATGGCAAGCTGGCTAAAAAAGATGCTGAGTTCCGAATCAAGACACAAAACCGATTTGATTCATTAAAGTTGGATGATGAGTCATAAAGCAGCTCAAGATCTTATCTCCTTAGTCAAATGTTACAGTTTTTAGTATTTGTCTTATATTTCTTATTTTGGCTATATAAGCTTGAGTCATTGTAAAAGAAAGATTATGGAGAAATGAATCAATAAAAAGAAATATCTTCATCTTTCAAGTTTTTCATTTCTCTCTTCATGGTATCAGAGCCATGAATCATTACAATCAACCTATTCTAAACATTTCAAATTGTGTCACAATAAAACTCACTGAGAAAAACTATCTCCTATGGAAAACTCAGTTTGAGACATTTCTTTCTGGTCAGGGGTTACTAGGGTTCATCACTGGAGCTTTTCCTCTACCAAATGTAACACTTCAGGTCCCAACTGTTGATGGTAGAGTAGAGGAGAGAGCAAATCCGGAACATCCAGCATGGATAAGAATAGACCAGGTTGTGAAGTTTTGGCTTCTAGGTTCCTTTTCAGAAGATATTATGAGTGTGGTGGTTGATGCTGCTATATCTCGTGATGTATGGTCCTGTTTGGGAAGGCACTTCAATAGAGTGTCCTCATCAAGGTTGTTTGAGCTTCAAAGAAAGCTGCAAACTGTGGTAAAAACAGACAAAACCATGTCTGAGTACTTAAAGGTGATAAAAGAGGTTTGTGACCAACTTACCTCCATTGGAAGCCCAGTAAATGAGAAGATGAAGATCTTTGCTGCATTGCATGGTCTTGAGAAGGAATATGAGCCAGTAAAGACAAACATTGAAGGACTCATGGATGGATCTCAAGTCTTAACCTTTGAAGATGTTGTCCTTCATCTCACAAACTTTGACAACATAATCACAGGTTATAAAACAGGCCTCACTGTCTCACCTCATTTAGCTTTCAATATTGTTCTGCATTAGAATCAAGCAAGTTATGGTAACAAGAACAAAGGCAGGGGTGGTTTTTATGGAAGATACAGAGGCAGAGGAAGCTATTCTAATAGAGGCAGAGGGTTCCATCAACAGATTTCACCATCTGAAAACTCTCAAAACTTTCACAGTCAAAACAATAGACCAATATGTCAGATTTGTGCAAGAATAGGGCATCATGCTTTGAAATATTGGCATCGTTTTGATAACACTTATCAGTCTGAAGATCTCCCTTCTGCTCATCTTGCTGCTCTTCAGATAAATGATGTCACTGAGAGTTAGGGTCATGCATGGCATTCAGACACTGGTGCTACAGCACACATAACCAAGGTTCAATCTCAACCTTATCAAGGTTCTGACTCAGTAATGGTGGGTGATGGTAACTTCTTACATATTACTCATACAGGTTCTCCTAGTATTTCTTCCACATCACGTAAATTACCTCTTAAAGATGTTTTAGTATGCCCTGACATTGCTAAATCTTTGTGTTTTCGCCTTTGATTCTAATGGGGTTATTATCATGGATAAGGGCACACAGAAGCTTTTGACAAAGGGAAGAAATCTTGAAGTGATACAAGCGTCGGACGAGGTGTTATCTCCGAATGGACCGTGCGGCGCGATTCGATGGGCAATGGTGGAAACGTGGGTTTTGGCGTGGGCCAATGGAGTGATAAGCGACCACACGAGTGATGGAAGGGCTCGTGATACAGCTTGGGCGTCTTACTCTTGCTGGGATTCACACAAACAAGAAGAAAGAACAAAGGGAGCTAAGTAGTGACAGCTTAAGCAAAATGGTTTCGTTTTTGTTATTCAAATCTACCTCTCTTAAGGCTGCGAGTTTCTCCTTATATAGGGCTCATCTTAGGTTTACAATCCATGAAAAACATAAAGAAAACATGGCCTTACAACATGGCCAAAAAGTTTCCCAAAACGAAAAAGAAAAAGTTCGAAAAAGGAAAGTTCATTAAAATGACAAGGCAAAAACGCCTAAAAACATAAGTGACGTGTCTTGGCGACTTGTGCGACGTCTTCGTGGGCTGAGATGGACTTCATATACTCCCTTAGAATGCTTGAATTGAACTAGAAACATAATATGAGCTTCTAGACAATTTGGCCCCCAAAAGGATGTCTTTGAGGCCACTAGATTGTTGCCTCGTTAAAACTTTCCTTAGTAAAACCACGTGGGAAACCTAAAGGTAGGAAAGAGTTCAATTCCTAGTGATGTCTTTATGCCCCGATCATGCTAACGAGAGGACAAAGAGTGAAGTCACCTTCTTTGTCCGCATGAGGGGCCACTCGGTTGTGTTCGAGCATGAAGCATTCTGAGAGTTGACATGGCTTATCTCGGCTCCAAGATCAACCGTAGATACTCTTGACTCGTCGGTAGAGAATGGAGAAGCCATTGGTTCGGCATTTGTGTTGTCCGGATCTGCTTGGTCCTTGTCCGCGTCCGTATGACCCGTGTCGAGGAAAAGGCCCACGGCCTTGGTGAGCCCTTTGAGACTCTTGGTTCTTGATCGTGTCATGGGAGCTTCTCGAAGTGGTGGGATCTCTCGATCGACCGCTCTTTCGATGTCCACATAGCGTCAGAGGCTGGATGATCCAAAGCTCAAGGTTCTCTACTCAAACCGGCAAGTTGCTGCAAGCTTTGAAGTTCGGCACCAGAGGTTGGATCATCCCAATGACAAGATCCTTCATCAACTATCTAAAAATAAAGCAATTTGCATATATAAACTCTCCAGTGGTCTGTGTGAAGCTTGCCATCTAGGAAAAAACAGTCGTTTACCTTTCTATGCATCATCTTTTTTTGCATCAAGATCTTTAGAGAGGATACATAGTGATTTATGGGGTCCTGCTCCTGTAGCTTCATCTCAGGGTTTTCGTTACTATGTATTTTTCATAGACAATTTCTCAAGATTTTGTTGGTTTTATCCACTTAAATGCAAGTCAGATTTTCTATCCATCTTTCAAACCTTTCAGAAAATAGTTGAGAATCAGTTTAATTCAAAAATTGGTGTGTTTCAATGTGATGGAGGAGGAGAATTTACAAGTAAAAGTTTTCTGCAACACTTATAAGAATCTGGTATTAGGCAATACATCAGTTGTCCTCACACTCCACAACAAAATGGCTTAGTAGAAAGAAAACATAGGCATGTCACTGATCTAGGACTGTCTATGATGTTTCAGAGTAGAATGCCACAAAAGTTATGGGTTGAGGCATTCTTTACATCAAGCTTCTTAATAAACTTGCTACTTGCAACAACAACAGAAGATAAAGTGAGCACCTCTAAAGCCTTACATGGTCAAGTTCCAGAATATAGTGCTCTAAGAACTTTTGGATACTCATGTTTTCCAACCTTGAGAGACTATGCTGCCAACAAATTTGATCTAAAATCCTTGAGATGTGTCTTCTTGGGATACAACACCAAGTATAAGGGATATAAATGCTTCTATCCACCAACAGGACGTGTCTACATCAGTCGTCACGTTGTGTTTGATGAAGGTCACTTTCCATTCCAAGATATGTACCAGAAAGATACAGATTTCAAGAATACAAGTTTGATTCAAGCTTGGTTGCAGAGTAGAAAAACATGTTCAAGATCAGAGACAAAAACTGCTAATGTACCTGCAACTGAGTCCATGAACACATCTCTTCAATCTTCAGTTGCTCCAATCATTCATCCTGAAACAGAAACACAACTTCAAGATAATTCACAGCCAATGCATAAAGCATAAACAGAAACTGCAGAACAACAACCACAATCTCCTCCAGTTTCAGAGAATCAACCTGCAAATGATAATGAGTTGACCACCATGAGTGAAGAGGAGAGATCTGAGTGTACGACAAGCACATACCTTGTTCTTATAGGCAACAACTCTCTCTCTTCACCTAGTGGGATGGTTACTCATTCTGCATATCACCAATCAACATCTCATCCTATGGTCACAAGATCAAAGTCTGGAACTATCAAGCCAAATCCAAGATATGCTCTACTGTCTTTAAAATCTAGCTATCCTGAACCTAAGACAGTAAATGGAACCTTGAAAGACAGAGGTTGGAGAAAGGTTATAGAAGAAGAGATATCAAATTGTACAGAAACAGAAACTTGGTCTTTGGTTCCTCTTCAAGCTATTATGAATGTACTTGGTAGTAAGTGGGTGTTTAGAACCAAGTTTAATGTAGATGGATCACTAAATAAATTAAAAACAAGGATTGTGGCACAAGGTTTTGATCAAGCAGAAGGAATAGATTATCTAGAGACCTACTGTCCAGTGGTTAGATCTGCAACAGTAAGGATAATGTTACATATTACAACCACAATGGGATGGAATGTGAAACAGATGGATGTGAGAAATGCTTTTTTACATGGAGAGCTCACAAAAACAGTCTACATGAAGCAACCAGCAGGTTTTGTGGATAAAGCAAGACCTGATCATGTCTGTCTCCTCCACAAATCTTTATATGGCTTGAAGCAGTCTCCTAGAGCATGGTTCGACAAGTTCAGTAATTTTCTGTTGGAGTTTGGTTTCACTTGCAGTATATCCGATCCATCATTATTTATCTATATAAATAATAATGATGTCATTCTGTTACTTCTCTATGTGGACGATATGGCTATTACTGGCAATGATTCAGAAGTCATGAGAAAATTGATTCAAGAGTTGGACAAGACCTTTAGAATGAAAGATATGGGTCAGTTTCATTATTTTCTTGGAATTCAAACACACTACCATCAAGAAGGGCTATTTCTTTCTCAACAAAAGTATGCAGAGGACTTGTTAGAAGTTGCAGGGATGAGTAATTATCTGCCTATTGCAACACCATTGCCACTGCAGCTGAACAAGCTTCCAGAAGAACCTAAGTTGTTCCCCAATCCAACCTACTTCAGAAGCCTAGCAGGTAAATTGTAATATCTAACTCTAACTAGACCAGATATTCAATTTGCAGTCAATTATGTGTGCCAAAGGATACATGCTCCTTCTATGTCTGACTACAAGCTGCTAAAGAGGATTCTGAGATACACCAGAGGAACAGTAGTAATGGGAATCAACTTCATCAAAAATACAGATAATCGCGTGCTTATTCTCGACAGATGCAGTTGTAAGATTACTAAGATCGCCAGTGGCTTTGTACTTTCCTTGGCAACAATCTTTTTCAGTCATCTAAGCAACTCCTCTCAAAAAGCTCACAAGGTAGTAGGCTTTATCAGAGGTTGCTTCAGAATTTAAATGGATTAGCTCAGCCTTGCGTGATACTGGAGGTTCCATTGCTAGAAACACCAACTTTGTACTATGACAACTTGTCAACCGTCTATCTTACTGCCAATCCAACGTTTCACTTCAGAACAAAAATTTTTAAAACAGATCATCATTATGTACGAGAAAGAGTTGTTCTTGGAACCTTGGTGGTGAAGCACATTGCCTCACAAAACCAGCAAATGACATTTTCACTAAGTTCTCCCCTGCTACAGGATCAAACTCGTAGCTGAACCACCAACAACAAGTTTGAGAGGGACTATAGAAGCTGATATACCAAATTAATTAAAACAGGTCATGAAGCAAAGCAAGCAGAGCAAGCAGAGCAAAGTCTTTTCTCAAGCTTCTCAAAATGACAATGCTTCGGTACTGGACCAAAATATCAAAGCACCACGGCCCATTAGTGAGTCTCATGTCACTAAAGAGAAGAAGGAGAAGCCCAATCTCAATATTCAAACAGAGGAAGCTACTCGGCAACTTCCTGTGACCTGCAACAAAAGGTGCGACTATGGTTAGCTGGCTAACAAAGATGATGAGTTCCGAATCAAGACACAAAACCTATTTGATTCATTAAAGTTGGATGATGAGTCATAAAGCAGCTCAAGATCTTATCTCCTTAGTCAAATGTTACCATTTTTAGTATTTGTCTTATGTTTCTTATTTTGGCTATATATGCCTGAGTCATTGTAAAAGAAAGATTATGGAGAAATGAATCAATAAAAAGAAATATCTTAGTCTTTCAAGTTTTTCATTTCTCTCTTCAGGAGAAGCTCAAATTTTGACATAATATAGAAAATTGAGTTAGCTTCAGTTTTGGGGTGGTTTCTACATATGGTTCAAAATTTATGACAAATTTAGTAGACATAAGTCATTTTGCCGCGTCAAAGAGAGCTCTGTTTAATGTTGCTCCCACATCGGCACACACGGCAAAATGTTGCCGATTATAGCTGCCGAACCCCTCTTAGAGCCATCCGAACCGGCCAACTTCATTATTTTTTAAAAAGTGTTGGTTTCAATCATGTCAATCATGTTTGAACCTTTTTCTGTTTAAGTAAATTTTAGACACTTTTAACCTAAGTTTTCTTTTCCCTAGTTGAATTTTGTGGTCTGAATAATGTTTTTATATTTTGGATCAAGATCTTTATATTTCCATGACAATTAGTGATGGATTTCTTCTCCTTTTTATCCCTTATCTTTTGTTTATGTTCAGTTTTTTAATTAAATCATGAGTTATACTAGATTTTGATGATTTGATGGTTAAATGATGATAATTTATGTTGCTTCTTGTTAGATCCTTCATTTAGAATGTATTTCATGCTAGATTTGATTTGCTCTTCCAAAATCTAGAACTTTGAATTTGATGTCTCATACCCGGAAAAGTATTTGATAAACTCTTGAGACCAAATGAGGTTTTTCTTACTTAACTAATGAAAATTGATGATTAGGAAGATTGGACTAATTAAAATTGTTATTCATGCTTGTTAATTACCTAATTAGCAAATGAGAGTTTAGTTTAATTGGACAATTAGTAAAGCAATTAGTGTCATAAAAGTAGATTAATCTTGTTTCAGTTTCCATGTCCTAAGATAGTGTTTAGTTCAATCTCTTGTATCATTGTTTGATTATTAGACCCTTTTTTCTTGTCATAGTGACATAGCTGTACACTTACATTCACATAAGACTGTATAAATTGTAAAGCTTCAACATAATTTAAACAGCGTGAGTGTGTTTGAAACGTAAAAAGCTCGCTAAGCTTCAAACAACTATCTAGATAATAGGCCCAAGTATAAAAAGCCTATTATCTATATGATACATCAAAGATACTCTAATTTAACCAGAGTGTTTTACCCACGCCGTCTCCTTTGATTTTTTCTGTGTCTCCCAAAAAAAAAAAATATCCGACTGACACTGACCGGAAAGTCTCTCAGTTTCGTCGTGAAGAAGCCATTATCGAATCGAATCGAATCAGATCACACATTAGCCATGGATAACTCAGCTCCAGATTCGTTATCCAGATCGGAAACCGCCGTAACCTACGATTCACCTTATCCACTCTACGCCATGGCTTTCTCTTCTCTCCGCGCCGCCAACATTTCCTCCGGTCACAGAATCGCCGTCGGAAGCTTCCTCGAAGATTACAACAACCGCATCGACATTCTCTCTTTCGATTCCGATTCCATGACCGTGAAGCCTCTCCCAAATCTCTCCTTCGAGCATCCTTATCCTCCAACAAAGCTTATGTTCAGTCCTCCTTCTCTCCGTCGGCCTTCCGGCGGAGATCTCCTCGCTTCTTCCGGCGATTTCCTCCGTCTTTGGGAAATTAGCGAAGATTCTTCAACCGTTGAGCCTATCTCGGTTCTCAACAACAGTAAGACGAGTGAGTTCTGTGCGCCGTTGACCTCTTTCGATTGGAACGATGTGGAGCCGAAACGGCTCGGAACTTGTAGTATTGATACTACTTGTACGATTTGGGATATTGAGAAGTCTGTTGTGGAGACTCAGCTCATAGCTCATGATAAAGAGGTTCATGACATTGCTTGGGGAGAAGCTAGGGTTTTCGCATCGGTCTCTGCTGATGGATCCGTTAGGATCTTCGATTTACGCGATAAGGAACATTCTACAATCATCTATGAGAGTCCTCAGCCTGATACGCCTCTGTTAAGACTTGCTTGGAACAAACAAGATCTTAGATACATGGCGACGATTTTGATGGATTCTAATAAGGTTGTCATACTCGATATTCGTTCGCCGACGATGCCTGTTGCGGAGCTTGAACGGCACCAGGCTAGTGTTAATGCTATAGCTTGGGCGCCACAGAGCTGTAAGCACATTTGCTCTGCTGGTGATGATACGCAGGCTCTTATTTGGGAGCTTCCGACTGTATCTGGACCTAATGGGATTGATCCCATGTCGGTTTATTCAGCTGGTTCGGAGATAAACCAGTTGCAGTGGTCTTCTTCTCAGCCTGATTGGATTGGCATTGCTTTCGCTAACAAAATGCAGCTCCTTAGAGTTTGAGGTTCGAGTTTCTGTTTCGCTGCATAACTATGAAATAGATGAGTATTGGTTTAGGTCGTACTGCATTTGCCATTATACTTAGTCGTGTAGCTAAATTTGGTTCTAGACTTCTAGGTTGACACAAATCGGTTTTAGGTTGACTATTATCCATTTCTTTGTTATGCATATATTAATCACAGTTTGGGATACAAAATCATGGTGTCCAAGAAATCTTGTTAGCAACAGGTCTCACAGTTGCTGTAATGGCTGATAGTGTAGTAGTCATATATTGGCTCCTACCTAAGTTAATGTATGATATGATGAATTACTGGTACATTCTTTGAGTTCTAGGTTTGATGCTCCAACCATAATTCTTTAGTAATTTACACGAGTCACGAGTTACGTAACAAATACAAATGCCGGTTAAGGTTTACCAAGGATCTGAGAATTGTTTCCGGATAACTCTGTTGTATGTCCTTATAATCATATATACGATAATTAGAAACTACAACCAATGAAATGCTGGTTTGAACACCTTTGTAATTGTATATGTGCTGCAGGTTTTTGTGACTCATTCTTAGATTGCACAATAACATTTTATATCGACACACATATGCAACCTACATTTCCTTATAATTACTATCTATTTCACTTGATGTCAGGTGCAGATGTGAAGTGATTTAGCATAGACCTGTATAATCGTCAGGTTCGTATGATAGTAGGTTTGGTGCATGCCCACTCTCGCTTCTTGCTCTGCAATGCCTCTGTATGTATCTATTCTGATTGTAACTAAAACTGAATTCATTTGAAGAACCAAATGCTACTATTATGATATTATCTCTGTTTATGTATAAACCCAACCAAAATATATTGCGGTTTCTGGTGTTTAGATTCGGTAATTGGAGCTTAGTGCAATGCACCCTGTCTTACTCTGTTGGACATTTTTAGGATAAAGCGGCTTTTCTACTTTTCAGCGGTTAAGCGTGTAGTTGGCATTAAGCTATTATTTTTGTTTTTGTTTTGTCGGAATCAAAACTATTGTTTAAGATGTATTACTATAATACTATTATAGGTTCCAACTTCGGACACACCTGTGTTTTATATGATTTAAAAAAAATAAATTAATTTTAAGTGAAAAGTAAATCATTCTTCAAATGTCTCATTTTATATGAGACATTCTTCCTATAATACTAGTATAGGTTCCAACTTCGGACACACCTGTGTTTTATATGATTTTTTAAAAAAATTAATTTTAAGTGAAAAGTAAATCATTCTTCCAATGTCTCATTTTAATTTTTTTTACTGGCGTCACGTTTGACAAAACTTGTAAAAGTTCCAATATATTGTCCATCTATTTTTTTTCTGCCAAAGAAAACCATCAATTAAAACACCACATTGTTTACAAAACATAAATTATCCTTCACTACAAATGGTGTGAGCCATGTAGAGGGTGAAACATCTAAAATAGCAAAATAAATAAGACAACCAACAATAGTTTTAGACATAATGTCAGCCGTCGCATTTGCTTCCCACTTCGTGTGGATAAACCCGAAACCACTTCCAGGCACCACATTCCCAACAATATCAGAAGTAAAACCACCAAGTCTTGGCCAAGCTTGTGGTTCCTTAATAGCCTGCAATAACTCAAGGCAATCAGATTCAAAAGTCACATTTTTTAACCCAAAACTCGGACACACTTAGCTGTCCACGCCATGGCAGTCGCCTCTATCTCTAGAGCTGACGAGAGCTTTGGATAACACTTGGCTCCAAGATGACGGACATTTCCGAACTCATCCCTTAAAATCCAGCCAATTCCACTGCGATCCCAATTAGAGCTCCAGGAACCATCGATATTACATTTCAGTTGCAAATGGGTTGGTGGAGTCCATTTCCTCCGAGTCATGGTGCATGTTGGAGTGGGGTGAGCTGCTGGAGTGCTCTGATTGGTCTGGAACCAAGTTTCACATTCTTCAAAGACTTTAGCAACCACCTTTTCTACTGGATTATCGAAAGCATTAAAAATCAACTCATTCCTTGCTTTCCACATATACCAGAGCATCCACGGCCAGGATCTAAATCTTAATTTTTCCTCCTCAATCTTGACATTCACAGGCAGCAATAAGGCAGCAAGGTTCTCGTACAAAGAAGTTGACGGGGCAGGGTAAAAAAGGTGGCTTACCGGAGAAAGAGCCCAAATCACTCTTGCATAGGGACATTGGAATAGCAAATGATTCTCTGTCTCACTTTGTGACTCACATCTTGGGCAATCTCCAACTTTGGTTAAATGTTTTTTCAACATATTTGTTCCCACTGCCAAGCAATTGGAAATGCATCTCCAAAGAAAATGTCTTAGTTTTGGGCTTGTCTTTGTTTTCCATAAAGCTAAGAATAGAGGAGCTAAGGAGGGGTTTGTCACTTTTTGATATATTTCTTTCTTTCTAACCCTGGTCATCCAAATCCAATACCCTGACTTAACAGAGTATGAGTCATCTCTACTATGAATCTAGCTAAAATTAGCTTGGGGATTCTCCACCTGGCTTGATTTGAGTGATAAGTTGAGCTTATGCCTCTCCGAATTCTTCTCGGAGTCTCTAAATGAGCCATTCATCACAATTTGCCTCCTTGAAGAAGTCAAATCTGAAGCTCCCTTCTTCTACTCCATCAATTGCTTTAGGTGGTCTAGGAGGGTTAGTTGCGAGCCATGAAACTTATATCTACTCCAGTGCCATTCCCCAGGTTTCTATGAAGTCCAATTTTCATCAAGGGTTGAGTGTCATGGATGCTCTCAGCCAAAGGAGGGTCTTGATCCCAGAGGGGCTTCTAGAGGTGAATAACTGGGGAAGTATCTCGCCTTAAGCACGTGACTAAGCAAAGAATCAGGAAGATTACACAGTCGCCAAAGTTGTTTACCTAGTAAGGCAAGATTAAAGCCTTCTAAATCTTTGAATCTGATTCCACCATCAGCTTTAGCTCTATGCATCTTGCCCCATGCCTTCCATCTGATCCCTTTATCTGTGTTCGGTTTTTTCCACCAAAAGTTTGCCAAAGCAGAGTTGATTTTCTTACAGAGGGTTTTTGGGAGTCTAAAACAGGTCATGGCATAACTTGGCAAAGCTAAAGCCACTACCTTGAGGAAGACCTCTTTCCCCGTTGAGATAAAAACCTTGTCTTCCAAGAATTAATCCTTCTGTTAACCCGATCTTCCAGATATTTCAAGGTTTTAATTATTGAACCTATGAAGATTTTTGGGAGTCCTAGATACAAGCCTGTTCCCCTTCCCCCATATTTCTGACCTGTTCTGAAACTTGATTTCCAAAAATGATATTAAATTTCTCAAAACTTACTTTTTGACCTGAGATCCTTTCATATTCTTCGAGAATCTCCTTAATCCTTTTCATTTCTCTCAAATCATCTTTACAGAAAATAGGCAGTATTCTGCAAAGAGTATATGAGAAATAGCTGGAGCTCTTGAGGCTACCTTGATACTCGTGATGTCACCTTGATCATTAGCGTTACTCAAGGCCTCTGCTACCAGAATGAAAAGAAATGGGGAAAGAGGATCTCACAGCAAATTGCCTCTAGAGGGGTTAATGCTACTGTATTGGGAGCCATTCAGGAGAACATTGAAGGATGCTGAGGAAACACAAGTTAAGACCCTCTCTATCCAAGTTGAGTTGAAACTTAATTTTTCCAACAGAGCCTCCAAGAATGGTCATTCCACCCTGTCAAAGGCCTTAAGCATATCTGTTTTGAGTGTCAAAGAAGATTTTGCTACAGCTTCCTTTATCCTCAACGCATGGATTACCTCAAGAGCTAACAGGATGTTGTCAGTGATTAGACGACCCTTGACAAAACCTGCTTGATTTTTGAAGACAATGAAGGGCAAGACAACTTTGAGTCTGCTAGAGATGACCTTTGTGATGATCTTGTATAAAAAGTTACATAAGTTGATAGGTCTAAAGTCACTGAGCTTCTGAGGTCTGTGCTTCTTGGGAATCAAGCAAATATTTATTGAATTTATCCTGCTATCAAGATTGCCTGAGGTCCAGAAGGTTTCCACCATTTTGAAAAGATCCACACCCACTGTAGGCCAATGTTTCTGAAAGAAGGCGCTAGTAAGGCCATCAAGGCCGGGGCATTTGTCCTGATTCATAGCAAAAGTAGCCTGCTTCACTTCCTCTAAAGAGATAGGCTTCATCAGAAGGGTGTTGTGATCCTCTGTGACTCTAAAGCAAAAACATTGGAGGAGGAAGGAGTCTCTGATTGTTGCATCCTCTGAGAGCTTTGATGAATATAGCTTAGAGAAATGATTGATTGTCAATTTCCCTTTATCCCTCTCAGAGACGTAGGAGTTACCCGATTCCTCATCTATTAGGTGGTTAACTCTATTTTTGGATGCCCTTTGCTTTACTGAAGCATGGAAGAATTTAGAGTTTCTGTCTCCAGTCTTTAACCAAGTGATTTTACTCTTCTGTTTCCAAAAGATCTCCTCCTCTTGATAAGCTTTTGCCAATTCCCTTTTTGCTTCATGAAATTCTTGAATATTTAGGGAGTCTTGCTTAGTGAGATTGTCAATTTTCTCCTTCAATTGGTTGATTAAGATGAAGGAGTTAGGCTTTGTTGCTTTTTTCTAAGCAGTCATATCTCCTCTGCAAACTCTGATTTGGTCGACCAAATTAGGTATTTCATTCCCAGACTTTGCCTCTTTCCAGCTCTTATCCACTAATTCTCTTTTGATCCTCCCCCTCCAAGCAAGCTAGGAGAGGGCTATGATCTGAGCCAATGCGAGGTAGATATAGAGTGTGAGCTGCCGGGAAATTAATGAAGCAATTCACATTAACCAGAACTCTGTCCAATTTACAGTGCACCTGAGCTCCTTGCCGGACACCATGCCAAGAGAGTTGATTCCCTTGAGCAGGGAGTTCCAGGAGACCACAACCCTTTAACATATTCTTGAAAGGCTTGAAAAAGGCCTCAGATCTGATTGAACCCCCTCTTTTCTCACTGTTGCAGGTGATTTCATTGAAGTATCCTAAGAGTAACCAGGGACTATCTCTTTTTTGTCCTAGTCTTTGGAGCCTCTCCCAGAACCAACTCATTTCTCTTGTTACCGGATGACCATAGACGCCAGAAAGGTTAAATGATTGATTCCCCCAAGTGATCTCAGTATCTATAATTCTTTTACTAGCTGATATGATGTCGACTTCAACTTCTTCCTTCCATAGCATAACTAAGCCCCTACTCTTCCCTGCAGGTTCCACTGTTTGCATATTAAAGAACTGTAAATCCTCACACAGCTTTTCTAAGACAGGTCTTCTTTGCTTGGTCTCGCACAAGAACAAGACCTCTGGAGAATATTTCTTGATCAAGTCCTTTAATGGTGAACTGTCAGACTATTCCCTAGTCCTTGACTGTTCCACCCTAACACCTTCATGCTGATTTTAGATGCCTACGTGCAGTAGGCTTGAATGGTTTAGTAGGGGTAGAAGAAGGGTGATGATCACTAGTGCTACTCTTCAAAGGATTTCAGAGGCACTGTGATAACATTGTTGAGTTTGGATCTCTTGCGAGCCTGATTTCTCTCCCAACTTGGTCTTTTCTTCCTATTGTGACCATTGTCTTCCTGTGAAGCAGTGAAGGAGAAAACAGGTGTCGATTTTGTAACCACCTTTCCAGAAGACAAATGATGATCCTCGGCCTAAGGGAAGATGATCTTTTTCCCGGAGGATAGAGCTTTTTTTTTCTGTGGGGCAAGACTTAGGAGGAGTCTGTTTGATCCCCTGCTTATCCTTTTTTCCAATCCCACCACTAAGGAATTGGTTGATGGGTACCTCAACTCCCTTCTTCTTTTCTTCTCCATTCCTTTGAGGAATTTGTGGAGGAGCTTTGGACTTCCTTTTCCTTCCCTTTCCTTGTCCCCAATCTGTTGAAGATAATGGCTTGGGAGTTAGATGGTGGTGGTTGGGGCTGAGATTGTTCTTGAATAACAACTCATTTCTGTCCTTTAGGTGTTTTTTTCTTGACTGTTAGAACAGAAGATTTAGAAGATTGAATAGTCGATTTACTCTTGCCTTTCTTCTTAGGGGGAGGCTTCGAGAATCTCGATTCAAGAGTATTCGGATGACTGCCTGAGGAATCTTGAGAAGGTTTCAGGGAGCAGTGATATTGATCGTGCGTCAACCTCTTGCACCTATAACACAACTTTGACAACTTCTCGTAATCAAGATCGACTGTGATAAATCTCCCGTGGTCTCGAGTTTAACTGCCTTTTTGAACACAATTAGAGCTTCCACTAATAACCAGATTCTTGCGCGCACGTATTCAAGAGAATCTGACTTTTTTGCGTGCAATTCTACTTCTTCTGTTCTTCCTAAAGAATTCCCAAGCCTGCCTCTTCTTTTAAACACTAAAGGGGACCTTTGATGCGGACACAAAAGGGGATGGATTGAAGATATTTTAGATCAGGTTTAGGTTGCCACAACTCTCCAATAACGAGTCACCCGTTAACAAACCACGGAGCTATAGGTAAGACTCGATGAAGTTCGTCCTCCTTTTCAAAGACAAACTGCACTCGACCTTTCTTAATAACCCTGCCTCTCACTCTGTCCTCTACTCCCCAAAATCTTAGGCAAAATTTGAACGAGGATGAATGGTTTGATGGAGCTGGGATTGAGGATCCTTACGATGATACTGCAAGAGTGTTGAGTGATGAGCTCTTGATTATCTAAGTCTGGTAATTCAACAAGCTCCTCGAGATTAACTTGTTCTTTATCCTTCAGCTTCTGTAGCAACTCTTCGTCTTTGAGCTTATGGGATCGGTACATCCCCTAAATTATAATTTTCCAAGCTAAGTTAAATGCGTCAAGCAGAGTAACTTAACAGTGGTACCAAGTCCATGGATTACTTACGAATGCAGTGGTCTAGTTCTTCTTAAAAGAGAGATAGTCCTCGTTCTTCAAAGAAATCTTCCCTTAAGGTCAGTTTCCAACTTACTGCTCAAGGTATTGATTTACAGGTTGTCAAGGGCAATGTAGAAGCAAACAAGGTTGAACCTCACTAACGCAAATACTTCCTTGCCTTCGGCTCGTAAATCAGTACTAAGCATAAATGGTAATGATATGTTAGATATGGCGTCGTTAAGATTTTGATGTCTTCTTAGAGCCATATCTGTATTCCTCTTAGAGAGCGAAACAGAGTCGCTTCCGCAGACGGTGTTCGTCTTTAAGGTCAAGCTTCCAACACTCCGCTCAAGGTTGAGTCTTACAGATTAGCATAAGGCAATGTGAGAAAACCAAGGTTTTACACACCAGCGCAGAGCCGTTCTTGCCTTCGGCGCGTAAGACACGACCAAGCAGAGAGGATAAAGGCGCGACTAGATCTAGGAGAGAAAGGGAAGATAAATCGCTAGATCTAGAGCTAGGGTTCCGCAGAACCAGGGAAGGAGAGAGAAAGAGAAAGGGAGAGAAAGAAGCAGAACTTAAGAAGAGGGAAGGCAAAGAAAGCCTCAAGATTTCTATGAGTTTCGTGAGGAAGTCATGGTGGAGAAGAGAATCAAAAGTTTTGCTAAAAGAGGAAGAAGAAAAACGAAAGTGGTATGGAAAGAAAGAGGAGAAGGAGAGGATGAAGGATCTGAAACTAAAAGGGGAAGGCGATGCGAGCTGCGACGGGGATCTGAGAACAGAAGCGAAGAAACTCTATCGCCATTGGAGTCGCAGGAGAGAGACAATATCTTTTTTTATTTCTTTATTTTTTACCGATAGAAATTCACTTTTGTCCATCTATTCTAGAGCTTCTCAAAGAGGTTAATTTATGTTGTGAAATGAATTATAATGGAGTTTGAATTAACTTCTTTCCATATTTAACACAACTCTTGAAATGAATTCCAATGGAGACTTCATTGTATATTTGACACAAAGAATTGAAATGAATTCCAAATGGAGTTTGAATTAACTTCTTTGCATATTTGACACAAATATTGTAAAATCTCTACACATGAGTTCTTATAAATGTTATCAAAATTCTCAATCTTAATAATTATTTAAAAAAGAGAGAGAATTAACTTTAAGTCATTAATCCAATAATCCCTTCTAAAAATTTAAGAATACAAAACCAATAGCAGTAGAATCCTAAAATTTTGAAAATGAAGATGACACGATAATCGGATTGTTTGACTAGAAGAGCTTCTTCTTCTTCTTCTTAATTTATTTTGGTTCTAAGAGAATTATTTGTCTTATCTGCTTCTAAGAAGTTTTCTTCCCTTCCAAATTTTATGAGTTTTTTTGCCCCATGTTTCTTCTAATTCAATCCATACTTATGTTACTTGGCACATTTTGATAATTGTCCTTCTTCTCTATTTGTATAACAGTCTCTCTTATAATCGTATGCTGCGATTAAGTATGCCTCACACAGGGCCGTGCCACCGTTGGAGTAAAAGAAACCTTTGCATATGACATCAAATTTTGAAAAAAAATTAAGGACATATATTTCATATTTGTTGGGTTACATATACATGATATTCTTTATGGGTTTCTAGAAATAAGAAGTTAATTATTAATGAATATGTTTTTTTCTTCTAAAATTTTATATTCTCTAAGGCATAAATTTATTAGAGGCCCAACCAATTCAATTAAAAACAAAACATAATATAATTGTGTGTATCTTCTTCTTCGTTGCAGCCTTGAGAACTGAGACGCCCAAAGAAACATTAGTCGATCTATTGTTTTCCAATTTTTCACCATATTAACTCAATTAAAAAGTTTTCCTCTCTCTCTATCTATCTTCCGAAAAAAAACCAGAAACAGTCTTTCTCTCCGACTCTGTTAACTAGATCACAGTTCTCGCACCGAAATCTCAAGGTTCGTGTTAGTCACCCAATTTTTTTTCCAAAATTGCAATTATCATGGAATGAATTAAGTAGGTTCACTAGTAGGTCCACTAATAGATAACAAATAGGGTCCACGATTATTGGAATTATCGGTGTGTTTGTATATCGGTAGAAGATAACCTTATTTTTCTATTGCAGTAAAATATCATCAACAAAAAAGAGTAATCTTATGGAGTAGATAACAAAAAAAAAAAAACAAACAAACAAGCAAAATTTTAAGAAAATGTTTTATTCAAGTATTTCAAAAAACCCGAAATTTTTGATGAATTTGTGGAAAATAATGATAAAGAACATAACACTATTCGAGATGAAGGGGATGAAGATATAAATATATGTCTAATAGAAAAAGCAGATTTTTATAAATATTTTTATTTTATTTAAACTAGGGCATTTTATATGTAATAGTTTATGGTATTTGTCACACGGCTATGGCTTCACGTTTTACAACAATCACGCTTCAACTCTCAACCAAGTTAGAAACCATTCTAGTATAAAAGTGTTGCAATAATAACAGTATAAAACCAAGATTCTAAAAATTGGTTGGACAGTTCAAATTATTTTAGATGTATCTATATATTACTAATTAAAAAAATTACAATAATTTGATTGCTGATGAGACAACAAAAATAAATCCGATTTATTAGCTGTTTTAAGTATACAACGTAGAACATGGGTGTATTTTTGAAATTCGATTTTTTTCGGTTCGGTTTGATACAGTTTTGAATTGGTTATGTTTCAAACTCGGCCTTTGTTTTTAAAAATAATTTAAATTTATAAATTTTCAATACATACGACTTTATAAAAATAAAAGATAATAAGAAGACGACGCGTAGTTGGACTCCAAATTTGCATTTGTAGTTTTCCTGTAATCCAAACGGCGCACTGTTCTAAATTCACAGCAGAGACAAAAAAAGACGAGCCAAGATTTGTACCTTCGTCGTCTCCAATGCTCAGCTCCGTCATCGACGACAAGCCCGTTGACTCCACTTGGCTCAACCGCCTCCGTTTAAACAGAGGACTCTCCACCACCGACGATGAAGATGCTTCCGGTAATCCACTTACTCTCGACGACTTCCTCCGCCGCAACCACCAAACCGAAATCACCGGAGATTCCGCCTCCAATTCACCTCCATCTGCCCCAATTCGTTCAGATCCAGATTTAGCTGAAAGTCCATTGGAAGAGCCAAATCCCGGAGAATGGTACGGAGTGATGAGCGATGTTCTCTCCGAGCTATTCAATTTCGACGGCGGCGCATCTAAATCTTCCACGATTCCGGGGAAGAAGAAGCTCCCGAGGAAACAATCAAACCCTAGGCATTGTTCTTTAGAGACTCCAGAAGACGTTGTTCCTTTGGTAAATCAGAAAAGCAGTGACGCGAATTGTGTCCCTAGTGTTCGTGAATTCGCTACTTCGTCGTCGCGTAGTTCATACAATAAGAAACCTCCGGCGCCAGAGATTAGGGAAAGGAGAAGAAGTGTGGCGGAAGGTGAGGGTGTGGATGATGAAGAAGAGAAAGGAGAGAAGGATTTAGTTGGTTTTTCGAGGAGTGAAGTGACGGTGATTGATACGAGCTTTCAGATTTGGAAATCTGAGAAACTTGTTTTCAGGAGGAGAAATGTGTGGAAAGTGAGGGACAAGATAGGTAAATCAAGGGTTGTTTCGAAGACGAAGAAGATGATGAAGAAGAAGAAGAAGAAGAAGAAAAAGAGGAAATGTGATGATGTTGGTGATGGTGAGATTGCTCGAAAAAGCAAGAAGATGAAGCTTTCAACATCAGTTTCAGACAATGTGAGTACCCCTTTTGCCCATTTAATGTTGAAGATTGAATCTTTTATCTGCTTTTTATGTTAACTAAACTGTGATTCCAATGGCGTTGATGGTGTATTATAGTTTAGGGCATAAGAAATGGATTAGGTCTCTTCTTGTTTAATTCTCTTAATTAATAAGGTCTCTGCAGTGTAAATCGACTTCAGAAGCCAAGTAGCTAAACCTGATATTTGTTGCTTGTTAGATGCACTTATTATTACAGATCTTCGAATATACGTTTTGACAATACCGTCGATGTGAATAACGTACTGAGTTGCTAATAACATGTTATGCCTCATCTTCATTGCAGAATCCACGCTATCACGTTGAAGAGATTCATGATGAACCAGAAAGCAGTAATGTCAGCCGACGGCAAGTTCATTAGCTGTGTTTCTATATCACTTTAATCTATGGCTCGTACTGTATATTAATGGCATCTCTTCTTCTCGTGTCCAGATTGCCCTCTAAGCCTAGAAAAGAAGGTTCTTTCGGTATACATACAAGCAAGAAGAACAGCGAAGCAGAGGCTCGAGGCCATCGGTCCTTGGCCTAACAGAGCCACTAAACCAAACCAAGTTTCACATTTATGTATATGATGATAACTGTTGTATGATTATTATGCAACATTCTTGTTTATGAAAAATGTATTGCTTTCATCTGATTTAAAGAGAATTAAGATCATACTCCAAATTCAATTTTTTTTTTTATTACCGCAAAAGTATACAAAGAGTGGTTGGCCTTTATTTTATGTACACTGACTTCTACAATCTTTGTTCATTGTATTCTCAAGAACCCTACCTCCTACACAAGCAACTGTAAGGAGAGAAGAGCTGATCGGTTTTGGTGTGAGCAGAGGCCGTTTACTCAGCGAAAGAGTGTTCATTCAGTTGCTCCGTTGGAAGCGGCTCAACCTTCTCGGCCTTCCCGTCTTTCTTTGGGATTATCAGACCGTAACCTCCTTCTTTTCTCTTGTACACTATGTTAATCTCACCTGCCAAACAAAAATGATATCGAAATGTAAGTAATCCTGTCGATCTTCATCCGATCATTTCTCCTCTGCGGTTTATGCAATCAAGCATTAATGGAAGAAAATAAACTATGTCACATGCATACCAGTTTCTTCGTTTTGGAAGCCATAGAAGTCATGGGCGACTAATTCCAGCTGCTCAACTGCCTCGGAGACAGTCAATGGTGGCATCTCAAAAGTCTTGGTACGGACAATCTGTAGAAAACCACAAGAAAAAAAAACATCATCATAAGATCAGCAAACACCAATGATAAGGTAAGTCTGGACCAACCTCCTTGATCAAATCATCCTCTTCTTCTTCTTCTCCTATGCTCGAGTCAGTACTGTCCTCATCATCATCCAGAACCGGCTCAATCACTGGTTCTCTTACCTTCAATCTGTTGAAACCTTTCATGTGCCTTCCATGGTCAGAGTCCTTCTCCTTGATCTTCCTCAGCTTCCGCTGTATTATCGTTGATACCAAGTCGATACAAGCGTATACCGTCTCAGCATCTTCCTCAGCACGCACAACACCATGCTTCTTTGTAAACAATGTCACCTTTAAGTACCATAATAACATTGTGTCAGCTCATAATATAACAGTTTATGGATTTGGACAGACACATACACATAGTTGCCTCATTATCAAACACCTAGCGGGACTTGGACGTGAAAGAAATGAATTTCAATTTATCAAGACTCAACAAATTGATAAGAATGACATGTTTTACCTCGCATCTACGAATCCTAGGGCCTTTACCGAACTCTCCGCCTCGGACAGAGAGTCTTACATCGACTTCTCTGACGAGATGACTGTGTTTCTGAACAGATTTTCCTACTTTCTCCTCAACATGCTGCTTGATTGGCTCTGATAACTGTCACAACAATGTCAAAGTTAACCAAATGATTGAAGACAACAAACTTCAACTATCAAAACCAAAATGTTGAACACATAAATTCTATTGACTAAAGAGTCAAGACTTAAGAGTCACTATCTTAAGCCTAACAGAATCAGTATTCTAAACGACAATAGAGTAAACGAGAACGAGAACATAGTTTCTGTAGATAAGATCAAAATGGGCTTAGATAATCTTACATTAATCTCTGATTAACCATAATTTCAACAAAACCCGAGTTTGCTCTTCGAATGGTACAGGTTTGTTCCTTGTTAGATGTATCATAACCTAACACCAAACTCCAAACATCTCCCCAAAGTTCAAAACTTTTCTAATGACCAATTCTTAATAATCAAAACCCACAAAAAAATTCAACATTTTTATTCAGAATTAAATCAATTTCAAGCTTGTAGTAGCAGAATCCAAACCTCGAGGTTTTTTCCTTGGATGATCAACTTGACGGAAGCGAGAGGACCGTCCCACGACATTTTCACAGCTAATGAGGTTTTACAGGAACTGGGTCTTACTTGTCTCCGATCATCGTAACCCATATGGCCGACGAAATCTGACCGGAGCTTTTTCGAATCAGTCCGGCTCGATCCCACCATTGAGACCACCGTGGAAGAAGATGAGCACGGCGGCGTAGAAATCGAGACGCCGCAGTGGTGAAACTTCGTCTGAGAGAAACCTAAGAGCGTCGCCATTTGAGAGAGAGAGAGATTCACAGATCCTTGTTTCCTTTGTGAAGTGAAGAGTGAAGTAGTGAGGAAGTGGAAATATTTGGATAAGCTGAAAAAAAATGGATAAGGATGCTGACTTATGCAAAACGAGCATACTTATATTTATGAATTGAACCCTTTTCTTTTCATATTTACATATTATATCCTTCTATTTTCTGATTTGTAGAACTAATTACAATTAAAACTTCGAAAATTAATAAATACGATAAATAATAAATTTTGGTTTAGGTCAATATTAAATTTAATAAAATAATAATATTTTGGAAATTCTATGTAAATATATATTCGTAATAATATCATAAATTAATTATAAAATAAATTTATACACATAATATACTAAAATATGACTATAGTATTTTTTTTTAATGCATTGTGAAATTTATTGATAAAAAAAATTAAAGTTGTTTGCATCAAAGTAGGAAAACAATTGAAATAATTAAGCAAATCATAATTGAACCAAATTTAGAAAAATGGGCGTAGGTGATTCTAATACTCTTGCATCGTTCCAGTTGCTTGAAGTCAAGTGACTCCAATATTTAAAGGTGAAATCTCGTTAGAACCATCTATAATTTCACTTATGGCATAAAAAAATATTGTATATAATGAAAGATTATCCAAACGTAGATGTGAAGTGTTGTATATATTGTCATAAAATATAAAAACATTATTAACAAATGTTGTATAGTTTCTTGAAAATCTTCTACATATATTATCAACAAGTGTTACAGAATGTGTGGTTTCAGCCTCACTGATATAATTAGACTAAAAACCTCATTTTTAACCGTAAATGATGTCACAGTGTAATCTAAAACACTTTAAGTCTTTAATGTATGCCTAAACTTTCTCCTATGCAGTATTTATATGCTTCAATTCCTTGTCATACCGTTAATGCTAACAATAATTAGGATTATGGTAACTTCTCGGAATAACAAATTAATGTTATGGTCATTCAAATCAATGCTAAAGTTTGATTTCCACAGTGTTACATTTTTTCCCCTTACTTCTTCCAACAGAAAACAAGGTTGTATGTCTAAAATTTCAATTTTGTACATGCTGCTTTTACAACTAACACCATCTCACATGAAAAATATAGAAATTAGCATCAAAAAGCAAATTAATATCAAATGTTGTAATTGTTATTGTATTCCGAAATTGATATGGCAAGAAGTAAACCTAGGTTCATCGGTTATAGCCTCGATTCGTTAGGTTGACATGTGTCATTTGTTCTTGGTTGGCAAGTTATTTTATGTAATATGAGAGAATAAATCGAATGCTTCCTCAAGTCGTTAAAATTAAAACTAGAGTACATTCATTCAATAAATGCATACCATGGATTCTCTAATTTCACCATAGCCATGATGCTCTTTAGATGTATCAATACGTGACTATAAATCATAAACCTTAATATGTTCGAACAGAAATACTACTTTATATCAGGCAAGTTGTATTATTTTAAGAAGCAATTGTAATAAAAGAGAATTCACATAAAGTTAAAGAGAAAAACTTTCAGACTTTGATTCATGATTTTTCACTTACTTACAACTTGTCGAGACTAAGTCCTTTTATAGAGAGATACACAATGCACTCATATTTAACTTAGTTACAAACTGAACTCATTGTTAACCTATGTTGAATTCATTGTTAACCACAGTTGGAAATATCACTATCACCACATGTTTTAATATTCTTGTAATGCAGCCGATTTTGCAATTTTAACTCATCTGTACCCTCATTTGCTTTTCCTTTTGCTTTTGCAGGTGGAGTACATGTTTGTCTTTCAAGTTTGGGCGGTTGTACGGGAAGGATGTTATTGTCTCTGCTTTTCAAAGTCTTTGTCTGCTTCAGAGTCTTCAAATTTTCTGTAGTCTTCAAAGTCTCTATTTGTTTTAGAGGTTTCACTTGAATTGTATTGTTCTGCTTAATAGCAATGACATATTAAAAAATATATATATTTTAAGAAAAAAGAGGTAGCAAATCAAAAATAAATAAATTTTTAACTTTCATAATACACAAAGATCTTGATTTTGATAAAATCCACAATATATATTCATATTCATAAGAAAAAATTGCATATATGTAACAATCGGCCTCTTGACGTAGAAAAAAAGTAATTGGAATCTTAATGTGTGCAAAACACTTATAAAGAAATTATTTACAAAAATAATCTAAAACTTGATGTTTTGTACTTTTTCTTCTTCATCTTCTTACCACATTTTCTGAAAAACTCTTCTACCTTGTCCTGCAAATTATAAATAAGTTTCATGAGTTGCTTTGTTACTCTCTCTCAACCGCTGCCGTAATAGAAAATGTATATCATGCATAAGCTGTTAAAACCTTTTGATTTGAGAGAACGTTTGTACAAATATTGCATGCACATTGTGGACCCAAGAGATCATAAACTTAATGAACTAGAGCAAAAAGAATAAATGACTGGACATATATTACATCTCAACTTAAGACAAATTTGATTTTCATCCACATATATTAACATGTGCAATTCTTAATTATGTCAGCGCTTGGAAACCGTTATGTAGACACCATAAAACTTATAACCTCATGTGAGCTACTTTTAGTGAGAAGCTTCTATAATTTATTCAATATTATTATTAAACAAAATTACCTGATAAACCTTCGGAAAATTATAAGTAAGGGAGAACACAAAATACTCAAACTCTTCAATACGAGCTATTGAAACCCTCTGAGTCAGAACTTGAGGAAATCTAGTTTTTTTTTTTTTGATAACTAGGTTTCCAATCATTGTATGTCACTAATTATCAAATGTGATATCATTGGTACTACACTACTATTATATAGGTAACCAAAACTTTGATAATACTTCTATTGTTCTTGAATTTTATTCAATTTTTAATTAAAATTTTACTTATTCTATTATCTTTTACGTCTTTAAAAATATTTTTATTACAAATGAATAATATCACATTGATAGATAATTTCAATTTCTATATAATTATATGTTAAAATAGATTATAGTTTCTGTATTATAGAGTGAATTATTAAAATAGAAGATATTTGATTAATGATATTTTTCTTCGAAAATACTAACTACATACCTACATATTTATCTTGCTTGCGTTGTGCTTTTGAACCTTTGCAAAGCAATATCTCCATGTTTGTTGATGCTGTTTTTCAAATCCTATATTATCGCATGTGTCTAAAGAATCGATGAGGGGTTTGCATCCACAATGCCAAACAATTTCTCTGAAAATTCGAATTGAAATTTGATAACTCAGAGATTTCATATGAGGGTTTAATTTTCATAAATTCAGTTAATTTTAGTTTTTCTTTCTTATAACATGGCGTGTTTTATATTTCATATGCAAAGTTGTACTGACAAGCTAAAGACCAACATAGGATATGCCTACAACAACACAAAGGTAAAATCCTCGTCCCTTTAAACAAAATTTAAAATCCTCGTCCCTTTAAACAAAATTTTCTTACGATTTTGTGTGTTAATTAATCTTTGGCTGACAAAAGGTTGTGTTTCTTTGTGGCATGTAACTTAAACCACTAGAACATCATTCATTTCTCGAAAATTCTATTAGTCGTATGTATCTTGCAATTCATTCATTGCAAGGGCATGTCTAAATTTTTCTCCTGCTCGGCTTGGTTTAAAGAGATAGATATCTGGTTATTTATTATTTAATTTGTTTTTTCTTTCTATCTTTTTGTCATCAATATCATTATTTTTTCTAAAACTGATTTGATTGAAAACACTAATTAACTGGCTAATATATTTCTGGATCTCATCACAGAACCGGACTTCTCAATGGTAGATATCCAGGTTCTATAAGATTTTAAGAATTACGTGATACCGGTCAAAAATAATGCGACCATGGTTGTAAAGAATATTCATGTTACCCTAAAGCATCTTGGTTATAATGGACGTGCAGAAATGAATGGTTATGGCAGTGTTACCTAACTCAATACCACTAAGTTAAGTATACATCATGAAAAATGATTCTTTAGCATATGTCATTAGTATATACAAAACTCGCCTTTGTATTCAATACACATTCGTTTGTGAATAATGAAAACTAAGAACAAATAATATATGTCAAAGTAACGAGTTTGGGCTATAGCGGTGAAACTTGGTTTACCTCTTTTCGTATTAATTGCAGAATACACTAGAAAGAACAATAACCGTTACAAACTTCGAAAACCCCGAAAAGAAAAATAAACAAGAATGTTTTTTTTTCCGAAAACCTTCAAACCTCGAACACTATGTACAAGCTCGTAAATGCATGTTATATATGTGAACCTTAATGAATTTACAAACGTAACTTACAATCGCAAAAGAAAACTAACCAAATTTACCAGTAAACACATATGCAACTATTTCAAATACACTATCATTGTATTTTCATCCACATTTATAAGCGAGTTTGGTTTCCATTCATTGTATTTCAGTAATTGTCAAATGTTACATTATTGTTATTACACTACTTTTATATAGGTCATTAAAAAATTTGATAATAATTCTATTTTTCTTGACTCATATTCGATTAATTAAACTTAAACTTATTCTATTACCTTCTATGTCTTTATAAATATTTTTTTATTACAAATAAATAATATCACATTGGTTAGGTTATTTCAATTTCTACATAATTAAATGTTAATAAGGTATTATAGTTTCTGTATTATAGAGTGATTTATTAAGCTAATAGAGATTTGAGTAATAGAATATTTCTTAAAGATTACTAACTATCTACCTATATATTTATAAAAAGTACATGAGTTTTTTTTTTAAATTTCTATAAAATTATACATTGGTACTACACTACTCTTATATAGGCCATCAAAACTTTGAGAATATTTCTATATATTTCCTTGACCCGTATTTGATTTTAATTTAACTTATGTTTATTCTTTTACATTCTACGCCTTTAGAAATATTCTTTATTAGAAATGAATAATATCATATTAATAGGTAGTTCAATTTCTATATAATCGTGTGTTAAAAAGGTATTATAGTTTCGGTATTATAGAGTGAATTATTAAAATAGTAGAGATTCGAGTAATGAAATAGTTTTAATAATTACTAACTTTCTACCTATAAATTTTACATGAACTTTTTGGATTTCTATAAAATTACAAAAACAAAACATTTAATACAATTTTATATCCAAACTCATCATAGTATTTGGTTTACACCTAAACTTAATCTATGTGAACATAATTAAAAACATTATTAACTATGCTAACAACAAAAAAGTATCTAAGTAGAGTTATATGAAATTGTATTAGAACATTTATTTTTCACTAAACCTATAAAAAAATGTAGCACTTATAAAAAAATGTAGCGCTTTTTTTTTTGTTAACGACGTTTCTAATTTTAGTAACGTTTGGTAAGTCGATTGGGTAAATACAAGTATAGTGATGATACTAAATGATTTGTTGTGTATTTTCTTATATTGTGTCTTGTGGCTGTTTTCATGCCCATTAATACCAACTAGCTTAACATTTTTGAAAAAATGGACAACCAATTAGCCAAATAACATGGGAATATCTCAAGTGGCCTAAAAATGAAGAAAAATATCACACACAGACTGTAAAGAACAAAAAAAGGAATTAAATATCAAAGTTGGCCACACAAAAAAGGAGAGGATGAAAATATCATCCAGACAAAAAAATATCTGTTTGAAAAAGGATAGCGCAATGTTCAGTGAAAGTTAGGCCAAAATATCTTTAGATTTTTATTCCTTAACCCAAAAGTCATTGTTCCACTACTAACTACATTTCCACACTGGCGCGTAGAGTATCATCCAACCAAATCAAACAATTTCAATTGATTTCTTATATTTGTGTTCCATTGTGACAAAAGAAAAAGAAAAAAAAAATCAATGTACGCCGTTGATTTAGTAGTCAATTGTGGTTATCTACCTGTCTGAATATCATAGGTTCGAGTTCAAGTAGTTAAGAGTTTTTGTCTCAAGATATATGGTTATAAATTCAAATTTGCCCCACATATAATCTTCGATTATTAAAATGTATATAATTTCAAATAATTGTAATTAGTCAAATAAGTATTGATCATTCATTGAATAATGATTAGTTTACAAACAGTTGCAAATTTTAATAAAATGTCATTCCTCGTTGATTTCCATAGTTTATATTATAAACTGCACAAAATAAGCTATTATTTGGATTTCACAATAGGGTTTATCCTTTAGAATTTAGATTATATGATTTTTTGACATTATATATGGTTTATCATATGCATATAACATGTTTTCTTAATAAATATAATGTCCTTTTATTGTTCTGTTCACTATGCATTTTTAAAACATATGTTTTATATGTAATTTCTTATTCACTAGACATATTTTTTTATTTACTATCATAGAATTATACAAAAACGATATTATATCATTTTTTATTTTATGTTATATCATTACTTGGCTATATAATAACCGTTGTTTTTTTTTCATCCTAGAACCATTTTCTTTATTTGTTGTTGGTTTATGGTCATTACACTAATTGTCTTTTTTTTTTATTACCTAGTACTCCTTCTGTTTCAAAATATAAGGAGTTTTAAGGAAAAAAAATGAATATTAAAAATTTATTTTATAATCACTGAAACATAATTTATTACATAGAATATTACTCCTATTAATTACATATTACTAGTATTATTATTATGCACATTTATTATGAATTTCAGTTTGGAGCCAGTTTTTCTATTGTAAATTTGAAACTAAAAATCCAAAATTTTAAAGTGAAGCCAAACCAATGTGTTCATACCAAAAATAGTGCTTATATAAACTTGTTTAACTAATTTGGTTTTTAACTTTTTCATGGATTCTAATTTTGATTTAAATTTATCAGTCCCAATTTATGAGAATGATTTTTTATTTGATTTTAATTCAATTCCACCTATAGAAGAAACGTTTAGCAATGTCGATGGTGATGATTTCCTAATTGACTCCAATAATCAGACTATGAATACTGTTCCAGATAAAATTTTGGTTCCTTTTTTCTTTTAACCATTTTATAATGATTGAATCTCAATCTAGTGTTCATATGTCGTAATCATGGATTTTTTTATGATTCTTTGTCTTAGACTAATTTTTTTACTCCTCAACAAGTGTACTTATTCCTCGACAAGTGTAATTATTTTTCAACAAGTGTACAGTCCTGTTCGTCTTTTATGAAATCTGAAATTGAAGAGTTACAGTCTTGTTCGTCTTCTTCTTGCAGATTATTTTATAATTTCTTTTTGTTCTTACAACAGAAAATGGAGGTGAATTACTAGATGAACCAAGATTACAAGAAAATCGAATAAATCTCACAAATGAGAAGAGATGGGAGATTTTCAATGCTTTACTAGAGAAGAGTGTTGATGGAAATTTGAAAAAGTCTAGTACAAGAGAAGTTGCTCATCAGTTTTCAGTGCCTATAAAAATGGTACAAAAGATTTGGCGATGAGCAAAAGAAACGGCTATTAGTGGAAGAGTTGATGTATCTCATCAGCGATCCGAAAATTCTGGTCGGAAAAAAAATCTTACTTGATTCAGTTCAAATTGCTAGTGTTCCATTCCAAAAGCGAACAACTTTGAGGACATTCTCCATGGCTATGGATGTAAGTCTTACAATATTATTTAGGCGTATGAAGGATGAGGTTATTCGACGTCGTACTAATAGTATCAAACCCTATTTGAAAGAAGACAATATGAAAGGTAGACTACGGTTTTGCATCTCTATGCTGGATAGAAATACTTTACCTCATGAACCAAAGTTTTTCGATATGTACAATATTGTACATATCGATGAGAAATGGTTTTATATGACAAAGAAGACCGAGAAATATTATTTACTTCCGATTGAAGAAGATCCATAACGCACATGTCAAAGTAAGAACTTCATCGCACAAGTCATGTTTCTTGCTGCAATGGCTCGTCCACGGTTCGATGAGGAAGGAAAAAATATATTTTCTGGAAAAATTGGAATATTTCCATTTGTCACTATGAAATCTACTAAGAGAAAGAGTAAAAATAGGGATGATGACACTTTGGAAGTAAAAATATGTTAATTATTTATTTTGAGAATAATTTTTTTGACTAAATTAATAAAGAGTAGTTATTAAAGAGTAATTAAGGAGTATAGAAAGTGGAGAAATCTCCTATATTTTTAAACCGAGGGAGTAATTGATTAGGAGAATAGAAACCATATATCAATAAAAAGAAAGTCAAACCTAGGTGGGTGAGTGGAATGAGAGAGCGAGTATGAGCTATCTGTCACACTCGCGGGCGCGTGAGGAAACAGATAAAAAGAAGATATTTAGTCTCTGACAGCTACCATTAATAGTGTCAGATTATAACCAAACACGTGTCTTATTCCTATCCACCAAGAACACGAAGTTTAAACAAGTGTCTCTTTGTGTCTTACCTTATCCCACAAAATATCTAGCCGCGAACATAACTTTTTAAACTTATCACGTAGTCTCGTGTATGTTCACTATATTTCTTAATTTTTTTTTGTTAAAGAAAAATACTTTAGGATTTAAAAAAAAAGAAATTGAATTATATGTATTATTTTGAACAGATTTAACTTAGAAAAAGTTAAAAACACATGAACCAAACAAACAATACAATTCTTTTTTGGATAAATTGTATAAGATACTTTTCCACCACTTTCATTAGATAATTTGTCGGCTGATATTATCCCAAAAATCACGAGTGAGATTTTTTTATACAATTTAATGTCGAATAAAAATGTAAATATTAATGTCGAATAAAATAAAATAAAATACAATTAATTGTTTGGTAATTAATCATGTATGTAATAAGCTCCAGAATTTAATGATCTATTAAGCTGAAAAAATAAGCAATTCAGTACATATTTTCTACGTTACAGATACATACATACTCATCAATACACACACGATAAAGATCAAAATCTAATTCCCAACTTTAAATATGAACCACAGAGCAAACCAAAGGCTAATAGCCACCACAGACCAATTCTTAAAAAAAAAAAAAGGTTGTTTGGCGTATTGGATCTCTTGAGTCTTGTCTCGTGTACAGTATTTTGCTGATGTGGCAAACGTGCATACGTCAGCCAACTCTACTAGATATTTTTTACAAATCCCTTGACCGTTAGATCATGGTCGGTTCACCACTCGATTCAAATCTCAACCGTTAAAACATTCGCCAGATATTTTGAAGATATTTTTTTTTTTCACAATATATTATACAGAATAATTTTTGATTTTCTCTCTCTTTATCTCTCCCACTCAAAAATATTTTGGAACCGTTTCTCTTTCTCTGGAGCTTCTTCAATCGACGATTTAGGTTTTTAGAAGCCAAGTGTTGTGTGGTGGTGATGAGCAGCGAGGAAGTAGTTGAAGTGACGGTGGAGAAAGCAGCTGAGGCTGGCGGAGGAAAGTTAACACGACGGAAGTTGCAGAGGAAAGATGCCGTAGATGGCGGAGGCGATGGTTTGGTTAAGTGGGAGAGGTTTCTTCCTAAAATCGCGTTGAGAGTTTTGCTCGTTGAAGCTGATGATTCGACTAGACAGATTATCTCTGCTCTTCTCAGGAAATGTAGTTACAGAGGTCAGTTTCTGGTTTCATTGCCTGAGATCAGGAATCTATATGTTTTTCTGAGAATTTGGAATTCGATTGAGCTGCTAATGGTGTAAATCTGATTTTGCGTGCGGCTAATTTTATGCTTTGGAATGTTACAAATCGAGTCAAAATTATAAAGTCAACGATTTTGTCTGTTTTGCAATCTGATGTTTTGGTTAGTTTCGGTCATCCGGACACGAACAAAGATTGTTGTCAAAGAAACGAGATTGATCAAGAATGATGTGATTTCTGGTCTACTGTATATAATTTGAGTTTTTTTTTTTGTTCATATATGTTGTTCAATGTTTTGAGTCTTTTATACACACTTAGTTTCTACGACAAGCTCAAAAGGTTTAATTAATGTGGTTGGTTTTGTGTACTATCAGTTGCTGCTGTATCTGATGGCTTGAAGGCATGGGAGATACTTAAAGGAAAACCCGAAAGCGTTGATTTGATATTAACAGAGGTTGATCTTCCTTCAATATCTGGATATGCTCTTCTAACACTTATCATGGAGCATGATATTTGCAAGAACATTCCTATTATAAGTATGGTGACACTTACAACTCCTGCTGCTTCCTTTTTTCGATCGTGTTGAAATGATTTTGGGCTTATTGTCTTGTTCTTGTATTGTTTTTTTCAGTGATGTCGAAAGAGGACTCGGTGAATACTGTGTATAAATGTATGTTGAGAGGTGCGGCTGATTATCTTGTTAAGCCGTTGAGGAGGAATGAGTTGAGAAATCTCTGGCAACATGTCTGGAGAAGACAAACTGTATGTTTCATATCCATCTTTTTTTTAAGCTTTACGTGTCCGGAGCAATATACAACTTAAACCCGTTCTTACATAAGTTCTGGGAAATTTCGTTGTCTTGAAAAGATAATTGAGTTCTCAGATTTGTTTTGTTTGTTTGTTGTTTTGATCATCTTGACAGTCACTCGCTCCTGATAGCTTTCCATTGGATGAGAGTGTTGGACAACAGAAAGTCGATGGTGCGTCTGCAAACAATTCGAATGGAAAGAGAGACGAGCATCCTGTAATTGGGAATGGTGGTGATGCCCAGGTTAGTTTGATGATTATGTACTATCTTATTTGTAATGGTGGGATTCTCCATATGTGAGATTGGTTATGTTCGTTGGTGTTTGTTTCTAAGCCGTTAGTTAATCTTTGTGCTTGTAGAGCTCGTGTACAAGACCTGAGATGGAAGGCGAGAGTGCAGACGTGGAGGTCAGCCCGAGAGACTCATTACAGATGGAGTGCGCAAAGTCTCAGTTCAAGGAGACACGGGTTCTAGCGAATGAGATGCAGAGTAAGCGAGCACTTTCATTTTTTTTTGCAAGCTAGCAAAACATCTGACTTTTCAAAAGTTCCATCAGAATCATTAATTCACCTACATGTTTCTGTCAATTCTACAGACTCATCGAAAGAAGCCATTGACTTCATGGGAGCATCGTTTAGAAGAACTGGACAACGTAACAGAGAAGAAAGTGTTGCCCAATACGAATCTCGGATAGAGCTTGATCTCTCTCTGAGAAGACCTAACGCTTCCGAGAACCAATCATCTGGAGACCGACCCTCTCTTCATCCTTCTAGTGCCTCGGCTTTCTCACGGTTAGTAGTCTAGTTTCTGATTCCTTCTTTCTGTCAATCTTTCAATAGTTGCTCATTCTTTTACTGATTGTGTGTGCTATGTTCTTGTTGCAGGTACGTGCACAGGCCATTGCAGACACAATGTTCAGCCTCTCCAGTGGTTCCTGATCAAAGAAAGAATGTTGCGGCAAGTCAAGATGATAATATTGTGCTAATCAACCAATACAATTCATCTGAACCGCTTCCAAATGCTCCAAGAAGAAACGACGCTGGCTTTTACACTGGAGATGACTCACCGGGTCCACCGTTTAGCAATCAGATGAATTCTTGGCCTGGACAGAGCTCTTACCCAACGCCAATGCCCATCAATAATATACAGTTCAGGGGTCCTAACACAGCTTATGCATCTGCAATGGCTCCTGCTTCACTCTCCCCAAGCCCTAGTTCCGTTAGCCCGCATGAATACAGTTCCATGTTTCACCCATTCAACGGTAAACCCGAGGGTTTGCAAGAGCGGGATGGTTCCATGGACTTAGAGGAGAGAAGACACGTCTCTTCTGCAACCCAACATAGTGCAATAGGTAATCACATTGATCAGCTTATTGAGAAGAAGAAAGAAGACGGATATTCGTCGTCAGTCGGGAAAATTCAGCAATCTCTTCAACGGGAAGCCGCTTTAACCAAATTCCGGATGAAGCGTAAGGATAGATGTTTTGAGAAAAAGGTACAGACTAACTTTGATGTTTCATAACAACTCATAACGGCTTTGTTAAGAAGAATGATACTAACGGCTTTTGAATTACCTTACAGGTCCGTTATGAGAGCCGGAAGAAATTGGCAGAGCAACGGCCGCGAATCAAAGGCCAATTCGTTCGTCAAGTCCAATCCACACAAGCTCCTCAGTGATCCAACAAATTGATATATTAATACAGTTCAATTTTGTATCAACTAGGGGAAATTTTGTTTTCTCCGATACAGGTGCTGTTCTTGTACTAATTCCACGTACGTACTGGGTGTTAGATTTGGTGACACTTTTGCGTGTACATATAGATTTCGAGCTTCTTGTTGAGTTTAGTTAGGATCTACTTTAGATCTGTAATTACATACGTTTGGATTGTATTTCTGTAACTTGCAAGAAGAGTTGATAAGATGGACAAAGCCCAACTAAAGAAATCTTAGCACAAAACAATAAAATTAAAGAAGATACAATAGTTGATAGATTAGTGCCTTCCTCAAAATGTCATTCCAGCTTTGCCTGGGTCTGAACCCCTTTGATGCGTATTAAAATGTTGGGTTGTAACCACGACAATAGAAGACTAAACAGGAAACAGCTACAGTGAAGATCGTGAAGAAGCTAGACGTATCTACTTCTCAAAGTACGAAGGACCAGATAATTTGATTTCGAGTTATACAATAGACATGTATATTATTTATTAATCATGTTTTAGTTACTTTGTCCCAACGCACATGTTGCCTGGAGACATTCAAATATTCCCAACTCTCGATTACAGCACACGTCTACGAATCTGGAAGTGAATGTTGAACCACTGATATCGGTGACCAATCACTGGGGTTCTCTCAAGACCAATAAATCTCCCTTTAGGCTACTATGGAGTTTATGGAAATCAAGAAATGAATTACCTTTTAACGCGAAGCAATGGGGTCCAATGGAAGTTGTTCGGAAGGCAGGCACAAGAGGATAGTCAAGAGTGGGAAATAGCTCAATGGTGATGAGAATTATCTAAGAAACACACCCTAACAAAGAACAACAGCAGATCATGGAGGATAGATACCAAAGTACTTTGTGATGGATTAAACGTAATCATGATGCAATTTTTCTAAGGAGTTCATAACTCGGTGGTCGCAGGGTGGGTTGTACGTGATGCAATGGGAGTCTTTTTTACGACAAGAAGCTCGATACTAGAGCATAGCAACAATGCTCTCGAACCCCTACTTAACGCCTTACAAAATCTATGGATTAGAGGCTTCCATTAGATCATCAGTATGGATTGTGATTCTCACCAACTAGATGATTTAATCAATGGTCAAAGAGTGGATACACACATGAGTAACCTGATGCGATCATATCCATCATCGTATAACCAAGTTCACAGGGTCTTAAGTGATGCATACGAGACGGGAAAACAAAGGAGTCACCGACATGCTTTCTAAAATCAGACGAACACAACACTCTAAATGTCTAATTTACAATTTCCCTCCTATGTGTATTCATGAAACTCCAATTTAGTGATCATGTATCAAACTTTCTAAAATCAATGAAGCAAGATGTTACAGTGGTAATGTGATATCAAAACTTCTAAAAACAACTGAGAACAATAGCCATTTGCACAAACAAAGCCAAACGAAGAAGAAGAAGAAGATTCTATGAATATATAAATGTGTATGTATGTAGTATATATATATATATATATATATCTCTACATAGCTCTGATTCTTCAATTCTAGAATGATAAACCAGTGAAATCTGTAGAGAGTTTTAAGGTCGAATCGAATCAGAGCTAACCCATTTCCAGTAATGCCGCTTCACGGTTACAGCTTTCCCGGCGGCGCGTGTTTCCACCGAATCTTGGGTCGAGTCTCCGCCGTCGTACTCCTTCTCCTCCGTACAGAAATCTTCCTCCGGTAAACCCTCCACCGTCGCGTCCACCGAGTGTAGAGCGTAACGCGCCGGTAATCCCGGATAAGACAACGAGTTCCTCTCCTCCACTCTTCTACTGTAACTTCCGGGAATAATCTTAATGCTCTGTCCAACGTCATCACCATCGCCATTAAAGATAGATCCGAGCTCTTCTTTTATGGCGCGAATTACAGCTTCATCGGGAGATTCTTCAGGCTTCATCTTCTCCGATAAAGGACGAAATCTCTCTCGGATACTCCCATCGGATAATTCCTGATGAGATTCCACTAGGATTCGTCCGTGTTTTCCGATTACTCGGACTGTCACGACGTTGACCGTTCGAACCGGAGGAGTTGAATCGGCGAGAGAAGTTTCGCCGTCGGAGAGCTCAAGCCAGAGGTTATGAACGTTTTTGGTTCCTGGTTTGACTCCCCAAGCGGCGAATGAATCGGAAGGTAATCGCGATTCGAGCCAATCGGAGAGAGATTGAGGATTAGCGAAGCGTTGAGACGGAGGAGGAGGAGGAGATCGGCGAGACATGGTCGTGGATCGACGGCGAGGATTTAGAGGGAAAGAGAACCTGTTAGGAGGAAGAGAGAGTAAAGGTTTCGGAGATGACCAGAGGAAAAGTAGAGAAACCGCCGCGAGAAATAGATCAGGTAAGGCGGAGGTGACAGTTGCGTTACAAGGCCGGTGGTGATTGTTGCGGCGGTTAACGAGAGGTTTGTGCGGCGGAGATGGGCCAACGAACATGTCAATTGACCAAGATGCCCCTAACGAAAACTTAACTCAATCGTGGCTCATACTCGTACTCAAGATTCAGAGAGGGTATAATGAATAACAATTTTTATAGGACCAGAGATATAAATATGAGGAAGAGATTTGTGACGATTATTCGCATATCTAATCTTTAATAACTATATTCTCTTTAATTGCACAATGGATCTTATGTTTTTATATTTTTTACTTACAACCCACTAATTTTTTTTCTTTCTAGATTCTCATTAATTGCACACTGAATCTTACGTTTGATATTACAATTCACCCTTGCGTTATCTCTTTACATTAGCTACACCCCCAGGTTTTTAATTACAATGCAATTCAAACTTCCTCATTCATCATCATCATCATCATCGTCGTCATAATCATCATCCAAACCGTTGGATTCTTGCTCGTAAATCGGATACTCTCCGTCGCTACCATCATCTTCACCATACAGAGCTGGTGAGCTGCTTGGAAAACTATTGAACAAACCTTCCAGATAGGTTCTGGAGTTGTTCTCCATGTCGCCATCTTATCATTGTTTAAGAAAAACTTAAAACCAAACCAGATCAACAACCTCTAACTTGTCTCCTGATCCCCTAGAATCTGTATGTACTAAAGATTAATTGGTGCTAATGTTATGAAAGTTTATGCTTTTAAGGATACATCCATCAGAACTTATTGATATCTCATCATCATCTGCAGCCTGCAAAAGAACAAATAGGAGTAACAGAGAAACGATGAAATGGCCTTTCGGAAAGACGAATGGGTGAAGTAAACAAGAAAAAGTTTGTAAGCATAGTTACCACATTGAGTTCCTCATATTTATCATCCATGTCTTCAGCATCTTCATCCGCATTAACATCACCATCTTGCTCTTCATTTGTGTTCTTACACCTTTTCAAAACTGCGGATTATTTTACATCAATGTTAATCCAATTTATCAAGGAGAATGTGTTTGATATCGAACGATAATAAGCATAGCACGATATGTATGACAAGATAATGCCTTCCTCATTCAATTTTGGCACATGTGATTGATCCCCCTTATATATACTTACATACTCATATATAGCAAAGTTTCCAACAAATTTATTCAGTCAATTTCACAAAACTTTAACACAGTTTTGAGACCATTGAGAGAGAAGAACTGCGCTCATTGCATGTTAAAAGTCACTAAATAGACTGCCTAAAACGTAAAGGAGATAAAAATTGAATTTTCCTTGCCGATTCTTACATTTAGTTGTTTCTTGGTGATTCTGTTGCCCTGGTTTCAGTGCATCTTTCTGAATTCGTGTCTTTTCTGATCTCTCAAACTCTTCTTGAATAGATTTAAAAACATCTTCGAAACCTGGCTCAGGAAACACAGATACAAACCTCACAGCTACACGGAGTCTCAAATTATCAAGCAGTGCTTCTGAGAACCATCCTGTTTTATACTGGCACAAAAAACATCAAATCAGAAAACCAACACCTCATATATAACAATCTCCCAGTTCATAAACTTTAAGGGCTGGTCAAAGATAACTGTTACATGACTTCGTGGGTGATTGGTGAGGTGGGTTTTGGCAATTTTGCAAGTGCATATAAAGGTTTGATCTGTAACTTTTTAATAACTGAGCAACATGTCATATCTACCCGTCATTGTTAACACAATAAGGCAGAGACGAATTTTATTGGTATCTACTTCATAAACAAAAGCTTAGCTTAGAACTCACATTACAAGTAGTCTGCTGGGGAGGCTTTCTTATCTCTCGTTGAATGTACTCGTCGTCAAGTTCAAATAACTGTAGAAATGTTTGGCATTTGAAAGGAAATACTTTAAACGCACAAATGTCATCCCAGCTTGGCTTTGACCTGTCACAAATAAGAAGGAAAGAAAAAATCACCTTGTAATTGGACCTTTTCTCCAAACATAAATCCAGTGATTCAGTTGCCATTTCTCCATACATCATGCTAAATCATGATATGTTCCTTGAGGGACTATCTTAAAATTGTTAAACGAGAAAATTTAGGTTGACATCCTGGGAAAATGGCTGAAAGTCGTAAAATTCAGACACATTACCACACGGAATTTGAAGGGGGGGAAAAAAAAAACTACAAGTTCATGGACACAAATGTGAATTGCTGATTTCTAGAGAGTTTGGACACACTTCCCATTCTTTCAAAATTTCTCGTGTTCTCCTACAGTTCACCACGGATCCATACTTGCAAAAATTGTTATAATGTTTTCCGTTTTTCTCCCATACATATTAGCAAATTGAGAATCTTGAGTAGAGAAAAAATTGAGTATACAAGGAAATAGGAAAAACTTACTTGTTAGTTGCATTGGCACCACAATAACCCCTTAATTCAGGTGGAACCCTGAATTCCATTCTCTGGAATCTGAAAAGAAAAAATACACAAAGAGGATGGAGGTGAAGAGCTTTAACATATACATCAGCAGACTAAATGCAAGAGAAATATGAACTACAAAAGAAATTTTCATGTCAAGTAAGTTTCCAAAACCCGGATGATGTCACCACCAACACTTTCTGCATTGGAAGATCCAAAATACGCTCCCGATTGAGCCAAGTAGCATTTGTATCATTTTCCAAAACACTTTGCAGAACACGTGGAAGTTCAGATGTTTAATTGACCATTTCCCCTTCTTTTTAGGAAGGAAATGATGCTAGAGTGAAAAAAAAACCACAAACTCTTACCGACCATGGTCACCCTTTACTACTGTATCTTTGGCCTTTTGGAGGGTCAAACCGACTTATTTCTGTTTTATTTTGAGGTGCAAAAAATGAGAATTCTACATTACCATGTCACAGACCATGCATTTGTATTATGAGTGAATTAATAGAGATATAACTCACACACGAGACTCAGGATCTTTCCGTGGATCATAGCCTCTTCTAATCCAGAACCTAAGAAATGGACCACCCGAGAAATAATATGCAGCCCTAAGAAGAAACCTGCAGAGAAAACTCCAAAAAGTTGGTTATTTCAGTACTAAGAAAACTAATACACATAAGAAACGCATAAAATCTGTTCACCTGTTTAGCATGTGATGTGTGCATTTAAGACCTTTATCAAGTAGTCGTTGGACTATGGAATCTCTTGTCCACACAGGTCGCTCTTCAAACAGTGCAGACACTGCTACCTGCCATTTCCATTGGTTGGAGCTGGGAACAATAAAGTCTTCCCAGTTTAATATCTTTGGGATCTGTATGAACGCTAAGGACCGATCAAAGATATTCAGAATGACAAAAAATCATCAAACAAACATGGCTTCGTACTCAGCAATAATAAAATTTGGAAGATTAGTAAAACGGAGAAAAGGATATCTTTGACACCGAAATCAATTGCAAATACTGGGCCAATATCTATCTGCATCATCAGCAAATCAATTAGCAAATGGAGAACTAGCAACCACAAGTAAACTGTCATGAAATCTTTAACAATCAAAATAAACAGAATAGCCGTGCCCCTGATGTTTTGGAAGCGTGAAACTGCGAGCTTTCACAGGCTTCAGAATATTTGACTCTGCAATTGAAGGCTCTAGAACAAACATTTGCAAACTAATGACTATCCTGAAAAATACTTAAGCGAATCCACCTCTTCCAAGCACCCAAAATCCAAAATCAGGTCTAGCTAAGAAACGCAAATCCGTCAACTAAGTCTCAAAGCTTACCATTATAGTAATTAAGAATTCACAACCAATCTATTAGTTGCATAAGACAATATAGCTTATCATATCAGACGATTATATGTTTTGCGTCATTTTTTCTTCAACAGTCTGTTTCAGTTTATCCAGAAACGTCAAATGGTTTCATTTCTTCTTTACCTCATAAAGATTCTGAGTTGGTTCCTCCTCTTTCTTTTTTGGTGATGTTACTGGCAGTCTCAGCCTGTGAACAAACAACGTAAGTGGAATTAATAATAGAACTTAAAACACTTTAATCAACTATGTTCTCCTTCATCGTTCGCCTATAACTCAAAGACTTCGGATTAGACATCCTATGACTAAAGTACTCCAGAATAAACATCGGGTTTTCCTAAACAAGATTCAGATGAAAACAGATAACTTCGCTTGGACAAAATTTGTGTTACCAGGTATTAATGATAAAGTTGTTGGGAATAATTAAGACAGTGTAATCTTACACCAAATTGTCGGGCATATCTTTGGGTGCAAAGAACTGTGGCAATAACATCATTACATCTTCATCAGCCATGTCCATTAGATCATTGTTTCCTGCATGATATCAGAGAGGATTTATGTTACCACACCTGAAGATTTGCAATATAATAAAAACACCAAAATGAATAGAGACAAATCACCTGCAAGCGACTTCACCTCCATCCATTTTCTCTTCTTTTGCTGTGCAATATCCGCGTGAATAGGAATTACATGCTGGTAGTCAGCCATGCCTTCGCAATACCCACATGAATAAGAGTAAAAAAAAAGAAGAACTCAATATAATGGGAAATTGTAAGACAACGCTCACTATATAAGAGAAGCTTAGATGCACAAGACCCCAGAAATTGGTAAACTAAGTTCTTACCATCGAAGCAGTACGACTCAGACACACGAGCTACAATATCAGCACAAAGAGCTGGGCAAGCTTCTGGCAAGCATGCATCGCTAGTTGCAAGAACAGGTTCACTTTCAGGCAGAGAATCTTTCTTAATATCCTCCTTAGAAATTTTTAACAGAAAACCATTACAAGGACGACGTTCTCCCCAGGCAGGATGTGCATAAGGGTCTTCAGGGCGGAAATGCAGCTCAAGCTTGTTTGACGTTGATTCTCTTACCTACAAAATATAATTCAAAGTGATTAAATCGTACAGAACTTGTGTACAAGTTTGCTACTAATCAACTTAAAAACTTATGTTTTCTGGTAGAACATTTTTGAAATGTACAACTAATATACCACTTCCGTGACCAATTTTGCTAAATCTTGGAATAGACCAAGCGAAAGAAACCAAGTAACGCTACGAAATAGCTAAATGGATAAGCTCCCCAAGATGATATTAGCATACACACAATAGGGATGCCCAGTAATAACTAGCATGCAAAGAAACAACTCAGTAAAAAAGAAAGTCTTAGGCAAATGCGAAATTTACCGTAGTGATCCCTTGGATTCCCCCAAGAGTCTCCAGAGCTCGGGAAATAGATGATGGGTACCCAGGATAGTGCACCACAAACGCCTCCTTGCTTGGAAAGTTACCCGAGATTGTTCCGTTTTCGATGATTCCCATTCTTGTTTTCCAATTTCACCTTGCTGTGAATCCAAGAAACAAAAGAGATACATGAGATGAGTAATTACCTAAAGTGGTAGAGGTTTATTCCTCTCATAAACTAGAAAAAATGTAACACGAACAAGATTTTGAAAGATTGAACAATTACATAGGAGATAATATGTCTGGAGCAAATTCTGGTAGAGAAATAAAACTAAACAAATCGCACCAAGAAAAGTTCCGAAAAAAATTTCAAATTCAAATTGAAACAACGAAACCTATGAGATATTTAAAAGGATTTGAATAATAGAGGTCGAACTAGTTAGAAACCATGGAAGAGAGAGCGATGCAAGTATAACGAAGACTCTAGTCAATACGATCCAAATACGCAGAGGATAGAGAGAGAGAACGATGGTAATACCAGAAGTAGCTGTTAAGGATCGGAATAGATCTCCGATTAGAGTCGGTCCGGAAGGCCGTTCGGTGCGCCGCAAGAACATACGGCGGTGGGAGAACCACCGGAGCTATTGCACGGAATCTGTTTCCTACCCTTATTGGCGAAATGCTAAACGCTGCCGTTTTTCAGGATATCTGACCTCCTGAGCAGTGCTAAACGCTGCCGTTTTTCCTGCCCATTCGAGCAATTGATCCCTGAGCCCTGAGTGACACTTAACCGGACCGGTTCTGACTAAATTAACCGGTTCGATAATTTATTTTTGTGAAACACCCGAAAACTACGCCAAATAAAATTTCCACAATTTTTTTACGTTGCTAGAAAATACCTCAAATAAAAGAAATTAAAATTTTAATACTCAAATTTTCAAAATTCAAAGATTTTACTACTGATATTTGATAGTCATTAACGACTAAGGGTTTGATTGAGAAGACTTTTAATAAAGAATAAGCAGTATGTTGCATTATGCTCCAAAAGTTTTTTGTAATAAAAGTTGTAAGATTTAATTAAAAATTTGATTGATAAAGCAGTGAGCATATAGATACAAAATTACTAAAATAAACATGATTTTTTATTTTGGATTTTATAGAAAAAAAATATTTAATAAAATAGAAAAAGCACAAAATTCCAAGAAATAAACTAAAAATATTCTTATCATGAAACATTCAAGTTTGACCAAATCAATGTAAACAAACAAAGAAAAAAAATCTGAGAGAGATTGAGAAAAAAATCTAACGTGTATGTAACGACTCTATAACTAATACTAACTAGTCCAAATACTTTCTACAATATTGTTACGAAGTTCTGCCATATATGTATCTCTTGTAGGTTCATAACGTGTAGCTTCAACTTCTGAGTCATCTTCTGTATCTTAAACATTCAATGTTTGTTCTCCCATTCTTTTGTACTCATCAAAATTAGCATCATTTATGTTCGATGAACGTATAAAATTGTGAAGGGTCATCGTTGCAACGACAATCTTGCATTGTGTTTGTAGGCTATATCGTGCCTCATCTTTGTTTTTACTCTTGTTCGTTGTATGATTACATAACGTTGCATCTACTTACGTTGTTTTTTGTTTCGTCGCAGCTTGTGTGTTGTAGCACTATCAAATTCTCTAGACTTATAAAGTTAAGAATACGTGAAAACAAAGCTTGTGTGTTTGTATCTCTTTAGGTTAAATGATGTGTATGAGTTATGACCCTATTTATATTAGGTTTTCAATAATTAAGGACAAACATGTTTTTTAATATTTTTAAAATCTCTAAGCCTTGAAAAAGTTCATTTAAAGAGCATTGAGCTCAATTAAAGAGAATTAACCTTTAATGCTCTTTAATTGAGTTTTTTCAAGGTTTAGGGCATTTAAAAAAATTTGTGGTTGGCTTTTAAAAAGCATTAAACTGTACAAAAAACCTTCTCAATCAAGTCCTAAGACGGAATTGTTAACTGATATTAAGTTTTATTAGCACGTAAATAGTTATAAAATAAATAAAAAAAATTAGAAATCTAAAATATTACACAAAATAACCATTTTGTATAAATTAATAAAATATTTACTATATTCGTGAACTGTATTTATTCTTTCAAAGAAAACGAGTATAAATATAGTAAGTACTTATCTAGTTATCTGCCCAACCTAAAACTTCGGTTTTATTGCTGTAATGTTTGTGTCTTATTAGAACGACAACATTTTTTTTTAACCCCCAAAATAACCCTCAATCCCAGTGTAAGGAATAAAAGTATTACGAAGCTGCCATTACTGAATTTTGGCGCCATTCCGAAAAGTTCCAATTAATTACAGAAAAACCAGCAAAAATTTACGGTATTGCCACTCAAGGTAAACAAATCTGCAAAAAAAAAATCTGCCGCAGATTTGTTTTCCGTCGCTAATTTGTTATAACAAGTAACCACAGACTTGTTATAAACTAATCTACGACCGATTTTTTATTACTTGACCGCAGACTTATAAATCTGCGGCCAAATGGAACTGCTGCACACTACCGCAGATTTTATAAATTTGCGGTAGACTTGTAAATATGCGACAGATCGATAAATCTGTGGCCACTATGATCTGCCGCAAACACCGCAAATTTACAAGTCTGCCGCAGATTTACAAATCTGCGGCCGTATTGATATGCCGTACACACCGCAGATTTATAATTCTGCGGCTGACTTTGAAATTCGCGGCAGATTTTTAAATCTGCGGCTACATTGATCTGCCGATTTGTTTGGCTGGCACCGCAGATTTAAAAGTCTGCGACATACTCTATAAGTCTGTCACAGACTTGTCTGGACTCGCAGATTTATTCTACTGTTCACTCAGAAGATAATTACTAGAATGACTCGAAGCGATGACAGTTTTATCTTAGCGACAGCAGAGTTATTTTCTGCCACAGACTTATTTGCGAATGCCGCATATTTGTTCCACACGTAGCCGCAGACTTAATTATGACTAGACTAACGTTTTAAGTAGCCGCAGACTTATTACCCGCAGATTTGTTTACAGTCTTTTGGCGGCAGAGTTATATCCGCAGATTTATTTCTAGTAAAAATCTGCATACGTTTTTCTGGAAATAGGATTGGAGAAGTGGACCATGGGCGGGAACAAGGTTCACTGGGATACCAGAAATGGATGAATCATATGTGAATCCATTGGGAATGGTCCAAGATGAAGTGAATCATATGTGAATCCATTGAGAATTCCTTGTATGTTCATCATTGAGGTGACGAAAGCATTGAATTTTTATCGAATGTATTGTAACAGAAATTCATTCTAGTGAAAGTGGGTTTAATACTTCTAAACGATGATCCAATGATCCTTTTAGCTTCTTTTGGCTATTTACCAAGAAGCTGTATGTGATTTGTGAAAAGCTTGTGTTATAAATGTAGCAAATGTCAACTGAAATTTCTTAGAATTCTAAAATTCTTAGAATTGCAGAATTATAAGTCTCTCCACTATCTACTTCTGATTCGAGATCATACATGTTCTCTCTAGAGAGTAAGTCTCTCCACTATCTACTTCTGATTTAGGAGATTTTTAAAAACTTGCTAACTAGCAGATTGAACAAAAGATAAGAAGGCAATAGATTGATCGGTGTCGAGTGATTCTCTTATCTCATATATCTTGTTAAGAAGGTAAATGATAAAATTGGTTAATGTGTCATTGCAAGTTTCTTAGGAGTTCCTAAACCCGTTTTTTATTATATAAAGGCTACTCAATTGGGATTTCTTTAGAGAACACTTGTGTGCATCTGTATAAATAGTCTTTGGTTCCATCAATTTTATCTAGAATAATCTTGATCCTTATCTTTCGCTTTGTTGCTTCTTTTACGAACAATCATGAGTTCATTTAGATGGAGATAGATGAATTTGAGAAACTCCATTATCAGTCAAAAATGGTACTTCTAAGGGATAAGAGAATGAAGCAAAAGCCTTTTGAGTAAACAACGTGCCAATATTTTCTATGCTTTTTGAGTTTGGAGAGTGATTTTATGAAATAAATTTTGGATGACCACGGCTCATCTTTATTTTTGGCATTGACAAGGTCTGGTATCATCCATATTTTTAGCATAGGGTAACGATAACTTGAAAAGCAGCATCTGCTTATTCTTGCCAGGATGTTGGTCAGATATATGCATCGACATGAAATTCTTCCCATACTTATCCACAGTCTCGTCACCAAAAACCTATAGAGTCCCATTGCGATAAATAATGTGCAACATTAAGCCAAATCGTTTTTTTTCGGTCAACAATTAAGCCAAATCAAAAATAGCAGGAAGAAACAACCAAAATCAACATCAATTTCAATTGACCACTTAAAACAAAATCATAAGTTTGATATCTATATATAAACAAGAAAGACAACAAAATTTGTATACAATCATGCTCTAAGATTGTTGTTATTTACGTCCATAATCAAAGAAAACAAATTTGCACAGAACAAAACCACAAAGCCATCAATCAAAACCACCAAAAATTCCACCATATAGGAGAATGATTCCAAACAGAATCTGACTACAAATCTAAAGAGATACACAGTGATAACCCAAGACCCACCAAATGTAAATGAATGAACTCAACAAATGAATGTAGTCATAATTTGAAATTGTTGAATCCCATGGAACTCCAAATAGGAAATAACTCTGTGAATAACTAAAAAAATCTGCGGGTACAAAGACATAAATTTGTGAATAAACAAAAAAATCTGCGGATACAAAGCAAAAAATCTGTGAATAACTAAATAAATCTGCGGGTACAAAAAATAAATCTATGAATAACCAAAAAAATTTGCATGTACAAAAAAAATTAATCTGTTAATAACTATGAAAATCTGCGGATACAAAATGTGAATTAAAGATGAAACTTAGAAGATTTTTCGAGCTTCACCTTGTATGCATTCTTTGGAGTGACACCACCATCAACTTCAATCCATGGCTTAACTCCCTAAACATACAAGACAATATTTTGAGGATACAAGAAGCTTTCGATCCATGGGTTTACCACATAATTTCAGCAAAATTCAATTTAACGAAATTAAAGATTCAACCTTTATACCTTGTAACTGAGGGGCGCAGAGTATTAAAATTCTTCTTTTGAATTCCTTCTTCTTGCTTACTGATTCAAATCATCCAAAACCCATAAGCATAATCAAACTGAAAACACACATTCAAAGACACTAACTTGTGAGATTAAAGATTTAGTTAAATGTACTTAGATAATAAGCTTTCTCTCTTGTTGACAACACAAGGATAAACTCTTGCACCAACAAGATTCTGGTTAATTACATCCAACACTCGTCTCTTCTCTCTCTTCATCTCTTGTCCAAATTTTCTACTTCTCATTCCATCTTAACAAAACCAGAAAAGAGACAACACAAATGGATGATCGACTACAAACAATGCTTGCATAATAAAAAATAGAACGATTGATACCTTGGCTTTACCCCCGACATCCCACACGGTAAAACTGATGTTCTTGTATTCCACAGCTCGACGTTGAACCCTAAAAACAAAGAGGAAAAGTCAGCTTCTCATACAAAACAAGTGAAACATTCGACAACAAATCAGGTATACAAAGTTACTACTCACCAATGGTAGGAATAGTGGTAACGATCTCTCCAAGTTTGAGCTTGTACAGGATGGTCGTCTTACCAGCAGCATCGAGACCTACCATCAGAATACGCATCTCTTTCTTCGCAAAGAGCCTGCTGAACAACTTTCCAAAGGATAAACCCATTTTTTCCAAGCCTGTTCACATAAGCATATTAAAATTCTCAATTCTCAATCAAAGGGAAGTTCTGAATCCAATAATTGCAAAACACAATTTGAGGAATCATATATTTAAATAGCATTGCGGACCTACAAAATAATCGTATTCTCATTTCTGGGGATCGAATCAAGATCTTAGATCTATAATTTTGGAGAATCATCAACTATTAGACGAGATTATAATAGAACATCCTGATCTAAAGGAAAAAAAGAAAATCAACTAACATCATTTTGAATTTCCACTACGCTACCTCAACGGGAGAGGAGATAACGAGAACACCACCAAAAATTCCGGCCACAGAGACAGAAACAGGAGAGACAGGACTGGAGAGACGTCGTCCTCAAGCGAGCTCAGACCGTGAACCATCTTCGATTTCTAAAACCGGGACCAGATGCGGCGAAAATCATTTCCAAACAAAGCCGAGAAAAGAGAAAAACTAAGAAAAGAGAGAGAGAGGGAGACCGGGGCCGGTGCTAGAGGAGTCACCGCACTCCGGTCTCAAATCGGAGAAGAAGGTGGTTGGCGGCTGGGAGTAGATTGAGAAGAAGACGAAATAGTTTTTTTTTATATAGGGAGAACGTTAATTATGCTCTTGATTTTTAGGTTTGCTGTTTTTTTTTTTTTCCGATTTCTATGTTTTAAAAGATATCAAATTGCTGAAAAATAAAAAACAAAATATCAAATTGAAATGGTGAGAAATTGAAAATATTTTAATTTTTTTGTTTGACTGGTATTTTCGTTATTCCTTCAAAAAACTTGGTTTACTTGACATATCCAAAGATTTTCAACTAATTACTTAAAAACGAGGTACTCTAGCAATACAAGCATAGTGTTGTGTTATTTTAGGTAATTCTCTCTTTATATATTAACCTTTGTAGACATAAGAAATGGTTAATATATGCTGTCAAACGAAAAAGAAAATAACAAAATTGACCCAAAAAAAATGAAGAAAATTATAAGAAAGAGAAAAAAACTTAAAATATGATGCCAAAAATAATATAAAAAAATAAGAAAGAGAAAATAAAATCAGAATCCTATTAATAAAATCACTTTGAATGTATGAAGAAAAAAAGAAGAAATTGTGTTGACACAAAAGAAAAATAAACTAATTATAATTGATTGTAGTTTGTCTAAGTTAAGAATCGATATAAAAGAACAACACTTCTTTTATTAGATGTTTAGAAACTTCACAAAACTAAATATATGATTCTCAATATATCAAAGCACACAAAAGCTTATGATATTTATAAGGAGAAGCCTCAAAACTAAAACCCTATTAGAGATAAGATTTGCTAACACCAAATCTTATGAGAACCTACTTATCTTATCCTACACAATAAGAATAAGTCTAATTCCATTTTATTTGATCTTAATACTAACTCGATTAGAACCTTCTTCTTGACTAATTCAAACGATTAACCCAACATTCTCCCTCTTAATCGTTGAATCCGTGTCGATGTCTTCCACACAATTCAAGCTCCTCATCTCCTTGAACTTGATCCTTGCTAGAGCTTTAGTCAATATGTCATATACGCTTTCGTTGCGACATGCTCTGCCGACTTGACCATTCTCGGATGAAGTGATCTTGGAGAGTATGTGTTTGCTTCGTGAGTGAAACACCGGGTTTTAGTAAGTCGATAGCTGATTTGTTGTCCATGCATGTCACTTTCTTGCTCTCCACGCCTAACACTTCTCGAGAGTTTCTTGAAGCCAAATCGCTTAACATGCCGCCGTTGTAGCTGCCATAAACTCAGCTTCACAGGATAATGAAGCCATTGTTGTAACCAAATTCCATGTGATTGTTGTTGAACCATAGTAGAAGATATGACCTCACTGCTCTTTCGTCGTCAAGGTCTATATTGTGCTATTATCGCTATAGCCCACAATTCTGTCTCTTTCCACGTCTGAACTTCACTCGACTAATGGTTCCTTTGACATATCGTAACACTTGCTTTATAGCTTGCTATCGACTCCCTCGGATTGTGCATGTAACGACTCCAATCCCAACATACTACTAAATCCGGCGTATGAAGCAAGTATCTCAAGCACCGGATTGTTCTCGATATCTCGTGGCATCTATCTCAGGTTCTTGACAACTTTGGTCGCTTCAGTTAGCGTCCATCGAATATGAGTTGGATTACAAGTCTCCATACTGTATCAATCAAAATCTTTTTGGCATAACTCTCTTGTTTAATAATCATCCGTTTTGTTCACCTCATTCAGGTAGCGTAAGCTTTCCCAAATCTGTCATCTCGAACGTTGTTGACATGTCTCTTTTAAACTCATGAATAACCTCGAGAGAAGAACCAGTCACGAACAAATAGTATACATATACTGCTATAATGAGTTGGTGATTCTCCTCTTCCTTACGGTACACGGCTTGTTCTTTTGCACACTTCTCAAATTTTAACCTTTGAGAACTTGATCAAGCTTGTTGTTCCAAGCTTTAGGAGCTTATCGCAGACCGTACAAAGATTTTAACAATCGATAAACTTTTGTCTCTTCTCCTTCTTTACAAAAGCCTCTGGGTTGAGTGACATACACGACTTCTTTCAATTCACCATGCAAGAATGCGGTTTTCACGTCCAAGTGTTGTATTTCCCATCCTCTCATCGTGGCTAGAGCAATGAGTAATCTGACAGTTTCGATACGTGCTATGGGAGCAAAAACTTCATTGAAATCAATCCCCGCCTTTTGAACATAACCCTTAGCCACCAATCTAGCCTTGTGTTTGTTTATGCTTCCATCCGCATTCCTCTTTATTTTGTAAACCCACTTCAGTCTAATTGGCTTGACTTCCTTTGGTTTATCAACTAACTTCCAGGTTTGGTTCTTATTGATTGAGTCAATATCGGCCTCCATCGCTTCAAACCATTCTTTAGTACCTTCGGCTTCTTCATAAACCTTTGGTTCACCATTCACTGTCAACAATAACTATTCACATTCTTCCATCAAGACATAATCATTAAGATACTTGGGTCTAGAGATTTGTCTTGAAGATTTCCTTCGTTCTTGTTGAGGACCAATTTCTGCGTTTTCCTGTTCCAACGCATCTTCTTATGTTACAGCAACATCGTTTTCATATTCAGCTTCTTTTTCATTCTCGTGGACGTTCTCATTAGTGGTATCCTCACCAACACCAGCTATCTTGAACATACCAGAATCTCCACATTCCTCATGTTCACTCCAATTCCAACCCTTGTTCCCAATATAGATCACATCTCGACTCACCACCACTCTCCTTCCACTCAGATCATATAACCTATACGCCTTCGAACTAGGTTCCGTTCCAAGATTCACCAGCGGTCTTGATCTTTCGTTAATCTTCTTAAGATGAGTTCCTTCAATCTTTACATGAGCCAAACAACCAAAAATTCGCAAATGTTCTATATTTGGTTTCTTGCCGAACAAGCATTCATAAGGTGTTTGATCTTCCAAACCCTTTGTAGGAACACGATTAATGAGATATGTCGAATGTCGTACTGCCTCTCCCCACAAGTAATTTGGAAGTCTCATGCCCTTCAACATACTTTTGGTCATCTCCATCAACGTCATATTACGTCTTTCAACAACTCCGTTTTGTTGTGGTGTGTAAGGTGCGGTTAAGTGACGTGTGATGTCGTTCTCTTCACATAATATGTTGAACTCGGTTGATGTAAATTCACCTCCTCGATCAGTTCTAAACGTTTTAATTGCCTTCCCGATTTGCGTCTCCACCATAGCTTTAAAACGTTTAAACCTCTCAAATGCTTCGCCTTTCTCCTTCATGAGTATACTCCACATGTATCTCGAATGATCATCGATCAAAACAAATAAATATTTGTTTCTTGAGGGTGTCAATGGTGATATAGGCCCACATAAATCCCCATGTACAAGCTTGAGAGCTTGTGTAGCACGAAAACTTGTGTTGGTAGGAAACGATGAATGAGTTTGCTTACCCGCCAAGCAAGACGCACACGCTTCAGTTTCTACTTCAATTTTCGGCATACCTATCACCATATCCTTGTCTCCCATCATCTTTAGTGACCTGAAATTCACGTGACCGAGCAGTTGATGCCATCTCCAATTTTCATCCTCCTTAATTTGTAAGCACAAAGTTCTCCCAATTTTCATGCTTGCCTTGTAAAGCCGATTAGGAGTTATTGTTACGTGAACTAGGACTCTTCCACACGGATCAAGAAGTGTCAAGTAATCCTCCTTCATGCGCACTGCACAACCGTTCTCAGTAGCTTATCCAAGACTTAGTATGTTGTGTTTGAGATCCGGTATATAATAAATGTCCTTCAACGACCGTTGTTCTCCGGACCTACAAACAAACATAATCGTACCTCTTCTAGCTATCTCTACACTCGAGCCGTCACTAAATCTCACTCTCCCTATGATTTTTTCATTCAATTCCATGAAAAATGATTTTTTCTCGATCATGTGATTACTTGCGGCGTTGTCCAAGTACCAAATGCTATCATCTTCTCTCACGACTTCAAGCTTACTCGGTATGACCTTCTCCTCATTTAACAAAACAATCTCATGTATATACAATGCATCATCTGCCACTTGTGTCTCCACCACATTAGGTTCTTGTTGTTTTTGAGTTCTTTCGGGACAATGTTTGGTGAAATGTCCCTTCTTATCACACCGATATCACACAAGTTTAGAGTAATCCTTCTTTTGAGTTTGGTTTTGGTCCGCAACAACTCCGGATTATTATTGTGAGTTGGTCCTTCCACGACCTCTTCCACGACCGCGACCACCTCTTTCTCTCCCATGAAATCCACCAAAACCTCCACGCGAGCCTTGTGATTCTGAGTTTGCGTACATTAATTTCCCTTGGTCTTCTCCTTGCGTCTCCTCACCGATACGCTCTTCATATGCTTTCAATCGACCAACAATATCCTCAAATCCGGTAGTGTTAAGGTCAAGGACTTGTTCGACAGATGCAATGATGTGTATGTATTTGTGCCTTGGTAAACTCTTGAGAAATTTCTTCACCAACTTTGATTCCTCAATAGTTTGACCTAGTGATGCACTTCTTGATGATAGTTCTGATAGCTTGCCCACAAAGTCATCGATGCTATCCGAGTCCTTCATCAAAATTCTGTCAAACTCCGCGTTCAATGTTTGCAACGGAGCCTCTCTAACATGATCAACTACCATGTGTCGTGTTTTAATCGCATCCCACATACTCTTGGCCGTATCTTGCTCCCCAAATTGCAAATCAAGGATTTGAGTATCGATTGGAATAATAGGGCTGTTGCAACATCGTTCTTCTCAGCATCTGTGCCTCCTGGTTCGATGATCTCCCATACTTTATGAACCTTCAACGCCACATTCATGCGCATCGCCCATACGGTATAGTTTGTGGAGTTCAGCGTCGGGAATTGAACCGAAAATTGTCCGGGTTCTTTTCCTCGTGAGGGCACCGTCACTTGTCTTTCTTCCATGTCATGCCTTCTATCCTCTTTAACCAACGATCACCTCCACGTGCTTTTGTCTCGATCTCGATCTAAGGCTCTGATACCAATTCTAGGTTAAGAATCAATATAAAAGAACAACACTTCTTTTATTAGATGTTTAGAAACTTCACAAAACTAAACATATGATTCTCAATATATCAAAGCACACAAAAGCTTATCATATTTATAGGGAGAAACCTCAAAACTAAAACCCTATTAGAGATAAGATTTGCTAACACCAAATCTTATCAGAACCTACTTATCTTATCCTACACAATAAGAATAAGTCTAATTTCTATTTTATTTAATCCTAATCCTAACTCGATTAGAACCTTCTTCTTGACTAATTCAAATGATTAAACGATTAATCCAACAATTTGCTTATTTTCTTGACTAATGTCAAAAAAGGAAATATAAATCTTGACTATAAAATATTGTTTAGATATAAAGGGCATAATGATGTTCCCTCTATATTCTAATAGAGGAAGAGAGATCAAAAGTCATTTTAAGATAGTTGAAGCGTTTTCTGTTCATATAAAAATCGTTTGTTTCTTCGCTTCGCAAGCTGCCCTGTATCTTTAAACCCGCAGTAGCTTAGTCTAAACTTTCTCCTTCCTCTATAAATTCAGAACCAAATTGATCTGTTTTTTTAAATTATTTTTAATTTTGGAAACATCTTTTTGGTTATCTTTGTGGATCATTTTAAGACCCTTTTCGACAAAACTCTCTCTCTCTCTCCTGTCTGAATTTTCATGCATTTATGTTTGGTATGATTATAAAGTGTTTGATTTGATGAAAGTGAAAGTTGTTGGATTTTTTAATATTGATTTTTTGGTATTGTTTATGTTAGATTTTAGGAGACTTTGTGTAACACCCGTGTTCCGGAATTGATTTTTGAATCAAATCGAGTAAATTTTAAAAAATGAGAATTAAGCTACGAAATAACTATTCTTACGGTTTTAGAGAGTAAACTAAGCGACGAAAAATTATTGGAGGACATTATGATTTTTTATGGGCTAGTTTAGTGGTTTAGTTAGTTTAATCCTTAAATCAATTAGGAATCGATTTATTTTAAGTAGAATTCCACCGAACCAAATCCTACCTTATATAAGCTGAGAAAAAATGACCCTAGCCTCCATCCCTCTCAGTTTGGTCGTGTTTTTGGGGTTGTGAAAGCAGGAGAGAAGCTTTGAGTTATGAGAAAAACAAGATTCCATATGAAGGGGTTAGAGACAGACTCGATATGTCGTAGGAGAAAAGAGATTCGACCTAGCAGATTGTTTTCAAAGGTAACGAAACTTTCTGGAGTTATAGCTAAGACCTGTATCTAGATTCTCCAAGATACAGATCTTGATTTGGGTTACTATTCTAAGAGTTTTTTTTTTGAATTTCGAAGTCCAAACCCATGCGGGCTCTACATCTCCAGGACGGGACCCACACCATTTTAAATTCATCCCATTTATAGAGAGATTCCTTCCAACGGGAATTGAACCGTGGCGTCTGAAGTTCCTAGCAAGAACTTTTACCACTGGCCCAACCCTACGTTGGTGAAATAAAAGTGAAGCGGCTTCTCCTTCAAGACTCAAAAGGAGGGGCCTTAGCTCCAGAAAGAACCATTCTGGCATATGGTCCCTTATTCTAAGAGTTATTCATGTTCTCGTGAGGTCGTTGGAATCTGTCGCAAATCTGGACCAGTGGACGTTAAAATGGTGATCGGAGGTTTATATGTTATTGGATAGATCTGAAACTTTGTGAGTAGTTTCAGAACATCGAGGAGTCAAGTTGCAACGGTGAAGATTGGAAATGGACGGTTAAATTCCGATATGTGATTGCATCTTTGAGACTGATAATTTCTGTCAGATTTTCAGATTTTGTCGGTTTAGATAGAATGTGGTTTTGATTGTGTTTTTGGTTGATTCAGAGGCTGACTAGAAGGTGTTCTAGATAAGAGAAGCTAATGTTTAGCAAAGTAGCTAGGGTGAGTGCAGGACCATAAGCTTAGTTGTGTGAATATGATTGATAACGTTTTGTTTCATGTTTGAAGACCGAAGTTGTGTGATGTGCCAAATGGGGTTCTAAATCAAGTATATCATGATATGGTTGATTGGTTGAGTCGGTATTCATGTTTTAATTTTGTTATTTTCATATTCATATGTGTGTATAGCCTGTTGATGGGAGGATAGTCTCATTAAGTATTTATTAAATATTTATGCATCTCATTCTTGATGCAGACAAAGAAAAAATGTGAGATAATGGAATCATGGTTATGAAGAGAGGATGATCTAGACTTGGAAATTCGGGTTTCACTTTGCTTTGTGAATGAAGATTTAGTTTCTCTGTTGTTTAGTTTTGCTCGTCTTTTTCCTTGAGATTTAATTGCATCTTTGTCTGAAATAAGATATCTAGTTCGTTTCTCAATAATATTAAACGACACTTACGAGAGAATACCTTGTAAAACAAAACTATCTACTAAAAAAAGGGCCACATATTTTGATACTATATTCAACCCCTACAATTTATTTTATATAGATCAAAATTTCTATATTGAATTTGACAAAACTACACTCAAATGTGAACCCACAACAAAAATTAGGCACAGTACATATGGAAGTTTTAGTTGACTTTCTGTTTGTAATTAAAATAATAAAAATCATGTTTAAAAGAAATATAAATTATCGATTTTACCAAGTCCTCCTGTGTAACTGTAAGACTTTTTTAAAAGTTGGGACATTAATTAACCTGTTATATATATTGAATTAAAACGTATACAATGGTTGAAAAAAAAGGAGAAACCAAGTATAGAAATGGGAATGAAAATGTCAACTGATGAGACCATTGCCGGCTAACTAACCGGTCAAGATGGGTGGAGAATACGTATACGAAAAGTTACGAGCAGACGCAACGTCGCATATTTCTTGTGACACAAGTCAACGATCAAACCGGACCGTACGGTTAAGAGACGATTGATTCTCGTACTATGAAGGCAGCAAATTCTGGTTAATTATGTGTTAGACACTATGGTGTAGGTTAACCATTTAAACCGGCAGGTCATCGACTTTTAGTCCTGAATACAATTTGACCGGCGACCATCTGCTACCAATATACGTATCATTCATCCACTGGTTTGGACCATACCGGTGAGATGTTGAATGAGACTTGCTTACCAATTTGTATCATGGCGGTTTACACCGGTTTATATTAAAAGATGGAAAGTGGCCTTTTGTTGTATTTTTCAGTACTTGACGGTGGGGGAGTGAGTAGTAGGTGACCGTATTAACTCGTTCTCGCGTTTCTCATGCATTTATGGTGACTGATCAAAGTCAATTCCTTCAAAAACTATATTACTGTATTACTTATTTTTTTTTTTTATAACTAAGGAGAACTTTTATTATTATTCTGAGGTCTTTATTGTAAGAGAGAAAAGCAAGTCTCCTGCGAACACAACAAATATGTTAAAACCGAGAAAACACAATAAGGATATGATAAAACGCCTATTCAATCTCTTGATTTTTAAAATATAAATTAATTCATTATTATTTTACATATAATCTAGGTTTCAACTAGTAGTATAAGATATGTAATAGTAAGCATTAAATTAATTATTAGGTACAATTATTAAAATAATTGTTTTGTAAATAAAAAAATTTGTATAAAAATGTGTGTAGATATTAAAATTATATTTATATTTACAAACTTACTAATGATTCTACAATGTTTTAGTTAGTATGTCATTCTAAATTTAATAGTATAGTTAATAGATTATTTTTAAAAAGAGCTAAGAGACTAAAACTGAAAGTTGTTTTAGAAAAACTACAATCAAAATGTGAAACGTCATATTTCTATAGGTAGATGCAAATGTGTTAAATTCTAACGGTTAGTTATACAAATTATACTCTCTCTCTCTCTCTCTCTCTTTCAAAATATAATGGGTTTTAGAGATTTTTTTATTTCAAAATATAAAGTTTTCTCAACTTTCTAATTTTTATACAATTTTATTAATTACTCCTTAAATATATAATCAAAAAACTATTCTCAAAACAAATAGTCAATATTAATAATTAATGTTTTAGAAAACCCCTCTAGTCATTTCTTCCCATTTTGTTTCTTTAAAAGTTGAAATGACTATTAATATTCTTTAAAATTATAAAAATATTTTTTAAGATGGGTATTATTTTTCTAAAATTCTCTATATTCTGAAACAGAGGGAGTATAACTAATTTTTAAATTAGATAACATTTTATATTTCTAATGACGCGGGAGTTCTTCTAGTTATTATTTTAGAAATTAAATATTTTTTACAAAGCATAGGCGACTTATATTATTTAAAATTAGCATATATAGTTTCTTACCTTGCATGATAACATTTTTCGAGAAGAAAAAAAATGAAAGCTAAAATCAACCCTTTAATGTTGCCAAATAAAAGAAATACCAACCCTCATATATGAAAACAGTATTCTTTTCCAATCATTTAAAAAAAAAAATATGCTCAACATACAAAAATAATAATAATAATAATAATAATTCTCAGCAAGTTCAAAAGAAAATAATCAACTGAAGAAGAAAATGTTCTAATTATAAATCAATGTAGAAGTTAATTTTCACCCTATATAGACAAAACTATTATTTTCATAATTCTAGCTAAATTTTTATTATAAATTTGTTTCCGTCGTTACTTTGAATTCAACAATTAACATCATTAGATGTGTACACGTAATAAGAAAGTGCATTAAATGAAATTACATAGAATTAAAAGTGACTAATGCCACTACGCGCTCTTCCCCTTGTTGTTAGAGGTCTTTCTTTTCACCTTGTGTCGTTTTAAACAAACGCCTTCTCTTTTTGCTTTAAATCTCTGAGCTCTTTTTACATGTTTTTCTTTATTTTTTTTTTCAAAAGAAAAACATTGAAATCTTTATTTTTTTTTTAAAATTAAAAACATTTTGTTTATTTTTTTCTATTCAAACTTCGTCTCCTCACCGTGGGATGCTTTGACTCTGACCGGTCAGTCAATTTGAGCACCACATCCAACGGTCATGGGTCATTGTTACAGCCGGAACATCTCCGCCGTCGAGGATGACGAGATCCCCGCCGGATACGGCGAGGTTCCGAATCAATCGTCTCAATCGACGCAAAATCACCCGCATGGTGCGATTCCTCAGTCTCCGGTTGCTTCTGGTGCTTCCGAAGTCAACTCCTATAACATTAGCCCTTTCCAGAGTCCGTTACCGGCGGGAGTAGCTCCATCACCGGCGAGAACTCCGGGAAGGAAGTTCAAATGGCCGTTTCCTCCACCGTCACCTGCGAAACCGATTATGGCGGCTTTGAGACGGCGACGTGGCGCTCCGCCGCAGCCTCGAGATGAACCGATCCCGGAGGATAGCGAAGACGTGGTGGATCACGGTGGTGACAGCGGCGGAGAGAGGTTAGATAAGAATTTCGGGTTTGGGAAGAACTTTGAAGGGAAGTATGAGTTAGGGAAGGAGGTAGGGCGAGGGCATTTTGGTCATACTTGTTGGGCAAAGGCGAAGAAAGGGAAGATGAAGAACCAAACCGTGGCCGTCAAAATCATCTCTAAAGCTAAGGTGTGTGTAATTGTGACAATGTGATACCTAACAATTAGAAATGTAGGGACTCTTGTTGTTACTGTTCACAACATAATCACTATTTCAGAATCTCCAAAGATTTTGAGTACAAGATTCCCAAATTGATGGAATGTAGAATGATACAGCTAGGTTCTTGAGCTAGTTCTGAGATCATTGGTTTTTGGATTTTGTATAGAGATAACGGTGATGAATTGGGATTGTGGTGTTGTTTTGTTTTTAGATGACATCAGCTTTATCTATTGAAGATGTTCGTCGAGAAGTGAAATTGCTGAAAGCTTTATCCGGGCATAGGCATATGGTTAAGTTCTATGATGTATATGAGGATGCTGATAACGTCTTTGTTGTTATGGAGTAAGTAGTTTACTCTATATGGTTCATTCTTAATTATTTCATCGTGTTTGGATTTGGAAGATTCATCATGGAGTTTTGAGTAAATGTTAAATTTTTTAGTGGCTGGCTATTTCCAAACAAGTTTGTCAGTTTCCTTTGGGACCTTGCTAATAATTTGATATATAGCAATCAAACTAAAAGATTTACTAGTTTATTAAATGAGTCGACTTTAGATATTCAATTTTTCCCTCTTATATGCTTCAGGTTATGCGAAGGTGGAGAGCTATTGGATAGAATTTTGGCGAGGTAAATCCAAAGTTACCTTTCTTAGTCTTACTTTTTATATGAGTGCTTTAATTCGGCCTACTACGGCTACTTAGCTTTGCAGTAGATATGGGTTCCAACCTTGTAATATTATCTTGTATGTTGCTGCAGAGGTGGACGATACCCTGAAGTCGATGCCAAACGAATTCTTGTGCAGATTTTGTCTGCAACAGCATTTTTTCACCTTCAAGGTGTTGTGCACCGTGATCTGAAACCAGAGGTACGCAGTCCTCTTCTATAAGTTGCTGATATTTCAGTTAATGCCACCTATTTCCTCTTTTTTGCTAATTACGTTTGCTTAAACACATGGTACAATTGTGTATCCAGAATTTTCTCTTCACCAGCAGAAACGAGGATGCAATACTCAAGGTCATAGATTTTGGCTTGTCTGATTTCATTAGATACGGTAATGATCTATTTCTTTGTTCTCCTTTCTTGTTACAAGCTTTGACATTAAAGTTTTCTGATGAGTTTTGCTGCAATGTGATATTCAGTATCATTACCACAACTGTTATTCTGTCCCCTTGGCATTATTAGTCTTGCAAATCTCATATGTTAAGTTTTACGCTCACATTTTATTTTCTACTTGTATCTTATTTGTTAATCTTTTTTATTTGCAGATCAGCGTCTCAATGATGTTGTAGGAAGTGCATACTATGTTGCACCCGAAGTACTCCATAGGTCTTACAGCACTGAAGCGGATATGTGGAGCATTGGTGTCATAAGTTACATACTACTTTGTGGAAGCAGACCTTTCTATGGAAGAACTGAATCTGCAATATTCCGATGTGTGCTTAGAGCTAACCCTAATTTTGAGGATATGCCATGGCCTTCAATATCTCCTACAGCCAAAGACTTCGTGAAAAGGCTTCTTAACAAGGACCATAGGAAACGAATGACAGCTGCTCAAGCTCTAGGTAAGTTCTTTTTCATGGTTTAATATGGGACACTGATCTTGAAAAAGAAACAAGAATATGGCTTTAAGTATTATGAGTTAGCCGGGAGTTTCTTTGCTTTCCATAAGAGGTAATATTAAATGATATGTTTTGCAGCTCATCCGTGGTTACGTGATGAAAACCCTGGTTTACTTCTTGATTTCTCGGTCTACAAGTTGGTCAAGTCCTATATCCGTGCCTCACCTTTCAGACGATCAGCACTTAAGGTAAGTTTTTGATACCCTCATATTATAATCGAACGCAATGATCTTTTCTCTTTCTACTTATACATAGCTGATCTACTCATAATAATCGTCAGACTATTAATACTTCAAACAGACTGTTACTTATCTTTTTTGGCACCCAGTGAATGATTTCCTGATACACATTCATTTGATAATGGTTGTCTGTGTTCTTATCTTGATCGGTTTTTCATTTTTTAATCTTTCAAATAGGCTCTCTCCAAAGCTATACCCGATGAAGAACTTGTATTCCTTAAGGCACAGTTCATGCTCCTGGACCCTAAAGACGGAGGCCTATCTCTTAACTGTTTCGCCACGGTCAGTGTGTCTTTTCCTGATTTAGCTATAGCATTTTTACTTGGTCTTTGATTCGTGAATCTTTTATATCCAGTATATGCATCCCTTATTGATCTCGAGATCCCATTTTCTGAATGGAAATATTTTAGAATCACAAAAAGAAACAAATCAGAACTAAAACACCAAAAAGGTTTCCTTCAGGAAAAGCCAATAAACAAAGCACAAAGCTTTTCCCTCATCTTAAAACCGATAAATCCTCCAAAGTTGTCTCTAGCTTGCATGAGTCTTACAACCAAGACTGCATCCTATGTATAGTTAAACCTAAAAGCAAAGCTGCCTGAGAAAAAGAAATGAAGGAATAGAGATACTAAATAGTTTCCTATTGCAACAAATAGAATATTGATTTATAAAGGAACATTAAACTTATACATAACAATTATAAATAGTTTGAGTGTAACTGCAGGCTTTAACAAGATATGCTACTGATGCTATGATGGAATCAAGGCTTCCTGACATTTTAAACACGGTAACACATCTCTTGTTGTATATTTTATCTTTGCTTTTGAAGTTTATGGGTGAACCAATTATGAATGCATGATATGGTTTTATGGTGGTGCTAGTCGAAAATGATTGTAGATTTCCTCTAGGGTGGGAAACTTTGAGAAAAGATTGCGACTCCTTGAGCTTTAGTGGTCACTGTTTTCATCATAATTCCTCAATTTAAATTCGAGTTTCACTTTTTTTATCATTGTGCTTGTAACAGCAGACCATTATCTTTGGTTTTAGATTTAGCACGCTGGAGTCATCATAATATCGCCAGAGTTTTCTCCCGTTATTGAGATTGATGTTTCTTTGCTGATTTTCATACTCTTACAATTTTAGCACTGTGCTTTGAATTTTTGCCATTTTCTTACCTTTTTTTCCTTTCTATGAAGATGCAACCGCTGGCACAAAAGAAACTCGACTTTGAAGAGTTCTGTGCAGCTGCAGTCAGTGTTTACCAACTGGAGGCTCTTGAAGAGTGGGAACAGATTGCAACTTCAGCATTTGAGCACTTTGAACATGAAGGAAACCGAATCATATCTGTCCAAGAACTTGCCGGGGTACGGTCCAAATTTAAGTGTCTATGAGATTGTATAATCACAATCCCTTTCTCAAGATTAAAAACATTTTTCTTTCTTGGGGCGTGCTTTAAAGCAGGAGATGAGCCTGGGACCAAGTGCATATCCTCTGCTCAAGGATTGGATTCGGAGTTCGGATGGAAAGCTGAGTTTCTTGGGTTACGCTAAGTTCTTGCATGGTGTAACTGTACGGAGCTCAAGCTCGAGACCTAGGTGACATACCGTAAAGTAAAGTCTTCTAACATGTGAAATTGAGTTTCAAGAAACATCCAAAATGACGTCGTCATCAGAGACCTTGGATTCAAAGATAAAAACATGAAGTGGAAGTGAAGTCAAAGTAGGTATTTCCTTTGTAAATGATTCTTTGAGCATTTTGTTTTCGGAGGAACCAAAACCCAGAAAAAAAAACATAAAAAAGGAAAACATATTTTATATATTATAGGAATTGGAGGAGTGTTGTTCTGTTTTTATTCTCGGCTTTCAATTTCTTTAGTCTGATAATATGTTGTGGACAAGGCGATAACATATTTTTCGCGGTAACATTTATACATTTATACAAAAGTAGATAATGGTACAGTTATTACTCTAATTGGTAACATTACGTCAATTAATTAAAAAACATTATACGTACTATGCAATTTTTTTAAAAAAACATTATAAGAAATAGTTTTATTAAAAAAACTCTCTAACTCGTCTTTTTTATAATTTTATCTTTCATCTAAAAAAAATATGCAAATCAACGGGATCCGATGGGATGACCGTTTTTTTCTATCAGAGATCATGGTCTCTGATTAAAAAAGATATTTTGCAATTTCTACAGGATCTTTCGACAAACGTCTAAACATGATAACATTTGTCTCATTCCAAAGACGACAAGACCTAAAAGTATGTCGGAATTTAGACCAATAAGTCTATGTAATGTGGGTTACAAAATTATATCCAAGGTACTTTGTCAACAGTTGAAACGAGTCTTACCCTCGCTGATCTCTGAACGTCTCTGGACGTCTGATTACAGATAATATCTTCATTGCACAGGAAATGTTATATGGGTTACGAACAAACAAATCATGTAAAAGTAAGTTCTTGGCAATCAAAACTGATATGAGCAAGACATATGATCGGTTGGAATGATTCATTTATAACATACTAAGGAAAATGAGGTTTGCTGAAAAATGGATCTCATAGATAATGTTGTGTGTTCGATCTGTGGAATATAAGGTTTTAATCAATGGCTCCCCTCATGAGAATATTACTCCACATAGAGGTCTACGCCAAGGAGATCCCTTATCACCCTATTTATTTATTTTATGTACTGAAGCGTTAATCGCTAATTAATGTTCAAAAGGCGGAAAGTGAGAAATCCATTACTAGTTTAAAAGTCTCAAGAGCAAGCCCACCAATATTATACCTGCTCTTTGCGGATGACAACCTTTTTTTGTAATGCCACCAAGGAAGAATGTATGATGATTCTACATATCCTACAAAATTATGAGAAAGTCTCGGGGCAACAAAACAACTTCTTAAATTCATCTATACAATTTTAACACAAGGTGGAAGCTAATGTACGGAATGAAATAAAAAGAATTTTAGAAATCTCACAACTTGAAGGAATGAGTTTTTACCTAGGTATACCGAAAAATCTGGGTGGTAGTAAAAGTCAAATTTTCAAATTCGTGAGAGACCGTTTAAAGGAGAGAGTAAATAGTTGGAAAATAATTGATATTACATGGATTTGTGCTTGTCAAAAGTGGCTCGTGGATACACATTTAAACATGGGGCAGTACAGTGCCAATAAGCAAGTCTTCGAACGAACATGCACGCATACCAAACTGAAAAAATAATGACAATAATAAAACTATAAGTGGTACATAACGTAGTTTCAATATTTTGCACAATTTTGACAAACCTACTTTTCAAGCTCTGCTATTTTATAAAATATGACCTCTATCACATTACATTAACTAGTTCGGTTTTAATCATACGCAATATTTCTTGAAGCAATACTTTTGACAGGATTTTGACAGGATTTTGACACGACAGAGCATACAGCATAATAAAATTGATAAGTGTAAATGAGTATATAGCAAGTGTTCTGTCTCCTCACAACGCATGCATACGTTGATGTTTTCCAAACTGAACAAATTATCAACGTAAATGGATAATTTGTTCAGTTTGGAAAACATCCACTAGATCCGCCGATGATGACATGCAATTTACAAAAAAAAAAAAAAAAAAGCGTGTGAGTAATCAAAAGTATTGCTTGAAGAAATATTGCGTATGATTAAAACCAAACTAGTTAATGTAATGTGATAGAGGTCATATTTTATAAAATAGCAGAGCTTGAAAAGTAGGTTTGGCAAAATTGTGCAAAATATTGAAACTACGTTATGTACCACTTATAGTTTTATTATTGTCATTATTTGTTCAGTTATGTACCACGAGCCACTTTTGACAAGCACAAATCCATGTAATATCAATTATTTTTCTAAATACATCTCAATTAATTAGTTATTTAACGAATCCTTACTTTTCAACTGAGTTTCACGATCAAACGGTATACCAAAATTAGAGCTAGAATTTATCATCCGCCCATATTATAGTTTAAACTACTTTAAATACAATCACCACGAAACAGTCAAATAGAATATCAATATTTTTTAATCAAAACATTGTAAGTTTGTATCACTCTGATGTTTTCCATTACTACAACGTGTATAGGTCCATTCTAGTCAGATTATCCGCCTGTTAAACGCTAAGACGGATAATATGGTTAGAAGTGCGAAATCTCTCTCGCTTGTTGAATGCTATGTAAATTTTGTTCCTACGGTTTGGCTTACCAGACCGTTTTAATTTTATTATAAATTTGTTGACAAAAAAAAATGCAAATCAACATACGAAGTCATAAATAATACACAATATAACCCTTACACGTATCTTATATACGTTTTCACGGTCGTATACATTATAAATTTTTAAATTTTAAAAGTGGACTTGGACTCCTCGTGGCGAGAGTTTCGATTTGATATATTATTTACCTAACTTTTACAAATTTAACGGTAATGAATAAGGGTTATATTGCGTATTACTTTTTGATTCCGCAGGATTCACATGTATTTTTTTAGAAATAAAAGGTAAAATTGCAAAAAGTAAATCTTATCGATTGTTACAACTACGGTGAATGCTTAAACATTTGTTGCAATATAGCAATTACTCATCAATCATTTTCACATTTGGTAACTAAATCGTTGCTATACTAGAGACAGATTTTCATTTTCTGGCATGTTGTATAGTGTAAAGCATATATTTGTCTAACATGTAAAGTGAGTGTAACCAAACGCGGAGGTTCGTAGGGAAAAAAATATGGTAGAGAAAATTAAAGTGGGTGGTTAGACCAAGCCTTTCATATGAATTAGTCTACTCTTAGATTATTCTTTGGGTCTGTCTAATTTAGAATTCCAGAAACTACGGTTCAATATAATTATTCAAACAATTTTTTTTTTCAACTTATTCAAACAATTTAAGCTCATGTTGTAACCACTTTTTCTTTGGCAGAGTTAGTTACACTCGTTTTACATGTGTTAGAGACATTGTTTGGATTTTTGTTGTTGTCCTTAGCTATTTGATATATATTTTTTTCTTTCACAAAACGAATTTCCATTAATTGGTACTTAAAAAACATCGTTTGTCCTGATCGACAAGTGGTATTAACCAACTCCGTGGTATAACGTTTAGATATGCATAATACGTGGGTGAACCACTAACATTTTTGGCGTAAATATTAGCCTTTCGGCTTGAGAGAGCAATCAAAGGAGATATATGCGACATTCGAGGGAGGTGCTATCTGATATATTTTGAAACACTCGTGGTTATAAAAAACTAGTTTCACACCCACGGTGCTATAATACCGGAAAATAATATTATATTTTATCTATATTTATATAAAAATATATTTTATAAATAGATTTATCAAAAGAGAAAGATGCACAAAACCTTTATTTGTATTTTCTGTGAATATTCATATAAATTAGAAATTAAATAAATATTTTAAAATAATATTTTCGATAAAATTCAAGTAAATTAAACACTAAACACTAATATAAAGACTCTTAACAAACCATATTTTAAAATAATAATATTTTAATAAAATACATTAAACACTAATATAAAACATCTTTTAAAAATATAATAAGATTTGTTAAAAATCAACCAATAATAACTATATTCCCATGAGTATATTATTTACTTTGATATTTCTTGCTTCCCATTTTTGAAACAAGGGTACTATAATACGACGATAAACACAATTTTTGTCTAATTGATATAGGGTATGAGGAACTTCTGAATTCATTTTTCTGATTTAATATGATGAATAACAAAAGTTAAAAGATGACTAAGAAAATGATTTGTTAAGAATCTATATTTTGGTATTTATAACCAAAATATTACAATATTAATTTGGAAAATTAACATAATTGTGATGTAAAATATTAAATATTAAATATTTTACTAAAATTGACAATTGTCTTTTCTGATGATACATTAATATTAAGTTGTCTTTTCTATTATTTTTATTTTTCTGCTATTTAAATTTTTACTTAAACTGACAAAAATCTTTATTGATTATCTATTCTACATTTTTATATAGAAAATTACCATTATCAGAAAGTTCAAAATTTCTAAAATTTTTGCTATTGATATTTTTGCTTAAAATGACAAAAATATTAATTAATTATTTATTCTATATTTTTATATAGAAAATTACCATTACAGACACGTGTCACTATATAAATTAACGATGACACATGTTAAAATCTAATGAATTATTACTTTGACACATGTCACGTTCACATTAAACATGTTCAACTTTATATAATAAGATAAGAGAAAGAGAAATCTTTAATATAGCACATTTGGAAAACTAACATTTATGATATATACTAGCTTTCCTCAAATAAGAATTAACAGAATAAATCTAAAAAAATATAAAACAAACACATCATGGATATATGCTTATATTTGATAAAATATAATAATTATAAACTTAAGTATGTGGTTTTCAAAATAGACAGTAATTTTAACCACATTAAATTTACGTCTTAACCACGATAAAAAAATTACATATTCTAATAAGGTTTTAACACTAATAAACTTAATTATATACATTTACATTAATTTTACTGATAAATTATTTAGTGAAAACAAAAAAACAATTAGATGAACATAAATCACGTGTCTCTCCTAAGTCCTACCTAATTGCTATTAAGTCACGAGCTCCTTTATTCACGCAGTCTCATTCACTATAAAAAGCAAGAAACCCCAAAACACTTGTAACACCACCAACAATATCCACATTCTTCTTCTTTGATCGATCACATTCTCTCTCTTTTCTCTTATAGGCAACAATGGCGCAGAGGAAGATGATTGTGTTTCCGACCAAGAATGAATTGTCAGAAGCAATGGCTGAGTACACTGCCAAGCTCTCCGAAAAGTTCATCAAGGAGAAAGGTCTTTTCACCGTTGTTCTCTCCGGCGGTGACCTCATCGATTGGCTTTGGTCTCCAAATCTCACTCTCCTCTTTTTTATTTTTGTTTCTTAAAAAAAAAAAAAAACAAAGAATCCAATAATTAATGCTTTCAATTAATCAAATGTTGCAGCAAGCTGGTGCAACCTCCTTACATTGATTCGATCGAATGGTCAAAGTGGCACGTCTTTTGGGTCGACGAGAGGGTTTGTGCATGGGAAGATCCAGACAGCAACTACAAACTCGCCATGGATGGTTTTCTCTCCAAGGTTTCATAACTTAACCTTAAAACCAAAAAAAAAAACTTATTCTTATTATTATATTTTCGATTACCAGTCAAAATGTTATGCAAAATGCATTGCTTGTCTCGTGTATTTTATAACAATTTTTGGTTCCTGTCGGTAATAACATCTTAGGTTCCTATTCCGGATAAGAACATCTACGCAATCGACAAGCACTCCGCGGCTGATGGCAATGCCGAGCACTGCGCAGCGCTCTACGAGGATTGTCTAAAGAATCTGGTGAAGGCAAAGATAATCCCAATATCCGAAAAGACAGGATATCCTGAGTTCGATCTACAACTTCTTGGGATGGGTCCTGATGGCCACATGGCGTCTCTCTTCCCAAACCATCCTCAGATCAATGAGAAGCAGAAATGGGTCACTCACATTACCGACTCTCCAAAACCACCACCAAAGAGAATCACATTCACTTTACCTGTCATCAACTCTGCTTTGTACAATCTTATGGCCGTTTGTGACAAACCACAGGCCAAATCCGTTGCTGAGATCATGAAGCATAACAACTTCTCCTTACCTTCTGCTCATCTTAGTGCCCAAGTCGAAAATGTTTGGTACCTTGACCAAGCAGCTGCCTCCGAGCTCTAGAGAGCTCAAACACATTAATAACGGTGTTTTTTTTTTTTTTACAATCTCTAAGTTGCGTTGTGTTAAATAACCGGCTAATGCATTTTGCGTACGTATGCTCCGTACCAAATGTGTTGAATCGTCTAGATGCTGTTTCTTGTAGTTGTGTGCGAGTCACTGGCTATGACTATGGGTTATAATAATAACAATAATTGGTTATATTAAATCGGTCATTTCATGAATGGTGGTTTAGTTTTGTTTTATCATTAATTATCTCGAGTTAGACATGATCATTGATCAGTTTACCGATCATATTTAATTTGGAATCTTATATTTGCTTTAGTTTCGTACGAACTCTCTTAATAACTATTCATATTTTTTAACGATATATTGTACATATACCACCTTGGTTTGGTATATACAAGCGAAAATCTTATAGAATATATATTGTTGAGAATGTTATAAAAGTCATAATAACACGCACCGTCCAAGAAAATAAATTTTTTGTGCAGCCCACTGTCACTATGCATGCACAGTAACCTCATTTCGTTCGATGTAATAAATCATTCATTTTTACAATAACACTTCTCTCTCCTTATACAATCGTTTATATTCTTTTATTATTCCGGGTTATACGGGTACGATAATATATTTCGGTAATATAACTATATATAAACACCGTTTTTATAACACGTTATCAGCACGATCACTCTGATCGTTATATTACCGCTGATACCGCTAGTTACTATTCACGACGGAAGTTACCATCGACGTCGGAATTTACTGTTCACGACGAACTTACTATTCACTTCCAAAATCACCGTTACCACCGTGAGACGCTATTCACGCCGAAAGTACTGTTCACCACTGGAAGGTACTGTTCACAGCATAATTACTATTCATTACCGGAATCACTGTTCATTGCCGGAATCACTGTTCATTACCGGAATCACTGTTCATTGCCGATTTTAAAACAAACGGTAAGACATCCGGTTAATACCGGAGGTAAGTTACTTTGTTCAATAAAACAAATATATTGTAGTAACCGCCTCCTAAAAATAATATCGATGAGTGTTAACACACCACCATTTATTCTCAAGGGACGCTATGCTTTATTTAATATTACCGGACGCTATGCCACCAGAATTTTATTCAATATTATCGGTCGCCGCCGCCAAATAATTTATTTTCGTTCACCGTGGATGACTGTCACCATAATATCCGACGCTAAGCCGCCACATAATTTATTTTATATTCGTTATTATCGAATATTGTGATGGCTAAGCCTCCTTATAATCTACATAATTAATTTAATCATGCTATCCTGATATTATTATTAATATTATTATGTTAATCATAAATCGCTTATCTGAACTCAAATTAATTGATCGATGTTAAAGAATTTGATTGATTTTTCAAAAATCTCCAACGGTCATATACTTTTACAATCTATAAATATACACTCTCATTCACTCATTTATTCACATCCCATCTCATTCCTATAAGAAATTTTGCTAGATTTCATTTGTAAAACGATTCACATATTTCTAATGCTTTGCTTTTTTAATTATTGTTTAGATATTACATCTCCGCTGGGAATTTACCCCTGAGAATTTGTCTTTAGTTTTGGTTTAATTTTTTATGATATTTTTCCTCAGAATCGCATTGCTTATTAATATGTTATCGATTTAAAATCGCTCTAATAAAAAAATTATATTTGGTTTTGTTTTTAGATAAATGGCAAACATGGTAGCTTAAATTCCCAGCCTCTCAAAGTCACTAGATAATTACATAGATGACCACCGATATGGAACTCCATCTAGAATCGGAAAGCTGTCCGACATAATAAAAGAAGAAATAAAACTTCGCCCAAGAAAAGCAAGTCAATTATATTCCTACGAAACATGTAGATGAGAATTGACGATGATTATGCACTTAAAAGACCCACAGAAGTCAGTGGTCCGCTCTAAAGGCAAGGCTTGAGCAACCAAAAGAGATTACCTCACATGCCTTAGAATGGAAAACCCGAGATTTCAGGATTTTAAAGTCGAGCAATACAATTCTATATCATGGATTGTATCTCAATTAAAAATATTATGGTAAGCCGCTCCGAGTCGAAATGCTCGAGAAAACATACCGACATTTCATAAGAACATGTCCTCCCCGAAATGTACAAAGTCGGGATACAAGAGGTTCTCCGAATTAATTATGGCATTAATTTCTGGCTAGAATAATGAACTTCTCATTAAAAACCACAATTCCCGACCTACGCGAAGAGCATTTTCTCAATGCTATGGAAAGTCAAAATCCTCGATAACAGCCGACTAATCGGGTCGTGGTCGCCGAAATAATCGCGGACTCAGAAGAAATTATAATCCTCATGGATGGTGAGATCGCTCTAAAACACGATCTCAAAGGAAAAGTGATCAAAATGATCACTACTAAACGTAAGGATATATGTTTCGATGGAACGAAAGCATTTCGCATCGTTTCGTATTCTCACAATCTATGTAAACTATATCAAGAGTCCAATAAAGGAAAAAGAAAAGAATAACGAACACCCGAGGAACAACGCACTTCGATTCCGACTTTGAGAATGATTTCGACTAAACCAATTACTAAAAATGATTGTAATGAGACAAAGAATAAGTCTCCGCTATGCATAATGCTGAGAGAAAAGAATAAGTCTCATGCCATGTAAAATTATTACGTATTTTCAATCATTTTCCCAATAAAATATTTTTCAAACAAAACCATTATAAAATCATTATATGTTTTATTTATGAAATTCGCTAACGACTATTAATGTCGATTACGTAAAAATGATATCGCAAGTGGATCAAAATCCAAAGAAAAAGAAAAGAAATATATACACCGATAGGATCAACACACACTATTCTAAGAATGAGATATATTTCTCAAATATAAAGAGGACAAAAGTTATCAATACAATATCAGTCCCCGACATAACTCGGTAAAGCCAGATTTTGCCAAATGAAACAAAGTTTCCATTGATAACGCCATGTATGCTCCAAATTCAAAAAGGAATTTGTTGTTTTTAAAGATATCTATCTTCGGTATGATACCCAGCCTCATTTAAAAGAATGTATGTATATAACTTCTGAAAAAATGGCAAAAGGGTTATCTTAAAAATTGTCAAGGCTTTCCTGATCGCACCATACATATATGGGCAATAATCAAATTCTGGTGATGTAGAAATCAAGATGATTTCATATTATGGCATGAAAGACTCGGTCATCCGTACTACAATGATGCAGAATCATGAGACTTCACATGGTCATGGACTGAAAACGGGATTTATCAGAAAATAAAAAGCATACGCAAGCGTTCTCCTAAAATTTGCAATAAGGCCATCGCCAACCAAAATTGAAAAAGAATCACCAAAGTTCTCGAACGTATTCAAGTGATATGTGACCAATTCATCCACCATGTGACCATTCCACTATTTTATGGTGTTGATTGACGCTTCTAGATGGTCACATGTTTGTCTTATCATTCAAATATGGTATTACGATATTTCTAACTCGATAATCAAACTGAGGCATTGCGATTATCCTATTAAAAGAGTTGATTGACAATGCAAGTGAATTCACTTCCGATCATTTAATGATTATCAGAGATGGAATTGAAATCAACATCCTGTGGCTCATGTTCATACTCAAAATGGGTCAGTCAATCATTAATTAAACGCCTCAGCATTGCAAGCATCGTTGATCATAAGATCAAATCTCCCAACATCCTGTATGGGACATGACATATCTGCGCAAGACGATTCGATAAGGCCGAGTGCATATCAAAAGTATTTCCATTACATGGCATTGGTCGAAAAACCAAATGTTTTCCATTTAAGAATTTTGTCAGGGTACGTGCCGACAAGATCCCCACAACGCAAAAATGGGACCTCGTAGATTAGAATTTATGTCGATGATTCTCCATCAATTATAAGATACCTAACCAAAGACGGTGATGCCTTTACGCAAGGTTTGCCGATCATTGTCATTTTGACAGAAAGTATTCCTGCTCTAGTGAAAATAAAGTAGCAATGGGATATCGTGAGTACCAACATTATTACACCTGATCCTCCTACTGCAAATGTAAAGTTTGACGAATGCATTTGCAAAGTATTGCAAATCGCCTTCGATGCATTTGCAGATACCAAACAGTAACAAAATCTCATATACCACTGCAAATGTTCCTAGACGTGAGATTCCACGTGGACAAGAGATGAAACACGAGAGTCTAACCCGCAAGCGTGGTAATCGCTGGTTTTAAGGATAAGAATCCTAGAAAAAAAAAAGAAGCGAGAGGCATAATTCTCCCAAAATGGTTGAAAATACTTTGGAAATGAGAATCATGAGAATAATGATGATATAAGTCATCATGAAAATAAGGATGATGTGAGCATCATGAGCTCGATGAAAATCATGAGATATCTATCAACGTATCCATAATGGAATGATATGGAATAAATGAGATATTGATATTGATAATGTTTTCATACCTGTCAAAAGAAATAAATGAGGAAAACGAGGATCCGAGCCAAAATCTGTATATGAATGTCAAAAGAGACATGACCGGCTAAAATGGAAAGAGGCAAAGTCGAGCTTCGATTCGCTTAATGTAAAAGTATTCCCATTGTACTCACACCAGAGGTGAGACCAATTGATACAAATGGGTATTCGCTCAAAACGAAATGAAAAAATAAAATTATGAGATATAAAGCTCGCCTTGTTGCAGGTTTCTCCCAAAGACCTGGGATTGATCGAGGAAACATATTCCCCGTGATGGATGGCATCACGCTTAGATTTCGACGAGCCTAACGACTAATGAGAATCTAGAAATGCGCCCGATGTCGTTACAAGATATTTATATGGCTCTAGATATAAATATCTATATGAGAATACCTGATGGTTTTAAAATGTCGACGATTGAGTTCCAAACCTAAAGAGTCAGGTGCAATAAAGCAAAGATCATTATACGGGTTAAAGCAACTGTAAGTGGATAATTTAGTGATCACTGATAAAAGAAGGATACGTGAATGATCCTATATGCCTGTGTTTTTATCAAGAAAACAATATCCGATTTGTGATAATCGTATGTGATGATCTGAATATAATCGAACTCAAAAAGAGACGCAAAAGCATCGATTATTTAAATGGAGAATTTGAGATGAAAGATCTCATGCATAAAGTATTCTTGTCTCCAAATTGAGAGATCTAAAAAGAGTATATTTGTGCATCAATCCATATATACCAAAAGAGTGTTAAAAAGATTTAACATGGATAAGGCTACTCCTGTAAGCACCCCTATGGTCGTAAGAACATTGAATGTCGATAATGATCCATTCCGACCATCTGAGGAAAATGAAGAGATACTTGGCCCTGAAGTACCATATCTAAGTGCGATTGATTCTTATGTATCCGCCAAATTGTACACCGTATATATCATTTGTCATTAATCTCTTAGCAAGATATAGTTCATCCCCTACTCGAAGACATTGGAATGAGATTAAACATGTATTTCAATATTTTCAAGGGTCGATTGATTCAGGATTATTTTATCCTAACAATTTAAATGGTCAAATGATTGGTTTTGCAGATGCAGAATATTTATCAGATCCACACAAAGCCCGATCACGCAGATATGTGTTTACAACGAGGCACGCTATATCATGGCGCTCGAGAAAGATGCCGGGCTACTTTTTCAAATCATGAGATTATCGCACTCCGAAGCAAGCGTGAGAATGTGTATGGTCAGATCAATCGACAACACATTCAATCAAGCATGAATCAATGTTAACACGAGCCAACAATCCTTTATGAAGATAATGCCGCATGTGTCGCCGTACAAAGGAAGGATATATCAAAAGTGATGTAACCAAACATATCCTCCAAGTTCTCTCATACACCCAACTGGAAGAATAAAGAAATTGAAGTAAGATATGTCGATCATGCGACAACGCCGGCATCTCTTCACAAAGTTACTACCCACCTCGATGTTCAAGAAACATGTTCACAACATTGGAATGCGTCATCAACGAGACATATGAGATGACGTAATTCGAGGGGGAGCTTGCGTGTTGTATTCTTTTTACCTTATCAGGTTTTATCCTACTAGGTTTTCCTATAAGGGTTTTTAACGAGACAACAAAGACGCTAAACAAAAAGCGCAACGCAAATGACATTGGTCTCCAAGGGGGAGTGTTGTAAAAGTCATAATAACACGCACCGTCGAAGAAAATAAATTTTTTGTAGAGCCCACTGTCACTATACATGCACAGTAACCTCATTTCATTTGTCTATAAATAAAAGGTTTCGTTCGATGTAATAAATCATTCATTTTTACAATAACACTTCTCTCTCCTTATACAATCGTTTATATTCTCTTATTATCCCGGATTATACGGGTACGATAAATTTCTTTCGGTAATATAACTATATATAAACACCGTTTTTATAACAGAGAATATTTTTTCGTTTTGAATTTCATGAGACGGGATTCACTTCGTGGTCGAATTTTGACGGCCACCTGTAGCTTTTTCCACAAGACACACCTCTTGTTTCTTAATTTATTCCTAATATTTTACAACGAAATAAATTTGGGATGGGGAATGCAAAATATGTAGTTACCAGGCGAGAATACGTACGTCATTGACATTATGTCGAGGATGAACAAAACACTAGATTCTTCCAAATATGAGTAGATGATAGCCAAACAAATATTTTGACCGGGACCAACTTGTTGGGGGAAAGAACGCACAGCGGCGCAGCCGAATAATGTTTTTCTACACTTGTGTGAACTTATGAAATTTTTTTTTTGACAATAACAGAAGATTCTCAAAGCAATAATATAAATGAGATACAACAATTTTTATGTAAAAACCTCTTCGATGTGAAAAGTAAAACCACATGACCGTACTCCACTCAAAAATCCACTATATCAAATATTTTTGAGTTACAATCACGTCCTCACTGTTCTCACAAAACAGATCCAGAGATTAAGTCTTCAAAGAAGCAATCTCCAACACAAAAGAAAATAACAAGAGAGCAATACAAGAGCCTAGAAATATGCATGGTTATAATAGTAACAATAATTGGTTATATTAAATCGGTCATCTCATGAATGGTGGTTTAGTTTTGTTTTATCATTAATTATCTCGAGTTAGACATGATCATTGATCAGTTTACCGATCATATTTAATTTGGAATCTTATATTTCCTTTAGTTTCGTACGAACTCTCTTAATAACTATTCATATTTTTTAACGATATATTGTACATAGGCCTGTCAAGCGGGTCGGACCCGCCCCGCATCGCCCGTCCCGCAGCGGATTTTGCCTAAATATGAGTGGCCCGCACCCGCCCCGCATAAGCATAAACATAAAATTCAAAACCCGCGACCACCCCGCGGACAACCCGCAAAACCCGTAAAATCCAAAAAATCCACAAAATATGAAAAAACCCGCAAAATCCGTAAACCGGTATAGAAATTATCCGGTTTAGTCTCTTATGTGGGTCCCCGCAAGCCCGCGGGACCTGTCCGCATAACCCGCAACAAAACGAACCTCGGCCTCGCAAGATCGCTGCTGTTTAAATTTCCCGCACCGCCCGCAATGGACATGGGCGCGCTGCTTCAAATTGATAGGGCTAATTGTACATATACCACCTTGGTTTGGTATATACAAGCGAAAATCTTATAGAATATATATTGTTGAGAATATTTTTTTGTTTTGAATTTCATGAGACGGGATTCACTTCGTGGTCGAATTTTGACGGCCACCTGTAGCTGGTCCACAAGACACACCTCTTGTTTCTTAATTTATTCCTAATATTTTACAACACAATAAATGTGGGATGGGGAATGCAAAATATGTAGTTACCAGGCGAGAATACGTACGTCATTGACATTATGTCGAGGATGAACAAAACAATACATTCTTCCAAATATGAGTAGATGATAGCCAAACAAATATTTTGACCGGGACCAAATTGTTGGGGAAAGGACGCACAGCGGTGCAGCCGAATAATGTTTTTCCACACTTGTGTGAACTTGTGAGAAAAATATTTTGACAATAACAGAAGATTCTCAAAGCAATAATGTAAATGAGATACAACAATTTTTATGTAAAAACCTCTTCGATGTGAAGAGTAAAACCACATGACCGTACTCCACTCAAAAATCCACTATATCAAATATTTTTGAGTTACAATCACGTCCTCACTGTTCCCACAGAACAGATCCAGAGACTAAGGCTTCAAAGAAGCAATCTCCAACACAAGAGAGCAATACAAGAGCCTAGAAATATGCAGTCCCAAAACGACCTCAGTTCATTAAGATTTTGGCCACCAAACAAGATCTCCACCGTACAAACCCTATATAAACAAGTCAAGAACACCTCTTCAAAATTTCAGCTCAATCCGAGAAGAACTCACCTGGATTTCTCAAACACTAGATGCCGCGTAAAAAATCTGAACTTTCCAGCACCACAAAGCCACGCTAAAAACCTAGATCTCTCCAAACTAACCGCTGAAACTTTAATCCCACCGCTGAATCGGACCACGAGTCACTAAGCTACCCTCAAAAAATCAGCAAGATCGGAGTTCGCCATGTGGTCAAACGCCATCAACAACAAAACGAAGCTTGCTGTTTTTTCTCCTCCTTGATCCGAAAAATCACATCTTCTCTCTTTCTTCTTTCTCTGTCTTTTCACAACCAAAGTTAAGAATATATATATATATATATATATATATATATATATGATCCTCATTAACCCTAACCCCAAGTAATCTCATGGATAATTATATGGCCCAAGTTTGGTTCAACCAAACCAAATCGTTTCTCCACTGAGAAAAACCAACAAACTCCCCTTCGACTGGGAGGAAATACCATCCTCGACTATTCGACAAAAGTTTCCTTAGCAATGACTTCGTCATCATATCAGCCCATTATTCGTATTTAACCTTCGAAAGTTCCACTTCCTTTAAAACACATCACGATCCAACGATACCTCCCTATCGACGTGCTTCGAACGGAATGAAACGTAGAGTTCTTCCCAAGGCAAATGCGCATATCACAAAGCAACACATACTTATCTTGCTTAAAACCAATCTCCTCAAGATAATTTTTCATCCACAACAGCTCCTTACAAGCTTCCGTTGCAGCGATGAACTCAGCTTTAATGTTAGAAAGTGCAACACACTTCTATAATCTTGACTGCCATGATACTGCTCCACCCGCAAATCTTATCAAGTAACCCGATGTAGATTTCCTAGAATCAACATCCCCAGCCATGTCAGCATCAGTGTAACTAACTAGCTGTAGCTTATCATCTCCAAAAGTAAGCTTCAAATCAGAAGTCCCTCGAAGATATCTTAAAATCCACTTCATAGCATTCCAGTGTTCTCTTCCGGGATTGGAAAGAAAACGACTAAATATACCAACATCGTGAGTTATATCTGGTCTTGTACACACCATGACATACATCAAACTACCAACTGCAGAAGTATATGGAACCCGTGCCATATCTTCCTTCTCTGAACTTGTATTCGAACTTTGTTGACTGCTTAATCTAAAGTGTGTAGCAAGATTAGAAGTAATCTTCTTTATATCCATGCTCCCCCATAACTGATTCAAACTTCTTATACCATTGTCTCGGTGCCTGTTTCAATCTATAATGACTTTTCTTCAAGCGACAAACCAAGTCCTTTTTGCCCTTTTTCTCAAAGCCTTCCGGTTTTACCATGTAAATCTCTTCCTCCAAATCACCATGAAGGAAAGCTGTCTTTACATCCATTTGCTTAACCTCTAGATTGATATATTTCAGTTTTAATAGTTTTTATCCTTTGTATTAGTAGGTTTTTGTGCATTTTCTCTACGCTTTTGTAGTCTTTACAGTCGGAGCACGCCTTAAAACACGAAGAGATTGAAACAGGCAAAGAACAAGATCCGTGGCTCGACTGATCATCGATCAAGTCCCTGATCGATCGATCGATATGGTCCGCTTTCAGAAGTTACTTCGATCGACCAGAAGAAGATAACCGATCGCTCAACATACAACCGATCGATCGATGGTCAACGATCGGTCGATCACCACTTTGTTTTACACTCAGCCATTTCGCCGTAGTTACTTTTGATCGAGAAGAATGGAACGCCGATAATAGATCGATCGACGACCTTGATCGATCGACGTGCCTCGCCGAATTCGTTTAGATATTTGTTTCTAAGACGCTTTTGTAAGATATTTAACATACTTTTTCGTCACATTTGAGACATCAGTTTTCACTCTTTCTCTGGTGGACACAAAAGGACTTGTAATTCTCTAGTTCATAATCTTGAAAGCTTACACCAAGAACACTTCCTTGTTCATCATCTATGAGAAGATTTCTTAACTCTTAAGTTATCTTGTTTAATGATTATGAATCTATATTTGATCCTCCTCTTGTTCTGTATCTATGGTCGAGTAATTTCATGGTTTTAAGGTAATCAAAGAAATTGATGGATGTTCGAGCTAGATATGATAGGGTTTTATCCTTGTTATCTTCACCTCGGTTTAATGCTACTAAACCGATCATTTAGTCTATGAACTGAGGTATAATCTATTCTCTAAAAGCTTATGTGCTTGAGAACTAAGGTGAGCAATTTGTCCTTAGCCAACGAAAGCGATGCTAAGGCAAACTTAGAACAAATCAAACTTGTTAAGAAGCTTGTTTAGAATTCTAGGTTTCAAACGAAAGTTTTGTAACCCTAAATTGTAGACAAAGTGATGATTCTAAAGTGGATTGATTATACATTTATTGAGTTTGTATTGATTATATTTGTTCCTGAATAATTATCTAGTTCGACACATCATATTCTCCGATAATCCTTAATGTAGTTATAAGTTATAATCGTTTTAACCATTGCTTTTACATTCAAACCACATCACAATATATTTTTAGCTTGATTTCATTCAGATGAATCATAGTAACCATCGCCCCTCGTGGATTCGATCCTAAGTACTACAACGCATAGGTATTTTGATAGACCCGAGTGCATCCACACTCTACCAAACATATCAAATTCGCATGCCGGGACAATCAATGCGCTTACCTACGAATCAAAGACTGAATTTCTAAGGGTTATTTTTAGTTTACTAATTTTACTTGCTGTTTGTTTCAGGTGTATGCCTGAATGAGTGAAAACTCGAACAACTTGCACTGACTAACGAAGAACTAGCAAAATAACAGAGCAAGAAAAGCAAATCGAGACTAGCCAACATGGGTGATAATCTTGATAATCAAGCTCTATTGCATAATGCCGTCACAGCACACAACTTCAGGAAATACAACGTCAGGCAGCAGATGCAACAACAGCGTAAGACGCACGGGACGCTTGACACACCCCACACCTTCTACCAAAACCGTGCTGCTATATGTCCGCCGGAGATTCAGAGGCAGGACTATGAGATAAAGTCTCAGCTGATAGCTTTGGTGAAGCAACATCAGTTCCATGGGTTAAGTGCTGAAAACCCAATGGATCACATCGAAAATTTCGAAGAAATTTGCAATACCACGAGATCGAATGGTGTGCCTGCTGACTATCTAAAGTGCAAGCTTTTTGCATTCTCCCTAGCAGAGGAATAAGTGGCTTAAGGCACTACCAACTGGATCATTGAGGACTTGGAATGAGTGTAGAGCTGCTTTCATAGACCATTTCTACACCAAGTCAAAGACTGCCTCTTTGAAGAACAAGATCACAACATTCGAACAACATCCAGGGGAGTCGTTCTGTGAAGCTTGGGAACGGTTCAGAGAATATCGTAGAGAATGCCCCCATCATGGATTTTCTGATGAGCAAATCCTCAGCATCTTCTATGATGGAGTAAATTGGGACTACAAGAATGCTCTAAATGCTGCTAGTAATGGAGATTTCATGACTAAAACTAAGACTGGAGCATACAAGCTGATTGAGAACTTGGCTGCAAGTTCCAACACGAGGAGTATAGAGTATGACCGTTCCACCAAGGCTGGTAGCGTGGATTCTCTAAAAATCGATGAACTAAATGCCAAAGTCAGCCTGTTGATGAAGGCAAATCAAAGAGGAGTCCAGCTGTGTGAAGATGGTACGGAGGCACTCCATTGTCAAGGTATCACCGAAGAAGAAACAGAGGAACTTGACGAAGTGAACTATGTTAGTGGGCAGGGGTTTGTACAAAACAGAGGTTTCAACCAAGGCTTCAACCAAGGTTATAGAAACCACCCTAACCTATCCTACAGGAACACGAACGTAGAGAATCCTCAGGATCAAATCTACCCACAGCAAGGAGCTGCACAAGGACAACAGTTTCAAAAGAAACCGTTCGTGCAAAACACGGGCGCTGGTCCTTCTCAAGGGTTTGCGGGGCAGGGTTACCAAGGCGTAAATTCTGGTTTTCAAAAGAATTATCCACAAGGTCAAGGCTATCAGGCCAGACCATTCGGACAGAACCAATTCCAGAGTGGTTTCCAACCAAGCAAACCATTCACCAATTACCAAGCGCCTGCAAGTTCACCAAATTGTGATGGTGAACTAAAAACTCTAATGCAACAACTCCTCCTTCAGCAGCAAAAATCTTCAACTGAGATCAATGTCAAGGTAGACAACATGTACAATGATCTCAACAACAAGTACGAGTCTGTCTCCACTCATATGAAGCTACTCGACAACCAAGTTGCTCAAACCGCTGAGGCAGTTCAAAGACAGCAAGGAGTTCTTCCGGCTAAAGGGGAGCAGAATCCTAAGAAGGAGTTTGTTAATGTTATTACATTAAGGAGTGGTAAGGAGCTAGATCCTGTTACACGAGCTGATAAGAACGCGGAGGTTGTCATTGACTTAGAAGAAAAGGACGATTCAGAGAATGAGAAAACTGAAAATCTCACTGAAGATCCTAGTGCACCACCACCCACACGTGTATATACTCCTAGAGTACCTTACCCTACTCGTCCTAAGAAGTCTCGACAGGGTTTAGAAGAAGCCAAGTGTAAGGAGATGCTGGATGATCTTCAAGTGAAACTTCCTCTTGTTGATGCAATTCAGATGATGCCTTCTCTCAAGAAATACATGAAGAGCTTAGTAACAAGTAAGGTATCAAGTGAAGAGGATTTCGTGAAGATTACGAAACAATGTAGTGCCGTTCTACAGAACAAGACACTCAAGAAGCTTGGAGACCCTGGACGTTTTGTTTTATCTCGGCAGTTGAAGCCATGAACTTTCCATGCTCCTTGTGTGATCTGGGTTCTGTGAATCTGATGCCATATTCGTGGCTAAACGTTGGGACTAACGAACTTCAAACCAACCAAGATCTCTTTTGTGTTTGCTGATCGTTCGGTGAAGTTGCCAGTAGGAGTTTTAGAAGATCTTCAAGTAAAAATTGGCAATGTAGTAGTTCCTGCGGATTTTGTGGTTCTCGCACAAGAAGAACCAAAGGATCCTCTCATTTTGGGTAGGCCTTTTTATGCACTGCAGAGCTATGATAGATGTTCGCATGGACGAATTGATCTCCATCTTGGAGACATTGTCATGAAGTTTGAGATGGATACCACTTAAAAACCCATGCTGGGCAAACGTTTTTGGTTGATGACTCTGGAGATATCCGATGAAGTAGCTGAAGAGATTCTCATCGATGATCCTTTAGAGATTGCTTTAATAAAGACTCAGAGTGAGTATAGCTTTCTTAGTGAAGACGCGACTGGATATGCTAAGATGCTGGATTCAAACAAAGCAATTTCGAATATGGTGGCCTACTTGAGTTTTGATGAGAACGAAAACGAATCTCCATCAATAACACCTCCAACGCCCCCTACTAACCCATGGAGCGAGCTGAAAGCTCCGAAGGTAGAGTTGAAAACACTCCCAACTGGGCTGAGGTATGCATTTCTTGGTCCCAAATCAACCTATCCTGTGATCATAAATGCTGCACTTAATAATGCTGAAATTGCTTGTCGTAACTAAGAAAATATCGTAAAGCTTTAGGATATTCTCTTGATGATATTCCAGGAATCTCTCCTGATCTTTGCATGCACAGGATACATCTAGAAGAAGAATCTATGACTTCTATAGAACATCAGAGGAGGTTAAACCCGAATCTAAGAGATGTTGTAAAGAAAGAGATAATGAAACTTCTAGATGCTGGGATCATATATGCAATATCTGATAGTGCTTGGGTAAGTCCAGTGCATGTAGTCCCTAAAAAGGGTGGTGTAACAGTTGTGCAAAATGATAGAAATGAGTTGATTCCGACTAGAACTGTTACAGGCCACAGAATGTGCATAGACTATAGGAAGTTAAATGCTGCCACTCGCAAAGATCATTTTCCATTACCATTTATTGATCAAATGCTTGAGAGGCTTGCTAACCATCCATACTACTGTTTTCTAGATGGATATTCTGGTTTCTTTCAGATTCCCATTCACCCCGACGATCAGGAGAAGACTACATTCACTTGTCCTTATGGCACATTTGCATACCGCAGAATGCCATTCGGATTGTGTAATGCTCCAGCAACCTTTCAGCGTTGCATGATGTCCATCTTCACTGATTTAATTGAAGATGTAATGGAAGTTTTTATGGATGATTTTTCTGTCTATGGCTCATCTTTTTCTGTTTGTCTTTCTAATTTGTGCAAGGTACTTAAACGATGCGAAGAGAAGCATCTCGTTCTGAATTGGGAGAAATGTCACTTCATGGTAAGAGATGGGATCGTTTTGGGCCACAAGATTTGAACAAGGAATCAAGTAGACAGAGCAAAGATAAGTGATAGAAGCTCACAACCACCGATTCCGCCGAGGTATTAGAAGTTTTCAGGTCATGCCGGTTTCTACAGAGATTCATTCAGGCTTCTCAAAGATTGCTAGGCCATTGACCCAACTATTGTGCAAGGAGATGAAATTTGAGTTCGATAATGCTTGTCTTGAAGCTTTCCATACAATAAAAGGAGCACTTATTAGCACACCGATTGTACAACCGCCTGATTGGGAGCTACCTTTTGAGGTGATGACTGATGCAAGTGACTACGCAGTGGGAGCTGTTTTGGGTCAGAAAAAGAACAAAAAGCTTCATGTTATTTACTACGCCAGCAGAACTCTCGATGAAGCGCAACGAAATTACGCAACCACTGAGAAAGAGCTGCTTGCTATAGTTTTTGCTTTCGAGAAGTTTAAGTCATATCTTGTTGGGTCTAAAGTAATTGTGCATACAGATCATACTGCCTTGAGGTATCTTCTCACAAAGAAAGATGCCAAACCAAGATCGTGATGGATACTCTTGCAAGAGTATGATCTTGAGATTAGGACAAGAGAGGATTGAGAATGGTGTTGCGATCATTTGTCTAGCTGCAAATTGAAGAAGAAATTCCTTTAGATGACATGTGCCTGAAGAAACCGTTTATGCAATCAGCATTGGTAGTGCCTATGACAACAACACACCTCCTCAAACTACCAAACCTCCGAGATGCCTCGTTCGGTGAGATCGCAAATTTCCTTGCTGCGGAGAAAGAACCTGACAACTTTGTTGGGTACAGAAAGAAGAAATTTCTGAGGGACATCAGACACTACATATGGGATGATCCATACCTGTACAAACAATGCTCAGATAGAATATTCAGGCGTGCGAATCAGAGGAAATTCCGTATTCTTTTTCACCGTCATAGTTCTAATTATGGCATTTTGCTACTTTCAAAAGTGTCGAAGGTGCTACAAGCAGGATTCTGGTGGCCTACAATGTTTAAAGATGCTAATGCTTTTGTTTCAAAGTGTAATGCATGCCAAAGACAGGAAATATTAGCAAGAAATGAGATGCCGCAATTTCATCCTAGAAGTGTGTTGATGTATGGGGGATAGATTTCATGGGCCCTTTTCCTTCATCATATGGGAACCAGTACATCCTTGTAGCAGTGGACTATGTTTCTAAGTGGGTTGAGGCAATGGCTTCCCCAACAAACGATGCTAAGGTTGTTCTCAAGATGTTTAAATCTGTGATTTTCCCTGTGTGTGTACGGGTGGTGATCACGATGGTGGATCTCATTTCATCAACAAGGTGTTTGAGGGTTTGTTGAGAAAACATGGAGTCAAGCACAAGGTCGCCACTTATCACCCTCGACGAGTGGACAAGTAGAAATCTCAAACAGAGAAATAAAGAGCATTCTACAAAAGACGGTAAGACAACAAGGAAGGATTGGGCGATGAAACTGATGATGCTCGGCATATAGGACTGCATACAAGACGCCATTAGAACAACTCCATTTCATCTTGTCTATGGCAAGGCTTGTCACCTCCCAGGAGCTAGAATACAAAGCAGCATGGGCAGTGAAGATGTTGAACTCGACATCAAACCCGCCTACGACGCAGTTAATGCAATGAGTTGACGAGATTCGCATATGGCATATGAAAATTCGAGGATTTATAAGGAGAAAACCAAAGCATATCATGACAAGAGAATCCTAAACCGAGAATTTCGTCCAAATGATCGTATTACTTTTCAACTCTCGCCTGAAACTCTTTCCAGAAAGCTGAGATCGTTGGTCGTCCATTCACCGTCAAGTCGGTAAGACCATATGGAGCTGTAGAGTTATTGGACCATGAAGGAGAAGAATTTGTGGTTAATGGCCAACGCCTTAAACCGTATCTCGCTGAGACGGAAATCACTGAAGGAGACACCATTCCTCTCAGTGATCTTTCCCGTAAAAAAGAACCACGCCAAGCTATTGACGTTAAACAAGCGCTTGATGGGAGGCAACCCATTGGTAAGTGTATATATTGAGTTTTATTCTCTTAGTTTTCTAATATTTCAAGTTTTCATTTATAAAAATCAAGCAGGGTGATCGAACGTTTATAAGGACCCATCAATCGGTGTGCAAAAAGGAAAACAGAGCATCCAAAAGCGGAAAAGATCTCTCGATCGATCGATCGATCGAYCGATCGACCGATCAAAGATACGATCGACCGATCGTAATTACAGACCAAACTCGGAGAYAGACGATCGATCGATCGACTTTATCGATCGATCGTAAGCAGGTAAGCGCTTTATAAAGCAACCGACGATGAGCACATCATCTTCTCCAAATCGGGTTTCACTCTCTAAACCCTAACTTTTTCAATTCTTCACCGATTTGAGTGATTCAAAAGCCTATTCCACTCGGATTTGTATCCTCTCTCTGATTATATAACCGGTTTTCTCGATCTGCGAAGGTATGAGTCCCAATCTCCATTTTTTCGATTCGGTGTTCTTGAGAAAATTTGCGATTTCGGTTTGATTTTGATTGTTTTTGGATTGTTTATCTATTCCTTGTTGTTATTGACATTTCGACCTACCCATGCCTTAAACTCTCAATTTCGTGATGATTTTCGATTTGAGAATTTTTGAAAAATCTCCAAAATCGGATTTGATTTGGATGAATTAGGATATTTTGTAGATTCCTTGTGATTGCTAGCTTAATTTCGGAACTACCCATCGCATAAACGCTTGATTTTGTGATGAATTTTCGTTTAGCAATTTGGGGTGAAATCAYGTCTGCTCGTTTTGCAGGGTGATTGATCGATCGTGTTAGATCCGATCGATCGATCACTTTATATTTATGTGTCTAATCGTTTAAACACTGATCGACCGATCGTCTAGACGTGATCGATCGATCATTCTATTTACTCACGCCTGATTGTTTAAATTCTTTTATCCTGTAGGGTTATGGCGAGAACAAGGGAAGCTGGTGGAAGGAAGAATCCACCGCGTGGTAAAGACGGTAGAAAAGACAAGGGTATAGCTGGTTCTTCAGCTTCTGGGAATGAGGCAGCTGAGGACACCCCTATGGGTAACACGAGAGCGCCTTGGCCTAGACCAGATGGCCAGGTCATRGGTGGGGATAGAGTACATAAGATTCCGCTCATGACGATATCGGAACTGAAGCATATTCCGGGTTACGATAATCGTCCGCAGGGTTATGCATGGGATAGCTGGAACAGCATCTTCTACAACGGTCTACTACGTATTGAGATGGCTCCTACCAAGTTCGTCCATGCTCATACCTTGCAGAAGATGGGGATMGAGGATGATGTTGCTAATATGCTAACCAGCATGGGTATAAGCCACTTCGCTACCCATACTTACCCGCTTTATCCGGAGTTGGTCAGGCAATTCATAGCCTCAGCCGAGCTGTATTTCAGAGATCCAGAGAGTCCCAGAGCGAGCGAAGGGACACTTACATTCATGTCCAGCGGACTATTGTACGAGCTTTCGATCAGAGATATCTGCAGGATATACAGGTTTGAGATGATCCCAGAGGGGTGTGGTTTTGCTCCTTGGGAGGACTGTAAGGAGTTGGGGAACCTTTGGTCTTTGATTGGGAGGGGATGTGGCATTCACGAGTTTAAGATATCTCTTATCGGAACCCTGTGATTCGCAGTGGCCAAGATCCGGCCATACCTTTTGGGCTAAGGAGGAGACAGGGTCATTGAGATATGATGAGCTGATTATGCTTCACTACGGGCTCCCTGCATTTGTCCGTGACATCTATACAGAGCCTCCTCCAGCCATCTGCGAGGCCAACCTTGGCGCGATCTTCGCCTCTATTYTGGTTCAGAGGAAATTCGGCTCAACACGCGAGACGTAAGATAGAGACTATTGGGACTCTTGACTCCAATCTTCATGCACTGGGATCAACTTGACGACTCAGCGGATAGATAGCGAGACTATATTGACGGGCCTACCTGAAGAACAGCCAGATCTTCTTTCCGAGCTGTCTTTACAGTTCACGGATCGCGATGGCGTCAACGCCATCGCAGCTGCCTAATCCCGCCATCACTTCTCTGACATCGATGGAGAACATCGAGTTCGTACCAGGAGATGAGAACCTGTCTAGGGAGGTACCTACATGACGACAGAGAGGCAGTTCTTCGCGAGCCGAGACATCACAACATGAGGATGACCCGATACCAGAGCATAGACGACCATCTTCTTTCTGGAGATGGGATGGAGTATCATCCTCCCTTATGCTGGTCAGTACGCTCTACCTCCCTCACCTCCAGATTCATCTGATTGTCCACACCAGCGCTGGCAGAGACAATCTACGAGGAGATTATACTCTATCCTGTTTCAGAGGTTCATGTACTGATACCGCCACTGATCCCGACGCTGGTCCCACAGGAGATTCCGCGGACCTTGTCATCTATGGCCACAGACTTCCAGAGACTTCAGACTTCGAGACGCAAGCACGGAAATGCCTCGCCAGAGACGCAAACACGCAGGGGCGAGCCGGAGTGCCTCTTCAGAGAGCGAGCATCACACTGATTAGGGTTATTTTTATAACTTCTGATTTTTCTTTTTCCCTTTTATCTATTTATGTACTGTTTGCTACTATTGTATCTTTCTACATATTTATATTCACACCGAGACGGTGTGAAGTAAGTCTGGGGGAGGGTACTTGTTGAAACTAATGGTTTGTTTGTTTTGTTTTCTTTCTTTGTGACATTTTGAATGTGATATTATCGAGTCAGTTTTGCTTGATAACTTTGATGTACTCTTTTTCCCTGAAAAGGTTTTTAATGAGACATCAATTGAATCTAATTTATTAATATGCTAACCATTGAAATTGTATGAGATTTAAACAGGAAAATTGGAAAACCATCGGATCAACACAACTGAAAGGAACCACTCATTCGGAAATTCGCACAATTAACGACTCTTCACCTCGAATGAAACGTAATCTTCTCAAATTGGATTTCAGTTTCATCGAACATGACACCTCCATAGAGAATGCAAGACATGTCTATATGGTACAATTCCCTTTTTCTTCCCTTCAAATAAAAAAGAGATACGATCTGGTTAGAAAGAAGAACCGGCATTGATGGTTACACCTTCATTCTCGCCTCGTGGAAATCTGTATAGCTAAGAAAAGAAAAGAGAATAAGAAGAAGAAAATCGATAGAAAATAAAATGATACCCTAAAAGTAGGAGAAAAATCGATTATACATTTGAAGTGAGAAAAGAAAGAGGAAAGGAATTGACAAAGACTCTCGAACTTACGAATTCATGAGGAGTAAGTGCCTACTTTTGATCAATAATCCCAAATTGAGTAAACTGAATGAAGAAGAGTCGGTGATGAAGAATTTGAACTTGATGTTGGATGTGGCTTCAAAGTTAAGTTATGTTGTTTTGTTTATGGTTAAGTACATGTAAGCGATTTGAATGGATTCATTTTCTTTGAGTTGAAATATTGTTAGCACATTACAATGGCATTAGTGCAAGTTCATTCTCCCACTAGAATTTAGGATTTTTCACTAACAGCTTTTGTTTGCTTGAGGACAAGCAAAAGATAAGTCTGGGGGAATGATATATTCGGTTTAATAGTTTTTATCCTTTGTATTAGTAGGTTTTTGTGCATTTTCTCTACGTTTTAGAGTCTTCTGGTCGGAACGCGTCTTACAACAAGAAGAGGTGAAGCGGAGGCAAAGAACAAGATCCGTGCGGTTTGCAACTCCTGATCGATCGATCAAGTCACGTGATCGATCGTATATATCGTTTAGCCGTAAGTTACTTGATCGACCGAGAAGAAGATAACCGTTCAACATACAACCGATCGATCGATTGTGTCAGCGATCGGTCGATCACTGTTTACACTCAGCCATTTCGCCGTAAGTTACTTTGATCGACCGAGAAGAATGGAACGCCCGATAAAGAATAGGCGATCGATCGATCGGACCCTTGATCGATCGATCGTTGCCTGCCGACCTGTTTAGATATTTGTTTCTAAGACGCGTTTTGTAAGATATTTAACATACTTTTTCGTCACATTTGAGGAGACACGAGTTTTCACTCTTCTCTCTGGTTTTGGACACAAAAAGGACTTGTAATTCTCTCTCTAGTTCATAATCTTGAAAGCTTACACCAAGAACACTTCCTTGTTCATCATCTATAGAGAAGATTTCTTAACTCTTAAGTTATCTTGTTTAATGATTATGAATCTATATTTGTATCCTCTTGTTTGTTCTGTATCTATGGTTGAGTAATTCTCTAGTTGGGTTTTAAGGTAATCAAAGAAATTGATGGATGTTTGAGCTAGATATAGATAGGGTTTTATCCTTGTTATCTTCACCTTTGGTTGTGTTTAATGCTTAGACTAAACTGATCATTTAGTCTATGAACTGAGGTATAATCTATTCTCTAAAAGCTTATAGGTTGCTTGATAGAACTAAGGTGAGCAATTTGTCCTTAGCCTGCGATGCTAAGGCAAACTTGTGAACAAATCAAACTTGTTAGTAAAGCTTGTTTAGAATTCTAGGTTTCAAGCGAAAGTTTTAGAACCCTAAATTGCTAGACAAAGTGATTGATATGCCAAAAGTGGATTGATTATACATTTATGTTTGAGTTCTAGATTGATTATATTTGTTCCCTGAATAATTATCTAGTTCGACATCATATTTGACGATAATCCTTAATGCAGCGTTTTTTAGTTATAAGTTATAATCGTTTTAACCATATTACATTCAACCACATCACAATATATTTCTTTAGCTTGATTTCATTCGTATAGAATCATAGTGTAACCATTGCTCCCTGTGGATTCGATCCTTAAGTACTATAACGTACTAGGGTATTTGTATAGACCCGAGTGCATCCACACTCTACCAAACATATCATAGATCAAGACTCATTGCCAATCCAATTACAACCCGAATGGATGACATCTTCACAACAGGAGAAAAAATTTCATCAAAATCAACTCCCTTCTTTTGGCTGAATCCTTTCACAACCGATCTAGCCTTGTATCGAGGATGCAAACAGTTTTCTTCATGCTTAATTTTATACACCCACTTATTAAGCAATGCCTTCTTACCCTTAGGTAACTTTACAAGCTCAAATGTATGATTCTCATCAAAAGAATCCATGTCTTCTCTCATGGCATTCCACCATTCATCCTTGTGTTCATCTTCCAATGCTTCACCAAAGCATTCAGGTTCTCCCCCATCAGTAAGTACACATACTCACTAGGATCATACCTTGTCGACGGTATAAGACCTCTCTCAGATCTTCTAACAGCAGGTTGGTTCGTGGTAGTTGGTGTCTCACCATGATCGTCACCAAAACCATCATCATCATGTGCGGGAGCATCTATACCAAGTGTATCAACATGAACCTCACCCTCAGCTTGACCGTGAACCGATGTAAAAGGAGTACCTTTTGAATCAATCAAACTCTCATTACTCTGAGCTTGTTTTCCAGACTTGTCAATGTCCTTAATTGTTTGATCTTACATCAACACAACATCTCTGCTCTTAATGAGCTTCTTCTCAACCATGTGACCGAGTCTCTTATGCCATAACTCCATGTCATCATCATTCTTCACTACATTAATAATGTCTTTGGAGACCTTAGCCTGCATCTGATAAAAAGATAAAGACTTCTCACCTCGAGCCATAACCATTGAACCACGTGACATTCACCCGATCTTCACCTTGCTGCTTGTTGTCCTTTTTCAACTTCCAGCAGTCCTTCTTCAAGTGTCCTTTCTTATGACAATAATGACACTCCATATTTGCAAATTTGTTAGATTTGCTCATGTTCTTGTTCTTATCTTCCTTGGGCTCTCTATATGTACTCCTCCCCCTTGACTCAGTAACCAGAACATATAAACGCGAGGAACTAGGATTTGACTGCCTTCTAGTTTCCTCATTCAACACACTGTTCTTCACCAAATCCATCGAAATGGTACTTTCCGATGCGGAGTTACAAAGAGACATCCTGAAAACCTCCCAAGAATCTGGTAATCTATCAAGAAGCCAAAAATCGTGAATCTCATCATCAAACTTGATGCCCATGTCTGGAAGCTTGTTGAGCAATCCCTGAAACTCATTCAAGTGATCTGTCATCGGAATCCCCTCCTGATACATCAACTCAAGCAACTTCTTCATCATGAACATCTTATTATTTCAAGTCTTCCGAGCAAATAATTGCTCCAGCTTCAACCACAAAAAAACGAGCATTAGTCTCATTTTCAATATGATGCAACACATTATCATCTACCCATTGCTTTACCAGACCACATACTTGGCGATTTAGCAACTTCCACTGATCATCAGTTTTCTCATCAGGTTTTGCCTCCTGAAAAACTGGAACATAAAATTCCTTCACAAATAGCAGATCTTCCATCTTGCCTTTCCATAGATGATAGTTAGCACCATTCAAGCTTATCATTCTGCCCATATTTTCCATCTTTCACACAAGCAACCAATAACCAAAGTTATCAACAAACCAACAGCTCTGATACCACTCTGTTGGGGAAAGGACGCACAGCGGCGCAACGGAATAATGTTTCCCCACACTTGTGTGAACTTATGAAAAAAATATTTTGACAATAGCAGAAGATTCTCAAAGCAATAATGTAAATGAGACACAACAAGTTTTATGTGGGAACCTCTTTGATGTGAAGAGTAAAACCACGGGACCGTAATCCACTCAAAAATCCACTATATCAAATGTTTTTGAGTTACAACCACGTTCTCATAGTTCCCACATAACAGATCCAGAGACTAAGTTTCAAAGAAGCAATCTCCAACACAAAAAAAACAACAAGAGAGCAATACAAGAGCCTAGAAATATGCAGTCCCAAAATGACCTCAGTTCACTAAGATTCCGGCCACCAAATAAGATCTCCACCGTACAAACTCTAGATAAACAAGTCAAGAACACCTCTGCAAAATTTTAGCCCAATCCGAGAAGAACTCACCGTTGGAGTTCTCAAACACTCAGACAGATACTGCAGAAAAATCTGGAACTTTTCAGACACGAACAACCACGCTAAAACCCAGATCTCTCCCAAACTAACCATTGAAACTTTAATCCCACAATTGAATCTGAAGACCACTAAGTCACGAAGCTACCCTCCAAAAATCAGCAAGATCGGAGTTCGTTTGAGTGTCTAATTGTCAAATAAGAATCTCGTGGATAATTATATGGTCCAAGTTCAATTAACCAAACCCAAATTAGTTTCCCCACTAGGAGGAAAACCAACACAACTATCATTCTTCAACAATTCCATGTAGATTTTAAATCTTGAAACTTCTTAATTTAAAGGGATGAAACTTTAGCTCGTTTTTGGTGTTGATATATAAAAAAAAAATGATAATTTTTGTTTTCAATAATTGATATCGTACTAACAATGACATAACAACAAAGTGTTTATACTTTTTTAATAGAACTTCTCCGTAAGAGTAAAACCATAACCAAACTCCTTGTAATAGGAGTAACCAAAACACATATTAAACGTTAGAATAAATCCCAAAAATGATGTGAAGACCACAAACCCATATTAATTGAGGATCATTTTAACAAAATAACATTATGTTTATGTGAAATTTTTATCATATTTAGAACTTTTTTATCTTGGTTTTTTTTGAGTTTCTTGGGTATTATGGTCTTGCGTTAATGTTAAGCATTAATATTAGAGTTTCTTTACAAATTTACCTTCTAGGGATTTGTTTTCTGTTTTCAAGTGAGATGGATTTGCTCAATGTTTTTCTAATTATGAATCAAAAGAGAAAAAAGTAGATTGAGATTTTAAATATGGTTGTTGAATCTATACTAATAAAAGTAAGATTTACAGGCTCAAGAGAACATCCACATCAACAAAAGTGAGGCCTTTTAAAGATGACACATCATCAATTAAATAATCACAAATCAAAATAATAAAATTCATGATAAATCAAATTACTAAAATAATTAATCATATATATATATATATATATATTCATATCTCATTATTAGGATTATATTAACGCTTATTCTTGCGTCTTTACTTTCTAAACACCATGAATTTAAACTATAAAACATTATAATAAATTTTATTTAGATTTAGTTATACTATATAAAAACCGAAAGAAATTATGAGATTTCAGAGAGACATTTTTCTATAGTTTTCTGTATTTTTAAACGTTAAAAATCAAAGATTGATACCAAACTACTTAATTATAAATAACTTACAATCAGATTTAGTTATACTATATAAAAACCGACAAAAATTATGAAATTTCAGAGAGATATTTTTCTATAGATTTCAGTATTTTAAACGTTGAAAATCAAAGATTGACATCAAACTACTTAATTATAAGATAACTTACAATAAATAAAATGTTATGGAAGTTATTTTTTGAAATACATATTATAATAATTTTTTTTAGATTTAGTTATACTATATAAATATCGAAAGAAATTATTAGATATTAGAGATATATTTTTCTATAGTTTTCTGTATTTTAAAACGTTGAAAATCAAAAATTGACACCAAACTACTTAATTAACATTATAATAAATTTTATTTAGATTTAGTTATAGTATATAAAAACCAAAAGAAATTATGAGATTGTCAACAGTTTTTTATAGTTTTCTGTATTTTTAAAAGTTGAAAATCAAATATTGACATCAAACTACTTAATCATAGAGTAAATTGTGAATTAAATAATTCTTTGATGAAGGTTGAGATTGAGAAGTTCAAAAGATTATATAAGAGACAATAATTATTATGTGCAATGATGGGAGATCATAGAGTAAATTGTGAATTACTGAATTAGAGAATTGTTGAAAAAACTGAATTCATCTTTAATATGAATGAATATTTATTAGTTTTTGGTTAACCGCTCAACAACTGAATTCCAAAAAAAAAAAAAAAAAATTAGTTTTTGCCTACGTTGCATCTCTAATGTCTCCACTAACAAGTATTAAATTTGCATAAGCCATTGAACATAAAAGTTACGTTTAGTTTTACGTTCATATCGTCGCCACTACCTAACATTAAAATTGGAAATTAAATTCAGAGACGAAATGTGGAATCATAAAATAATAATTTTATATGAATCATTACACCAAACATTCTAACAAACATTCTCATCTTCTTACAAAACAATCATTACTCTATCTCAAACCAATACTTCACATAAACATGGCAACACATGTTACAAAGACATTTTGCCAGTCAAACGTTTGCCAAACTTTTGACAGTCTTGAATGCAATTTCTACAATGATAAAGTCGTGGTTAGAGTAATTCATTTCTAGGAAGCTCGCAACTTTAAAAATGGTAATATATTCATGGGAATGGAACTGTTTTTCATCGACACCAAGGTATGCATTGAATTTACTAAATAAAAATATGCATATTATGATCTAAAACTAATATGTAAACAATTTTTTTGTAGTCAACAACGATGCATGGATTTATATTGGCTAACCGGCTATTCTGATGTAAAGATCCTGAAACCAAACTCGATCTACAAATTAAAAAAGGTTATGCTCAACCCTACCAAAAAAAAGTTCAAAGTCGCAGCTCACAAATTCGACATTTTATTCACTGACTAGACATCTTTGGTTGAACAAATGAAAGCTCCCACAAAATAGACAGCCAACAATTTAGGCTACGCACCGTGCAAGATTTGACACCAATAGTTGACCGTAACGGCGAACTTTTTGGTAAACATCTCTTGAAATCAAACAAAATACATACACAAAACTTATATATTTTTGTATTGTAGATATACCTCCAATTGTCAACAACTCCTCTTCTTCAATTACTAAATTGGAAACAGTCACACTAAATGAGATTCAACGATTTCTCCAAAATGAAACTCCACATGTAAAACGTTCCTCTAACACATATTATTTTCTAATATATCATTTTTTATTTACAGCCGCCAGCTTCATATGTATCGCAACAATTGTGGATGTTTGTGGAGATTATGGATGGCACCACATCTCATGCTCTGGGTGCAAAACCAAAATGCAAAAAACGGAAACACCGTTGTTTTGTACAAACACCAACTGTAAAACATCCAACATTACGAGTATGATCAGGTTTTGTAACTATAACTTTTATTTAATTGTACGCAAGTTTTATTAATTCCAAATATTTTAAATTAAGTTAGGATGTTACTAAATAAAAAATAAACTCAATAATTGATCAAATTTATTATGTACATTTAGGTATCGTTTTGAAATTTCAGTTCGTGATGAAAATGATGTCGCAACATTTGTGATATTTGATAATGATAGCACCAAACTTGTCGGAAAAAATGCGGCAGAAGTTTTGGCGGATATTGCCGAGGTATAATTTAACTAAACTATCATCACAATTTTGACATGCATAAACTTCACTTAACCATTTGCCATATCTAGTCTGGGCAAAAGAACCGAACCGAATAGACCGAACCGGAACCGAATCAAAAAGAACCAAACCAAAATCGAACCGAAATGACAAAAGAACCGAATGGGTCTTAAATTTTATAACCGAAAGAACCAGAACCGAACCGGAACCGACCCGAGAACCGAATGGGTAACCAAAATACCCAAAATATAATTATATACCTAAAATATTAATTATATTTATACTTGATAGAACTGATACCGAACCGGATCCGAACCGAATCCGAACCAAAATTCTAAAATACCAAATGGATCCTAAATCCCTCTATCCGAAATACCCGGAACCGAACCGAATACCTGAATATCCAGATTATTTTTGTTTTTTTCCCGGTTATTTCCGGTTTAATTGGAAAAAGTTTGGGTATTTTTGGAACCGAATGGGGTAATTCGGGTATTTTGGAACCGAAAATATCCGAAAAGATTCGACTCTTCCTCGGTTCTTGAGTTTGTTACCCAAACCTACCTGAATCGAATGGGATCCGAACCGGAACCGAACCGATTTTTGTTCGGTTCCCATATGGATCGTAAAGCTCAGAACCGAATGAAACCGAAACCGAATGGAACCGACCGGGAACCTAACCGAATACCCGAATGCCTAGGACTAGCCATACCTTACAGAACGGCGAGCATGATATAAATAGAAGAACTTACCAACCAACACCACAAAGTTTACTAAACATTGTTGGCAACACATGCAAATTTCAGGTCAAAGTTACGCCGTATAATTTCAGCGTTCTTCGCTAGACAATCACGGTCTCTCGTATAATTGAACACAACATCGTCGCCGCCGCTAACTCAGGCGAGAAAAAGATAATTGATCTTGATGGAAGTCTTGAACGCATGCCTCAAACCAATTTAAGTGGAACTACCACCCTAACTCAATCCAAAGAAACCATCGACAAAAAAGTCAAAAGCGACCTCGGGAAGATAATTAAATGCGCCAACATTTCCACTTCTCTATTTGACATTGGTTTCATAGTCTTCTTCCTACTGTTTTTCATTACGCATTATGTTTTCCATGTTGTTTTGGTCTTAGTTTAGTCTCATCCCATTTTAAAAAAAAAACGATGCAAATTCACAAGAAGAGTAATTCTGGAGGATACATTATATGGTCCTCCTAATTTGTATTTGTTTAATATTAAAGAATTGTCCTCCCACTCACTTAAGGAGACATGGTTCTCCAGCAGAAACGAAACTAGCACTGTTCAACAACAACCCAAAAACAAATGAGATACAGCTGAGAGAATTCCACAAGATCATAATTGACTCTACAGAATCGTAAAAGAAGTAAGAAGAAGAAGAAGAAGAAGGAGAAGAAGAAGAAGATAAAGAGATTAGAGAGGAAAGATGGAGAAAAATGGAGGAAGGACCAAGGAACAAGAGAGAGAGGAAAAAAAAACAATCTCGTGGGAGAGAGAGATGAAAAAAAAGTGGTGTCGTTTTAGAGATAAGTAAAGCTTAAAACGCTGGTTTTGACTTAAAACCACTAAAAGTATGTCAAGCACTTTATTTTACCTGCGTTTTGTGAATTATTAGTATTATTATTATATATATCTCACAGTCAAGTAGCTATTATATGATATCTATCTCACACACAAGACAAAATTTAAGATAATAAATTTTATAGACATATGAAATGGTTGCACTACATCTCATATATGCCATGAATGATGAAACTATTAAAGAAATATTGATGCGGCCAATCGGCCATGTTGGTAAGTGTTATGATTATTGATGATTTCAAGTTGAAATATAAATTATAAACTGGTCTCACTCAATAAAAAAAACTAATCAAATCATATAAATCGAATGACATTTGATTAACATCATTAACAAAATATATAAACAATCTGCACGTAGTGCGAGCTAACACCTAGTGTTTTTAAAGATGATTATATGTACAATTTTTGTATGACATGCACATAATTCATGTATATTATGTACACTACATATTCAAAATAAATAAAATTATGAATAATTAGCTTATATACACCTTTATGTTGTTATTTCGATATCTACATCTATATAAATTTTCAAATTTCATCCATATATATTATGGTTTTAGTTTTTGTATATGTATATAATATCGTATAGCTAATATACATATATAAAATTTTCTGATGCTTTACCCGCTTTTAGTTAGTATTGGGTAATAAATTATTGAGACAATTGCATAAAACAACTTTTATCATATTTGATATTACTAGATGAACCTCTTCTTTTAAAGAGTTGGTAAAAAGACATTAAAACCATTCTTTTAATTTTTTATTATAGAAATGCCATAGCTTTTTTTTCTTCTTAATCCAATTTCAATGGCGAAACCCTAATTGTATCACCATTTTCCCTGTCTCTCTCCGACGACAGCAACATTGGTGGCAAGGCAAAGAAAGCTGAAGAAGAACATGAAGAAGATATCTGTTTTGGTGAAACTCAAAACCTTCGAAGCCGATGAGAAGGTACCATTTCTCCTCCTTCCCCTTTTGTCTCCTCCGCCGTCGTCTCCTTCACCAAAACTTGGAGGAATCGATCTTCTCAAAACCCTAACCTCACCACTCCCCATACTCCTCTTTCTTCTCATTCTCCAACCCCTCAACCTAGTACCTTGGAATTATCGCCACCGTCTCCGCCGCCTTGCTCTGCCTTGTCCTTTCTCAAGACTACGAACAAACCAAAACTCCATGTGACATCTGAAAAGGCAAAACCCTAGTTAGCGATACTCTTCGACTCAGCCGTCTTTTTGCAGAAACCATTTGGAGTTGGAGCTTAGGAGGACGACAATGGTACATTTCCTTTGTTCGTTTCATTTTATCTCTTCTCTTGATTTCGTTTGATTTGGATCTATTAGTTGTTTGTTATATATATTTTTTTTGTTCTCAGACATTCCGGATGCTAAACTTGTGGAGGAAACCAAACAAATTCAGTCAAAGCTCGAAGAAGCTAACGCCACGGTGAAGCAAGAACAGAGGAAGGTAATCCTCTTCTCTTCAAATTACTTCCGTGAATTGAATTGCCCACTAATCATTGCACTTATTCATGGAATTAGGTGTATTTAAAAGAAACTGTTTACTTATTTGATGTTTATACGCTTTGATTTGATTCATATATATATATACCGATGTGTTTTCTGTGATCTTTGATTCGTGTGAGTTCGAGAGTTTTAGTTATTAGGCATTTCAGTTTTTGGTGGTGAAGAAAACGCATAATTGGGCATTAAATCTCCAGAATGTTTAGCTTGGGCTGATTTCTACACTGATTTTGTGATCAGATTTGCTTCTTTTGTTCTTTTCATTAACAATTTGATGCATAGATACTATAACTGATTTCCTTAGATTTTACTATTAATTCATCTTTTCAATTCTCATGCTAGTTATCTTGTGAAGAAGTTGATTTATCTCTGTACTTTTCTGTTGAGTTTATATGTATCTAGTTTATGATGGTTCTGTTGCTGAAATCTGTAATGTGTGTTTAGAGTGGACAAGCATTGATGTAACTATTATTGACTCGAGTTTTACACTTTTTGACAGAGATGTTGAAGCCGTGAAGGGTCTCTTTTATTATTATTTCAAGAACATATTTCAGGCTGCAGTTGATATTCTCCTTTCGCCAGTCTCTTTCTTTCGCTCGATGTCTAGATATGAATTTTGTTGGTAGATTAGTCTACAAATATGGTAGACTTTACATGTATGTTATGGTAGATTTTACATGTGTGTTAAGGTAGACTTTACCTGTATGTTATAGTAGACTTTACTGTATGTTATGGTAGACTTATATGTTTGTCTTTTTGATAGGTTTTTCCAAAAATGAGAACTAAATTTGTTTTCAGGATACTTCTGATAGATTTGACAATGGTGGAACATATACTTGTGCTTGTATGTATTTTTAGAAGCAACTACGTGTTGATTCATGTACCTCTATGGTGAGCCTTTTAAGATGTTTTTGATAGTTGTTGTGTTTGTTTTCAAGATTCTTGTAAATGCGTATTAACAAATCTCAAATTCAGGTCTTGTGCTAATAGACCAATCTGTATGGTTTTCTCATTTTTCAGCTACACCAATGATGATCTCTGGTGATGAAGAAGGAGCTGATGGTGAAACAAATATGACCCCTACCAATGTTAAATACGTGAAAAGGTAATAAAGTTACATCCTTTCTTGGATTTAAATTTCCTCTGACAAGACAAAAATCTTGACCTGAACATGAACATGAACATTTGTTTGTTACAGGATGCTCCCTAATAGGCAAACCTCACTGAATGATGCTCTTTCAGGAAAACGTGAGACTAAAGAAGAAAATGACTTCATTCACTCAGCCAGAACTTTTCTTTTTGTTTATTATGAATTTTGGAAGATATTTGAGTTAGTAATCCTTCTTTGTCGATTACCTTTTATTTATTTTAAAGTATGGATTTTTATGTTGAATTTTAAAGTATAATTTTGATGACGAAGTCAAATGTCTACCATACTTTATAATAAAATCTACCCTATCAGAATATAAAAGTCTACCAACATTCAGAAATCTATCAACTTAAGTCTACCACAATATGACCTAAGTCATAGAGTCTTGTTGGACTTAACCATAATATGACCTAAGTCATAAAACCTTGTTGGACTTAACCACAATATGACCTAAGTCATAGAGCCTTGTTGCTGAATGCTGATATGATCTTCGTTTATATAATAAACCAAACGATCTACTACAGTTGAAATCCAAAATGAAAGTAAATTTTCTTAACTCATAAAGCGATGGTATGTGTTATAAGGGTACTAAACATACAAAAAGTTCAAGTAAACACACTGATAGTAAACACACAAAAAAATGTTTGCCATATGTGTTTTCGTACTGTTATGACGAAGTCAAATGTCTACAATACTAAATGTACAAATAACTAGTAAACACACAAAAAATTCTAGTAAACATGAGAGTAAAACACACAAAATCATTTGCTAAGGAGAGGCTTGGGAGGTAAAAAAGTCTACCACCATGGGAGATATTTAAGTCTACCACCATGGGAGGTAAAAAAGTCTACCACCATAGGAGGTAAGAAAGTCTACCACCATGGAGAGGTATACAAGTCTACTGTAATTCAAAATAAAATCTACCCCATAGGGAATATAAAGTCTACCAAAATTCCGGAAATCTAACAAATTAAGTCTTCCACTATGTGAACAAAGTCTACCAAAACAGACTAAATTTACCGTGTATGACAAAAGTCTACCATAACCAACTCACCAAAAAGTCTACCATAAATAACGAGATAAATCTACCGCGGGTTACAAAATCTACCATCGAAGTCACTTAACTCTACCGGAAAACCTAAAGTCTACCAAAAAAAAGTCAACAAGTCAATGTTGGTTTAAAAATCTACCGTTAAACAACATATAAGTCTACCGTTACATAAAAATAATATCTACCGTAACATGAAAATGTAAGTCTACTATGTCTTCTAATTAAACTCTACCGTAACTATGGTAGACTTATCTGCGTAAATCTACCATAACTGACCAAGCCAAAGTCTACCGTTACATTTCAATTAAAATCTATCATTTTGTTTAATATAAGTATACCGTCAAAGCTAGTAGACTTTTCCAAGTAAGTCTACCACTTCATACAAAACACAAGTCTACCGTCATTCTCTGGTAGAGTTTACCGTCCGAGCTCTTAAGTCTACCGTCACAGCTCTGGTAGACTTAACTTTTTGCGCGCTGATGTGGCAGAAATTCATTAATGGCATTTTCGTTATTACGTTTTTTGTCACCAAATGAATTGAGGGTAAAACGGCCATTTAAAACAGAATTAGATCGTTTCAGTAATATCCAAATATTAAAGTCATTTTAATAATAAAGTTTAAAAATATAGTTTGTTTTAGCTAACCACCCTAAATTATTTTTATAGTTCTGATCTATAAGGACGTTTATGTATTTTAATTTTTATTCTACATCAAAATGCATGTATATATTGCTAAATATAATAATATTGATAGTTAAGAAAATAATATAGAAAGTCTAAACTAAAATATACTGATTCTTTCAAAACTAAGAAAATATACAATTTTCGTGTTTAATGTTCAGAATTTTTTTTTTACGGGTCGGGGTTTAAGATTTTAGTTTTAGGTTTTAAGATTTAATTTTTAGTTTTTACGGTTTTGTGTTTTGAATTTATGATTTACTATGTAGATTTCGACTATTTTCTTATGTAATATATATATATATATATATATTATTTATATATACATATATTAATTTCCTAATTTTGATATAAATTTAGACTATTTTTAAAGAGTCCATGATAATATCGACGATTTCGTGTAAATGAAAACAAGTCCATGTTAGGTGGATTATATGTGAATAGCAGAAATACGACAAAACAGATGTACTTTGTTTAGAGAATTTCTGTAAAAACTTAAGTTTCGATAATAGTATTAGCTCTGTCCGAACAAACTAACTACGAATTTTTATTCGGGTTGAAAAGTTTAGAATAAAGATAAGTAGGAAAATGATGCTTAGGATGTTTAACCTGAGGTTCCGGATTTGTTCTAGAACTTCGGACTGAACGTCCGACCGCGTCATAAGTAATACTTCCGTTTAGATATAAACGGGGGTGTTACAAGAATACCACTTCCTCCAAATGTTGTTTTTAATGTTTTTCTAAAATGTATTTAGTTTTATAATTTCCCTATTTTAAACCGTTAACAAGGATTAAGAAGGAAAAAAAAAAACGCACACAGTTTTCAGAGCACTCATAAAAAACTAATCAATGTGATGTTCGATTTTGACTGTATTTTTAAAAGGGTTTTCTGCAAAAAAACCCTCCACCTCGCCGATTTTTGCAATTTTACCCTTCACCTCCAGAAAATACAATTTTACCCTCCACCTCAAAGATAATACGCAATATAACCCTTATACGTTACTGTCAAGTTTGTAAAATGTTGATAAATAATATATCAAATCGAAACCCTCACGGCGAGGAGTCCAAATCTACCTTTATAATTTGAAAAATCTAATGTATATGACCGTGAAAACGTTTAGAAAATACGTATAAGGGTTATATTGCGTATTATCTTTGAGGTGGAGGGTAAAATTGCATTTTCTGGAGGTGAAGGGTAAAATTGCAAAAATCGACGAGGTGGAGGGTTTTTTTGCAGAAAATCCTTTTTAAAACTAGTGATAACTAATGATCAAACAATTTTATAAACCTAAATATTATTCTTAAAAAATATATATGTCTGAACCCTTAGATTCTCTCCCGACAAGATAAGAACTAGCATGTTCATGGTGATGTATCAGCTTGTGTGTTTCTTTTTCTTACATTGTTGATGATATATAATTATTTATTTCCCGACCTATCTGATAATATTGATTAAAGGAGTCGTCACAAAGAAAACGGACTAGAAAAACACGCAATCTGTGCCAAGCAACCACGAGCAGAGAAGAGACAGAGCGTCTCGCGAAGAGAAACAAAACTAACAAGAAGATACACGAGATTTCTAGGTTTCGATTAAACTGATTCTCTTATTGATAATCTGTAACCAAAGAATACAATCGTTTATATATCTATACTAAACGGACTTAATCAAATTAGACCAAGTCATTTGATTTAAACCGAACTTGTGTAGCTGAACCGGAGGTTTCCGTAATACCCTCCCTCATGGCACATGAATGTCTTTAATGCCCAGATTGTGAAGAAAATACTGCAATTCCTTATACCCAAGAGCTTTTGTTAACAGATCAGCTAACTGGTTGCTTGTTGAGACATGAGAAGGCGATATGACACCTTCGAGAACAACATCACGAATGAAATGACAATCTGTTTCCACATGTTTTGTGCGTTCGTGATGAACTGGATTCTGACTTAGTTGTAGTGCGGATTTACTATCTGTAAATACCTTCATCGGTTGCTCATGGGATATACCAAAATCAGTAAGTAGCTGTTTGATCCATTTCAATTCTTTAGTTAACAATTGCAGCGCCCGATACTCAGCCTCTGTTGATGATAAACTAACTATCTTTTGCTTTATCGTTTTCCATGAAACAGGAGCTTGTCCAAATGTGACCATAAAAGCAGTAACGGATCTCCGTGTTAGAGGGCAACTTGCCCAATCTGAATCACACCAACCATAGACTTGGAGGTCAAAGGTAGATGGAAGAAAAATACTCTGTCCCGGAGATGATTTCAGATATCGAACTACTCGAACTGCTGCATCCCAGTGATATTTGAGTGGATTCTGCATAAACTGAGCAAGCAAGTAAGTGTTACTGCCAGATAACTGAGACGTCCTACTAGTCTTCGATAAGCGTCCGGATTATCACACAATGGTGAGGTAGATTTAGCCAATTGTTGATTTTGTTCCATAGGAAATCTGACAGGTTTAACTCCCAATAAACCTGTTTCAGAAATAATATCTAGCACATACTTCCGCTGAGACAAGTAAATTCCATCTTGGTTCCGTGATACTTCAATACCTAAGAAACACTTCAAAGAACCCAAGTCTTTCATGTGGAAACATGTGCTGAGGTACCTTTTGAGCAAGTCAATAATCACAACAACTACCAGTAATGATAAGATCATCGACATAAACTAAAACATACATCTGAATATCACCCTTGTTATAACAGAACAAAGAGTAATCTGACACGGACTGAACAAATCCATAAGTTCGTAGAGATGTGGAGAGTTTTTCAAACCAACACCTTTGGGCCTACTTTAATCCATATAATGATTTACGTAAATGACATACCTTTTTGTTATCTGAACTTTGAAATCCATGTGGTAGCTTCATGTACACTTCCTCAGATAAATCACCATGAAGAAAGGCATTATGAACATCCATTTGTGAGATTTTCCAGTGTTTAGCAGAGGCAATGCTAAGGAACAATCGTATTGTGCCCATTTTGGCAACCGGAGCAAAGGTTTCATCATAATCACTACCCTCAATTTGATTGTTACCAAGAACAACTAATCGCCCTTTGTATCTTTCCAGTGAGCCATCAGATTTGAGCTTAATCTTATAAACCCATTTATTTCCTAAAGCTTTCTTCCCTGGTGGTAAATCGACAAGAGACCAAGTACCATTCAATTCGTGAGCTGAAAGTTCTGCTTGCATTGCCTCACGCTAGACTTTATCTTTAACAACCTGCTTATAGAAACGAGGTTCAATGTTTGAAGAAACAGCAACCATATAGGCACGATGAGAGGAAGAAAAACGATGGCAATTGACATAGTCATCTATCGGATACAATGCATCAGAATCAGTAAGAGTATCATCTTTAGTCATTACCGTGTTTGTGATGTATTTTTTAAGACGAACTGATGGGATTTTTGGTCGACAACCTTTTCCCATAGATACACCAGTTGTTTGCGAAACAGAACAGTCGTTAGGTGTATCTTGTGTAGCTGGTGTATCTTGTGTTGAGCGATGAAGAAAGCTCCGATCTGTGGAAACTCTCGGAAACGTAAGAATCGGAAAATATAACTTAAGGCTCACATACCATGCTAAAATGATGATCTATATTCATTTATTCATAAAAAGAACAAACTATAGATACAAGAATTATGTCAAAAGACCCTTTAGGAAGCTTAACAGTATACAAATATGTATATATATATATGGTATATCTCAATATTTACATACTTTTATCCCGTAAGTTTACCAACAACTAGATAAAGAATCAGTTACTTTTCATAATTGAATTTTATCTTCCTCCGAACGAGCTTAAATCATCTGTAGTCCAGACCACCATCTCTTGACACTCTTAAAGAGATCCATCGGCAGTGGTTTTCCGGATCTTTGAAGAAAAGTTTTGAACCATTTGGCTGAGTCTTTAGCATGTCGTTTTAGACCACCGGAATAGTCAACGTAGTACAGACCGAACCTCACTGCATATCCATGTTCCCATTCGAAATTATCCAACAACGACCATGTGAAATAGCCTTTCACGTCACACCCATCCTCACTGCGTATTTGTATCCATATTATTGATTAATTAATTATCCCATGATTTTATTTATTAATTATATAGAAATCAGTTTTTATCCATATATAGTGAATTCTCTTACGTGATCTAGTTCTTGTGTGTTTTATCTCTTCACGTGTCACTGTTCCATTTTCGTAGTCATCGAAACCTATACATTTTCATGTGGTTACTTATATTAAACAAAGATATATGGAGATTATTGATGATTATTAAGACATTATCGAAATGTTCAAGACTATGTTTCTAACGTTCTTACCGTTTTCAGTTATATAAATAGTTGGATTGTTGTATGTATTTTTGATATGATTAAGAATCTTTCGTAACCCTTCCGGATATGACCAGAGAATTTTGGTCCCATCCTGAAATGTAATGGAAAAAAACGGAAAGAATGATTATAATTAAGCATTTTTAAACATAAAATCAGAATAAGTTGGAGAAATAATTTGTGAGATACTAAAGTTCGTACCGATTCTGATGAGATGTAGTCGCCGCTACGATTTGTCACTAATAAAAAAGTGATAAACGTAATGTCATTAGTTGTAGATTCATTAATATTTTCTTGATAGAAAGCCAAATAAAGTTGCATAAATCTGTTATGGGTACTTTACATTTGTATTGGAGGTGTTGGTCGGTCATGAAGCGAGGCCGTGAAATATCGACGTGAAGATCGTGAGCGACAAACCGTGCAGTGTAGTAATTTACTCCGATGAAATCAAATGAATTTTTAACCATCATAGATTGCTCTTTGGTGAAAGATGGCAGTCTATTTCCAGCGTTTGTCTTTATCGTCTTTGGATAGTCCCCGAAAACCAGAGGGCTGAGATGCCTAGACAAAAATATAAGATAAACAACTTAATAACACAGAATGAGTTAAATATAATATTAATAACACATAATGAGTTAAATAGATGACAACTCACCAACCAATATTGAAAGCAAGAGCTCTTTCAACTGCTTCTTTATCAGCATTAGAAGCAATGTCATATGGCTCGAACCAATAAGGAGACAACACTATGCCTATCTTGGAATCTTGTGAAATCTGTTTAACAAATGCAATCAATCAAAATGTCATTTCTTTTGCATTTAAATCCTTTTTCTTAGATTAAGTGATGAATCAATCAACTCATGTTTGAGTTGGAAATTCATAAAATTTAGAAACTACGATTTTATAATTTTTTAATACCTTGTCACATTTTCTGAACTCTTCAACGGCAGCAGCATGAGCAAGAAGAAGGTGGTGCGAAACTAAATAAGGCTCGGTGCCCGAATCACCGGCTATACACAAACTGTTTACCCATTTGGAACATCGACCCATTGCCTTATTGCCCGCATCATAACCCGAAACGCTATAAACATATGGCTCGTTGAAAGTTGTCCACATACTCACCTTGTCCCCAAACTCTTGGAAACAAAATCTGGCGTAGTTTCGAAAATCATCTCTGTATGAAAACCATACACCAACAAAAATGTCAAAAAAAAACTTTTTAGATGTATACATGGTATACAAATCATGAATGGTTCTAAGCTTCTAACTTACATGATTCGAGGACTTAAAAAACTACCATACTCATCGTCAAGTGCTTGAGGGATATCCCAATGATAAATTGTTACAAAAGGTTTGATACCTGCATATATGGTTAAATGTATAGTGTGATGAAAAACATTCCAAACACAACTTAACTATCACTTTAAATTTAAATCAGAGAGTTGATGTGCAAACTAATTAAGCATATGATTCTGACCATTCTCGATAAGTTCATCAATAAGATTCTTGTAGAATTGAATCCCTTCTTTATTGACCCCATCACTTAGTTTTCCACCTAAATATTAAAAATTCGAAAAGGTAAAATAAAATTTTTATAAAAAAAAATTTCCATTCTAAAAAAGTAGAAATAAAAATAAAATTGTACTTACTTGGTAATATTCTTGACCAAGACAGGGAAAATCTGAAACTATCCATATTCATTCCCTTTATAAGTTTGATGTCTTCCTGCTCATTTCGTTCATTTACATTAATACATTAATATAAGTTGTGGCATTAAGAAAAAAAATACTAGTAACTTAAAGCTTGATTATTAAGACATTCCCCACAATTAAATCACTTTGCAAATGACCAAAATTGCTTAAAAGTATGAACATTTTTTTCCACTTATATAACAAATAAAATAAAAAATAAAGAAGGGCATGCACGAACCTTATAACGATGATAGAAGTCAACAGCAACATCTCCATTGTCCATGTTCGTCCTTTCTGCAAAAAATTTACTTACTATTTATAACTGATCTCATATATATATAACTTTTCAAAAGAAAAATTAATAGAAAATTTTAACAACATGGATGAAGTAGAAAGTGAACCTGGAAATGCATGTGTGAAATTGTCCCATATGCTTAGACTCCTCCCTCCTTCTTTTACTGCACCTTCATACTGCATTCCATCCACATACATAAATATAATTCAATACGAGTTTAACTCATTTCTAAACTATGTAATCTACGATGCAAAAAAAAAGAAAAGAAAAAAAAAACTCTGTAATCTATATACATAATACATATATATCCCTACTAGTTTTAAAACTAGTTAAATTTATTTAAAAGGGTTATTGAGACGAAAACAAAAATGGGCTATCGAGATATGACCCTAAGACCAGTCCGAAATATAGTTACGTTATACACTTGTGAAAGCCGATGTTATAAGCAGCAACATTCGTACGTACATTACATAAAAAATAAATAACGAACCTGATAAGCGGAAGATGCAACGCCAAAACTAAAATGAGGAGGAAAGCTATAACGATTTAGAGGAGTCGTCGAAAATCTAAAAGATCTTCCCTCTACAGCATCCCATGATGCTACACATAGTGTGATTACTAGTGCAATTAGCTTAATTTCCATTTTCTTGGACATCAATTAGTTCGTTAATCTTTTATTGTAGATTGTACTAGTGTTTGAGACTGAAGATATCTAGAGGATTGTGAGAAATGTTAATGCATACATCTCCTCTTATATAGAGAAAGGTAGCTAAGGCACGCGCGTACCACATGTATAATCTTAAGAATAGATTTAGTTAATTATTAAGTAATCACAATTTTGACTGAACAGGTTTGGTTGCCTTTTAATGACTAAACGAACTTCGAGTGGAATTATTCAAACGGTTATTCCATCTTGTTTTGGCACTTTATAAGAACAGATTGACAAAAAGAGGAAAATGTAACATATCGTGTTAAGTACGGGAACACAAAACAAGTATTTTGAAATATTTATTTAACATATACATAACATCAATAAGAGCTAAATGTATTTTAGAAGACTTACCAATGTGGTGTGTTTCGAAAGGTCTCGGTCGCGCATATTAGTAAACGTGTATGAGATTTGTCAACAAAACAACAGTCTTGTAGACTTGTAATTTACAACTAGTTAAAAAGTTAAAGAAAAATACAAAGTAATAGAATGCAAATTAAATAATAATAAAACTAACATCAGAAACTAAAATATTAATAAAATAGAAACACTAATAATATCATATAAATAGTACACTTGTTAAGAGATCAAACTAATGTATCATAAATAGAGTTACGTTTCAAAGTCACTGGTCAAAACATAAATATAAAAAATAAATTTGTAATTTTAAATGAGAACACATCATTCTAAACAATAAAACATGTGATGAAATGTTATTTGTTCTATTTACCAATAACAGAAAATATCATCTATTTTTTGTTATTTAAATAAAATTACACGTTATGTATGTGGGTAATTTGAAAAAAAAATCGTTTTATTCTATGCTTTCTTAATAGAATAACATGTTATGTTTTTTTTTTTTTGATAAAAGGTTCACAATTGCTAACATGTTAATTATGTTAGTAACTAAAATACACAGCATTCATTTTTCTAATTGTAATAGAAGGACGCGTACTCACTCAGAATCATATAACCATTTTTTGATTATTAGAATCAAACCAAAATATATGAAAAAAATTAATATGTTGTTAGTAGATTCGTGGAAACAAATCAATTTCTATGAAGAGATCAAAGAAATATTTTATTGGGCAACAAGTTTGGAATAACATAGAGGAAAAAGAAAAAGGTAAAGATGATGTGTAAAGGAGGACGTCATTCTCTTTATTTTGGTCAACGGAGGACGTCATTCTTTAAGACTCATTTTCTTGTGACCATATATGTATTACATGGTCATTGGGTCTATCGTAGTTTTTTTTTGGGTCAACATTGTAGTTTCTTATGATTAAATGAGAATTTGCTAAGTTTTTGTTAGCAAATGACGAATAGCTAAAACACCAAAATTAGGATGCAATTAAAGATGTTATATGTAAAATATTATCTTTGAGTTAAATAACAAAGTAAAATTAATGTGGGGTTGAGTTAGTTGTTGAATTCATGTAAACAAAAAACGTAGGTATTTAAGAGAACATGAGTTTAATTTTCGGTTAAAGAAATCATTTATTAAGAGTTGGTTTGGGTTCTTGGAGATATATTAGCTTATATTCAGAACTTCTAGATTATGAAAAGAGACAATTGCATAAAATAATTTTCATTATATTTGATATTACTAGATCAATCTATCTTTATAAAAGGGTCGTAAAAAGACATTAAAACCAATGCTTTGATTTTTTATTACAGAAATACCATTCAATTTATTTTTTTTTTAAGAAAAAAAAAACAGAAATATGGAGATTTCTATCGCGCGCTATTGAGGAAGCGCGAAGCTGGCGTCGTCGGCGATACTTGGGCGACCACGAAAGACCATTGATCGGAAAGATTGAGGACGAAGATGAAGTTAACCATTTGTCTTCGTCGTCGCGACATGAGTTGCTAATATCGAGACGGTTGACATATATCGATACGGTAGACTTTTTAGAATATGTAATAGCGGTAGACTTAGGATATAACATAACGGTAGACTTTAGAATATGTAATAGCGGTAGACTTAGGATATAACATAACGGTAGACTTAAAAGATGTAATAGCGGTAGACTTAAGAAGATGACTCTTTAAATACATTCTTCGCTTGTCTTATCCGGGATTAGGGTTTTGCCTTCATCATCTCTGCCAAACTTGGTATTCTCCGACATACGACCACCGATTTTACTGTAAGTTAATCGTCTTTGTCTTCTTCGTCTTCATCTTCGTTTTCCGTCTTTGTCTTCTTTCGTTCGTCTTCTTCTTCTTGTCTTTGCGTCTTCTTCTTCGTCTTCGTCATCTTCTTCTTCTTCGTCTTCGTCTTCTTCGTCTTCTTCTTCGTCTTCTCAATCGTCTTCTTCGTCTTCGTCTTCGTCTTCTTCTTCTTCTTCGCCTTCGTCTTCTTTGTCTTCGACTTCGTCTTCATCGTCTTCGACTTCATCTTCATCGTCTTCTTCTGTCTCTCTCTGTCTCTCTCTCTCTCTCTGATTTCTGCTACAAATATGGTAGACTTATTTTATGTTATAGTAGAGTTAACAGTATGTGTAATGGTAGACTTAACTTTATGTGGTGGTAGAGTTAACGGTATGTGTAATGATAGACTTAACTTTATGTTATGGTAGAGTTAACAGTATGTGTAATGGTAGACTTACAAGACAGCGTGGCATCTGAGAACCTCATTCCGAGGTTCAGATCGCTGAGCTAGGGCAGGGCACGAAGTGAAGGTGATCGAATTCCGCCCTGTTTTTGTGGTGGAAAAGCACTAATCACAACCTCATTCACCGGAACGAATCCGGGTAGAAGATTCTATACTTGCGAGAGGGTCGATGTAAGCAAAAAAAAAATTCAGTTTTATGTTGTTCTTTGTTAGAGTTTTATGTAAGTATTGTGTACTTGTGATTGTCTTTTTCTTTAGGATGATATGGAAATGGTGGGATGAGGCAATGATGGAGGAGTTCTATGACATGAAAGAAGAAATTTTGGAATGTCGGAATTCATCGACACGAGATATGTTTTCTCAAAGAATTGTTCAATGAGCTTGATGCTAACCACAATGAGCTTAAGGCGATTGTTGCTACAAAACGTGAAGGAAATACCAATGATATGAAGCTTATGTTAGGTCTTGGTATTGCTGTGATTGTTGTGGCCGTCCTTGTCTATTTGTTTGGATAAGTAGATGTTGTTATGTTATATTTGTTATTAAACCTATTTATATTCTATGCTATGTAATGTCTAGACATGGATCATGTTCGGGTTTATTATTTCAGTCTTTAGAGAAAGAAAACTCAGTTTGATGTAGGGAAAAGAATACACACGGCTTAAACATCATTAGTCTTTAGACAGAGACTGAAATTCCAATACCCACGGCTTAAAATTATTTTAAACAAAAGATTGGATTGGTTTCTTTTTGGTGGAAAGAAAACGGTACCCACGGCTCAAAACATTAGTATTTGTAGCCATCACAACCGCGGGTCTTCTCCTATGTCCTCTATTAAGTAAAAGACAATTAAGACTGATGTACAACTTGATAGTAAAACACAAAAGTCTTCCCTCATGTGAACAAAGTCTACCAAACAAAATTCATGAGTTGTAAGGAAAGCAAATCTTGGATTTCAAAGCTGAAGAGTACTGAAGATACCAAAAGTCTACTGTAATAAAAATTAAAATCTTCCCCATCGGGAATATAAAGTCTACCAAAATTCCGGAAATCTACTAAATTAAGTCTTCCACTATGTGAACAAAGTCTACCACCATGGAGAGGTATCAAGTCTACCGTAATACAAATTAAAATCTACCCCATCGAGAATATAAAGTCTACCAAAATTCCGGAAATCTACCAAATTAAGTCTTCCCCCATGTGAACAAAGTCTACCAAACAAAATAAATCTACCGTGTTAGGGTAAAGTCTACCATAACCAACCGACCATAAAGTCTACCATCAATAACGAGATAAATCTACCACGGGTTACAAAATCTACCGTCGAAGTCAATTAAATCTACCAGAAAACCTAAAGTCTACCGAAAGAAAAGTCAAGTCGGGTTTAAAATCTACGTTAAACAACACATAAGTCAACCGTAACATAAAAAATAATATCTATAACATGCGTAAGTCTACCATGTCTAATTAAACTCTACTAACTATGGTAGACTCAGTAAATCTACTAACTTTGGTAGACTTATCCTAAACTTGTTTAGTTGATATAAGTCTACCGTCAAATCTGGTAGACTTGTCCAAGTAAGTCTACCACTTCATAAAAAACAGAAAGTCTACCGTCATTCTCTGGTAGAGTTTACGTCGACTCTTAAGTCTATAGCTCGGTAGACTTAAGTTTTCGCGCGCTGACGTGGCAGAAATTCATTAATGGTATTTTAGTAATAACGTTTTTTGTCACCAAACGAATTGAGGGCAAAATGGCCATTAAAAACAGAATTAGGTCATTTGAGTAATATCTAAATATTAAGGTCGTTTTAATAATAAAATTTAAAAATATAGGTTGTTTTAACTAACCACCCTTATGAAAATAAAAAATAAGGATATAAAAGATCATTAACGAACTTTAGTTGCTGTGAACTTCTAGAGAATAAATATATTTAGATGAAATTTCAAATCTTCCAGATCAAGTCATTAACCAACTTCGTTTGCTGTGAATAACCGATAAAACGAACATTTTATTTATCTAGGTGGATCTAATTCCGTTCTTCTTCTTCTTCATATGTTGGGACACGATCTATTTCCCCACGAAGAGTAGACATATCACGACAGATCTCCATCAAACTATGACTTCGATCTATTTCCTTTTGAAACCATACATCTAAACTTTAATCCCCATAAATCGATACTTCTCACCTATTTCCCCTCCGAACGGATAGTTCTCACCTATTTTTACACTAAAATCGGTTTTAGTGGTTTATGGTATGTTTAACCAACTGACGAAGATGATAAACCGGATTAAATCGGTTTTAAACCTAATCTAAACCAGATTACAACCCAAACCCAAACATAACTATCCCGACTTCTTCTTCTCTCTCGTTCTTGCTGTTGTCTTCTACGGGACTGTTAAATCTCCCCTTCTTAGTGACAACGATGAAGCTTCTGATTTGCTTCTTCCTTACGAATCAATTGAAGAACCAGATTTACTGTTTCATCCAACTATTCAACAGAAATCGGATTTTTTTCCTAGCAGAAAGAAGTGAACTCCGGTGGGAGTTACGGTGGTGGTGTAGGTGAAATCGAAAAGTTTTATTTTTCAGACCGAATCGAATTCGAATTCAAATTTGGGGATTTATGAATCTTGGGTTCCAGGAATCCATCGTGGCGGTGGAAGGAGTTCTACTCGAATTGGTAAATTAGAACAAATGATGATGATGATCAATTCATGGAATCAAAGCTCAAATGGATTCAAATCCGCTGGTAATATACAATTAGGGCTTGGATTAAGAAGCGCTCTCAGAGAGAACGATGACCCAAACTTGTGGAGATTTCACACCATCGATTTCGAATAGATCTCGCCGCAAATTCAAACCACCATCACCAAAACCGTCAATGATGACAAATCCGACGGTAAGAAGCCGATCAGAGGAGAGAAGAGCAAGAAGAAAAAGAAGAAGAAAATGACGGCGGCGGCGATGCCATCGATTATGGAATCGAAGAGCTCAGAAGATACTACGAAGGAGACGAGTCCGAAGAGAACATGGCCATTGTTGAAGCTTGATTATGACGGCGTTTTAAAAGCTTGATCTGATAAAATGTCGCCGTTTTGATATGACATTATGGGTTTGAAAGCTACTGGTATCGACGCCAATATATGTTAACACTATACTCATATTCTCGCCATTAAATTCTCGAAGAAGAAGAAGAAGAAGAAAAAAGTTAGTCGGTTTGTGTTATTCTGGTTTTAAAATTAGTTTGATATCGGGTTTGAATGATTTTTTATCGGGTTTAGCTTGTACACCTATTAAACTCAGATTTATGGGGAAATAGGTGAAAACTATCGATTTGTGGGGATTAAAGTTTAGAAGTATGGTTTCGGGAGAAAATAGATAGAGGTTATAGTTTGATGAAGATCTGTCGTGATATGGCTACTGTTCGTGGGGAAATAGATCGTTTTCCCTGATATGTTTGAGTTGCCATATCTTATTGGAATTTAATTGAGTTTCATGTATGTTCTTATAAAGTATAAGAGTCATAAAATACATATTAGATTATATATGTTATTATACAACACAATTAGTATAATAGAAAGTATATGATAACGTACGGTTAGTCGGTTACGTACGAAGAGTCACGACAAAGAGTTGTGTTGTTTTGTTTGTATTTCTTCATGTATATATAAAGACATTGTAATGGTCATGTAAACACAGTGTTCTGTATAGATAAAAGTTTTTTTTAACATCTCTTGAGTTGAGTTTACGTAAGTTACCTAAACATGTTTACTCTCTTTGCCTGATTTCTTGTGCACAAAGAAATTCAGAGTAAAGAATAATATCAAAATTCCAACATGGTATCATAACGTTACCGATACTAGGGCCTCAAAAAAAAAAAACTGAAACACTCAATCGAGAGAAGAGAGCTATGGAGACAAAATCTCAACAAGCAGTACCGATCTTCAATGGCGTTGCCTATAGTTTTTGGCAAATCAAAATGAAGACGATCCTAAAGACTAGAAAGCTTTGGGATGTGATAGAGAATGGAGTACTAGCGGTTGTTTCTACGGACGTAAACACACCGGCGATGATCAAAATCAAGAAGAAAATCCAGCAATCGTGGCGAAACTATATAAGAAAGACGAGGAGAGAGCGAATTCAATGGAAGAAGAAAAGGAGGAACACATGTTCGAAGATGCCGTCGTGTGTATCAAGCCAGCCAGAGTCAACGCCTTTTTTCCGTAATTACAGAGGCGTTCGAGGATCTTGCATATCTGCTGAAACCGCAAAGATCTGAGAACAAAGAAGAAAAAGAAGACGGATTGAGGCTTGATGATATTTGTCGTGCGTGTACTCATGTCTCTGTCCTCTTCAATTGCCTCGGATTTGTTTTCAAATTTGCAGAAATGGAGTACGTTGCCAAGGTTAAGGATTTAGTGGAGGCGTCAAAAACGTTTGACACGTTACAGAACATTCTTTATCTAAACGTGGAGAAAGATGAGAAGCAGGTCACGAGGCATCGTGAAGAAGAGAAGTAATAAGGTTAAAAAAAAAAAACAGAGTGAGATGCGGATGAATGATCACTCTAATCATCTTATCAAAAAACGCGCGGATGCTAGTCATGGAACCAGTGATGTTAAAAATGGTGTTGTCAGTCACGGTGACACATTGAAAGTACATGAGAAGCGTGTAAAACTCCGAGGAGAACGATCAACGAAAGGAGCGTTCTATGGAGAAAGGTTTGTTTTAAAAGGAAGAAACATACGTGGCAACAAACGTCTCGAAAAATGGTGTGGCGTTTGTACGTGTAACAATCACAATGAGAGTGATTGTTGGAGAAAGCAACACAAGGATGTTAGCTTGCCTAAGGGTGTAAAGAAAGAAGTACGTTGCTTTGCATGTAACAAGGCAGGGCACGTGGTGAAGAACTGCAAGGTTAGGAAGGCCGGAGAGCGAACCTAAGCCTAGAAGAACTTTATGATGACCAAGATGAGAGTCACATGTTGTTCAGTGCAGTTGAAGAAGAATAATCATCAAACGTGAATGATGAAACATGGTTAGTTGAAAGCGGGTGCATTAACCATATGATCAAGGAAGTTAAATACTTCATCACTCTTGATCAGAGTATAAAGGTTCCGAGCAAAGTGGGGAATGGTCAAAGTATAATGACGGCATGAAAAGGAAACATCCAAATGATGACAAGCCAAGGTGAGAAGGTGAGAAGATCATCAAAGAGGTGTTTCTAGTGCCAGGTTTAACGAGAAATCTATTGAGAATTTCTCAAATGGATACGGAGTCTTATTTGAAGACAATAGATGCCTCATCAGTGATCCTCAAGGAAGAAGGATATTGAACATTAAGATGAAGCATCAGAGTTTTCCAATTAGATGGAGTAACTCGGGAGTAAGCGCTTTACTTGCGCATGAAGAAGAAGATTGTAGCAAGCGGCCTCTCGCATGAGTGGAAGGTTCTTAAGCAAGGAAAATGAGCATGAAAAAGAGACACCAAAAGCCTCTGAATGCAGCAAGGTGCGAGGAATTAAAGATTAAATTAGGTGTTAAGATGAAACTCAATTAAGGGGGAGTATTGGAATTTAATTGAGTTTCATGTATGTTCTTATAAAGTATAAGAGTCATAAAATACATATTAGATTATATATGTTATTATACAACACAGTTAGTATAATAGAAAGTATATGATAACGTGGTGTTGTTTGTATTTCTTCATGTCTATATAAAGACATTGTAATGGTCATGTAAACACAGTGTTCTGTATATATAAAAGTTTTTTTTAACATTTCTTGAGTTGAGTTTACGTAAGTTTCAGTGTTTATTCTCTTTGCCTGATTTCTTGTGCACAAAGAAATTCAGAATAAAGAAGAATATCAAAATTCCAACAGATCTGAGGCCTACAGTAATTAACATGGTCAAGCGGGCACTTTTTAAGGGTTGGTAGAGACTATACTCTACGTGATTCAGTTGGTGTGTAAATCGCGGTTGGAGATGCGTTTACATGAAAACAAGGGACTCCATTTTTGTAGTGTATCTGAACCAATTTTGTCCTTTTCATATAACACATTTTCATTGGAAGTCGCAAAATTGCTCCCAACAAAATCACATACTTATTTGATGGAATTAAAAGTTTATTTGATAAATTGGATGATAACATAAAAATTTAATTATTATGGGGATTTACATACCTCATAGTGTTTAAATCATACTTCTGCAAAAAAAAACCTTCCATCTCGCTGACTTTTGTATTTCTATCCTTCACCTCCAAAAAATGCAGGTTAATCTACGAACTCAAAAATAATACGCAATATAACCCTTATATGTTACCGTCAAGTTTGTAAAATATTGATAAATAATATATCAAATCGAAGTCCTGGCGACGAAAAGTCCAAATCTACCTTTAAAATTTTAGTAATCTAATGTATATAACCGTGAAATGTCTAGAAGATACATATAAGGGTTATATTGCGTATTATCTTTGAGTTCGCGGATTAACCTGCATTTTTTGGAGGTGAAGGATAAAATTGCAAAAGTCGGCAAGGTGGAGGATTTTTTATTTTGCAGAAAACCCTAAAATTTTCCAAACGTTTTTTTTTATCTAATTTTATTTCTGATTGGTAACTAAAAATATTTTTTAATTTTAACATATTTTTAATTTATATTATTTTCTTGCCATTGTACTCTAGTATTTTCGAAGGACTAGGAGAGTTAAACCAATTTAAGGTACCTTTCAGCCATTTTTTGTTTTTCGTTTTAGTGGTTAGATATTGATGCCAATCGATACACATGTAAATCGTTTCTTAGGCGCCTCCAAAAAGATAAAATAATAGAATCATATATGTTTTGCATTTATTAGCAGCGGTCATGTTGCATATACAAGGTCGTCAAATATGATAAAATAGTTAGTCAAATATAAAGTAATCATAGTTGATTAGGATAATTGTGGGCACAAGTCTCCTCCCACTTTCCGTGCAAGGTCGTCAAGTAGAATAGTCAATATTTTAATACTATTCGACTGAACATATTTATTTAAATTACAATGATATTTACATCGTGCATCTTGAAACAGAGTCTCCAGGACCGGAGACATGCTTCAATGAATTGGCCCGTGAAAGATAAATTCGCGCAGGAAAAAGAGAAAAAATGGACCACAATAGAAGATCACCCAAAAAACTGAAACTTTTTTTTATTATACTTGTTATGCACTTAAGCCTTTATAAAATCTATTTTTGGGTGACAAAATCAAAATAATATAAATTCTATATTTACATCATACATGCGTCTTGAAACAGAGCCTCCAGGATCAGAAACATGCTTCTATGAACTAAACGGGCCCGTGAAGATAATTCGCCCAAGGAAAAAAAGAGGAAAAATGGACGACAACAGAAGATCATCCAAAAAAAAATTGAAACTCTTGACCAGTGGGACAATCCAGACAAAGAAAAAAGCAACAAGGAAATTGCCTCCGACTGGATAAGGAAAGTCATATGAGATAAGAATATGGTGTCTTAAGAAATATCTTTGAATCTAAGTTAGTAAATGTATGTTATATTCTCATGGTTTATTAAGTATTTTATAAACCAGCTAAAATTTGTCATTTATTAAAATAATAAAAACATTAAGAATTTAATTAATGTATTACAAAAAATGTTTCCTTTGATTGAAGTACCATTCATATTACCATTCCACAGATATGATTTTTTTTAAAATCATTTTTCTTGTCAAAGATATTTCTCTCCCGAAAAAAAATCGAAACCTTAAATAATACATAAAACGCTTTTGTTGTGGGCCCTCATGTGAATTTTTTTTCATTATCTCATTCTTTCTCCCTTTAAATGAGTTACTATCACACGGTTCCAAATTGTACTTGCACTTAGGATATATAAAATATACCAACTAAACTTAGGTTTTCAACTTTTCATGGTCCATTTTCAAATTAGTTATATTGACCCTTTCTCGGTCTAAGCAACTTTTCCAACTTTTCCAAAAGCTCCGGTGATCTTGAAAAAAACAATACGAATAAAAAAAAATTAAATAAGTAGGAACAAAAAAAAATGACCAAAATGATGAACGAGGAGAAACAAATGTAGATAAAAAATTGAATAAATGGTTATAATAAATGGTAACCAAAATATTGAATATACATATTTTAAAAAATTTAACAAAAAGATTTTTTTTTTAAAGATTCATTTAGTGAATTTACTTTATAAATTTCATATAAAATTAATATCTTATTAATTTAAAATAAAATGCTAGAATTTTTTTATTTAAAATATATATAAATTTCACTTGAAATAATTTTTTATTTTTATTTAAGTATAAATACTAATTTAAAATAAAATCATAACATTCAATTAAAGTAAAAATTTTGATGAAATTATGTATATATATATTTTTAAAAAATAATACGAAAAGTATTTATGTATAAAAATGTACATATTATCCAAAAAACTATTTTAAAATTATTTAATAATAAAAAACAAAATTTTAATTTTTGTTCTTCATTGTTCCTCTACAATTTTAGAAGAACATTTTTGTTCTATCGTTTCTTGTTTCATGAGGAATAAAGAGAAAAAATATAGGACCCACATGTCTGAAAATTAAAAAAATTATTGTAAATGATAAAACAAATGAGGAACAAAGAAGAACATGACATTTCTCCTCATTCTTTTCCTAAAAAATGGTCACCAATTAGAGCTTTTATATTATTTTGGTGTTATTTGCATCAATTAACAAGTTTTATTTACAGTAATTACCTTATAAAACCAAACAAAAGTTTACATCTTCCATCTTTAAAAATATGATTAAAACATAAATAAATTTGCTTGTATAAATATAATTAGGAATTTATATTATTTTCACATTTTACTAGAACACAAGAAAGTGATTAGGTGAATGACCCTCGAAGTATTGCACGACTACCCTATTCTCTTAAAATTTGCTTGCCTGAAAATTTTAACTTATGTACACGGATGGGACGACAATAGAAAATTTGCTTGCCTTAACTGGTCGATTCTATCTCCAGGATTTCTCTCTGAAAATTCTTCAGACTCAATATCGACCCCCACAAGTCGATTCTAGGGTCTATTGGCCTTATTCGGTTCCCTGAAATCTTTCTCCGAATGTGCATGATCCAGGTGGCGATGCCAACTCTCTCATAGGTCCTAGCAAGCGCCAGAAACACTCTAAATATCGAATTTTAGCTCAAAGTACCTAGAAACATATAAACACATGCAAACACACTAAAACTATACTAAATGTTAGTTATAACGCCTAAAACTGACTTATTATAATACATAAAACCATGCAAATATGAGTCCTATCATTAGGTACAATACTTTTGATGATTAGATTTTGTGAAGCAAAATGTTTAGAATGAATAAACCAATAACATAATATTTTATTTCAATGACAAAATGAATTACTTTCATGTTATTTAAATAACACAAGACTTTTATTGACTTTATAAAATCATGAATCCAATACCTCTACATTTATAAAGATTTTAGATTACTTTTTACAAATACATAAACTAATAACATCAAACTTTAATAGAGTTTTGAAAAATCTTAAATGAATAACAATAGAATCTTCGTAACATTTAAATTTTTAAAACTCTATCTAAATATACAAACTAATAACACCCCTTTATTATTTGCTTGCCTGAAAATTATAACTTATGTACAGAAGGAATATAAACAACTAAAAAATGTCATTAGTTCATAAACAATAAAAGTGCTAAAAAAAGTAATATGTGTACCTGAATATATCCAAAATACAAGTTTATAGCCAGAAAATATTAATAATAATTATATTTGTAATAACCTAAATACCCAAAATTACAAAACAATTTGGGTATTTTGGATAATTTGGGTGATACAAGTATAATATTTTTGAGTATTTTGGGTAGTTTACGTAGATTTGGATATATTTGGGTGATATAAGTACAATTTGTTGGGTATTTCGGGTGTTTTTGGGGTACTCTTTGGATAGATTTGGGTACAAAGTATCCGCCCGAACCACATCCAAATTTTTTTGGGGTTTCACCGGTTCTCAATATAAACACGAGTACCGACCCGAACCCAAAAGGAATTGAACCGAATCCGAACGAAAAATTTAAAATACTTGAACAAAATCAAAATCTCAGAATCCAAAAGTCCAAACCTGAATGGATCTGATCAAAATTTGACAAGAATACTCAAATGCCCAGACCTAATAAACGCTATGGTGTTTTTTTGGTGTTCTTCTTGTTGTGATAAGTGATTATGTCTACCCAACATTTGCGGTAGTAGTAAGTGAACCAAAAACATTATGAGATCAATGTTTTGTCAATATCAATCCAAAATACCCAATGGATATATGTAACGCCCGTGTTCCAGAATTGATTTTTGAATCAAATCGCGTAAACTAAAAAGTGAGAATTAAGCTACGGAATAGCTATTCTGGCGGTTTTAGAGAGTAAACCGAGCCACGAAAAATCATTGGAGGACATTATGATTTAATTATGGACTAGTTTAGTGGTTTAGTTGGTTTAATCCTTAGATTAATTAGAAATCGATTTATTTTAAATGGAATTCAACCGAACCAAACCCTACCCTATATAAGCTGAGAAAAATCGACCCTAGCCTCCATCCCTCCCAGTTTGGTCGAGTTTTTGGGGCTGTGAAAGCAGGAAAGAAGCTTTGAGTTGAGACAGACTCGATATGTCGTGGGAGAAAAGAGTTTCGACCTAGCAGATTGTTCTCAAAAGTAACGAAACTTTTTGGAGTTATAGTAAGACATGTGACTAGATTCTCCAAGTTACAGATCTTAATTTGCATATGTATTATATGAGTTATTCATGTTCTCATGAGGTCATTGGAATCTGTCATGAATCTGTACCAGTGGACGTTCAAATAGTGATCGGAGGTTTAAATTTTACCAGACGGATCTGAAACTTTGTGGGTAGATTCAGAACATCGAGGAGTCGAGTTTCAATGGTGGAGATTGGAAATGGACGAGGCTGATCTTGGAAGGTGTTCTAGATAAGAGAAGCTAATGTTTAGCAAAGTAACCAAGGTAAAGAAAATGTGTGAGATAGTAGAATCATGACTATGAGGAGAAGATGATCTAGATTTGTAAATTAGGGTCGGGGAGTTTCAATATAAATGCTCAATTTTTTTCAAATGGAATCGTATTAGATTGTTGCTGCCAGGAGCTTGTCAAAGAAGGAAATAAGTGCCATGAAACTTTTATCAAATAAATTACGAATAGACTAGTTTAAATGCAAGCGAATCCAAATATTTAAAGAAAATATATAATCTATCGTTCGATGTGTTAATATTTCCAAAGCCGTTTAAATGGTTTAATAATATTATAACATAATAATATGTGATTTTGAATAAAATTATTTATTTTTATACATTTATGATGCAGTTTGCAAAGAAGCTTAAATACACTTTATTTGCGGGTAACAAAACTCAGTAATCAAATCAAAATAAATTTATATATTATTTCAATACGGGGCACAATATGGAACAATTTTTTTTATTTTTTTTGTTTTGGATTTTTGTAAAAATATGGCACCAATATGTTACACTCTCGGAAAAGCAAGAATCGAAGAATATGCCTTATGACTCGAGAACCATAAGTTATAAGTAAAAGGAATAAATGATAGTTTATTCATGAAAAGAATATGCCTTATGACTCGAGAACCATAAGTTATAAGTAAAAGGAATAAATGATAGTTTATTCATGAAAAGAACAAACTATATACAAGATAATACAAGAATTAGGTCAAAAGAACCTTAACAAAATGGAAACTTAACAATACAAAAATATGAAGAAACAATATAAAAGTAATTGATTAAGACAAAAAGCTTTCTTCTCTCTCCTCTTCCCTAGACTTAAATCTGATAAGTTCTCTGAGACCTCCGTCGCTGGGCGGCGGCGGCGGCCGTCGCCGGCGTCGCTCCAGACGAATCATCCTCTGCTTCCTGGTTTCGCTTCTGTTCTGCTACTCTTTTAGACCACTCACTGTGAAAGGCCTTGGTCGGGCTCCGACTTTGTTTCCGGTGGAAGAATGCTTCTCCGCTCCTCCGCTTCTCCTCGCCGCTGCATGGGTGGTTCCATAGCCAGTTTGTGGAGTCTCCGTCTTCCATATCCATCAACGGCTAGATGTCGTTTAGCTTCAAAACTCTCCTGTATTGTTCGGCTTTGCATGCAGCCTCCGAATTCTTCATCGGACACTCATTTTCGATTGACCGTGGATCTCAATTCCGAGCATTCCAGGAACCAGGTTAAGTTTAGTTTCACAATCTTCTTCAAATCGTCTCATCATTTAGCTTTTTTATAGCTTTCACCAATTAGTCTCGGCGTCGAACGTCGGAGATCTGTCGCTGGATTCTATCCAGCCACCTTATCCGGGTGTAATCCCGGGACTCTTCAGGGTTGTGTTTCCTTTGTCTTGCCATTGTTCTGCTGCAGGATGAGGACCCTGTGTCCGGACGCTGCGCAAGATTTAGGTCAATCTACCGAGAAGTTTCGAATCACAAAGCCTTCCTTCGCCGTAGCAGCTACTTCCGAGCGACATCTCCAAGCCATTATAAAGCTTAGTCTCTCAGATGCTGCCGCCATCGCTGTTCGATCAAGATGACGCGCCACCACCGTCGTAACTCTTCCATGGATGCAGCCCCTGGGATGCGGCTAGGGCGAACCAAAGATAAAACTTGGGCCTTAGGCCTTCTATCAAAACTTGTAATCGAATGGGCATCTGTGGCCCATTTCAGTTTATTGCTTCCCGGCACTGTGAGCTCAAATCTATCATTTCAGAGTTTTATTCGGAAGTTGTGCTTCTCTACAGGGTCTTTGAGCCCGTTATCCGTTTGTAATCCATTGATCATCTACTTTTAACTTTAATATAATTAAGGGGTCGATAAAAAAAAAACAATACAAAAATATATATGGTATATCTCAATATTAACATATTCTTATCCCAATAAATTTATCAAAAAAATAAAAATAAAGAATAAGTTACTTTTCACAATTGAATTTTATTTCCCCACCAAACGAGCTTTGGTCATCTGTAATGCAGACCACCAATTCTTGACACTCTTAAACAGATCCAACGGCATTGGCTTTTCGGATCTTTGAAGAAAATGCTTGAACCATTTGGCTGAATTTTTAGCATGTCTTTTTAGACCATCTGAATAGTCAACGTAGTACAGTCCGAATCTCACTGCATATCCATGTTCCCATTCAAAATTATCCAACAAGGACCATGTGAAATAGCCTTTCACGTCACACCCATCCTCACTGTATATTTGTATTCATAAGATTAATTAATTTATTGTCCCAATATTTTATTTGTTAATCATATATAGTGATCAGTTTTTATTTCATATATAGTGAAATCCTCTTACGTGATGGCTTTCTGGAGTTCCTGAAGATGTTTTTGGTGGTACTCTATTCTCTTTGTATCTTCTAATATCTCTTCACGTGTCACTATTCCATTTTCGTAGTCATCGAAACCTATACATTTTCACGTGTTTACTTTTATATAAAAAAAGAATAGATGAATAACTATTGATGGTTATTGAAATGTTCAAGATTATGTTTCTAACGTTCTTACCGTTTTCAGTAATGTAAATAGTTGGATTATTGTATTTATTTTTAATATAATTCAGAATCTTTCGTAAGCCTTCCGGATATGACCAGAGAATTTTGGTTCCATCCTGAAATTGACGGAAAATCGAAGAAAAAATGGTTATGCTCAACATACAATCTTTAAAATAAAGTTGAGGAATAATTTGTGCGATATAAAGTTCTTACCGATTCTGATGAGATGTAATCGCCGCTACGATTTGTCACTAATAAAAAAGTGATAAATGTAATATCATTAGTTGTAGGTTCATTAATATTTTCCTAATAAGAAAACTAAAAGCCAAATAAAAGTTGTCAAATCTGTTTATGGGTACCTACATTTGTATTGGAGGTGTTGGTCGGTTGTAAACCGAGGGCGTGAAAGATCGACGTGAAGATCATGAGCGACAAACCGTGCAGTGTAGTAATTTATTCCGATAAAATCAAATGAATTTTTTATCATTATAGATTGCTCTTTGGTGAAAGAAGGCATTTCCAGCATTTGTCTTAATCGACTCTGGATAGTCTCCAAAGACTAATGGGCTGAGATGCCTAGATATTGTTGTAAGATAAACAAGATTAAAAATATATATTCGACTTTAGATAATGAATTATTAACATGAAATGAATTAAATAGATGAAAACTTACCAACCAGTATTGAAAGCAAGAGCTCGTTCAACTGCTTCTTTATCAGCATTGGAAGCAATGTCATATGGCTCGAACCAATAAGGAGACAACACTATGCCTATCTTGGCATCTTGTGAAATCTGTTTCACAAATACAATCAATAAAAAAATTACTTCTTTTGCGTTCAAATCCTATTTTTATAAATTAAGACCAATCCACTAATTTTTGAGCTTAAAACTTATGAAATTTTAAGCATCTATTTTATAAAATCATAGCTTTATCTTATGTACCTTGTCACATTTTCTGAACTCATCAACGGCAGCAGCGTGAGCAAGAAGAAGGTGGTGCGAAACTAAATAAGGCTCGGTGCCCGAATCACCGGCTATACACAAACTGTTTACCCATTTGGAACATCGACCCATAGCCTTATTGCCCGCATCATAACCCGAAACGCTATAAACATATGGCTCGTTAAAAGTTGTCCACATACTGACCTTGTCCCCAAACTCTTGGAAACAAAATCTGGCATAGTTTCGAAAATCATCTCTATAGGAAACCACACAACAACAAAAATGTCAAAAGAGCAATTTTTCAAACTTTACATCGTATACATATCATGTATAAATCTAAGCTTTTAACTTACATGATTCGAGGACTTAAAAAGCTACCATACTCATCATCAAGAGCTTGAGGGATATCCCAATGATAAATTGTTACAAAAGGTTTTATACCTGCATGTATGTTAATATATATATATATATATATATATATATATATATATATGATGAGAAAATTCCAAACACAAAACTTAGCTATTCACTTTAACTTTAAATCAAATAGTTGATGTGTAAATTAATAGACAGGGTTATAATTAACTAATTAAGCATATGATTCTGACCGTTCTCGATAAGTTCATCGATAAGATTCTTGTAGAATTGAACCCCTTCTTTATTGACCCCATCACTTAGTTTTCCACCTGAAAATTAAATATTCGAAAAGGTTAAACAAAAAAAAAATATCAAAAAAGAGTTAAAAAGCAATTGTTATAATAGGAGGTCTAAGAATATTAGTTCATTCTTAAAAAGTAGATATAAATATAAAATTGTACTTACTTGGTAATATTCTTGACCAAGACAGGGAAAATCTGAAACTATCCATATTCATTTCCTTTATTAGTTTGATGTCGTCCTGCTCAATTCGTCCATTTACATAAGTTGTTGCATTAAGAAAAATGACAAAATGATAAACCAAATATTAATTTAAAGCTTGATTATTCAGATTTGTCCAAAATGAGATTTCACGATTAAATCAAGTTTCAAATGACCAAAAATGTTGAAAATAGGCACTTTTTTTTTGTTCCACTGAAAAATAGCCACTTACGTAGCAAAAGTATAAAAATTAAAAAGGGCATGCACAGACCTTATAACGATGATAAAAGTCAACAGCAACATCTCCATTGTCCATGTTCGTCCTTTCTGCAAAAATGTGAACCTGTTACTTACTATTTTTACTATTTATAATTGATCTCGTACATATATAGTAACATTTCAGAAGATATAATACTAGATAAAAAATTAACAAATTAGAAAGTGGACCTGGGAATGCATGTGTGAAATTGTCCCATATGCTTAGACTCCTACCTCCTTCTTCCACTGCACCTTCATACTGCATGGCATCCATATATATAACTCAATACGGTTTTGATTAACTAATTTCTAAATTATCTAATCTATGATGCAAGGAAAGAAAAAGAAAAAAATATATATTATCCCTATTACTTTTAGAAGCTAGTTAAATTTATTTAAATTAAAGAGTTATCGAGAAAAAAATAAAAGCGTTATCTAAACAAACATGACCGACCCTAAAAACAGTTAGAAATTGAGTTCATTTGTGAAACTCGATGTTATAATTTTTTTTTTTTATGACCAGGGGGTTCAGGGTCCATAGGCCCGTACGTCCCCTAGGGCAGAGTCCAGACCATGTAATATAACTCTCATTTGGAGAGCAGACTCCTCCCAACGCGAATCGAACCCGTGACCTCAAGGTCCCTGCATTTTCGGTAACCAAAGGTTTAACCACTAGGCCAACTCGTCGTTGGTTAAAAATTGTATCAATTAGGATTCGAACTCAAGACTTTAAGGTATAAAGACAATCAAATAACCACTAGATCGCATTAACATTTTACAATTAGCAGCATTAGTAAGTACATTACAAACGAACCTGATAAGCGGAAGAAGCAACGCCAAAACTAAAATGAGGAGGAAAGCTATAACGATTTAGAGGAGTCGTCGAAAATCTAAAAGATCTTCCCTCTACAGCATCCCATGATGCTACACATAGTGTGATTACTAGTGCAATTAGCTTAATTTCCATTTTCTTGGACATCAATTAGTTCGTTAATCTTTTATTGTAGATTGTACTAGTATTTGAGACTGAAAATATCTAGAGGATTGTGAGAAATGTTAATGCATACATCTCCTCTTATATAGAGAAAGGTAGACAGGACACACGCCTACCATATTTTGTTAACTATAGAATCTTAAGAATTGTTTTTGTTAACTATTACATAATCATTTCTTGACTGAACCGGTTGCCTTTTAATGACTTTTGTTTTATTAATTGTGACTCAACAAACTTTTAGACTGGAATGATTCAAACGGTTATTTCCATCTTGTATTGATTTTATAAGACGAGACAAATTACAACATATCGCGTTAAGTCTGTAACTAAACACGAAACAAGTCTTTTTGAAATACTTTATTTAACATACACACAACATCAATCAAGACGAATATATTATTTTCGAAGACTCACCAATATTGTTCTGTCTTTCGAAAGGTCTTGGTCGCTCAAATTTGAAAACGTGTAAGAGATCCATAAACAAAACAATATTCTTGAAGTTTTTAATTGCTTAAACGTTGAAGAAAAATAAAAAGTAGTAGATTGAAAAATATATAATAATAAACATAAGATCAGAAATGTACATATCAATAAAATAGAAATTCACTAATAGATTCATATATTAAGAGATCGAAATAATGAATCATAAATAGAATATAATTCTGTTTCTAAGTCACTAAATAAAACAAAGTATTGCCTCCGAATATATATATATGTATATATTTCAAGCTCAATCCAAACATATTTTTCTCCTGAATTTTGAAGAAACAAAATAATTAGTTTTCTTCTCATAAAACTTTTCAGAATTAAATTCAAAGATAATTCATATAAAATTAAAGACCTAAATTGAATTATGTAATGCAAAAACAAAACATTTAAAAGATAATTTTAATGTTTTGATCAGACGAGAATGCTCTCTTCTTTCTCTTTTTGTCTTCTGAAAATGCGTGCCTCTCTTATATTTTTCATCATTATTAGGTCGATTATGCGCATTACCCTCATCATATATGGGTTATATGATCATTGGGTTAATTGTAGTTTTTCTTATATGATAGGATACATTTTTCGTGCATTCAGTTAGTAAATGAATTTTTGCTAGGGTTTTTCTATTCGCAAATAAAAAATTGTTAAAAACAAAAAATTAGGATGAAATTTAAGACGAGATTTTACTGCTTCTTCCTTAATAATATTATCATTTGAAAGCGGTGTAGATAAATATATAATATTGAACATGCTAAATAATAATATAGATTAATTAAGATAATAAAACATATTTTTTTTGGATGAAAAACGTTTTATTTGATAAATTGAATGATCACATAAAAGATAATTGTTACAAAAAAAATTCACGCGTCTCACAATGTTTCAATCATATAGTTAAAACTGTCCAAAACTTTTTTTTTCTTCCTTTTATTGTTTACTAAGAAAATGAATAATAACTAAATATTGGAAAAAATCGAATCATAAATGAATATTAAACAAATTCTTTAAAGGATGGAATAATAATAATTTTTAATAAAATATAATTTTCAAATTAATATTGATATTAATAAGTTTCACCAATATTTTTCTATAGTTATGAACTAGTAAAGAACTTACGAAATTTTTATTTATTGTTTTAATAATATATTAATGGTAGGTATCATAAAAACTTAAAAGTAAATTGTTTACTAAAGCTATGTACCAGTGCCATAATATTTATTATTCTTTTATATGAACAAAGTTTTTTTTGTTAGTGGTCTTATGTTTTAATTATTTCATATGTTTTTAGACGAATTATGGATGAACGAATCGTTTCAGGAGTGCCCAAAGATTAATAATATCTTTCATTATTTTAACAACCTCAATATTTCGTATGAAAACATATATAATATTTTATAATTACTTAAGTTATTATATGTACATGTAACTTAAAAACCACATAATTTTTAGAAATTTATCTAAACTAATAAATTACTTACTATTATCACGTTTAAAACTTTTTCTTATAACTAATCATATTTTCATTTACTTATAACTAATTATTAATTTTTTCTTATTTTGTTTTTAAAATTAGTTACAGAAAACATAACTAACATTATTATATTAGTTATAACAAAATTCAATCACTCTTTAGTAAAAATACAAAATTTATAAATATGAAAATATCATACATATATATAATTCAGATAGAGATTGAGGAAGAAAATAAAATTCAGCAATTCAGTTCATTTTGTCTTTTTAATTCAGCGAAAATTCAACCCATTTCTTAATTTCACATGCACGGTCGTCGAATAGAATAAAGTAATTAGTCTTCTTTTTGTCAATAAATTAGTCAATATTAAATAATCATATATGATTACTGTGATTGTTGTGAATAAAAGAATTAGTCGATATTACGATCAGTTGTGATATATGGGCTGCCGACACTTTTATGTTGGTAATATTAATAAACTGAAAATATTTATTTAAGTAAATCAGATTTCTCTCCGATTGAAAAAATCTCATCGCAGATTTCTCTGATTGAAAAAATCTCTCAGATTTCTCTTAGATAAAAATGCTTTAAGCAACTTTCTCGGTATGGAAAATGATGATATTATGCCACCTGTTTTAATTTAATGAAATGAAAGTTATTGATTGACCCAAAAAAAAAAAGTAAACAAACTAAAAATGATATATTGAATTTATTATTTATATTATAAAAATAAGAAAATTTGATTGATGTTGCATTGAAAAAAGTGTTTTGTATTGCTTATTTTGTATATTTACATCACTTATAAATTACAATTGATACAAATTTGTTTTACATCATTTATATAAGTGACTCTGAAAGTAGTACTGCAAATATTTTGTATCACTGAAATAAATATTTGCATCAACTATGGTAATCGATGTTAATATGCATTTATTACAAAATTTGACTTTAATTTTGCATCAATTAATATAAATGATGTTAGTATTTGTTACGTTCTAACAATTGATGCTATATAGTTGTATCATTTGTTTATACTTGTTGTTAGAATTGCATCACTTGATGATGTTAAAATTAATTAGTATAATAAATTAACATAGTATTAATTATATATAATCTCCTATATATTATTTGAGAAGTACATTTATAAATAAACATTAAAAATGTTAATATTTATATTACTTTGCCATTACTTCAAAGAAAACATATTTTAATCTCTCTAAGGGTATTTTAGTCATTAGTTATTATGTGATCATTTAATTAAATTATTTAATAAATAATTTTCGTTTTAAATTATTAATTTATTTTAAAGTTTTTGAAAAGTAGTTAAAAATATATTTTATGAAGATTTTATTGATTTAATTAAAAACATTAATTAAATTAAATTAAATTAAATGTTGATTTAATTTTATAAAAATAAAAGATTTTATGTAGATTCTGATTTTTTTTGGAAAATTTAAAGGAAGAATTTATGTAGATTGTCGATTTTTTACTTCTTTCTCAATTATAATTTTTGTTTTAATTGATTAATTTATTTTCAATTTTTTGAAAAGTACTTAAATATAGATTTTTTACTTCTTTCTATACTATAATTTTCGTTTGTTTTAATTAATTTATTTTAAATTTCTTGAAAATAGTTAAAAATTTTCAATATCGTCACGTATGAAAGATTGGTTTATATTTTTGATTACAAAATGTTTCGCGGATATTACAAAGATACGATATTATAAAACTGATATTATAAAGTGTTAATATTGTCATTTTTTGTGAAATTAATAATTTTCGTAAAGTTTTGGAAGAATTACAATTTTCTAAGCACGAGATATATCCTAGTAATATCTAAATAGGTTAACAAAGTCCTAGATACTATTAAATATGTTAAAGTAATTACTTGGTGTGAGATGAAATTTTTTATTTATATAACTTCTTTATAAACATATTCTAAAATGATGAGTTTGTTTTATAGAGCAGTATTTTTCTCCTTTCCACCGGTTTTGTCGAGGTGGGACTTTCTTAACAAAATTGAAATTGCATCAATTACTTATTTGTAATTTTGTTAGCATCATTTATTAAATGATGTAAACTTTCTATCATTTAAACAATTGATGCCAATTTTTATTTTGAATTTTTTTCTTTTAAGTGATGCAAATTAAGATAATTAGTATTAATTTAAAGTAATATATGGCAAATAACTAGTAATAATATCACTTATTGTGATTGATGTTAAATCAAATATTTTGTATCGATTATTAATAAGTAACTCAAATTAATATTATTTATTTATTTGATGCAATTTAATGAATGCAACACATTTTTTTAGTGTTGTGGCATCATCCACTTTTTTGTTAGGGAAAATACAACATCAATTATTTCCCATCAATATATGTATATTTCATTTCTCTTCCTTTCTCAAGACTATCCCCTGTAAGGGCTCTGCTGTCTCCTTACTCGTGATCCCATTTTTTTCTCTTTAATTAAGATGTACATAGATTCTCAGAAAATTATATGTATACAATAAATTTTCTAATAACTTTTTGTTTTACTTCATCTACAAAATAAATTAGATAATGCACAAGATTTTTTTTTATTATTATTTTATTTTGGTTTCTAAACTATAAAAATGAAATAATAAAAATGATAATTAATATATTATAGTTAGATCTCATGTACAGTATTTAAAAACATGAAAACTGTTTTTTCCCAAAAAAAAAAATGAAACCAAAAGCCTATTTTATATATAAAAAAATTCTTTCTTAAAAACTAAAAGTGTTAGATCGGGTTAGACTACTTCATTTTATTTACCATGCGATAGGCTAACATGCATTTTTTATTACCCCAATCGTAAAATCACTAACCCGAACCTGCCATGTCTTGTGACCTTGGTTTTGTGGGTGTCAAAGCTATTTAAACGTCAAGTTTTTTTTTTTCCGCTTACTTCTTTAAAAAATTAGAAAAATATTATTCAAATTTAGTAATATGATAGTTTCTAGTTAATTTCCAAAAAATATTATTATACCTGGTAAATTGAATATAAAATTTCAAAATAACAAACCTAACTAACATGTCATGGTTAAGCGGGTTATGCTCGATCTTTAGACTCTCGATCGAACCAACGCACCTATTTAAAAACCTTACATACTCATATAAGAAAACATAACTTTTAAAACATAAATTAATACGATGTTCGATTTTGACTGCATTTTCAAATTGGGTGATTATTAATGATTTGAAGACCTTTTGATAAACTAAATAGTATCTTTCAATTAGTTTTTATGAAACCCTAGATTCCCGCCCGACAACATAAGATATAGCATGTTCTTGTATTATCTTATGTTTTTTTTTTTAAAATGTATTATCTCAGTTATTGCCCAAAAAAAATAATTTGATTATTCAAGCTTTTCGAATCGTTTGATCATTTAATATTTTCACAGTTTTACAGCGGTTTTAGAAAAGATTTCTTTGTATTATTTCCTTAATGCTACAGTATGTAAATATTTAAATTATTTTCGTTCATTATGCTAGACTAACTCGTTAAACGTGATGACGAGAAACATGTTAAAACTGTTTAACAAAACAAAAAATGTTAAAATTTAATTATAAGGGGGACATTGTAAACATGAGAGCAATAAATGAAATTAAGATCGATGAAAATGTTGAATGGGATGTGGACATTAGAATCTTCTTTAAATATTCATTTCTCTCCAATTTAGTAGATGAACATTTTCCTTTGAATTTTTTTTCTTCTTTAGTTTTATTTTCCAGCATTATAGATGGAATTCTTTTTCGACGAGTTTTGTTGTAAAATAGTAAAACTTTCAGCTTGGATCTTTTATTTTTCTAAAAACACAACCACTTTAGTTGGTTGCGCTAGAAATCTTATATACTAAACAAGAATAGAAAATAGAATATAATAAAAATTTCATCCATTCAGATGTGCCATAACGTAATTATAATTTTATATATTTGTTAATTACAATATATATTACAGTTAATTACTTGTAATTTATTTAAGAGTTCACATATTTATATTCGTATACTAAATAGAAATGATGATAGAGAACATTGTTGAACTTTTAACTTAGCGAAATATTGACCACATAAATTTAGTTTTGACAAATAAAAAAATCACATATATGTAGATATTAACATATTTACAATATAGTAAAATTTATGTTACATTTTTTTAACATGCATTATGTGGATTTGGATTTGAGTGGTGATATAGGGACATCACAAACCAGAAAATGGCTTCTTATGAAAAAAATATCTGGGAATGTAATTAATGGTAATACGGTGGCATTTGGGCCTATTTTTAGTCACATAATCGAGGTCCCAAGAAACAACACTACTTCATCTATTTTGTTTCTTAAATCACACTGAGTGATAGTTGCCTTTACAAAAAAAAAAACTGTTGGAATTTATGATAGGTAAACGAAGAACGCTAACTTATTCTGTGAGAAAAATAAAATGATAAAATAGAAGATAAGATTTAAGTAAAACATATTTTTGTTACTTGATAGATCGTTAGCTCTGAAGAGCTTACACATATAGTTAAAATTCTTCTAAGAACGTTTCTTAAAACGAAAAAATGGAAAACTAGTGAAATGCGAAAGTGCTAATTANNCCTCTTTTAGTTCTCCGAAGAATCGTTCCATGTTCACGGGTTTCAAATTTTCCGTCCTTTTCGATCTTGATATAAGTCACACATTCAAGATCTTTTCCGACGATTATTTTCTTCACACGTCAAAAACACCATCGTCAAATGCATCTCCCATGTTACCACCCATTGCTTCTATCTTTTCAGGTTCGGAACTGGCGAAAATATGCACCAATGGCATCAATTGCATCTCGAGGCGTCCATGGAACCCAAAAGCTTTCCTCTATTTTACCCTCAGTATGAATTCTTTCCCAGCTAGATTTCCAGATGAATTTGTCACACCAAATATTGGAGAAGTTCTTCCATAAGAAGTTTTGAAGAGAAGCGATTTGATCAGCACAGCTTTATAGCCAGTAACATGGTCGTAGCTTCCAACATACATGTGATACATTCATTCGGATAGTCCACCACAAACTAAATTTATTTCCCATTAGAAACAAACAATTTAGAACTTTATAAATTTTTAAAAGAGTTGGTAAAAATTGACTAAAGAATAACGAATACACGTTATTTTTATTACCTCGTTTAGAGGCCCGCGAATCGTCCCGTGTACACGGGTTTCAATTTTTCCGTCCTTTCGTATTATCTTCATATAAGTCACACATTCAAAGTCTTTTCCGACAATTATTTTCTTCACAATCGAAAAAACACCATCGTCAAATGCATCTCCCATGTTACCACCAACCGGTCCCATCTTTTCAAGTGCGAGTGTGGGAACTGGCAAAAAATATGCACCAATGGCATCAATAGCCTGACCAGAGCGTCCATGGAATCCAAGAAGCTTTCCTCTTTTTTTACCCTCGAGCATGAATTCTTTCCCAGCTAGATTCCCAGATGAATTTCACCGAATATTGGAGAAGTTCTTTCGTAAGTTTTGAAGATTAGCGATTTGATCAGCACAGTTTGATAGCGGTTAACGTGATCGTAGCTTCCACCAACTGATGTTATACATTCTCTTGGATAATCCACCACAAACTGATATTCATTTTTGATTAGAAACAAACGATTTATAATTTTTAATAAGTTGATAAGAACTGATTGATGAATAACAAAATCACGATATTTTATTACCTCATTTAGAGGCCCGCGAATCGTCCCGTGTACACGGGTTTCAATTTTTCCGTCTTTTTCGTATTCGATCTGGATATAAGACACACAGTCAATGTCTTTTCCAACGTTATTTTCTTCACACCGTCGAAAACACCATCGTCAAATGCATCTCCCATGTTACCACCAACCGGTCCCATCTTTTCAAGTGCGAGTGTGGGAACTGGCGAAAAATATGCACCAATGGCATCAATAGCCTGACCAGAGCGTCCATGGAATCCAAGAAGCTTTCCTCCTTTTTTACCCTCGAGCATGAATTCTTTCCCGGCTAGATTCCCAGATGAATTTGTCACACCGAATATTGGAGAAGTTCGTTTGTAAGAAGTTTTGAAGATTAGCGATTTGATCAGCACAGTTTGATAGCGGTTAACATGATCGTAGCTTCCACCAACGGATGTTATACATTCTCGTGGATAATCCACCACAAACTGATATTCATTTTTGATTAGAAACAAACGATTTATAATTTTTAATAAGTAGATAAGACCTGATTGATGAATAACAAAATCACGATATTTTATTACCTCGTTTAGAGGCCCACGAATCGTCCCGTGTACACGGGTTTCAATTTTTCCGTCTTTTTCGTATTCGATCTGGATATAAGACACACAGTCAATGTCTTTTCCAACCGTTATTTTCTTCACACAGTCGAAAACACTATCGTCAAATGCATCTCCCATGTTACCACCAACCGGTCCCATCTTTTCAGACATTGCTTCGATCTCTTAACTTCTGTGAAAAACTTTAAAGATTCAAATTCTTTTCTCAAAAACACACGAAGGAAGACGAAACAATAAACAGAATGGTTACTTGATAAAGAAAACATTGGAAGAAGATGTGACAAAAACTCTGTTTTTTTACTTATCATTAATGAGAAAATAAGTTAATATTTCTTTTATATTCATCTCTAAGATGATTTAGTTGTATTCTATATCTTCCAAGGAGAACCCTGATAAATTTTAACGTACTTCTCCTTATCTCTGTATAATTGAAAATTACATATAAACTCCATCAATATATTTGTATTCCTGATACCGTATAACTTCAATAAGTTGAAACAACAACAATGGATGCATGGCAAATCTAAGTACCAAAAACAAAAAAAATCCAAGGATGTAAACATATCGGATTATCATAATGTGAACAGAAACTGTGACAAAAATGTAAATAGAGAATCGTGAAAAAAAAAATGAAGGCAAATTTCGAGAGAAAGAGATAGAGAGAGTCTAACGTTTGTGTTACCCGTAGATTGGAGAAGAGCTATGGGATTTGGAGTAATACTACTCCCTATTTATAGACACTCCTTTTTTATTTTACTTTTTACTCTTTTACACTCTTCACATTTTAATCATCTTGATACGTTGTCTAGTGAAGTGTAAGAAAATAATGAATTTCACGTGTGGGATATTTAGTCTCCTAAAGACAGCTAATGTTTTTTGTTTTCTTTTTCAGAAAAACAAAATGTTGAAGATTTGTAATTTTTAATAGAAAGGTAAATAAAGTGAATGATCATCAAGTAAAAGTAGTGAATACTTTTCACCTCCTAAAGTTAGAACATCAAAAGATCCACACATATCTGTATGTGTTATCTAAGAAGTTGTGTATTTTTTATGGCTCATTGCTAGCCTTTACCTTTTAATGTAATCTATAAATGCGTTTGCTATTACTGGTAAAACTAAGATTACAAATGACTCCATTTTTATTAGTTTATAAAAAAGAATTCTACTGGAAATGTGTCATAAACTTTTGTACCACAAAAAAATATGAATCGCTACAAAATATATATATATATATATATATATATATAGTCGTTAACACATATTTTACGTTTAAATGCACAGTTAAAATACATGGTGAGATGTGTCTCATAAAATTGACCAATTGTGTTTAATTTATAAAGATGATCAACTAATTAATATTCCTGAACAAGACAAATAAGGACGGTGAGTTTGTTAGAATTTGTCAAGATGTGTCTCGTAGTTTGTTATAATGAATTTCACGTGTGGAATATTTAATCAAGTAAAGAGATCTAACTTTTAATTTTGTTTTCTTTTTGAGAAAAAACCAAACAAAAGATAGAAGATTTCTACCATTAAATCATCGTACATATTGTGCAACCAATTTACTATTAGTTTTGGTTTTCTGTGTTTCTCCATCCCTTTAAAACCATAGAAAATTTATAATAATTATTTATTACATTTAAGTCATTCATCTGTATATTATATTAGTACATGTTAATTTTTATATCAACCGGCAACCAAATCGTGAGGTGTAAAAACGTTGAGATTACCTCACTTTACATGATGAAAAGGTTGATATTGCACGCAACAGTGGTAACTCGCGACCATTGTGTGATGGATGTAGTCGTGGGGATCGTTGCGTAAACACTTTGGTATTCAAGTGGCTCGACAAAAAAAATGTGCTCTTTTGCTTGTGCAAGATCTTCACTGTCGACAAAAATAAGATCGGGGGACTGAAGCCGTGGAGGCGAGAGGAAGGAATAAGAGAGGACCTAAGAACTAGCAGCATTGATGAAGGATCAAGACGTTCTCCATGAACACATCCTGTGTATTTTCTTATTTCTTTTTTTACAAAAATAGGGTTTTGTGATGCCAATACACGTTATGGGAATTGGAGTGTTGAATTCAAAGTTTTGAGGTCTTGAAAGTTGTGGTGCTTTCAAAGGATGATAATAAACATCAGAATTTTACTTAACAAAAACAAAAGGTAGAAGATTTCACTATCATATTCTTGTGAGCTCATATTCTGGTTTTTACATATGATAGGCGTGAATGATATTTGTGGAAAGATCAATGAGGATCTTATGATTTTTAGGGAAATATGGATCTAGAGATATTCGTCAAAATTAATATTAATATTAACAATAGAATCTAAAAATTCTAACAATCTTTAAAATTCCATATCCCAGTAATTCTTTCTAAATGCTTTTAGTACTATCGGTAAAACTACAATTAGAAATGATTCCATTTTTGTTAGTTAAAAAAAAGAAACATTATACTGGAATTAATATTTTTTATTTCATTTCTATTAGTTCTAAAAATTACAGGAAATATGTAATAATCTTCTGTACTATCATCAACTAATATCCCAGAAGAAGGTAAGGTCAATCGCATTGGGGTAGTGAAGTCTAAGAAAATAATAAATTTCACGTGTGGAAATATTTAGCAAATAAAGACAGCTAACATTTTTGTTTTCTTTTTTAGAAAAACTGAAAACAAAAACATTGAAGATATGTATTTTTTTAATTTAAGATTTTATTATATTTTTTATTTACTAAAGTCTCCAACTGAAATTTATGTTATAGATTTAAACATATTCAAATATTACATAAATCGTGCTAAAATCTCTACTATTAAGAAATAATGTTTTATACTCCTTTGGCATCAAAACAAATAATGTTTTAGGAAAAGTTTTTATTTTTCACTTTCTATGCATTTTTTAATGTTTTCTATGCATTTTTTAATGTTCCATGTCCATTTGTATTTTACAATTTATTTATCATCGATAATAATGAATTTTATTTACAAAAAAAATAAAAGAAATTACATAAATTTTTAGTTTATATGCAAAATTCTTAAACATAAATTATTACGGAGGGAATATATAGTTATGCAAAAACATGACTCTTTCAATTCAAATTTCACCATCATATTCTGGTTTTTACATATGGTAGGCTTGAATGTCATTTGAGGAAAGAACAATGAGGACCTTATAATTTAGTGAAATTTGGATTGATAGAATCATGATCTGCATAACTATTTTTGAGATTTTAGAAATATTTATATAAAATTTAAACATGTATACATATGTAACAAATATATCAGTTGGAGAATTTAGCAAATAAAAATTATAATACATTCTTTTAATGAAAAATTACATAGTCAGTTCACTTTTGTTTCCACACGTGATAGATAAATTTATAACATGATCAATAAGTTATATAGATAAATAACATATTTAAATGGATGAAAATTGATTTATAAGAAGATAAAACAATCGCTATTATAGGTCTGATTGGTTATAGCTCTATAATTATGATTTTAGCTGTAAATTTAGAATTAAGAATTTATATTTTTTTTTAAGTATTTTTAGAATTTAGGTTGTAGATACAACCTTTCATAAAAATTTTAAGCTTGTAATTTTCCAAAACACAAACTTGTGATTTTAAATTTTTTATCTTTACACCAAAAGTAAAACAAAAGTTGTTTTATTTTTAAAAATATATGTAAATCATGATTGTTTTTAATTCAAAATATGGCTTTAGAAATATTTTAAAGACACAGCCAATGAATATATATATATATATATATATATATATATAAGTTCACATTTTAAAATTAAGATGCTAGGAACAGAGAGAGAAACACATAAAACCAAAATTATATTTAAATTGGTTGGACCATATGTACGACGATTTAATGGCAGGACTTCAAATATTCTACATTTTGTTTTATTCTGAAAAAGAAAACCAAATTACATATTCAACACGTGAAATTCAAAATAACACGACACTATTCTAACTGTCCTTATTTGTCTTGTTCTGGAATATTAGTTGATCGTTTTTATAAATTAAACATAACTGATCAATGCTATGAGACGCATCTTACCATTTATGTCAATTGTGCATTTCACGTAAAATATGTGTTAACGATTAATTTTTGTTACATGTCCATTTGTATTTTGCAATTTATTTTTGTGGTAAAAAAGATTATGACACATTTCCAGGAGATTTTTTTTGATATTAACTAATAACAATGGAGTCATTTGTAATCTTAGTTTTACCAGTAGTAGTAAAAGCATTTATAGATTACATTAAAGGTAAATGCTAAGCAATGAGCCATAAAAAATACAAAACTTGCTCAGACGACACATACGAATATTTGTGAATCTTTTGATCTTTTGAAATTTATGTTATAGATTTAAATATGTTTGAATCTCAATTAAATCGTGCTAAAATCTCTACTATTAAAAATAGACTCCTTCGGTATCAAAATTAATTAATGTTTTATGAAAAAAATATTTTCACTTTTCTATGCATTTTTTTTAATGTTTCATGTCCATTTTTATTTTGAAATTTATTTTATCATTGATAGTAGTGATGTTATTCAGGAACAAAAATTACATAACTTTTCAGTTTATGTGTAAAAAAGTTTAAACATAAATTAATACGGAGGGAATATTTATGCAAAGCATGAGTCTGTCAATCCAAATTTCACTGTCGTATGTAAAAACCTTGCTAAACTTTTTGTGAGCTCATATTCTGGTTTTTACATATGATATGCTTGAATGCCATTTGTGGAAAAAACAATGAGGACCTAATGATTTAGTGAAATTTGGATTGATAGAATCATGCTATGCACAACTATGTTCTTTAGTAGTAGAGATTTTAGCAATATTTATGTATATTTTAAGTATGTAACAAATATATCAGTTAGAGAATTTAGTTATTGAAATTATAATTAAATCTTACAATTTAAAATTACATAATCAGTTAACTTTTAATGAAAAATATCTCTTCAATTCGCTTTTAAATCGATGACACACAAGTTTCACAAATGATTCTTCAAATAAACTATATCATGTATTATGATAGATAAATGTATAACATGAATAAGTTATATAGATAATTAACATGCATAAATGAATAAAAATTGAATTATAAGTAGATGAAACAATCGCTAAAAATTGAATTATAAGTAGATAAAACAATCACTACTATACATAGAAGGTTTACATTTTAAAAATTAAGATCTACGAATAGACAGATGAATTGCATAAATGTAATAAATAACTATTATATTTTTTTCTACATTTTTACCGGACAAACACATAAAAACAAAACTAAAACTAAATTGGTTGGACCGGACGATTTAATGGTAGGACTTCAAATCTAAAACTTTTTGTTTGATTCTGAAAAAGAAAAAAAAATTACATATTCCACACGTGACATTCAACATAACAAGAGACACTATTCTCACCGTCTTGTTCTGGAATATTAGTTGATCATCTTTATAAATTAAACAAAATTGATCAATTTTATGAGACACATCTCACCAGGTATGTTAATTTTGCATTTAAACGTAAAATATATGTTAACAATTTTTGTAGGGATTCATATTTTTTTGGTAACAATTACCAGGAGAATGTTTTTTAAAAACTAATAAAAATGGATTCATTTGTAATCTTTGTTTTATCAGTAGTTTTAAAAGTATTTATAGATTACATTAAAAGTAAATGCTAAGCAATGAGCCATAAAAGATACACAACTTCTTCAGACAACACACAAATATTTGTGGATCTTTTGATGTTCTAACTTTAGGAGGTAAAAAGTATTCACTACTTTTATTTGATGGTCGTTCACTTTATTTACCTTTCTATTTTATTACATATAGATCTCGAGTTGGAGATGATGTACAAAAGTGTTCACTGGTGTTTATTCAAAAAGAAAACTCTTATTCACTACTAGAGTAGAGATATGGTTTGCAACATATATTTTGTTAATTACTGTGGATAAAGTTACATTTGAATGTGTAACTATGTTATGTCCTATATCGGTCTATTTTTTTTAGTTACATTTTATTATTGAATCGGGTTGGCACAATTTTGTAAATTGTAGAAGGTGTAATGGTTAGCTAAAAAATCTTAATAAATGCCGCTTAGCCAGGAAAACTATAATAAATTTTGATTACTGAAATAATCTAATAAATTATAAAATACTATTTTGCCCTCTGGTGAGAAAAAACATAATAACGAAATACTATTAGTGAACTGCTGCGGCATCAGTACGCTGGAAGAAAAGTTTACCGGGATAGTGATGGTAGATTTTCTAAAACATTGTTGCTATATATAGAGATTGTAGGTTTTTCAACTACTATAACGTCCACCAGATATTACGGTTGACATTACTTGGTACATTAGGGTAGAGTTAGAACAGATAGACTTATGGTTATGTTACAATAGACATCCTTTTTTTAACGGTAAACATCATTTTCCTTTGACGCTAAAGTTTTCATCTGTATGATACAATGGACTTTGGTTATATGACAGTAGACATCATTTTCCATAGAGGGTAGACTCCTCATGCCTAATTGACGGTAGTGTTTATTTGAGATTCCACAGGAAGACTTTAGGTTATATTACGATAGATCTATTAGGTGTGTAACAAAAGATTTTGTATTCCGGTGTCGATAAACTTGTAACGGTAAAATTTTTGATATTTGACGGTAGACAAAATTGTACCGTCGGTAGATCTATTAGGTATGTAACGGAAAACTTCGCATTCCGGTATCGGTAGACTTGTTTTAGTAGACTTTTGAATATTTGACGGTACTTTCTGATGCAGGGTTTTCTTTCGATTATCCCGTTCTCAGCTTTCACCCAAGTCTACCCATAGGATAGTCTCGGAAGTTTAACCCATAACACCGCAAGTGCACAGTCAATGCAGTTGTAGTACATCCGGAGTCGATCCACAGAGACTGAGAATAACACACAAGGAATACAAGTCTAAATTTAATCTAAGCAAAATATAGATATGGAGTTGGTTCCTAATCTAACATGCATAAAATAAATAAAAGCATAAAATAAATAAAGTAATTAAATCTAAACTAAGCAATAATAAATAAACTAAAATAAGCATAAAATAAAAGACATAAAATAAATAAACTAAAATATTAAATAAAACCTAAACTAATATTTACAGGGAATTGGGTGACAGTCAGATTTCAGGGTAACTAGATCTAGGGTTTATGTTTTAACTAAAGAGTTTATGTTTGTCATTCTAGGGATTTTCCATGTCTTGTTAGTCCACTCTCAGGGTATGCTAGTGTCTATACTCAAACTCACTCTCGTGGTGAATGAATATGCATTTCATTCAATCTCATCATCGAATACTAAGCATCCCTAGACTTCTGGTAAAAGCACACAAAGTGAATGATAGATCTATTTCCAGAGTACAACCCACTCTCGTGGCGGAATACTCCTAAGATCTTAATCTAACTTGATTAGGGCTAGATCAATGTTTACTCTATCAAACAACAAACTCGATACTAGCTAATACTCCCAACTATGCAGATCTGAGATCTCGACTCACTCTCGTAGCGCAGAAAATCTCAAATAGTACAACCACACCTACTGGATTCGGTTATACACTTAAGCATCTCTCATATGAGAATACTTCGCATTAAGATGCATAGAAAAGTAGCTAGATCGATTAAAAACAATCAAACATATATTGAAACCTAAAATAGATCCCATCATCGACTACCACCCCAGTGGTTTAAAAGATCTATTCTAAAACAAAAGAGAAGAAGTAAAAGAAGAACTCTTTATTAGATATGAAAAGAGGGCTACAAAGGATAAGAGATAGTAGAATTAGGTTTTTTTGAATATGTCTCTCTCAAATGAAATTACAAGTGATTATATTGTACTAGGATTTCTTACAACTCTCAAATTCGTCCTTATCATGTTTCTAGAAGCTTAAAACTCGAGATGACATGTTGCCCAAATCATATCTTGCCACGTAGGAAATTTTCCACCTTTTTTGGAGGCCAGCATCGACCCTGATAGGTCGATGCTAGGGTCGATTTTGTGCCCATTCCTTTTACAGGTCGATTCTTCTTCCGAGACTTCTCTCTGGAAATTCTTCAGACGATACATCGACCCCCCACAGGTCAATTCTGGGGTCGATTCTGCTCTCTTCGGATTCTGTGAAATCTTTCTCCGAATGTGCACGGTCCAAGCAATGTCACCAATCTTCCCGAAGGCTTCAGCAGGCTCCCAAAACATCTGAAAWACTCATGTTTAGCTCCAAGTACCTAAAAACATATAATCACATGCAAAAACACTGATACCACACTAAATGTTAGTTATAAAAGCCAAAACTAACTTATTTTAATGCATAAAAGCATGTAAAATACGATGCTATCAACTCCCCCACACTTATCCTTTGTTTGTCCTCAAGCAAACAAACGTCTAGCATGGTGAACTTATTTTATTGAAAGCAGTAAAAATAAGGAGAGTGAATATGTACCTTGTATCTAGGGGTGTCAAAATGGGTCAAACCTAATGGATCGACCCAACCCGATCCGACTCATTAACCCTAATGGTCATATTATTTGGATCCTAATGAGTTGATGAGTTAAATGAGTTATGAGTCAATGGGTTGATGGGTCAATGGATTGATGGGTCAATGGGTTGATGGGTCAATGAGTTTATGAGTCATATGGGTTGGGTTRTAATGGTTTATGATTAACCATTTACCCATTAAAATATCATACTTAGCATAATCATTACCATCATACTAACATCATCATATTATTATCGCCATATCATATTTCATCATCATCATATCATCATCATCATATCATCATCATACTACAATTTTTTCGCCAAAAATACGAGTTCGCATTTTTCCCGCCAAAAACATGAGTTAATATTTTTCCCGCCAAAACACGGTTTCATAATTTTCCCGCCAAAAACACGGTTCCATAATTTTCCCGCCAAAAACACGGTTTCATAATTTTCCCGCCAAAAACACGGTTTCATAATTTTTCCGCCAAAAACACGGTTTCATAATTTTCCCRCCAAAACAATGTTTCATAATTTTCCCGCCAAAAACATGGTTTCATAATTTTCCCGCCAAAAACACGGTTTCATAATTTTCCCGCCAAAAACACGGTTTCATAATTTTCCCGCCAAAAACATGGTTTCATAATTTTCCCACCATGGTTTCATAATTTTCCCGTCAAAACACGGTTTCATAAACACGAATCCGTATTTTCCCAAAAACACGAGTCCATATTTTCCATAAATACGAGTCCGCATTTTCCCATATTTTCCCAAATTACGTTTCACAACTTTTTGCAAAAAACTCGATTCCACAATTGCAAAAAATCTAAATAACCGAATTTATCAATGATGATGATGATCATGATGATGGTGATCATGATGATGATGATGATCATAATTATTTAAATTAATTATTAATTATGATAGTTATTAATTATTAATTATGATTATTATTTAAATTATAACAAAATTATTAAATGGGTCAACCCATTTAAACCATTAACCTATTAATTTATATGGTTTATGGATTTACCCAAACCATTTGCTAAATGAGTTTGGTTAACTCATTACCCATTAAACACTAAATCAATGTGAGTATGAGTTGGTTTGGTTTGGTTTACCCATTTTGACACCCCTAGTTATGCTTATGGACAGAAAGGGTGGAGGTTTTTTTTTTTTATCTAGAATCAGAAGAATTTTTTTGTGTCCAGAGATGTGAAATTTTTCGAAACAGAATTCCCATATGCTTTTAACAAATCGAGACGAGAGTGAAGTTGAAGTTATTGTTGCAGAAAATTCGACTAGGCCTACTACACATCCAAGCCTCATAGAAATTCTGCATGATACACCAATTGGGCACAATTTAAAAAATAAGCCCAATAACACTTTTACTCAACCTATTCTTTCCAACGTTCTACTAATGAAGGATCGTCTTTCTCTTCTAAAGTTCACGTGACTGAATTTGCAGATTCATCCACTTCCTCTCCAATTTTAGACTCGGCTACTAGTAACAACACAAACCCAGAGTCTCCAGCACCAACGTCTTCACCATTTGCTCGGGATTTGTCATGTATGTCATCTCCTTCTTCCACGTCGATAACTCCGTCTTCCATGCCGGCAGCTCCATCTTCCACGCCGGCATCTCCATCTTCGATTCCAGCGGAGCAGCTTGGGAAGGGTCACCGCCAAAAATTACCTTCTGCAAACTCAAAGGATTCATCACAAACAGAATTCTCACAGCTTCTGATGCAGAATCCTTAGTGACATCATTATACCCTATCTCCAACCATGTTTCTTCGACACGCGTCTGCTTCTCACAAGGCATTTCAAGCTGTTATATCGGCTGCCACTGAGCCACAGTCATATGCAGACACTATGAAGAACAAAGACTGGCGAGATGCGATGTCTTATGAAATTTCAACTCAAGAATTGAACAGAACTTCGGAAATAACAGACCTTCCCCCAAGAAAACGTGCTATCAATTGTAAGTGGGTATATAAATTTAAATATAGGTCAGATGGAACCTTGGAACGACATAAGGCCAGGCTGGTGGCACTTGGAAATAAACAGAAAGCAGGTGAAGATTACAACGAAACAACTAGTAGCTTAAATGAATATGATTCGTTTGTTTCTTAAGTATGCGGTCAGACCAACTGGTATGTCCATCAAATGGACGTACACAATGCATTTATTCATGGAGATTTGAAGGAAGAAGTATACATGCGGTTACCTCCTGGCTTCCAATCCACAGAGAAAAATAAGGTTTGTTGTTTAACAATTCAATTTATTGTCTGAAACAGGCACCCCGTTGTTGGTTTGCTAAGCTCTCACAGGCACTGAAACGGGAAAATGATCATTTTATTCTCCAGCTTGTTCAAAAACACAAATCTATTACCCAAATGTCGTGTTCACAATTTTATTCCCCACCTTGTAGTTGACTTCTTCAATTAAGGACCCAATTTTGTCAACGTTAACGAATTAAACGGAGGTGTTAAATTCTTAACTAGATAGTACCAAGTTCTTGATTTTGATATTCTCTATCTCGGTTTTGCATCTCAAGACCTCTTCATTCAATCCCAAGAGTTCATCAGTTCAAGCATAATTGTGCACAATTTGTTGAAGTTCTTCATACATACCTTCTTCCACCCATTTAAACAAGTGACCACTCTATGTTCAAAAAAATGACAACACCGTTAGTAGGTAAACAATCTACATAACAATTGAGACTGATTGAACCTTACCTCTCTAGAAGAACAACAACGAAAGAAGGGATGACCGAGATTGAGCTTTGAATTCGATGTGTAGATGACAACCCCACCTCCGCAACTCAAATCGGAAAGACACCAAATCGCGAAAACCTAAATCGAAACAAACTCACAGATTTTGAGCTTCCTCCTCCACATACGCTTCCGCGAGCTTCTAGGTTGTTCCTCTCACTCTTCACTCATGACTTTGATTTCAGCTTTACAGAGATCTCGGCTTTGATTTTTGGGCAAAAGGTTTCAGCTTCTAATATGATGAAGAAGAAGAAGACATAAAAGAAATAGGATAATTTGTTTCAAGATTCCCTTTGAGCTATCTAGTTTCGATATATAACTAGAAATTAACGATCTAGTTTAAAATCTGAACTATCTAGTTAAGAATTTAACACCTCGTTTGAAGAAGTAAACTACAAGGTGGGGAATAAAATTGTGAACATGACATTTGGGTAATAGATTTGCGTTTTTGAACAAGCTGGGGAATAAAATGATCATTTTCCCACACTGGAGCAGCATGATTTTTAGCAATAAAACATTGATTACTCATTGTTTACACTGAACAAAACTGGTTATGAACTTCAGATTCTTGTCTACGCGACGATTTTATTATTACAGGGAGTTCGGAGATAGACTTAACCAAGTTCAAGGATTACTTGTATACTCAGTTTTACATGAAGGACTTCTGTTTCTTGAAGTATTTATTGGGTATTGAAGTGGCCAGGATTAAAGAAGGACTTTTTCTCTATCAATGCAAGTATTCATTAGATATTATCGAAGTGACAGGTTTACTTGGTGCTAAGCTTGTTGTAGTTCCGATCCCGCAATCACAAGCTTGCATTATCGGATTCTGCACTCCTTTCAGACCTTCTTCCATATCGACGGTTGATTGGTAAGCTGATTTATCTTGCAAACACTAGGCCTGATTTGTCTTATGCAGTACACACGTTGGCCCAATTTATGCAGAAGCCACGAGAAGAACATTGGGACTATGCGCTGCGGGTTGTTTGCTGGTGGGTGGATGATGGATGCTCATCGGGAAGTGGTGAATGTTTTTCACCTACTGTACTTCCCTCAACCAGGTTTCACCCGAGCCCTACTAAAGAGTAGTCTCAAGAGTTTAACCTAGAAGACCGCAAGTGCACAGTCATGCAATTGTATTACGTACGGGATCGATCCACAGAGAGAATAGAATAACTACACAGAGAATACAAATGCAAATCTAATCTAGGCGGAGAATAAAAACAAGGTCGTGACGAGTCCTAAGCTATATGAATGCAAAATAATAAAAAACATAAAATACTTAAAATAAAATACTGAATTTAAATAACATAATTTAAACTGCATAATTAAATTACTTAAAACTAAATTGCATAAAATAAATTATTGAAAATAAAGTGCATAAAATAAATTACGGAAATTAAATAACATAAAATAAATTGCATAAAACAAATTGCGGAAATTAAAGTAGGAAAATTAAATTGCATAAATTAAATAACATAAAATAAAGTGCATAATGTAAATTGCATAAATTAAATAACTTAAAATAAATAACATAAAATAAAATAACGGAAATAAAATACTTAAACAAATATTTACAGTGAATTGGGTGATAGTCGATTTGTCAGAATTTTAACTTATAGGATTTATGTTCTATCTTTTTAATTATGTTGTCACTCTCGGGATATTCAAAATCAGGCTAGTTACCAATCTCGCGATAAACTAGACATTGTGTCAAACCCACTCTCGTGGCGACCTTCACGCATTAGATGCATCCCGTCATCGACTACTCTTATGTGTGAGAGACACATCGAGTGGAGGCTGTCACACCATCCAGCGATTAACCAAGCGTTAGCTTGCGTTAGAGCGTGTCTAAGACGAAGAGTGAATGACAGATCTATTTCTAGAATACAATCCCATTCTCGTGGTGATGTATTCCTCAGATCAATACCTAGCTTGGCCACAACTAGGCAAGCATTGAGCTACTCCATCAAACAACAAACTCGACCATAGAATACTCTTTAATATTCAGATCTGAAGTTTTAACCCACTCTCGTGGCGCTAAAAGTTTATATTCGTATAATCTCTCGATTATAACCTTAAGCATCTCCCGTAGGATTTTGGCTTAGCATTAGGATTGAATATAAAGTAGCTAGATCGGTTAAATCCTATGAGTATAACCCATCATCGACCACCACCCTTCGTGGTCTAAAGGTCTACTCCCTTATCTACCGTTGGGTACTGGTATGAGATAAGATATAAGTAGAAAAACAAAAGACAGTAAACTAAACTACACAAGAACAGAAATAAAAACAGAAACATAAACAAAAGCATAAGAAAAGAAGTAAACCTAAAAGAAGAACTCTTTATTTGAAAGTCAGAGAAAAGGTGGCTAAAGAATCTAAGATTGTTTTCTAATGACAATGGTGTGTTTATATAGAGTTTAGGAGACTTGGAGGAGGATAGGGTGTCACAGGAAGCTTCTAGAAGGCCATTAATCGCACAGCTCAAGCTTCCATAAGTTACGTTTCGTAAAAACAGAAGTTGCCTTTTCTGTCCAGCGAGTCAGCATCGACCCGTTCTGGTCGATGGTTGAGTCGATGATTAGGCTCAGGGTGAGCATCGACCACTCCTTGGTGGATACTAGCGTCGATGTCTCCGTCTTTAACGTCTCGTTTGAATCCTGGAAGTGCATCGACCCGTTCTGGTCGATGGCCTCGGTCAATGGCCTCCTCGGGCTGGGCGTCGACTCCTTCGGGCAAGTAACCTTGAAGTCTTTATGGCTTCATTATGCTCCAAAATACTCCAAAAGTGTAGATTTCACTCCAAGTACGTATAAACATAGAAACACACGCAAATGCACTAAAACTACCCTAAATGCATGGTTAGAACATATAAAACTACACTAAATGAATGCATAAAAACGTATAAAATATGATGCTATCAACTCCCCCACACTTACTTTTTTGCTTGTCCTCAAACAAACAAAAGCTAGGCATAATTAAGCTATTTTATTGAGAAAACAATAAAGATAAGGAGAGTGAATTCGTACCTTGTGACATTATTGTGTTTAGTGTTTTTCGTCTTTGTGGATTTGGAATGATCTTCAACGTACTCCATGTACTTCGCCATAAGCATAGCAATGCACCTTGATTTGAAACGTTCTTCCCTTGATCATAAACTCCTCATTGTTGACTACTCTTTTTATTCTAAGCATAGGATCTCAACTTGGGAATATCGATCAAAGGACACAAACACTTACTCTCACGGATTTCTATAAGTTCAAGACCGTCTTAGTACAATTCTTTTCCTCTTCCTATTCTCACTTCAAGGTTTATCGATTTCTCTATACTTTTCTAGGGTATCATTTTATTTTTTTATCGATCACCTTCTTCTCTTAAGATCTTTTTTTTTTCTAGGACAAGTTTTCTTGAGACACGAACATTGAAAGTGGTTGCTTCCAATGCCCGATTCGCTTCTATATCCTTTTTCTTTCTTTTCTCGTCTCTTTCTTTTCTTTTCTTATCTAATCGGAGGGAAGGAAGAGAGGAATCGTACTTACTTAGACTTATCTAATCGGAGGGAAGGAAGAGAGGAATCGTACTTACTTAGACGAGCCTTGCAGGATCATATAGAGGTATCATGTCTGCTGTATCTCAAGCSCCAAATCGAGAATAATTAAATTCATTAAGGTGAGAAGTCAACTCCGATTCGTCTAAGTCTCCGAATAAAACGATCTTTTTGGGGTTTGTCGATCCACTCATGGATTTTCCATGTTTCCTAGCTGTAAATCAAACACTATCCAACAAAGCATCCAAACATTAACACAAATAACACAATTAACAAATTATATCGCTACCTCATTAAAAAGCTTTTCACAAGTTATTGAACTTATGAACGAGGAAAAGAGTGTAACAATCTCACAAAATGAGAAAAACATACAGTAAATCTTCCATCAAAAGATGTTAAGGACAAAGAAATACCTTAGCTGATCGCAAGACTCCCCCCACACTTTAATTACAACGTCCTCGTTGTAAGACAAACTRTAAAGGGGTTGAAAGCAAAAAAAATCKTACTTGAATTTTCTTATCGGATGTGTGGGTTTGCAGCTCCACGGTTCAAGTCCTTTGTATTTATTTATTTTTATTTTTTGAAAATTACCTGAAAAGTGAAACACAAAAAAAAAATACCAAAAAGCAGAAAAATACAGATAGAAATTGCTAAATTCTTAAAATAGAACATAAAATTATGAAAATATTTTTTTATATTTTTAAACTTTATAAAATTAATTATATTATAAATAAAATAAAAGAAGCAAAAAGAAAATTGAAAGCAAAATTGAAAGTAAAAACTTTTTTTTTATAGAAGAACTAAATTAAATAAAAAGAAAAATAGATTTTTAATAAAAAAATTGTAAATAAATAATTTAAATAAATCAATGTTTAGAAATTAAGTAGAAAACAAAATGATAAATATTAAAAATTAAAAACGTAAGTAAAAGGATAGATTTGCTTCCTTTTTAACGTCGTGAGCTCGACAACCTCATGGAATGGTTGGCCGATGGTGATGATGTGGAGACTGATGCCTTTAAGCAAAAATCCTTCCGAAGTAAGGCTTGTGATTGGTTCTTATTCGGGTCGTTCGTCAAGTGATCTTTTGTGTGTGTGAGCTGAGTGGTTCGGACAAGAGGTGGTGGTCTAGCCGCTCCCCAGCAGGAGTGTCTTCATTAACATGTGTGTTAGTACCAAAATATCTCTTTCTCGGACAACATCGTGGAATGCTATTGATTGGCGTCGCTTTGTAGGATATGTCTTTGTCTATGTAGGTGAATGAGACTCTTTGATTAGGCCAATCAATTACTGCTCCAACTGTTGCCAAGAAAGGTCCCCCGAAAATGATGTGATTGCCGTCATCTGCTCTCATATCAATCACATGGAAATCGGTTAGGACTCCACGGTCTTCAATCCAGATGTCGACATTCTCAGCTATGCCGTGTGAACATACGATCTCAGAATTTGTAAACCTGATTTGAGTAGTCGTACGTGTGAGGTTGTAGAGTCCCAAAGTCTTGTCTCTTTCCAACGATATCACACTCACACTAGCACCAGAATCACACAAGCCATCATCAAAATCACGACCAAGGATCGAACAAGGTACCTTAGAGAGACCGGGCCTACTTCTTTTGAAATTTTTTCTGTCGGGTTGTTTGATCTCTAGGTAAAGTTCCTTGATCTCCTTAATAGTCTCCCTTGATTCGTTGAAGTAAAGTTCCAGGTTATGCTCGAAGAGGGCTTGTTCGAATGTCACATCGCTTGGGAGCGTTTCAATAAGACGATAGAATCGAGCAAGGTTTTCTCCGCTTATTGGCTGTAGGAACCATGATATTTCACTGTACTCGGTTGGCGGTAAGGGACGTTCAGGATAAAGACTGTTGGGGAGGCGAGCCCCTCTGAATAGCTTCTCTATGTTTTGTCAAATCTCCCAAAGGATACCTCTTATATGCATCTTTGAAAGTGGTTGCTTCCGGTATACTCTTGACTATCATCTCGAACTTTGTTTTGTCGACTGTGTCACTAGGYTGTGGCCTTTGTCGACTTGTCACGACGTTACAGCTCTGTTTTATCAAGTAGTCAGGTCGTATTATTGTTGAGGAGGAAGCATCGGAGACTGCAGGGGCGGCGTCGACAAAGTCTGGTCGATGCTGTCGTCCAGTGGTTCGAGCATCGACCGTGGCACGTCGATGCTACTGTGCTGCATGCGGACCATCGACCCTAGACGGTCGATGGTGTGGTCGGCGAGAGCGAAGGATAACATTAGCAACGGCCGTGGGCGGTCGACGCAGGGGTGCGTAGCTTCGAACAGGGCGAGCGTCGGACATGTCTGCTCAATGCTGGGATCCGATGTTCAGCGCGTCGAACCATTTTCACAGGTCTGATGCGGCTCTCCTCAGAGCTTGTTGTCATGTCGTCTCCTATTCTTTTCCCATTCATCAAACTGATGGCTTTGACTATCTCTTTAACGTTCGTATCGTGCCTCCGACTGAAAAATTGGGGCATCTGTTTTTCAGCTATTGTCTTCTTTTTTCTCTTTTTCGGTGATGCCATGAATGCCGCCGTGTTTAGTGTTTATACAATATCTCTTCCTATCTCCTTCTCTCAAACTCGATTATCTAATCTCTCCAGAAAGAAGGTAACTTTACTCATCTTCTCTACTTGGACTTGAATCTTCTCTTTTCCAGTGATGCCATGAATACCGTCATGTTTAGTGTTAAGAAGGAGAAATCAAAGCTTTCCTTATTTGTTTTGCTTTTACTCAGAGATTCTTGCCGCCATTTCTTTCGCCGTAACCGTTTGCCGCTGTGAATAAGGTCCTTTCATGGTGGTCTGGCGTGTAAGCTTCGAACCGGGTCAATTCGGTTCCATCAATCTCACTTCTTCACTCTCAGTTGATGCTCAAGGACTGCAAAAACAGGTTCAAAGGAGAGTGATTTTAATCTTAATCGATGATGTGTAAAGTGGGTTTTTTTTACTGGAACAGTAGATTTCTATAGTTTTGAGCTTTGATGTTAATGGCTGTTCGTTCTTTTGTTTTGGTTTTAGATAGATGAGCTTTCTAATTTCTCTGATACTCCTTCTCCATCAGTCACCAGAGTTCTCTATACTGATAAAGATATCTTGGCTCGACGGTAATTTGAATCAATTACTTGATTGAGTAATCATAGAGTATAGAATTTATTTAATTTGGATTGAGTTTTTTTGGTTAATTTGGTTAGGTATGTGAAGAATTTGATGGCATTTTCTGGTCTTATTGTTAGAGAAGATGCTGCTGGTAACATATTTGGCAGATGGTTTGGCTCTCTCTCTCTGTTGCTCATTGTTTCGTTAAGAAGATAAGTTTTTGTTGATTTGTATGTTTGATTGTCTGATTCATCTGATGTGTTGGTTTGATTCTTAGGGATGGTTCAGAACTAAATCTTCCTGCTGGAGCGACTAGTTCTCATATAGATGTTATTCCATATTCCGGCAAGTATGATGTGATCAAACTACTCTTATCTCTTAAAGATGATACCTTGCTGTGTATTCTCTTTGTACTCTATGTTTCTTCCTCACGTTTATGCTCATAGACCAATGTAAATATTGAAGTTTATTATTAATCAAAGAGAGAGATTTACAGAATGAGTAAATGCAAGACAGAATAATGATATCAGTGAATACCCTAAAGGATATTCACTGCCTCTAGTACAAGATCACTAGCTCAACTCTACTCAACCAAAAAACTGTCCCCTTTCTACTTTTCCCCCTCTCTTTAAAGGGCATGAATGCCCGAGTTATCTTGCACCTGAGCCACCTCTGAGCAGTAATTGATTTTGTCTCCTACTGCTGAGCCGAGGTACAACCCAACGTCTCTCTTTTTGCCTTGCTTTTCTGTTTTCTCGCACTCTGCGCTTGTCAACCTTTTCTCTCTGTGGTCCTTCTTTTCTTGCCAACTCATCCCTTCAGCCTTATGGGTCTCCTTAATATCACTGTCCATGTTATTGGGCTTGCTCTTCTTATAGAAATACACCCTTAGGGGATTAACAATACTCCCCCTTTGAGGAGGAGCTTGTCCCCAAGCTCTAATTGTGGAAATTACTGAGTGAGGGTCTGTACCAGAATCCATTCATCATCGTCCGTTGAGAAGCCTTTCCAATGTACTAAAGCTTCCAAGTGGCCTGTTGCGTTGTAGCGAGTATCAACGATAGCCTCAGGTTCAATTGTAGTGTCATCAATCTCCGCTATTGCTGGAGGCAAGGGGGATATTGGTAGGCCTGTACCGAGAGCTTCTTTGAGAAGAGACACATGGAACACATTGTGGATGCGACAACCCGCGGGAAGTTGAAGGCGATAAGCTGCTTTTCCTATACGTTCAGAGATCATATATGGACCAAAATACTTTGCTGCCACCTTTTGACAAATCCTCTTTGTGACTGAAGCTTGTCTGTATGGCCGCAATTTTAAGTAAACTTTGGTTCCCACAGCAAATTCAACAGCCCTGCGTGTTTTGTCTGAATACTTCTTCTTTATGTCCCGTGATCTTTGTAAATTGACAGAAACTTCGGCTAGCACTCTCTCTCTATTTCGCAAGGCTTTCTCGAGCTCAAAATTCTTTGTGGAGCCTTGTTCAAACTTGAGTAGAGATGGTGGATCTCGACCATACACTATCTTGAATGGTGTTGTCTTAAGCGAAGTATGAAAAGCCGTGTTATAGTGAAACTCCGCCCAAGACAAAAATTTCTTCCATGATTTAGGCTGTCCCGATGCAAAACATCTCAAGTAGCATTCCAAAATCCGATTCAATACCTTTGTTTGGCCATCCGTTTCTGGATGATAAGTGGTGCTGAAATGGAGTGAAGTGCCTGAAAGCTTGAAGAGCTCTCGCCAAAAATTGGACAAGAAAATTCGATCTCTGTCGGACACAATTGTCTTGGGGAAACCGTGAAGCTTGATGACGCCTGTGATAAAGATGTCGCCATTTTTCGAGCTGTGAACGGGTGTCGTAAAGCCAGAAAATGCCCATACTTACTCAGGCGGTCAACCACCACTAGGATCGAATTAGAACCCTGCGACATCGGTAATCCTTCGATGAAATCGAGACTGATGTCCTACCAGATTGCAGATGGGATAAGCAGAGGTTGCAGGAGGCCCGCTGGAGACAAGGATGAGGATTTGTTGGTCAAGCATGTTTCACACTCAGAGACGAAATGATGCACATCCTTTTATAGACCTGACTAGTGAACAAGTTGTTGAAGCCATTTGATGGTGCGTAGAACACCGGTGTGGCCGCCTGTGATGGTGGAGTGGGCTTCGCGAAGTAGGGTAGGGATAAGAGACGAGGTGTTGGGAATTAAGAGACGGTCCTTGTACCAAACCCTATCCTCTTTTAAGACTAAAYCGGGTTTAACCGGTTGGTTTGATTTTAGCAATTGAACTAGCCTCTATAAACCATCATCGTTCTATATCTCGCGAAACAGAGTTTCTCGTTGCAGAGGGGTTGGAAGGGTAAGCGCCATGGCTGAAATCGTCGAAATAACCCATATGCTACTCCATTAGTACAGCCAGGGTTGTATCTGATTTCAAAATCGAATGGGATAAGTTTCAGTAGCCATTTTTTATGATTTAATGTCACTCCTCGTTGATCCAGCAAGAACTTTAAGCTTTGTTGGTCTGTCTCCACAATGAAATGGCACGCTAACAAGTAATGTCGCCATGTTAGCACCGTCATTACGATTGCCATCAATTCCCATTCATACGCAGATTTGAGYTGTTCCCGCGGTGTAAGGCCATGGCTAAAGAAGGCAATTGGTCTTTTTTCCTGTAATAGAACGGTGCCCAGACCCGTGGATGATGCATCCGTCTAAATGGAGAAGGTGATACTRACCAATGGAAGGCGTCTTTCTCTCATAAGTCTGTTAACGGTTTTGCCAAGCTTCCATAACCCTTCACAAAGCGCCTATAATACCCTGTTAATCCCAAAAACCCTCGTAGCTCCTTAACCGTTTTTGGTGGAGGCCAAAGACGAACGGCCTCCATTTTTGAGTCATCCGTTGCTACTCTTTCACTTGTAATGACATGCCCCAAGCACTCATTCTTGTTTTGACCAAAAGAACATTTCTTACGGTTTGCAAACAAGCTATTATCCTTGAAGATTTGTAGGACTGAATCCAAATGCTGAATGAGTTCAGGTTCATCCTTGCTAAAGGCCAAAATATCATCAAAGAATATGAGGACAAACTTAGAGCTTGGAAGCTTGCGGGCGCGTTCATCAATCCGAAGGGCATTACCAAGAATCCATAGTGGCCTTCATGAGTACGAAAAGCCGTTTTGTGGATATCTTCCTCTTTCATCCTAATTTGGTGGTAGCCGGCTTTAAGATCCAACTTGGAAAATATTGTTGAACCATGTAGCTCATCAAGTAGTTGGTCTATGACGGGAATGGGGAATTTATCCGGAATGGTGGCTCGGTTTAGGGCCCTATAGTCGACACAAAACCTCCATGTTTTGTCCTTCTTTGGTACTAGAAGGACCGGACTTGAGTACGGGCTTTTACTCGGCCTTATCAATAGCGTGCTCATGATCGCGTATCGGTGGTAATTCTGTTGGTGTAGCAAACACGGACTGAAACTTGTCCAACACGGTATCCCACGAAGTTGATCTCTCCTTAGCTTGAATCTCTCATATAGAAGTGTTGTATAGGGTGATTTGGACTTCTTGAGAGTGATTGGAGAACTGTTGTCTGCTGTGCACACACGAAAAATTTGATTTGTGGAGGCCTTTCACTCCTTTGAGCATAACTACCTCCGTACCATGTAAGAAGCTCATCTCGTGAGTATGTTCCCAATTGCAAGAACATTGGCCGAGTGTTTGGAGCCACTGGACTCCCAAGACGACGTCCGTGTCCCCAAGCTCCATACAGGTGAAGTCGATGATGAATTGAGCACCATTTAAATCTAGAAGCACATGACACAAACACCATAAGCTTTAGCCGAGATTCCCGTTCCCAATAATACTTCCATGTGCGGAGTGTTGCGAAGAGTGAGCCTCAAAAAGTTGACTGCCTCTAGTGAGATGAAGTTGTGCGTTGCACCACTATCGATCATAACCACCACTGTTTTTCTTACAATCGTGCCGTATAGCTTAATAGTTGTTGGAGAAGAACGACCGACGAAAGTGTTGAACGATAGAACCATCAACTCCGGCTGTGTAGTGGTCTCGTCCTCTCATGTCGCAGCCGGTTCCAGCAGATAATCCATGGTAGAATCAGGCACCTCCAATTCATAGCCATTCACCACCGTGAGAAGTTGTAATGCACGTTTCAGACAAGTTTTGTTATGATCTTTAGACCACTTAGCATCGCACTTGAAGCAAAGTCCCTTGCGTTTCTTCTCTTTCATTTCTCTGTCATTAGTGTACCTTGGCTTGGATGGATGTCGCATAGGCTGTTGATCTCGAGTATCACGTGGATAGGTGAGCTCCTTAGTTCTCCAAGAGGATGGTGGTTGCTTGTTATCATAACCTTGGAAAGGTTTAAACTTTGAACCCATTTCCTTTGCCAACATAATAGTCAATGCGCCAGATTCTCCTTCTAATGCATACCCAATCATCTCATCTATGTTTTGTGGTTTCATCACTAACACCATCGCTCATACAGAACATCTGAGGCCATTGAGAAAAATAGCGTCCAGCTGTTGGGCCTCTAAATTGTGGACTTGAGAGGATAAATCTTCAAAATGGGCCACATACTCTTCGACTGATCCAGTTTGCTCAATGGAGAAAATATTTTGGCTCGGCCCACATGATTGAAAACCCCCAAAATGTATCAACAGCTGATTTTTGAAGTCTTCCCAATCATGAAATGGCCGTCGGTTTACCTGGGCGTTGAACCAGCCGATCGATCACCACCCTTCGTGGTCTAACCCATCATCGACCACCACCCTTCGTGGTCTAAAGGTCTACTCCCTTATCTACCGTTGGGTACTGGTATGAGATAAGATATAAGTAGAAAAACAAAAGACAGTAAACTAAACTACACAAGAACAGAAATAAAAACAGAAACATAAACAAAAGCATAAGAAAAGAAGTAAACCTAAAAGAAGAACTCTTTATTTGAAAGTCAGAGAAAAGGTGGCTAAAGAATCTAAGATTGTTTTCTAATGACAATGGTGTGTTTATATAGAGTTTAGGAGACTTGGAGGAGGATAGGGTGTCACAGGAAGCTTCTAGAAGGCCATTAATCGCACAGCTCAAGCTTCCATAAGTTACGTTTCGTAAAAACAGAAGTTGCCTTTTCTGTCCAGCGAGTCAGCATCGACCCGTTCTGGTCGATGGTTGAGTCGATGATTAGGCTCAGGGTGAGCATCGACCACTCCTTGGTGGATACTAGCGTCGATGTCTCCGTCTTTAACGTCTCGTTTGAATCCTGGAAGTGCATCGACCCGTTCTGATCGATGGCCTCGGTCGATGGCCTCCTCGGGCTGGGCGTCGACTCCTTCTGGTTGATGCTTCCCTCGAGAGAAGCTCTTGAAATGGTTTTCCATGATATTCTAGACCCGAGCAAGTAACCTTGAAGTCTTTATGGCTTCATTATGCTCCAAAATACTCCAAAAGTGTAGATTTCACTCCAAGTACGTATAAACATAGAAACACACGCAAATGCACTAAAACTACCCTAAATGCATGGTTAGAACATATAAAACTACACTAAATGAATGCATAAAAATCTATAAAATATGATGCTTTCAACTCCGTATGTACTACAACTGCATTGATTGTGCACTTGCGGTCATATGGGTTTAAACTCTCGAGACTACCCTATGGGTAGACTTGGGTGAAACTTGAGAACGAGATAATCGAAAGAAAATCTCAGCAGCCACACCAGGAGTCTTGCAATCAGTGGAGGTAATTGTTTCCCTTGACATCTTCTGATGTAAGTTTTACCACAAGTTTTCGTATTTTGAGAGATTGTTACATTCTTTTCCTCGTTCATAAGTTCAATAACATATGAAAAAGTTTTTAATGAGGTAGCGATAGAATATTGTGCTTTGTGTTAATTGTGCTTTGCTTGGATGCTTTTTGGATTGTGCCTGTGATCAATAATAGGAACCGAGGAAACTCCATGAGTGGATCAACAAACCTCGAAAGAATCAATCTCCGGAGACTTATACAAATCAGAGTTGACTTCTCACTTTAATTTACTTTAAATCTCTCGATTTGGGGCTTGAGATACATCGGATATGACACCTCTATGAGACCCTGCAAGATACTTCTATGTGAGTGTATTTCCCCTCTTTCTTCCCTTCATTAAGAAAATAAAAGGATATATATAAGAAAGAAGTGAACCGGGCATTGGAAGCTACCACTTTTAATGTTCGCGTCTCATGAAAACCTGTCCAAGAAAAAAAAAGAAAAGGCGATTGATAGAAAAATAAAATGATACCCTAGAAAAGTAGGAAAAAATCAATCGACCTTGAGGTGAGAAAAGGGAAAGGAAAGGAAATGTACGAAGACAGTCTTGAGCTTACCGAAATCCGAAAGAGTAATTGCTTATGTCCTTTGATTAATATTACCAAATTGAGACTCACGATTAGAAAAAAAGAGGAGTCAACAACGAGGAGTCTAAGTTCAAAGGAGAGCAGTTCAGATTGAGGTGTGTTGCTATGCTTATGGCAAAGTACACGAAGTACGTTAGAGATTGCTCCACTTCCACTAAAGACGAAAAGCACTAGCACAACAATGATACAAGGTACATATTCACTCTCCTTATTTTTACTRCTTTCAATAAAATAAGTTCACCATGCTAGACGTTTGTTTGCTTGAGGACAAACAAAGGATAAGTGTGGGGGAGTTGATAGCATCGTATTTTACATGCTTTTATGCATTAAAATAAGTTAGTTTTGGCTTTTATAACTAACATTTAGTGTGGTATCAGTGTTTTTGCATGTGATTATATGTTTTTAGGTACTTGGAGCTAAACATGAGTTTTTCAGATGTTTTGGGAGCCTACTAAAGCCTTCGGGAAGATTGGTGACATTGCTTGGACCGTGCACATTCGGAGAAAGATTTCACAGAATCCGAAGAAAGCAGAATCGACCCCAGAATTGACCTGTGGGGGGTCGATGTATCGTCTGAAGAATTTCCAGAGAGAAGTCTCGGAGGAAGAATCGACCTGTAAAAGGAATGGGCACAAAATCGACCCTAGCATCGACCTATCAGGGTCGATGCTGGCCTCCAAAAAAGGTGGAAAATTTCCTACGTGGCAAGATATGATTTGGGCAACATGTCATCTCGAGTTTTAAGCTTCTAGAAACATGATAAGGGCAATTTGAGAGTTGTAAGAAATCTAGTACAATATAATCACTTGTAATTTCATTTGAGAGACATATTCAAAAAACCTAATTACTCTCTTATCCTTTGTAGCCCTCTTTTCATATCTAATAAAGAGTTCTTCTTTTACTTCTTCTCTTTTGTTTTAGAATAGATCTTTTAAACCACTGGGGTGGTAGTCGATGATGGGATCTATTTTAGGTTTCAATATATGTTTGATTGTTTTTAATCGATCTAGCTACTTTTCTATGCATCTTAATGCGAAGTATTCTCATATGAGAGATGCTTAAGTGTATAACCGAATCCAGTAGGTGTGGTTGTACTATTTGAGATTTTCACTGAGAGTGAGTCGAGGATCTCGAGATGCATAGTTGGGAGTATTAGCTAGTATCGAGTTTGTTGTTTGATAGAGTAAACATTGATCTAGCCCAATCAGTTGATTAAGATCTTAGGAGTATTCCGCCACGAGAGTGGGTTGTACTCTGGAAATAGATCTATCATTCACTTTGTGTGCTTTTACCAGAAGTCTAGGGATGCTTAGTATTCGATGATGAGATTGAATGAAATGCATATTCATTCACCACGAGAGTGAGTTTGAGTATAGACACTAGCATCCGAGTGGTAACAAGACATGGAAAATCCCTAGAATGACAAACATAAACTCTTTAGTTAAAACATAAACCCTAGATCTAGTTACCCTGAAATCTGACTGTCACCCAATTCCCTGTAAATATTAGTTTAGGTTTTATTTAATATTTTAGTTTATTTATTTTATGTCTTTTATTTTATGCTTATTTTAGTTTATTTATTATTGCTTAGTTTAGATTTAATTACTTTATTTATTTTATGCTTTTATTTATTTTATGCATGTTAGATTAGGAACCAACTCCATATCTATATTTTGCTTAGATTAAATTTAGACTTGTATTCCTTGTGTGTTATTCTCAGTCTCTGTGGATCGACTCATTATGTCTTCTGCTGCATTTTTGCGGTGTTATGGGTTAAACTTCCGAGACTATCCTATGGGTAGACTTGGGTGAAAGCTGAGAACGGGATAATCGAAAGAAAACCCTGCATCAGAAAGTACCGTCAAATATTCAAAAGTCTACTAAAACAAGTCTACCGATACCGGAATGCGAAGTTTTCCGTTACATACCTAATAGATCTACCGACGGTACAATTTTGTCTACCGTCAAATATCAAAAATTTTACCGTTACAAGTTTATCGACACCGAATACAAAATCTTTTGTTACACACCTAATAGATCTATCGTAATATAACCTAAAGTCTTCTGTGGAATCTCAAATAAACACTTACCGTCAATTAGGCATGAGAGTCTACCCTCAATGGAAAATGATGTCTACTGTCATATAACCAAAGTCCATTGTATCATACAGATGAAAACTTTAGCGTCAAAGGAAAATGATGTTTACCGTTAAAAAAAGGATGTCTATTGTAACATAACCATAAGTCTATCTGTTCTAACTCTACCCTAATGTACCAAGTAATGTCAACCGTAATATCTGGTGGACGTTATAGTAGTTGAAAAACCTACAATCTCTATATATAGCAACAATGTTTTAGAAAATCTACCATCACTATCCCGGTAAACTTTTCTTCCAGCGTACTGATGCCGCAGCAGTTCACTAATAGTATTTCGTTATTATGTTTTTTCTCACCAGAGGGCAAAATAGTATTTTATAATTTATTAGATTATTTCAGTAATCAAAATTTATTATAGTTTTCCTGGCTAAGCGGCATTTATTAAGATTTTTTAGCTAACCATTACACCTTCTACAATTTACAAAATTGTGCCAACCCGATTCAATAATAAAATGTAACTAAAAAAATAGACCGATATAGGACATAACATAGTTACACATTCAAATGTAACTTTATCCACAGTAATTAACAAAATATATGTTGCAAACCATATCTCTACTCTAGTAGTGAATAAGAGTTTTCTTTTTGAATAAACACCAGTGAACACTTTTGTACATCATCTCCAACTCGAGATCTATATGTAATAAAATAGAAAGGTAAATAAAGTGAACGACCATCAAATAAAAGTAGTGAATACTTTTTACCTCCTAAAGTTAGAACATCAAAAGATCCACAAATATTTGTGTGTTGTCTGAAGAAGTTGTGTATCTTTTATGGCTCATTGCTTAGCATTTACTTTTAATGTAATCTATAAATACTTTTAAAACTACTGATAAAACAAAGATTACAAATGAATCCATTTTTATTAGTTTTTAAAAACATTCTCCTGGTAATTGTTACCAAAAAATATGAATCCCTACAAAATTGTTAACATATATTTTACGTTTAAATGCAAAATTAACATACCTGGTGAGATGTGTCTCATAAAATTGATCAATTTTGTTTAATTTATAAAGATGATCAACTAATATTCCAGAACAAGACGGTGAGAATAGTGTCTCTTGTTATGTTGAATGTCACGTGTGGAATATGTAATTTTTTTTTCTTTTTCAGAATCAAACAAAAAGTTTTAGATTTGAAGTCCTACCATTAAATCGTCCGGTCCAACCAATTTAGTTTTAGTTTTGTTTTTATGTGTTTGTCCGGTAAAATGTAGAAAAAAATATAATAGTTATTTATTACATTTATGCAATTCATCTGTCTATTCGTAGATCTTAATTTTTAAAATGTAAACCTTCTATGTATAGTAGTGATTGTTTTATCTACTTATAATTCAATTTTTAGCGATTGTTTCATCTACTTATAATTCAATTTTTATTCATTTATGCATGTTAATTATCTATATAACTTATTCATGTTATACATTTATCTATCATAATACATGATATAGTTTATTTGAAGAATCATTTGTGAAACTTGTGTGTCATCGATTTAAAAGCGAATTGAAGAGATATTTTTCATTAAAAGTTAACTGATTATGTAATTTTAAATTGTAAGATTTAATTATAATTTCAATAACTAAATTCTCTAACTGATATATTTGTTACATACTTAAAATATACATAAATATTGCTAAAATCTCTACTACTAAAGAAAACATAGTTGTGCATAGCATGATTCTATCAATCCAAATTTCACTAAATCATTAGGTCCTCATTGTTTTTTCCACAAATGGCATTCAAGCATATCATATGTAAAAACCAGAATATGAGCTCACAAAAAGTTTAGCAAGGTTTTTACATACGACAGTGAAATTTGGATTGACAGACTCATGCTTTGCATAAATATTCCCTCCGTATTAATTTATGTTTAAACTTTTTTACACATAAACTGAAAAGTTATGTAATTTTTGTTCCTGAATAACATCACTACTATCAATGATAAAATAAATTTCAAAATAAAAATGGACATGAAACATTAAAAAAAATGCATAGAAAAGTGAAAATATTTTTTTCATAAAACATTAATTAATTTTGATACCGAAGGAGTCTATTTTTAATAGTAGAGATTTTAGCACGATTTAATTGAGATTCAAACATATTTAAATCTATAACATAAATTTCAAAAGATCAAAAGATTCACAAATATTCGTATGTGTCGTCTGAGCAAGTTTTGTATTTTTTATGGCTCATTGCTTAGCATTTACCTTTAATGTAATCTATAAATGCTTTTACTACTACTGGTAAAACTAAGATTACAAATGACTCCATTGTTATTAGTTAATATCAAAAAAATCTCCTGAAATGTGTCATAATCTTTTTACCACAAAAATAAATTGCAAAATACAAATGGACATGTAACAAAAATTAATCGTTAACACATATTTTACGTGAAATGCACAATTGACATAAATGGTAAGATGCGTCTCATAGCATTGATCAGTTATGTTTAATTTATAAAAACGATCAACTAATATTCCAGAACAAGACAAATAAGGACAGTTAGAATAGTGTCGTGTTATTTTGAATTTCACGTGTTGAATATGTAATTTGGTTTTCTTTTTCAGAATAAAACAAAATGTAGAATATTTGAAGTCCTGCCATTAAATCGTCGTACATATGGTCCAACCAATTTAAATATAATTTTGGTTTTATGTGTTTCTCTCTCTGTTCCTAGCATCTTAATTTTAAAATGTGAACTTATATATATATATATATATATATATTCATTGGCTGTGTCTTTAAAATATTTCTAAAGCCATATTTTGAATTAAAAACAATCATGATTTACATATATTTTTAAAAATAAAACAACTTTTGTTTTACTTTTTGGTGTAGCAAGATAAAAAAATTTAAAATCACAAGTTTGTGTTTTGGAAAATTACAAAAGCTTAAAATTTTTAGGTTGTATCTACAACCTAAATTCTAAAAATACTTAAAAAAAAATATAAATTCTTAATTCTAAATTTACAGCTAAAATCATAATTATAGAGCTATAACCAATCAGACCTATAATAGCGATTGTTTTATCTTCTTATAAATCAATTTTCATCCATTTAAATATGTTATTTATCTATATAACTTATTGATCATGTTATAAATTTATCTATCACGTGTGGAAACAAAAGTGAACTGACTATGTAATTTTTCATTGAAAGAATGTATTATAATTTTTATTTGCTAAATTCTCCAACTGATATATTTGTTACATATGTATACATGTTTAAATTTTATATAAATATTTCTAAAATCTCAAAAATAGTTATGCAGATCATGATTCTATCAATCCAAATTTCACTAAATTATAAGGTCCTCATTGTTCTTTCCTCAAATGACATTCAAGCCTACCATATGTAAAAACCAGAATATGATGGTGAAATTTGAATTGAAAGAGTCATGTTTTTGCATAACTATATATTCCCTCCGTAATAATTTATGTTTAAGAATTTTGCATATAAACTAAAAATTTATGTAATTTCTTTTATTTTTTTTGTAAATAAAATTCATTATTATCGATGATAAATAAATTGTAAAATACAAATGGACATGGAACATTAAAAAATGCATAGAAAACATTAAAAAATGCATAGAAAGTGAAAAATAAAAACTTTTCCTAAAACATTATTTGTTTTGATGCCAAAGGAGTATAAAACATTATTTCTTAATAGTAGAGATTTTAGCACGATTTATGTAATATTTGAATATGTTTAAATCTATAACATAAATTTCAGTTGGAGACTTTAGTAAATAAAAAAATATAATAAAATCTTAAATTAAAAAATACATATCTTCAATGTTTTTGTTTTCAGTTTTTCTAAAAAGAAAACAAAAATGTTAGCTGTCTTTATTTGCTAAATATTTCCACACGTGAAATTTATTATTTTCTTAGACTTCACTACCCCAATGCGATTGACCTTACCTTCTTCTGGGATATTAGTTGATGATAGTACAGAAGATTATTACATATTTCCTGTAATTTTTAGAACTAATAGAAATGAAATAAAAAATATTAATTCCAGTATAATGTTTCTTTTTTTTTTAACTAACAAAAATGGAATCATTTCTAATTGTAGTTTTACCGATAGTACTAAAAGCATTTAGAAAGAATTACTGGGATATGGAATTTTAAAGATTGTTAGAATTTTTAGATTCTATTGTTAATATTAATATTAATTTTGACGAATATCTCTAGATCCATATTTCCCTAAAAATCATAAGATCCTCATTGATCTTTCCACAAATATCATTCACGCCTATCATATGTAAAAACCAGAATATGAGCTCACAAGAATATGATAGTGAAATCTTCTACCTTTTGTTTTTGTTAAGTAAAATTCTGATGTTTATTATCATCCTTTGAAAGCACCACAACTTTCAAGACCTCAAAACTTTGAATTCAACACTCCAATTCCCATAACGTGTATTGGCATCACAAAACCCTATTTTTGTAAAAAAGAAATAAGAAAATACACAGGATGTGTTCATGGAGAACGTCTTGATCCTTCATCAATGCTGCTAGTTCTTAGGTCCTCTCTTATTCCTTCCTCTCGCCTCCACGGCTTCAGTCCCCCGATCTTATTTTTGTCGACAGTGAAGATCTTGCACAAGCAAAAGAGCACATTTTTTTTGTCGAGCCACTTGAATACCAAAGTGTTTACGCAACGATCCCCACGACTACATCCATCACACAATGGTCGCGAGTTACCACTGTTGCGTGCAATATCAACCTTTTCATCATGTAAAGTGAGGTAATCTCAACGTTTTTACACCTCACGATTTGGTTGTTGATATAAAAATTAACATGTACTAATATAATATACAGATGAATGACTTAAATGTAATAAATAATTATTATAAATTTTCTATGGTTTTAAAGGGATGGAGAAACACAGAAAACCAAAACTAATAGTAAATTGGTTGCACAATATGTACGATGATTTAATGGTAGAAATCTTCTATCTTTTGTTTGGTTTTTTCTCAAAAAGAAAACAAAATTAAAAGTTAGATCTCTTTACTTGATTAAATATTCCACACGTGAAATTCATTATAACAAACTACGAGACACATCTTGACAAATTCTAACAAACTCACCGTCCTTATTTGTCTTGTTCAGGAATATTAATTAGTTGATCATCTTTATAAATTAAACACAATTGGTCAATTTTATGAGACACATCTCACCATGTATTTTAACTGTGCATTTAAACGTAAAATATGTGTTAACGACTAATATATATATATATATATATATATTTTGTAGCGATTCATATTTTTTTGTGGTACAAAAGTTTATGACACATTTCCAGTAGAATTCTTTTTTATAAACTAATAAAAATGGAGTCATTTGTAATCTTAGTTTTACCAGTAATAGCAAACGCATTTATAGATTACATTAAAAGGTAAAGGCTAAGCAATGAGCCATAAAAAAATACACAACTTCTTCAGATAACACATACAGATATGTGTGGATCTTTTGATGTTCTAACTTTAGGAGGTGAAAAGTATTCACTACTTTTACTTGATGATCATTCACTTTATATACCTTTCTATTAAAAATTACAAATCTTCAACATTTTGTTTTTCTGAAAAAGAAAACAAAAAACATTAGCTGTCTTTAGGAGACTAAATATCCCACACGTGAAATTCATTATTTTCTTACACTTCACTAGACAACGTATCAAGATGATTAAAAATGTGAAGAGTGTAAAAGAGTAAAAAGTAAAAATAAAAAAGGAGTGTCTATAAATAGGGAGTAGTATTACTCCAAATCCCATAGCTCTTCTCCAATCTACGGGTAACACAAACGTTAGGACTCTCTCTCTATCTCTCTTTCTCTCGAAATTTGCCTTCATTTTTTTTTTCACGATTCTCTATTTACATTTTTGTCACAGTTTCTGTTCACATTATGATAATCCGATATGTTTACATCCTTGGATTTTTTTGTTTTTGGTACTTAGATTTGCCATGCATCCATTGTTGTTGTTTCAACTTATTGAAGTTATACGGTATCAGGAATACAAATATATTGATGGAGTTTATATGTAATTTTCAATTATACAGAGATAAGGAGAAGTACGTTAAAATTTATCAGGGTTCTCCTTGGAAGATATAGAATACAACTAAATCATCTTAGAGATGAATATAAAAGAAATATTAACTTATTTTCTCATTAATGATAAGTAAAAAAACAGAGTTTTTGTCACATCTTCTTCCAATGTTTTCTTTATCAAGTAACCATTCTGTTTATTGTTTCGTCTTCCTTCGTGTGTTTTTGAGAAAAGAATTTGAATCTTTAAAGTTTTTTCACAGAAGTTAAGAGATCGAAGCAATGTCTGAAAAGATGGGACCGGTTGGTGGTAACATGGGAGATGCATTTGACGATAGTGTTTTCGACTGTGTGAAGAAAATAACGGTTGGAAAAGACATTGACTGTGTGTCTTATATCCAGATCGAATACAAAAAGACGGAAAATTGAAACCCGTGACACGGACGATTCGTGGGCCTCTAAACGAGGTAATAAAATATCGTGATTTTGTTATTCATCAATCAGGTCTTATCTACTTATTAAAAATTATAAATCGCTTGTTTCTAATCAAAAATGAATATCAGTTTGTGGTGGATTATCCACGAGAATGTATAACATCCGTTGGTGGAAGCTACGATCATGTTAACCGCTATCAAACTGTGCTGATCAAATCGCTAATCTTCAAAACTTCACAAACGAACTTCTCCAATATTCGTGTGACAAATTCATCTGGGAATCTAGCCGGAAAGAATTCATGCTCGAGGGTAAAAAAGGAGGAAAGCTTGGATTCCATGGACGCCTGGTCAGGCTATTGATGCCATTGGTATATTTTTCGCCAGCCACACTCGCACTTGAAAAGATGGGACCGGTTGGTGGTAACATGGGAGATGCATTTGACGATGGTGTTTTCGATGTGAAGAAAATAACGGTTGGAAAAGACATTGACTGTGTGTCTTATATCCAGATCGAATACTAAAAAGACGGAAAATTGCCGTGTACACGGACGATTCTGGCCTCTAAATGAGGTAATAAAATATCGTGATTTTGTTATTCATCAATCAGTTCTTATCAACTTATTAAAAATTATAAATCGCTTGTTTCTAATCAAAAATGAATATCAGTTTGTGGTGGATTATCCAAGAGAATGTATAACATCAGTTGGTGGAAGCTACGATCACGTTAACCGCTATCAAACTGTGCTGATCAAATCGCTAATCTTCAAAACTTACGAAAGAACTTCTCCAATATTGTGTGAAATTCATCTGGGAATCTAGCTGGGAAAGAATTCATGCTCGAGGGTAAAAAAGAGGAAAGCTTCTTGGATTCCATGGACGCCTGGTCAGGCTATTGATGCCATTGGTGCATATTTTTGCCAGTTCCCACACTCGCACTTGAAAAGATGGGACCGTTGGTGGTAACATGGGAGATGCATTTGACGATGGTGTTTTTGTGAAGAAAATAATTGTCGGAAAAGACTTTGAATGTGTGACTTATATGAAGATCGAATACGTAAAGGACGGAAAAATTGAAACCCGTGTACACGGGACGATTCGCGGGCCTCTAAACGAGGTAATAAAAATAACGTGTATTCGTTATTCTTTAGTCAATTTTTACCAACTCTTTTAAAAATTTATAAAGTTCTAAATTGTTTGTTTCTAATGGGAAATAAATTATAGTTTGTGGTGGACTATCCGAATGAATGTATCACATATGTTGGTGGAAGCTACGACCATGTTACTGGCTATAAAGCTGTGCTGATCAAATCGCTCTTCAAAACTTATGGAAGAACTTCTCCAATATTTGGTGTGACAAATTCATCTGGAAATCTAGCTGGGAAAGAATTCATACTCGAGGGTAAAAATAGAGGAAAGCTTCTTGGGTTCCATGGACGCTCTGGAGATGCAATTGATGCCATTGGTGCATATTTTTCGCCAGTTCCCGAACCTGAAAAGATAGAAGCAATGGGTGGTAACATGGGAGATGCATTTGACGATGGTGTTTTTGACGGTGTGAAGAAAATAATCGTCGGAAAAGATCTTGAATGTGTGACTTATATCAAGATCGAATACGAAAAGGACGGAAAATTTGAAACCCGTGAACATGGAACGATTCATGGAGAACTAAAAGAGGATATATATAATTCTTTAACCAGTTCTTACCAACTCTTAAAACTTATAAAGTTATATATTGTTTGTTTCTAATGGGAAATGAAATCCAGTTTGTGGTGGACTATCCGAATGAATTTATCACATACGTTGGGGGAAGTTACGACCATGTTAATGGTTATAAAGCAGTGCTGATTAAATCGCTACTCTTCAAAACTTCATATGGAAGAACTTCTCCAATATTTGGTGTGACAAATTCATCTGGAAATCTAGCTGGGAAAGAATTCATACGAGGGTAAAATAGAGGAAAGCTTCTGGGTTCCATGGACGCCTGAGATGCAATTGATGCCATTGGTGCATATTTTTCGCCAGTTCCCGAACCTGAAAAGATAGAAGCAATGGGTGGTAACATGGGAGATACATTTGACGATGGTGTTTTTGATGGTGTGAAGAAAATAATCGTCGGAAAAGACCTTGAATGTGTGACTTATATCAAGATCGAATACTAAAAGGACGGAAAATTTGAAACCCGTGAACATGGAACGATTCGGAGAACTAAATGAGGTAATATATATATAATTCTTTAGCCAGTTCGTACCAACTCTTAAAACTTATAAAGTTATATATTGTTTGTTTCTAATGGGAAATGAAATCCAGTTTGTGGTGGACTATCCGAATGAATTTATCACATATGTTGGGGGAAGTTACGACCATGTTAATGGTTATAAAGCAGTGCTGATCAAATCGCTACTCTTCAAAACTTCATATGGAAGAACTTCTCCAATATTTGGTGTGACAAATTCATCTGGAAATCTAGTTGGGAAAGAATTCATACTCAAGGGTAAAAATAGAGGAAAGCTTCTTGGTTTCCACGGACGCTCTGGAGATGCAATTGATGCCATTGGTGCATATTTTTCACCAGTTCCCGAACCTGAAAAGATAGAAGCAATGGGTAGTAACAGAAGAACGTGAGGAGGAAGGTTACAAGATCGTTGAATTCCATGGATTTGGTTCATCAAATCGAAGTCCATGTTATGTCTATCTATTATCACCAATAAAAGACTTAATCTTTAGTTTTTTTCTCTTGATTCCGTAGAATAAGGTCCATGCTTTGGATTTGTGTCACTCGAAGTCTTGAGTAAGCATTTCAGCTTTTACTGTTTAAAATAAGGTCCGTTTTGGATCATGTGATGTTCTCTGCTTTGAAGGTGTGTTTGTCGATTTTTAATAAATAATGTTTCTTTTTCAATATCGTTTTCTATTTTTTTTTTCTTTTGTGTTTATTTTACTTGTGAAATTTTTTCAAAAAGAAAAAAAAAATATATATATATATATATATTCCCTAGACATTACAAGAGCGGACTGAGAGAGAACAAACGTCCCTAATTTATTTTTAAATGATTATGCTTTACAAAATGACAATTTGCATGAATCGTAAGTGAGATGTTGGAAGTGATTAATTGAATTAATAATCTTTCAAAGATTTGAATTTGATGACTTTTTTCGACAACACATAAATTTAACAAAATTTTTGTTTGATGGAATTGAGGAACTTGAGAATAAAGATAAATGATTTACATTTTTATTTTGAACCGTCTGATTTAAAATTTTCGATTTTTAGTTTTGGTTGAGTTATTTAGAATTGATGTATAGATTTGTATGGTTCATATACGATTTTATGCTTTCAAATGTTTCACTTCCGCATGCTTCTGATTTGCATTATAGGGACTAGGTCTAGGCAAGATAACCGAACTCCAAAACCCGAACCAAATGCGATTTTGTAATTTTTGTCGAGAAAACGTGAAAGCTTTTTTTGGTGGGAGAGAGAGAGGATCCTCCGAATGTCAAAAAACTTTCTCACGTCATATTTCATATCATATACTTTTTGTTATTGTCAAATTTCATCACACATATCCAAAAATATCAAGGATTACAGGATAAAGTATTTAACTAGAGCTTTGAATGTGATCCGTCATGCTCTATTGATATGGACTCTTCTTTTTTCCCTCTATTTGTAAATTTTTTTTCTTATAACATATTTCTTTGAAGAAGCAACCATCTCCTCCACAAGTTCTACAAAATATCATTTTTATGTATCGGCATACATATTCAATATTAATTGCTCATATGGTATAGTAGAAATATCTTATCAATGATGCAGAGACATCTCTGACGTATCTATCATATTACTAGCTCTTCCTGTAAAGAAAGTCTCAAGAACTTGACGACAAATTGGTGCTTGAAATATCGGTTGCTGCGAAGAGGTCACGTACACTACTTTCTGGGATTTTGGTAGCGACGATGTTTTTGATTGAAGGTTTGAAATTGACAAGATGATAATGGACGCCGTGTTTGGCGGAGGAGAACATTGGTAAGAAGAATGTCTGAAATTACTTGAGATTTCGCTGTTTTCCAGTTCCATGTTATGACCTATGTGGATTCAGGAATCAAAATCTGGGTTTAGCTTTGCTTGAGACGACATTGCTAATTTTCTATAATTCTAAGACTACAGAAGAAATCATTCTTCTCTTGATTCCAAATTAGGTTTTACACACTGAGGATGAGTTTCTGAGTTGAACTTTGCTCATTTCTGTGATACTGTATATGAACTTAGAAACAACAAGGCTTTTACTACTAGTTAGTCTTTACTTAAGTATATATTCAAGTAACCGTGGTCGTACTAATCGATATGATGCATAGAAGGAGGTGGAGATTATTATCTTATCTGAGTTTTTGGGATTTCTAGGTGGTAAGAGGAGTTGCACATCGTTTTTAAATACCCTGGATCTTGGTACTTATATAGTACATCTTGTGAACTATCAGTTTCTGTAGTTTGATCGTATCATGTTCATGAGGTTTTGAGTATTCATAAGTACAAAGCCAGAACGATGCATTGTCTGGATTCTTAGTTCCTCAAAACATTTTTTTTTTTTTGCATTGACCTTATGAATCAAAAAGATACATTGTCCAATCCCATAAATTAAAGTGAAATATCAAACAAGTGTGTAGGTTTGCAATTCTTGTAAAGCAGCCGTCAATTGCTTTTTAACCTATGTACGTCGTTATCCTGTTTTGTCTGTAGACGAAGAAGGATGATATGTTGCGTTACAAAATGCAAAGAGTTCCATTTGTGGAAGAACAAGTAAGGAAGATAAGAGAAGTTGGGAAGGTAATGACAATGGACATAGAGCAGCTTTTTGAGGGAAGACAATCGGTTTGAATTTGTCAATAGCGTAGCAGCTGAAGCAACAGAGTACGTGCAAACGAACAGAGATGAATATGGAGGTTCCAAAAAAGCTATCTTTCATGTTCTGAGTAACCGTATGAATGATCTTGGGTTTGATCGCCCTGAGGCTTATGTAGAAGCTGATCCTTACAAACCCGGTCCTGGCTATTTGTTGAGTATTACACATAAGATATTATAACATGAGTTTGGATGTATTTCACAGCTTTGTTGTTGTATTACCAAACCAAATCTATGCATTTAAGAGCTTTAAATCTGTTTGTTCTGGCTTTTATGTCTTTTAGTCAAAATCATGTAAAATTCAATACAAAAGATGGTTGTAGTCAGATTTCTCTATCAATGCAATTCATCTTTTATAAGATGATTTTATTAACAGTTTCTCGATGTGAGGCATTCTAACACAGACAGTGTCTTGAAAATATGTATTTTTAATGTTTTAACGTAAAAGCATGTTTTTTCTGTGTTAACTTTTTTAACATCATAACATAAACTTCCATTAATGGATCGAAAGTGCATTACAACGATTATCATACTCCACCATTGAACTAGCCAAGAAGATGGCGTGACATGAAGATAAGCAATATAAATCGGGAATCCCCACGTTTTGCAAGTGCATCCGCAAACAGAATTCGACGATCTGAGAAAATAAGAATTCTTTACCCAACCCACATGTGAGAATGTTCATGATAAGTCTGAAGTCTTGGCCACTCTCAGGCTGCTTCATCGCCTTTATCATATGCCACAATCTGTCTCAAAGATCACCCGTGAGTATCCGAAGTTTCTTGACACACGATGAAGCCCATGCAAGTGTCGTGGCCTCCGTGATCTAGCGAAGAGAAGAGGAAATCGCTTGGCTCCTATCTGCTTGATAGAACTGGACACAGAGTAGCTACACAATCAAGCCTTTAGTGATTTGCTCTCAATCATCGATTCTGTATCAATGTAAATTAGGAAACTTAGCTTTGTATTCCTATATAATCGCTTGTACGAGACCTATTATTACACATAGAAAACATTTTTCACCATTGCTCTATCAATTTCGTCTTCTTTATCATGGTATCAGAGCAATGAATCATTGATTTTTTTTCAAAAACAATACATTGAATACAAATCTCTTTCTCGTATTCTGGCCCAGAAACTGTGACAAATCGCAGCTTCTTGACCGGTTTTCATTAAATTGAAATCTGACATAAATTGAAGATGGCCTCTTCTGACTCTACAGTGGAACGCACGGAGGTGAGACACACCATCTCTCCTTATGACCTCACAGCTGCCGATAATCCAGGGGCTGTGATTTATAACCACTGTTGAAAGGCTCCAATTACGATAAATGGGCTGTGAGCATAAAAACAGCTCTCTCCTCGCAAAAAAAAATCGATTTCCTAGATGGATCAATCGAAAAACCAGCATCTAATTCTCCAGATTATGAAGACTGGATTCCCGTCAACGCGTTGCTTGTATCTTGGATCAAGATGTACATTCATGAGTCGCTCCGTTCAAGTATTTCACATCGCGAGTTAGCAAAGGATCTTTGAGATCATCTTAAGAAACATTTCTCTGTCTCAAGTGGTCCAAAATTTCAACAAATCAAAGCAGATTTGGAGACTTGCAAGTTGCAAGGACAACCTCTTGAAGTGTACTATGGAAAGCTGAACAAACTGTGGGACATGCTCTCCACGATTCGCCCGTTTCGTCTCTGCAATTGTGGACTGTGTGCCTGCAACATTATTGAACAATAAGAGAAGGACAGGGAGGAGGATAGAGTCCAACAATATCTCTAAGAACTTGATGACTCTTTCCAATCAATTCGTTCAACAATCACTACAAGGGATCCATTACCATATGTTGAGGAGACATATAACATACTCAGACAAGAGGAAGATCTGCAATGGAATAYTACAAAGGAGACTCGTGGTGATGTTATRGAAATGGCGGTCAAAGCTCAATTCAACATAGAAACAATAGATAATTCTTTAGTGTGTAAAGTGTAAACATTGCAAAAAATCAGGACATCTCAGTGAACAATGCTTTACAATCGTTGGATATCCAGAATGGTGGGGAGAGAGGTCTCGCTATCGTGGTGCTTCAGGACGTGGCCGAGGCAATCCAGAATGGTGGGGAGAGAGGTCTCGCTATCGTGGTGCTTCAGGACGTGGCCGAGGCAAGACGACTTTAGCTTTCCCTCGTGTCATGGCCAGTGCAGTGAATGTGTCAGCAGCAGCCGCACCGCCACTGATTACCGACACAAACCACGATGGGGTAATTGGTCTCACAGACAAATAGTGGGAGAAAGTCCGCCGTCTCCTCAATGCTAGAACTCCTAACTCAACGGAACAGTTGACTGGTATGTATTCCTCTAACTGGATTCTTGATATGGGTGCGTCGCACCATATCACAGGCTATTTTGACAAATTGTCAAGTGTCCAAAATATCGAACCAGTCCTGGTTATTCTAGCGGATAGAACTAACCCTAGGCACGGGACGGATATCCGCTATTTTTGGCCGACTACTATTCGCAAATTTTGGACCCGATTGACTCCTGAGACTACCCAGATTTTTGCTACTTGCGGATACCTTGACCCGTACCCGTACTTGCAAGTGCAAGTACAAGTACCCGCTCAGCAAGTAATATAATTACTTGCCTTGTTTTTTTTTATTACCTGTCTTGTATTCAACTCGTTTTAATATCAACATCTTGACAAGATCCAGCATCAAAATCTATCATATGTTTGATATTGAAAAAATAACAATACAGCTCCCCTGAAATTGGTTTCTTCACTATCCCCTGAAGTAGGAAAAAAAAATAACAACACAGTTCAATCCGAAAAACTTAGATTTGAGTCTTTAACTGATACAAAACTTTGATTAGTCAGACTGTCTGGATTCATCATCGTTTTCTAGAAACTAGAACTCGTTAAAACAACCCATTCGAAGCTAGAATCAAAAGCGTTGGACTTTACCACAAGACCTTTCACTTGGAAACAACCTAAGCATCACTAACTTCGTCTATAAGAACACTAAGTTCCATGATTCAAAATACCATCCAAAACCCATAATTTCTTTGGGCAGAAATAGGCAAATCTTACTCTTCCCGAGTAACAAAAGTCTCATCCAAAAAACAGAAACAAGTAAGAGAGGATTCCTGAGTTACACGTTATAGCATATCCAAGTCGTTTTAAAATCAAAATCTGAAGCAAAGAAAGTTCATCCTCATCCTTAAACAATCAAAAACAAATTCAATCAATTAAAAAAAGAGAGAGCATATCCCATCGACGAAGCAGAAGCAGCGATGATCGAACATGAAGAAGAAAAACAACATCGGCGAAGCAGAAACATAAAAAAATCATCGACTTACCGTCAACGACGAAGAACAAGAGATTGAACAGGAAGAAGAAAAACAACAAGACATCGAGTGAGATGTGAGAGGCGATGAAGTCTATAGATGAGAGGCGATTTTTTCTCTCTAGATCTAGGGTTTGCCGTTTGGAAATCCTGTGTCGTGAGATGTGAGAGACTGAGGGAGAGACTAGTGAGGCGATGAAGACTGCTTTAGGCTTTTAGGGTTTCGAAAGTTTAAGGCCGAGATGGGCTTAAGGTTTTGGGGAGAAAAATATGTAAGTTTATAAAATGGCCCAATAAAATGATCAATAACGGGTACAACCAGCAAGGCGGGTAACAGGTATAAGTAGCAAGGCGGGTAGCGGGTTGCGGGGAACAAGGCGGGTAACAAGACAAGTATTCAAAATAAAATTTTGGCTTGGACTTGCCCCGCTACTTGCAAGTAGTTAGTTAACTCACCTTGATACTTGGCTTGGACGGGTCGGGTACCTGTTTTTACGGGCCGAGTACGGGACGGGTCGAGCGGGTCGGGCGGGTAACAAGTAGTGTTGCCCAGGCTTAGATAGAACAAAACGTCTTGCTACACAAGAGGGAACAATTCACTTGAGTTCACAGTTGGTGTTGAAGTCCGTATTCCATGTAGAAGGGTTAACGTCTAAGCTTATATTAGTGGGACAATTGTTAGAAGAAAACAACTGCATGGTGCAACTTGTTAACAAATTTCTTGTGATCGAGGACCGTATTAAGAGGATGGTGATTCGAATGGGGAGACGTGAGAATGAGACATTTTTCTATCGAGGAATGGAAATGATAGCTGCTGCTGCAAATCACAAGCAAGATACTTATGATTTATGGCATCAACGCTTTGGACATCCCTCTAATCGTGTTTTAAATTCAATTTTTGGTGTTTCCGTTTTTCTGTTTTTACCTCCAACAAACCTTGTGTAAGTTTGCCAGAGGGCCAAACAAACAAGGAATTCTTTTCTCGTAAGTTTTCATAATGCAGAACATCCATTTGATTTTAGTCCATTGCGATATTTGGGGTCCGTATAGAGAAGTATCATTTTCTGGAGCTCGTTACTTTCTCACAATTGTTGATGATAATACCTGAAGTGTCTGGATTTATCTGTTAAAATCGAAGAGTTATACTCAGGCACGGCTACGCGAGTTCTTTGCACGTGTGTCAACTCAATTTAATACAAAAGTGAAGAAAGTACGTAGTGACAATGGGTCTGAATTCTTGTGTCTTGCACAGTACTTTGCAGACAATGGGATTGTCCATGAGACTTCGTGTGTGTATATGCCAAATCAAAATGTTCAGATTGAGAGAAGGCATCGCCACATTCTCAACGTAGCTCGAGCTCTCAAATTTCAAACTTCATTACCGGTTCAATTTTGGGGAGAATGCATCTTAGCTGCGGGTTATCTTATCAATCAAACACCCTCTTCGATTTTGAAAGGAAAAACTCCCTTTGAGATGTTGTATAAGATTCCCTTTGAGATGTGAAAGGAAAAACTCCCTTAGAACATGGAGCAATCTTATACAAAAAGAAAACTCTTATTCACTACTAGAGTAGAGATATGGTTTGCAACATATATTTTGTTAATTACTGTGGATAAAGTTACATTTGAATGTGTAACTATGTTATGTCCTATATCGGTCTATTTTTTTAGTTACATTTTATTATTGAATCGGGTTGGCACAATTTTGTAAATTGTAGAAGGTGTAATGGTTAGCTAAAAAATCTTAATAAATGCCGCTTAGCCAGGAAAACTATAATAAATTTTGATTACTGAAATAATCTAATAAATTATAAAATACTATTTTGCCCTCTGGTGAGAAAAAACATAATAACGAAATACTATTAGTGAACTGCTGCGGCATCAGTACGCTGGAAGAAAAGTTTACCGGGATAGTGATGGTAGATTTTCTAAAACATTGTTGCTATATATAGAGATTGTAGGTTTTTCAACTACTATAACGTCCACCAGATATTACGGTTGACATTACTTGGTACATTAGGGTAGAGTTAGAACAGATAGACTTATGGTTATGTTACAATAGACATCCTTTTTTTAACGGTAAACATCATTTTCCTTTGACGCTAAAGTTTTCATCTGTATGATACAATGGACTTTGGTTATATGACAGTAGACATCATTTTCCATAGAGGGTAGACTCCTCATGCCTAATTGACGGTAGTGTTTATTTGAGATTCCACAGGAAGACTTTAGGTTATATTACGATAGATCTATTAGGTGTGTAACAAAAGATTTTGTATTCCGGTGTCGATAAACTTGTAACGGTAAAATTTTTGATATTTGACGGTAGACAAAATTGTACCGTCGGTAGATCTATTAGGTATGTAACGGAAAACTTCGCATTCCGGTATCGGTAGACTTGTTTTAGTAGACTTTTGAATATTTGACGGTACTTTCTGATGCAGGGTTTTCTTTCGATTATCCCGTTCTCAGCTTTCACCCAAGTCTACCCATAGGATAGTCTCGGAAGTTTAACCCATAACACCGCAAGTGCACAGTCAATGCAGTTGTAGTACATACGGAGTCGATCCACAGAGACTGAGAATAACACACAAGGAATACAAGTCTAAATTTAATCTAAGCAAAATATAGATATGGAGTTGGTTCCTAATCTAACATGCATAAAATAAATAAAAGCATAAAATAAATAAAGTAATTAAATCTAAACTAAGCAATAATAAATAAACTAAAATAAGCATAAAATAAAAGACATAAAATAAATAAACTAAAATATTAAATAAAACCTAAACTAATATTTACAGGGAATTGGGTGACAGTCAGATTTCAGGGTAACTAGATCTAGGGTTTATGTTTTAACTAAAGAGTTTATGTTTGTCATTCTAGGGATTTTCCATGTCTTGTTAGTCCACTCTCAGGGTATGCTAGTGTCTATACTCAAACTCACTCTCGTGGTGAATGAATATGCATTTCATTCAATCTCATCATCGAATACTAAGCATCCCTAGACTTCTGGTAAAAGCACACAAAGTGAATGATAGATCTATTTCCAGAGTACAACCCACTCTCGTGGCGGAATACTCCTAAGATCTTAATCTAACTTGATTAGGGCTAGATCAATGTTTACTCTATCAAACAACAAACTCGATACTAGCTAATACTCCCAACTATGCAGATCTGAGATCTCGACTCACTCTCGTAGCGCAGAAAATCTCAAATAGTACAACCACACCTACTGGATTCGGTTATACACTTAAGCATCTCTCATATGAGAATACTTCGCATTAAGATGCATAGAAAAGTAGCTAGATCGATTAAAAACAATCAAACATATATTGAAACTCCCTTAGAACATGGAGCAATCTTATACAACATCTCAAAGGGAGTTTTTCCTTCCAAAATCGAAGAGGGTGTTTGATTGATAAGATAACCCGCAGCTAAGATGCATTCTCCCCAAAATTGAACCGGTAATGAAGCTTGAAATTTGAGAGCTCGAGCTACGTTGAGAATGTGGCGATGCCTTCTCTCAATCTGAACATTTTGATTTGGCATATACACACACGAAGTCTCATGGACAATCCCATTGTCTGCAAAGTACTGTGCAAGACACAAGAATTCAGACCCATTGTCACTACGTACTTTCTTCACTTTTGTATTAAATTGAGTTGACACACGTGCAAAGAACTCGCGTAGCCGTGCCTGAGTATAACTCTTCGATTTTAACAGATAAATCCAGACACTTCAGGTATTATCATCAACAATTGTGAGAAAGTAACGAGCTCCAGAAAATGATACTTCTCTATACGGACCCCAAATATCGCAATGGACTAAAATCAAATGGATGTTCTGCATTATGAAAACTTACGAGAAAAGAATTCCTTGTTTGTTTGGCCCTCTGGCAAACTTACACAAGGTTTGTTGGAGGTAAAAACAGAAAAACGGAAACACCAAAAATTGAATTTAAAACACGATTAGAGGGATGTCCAAAGCGTTGATGCCATAAATCATAAGTATCTTGCTTGTGATTTGCAGCAGCAGCTATCATTTCCATTCCTCGATAGAAAAATGTCTCATTCTCACGTCTCCCCATTCGAATCACCATCCTCTTAATACGGTCCTCGATCACAAGAAATTTGTTAACAAGTTGCACCATGCAGTTGTTTTCTTCTAACAATTGTCCCACTAATATAAGCTTAGACGTTAACCCTTCTACATGGAATACGGACTTCAACACCAACTGTGAACTCAAGTGAATTGTTCCCTCTTGTGTAGCAAGACGTTTTGTTCTATCTAAGCCTGGGCAACACTACTTGTTACCCGCCCGACCCGCTCGACCCGTCCCGTACTCGGCCCGTAAAAACAGGTACCCGACCCGTCCAAGCCAAGTATCAAGGTGAGTTAACTAACTACTTGCAAGTAGCGGGGCAAGTCCAAGCCAAAATTTTATTTTGAATACTTGTCTTGTTACCCGCCTTGTTCCCCGCAACCCGCTACCCGCCTTGCTACTTATACCTGTTACCCGCCTTGCTGGTTGTACCCGTTATTGATCATTTTATTGGGCCATTTTATAAACTTACATATTTTTCTCCCCAAAACCTTAAGCCCATCTCGGCCTTAAACTTTCGAAACCCTAAAAGCCTAAAGCAGTCTTCATCGCCTCACTAGTCTCTCCCTCAGTCTCTCACATCTCACGACACAGGATTTCCAAACGGCAAACCCTAGATCTAGAGAGAAAAAATCGCCTCTCATCTATAGACTTCATCGCCTCTCACATCTCACTCGATGTCTTGTTGTTTTTCTTCTTCCTGTTCAATCTCTTGTTCTTCGTCGTTGACGGTAAGTCGATGATTTTTTTATGTTTCTGCTTCGCCGATGTTGTTTTTCTTCTTCATGTTCGATCATCGCTGCTTCTGCTTCGTCGATGGGATATGCTCTCTCTTTTTTTAATTGATTGAATTTGTTTTTGATTGTTTAAGGATGAGGATGAACTTTCTTTGCTTCAGATTTTGATTTTAAAACGACTTGGATATGCTATAACGTGTAACTCAGGAATCCTCTCTTACTTGTTTCTGTTTTTTGGATGAGACTTTTGTTACTCGGGAAGAGTAAGATTTGCCTATTTCTGCCCAAAGAAATTATGGGTTTTGGATGGTATTTCGAATCATGGAACTTAGTGTTCTTATAGACGAAGTTAGTGATGCTTAGGTTGTTTCCAAGTGAAAGGTCTTGTGGTAAAGTCCAACGCTTTTGATTCTAGCTTCGAATGGGTTGTTTTAACGAGTTCTAGTTTCTAGAAAACGATGATGAATCCAGACAGTCTGACTAATCAAAGTTTTGTATCAGTTAAAGACTCAAATCTAAGTTTTTCGGATTGAACTGTGTTGTTCTTTTTTTTTCCTACTTCAGGGGATAGTGAAGAAACCAATTTCAGGGGAGCTGTATTGTTATTTTTTCAATATCAAACATATGATAGATTTTGATGCTGGATCTTGTCAAGATGTTGATATTAAAACGAGTTGAATACAAGACAGGTAATATAAAAAAAACAAGGCAAGTAATTATATTACTTGCTGAGGGTACTGTATGTGACTTGCAAGGCACGGGTCAAGGTATCCGCAAGTAGCAAAATTGGGCGGTACCTGCCTCAAGGTCCAAGTACGGGTCCAAAATTATGGGTCAAGTAGCAAGCCAAAATGGATATCCTGTGGTTAGTTCTATCCGCTAGAATAACCAGGACTGGTTCGATATTTTGGACACTTGACAATTTGTCAAAATAGCCTGTGATATGGTGCGACGCACCCATATCAAGAATCCAGTTAGAGGAATACATACCAGTCAACTGCTGTTGAGTTAGAGAGATGGGAGACGGCGGACTTTCTCCCACTATTTGTCCGTGGAGACCATTACCCCATCGTGGTTTGGTCGGTAATCGCTGTGCGGCTGCTGACACATTCACCGCACTGGCCATGACACGAGGGAAAGCTAAAGTCGCCTTGCCTCGCCACGCCCGAAGCACCACGATACGAGACTCTCTCCCCACCATTCTGGATTGCCTCGCCACGCCCCTGAAGCACCACGATAGCGAGACCTCTCTCCCCACCATTCTGGATATCCAACGATTGTAAAGCATTGTTCACTGAGATGTCCTGATTTTTTGCAATGTTTACACTTTACACACTAAAGAATTATCTATTGTTTCTATGTTGAATTGAGCTTTGACCGCCATTTCTATAACATCACCACGAGTCTCCTTTGTAGTATTCCATTGCAGATCTTCCTCTTGTCTGAGTATGTTATATGTCTCCTCAACATATGGTAATGGATCCCTTGTAGTGATTGTTGAACGAATTGATTGGAAAGAGTCATCAAGTTCTTAGAGATATTGTTGACTCTATCCTCCTCCCGTCCTCTCTTATTGTTCAATAATGTTGCAGGCACACAGTCCACAATTGCAGAGACGAAACGGGCGAATCGTGGAGAGCATGTCCCACAGTTTGTTCAGCTTTCCATAGTACACTTCAAGAGGTTGTCCTTGCAACTTGCAAGTCTCCAAATCTGCTTTGATTTGTTGAAATTTTGGACCACTTGAGACAGAGAAATGTTTCTTAAGATGATCTCAAAGATCCTTTGCTAACTCGCGATGTGAAATACTTGAACGGAGCGACTCATGAATGTACATCTTGATCCAAGATACAAGCAACGCGTTGACGGGAATCCAGTCTTCATAATCTGGAGAATTAGATGCTGGTTTTTCGATTGATCCATCTAGGAAATCGATTTTTTTTTGCRAGGAGAGAGCTGTTTTTATGCTCACAGCCCATTTATCGTAATTGGAGCCTTTCAACAGTATAAATCACAGCCCCTGGATTATCGGCAGCTGTGAGGTCATAAGAGAGATGTGCTCCATCAGTAGAGTCGAAGAGGCCATCTTCAATTTATGTCAGATTTCAATTTAATGAAAACCGGTCAAGAAGCTGCGATTTTTCACAGTTTCTGGGCCAGAATACGAGAAAGAGATTTGTATTCAATGTATTGTTTTTGAAAAAAAATCAATGATTCATTGCTCTGATACCATGATAAAGAAGACGAAATTGATAGAGCAATGGTGAAAAATGTTTTCTATGTGTAATAATAGTCTCATAAACGATTATATAGAATACAAAGAAGCTAAGTTTCCTAATTTACATTGATGAATCGATGATTGAGAGCAAATCACTAAAGGCTTGATTGTGTAACGTCTGTGTCCAGTTCTATCAAGCAGATAGGAGCCGATTTCCTCTCTTTCTCCCCGCTAGATACGGAGGCCACGACATATGGGCTTCATCGTGTGTCAAGAAACTCGGATACTCAGGTGATCTTTGAGACAGATTGTGGCATATGATAAAGGCGATGGCAGCCTGAGGAGTGGCCAAGACTTCAGACTTATACGCAAGACATTCTCACATGGGTGGGTAAAGAATTCTTATTTTCTCAGATCAGTCAAACCGCTAATCTGTTTGCGGATGCACTTGCAAAGAACGTAGGGGATTCCCCGATTTATATTGCTTATCTTCATGTCACGCCATCTTCTTGGCTAGTTCCAATGGTGGAGTATGATAATCGTTGTAATGCACTTTCGATCCATTAATGGAAGTTTATGTTATGATGTTAAAAAAAAGTTAACACAGAAAAAAACATGCTTTTACGTTAAAACATTAAAAATACATATTTTCAAGACACTGTCTGTGTTAGAATGCCTCACATCGAGAAACTGTTAATAAAATCATCTTATAAAAAGATGAATTGCATTGATAGAGAAATCTGACTACAACCATCTTTTGTATTGAATTTTACATGATTTTGACTAAAAGACATAAAAAGCCAGAACAAACAGATTTAAAGCTCTTAAATGCATAGATTTGGTTTGGTAATACAACAACAAAGCTGTGAAATACATCCAAACTCATGTTATAATATCTTATGTGTAATACTCCAACAAATAGCCAGGACCGGGTTTGTAAGGATCAGCTTCTACATAAGCCTCAGGGCGATCAAACCCAAGATCATTCATACGGTTACTCAGAACATGAAAGATAGCTTTTTTGGAACCTCCATATTCATCTCTGTTCGTTTGCACGTACTCTGTTGCTTCAGCTGCTACGCTATTGACAAATTCAAACCGATTGTCTTCCTCAAAAGCAGCTGCTCTATGTCCATTGTCATTACCTTCCCAACTCTCTTATCTTCCTTACTTGTTCTTCCACAAATGGAACTCTTTGCATTTTGTAACGCAACATATCATCCTTCTTCGTCTACAGACAAAACAGGATAACGACGTACATAGGTTAAAAAGCAATTGACGGCTGCTTTACAAGAATTGCAAACCTACACACTTGTTTGATATTTCACTTTAATTTATGGGATTGACAATGTATCTTTTGATTCATAAGGTCAATGCAAAAAAAAAATGTTTTGAGGAACTAAGAATCCAGRCAATGCATCGTTCTGGCTTTGTACTTATGAATACTCAAAACCTCATGAACATGATACGATCAAACTACAGAAACTGATAGTTCACAAGATGTACTATATAAGTACCAAGATCCAGGGTATTTAAAAACGATGTGCAACCTCTTACCACCTAGAAATCCCAAAAACTCAGATAAGATAATAATCTCCACCTCCTTCTATGCATCATATCGATTAGTACGACCACGGTTACTTGAATATATACTTAAGTAAAGACTAACTAGTAGTAAAAGCCTTGTTGTTTCTAAGTTCATATACAGTATCACAGAAATGAGCAAAGTTCAACTCAGAAACTCATCCTCAGTGTGTAAAACCTAATTTGGAATCAAGAGAAGAATGATTTCTTCTGTAGTCTTAGAATTATAGAAAATTAGCAATGTCGTCTCCAAGCAAAGCTAAACCCAGATTTTGATTCCTGAATCCACATAGGTCATAACATGGAACTGGAAAACGAGCGAAATCTCAAGTAATTTCAGACATTCTTCTTAATGTTCTCCTCCGCCAAACACGGCGTCCATTATCATCTTGTCAATTTCAAACCTTCAATCAAAAACATCGTCGCTACCAAAATCCCAGAAAGTAGTGTACGTGACCTCTTCGCAGCAACCGATATTTCAAGCACCAATTTGTCGTCAAGTTCTTGAGACTTTCTTTACAGGAAGAGCTAGTAATATGATAGATACGTCAGAGATGTCTCTGCATCATTGATAAGATATTTCTACTATACCATATGAGCAATTAATATTGAATATGTATGCCGATACATAAAAATGATATTTTGTAGAACTTGTGGAGGAGATGGTTGCTTCTTCAAAGAAATATGTTATAAGAAAAAAAATTTACAAATAGAGGGAAAAAAGAAGAGTCCATATCAATAGAGCATGACGGATCACATTCAAAGCTCTAGTTAAATACTTTATCCTGTAATCCTTGATATTTTTGGATATGTGTGATGAAATTTGACAATAACAAAAAGTATATGATATGAAATATGACGTGAGAAAGTTTTTTGACATTCGGAGGATCCTCTCTCTCTCCCACCAAAAAAGCTTTCACGTTTTCTCGACAAAAATTACAAAATCGCATTTGGTTCGGGTTTTGGAGTTCGGTTATCTTGCCTAGACCTAGTCCCTATAATGCAAATCAGAAGCATGCGGAAGTGAAACATTTGAAAGCATAAAATCGTATATGAACCATACAAATCTATACATCAATTCTAAATAACTCAACCAAAACTAAAAATCGAAAATTTTAAATCAGACGGTTCAAAATAAAAATGTAAATCATTTATCTTTATTCTCAAGTTCCTCAATTCCATCAAACAAAAATTTTGTTAAATTTATGTGTTGTCGAAAAAAGTCATCAAATTCAAATCTTTGAAAGATTATTAATTCAATTAATCACTTCCAACATCTCACTTACGATTCATGCAAATTGTCATTTTGTAAAGCATAATCATTTAAAAATAAATTAGGGACGTTTGTTCTCTCTCAGTCCGCTCTTGTAATGTCTAGGGAATATATATATATATATATATATTTTTTTTTTCTTTTTGAAAAAATTTCACAAGTAAAATAAACACAAAAGAAAAAAAAAATAGAAAACGATATTGAAAAAGAAACATTATTTATTAAAAATCGACAAACACACCTTCAAAGCAGAGAACATCACATGATCCAAAACGGACCTTATTTTAAACAGTAAAAGCTGAAATGCTTACTCAAGACTTCGAGTGACACAAATCCAAAGCATGGACCTTATTCTACGGAATCAAGAGAGAAAGAAAACTAAAGATTAAGTCTTTTATTGGTGATAATAGATAGACATAACATGGACTTCGATTTGATGAACCAAATCCATGGAATTCAACGATCTTGTAACCTTCCTCCTCACGTTTTCTGTTACTACCCATTGCTTCTATCTTTTCAGGTTCGGGAACTGGTGAAAAATATGCACCAATGGCATCAATTGCATCTCCAGAGCGTCCGTGGAAACCAAGAAGCTTTCCTCTATTTTTACCCTTGAGTATGAATTTTTCCCAACTAGATTTCCAGATGAATTTGTCACACCAAATATTGGAGAAGTTCTTCCATATGAAGTTTTGAAGAGTAGCGATTTGATCAGCACTGCTTTATAACCATTAACATGGTCGTAACTTCCCCCAACATATGTGATAAATTCATTCGGATAGTCCACCACAAACTGGATTTCATTTCCCATTAGAAACAAACAATATATAACTTTATAAGTTTTAAGAGTTGGTACGAACTGGCTAAAGAATTATATATATATTACCTCATTTAGTTCTCCCGAATCGCTCCATGTTCACGGGTTTCAAATTTTCCTCCTTTTCGATTCGATCTTGATATAAGTCACACATTCAAGGTCTTTTCCGACGATTATTTTCTTCACACCATCAAAAACACCATCCAAATGTATCTCCCATGTTACCACCCATTGCTTCTATCTTTTCAGGTTCGAACTGGCGAAAAATATGCACCAATGGCATCAATTGCATCTCCAGGCCCATGGAACCCAAGAAGCTTTCCTCTATTTTTACCCTCGAGTATGAATTCTTTCCCAGCTAGATTTCCAGATGAATTTGTCACACCAAATATTGGAGAAGTTCTTCCATATGAAGTTTTGAAGAGTAGCGATTTAATCAGCACTGCTTTATAACCATTAACATGGTCGTAACTTCCCCAACGTATGTGATAAATTCATTCGATAGTCCACCACAAACTGGATTTCATTTCCATTAGAAACAAACAATATATAACTTTATAAGTTTTAAGAGTTGGTAAGAACTGGTTAAAGAATTATATATATTACCTCTTTTAGTTCTCCGCGAATCGCTCCATGTTCACGGGTTTCAAATTTTCCGTCCTTTTCGTGATTCGATCTTGATATAAGTCACACATTCAAGATCTTTTTCCGACGATTATTTTCTTCACACCGTCAAAAAACACCATCCAAATGCATCTCCCATGTTACCACCCATTGCTTCTATCTTTTCAGGTTCGGGAAAAAAATATGCACCAATGGCATCAATTGCATCTCCAGAGCGTCCATGGAACCCAAGAAGCTTTCCTCTATTTTTACCCTCGAGTATGAATTCTTTCCCAGCTAGATTTCCAGATGAATTTGTCACACCAAATATTGGAGAAGTTCTTCCATAAGAAGTTTTGAAGAGAAGCGATTTGATCAGCAATTTATAGCCAGTAACATGGTCGTAGCTTCCACCAACATATGTGATACATTCATTCGGATAGTCCACCACAAACTAKAATTTATTTCCCATTAGAAACAAACAATTTAGAACTTTATAAATTTTTAAAAGAGTTGGTAAAAATTGACTAAAGAATAACGAATACACGTTATTTTTATTACCTCTTAGAGGCTCGAATCGTCCGTGACACGGGTTTCAATTTTTCCGCCCTTACGTATTCGATCTTCATATAAGTCACACATTCAAAGTCTTTTCCGACAATTATTTTCTTCACACCGCCGAAAACACCATCCAAATGCATCTCCCATGTTACCACCAACCGGTCCCATCTTTTCAAGTGCGAGTGTGGGAACTAAAAAATATGCACCAATGGCATCAATATGACCAGAGCGCCCATGGAATCCAAGAAGCTCTTTTTTACCCTCGAGCATGAATTCTTTCCCAGCTAGATTCCCAGATGAATTTGTCACACCGAATATTGGAGAAGTTCTTTCGTAAGAAGTTTTGAAGATTAGCGATTTGATCAGCACAGTTTGATAGCGGTTAACGTGATCGTAGCTTCCACCAACTGATGTTATACATTCTCTTGGATAATCCACCACAAACTGATATTCATTTTTGATTAGAAACAAACGATTTATAATTTTTAATAAGTTGATAAGAACTGATTGATGAATAACAAAATCACGATATTTTATTACCTCATTTAGAGGCCCGCGAATCGTCCCGTGTACACGGGTTTCAATTTTTCCGTCTTTTTCGTATTCGATCTGGATATAAGACACACAGTCAATGTCTTTTCCAACCGTTATTTTCTTCACACCGTCGAAAACACCATCGTCAAATGCATCTCCCATGTTACCACCAACCGTCCCATCTTTTCAAAGAACTGGCGAAAAATATGCACCAATGGCATCAATAGCCTGACCAGAGCGTCCATGGAATCCAAGAAGCTTTCCTCCTTTTTTACCCTCGAGCATGAATTCTTTCCCGGCTAGATTCCCAGATGAATTTGTCACACCGAATATTGGAGAAGTTCGTTTGTAAGAAGTTTTGAAGATTAGCGATTTGATCAGCACAGTTTGATAGTTAACATGATCGTAGCTTCCACCAACGGATGTTATACATTCTCGTGGATAATCCACCACAAACTGATATTCATTTTTGATTAGAAACAAACGATTTATAATTTTAATAAGTAGATAAGACCTGATTGATGAATAACAAAATCACGATATTTTATTACCTCGCTTAGAGGCCCATAATCCCGTACACGGGTTTCAATTTTTCCGTTTTCGATTCGATCTGGATATAAGACACACAGTCAATGTCTTTTCTTATTTTCTTCACACAGTAAAACACTATCGTCAAATGCATCTCCCATGTTACCACCAACCGGTCCCCTTTCTTTTCAGACATTGCTTCGATCTCTTAACTTCTGTGAAAAACTTTAAAGATTCAAATTTTTTCTCAAAAACACACGAAGGAAGACGAAACAATAAACAGAATGGTTACTTGATAAAGAAAACATTGAAGAAGATGTGACAAAACTCTGTTTTTTACTTATCATTAATGAGAAAATAAGTTAATATTTCTTTTATATTCATCTCTAAGATGATTTAGTTGTATTCTATATCTTCCAAGGAGAACCCTGATAAATTTTAACGTACTTCTCCTTATCTCTGTATAATTGAAAATTACATATAAACTCCATCAATATATTTGTATTCCTGATACCGTATAACTTCAATAAGTTGAAACAACAACAATGGATGCATGGCAAATCTAAGCAAAAACAAAAAATCCAAGGATGTAAACATATCGGATTATCATAATGTGAACAGAAACTGTGACAAAAATGTAAATAGAGAATCGTGAAAAAAAAAATGAAGGCAAATTTCGAGAGAAAGAGAGATAGAGAGAGAGTCCTAACGTTTGTGTTACCGTAGATTGAGAAGAGCTATGGGATTTGGAGTAATACTACTCCCTATTTATAGACACTCCTTTTTATTTTTACTTTTTACTCTTTTACACTCTTCACATTTTTAATCATCTTGATACGTTGTCTAGTGAAGTGTAAGAAAATAATGAATTTCACGTGTGGGATATTTAGTCTCCTAAAGACAGCTAATGTTTTTGTTTTCTTTTTCAGAAAACAAAATGTTGAAGATTTGTAATTTTTAATAGAAAGGTATATAAAGTGAATGATCATCAAGTAAAAGTAGTGAATACTTTTCACCTCCTAAAGTTAGAACATCAAAAGATCCACACATATCTGTATGTGTTATCTGAAGAAGTTGTGTATTTTTTTATGGCTCATTGCTTAGCCTTTACCTTTTAATGTAATCTATAAATGCGTTTGCTATTACTGGTAAAACTAAGATTACAAATGACTCCATTTTTATTAGTTTATAAAAAGAATTTACTGAAATGTGTCATAAACTTTGTACCACAAAAAATATGAATCGATAAATATATATATATATATATATATATATATTAGTCGTTAACACATATTTTACGTTTAAATGCACAGTTAAAATACATGGTGAGATGTGTCTCATAAAATTGACCAATTGTGTTTAATTTATAAAGATGATCAACTAATTAATATTCCTGAACAAGACAAATAAGGACGGTGAGTTTGTTAGAATTTGTCAAGATGTGTCTCGTAGTTTGTTATAATGAATTTCACGTGTGGAATATTTAATCAAGTAAAGAGATCTAACTTTTAATTTTGTTTTCTTTTGAGAAAAACCAAACAAAAGATAGAAGATTTCTACCATTAAATCATCGTACATATTGTGCAACCAATTTACTATTAGTTTTGGTTTTCTGTGTTTCTCCATCCCTTTAAAACCATAGAAAATTTATAATAATTATTTATTACATTTAAGTCATTCATCTGTATATTATATTAGTACATGTTAATTTTTATATCAACCGGCAACCAAATCGTGAGGTGTAAAAACGTTGAGATTACCTCACTTTACATGATGAAAAGGTTGATATTGCACGCAACAGTGGTAACTCGCGACCATTGTGTGATGGATGTAGTCGTGGGGATCGTTGCGTAAACACTTTGGTATTCAAGTGGCTCGACAAAAAAAATGTGCTCTTTTGCTTGTGCAAGATCTTCACTGTCGACAAAAATAAGATCGGGGGACTGAAGCCGTGGAGGCGAGAGGAAGGAATAAGAGAGGACCTAAGAACTAGCAGCATTGATGAAGGATCAAGACGTTCTCCATGAACACATCCTGTGTATTTTCTTATTTCTTTTTTACAAAAATAGGGTTTTGTGATGCCAATACACGTTATGGGAATTGGAGTGTTGAATTCAAAGTTTTGAGGTCTTGAAAGTTGTGGTGCTTTCAAAGGATGATAATAAACATCAGAATTTTACTTAACAAAAACAAAAGGTAGAAGATTTCACTATCATATTCTTGTGAGCTCATATTCTGGTTTTTACATATGATAGGCGTGAATGATATTTGTGGAAAGATCAATGAGGATCTTATGATTTTTAGGGAAATATGGATCTAGAGATATTCGTCAAAATTAATATTAATATTAACAATAGAATCTAAAAATTCTAACAATCTTTAAAATTCCATATCCCAGTAATTCTTTCTAAATGCTTTTAGTACTATCGGTAAACTACAATTAGAAATGATTCCATTTTTGTTAGTTAAAAAAAAGAAACATTATACTGGAATTAATATTTTTTATTTCATTTCTATTAGTTCTAAAAATTACAGGAAATATGTAATAATCTTCTGTACTATCATCAACTAATATCCCAGAAGAAGGTAAGGTCAATCGCATTGGGGGTAGTGAAGTCTAAGAAAATAATAAATTTCACGTGTGGAAATATTTAGCAAATAAAGACAGCTAACATTTTTGTTTTCTTTTTTAGAAAAACTGAAAACAAAAACATTGAAGATATGTATTTTTTTAATTTAAGATTTTATTATATTTTTTATTTACTAAAGTCTCCAACTGAAATTTATGTTATAGATTTAAACATATTCAAATATTACATAAATCGTGCTAAAATCTCTACTATTAAGAAATAATGTTTTATACTCCTTTGGCATCAAAACAAATAATGTTTTAGGAAAAGTTTTTATTTTTCACTTTCTATGCATTTTTTAATGTTTTCTATGCATTTTTTAATGTTCCATGTCCATTTGTATTTTACAATTTATTTATCATCGATAATAATGAATTTTATTTACAAAAAAAATAAAAGAAATTACATAAATTTTTAGTTTATATGCAAAATTCTTAAACATAAATTATTACGAGGGAATATATAGTTATGAAAACATGACTCTTTCAATTCAAATTTCACCATCATATTCTGGTTTTTACATATGGTAGGCTTGAATGTCATTTGAGGAAAGAACAATGAGGACCTTATAATTTAGTGAAATTTGGATTGATAGAATCATGATCTGCATAACTATTTTTGAGATTTTAGAAATATTTATATAAAATTTAAACATGTATACATATGTAACAAATATATCAGTTGGAGAATTTAGCAAATAAAAATTATAATACATTCTTTTAATGAAAAATTACATAGTCAGTTCACTTTTGTTTCCACACGTGATAGATAAATTTATAACATGATCAATAAGTTATATAGATAAATAACATATTTAAATGGATGAAAATTGATTTATAAGAAGATAAAACAATCGCTATTATAGGTCTGATTGGTTATAGCTCTATAATTATGATTTTAGCTGTAAATTTAGAATTAAGAATTTATATTTTTTTTTAAGTATTTTTAGAATTTAGGTTGTAGATACAACCTTTCAAAAAATTTTAAGCTTGTAATTTTCCAAAACACAAACTTGTGATTTTAAATTTTTTTATCTTGCTACACCAAAAAGTAAAACAAAAGTTGTTTTATTTTTAAAAATATATGTAAATCATGATTGTTTTTAATTCAAAATATGGCTTTAGAAATATTTTAAAGACACAGCCAATGAATATATATATATATATATATAAGTTCACATTTTAAAATTAAGATGCTAGGAACAGAGAGAGAAACACATAAAACCAAAATTATATTTAAATTGGTTGGACCATATGTACGACGATTTAATGGCAGGACTTCAAATATTCTACATTTTGTTTTATTCTGAAAAAGAAAACCAAATTACATATTCAACACGTGAAATTCAAAATAACACGACACTATTCTAACTGTCCTTATTTGTCTTGTTCTGGAATATTAGTTGATCGTTTTTATAAATTAAACATAACTGATCAATGCTATGAGACGCATCTTACCATTTATGTCAATTGTGCATTTCACGTAAAATATGTGTTAACGATTAATTTTTGTTACATGTCCATTTGTATTTTGCAATTTATTTTTGTGGTAAAAAAGATTATGACACATTTCCAGGAGATTTTTTTTTGATATTAACTAATAACAATGGAGTCATTTGTAATCTTAGTTTTACCAGTAGTAGTAAAAGCATTTATAGATTACATTAAAGGTAAATGCTAAGCAATGAGCCATAAAAAATACAAAACTTGCTCAGACGACACATACGAATATTTGTGAATCTTTTGATCTTTTGAAATTTATGTTATAGATTTAAATATGTTTGAATCTCAATTAAATCGTGCTAAAATCTCTACTATTAAAAATAGACTCCTTCGGTATCAAAATTAATTAATGTTTTATGAAAAAAATATTTTCACTTTTCTATGCATTTTTTTTAATGTTTCATGTCCATTTTTATTTTGAAATTTATTTTATCATTGATAGTAGTGATGTTATTCAGGAACAAAAATTACATAACTTTTCAGTTTATGTGTAAAAAAGTTTAAACATAAATTAATACGGAGGGAATATTTATGCAAAGCATGAGTCTGTCAATCCAAATTTCACTGTCGTATGTAAAAACCTTGCTAAACTTTTTGTGAGCTCATATTCTGGTTTTTACATATGATATGCTTGAATGCCATTTGTGGAAAAAACAATGAGGACCTAATGATTTAGTGAAATTTGGATTGATAGAATCATGCTATGCACAACTATGTTTTCTTTAGTAGTAGAGATTTTAGCAATATTTATGTATATTTTAAGTATGTAACAAATATATCAGTTAGAGAATTTAGTTATTGAAATTATAATTAAATCTTACAATTTAAAATTACATAATCAGTTAACTTTTAATGAAAAATATCTCTTCAATTCGCTTTTAAATCGATGACACACAAGTTTCACAAATGATTCTTCAAATAAACTATATCATGTATTATGATAGATAAATGTATAACATGAATAAGTTATATAGATAATTAACATGCATAAATGAATAAAAATTGAATTATAAGTAGATGAAACAATCGCTAAAAATTGAATTATAAGTAGATAAAACAATCACTACTATACATAGAAGGTTTACATTTTAAAAATTAAGATCTACGAATAGACAGATGAATTGCATAAATGTAATAAATAACTATTATATTTTTTTTCTACATTTTTACCGGACAAACACATAAAAACAAAACTAAAACTAAATTGGTTGGACCGGACGATTTAATGGTAGGACTTCAAATCTAAAACTTTTTGTTTGATTCTGAAAAAGAAAAAAAAATTACATATTCCACACGTGACATTCAACATAACAAGAGACACTATTCTCACCGTCTTGTTCTGGAATATTAGTTGATCATCTTTATAAATTAAACAAAATTGATCAATTTTATGAGACACATCTCACCAGGTATGTTAATTTTGCATTTAAACGTAAAATATATGTTAACAATTTTTGTAGGGATTCATATTTTTTTGGTAACAATTACCAGGAGAATGTTTTTTAAAAACTAATAAAAATGGATTCATTTGTAATCTTTGTTTTATCAGTAGTTTTAAAAGTATTTATAGATTACATTAAAAGTAAATGCTAAGCAATGAGCCATAAAAGATACACAACTTCTTCAGACAACACACAAATATTTGTGGATCTTTTGATGTTCTAACTTTAGGAGGTAAAAAGTATTCACTACTTTTATTTGATGGTCGTTCACTTTATTTACCTTTCTATTTTATTACATATAGATCTCGAGTTGGAGATGATGTACAAAAGTGTTCACTGGTGTTTATTCAAAAAGAAAACTCTTATTCACTACTAGAGTAGAGATATGGTTTGCAACATATATTTTGTTAATTACTGTGGATAAAGTTACATTTGAATGTGTAACTATGTTATGTCCTATATCGGTCTATTTTTTTAGTTACATTTTATTATTGAATCGGGTTGGCACAATTTTGTAAATTGTAGAAGGTGTAATGGTTAGCTAAAAAATCTTAATAAATGCCGCTTAGCCAGGAAAACTATAATAAATTTTGATTACTGAAATAATCTAATAAATTATAAAATACTATTTTGCCTCTGGTGAGAAAACATAATAACGAAATACTATTAGTGAACTGCTGCGGCATCAGTACGCTGGAAGAAAAGTTTACCGATAGTGATGGTAGATTTTCTAAAACATTGTTGCTATATATAGAGATTGTAGGTTTTTCAACTACTATAACGTCCACCAGATATTACGGTTGACATTACTTGGTACATTAGGGTAGAGTTAGAACAGATAGACTTATGGTTATGTTACAATAGACATCCTTTTTTTAACGGTAAACATCATTTTCCTTTGACGCTAAAGTTTTCATCTGTATGATACAATGGACTTTGGTTATATGACAGTAGACATCATTTTCCATAGAGGGTAGACTCCTCATGCCTAATTGACGGTAGTGTTTATTTGAGATTCCACAGGAAGACTTTAGGTTATATTACGATAGATCTATTAGGTGTGTAACAAAAGATTTTGTATTCCGGTGTCGATAAACTTGTAACGGTAAAATTTTTGATATTTGACGGTAGACAAAATTGCCGGTAGATCTATTAGGTATGTAACGGAAAACTTCATTCGATCGGTAGACTTGTTTTAGTAGACTTTGAATATTTGACTGCATTTTCTCGATGCGTGGTTTTCTTTCGATTATCCCTGCTTCAGTCACCCAAGTCTCATGTGATTAACCCATAACACCGGCACATAATGCAGTAAGACATACGATGATCCACGCACAGAATAACACACAAGGAATACAAGTCTAAATTTAATCTAAGCAAAATATAGATATGGAGTTGGTTCCTAATCTAACATGCATAAAATAAATAAAAGCAAAAATAAAGTAATTAAATCTAAACTAAGCAATAATAAATAAACTAAAATATAAAATAAAAGACATAAAATAAATAAACTAAAATATTAAATAAAACCTAAACTAATATTTACAGGAATGGGTGACATGATTTCAGTAACTAGATCTAGGGTTTATGTTTTAACTAAAGAGTTTATGTTTGTCATTCTGGATTTTCCATGTCTTGTTCATTCACTCAGTATGCTAGTGTTCATACTCAAACTCACTCGTGGTGAATGAAATGCATTTCATTCAATCTCATCATCGAATACTAAGCATCCCTCTGTAAAAGCAAAGTGAAGATAGATCTATTTCCGAGTACAACCCACTCGTGAATACTCCCTAAGATCTTAATCTAACTCTGATCAATGTTCAAACAACAAACTCGATACTAGCTAATACTCCCAACTATGCAGATCGAGATCTCGACTCACTCGCGTGCTAAAATCTCAAATAGTACAACCACACCTACTGGATTCGGTTATACACTTAAGCATCTCTCATATGAGAATACTTCTGCATTAAGATGCATAAAAGAAAACTAGATCGATTAAAAACAATCAAACATATATTGAAACCCAAAATAGATCCCATCATCGACTACCAAAGTTTAAAAGATCTATTCTAAAACAAAGAAGAATAACTCTTTATTAGATATGAAAAGAGGGCTAAAAGAGATAGTAGAATTAGGTTTTTTGAATATGTCTCTCTCAAATGAAATTACAAGTGATTATATTGTACTAGATTTCTTACAACTCTCAAATTGCCCTTATCATGTTTCTGTAAGCTTAAAACTCGAGATGACATGTTGCCCAAATCATATCTTGCCACGTAGGAAATTTTCCACCTTTTTGAAGCATCGACCCGATAGTCGATGTTAGGTCGATATATCATGGATTTTACCCGCTTTTAGCCATGATATAAGTCATTTTATCGAGTTTTTCTAGTGCTTTTTCTATCATTTTAGAGTCTTTTCAGGTTTTAGCACGTTGGGATTAAATCGAGATTTTGGAGACATTTGGAGCCTTTTGGAGCAAACCGAAGAAAGTACCGTTTGAAGTTTAGCATCGATCGACACCATCATGGTATCGATCGATACCGATAATCAACGCAGAAGAGATTTTCAAGGAAGCCCATAAGAAACCCAATACTTTCCCTTATTTACAAAGAAGCCCAGCTCTTAGTCATTAGGTTAAGCATACTTTACTTTTGAGAGCTTTTGTGAGGGAGACGGATCCAAGACTTTGTTCATCATAGAGAAGATCCCGAACCCTTGTTTTTCTTTTGTTTAATTTCATGATCTATTCAGTTATGTTATTTGTTTCATCTATCATGTCCGAGTATTCATTTTGTTCGTGGTTTTCTCATATGGATTTCTCTCGATTTATGATGATTGATTTGTTAGGGTTCAAAATCTGAATAGTTCTTCACCATAGGTTGTTCTCAAAGCTATTTCTAACCGATCACTTAGAATATAGAACCTAGATTAATCGATTAGCAGTAAGGCAATTAAGTAATCTGATAAAACCTGGGTGAGCAATTGGATTATCTGAAAGAGATTTGGTTTAATCGAATTGTGAACATATCAAACTTGAATTGATTGCTGGTTTACTGTGTAGGATTTGCAAAGAGATTTGGAATTTTAGACTTTAGACTTAGTTAGTTTTCAAGAACACAAGTTAACTATACTTTCGTGTTTCGAGTTCAAGAACGGCGCTTAATTGAATTGAACCTTAATTGATTAATTGTTGTTTATCATTGATTGTTACCCGAGCCTAATCCTTCCCTGAATTGAATTAAAACAATCATATTTCGATCACCTATTTTACGTTTAACCGTGATTTTAGCTTAATCCTCACTAAATTATTTATGTGTGAATTTTCTGAGTTCTGTGTTCGACCCTGATATACTGCAGCAACTGCCTTTAGTACTTTTAGGGTATTAATTTGAGCATATCAAATTTGCTGAACTCTAAAAATTTCACCATTAGAATTTTAGTTGTCGATTTTGTTTGTTGTTAAACAAGATCGACGATACTCATTGGTATCGATCGACACTGAACGCCTGTTTTTAAATTTTGGTTACTTATCTTTCGCTTTCTTTTGATTTTCGGTGTATGCATCAGCACACCGAGAACGAAGAACACACCACCGATCAATCTCTCCAACTCGAGTTAGCAGAGCCTCGAACGCACGAGTCGAACAAGGAAAAGAACTACAGTTGAGATGGATCTTCCACAAGGTTTGGTGCGATGAGGAAGGTGGACAACTACCTCCACAACAACCCCAAGTCTTGAACGACGCTGCGAAGTACAACCGACCGGATCAATTCTATGCAAATCGCAATGATCCGTATTCGATTTCCAGAGGAATGACTTTGAGCTGAAGCCTGCTTACTCGCCTTGTTGGACAGCACCCTTCACCGGTTTCTCTCATGAGCACCCTATGGATCACATCGAGAAATTCGAGACTGGTCACCTATGACAATGGAGCATCACAGAATACCTTTGTAAGCTCTTTCCATACTTCTGGTGGAGAGGCAGCCATCGCTGAAGCAGCCTACCTGATCTCTCGCTACTTGAACGAGACCAACGCTTCCGAACAATTTCTATGACGCGAGATCGGAGGAGCCGTAAACAAGATCTCTCAATTTCTCGTGGTCAACAAGCACTCAAGGTCGCTTGTATTCGATCCTACCTGAGAGACTGTCCGCATCACGGTTTCAAGTTCACTGCCGATCTTTTACGTAGGGATTGATCATGATATGGCAATCGGATTCCGCAAGCAATGGGAACTTCAACACTGGTTCCAACCGATGCCGTGGAAACTGATTGAGAACTTGGCGCCTAGCAATAGCACCAAGAATGCTGATTTCGAGCGAAAAGGCTCGCTAGTGTGGATTTGTCATTGCGAGGTTCAAAGTGCCGATTACGCACAACCTCTTAGTGAAAGACGAAGGCGTGTACATTTTGCTGAGGAAGTAGAGAACATTGAAGATGAGGGAGGATGTTAACTACATTGGTGGTTCTGTTTTCGTGGTCACGATTTGATTACAACAACAACCAAGCTTCAACAACAATCAGCAAGGTGGTTACAAGCCTGAGGTAACAATCTGGTTTTGCCACTCACCCGCCCAAAAACCACTTGTGATTTTACTCGCCATACGGTAATTCTACCAACCGCATTCTCCGAGGCAGAGAGTAAGACTTGAGATCCTCTTGGAACAAATTCGGGACAAGAAAAGAGACTGTGATTTCAATAAAGCGGATAATTTATACACCGATCGAATGGGAGAATCGCCTCGAAATCCATCGAAGATGCGAAATTAAATATACATCGCAGCTGTCAAGGGAAAGATAGTTCAACCACAAGATGGACATGTCAATGCAATCACCTGCGCTGAGGTTGGTGATTTGTTCCGAGATTTATGCCAGTCGATTCAAGATACAGATCGACCGATACCACCGTACTCGATCGATACTTCCCGAGACCTGCTGTAGATTCGGTTGCTGAAGATGAAGATAAGAATTTATTCCACGCGTATCGATCGATACCCCTACCGTGTCGATCGACACCAACCGCAGCACGGTACAAAACTCCAGATCGATCGACACTCATATGGTATCGGTTCGCAGTGAATCAATAACCGAGAAGAGGAGAGATGGTTGAGGAACGGTATACAAACCAAAGCTCGAGGCATTGAATGCCGCAAGAAACTCGAGACTCAAATTGCATCAAGATAAAGAGGGGTTTCTTCCAAGAAGCATCAAGATCCAAGAGCTCACATCAACGCCATAAGTCTAAGAAGGAAAAGTGGTAAATTCAGGAGTTAAGCAGACTCAATAGCTGAAAACCTGGCCGATCTGCTGAGATGACGAGCTGACGCAAAACTTGGTATCGATCGACACCATCCCAGATCGACGATACCGGCCATGAGGATGTTGAACCTCAAAGAAAGTGGCCCATGCTCTAAGCGCCTATCCTATTATTCCCAAGCGACAAGAGAGTGGGAGGGTGCTATAAAGTTTCATTAAAAAAATTCTCCTGTCGATACACCACCACCCAGATAGCTTGACAAAGAGGAAGACCTAGGAAATTCTCGCCCATGCTCCATCTCTAGAGTAAACTTCATGAGCCTCTCGTCTGACCTCTAGTGTCAAGGTTTATCAAGTAGAGAGAAAGCGATATGAGATCTCCTAACACGCTTCTCACATACGCTGATTCTTCAAGCTCACTCCCTTTACGCTACAATTTGATTTACCTCAAGTAAAATAGAGATTGTCCGATTCCTATACTGATTTTCAGGTTGTGGAGATGAGCCAAGGATCCAGGTGCCCTTGATTTTGGGAAGACCATTTATGGCTACTGTTGATCATGGACACGCATAAGAAGAGAATCTCTTTCTCTTGCGATTGAGACGCCTTCTACGATGTCATTCCTCTCGGAGGAGCACCAGACATGTCTCTGCATCACCATTGCCTCGGCGAGACTCGATGATCGATCCGCTCGATGAGTCTTATGATGAACCAAAAATCGCAGATGTTTCAAATGAACCCCCCAACACCACAAGAAAAGGAGAAGACCAAGGCAGCAAAGAGGAAGGCGAGAGCAAGAAGTTCAACGGTGCTTAATTTCACTTTGATTCCTGTGTGATGGAGATTCGATCGAATATAAGGTGAAGTGCAAGGAACCTCGAAACCTTTCTCTAAGGCTAATTCTCATTCCTACGGAGATGAAAGAGAAAGAAGAGGATATGATGAGCAAAACTTTGAAGCTGGAGATGTCGTTGTGGAGCTTATTTCGAGTGAGTCCTCCACCTTGTCTCCGACGATATCTTAGCCAAAGTCAAGCTCGTGACATTAAACAAGCCTTAGTGGGAGAACCCACGTAAGTCTATAAATATGAGTTTTGTTTTTGTGTTTTGTTGTGTTTGCGAATCAGGTCAAGGATGGTCGTTTTGTTCGTAGACGTCGACACACTGCATCGATCGACACCACCTTGGTATCGATCGACACCATTTGGTATCGACGACACCACCTGCATCGATCGACACCACCGCCTATGGTAACACCTCTTGTTCTTCGACCTATTTCGCTTTGTCCTTTGATTTCTTTCACCTTCTCTAGGCTTGATAAACACTGACATTGTGTTATTTGTTTCAAAAAAAAAAAAAAAAAAAAGTAAACAACTTAGAGTTTTCTGAGTGCTTGGTTTTGTTGTTCGGTTTTGCGAGTCAATCGGTTAGATTGTTCGACTAATGAAAAATCAAGGGATAACCAGCCATAAATCACTCATGTCTCCAAAAGGTTCTTCACAACCTTTAGCCAAATTTTGCACTTCATCTACGCTGTTGTTCTTAGAGCTTGATTCATCATTCATATCGGCTAAGGAACCCATCATGTTTGAAAATGGTATATCTCCCCGTGAAAATTGTTGGATACATATTTGCTTAAAACAGTAAAATCTATATAAAAGATGAAATGATTTCCGCCGAGTGTAGGGTAGGAAAATTTCCTATGACCCCATTATTCTACTTGGATAAGGAATGATCACACGCCGGTGAGGGTAGGAAAATTTCCTATGACCCCATTATTCACCTAAGACTTTTGATACATCGAGAGGGTAAGAACCGGGATTTCAGAGCAAACACTATCAATACTGCTTCTGACCTTGATTTGGTATGCTATTCAGATATACCGCTTGTTGAAATCTAATAAGAACTGATTAAAAAAGTCTGGGGAGATGAATACCGGGAAGCAATAAATGTTGTTAATAAAGTTCCTATGATATTGTATGGGCAAGAATCTGGAAAGTTCTTCAACACCGATTGCATGATGAAACTGGCTGAGAGCTTGATGAATATTGTGTGAGATAATAAGTGAAGTCTTGGGAAGTTGGGATTCTACTTATAAGTACATGGTGGTTTCTCGGCGATCAGCAACAAGGGCGCAGAAGAGGGATCATTACGCGATTTCTGGCCAGATCGGATCTCTAAGGTTTTTCAAACCTCTTTCTCTCACTTAGTTTTCTGCTTTGCTTGGAGGCAAAGGCTAAGTCTGGGGAGTTGATATATCATGGATTTTACCGCTTAGCCATGATATAAGTCGCTTTTATCGAAGTCTCTAGTGCTTTTTCTATCATTTTAGAGTCTTTTCAGGTTTTAAGCACGCTTGGGGACGAAATTGGAGATTTCGAGACATTTGGAGTTTGGAGCAAACCAAGAAAGTACCTTGCTTTAGCATCGACGACACCATCATGGTATCGATCGATACCGACGTAATCAACGCCGCAGAAGAGATTTTCAAGGAAGCCCATAAGAAGCCCAATACTTTCCCTTATTTACAAAGAAGCCTCCAGCTCGTGTTTTTGCACTATTTAAACAAACTCTTAGTCTTAAGTTAAGCATACTTTACTTTTGAGAGCTTTGTGAGGAGACGGATCTAAGACTTTGTTCATCATAGAGAAGATCCCAAACCTTGTTTTTCTTTTGTTTAATTTCATGATCTATTCAGTTATGTTATTTGTTTCATCTATCATGTCTCAGTAGTCTCATTTTGGTTCGTGGTTTTCATATATTTTCTCCGATTTATGATGATTGATTTGTTAGGGTTCAAAATCTGAATAGTTCTTCACCATAGGTTGTTCTCAAAGCTATTTCTAACCGATCACTTAGAATATGAACCTAGATTAATCGAGCACGCACAGAATCGAGTAATCGATAAAACCTGTGAGCAATTGGATTATCTGCAAAGAGATTTGGTTTAATCGAATGAACATATCAAACTTGAATTGATGCTGGTTTACTGTGTAGGATTTGCAAAGAGATTTGGAATTTTAGACTTTAGACTTAGTTAGTTTTCGCAACAATGGTTAACTATATTTTCGTGTTTGAGTTCAAGAACGCTTAATTGAATTGAACCTTAATTGATTAATTGTTGTTTATCATTGATTTCCTGAGAGTTACCCTGAGCCTAATCCTTCCCTGAATTGAATTAAAACAATCATATTTCGATCACCTATTTTACTGTTTAACCGTGATTTGCTTAGCTTAATCCTCACTAAATTATTTATGTGTGAATTTTCTTGAGTTCTGTTCAATTCGATATACAAGAAGAACGCTTTAGTACTTTTAGGGTATTAATTTGAGCATATCATCGATTTTGTGCCCATTCCTTTTACAGGTCGATTCTTCCTCCGAGACTTCTCTCTGGAAATTCTTCATACGATACATCGACCCCCCACAGGTCAATTCTGGGGTCGATTCTGCTCGTGAAATCTTTCTCCGAATGTGCACGGTCCAAGCAATGTCACCAATMTTCCCGAAGGCTTCAGYAGGCTCCCAAAACATCTGAAAAACTCATGTTTAGCTCCAAGTACCTAAAAACATATAATCACATGCAAAAACACTGATACCACACTAAATGTTAGTTATAAAAGCCAAAACTAACTTATTTTAATGCATAAAAGCATGTAAAATACGATGCTATCAACTCCCCCACACTTATCCTTTGTTTGTCCTCAAGCAAACAAACGTCTAGCATGGTGAACTTATTTTATTGAAAGCAGTAAAAATAAGGAGAGTGAATATGTACCTTGTATCTAGGGGTGTCAAACGGTCAAACCTAATGGATCGACAACCCGATCCGACTCATTAACCTAATGGTCATATTATTTGGATCCTAATGAGTTTGATGAGTTAAATGAGATGAGTCAATGGGTCAATGGATTGACGGGTCAATGGGCATTTGGGTCAATGAGTTTATGAGTCATATGGGTGGGAGTAATGGTTTATGATTAACCATTTACCCATTAAAATATCATACTTAGCATAATCATTACCATCATACTAACATCATCATATTATTATCGCCATATCATATTTCATCATCATCATATCATCATCATCATATCATCATCATACTACAATTTTTTCGCCAAAAATACGAGTTCGCATTTTTCCCGCCAAAAACATGAGTTAATATTTTTCCCGCCAAAACACGGTTTCATAATTTTCCCCAAAACACTGCCATAATTTTCCCGCCAAAACACGGCTTTCATAATTTTCCCGCCTAAAACACGGTTTCATAATTTTTCCGCCAAAAACACGGCTTTCATAATTTTCCCAAAACAATGTTTCATAATTTTCCGCCAAAACATGGTTTCATAATTTTCCGCCAAAACACGGTTTCATAATTTTCCGCCAAAACACGTTTCATAATTTTCCCGCCAAAAAACATGGTTTCATAATTTTCCCACCAAAAACATGGTTTCATAATTTTCCCGTCAAAACACGGTTTCATAAACACGAATCCGTATTTTCCCGCCAAAAAACACGAGTCCATATTTTCCCGCCATAAATACGAGTCCGCATTTTCCCATATTTTCCCAAATTACGTTTCACAACTTTTTGCAAAAACTCGATTCCACAATTAAAAATCTAAATAACCGAATTTATCAATGATGATGATGATCATGATGATGGTGATCATGATGATGATGATGATCATAATTATTTAAATTAATTATTAATTATGATAGTTATTAATTATTAATTATGATTATTATTTAAATTATAACAAAATTATTAAATGGGTCAACCCATTTAAACCATTAACCTATTAATTTATATGGTTTATGGATTTACCCAAACCATTTGCTAAATGAGTTTGGTTAACTCATTACCCATTAAACACTAAATCAATGTAGTGAGAATATTTGGTTTGCTTACCCATTTGACACCCCTAGTTATGCTTATGGACAGAAAGGGTGGAGGTTTTTTTTTTTAATCTAGAATCAGAAGAATTTTTTTGTGTCCAGAGATGTGAAATTTTTCGAAACAGAATTCCCATATGCTTTTAACAAATCGAGACGAGAGTGAAGTTGAAGTTATTGTTGCAGAAAATTAACTAGGCCCTACATCCAAGCCTCATAGAAATTCTGCATGATACACCAATTGGGCACAATTTAAAAAAATGCCCAATAACACTTTACTCAACCTATTCTTTCCAACGTTCTACTAATGAAGGATCGTCTTTCTTTCTAAAGTTCACGTGACTGAATTTGCAGATTCATCCACTTCCTCTCCAATTTTAGACTCGGCTACTAGTAACAACACAAACCCAGAGTCTCCAGCACCAACGTCTTCACCATTTGCTCGGGATTTGTCATGTATGTCATCTCCTTCTGCCCACGTCGATAACTCCGTCTTCCATGCCGGCAGCTCCATCTTCCACGCCGGCATCTCCATCTTCGATTCCAGCGGAGCAGCTTGGGAAGGGTCACCAAAAATTACCTTCTGCAAACTCAAAGGATTCATCACAAACACTCACAGCTCATGCGTAATCCAAGTGACATCATTATACCCAATCTCCAACCATGTTTCTTCGACGCTGCCTGCTTCTCACAAGGCATTTCAAGCTGTTATATCGGCTGCCACTGAGCCAGTCATAGCAGACACTATGAAGAACAAAGACTGGCGAGATGCGATGTCTTATGAAATTTCAACTCAAGAATTGAATGTAACTTCGGAATAACAGACCTTCCCCAAGAAAACGTGCTATCAATTGTAGTGGGTATATAAATTTAAATATAGGTCGATGGAACCTTGGAACGACATAAGGCCAGGCTGGTGGCACTTGGAAATAAACAGAAAGCAGGTGAAGATTACAACTTAAACAACTAGTAGCTTAAATGAATATGATTCGCTTGCTTTTTGCATGCGGTCGATTAACTGCATGCTCCATCAAATGGACGTACACAATGCATTTATTCATGGAGATTTGAAGGAAGAAGTATACGCGTGTTACCTCCTCGGCTTCCAATCCACGTAGAGAAAAATAAGGTTTGTTGTTTAACAATTCAATTTATTTGTTCAAAGCACCCGTTGTTGGTTTGCTAAGCTCTCACAGTACGAACGGGAAAATGATCATTTTATTCTCCAGCTAGTACCAAGTTCTTGATTTTGATATTCTCTATCTCGGTTTTGCATCTCAAGACCTCTTCATTCAATCCCAAGAGTTCATCATTTCTAGCATAATTGTGCACAATTTGTTGAAGTTCTTCATACATACCTTCTTCCACCCATTTAAACAAGTGACCACTCTATGTTCANNAACTAATAACATCCTTTAATATTTTGAAAAATCTTAAATGAATAACAATAATCTTGAACATTTAAATTTTTAAAACTTATCTAAATATACAAACTAATAACTTTATTATTTGCTGAAAATTATAACTTATGTACAGAAGGAATATAAACAACTAAAAAATGTCATTAGTTCATAAACAATAAAAGTGCTAAAAAATAATATGTGTACCTGAATATATCAAAATACAAGTTTATACCAGAAAATATTAATAATAATTATATTTTAATAACCTAAATACCCAAAATTACAAAACAATTTGGGTATTTTTGGATAATTGGGTGATACAAGTATAATATTTTTGAGTATTTTGGGTAGTTTACGTAGATTTGGATATATTTGGGTGATATAAGTACAATTTGTTGGGTATTTCGGGTGTTTGGGGTACTCTTTGGATAGATTTGGGTACAAAGTATCCGAACCACATCCAAATTTTTTGGGGTTTCACGGTTCTCAATATAAACACGAGTACCGACCGAACCCAAAAGGAATGAACCGAATCCGCGAAAAATTTAAAATACTTGAACAAAATCAAAATCTCAGAATCCAAAAGTCCAAACCTGAATGGATCTGATCAAAATTTGACAAGAATACTCAAATGCCCAGACCTAATAAACGCTATGGTGTTTTTTTGGTGTTCTTCTTGTTGTGATAAGTGATTATGTCTACCAACATTATGAGATCAATGTTTTGTCAATATCAATCCAAAATACCCAATGGATATATGTAACGCCCGTGTTCCAGAATTGATTTTTGAATCAAATCGCGTAAACTAAAAAGTGAGAATTAAGCTACGGAATAGCTATTCTGGCGGTTTTAGAGAGTAAACCGAGCCACGAAAAATCATTGGAGGACATTATGATTTAATTATGGACTAGTTTAGTGGTTTAGTTGGTTTAATCAGATTAATTAGAAATCGATTTATTTTAAATGGAATTCAACCGACCAAACCCTACCCTATATAAGCTGAGAAAAATCGACCTAGCCTCCATCCCTCCCAGTTTGGTCGAGTTTTTGGGGCTGTGAAACAGGAAAGAAGCTTTGAGTTGAGACAGACTCGATATGTCTGGGAGAAAAGAGTTTCGACCTAGCAGATTGTTCTCAAAAATGAAACTTTTTGGAGTTATAGTAAGACATGTGACTAGATTCTCCAAGTTACAGATCTTAATTTGCATATATATTATATGAGTTATTCATGTTCTCATGAGGTCATTGGAATCTGTCATGAATCTGCCGTGAAATAGTGATCGGAGGTTTAAATTTTACGCGGATCTGAAACTTTGTGGGTAGATTCAGAACATCGAGTCGAGTTTCAATGGTGGAGATTGGAAATGGACGAGCTGATCTTGGAAGGTGTTCTAGATAAGAGAAGCTAATGTTTAGCAAAGTAACCAAGGTAAAGAAAATGTGTGAGATAGTAGAATCATGACTATGAGGAGAAGATGATCTAGATTTGTAAATTAGGTCGGGGAGTTTCAATATAAATGCTCAATTTTTCAAATGGAATCGTATTAGATTGTTGCTGCCAGGAGCTTGTCAAAGAAGGAAATAAGTGCCATGAAACTTTTATCAAATAAATTACGAATAGACTAGTTTAAATGCAAGCGAATCCAAATATTTAAAGAAAATATATAATCTATCGTTCGATGTGTTAATATTTCCAAAGCCGTTTAAATGGTTTAATAATATTATAACATAATAATATGTGATTTTGAATAAAATTATTTATTTTTATACATTTATGATGCAGTTTGCAAAGAAGCTTAAATACACTTTATTTGCGGGTAACAAAACTCAGTAATCAAATCAAAATAAATTTATATATTATTTCAATACGGGGCACAATATGGAACAATTTTTTTATTTTTTGTTTTGGATTTTGTAAAAATATGGCACCAATATGTTACACTCTCGGAAAAGCAAGAATCGAAGAATATGCCTTATGACTCGAGAACCATAAGTTATAAGTAAAGGAATAAATGATAGTTTATTCATGAAAAGAATATATATGACTCGAGAACCATAAGTTATAAGTAAAAGGAATAAATGATAGTTTATTCATGAAAGAACAAACTATATACAAGATAATACAAGAATTAGGTCAAAAGAACCTTAACAAAATGGAAACTTAACAATACAAAAATGAAGAAACAATATAAAAGTAATTGATTAAGACAAAAAGCTTTCTTCTCTCTCCTCTTCCCTAGACTTAAATCTGATAAGTTCTCTGAGACCTCTGGCTGGGCGGCCCGTCGCGCTCCAGATCATCCTCTGCTTCCTGGTTTCGCTTCTGTTCTGCTACTCTTTAGACCACTCACTGTGAAAGGCCTTGGTCGGGCTCCGACTTTGTTTCCGGTGGAAGAATGCTTCTCCGCTCCTCCGCTTCTCCTGCATGGGTGGTTCCATAGCCAGTTTGTGAGTCTCCGTCTTCCATATCCATCAACGGCTAGATGTGCAGCTTCAAAACTCTCCTGTATTGTTCGGCTTTGCATGCAGCCTCCGAATTCTTCATCGGACACTCATTTTCCGGTCGCTGACCGTGGATCTGTCAATTCCGAGCATTCCAGGAACCAGGTTAAGTTTAGTTTCACAATCTTCTTCAAATCGTCTCATCATTTAGCTTTTTTATAGCTTTCACCAATTAGTCTCGTCGAGCGTCGGATGCTCGCTGGATTCTATCCAGCCACCTTATCCGGGTGTAATCCCGGGACTCTTCAGGGTTGTGTTTCCTTTGTCTTGCCATTGTTCTGCTGCAGGATGAGGACCCTGTGTCCGGACGCTGCGCAAGATTTAGGTCAATCTACCGAGAAGTTTCGAATCACAAAGCCTTCCTTCGCCGTAGCAGCTACTTCCGAGCGACATCTCCAAGCCATTATAAAGCTTAGTCTCTCAGATCTGCTAACTGCTGCCGCTCATCCCGCTGTTCTGATCAAGATGACGCGCCACCACCGTCGTAACTCTTCCATGGATGCAGCCCCTGGGATGCGGCTAGGGCGAACCAAAGATAAAACTTGGGCCTTAGGCCTTCTATCAAAACTTGTAATCGAATGGGCATCTGTGGCCCATTTCAGTTTATTGCTTCCCGGCACTGTGAGCTCAAATCTATCATTTCAGAGTTTTATTCGGAAGTTGTGCTTCTCTACAGGGTCTTTGAGCCCGTTATCCGTTTGTAATCCATTGATCATCTACTTTTAACTTTAATATAATTAAGGGGTCGATAAAAAAAAAACAATACAAAAATATATATGGTATATCTCAATATTAACATATTCTTATCCCAATAAATTTATCAAAAAAATAAAAATAAAGAATAAGTTACTTTTCACAATTGAATTTTATTTCCCCACCAAACGAGCTTTGGTCATCTGTAATGCAGACCACCAATTCTTGACACTCTTAAACAGATCCAACGGCATTGGCTTTTCGGATCTTTGAAGAAAATGCTTGAACCATTTGGCTGAATTTTTAGCATGTCTTTTTAGACCATCTGAATAGTCAACGTAGTACAGTCCGAATCTCACTGCATATCCATGTTCCCATTCAAAATTATCCAACAAGGACCATGTGAAATAGCCTTTCACGTCACACCCATCCTCACTGTATATTTGTATTCATAAGATTAATTAATTTATTGTCCCAATATTTTATTTGTTAATCATATATAGTGATCAGTTTTATTTCATATATAGTGAAATCCTCTTACGTGATGGCTTTCTGGAGTTCCTGAAGATGTTTTTGGTGGTACTCTATTCTCTTTGTATCTTCTAATATCTCTTCACGTGTCACTATTCCATTTTCGTAGTCATCGAAACCTATACATTTTCACGTGTTTACTTTTATAAAAAAAGAATAGATGAATAACTATTGATGGTTATTGAAATGTTCAAGATTATGTTTCTAACGTTCTTACCGTTTTCAGTAATGTAAATAGTTGGATTATTGTATTTATTTTTAATATAATTCAGAATCTTTCGTAAGCCTTCCGGATATGACCAGAGAATTTTGGTTCCATCCTGAAATTGACGGAAAATCGAAGAAAAAATGGTTATGCTCAACATACAATCTTTAAAATAAAGTTGAGGAATAATTTGTGCGATATAAAGTTCTTACCGATTCTGATGAGATGTAATCGCCGCTACGATTTGTCACTAATAAAAAAGTGATAAATGTAATATCATTAGTTGTAGGTTCATTAATATTTTCCTAATAAGAAAACTAAAAGCCAAATAAAAGTTGTCAAATCTGTTTATGGGTACCTACATTTGTATTGGAGGTGTTGGTCGGTTGTAAACCGAGGGCGTGAAAGATCGACGTGAAGATCATGAGCGACAAACCGTGCAGTGTAGTAATTTATTCCGATAAAATCAAATGAATTTTTTATCATTATAGATTGCTCTTTGGTGAAAGAAGGCAATCTATTTCCATTTGTCTTAATCGACTCTGGATAGTCTCCAAAGACTAATGGGCTGAGATGCCTAGATATTGTTGTAAGATAAACAAGATTAAAAATATATATTCGACTTTAGATAATGAATTATTAACATGAAATGAATTAAATAGATGAAAACTTACCAACCAGTATTGAAAGCAAGAGCTCGTTCAACTGCTTCTTTATCAGCATTGGAAGCAATGTCATATGGCTCGAACCAATAAGGAGACAACACTATGCCTATCTTGGCATCTTGTGAAATCTGTTTCACAAATACAATCAATAAAAAAATTACTTCTTTTGCGTTCAAATCCTATTTTTATAAATTAAGACCAATCCACTAATTTTTGAGCTTAAAACTTATGAAATTTTAAGCATCTATTTTATAAAATCATAGCTTTATCTTATGTACCTTGTCACATTTTCTGAACTCATCAACGGCAGCAGCGTGAGCAAGAAGAAGGTGGTGCGAAACTAAATAAGGCTCGGTGCCCGAATCACCGGCTATACACAAACTGTTTACCCATTTGGAACATCGACCCATAGCCTTATTGCCCGCATCATAACCCGAAACGCTATAAACATATGGCTCGTTAAAAGTTGTCCACATACTGACCTTGTCCCCAAACTCTTGGAAACAAAATCTGGCATAGTTTCGAAAATCATCTCTATAGGAAACCACACAACAACAAAAATGTCAAAAGAGCAATTTTTCAAACTTTACATCGTATACATATCATGTATAAATCTAAGCTTTTAACTTACATGATTCGAGGACTTAAAAAGCTACCATACTCATCATCAAGAGCTTGAGGGATATCCCAATGATAAATTGTTTTTTATACCTGCATGTATGTTATATATATATATATATATATATATATATATATATATAAGTTGAAACACACTTAGCTATTCACTTTAACTTTAAATCAAATAGTTGATGTGTAAATTAATAGACAGGGTTATAATTAACTAATTAAGCATATGATTCTGACCGTTCTCGATAAGTTCATCGATAAGATTCTTGTAGAATTGAACCCCTTCTTTATTGACCCCATCACTTAGTTTTCCACCTGAAAATTAAATATTCGAAAAGGTTAAACAAAAAAAAAATATCAAAAAAGAGTTAAAAAGCAATTGTTATAATAGGAGGTCTAAGAATATTAGTTCATTCTTAAAAAGTAGATATAAATATAAAATTGTACTTACTTGGTAATATTCTTGACCAAGACAGGGAAAATCTGAAACTATCCATATTCATTTCCTTTATTAGTTTGATGTCGTCCTGCTCAATTCGTCCATTTACATAAGTTGTTGCATTAAGAAAAATGACAAAATGATAAACCAAATATTAATTTAAAGCTTGATTATTCAGATTTGTCCAAAATGAGATTTCACGATTAAATCAAGTTTCAAATGACCAAAAATGTTGAAAATAGGCACTTTTTTTTTGTTCCACTGAAAAATAGCCACTTACGTAGCAAAAGTATAAAAATTAAAAAGGGCATGCACAGACCTTATAACGATGATAAAAGTCAACAGCAACATCTCCATTGTCCATGTTCGTCCTTTCTGCAAAAATGTGAACCTGTTACTTACTATTTTTACTATTTATAATTGATCTCGTACATATATAGTAACATTTCAGAAGATATAATACTAGATAAAAAATTAACAAATTAGAAAGTGGACCTGGGAATGCATGTGWGAAATTGTCCCATATGCTTAGACTCCTACCTCCTTCTTCACTGCACCTTCATACTGCATGGCATCCATATATATAACTCAATACGGTTTTGATTAACTAATTTCTAAATTATCTAATCTATGATGCAAGGAAAGAAAAAGAAAAAAATATATATTATCCCTATTACTTTTAGAAGCTAGTTAAATTTATTTAAATTAAAGAGTTATCGAGAAAAAAATAAAAGCGTTATCTAAACAAACATGACCGACCCTAAAAACAGTTAGAAATTGAGTTCATTTGTGAAACTCGATGTTATAATTTTTTTTTATGACCAGGGGTTCAGGTCCATAGCGTCACTAAGTCAGAATATATTCATTTTCAATGAATCGAACCCGTGACCTCAAGGTCTGCATTTTCGGTAACCAAAGGTTTCCATAGAAATCGGTTGGTTAAAATTGTATCATTAATTCGACTTTAAGGTATAAAGACAATCAAATAACCACTAGATCGCATTAACATTTTACAATTAGCAGCATTAGTAAGTACATTACAAACGAACCTGATAAGCGGAAGAAGCAACGCCAAAACTAAAATGAGGAGGAAAGCTATAACGATTTAGAGGAGTCGTCGAAAATCTAAAAGATCTTCCCTCTACAGCATCCCATGATGCTACACATAGTGTGATTACTAGTGCAATTAGCTTAATTTCCATTTTCTTGGACATCAATTAGTTCGTTAATCTTTTATTGTAGATTGTACTAGTATTTGAGACTGAAAATATCTAGAGGATTGTGAGAAATGTTAATGCATACATCTCCTCTTATATAGAGAAAGGTAGACAGGACACACGCCTACCATATTTTGTTAACTATAGAATCTTAAGAATTGTTTTTGTTAACTATTACATAATCATTTCTTGACTGAACCGGTTGCCTTTTAATGACTTTTGTTTTATTAATTGTGACTCAACAAACTTTTAGACTGGAATGATTCAAACGGTTATTTCCATCTTGTATTGATTTTATAAGACGAGACAAATTACAACATATCGCGTTAAGTCTGTAACTAAACACGAAACAAGTCTTTTTTGAAATACTTTATTTAACATACACACAACATCAATCAAGACGAATATATTATTTTCGAAGACTCACCAATATTGTTCTGTCTTTCGAAAGGTCTTGGTCGCTCAAATTTGAAAACGTGTAAGAGATCCATAAACAAAACAATATTCTTGAAGTTTTTAATTGCTTAAACGTTGAAGAAAAATAAAAAGTAGTAGATTGAAAAATATATAATAATAAACATAAGATCAGAAATGTACATATCAATAAAATAGAAATTCACTAATAGATTCATATATTAAGAGATCGAAATAATGAATCATAAATAGAATATAATTCTGTTTCTAAGTCACTAAATAAAACAAAGTATTGCCTCCGAATATATATATATGTATATATTTCAAGCTCAATCCAAACATATTTTTCTCCTGAATTTTGAAGAAACAAAATAATTAGTTTTCTTCTCATAAAACTTTTCAGAATTAAATTCAAAGATAATTCATATAAAATTAAAGACCTAAATTGAATTATGTAAACTGCAAAAACAAAACATTTAAAAGATAATTTTAATGTTTTGATCAGACGAGAATGCTCTCTTCTTTCTCTTTTTGTCTTCTGAAAATGCGTGCCTCTCTTATATTTTTCATCATTATTAGGTCGATTATGCGCATTACCCTCATCATATATGGGTTATATGATCATTGGGGGTTAATTGTAGTTTTTCTTATATGATAGGATACATTTTTCGTGCATTCAGTTAGTAAATGAATTTTTGCTAGGGTTTTTCTATTCGCAAATAAAAAATTGTTAAAAACAAAAAATTAGGATGAAATTTAAGACGAGATTTTACTGCTTCTTCCTTAATAATATTATCATTTGAAAGCGGTGTAGATAAATATATAATATTGAACATGCTAAATAATAATATAGATTAATTAAGATGATAAAACATATTTTTTTTGGATGAAAAACGTTTTATTTGATAAATTGAATGATCACATAAAAGATAATTGTTACAAAAAAAATTCACGCGTCTCACAATGTTTCAATCATATAGTTAAAACTGTCCAAAACTTTTTTTTTCTTCCTTTTATTGTTTACTAAGAAAATGAATAATAACTAAATATTGGAAAAAATCGAATCATAAATGAATATTAAACAAATTCTTTAAAGGATGGAATAATAATAATTTTTAATAAAATATAATTTTCAAATTAATATTGATATTAATAAGTTTCACCAATATTTTTCTATAGTTATGAACTAGTAAAGAACTTACGAAATTTTTATTTATTGTTTTAATAATATATTAATGGTAGGTATCATAAAAACTTAAAAGTAAATTGTTTACTAAAGCTATGTACCAGTGCCATAATATTTATTATTCTTTTATATGAACAAAGTTTTTTTTTAGTGTCTTATGTTTTAATTATTTCATATGTTTTTAGACGAATTATGGATGAACGAATCGTTTCAGGAGTGCCCAAAGATTAATAATATCTTTCATTATTTTAACAACCTCAATATTTCGTATGAAAACATATATAATATTTTATAATTACTTAAGTTATTATATGTACATGTAACTTAAAAACCACATAATTTTTAGAAATTTATCTAAACTAATAAATTACTTACTATTATCACGTTTAAAACTTTTTCTTATAACTAATCATATTTTCATTTACTTATAACTAATTATTAATTTTTTCTTATTTTGTTTTTAAAATTAGTTACAGAAAACATAACTAACATTATTATATTAGTTATAACAAAATTCAATCACTCTTTAGTAAAAATACAAAATTTATAAATATGAAAATATCATACATATATATAATTCAGATAGAGATTGAGGAAGAAAATAAAATTCAGCAATTCAGTTCATTTTGTCTTTTTTTTTATATATATATATATATATATATATAACTTAATTCAGCGAAAATTCAACCCATTTCTTAATTTCACATGCACGGTCGTCGAATAGAATAAAGTAATTAGTCTTCTTTTTGTCAATAAATTAGTCAATATTAAATAATCATATATGATTACTGTGATTGTTGTGAATAAAAGAATTAGTCGATATTACGATCAGTTGTGATATATGGGCTGCCGACACTTTTATGTTGGTAATATTAATAAACTGAAAATATTTATTTAAGTAAATCAGATTTCTCTCCGATTGAAAAAATCTCATCGCAGATTTCTCTCTGATTGAAAAAATCTCTCAGATTTCTCTTAGATAAAAATGCTTTAAGCAACTTTCTCGGTATGGAAAATGATGATATTATGCCACCTGTTTTAATTTAATGAAATGAAAGTTATTGATTGACCCAAAAAAAAAAAGTAAACAAACTAAAAATGATATATTGAATTTATTATTTATATTATAAAAATAAGAAAATTTGATTGATGTTGCATTGAAAAAAGTGTTTTGTATTGCTTATTTTGTATATTTACATCACTTATAAATTACAATTGATACAAATTTGTTTTACATCATTTATATAAGTGACTCTGAAAGTAGTACTGCAAATATTTTGTATCACTGAAATAAATATTTGCATCAACTATGGTAATCGATGTTAATATGCATTTATTACAAAATTTGACTTTAATTTTGCATCAATTAATATAAATGATGTTAGTATTTGTTACGGTTCTAACAATTGATGCTATATAGTTGTATCATTTGTTTATACTTGTTGTTAGAATTGCATCACTTGATGATGTTAAAATTAATTAGTATAATAAATTAACATAGTATTAATTATATATAATCTCCTATATATTATTTGAGAAGTACATTTATAAATAAACATTAAAAATTAATATTTATATTACTTTGCCATTACTTCAAAGAAAACATATTTTAATCTCTCTAAGGGTATTTTAGTCATTAGTTATTATGTGATCATTTAATTAAATTATTTAATAAATAATTTTCGTTTTAAATTATTAATTTATTTTAAAGTTTTTGAAAAGTAGTTAAAAATATATTTTATGAAGATTTTATTGATTTAATTAAAAACATTAATTAAATTAAATTAAATTAAATGTTGATTTAATTTTATAAAAATAAAAGATTTTATGTAGATTCTGATTTTTTTGGAAAATTTAAAGGAAGAATTTATGTAGATTGTCGATTTTTACTTCTTTCTCAATTATAATTTTTTTTTAATTGATTAATTTATTTTCAATTTTTGAAAAGTACTTAAATATAGATTTTTACTTCTTTCTATACTATAATTTTCGTTTGTTTTAATTAATTTATTTTAAATTTCTTGAAAATAGTTAAAAATTTTCAATATAAATCATATGAAAGATTGGTTTTATATTTTTGATTACAAAATGTTTACGCGGATATTACAAAGATACGATATTATAAAAACTGATATTATAAAGTGTTAATATTTACATCACATTGTCATTTTTGTGAAATTAATAATTTTAAAGTTTTGGAAGAATTACAATTTTAAGCGAGATATATCCTAGTAATATCTAAATAGGTTAACAAAGTCCTAGATACTATTAAATATGTTAAAGTAATTACTTGGTGTGAGATGAAATTTTTTATTTATATAACTTCTTTATAAACATATTCTAAAATGATGAGTTTGTTTTATAGAGCAGTATTTTTCTCCTTTCCACCGGTTTTGTCGAGGTGGGACTTTCTTAACAAAATTGAAATTGCATCAATTACTTATTTGTAATTTTGTTAGCATCATTTATTAAATGATGTAAACTTTCTATCATTTAAACAATTGATGCCAATTTTTATTTTGAATTTTTTTCTTTTAAGTGATGCAAATTAAGATAATTAGTATTAATTTAAAGTAATATATGGCAAATAACTAGTAATAATATCACTTATTGTGATTGATGTTAAATCAAATATTTTGTATCGATTATTAATAAGTAACTCAAATTAATATTATTTATTTATTTGATGCAATTTAATGAATGCAACACATTTTTTTAGTGTTGTGGCATCATCCACTTTTTGTTAGGGAAAATACAACATCAATTATTTCCCATCAATATATGTATATTTCATTTCTCTTCCTTTCTCAAGACTATCCCCTGTAAGGGCTCTGCTGTCTCCTTACTCGTGATCCCATTTTTTTCTCTTTAATTAAGATGTACATAGATTCTCAGAAAATTATATGTATACAATAAATTTTCTAATAACTTTTTGTTTTACTTCATCTACAAAATAAATTAGATAATGCACAAGATTTTTTTTTATTATTATTTTATTTTGGTTTCTAAACTATAAAAATGAAATAATAAAAATGATAATTAATATATTATAGTTAGATCTCATGTACAGTATTTAAAAACATGAAAACTGTTTTTTCCCAAAAAAAAAAATGAAACCAAAAGCCTATTTTATATATAAAAAAATTCTTTCTTAAAAACTAAAAGTGTTAGATCGGGTTAGACTACTTCATTTTATTTACCATGCGATAGGCTAACATGCATTTTTTTATTACCCCAATCGTAAAATCACTAACCCGAACCTGCCATGTCTTGTGACCTTGGTTTTGTGGGTGTCAAAGCTATTTAAACGTCAAGTTTTTTTTTTTCCGCTTACTTCTTTAAAAAATTAGAAAAATATTATTCAAATTTAGTAATATGATAGTTTCTAGTTAATTTCCAAAAATTCAATATTATATACCTGGTAAATTGAATATAAAATTTCAAAATAACCGTAAACCTAACTAACATGTCATGGTTAAACGGGTTATGCTCGATCTTTAGACTCTCGATCCGAACCAACGCACCTATTTAAAAACCTTACATACTCATATAAGAAAACATAACTTTTAAAACATAAATTAATACGATGTTCGATTTTGACTGCATTTTCAAATTGGGTGATTATTAATGATTTGAAGACCTTTTGATAAACTAAATAGTATCTTTCAATTAGTTTTTATGAAACCCTAGATTCCCGCCCGACAACATAAGATATAGCATGTTCTTGTATTATCTTATGTTTTTTTTTTTAAAATGTATTATCTCAGTTATTGCCCAAAAAAAATAATTTGATTATTCAAGCTTTTCGAATCGTTTGATCATTTAATATTTTCACAGTTTTACAGCGGTTTTAGAAAAGATTTCTTTGTATTATTTCCTTAATGCTACAGTATGTAAATATTTAAATTATTTTCGTTCATTATGCTAGACTAACTCGTTAAACGTGATGACGAGAAACATGTTAAAACTGTTTAACAAAACAAAAAATGTTAAAATTTAATTATAAGGGGGACATTGTAAACATGAGAGCAATAAATGAAATTAAGATCGATGAAAATGTTGAATGGGATGTGGACATTAGAATCTTCTTTAAATATTCATTTCTCTCCAATTTAGTAGATGAACATTTTCCTTTGAATTTTTTTTCTTCTTTAGTTTTATTTTCCAGCATTATAGATGGAATTCTTTTTCGACGAGTTTTGTTGTAAAATAGTAAAACTTTCAGCTTGGATCTTTTATTTTTCTAAAAACACAACCACTTTAGTTGGTTGCGCTAGAAATCTTATATACTAAACAAGAATAGAAAATAGAATATAATAAAAATTTCATCCATTCAGATGTGCCATAACGTAATTATAATTTTATATATTTGTTAATTACAATATATATTACAGTTAATTACTTGTAATTTATTTAAGAGTTCACATATTTATATTCGTATACTAAATAGAAATGATGATAGAGAACATTGTTGAACTTTTAACTTAGCGAAATATTGACCACATAAATTTAGTTTTGACAAATAAAAAAATCACATATATGTAGATATTAACATATTTACAATATAGTAAAATTTATGTTACATTTTTTTAACATGCATTATGTGGATTTGGATTTGAGTGGTGATATAGGGACATCACAAACCAGAAAATGGCTTCTTATGAAAAAAATATCTGGGAATGTAATTAATGGTAATACGGTGGCATTTGGGCCTATTTTTAGTCACATAATCGAGGTCCCAAGAAACAACACTACTTCATCTATTTTGTTTCTTAAATCACACTGAGTGATAGTTGCCTTTACAAAAAAAAAAACTGTTGGAATTTATGATAGGTAAACGAAGAACGCTAACTTATTCTGTGAGAAAAATAAAATGATAAAATAGAAGATAAGATTTAAGTAAAACATATTTTTGTTACTTGATAGATCGTTAGCTCTGAAGAGCTTACACGTATAGTTAAAATTCTTCTAAGAACGTTTCTTAAAACGAAAAAAAATGGAAAACTAGTGAAATGCGAAAGTGCTAATTAACTAAAACATAATGGCAAATCGCTCGTCAAATGTCCTTATTGTCTTCTTTCTCCTTTCCATAGTTGTGTTTCTCCTTGTGCGCTTTATTTAAAGTACAGAAGAAAATTACGATTCCTTCTTGTAAAAATTTTCGTCTCTACTTGTGTTTTCTTTTTCGTCTATAGGTGAGCTAGATTCCAACAAAAACAAACCATATTTGACGCTTACATGGCACCCAGCACTCTCTAGCTATTTTCACGTTAGTAGTCATATGCTTAACACCTAATGTCTTTTTTTTTTTATTACCTCAAAGTTCAGGCCTAGGTCCTATTTGATATATCTAGGCTTTGATAGTTTTTAACCATCGTTTTCATAAGATTATCTGTGTTTTCTCCTTGTTTTAGAGTCTTTTAGTATTTTATGAAGTCTTTACAGGTTTTTAGGTTTAATTAGAAGAGAATTTGGAATTTTGGGACGAAAACACGATTTTGGAGATGCAGGATCGTGCAGAAGGGTCAGAAGTTTGTCATTCATTGAACACCTTCCCGATATCGGATTTCAATGAATTTTGGACACAAGATAGCTATTTGAGTTAGCTTTCATTTGGGATGGATTTCATTTTATTATCATCAGTGGTTCAAACGTTATGCCTGTTTTACTAAAAACAGATCAATCTCGCCAGCAGCTGAAGCAGATGCAGAGTGAGACCACAGATCGATCGATCCACTTTTGCGTTCAACTTTCAGATCGACCACGACACTCAGGATCGACCGATCCACATCCAGATCGACCTGCAGATCCAGATCGACCGATCCAACCTAAAAACGAGAAAATACAAAAGGAAAACTTCCTGATTTGTCCCAGATTGTCCTTATCTCTTTAGAGTTCGGCCAAAACATGTTTAGAACTATAAATAAGGGYTTTTAAGCCATTGTTTAGGCTATGCTTTTATCTTTATTCCATTTTTTACATTCTGTAACATTTTCTCTGCAATTTCTGGATCTCTGTATGTTTTGGGAGAAGAATCTCTGACTTTATATCTTGAGAAGATTTCTGAACCCTTTTGATTTCTTATTCTATGATTATGAGTTCTTATTCATCTTTTCTGCTTTCTCTGTATCCATATATGAGTAGATCCATAGTTAGGTTTTAGGGTTTCTAGGGATTCATGAATCATGAATTAGACATAGATAGGGATTTATCATTATTAATCTTCTCCTTTTGTTGTTTTCATAGCTTAGACTGAATTGATCACTTAGTCTATGATTTAGGGTTTAACCTATTCTCCAAAAGCTTATAGGTTGCTTGATAAAACATTAGGAGAGCGAATTGTCTTTAACCAACAAAAGCTGATGTTAAGGCAATTCGTGAACAGATTGAACCTGTCTGTTGAATGCTTGTCTGTAATTTTGAGTTCAAACGACAGTTTAGAATCTTAGGTTGCTAGACAAAGTAATTAGTGACACGATAGTGGATTTATTATACAGTTCTGTTTGAGTTCGAGATTGGTGTTTAATTAATTGCCTTAATAATTGTCTGATTTTTTATTTATGATTTTCTGCGAATTTCTCTGAAGCCTAACGTTTTTAATTCATAAGTTTACATCYATTTGCATTTATTTCATTGTTCACTTTAATCCAACCCTCTTGTTTTTGTCTTAGCTTCTTAATCATTCTCTGTAATCCGTAGTGCAACACTTGATCCTCGTGGATTCGATCCTAACTACTACAACGTGTTAGGGTTATTTGAGTAGACCCGAGTGTAAACTCCAACTATCACTATTCTCAGTGGATTCGGAGTCGGTCTTTAGTCGATCGAATTAAGGACATATTAAAACCAATTCCATGTGCTAACCACTAGCCTATCAAACTCTTGGTCGTAATGTCTTTTTTTTCTCTTCTCATTAAAAAAGTATTCCTTTCCTTCGTTTAGCGAAAACCCAGCAGACCTTGCTTGCAAGTACTCGACGACTCTCCTTTTAACAAACAAAAACAATCAGAATATCTAAAAATGTGAAATAGAAATCGTGAGTTCAACCTCAAGGTATGTTCCTTAAACGAAAAGTAGGCTCGAGGATTTGTTAATTCCAGAAATCAGAGGCAAAATTGATTGTTAATTTTGTAGATATACTGTGTTCAACCGTATGAATTTATATTTTTCAGTAAGCGGTAAAAGAGGTTGCGTAATTAGTTGTAGTGGCACACAAACACGACAAATAAGCGGAAAAAAATATGATTCTAGTCGCTGATATAGTATTTTAGTAACATACATATTACGATATTGTAGTATTCTCGTATAATCTTTTTAGTATATGGTAGTCATGACTAGTGTCGGAATTAAACTAAATTGATGATCTTTATTCATTTATATACAAACAAAAGAACGAAGTATAAATACAATAATTAGGTAAAAAAAGAAAAACTTAACAATATTAATCTATACTAACAAAAGTAAGGTTTAGAGGCTCAAGAGACCATCCACATCAGCAAAAGTGGAGTCTTATACATCACCAACTCAGGCCTGGCCCTCTACATATACATAAGAAACATTGGTATTGGGCCCCAAAATTTTGAGTTAAGTTATATATGTTCAGTCTCTAAAATACCAACGAAACAATCAGCTTAACAAATAAGAAAAAGCTTGATAAAACAATCGTTGGTTCCTTCTACTAGGGTCCATATATAAGTTATAGCTACAATATCTAGGGCCCAACAATAATAAATTAAATTAAATATGATCATCGTTGACAAAACTAAAAAAATCTAGAACTGAGAGCAATCCCTAATTATATAAGCTTTTCCTTCTACTTTATTTTCAGATTCCTCTTCGATCGGCTTAATATCAAAGGTAAAAACAATTATTATTTGAGTTTCAAGTTAAACGATAAAATAACATTCTAATTATCATAGTTCATGTATGTGTATCGTTTAATTTCAGAAAGATGAAGTCAAGATATGAAATTGGATCTGAAAAAAGAAAAAAGAAGAAAAGAGAAGAAGAATTGACAAGATCTCTAGCCAATTCTATGTTCAGGTATATCAAAAAACCAGAATCTTTTAAAACATACGAGGATGCTGGAATTGATAAAAGTATTAGAATAGATAATGAACATTGTGAGACTTCTAAGAAAGGAGAAGTTGATGGAATTAGAATGGAGAGCGAAGAGGAAGAAGCCAATAATAATAGGGTTCAGAAAGATGTTGAGAATGTCAACAATAATGCAGATTGTGTGTATTTCAAAGAGCATGATTCATCTATGGATACTTTGGATCCAGCAAATTGGGGAAACATTGATCGAATGTTAAGGGATTTTTTAGTTGGAAAGGGTCCTCTAGCACGACCGTCTGAGGATTATAGTTTTCCGAGAAACAACAACGGGCGACACTTTTCTCATAAATTCTACAAAAGACAGATGAAGAATGGTGATAAACAAGATGAGCGTTGGCTAGTTTATTCAAAAAGTCAGAGAAAATCTTTTGTTTTTTTTGTTCGGTGGGGACAAAGATACTCTCTCGGCAAGCACAGGATTCAAGGATTGGAACAATGTTTCAGCAAGGCTTGGCCAACATGAAAGTAGTCATGCTCACATTGTGTGCATGAGCCAATGGATGGAATTGGAGTTCAGATTACAAAAGAATATAACAATTGATAAGTATGTCCAAGAAGAAATCAAGAAAGAGAAGAATCACTGGAGAGAAGTTTTATTGAGATTATTTGCATTAGTGAAGACTTTGGCTAAATGCAATATAGCATTTCGTGGAAGCAATGAAAAGATTGGTGAGAATAACAATGRGAATTTTCTTAGCTTTATTGAAATGTTTGGAGATTTTGATCCAGTGATCCGGGAGCACATTAGGCGTATCAAAGAAAAAGAAACTAACTATCATTTTCTTAGCCACAAAATTCAGAATGAATTGATAACAATGTTGGGATCTGAGATGAAGATTATGATCATTAAGAAAATTCAAGAAGCCAAATACTTTTCGGTTATTCTTGATTGTACTCCAGATGTAAGTCACAAAGAGCAAATGTCTCTTATTATCCGATGTGTAAATGTTTCTATGGATTCAGCTCAGGTTGAGGAGTATTTCATTCACTTTTTGGAAGTTGTTGATAAATCAGGAAAAGGGTTGTTTGATCTACTTTGTGATACGTTGGTTGATCTTAGCTTAGACTTTGATGATGTGAGAGGATAAGGCTATGACAATGGCTCAAATATGAAGGGAAAAAACAAAGGAGTACAAAAAAGATTGCTTGATGTTAATCCACGGGCATTTTATACGCCATGTGGTTGCCATAATCTGAATTTGGCACTTTGTGATATGGCTAAATCATCTGCAAAAGCGATTGATTTCTTTGGCATCATCCAACGTTTATATTGTTTGTTTTCAGCTTCTACGACTAGATGGGATATATACAAGAAAATGATTGGAGGTCCTACACTTAAACCCTTATCAGAGACTCGTTGGGAAAGTCATCTTGAAAGCGTTAAAGCAATTCGTTTTCAAACTCCAGAAATCCGAGATGTTCTATTTTACTTGGCTGAAAATACTGATGATCCTAAAACTCGGAGTGATGCTGAATGTCTTGCAATAAGTGAAACTCATGGAATTGGAGGATTTGAGTTTTTAGTTGGTATGGTTATATGGTATGAGATTTTGGCTGCCATTAATATTGTAAGCAAGATTTTGCAGTCTGAAGATATGGATATTGATGTTGCTATTACTCAACTTAAAGGGTTAGTCTCTTTTTTTCAGAAGTATAGAGAAACGGGTTTTGAAGAAGCAATGGCTGAAGCGAAAAAAATTGCTGTTGTTATGGATATCGAACCCATCTTTCATGTGAAAAGGAAGCGTCTTATTAAAAAGAGAACACATTTTGATGAAGAGCAAAGACAAGATAATGATGAAAGTGTAGTTCTGAGTGAGGAGGAGAAGTTTAGAATCGATTATTTCATCAAAATCATGGATCAAGCTTTAGTTTCTCTTCAAACAAGGTTGGACCAATTTCAGGAGTATGAGAAAACTTTTGGTTTTTTGTTCGATCTAAGAAAACTCAACTCAGCAAATGATGATAGCTTGAAGGAATCATGTATCAATCTTGAAGTTTCTCTTAAGCATGGAGCACGTTCAGATATTGATGGAAATGATTTATTCTTTGAAATCAAGGTCTTTCGAGAAATTCTACCAAAAAGTATAAAAAAGCCTGTTGAAATATTAGACTTTTTGAAGAGGTTGAAGGACTGTTATCTAAATACTTGGATTGCTTATCGAATTATGCTCACAATTCCTGTTTCAGTAGCCTCGGCAGAAAGAAGCTTCTCAAAACTGAAGTTGATAAAGTCTTACTTCCATATGTCACAGGATAGATTGAACGGTTTAGCCATGTTATCGATTGAAAGAGACATGGTTAAACACCTTGATTATGAAAGTTTGATGAATGACTTTGCAGAAAAAAGTGCAAACAGAGTTATCTTCAAGAAACTAGATTAAGATATTGGTTGTTTTTGGTTTTTTGTGGAACTTATGTTTTCGACAACTTTGTATATATAGCGTAGGCCCCGATTTTTGGTTCCGTATTAGGCCTCGAATTATGCCGGACCGGCACTGCACCAACTAAATAATCACAAATCAAAATAATTAAATTCATCATTAATCAAATTAATAAAATAATTAATCATATATATATATATATATATATTCATATCTCATTATTAGGCTTATTTTAAGGCCTATTCTTATGTCTTTACTTACTAAACACCATAAATTTAAACTCCAAAACATTATAATAAATTTTATTTAGATTTAGTTATGCTATATAAAAACCGAAAGAAATTATGAGATTTGAGAGAGATTTTTTTTTATATTTTTCTGTATTTTAAAACGTTGAAAATCAAAGATTGACATCAAACTACTTAATTATAAAATAACTTACAATAAATAAAATATTATGGTAGTTCTTTTTTGAGAGACATATTATAATAAATTTTATTTAGATTTAGTTATATTATATCAATACCAAAAGAAATTATGAGATTTCATTGTCAACAGTTTTCTATAGTTTTCTGTATTTTTAAACGTTGAAAATTAAAGATTGATATCAAACTACTTAATCATAAAATAACTTACGATAAATAAAATGTTATGATAGTTCTTTTTTGAGAGACATATGGTATATTATCCTTTAATTTTTTATTTAATATTTTAAACTATTTATTATAATAACTAAATTATATATTTCATTATCACCCAAAAATCTTAAAATATAATCTACTATTCATCTTAATTACACAAACAAAAAATCATAACACATAAACCAGCTCATTCAAAGCGTTTTGACCCACTTGAGTTCAAAGGTTTCAAATCTCTTTAAAGCTATAAAAAACGTATGCAAAAACTAATTCATACCAGTTCATTTACTCACCCATCATTCCCATACACATTTATGATGATAGTGGAAGGTGAGAGGTTTAAGTTTTAATTGGTCATGGTCCGTGTATTTGATTTTTTTCAATGAAAGTCAAATGAAACATCACACAGTAACGTCTATTAAGTCATTTACAAATCGCTAACGTAGACTTTTTATGTGTCTAAAATAACTTGAACAACGTAAAGATGGATAAAATTAATATCCAATTTCCACCAAAATATTTAATATGAAAGCTTAGAACTAAAATAAATTAGATAATAGACAATAGTTATACCAATAATTGTCCTTCTATATTGTCATCTGTATATATATAACAAGCATTCTCATATTCCTACAAAACAATATCACTCTATCCCAAACCAATACTTTACATAAACATGGCAACACATGTTACAAAGACATCTTTCCAATCAAACTTTTGACTTACTACGAATTCATTTCTGGAAAGCTCGTAACTTTAAAAATGGTAATATACTCATGGAAATGAAGCTGTTTTTCATCGACACCAAGATATGCATTGAGTTTACTAAATAAAAAAATGCATATTATGATCTAAACCTAATATGTAAACAATTTTTTTGTAGTCAACAACGATGTATGGATTTATATCGGCCAACCGACTATTCCGTATAAAGAGACCCTGAAATCAAACTCAATCTACAAGTTAAAAAAGTTTATGCTCAACCCTGCCAAAAAAATGTTCAAGTCGCAGCTCACAAATTCGACATTTTATTCACTGACCAGACATCTTTGGTTGAAACAAATGAAAGCTTCCACAAAATAGAAAGCCAACAATTTAGGCTACTTACCGTGCAAGATTTGACACAAATAGTTGACCGAAACGGCGAGCTTTTTGGTAAACATCTCTTGAAATCCAACAAAACACATACACAAAACTTATATATATTTTTGTATTGTAGATATCATCGGTCACATATACCTCATAAAAGGAGATAACCTATAAGATTCCATACCAAATGCTACACCTCCAATGGCCGCTCCTGGTAGATCAAAGAACATGGTGTTCTTACATGTGAAGATAGAAGAGTAAGATTTATTTATTTTCTATATACCTCACTAATATCTACAATTTAAAAAAATCTCTAACAAACTCTTACCAAACCGCGACGAAATATTTCGTGTGTATTTGTCATCAATTTAAATATATTTCTTTGTACTCAAAAACAATTTAAATATGTTGAAAACAAAAAGTTGCGAGAAAAATCGGAAAATGATTAAAAAGAAATGAAGGCAAAGAAAATATTGTGAATTTTTTGATTCGTTGAGCTGTATTCTATATTAGTATATTTTACGTTTGGGTAAATTCGTGCTCTGACTTAGCAATTTGTAAGTCCGGAAATTTTTTGAGATATACTTTATTGGGCTTATATTAGGCCCATCTATAAATTTCTTCGACTCGAGAGAATTGGAGTACACACATGCGTGCATTCACATTTCAACATTTTTATTTAACTATATATATATATATATATACATAATATATTAGGAGTTCACATTGTTTTTATATTTTCTTAAATTCAGTCTTTATTATCAACTATTTATTTAACTAACATCTATTAAAAATATTTTAAAGTAATGATCTAAATATTGAAGTCTATATATTTAAATACCTAAAACGCTAATTCAAAATATGCAAACAATCCGCACGTAGTGCGGGACAGGACCTAGTGTACTCGATATTAACGTAGTCTTACCCCACAATATTTATCAAAAAAATAAATAAAGAATCAGTTCCTTTTCATAATTGAATTTAATTTCCCCAACAAAGGAGCTTAAATCATCTATAATGCAGACCACCAATTCTTGACACTCTTAAACAGAACCATCGGCATTGGCTTTTCGGATCTCTGAAGAAAATACTTGAACCATTTGGCTGAATTTTTAGCATGTCTTTTTAGACCATCTGAATAGTCAACATAGTACAGACCGAATCTCACTGCATATCCATGTTCCCATTCAAAATTTTCCAACAACGACCATGGAAAATAGCCTTTCACGTCACACCCATCCTCACTGCATATTTGTATACAAAAAAAAATTAATTATTTTATTATTCCACACGACTTTATACTAAGCAGTTTTAATTCATATATAGTGAAATTCTCTTACGTGATCGCTTTCTGGAGTTCTTGAAGATGTTTTTGGTGGTACTCTATTCTCTTTGTGTCTTCTAGTATCTCTTCACGTGTCACTGTTCCATTCTCGTAGTCATCGAAACCTATACATTTATATGTGGTTAATAATTTAAACAAAGAGAACGGATATATAATTATTAGCCATAATTGAAATGTTAAAGATTTACCGTTTTCAGTTATGTAGATCCTTGGATTGTTGTATTTATTTTTAATATAATTAAGAATCTTTCGTAAGCCTTCCGGATATGAGTAGAGAATTTTGGTTCCATCCTGAAAATGAAGGAAAAAAGGAAGAAAAATGGTTATAGTTTAGCATTGTTCATAACAAATTGGAGAAATGATATGTGCACTATTAAAGTTCGTACCGATTCTGATGAGATGTACTTGCCGTTACGATTTGTCACCGATAAAAAATTGATAAATTTTAATGTCGTTAGTTGTATGTTCATTAGTACTTTGACTATTTTCTTGACAAGAAAATTAGATTACCAAATAAAAGTTGCGTAAATATGTTAGGGTTAACTTATATTTGTATTGGAGGCGTTGGTCGGTCGTAAAACGGGGCCTTGAAAGATCGACGTTAAGATCGTGAGCGACAAATCGTGCAGTGTAGTAATTTATTCCAATAAAATCAAATGAATTTTTTATCATCATAGTTTGCTCTTTGGTGAAAGAAGGCAGCCTATTTCCAGCATTTGTTTTCATCGTCTGTGGATAGTCTCCAAAGACTAGAGGGCTGAGATGCCTAGATAAAATTGTAAAATAAACAAAATTAGGAAACAATTTGTTTTTCTTTTCGACTTTAGATAATGAATTAATAAATTGCAAACTGTTGAACATATGACAACTTACCACTATAAGAATACAAGCGATTTCCGACGGACGTTTCCGTCGGATATCCGTCGGGAACCCCCAATTTCCGACGGATAATTTCCGTCGGTTACAGTTCGTCGGAATTTAATATCCGTCGGAAATTCGTCGGACTATTCCCGACGGAACATGGTCGTCGGAAAAGGGTCAGAGTATTCCGACGGCAAATTTTCCGACGGATATTCCGACGGCAAATTTTCCGACGGATATTCCGACGGGTCATATTTCCGACGGATATTCCGAAGACTTTTTGATCGGAAGTATACGCCGGACTGCCATCGAAAACCGTTGGTAACAATTCCAACGGGATTCTGACGGCCTCAATTCCGATGGATTTCTGACAGCTATAGTTCCGACGGATTTCCGACGGCAATAGTTTCGACGGATTTCCAACGACCATAGTTCCGACGGATATTCTATTTGAATTTTTTGTGATTTGTGATTTTATTCTATCTGAACCTTCGGCTAAAACTGTATCCGTCGGAACTTTCCGACGGATGTATACTTTCTTCGGCTAAAACTGGTTTTGGTCTGTCGGAAAACCGTCAGAATGTGTCCGACAGATTAACGTCGTCGTAAATCCGTCGGCAACGTCAAACGGTTATATCATCTGTCGAACATCTGTCGCAAATCCGTCGGTTAGTTTCAGATGGATTTCTGGCATCGGAAATCTGTCTGAATTTTCCGACGGATTTTTGACGAATATTAATTTCGTCCAATTACCGTCGGAAATTTCCGACGGAATTATGGCCGTCGGAAAAAATCCTGTTTTCTTATAGTGTACCAACCAGTATTGAAAGAAAGTGCTCGTTCAACTGATTCTTTATCTTATCAGCATTAGAAGCGATGTCATATGGCTCAAACCAATAAGGAGACAACACTATGCCTATCTTGGCATCTTTTGAAATCTGTTTCACAAACATATTAATCAATCAATATGTTATTTATTTTACGTTCAAATCATTTTTTTATAGATTAAGTGACATGAACTAATTCACTCGTTTTATTGAATTGAAAACTCATGAATTTTTTTTTTAAATAGTCTGGAAAGAGATATATAATCTTATGTACCTTGTCACATTTCCTGAATTCTTCAACAGCAGCAGCACGAGCAAGAAGAAGGTGGTGAGAGACTAAATAAGGCTCCGTGCCTGAATCACCGGCTATACACCAACTGTTTACCCATTTGGAACATCGACCCATTGCCTTATTGCCCGCATCATAACCCGAAACACTATAAACATATGGCTCGTTGAACGTTGTTCACATACTGACCTTGTCTCCAAACTCTTGGAAACAAAATCTTGCGTAGTTACGAAAATCATCTCTGTATGATACCACACAACAACAAAAATGTCAAAAGAGCAAAATTTTAAACATATCATGTATTCATCTAAGCTTTAAACTTACATGATTCGAGGACTTAAAAAACTACCATACTCATCATCAAGAGCTTGAGGGATATCCCAATGATAGATTGTTACAAAAGGTTTTATACCTGCATGTATATTTAAGAATATAGTGTGATGAGAAACATTTCAAACACAGAACTTAACTATTCACTTTAAATAAAAGAGTTGATGAGTAAATTCGTAGATGGCGTTATGATTAACGATTTATATGATTCTTGTAGAATTGAACCCCTTCTTTGTTTACCCCATCACTTAGTTTTCCAACTGAAAATTAAAATTTCATAACTGTTAGAAACAATTTCTTGTAAAAAATGTTAAACAAAAAACTAATCGTGTTATAGCTTCTAAACTGATAGTAGGCGATCTAAAAATAATAGTTCCATCTGAAAAAAAGGAAGAAATAACTTACTTGGTAATATTCTGGACCAGGATAGAGAAAATCTGAAACTATCCATATTCATTTCCTTTATTAGTTTGATGTCGTCCTGCTCATTTTTTTCCATTTACATTAATATAAGGTGTTGCATTAAGAAAAAAGAAAAACAAATATTAACTTAAAGCTTGATTATTCAGATATGTCTAAATTTCCTCATACATATATCTTAAGAAGATATATCAGAATTAAATCAAATTGCAAATGGCCAAAAATGCTGAAAATTAGTCACTTGTATAGCAAATATAAGGTCATGCACAAACCTTATAACGATGATAAAAGTCTACAGCAACATCTCCATTGTCCATGTTCGTCCTTTCTGCAAAAATGATACCATATTACTTACTATTTATAATTGATCTCGTACATATTTAAAAACTTTTTCGAAGATTACTTAATCGAAATAGTTAACAATGTGGTTGAATTAGAAAGTGGACCTGGGAATGCATGTGTGAAATTGTCCCATATGCTCGGACTCCTCCCTCCTTCCTTTACTGCACCTTCATACTGCATTAACGTACATGTAATTCAATACGGCTTTAACAATTTATAATCTACGTAATCTATGAATTCAATACGGCTTTAATTAATTTATAAAATATGTAATCTATGATGCAAAAAAAAAAAAAAGAGAAAAAAGAAAAATGTAATTTATATATACATAATAATGTCGTTTTAAGCTAACTAAATTTATCTAAAAGGGTTATCGAGACATGACCCTAAGTTGAGTCTGAAACTGAGTTACACTTGTGCAACGTGATGATGCTATAAATAAATAACGAACCTGATAAGCAGAAGAAGCAACGCCAAAATTGAAATGAGGAGGAAAGCTATAACGATTCAGAGGAGTCGTAGAAAATCCTAAAGATCTTCCCTCTGCAGCATCCCATGATGTTATGCATAGTGTGATTACCCGTGCAATTAGCTTACTTGCCATTTTCTTAATTAGACGTTAATTCGTTAATAAACATTTAGAATGTACTCTTATTTGAGACTGAAGAGATTTAGAGGATTGTGAGTAACGTTAATTCATCCATCTCTTCTTATATAGAGAGAGATAGCTAGGGCACACGCGTACAAATATTTGGAATCTTAAGAATAGTTCTTGTTTAATTGTTTAATAATCATATCTTGCGCCTTTTAATGACTTTTGCTTTATTTATTGGATGATCGGCTTGACTAAACAAGCTTAAACTGGAATGATTCAACTGTTATATATTCCCATATTTCTTTATCAAAAAAATATTCCCATATTGTTTTGGCACTTTTCTAAGATAATATAATTGCAACATCTCGCGTTAAAAGCACCCTCTTGTTTTTACATGGTCATTGGCCCAGATGTAGTTTGTTTTTATGATTGAACGAAAATTTGTGAAGTTTCTTCTATTAGCAAATGACAAACATGTAAAACTAAAAGGAAATTGGGATGGAATGTAAGATGTGACTCGAAGTCTTGTGCTCGAAATTTTCGTAGAGGTGGCAATGCCACTTGAACTCCCGAACATTTATTTGATGGAAATAAAAATTCATTTGATAAATTGGATGATCACATAGATTAGTAATTGTTACGGAAAAAATTCACGTGTCTCATACACTTTTATTCACATTAGTAAAACTGTCTAAACGTTTTCTATTTTATTTTTATTTCTAACTGATTGCTAAGAATGTTTTTTTCAAATACCATATTCTTAATTTCTATTATTTTCTTGCCATAATAATACTCTTGTGTTATCCAAGGACTTGGAGACTTATAATCCAAATTAGCTAAGTCTCAGCCATTTTTCTTTTTGGTTTTAATGGTTAAATGTTGTTGGCAATAAATACAGAAAAATTCCATGTAAATCGTTTGTTAGGGACCTCCAAAAACTAAAAAAATACAATAATATATGTTTTGCAAGTATTAGTAGCGCTAACGATGCAAATGCACAGTCGTCAAATATAATAAACTATTTCGTCAATATTAAATAATCATATTTGATAAAATAGTCAATATTATGATCAGTTCTGATAGGCTGACGGCACAAATAAATTCCTTAATAGTTATCGACTCTAAAAATATTTATCCTGAAACTATCCATATTCATTTCCTTACTTGGAAAAAAATATTGGGGGTGTTATTGATTTGTATGTTTAGATAGCAAAGATTTAAATGTTATGAATATTCTATTATTATTCAATTACGATTTTTTAGAACTTTATTAAAATTTGGTGTTATTAGTTTATGTATTTGTAAAAAGTAATCATTTTTTTTTATAAATCTAGAGGTATTGGATCCATGATTTTATAAAGTCAATAAAAGTATTGTGTTATTCAAATAACATGAAAGTAACTTATTTTATCATTGAATTAAAATATTATGTTATTGGTTTATTGATTCTACATATTTTGCTTCACAAAATCTAATCATCAAAAATATTGTAGCTAATAAGGTATTCTCAAAGTATTTTCCTAAGATTATTTCTGTAAGTGGTGGCGAGCCAAACAATGGAGAACGATGTCCTCCGATAACGAAGAAAACAACGTTGGAGGAGAGTCTGATGATTTCATCTCTTTCGTCCTCTATGTCATCTCAAATTGCTTATTAGCTCGCAACCACTCCCACAGCCGTAAAACCAAAGCAAAGACATAGACTACGATTGTGTATAGCAAGAGAAACCTTGGTTTGATGAGTTGCTAGACAAAACAATAAACGCTATGGCAAATTAGAAAATTAGAGCTTTTATATTATTTTGGTGTTATTTGCAACAATTAACACGTTTTATTTATAGTAATTACCTTATAAAACCAAACAAAATTTTACATCTTCCATCTTTAAAAATATGATTAAAACATAAATAAATTTGCTCATATAAATATAATTAGGAGTTTATATTATTTTTACATTTTACTAGAACACAAGAAAGTGATTAGGTGAATGACCCTCGAAGTATTGCACGACTACCCTATTCTCTTATGTACACGGATGGGACTGGGCGATGTAGAGGTCGATGTGAGTTTGGCGTGGCATCAGAAATCAACCCTGTTTGGTCGATTTAGGTTCGGGCAGACGTCCAGATTGGTGCATTGGACCAATTAATCCGATAGGGAGAATCGACCATGATTGGTCGATTTTGGGGTCCGATTCTGCTCTCAGCTGTGCTCGTTGATGTGCTTTGCTTCATCCTCTTTCCGCTTCTCAGTTTTATAACCTTGACCATAGCTCTGGGGCTCATATCCTCAAGAGATAATGTGGTTTTTTGCTCCTCCATCTTATTTTCTCTCTCTCTTCTTTTTATTAGTTGTTCTCTCAAATTTGCTAGTGCATCTGAAATTTGAAAGAAGAACTTGTCAGCAAAACATAATTGTCTAGTCTCAGATCTATATCAAAACTCTATGACTATTGCTTTTTTCCCCGGCAACGGCGCCAAAAACTTGATGCAGAGGTTTTTATGCCTCTTCACAGGTTTCACCCAAGAAGTAAATCTCGAGAGTTTAATCCATAAAAAGGCAAGTGCACAGTTAGATGCAATTGTAGTAATACGGGGTCGATCCACAGGGAAATAGAGTAACTACACAGAGAATACAAATGTAGATCTAATCTAGACATGATAAACAGAAGTGGGGGGGGGGGTTTCTAATCTACTAAGCATTAAATTAAATAAAGCAATAAATAGAAAACAATAAATCTAAACTAAGAAAACAGTAAATAGACTAAACTAAGCTCTAAAGAACATGAATTTAGATATTAAATAATCATAAACTAATATTTACACATAATTGGGTGATAGTCTAAATCAGGAAACCTAAGTATAGAATTCATGTTTTATCTAAAATAATTAATATTTGTCATTCTAGAGATTTTTCATATCTTGTTAGTCCACTCTCGTGGTATGCTAGACTCTATATCCAGATACACTCTCGTGATAAACTAGATATGCATTTCCATTAATCTCATCATCGAATACTAAGTATCCTTAGACTCTTGCCTCAAGAATACAAAGTGAGTGACAKATATGTTTCTAAAGTACAACCCACTCTCGTGGCGAAATACTCCTAAGATATTCAATCTAACTTGACCAAAGCCAGATCTATAATTAATTCTGTCACACAACAAATTCGACACTAGCGATGACTCTCTAGTATGCAGATCTGAAGGTTTAATCCATTCTCGTGGCATCAAACACTTCTAAATAGATAACCACACCTACTAGATTCAGTTGTGCTCTTAAGTATCTCCCATGAGAGAATACTCAGCATTAAAGTGCGTACTAAAATAACTAGATCGGTTAAGTACATCAATGAATTCTAAAACATAAATCCCATCATTGACCACTACCCCATGTGGTCTAAAGGATCTAGACTCTTGTCTCTTGTGGGTTACAGAAACAAGATCTGACTTATAAAATAATAAACAAGACTGAAAAGTAAACTAATCTAAAACAATGATCAAAGTAAAATCATAAACATAAATTAGAGAAGAAGTAAAACCTAGAAACTTTATTAGAACTCAAAGTGTAGGGAACTATGTGTCTCTGTGTGTTTATATGAATGAGATTACATGTGTATTTATAGTCCTAGGGTTGTTAGATCTCAAAAACTCGAGTTTATCCTATATCTAAAAGTCTCAAAACAAAAAATAGGAGATCAACCCACTCTTGGATCGCCATGTAAAAAATCTCCCATAGGTCCTAGCAAGCGCCAGAAACACTCTAAACATCGAGTTTTAGCTCCAAATATCTAGAAACACATAAACATATGCAAACACACTAAAACTATACTAAATGTTAGTTATAAAGCCTAAAACTAACTTATTATAATACATAAAACCATGTTATAACTTATTATAATAAATGTTAGTCCCTTCATATTTGCTTGCCTGAAAATTATAATTTATGTACACGGATGGGACTACAATAGAGATCACAAAAAAAAAAATGAAACTCTCGGCCAGCAGGACGATCCAAACAAGGAAAAAAAGAAACAAGAAAATTGTCTCGTACCGGACAAGGAAACTCATATGAAATAAGAATATAGTTTCTTAAGAAATATCTTTAAATCTCAGTTAGTAAATGTATGTTGTATCAGTAAACAAACGTTTCTCATGGTTTATTAAAAAAAGTTGCTCTTCTTGCTCTCATTTTATAAAATTTTCTAACAAAAACCACAAAGTTTAAGAAACCATATATTTTATTCTTTTAATACAAATATATTATTTAAAATTTATTAAAAAAAAATAACCAATAAAAAAACTGCAAAATACAAATGATCATAACATACTAAATAAACATAAATTATGCATAAATATTTAAGAAAAATCTAATAAAATGAAATTAAAAAAGCCTAAAACATCTAATATTTTAGGACAGATAGATTATAAGCAACCAAAAAATGTCATTAGTTCATAAACAATAAAAATGTTAAAAAAAAGTAATTAGTGTACCCGAATATATCCAAAATATAATTTTATAACCAGAAAATATTAGTAATAATTATATTTGTAATAACCTAAATACCCAAAATTACAAAACAAATTTGGATATTTTGGATAATTTGGGTGATACAAGTATAATATTTTTGAGTATTTCGGGTAATTTAGGTAGATTTGGGTATATTTAGGCGATATAAGTACAATTTATTGGGTATTTTGGGTGTTTTTGGAATACTCTTTGGATAGATTCGGGTACAAAGTATCCGCCCGAACCGCATCCAATTTTTTTTGGAGTTTTACCGGTTCTCAATATAAACACGAGAACCGACCCGAACCCAAAAGAAATTGAACCGAATCCGAACGAAAAATTTTAAATACTTGAACAAAATCAAAATTTCAGAATCCAAAAATCCAAACCCGAATGGATCTGATCAAAATTTGACATGAATAATCAAATGCTCAGACCTAATAAACGCTATGGTGTTTTGTTGTTGTTCTTTTGTTGTGATAAGTGATTATGTCATCCCAACATTTGCGGTAGAAGTAAGTGAACCAAAAACATTATGAGATTAATGTTTTGCTAATATCAATCCAAAATATGCAATGGATATATGTAACGCCCGTATTCCAGAATTGATTTTTGAATCAAATCGCGTAAATTAAAAAGTGAGAATTAAGCTACGGAATAGCTATTCTGACGGTTTTAGAGGGTAAACCGAGCCATGAAAAATCATTGGAAGACATTATGATTTAATTATAGGCTGGTTTAGTGGTTTAGTTGGTTTAATCTTTAAATTAATTAGAAATCGGTTTATTTTAAATGGAATTCAACCGAACCAAATCCTACCCTTAATAAGCTGAAAAAATCGACCCTAACCTCCATCCCTCCCAGTTTGTTCGAGTTTTTGGGGCTGTGAAAACAGGAGAGAAGCTTTGAGTTGAGAGAAAAACAAGCTTCCATAAGAAGGGGTTAGAGACAGACTCAATATGTCGTGGGAGAAAAGAGTTTCAACCTAGCAGATTGTTCTCAAAAGTAACGAAATTTTTTGGAGTTATATCTAAGACCTGTATCTAGATTCTCCAAGTTACAGATCTTAATTTGCATATGTATTATATGAGTTATTCATGTTCTCGTGAGGTCATTGGAATCTGTCACGAATCTGGACTAGTGGACGTTCAAATGGTGATCGGAGGTTTACATTTTATCGGATCGATCTGAAACTTTGTGGGTAGATTCAGAACATCGAGGAGTCGAGTTTCAGTGGTGGAGATTGGAAATGGACGAGGCTGATCTTGGAAGGTGTTCCAGATAAGAGAAGCTAATGTTTAGCAAAGTAACCAAGGTAAAGAAAAAGTGTGAGATAGTAGAATCATGACTATGAGGAGAAGATGATCTAGATTTGTAAATTAGGGTCGGGGAGTTTCAATATAAATGCTCAATTTTTTTCAAATGGAATCGTATTAGATTGTTGCTGCCAGGAGCTTGTCAAAGAAGGAAATAAGTGCCATGAAACTTTTATCAAATAAATTACGAATAGACTAGTTTAAATGCAAGCGAATCCAAATATTTAAAGAAAATATATAATCTATCGTTCAATGTGTTAATATTTCCAAAGCCGTTTAAATGGTTTAATAATATTATAACATAATAATATGTGATTTTGAATAAAATTATTTATTTTTATACATTTATGATGCAGTTTGCAAAGAAGCTTAAATACACTTTATTTGCGGGTAACAAAACTCAGTAATCAAATCAAAATAAATTTATATATTATTTCAATACGGGGCACAATATGGAACAATTTTTTTTTATTTTTTTTGTTTTGGATTTTTGTAAAAATATGGCACCAATATGTTACACTCTCGGAAAAGCAAGAATCGAAGAATATGCCTTATGACTCGAGAACCATAAGTTATAAGTAAAGGGAATAAATGATAGTTTATTCATGAAAAGAACAAACTATATACAAGATAATACAAGAATTAGGTCAAAAGAACCTTAACAAAATGGAAACTTAACAATACAAAAATATGAAGAAACAATATAAAAGTAATTGATTAAGACAAAAAGCTTTCTTCTCTCTCCTCTTCCCTAGACTTAAATCTGGTAAGTTCTCTGAGACCTCCGTCGCTGGGCGGCGGCCGTCGCCGGCGTCGCTCCAGACGAATCATCCTCTGCTTCCTGGTTTCGCTTCTGTTCTGCTACTCTTTTAGACCACTCACTGTGAAAGGCCTTGGTCGGGCTCCGACTTTGTTTCCGGTGGAAGAATGCTTCTCCGCTCCTCCGCTTCTCCTCGCCGCTGCATGGGTGGTTCCATAGCCAGTTTGTGGAGTCTCCGTCTTCCATATCCATCAACGGCTAGATGTCGTTTAGCTTCAAAACTCTCCTGTATTGTTCGGCTTTGCATGCAGCCTCCGAATTCTTCATCGGACACTCATTTTCCGGTCGCTGACCGTGGATCTGTCAATTCCGAGCATTCCAGGAACCAGGTTAAGTTTAGTTTCACAATCTTCTTCAAATCGTCTCATCATTTAGCTTTTTTATAGCTTTCACCAATTAGTCTCGGCGTCGAACGTCGGAGATCTGTCGCTGGATTCTATCCAGCCACCTTATCCGGGTGTAATCCCGGGACTCTTCAGGGTTGTGTTTCCTTTGTCTTGCCATTGTTCTGCTGCAGGATGAGGACCCTGTGTCCGGACGCTGCGCAAGATTTAGGTCAATCTACCGAGAAGTTTCGAATCACAAAGCCTTCCTTCGTAGCTACTTCGGCGACATCTCCAAGCCATTATAAAGCTTAGTCTCTCAGATCTGCTAACTGCTGCCGCTCATCCCGCTGTTCTGATCAAGATGACGCGCCACCACCGTCGTAACTCTTCCATGGATGCAGCCCCTGGGATGCGGCTAGGGCGAACCAAAGATAAAACTTGGGCCTTAGGCCTTCTATCAAAACTTGTAATCGAATGGGCATCTGTGGCCCATTTCAGTTTATTGCTTCACCGTGAGCTCAAATCTATCATTTCAGAGTTTTATTCGGAAGTTGTGCTTCTCTAGGGTCTTTGAGCCCGTTRTCCGTTTGTAATCCATTGATCATCTACTTTTAACTTTAATATAATTMAGGGGTCGATAAAAAAAAAACAATACAAAAATATATATGGTATATCTCAATATTAACATATTCTTATCCCAATAAATTTATCAAAAAAATAAAAATAAAGAATAAGTTACTTTTCACAATTGAATTTTATTTCCCCACCAAACGAGCTTTGGTCATCTGTAATGCAGACCACCAATTCTTGACACTCTTAAACAGATCCAACGGCATTGGCTTTTCGGATCTTTGAAGAAAATGCTTGAACCATTTGGCTGAATTTTTAGCATGTCTTTTAGACCATCTGAATAGTCAACGTAGTACAGTCCGAATCTCACTGCATATCCATGTTCCCATTCAAAATTATCCAACAAGGACCATGTGAAATAGCCTTTCACGTCACACCCATCCTCACTGTATATTTGTATTCATAAGATTAATTAATTTATTGTCCCAATATTTTATTTGTTAATCATATATAGTGATCAGTTTTTTTTTCATATATAGTGAAATCCTCTTACGTGATGGCTTTCTGGAGTTCCTGAAGATGTTTTTGGTGGTACTCTATTCTCTTTGTATCTTCTAATATCTCTTCACGTGTCACTATTCCATTTTCGTAGTCATCGAAACCTATACATTTTCACGTGTTTACTTTTATATAAAAAAAGAATAGATGAATAACTATTGATGGTTATTGAAATGTTCAAGATTATGTTTCTAACGTTCTTACCGTTTTCAGTAATGTAAATAGTTGGATTATTGTATTTATTTTTAATATAATTCAGAATCTTTCGTAAGCCTTCCGGATATGACCAGAGAATTTTGGTTCCATCCTGAAATTGACGGAAAATCGAAGAAAAAATGGTTATGCTCAACATACAATCTTTAAAATAAAGTTGAGGAATAATTTGTGCGATATAAAGTTCTTACCGATTCTGATGAGATGTAATCGCCGCTACGATTTGTCACTAATAAAAAAGTGATAAATGTAATATCATTAGTTGTAGGTTCATTAATATTTTCCTAATAAGAAAACTAAAAAGCCAAATAAAAGTTGTCAAATCTGTTTATGGGTACCTACATTTGTATTGGAGGTGTTGGTCGGTTGTAAACCGAGGGCGTGAAAGATCGACGTGAAGATCATGAGCGACAAACCGTGCAGTGTAGTAATTTATTCCGATAAAATCAAATGAATTTTTTATCATTATAGATTGCTCTTTGGTGAAAGAAGGCAATCTATTTCCAGCATTTGTCTTAATCGACTCTGGATAGTCTCCAAAGACTAATGGGCTGAGATGCCTAGATATTGTTGTAAGATAAACAAGATTAAAAATATATATTCGACTTTAGATAATGAATTATTAACATGAAATGAATTAAATAGATGAAAACTTACCAACCAGTATTGAAAGCAAGAGCTCGTTCAACTGCTTCTTTATCAGCATTGGAAGCAATGTCATATGGCTCGAACCAATAAGGAGACAACACTATGCCTATCTTGGCATCTTGTGAAATCTGTTTCACAAATACAATCAATAAAAAAATTACTTCTTTTGCGTTCAAATCCTATTTTTATAAATTAAGACCAATCCACTAATTTTTGAGCTTAAAACTTATGAAATTTTAAGCATCTATTTTATAAAATCATAGCTTTATCTTATGTACCTTGTCACATTTTCTGAACTCATCAACGGCAGCAGCGTGAGCAAGAAGAAGGTGGTGCGAAACTAAATAAGGCTCGGTGCCCGAATCACCGGCTATACACAAACTGTTTACCCATTTGGAACATCGACCCATAGCCTTATTGCCCGCATCATAACCCGAAACGCTATAAACATATGGCTCGTTAAAAGTTGTCCACATACTGACCTTGTCCCCAAACTCTTGGAAACAAAATCTGGCATAGTTTCGAAAATCATCTCTATAGGAAACCACACAACAACAAAAATGTCAAAAGAGCAATTTTTCAAACTTTACATCGTATACATATCATGTATAAATCTAAGCTTTTAACTTACATGATTCGAGGACTTAAAAGCTACCATACTCATCATCAAGAGCTTGAGGGATATCCCAATGATAAATTGTTACAAAAGGTTTTATACCTGCATGTATGTTAATATATATATATATATATATATATATATATATATATAGTGTGATGAGAAAAATTCCAAACACAAAACTTAGCTATTCACTTTAACTTTAAATCAAATAGTTGATGTGTAAATTAATAGACAGGGTTATAATTAACTAATTAAGCATATGATTCTGACCGTTCTCGATAAGTTCATCGATAAGATTCTTGTAGAATTGAACCCTTCTTTATTGACCCCATCACTTAGTTTTCCACCTGAAAATTAAATATTCGAAAAGGTTAAACAAAAAAAAAATATCAAAAAAGAGTTAAAAAGCAATTGTTATAATAGGAGGTCTAAGAATATTAGTTCATTCTTAAAAAGTAGATATAAATATAAAATTGTACTTACTTGGTAATATTCTTGACCAAGACAGGAAAATCTGAAACTATCCATATTCATTTCCTTTATTAGTTTGATGTCGTCCTGCTCAATTCGTCCATTTACATAAGTTGTTGCATTAAGAAAAATGACAAAATGATAAACCAAATATTAATTTAAAGCTTGATTATTCAGATTTGTCCAAAATGAGATTTCACGATTAAATCAAGTTTCAAATGACCAAAAATGTTGAAAATAGGCACTTTTTTTTTGTTCCACTGAAAAATAGCCACTTACGTAGCAAAAGTATAAAAATTAAAAAGGGCATGCACAGACCTTATAACGATGATAAAAGTCAACAACATCTCCATTGTCCATGTTCGTCCTTTCTGCAAAAATGTGAACCTGTTACTTACTATTTTTACTATTTATAATTGATCTCGTACATATATAGTAACATTTCAGAAGATATAATACTAGATAAAAAATTAACAAATTAGAAAGTGGACCTGGGAATGCATGTGTGAAATTGTCCCATATGCTTAGACTCCTACCTCCTTCTTCCACTGCACCTTCATACTGCATGGCATCCATATATATAACTCAATACGGTTTTGATTAACTAATTTCTAAATTATCTAATCTATGATGCAAGGAAAGAAAAAGAAAAAAATATATATTATCCCTATTACTTTTAGAAGCTAGTTAAATTTATTTAAATTAAAGAGTTATCGAGAAAAAAATAAAAGCGTTATCTAAACAAACATGACCGACCCTAAAAACAGTTAGAAATTGAGTTCATTTGTGAAACTCGATGTTATAATTTTTTTTTTTTATGACCAGGGGGTTCAGGGTCCATAGGCCGTCGTCCTAGAGCAGTCAGACAAATGTAATATAACTCCTTTGGAGGCTCTCCCAACGCGAATCGAACCCGTGACCTCAAGGTCCCTGCATTTTCGGTAACCAAAGGTTTAACCACTAGGCCAACTCGTCGTTGGTTAAAAATTGTATCAATTAGGATTCGAACTCAAGACTTTAAGGTATAAAGACAATCAAATAACCACTAGATCGCATTAACATTTTACAATTAGCAGCATTAGTAAGTACATTACAAACGAACCTGATAAGCGGAAGAAGCAACGCCAAAACTAAAATGAGGAGGAAAGCTATAACGATTTAGAGGAGTCGTCGAAAATCTAAAAGATCTTCCCTCTACAGCATCCCATGATGCTACACATAGTGTGATTACTAGTGCAATTAGCTTAATTTCCATTTTCTTGGACATCAATTAGTTCGTTAATCTTTTATTGTAGATTGTACTAGTATTTGAGACTGAAAATATCTAGAGGATTGTGAGAAATGTTAATGCATACATCTCCTCTTATATAGAGAAAGGTAGACAGGACACACGCCTACCATATTTTGTTAACTATAGAATCTTAAGAATTGTTTTTGTGCTATTACATAATCATTTCTTGACTGAACCGGTTGCCTTTTAATGACTTTTGTTTTATTAATTGTGACTCAACAAACTTTTAGACTGGAATGATTCAAACGGTTATTTCCATCTTGTATTGATTTTATAAGACGAGACAAATTACAACATATCGCGTTAAGTCTGTAACTAAACACGAAACAAGTCTTTTTGAAATACTTTATTTAACATACACACAACATCAATCAAGACGAATATATTATTTTCGAAGACTCACCAATATTGTTCTGTCTTTCGAAAGGTCTTGGTCGCTCAAATTTGAAAACGTGTAAGAGATCCATAAACAAAACAATATTCTTGAAGTTTTTAATTGCTTAAACGTTGAAGAAAAATAAAAAGTAGTAGATTGAAAAATATATAATAATAAACATAAGATCAGAAATGTACATATCAATAAAATAGAAATTCACTAATAGATTCATATATTAAGAGATCGAAATAATGAATCATAAATAGAATATAATTCTGTTTCTAAGTCACTAAATAAAACAAAGTATTGCCTCCGAATATATATATATGTATATATTTCAAGCTCAATCCAAACATATTTTTCTCCTGAATTTTGAAGAAACAAAATAATTAGTTTTCTTCTCATAAAACTTTTCAGAATTAAATTCAAAGATAATTCATATAAAATTAAAGACCTAAATTGAATTATGTAAACTGCAAAAACAAAACATTTAAAAGATAATTTTAATGTTTGATCAGACGAGAACTCTCTTCTTTCTCTTTTTGTCTTCTGAAAATGCGTGCCTCTCTTATATTTTTCATCATTATTAGGTCGATTATGCGCATTACCCTCATCATATATGGGTTATATGATCATTGGGTTAATTGTAGTTTTTCTTATATGATAGGATACATTTTTCGTGCATTCAGTTAGTAAATGAATTTTTGCTAGGGTTTTTCTATTCAAATAAAAATTGTTAAAACAAAAAATTAGGATGAAATTTAAGACGAGATTTTACTTCTTCCTTAATAATATTATCATTTGAAAGCGGTGTAGATAAATATATAATATTGAACATGCTAAATAATAATATAGATTAATTAAGATAATAAAACATATTTTTTTTGGATGAAAAACGTTTTATTTGATAAATTGAATGATCACATAAAAGATAATTGTTACAAAAAAAATTCACGCGTCTCACAATGTTTCAATCATATAGTTAAAACTGTCCAAAACTTTTTTATTGTTTACTAAGAAAATGAATAATAACTAAATATTGGAAAAAATCGAATCATAAATGAATATTAAACAAATTCTTTAAAGGATGGAATAATAATAATTTTTAATAAAATATAATTTTCAAATTAATATTGATATTAATAAGTTTCACCAATATTTTTCTATAGTTATGAACTAGTAAAGAACTTACGAAATTTTTATTTATTGTTTTAATAATATATTAATGGTAGGTATCATAAAAACTAAATTGTTTACTAAAGCTATGTACCAGTGCCATAATATTTATTATTCTTTTATATGAACAAAGTTTTTTTGTTAGTGGTCTTATGTTTTAATTATTTCATATGTTTTTTAGACGAATTATGGATGAACGAATCGTTTCAGGAGTGCCCAAAGATTAATAATATCTTTCATTATTTTAACAACCTCAATATTTCGTATGAAAACATATATAATATTTTATAATTACTTAAGTTATTATATGTACATGTAACTTAAAAACCACATAATTTTTTAGAAATTTATCTAAACTAATAAATTACTTACTATTATCACGTTTAAAACTTTTTCTTATAACTAATCATATTTTCATTTACTTATAACTAATTATTAATTTTTTTTTTTTGTTTTTAAAATTAGTTACAGAAAACATAACTAACATTATTATATTAGTTATAACAAAATTCAATCACTCTTTAGTAAAATACAAAATTTATAAATATGAAAATATCATACATATATATAATTCAGATAGAGATTGAGGAAGAAAATAAAATTCAGCAATTCAGTTCATTTTGTCTTTTTATATATATATATATATATATATATATATATATATATAACTTAATTCAGCAAAATTCAACCCATTTCTTAATTTCACATACGCGTTAGTCGAATAGAATAAAGTAATTAGTCTTCTTTTTGTCAATAAATTAGTCAATATTAAATAATCATATATGATTACTGGTTGTTGTGAATAAAAAGAATTAGTCGATATTACGATCAGTTGTGATATATGGGCTGCCGACTTTTATGTTGGTAATATTAATAAACTGAAAATATTTATTTAAGTAAATCAGATTTCTCTCCGATTGAAAAAATCTCATCGCAGATTTCTCTCTGATTGAAAAAATCTCTCAGATTTCTCTTAGATAAAAATGCTTTAAGCAACTTTCTCGGTATGGAAAATGATGATATTATGCCACCTGTTTTAATTTAATGAAATGAAAGTTATTGATTGACCCAAAAAAAAAAAGTAAACAAACTAAAAATGATATATTGAATTTATTATTTATATTATAAAAATAAGAAAATTTGATTGATGTTGCATTGAAAAAAGTGTTTTGTATTGCTTATTTTGTATATTTACATCACTTATAAATTACAATTGATACAAATTTGTTTTACATCATTTATATAAGTGACTCTGAAAGTAGTACTGCAAATATTTTGTATCACTGAAATAAATATTTGCATCAACTATGGTAATCGATGTTAATATGCATTTATTACAAAATTTGACTTTAATTTTGCATCAATTAATATAAATGATGTTAGTATTTGTTACGGTTCTAACAATTGATGCTATATAGTTGTATCATTTGTTTATACTTGTTGTTAGAATTGCATCACTTGATGATGTTAAAATTAATTAGTATAATAAATTAACATAGTATTAATTATATATAATCTCCTATATATTATTTGAGAAGTACATTTATAAATAAACATTAAAAATGTTAATATTTATATTACTTTGCCATTACTTCAAAGAAAACATATTTTAATCTCTCTAAGGGTATTTTAGTCATTAGTTATTATGTGATCATTTAATTAAATTATTTAATAAATAATTTTCGTTTTAAATTATTAATTTATTTTAAAGTTTTTGAAAAGTAGTTAAAAATATATTTTATGAAGATTTTATTGATTTAATTAAAAACATTAATTAAATTAAATTAAATTAAATGTTGATTTAATTTTATAAAAATAAAAGATTTTATGTAGATTCTGATTTTTTTTGGAAAATTTAAAGGAAGAATTTATGTAGATTGTCGATTTTTTACTTCTTTCTCAATTATAATTTTTGTTTTAATTGATTAATTTATTTTCAATTTTTTGAAAAGTACTTAAATATAGATTTTTTACTTCTTTCTATACTATAATTTTCGTTTGTTTTAATTAATTTATTTTAAATTTCTTGAAAATAGTTAAAAATTTTCAATATCGTCACGTATGAAAGATTGGTTTTATATTTTTGATTACAAAATGTTTACGCGGATATTACAAAGATACGATATTATAAAAACTGATATTATAAAGTGTTAATATTTACATCACATTGTCATTTTTTGTGAAATTAATAATTTTCGTAAAGTTTTGGAAGAATTACAATTTTCTAAGCACGAGATATATCCTAGTAATATCTAAATAGGTTAACAAAGTCCTAGATACTATTAAATATGTTAAAGTAATTACTTGGTGTGAGATGAAATTTTTTATTTATATAACTTCTTTATAAACATATTCTAAAATGATGAGTTTGTTTTATAGAGCAGTATTTTTCTCCTTTCCACCGGTTTTGTCGAGGTGGGACTTTCTTAACAAAATTGAAATTGCATCAATTACTTATTTGTAATTTTGTTAGCATCATTTATTAAATGATGTAAACTTTCTATCATTTAAACAATTGATGCCAATTTTTATTTTGAATTTTTTTCTTTTAAGTGATGCAAATTAAGATAATTAGTATTAATTTAAAGTAATATATGGCAAATAACTAGTAATAATATCACTTATTGTGATTGATGTTAAATCAAATATTTTGTATCGATTATTAATAAGTAACTCAAATTAATATTATTTATTTATTTGATGCAATTTAATGAATGCAACACATTTTTTTAGTGTTGTGGCATCATCCACTTTTTGTTAGGGAAAATACAACATCAATTATTTCCCATCAATATATGTATATTTCATTTCTCTTCCTTTCTCAAGACTATCCCTGTAAGGGCTCTGCTGTCTCCTTACTCGTGATCCCATTTTTTTCTCTTTAATTAAGATGTACATAGATTCTCAGAAAATTATATGTATACAATAAATTTTCTAATAACTTTTTGTTTTACTTCATCTACAAAATAAATTAGATAATGCACAAGATTTTTTTTTATTATTATTTTATTTTGGTTTCTAAACTATAAAAATGAAATAATAAAATGATAATTAATATATTATAGTTAGATCTCATGTACAGTATTTAAAAACATGAAAACTGTTTTTTCCCAAAAAAAAAAATGAAACCAAAAGCCTATTTTATATATAAAAAAATTCTTTCTTAAAAACTAAAAGTGTTAGATCGGGTTAGACTACTTCATTTTATTTACCATGCGATAGGCTAACATGCATTTTTTATTACCCCAATCGTAAAATCACTAACCCGAACCTGCCATGTCTTGTGACCTTGGTTTTGTGGGTGTCAAAGCTATTTAAACGTCAAGTTTTTTTTTTTCCGCTTACTTCTTTAAAAAATTAGAAAAATATTATTCAAATTTAGTAATATGATAGTTTCTAGTTAATTTCCAAAAATTCAATATTATATACCTGGTAAATTGAATATAAAATTTCAAAATAACCGTAAACCTAACTAACATGTCATGGTTAAACGGGTTATGCTCGATCTTTAGACTCTCGATCCGAACCAACGCACCTATTTAAAAACCTTACATACTCATATAAGAAAACATAACTTTTAAAACATAAATTAATACGATGTTCGATTTTGACTGCATTTTCAAATTGGGTGATTATTAATGATTTGAAGACCTTTTGATAAACTAAATAGTATCTTTCAATTAGTTTTTATGAAACCCTAGATTCGCCCGACAACATAAGATATAGCATGTTCTTGTATTATCTTATGTTTTTTTTTTTAAAATGTATTATCTCAGTTATTGCCCAAAAAAAATAATTTGATTATTCAAGCTTTTCGAATCGTTTGATCATTTAATATTTTCACAGTTTTACAGCGGTTTTAGAAAAGATTTCTTTGTATTATTTCCTTAATGCTACAGTATGTAAATATTTAAATTATTTTCGTTCATTATGCTAGACTAACTCGTTAAACGTGATGACGAGAAACATGTTAAAACTGTTTAACAAAACAAAAAATGTTAAAATTTAATTATAAGGGGGACATTGTAAACATGAGAGCAATAAATGAAATTAAGATCGATGAAAATGTTGAATGGGATGTGGACATTAGAATCTTCTTTAAATATTCATTTCTCCAATTTAGTAGATGAACATTTTCCTTTGAATTTTTTTCTTCTTTAGTTTTATTTTCCAGCATTATAGATGGAATTTTTTTCGACGAGTTTTGTTGTAAAATAGTAAAACTTTCAGCTTGGATCTTTTATTTTTCTAAAAACACAACCACTTTAGTTGGTTGCGCTAGAAATCTTATATACTAAACAAGAATAGAAAATAGAATATAATAAAAATTTCATCCATTCAGATGTGCCATAACGTAATTATAATTTTATATATTTGTTAATTACAATATATATTACAGTTAATTACTTGTAATTTATTTAAGAGTTCACATATTTATATTCGTATACTAAATAGAAATGATGATAGAGAACATTGTTGAACTTTTAACTTAGCGAAATATTGACCACATAAATTTAGTTTTGACAAATAAAAAAATCACATATATGTAGATATTAACATATTTACAATATAGTAAAATTTATGTTACATTTTTTTAACATGCATTATGTGGATTTGGATTTGAGTGGTGATATAGGGACATCACAAACCAGAAAATGGCTTCTTATGAAAAAAATATCTGGGAATGTAATTAATGGTAATACGGTGGCATTTGGGCCTATTTTTAGTCACATAATCGAGGTCCCAAGAAACAACACTACTTCATCTATTTTGTTTCTTAAATCACACTGAGTGATAGTTGCCTTTACAAAAAAAAACTGTTGGAATTTATGATAGGTAAACGAAGAACGCTAACTTATTCTGTGAGAAAAATAAAATGATAAAATAGAAGATAAGATTTAAGTAAAACATATTTTTGTTACTTGATAGATCGTTAGCTCTGAAGAGCTTACACACGTATAGTTAAAATTCTTCTAAGAACGTTTCTTAAAACGAAAAAAAATGGAAAACTAGTGAAATGCGAAAGTGCTAATTAACTAAAACATAATGGCAAATCGCTCGTCAAATGTCCTTATTGTCTTTCTCCTTTCCATAGTTGTGTTTCTCCTTGTGCGCTTTATTTAAAGTACAGAAGAAAATTACGATTCCTTCTTGTAAAATTTTCGTCTCTACTTGTGTTTTCTTTTTCGTCTATAGGTGAGCTAGATTCCAACAAAACAAACCATATTTGACGCTTACATGGCACCCAGCACTCTCTAGCTATTTTCACGTTAGTAGTCATATGCTTAACACCTAATGTCTTTTTTTATTACCTCAAAGTTCAGGCCTAGGTCCTATTTGATATATCTAGGCTTTGATAGTTTTTAACCATCGTTTTCATAAGATTATCTGTGTTTTCTCCTTGTTTTAGAGTCTTTTAGTATTTTATGAAGTCTTTACAGGTTTTTAGGTTTAATTAGAAGAGAATTTGGAATTTTGGGGATAGCTATTTGAGTTAGCTTTCATTTGGGATGGATTTCATTTATTATCATCAGTGGTTCAACGTTATGCCTGTTTTACTAAAACAGATCAATCTCGCCACAGCTGAAGGATGCAGTGAGACCACGATCGATCGATCCACTTTTGCTCAACTTTCAGATCGACCACGACACTCAGGATCGACCGATCCACATCCAGATCGACCTGCAGATCCAGATCGACCGATCCAACCTAAAACGAGAAAATACAAAAGGAAAACTTCCCGATTTGTCCCAGATTGTCCTTATCTCTTTGAGTTCGGCCAAAACATGTTTAGAACTATAAATAAGGGTTTTAAGCCATTGTTTAGGCTATGCTTTTATCTTTATTCCATTTTTACATTCGTAACATTTTTCTGCAACTGGATCTCTGTATGTTTTAAGAATCTGACTTTATATCTTGAGAAGATTTCGAACCCTTTTGATTTCTTATTCTATGATTATGAGTTCTTATTCATCTTTTCTGCTTTCTCTTATCCATATATGAGTAGATCCATAGTTAGGTTTTAGGGTTTCTAGGATTCATGAATCATGAATTAGACATGATAGGGATTTATCATTATTAATCTTCTCCTTTGTTGTTTTCATAGCTTAGACTGAATTGATCACTTAGTCTATGATTTAGGTTTAACCTATTCTCCAAAAGCTTATAGGTTGCTTGATAAAACATTAGGAGAGCGAATTGTCTTTAACCAACAAAAAGCGATGTTAAGNNAAACTTTGTGGGTAGATTCAGAACATCGAGTCGAGTTTCAGTGGTGGAGATTGGAAATGGGCGAGGCTGATCTTGGAAGGTGTTCCAGATAAGAGAAGCTAATGTTTAGCAAAGTAACCAAGGTAAAGAAAAGTGTGAGATAGTAGAATCATGACTATGAGGAGAAGATGATCTAGTAAATTAGGGTCGGGGAGTTTCAATATAAATGCTCAATTTTTTCAAATGGAATCGTATTAGATTGTTGCTGCCAGGAGCTTGTCAAAGAAGGAAATAAGTGCCATGAAACTTTTATCAAATAAATTACAGAATAGACTAGTTTAAATGCAAGCGAATCCAAATATTTAAAGAAAATATATAATCTATCGTTCAATGTGTTAATATTTCCAAAGCCGTTTAAATGGTTTAATAATATTATAACATAATAATATGTGATTTTGAATAAAATTATTTATTTTATACATTTATGATGCAGTTTGCGAACTTAAATACACTTTATTTGCGGAACAAAACTCAGTAATCAAATCAAAATAAATTTATATATTATTTCAATACGGGGCACAATATGGAACAATTTTTTTATTTTTTTGTAAAAATATGGCACCAATATGTTACACTCTCGGAAAAGCAAGAATCGAAGAATATGCCTTATGACTCGAGAACCATAAGTTATAAGTAAAGGGAATAAATGATAGTTTATTCATGAAAAAGAACAAACTATATACAAGATAATACAAGAATTAGGTCAAAAGAACCTTAACAAAATGGAAACTTAACAATACAAAAATATGAAGAAACAATATAAAAGTAATTGATTAAGACAAAAGCTTTCTTCTCTCTCTTTAGACTTAAATCTGGTAAGTTCTATCTCACCTCTGCTGGTTTCGCTTCTGTTCTGCTACTCTTTTAGACCACTCACTGTGAAAGGCCTTGGTCGGGCTCCGACTTTGTTTCCGGTGGAAGAATGCTTCTCGCTCCTCCGCTTCTCGCCGCTGCATGGTGGTTCCATAGCCAGTTTGTGGAGTCTCCGTCTTCCATATCCATCAACGGCTAGCTTTCTCTGTATTGTTCGGCTTTGCATGCAGCCTCGAATGCATTTTTCTAATCTTCAACTTCAAATCGTTCGCTCATCATTTAGCTTTTTATAGCTTTCACCAATTAGTCTCGGCGTCGAGCGTCGGAGATCATCGCTGGATTCTATCCAGCCACCTTATCGGTGTAATCCGGGACTCTTCAGGTTGTGTTTCCTTTGTCTTGCCATTGTTCTGCTGCAGGATGAGGACCTGTGTCCGGGCGCTCTGAATTTAGGTCAATCTACCGAGAAGTTTCGAATCCAAAGCCTTCGCCGCCTAGGCAGCTACTTCCGATTATCTTAGTCTCAGATCTGCTAACTGCTGCTCATCCTGTTCTGATCAAGATGACGCGCCACCACCGTCGTAACTCTTCCATGGATGCAGCCGGGATGCGGCTAGCGAACCAAAGATAAAACTTGGGCCTTAGGCCTTCTATCAAAACTGAATGAATGGGCATGTGCCCATTTCATTTCAAGTTTTTTGAAGTTGTGCTTACAGGGTCTTTGAGCCCGTTATCCGTTTGTAATCCATTGATCATCTACTTTTAACTTTAATATAATTAAGGGGTATAAAGAAAACAATACAAAAATATATATGGTATATCTCAATATTAACATATTCTTATCCCAATAAATTTATCAAAAAATAAAAATAAAGAATAAGTTACTTTTCACAATTGAATTTTATTTCCCCACCAAACGAGCTTTGGTCATCTGTAATGAGACCACCAATTCTTGACACTCTTAAACAGATCCAACGGCATTGGCTTTTCGGATCTTTGAAGAAAATGCTTGAACCATTTGGCTGAATTTTTAGCATGTCTTTTAGACCATCTGAATAGTCAACGTAGTACAGTCCGAATCTCACTGCATATCCATGTTCCCATTCAAAATTATCCAACAAGGACCATGTGAAATAGCCTTTCACGTCACACCCATCCTCACTGTATATTTGTATTCATAAGATTAATTAATTTATTGTCCCAATATTTTATTTGTTAATCATATATAGTGATCAGTTTTTATTTCATATATAGTGAAATCCTCTTACGTGATGGCTTTCTGGAGTTCCTGAAGATGTTTTTGGTGGTACTCTATTCTCTTTGTATCTTCTAATATCTCTTCACGTGTCACTATTCCATTTTCGTAGTCATCGAAACCTATACATTTTCACGTGTTTACTTTTATATAAAAAAAGAATAGATGAATAACTATTGATGGTTATTGAAATGTTCAAGATTATGTTTCTAACGTTCTTACCGTTTTCAGTAATGTAAATAGTTGGATTATTGTATTTATTTTTAATATAATTCAGAATCTTTCGTAAGCCTTCCGGATATGACCAGAGAATTTTGGTTCCATCCTGAAATTGACGGAAAATCGAAGAAAAAATGGTTATGCTCAACATACAATCTTTAAAATAAAGTTGAGGAATAATTTGTGCGATATAAAGTTCTTACCGATTCTGATGAGATGTAATCGCCGCTACGATTTGTCACTAATAAAAAAGTGATAAATGTAATATCATTAGTTGTAGGTTCATTAATATTTTCCTAATAAGAAAACTAAAAAGCCAAATAAAAGTTGTCAAATCTGTTTATGGGTACCTACATTTGTATTGGAGGTGTTGGTCGGTTGTAAACCGAGGGCGTGAAAGATCGACGTGAAGATCATGAGCGACAAACCGTGCAGTGTAGTAATTTATTCCGATAAAATCAAATGAATTTTTTATCATTATAGATTGCTCTTTGGTGAAAGAAGGCAATCTATTTCCAGCATTGTCTTAATCGACTCTGGATAGTCTCCAAAGACTAATGGGCTGAGATGCCTAGATATTGTTGTAAGATAAACAAGATTAAAAATATATATTCGACTTTAGATAATGAATTATTAACATGAAATGAATTAAATAGATGAAAACTTACCAACCAGTATTGAAAGCAAGAGCAACTGCTTCATCAGCATTGGAAGCAATGTCATATGGCTCGAACCAATAAGGAGACAACACTATGCCTATCTTGGCATCTTGTGAAATCTGTTTCACAAATACAATCAATAAAAAAATTACTTCTTTTGCGTTCAAATCCTATTTTTATAAATTAAGACCAATCCACTAATTTTTGAGCTTAAAACTTATGAAATTTTAAGCATCTATTTTATAAAATCATAGCTTTATCTTATGTACCTTGTCACATTTTCTGAACTCATCAACGGCAGCAGCGTGAGCAAGAAGAAGGTGGTGCGAAACTAAATAAGGCTCGGTGCCCGAATCACCGGCTATACACAAACTGTTTACCCATTTGGAACATCGACCCATAGCCTTATTGCCCGCATCATAACCCGAAACGCTATAAACATATGGCTCGTTAAAAGTTGTCCACATACTGACCTTGTCCCCAAACTCTTGGAAACAAAATCTGGCATAGTTTCGAAAATCATCTCTATAGGAAACCACACAACAACAAAAATGTCAAAAGAGCAATTTTTCAAACTTTACATCGTATACATATCATGTATAAATCTAAGCTTTTAACTTACATGATTCGAGGACTTAAAAAGCTACCATACTCATCATCAAGAGCTTGAGGGATATCCCAATGATAAATTGTTACAAAAGGTTTTATACCTGCATGTATGTTAATATATATATATATATATATATATATATATATATATATAGTGTGATGAGAAAAATTCCAAACACAAAACTTAGCTATTCACTTTAACTTTAAATCAAATAGTTGATGTGTAAATTAATAGACAGGGTTATAATTAACTAATTAAGCATATGATTCTGACCGTTCTCGATAAGTTCATCGATAAGATTCTTGTAGAATTGAACCCCTTCTTTATTGACCCCATCACTTAGTTTTCCACCTGAAAATTAAATATTCGAAAAGGTTAAACAAAAAAAAAATATCAAAAAAGAGTTAAAAAGCAATTGTTATAATAGGAGGTCTAAGAATATTAGTTCATTCTTAAAAAGTAGATATAAATATAAAATTGTACTTACTTGGTAATATTCTTGACCAAGACAGGGAAAATCTGAAACTATCCATATTCATTTCCTTTATTAGTTTGATGTCGTCCTGCTCAATTCGTCCATTTACATAAGTTGTTGCATTAAGAAAAATGACAAAATGATAAACCAAATATTAATTTAAAGCTTGATTATTCAGATTTGTCCAAAATGAGATTTCACGATTAAATCAAGTTTCAAATGACCAAAAATGTTGAAAATAGGCACTTTTTTTCCACTGAAAAATAGCCACTTACGTAGCAAAAGTATAAAAATTAAAAATGCACAGACCTTATAACGATGATAAAGTCAACAGCACATCTCCATTGTCCATGTTCGTCCTTTCTGCAAAAATGTGAACCTGTTACTTACTATTTTTACTATTTATAATTGATCTCGTACATATATAGTAACATTTCAGAAGATATAATACTAGATAAAAAATTAACAAATTAGAAAGTGGACCTGGGAATGCATGTGTGAAATTGTCCCATATGCTTAGACTCCTACCTCCTTCTTCCACTGCACCTTCATACTGCATGGCATCCATATATATAACTCAATACGGTTTTGATTAACTAATTTCTAAATTATCTAATCTATGATGCAAGGAAAGAAAAAAAAAAAAATATATATTATCCCTATTACTTTAGAAATTTATTTAAATTAAAGAGTTATCGAGAAAAAAATAAAAGCGTTATCTAAACAAACATGACCGACCCTAAAAACAGTTAGAAATTGAGTTCATTTGTGAAACTCGATGTTATAATTTTTTTTTTTTATGACCAGGGGTTCAGGGGTCGAAATCATGTAATATAACTCCTTTGGAGCGTCCTCAAGCGAATCGAACGTGACCTCAATCCTGCATTTTCGGTAACCAAAGGTTTAATACTAGCTCGTCGTTGGTTAAAAATTGTATCAATTAGGATTCGAACTCAAGACTTTAAGGTATAAAGACAATCAAATAACCACTAGATCGCATTAACATTTTACAATTAGCAGCATTAGTAAGTACATTACAAACGAACCTGATAAGCGGAAGAAGCAACGCCAAAACTAAAATGAGGAGGAAAGCTATAACGATTTAGAGGAGTCGTCGAAAATCTAAAAGATCTTCATCCCATGATGCTACACATAGTGTTGATTACTAGTGCAATTAGCTTAATTTCCATTTTCTTGGACATCAATTAGTTCGTTAATCTTTTATTGTAGATTGTACTAGTATTTGAGACTGAAAATATCTAGAGGATTGTGAGAAATGTTAATGCATACATCTCCTCTTATATAGAGAAAGGTAGACAGGACACACGCCTACCATATTTTGTTAACTATAGAATCTTAAGAATTGTTTTTGTTAACTATTACATAATCATTTCTTGACTGAACCGGTTGCCTTTTAATGACTTTTGTTTTATTAATTGTGACTCAACAAACTTTTAGACTGGAATGATTCAAACGGTTATTTCCATCTTGTATTGATTTTATAAGACGAGACAAATTACAACATATCGCGTTAAGTCTGTAACTAAACACGAAACAAGTCTTTTTGAAATACTTTATTTAACATACACACAACATCAATCAAGACGAATATATTATTTTCGAAGACTCACCAATATTGTTCTGTCTTTCGAAAGGTCTTGGTCGCTCAAATTTGAAAACGTGTAAGAGATCCATAAACAAAACAATATTCTTGAAGTTTTTAATTGCTTAAACGTTGAAGAAAAATAAAAAGTAGTAGATTGAAAAATATATAATAATAAACATAAGATCAGAAATGTACATATCAATAAAATAGAAATTCACTAATAGATTCATATATTAAGAGATCGAAATAATGAATCATAAATAGAATATAATTCTGTTTCTAAGTCACTAAATAAAACAAAGTATTGCCTCCGAATATATATATATGTATATATTTCAAGCTCAATCCAAACATATTTTTCTCCTGAATTTTGAAGAAACAAAATAATTAGTTTTCTTCTCATAAAACTTTTCAGAATTAAATTCAAAGATAATTCATATAAAATTAAAGACCTAAATTGAATTATGTAAACTGCAAAAACAAAACATTTAAAAGATAATTTTAATGTTTTGATCAGACGAGAATGCTCTCTTCTTTCTCTTTTTGTCTTCTGAAAATGCGTGCCTCTCTTATATTTTTCATCATTATTAGGTCGATTATGCGCATTACCCTCATCATATATGGGTTATATGATCATTGGGTTAATTGTAGTTTTTCTTATATGATAGGATACATTTTTCGTGCATTCAGTTAGTAAATGAATTTTTGCTAGGGTTTTTCTATTCGCAAATAAAAAATTGTTAAAAACAAAAAATTAGGATGAAATTTAAGACGAGATTTTACTGCTTCTTCCTTAATAATATTATCATTTGAAAGCGGTGTAGATAAATATATAATATTGAACATGCTAAATAATAATATAGATTAATTAAGATAATAAAACATATTTTTTTTGGATGAAAAACGTTTTATTTGATAAATTGAATGATCACATAAAAGATAATTGTTACAAAAAAAATTCACGCGTCTCACAATGTTTCAATCATATAGTTAAAACTGTCCAAAACTTTTTTTTTTTTTATTGTTTACTAAGAAAATGAATAATAACTAAATATTGGAAAAAATCGAATCATAAATGAATATTAAACAAATTCTTTAAAGGATGGAATAATAATAATTTTTAATAAAATATAATTTTCAAATTAATATTGATATTAATAAGTTTCACCAATATTTTTCTATAGTTATGAACTAGTAAAGAACTTACGAAATTTTTATTTATTGTTTTAATAATATATTAATGGTAGGTATCATAAAAACTTAAAAGTAAATTGTTTACTAAAGCTATGTACCAGTGCCATAATATTTATTATTCTTTTATATGAACAAAGTTTTTTTTGTTAGTGGTCTTATGTTTTAATTATTTCATATGTTTTTAGACGAATTATGGATGAACGAATCGTTTCAGGAGTGCCCAAAGATTAATAATATCTTTCATTATTTTAACAACCTCAATATTTCGTATGAAAACATATATAATATTTTATAATTACTTAAGTTATTATATGTACATGTAACTTAAAAAACATAATTTTTAGAAATTTATCTAAACTAATAAATTACTTACTATTATCACGTTTAAAACTTTTTCTTATAACTAATCATATTTTCATTTACTTATAACTAATTATTAATTTTTTCTTATTTTGTTTTTAAAATTAGTTACAGAAAACATAACTAACATTATTATATTAGTTATAACAAAATTCAATCACTCTTTAGTAAAAATACAAAATTTATAAATATGAAAATATCATACATATATATAATTCAGATAGAGATTGAGGAAGAAAATAAAATTCAGCAATTCAGTTCATTTTGTCTTTTTATATATATATATATATATATATATATATATATATAACTTAATTCAGCGAAAATTCAACCCATTTCTTAATTTCACATGCACGGTCGTCGAATAGAATAAAGTAATTAGTCTTCTTTTTGTCAATAAATTAGTCAATATTAAATAATCATATATGATTACTGTGATTGTTGTGAATAAAAGAATTAGTCGATATTACGATCAGTTGTGATATATGGGCTGCCGACACTTTTATGTTGGTAATATTAATAAACTGAAAATATTTATTTAAGTAAATCAGATTTCTCTCCGATTGAAAAAATCTCGCAGATTTCTCTCTGATTGAAAAAATCTCTCAGATTTCTCTTAGATAAAAATGCTTTAAGCAACTTTCTCGGTATGGAAAATGATGATATTATGCCACCTGTTTTAATTTAATGAAATGAAAGTTATTGATTGACCCAAAAAAAAAAAGTAAACAAACTAAAAATGATATATTGAATTTATTATTTATATTATAAAAATAAGAAAATTTGATTGATGTTGCATTGAAAAAGTGTTTTGTATTGCTTATTTTGTATATTTACATCACTTATAAATTACAATTGATACAAATTTGTTTTACATCATTTATATAAGTGACTCTGAAAGTAGTACTGCAAATATTTTGTATCACTGAAATAAATATTTGCATCAACTATGGTAATCGATGTTAATATGCATTTATTACAAAATTTGACTTTAATTTTGCATCAATTAATATAAATGATGTTAGTATTTGTTACGGTTCTAACAATTGATGCTATATAGTTGTATCATTTGTTTATACTTGTTGTTAGAATTGCATCACTTGATGATGTTAAAATTAATTAGTATAATAAATTAACATAGTATTAATTATATATAATCTCCTATATATTATTTGAGAAGTACATTTATAAATAAACATTAAAAATGTTAATATTTATATTACTTTGCCATTACTTCAAAGAAAACATATTTTAATCTCTCTAAGGGTATTTTAGTCATTAGTTATTATGTGATCATTTAATTAAATTATTTAATAAATAATTTTCGTTTTAAATTATTAATTTATTTTAAAGTTTTTGAAAAGTAGTTAAAAATATATTTTATGAAGATTTTATTGATTTAATTAAAAACATTAATTAAATTAAATTAAATTAAATGTTGATTTAATTTTATAAAAATAAAAGATTTTATGTAGATTCTGATTTTTTTTGGAAAATTTAAAGGAAGAATTTATGTAGATTGTCGATTTTTACTTCTTTCTCAATTATAATTTTTGTTTTAATTGATTAATTTATTTTCAATTTTTTGAAAAGTACTTAAATATAGATTTTTACTTCTTTCTATACTATAATTTTCGTTTGTTTTAATTAATTTATTTTAAATTTCTTGAAAATAGTTAAAAATTTTCAATATAAATCGCGTATGAAAGATTGGTTTTATATTTTTGATTACAAAATGTTTACGCGGATATTACAAAGATACGATATTATAAAAACTGATATTATAAAGTGTTAATATTTACATCACATTGTCATTTTTGTGAAATTAATAATTTTTAAAGTTTTGGAAGAATTACATTTTCTAAGCACGAGATATATCCTAGTAATATCTAAATAGGTTAACAAAGTCCTAGATACTATTAAATATGTTAAAGTAATTACTTGGTGTGAGATGAAATTTTTTATTTATATAACTTCTTTATAAACATATTCTAAAATGATGAGTTTGTTTTATAGAGCAGTATTTTTCTCCTTTCCACCGGTTTTGTCGAGGTGGGACTTTCTTAACAAAATTGAAATTGCATCACTTATTTGTAATTTTGTTAGCATCATTTATTAAATGATGTAAACTTTCTATCATTTAAACAATTGATGCCAATTTTTATTTTGAATTTTTTTCTTTTAAGTGATGCAAATTAAGATAATTAGTATTAATTTAAAGTAATATATGGCAAATAACTAGTAATAATATCACTTATTGTGATTGATGTTAAATCAAATATTTTGTATCGATTATTAATAAGTAACTCAAATTAATATTATTTATTTATTTGATGCAATTTAATGAATGCAACACATTTTTTTAGTGTTGTGGCATCATCCACTTTTTGTTAGGGAAAATACAACATCAATTATTTCCCATCAATATATGTATATTTCATTTCTCTTCCTTTCTCAAGACTATCCCTGTAAGGGCTCTCTCCTTACTCGTGATCCCATTTTTTCTCTTTAATTAAGATGTACATAGATTCTCAGAAAATTATATGTATACAATAAATTTTCTAATAACTTTTTGTTTTACTTCATCTACAAAATAAATTAGATAATGCACAAGATTTTTTTTTATTATTATTTTATTTTGGTTTCTAAACTATAAAAATGAAATAATAAAAATGATAATTAATATATTATAGTTAGATCTCATGTACAGTATTTAAAAACATGAAAACTGTTTTTYCCAAAAAAAATGAAACCAAAAGCCTATTTTATATATAAAAAAATTCTTTCTTAAAAACTAAAAGTGTTAGATCGGGTTAGACTACTTCATTTTATTTACCATGCGATAGGCTAACATGCATTTTTATTACCCCAATCGTAAAATCACTAACCGAACCTGCCATGTCTTGTGACCTTGGTTTTGTGGGTGTCAAAGCTATTTAAGCGTCAAGTTTTTTTTTTCCGCTTACTTCTTTAAAAATTAGAAAAATATTATTCAAATTTAGTAATATGATAGTTTCTAGTTAATTTCCAAAAATTCAATATTATATACCTGGTAAATTGAATATAAAATTTCAAAATAACTAAACCTAACTAACATGTCATGGTTAAACGGGTTATGCTCGATCTTTAGACTCTCGATCCGAACCAACGCACCTATTTAAAAACCTTACATACTCATATAAGAAAACATAACTTTTAAAACATAAATTAATACGATGTTCGATTTTGACTGCATTTTCAAATTGGGTGATTATTAATGATTTGAAGACCTTTTGATAAACTAAATAGTATCTTTCAATTAGTTTTTATGAAACCCTAGATTCCGCCCGACAACATAAGATATAGCATGTTCTTGTATTATCTTATGTTTTTTTTTTTAAAATGTATTATCTCAGTTATTGCCCAAAAAAAATAATTTGATTATTCAAGCTTTTCGAATCGTTTGATCATTTAATATTTTCACAGTTTTACAGCGGTTTTAGAAAAGATTTCTTTGTATTATTTCCTTAATGCTACAGTATGTAAATATTTAAATTATTTTCGTTCATTATGCTAGACTAACTCGTTAAACGTGATGACGAGAAACATGTTAAAACTGTTTAACAAAACAAAAAATGTTAAAATTTAATTATAAGGGGACATTGTAAACATGAGAGCAATAAATGAAATTAAGATCGATGAAAATGTTGAATGGGATGTGGACATTAGAATCTTCTTTAAATATTCATTTCTCTCAATTTAGTAGATGAACATTTTCCTTTGAATTTTTTTCTTCTTTAGTTTTATTTTCCAGCATTATAGATGGAATTCTTTTTCGACGAGTTTTGTTGTAAAATAGTAAAACTTTCAGCTTGGATCTTTTATTTTTCTAAAAACACAACCACTTTAGTTGGTTGCGCTAGAAATCTTATATACTAAACAAGAATAGAAAATAGAATATAATAAAAATTTCATCCATTCAGATGTGCCATAACGTAATTATAATTTTATATATTTGTTAATTACAATATATATTACAGTTAATTACTTGTAATTTATTTAAGAGTTCACATATTTATATTCGTATACTAAATAGAAATGATGATAGAGAACATTGTTGAACTTTTAACTTAGCGAAATATTGACCACATAAATTTAGTTTTGACAAATAAAAAAATCACATATATGTAGATATTAACATATTTACAATATAGTAAAATTTATGTTACATTGCATTATGTGGATTTGGATTTGAGTGGTGATATAGGGACATCACAAACCAGAAAATGGCTTCTTATGAAAAAAATATCTGGGAATGTAATTAATGGTAATACGGTGGCATTTGGGCCTATTTTTAGTCACATAATCGAGGTCCCAAGAAACAACACTACTTCATCTATTTTGTTTCTTAAATCACACTGAGTGATAGTTGCCTTTACAAAAAAAAAAACTGTTGGAATTTATGATAGGTAAACGAAGAACGCTAACTTATTCTGTGAGAAAAATAAAATGATAAAATAGAAGATAAGATTTAAGTAAAACATATTTTTGTTACTTGATAGATCGTTAGCTCTGAAGAGCTTACACACGTATAGTTAAAATTCTTCTAAGAACGTTTCTTAAAACGAAAAAAAATGGAAAACTAGTGAAATGCGAAAGTGCTAATTAACTAAAACATAATGGCAAATCGCTCGTCAAATGTCCTTATTGTCTTCTTTCTCCTTTCCATAGTTGTGTTTCTCCTTGTGCGCTTTATTTAAAGTACAGAAGAAAATTACGATTCCTTCTTGTAAAAATTTTCGTCTCTACTTGTGTTTTCTTTTTCGTCTATAGGTGAGCTAGATTCCAACAAAAACAAACCATATTTGACGCTTACATGGCACCCAGCACTCTCTAGCTATTTTCACGTTAGTAGTCATATGCTTAACACCTAATGTCTTTTTTTTTTTATTACCTCAAAGTTCAGGCCTAGGTCCTATTTGATATATCTAGGCTTTGATAGTTTTTAACCATCGTTTTCATAAGATTATCTGTGTTTTCTCCTTGTTTTAGAGTCTTTTAGTATTTTATGAAGTCTTTACAGGTTTTTAGGTTTAATTAGAAGAGAATTTGGAATTTTGGGACGAAAACACGATTTTGGAGATGCAGGATCGTGCAGAAGGGTCAGAAGTTTGTCATTCATTGAACACCTTCCCCGATATCGGATTTCAATGAATTTTGGATACAAGATAGCTATTTGAGTTAGCTTTCATTTGGGATGGATTTCATTTTATTATCATCAGTGGTTCAAACGTTATGCCTGTTTTACTAAAAACAGATCAATCTCGCCAGCAGCTGAAGCAGATGCAGAGTGAGACCACAGATCGATCGATCCACTTTTGCGTTCAACTTTCAGATCGACCACGACTCAGGATCGACCGATCCACATCCAGATCGACCTGCAGATCCAGATCGACCGATCCAACCTAAAACGAAAATACAAAGGAAAACTTCTGATTTGTCCCAGATTGTCCTTATCTCTTTAGAGTTCGGCCAAAACATGTTTAGAACTATAAATAAGGGTTTTAAGCCATTGTTTAGGCTATGCTTTTATCTTTATTCCATTTTTTACATTCTGTAACATTTTCTCTGCAATTTCTGGATCTCTGTATGTTTTGGGAGAAGAATCTCGACTTTATATCTTGAGAAGATTTCGAACCCTTTTGATTTCTTATTCTATGATTATGAGTTCTTATTCATCTTTTCTGCTTTCTCGTATCCATATATGAGTAGATCCATAGTTAGGTTTTAGGGTTTCTAGGGATTCATGAATCATGAATTAGACATAGATAGGGATTTATCATTGTTAATCTTCTCCTTTTGTTGTTTTCATAGCTTAGACTGAATTGATCACTTAGTCTATGATTTAGGGTTTAACCTATTCTCCAAAAGCTTATAGGTTGCTTGATAAAACATTAGGAGAGCGAATTGTCTTTAACCACAAAAGCGATGTTAAGGCAATTAGAACAGTTGAACTGCGTTGAATGCTGCAATTTTTGAGTTCAAACGACAGTTTAGAATCTTAGGTTGCTAGACAAAGTAATTAGTGACACGATAGTGGATTTATTATACAGTTCTGTTTGAGTTCGAGATTGGTGTTTAATTAATTGCCTTAATAAGAAGCCTAACGTTTTTAATTCATAAGTTTACATCTATTTGCATTTATTTCATTGTTCACTTTAATCCAACCCTCTTGTTTTTGTCTTAGCTTCTTAATCATTCTCTGTAATCCGTAGTGCAACACTTGATCCTCGTGGATTCAATCCTAACTACTACAACGTGTTAGGGTTATTTGAGTAGACCCGAGTGTAAACTCCAACTATCACTATTCTCAGTGGATTCGGAGTCGGTCTTTAGTCGATCGAATTAAGGACATATTAAAACCAATTCCATGTGCTAACCACTAGCCTATCAAACCCTTGGTCGTAATGTCTTTTTTTTCTCTTCTCATTAAAAAAGTATTCCTTTCCTTCGTTTAGCGAAAACCCAGCAGACCTTGCTTGCAAGTACTCGACGACTCCTTTTAACAAACAAAAACAATCAGAATATCTAAAAATGTGAAATAGAAATCGTGAGTTCAACCTCAAGGTATGTTCCTTAAACGAAAAGTAGGCTCGAGGATTTGTTAATTCCAGAAATCAGAGGCAAAATTGATTGTTAATTTTGTAGATATACTGTGTTCAACCGTATGAATTTATATTTTTCAGTAAGCGGTAAAAGAGGTTGCGTAATTAGTTGTAGTGGCACACAAACACGACAAATAAGCGGAAAAAAATATGATTCTAGTCGCTGGTATAGTATTTTAGTAACATACATATTACGATATTGTAGTATTCTCGTATAATCTTTTTAGTATATGGTAGTCATGACTAGTGTCGGAATTAAACTAAATTGATGATCTTTATTCATTTATATACAAACAGAAGAACGAAGTATAAATACAATAATTAGGTAAAAAAAAAAACTTAACAATATTAATCTATACTAATAAAAATAAGGTTTAGAGGCTCAAGAGACCATCCACATTAGCAAAAGTGGAATCTTATAAAGATGACACATCACCAACTAAATAATCACAAATCAAAATAATAAAATTCATCATAAATCAAATTAATAAAATAATTAATCATATATATATATATTCATATCTCATTATTAGGCTTATTTTAAGGCCTATTCTTGTGTCTTTACTTACTAAACACCGTAAATTTAAACTCCAAAACATTATAATAAATTTTGTTTAGATTTAGTTATGCTATATAAAAACCAAAAGAAATTATGAGATTTCAGAGAGACATTTTTCTATATTTTATGTATTTTAAAACGTTGAAAATCAAAGATTGACATCAAACTACTTAATTATAAAATAACTTACAATAAATAAAATGTTATGGTAGTTTTTTTTTAGAGACATATTATAATAAATTTTATTTAGATTTAATTATACTATATCAATACTAAAAGAAATTATGAGATTTTAGAGAGACATTTTTCTATAGTTTTATGCATTTTAAATCGTTGAAAATCAAAGATTGACATCAAACTATTTAATTAACATTATAATAAATTTTATTTAGATTTAGGTATAGTATATAAAAACCAAAAGAAGTTATGAGATTTCAACCGTCTTATTTTTGGCTTAGCTTCTTAATCATTCTCTGTAATCTGTAGTGCAACACTTGATCCTCGTGGATTCCATTTTTTCGGTTCATTTTCTCTATGCGTGTTCTCCTTCAGGATTATTTCCACACCGAGACGGTGTGAATTAAGTCTGAAGAGGGTACTTCGTATGACTAATGTTGTTTCTCTGTTTTGTTTCTTTGCTTCTTGAGTCGTTTGTTTTTGTGTTTTTATTGCGTCAGTTTTGCTATTGTTGCATTCTTTTTCCCTGAAAAGGTTTTTAATGAGGCATCAATTGGGTCAGTTTGAGTAGTTTTATTGAGACAAAATCTGTTGAAACTATGAATTTTTCTTGGAACTAACCTCATTTTACTGACACTTGATGAACCACTGCCATAACAGTTGATTACAGTTCTTACTAGGTAGAATGTTATAGGTGGATCAATCAAACTGAGAAAGTTTGAATTTCTGGGGTTTTTGAGAAATCCAGCGTTGACTCTGCACCAAACGAACTTTAACTTCTCATCTTGGGGCCTGGTATACATCGAACACGACTCTTTTCAAGATAAGTATGCTGATATCTCTCTCTATGTAATGATATTAAGATCTTAGTTTATAAACAACAGCTTGAGTTTCTTTAAAAGAACTATGACGGCAAGCCTCACATACACGTCGTCTCACAAAGAATACGATAATGAGTTCACACACGCGTCTCCTCACAAGGAACACGATAGTGATTAGCTCCGATTCTTGAGTCCAAGATAGGGTTGTTCAAGAGTGATTTCACATACGCGTCTCCTCACAAGAAACACGATAGTGACTAACTCTAGTTCATCAATTGGTATAAATGTTATAAAAAAGAAGAGAGAGAGTTTTAAGAGAGAGGTTGCATATGCTTGGATGGGAAAGAGTCCACGTGTTCTTTGATCGATACTCCCTTGATGAGACCACACGCCTAATAAATTATAGGGGTCAATAATAGAGATTTCAGATTTCTCTAAGGAGTTTAAGCTGTATCAGGGAGATTGCTAAGCTTATGATTTATACTAACGTGTTTTCTAATTTTGGCTTTGTGGTATGTGGATTCAAAAGTGTTGGTTGATGAGGCGTTCTGAGATATGGTGAGTTTCTATTTTCAAACCTTGACATTTTCCTCTGTAGTTTGCTTGAGGACAAGCAAAAGACTAAGTCTGGGGGAGTTGATATATCCTGGTTTTGATGGTTTTTAACCATCGTTTTCATAGAATTATCTGTGTTTTCTCCTTGTTTCAGAGTCTTTTAGTCCTTTATGAAGTCTTTACAGGTTTTAGGTCGAACTGGAAGAGAATTTGGAATTTTTGGACGAAAATGAGGTTTTGAAGATGCAGGATCGTGCAGAAGGGTCAGACGTTTTCCATTCGTTGAACATCTTCCCAGGGTCGGATTTTAATGAATTTTGGACAAAAGATAGCTCTTTGAGTTAGTTTTCATTTAGGACTGGTTTCATGTCATTATCATTGGTTGTTCAAAAATTATGGCCGTTTTACTGAAGACAGGTCAATCTGGCCAGCAACTAAAGCAAATGCAGAGTGAACCTCAGATCAATCGATCCACTTTTGCGTTCAACTTTCAGATCGATCACGACACTCAGGATCAACCGATCCACATCCAGATCGATCTGCAGATCGACCTATGCAGACCCAGATCGACCGATCCAGCCCAAAAACAAGAAAATACAAAAGGAAAACTTCCTGATTTGTCCTAGATTGTCTTTATCTCTTTAAGGTTCGAACAAAACATGTTTAGAACTATAAATAAGGGTTTTAAACCATTGTTTAGGCGACGCTTTTCTCTCTATTCCATTTTACGCAGAACTTTTCTGCAATTTCGGATCTGCTAGCAGGAAGAATCTAACTCACATCTAGAGATTTCTTAACCCTTTTGATTTCTTATTCTATGATTATGAGTTCTTATTATCTCTGTTTTTCTCGTATCCATGTATGTAGATCCATAGTTAGGTTTTAGGGTTTCTAGGGATTCATGAATCATTGAATTGACATAGATAGAGATTTATCATTGTTAATCTTCTCCTTTTGTTGTTATAGACTGAATTGATCACTTAGTACATGATTTAGGGTTTAACCTATAACTTATAGCACGATAGAACATTAGAATTAACCAGCGATGTTAAGGCGGTCGTGAACAGATAATTTGCTGTTGAATGCTGCGTAATCGAGTTCAAGCGCAGTTTAGAATCTCTAACTACAACGTACTAGAGTATTTGCATAGACCCGAGTGAAAGCTCTAACTGTCATTATCATTACTGCGAGAAAATAAAACATCCATGATGGGATGCCACTGACTCATCTTTACATCTTGTGTATGCCATTTAATACCGCAGTACAGTCATATTCATTCCCTTCAAGCACTTCCCAAATCCATATAGACTTATCTCTACTACATGTTGCAAGGTATGAACTAGATGCATTCCATGATACACTTTTGACTTCGTTTTCATGTCCCTACATACAATTTTTAATAAGATTCTACTAGCCAAAAACGTGTGATACAAAGCATAAAACTTGTAGTAAGAAAACCACCAAAAACTTTGAGCATAATGAATATTGAATTTATGAAGTAAAACCGAGAAACCCATGAGACTAATAGTAGTAACTCTGATAAGTCAAGGAGGAACTAGATAACGGAACAAAGATTTCCAAAGGAGTTGGGTTGCTCAAAGAGGAGCTAGACATTACAGATCAAGTAAGAACAAAGTCAAAAGAGCAAAAAGGAGCTGTGATACATTAGTGATGTTTTCAGGTTATCACAACAACTATAACTACAGATTAGTAAGCACAAAGTCAAAGGAGCAAAAAGGATCGATCAATAAATTCTTGTTATTGATGGAACAACTACATATCAAGGATTGGGCTAGAAAGTACCTCCAAAGTGGAAATACACTCAAACTCAGATCCGTAATTTTTCCAAATTCCAGTGGTACCATCAAAACTTGCAGTGGCCAATAAATGTCCTGAGGGTGACCAAGCACACGACCTCACAGTTCTTGAATGCGTTTCTTCCACACTGTCTGAGCATTCAAAACATACAGTGACAAGTTCATACAATCAACAAAGCTTTCTTGATATGAACTAACACAACAGTGGTCAACAAAAACGTCCTACACCATATCCATTTCACTAGTCTACTCCAAGTTCAAGGTCAAGTTAATCCCTTTAATAGAATCGGGACAAAACCCACAAATTATAATGTAAAACTGACCTAAAGAATCAATAGATTTGAGTAAACTGAATACCTTAGAACTTTCTCGATAAAAAAGGTTAGAACTTTTTCCAAGAAAGAGACATAAGAGATAGAGACCTTGCAGGTCCAAGAGCGAGAGAGGGAGCTTTGTTCCCAGATTCGAACGGTGTTATCGCTACTGCAAGAAGCAAGAATAGGTGAAACACCTTCGGCGTAAGAGGAGACGGGGTTCCAAGCTACGCTCCAAACCCGATCGGTGTGGCCTTCAAGTTTCTGAATCTCTACTAACTCCAAGTTCTTCTCCATTAAATACAACGGAGTAATCTTTAAGTCTCGGCGTCGGCTCGGGCGATGCTGAAAGTGACCGCAATTGTAACCGCCAGAGCTTGCATGAGGCTGCCCCGGTTCTTTCGTTTCCGATTTTGTAACACGATGTACTGTTACTGGCCCATAACCAAAACCCAATTGGGAGGTTCCTGTCTGTCATCCTATTTACTTTAGTCAAAAGTGTGTGATTGAATGTATATTCTTCGTAGAATTGTTTTGCCCTCGTACTAGTTACACAGTGTCAGTGGCTACGAATCATTGCGATTAGTCAAACGTCATGGCTAAGTTGGCTTTTAATGAGGGACTAAGTTGTCTTTTAATGGTGGACTCAAGTGTTGTTCGTGTCTTTATTTAGATGATACATTCTGATAGCATTCAAATAATATATCTAAATAATGGATCTGATTATGTCTTTTTTATAGAAAATGGCCTATTTTAATTTGTACAACTTTCGTCGTATTTTCTTATATACCGATTTTAATACTGTGCCGATTTTAACCTAAACAAATTTTCTTTTCAAATAAACTACATAAACTACCAAATTTTAACTGAAATCAACACTGGCCGAAATAGTATTGGCCAAAGATTTAAAATCAATTGTCATCATTAATAGCATAAAAATTTGGAAAATTATGCTAAATTTTAATTAAAAATCAAATAATAAGAGAATCAAAATATATATATATATATAACTAATAAATCTTGCAATCAATATAATTATAATTTTATCACGTATCGAAATCTCATAAAACTCAGTTTTATATAATAAGATTGTCCTTCCATGTTTTCAGATTCGCTTATTGTCAGTCTTAGAAGATGAAACATATGGTAACAGAGACGCCAAGCTGACAAAGGTTATATCTACTGATAAAAATATTAACATTAAGCGAAAGTTGTTAAGAAAAACAACATTTAGTTAGAGATATGGATTCAAACCTTAATGTCTGAAATAAATAATTAAAAGACTAAAAATGAAAAATGGACGTTTACCATTTTTTTCAGGTGAACGAGAGAAGTTAATAAATAGCCATTAAGTTTCTGTCTGAACGATTATTCCATCATCAGCATCTATGTTTTGACATTATTACAATGGAGATGAATTTTCTTGATTTACCAGAAGAATGCATCGCCGCTGTGATTTCTTTCACCAGCCCCTACGACGCCTGCCGTATCTCTACTGTCTCTAAATTACTTCGCTCCGCCGCAGATTCTAACGCCGCTTGGGAGAGGTTTCTTCCCCAAGATTCTCGTATGTATATCGATCATTCTTTATCTAGGTTTTCCAACAAGCAGCTCTTCATCCGTTTCTGTGAATCTCCTCTTCTCATCGACGATGGAAGAACAGTAATTCACACTATAACCTGTTCTTTATTGTTCTCAACAATATGCATTATGCGGGTTTGAACTCGGATTTTGACTCAGCGTAGATATGGCTACGCTACCATTTTCTTATATATGTATGGATTGTTTGAGAAGAATGTGATATAGAAAGTGATGCACTCAATTATTTGAAACAAAAATTTTAAAAGTTTTCTTTGAAATCTATATGTAGAGCTTTTGGATGGAAAAAAGAAGCGGGAAAAAATGTTGGATGTTATCTTCAAGGAAACTAGATATTATTTGGGTTGATAGTCCTGAATTCTGGATATGGATTTCGATTCCGGACTCCAGGTTAATTAATTTCATCTCAATTTTTTGCTTCCTCTAATCCAAAGCTCTTAGTGTTGATTTCGATTAGTTTTTTAACAGATTCGAGGAAGTTGCAGGGCTTCTAATGGTTTGTTGGTTCGAAATCCGAGGCAATATAAGCACATCCCTGCTCTCCAAAGCCACCATTTATGGAGCTTACCTTGTTTTCAAAGAACAAGAAATGGGAGCCTTTGGATTTGAGTCTCTGCCTTTGGAGGTAAGCTTTCGATCCACAAGAACTGACGTTTATAACCATAGAAGAGTGTTTCTTGAGTCAGGAACGCATGAATCTAAAGAAGATGGGTGGTTGGAGATTGAACTTGGTGAATATTATGTTGGTTTCGATGAGGAGGATCTCGAAATGAGTGTCTTAGAGACAAGAGAAGGCGGTTGGAAAGGTGGAATCATCATTCAAGGGATCGAGATTAGGCCAAAAGAAGTGTTTTGATTCAGTAACTCCATTTCCAAGTGAATAATAGTTTGTTGTGTAATATAAAAATAGGAAGTGTGTATCCAATGTATGGACATCTACATTCGTCTTCTCATATCACTGTAATAATCATGCAGTCATAGATGATGCATGATACTGGAATATGTATATTCATGTTACCTAGGGTGTTGATCATGTTATCATGAAATTTTGTATTTCTTTTTTTCTTTGTCATGAACTTTTTGTGAATTTATTAGGTTAATAACTAAATGTTATTCCGGTTTGATAAAAAAAAAATTAAAAAAAAATTAAAAAAAAAAAGAAATCCCGAATAGGTTGGTTTTGTGCTAGGGATTGTAGGAACCGAATTTCAACAACTATGCAGAACTGAAAATTTACTAAGAAACAATACAGAATAGTAATCAAAATATACAATAAAAATACCAAAATTAAGGGCGGAAGTCGGATATGCAAGGTCGAAACAAATTTCTATCATTAGCTATGAAATCATCCCATAGTGTGACGGTTCAATGGTGATTCTAATCCCATGGTACAACTGTACCGTCTTCTCACTCACACCACTCAAGAACACAAGTTAAACGAACCATGGAACTATGTATACTCTGGACAACCAATTCTCATTTAACAGACATATTATTATTGACAGGTGAGTATACACTACGAGATAGTGCTCTCGCGGAGGCATATCTAATTCTCCCATAATCTGGACAGTCCATGAAAGGAAATTTCTGGAATTTGCCCAAACAAGTTGGACGACTCAACTTTTCAAGAATAACTTGGAGCTATCAAATAAAACTATTATGTTATAAGTTTATATATTCGCTTTAGTTTTAGTTGTTACGACTACGGACATCATAAATCCATCATTTTTGAATTTTCTTGTTACTAGTAATGCCTAAAAAATGTCAGAGGGGATCAGAAGTCTTGATTCGGATGAGTGTAGTATATGATTGTGTTGCTTCCAAATTGAGTACAATGAGGCTTGCATTGCTATTTCGTATTATGGGGGAGGTCTTGGAACAAGGTGAAGGAGGTCACAACTCACAACCAGAGGAGAAGGCCTGCAAAGCGTGATGACGACATGATTTTGAGTGATTTGATGAATGTTTTCCAGACTTCAAAATTGTACACTCGAAAACATATGCTAATGGTTTTGATCACATGAATTGCAAAGAAGGAATAGAAGAGAAATCAATAAGCGTTAGTTTTGTAGTCAGCCTGACAGTGAAGTCTCTATCTCCGCGACCAATGATACAAAAACATGTTTGGGGGTCCTTCTAGGAAAACAGATTTACGCAATAATGAGTCTAAACAAGTCTGATTTTCTATCCAAAAACCTGCCCTGATCTGACTATTTTTGACTTTGCAAAAGAGTTAGAGATGAGCAAGACCGTACTAACAAAGCCTTCACCATATCCATAGACAGGTCTATGGATTCAAATCCGATCTTGAATCAGATGAGACCATATCCAAGATATTCAAAGAGAATCACTCTTCGAGAACAATGTCCAAATAAGCTTACGTCAAAAAAAAAAGTAGATTTCAGTTTACCATGCGTTTAAGATCCAATCCACCACATTCCTAATCCTACGCTATTTTTGTTACACAGGAAAAAAAAGGAGCTCATTTCAAAAGAAAAATGTTACACATCCTCTTAAGCTCCTCTAAACATTTGTTAGATAATAGGAAAAACGAAGTCCAAAAATTAACAGTGATATTCACAGAGCGCGAAAATTGAAGTCTACTAGTAATAATTGGAGTCAAAATGTATTGGGTGGAACATCACATTAAGTAAAGGTAAAATGCCATCTCCTTTGGATTGAATGTCGATGGTTGTTAGCTTGTCTTCCCGTCTAATGATTCCCTTCTAATGATTGTCTTCAACAAACGATCCATAGCATCCTTGAACACATTGACTAGATGTATCTTGTCTTGGGAAAGATTGATAATATAACACGTTACAAGATTTTTATTACTAAGGGATAACAGTTAGAGATGGTGGAATAGTTAAAAGATGGTGGGATAAAGGTCGTGGTACAGATACAGATAGTGGTAAACAACGGTACAAAATGCGATGGTGGTGCTATCATCCATTCACCATTATACCCTCTTTGGTTGAATTGTTTTTTTTCCCTTTTTTAGTTCGTTTGATTTGTAACTATCCAAACGGTACATGTTACCATTGTGGTAAAGAATTATCAATCAAACCTGTTGATATGATCCAATTATTATTTTCGGATTAAAATCTTTAAACGGTAAATGATGAAATAAATATGTTCATTTCTGCATCCCAAGAAAAAATGCATATACGTGAAGAAAAAGTAAGAGTAATGATCCCATAATTTTGTGTGTACAATCAATAAAGAAGTCACATCAATTGCATAAACCTTATATTTTTGTACGAGGTCACACCAATCAAATACACAATTATTTTCTAAAACCAAAGAAATTCATAATTATTAAATTGTGAATCGGTGAAATGACCGTCAATCTATTTATAACTAACAGTAAATATATATTTAGCATAAATGAGGTCAATGACAATTTGAGTGACAAGTAAGACGAAAGTGCTTTTCGATCTCCTACAATCACTTATTGTTTTGTTTTTTTTTTTTTTAGGTTTTTTTGATTATACGGAGTTTTGTGCATTATTGATCGCACTTTTTCTAAAAAACTAATTTTGTTTTCTCTTTTACAACTGTTTAAAAATTTCCTCATCTAATCTTTAAGAATGTGTTTTTACATATGACATAGTTTAATTGTTCTAAACGGATATAAAATACTCAAAAATGTACATGTATATGTAGCTAATCCTAAACGAGAACGTGTTGAAAAACGTAAAACATAAAAGAGATTTTCAATAACTGATTGACATTATAAGTGGAAGAATAGTGTTGGAGAATGAATCTAATTAATTGGGCAGAAAGATTTTACATAAATATAATGTCGATATGTTCTTCGTGAATTCAATAAGGTTTCAAATAACCAGGCGAAATCAGCCCATCAGCAAAGCTTCTCACCACATGATGATACCCATGCTCGAAGGGAAACCACTATGACTTGCTTTTATCCACCATACTTTATCAATTCCCTACTTTTCAAGAGTGTAAACATTTGGTACCAGTGATAATACAAAACGCATTTATTATAAAAAAAAAGAGCGAGAGAGATTAAAACTGCAATTTTTTTTTTAAAGAAATGACAACTCTTGTAAATCTCTTGATTATCAACCAGCTGAAAATGAAGATATTTTTCTTCTTCCACGAACGCACGAGACTGATTTAAATGTCTCCAATCAAGATACTTTTCAAAGATTAAAAACCCATTTAAAAAAAAAAAAAAAAAAAACTCGCTGCCGAATGTACTAAAAAATTAGAGATGAAGAACCTTCGACTTTACCACGGATGAAAACTGTACTATTAAGGCTTAAAAAAAATTATATTGTTTTGCTGTAGAACCTCTCGGATTAATTATAAGAAAACGGTCACGGGTGAACTATAATTGGTGGACTCATATTGTATGTATAATTTATACAAACAATGAAATAAAAGCAAAATAACCTTTTTCTTTGGTTCGTCGCACCAAAAAAAAAAATATTTATTTGTCAGTTCGTCACACAAGCCTTCCCTTGTTTTTACGTCTGAAACTCTGAATCATTTGTTTTTAAATGAACATGTGATCGGTTCCCTTCCCATCATGTCGGTTTCCTTTTTCACAAAATACAAAACCCCAAATTTCTTGTTTTTAAAATGATATACTAAATAAAATCGCAATAATATCCCTTTTCATAAAAAACAAAATGGGGCATCTTTAGGGACCCTTTTATAATCAACAAGATCCAAGACAAACAATTATAGTAGTTAATCTCTCAATATCAAAATATTATTTGAGTTTGCGTGACGACTTTCATTGAACATCGTACACACTTTTTTAATTTTAATTTACCTTTTTCATATAGATATCTGGATAATATTAATTATCTAACAAAAGATAAATAAACGAAATGACTGAAAATATACAAAACTACACACACAAAAAAATGAAATATCCAGTTTATGGTTTTTCTAACGTCATCATGACATTTATTATGAATAATTTTATACGCCCTTTGAATATATCTTCATACTTATCCACAATGTTCTTTCGTTATCTATCATCAATAATATATGAATCTCTGAACTCTCTTATATATATTATTTTAACGCTATAAATAAATTTATATGCTTTACCGTTTCAATTTTCTAATCTTTGCTGCAGAACAAAAAAAATCATTAAATCAACTCGAAAATAAATAGAGAGTTCCAATTTAATAACACAAACATCATTCGAAATTACAGTCCAGACGAAGAAAATTCGAAAATCTCTTAGACTATTCAAAAAAAAAAAAAACAAATAATCAGAAATTCAATAGAAAAGCGGCGTAATTTGGAGCTCGTGAGGATGAGTTATCGTTACGAGGCAAGGGAGAGTCAGCTCGGCTGGTAGTGGGAGCTCTGACACTTCGGCGGCGACTTGTCGGTGGTGGAGGGAGGATTGTGGCGGTGATGCGAGTGAGCGCCGCCGTGTATTCTTCAAGCAACTCAGCGGCGATGGCTACTGTTATCATGACGATTTCAAGATGCTCTGATGATGATGATTTGTTTTGACGAATTGACGTGTATTAAAAAAACTCTCTAAACCTTTTGCTTCGAAGACAGGACAATGTGGTTACCTTTTAAGAGATGGTGTCTTATTATAGAGAGTCTTGGCTTTGAAGCTAGTGGCCATAAATTTTGGTAGGTTCTGGTCATAAATTATTCTAGCCGTCAGATCTACCAACTTTATAAATTTTGTTAAGAGGTGTTATTGGTTTGTGTATTTAGATGGAGTTTTGATGGTTTTAAAATTTATAAAAAATAACTACTTTAAAAGATTTTAAAAAATTACAAAAGAGTATCTCCAAAATACTGTATAATATTTTTAAAGATTACAAAAGAGTATCTCAAAATATCTAAAACTTTTATAGATTATTTCCCAAAGTATAGAGTTCAAGTCTTTTAAAAGTATCTCAAAGTCTGACTTTTATGAAAATCTCAAAATTATTTTTTTTACATAAAATTGTTCAATTACTACTATGAGGAACACGAACTTTTTAGAAATTTCTTTTAGTCTTCTTTGAATCTTTTTTCTTGGAAAATAGTTACTCATGATGTTTCTTTTTTGTAATTTTTTATTAATTGATTTCTTTGATGAGTGTGAGAAAGAGAATAATGAAAGCGATGGTTTAAGCGTTCATATTGTAAATGATGACATATTTAAGCGATGATTCTTGGATTATCGTTTAAGATGAGCCGTATTGGGAAGAGGAGAGCAGAAATTTCGGATTGGTGGATAGAAAGCGTAAAATCTTATAAAAAATTAGGGAGAATCTTTGAGAATCATAGGTAGTGCAATCTTTTTGATGATTAGATTTTGTGAAGCAAAATGTTTAGAATCAATAAAATAATAATGATATTTTAATTGATAATGAAATGAATTCTTTACGTATTATTTGAATAACAAACATTGACTTTATAAAATCATGAATCTAATACCTCTAGATTTATAAAAATTTTAGATTACTTTTTACAAATACATAAACTAATAACACCAAACTTTAATAGAGTTTTGAAAAATTTTAAATGAATAACAATAAAATCTTCATAGCATTTAAATCTTTAAAACTCTATCTAAATACAAAAACCAATAACATCCCATTGGGAGTTCGGATTCGCTTTGCTAGAAAATGAAAAAAGATCATACAGTTTTATTTCATTTTATAGTTAGCATTGGGTTTCTAAAATTTACCAGGAAGGTCCGACTTATTTCGGAAATAAACAAGTTTTCTGGTAACAAGTTTTCTATAATCCTTCATAAATTAAATAGCTGAGCCAAAACCTAAGTGGACCAAGTAATACATGTGTAAATTAAACATTATAAACAAACTTGGACCGTAGGAGACTAGAGTTAACAATGTGTTTGTTGTGGTTAATAAAAACAAAAAATAAAAAAGAGCGTACGTTAGAACGTAGTTGATCTTGATTATCAAATTATTACAAGAACCTAGCTAAGCGTTTATGGATTTCTAATACTGATAAAACAAACTGTGAAAGTAACATAATTTTCAATTAATTTTAAGTAACATTTAATTTTATTTATTAAACTTTTAATTGTTATGACTGTTTTAGTTTAATATATTATATTGTAAAACTAAATACAGATAACAAGTGCATTCAAGTGCTAGTTCTAATAAAACTGATTTTATTGAAACTATGACAATCTATGTGGATACAGTGCTACATGATGACAAAGAACATTTGAAGTTGCACAGTTACATCTTTGTTTTTTTGTTGAATGTTGCACAGTTACATCATCACCTACATGAGAGCAAATATTAATGAATGTGCGGTTTACATTTCAACAAGGGGAAGGTAATTGTTGTGCTGATTGCTTGGCAAATTATCTAGTATGTAGTTAAATATGCATGTTTGACAGAATCTAAAATGGTAAAGCTGGAAATAAAATTTTAGTATAAAAACTTTTATTGAGTAGTATGATATTGTTGACAAAAAAAAAAAAGGAGACGTATGATATTAATATTTTACGAGCTTACCAAATGAGTTTTGGGTTAGTATCAGTAGCGAGTTTTTGACGCTTCTAAAATATGTCTGATTCCCATTTAAAAAGAAGATAAATGTTTTCTGACAAAGAGATGTATGAGGTTCAATCTAAAACTCCTTAATTAATCTTACAAAAATATATTCATTTCACGGGCCTTTGATGTACGTTAAACCATTTGATATAACACAATATTCGGGTAGATAATCAAAACATTACATCGGGATATAACTGTCTCCATGTGGCATTATGATGGGATTTTGAATTATTAGAGAGATGATTCAAATAAGCAAATCTGAAATATAAAAATAACCTTTTTATCAAAAAAAAAAAAAAAAAAAATATATATATATATATATATATAATAATAATAACCAGTAGTGAAAATATATGGTTTGTTCCTCCACATTCGATTTTTAATTTAAGGATTTTTAATATGAAGTGAAAATATAGTGAAAATATAAGGATTTTTAATTTAAATATCTCCTATATATTATTTAGGGAGTACATTTATAAATTAATCTTACAACATATTAATAATTACATCACATTGCCATTACATCTAAGAACAAATTAAAATCTCTCATTAAGTATATTTTAGTCATTAATTATTATAAGATTTTAAAATTTTCTTAAAAAAAATATATATCTAGATTACGGTTTAAATACTTCCTAAAAATCTTCCAAACAAAATCGCAATCTACATCAAATCTTTTATTTTTAGAAACTTAAATCAACATTTCATTTAATTTAATTAGTTTATTTAATTAAATCAACAAAATCTTCAGAAAATCTATTTTTAACTTCTTTTCAAAAAATTAAAAATAAATAAATTTATTAAAACAAAAATTATAATCTAGAAAGAAGTAAATATGTTAACTATTATTAGCTAAATTATAATTTTAAAAATAAGAATATAAAAACTATTTTTAATTTACATACTAAAAATCATTTCATCAAAAGTATATTATCATATTGTACTAAAAATATAATTGATTTACATATATTAAACTAAAATTTTAATAAATTAATATTATAATTTAATAAATTATTTAAATAAAATTACTTAATGTTTATAGATTGATTGTTTTTTTAAACATTATCCTCTTAAAAATATTATGGAAATAGTTTTTAGAATCAAAATTTAAAGGTTTTTAAAATTATATAATAATATTATTAGAATAAATCATTTAAAGAACAAAATTAATTGTTCCATTAAGAGTATTATTGTAATTTTCAATGGGTAAAAACTACAGAATATCTGAATAAAAATTATTTAGAAAATTTTAAATTTTTATTTAACATCAACTAAAATATACATAATATTGATATAACTAATCTAAAATATCAAACTTAATTGAATACATATTTTTATTGAAAAATTATCTGTTTTATATATTTTAGCATTTATCTTATTAATTTATAATTTTTAAATAAAAAAATTATAATATCGAATATTAAAAGAAACATCAAACCGTGCTATAGCACGGGATAAATTCTAGTAGTCTTTAAAGCCTCTTTACCAATCACACTTTTAACTCTTTTATAATTTTTCAAAGTCCCTAAATTACTTATAGCCCAAGTTTAAGTTTTTCCTCTTTGTTACGTTGCTTTTCTAAAAGCCACAAATAAGAGATTTTTTTTTTATAAAGTCACAGCCTTAACTAAATAAATAAATAAAAATTATAGGTTCCGATTATGAACCATGAAACAACAATAGGAATGAAAAGGAACAAAAAAGAAAGAAAAATGACCAAAATAAAGAACGAGAAGAAACATATGTAAATGGGAAATTGAACAAATAGTTATAATAAATGGTAATCATAAATTTGATAGATATTTTTTAAAAATATTTTACTTAAATAGTTTTTTTTTTAAGATTCATCTAGTGAATTTAGTTTATAAATTTTATTTAAAATTAATATATTATATTAATTTTAAATAAATTATAGTAGAAATTCGATATTTTATTAAATACATATATATATATATATATATTTCACTTGAAAGTATATCTTATTTTTATTTAAGTATCAATACTAATTTAAAATAAAATCATATCATTCTTTTAAAGTGAAATTTTTGATGAAATGTTTTTTATGTAAATTTATAATAAATAATACGAAAAGTATTTATCTATAGAAGTGTAAATATTATCATAAGAATTATTTTGAAATTATTTAATAATAAAAACGAAATTTTAATTTTTGTTCTGAAATTGGAATGAAGAGGAAAAGTGTAGGATCCACGTATTTGAAAATTTTTAAAAACAAAATCCTTTTAAATAGTAAAAAAAAATTGAGAAACAAAAAAATACAAGACATTCTTTCTCGTTATTTTCTTTAAAAATAGTCACTAATTGAAGAAAGTCAAAAATTTTAAAGTTCATATTACAATAACAATAATAGTAATAGTCTAAACAAATCAGCCCCGCAGTAGAAGTGGTACGACGGAGACTGACTAGTATAATTTATTGAGTCCTATAGCAGCATAAGCCAAACTATGGCACATCTTATTTAAGATTTAACGGTGACTAGTTAACAATTTTCATGTAATGATGCATGTCATACAAGAGAAAAAATGTTAAAATTCACTAAGATTCTACTAAAACTAATTTACTATAATATGATTACTACTTCAAATTTTCATTAAGTGAAATTCGCAGTATTTTGTTACAATAAAATGACTGCAATTTATATTGAATGAAAATATAAGTAAAAGTGTGGCCGTCTTAGCAACTGATGTCAAACTCGAACCAGCAAATCTCTTGCAACATTAATCGTTACTGGTAAACAATTAATTGAATAGTCTATTTAAATAAATATTTGCCAATAATTAGTCCAACGACTTGTATGACTGTAGACCCTAGGGAAATAAAGACATCCTGCGTGATATATTATATAAATTAATGCTCGTGATGTTATTTAATTTGTTTTAAAGGAAAATCACAAATGTTCTTTGTTTTATTGTTTTTAACTTCTTTTGGTAAAAGTAAAACGTGTTGCATTCATGTTCAAACTCTTGACTAAAATAGTGAAGTCTGGAATTCGTCTCGTTGCCGTAAGTTGAGAAGTCACGAGTTTTTGTCAAATTTGGCAAACAGAAAAGACTCATTGTTGACGAAGAAGCTGATTGTCACAACCAACATCTGCATACCTTAACTATAGATTATCCACCCAAATACGGTTGGTTCAACCTGTTAAAAAATTGTTGTTACAGTGCTATTAAATTTGAGATTTTTTTTTTTCAACGATATATTAAAAATCTAAATCGGTTTAGAAATCCAAACCGCGGAACAATGTTTACATAACAAATATCTTGTAAAAAAAAAATATTTTGAGTTAGATTCCTAAACGCTATATTTGAAGAATGATGATTTACGCTTGTGAATCTGCCATAAATATTAACAACAGCTAGTTCCGAAGTAAAAATGTTACTGACAAAAAAACAAAAAAAATCATCTAATGAAAATTTAGATGAAAATCTAGATTATCCCTTAAATTTTTCAAGTCGCAAAATTTATCCAAAAGGCTTGTTATATGCTTTCTTTTTTTCGTCGGCCTATTTGCTTACATTTATTTGTTAAGAATTGTTATCTTCAAACTATTTGAATTTCTTTTATTGTGGATTTTAGATTTCTTTTATTTTTTTTTTATTTGACAACGATTTTTTTTTAGTTTGAATGATTAGTTTCCAAGTGTAGGACTGCTAAGTTCCGACACCGAGTAGTTGGGAAACCATGAACGTAGTATGCTAAAAATGATATTTTTGTAACACAATGATATTCTTCAATTGTGTTGGTGGATGGATAGATAAGGGCCTTTGCTTTATGAAAAACCTCTTGCGCAATCCGTCAGTTTCAAATTATAGTTTTTTGGCAAAGTTTGGCCAAAAACATGTGGTTGGAAAACTGTTAATAAATAGTGATTTATAATAATAATTTGATATCATGTAAAAATACTGTGTTTTATCGAAAAAGAAATAACATGATATTGTTAAAAGCTCATGTGAAATCCATGTTATTTAAAAGAACACATGTGATGAAAAAAAAAAACTTATTTACAATATTATTATCCATGACTTTTACCAATAAAATGTAGCATTTGGCTATGTAGTGCAAATTTGCTAAATTTTTGTCAATAGTTTAAGTCGTTTAATAAATTAAAAAACTACTAAGACTAATTTAATAATTTTTTTATATCAAGACTTTAGACTTTATGTTATAACAAGAATACATGGAAGGTTTGAGGAGTTATCACACACAGCTGTAACACATTTAATATGTTACAATGATAATACATCTCCCATTTCTATGTTTTCATCCGCCCAACTGAAATAAAAATACCGATTAAATACACGAAGAAGCGGGTAAGTAGCATATTTTCAATTCATAACACAATTTTCCCATATAATCCATCTTTAATTTTCGTTTGGCAACTAATCTTTCTAATTTTTATCGTCGGGCTTTTCCTTTGACTCAGTTGATACACAATCATACAATGATCTTGTTGATGAGGCAGCGTTGTGTTTGTCTATCAATGGCTAATGCCTCCGCAACAAAATCAGTACTTTTTCTAAATAGGCTGACGTGAAAAAGATCTTCTAATTTAGGAGTATTTTCCTAGCATCAGAAGTTTACGAGAAACTGGAGAAGAGGGTGACGCCGACGATTGTAACAATTCTAGCTATTTCTTTAACAAACAAACAAAAAAATCTAGTTATTGATTTTAGTAACTAAAATGATAGTGTAGCCATGAAGATGTTGCTGGTTTTTGTAACAAGCAGACAATGTTAATGAAGTTGGTATGGATGACTCTGTGAAGCTACTAAAGTTGGTATGGATGACACGACGAAATTGTTTTGCAAAGACTTGACCATGCGTCTATTGCTAATATTGATTCTAGTAATTTGTTCTTATAATAGTTTCTAGCAAAAAAAGAATACATCTACTAAATTTATATGTGAACTCATAGATATTTATATACATATTAACAAATTGCCAATTATTTTATCTAATATAACGGCATTAATTGTTTATATAGTGTTATTCTTTTTGGATATATATATATTATCTATATATATATATATAAGATCTTGGCCATATGTTGTTAAATATATATAGACGTTATGCTAAAATTAACTTAGCTTATTTATTTGTACAACAACTACAAGAATTTAATATAGACAAAGTAAATTAAGTAAATGTAAATTTACTGAAACAAATATTGTGTGATAATGGAAATAATATTTTTTTATAAAGTAAATGTAAACTTAACACGATATTGAAACATATAAAAAATTTCTTAACCTAAACTGAGAAGATATATATTTTGTTTTTGAATAAATGTTAAAATTTTATTCAAAGAAACAACCTTTTTACATAGCGTTTTCAGATTGATTTATACAAAATAGCAAAATATGATTTGAAAGCTAAGGGTTAAAAAAGATGTTATTATCTTGTTCCGAACCACTGCTGAAGGCCATCCTTGAATCGTCGGTCGCCCAACTCCTGGATAGAGCTTAGACGATTCCTTACGTTCTTGTCGATGAGTTTAATCAGAAGGGCCGATGTGGAGGGTGCATGACCGTGCCTCCTGAGTTTCTTTCTCGCCATATATGGTATACTGTAGTTTGGAATACATATGAGTAGAAATGTAGTGGTGCAGTCTATCTTGCTTTGACTTATGAGCTGAATGAGTTGATCCCACTGGCTTGTGTAATCAGTCCGTAGGAGTTTTGAGGCTGCAGCTTTCCATATGGTCTCCGAGTATTTGCATACGAAGAAGAGGTGGTCTCGTGTCTCCAATGTGTTGCTGCAGAAAACGCAGTCCGTTCTCTGTCCTGCATTCCAAGCTCCAATTCTATCCCCCGTAGCTAGCCTGTTTTGAACCGCTAGCCAAGCCATGAAGCTGTATTTCGGAGTGGCGTGAGGAAACCAGATTCCTTTGCTCCAGTTCTGATGAGCGTGAGAGACCCGCAGAAGCTTCCAAGTAAGTTTAGTCTTGAAAACTGGCTTGAATTTATCTGATGAGGCTCGCCATAGGTGTACGTCTTGTGTAGCAGCGTGGGTGGTAATATGATGGGTTAAATCTGCAATTTCCACTTCAATTCTGTTTAGTATGTCAACACGATGTCGTCGCCGTGGTGGCTGCTGGACAGCATCTCGAACAGTTGCGTCGAGAGGAATCCCCAGGTCAATCACTCCTCGGTGCCCCAAGAGATCAAATAATCTTCCCTGTTTTGACTAGCTATCAAACCAAAAGGAGGAAGACATACCATTATAAACCTCCACTCTGTGAACCGTTTTTGCTACTTCTCTTAGTTTTAGAAGCTTCTTCCACATCTAAGAACCAGTTGTTTCTCTCTCTCTTTGTTCTTTTCTGCATAACGGTTTCTATAGATTAGAGAGTTGTCAATACTGGACAAGGTTAACTCTCTCGTGGGCTTGTGATCCATGGCCTAGCTCATCGAATCATCGATTGCCGCACTCGATACGCTGACTTTTGGTTCACTGCAAAACCAACTCCAGTGTACCTAAACCTTTGCCAAAGCAAAAATCAATTTCACAATTTGTTTTTTGTTCCTTTTGTTTTAATTGTGTGCACATCTTCCAAATCTATTTATTCTAGAATTTGAACGATTTTGTGATAAAACTAAAGGAACTAAAACAAGCAGTTAAATTCACCCAAAAAAATATAATAAATCTACTTAAAATGAAACTAGCAACCACTGCTGGTTCAGGAACAATAATTGATTCAGGAGCACAAGCACGAGTGCACTAACTAAGGTCAGGTTCAGGAGAATTCTTTTATAAGATTCAAACAGTCAGAAAAAATATTATAAGACTCAACAGTCAGAAAAATTATCTAAGTGTCCAAATCATTGATCCGAATACTTCTTGCGATGTTGGTGAAATCTATGGAATAACTTTTCTATTTTAAAATATGTAAAAATCTAGAAAATAATTTTTTAAAAAGAATTTCATTTAGAAAAAAAAAGAAACGGGGAGAGACTGGAGAAAACAATATAAAACTCTGAAAACAAAACAATTCACTAGAAAACTCTCATTTTTTTTCTTTTTATAGACAACAGAATAGAATAGAGTACAAAAGATAGACAACACAATATAGTGCAAAAGACAAGATCAAACAACATAAGTGGAAGAACTTAGTAATCATAAAATTAAAGAGTTTCAAACAGACTGAGTCACTGTTAAGCTTCGTGCTTCTATGCTTTCTCTTTCGTTGTAATGTGACAAAGAACAAAACCCAAAAGCTTGTAAACAAAGGCTGATAGTAATAAAGAAGTTCTTAGATTGATGAAGAGTGAAACGATTACAGAGGGTTATTTATCAACTAGAAAGATGAAAACGAAATTAATGAGTTTCTCCTCAGAAACTCATTGCCTCTAGTCCCAAAGAACTAGCACACACTATTCTCCAAAAGCTTATCTCCCACGCTCATGTAACCTTGCTATTTAAGAGTGGCGATCCTTTAGGTTTGAGGCAGAAGCGTGTCCCTTGCTGTGGAGCAGTCTCAGTCTTCATGTGCCATGTCACTGTCCTTTGCCTCCTTTCTCATTCTCGACCGTTCCTTATTAATTGGCTCCTCTTTGTCTTGGCTAGCTCCTCTTTGTCTCTATTTGCCATCTCACTATTTGCCATTAGGTCCTTCAACTCTCTTCTTTTGTTTAGATTGTTCACCTGTTTTCCTTTGTTTATCCCTTGTTGTTCTTTTTGCACCTCTGTTCCTCTTTTGTTTCTTTTGAAATAGACCTGTAGAGGTTTAACAGTCACCAGTAAATACTGGACGAAGACCATTACTGGACGAAGTTGGCAAATTGTGCCTATGAGATAATACTAAGTGGGATACATATGTTCATCCTTAATTCTACGGATCCTTGTGAAAGAAATTTTTTTTTTTCACCCGAAACAATACTTCCATTGGTAGTACTTAGTTTGCATTACATGCTCGATCGTTTTCCACCGGTTGTACAACCCAATTAGGTGGTATTACATGTAAATAGGCTGAATACAAAGGAGAGCAACTAATTTCTTTCAACTAATGTGAAAGAAAATTTTAAGGACACTTTTTTGGAAACTAGAAAGAATTTATTTTTTAATATTTTAAAAACATAAATAACAGAGAAGTCAATAAAAACATAGGAAATGCATTCAGCAACACACACAAAAAAAAAAAAGGAATGGCGAGAAATGAATAAAAAGAAAACTCTTGAAAAGAATTAAGAAAAAAAGTCTAATTTTTTTAGCATGGAAGATAGTTTAAGGAGCTATTATAGTTTTTGGATCTTTAGAAAATAAAAAGAAGCAGAAACGACCAGAGAGAAGTAAATTTACAAGTTGTTTCTAAATATATGTATATAAAGTTGAATTAAATAGTATTTTGTAATATACAATTTGTTTCTGATACCAAATGCGGTAGTCTAATAGCCGACCTAGATTCATCCAAAAGATTTGGTAGCTAGGTTGTTCAGTTTGAATTAAGTTTGGGAGGAGTGTTGATTTCCGAAGAGATGGCTCATATGTGGACTCCCTATGATCTCTGTTCTGCAATTCGATGTTAACATTAAAAAAAAAAAAAAAAGAGTTGTTTTCGATATATTTTTGTTGTCTAATATAATTCGTAAAAAAAGCTCAAATCTAATATTTATTTTAAGCACATCTTTTATAATTAAAATAATACTGTCAAATTGTTTATTTTTGCGAAGCTCTAATCCTCCATTCCAGCTAAAGAACAAAGCTACACTCATGAACACTTGAGATTATTATATGTACCTAAACGATTAAGCTGAAAAATAAAGAACAGTGATGATGAGGGCATCAAGTCAACATCAACTGGGATCAAAGGATATAATGGTCTAGCCAAGGATAAAAGGGAGAAGATCTTCCTTGGGGGTCACTTCTTGGATAAAGGAGAGACGATCTTCCAAGATTTGTTCCTTATAGACCTCAATCCACCCATTAGAAGCTCAACTCTCATCTACACTCCACCACTAAGCATGTGCATGAAGAACCATCATCAATGTCCATATAAGGAAGGTTTTTATCAAAAAAAAACAACATTGGTTCAGACTTCACATGGAGCACGTGTAGTAATCCTCCTCACGGACCGGATCGAACCGGTTGAACAAATTGACAATTTGGGAGACTCCTTACTGTTTTCCCACATTAATATGGAGACTCTAGGCCATTTAGAAGCTGCTAAAACAGCAAGACATCTAACACACAACGATCACATGACATAATTTGTTACAAGTGTCAAGGTAGGGGACACATGGCCAAGGAATGCCCAAATAAACGAGTCATGGTGCTCACACCGGATGGATATGACTCCCAAGATGAAACAGAACCCACGCAAACTGATGATGACACCATCGTCTACCCTGATGAAGGAGATTTGTTGATTCTACAAAGGGTTCTCTCTGCACAACAAACACCCGATAAACCAGCCCAAAGAGATAATTTGTTTTATTCTCGATGTACCATCAAATACTAGGTATGTCATTTGATCGTGGGCAGTAGCTCATGCACTAACATTGCTAGTATTACCATTATTGAGAAACTTGGGCTCCACACCACCACTCACCCGAGGCCATACAAGCTGAAGTGGCTTAATGACAAAGAGGAGATAAAAGTATCAAAACAGGTGGAAGTGCCTTTTTCAATTGGGCAATATAAGGATCAGGTCTTGTGTGATGTTGCACCAGTGGAAGCTGGACATATTTTGCTGGGAAGGCCATGGCAATATGATCGTGAAGTTTTTCACAATGGTCGTACAAATTAGTACTCTTTTTACCTTAACAACTGCAAGTTTACTCTTGCACTGTTAGATCAGAATGAGGTCAAAACTAAGGTAAGAGTTGCTACACAAGCCAGTTTTCACGTTGATAAATACTCCTATTTATGCCAAAAAACGCATATGATTCCCTTGTCTTTGCCAAAAGAGTCATTTTCAGGTTTAATGGATCAAATGAAGCAAACTACACCAGCTCAACATCGACTGCCCAACACGACGGACCACAACCCCACGCTGATTTTGAATGCAGCTCGAGGAGCTTATATCATGCTACTCCAACCAGTACCACCTGATGCACCGAACAGCCATGATCCAAAAGCTTATCAAGGTATGGCCCTAGAATCACAGATCCGCATGAAGGCTAACTTGTTTTCTCTCCTTGCAGGTGTACAAGTTTCGAGGATGAAACTTTTTCGAGAAGGAGGGTATGATGAGGGCATCAAGTCAACATCAACCGGGATCAAATGATATAATGGTCTAGCCAAGGATAAAGGGAGACGATCTTCCTTGGGGATCACTTCTTGGATAAAGGAGAGACGATCTTCCAAGATTTGTTCCTTATAGACCTCAATCCACCCATTAGAAGCTCAACTCTCATCTACACTCCACCACTAAGCCTATGCGCGAAGAACCATCATCAATGTTCATATAAGGAAGGTTTTTATCAAGAAAAAACAACATTGGTTCAGACTTCACATGGAGCACGTGTAGTAATCCTCCTCACGAACCGGATCGAACCGGTTGAACAAATTGACAATTTGGGAGACTCCTTGCTGTTTTCCCATGTTAATATGGAGACTCCAGGCCGTTTAGAAGCTGCTAAAACAGCAAGACATCCTCCCACACGTCCAATAGAAAGGAATAAGAAACTTTCCTTTTTCCGGAGATCCAGTTTCCTTTACACCTCCAAATCCATCTGTATTGATTGATCTCGACCCTCCATCTCTTCCAGAAGATCCTAGACGTCCAGAGACATGGAAATACCTAGAAGAAACCTTCATCTTCGCATCCAAGACCAGAAGAGCTCCCCCATTAATGCCTAACGGCTGGAACAGCCCAAAAACACTCTTTTGTCTTTATTTCGCAAATTTTGTTTCCTTTCTAAGCTTTTTAGACTGTTGTAGCTTTCTCTTATTTAATCTTGTTGTCTTCATCATCTGTAGGCACGATATTAAGAAATAAGAATTCAGTATTTTGCCTTTGCTTCAAACACTTTGTCTTTGAATCAAACAGTTTGCGAGTCTGGAAGTTTGTGGAATCAAACAACTTAGAATCGTGTAGAGACTTGGATTCTTGCGAGGAATAACCCTTGAATCTCTGTCTCTAAACCTTCGTTGATTGTGGAATCAATTAACAAACCGGTTATCAACATCTCAACGCATCCGCTTAGCCTTTAAAGCCCTTGATTCTTGTGTTATAAGTTTGGTGGATTCCGATTTTATATCAAGTGAGAATTAGAATTCCTGATGCAAACTAAATACCCTACATCTCACCAGAGAATCTTTTCTGAAAAAATCCACTAACACTTGATGAAAATTCTATGTCTCTCTACTAGAATCGCTCAACTTACTTCACTATCTAATTCGATTTAACTCTATCTTTCTCACGTAACATACACATAGGAAAACATACATATAGTCAAAGGTTTGGTCCATATGACAGACGGACTAAATTCAAACTTAGGATCACCAAATTATTGAGTTTCTTTTAGAGGTCACATATTTTGTCAAAACTAATGGGTAAAAGCTATAATATTTTAAAAGCCCATAATTTCTTTTAAATATTTTTTTTAATCAGAAAAAATTGTTTGTAGGAGTATATTTTAAAAGGCCATAGTTCTAAATTTTTAATTGTATTTCTCATTACTTTATTTTCTTTACCTTTTTCCATTGTTTAAAAAAATAATTGGAATTTTAAATCTAAACAAAAATAAGAAAAAAATTATTACAATAAATTATAAAAAGGACCGCACTCTTTTTTGTTTTGCTTCAGACCACCAATTTTGTTGAATTGTCCCTGCACATACTCGTTATAAAGCAAGCAAGCAAAGAACGATTAACGGACTCACGCATGCTTCTCACGTGGTGCCGCCTTAAACCTCTCTCAATAGATACCTTCCATTTCAGCGAGAGTCTTCAACCTTTTTAGCACACATGATAACGAGCACTTACTTCTTTTTTTTTTTTAATCCTTTATTTGTAAGAAAAAAGGACCTTCAAGAAACTTGAGAGGTTGAGAAGAATTAGACAAGGTAGGCTGGAAAAGCTGCCACGTCCGAAAAATGGAGATTTTGACGTAGCAAAAGAAAAAGCAGCACACCATGTGCAGACAGACCCACGTAGATCTCCCATTCCCACTAGAATTTCCTGTCTCTTTATTTCCTATTTTCATTATTAAAATAAAATTTTCCTCAAAGAATATACAAAACAATTTCGTAACGCACTCATATTCTTACAATAAAATATAAATTGAATAGATTCCGTATCGATCGTTGTTACAGTTGCCATTACGTATATACCAAAGCGTAACGTATCCATCGAAAAATAAAGATAATAAACACACATTAGAAAAAATATATATATAGTTTACACGTTCTTTACCTATTTTCTTACTCTTTTTTTTTGTTTTCATTTTCTTACGTAATTATGACCCTAATTACATATTTTCCGAAGACCATACGAAACCAAATTAATTAAGAAATGCAACAAGCATTAGGGTTCTCGTCGCTAAAAAGTTGCGGCGGAGGAACCCTTTCGATGACGTATGAAGGCTGATAATAATACTTCATCCTCTTCAACCCTTCCTCTTCCGCCATCGCCTCCATCTCATCGTCTCTTCCCTCCTCCATAGCCGCGGCATCTTCTCCGCCACCTTCTTCTTCCTTTTCCTCTCCGTCCTCTTTCTTCTCTTTTTCCTTATCCTCTACGGTTTTGGGCAGTTTTTCATCGCCTTCACCGTTCTCCTCCTTCTTCTCTTCCTCCGCGGCCGGATTTTCAGGTTCCGGGTCCGGTTGGGGTACGATTCGGGCTTGCTTTTTGGTTCGACGGTAGACGTAATCTACAAGCTTCTCGGCGTCCATTGTTCCGGTCACGATTACTTTTCCGGTGGTGTGCTCCGTCACAGTTGTTTGGACCCCTAATCAACAATATTAGTCAGTCCAAATAGAACCATGTATTTATTTTCTTTTGTCAAGAACGATTTGCATTTAACCATTATTTAATTTATATAGTGAATTAGCGACAATACTAACACAAACTGTTGTCTAATATACCAAAATAGAAAATGAACCGTCGAGCCTCATATAAAATTCTCATTGTTTTTTCGTTCAAACTCAATAGTAGTATTCTTACGAACAAAATTCAAATAACTTAATTCACTTTTACGGAAAGTTTCTAATTTTAATTTTCTTATGAACAAAGCGGATTAAAATCAGTTTCTAATTTTAATTTTCTTATGAACAAAGCGGATTAAAATCATATAAACCAAAACGGTTCTAAAAAAACAAAACCTCATGTCATCAACAAATTTTAGTTTAAACATGCGGTGATGCATAACGAGATATATAGTGACTCTTCTTTTTGACGTGACGTATAATGAATTTTAAGTGACATCTCTACAGAATGATATATTATTTTTACATGGGTGCGTCTGTTTAGATAGTGGGAAATATATATTCGGTTATTTCTTTTAACGATTGTTGAGATTCAGTCAGAAAAACATATTATAAAAGAAAATAGCATTTATCAATATAACCGAAATATTTTTGGATTTACCTATTCTTAAAAGTATTATAAATTTTACATTAAAAAGGAATATTTTGGTTTTGAGTAGATCCAAAAAATGTATATGTACCTCTCATTTTGAGAATCTTCTTCTTGAGCTGGTCAGCACAAGCTTGGCAGTGCATGTTGACGTTGAGCTCAACGGTGGTGAGGCCGCCGGAGACCTGAGAGGTTATGATCGGTGGCAGAGGCTCTCCCTCGGCCGCCGGAAGCGGAGAGAGGACTTTGGCCATTCTTTTAGTCTTCTTCTTGATTTTGTTGCACACTGCTTGCGGATCCAACACTCCCTTTATCGTCACTTGGTTTTCATTCATGTCCATCACCACTTCTTCCACACCTACACATTTTTACAATCAAAAGTTTAATAATTATTTATTTCACTTATGAATCTTTATATAATATTAATAGTTTGGTAGTTGGGATTTTGAGAATGAAGCTATTGGTTTTTATTATTTAAAATAGAGATTTTTGTTAAAAAAACAGAAAAACAAAAAAACAAAAACTAGAGCTTTTTGTTAATTAATAGTGATGAAGAATTATGCTTAGCCGAATCAAATTCTCCCTCTATTTATATATTTTTCTACCTCTAATTTTTAGAATAGATCTTTCAATCTTCTTAGCGCATCCTACACAATGCAAGTCGACGTAGAGTATAAATGGTGGAGGCGGTGGTGGTGGTTGCGGCTCCTCCTCCGCTGGTTTCTCCTCCTCAGCTGCCACTTTCTTCTCCTCTGCCACATCTTTCTTCTTCTCCTCTTCCTCCGCGGTGGCCGGCCCTGGGACGGCCTCTGGAGCAGAGGCTGCCTCCTTTGCCTCCTAATAATGAAAACATCAACTACAAGTTAATGATAAAGATGTATACAGTTGCAAATTAAGAATATTGAAGAGCTTTGAATCTTACTGGTTTTACTTCTTCGCCCATTTTTTAGAATCGATGGTTATACGACGATTATAAATGGAACGGGGAAGAGAGATATGTTATGGAGGAATGAGTAGGGAGAGCGAGTATTTATATGAAACACTATAATATAAAACACGAAGGAGGAATGGAATTATTGATGAATAATTAAAGTTTTAGTATAAGGTAGGAACTAAACAGAACATAAAGCATAAGAGGTTGATTCCATAGCACATGGCAGAAACTAATCATCCAACATATATAGATTTATTCTAACCACTAATTATGTTTTGTAATTATTTTACAAACAACATTTTCGATTTTTTTTCATTTTTTTCTTGGCAATTTACCATATTTTGAAGAGGGCCGGGGACAAGATGGTCCGAGGTCGGTAGGTTTTATAGGCATAGAATGTGGGTGTTATTGATCATGTACCTTGAATGATTTTGTAATGTCATCGTATTGATAATTGAATTATGGTCCGTTTGTTTCTACGTATGGATGGTGAGCCTTGATGAATTCAATATTATAATTTAATTTCCGGATGTTGTTCGTTTTGTCGAGTCAGTTTTTCAGTTAGCCATCTGAAATAAAATTTAATCTTGTCCATTCTTTTAGTTATAAGAAGTTATGCACTTCGATACAAAAAAAAAAAATTAAGCTTCTGCTATTTCAGCGTAAAATTGTGATTTTATCTAAAAATGTGGCATGTCATTTATATTATAAACTATAAGATCTGCAAAGATATTTGATATTTGATCAGAAATCAAAATTTTAGTTTGATATAACGAATTATCTAGATACATGCTCAAAAGAACGAACCACATATGTATTATATTCTAACACAACAATGGATTCTTTGTAAATTCCTTCCAGTTGTTCCACTTCTTTTTATGTTATGGGATTAAATTGCTACTGAGGCTGAATTACTGCCTTCTCCTGATTATGTATATATTATTTTATTTTTTTTCATGGGAAAAAGTATATTCTTGATAACGAGGAAAATTATATATAAATAAAAGGAATGGGACCATGAGATAATAATCTTTGGCATTGAAAAGGACAATACTTTGCATCATACTCACCGACTTTATTGATTACATTTATAAATTGTTCCTTCTTTATTTTCTATAGTAAATTTCTTCCATTTTTTTTCCTATTCTTAAGTCTAATCTAAGTTATAAACCAATGTTAGTTCGAGAAAAGATGATTAGATGACGTGTGATCATTTCTACCCAACATTTTGTTGTCAACTAATTTTTTATTTATCAAGAAAATACTTATTAGTTACATTACAAAGTTGAAAGCTTAACTAAGTTTTGACACATTTAAAAATGAAAGTATTCATATCTTCCTATCATTGTTAATTTGGTGATACACCTCGATCTATCTATTTACTCGGTACCCTAATTTTTCTAATTCTCGCATTTCCTACTTTTAGTGGACTCCAATATTTTATAATGGTGTATCGAACATTTTTTTTGTACTATACTACTATGTAATTTACAATTACTTCGATTGTAAATGGAATTGTATTCGATTAACATTTTATACTGGAATTGTATTGATCTCATTTCCTAGGTTATTTGACTACATGAAAAGTTTTGACATGTAAAATAGTGTTTACTTTTGTTTAGATTAACTGTTGCATTTATGTTTACACTTTACAATTAATTTTAATCATAAGATTTTTGATGGTGCGTTCATTTCAAAGAAAACACACCACGAAAACTAAAATTACAAATAAGATGTTTCTAAAAGCTCCATGTGATATTTGTAATGCGTAATGTAATCGTATAAATAATAAGAATAGTTCAGAAATTGTATTATTGATTTCTCGTTCGTCCAAGTAATTTCTTATGGTTCGAAGTGGTTAGAAAAGACAAATCAATCTATAGTTCTATATATATGTATGAAACTATAAAATAATTTTTCTTCGTTCGTTAAAGCGGATTTGGTTGATTTGATTTATCTCCTTTTAGAAGAAGCAACAAAATCATTTAACCACAAATTTCGGCTAATTGTATTCCCTATACTAAGAACTATCTAATCAGTAGAAGAGTCACTAATTAAACAATGTGTTATATTTTTCATAAAAATAGGAAAATAGCATCCCCATTTCTTAAAAAGCAATTTTTGGGGATGGATGCAACGTGGGGTGCCCAATAAAATGAAAACTATTAATATTTGTGGATTAAAATTTTTGTGAGACCCTTTGGCATGGTGGAAAGTAGAAATCACGTGGGATGCTTTAGATTAAATTTGGACAAATGAGAGAATGATTTATTCTTGTTTGGCAGTAAGACAACTCTTGTAGACCAATAGCTGTTTGTCACTCGATTATGCGACTAATGTTAATTTACGTAATTATGTTGAAGTTAATGAATAAATTAGGGGCGCGTTATCCGTAGATCATACCCATCTGGTTGATATCACTATCAATGTGCCCTGTTAGATATATAGACTCTCAGACATAGTGACATATACATACACATATATATATATTATAATAAACAAGCTATACAGTTAGATGAAACATAAGTATAAACTAAAGTGATCCTTTTATAGGCATTTGCGGCTAACCACTCAGACAAATCTAGCTATAAGAAAATGATAGATCATGAAAGTGTGCAGAGAATTCACTCAGATTCTTAATGCATCTAGTTGAGCGGTGTATAATCCATTTTTGGTACTAAATGTAAATTTTTAGTTATCTTTTTGTTATTCAAAATGTAAAAATCTAAGTGTAAGTTTTAGAGACTAAATTCGAATGAGCATAGAAATGCTATTGTACGATATATAGGTTTATAATATTTTCAAAAAATAATAATTCCTAATTGTATCGGGTTTGAACATAAATATAAAAGTGTCTAATTGTCTGTAATTCATTACTCACAATATAGTAGAAGAGAATCTTAGAAGATATAGGGTATTCGCCTCAAAAACATATGTTTCTTCTTGATTACGTTTATGTTCCATATAACCTAAATTCAGGTTTTTCAATTCATATCTCTATTTCTCTATTATTTTAATTTTATTTATAACTATACGATTTGAATTTTCTCAAACTCTTTAAAAATGTTGAGCAATTATTTTACTAAATATATATTTGATGTCTCATATATTTTAATGTGCGTATGTCAATATGTATTCATATTTTAAAAATTATAATAATCATTTTTACTTTTATAATATTTGTCTTTTTTGGAATTATACTCCTTTTTTAAGTGCAACAGTTGAACATTTTAAAAAAAAATCTTATGAAGTCATCTATTTTATTATTTAAAGAAAAGAAAAAATGGTAAACAGTTCGAGTTCATGTTTACATGTGCCCAAACACCTGGAACTGACTCAGCTTATACAACATGCTGCATGCATACATATTTGTGCGTGTCTATGTATGCATCTTTTATCCAAATTTGATTTAACAAAAGTATGTTTATTTCCATATTTCTTGGTGGGCTTGGCAAGAATTTCTAGGAATCTTTATAACTAAACTTTTTTTTTGGTATCTGTTATGTATTCGCTTATAACATTTGGAAATAATTACACTATTTTTACAATAATCTTCTACAAATATATTCATATGGTTTTCCACGTAGATGAGTAGACAAAAATTTAATATGATAAATAATATATATACTCCCAAAAATAATAAATCACACACTGATGTGATGAAAAAAATAAGTCCATTGGGTAAAGTAGATGTCTATGTCGACAAATACTTTGATATAGGAAAATATATGTGATAACGAGTGTTTTTCCTTTTTAATATTAATAAAACAATAGTTATGACTGCTACAGTAAAAGCAGGACAATTTTTATGAAGAAATTTGTTTTTCTGAAACGTTGGCTCCGAATGGAAAAAGCGGTTCAGGCAGAACGGATCAAGCAGATCAAGTACGGATCAAACGGTTTTGGCGGTAGAAGTGCTGATCAAGCGGTTCTAGTGGTCCAAACTCTAAATATTTATGTTTGAATGATGAAAACGGATAACAAGTGAAACGGTACAAATATTTAAATAGAAGAAAATACAAAAGATTTAGAAAAAAATGTTAAATACAATATTTTATAAAAGTATATCATAGATTACTATAAAATATACTAAATTTAAAATTGATTAAGTATTTTTCTAGCAACTAAAATACTATTTTAGATCTCACTAATTCATGTAGGACTAAACTTTTCTATCAAAATAATATGTTTTTTACTAAGATTGTCTGGTTCATAATTTTATCAAGTAGAAAAAATCTCATAATGATTTTAGTTATTATAAGAATACTAAATCAATTTTTAAATTACATTTTCTAGTAATATATGATATATTCTTGTAAAATAATTTTTTTTATTTATTTTTTACTATTAAAAAATTGTTTTGTTCCACTTGTTATCCATTTTTACCATTCATACATAAATATTTAGTGTTTGGACCGCTTGATCCGCACTTGTACTTCTCGAATTGTTTGATCAGCACTTGATCTACCTTATCCGCTCTACTTGAACCACTTTCACCATTCAAAACTTTAAATTATAGAAGCAACCCATATAAAAATATAGATATTGACCAATTTTTAACCAAAACAATCAATATCTAATTTAATTATTTGTATAAAGCAGTTAAATAGCATAAATAGTTAAAATTGCTAGTATTTACCTTGTCTACATCCTTATATTAGTTTCTACTATCCAGATTATGCTACAAACTAAAATTTGTATCCAACTTTTGGTAAATTTGCTGATATTATCTCACTAATTTTTTTTTCTTTGTTCACAAGTAACTTTGGTTAAAAACTGTGAATTTGGACAGAACTTTTTGGTATACCTACCTATAAATGAACTTTCAAGTCGGAATAATTGACATAGTTCGGATCCGATCGTTTTCATTGTTTGAGTCTGAACTAAATTTACTTTTGACGTGCCATATATATTTGGGTTTCAACTATTGTTTTAGTCGAATGGACTTAGCAAAAAATAGCATTATTGAGTGGTTTCTTTTTCTCAATATTCATCAGATTTTATCACAATTGCCCAAAAAAATAAAGTTATGATGAATCAAAATTAAGACAGGAATCTTTATTGGTTTATTTTTACGAATGCTTTTTTTGTGTTTGTTGATATATATGATACAAATGTAAAAAGATGATTTATAAAATATTCTGCATATCATTCTGGAAATAACATGAAGTTCCTTTTATACCAATCGGCAACATGAGACTTTATTCTTATTCAAAAGTATATCCAAAAAGTTAAAAAAGAAAAAAAGAAAGCCATATTGACTAAGCTAAAACTCTATGCTACAACCGAATTAGCTTTTATGCTTGAATAAATAGACTTTTGTTTTATGCAGTGCCCTGTTAATATTTTCTTGCATCGAGTCATTCATATCCACTATTGTATATTATGCTTTAAAAGTGCGCGTCGCCTATTTTGGTCATTATAATCCGAATATTGAATTGACTAAATAACATGATACGTGAATTCTAAAAATAGTTGAGATAAAGTTAGTTGGAGTTCGGTGCATCGCATGTGGAGACATGAGTCCAACTGCAATGGCGTTAAGATTCGAATGCACATATTTTACGCATTTACAATGTTTAATATATTGGAAAGAATTGTATTTTGTAGTCAGGCATATACTATTGGCTTAAATCCAAAATATGATACAACAACAATACAATCTACTAAACTACAAATTGTAGTCTAAAATTTTGATCTTTTACTAACGCAGATATTTATATTGTATTTGTAGTTATCAATTATTGTAAACTATTCAACCCATAGAACAATAATGAATTTGAACAAATTTAAGAATCAAGCAAAAAAAAAAGGAATCTTTTATAAGATTATAACCTCGTTATTATTATTAATTTTTAAATAAAAAGTAATTATATTGATATCAATCCTAAAAAGGGGATCATGACAAAAGTTCGGCGAAATTGGACAAAATTTACAGCGTAAAAAAAGATATACCGACTAAAATCAGAAAAAGGATACACGAAACATAACGTTTTTTTTTTTGTCAACTCTTTTTTTTTCAACGTTATTACTACAAGAATACACCAATTTAGCAATTCAAACAAAAATATCACTTCAAAAGAGACTAAGGGAATTATTCAATCATGGATTTTAATGGATTTCAAAATCTTTGTCAAATCATGTGTTATTCAATCATGGATTTTAAAATCATTATCAAAATCATGTGTTATTCAATCATTAATTTTAAAATCTTTATCAAAATCATCCTTTATTCAATATTAAAGATTTAAATATGGATTTGATTTCATATTAGATTTGAATGGATTTGAAAATCCATTTTATTTGAAAATAGAGAGGTTGAAATCCGTAGTCTCAACCATGTTATTTCGGTGGATTTCCAAAAAAAAAAAATATTATTATTTAAAAAACCAAAATCCAAAACATGTGATACTAGAAAAAAATGAATCCAACCTAACAAGTAATAATATCTAGTACTCTATAACGTTATGTTTAATCCAACCATAACGCTCATCAGTAGACATACTAACAAAGACTTCTTTTATCCCTAATTGGTGAATCACTTTAACCACATCGTAACAAACATTTTCTTCCAAATTAGAGACTTCTTTTATAGCTTCCCATACATTTTTTCTTTTCTCAGCCTCTCTTTGTTCAACTTCTCTTTGTTCAGCTTCTCTTTCTTGTCTTGTTTTTCTTTCTTGTATTAGATTGAAAATTTTTTGAGTGATTGTTGTTAATGAATTTACGTACCAGTTCCAGAAGGTACGTACATATCTTTTTATTGTAAATATATTTTCTTCAATAAGATAAATGACTTATATTATTGTATTTCAAGAAACTTTTATGTCGTAGATTGTGGATTTCCAAATCGTCGAAACTTTTTAGCTCCTTATCGTGGTGTCAGATATCATCTACAAGAGTTTTCTGGTCTAAATTCAGAACCAGCAGATGAAAAAGAGTTGTTTAACTATCGTCATACATCCTTAAAGAACGTAGTTGAAAGAATATTTAGTATTTTTAAATCTCGATTTCTAATTTTTAAGTCTGCACCTCCTTTTCCTTATGAGACACAAACAGAAATTGTATTTGCATGTGTTGGTTTACATAATTTTCCTCGAAAATTTTGTCGAACGATAATTTTCCAGAAGAAAACGAAAGTGCAGAAGTTCTTGAAGAAATTAACGACAATAGTGATGAAGTTCTTACAACCCAAGACCAACAAAGAGAATATGCCAATCAGTGGAGAGATACAGTAACATCAGATGTATGGAGAAATTCAACCGAGAGGTCATAAATGAGGACAAGAAAGATTATTTATTATTTTTATATACTATATTTTTATTTAATCATAATGGTTATTTTTTAAATCTCTTTTGTATGATTTTGAAATCTATATTGTATGATTTTAAAATCTCATTGTATGATTTTCAAATCCAAGTTATTTAACTTTCAAATCCACGGATTTTGATTTTAAAATCAATGAAAATTCATGGATTTCCAAATCCATTAAACCCCCCCTAAAATTTTTCTAAAGCAAAACACTCTCTCTAGCTAGACCCCCAAGACATCCTCCCACGACGCGAAATCCTCTGCAGCCGCCGGACCTGGGCGGCGGCTGCCGCTGTCGGCGTCATCGCCCAAGGTTCTCTCCCACCGCTGTTCTTTGTGATATCCTCATCTCTCGCTATCCCACCGTGCTATGTCCTCAGTCCAATGCACGATGACTTCGTTTCCCCACCGTCCACCCCAAAAAGTGACCATCGAAGCTCCTCCAGTGTTTATTTCAAGGTCCGCCTTTCCGCTTTCGTGTCCGTCTCGGAGTTCTTCTGAATATCTCTCCTTTCACAACCCATCCCGACAAGAGGTCAAATGACTATGTCACAGTGCCAGACTCTAGGTCGCAGTCATCTCCTGAAAGCCGGAGGAAGTTCTTCGAGGATTCTCGTCTCGATCTATTCCAGTGACAGATTAATTTCTCCTGCACAAATCTCTTTTAGATCTCTACTACATTTATCCTTTGTGAAGAGACTGAGTGCCTCCCCTGTAAGCGACGGATGGGGTCCGGCTTACGGTGTATTTCCTCGTTGAATGCCCGATGTTAGTCACCGGATAGCTCTCTCGGTCCCAGACCAACACCACCGAAGCTCCACCAGCTTCTCACCATCGGACGTCGCTGACATCTTTCGGCAACGCGATCCTGAGCCTTTCCGAAGTCTCCTACTAGGACTAGATCCCGAGGATGTTTCCCGTCCGTTCTGGCCAACATGGCTTGACGAGAGCTTAACCAAAGAATCCCAAGAGGAACCGTCGCAGGAAGCTACCCGACGATGCCGATCTTCTCTCCGTCGTCGTCACCATTATCCTAATGCTAGGGCGAACTGCAGGGAGGCGGTAGTAACCAAAGAGACAAGGAAAACCCTAAAAACAGTTTGGGCCTCGGGCCCATTAAACCCAAGAGGCATCTGTTTAAATTCAAAATAGGCTTGGGCCTAGTAAAACTCTCCGCTACCACTTCTTAATTAATGTTGTAGGAAGCAGTTGTTGTCTTAAGTTGGGTCCCAAATCCATTAGGATTTCATTTCAGTGGGTGTTTATCTTTATTTATCGTAATTTTGTTTCCGGAATGCATTTAGTTTTTAAACCCTCCGTTGAGAACCGAATGAGTTTGTATTGTTCAACTGTAACCGTTTCTTAATTATTAATGAAAATTATTGTGTGACAAAAAAAAAAATACACCAATTTAGCCAGCTACGCACGGTTACGGATAGTCACATATTTTTATTTTGGTTTGATAAAAACGTGTGGAGAGCTGAAGGAGGAGAAAACACATGTATGATGCAAAGGAAGGTGTGCAAAACATGTGAAAAGTGAAGAGGCTTGTGAGTTGTGACTAGCCCTGGTATTTTTAACCGAAACCGAAAAACCGAACCGAACCAAACCGAAATAAGGGATTCGGTTTGGTTTCGGTTTTTACAAAATAACCATTTGGTTTCAGTTTTGAAAACCGTTCGGTTTTTGGTTCGGTTCGGTTTAAAACCGAAAATCGAATGGTAACAAAAAAAGACCGAAACTTATATGATCTAAGACACTAAGTAAATCAAAACTTATTTTATTGGGCTTAAGTAGGCCCAGAAAATTATGCATTATGATTTACTATACTTTAGTTATAAACTAATAATCGTATATCTTTAATTCTTTATCTTATGAATCTAAATTATTTAATACAACACAATAACCTCAAAATTCCAAATGCAATCGAGTTTGAGTTTTCAGATTTGATTCTCTCTCTCATTCTCTTCTCTCTCCGGTCTCTCATCGCGAAGTCCTAAACCCATTATTTAACCTAAAATCGCAAATCTGGAACATGAAACCCTACCTTCGTGCTCGTCGCCTCCTTCAGTGGCTTCGACAAATCAGTTTCACTCTCAGGTATTGATTCGATTTCGATTTTGTCTTTTAATTGTGTGGACTGTGGTGTCTGTGGACTTGTATCTCTGCGTTTGTCGCTTGAATAGTTGAATCCAGTTTACAAAATCCTTTGGCTTTAAGCAATTAAAAATCGATTAGCGCGTTACCTTATCGTAGCATTGATGGGGTCACCAACTCACCATCCGTCACGTTCCTTCCAATTTCATCTTTGTTTCTTCTCAATTTCAGCTTTACACGTCTTTTGTTTATGTTTTTTTTATGATTAACTAATCATGGGTTTCTTTCATACTTTATTAATTATAACATTGATTTAAGAAATATTGGTGAAGTGATGCTAAAAGAAAATAAAATAATGGTGAGGTGATGAACATATGCTGTAGGTCAAAGTTAAATTTCGTTTTGCATAGTTGTGTTAGTGTTTTTTTCAATGTTTTGTTTGGTTGATTCGTCAATAATACTCAATACTCAATAGGTTGATTAAAAAATTGGTTAAAGTTGTTCTTAGTTTCAGCCTTTCAGGTTATAGTTTGAGTTCCAATATGCTTATTTATTTATTCATTCTACTATCACACATGTTTATTTGTTTACTCGTTCTAATATGAGTTCCAAGCTATTTCTCAATCACACATGCTTATTTCACTTTCATGGTTTATGGTTTATGCTATAATGGTCTATTAAACTTATTGTATATCTTGTGTCATTTGTTACATATTTTTATTGATAGTTATTATACCCCTGAAAATACAAGTTTCATCAACTCGTTTATAGTATATACCCTGGAACAGTGTTGAAGTTATATCTTGGGTAATCATTATTCATCTAATGTCAAGTTTTTGTTTTGAATCTTGTAGATGGATTCTTCCAAATATCCTGAAGATGATGATTTTGATAACATGGCTGGAAGTGAACAAAGTATACCAGAAGAAGGCTACAACAGTGAACCTGAGACTAATACTACAAATCAAAACAAAAGGAAAAAATCTCCAGCAGGAGGTGAAGGAGAATCTAAACCTAAGAAGCAAGTAACCGAAAGGTCAGATGTTTGGAAGCATTTCACAAGGTTGGAGGATAACCCAAATAAATGCAAATGTCACTTCTGTGGGAAAGTTATGTCATGTCGAACAACTTCTGGTACATCAAGCCTAAAGCATCATCTAGTTATATGCAAGATGCACCAGGCATATAAGTCTCGAGGTGGTAATCAATTAAATCGTGAACGTGATGGTGGTGTTAAATATGGAAGAGTATCTGAAGTTTTATTCAGGGAAACGTCTAATGAGCTACTTGTATTGGGTGAGCTTCCACTGTCTTTCATTGAGAGCTTGGCGTGGAGAAATTTCTGCAGTAAAGTGAAGCTTTACAGGCCACAATGTCAAAAAACTACAACTAAAGATATTGTGCAAATGTATGTACAGAAAAAAGAAGAGATGAGGAATCTGATTGGTAAGCAAAGGGTTTCACTTACGACGGATATATGGACAGCTCCACCAACTGGTGCGAGCTACATGGTGATTACAGCACACTGGATTGATGCTGATTAGCGACTAAGGAAGCTCATAATTGGGTTTAAGAATGTCTCAGATCATAAAGGAGAAACCATAGCCTCAATTCTTATTGAGTGTCTAGCTAATTGGAGAATAAAGAAGGTATTCACTATCACAGTAGACAATGCTACAGCTAACACTTTAGCAATTAGGAGGTTTAAGGAAAAATTCATAGCTGTTGGTAATGATGCTTTGGTTTTAGGTGGTGAGTTTTTGCACATGAGGTGTGCTGCTCACATCATCAACTTAGTCGTTAAGGATGGGTTAAAAGAGGTTGATTCAAGTGTTTCAGCCATTCGGAATGGAATCACATATGTAAGATCATCCACGAAAAGGCTAAAGTCTTTTGAATTACGGGTTGACAATGTTAAGATGAGCAGAGGTAGTTTACCTTTAGATGTCAAAACGCGTTGGAATTCTACTTATCTAATGCTAACCAGAGCTTTGAACTTCAAGTTAGCTTTTGATAAGATGAAAGCAGAAGACAAGGTTTATAACGATTGGTTTGATGATAGAGTGGATGGGGCGAAAAGATTTGGACCACTAACAAAGGATAACTGGGAATCAATTGATAAATTGGTAAAATTTTTAAGGATCTTTTATCATTCAACGTTGGTGGTTTCAGCTTCTGAATCTGTTAATTCTTACAATTGTTATGGTGAGATTGTCACTATAGAGAGAAATCTCATAGCACTTTCCCAAGATCCTGATAAAGCCATGCAAGATAAGGCTTTAGCTATGAGAGAGAAGTTTGACAAGTATTGGGCAGGATTGAAAGAGATCAACAAGCTTTTGATAGTTGCTAGTGTTTTAAACCCAACAAATAAGATGTGCTTTGCTACTCTGTGTTTTGAGGATCTTTATGGAAAGGGTAGTCGAGAGTGCAATGAGCTTGATCATTCAGTCAATCAAGTTATGAACCGTCTTTTTACAGAATACAGTTCTGTTTTTAGCAAATCAAGGAGTAGTGGTTTGTCTCAAAGTCAGACCACAGGAACATCATCTCGAAGTGGTGGACAAGATCATGTTGGGGTAGATAGTGTTGATTTGGATGCTGATAATGTCGGTGGTTATGAAAGAATTCAGTTTGTCTACAAGAAGTTGGTTAAGGAGAAAGGACTTCCAGAATCAAGCAATGAGCTGGAGCTTTACTTGAAGGAAAGCGTAGAAAACCCAAATGAGATATTTGGAACATCATATGATGTCTTGTTATGGTGGAGGCTCAATGCTCCGAAGTATCCTATTCTCTCGGAGATAGCTAAAGATGTATTTGCTATGCAAGTATCTTCAGTTGCATCGGAATCAGCCTTTAGTACAAGTGGCCGTGTGCTAGATCCTTCAAGAAATTGTCTTACTCATTATACTCTTGAAGTCCTGATGTGTACTCAGCAATGGATTAAAAGTTCTATTCATTTAAAAGAAAAAGGAGCAGAAACCACTACTCAAGAAATCTTTTCACAAATTGTACTACAAGATCAACTTGAAAAAGGTAAATCCTACCATTTAAGTTTCACTTTCTGTTTTATGTTTTAAAGTGTCAGTTTTAAGCTTTAAGTTTCTGTCTTTTTTTTGTCTTTTGTAGAGTTTAACAGTACTTTTCAAAACAACTAAGCAACTTCATACTCTTGGATTTGGAAGCTCAGCTCAGGTAATGGATGCTTAATTTTTAAAATCTATGTGCTATCTTTCTTTAGTTTGTTGAACTGTGGTGAATCCTTAAAATGTTAGTTTGTTCGTATTATTGAAATGTGAAACTTAATTGAACTTTGTTTTTAAATCCTGTTTTACACTAGTTTAACCGACATGTTTGAGTTTGACATTCAGCTCCAATTTTTTTAAGATGTGATTAGAACTCTTTTGTTGTCATTCTTTTGTTTGTATTTTGTGTGTCCATCAGGTAGAGTATATACACTTTTGATGAGGTTATTTCTTACATGTGTCACACAACAGGTTCAAGATATTTTTGTTACTCAGCTTTTGGGACTTTTTGGTGATGTCGACACTTCACAACATGGTTTGGAATTTAGATTCATGAGGTTCTGCTTTGTCTCCAATTGTGGTTATGGACAATGGAGTATGGATTATGGATTATGTTTATGGACAAATGTGTATTAACAACATTTGTTGAACTTTGAAGTGTTTTTGACCATGTTTTAGATTTTTTTGATATTTTCGGTTTATTTGGTTATCATAGATTTTTCGGTTAAATCGGGTAGTTTGGTTATTTTTGGTTACAAAATAACCATTTGGTACCGAAACCAAAAGAAACCGAACTGTTTCGGTTAATTTCGGTTCCAATTTGAAATAACCATACCGAACCGAACCGAATGGAAACCGAACCGAACCAAACCGAATTTTCATTTGGTTCCAAATGGTTACCATTTTCAAAAACCGAAAAAACCGAAAACCGAAAACCGAAAAAACCGAACCGAACCGAACAAAAAACCGAAAGTCCCAGGGCTAGTTGTGACGATTAAAAGAGACTTGTATCCGTCCCATATTTTGTGTCCATACATGAAGCCGCTCAAAATAAATACCCAATTGAAACAGTTTAATTTATTCCAACAGATTACGAAACGGTTTAGGGATGGGATACGGTATCCGAATTATTCAAAATTCCACCAAATTACATGAAATACCCGATCTTAGATTTTAACTCTTATTCGAATTTGTGAAAATTTAAGTTGTGATTTTAGGTAATCAAACTACTCGAATCCGACTCGTCATAAAAAATTTCTCACGTACTTTATCAGGTATACGTTGAAATAATACTTTTAAATATCCAAATGATCCGTTCTTGATCTATTCCCGCAATTTGTTTGTCAACATATATAAATTAATAAAAAACGGTTCAAATATATAAACTAGAGGTACAAAGTCTACATAGATAATGTCATGTGGATAAAGGGCCTGTTTGTTTCTATTTTGAATTTTCATCTCGATAATCCATCCTAATCAACATTTGTTTGTTTGTTTAGTTTTTGTGAATCTTCATCTCCTTCTAAATGTTTTTAATAAGAAAATGACTAAAATACCCATATTTTAATCTAATCATATTTTTAACCTTAACCTTAATCATATTAATTTTAATTCTTGATTTAAAATATATTTACGACTAAATACTTTTCAAATTATTATTTTTGATATTTATAAATTAACCTATAAATCCAATTAATTTGATGGTTATAATGGTTAAATGAGTTGATCCATAAAAATAAAATAACTAATTAATTAATAATTTAATAACAATATATATAAAAATAACTGATTAATAATTATTATCATCATATATTATCATTTTGTCATCATGTTTTTTGGCGGGAAAATAATGAAATTACGTTTTTGGAGGAAAAATGCGGACTCGTGTTTTTGGCGGGAAAATATGGACTCATATTTTTGGCGAAAAAATACGGATTTGTGTTTTTGGCGGGAAAATTGTGAAACTGTGTTTTTTGCGGGAAAAGTGTGAAACCGTGTTTTTTTACGGGAAAATTGTGAAACCGTGTTTTTTGCGGAAAAATTGTGAAACCGTGTTTTTGGCGGAAAAAATGTGAACTTGTGTTTTGGCGGAAAAATTGGTGGAAAAAATTTTGGATTTAGGGTATTTTGTAATTTTTTAATTTAGTGAGGGATATATTTGATATTTGCTATTTTGACTGATTCATCTCCATTCAATTGATCCAATTTTTGTCTAAATTTTTATAACTCATTGAGATGATTCATCTCGATGATGTTCATTATAGACACTAAACAAACATCAATTCTCATTTTCATCCAGATAAATCATCTCAATGAGAAAACAACCAGGCCCAAAGTCTAACACTCCATGCTAGTTTTTTCACATTTGAATTTGTAGAATCAAATAAATAGAGAGGAAAGATAATAACTCTTAAGTCTTCACGAATTCATCCAAATGTGTCGAGAGTGCAGGCAATCCGCCGATGTAGACATCGTTTTTTACCAATTCAGAGCAATCTGTTGTGAATACTTTCGTTTCGTCTTCTTTTGTACGAGCATACATGTAATGAGTCATATGAGTGCTTCTAATTTAGAGTGTAGTGGTGGAAAAAAACTTATGCATAAATACATGTCTCTCACAATTGATTTCTCCATGTTGTCTTGAAAACACAACTATCTCAAACGTGAAACGATGTATGTAGCTTCCAAGATCCGTCGATAAAACACTAATACCCTATGAAATCTGAAATTAGAGGATATGGAGATATGTGTCTCCGCTCTTTGTTCTTTTTACTTGTGTAAGTTTCCAAGTTTGAGCCTTACTCTCCGCTATTTTTAAAACCTCTTACGAATATCTAACGTAATTATTGTATATCTTATCGTGACCTATACCCGCAATTATTCGTCCCGAATCTGAAATGAATACCCCTAATTCTGTCTTCGCTCTAACTACATTTATTCCACTTGTTTCGCATAGTTCATTATGTTGTTATCATTTGGATCCGATAACTAGTAGTGTTAAATGTGAATCAAAAGTCGATGGATCCATCTTCAACAAATCCATCATCAAAAGGAGTTGAGCATTCTCCAACCTATTTAATAAAATCAGGTTAGAACTCTAATAGATTTATTAGCTAATAGGCCTGATTAAAATTCTAGAATATACTATTGCCACTTAGCACCAAATCACGAACGATTCCACAATTTTTATTTCAAAACGCAACTCAAATAGAAACGCAGCCCAATCAATAATCCTCGAGTATCCTGAATAAAATCGATATTTTCAAATCGTACACTGAGAGAACAATATGTCAAGAACAATTCCAATTCAAATTCGGAAATGGCCACAACACAATCTGAAGACGCATGTGGTCAGGAATAAACTTCCAAAAGCTTTAGATTCCCTCTTACACCTAAACATACCAACTGTAAATTGTCGTACATGTTAACTACTACACTCCTAACCCGGCCATGGCTAAAGCTTGAACCAACAACAACAGATGCAGAACCCAGCCAAGACCCTATTATACACAAACCCGAGCTCTCAACCCGTAAAACACTTTATTCTCATCGTACGAATGGTCAAACAAACATCTGACTCAGCGGATTTATGCGATTAGACTGCAAACCGACATCACAAACACAAGCGCTACCACGCCCGCTCTGAAAAGCCCTTTGTATGAACATCCCATTGCTGCAATCTTCTTGAATATGAAACTGGTCTTGCTCTTAGATCTGGTGAAAGTTCCACATCCGTTCGTTATAGTTTCCCTTGTAGTATCCTTAACCTGAATCCATTTTAAAGCGTAAGAAATAGGGTTAGGAATTGTAATGCATGTGAAGGGTTCCCATTTAAATATTCTGTTTTTACTTCTCACCTCTTTCTTGATACATTGGAGTTGTGTGTTGTCAGTTTCTAACTTGTGACCGTTAAGTTTAACTTGAAGACGCAACCTTCTTGAGGCGTCACCCTGCATTACAAACTTCTCAGCACAACCCGGGGCTTGTGCCCGTCGTGTCCTAATTTTAATTCCAGTTTCGGATACATCATTGATCTTGTTGCATGTGCTGAGAATATTTTGTGGCTCATGTGGGATCTGATCTGGCGTCTGTTGCACTAACTCTTTCCACTCTGGAAGCTCATAGGGAATCTCAAGAAAAGAATCCAAGAACTCGGTCATATATTCATCGGCATCGTTTGTACCAAACTGATTCTGAATGTGATCCCCATTGTGGTTTCTGAACTGTTCGCTTGACCCAGATTGAAAACCATTGAAAGAGGATCCAAGCTCAGATTGAAACTGAGAGTGCAACGGAGAGAACAACTTTTGATTCAGGGAATCAAACTCCATATATGAGAGCCAATCGATATCGTCAAGCTGTTGAGTAAAATAAAGTTAGTAAGTTTTCAAAGCAGTTTTACCGCCTCATGTAATGAAAAGACTGTATTTTGTTCATCCTTACTCCGGTGGATGTAGCCTCAGCGGCAGAGTTTTCACTACGACATTCGCTGGAGACTAGAAGAGAAGATTCTGCGACATCAAAAGGCTTTGTGTCTTCGGTTTTAGGGAAAACCGGAGATACCTCAGACATTTCAACCTCAGATTTCATCTCGTCCGCAACAGTTGGAGACGAGACCGCTGGTTCAACTTCACATGACTTTGAATCTTCTGGTGCAGCTCCGTTCACAATGTCTTGCTTCTTAAACAACTTGCAAATAACAAATGGGTTCTGTAACCAAAACAATAATCAGAAACTCGAAAGGTCAAAAGACAAGTGACATCATTTACTCAAGTAGGTTTTACCTGGCCAGACTTTGTTCCATCAAGATCCTTCTCGGTAGCGCGGTACTCATGCATAATCCAACAGGTCCGTGTTCCCTTAGGAGCACGACCTGTGTAGAAGACTAGAGTCCTCTTAACACCTATAATCTTAGTGTTACCTGATTTGATATTACGGTCTTTTCCCGTCGCCTTCCAGTAGCCAGCCACAGTAGCTCGATTCATCCTACTTCCACTCGGATACTTCCGGTCCAATGGACAGAAGAAGAGCCACTCTGAATCTGTTGTCTTCACCACAGAAAAATCTGCAACACAACAAGATCATCACAACACTAAAAATATAAATCTTTACTCAGATTATCTACTATTAACTCAATTTTACTGATTCCACTTATAATGTTCTTCCAAATTAAATTTCAGATACAGCATAAACCGAAACTGAAACCCGAGAATTGCTAAAACCAAGACGATAGAGCTAAAGACATCGCACAATGTAACAACTGATCGCTTTTACAGATACAGAACATATATGAAAATCAAACCAAAGTAATCACAGGTAAATTCGACAATTTTCAGGAGAGAGATGAAGAAAGGATAAAGTGAAATACCAGGCAAATCCCATGGCTCCCATTTGCAGATATCGACCTCACGGATTACTCTGACGTCGTCTTTATGACCGTTGATCTTGAGCCGGAGATAGTACCGGACTAACTCTTCATCCGTCGGACTAAATCTGAATCCCACCGGTAGTGAAGCCAGCGATAATACATCTGTGTCTTCTTTCATAGATGCGCGCAGACTTTGCAACTCCGAGAAGAGAAGAAAAAAAAAACAGAAATTCGAGTTCAGCTTTAAATCCAAAATATGGATCAGAGATGTGATTCAAAAGGTATCTAGAACAAAACTAGAAAAACCCAGATTCCAGAATTTTGATCAAATACGAGAAAAAAAAAACCCTAAAATTTGGGAAAGTGAAGAAGAAGCAAGGAGATGTGACACGGTTTGGTCAGACAAGAGAGTTATCAAAGAGATGAAAAAGGCAGACCGCTTCCGAGAAACATCAAAACCACGTTCCTTACTCGAAAAGGGAAAATAGTGAATACCTGTTTTGCCCCTGAAACAGAGGAAGTAAAATCGTTATGTAGCCTGTGGAAGTAAGGGTACATGAGTAAAGTGAGGTTGCATGAAAGAGCGAGATGTCATTATGCGAATTATATACCGACACGTGGATGAGGTAAACGAAGCTTCTTGTGTAATTTAATCCAAGTTCTCAGTTATTGCATGAAAAATATATAAATATTTTAATAATTGGTTTACTATTAATTGCAAATATGAAAAATAATTACACAAGTGGCCAGCCCATTTTACTAATAGAACTTGTTGTTTAAGCCCAACAAATGAGAAGATGATTGAACCAAATAATGAATACAACAATAATTTATAAACAATAATTTATAAACAAAATGTAATTCAGCTTTGGTTTAAACATTTAAATTTGGTTTAATTGAGACATAGTGTGGATGATGGGATCATTGAAGAAGAAAAAAATTTGGTTTAATATGTTTTTTTCTTTTTTGCCCGTACCTAGCCTCTATAAATATAAATTTGGTTTCGCTTCTAACCCACCAAAACCACTAAATGTCTAAATTAATTACCAATAAGATGAGCGGTATACACCCAAAAAAAAACTCTAATAATCTGTAATCTTAGAAAATAGACTTGTAACCTAATCATTAGGAAAATATAGCTAATTATGAAAGATTCTATACAAAGACCACAAAATCTACAATTCTGTATACTCCACAGCCAAAAGTAAAAATAATTGGAGGCTCGATGAGTAGTCCCAAGGAATCAAACATGAACCAAATAGACTCTCTTCATAACAGACCATATTTTGAAACCGCAGCCAAAGTCTACAACTGCTCTCTTTAAACTTTCTTTATTTTTAGCGTTTATTTTTATGTTTAGTGTATATTTGTTCTAAATAAAACGTATTGAACATTGTATTTGACATTTTTCTTTGGTGTTGTGTTTAGCATGTGTATCTACAAATGCCAAACGCAACATAAGCACCAAACACAACACAAAAACACAACATTTAGGCCATGATAGTTTTAAACATAAAAACAAAATTTGAATTTGAGTTAACATATTATAAATTTGTAATAATTTATTTGTAAATTTCAAAAGGAAATGTATACACAAAATAAAAGAAACAACTATGCTTTTAGTCTGTTTTGCACTGACAATTTTTTTTGCGGTTGAACGAAAACAATATTAAATATCCTAGACAGAGCTACATTTGACATTTGTGTTTGACCTTTATGAAATATTTGTCGATGTTGTGCAGGAGAACAAAATGAAAAATAAAATAAAAAGAGTTAAAACTACAGAAGAAACTTCGGTATATTCAGCCAATGTTTTAAAAAAAAAAAATCGACTGAAAATGCCAAATATATTACGGTATACCGACGAGTTATTTCATGTATACACATATACTTCTATGTAGCTCACTAGTTCATGAACTAAAAAAACATGTGGGAATCTCTAAATTTTCTTTTTGATCCAAACTTAAATGTTCTATCTGATTCAAACTTAAGAAGTCAGCAAAATTACAAGTTGTTGGATAACTAAGTATCTGATGACGACCCGGCCCTATCCAACCTATGCTTTCGACTCCATTTCAATACTTTTTGGAGAATCATGACAAGAGTCCAACTACAGATTTTATTTGAACAACGTTTCTCAATTTTGGGTCAAATTTGCCGGCATCTTGAACTTTGTTGTGACTTACAACTGAGAGGTTGTATAGAATTTCATTTGTTCCTCCTTCAACTGCTTACAAACACCACATTATTAGTGTTTACAGTTGTATATATACAGTATTTGACATCAATTATAAAAGTCACTTGGTATAGTTTTTTTATAGAGTTTTTAACTTACTTTTAAAAAAAAAATTTGTTGAGTTTGTTATGACAGACGGTTGTTACGAAATAATGTTTTTTTTTAAAAAACTATCTGTAACATGAAAATAAATATTGACAAAACAAAATCTTTCAAAAAAAAAAAAACTTATCCCATTTTATTAAGTATTATCATTTCGAGTACATATAAACTCATACATATATTACAGAAACTAAAATATACTGATAACCGCCACAAAAATTATTATACATAAAAATTATTCGAACTTCTTTTTAAATGATTTGAATAGGATTTTAATTTTGAATATTATTAAATAATTTTTGACGTTTTGGAAGAAAAAAAATAATTCTATTTATATAGTTTTGTGTTTGACTGCTCTAGACTTGCTATTAACAAGTCAAGATTGTCCCGAACACATTCTCTTTTGGGCTGTTATATCAAATTTGTATAATAACTCAACTGCAAATGGTTGCACCCGTAGAAAAAGACAATTCAAATATAAAAAAATATTTTTTTTTTTTTTGTCAAAAGAAAAAAAATATATTAAGCTCACTTTTTAGGTTTTACTAGTTAGGTTAGAATACAAAATATTTAACTCATTTCATGTTAGTTAGAAGAATAAAGAAGAAATATTTTTTTTGTAAGAAAACCTCCCCGAATTGGGAAAAAATAAACTAAAATTTTTACCTTTAATTATCTTTTCATTTCACATATAGTTAGGTTCATTTTTATTTATTCTAATTCTTTTCAATGCAACCATTTTTAGTCTCATCCTTTTGACCACAATTGTTCAGTTTATAAAAAATTTCACCCTCATTCGTTTCTGATGTGCTTTAAACCATTCAAAGTTTCAAACCATTATGGATCCTTTTTGTTCAGTTTATCATATTTTGTTTCAACAGGTTTCGTATCTCTAAAATAAAATAAGTTTGACTTTTATGGATCCTTAAACATTTTTCCTATTTATAAAAAAGGCTTTTAAGGAGATCTCAAACAATTAATGTGGTTGGACCAGAATAACAATTAAAATGTCACCTCCTAGTACTATCAAGAGTTGATTTCACTTCACCGATGTCAGGGGGTCAGAAAACGGAGAAGAAAAGCTATATAACTAGAAGTTATAAATAGTTTTGATGCACGTCCAACTGAATTTAAAAATATTTATATAATTTGTAACCGATTCTATATTCTTTATAGTTTTTGAAGGAAAAAAGGTTGAAAATAAAAATGGTTGGTCCATTTTCATATTACTCATATGCGAATATACCAAATGATAATTTTACTTTTAAATGATAACAATTTTTATTCATTTAGCAACATAGTGACTCTTTGACACGGTTCAACAACCATTGAACCCGAATCAATGCAACTTTAAGATTTGTATGTTCCACTAAACAAAACTCTCTGAATCCCTAACCATTGTTACTTATAAAACTACTAAACATTCTGAGCTAAGCTTCTAATCTCTGGCTCCTCCGTGTCTGCGACTCCAACGGTACATTTCATCGAGTCAAACGTTAAATCAAGGAAGTACAACGAACAAACAAGAACGCAACAAGTTATGAACATTGGGATGGGACCAAAGATCCATAGGAACAAAGGCGATGAGAAGTAGAACGCTCTTAGTCCTAGCGACCAGAAGTAGCTCCCACAGTTAACCGTTGCAGCCACATAGTCTTGGTTTATCATGAGACTACCATTACCACGACCACCTGAAGAAACAGCCATGAGTTGTTTAAAGGGGACATTGATGAGGATGCTTGCATGGCTGTAATAACGAATTGATTGGACATTGAGGAGAAACGCGACTAGGAAACACACAAGGATTGCGAAGAACTTGAGCGAGAAGGCTCGGTCGCTTTTGTCTCCAAAAACAAACCAGACCGATCGCTCTCCTGTACCGCTGGTCATTAGTACCGCTATTAGTGAACACAGCATTATTGCGGTTGATGCCAATAGAGTTGACGCCATTATGTTATTCCTTAGCGTTTGAACCGCTAAAACGCCGTTTTTGGATGAGTCCTGTTTTCATTAGTTGTAAAACGGATACATAAGTTAGTTGTAATCTATTAGTAGAAGAAATCTAAAAACCAACAAAAAAGGGGAAAAAAAAATTGGTGGAGGAAATAATGTAATTATTAACATTGTTTCAAAACAAAATTCCTAGTATTGCAAAGCAACTTTTTAGTGTTATTAGCTTTCACACTTGAGGACTCATTTATTAAGGAAATTTCCAGAATCTGACTACGTAAAGAACTTTAATATAAGAAAATAAAAGATCTGTCGAAAAAGAAAAGAAAAAAAAAAACAATTTGATACTCTTTCAATGTATCAATTTTATTTGTCAATTGGTCATGAGGTGCATGCATGATGAATATACTTATACTCATATTTATATAAACATATACTTATGTTCTCAACCTCACATCCTCCAACACAGAAGGAACTGAGACCGTTGAGAGGATTTTTTTTTTTTCCCAAGAAAATCTCTGTACATGCAGACACTTATCATTTATCACATCTTATTCAATTACTTTATCTTTATCGTTATGTGTAAATTAACACTATATGCAATTTACAAAAACACATACACAACCACAAGTCATATGCACGGGATTCTCCTATGTTATCTCCAACAACCCTCAAAATATAACCAATGAGCTGAACCAAAAAAACTTCCCGAGAATAATTTTGCATTTTCCAGGAACAATGATCATCAACTCATCCATGAATATATGGAGAGATCTACATCTTTGACCACAAAAAAACATCTACATATATATATATATATATGCATGTGTATAAGGCATATATAAATTAAAACCAAAAGCAAATAAATATGATTTAAAATAAGAGAAAGCAAAAGACCTCCATCATGGCTTGAACCCAAAGGCGGCGATTGAAGGCGTTGAGGCCAACAACGGTCGAAGATGGACGGTGGATAATGCGGTGGAGAAGCCATAGATGATAGAACACCATCAAAGCCAGCCCTAAAGGCACCAGTGTGTAATCCAAATACTCACGCTTCATCTTCTTAGATCCAGATTAATTTGATCACAAGAAATTATTATAAAAAACCAAAAACAAAAAAGATTGAAAGAGATTGAGAGAATCAAAGTGGAGTACGGGTCTTGCGTGGACCCTCCCGTATCTAATGCTCTCTCTTTCTCTCTATTTTGTTAATTTGTTTTGAGCTTCCCGGATTCTCAGCTGTTTCCTCTCACTCTCTACCTCTATTTATAGATTTGAGTCTTTATATATAAACGTGTTAATGTTATACATATACATACATACAAATCTCCACTTGTAAAAGACGAGCCCTAGCTGTTAAGTTTGGACCAGCCGTTGCCATTTGGCATTCGTATTTACCAATATTTTTATTACCAAACATCTACTATAACTAATAAAGTAATTGTGAAATAAAAAATACACGTAATCGACTAACTGAAATTATATTGACATTTAGTTGAAATTTTGAAACGAATCCCAAAATCCTTCATCATTTTAAGTTTTAACCACCTTTACTATTGGATGCAAAATTTACAAATAATTGCTACAACCACCTAAACGAAAAGTTCAGTTCCAATTCACGGGAATTCCGACGCACTGATAAATTATAAAGACTATAATATTTAAACAGTACAGATAATAAATATTTAATTTTACAAATCAAAAAGGAAAAAATCGAAATTTACTAGCATAGTACAACCTTTGTACCTAACGCGATTTTTTTTTTCTATCCATCGAAAAAAAGGTTTTTTCATGCCCCCACAATTCAATTTTACCACGGTGCTAAAATATATACGATCTATACATAAATTGAATTTCACTACCAGACTTAACATTTTGTGCGTAATTACACAAATCGCCTAACTCCATCAACGGACCGTTAACGGAAACTGACATGGATTCCGACATAGCCAAGAAAACGTCGTTTTTGTGCAAAAATAAAATCTTAATTTTGGCACGTCGAGTTTCATCCTTCTTCTTCACCTCAGATTTTTCCCCCAAAATGAAAACCTAACACGAGCCATCTCCTTCTCCGATTCTTCTCCATCTCCTTCTCCGATTCATCTTCTTCAATTAGATTCTCATCTCCGATTGAAATCGAAATCTCATCATGAATCTCAAACCTAACTAGATTCTCATTCTCCTTCTTCTTCAATTCAATTCTTCCTGTCAATTCTTTAAGTGAAAAAAGCATTCACTGGAATGTAGAGACTTCTTAAGCTGTTGGGACCGACTGATTTAAGAGGATTTTGATTTTCATATGTAATATTCTCAAGAAAAACCACTTTTTCATTTGTGTTAGCTGCTAACATTATGTTTCCAAACTTTCTCTCTTACGAGTACCATTATATAGATCTGGCTTTGGATTCAAACTCTAAGTGAACTTAAGGGAAATGTGTTGTCTTGTGTAAACCCAGATCAAAACACATTAAACTCGTGTTTGAAGGAAAATTGTGGCCTCAAAAGAGAGAACTAAACTATGAATCCATTCACTACAGGCAAAAAGATAGTGATTTTTTCCATCAGAAAACTGAAATATATTTGAAGGACGAAGGACAAGTGTTTCTGCAAATGTATCCCCACTGCAGTGCACTTATGAAGGCAATCAACATGAATAGTTCAGACCAAAAAAGAATTCACAATTTTGGTCAAACAAAAGTCCCAAATCGATTTCTGCAAAAACCAAACTAAATTTGAGAAGAATCGGAGAAGGAGATGGTTCGTGTTAGGTTTTGATTTTGGGGAAAAAATCTGAAGTGAAGAAGAAGGATGAAACGACGTCGACGTGGCCAAAATTAAGATTTCATTTTTGCACAAAAACGACGTCGTCTTGGCTACGTCGAAATCCATGTCACCTTCCGTTAACAGTCCGTTGACGGAGTTAGGCGATTTGTATGATTATGCACAAAACGTTAAGTCGGGTAGTGAAATTCAAATTTATGTATAGATCATGTATGTTTTAGCGTCGTGGCAAAGTCGGGACATAAATTCAACATAGTTGAATTGTGGGGACATAAATTCTACCACCCTAGAACCTTTTAAATAGAGGTATTATAAGAAAGACTATAGGATCTTTTTTTAAAAAAATTGGGTTCGAATTACAACAAAAATATTCAAGAAATATTTACAAACTTTATTAGTAATTTCCTAAATCATTTGTAGGAATTTCATAAAACAAAGTTTTCTTTATTTGGGAGTTCATCTTAGCGGAAACAATATATTAATAATAGGAATTTTACAGATTTACTCTATATTATTTAAAGTATAAAAAGTAAAAGATATTAAATTAATTAGTCTCGTATCCACCACTTTATTATTAATTTATATTGACCATTTGTAATCAAAAGCTCCCTACGTGAATTAACCAAAAAAAAAACATGCAAAAGATGTTATGTAATTTTGTTAGTCAAACAACTCATACTCCAAAGTTTTTTCTTTCAACAACTCACAATTCAAAGGCCTGCGAAAAGTTTTCTATAACCTTTTTTAAAAAATGCAAAAGTTATATCTAGTAGCACTATGACATAATGAAATACTAATAAAAATTTAAAAATTCAAACTTCATTGCAAAAGGTATCCCCTGTATATTATTTGGAAAATACATTTATAAATAAACATTAAAAATACTAATATTTACATCACATTACCATTATTTCAAAGAAAAAATTTTAATCTTTCATTAAGGATATTTTAGTCATTAGTTATTATGTGATAATTTAATGACATCATTTAATTTATGGTTAACAAAAAATCCGATTTGTTAGTATTCTAAAAATGATTTTTGACTATTTTCAAAAAATCGGATTTGTTAATAATCGATTATTGTGGTTACCAAAAAAAATCGGATTTGTTAATATTCCAAGATAGATATTTTTATTATTCCAAAAAATCAAATTTATTAATAATCAAATATTTTTATAAGATTTGTTAATATTCCAAAAAGGATTTGTTAGTATTCCAAAAAATCAGATTTGTTAAAATCTGATTTAATTTTATTTGCACAATCGGATATTGATTTGCACAAAAAAAATCGGATATTCTATTATTATTATTTTATTATTATTAAAAAAATCGGATTTGTTTAGATTTATTAACATGTGTTGTAACACGGGACAATTTTTAGTATTTGTTATAATAATAACATAATCTATCTTGAAAAACGAGAATAAGGAAAATTTTATTTAAGTTATAAACCATTGATATATCATAATAAAAATCCACATTTGATAGTATTTTTTAAAATTTAGAATAGATTAAAAATCTAGAATTTTAAATAGTTAATTTTGGACCGGTAAAAATAATTTTTTTTTGAGAAATATCTTTTTTACAATATTTTGTTTTTCAAAAATGTTCCATACCAAAAATATTTTCAAAAACGCCTCTCAATGATGTCTATGATGACGCTTACAGTGATGGATCTAGCTTATGGTACGACGACAGCGCGATTTTCTTTATAAAAGCTTCTAAAATCTTTATAAAATCTTTAAAAAACCTTTAAAAAAATTTTAAAATCTTTATAAAACTTTTTAAAATCTTTAAAATTTTAAAAAACTTTTTAAAATCTTTATAAAACCGTGTCAAACAATAAGAATTGGATTTTCTAATTATTTATATAAAACATTTTAAAAACTTGTAAAACAATAAGAATTGGTTTGATTTCGTGTTTTTCATCTTTTTGATGATCTCAACGCTGATGTAATTAGGAACGTAATCGTCGAATTTTTGTTTTGTTTATAGAATTATATCTTGGATTGATTTAGATGAGAGGAACAAAGTCCAATATTTTTCCTCAATAATCAGTTATTATTCAAGTTCCAAAATAAATAAACACACGCTTTTATGTTTTAGGGTTTTAGCTTTAAAAAAAATCGAAAACAAAGATGAAGATGAAGACGAAGATGTGAAACGAGGGTGAGGGTGTTAATTCTCTTTTTATTAACTAAAAATTAATTTAATAATGGGGGTATCGAATTTTTTTGTAATTTTATCTTGAAAACTATATAATTGAAAATAAACATTGTGTAGGAGTAAATATGAAAGCGTGTAGAAACATTGTGTAGAAAATAAACAACCCCCAAAAGTAAAATCAATGTGTAAAAGCCAAAAAAGCGGAAAATTTGAGGAAAGTGGAAAACTTTTGAGAACATCTATGGCCCACTAGAGGCCCACCTACTTTCTGTGACGTCCATCTTTATTTCACAGCTGATTTGGCATCGGTATATTCCTTGAGGCCTTGAGGGTTTCTTATTTATTTTTTCTTTTTGTCGACAGGGTTTCTTATTATTATTAGTACAACAACAACTCAATTACAAAATTTCTAAAAAGACAAAATATTGTAGGGTGATCAAAATTATTCCACGGCATTAAGAAAATGTAAGATTTTGAAAATCCCACAAGCATCAATGCATCATGGTCCTAAATTTCAATGCAAGCAAAGTGCTAGTAAGTCGTTAACACTTCCAAGCTCCAAATTCCAATGGAAGTGAGGAACCTAAGTTATTTGCAAGTACTTTGTAACTAATACTTCATGTTTCATTTTCCCCAAAATTTTAACTAATATTTTCTTTTATTGTAAAGATGTTTTAGCTAAAAAATAAGTAGATAAAAATAATATAATTATGTCTTTTTAAAACAAAACATCATCTACATTAATTACGGTATTTGAATTAAAAGATTATGATTCTTGAAATGGTACCGTTGTTCCGAAGTACGGTTTTCCACGTCGTTAAGTAATTTGTCTTGTTCAATTTTTTTTAGGTTATTGAATTGTTTCCCTTCTCATCTCAAAGAGACTTAATAGTTAGTTTAAATATTACACACTGAAAGTTGAGAAATTTCTAAAAATATAAAAATTTCATGGGTTAGGCTACACATTGTCAAATAATTTTGAATTAGAAGCCTGTTAATTTGTTAATATTTTTTTAAGTGAAAAATCATAGGTTTCTAATTTATAATTATTTGGTAATGAGTGTAATGGTTATTGGTTCATGTTTTTATATGATTTTAAGTTTTATCTCATTTTCTATATGAAATTTTTAACACATTCTCTAAAAAATAGTGTTTTTAGCTTATTTCGAACTAAATCTTACTTTATATATGATCGACAACATACTCAATTTGTAATATTCTATTTAGGTAAATAATTGTGTTATGATACCTATCAAAATTTCATTGAGAATCCAAATTAAATTTTGGCATTTGTCCTTTACCATCTTAAAAAAATTGTTTGTGCTAAATCACATAATGGTTTTGGCTTTAACAACATTTTTTTTTTTTGTGGGGGTCGAACAACAACATTTGTTTTTTCTTGCAATTTGGACTATTATAACCGGGCGTAAAAAAAAATTATTTTTCTTTCTTTTTTGACTTTGGAGACATTTTTCTTTTAAGAATATAGACTATTAAATTTATTTATGTACTTTCTGTGGTACCACTTGGTAGAAAGTAGAGCAGTTTATGTGTCACTTGCATGTTCATCCAGTATCCACAACGACTACCACCAAGTCCTATGGGAGGCTTGGAAAGCTAAGAAAATGCTTATTAAGATAATTAGCATTTAATTGGGAGTGTGTGACATGTTACCGTTTCCATTAATAAAGACTTTCGTTGACCTGTTATGAAAGAAATCAAAATCAGTTTGTGTTATTTTCAACTATTATTGGATCTGTCTCGAAGTAAGCATCCGTACCTCTTCACGTGGGTTTATCTTCGAGTAAGTTAACACGTGGTTCTATATACATGAACAGAAGTGTCTGTGTTGCTCACTGATTTGAAGTCTTAAATATCATCCACTAAACATGTTCACATCAGTTATCACTTATTAAAACGACTTTAGAAATTTCAATTAACAAGAAATTTAATCAGTTTACTGTTATCAAAACGATTTTAGATTTTTTTTTTTTTAATAACGTTTGTTTTTTAATTATTCGTAATTTTTATGTCGTTTCTTTTGTTTTCTTATATATTTCTCACTTGGAATTTTAGTCAGGCCACAACAGGGTTGGTTTTCTAAAATTTTGTCAGTCTTTTTTTGTTTTGTTTTTTTACATCAGTTGACAAAAATTTGGTCGGTGTAACTAAAAAGGATGTTGATCCTCCCAGTTTTAGATAAATCTTTTAAATTGCAAATGGGCTTTTAACGAAGCCCAAGTCCGGTCAATTCACAAAAAAAGTTTAAATTTTGTGAGTAGGTTTTTTAGAACGTTTAGAAAAGTATGTGAAGGAGCAAAGAAGACGGATGAAGTTAGGTTGGCCAAAGTCATCGCACTCTCCTCTTACCGTTTCCCCTTTTATTTTGTTTTCCTATTTTTTCCATGAAATTAGTAAATAATGATTTTGGTAAAATTAAAATTTAATAATGGCTACACAACTCAATAATAACCATATTTACCAAGGAAAAAAATGTTAAATCTTCAAATATCACATAGAGTCAAATAGGTAAATTATAAGAAGATAGGGAAAAAAATAGGTGAAATTTTTTTAAAAATAGGTGAAAGATGGGTGGGGACTTTTGTAATTTTTTGCCGCGTGGGGTTGGGGATTTAAGTATAACCATTGAATAAATGACACTTGATTTATTATCATTCTCTTCCGAGATAAGACAAACAAAAAAAATGAAATTAAATACACGAATTAGTTAAGTAAGTCCACATACATGTTTTGAAAATGAATAAACAAATAATATAAAAGGTGGAAAAAATCACTGGTGTGACCCGTTTAAGGGGACCGTTAATTAACGGAGTTAGATCATTTATCCGTTAGAGAACAGTGTTAGTTTTAATCTATAAATATCTTCTTCTTCTTCTTCCTTCACTTTGTTCTTCCCCTTGCTATAGCTATCGTTTCTCTCGAGAGTCAAAATTAGGGTTTCGTTGCATTATCTTCTCTCTCTCCAGGTAGGTACCTATCTTTCTCCCTCTTTCACCTCTCTTACTCTGTGTATTTGCTTCTGAAATTTGTAATTTACTGGCGAATCTTCTTAATCGTACCGTCGGATCTGGTAGCTACATGTTGCAGCTTGCACTCTGCTTGCAATTCGGCCTATCTATATGATTTCATGTTCGAATCATTTCGATTTTAGATGTCAATACTCTTAGAGATTGATTATCATGGAATCTGTAGCTTAGCACATCTGGAGTCTAATTGCGTTTTTCAATTTTTTGTGAAAGTAGATTCGAGATTAAATCTTCTTGCAGACGAAATTTCATGTGATCTTGAAAGGAGTAAATGGACATTAAAGAGGTTCTGAAGTAGAGGAATTGATTAGCTTAATTGTGGAGTGATCTACGATACTACGTGTCTCAGATTGCACATTTTGTCTACCATTTGTGATGATATTGATGGTTTCTTCGCCTTTATTGGGTTCTGCAGAATATAAAGGTTGTGTGGAGCTTTTTCAGATCACAGAAACTTGCTTTGAGAAAAGATGGAGGTATTTGGAAAATCTCCCATGGTTACATCTGCCAATGTTATTTACTTGTCTGCAATTCTGGGTCGCGATTGCGATGGACCCATCCAGTGTCACAAATGTGATTGGAAATGTGAGAGTGAAAATGTTTGTGGGAATATGTACCGCTGCAAACTAACTGGGCTGACTCATGTCTGCGACAAGAACTGTAACCAGCGGATTCTGTATGATAATCATAGCTCTTTGTGCCGAGCTAGCGGCCGCATTTTCCCTCTCTCACCGGTTGAGGAGCAGGCTGTGAAAGGGGTCCGGAGGAAGCTTGACGCTGAGAGTCATCCTTCTGAGAGCTGTTCATTTAAGCGTCGCCGTCGTGATGCCCAGTTCCACGGTTCTCCTTTTGAGAGGTCTTTTTCTGCTGTGAGCCCCATCTGCAGCCCAGCTGGAGACGGAATGGAGTTGAGTTAGATCCATGTTGATCTGCTCAAATTCCTGAGACTGAGAGGCTCTTTATCTTAAGTAGAATAACTTCCCTTTCTCTTTCTTTTGGACAACTATGGATAAGAGACATTGTGCTATTGCTCCAGCAGGGGGGGTCTAGGCATCCTCCCTGCCTTAAAGAGAGCTTTATCTTAGTATCGTTGAACTTTATGTAGTATTTATGTAGGAGAGACTTTATAATTCTAATGCTTTATTCTGGATCTTACTGCTGTTGCATTTAGGTGTAATAGAATAACTTGCCTTTTTTGTTGGTGATGTTTGATATCTCTTCTTGTGCACGTTTAGTTTTTACTTGTGATTGGATACGATATGTAGACAGGCTTTTATTCAACTATGTATCTTGTTTTGGTTACCATCGACTTTTAGTGTCCTATCATTACGCAGAGCCTGACACACCATGGGTGATTTCTGTAAGTGTGGTGCTACAGGGTTTTACACATTGCTAACCAATTCCTGAAGATATAGGATATTTTCTGGTTTGTTATCCTGCAGGAAAATTCCCTTGATCCTTTCTGATCGAAACCTGATTCTAACATATTATGTGTTCTATCCAACTTTCCTTTCCTTGATTGATGAGTATTTGGGGTTCTGAAGATTTTTTCTGTTTGTGCAGGTTTCAAATGTTGCAATTCAGGAGTGTTTAATTTTGTTTCTTTTGTGTACACTGATTTGACTGTTTGAATTTTTTTAATCAAAGGAATAAGTCTAACAGATGGAAGTTTAAACCTTGCTTTGCAGGTCCTCTTGTGTTTGTGCACAGCAGGAAACAACACATTTGGTTTAATTCATTGGCAGCATAAGTTGATACTCCTTAACTGTGAGAGGAAGGAGCGCATGGAATAAGTATGAACTAGCCAACGAGGATGTGGTCAGCCAACTGTGTTCAAAAGTATCACCTAAAGGTAATTATGTGACATGATGTTTACGGAATTGTTACCCTTCGTTTTCCATTTACTTGTGAGCTCTTAACTTCATGTTTGTTATCTTCTGCCATGTAACTTTGTCATGATGACTATAGACTTTTGTCCGCTTCTCTCTGGTGTGGGCTGTAATACAGCTGCTGTATCTGAGGTTCTGATATTTGTCCAAAATCTATGACCAGGTACAATCTCTTTAGAATGTAAAGTTTCTGATGAATGACTACTGGTTTATTATTTCTGGTCCGGATGGAATCTGAGCTCTTATATCGCTCCCACCTAATCGGAGTCTTGGTAAGTAATAGCGTACTTACAACCTCCTCGTTTCCTAGCTATTTGTTGTGGTCCTAGGCTACAACCTACAAAATCACCTATTCTGATGTATATCTACAATGATGACGTGAATTAACTCAAAAATAAGAAAAAAAAAAAAAAACCCATGTAGTCTTCATTTAGAATATTATTTCTAGATTTGCAGCAACTTGAGGGCTTTGTTAAAAATCTTCAATGGTTTGCTTCATAGGTAGAATTGAGAATGGGAAATGTTGCTTCAAATTGTGTTTTCAACGTGGATTTAATGCAATAGTTTAGCTGACAGAAAGGTAAAATGTATAGGTATTCGATAGTGTCCTAGGATCGTGGAAGATTCTCTTCTGAAGAAGTAAAGTATCAGATTTTGACTCAGCCAACGGTACGGGAATATTTCTCCCTAATAGCTAATGATAATAACAATCACAATTTTATTTTACTTTTGTTTTTGTTGATTTTTTCCATTATTCATTATTGAATTTCGTATTGTAAATCAAAATTGAGAAATACAAATTTGATTTAGGATTTTTTTTTATTTTTTAAATCATTTAGTACTTTTACCAAATATAATATTTGGTTACTTATTCAAATTTTCATAACTATTATCAACTCAATTGTCAAGTAACCTGGATCTGAATTAAGCTTTTTACTTTAATTTTGTTTGAAAAGGAATTAGTGTAGATTCTCTTACATGATAACATCGTTTCATTAGTTCTATAATTATATAATAAACGGATGAAAAGAGGTTGGGGAAGTAAGGCAAAGAATTGCCTTGTCGGAGAGGCCAGTGTCCTAAGAGTAATGCTAAACCCTAATTCATTGTCTTGCGGCTTGAAGCTCTCTAAAGCAACGTAACCGCTTCAACATTGAATCCTTCTCTCCCTCTACATTTTATTTGTTATAAACCCTGGTCCATGGACCTCCCAGCCAAATCCATATTTCTGAAAACTTAAATGTAATGAGAAAATCACCAATGGTTCCCATGGCTGTTCTTTTTTATGTTTCTCTACTGTTCTCTGATTCTTATGCCTCCACGTTCGTCATCACAAATAACTGTCCCTTTACTATATGGCCTGGAACTCTTGCAGGCTCTGGCACTCAGGCACTACCCACGACGGGGTTCAGGCTTGATGTGGGACAGTCTGTTAGGATTCCCTCGACTCTAGGCTGGTCAGGTCGGATATGGGCTAGGACCGGTTGCAACTTTGATGCTAATGGCATGGGAAAATGTATGACCGGAGACTGCGGCGGGAAGCTGGAGTGTGCCGGTAATGGTGCTGCTCCGCCGACATCACTTTTTGAGATCACACTCGGTCACGGTTCTGATGACAAAGATTTCTACGATGTCAGTCTCGTTGATGGGTATAACCTTCCCATAGTTGCTCTCCCAACAGGTGGTGGGCTGGTTGGCGCTTGTAATGCTACAGGATGTGTTGCTGATATCAACATTAGCTGTCCAAAGGAGCTTCAAGTGATGGGAGAGAAAGAGGAAGAGAGAGGAGGAGTTGTTGCATGCAAGAGCGCTTGTGAGGCCTTTGGGTTGGACCAGTACTGTTGCAGCGGTCAGTTTGCTAACCCGACCACATGCCGACCATCTTTATACTCTTCCATCTTCAAGAGAGCCTGTCCCAGAGCTTATAGCTATGCCTTTGATGATGGAACCAGTACTTTCACTTGCAAGGCTTCTGAATATGCCATTATCTTCTGCCCTGGCAGGTATGAAATCATATGCCTTTTCACGTTTCAGTTTGTTACAATGCTCTCTGCAACTTTTTTAAAAAAGTATTTGCATATTCTGATTGATTATTATCCCCGTAACAAATCCAGGGTAAAAAGACCGGACAGCCAAAGCTCGGATCCTCCCAGCCCGCCTCAGAATCAGTACGGTCAACCAATGGCTCCACCGATGTATGGTCAACCAATGGCTCCACCGACGTATGGTCAACCAATGGCCCCTCCCACTCAGAATCAATACAATCAACCTATGGCTCCTCCGACTCAAAATCAGTACGGTCCACCTATGGCTCCTCTCACTCAGAACCCACCTGGACCAAACGGGGAATCAATGGCTCCCCCACCTCAGAATCAAAATGGGAATGGGCAGTTCATGCCTCCTCCCGCTGTGAACCAAGTTCCAAACGACCAGTATATGAATCCCCCAATTCAGGATCAGAGTCAAATAGAGACGCAATCCTCATCCGATATTCTTCGACCTTACCCTGTCTTGTTGCTTCTTGGTTTCAGTCTAACTGCTTTGAGGCAATCGGGCACGACATGAATCGTCATCATTCTTCCTTTTTAATGAGAAGTAATACATAACTCATAGATTCTGAGCTTCATTATTCAAAGTATCCCCAAAGATTCTAGGCTTCAATATTCAAATAGATTGCCTTGACTTGTCTGAATTGGCTTCACAACTCATACATGTAAAACTACTCTATTTGATGTATATAATGTTGTCTCAACTGAATGAATGAAATGTCACGTTTAAAAAAGAGAGAGAGAAATAACATCACAACTCATTTCTTGGTTTTTGGCTTCTTAGGAGCAGAACTTTTAGCCTTTTTTGCTGGTGTCTGCTTCTCTTTAGATGGTCTTCCTCTCTTTTTTCCTAAAACCTGCAAAGATTCCACATGAAACAACTATTCTTTTACTGTAAGGGATTTTATATCGATTTAATAGGAGGAAATTCTGAGTTTTGTCATCGTACAGTTTCGCCTTTTGCTTTGGCTTTGGCTTTGGTTTTGGCTTTTGTGTTGGTTTCTTCCTCTGCGTCTCCACTTTGATAAGCTGGCTTTGAAGCAGTCTTGGTGTTTTTGTTAGTTTCATCATCTGATTCGAATGAAAATCCCTCCAGAGTGCCTAAATGGGTCAGAAAAATTAGCCGGAGAAGCAATCATCTTCGTAAAATCAGTTTACTAAATCGAGAATAGTGCTACAAGAAGACAAGGTAGCAATAATGTCTTTACACTCTAAACAGAGACCGAGAAAGTAAGCTGACCTTCCACCATTGTTTCTGCCTCGTACACATTATATTGTGGTGTCAGCTGTATGAAGTCATTCATAATAGCTTCAATCTGACAAGGAAGCATATAATCCAAAAATTAGGGTATCCTTCCGATTTATGTTTTAGTTTCTCAACCAACTGCTAAAATTTAGCTTAGCAAAAGTTTAGGGTGCACACAGAGTCGAGATTTATGAGCAAGAAAATAAAAAAACTTAAGATAGTTTGAAACAAGGAAGCGCAATAGAAATTACCAACCTTTGCCTCTGTCTGACCTACGTTAACCTGAATTACAAGATCGCTGGTGTGAATAATTGTATACCACAAAGTGCCCTTACCATTCGAAAAGGTAGAAGGAAAACAAAAAACATACTACGCAAAATGTTCTGGATGGAATGATTGTTGATTTATATATGGTTCCTGAAACATGAAATGACAAGTGTTACTAAAGAGACTCCAGTCATGAACTAATTCTGTTACCTGTTACTTGTAACCGAATCAGCTCTGTTACACTCAATCGGCATAGCTGATTCTGCTACATGTTTTGCTAAATAAAAAGAGAACCATTTTGGAGTTTCTATGGGAGAAATCAAAAATCAAAAGCATAGAGAGTGAAGCCAGTTATATGTATATTTGAGGGAACATGCCTTTTAAGTCCAAGTACATGTCCCCGGTTGTGTCTGAAACAACCACGCGTCCAACAGCCCCCATGTCTCCACTCAAATCTATCGAGTCACCTTCACATTCGACGAGTACCTGTAAATATAGTTCATTGTTTTTATTAGCTTTATCAAAAAAATTAACCCTAAAGATGGATGCAATTTGCCCTTACCAAAACATAAGTGTCACCAGCTTCCATAACAATGATATATAAACGTAGAGTGTAAAACCATGTGCAAAGAAACATATTTGTATTACCTTTGTACGATTCACCTTCTCAGAAAGTACCAAAGGTAATCTTGAACTTGAGCCCTGGAATTTGTAAATCTGATCATAAGGAAGAACCAGAGAAGAAACAACAATAATGGTCCTAGCACAAGGTCCTTACAGAAGGCTTGATATTCTTATCCGTTGTTACTTCCTCAGCTATTATGGCATCTGTATCTTTATCTGCATGAAGGAGGGTCCGTTACATTGCTTTAGAAGAATCCTAAATTCACAAAACTTTGATACAATTCTTACCTTCACCTTTCAAAATTTCTTGTGAACCATTTTCTATCTTGGGTGTCTTGCGACTACTTTTTGGCTTTGTTTTTGGAGATTTTTCCTTTGGAGCCTTCTTAAGTACAGGTTCTCCCTCTTTAGCTTCATGAACAAAATCCTCATCCTTTTCAGTTGGCACAGTCAGTTCCTGCTTTATCTGACCACTGGAGGATGGTTCAGAATCAGATGAGACAAGCAACACAGAATCATTTCCTCCCTGCTAAAGAGAATAATAAACAGTGTTATCATAAGTTCTCAACACCATACCCACTTAAGAATTAGCACTTTTACACCCCTTGGATATTATATTTCGCTAATATAAACGATCCATGCAAACAACAAACCATTACTAAGACAGATAGAGCGCGGACAAGAGATCGCCAACTAATTTCATCATCGCTCATAGAATTGGAAAGCTGCTCTAGAAAAAATTTATAACAATCTTGATAATACAATTCATTTATCAAACAGAGACATCCTAACAAGAAAAATCTCGAATCAGAATAACTACCCCCACTAAAGCAAGTAGAGGAAACAAAAGCACTAAGGAGTACAATGCTCTTACTTGAGCATCCTTATGCTTGCTAGAGAGTTTTTCACCGTCAACTTTGTTTCCATTCTGCTTCCCTGCAAATGGATCTTCAGTCAAAAGCATCCTTTTAAGAGCTCAACAGATAAACAATACTCCCTAGAAAATAGTTTTGGTGCATCATCGTCCGTACCTTTAAGGTTGAGACTATCATCTGCTTTCTTCTTTCTAGAAAACACCTGCTCGATACTCACTTGCTTCGTCACAACCTTCGTTTTGGATTTCTTCGTAGACAAAGACTCCACGGATTCTTTCTCAAGAATCACGGTGTCATCACAGTCATCAGGCACAGGAAGAGACGAAATGGCTTCAGATTCCCTATAAGGACTATCATCTGGAGAAGAATTAGACAGTGATGATATTGACAACAATGAAGTAGTCGTGGGTGCCTGCGTAACAAAAGCATCCAATTTTCAATTGTGATACTGTAAATATCAAACCGTTAATTCAATTTAAAAAAAAAAAAAAATCAGACTGAATCTGAAACCTTGTAAGAGCGAAGCCAATCTGGAGATCCCTCTCTGGAGCTGCTGCTCATAATTTCACTTCTTCAGAGTTCAAAACAACAATCCAAGCTTCTTCCCAACTTCAATCTCCACTCAATTAGAAAGAAATCAGGTCCTAGATACAGGTAATGCTTCGTAAATCAAAAACCCTAAAAGAGACCTTAAAAGCCATAGATTCGACTGAAATTCCCATGAAACTGAAGCTCACCTGAAGAAGAAGATACAATTGAGTGATCAAAGAATCTAATGACGTTGAAATCCAGCGTTGAGATCTAAAAAAGGAATCTGAATTGACTGAAAGGTTTCGCCGGCGGCGAGATTGAAGTGTGTGAAAGACGCGGGAAGATTAGGCAGGCACAAACTGCTTATTCGTGGTATCCAAGTGTTTGGTCGCAATGGCAACACTATCCCCACGTGGACGTTAAGTTTAAACAAAAACGCCCAATAGGCCTAATAAACGTAAAGCCCAAAAATGATGTAATGGGCCTGCTTGTTCTGCAGTCGCCAACAACGATGACTACTGGATTCATTAAATCATATTTGTTTTACAATAATTAACCATCAGCAATAACAATATCTTTCGGCGACTAAATTGTATTCGTATGTTTTAGTAAATGATTTCTAGTTCGAAATTCTAAACGCTAGAAATTGTAACAATTTTTTTTTTTCTAATCGTCATAAATCTATCGCTATGTTTAGAGATGTGTGATGTTTGTTGTGTCGCCAAGAGTAAAGTGAAGCATTTTAAATTTCTTTTTATTCTAAAGAGAGAACATTTTTTTTTTTAAGTATATATTCCGCTACCGGGTTTTGAACCCGGAAATTCAGGATTGACTTAAGAACGTGTAACAACAGATCTTTTGTTTAGATATAAATTTATAGTGTATATATAAAATTATGTTAAGGTATTATCATAGGTTTTAAGATTTTGTTACAGATTTTTAGAGCTATATACAAAATTGTAAGAAAAGAAAAAAAAAAAGATGGGTCTCGTGGCCTCGTCGGCAGCTACAAAACAACATACAACGGTAACATGAAAGAACAGGTAGCTATTTTCTTTTGGGCCAATAAACTAATATAATATCATCTTATGGGCTTATGAAAAGCCCAATAAGATATCGTAGAAACACGGAAACGGCAAAAAGGAGGGTGATAAGGAGAAGAAGAAGAGAAAGAAGAAAAAGTGTGACAAAGAAGAGAAAAAATGGGGAAAGACGGAGGAGACGAGAAGCGAGAAACAATGGCGGTGATGAGCTTAATGAAGGATCAACAGAATCTAATTCAACAGTTTCAAGTCAAATTCAAGGAGATTGAAACTGGTTTCAAGTCGTGGTTGTCAAAACAGAAGTTACCAGTGGAAGCCGCCGTAGTCACCGCCATGGGCGGTGTTCAGGGAGCTTTTATCGGTGGTCTAATGGGAACTCTTTCCCCTGAAATGCCTCAGGCTGGTGTTGACCCCCAAGCCATGGCTTCGTTTAAGCAAACTCAGGTTTTTAACCCTAATTTTGATACTTGGTTATGTCACATTCAACCATTTATTGCTATTTTTTGAAGTTTTGATTTGATGGAAGAGAGATTTTGTGAACTTTTGTAGGCTCTTGTTGGTGGGCCTTTGGTTCAAGCTCGGAACTTTGCTGCTATAACTGGTGTTAATGCTGGTATAGCTTGTGTTATGAGACGGATTAGAGGCAAGGAGGATTTAGAATCTGCGTAAGTTTTCGTTTTGATCCTTGAACATTTTAGCTGAATCTTAATCTTATTGTAGTTGTTGATGTTATTAAAGCTTGTATTGTGTGTTTGAATTGTTGTTTTCTGGTTCTAACATTTCTTCAATGATCCTAGAAACTTAACTCTAGAGTTGTTGTTAGAGATAGTTACTATCTGCAACTAGTGATCATTCTGGTACTTGAAATGGTTAACTGTTCCTGTAGGGCTTTGACCACTTGTGTTTACATTTTAAACAACTTATACTCAAATCTTTGATGGGTGAAGATTCTCATTGGCTTATTTTTTTGTTGAAACTTGATGGGTGAAAAAGAGTCATGTTTTTAAATTGTGCAGTGTGGTGGCAGCATTCGGATCTGGAGTTGCATATTCTCTGGTGAGCGCAGGGTTACAAGGACAACCTATGAATGCAATCACCACTGCTGCTGGTTTCGCTCTTTTTCAAGGAGTATTTTTCAAGGTGAGTGATCATATAAATAGGAGATAAGACTCTTCTTGAAACTAGGCAGGCACGTCATTAAACATCAGTTTATATTTTCTTCTTTTCTTTCTTGTTCAGTTGGGAGAAAGGTTCTCTAAACCAAGCGTTGAAGATCCGTATTATACCCGGGCCAGATCTATGCTGCTGAAATTGGGTCTAGAGAAGTATGAGAAAAACTTCAAGAAGGGTTTGTTAGCAGACCCAACTCTGCCGTTGCTCACTGATAGGTACTATACTGAGCATTTGAGGTTTCATAATCTGTTTCAACTAACACTAACTTTCTTATATCAAAATCTTAAACTCTGTATTTTTCCAGTGCGCTAAGAGACGTGAGCATCCCGCCTGGACCAAGGCTACTGATTCTAGATCACATCCAGAGGTTTGAATATAACTTCTTGCTCTATTTTCAGTGAAATCACTGAAGTAAATTGAATTGTGGTGATTACGCAGGGACCCTGAGCTGCAGGGCAAACGAGGAAGTCGTCGTTGAGACTTGAGTTCCTCTCTGTGTCTTCGGCAGAATCTTTATCTTTGTAAGATGTTATAAGGATCTCAAGCACTATTATTATTATTATTGGCTGATGTTGCTAGCAAGAAACTTTGATTTTTTTTTTCTATCTTCTTACGAGCTATATGTTTAATTCGATTACGAATTTATCATGTTAGATTTATTTTTTTAAACGAAAACCATTCGATAATCTTTAAAACTGATTAAATAAAGTCAACAACATATTAGCAAGAGTGTTGTTACGGTAAACATGAGGATCAAGGGTTCGAGGTTTGAGAAAGGAGTTATTTTTCAAAGGAAAAAAACAACATGATCTTGTCCCCGTCTTGGGAAAATGTACGGACCTACAGAGGCTCTGAACTTCTTGGTTATCAAAAAAAAAAAAAATTCAACAACATATCTTGAAATGATTTATGATCTTAACTTGCCGTTGATTTGTGCTGAATTTGAAGTGTAGTCAGAATTTGTGACCTTAAAATTTTTCGTTTAGAAATCATGTGTTTTTGTAATTACCGATTTCCAAATATTTTAACCAAATATATAGCCTCAATAGCTAAAAAAAGTTCACATCAGTTTTCTATATGAACCTCGAAATGGTTGAAATGCATAATCCAATAAAAACTCTTATCAAGCAGTAATGTGATCATTTAAAGCCTAACTCTAAATAACCATGTTATTAATTATTTAATTTAACAGAAACCTAAACACATGGATTTTGACGGATTTGTTGATGACTTGATGGGTTTTAGAAACCCAACTGTTGTGTAGTTATCAAAATTCCTATACAACTTTAATACGTAATTCACCCGGTTTAGGAAAATTAGTTCCGGTTCATTGGTTTAGTTTTATTATGTCGGTTTAAGTTCAATACATAAACGATCTTGTAATAGTCTTCTTCGACAATTCAATTGAAATCAGTTTAATAAAACCCTAAGCTTGTTTTCTCTTCTCATCGAGTTTCTTATGGTATCAGAGCAGGATCTTTAATAGCGATTCCCTGAAATCTCAATATCAGTCATGGCAAGCGATGAAGAGAGCTCTGGAACAGAGACAGAGAAGCATCAAGAAACTAAATTGAAAACAGAGAAATCAAGGACGGAGGTGCGAAGAACAATCTCACCGTATGATCTCACCTCCGCAGATGATCCAGGTGCAATAATCGTTCATCCTTTACTCAAATCTCACAATTACGATGAATGGTCATGTTCCATGGAAACGGCGTTGTTGTCTAGGAAGAAATTTGGATTTATCGATGGAACCATACCAAAACCTCTGAAAGATTCTTCAGATTATGAGGATTGGAGATCGGTAAATGCATTGTTAGTATCTTGGATCAAAATGTCTATAGATCCTTCGTTGAAATCAAACATCTCGCATCGGGATAGTGCTCAAGATTTGTGGGAGCATCTACGGAAGAGATTTTCAATCTCGAATGGACCAAAGAACCAAAATATTAAAGCAGAATTAGCTAATTGCTGACAGAATACCTCTACTGTGAAGAATACTATGGTCGGTTGTCTAAGATTTGGGAAAATATCAACAACTACAGGCCCATACGAGTATGTGAATGCGGGATGTGTGTTTGTAATCTTGGAGAGAAACAAGAGAAGGACAGAGAAGATGACATGGTTCAACAGTTTCTATTTGGACTTGATGAGAAAGCATATCATACTGTTCACTCAACTCTGTGTGCAAAGGACCCTCTACCAAGCTTAGAAGCAGCTTATAACATAGTATCTCAAGAAGAAGAAATATTGTCTCAAACCAAGCTGAGTACAGAAACATCGGAAATAATTGCACTTGCTGTCCAAACTAAACCAAAATACCCGTGTAAACATTGTGGCAGAACAGGACATTTTTCTGAAAAATGCTTTGAAGTAGTTGGATATCCAGATTGGTGGGAAGATAAGGGCAGAGGAACTCGCGGTAGAGGGCGTGGTATTAGAGGAAATTCTCGCGGAGGTCGTGGTCACAATGGATCACGTTCAGCCAACATTAATGCGGTCAATACATGTTCTGGAATGGAGCAGCAAGCCAATCGTGTTATAACAGGAAAAAGATAGAGACGTGGTTAGTGGACTAACTGAAGCACAGTGGAAAGGAGTTCTTACAATTCTTAATGCAGCTCGTGTTCCATCTGATCGTAACAACAATCCTTCTTCTACTGCATTGTCAGGTATGTCATCAAATATTTCCTGGATATTAGATTTTGGTGCTACATACCACATGACTGGTGAGTTTGCTGCATTAGACGATGTACGGAATATAGACCCTGTGAGAGTTATATTAGCTGATGGTAGACAGAGGATTACTTGTAAAGAACGTACCATTAGATTTGGCTCTAATCTCACGCTGAAATCAGTATTTTTTGTCCCAGAACTTCAGTCTAATTTGATCTAAGTTGGACAGTTGATGGATGAGAATAACTGTGTTACACAAATGGCTGATAGCTTCCTCATTATTTAGGACCGAATTACGAGGATAGTGATTGGAATTGGTAAAAGATTTGGTGATTCTTTCTACTTCTTGAATGTGGATTCAGCTCGGGCAGCAATGGTAAAGGAATCTTACGATTTGTGGCATCAAAGATTAGGACACCCTTCAACTAAAGTAGTTTCTTTCATTTCAACATTGGGAATTTCTAGTAAAAATCACACAAATATTTGTGATGTCTGTTTCGTGCAAAGCAAACAAGAACACCTTTTCCTGTGAGTATGAATAAAAGAATGATTTGTTTTGAGCTGATTCATTGTGATGTTTGGAGACCGTACATGACAACTACACATTCCAGAAATAGGTATTTTTTAACCACAGTCGACGATTGTTCTCGAGCTGTATGGGTTTTCTTAATGAAGGAGAAAAGTGAAACGCAAACTCACATTAAACAGTTATTTGCTTACGTTAGTCGTCAGTTTAACTCCACAATAAAGACAATACGAACACACAATGGTACTAAATTTTTGTGCATGAAAGATTACCTCCTCAATCAAGGTATTATCCATGAAACCTATTGCTTAGCAACACCTCAACAAAATGGACGCGTGGAAAGAAAACACCGTCACATCCTCAGTGTTAGTAGAGCCTTGCGTTTCCAATCTCATCTTCCTATCCAATTTTGGGGTGAATGTATATTGACAGCAGCCCACTTGATAAATAGGACACCTTCCATCGTTCTCCATGGCCAAACACCTTATGAGAAACTCTACAATGTTGAACCTGAATATTCTCACATACGGGTGTTTGGTTCCTTGTGCTATGCTCATAATCAGAATCATAAGGGTGACAAATTTGATTCTCGATCTCGTTGTTGTGTGTTTGTTGGGTATCCTCGAGGTCAGAAAGGTTGGAAAGTATTTGATCTTGAAACAGAGAATTTCTTCGTCTCTCGCGATGTGGTGTTCAACGAATCAGTTTTCCCGTTTTAAAATTCCGCGTCTTCATCTAACAAATCACCTATAATGTTACAACCTCTACCAGCTTTGGATACTTTATCACCTCCCAACTCTGTCTCAGTATTACCATGTCAAGACACGTTTCCTAGTCAGGAATCACTACCATTATCCACTATTCCTGTCTCAGCAAATCAAAATAACTCGGCTACACAAACTGAGAATATTGCGATGGGTAAAGGCTGTAGGCAAAAGGTTCCTTCAATCCGCCTAAAAGAATATGTTACCAATACAGTGGCGATACAAGAGAATCCTTCCACCAGTTTTGATGTGTTGTACCCTATTCATGATTATGTGAGTTGTCATCGTCTCTCTACGTCTCATCGTGCAGGTCGCTATTTCGACAAACGTTGAACCTCGTTTCTATAAACAAGCAGTTAAAGACAAAGTATGGCGTGAAGCAATGCAGGCTGAACTGGTGGCTCACGACATAAATGGTACGTGGTCAATTGTTGATCTTCCACCAGGGAAGAAACCTTTGGGAAATAAATGGGTTTACAAGATTAAGCTCAAGTCTGATGGATCCTTGGAACGATACAAAGCCCGTTTAGTTGTCCTTGGTAACAATCAAGTTGAAGGTAGCGACTATGATGAGACATTTGCTCCTGTTGCAAAAATGGGTACGATCCGCTTATTTCTCAGCATTGCATCAGCAAAACTTTGGGTTATTTGTCAAATGGATGTTCATAATGCTTTCCTTAATGTGACTTATCCGAGGAGGTTTACATGAAATTTCCACATGGCTTTACCAGTTCCGACAAGAATAAAGTTTGTCGCTTACGAAAATCCTTGTATGGCTTAAAGCAAGCTCCACGGTATTGGTTTGAAAAACTTTCCAACTTTCTCCGCACATATGGTTTTGCTCAATCTGTTGCAGATTATTCTCTGTTTCACTACGCGAAAAGTATGGTTCAGATGTATGTCTTAGTGTATGTTGATGACCTTATCATTACAGAGAATTGCAGTGAGTCAGTTAGTATGTTCAAGTCATATCTAAGCACTTGCTTTCATATGAAAGATTTGGGTTCATTAAAGTATTTTTTGGGAATTGAAGTTTCTCAGAATGTTGATGGCATATATTTGTCACAACGGAAATATGCTCTGGATATAATATCAGAAGCCGGTTTGCTGGGTGCAAAACCAGTTCGCTTTCCAATGGAGCAGAACCAGCAATTGGCTAAATCGTCATCAGAATTTCTGGATGATCCGGGGTCGTATAGGCGCTTAGTTTGGCGTCTCATTTATCTATCTGTTACACGACCTGAACTATCTTTCCCTGTACATCTTCTAGCTCAGTTTATGCAGACACCTCGGACTGATCATTGGGATGCTGCTGTTCGGGTTGTTCGTTATCTAAAATCCTCACCCGGACAAGGTATTTTCCTTCCATCCAGTTCCGATTTCCAAATATATGGTTGGTGTGATTTTGATTGGGCTAGCTGCCCTATAACATGTTCCGTCATTGGATTCATTGTCACATTTGGTCAATCTCCAATTTCATGGAAGACAAATAAGCAGAAGACAATTAGCTTGTCCTCCACGGAAGCTGAATACAGGGCACTTCAGCTTCTTACTAAAGAATTGAAATGGATTAAGCAGTTTCTTGGTGACTTTGGCATTAATCATGATCAGCCTATGCAGGTATTTACGGACAGCAAATCGGCTCTCCAGCTCAGTCTCAATCCGGTTCACCATGAGCACACTAAACATATCGAAACCGACTGTCGCTTTATCCGTGATGCGGTCCTCGATGGTGTCATCACCCCTGCTCATGTTTCTACACACAAGCAGCTCGCTGATCAACTTACAAAGGCTCTTGGATATAAGGAACTTCAGTATTTTCTTATCAATATGGGTATTCGAGACATTCATGCACCAGCGTGAGGGAAGGTAATACGTAATTCACCCGGTTTAGGAAAATTAGTTCCGGTTCATTGATTTAGTTTTATTATGTCGGTTTAAGTTCAATACATAAACAATCTTGTAATCGTCTTCTTCGGCAATTCAATTGAAATCACTTTAATAAAACCCTAAGATTGTTTTCTCTTCTCATCGAGTTTCTTGAACTTTGCATCATGTTTCTTACTCAAACTAAACATCTGAAAAGGGAAAAGAATATGTCCAATTTTAGTTTTGTAACCATGAACTACGTGGACTATTACTCTTGAATCTTAGGCATTAATGTATTGGGGAACCTCTGTACCTTCATTATGGATTACGAAAGATGCAAATCCCTATATGATTTTGGAACTTGGAAGTATTTGTTAAGAAACTTATTATTACACATAATACTTTAGTATTTTGCTCATAATGAATCTCTTGTTACTTAATTATAGTTCTAATGTAATGACCTTCTTGTACTTCTTTTTCACATCTCCTTGTGCTTAATGACTATGTTAATCAAAATATCTTCACTAATATAATAAGCAAAAATCACGTAATAAACCATATGAAATGTCATTGTCATCGGTGGCTCGTGAGTGGTCATTGTGTTTTAAAGAAATAAAGAAAGAAAGAAAAAACTGTAGTGTACTTTGCTTTAACAATGAATCATATATTCTTAATTGCTTGTTATGTCCCTTATATATATGACGTTTTCTTTATAAAGTTGGTTCAGGCAGGTTAACATATACATACAATAATGTTTTCAAGAAAAATATAAAGATAAACAAACCGCATGTAGTTTCACATATTTGAGTTGTAGAAACCACGGCCATCCTAAGTTTCCTAAAAAGACCGATTGCGTTTCACCATTCAAAACTTTGGATGTAGTTAGAAAATAGGATTGTATATTTTCTATTTGAATTATGTTAGATATCACATCGACATCTAAAACAATTGATATAAACACATATTCATGAAAATGACTCGCATTGAAGGCCATGTAGATGTGAGGTCATATATCATACATATATGAGACTTTTTCATTTGCCCACGAATTACCCATATATATATCCTCTCTTTTGGGTTTAGCTTTCCAATTGTTTCTGGTAAAGATCACATTAGTTTCACCAATCCCACAGGTCGCCGAATCTTTTGAATAAAGACACTGTTTTTCAAGATTAGAAAAAAAGCTTGAAGCTCCCTTTTTACGAATATTTAATATTATTTGAAAATAGATATTTTCGTTTTGTTTTCTTTAAACGCATAGTGCAATTTATTTATCTAGAATTAAAAGGTCTTAGTTGACCCAAAAAAAAAAAAAAAAGGTATTTGAACAAACATGTTAGCCCAGGTCAGGTCAAGTCAGGTAATCTGGTATGTTAGAAACTAGTTTTGTTCCGAACAAACCCTTTTTAAAATTGTGCTTTCAACTAGACTTAAGTGCAATTGGAGATTTTTAGGAACTAGATTTGTAAAACCCATTATTAATATGTGAACATAGGAGTAAACTTCATCAAAGTCTACAAAGACCAAAACTACTGTTGCAATGCCCGAGAAAATGAACAACGGAAGCCAAATCCTTCATAGATGCAGGAATAGTGTAACACCCTCGTTTCGTAAATTTTTAAAATTTTTCTTACTATGTGTTATTTCTCGAATACTAATCAGATTTTTACTACATAAGCAGAAGACTTAACAATTTTAACTCAATTAACCCACACCAATTTCGAATTTTAAATCTAACAACTTAACTCAAATCACTAACCAATTTTCGATTCACATACACAAACAATTTATTTAAAGTAATTAAATAAATTCTAACAACTCTAATTAAACTCCAAAATACCTCAAATTAATCTCAAATATTCTAACTCAAATCATCGTCCAACTCACGCAATCATGCATATGAAATCAACAAAAATACTTAAAACTCAAAAACCACAAGACAGTAACCATCCATCGACTCCAACGCCTCCATGTCCCGCGAGCTCCTCAATCATCTTTACCTGCATCCATGCGGTGGATACATAAGCAACATAATTGCTTAGTGAGGCGGTCGTCCCGTCTCACTAGGCACAATTACAGAAACAATTCAACACAAATAGGCAAGATATGTTAAGTGATATTACTGCATGCGATTGGTTCCCAAACGCATAAGTCAAGAGTCTACACTCAAGACACATGCCACATCAAACGGAACCTCAAACTGTCATGACACAAACAAACGCATGCACATAACATACAAAACAATCATGCCACAAATACCAAATTACTTCTACAATTTCACCACGGTCATGCACTCACCTTAGAGTTACTGCTGACAACTTAAAAGCACAGCAAATGAGGTTAATAGAACACGCCAATAGCCTAGACAACAAAACAAATTCGAATTTAGAATCCGATCCCAAAATAACCTCACAAACGATCTTATAAAAAGATCCTTACTAAACGAAGCACAAGTCAAGGCCTTGTACATGCTGATCAGCCTCCCCACAGTCCTTAGAACAAACGCTGATCATAAGAAAGACACCACAAAAACACGCAACAAAACCCCATCAAAAACGGATCCAAACTAAGCCTCAAAAACGATCCCAAAAGCAACTCTTACCAAACGATGACCAAGACTGAAGCCTCAGCAACCACACGGCCTCACCACAGCAAGATCAACACACACTGATGACCAAAAACTCACAACAAAAACTCCATCAAAACTAATCCAACATTTAGTCCCAAAAACAATCTCAAAAACGATTTCCTTACCGAATCAAGGATATATCGGATTCCCCAACACTCAGATCGGTCTCCTCTCAGCCTCTACAAGACACGACACCCATCAAAACATGCATCAAAAACAGATCCAAAAACCGATCTACAAAAGCACACGGCTCCAAGGGCAAAAGGCCTTACCAATCGGTTTTTCTTCTAAGGATTGAGTGTGTTTTCCTTCACAAGCACTCGATCTGGACTCCTTCTACACACGCTGGGACTCTCCAGTCACAAATAAACACAGATCAGAATCGGATCCATAAACCAAAAACGAATCCAAAGACAAATCGCTTACCTTTTGCGATTTCTAGCAAAGATCCAAGGATAGATCTCAATTCTTGAAGGATCTACTGAAGGCTGTCACGAACCGATCACAAAATCATAAGAGAACACTCTATGATCGTCCCAAAACACAAGAGAAACAAAGAGAGAAGGCTTACCAATCACTGATCTCTCTAACGGGTTCAAAACTCGACGATTTCAAGGCTCAAAGGGACGATCTACTCTCTCTCAAAGCACACGAGTTTCTCTGTGATTTCTAATTGTTTTTGGCTGCTGGAGAACTCACAAAAGTTCCTTAACCTCAAACCCTAATCCAAACGGGCCAATACTTAGAAAAATTGGAAATTTTTCTTCTCTGCGGGCCAAAAGTCTCAAATTCGGCCCGTGTCCCATACTTAGTATTTTTCCCACGATTTTGCATCCTCCTTGGTCGGTCCAAACACTCAAAATCAAATTGGCCCGACTCAAATCGATGTTGTCTCATCGGATCCCAAATTGACCCGTACAGGACCGTCCATCGGTCCATATGAGAAACTCTCGGCCAAATACATATCTCGTCGGTCCAACCTGTCCAAAAGCCGACCAAATAAGATTTTAGGATAGTCCTTGTCCTAAAATCTATCCATATCCGAAATATTAGGGATGTTGTCCTTACGGTCCCTTCACGGTCCTCCGGATGGTCCGTGTGTCAGAATTCAGTCAAATCTTGTCTGAATCTTATCATGTCCAAAATTTTAGGATCGATGTTCGAACGATCCTTGACTGTCCCTTGTCCTCTCGGGCCAAAAATGTTATATTCGGACAAACCTTGTCCTAACGACCAATCATGTCTGAAAATAGACCAACCTTGTCCAATTATCCATTCTTGTCCGAAAATTCCCAAAATGGCAAGGTTTTGTCCAAAATTTTCCAATCTGGACATACCGTCCGTACGGACACAGTCCATACGTCCGCACGTTCATCCGGACGTTCGCATCGTTCGTCCGGATCGCATCCAGACGGTCCTTCCGTGTCTGCAACGCTCGTCTGGACGTACGATCCGATCGCACCGTCTGTACGCAGCATCCGATCATATCCGACGACCGTATCGCGTCCGAACGTCATGTCCGTCCGTCCGCAAACCACATCCGTACGTACTATCCGTACGTCTGCAGACCACCATCCGTACGATTCCAAACATCGGATTTTTCCGAATCTCCCGACTATCCGTCTAGCCCAAACATCGGCATTTCTAACCTACCCGAATTCCTGTCCGTGCCGAGGAATGGGTTGTCCGAAGCACGGATCTTACAAATAGTCCCAACGAAATCTAAAAGCTCGAAATCCTTTTTTTTTTGTAAAAAACATTTAGCAAACTAGTTATTTTATTTTTTCTATATTTTCTTACAATTGGGTATGAAAAATCAAATGAAAAAGAAAGTAAATGATTTCTTAATTGCTTTCAAAATCTAAAAAGAAATTTATAGGTCTTTAAAAAAAATTGAATTTTTTCAAACAAAAAGTAAATCGAATATCTTTGGCTTTACTTTCAAACACTTTTTCATCCATCACCTTTTTCAGACAACATAGATATGTTTTTTAGATTTAACATTGAATATCCGGTACCGTCGAAACATTCGACTAATCGGATGAGTAATCAAGCAACAACTTTGATTTTTTGTTTAATTATATTTAATTTCCATGGAAATTTCGAAATTATAACAAAAAAAAAACAATAAAAACTATACATAATGGCATTGATATGAGCCAATTGGAGGATACATCCAACAATCTAAGAACCTATCCTTTACACAAATATCTATCGGCCAGCTGAGACAAAGATGCTCCTCCGCCTCCTCCGCCACAGCTGCAACATCTCTATCCTCATCTCCTCCACTTCCTTTTCCATCTCTCCGTTCTTTCGTCGTAGCTCCTCCACCTCACATAGTTTCCTCCTTTCCCCATTTTCTCTCTTTTTTTTTTTATGGTTTTTGATTATTTCTCATTCCTTTTTTTTTTTTAAATTTTGTCTATTTGAGTTTTTCTTTGCTTTTTGTTTGTTGTTCTTCTCCTTCTTCTTTTAGTAATTGATTGTTCCTTATATCGGCGTCTCTCCTAGGCATGGGCATTCAGATTTCGGATTGGGTTATTCAGGTACGGACATATATAATTCGATTAGAACCCGAAGCTATTTCGGATCGAGTTTTTCGGGTTTTTTCGGGTTTTTTAGGATTCGGATCGGATTTTTTGGGGTTTGGTTTTTTCGGGTAGAGATATATAAAACCCGATCGGGTTTAATTCAACATTTAATTTAATTTAATTACTGTGTTTAATTAAATCAATAAAATCTTTACAAAATCTATTTTTAACTACTTTTCAAAAAAATTAAAATAAATAAATTAATTAAAACAAAAATTATAATTAATTAATTAATTAAATGATTACATTAACTAATGACTAAAATATTTTTAATGGGAGATTAAATTTTATTCTTTGAAATAATGTGATGTAAATATTAACATTTTTTAATGTTTATTTATAAATGTACTCTGCAAATAATATATAGGGGATATGAGATCTTTTAAACAAAATTCGAGTTATTCAAACCGAAAATTGAATATCTTTTGCTTTATTTTCAAAGACTTTCTCATCAGTCACATTTTTTTATTTTTCCAACAATTTCATTTTTTAAAAGATTTAGATTTCATCGTAACAGTACCCTATTAACATTGATTTTTTTTTTAAAAATTATATAGAGATTTCCGAAGAGATCAACTTCGATATAAGAAAACAAAATTTTCATATTGGAGGATATATACATCCAAGAATCTAAACAAGTAAAGAACCTATTCTTTACACAAATATCAATCTCTATTCTATGGAGAAGCGGAGGCTGAGTCGGAAGAAAGACGAGAAAGCTCGTTCATAAGGAAGATGATACGAGAGTGGTAATCACGAGCCTGGTCTAAAGATTCGGCTTCAAGCTCGGCTAGCTGAGAGCAGAGACGCTCCTCCGCCTCTTCCGCCACCTGTGTCCTCCGCCACAACTGCAACATCTCTTTCCTCATCTCCTCCACCGCCTTTTCCATCTCTCCGTTCTTCCTCCGTAGCTCCTCCACCTCCGAAGCCGCCACCGTCACATAGTTTCCTCCTTTCCCCATTTTAATTAAGGTTTCTAAAGACTTTTTTTTTTTTTTTGGTTTGCTTTGTGTTTTGTTTTGCTTCTTGAACGTTCCTTATTAATAGGCGTCTTTGAGACTGGGGTTTGGGTGGGTATATATGTCTAGGTTCAATGTATCTATCTCTTGTTCTCCTTTTTATTTCTGGTGAGTTATTTTCCTTCCTCCAGAACATTTTTTTTTTATTAATTATTTTCCGATATTGACGTTGGATCCAATTACTAACTTCTAATATTTTAGTGGTACCATACAATTGTTTTATTGGTTAGGGACAAAAATGTAATTATAGAATTCAAAAAAAGAAGGTTACAATAAAAAAATTATTAATCAATACAGTAAAATATATTGGTTCAATGAAGAGAAACCATCAGCGTATTGTGGGGAGTAACCGAAACTAAATTTTATCCGTTATTTCGATTCGGTAACAGTTATTTAGGTCTTATTAAAAAAAAAAAATTCGGTTGTGCTCTACATTCCTCGATGAGTTGATTGTAGCCTGAGATTAAGCCAAATGATAAAGTGTCATGCAATCTCTAGATTCATTAATAAACAAATGTTGTTGTATAACTTTGAAAATGTAATAAACTAATGTTGTTGCTCCAAGTTATTTCAATAATACATAATCCTAATCCTCAACATAATTAACTGGAACCGAACCGAAATAATAGGTAAAGTTTAGTTTCGGTTACTCCCCACAATACTCGATGGTTTATCTTCATTGATATATGTGGGTATCGGTTTGGTTCCGGTTATTAACCGATATTCGTTCGGGTACCCGAATAACCTGAAACCATATACTAACTCGAAACCGATTAACCCAAAACCGAACATGTTTCTACCCAAATTTTGAGTATTTTACAAAATTTTGGACATTCGGATCCAAAAATAGACGATTCGGATCAAAAAATAGACGATTCTGGTATATACTTAGCCCTGAGCATATTAACCGGACCCAAAAATCCGACCCAAACCCGACCCAAAAAACCCGAACCGAATTCGAACCGCCATTATAAAAATATCCGAACGGATAATGTTTTAAAGTATTTGAAGACCTGTACCGAATCTGAACCGAATCCCATACCCGTGGGTACCCAAAAATACCTAAAATATAAGTGTATATATATAAAAAAATATTAGATATTTGAATTATTTGGGTATTTTTTGTTAGATTAGGATAAAAAGTAACTAATGTTTTAGTTTTTTCTGGATATTTCGGTTATTTTTGGGTAATTCGGATAGATTTGGATAAAAACTAACCGATGTTTTAGTTTTTTTTTTCGGGTATTTCGGATATTTTTGGGTAATTCGAGTAGATTTGGATATATTTGGATAAAAATACGAACCCGAGCTAAGAACCGAAATTTTTTGGATATTTATCGGATATCAATATTAAGTATATTTCCGATCCGAACCCGCAAAGAACAAAACCAAACCCGACCCGATTTTTATAAATATCTGAATGAGTCCTCAACCTATAAACCCGAAAACCCGAATGGACCCGACCCGAACCCGCAAAGAACCAAACCGAACCCGACCCTTTTTTTATAAATATCCGAATGGATTCTCGACCCCTGAACTCGAAAACCCGAATGGATCCGATCCGAACCCGAACGGAACCCCAAACGCCCAGGGCTATATATACTTTTGGGTATTTTACAAAATTTTGGGTATTAATATACAAAATAAACTATTATATTTACTTGTAACTTGATTTTTTTTAAGTTCTGTTCGTCTCAATTCCATATCCATAAAACTAATGTAAACATTTCTTCCGTTTTGCTATTGTATTTGGTTGTCTGTTGCATAGAATATGGAGAAAATATTGCTCCCACTATTTCTCTTAATTGATGAAAGGAATGTGGAAATCATTTTATCACTTTTATCCTTTCCACTAACTATATTCCACCAATTATAGCCGTTAACTTCGAGCGCAAAGCCTTTGTCCATGAACCCACATTCCCACATCTTTCTCTTAATTGGACAATACCTCCCACAGTCAAGGGCACGATTATACAGCTATTTCTTTATTGGTGATTAAACAGAAAATAAAATACCCACCCAACCCCAGTCTAAGTCTCCCAAAGTCAAGGCCTGACACATTCCCACATATTTGATATTTTCTCACCAAATCAAAATTTTGCGATTAAACAGATAATTGTGATTCAATATTTTGGCGGAAAACACAATTTTGCATTTTTAGCGGAAAAATATAATTTAGTAATTTTAGCAGAAAACGCGATTTTGTAATTTTAAGGAGAAAACATGATTTCATAAATTTGGCAGGAAAACACGATTCAACAATTTTGGTGGAAAAATAATATTCCATAATTTTAGCAGAAAAACGTGACTCCGTAAATTTGTGGATAAAACACGATTTCATAAATTTGGAGAAAAAAACACAATTCCGCAATTTTTGCAGAAAAACACGATTTCACAATTTTGGTAAGAAAACACAATTATGTTTTGGCAGTAAAACACGATATAGCAACTTGGCGAGAAAGCACGATTTCACAATTTTATGGGAAAACACGATTCCGCAATTATGGTGAGAAAACGAAATTCCGTATTTTTAGCGGGAAAACATGATTAAAATTTAATAATATTAAATAACAAAATAATTAATAATTAATCAAAAAAATATATAGCTTAAATGAGTCTAAATATGTTTACATGAATTAGAATATATTCAAATTGATGGAGTTAAAAAGATTTTAATCTAAATAGGTATAAATAAATTTATAGTTAAATGAGATGGATTTAAATAAGGTGGGTTTATCCATTTTAACATCTCTAGTTCAAATACACGTCTAGGTTCAATGTATATCGTCGTTTCGCTAGCCAATCTTTCAAATTCACACATTCATTAGTCATTACTTTATCTTATGCTAGTTTTACAGGAAATTTTTTATCAGGGTTTGAATTTGAAATTGAGTTCAATTTATTTTATAATTGAGGAATTCGCTAAACCAAAGGAAAAATTAGTTGTCTTTTTTGTCGACAACGTTACAATGGGAAATCAAATCCGGATTCCTTTGGTGAAATGAAAGACAAGTTACCGGTTTACTAAACCATGAAAAAAAACATTTATGGGTCAAATTTTGAAATCGATATATAAAATTAATATTGGCAAAAACAGAGTGGCCGGTTGCCAACTGTTGAAATCTTTAGTTGGAATATGCTCTATGGATGGTGACCAGTGATCACTATCTCCTTAATATCTAGTTTATTAATAAATAAATCATCATTCATCAAAAATATCCCAATTAGATTTTAAAACACCAAATTACGTCAGTAGCTATGTTTTACGTGAGCACCATCGTCATATTTTTTTTCTTCCAATTTTATAATATTGCAAGGTCAACAAAAAGAATTCAGAAACGGAAAATTTGGTAGGATAGTGGTTGATATCAGTGTTTCAAGATCTTTCTATCTCACCAAACTTTAGGATTTAGGAAGATGGGAGTTTAATGGAATGGGCCTCGTTAAATAATATTCACTACAAAAAAAAACTGGCCAATAGCGAGCAAGCGATATATAAATCTGTCGAGAAAACCAGTTTATTAGTTTACAACAGGTTTGACAAGTTTATTTTAATTTGCGCATGTCTTTTTATTGTTTATGACGTGTCATGTGATTCAACAAATTTAGACGGATTGACTAACGGCGTTAGAGTCGATATTAATTTATAGAAGTTAGAAGAACACAGAATAATTCAGTAGTTAAAGTAGGAAAGGACAATTACAGGAATGAGAGATACGTCGAACTATAGTGGAAAATAATGAAGAGAAAAAAACTAGAATAACACGTATAAATAAGGTAATGACTAGACTAACATATAATAACCCATTTTAAAAAATCTTTATCGCCATCATACCCTTATTTCGCTTGTTGTAATAACGCTATAACGAAACCGCCATTATCAAATTATTTCGCCGCCAAAAGTGCAGACGTATTCACAAAAATGCCACCGCTGTAATAAGTCATGACTCGTGCACTTAATAAATCGGAAAGTCCGCGCATCATATGCACTTAACCAGACATGCATGCAGATTTAATTGCAGATTTATTTTCAACGTCGCAGACTTAATAAGTCTGGGAAATCTACGACTTATTTCATGTCGTTGCACTCTTCCGCCGCACTTAATGCCTTTGTCATATTTAAGTCCGCGTTAATTTGTTTGATCGGCACTTATTACGCAGATTTATTTCCTTCGTCGCGCATTTATGTTCATTCACTCATATCAGCAGACTTATAAAAAATCAAATTGTCATTGCAGACTTAAATTTTCTTAAGACTAAAATCGCGACATAAAAAGTTCACAACACTTAAAAGGTCCGACCGAAATAACATCGTCAGTAGATTTATTTACAACGCCAGAAGTTGGTCAACGCCGCACTTATTTCAGAATCGCTTACGTGGCGCAAAAACCTGACTTGTTGGGATCGTGTCATGACTTGTTTTCCGACTAATAATACTTTTCGTCGCAGCATTGCTGTCGCATTTGGCTCGAACCTAGATGTCCCAAATAACAAGAAAGAAATTTACTAAAATGCCACGACAACATTGTGGTTATGGTACGCCGATTTCGCTCTCCATTCTCACCGATAAGTTTCTTCGCCACCCATCTCAATATAAAAACTCTATATATCCGCCGATCCCGATTGTCGCTCGCCGCCCGATCCCGTTGTTATCGCCACCGCCGATCTCGCTCTACATCGTGGTATCGCCGAAAATGTCAGATTATATCTGGGGTAATCGAGATTGAGAAGAATATGGATTTTTATGCCGATAGTAGTAGAGGTTCTGTTCTGAACTTGTAATCTCTGCAAGGAATTCATTCAAATGGTTTACGAGGATTATGGAGTCGATAAGAATAAGCATAAGTCAATGAGCCTACATGTTTCCGAAGAAGATATTCAAGTTATACCAGACACCTCCTGCCTTTAGTAATACGAGACAATCGCAAGGTTTCTTCAACAATTCAAATCGATACGTCATGACTACGTATCGGATAAGGAGGTATCATCCAAGTCTAAGCTCAAAAGCGGAAGATGGTGACAAAGCACAAGGTAGATCTTCCCACAAACGAGCAAAAAGAGAAGTTGAATTTGATGGTAATGCAAAATTGGGATGATGCTATTCTAGTGATGAGGATAGGAAAACGAGGACCAATACAGTTCGATTGCGGACGATCCGATGGTGCTAGCTTCCGTGATGAGGATTATGCCTATATGAAATGCTTCGTGAGGAGGAAGAGAAAGAAGAGAAGGAAGAGAAAGCGAGAGCCAAACAACAAAAAAAAGGCCGAAAGAAATGATAACAAGGTCGATGAAGATTACCGAAATGGAAATGACTTCGCTCGATATATCTGGGACAAAGGTATGATAACAAAGAGGCGCTGAGATGAGGTCGAAGATTCTTTCAGCGCAGAAGTTTGATTTTAACGTTGATTATTCAACGCCAACCTTATTAATTGCTCGTTGCGTAAGGTTGTACAAGTCCGATACTACATTGAGATTCTCCATATTTTTTCATAAAAGTATACGTTAAAGAACATTCATGTTCTCGATGCATCGAGGAGCCTCGTTGTCGCCAAGCTACATGAGATTTGGGACAAATGTACAAGGATTTTGTGTGGTATCGGTTCAAAAGTGTTACCTAGTCATGTCAGATGCCTAAACAAACGATATGGTATTAAGGTATGGTTCAGTCATCATGTGTCGCATTTGTTTTATTTGTGCACTTGTTTTATTGCAGACTTGTTTTACTTGTTTTGCAGCGACTTGTTTTAATTGTTTTGAAGAGATTTGTATTCCTTTCGCGACTTATCGCTTTATGAACGTGACATGAATATCGAAAGCTTATCGAGCCTTAAAGCATGCACGACTTTCGCAATGGGTTCACCAGAGTGATATGAGCAAATCCCTTCGCATTCTTATACTTGATACAAGAGCTAATCCTGGTACTTATACGTGCCTCAAGTCGATGCGTAAGATCGATTCAAGATTTGTTCATCTCATTTGCAAGCATAAACGGCTTTCAAGATATGCAAAGTCAGTTGGTTGATGGGACATATCTCCGAGGGAAATATAAAGGAACATTCCTTCTCGCAATATCGTGATGGAAACTTTAATATTTTCCCACAAGATTTGGCCGAAGTTGACATGCAGAATGACGATCATGGGAATGGTTCTTTACAGCCAGGTGATTCCAGATGATGTTAGTTCTCCATCATTTCTGGCATGATCGATATCAAGGCCATTAAAAAGGTGTATCCATTGGCAAGTCGTGGTATTTGTACATATCATATGTACAAGAACATAATAACGAGGTTTAAAGGACAATGCTTTCGTCAAGTTAAAAGCAAAGACACACATATAAGATATGATTTCAATTCTATATTCACAGATCCAAGACATCAATCCTGCACTTCACTCTTATTTCAAATGCTGATGGAAGGTGTGTTTCATTTTCCAGAAAGTACAACATACTAACTTCCAACATAGGAGTCAATAAATAGAGTGCCTCCGGCAGGAATCTACCCATTTCTAAGCTCTAGACGCCATACGGTCCATGTTAACAAGATGGTTCTGCTGAGGCGAAGCAGTGCCTAATGACTACAACACTCACACGTGCGCAGAGAAATTACTAGAGGTAATAAGTCCGTGAGATATCCGACATATCTAATAAGTGCGATATAATGAATAAGTCTTCACTAATTTTATTTACTCTGCAGCCGCTGTTAATGATTCAAGGTTGTTGACGTGCAAGAAATAGATGATGATCAAGTACAAGTCAGAATGGGACGCATGTACACGTTGTTAATGTTCGAGAACGTAAATGCACATGTCGAGGTTCGACTTGATAAATTGCCTTGTTCACAGCATGTGCGGAGAAGCTAAGAGAATGTCCAGAGTCATTCTCCGCATTCACTATAAGAACTACCTCACGCTACGCTTACGTGTATCATGCCAAGTGATAACCAACCCTGAACATGTCGCGCAAACTCGCTTACCTCCGATGTTCAAATCCACCTGAAGACCAAAGAACTCTAGATACAAATCTGCGGAGAAAGGAATGGAGAAAAAGTCCCCTGTGAAGCAACACATTTGCTCGAATTGCCAAAAAGTGGACATAATGCGTGCGTGGCGTGTGATTTTTATTTACTTTCTAATATGGTTTAAAGACTCTGGTTGTGTATTCGATTTGTATCGAATTTTATCGTACCTAATAAACCAGTTTATTATGCAAAAATTTTCAAAAGTCTCAACAAAAAAACAAGTCTTTAACAAATAAAACAAGTCTGTACAAAACAAGTAAACAATTCGCAACAAATAAAACTACTCAGAATAAACAAGTCGCATGAGTACAACAAGTCTACATCATATAAAATAACTCGCAACAAATTGGTTAAATTGCGATTAGATGAAAGAGATAGAAAGAGATTCAAAGTCTTGCATACAAGACGAATGAGATAGAAAGAGAAACTACATTCGCTAAACCTACCAAATGGAGTAAACTACCAAACCAAGAATACAACCAACAATCACCATATCCTTTATTTGGGCTTTCATGTAGTTCACTTTTGCACCATCCGATCTCTTTTCCAAATATCGAACCCTAGCTTTTAACTCAGCCACTTTGATCTTTCATCGACAATCTCGACTCCCTCAGAACATGTCTACAATCTTCATACATTCCTTCCTCAACCCACTTAAACAAATGACCATCCTTTCATTTACAAAAGAGAACGAAAGCATCAAAACTGTCTCAATCTAGTAAGATCACTCAAATGTTTGGGTTTAGATAGTTATTAGCCTCTGTAACAACGAAAGAAGGCGGCCCGGATTTGTTTTCGATGAGATGCATAAAGAGTAACATCACTTCCACATACATATGTTTGGAAATCCTCTTTCATCAACCGATAATAAGACGGATTAGAACGCACTCCTCCTACATTAAATGATTACCCTTTCAAACTCTTTCAATCTCAAAATAGAACCCAAATCAGTAAATCAATTACTTACATCTAAGTTTCTCGGGCAAGTATATCCTTCTTCATGTTCCATGCCTTCGGGTATGTTCTTCGTGTTCTGGCAAGTAATATCCTTGCCTGTCAGAAGTCGAGCTCTGAAATTGACGGTGAGACGACTATTTCGATTTAGGTTTTTTTTTTTTCGATTGGGATTTCTATGTTTTTCCGGTTTTAATAGAGCCAATAAACGCCTCGTTAACGACATAAACGTGACTTGGGAAATTATAAGTCAACAAATAAATAAGTCCGCAACAAATAAAACAAGTCTACAACGAGTAAAAGAAATCTGTGATATATAATAAGTCCGAAACAACAAATCAGACGATTAAAACAAGTCTACGATCATACAAATTTATGTAACCAAATAAACCTAGTTTACTACTAAGAAATTTTGTTAATTTCGATGCCCGCAAAACAGTTAAAATTGAGAAGTGTCGATCAGATAACACGGTCGTGGCATGCCGAGTAGGAAGGATTCTCTTCGACGGCTTGGGTCGACATCGAGGGCTCAAGGCTACTTGACTCAAAAATCTCCGCCCAAGCTTCAAACGGATATCGGCGATGGTTGTCACTTAAATCATCCATTTTGTATCCCAAATGCGCACTCCACGAACTTGATAGTACAGATACCACACCGTCTTCAACGCTTGTGATCTGTTATAGTGAAGTTTGAAAGGAGTCAATTTATTTACCTTTCTTTCTCTTTCTGCATGAAAGTTTTAATCCAATATGGAACCATTTTCGCATATGGCCTCACTAGTCGAACTTCGCAGCTTGAATGATGCTATCAGAAATCTCAATCATCTCTTTGTTGAGATCCATTTCACGACTAAGTTAGCTTACGCGGAAAAGTACACAACATCAACATCCTCGATCCATGTCTTCTTTGTTGGGCGCGAGATGTCCTTCGAAATGTACTTTGTAACCGCCACGAAACAAGAACTTTCATGAGAGACGGCAAACTTTATAATCGAGATACCATAAGTCAAACCATTGGTCAAGGAATGCAATTCTTCCTGTCCGAAATGGGGAAGGTTCTTGAGAGACCTCTTCCGTAACAAATTCATGCCGAGCATATGCCGAAACAAAAGTAAAAAGATAAGTCCAAATAAAAAACAAATCAAGACAAACAAAACAAGTCTACAACGAAACAAGTCTATACATATATAATTAAGTCTCAACAAAACAAATCTGCACCAAGTAAAACAAATCGACAAACAAAACAAATCAGAATAATAAAACAAAAGATATAACAAGTTCAAGAACAAAATAAATATGCACCACGTAAAACAAATCAAAGAACAAAACAAGTCGCGACAAACAAAACAAGTCTACATATATAATAAGTCTCAAGAAAAACAAATTCACATAAACAAAATAATATTAAGTCTCAACAAAACAAATCGCACTCAAGTAAAACAAACTGCAAAGAATAAACAAGTCTGCGACAAACAAAACAAGTCTTAGACATATATAATAGATTTACAACAAAAACAAATATGCACTAAGTAAAACAAATCAAAGAATAAAACAAGTCAAGAAAATAAAGCTAGAACAAAGAAAACAAGTCCAGAAAATAAAACAAGTCTGCAACGAATAAAAGCTGAACAAAGAAAACAAGTCTCAAGAATAAAAACAAGTCGCAACGTGATAATTAGATTTGTTACCTGGTCACCTAACCAACTGTAATTTGATTTTTCTTCCTCGCCAATTTTCTTTCGGGGGTAATATTCTGGTAAATTCGAGTTCACCGTCGAATGTACCAATCGTTGCTCCCTAATATAATGTCCAAAACATGAGAATGTGAAAGACAAATCTGCAACACATGAAAAGTAATCTGCACCATATGGAAAAACCAAAATGAAGTCGACAACTTCATCGAATCAATAAAATCCATCGATCTCGAAGTTTTTCAAGAACTGGTGCAAAAGATCATATGCGATATCACTGTGACCAGCCAAATGCGGCATCGTTCCACATGCTGCTTAACGCTGAGTTTCCCGAAAAGGTGATTTCTGGACCCAACTTAGGCCGATCGAACCATCTTCCAGCAGCCAAGATATCTAAATTTTTCTTCAAAACTTGTTCATTGAGCCTTTAAGATGGGGTCGACTCAGTATCGACTGTATTTGATTCTCTTCTTTCTGCATTGCTTCTCGTTATGTCCTCAAGATCTGCCTCAACAACACCTTCGACCTCGCCTCTTAGATGTAACTTCACCACCATCGACATTAACCACTGAGTCAGAACTGGATCGAAATAAGACAAAAACTCGCATGAAAGAAACAAGCAAAAAACAACAAATCTTCAACAAATCCCAACAAGGGTCGTAGTGAAAAGGAAAAATGCAACACACAAACTCCTACACAAACAAATCTGCAACAATACCAAAATACCAACAAGTCTCGCGAAATGTAACAAATCAAGTAATAATATAAATCGCAACAACTACAAACAAGTCGTGAAAAAGAACAAATCAACATATATATAAAGTTAACATACCGGGTTTTGTTAGAGAAGTTGATCAACCCTTCTCCGCTATGGCACCTCTCGTAGTCTTTCACCTCTTCTTGAGTTTAGAATGTCGTTATCCATCGCCATTAATCCGGCATTTATTTTTGAGTCCATCGATCCATTTTATCGGTCAAAGCATCGACTGCCCACCCAAATCTCCGATGCCACTCAAATCGACATTCTCATGCACAGCAATCGATGTTCCTCTTTTTAACCCGTGGCTTTTCTGCTTCAACCTTCTCAATGGAGTATTCATCTTTACCACTTCGAACCCTTTTCCAAGTTCTAACTTCATTGCTTACTCCATGCATTTTAGCCACTTTACCATTCATGATGTCTTTGATCAAATCGTCTAATTTGTGATCATCCTCATACATCGATTACCGCCATATGTCTCACACGCACTGTGCCAATTACAAATTAAAAGTGAGAATGTAAAACAAATCGCCAACAAATCTACAACAAATGAAACAACTATGCAACACATGAAACAAGTCTGCAAGAAATAAAACTACAACATATAAAACAAATCTAAGACATATAAAACAAATATGCGAAAATAAAAGAAAAACAAATCATAGAAACCAAATCGATATAAGAAGTCTACAACAAATACGCAGAAAAGATCAGTCAAGCGCAGTAAATATACTCATAATTTTTGATTTCCTCAACATCAGCTACTTCAGAACGGGCTCGAGATCCACCCCATGAAAGAATGTAGTTCCTCTTCTTGCTTTTTTTCTTCCATAAAGCCTCCTAATCTTGGAAATGACTCATACGCCCATATTCAAGACAGAACTAATCCTTTCAAAGTGTAATAACTGTTAGGTTTGCTTTTCGATGGACTCAATCAACAATTCAAATGACCTCCTACCCCATGGAAACCTCTCCAAAGAGCAGGATCCAATGCTTTCTTCAAGCGATTTTAAATCCATCCCGCATCCTCTACTTAAACCAAATATTCCAGTGGGAGAGGATGCACAAATAACCTACAATTCTTCTGTTTCAGAATCCATGACACTGTCAACACCTTACCAACTCCTCCCAAGTAGTCCATCACCAGTGCACATCCATCTCAGCCCATATTTTGTCAGTGATCAATATTCGCTTCTTCCCTTCTTTTTCAACAATGTACTGATCACAATTAAGTCCCGACACTCCGAATTCATGCAATGAAAACCCGAGAGGTTTTTCTCCAATCAAACACCAAATCTCACTGCTAAACTTTAACTGATGCGAGGAAGTAGTGGAACTGCCTTCCCATGCCAACAAAACTTACGCCCGCTAACAAAATAAGCAACCCCAAGAGCAATTCTTTAACTCGCCCCATACATCATCGCCAACACCGCACGACATTTCTCAAAATCGAGTTAACATCCATGATTCATACTTTTATTTTCGCTCTGAACAACCCTATATATCCGCCGAGGATATTCTCCACTGAATCCATACCAAAGAAATCTGCAAATACCAACAAGAAATAAGAACAAATCAACAATAATACAAAGAAGTCTACAACAAATACAACAAAGTTTATTTACAATATAAAATAAATCGAACAAAAGTTAACAAATCGAACAAAATAACAAAGCAACACACAAATCTACAAAGAACAAAAACGCAACAAAACAACAAATCAAACAAAAACAACAAATCGCAACAAAAACAACAAATCGCAACAAAACAACAAATCAAGAAAAAAATAACAAATCAAGAAAAAAACAAATCTGCAACAAAATAAAGAAAATTGCAACAAAAAGAACAAATAATAAAGCCGCAACAAAACAAATAATAGAACAAATCAAGAACAATACAAACAAAATCAGAACAATAAACACAAATCGCAACAAAATAAAGAAATCCGCAAAACTACAATAAATCTACAACAAAATAACAAATCTGAACAATAATAACAAGTCTCCAAATGAACAAATCTGACACAAACCCGCAACGATTCACAAAATCTACAATAATACCAATAAATTCGAAAAATCGACAGAAAATCATAACAGAAAGTAAGATACGAAGAATACCGAACTGTTTGTGGTTCCACGACCGCCGAAAAATGTGTCGCAGTTTTGGTATCTCGACTACGGCGACGAAAGAGACATTTACTGCCATTTAACATGTTAAGACGATCATGGTGATTTAACGACGTGCTATATATGACGGCTGAGTTAATATTAAAATAAAATGAAACTAAGATGACGACATTAAGAGATTTATACGACGAGGAAATGTATAAGACGATAATTACGACGACGAGAGTGACAACACTACACGGATTTACTAATGCAAAAGTCATGTAAGGTGCTTTTATTTAATCTATGAACCTAAAAAAGAACGAAAGTTAGCTTTTAAACGCTAAAACATTTTTTTAAAAATAAATCAAAAAAGATTGTAAATAAATAACTAAAATAAGTGCTCGTCTTTTAACAAAAGAAATAGTTATTCTAAGAACTCCATTTGCCGTTATTCTAGTAATTACATGAAAAATTAGTGTTAGTCTAGGTAAATTTTTCAATAATGAATCGTGCAATGTAAAAAACATGGACTTGATACTAAAAAGAATGGACTTGAAAATCCCCACGACTTCTGCAACAGTTGGCACTGCGAGAGATTGAGTCATAAAGACAAAAAAATATAAGGCTATAGAAATGCCTATTCTCCAAAAGCACTTAAAAGGCTTGAGAGATGGAGTCTAAGAAAGAAAAGGCTTCCCAAGTAGCCCTGAGACAACTGCATTCTTTGAGATGAACCATCTTGAAGATGGCTCTGCTACTGCTTCATCTGACTGAGCCAGCGGGTCTGCCTCCAAATCAAAAAAAAAAAATGTGGAAAGGGAAAGTTGGACCGGTTCCTAGAGCCACGGTCTATCCTTAGCCTATTGGGCCGGTTCCTGTCTTCTACGCTTACCCTCAATACCAGCTGGTTAGTTTCATTTGAAAAATCCCGAGTATTGGTTCATAACGTTTTGCGTATTTAATCAAGATTCTAGATTCGAATTAGGGTTTTACAAATTCATCTGCTTTAATTTTAGAGTTCTTAAGTTTCCCTTGATGATTGTGTGATGCTTGTCACGGAAAGCTTAGCTCTTCAAGAAATCCACCAGCCACAAATTTTCTGTATGTTTGTGATGATACAGGTTTTCTATGAACATATTTTTGAGAAATAAGTCATGTGATTGTAGTTATTTATTTATTTTTTTTTTTTTGTTTTATCTCCTCTGGTTTGGTGGACTGTTAAAAATGTCAATTGTGATGCATTTAGACCATGTTTATTGGGGAGAAACCCATTTTGGGTTTCTTAATATTTTTTAATAATAAATTTTAAGATATCATGAAAAAGGAAGAGAGAGAAGAAGAAATAGAGAACCAAGAAACTCTTAAAATGGGTTTCTTAAATAAGAGATTCAAGAGATGGTTTCTTAAAAATATAATAATAAAATAATTAAGAACCCCACTTAAGAACCCCCAATAATCATGCTCTTACAAACCCAAACATATATTATGTACAGAACAGAACATGGTTAACAAATAAAATATTCAGTATTAGTTTTGTGGTCAAAGCTTTTATAGAAAATAAGAATCTTATTTACCATGACAGGTCATCAGAGATAAGCGGACTGGTAAAACCAAGGGTTATGGATTTTTGATAGATCACTCGAATTTATATGTTTATCAACATTATATCAGTACAATGATCTCACAAAAATCGTATTCTTGCTTGTATTTAGTTCAATATTCTTTGTTTCACTGTCCATTTCATAGCTACTTCAATTAGGTAGGAAAGAATATTACAACCTACTTACTTAGAGAATCACTTTTGCCCAATTATTTAGAGGCAAAATTATACAGGTTGTTTATCATAGATTCTTTTTTGAGACACTACACTAAGAATGGGAAAGCTATTAGCTGTTTCCTATATCATATTCTGATCCGACTGATGGCCTTGCTTGTAGGTTCTATTTGCAGAGTTATGAAAGAGTAAATGCATTATTAAGTAAACAATTCATTCACTTCGCCAATATCAATCACGTAAGTGTTCTCTCTTTTTTTTTTGTTTTTTGTTTTTTTTTGTTGTTGTTGGTGTTGGTGAATAAAAATGTGAAAGATTTATCTAAAGACAGTGAATAGTCAATACACAAAAAAAAAACCAAATATGATGTGTGTATCATAACTATTAATTTATACTATATATACTAATAAATCATATATAAATTAAATTGAAACTTCCCATTTTAGATTGGCTAATCGTGTTATATTTTTACTATATGCAGGTGAATTATTTGGTGAAGAAACAACATTCAAAGGTTTCAGAAGTTGTTATGAACAATCGAAACTATAAATCATCTCCTACACAAGATGGGTTATAGGTCAGTTATACTTTTTATTTATCTGTAAAGTAAATTGAAAAGGTCTAAACTAATGAAATTTAATAAATGTTAAAATCATAATGATGGATTTGATGGTATAAATAAGCGTTGATGTTTTCTCCAGAAGCGATGATTCTTTGAAACTTGTTAACTTGTTGCATTTTAACTGTGGCATGAATGAGAGTACCCTACAAAATAGTTATGAATATTAGATGAAATACAGGCACGATAATAAATATTTCACATCTAGTTAAAGTAGATATATATGATTATACGCTTACAGATGCATCAGCCAAAATCATTTCTATAGTTTCTCCAGTGTAGGTCGTGTATTGTATCCAAGAATGCACCATTTTGAGGAACGTAATCAAAAACATAAAATTGCTCTGAAAGTTTGAGTGATATGTGAGTACTTCAATCGATTACTATATTTATAGGCTAAAGAGAGTCGGTAGAAATTTTAGGATTGAATTTAGTTCATGAGTAAACAATCAGATTTCTTCTTAGAAATTGAGGTTAAGATAAAGGTTTATGTTGTTTAGTGTAGGTTAAAAATGATTAATTATAATCTTAGGTAATTAGTAAGAAATCTGGTTTCTTCTTATAAATCTTTTTATTTTTTGTACTTCCCAATTAATAGTACAGATATATATGTTGTAAACGGGCCTAAATGGGTCACCATAAAATCAACAAATATAAATGAGCATGGTTTAAACGGATTAACAAATAAATGGGTCTAAACAGGTTTGTCATTCTACGAACAAGGTCTAAACGAGCATGGTGTAGAAAATAATTTGAAATTTTTTAGCTTGGATATGTCTCCATCATTGTTTTAATCGGTGACATTTTTGGGGTTTAAAAGTAGTAGTATCAGTAACATTTGTCAATTTGAAGTTCATATGGAAGCTTAATAGGTCCAAAACATTAAGAATTAAATTCCAAAAGAGAATTAATTGATGATAATCATTAAATATTAATCAATGCACCGCACGCACTCCAATTAAACGCAGGCGTTTGATCAACGCCGGAGAAGATCAGTTTGTGTCATTTCCTCCGGCGAGAAAACAAAACAGAAGAAAAAAAAAAGAGTGTCTCTTTTTTGTCCCCGAATAGAAAAATGTCAGCTTTGTGTCCTGTCTGCAATCTCACGCTTCCTCTCTTCCTAATCCAAAGGTATCGATCCCTAATTTCTTCTCTCTTTCTGTATGCTCCCTTAGTTGCATCAATCGAGGTCTTGATGTGTCTGTCTCGTTATGGCGGAGGATTTGACTCAGTCATGTGAATTCCCACTTTGACGACGATGAAATCGATCCACAAATCAAAAGTGATCACCATTTGGCTCTGCAACTCGCTTCTTCTTCTTCTTCTTGTGATCCTTCTCCGCATTCCTCTGCGTCATCATCTGTAATGCTATTTTAGAACCTTAAATCGTCTTTCCCCTCCTGAATACACAAAACCGAATTGAGAAAGTTGTTTCATTTCTGCAGAACTTGGACAATTCCTTGAGTTTGGACAACAAAGTTACCTCCTTGGTCCATTCACAGATCAAGAGCACATTCTACAGTGTAGGTCATGGTGGTTTGATTTGTTTGCTGAGAAACTGTCTGGAATCTGAACTGAAATCAAAATCGAGACCTATAGAGTATAGTACCAGTTTATTATCAGGCTTTGTTGATCATTTTCAATCCTCAAAGGAGGATAAAGGTTGGGGATGCGGATGGAGGAACATTCAAATGCAGTGCTCTTATTTGCTTTCTCATAGAGAAGAAGCTAAAAGAGTTCTCTTTGGTGGCTCTATGTTTGTTCCTGACATTCCCTCGCTCCAGCAGTGGCTCGAAATAGCTTGGAACAAGGGTTTTGATGTTTCTGGAGCTCTCCATTTTAATACTCAAATCTACGGTTCAAAGAGTTGGATTGGAACCACTGAATGTGCTGCGTTGTTACGCTCTTTCGGGTTAAGAGCCAGGATTGTTGATTTTGCTCCCAAGAAGTCTAAATCAATGTATCTTTCAGTTCCTGGTTCTGCTATTGCTCCCAAGGTAAAGTCATATGGTCCCATGGACAGATATGTGGTTAAAAAGGGGGGAATTGGGATAGGAAAACCAGTTGACCCTCATGGTTCTAATTCTTCTAGGATCAGCAAAGGAGCGATTTTGATGAATTGGGTTTGGAATTACTTCTCAGATAACAGGTTAAATGTTTCTTCTGGTGTTCATATGACGAACAAAGGGTAGGTGGTTCTGTTTCAGTTCTTGATCTCGGAAATGTCTTTTATAACTTCAAAAACACATTACATATAAGGTTCGTGAGTTGATGTTATCGTGTGTACTGCAGGCCCTTGTATTTCCAACATGAAGGGCACTCGAGGACAATTGTTGGGATTCAGAGACGGTTGCAAGGAACTACATTTACTCCTCAGTACAATCTCCTGATTTTGGACCCGGCTGATGTGAGTTTACTGTTTTTTTCATAAATAGGAAGCGCAGTGATGACATGTCTATGGGGGCATTCAAGCATATGAACATTAGCTTTTACTAAAGCTGAATGTGATTAATGATGGTGAGACTTGAATGTGAATGCAGTTTACTAAAGCTATAGAGAAAGCGCTTATAGAGAAGAGAGGATGGGAGGGATATCTTAAAAGAGGAACTCACACATTGACGTGTCCCGAGTATCAGGTCTCAGCTTCGAACTCTGATATCCATAATTTCTTTGTTATTTGGCATAAAGTTGAGTGATTTTGTCTGAGTGAGTGTGATTGAGAAATATTATGATGATATATACATACAGATGTTGTACGTTGATAATGGAATTGCTGATGGAGAGGAGTTGGATTCTAAGACCATTGATAGCCACTTTGTTGGATTCTAATGGCCAATTGAAGAATGGTACTCGGAGTTTCTTAGATTAATTGCAGTTATATACTTCTATATCATGTACAACATTTTGTAATGTGCTAACATTGGCATTTTATATATTTTGCATTAGTGTTGAATGTTTTATTCTCCAGAATTTTGTTTATCAAGAATATGTTCGGAGTTAGGACTATTGTGCATTAAATGAAAAACAAGTTTCAACATTCAATCTTTTGCTTTGAATTATGACCAGACAATCTAAAATTTCCTATTACAAGGGTTACTTCATATTATATACCAACTTTGGATTATTGTGAAAAGCACTAAGAACATAAAAGATGTGGCTATTTATTAGAAACATTGAGAAAGGTAATAAAAAGGTGAAAATACAGAATGGCAATTTGACATTTAACCAGAGATAGCATCATCACCACACCTAAAAAATAGAAATGTCTTTTTCCCCAAAGCACTTAAAACGTGAGAGAGATCGAGTCATAAAGAAAAAAAAAAAGGCTATAGAGCTTTTTTCAATTCCCCCAGTTCGGTGATCCCTTCTTCCTCTGGCAACAAAACTTTTCATGTGTGCCTCAAATGAACAACATAACCTCACTGTTGCTCTTCCATGGACTCTGAAAATTGCGACATTTTAGAGGTTTTGTTGGTTATTTAAGAGGCAGATGCAGCCACCTTCTTTCTCACAATCCTTTTTCGCCGAGCCTTTGGAGGTGGAGGATCTGAAACTGAGTCCTCTTGCTTCTTCCCAAGTAGCCCTGAGACAATTGCATTCTTTGAGATGAACCATCTTGAGGATGGCTTTGCTACTGCTTCCTCTGAGGGTCGGTTGTATGCTTTTGCCAGCAGATCATCTGACTGCGCCAGTGGGTCTGCCTCCACACCTAGCCATACCTGTCTTGACTTTTCCCCTAATTGAACATTCATAATCCTGTACCACATCCATCCATATTCATCAACATTCTTGATCCCCCGATTAAAGGTTTCCTAAGTCCTAAGACAGTTTTGCAATACAAAATCCAAACTTCCAACATGTCCTATTTATGTATGTTATGTACATATGAGGGAGAGGAGTGGGAGAAAGAGAGGAATACCTCAAGGCAGTGCTGAAGAAGAGTGCTACTCCTATGACATCAAAGTGGCTGCTCACTGATCTATCAAATCCACATAACAGCTGATATCTCAAGTTCGCATATATTCCAAGAAATGCACCATAACCAAGAGCATTTGTGCTGGTAGATGGGACCGTCACAGATACTCTGTCAGAACAAAGGTACAACAAGTTATAAGTCAAGCATAAGCTGGTAAAAAAACAGAGATACTGCCCGAGTGAAACAAGAGATTTGTAAAAGAAGATATGTGATGACCTGTTCTTCTTCTTTCCTGCCAGAAAGTTTGACAACGAACCCTGGAGAGTTCCTGCTGCGAGTCCAAGAATGGACAACTCTGCGGCCTTGTAGAAAAGAGAATGAAATCTCTTTTGCAAGTTGAACTCTCTAAGAGGATAGCTCATTTCAAATAAATTATTTGGTAGCTTTTGCAATGTATTTTGCAGGTCAAACCGGAATGTGTTTCCATAGGAACGACATGGAGCTAGCAACCAAACAGCAGCTGCATTGCATGCTGATACAGTAAGAACATTTATAAGTGCAAGATCCCATTCCTCTTTTATTCTGCAAATCATAGAGAATACAATTTAGGACAAGAAACCACAAGCTACAAAACCTTCAAAGTTTAGGTACATGGAAAGGAACATACCTATTCTTACGATTCTTCACCTCCCACCAAACCGAGCATCCAACCGTGGCAGCTTGCTCCAAAAGAAGTTTATAGAGAAATGCAGGATCCGCCAACATCCTACACAATACACTCACTTAGTCAAGACTGCATATAGTATGACAGTATAGAAACTTATAACTTAGAGACAATGAAGTCCACAGGTACAGATGGATCACAGAAGAAACCCAAAAAATTACCTGCCAACAAAGGCCCTCGACAATCCCTGAGGAAGAGCACGGGAGATCATTCTAGTTGTTGTAGGACGGGCATTTATGGCAAGGAATTTCACCATTTGTGCTGAGCTGACCAAACCCTGCATACAAGTTTCCGTAAGTTCAAGTATGTCAGCATCCCAAAATCACCATTTCATAATAATAGAAAGCTTAAAGGATATCTCACCATTTCATATGCTTGACGGAGACCGGCAGGCAAATCCATCATTGTTTTTTGCCATTCATTCAACACAGCATCAACAAATTTCCTATCAAAAAGCTAGACAATAACATAAATGTTGTTACTGCGTGACACCATGACAATAAAATACATGAAAAAATCAACAAAACACAAGTGTACAGCTCTCATACCTCTGCGAGTAACATCCTACGCCTAAAAAGTCCATCATCATCTCCCTCATCGCCATCATCAAATTCATCAAAGTAATCATCATCATCACCATTATCGTCACCTCCATCGCCACCACCGTTATTGATACTCTTTCCAATGTTTCCACCACCTCCTCCAGTTGCAATCTGTAACGAAACATGTTATAGAAATTCACAAAGCTATGACCGGTGGAAAATAGATTCACTGCAAACTGTTATCTCCAAGGAAGATATCATTCCAAAGATTTTCTGGAAATACATAAGAACTTGCATCCGCCCATTATCATAACACATTTTTCAGCAACAGTATGCTTCATCTCCTTGATGTTATATATAACAATGTAAAATCCCCCACGTACTTCATACTAAATAAATGATTAACTTATCCGGATTAAAATCAAGGAATGTCTGATCCAGAATCAAGTTACTTTTACATCGAACAAAGAAGCGGGACTAAAATCTAGTAGTTCACAATCACTGCTAGAGACTGAGTCGATTGCTACTCATAATTCCCCACTAATAGACGATGGAAAAAAACAAATTCTGAACCCCTAAGAAAAATGAACAACTCGCCAATCTCACTAACACCAACTTGATGAACCATCGAAAAAATCAGAACAGAGGATAAAACAAGCAACGATATGCTCATGCAGCCAAACCATAGATAGAGAATTTCACCAAACTAATCAAAATTCTTGCAATTCACCAAAATATCTCTTAACCAGAAAGAAAAGAAAGGAGGAGAGAGGAGACCTCAGGGCTGGTCTCAGATATCTTCTGGGTCATATCAAGCTTCCCCTTTTCCAAAGTAACAGCTCCTACCGAACCAAACTTCCCTTTCATCACAGGACACATCTGAGAACTTGCAGAGAAGGAACCAGAGGAAGATGGGCCTAATTCAACGCCCGAAGGCAACTGTAAGCAGCGCTCGAGACCTGAAATTGAATCATCGACAAGAAAAGAGGACGAAGCCCTAACGAAGCCGCGACGGAGCTTACAAGGCAGAGTAGCGAGTGGACGAGGGATAGGTAAACATGGTTTGAGTGGGGATAAGGGTTTGGGAGCGACGACGCTCTGAAACACCATATGCGACATAGCTTTCCAGGATAAAAACCCAACCTTTGGTTTCGATAAAGATTTAAGCTTTTTGGTGATTTCCTGAAGAAAAGGCGCAGAGCCTTTTGCTTCTCTCTTGGGGCTGAGAGAGAAAGAGAGAAAGAGAGGAAGAGAAGGAAGAGAGGATTTATCGCCAATCAGACGATTACAAAAACAACCCAATCTCGCTTTTCTCTTTTGCAGCAACTCAAGCTTTTTTTACTTCTGGATGAATCAGAGGGTTTCAAGTAGGTTTTTCACTTTTATATTTTTGACACAACAAGGTCTCAAGTCGGTCGTCAAGGGCCAAATGTATACATTTCACATTTTAGCATCTATGAATACGTCCAATTCGAAGTTCCATGGTTCGGTGATTGTCATGTGTCAAATGGAAATTAAATCCAAGGCTTTTCCGTGAAAAAAAAAAAATCCATTCCTATCAATTTAGGGGAGGAAAAAAATAACATTGTGATACTAATCAGTTTATACACTTCACATATATACTGTACAATTTTCGTCGTATTAAAGATATTGTATCTATTTTAACCTAAACAATTTTTTTTTTCAAATAAACTACGTAAACTATTAAATTTTAGCCGAAATCAACATTGATCGAAATGGTGTTGCTCAACCATGCTGAATCAAATACAAGGTTTACAGCTTCTACTAAGTCGAGATGCCACGTGTCAAAAAAATTTGATTTTGATTTTTTTTTTATTTAAATTTTCTAACCAAACAAAAATTTCTCTTGTTTAGTTTTTCAGGTTACCAGGAAACATTCCTTGTTTTAATATATTATTGTAACGAATTTCTAATACAAGAGAGAAGTTCTTAACATGCAAATGGTCGTACAACTAAAATAATAAAAATATGTTGAATACAATTTTCCAATTAATTTTTAACATTTGTGTTGAAAAATATAAAAATATATCATTCATTGCTCTAAATAATTAATAAAATTTAGAAAATGTTCATTTACTATTTTATTCAAGAATAAATAGAATATAATTATCACATATATATATATATATATATATATATTATTCATGGTTTTTTAACCTTTAGTCTTGAAAGTAAAGTCAAACAATTCTATTTTAACTGTACATCCATTTGCAGCATTAGGCCTGCGACTTTGAACCGTTCAATTTAAATCGGTTCAGATATTCTAGTTATTGGATATTTCGGGTTAGGATAAAGGTACCAAAATTAACCGAACAAAAACTAGGTTTGCTTCGGTTCGGTTAACAATTAAATTGGTTAAGTTTTAAACTAAATCTAAATAATAACTCGATTAGAATCAGTTCGGTTATTTTTTTTTAATTTTTAACACGTAGCATCCGACTCAGCAAAAACTTTACATGTCATCTGACTCAACAGAAATTATACATGTGGCATCTGATTCAACATGGTTGACAAACACCATTTCGGTCAATATTGATTTTGGCTAAAATTCAGTAATTCATGTACACTATTTTTAGATTAAAATCGGCACGGTATGAAAGTTGGTGTATAGAAAAGTACGATGAAAATTATACATAGGCTATTTTCCTCATATAGGGTTGTTTGATAATAATAATACAAACCATTTAATAATGCCAAATAAATGATAAAAAAAAAAGCAAAAGTGACACAATACAAAAAACTAAACACATCAAACACAATCGAATATCATGAACAGCATCGTCTTTTTTTCTCTTCCTCTACTCAATTTGGCCACAAAGTTTTGATTATGAATATATCTAAAAGATATACACTCCGCTGTAATCTTCGTTTTGGGATCTTCTGTGCAAACTTGGTTTAGCCATTCAAGAAATCAAAGTCAATTGGCTGACTTCTTATTGGAGGATAATTGGTTACTTCTCGCCTCTCGGTTGCTGCATTCTCTGTTGGCTTCACTGCTGTTGTAACAGTTTCAGGCGGCGTTGTTGTTTGGCTAGTATCTTCAGTGGCTGCAGCTGTTTCTGTGGTTGGAGTTGAAGACGGATCGCTTTTGTCTTCCAAAGATGTTTCCTCCTCTTCTACGGGAGGAGGCTCAGACACTGTTTCTGTCACTGGTCCATCCACAGGTGCTGCTGACTCAACAATGGCTGCAGTTTCAGGTACTGCTGTCTCAGCAACAGCAGCAGTTTCCGGTTCTGGTGACTCGGCAACGGCTGCGCTTTCAGGCGCTGATTCGGTCTGTGGTGCCTCAGAAGATGGAGGAGCTTCAATTGCCAATGGTTTAGCCGGTTCTTCGAGCGCCAATGGCTTAGTTGGTTCTTGCTGTGGAGTCTTCTGTGTAAGTAAAGGCTTTTTGGGAGCAGAAATGGAAGCAAAGATTGAAGACATTCCGGGAGGTAGAATCTCGATTGGAGGTTTTTTGGATGCATCAGATAAACTCGTGAGCTTTGGATCCTCAAGAGAAGCCAGAAACGCACTTACAGCATCAGTTTTAGAAGATGGAGCTTGCTCAACTTCCTTCTGCAGCGTTTTATTCCAAGCCTGGACCAAGTTCTTTAGAGTAGGACGACCATGTGCCTGTGTGAATAAATTACAGTAGGCGAAGTCAGAAACAATACAAGGTTTATTTACAAACTGCAAAAAGAAAAATAAAATGAAATCTTACATGGGCATGAAGCACGGCTTCTGCGAGCATTCCCGTGTCTTGCCATGCCTTCTCCATGAGCGCATTGTCTCCCAAAACTGCAGCAGAGAATGCTGATTCTCGCCCGAGGCCTATGGAGATCAGATTGTTTATTAGACCCTGCAAAAATGTTAAAATAGTCTTTCAATTAGGGGCTTGCAGATACAAAGTATAAAATCAACATAAGCGCCATAAAATTTTCTACACTTAGTTATGTAGATCCTGTCTAGTGAACAACACAGGCCTGCAATGGTCTTTAGATTTCTGTAGGTATCCTAAATTATGAAAACCAATTTAGAAACGGAAAGAAAGAGAAATTGCAGACATACACTTAGGCGTGTCAATTCTCCATGGTTTGCTAGGCGTAATGCAAGGCCTCGCAACTCATGACCCTGTAAAGCGCCTTTGACCGAACCTGCAGTTGCCAGTCTTTTTAGAGCTTCACGAGCAATGTCAGCATGCCCAGTGGCATCTGCAGCATCTATAAGGTCAAGAAACTCCTTTGCAAATTTCACTATTCCCTCCACAGCTTCAACAACATCTTCCTTTTTGGTAGCTGTCAAAGAGAGAATGTCACTCAAATCAAGGCCTACACCGTCCTGTCCAATGTCCCTGCTGTTACTCATTGTGAGAAGACAATGAAGAGCCCTCTTAAGATCATTGCTCTGCATTGCTAGATCAAACTCCAGCCTGAGAAAACGTAAAGCTAAGTCAAACTCCAAACCTAAGGCAATGTGAAAATAATCACTGATGGCATTTTGGTGTGAGTTGACAGCTAGGATGAAGGATTTAATACATGAGTGAAACACTGAATTCTGTTTACTGTCCAGCATAAACAATTCAGAGACTAGAGAAAACTGTGCATCGTAGAACCAAATCGAAGGAATCGCGGCACCATAACATTATATGCTTAATTACCTCTTAGATATTCCAGGTAAATGAAGAGCTTCTGTCGCGTATCCCATCCCCAGCATAAATTGTGCCAGATCGTCATGGTGTTCTCTCCCAAGCCTACTTGCCCTGTGCAACAAAAGTGTTGTATAAGCATTCCAGCTACTTTCCTACTCACGTAAACACAAGATTATGAGGAACATATCCATACCATTTAACAGCACTAACAGCATCCCCGTAAGCAGCAAGGCAGCGACAGCGGATACCAGGATGATTCAGTGATATGGCATGAGCACACATGTACCTACCATGAAAATGGAGGTGTCAGACAAGAATTTCGATCTTAGGTTTAATATTAATATAATCATTCAAGTGACTAAAATGACGATCATGGCAAGATATAGTATTCAAACTAACAAACATTGAAGCATGGTAAAATCTTTTTGATGCTCGTGGAAGCCTTGAATTGCAAAAGGTCAGATGTCAATAAGCCTACCTAGTGCGTACTAAGAATGAAAAGTAAAATTCATAATCTAATTGAATATACATGTCTCCAACGAAGATAAACAATTCACCAATTCACAGTCTGCATCCAACAAGGAATGTTTTGACAAGCGACAGTCTGTCTGAAGGTAAGAACAGGAGACTCTTAGTACCTGTCAATGAGCCAAAGAACTCCATAACGTACACCAGTAACAACAAGAGGCCCCACTGGTCGTTTTTGCTCCACTGGGAAACGTGTAACAGCCACTGAGACTCCCCCACCACCTACAGCTACCTCACTGGTCTTTCTTTCATCCATAATGTCATCGCCATCCCCTCTAGATTGTCTTGGCAATGATAAGAATGGCGGAACAGATGGGGCATTTTGGAAAGAAGCTAAACGCACCACCTACAATTAAAAAGTATACTCATGAGGAAGACTCTTGTTAGTTTGACAAGGATTGACATAGAAGTCGACAAATATGCAGTACAAAAAACTAGCTTAGACCTGAAAAAATTAAGCTTCTAATAGTTTCATATATCTCATGTAAAAGCAAGAAATTTCCACCTGCAGCATGGGGGGCCTTAAAGATATCCTTTCTTGCTTCGCAGCCTGGGAACCTTCTACTGTGATTAAGGCTAACTCTCCATGCTCTGCAACTGCTCTAGCCTGGGCTTCCTTAAGTTTCATTTCTTCCTTCATCTTCCTAGTCTCTATATCAATTTCAGAAACTCCTGCGTCCACAAAAACACATCTGGAAATCCAGGCATGGAAGAAAATATTAGTATTCCTCTCCAGATATTTTGTTTCAGAAAGTAACAGATTTAGGTAGCCATGTCCTTAACGAAGGCAGAATCAAAGAAATTCTTTTCAGAAGGTAATAATCTCTGCGCTTTTGGATTATGCACCATTTAGATAATCAATAACTGTTGATACACATCAGCCGCAAGACACTTCTTCAATTCGATTTTTAGTTTGTCTTATCCAAGTGGAAGCAGGATTCAAGGTAATGGACACAAAACAGAGGAAAAATCCTGCATCATATATAGAGCAATAATCTTACTCAATCGTGGTTGGTGTAGCCACAAACAGCTGCCGGCGATGCCAAACAGCTCCAGTAGCATGTGCAATGGCAACATCACCAAGATATCTATACTGAGGGCGCAAGGACGATATGACCATGTATTGTTGATAAGCAAAAGCACAATACTCAACTGTTTGGTCCCATGCCGTCCATTCTGGCTGAGGTAGCATACCACCTACTGGCTCAAAATTTTCCCAACTACAAATTGAAACTTCCATTTAGAATATAATATGTAACTGAAATACTTTAACACGACAAAGTAACACAAAGTACAGCTAACCAAAATGTAATTATGGGCATCAGTATAGATTACAGATGAACACTGCTTATTATTCCAGCAAACAAGAATAACTATTTTACCAGACATCTCAGAGGTTGAAAAGAGATTCTGATTAAGTCAATATAGATGACTTTAGAAAACGAAATGTAATAAAATATGCCCAACAGCGAGCTGCTTGCACACTAGTTTATAACAAAGAGTGCTAACAGAAATGAGCCTCGCATTAATAAAAAAAGGAGACCCTAATCACCTGTAGAGCTGGTAGTTCAGGGGTGCGGACTCAGCAGACTTCTGCGAAGAAAACCCATCATCATAGCTAGAAAACGAAGAAACATTGCTGTTTCCAAATCCCGAGAGCGGCATCGACTGAATAGTTGAAATAGCTGTTGCAGCAACAGGACTAATCCTTCGGGATGTGCGATAGCCTATACCAAGTAGAGCACCGCCATGCAGACCAATGACCTGCAAGGACAATTTTTGAAGCAGTGACATTCTGCCTTTGATAATTTTTCAAAACTAAGAAAAAATATACCACCATTTGAAGTCAGGTAGATTTCTCGATGCGTAAGATTCTCATGTTCGGCAACTACTAGATTCCAATTTGGTCAAATGTAAATTAATAAACCACTGGATTCCAAGTTCGAATTTGTTTATTTTTCAGTATCTTCAATGCCAACTAAAGCACAGAAACTCTTAGAAGCATAATTAGATTAATTATTCAATGGATCTGCTTTAGAATACTTGAAGAGGATCTGATATAAATGAAAAAAAATGATGAACTGAATATCGAAGATGGCTATTATTTAGGAAACCATAAAAAAAGGTTACTGAATGCAACAACTGAAATAAAAGACACATACCGGTTCAGAGCGGCCTCCTACAGATCTCATTAGTATGTTTGAGGTACCATCATCCAAGAGAATGCGAACTTGGACACTAGCTGATGAAGCTGCACTAGCAGCAGCAGCAGCTTGAGCTGCGGCTGCAGCGGCTTCTTTAGCCTTTCTCGATGAACCACTCTTTGGGATTATAGGCATCCTTTGAGGTAACACAGATTCTAGTATCGCGAACCTATCTCGGCATGTATCCCAAGCCAACAATCTTGCACTTCCAGAGTCAACAATAGACCAGTCACTAACCTTGTAGATAGAGAAGTACAGAATATCAGGCCATACAACTGCCACATACCTACAACCAGAGAATAAAGTTAGTTGGCTAAAACCCGACAACATTCAACACGTACATGATATATATAATTGGCTGAGTTGCTAAGAAATTTATTATTCATAAAATATAATTAGCTATGAAACTTACTTCCCTGAACTGCTTACAGAAAGAACCGAGTATGAATCATGTGGAACAGGTGCCACAATCTGCTTTTTGGTCTGCTTTACAGTCAACTGTTCACCTGGGTCTCCCTTAGACACCCCTGATTCGGACAATGCACTATTATTGCCAAGGGATGGGTTGGCTGAGTTGGATAACTGAAAGTTCAAGAGCTTTAATTCTCGTCCAAGGATATATATAGCTGAATTCTCCCGACTTCCAGACAGTGCTGGTAGAGGAGCTGCAGACGGGATGGCACGAGGATCAAATTCACTAACTATAATACCAACATTGGTACCAGTTGCGACGAGATGTGGCTGTAGAGGATGTGCAACCATACAATAGACCTGAACAGATACAATTAATAAGTAACTAATGTGGGGTACGGCCAATGTATGGAAGCCACTAAAGCGAAAGAAGCACAGAAGCAATGCTGTTATAATAAAGTAAAAGGAACCTGCAACCTTTGAAATCAACTGGCAATTTCAAGTACAAAATAAACCCAGAATATCATCTGCAAATTCTGAAAAAGAATAACTTTCAAAATTTGCGTGCTGCAAGTGCTTTTTTTATCATCATCTGACATATAAAGGTTACTTATTTTCTCCCTTGCAATTTTTCTTTTTGATACATTCAGTGTTGAAAACAGCTATTAATCTAAAGTCTGCTTTTGTAAATGGTTAGGGTTAAGTATACATGGAACAGTTCCGCAAGAAGTAACAAATTATCATAGACTGCACTCTATCCTTATTCTTATTCCTAGTCTAGTTGAGTCCGAATATCTTTGTGTTGCCAAGTGCAGTTCTATACAGATAACCAACTCTAATATTTTAACCAAGCTAATGTTTTGTGGGGCTCATAGAATGGATATGCAGCTCTTAAAAGCTTAAGAGAGCAATTATCATGCTCATACTTTTTCACGAATTACTCACAGTAACAGGAAAAACTAACTACTAACGTAGAAAACAACTAGCAGGCAGAAAGAAACGACATGATACATGGTAGATTGGGCTAATTACCCTAAGTTTTCTGTGGGTTGCAAGTACTTGAGGCGGAACCAAGGAAGAAAGTTCACATAATGGCCTTGTCAGGGCTGAATAAGTTGGATGCTCAATAGACCTGTGAAAAGTCAAACAGTTAGACACTCATCTAATATACATAAAGATGTTTACCATACTACCAAATGTTTAACCAAAAATACCATATATGTGAATCTTTCACGCAAGTCAAGATATCAAGGTTTGGCGCTCTAGGGTGACACCAAGATGCAACACTGTGGCAAGCTAGTTTAGGGACAGGTTTAATTCTACGCAGCTCCTGTAGAGAAAAAGTAGACATGCATTTTGAAAAAAGAGATCGGTAAAATATGCAAAATCCATACATGAGATACAACATTACCTTAAATGTCATTGTGTCCCATATGGCCAATGTCTTGTCAGCACCAATTGTAATCAATTGTGGAGCACTGCCACTTACTCTTGACAGCTCAACAGCCACCACCCCACCATCATGTGCCTAATACAATCAGAACAAAAACATCAGCAGAGGGTGAGAATATCTGGAAGGACAAAAACAGTCCCGATTCTTATTTTTTATAAAATGAAAAAAGGGTAACAGAGAAGTGGAACTTATAGACTCAACTAAGCAAACAAGAGCGTTTCTATTAAACCAAGAAAACAATAAGAGTATGTCATAATCCCCTAAACATTACGCTGCCTATTAATCATAAAAGGATGTAAGAAAAAAACTAAATGCTAATTATCCAACATTCAGAAACAGGCACAGAAATCAACTCAGAAGGTTCAGTGAAACTAAGAACAATGGTGCCTTGTCCTCAGGTGGTTATCTGGCCAATCTTGCCAGGCTTAAGACTTGAACGGCCACAGTAATATCCTCTCTTGAACTTTGCATGAAAGAGTAGGCATGAAAAGAATACCTTTAAGCTAAGCTTGGGTACAAGTTCCCTTGAGTCAGTGCCATGATCGGCACTCCACAGTACAAGTAAGCCATCACTGCCACCTGAAACAAGGAGTGCCTGCAATTGCAATTAGATACAGAATGGCTGGTATCATGTATTGCGCATGTATAACGGAGAGAAAATACTTGATAAGCGTTCATTAAAAATATCAAATTATAATAGAGATGAAAAGAAGGCCGGTATTAGTAGAAAATTGGCTAACAACATAACCTAATCGTGATATGTATCGAATGTAGAGTATTAACATGCAATTGGGAAAAGAGATGCCAATGTCTAAATTCCTTCCGCTCCTAATGCTACACTATGTATAAGAGTTAACCCAAACTTATTATGAAGAAAATGAACTTCTATTGAGTAGTTTAAGATCTAAGGAGCTAAGGCTAGATTTTTGAATTGTACGACAGGCATCCATAGAGTAAGGCATGTTGCGGTCTGAACTCCCCACTTAATAGAATGTGACAGTTTAATCTTAGAAAGAAGAAATAATGTATGTAAGAAACTTCCAAGACGATAATGCCCAATATCCGTTTTCTTTTAACTTATCAGTTAATTTTAGCAGGTGAACTTGCGTATGTCTTTCTAAATTATATGACATTGCATGACACTTCCATCTGTCAAATGGTAGTAAGTAAACAACTCGAAATAAATTCAGAGAAATAAAGAAGGGGAATTTGAGAGAATTTGTAGTTACTTCGCCAGATGATGCCATGAAATTCATCAAGCAATAAATTGATCCTTTATGGCCACCTGTATATCTACGTGCAAGCTGCAAGGAAGTAAACATTCAGGGAAGATTCAGGGAAATTAACCAGATCACTATCAAGAGCTCTCACCCTAATCCAGCAGGATATCAAAACAAACATTCAAGTTTTAGAATAAACAAACCTTCCATGTTATCATTGATAAAACCCTAATGACACCATCAGTTGAACCAAATGCAACTAAAGGGCCATCACCACCAGATGATCTGGAAAGAAACTCCATGCTGCAAAGAAAGAAAGAATTCTAACAGCTTTACAGAGCAGAAATAAACGGAAAAGTAGAAAGACTGTTAGAACATTGACTGGAACAATAGACAACAAGGTGCTCCGGTTTCCATTATACTTACAAGCGCACACACACATCAACCTATGCACAGTCTACTTTTGACTAAAAATTTCAGCGTAGTAACTAACGGAGGTCTTTCCCGGATTCAACCGACTCGTATATTGGAAGCCTACAGTAATAGAACATCTTTCCGGGGGTTCCAAGAATCAAGCAAACTTAGAGAAAACAGATGAACTTACCAGAGAAGTGACTTGTTGTCAAGCTCTTGCTTTGGCACATCACGACCACGCATTGTCACCAAATCCAAGAAAATGGCTTTATTCTCACAACATATAACCAGAAAATGCCGGCCTTTAGTCGATGGAGCAGGAGAAGTGAAAGCAGATGTGAGATGATTGACAGCTGATGGAGATTCAGCAGCTGCGGAGCGATTGCGCCACAGTTGCCAATAACGCACATCATCATCATAAAACTTCACCTGCTTGACACTTGTAGGTGCAAACACTGAGCGGATAAGTCAATTTTCTCATATCGAAAGGGGCAATAGAATAGCAGCGCGACAGATCTATTACCTTCCTCCTCTAATGGCTTCAGTGGGCTTGGCTTTATAGTCTGAGCAATACATGAATGTCAGTAAGAACAGAATGTATCTGAAACGTATACTCATTGAACAACAGTTTAGAGAAATTTGACATGAACAAGTTGATAATGCTCACCGGATTCTCCCTCGGCAAGCTTCTCTAACTTGGCACCAACTAAACGGCGCTCGTCAACTCCACCGGCTTTCAATTCATAAATTACCTAGAAAATAGTCATAAACGTTGAAAGATCCACGATTCGGAATCAGAAGCGAAACCAAAAATCAAATCAGAATCTCGATATAAACCAGACCTGACGATGCTCCCAGTTCCAGACGGAGACGTGATCCGAATCGTCAGCCGTAACAAGCCATGGATGCGTGGGATGTACCTGTATCTTCACAATCTTACCATTGGTTTGCCGAAATGCTCTCGCACGCAACATTTCTACCTCTCTCTCTCTCTCCAACAGTTTTTCCAAGATCAATGAAACAACTCAAAATCTGAGCACAATTGCATCCGCACAGACGATTCCGATTCACGAGAAACTCTCCAGCTGCACACTCAAAATTCCATAAAAAAACAAGCAGGGAGCGATTATTAGATCCAGATCAATTAGATCCACCACGAAAAGCCCCCGATCTACCACCACTACAATCGCCGAACAAAACCTCCGGCTAGTGTTTTCAGACGCGAAATGCGTAAAGCGCGAACTGCGAAGGCCACTCTGATTAACAAAAAGGCCCAATTAACAAAAAGGCCCAATAACATTTTTTTTAGCTCTTTCCAGTGACGGGTGATAGTCTAAAACACTAATTCTCCGAGAAAACAATCTATCCTGCTCTTCTTTAATCTAATCTGCATATTCTCCTACTCTTTATAATAATTGAAAACCCTATTTTGTCCCTAGGCAAAAAAAAGAATTCGACCAATCATATTGAAGAATGGTTGACCAATCACCATTCAACACCATCCTTCTTCCTCGTCTTCTCCGTACGAAGCTAACCCTCTTATCCCCTTCATCGTCTTGTCCATACGAACTAGGCGCCGTTCTTCAACCGTTAAAGCTTTAGCTACAAAATTCAGGTCAGTTTCTGCTAAGATTATTGTGATTTAGCTTAAATCCATCGAGTCTCATATCGATTTTGCCGTAGAATTCATTAACGAGTTTGTATTTGCAATATGGGTATTTCAATTAGATTTGAAATTGGTGTTGATAATTAATGGACATTGGGTTGGTAACCATGTTTTCTGGGTCGATTAAGACATTGAATTGATAATTAATGGACTAGTGGTTGAATCATAGTGAATGGTAGGTAGATTAATGTCCGATTGAATATTTGTAAATAATGGTATAACTGGTAGAACATGTATAACTGATAGTGGTATAATTGTCAAAACTAGTATTACTACTGAGAAATAGTATAACTGGTATAACTTGTATAATTGATACTAGGTAATCTCCGCGTTATACGCAAGATAATATATTTATAATATTTTTTAGAAAATTAATAAATTAAATAAATATTTCTAAATATTTTAATAATATATTATTGCATAAATAATTGAAATCTATAATTTAGGAAACAATAAAATCATCTATAATTTTATGGAATATTTATTTATTTGATTTTTCATAAATAAATAAATCTAATTTTGGTAAGATTGTAATCTTTAAAATAAAGACAGTTTATTTTATATGATTGATCTAGTGACATATTATGTAATTAGTCTAGTGATTAATGTCTTATAAAATATATTCCCTGAAAATCATTATGGCGATGATACGTCAGCATGACAGTGTTGTAATATTCCACGTAAACATAAGGTTATTTTGTTAAAATGATTTTCATTTAATATACAGGGGATAATTAGTAGAACATATATCACTAATAGTGGTACAATTGTCAAAACTGGTATTACTACTAAGAAATGGTATAACTTGTAGAATTGGTATAACTAGTATAACTAGTATTACTGATAGCGGTATAATTGGTAAGACTGATATTATTACTGAGAACTGGTATAACTGGTGCAACTGGTATAACTGGTATAAATTGTATAACTGGTATAACTTGTATAATTGAGATTAATACTGAGAATTGGTATAACTTGTAAAACTAGTATAACTGGAATAACTGATATAAATGAATGTGTTATAATTGGTAATATTGGTATTACTATTTAGAAATAGTATAACTGGTACAACTGGTATAACTGATAGTGGTATAATTGGTAATAGTGGTAATATTACTTAGAAATGATATAATTGGTATAACAATTATATATGGAATAACCGGTACAACTGGTATAACTGGTAGAACATGTGCTAATGTAGATTTTTTTTTCCAGGAGACAATGAGCCACCAATCAATAAACATATACTTTGATTATGAAGGATATTATTCAAATACCGGAGATAAGTATCAATGGATTCCAAGAGAAGTTGGTTTGTACGGTTTATCGTTTAAGACTATGGAGGAGATAACTTATTCGGTGTTAGTGGATAGGATATGCAAGAAGGTTAAGATCGATGAATCAATGTCGAAGTTGAAACTTAGTTACATTCCATTGGTAGTGAAATCTCAGACACAATCATATATTTATGATGATGAGGATGTTTATGTTTATCTAACCTCCATGGATAAAGAGCAACGTAGAAGTGTTTTGCATGTAGAAGTCAGCAAATATTTGGAAATAATTCCGTTGCGCGAGCAACATTCAAGAGTAGAGAGAGGAAGTTCTTTTGGTGTGAATTATGGTGAGCTCATTTCAAGTGGTAGAGTTAATGATGGTGCTTTACTTGCTCTTTAAAGAGAATCGGAGAGAAGAAGAAGTGAAGAATCGAGACAAACTCAAATTCAACACAAAATCGAGAAGAAGAAGAAGAAGAAGAAGTGAAGAATCTGATTTCAACTTACAAAAACTCAGTTATCCCTAGTTATACCGATTGCGAGGGAGAAGAAGAGGTGAAGAATCGATTTCAAATTGGGGAAAAGTGGAGAGACTGAATTAACCTAAGTCTGGAACTGAAGACCTAAATCTGAGATTTTTACCCGAAAAGGTCGGGTTTAACCCAATATGAATGGGTTCGGGTATGGATTGATGTGGTTGGGTTGTAAATAAGTGATATTTTTAAGGATTACTTAGTCTTTTAATCAATTCTCGATTTTAAGAAAAAAGAAAAGAAAATATATTTTACAAGGAGAGCAAACTAGCTCTTTTTTTTTGGTTTGGAGAGTATTTCTAAATTTGATCATTTCCTTTGTCGCAAATATATATTCCATTTACAGAAATTAATTGTGGATCAGTGGGGATATAAGTAAAAAATTATTTACAGTTTTTTTTTCCGAATTTCTATTTCGAAATGTATCATCTCTAACAAAATGACTAATTTATCAAGGGTTTAATGTTTTTTTATATTAAATCTGGAATTTTATTTCGATATATAATTTTTTAAAATTAAAGGCTATGGATACAAATTACAAATAACTATATATATATATATATATATATATTTTTTTTTGACATCCTACAAAACTATATTTGATTAATTGTATATACTATTATGATAATTTATTTTAGTAAATGTATTTTGATAAATTTGTTAGATATTGCTTATAAAAATAAAAGTTTTCTGTGATTTTCAATTTTATGTTTGTTTTTCTCCACTTTCATTTTTTTTATAAAGAATCCATGGTGGCCTACGGGTTAGGAATTATGTGTATTTTTATTTGATAGGGATTCCAGAATTCGTACTACGATTTATGACATCATATTTTTTTGACAAAAATTTATGGCCAAACATTAGACCATATAAACTAGTTTCATAAAGCCCTCACTGGTACACTGCCTAAGAAAATTAAATAATTACTGAGGTCATGTTCGTTTGGCAGTCACCAACAACCGCGACTAGCGACAACGACCAACGACATGTCTTGTTATTCATTTAGGAGTCGATGCGACTGATCGATGTGTTGTTTGTTTGACTGTCGTCGCTATATTTTTTAAATTTTGAAAATATTAATTTATGAGAATTTATATTTTCAAATAAAAATGTAAATTACATATATACTATACATCATTAAGAAAACTAACTAACCATTTATATAAATATATATATATTTCATTTATTTTAATATATTTTTATTTTATTTACTTTAATTTAATTAAGATTTAAATTTAATGTAATTTTTATTATATTTAATTTAAATTATTTATTTTTCTTTAATCTAATTTAATTTTTATTTTAAGTTTTATTTATTTTTTATCGGTATGTTGTTCGCTAGCCGTTCTTCGATGCAACCGATCGCAGAAAAATCTAGTGAATGCTATACTAAACGAACATGACCTGAATCATGTATTCTATGCACACAAATCTCCGTGAAGCAACTTTCGGTTTAAGTGATGTTACTTTAAACTTAAAACAAATCGACTGTGCCAGCTTCGGCTTTTCCAAATTTCAATAGTCGATAGCAACACATTGAACAAGTAATCTGCCTCTTCCTCAGATGGAAGTTCCATGTTAGTCTGCAAAAGCGGCTGAGCTGAAGGATTGTTCCATCGTTTTCTTGTCTGGCTGCTCTTCTTTTGCTGGTCTTGTCTCCAGCTTCATACACTATCTGAATTGCTTCTTATGATGCGGACAACTCTGTAAGTATTGCTGTCGCGAGGTTGTTCTCTACAGAGAGGCCTGGGAAGGCGAAGCCTATACCTTTGGGATCTCACGTTATGAATCATGCTTTGGTTTCTGATACTTTGTGCCGCTTTTCCAGTTACCTCAAGGATTATAGCCGTTGGTCTGGCCAGTGGCCACAACTCCAGTAATCCCATGGCCACTCTTGAACCATATAGAGGCACCTAGTTAACACAAGCATCAAATTACAAAGCCAGAAACAAAGGACAGCCTGTACACTAACATCAAATATCTTGAATATCTATAAATGACTTGAGCGATGGTGTTCGCCTAATTACCTGAGATGACGACTGGAAGATCATGTTTCTCAGCTCCTCTTATTGGTGATTGAAGGAGACCAATGAGTCCCTGTGATGAACATTGTAATGAACTATCTTTAAGCAAAGTATAAACCAACGATGATTGCATAAATTTTCATCTCATTTATAACCAATCAAAAGAAATTGGAAGAATTAGTGCAATATGCGCTGTTCAGCTGCTGTTTTCCAGGCCATCACAAGCATACTTAATTCTTTATGCAAGTTCTAAGGGCAATGGAGTAGATGACTAATCAGACACAATGTTGACAGACATGGCAAAATATCTGGAAAAAAAATTACTTTCAAGACTAAGGCTTTAAATGGTTGTCCAATACGCTGCGTACCAATCGGACTAACTTTTTTGTTCGCTAAACTCCATGTTAGAATGAGGAGCGGACCATGGTATGCTAAGCAATATAATGGACAATAATATGCAATAAAGTGGACTGAGTGGAATGGTGAAAAGTAGACATTGGTATGCATTACAATGGACTAAAATGAAAAGAAGAAAAAAAAATCAATTTTAACATGTTTTTAATAAGCTAACTAATAACAAGTCTTTTTAATAACTAATACCAACATGTCTTAAAAAATACAACTACAAATCAAAATATATTACTACAATTTATCTACAACATATCATAAATACTTTCTCGGATGTTTGCAATATATTGTCTATCTAATTTCTAGTCTCAACCTGTTCATTGAAGTCATTTTGTTCGTTGTGTATGCATTCCACGTAGATATTTTTTTAACTAGATGACTACATCAATATATATTACATTTCGTATTCAAAAAATCATTTCAAGGATCGTTTCTTTATCACTTAAAAGATCCCCAAAGAAGGGTTGGTCTGCTCATAATCCAATTCTGCAAAAGAAAATTATTACCTAGCAAAATTCACTTAAACAACTAAGTCAACCTCATGCGATTCCCAGAAGAGTTTTTTTTTTTTAAATCTCAAATTCAGTTTTTACACTTTCTATACTTTCTATGTTCTAAGGGGTAAACAAAAATCTCTTCTTTTTATAATCTCAAATTCAGTTTTTACACTTTCTATACTTTCTATGTTCTAAGGGGTAAACAAAAATTCGCAATCAATCACTAACCTTTAGACCCTAAGGTGCCAGAAACAACATCAGCTTATGGCCTCTCTCCTATATTTTCCGTACACAATCCTCTTCGCTCATACGAAATCTTTCCGGGAGCTTGAGATTTCTACCTCTGACCACTACGGCTTCAAATGGTACTATGATTAAGTGTGACTTCGACTTGAGGGTGAGATTGATGCAGTTTGGATGCGGTCCAATTAGTCAAATCTATGAATGTTAATGCGATTAAGATACAATCTGTTTACCCTATGTTTTCGAATGATTAAACGATTTAGGTGTAATTAGATGGCAAAATTACAAAAAAAAGATACTGGTTATGTTCTAATTCTTTTTATCTATGTTTTACTTAATTATTTTATGTATTTTGTGTTTCAAAAATTTCACAAATATAAACTAAATTTATAAAGATCTTATTACTAATAAAAAATATAGACATTACATATAATTAATATAAATTAATTATATAAATCCAAAAAACGTGATTATGTAACATCTAACCAAAAGCGCGGTTCCACAAGTTCCCGCCAAAATGTGATCCTACAATTTTTTCGAATATTCGTGATTTTAAGTTTTTTTCTACCAAAAAAGTGATTTCATTTTAGCCAAAACGGTGTACCGCATAGTTCCCGCCAAAACGTTATTCTACGTTTCCCTGCCAAAAATGAGATTACGTGTTTTCTCGCCAAAGATGTTCTGCGTTTTCCTGCCAAAGACGATATTCCATGTTTTTTCGTCAAAAACGTTATCCTGCGTTTTTCCGCCAAAAACGCTCTCCCATGTTTTCCTGCCAAAAATGTTATTCTAAGTTTTCCCGTCCCAAATACTTTTCAGCGTTTTCCCCCAAAAATGGAATTCCGTATTTTCTCGTCAAAACGCTTTTCCGTGTTTTCTCGTAAAACACTCTTCTGCATTTCCCACCAATACACACCCTTTTGTGTTTTTCCACAAAAAATGCTATTTAGTGTTTTCTCACCCAGAACGCTATTCCGCGTTTTCTCACCCAGAACACTATTCCGCGTTTACTTTTGAAAAAAGAATTTCACGTTTTCTCGACAAAATTTACGAAATCGCATTTTGAGAAAGAATAATAATAACATATTTTAGTTATTATTTATAAATTTTAATATGATAATTAAACATAAGTGAAAGTAAGTTTTTTTTTTTTGTCAACTGGTCTAATGGCTTTAATAATTTCTTACCACTCTTACCACCGTAGGAAGCATCTTTGTTAAATCGGATTAGCATTCGTTGGTAAACCATGATAAAGGGTCATCGCACCGGACCTAAATCAGATTGCCCATCGGAGGATGGCTATACATCGGACGAGTTCCCTTTTATTTTATTTAAGTCCCTATAATATTCTAAACAATTCATTCTCTCCTAGTCTCCTACAATGCATGAAATCGGAAAGCAAATAATCGTTAAAAAACTTTACAAAGCGAGTATATATTGGAAGCATTATATATCTATATAATATGAAATATTAAACATCACATCATATTAAAATTAATATGAACCATACAAATCTAATACATAAATTTTAAATAACTCAACTAAAAATAAAAAAATGGAGGATATTTTTTTTTCTTTTTATAACAAATAAAAATCAAACAGTTAAAAAAAATATAAATCATTTATCTTTATTCCCAAGTTCCTCAATTTCATCAAACAAAAATTGTGTTAAATTTTTGCGTTGTTGAGAAGATATCATCAAATTCAAGTCTTTTGAAAGTTTATTAATTCAATTAATCACTTCTAACATCTCACATACGATTCATGCCATTGTCATTTTTAAAAGCATAACCATTCAAAAATAAATTACGAAGATGGGTATGCAGAAATGCTAAATCACAAAATAAGTTTTTGGGGCTTTTGTATATAAAACTATAATTTCACGTTTTTAGTTTATTTGTGACATCTAATTTAATAAACGTAAGCGTAAACTTCCAATGAGATTCAAAAGTAGATTTTTTCTGGAAGCGCTACGGAAATGAGATTCTGAAAACATCCGAGAGCTTTCGATTCCGACTTTGATTCCGAAGCGGAAAGCAGACCTTGGACGAAGCTTATGTGCTACTTAGATTCTCTTCCATAAAAAAAATAGAGAGAAGATGTATAAAAAGTAGTTTTGGATAAAATACATTAAATGTAGATAATTATTTTTCAAAACCCGCATCAAATATGTTGACAGAATATATAATGAATTTGGCGGCAGAAAACTCCTCTTCCCTTAGTCAAATCGCCGCCGCCAATCTCCATATACTTGTTTGGGGAATTAGGGGCTATAAAGGCTTCGACTTGGGATTTGGGACCAACGAGATTGGCAAACGAGGCCGGACTACGTACGGATTTGTCGTTTTAAAACACGGAACCGTGGTCGTTTTAAATCACGAAACCGGACGCACTACAAGAAAAACCGTACGGTTCCGTATTAGTGATGGGAAAATGTCTGAAAATTGTACCATTGGGTTGGCACTATTTTGTTGTGTTGGTTTAAGCTGTTGGATGTTTCAATCATCAATTCTCAGTAAGTTTTATCATGAAAATATGTGGAGAATGGAACAGTTACGGGTGTTCGGTATCTAGAAATTATATCAAACATAAACCAGAGTGACATTTAAATCGTTTTAATTTATGTTCTTCATCACAAAAGAAAATTCAAACAAAAATTAAGGAGGTTTGTGCTCTCACCTTCCCCACATATGGGAATTTTGTTTTGAAAAATTTTCACAAGTAAAACAAACACAAAAATGAACAAAAATCGAAAACGATATTGGAAAGAAACATCATTTATTGTAATCGACGAACACACTTTTAACGCAGAGACCATCACATGATCCAGAATGGACCTTATTTTACACATAAACATAGTAAAAGCTGAAATGCTTACACAAGACTTCGAGTGACACAAATCTAAAGCATGGACCTAATTTTACGGAATCAATAGAGAAAGAAAACTAAAGAGTACGTCTTTTATTGGTGATAATATATAGATACGACATGTACTTCGATCTGATGAGCCAAATTACCAACTTTTCCATGGAATTCAACGATCTTGTAACATTCCTCCTTATGTTCTTCCATTACCACATCCCTCACCTATGCGTAGTTCCAACTTTTAGGGTCCACCAGAACCAGTTCCAAAGTAAACTCCAATGGCATCAATAGCCTGACCAGAGCGTCCGTGGATTCCAAGAAGTTTTCTTCCATTTTTACTCTCGAGCATGAATTGATTCCCATCTGGATTTCCAGATGAATTCGTCTTACCGAGTATTGGAGAGGTTCTTCCATAAGAGGTTTTAAAGATTAGTGATTTGACCAGTACTGTGTTATAACGGTTAACATGATCATAGCTTCCACCAACGGATGTGACACATTCACTTGGATAATCCACCACAAACTGATTTTTTATTTTTCATTAGAAACAAACAATTTATAAGCTTTAAAAAAGTTGATAAGAAATGATTGAAGAAAAACAAAGTCACGATATTTTTATTACCTCTTTTAGTTCCCCGCGAACCGTCCCGTGTTCACGGGTTTCAACTTTTCCATCCTTTTCGTATTCGATCTTGATATAAGACACACAGTCAAGGTCTTTTCCAACAATTATTTTCTTCACACCATCGAAAACACCATCGTCGAATGCACCTCCCATGTTACCACCCATTGATTCTATCTTTTCCAGTGGGGGTGTGGGAACTGGCCAAAAATATGCACCAATGGCATTAATAGCTTCACCAGAGCGTCCGTGGAACCCAAGAAGCTTTCCTCCTTTTTTACCCGCAAGCATGAATTCTTTACCAGCTGGACTTCCAGAGGAATTCGTCTCACCGAGTATTGAAGAGATTCTTCCATAAGAGGTTTTGAAACTGAGCGATTTGATCATCAATGCGTTATATTGGTTAACATGATCGTATCTTCCACCAACGGATGTGATACATTCTTTCGGATAATCCACCACAAACTGAATTTCATTTTTCATTAGAAACAAACAATTTATAAGCTTTTAATGGGTGGATAAGAACCGAATGAAGAAAAACAAAATCACGCTATTTTTATTACCTCTTTTAGTTCCCCGCGCATCTTCCCGTGTTCACGGGTTTCAACTTTTCCGTCTTTTTCGTATTCGATCTTGATATAAGACACACAACCAAGGTTCTTTGCTACAATTATTTTCTTCACACCATCAAAAACACCATCGTCGAATACATCTCCCATGTTACCACCCATTGCTTCTATCTTTTCAGGTTCGGGAACTGGCGAAAAATATGCACCAATGGCATCAATAGCCTGACCAGAGCGTCCGTGGAATCCAAGAAGTTTTCCTCTATTTTTATTCTCAAGCATGAATTGATTCCCAGCTGGATTTCCAGATGAATTCGTCTCACCGAATATTGGAGAGGTTCTTCCATAAGAGGTTTTAAAGATTAGTGATTTGATCAGCACTGTGTTATAGCGGTTAACATGATCGTAGCTTCCACCTACGGATGTCATACATTCACTTGGATAATCCACCACAAACTGATTTCATTTTTCATTAAAGAAAAACAATTTATAAGCTTTTAAAGAGTTGATAAGAACTTATTGAAGAATAACAAAGTCACGATATTTTTATTACCTCTTTTAGTTTCCCGCGAATTGTTCCGTGTTCACAGGTTTCAACTTTTCCATCCTTTTCGTATTCGATCTTGGTATAAGACACACAATCAAGGTCTTTTCCAACAGTTATTTTCTTCACACCGTCGAAAATACCATCGTCGAATGCACCTCCCATGTTACCACCCATTGCTTCCATCTTTTCCGGTGCGGGAACTGACCAAAAATATGCACCAATGGCATCAATAGCCTGACCAGAGCGTCCATGGAATCCAAGAAGCTTTCCTCCATTTTTACCCTCGAGCATGATTGCTTTTCCAGCTAGATTTCCAGATGAATTTGTCTCACCGAATATTGGAGAAGTTCTTCCATAAGAAGTTTTGAAGATTAGTGATTTGATCAGCACTGCGTTATAGCGGTTAACATGATCGTAGCTTCCACCAACAAATGTGATACATTCATTCGGATAGTCCACCGCAAACTGGATTTCATTTCCCATTAGAAACAAACAATTTATAACTTTATAAGTTTTAAAAGACTTGGTAAGAACTGACTGAAGAATAACAAATTCATGTTATTTATATTACCTCTTTTAGTTCTCCGCGAATCGTCCCATGTTCACGAGTTTCAAATTTTCTGTCCTTTTCGTATTCGATCTTGATATAAGATAAACAGTCAAAGTCTTTTCCAACAATTATTTTCTTCACACCATCGTAAACACCATCGTCGAATGGACCTCCCATGTTACCACCCAGTGCTTCCATCTTTTCCGGTGCGGGTGTGGGAACTGGCCAAAAATATGCACCAATGGCATCAATAGCCTGACCAGAGCGTCCGTGGAATCCAAGAAGCTTTCCTCCATTTTTACCCTCAAGCATGAATTCTTTCCCAGCTGGACTTCCAAAGGAATTTTTCTCACCGAGTATTGGAGAGATTCTTCCATAAGAGGTTTTGAAGATTAGCGATTTGATCAGCACTGTGTTATAGCGGTTAACATGATCGTAGCTTCCACCAACGGATGTGATACATTCACTTGGATAATTCACCAAAAACTGGATTTCATTTTCCATTATAAACAAACAATTTATAAGATTTTAAAGGGTGGATAAAAACCGATTAAAGAATAACGAATTCACGATATTTTTATTACCTCTTTTAGTTCCCCGCGAATCGTCCCGTGTTCACGGGTTTCAAATTTTCCATCCATTTCGTATTCAATTTTGATATAAGACACACAGTCAAGGTCTTTTCCAACAATTATTTTCTTCACACCATCGAAAACACCATCATCGAATGCACCTCCCATGTTACCACCCATTGCTTTCATCTTTTCTGATTCGGGAACTGGCGAAAAATATGCACCAATGGCATCAATAGCCTGACCAGAGCGTCCGTGGAATCCAAGAAGTTTTCCTCCATTTTTACCCTTGAGCATGAATTGATTCCCAGTTGGATTTCCAGATGAATTCGTCTCACCGAGTATTGGAGAGGTTCTTCCATAAGAGGTTTTAAAGATTAATGATTTGATCATCACTGCGTAATAGCGGTTAACATGATCGTAGCTTCCACCAACGGATGTGATACATTCACTTGGATAATCCACAACAAACTGATTTTCATTTTTCATTAGAAACAAACAATTTATATAAGCTTTTGAAAAGTTGATAAGAACTGATTGAAGAATAACAAAATCACGATATTTTTATTACCTCTTTTAATTCCCCGCGAATTGTCCCATGTTCATGAGTTTCAACTTTTCCGTCTTTTTTGTATTCGATCTTGATATATGACACACAGTCAGAGTCTATTCCAACAATTATTTTTTTCACACCGTTGAAAACACCATCGTCGAATGCACCTCCACTGTAACCACCAACCGGTCCCATCTTTTCAGACATTGCTTCGATCTCTTAACTTCAGTGAAAAATCTGAAAGATTCAAATTCTTTTCTCAAAAACACACTAGGAAAGAAGAAACAACAAACAGAATGGTTACTTGATAAAGAAAACAGTGGAAGAAGAAGTAACACAATCGTTGTATATCTTTTATAGTCATCTCCACTTTATAAGATAATTTAGTTGTATTCTATATCTTCCAAGGAGAACCCTGAGAATTTTTTTAACTTACTTTAACCTTATCTCAGTATAATTAAAAATTACATTAAAACTCCATCAATATATTTGTATTGGTGATAACGTATAACTTCCATAAGTTGAAACAACAACAATGGATGCGCTAAACTAAGTACAATACAAAAGCAAGGATGAAATCATATCGGATTATCATATTGTGAATAGAAAATGTGACAAATAATGTGAATAGAGAGTCGAGAAAAAAAAATGAAGGCAAATTCTGAGAGAGAGAGAGAGAGAGAGAGGCCTCACGTTTGTGTTACCCTTAGATTGGAGAAGAGCTATGGGATTTGGAGTAATGCTACTCCCTATTTATTGACACTCCTTTTTAATTTTTACTTTTTACTCTTTTACACTCTTCACATTTTTAATCATCTTGATACGTTACTCACCAGCGTCCATCGACCATGTTCGTCAACATCGATATTGGTAGTTTTGCCGCCGTAACAGTAGAATCTAAAAATTCTAATAATCTTTAAAATTCCAGATCCCAATAATCCTTTCTAAATGCTTTTATTACTATCGGTAAAACTAAGATTAGAAATGCTTCCATTTTTGTTAGTTGAAAAAAAATAAAAATTATACAGGAGATAATCTCTTAATGATTCCATTTTTATTGTGGTTGTGGTGTTTCTTTGTGTGTGTGTGTGTGGGGGTACTAGTGTCAAGTGAAGTCTAAGAAAATAATGAATTTGACGTGTGGGATATTTGACAGCTAATGTTTTTTGTTTTCTTTTTCAGGAAAACAAAATGTTGAAGATTTGTAATATTTAATAAAAAGGTAAATAAAGTGAATGATCATCAAATAAAAGTAGTGAATACTTTTCACCTCCTAAAGTCGGAACATCAAAAGATCCACAAATATTTGTATGTGTTATCTGAAGAGGTTGTGTATTTTTTATGGCTCATTGCGTAGCCTTTACCTTTAAATGTAATCTATAAATGCTTTTACTACTACTGGTAAAAATGGTAAAAAAAAAAAATTAATCGTTAACACATATTTTACGTTTAAATGCACAATTAACATACATGGTGAGATGTGTCTCATAAAATTGATCAATTATGTTTAATTTATAAAGATGATCAACTAATTAATATTCCAGAACAAGACAAATAAGGACGGTGAGTTCGTTAGAATTTGTCAAGATGTGTCTCGTAGTTTGTTATAATGAATTTCACGTGTGGAATATTTAATCAAGTAAAGAGATCTAACTTTTAATTTTGTTTTCTTTTTCAGAAAATAACAAACAAAAGATAAAAGATTTCACTATCATATATAAAAACCTCGCTAAATTTCAGAGACAGTGTTCTAGCTCATCTACTAGCTGGTTTAGCTGCAGGCTTCTTCGCTGTCTGCATCGGTTCTCCAGTTGATGTGGTGAGCATAGATTTTCGTCTTTTTACATAAAAGCAACAACAAAATTACAAGATCATTTGGCTCTCGCCTCATCATTTTCGGTAGTACTATATGTAAAATAACTTTTAGAGAGAAGTGATAGATCTGAAAATGAAAGTGCTAAATGCCTAAATTAATGATCTTCTGGGGAACAAACAAAAGAGACTAGTACTGATTGATTTCTATTAGAGATTTTGTGGCAAGGATTGAGTTCTTATCATAGAATATCTCTTAGAAGGACAATGATATAGAATGGACATAGCACTACCTTGAAAGTGACAATGATGTAGCGTTTCACATGTTTGTGTCTTCCACAATTTATGTTTCTGATCTCTTACTTGGTGATTTGACTTTGGTAAAAGCAGCATAATTAGATAGTAATGCTCTACTGAAGGAGAGACTAGATTGTAAAGAAAAGAATAAAAATATTAATTTGTTACTGAAAGACGCAAAATGATTGATGATTTGGTATATGCCCTTGGAACGGCCATGGTTATTCTTCTTTATATGTTGTTCTAGGTGAAATCTAGATTGATGGGTGACTCTACTTACCGAAACACAGTCGATTGCTTCATCAAAACCATGAAGACTGAGGTTGGTATCTATTTCGGGTTCACATTTACCAATATCTCTCTTTCGATACAATCATGAATGTTTTGTTTTTGGTATATTTACAGGGGATTATGGCATTCTACAAAGGATTTCTCCCGAATTTTACACGGCTAGGAACCTGGAACGTCGTTATGTTCCTCACACTATAACAAGTAAATTAGATTCTTCGTCTATTCTCATTTACTTTTGATGTTGATGATCAATTTGGGTTTTGCTCTTTTTTTTTTTAAACTTTACTCTGACAGGTGATAAAAGTGTTTCTAAGAGAAGTCTTGTAAGATTGATTCTCAGATCCCTGGGCGAAAGACCATACCTTATTACATTATCCCTTCTAAAACCTCGAATTGTTAGAATTATAACATATACTTATATGTTATGTGAGCTTTGTCATTTAGATTAATATAGAAACATTAATTTTTTTTTCTTTTTTTTTTTGGGCAAGAACTCTTTATATGAACGGTCTCTATATTTCAAGATTTTCCGAAACCAAGTCTTAACAACAAGACATAACATTACTAACAAACAGTGAACTCAAGGAAACCAGTTTAAACCCTTGGAACCTAGTAAACTCTGGATTTGATGATTGATCCTTTCCCTTGATGGCTAAGCGTGAATCCTGGACAAACAGGAAACCCAACAACTTGACCCGCAGGAACACAGCCATCCGAGAACCTCACGACGCTCTCCATGTACTGAGAGTGAAACTCGGCTCCTCGGTTTGCTTCAAAGTGACTCGGGGAAGGGTCGAGCGAAAAGGCCAGGAGATGAAGCAACCAGACAGATGAATGACTTTAAGGTCGAAGATTTCACTATCATATATAAAATTAACATGTACTAATATACAGATGAATGACTTAAATGTAATAAATAACTATTTGTTGTAAATGACAAAAGTTAGGCAAGTTAGGTAGCAAAATTTTACTCTTTTCCGTCATACCTTACGTATATAGGTAGAGCCCACTGTCACTATGCGTGAACAGTAAACTCCATCTATTACACTATAAATATGAGGTTTCGCTTAATGTATTGAGATCATTTTCGAAACATAAGAAAACAAGAGAAATAAAGATATTCTCTCTCAAACACAGTTTTCATATTCCTTCTATATTTTATATAAATACACACGGATTCTGCGGGTCAAATAAAATTTCTTTCGGTAATATAACTATATATCAACACCATTATTATAACATGTTATCAGCACGATCACTCTGATCGTTATATAACCATTGATACCGCCAGTTACTATTCACGACGGGAGTTACCTTCAACGTCGAAATTCACTATTCACTACAAAATTACTATTCACACCAGAAATTACCTTTACCACCGTGAGACGCTATTCATGCGAGAGTACTGTTCATACCAGAGGTAACGTTCACCGCCGAAATATACTGTTCACCGCGGAACTACTATTCACTGCCAAAACAATATTCAAATAAATGGTAAGAAAATTTGTATACCAGATAGTGGAATAACGCACACTATTTTGAGAAACAAGAGATATTTTTCTGATTTACAATCCAAAAATATCATTGTCAACACAATATCAGGTCCTGCGAACGTGATAAGGAACCTAAAAGCATTTTACGCTAAACGAACTAAATTTTTCATCGAATGCTCAGATGCTCCAAATTCAAAAAGGAATTTTCAGTTTTAAAGATATTTACTTTCAAGATGATACCCACCTGACTAGATAAAAAGAAGTTATGATATAACTTCTGATAAAAATGGCAAAAAGATTATCTTGGAAAGATTACCAAAGCTTCCTTCTGGTTTGCATGAAACATATATAGATACAATAAAATCACATCTTGTGGTAAAAAGAAATCCAGAAGATTTCAAACGAAATCCAGAAGAGTTCAAAAGAAATCTAAGATTTTATATGGCAGATCGCCAGTCACCCACACCACAACGACGCGAAGTAATAGACCTCACATGGTCATTCTCTAAAAATCCGTGAGATCGATATGGAAAATAAAACACATGTGTCAGATGTTCTCTCGAAAACTTATCATGTCCATCGCCACTCAAGGTTGATAAAGAATCACTTAAGTTCCTTAAAAGAATTCAAGATATTTCATGACTCATACACCCACCATGTGACCATTCTATTATTTTATGGTCCTCGAATCGCGATCAGATGGTCACATGTTTGTCATTATCATCTCGCAATATAAGATTTTACGAGATTTCTAACTCGATAATCAAACTAAGCACGCCGATTATCCCATTAAAAGAAGTTGACTGTACAATGCAGTAAATTACATCCCAAGCATTTAATGATTACCGTATTGGTAATGAGAATCAAGTTGAACATCTGTGCTCATGTTCATGCCAGAAAATAAAGTCAAGCTGAATCATCGATTAAATGGCTGCAATTAATGCAGACTATCGATAAGATCAAAACTCCCAACATTTATACGGGACATGCTATTTTGTACGTAGAGGCACTAATTCGATACACTCGCATACCATAAAAATTCCTATTACGCTTAACATTTGGTCGAGAACCAAATATTTCTCATCTAAGAATTTTTGTCATAGATATGCCTCGTAGCATCACCATAACGCATAAAGATGGGACCACAAAGTTAAGGTGGGAATATATATCGTCGGATTCTCTATCAATTATACGATACCTGTAACCACGCATCGAGATGTTTTACTTAGCACGCTTACCGAATGTCATTTCGAGAAAATATTCCTGCTCTGTAGAAAATAAACAAGTAAGAAAGATATCAAATGTGCACCATCATGTCACATCTTGATCCACCTACTGCTGTAACAAGTTCGACTGGATTATAAATTTAACATTGCAAATCAACGCCACCTGACGATTCAGATACCAAAACGGAACAAATCACACATACTAGTGAAATGTTCCTCGCCGATGAAATACCACATGAAGAAGAATAGATACACGCTGCCTAAAGACGCCCAAGTGGTAGACTATCGTTCTAAGGATAAAAATCCTAAAAAGAAAGGAAACCTGAAAACATAATGATCCCAAAATAACATAATGTATTTTGGAAGAAACAAACCATGAGACTAATGATAACATTGAAACTCATAATCCTGAAGATAATCATTGTCCATCAATTAAGTCATAAATGGGAAAACATGGAATCGACATGAAGTGATAAAGATCGATGACGCTTTTATATACCTTATCGAAAGGAAATATGTGATGAAAATGATGATTGGAGCCAAAGTCAGATATGAATGCCGAAAGACATGACTGGCCAAAATAAAAAGCTATCAACCTGACTCGCTCTAAAAGTATTCACCTATTGTACCCACACTCAAGACATGTGAAACCGGTCTGATATAAATGGATATTCGTTAAAAACAAATGAGAAAAACGAGATTATTAGATATAAAACTCACCTCGGCTCATGTTTTTCTCAAAGACTGAATTGATTAGAAAACATATTCTCCAAGCATGGATGCATAACGCTTAGATTCCCCGATGAATCTAAAAGCTTTAGGAACGCATCTCATGGACGTGTCACGGCTATTGTACTGGATCATTAGATACTAATATCTATATGAAAATTCCGATGGGTTCAAAATGCCGTAAGATTAAATTCTAAACCCAAAGAGTTATGTGCAATAAAATCGCAAAGATCATTATATGGACTAAAAACATTCCCATGATGGTATAATCGAACACTGACGAAGAAGGATACGTGAACAATCCTATACCCATGTGTTTTCATAAAAAACAACATCCGATTGTATTAATCGCAGTGATATATGATGATCCAATATGAAACTCAAAAGGAAATACGTGAAGCATCAAATTACGTTAAAGCGAGTAATTGAGATTTAAAGATCTCTGATGCAAAGTATTCTCGCCTACAAATCGAGAGATCTCAAAAGGTATATTTCAGATCAATCCACATATACCAAAAAGAGTATTAAAAAGATTTAACATGGATAAGGCTATTCTCAAGACTTCTATGGTCGTGAAAACACCGAATGTCGATAATGATCCATTCACCATCCGAGGAAAAAAGATACTTGCCCTGGTCATATCTAAGTAGCGATTTTCTTATGATCCGCTAATCGCACGTAATTATTTCATTCATTAATCTTTTAGCAAGATATGTTCATCCCCTACTCAAGACATCGAACGATTAAACATGTTTTCCGATATTTTCAAAGGTCAATCGATTTGTGGTTATTTTATCCTAACAATTCAAATTCAAATGATTTTTTGATGCAGGATATTTATCTGATCCACAGCCTCGATCACAAACAGGATTTCAGATTCAACGATCGAGTGCACTACTATATCATGGCGTCGCAAAACAAACGCTGCTATTTCAAATCATGCCGGTATCATCGCCCATGAAGAAGTAAAGAATGTCTATGGTCGAGATCAATCAAACACATTCAATCAAACAGGAATCCATGCTAACACGAGCCAACAATTCTTTACAAAAATAATGCCGCACGCTGTCGCTAAAAAGGATATATCAAAAAGCGATAACCAAACATATCCCTCCAAGTTCGCATACACTCAAGAGTAAGAATAACATATCAAGTAGAAGATATGCCGATCACGCGACAACGCCGCAGATCTCTTCAAAAAGCCACTACCCACCTCAATGCTCAAGAAATACGCCCACAACATTTAACGCCATCAACGAGCATATACGATTTAATGCAATCTTCATTCGAGGGAGGCTGTTTATTCTCTTTTTACCATGAGATTTTATCCCACCTGATTTTCCTATAGCGATTTTTAACAGAACAAAGACGCAAGTGACATCGATCTCCGCAGCGTCAGAATGCCAAAAAGCAGAAAATTTTTACTCTCTTCCGACATACCTCTTATATATAGTGGATTCACTATCACTATTGCTACAAGACAAGAACTCCATCTATTACACTATAAATACGGGCTTCGCTTAACGATTGATCATTTTCTAAACATGAAAACGTTATAAATAAAGATATTTTCTCTCAAACACAGTTTTTATATTCCCTCTATATTTTATATAAATACATCTGGATTCTGCGGATCAGATAAAATTTCTTTCGATAATATAACTATATATAAACACCGTTATTATAACACTATTATAATTTTTCTATGATTTTAACGTGATGGAGAAACACAGAAAACCAAAACTAAAAGTAAATTGGTTGGACCATATGTACGATGATTTAATGGTAGGACTTTAAATCTTTTATCTTTTGTTTGTTTTTTTCTGAAAAAGAAAACAAGATTAAAAGTTAGATCTCTTTACTTGATTAAATATTCCACACGTGAAATTCATTATAACAAACTACGAGACACATCTTGACAAATTCTAACGAACTCACCGTCCTTATTTGTCTTGTTCTGGAATATTAATTAGTTGATCATCTTTATAAATTAAACATAATTGATCAATTTTATGAGACACATCTCACCATGTATGTTAATTGTGCATTTAAACGTAAAATATGTGTTAACGATTATTTTTTTTTTTTACCATTTTTACCAGTAGTAGTAAAAGCATTTATAGATTACATTTAAAGGTAAAGGCTACGCAATGAGCCATAAAAAATACACAACTTCTTCAGATAACACATACAAATATTTGTGGATCTTTTGATGTTCCGACTTTAGGAGGTGAAAAGTATTCACTACTTTTATTTGATGATCATTCACTTTATTTACCTTTCTATATATGACATCCTAAAGATCTCAAGTTGGAGATGATGTACAAGTGTTCGCTGGTGTTTATTAAAAAAAAACAATTATCCACTATTAGAGTAGAAATAGGGTTTGCACATATATTTTGTTTATTACTGCCTCTCACCATGTATTCACTATTTGTTGTTGTGGATAACGTTACATTTCTTTAGTTGGAGTGTGTAACCATGTAATGTGCTAAATCGAAGGATGTTAATACGGGCCCAATAATTTAGGGTTAATGTAACAGTCCAAATGGGCTTTATAGAGTCAATCCCAAGGATTCCATCATAAGTCTCAACTAGGAAAATGACCAAATGAGCTCTCATGTCTACACCACTAACCAAGTGGATGCAATATTAACTCTACCTAAAGCTTCCATAAGCTGAACACTAGAAACTCTCCTCGGTGGTTCCTGGGTTTTTTTTGGAATTCGCCTTTTCCGATCATTCCCGATGATCTTACTCTTGTTACAATACACTAACTTCTCCACTCCTTAAAGGTTACTTATCAGACAACCTTTTCACTCGGTCAAACCTGAACTCGACCAATAGTCGATCTACAAACTTGCTGCTAACATTTTCCGTATGTTAGTTTACTATAAACAAGTTTATTTCCATCCAGAACTTATCATAAATACCACCGTCGGCCAACCAGGCTCCCAACCCTGTAACAACGCACCAACTATCGTCTATGGCAGCTCCTTCTGCCATGACTACTTCATAAAATTTCCATCAAACACAACCGCTCTCCTCTAGCGGAAACTAACTTATCCATCTGCAATGAGTCAATCAAAACACTAAGTTCACACGAACTTAGTCAACAACCACGCCAAACGGCTTCATAAACCATATATCACAAATTTTTACGATAAATTTACTGAAACAAATGAGACTTACCGCGAGACTAGGTGTCGGGAGGATGGTTTTACTACACAAATATTCACAAAATAACCCAAATATCTCACAAAACTCTACAAATCCTAGAGCCGACCGCGCTCTCATACCAAACTGTAACACCCCATTTCGCAAATTTTTAAAAATTTTCTTACTATGTGTTACTTCTCGAATTACTAATCAGATTACTACACAAGCGGAAGACTTAACCCATTTAACTTCAAAACCCACACAAATTGATTAATTAAAATCCAACAAAACTCTAAACAATTCTTACAAATAATTCTCAAATTTACTTAACTCCAAATTCGATCAAAAACTCCGAATAATTTATTTAAACAATTAAATAAATTAAACTCCAAAATTAATCTCAACTTAAATAATTCCTCAAATTATCCTAACAATATTCTCAACAATATTCAACACTCAAAATCGCTCAAATCATGCTCAAATAATTTATCTAAAATAAATCAATCTCAAATGCAACAAAATAACGACAACCAAATAACCATCCATCCGTCCACAACACCACCATGTCCTGCGAGCTCCTCAATCATCATTACCTGCATTCGTAAGTCTGAATGCATAAGAAAAAGAATTTCTTAGTGAGGTGGTCATCCCGTCTCACTAGGCTTAGTACAAAAACGATCATATACAAAAGTGCGAGATATCTCATGTTTAGTTAATGTAATGCAACAGTTCCTCAAACTCAAACGTGAATGCAATGAAACAAGTCCAAAGCAGACACAACTCTCCAATTGAACCCAAACTTGTCATGACAACACTCAAACGCATACCCTTAACCAAACAAGACAATCAAGCACAAACATCCAAATATATGTTTGAGAAGCTGCAGTCACTAGAAAGGATTACAGTTCTAAATGTGGCAAGTATAATCCTCTTACTATTATTTGAGAAGTACAAATAAGAAAATAACCTTAATATATGTTAATATTTACTTTCTTATGTCATTGGTATTAAGACCATTTGCTAATTTTTTATTAAGGTTATAATTGTAAATTTAATTAGTACCTTTAAAACAGAATTAAATCATGATATTTCAGGATATCAATATTTCGACTAAAGAATATCAAAAAATTCGTAATATCTTTTGGATAATATATTTATAGAAATTACATTTAATTTGTTGAATGACAAATGATAATATAACTCAAAATTATTATTTAAATATTAAAATCATTGCAATACTATAATCAAAACTTTTGAATAAGACTTAAATCTAAAAAATTTAATCCGAGCGTTATAGATTCTAGTTAATTTTATTTCTATAAATCAAGTCCAATCAAATCGTTTTGTCCGCTTGTCTTTTCGGTAGAAGTAAACTTATACATAAAGAACCCCTTACTTGGAGTAAATTAGAGATCAAAACCAAAATTATGAGTTCTATTAGGGATGGTAAATAGGCTGACCTAACCCATTTAAACTCTGTCCGTTTAGACCTTATCCATTTAACATGTGACATGTTTTAACCTGTTCTATTCTCACATCTGCATAATCCCGGAGATATCTGATTGTGTTTTTGGCTTGGTTTGCAATCACCGATTTGTGGAAAATTTTGGTGTTTGCATCCCCATCCTTGAGCCAACGAACTCTGGATTTTTGCTTATAGAAGGATTCCTAACCTGCTGCAAAGAAGTTCCACCTCTGCTTTACTACTTGCTCCTCTCTGAATAAAGCATTCGAAGGATTAGAAAGCACAAGCATCTGAACTGAATCCAAGTGTGAAAGAACACTCCTAGTTTTTTGTTGAATGTTACCAGAAAACCTTCCAGTTTAAACACTTGTAGCAGACTTTTGACTGATTTTAAACGCTCCCCCAGTGAAAATATTGTTGAATCTCCAACCTACTGATTGAGGAGGTGTCCATAACGACCGCAATTAAGCAATTTCGGAGTGTTTCCTTGCGTGTCTTTTACTATGACCGTAGTAGGAAGTACACTATCCAGTAGTATTTCCACTTTGACCTTTGTTTCCCCATTAGCAATAGCGATGACGCTTATACGGTTATACCTTCAAGGGAATAGAGTTGAGGTGGGATATTCTTAAGAACTGCCCAAGTGGGAGCAGATTGAAGCTCAGAGAGCTCAAGAAGACCCACCGAGAGACCATGGATATATACATCATGAGCAATTCCCAGCTAGCCTGAAGCCGATGTCAAGCGCAAGATGCATTATATAGGTTGTTGTAAACAATTGCTCAATGAAAAACGATATGAAAAGACTAAGCAAACAATTGCTCAATGCGAAACGATATGAAAAGGCTAAGCGTACGTATCTTTTAAGACAGGGATATATTTGGTTTAGAAGTTGAAACATATTCATTGTACGAGACAGTTTTTTTTTTTTTCCTACACCATGAAATGGAACCCAACTTTTATAATGTATATAATTATCATCAAAACATATCCGACCACATTCAAAAACTAGTTTCACAAAAGCCCTCATCAGTACACTGCCTAAGAAAAGTAAAGAATTTTGAATCCTGTATTCTATTCACATAACTCTCTGGGTTTAACTAATGTTACTTCGACTTAAAACAAATCGACTGTGCCAGCTTCGGGTTTTCCCTGTTTCAATAGTCGATAGCAACACAGTCAACAAGTCCTCTGCTTCTTCCTCGGATGGAAGCTCTACGTTGGTCTGTAGAAGCGGCTGAGCTGAAGGATTGTTCCATCGTTTTCTTGTCGGGCTGCTCTTCTTTTGCTGGTCCTGTCTCCAGTTCCATACACCATCTGAATTGCTTCCTATGATGCGGACAACTCCGCCACTGCAATCTGTATGTATTACACTCTCCAAACCGATTTCTCTTTCGATATTCCATACCAAATCTACTGGAACTCCTAGAAATCCTGGTTTTCTGAAATCTACCAAGCTGGGGCTGCTTAGAACCAATACCAGTCTCCCTGTGATTACAACGAACGATCCTTCTTGCTTCAGGGCTTTGCACTTCACCAGCTTCTCTCCTTTGAACTTCAGGGAATCTCCAACCTCCATAAGTACTGCTGTCCCGACCGCTTCTTCCCATGAGTAAGGCCTGAGAGGTTGTTCTCTGCTCAGAGGCCTGGGAAGGCGAAGCCTATGCCTTAAGGATCTTATGTTATGAATCCTGCTTCGGTTTCTGATACTTTGTGCGGTTTTTCCAGTTACCTCAAGGATACTAGCCGTTGGTCGGGCCACAAGTCCAGTAATCCCCATAGCCACTCCTGAACCATATAGAGGCACCCAGTTGACACATGCATAAAATTACAAAACCAGAAACAAATGACAGCGTGTACACTAACATCAGATGTCTTGAATATCTATAAATGACTTGAGCGATGGTTCTCGCCTAATTACCTGAGATGACGCCTGGAAGACCATGTTTCTCAGCACCTCGTATTGGTGATTGAAGGAGGCCAGTAAGTCCCTGTGATGAACATCGCGATGGACTACTTTTAAGCAAAGTATAAACCGACAATGATGGCAGAAATTTTCATCTCATCTATAACCAATCAAAGAAAATTTGCAAACAGTGCAATGTTCACTTTTCAGCTGTTGTTTTTTTTCAGGCTAGCACAAGCATACTTAATTCTTCATGCAAGTTCAAACTTCAAAGACATGGCAAAATATCTGCAGACGTCATTTTCAAGACTAAGTGAACACCAAATCAGTATATAAGACATACTTCCAAAGAACGTGCAAATAATATACCTCAAACACTTCACCTATAACTCCTTTGCTACGCGATCCTTCGCCCAATTGCTGTTTCTCCATCCTTGCAACATCATGGTCATTGAATGTAAATGCAACAATACCCTGCAACAAATTGGAAATTCTGTGAATATTTTCTTGAAGGTGGCGTCTGCACCATAGATTTTTAAGCAAATAGAGGCATCGTACCTTGTGTGCAGCTTTACTAAATTGAGTGGCAGCATCACTTAAAGCATAAACAGTGCTACTTAAGAGACTTGTGGTTCCGTGAGCCATTCCTTGAATAATTCCTGCTGGGCTCTGTTCAAGTAATCTAGTTTAGCATATACGCAAAAAAGTAACTAAACCAGACACATTACAGGAAAAACATTAAGCAACAAGAATAGATTTTAATCATAACCTTTGAGATACTCCTGCCGGGAGCTGACAGGAAATCTTTAATTCCAAATGCAACATTCCTCGCAAATCCCATGGGATTTCCAATAACACCAGCAGAGCCGAACACCTGTGTGTTATAATCAAGGGAAAACAGGTATAGTAGATTGCAGAAATACGTCCAGCAGGTATACAGTATTAGAGTAGGATGATGCTCTAGTGAATAGTATGACTGCTATAGGAAATGAAAACAGTAAGTGAAAAATGACATTTTCTCAGTTCTTACCTTGTAAATCTCATGAAGAATCTGACGGGTATAGTGCCCAACAAGGATCTCCTGAAATGATTCCCAACTAGTAATCTGATGAGCAATTGTCAATTGCTTGAGATGTATTCGAGCGCCCTCTACATCGGCAAAAGCCATAAGACCTCTCTGAGATAAAATCATAATGATTCAGTTAGCCATAATATATATAACATCCTTCAATTTAGAATTAACACGGCGCACTAAGATGCAATAATGAATCAATATTATGTTATAATCCTTACAACCAGGTCCAAGGAGAGAAGAAATTACAAAGTAACGATGAGATTTAAGATCTCTTCATTTCTCAAGAAACGAAGAACACGAAAAATAGTACTTGAGTATCAATAGCCAAAGCAAAACCAGAAACCGGTTTGTTTTGGAGTCCTAATCACTCCCAAAGTCATAAAATCTCCTAACTAAACCATTGGTCAAAGAACACTAATCGGTTCTCCTGTATAGTCTATCAGGTAATCTCAGTGATGAAACAAAGAAAATATGGCAAAAAATGTCAAAATGGGTATTTATGGCCGAGAAAAGGAAGGAAGACTATTCAAAACCTAGCGTCACAAATCATTTATGCCTTGAATTTAAACTAATATAAAATTATGCAATATATCTAAGGAATGTTGCAAGGAAAGTGAAGGTACATACATGGATAAGGGACTCTCCTGAAGTAAGAATGCCATTCCTAAGCATCCAGGGAGCACTGCAGAAGCTGTCAATATTGTAACACACAACGGACCCATGTGAATCTACATGTAGATAGGTTACCAAAAGTATATATATCCTGAAAGTACAAGTTCTAGCTCACCTTAACGTAAACTGAATAGGGGCCAAGTCGAATGTTTCAACATAAATTTTCCTGTGTCTTCGAGCCAGCAAGTGAATATGCTGCCAAGGAGCTCCTATTGGAATCACTATAGGTAGAGCTACAATGCTTTTCTGGATTTTGTTAAATACAGGAATGTTTCTTGCATGTGGAGTATCTTCCAAACTTATATCCTTCGAACCAGTGTCATAAATCAGAGGACGTAGCGTTGGATCTGAGAGCGGCAGGAGTCTAGCCTGAGAATTAGGAAGCACTGCTTTTACGAACTCCAATAAGGATAATAGTGTTTGTAGCTCGAGCTCAAGTCCAAATTCAACAATCCTGCATTTGTTTAAAGAATACTGAGAGTTGGGAACATAATGTATATAATTATAATACAATGCTGTGTGGATACTAAGGAGAATGTTGACCATTAATCATACCTAATATTTATGTATTCAAAAGAAACTAGTGAAACATCTTTCTTCCGCCACTTTGCTAGGCCAACGTAGACTACAGCATCACGGGTGTTACCCCTAACTTGCTGGACAGTTTCACTTAAAAGTATTGCCTTGTTATTCTTAATGGCCCAATCAGGAGGAATGCCTCTGTGGTCATGATTGAATGACAGTATGACAGGATACGAAGAATTATGAAGTGGGTTGTCTATCTGTAATGAAGAGATCTGAAAGGAAAGCTTCTGCTGATCTACACTCTGACTTAAATCTAACACAACATTTGACGCACAAACATAAACCAATTCCTGTGAGGAGGAAGATTAAAGCGTTATAAAAATATTGGGATATAATATAGACATGCTTTATATCTTCAGGGGATGGTTACCTGTGGATGAGAATTAACCAAAGATATACCAACGCTTGGCAGGACAAGCAAGAACTTTTCCGTGTAACGGATGATATTATCAGTTTGAAGCTTTTGCTTTCCCTTCTCATGGAATCTGGAGTCAAACGTTTCCTTTATATCTTTCATGGTGTGATAACCTGAATCTACAACACTGAAAACCTGGAAAGGGGAAACACAAAAATGAACAAGTCGCATCAGCAACATAGAGAAAAGTAGTTGTGTCCTCAGAAAGTTAGCTAAGTTAAAGATATTGGTATCGGAGAAATTATACCTTTGTAGCTCCTTCAGCACAGATAGATAGCAACAGTGTCCTTTCGGGTTTCTGAAGCAGGTCAATAAAAACAATTAAGTAGATAGGAATACCTGAGATTCACTGATAGAGTGGCTACAGACAACTGAAACAAGGATAAATCTCTTTCTCTAAGCGCATCTGTGCATTTATTATGTGGAACTCAAAAGAGAGTATAAAAAGAAGGGAAAAGTGAATGAAATTTGGTTGGTCTTATCAATTATATGCTTTATTTTTATGCGATTAGCTAACATCTGTTTTTTTTTCTAGAGTCATTAGTTCAGCAAAAGGAGTAACATTCAGTGTCACCACTCGTTCATTTGCCTGATCCAATTTTACAAGGTCTAGCAACAAAAGATATTTACTTAGCCAGGACAATGATACTGACTTGAATTTCTGCATACATACAAAGAGACAAAGCATGCATTCATATCATCCAGAACTGCATGCAACTGGATATTATAAAGTTTAATCCACTCTACCTCATCATCCCCAGAAAGCCTATGCTGATCGAATCCAGACTTAATTTGCAAAGGAAATTTTGGAGATACTCTACCTTAGGCTAAAAGAGTCGACAATCTGACTCACGGAAAACAAATATTTTTCCCAATTTAGACTAATGAGAGATTGGCTAGTGTATCTTCTGTTCATAACTAATGCTCAAGAAAGCATGCTGGTAAAAAATTCCAATATATGTATAGATGCGTCTAGCATGCAGGAACCACTCAACAAAAGCCATAAAAACCAAAAATATATACATAACGAAGTTGTTTGTGATATATACCTCAGAGGTGGAGCGCAAGTGCACTGCAATAGGTTGTTTTGTTATCTCAAATGCATAAGAACCTATAACACGATCTCCAGGCACCTACATTACTCAAAAAGAGATAACAACGTAAGAAAGGGAAATGAAGAGAACAGCAGGAAAGAGAAACGTCAACAGAGATACAATGGGCTGGTTTTTTTATTAACAGAAAATGTAATCACCATACCTCAATGGTCAAACGATGTGGATAACAGGGTTCATCCCAAGCATACGGGCAAGATGTGTAAGGATGAACTATGGTATCAAAAGTTTCACATTTTTGTTGATAAACCCTCAGTCTCTATAACCCACAAAAAAAAAACAACCCATATTCAGTTCCTTGTAGGAGAGTACCTAAGGGTTTCTTAAAGCAAGTTTTCAAATAAGAAAATGTTTTTGCTTTGAGGGATAACTCTGGCATTTAGCCATGGTACCCCTTCACTGGATATCTTTCCTTTTCCATAGTATCCACATTTCCACCAACAATTACACTTGGGTCCCAAAATTATATGCTACAGTAAAGACACAGCTAGCATAGCTCACACAATGGATGCCAAAGAAAATCTGATAGATTTTGATTACTCAATTTAATGTTCTGAATGCTTTGAAGTGTTCAGACAATTCTACCAAAATTGTAGAGTTGAACGACCTGCAAACTGACTGGAAGTATAACTAAAAGTCTTTAGCTGGATTTACAGAACCATCAATTGTAACATTACTGACCTCATTCGAGAAATTATCAATCCTGTAAGGCATATAGCCCATGTCGTCATCTGATAATAGAATAAAGTTTGTCCCGACATTCCCATGAACACTCCCTACAATCTTTTCATCTCCGCTTGACATATTGGCATTCTGAACTTCCACCCGCACCATGTTAAAAGCTTTATTAACATAGTTCCAAATCTTCAGTTGAGTATCACCTAACTGATCTGGCAAGAAGCTGCCTGACCATTGCCATCCAGGCTCATTTAAACGGATTGAAACTAGCAACTCCCTGTTTATATGGAAGAGTAAGTGGCATACCGGTATAAATCTTCTAACTGTAACTTCTCAGTAAGAAGGTAAGATAAATGTAGCAACAGTGGTGGTTTCCAAATGAAGACTGAATTATTCAACAGAAATCAATCACAGGAACAAGGGCAAACAGTTTCATTTTCCAGACGAGTTAACGGGGAAGTAGGCCCAAAACAAAACAGAGAACTGTAAGAAATCAACAAAATTCAAGCGTAAACAGCTACACGAAGCCCAATATGAGAACTATATTTATAGGAGATGACAGATGACAATGGAAAATTGAATTTGGGGGGTGATCATAAAAAGAAAACCACTTCTTAATACCAAGAATGTGTTAATGTGTTGTATAGGACTTAAATATGTAATGAACGAACCTTGTAGTATCTGTCCATTGAAGCTGAGAATGCTGTCCAACAGCAAGATGAGAAACTAAATTAGTTCCTTTCTGCTTGTAACACAGGTTATGGCTGCATGAATTACAGATGATATATCTGCAACATGGGAATTTGTTAAGTGGATACATAGGGATAATGGTTTAGGAGAAAATAGAGCATTTGGTGAAACTATCTATCACCTAGGTTGGAAAGTAATTGCTTGCGTTCTCCCTGCTAATGCACCACCAAGAATAGAACATGTAACAGATAATAAAGATGATTCACCAGGCGATGGTTGTGGGACAACTACATTTGTTGAACCACTGGGTGGAACAAGAGGAAATGGAGCAGACCACAGAGGGTATGGGTTACTTGAATTATCTGACCCTGGCAGATCCCTTTTGATTCGGATCATGGTGTCACTGGCCCTGGAAATAGGGCAAGGTGAATAAATGCATGCCTTTACTTTGCCAGGCTCATTACCTTGGAAGCATACTTCTCTTAAACTTTTTGAAGAAAGACTTCTCTTCCGAACAATTGCTGAGTCTTTTGGATATGCTGCAAACGGGACTTGCCAAGTTGATTGAGTCGCATGCTTATCCAAAAATCTCTCAGTACTGGAAGCAGTAATGCTGCAATCCGATGAGGAAGGACTAGAAGGGGTATCCGCCATTGGAACTTTATCTAGCAAAACGTTCTCAGAGGTCAAAATGCCTAGACCAACTTTTCGAGTTTGAACAAAATGCTGCTCAATCAGGTTGTAGCAGGATGGAATTATGCTGTAAGTCCCTTTAGGTTCATTGGTGCAGTCCGAAACAATAAGAGGAGTTCCAGTGCAGTTATACAATAGAAATGGGACAAAGATGAATACTTCCCGAGCCCCACAAGTAACATCCATTGTTTTCTCACACGATACATGAACAGAACCTATAAGATTATCAATATTAAAATTGTCTCAATATGAATAGCCAATTTTATACATAAGAAGATAAACCTTACCACCACCGAGGTGTGAATCAAAGGAAATAGTTTCAATCTGAGAGAACTTCCCTCCACTGAACTTAGCCACTGTGCTAAAACTTTCTGAGCGTGGAAACTTTAAACATGATGATCTATAGCCATCTAGTTTGAACTCAAGGACCAGGTCATGTGAAGGATCAATATGATGGAACGGCGTCTCCCCCTAAAAATATACATTTTTTTGTCACATAAATAACACCATATCAACCATATTATAACATGATTCAACTCTATCTTACACAAGGAAATTGTATGGAAATATGTCTCAGACCTCATAAAGGGATGCAGTCTGAGTGATGCCACCACTTTCGATAGAAAGTGATATTGGTTCTGGAAGACAGTTGCTCACAACAAATGGAGTGCTTAAAGTCACTTGATGAATGAATCGCTCTCTTAATTGGTCAAGATCGTGCAACTGCTGACCAAAATTTCCATCTGGCAAATCATTAAGATAAAATGACGCCGGCAAGCTAGTGCTCTGAACAGATATGCAACACCGAAATGGTTCATGGCTAGGGTGACATGGATAACAAGCAAAAGATCGGCGAAATCCTATCCTGCTATCTTGAGAAAGAACTTTGGAGATGCTATGAGCTTCACTCCACAAATAAGAATCTCCGAGGGGACGCCACCGTAGCCGGCCAGATTTAGCCAAGTGTAGAGGCAGTGGAAATTCTTGACCAGGAAAAATAGGATCTAGGATCTGAAACAGAATGACAGAATGACAGAATGACATAAGAATAATAAAAGATGGTGTTAAGATCGAGCAGGTAAGGAAACTAGAAAAGAAAAGAAAAACAAAGCTTATTTTTCTTAAGAAGCACAGAAACATTGTCTGGTACGGATAGAACAAACTGGCATATTAGAATTCAATAACCTTTGGGGAGATACCAAACGGAATATCAAAGCGAAGTTCCAATGGCATGGATGTGGAGTTTAAAATTATAACCTGTAAAAGGAAAAGGTCATACGCAGACTCAACATTTATCAGAACTACGACTTAACACATATACATTGTAATGACGTCATACATACAGTTGAGTATACTCGTATCAACTTGCTCTGCTGCTGCAATGAAACCTCGTACACAACAGGAACAACAAAGCTGCTTCCAGAACCAGATTTACTTGCTTTCTCAACATTATCACTGGAGTTTGACGTTTTGGAAAAATCAACCTCAAAATAGGAAAGGCCAATTCGATCCATTGAATGAGGAGGAGAAGCAGAAGATGTTCCATCAAGTTGAACCTTCATATAATGATGTGTGGCATCACCAGATTCGCTGCTGAAACAACCAAATTGACTTCGGCGTCTATCAGGAATAAGTAGTGTGTCATTATTATCGACATAGATGGGAACAGAGGAACCAGGTTGCACAAAGTTCTGAGCCACTGGAGCTGACATATTTAGTACATTTGAATCATGTCCTTGGAAAACTTGGTACCCCAAAGGAAGAGAAGTTAAATTTTGAAGTACATATGGGGAATATCGTTCTGTCTTGGTACTTTTAGTGGAGTAAATTGACAATCCCTTATCATCAGGAATGGCATCTGTTTCCATCAATTCCAAAGAGTTCGACATCTCAATTATCCTGAAAATGCACTTCAATAGGGAAAGGACAAAATGAACATATATGGAACTGAGGGTTTACAGATAATGAGTTCACAAAGCATTTTTCCAATGATGATTGGTAAGGAGTGAGCCAAACCAAGCCCACAAAGACCCTTGGGTAGAACTCACCAAAAAAGCTAGCTTTAGGGTTTTGGTGAGCTGAGGTTATTTAAAGTTTTGATTTGGTTCCCTCCCATCCAATGTCGGATTATTTGAATACCCAGAGTCTTATCAATAATACAACAAGACAGAAAGTTGGAAGCTACTCATCCTATCTGAAAACTAGCGAGAAATTTGATTATAGGATTTAGCACCAAAACCACATCCATAATTGAGGGTCGGGTAATAAACCATGCTGAGTGAAACTAATCAGTCCCTACCAATGCTAATAACTACAGAAGATTTTAAGAGGGAAGAAATTATGTCTCATCTTACCTCAAAAAGAGATTCTGTTAAGTTCACATTGAGCTGATTTGATGATGCAACAATTACTTCAGTGAGCCCAGCATTGTTCAGCAAAGAATTTGCCTCAAATTTTCGGGATAATTTAAGATCAAAATTCCAGGGCTCAATAAAAGGCTCCCACAAGACCTTCAACATATATCCACAGGTGGTTAACAAAAAACTACCAAAACAAAGACAAAATGACAGCAGGATTACGTTTCTGCCTCGTACCTTGTGCATATTATTATAATTTACTTCAAGATCACATGATACCAAACTATCCATATTCTTTTCGGTCAGATTAGCTTGCAGGAGAAAGTTTCTCATAATAACTTCAAGAAGCAGACCACTACATCCCCACTGCATGAGAATAAAGAGACAAGAGAAGTCTTTAGCAGAAGTAGCTCAAAAATTTCAAGCTGACCTGTGGCATATACAGTGCAAAAGCTAATGATAGGTAACGAGCTCACAGACAATCATGGAACAAAACATGTTCTAGACAACAGAACGCAGACCAATTTGCAACTTTTTTGCCTTTTTTGCCTTCGTTAAATATTTAAAACCAACCAAAACTCACTCATCAAATTAAGCTCATCAGTGAAGAAAAATTAAACTCGTCATCTCAAGCACTAATTACAAAGAAGTGCCATTAGATTTATAGGTAGACATTAACTGATCACAAAGACAAACACATGCAGTACAAGGTAATGCTAATGCAGCACTTGATGAACGTAAAAGTGAGATCAATGATGCAGTATTCAAAAAACATTACATTATCATGCAGAAATCGAGCAAAGAGAAAGAACATGTGAGTTGCCAAACAAATGCATGGACCGGCACAACAGAAGTGGCAACACAATAACAGTGATGCACACATAAGCAGCAAAAACGAATACTTGTGAGGTCACTTCTGTGAAATAACATTGACAGAGATATTATATCAGTATATAAAGCACAAGCATACCCTTCCATCTGATATAAGAAGAGACACATCTCTTATCTGGACTTTTATACTCATGTTTCCTTGCGAATTTCGTGAAGATGGTGTCTCAGGTGAATCAAACGTAATTCCATGCCAGAAAGATAATACTTGATGAGATGCATGCATCTCCACATTGTCCGACAGTATCCCTACATCTATGCTCATGATTTTGTTCTGATCCATCTGAATATTAGTTTCTACAAGTAGTTGTGACGCCCCAAATAGAGAGCAAGACCTGACTGTATCAACCCCAGATATTGCAAGAATCCCATTGAGCTTTTCAATCTTATAGCTCAGTTTGACGTCTCTCCCAAGAATAGAGAGTTCGCCGCTCCTACTACTTGCTGTAACCGTAACATATTTACAGTATTTCCCTTTAAAAAATTTTGGGTGCTCTTCCTCAGATGTCTCATGAATATCAGTTGCCATGAACCCTGGAAATTCTGTGTGGCTTGTGCAAAGAGGAAAATGGATTGTGACACCAATAATCTCTGATCTTGCGGCAAATGCCATAACCTCACTAGAGTTCTCTGATACCCCAGTTTGCAGAACATTCAAAGCCCGATCGTTATTGTCACAAATATTCCTTACCACTCCGATAGGTTCATCCATATCCAAGTTTGAACCTTTTGACAAAAAAGGGTCTTGACTACTGTCTTCCAGTTTCTGGGAATAAGATTTTAGAAGTTCAATAACTTCAATCCAATCAAAAGAGTGTAACCAGATGTCCAGGGATGGAAGAGAAAAACAGAGATCGTATTCATTTTCAGCCTGTTCCGTAAATCTGACTTTCAGTGCAGAAGGATCCCCATATGCATTGATGCATCTAGCTAACATGACTGAGCTCAGCAATGAATAAAGCCCAATTTCGAAAAATTGAACATCCAAGCTCGTAGGGAAATTATTTTTAAGTTCTCCAGAGCAAACAAATTTCATATCAGCTTGGAGCACTGGTTCAGATAGCAGTGTTCCAGGATCTTTCCTTAACCGATGCAGTTTTGTCGTCAAAAGATTGACAAAAAATCTGAACTGTATAAAGCTTGTGGAAGATTCAAGGGGTGCAACTGACAGATCTTGCTTTAGGCGCATCTTCGTATGAAGAAACTGAGGAACATCAGACACGAAAAGTTTTGATTCCTCATCAACTAAACAAAGCTGATCAACCACATCTAAAAATGCCTTAAACCCATCCAAGGCATCTGAATCTGCAAAGAAAAAGAAAAAAGATAACACATGTAAGCATCACTTAAAATAAATAATCACTACAGAAAGAGATGAGCGCTGAGGAGCAGAAGTTAACATGAAGGGCAACACCACCTACCATCCACAACAATTTCACAAACTTCAACCCTTGACATAACACATGCCAAATCATTTAACGGATTGAGATCACAAGGTAATCTAATCCAAGCATCAGCAATAATGCTAGCAGCCAGCGTGATACTTCTGCACACGGCATCCTTTTTGAATGTTGATATGCCATTTTCAGAAAGCAGCAATGATAGCAATAAGTCCCGCCCAAATATGTTTAAACAGTCGGCTCGCCCTGCTACTTGATTAAGTGGAATAACACATTCCTGTGGTATGTGCTGCACCACATTGCTCAAAGCACATTCTGGAATAAAGCTAATATGTAACTGCTGAATGTCAGCTTTCAGTTGCCGGCGATCATCATTTTCCACAGGAAGAATCAAAGAGGAGTCCAGTATCTCAATTTTATAAGTAATGGCAAACTCAGAATGAACCTTTGTAGCTTGTGGCAACGACTGCAGGCCAGACTTCGAAGTCCAATCAGGAAGAGAGAAGTATCCAATTAAAATGGCCAGATATTCCGGCAGCAAAATGCAGCATGTGTGTTGAATACCTATGCTCACTTCAAGTTCAGAACTAGAAGGCTCCAAATCCCTCTTCCTTACACGTAGGTTCAAGACCGGTGAGACATCTGTTAATGATTGTTTCCAAAGAAACCCGCCAGAATAGTTGGTGAACAAAGATGACTCCAGCATCAAGTCTTTAGCAGAGGCAACCAAATCGACACGATCGTCTGAAATGGTAAGCAAGTATCTGGATACTGGCAGTATAATAGTTCCAAAAACACTTGAATAATCATGAAAATGCACATTGGTGTTGAGAACATGCACATCAACTATAAAGTGATTGGTCTGACCAAGACCCCTGGAGGACGCAAGCTCATTCAGAGAACAATCACATTTCGGTTGAAAAGTACAGCTGTTACATTTGCAGTTCAAACCTATTTCAGCCCCATCATTTCTATTCCTTACACTAAATAACTTCCTCCAGTCAGAATTAGAATAACAAAGAGAACTTTCCAGGCTACCAAGAGAACCCGAATTGTAAATGGTTACAAATGGATATCTGTCAAGAGGAATGCAGCCACAAGATCTACTGTCAATGAAGTTTGAAAATCCAAACCTTTCAAAATCAAACTGAGGACTTTCTGTTGGAGCACTGGTATCTGTAGTAAGGCTAGGTGGATTTGTATCGGCAGACGAGATCTTATAGGAGGCTATCTTATCCACAAAATTTGTCAGCAAACTAAATATGTATGGGTAGCAATGGAGTTCAGCGCCCCTCCAATAGACTGTATACTTGTGAAAAACAAAATTTTTACTTTGAGAAACCTTGCAATTTAAGCTGATAGCAGCTTCAGGAGTTGTTCCGTTATCAATAATGTTGGTCTGATCGCTACTATGAGCATCCATCCCATGTCCATGGGAAGAGGACGATTTGAGTAGATTCCCTGATGAACATAAAATATGACTGTCAGCTGCATCTTTAGAGGAGCAAGCTGTCATTTCCAATGTTTTCGCACAGACTGACCACTCTTCAAATTTGGTATGTGAATACCTGAAAATGACGGTTGTACAAGGGAACTTGTCAGGAACCCCCAGTGCTACAATATTTAATAGTTGAGAACCCAGAGAAAACGAATTGGATGGGCGTGGTTTTGAAAATGGCATCAGGAGATGAGATATAGGCAGTGATCGTAAGACCAAATATGTGTATTATAAAAAGCATGCGAACATATCAACTGCTTGACAAAACAAGCAGACCTCAACGTGGTAGATAGAAATATACAACAACAAAAACGCTGCATTCATGCTTGTTTAAAAGCTGTAAAAAGGTTAACTTTTCACTGATACTGTAAAAAGACACAAAATGAGCACTTTTTACCGTTGCATCAATTACCTACCAGAGATCCAGCTGCTGTATAGAAAGAACAAGCACTGTGCTATTTTCTCCTTCATTTTCAAGATTGACGTGCAACCTGAAAAATGCCAAGTTGGTTTTTATGGTGAAGCGAAAGATGGGAGCAGGGGAAGGTGGGGCATTTCGAGCTCCATGATCCTGAATATCAAGATATTCAATCACAGACATGACTCCTTTAAATATCGACGGAGAGAAATGGACATTGAACATAGGCAGGGTAGCTTCAACCTGAAAAGGAATGGAATGGCATAAAATCAATTCCAATATGTGGTAGATGCCTCAATAAAAGTACAAGCATTAGTACCAAGGAACAAGGAAGTTATTCATTCAATCAGCTAAACTAGACACAGCCACCTCGGAACCTGAGATTAAATTTTAATACCTCCAACTGCTTCAAAATTGACTCCTTCGGAATTATACAAGACGCAAACTTGATTAGTAAAGATGATTTCTCCACAAGGGGAAATTCTTGGAAAGGATGAATCTTCATGAGCTTCATCTGCACAAGATGCACATGTAAGAACATATATGATCGCTTAAACAACTTCAATCCAAAAAGAAAACATAAAAACATATCTTACCTCAATGTCAGAGATATTGATATTAAAATGGTCATAGAGATCGTTGACTTGGAAAGCATCTAAGGCTGCAATGGAACTTTGTAAGCCATCCACCACATCAGACTGCATTCTTGGACTTGGGCTAAGAGAATCTGTGCTACTAGATGTGATAGAAAGAGATTCCAATACCAGAACCTGTACAAGGGAATGCATAGGAAGATAAAATAAATACTGAGAAAGATACAAATAAGAAAACACAGACAACCAAATCTTTATATAAACAAAATACCAGATAATAGCTTTCTGATTCACCCAATCGTCCAGGGAAACTTAAGGTAAGATCTTTTATGTCCAGGTCCCACTTAACTTTATTTCGGCTTGATAAGAGGTATCTACGAAATAAACCACAATACACATAAGCATCACAATTAATTAGGATATGAATCTATGCCTAACGTTTCGATAGAGGAAACACTTACTCAGCTTTCGCCGCCAATTGCGTTTCACTTTCAAGGCCATTGAGTGATGATAAAACCTGAGCCGCAAAAGAGAATTGTTATATGTTTTCCCGTGTGAGGTGAAAGAAAAAAAATTCTTGAACCTTCTTTCACGAAATATCTCTTGAAACCATGTATTATATGAAAATGCCACAAAATCAAATATGTGGTCATTGTACAAGCAAACAAATAATGATTGCAGTGCTTTAGAGAAATCTCGTTCCCAGAAATGGATAGCAGAATCTGATAGACAAGCATGAAACACCAAACAAGTATAGGCAAAAAATTAAACATTGTCAGGATCCTGCTAACATTTTTAGATTCTGGTATTTTACTCGAGAGCTACCAGAATCTAAAAATGTTAGCAGGATCCTGAGAATGTTTAATTTTTTGCTTATACTTATTGGTGTTCCATTTTTAGATATGTGATCACTACGATATTGAATCACAGAGACAAACTGACAATAATATTCTACTTATAACCATACTTGCTTAAAATTTTTTTTCAAAAACTTCATTAGTTTTTTCAGAACAAACATTACGAGCATGTAGCAAGTGTAGTGAAATAAGAGCTCACCCTTTCATGTTGGAGTTTGAAGTATCTTGAACCCGAGAAAAATTTACCGACAGCTAGAAAGAAGTCTACATCATAAGCAGCTTTAAGTGGTTGAAGGGTGACCTACAGAAACAAGATGCAAAAATCTATAACAAAGTCAATCCTAATAGTTAGCTACGAACAAAAGATCAAGACTCCTGAGAGGAGCAAGCGTTGGGTTTGTCCAAAAAAATGCTGATGCAAGGTGCACCTTTAATGACAATGCAACATCATGATCGTTAGACAACTCCAACCGTGCTCCATATGAAGGTTTCATTTCTAGTGTATCACTCTGAGAACAGACCTGCATGAAACAATTAAATTATTTTTTCCTGAAAACCATTGGAGACGTGCTAAAATCGATTTTTATAACAGAGACTGTGGAGCATAAGTTACACCTAGATGGTTCATATTATATTAAACAAGATTAGTCTGATAATGTTCATGATTTCAGATATTAGCAAATATTAACAATATGGCATAGGTGTAACAGCATATTGGGACACAAACCCCTTTCATGGTTAGAATTTCTTTCCCATTGTGAGGATAGACCAGCCTTCCAGAAATAACAGATACACTCATGGCTGTAGAATCTTTCCAAGACTTGCATTCAACAATCACCCCCAAAATGTCCAACTCTGTAATAACTTGAGAAGAAATCCTGTGGAATAAATAAGGTAATAATAAAGAATGAAAAAGACAAACTAGTTAGGGCAGAGGCCATGGTGAAGTAACTGAGAAATTGTAACTTACCCACTTATGTGTTGCAAAGTAGCAGAAATTTTGCGTACGTTGAGTCGAATGGAGCATGTACAGATCTTACCAGTTGCACTTGTATTTTTAGAAGACAAGGTAAGAGGGTGAAACTTTGTTGCCTTGTGTATATCCTGCAGTGGATGAACAGTTACTAAAATGTTTCGAAGAATTTTGAAACTGCACTGCTATTAAATGGTACTTAAAATACCTTGACAACTTCATCAGAAACAACACCAGAAAACTGACTTGAATCCTCTGTGCCTCCGGCACCAAGCATTCCCCGTGACAACCAGTTCAACCATCCACGCGACTTATTTGATGTAGGATCATCACTCTGTTCCTTTTCAGAGGCACTCTGTTCCTTTTCGGAGCCAGTGGCACCAGTTGCTCCCATGTTCACTATCAATTCTGAACAAGCTTCCTGCATAATAAGATCCAAGGTAAAAGGACAGATAACAAATTGCCATTGCTAGTACATCAACATATGATAGATATCTAAACAGCCTTTGGTATCTCAGCCAAATTTAAAAAGCTACATCAGCGACCTAATTTACCATACCTGCATCTCACCTTCCGCTGCAGACCTATAACTTAAGATATCATCAATATCAGACTTCTTCTCCACTTCTTCCAAACCCAAAAGGATAGACTCATCGATTGACTGCAGCCAGAGGCATAAAGCACAGCCATATTAGTAGAGAAGCAACTTGACCAGGAACTCTGGTTTGAAAATGCTACAGAAGAAACAGGCATAGTACATCAACTCATCTTCAAGTTATGAAGATTACGCGTTAGTTGGACAAATATGTCCAGCGTAAAGCATCTTAGCAACATATGATGGAGACTAAGGCAAGGCAACAAAAAGTTTAGGGAAGAGAACATATGTATTTCTTTCAGTCAACAATTTCAGAACAACTACCCTATAGAGTATTTTATTGATGTTAGAAGAAAAGAAAATGTTTCTTCAATTTCCTTTCTTTGAAATGTATGATGAGGTTTAGACCAAATCTACTGCAATTTCTACCTCTGATTCCAACAAGTTTAAAAGTTCCCTACACTGCTACAGGCCTACAGCTACCTATGCAATAAACCAGAATAACCATTCGTAAGGAAGCACGTGCTAAGATATAAGATTTTCAAAAAACGGCAGGCCTTATTAGAATATGCTTCTAAATCATCTTCTCGTTACCACTACGCGTTACACAACAGATGATGAATCACCTTATAATATGCTTCCTGATGGACTTATATGATGTGCAATGTGCTACTAAAACATCTCCTTACCACTACCCTTTCATATACATGTTGCAGTAATTAGAGGACAAAACACATCGAAATGAAAACCACCTCATGAGATGCTCCCTAATTATGTAAAATCACCTAAAAGATAATGAGGCTTTCTATGTCTACATCGAATCCAACAGGCTAGGTTAGGCAATTTCATGCAGTTAAACAAACAGGAGGACAAAGCAACATAATGAACAAACCCTGACACTTCTAATCAGATCAGGAGGAAAATAAAATCCTTGCCTGTTCTCTGCGAAGAAAATCTAGCTTTATCTTGTAAAAGTTGATATACCTCCTGCGCATTCTCCTGTATTTTTTCCCAAAACAAAAAAACTAAAAAGTAAGCAGACCGCTTAAATATATTCCAGGAGTATTTGTCTACTTATGCCATGCAACAGTAAGTTATCTGCGTGGAAGTAAAGTATGCAGAAATTTTAAGAGAATCAGGATTGTAATAGCTATGTGATTAAGCATCATCTAAATAAAATAAAAGAAATGATGTCAGAAAAGTAAACTTACATTCGCTGGTCAAGAAATCTCCATGAAGTTTTCCACAGCTTCTTCCGTACATCAGATAAAACTGATTTTTGGGCATAGTGCCACCAAAGTTTCTGCCATCCTGGTGGTTTCCTCAATAAGGAAGTGGAGCAAGGACGATACCGCCCATACCTAAACCATTTAATATATTCTTAAATCAGTAGTTCTTTGAAACGTTCTGTAGTGTCAAATAATAGAGCTAAATCTTAGGAGAAAAAAAAAATTTGAATGGAGGAAAAATTATTGCTACCCTAATGAAAGGCTTACCTCTCACGCAATTGGCTGGTTTGCAAGTAATCTAACAGAATAAGAATCTGCTTCATCTGAAATTCATTCAGATTCATGACCTGAAACGCATAAATGGAAGTTAGACTGAGTCATGAAATGGTAAATAAATCTTAGCTCTGAACCTAGTTTAGCAATTTCTGAGAACTAACCACATCAGTCAACTCAGCGCTGATAGAATACTGAGGTAGATCGTCATAAAGCTCTCCAGATCGATTGACCTATGCAAAGAAGTGTATCAGGCAAAATGGAGAATGCCTATTTACATACAGCACCAAAATGCACCCAAATAATAGCTGATGTATACACCAATGTGCTTTCTGTATATATAGTGTATCATTGATCAGATAGCTGTAAAATATTTCACCAAATACAATGTCCATATGGAGCTGATGGTGACAAATAAACGAATTGGCAAAAATGCAATGCAAAATTATTTCTTGTAACATTGATTAATAAAAATGTCACCAAAATTCCATCGGCCATCAGGTAAATCAAGAAATAGACTTAGTATATCAGATATAACATACAAATGTATACATCTCATTTTTAACATTACCCTAAAGCTAGAGCAAGTATACAGTGCCTTGAAGCAGAAACAAAGATTAGATGATACCGAAATATGTTAAAAGACAGCAAACCAATGACGCTGTTTTAGATCCATTACCAATAGCGTTGCGCAAACACGGACTGGCTTCAGTAAATAACCAAATCTATTACTTTGCAATCTCGACTGGCACCAGTTGTCAAAACCTCTTTTTTCATTAACACTTGGAAAGTCCATGTTTCCCTCATACATGTCGCAATATATTTCCAAACCTTCAATCTCCACAAGTTTATTCACTTGCCCCCCTCTCACCCTACCAACTGATGGCCTGATATTCAACACAGACATCATGTCAAAATATATTAGGGTGCACATATATCCACCACAGATCTTGTCATAGCAACAATAATTTAGCTTATGGAAGAAATAGGTATTAAGAAAAGACAAAGTTGGGAGAAAGTTATAGTGGGGTATACTCTTTGCTGTCTCACAATGTAATTTAAAACACACCACCTTACCATCGAGTAAAGCATAGCTACAAGGAATCAAATACGAAAGTGGAATACATGTTTAAGTGATATAGAAGGTGCATAAAGAGATTACCCAACTGAGTTTTGTTTAGTAACTGTCAAGCTTGAAAACCGCAATCCTAATACAACTTGAACCTGCGACAGCAGTTTAGAGTAAAACATATGAAAGTGGGAAAGTAGACAACACCAAATGATTATTCAAATTATACTCTAGCATATCGCAAGAAAGACAGATAGTAATTTAGCATCACCATGCTCAAATACTTGAATTTATCTAGATTCATATCCTTCATGATAAATGCTATGCTCTCATGAATAAACCAATAGTACAGTAAGATTATCGATGTATATAAGTTTCCACAATTGCAGTGTGAGAATAACGAAATACAAGCCTATATTCTAGAAAACTAATTAAACAAAACAAGCAGGAAACTTACTGATTCAGGTTGTGCATCGGAGTATAAGATGTGAAAGTTTCTGATGGACACTTGAATGCTATCAAGAATCTAAGCCAATAAAGAAGGAAAGTTAACATAGTAGAAGAAAACAAAGACAAGATTGATAACCTCATCCACAACCACAACCAAGAAGATCTACACATCCTCAAAACTTAAAATACAGCATCAGACCAAACATAATATGAAAAAATGTAAGATGCTAAAACTAAAGGTAACAAAAGGAGGCCTGCGGAACGTAATTTCACCTTGGCAGCAATGTATGACATAAAAGGATTCCCTGCTGGACTGTCTGGAAAAAAATAAAAATTGAAGGGGCTGAACAAATGTTGTATAGGAACAATCTTAAAAGATAAACTATGTAGGACAGGAAGTATGTTTGCTCACCGAAGACGCGCCTGGACAATTTTGCCAGTTCTGCAGCAGCAAGCTTAGCTTTCTTACCAGCAAACTCTCTTTTCTCAACCACATCTGAGCTCCACTGCAATGACCATGCAATATATATGTGGGTTTAGAGACAAACACTTGTCATGTATATAAAGAAAAGGGCTGCTAGACAAGGAAATCACCTCCTGATCATTGCGTTGTGACGCACATACAAAGACATCTTCAAGCATAATAATGATAGGATCCCTACCAAGCTTCTTCCATGGAATTTTAATGCTCAATTTCCCAACACGACCTATATAAACAATAAACGATTTGATCCAAAGAAAACAAAGTAAACAAAACATCTGACAGTATTGTAACCTCAATCCACTACTATATCACCTTGCTTGAGAGCAATTGGAAGCTGCAAATACTCAAACGCCTCAAGAATCAGTTCCACGTTCTCCAATAGGACTTCCTCTGCAGTTAGAACCACGAAATTGTGCGTAAATCATCCAATACAGTGAGATTGTGGTGTTCGTTGAAACAGAAACTAGAAAAAGAGAGAGCGAGTGAAGAAGTGAAAAATACCATTCCAGACTGTGATCTTGAGCTGGTCTTTCTGAATGTCTTTGATGTAGCGACCTAAGTACCCTAACAGCAGCTTTTGCACAAGTCCTTCAAACATCTTTCAAACGCTATTTCATTATCGAATGATTCAAAACGCGATAACAAATTTCTTCTCCGCCGGGAGAAGAAGGAAAAGAGACGGTGGTCGGAGAAGTGTAAAGGAGTCGAGGAAATCGTAGGATTTTTCTTCTTGCGTCGAAACAGAGACTTGTCTTCTCCAAATAGACGAATTTTTCTTTCGGTTTCGTCCTTTTCGTACCGAACCGGACCAGACCAAACTTGACTAATGTTTATACTTTATACATTTCGTTACGCTAACCGGCTAATATATGATTTGGTTTATTTTCAACAGTTATTGGCTCTAACTGAAGAGATATGAAGTATTTTAGAAGCTTTTTATGTGTTTATTATGTAGAAACTAGGAAGCACGGAAGCTTCGTCAGATGTCCGCTTCCCGCTTTGGAATCGAAGCTGAAATCAGAAACTCTCAGGAAGTTTTCGAAATCTCGCTTCCTTAGCGCTTTCGAAAAATCCACTTTGGAAACTCGTTGGAAGCTTGCGTCCGTTTTGAAAACTTGTGTTTCATTTTAAAAGTTTAATGTCACAAATAAATAGGTAACATGAAATTATTTTTGATAGTTTTCTTATACAAAAAAAAAAACCAAACTAATTTTTACAATTTAGTATTTTTGCATACTAATTTTGTATTTTATTTTTTAAAAGATCATGCTTAGAAAAATGGCAACGACATGAATCATTTATGTGGGAGATGTTGGAAATATCAATTGAATCAAATTGACTTTGAGAGACTTGAATTTAATGATGTATTTACCGGTCACACGAAATTTGAAATGATATAATTTGATGAAATTAGGAAAATGAGAATGGCCATAGTGATCTAAATTTTTGACTTTGAACTATTGATTTTTATTTGTTGTAAAATATTATTTGATTTTTATTTTTAGTTGAGTTATTTAAAATTTATGTATTAGATTTGTTTGGTTAATTATTATTTTTTAATATGATATATATATATATATATAGGTTTATGTATATATACACTTTTAACACGTATTCGCTTTTACCTTTCTAAACACTTCGCTTCAATGTACCCACTTTTGATTCCATCCAACCTAGTGTAGATATACTATTCATTTTTCTCATTTGAATGGTCATATCTTTTACATATTTAAACCCTAAATCATGAAATCTAAACCATAATCCCAACATCCTAAACTATAACCATCGTCTTTAAACTTCGTCGAAATTTACAAAATCTAAACCATGGCCTCAAATTCTTAAAACCTAACCACCGTTTAAACCTTACTGAAGTTCATCACCGTTGAACCTTATCCCAATTTCTTCTCACTCCTCATCGTACATGTGAGATGAGAGAATAATCAATTTCTCATCATTTTTTTTTTTAAAAAGAGCTAGTCTCTACTAGGCACCTTTAGAAAACCTGTTTGAGCATCAATCTTATAGTGTCCCTTTTTCTTTCAACAACTCTAAAACTAATTGTAGATAAATGGAAATAACGTCTTACTATTTTTGATCCAAATATAGTATTATCAAAAGAAGCCCAAATAGTACAAAAGAGAGAGTAGACGTAATCTTAAGGTTACCAAGAAGAATCAGTATGCATTGATCAACCATCAATTGACATAAGATCTACGTTGTCTATGACTATGCCGATCCAAATAAATTCAGTTGCTCCCCGAAACTTCACACACCTCTTCTCTAAGCACTCTCACAGCTTCTGTGACTCCATCCTGAAATTATTATTTTTGGATACCCTAAAACTATCAGTTGCCAAAATTACTTAAACTACAAAAGAGAAGACTACGCTACATAGAAAAAGAAAAAAACTCCATGGGACGAAAGGATTCATTGAATTTGAGCCATGAATCAGTAGGAGAAAAATAATAAATTGATCGTAACTAATTACCTCAAGAGATAATATTTCCGCGATTTCCATGGCACGAGCCCTAGTTTTTGCAGACAGTGCATCGTATATGGCTTTTCCTACTACTTGTGCAGCTTCCGTGATGTTCTCATCAGTTGTTTCCTCCAGAAGCAGCTGGTTTCTTTTTAATGGTTGAGGAGCAACCCCAAGCCAAGACATTTTTTCTGCCCAATAGAACTGATCCAGCATAAATGGGCATATGATCTGTAGAAAGACATATACAGAAATTTTGTGGTCACTTTTTGGCATTACAACTTCAGACTGATTCAACGAAACACCAATACTAGTCTGTCAGTCAACCTAGGCGATACAAGATAAAGCTTTAAGAACGTTAATCATTATTTGTAACCAAGCACTTAAGCAGTGCACAAGATTTTGGTTTATGGCCAAGTACTAGTAACGATTACAGCAGAGTAACCAAAGAAAATATATGATTGAACGATCATGACATGTTCTCCTGATATATCAACACAGGATTCATCAACTGTACTAGTTACTGTACAGCTAAGTTTCCAACTGATCCTTGTAGATAAATAATTAGTTTTACCATTTATATCAAAGATCTAAAGTCACATTCATACACGTCCAAAGATTATGTAAGATTGTGGATCAAAAACAAACCTGCGGGAGACCAGCCTGTAATGCCGCGGCAACAGAACCACTGATTTCCACAGTGCACATAATTCATATAAAAAGACAACAAAAAAAATCAGTTCACGTCTGTTTATGTGTCCATATTCACCAGGAAAGGGCATCCAGCTGACATTTTCACCTGCCACCATGATGAATTGCAGCAGCGCATCTTCGAAACAGCCAATTGTATGGCACCATACTAATTCAGGAAGACAAAGATATAAGTAGGTTATAGGGCCACAGGGTAATTTAGGTTTTGCCATGTCCAAATATCAAGATCTTTTATTTTTTAGGTAGATAATCGCCAACTGAATATTGGGTAAATTTGTGCTCACCCAGAGAAGCAGAAGAGCTTGCCGTTGAAAATAGAGATTCCCGCATGTAACGATTGTTTCTCACTTGAATCTGATCCATTAGCAATGGTCCAAACTGCTGCATCTAAAGGTCCATAACCCGCTGTGAAAATGATAAATCTGTAACCTGTAATCTGGATAACAGATTGAAGAACTCGAAGAAAGGCTAGGGGATCCCTTACAAAACCCATGCTGCAAAAGCAAAGAGAACAATTACTGCCGTACACTAATTTAGCATGGGTTAAATATCTGACAGAATAAGTCTCAGTGTTCTTCTGACACAAAATGAATTGAAAACATAGAAGCATAGAACTCAGAAATGATTCAGAGGGATCAACTTTAGTTTAGACCTTCCAACAGAACTCAACCCTACAAAGATAGGTAGAGCTGGCTCACAAGACGATATAAAAGTATACAACTCAGTGTGGTTTGAGCATGTATGGGAATCGTCTGTACCCAGGCGCCCTGCAGAAGGATTGTCTCCACACATGTTGCATGAAAACTGCCATTCATTGGGCAGAAACCAAAAACCACAGACTCGAACGCTCGACGGCCAGTAATCTGTCAAGGACAAAATGATTGCAGTGAATCCAAAGAAATAAGCTTTTCCAAGTCAATGACGATTGCTCTGAGATTTTATATTGCTCTCAGATTTTATAATGTGTTCTCAGGGCAGAAAAACAACTACATGTCAAACAAGAGTCATCTTTAACTATGGATCTGTTACATTCAATTAGTTTCTACCTGTTTTTCAGATGGAAAATAGTCATCCTTTTAAATCTGGGTCTGTTAACCTTTTTCTTCTCTGATATAAAGTTACCATCCCAGCTTTTCTCAATAATTCATAAATCGTAAGACTATAGCTGCGGAACGTACCCAAAAGTAAGAAGAATGAAACTACTACCCCGATAACTTTATTATAAAGAAGATGATAGCAATACGCAGGAAAATTTTCGTTAAAAGCAGCAAACATCCTACATACCAGGGCATTCGACGATTTTTTTGCTGAAACCATACCTGTCACAAGGAAAATAAGTAACAGGTCACCGACAGGCTTAAGCAATCTCATCTGGTTTTAATTTAATATCAGTATAATATTACAACTAAATTACTAATAGTTTTGAAGTTCAAAAAATTTAATCAGAGATCAGCTAGTGTTGGATCTATAAATTGAGAAAAGTATATTAAATAGGTCAAGTAAGCAGAAAATACTTAGTATAAAAAGATAAAACCGTGATGGCAAGATAGATTGCACAGTGATCAGATGTTACCACCAAGAGAATTCACAACTCACAAGACCAAGGGAGATGGCGGCCGGCTATGCCAAATTGGAAGGTCTGTTACTGGATCCTGCACCAATGAGTAAATCGGGTGACAGTTAACAATATCATTTTTCACAATCAAATGTATCCTTCTAGATATCTATGTTTAAAAAATACCTACTGCAAAAGGATAACAACTTAGGTTGAGTTTCTCGTATCGCCATGATCCCCATTCTTCAGTAAAAAGAGGCCACATCCAATGAGTTACATCACTCCAGCTAACCTGGAAAAGCATCTAAATTAGAAAAGTTCAGGAGAAACTAACACCAACGACATGTTTGTACCACAATCATATGGATTACCTTGCCAATGGGGGCTTCTTTCAAGTACTTGTATAAATCTGGGAGTTCCTTTCTAAACTGTCTTTCAAAGCCTGTTGGTGGACTGTACAAAAGAAGAATTGCAACTGATCATCTTCCATTCCCAGGATGTCACACTCAAACTTCCAAGCTACGAAGTTACCTATACGGAACAACATAAGGAGCAGCCACCACACAACGGATCTGGAAAAGTTCTGCTAGGCTCCATCCTTCCTAAATGTGCAATCAGAAGAACCACAGTTAGGTAGTTCTTATCACATGATTGTAATTATCATTCAGAATTTTAGTTTTCGTTGCTGAAAGCCAAGCTACATGATTCAAATCTATTGTCATTGATAGAGATAAAAAGCAGATCACAATCAATCCTAGTACAAAGGAGAGTATTAAGCAGATGTACCAATGCAAAGAAATTTATGACAACGAAATCACCCTCCATACAAGGACCCTTTCCGAATATGCTTCCGAATGCAGAATGACACTCTTGTCTGTGTTCCCTTTTTATCCTTTCTTTTTCCTCCAAAAATATTGTCCTCAGCGAGTCTGATTTAAACCAGAATTGATGAATGGTCAAAGCCAAGTAAGAAGAAAAGCAGAATTGAAGAAGAAATTAACATCAGAGTTTGACCTGTGGTGTTTTGAGTATCCTGAGCTTCACTAGACAGAGCAGGAGGAGAAGTGATAGGAAAAAATGAAACTTTCGCTTTGATCAGGTGGGAGCTTAAGTTCTGCAACAAATCAACCTCTTTAACTGTGATTTGAGAACGTAGTTTCTGCAATTCGAGAACTTTAAGAGAAGAAAAAACCAACCTCATGAGCGAAATGTGACATCAAAACCACAGAGTAATGTGGCTGATTACGAGCGAAAGCTGCGGCAATGGCCTGCAAAAACAAACACCTTTTTGGTTTCGTTTCCTAAGAGTACCAAAAATTCGAATCGGGTGAGAGATTACAGCTAGAGGGAAGACATCGCCTTTGGTACCGAAAGCCATGAAAAGAGCGATGGCTTTCCTGCTCATTGACTCTTCTTCCTCCATGGTGCTCATGCTCCGATGAAGTGTTCACTGTTCACCGCAGCTACCGCGTCTAATACACAGCGATCACCAATGAAACGCGTTCGCAAATCGCGTTTTTAAGACTTTGGGCGAACTCACCATTCCTTAAAAGCGTTTCAAATGTTCGAACAAAACAGATTCAGCTCGAGTAAAAATTGTGGGTCCGATTGGTGAATGATAGATACAAAGCGGTAAGAGTTATTTAGCGGAAAAAAATAAAATAGTGGTAAGCACTAGCAGAATAGTTAGAATAGGTAAGAAATAACGGTACAAAAATAAGAGCACTGAACAGTATCGCTTTTGTGTTTGGTAACTATTAAAGCTGCTGTTCCCACTTTTGTCATTGGTAACTATCAAAACGGTATATATCTTATTGCAACGGTAGAGGTTACCGGTCAAACCCTGTAAACTATTCGCAAAAATAGATAAAACTCGAACTTTGTAAGTTTTATAAAAAACAGTTTTGATTACATATAACATTTTCATTTTTTTTTTTGAAACTGTATATTTGAAGCACAGCAATCAAATGATTATCATCGTCAAACACGCCAATTTAAGGAGATCAGAGATCTGCGTCTTGAAAACCAATCTCTTTCCTGTTTCTAGACACTTGTTCAGTTGTTTGATTCATCATGGGGCAAAGCGAAACCAATGTTGCTCCAATATTTATAAAAGTGAATTGCTTTCTAATGTATCAAACGATCACTTCACAACAAAACCAAAGTAAAACTAAGTCTCATAGCTTTATGAAAAAACAGATTCAATCTTCATCTTTCTTGGTTCTTTACAGTGTTTTCAAAGACATTACTTTGGCATGTGAAGAACACAACGCAGACACTTTCCTTCTCTCATAAGCTCAAAAGCTTCATTAATATCATCAAAAGCCAGGTTATGCGTGACCAATTCATCGATCATGATCTCCTGCGCCACAGAAGAGTGAAAACATAAACAAACTGTTCATCGACTAAAAAGTGATTTTGCTAATGTAGCTAGCACTTATATTACCTTGTTCATGTACTTGTCAATGAGTGAAGGAATATCAGATTTAGGCTTCCAACCACCAAAAAGAGTGCCTTTTAAAGATTTCCCAGAAAGGAAAAGTCCGTAATGAGCTGATACTTCAGGCTTCACTTTTGGTACACCTAGAGTAACAGTCATGCCCCATCCCTGAGATAACCACATTCCAAAGGTTTAAAAAGGGCATGTATACAATATAGTGAGCAAAATTCAAACAAGGTGAGAGCAAATAGAAAACAAAACTTACATCCGAGCACGATTGTAAAGCAGTTGTAGTTATTCCTGTATCACCAACACATTCAAATGAGAAATCTGCACCTCCTCCTGTCATTCTTTTGATTACCTAAAATCCCAACACATTGGTTCAAATTTTTACACGGTGATTCCAATGTAACCAGCATGGGGAGAAAGTTTTGTGTAAATCATCGGCTTTAGTTATGCTATTATAAGCACAAACCAGGAGATACTGGAATTACCTGGGATATGGGTTCAGAATGGTCATTTGAATTGATGAAATCCGTGACACCAAATGTCTTTGCTGAAAGAAATAAGAAACATTTAAAACCAGTCCAGAAACGCTAAGCGGTAAAATATCTTAAAGCTATGATATACCTTGTTCAGCCTTAGCTAAATTTATATCAACCCCAATTATTTGGGCTGCTCCTCTTAGTTTGGCACCTTGAGCAACCTGCTCAAAAGAGATTAATCCCACATCAAACTCCACTAACACAGAAGCATCAACATTTCTGTATTGATACTTACCGAAAGACCAACAGTTCCAAGACCAAAAATCACAACACTTGAACCTTTTTGTACATCAGCAACATTCCATGCCGCACCAAGACCTAAAATTACACCTCTAGATTCTCAGTACTGTAAATAACTGTTCGAATTTCATCATTTTAAAGATTATTTTTAACTACCTGCAGCTACACCACAGCTCAGAAGACAAATTTTGTGCAGAGGTGCCAGAGGATCGACTTTGACAGCACAACCAGAGTGAACCACAGTGTACTCGCTGAAACTTGAAACCGCGCAGTAATGGTAAACAGGTTTGCCTTTGATGGAGAAACGTGTCTTCTGATCACTATGCATCAAACCTTTCCTCTCCATTCCAAGAACCTGACACATGTTACTTTTCCCAGAGATGCAATGCCGACATGACCCACATTCTCCAGTGAATACAGCGAGCACATGATCTCCTTTCTCAAACTCAGTTACGCCTTCCCCTATGCTCTCCACTATACTGCAGAAACATCCATGGATGGGATTCAAACCAGTATACTGAATCTTTATTCAATTCAAAAAGAAGTACACCATAGAAGCAACTTGCTTAACGATAGAAGACTCTAACTCTCCACCAAGGCCTAAACCAAGACCCTAGAAAAATCTAGAATGCCCCCAGGGCTATCTCCTCGCTCTTCTTTAAATCCTTCACCTCTCAACTAACCGACGTAAGGTCTGTTCCTGAGCCGGCAAAGTTATTTTTAATAGTCCTGTGCTAAACACCTCAACAATGTTGCTAAATCACACTAAGAACAACAGAACAGTCGATACCGCATCACATTCTACATATTCGAAATGGGGTTAATTTTCTTAACTTGCTCCTATGTTTGCATAATCTAAAAAATGATGTTATGAACAAAGGTAACTTACCCTGCAGCTTCATGACCAAAAATTCGTGGCAAAAGAGACTGTACCAAAAAATGAAGACTTCATCAGAGACTCTTAAGCCAAATTCAAAAGATGTTGTTGCAAAGAAACACAAACCTGAGACTCCCAAGCAGAGAGGTCACTACGACAAAGAGATGTACAGACAACTTTGATTCTGATCTCAAGAGGTTGAGGTGAACTCACTTCAACTTCCTCCATAACCAATGGCTCACCAGCACGCCATGCCACCGCCGCTGCAGAATTTCTCAATCAAAAAACCTAATTTTTCATAAACTAGGACAAAAACAAAAACCCTTCTTTTTTTACCTTTACAGGTCAAGACTCGAGGTCGTTCGAAGAAGGAAGAAGAAGACGACATTGTTATCCCAAATGTTCTTGATTCAAGTACAAGATGAAATAACCATGAAGAAGAAGAGAAAGAAACAGAGCTTCTTCATTCACCTAACACCGAAATCACCAACCACCATTGAGCTAAGTGATCCAACAACATTAAAAATGCTGACTTTTACAGCTTTAGAGGTCCCACATTTGATGCAAGTGATTCCCGCTACCAACCCTTTTCGTCAACTAATCCGAAATTTCATATTAAATCTTGCAATGGATTCATATACTTCTAATCTCGAAACACAGTGTCGAATCGAGTAATGTTCGACTCTCAGAATCAAATTTACTGGTCTTGGTTTCTTCTGCGCTCGACATTCAGGTGGAGTTTGTCACGACAAGAAAAACAAATCTGCAAAATCTCTTGTGAAACTAATAAGGACATGTCTGAATGCTATGGGGAGCATTATTTGGGTTAGTTAAAAGCAAACAGGGAGAAGAATATTATTGGGCTTATAGTGGGCTCGGTTGGGCTTATCTTACTCCATGTTCATGACAAAAATCGTAAAAGCCTATAATGAATGTTCTCACGATGTCCAAAACAAAAAAAAAAAAAAAAGAATGAATGTTCTCACATCTTAAGTTTATTAGTTTGTAAAGTAAGAAAAATATATATAAAGTGAATACATAGTCGGTATACAGAATTTTTGGAAAACAAGTTATTACATAAGCATATATATATGCATCATATAGTAAGATAACTATATAAAAATGTGAATTTGACAATGATTTTTGTAGTTAAACCTACTTGCTAATGGATTATTTAAGTCTTTTACTTAAATGAAAATACTTAACAATATTTTTTATCATCTATCTTTTAAATGTCTCAGATACCTTAGAATATTTTTGGTTATCCTGACTTTTCCCTCAAAATGAAATAACACTAAATTAAGTTTGATTTTTTCTCAGGGGTTTCCCTAATATTTTCTCTCTAAATATATATATATATATATATATATATATTTAATTTTTAAATACTCTTTAATTTTTAGTGGTTCCACATATTGAGGGAAAACATTAAAAGTGAAAACAAAAAGAATAAAATAATCAGTGGTACATTATTTTGAAGAAAAAAAAGAATTTGATGAATAGTATTTCCTAAAATATGATTCAATAATATTTATAATTTCATTTTTCCCAAATAATGTACAACTAGATAATTCACGGTATAAGATATTTATAATACTTTTTTAGAAAATTAATAAACTAAATAAATATTTTAATAGTATATTATTGCATAAATAATGAAAATCTAGAACGAGGAAACAATAAAATCAGCTATAATTTTATAAAATATTTACTTATTTGATTTTGCATAAATAAATAAATCTAATTTATGTAAAATTATAATTTTTAAAATAAAGATAATTTATTATATATGAGTGATCTAATGGTATATTATATAATTAGTCTAATAATTAATATCCTATAAAATATATTCTCTAAAAATAATTTTTGTGACGACACGTCAGCATGACAGTGTTGTAATATTCCACGTAAATATAAAATTATTTAGTTAAAATAATTTTAAATTAATATATAGGGGATTGGAAAAAAATTTATATGTTCCCTTAAAATAAAGGACCATTAGAGTTGGTTTTAATTGTTAGATCTTGCAAACCACAAAATTTATTATCTCCTAGGCTCCTAGCTACTTAATCAAATACTAGTATCGTTATTAAATTGTTTTATCATTAATTGTTATGACCATGATTTAAGGGCCCTACAACAAATAATGATTTCTCACTTTTATTACGCAGAAAATTGACACCGATCAATAGAAATAGAGACACATGCACTCATATAATTTCACAGAGGCTGGTCCCATGGGATATAAATTATTACACCTAACAATAGGCACGTGTTCTATTTATTCGTGTCTAGGTTCAACGTATCTGGCCACCATAATTGGATAATAATAACAAAAAACAATTAGTTAATAATTTGCAAAATGGTCTTATATATTTTAGTTGGTTTGTAAATCAGCTTTTTTGCTAAAATTCAGTATGGTCAAATATTAAATAACAATAGATTTTAACTAGTATTAAAAAAAGTCAGTAAAGGAATAACATATGATTTTGACCCCAAAAAAAAAATTCAACTGTTTCATAACACATGATATTGATTAAATATTTTGAATCAATTAAATTACCAACCAATAACCCTCTTACATTAAAGCTACATATGAAATGTTGTAAAACTAAGAAAATGTCTCTTAGGAGTAGATATGCAGAACTGTCAATTTTACAAGTGGTTACTCATAGTGTACAATATAAAACTTGTAATGGTGCATAGCTCTTATGTTTCACTCTTTCACTTTGATCCAGATTTTATAAATCATTAGTTGTTGTCGAATTATTCATATGTTTACAATAAAAATTTCACTTAATAGGTATATAAAATAGAATTTGATTTTTTTAGAAGGATTGTTTAGCCTGCTTTTATAGACCTCATCTGTTGATATTATCTATATGAATTTTTTTCTAGATTGGGCAATCAATTGGAGAGTCTTTGTTTTTCTTACTAAAATCTTTGGTTGGCAAAAAAGAAATAGAATTTGATTTATTTTTATGGAATTCTAATTCACTTTCTTAAGTAAAATTCGATAGAACTCCACTGAAAAATCATATATCATAATCTTATATATACATTTTTCAAAATAACATAATAATAAAACGTTATGTTAATTATATATATTTTTCTATTTTCGCTTACTGCATAATGCATATTTTCCACTTAATATACATATACATATAACGCAATTTTATCATATACATATAACATAATCCTTTATCATATATACATATATATAAAAGCGTAAGACGACTTAGGTGACTTTATTGGATTGAGTACTTTAGTTGATACAAAAATCAAAACAAACTCTTTTGTTATCCAACTACTAATTTTGGAATCCATGTTAATTATGTTTTTCAATTCTTAACCATTTTTAATTATTTTTCAAAGTTTCAGTTGTTAACTAAAACGTATTGTTACTCGCTCAAGTTGACAACATATTGTTTCTCGCTCATTATTACTCGATCAACAAGTTAAGGGATTTTAAAATTAGTAAAGATATTTTATACCATAACAGAGTTTCTGGATCATTAATTGGTTCGTCAGCTTTGCTTCAGCCGAGGTTGTAGCATAAGGGTGCCTTTCCCACAAATTCTGAACATTTTCCGTCTTCTGGTCGCTTAGAAGTTTTGTTGTACAAAATATCTCGTTGGAAACGTCTAAGTATCGTATATTCCGAAAGAAAAAGTATTAAGTTTTTTATTGGATTGGAACAGTGTACACTTGATGTCGCCGCATGTTGTGTTTTTATATATATGTGTATAATTATCCCTAACATAAACATATATGCATTTTTGTTGGTAATTTTTATGTATTGCCTATGAATGTTTTCTTATAAAATAAAATTATTTATTTAATGTTAATTTTTAGTAAAAAATTTAATTTTTAGTATAGCAATATTAAAAAAAATTGAAAAATAAAACTTCATTTTATAAATAATTTTTTCTTTATAGTGAAACTTTAGTTACAAATCATATAAATTAAACAAATCACCATTCAAGTTTTCTAAAAACTGATTACTACTTCAAAAACTAGAAACCAAAAGCAGGAATGCAAATATGTTGCTCTTTTTAACCAAAAAAAGAAAATGGAGTAATATAAAATTTTCGAAACATATATATGTTTATGATGATACGATGGGCACTGATGGCATCACAGTGATGCGAATGCTTGCTGGTCCCATTATGTTATTATGTTTATACCAAACGAGATATTCACTTTACACCACTCGTTTTTGGAACACGTTGTGACTCTGTCAAATAATTAAATGATACTAATTATTTATTAATAATCGATACAAAAATTAAACATCAGTTGCAATAAATCGATGCTGTTATTGATTTGTGTGACATCAATTCATTAAAACTGATACAAATCTAAATCAGTTTGCATCAATTTTAAATATTGATACAAATATATAAATTTAAATCATTTAAATAATCAGTGTATTTATTAACTTATATTAATATCACTTAGAAATTGATACAAATTTTACATCAATAAAAAAATGTTGCTAATAAAATTAATACAAAATTTACATCAACATTTTGCATCTCAACTACATGGTATATTTTCCATTTAGATTTGAAAATGGTTTATAATACATTATTTTCTAAACCCTCCTGATATATACAATTTTCATGGAATAACATATTGTTCTATTTACGACAAAAGTAACATATTATTTTATTTATTATCATATATATATATATATATATAATAAAGTAAAATAAATATTATGTTTACACCAAACGAGATATTCACTTTACACCACTCGTTTTTGGAACACGTTGTAACTGTGTCAAATAATTAAACGAAACTAATTTAAGGATTTGATTGGAAATTTTTTTAATAAAATAGCAGTATGTTACATTATTCTCTAAAAGCATTATTATATAAAACCATTAAGTTTTAATTTAAAACTTGATTGATAGAGTAGTGAGCATATAGATATAAAATTAGTAAAATAGAGATAATTCTTCATTTTGGATTTTTTTTTAAAAAATACAATATTTTACAAAATTAAAAAAGCATAAAATCCCAAGAAATAAAATTACGTTTGACCAAATCAACGTAACCAAACAAAGAAGCAAAAAGAAAAAAAACTGAGAGAGATTGAGAAAAAAAAACTAAAATGTTTATAACGACTCCATAACTAATACTAACTAGTCTAAATACTTTCCAATATCATTACGTTCGATATGATGATCTCATGTAGCTCATAATGTGTGTCTTAAACTTCTGACTTATCTTCTGCATATAAAACATTCAATGCTTGTTATGCATATTAGATTCTTTTCTTTGGTTTAATTATATAGTTTCTACTATTTCAATAAAAGGTTTTTAGGTTCTTTCAATGGATTTTTTCTATATTTCGTAGAAATCAATTTTGATTTGAAAAATAACATTTTGATACTTAAAACTATATTCAATTCATTTTTTATTGATTGCACTAACCAGTATCCACCAAGCTGATACAATCAAATTTTCCTCAGATACAATCAAATTTTTCTCAGACATATTCTCATGAGTCATGTCCCGTGCCAGTTTTAACAGTCAGATAAATTCTTTTTTTAGTTCTAGGTGTGATATATTATTAAACACAAAACATATATACTTTATACAACATCTCATGTATTTACTAGAGTGATTTCTTTCACAACTTTTACATACCAATTCAATTATTTAGAATGTTTTTACAGCGGAGTTTAGCCTCCCAAGATTTGTTTCCTTTCGACCTCGATGAATTGTTTGTTTATATGATAGCTTTTGGTGGCATTTTGGGTCTCATTCTCTGCTTTGCATTGCATCAACTTTACGTATGAGAGAACAAACATTCAAATCTTAACGTATGACATAATCTTACAAAAGTTTTTGTAATTTTATAATCTAGGCTAAATGATGTGTATGAGTTATGACCCTATTTATATTATGTTTTTAATTAATAACTAAAGGTAAATGTGTCTTTTAATATTTTAAAAGCCTCAAAAACTCAATTAAAGAGCACTATGGTGTAGAGCATTAAGGAGTCCTCTATCCTCTATTAATGCTCTAAAAAAATTTTGTGATTGGCTTTTAATGAACAGTAAACTTTACAAAAAGCCTTACCAATCAAACCCTAAGTTATTTATTAATAATCGATACAAAGATTATAGTTAAACATCAATTGCAATAAATCGATGCTTTTATTGATTTGTGTGACATCAATTCATTAAAACTGATACAAATCTAAATTAGTTTGCTTCAATTTTAAATATTGATACAAATATATAAATTTAAATCACTTAAATAATCAATGTATTTATTAATTTATAATAATACCACTTAAAAATTGATAAACATCATATGTTGCATCTCAACTACATGGTATATTTTCCATGTAGATTTGAAAATGGTTTATAATACCTTATTTTCTAAACCCTCCTGATATATACAATTTTCATGGAATAACATATTGTTCTATTTACGACAAAAGAAAACATATTATTCTATTTATTATCATATGTATAATAAAGTTAAATAAAATTTCTAGCCCTCTAAATTCACCATTTCGATAGAATAGCACGTTATTTCTTAAAAATAAATAAGTTAGTAAGAGTATTTATATGAAAATAAAATAACTTTATATTTATTACAAGGGTATCGACGTGAGTGATAGAATTTTTATACTTTACTAGGATATATCCCATGCTATAGCACGGACAAATTAGAATTATTGAAAAATATCCGAAAATTATAAAATCAAAAAATTGCAATTATTTTAAAACTTTACGAAAATTATAATATCAGTTTTTATAATATCAAATCTTTCTAATATCCATGTAAATATTTTGTAATCAAAAATATAAAACCAATCTTTCGTACTCGACGATATTGTAAATTTTTAACTACTTTTTAAAAAAATTAAAGTAAATAAAACCAAAATTATAATCTAGAAAGAAATAAAAAAAATATCTATTTTTAACTATTTTTCAAAAAAATTATATTAATTAATTAATTAAAACAAAAATTATAATCTAGAAATAAGTAAAAAAAAAATCAACAATCTATATAAATTATTCCTTAAAAGTTTCCAACAAAAATCAGAATCTACATAAAATCTCTTATTTTAGAAAATTAAATCAATATTAATTTAATTTAAACAGTGTATTTAATTAAATCAACAAAATCTTCATAAAATATATTTTTAACTACTTTTCAAAAAAAAAAAAATAATAATTAAAAAGAAAATTATTTATTAAATGATTTAATTAAATGATCATATAATAACTAATGACTAAAACATCTTTAATGAGAGATTAAAATTTGTTCTTTGAAGTAATGACAACATAATGTAAAATTTAATTATAAGTGTACTCTCCAAATAATATACAGGAAATTTAATAAAACTTTATGAAAAGAATGAATTTTTTTTTTATGTCAAATTAATCTGCGCCAAACCTATAAATATGTGTCCAGCTGCTTCTGGTAGATCTAAGAAAACTAAAGTAATGATATATTTAACTTTTTCCAATCTTTTGGGCAGTTCACTAAATTCAAATTTACATTTTTATCTTGTTAAATTTACATGGTTTAATCATTTTATGGCCACTTGATTAGTTATCTATAAAAAAAAAAAAAAACCATTTAGTACGAAGTCGTTTTATTTATTGAGTTGTGATAGGATGGACATTATTTTAGCAGTGGCAAACGACTACATGGTACAAACTACAGAGACATGAAGATATCGATGCTTAAGAAGGTACGTGGTAGAGTGGATTAGGGAGCTTGAAAGCCCTCCCTGGGGTGTCCTCAACCAAATCAGCCCATTGGTCTCCAATATTCCCAATGATTTTGTATCCACTCTTCACTAGGCTCTTCCTCACCTCTGACTTGTACTTCACTTGCTGCGTGTTCGAACCCGTTGGCCTGCATTTCCATATATATTCCTCGATTTAATCACATATGATACTTAATTACTGTATATGATTAAGCGACATGATTCTTACTTGAATAAGACATGCTTAAAGTAGGTGAAGCCAGCAGCCTTGAGATTCTTTAGAGTAGCTTCCTTCGAAGTTTCCCATCTCTCAGTGAGTACGATGGGTTCAATCCCGAGTGTTAAGAGGTTTTTATATAGATGCAAGGTCTCTGGGAGCACGGTAGCTTCTCCGAGACCTGCCCACTTCCAGTACGCCCCCTTGGGGGTCTTCTCTGTCCTAAGAGTCCAAAACAAAAACGTACTTTAACAACAAAATCACAATCTAGATAAGGAAAAAAATAGAAGTAGGTTATTCAAAATATTTAGAGTTGTAAAAATGAATACAATAGAACCGAAATGTGTCTTTTCATATATTGACCTCTAAATATTTTCAAAAAATATGATGATGATATTGTGAATGCATTGGAGGTGGTACAGGTAGAACTAATTATATGTATACCCGTATCCATATTTGGCATAAAAGGGAACACTAGAGAGGAGGGTGTCATCAAGATCAAAGATCCAAACATTGACGGTATCGTTCTTTAGGGCAAGTCCTTTGGCGTAGAAATAGGCCTCTTTGCACACCGTTTTGGAGTCCCATTGGTACTGACTGGAAATGGCCGTCAAGTAGTCTTCAACATAGTCTTTGCAATTTGCGGGTACCTTGTCGAAGTTTACGATGTTATCGGTCTCAAGAGCAAGGTGCCAGCTTCTGCAGTTGTGGTATCTGATGGAAAGTTGCTCTTTCTCTACGAGCTCGGCTTCGTTCTCAGCGATGTTTTTGGAAGTGGGGAGTTCGATGAGCCTAGGCACGGAAACCGAAGGCCGGGCGTGGGAGACTGTGGCAGCAAAGAGGATGAGAAGGAGAAGTGAGAGGATTTTCATTTTTTTTTTTTGTATAGTTTATTTTTAGTTTGTGTTGTTATTTATGTGATGCAAAGGGTCGTATTTATAGTGAAGTGAGGTTAGTTTACTGTATGGTTTCTTATTGTATACTATGGGCAATGAAGACATAAGTGTACGTGTACGGCTTCTAGTGATGCAAATGCTTGCTGGTCCCATTATGTTTATAACCGACGAGATATTTCACTCACACCACTCGTTTCTTGAGCACGTTGTGACCATGCTAAATTAGAATTCGGCGTTTTCTTGTTTTATTTTTATTATTATCGTAGGCTTTTATGCTTGTGAATTTTGAATCATAGTTTTAGGCTTACACTGTTCCACATTAGTAGAAAACTGTTTCTACGTATGATTACTTCAGTATAACTTGTGTTTGCGGGAATAATATCTTTTGTAATTGGCAAATATATATAACAATGAAAAACTTGGTATTGAAAAACTAAGCGCTGAAGTAATTTCAATATTATTAAACGATTTTACTTTTTATTTAACTGTCATTAGATCAGATCAATATTTTTTCTTCGTAACATGTTATTTTATGTGAACTTTAAGAAATAAAGATTAGAGTTTAGTATTTCGGTTAAGGATTTATTTTTGTTAAGGCGTCATGTGATAAGTTAGGTACTTACATAAAAATAATATGTTATCGAAAATAATTATGTATTCAGTAAAAATTAAATAATAAGCAAAATATGAAAAAGATATTCACTATGTAAATTGTAATGGCAATACTTTACATCATTGATATTTTTATAATTACATATTATCTTTGTTACATTTTATACTTTGTTACTTTTTTTTGTTAATGTTTCTTTCTTACAACATTATTTATTTCTCGTTTGCTGATAAACAACTTATTCTATAACAACGAGTGAAAAACTTATTAAGTGTGTCTCACAACTGCATGACACATGGCAAACCTTTAATTGACGAGATTGTGACATATGTTTCCTAATTTACTAGATTTCTAACATGTGTCTGTAAATTATTATTATATATATATATATATTTTACATCTCAAAATATAAAAATATAGCAATATTTTTCTTCCAAAGTTTCAATTTTTGTTTTTTTACTTTTATCAAATTTATTAAGCTAAGTTAGCTTCCAATTCCAAATTTCTATTTTTATTTTGTTAAATATACATGTTTGCCACTTGATTAATTATCCCTGTAAAGAAAAAAAATTAATATTATTTATTAAATGTATGTGTGTTTTGATGAGTATGCACTATGACTTGTTTTAAATTAATGTATGATTGTATGGATTATGGCTTGTTTCAAAGTTCAAACACAATTTGGTGTGGTAATGAGTACTTTGGATCTTTTTGAGAATAATGGTTATTTTGGGTTTAAAATATCCTATCTAAATCAGATCCCGAATCCAAACTCGAATTAACATGAAACTAAACCAATATACTAAAACATAACCGAATCTGATCCAAATATGTAAATATCCGAATGGAGTCTAGAAATCTAAACTCGAAAATCCAAAAATCCAAAAAATTCTAACCGAATCTAAACACCCACCCCTATGCAAAATTGTCAATTTTACAAGTGAATACTCATAGTGTACAAAGACGAAAAAGAACATTAATTGTAGTGGATACGGCAATCAACTTAGGGACACAAAAGGGCCACCAAAATGTATGATTGATATTGAGTAACGTATCCTTCGTGTTGTCTTATGTGTCACTATACAATGTAGGTTTGTGTTTTGGTAACTCAATACTATTTGTGTCAATGGTTTTTTTTTTTTCTAACAACCAAATTCATTAATGATTAAACGTTAGAACAGTTTACAAAGGATCTCAAAGCATGCTTTGCGAGGCAGTCCGCTAAGAAGTTCTCAAGCCTAGGAATAAAGTAAAAAAACAACAAAACGGCCTGAAGCCAAAATGGAATCAATGTTGAACAAGATTTCGTAGAATTCTTTTTGTCTTGAGCCCGAAGAAATGACTTTGAAAAGAAGTTGAGAGTCGGAGCGGACTTCAAAAGATCTGAGTTCGAGGTCTATGGCCTGAGAAATGGCACACAAAGCAGCCGAAGCTTCCGCTAATAATGGAGAACCGATGAAGTCAAAAGTTTGCGTACCGGATCGGCGAGATTTCGTCGTCGGATCGATCCAAGTCCAGACCCCTGCCGCTTTTCTAGTTGTCTTATCCAAAGCCGCATCAACATGTAAGATGACATCCGCTTTATTGCGAGGTTGTAGAGTGTCGCGGTTTGGTTTCGGCGATTGTAAGGATTGCGCTTCTTGCCACTCTTTTGCATCATTTACCGCTTTCGTAACTATTTCCGGAGGAGAGAACGTACGTTTCTCAAAGACAAAGAGATTTTAGTTGACCATAATGACCACATTAGCCAAGGAAAAATAGGAGTCGTAGCAATACCCGATGGAGGTAGGGAAACAAATTTCATGGCCGCTTGCACTAAGTCGTGGAGAGAACTAGAAGGGCTTGAGATCAATGTCTCCTTAAACGGAGAACATTCCCAACAAGATTTAGCGAAATTGCATCCAAAGAAGATGTGATACGTAGTCTCTAGCTCCCCACATCTTCTACACAATGGATCCACATCAATTCCTCTATGGATAAGGTTTGCTCCGGAAGGTAAAGCTTCTTGAACTAGCTTCTAAATGAAAGTTTTAATCTTTGGGGAAGATGTAATTGACCAAATGTTCTTGTTCCAATCGAACTTGAAGGTAGATGCTAGGCGATTCTCTTGTTCGGTCATAAATGCGTGGTAACCCGTCTTAGCTGAATATTCGCCATTGATTGTGTGAACCCGAGCTAGGAAATCTTTTGCTCCTTTCTTACTCGGTCGTAGCGAAAGAATTTCCATAACGTGATGAGGGAGAAAGTGTTGAACTTTCTCACGATCCCAATTTCCATCCGCTCCCAAAAGAGATGCTACCTTAGCGCGTTCCGTGGTGGCCAAGAAGGAGGACTTATGGGCTTATTAACTTCATTCATGGACAACCATGGATCATCCCAAATAGACCTGTATTTCCCATCTCCAACGAGGTGAGTAATGTGAGGTCTTAAAAGATCCCTACCAATAAGAATGCTTCTCCAACCATGGGACATATTAGCGGTTGCCGGAATGTCGAGAAGACCGTCAAATTGGCCGTATTTACCAAGAAAAACCTTTGCTAATAGGGAGTTAGGATATCTAAAATGGCGCCAACTCAACTTGGTTAATTTTATCACTTTAATCACTGTAATCATCTTTCCTCGATTTTTTTGTTCTTATCTGAAATATATTATCTTCTTTTAGATATGGTTATCTAATTGAAATGAGTTCCATTATATTTGTTTTATAGTCAAAATATTTTTATGGTATATAAATCTTTTCTTATAAATATAAAATTCGACTTTTTCGAGTATATCTTTTGAGTCACTACAAGTTTACATAGATTATATATTATAAAATTTAGTTTGAGTTTTGATCTAAATTTTTCTGATTACCAAAAAAATATTCATAAACAATAATATCCCTTGCGTGACAAAAAAAAAACAATAATATCTCGAAGTATATAAATTACCTTCCAATATTTATTGAAAAGTAAAACTTTTCCCACAAATTGTCTATAATATCAACCCGTGAGTAAAAAAAACACTCCTACGTAATATCACCCGTGATAGATAAAGGTAAAAATTAAAAAGGACAAACTCATAAAAGAAGAAGAATATGTGGTATAAGGAACAAATGATAATGATGAAATGGGACCTAAGTGAACATGAATGTCGTGAAGACCAAAGAGAGAGTGGGTGTGAAATGTGGACACGTGAGTTGTAATATAAAACTTGTAATGGTGCATGGCTCTTATGTTTCACTCTTTCACTTTGATCCTCATTTTGAAATCATTATTTGTTGTACAACTATTCATATGTTTACACATAAATTTTTTACTTAATAGGTCTATAAATTAGAATTTTATTTATTTAGAAGGATTGTTTAGCCTGCTTTTATAGACCTCAATTTGTTCATATTATTTATATGAACTTTTTTTTCCTCGATTGGGCAATCAATTGGAGAGTCTTTGTTTTTTTACTAAAATCATTGGGTGGCAAAAGAGAAAAAGAATTTGATTTATTTTTATGGAATTCTAATTCACTTGTTTAAGTAAAATTCCATAGAACTCCACTGAAAAATCACATATCATAATCTTATATATACATTTATGAAAATAACATAGTAAAACGTTATGTTAATTATATGTTTCCCTATTTTCACTTACTGCATAATGCATATTTACACTTAATATACATATATATACATATTACATAATTTTACGAACAACTTAGTATTCTATTTTTATCATATACATATATAACATAATCCTTTATCATATATACATATATATACATATAACAATGTAAGACGACTTAAGTGACTTTATTGGATTGAGTACTTTAGTTGATACAAAAATCAAAACAAACTCTTTTGTTATCCAATTACTAATTTTGGAATCCATGTTAATTATGTTTTTCAATTATAATTTTTAATTCTTAACCATTTTTTATTATTTGTCAAACTTTCAGTTGTCAACTAAAACATATTGTTACTCGCTCATTATTACTCGATCAACAAGTTAAGGGATTTTAAGATTAGTAAGTATATTTTATACCATGACACAGTTGTTGGATCATTAATTTGTTCGTCAGGTTTGCTTGAGCCGAGGTTGTAGCATAGGGGTGCATTTCCCACAAAATTCTGGATATTTTCCGTCTTCTGGTCGGTCAGAGGTTTTGTTGTACAAAATAGCTCGTTAAAAACGTCTAAATATCATATGTTCCGAAAGACAAAGTATTAAGTTTTTATTGGATTAGAACATTGTACACTTGGTGTCGCCATATGTTGTGTTTTTATATATATGTGTAAAATTATCCCTAACGTAAACATATATGCATTTTTTGTTGGTGATTTTTATTTATTGCCTATATATGTTTTCTTATAAAATAAAATTATTTATTTAATGTTAATTTTTAGTAAACTTTTAAATATTTAGTATAGCAATATTAAAAAAAAATCGAAAAAAAAAATTCATTTTATAGTGAAACTTTAGTTACAAATCATATAAATTAAACAAATCACCATTCAAGTTTTCTAAAAACTGATTACTACTTCAAAAACTAGAAACCAAAAGTCAGGAATGCAAATATGTTGCTATTTTTATCCAAAAAAAAATGGAGAAAAATAAAAGTTTTGAAAAACAAATGCATATATGAGTTTTTTTTTTATTGTGATGGCATCACAGTGATGCGAACGCTTGCTGGTCCCATTATGTTATTATGTTTATACCAAACGAGATATTTTACTTTACACCACTCGTTTTTGGAACACGTTGTGACTGTGTCAAATAATTAAATGATACTAATTATTTATTAATAATCGATATAAAAATTACAGTTAACATCAGTTGCAATAAATCGATGCTGTTATTGATTTGTGTGATATCAATTCATTAAAACTGATACAAATCTAAATCAGTTTGCATCAATTTAAATATTGATACAAATATATAAATTTAAATCACTGAAATAATCAATGTATTTAAATTTCTAATAATACCACTTAAAAATTGATACAAAATTTACATCACTAAAAAAATGATGCTAGTAAAATTGATACAAAATTTACATCATATTTTGCATCTCAACTACATGTAGATTTGAAATGGTTTATAATATCTTATTTTCTAAACCCTCCTGATATATACAATTTTCATGGAATAACATATTATTCTATTTACGACAAAAGAAAACATATTATTCTATTTATTATCATATATATAATAAAGTAAAATAAATATTTTAGCTCTCTGAATTCCCCATTTCCATAGAATAGCATATTATTTCTTAAAAATAAATAAGTTAGTAAGAGTATTAATATGAAAATAAAATAACTTTATATTTATTACAATAAAATTTCCATGTAACAGGGTATCGACGTGGGTGATAGACTTATTATACTTAACTAGAAATTGTCTCGTGCTATAACACGGATTAGTAAATCTAAACAAATTCGATTTTTTAATACTATAAAAAATTAATAATAGAATATCCGATTTTTTTGTGCAAATCAATATCGGATTCTGCAAATAAAATTAAATCAGATTTTAACAAATCCGATTTTTTTGGAATAGTAAAAAATCTTTTTTGGAATATTAACAAATCCTATTTTTTTGGATTTTTGTTAACCATAAACTAAATGATTTAATTAAATGATTTCATTAAATGATCACATAATAACTAATGACTAAAATATCCTTATGAGAGATTAAAATTTGTTTTTTGAAATAATGGTAATGTAATGTAAATATTAATACTTTTTAATGTTTATTTATAAATATACTCTCCAAATAATATATAGGAAATTTAACAAAACTTTATATATATTTATGTGTCCAGCTGCTTCTGGTAGATCTAAGAAAACTAAAGTAATGATATTTAAAATTTTTCCAATCTTTTGGGCAGTTCACTAAATTCAAAATTTACATTTTCATCATGTTAAATTTACATGGTTTAATCATTTTATGGCCACTAGATTAATTATTTGTAAGAAAAAAAAAAACCATATAGTACGAAGTCGTTTTATTTATTGAGTTGTATTAGGATGGACATTATTTTAGCAGTGGCAAACGACTACATTACAAAGACATGAAGATATCGATGCTTAAGAAGGTACGTGGTAGAGTGGATTAGGGAGCTTGAAAGCCCTCCCTGGGGTGTCCTCAACCAAATCAGCCCATTGGTCTCCAATATTCCCAATGATTTTGTATCCACTCTTCACTAGGCTCTTCCTCACCTCTGACTTGTACTTCACTTGCTGCGTGTTCGAACCCGTTGGCCTGCATTTCCATATATATTCCTCGATTTAATCACATATGATACTTAATTACTGTATATGATTAAGCGACATGATTCTTACTTGAATAAGACATGCTTAAAGTAGGTGAAGCCAGCAGCCTTGAGATTCTTTAGAGTAGCTTCCTTCGAAGTTTCCCATCTCTCAGTGAGTACGATGGGTTCAATCCCGAGTGTTAAGAGGTTTTTATATAGATGCAAGGTCTCTGGGAGCACGGTAGCTTCTCCGAGACCTGCCCACTTCCAGTACGCCCCCTTGGGGGTCTTCTCTGTCCTAAGAGTCCAAAACAAAAACGTACTTTAACAACAAAATCACAATCTAGATAAGGAAAAAAATAGAAGTAGGTTATTCAAAATATTTAGAGTTGTAAAAATGAATACAATAAAACCGAAATGTGTCTTTTCATATATTGACCTCTAAATATTTTCAAAAAATATGATGATGATATTGTGAATGCATTGGAGGTGGTACAGGTAGAACTAATTATATGTATACCCGTATCCATATTTGGCATAAAAGGGAACACTAGAGAGGAGGGTGTCATCAAGATCAAAGATCCAAACATTGACGGTATCGTTCTTTAGGGCAAGTCCTTTGGCGTAGAAATAAGCCTCTTTGCACACCGTTTTGGAGTCCCATTGGTACTGACTGGAAATGGCCGTCAAGTAGTCTTCAACATAGTCTTTGCAATTTGCGGGTACCTTGTCGAAGTTTACGATGCTATCGGTCTCAAGAGCAAAGTGCCAGCTTCTGCAGTTGTGGTAATTGATGGAAAGTCGCTCTTTCTCTACGAGTTCGGCTTCGTTCTCAACGATGTCGTTCGAAGTGAGGAGTTCGATGAGCCTAGGCACGGAAACCGAAGGCCGGGCGTGGGAGACTGTGGCAGCCAAGAGGAAGAGAAGGGAAAGTGAGAGGATTTTCATTTTTTTTTTTTTTGTATAGTTTATTTTTAGTTTGTGTTGTTATTTATGTGATGCAAAGGGTCGTATTTATAGTGAAGTGAGGTTAGTTTACTGTATGGTTTCTTATTGTATACTATGGGCAATGAAGACATAAGTGTACGTGTACGGCTTCTAGTGATGCAAATGCTTGCTGGTCCCATTATGTTTATAACCGACGAGATATTTCACTTACACCACTCGTTTCTTGAGCACGTTGTGACCATGCTAAATTAGAATTCGGCGTTTTCTTGTTTTATTTTTATTATTATCGTAGGCTTTTATGCTTGTGAATTTTGAATCATAGTTTTAGGCTTTACACTGTTCCACGTTACTAGAAAACTGTTTCTGCGTATGATTACTTCAGTATAACTTGTGTTTGCGGGAATAATATCTTTTGTAATTGGCAAATATATATAACAATGAAAAACGTGGTATTGAAAAACTAAGCGCTGAAGTATTATTCTTGTTAAGGCGTCATGTGATAAGTCAGGTATTTACATAAAATTAATATGTTACGAAAACATAATATGTTATGGAAAATAATTATGTATTCAGTAAAAAAATAAATAATAAGCAAAACCGGCAAAAAGATATTCACTATTTAATGGCAATACTTTACATCCTTGTTATTTTAATAATTACATATTATTTTTATTACATTTTTAAATTACCTAATTTACTTTAACTTTTATACTTCTTTTATTTTTATTTTGTTAAAGAACTTTATTTACTTTCTTACAAGATTATTTATTTCTCGTGTGCTGATAACCAAATTATTTTATAACAACGAGTGATGAGAATCTTATTATAGAAAATTAAGTGTGTCTCACAATTTCATGACACATGGCAAACCTATAATTTACGAGATTGTGACATACGTTTAATATTTTACTAGATTTCTAACATGTGTCAGTAAATTATTAAAGTATATATTTTACATCTCAAAATATAAAACTATAGCAATATTTTTCTTCCAAAGTTTCAAAATTTATTTTTAATTTTATTAAATTTATTAAGCTAAGTTAGCTTCCAATTCAAATTTTAATTTTAATTTTGTTAAATATACATGGTGAAATCATTTCATGGCCACTTGATTAATTATCCTTTTAAACAAAAATCATGAAATTGGCGGTGGAAGCAGCTATATACTTCCTCTGGTGCATGCGAGCGAAACCTTCAACTCCGACTCCGACAATCAGTTTCTCCATCTCCCCCCTTCCCCAAGATTTTCTTCAAGAAGTTGGACAGAAACATCCGTAACAGCATATTATCTCATCTACATTTGCCAAAGTACTCAAAACTTTTAGCCGAATGGTTTAAATTTTAATGATCAAGTTTATCACCATCTTAGTTTGTAGAAGCTTCTTTTTCTATGTTTTTTTTGAAGCTCAAACAAAATCTGTATTTTTGGGTTTGTAAAACCATAAGCACCTTTATTTTAATGGAATTTACATTTTATCTAAAGAAAAAAACATTTTCTGATAGGATGGAGACATTTTAGCAGTGGCAAACGGCTACAAAGATAATCGAAAAGACATAGATATGAAGTAGGTGCATGGGGACAAATACATGAACGGAGATGCTTAAGAAGGTACGTAGTAGAGTGGATTAGGGAGCTTAAAAGTCCTCCCAGGGGTATCCTCAACCAAATCAGCCCATTGGTCTCCAATATTGCCAACGATGTTGTATCCGTTTTTCTTCACCAGGCTATTTCTCACCTTTGACTTCCACACCACTTGCCTCAAATTCGAATTGTTTGGCCTGCGTTTCCATATATAGTCCTCGATTCAGTCACATATGATACTTAGTTACTGTATATAATTAAGCTACTTGATTCTTACTTGAATATGAGATGCTTCCATTTGGTCACGCCAGCAGCCTTGAGATTCTCGAGAGTGACATTTGACCACATTTTCCATCGTTCACTGATTATGATGGGTTCAATCCCGAGTTCTAAGATGTTTCGGTAAAGATGCAAGGTCTCCGGGAGTCCGGGAGTTGATTCTCCGGACCCTAACCATAACCAATACGCTGCCGAATCTAGCTTCTCTGTCCTGAAAATCCAAAAAAAATATATAATGTCCTTTATCATGAAATCACAAAGTAGATATGGACACAAAAAAACATTTAGGTCAGTCAAACTATTTAGAGTTGTAAAATTAAATACTATAAAACTGAAAATGTGTCTTTCCATATCTAAATAATGCCCTTTTAAGGGAGATAAGATGAATAAAATCAGTTAAGAAAACATTTTCAAAAAAATGTATACCCGTATCCATGTTTGGCGTAATAGGGAATACTAGAGAGGAGGGTGTCGTCTAGGTCAAAGATCCAAACATTGACGGCGTCGTTCTTTAGGGTAAGTCCTTTGGCGTAGAAATAAGCCTCTTTGCACACTGTTTTGGAGTCGGATTGGTACTGTTTGGAAGTACTGGTCAAGTATTCTTCAACATAGTCTTTGCAATTTGCGGGTACCGTGTCGAAGTTTACGATGTTATCGGTCTCAAGAGCAAGGTGCCAGCTTCTGCAGTTGTGGTAGTTGATGGAAAGTCGCTCTTTCTCTAAGAGTTCGGCTTCGTTCGCAAAGATAGTGTTCGATTTGAGGAGTTCGATGAACCCTGGAACGGATGCCGAAGACCGGCCATGGGAGACCGTAGCGGCCAAGAGCAAGAGAAGTGAAAGTGAGAGGATTTTCATGGTTTTTTTGTAGGGTTTATTGTTTGTTTTGTGATGTTTATTTCTGTGATACAAAGGGTGGTATTTATAATGAGGTGGGGCTAGTTTACGGTATGGTTACTTAGAGCATCATTATCGTAGAAACCCATAAAAGTTTCTTAAACATTTTTTAAATATTAAAATCTTAAGAAATCCATAAGAAACGGTTTCTTAAGTTTCTTATTTAAGAAACTTTGGTATGGGGTTCTTAACTTTTTACATTAAAATAATAATAAAAAATTTTAAGAAACCCCTAAGAAACCAACATCACACTAGCGTTAAAGATGCTCTTATGACGACACATGGGCAAAGAACTGATATGTGTACGTGTATGGCATTGGTGCAGTAAATGCTGCTGGTCCCTTTATGTTTATTATCGAGGAGATTTTTCATCCACACCACTCGTTTTTAGATCACGTTGTGAGAGTGCTAAAATAAAATTTGACGTTTTGTTGTTTATTTATTTCTATTATTATTTTCGTCGGCTTTTATGATTTTAAAGTTTGAATCGGTTTATACTTTATAAAATAATAATTATTGTGAAGTTGTTCTACATTACTAAAAAAATATGTGAATATGATGGCTTGAGTATAACTTGTGTTTGCGGGACTAATTGATAGGGTAAGTGGCAAAAGCAATAATGAAAAACATGATATTCAAGAAATGTTTCACTAACACAAGTAAACCATGATATTAAAATGATATGTCCAGTAATAGTAGAATGAAAAATAATATCGTTGCTCTTGTTAATCCTATCGAATTCGCTGCTCTTCTTAATTTAAATTCTGCCTTTAAATTTCTTCAAAATCAGTAAGCTTTTGATGTAAAGAGAATTCTTTTTTGGTTTGAACATAATTTAACATTCATACAAAATATATATATATATATATATATATCGTTCAGACAATGTAAGTTTACCATTTACTAAAATATTAAAAAAAAAATTTCTAGAACAAACCTTTAGTTTGCAGGACTTCATGAAGATCAGAAATCATTTCAGTCTCTTCTCCCTATCATTTTATTTCCCGTTCCTTAAATTCTAGAGCATTCTAGCTTTGTAGCTTCAGAGTGTGTTTTTTAACTCTGTTTTGATATAATATAAATTGTTGACAAAAAAAAAAAAATTTTAGTTTGCTAATATATACGATCCATGCTATTATAAAGTTTTTTGAAACTTCTATTATTTTATTTTAATTTAACTACATATTTTCATAATTTTAATATTCTTTGATTTTGTTAAGGTTAATGACTTCAAAATCAATTGGCGATAATGGATTGGTGTGTCAGCATATCTTCTTTCATGTCCCCATCTTTAGATGTGGATCTTTCTTGCACTGAGATAATGATTAATGGCATTAATCCGATCCCAATCTAGGATTATTTCGGATGAAATCGGAATATTTCGGGTCGGTCAATCTGGTTGATTGATTGAAACGCTTTCATTTAAGCAGTGTGAATTTGGTCCGATCTTGTGTTAAGGTTAATGGTTCAACCATTGGCGATGAGTGGATTGGTCATATCCCTTATATCTTCTTCGATGTCTATCTTCATGTGGGATCTTTTTTCACATATTTGGGTATTAAAATATTTGATTTAAAACCTAACATCACCATTAATACCTTTAAATCAAAATTGAATTATATCATTGTTTCCACAACAAAATCCTCATCGCGAATAAAAACCTTACTCACATTTTCCCCTCATCGTGAAGAAGCTTTAGTGGAGTTTTAAACGTCGTGCTAAATACTTCGCTAAATTATCACCAATTATACTAAGACCCTAGTATAATTGGTGATGGATATAAGCTGAATTATATAAGAGATAAAACAAGTTGATAAGATTAAAAAAAAAGTACGAGGTCCGAAAATGGACGTTAATTAAATAGTAAATAAAGTAGTAACAATAAATAATTTAATAAAATGAATGAAGACAGCTAAATCACTATTTATTGATAAAAAAATTTGGATATTTCTATTGGGCCGACATTAGAAACAATATCTTTATCAACGAGATTTTCACAAAAAGTTGTATCTTGGTGATAGCTATGGTTTCAATGCTGATTCTGCTTTCTTCAAACAATAAAATTATTCTTTTTAATACATGCCACTTCATGAGGAAACGTTTAGGTAGTTTAATACTATATTTTTTCTTTATTAAAGCAAAATGTTTATCATGCTGAATAATTTAGAGTTCAAATAGTAAGTGCTGAATCTGAATGATTTTTTTGAAAAGAAATTAATTCATTAAATAAGGTTTAAATATATATTAATTCAAAGCTTTTTTTTTAACAAGATTAGTTAAATGAAGTAATAAGAATATTAAATTCTAAAGTTGATATCTTTGATAATCTTTAAGAACATAAGATAATAGCCAAATTTGGCAAAAGAAGCTGCAATTTGTCAAAACTAATGGTAAATTTTGACGAAATCTTAAATTGATAGTATTTGATAGTTTTAGCAAACATAATTATCATTTAAAACCATAACCTTTAATTTATATATTTTTGATATAACCGAATTACTTATATTCTTTTAGTTTCCAATTCTCTTACTAAAATTTTTTACTATTGAAATTAAATATTTATAGTTTTAACTGTATATAATTGTCATGGCCTGTATATTTATTGTATATTTAAAGGGTAACTTTTCTTAATAAAAAAAAATTATATAGTTAATTACATGATATACCAATTAAAAATATTAAAAGTAACTAAATTAAACAAAGATTAAGTGTTTTTTAAATTGATTGAGGATTGGGAGAAAGATCATTTATTACAAAAATGGGAAGAGACTTGAGTAGTTAAGTATATAAAGGACATATGTCAATCCACTTATTGTTAATTGCTTTTGAGTTGGAAATCCATAGAAGCTTAACTTGATAGCAGAGTCCGAACATGCTGGCCAACTAATCCGGGCCAGAAAATGGTCCGATTATCCCACTAATTAATGGTCTAAAGGAATGCTCAAATCCGTCAAGATAGATAAAAATAGAGGATTTTTTTTTATTTCGTTTTTTTCTCTTTCCACTTTTTGAATTAAATTAGGCAAAAAATTCTTCCTCAATCTTATTAAAAATATTATTTTTCTAACATATTAAATTATCTATACAATGAAATAATTAAAAAAAATTAGTGTATACAGTAAACAACATTGCTATTTTAAATTTATTTATAGTATTATACAATTTTCGTAAGGAATATTATTTAATAATTTAACTTTTAACATAATAGTAAAGTGTAAACAACATCATATAATTTAGAATTTTGAAATATCTATAATATAACGACTGTATGTATTATATATGAAATATCTAATAATATTATCTAATAATATACTCCCAAAAGATTGATTTTCTATAATTTTCACACATATTAAGAACTAATAAATGTTTATACTAACTAATCAATTTTGTCAAGTTATTAATATCATTTCTCATTACCAATAATTATGATCATTATGCATATTAAATGCTTCTTGATTTTTTGATATTTTGTACTCCTTAAAATGAAATCACATTATTAAAAACAATCAAAATTTTGGTAAAAGTTTAAATTGGAGCCAAAACTATGTTACTCAAAAACTAAAATTTTAAAATGGAGCCAAAACCAATATGATTATGTTCCATTGATCTCCTATATATATTGACATAAATTTACACTATTAGTTCTAATCATCTATGGTTTTTCATAGTTTTGATATAAATTTACCATTTGAAAATAAAGAAAGAGAATTTCTCATTGATTTGAACAAGAGTCCACAGAGAGAATTTATTTCTTTGGTGAATAGTGTCCCATTTCATGAAGAACATGAAGATTATCATCGTATAAATTCTGGTATTTTTCTTTTTTATATACTCTATAAATATTTACATTTTAGATACATTAGCGTGGAGTATTTGTTTAGTCTTCACCATTATCTCTTTTTGATTTTTGTAGAGTCAAATTTATTTTCTCTTTAAACGAACATGCAATTTTTTATTATATTGACTCTTTGAATGTTATGCATGTAGTTTTTAATTTTATTTATTTATTTAATATTTGTGATAGGAGAAAGCATTGATATACACAATATACTCAAGAAACTACAGTTCATTATAAAACAATGACAGATGCAGAAAGGTTAGAAATTTATCATGCTCTATTGGAAAGAAGCGTCAATTGAAAAGTGAAGAAAAATACTACAACGGAAATCTCTAATTTATTCTCCGTACCTTTACAAACGGTTCAACGAATTTGGAGACGGGCCAAAAGTACTCCTAGTGACGAAATTGTTGATGTATCACATAGGAGAAAGGGTATTTGTGGTTTGAAGAAAACTCAAATTGATCTTGCTCGAGTTGTTGATGTTCCACTTCATCGTCGGAAGACTATAAGATCATTGACAGCTTCTTTGGATGTAAGTTCTAAGTCGTTGTTTCGGTGTCTAAAAGAAGGGCACATTAAACGTCACAAAAATGCCATCAAGCCAAGTTTGAGAGAAAACAATATGAGAGCTCGATTAAAATTTTGTGTCTCCATGCTAGACAATATTAGTACTTTGCCAGATAATCCGAAGTTTGTTGATATGTACAATGTTGTACATATCGATGAAAAATGGTTTTATATGACAAATAAGACAGATACTTATTACCTTCTTCCGGTTGAAGAAGAGTCGTATCGTACATGCCAGAGTAAAATCTTTATTGGAAAAATAATGTTTTTAGCTGCCATGGCTCGTCCAAGATTTGATGACGACGGAAATGAGGTATTTTCTGGAAAAATAGGAGTGTTTCCATTTCTTACAATGCAACCAGCTCAAAGATGAAGTAGAAACCGAGAGGCAGGGACTTTGGAGTTAAAGCCGATGACATCCATCAAAAGAGAAGATATAAAAGAGTTTTTAATTGGAAAAGTTATCCCGAGAATTCGTGAAAGACGGCCACATGAAGATTTGGGAAAACCTATTTTTATTCAACAAGATAATGCAAGAACACATGTTGATCCGAGAGATAAAGAATTCCGAGAAGCTGCTTCTCGTCATGGTTTTGATATTCGTTTGATGTGTCAACCACCAAATTCGCCGGACTTGAATATTTTAGATCTTGGATTTTTAGCATCATTCAAACACTACAACACAAGGTGTGTCCGAAGACGATAGAAGAACTAGTTTCCGCGGTAGAAACAGCTTTTGATGAATACCCTTCAAAACAGGTAAACCGAATTTTTTTGACTTTGCAATCGTGCATGCAAGAAATTATGAAAGTTAGAGGTTCGAACAAGTACAAAATCCCACATTTGAAGAAATCCATCTTACAGAAAGAAGGTAATCTACCTTCACAAATGGTTTGTGATCCTATTTTAGTACGAGATGTAATAAGTTATTTACCAAGTTAAGTTTTTCATTTTATTTATGATATTTTCTCTTTAAAATAAAAAAGTTTATTTATATTTTATTATCAATTTAACTCTTCTTTTTTTGTTAAACATTTTTCTCTAACGTTCATAACAAAAACCATCAATGACCATAATAAACCTAATCAATGCAAGATAGAAAAATAATGTTTTTGATCATAAAATAACCATCAATGACTATAACAAAAACGTACATAAAAAATAGAGGAAAAAGAAGATAACAAACCAACAAATGAAATTAAGAAAAAACCATAAACTAAAAAAACTTGGGCAAATAAATCTTCAAACATATCCAATATAGTTTCTTTAAATTCTTCGTTGTGATGAAACTCTCCTTCATCCTGTTCATCATGGTATGACTTGTTTAAATCCAATTCCTGAGTAGTGTAGTTTCTGATCATGTAAAGATCCTTTGACTCTTCTTTTTTTTTAACTACTTTTTTCATGTTTCTTTTTGTTTCATTTTTTTTTTGAATAGAAAAAAAAACATAAGGAAGATGATGAGATGAAACGAGAATGTGAATTTAAGAAACTTAGGCTCTTCACCTCCAACTTTTTTATGCTTACATTAATTAGTTTTGAAAATAGAAATATATTAATTAGTGTTGAGAATAGAAGTGCATTAATTAAATCTAGAAAATCAATCTTTTAGAAACAACAATTAAATCCTAGAAAATCAATCTTTTAGAAACAGAGGGAGTATTTAATGTAATTTCAATATAAATTTGAATTAGGCTAACTACATTTATTATCAAAAAAATTATATTTTGAATATTATTATTTGTATACCAAATATCCTAAAAAATGAAAAAACCCCGAATCTTAGTCTAACCAGAATCCCCATTCAATATCATTATGAATCTCTAATCATAAAATAATAATTATATATTTTATAGCGCGGAACATCATTTAGTTAGAAAGAGGTTAAGTGAGTTCAAACAAAATGACATAAAAATATTCAAAGAATTTATAAATTTTAGAAATAAATTATTTAGAAGGCACATAGTTTCATGAAAGTAAAAAGAATGGTCAAAAGGATGCCTTAAGGAAATAAAAGTGTTAGATATATAGTAAAGAAGGATACTTAGAAAATATATCTAAGTAGGATGTCACTGGGAAAGATGAAGGAGGGATTCCATAGAAAACTCTAAAGGGAATGTAGTTAAAACTCGAATCATATTATGATAATGTGTCACCAACTACTAATATAAATCCTAAGGATAAGTGGGTTTAAAACATTGGTTAATTTCAAAAACAAAAAAAAAAAACATTGGTTTCATCAGACTACGTTAAGGAACTATATGGTTTACCACTACCACCTTAGAGAACGTAAATGGTGAAAACATATTCATGGAAAATGATATTTTTATACATGATTAAAGAGACTTGTATAGTATTGAGTTAACACTTGTAGCAAGCAGTCTTACAGCAAAAAAAAACCTTTAATCGCTGCGGTAATTCAAATTAAGAATTGAGGTCTCATTCATATAATTATAAATAGTTTGAATTTGACAAATTTTTTTTTTTTCTGTAAAAACAGAGTACAATGGTGATCACCTCTGAAAACTCATCACATTAAATTGCATGTTCGCGGTTTGAACCTTGCTTCCTACGGTGTTAATAAATTATTATTAAAAAAAAATTGTTTATATGACTATGAAAAATGGTCATTTCGAATGATGTTGTTTCGTTTTGAGTTTAACGGAGAATAAGACTATAATGGAGGTAAGTATACTAATGGTTTATTTGCTGCACGCTTCAGTTGGTACGATAAAATTCTAAACAACTTCTAAAATGTTAAGTGAAATTATAATTTGGTACAGGAAACAAAGGACGTTTCGACCAAGAAAAGAGTTCAAGATGCAATGAAGATTTTTGAAATCATAAAAGATACGAAATCAAGAAGATGCAGTTGTGAACTACATGGTAGCTCGTGATAAAATTAGAAGAACCATTAAGCCTCTGCCGTTGTATAAATGACATTTCTAATGCAAAATAATTAAACCATAGGAATCTTAGTGTTAAGTTTAATGAGTTTTCAACTTAAAACCAATTGATAATGAATGGATTGACTCGTGTTTCTTATTATACTAGTCAAGTTACTTCTCATTTTTCTGATGTAAGATTTTTCTCCACATGTCTCTTCGAGATTATGACTATTCCAGCAATTAATCTTAGCAGAATCCATCACGTACCCTCGAAATAATGTTTTTCTAGCTATCGCAACAGAATTGAATCTTTCTTTAGGCCATCAATTAGTGGGGTGATCGAGCTACTTTTCGGGCCAAATTAGTGGGATAGCGTGTGTTCATATTCTGATATCATGTTAAGTTTCATGGATTTCTAATTCAAAATCAATTGGTAACGAGTGGATTGGTATATGTCTCTTATATACTAGTTAACTTCCTTCTCATCTTTCTCATGTGAAATCTTTCTCCACATAAACTATTATAGCAAAACACATAGAAGATCAGATTGGCCAAAACGGAAAGTTACAAAAGAAAAGGAGATGAACGGTGAGTTTGGACAATGATTGAATCATACATTTTCCTTTAAAAGTATTTCGTCATTATTGTTCATTAGGCTACATGAAATCCTTTGTAGGATAAGACAATCAAAAGTTTCTCTTGTTGTAAGATAAAACACAAGATATACAAATAAAATTTCTAGTGTTTTAATGTTTTGTATTCTCTCAAACTTTTTTTTTGTTTAATGATTTTATTTTCTTCTTTCATTAATGTTCACAAAAAAAATATTTATATAGACAGGGATGCAATAATTGATTAAATAAACTAAAAGTTGCAGCTAGTATGTATCACACATCAAACGTAAGCAATCAATTTTTACCGAACTACTTTTAGTCATCGAACTCTAGTTGAGTGATTTATCATGATACCCTTGCATAAAATTTGTAATAGTGAATTTTGCTTTTATGTTTTCACTTTATCATGATAAAGTACTTGGGCCCAATTTATTGATTCATGTAAAGCCCAGATCCAAACCTCTAAACCCGAGGGGACCAAAGTCAACAATCTCACATATCATTTGTTAATTTAACATGGTTTTATTATAAAAAATATCCAATCCGGATCAATGGAACCCATACAATTTGAACTGAACTAGAATGTTTAATTCAAAAACGAACTATATTTTAATATGGTTTCAATGGAATATTTTTTCTACATTTAGGAAACTGAATGTAAACCGAACGGAAAAAATAAAAAAATAAAAAATTTAGGTTTAGATTTTTTTCTTTTTAAACCTAAATTTTTCTAAACCATTTTAATAAGGAGCTTAAAAGTCCTTCCAGGGCTGTCCTTAGCCAAATCATCCCATTGGTCTCCAAAATTCCCAATGATAGCGTGGCCATTCCTCTCCAGCTTCTTCTCTCCTTTGACTTGAAGTTCGCTATCTTCTTGCTCGAGCCTGTTGGCCTGCGTTTCCACATATACATATATGATATATCCCTTGATTCAATCACATATTATACTTAATTAATGTATGATTAAAGCTACTTTAACTATTCTTACTTGAAAAAGACATGCATCCCGTAGGGGAAGCCAGCAGTTTTGAGATTCTTTAGAGCGACTTCCTCCAAGTCTAGGAATCGCTCAGTGAGTAAGACGGGGTTAATCCCGATTTCAAGGATGTTTGAATTCTTCTTGGGCTTAGATCAGCCTGATGTCTATTTTCTTGGTCCAGTTCGGTTCACGAGGAAACCTAGCATTTCCGCTTTCTTCCGAGGCGAACCGTCTGCTCTTCGAGTGACGTGGACGATATTTGGACCCCCAATTTTCTGATGTGGAAAACCGTTATGGGTCCTGGTCTCCTGGATATCCAGTTCGGGATCCAACACCAACAGTTCTTTAGGCCAACTCCTTTGGCGTAGAAATAAGCTTCTTTGCACACCGTTTTGGAGTCGCATGCAACCGTACTGTTGGGAAGTTGTCAAGTAGTCTTCAACATAGTCTTTGCAATTTGCGGGCACCGTCTTGAAGTTTATGATGTTAGAGGTCTCAACACCAGGGTGCAAGTTTCTGCAGTCGAGAGTAACTGATGGAGAGTCGTTGTTTCTCTAAGAGTTGGGATTCATTCTCAACGATGTTCGTTGATGTGAGGAGTTCGATGAGCCTAGGAACGGGTTCCGAAGGCCGGCCTTGGGAGACCGTAGCGGCCAAGAGCAAGAGAAGTGAAAGTAAGAGTATTTTCATTTTTTTATTTTTTATTTTTTGTATGGTTATTGTTTAATTTGTAATGTTAATCTGTGTCATACAAAGGGTTGCCATTTATAGTGAGGTGAGATTTGTTTTACGTTATGGTTACTTATGCTGATTTGATGTGCAATGAGGAGATAAGTTTAGTTAGCTTCCGGTGATGCAAATGATTGCTAATCCCATAATGTTTAAGAGAATATATGAGATTTTGTCACTTGCACCACTTCTTTTTGGAGCACGTTTTGACCGCTAATTTGGGCTTGGCGTTTTGTTATTTTTTAATTTATTACTAATGGGCTTTTCAATATCGTATGCTTGTGAAGTTTTGAATCAAGGGACTTCTAGCTATTTACAGAAAATTCATTTTTATGAAGTTGTTTCACACTATTAGAGTTTTTTATTTACTCCCTTTGCTACATTTCTTGTTTCTAGCTAAATTAACTCTCTCTTTTTTATTTTGGTTCACCAGAGTTAGTACATCAGATTATCTTGTAAAATGTTGATGATGTCTTCGCCTAAAAAGTTTAATATTCAAGACTATGCTGATAAAATGAACATATATGTATCCATATTTCACTCATAGTATATTAGAGTTTACGATTTCTGGTTATATCCGGTTATGTATATTAATTGATTGTAATTGGTTTAGTTAGTGGTTAAGTGTTAGTCTATTGTGTAAAACCAAAATGTAATCACTGTAACAAACTTGTTGAATAACAAATTTCTTTAGTTTCTTCTTCTCCATCGAGCTCAAGCTCTCTTCTATGGAGTTTTAATTCATTCTTCAAGTTCTAATATGGTATCAGAGCACATCGCTCTTCTCTTCCGCTAATTTCAAACTTTCGACTCCACTCACGACATTTTCTTTTTCTGAGATTTCGAATCAATGAGTTCTTCGCATAAAGAACTGATTTCGTGTGAAATTCCTTCTCTTATCTTTGTGATTTGTGAAATTTTACAATCCTTTACATCAATCGTTTTCTTAATTTTGTTCGCTCTTTGTTATTGAGCTCCGATTGATCTTTGATTCTGAAATCAAGATTCTGAAATCGTTCTTCGCAAAGTACAAGACCTTGAATTTTCTTCAATGGCTTCTAGACATGACTTAATCAAACAGTGGAAATAATGATGGCTTCGCTTTCAGATCCGAACTCCAATCCGCTTTATGTTCATAGCGCGGATCATGCTGGTATCTCTCTTGTCTCTGAGAAATTAACTGGTTTAGGGAACTTCAATACATGGAGAAGATCTATGATAATGGCTTTCGGAGCTAGGAATAAACTTGTGTTTGTGGATGGATCATATCCGGAATTGAATGATACACATCTAGATTTTGGCTCATGGTTCCGATGTAATAGCATTGTATGTACTTGGTTAGTGAATGTTGTTGATAAGCAGATTGCTAAGAGTATCGTGTACTTAGATACGGCTAGGCAGATGTGGCTTGATATTCATGATCAGTTTAAGCAAAGTGATGGTCCAAGAACTGCAGAGATTAAGCAGCTGATATTTGCAGAGATTCAAGGACAACAAAATGTCAGTGAGTATTATACAAGATTGAAGCAATTATGGGAAGAATTGAAAAATCATGAGTTCATATACTTGTTGTTGTGCAAGAAATAATTGTGTGAATTTAAAGAAGCTAGCTGATCGTGAGGAACAAGACAGCGTTTTGAAATTTTTGATAGGATTGAATGACACATACAAAGCTATAAGGGGTCAGATCTTGATGATGGAGCCTAAACCATCTATTACAAAGGTTTTTAATATGGTTTCACAGGAAGAAAGACAGAGAAGCATGAGTAGTGGTCAAGCTACTAATACATCAGTGTTTCAAGCTTCACATAATGACTCCTCTGTTGAAATGGTTGATGCTTATGGTTATAACAAAGGGAAAACAAGACATGTATGTTCACATTGTGGCTTACAAGGGCATATGGTTAATAGATGCTACAAGTTACATGGATATCCACAAGGATACAAGATCCCAAATGAGTCTCAGAAAGTACAGAATCAGAATCAGCCAGCAAACAAGTCACAACAACAATGGACTCAAAACAAGGAAAATGTTGCCAATATGGTTGTTCAGGATGTTCATATCAATATTACAACCACTCAAGACCAGAAGCATGTTGATCCTGAGAATACCACTACAGACCAAGTTCAGAAGCTTCTAAGTGTTTTGAAGATCACACCAGCTATGATTGACAATTGTTCTCAGAGTTCAGGTAACACTTTCACTCTACCAGATGGATCAGTCTCAGTATCTAAACCACAGCCTCATATCATTCCACAAACCTCAACCAATTCAGGTAAATCTTTCCACATTCTTTTATCAATTAGAATGTAGAATGACCTTAATTTTGTTAAAAATTCTTGGATTATAGATACAGGGGCTAGTTGTCATGTTTGTTTTGATATTCAAAGTTATACTGAAACTGTGCATATAAACAATACATACGTAACACTTCCTGATGGTTCACGTATTTCTTCACTATCTCTAGAACATTCATAATTTCTGACACATTGAGCTTGCATTATGTTCTCTTTATTCCCCAATTCAAGTTCAATTTGCTGAGTATTAGTGCCCTTACTAGGAACAATTCTATCTTAGTAATATTCTCTTCTCATTCCTGTTACATCCTTCCTTATAATCCTTTTCAAGAGTCAACTCCGAACTTCATGATTGGTAAAAGAGATCTTCAAGTCAATCTGTATGTTCTGGAGGCTCCACAAACCAATAACACTCAAATCATCAATTCTTTGACTTCTCAAGAATAATCTGTTTTTCAAGTTTCTTCTGAGATATGGCATCAACGTCTTGGACACGCTTCTTTAAAGCAAATTCAGACTCTTTCTAAACATCTTGGTGTTTCTAGTACTAGGATAAATCATGATCTTTGTAAAATTTGTCCTCTTTCAAAACAGAAAAAAACTTCTTTTTCATTCTTCAAATAAACTTACTGATGCACCTTTTGATTTGTTACATATAGATACATGGGGTCCTTTTCACATATCTACTCCAGAGGGATATAAATACTTCTTAACTATAGTTGATGATTATACTAGGGTCACATGGGTTTATTTGATGACAAATAAAAGTTCTGTTTCTTCTATTCTACCAGATTTTCTCACAATGATTCAAACTCAATATCAAAAATGTGTTAAGGCAGTACGATCTGATAATGCTCCTGAGTTATCTTTTACTTCTTTACTAAAATCTAAGGGCATTCATCACATGTTTTCTTGTCCATATACACCTCAACAAAATTCCGTGGTACAAAGAAAACATCAGCATATTATGAATGTTGCAAGATCTTTATTATTTAAGTCTAATGTTCCACTTCAAACTGGGGAGACTGTATTCTTACAGCAATCTACATCATTAATAGATACCCATCTCCTTTGCTTGATGATAAAACACCATTTGAGTTTTTTACTTCTAAAGTTCCAAATTATGATCACCTAAAAGTTTTTGGATGTCTCTGTTTTGCTTCAACTCTTCTTCAGGCCAGACACAAATTTTCTAAAAGAGTCGCAGCTTGTATTTTCTTAGGATATCCAACAGATTATAAAGGTTACATGGTTTTAGATCTTGAAGTAATATTTCCATCACTCGGAATGTGATTTTTCATGAAACAATGTTTTCTTTTGCAAATTCTCCACCTGTTCAAGAAATATTTGATCAAGATGCTCTTCCTTTGCTTGTTCCAGATTCACCATTTCCTGCTTCTTTTGACTTAAGTTTTGATTCTTATCCCACATTTCCTGATAATTCCATTATACCTTGAATTTGTGATTCTGTTTCACCTGTTATTGCTCATGTTCCCTTTTTAATGTTTGATCCGGTTTTACATTCTGATGATTTTGTTCAATCATCTATTCCATCATTTGTTCCCTCATCCGTGCCATCATCATCTTCACCTACTAAACCAAATGTTTCATCATCTGTTCCAGTTCATATAACAAAAACAAAGAGACAAACTAAAGTCCCTAGTTATCTTGATGAATATCATTGTTACTTATTACAAGACCATTCTGCATTTCCTGCTCATTCAACTTTTACTACTTCATGCCCTATTTCATCAGTCTTATCATATGATAAGATATCACCAGATTATAAACATTTTACCCTTTCTATCACTACCACATCATTACCTAAAACATTTATTGAGACTGTGAAATCTAATGAGTTTAAGGCTGCTATGCATTCTGAAATAGATTCTCTAGAGGCTAATGGTACTTGGTCTGTTTGTGAGCTTCCTCAAGGTAAGCATCCGGTAGGTTGTAAGTGGGTGTATACTATAAAATACAATCCTGATGGCAGTGTTGAGAGATATAAAGCTAGATTAGTTGCAAAAGGTTATTCTCAACTTGAGGGTTTGGATTATTTGGATACCTTCTCACCAGTGGCTAAGATGGGGACTTTTAAGATTCTTCTAAAGCTTGTTGTAGTTTATAATTGGTCTATCACACAGCTTTATATTAGTAATGCCTTTTTAAATGGAGACTTAGATGAAGAAATCTATATGTCTATTGCACAAGGCTATTCAGTATTGACGGGACATAATGTATTACCTAATAATGATGTGTGTAAGTTGCATAAATCAATGTATGGTTTAAAACAGGCCTCACGTCAATGGAATCAAAAGCTATCTTCTGTGATTTTAAATGCTGGTTTCATTAGAGCACCTGCAGATCATTCTCTGTTTGTCAAGTCAGACCAAGGTGTTTTTATGGCAATACTAGTATATGTGGATGATATACTAGTTGTTGGAAATGATGATAAGGCAATTCAAGAATTTAAAGTTACTTTGCAGTCAGTTTTTAAACTCAGAGATCTTGGTCCAGCAAAGTATTTCCTTGGATTTGAGATTGCAAGAAATTCTTGTAGAATATGCATCAATCAAAGGAAGTATACTCTAGGAACTACTTGAGGATTCTAGTTATCTAGGATGTAAGCCAGTTACGGTTCCTATGGAACCTAACATTAAGCTATCAGAATCAACAAAAGACATATTAGATGATGCATCCGTTTTTAGAAGGATTGTTGGTAGACTTCTCTATCTCACTCATACTCGGCCAGATATCACTTTTGCAGTACATAAGTTAAGCCAGTTCATGGCTAATCCTACCTCATCTCATCTACAAGCTGCTAACAGAGTTCTTAGATACCTAAAACAAAATCCAGGATAGGGTCTATTCTACTCTGCAACACTGGATACTCGTCTTACAGTTTTTTCAGATGCAGATTGGGCATCATGTCTGGAGAAAAGACGATCAGTTATAGGTTATTGTGTTTTCTTAGGCAACTCTTTGGTTACTTGGCGTTCAAAGAAACAACCTATTGTCTCTAGAAGCAGCTCTGAAGCTGAATATAGAGCTATGGCAAATACAACTTGTGAATTGATTTGGATAGCGTCTCTACTCAAAGATCTTCACTATCCTATCACAGCTCCAACAACTCTATATTGTGACAATCAATCAGCTTTGCACATTGCTTCTAATCCCGTGTTTCTTGAACGCACAAAACACATTGAGATTGATTGTCATGTGGTTCGAGATAGGTTGCAAAGTGGTTTCTTGAAGACTTTACATGTTAAATCAGGGAACCAGCTTGCAGATCTTTTTACAAAAGCAGTTCAACCATGAATCTTCAAGCATTTTCTACTCAAGATGGATGTTAATAGCCTATTTCTTCCATCTTGAGGGGAGGGTATTAGAGTTTATGATTTCTGGTTATATCCGGTTATGTACATTAATTGATTGTAATCGGTTTAGTTAGTAGTTAAGTGTTAGTCTATTGTATAAAACCAAAATGTAATCCTTGTAACAAACTTAACTTGTTGAATAACAAATTTCTTTAGCTTCTTTTTCTCCATCGAGCTCAAGCTCTCTTCTATGGAGTTTTAATTCATTCTTCAAGTTCTAATAGAGTAGAAAATACATTTATATATATATGTCATGTGTAGACTATATCAATAATTAGATAATATATATATTTTCATGTGTTCTTGTTATGGTATGATGGCGATGATGTATACACTTGTGAAGACGATTTTCTTCACGTGTTTATTTTCAGACCAAAATGATCCAAAAAATATTATCACGAAAACTCTAATTACACGTCCATCTTCAACTCTGACAAGATCATGTCCTAGATAATCTAAAACAAAATTAATGTTAATTTTTTTTTTCCAGAACCTAACAAAAAAACTGGTTCGACTGATAAGATTTTTGAGGCATCACAAATTCACAAGCTTTCCACGTTGTAAGTGTGGTAGTTCGTGTGATTTCAATCACACAGGCATGTATCAGAAATCACATAAGAAATTAAGCCCATTTTTAGCCCACTAATAAGTTTTATGGCTTCAGATTTAATATTAGGCTAATAATGATTTAGTTTTGACCCAAGAATTTCCCTTAATTTTTCTCTATAAATAAGCAGCCCTTTAATTTGAACACATAGATAGCTTTGAACACATAGTTCGTGTGGTTGAAAATTCTTAAGGTTTCTTGATTTAATTTGAATAAGAAGATAAGTTGCAAGGATTTATTTTAATATGAAATTTTTTGTGGTAGCTATTAACTCATGCTTTTTTCCTATAAGGTTTACGTTTTCCAACTAAGCAGCAGATAAATCCATTGACTCGTAGATTTATGATAAAAGCTAATTTATTTTCTTTGAAATTTCTTCTCATGGCTCTCTTGTTCACAGTGGCACATTATTTGTGAGTTTTTTTCCTATCGTACCCATTGATCTGTTTTTCTTATTTGTGTTGCCTGGTTATGTTAGTAAATTAAATTTCTTGTCAAATTTTCCATTTGGAGTGCGTAAGTGCATTCTGTTTATATCTGCAGTATGTTGTTATACCGAAACAACAAGAATTTCATTCATTAAGCCCATGTTGATTTGTGTTCGATATGCTCCACTTAAATTGACACTATGTTACTTTAGCTCATTTGTCAAAAGTTGACCCGTAGTGTTTTGTTTTGATGGAGTTTGATGAATTTTGGGTTTTATCTTATGCTATTTGGGTTTAGATTGTTATGATCACATTGAGGTTGTGGATAATTTTTTTTTCTATGTTCTAATTCAATTTGTAGATTTGGAATTGATTAATTTTGTTTTTGATTATTGATATCTGTTTTTATCATTCTACTTTTGAGTATCTTTTTTGAGTTTGATATCTCTTTTCATTATTCTATATATGTTTTTGAGTTTGATTTTATTTGTGTCATGTAGATGGCTTCTTGTGAAGAAGGCGATGATATGTCTGATTCTGAACCTGAAATTGAAACACCGTGTTCTGCAAAAAAAGGCAAGAGGAAGAAGCCTAGGTCTGATGTTTGGAAGCACTGCAGCAGAAAGAAAGACAATTACGACAAGTGTATTTTTAATTATTGTGGTAAAGAACGTTCATGTCTAACTTCTTCTGGAACCACCAACTTGAAAAAACATCTAGAAGCCTGCAAACAACACCTGGTATGGCTCGCTGCTAATAAAGAAAAAGATCAAAGTCAAACAGTGTTAACTCCTAGTGATGATGGTGGTAATCTTAGGTTAGGCAAAATTTCTGAAATTGAATTTAGGGAAGCTTCTAATGAACTGTTGGTTTTAGCTGAGTTGCCTTTATCTTCATAGAAAGCTTAGCTTGGAGGTGTTTCTGCAATAGGCTTCATTTATACAAGCCTATTTCTAGGAGAACAACAGCTAGAGACATTGTCCAGATGTATGTTAGAAAGAAAGCAGAAATTAAGAGAATTCTAGGGGATAACAAACAGAGGTTGTCGCTGACTACTGATATATGGACTGCTCCGAATACTGGAGTTAGTTATATGGTGATAACAACTCACTATGTTGATGCTAGTTGGGAATTAAGGAAGCTTATTATAGGTTTTAAAAACATTTCTGATCATAAAGATGCATTTATATGCATTTATTTACAAAGTTCTTCTTGAGTGTTAGCTGAGTGGGATATAAGAAAGGTATTTTGCATCACTGGTGATAATGCCACATCTAATACCTCAGCTATAAAGACATTTAAGGACGATTTCAAGAAACTTGGAGATAATGCACTAGTCTTGAAAGGTGAGTTTCTGCATATAAGGTGTGCAACTCATATTCTGAATTTAGTGGTGAAGGAAGGGTTGCAAAAGATAAATAGCTCAATGGCTGCAGTTAGAAATGGTGTTCAGTTTGTGAGGTCTTCCACAAATAGACTCAAATCATTTGAGCTACGAGTTGAAACAGGAAAGATTGCAAGGGGAAGCTTGCCTTTAGACGTTAAGACTAGATGGAAATTGACTTATCTAATGCTTAATACAGCACTGAATTTTAGAAAGGCATTTGATAAGATGGAACAAGAGGATAAGGTGTATAACGACTATTTTCTTGAAACTGTGGAGGGAAAAAAATGGATTGGACCAACATATGTAGTTGATTGGGAAGGAGTGGATTCTTTGCTCAAAGTCCTTGTCCTGTTTTACAAATCCACATTGGTTATTTCAGCCTCAAATTATGCTTGCTCGTACAAATGCTACAATGAGATTGTCACCATAGCTAGAAACCTTGACAACTATATCTTTAGTGGTAATGAAGCATTACAGGACAAAGCCACATCTATGATAAGGAAATTAGATAAGTATTGGAATCCATTTGGGGACATGAACAAGCTCTTGATCGTTGCTAGTGTCTTTGACCCAACAAAAAAGTTGAAGTTTGCTCAGCTTTGTTTTGATAAGTTGTATGGAAAAGAAACTGTAGAGGCTACTCACATTAATGATTCAGTCATGGACATATTGAAGCGGCTGTTTGAAGAGTATAGTTGTTCTGTGAACAAAGTGGCAGTGGTGTTTCAGTTTCATCGTCTCAGTCCCAAGGGCAATGTTCTTAATCTCAGTCACAAGATCAAGTCGGGGGTGAAGCTTTTGAGAAAATGGATGTGCCTGGAATAGAAAATATGGAGGGGGTATACAATGAGCTTGTAAAAGAAACAGGATTTCAAGATCCAAATGAGTTGGAGTTGTATTAGAAAGAGAATGTGGAGAATCCAAATCTGATGAGAGGTTCAAAGTTTAATGTATTATCATGGTGGAGGAAAAACAATTTGAAGTATCCGGTTCCATCACTAGTAGCTAGGGATATACTTGCAATGCAAGTGTCTTCAATAGCCTCTGAATCTGCATTTAGCACTAGTGGTAAAATTTTAGACCCATACATGAGCTGTTTAACTGCTTACATGATCGAAGTGTTGATGTGCACCGAGCAATGGCTGAAATGTGAAATGCGGTTGAATGACAAAGGAGTTGTAACAATTCAACAAATGTCGATGTCCAGTTTCAAGATGATCTTATGAAAGGTAATTTCTCTCTTTATAACTGTTTTTAATCCGAGTACTCTTATGTTCTTATGATTTTAAAATTCATTATTATTATGTTCTTTACTGTCTTTAGAGTTTGAAGAGGAATTCAACTTCAAAGAGAAAGGAGTCTAAGAGGTGGTCAAGAATAGGTGGTCAGCCGTCAAGTATGTCGTATGTGTGTTTTTGATCCTTTGGTCTGACTGTCTTTATCTGTGCCTTCTGGACTGTCTGCTTTATGTCATCCGTGTGTTTTTTTATCCTCTGGATCCTTTTGGTGGTTTTCTTGGACTGTGTTTATGTTTTGTATCACATGTTTTTAATAGTAGAATCTTATTAAAAAAATTGTATGCAGGGACATGTAAACGAAGTCAAAAGTGTATCATGGAATGCATATGGTTATGAGAATCTGAGATCATTGAAAGCTGAAACCGTGATGTGCCTGATGGTCTCATTGTCTCTCATTTCCCATTTGGTCTCATGGCCTCATTGACTCTCATCATGATATTTTCAAATTTGTGTCATTTTTAACTTTGAAATTTCTGTTACTTTTAAGTTTGTGACTTTGTGTTTCACTTTTCAACTTTAATTGTTTTTGAATCGGTATTGGTTTTATTTATTTCAGGTTTTGGTTACAATTTTCGATTTTGGTTACTGTTTCGGGTAATGGTTACTAAAACAACCGAAAAAAATCGAAACCGGTACCGAACAGAAGGTTACCCGATTTCATATGGTATTTATCGGTTCTTCAAATTTATAACCGAACCGAACCGAAACTGATTGATACCGAACGGATACCGAACCAAAAATGTTCGGTACCTATATGGTTCCTAAATTTCAGTAACCGAATAACCGATACCGATAGGTACATACCCGAAACCGAAACCGAAATCCGAATGCCCAGGCCTAGGAGTAGTGATTCAGGCAGCCTCCTTGTCAAAACTTAAAACAATGACATGTTAGAGGTGTTTAATTACTCCTACAATGAACTCTTGCATATGCTCTTCAGACTTCCTGAGATTTCATGTCTTTGAAGCTGGTCTAGTAGTCTTAAGCACATTCTTTCTTTAAATTTTGTTATAAATCATAAAATCTTCAATCTTACTCATGCAATAATCGAGTGCTATGTTATTTTTCACCCAACGTTTAAGATGTTTATGGTACATAATTCATGTTACGGTGGTTTTAGAAGGGAAATCCAAGGAGTTTACAACTTCATACATGAGCATGATAAGAAATTCTTTCAAAAAAAAAACATGATAAGAAATCGATGTCACTAAGCAACAAAAATCAATAATTTTGAAGAGAAGTCTGTCAAGTGACAACAATGTTCTAGTCGGAGTAAATTACTACTCACATGACTCAAAAAAACAACATAATCATATCACGTTAGATCCCCATGAAACTTTAGCCTCGATCCATTTCCCCACGAAATGATACTTCTAGACCTTAATCCCCACAAATCTAAAGTTCGCACCTATTTTCCCACAAAACAATTTATTTCTCCACAATCTGGTTTTTCGTATTAAACCCGATACAAAACCGGATGATTAACCGCATCAAATAATGGTAACCCGATTTTAACCAAATCGAAATCCCGAGAAATACAACCTGACCCAACTTCTTCTTCTTCATTATCTCCAAATCTGAAATCGATAAATCCTAAAATTAGAATTTTCGAAATCAAACTCTGAAATCTCTGAAATCTCTGAAATCATGAGCAATGGAGGTTCGAGTGGATCATCAAACGTCCGAGAGAGAGAGTGAGAGTTGATGGCGTGCCGAAGAGATGCTGCTGTGGAGAACTAGTCGTAACGAAGATTTTTAAATCCGAAACAAATCCATACCGGCGATATTTTCGTTGTGGATATGCTGCGTCGAAAAAGGTAAGTCGAATCCCCTTATGCTGTGTTTGATGTTTATTTTGATTCTCATTGTTGTTTTTCAAATGTTTTTTCATTGTAGCTTATGAACGATAACCACATCTTTAAGTGGGTAGATGAGGCATTGTTGGATGAGGTAGAAAAATTGGCTTCGGAGAATGCGAGAGTAAAAGAAGACATTAAAGAGCTTTTGACAGAGATAATGAAGCAGCAAGAGATTGTTTTGGATAGGATCAAAGATGCATTGTGTGAAGCCAAGTTGGAATTCAATTCCAAGATGAAAAACATGATCATTGGTGGAGTAGTTGCTTGTATGGTCTTGGTTGGTGTAGTCATTGTCTCAAGATGAAAAATATGATCATTTTCTTGGATGATGTTGAATTTTTAAGTTTAGAAGTTCAAAAAGATCATACATTAGGCCAAAAGATAGCCGATTTAGAAGTTTCAATGACCAAAAGATTATACACAATGACCTAAAGATAGTCGATTGTTTGGATTTAGTAAAATGACCAAACATAGCCGATTTAGAAGGTTCAGTGACTATACAAAACCTAGACTAGTAACTAATTAGCTTCTACTTCATTCCCTTGTTACTTATCTTGAGTCAGACAACCTTGTGAAGGTTCAACTTGAGAAGCCTACAAAAGACATCAAACATTAGAATCTTGAGTTAATTATCTTAAACTTCTTACATCAAACACATAAAAGAAAACACTTTGCACCTGTTTTGGCCTTTGGAACCTACAATTATGCTGATCTGAACCACAAATTCCACAATGCATTATTCATTTCTTCGGTGGTGGTTTCTTCTTGGTAAGAGACTTATTAACACCTCTCTTCCTCTTCTTGTCAGCCTTAGTGATCTTCTTCCTCCTTGGCTGTGGTGGTGCAGGTGGCATATGCACATTATGACCTTCAGTTGAAAGCCAAAAACGTGGACCTCTTTGTGGAGCAAGACCCTCACTGTAAGTCCTCTTCCACATCTCAGTATGGAACCAATGGCAGACATAGTTCTCAGCCATCAGATTCTTCTTCAATATCACTCCATAGGCATGCTCATAGGGAATTCCACAGATTTGATATTTCATACATGTACAAGTCCTCCTCTGCAAGGAGACTCTGTGATAGTCTCCACTCAGCAAAACTTCATACAATCCATTTGTGTTGATTCTGATTTCGCCCTTAGAAGCTTGCTTATGTTCAGCTGCAAGAAAATTGGATACATATGGTGTACATAAACCTAAAAATTAAACACAAAAGTTCAGATACTAACCAAACTGTAACCAGACAAATTGAAACACAAACAAAACAACTTATCTTTGTGAGAGTGAGAAATGGCTGACCGTTTGGCAATCCTTACCATAGCAAGCCTTCTTACAGTCTCTAACATATCCACAAATGGCTTTTCTCTTGCCTTGTTGATTGTCTTGTTGAATGACTCTGTAGAGTTATTTTCAACATCCTCACAGAAGTTGCCCATCTTGTAGAATGCTCTGCACCAACTCTTGGGTTTTGCCTTCATAACATCTTCATACACACCACTGTCATATGCATGGATCCTCTCCAATCTCTCCTCAAACTGGCTTTCATTGTAGCTCCAAGCTAAGTTCCATATCAGTGGCTTCATTTGTTTTTTAGAAGCATGATTTTTCTTCAAATTGGCATAAATGTGTCTAACACACATTTTATGCTCCATCTTTGGTAACTCCAACTCAACAGCCTTTATCAAACCCTGGAAATAAACAAACATAATCACATTTTTTCACACATAATCACATAAGCAAACATAATCAACAACTTTTATCAAACATTTTATACCTTTTGTCGATCAGATACAAGGATGTAACCATCTCCATCATTTAACCCTAGGTCAGTCTTCAACCTCTTCACAAACCACATCCAATTCTCTATGTTCTCAACTTGAACGATACTCCATGCTATTGGATAGATAGGATTGTCAGCATCTCTACGTTATGCAACCAGTAATTGTCCCATGACCTTTTCTTTTAAGAAGCATCCATCAATTCCTATTAGTGGTCTACAAGTCTCTTTCCATGTTTTCTTTAGAACATCAAAGCAAACATAGAAGCGATTGAACATATCTTGACCAGCATCATTCTTTAGAGTATCAATCTCAACCAAAGAATCCTTTTTTGCTTCTAATATCTCAGCCGCATAGTCTCGGAGACGTGCAAACTGAAGGTCATACTCTACCTCTATCCATTTCAATGCCTTATTCCTAGCAGCTTGACATTGAGGCCTAGCACTAATATCTTCACCTTTCCATAATAATTTTTTCAAGCTTCATAGGCATGTAATACTCCGGCTCCTCTCTTATTTTATCAACAAACAACCTAGCTATAATCGGCACCTTAAACATCTCACATTCTCCATTTGGGATACAGCTATGCTTACTCAAGTACTTCCTAATTTTCCACAACGGACCCTTTGGAAGAGATGATGCATAAACATGTCATTCACACTTCCCTTCACCACCAACACATTTAAACCCAATTTTATCTTTATCATACATGTACTGCTTCAGATTGTAACATGTCCTTAGGGCGTAATCGGTGACACACTCCTTAAAAATTGAAGAATTTCTTGTCGTGAAACAATGTACCATCACCTCGTGTGATGTGTGTAACTCTCTCAGCACCATCTTCTTCTCTTCGCTGTCACTCTCTGGCAACACATCATGGCGAATCGATTCTTCCGCTTCAGTAAAGTCGAAAGCAAGCTTCTTGATATGAAAAGCATCGCGATCTTCACCTTCTTCATCGTAATTTCGGTCGGCCTGGTCATCTCGGACTATTAAAGCCGTCTGCTGCATTATCCTTCTTCGATTGCTTCGATTTCGTGTCGATTGAAGGTTTTCGCTTACGAATGATTCTAGGGTTCTTACGATTTTCGATTTGGGATTTCTTTTTGTGAAAAGAGGAACTCGGGTTTCTATTTGGGTTGTTAACTAGTTAAATTTGGGTTTAATTTTAGGTTTTCGGTTAAGTATATGGGTCTGTATCAGTTTTGTATCGGATTTAATACGAAAAACCAAATTGTGGGGAAATAGATTGTTTTGTGGGAAATAGGTGAGAACTTTAGACTCGTGGGGATTAAGGTTTAGAAGTATCATTTCGGGGAGAAATGGATCGAGGCCAAAGTTTCATGAGGATCTGTCGTGATATGGTTACTGTTGGTGGGAAAATAGATCGTCGTCCCAATAATTCGATAGTGATTCTCTTTTTTTTTTTCTTATGATAAAATTTATTATTTTCTTGTTTTGGTTTGCTTTGCATAAAGCCAGTTTCTTACGTTCTTGACGGTATTACTCATTGTACATTTGAGTTGTTTTATGCAAGACACATCACACATGCTATTATCTACGCTAGCTAGAATGTACCACAACACAATCAATTTTAACCGAACTAATTAGTCATGGGACTCTAGTCCCACAATTCCTCATGCTAAACTTGCAGAAAACTTGTTGCAAGAGAATTCGCCACCTCTAATATTAAATGAGTAGAACACCGAACAATGTATACTTAATATATAGACAGCAGTACTAAATCTTCAAAAGATGATAGAAGATTGTGACACGGAGATGATTTGGTCGCCATGTGAAACGTATAAATCACACAGGACAAATGTTAATTGGCATTTCAATTTGAATAGTTGAATACTGAAATAGTCGAATGAACTCATAGCGGAAACATTTAAAATGTATAAAGTTTTCGCAAACTTATCATAAAAGCATTACAAAGTTGTTTTTAGTACATTATTGATATTTTATTTCTTTTAGTTGCATATGTAACGTCTAACATATATGGCGAAATCGTTTTCAAAAGTTTTCAAAAACTTAAACACCTGAAAACTTTATGAATTTTTCTAAATAATAAAAAATTAGCGAAATCACGTTATAAATACGTGAAGACCTGAAAAAGTGGTATATTATATATTTATCACTAAAAGAGCTATGCGAATATTTAGTTGCGTAAGTACTCAATAATTACATACACACACACATGATATAAGTGACCTCAAAAGAAAGATGCGTGCATATTGCATGCATGTCGCCTTCCGAAGTTAATGCTGTTTCCATATTAACACACATTGCTTCATCACACGTCTTATTCTGTTTCTTTAACTAATATAGCTAACTATACGAAGCTAGAAAAGGAGTTTTAGCTTACTAATTAGTGAGCCCTCCCTATTACTAGCTTACTAATTACTTTTGTTAGGTTCCGATATTTACTTATTAGGCACCTTTTACTGGTTGATATCTATTGTACTAATGAATTATATAAAATATTACCTCTATTGAGTTTTTTTTCTAAGAGGTTCTGGGTCAAACTCCCGATTTCTTGATCGAAAAATCTTTTAATCAACCAAGTTTATTGTTCGCTAGATCTAAAGAGCCCTAGATCTAAAAAGCTGATCTCTAGTGTTGACTGTGCTTGTTGGCAGAGGTGGAGATGCAGATTCTTCAATGTATTTGATTACATATAAGTTATAGCCCTTTAGAAGAGATTTAATATGTATACTTCATGTATGGACATGTTCATCGTGACAAGAGGGTTGCTTGACTTTGAAGTGTTGACAACGGTGGTCAAATCAATGGACATGGTGATTTAAGGTTTAGGATGAAGATAGATATGATACCGTATTACCATGTAAAAGGTTGAAATGTTAAATTTTTTATTGTATTGCTTTAGATACGAAAACGTACATATAAATATTTATACAGTATAGCGAATAAATATAAATGTATACAAATCAAAGATATTACAACAAGTCGACAACATGTATATCTATATACACAACATTAAAATTTTTGACCAAGTCTTTTTCGGAAGTTTCTGATTACATATGTACTGTATATGAAATGATATTAATTATAATAATTAAGTTTCTATTTAAATCTTATGGGGAAATATTTATATTAATTGATATGGGACAATTAAGGTTATATTTAAAATTTATGCGGAAGATCAAGATTAATTTTTCATCTAACCTTTTTTCTGATAATATGTAATTTTTCATCTAACTTTTTCATATATATATGTGGAGACAAAAGAAATCATTAAAGTTGAAGAGGTTGGGAAAAAAAAATTAAAAAAAAAAAGAAAGAGAGGGAGAGAGAGAGCAAATGGAGTGGAAGAAATGGTACTTGGACTTGATTCTTGTGCCCTTAGCTCTTGTGATGATGCTTTGTTACCACATCTACTTGTCCTTCATGGTTCGAACCCATCCCTTCTCCACCCTCCTCGGCATTAACTCTTGTGGCCGCCGGATCTGGATTTCTGCTATGATCAAGGTTTTATATATATCCATCTCCATTTTCCTCTTACCCAAAATATTAAATTTTAAAACAATATTTAGATGTATTGATTAGAGCAATATTTATAGTCATTATCGTCGTATTGATTAGAGCTTTGGTATGAGGATTAATTAGTTTAGATGGTAAGGAAATTAATCTTGGTTCTGGTCTGAAATCTTCTGATAAAAAAGTATCGATAAATCAAGTTGTAGTAAACTCTAAGCTATATTTATAATTGGAGAAATATATAAGATTTATTATTGTTTAACTTTTCAGGAGAATCAGAAGACGAACATATTGGCGGTACAAACACTGCGTAACATAATAATGGGAGCTACACTGATGGCCACGACATGCGTGCTCCTCTGCGCGGGTCTAGCCGCAGTGTTAAGCAGCACTTACAGCATCAAGAAGCCTCTAAACGACGCCGTTTTTGGGGCTCATGGAGATTTTGCCATATCCATCAAATACCTAACAATTCTCACGATTTTCATCTTCTCCTTCTTCTTCCACTCCCTCTCCATCCGTTTCCTAAACCAAGTAGCCATTCTCGTTAACATTCCTAATTTAGACCCTAATCTTTCTGGTTGCTTGTTCCTCACTTCTGAGCACGTCAGCGAAATGTTTGAGAAGGGTATCTTTCTCAACACGGTAGGTAACAGGTTGTTTTACGCCGGCTTTTCTCTGATGCTATGGATCTTTGGTCCCATTCTCGTGTTCTTGAGCGTTTCAGTGATGGTTCTTGTTCTTTATAACCTCGATTTCTTGTCACGCAACAACAATAAAGAGAAACAACGTATAGTGGATTGCCGTCGCGCCTCTGATCTTCTGAATGATGGTGATGATGATGCTAGATGATTTTTTGTTTGTTTAAGGATGATGCGTGATGATATTATATCCTCCGGATTGTTAATAAATGCACTTGGAGAGTTTCTCTTGTTGTGACGTTTTACAAACTTTTACTATTTGGGCTCTATAACTTCTAGCTAGTTTCAATCTCGTTACCAAATTCACATCATACGTTCTTTTGTTGGAAAAATATTATATATTCCGTTTTGTAAACAAAAAGAAGATTCTAAACAAATTTACTACACTAAATATTATAATATTGAAAACATTTTTTTTTTTAAAGAACATTCATTTGGTCCCTTAAAACTAAAACTAAAGATACTTGTATATTTTATTTGTTATTTTACTGTCCCATATCCGTTTCATCTGAAATCATAAAAGTTCATTTGGTCACGAGAATTCTTGTTTTTGTCTTGAATTTCAAATGAAAATGTTTGTCCAAAATTATATTTATCCACCCATGACCACAAAAGAGACAAATATATAACACAGCTCTATGATTTGAAATAAGTAATTTCAGAAAACTTAAATCACTCCAACTAATACTACTCTAGTGGCTAAACATAGAACAACGTCTTCTTTTTTTTTTTTTTTTCAAATCCATCAACTTTCATTAAAACGAGCCACTAGGGCCAAACGGTTTCCACTAAGTGGAGTAACCAATACGGTACAGAAGCCAACAAACGGTTTCTCATACGGTTCTACAAGCGGAAAGTCGATGAGAGTAACCACTAGAAGCAATAAAAGCCAAAAAGAAACATCAAATGATGCCCCTTAATAAAATGCTAATGTCTGACCTATTGTCCAAAGAAAAACAAGCAAACCACAAGTGACAACTAGAGTTGATCCAATAGCTTGGTATCTTGCATTGTCCTCAAATGCGTTGATCTCGCCAATTGGAACTCTGTTTTCACTCTTAGTCGATGCTTTGCCAAATGATCATCCCTTCAACAGAAACATCACTGGAAGTCGATGGAAGGTCGAGTATCTCATGTCTCGAAAGCTTCCAGGTAAGGTTACCATCAAAGCCACATTGGTTACATCCCTTAAAGTCCATAGCCATTTCGGGAGGGTGTATACGCACCAAAACAATGAAGACCAGGGTAGATTCCATTTGAACTAGGTAGTGATATGTCTATATTTTACATGGTTTTAGCATGCATTTATCACCCATTTACCCTTGTTTAATAGCATGTTCTTAGCATTTGTTTCTAATTTTGCATACTTAGAGTGTTTTGCATTAGGATTGCATGCATATTGCATTTTGGAGCTTTATCAGATACATTCAAGGAGTATTGAAGATGCTGAGGTCAAAAAGACCAGAAAAGAAGCCTGTTTTGACAGTTTGGAATCTGGCTCGACCAACCAGCTCGAACAGGGTGCTAGAGTCAGCAAAAAAGTTACCAATTTTAAGATTTTTGAGTCTGACTCGACCAAGGGGCTCGAGTATGAGGTCGAGCTGATCAAGAAAAATGCAATCTTGGAGTCCTGAAGTCTGGCTCGACCACCCATGGTCGAGTCCACTGATCGAGCCAAGTATAAAGGTGGAGTCTTGAAGTTTTTGGAGCCAGCTCGACCACACATGGTCGAGCTACTATCTCGAGCTGAAGAATAAATATGCAATCTTGAAATTTAGCCCAGCTCGACCATAGCACTCGACCACCCATGGTYGAGTKCCCCCAAAAATTAGCCTATTTTGTCTTTTTGTGATTTAGGGTTTCTATCTCTTAGTATAAATACCCTATAATCGCTTAACACAAAGGAATCTGGATTTTAAGCTTTGTTCATCTGTTCTTGTTTCCTGGATCCTGTAACTTTAAATCTACTGAGTATTTGTGTTTGAATCTTTCAATTCTATCTATTCTCTTCCTTATCTTTCTACTTATGCAAGTTATTTTGATTTGGCTGTGATTATGTGTTTCTTCATGGTCTCTCAAGATATTAGGTTCTTAAGGATGGGATAGATTAGGTGTTGAATCTTAGTCTCCTAGGTGGTTTGTAATTTCCTTCTGATTTGTTCTTAATGCTAATTACTCTCTGATCAATTGAATTAGAACCTAGGTATTTTCACGCCCGGAAGGTGTTTGATGAAATGTCCGACAACTAATTCCGAGATTTACATTCTAGCCTAAGGGATTAGTTGTCAGGGTGTTTATTGGCTTTATTAAACTGATTTTTAATGCCTGCTAAGCTAGATTTCGCTGGATTAGGTCTGGAACTAGATTAGCCTGAAGTTATTTATCATGGGAATGAACTTGACGCTTATGAGTTTAATGTCTAGGAATAGATTGAGTTTGTTAAACCATCTAGGTAGATTAAAAGGATACACCAAGTCAATTACCCCATCCTTAGGAGCTTCTCTTGTTTGATTGATTCTATATCTTTGTAGTTTCTCTGTAGAGCTATCGTCTGCTTTTTGCTCTATTTTCGTTCGTTGATTGCTGCTAGACTGTTTTAGTTTCTGTTTAGGTTGATAGATTCACATCTTTTGCTTGCTGGCTTGACTTAAACTGTTTGATTGCATCCTTCTTGGTTAATATCGCACCCATTTGATGATACCTTTCTACTACAATGACATGAAAGTCTAGAAGAAATTGACTATATCAATTTGCGCCGTTGCCAATTGGGTGTTTGTTTGTTACATTTAGGATTTCAGACCTCTTAAGATCAAGTTCGTTTAATTTCTACTTTGGTTATTCACTTCTGGATTTCTGTTTTAGGGTACAACTCGGTCTACACTCGAGTCATACCTCTGCTTTCATCCCTATGCACCATGGAGCCCCCACAACCACCTTGGCACATGGACAACATGAATAACTCCATGCTGCAAAAAGCGCTGACTCGATGAAATGATGAGCAAGGAAATAAATATGAAGCTCGATGAGTTAATTCTTACTCAGCCAGAAGCAACAACCAGACCAAGCCTTTTCCTCCCTACAATCGAATCAAAGGTTTATTCCTCAACAGCAATATCAACGAGGAAACCTGCAGCAATATGTCCGAGCACGCATTTTATTCCTACAATCAGAATCACTGCTTTCATCAACAACAATTTCATGGCTGTTATCGCAGCAGATAATCAATGCTCCCGATCTCGATATCAAGACTATGCTCCAAAGAACTTCTACATGGCCAAGCAACCTACAATGATATCATCTGGGGAGTCTCAGCAGAGATCATTACAAAAGAGCAACCCACAATCACGAGGTCAGTGAAGTTTAGTTGGGGAGGTTTTCTGTGAAAAATCAACAGAAGAAGACTCGATGTGCTAACTCGACCGTGATGTAGTCAAGCCAACTTCTGCTGAAAAACCATTTATTTCCTGGAAGAATGAAACGCCATGTTCCTCCTCCATACAAGCCACCACTTCCATTCTCAGAAGAATCAAGAAGGAGTCCATGGAGAGGTATAAAGAAATCTCAGAAAACAACGATGGAAATTGAGGTCCATATGCCTCGATAGATGAGTTCAAGCTTATACCTCCACATCTTAAGTTCCCGGCGAAGCAGTAATAGAAAGAGCTCAAGCCAAGGATGAACTCCTCCTGTAAGCTGAAGAGTGTAAAAAGAGTTTGAATTTCTTCTTCGATGCACATTGATGAGAATTGTGTGATAAGACAAGAACAAGTCAAACCAGTGGCAATCATGATTAGTTCAACCAAGAGCAATGGGAAGTAGTAGTGGTTGGAACAACATATGAAGATCCTTGTAAAGGTATTATGATTGTAGCATGCATACGAAAGCACCTTGGTATAACCTTCACCTGAAGTGAGCATTTATGAACCGAGGAAGATATCCTTTGAGGAGATAAGGATGAGAGAGTTTAGGGGTGGTTCTACGATGAGTATGATCCGGGTGATACATGGACTCATCTCATTAGAAGCAAGTAGGAAGTCGAGCTTAGTGACTATAAACAAGCTCACTTGGGAGGAAGTCCCATGTCTATCCTTGTATATATTTCTCTAGTTTTCTTTTTAAACCGTCGAAGTGTGCTAAATTCTTGCTTTTGGCTTGTTTGTGATTTCAGGAGAGTATGAGTTAAATCACGAAAAGAGGAGATCGTGAGCAGACATTCTAGCTCGACCAACCAGCTCGATCAAGATGATCGAGCCAGCCATCTCCATGCTGCGACCAAGCAGCTCGATCACCACGTCGAGCCAAGCTCCCACGCTGCATACACCAGAGAAAGCATGGAGGATTCAATCTCCTCCTTCTTCTCCAACCCTTGAGGTACCTGTTCTATCCATTCTTGTATATATCATTTGCATTTCTTCCTTGCTTTTTGTTGCTTCTTAAACTTTCTTTCTAAATTTTTATTACACAAGGGACTGTAATTTAAGTTTGGGGGGAAGGGTTARGATGTGATCTGTTCTCTGTGTTGTTTTCTGTGTTCTTATTTTTATTTTTTGCATATTTGAGTCTACATGCATCTATGGCAKAAAAAACCAAAAAAAAAAATTTGAAAAATTTGAAAAATTTGAAAAAAAGAGTGTTCATGTGATTTACATTTTTTGGTTGAGTCTAGATTGTTTTCATATGGATGTTGCATATGCATAGGGGATTATGATGATTATAACCTTGCAAGCTTGCTGATTTAATATGATAATCTCAATGCCCTGCTTCTAGTTGTTCAATGTATCAAATGAACTTAAGAAGATCGCACATACAACGCACAACTGAGATTATGTCTCAATTGAAGCATGTTGTGATTACCATTCCCTATCTATTTGAACTTGAACTTGACTTATAATTATCATGTCTATGCACTGCATTTGAACTCATGGATACCATATACATACTTGGATTTTCTTTCACCTGTTTACCACTCTTGCTAATCCAAGTAGTTGTTCTCATCATTAGATCAATTTTACCATGTCCTTAGCCTAGCCTTCTTTCAAGCCATGTTATTATCTTATTGAGTGTGTGAGACCTATTTCTGAATGAGCTTAGTAGAAAGTGTTAGGTTTGAGCCGACAAGAGTAGAATCTCATGTAGTTCTGGTTTGCAATTTTCGAATCAGATAGGACTAGGTGGGATCTTGATCATTGGGTATAGGGTTTGGTTCTGTGAAAAAAAAGAAATAAAACTTGGAGAAAGATGAAAGAAAAAGGTTAAGAGTTCTTAGGAGAGGAATGAACTGAAAATGTGTTAATTTAGTAAAGAATTTGGGGGTGTGCTAAGAATAAGAAAAGAAAAGCAAAGCTTAAAGTCTGAAAAAAAATATATAGAAAACGCCTAAGCTGGTAGTGAAAAACCAAAAGAAAGCCCCCAATCCGCTAGAAGTATAAAGAACCTCTCCTAGAACAAGAACAAAAAGAAAAAAAAAATGAGTCTCATCCAAGAAAAGTTCAAGGCAAATTGCCTAAGTGTTAAGGGTAGAATTAGGACAATGGGTTTAGAACAAGTTAAGAACACTTGTGTATGGTTAGATGAGAGTCTATTCTTGTATGCATAGTTGGTTCTAGCTCTATGCTCGAGACCTGTGATCAAACCATGTGAAAGGGACCATCTTTGTCTCTTAACCTGACCCTTAGCCAAATGAGTTCATTGAGTGTGCATAGCTTGATTCATGGTTTCTGCTTAATTGAATGTTAAAGGGAATGGTAGATTTTAAATGCATGTCTAGGTTGAGACTTAATTGAAATTGTGCTGTGAAGAGTATGGCTAAAATTTTTAAGTAAAGTTCATATACTTTGCATTCTAGAACTAGCAACTTGGACATTGAGATAATCTATTATATCAGCATGCTTTGGTTCTGAATCTCCATTTTCAAACCTCTCCTCCATCTTATTCTTGTCTGTTTGCTTGAGGGCAAGCAAAGACTAAGTTTGGGGGAGTAGATATGTCTATATTTTACATGGTTTTAGCATGCATTTATCACCCATTTACCCTTGTTTAATAGCATGTTCTTAGCATTTGTTTCTAATTTTGTATACTTAGAGTGTTTTGCATTAGGATTGCATGCATATTGCATTTTGGAGCTTTATCAGGTACATTCAAGGAGTATTGAGGTCAAAAGGAGCAGAAAAGAAGCCTGTTGCGGTTTGGAATCTATCGACCAACCAGCTCGACCAGTGCAGAGTCAGCACAAAAGTTACCAATTTTAAGATTTTTGAGTCTCGACTACAAGGGGCTCGAGTATGAGCTAATCAAGAAAAAATGCAATCTTGAGTCAGCGGCTCGACCACCCATGGTCGAGTCCATCGATCGAGCTGATATATCATGGATTTTACCCGTTTTTAGCCATGATATAAGTCGCTTTTATCGAGTCTTTCTAGTGCTTTTTCTATCATTTTAGAGTCTTTTCAGGTTTTAGACGTTTGGGACGAAATTGAGATTTTACATTTGGAGCCCTTTTGGAGCAAACCGAAAGTACCCGCTAAGCTTTAGCTGATCGACACCATCATGGTATCGATCGATACCGACGTAATCAACGCGCAGAAGAGATTTTCAAGAAGCCCATAAGAAGCCCAATCATCCCCTTTATTTACAAAAGAAGCCCACTCGCTTTTTTAACTATTTAAGCAAACTTTAACATTAGTTAGAGGGCAGACTTTACTTTAACTATTATTCTTGAGCCACCATTGAGATTTGAGAGCTTTTGTGAGGAGACGGATCCAAGAGACTGCTCATCATGTAGAAGATCCCGAACCCTTGTTTTTTTCTTTTGTTTAATTTCATGATTTATTCAGTTATGTCTTGTTTTTCATCAATCATGTCTCGAGTAGTCTCATTTGTTTAGGTTTTCTCATATGGATTTCTCTCGATTTATGATTGATTTGTTGGTTCATAACCTGAATAGTTCTTCACCATAGGTTGTTCTCAAAGCTATTTCTACGATCACCTAACATGTAACTTAAGATTAAGATTACACGCAATTCGAGTAATCTGATAAAACCTGTGAGCAACTCGATTATCTGCAAAGAGATTTGGTTTAATCGATCGAACATATCAAACTCAATTAATTGCTGGTTTAATTTGTAGGATTTGCAAAGAGATTTGGAATTCTAGATTTTAGACTTAGTTAGTTTTCGCAAGACAGTTCGGACTATATTATCGTGTTTGAGTTCAAGAACGGCCTTAATCAATTGAACTTTAACGATTAATTGTTATTTATCATTGATTTCCGAGAGTTACCCGAGCCTAATCCTTCCTTGATTAAATCAACCCAATCGTATTTCGCTCTTCAATTTACTTCAACCGTGATTTGCTTAGCTTAATCCTCACTAAATTATTTATTGTGTGAATTTTCTTCAGTTCTTGTCGTTCCCGATATACGAATCGCTTTAGTACTTTTAGTATTAATTAGCATATCAAATTTCGCCTATGGGACTCTAAAAATTCACCTTTAATTTTGTCGATTGTTTGAAGTTGTCAAGATCGATCGACTCCATTGTATCGATCGACACTGAACGCCTGTTTTAAATTTTGTTACTTATCTTCTCGTTTTCTTTTGATTTTCAGGTGTATGCATCGCGCATCACCGTAGAACAAGAACACACCATGATCAATCTCTCCAACTCAGAGCAGCTACACGAGTCGAACACAGAACTACGCTTGAGATGGATCTTCCACAAGGTTTGGTGCATGATGAGGAAGGTGACAACTACCTCCTCCACAACAACCCCAAGTGTTGCAACGACGCGAAGTACAACCGACCGGATCAATTCTATGCAAATCGTGCAGCAATCCGTATTCCTACTTTCCAGAGGAATGACTTTGAGCTGAAACCTGCTTACTTCACTCTTGTTGGACAGCACCCCTTCACCGGTCTCTCTCATGAGCACCCTATGGATCACATCGAAATTCGGGACTTGGTCACCAAGATTAAGTACAATGGAGTCACATGAATACCTCTTTGTAAGCTTTTTCCATACTCTTGGTGGAGAGGCAGCTTACTGGCTGAAGCAGCTACCTCCCGGATCTCTCGCTACTTGGAACGAGACCAAGAACGCATTCCTGAACAATTTCTATGACGATGCGAGATCGGAGGAGCTCAGGAACAAGATCTCTCAACCTCTCAGGTCCAAGTAAGCACTCAAGGCTGCGGGTGAGATTCAGATCTCTACCGACTGTCCGCATCACTTCAGTCAAGTTCACCGCTCGGGATCTTTTACGAGGGATGATTGCGGTATCGATGGCACCGGATTCTGCAAGAAGGGAACTTCAACACTAGGGTTCCAACGATGCCGATGGAAGCTGATTGAGAACTTGGCGCCTAGCAATAGCACCATGAATGCTGATTTTGAGCGAAAAGGCTCGCTAGTGCGACTTCGCAGACTCGAGGTTCAGAACGACACGATGCACAACCTCTTAGTGGGAAAGACGAAGAAGGCTGTACATTTTGCTGAGGAAATAGGGAACATTGAAGATGAGGCAGAACTACATTGGTGGTTCTGGTTTTCGTGGTCGCATACAACAACAACCGCTTCAACAACAATCAGCAAGGTGGTTACAAGTCTGGAGAATCTGGTTTTCACAATTCAAAACCACTTCAGAGCAATGACTTTACTCATACGGTAATTCATCTTACCAACCGCATTCTCCGAGGTCTCAGAGAGTAAGAGAGATCCTTTTGGAAAGATTCTGCAGGACAACAAAGGATGACTGGAGAGTTTAATGGGAAGCTGGATAACTTGTATATCGACCTGAATGGCAAGATTGAGGCGCTGAACTGCGAAGCTCAAACTGATTGTTCGCAGCTGCCGTGGAAAAGACAAGAGGGGTTTCTACCAGAAAGACTGAATATCCAAGAGCCCACATCAATGCCATAAGTCCGAGTGGTAAAGTGGTAGATCAGGAGTGAGCAAGCTCCAATAGCTGAAAATTCGTCGATCTTGCTGGAAACGACGAGTGGGATGCTGAAAATCCCGAGTATCGATCGACACTCCCCAAGATCGATCGATACCGAGACGACACCCAAGGAAAACGCGCTGAAAGGGCTTCTGCCTAAGTCTTCCTATCCTATCACTCCTAAGCGACCAAACAGAATGGGAAAATGCTAGATGCAAGGTTATGTTAGACAAGTGGTAGTTGAGCTCTTCTTTTGATGCTATCAAGACTTCTCCCAAGATCGAAGCGGATGGTATCCAGCAACTTCAGTCTCAGTGAAGGTGCCATGCATTCAGCCGAGTGCAGTGCTATTCTCACCAACACGATCCCAAGAAACTTCCGATCCGGTAGTTTTGTGTTGATCAAGACTGTTTTCTGCGGCTCTGATCGTGTGAATCTTATGCCGCACTCCGCTAAGAGAATGGGAATGAGTGATTACCAGCCTACACGGATTTCATTGGTCCTCTGATCGCTCAAGACGCCTACCGAGGGGCTTCAAGATGTACTGTTAAGATTGGAAATTGCTTGATTCCGACGATTTCCGTGTTGAGACGATGCCGAGCCTAAGGATCCTCTTATCCTAGAGACCATTCCTTGCTACGCTGGTGCTCGATAGACGCAAGAATGGAGATTACTCGAACGCTGGTGATTTGGTAATGTCCTTCAACATGGAGAAAATCATGAAACGACCAACCATCGACGGCAAACCTTCTGTGTCGATACATTCGGATGACATTGCAGAAGAGTCTTCCGGGAAACATCCTGAGGATCCACTAGAGCGAGCACGGTTCATACTGAAGGGTCGAGTTTTTGATGATGATGCTGGTTATGTTAGAATCCTCGACAAGTAGTTCGATCGATACCACAGGAGGTATCGATCGACACCATGCAGTGGAAAGTTTAGAAATTCCTAAACAAGTCGTGTTTCGGGGATTGGAGTGAGGAAAAGGCACCAAAGATTGAGCTTAAACCACTTGAGCTAAGGTACATTTTCATTGGCCCTAATTCGACATATCCTGTTATTGTCAATTCTTCGAACAACGCGAGGTCACTTTATCTGCTGAGCAAGCTGCTAAGTATCGCAAAGCTCGGCTATTCTCTTGATGATATTGCAGGTATCTCTCCCGACCTATGCATGCACAGGATCTACCCGGAAGATGAGTCAAAGTCATCGATGAATGTCGAGATTACAACCGAACTCGAAAGAAGTCGTCGAAAGAAGTGATGAAACGCTAGAAGCTGGGATCATTTATGCAATCTCAGATAGTTCTTGGGTCAGTCCAGTTCATGTTGTGCCTAAGAAAGGCGGTATCACAGTGGTGCGAATGAAAAGAACGAGCGATCCCGCAGACTATCACCGGTCATGTGGATGTGTATTGATTACGTGAAAGTGAATGTCACGAAAGGATCATTTTCCTTTGCCTTTTATTGACCAGATGTTGGAGCGCCTAATCACCCATACTACTGTTTTCTGGATGGGTATTTTTTCCAGATCCCCATTCACCCAGAGATCGGGAAGACAACTTTACATGCCTTATGGCACTTTGCTGCATGAATGCCGCTTGACTATGTAACGCTCCCGCCACTTTCGAGATGCATGATTTTGATCTTCACTGATATGATCGAGGAGTTTATGGAGGTATTCATGATTTCTCTGTTTATGGGTCTTCATTTAAGGATTGTCTGGATAACTTATGCAAGGTCCTTCACAGAAGACTGTTCTTAATCGAAAAGTGTCACTTCATGGTGCAAGCTGGGATGGTTTTGGGACATAAGGTTTCAGAGAAAGGGATTGAAGTTGATCAATCCAAGGTTCAGTGATCTCGAAGTTTGCAACCCCATGGTCAGCAGATCCAAGTTTCTCGGTCATGCGTTTCTCAGAGATTTATGAAGGATTTCTCAAAAATTGCTCGACCTCTTATGCCTGTTGTGTAAAGAGGTGCAATTTGACTTCACCCTGCTGCTTTCAAGGTTCAAAGCGCGCTGAGTCGTTGTTCAACCTCCATTGAATCGCCTTTGAGGTCATGCGATGCGAGCAATTTTGCGTAGGTGCGTGGCCGGGTCGAGGAAAGAAAAGAAGCTGCATGTCATTTATTATGCCAGCCGAACATTGATGATGCCCAACGCAACTACAAGATTACCGAGAAAGAGCTAGCATTGTGTTCGCAGAAATTTAGATCTTATTCGTGGAAGCAAAGTATGCTCACACCGATCATGCCGCTCTTAGATACCGTTTAAGAACAAAGATCTCAAGCCTCGCTCTGTCGTTGGGTACTTTTGTTTCAAGGCTTCGACATCGAGGTTAAGGACAAGAAAGGGATGAGAATGGAGTCAGATCACTGTCGCGAATGAAGATAGATGGGGACGTGCCTATTGATGATTACCTACGCAGGAGCGCATCTACTTCATTTCTACAGAGGCGCTGGCTGATTTTGGGAAAAATTTCGACTCTCTCCGATCGACATCAGATCGATCGATACCACCTGGTATCGATCGACACCCTTCGACGGATCACCATTTTCGCAGCATGGCATCGTTCTTATGCCTATTCAGCTGCTGTGACAACCGCTTTCCAGGCCTTGGTATGACATCGCAACTTTTGGCGACGAAACTGAGCCGCATCACACAACACCTTATGAGGAAAGTCATGAGAGGCTTTTTCCTGGGATGAACCTTATCTGTAGCAATGTTTCTCGATGGTCTCTACAGGAGGTGCCTTGCGAATCGGTACGACGCTTTTTCATCGCCATGGTTCTGAATACGCAGGACACTTCGCTACTTTCAAAAACAGTTTCAAGGTTCTTCAAGCCGGCTTGGTGGCCAACTATGTTCAGAGATGCTAATGCTTTTGTTTCTCAGATGCCTGTCACGGAGAGGGAAGATAAGTAAGCGACATGAGATGCCACAAAACTTCATCCTGAGGTCGGTGTTTCGATTGTCGGGTATTGACTTCATGGGTCCTTTCCATCCTCACAAGAAGGTACATCTTGGTCATTGGACTATGTCTCCGGGGTGGAAACGATTGCAAGTCCGACCAATGATCATACGGTGGTTCTTAAGCTGTTTAAGACCATCATCTTTCCACGATTTGAGTCCCCGAATCGTCATCGATGATGGCGCGTCACTCATCAACAAGGTCTTCGATCATTGAAAAAGTACGTTAATCATCGTGTCGCTACTCCATATCATCCTCTAGTGGACAGGTTGAGGTTTCCAACAGGCATCAAAGAGATCCTAGAGAAGACGTAGGTGTTTCAGGAAGGACTGGTCATTGTCGAACGATGCACTCGAGGCGAATCGCTCACGCCGGGACTACACCGCTTTCACTTATCAGACGGGAAAGCATGTCACCTTCCGTTGAGCTCGAACACAAAGGAATTGGGCAACTAAGCTCAACTGACATCAAACGTGCCGGCCGAGATTCGATTCAGCTGAATGAGCTCGACGAGATCGTATCACGCCACGAAAACTCGGTTATACAAAGAACGAGTTAAGGCTTATCATGATAAGAAGATCATTTCCGTCATTTCGAACGAACGACCTTGATATCAGACGATCGATACCATCTCGGTATGCCGATACCGTGGCCGCAGAAAGAGGTTTTTCATCTCGAGCACTGCATCGATCGATACCAACTCGTGTCGATCGATACCACCGCCTGTGGTAACACCTCTTGTTCTTCATCATTGCCATTTTCTCCTTTGATTTCTTTCACTGGCTTGATAAACGACGTGTTGCTTAAGTCGGGGAGGTAGTCATGACATTGACTTTTTGTTTTCTTATTTATATGTTTTTATTGAGTCAAAACCACTTGAAGATCTCTCTTTTGCTTGAATTTGTTGTTCTGATTTTGCTTTGAGTGACCACGCAAGATTAATTTCAGTTCGACTAATGAAAAATCCAGGGATAACCACAGCTGAATTCATGGATTGTCTCAACAAGTTTTCATCACAAGATTTAGCCAAATTCTCGCACTTCATCAATAAGGTAAATGTCCAAAGAGCTTGATTCATCATTCATTACCTAGCTAAGGAACTATTGTATGAAAGAAATAGATCTCCCGTGATAAGTACTGGATATGAATTTGGTGATAATCGGATCAAAATGCATGAAAGATGAGATGATTTCGCTAGTGAGGTAGTGAAAATTTCCTATGACCCCATTATTCTACTTGGATAAGGGATGATCACATAAGTGCCTAAAGTGAGGGTAGGAAAATTTCCTATGACCCCATTATTCACCTAAGATACATGCATTGAGAGGGTAAGAACCGGAATTCGTAGCTAACACTATCAATACTGCCTCGAACCTTGATTTGTATATGCAGTTAAAAAAAAAAAATCAATAAGAACTGTTGTGAAATATGTCTGGGAGAGTTAAATACCAAGAAAAAGTTGAATGAATTGTTCCTTGGCTATGGTATTGTATGACCAAAGAATCTAGAAAGTTCGGACATTGATTTTAGCGATGAAACTGGCGATGATAAGCTTGGATGAACACTTAGCGGTCATGAGTGAAGTCTGTGGAAGTCAATCGATGGAGAAGTACATGGAGGTTAGATCTGAAGCTGATCAAAGGCGCTTGGGAAGAGGGATCATTGATTTCGTACTGATCAGATCTCTAAGGTTTTTCAAACCTCTTTCTCTCACTTTTTTGCTTTTGCGAGGGCAAGCAAAACTAAGTCTGGGAGTTGATATCATGGATTTTACCGCTTAGCCATGATATAAGTCGCTTTTATCGAGTCTTTCTAGTGCTTTTTCTATCATTTTAGAGTCTTTTCAGGTTTTAGACGTTTGGGACTAAATTGAGATTTTGGAGACATTTGGAGCCTTTGGAGCAAACCAAGAAAGTACCGCTGAAGTTTAGCATCGACGACACCATCATGGTATCGACGATACCGACGTAATCAAAGAAGAGATTTTCAAGGAAGCCCATGAAGCCCAATCATCCCCTTTATTTACAAAAGAAGCCCACTGTTTTTTTAAACCTATTTAAGCAAACTTTTTATAGTTGAGAGCGACTTTACTTTGAACTATTATTCTGAGCCACCATTGAGATTTGAGAGCTTTTGTGAGGAGACGGATCCAAGACTTTGTTCATCATGAGAAGATCCCGAACCCTTGTTTTTATTCTTTGTTTAATTTCATGATTTATTCGCTATGTCTTTTTCATCAATCATGTCGAGTAGTCATTTTGTTTAGGGTTTTCTCATATGGATTTCTCTCGATTTATGATGATTGATTTGTTAGGTTCATAACCTGAATAGTTCTTCACCATAGGTTGTTCTCAAAGCTATTTCTATTGATCACCTGTAACATGAACTTAGATTAATCGACAGTAACGCATTGCAATGAGTAATCGATAAAACCAGGTGAGCAACTCGATTATCTGCAAAGAGATTTGGTTTAATCAATTGTGAACATATCAAACTTGAATTAATTGCTGGTTTAATTTGTAGGATTTGAAAGAGATTTGGAATTCTAGATTTTGACTAGTTAGTTTTCGAACATACGTCAATTATATTATCGTGTTTGAGTTCAAGAACTTAATGAATTGAACTTTAACCGATTAATTGTTATTTATCATTGATTTCGAGAGTTACCTGAGCCTAATCCTTCCCTTGATTAAATCAACCCAATCGTATTCGTTCTTCTAATTTATCGTCTAACCGTGATTTGCTTAGCTTAATCCTCACTAAATTATTTTCAGGTGAATTTTCTTGAGTTGTGTTCGACCGATATATGCAATCGCTTTTAATACTTTTGGTATTAATTGAGCATATCACGAGCCAAGTATAAAGGTGGAGTCTTGAAGTTTTGGAGCCACTCCCACACATGGTCAGCTACTATCTCGATGAAGAATAAATATGCAATCTTGAAATTTAGCCGACATAGACTCGACCACCCATGGTCGAGTGCCCCAAAATTTAGTCTTTTTTGATTTAGGTTTTATCTCAAGATAAATACCCTATAATCGCTTAACACAAAGGAATCTGGATTTTAAGCTTTGCTCATCTGTTCGTTTCCTGGATCCCGTAACTTTAAATCTGAGTATTTGTGTTTGAATCTTTCAATTCTATCTATTCTCTTCCTTATCTTTCTACTTATGTTATTTTAATTTCTGGTTTGTGATTATGCTGTTCTTCATGGTCTCTCAAGTCATGGTTCTTAATGATGAGATAGACAGTGTTTAATCTTAGTCTCCTAGGTGGTTTAAGTGTAGAATTGTTTAATTTCCCTTCTGATTAGTGTTCTTAATGCTAATTACTCTCGATCAATGGAATTAGAACCTAGGTATTTTCACGCCGAAGGTGTTTGATGAAATGTCTCCGATCGAACTAATTCCGAGATTTACATTCCTACTCAAGGTATTAGTTGTCAGGTGTTTATGGCTTTATTAAACTGATTCTTAATGTCTACTAAGCTAGATTTTAAGGATTAGGTCGAACTAGATTAGCCAGAGGTTATTTATCATGGGAATGAACTTGCTTATGAGTTTAATGTCTAGGAATACTGAAGTTTGTTAAACCATCTAGGTAGACAAGAGGATACACCAAGTCAATTACCCCATCCTTAGGAGCTTCTCTTGTTTGATTGATATCTGCTTCATTGCCTTGCTAGTTTCTCGTATTACCGCTAGACTCGCCAGGCAGGTTGATAGATTCACATCTTTTGCTTAGCTGACTTTAAACTGATTGCATCTTTCTTGGTTAATATCGCACCCATTTGGATTGATACCTTTCTGTACTACAGTGACATGATAGTCTAGTAAGAAATTGACTTATATCAGTAGCCAAGAGCACATAACCACCAGAGATTCGTCACAGGGGTTCGACAGAACAGCCTATAAGCTCAGACAAACTGAGAATCAGAGTGTTGGAGACTTGCAACCGTCCTCAAATCACAAACATCACCTCATGACCAATACTCAATATAGTGCTAAGCCATACGATTCATCAACTAAAATAAGGATCTACACCCAAAGCTTAAGCTAAACCGAGGGAAAGCTCACCCTTGGGCTGAGGAGGATAAAGCGCCGAGTTGAAAAAGCGTTAGCTTCCTGTTACCACCTGCGACAAAACCACCACCAAGACAGCTCGCCTGAACCGAAGCCAAGAAACAATACGGACAACCAGAACCCTTCAAGCCACCGAAGACAACCACCACCTAAGATCTCAATCTAGGGCTGAAGGTCGACGGATCTCCCATCCTTTCAACGCCAGAGACGAAGAGTGGGGCACCGCTTGAGAGTTTAGGCTCGTCCGCTACTACCCAGCATAGATCCGAGTCGCCACCATCGTGAAGTTTCCACCGCTGGAGCTGAGTTCACCGTCCTCAAGTGGTCACTTCTCCAGAGTGAACTTCACAATCCGCTGTCGACGAATCTGCATCTTCACTCCACCGAAGCCTCACCCGCGGCTCTTAATGGGTGGTCTTCAACTGTCGGAAGCTGCAAGAAAAAGAAGAGAGAAAGTAAAGTGAAGAGAGAGACTCGGTGTTAAGGTTAATGGACTTCCAACTCAAAACTAATTGGCAATGAGTGGATTGGCCTATATCCCTTATATACTACTCAAGGTCCTTCCATCTTCCCGATGTGGGATCTTTCTTCACACTCCCCTCGAGATAATGGTCTATCTAGCCATTAATCTCGACAAATCCCAATCTAGAATTATTTCGGGTGAAATCGGCCGAATTATTTCTGGGTCGGTCCATTTCGTTAAATTGACTTTCGCCCAATCAATTTGGGCTGCGAATTCGGCTCGATACCATGTTAAGGTTAATGAGATTCCAACTCAAAACCAATTGGCAATGAGTAGATTGGCCTATATCCCTTATATACTACTCAAGGTCCTTCCATCTTCCCGATGTGGGATATTTCTTCACACTCGGCGCCGGTTCTAAGGGAGCCACCGACGCCGGATCTGACGGAGAAACTTGAGCGGCGGCTAGGTTAAAAGTTGCAGAGGTTCCTCGAGAGAGAGAAGGATTTTTGTTTTGGGTTTATCTTGGTAAATTTTGTTTATCTATAACAACGTCTTCTTTTTTTTCTTCTTCTTTTTTCCTTTCCTGTTTTTTTTCTTTGGCTTTACAAAACAATGAAACATCATTTGGAGATTACAATTAAAGGTTTTAGAAAGAGAGAAATTATATGTAATGAGAGTTTACATACTCGAATGAGAGCAATAAATGATACATTGGAGAGATACCAATTATCGATTTAAAGGTGGAGAAGGAGAGAAATGAATATAGCCAAACCATGTCGAAAGGAAGATGAGTCCGGAGTGAGAAGATGAGGTTGTTGCTGCTCTTGATGGAGAAGGACATGTAAGGCTTGCAAGCCTTCTGTGAATGAGTTGATGAATTCCTTTGACTATATGGTTGAGAGGGTGTTCCATGGAGCCTAGAGTTCCTTTCTTTCCAATTCATAAATTGTGGTATGTAGAATAAGCTTGCAAATTAATCTTGTAGGAACTGATACAATATTTTCATTAATCTTGATTAAAAATACTTTAATACTTTATATATATATGCAGAGTTACTTGATAAAAAAATATTCATTTTACTAAAGAGTTTTACTGGTTTATTAGATGATTAGTAGAATAGCAAAATAGTCTGTAAAAATATACTTTAGCTACAAGTTGATTAAGAATCATATATCACTACAAAGGAGAAGATTAAGAATAGGAATTGATATTAGATCTATGTTAAATACACACCAACAGTCAGAAAACGGTCGAAAAATAATCGGAATTTTGCGACCAAAATTTGACGAGATTTCCGACATAGGTAATAGGCTGGAAAGTTGTCAGAAATTTTCTACCATTCCCTGACCACGTTTTTCTGTCTAGAATTTTCTGACCATTTTCCTACCACTTCTCATATTCGCCGGAGAGTGGTGAAAAACTTTTCAACAATTTCTAACCCCATTTTTTGTACAAATTTCTGACTATTTTCCGATCATTTCATATATTAGTCGGAAAATGTTTGGAAATTTCTAACAATTTTACAACCATAATTTTTTGTAGGAACTTTCTGACAGTTTTCGACCATTTCTCATATTTGTCAATTTTTTCCTTTCCTGACCAATATTTTGGTCGGGAATATTGTTGGAATTCGCTATGTTTTTCTTGGAGTAATTATATATCAATACTAGTTTTCAGAATATTCTAAATGATAAAATATAGTGCAGTCAGGTCGTAAAGTGGTTGCAGATCATATTTTTAATCGGGATTGACAACCAAACGTGAAAAATGTTAGAACTCATTTTTTGAAAAGTTGCTCTGACTTTGACAAAAACAAACAAAAAAAAAAAAAAATTGCTCGGATTACTTTGATAGAATACCATATTATGAGTGCGATAGATAAATTCTTCGTTGCAAGCATTATAACAGAAAACTATTAGAGTTCATTTGAATGAAAGATAAATATCCAAAATTGGGTGCTTGACAACACAAATTGGAAAAATGAGATTATATCCCACATTAGGAACTTCAAGAAAATCTCAGTAGTATATATAATGAAGAATTCATTACAAAGTTCAAAGCCTTGGATACATATGGTGTAGGAAAGATAGAACATCCATGCAAAACCATACTATGTCAAAAAACAAAAAAACCATACAAACGCACCAAACTAAACTGGGCCGGACTGGGATTGGGATTGGGATTGGGTTTAACCTATTCCTTTTGGCATGTGAATGAGCATTGCATAATCAATTGTGAATTGTATGGGGATTCGAATCAATGAGAACTTAAATTCTTCATGATTGTTTCCGCCATAGCTCATCGATCTCACATTAATCCCCAGTGTTTTGCATTTCCATTTTGAGAGAATAAAATATTCTCTTATGAGTTACACCTCATTTTTCATTACATAAAAACAGAAAACAAAAAAAAAACCTTACATCTTCTCGTCTCTCTGTTTTCTTCTGTGTCTATCTAAGAGTTCATCACATAAACTAGGGTTCTGATTCGAGTAGTGCGTGACGAAATAAACTCCATCAGTTGTATAAAGTTATTTATACCGGCATCAAATTGTTTCACTGTGGACCGTTTAAGAAAATTAATAAAGAGATATCACTCTCGAATATGCTCTTCATCTTTCGATCATATTTTTGGTATTTAAGTAATTTTTCATTCCTATTTTTCTGTATTTAAATTTACAACTTCAGCATGCGCATCTAATAATAATTCGGTTATTTACATCAGTCATCATCTAAATAATATAACGTGGTGATTTTACACATCACTAACTATACTGATTTAGTTATTCCTCATGCAAAGGGTTAACAAAATTCTGAATTCGAACTTTATTAGTTACTATAGACAATACGTACGGTAGTGGGTAGATCGTAAACTTTGTAGTCCACTAAGTTCGAAGGTTCTAGTTAATGAAAAAAAAACAAAGAATTTAAAAAGCTATTCTAAAATGCTTTATTTTCGGATCTAAATAACTTTTCATTTTTTCAAAGACACATTTCCTAGTTTGTTTCTTTTGAATGTTTTGTTGTGAAATATTTTAACTTTTTAAAGGAAGTGCAGATCAAAAGAAAGAAAAGTTGGTTTACGCCCAAAAGTTAAATAAAATTAGAGAAATAAAAAGTATTTCTGGTGCTGGAGAAAAGAAACGTCTTTAGATCTGCTTTCCAAAAGCATATGATGAAAAAGTAAGAGAAAACAAAGGGAGAAGCATATTGTGTTGTTAGTGTCACCAAAAAATTCTTAATTTTTTTTTTTTTGGTATTGTGGTAATGAATGCTAAATTATTTTTTACCTTTTTTACTATTATATCATTTTCTACGTTTCGATTTGTTCATGTTATTAATCAAATTCTTTTGTATGTTTTTTACAAATGATTCCGCATATATCACATACATGTAATGATGTAAATATATATATATAACCAGTTTTTCATATTTTAGGGCATTTTTCTAAATATTTTAGGATCTATTTTTGAATAAAAAATATTTTTTGTATGCCTATAAGATTATATAAAAACAAGGTATAATATATTACTAGGTGATCAATTAGCAAGGGACAAATTAATTCCTAAATTTATTTATAAACTAAAAGGTTGTGTTATAGCACCGTAAAACAAAATATGAATTTTAATATTTCTATTTTAATAGTAAATTTAAAATTAGAATTTTCCGAAATATTTGTTCTTTTGGCAAGTTTAGGAATATTCAAATGTGTTTGACTATTGAAATTAGAATAATAGGTAATAGATAATAATTGAAATAAACGTGTTTGGCAATGAATATAGAAAAATTAATTTTTTTATAAAAAAAAGTTGAAAATGTTTTTTTTTTGTGCTGATACATCAGCACTAATGTGTCTCTTTTTTGGCAATGAATATGGAAAATTCCGTCGAGTTTCGCTACATCAATACCCAGATTCAAATCCACCTAATGAATATTGTTGACAAACATAAACTTGACGTGTACGAATCATATATAATTATTTTGAAAGAGTACCCGACTTCCTAAGATAGTCTCTCTAGTTAAAGGATTAAGGTTATCATTAGCATATAATTGGTAGCATAATCTTCTATAGAACTATTTGACATATATATAGAGGCTCAGGGAGAAAAATACAGAGCCTAAGATCTCTCTGGCTTTGCTTTTCTGTTCTCTTTGTTATTGTTGTCATTAAAGGAAAAAGTTGGAAATGAGGACGTTGCATTGACAAAGCAAATTCAATTTTGCTTAGCCATTAAGAAGCTTTTTACAACTTTATTAAAGAAGAGAGGGTTATATAAAGAAGATGTCTGTCACAACTTACTCTTCCCCTCCCCTCTTTTCCCACCAATTTTCTTCTTTTTGTGTGTTCTCATACCAAAAAAAATGGATGGTTACACAGCCAAAGACATGGGTATGAAGACAAGTGCTTCTGAGTTGGCTCTACAAGAGTATCTCACTAAGGTCTTGTCTTCTTCTGCTTTATCCAGACAAGAATCTATTCTTGACACAAGCCCTCTAGACCCTTCTTTCGATCTCATCGACCGGGTTAGTCTTTGGTTTCTTCCATCTGTTGTCACTCTTGTTCGTATCGTTGTTGCTTGTGTCTATATCAGGATCCAGAGATTATAGTAAGAGTCTTGGTTTTTTTTTTTGGTTGCAGGATTACACCAGTGAATTAAGAGATAGTCTTTTGTGGTCTGAGAGCTTGATTCCGACTGGACCTTTTCGCGATGCACAGTCCTCAATCTGCGGTATGTGCATGTAATAAGTGTTGTGGTAGTTAGTATTAATGTTCACTTGTATTGCTCTTATCTGCAAAGAGAATCTGTCAGCTGATAGTCCAGTGTCAGCCAATAACCCTGAGGCAAGAGGAGGAACTCGGAGAACCACGAGTGGATCTTCTCATTATCACTCTGATGAAGAAGATGCAGAGACAGAAGCTGGTCAATCTGAAATGACTAATGATCCTAATGATCTAAAACGTATGAGAAGGTGTGTTGGATACTGTAAAAAAGTTAGATGTAAAAACACAGAGAGAGAGAAAGACACATAGAAGGTGATCACCCTTTTTTTACCCTTTTTTTTGTGATGTGAACTCAGGATGCATTCAAACAGGGAATCAGCAAGGCGGTCAAGGAGAAGGAAGCAAGAGTACTTGGTAGAACTTGAATCCAAGGTAAGGTTAACACAAATAGCTGGTTTGATGATTTGATTTGGGAGTAATGTTTTTATGGTGACCTTGTGTTTTCTTCAAGGTTGATTCTTTGAAAGGAGAGAACTCGACACTGTACAAGCAGCTCATAGACGCAACACAACAGTTTCTTAGCGCTGGAACAAATAACAGAGTTCTCAAATCAGATGTTGAAACTCTCAGAGTCAAGGTATCATCGATCACTTGCTCTCTCAATTTGTGAAGTAACAATTGGAATGTGCTAAGTTAAGTAACTTTACAGGTGAAACTAGCAGAAGACTTGGTAGCTAGAGGTTCCCTCACTAGCAGCTTGAATCAACTTTTACAAAGTCATCTAAGTCCACCACCACACTCCATCAACAGCCTGCACTATACAGGAAATACCTCACCTGCCATTACAGTCCACAGTGACCAATCTTTGTTCCCTGGAATGACACTTTCTGGGCAGACCTCAAGCCCTGGACTTGGTAATGTATCCAGTGAAGCTGTTAGCTGTGTCTCAGACATCTGGCCATGACTCTTTCTTCACAACATGTAATGATCACTCAGCTAATTTCCTGTATGTGTTTCACTATAGAACTAGAAACATAATTAATGCCGACGTGTTCGTTAAATGAACTCTAGTTTCGTTAACAAAATTCGCAGTTCCAGGAACCTTCTTTTGCCCCCTGATACATATTACATCAACTTGGAAGAACTGAAAAATAAACTAATTCAGGTTTGTGTATATTACATCAACTTGGAAGAATTGAAAAATAAATTAATTCAGGTTTGTGTGTAACATATACTTTATTGCTCGAAATCCTGCAAATGGTATAGGACGATACATTACATTCTCACAAGGGAATTACTCGAATCAGTTCCTTGAGTATACAGACAAACAAACAAAAACACTGATCATTACATTTTACTTTCCAGCAATGTCTATTAGCTATTTAAGGAGACTGCTATGTATGTTGTTGAAACGTGAGCAGGCAAAAATTATGTAGAAAACCATCCTTAGTTGATTAGAGGCGTACCCATCTCCGAATCTGGACCTATAGCACTTGAAAGGGAGAAGTCCTTAGGCAAGGGGATATTTAACTCTGAGCAAACCAGCTTCATAATATCAGCCGTAACACCTCCCATAGACATCTTGTTTAGTGTTACTGCAATGGAAAATCTGTTTTTGATGTCACAGAAGCCTGTTGATCCTCCCATCCCCGAATGTCCAAAGCCAACCAGAGACCCATCTTGTGAAATGACGCGCTTAAAACCAAGACCAAACTTCCCATCAGGCACTACTAAGTCACTGTAATCTCCAGCACCCATGAAAGCATCATGGATCCTCGGGTTGCTAAACATATTGTGAATATCATCTTGATGATCATCGCTACTGATCTCAGTTTTGCCAGCAGAACTGCTAGTATCAACTAGCCTGGCTAAACTTTCTGTATTTGACTCTCTGCTGCTACTAGCACTCATAAACTGCTTCTCATCATAATGCCTCCTCTCTTGATGATCTTTTGGTTTAAGCTTTTCTGTAGCTGCCATCTCCTTACCCTTTCTCTTTTTTGTTGCGTCTTTCAACGATGTGAATTTCGGAACATGGGTGTGGCTACCTAGTGGTGGCTGGGATAAAGAGGAATGTGGAGGTGGCACTAGGCCACCATCTGCTAGGGTTGCATAGTACCGTGCAAGTGCACGAGCAGAGCAATGTCCATTAGCCGCTGGGATTATGGCTCTGCGCACATTCAATGTATTAAATAAGACTGGCAAGTTGGTTGCCAGTTGTAAGATCTTGTCAGGCTGAAATGTGGAAGGAAGCTCAGGCTGACTGGCAATGGACGAAAGCTTGCTCAGTTCATCAGTGTCCAACGTCAATGTGGCAAGCCTAGATTCGACACCTATAATAAGATGTTAGATAATTCTTAATAAAGCTAGTAGCTAATTTACAATGTCTGTTACTATTTACCTGGGGGGATTCCAATGTACAGTTCTCCATCAATCTTTAGGGGTTTAACAATGGACTCCTCAAGGATCTCCTGGAATTTCTTTCCAGAAGCGTACTGTTCAAGATTGGTGAAAGAGATTGACATCAACATAGTAGACGTAAGAGAAAAAATTACAACTTGGAGACTTGCATAAGTTTTATGCTTAAACAATGAATGATTCTGATTAATTTACCTCGAGGATTCCACCACATAGCCATCCAAACGTGAGATAGTGATAAAACTGCTGATTGCCAGGCTCTGTTTCAGGTGATGAATTAGCAATCCGTTTCAAACATTCATCCCAGTCACAAATAAGCAGAGGATTTTCTCCTACAGGGTCAAAGGCACTGTGCAGCCCAGATGTATGGTTAAGCACGTGATGGACCTGAAACACAAAACCGAGGTATTGAAATGAAAGGTAATATCTCACAATAGACTGCAAAATGGTTACGTGACAGTGTAGCTCCTTATACCTTAATGGTATCTTTTCCATTTGATCCGAACCCTGGCCATATAGTTGCCACAGTCTGGTTGAGCTGGAGTTTTCTGTATCATTAAATACTAAACATTACTAAAGTATGACTAAGCATGAGTTCTGCAAACGAGATCATGGAATTAACAATGAGACCAATATGTAAGACTTGAAGCCGACTCGGAATGTCAGGGTGTGTAAATGAATACATGAAAAAATTTGAAAGCTTATAATGTTGTTACGCACCTTTTGTCGACAAGCCAATGTATCATTCCGGCAGTGACACCCTTTGTCACAGAGAAAACAGGAAATAAACTATCAGGTTGAACTGGACGTGGGTCATATCTTCCAAGCACTCCAGCAGCAGTGTCAATAATGACTTTCCCATCTTTATATGCACATACCTAAACAAACATGGTTGAGTTAAACCAAAGGTATAATGAAACGAAAGCTCCAATAAAAAAGTGTTGCTCACCTGAATTCCAAGAATTTTCTGGATACTCCCAAGTTCAGCGAGCAGCTTCCTCATTTTAGACTCTACATCAGAATGGATTGGCGAGTCATGTATCCAGTGAGCATCTACTGTTGGTCCTCGACTGATACTCCTGCAAAATTACTTTATCGTCGTACAAGATATCTTACAAGGAAATAGCAAAATGAACTGCAAAATTCCAAGGAGGCTTACCCCAACAGAACAGATTCGGCAAATGGTCTCATGATGTCCAGATAAACGATCCGAACATTCATAGTAGATGAAAGTCCTAAATAGTCGACAAAATAAATAAGTGAATAAGTAGCAAAGCAATATAATTGAGCCAATCCTTTGATGTAATGAGGTAAAGTAGTACGATTCACACATCATACCTCTGAGTAGATTAATGACCCTTGCAAAAATAACAATATCACCAGGAAATGCATCTATCTGCATCAAATGTTTTCATTTAGATATAGATGGTCACTAAGAAGGCATATACTTGAAAGAAATTAATGCTTACCGGATTGAAGCGTTTAACTTCTTTCTGGCTGAGCTGCATCTTCTCCTGTATAACTTTCATATTTTGTGTTCTTTGATCGTTCAGGGTTTTTAGCGTTTTCTATTAAGAGAGGAATCTGTAAGAGCGGATCCACTAAAGTTACCCCAATAGAGAAAGCAAGGCTAAGGAAGAAAGAAGTAAAATTTACTTACCAGAGCTTCGTCTGATGGAGTTGAAGATCGGAAGAAGAGACCTGCCACGCTCATTGCCTGATCTGGCAGGTCTAGCCGCAGCTTCAGTCCCATTTCTGCAAAGGCAGACAAAAGCGCCACTTGATCTCCCTGTGCAATAAAGCAATCAAAAATCCAACCATTGACCAGAGTGCAGTTGGCTCAGTTTGTTTTTCCTTTTTTTTTTTTTTTGCAGTTTGTTCAACTGTTTAAAACATTTAAATTCTGTTAACGAACAAACTCATCACGCTAACATCCTACAAAATGATCAACTAATGGGTTGGGTAAGACAGGGTGAAAAGAGAGATGAATTGCATAAACTTTCACAAACCTCTGCCGATGCTAGAAACATCTTGGCCAGGGCTTGTTTCAAGGAGTGTGAGATTTTCTTTGTAAGCCCAAAATCAAGTAAGATAGGACGATGTGGTGGTTCCTTACTAACAAGAAAATTTCCTGCAAAATAGAGTATAGATATAATTCTATCAGATGAAGACCATATGTCTAAGCAAGCTTGGTGGTTACAAGACAGAAAACAATAGGCGAACTCCAAAAAAAATTCATGAGGACCACACCTGGATGAGGGTCGCCATTGAAAAATCCATCTACATATATCTGATGGGCATATGCACGAGTGATCTCTTCAACGATCTTTTGTTTATCCACACCAAAAGCATCTAGAGATTCCACATCATTCAAACGAATTCCATCCATGTATTCAAGAATGAGTACACTCTCAGAAGACTGTCATTTAGAGCAACAGAGGAGGTGTAAGAGATAAGTAGCAGGAAAACGAAAAAGGAATGAACAGCTTTCAGCTTCTAAATTCATTAAATCTAATGATGAGTTTAAGTCTACGCTGAATATCTGGGACAATCTGTGTTACACATTAGCTACATTGGTCCACTACTTATCCTAACGCATTTTCTAAGCAATACCAAATATAGACAACATGCAGCATCAGAGATACCAAGATACAGAATTACCATCAGTAAACATGACTGATCCATCTATATACATAATTTTTTTAGTATCTGGATGTCTTTTGTGATTTTCATTAAGGGGATTGATGTTTCCATCCTAGACTTAAAAACTGAACATGAAATTTTGTATGTCTGTATGCTTCAGAGTAGGACGAGAGCACAAGAGATAAGAACCTGAATTATATCTGGAATTAAGACATCAACCCGATTGTCACTTCTAACTTCATCATTTGTCTTCTTGCACCCGAGATTCCTGGATACGGCTCGAGTATTTTCTACATATTGAGAAACAAAACAAAAATGGGGAAAAACTCAGGAAATGCAGTTCAGAGTGACGTGTAAGCATGAGCTTGAAAAATGCTCAATCTAGGAAAGGAATTCAAAGACACAGAATATTGCCTATTTTTACCATGTTATATCGATCATAGCCAAGGATTAAAAAGAACATGTGATTAGAATGGTAAGACATGCATAATCTAAACTCGAAATTTGCCAACACAAGTGACAGAGATGAATATCAATTCAGCAAAGTCTATCTCAGAACCACAAGCACATCCCAAGAACTTGATCATGGAAGGCAATCACAAGCTTTGGTGCAATTATAGTTTTCTCATAGGTTAAAATTTAAGACTATCCATTATTTATGCAAGTGAAGCATACCAGCTTCAATATTGAAGTCTAGTTCTCTTGGAGCTTCCTTGCACCATTCATCTATCATGGGGTTAAAATCGTATTGTGGTTCTGCCCACGCAATCCAGTCAACAATGGACTTTGCATTCTTTAAGTCCTGTTAAGAAATGAAAAGAGAAGATAAGTTGAAAGGTGTGTCAACAGTCATATAATAGCTGTAGCTCCCACTGTTCATCTCAAAGGCTTTAAAACGAAGCTAGACCATACCTCCAAAATAATCGCTCTAATGCCATCATGCTGAACCTTAACAACCACATCCTGGCCATTAGCTAGAGTTGCACGATGAACCTGTGCTATCTACAAAACAAAGCATACGAGTTTCTAGCCATTCAGTGGCTAAAAAGAATTTTGCTTCTATTGGCTAGAAGGTATGTTTGCATCCCAGGCTCAAACAGATCTCAGAAGTTTACCGAAGCAGTTGCCAAAGGCTCGTCAACAAAATCGGTGAACAGAACATTCATGGAATGCCCTAGTTCTCTTTCAATGGTTCGACAAACCTGAGAAAAAAGAAGGTATATATAGAGCTTAATATATCAACAAGGACACAGTATTATTTAGAACGAGCAGTCACATATAAGAGAACTTCAAAATCATACTACATTGACATAATATCATAAAAAACTTTTGCTTTTCTCTGTATATCCTCTAATGTTAACATTCAAGTAGAATTACTACCTCCTGCAACGGACGAGGAGGTAGCGAGTCCTGCAACTGCCTGAGAAGAGATATATAAGCCTGAGGTAGAACATCAGCACGAGTAGATAGATACTGCCCAAGTTTCACCCATAATCCTTCCAATTCCACAATCAAATTCAAAACCCGCTTAGCATTACGATCATGAGCTTTTTCCCATAAAGCAGGAACTTTGGACTTCTTAATCCACTTCTCCTTTTGTTGAACACCCTTCACTCACACAATCAAAATTGTAAGACTAACACACACACTAAAAAAAAGGAGATGAGAGAAAACAGATTCAAAAGCTTACCTTGTAATCGAGGTAAATGAATATCGCTACTGAGAAGACTTTCATACGTCTTCTATAAATATTTCCCCAACCCATTGATACAAATTTATGACAAAGTCTCTGTATATTTGCTGAGAGTCTAATGAAAAACGATAACAAACAATCCAATACTACTGACCACCACCGTTTATTCTACAAAAATCAGATCAAAAAGAGAGATTTTTTTCAGTTATGAATCAAAAGAAAACAGAGAACGAGATCGTAAAATGAGAAATTGGAAAAATTAGAAATCAGAATTAAGGGAAAAAACTAGAAAACAGAGAGCCCAGAACGTAAAAATGAGATTTTTGGAAAGCAAAATTTCACCTGGAATGAGCCAGAATTGATTCCACGAAATCGCGAATTCCGCATAAATAAATAAAGCGTGAATTAGAAAAGTCTACGTTTTGAATAATCTTACTTCGGAAAAAAAAGCTCAAAGCTTTTGGGTTAGGTGAGAGCTTAACGTATGAGTTTCATCTAGAAAGATATTGAAGACAAAGATCTACCCCAAAAAAAAACGCGTCATGCGTTTTGTGATGAAACGAAGAGTAAAACCAAAACCCCCGCGAAGCAATGAATCTATACCGCAGATTCTTGTGAGACCCACACATTTCTTGTTTTCTGATTCTTTTGGGCTTTTTATTTTACGCGTGATGGGCCTATAAGCCCATGTTCTTGTGATCTTAAATGGGCCACGTCATCTACTATATATATATGCTTATCACGGTAGATGCGTTTTGTAACCAACCCACCTACATATATAAACCACACATGCCACATGAATTATGATTTCGGAGAAATTTGATAAGAAAATTAACTAAACAAAATACTACTATATTATTTCGTTATTTATTAATTATTATTTTGTATATATTTTATTAATTATTAATTAAAATTAAATACAGCTAAATTACATATTAAATAAATTATTAATAAATATATACTTGTATAATATAAAAGTACAAAGTTATTTAGTTCTAAAATATATTATTATTCAGACGTATAGAACTAGATTTATTTATAACTACAATTATAAATAAATAAAAGCCTAGGCAGTTTAAGTTTGCAACCATATCGATTAATTAACATGTAAAACGTTATTTCAATTTCATGCAAGATGCAACAGCCAACACTGCTTATTATTACTCTTCAGCTAAGTAACTAATAAAGTTATATCATGATGTCTTAAGATAATTTAATTACAATTCGCAGATAATAGCTGGGTTGCATGGAAACTTTCTCCGAAATCCGTTTCTCTTTCCGGAACAGTTCGTAGATAATGCTATAGAGTACCTATCTCATATAAAATGTAGCTAATAATTTAGAATGTTTTAGGAGCACTAAATTATACAAAAGCTCTTGTCCAAATAAATATGGTTTCATCAAATCCACTCCTCTTCATTCTTCTTCTTCTCTTCATTGTACTAACTCATAACTCTAGCCTTGAAGATGATCTCTCGAATGATCAACCAAACGGCTTCTTCTTACCTTTCGAATCCAATCTTTACGTTGAGATCACCATTGGAACCCCAACGCGAACTTTCAACCTCAAACTAGACTCTTCTACACATCTCACATGTCTCGATAATGATGATGACCACCAATGCTCACTCTCAGACAAATCTTCCAACACTTTCTCTACAATCTCCTGCAATAACTCTTCTCTCTGTCCTCATGTCTCAACCAATTCAACTAACCATTCCAACGTAACAACAACGAAAACAACTTCTCTCTCTCTTCTCTGCACTCCTTCAGATTTCTGTCGTTACGAAGTCTCTCCCTCTAGTTCCGGCTACCTTGTTTCCGACACACTTCAGTTGACTTCCTCAATCACTGACCAAGAAAACTCTCTCTCTATAGTTCGAGGGTTTGTCTTTGGCTGCAGGACCAGTAATCATGCTTCACCGGAGGAAGACGGAGGTGGCGTCGATGGGAGAGTGAGTCTGACGACTCATCGTTTTTCGCTCCTCACTCAGCTTCGTCTCACTAGATTTTCCCACTGTCTATGGCCTTCCACCGCGGGGTCGCGTAACTACATCCGTCTCGGATCAGCGGCTGCGTACGGCGGCGATATGATGTTGGTTCCGATGTTAAACATGACGGGGAAGGAAGCTTACTCATATCACCTTGCTCTCTTCGGGATCAGTCTTGGCCAACAGAGGTATATAAATATATCTTTCACTGATATTTTGATTATATTTTTGGATTAGTCAAATAAACCTAGTTAACATGGTTACGTAAATGAAACATTTGATATAATATACGATTTAACAACAGATTCCACAGACTTGAGCTCTTGAGTGAACTAAATACTTAAACAACAGTGAGTCTAATTAATCATAGTGAATGTAATTGTATTCCGCGATTCACATGATTTACTTTTACCAATCACACATCTTTACGCAATTGCTATTTATATCTAGATTTTCTTTGGTTCCGTAAGATTATTGATGAAAAAAAATTACATTCTTATACGAGTTCTTAGTTAAACAATTTTTTTTAATTAATATTTATTCAGTCATTTCATTTCATAAATTTTCTGATCTTGCTCTTTGTTACCTATCCTAGCCATTATATTTGGGTTTCGATTATTTGTTTGCTTAAAAATTTGGTGTGTATTTGTTTTTTTCAAATACAACCTACAACATTTTTTTAATTATTCGCAAAAACATTGATTCGCAAAAACATTGTTAAAACAATAATAATATTTATATGTAAGAAAATGATTTTTTATTATTTTTCACAAGGCAAATGCGGAAGTTAGCGTTTGAAACCATCAAGCTTTGTTTTTTTCTTTGTTTAAATGTTAATCCATTATATTTGTTTCTCACGAACTTTTTTTTTTTAATTAGAATGAGAAGCAATGAGAGCAGTGGAATAGCAATAGATATTGGGACGTACTATACAAGTCTAGAGCCATCACTCTACGAGGAGGTGAAGGAAGAGCTAATGACGCTGATTGGACCAACGATCGCGTACGAAGTGAACGAACTAATGTGTTTCACCACCGCGGTTGGCTTAGAGATAGAGTCATTGCCCAAACTCACTCTCCATTTCCAAGGATTCAATTACACAATCTCAAACAAAGGACTTTATCTCCGAGACAGCACATCTTCTCTCTGCACGGCTTTGGTCAGATCGTCCATGGAAGATGATGAAAGGATTAATGTGCTTGGAGCATCAGCTCTTGTTGATTATGCAGTTGGGTATGACACTTCACAGAGGATGCTTGCCTTTCAACAAAGGGATTGTTTGGCCGATTTCGTAGATGGTATGTAGGTCAGTTTTGATTATTAGTCTTTTATAACCTAAATATTTGTAGGCATAATCATTACAAGACAATGTTTGTGATTATTTTAATAAACACAACTTCCGACGCAGAGCATTGCACATGACTAATAAATTGGCACAAAATGATCGATAGCAAATTTTCATATACTTCAAAGTTGACACATGTAAAAATATTTACCCAAAAAAAAAAACAACAGAGTCATGTATAATTTACTAATTAGGAAGCCCGAGTCGAAACTCAAAATGATCTTCGAAATATGTGGTAACCGTAACTAACTTCGCATTGTGTAATTCAAATGTCTTTTCATCTTTCAGCTACTAAATCACCATGAGGTTGTTTAGTTAATGAACAAAATTTTCCTATAGCGATTCATAAGTTCAAACCTTTGAGTATGCATTCTAATGCAAATGTGGATTCACGTTTTTACAGGCTCTATTATATATGCTAGTATAAGCATACTTATTTGTTATGGTCTCGTAACTGCTAGTTGAATTTCACCTTTTTAGAGGCTCTAATACAGTTATTCGTTATTGTCACGTAATGTAGTCTTTAAAGATGTTATCTCAAAGATCATTACGGAGAAGAATAAATAAGAGACGTGAAGTTTTGTTCATGAGTACGGTTTACGGGAAAAAAAAACTCGTAAAATTCACTGTGTTTATAAGAATAAATCAACTTATCAGATTAATGAATATGTTTTTGACATTAGAAGAAAAGCTTATCGATTAGTAGTAAATAATATCTTCCTAGAATAGGTTGCGGAGATGCCATAAAGATGACTAATGCTACTAATTAAATAAATGATAAATAAAACAACAAATAATTTCCCTAGCAAATGATGAAAAAGTTGATTCAAAAACATTATCTTAGCTTTGAGGCTTAGATACTTACATGTACCGACCAAACACATATGCAAGGAGATAAGGGCGGTACAGTTGTTGGCGGCCACCACACCTTTTAGCTTCCATTTCGGGTTTTTCAATTACTTAAAAACTAAGCTATATCTATATCCATTTATATAACAATTTAGCTTCCATCGATTTATGTCTGTGATCAATAGAAGTTCTCAGAAAAAAAATGTTTTAAAATGTAGAAGTCGTTTAATGCCATACTAATACCATTTAACAGTACGGATTTATTGTTACCTAGACATGTATATATCTAGGTAGTCGAATCTTCTTAAATAAATTTAAAACTAATTTTGAGATCTATAACTATTGTATTATACATTGTGGACTAGTTAAGCAATCGAATCCACTACAACTAAAAACACCAGTTTATGCTATATTCTTTGAGCAATAAGGAAGGTCACTAGGCCCATGCTTGAAGTCAAGTCCTCCTTGTGACACGCTTAAGCCTTCTTTCAATAAATAAATATTCGGTAACTATTGTTTGAACTCTGAACGTGAGGTTTGTATGAGTTAAGACGACACTAAAGTACTATTGGTGGTTATATGTCTGACAAGCGTTATAAGATTGAAGGTAAATCTAATTGACAATGCTCTTACATATTGCAAATTCAGACAAACATGACTATATAAATTAAATATCTTTCTGTTTGCATAAATCTGTAAAAGAAAAGTATATCTCTCATATCTGTAATGTTTCTTTTAATAATATCCTCCTTTTCATTTTTCTTGATTCTTATTTAACATCGAGGCCAATCACCACTAATGCAATAATTCTTTGACTTCAATATATTTATAAATAAGTGAAACATTTATTTGGTTCCAAGTAGTGGACCAAATGCGCGCACCACCTTGTCCTTATATATTCCTCTCCCTTTCCATGCGGTTCCTTTCAGGAACGTTAACATTAATTATATCGAATAATTATTTATGTGCTGATATTAATTTGTATGATATAAAATTGTTTACAAATTTCACATATGAGATGATCAAATAACTTATCCTAATTATTTTTATTACCAATAAACTTATCCACCTAATTTAGAAAATAACTTCGAATCTTAGTTTCCTTCTAAAGATGTAGCAATATTAAATTTGGATTTTAAAACTTACAAAATATAGTTTGCAATTGATTGAACAAGGCATTTAAGTTGGTATTAGTGACTTTTCTCTAAATATGATGACTTCTCCGAACTAATGCTTCATAACATAAATATACCGATCGTATAAGTTAGACTGAGAGAATCGATTGATGTAAAGATTTTGAGAAGTGTACAAGATTTTATGAGTGGAAAGGCCGTGCCGTGAGAAAGGCCGAGTCTTTTGACATTATAACATAATTGCCTTTATGTTGAGCACTAGAGCCACTTGCTGTACGAATCTTCAGCTGATATATGGCCGAATATTTATATCACCAAATATGTAAATATATATAATATTGGAACGGAGACGTTGTATAGTTATATGTCTCTCTCTTATAAATACTTACTCTCCTCCACTCCCTAAACCCACCACAAAACCACACACTCATATTGATGTACTTGAAATCCTGATGGACATGTGAGCCCAACGGAGTAGAATTGCATGAAGTGGAGTAGAGTATAATGCAGCCAAGGATGACTTGCCGGAACGTTGTTAATCATGCATATATGGTGATGAACATATTTCTGGCAAGTTGTCCTTGGGCTACATTTTGCTCTCTTCTTCTCATGCAAACTCTCCTTGGGATATTCTACTTTTCATTCTTTCAAATCGACGATGTCAAAAGTATCAACAAGACGTTGGTTCTGATCAGAACTCCATCGACGGTATGATAGTATATACAATCATGTATACATATTTTTCGATTAAATGGTTAACACTGTGTATGTGAAGCTTAAGAAAATTAAAGCGGGTTTTTTTTGTTTCTTTTTACAAAAACTTCTTGGGGACATATCTAAAAGAGGATAGATTTTCGGAAAAAAATCATTGATGAACCAGAGTTGAACTAGAAATTTAAAGGTACATGTATACATATTTTTTTATACGTGCATATCTATATACATCATGATGAAGTATATTATATTGATATTAGAACTATTAGAATGAATTCAATCCGCAAAACGGATTTGATCTTCATTTTGTTTTAAACGTAACGCATTTTGTTGAATTAAAATCCGTGGGCAAAAGGGTTGGCGGATCTAGTCTGCATAAATCGTTTCACATGTTAAAAAATTTCTTTTAAAAATAGTCAGAATAGGATTGTCCTGCAGGTTTTGGGAGCCAAAAACAAAACCCTTAGGCTTACAATAGGATGATTCTAACTTCTAAGGGAACAAGCCGGCTTGCATTGACGGTCCTAATATAAACATAACTTCCCAAGGGTTACAACACATACGGACCAGAGCGGATGAAACATACCAAAAAAGTAGTTCAAAACTGCACTGTCGTTTTTAGCATGATCCACCTATTCAACCACTCGCAGGTTGTTTTCTTGGTGATCAACTCAGATGTAATTTTATGTAACAATCAAGGAAAATATATAAAAGCGATGAAGAAAAGAAAAAAGAAGCCGAAATTTGTGGATATGTTGAAATGTGCGTTGTCGGTTTTGGGAATATAAGGTACTGTAGTGACTAGTGAGCCGACAAAAGTAGAGATGTAATAAAGATTTTGGTCAGGCAATCATAAATCCAAATCTTTTTGCATTTCAACAAGGACACTCATCATCACTTTCCTCTTTTAATATGTCTCAGCTTTTTAGTTACGTGCGTTATCATCATGTTCCTATATATATCGTATCCTCTCTTTTTTTTTTTTTGTTTCTTTATACAATCTGCGGAGCATATAAAAAAACGGATAGGACAAGAACAAAACGTTACCGTTTATACGGGAAAGCATCAAAGCAAAGCCACTCAGTTTTGATTGTTTTTATGAATGGTATCACAAGGCGCATCTATTCATTCACACTAAAATTTTTTTATGAATGGTATCACAAGGCGCATCTATTCATTCACACTAAAATTTACTTTGTAAGCTAATTAAGGAATTTTAAGTTAAGATTGCCGTAGCCACTTTTGGCTTCACAAGTTTATTTATGTTAGGTTCTTACACTAGAACCAATATCAAAAGGAAAATGAAAAATCATAGTTAACAAGAGAAAAGAAAATTATGATCAGAAAAAAAAAAAAAAATCAATACGACCTTTACTGAAGACATATGGAAATCTAAGTAATTTACTTTTAAAAGAACATGTAATTCATCTCACATCACATAAACCAAGCTAGCAAGATATTTTTTCCACTCCTATAAATTTTTTTTTTTGACACATAAAACAAACTTCCAATTAAGTGGTAGAAACCATACATTGTTTATTAATCTCCACAAGTGGTGTGGGATTACAACATCAAGATACGCATAGTAATTATGCAAACCACAAACATTGTTCGCTAACATGTCCGCACATCCATTTGCTTTACGTGCCGTATGAATGAAGGAAAAATCCTTTCCTAAGCTTCTTCCCAGAATGTCCTTTGTGAAATTCAGAAGTCTTGGCCATAGGGCTGGTTCACGTAAGGCTTTGATGATGTCCGTGTTGTCCGATTCAAAAAACACATCCTTATAACCTAGTTGAGAGACACATGATATGGCCCAAGTGAGAGTTGCAGCTTCTGTTTCCAGAGAGGAGTGCAAAAAAGGATATCGCTTGGCACCAAAATGCATAATCGTGCCTCTGCTGTCTCTAACAATCCAAACCACACCACACTTGCCTGTTGCCTGATCCCATGACCCGTCCACATTGCATTTGAGCTGCCCTTCCCTTGGAGCTTTCCAATTTTGTACTGCTCTTGGTGGATGTCCAGACAGAGTGTGTTGTGATGTATTCATCTCAGTTGTTTTCCATTCAGACTGTTCTATTGCAGCTTCCTCAAATAATTTCTCCACAGACTGATCATTTGCATTGTAAATGAGATCGTTTCTGCATTTCTAGAGCTTCCACAGTTCCACAAAGCCAAGGCCATGACTTTTGGTGAGGCCTTTCCAATGATGTTTGAGCATTCTGTTGGGAGGTTCCTGGTTCATTACTGAAGAGAAGCAGTTGTGCCATGTTTTCAAACAAAGATAAATCTGCAGTAGGGTAGAAGATGTTCCTTACTAGGGAGAGAGCCCATATTAACCTCGCATAAGGGCAAAGGAAAAGAAAGTGGTTGATAGTTTAAGACTGATCATTGTTCTTAAAAACATTATTTCCTGCACTGAAAAAAGTTATATATTTCTTTGCAAACCTAGAAACTTCTAAAACTAATATATTGATTTCTTAACCTGAAAAATTAACTCTAGAAATTTCCTAATATATAAATGTGCCACCTACTAACTGAGAAATAACTAATAAGTAAAACTCGTTATAAAAGTTAGTAAAAGTAGAGAAGAGGAAAAATGCATCTCACATATTGCTATGCACGTTACTACTAATGTACTTTCGTCTCTACTAATGTCTACTATGGGTTCACTCACACTGACTCATCCATATAATGCGCAAGATACCACACTCTTCATTCATTTCAGTCAACAATTTTTTTATTTTTTTTTTGCGTGTGAACTGAGTTTCCATAAATGATACGTACGCCCCAATTTTGACCTTTATATTTATGATTATATACATCTTTACGCGTCGATCGATATGCATTTACGTTTACGTATGGTTTTTTTTCTTTGTGGGGACGAATGACACTTGAGATTCAAGTTGATCGAGACTAGGCATGTACAAAGAAATGCAATTGGCAAAAAAAAAATCATATTAGTACTGCTGTATTTGTCGGAAATATCATGGTCTCCATTAAGTAGGAATATACTATCATTTAATATTCATGAAAAAGTGGTCGATATAAAATCCAAATATTTGATTAGGAAAGTGGAAAATTGAGGAAATATATGCGAAAAGGTGGTGGTCTTACCCGAAATGGATAAGGCCAAAAGATTCGAGCATATGAAGGATATATATTCATGAATGTGTAAGACTATATATATGCATAACAATTTTTTAATATAAGAAACGTTGTGAGCCTGTGATTGATTGATAGATTCCCCCCTTGCGTTACACACTGACACATAAGTAAATCTGTATAAATAATGCAGGTCGGTCATATATGTATATCATTATGTATAATATACAAATATATATGCACTCATCATATCGAACAGAACCTTTTAGCCATAGATAATAGATGCTCTTGGTTTGATTTTCAACTTCTCGGGGTTATGAGTTAATTTCACATTTTGTGGGTTGTAAGTTTGTAACTTAAAATCTCGACCTTAATGGGCAGTTTTGAGTCTATATTGTTTTTCTTTTGGGATATTAAAAAACCGTAAATGTGCAATAGAATTTTCCCCACTAGCCCCATGTATAGGATGTTACCTGACACTTCTGTATTTTGGGATTAACTCTTTTTTTTTTTTTCTTAAAAGTTTATATTAGAGGCATTCCCAATGGGTAACTAAAAATTTACTGTTCTATATAAAGTCAAAAGTATGATTTTTACAGAATGTGAATTGCTAATCAATGGAGCCAAGTTTAGAGAAAATCTACAACATTTAACATTCATACAAAAAGAAAGAACTTTTTTTTTTGGGCAAAACTAAAAGAACCTTTTATCAAAAAAAGAGTCAAAAAGGTAAAATAAACGAGATCATGATGAAACAAAAGGCCGTCTTAAAATACTTATGGGCTACGGCCCATAATAAGCAAGAACCCTAATTTTCGTCATCTTCGTCAAACGTGTCCAGAACCAAGAGCTTACCTCAGCATCTGATGCCATTTTGCAATCTGGATCAGGTATGCAAATTCTGATGATTCACTCTCCATTGTTTGCGAATTTCATGTCCTCAGGGCTTATGTTGTGATATCCAAGAGCTATGTATATGTAAATCTATGTTTCAGCTAAGATCATAAGCCATTATGAATCGTCTCTGTTCACCAAAGTAAGGCATGTTAACGCGAATGTATCTTCTCTAAGTTTGGCTGAGAGCTTATTCAGAAGCCATCTCGTGCGAGCTTCGTGTCCCCTTTCTGATTAAGTAGATGTTGTTGCATCGCTTATCTGATTAATCCATGGCTGTAAGTTTGCAGCTTTTTTCCTCTTACCCAGCTTTGTTTTTTGTTTGGTTGGTTATACGAAGGTGTTAATTTTGCTTCTTCGTTTGTGTTTTAAATTCGGATGCAGCTTTTCATTTCTTGTGGGGAAGTTTCATCTTCCCAGATTTCTGTACTTCGCTTACTGAACCAAAGCCTTGATTTTGTTAGCGACAATGTTGCTAGGATCTTTGCTCCTATTTTCACCAGCCTGAGGTAGGTCTAGTTTGATTCCTTTTGTTCTTGATTCCTTTATTGGTTTCCTCACCAATCTGTTTGCTGATTCTCTGCTTTATGGATTTTTAGGGACTTTGAAATGCGTCTTTCTTGTATTGAACGTCCTCAATCCATTCCTGTCAATCATTCTTACTCGCGCACTGAGAACTGGTTATCTGATAAAAAAGATTATGACCAAAAAGGAGACCCGGAAGCTATTTTCAATGTGCTGGATTCAATCTTGAAAAGCAGCTTGGATCGTTTGGCTTCTTTGAGGTATTTGTTTTCCCCAGTAAGTTATGGTTTGTATCTCTGTATTTGCGCACTGCTTCTGATGAAGCCTACAACTTGCTTCTCTTGTAGGGATAGTGTATGTCGGACAAAGAGCTTCGATTACGATGATTCTTTATCTATTCACTCGTCTATAATGAGGGATCTCTGTTTACAAGGGAAGTTGGAGGCTGCTCTCTGGCTACGGAAAAAAATGATACAGAGTGGATTTATTCCAGGTTTGATCACGCACAATTATCTTTTAAATGGGTTGTGTAAATCAGGTAATATCGAGAAGGCGGATGGTCTTGTTAGAGAGATGAGGGAGATGGGTCCTTCGCCCAATTGTGTCTCTTATAACACCTTAATCAAGGGTCTTTGCAGTGTTAATAATGTAGATAAAGCTCTGTATCTCTTCAGTACTATGAATAAATATGGAATTAAGCCAAATAGAGTGACTTGCAACATAATCGTGCATGCACTTTGCCAGAAAGGTGTTATAGGAAACAGCAACACAAAGCTTCTTGAAGAGATTTTAGATTGTAGCCAGGCAAACGCACCCTTGGATATAGTCACCTGTACCATTCTGATGGATAGTTGTTTTAAGAATGGAAATGTGGTTCAAGCCCTTGAGGTTTGGAAGGAGATGTCACAGAAAAATGTCCTTGCTGATTCAGTTGTGTACAATGTCATTATTCGTGGGTTATGTTCGAGTGGAAACATGGTAGCTGCTTATGGGTTCATGTGTGACATGGTAAAGAGAGGAGTAAATCCTGATGTTTTCACGTACAACACTCTCACAAGTGCCATGTGCAAAGAGGGAAGGTTTGATGAGGCATGTGATCTCCATGGTACCATGCAAAATGTTGGTGTTGCTCCTGATCAGATCTCATACAAAGTTATCATTCAAGGTCTATGTAAACAGGGAGATGTCGACAGGGCGAACGAGTTCCTTCTAAGCATGCTAAGAAGTTCTCTTCTTCCAGAGGTTCTGCTATGGAATGTGGTTATTGATGGTTATGGAAGATATGGAGATACTAGCAGTGCTTTATCTGTCATAAATCTAATGCTTTCTTACGGTGTTAAACCAAATATTTACACGAACAATGCTTTGATTCATGGGTATGTGAAAGGGGGAAGATTCATTGATGCATGGCGGGTCAAAAATCATATGCGATCTACCAAAATTCACCCAGATACTACCACCTATAATCTGCTAGTAGGTGCTGCTTGTACATTGGGTCACTTGCGGTTGGCATTTCAGTTGTATGATGAAATGCTGAAAAGGGGATGTCAACCTGATATCATTACTTATACTGAGCTGGTTAGAGGGCTCTGTTGGAAGGGTCGATTGAAGGAGGCCGAAAGTCTTTTGTCGAGAATGCAAGTAACTGGTATAACAATGGATCATGTTCCATTTTTAATACTAGTAAAGAAATATACCAGATTGCAGCGACCAGACGAGGCGTATTTAGTTTACAAAAAGTGGTTAGCGACAAGGAACGCAGGAGTTTCTTGTCCAATCATCCTAAATCACATGCATACAGAAGAGCAGTAATGTGTTGGTTTAATCAAGAAACAGAGCAAGTTTATCCTTCCCGAAATGCCTATTGCCTCTCTGGTAGTTGTTTTATGGACAACTGATCGAAGTTCAGCTTCTTTTGAAAACATAGAAAATCTGACATGAGGAACGACAGAACCTGGTTCCAGTTATCGATCTTGGTGGAGTCACAAGAAGTCACTTTGTTACATGCGAGGAATCCTCAAATGGTATTCCTCTTTTCCTTTTCTTGGGAAACATTTGATATGTTTTCTTCGCATCTCTCACAAATTATAGTTACATTCAGGTTTTGATGGATGATTTGGGAGTTCGGCACGCACTGGGCTGTTTCTTCAACAACTCCCACTATACTTTATTGTATGAAACATCCTTTCATTACAATTTACAAGAAAAATGTGAATATATCCCTTGCAAGCATGATTCTTGGGTCAACTAAAAGAGTCGTATTATGCTTATTGCATTACAACTTTAACTTGGTAGTGTAGTTGACACTTGACACTCAGTTGCCGCTTCATTTGACAGTTAATGATGAAGATTGGTTCAAGTACAACAAGATACTAATATAAATCTCCATTCTGTTGTCTTCATTGAACAATAATTTCTAAATTTTTGTAAACACTATTCCAAAATTTTAAAATTAAGAAAGAAGCCTTTGTTACAAGTACAACAATGAAATTACTACCAAGAGAAAAACTGAATTCAAGAAACATATGCAATGCGTCTAAAAACTGCTCTGAAAGTCTCTCCTCCATTTCTGGCAACTTTCTGTCCTTCCTCGGTAGCACTGCATAGAAGCTCCACGACAGGATCCGAATCAAGCTCTTCTTGTGTAAGAGATTCAAACATCGGATGTTTTTCTAGGCAAGCCTTCATCCACTCGCCAAGTTCTTCCACATCAGTGTTTGTGTAAATAATCCCACCAGCTCTAAGAACATAAGCATACTCATCTAGCAAATGAGTGCTAATCACTCTCCTTCTGTGATTCTTCTCCTTGAAATGTGGATCAGGGAAGAGGAAAAACATCTTCGAAAGCTGTCCTTTCTCAAAGTAATTCGGAATGTACTTCATCGAGTTTGTCCTAACAACCGAGATATTCTCGTACTGTCCCTCCGAGCTTGTTCTCCTTAAGGCTAAGATCCTTTCCTTAACATATTCTGTCACTTTGTCTCTCAACTCCATACCGATCATTAGCGTATCAGGGAAGAGTGTCGCAAGGGAAATTAGCAGGCCACCAAACCCGCAACCAATATCCGCAAACTCCACCTTCTTGGAGATTTTGTTGTCAGCTTTGACGAATTTGGGGAAGTGAAGTGAAAAGTCGACATGAGCCGGAGAGATCGGGATAGGGAAGTGAGAATCGCTAAGGGGGTTACTATGAGCTCTTGCTCTGTAGAATCGCTTCCGAGGAAGCCCTGTAGATTTGCTGAAGGTTGGTTTCGTCTCACTGTCCATTATCACTTAGGCACACGAAGATAATAACAACAGTGAGTTACATAACCAAAACATAGTCTTTCGAACAGTAAATGCAAGTTTTGTTCATCCGAGATCTGATCTAGCTTAAACATGGTTAAAAAAAAAAAACGAACTTTGAATAAACTGAGACCGAATCTGCAAAACCCAGTAAATGCCTAAACCCTAATTTTCTAAAGTCTCCGTTCAATGAGAAGATCGAGAGCAAGCATGCTTTAGAGAAACCAGAAAAAAGGATTCATAGATACGTAATACACTACGAACACAATAAGTAGACTTAGTCATAAGTGGAGTACCTGATTCAATCTGCACTTGGAATCAAAATCTCGAGCTCTTTGTTCTTCGCTGCTAACCTTCCGAGAGAAGCAGAGAGAAGAAGAAGATCTTAACTAAGAATTAGGGTTCTATGTTCTAAATGGACCCAAACCCATAACTTACTCTTAATGGGCTTAGCTCCAGCCCATTACGATCGCTGACTGATCTCTCACTTCAAGACCAACCAAGAACCCAAGTCTTTTGTTATTTGCTGAAGTACCGTAAATGGTATTAAAATCTTTTGGTAAACTACATAATGATTTAGAAATTTATGAGTATGAAATTTTTTTAGTTAATTTAGTTTGGACTGAGAGAATCATTGATTCATGTGCAGAGTCACAGAAATAAAAATAAGATACAAATTCGTGTAAATAATAGTTTCTCTACGGACCATTGTGTCTAGAACGTCTACCACTATGACTCCCTTTGAAGCCACCACCAGACTTTGACCCTCCAGCCATTGGACCATTACCATGCTTTAATGGCACAACTGTATCCATATACATCAATCTCCCTGGCCAATGTCTCTTCTCTTTCGGAAGCCGACGCAGTTGCTGCAGCCAAAAGGCAACGTATTCTCCTTCTGGATCATAATTTTGTGCCTGAATAAACCAAACAACACATTGTCAATCTCATCTCCATTACTGTTTCTAAGGACTAGTGTTAAAAAGTTACTCACTTGCTTGGGAATGCTGAAGTACCGGTCTTCTCGGGGATCATTTCCAACTCCTTCAATGAGCAAAAACCAAATTTTCATTATCTAAAGTTTCCATTTCAATCTCATTCTCAATGTTGAATTAGAAACCACAAGTCACAAATTGTAGCATGAGTAGTAGTACCTGCTCCATAGGTCCAGTTTCCGTAGTTAGAACACGGATCATAGTCCAATAGACATGTCTCAAACCATTCTGCACCCATGCGCCAATCTAATCCCATGTCCCGGACAAGAAACGAACAAACAATCTGTCGGCCTCGATTTGACATGAAACCTGTAGTGGATAACTCTTTCATGTTTGCATCTATAAGAGGATACCTAATGCCATTCATGAGCAGTCACTAAAGGTTAAGGCTTTGGAGCCTCAAGCATCATTTTTTATTGATGCTTTCAAAAAAAGTTCATGATATGAGATATTTACCCGGTCTTGCCATCTCTCCAAGACTCGAATAGTTTCTTATCTTGACTCCATTTCCCTTGCACATTTCTCGGGCCACCTACGAAGAGAATGTGCTATTCAAAAGTTCACTGTAATCACATGGCATTGAGCTATATTTCGAAAGCATCGTTACCTAGATGAAAGAGTGAGTTTCCACACTTAATTGAAAGAAACCTAAAGTAATCCCTCCATATCAATTCAAATAGCACCCTGGAAACATATACCAAATCAATTGAGAAGTTTAAAACCAAGGACTAAGAGTCGAGAATGCAACAGAGATTCCAAACTCACAAATAAAGACATACCAGTATGTTGAATTATTTGCTACTCTTTCCCTTTCATATCTTTGAACCTGAAAATTTTCAGTTGCCACATAAGTGAAAAACTGCTATATGTTTTGGGACACTGAATACAGGTTTAAAAGATCTGTGACCTCTTCGTATATAAAACGAGGAGAGATACACCCAAAGGCAAGCCATGGAGAAAATTTTGTCGAATAATCAGGTCCTAACATTCCGTTCCTCGTCTCTTTGTATACTTTCAATAGACCCTGCATGAAAAAAGACATACAACATTATGTACATACACAAGACCCGAAATAGTAGACGCAGGTAGAGCTCATTGTCCTCTTGCCTTCTTCCAAAAGTACTCAAATACTCTGCCTAGTCCTGCACTTTCGCCACCGACAAATCGCATTCCTCTGGTTAACTGTATCAACATACATACAAAGACTTGACTAATAAAGAATGCTTTTACTTACTATTCTCTATTGTCTCATCTAAAGAGCTTCTTAGAGATACTCACCTCTTGTAGCTCAATTCCAAGTTGCTCAAGAGTTGGAACATCTCCCCAGTTATCAACAGAAGGTGTTGGCCCTAGAGAATGTGGAATGCGAGTGGAGCTTCTGATACTACACTTGGCTTCCACTGACTGCAAGCGAGGTTTCAACCAGAAACAAACATTGATATTAAACAAAAAAACAAATATCCATTTCTTTATTTATGTTTTGATATGCATTCCATATATACAAACTAAGTTTCTTTGCTGTAACCCAAAAGCTACCAATATATGCTTTATATGTGTTATATACGTCATCAACCGCCCAACCAGACAATGATTGATCTCAATTACTCAAGAATCAAGTAAATGCCTCTTCATCCGCAATTTATACCTCAAAATGTGAGAATTTGTGTGCAATTTATTCTACTGTATCGCAAAATATGGTTCTAAATATCCTAAACCTTTCAGAATGTTCCAACACTCACTCCTATTGTATCAAAGAAACACATCAACCGAAACAAGAACCATACCTTCCGAAAGTGAGTGTAGACATCAGGCAAATCAAAAACATCAAATGGAAGATCATCTTTGTGATACATAGTACTTCCCCAAATAAGCTCAAGCTTAGTACCATTTCCAACTCCTTTCAAACCTTGATTCACAAGTCTTTCAACATCTAGCTCCTCACTACACGTTTCTTTATGAGCAAATACCTGAAAAACATAACCAAAACAATGTAACATCTTTATGTTCCCTCACAAAGCTCTGAAAGTTTCTTCAACACAAACAATAAAAAGAACTTAACTGTATGAGCTCCAAAATCTTTAGCAAGAGAAGGAACAATGTCTTCAGGTTTACCACTTCGAATAAGAAGATTCAATCCTCTTTTCATAAGATTCTTTCTCAAATCAATCAAACATTCCATAAGAAAACCACCTCTTAAGCCTGAAAACATTGCCACAAACAACACTAAGATTGAGTGATCAAGATCACAAAAAGGATTGATATTGAGAATTGGAAACATTACCTCCGGTTTTAGGGAAACTGAAGAAATGAGTAGTGTGAAAGAGACGAGGATCAAGACAGTAAACAGGTAAAAGGGTCTCAGAGGAAGACCAAGCTTTGTACAATGCGTCATTATCAAGAACTCTAAGATCGTTTCTAAACCAGAGAATTGAGACTCCTTTGCCGTTTCTTTTCACGGAAGAAGAAGAAGAAGGCAATGCGTATCTCTCAAATGTTTTTATGGCCACAGAGTCAATCTCTTCCTCGTTGAGGGCTGGAACACGGTGGATATGGTCGTTCATTTTTGTGGCGGAGCAGATGAACAGAGAAGACGAAGAAATGGGCTGAAGGTGGTGAAGGGTGAATCTGCGAAGTGGGTTTGAGAGAGGAGATGAGAGCGAGAGCGAGGAAGCCGCCATTTACGGATGATGCTTTGTAACGTCATCTTGTCTTTTGGTAATCGTGTTTGACGAGTTGTGAAGGTGACACGTGGCGTTTGGTTATGAAGTGTGACGTGGCGGATGTCTAGCCTTTTGTCTGGATCTGGAGTTTTTACCACTTGATTATTTTCTAATTCAAAAAAGCTTAAGCTACTGAAATTTCTTATTGCGTCTGATCTTAAACAATTTCGAATCACATTCATTTGTATTATTGTTTAACTTGACCTATAAGTTAAGAAATTATTGTGCCTCAAGCTCGAGATTTGTTCATGAGAGTGTTAGGATTAGATTTCCTGACAACTCTGTTTTTATTTGACCTTATTCTTTCGCCCAAGTTTGTAAATAGCTGTTGAACTAGTACTTCAACTAAGTATCAAATAGATAAAATTAGTTAGGGGATTCGGAAAATTTTGTATTATTAAAGTCTCAACTCTAAGATTACAACTGACGAGTTAACTAGAATAAAAACTAAGAAATTTAAAGCCAGAGAACTCATAACGATCAATCTCTTCGGTCTCGTGAATGAATTCTCTAATCCCCTTCTTTAGTGAAGTGCCTCTATATTTATACGTATTCTTAGTCGGTTTATTTTTTTTTCGCAGTCGATTGACCCATCTTTTTTTTTCCGAAAGTTTCCATTTATTCTCTTTAGTCGGTGTTGATGCCTTTGGACTGAGTTTCATGGAATTTATCGGAATTCAAATGGGCTGATCTTGATTCGAGCCGGGTTTGTATGAGAGTGGATAGCCTATCTTCAACAATAACTATCTAATCCCTTGAACAAATTTGAAAGAAAGAATAAGGTTAGAACTTTTATGCAGCAGTGGTTTTCACACTTCTAACCTGATCGATCTCAGTGATCTTGTCTCCTCGAAGAAGAATTGGGCAAATGGGCTCTAGGTTTTTTGGGCTTCTATTTCTTGGAACCTCGTTGGGTCGACGGTGGCCTACTCTTGCATCTTTAAATTTTAATGCAAAACCTTAATAAAAATCGACTAGTACTCACTATTTAATTACATAATCCAGATCAACATCCGTAAATGGATTTCGGACAGGAGTCTAGTCCGATTATAAGACTTAAACCGTTTTAGAAGTGAACCAGTCTGAGAAAGTTTGGCTAACCGTATTTTCAACTGGGTCTCGACATCAGATTAGAGAGACATGGTTCAGTTTCTTTTGCAAGAACCATGCAACCCAATCAACCAACAACACAAACAGTCTCAATCCCTGTTTTTTTAACGTGCAAGCGACTTTGTTTCTAATGAAAGTCAAATCTAAGAGAAGACGAGTTCATTTCTTGTCCCATATCTAACTACCTGGAGACCACGTACGCATAAGCAATTATATACATTTATTCCTTCACCAATCCATAGCATTTAAGAATATTATAATTTACAAGGAGCATATATATATATATATTGTATATGTTCCCGCATCTCTAAATTTTCAATAGTTCTAATTCCATTAAATCTTGTGATTATACTTTTTATCTACAAACAATTAAATATTATAAATTTATGAACAAATGTTATTAAAATTCTACGCATCGAAGAAAAATTAATCAAGTGTAACTAAAAAATGCATTCGACCGATGACGCATAACTTTATTGTGTACGTGCACTAATACAATTATTGATTGGCTATGCTAGAATCATATTTCTATGTTACGGAAGTAAATGTTGTTAAAGTAGCTTAATGTCGAATCTTTAATTATTATTTTCAAGAATCAAATTAAGAGATAGAGATTCGCCTACCATTATTGTATGCATGATTCTCTTACATATGTGTGATTCGTCACTATATATGTAGCTCCACCATTAGGGTCATTATTGTCCAAGGTATTTATTTTTTTAATACTGATCTGTCGTTTAAAAGGTGAGAGTGAAGGATGACAATGTTTAATGACAGAACAGTGTGCTTATAATTGCTAGAATCGTAGAGGATGCTAAAGTAACCTAACCGTCGAATTTAAGATAGAGATTGTACGAATAATGAGATGACACTATGGAATAATACATTTTATAAAACAATGAATTGTTCGATTGTAATATCTAGATAAATATAGTTTACTTGGTTGAGAAAAGAAACTGGAGAGGAGTCAAGTTTATGTTGATACGTTCGAATTTTCGATGTCATGGAACAAATGTTAAACTATAAGATATATATATGCGAAATAGCCATGGATCAGGCGAACGATTTTCATCGCAAATACAAAAAGCTCCCGAATTTTCAAAAGTTGTCAACAAAAAGAAAATTTTGTTAATTGTCTCATAGAAGGAAATAATGTTTTACTCTGTGTTTGCCTGATAGATTTAAATGTTACAATGGTATATAGAATATTGACTCATAGAAGGACATTAGAACAAACCAAACTTCGTACATTAGATTGCTTTCAATAATTCGAATCTACAATACATGATCTTATTTAATTTTCTAATATTGATCGTACGGCTCTGATGAAGCATTTCTTATGTTTTATTATTATTTAGTTTATTACCGAAGAACAAAAGACAACATTTGGCGCTAAACCAAAATTTAACATATGACTCCATGAAAACATTTGAAGAAATATTTTATTCCTTAGACTAATGTTCTGTCGAATAATAGATAAATAATACCTACCATAAGATCTAAATTAATGCTTAAAATCTTTAAAGATTCCTAGAAACCAAAATCAGAATTAATCCGAAACAATTCTTACCTAACATATAAAAATACTAGTATTTGTTTTTAGAAAACAAGATTGAGGAATGTTAGATGGTATTCCAAATTTTAATTAAGAAATAATGGAAGTAGATTAACCCATAATATCTAAGTTCTTCATGCGAGCGAGATATAGACAACCTTCACCAAGCCACAATATGCAGACATCTTATTCTATTTAAAACAAATAAATTAAAATGTTATGTCAATATATTCACCTACATAACAGTTTATTCAATGTTTTTTCATAAATTAACGCATTCTTATTTAAAATCACATATCCGTTTCTCGGTTAAGTTGTGTTTGTTTCTAAAAATGTAAACCATAATATATGCGAATCTAAATTCTTTTACATCAATTTTGTAATACACATTGACAAAAAAAAAAATGGTTTCTATAACCTACTGATGAACTTACTTAGGCAAATAAGAAGCAATTTTATATTTTCATGAAACATTTGACCAAAAGTAGCTTTAATTGTTTTATATCAAATCAACAACAAACTATGATACAGTTATGTGCAGTCTCAATTAACAGCTTACAAACATATTTTCGGACACTTCGATTCACCACAAGACCAGAATTTATGTATCTACACGTTATTTCACTAATTTTTATTCATCTTTTAGTTATTTCACCACTGGACCCAAAAAAATCATTGATGACTATAATTTTAAACGAATTCTATTTGTCACGTCAAAAGGCTTTTTGTCTTGATGTGGTAGACCCTCATCTTACTTACGGCTATATAAAAACAGTTCCACACACAACTCTCTTCTCAAAAAACACCAAGTCATTCCATGTTCTTTCTCTCTCTCAAGAAAACAAAAACTAAGGAGGAAGAAGAAGATCATGTCAGGCGTGTGGGTGTTCAAGAACGGAGTGATAAGACTTGTGGAGAACCCTAACCAGTCAGGATCCGACACACACAGCCGAAGGAAAGTGATGGTCTATTTACCGACAGGAGAAGTGGTCTCATCTTACTCGACGCTCGAGCAGATCCTCCAGAGTCTTGGATGGGAGAGGTACTTTGGCGGGGGCGACACAGATCTCCTCCAATTCCACAAACGGTCCTCCATTGATCTCATTTCACTCCCTAGAGATTTCACCAAGTTCAACTCCGTTTACATGTACGATATCGTCGTCAAGAACCCTAATTACTTCCACGTCCGAGACTCCCATTGAATCTTCTTTTCTTTTGTGTTTTGTGTGTGTGTTGTTTGGTTTTTTATAATTTAGAGTTTGTTGGGTTTTGTTTTTAGTTGCATGTGCATGTTTCACTTGTTGTGGACGTTGAAAGTTGTGTTACGTAATTGTGGTTTGATGCAAGTTGAGATTAAGAAGGGACATGGATTAGGGAAAACTCAATCTCAACATTAATTGTTCTCTTCCTTAGCATGATTCGATTCGATGATGACTGGTTGTAATTGAAAGATATTCTCTTTGGCTCAGTGGATCTCAAATGCTTTTCTATTTTAATCTAAAGCCTAATTTAGTGATGATTTTTTTCTATTCTTGTTTTACTAAAGAACTGGTGACGTATTTGATATACTTCCATATGTCGTGAGTAAATCTGAAATTCAGAGCAAATAGCCATGCAAAAATTTATCATAAAGTTAGACATTATCAGGTGATCGAGTAACATTAATTTCAGATATCTCCAAAATATATACATATATATATATGGAATATTTTGGGGACCCCATGAGGCTTGAGGAAGTTGTTTTGGTTAATGTATTTTGATTTCATCAATCTTATGAAATGAAAGGTATTGGAGTGGCTGCTGTTCTTTAGTTTTGTCGGTGTTCGTACTAATGAGTTCTTAACTTGTAATTGTGAAAATAAAATATTTAAGCTGATGACCTATATATAACGCTTGTTATCATTTTTTTCTTATATATAAAAAAACTTAAGATCTATTTGGCTCTCGTGCTAAAGCGTCGAAAGGGACATTACATAAAACCTTTTGCAGGCAAATTGGTTGTGTCAGTCTCTCAGTAAACACCGACAAGCTATACATCTACCATTAGGGTTTTCCTACACTGTTTGACCTTCTAGGCTCTAAATGGTCATTTGTTCGTGAAAAACTGAATGTTAATTTGTTTTTAATTACTTTGATGAGAAAAAGCAGCCTAATAGCTAGGTAAAAAAAATAATGATACATCATTTGGAAGTAATTAAATACTTCAATTATTTTCATGAAATTTACAAAATGGTTTCGTTGGCCATTTTTAAACGTTTATAAATTTAAAAGTCCATTTTACTTGTTAGTCTTCTCTAATTTAAATGTGTTACCAATCTAATATATATATAAACATGCATTTGTAAATGCACATGTAGAATAATAATTTTTAGGTTTTATATATAACACCTAACAGAATGTTTTATGCGTGTGGACCAACCATGATCTATTTATCATTGGGATCTAAGAAATAAATATGATACTAAAGTAATTTCGGTTACTGTAGTGATGTATAGTATCCCACTATATATAATATGTATATGTTTGAGTCTATGTATTGAAAGAGATTTTTGTCGAAAACATTGACAAAGAAATATCAATTGTAGGTCCATACTTTGTATCCCTACAATCGTATAACATCGATATGATTATGCCGTATTAGTTTAACCAACTATACTTCCATATGATTTGCAATCCCATCGTCAAACTCATGATTGACGAGGCTTGTCAAAAAAAAACATCCACGTAACATTAGCAATATAGACCACAGTGCATCACGTGAACAAAGCATTGTCAGCTTCTCGGCGAACCTATGAGAGTCCGAAACGTGTATAAAGGGAAATTGCTTTGAGAAACACATCCCACGCCCTAGGAGCATTGCTTTAATATTATCGACACACACAATAACTCTTTATATATATGTGTGTACAAGTGTGCGTCGATGACAAGTATTCGTACACGGGCAGCTGCAGAAAAAAATTCAACGCCATTTATTAGTGAGAGTCTGAGAGACATGGATTTGTGGAAGCTCCTGATATATTGTCGACGTGCCATATCGTAGTCCATGAGAAGATGGGGCTAGGCTAGTAGTACATAGGCTACTTTGAAAAACTAGTTTAGGAGACATCACATCTCATTCTGCCTTAGTACTGCATGTACTGATTGGCGATTGGACTTATCATTACTAAAACATTATTCAATTAACTTCTCTTTTATTTATACATTTTAAACCGCTATCAATACTTCATATGAATATTTGTGTAAATACATGTATATATATACCAAAATGAATATCTCATACCTATAATGATATCTGATTGTCGTTATATGTCTTCTCTTTGGTTATTCACTAAAACTAAAGCATCCATTCTATTTGATCGAATGTGATTACTTTTCTTTTTTTTTGGGGTATGAAGAATGTGATTACTTTGATATATGTTTTTCCTTTTTGAAAATGTTGTAGTTTATTGTGTAGTAGAATTTAAGGCAACGAATGAAGATTGGCGGAGCGGGGCAAGATGGATGTAGGACATGCGAAATAGTATCAAATTTATAGAAATTTCTGCCCTATTACGCACAATCTCCATTTGAAATCTAAACTTAATACATCAAATTTTCACACACAACCATTAAGGTTCCGTAAGAAAACGTGCGGGACGGGGCTAATTTCAACTTTATATTATTCTGCCCGCTCCGCACCCAAATCCGTCCCACCGTGCACATCTCCATCCGGGGTCTAAGTCTTGTGTAATATTTAATTAGTGATATAGAGTGTGATTCATAATTTTCGTTATAATATATACTTATATATATGCGATATTTCTTTGTTGATAGATCGCATGTGTCACATGCATCCATAATAAACCAATTTAGCAGAGAAATGCTAATAAACGAGAAACAAAACTCATACTACGAGTGTTACGAGCAATGAATTGAACTCCATTTTACAATTACTAGTTCAATATTCATGAACTAGTTCTAATTAAAGAGAATTGAGTTTTGATGGACTGAAAAATCATGTAGTTTTGATCCAAAAGCTGATAACGCTTCTGGCCACGAGATCAAATGAACTATATTTGTTGAATATGTGATAAAATGGGAACACTAATGATTATGCATGACGACGCATCAAAATTAGAATGTTTAGTTCTTCATGGACCGTTGAGATCTCCGATGATTCCCTTGAAGTCATAATAAGTCAATTGTATCGTCTTGAACCTGAATGACCTAATTCCGCCCCATGCATATTTCCTATTTTCAGAAGTTTAAGATCCATCAATCTTACATTTGAAAATAGGGATATCCATTCTATTCTTTAATCATTCGGACAAGAAACTAAAATTAACATAATATTTTGACAAATGATCTTGTTCGTATTGGATAACATTATTTCATTATTTCGATATATTATAAGTCAAATTATAATTTCATATCTAGAGAACATGGAATAGTGTTTACAACCCAAAAAAGAAAAAAGAAAAAGAAGAATAGTATTTAGTCCGAACAAGGGCTTTGGGCCTATGAAAAATTTATTGAATATTGTGGTTGCTTGTTTGTTAGAAAGGAAAGTTATCGAACAATGGCGAATTCTTTACTTCCTTTAACCGTCTCTAGAGCCAATTTGGAAGAAAATGAAAAGTGCAATAACAGTAAAAGTGCAATATGGAATTAAACCAAATATTGGTTCGTAATTTAAACTGAAATGTTTAAACTTTATACAGGTGAAAAAGGAATTTGTCCACCTGATCTTATTTTCTATTTGTTCCCAATTGTATGTGTAAGTTTTTTTTTTTTTTAAAAGACCTTTTATGTACAAATAAAAGAGAGCAAGATGGTGGAAGTAGAGACACGCACTTTGGTGATGTCTCTGCAATCCCATCATCATGAAAATGGCTGTGGCTGAGATTCTGCTGAGGTTTTACAGATAGGACACCAATTCTTCATGCGGAGCCATTGTTGCGCGCAGCTCACGTGGTACTTATGTTGGCAAGGCAAAGTACCTACTTCATCTCCATCAACATACTCTTCCTACATGTTTAACATAAAACGCTCTTTTGAGCTTTTCTAAAGACCACTGAGAGTAGACTCAGAGAAGAGAGAGTTAATACCTGACAAATGCTGCATTTGACATCATCATCTTTATTCAGGCAAATGTCACCGGATTCATCTGTTGGACGGTAAATGCTTGACTTAAGGCTTTTCAGTAGCGCTTCCTCGCTTAGAGCAGTGCTCACTGTACCCATTTTCTCCTCCAATGCTAATAGTTCCTGCATGATTTTGCGAAGTTTAGCTTTCATATCCCAAAAAAAGCTAAAAACTTGAGCGTTGCCTTTTGACTATCAACTAAAATACACAAATAGGTAAGGCTAACCTCATACGACATGTTATCAATGTCAAGCCTCATATCTCTATGCTGATCCTGGAAGCTGCTCATACCATTTAAGAACAGATTGGTCTCTAAAACAGCCAATTGCTGCAAGGGATATAAAGAAGCAGAAGAAGTGTCAAAATAAAACTCTGAAGTCAGACAAAACCTCTGCATTTCAAAGGTCCAAGATGATAAAATCACCTCGTATGTAAGCTCTTCGTCTTGTTCAATCCTTTCCAACGCCAACAAAACCTGCAACATTGAGTATTTGAGTAGTGTTACTAAGACGCTGGGACACCATCACACACAACAAAGGTTATGATGACTACCTCTGCAACTCCATTCATGTTATACCGTCTGAAACCATCACGGTTCATCAAAGAGCGAGAAAGGCCGGCTTCTGAGGGGCTACCAGGCATCATCAGGCTACGTAACCTGCCGTCACTACTGATTGGCCTACTGTAACTATTTAATGGACTACGTGAAACTTCTGCAGATCTAGAAGGATTGAGATCAGCTCGTGTTGCAGGCCGAGGCGCTTGTAGAGTTGCAACCGCTCCAGCACGTCCTGTTCTACCATAATAACCAGTTGATCTCCTAGCATTACTTGAAACAACACTCTTGTCCCTAACACTTGGTAAATTTCTGTTCCTCCTTGATTCAGATATGGTGATGCCATTACCCTGAGGGGAACTTGAATTCCTTCCCCCAACCACTGATCCTTCCGTCTTATTCCCTCTATTTGAAGAGCTGCTCCCTCCGTCAGAGTTTTTCTTTCTAAATATGATACTTTTTCTTGTCGGATTTGAATTTGATGGAACAACATCAGACACAGATTTGCTCCTCAAGTCTCTCAATCCATTCCTGTTCACACTAGCTCTTGCAATTTGGCCACTGTTACCCACACGAGCCCCTCGGGTGACCAAATCAGGTCTCTGATAAATGCTTCTGCCAGCTCTACTTGAGCCTGCCTCTGTCACAACTTCTCCAGAGACACTATTTACAGAATGAACACTAATAGTGCTTTCTTTGGTCTTTCGACGTGGAAGGGCACGCTCAGTCTTGGGAGACTCTTCATTAACACCGCTACTCTCTGAAGAATCCATGTCCAAAAGAGAAGAGAGTTGTCCCCTACCAGTAACTTTAAGGGCCTTTTTTGTACCGCCAAATCCAGTCATACTTCGAGATGAACTCCCAACGGTTTCCTTTCCATTTAAAGGAGATCGAAACAAAGACTCAGTAGATTTTGCTTTGTGACCAATCAATGCTCCTTTAGTGGAACTAATCCTGGAACTGCAACCAATTCGGCTGCAGATAGGGACAACACTCTTATCATCTTTCTTCTTCATATTCATATTCTCATGAAGAGCAAGACCACTTGCTTTCCGGGACATAATCGGTGTAGATGTTCTTTTACCCTTAAATCCATCCATACATAAAACACACCCTTAAACACTGCAATAGAAACAAAGCTTAATTTCAGATAACTTGGAATTCAGTTCTAAGGATACATGTAGACACAAATTCTACAGCTTTTGAAAGGGTCATCAAAGCCTAATCATGATCTTTTTTACCATTCAAAATTCAGTCTATAGAAATTTCAGAACATAAAAGGAGAAAGAAGAACAGAGAACCATAAAGCTTACCAGAAGAACATATAAACCTGATGAACCATAACCATCAGGCTTCAAAAGATAAATTAAGTGACTGTTAAAGAAACTTAAAGAGAGAAAAGAGGAAAGCTATAGAGAAGACGAACCATCCAAGATTTTTTTCTTTTAAAAAAAAACATGTGTTTCATTCGATTTACACGGACTTTCCATAAACACGACTAGTTTCTCCGTGATTCAAGCTTCTCCATGAATAAAAAAAGCCACACAAAACTCTTAACCAAAGATATAAAATTTCATAAACTATCTAAATCATATTCAAGAATCAGAAGAACCACACGAACTAGTTCTCAAGCCAAGGGAAAAAAAGAAAAAAGAAAAAAGAAAATTGAAAAATTTCATCGAATTTACGTAATCATTCAAGAAACTGGAAAAACTTGGAACAAAATTTGAAAATTGAATCGAAAAGGCAAAATCATCAAATTCAATCAACAAACAGAAAAAAAAAAAGATTTATGGGTTTTGTTTTTTCTTTCTCGTAATTACCGTAGCGAAACAACGAAACCAGAGGCCGGAGAGAAAAATCTGAAATTTCCGACGATACCTTTTCTCGGCGGCTATCTCTTCACCGAAGAAACGTGGAGTGAGAGAGATGCGATAAAGAAGAGAAGAAGAAATATTCTGAATTTGGTAATTATAAATTTGGTGAGGGGTTTTAATTTTAAAATCGGAGAAGAGAAGAAGAAGAAGAAGTGGCGTAGCAAAGGCGAAACAGAAGTCGGAGTGATCTGAACCGTTGATTTTGGGTTTTGTTGAGTGAAGCCTGAGATGAACGGCTTAGATATACTACGGAAGGACTTGAGAGATTACTAAAACGGCACCGTTTCCAATTAGGGTCTCGTTAACACGGAATGATGTGTTTTAATTTATACTAATTTCTTATTTAAAAAATAAACAAATACTAATTTCTGTTTCTTTTTGTAACTACGTGAAAAAGTTATAAAAAGAGTTTAAGGAAACATAGGATTAATTGATAAATAGTTGGGGAAATATTAGATTAGATATTTTTTCGATTAAAACCGAATTTACATAATTCACCTTATGCGGTAATATTTTAGCACTGACAGCTAAGTTATATGTTTGGACATTAGAACGACGTGGTATATAAGACACCGAGAATGTTGTAAAACATTTTTTGAAGTTCTTGCAGTCGTCTAAATACATCTCGAACGCTGGCCATTCTGTTGGGGCATGCACCTTCTTCACTAGTTCTGAACAGTTCGTATAAATATTAGATTAGAAAATTAATTGTGCTGATAATATTAATTAATACTAATGTTTAAAAAATCGCTAAACGTTTAGAGTTTAGCATGTAAACGGTAAAGATGATATCAAAAACATACTATTTTTTAGCATATACCATCGAACCCTGCTCCTATTAAAAAAAAATAAAAAGAAAATTCTATAAATTTGAATATAAACTAGGTTTTGTTTTACATAAAATTTATCCCAAAAATATAAATAATTAATAAATAAAATTTGTATGAAAAAATACAAAGAAGAAAGATGATATAAGAAGAGTGTAATATGAACAAACGTTTCTTTTTTTCTTTTGGATAAATTATAAAAACGTCCTTCCAACCCAAAAAAATGATAAATTATTGTTGAGATAATAATCAAATAAATTATATTTGGTCTCAATATTAAAAGGAGTCCATTCTGATATAAAATTAAATATGTAACTATTAAAGGAAAGACGACGTGATAGAACGAAACCATTATAATGATAAAAAATTTCAAAACAGAATAAAATATACTAATTGAAGACAAAGTCATTGCTTTGTTTATGAAATAATCTTTTTAAATCGACTCTGTTCAATGGAAGATGAACATGAGGAGGGGGTTAAATGGACCCAAGTCAAAGCAAAAGCAGAAATGAGCCCACCTTTTTCTGAAAACACAGGAGATTAAGGGGAGCGAGCGTGAGGACCACGCACCATCACGACCAGACGTGAGAGGCTTATACTTATCTGTAAAAATGTCAACTTGAAGAAACAATTTTTGGAATCATCCTAAAGCTGCTTTTCTACGTTAGACGTCTTTTTCTATCTGTATGTGTTGTTGCATTTGCATACATATAAAATATGTTATTATACTTCTCTTGTTCTCTCGTAGTCTCGTACCCAACACCAAGAAAGCATGCAAGCAAGCAACACATAACAATATAACATTATAATCATAGTAAATTAATATATAAAATGTTGGTAGGGTTAACAAACAAAAAACCATGGTTTCGCTACAAACAATATAGTTTGATTTTGTAAAGATACGTAAGAACAATTCCCTGGGTCATATGCCACTCTTTTGTTACAAGATTAATATAATTGAACTGCATGTGAAGATATGTTTCCCACGAACTCTACCAATCGAGTTATTTAATCATATTCATATATTTTGTTTTGGATATATATATATATATTATATAATCCTATTCATAGGTTACTTTGAATACACTTTTAATTGTTTTGTATTTATCGGAATCATACATAAAGAGATTTTTCCTTGAAGAGTTATGAACCATAGTAAAATGTATTTCTCTCTCTCTCTCTCTCTCTCTAATTAATTCAAGTTTAGAAAAAAAATTGTTTCAAGACGATAAATTTTCTAAGTTTTTTTATGCATTTTATTAATTAATGATGATGAATTGTAAAAATGGTGTGGATAAATTTAATCACCAAACTCACTCCCAATACTAAACATGGCGTGGAAAAGTTTGTGCATTACTAAAACTGCATGAGCTTCACTAATTCAGTGATGAAACGGATGGAACACTTGCGAAAATCACTACAAACGATTCTATATGCAAACCTAACCCAAATCGTGCTCTGTGGAAGCACGAAGATCGAATATTATATATACATATCATCAGACCCCTATCACTCAATGTCATACATGTCTCCACCATAGTGGTAGCAACACATCTTACCACTATAAAATCTGCAGCTTTTTCACCATAATTACTTCACAGCGGTTATTACATAACCTCAAATTCCAACAATCTTATAACCTCAAATTCCAACAATCTTTTATTTCTCGTACCATTTCATGAAAGAAAGAATGTATGATTGCACGACATATTTTAGTAGTTAAAAAAAAACGTAGTACTGGTACTCATCAATGAGTAGAAAGATTAAGTCCACACATCACTACAACTCAAATGGTTTTTAGTTGAGTTGGGTTTTTAACTTTATCAAGGAAATTTAGTTGGTCTTAGCCTTTCTTTTCAGTTTGGGCCATTACCTCATTATACACTAGTTTCCATGTCACGCATAGAGTATCTCTATCCATAAGATACTCTTTAGGATTCTTAAACAAAAAATTATTAATATAATATAATTTAATTATGTAATTAAATTGTAATTTTAAAAAAAAAAGTTGAACCACTCTATGGAAGAAAAGTGTCTTATGAGTTTCTTAAACCATCTCCAATCCTACTACATATTCACCTCCAAATTCTATTTTGGAGTCAAATCCATCCAACTCTACTCTACTTTCAACTCCAAAATAGATATTTTCAAAATTTTCTCCATATTTGGAGATTTTTAAATCATGGCTCTATTTTAGAGTTTCTCTCCATTTTGGAGTTGGGTTGGAGAAAAACACAACACCAAAATAGAGTTACTTTATTTTAGAGATAAAAAATGAAGAAATAAATTAAAAATGCTCTTAATAATATTTAAAATAAAACCTCTTTTTCACTGTCTTTGTTTTTTTTATATTGTGGGATATCTAGATTATAACTTGTTAATGAAAGTGTTCTTAGTATTCTAATACATTTTTTTTTAAATCAGCATAGAATAAAAATGCATACTGGGGAACAAGGGAGGAGGTGTTACGTGGCAACAGAAGCCAGACACATTTGGTCTCATCATACCATCCGCCGCAAATTAAACCTTTCGACTTGTAGAAAAACTGTTAAAAGCAATTAAATTTTCCGTAATTGTGTCCATAATTTTGTGGTTAATATGCCCATAGAAACAAAAAAAAAAAAAACCTTGATAGAAATCATTAGTTACCGGTCAACTATAGATATTCGTAGTTACAATGTTACTAACTAGGCACGATAAATTTAAAAGTTATTAGCCATAAATAACAAGATCATATATATTCGTATTTATCATGGTCATAAATTTGCCACAGATAGACTGTACTGTAACTCTTAATCATAACATGCTACAAACTTTGTCGTGCTGTTTAATAGCTACGAATCACCACGGATTACCACATAAAGAAAACCGTAACTATTTTAGATCTATGGCTTTTTGTACTACATAAATAACTTTTTTCTATTTACGGAATTGGTTTTAGTAACTACAAACATATTTACTTAAAAAACCATAAATATATTACACATTTATTTACACGTTGCCGTGAAAAACAAAATATTTCTCAGTCTCTTTTTCCAACAATTTATACTATGAGGAATTATTTTTAATCAAATATTTTGCGGATTGGAATTCGAATTATGAATGATACGAGTAGAAACTAATGAAACACATATTTTGGTTTTAGTTGTTAAAATCTTTCAATTTTTATATGTTTTAAAATCTTATTCCAAAAACCAGTTAGTTCTCTACTAATTAAGGATGTTTTCTTACATGTAATTAGTTTTTCATCATTAAACCCAAAAAAATTGAATCAATCATCGCCATTTGACATGAGATTTAACATAGAATCTATATATTATTTTTTAATTTAAATGATTGAGAAGGTATATGTCGACAAGAAAAAGAAGATTGAAAAGGAGAGAGTGAATGAGCAAGGAATTGGGATGAGTGGATGGCATGTAAAATATTGGTGGAACCGTTCAACAATGGGCTCCATGAGAGTTGAGGAAGCCCATTTCTATTTTTGGTGATTTAGTTAACTCGTAAGTCGCAATTACGTGGTGTTATTATTTTATCATGCTAATGACGTGGGCACAATGATCTTATTACTGACATTGAAACGGTCCAAAACCAAAAAGAGAGACAAAAGAAACAAACAAAACATAGCTGGTCTTTTGTATAAATAGAAACGGCTCAAACAAAAGTCAACGGTTTTCCATAACGATCGGAATCGTTTTATAATGTTAATTTAGTTTTTGATATTTGTTAGGAGATTGATGGCCTCCACCACCATCACCACCCAGAAATTGCGAGATTTAAGCTCCGTTTTACAAACACATAAATAATCGAATCTCATTTTATAGAAAACCCTAATTTTCTTTCAAAGAAATTCGTTTCCTTGATATACAAGTTCCTCTTTCTTTTCCTTCAAAGAAAAAAAGGATTTTTTTAATTTGTTCTTTCTTCTCTTTGATCCATATCTCTTGAGGTAATGGCAACGACGTCAAGCACGACAAAAGCAAAACCGGACAACCCAAACCTAAGCAGAACCAGATCTCTCGGCAGAAAGCCAAAGCCACCTTCGTCGACGGTGTCATCAGAAGATGGGTCTGATCAGAAACCGGAGAAGCCTTTACCAAACTATCTGAAACCAACAATCAGTTCAAGACCCGATCCAGTCAAGTTCTTGAAGAAGAACAACAATAGTCTTGATGATAACCAGAAGCTTCTCCGTAGAAGATCCTTTGATCGACCTCCTTCTTCTTTGACTTCTTCTTCTACTTCTGCTTCTCCGCGTATCCAAAAATCCCTCAACGTATCTCCTTCTCGCTCACGAGATAGACCAACGGTTCCTAGAGAGAAGCCTGTCACAGCTCTACGCTCTTCGTCTTTCCATGGAAGCAGAAACGTTCCAAGAGGAGGCACTACTGTGAAATCGCCTCCTGTGGCTCCAAAGAAGAGCGGGTTGAGCAGTAGTAGCAATTCTTCGAAGAGCAAAAAGGAAGGTTCCGAAAATGTTACAATAAAGAAAGCATCTGATAAAGAGATTACCTTGGATTCTGCTTCTCTGTCGTCTGCTCAGGAGGATCATCAAGAGGAGATTCTCAAGGTTGAGAGTGATCATGTACAAGTTGTTGAAGATATAGAAGAATTAAAAGATGACAAAGAAAACAAAGAAGTGCCAGTAGAGGTTGTTCAAGCCGATGAATCCGGTAAAGAGAATAATGAAAGTGATGGACCAACAACGGTTGCTTCCCCTGTTGGGGAAGATTGCACTGCTGTCATCAAAGAATTAGAAGAAAAATTGATCGATGAAGATAAAACAGAAGTCGAAGAGAAAATAGAGGAAGCGAAAGAACAAGACAACAAGGGTGAAGACGGGGAAGAGGTTGAGAAGAAGATTGATGAGAATGAGACTCCGGAGAAGGTTGATATTCACATGAAAGAAACTGAAAGTGTCGAAGAGACTATAGAAGAAAAAGAAGAAGAAAATGAAGTGAAAGAAGAGGAGAAGAAAGACGTTGAAGAAGAAGAAAAAGTGAAACAAGAGGAGAAGGAAGAAGAGAAGGAGAAGGTGAAAGAAGAAGAGTCAGGAGAAGGAAAGAAGAGGGAAGTAGTGAAAGGGAAGAAGGAGTCTCCATCCGCTTACAACGATGTAATAGCAAGTAAGATCCAAGAGAACCCGAGGAAGAATAAAGTTTTGGCTCTTGCTGGAGCTTTTCAAACCGTTATTGACTATGAAACTGCTGCATCTAAGTGATAGATATCACAAAAAAACAACACTACTGTCATCTTTTAGCTTTTCCATGTTAATTTTTGTCTTTTTGTACTAATTATCATTTTTCCATTGTTATAGTTTTTTTCTCTCGTGAATTGTATGCTTTTCGAGTGAACAGTCACCTAATCATATGTTTGAATGGATTGGATTCATTGGTGTATATATGCCATGACTTGAAGACTAGCTCGCTAGTTTTAACTCCAAGAGATAATTTACTATATGCAGCAAAATCTAATTGTTTATAAAAAAGAAAAAAAAAGTGGAAAGGAGGATAATTAATCGTTACATCCACTAGAGAAGCTTTTCTTGTGGTACAGAATAATCCCACGTGTAGAGAGGTCATCGTATAGTTGCCGAGTGGGCTCATGGTTTAGTACTATTTATAATTTCAAAATCTAATTGTCTCCAAGTTGAAGTGTTTTGAAAAATATAAATATATAAAAACCCTTATTTTATTGTTATATATATAGGGTATTCTGAATAATTAATTAATCTACTAGATATATCTTCTATGTACAGATTTACTTACCCAAATCAAGTTATGACATAATGACATAGAAGGATACAAGTGTTTGGTTCCTTTCCAATGTGGAAGTTTGTCCCACGCACATGAGAGAGTTCCTATCAACTTTGACATTTTATTGTAACAAAGCGAACGCAAATGGCACGACACAAATTTAGTGAAATTGAATGACACGTGTTCGTCAGAAAGAGAACATATCAAATGAGCAATCGCTATTGTGACAAAAAAAATAACAAAAGAAGAACAAAAAGAAGAGGCTACACGTCTTGTTTCTCAACTACAATTTTTCCCCAAGTCCTCCTCAGCAATTACTCTTTTTTTTAAAAAATAATTTAGAAACTTCTGATTTTTTATTCTATACTTTTTCTAGTCATGGAATCAGGTTTTGGTAACACTTTTCATGGACCTAGAGAGCAACTCTTTCTAATAGGTAAAAATTATATTCAAATTCAGATATGGTAGTTGAAATAACATTCCAAAAAAAATTGATAAAAATTTACTCAAGTTAAAAGTTTTGAAAACAAAATTTCACATTTTTGTAATAATTTTATACCAAAATTGTATAAATAATTTTGAGTTGAACAGTTTTTAAGTACTTCAGAGTATAATACTTTATATTTCCAGTAAAATATGTGTTTTAGTTTTAGAGTGCTACATTTATATTTCATATATGTTGACAAATTTTATTTATTTACTTCATCATGCATCGTGATATTTTGGGAAATTACGTTATCTTTTAAACATAATTCATACAATGACGTCACCTCTACTAATGATGCCACCTGAACAGAACTCTCTATTTTCGATTTAATTGAGTCAATAAGTTATTGTGAAATAGCATGAATGACATGATATATTTATATTTTTGAACAAATAATATTATTAACTAATTATTACATCCTTTACGTTTTTAAAAACATAATTTACACAATGACGACACCTCTACCAATGATGCCACCTTCAAAAAACTCTATTTCCGATTTAATTTGAGTTATGCGTTATTGTGAAGTAGCAAGAATGACATGATATACTTATATTTTTTTTTCCAACAAATAATACTACTAAATAATTATTACATCCGTTACATGTTTTTAAAACATAATTTATACAATGACGTCATCTCTATCAAATTTTTTATTTCGATTAATTTGAGTCAGTCTCTTACTCTAAAATATCATAAATGACATGATGACTTCAACTAGTGACCATTAAAAGAACAAAAAAAGAAACAAAATGAACAAAATGAACAAAATGAACTAGGAATGGAACAAATAATTTTTGAGGAATGAAAAAAAAAAGATGCAGAGATAGAATAAAATATATCATTATGATGAATGATAACCAAACAATAATAGTATATTAATATTAAATTAATTAAATAATTAATATATATATATTAAATAATTAATAAATCAAATTTCAATAAAAATACTAAAATTAATATTATATTTAATTAATTTTACATTTGATTTCAAACTAAAATTTGTGAATTAAATTTATATATTTCATGTTAAATAATAGTTATTAATATTAACCTAAAATAAAATTGTAGGAGTAATTTAAAATATATATACTTTTTTCAATAACATCTTAGGTTTATTTTACCTATCCATATAATTTTCAAATAAAATTTTAAAATTAATTTAACATGAAATTCTTATCAAAAATATTTTTTCTATAAATATAGTGAAGCTATGAAATTATTTTATATTAAAATAAAAAATATTATTAGTAAAATTATTTTTTATTTATTTTAAAATAAGAACGAATTTCAGTATTTGTTTTTTTTGGTTCTATTTTGTTCTTCATCAATTTTGAAGAGGAACATTTTTGTTCTATTGTTCCTCAATTTAATGAGGAATGTAGAAGAATGATGTAGAAAAAATATTAGTTTTAAATAGTAAAAAAGTTGAGGAATAAAAAAGAATATCATATTCCTACTCATTCTTTTCCTAAATTATGGTTAGCTAATATATTTCAACTTTCCAACAAATGATAATACTTACATTATTCCAATTTCCAAATAATCATTATATCCGAATATTTATAAATTTCAAGCCATCTCTTGATAATTCCGCATCTCTTTACCATACCAACAAAAAGAATCCTATCTTGCACTGAAAAATAATTATGTTACTTACCTATACATTAAAAAAAAACATCATTTACCAAAAAAAAACTTGTTGCCAACTTCATTTTGCTAATGTCATCCAAATATTTTGGGCCATCTACCAAATTGACCCTTAAATATACTTAATGCTTAAACTTTCCACATTATTATATGATATAGTTGTTCATTTTTTTCCAACTAAATCAATTAAATCACATGCACTATTTATAGACTTGGGATATTATTGCTCCCTCCACATATAAAGCTCACTTTCTAGAAAAATATCAAAACAATATTGACTTGACCTTTCACTAAATAAAAAAATATAATAAATAAAAACAGAGAATCGATAATGAGAAGATAGAAAAAGGACAACAAACAGATAAGCTAAAGGAAAGGAACAAAACACTAGTTTGATTACTTTTTCTACCGTCGATTAAAAATTATCATTAATTTTTTTCCAAATTAAAAGAAACATTAATTCGTTCGACGAAAATTAAAATTATATTTTTAGAACGGAAAAAAAAAACTTATGAACAAAGAAAAAAATTCAGCATTGCAATTACTGATCATCATCTTCCTCCTCAATCAGATCTGAAAGTGCAAAACAACTGCGAGACTTGTACGCTCTGTTCTTGAAAGATCCTTTCCTCGCAACAACCTTCTTCACTCTACCTCCTCCTTCTTCATCACTTGATGATTTATTCTCATCAAACCCAGATTTCAGATCTCCATCATCATCATCTTCTTCCTCATCATCATCATCTTCATCATCATCATCATCATCTTCGTTTACTGGTAACAGAGGCATAGATTTAGGGTTTTGCCATGAATAAAACGATTTTCTTGCTAATTTATTACAGATCTGTAATCTTCTTCTTTTATTCAATGGATTCTCTTGTTTAGCTACTTCTTTAACACTCCCGATCTCTCCTAAATTCCCAAATGATTTTGATTTCCCTTTGTAATGATTTGATAACCCTCTCCTGCAAGAATAATCAAGAACCCTAAAAAATTAACACAAACCTAAAAGAGACGATTTTTAGAAAACAGAGGAATGGAAAAAAAAAAAGGAAGTTACTTTGTAGGAAGAGAATCTTCAAGAGAGCTCATTGAAGCTAACCCTCGAAGCCCTAGTTCCTTAGATGAACCGTCATCGTTTTCGCTTTCTTCATCTTCGTCTTCTTCGCTATCTCCCGGTGTTCCGATTGATGAACTATCCGATGAGTAATCCGCCGTTTGTCCTGACCAGATTCCACTTCCGGGACGACTTAGACCAGATTCTACTCCTTCGTTTTCTCTCTCGAAAGAGGATGAGGAAGACGAAGCTTTCTCCGTCGCCGGTAGATCGGTTCCGTATCCGGAGACTTCGATGGAGAACGTTGGATTAGCCATCAACTCCATAACCGTACCTTTTTTTTTTCAGAACACAAAACGAATATACACGGTTTGAGTACTTTACTTTCTGAGTTTCTGTCTCATCAAATCTTTAAATCACCGACTCAAAGAATAGTAGAAATCGCCATAGCACTATAGCAGGACAATAGAGAGAAGGAGAGAGAGAGAGAAGGGATAAGGTTTTTTTTTTTCTTTCTTTAAAATAAAATTAAATTGAAGAAAGAAGACGATAAGGACGATAATTGGATAATATATATATCCTCTTGGCCTTAGGGAGATTGATTAATATTATATGTGTATGAGTATGCGTGATTTTGGTAATTAATAAAAGGAAATTTAGGCTTCTTCTAGTCTATACTTCTCACTTCTGTATTTTTACTATTTTTTTCACACTAAGTTTTTAAAAGTTTATTTTCCAAGATTAAAAATAGAAAGATTTGTACCAAAAGGAAAGAAGTATCTTTTACGGTTGTAATGATACAAATAGATTTAACTTGCCCAAACTAATATACACTTCACAAAGTCAAAACTAAAAACTTCTATATCTAGAGTATATTTCTTATATATGATTTGGAGAGTACATTTATATATAAACATTAAAAAGTGTTAATATTTATATCATATTGCCATTACTACAAAAAATAAATTTTAATCTCTCATTAAAGATATTTTTAGTAATTAGTTATTATGTGATCATTTAATTAATTAATTAATTATAATTTTTGTTTTAATTTTTTTTTTGAAAAGTAGTTAAAAATAGATTTTATGAAGATTTTGTTGATTTAATTAAACACACCAATTAAATTAAATTAAATGTTGATTTAATTTTCCAAAAATAAGAGATTTTACGTAGATTGCGTTTTTTTTGGAAAATTTTAAGTAAGAATTTATGTAGATTGTCGATTTTTTTTTCTTTATAGATTATAATTTTCGTTTTAATTAATTTTTTTTTTGAAAAGTAGTTAAAAATAGATTTTGTGAAGATTTGTTGATTTAATTAAACACATTAATTAAATTAAATTAAATGTTTATTTAATTTTCTAAAAATAAGAGATTTGATGTAGATTGCGATTTTTTTTTGGAATGTTAATGTTAATGTTAGTTCATCTTTATAATATCGAATCTAATAATAGTTTTTTAGTATATTTAAAAATGTTAGTTCATATCTGACTTAGTTTAACATAATATACAATTTAACATAACAATGTAACATTGTAATTTAATTTTTAAATCTATTTAAATTTTAAAATTTGGTAATTAAAACAAAACAAGATATAATTAAAATTCAAATAAAAAATATCCGAAAATTTTCTGTTGAGAACAATATTTCGCAATATCCAATATCGCTAATAGGCATACTATATTTCAATAGAAAATATATTCTATGAAATCAATCTTAGAATATCCTGGGTGAATATTTTTCAAAATATCTTAATTAATATTTTAGAATGTCGTAATCTTCCAAAACTTTACTTCTTTCTTCGGTTAATTCAAAGAAAATATCCTTATTTTATATATAATTTTTCTAATATAAAATTTTCAATATCCTCGAGTATGAAATATTGTTTTTATATTTCTGATTACAAAATGTTTACACTGATATTACAAAGATTCGATATTATAAAAACTGATATTATAATATTTGTAAAGTTTTAGAAGAATTACAATTTTCTAATATCCTGATTTTATAATTTTCAAATATTTTTTTATAATTGTAATTTGTCCGTGCTATAATACGGAATATATCATAGTATATTTGTAAGTAATTAAGATATACGTAGGATATTAATAAATATTGTATTGCGTATATATGTATTTCTATATACATACATATTATATCGTATTTCATTAATAAAACTTGATGAAATAATTTTTTAATTATTGTTTAGTTACAGTTTAAATATTAGCATGAGTAATTTTTACACTCTTTCAAAAACATTATTTTATTTAGATTTACGTATTATTTGGTAAGTTCAATAGGATATTCTAAATATATATTTAAATAAATCGAGTTATATTTGATTTTTTTAATAATTAAAAAGTGATCCGAATTCTTATTACCTGACTAATTTTCCAAAGCGAGTGTAACCGTCGAGTAGCCTATTCACCGGATTTTATAATGTACCTAAAACATGACACCATACCAAATGAGAGTGATTTAATAAATTTTACACTTAAGGAAAATCGATCTTAACCTAAACATACAGACCAACTCTTCTTCAAAGGAAACCACTAGACCATTACCACTTAGTTAATCTTTTATAAAACAATATCATAATAAAAATAAGAGCTTGCGAGAGTAAATCTCAAACTTGTGAACATTGGATCTCAAATACCAATAGTTAGGGGATAAACCCTAAAAAAATGTTGTAAAATGATTTTCTTTTGTCATCTTATTAACAGGCCTTGACATGTGATGTACAAACTTAAACTGACCCAGGAAAAAAAAAGATAAAACAAACAAATTTTATAAAACATGAATTATATTAGATCTTATTGATAACATAAAATGATACAAATTCTTAAAGGTAGTGAAAATAGTAAACATTATATAAATAGTTAATAGCGGTACAAAATAGTATGTAGAAAGAGGGGTGTATTTCTTTTGTATCGTTTTTGATATCGTTTTTGTGATTGGTTACCACGAAAACGGTACATCTCGTACCGCAATTACAAATCACAACCATTGTAAATCAATGTGTTGATATTATATGAAGATTTGATTGCGTTTGATTTAAAAATAATGTTACAATTTGCTTAATAACGAATTTAACATTAATTTTTAGAATTTGGTATTGACTAGTATTATTTAGGAGAGTATAGTGTGAAAAAAACATTGGTGGACAATCCGGTTTGAAATGCAATATCGTTTTTTCTTCGGTTTGGTTTGTTATAATTTTTGTTATGTTAGGTCTCGATTTGGTTTTGGTTAAAAAGTATTATGAACAAATAAATAAATATAAGACATATATAATTAACATTAGTTTTTTAATTAAATTAAATATTAATGAATTTATTATTTTTCGGTTCGATATAGAAAAACAGTTTTTGTTCGCTTTCGATTCTAGTTTTCAGAATTTTATAATAATTAAATCAAGCGGTTTATAAATAATTTTTTGGTTTGTATTGGTTTAACTAATTCGGTTTGGTTTAAATTATTTAATATTCATAAACCAAGTCCTCTATAGAGTGGGTGAGTGGGTCACAACTCAACTAAGATAAAAAGAAAAGAATATTCCTTTTTGAATATTTGGATCTGATGGCAAAACAAATAATTTGAATTTCATTATGTACCTATCATATCAAATCCGATGGGAGGTAGAGTTACATCAAAATATGAACTAATCTTTTGTTGCCATAACGTTCTTTTTTTCTTACCGGTTTAAAATGTCATTTCTTTTGTTGCAATTTCTAACTAGTTTTTGACATTTATAAATCTTACTTGCAATTTTCTTACTCCAAAGTCCAGATAATATATGATTCTCGCTTACATCAAAAGTTATAGAATCTTTTTATAAATGTCAAAATCTATACTTAACACTGACCCTACACAAGTTTTATATCTATTTATGGTATAATGCCAATATGAGGCATTACCAGATCCGTGCCATTCTTGAATATTCATATCTTTACCCTCGTTATTTTTATAAAAAAATTCAACGATAATTCATTTTCTTTTTCTCTTTTTAAATACAATAATGTTTTTAAGATAATCAGAAAAACATAACTAATCTAATAAGTTGTATCAGTGCCGTTCGTCGGATTCAAATTCGATAGAACACATGTTATTGACAAATATACAAATGAATAAGAAAAAACAAAGAATGAAAATTATATGTCAAAGTTTTTTTTGGTTATCAAGGTTTTATTTAGATGTCAAAGTCAATGGGAAATAAATGGTAAAAATATCTTTTATAAACTTTCAAGTGACATATATATATATATATATTATAAGTTTTTTCATGCATGGAATATTTATGTTTAACAATTGTATCTTTATGTTTAAAAATAGTAGTTTTACATGAAATTTGGAAATAATGGTACATTTCTTAACTCTGATTTCGAAAATTATAGAAAATTAAAATATTTTATATTAAAAATAATAATGAAGAAATGAAAATGACATTGTGCAAATATTAATCGAATTTACAACTATACAATTATGTAGAGCAGTAGAAAGGATGGTTAACAAATGATAATTAATTAAAAGGTTACAAGGTCAAAGTAGGATGGCCAATGGGATGAGGTTGAGGTCTGAAAAATAGCATCTAATCTTTTTTTTTCTTACTTGCTTAAATTTTAATCTTAACATTTTCTCTTCGGGAAAATCTTATGACTAGAAGAATGGTGCAACAATCACGGTGTATCAGATGCAACAAACTGGAAACATCAAATCACTTATTTTTTGAGTGCAAATTTGCAAAATCACTGTGGAAAAAAGCCCCTTTTGCCCAAACTCTAAACGTTACAACAGAAGAAAAGTTTGAAGAAGTTCTAATTAAGGGAACAAAGATGAAACCTCTTCCGCCAACAGGAGTAGGAGCAGGACCTCTGTTGCCATGGCTCTGTTGGACGATTTGGACCGCGAGAAACCAACTGATTTTTCAAAACCGGGTTTTCTCTGAAGAAAATTGCATCTCTAAGGCGGTAAAGGAAGCGAGAGAATGGGAACAAGCTCAACGCTCCGAGCACGCTATCCAAATACCTTATCCTCTGAAGCAACCCAATCAAAATCGAAAATCAGGTATAAAATATCTCATGATTGATGCTGCTTGGAAGGATAAGTCGTTGGAATCATGAATAAGTTGGATCATCAAAGGAACAGATGATGAAAGGTTAAGCAATGAGCATCGCTCAATTTCGTGAATAATCCTCTCGATGGCATCAGCGATCCGATTTGATGAAGAGGCAAATTGAGTAAGATAAAAGCAATTGTTCTATGACTCTTTGATCTCTGCAATTAATTCAAAGGAAGAAATCAGAAGCATATAGTGTCATTGCCGACATTCTAATCTTATCTAAGGAATTCATGGATATTGATTTCTTACATATATCAAGATCGGAGAATAAGGAAACAGACTCTCTAGCAAAAAATGCTTTATCTCATTCTGTCCAGTTTAGATCTGAATTTTTTCTACCAGCTTTGGACCCGTCTGTGAGTTTGTCTCCTTTGTTTTCATATGTAAGAGAAGAAGAAGTTTAATGAATTAAATCAGTTTGCCGACAAAAAAAAAAACATTTTCTTTTCTTATTATCGCTTCCTTCCAATTTAATTGTTGAATTTTTAAAAATGTAAACTTAAAAGTTTTAGGAATCAAATGTTTTTTTTTAAATTATGAACGAGAGAAAAAAGAGAAGGTGTATTGGTTTAGTTGGCTAAATTTTATACAAAAGTTAATTATCATGCTTCCACCCACAATCCTCATGTTTTAAACAATACAAAACAAATCATTCAGACGCAAGTTTCTTGGCATCTTCCATATATTATCTGTTAAATAATTATGAAACAACTTCTTTTTACGAAGGATCTTCAGATTTGATTGAAAGGTCATATCTATGAAATGAGATTAGACTATTGATTAAGCCTAAGAACATCAATCTCTTATTCATTTACTATTGTTATCGTTTTTCTTTTGTTTTGTCAACAAGCATACCAGATAACTCAAACACCAAATAAACCAAAAATAATAAATCAATACGAGACGTTAGAATTAAAGGAAAAAAAAAAGAAGATACAATGGCCATTGTGAACAGTGTATCGAGCCATATAATGAGGCAAGATTCCGAAGCTAAATATGGTTGTAGCCTTGTGGGCCTTGTGGCTTGTTGGATTACAAAGTTTTGTTTTTCCGTATCAGAGAAGATGTGTTTCTCAAAAGTGAGATCATTCGTGACATCCTAATATCATTTTTTCGTCTAACAAATTCTAGCAAAATTATATAAAGTGGTATAGCTATATCAATTATTCACTTAATAATATAATTTGAGAACTCCCTTACAATATAATTTAATTAGTTCTCGCTGTAATACATACATTGCCTGCGGATTTCCACTCCACTGCTCCGCCGTCGATTTTTTTATCAAACGAGATTCTAATATGGTAAAAGAATAGTATAGTATGTGCTAAGACATTATTTAGATTAAAGTCCCGATCATTATTTCAAAAAAGCTCATTACAATTACTATCTTGACCAATTTCTCATTAGTTCCACGAAAAATTTGAAAATACACTTTAATCAAAGTCTTCACCACTATAAATTGTTTCTAATGGTTTTTTTTCTTTGCTAATTTTTGTTGGACACACAAATCAATGGTCATATTCTTCATACACATAGTATGGTCATGACCATTCTCTTATGTTGGCTAAGCCATCGTAAACATTATTCCAATCCTTAAATTGCATCCTTTCCGATTTAGTAATGTCTTTGCCGTAACTGAACAACAAACAATATACTTTCTTTGCTGCCTTATAATAAGAAAAATATTTACCAATATCTTTTCTTTTGGAAATTATATAGGTATTTACTTTTTAGACTTGTGAGGGGCCTTGCTGTTTTAACTAATTTCCTTTTTTTTGGAAATTATGTAGGTTTTAAGACTTGTTTTACCATATGACCGTTTGATAAGTGCAATTTTTATATGGTTTTATTGACTACATTCTTTAGTAAAACCGCTTGGAATTATCTATTTTAGACTAATTAAGTGTAGGTTCCAAATTCCCGCATTTTACAAATTTCAGTTGCAAAAAGACAAAAGAGAGAAAAAAAGAAGAGACTTTAGACATCACACAAAGCAAAAGAAACCATCATCAAAGTCTACGCATTACATAATGCAACATCTCACTATCAAACAACCCTAATGACAACACCATGTTGAGGCTCTACAAGGAGTTTATGGGTTGGAGAGTGTTGATATGTCGGAGACAGAGTAAAACTAAACTTTGCGACAATAAGTGAAACAAGCACTTTGACTTCCGTCATAGCAAAGTTTTTTCCTATGCATATTCTTGGTCCGAGGCCAAAGGGGATGTATGAATTAGGGTATTTGCAAGCTTTAGAGATCCCTTCACTGAACCTCCCTGGCTTGAAGTCGTTTGCATCTGGTCCCCAGATCTCAGGGTCTCGGTGTAAAGCAGGAATGAGGGTCCAAATGCACACTCCTTTTGGCACCACAAGGTCTCCGAGTCTTATGTCTGTGAATGCTTCTCTTCCCACGATCGGTGCTGGTGGGTATAGTCTCATTGTTTCTTGTATTACCATTGTCACCTATTTTATGTTTATGTATACAAAAAAAAAAGAAAAGAAAAATGTTGTTAAGTTTCGGATTACAGATATAACAATGATTTTGAGTATATGTATAAAGTAGAGTTAGTGCTAAGATTTAGCGGGACAAGTAAAGTGGTTCATATCTTTTATATATTATATTATGTCACAACTTATTCTCAATGTAAAATTCTCTAACGTTTTCTTTATGATTATATATAAAAGATTACCGTTTTAAGGTTGTGAATGGATTCTGCGTCGGGAATGCCATTCTTGCAAGAACTCAAGATTTCATCGCGAATTCGAATCTGCCAACTAGGATTGAGAGCGAGGAGCATAAGGCACCACGACACGGAGACTGCGGTTGACTCATGGCCAGCGAAATAGATGCTCTTACAATTGTCCACCACAAAACGTCTATAGGCCGACCTGTCCCACAAGTTACCATCGCAGCTACACATCGCTCCCTCAAGTATCAACTGCATTAGATCCTTCTTGTGAGCTTCAACACATTCAATTTCCCTCTCCTTAACCGTTTCCCATATCGAAGATTCCAGTTCCATCTCAAGCGCATCAATATTAACATCACCTTGCTTCTTACTCCCCAACACCATATCACTTGCAACCATATATATATACTCAATTATATTATATAAAGAAATACTTTTGCATGGACTGAAGAAGAAGAAAACGTTTTAATGATACCGAGACTTACGTGAAGCCATTAAATCTGAAGAGGACGCTCCGTTTAGTAATGGCCGTTAAAAGATCCCTAATCACAGAGAATATTGCTTTTCCTTTTGAAAAAGAGCTCCCAAAGCAAGCCCTAGCGATGACATCAGCCGACACATCCTTAATGTCTTCGTCCACTCTTATGTCACACCCCATTTCTCCTCCTCTTTTCACCATTTCTTCCCATTTTTTCAACATTGGCATGGCAGATTCCACCATTAAACCAACCATTCCCTTCACATTCCAATAACCACGTCTTTAATTAATCCATGAAGACAAAATTAACAATCCGGCTATCTGGTGCTAAATCTAAAAAATAAGAGTAAAACCTTGATTTTGTCGTGGGTAAACTCATGGGCGATGATACGACGTTGATGAGCCCAGTGAGGCCCATTAGAGGTGATGATGCCAGTGCCAAGAATGGGATTAAGGCGTTTGGTGATGTGAGTGATTCTGCCAAGGTTAAGTGTGTTGGTTTGGCTAAGCTCCTTCACCATTTCCGGGTGGTTTATGTAAAGGTGCTGCTTCAACCCCGTCGAGTATGTGTAAATCCTCCCTTCATTACCGTTTTGTATAAAATATAGATTACTCACGAATACAGATAATTAAATAGTTATGAGTAATAAACCAAACCAATATCAATCTTAGACTCTTAGTTCAGCTTTAGCGACACCCAAATCACAAACATCATGCACAATTTTTTTTTTTTGGTTGTATTAAATTAAATAAAGTAAACATGTACCTGGACCATATTTCTCTAATTTATTTATATATTGCCTTATATTGCAAAGACGTTATTCCTTTTTTGGATCTATTTGTTGTCTTTTATGGGATATTTTATTCTATCTGGTCATGGATTTTCTTCTTGTAACGTTAATTGAAAAGAAAACTTGCAAAGCTGTCTTTTTGTGTATGCAAGTGAAACGTTCAATGCCTTTTCATTGGGATGGACCCTACTATTAAGAACATTGATTCTTGGTTGCGGAAGACAATGGTGTTTTTGAGATTTAATTCATATACACCTAGTTTCTTCCGCAGGCAATGCAAAGTTGTAAAAATTTCCTTTATCAAAGACTATCTAGATACTACATATATGCATTTGTACTAAACAAAGTTACGAGATTCGAGAAAAACAAACCGTATTGTTTTCGCCAGTGATCGAAATGAGGAAAGAGAGAAGATGAATAGTCATGAGAAATGATGTTATCGCCGGTACAATGCTTAGCCTCGGACTGAATTCGTTGCATCTCCGACACATTGCCGTTAAAGATCGACGGTGGAGGACCCTTCACGCCTTGCATCTTTAAACTCCTCCGCATCCTCCACTGCTCCACCACCGCTCTGCCATACACATGATAACCTACGCTGACGATTCCGACAACAACTATGCACCAAATTGCATTTACCGTATGAACAGCCAAACTCTCCATTTTAAGTTTTTGTCTATTCAAGATTTTTTTTACTTTTTTATTTGGTTACTCCTCTTCTTCACCCATATATAGTCAACCAGATTCCTTGTGAACATATAAGTCCAAATTGTTATTTTATTTAATTATTACTACTTTGAACAAACAATTCCAAATCTTTTTTTTATATTAAATTGTTATTCTATTAGATTATTATTTATTTCGGACTAATGAAACAATGAAAATTCAGATATTTATTATTTAATTAAATATTAACTATAGTAAATAGCAAGTTAAAATCTCGGGAAGCCCGGTCCAAAGCTCGTATAGCCCACATACTCGTAGCAAAGGTCGGCTGTTCAATTGTCTTTGGGCTTATATTTGAAAACTTGACACCATCCCAACGAAGCTATAGGATAATCTCCGTTTTTTATTAAACAATATATAATTCAAACATTCATCAATCAATATGATTTTAGCAAATCCAAGTTATTCACTTTAAATTGTCTAATAGTGAAAACCGAACACATTTTAAATTTGAATAAAAATATACATATATATATAGTAAATGTAAAACGATAAAACACTATAAAACTAGTTAGTATAGTATGTAGATTCTAGATTCATAACTATATTAACGCATCCGAAATCATCACCACAACTATTGAGGAAGGTGAAAAATCACACATATGTAGTAGGGTGTAATTATAGACTTAATTAACGTTTTATACGAGTAGTAAATTACAAAGATTTGCTAACTTTGATGATTTGTTTTTGCTACAGGCTAGTAGTTACCAATAGTATTTTCTCACAAGTGGTCATCATTATTTTATTTTCGATGACTATTGGTAAACTTTTATTTACAAAAAGAAAGATACAGAAAAACACAATATTACTATTGTAATAAGATTTTACACAGGAGTAAAAACTAAAATCATAAGCTATAAGATCTTATTGTCTCAGAACCCTAATGACAACACCATGTTGAGGCTCTACAAGCATTCTGAACACTGGAGAATGTTGGTATGTGGGAGAGAGAGTAAAACGAAACCTTGACACAATAAGCGACACAAGAACCTTGAGCTCCATCATACCAAAGTTTTTTCCTAAACACAACCTTGTCCCTAAGCCAAATGGGACGAAGGACTGAGGGTGTTTGCAGGCTTTCGAGACTCCTTCGCTGAATCTTTCTGGCTTGAATTCATTTGCGTCAGCTCCCCATATCTCAGGGTCTCTGTGCAATTTAGGGATCAATGTCCAGATGCACACTCCCTTTGGCACCAAGAGGCTTCCGAGTTTTGTGTCCGCAAGGGCTTCTCTTGACACGAATGCTGCTGGTGGGTATAGCCTCAACGTTTCTTGGATAACCATTGTCACCTATATATTTGTGCAAGTGATGTTAGGTTCTGAAAATGGTCATACTTGGAGGTCGAGAAACTTGTCATGAGAGGCGAGGTTGTAAATTACCGTTTTGAGGTTGGAAATAGAGTCTGCGTCTGGAATACCATTCTTGCAGAAACGAAAGACTTCATCGCGGATCCGAGTTTGCCAGAAAGGGTTGAGAGCGAGGAGCATAAGGCACCAAGAGACAGCAACCGCACTGGTCTCATGGCCGGCAAAGTAGATGCTCTTGCAATTGTCCACCACGAAACTTTTGTAAGATTGTGTCTTGTCCTCCAAGCTACCATCACAACTACTCATAGCCCCTTCTAGTATCAACTGCATTAGATCCTTCTTGTGATCTCCCACACATTCCCTTCCCCTCTCCTGAACGGTTTCCCATATCAAAGACTCAACATGCCTTTCCAACTCATCAATCTTCCCGTTCCCATGCTTCTTAGTCCCGAACAAAACATCACTTGCAACCATAATATTCATCAACATTACACTCCCTTAACAAAAACATATAGAGAGAAATGATTTTGAATCCACTTACGTGATGCCATTGAGGCTGAAGAGGATGTTGTTGTGAGTGATGGCCTTTTGAAGACATCTAAGCTTAGAGAAGATTTCTTTGGCTTTGGAGAAAGAGCTCCCAAAGCAAGCTCTAGAGATGACGTCAGCAGAGACAGCTCTTAGGTCTTCGTCCACTCTTATGTCACACACAATTTTTCCTTCTCCTCTTTTCACCATCTCTTCCCATTTGCTGAGCATTGGCATCGCCGATTCCACCACCAATCCCACCATTCCCTTGACTTTGTCGAGGAAGAACTCGGGGGCGATGATACGACGTTGATGGGCCCAATGAGGCCCATTAGAGGTGATGACACCACGGCCAAGAATGGATTTAAGGCGTTTGGTGACGTAAGAGACTTTGCCAAGGTTAAGAGTGTTGGCTTGGTTAAGTTCTTTCACCATCTCCGGGTGGTTCAGGTACAAGTGTTGCATCACACCTGTAGAGTACGTGTACACCCTCCCTAAACATCATTTTTTTATTCCAATAAATTACTCATACAAAATAAATATACAGTAATGCTCAAAACCAACTTAGAGGTGAGAATCAAAATTTAGTTCCTCTTAATCAACATAACTGATGATAAACTATTACCGATCCACGCGTGCTAGGGAAGCGACAAGTACTTTGGTATTTAAAAATTAAATTTAAAATATATCTTACGATTGTTACTAGAAGAAAGGGAATCAAAATGAATCATTGAGAAAGAATCATATAATAGAACTGCTAACTTTTGATCAAGTAGACCCGATCGTACAAAACCTTATTGGCCTGATAAACTAATCGAAAAGACAGCGTTTGATAATTTTTATATTCTGTGGCGTTAGTTGTCATGTCAATCCATGCATACGTTACATATACATAATACACACATATATTATATATATAGGCCATAAAACACCTCCATTGGAAAGTTCGTGATTTCTCATAATAAAAAAAGAAAAATAATAAAAAAAGGAAGAGAGACACTTATTTCTCATAGATTGGTTCAATTTTTCTTTTAAAATTAAATTTTAATTATATAACTAAAGCATACTAATTTTTTTTGTTTTTTTTTTGTTTGAGATACTCTTTGGAGTGTTCATGCATGAAAATGCTCTTAGCTGTCAATCAGTATGCACATATGTATGGAGATGCTCTTAGCTGTCAATCAGTATGCACATATGTATGAATAAAGATTCACGTTTGCATGTAAAATTGTGGCAATATTATATGGTCCTTTCAATCACTATCTATTTACAAGATTTACAAGATTTCATGAAACGATATGAGTTTGTTTTATCTGCTATCATCCGTCCAAAAAATGGAATCGTCCAAGTCAAAACGACCAAAAGGGACTAATCCGCCTCTTGTGTTATCATAATTCAAAATCAGAGGCGTATCTACTTTGTTGACAAAAAAACATTTGCCACAGATACCAAAATTATATGTAGATTTCGGAGTCTAAAAAATTGTTGAAATTATGAACTAGAGAGCATACCGTATTGTTTTCGCCAATGCTCGAGATATGGAAAGAGAGAAGAAGTGTAGTCATGGGCGATGATATTATCGCCAGAATAGTGTTTAGAGTTACTCATTGTTTGTGATTGAATTTTTTGCATCTCCGGCACGTTTCCACGAAATAGCGACGGCGGAGGACCCTTCACGCCCTGCATCGTCAGCTTCCTCCGCATCCTCCATTGCTCCGCCATCGCTTTGCCGTACACCCGAATCCCTAAACCTAACACTCCAATAAGTACTATCCACCAAATAGTCTTGGCCATCTCTTCCATAAAACTCTCCATTTTTTTTTTCTTATAAAAATAATGGTTATAGCTTCTGAACTCTCACGACTTTGATTCTCTTGCTCTTCTTTGGCTATATATAGTAGACCATTTCCTTTTGACCAAAGAGGTTTTAAATAATTAAAATGATATAATAAATGTATTTATATATGTTTTGATGAAATAATTGTAATATTCATAACTGTAGCCCATGTGTCTACCTATACGTTTAATTTGCCTATCGGTCCATACACTAAAATACATACGCATAGAGTTGGAATGAAGTAGAGAGTACTTTGCTTTTTGAGGTAAATGTTCAAATAATTAATGGTCCGTTATCTATATATAGTACATATTACAGTTACGTACGTAATAAAAACATGAAAAATATGGAATCTCGTGTATGTACTCTATTCCTATCTTTCGGTCCCTCTTATTGTCTGTCTGTTCTAATTAATGCGGGAGGGGTACAATTGTTTTTTTGCAAAATTTAAAAAAAAAAAAAAAAAAAAAAGAGTTGGGATAATGATCGAACTTATAGGTTTGGTCATTTGGATATCTCTCGAGAAAAAGCAAACCATTTATTTTTTATTTATCTTGTGACTATATATGTCTAAGTGAAGAGTATGGTTTGTATTAATTACTTCATCAACATTATTTTTGTAACTAAGAGAATCACAATTTTTGTTCAATTGTGATACAGCTATGGCTAGAACTATAGTAACATGTGTATAAATTCAATGTTCTATTACAAACAAACCAGTCATAGATTTTAAAATTTAACTTCGGTAAAATTGTTCGTTTAGAAAAGTCTTAGATGGTGGTGAGATATAGTAGACTCGTAGAGTACATGGATCTATAAAATAAAAATGAAAGAGCTAACTAATTTATGGTGGCATAGCTGTGAGGCTGTGGCCAATGGCCATAGCTCAAATTTGACCAAAAATTGTGTTTCTCTTAGTAAAATATCACAAAAATAGATTTGGTTTTTTTTTTTCCGATAAAGCACAAAAGTAGATGTTATAAGTACTAACTACAAATTATTTTTCTTAACTTAGACATAATCATAAGATAAAAATTATTTTCTTCCGAGAGATATCTAATTCTTTGTTACGTTTTTAAACAAAGTAATCAATAATGTTTATAAATAGTTTTAAATGAAAAGACTTGGGAAAATAAATATAAACAAAATATTATTGAGTTTTTTTTGATGATTATTATTGTAATTTCTTCACATATGATGAAAACTTCAGACGGTCGCTTTTGTTGTTTGTGCTATGGCAATAAAATGTCTGTGTTTGAATCTGAGATGCATAATTCATGCATGTTACTATAAATCTGAGATGCATAATACACATGTTACTATAAATTTTCTGTATTTGAATATGCACAATGCTTTTTATGGCTATATATGACTAATTTTTTAGTCATATATAGCCATAAAAAGCATTGTGCATATTCAAATACAGAAATTTTCATTTTGATTTGATAAGACTTATATAAATTATGCTTTTCAACCAAAAAAAAAGAAAAGAGTTTAACTATATGCATAAGTAGGGATCTTAAATTGCAATTTGAAATATATTATTTGGAGTCTTACGAATAATTATGTAAATTGTATATAACGTGCGAGGTGCGACTAGATACAGATTACACTAAATGAAGATATCAGCTAGGGACAGTCCAGCGTCACGTATTTAGAACTTTATGTAAATATCGGAAAGTACAAACTCAAATTTATGACAAACTCTTGGGTCACGAACGTGATCGTAATTGCAATTTGTTTTCCCAAAATAATCGTTTGATTTGTATCATACGGGAACGGTTCTAATAAAACGAATATTTTTACATATATCTATGTATTTATATGTTTTCGTTATTATTGGAACCGCACCGTACTTGTTTCACAGTAGTCATGCATGTTACCATTCAGAGCCTATAAATACAGAAAGAATGGTTCAATGATATGGGGTCTTGTGCCTTTAATACATAACTAGAAATGTCCCGTGCTACTGCAGATTTTTTTTTTAAGATTTGATATTATAAATTTTATTTAGATTATAAATTAATAAGATAAATGCTAAGTATATATAAATATATATAGATATTATCAAAATTTTGGACAATATATTAGCAAAGAATTTATGAAACTTTTTCATAAATATAAATATTTTATAGAATATCTCCTATAAATATGAGTTTTTTTTGTATCCATAAACATATGATTTTAATTAGTTACCATAAATATAAGATTTTAATTAAATGATCACATAATAACTAATGACTAAAATATCTTTAATGAGAGATGAAAATTTATTCTTTGATGTAATGACAACGTGATGTAAATATTTACACTTTTTAATGTTTATTTATAAGTGTACTCCCCAAATGATATATAGGAGATAACCCCGACAAAATAAAATAAAATAAAGCTTTATAAGTTTGGGCTAGATATCAACTCTTCTTAAATATGAAATTATCTAACTTTTTTCTATTTAGCCAGTCAAAATGGTGTCATGTTTACATTTATTAGAAAACTTGATAAATTGGCTATTGGGCGGCTACATTCACCCTGAAAAATTAGTCGGACGGTAAAATCCAGAATCACCTTTTAATTTTTTATAAAAAAATTATACAATTTTTTTTTTAAAATTAAGGTATCTATCTTATGTATATTGGTTTGTAACTTTCTCTTACCTTTCAAGTTTGTACCTGTTTTTTTTTCTCTAATGTTTTCCTGCCCATTAATTGTAAATATTTATTTGTTAATCAATAAATTTAACATTTTTTCAAAGAAAATCATTACTATTAAAATTACCATTTTGCCGGATTTTGATTATTGTGCAAAACAATTATCTAATTTAGTACTTTTCCTTATTCTGTCAATCGACTATTCTATTCTACTATTATATTATTTAGTTGATATACCAGTCTAGACAACTAGTGTTATTAATATATACACCCATATTCAAATCCACATAATACATAATGTTAACAAAAAAAAATTTGATAGTCAACCTAATTAAAATACTTGTGGTCGAGGTTAAAGAATACTATAAAAAATTTAATTATTTAGAATAAGTTATAGATTATATGTTTAGTTTAGATATAGATTCAATCTAAGATCTGATCAATAAAAAGAAAACATATCATATAAGATGTCCAAAATAAACATATAGCCTTTTCCTACGAAGTTGTATGAGGTGAATACTTTTGTTTAGTACGTGGAATAACTTGGAAATGATGTAACGAGCCAATGATGTTGAGCTTTTGTGTGACATTTTATAGTCAACGATTATTTCTTGAAATAAAAAATATGATGGAGCAATTGGTGTGCAATTTGATGAGGACTGGGAAATTACTTAGAAAACTTCAGTTCGTAGTGAAAACTAGTTAGCAGTCCAGTGGTAATGGTCGTCCTGGTCTAATTTCTATACAATTTTTGGATACGAGATATCAAGGTCCTTTACCTAGAGTTGCATATACATGTCTGATGTCTCGTTTAATTCGATAAGATTTCCATGTATTATATATGATCTCTTCCTTTAACTATTTAGAATTTTAATGAATTAGTTGAACTAAAATGTCATCTATATATCTTTTTTCACGCCAACAAACGAGAGTAGAATGCCATCTAAACTTGTCCTCTTTAACTCAAATTATTGGGATCCCTCAGATGATAGCCACATCCTTCAGATCTACAAATTCTCGTAACATTACTAGTTGTCAAATATTTGTTACTGGGTCATATACCATCAAATTTGGTCGTAAGTTATGTCCTTTACTTCTCGTCGATTTTGGGAAAATATCTACTATTCTATACTGATGTTGTATATCTTGATCTTATCCATTTAATCAATATATTTTCTTAAAGGTAATATTCTGAATGAGATTCCTTTCTCAACCATATAATGGTGAATATTTTCTTATATGCTCCATCGAATTATATTTATGAAAGTATTGACCTTGGAACACCCATGGAAACAATGACTTTTAGGTTGTTTATGCCGCCAAGAGTTAGAGCATGATTAATGGTAAAATCCCTTATGGGGTTCTTAACCATTTTTATATTATTTTTTTTGCTTAAAAACGGTTTCTTAGGTTTTTTATTTAAGAAACTCATTTTGGTTTGTTTCTTAAGTTTGTATTATTTTATTAATATAACTATAAGAAACTCTTTTAAAAACCTCCCGTTAAAAATGGTCTTATTTCCTATAAAAAATAGAGTCAAATTCATCAACCATTCAGAAACTACCCCTCCTATTTTTTTCTGGCATAGTTAGTTTTTCCATGCCAACTAGTGTAACTCTTTTGTTGGTTTTCATCTAAACTTAACCAAAATTTTGTCATCGCACTCGTTAATTTTGATATTACTGTTTCGAAAAATCGAAAATATGACATGAATCACATATGTCGACAACGCGGATGCCATCATTTTAAACAAAACATCCCTCCTACTCTTTGATAAGATCGCTGCTAATTAGATCACAAAAAGTTTTTTAGTATAAAAATAAATTTTCTTTTTGAACTTTCTAGACAATTTGGTATTTCTAAATAAGCTCTCATTCTTTTTTTGTTAAATAAAAAAATTCTACTTTTATTGTGTTTGGTATACCATATCTAAAAGTAACCAAAAGTTAAATAAAATTTATTTTGTTGTTTAGGTACCAACTTAAATTCTTTTAATACATCTAAGATGACTAAGTATTGATTTTGTTTTGCTATACAAAAAATAAATTATCATTCGCGAATAGAAAATAAAGATATGAGGGCTAATTTATGTTACATTAGTGCCCGTTATTTTTTTTCTTTGATGTAACAGAATCTTCTAGAGATAAAACTAAAGATCTGTTGATTTTGAAAATATCCGAAAAATTAGGATTTGTAAATAGCCTTCACAATTATTTTGCAAAAGTATTATTAATCAAAATCAATGTTAATAACAACTGAATACAACCTTAGCCTAAACGCTTTATTTATAATAAATCCAAAAATCTTAAGAAAACCCTAAAACAAATTTTTTTTTTTTATCGAAATTATAAAATAATTAATAAAAATAGATTCAAATAATATTTGAATTACTTCCATATATCTGTCTGCATCACTCTCTGTCTTTCTTATATATTGTATGTAATTAACATTTCCATACGAAAAATAAAGATAAAGACGACAAATGGTTTCTTTGCCGAAATCCTGTATGAAGAATAACGACCATATGGTTGTCTACCAAGTAGAAATCCCTTGATAAATTATTAAATCACCTATATATTATTTGGGGAGTACACTTATAAATAAATCTTACAAAATTTTAATAATTACATCACATTACCATTACATCTAAGAACAAATTAAAAAATCTCATTAAAGGTATTTTAGTCAATTAATTATTATGTGATCATTTAATTAAATATTAAATTAATTATTTATAATTTTCGTTTTAAATAATTTTTTTTTTTGAAAAGAAGTTAAAAATAGATTTTGTGAAGATTTTGTTGATTTAATTAAACACACTAATTAAATTAAATTAAATAATTATTTAATTTTCCAAAAATAAGTGATTTGATGTAGATACTAGATTGTGATTTTTTGGAAGATTTTAAGAAAGAATTTAAACCGATTTAATTCTGTAGGTGCTAACAAAAATTCGATATTATAATTTTCATAAAAGTTTGAAAGAATTATAATTTTCTAATATCCTGATTTAATAAATTTTGGATATTTTTCTATAATTGCAATTTTTTCGTACTATATCACGGGATATATCCTAGTTATATTTATGATGAGTTCGTATAATTTTTTATTAGATGCATCACTACGAATATCTGACTTACAATAATCTTCTAGTAACAGATTGAACTAAAATAATAATGTAATATGATCGGAAATCTTCACTCTAATGATTAGATCTTGTCATAAAATCCCCTATTTTTATAGCAAAATATTGACAGCCAGTGAAAATATATCCCTAAGTATTGAATATATAAATTCAACTAGAATACACAAAGTAATTAATATTAAGGTAATCCTTATATGTTGACGATTTTTAAATAATATCAGTGGTTTTATCTATAACACAAAATATTTTAACTACATAAAAGGAAAACTTAATGACATATAAAGAATATAATGAAAATATAAAGTTTTAAAAAACGAAGTACAAGGGACAAAGGGAAGTTGATGTTCGTTCAATGAACAATGAAAAGAACAGATCGATTTCTTTCTCAACTATGATGTTGACAATCCATCCAATCTTTATATTTATCCATAAATTTGCCGACTACAAGAAAAGAAAAAAAAGAATTAACAAAATTTAGTAACGTATTTGAATAAAAAATCTAAGCAATATAATGACGGTCACAATGACGAAAACATACATAAGCATATTAATAGCGAGAGATTAATGACGATGGACAAACAAATAATATATGAAAAACATGAAATTTGTCGCTATATACAGCTCTTAATTGCAAATTTAGTGAAAAGATACTTGTATTCAATTTGTCGCTATTAGCAACAAACTTATGACGGTGAAAATTTGTCGTTTTAGATAAAATTTCTATAATCGAAATAGCTTATGCACGTTGAAATTAAAGTAAATAAAGCATTAGAAAAATAAGTAATGAAATGGTGTTGCTAATGCGTATATTAATTGAAAAAGTGAAAAAATATGTTAATGAAAAACAAATTTAAAGGTATGGTTGTTCAGCAATGCATATACGAACAGATTTCTTTCTCCTCATCATAAAATGTTTTAGTATATTTTTTGTGAAGATATGACGACATAGAGACATATACTCATAAAATCATTCATTTGATGGTGAAGACTGAAAACCAGTTCACATATGCATGCTTAGAGGTGTTTTAACTGTATTTACAACAGAATTGATGATAATTAGTCATGTATTTTCCATAGCCAAGGCGTAATTTACGTGGCTAAAGTAATTTAAGCAACATATACAACATATGGTAAATGCTATTGGCTATAAAAAAAACATTTGTGGCTAGTCACATAATTGGCAATAGATTGGGCACGAGGCAAAAATGTGACAGTGATCACCAAGTTGGGGATAGAATGAGCATTAATGGCCACTAATAATAATGGCTAATTTGCCACAAATTAACGACTAATAATCTCTGACCACAGTGAAGATTTGCTAAGGAAAACAAGCTGCTTGCTAACCACAAAAAGCAGCTGTCAAATTGATTGTTAGTGATAACTAATAATTTGTTGCTAATTGCAATGGTCTAGCCACATATTATCCATGAATGGATTACTCCATGTCCGTTATAATATTAGTGTTGATTTTAACAGTCCATTTTTTGGTGTTGTTGTGCAGAAAATGCCATACCTTGTCTGTTCAAGAAGTACATGCAAGCGAGCGCAGACCATGCTCGCAAATATGGGGGAACTGGTCTCGGACTCGCCATTTGTTAACAGCTGGTAAACAATTCTTGATTTCTCAGAATCCAAAAAAAAAAAAAAACTATAAGAAGATAATTTATGAGAAAACATATTTGTTTCGTCTAGATAGTTGAGCTTAGGGGTGGTAGACTCACCGTGACAAGCTGAGTCAATGCGGGTTCAGCATTCACCTTCATTTTGCCTTACAAAGTTGCCACACCATCTGATCATTCAGACGATCAAGATGAATTCTCAGACATATCAGATCATCAGCCCATACCAGACGACATAACCAATGTCTATTTCCAGTTTAAGCGGCTTCTTTGCTCTCTTCATTCTAGTGATGGACATGTTATTGGCCAAAACTTCTTAACTCGTAAAGTGATGCAGTCTAGTCCCATTAAGCTCAATGGTTTTTCTAGTTACCTTTCTCATGCTCTTCCTTGCACTTGAAACAAGCTCTAGTCGTAGTTTTGAATCGCTCATCAATATCTAAAAGATGAGAATTTCTCAATATGAATCTTGTAGCAGTTGACAAGCAAGCACCGAAGGTGGACCCTCGGGGATGGAGACATGGAGTCAGAGCCTGCAGTTTCATTTGGGAGAGATTGATACAACGAGTTTTAACCCAAGAATAAACTGCAAGTGCACAGACAAAGCAATAATATAGATGAGATTGAATCGACATAGACCAAGGTTACACTACGAATATTTAAGAACGAAAAGAAACTAAGACAATAAAAAAGATTTGTTGTAAAGTAACCAATGAAAAGAAATAAAATTGTTGTAAACTTATGGATTAAAAACGCCAGACTTTAGGGATATTCTCAGGAAATCACAAATCAAAAATCATACAATTATTCAGGGAACAGATAAATTCAATCTTGAACTCAAACAGAAACGTTTAATTAATCCACTGTCGTGATATCAATTACTTTATCTAGCAACCTAATATTCTAAACTGTCGCTTGAACTTAGAATTCTAGATAAGCATTTGCTAACATGTTCAATTTGTTCATAATAGCTTCAGCACGCTAAGGACACCACCTGTTCGAGCAAACAACCTATAAACTTTGGAGAATAGGTAAAATCCTAAATCAGAGACTAAGTGATCAATTTAGTCTAAGCAATGAACACAACAATATGTGAAGATTATAATGATAAAATCCCTATCTATGTCTAATTCAGTGATTCATGAAATTCCTTTGAAACCCTAAAACCTAACTATGGATCTACTCAGACATGGATACAGAGAAAACGCAGAGAGATGAATAAAAACTCATAATCATAGAATAGAAATCAAAAGGGTTCATAAATCTTCTCAAGACTTAGAGTCAGAGATTCTTCTCCCAAGCTTATAGAGATCCAAAATCAAAAGCAAAACTAGGGTTTGTCTCTAGTGTATGAAAGAAAAAGTTGTAGAATGATAAGTGCCAAAAGGGGGATGATGCTTTTCTAGTGAGATTACATGAGTTTATATATAGTTTAGGAGGCTTAGAGGAGTTTAGGGCATCCTTAGAAGCTTCTGGAAGACATTAACTCACAATCCCAAGCTTTCATATCTTGCATTTCGCATTAAACGAATTTTCTTTTTCTGTTTAGTGAGTCAGCATCGACCCGTTCTGGTCGATGCTCTTGGTTGATGCAAACGTCGATAGTCTTCGTCGTCAGTTCAACATCGACCCAGTCTTGTAGATGCTCTTAGTCGATGTACGGACCTCTGAAATTACATCAATTTAGTCTGCTATATGCACTTGATCGATGTACGGCTCTTTGGAAACACATCAATCCATTCTAATCGATGCTCGTGTTTGACGTAGACTTCCTGAAAATGCATCGATCCTGTCTGATCGATGCTAAGGGCCGATGCTCCTACTAGGCCTGGGCATTCGGATTTCGGATCGGGTTCGGATCGGATTATTCGGATAGGGGCTTATAGAATCCGAATAGAATTCGAAGCTATTTCGGATCGGTTGTTTGTCAGATTTGGATCGGGTTATCCGGATTTTTTTGGGGTTTTTCGAGTTTTTTCGATTCGGATCGAGTTATTCGAATTTCGGATTATTCGGATAGGGGCTTATAGAATCCGAATAGCATCCGAAGCCATTTCGGATCGGATTTTAGGATTCGGATTTTATGCCCAAGCCTAGCTCCTACTGTGAAAATCTAAAGAAACTTTCCGTGACATCATTGATCTGATCAAGTAGCTCCAAGTCCTCATAGCTTCTTAAGGCTAAAACACTCCGAAAGTGTAAATTTTTGCTCCAAATACCTATAAACACATGAATACACACAAATGCACTTAAACTATACCAAATGAATGTTATAATGCATAAAACTATCCTATATGAATGCGTGAAAACATGTAAATATGCATGTTATCAACTCGCCCACACTTATCCTTTGCTTGTCCTCAAGCAAACAAAAGTTAAGCATGGTGAAAAAATGCCAAAGACAATAAAGATAAGGAGAGTGAACTTGTATCTTATGACATTTTTGTGTTAAGTGTTTTTCGTCTTTGTGGAAGCGGAATGATCTCTACCGTACTCCATCTTCGCCATAAGCATAGCAACTCATAAGCGATATGTCGAATCTCATCCAGTTCATTCAGTTGTATCAACCTCCTTTCAGAAGCAGGTTTGATATCAAAGTTCAGCAACTTTACCGCCCATGCTGCTTTGTATTCGAGATGAAATAGTGTTGTTCCCAATGGTGTTTTGTAAGCAGTCCAATAAGCCCAAAGAACATCATCAAGTTTCGTGTTGTACTTACAGTCTTCTGCAGAATGCTCTTGATTTCTCTGTTGGAGACCTCTACCTGTCCACTCGTCTGAGGATGATAAGGAGTGGCTACCTTGTGCTTGACCCCATTTTTTCTCAACAAACTCTTAAAGACCTTATTGATGAAATGAGATCCACCATCACTGATCACAACTCTGGGTACACCAAACCTTGGAAAAATCACATATTTAAACATCTTCAGAACAACCTTAGCATCATTCGTTAGAGAAGCCAGCACCTCAACCCATTTAGACACATAGTCTACAGCCAACAAGGATGTACTGATTACCAAATGATGAAGTGAAAGGACCCATGAAATCAATACCCCACACATCAAACACCTCAACCTCTAATATGAAATTCTGGGGCATCTCATTCCTCTTGCTGATGTTGCCATGTCTCTGACATGAATCACACTTGGAAACAAAAGCATGGGCATCTTTGAACATAGTTGGCCACCAAAACCCGGCTTGTAGAACCTTAGACACTGTCTTGAAAGTAGCAAAATGCCCGGCATAATTTGAACCATGACAGTCTGAGCACTGCTTGTACAACTGTCTTGAAACTAGCAAAATGCCCAGCATAATTCGAACCATGACAGTCTGAGCACTGCTTCCATGACAGTGGAAGAGAATACCTGGGACTTCTTCTTCAGCTATGCAACGCCTGGAGATATCGTCTGAACACTGCTTGTACAAGTAAAGATCATCCCAAATGTAGTATCTGATGTCTCTCAGGAATTTCTTCTTTCTGTAACCAGCAAAATTCTCTGGCTCCTGCTCTGCAGCTAGATAGTTGGCAATCTCACCAAACCAAGGCATCACAGGATGTTTGGTAGCTTGAGTAGACGTATTGTACTCATATGTATTACCAATACTGATGGCATACAAGGTCTTTTCAGGTGTACTGTTATCAAGAGGAACCTCTTTTTCAATATACAGACGAGTAGATGATCTGCAACACCATTCTCAACCCCTCTCTTATCCCTGATCTCAAAATCATACTCTTGTAGCCAGAATATCCGTCGCAACAGTCTCGGTTTGGCATCATTTTTAGTGAGAAGATACCTCAAAGCAGCATGATTTGTATGCACAATCACTTTATATCCAACCACATAAGAGTTGAACTTCTCAAAAGCAAAAACAATGGCAAGAAGCTCATTCTCTATAATGGTATACTTTCTCTGCGTATCATCAAGAGTTCTGCTGGCATAGTAGATGACATGAAGTTTTTTGTCTTTTTTCTGAACCAAAACAGCTCCCACTGCATAATCACTAGCATCAATCATTACCTCAAAAGGCAGCTCTCAGTCTGGTGGTTGGACAATTGGTGTGCTGACAAGTGTTCCTTTGATCGTGTGAAACTCCTCAAGACAAGTATTATCAAACTCAAACTTAACATCTTTGCATAACAGTTGAGTTAAAGGTCTAGCAATCTTCAAAAAGTCCTTAATGAACCTTTTGTAAAAACCTGCATGACCCAGAAAACTTCTGATCTCGTTGACTAAATTTGGTGGCTGTAAACTCGCCACACCTCGATTTTTGCCTTGTCTACTTCAATACCCTGTTCTGAAACCTTGTATCCCAGAACTATACCATTTGTGACCATGAAGTGACATTTCTCCTAATTCAGAACCAGGTGTTTTTCCTCACAGCGTTTGAGTACCTTGCACAAATTTGAAAGACAAACAAAGAAGGATAAGCCATAAATAGAAAAGTTATCCATGAAGTCCTCCATTACATCTATAATTAGGTTAGTGAAAATCGACATCATGCCGCTGGAAGGTCGCTGGGGCATTGCACAAACCAAATGGTGTTTTACTGTATGCAAATGTACCATAACGACATGTGAATGTAGTCTTCTCCCTATCATCTGGGTGAATGTGAATCTGAAAGAAACCAGAATATCCATCTAGAAAACAGTAGTAAGGATGATTAGCCAATCTTTTAAGCATTTGATCAATAAAAAGTAAAGAGAAATGATCCTTATGAGTACCAGCATTCAACTTCATGTAATCTATGCATATTCTATGCCATGTAACAATTCTAGTTGGAATCAACTCATTCTTATCGTTGTGCACTACTGTTACTCCACTTTTTTTAGGAACTACATAAATTGGACTAACCCAAGTACTATCAGATATAATATATATAATCCCTGCATCTAGAAGTTTCATTATCTCTTTCATTACAACATCTTCCAGATTTGTGTTTAACCTCCTCTGATGTTCTATAGAAGTCATCGATTCATCTTCTAGATGTATCCTATGCATACAAAGATCAAGCGAGATTCCAGTGATATCATTAAGTGAATAGCCTAAGGCTCTACGATACTTTTTAAGTTCGCACAAAATTAAAGCAGTTTCAGCATTGTTCAGAGAAGCACTGATGATCACAGGATAAGTAGAATTAGGACCAAGAAACGCGTACTTTAGCCCAGCTGGAAGCGTTTTGAGTTATACCTTAGGAGCTTTCAGCTCACTCCATGGATTAACATGAGTTTCAGGAAGAGTTGCTGCTGGAGTTTTCTCCGCATCTTTACCCAGACTCAAGTAGGCTACCATCTTTGATATCACTTGGCTCGAATTCAGCATCTCAGCATACCCAGCTATATATTTCCTAAGAAAACCATGCTCACTCACAGTCTTTGTCAAAACAATCACTAGAGGGTCATCCATTAGAATCTCCTCAGCTACCTCATCATATATCTCCAGATAATCATCAACTGAGAATGCCTGTCTATCCAGCATGGGTTTTTTAAGTAGCTTGTCCATCTCAAACTTCATGACAATGTCTCCCACATGGAGATCAATTTTTCCAATACGAATGTCTATCATGGCTCCTACAGTGCATAAGAAAGGTCTCCCCAAAATGAGAGGATCCCTTGGCTCTTCTTCTAGCTCTAGAACCATAAAATCTGTAGGCACAAACACATTCCCAATCTCACCTGAAGGTCTTCTAAAATCCCAACAGGCAGCTTCACAGAACAATCAGCAAATACCAAAGAGATCTTGGTTAGCTTAAAATTGGCAAGCCTCAGTCGCTTGGCTACAGAATATGACATCAAATTGACATTGGAACCCAAATCACATAAGGAGCAAGCGAAGAGCATATCTCTAATCTGCACAGAGAAAACAAAACATCCAGGATCTCCAAGCTTTTTGATTAACTTTGTTTTGTAGAACAGCACTACAGTCCTTCGTGACCTTAACGAACTCATCTTCACCAGATACCTTACTTGTCACTAGACCCTTCACATACTTTCTCAGCGCAGGTATCATCTGAACTGCATCGACAAGAGGGAGCTTTACCTCTAGATCACTTAGCATCTCTTTGCACTTAGCTTCTTCTAAATTCTTTCGTGACTTCTTAGGACTAGTGGGGTATGGTACCTTTGGAGTGTATACACGTGTAGGAGGTGGCGAAATGGGTTCCTCAATGAGGTTCTCAGCTTTCTCATTATCTGTGTCGTTCCCCTCTTCCAAATCAACAACCACTTCATCATTCTCAAATCTTCGAGCTATAGGCTCCAACACCTTCCCATTTCTCAGTGCAATCGCATTAACAAATTTATTCTTAGGATTCTGCTCCCCCTAGCTAAAAGGAACCCCTGATGTCTCTTAACTGTCTCTGCGGTCTGAGCAACCTGAGTATCAAGCAGTTTCATATAAGTAGAAACATCTTCATAATTGTTGTTGAGATCATTATACATGATGTCCATCTTCGTGTTGATCTCATTGGTGGATTTCTATTGAGTTTCTGTGAGTTGTAGTTGTTGGAGTAGAAGCTTTTGCATAAGAGTCTTGAGCTCGTCTTGAGAACCATTTGCTGAACTTGCAGATGTTTGAAAGTTGTTGAATGGATTACTCTGCTGGAAAACACTTTAAAGCTGATTCTAACCTGGAGTTTGTAAGAACTGCTTTCCCTGAAAACCCTGAAAAAAACTTTTTTGAAAACCCTGATTTTGCACGCTCGTCTGTTCTGTAAAGCCCTGAGAAGTACCAGTGACGCCCGAATGTTTTTTTTCTGAAATTGTAGCCCTGGAGTAACTGTCTGCTGTGGGTAGACTTGATCCTGAGGATTCTCCACGTTCGTGCTTCTATAGGACAGATTCTGATGGCTTCTGCACTTCTGGTTGAAACCTTGTCCATTCACATAACTCACTTCTTGCAGCTCTTCAGTACTTTTTTCAGTGATCTCTTGACAGTAAACGCGTTATGTACCGTCGTCACAAAACTGAACTCCTCTCTGATTTGCTTTTATCAACAGATTCACTTTTGCATTCAGCTCATCAAACTTTTGAGATTCAACACTACTGACCTTGTTGGAGCGATCATACTCTGCACAGCGGGTGTTATAACTCTCAGCCAAATTCTCTAGCAACTGATATGCCCCTGCAATGGTCTTAGTCATGAAGTCTCCATCTATAGCAGCATTGAAAGCGTTTTTGTAGTCCCAACTGCCTCCATCATAGAAGATGCTAAGAACCTACTCATCTGAATACCCATGGTGAGGACATTCTCTGCGGTATTCCTTAAATCTCTCCCAAGCTTCACAGAAAGACTCTCCTGAATGTTGCCCAAAAGCAGTGATCTTGTTTCTCGGAGAAGTAGTCTTGAATTTGGTGTAGAAATGATATATAAAGGCGGCTCTGCATTCAGCCCAACTCCTCAACGAGCCTGCAAGTAGTGACTTAAACCATCTAAAAGCTTTTTCTGATAGAGAAAATGGGAACATCTTGCATTTGAGGTAATCAGCAGGTACCCAATTGACTTTATAGTACTGCAGATTTCTTCAAAGTTCTCAATGTGATCCATCGGATTTTCAGCAGGTAACCCATGGAATAGATGCTGCTTCACCAAAGCAATCATCTGAGGCTTGATCTCATAATCCTGCCTAGCAATCTCTGGTGGACATATTGCAGCTCTGTTCTGGTAGAAGGTATGGGGTGTGTCAGTGTCCTCAATACGCTGTTGGTTTTGTTGTTGCTATTGTAGCATCTGCTGCATCTGTTGTTGTTGTTGCTGCATCTGTTGTCTCATAATCTGGAGTTTTTCAGCTAGTGCCTGATTGTCATTGTTGTCCCCCATATTGGCTAGTTTTGACTGTTCTTTTTTTGCTTTTCTGTTTGCGCGTTCTGTTTTTGCAACCTCTTGATTGTTCAATTGCAGGAGGTTGTCGGAGCTTTGACTCCTTCTAGGCATGCACCTGAAACACACAAGAGAGCAAAAATAAATCTTAGTTAGTAAATCTTAGCCTAAAATTCAGTCTTGGATTCGAAGGTAACGCTATTGGTCCCCGACAACGGCGCCAAAAACTTGATACAACGAGTTTTAACCCAAGAATAAACTGCAAGTGCATAGATAAAACAATAGTATATATGAGATCGAATCCACAGAGACCAAGGTTGCACTACGAATATTTAAGAACGAAAAGAAGCTAAGTTAATAAAAAAGATTTGTTGTAAAGTAACCAATGAAAAGAAATAAAATTGTTGTAAACTTATGAATTCAAAACGTCAGGCTTTAGGGATATTCTCAGGAAATCACAAATCAAAAATCAGACAATTATTCAGGGAACAGATAAATTCAATTTTGAACTCAAACAGAAACGTTTAATTAATCAATTATCGTGGTAACAATTACTTTATCTAGCAACCTAAAATTCTAAACTGTCGCTTGAACTTAGAATTTTAGATAAGCATTTGCTAACAGATTTAATTTGTTCACGAATCGCCTTAGCATCAGCTTTCGTTGGCTAAGGACAATTCGCTCACCTATGTTTGAGCAAGCGACCTATAAAATTTTGGAGAATAGGTAAAACCCTAAATCAGAGACTAAACGATCAATTTAGTCTAAGCAATGAACACAACAATAGGTGAAGATTATAATTATCGAATCCCTATCTATGTTTAATTCAGTGTTTCATGAAATTCCTTTAAAACCCTAAAACCTAACTATGGATACAGACAAAACGCAGAGAGATGAATAAAAACTCATAATCATAGAATATGAATCAAAAGGGTTAAGAAATCTTCTCAAGATGTAGAGGCAGAGATTCTTCTCTCAAGCTTACAGAGTCCAAAATCAAAAGCAAAACTAGGGTTTGTCTTTAGTGTATGAAAGAAAAAGTTGTATAATGAAAAGTCCAAAGGGGGATGATGCTTTTCTAGTGAGATTACATGAGTTTATATAGAGTTTAGGAGGCTTGGAGGAGTCTAGGACGTCTTTAGAAGCTTCTGGATGACATTAACTCGCAATCTCAAGCTTTCATATCTTGCATTTTGCATTAAACGAAGTTTTCTTTTATGTTCAGTGAGTCAGCATCGACCCATTCTGGTCGATGTTCTTGGTCGATGCTAACGTCGATGGTCTTCGTCGTCAGTTCAGCATCGACCCAGTCTGGTCGATGCTCTTAGTCGATGTACGGACCTCTGAAATTACATCAATGGATTCTGCTATATGCACTTGATCGATGTACGGCTCTCTGGAAACGCATCAATCCATTCTGATCGATGCTCGTGTTTGACGTAGACTTCCTGGAAATGCATCGATCCTGTCTGATCGATGCTAAGGGCCGATGCTCCTACTGTGAAAATCTAGGGAAGCTTTCCGTGACATTTTTGATCTGATCAAGTAGCTCCAAGGTCCTCATAACTTCTTAAGGCTCCAAACACTCTGAAAGTGTAATTTTTGCTCCAAATACCTATAAACACACACAAATGCACTAAAACTATACTAAATGAATGCTAGAATGCATTAAACTATCCTATATGAATGCGTGAAAACATGTAAATATGCATGTTATCAGAGATCCCCATGAAACATCATCTGAGAGGTGTGAAGAACCGTTTAAACCCAAGATTGAAGATTCTGCTTGTGGATGATAATTGGATCAAATGTGATACAAACGGTTCATTGTACTTATGACAGACAATCCATCATACTCGTTTACTAATTGTGATATCGATTTATGATAGCAACTTTTTTGGAGCATATATATATATATATATACACATATATATACTGCCAGCCAAAAAAAAAAACCCACCAGCAATCTATTTACCTGAATCACTTCTATATACAAAGGCGGATCCATGTACACCAACAGGGGTTCAATTGAATCCTTTTCTTTTTTTTAAAAAAATAATTTAGTATAATATTTATTTGTATTAAATTTTTATAGTATTATTTATTGGGTTTGAACTCCTATCTTTTTTAAAAAAATTTAGCTCATGAACTCCTATCTTTTTTTAGAAAAAATTTCAGCCCATTAAATACATATTTAATAACAAAAAATTATTATATCTATAAAAAAAATGGAAGTTATAAGACCTAAAAAATAGAAACTATCTTCTTTATCCATATCTCTCTCTCGTAGAACTAGGAAAAAAAAAAGAAAAAAAAAATTATTCTCCTACTCCATCTCTCTCTCTAGAATTAGAAAAAAAGGAAAAAAATGCTTCTCCTTCTCCATCTCTCTCTTGTCGATTAGAAAAAAATTCTTCAACATTTTGCCTTTGTTGTTATTTAATCAGAGATGATGTTGGCAAGGCAGAAAAAAATGATATCTGGAGCACTCAAGGTTTCACTAGTTGGCATAAATTCAGCAAAGTACGAGGCCATGTAGGAGGAGTTGATAGTTTTTATAACCATGCAATCATGAAGTGTGAAAACCTAATGAAACAAGACCAGTCGATCAAGCATGTTTTCCATAAACAAGATGATATTATGAAGAATGAGTATCGAATTTGGTTGAATGCTTCAATTGATGCTTTAAAATACTTATTGCATCAAGGGTTACTTTTTCGTGGCCATGATGAGACAGAAAGATCTCTTAATAGGGGAAATTTTTTGGAACTCCTCAAATACACTGCTGAATAAAACGAGACTGTGAGAAAGGTTGTTTTAGAAAATGCTCCGGGAAATAATCAGATGATATCTCCAACGATTCAGAAAGATATTGTGCATTGTTTTGTAGAAGAGGTAATCAAGTCTATCATTTAAGAAATTGATCACGATATTTTTGGTTTGTTGGTGGATGAATCTGCTGATGTTTCTGACAAGGAACAAATGGTTGTAGTGTTTTGGTTTGTTGATAAAAATGGGATAGTCAAAGAGAGATTCATAAGTATAGCATATTATGTCCACTGTTTTGCTCATCAACTTCAACTAGTTATTGTGGCAGTGGCAAAAAAACATTTTGATGTTGGAGATTTTTTTGATATGATTTCTCTATTGTTAAATGTGGTGGGAGGATCATGCAAGAGAAAATATATGATTATCGAGCGTCATAGGAAAATGATTGAGAAATGAATTAATGATGGTGATATCAGCACTGGGACTGGATTAAATCAAGAAGTTAGTCTTCAAAGACCAGGAAATACTCGTTGGGGTTCTCATTACAAAACTCTCTTGCGTTTGGTTGAATTATTTTCTTTCATTGTTATTGTACTTGAGTATATAAAAGCCAAAGGCGTGGATGACTCGAAGAGACGTCAATCACATGGTCTCTTCAAGTACATTCACAGCTTTGATTTTGCATTTTACTTACAAGTGATGATACATCTTTTAGGAGTTGCAGACAACTTGTCCATGGCTTTGCAAAGAAGAGATCAAGATATTTTGAATGCTATGTCATTGATGAAATCAACTATGAGACAATTACAAAAGTTTAGGGATGATGGATGAGATTCTCTCATATTAAAAGTCTATTCTTTTTGTGAGAAACATGATATTGACAAGCTTGACATGGAAGAAGATTTTGTTGATTCAAGGAAGCCAATAAAAAAACCAGGACTTACAAATATGCATCAATATAAGGTCAATTGCTTATGTGATGTACTGGATTTGCAGCTTCAGGAGTTTGATGATCATTTCGATGAGGTGAACAATGAACTACTTATTTATGCTGCTTCTTTATCTCATATTGATTCATTTTCTCAGTTTGACCACTCGAAGTTGATGAAGTTATCTAACTTCTCAGATGACTTTAGTCATGGAGAATATATATCTTTTGAGCAACAATTGCATATCTACATTGATAATGTTCGAATGGATGAAAGATTTACTCATCTAAAGAGTCTTTGAGAACTTGCTTGTATGCTGGTAGAAACACAAAAACATATATCACATCCTTTGGTTTATAGGCTTTTGAAGTTGGTTTTGATTTTGCCAGTTGCTACTGCAACCGTTGAGAGATAGTTTTCAGCAATGAAGATCGTGAAAACATATCATCGTAATCGGATTGAAAATCAATCTCTGAATGATTGTTTAGTTTATTTCGTTGAAAAATATGTATTTAAAACTATTACAAATGAGATTGTGGTGAAAAGCTTTCAGGACATGAAAGATCGCAGGATAGTTTTGTAAAACATTTTAAAGTTTTATTACATTTTAATATTTTTATTATTTAGTAGTGATCTGAACCCTTTTAAAAAAATTTCTGGATCAGCCACTGTCTATATATATATCCTACATGCATAATACACGAAATTAATTTATATACTAAAGTTGTAATCTTTAGTCATTTTATCATTTACTAAAGTTACATTTCCTAGTTATCTCTTGTTTTTATCATCATGTTTGAGTGATTTTTCTTTAAATATACATATTCTCTACCAAAAGAAAAAGAAAAAAAAACTTAGAGCACATATACATATTCTAATTTTTTTTCATTATACTTTAGAATTTTCCTTACTTCTTTCCATATTCTCTTTGTTCCCACGTTTTTATAGTCTCAACATTATCTTCCCCGTATTCATTACTTTTTTTCTATGAACACAAGTTATGTTTCTAAAGCTATGCACACTCAAAGACTTTCTGTTGCTATGTTCAATTTCAAATCTGATTCCTCAGTTCTTGATTCCTCAAATCTGTCTGCTCACTCTTTGTACAGATAGTTTGATCTTTTGAAAGTTCTTTAGTCCCAATTCATCATGACCAGACTCGCATTTGTCCTTAAACTAAACATAAGTAGGAAGAAACATTAACAAAATAATCAATGATAAGTTGATAACGCACAAGTTCTTGGTCACAAATTCAGACAATTTAAATGAAAAAATGATATTTTCCATCTTGTTTTGTTCTTTACAATTTTAAATATTGATTCCCTTATTCTTCGTAGTCTCTTAGCTCTGTTTCTGTTTAACTTTTAATTTGTTTCATTTGTTCTGTTTAACTGTTAGTTTGATCCTCTACCCTTGATATTTCTGACGTCTGTTCCTGACTATTAGGGTTTGGTTATGTTCTTGATATTTAAGGGTCTTGTTATGTTCCCAATTTTTTAGGGTTTGGTTATGTTCCTGAGTTCTTAGGTTTTGCTATGTTCAATTTCAAATCTGATTTTCCTGTTCTTGATGTCTTTTTCACTACAAGAAAAAACAAAAAATTCGACGGCCAAATACACCGCTAAACGGCCAAAATTAACTAATTCCGACAATATTTCGACCGTTTCGTAGTGGTAGGATTGAGTGATCCTTACTGTTCATCCGTCAAAAAATTTCAACCGATTTTCTACCAAAATGTTTTTAAAAATATTTTCGACTGGTTTTAGACATTTAAAAAAAAAATCGACAGAATATCAATGGAGTTTTTTTTTATAAAAAAAATCTGTTTTGTAAAAAACTTAAATCTAAATCAATATTTAAAAATATAAATCTAAATCTATATTTAAAAACTTAAATCTAAACCTAAAACTACAATTTCAAAATTTAAACCTAAAACTACATATTTCAAAATCTACATCTACATATTCAAAACATACATCTATAATCTAAAACCTAAATTTACAATTCAAAACCTAAAACTACAGTTCTAAAACCTAAATCTAACATTCCAAAACTTCGAACTACAGTTTCAAAACCTAATCTAACATTCCAAAACCTAAAACTACAATTTCAAAACCTAAATCTAACATTACAAAACCTAAAACTACAATTTCAAAACCTAAATCTACCATTCCAAAACCTAAAACTACAATTCTAAAACCTGAATCTAAAATTACAAAATCTAAATCTACAATTTCTAAAACCTAAAGCTAACTTCACAATCTAAAATGAGAAGAACGAACGAGGTTTTATTTATAACCAAAACTGCCGGAGATAATTTCTGTCCCAATTCCATCGAAAATGTATTTTGGCGGGATTTCAAAAAAATTTTAAAAATTTTGGCGTTTTCCTGGTGGAAATTTTTTGAATCCGTCAAAAATAGTCGGAAAATTTCGAAGGATTACCGATGGATCTTGTTTTTGGCGGTATTTTTAAAAAAAATCGCTGTCATTTTAAAAAAAAAGCTAGTCGAACTTCCGTCGAAAATCTTTAAAAAAAAAACAGTCCGGTCGAAAATCTGTCGAATTTTTCAACTGTTTTCGATTATGGTCGGAAAGTCGTCGAAAATTTTTGACGGATTTTGGACGAAATATGTTTAATCGATATATTCTTGGAAATTCGTCGGATTATAGGTCGTCGAAAATTCGGTCGGTTTTAGTAAGTTTTGTTGTAGTGATAGCATCAAAACATATGGTGTCAAATATTTAACATGGCTGGCTTAGAGTCTTATTGTTGAAATTCGAACAGTGTTTGATGATATCTGTTACAGAGGAAACCATGTTCGTAGCAACAGAGTTCAAAGCTATTTTTTTTTACTATTAACTGTTTTGTTTTATCAATTCCTAACTGAATTCAAATTTTATAATTGTTTAAAATAACCGTATAATATATAGATATGAAATTTCATATATTTTCTCCGCTCGATTAAGCATCCTGCAACGTTTATCCCTTTCTTTTTATTATCTACTGTATATGTATGATTGCATAAACAAAATGTGCACACAGACACAGATACCTAAAGGAATGTATAGACTCTAGACTACTAGACTGAGGAGTGTCTAGATATATGCATGTTCACTAATTATATTAACAAAGAATCAAAATCAATATTACAAAATATATATAAAGAAGACGAAGCTAGATATGATACAGATATATACATCAATACAGACAGAAATATATTCGTATCTAAGTTTGATTCACAACCAGATCTCGAATAATTTTATGACTTTTTTGTTGTAAGAATAAATTAATATATTCTCTGGCTTCACAGTAATTCTATAAGAGCATCATTATTGTAGAAATCCATATGGATTTCTAAAATATTTTTTTAATATTAAAATCTTAAGAAACCCTAAGAAAAGATTTCTTAAGTTTCTTAAATAAGAAACTTTGTGATGGGTTTCTTAAGTTTTAATATTAAAATAATCAAAAAAAAATTATAAGAAACCCATAAGAACCCCAAAGCCTCTCCGACATATGTGGAAGCGAATATCTCCGGCAAGCACAAATCAACATCACCCATCTCTCTATCCATCTATATAGCTTGCGTACATCAATCACTTTCGCCTTCACATGTTAAAACTATCATTATATGTATAATATGTGCAATTGTGCATATACGTTCAATATAGGTATATATGTGCATACATCATATATATATGTTTATGCTTTACGTGATGGAGTCGTGATGAACAAGAGATGACCCTTTGGCTTAACCAACAGGTGGTTTACTAATCAGTGAAAGGAGAGAGTAACTTCAGATGCTTTTGCAATGGTGGAAAATAGAATATTTTGTTACAAGAGTGTTCCTTTTATTCATACGATCTAAGTGGATTATTTGCACATGAGTGATCCAATTTAGAAGAATCTATGTTTTTTTTTTAATAATATATCTTGCTTTTCTGATTAGTTTTTCTAAATAACATAGATTTGAGGGAATCATCTATATATTATGAACAAACCTACAAAACAAAATTTCCAGACATTTTATCGTGGGAATATATTTTTGTCAACCCATTTTTAATTAAAAATACGGTACAAGAAGATTATTCCATAATTGGGTGAAACAAACCTTTTCAAACCCAACAAGTTAAGCCTTTTCTATAATGAATAAAAATATCTAAGAAGTTTAAGATGATCGTGATACCTTGTGTATGTGTGTGCAGTGTGCATATATATATTGGTTGTACTTGTATATATCATACATAGTACAGAAGTATAAAAGTAATATAGGGGTTTTTAACCAATCGCCTAGACTAAACTACAAACAAATTTTGGTAATTTGGATTAACTTTTTATTGAACAATAATATCTCGAATCGATTATCATAAGGCAGATCGGTTGGAAAATCAAAATAGGATAATTTAATTAGCTGCTAAGTAGAATTAGTCACTGTGGCTAACATTGACTATCATGGCCGATCACAAACTTTAAATACATTAGGATATAATATCAAAAATCCTAGTTTTTTTTCCGTCAGAATATTAATGATATGGTAGATCTACGGTTAGAATAAAAATATAAAATTTAAACATAAATACTTACAAATTTCTTGTAAAAAGAAACAAAAAAATGGATTTATATACTGTATATTTATAGTATGCATTGATGCACGTAGTTATACATTTTACGTATGTATATATATATGCCTAGGGCTGTTAATTAGGGCTTAAGTTTGTGGGCTGTAGTCCAGTCCGCTATGCAATAAAGTGATTTAGGGCTTTAGAATTGGTGTCTGCGATCTGGCGGGTTGGGGCCGTTGCGGTCTGCAAGTTTTAGCGGGTTGGGTCGTGCGGTTTTGCGGGCTAAACCGCGGTCGAAATAAAATACCTAAATTCTCTGTCGCAGACTCGCAGTCCTAGGTATTAATACTTTTAATATTCTCTTACGTCTCAAACTTTCAGCCCTAGTTTCTATTTTCTCAGCCCTAATATCTTTAGTCTCTTACATCTCTTATTGTCTTCCTCTACCAAACAAAGGTATGTGTTACGTCTCTTATGTGTGTTAGTAATTTTTTTATCGATTTCATGAACACAAGTGTAAGTGTGTTAGTAATCATGGTAATTTAATAATTATTATACTGTCTTCTCTTCTTAGGATCATGGACTTCGATTCTGAATATATAAGTGATCCAAACAATGGTTCTGATGACGAGTTGGATGATATTTCGGATTCTTCTTCTCAAAACAGAGCTCTACTTAACTAACCGTATCTCTTGACCTAGACCTTATTTTATAAATTCTTTCGGTGAACTTTCAGATCAAAGTCTGAAAAATCTATCTACCAAATTTCAGCCCAAAAAAACAAGATTTGAGTGCCCAAACCCTCACTCAAACTCAACCCGTCGCGGATAGCACTGTTTGAGCGGTTTTGGGAGAAAAACCATATCTCTCAAACCACTCAACATAATCCCACGAAATTTGGTAGATAACTATACAAGAGATTGAAGAACTTACCCACAAAATATAAGCTCAATCCTTTCTCGTTTCATACCCCGATCGAAGCTCACAAGTCCACCTAAAAACTCTGTTTTTCACCAAGTTTCCTTTCTCTTCTTCTCCTCCTTCTTCCCCTTCTTCCTTTGTCTCTCTTTTTCTCTCCTCTCCCCTATTCTTCTCTCTCTATTTCAGCCAAAAATATCTTCCCCAAATGAAAGGAAGAAGTGTGTAGAAACTTTTAGAAAGGAGAGGGAGATATATACATATATATATATAATTGATGGTTTAATCACAATTAAACCAAACTAAACCAAATTCATTAAACCGCAATAATTAATTCTTCTACTTAACCTTTCCGTTCGGTTTAATAACTCCGTTAAGTACCCGAAGTATTAGAGACATCCCCCGTCCTAAAATATTTCTCTTACCCCGTCGAACTCCGGAATTTCCGCTTAATTTCGCATAAACCGAACCACTCGGGATAATTACTCAACAATCGATCTATTGATCGATTCAACCCGTTTACCGCGCTGAGGGCCATCAATCAAACTCGGTATTGTTCCATACTCGGTCCAATAACACACCCGGTTTAACATCACAAGATCCTACGTGGTCACCCAACGGCTAACTCGTCGAAATCTAATATCCCCGGATTCAGACGAGTTAAGTCCGTCAAACGACCTAGTACATTAGAATCCAATAGCACTGGACCCTAATATACTAAGTCCCCGTGAGATCCAATATCATAGGACCCCACCCCAGTCCACTGATGTATTAGGATCAAATACCACATGATCCCAAGCGGTAAACCCCCGGCTAGGATTAATATTACATAATCCTAACTAATGTCATTAGAGTTAAATATCACATAACTCAAATGACCCCTCGTTAGGGTTAAATATCGTATAACCCCAATGATCTGTCAATAGGATTAAATATCACATAATCCTACCGACCCCAACCACGTATTAGGATCGAATGACATAAACCTAAAAATCCCCGGACCAAGACGGAACGATACTTCGCTCTTAACTACGCAATGAAATACCACATCATGTGTCAATCCCGTCCATACATGAAATACCACATCATGTACTCGACATCCCTAATACACGAAATACTACATCCTGTATTAATAATTCTTGACAAATTTAATACACATCCATATATTAATAATTCCGAGAGTTCATTACAATAACCTTAATTACAATACAGCTCGAGAGGATGACTAAGGAACACGAATGTTACAGTTCATTATAGCATTGAAGGCTTGGTTCTAATTGAGAAAACGATACCTGAGATTTAGAAGCGTCGGTCATCACCAATGACTCCTTTGACTTTGAATCATTGACTTGAATCAAACTGATTTCCTCAATCACTTCTTCCTCTTGAATCGATTTCTGTTCTTTAATTCCTAAACTGATTTTGATCAATTCTTCGTCATCCGCTTCCCTTACAACCGCTTGAAGAGATTATTCTTCCTCTACTTCTTTTACTTCCTTTTCTTGATCATAGATCACCTCGTTCGTCTCCGCAAAGTAATTTCTTAAAGGGAACATCTTCCACGCCTCTTTGAATGATGTTGCTTCTGAGATTCTCTTCACTAGCATTTCAAATCTTGCCTTGTTGATCGGGTTGATGAATCTCGTCCTCCGTTGGTTCATGAATGAGCTACAACTTCTCTTGATCTCATCATCAGCTTTATCGCTTCTTTGTAGAGGGTTGCAATGTCGTTTTGTTGTGGAGAAGACGTTTTTGGTTCTGAAAAACAGTGCATCGACCACTCCTGGTCGATGTGGACAGATGGAATGTTGATGTGCTTCACGGCGAGCACTAGCATCGATCGCTCCTGCTCGATGCTTGTGTCTGATGGTATCTGTACGCCTAGAATCGACCGTTTCGTGTCGATGCACTGGTCCGACGTGTCTGTGTGGAGAGTTAGCATCGACTGAGTGTTGTCGATGCGGTTGTCCGATGGACTTCCGTATAGTACCATCGACCGTGCCTGGTCGATGGTAGTGTCTGATGGAGCTATTAGCATCGATCGGTTCTAGTCGATGCTCACCTCTGATTCGGTCTGAACTGTTTTTTTCCATCTCTTTGTCATTCCTTAGTAAAATTACGTTTACAAACTCCTTAGGGTTCATCTCAGCCTTTCCAAGAAGCATTCTATGTGGTCTTTGGGAGGATGAAGCGACTTGGACTGTTTGCGTCTCCAACATGTTTATCCGCGAAGCAAGTCCATCGAACTTGCTGTTCAGCTCATTGCATCTTGTGTGTACATTCTTGAAACCTTCAGAGATCTCCACTGAAGCTTTAGCTTGCCCCTCGAGAATGCATTGAAGCATTCCTTCGTACTTCTCTTCCTTTGGTTGAAAATTTTGACCCCCTTGGCCTTGGTATTGTTGTGATGCGTAAGACGGTCTGTTGAACTGATTGATTGGTCTGAATCCTCCTTGTTGATATGAAGAGGATGGTGCTCTCATCGACGGATACATTGGTCTTGAGGGTTCTCCATATTGTTTCTTTGGTATGAGAGATTAGGGTGGTTTCGGTAGTTAGAATTGAAACCACCTTGTCGATATCCACCAACAAAGTTAATCTTGCACTTGTTATCTTTTCTTGCGTCTTCCTCAGCATATCCCTTGTGGCGACCAACTCATCGACAAAATGAACTTGTTGTTTTGAGACTTGTATCACTTTGTCAAGCTTATCGTTCAACGCCTTGATGTCCGAACATGTTCTCTTTTCTCCTTCAGCTACACTTCAATCTCTACGGTTATAATCTCCTCCGAAATTGGCATCACTATGAGCCAAATTTTCCACCAATCTCATTTTGTGTTCAACGTCTTGTCCCAAAATGTTATCATTGCTTCCAGTGTCGAGAAGCATATGGTATTTGGACATGACTCCTCTGTAAAGAATGCTTAGTAGCGATTCCTCACTAAAGCCATAGTGCGAGCACTGCATGGTGTAACTCTTAAACCTTTCTCATGTCTCTCCGAAGCTTTCAGATCTTTTCTGCACGAAGCTCGATATCTTGTTTCTTAAACAAGCGGTTCGGGAGCTTGAGAAATTTTTTGTGAGGAACATCTTCTTGCATTGCTCCTATATAAGAATCGACCCAGCTGGTAGACTCTTTTCCACTGCTTTGCTTTATGGTATAGGTCAATTTCTTACTAGACCAAAGTTTCGTTGTAGTATAGTAAGGTGTCAATCCATAAGGGTGAAGATATTAACCAAAAAAGATGCAATCAACCAATTCAAGTCAAGCCAACAAATAGTGAATAGGACTCTAGCAACCTAGACAGAAACTGAAAATGGAAACTAAAATAGATACCATCTAGGACTAGCAGAAACTAACAAAAGCAGAGCAATATCAGAAACGGCGTATAGGACTAACAGAGAATTCAATCAATGCAAGAGAAGTTCCTAAGGATGGGGTAACCGACTCAGTGTGTCCTCTTAGCCTACCCAGGTGGTTTAACAAAACTCAATCGAGCTATTCCCTAGACATCAAACATCACAACCAGTTAAGTCCACTCCCGTGATAAGTAACCTCAAGCTAGACCAGTTCCAGACCCAATCCCTTGGCAAAATCTACCCTAGCAGGCATTAAGATTCAGTTCAATATTGTCAATAAACACCCTAGACAACTAATCCCTTAGGCTAGACATGCAAATCTCTAACATCAGTTCAGTCAAACATTTTATCAAACACCTTCTGGGCAGAAAAACACCTAAGTTCTAATCTCAATTGATCAGAGAGAAATTAGCATTAAGAACATTGATTTAGAAGGGAAATTAAACAATCTACTCTTAAACCACCTAAAAGACTAAGATTCCACACCTAATCTATCCCATCCTCAAGAACCCTAATGACTACTCAGAACTCCTAAAGAACATTAAGAACACAAACCCAGAAATCATGAAAACTTGCATAGATGATAGAAATAGATAGAGAAATGATAGAAGAGAAGAAATCAACTCAAAATAACAAGTAGAAATCAAATTACAAAGTCTGGAAATCAAGAACAATGAAGAACAGAAAGAAAACTCGAAAATTAGGGCTAAAAACCCAACTCCTTAGTCTTAATCCCACATTAGGTATTTATACTAAGTCTTAAAAACCTTAAAACGTCATGGGAAAAATAGTCAAAACGCGCAAGGCAAGGTCCAACTCGACCATGTCTTGGTCGAGTGATGTGTTCGAGCTGGTGAAATCAAGATTGCATTTTTATGTGTTGAGCTCGACCCTCCTACTCGATCGTATGGGCTCGAGTCAGACTTGAAAATTCCAAGACTCCTCTTTTATGTTGGGCTCGATCATGGAGCTTGAGCAGGTGTGCTCGAGCTTGGCAAAAAATCTCCAAGATGCCACCTTTCGCCTCAGCTCGACCCCTCAGCTCGAGCATAGGTGCTCGAGCCTGCTTCTGCACCATCTCCTGCCTTAGCTCGACTCCTCGTCTTGACCATACGTGCTCGAGTCAGATGTCCTAGAAGGCTTCGAGTCTAACTTCTCCAGAATCTCCTGAAAGTACCTACAACAAGCCAAATATGCAAGATGTATGCAAACCTAATGCAAAACACTCTAAGCATGCAAAACTAGGAATAAATGACAAGAACAGGGTGAATAACACGTCTAAATGTATGAATTATGCAAGCTAAAATGATGCAAAATGCAAACATATCAACTCCCCCAAACTTAGTCTTTGCTTGCCCTCAAGCAAACAAAAGAATAAGAATGGAGAAAAGGTTTGAAAGTGGGGACTCAGAACCAAAACTTGCAGATTGTAACAGATGACCTCAATGTCCAAGTTACCAATTCTAGAATGCAAAGTTTATGAATTCTACTTAAAAATGTTAGCCATACTCTTCACAGCACAAGTTCAATCAAATCTCAACCTAGACATGCATTCAAATCTATCATTCCCCTTAACATTCATTTAAACAGAAACCATGAATCAAGCTATGCACATTCAATGAACTCATTTGGCTAAGGGTAAGGTCAAGAGACAAAGATGGTCCCTTCAGTATGGTTTTGTCATTTCAGAACAAGAATCTCTCAATGAAAAGGAATGAGCTTTAGTATAATGCTAAAGGTAAGAACCAACCAATGCATACAAGAATAGACTCCCATCTACCCAGTCCTACACAAGTGTTCATAACCTTCAAGTCTAAACCCAGAAAGTCATCCTAATTCTACCCTTGACCCTTAGGCTTCTCTTTTGATATCTTGGATCAGTTTCATCTTTTCTTTTTTTGTTTTTGGTTCTAGGAGGGGTTATACACATATACATCTAGCGGATTGAGGGTTTTTCTTAACTAGCTTAGGCATTTTTATATTTTTCAGACTTTTAAGCTTTCTGCCTTTTTCTTTTCTTTTATTATGCACATCCCCTAATCCTTTACTAGATACTTAAACATTCAGACCATTCCCCTCCTAAGAACTCTTATCCTTTTCTTTTATCCTTTTCCAAGTTTTTCATTCCCTTTTTTATCCACAGAACCAACCCTTTTTCCCATGATATAGATTCCACCTAGTCCTATCTGATTCGAAAATCGCAAACCAGAACTACATGAGAATCTATCCTTGTCGGCTCAAACCTAACACGTTCTACCAAGCTTTTCCAGAAAAAGGCCTCGAACACACATCAAATCAATGTAAGGGCTTGAAAGAAGGCTAGGTTAAAGGTATGGTAAAACTGTTCTAACAATGAGAATCAGCTACTTGGATTAGCAAAGAGTGGTATAAACAGATGAAAGAGAATCCAAGTATGTATATGGTATCCATGAGTTCAGATTTAATGCATAAACATGATAATTATAAGTCAAATTCAGGTTCAAATAGATGGGGAATGACAGAAAATCACAGCATGCTTCAGTTAAGACTTAATCTAATTGTGCATTCAAAGCATGGTTCAGTCTTACTTCAAGCTCAATAACAAGGCATTAAACAATTAGAAACGAGGGCATTGAAATCATACAGTTGAATCAGCAAGTTTACCAGGTTTAAATCATCATAATCCCCTGTGCATATGCAACAACTCTATATGAAACGATCTAGACTCAATCCTAAAATGTAAATGCAACTACATGAACACTCTGTTTTTTAAAGAGTTTTCAAAATTTTATGGTTTTTCTATGCCATAGATGCATGCAGACTCAAGAATGCACAAAAACAAAATAAGAACAGAAAAAAAAAACACATCAAACAAATCTTAACCCTTCCCCCCAAACTTAAATTACATAGTCCCTTGTGTAATAAAAATTTGGAAAGAAAGATTAAGAAATAACAAAAAACATGAAAATAATGCAACTAATATATACAAGAATGGATGGGACAGATACCTCAAGGCTTGGAGAAGAAGGAGGAGATCGAGTCCTCCATACTCTCCCGCGTGTATGTTGGCTCGATCCAAGCACTCGACCAGGTGGGGTCGAGTGCGTCCGCTTTTCAGAATTTTTGAAATTTGAATTTCCCTCCTATGGCTCGATTTGTTGGCTCGATCCTAGGGCTCGAGTTTGATGCTCGAGTCAGCCCATTCCTGTGTGTTTTTGCCTCCTTTTCGTGATTCACCTCTCATACTTTCCTGAAATCACACGATCAAGACAAAATCAAATAGCTTAGCACACTTATTTGACGTTTTAAAAACGAAAATAAAGAAATATGTACAGAGATAGACATGGGACTTCCTCCCAAGTGAGCTTGTTTATAGTCACTAACCTTGACTTCCTGTTTTGCTCAGGCGGTGGAAGGCTCATCCAGAGGAATCGAAGTTCCTTCTGGAATGATGGCATCAGCTAGATAGGGCTTGAGCCTCTGCCCATTCACAGTGAATTCGTTTCCGCCCTTTCTAGATAAGGTGACTGCTCCGTAGGGTGAGACTTCTTTGACGGAGAACGGCCCGGACCATCTGGACTTGAGCTTTCCCGGAAACAGCTTGAGTCTAGAATTGAAAAGGAGGACTTGATCCCCAGCCTTAAACTCCTTGTGCAAGATCCTCTTGTCATGGAAGGTCTTGGTCCTCTCTTTGTAGATCTTAGAATTCTCATAAGCATCCATCCTTATCTCCTCCAGCTCATGTAGGTCCAATACTCTCTTTTCCTGGGCAGTCTTGATATCTAAATTCAGAAGCTTTGTTGCCCATAACGCCTTGTACTCAACCTTAACAGGTAGATGACAAGCCTTGCCATAGAGGAGTTGGAATGGTGTTCTTCCTATAGGGGTCTTGAATGCAGTCCTGTACGCCCAGAGAGTCTCGTCTAGCCAAGATGGCTTTGATCTGCTTGTTAGACACCTCCACTTGACCACTAGTCTGGGGGTGATATGGTGTAGCCACCTTGTGCTTGACCCCATGTTTCTTCAGAAGATTCTCGAAGAGCTTGTGGATGAAGTGAGATCCCCCATCACTGATAACAACTCTTGGCACACCAAATCTGGGGAAAATGATGCTTTTGAACATCTTCAGAACTACTTTTGCATCAATGCTAGGACAAGCTATGGCTTCAACCCACTTCGAGACATAATCAACAGCTACTAAGATGTAGCTGTTCCCAGAAGAAGGTGGGTTGAAAGGACCCATGAAGTCAATCCCCCAAACATCAAACACTTCTACTTCCAAAATCGGGTTTTGTGGCATCTCATTCCTTCTGCTGATGTTGCCCATTCTCTGGCAAGGATCACACTTAGTGATGAAGGCTTGAGCATCTCTGAACATTGTAGGCCACCAAAAACCTGCTTGAAGCACCTTCTGAACAGTCTTGAATGTAGCAAAGTGCCCTCCATAGGCAGAACCGCGACAGTGCTTTAGCACACCCTGAACCTCGTCTTGTGGTATACACCTCCTGAACAGACCATCTGAACCTCTCTTGTACAGGAAGGGCTCGTCCCAGTAGTAGTGGTTGACATCTCTCAGAAACTTCTTTTTTCTGTAAGCATCAAGATCATCAGGTAACTCACCACATGCAAGGAAATTGGCCAGATCTGAATACCAAGGTATGTCCTTCACTCCTATCACAGAAACAACATCTAGGAGTCTCTCGTCAGGCATGGTGTCATCAACAGGTGCTGCATCATCTATCCTCATCCTTGACAAGTGATCTGCCACACCATTCTCTATACCCTTCTTGTCAACAATCTCCATGTCAAACTCTTGAAGAAGGAGTATCCAACTGAGCAGTCTTGGCTTGGTGTCCTTCTTAGCATAGATATGCCTTAGTGCTGTATATTCAGTATAGACTATCACCTTAGACCCAACCAGATAGCTTCTAAATTTCTCAAAAGCAAAGACTACAGCCAGCAACTCCTTCTCTCTTGTGGCATATCTCCCTTGAGCATCATCAAGCGTCCTGCTTGCATAGTAGATCACATGCAGCTTCTTCTCAATCCTTTGGTCCAGTACAGCTCCTACAGCATAGTCCGATGCGTCACACATGATTTGAAACGGATAGTCCCAGTTTGGTGCTTGGACTATTGGAGCAGTGACTAAAGCTTCCTTAATGAGCTGGAAAGCCTTCAAACACTCTGTATCAAACAAGAACTCTTGCTCCTTGCACAATAGCCTTGTTAGTGGTCTAGCTATCCTTGAGAAATCCTTGATGAACCTTCTGTAAAACCCAGCATGCCCAAGGAAACTCCTGATGTCCTTGACGTTTTTTGGTGGCTACAACTGCATCATCACATCAACCTTGGCCTTGTCTACCTCTATACCCTTCTCAGAAATTCTGTGGCCCAAGAAAATCCCTTCTCTGACCATAAAGTGGCATTTCTCCCAATTGAGCACCAGATTTGTCTCTTCACACCTAGTAAGTACCCTGCAAAGGTTCAAAAGGCAGGAGGAGAAAGAGGAGCCATACACGGAAAAATCGTCCATGAATACTTCCACAGTCTCCTCAATTAAATCTGAGAAGATAGAAGTCATGCATCTCTGAAAAGTAGCATGTGCATTACAAAGACCAAAAGGCATTCTCCTATATGCAAAATTTCCATAAGGGCAAGTAAAGGTGGTCTTTTCTTGATCATTAGGGTGAATTGGAATCTGAAAGAACCCATTATACCCATCTAGAAAACAGTAGTAAGGATGGTTAGCTAACCTTTCTAGCATCAATGATGAATGGCGAAAATGATCTTTCCTAGAGGCGCATTCAATTTCCATATAATACACATCCATGTCCATTACAGTCTAGTAGGTATCAATTCATCCTTATCATTTTAATCACAGTCATACCCCCTTTTAGGCACACATGCACAGGAGAAATCCAAGTACTATCGATATAGGATATATAATTCCAGCCCTAACAACTTAAATTTCCTTTTTAACAACTTCAGATTTGGGTTCAATCTTCTCTACGAGGTTCATGCATGCATATGATTCATTTTCCAAGTGAATTCTGAGTGCACAAGCTAGGTGAAATTCCTTAATGTCATCCAGAGAATATCCTATGCCTTTAAATTTTCTCAACTCGATCAACAACAAATCCTTCATCACTAAGCATGTCATTTACTATGATTGGATAAGTAGAATTTGGTCGAAAGGCGTACCTTAGTCAGAAGGAAGAGGTTTGAGATCTACCTTAGGTGCTTTCGAAGTTCCTCGATGCGAGAGGAGACTGGCTCGATGGTAGACTCGATCTGCAGGGTCGAGTCCGACGTCCTGGACAGCTTAGCTCGAGCTGTATGGTCGAGCTCAGTGTCCTGGACAGCTTGAATTTCTGTGTTAATCCCTATCAGCTCCTCAAATCTTTCTGACTTTTCCAGGACCTTGTATGAGTCCAAAATCATCTCATACCCCAAAGTCTCAGCATGTAGATACCCATCTTCACCACTCTTGGTCAAGGCAGTCTGAAGGTGTTCCTCTTGATTAAGCTCCTACAGAAGTTCATCAGCAAGCTTGTCCATTATCTCAAGATAGAAGACTTGTCCTTCTATTTCCGGCTTCCTCATAGTGTCTTTGACGTTAAATGTCATCTTGAAGTCACTCCCGAGGTTGAGATCGATCTTTCCTTTTCTGACATCAATGACTGCACCAGCTGTAGCAAGGAAAGGTCTTCCCAGAATCAAAGGATCTCTTGGTTCCTCATCCATCTCAAGAACTATAAAGTCTGTAGGTATCTCCACTGAACCAACCATCAGAGGAAGATCTTGTAGCATACCGTGAGGTGTCCTAATAGATCTGTATGCAAGCACCAGAGAGATGTTGCAGGACTTATAGTTGCTGAACCCTAGCTTTCTTGCAACTGAGAGTGGTATAAGACTGATAGATGCTCCAAGATCACAGAGAGACTTCTTGAAAACCAATGGACCGAGAGAGCACGGTAGAGTGAAAGAACCGGGGTTGTTTAACTTCTCCTTGATGACTCTTTTCTGAATGATGGCGCTGCACTCCTCTGATAGGACAACCATACCCTGGATCGTCTTGTCTTTCTCATCTGCTCAAAAACTTCGATAGCGAGGTACCATGGAGAAGGCATCAATGAGAGGCAACCTGATCTCAGCTTCCTTGATATGCTTATCAAAGATTTGTTTATGTTTCTCCATTAAGTCCTTCTTAAACCTTTTTGGGAAAGGCAATTTGGGCTTGTAAAGAGGAGGGACATAAGGTGCTTTCTTTTCCTCTGAAATCACAGTTTTAGGTGCGGAGGTAATGTCTTGACCCTCACTTCAGGTGGCGCTAGCGGAGTAAAACTCTTGTCTTGGTCGTTTTTGGAAACCAAATCCTCCCCATCTTGATCCTCACTGTCCGCAGTGATTGTATGGGGTCCTTCCCTCTCAGGTAACTCTTTTCCACTCCGCAAAGTGATGGCATTGATGTGAGCGTAGTCCTTAGGGTTTTGGACTGCTTTTCCTGGGAGTTGGGAAGAGGTGGAGGAAGAAGCTGTCTTTCCTTCTATAGATCGAATCTTTGATTGCAGTGACTCAATCTTGCTGTTAAGATCATTGTAAGTGTAGTCCATCTGAGTCTTAATTTCACCAAACTTCTTGGCTGTTTCAAAGGCACCAGCTGCTTGGCCCTGTAAGATTTGCTGCAGCAAGGTATTTGTCTGTTGATCTGGAGTAGTGGAAGACTGAGCGTGGTGAGACTGAAAACCAGGTGGGGGACACGGGGCTCCCTGTTGCGGATGATGACTCTGAAAGTGTGGTCTAGGAACAAAGTTTTGTTGCTGATTGTAGGGAACAAAAGGCTTGGACTGAGGTTGTTGCTGAGGTGGGTAGATCACAGGGGTTAGCGCGTTGGTACTCTGCGACGTCGGGTTGTTCTTGTAGTTGATGAAACCTTTGTTGTACTGACCCTGATTCTACACATATCTGACCTCCTCAATACCATCATCCTCCCCATCTTGAACTTGGAAAACTGTATCCCTAGAAGCAAAGTGAACTTGTTTCTTCTGCTGTAGTAGTTGATCCAACTTAGCAGTCAAGGCCTTGATGGCCTAGTCGATCATCTAGCAACACTTGGCCGGACACTCCTATCATACAGCAGTGTAGTTACCATCAGATTGTCTAGGTTCTCCGTGCCCAGCCAGCATCAACGTTTTGGTTGAGAAGTTACCATTGCTTGTATCGAGCATGCGGACCTTCGGAGAAACGCCTGCGTAGAGTCTTGGGTGACTCATTGCTGAAACCGTGGTGAGGGCATTGAGTAGTATAGCTCTTGAAGCGATCCCAGCATTCACAAAAACTTTCACCATCCTTCTGTGTAAAGCCAGAGATTTCATTCCTCAAGCATGTTGTCCTGGCATTGGAGAAGAACTTGGCCAGGAAGGCTTTCTTGCGGTTATCCCATGAAGTGATTGATCCATGGGGTAGAGTCTTTTCCCAGTGATGGGCTTTGTCACCAAGAGAGAAGGGGAAGAGCCTTAGCTTGAAACCATCTTCACTGACCCCATTTATCTTGGTAAGGCTGCAGAGCCTATCAAACTCATCCAGATGATCAAGAGGGTCCTCCATAGGCAGTCCATGAAACTTGTTGTTCTGCACCATGGCGATCAAGCTGCTCTTGATCTCGAAATTGTTGTTCTGGACCGTAGGAGGGATAATCCCTTGTCTGTTGGTATGAGTATTAGGAGCGTCTCCTGCACCTATCAGACGGGGCCTTCTCTGATGAGGCACATGTTCAGGCTGTGGTGGTTGAATATGATCAGCCATATTTATTGGATCCTGGAGATCTGTGTTGAGAAGTTCACTCGGCTCTCGCAACTGTTGTGGTAGCTTGTGAATATTGTCGATGTATCGGATGAGGTTCTGACTGCCTTTAGATCTCGTTTGCATGCAGGGGGAGGCGAGGCTTCGATGCTTAGGGCAGGTAGGTCGAGCTAGGTGGTCAGAATAGGCGTTGATACTGAATGGTCGATTAACTGGAGTCAGTCGAAATGCAGGCAGACAGTGAATAACCAAAGAAATGAAAAAGAACTTGATCTTGAACGTTTTGAAATTCTAATTGTAACAAACAACACCCAAATGGCAACGGCGCCAAATTGGTATAGGTCAATTTCTTACTAGACCAAAGTTTTGTTGTAGTATAGTAAGGTGTCAATCCATAAGGGTGAAGATATTAACCAAAAAGGATGCAATCAAGCAATTCAAGTCAAGCCAAGCAAATAGTGAATATGACTCTAGCAACCTAGACAGAAACTGAAAATGGAAACTAAAATAGATACCATTTAGGACTACGAAACTAACGAGCGAGCTTGATATCGAAAGCTTGGCGTATGGTCAAGGAATTCAATCAATGCGAAAGTTCCTAGGATGGGGTGTCGACTCGGTGTCCTCTTAGCTACCCAGGTGGTTTAACAAAACTCAATCGAGCTATTCTAGAATATCAAACATCCATGACAGTTAAGTCCACTCCGTGATAAGTAACCTCAGCTAAACTAGTTCCAAACCCAATCCCTTGGCGAAATCTACCTAGCAGGCATTAAGATTCAGTTCAATATTGTCAATAAACACCCTAGACAACTAATCCCTTAGGCTAGGCATGCAAATCTCTAACATCAGTTCAATCAAGCATTTTATCAAACACCTTCTGGGCGGAAAAACATCTAAGTTCTAATCTCAATTGATCAGAGATAAATTAACATTAAGAACACTGATTTAGAAGGAAAATTAAACAATCTACTCTTAAACCACCTAAAAGACTAAGATTCCACACCTAATCTATCCCATCCTCAAGAACCCTAATGACTACTTAGAACTCATAAAGAACATTAAGAACACAAACCTAGAAATCATGAAAACTTGCATAGATGATAGAAATAGATAGAGAAATGATAGAAGAGAAGAAATCAACTCAAAATAACAAGTAGAAATCAAATTACAAAGTCTGGAAATCAAGAACAATGAAGAACAGAAAGAAAACTCGAAAATTAGGGCTAAAAACCCAACTCCTTAGTCTTAATCCCACATTAGGTATTTATACTAAGTCTTAAAAACCCTAAAACGTCATCGGCAAAATAGTCAAAACGCGCAAGGCAAGGTCCAACTCGACCATGTCTTGGTCGAGTGATGTGCTCGAGCTGGTGAAATCAAGATTGCATTTTTATGTATTGAGCTCGACCCTCCTACTCGATCGTATGGGCTCGAGTCAGACTTGAAAATTCCAAGACTCCTCTTTTATGTTGGGCTCGATGGCTACTGCGTATTTTCCCCGGCAACGATGCCAAAAACTTGGTCATCAGGAAATTGGGTGAAGTTTTCACCTTTTGTTATTTCCTTCACAGGTTTCACCTACCTATAGGGTAGTCTTGAGATTTTAACCCTATTATACCGCAAGTGTATGGTCATGCAATTGTAGTACGTATGAGATCGTCCACAGAGAGAATAGGATAATGCACAGAGAAAGCAAATGCAAATATAATCTAGGCAGAATAATAAAGCAGAGTGGTGTCGAGTCCAAAACTATTATGATGAGAAATAAATAAAACATAAAATAAAATAAAACAATTAAATAAACTAAAACACAAAATAAATAACATAAATTAAATAACTTAAATTAAATTGCATAATTAAATTACTGAAATTAAATTGTATAAATTAAATAACATAAAATAAAGTACATAAAATAAATTGCCTAAATTAATTGCATAATTTAAATTGCATAAGTAAATAACATAATGTAAAGTGCATAAAATTAAAGTGGACAAATTAAAATGGGAAAAATTAAATTGCATAAATTAAATTACAGAAATTAAATAACATTAATAAATAAACATAAATAAATAACTTAAATAAAATAAATACTTAAATAAATATTTACAGAGAATTGGGTGGTAGTCGATTAATCAGGGATTCTAGATTACATGTTCTACCTTTTTAGTTTATGTTGTCAATCTAGAGATATTCGAAGCTAGGCTAGGCCACTCTCGTGGAACTAGTCAATGTGTCAGACACACTCTCGTGGCGACCTTCACGCGTTAAATGCATCCCATCATCGATTACTCTTATGTGTGAGAGACACATCGATTAGCGTTGTCACATTACCAACCGATTACCAAGTGTTTAGCTTGCGTTAGATTGTGTCTAAGACGAAGAGTGAATGACAGATCTATTTCTAGAATGCAATCCCACTCTCATGGTGATGTATTTCTTAGATCAAAATATAACTTTGGCCACAATTAAATTAGCTTTAAGATACTCTATCAAACAACAAACTCAACCATAGCTAATACTCTTTCATATGCAAGTCTAAAGTTTTAACTCACTCTCATGGTGCTTGGGCTTCGTATAACATCTTGATTTGGTTATAACCAGCATATCCATGATACTTAGCATTAAGATTGCATAGCAGAGTAACTAGATCGATTAAGAACAATCGGACACACTTAATCCTAAATTTTCGATCCCATCATCAACCACCACCCTAGTGGTCTAAAGGACCTACTCTCTTATCGCTCCGAAGGTGACGGTAGAGATAAGGAATATGATCATAAAATAATAAAAAATAAACTAAACTAAACTAAGAGCATTCTTTGATAAGCATAAACAAAAGCATATGAAAGAAAGAAACCTAAAAGGAAGAACTCTTTATTGATGATGAGAAAAAATGTGGCTAGAGAGTCTAAGCTTGTTTTTTGTGAGAATAAATGAGTTTATATTGAGTTTTGGAGTAGTCTAGGGCGTCCAAAGCTTCCATATCTTGCATTTCGCATTAACCGAAGTTTCTTTTTCTGCCCGACGATACAACATCGACCAGCCTGGGTCAATGCTCTTGGTCGATGTCGTTGCTCAGAAAGAGCATCGACTACTCACGGTCGATGCTTGTGTCGATGGTTTTCATCGTCAGCTTCAAGTTCGGGCTCGTGGAAGTGCATCGACCGCCTTGGATCGATGCTGTCAGTCGATGGTTTGCTCAGGGTGAGGCCGCTGCTTTCTTTGTGAGGCTCTTGAGATGTCTCTTCTTGAAATTCTTGGCCGAGCAATTAACCCCAAAGTTCCTACATCTTCTTAAGGATCCAAAACACTTTAAAAGTATATGATTTCTTCCAACTACTTATAAACATATAAATAAATGAAAATGCACTAAAACTATCCTAAATGCTTGTTAGAACATATAAAACATATAAAATTAGTGGTCTTTGAAAGGATAAAGCGACTTGGGTTGTTTGCGTCTCCAACACGTTTATCCGCGAAGAAAGTCCATCGTACTTGTTGTTTTGCTCATTGCATCTTCTATGGACGTTCTTGAAACCTTCAGAGATCTCCACGGAAGCTTTAGCTTGCACCTCGAGAATGCGTTGAAGCATTCCTTCGTACTTCTCTTCCTTTGGTTGAAAATTTTGACTCCCTTGGCCTTGGTATTGTTGTGGTGCGTAAGACTGTCTGTTGAACTGATTGCTTGGTCTGAATCCTCCTTGTTGGTGTGAAGAGGATGGTGTTCACATCGGCGGATACACTTGGTCTTGCGGGTTCTCCATATTGTTGCTCCGGTATAAGAGATTAGGGTGGTTCGGTAGTTGGAATTGAAACCAGCTTTTCAATATCCACCAACAAAGTTAACCTCACATTCATTCTCTTGTCTTACGTCTTCCTCAGCATATCCTCTTATGGCATCCAACTCATCGACAAAATGAACTTGTCATTTTGAGACTTGTAGCACCTTGTCAAGCTTATCGTTCAACGCCTTGATGTCCGAACGCGTTCTCTCTTCTCCTTCAGCCACACTTCGATCTCTACGGTCATAATCTCCTCCAAAATTGGCATCACTATGAGCCAAATTTTCCACCAATCTCATTCTGTGTTCAGCGTCTTGTCCCAAAAAGTTACCATTGCTTCCGGTTAGTCCTGGGCAAAATGTCCGAACCAAACCGGAGCCGAACTGAACCGAAAAGAGAGGAACCGAAACAGAACCAAAAAGACAAAAGAACCGAATGGATCTTAAATTTTAGAACCGAAAGAACCGAAATCAAACCGAGAACCAAAATCAAACCGAGAACCGAATGGGTACTCGAAATATCCGAAATACAATTATATACACAAAATATTAATTATATTTAGACTTGATGTAACTCAATTATCCAAAATTATAATTATAAAACCGAAGATATCGTTATTTTTAAATCAAAATAACCAAAATACTCAAAATAATTTATATATATGCAAGTTCATAGTTATATTTTTCAAAATTAACTAAATCTTATTCAAATTTAATCATTTTTTTTTTTACAATTCGGGTACCCGGAACTGAACCGGAACCGAATATTAGAATCGAACCGAAACGAATTTAAATTTTAAAATACCCTAATGGATCCTAAAACTTTGAACTCAATGGAACTGGAACCGAATGGATCTTACCCAGAATTAAACCGAATACCCGAATGCCCAGGACTACTTCCGGTGTCGAGAAGCATTCAGCATTTAGGCAGGACTCCACTGTAAAGAGTGCTTAGTAGCAATTCTTCCCTAAAGCTATGGTGCAGGGATTGCATGGTGTAACTCTTGAACGTTTCCCACGTCTCTCCGAAGCTCTCAGATCCTTTCTGCACGAAGCTCAATATCTCGTTTCTCAAACGAGCGGTTCGGGAGCTTGAGAATTTTTTTGCAAGGAATATCTTCTTGCATTGCTCCCAGGTAAGAATCGACCCAGCTGGTAGACTCTTCCCCCACTGCTTTGCTTTATCACCTAAGGAAAATGGGAATAAACACAACTTTAGAGCATCATCTGAAACTCCGTTGATCTTTACGGTTTCACACAGCTTGTTAAATTAATCTAAGTGATCTAGTGGGTTCTCCATAAGCAGTCCGTGGAACTTGTCGCCTGGCACAATGTTGATCAAGCTTAACTTGATCTCGAAATTTTTATTTTCCACTGATGGAGGAAGAATACTGGATCTTTGAGCCGCAGAGGTAGGCTCATCAATCGTACCGATCGCCGGAGCAGCTCGGTGTTGGTGTCCAGCCGCCCGACATGGAAAACCGTTATCTTGAGCGATGTTGTTGACACGTTCAATGCCGTCAACGTTATCAGTGGGTAGTTCGTTTCTTTGCTGCTCTATTCATTCTTCCTCTTTCTCTATCGTCTAGCTTGTTTCTCAACTTCAAGAATATAACAAACAGAATTAGGAAGCGGATTTTGGCCACTCCTACTCGTGTTTATACACCTGAAATTTGAAAAAATTTAACTAGTTAATAAGACATAAACGCCTAGTCTCAAATTTACATCAAAACTCTATGGCTATTGCGTATTTTCCCCGGCAACGGAGCCAAAAACTTGGTCATCAGGAAATTGGGTGAAGTTTTCACCTTATGTTATTTCTTTTACAGGTTTCACCCGAGCGCTACCTATATGGTAGACTCGAGAGTTTAAACCGATTATACCGCAAATACACGGTCATGCAATTGTAGTACGTACGAGATCGATCCACAGAGAGAATAAAATAACGCCTAGAGAATGCAAATGCAAATATAATCTAAGCGGAATAATACAGCAGTGTGGTGTCGAGTCCTAAACTATTATGATGCGGAATAAATAAAATATAATATAAAATAAAACAATTAAATAAACTAAAACACAAAATAAGTAATATAAATTAAATAACTTAAATTCAATTGCATAATTAAAGAACTTAAATTTAATTGCATAATTAAATTACTGAAATTAAATTTCATAAATTAAATAACAGAAAATAAAGTGCATAAAATAAATTACGTAATTAAATTGCATAAAATAAATAAAATAAAGTGCATATAATTAAAGTGCATAAATTAAAGTGCGAAAATTAAAGTGCATAAATTAAATTACGGAAATTAAAGTTCATAAAATAAAACAGAAATGTAAATAACATAAATAAATAACTTTAATAAAATAAAATACTTAAATAAATATTTACAGAGAATTGGATGGTAGTCGATTTATCAGAGATTCTAGATTTTAGGATTCATGTTCTACCTTTTTAGTTTATGTTATCAATCTAGGGATATCGATTATAGACTAGTCCACTCTCATGGTATGCAAGTCACTATGTCCGATCCACTTTTTTGGCGATTTTCACGCATTGCGCGCAATCCCATCATCGATTACTCTTATGTGTGAGAGACACATCGATTGACATTGTTACACTACTGACCGATTAACCAAGTGTTTAACTTGCGTTAGGGTATATCTAAGATGAAAAGTGAATGACAGATTGATGTAGAAGGAGTTGTTACGTTCTCCTCTATCACCAGGTTCAGACCCGTGCCTACTGTTATAAAAAAAAACATTCGCCTTAGGCCACCAATTTTTTTTAAAAAAATAGGCCACATTTTTTTAATATGAATTATTATGTATTTAATAAAATTTTATATATTTATAATTTTTATAATTTCTGTTTTATAAGGAAATTATGTAAATTTACCATTTTTATTTTAGTTAATATTAGAATAAGGAATAAGGAAAGAAAGAAACAGGAAAATAAATTATACAAAAGCAAATAAAGTAATTGAATCGGGTGATGTGTTGCTTAATTGAATCGGGTGATGTGTTCAGTTTTCTCAATGTTTTGTTACGCTTCCTCTTTGTTTTTGTTTCAGTGGAAACAGAGACTATTCAAGGCCATTTTTTTTTACAATAAATTTCAGAAGATGCCTCCAGTACCAACGAGAAAACACACTCCTGGATGGGAAAAAACAAAGCGAAAGAAAAAAGAAGAAAAATTCTTAAAATCTCAAGAAAATTCTATGTTAAGGTATGTGAAGAAAACTAAGATTGCTAGTGAATCTGATAGAACTGAACATCTTAGTACTTCTGTTGATGGTGGGTATGATGAAAATATGGATGATTATGAAAATATAAATGAGAATGAGCAGAATGTGGAAGCAAAAGAAGATGAGAATGTGGAAGAACAAACAGATGAGAAAGTGGATGCACAAGAGGATGTGAATGTCGTTGACGATGAGATGGAGCAAAATGATGAAAATAACTCTGAATTTAAAGAGCACCATGAAATTTCTGATATTTGTGATCCTGCAAACTGGGAGAAAATTGATCAGGAATGGCGAGATTTTATTGTAGAAAAAGGACCCGCGCCAAGACAGGAAATTGGTTTTGAGTTTGCAAGAGACAAGATTGGTGGTAGACAATTTTCCCATTCATATTATATAAGAGAACTTAGTAATGGAGAGAAACAAGATAGACGTTGGCTGGTGTTTTCAAAAACAGTAAACAAAGTTTTTTTTTTTTGCTGTAAGTTATTCAGTAAAGAAGGCAACACTATTCTGCTGGCATCTACAGGTTTAAATGATTGGAAAAACATTTTGGAAAGGCTTAAGAAGCATGAAACAAGTTATGGTCATGTGTTTTGCATGAGTAAGTGGATGGAACTGGATTTGATGCTACAAAAAAAGAAAACCATTGATAAACATGCGCAGGATGAGCTCAATAAAGAGAAGAATCATTGGAAAGATGTGTTGTTGAGAATATTTTCATTGGTAAAGACTCTTGCTAAACAGAATTTAGCATTTCGTGGGAGTAATGAAAAGATCGAAGAAGATGGCAATGGAAACTTTTTAAGCTTTATTGAGATGATTGCTGATTGGGATCCCGTTATGAGGGAACATCTTAGGCGTTTTAAAGATGGTACATCTCGTTATCACTATCTCAGCAAAAAAATTCAGAATGAGGTGATAACATTGTTAGCTGATGAGATCAAGCATATGATCATCAAGAAGATCAAATGTGCAAAATACTTTTCAGTCATCCTTGATTGTACTCCAGATGCTAGTCATCATGAACAAATGACTCTTATCATTCGTCGTGTTGATTGTTTATCGATGTCGCCAAGGTAAAAGAGTTTTTCTAACATTTTTGAGAGTTGATGACACATCAGGAGAAGGACTTTTTCGTGAGATTCAAGATGTGTTGGTTGCTCTTGGTTTGAGTATTGATGATGTCAGAGGACAGGGCTATGATAACGGATCAAATATGAAGGGAAAACATAAGGGAGTACAAAAACGATTTCTTGATGTTAATCCACGTGCGTTTTATACACCGTGTGGATGTCATAGCCTTAACCTTGCATTATGTGATATGGCAACCACGTCTACGAAGGTAATATCATTTTTTGGAATTATTCAACGTATTTATCGCTTGTTTTCATCTTCAACAAAGCGATGGAAAATACTTGAAGATATGGTGGGAGGGCTGACAGTTAAGAATTTGTCTCAAACTCGTTGGGAGAGTCATGTTGAATGTGTCAAAGCAATAAGATTTCAAGCTCCAAAAATAAGGGATGCCTTAATCTATATAGCTGAAACTAGTGGGGATCCAGAAGCCCAAAGCAATGCTGAGTGTCTTGCCACAAGTGAAACACATGGCCCAGGTTTCACCCGAGCGCTACTAAAGAGTAGTCTCGAGAGTTTAACCCGATGTGACCGGAAATGTACGGTTAAATGCAGTTGTAGTACAAACGGGATCGATCCACATAGTAAATAAAATAACTACACAGAGAATGCAAATGCAAATCTAATCTAGGCGGAATAATAAAATAGGGGGTTGTGTCCTAACCTATAGGATGCAATAAAATAAATAAATAAATAAAAGACTTAAAAATAAAAGACATAAATTAAATAACATAAAATAAATAACATAAATTAAATTACATAAATATAAAGTGCATAAAATAAATTGCATAAATTAAAGTGCGGAAAAATAAATTGCAGAAATGTAAATTGCGAAAATTAAAGTACATAAATTAAAAGTGCATAAATATAAATTGCGGAAATGTAAAGTTGCTGGAAAGTAAATTGCATAAATTAAATTGCAGAAATATAAATAGCATTAATAAATAAACATAAATAAAATAACATAAAAAAATACTAAATTAATTATTTACATTAAATCGGGTGATAGTCGATTTATCAGGGATTTCAGATTATAGGATTCATGTTTTAACATTTTAGTTTGTGTTGTTAATCTAGGGATATATTCGAAGTAGGCTAGTCCACTCTCATGGTATGCTAGACACTGTGTCAGATCCACTCTCGTGGCGACCTTCACGCATTAAACGCATCCCATCATCGATTACTCTTATGTGTGATAGACACATCGATTGGCGTTGTCAAACTACCAGCCGATTAACCAGCTTGGGTTAGAAGTGTGTCCAAGACGAAGAGTGAATGACATATCTATTTCTAGAATACAATCCCACTCTCGTGATGATGTATTCTTGAGATCATTATCGTGCTTTGGCCGTAATTAAATAAGCATTAAGATGCTCCATCAAACAACAATGTCGATACTAACCAATACTCCCTAATATGCAAGTCTCAAGTTTTAACCCACTCTCGTGGTGCTAAGGGCTTCTATTCGTATAACCGCATCTACTGATTTGGTTATAATCTTAAGCACATCCCATAGGACATGACGTAGCATTAAGAGTGCATATTAGAGTGGTTAGATTGGTCAAGAAAAATCAGACATATTGAATCCTAAATCTCCAATCCCATCATCGACCACCACCCTAGCGGTCTAAAGGATCTACTCTCCTGTCTTTCCGAGGGTGACGGTAAAGAAAAGTATTTGGTTCATAAAATAGTAAATAAGCTAAATAAATAGAAAAGAAATATAAATCAAAGCATAAACATAAACAAAAGCATAAGAAATGAGTAAACCTAAAAAAAGAACTCTTTATTGAAAGTGAGACAAAAAGTGGCTAAAGAGTCTCCAAAACTTGTGTCTAATGAGAATACATGAGTTTTTATAGAGTTTATGTGGCTTGGGGCAGTCTAGGGCATCCTTAGAAGGCTCTGGAATGTCATAACTCGAGATCCTAAGCTTCCATATTTTGCAAGTTCGCATTAACCAAAGTTTCTTTTTCTGCACAGTTACTCAGCATCGACAGGCCCTGGTCGATGCTTGTGGTCGATGGGCTTATCCAGGCCGGGCGTCGACAGGTCCTGGTCGATGCTTGCATCTATGGTCTTCGTCTTGGCTTCCCGTTCAGGTCCGAGACAGAGCATTGACCTGCCCTGGTCGATGCTGTCTGTCGATGGCATTTCCAGAGAAGGGCATCGACCACCCCTAGTCGATGCTAGGGCCGCTGCTTCCTTTGTGAGGCTCTTGAGATGTCTCTTCATGTTCTTGGCCCAAATAATTAACTCCAAAGTTCCTACGAATTCTTAAGGCTCCAAGACACTCTAAAAGTGTATGATTTTCTTCAAGTACCTATAAACACATAAACAAATGCAAATACACTAAAACTATCCTAAATGCTTGTTAAAACATATAAAACTAAACTAAATGTATGCAAATCAGCTTCCCCACTAATCTTTGATATTGCTTCACATCTGCCCATGACTCTTCCTCTTTGTAGCATTCTTCAATTGGAGTCTTGGCCGGTCTTGATCCTAGTTTTCCGGTTTTGGTAAGAATCTCTAAAGTACACTTCCTTTGAAATACAAACATTCTTTCCTTGGATCTCACCATTTAAATTCCAAGAGAATATTTGAGTTCTCATAGGTCTTTTATGTCAAAGGCTTCTTTAAGTATGGTTTTGTTCTCAGAGATTCCTTCCACATCACTCCCGGTAATGATGATATCATCCACGTAGATTAAGACGGCCACTATGCCTTGTTCTCCATGAGCCATGAATAGGGAATGGTCCACATAGAATCTTAGGAACCCTTTGTCCATCATAACACTTACTAAGCTATTGGTACCACGCTTCGGAGATTGCTTCAACCCATAGATCGCCTTCTTGAGTCTACATACTTATTTTTCACCTTAAAGTGGTAAGACTTCTTCCGGCACTTCCGTGTAAAATACTACATCTAGATCTCCTTGTAGGAAGGCATTTTTCACATCTATTTGCCAAAGATCCAAACTTTGTTTATAGCAACAGAGTGAAGTTTGGCCATGGGAGCGAATGTGTCCGTGCAGTCCTCACCATATATTTGAGAGTAGCCGTTAGCTACTAGCCGAGCTTTGTATCTCTCTATAAGACTGGTGCTCGTATGTTTGATTTTAAAGATTCATTTGCATCCTATGGTCTTCTTGTCCCTTGGAAGTTCTACCATTTCCCATGTACCATTTCTTCTCATCGATTCTAACTCTTTTTCCATGGCTTTAACCCATTCACAGTTCATTCTAGCCTCTTCATATGATGTTGGGATTGCTTCTTCGTCAAGTTTCACTAAGAAAGATTGATGTAGCTCCGGCAAGTGTTGAATTGTGTAATAGTATTCAATCAGATACATTATGGCTTTAGCGGTTTCTTTTTCTTGAGTTATATGAGTGTTGTTTCTAGTTGTTGATTGAAGATGGTTGTTGCCTATAGGAGGGCCGTACACCCAGAACCTTCCTCAATCACACTAGAGAACACATCTCTTCACTCATATTTCTGTATTGAACAACGATCAAGTTGTTGCGATGTATCCGTGTCGTCTTCCAATGATCTGAAGGTTGACACCGTTCGGGTTCCTTCCTCTTCCTAGTACTTATTTTTAGGATAGGCTCAACATGTTCTTATTCCCCTTGAGTCTCTTCATTCTCACACGGTGAGTCTTCGCTCTCACACCGGTCCAGAATTGGTGTTCTGGTTCCCTCTTCTTATTCGGCTTCCATATTGTTTCTTGATTGCACAATCTTTGTTTTGTCAGCTATTTTATCCACAAGATCCTGCAAACCATTCACAATAAAATTAAGGCTAGAAGGTCTTTGATCATGCATTAAAGATGTAAGATCTTCCCCTTTAGACCCATCCTTCTCATTGTAATATCCTGAGTCTTCATTGAACTTTACATCCTGGGACACGTAGATTCTTCTTCCTTTGGGATTTTAGCATTTCCATCCATTTTGTGTGGAAGCTTCTTGGTTCAAGTTTGTCTCGATTCCCTTCCGGAACAAGCACATAACAAGTACATCCGAAGACTTGTAGGTGATCAATTTTTGGCTTAGCTTTATTGAGAACCTCATATGGAGATTTATTCTCCAAAATACTCGTCGGTAACCTATTGATCAGATAGGTTGAGGTCATCACGGCATCTCCCCAAAATGTTTTTAGAGCTCCTCGAGCAAACATAATTGTTCTCGCCATCTCCATAAATATCGGTTTTTTCTTTTGGCCACACCATTTTGTTGTGGTGTGTATGGGCAAGTGGTTTAATGTGTGATCCCTTGTCTCTCTAAGAATTCCTTCATCGCTCCATTAACAAATTCACCTCCATTATCACTCCTAAGAACTTTAATCTTGGCTCTAAATTGTGTGGAGACATAGTTATGAAACTGAGTGAAGGAATCAAACGCTTGTCCTTTTGAAGTCATGAGAATGACCCAAGTGTATTTGCTCTTCTCATCAATAAAAGAAATGAAGTACTTATATTGATCTCATGAAGGATAAGGAGCGGTCCATACACTGGTGTGAAATAAATCAAAACAATCATCATACGAACTTGATGAATTCGGAAAACTAATTCTACAATGCTTCCCAAATATGCACGTCTCACACTCTCCAAGCTCTTAACTTAAGTTGGGGACTATAAACTTAAGCATCTTGAGTTGAGGATGCCCAAAACGTTCGTACCACTTGATAGGGGAAAATTTGGCGCTTAAACCGATCTTCTTAGCTGATTCTACACTACTTCCTTCCAATGTATACAAGCCATCCTTAACACCTCTTTCACTGATCATATTTCCAGACTTATTATTCTGAAATTCCACACCATTAGAGTCGAACACAATCTTGCAATCCAAGTCATTATTTTCCTTGTATACAGATAATATATTATTGGTAACTTAGGTAAGAAGAGTGCCTTGGTTTTGCCATTAAGGATATGTAGATCACCCATTCCTTCTATTTCACAATATCCCCATTAGCAACACTAACTTTTCCATGATGAGGTTCTAAGTTTGACAATAGCCTAGAATCACTAATCATATTATATGAAGCCCTAGAGTCAACTACAATGGGTTTAAGAGAACTCGCTTTACCCATAGTCATGTAGCACTTACTGGGTTCCGAGAGCTTAGCAATGGTCTTGATGAGTGCTTCCAAGTTCGATTTCCTCACAAGACTATTATCTCCTTTGGCCATATGACCGGACTCTCTTGCTTTATTCGAGCCTTGTCCTTGAGTTACGAATTTTACAGGTCTCAAGTGAGGATGGAGGTTCAATATTTCTCCTTGACATGGCCCTTCTTCTTGCAATAGTCACAAAACATCATTTTCTTGTCTCCGTAGGGTCCGCGGCTAAGGTGAACCGTTTCACTCGGACCTTGGAATAAGATTCTTGATCCTTCCTCCTTTTGTATGGCCATGCATACTTCATTAAGACTTGATAGCTTCTCATAACTAAGGATATGCTTGATAAGATCCTTGAATGTGTCATTCAACATCAAGAGTAGTCCAAACACTTAGTCTTGTTCCCGACGTTTTTCTAACACTTTTTAGTCCAAGGTTGATGGCCAAAACATCTCCATCTCGGCTTAAAGTCCTCTAAAGTCACCAAACACTTCCTTGAAGGACCTCCCTTCTTGTTGGAGTGAGTTCAAAGCTTTCATCACCTCGAAGATTCGGCTTATGTTGGATAGGTTCCCAAAGACTCCTTCCAGCGTGTCCCAAAGTTCTTTGGCCGTTTCCGAGTATGAGTAGGCCGAGAGTATGGATGGTTCTAGAGAAATTTGTAGGACTAGAATAATAAGTTGATCATCTTGTTCCTATTTGTCTTCAGCCGTGGTCGAGCCTTGGCTAAAGTCATCTTCCTCGTCGATCTTTTCCTTTCCTTTGAAACCGGATGTCACGACGTGTTCCCATAGGCCCTTACTACTTAGGGCTGTTTTGGTGGTTCTTGATCATAATAGATAGTTGTTTCCCTTGAGAATAATCGATAGGATGATTTGTTTTTGCATCCCCATGAATCGGTTGTGAGCTTCAAGAAAGGGGAGAGAGTCTTTTGAGAAAGTTTTGGAGAAGGGACTCTAAATCACAAGCCAGATCTTTTCGCAACTCAAATCCTGTAGATGTTGAGGATATAAGTCTTAGAGTGAAAGATCTATAAGGGGATTTAAAATCAAGAAACCGAAAATAAACTCGAACAAGAAAAAAAAAAGCACACAAGGAACAACAAGAACCGAGATTTTGAGAGATAACTAAAGCAGGATGAGTAATGCTATCAAGATCTTCTAAACTTGCTCTGATACCATGTTGATTTTAGTATAATTTTAGTATGAATGTTGGGTGGTTTTAGTTCGAACAAGGATGAGAGAGAGCGAAAAAAGTAACAAGTGTAGAAGTAATGAATAGTTTTTGTGTATTCATTTGTAAAATCATATACACATACTTAAAGGCATTTACATGGCAAAATAAGTTAGGTAGAACTTGTAAGGGGATTGTAGCCTAACACAAATCAAGTAACTCTCGAATAGATGACTTAGAGGTCAAACTGTCGAGCCATCGTTTTCTTGTCTCGGGCACCGTCCGTCCGCTTTATCCGATGGTCCAAAGGCTGCTCTACCGACCGTTTCTCGGTCCTTGGGTCTAAGATCACGACCCTTTACTTTATCTTCTCTTTCTAACGGTCTTATGACCTCACCACAAGATTCCTTAGACTTGTTACCCATTTAACCTTGTCTTTTAACGTTTGAACTAGATTGATCTCCTTTCCAAGTTGGTTCCTTTATGTTCGGTGAAGGACCATCAACTTTGGTTCGGTCCAATGTTCTCTCCATTCCACATTGTAGTCCATTTCCTTTATTCGTGAATTCATCATCTTCAATTTTAGGTTTATGTCACAATCACTACAAGAAAATGGCATATTGGTAGCAATGCATTGTAGCACTAATTCATCAACTGCTAATAAAAGTGAAAAATTCGGTTTCCAACTTTTTCGTAGCATTAAATTAGTGCTGGGAAAAGATTTCAATAAGCGGGAACCTAAAAATAAGTACTATAGCCGAAAACTGAGTTTGGAGGCAAAACACTTAACCATTTTTTCGTTTTTCCGCCATTGATACTGTCGAGCATGCAAACCTCATTTGGGCAAAATTTCAGTTTTCACCAAATCCTTTTCTCTCTCAAAGACCACCACGAAACCCATTTCCCCTTTTAATTTCAGTATTCTCGATTCCTCAAATTTCCGCTGTAATCTGTGTGTAGAAGTATATCTGAAATGAAATTCAGCTCTCTTGTCCTGAAGTCGGTCGCCTCCGCCACTCGCCCATCGTCGATATTTCAGCGCCGTCAATCGTCGATATTTCATGTGAAACCCAGCTACGGTTCTGTAGTTATGAACCCTAGATTTAGTTCCTCATTCAAAGTGCCTTCGATTTCTCTGATTAAATTCAATTACCTATCACTGTAGCAAGATTCGAACCCCTAAAGCTCTATTTGAGGATCTAACACATTTGAGGATAAGCAAGAGAAAACTCAGGTTATACATTTTTGATTTATGGTTCTTATTCGTTTCATATTTGAGTTATTTTTTCGCATTATGAATTAGTAGATTCACGTTGCTTTGGTGGATATTCGGCAACATTTGAGTTTTCAAGGTTTCTTTGGGGTGAAGACGACTTAAACTCTTAAAAACCAATCTGCAAGCTTATGAGGTTATTCTTCTCATCCAAATATGTTTTTTTCTTGGTTCAGTATGTCTTGTTTGTGTTTTTGATTGTTCCAATTTTTAAGTCTCCGATTGATTTAATAGATGAGTGTTTATTGCTGCAAATGTGATCGACAATGTGTTTGTTTGGTGTTTGAGATCCTTATGGTTTGTTTTGTTTTGCTTATGGGTTAGAACATAAAATGGTTGAAAGTCATGGGTTCATCAAGGTAAGTGAAAACTTTTAAAAATCGAGGGTTTAATTGGAGATTAATAGAGTTTAAGGTTTGTCATTGTTTTTGATTTCATCTGATTCACCAAGAGCTGATCCTGGTTATGAGAAAGGTGCGTGGGACTTTGTGAGGTCTGTTGGTTCAGGTTCAGGAGAAAATGAGATGATCATTTGCCCATATGACTGCCGCAACGTAGTTCGTCAATCGCCTGTTGTTGTGATCATCTTGTAATAAGGGGAATGGATTGGAGTTACAAGATGCGGGAGGATTGGTATCATCATGGAGAATTGATATCGAGACTGAGTGTAGAAGAAATGCAAGAAAGTGGAAAGAAGAGATTTTAGGGCTATACGAAGCAATTGAGTTGCTAGATGAAGATTAGGCAGATGACTTAAGTGAGACTGCTGAGGGTGAGGATAAGCAAGAAGATGATTTTCTTGCAAAGTTGATGCGAAACACCCCTATACCCAAGTTGTGAAAGCCACAACAAGCTTTCGCCATTGTTTCACTCTTCAGCTAAAGACACGAGTGGTTAGCGACGTAAGCTTCGATCTTCTCGCTATCGTCACAGATGCTGCCAAAGGATAATGTCTTACACATCCTCAGATGAGTGAAGAGGTTTCTGAGATCATTTGATATGGGTTATGAGAAGATGACGCTGTGAACGATCGCTGTCTATTCAGAAAGCAATTTAAGCTAGTTGTTCGAAATGCTTCACGCAGAAGATTAACACGCGCCGGTGATGTCAAGAAAGGTATTCCACATAAAGTTCTTAGGTATTTTCCTATTATTCCACGTCTGAAGAGGATGTTTAGGTCAGAGGAGATGGCCAAGGACTTAAGGTGGCATTTTACTAACAAGAGTGATGGAAAAAGCGCACATCCGGTATTCTCGTGATGGGATCTAATTAATACCCGTCATTTGCAGCTGAAGAAAGGAACATTAGGCTTGGACTCTCCACTGATGGTTTTAATCCTTTTAACATGAAGAATGTTAATTACAGTGCTTGGCCTATTTTGCTAGTCAATTACAACATGTCACCTGACAAATGTATGAAGGAGGAGAACATCATGTTGTCATTGCTGATTCCGACGATATCTATTTTTCTCGCTATTCCGTCTAAATTTTGTCGAAAATTTGCGACGATTAATTTTTCGTCGGTATTTGCTCATTTTCTTGTAGTGTCTGTAGGCCTTGTCGACCAACAAAAGAGATTCATTTTGCTAAAGATGTCCATTTCAGGACGAATTATCCAACCCATCAATACCTCATCCCGAGTTTCCTAACCCATCCCGTTATAATAAGTATCCGTTTAAAATTTTTTAATATATATCAATGGAATATATCCAGGTGTGTAAAGATAAAAGAATGTAAGGTTAAAGGAATGAAATCACATGATTACCATGTCTTGATGCAAAGATTACTCGCAATTGGTATCACCGAATTCTTTAACTTTGTATGTTACAGCATTAGATGTCCTTTTTTGATATCTAGTGCTTTATTTCACTTCAGGTTTATTACCTAAAGGTGTTAGGATAGCTATTGGACGCCTATGTGCATTCTTTAATCATCTGTGTCAGCGAGTTATTGATAGAGAGACAATTTCAGTAATAGAAACTGAAATTGTGGAGACTCTCTGCATGTTTGAGAGGTTCTTTCCTCCGAGTTTTTTCGATATAATGGTGCATTTGACAGTTCATCTAGGCAGGGAAGCTCGGTTATGTGGACCAGTCCATTTCCGTTGGATGTACCCATTTGAGAGGTACAACTTATAACTTTTTAGTTTATATCTTACACACTCAATAATCTTGCTGTTAATCTTCAATGATTTGTATCTCAGGTACATGAAAGTTCTGTCGAAACCTGAAGACCAGGAGGTTGTATTGCTGGCGTATCTCGCCGATGAATGCATGCGATTCGAGTCGTTCTTGAAAAATTCAACAAGCGTTGAGGAGAAACCTCAAAGAAATACTGAGTATGAGAGCAGCTCCATACTAGAGGGTCGGCCAATATCTGCAGGCACTTCATGTAGTCTTACTGAGAAGGAGAAGAACATTGCCCATCTTGCTGTGATTCGAATATGGCAATGGTAGAACATGTGGAGTAAGTTCTTGACATCATTGTTTTTATTATTTTGTATTCCTGGTTATCTTGCTATATACGTTGCTAATACTTTGTTATATTTCGATTTAAGCATGCACCTACAACGTCTTCAAGACACTAGTGAAAGATGTAGACGTGATGGGCCAACGTTATGGAGTACGCATATTCAGAAATTTGCGTCTTGATTAAAAGAACAGGCAAGTTCATATTTAGTTTTATTGTTTTTGTTGAATACAGACTTGTATTCAATATGTATTGACATGTTACATTTTTTTAATAGATACCTCTCAGTTCAGAAAAACATGAAGAAACACTTAAGTGGTTAGCCTACGGTCCTCGTGTTAGCACAAGGTTTTACACGGGTTACATAATTAATGGTCTGCGGTTTCACACAAATGCAGTTGACAGGCAAACTCAGAACAGTGGGGTGTTGTATGAGGCCATGGCAATGTGTAGGGCTAGTGCAAAAGACACTTCTCAGATGGTTGATTTAGTATCATACTATGGCAGAGTGGTTGAGATTTTACTGCTTGATTACAATACCTTCTACGTTCCTGTATTCCGCTGTCAATGGGCAAACAGAGGTAATGGAGTGAAGATAGAAGAGTGATTCACACTTGTCAATCTCAACCAAAGTCAAGTGTCATTTGCAAGAGATCCATACATACTAGCCTCTCAAGCAAAGCAAATATTTTATTCAAGGGTAGATGAGAATTCTAGTTGGTATGTAGCTATGAGAGGTCCCACAAGAAGATACAGTGATGAAGATGCTGAAAATGGAAATGCAGATGTTTTTTCAGTTGTTGACATGGATAATGATGACTTAGTTGATGAAGCTAGAAATACCCGAAGTGACTGTGAAGGAATTTTTGTGTGACTTGTTTATGCGTGTTGTTTGCTTTGGTTTCTTTGATGTACATGTGTGTATGTCTCTTTGTGTGCGATTTCAATTATGAACTGTAATTTAACAACTCTTTTAATTTGTTTCAGGTGAAGTAAGATGGGCAATCAAAGAAACAGGCGTGTAACAAAAAACAAATCCAACAAACAAACTGTTGTTGAGTCAAAAAAGAAACAGTTGGATGAGGAGATTCAGAACAAACAGTTGGAAGAAGAGATACAGATCAAACAGTTGGAAGAAGAGATACAGAACAAACAGTTTGAAGAAGAGAGACATGAAGATAATAGAGAAGTAGAAGAACCAAAGCAAGATGTACTGAATGGAGAAGGTGTGGTAATTGAAGAAGATGAAGTAGAACCACTGAATGAAACCTTAGATGAGGAAGTGCAACCTCAGGCAGATACAGTTGAAGAACCAAAGCGTAAAAGAATTCGAGGACCAACTAGGATGAAACATATTGCCAAGGATCCACATGAACGGGAACATGTTGACTTTACTGATTTGGGTGAACCCTGTGGTCCAGGGTCAGTGGTTTTATCATCCTACTTAGGTATGTTAGTACGTGAACATGTTCCAGTCGTTATCGATAATTGGAAAAAAATTAGTGAAGATATCGAAATGTTACGTGAAATCTATTCTGGTAATCTTTTCTTCTCTTTTACATATGTTAAGTTTAACTTGTATTTGGTTGTCTTTCAATCTTAATTGGTATTTTTTAYTTGAAACTGAATGCAGGCAAGGTTTGACGTGGATGAAGCGTTCAAAAAGGCTGCTGTGTTTAAGCAGATGGGATGTCTGTTTCGAGCATCTAAATCACGCCTGGTGACCAAAGTGAGGGAAGCTACAACWTTAAAAGAAAGGATGAGTGCGACCCTAACTTACAAGAATTAATTTGTGAGAGAGCTAGTAACGCCTTTAAGGTATTAACTTATTTGTCTTTGTTTATTGTCATATGGAATAGCAACATGTAAGTTTTTCATTCTTCTCTAGGTTGTCAGTGATTCATACAAGGAAAGAAGAAGGAAGCAGATACCTCACACTTGCGGGCGTAAAGGAATGGTCAGAGTGAGAGAAGATTTGGTAAAGACTAGCCCAGAACCATCTAGTGTGACAAGGCTAAGAGTTTGGGTCAAGTCTCGTACTAAAAAGGATGGTACCCCTGTAACGATACTGCAGCTGAAATGATTGTAAGTTCTGTTAATTTTATTCAAAGAATCTGTAAATTGGTTGTGATGGTTGGTGGTTCTTATGAATTTGGAATTGTGTTTCCAGAGACAGGCATTAGACATGAACAGTCCTCATGATTCAGCAACAACGAATCCAAAGGAAGATATGCTAACCCAGATTTTGGGACCTGATAATCCTGGGAGATTGAGGGCAATGGGTAGAGGCATAAGCTTGACCAAATTTGCTTGTTTCCAAGTCAAGAACGACTGTATGGCTGCTATGGAAGAAAAGCAATTTCAATTGCAGAAACAGGTTGAGAGTTTACTTGCCAAAATTAATAACCAGGTTAGCATATTCTCTTCACATTGGTCTACTGATTATTATTTACTCAGTTTTATCAAGATAATGATATATGGCCATTGCTTCTCATATGACAGAACACTCAGGCTGAAGTTGGTGAAAACTCGATTTATAGGGTATGCATTGACATCCTATACTTGTATGTAGACTTTTATTTATGAGCTTATATCTCATTCTTTATTTTCCATATTAGAGTGTAAACACCAAATCACTTCCCAAGTGTTATTTGGTTGACTGGGCCTGTGTTGAGGAGAATGTTACTGAGGGCCGTGTTGTGTCTTCTGATCCTGATGAGTTGGTGAATGGAATTCCAATAGGCCCTGACCATGTGAAGGTTTTGATTGAATCTGCTATCAAACCAGATGCATTTCTATGGAGGCCTGCAGCTGAGATGTTTACTATTGAGGATGCACTTGGCGAAATGGTTGCATGGCAAGCCGAGTACTGCATTATTCCAATAAAAGGTTTCATGTCAGAGGACATTGCACCTAGGGTTAAGTTTCTTAACTTTGGTTATGTATGGTTGCTCTGCATCTTTAGCTGACTCTTTGTTATTGCTAATTTTTTTCTGTTTTTTGAAATTTGTTCTACAGAGCCCTAGTTCAGATAACATATGCAAGCTCAGGGATTATATCAAGAATGATGAAGTGGTCGCTGTAGGCCGATGGCAGACGCGAGAACCTAAAGCGTTGGTGAATGGACTACCTCTCGATCCAAATGCAATTAAAGTCTATGTTGATGATGTAGTCAAACCCACTGCATTTATATGGAGGCCTACTGCTGACATGAGAACTGTGGAGCAGTCTTTGAAACAGTTTGTAGCATGGCCTGCAAATAGAGTTATTTTTGAGACAACAAATCCAACCTCTTCTGAACCACAACCTGAAAGTTCTAATGCAGCAAGTCCAGATTCTCAAATTGAGAAGTCTCCAATAACTCCTACAGCACCTCTAAAGAAACCTCCATCCAGTAAGAAAGCTTCTACGAAAGAGAAGTCTCCATATCTCCAGCATCACCTATTCGCAGATCAGAGGTACATTTTTTTATGAGTTACAAATGTTAGTTGGACTGTATATTTGATTGGTTGTAGTTTGCTGCTTGAATTTTGTTTATGTTTGTTGCTGGTTGTTCATGTAGCGTAACAAATTCAAGGAAAATCAAAAATGCAAGCTCATGGATCTGTCCGGAAAGAAGGTTGTTGTTGCTGAGGGACGTTGGTCAACGAATAATCCTGAGCATCGTGTCCACTTTGTACCTTTGGGCCCTGGTGCATGTCGAGTCTTGGTGGATGTTGTGAAGGTTAAAGATGATGCTGATTATGGAAGATGCTTTGAGGATAAAGTGGTTATGGTAAGTTTTTCACCATTTGGTCTTTCTTTGGTTTTACTAAAGCGGAAAAATATGTCAAACTAATCCAAGCTAACTTTTGTTTTCAGTTCTGAAGTGAAAACCAACAGGACCTCAATGGCATTTGTAATCTACTAGATTATCTTACACGCCATTTAAAAATATTCAATGGCATTTGTAATTTCCTACTATAGATTATATAATGAAAAACGCATTAAGAATTATTCAATGCCATTTTTAATATCTATATATTATCTTGACAACGCCATCAAAATATTCAATGGCGTTTTATAATTTCCACTAAAACAAATTACAGCACTAAAAATACGATACGGAAAACCTAAGGATAGCATGGATATGGCGCTAGGTAATTCATTTAGATAGCATTTGATTCGCGCTATCAGAGGTCAGACTAACGTAGCATTTAAAAAAGCACGATAGGGGGGTCTACGGCGAACCTAGCGTTGTTAAATACGCTACCAAAGGATACGGTAGCATTTTTTTTGCGCTACCAACGTGCCTTTTTCTTGTAGTGAATGCGGACATTGTGATTTAAGTGGGGGGGGGAGTCTTGCTTTCTATGGAGGTAATTAGTTTTTCTTGACATATTTTGATGGAAGTTTTACCATAAGTTTTTCGCATTTTGAGAGATTGTTACACTCTTTTCCTCATTCATAAGTTCAATAACATGTGAAAAAGTTTTTAATTAGGTAGCGATAGAAATTGTTAATTATTTTATTTATGTTTATGTTTGGGTGCTTTGCAGGATAGTGTTTAATCTTTACTAGAAAACATGGAAAATCCATGATTAGATAAACAAACCCTAAAAAGATCATTCTTTCGGAGACTTAAACGAATAGGAGTTGACGTCTCATCTTAATGAATTTAATTTCTCTCTATTTGGGGCTTGAGATACGTTCGATATGATACCTCTATGAGACCCTGCAAGGCTTGTCTAAGTAAGTATGATTCCCTCTTCCTTCCCTTCAATAAGAAAATAATAAAAAAAAAGATAAGAGAAAAGAAAAGAAAAGAAAAGGATATAGAAGCGAACCGGTCATTGGAAGCAACCACTTTCAATGTTCGCATCTCAAGAAAACTTGTCCTAGAGCTTAGAAGAAAAGAGCTGAAAAGGAAAGGCGATCGATAGAAAAAAATAAAATGATACCCTAGAAAAGTAGGGAGAAATCAATCGAACTAGAAGTGAGAAAAAGAAAGAGAAAGGAATTGTGCTTATAAAGATTGTCTTGAACTTACAGAAATCCAAAAGAGTAAGTGTTCATGTACTTTGATCGATATTTCCAAGTTGAGAACTCACGCTTGGAATAAAAAGAGGAGTCAACAATGAAGAGTCTAAGTTCGAAGGAGGAGCGGTTTGAACTAAAGTGCGTTAGCTATGCTTATGGCAAAGTACATAGAGTACGTTAGAGACCATTCAACTTCAACAAAGACGAAAAGAACTAAACACAACAATGTCACAAAGTACAAGTTCACTCTTCTTATCTTTATCGTTTTCAATAAAATAACTTCACTATGCTTAGCTTTTGTTTGCTTGAGGACAAGCAAAGGATAAGTGTGGGAGAGTTGATAACATCATATTTTACTTATTTTATTGTATGCATTTAGCTTAGTTTTATATGTTCTAACTAACATTTATGATAGTTTTAGTGCATTTGCATTTGTTTATGTGTTTGTAGGTATTTGGAGTAAAATCTACACTTTTGTAGTGTTTTGGAGTCTTAGAAAGCCACATGGACTTTGGAGTTACTTGCTCGGGCCGAGAGTATCACGGAAAGCCATCTCAAGAGCTTTACAAAGAAGGAATGGCCAGAGCATCGACTGTACATGGTCGATTCTCTCTGAGTAACCCATCGATGCAAGCATTTACCTGGCGAGGTCGACGCATTTACAGAAATCCAAGCCAAAAGCTGTGACGAGCCACATCGATGCAAGCATCGACCAGGAGTGGTCGGTATCAAAGTAATCCTGGAATGGACCACTGGGAAGCTGCAAAGAAAGTTCTCAGGTACTTGCAAGGCACCAAAGATCTAATGCTTACATATAGAAGATCAGATCATCTCGAAATCATTGGATATTCAGATTGAGATTATGTTCGATGCGTTGATAACAGTAAATCAACGTTTGGTTATATGTTCCTATTAGCTGAGGGAGCAGTATCATGGAAAAGTGGAAAGCAGTCGGTCATTGCTACCTTCACTATGGAGGCTGAATTCATGGCATGCTTTGAGGCCACGGTTCATGCATTGTGGTGGCAGAACTTTATCTCGAGGCTTCGGATTGTCGACACTGTAGAGAGGCCGCTGAGAATTTATCTTGATAATTTCATAGCTGTATTCTTCTCAAAGAATGACAAGTATTAGAAGGGTGCTAAGCACATGGAGTTGAAGTACTTATCTATCAAAGAACAAGTGAAGAAACAAAGAGTGTCATTTGAGCATATTAGGACGGACATGATGGTAGCGGATCTGTTCACTAAGGGATTGCCACCCAAGATGTTCATTGGCCATGTAGAGCATATGGGACATTAAGCCTGGGCATGGGTACCCGTTACCCGCCCGACCCGCCCCGTACCCGCCCCATAAAAGCGGGTACCCGCCTCATGCAAGTCAAGTAACAGGCCTCAGTTTTCAATTACTTGCAAATAACAGAATAATTCAAGCCAGAATTTTTTTCCGTTACCTGCTGCTCGTTACCCGCTATCCGCAAAAAAATATCTGTTACCCATAAAAAAAATACCCGTTACCGGTAAAATATACCGCTTACCCGCCAAAAAATATCTATTACCCGCAAAAAAATACTTGTTATTACTCGAATGGGGCGGGGTCAAGTATCAAGGCGGGTACTAGTTTTTGGGGTGGGTCAAGTATCAAGACGGGTGTAATTTTGGCGGACCAAGTACCAAGGTGGGTAAAAGTATTACTTAGGGTTGGGCATTCAGATATTTGGATCGGGTTCAGGTCAGGTAATTCGGGTATCGGGTAATTCGGGTATTGGAAAAGAGGTACGGATCGGGTAATTAAAAATTTCGGATCGGGTTCGGATCGGGTTCGGATCTGGTATCGGGTAGTGTTAAAGGACCCAAAAACTTTTTGGATAATTTTTGATTTGGGTAATTGGACCTGAAATACCTGAAACACACAAAAAATACCCAAAAATTAATGAAACTACCCTAAACTGCTGAACCATAGACTTGAATTATAGTCTGAATTCTGAATTCTGAAACATAAAATTATAGTCTACATTTGTCCTTGTTTTCTTCTGTTCTTGTAAAGTGATCCCATACAAGAGATCTTGTCTTCTTTACCTTAGGTGCATGTGTCTTCCGTTACTCCAGGAAAATCCTTCATTTTGCCTCTACGGTTTTCTTCTTGGTTTCCTTGTGTTTCAGTTCCAGTCTCTTTATCTTTTGAAAATGCTGAAGAATCCATCTGCAGAAAAAAAAACAAAACCAAATGTTCATCAGCTAGAGAATTAGGCAGTCAAGTCCACAACAGACAATCAAGTCCACAACAGAGGAAAAAAGAAAAAATATGCCTTCAAAACTCAGCTCCCTACAGCCTTAAAGAACAACTTCATCTCCACTGAATAAAACCCTTCCATGTATCATAGAGATCACTTAAGTTAGCCACCACAGTCAAATAAGAACTCACAAACCCAGAAACTAACAAATCAATATATCGAAACAATACTAACAGTGGTTAAATCTCTCATATTGTCTTCTGCAACACCACAATAAACTAATGATGGAAGCTAAAGCCAGAGGAGAAGGATATAAAATCGACAAGCTAAGACGAGATATTGAGAAGTACGAAGTAAGATTAAAGAAAATCTCTCGTTTACATTACTAATTTCAAATTGATTCTTACGATTATTCTCAAGAAATTTCTACTCTAAAATAGACACAATAACTAAAGATCAAACCCCATCAAATTGCTAATTTCCAAATCATCGATTTTTCCAAACACAGAAATCATGGAAGCAACAAAGAGAAGAAGATGACGAACTTGAGAACAAGTTTTCGACGTCTCTAATGGAAGAGACGAAGAAGATGAAACTAGGGATTCCAGTTTTTCTTTAAGAATTCCAGTTTTCTAACCTAAATCCGATTAGGGATAAGATTGAGAAAATTTAGGAGACAATTTGGGGATGAGAGAAGGATAGAATGTGAAGAAGAAGAATCGAGGAGATGATCTGAATCAAGGAGAGTAGGAGACGATCTGAATCGAGGAAGAAGAAGAAGGTGAAGAAGGGTTAAGATACAAATCGTTAACACTTAGGGTGTTTCGGGTAACATTCAGGTATGTTTCGGTTCTCGGGTAGTACCCAAACTGAACCGATATCCGAACCATAGAAAATTTTAGATCCGATCGGGTATTAAGCTAGAACTGAAATCAATCGGTTTGGGTATTTTCTTTCGGGTCCGGTTCGGGTATTTTGCCCAACCCTAGTATTATTCGTACGGGGCGGATCAAGTACCAAAGCGGGCAAAAATAGTGGGTACCCGCCACGTGCCTAGGCTTAATATGGGTATTATAGATAAGGTCTCCCTATTTTGATTACAATATGCTCATTGTGTATATGACATTGGAAGTCACTTAAGTTATGTTTTGTTTTTCTATTGAATAGGTTATCATTATAGTATGTGTATACATTTATAGGTTATAGATAACATGTGATTATTTTGAGAATTAAGGTTCTTCTCAATGTAAGGAAAATATAGAATTGGAATTGGTTTGTGATACATGGAAAAGAGCATGTTGTTCAATGACGTATGACCGCCATGATTCGATCAATTTTTATTTTTTATTTTAGAAATTAAAGATCAAATGAACTTGATATTAAATTGCGTATTAATAAAACTCTATTTTGCAATGATTGCGCTATTAATAAAACTCATAAGCTACACTTTTCTACCTCTTCAATCAAATCTACTTGTCCCTTAAAATACATTTTAACTGATCTTTGGACATCACCCATTCTATCCATAGATAACTACAAGTACTATCTAATACTCATTGATCATTACACCTGCTTTACATGGTTATATCCTCTCAATACCAAAGCACAAGTTCATGAGACTTTCATACCTTTTAAAGTGCTCGTGGAGAGCAAGTTCAACACCACCATTAGTACGTTATACTCAGACAATGGTGGAGAGTTCATTGCTCTCAAACAACTCCTTGAATCTACTAAAATCTCACACCTAACATCACCACCACACACACCCGAAAACAACGGTGTGTCCGAGCAAAAACATCGACACATTGTCAAAACTGTTTTGTCACTTCTCACTCATGCTGCCATGCCAAACACCTACTAGAGCTATGCCTTTGCCGCTGCTCTGTATCTGATTAATCGCCTTCCAACACCAATTTTGAACATGGAGTCTCCCTACAAAAAGCTCTTCAACGATCCGCCAAATTACACCATGCTTCGAGTATTTGGCTGTCTCTGCTTCCCCTGGCTCAAACCATACACAAGCCACAAGCTGGAAAATTGATCAACACTGTGTGTCTTTCTGGGTTACTCTTTGACCCAAAGTGCATACCTTTGTCTTCAACGCAGCTCCGGCGGAATCTATGTGTCTCACCATGTAAAGTTTGACGAATCGACCTTCCCTTTTCAATCCCCACAGCTAACATCATCAATTCCACCAAAAAATTCCCAAACCCAAGCAAATTCCCCATCAGCCGAAATTATCCCATTGCCACTCGTCCCTGCGCATTGCGCCTTGCTGGGACCGCCGACCGAGATTCATCACCGGAATGAGCTATCGCCGGTGCCGATTGCTGGCGAGTCAACATCGCTTGCTCCAATTGCTCCACTTGTAGGTAACGACTCACAAGTCTCGATTGTAGGTTCTGGAGAAGATAACCAAAACGCAGCGCTTCACTCATAAAGCAAATAATCAATTTCGGCGGCCCAGGCCCATGAAGAAAATTCAGTTCCCAATGTTGTCATCACTTGCAGCCCAGAAACAATAACAAGTCCAACTGCTTTACCTAGTCCAACACGTGAGAATGAAGCAGCAAGCGACGCCAATACTAGTCACATCAAGAGACACCCTCCGACGAATCTTCATCCGATGACCACTAGTAGAATGAATAACATTCTTATGCCCAAATTGAAGATAAATCTTGGTGCTGTTCTGTCTCTGTCGATTCCACCAGAACCATCCACCGTTAATCAAGCGCTCAAAGACCAAAATTAGAGAATTGCAATGTCTGAAGAGCTTGATGTTTTTGCTCGCAATAGCACATATGATCTGGTTCCACGACCAGTGGCTACCAACATTGTCGGCTGTAAGTGGGTGTACAAGAATAAATTTTGACCTAATGGTTCTTTTGGCTGGTGTAAAGCGCGACTTGTTACGAAAGGCTATAATCAACAGTTTGGTAGAGATTTCGCATAAACATTTAGTTCTGTTGTAAAATCCACCACCCTGCGCTTAGTCCTCAGTGTTGCAGTATCACGCGCTTGTCCAATAACTCAACTCGACGTCAATAATTTGTTATTATAGGGGACTTTGTCTGAGGACGTCTTCATGGAACAACCGCCCGATTGTGTTGACAGAGATCATCTAAACTATCTGTGTCATTTTCACAAAGTAGTGTATGGGCTCAAATAAGCACCGAGGGCCTGATACATGGAATTACATAAATTTTTGGTCAGCCTTGGGTTCAAAAATTGCCTTGCAGACACGTCTCTCTTTGTTTACAGTAAGAACAATGACTACATATATTTGCTGGTTTATGTTGATGATATACTTGTCACAGGAAGCAATACTAAGCTGATTAACACCATTCTCGCACTCCTTGCTGATCGCTTCTCTGTGAAAGAATTAAAAGACCTAAACTACTTTCTTGGTATTGAAGCTCATCGAACACCGCAGTGTTTCCATTTATCTCAGTGCAAATACATCATGGATCTATTGATCAAATATAACATGTTGGAAGCAAAGCCCGTGAGCACTCCAATGGCAACATCTCCCACACTCACGATTCACACCGGTACCTCTCTCCCCGCCTTGCACGGTATAGACAACTAGTTGGTAGTCTCCAATATCTTGTTTACAGTCGTCTTGACATCACATATGCGGTCAATCGGGGACACTAACCCACGATATTTTCTACTCCTCTAAGAACCCACTTCATCTTCATGTATACTCTGATGCAGATTGGGCAGGTGACACTGATGATTATATCTCCACAAATGCTTATATCATATAAAATGGAGCACATCCGATTTCATGGGCATCAAAGAAGCAGAAAAGTGTCGCTAAATCATCTACCGAAGTTGAGTATCGTGCAGTAGCTACCACAGCCACTGAATTACGGTGGATCTGCAACCTTCATACTGAACTGGGCTTCAAACTCCCACAACCACTAGCTGTTTATTGCGACAATGTTGGAGCCACTTTTTTGTGCGCTAATCCGATATTCCACTCGCGTATGAAACATTTCACAGTTGATTATCACTTCATCAGGGGCCAAATTCAATCAAGGATGATGTCACTCATGTGAACACTCAAGATCAGCTTGCTGATGCCGTAACGAAACCGCTACAACGTGCCAGATTTACACTCTTAAGAAACAAGATTGGAGTGTCAACAGCCCCTCCATCTTGAGGGGGCATTTTAAGGATACATAATCAAGTATATTAGGAATGTACTTTAATTACCAAAACCCTTGTGTCTCACTACTTGTGTATATAATCTTCCTATGTATTCATTATGTAAATCAACAAGATAATTTCACATTTACATTATTGATTTGTTCTTCCTCTTACACATGTAACGGATAATTTTTGTTAATATTGTTGCATAAAACATGTTAATAGAGAATGGGAAAGAAAGCAGGCAAGCATGGAGATCATTTTGTGATTGACACCGAAACAAACATTCATCTCCATCCAAAGGTGATGATACTCCAACACATGGCAAAAATCCATTCACCAAGCTGGTCAACATAAGCTATCTTGAAGTTTACTTGAAATATTTTAATGAAGTGAAATACTAATCGTATGGTTTTCACTTCTGTTTCTTCCATCTGAAAAAGTGCTAAAGTTGATGCTCTTTCATAAGCACCACCTGCAGGGGAAGAGGACATCTTATGACTGCTCTTCTACATAGTTGGAGACTTCAGAGTAAAATGGTATCTTTGGTTCAGCTATGTTACTCAACTTCCATGTGTATTGATTATGTTGCAGGGTGTGCATTAGAATATCCAAGAGCCATGTCCCTCATCAGATTTGGATTCATCTTTTCTCGTTGTGTTAATCTCCATAAGAAATATTGCATTTTATTTTCAAACCTTACGTTCTATTTTTCTTTTACCTTCAACTTTTCTCAGTGTTCTCTTTACTTATAAAAGAAAAAGGGTTGACTTCATTATACTACACCAACTTAACTACCCCATACTATTTCCCCCTATACTTTTAGCTTCATCATTAAACTACATAAAATAATATTATTCTTCTTCAAACATCACAAACTTATAAAACTCTCCAAAATTAGACATATTCAATAATTAAGTGTAAACTCCGTTTAAAAAATCAAATTCGCGTTTTGTTTTTGCGATTAGATAACCCGAGTTTGACCCATTAAACCGATTAGCAAACCATGTTAATGAACCAAAGGGTTTATAATTGATTTAAAAACAAATTCCTCTCAATGGATTAAAAAGTTTCAAAACATGACCACATTATAAGCATCTATTTCTCAAACTGAGCTACCGCTTCCTCAACCTCATACTCAAATCATTCCATTTCATCTTCTTCAATCGTTTCCTAAATTTTGATTTCTCTAAAACCGATGCTTTTAAATTTTAAATCAATTATAAACCCTTTGGTTCATTAACGTGGTTTGCTAATCGGTTTAATGGGTCAAATTCGGGTTATCTAATCGCAAAAACAAAACGCGAATTTGATTTTTTAAACGGAGTTTACACTTAATTATTGAATATGTCTAATTTTGGAGAGTTTTATAAGTTTGTGATGTTTGAAGAAGAATAATATTATTTTATGTAGTTTAATGATGAAGCTAAAAGTATAGGGGGAAATAGTATGGGGTAGTTAAGTTGGTGTATTATAATGAAGTCAACCCAAAGAAAAATGAAAAAAAAATACAGTCGAATATTCCCTATATATTAATTGAGAATCATTTTAACAAAATAACCTTATGTTTACGTAAAATATTACAACACTGTCATGCTGACATGTCGTCGCCAGAATGATTTTCAGAAATATATTTTCTAGGACATTATTACTAGACTAATTAAATAATATGTCATCAGAGCAATCATATATAATAAATTATTTTTATTTTATCTAAATTACATTTATTTATTTATGAAAAATCAAGTAAGTAAATATTCCATAAAAGTATAGATGATTTTATTGTTTCCTAAATTATAGATTTCAATTATTTATACAATAATATACTATTAAAATTATTTAGAAATATTTATTTAATTTATTAATTTTCTAAAAAATATTAAAAATATCTTACCTGACGGAAATTACCTAGTACGAATTAATAAACCAAATCCAACCTAGTTGTTGGTGTGCTAAAAATCCGGTTCTCTCCGATCAAAATGTCTGTGTTTGCTCTTTCAAGTTTTAATGCAGTGCCGACTTAGATACTTTGGTGAAGAGAAGTATGAACGATTTTCAACTTTATCAAAGGAGAAGAAGATTTGGAAGCGTATATCCGGAGTTAGGCCTGGCGTTCGGATTTTCGGGGTCGAGTAATTCAGGTTTTAGGTAATTCGGGTTTCTCAATTTAATACTCGTTCGGGTATTTGTAAAAATCGGATCGGGTTCGATTTTTATTTTTCGGTTTCGGGTCGGATTCGGATTGTTGTTTTTCGAGTTTGGATCGGGTTGGGTTCAATATTTTTACCCATATGTATTCAAATCTACTCGAATATACCCGAAATATACCAAAAAACTTAAATATTTGTTACTTTTTACCCAAATCTATCCGAATTACCCAAATTACCCAAAAATATCTAATATATTTGGGTTTTTATAATTGTAATTTGGGTATTTGAATTATTACAAATATAAGTACAACTAATACTTTTTACTATATACTTGTATTTCATATACTTTCGGGTATCTTCGGGTTTCGGATTCGGATCGGATTCGGGTCGAGTTTTTTGGGTATAGAAATCTAGAGCCCATTCGGGTATTTTTTAAAATCGGGTCGGGTCGGGTATTTGATAAGAGGTTTCTTAACTAGCTTTAAAATTCCTTTATCTACCCCAAGTGCAAGGTGCAGTGTAACCCAGTAATGAGGGTAGAACCCGGGGCAAACACATAAGCTATGAAGAAAACTTAATAAGTTAAAGCAATTCAAAGATTCAATTTTAACAAGTGTTATGCAATGTAAAAAAGCGATGATTCTTACTAAAAAGATTAACTATGACTAGACATTGATGGCTTAAACTCTAGCTTAGTCATTGTGTCTAAAGGACTTATGCAAACTTAACCTAGGCCTTGAGATCACAAGTAGACTTACGCATTTCCATCTTTATAAATCCTACATAAGAACAAATTGAACAAACTTCCGTTTATTTTGGAACTTAGTGAGCATTCAAAATCATCTCAACTTACCACTAAGCTACCTAAACTACTTAGTAGTTAGGATCACAAAGCTCACAAATAGCTTGGTTATAGAATTTCATCAACCTTAGGGTGTGAAATTCTTAAAATCTAGATTCTACTCTTCCAGCCTAATCTAGCATAGAGGACAACTAAGAGTGAAGGATCTAAAGATCAAACCATAAACACACCTCACAACCTGCTCAACGCCATCAACTAGCATGTCACTGAAAACTACTCACATTAGCCATGAAACAAAGAAAACAGATGAGAATAAGAGAAAGGTATTATCCTTAAGATAATCAAGATTCAACAAAGTTTCATCAAAGAAATCTTAAAGAAGAAGCAAAATCGAACAAGAGTTTTTCTAAGTCTTTTCACCCTCTAGAGAAAATAAGTTCTGAGAATAGTCTCTCCTTTCTGGTCAAAACTATGATTTTATATGTCTCAAAGCAGTCAAAACAAATATCTAAAACATGTCGGCGGGCGTGATCGATCGATCAGTGAATGCGATCGATCGATCGTTCAATCTAGAGTCTCAGGTCAATCCGATCGATCGATCAGAATACGACGATCGATCGGATGGTTCGGTGATCGATCGATGGTCTGTCTGATCGATCATATGTTGATCTGGCGGAATTCTCGCATCATGATCGATCGATTATACGTTGACGATCGATCGATTGGATTGTTGATCGCAAGCATTTGTCCATCGTCGATCATATTTTGTCTGACGAATTCTCGCATTATGATCGATCGATATGCGTTGACGATCGATCGATTGAATTGTTGATCGAGCAAGCATTTGTCCATCAGTCGATCATATTTTCGATACAAAATATGATCGATCGATTGTCGTTGACGATCGATCGAATTGGATCGGCGGTCATTGCTTTCTTGGTCGATTGAAGGCGTGGCGCTGGAATTGTGGAATCGATCGATGTCATCATCGATCGATGGATCAAACGTCTACGATCCTTTGCTCGATTCGACCTCTTATGCTTTTTAGACATGTTCCAACCTGTTAAGACTAAAATGCAAGGAAAACACCAATCTACTAATATGATGATTAAAAACTACTAAAAGCGTAATATATCAACTCAGACTTATCTTTCTTGTCCTCAAACAAAAAGCTAGTGAAGAAATCTAAGTTTTAAGGAGAATGAACTTGTTCCACAGCAATAACATTGTCTTCACTCTTAACCACATGAAATGAATTAATTAAGCACTACATGTACTTCACCATAAGCATATCAATGCCTACTACGAAGCCTCATCAGTTCAAACTCTTCATTCTGACTCCTCTTCATTTTTATAATTTGGGATTGCGATCACGTAACCTTCTGCTTGTGAATTTAAGTTCAACGTCTTTTATACAATCCTCTTCTCCTTTCTCCTTGACAATCGATTTTTCCACTTTTCTAGGTATCATTTTATTTTTTTACATCGATTGTCTTCTTATACTATTTTATTTTCTTAGTTATATAGATTTCCACGAGGCAAATGAAGGTGTAACCATCAATGCCGGTTGCTTCTTTCCCCAACTAAAAATAATTATTATTATTATTATTATTATTTTTTTTTTTTTTTTTTTTTGAAGGGAAGAAAGAAGGGTTGTACCACAGACATGTCTTGTAGATTCTCTATGGAGTGTCATGTTCGATGCATCTCCAAGCCCCAAATCGAAAAGGATCATTTCATCAAGGTGAAGAGCCGATTAATGGAATTTCCGAAGGAATAGTTACGGTTTTGTTGATTCAGATGGGTTTCCAATTTTCCTGTTGTAATCTCATATAATTCCAATAGTCATTCAAAGATTAGCACATTAATCAATAACAAGTTCAATTGATGCCTCACTAAAACCTTTTCAGGAAAAAGAGTACATCTTCTCAAAATATTCATACAAATAAAAAACACACAAATAAACCATTAGTTCCAATAAGTACCCTCCCCGGACTTGCTTCACGTCGGTGTGTGAGAATAAATATGTAGAAAGATACAACATAACTAAATAAAAGGGAAAAGAAAATCAGAGGTTATAAAATAACCCTAATCGAGATGATGCTCTCGAAGAGGCACGCGGCTCGCTCCAGTGGGCTTATGCCTCGCCGACGCTCCGGTCGCTGTCTGCTCCTCAACAGTGTATCCGTAGTCTCTTGTCCAAAGATGACAAGGTCAGTACAATCGTGGACGGTATCAGCACTGAACCCCTGAAACAGACGGTGGACGAGGGCATTGTATCTTCGCCATTGCCCACATCTTCAGCATGGAGTGCATGTTCGCTGCACGCTCCCGCCACCTCCAGGCATCATCGATGTATCAGCAGGTAAGGGAGGTAAATCGATCGACCGCATTATGCCCTCTCATCTCCTCAAAAAGATGGCTGCCCTGTTGTATGGGGCATCCTCCGATGTCCCCGAGATCGAGAAGAATCGCTCTGCGCGTAGCTACCTGCTCAGTGCTCCTCTCCTGGAGTAAACTCGATGTTCTGCATCGATGTCAGAGAGGTGATGGCTGGGTTTGGCAACTTGCAGTGGCGCAGACTGCCATCGCGAGTGGTGAACCTGTATGACCGCCTGAAAGAAAATCGATGTCTTCGTAGGCCTCGCCTATATGGTCTCGCTCTATCTCCGCCTCGATCTATCCTGCAATGCTTGAAGATTGGGGTCAAGAGACTCCCAATAGACTCCACCTTCCGTCTCGAAGTGTTCAGAGCACGGAATTTTCGCTGAACCAAAATGGAGGCGAAGACGGCACAMAGGTTGGTGCCACAGATAGCTGGAGGAGGCTCAGATAAATGCTATGGGCAAATACAGGGAGCCCATAGTGCAACATAATCAGCTCATCAAACCGCAACGAACCTGTCTCCTCCTTAGCCCAAAATGTATGTCCCAGGATCTTGGCAACAATACGAAGGACTGGGTTCCTGATAAGAGTAAGCTTGTACTCGCGTGAAAGCCACGATCCTCCTTTACCAATCAAACCCCAAAGCTTACCCAACTCCTGCAATCTTGTGGAAGAAAGCTCCGAGTCTTATCGAACTCAGAATACCGCAGAGTCTCGATCGATACTGCATATACCGCCGACAAAATGTGAGTGTCCCCTGGGTCGCTCGGGGATTCTCAGGATCCTCGKAGTATAGCTCAGCTGAGGCGAGGAATTGTCGAACCAATTCTGGATATAATGGGTATTTTTGGCTCGCGAAATGGCCTATACCCATGTTAGTCAAGATACCGTAAACGCCCTCCATAATCCCCATCTTTGCAGTACCAAAGATCGATAACTTTGTTGGAACCATCTCAATCCGCAGAGACCGTAGAAACAACTGCTCCAACAATCCCATGGATGCTGCTGGCCGGTACCTGCACTCAGATTGCTACGTATTCGGCATCGTCAACGCATCCATCATCTGCCATCCGCCTCCAAGTGCTCGTAGTTTCTGCACCGGGTCATAGGATGTGGATGGTTGCTTTTCCTTATCGCAGGTTACCTTCTTTCTAGTAAGTACTGCTTTTAACCATTTCCCTGAAAGATAAAAATAAAACGAAATTAGCAATGCAAATATTGACGATTATCCAAAACAAACAAAAATTCAGAAAATTTGACATATGATCGATCGATCGATCATAACTACGACCGATCGATCACAGCTTGCAAAATCTGGTTCGAGAAGAAACGATGATCGATCGATCATGGATAGGCGATCGATCGATCATAAACCCTAAATCGCGAACGATCTCGCTCGATTTCTCAAACAATTTCATTTCTAAATCTATCATAAAATCGTCAATCAAGGCATTCTAGCTCGAAATCAACCTAATAATCTGTAGAAATCAACAAACAATCCAAAAACAATCACAAAAAACACTAATCTAACAATTTTTCAAAAATCCCAAAACGGAAATTCAACACGAAATCGACAAAATAAGGTATGTAGATGCTCGGAATTAGCCCAGGAATCACAAACAATCGAAAGCACAGCAAGAATCAATCAAAATAAACCCAAATTTCTCATTTTTCCTCAAGAACATCGAATCGAAAAATTGAAAATCGAAGGTCATACCTTTGTAGATCGATTGAACGAGTACTAGAATCGAAAAGAGGACGAAAATCCGATCAAGATGGACCCAAAAATCACTCAAATCCGTTGAGAATTGAAGAAGTTAGGGTTTTTGGAAATTTTTATGAGATTTTCGATTTTGGGGATAATGATCGATCGTCCGATTGTTTATTTTAAAGTCGTTTACTAGCCTGATCGATCGATCATAACTACGATCGATCGATCAGTCTACTCTGTTTTTGTTGTTCTGCTTTTGATCGATCGATCATCAAACCGATCGATCGATCGGTTAATCCCTCTATCTAATTCTGTAAAACTCAAGAAAAATTAAGAAAATATACTATATATACATATACTTACCAGTGGGTTGCCTCCCACTAAGCGCTTGTTTAACGTCAATAGCTTGACGTTGTTGAGAATCTTTAGGCTTCGGGAGGTTCGTCAAGAGAAACCGTTGTTGTATTCCCTTTCTCAGCATCGGCCATATAAGGCTTGCATCTCTGTCCGTTAACCGAGAATTCACCTCCAGTCTTGTTCCATAAAATGATAGCCCCATATGGTTTAACTTCCTTAATGACGAAAGGACCCGCCCATCTTGACTTAAGCTTTCCCGGGAATAATCGCAAACAGAGTGAAAAGCAAGACTTGATCCCCTTTGCCCGCTTTAGATCTTCTTGTCATGAAACGCTTTTGTTCTTTCCTTATAGATTTTTGCTTTTCATAAGAATTTTGCCTCAACTCCTCAAGTTCTTCTAGTATCAAACGCCCGGCCGTTCAAGTCGAAGTTCAACAATTTGATGGCCCAAAGCGCTTTGTACTTAGTTCCACCGAAGATGACAAGACTTCCCATAAAGTAAGTTGAAAGGAGTTGTACCTATGGGTGTCTGTGTGCTCTATATGCCCATAAAGCATCGCAAGTTTGCCGCCAATCTTTCCTTGATTTCCCAACCGTTTTCTCGAGAATTGCCTTGATTTGCCGGTTAGAGACTTCAACTTGGCCAGAAGTTTGTGGATGGTAAGGTGTGGCTACCTTATGTTTCACTCCATGCTTTTTCAGCAAGCTTGCAAATACCTTGTTGATGAAGTGAGATCCTCCGTCACTTATCACAATTCGTATTCAACCTTGGGAATATTATCGTTTTGAACATCTTCAACACCACCTTAGCATCATTAGTAGGACTAGCTAGGGCTTCTACCCATTTTGACACATAATCCACCGCTACCAATATATATTGATTGCCATAAGATAAAGGGAAAGGTCCCATGAAGTCAATTCCCCAAACGTCAAAGATCTCAACTTCCAGAATAAAATTCTGAGGCATCTCATTCCTTTTGCTTATGTTTCCTTTTCTTTGACAAGGATCACATCTTGAGATGAATTCTTGAGCATCCTTGAACATTGTCGGCCACCAAAAACCAGCTTGCATTGCCTTTTGCACCGTGTTAAAAGTAGCCAAATGACCTCCATAACTCGAACCATGGCAATGGAATAAAATTCCGCAAGCTTCTTCTTCGGCGATACATCTTCGAAAAATGCCATCTTTGCAACGCCTATAGAGATACGGTTGATCCCAAAAGTAGTTATTGACATCTTTGTAGAACTTTTTCTTCTCATAGCCTTTTAAATTGGGAGGCTCCCTTCCACATGCTAAATAGTTGACCAAATCGGCATACCAAGGGAGAGTTATGAAGTTCTTCTCAACGAAAAGTTGTTCTTCCACAATCTCATCTAGTTCAAATGTAGCCTTCTGGACCGTTTCGACATTGTAGATGCACTCTTCGGGCAAAGAGTCATTAATAGCCAAATCTTCATCAATCCTCAACCTTGAAAGATGATCCGCAACTCCGTTCTCAATTCCCTTCTTGTTTTATCTCTAGATCAAATTCAAGCAAAAGGATCCATCTAAGCAATCTTGGCTTGCCTTTCTTGGCTAGCAAATGTCTCAAGGCATGATCCGGTGTACTATGACCTTGGATCCCACCAAATAAGATCTGAACTTCTCAAAGGCATGCAATGGCAAGAAGTTCTTTCTCCGTTGTGCATACTTTACTTGAGCATCGTCCATCGTCTCTACTTGCATAGTAGAACATGAAGTTTTTCATTTCTTTGCCCCAAAACAGCTCCAACGGCATAATCGCTGCATCGCATTATAACTTCAAATGGTAAGTCCCAATCTGGTGGTTGGACAATACTTACTAATGCTTCTTTCAGCTTCAAGAATGCTTCATAGCAAGCTTCATCAAAGACAATTTGTATCCTTGCATAAAAGATGTCAAAGGTCTAGCAATGCTGGAGAAATCCTTAATGAATCTTCAAAACCCGCATGACCCAAAAGCTTCTAATCCCTTTAACCGTTGAGGAGCAAGTGCACCATCACATCAATCTTGGCTTTATCAACCCCAATCCCTTCCTTAGAAATCTTGTGTCCCAATACGATCCCCTCCTTGACCATGAAATGACATTTTTCCCAATTTAGAACCAAGCTTGTGTCTTCGCATCGTTTTAATACTCTGCACAAATTAGAAAGACACAAAGAAAACGAGGCACCATATACGGAAAAATCATCCATGAACACTTCCATTATATTTTCAGTTAAATCTGAGAAGATTGACATCATGCACCTTTGAAATGTTGCTGGTGCATTACATAACCCAAATGGCATTCTTCGATAGGCGAAGGTACCATAAGGACATGTAAATGTCGTTTCTTTGTCTTGAGGATGAATCGATTTGAAAGAACCCGAATATCCATCAAGAAAGCAATAGAGTGATCGCCAATCTTTCAAGCATTTGATCAATAAAAGGAAGAGGGAAATGATCTTTTCTAGTTAATGCATTTAGTTTTCGGTAATCAATGCACATTCTATGACCCGTAATTGTTCTTGTTGGGATCAATTCATCTTTATCGTTTTTAATTACCGTTACTCCTCCTTTTTTGGGAACTACATGAACTGAAATCCAAGTGCTATCGAGATGAATAAATGACCCCGCATCAAGTAGTTTCAAGATTTCCCTTTTTACCACTTCTTTCAAGTTTGGATTTAGTCTTCGTTGATGCTCAACTGAAGATTTAGACTCATCTTCTAAATAGATTCTATGCATGCATAATGATGGTGAAAGACCTCTAATATCATCCAATGAATAACCTAAAGCCTTTCTATATTTTTTTAGTTCATGCAACAGCAATTCCATCTCATCATCATTCAAAGCATCATTAACAATGACCGGATAAGTGGTATTTGGACCTAAGAATGCATACCTTAGCCCCTTGGGAAGAGGTTTGAGTTCCACATGTGGTGCCTTAAGCTCACTCCAATCCTCATCTATGCTAGTCTTACCATTGCTAGCTTCTTCCAATCCACAAGCTGTTATTTCTTCTATCTTCTCAAACATGCAAATTTCTTTTCAAGCTTTTATGAGAGTCTATGGTTTCTCATAGTTATTTGCTTCCTCATTTTCCATCAAACGATCCTCATTCCTTTGTTAAGGCCAACTGTAAAGAATCTTCCTCCATGTTTATTTCCTCCAAGTACTCATCCACCATATCTTCTAATGTTTCAATGTAAGACCTTTTCGAATGGTGGGTTTTTTCATACTCCATTATATCAAATTTCATGGTTAATGAGTCTAAATGCAGGGTAATCATCCCCTTTCACATCAATAATGCTAGCAAGGAAGAATGGTCTTCCCAAAATAATAGGATCTCTAGGCTTCTCATCCATTTCAAAGACAATAAAATCAGAGGTATAACACTCACCAACCTTCAATGGTAAGTCTTCAACACCAATTGGATACCTCACCGATCTATCCGCTAACACCAAAGTAATACGAGTCTTCTTGAAATTTGTTAATCCAAGCTTCTTAAACCGCTCAAAGGCATGAGACTCACACTTGCTCCCAAATCAACCAAACAATTCTCAAAGAACATTGACCCATCACACAAGGAATGGTAAAACTTCCCGGATCGTTGAAGAAGCTTTGATAAAGACTACATCTCATGATTACATCACCATGATTCTTCAAAAAATCCTCCTCTGGTCATGATGTCCTTAAGAAGCTTGTTGTAGATGGGACAATCAAGATAAGATCCATGGTATAGTCACTTACCTTCCCATAATAGCTTTAATTATTTTTGAAATTGTTTCTCCAAGATCTCTTTCTTGAATCTTCAGGAAAAGGTAGCTTAGGTTCATAAGGAGGTGGAACAAACATATCCTTTTTATTGAAACATCTCCACCTCTTGTGGCTCTCTTTATTCTGACCACATCTTCATTGTTGTTGATATCTCCACTTTCCTCGGCTTCTAAATCCAACTCTTGACCTTATCATTTACCACTTCTTCTATTTAGGAACTCAGTAGGGAGCTCTTTTCCACTTCTCGATGTGATTGCATTGCAATATTCTTTATTTGGCTCGGGATTACCGGTAAAATACCCTTCCCATTGTTCTAGAAGTAGAAGCTACTTGGGCAATTTGATTCTCCATCCCTTCACATGTGTTGTCAAACCTTCAAACTTAGAGTTGAGATCACGTATCTCATTCTTTTCATTCCCTTGTCTTTCCAATTTGCTGACATACTCTTTCGTCATCATCTTGAGAAGGCTGATTAGAATTACCTCCTTGTCTAAAGTTGTTGAATTGTGGTCTGGGAATGTAGTTGTTGTTGTTGGAAGGCCCTTGGTTGTTGAAGTTGGTAAAGCCTTTGTTTTGATAGCCTCCTTGACCTTGATAACCTCCTTGTCGAAAGTTGTTTCCTTGGAATGGAGGTCTTTGGAAGTTTCCTTGACCTTGTGAAGTGGGATTTCTTGGTTGAAAACCTTGGGCATTTGGCACATTTGGATAGACTTGGTCTTGAGGATTTTCCACATTTGTGCTTCGGTATTTGGATTTGGATACTTGTATTGATATCCATCTTGGTTTCCAACATAATTCATCTCTTATAATCATTACCATCACCTTCATTAGTCCGCCCATCTTGCATTTGGTTATCACCATCATTCATATCCACAAAGTTTACAGCTCTTTGTTGGATATGCATCGACTGTCTAACCGGTCAGCTTCTCATTTATCTCCTTGAGGCGTTGATCTTGAATCTTGTATCCTTGACTGATCATCATAATCGCCTCTGTAGCATTGATCACTTTGCGAAGTTCTCAATTAGAGTTTCACCTTGTACCACATCTAAATTTCTGAAGCTTCCATTCTGTGCGGTATCTAAAGCATCCGGTATTTTTCAAGCATCCTCGGTGAAAAATTCCCAAAAGCTTCTTGTTCAACTCCATGATGTGGGCAAGCTCTAATGTAACTCTTAAGGCGTTCCCAAGCTTCATAGAATGACTCGTTATGCCCTTGCTTGAAGGTTGTAATATCATTCCTTATCTTTGCCGTCTTTTGCTTTGGAAAGAATTTGGTGAGGAATTCCTTTACAAAGATTCCATGTGCCCTAAATTCTGTTGGGATGTCTTTTTCCCATTGACTAGCCTTGTCTCAGTGAGAATGGGAATAATATCATCTTGATGGCATCTTGAGAAACTCCATTAATCTTCACCATTCTACAAAGCTATCAAATTGATCAAGATGATCCAATGGGTTCTCTCGGCGACCCATAGAACTTGGAGTTTTGTACCATATTGATGAGGCCCGACTTGATCTGAAAATCATTTTTATGCGATAGTAGGAGGTTGAATACCAAAGCTGGAAGTTCTTGTTCCGGTTCATCAAATGCTCCAATTCTTAGGTGCGACATTAGGGCGTGCCCCCGGTGGTGGAGGTTGAATTCGTCCATGCGCTTGACCGACATTAGGCTCTTCTTGTTGATCCATAACGCAACCAATAAATGAACTCGTCTCTTTCTCTTTTTTGTCTTGCTCGCTCTGCCCAAACGTTACTTACGTCGAGGTTGTCTCTATGAGTTTTCTTTTCCTTGGCTTCGTAGATGCATGCACTACAAAGCTTCAGAAAGTCGTATGTAACAAAAAGTAAAACAAAGCTTTAATCTTAAGCGATTTCTAAAACCTATTGCTGCTCTGCGCGAAAAACTTGATAAGAGGTTTCTTAACTAGCTTTAAAATTCCTTTATCTACCCCAGTGCAGGTGCGAGTGTAGTAAAAATTAGAACCACAAGGAAGCTGGCGAAACCATAAGCTATGAAGAAAACTTAATAAGTTAAAAGGATTCAAATTCAATTTTAACAAGTGTTATGCAATACGTAAAAACAAAAGCGATATTGATTCTTATCTAAAAGCGATTAACTATGACTGACAATTGATGAAACTCTAAGCTTAGTCATTGTGTCAAGGACTTATGCAAACTTAACTGGCCTTGAGATCACAAGTAGACTTACACATTTCCATCTTTATAAATCCTACAGAACAAATTGAACAAACTTAGTTTTATTTTGGAACTTAGTGAGCATTCAAAATCATCTCAACTTACACTAAGCTACCTAAACAACTACTTGTAGGTTAGGATCTAAAGCTCACAAATAGCTTGGTTATAGAATTTATGACACCTGGGTGTGAAATTCTTAAAATCTAGATACTCTTCGAGCTTCTAGCAGAGAGGACGACTAAGTGAGAAGGATCTACAAGATCAAACCATAAACACGACTCCTAACCATCACCTAAGCCATCAACTCCATAGTCAACAGAGAAACTACCACACGTATAGCCATAGAAGCAAGAAAGCAGATGAGAATAAGAGAAGGTATTCGTCACTTAAGATAATCGAAGATTAATGAAAGTTTCATCAAAGAAATCTTAAAGAAGAGCAAAATCAAANNTTCTTAACTAGCTTTAAAATTCCTTTATCTACCCCAAGTGCAAGGCAAGTGTAGTAAACTAAGGGTCGAACCACAAGGAAGCGGCAAACACAATAAGCTATGAAGAAAACTTAATAAGTTAAAGTAATTCAAAGATTCATTTTAACAAGTTGTTATGCAATACGTAAAAACCTGAAAACATATTGATTCTTATACTAAAAAACGATTAACTATGACGACAATCGTTTAAACTCTAGCTTAGTCATTGTGTCAAAGGACTTATGCAAACTTAACCTAGGCCTTGAGATCACAAGCAGACTTACACATTTCCATGCTATAAATCCCTCACAATAGTTAACAAATAACAAACTCCGCTTGCAATTTGGAACTTAGTGAGCATTCAAAATCATCTCAACTTACCACTAAGCTACCTAAACAACTACTCCGTAGGTAGATCACAAAGCTCACAAATAAGTTTTATAGAATTTCATCAACACCTTCCGGTGTGAAATTCTTAAAATCTAGATTCTACTCTTCCAAGCCTAATCTAGATGAGGACAACTAAGAGAAGGATCTACAAAGATCAAACCATAAACACAACTCCTAACCATCAACCTAAGCCATCAACTAGCATACAACCTAGAAAACTACTCACATATAGCCATAGAAACAAAGAAAACGATGAGAATAAGAGAAGGTATTCATCCTTAAGATAATCAAGATTCAACAAAGTTTCATCAAAGAAATCTTAAAGAAGAAGCAAAATCAAGAACAAGAGTTTTTCTAAGTCTTTTCACCCTCTCTTAGAGAGAAAATAAGTTACGTAATGAGTCTCCTTTACAAAATAAAACTATGATTTTATATGTCTCAAAACGAGTCTAAAACAAATATCTAAAACATGTCGTGATCGATCGATCGCTAGTACGATCGATCGATCGCTCAATCTAGAGTCTCGTCAATCCTTCGATCGACGATCGAATACGACCGATCGACGGATGGTTCAGGATCGATCGATCGTCTGCCTTCTATGATCATGTTGATACGGCGGAATTTCGATCATGATCGATCGACATACGCGACGATCGATCGATGATTGTTGATCGAGCAAGCATTTGTCCATCAGTCGATCATATTTGATACGGCGGAATTTCGATTATGATCGATCGAGATGCTGACGCATCGATCGATCAATTGTCGATCGAGCAAGCATTGTCATCGGCCGATCATATTTCGATCGGAATTCTCGCATTATGATCCATTCGACGCTGACGATCGATCGATTGAATTGTCGATCGACTCCATTGCTTTCTTGTTCAAGAGCGTGACGCTAAAATGTGGAAAACACACAAAATCTACGAATATGATGATTAAAAACTACTAAAACTGTAATATATCAACTCCCCAGACTTATTCGCTTGTCTCAAGCAAACAAAAGCTGCTAGTGAAGAAATCCTAAGTTTTAAGGAGAATGAACTTGTTCCCCTCGTAATAGCATTGTGCTAACAATCTTCAACCACATGGAAATGAATTAATTAAAACTCACTACATACTTCACCATAAGCATATCAATGTACCTTACTCTAAGCCACACCCAACATCAAGTTCAAACTTCTTCATCGACTCTTCATTTAAATTACTCAATTTGGGATCGTTATCAAGAACGAGACACTTACTCCTTGTGAATTCGTAGTTCAAGACAGTCTTTATACAATCCCTTTCCTCTTTCTTTTCTCACTTCAAGACAATCGATTTTTCCCTACTTTTCTAGGTATCATTTTATTTTTTCTATCGATTGTCTTCTCCTTTATACTATTTTATTTTCTTAGTTATATAGATTTCCACGAGACGCAAGAATCAAGGGTGTAACCATCAATGCGGTTCGCTTTTCCCTAACTAAAAAATTATTATTATTATTATTATTATTTTTTTTTTTTTTTTTTCAAGGAAGAAAGAAGGAATGTACAGACATGTCTTGTAGATTCTCTATGGAGGTGTCATGTTCGCATCTCAAGCCCCAAATCGAAAGGATCATTTTCATCAAGGTGAAGAGCCAGCCTGAATTGTCTGATTTCCAAGGAATGGTTCTGTTCGGTTTGTTGATCACGATGGGTTTTCCAATTTTCCGTTGTAATCTCATATAATTCCAGTCATTCAAAGATTAGCACATTAATCAATAACAAGTTCAATTGATGCCTCACTAAAAACCTTTTCAGGAAAGAGTACATCAAACTTCTCAAAATATTCAAACAAAAAAAAACAACACAAATAAACCATTAGTTCCAATAAGTACCTCCCCAGACTTACTTCACACCGTCTCGTGAGAATAAATATGTAGAAAGATACAACATAACTAAATAAAAGGGAAAAGAAAAATCGAGGTTATAAAAATAACCCTAATCGAGCGATGCTCGCCTCGAAGAGGCACCGCTGCTCGGCTCCAGTGGGCTTATGCTCTCGCCGACGCCTCCGGTCGCTGTCCGGCTCCTCAACAGTGTATCCTGAGCCTCTTGTCCAAAGATGACAAGGTCAGTACTGGGACTGACGCATTCGAACCCCCAAACAGACGTGGACGAGGGCATCAGATTCGCATCATGCCCACATCTCTTCAGCATGGAGTGCATGTTCGCGTAACGCTCCTGCCACCTCCAGGCATCATCGATGTACAGCAGGTAAGGGAGGTAAATCGACCGACCGCATGGAGGGATTACTCCTCTCATCTCCTCTGAAAAAGATGGCTGCCCTTGCTCGTATGGGGCATCCTCCGATGTCCCTGAGATCGAGAAGAACGCCTCTGTCGCGTGCAGCTACTGCCAGCCGTGCTCCTCTCCTCGAGTAAACTCGATGTTCTCGCATCGATGTCGAGAGGTGATGGTGGTTTGGCAACTTGCAGCGCAGATCGCCATCGCGAGTGGTGAACCTCGATAGACCGCCCTGAAAGAAAATCGACGTTTCTCGTAGGCCTCGTCTATATGGTCTCGCTATCTATCCGCCTCTTCATGCCGATCTATCCTTGCAAGATTGGGGTCAAGAGACTCCCAATAGACTCCACCTTCCGCTCAAGTGTTCGAGCACGAATTTTCGCTGAACCAAAATGGAGTAAGACGGCACCAAGGTTGGTGCCACGATAGCTGAGGAGGCTCAGATAAATGCTATGGGCAAATACAGGAGCCCATAGCAACATAATCAGCTCATCAAACCGCAACGAACTGCCTCCTCCTAGCCCAAAATGTATGCCCCAGATCGGCAACAATACAAGGACGGGTTCCGATAAGAGTAAGCTTGTACTCGTGAAAGCCACATCCTCCTTACCAATCAAACCCCAAAGCTTACCCAACTCCTGCAATCTTCCCGGAAGAAAGCTACAGCCTCCGGAGTCTTATCGAACTTGTAAATACCCAGAGTTCTCTGATCGATACTGCATGTGATACCGAAAAATGTGAGTGTCCCCTGGTCGCCGGGATTCTCGTGGATCCTCGTAGTCAGTTGAGGCGAGGAATTGTCGAACTCATTCTGGATATAATGGGTATTTTGGCTGCATGAAATGGCCTATACCCATGTTAGTCAGCATACGGCGTCCTCCATAATCCCCATCTTTTGCGAGTACCAGCATCGGCGAACTTGTTGGAACCATCTCAATCCGAGGAGACCGTTGTAGAAACAACTGTTCCAACAATCCCATGAATACCCTGGCGCGTTGTGTATCCGGTAATCTCAGATTTCTACGGTCATTCGCGGTACGTCGAACGTTGGCCCATCCATCACTGCCATCCGCCTGAGCCAAGGTGCTCTGTCGTTTACGCACGGGGTCATAGGATGTGGATGGTTGCTGCTTGGCGAGGTTACCTTCTTTTAGTCGGAAGTACTGTTTTAACCATTTCTGAAAGATAAAAATAAAAGCAAATTGATACAATATTGATGATTATCCAAAACAAACAAAAATTCAGAAAATTTGACATATGATCGTCGATCGATCATAACTTGTTCATCGATCGAGCTTGCAAAATATGGTTTGAGAAGATGATCGATCGATCATGGATAGCGTCGATCGATCATAAACCAGAAATGCGACGATCTCGTTCGATTTCTCAAGCAATTTCAATTTAAATCTATCATAAAATCGTCGATTGAAGGCATTTCTAGGCTCGAAATCAACCTAATAATCTGAGAAATCAACAAACAATCAAAACAATCACAAAAACACTTGTCTAACAATTTTCAAAAATCCCAAAGCGGAAATTCAACACGAAATCGACAAAATAAGGTATGTAGATGCTCGAATTAGCCAGGAATCACAAACAATCGAAAGCACAGCAAGAATCAATCAAAATAAACCCAAATTTCTCATTTTTCCTCAGAACAGAATCGAAAAATTGAAAATCGAAGGTCTACCTTTGTGATCGATTGAGCAGAGTACTAGAATCGAAAAGAGGACAAAAATCCGATCGAGATGGACCCAAAATCACTCAATCCGTTGAGAATTGAAGAAGTTAGGGTTTTTGGAAATTTTTATGAGATTTTTCGATTTTGGGGATAATGATCGATCGATCGTCGATTGTTTATTTTAAGCCGTTCTTACCTTTGATCGATCGATCATCTACGATCGATCGATCAGTATACCTGTTTTTGTTGTTCTGCTTTTGATCGTCGATCATCGCGATCGATCGATCGGTTAATCCATGTCAGTCGTAAAACTTCAAAGAAAATTAAGAAAATCATATATACATATACTTACCGTGGGTTGCCTCCCTAGCGCTTGTTCGTCAATAGCTTGGCGTTGTTGAAATCTTGGCCGGGAGGTTCGTCGAGAAACCGTTGTTGTATTCCCTTTCTAGCATCGGCCATATAAGAACTTGCATCTCGTGATTAACGAATTCACCTCGTCTTGTTCCATAAAATGATAGCCCCATATGGTTTAACTTCCTTAATGACGAAAGGACCGCCCATCTTGACTTAAGCTTTCCGGGAATAATCGCAGAGTTGGCAAGACTTGATCCCTTCTTTGAATTCCGCTTTAGGATCTTCTTGTCATGAAAGCACTTTCTTTCCTTATAGATTTTCGTTTTCATAAGAATTTTGCCTCAACTCCTCAAGTTCTTCTAGTTGTATCAAGCGCTTCTCGAAGCCGTCTTCAAGTCGAAGTTCAACAATTTGATATAGCGCTTTGTACTCTAGTTCGGAAGATGACTTCCATAAAGTAAGTTGAAAGGAGTTGTACTATGGGTGTCTTGTAGCGGTTCTATATGCCCATAAAGCATCGTCAAGTTTGCTGCCCAATCTTTCCTTGATTTCCCAACCGTTTTCTCGAGAATTTTGATTTGCGGTTAGAGACTTGACTTGGCCAGAAGTTTGTGGATGGTAAGGTGTGGCTACCTTATGTTTCACTCCATGCTTTTTTCGCAAGCTTGCAAATACCTTGTTGATGAAGTGAGATCCTCCGTCACTTATCACAATTCTTGGTATTCGAACCTTGGGAATATTATCGTTTGAACATCTTGAACACCACCTTAGCATCATTAGTAGGACTAGCTAGGGCTTCCCATTTTGACACATAATCCACCGCAATATATATTGATTGCCATAAGATAAAGGAAAGGTCCCATGAAGTCAATTCCCCAAGCGTCAAAGATCTCGACTTCGAATAAAATTTGAGGCATCTCATTCCTTTTTCTTATGTTTCCTTTTCTTTGACAAGGATCACATCTTGAGATGAATTCTTGAGCATCCTTGAACATTGTCGGCCACAAAAACCAGCTTGCATGCCTTTTGCACCGTGTTAAAAGTAGCGAAATGACCTCATAACTTTCGAACCATCGTGGAATAAAATTCATGCTTCTTCTTCGATACATCTTGAAAAATGCCATCTTTGCAGCCTATAGAATACGGTTGATCCCAAAAGTAGTTATTGACATCTTTGTAGAACTTTTTTCTTCTCATAGCCTTTTAAATTGGGAGGCTCCTTCCACATGCTAAATAGTTGACCAAATCGGCATACCAGGAGGCGGTTATGAAGTTCTTTCTCAGCGAAAAGTTGTTCTTCCACAATCTCATAGTTGATGTAGCCTTCTGGACCGTTTCGACATTGTAGATGCACTCTTCGGGCAAAGAGTCATTAATAGCCAAATCTTCATCAATCCTCACCTTGAAAGATGATCCGACTCCGTTCTCAATTCCCTTCTTGTCTTTTATCTAGATCAAATTCTTGAAGCAAAAGGATCCATCTAAGCAATCTTGGCTTAGCGTCTTTCTTGGCTAGCAAATGTCTCAGAGCAGCATGATCCGTGTGTACTATGACCTTGGATCCCACCAAATAAGATCTGAACTTCTCAAAGGCATAGCGATGGCAAAGTTCTTTCTCGTTTTGCATACTTTACTTGAGCATCGTCCATTGTCTACTTTGCATAGTAGGCGACATGAAGTTTCTTTTCATTTCTTTGCCCCAAAACAGCTCCAACGGCATAATCGCTTGCATCGCACATAACTGAAATGGTAAGTCCCAATCTGGTGGTTGAATGGGAGCACTTACTAATGCTTCTTTGCTTCAAGAATGCTTCATAGCTTATCAAACAATTTGGTATCCTTGCATAAAAGAGCGTGTCGAAGGTGCTGTGCTGGAGAAATCCTTAATGAATCTTCGGTAAAACCCGCACCCAAACTTAATCCCTTTAACCGTTGTTGGAGGAGGCAAGTGCACCATCACATCAATCTTGGCTTTTCACCTCAATCCTTCCTTAGAAATCTTGTGTCCCAAGATCCCTCGACCATGAAATGACATTTTTCCCAATTTAGAACCAAGCTTGTGTCTTCGCATCGTTTTAATACTCTGCCAAATTAGAAAGACACAAAGCGAGGCACCATATGCGGAAAAATCATCCATGAACACTTCCATTATATTTTCAGTTAAATAGAAGATTGACATCATGCACCTTTGAAATGTTGCTGGTGCATTACATAACCAAATGGCATTCTGATAGGCGAAGGTACCATAAGGACATGTAAATGTCGTCTTCTCTTGGTCTTGAGGATGAATCGGGATTTGAAAGAACCCGAATATCCATCGAAGAAAGCAATAATAGGAGTGATTGGCCAATCTTTCAAGCATTTGATCAATAAAAGGAAGAGGAAATGATCTTTTCTAGTTAATGCATTTAGTTTTGGTAATCAATGCACATTCTATGACGTAATTGTTCTTGTTGGGATCAATTCATCTTTATCGTTTTTAATTACGTTACTCCTCCTTTTTTGGGAACTACATGAACTGGGAAATCAGTCTATCAGAGATAGAATAAATGACCCAGCGTCAGTAGTTTCAAGATTTCCACCACTTCTTTCAAGTTTGGATTTAGTCTTCGTTGATGCTCATGAAGATTTAGACTCATCTTAAATAGATTATGCATGCATAATGATGGTGAAAGACCTCTAATATCATCAATGAATAACTAAAGCCTTTACATATTTTTTTAGTTCATGCACAGATTCCATCTCATCATCATTAAAGCATCATTAACAATGACCGGATAAGTGGTATTTGGACCTAAGAATGCATACCTTAGCCCCTTGGGAAGAGGTTTGAGTTCCATGTGGTGCCTTAAGCTCACTCAATCCATCATCTTGTCTTACCATTCTAACTTCGATCCACTTGTTATTTCTTATCTTCTCAAACATGCAAATTTAGCCTTTCAAGCTTTTATGAGAGTCTATGGTTTCTCATAGTTATTTGCTTCCTCATTTTCCATCAAGCGATCCTCATTCCCTTTTGTTAAGGCCATGTAAAATCTTCCTCCATGTTTAGCTTCAGTACTCATCCACCATATCTTAATGTTTTGATAGAAGACCTTTTCTTGAATGGTGGGTTTTTCATAGACTCCATTATATCAAATTTCATGGTTAATGAGTCTAAATGCAGAGTAATCATCCCCTTTTCACATCAATAATGGCCCCGCGGTGGTAGAATGGTCTTCCCAAAATAATAGGATCTCAGGCTCCTCATCCATTTCAAACACAATAAAATCTGTAGGTATAATGCACTCACCAACCTTCAATGGTAAGTCTTCAATAACACCAATTGGATACCTCACCGATCTATCCGCTAACACCAAAGTAATGTCTTCTTGAAATTTGTTAATCGAAGCTTCACAAACCGTCGAAGGCATGAGACTCACACTTGCTCCCAAATCGACAACGATTAAAGAACATTGGACCCATCACGAGGAATGGTAAAACTTCCTGGATCTTGAAGCTTCTTAGGTAAGATGTTTTTGAATGATAGCACTACACTCATGATTCACCATCACCATTGATTCTTCAAAATCCTCCTCTTGGTCATGATGTCTTAAGAAGCTTGTTGTAGATGGACGATCAATAAGATCCATGAATGGTATAGTCACTTGTACCTTCCCATAATAGCTTTGAATTTTTGAAATTGTTTCTCCAAGATCTCTTTCTTGAATCTTAGGAAAAGGTAGCTTAGGTTCATGGAGGTGGAACAAACATATCCTTTTTTTGAAACATCTCCTTAACCTCTTGTGGCTTCTCTTCTTTATTCAACCATCTTCATTGTTGTCGATATCTCGGCTTCTAAATCCAACTCTTCAGCCTTATCATTTACCACTTCTTCTACTGATTTAGGAACTCTAGTAGGGAGCTCTTTTCCACTTCTCAATGTGATTGCATTGCAATATTCTTTTGGATTTGGCTCGGGATTACCCGGTAAAATACCCTTCCCATTGTTCCTAGAAGTAGAAGCTACTTGGGCAATTTGATTCTCCAATCCCTTCACATGTGTTGTCAAACCTTCAAACTTAGAGTTGAGATCACGTATCTCATTCTTTTCATTCCTTGTCTTTCGATTTCCATACTCTTTCACGTCATCTTTGAGAAGGCTGATTAGAATTACCTCCTTGTCTAAAGTTGTTGAATTGTGGTCTGGGAATGTAGTTGTTGTTGTTGGAAGGCCCTTGGTTGTTGAAGTTGGTAAAGCCTTTGTTTTGATAGCCTCCTTGACCTTGATAACCTCCTTGTCGAAAGTTGTTTCCTTGGAATGGAGGTCTTTGGAAGTTTCCTTGACCTTGTGAAGTGGGATTTCTTGGTTGAAAACCTTGGGCATTTGGCACATTTGGATAGACTTGGTCTTGAGGATTTTCCACATTTGTGCTTCGGTATGAAAGGTTTGGATTTGGATACTTGTATTGATATCCATCTTGGTTTCCAACATAATTCATCTCTTCGTAATCATTACCATCACCTTCATTAGTCATCGCCCCATCTTGCATTTGGTTATCACCATCATTCATATCCACAAAGTTTACAGCTCTTTGTTGGATATGCATCATTTCATCTAACGGTCTAGCTATTTAGACGTTGATCTTGAATCTTGTATCCTTGACTGATCTATCATAATCGCCTCAGCATTGATCACTTTGCCAAGTTCTCAAWTAGAGTTTCACCTTGTACCACATCTAAATTTGCGAAGCTTCCATTGCTGGCGGTATCTAAAGCAGTCCGGTATTTTTCCAAGCATCCTCGGTGAAAAATTCCCAAAAAGCTTCTTGTTCACTCCATGATGTGGGCAAGCTCTAATGTAACTCTTAAGACGTTCCCAAGCTTCATAGAATGACTCGTTATGCTTGCTTGAAGGTTGTAATATCATTCCTTATCTTTGCGTCTTTTGCTTTGGAAAGAATTTGGTGAGAATTCCTTCTTCAAAGATTCCATGTGCTATAAATTCTGTTGGGATGTCTTTTTCCCATTGACTAGCCTTGTCTCAGTGAGAATGGGAATAATATCATCTTGATGGCATCTTGAGAAACTCCATTAATCTTCACCATTCTACAAAGCTATCAAATTGATCAAGATGATCCAATGGGTTCTCACTCGGCAACCCATAGAACTTGGAGTTTTGTACCATATTGATGAGGCCAGACTTGATCTCAAAATCATTTTGCGATAGTAGGAGGTTGAATACCAAAGCTGGAAGTTCTTGTTCCCGGTTCATCAAATGCTCCAATTCTTCTGGTGCACATTAGGGTGCACCCCAGGTGGTGGAGGTTGAATTCCCAGTCCATGCGCTTGACCAACATTAGGCTCTTCTTGTTGATCCATGCCTACAACAATAAATGCTGAACTCGTCCTCTTTCTCTTTTTGTCTTGCTACTCTACCCAAACGTTACTTCGTCAGGTTGTGCTCTAGCAAGTTTTCTTTTCCTTGGCTTCGTAGATGCATGCACCTACAAAGCAAAAACTCGAGAAAGTCAGTATGTAACAAAGTAAAACAAAGCTTTAATCTTAAGCGATTTCTAAAACATTGGCTAGTAGCCTCCCGACAGACGAAAACTTGATAAGAGGTTTCTTAGCTTTAAAATTCCTTTATCTACCCAGTGCAAGGTGCAAGTGTAGTAAACTAGAATGAACCACAAGGAAGCTGGCAAACACATAAGCTATGAAGAAAACTTAATAAGTTAAAAGCAATTCAAAGATTCAATTTTAACAAGTGTTATGCAATACGTAAAAACTGAAAACGATATTGATTCTTATCTAAAAACGATTAACTATAGACAATTGATGGCTTAAACTCTAGCTTAGTCATTGTGTCTAAAGGACTTATGCAAACTTAACCTAGGCCTTGAGATCACAAGTAGACTTTCATTTCCATCTTTAAATCCCTGATAAGAACAAATTGAACAAACTTGGTTTGCATTTTGGAACTTAGTGAGCATTCAAAATCATCTCAACTTACCCTAAGCTACCTAAACTACTTGTAGGTTAGGATCACAAAGCTCACAAATAGCTTGGTTATAGAATTTCATCAACACCTTAGTGTGAAATTCTTAAAATCTAGATTACTACTCCTACTGCATAGAGGACTAAGAGTGAAGGATACAAAGATCAACCATAAACACAACTCCTAACCATCAACCTAAGCCATCAACCTAGCCATAGTCAACTGAAAACTACTACATATAGCCATAGAAAGCAGAGATGAGAATAAGAGAAGGTCCTTAAGATAATCGATTGACAGTTTCATCAAAGAAATCTTAAAGAAGAAGCAAAATCAAGAACAAGAGTTTTTCTAAGTCTTTTCACCCTCTCAGAGAAAATAAGTTGAGAATGAGTCTCTAAAAAGTCGAAAACTATGATTTTATATGTCTCAGCAGTCAAAACAAATATCTAAAACATGTCGGCAGGCGTGATCGATCGATCGGTGGTACGATCGATCGATCGTTCAATCTAGAGTCTCGAGTCAATCCTTCTTGATCGATCGATCGAATCGACCGTCGATCGGATGGTTCGGTGATCGATCGATGCGTCTCTGCGTCGATCATATGTTGATCTGGCGGAATTCTCGCATCATGATCGATCGATTATCGTTGACGATCGATCGATTGGTATTGTCGAGCAAGCATTTGTCCATCATCGATCATATTTTGATCTGGCGAATTCGCATTATGATCGATCGATTGCGTTGGATCGATCGATTGAATTGATGTCAGCAAGCATTTGTCCATCGATCGATCATATTTTGTCTGGCGAATTCGCATTATGATCGATCGATTATGCGTTGACGATCGTCGATTGAATTTGATCGGCGGTCATTGCTTGGTCGATTGAAGCGTGGCTGGAATTGTGGAATTACGATCGATCGATCGTATCATCGTCGATCGATCGGATGATTCAAAACGTCTATCACGATCCTTTGCTCCGATTCGACCTCTTCATGCTTTTTAGACATGTTCCAACCTGTTAAGACTCTAAAATGCAAGGAAAACACACAAAAATCTACTAATATGATGATTAAAAACTACTAAAACTGTAATATATCAGTATTTTTGGGTCGGGTTTTTGGGTCTGGGGTAAAATGCCCAGGCCTATCCGGAGTTATTACAAGAACTGCTTCATTCGCCGGAGAAATGGTTGTTATGAATCCGACATCCAATAAAATCCGTTGAACCTTTTGGTCTCGTTTTAAACGCATCAATAAGCCTGTTAATGTTGATGATCCTAATTCAAGTTTAATATTCTGATGGTGATTAGCTTTGGTTAATTCAGAATGTGGCTCGGTTAAGTGACTAAACTAGGAGGAGAAGACCGGTTAAGGGAAGCATTGAATCGCGACGATGGTTTACTTAATTGAGTATTATAAATACTCTGTTTCCTCTGTTTTTAGTTGTTAAGTTGTTAAGATCAAATCAATCTTGTAACCGCCATTGTTGAGAGCTCAAGCTCTTGTGATTTTCGTTTGCTTTAGTGGTATGCCGAAGTCGATTCGGCTCCAGACGTAGCCATGATCATCTAGATCTTGGTGAATTAGGTAAACAATTTGTGTTCTCGTGTTCTTTCTTCTTTCTCTGTTTCGTTTATTGTTTCTGTTCTTGATCGAGTTCGTGAGTTCAATCAAGTGAGAGTTGTGAGGTTGAGAGAGAGAGAGAGACACGAAGCAAAGCGTACAAATTGAAGGTTCTTTTCCATCACATAATTTAAATCATATGTAGGAACTCACATAAAACTCCATGCAACCACCCTTAACATATGTTGTATTAAAAATATACATTTCTTAGAGACAAAAACTTAAATAACACACATTTTTGTGATATAACTAGAATAACATACTTCTTTTCAATATTACTAGTATAATAATTAACCCTAATGAAATGTCGATTAACCTGTAGATGAAATCTAAAATTAACGAAAATGTCATTTTAATTCTTTTTAATTACAATTAACGGTTTTCTTTTTTTCTCTTTTTTTATTCAAACAAAAATAATTCAGTTATTTTCAAACCAACGATAGAAAATTTCAGTTTCCTTTCTCATATTCTAGTAAAAAAAAAAACCTCAAAATCTCTCATTCATGCGATTGAGCAAACAACCTTCGCCATCAGTCTTCCGTCGTCCGTCTCGCCATTGCCTTCCGCTTCGTCTTCCGCGTCGCCTTCGTCTCGCGTTCGTTGAAGACTCAGGGTTCAACTTCCGAAGATATTTACTCTTTCTACGGTAAGTTCTCCACGTTTTTACGGTATTCGAAACAAATAGGGTGGATTTTTGGCGCGAAAGTTTGATTATGATTTCTGATTTATGACTGACTTATGGCTGATTTACTAAATAAAATGTGTTTACTTAAATGGTTTTTGATGGCTGTTAACTTGCTTTATGTTGGATTTATAGGTTTAGATCATTGTTATATTTGATTGTGATGCTTGTTTAGGGCTAAGTGATAACTTAATAAAACGGCTGATTTATCAATTACTTGATGGCTGATTTATGAAGTTAAAGATGGCTGAGTTATGAGTTTTGATGGCTGAGTTATGAGTTTTCGATGGCTGACTTATTAGGTTCTTATGGCTTAGTTTCTAGTATATGATGGCTGAGTTATGATTATTTAATGGCTTAGATTCAGCCTTTACGAGTTTACAGAAATTACGGGTTTAGATTTGGTCATTGGTCGGGAGGCAACCAATAAGATTCAGTCTTCATGAGATTTGGTCATTGTTCGGGGGGCAACCAATAAGATTCAGCCTTATGAGTTTACAGAAATTACGGGTTTAGAATCAGGTGCATACCCTGACGAAAGCTGTGAGCCTGACTACCGTCCGCTGTGGGAATTATTGGATATTCCCGAAGGGGTTATTGATGGTCCAAAATACGATGAACTTTCTGGTGTATTCGGCAAGTGTTGTGGTTAGGAATTACTGCAATGGACGCAGGTTGGGTTGTTGTGTATTCTCCACATGGGTATACACGGCTTACATCATAATTCACGACTGCCTATGAAAAATGTTAAAAGAGTCTTCAGAGTTGAATACGTTGATAGTTATCCGTGGGGAAGAGTGGCGTTTTAGGCTCTTATGGAAGGTGTTAAGAAGGTCGGGTATAAAGCAAATTCATACATGGTGAACGGATGCGTCTACGCGTTACAATTTTGGGCGTATGAATTAGTTACAGTTCTTGGGGAGAATCTTGGGAGATTAACAACTCCTAATGAAATTCCATTCCTTCGTTGGGGTGGAAATCGTACTCATAGAACTTTCGAAAGTGTTATTACTGACGAGATTGCCATGCATGGTCAGGTACTGGTTTTCTTACTTGACGGCTAACTTTATATATTTGATGGCTTAGTTTTCTTACTTGACGGCTGACTTATATTATTTGACGGCTAACTTTATATGCTTAACGACTGACTTATCTTACTAGACGGCTGATTTATAATATTTAACGGATGACTTTATATACTTAACGGCTGACTTAGCTTACTTGACGGCTGACTTATTAGTTGTTTTTATGACTAACCAGCTGAGTTGTGATTATAGGTGCGAGTCAGGAAGATGGTTATGAAGCCGATTGCTGAAATTTATCCTAATTAGGGTACTGAAGATGATATCGACCCTGAACTTCATGAGTTGATATGCGACATAGTGGATGGTAATTTTGTTGAAGGCTTTTGGGATGTTAAAAAAGATGAAGTATCCATCCATTCTAGGAAGAAGCATAAAGCTAAGAAAGTCGATGATGTCGAATCCCCGAAGAAGAAGCAGAAGAGAAAAAAAGGAAATAGCGATGGTGACTTCGGTGAAGAAGTTGGGAATAGAAAAATGTTGATGACAGTGGGGATAAAGCAAAAGTAAGGCTGACTTCTGAGTATTTTATAGTTTACCTCAAATTCTATTATGGTTTAAGTGTTTATATGATTTTTTATTGTAGGATTTGAAAGAAGACTCCGAAGATTTTGGTAAACACGTGTATGTCTCTGGCCTAACGAAACTGGTCGACAAACTCTACGAGAAATTTGATGTCATGGAGACCAGCATTAATGGATTGATTGGTGGCTTAGAAGATAGGACTGTGGCAAAATTCGAGGAGAATTATGTGTAGAGGATTACTTCTGTTGAAAAAAGAGTTTCCCTGCACTTGGTAGATACAAGTGAACTTGATGACCCGCAACCACAACAAGTAGCAGTAAATGAGAAGAAAGCTTCAGGGTTTAAGGCTGATAGTGACATACTTGATATAACCGAGCAAGTACAGGATGAAGGTAACAAGTTGTTATCCGAATATGAGGAGACTGAGGAGGATAAATTAAGGAACTTAAGACTATCAGCTACTATGCAAGACTTGGCTTCTGCTATTAAAAATTAGGTGCAGTTGGTGATCCGTCGAAGAAATCATATCCTCCACCACCACCGTATCTGGCTATTGGAAACAGTGTATTGACTTGTATGAGTAAGGATCTCGTCCCTTCGAAAGCAATCTATGATCTACTAAAACCAGTTGACCCATTTAATATGGAGGCGCTTACTAACTACCTGCGTCTGTATGAGTATGTTACAAATTTCATATGGGTATTGACCGTGAAATTTTTCATATGAGTGTGTACTAAATATTTCGTTTATTTGTCGGTTAGGAATATTCCACTTTCTGCAAAGCCACCAGAGATACCAGCAGAGATTGATTCCTACATCATTCTCATTACGCCGAGAGCAGCTTGGCCTGACTGTAAGTGTGGATGGTTAGGTGACGATGTAAGTGAAATTGTAGTGATGGCTGATTTATCATATTACACGGCTGATTTATTGTACTTGACGGTTGATTTATCATATTACACAACTGATTTATTGTACTTGACGGCTGACTTATTTAGAATTAACCTTTTTATTCCAGCACATATCTGTTTTCATGAGACTTCTAAGGATACGATCGCTTAAACCTCCAAGCCCATTCCACACTGATCGAATTGCTTTTATTGAAAAATGGTTCGTTGCTCTTTGGGTACGAGATTATGAGCAGTTCAAAATCAATCCAAAGACCTTTAAATTCTCTGATGGGTGGATTAATATGGCGAAGAGATTGGCTCCTGATGATTCACCGTCATTCAGGAGGTGGTTTTACGATGTTGATAACCTGTATGTCATACACAACGTCGGTGGCGATCACTGGGTAACCCTAGACATCGATTTACAAAAAAGAAGATAGATTGTTACGACAGTATTATGGGAGCAACAACCCCAACAGCCGACAAGAAGTTGCTAAAACATTGCAGGCCATTTACGCGCATGACACCTTTTTTTCTAAGCGAAATCATTCCAGCCGACGTGCGCAAGATCCACCAGAGGCAGTTCAACTTTAGAAGGGTCAAAAAGAACGTCCCCAAAAACAATAACCAGGTGATTATGGCGTGTATTCGCTGAAATACGTCGAATGTCTAGCTTGGCGTTAGTTTCGAAGGCCTAACTGACCAAAATATGCAATCATGATGAGAAAAGATTGCAGCGGAAATCCTTTACGAGGCACCATACTATTTAAAACAGTTTTTCTGACTTAGCAAAATCGGAATGAGTTAGGACTTATTATGGCTGATTTATGCAAGTATTCGGCTTATTTATGCACTTTTATGGCTGACTTATTAGGTTCTATAAGGCTGATTTATGCACTTATATGGCTGATTTATGCAAATTCGGAATCAATCTCAGCAGCTCTTTTAATTAAGTTTTAGATTCTTTGATACATCATTAGCTAGGGATTGAAACTTCTGATTTTCTAACTCTTTCCGAAGTTGACTAATGGTTTTGTTTAGCCTCCTAATGTCATCTTGAACTTCGATCAAAGTTGTCCTAGACTATCCTGTGACTTCCTCTTCATCCAACCACTCGAAAAATTTACAGTGCTCTTGACCCCCAACCTATCATATAGAAACTCATTAACATGTAATTTATTATAAGCATCACAAAAAGGGAAACCATGCATTAAACTTAAAACGCGGACACCCATTAAACTTCTGTCCAGGATTTTTATCGGTCCAAAAAGTAACAATCTTTGCTGGCAATCGACAATCACATAGTTTCGGAGCCGCAACACTTCCATACTGATAAGAATCTCGAATAAAGTGAGATGATAGAATCCGAAGTGGAAACTGAACCTGACTTGAATGAAAATGAACAAATGTTTGGTTGATTTAGTAAACATTATTTATCTCGTTATGGCTGATTTATCAAACGTAACATTGAGATTCACGCTTCGCTTTAGTTAATTTGTCTCGAGATAGTAAAAAGTGATGAAAAAAGCAGACAAAGTCATCGAAATCCACACGCAACCTAATGATTAATTAGAGGTTGTGTGTTAATCGAAATATTATCCGCTCAATTTCAAATTATTTTCAAAATTCAAATTAATTCGTCCATTAACATTTTTCCGTTACAAAATAGACGTTACGACCGAGTTATAGGAAAGCCGGCTGACTTATTAAAAATGAATTTATGGTATGGCTGACTTATTAAAAATGAATTAGTGGTATGGCTGACTTATTAATGATAGAAATTGGGTTATGTCTGACTTATAACTTTAAAATTCGAGGCTTTAAAAAAAACGGATCTATAATTTACAAGTTTTTGCATTGTGTCCAACCGGATTACATAGATAACATGTGTGTTGCTTTCTAGGACATTTCTTTGCCAACGCCACTTCTAAACAAGATTTAATTCGTGAAATCTTAGGTCTTCCTGGTTGTTGACGAGGAATTGGTGGCAAGCTCACTTGTTCAGCTACACGTTCAGGTACGGGAAGTGCCGTATCCATAGGCATAACTGTACCAGCATACACATTAGCTATATAATCCCTCCGACAATATGGGTCACACAGTGATATATGAGAAATATTCCTATGCTCGGCTGCTGCGATTGCATGTACGCATGGCACTTTTTCGATGTTAAGCTTGCGGCACGTGCATCTCCTCGCATTCAAATTAACAACATGCAACGATGTCCCGCAAGCAATTTCTGTATGCAAATGATCAATATTTTGCACCTGTGCAAGTCTAGCACCACTGACACGGGCCTGAAAGTAAAATTAATTTACGGCTAACTTATGAAATTATACGGCTGATTTATAATACTTAATAGCTAACTTATACTGTTGTAATTGCTGATGTACCTCCAATAATTTCTCAACAGCGCGTGTAAGCGTTGTTTTCTTCGACCATGCATCTTCTCTTCGCTCGGCAAACGACCTCGTCATCATTGACCTTATCGTTTCTAAGAGTCGAACGATAGGCAAACTTCTAGCTTTTGAAAGCATCTTGTTCATCGACTCCGCTATATTTATTGTCGTTATGTTATATCTATCATCCGAAATATGAACACGTGTACACATTCGTACAACGGCTCTTTGGAGGTATCCATGAAGATCATGATTTAGTGTTCTAATCTCATCAAAAACGGCATTGAATTCATCCATCCTGTAACAATTTGTATCTTTCTTCACCAAACGAAACAAGTTTCCACCTTTAAACCGTACCAATATGTTCTTATACAAATGGTACGTGCAGATTCCACGAGCCGCTAATGGATACACAGTCCCAATTGCTTTCCCAATTGAGTTATGTCTATCGGTGATGATCGTGAGACCTTTCTCATCTGAAACCAAAAGTTTGAATTGTGAAAAAAACCATTTCCAAGAATCATCATTTTCGGTGTCAACCACACCAAAAGCAATTGGAAAAATCTAAAAATTATCATCTTGATCTAGTGCTGTAAGAAGTGTCCCCTTATATTTTCCATGAAGAAATGTACCATCGACAACAACTACTTTGCGCGGTAACCCATTGATCACTGCGAATGCAATGAACAAATACTTGAATCTCCCATACGTAAATTGCAAGTTAGATAAGAAGGCAAGTCTTCATACCTCTTCTCAAGACTTTCCGTATCGATTGTCTTCCAAAGCGTAACGTCCTATGGACCTTCCAATAATCCATTTGTTGATAAGACTGAATACAAAAAAATCAAATTTAATAACTCGCAGCTAGAAAATAAGTGAGTCATAAGGAGTAAATAACTCAACCAGACTAAAAAATAAGTCAGCCGTGTGATTAATAACTCAGCCGTGTCATATTAATAAATCAGCCAAGTCATATTAATAAATTTGCCGAACACTAAATTTACCTTGATTCCGAATTGCTTATTAATGGCTACTGCGACATGTCTGGGTTTGACTGATGGATCAATGTCGCCAAGAATAAGCAATTCTGTAGTGGATACCGGCACATCAAAATCGAAAGGATCCCTCACCGTAAGAAGTTTCAGGCGAATTTCCACATATATTTTCTAATAGGCAAAAATTATCATCATCAGATGACGCACCATCAGGGTCATCAACAATGTCAAATCTGGTGTCAAATTCGTCATCTTCTTCATCTTGATTCGTCTTCTCCTTAGCCTTACGCTTTGCTCTCCATATCTTTGTATTCGCCAAACTCTTCGACTCGCTATGTAATGAGTATACTATCATCATCTCATCACTGGTGAAGACTTCGTTACCTTCATCTATTGAGACATGACTGAACGTCCGTTTTGACTTATCCTTCTGAATAACATCATCATCGTTGTTCTCTGTAACCTCCATACAAAGACGTAGTTGTTCGATTTTTATTAAGCTCAAAAAGCTTTGCAATTGCCGAGTATTATAGACATAAACCAGAAGCGTATCCTAAGACATTTTGTTCAACATGGCGCAGCTGAATTTTACACATTCGTGACTCTAGCCCATAGTCCTCCATTATCATCTCCTCAAGATTGTCGTAGGATGTTTGTTCCTGTACTTGAAGAACTCTGTAACCACTCTTGTCAGGATTAAACGTATATCGATCTTTTTTAACCCAATTGCCGGAAACAATTATTACAAGATCTATTCAATCAAAGGTGTTCAGATCTTGTGAATGGGAAGAAAGAAAGAGACGAATGACGATGACGAAGAAGATGAACAAAGTTAAAGATGGCGGACTGATTTTGTCGGCGATTTAACCTAATTATGCGATGCATTCAGAGCTAACAAGGTTTTCGTTTTTGCTGACATGGAACCATGCCACCAAAGGAACTCATAAATCAGCCATAGAAAATCAGCCACTAAACGAATTAATAACTTAGTCGTAACAGGAAAACTATTTAAGTAATTATAAAGACGAAACAAAACAATTAAATCGGCCATCAAAACAATTAAATCAGGTGAAAAACTTAAATCAGCTGTTATATTGCATATACTAGCCGTCAAAGAATACTACTATAGCAATTACTAGTTAATTACTTAACCAGCCGTAACTAATCAGATTTATCTGTTAATCAGCCTCGTTACAGCTGACTTATGACAAGTCAGCCACCCTAAGCTCGCATAAATGAGTCGCTACACAATAAATCAGCCACATAAATCAGTTGGGTTCCTATAAATCAGTCGTCCAAAATCTAAGTCAGCCACGTCATAGCAATAAGTCAGCCAAAGTTTTTCATAAGTCAGTCGTCGGAGTTAAAGTTAGCCATGTCGCATGCAATTAAATCAGCCGATATTTCATAAATCGGTCGTTGGAGTTAAAGTCAGCTATAACTTCCGGCTGATTTAACTAATAAGTCAGCCATTAATATAAGTCGACAATCCGTCTTATAACTCAATCGTACCTACAGCGAAAAAAATTTGCGGCCGGATTTCATAATACATGTAAACAGTTATGATGCCACGTAGGATTACGAACCTTGCTTGATTCAGCTTGTGGATCACTTCCCATTTCGGGTTAACGATTACTAGCTGAAAATAAAAACATTTCAAAATGATATCTCTTTTTTGAATAAACAGGTCATCTATTTTTGATTAAGTAATATCATTGGATTAAGTAAGCCGGAATCAAAAAATATTTTTGACCGAGTTGATTCTAACCAAAGTAAAATTGGTTCTAACCCACACAAAACAAACGTTGGGCTGTTTTACCCAATCGATGACTGACGGGGAAAATTGATAAAAGAAAAATATTACATGGTTTACAAAAATAAACAATTTCGGGTACAATCGATAGGAAAATTGAACCAAAAATAAATAAAAATAATAATAATCCCAAATTCACATCACACAAAAAAATAAAATAAAACGTGTACGCAGGAGAGAGTTAAACAATAGATACTGTCGGTTGTGGCTGCTTCACAAAGTTCCACCAAGCTGGCTCTCCTCTCCATAGACAGGGACAACACGGTGCAACCATGGCCGATACGAACCATAGCAAACAAGGTAGAACAATGTATAGAGCCAAGTGAGAAATAGAATAGAGGAGGCCGAGGAAGATACAGAAGCCTAACGTGTGACCTACGCGTTCCACAACGTAAATTACAGATAATGATGACTCATCGTCGCTTGACTCATCCTCGCTTGACTCATCCTCGGCTGCCACAACCCAACACAAGCAGCTAAGTATCATGGTAGGCGCGTACATGCAACCGAAAGAAAGCACCGGACACAAAACGTTTTCATCTAGGGGAATCTTGTGGGTTCTCATATGCAAGATCGCTGCAACGTTGAGGATTATAATGATGCTGGTCATCGCAAACCCGTAACGTACCGTCCTGCAACCAACCAGAGGATTTCAGTTTATATAATCAAATCTCTTTTTTTTTTTTTTTAATCAAATCTTCTGTTATATAATATATAGTAAAAAAGAAAAAGAAAAAAATTCATTGATGTGGAGTCTCACCTCCATAGACGGTGGGAGGGAGTTTCATGTACGATTGTAGCAGTTGTCATGGCTTCTTCGACTGGTTAAATAACGATGTTGACGAAAACTATATAATGATTATTGAATCTAGAGATCGATCAACACAAAATACACTAGAGAATTATAAGAAATCTCTCAAAACTAAACTTTCTCTTATTCTCTATATCTTTTGACACAACCCATCAAAGATATTTATAACCTTGGCACAAACCACCAAAAACTATCTTTTAGGATCTAGATAACTTCTAAATCTATCATATCTCTATTCAAACAAATCTAAACTTTTCAAACCATCTTTAATACTAAACCGAACCTTGGTATAGAATTACTTAGTTAACAAGTTAACTTAAACCTTAGATTCCAATATTCTCCCTCTTAAATTTTGGTGAACTATATAATGATTAACCAAGTCTTATTCCAAACGTGATTGTGATTTTTTTTGTTTTTTGTTTGGTTCATATTAAAAAAAAAAATTAGATAATGATGAATTTAAATTTAAATTTTAAATTTGCATCTGGCTTCAACTACAAATTGATAAAAGAAAAATATTACATGGTTTACAAAAATAAACAATTTCGGGTACAATCGATAGGAAAATTGAACCAAAAATAAATAAAAATAATAATAATCCCAAATTCACATCACACAAAAAAAATAAAATAAAACGTGTAAGCAGGAGAGAGTTAAACAATAGATACTGTCGGTTGTGGCTGCTTCACAAAGTTCCACCAAGCTGGCTCTCCTCTCCATAGACAGGGACAACACGGTGCAACCATGGCCGATACGAACCATAGCAAACAAGGTAGAACAATGTATAGAGCCAAGTGAGAAATAGAATAGAGGAGGCCGAGGAAGATACAGAAGCCTAACGTGTGACCTACGCGTTCCACAACGTAAATTACAGATAATGATGACTCATCGTCGCTTGACTCATCCTCGCTTGACTCATCCTCGGCTGCCACAACCCAACACAAGCAGCTAAGTATCATGGTAGGCGCGTACATGCAACCGAAAGAAAGCACCGGACACAAAACGTTTTCATCTAGGGGAATCTTGTGGGTTCTCATATGCAAGATCGCTGCAACGTTGAGGATTATAATGATGCTGGTCATCGCAAACCCGTAACGTACCGTCCTGCAACCAACCAGAGGATTTCAGTTTATATAATCAAATCTCTTTTTTTGTACGATTGTAGCTGTTGTCATGGCTTCTTCGACTGGTTAAATAACGATGTTGACGAAAACTATATAATGGTCATGTCTATATATATAGTTCTCTGATTAACCAAGTCTTATTCCAAAGGTGATTGTGATTTTTTTTTTTTTTTCATATTTAAAAAAATAATTTAGATAATGATTAATTTTGATTTTAGATAATGATGAATTTAAATATAAGTTTTAAATTTTCATCTGTCTTCAACTACAAAATATTTTTCCTTCTCGGCAAGGGTTTTTGATACTTAGTATTGACAAAAAAAAGCAATATAAGTGGTGTAAAAAAAAAAAAAAACAAAGACAAAAGCTTCAAGACACACAAAAACGAAAACAGAGTAGCAACAGTTACAAGATGACCCGGAAACAAATTGAAACATGGAGTGTGACACAGACTCTGCTGTATTTAAAGTGAGTCGAACACAAACAACACCGACTTTGAAATAGAACTTAGCTTTTTATTTAAGAGGATTGCTGGATGTTAAGTTTTTGAAGAACTACTTTTTCATATCAGGATGCGATCATTTGCAGATACTTCTATGCAATTGAAACATGATAAATTTGGCAATATATCCAGATGATTGCATCTAAAATACTTTAAGAAACTACCAAGAAAGAGTGGTTTGTGTATCTAGCTTTCCTATCAAAGCAAGTTCTTTCATAAAGTCTCCAAGCCAGATAAGTATACACTATACAAAGACACTGAAAGGCGAATGGAAGAAAGATACTATATCTTCATACCTCTAATAACATTGCACTTGGCAGTGTTTCTAGGATCATATCATTGGATTTTTTTCAATAATCCTAGAGAAATAAACTACAGAATGCATACTAACTTAGTGAAGGTCTCAAGCTTCTTCGATCAACAAACTTTAAAAGGTCTCAAGCTTCTTCGATTTCCATTACAATAGCTAGATTCCGGATTTTACGACCATCAATTGGATGACAACGTTTTATGAGTCCTAATGATATAGCTTTCAAGTTTCTCAGTTATATTCGAGACAATGTACCATAAGCTCACAAGAATCTGTATGAACGCCACAGCAAGTAAAGACAAAGATCCTCAATAAGAGATAAACATTCATTCCACAAACCAGATGAATCATATGATCCAAGACCTAATGACAGAGACGAAGCAAACCACTTGGAAAAGAATCTCTACGCAGCAAGATTTTGGAGTATCATAAGAGAATTTTAGCTTGAAAACCAAAACACTAAAATCTAAAATCAAGGTTTCAGATATTCAAAAATAAAAGCAAAATCGTTGACAAGCCTTCTGATCTATGAAACACGATCTCCGGTGAAAATAGCCATCAACTTAGGCACAAGCTCCTTGTCATCATGGTTCCTCACATACCTGTTTAAGAACTCCTCATTGGTACATACCAAAACAGACGACATTGCAGGGAGTTTACTTACGAGCAATACTTTTGACATGAGACCTTTAATTACATTACACCTTGGTACAGTCCTCTTCTCTAAGCTGTATCCAAGAACTGCAGGGGTTGAAACCACAGCCTTTAGAGGCCAATTCATCTTCTTCACCACAAACTCAGTCTTCTTCGTCACCACTCTACAGATAAAATAAGACATTGAGGAAAGCGGTTGGCTATTGTTGCAAACTCATCTCTACTGAATCCGAGGCAAAAAAATGTTTCAATATCTTCTGCTCTGAAGCACAAATGCATTGCGGAAACTTCTTCAACACTGAGAGGACCTCATCTTCGAGTAGTCCACACTTCTTCAGGGTTTCAAAAGTCTGTCCTATCTTTTTCTCCGAGTTATTCAGAAAGCTAGGACACTTCTTGAACATTTCCCATGCATCTCCCACAGAAAAGCCTAACCCTTTACAGACATTGACTTTTTCTTCTATTGCTTTGTCGCTGAATCTGTAAATAGCCTTAAGAGCTTGGACAAACTTTGAGGTGGTTGGATCAAAACCCATCTCAACAACCTTCTTGATTGATTCTTCAAAATTTTCTTTTCCACAGACAGGTTGGGCATCAGAGATGAGCAAGGTGAATAACAACCTCTTGAGGCACGCCCAATTATCTCAGAACCAAAACATTTCTGATTTTATTGCCCTGCCTATTACCCTCTGGCAAAGATTGACATAACTTTTCATACTTGGAACTCTTATCCGCCTCTATAACTTGTTTGATGAAATCATAGTATCTGCTTATAGTTTTGCTCTCTTTCTTTCCCAAGATTTCAGGAACTGTAGAAACAATCCCAGTGAGAACAGAGCTTGAAGCTCCTCTGGACTGCAAAAACGTAAGCTTGGGACCAAGTGATTTCTCAGCATCTAATATAGGCAATTGTGGATAACACGTAACGATGGTGGAGATCTGAGATTCTGTGAACCCATTACTTCTAAAAAGATTCAAAACTGAATCAGGATTGCCCTTGTCCTCCAAACTGACACTCATTGAGATCGATTCAGCTATTTTTGTAGTTAAACCCAATGACTCAACGAGGTAAGAGACTGTAAAGTTCTTTCCTTTTCGACCATCTCCAGGACTCAAATGTGCAGCACTAACAGAGGAGAACGAATTACAACAACAAGATGTATTTTGCACAAGATTCACTGCAAATCTCAAATTACGCCATTACCAAACTGACTCTCATTGAGATCGATTTTGCGAGCTCTGTAGTTAAACCCAATGAATCAACGAGGTAAGAGGAGACAGTAAAGTTCTTCCCTTTTCGACCATCTCTTGAGCTCCAATTCCTACTAGCTGAGGAGAAGGAATTGGACAAAGCAGATGCATTTTGAAAAAGCTTCACTGAAACTCTCAAAATTACGCCATTTCTGCAACTTGACCTACCTTTTTCCATGGAGAATCAGAGAATACATGATGACAAAGCAATGCAAAGGAGAAACACTGCGCTGGTGTGGATATTCTGAGGATTATCCAACATCGCCTTTCGCTAATCTGTGAGTTTCGGACCTTGAGTAGGGAGTTGGATCCCGTCTTTAAGAAGAACATTCTCGCAGAGGTGTTGGTGTCACTTCTCAAGAAGAACCTTTACCACGGTGTTCACAAGGATCTTTCTTGTTGATCGTCCTAGAGAAGACCACTGGACTTGGTACCACTTTCTGAGGATCTCTATAGAGTTTTTCATGTTGGAATTTCTGCGTGTTGGAATGTACCGTTCATACAAAGAAAAGGACAAAGAGCTGTTAAGAAGCTTAAAGGCAAAAGAAAAGATGAATCTAGAAGAGGCGATAGAAATCCCAAGTATTGTCAACATAGAACTTTTTGATCAATTTGCCTGTAGGCTGTAGCATCATTGTTCATATTCTAAACCCCTACTCCATTAAGCCTTTCAACTTAACACAAGCTCTACCCAAGATTTGGGATTTAGAAGGAAAAGTTCGAGGAAGGGTGATTAAAAAAGGCAGAGTTCAGTTCAGTTTTGAGGAAGAAGCAGATCTTCATCGCATCCTTCCCACTGCTCCTTGGTTTGTTAACGGGTGGCTGGTCACCGGTGAACTTTGGCAACCAAATCCGAGCCCAAACTATCTGCAATAATCCCCTTCTGGGTCCGTTTTAAAGGAATACCACTCCAGTACCTCTCGGAGGAAGCAATTAAAGCAATAGGCGATTCTCCAGGCCGAACAGAGGAAGTTCAACTTCACGCAAAGTAATCTGACTCTTTGGAATACGTGCGAGCTCGCGTTTGGCTCCCTGTAGACGAAGTAATATTTTTTCGGAAGGCAATAAAAGTCAAGTTAGGCCAAGTTCTTTCCATTAGTCTAGACTACGAGAAGCTTACAAAGCTCTGCTACAGGTGCAAAAAACTAACTCACGATCAAGTTCATTGCTCTTTGAAGCCCGCCAAGGAGATTACCTCAGACGCTCAAGAATCTGTTCCGTCTTAAATCTCCACAAAGATTCAATCAAAGAGTAAAGAAAAGGCCAAGGAGAAAAGCTCAGTGAAACCTGCAAAGTTTAGAGTAACTACTGGAAAAACTGTTGAACCAGGCAAGCAAGGTAGAGGAAAAGGAGTTCAAGCCCCTCTTAAAGGAGTAGAATTTAAAGAACCATCCCAGGATCATTCACCTTCTGGTAAAAATACCACCACAGTTTTTTCTAGACTTGGATCTAGGAAGGGTAAAGAAAAAGAAGGGGATCCTTCTTTCTCAACTTCTAGTCAAGAGTGGAGACCAGTGAAAGATCAAAGAGACGCAATTACGCCGTGGTGGGACTGGCAGAAGGATAAACAAGGTTTAAAGCAGACAGCCCTGAAGCAAACAAGAGATCACTCAAAGAAAAATCTTCAGCAGTCGCCTAAAGAGCAAGGTCAACTCTCCTCGGGGAAGATTGTCTCAAAAGCCTCTACGATTTTCAAATTTGCCTCTACTCAAGAAGACTTGGGGCCCAAAAAAAAGCGCAGACCAAGCTGGGAGAGAAACCAAGCAAGGAAGAAATCAAAACTCAACAGTGATTTCATTACCACCAAAATCTTCAGAGGGAAGCACCAGCAGTATTCAACAATCTTCTACTCTTCCAGAAATCAAAGACGCGATAACCTCGACTCCAGCCCCCCAGAAGTTTGCGGATCTCCGCAAGCACTCCAAATCTACATGAAGATAGTTGGATGGAATTGTCAGGGTCTAACCTGATAACTAATTACCTGCAGGATATTGTGTCAAAATATTCTCCGGGTATTATGTTCCTGTGTGAAACTAAGAAAAAAAGAGACTTTTTGGAGAAGATCTGTGAAGACCTAAAGTTTTTTAATATGCAAATAGTGGAGCCTCAAGGGAAGAGTGGGGGAATGGTGATGTTCTGGAAAACCAGAAGTCTAGGTCAAGGTTATCTCTGCCACAAGAAGAATGATTGATGTTGAGGCTACCTGGAGATTTCATACCTTTCATATCTCTGGAATTTATGGGAACCCAATTGCTGCTGAAAGAAGTCATTTCTGGGAAAGGCTTCAAAGATTGGGTCAAGGCAGAGATGGCTCTTGGCTGCTTTTGGGAGATTTTAATGAAATAGCGGATCATAGTGAAAAGCGAGGAGGCATCAGAAGATCAGAAGTTTCCTTTCGACCTTTCAGGAATATGATGAAAGGATGTGGTCTATTTGAACTCCTAGCTCCAAGGTAGTCAACTCTCTTGGCATGGAACTTGTTATGGAAGTCAAGTCCACTATAAACTAGATAGAGTTCTGGGCAATATAGACCGCCTCATTCGATTTCCAGCTGCAAATTCTCTATACTTTCCACATGTGGGATCAGATCATAGCCCCTTGATAGTTAGCCTTCAAGGGGGATCAAAGACAACATGGGGGTTTAGATTTGATAAGAGATGGAGTGAGATGTCTGGATTCTTGGAAGTGGTTAATTCTAGTTGGAACAACTCAAGGAATGAAATTGATGATGGAGCTCCAGACATCCTACAGCATATCAGATCTTGCAGAAAGGGTATGGCTACATGGAAAAAGACAGCAAAACCAAATTCCTTCCTCAAGATTAATCATCTTAAAGAGAAGATAGACAACCTCACCCAGCAGGATATTCTAAACATTCAAGAACTCCAGGAATTAAAAAGCGAGCTGGTAAAAGCCTATAAAGAAGAAGAAATCTATTGGAGAGATAAAAGCAGGAACACTAGGCTGATTGTTGGAGATAGAAACTCAAAAAAATTTCATGCCTCAGTCAAGCAGAGGAGTGCCAAGAACAGGATCTACCACTTACTTGATGAAGTTTCTGGGAACACTTTGATCTCAGAAAGAGATAAAGGGAACTTAGCAATTCAACATTTCTCGAGCTTATACACCTCAGAGCTTTTGGAAAATATCTCAGTCCAGGATTCCTTCTTGATGCAGGACTTGGAGCCAAGAATCTCAGCATCTCAAACTGCTGATCTAATGAAATATATCTCTATGACATAGGTAAAGCAGACAGTTTTTGGTTTCAATCCAGATAAGTTTCCAGGTCCTGATGGTCTAACAGCAGCTTTTTACCAAAAGTACTGGTCTACAGTTGGGCTTGATGTCTTCAATTTGGTGAAGCACATCTGGGACTCTGGTGATCTTGACTCAAGACTTTGTGAAACAAACATTTGCTTAATCCCAACGAAGACCAGACCTCAAAAACTACGAGAGTTCAGGCCTATAAGTCCTTGCAACTTATCTACAAGGTCATTGCAAAGATCATTTCATCAAAATTAAAGTCTTACCTGCCCTCAATCATCTCTCAGAATCAAGCAGCTTTTGTCTCTGGAAGGTTGATCACTGACAGTATTCTGCTTGCTCATGAAGTCATTCACATCCTGTGTACTAAAGAGAAAATAACAAAAAAATTCATGGCAATAAAAACGGATATGCTCAAAGCTTTTAACAGAGTTAAGTGGCCTTTCTTAGACTGTCTTCTGTAGAGATTGGGTTTCAGTATAGAGTGGATCAAGAGAGTCATGGCCTGCGTGTCTTCTCCTTCCTTCAATGTGCTTCTCAACGATGCTCAATATGGCAGCTTCAACCCTACAAAAGGTATTAGACTAGGCGATCCCTTATCTCTTTATTTATTTATTCTAGTTGCAGAGGCTCTAGAGAATAGTTTTCAAAAGGCATCCGAGAGAAAAGTCATAACGGGTATCAAGGTTGCCTCAGAGGATCTAGCAATCTCACACTTTATGTTTGCTGATGATTGTCTGTTATTCTGCAAGGCAGAAAAACAAGAAACAGAAAAGGTTAAAGCCATTTTGGAAGAATATAATCGAGTATCAGGGCAAAAAATCAGCTTCCAGAAATCTAGTATTATCTTTGGGAGCAAAGTTTCTGCAGAGAATAAAGAAGAGGTCTAGAGAGCCTCAGGGATAAGAAATGCTGGAGGAAGTGGGTTATATTTAGGTCTCCCAGATATTTTTATTGGTTTTAAAGTGAAAACTTTGAAGTATTTAGAGGATAAAGTTGCAAGGAATCTCTCTTTTTGGAAAACAAAATACCTGTCTCAAGGGGGTAAAGAGGTTCTCCTTAAAGCTGTGGCTTTAGCTTTACCAACCTACTCCATGGGATGTTTCAGGATTCCAAAGTCTCTCTGCAAGAAGATAATAAGTCACCTATCAAGATTCTTATCGAAAAACCCAGATACAGATAAGAGAATTAGCTGGAAATCTTGGGACAAAATGCAGTTATCAAAAGAGAAAGGTGGTTTGAGGTCTAGAGATTTAGAAGGTTTCAATGTGCCTCTATTAGAGAAGCAATTTTGGAATCGTCCTTGCTTAGTAGAGTGTTAAAAGTACGTTATTACCCTTCATGTTCAGTCTTGGATGCAAAGCTGGGATCAAGACCTTCTTATGGCTGGAGGAGTATACATGGAGTTCAAAGTTTAATAACTAAAGGTATGCACCGGCTGATTAAGAATGGCTCTGGTATCAACATTCTGTCTGAACCTTGGTTAGCTACTCTTCCTCCAAGAGCTCTAATTCCAAAAATGGGTATAGATCCTCAAAACTATACAATGGATATTTTCAAAGAATCAAACTCAGATGAATGGAATTTACTCAAGCTAAAAGAAGGTTTGAAGACTCAGAGGTGAACTTGATATCTCAGATCAAGCCTAGGGTACATTCTCAGAAAGATTATTCTTGGATCTACAATAAGAATGGTCTTTATTCGGTTAAGAGTGGGTAGTGGTTGTGGACTCAAAACAAATCAAAGGTTCAAGATTTGCAGGATGCATCTAATCCTAATCTTAATCCTTTGTTCTCTGCTTTATGGAAAGCTAAGACCTCTCCAAAGTTAAGACATTTCTTGTGGCGCTACTGCCTAGCAGTTAGGTGATGAGGTAGATGATCTTGGTGATGATGAATTACTACCTCCTCTAAAGAATTGAAAAGGCAAACCAAAAAAGAAACGTACCAGACGTTTGACTTCTGATTGTTAGAAATATCTTACAATTATTGGAGAAAAAAGACCTGCTGGTAAAGAAGACGTGAGATGCAATCATTGTGGACATATCTATCACTTGAATTTGTACAAAAATGGAACTTCTACTCTAAGACGTCATGTTTTTTAAGTTTGCAAGAATAGACCAAGAAACCATGATGTGGGTACTATGATGATTGATCATGATTTAAAACTAAAATCTCAGAAACTTGACCAGAATACTTTTCGTGAGAAGATTGAAACTAAAATCTCGGAAACTTGACCAGAATACTTTTCGTGAGAAGATTGCTATGGCAATTATCGACCATAAGAGGATTAGAGATGCTTTTAGTAATGCAAATGCTGAAATCAAACAATGGAGTCGGAACACTGCATCATTCGATTGTTACAAGCTGTTTGAGAAGGAAAAAAACATCTTAAGATGGAGTTGGTTGCAATACCTAGTAGAATATGTTTGACAACAGATTTTTGGCGGGCTATCACTATAGAGGGATATATTTGTTTGACAGGTCATTACATTGATAGTGATTGGAAGTTGAAAAGTAAGATATTGTCATTTTGTGCTTTTGCACCTCCTCATTCTGGAATTGCCATAGCGCTGAAGCTAGTCGAGTTACTAAAAGAGTGGGGAATAGAAAAAAAAAGTTTTTTCTCTTACAATAGACAATGATTCTGCTAATGGTAATATGCAAACCATATTAAAGAGAAATCTACAAAAAGATTTGTTGTGCACCGGAGACTTTTTCCATGTGGGATGTTCAGCGCACATACTAAATATGATCGTGCAAGATGGATTAGCTGTGGTTGGTGATGCTCTGCAAAAAATTAGGGAAAGCGTCAAATATGTAAAGGCATCTGAGACTCAGATTCAATTTTACGACAATTGCATGGAAACAGTTGGCCTTCATATCAGAGCTGGTTTAACTTTGGATGTGGTTACCCGATGGAATTCTACTTTTCATATGCTTGCTAGAGCTATCAAACATAAAGATATTTTTCGTAATCTTCACGAGATCGACGCTTCATATAGATCTTTCCCATATGATCTTGAGTGGAAAAGAGGAGAGTTGCTATGTGAATTCTTGAAGAAATTTGATGAAATCACCAACATGTTTTCTGGTACAACTTATCCCACATCAAAATTATATTTCATGCAGATTTGGAATATTGAATGTTAGTTACGACGTCATGCACATTCTGAAGATATGGTTATAAGAAACATGGTCCAAGCTATGCAAATCAAGTTTGACAAGTATTGAGAAGAATATAGTGACATTCTTTCGACTGGTGCAGTTCTGGATCCACGGATGAAGTTTACAGTTCTGGAATTTTGTTTTACTACTCTCATCCATCAACGTGTAAGCAAAATTTGGATCATGTGCGAAAGAAAATGAAAAATTTCTTTGAGGCATACGAGAACAACTCAAAGACAACAACAGCCCCAAGTTCTTCACAAAATATTCCTGAAACTTCTCTTGAAAATGCACCAACTGATATAACGTAAGTGCTTTATTTTATGATTTTTTATATTAATTATTTTTCTTCTATTTTTTTTCTTTATAACAATTCATATTTGTGGATTTATTTTAATGAAACAGGATTTTTATGCATTCGTTAACAAAAAAAATGGTGATAACGGAAAATCTTCTTTGGATGTGTATTTGGATGAACCACACCATTAAATATGCGAGCGTTTGAAAGTATGGATATCTTGAGTTATTGGAAAGATAACTCTAGTCGTTTTAAGGAATTGTCTTGCATGGCTTGTGATGTTCTTAGTATTCCTATCACAACCGTGGCTTCGGAATCGTCGTTTAGTATAGGTAGTCGTGTTTTAAACAAATATAGAAGTTGTCTTTTACCTTCGAATGTAGAAGCCTTGATTTGTGGACGTAATTGGTTCAGCGATTTTGAAGGTAGCAAGTCTTCACGCCAATATATTTTTCACAATGAATTAAATAGAATCATTGTGAAGTTATTGAAGAAATGTTTTTTTGTATTCTAATTATGCAGATTTGGATGTTGATGCTGTGTGTGAAGATGCTCCACATGTTGAAGCAGCACTGAACTAATTGTTACGATTAAAGTAGGTATATTTTCTTACTAATATTTATATGAAAGAATTGACAAGTTTGAGAACGATGGATTAAGTCTTAAATTAGTATTTCATATACTGTTTTATGTTGTTACTTTTCTCAGCTGCATGAAGAATATTAATAGGAAAAGTCTTGGTTCTTTCTCTACCCCCAAGATTTTTAAGCTTTAATTTCTACACGTTTCTAATTTTTTATTTTTTATTTTTAGTTAAATGTCAATCAATTATTATTTTAAATTATAGGGTTATCTTTGAAATGGAACCGAGAGATTGAACATTTTTACTTATTGAGTCTTTTGCATAATATTTACTATTGAGACAGTTAGCTTCTATTATTATCGATTCCAGATTTAATTATTAAATTTTATTGGTGCATATATAGTTTGTGTTTCCTACTTTGTTTGTTTATATGATCCTTTTTTATTTAAGAGGTATAAATCATGTATGAAATGATCGCGGGCTGGTCCGCAATATCCGCGGATGTTAAGCAGTTTGGGTTAAAGACTTTTATTTTTGTATCTGCGGCACTAAGCGGGCTGGCCCACTAAATCCGCTCAATGAACAAACCTGCTGCGCTCCGGACTAAATGGGCGCGGACTAGTCTTAATTGACAGCTCAATATATGCCATTGTGCAAATAGATATGCATGAATATTTAAAATGGGTCTAAGGTTTTTGAAAGTGCATGTTTACTTTTCATGCCTAATAATAATAACAAGGGAGAAAGATCCGCAAGTTGACAATCCACAATTCTCTTTCAAGTTGTCATGTCTCCTCCAACTCCATCAAAATATTCCCATCATCGAATTCATGTATTGTCGCACAACTCAAATACTGCTTTGAAACATGTACTTAGCTTAAAATTTTAAACTGAACTTTCTTGATCGTAATCTAGCTTTTTTATGATTTTTGTTTAACAATATATATCATGAGGGTTTGAATTGAAGTGATAATGCATCAATAACACTAGTAAATAGTAAATAAATACCACTAGAATATATATTGTTGATGGCTTATGATCTAATTCAATGGATAAAATTTGATAAAAGAAATAGTTTCTAAAAAAAAAAAAACCATTAAATCGCTGTTTTTTGCAACTTTACTTTTTATCTAGAAAAAAAAAACAAATCAACCATACGAAATCAAAAATAATACGTAATATAATTCGTCGTCATCACCGTTAAGTTTATAAAATTTTGATAAATAATATATCAAATCGAAACCCTCGCGGCGAGGAGTTCAAATCCACATTTAAAATTTTGAAATTCTAATGTATGCGATCGTAAAACAAAATTAGAAGATACGTATAAGGATTATGTATTGCGTACTATTATTGATTTTGTTTGATTGCTTTGTATTTTTTGAGATAAAATGTAAATTTGTAAAAAATGGCGATTTAGAGGATTTTCTTTTGCAGAATATCCTAAAATAAATAATAATTTTTATATTTTATACAATACTAGAATTACGTAATTAACAAAAGCTTACTAAGCTTCACCGAAGGTCTTTAAACCTGGTTAGTAATCGCAAGTCAAGAATAGTATTATTAATTTGTGATTTGTGTTGTAGTAGAAAATGAATGTGTATGCATCTAAATGATGTATATGTGGCTATATTAATATGATTAATCTATAATTGCATATGTATAGTTATTAGATCAGCATAAAAAAGCCTTACAAGGGTTAAAAACAAATGGCCGACATATAATCGATATTTAAAATCATCATGACGGAGTCACGGAGATTTACGTATGTACATGTAACGGGTTTGGTGACAAATAAAATTCAAAAAAAATCAGAAGTTAATAAAATATTTTAAAGTAAATTCTCAATTTTCGGATATTACAGCGCATAATGGATGAAAACATTACTTAAAAGTTAAAACTATATGTGTAATTAAGAAAATGACATAATCCAAGAATAATATCGAATCCATCATCTTTTGTTCCCACTATTTTGTTATTATTAATTCATTTATATCCATCCTATGGTTTAATATTATTTATCCATTTAAAGATAGTACAGGAGATCTAGACTACTTATATAAATATATGTAAACATTAATTCAAATATTTAGGGACTTGATCAATGATTAAACAAAACGAAATATTCCTATCCAACTATGGAAAAAAATAAAATCTGTGGATTTTGTTGTGGAATATTAAAAAGTAAACCCATATATAATTTACTGTTAGCGGCAAATCATTATCTAAATAGCACCTTTCAAAAAGACACATATACCCCTGACTTAACGTAATAAGTAATAACAAATGGCATGTGAATTTCATGGGCCCGAATAAAACACAGCTGGGCCCGCTTAATATTCCAAAATCCAAGTAATCAAATAATTATGTTTTCTTTTTGTCTCTCCCAAAGATGATGTCGATAAAATTATAACCATAAAGGCCAGAGTTTGTTTTTAGTTGCAGTGTTAAAACCTAAATATGAGATGTGGTGTCTGGGAATTAAGCTTATCTTATCTGCGGATCTATCATAATTTTCTCATAAACATTCGGATATGATTAATTATCATACGGTTTTATAAAGTACGTATTCAACGTGTAAGCTATTATTAAAAATAAAATAAAAAATCAATTATGCGCCGGATATCGAAGAAACACTAATTATGATTGGACCCAAAAAAAGTACAAGTGTGAGGCTAGTAGACTAGCTTAAACTCCCAAAAAAAAAACAGATTTCGAAGCTCTAAATTCATCAATTATTGTGTAATTATGTCAATTTGGTTATTTTTTGGTCTATAGACTCTATATATACTCCTTCCCCCCTTTTTAGATTAAATGTCTTTAGTAGAAAATAATTAAATTTTCATTGATCAATACATTAAAACAATAATAATAAAATTAGAATTTTATCAAATGTTTGCATCGAAAACCTAAAATGATATGTATTATGAAACAAATTTGAAATTGTAAAGCAACTCCTAAATTGAAACAGAAAACATATTAAATAAGTTAAATTTATAACGATTAACGAATATATATATAAGCTTCAAGAGGCAATTCATTGTCGAGATCAAACTATGAAGTTCAAGATGAAGTGTCGAGATTCCCTCATATATTTCTTTGGTGTCTCAATAAATAAACCAAACTGTCATGTAAGGTGGACCGCCTACTCCCAAGCCGCTTGTTGCTCTATTAGTTCTTTTTTGCAATTCTTATGGTTTTTTTGAATAGATGAGACAATTCCACACAAAAAAAAAAGAAAAAAAAACTTTCAAAAAAACATGATAATTTATCTATTTCTATAGTTGTCTTTTGTCACTAAATTTCAAAGTTATCTTAATAGATAATTTTTACCACAAAAAATCAAATCCAATGACATAAATCACAAGATCACAAATTGAAATATCTACCTCATAATTTTTTTTAACATGTTATAATTTCTGATCCGAAGAGATTATGGAGCTAAGATCTAAAAAAAATTGATTTTTTTTTAACAAGGTATATATGTAAATGCAAAAAAACATTATTAAATATCTTCGAACCTGGTGCATGATCAAAGCAATGTAACGTATCATGGAGATTCCGTGACCCACTTACCTTCAAATTGATTTTATAATAATAAAAAAAAGGAACAGAAATGACATTTTGTGAAATATTTACATCTCTCTATCTTACTCTGCCAGTACTATAAAGAAACTGTAAGCCATTCCAAGCAAATCAAACTAGCTTCACAATTTAATAACAAACAAAAAAAAATACAGTAGCTTCACAAATTTTCAAGCTTCTTCTTCTTTGTCTTTAAACAATTCCAAGAAAAAAGAAAAAAACAATGAGGCAATTTCCAAGCATAAGAGGAAACATAAATCCGAATATGTCGACAATGGTGGCGTCTCAAACACGGCCTCCGTGGCGTACACCGGTTCCTTACCTATTCGGTGGTTTAGCCGCCATGCTTGGACTCATCGCCTTTGCTCTCTTGTTGCTCGCTTGCTCCTACTGGAAGTTCTCTCGCCGGACAGACGACGGAGAGAAACAGACTGAGTCCGGTGAGAAAGTGGTGGCTAAGGTTTTTGAGGAGAAGATTCTTGTGATCATGGCTGGACAAAACAATCCCACTTTCTTGGCCACTCCGGTCGCCGCCAAGATTTGTGTCGACTGCATAAATACGATGAACAAAGAAGGGCGAAATGGGGAATTTACAGTAACAGAAGAAGACCACTGAGCTCTGTTCTCAAAAGTGTTCTTTTTTTTTTTGTTTTGGTTTCTTTCGTCCTCTGTTTTTATCGACCTTGAAATTGTAAATCTTTAGTGTAGGGTAGTAAAGGTGAACAAAAAAAGTTGACATATTTTGGGATTGCTCTGTATATTTGTTGGTATTTGAAAGTATTTTGCTATAAGCTAATTCAAGTTATCGTTGTGTTGATCATTAACATTTTCAACTTAGTTTTAAGGGTATATGCACCTGATATAACAAAATTCTATAATTTATTTGCAAAAATTAAGAAGTTTAACCACATTTTCATGGCCGAGTGGCTACCACTCTAAGTTAGAGGAGCATATTTTTGGTCGAGGTCACAGATTGATTTCCGTTTCGAGCACGTGAGCCATCACCACCGTGTTCCACGTAGCTATTGAAGACGTTTTAGTGGTAAAAATACTTGATTTTTTACTAGATCCAAATTAACACAAAAAAAAACTAAATATTTCGTGATAGTAAAACAGTAAACACATGGATGTTCATTTGAAGTGTATTTTGAAAAATATTGGATAATTTTACAAGTGTTTAATAAAAAGAAAATGTTATTTTATCTGACGACATTTTATTTTATATGATGCCACACAAATGTTTTCAAAACACCTACACAATTAAATTAACATATCGCACACATATGCGGTTTTTACCATTGTGTCAATTTTTGTAAATAAGCTTTCAAAATTTGGATACATAACAAATTAATTGTCATTCTAATTTAATCATTTGTCCGATTTAAATCTGAAAGAAAAATATCCACTCCTTTTTAGTAGTATTTGTTTCTCTAAAAATTTATGCAATGTTTAAATTTTATTAAAATTGATTTTCAAGTCATCTAATTTAAGAATAGTACAAGAGCAAGTACGAAACGATCAATTTTTTAGTACTCCTATTATTTTTTACTTTATCGTTATGCTCGTAAGTCATATTTATTGGTGATGACTCGACTCGACTACCATGAATTTTGCCGCCGGCATGCCTTTATCGATTAGCGGAAAAAAAACACTTTGAGAAAGAGACGATGACGCCATAATATGGACAGGTGTCAGTACGTAGACGGAGTTGATTGGTTTCGAAGAGTTATGTTTGACTTTGGAACAGTTTTATGAGTTTGGTCTATTTACTGCAATCACCTGACGCGGCGATGCGACTCTGCAACATCATATTTAATGCAACGCTCATTTAGATCAAACTTTCAATAATCAACACAGAGAGCTCCACATTTTTCATGATATGTTTCTGACCGTTTTAGTATTGTTATTTTCGAATATTTTTAAATTAACTTAAAATTAAATAAATGTATGTGTGTTCGTTCGCTCGAGCAATGTTCCATGCTTAGATTCCTACTTGAGCCACTAACTTTAATATTGAAAAGCCTTCCTACAACACACCATCAAAAACATGCATGCAGTTAGGTTAACGCAATTAATAATGTCTTTCTACCGGCTCAGTAGATGCGAATGAATGTTCTGTCACGAACTTTATGTAATTAAAGTATGTTAAATATGATTTTTGGGGCTTGTCTAATACTCCTTCCGTTCATTTTAAACGTTGTTTAAGAATTTTTACAGTTTACACATTATTAAACAAACATGTTAAGAATATTTCAACATGAATATTCTAAACGTAATAAATGATATATATAGTTATGATATATAAGTTTCACACTAAAACACTTTGAGACTGAAATATCAGCTCCCTTTTTTTCTGGTTTGAAGTTTTTTTTTTTTGGCTCTGCTTTAAATAAATCGAGATTCGAGAAGGTATTTTTGATGAATATCTAGGTTGTGTTGGTTTATGTAACACCCTCATCCCACTATTTTGGACATGATGCCCATAACTTAATTGCAGCCCATTATGGCCCAATGATCTTCGCATTAAACGACAAAGATGTGTCGTTGTGTGTGTGTTTCTCATGTATATATCTTCATCTTCGGGAGAGCCGCATTAAAAAATATGAGATCCTTAGGAGCAGCAGCTGTAGCATAATAAAAGCTTCACCGGTTGTTGGTGTCGAGTTTGTGTGCCATCGTTATTGAGTTCGTGAGACGCCGTTTCGTTTGACGTTATGGTGATCGATCACCGTGTAGGAGAAGAGGAGTTGAGCGGAGCCACCGGAGAGGAGCAGACCAGATCGTGATTATGGAAAAAAGAGAGAGAGCATGAAAGAGGAGGTAAAGTGAAGAAACCGAAAACGGAGATGGAGGCGGAGACGTCGCAGAGGAGAATATATCAATACCACCGCGATGGTGAAGCATTGGAAGATAGAGATCTGGTTTATGACACTAAGGAGAAGTGGAGATGAAGAATATCAGCTGCAGAACGGAGCCGGTGGTGTTGTGACCAGTCGAGGGAAAGGAGAAGAAAGAGTAGAAAGAAGGGAAAAGGAGAAAAACTAGGCAGTTTCAAGTTGGGATTTTGAGGGTGAGTTTCCGGTTAAAACTGAGCAAGTGAAACCAGATCATTGGTGGATTTGCATAGAAATCATGTATAAGAATCCATAGGAACTGACGGCTTATCAAATCCTAGTTAAGCTCTAGCTGCGGTTAGGCTTTCTTCTTGCGCAAGAAACTGTTGAATCTGTCATAAAACAGAACTGTCACAACAACTTCAGAGAATCGTGGAAAATCCATATGAAGTCCGATTTCGGTAAATTTTGGTGGAGAGCTTCATGGTAATATGGATTGAGAATCAACGGTGGGATTGAAAAGTTAACGATTTATTGTGAAGTTTTTGGTACATCTTATGGCAGCTAAGGGAAGTGTTCTACATCATCAAAGTGGCTAAGGTGAGGGTGGCATTTGCGGATATGCAATAACCTCTTCCCTTACATACTCTTCGATAGTTGCTGAGTTTAGGCTCATGAATTACCTTTGTGTGCTGATTGATATTGTTTGTTATGATATATTGCTTGTGCTTACATGATGAAGTTAGGTTGTTATTAACATATGATTTGTGGTGCGCATGTTAAGTATATAAGAGTATGTGCATAAGAACGAGAATGAGCATGAGTACAAGCATGTGCATGAGAAAGAGAATGAGGAATGTAAGTGTGAGTGCATGCAGAGCCGGTCCTGAATTTTACGAGACTACAGAAAAAAGGCCATTTTGCACATGTTTATAACAATAAAAAAAAGTTTGATCAAAACAAAGAATTGAATTGAATATGTTTAACAAAAGCACTAAAAATTTTAAGCATCAGATATCAATATTTTTTTTAAAAAAATATGATTCTCCATGCTTTTTTACGTACGAACTCATCCATCAAGATTTCATAGTCAAGTTTTTCCGCCATATCCCTTTCAATGGACAATATCGATAATCCATTCAGCCTTTCTTGTGACGGAACTGCTTTGGCCTAATGGTCCCTGGTTTCAAAGAAGAAAGCTTGACACAAGAGCTAATCATTATTTGAACCAAAACTGAAAAACAAGCACATCTATATGATTCTACCTAGCAATTATATATATATATATATAGAAGCCGCGATCAATAAGTTAAAAACTAACAGAGGAAAAACTTACCAATGAAAGTTGAATTTATGAGATGAATTCTATAAAGTATTAGATAAAAGGCTGAATCGATGATTTGAGAAAAATGATGACAATTTTAGAAGCAGTTATTTGAGAAAAGGATGACAAAAAGGTTGATTGTGAAGGACGATGGTAGAGGGAGAATAGGAAGAAGATGAAACGATCAATTGTGATTTAGGTTAATTAGGAATTTTTTTTGTTTTCATAGGATTTATTTATTTATTTGTTCACGTTTCAGTATTTTTTTGTTTTCTTAGTTTTTGTTTAATAATTAATTGTTTAAATTAAAAAAGAAAAAGAAAATACTGAAAAGTGAACGAACAAGAGTTTCAAACTTAGGACATTAAGAAGCAACATCAACTTTATTACCATTACACCATATAACAATTACTATACTTGAAGACCGAAATTTATTTATAAAATAACAGGCCGCAAGCATGGGTTTGCTTTGCTTGGTCCAAGGGCCGGTTCTGGGTGCATGATAATAAGAGAATGAATTTGATTGTGACATTCTGATTCTATGCTAAGTAATGGTTGTTGATTATGTTTGGAACGTGTTTACTGTATGTCTAGTGGGCAGAGTTTTACTCACCCTTTTTTCCTCAGGTTACTAAGCTCTATAAGATGTGGTGCAAGGTTTTTGTTTGGTTATGAATTTTTCAAGATGCGTTTATTGGCAAGACCGGATGAATAACACGCTGTCTCGACTTGTGTGGCGGGACGGGTGTTACAGTTTATTTGTTGATAAAAAGAAAAAAAAGATGATTCTATTTCTATGAAAGCAGTGAGTTTGTTGATGAAGGTTTTGTGACGTTAGCAAATTGAGAAAGAATTTTACTGGGCTGGATTAAGCAAATTAGTGAACAACAACACATGCAGAATATAAATCATCAGAATTACAGAAAAGGGCTCTATAAATAGAACCCAATCACCCATGGTCGCAGGCACAAAATAAACTAGAACCCATGGTCCATAGAAGGCCCATTCAGCCCACTCTAGTGACAGACCTACCCACCGGCCATTTACTTTATACACAGTATCGTCTCCATTTAAGTTTTTGCTTCTCGTGGTGGTGGTCCTAAAACTCATCTACGATCTACCCATACTTTTTTTTTTTTTTGGTTTTAACAATTCAACTTTTTTTCAATCTTGTATTTTGCATGACAACCTTTTCTAAACATCCTTAGACAAATTTGCTACAATTTGCTACGCATTATTTGTTAAAATAAAACACCTGTTGCCAAATGTCTACGATCCAGAATAATGAATACAAGTATCATCAATAAAACGATGATCACAAAAAAAAAAAAAAGACAAAACTCATTTTATGTAATAGTCAGAACTATAGTGCCAAGTACTTTCATCCCAAATAAATTACGTTTGTTTGGCTAAGATTTGACCACGTGTCAACATTTCATTGGATCTAGATGGATACCCCTGGATCCCACATGGATAGACACGCTCATGTGAAGCCATGGTAACACCAACCACAAAAGAGAGAGAGAGAGAGACGCACTGAAACATAAGAGAGCTTAGAGAGAAGTTAGAGAGAGAGAGAAAAATGGCGTCTAAGCTCTGCGATTCGTGCAAATCGGCGACGGCGGCGTTATACTGCCGACCAGACGCAGCGTTTCTATGTCTAAGCTGCGATTCAAAGGTCCACGCGGCGAACAAACTCGCGTCACGTCACGCGCGCGTTTGGATGTGTGAAGTATGCGAGCAAGCACCAGCACACGTCACGTGCAAAGCAGACGCGGCCGCGTTATGCGTCACGTGCGACCGTGACATACACTCGGCTAATCCGTTAGCTCGCCGTCACGAACGCGTTCACGTTACGCCGTTTTACGATTCCGTCTCTAGTGACGGTTCCGTTAAACATACCGCCGTTAATTTTCTTGACGACTGTTACTTCTCTGATCTAGATGGTAACGGAAGCCGTGAAGAAGAGGAGGAAGAAGCCGCGTCGTGGTTGTTACTTCCGAATCCGAAGACTACGACGGCGGCGACGGTGGCTGTTACTACGGCTGAGGAGGTTCCGGGAGATAGTCCGGAGATGAACACGGGTCAGCAGTATTTGTTCTCGGATCCGGATCCTTATTTGGATCTGGATTACGGGAGTGTTGATCCGAAGGTGGAATCGTTGGAGCAGAATAGCTCCGGCACCGATGGTGTTGTTCCGGTGGAGAATCGGGCAGTTAGGGTTCCGACGGTGAATGAGAATTGCTATGAATTGGATTTTACTGGAGGATCTAAAGGGTTTACTTATGCTGGTTACAACTGCACCAGTCACAGCGTAAGCTTAATTAATTTTCTTTAATCATTCTGATTAGTTTAATTGATTCTGTTGATTAAAAACAATTGTTTATTAACCCAAAAAAAAGGTCTGATGTTTAGGGTTACGACTTTTAATGACTGTTAAATTATTAATTTAATAGGAACTAATGACTGGGTGATTAAAATTTAGGGTTATAGGGGAGTAACATGTGTAAATTAATAATCTCTATTTAGTGTAAATTAATCTGTAGTTAGAAGAAAAACAATGATAATCCTTAATATAAGTATCCAATTATATCTTATACAAATAATTTTTTTTGTCTCTTCTTTTGGATCTATTTTGTTTAATCAAAGGTTAGATCTTTGTGGTATTGACTTTAAGTTTCATCTAAAATTATTAATTTAGTCGGAAGAACTAGTTACAGGCGAGCAACATGCATAAGCTAGTCAAATCATATAATAAAATATTTCAATTTAAGTATCTAATCAAAGAAGTTGAGTTCTAAGTATGTATTATTCACTTTATTTGTCACTTTGGTTGTATTTATTTTATTGGCAAGTCAAAGAGTTGTTATTGATACAGTGGTTGTTACTGCAGGTCTCATCATCGTCGTTGGAAGTGGGAGTTGTGCCAGACGGCGGCTCCGTGGCTGATGTTTCGTATCCTTACGGTGGTCCTGCAACCAGTGGAGCAGATCCGGGAAGCCAGAGGGCTGCTCCGCTGACGTCGGCTGAGAGAGAGGCGAGGGTAATGAGGTACAGAGAGAAGAGGAAGAACAGGAAGTTTGAGAAGACCATAAGGTATGCTTCACGGAAAGCGTATGCGGAAATGAGACCGAGAATCAAGGGGCGGTTTGCGAAACGGACGGATACCAGTGAGAGCAACGACGTGGGTGGTCATGGCGGTATCTTTAGCGGGTTTGGACTTGTACCTACATTTTAGATATTGAGAGGGAGAGGGAGAGAGAGATAAGACTCTAAAATGGAGGGGTTGTTTGGTGTTTGTTTTAGTAATAAGGTTTTAACGAACGTTTTTTTAAAACGAGTTGTTTGTTTTTGTTGATGAGTTTTTAGTTGTTGTGGGAGAGAGGAGGAGAATTGAGTGGCTGGTGTTTATATGTAACTTGTTTTTGTATATATCATGTGATTTTGAATATGTTTTGTGTATGTGATGTGCATCAAAGACATTTTAGATTTTGTGATGGATGTATTTAATAACATCCCTAAGCAAACTTAAGCACAGATTAGGACAATGATCATTTCTTTGATCACACCCAAAATGCAAACCATTTTTTGTTTCTCCTTCCGATTTCGCGGCTTTTCGCCTAGTCGTGTGGTCAGAGAGCTTCCCAAAAGACAACCTCCATTTGTTCTCCCTCACGACCATGTTGCTTTCATTTATTTCTTATTACCATCATAAACTCATAACATTGCCATTGAGTGCGAAAAAACTAGTTAAAAAAATACTCTACTAAAATACTAAATACCAGCTGACCATTTAGATAACAAGTCAAAATATATAAGTTTAGTACATGGCAAAAGAACAATTACATTATTGAAGTTAAATCCTCAAAGAAAAAAAGGGATGGCAAAGAAAAGAAAACTTACATCAACGAGACAAATCAGTCAAGGCAAAATCTCAAGAAACTAAATAGTTTAAAGTATATGAAGACAGAGACAACCATATATCAAAAGATCATTCTGAAGTCAGTGTGCGTTTTAGTAAGAGATAGAGGGAACGCTACTTGCCTTGCTTGCGGAGGAATCGTTCTGAACTTCGATTGGCTTTCGATTCTTTTCACCGGTTGATCCGCTCTGTTCTAAGGAAGTGGTGTGTGTTGCTGTGAACGGCTTCTTTGCAATGCTAAGGTCCAAGTCATTATCTACTGTGATCTTCCCTTGGTTAGGTACCTTGACTGAGCTCTTCGACTCTGACTCACTACGAATTGCGATTGGCATTTGATTCTTTTCCCCGGCTAAACCACTTTGTTCCGAAGAAACGCTGCGTTCTGCTGCTGTAAATGCGGTTGGCTTTTGGTTCAAGCTGTCGTCGCTTCTAGCTGCGATCGGCTTTTGGTTCAGGCTTTTATTGCTTCTAGCTGCAATCGGCTTTTGGTTCAGGCTTTCACTGTCAGCGTTGCGGTCCAAATCCCTGTGTACTGCGGTATGGTCTTGATTGGTTTCTTTGGCTGAGTTATTGTGGTTCGAGTCATTTCTAACAGCGATTTCCCCTTGTTTTGCTTCCTCAGATGAGCTGGAACCATTGTTGTTATCAGTCTTGCTCTCCAAGAAACGTACAACTACACATGTGATATTGTCTGCACTTCCTCTCCGTATTGCTTCGCCCACAAGTTTCTTGGAAGACTCTTCCGGATCTTCAACCTCTTTCACCACTGCAACTGCTTCCTGCAACACAATAGAGATCTCAGTTATTGAGATTGATGTGAAACTTATCGGAACAGGAAATGGGAATGGATACTATGTTCTTCGAAGAACTCAAATTCACAAACCTCATTGGAGAAGACATCCCAAAGTCCATCGCTGGCAAGGATCAGAAACTCAAGAGAATCATCAATCTTCTCTTCCTGAAGTTGAAGACATGACCTTAATCAAACACAAGTAGATGTATGTGGTAGATAGAGTTCATATGCAAATGAAGTTTTTTTATATACCTGAATTTCTGGATCAGCAACAACATACTGTTTTAGCAGTCTATCACCAAAAGCGCGAGAAACTGCAAGAATTCCTCCAACTCTCCAAGTCCCTATTCAATGAGGATATTAGGACTATGCGCAAAATGCGCAAAATAATTCAACAGTTTCTTGTTACCTGCCCACATCACAAAACCACCAGCATTCTCAATCCGTTCACGCTCATCACTTTGGTCAGGTTTATGGTCTCTTGACACAGCAAAAGCTACAAGAGCACATGAATCATTTCATTCAAAAAAGAAAAAAATAATCACATAATAACAAGAGCTATATATTGCACCACCTTCGGAAGATATTAAGAGAGAAATAGAGTAATCATTTATACCATTTCCACCTCGACATATAACAGCTCTGGAATCACCAACATTTGCAACAAGTAAACGATCACCAACAAGAATAGCTGTGGAGGCAGTTGAACCAGCATCTCTAGTATGACTATTTTCTGACTTGAGAAGTTCAGAGTCTGTATGAGTGTAAGCATCAGCTGGAAAATAACAAAGCAAATACAATGTAAATTTAGAGTAGACGGATCAAGCAATAATAAGTCATCACCAAAAGAACTTGGAAGTAAACCTATAGCAGATTTGGTATCAGAGATGAACTTAGGATGAGTAATAAGATTGCTGAAAAGATGACGCTTCACATACTCAGCTGCTCTGGCTCCACCATGACCTGCAAAAACAGTAAGAAAAGATTAATACTTTACTCTTTCCTATAGGTAAACCTAATCTAATTATTTGAGGTCATCGGGACATATGAATATAGGCAAGTGTAGAAACAAATCATAAGCTCATAGAAACCTTCATAAAAAATGTCATAGAGACCTAATGTATAAGTTCTTATTGAGAGGGGGGACAAGAATACCATCAAAGACTCCAAATAGACCAACGATTTCCCCATCGATACCGTCGATCCTGGTCTCAAAAAAGTCTTCCATAGATGATCTCTTCCCAGCTGAGCTAGCATATCCATAGCTGAATTTTCCATTTTGACTGCAGTTAAAAATATCATGAACATTGTGACTGATAAGTTCATGTTAAGTAAAACGCAAATGTAATCAAACATGTATCTCCGAACCAGAAACAGAGTTCTACATGGCTTTTCATTCAAGTAACCTCTATTCAAACAAAATAAAGGCGAAACTGATCAATCTCAAGCCTTAAATTCCGAAAGTAAACAAAAACAAAATCAAGCCTTAGATAAGTTTCAATTAAAACACAAAGAATCAAAGCGAACTTAACCTGAGACCGCCTCCGCTTGCTGGAGCTTCAACAATCCGCATCTGATTCGAATACGAAAACGCCAAATCCATATATCCCATTTTTGCAGAAATCTCAAATACTACTCTTCAGAACACAGTAGAGCTAATCTGAAATTAAAACAACATACAGAGAATTTCAGAAACATACAGAGACCGCGACGAAATTAAGGAGAAAAAGTCAAAGGAAACCTGAGGAAGATGATTGGAGAGAAGAATAAGTGGAAGAAGATTGAGAGATATCTCATCGATGGTGGAAGAGAAATAGCGTAAGAAACCAAAAATGGAAACAGAAAGCAGTGAGCGGTGTTACGTGTTCCGAAAGCAATGGTGTTTAGCATTTTCCGGGGTCAAATGTTCTTGCTACTTATAGAAAGCTTTTATGGACTTTTAGAAGTCAAAAAGCTCCGACCAATTACACATCTCGAAAATGACACGTCAAGATATGTGTTAAGCATCAAGTGGCTCTTGTTTAGCCTATTTTTCTTAGTTAAAAATATTTTATTTTAATGAACATTTTTCAAATTTTCTGCGTTCATTTTCACGCGACCACTCTATTGAAATTTCAGAATTTTTTTTTTTGTAGTTCTACGAGTTTATTTTCCACGACAATTTTGTTGTTTCTCATAATTTTTAATATTGAGAAATAACAATGATACACTCAAAACCAACAATTATCCAGCTAGGGTATACGTATAATTATAAAAGTTTGTACGACTTGCATGAATGAATAAGTTGAATCGTATAAGGAGAATATGTATATACCATCACATGTTATCATTATTATTCCATATCAATTCTCAATTCAGTCGACGTACGTACGTAGTCATATGGCGCCGCGCAGATAGTAGGTTTTTTTTTTTTTAAGTGGTTAATTTTATTAAAACAAAAGAGTAACAGTTACAGACAAAGAATACAAAGAGATGGAGAAGAAGATGAGAAGCTGTGTGAAGCGGAAAGGGAAGAAATAAGGAGAAGTCCCTAGATGATCAGCCTCATTAAAACCTTTCTCAGAAAACCCAATTGGGACAAAACTGAGATAATGAAAAAGAGTATTGATACTTATGGGAGAAGAAATAATGTGATGTTGCTGGAAATCGCCAGTGGATGAGGTAGACGTGCTAGGTAACCGAACCAGACATGTAGAAGGAGGTGAATGTCATGAGATTCCGAATAGCTTAGCCTTAATGGTTGTCTTGATGGTCTTGAGGAGAATGGAAGTACTGTGTGACGTATTGTTGTGAATTCGGTGATTCCTTTCACGCCATAGCATGTAAGTGGAAGCTTGGAAAAGAAGGTGGAATATCAGCTTGAGCTTTGGACACTTAGAGGAGGTGGGGAGCCACTGGAGAAAAGAGACAAAGTCACAATTAGTGGAAATATGAGTGAAAAGCCTAGATATGAGATCGAAGGAATAATAGCAATTGAAAAAGAGATGCTCCCTGGTTTCCGTGGCTGAGGAACAGAGGGGATATGTTGGTGGAAATTGGAGGGAATATCGAGAGAGCTTATCTCTTGTTGGAAGTCTATCTCTTGCTACAATCCAACAAGTGAACGCGTGCTTTGGGATTCTTCCACTAAACCATACTTGATTAAACCAATGAACGGGTGGAGGATGGGGATTAAGGGCCTGGAAGGTCTTGGAAGCAGAGAAGATGGTGGATGAGAGAGTGGTCGGATCGTCGACACCAGCAGTCCAAAGTCCAAGTATAAGAGTCTGCATCCGAAGCGTGAAGGAGGCCTGGTGCTGGAGGGAGAATGCTCCTAAGGAAGGATATTGTGGCGTTGCGACTGCGAGTAGATATCTGCCAAGAGTCATCTAGGATGGCTTGAGAGATTGAAGGGGCCATAGGGATACCTATGATGCCGACATTTCGGAAACCTATAATAGAGAGAAGGGGACCCAAACCCGTCTAGTTATCTTGCCAGAAAGAGCAAGAATCACCTGTGCCCAACTTGCAAAATATGAAGGGACGAGCTAAAGAGCGAAGCTTAAGGAGCCAGTGCGAGCACCGGCAGATCTAGTAAGGAAAATAGGGGTTCACATGAACCCCTTTCTTTTTAAAAAAATTATTATGCTAAATCAGATATAAAATATTTAGTTTATATATAAATTTTAGTGATAAAAGTAGTCTAGTGGTAAATAATGCATCCGTTAAAAAAATTTTAGATTCCCCATTTAAATCTTTTTAGATTCTTTTTGCATCCGTTAAAAAATTTATCTGGATCCGCCACTAAGTGCGAGATCCAACTTCCCTACCGTAAGGAGTTTAATCATAAAGAATAGTTTTATTCAACTTCCCAGATCCAACATTTCAGGAAGATAGTTTTATTCATAAAGAATAGCCGATCAACGAACAAGACATAAAAATCGAGAAGATAAAATGAACTTGGAAGCTTTAGGTTTTTCTTTATCAATAATCAAAAGCTCCTCAACCATACAACGCAAGGCTTCTTTAAACAAGAAAGAAGAAACAAAAACCCTGATCTAAAAAGAAGATAAAACCTTTATCAAAAAAAAAAAAGAGATAAGACCCATAAAAGTTAAAACACTTAACCCAACACTTATTAAAACATAAGAGAAAGCCTATTTGAAGATCTAAAAAGATATATACGTTACATGACCGTTTGAATCATCGGAAATCTATCGAAAAAATGTCCACATTTCCTTATAAAAACATATCCACTCTCTCATTTACAATCACAAAAAAAAAACCTCTCATCCACAATTCCTTACAAAAATGTCTTCTTCAGATCCTTATAATTATTTTCGCTCATGGATGGATAAGCCTCATCAAATTCCGGACACGGGCCTAGTTAAGTTCTCGCAGAATTCATGGCACTCTGCGCTGCTGCAGAAAGAAAAACCGTAAAATCTACTGTCCTTGTAGTAAATGTCGGAATCGTAAATTAATCGTGATAGATGAAGTATGGTCACACCTTTATTGTCATGGGTTTGTGCCGGGTTATAAGATTTGGTATAATCATGGAGAAAATGATACAATGGTTGATAATTGTGCTAGTACTAGTGAACAATATATTGGAGATAGCTAGCTTAGAAACTGCAATGGAAGTAGAATGTAGGTCATGTTCAGATGGTGAACGATGCATTCCGTGAAAGTATGCCATCGTTGCTGAGTATGGAGATAGAAGGGAAGAACCTAATGCAAGCTCAAAATTCTTTGATATGTTAGACGCTGCTAAAAATCCTTTATATGATGGGTGTAGAGGTGGACATTCCCCTATCCTGCAACTAGGATGATGGGTATAAAAGCGGATTTCAATTTGAGGAGTGCGTGGATGCAATCGCTGATTTCGTGAAGGACATTTTGCCGAAGATAATCTTGCACCGGCATCATACTATGAGATACGAAACTTGTTGCGCTAGGATTATCGTATGATGATGTATGCATCGACAACGTATGATCACGGAGAGGAGGAAGGCCGTTTGACATGTCGTTTTTGCAAACCTCGGTATAAGGAAACATGTGGAAGAGTGTCCATATAAAGATGTGGTATTTGCGAGATAGATTGAAGAGGTTATATCAGAGCGGACAGGAGCAATGAGATGGCATGCAGAGCATACAATGGATGGAGAAATTGCTCATCCCTCAGACGCAAAAGCATGGAAACATTTTCAATCACTKTRTCCTAGTTTTGCATATGAGTTGAGGAACGTATACCTTGGCTTATGTACTGATGGTTTCAACCCTTTTGGGAAGCACGGTAGACAATATTCATTGTGGCCAGTAATTGTAACACCTTACAATTTGCCGCCATCTTTGTGCATGCGACGGGAGTTCTTGTTCCTTAGCATTCTCGTTCCTGGACCAGAGCATCCGAAGAGAGCACTAGATGTGTTTTTGCAACCATTGATTTATGAGTTACAAATGTTATGGGAGCATGGAATTGAGGCGTTTGATGTTTCTTGTCAGCAGAATTTTGTCATGCGGGCGGTACTTATGTGGACCATTAGCGATTTTCCAGCATATGGCATGCTATCAGGATGGACAACTCACGGAAGGTTATCGTGCCCGTACTGTCAAGATAACACAGATGCGTTCCAATTGAAGCACGGACGCAAAACATCTTGGTTTGATTGTCATAGGCGATTCCTACCAAGAGATCATCCTTATCGTCGTAGCACGTCATTGTTTAGGAAGAATAGGATAGTAATTGATGGTCCACCTCCGGAGTTAGATGGACAATATTTGTTGGATCAGTTCAGAGATTTTGGTGCAGATAGGACCGTTGATTGTGGTGGTAACGGCCATCATCCTGTTGATGGTTGTGGCAACTTACATAATTGGCACAAGAGGAGTATTTTCTGGGATTTGCCTTATTAGAAAGACCATCTTTTGAGGCATAATCTGGATGTCATGCACATTGAGAAGAATTTTTTCAACAACATTATGAACACCGTTCTCAATGCCCAACGAAAGACGAAGGACAATCTGAAGTCTAGATTGGACTTGCCAGACATTTGTTCTCGTAGAGCACTTCATGTGACAGGGAACGGAAAGCCTCCGGTCCCGGCTTTTCGTTTGGATGAACCTTCAAAAGCCGCATTTTTTGATTGGATTACCGAAAGTGTTAGATTTCCGGACGGATACGCATCTAACCTTCGGAACTGCGTTGATCATGGAGAAGGAAAGTTTACTGGGATGAAGAGTCACGATTGTCATGTGGTGATGCAACGCCTCCTTCCTTTTGCCTTTGCATGTCTTCTACCACGTAATGTCCACGAAGCAATTGCAGGTATACAATCATTAAATTTATTTGTAAATACTTTATACAATACTAAAGTAATTATTTATTTATTAAATTTTTATGCATATTATGCAGGTATTGGTGTCTTTTTCGAGATATTTCTTCGCGGTCTCTTACACCAGACGGTATCCGCAACCTTGCGAATAATATACCCGTCATCCTTTGCAATTTGGAGAAGATATTTCCGCCTTCCTTCTTTGATGTTATGGAACATCTAACAATTCATCTCCCTCGAGAAGCAGAGCTTGGGGGCCCGGTTCAGTACCGTTGGATGTATCCTTTTGAACGGTATATGTTTCATCTAAAGAAGAAGGTAAAAAATTTGAGCAAAGTGGAGGGTTCTATTGTCGCACAGAGCATCAATGAAGAAACGTCACATTTTGCGGAGTTCTACTTTCCATCACAAGTGAAAACGAAGAGTCGTAGACCTGCTCGACATGATGACGGAGGCGTACTACCACATTATCCGGTTGATGTTCCTCATATATTCTTAGAGATTGGACGACTTAGTAGAAAAGGTAAGAAGCGGAGACTTTCAGCACATGAGCGGAATCATTTGCACATGTATATTCTTACAAACTGTGACGGTATTGAAGAATATAAGAGGTATAATATTGAACGGTTTATTTTCCTTATGGGTCTTTGATTATATATATGTTAACGTGATGATCGCTTTAATATCATAGGATTTATATGGCATATCAACGTTTTGCATATCCGGACAAAACAGATGATGAGCTATTGGAACTCAAACAGGAGGAGTTCGGACATTGGTTAACAGATTATGTAAGGGTTTTTTAAGTGCCTTGTATGTAACTATCATATATAATGAATGATTTATTTTGCTAAGCTTAAATTTTATTCGTACAGGTCACGACTGAGATGTCTAACGGACAAAAATTTTCCACGTGGTTAGAAGAAATTGTGCGTTTTCCACTAGCCAACGTACAATCACATGTGATGTATAGCACACGGGGGTATGCTTTTAAGATTCTTCGAGAAGATAGGAGTGTGACAACTTCAGATTATGGTGTATCTTCTCAGTCCGGTGATCTTATATATTATGGTGTCGTACGTGAGATTTTTGATGTTCAATACCCGGGAATGCTCGGTTTGAGATGCGTTGCATTTTTATGCGACTGGAACGACCCATTAGTAGGAAGTGGTGTGCGACACGACCAATTTGGTGTTACATCAATACATAGCAGAAGGCGACTCCAGAAATACGATCCATTCGTACTTGCTTCACAAGTAGACCAGGTTAGTTTTATTCTTTTATGTTAATTTTTAATTTAGTATTTCTGCATTCCTGCGGCAAAAAATTTATATTACTTTATTATACTGTGTAGGTATGTTATATTCCCTATCCTCGGGTAACAAACGAACAAGACCCGTGGGTTACAGTGACATCGATAAACCTGAGAGGTAGGGTCAATGGGATGTCCGAACATGAACCCCTCCAACAAAGCTTTGTAGGTTTGGGTTCAATCGAACATTCCCTTGAGGTGGACCTTGTTGTTGATTTCACCGTACACACGGACGATCGGATATTTGAGGATTCAGAGGTAGAATTGGATGAATTCGAGGAAACTTCCGATTCAGGAGAATCAGATTACTCATCATTGGATGATTCAATGTAGTTTTTTAAACTTTGAATTGAAAAATATGTATTTGTACTTGTAATAGATATTTGTTATGGGGTTCGAATTAAGAGTATAATACCATTAAGTTTTATCCGTTTGTGTTCTTTGATACACACGCTTTATCAACAATTTTTTACCTAATTTAGCAAAATAAATAAATGATAATTATAATTGATTTTTTCAGAATTTATAAATATTATAATAAAATTAAAACGTTTTCGTAATTTAGAATTTTAGATTTAATTATTTATAGGTTTGTTAAAACGTTTTTTTATAAATATTATTAAAACTATATAAAAAACATTTTTATATATTTTTAGAATTGGAAAACACGTTTTTGTAAATTTCTAAACATTTTTTAAAAAATGATAAGTGTGGATCCTTCCTACGGATTTCCGCCGGATGCACACTTAACATTTTAAAAAATGTTATTTTACAATCCGTTGGAAATCCGTAGGAACTTTCCTACGGATTTCCGAAAGTTCCTACGGATTTCCAACGGATACGCTTATCATTTTTAAAAAATTTTATTTTACAATCCGTCGGAAATCCGTAGGAAAGTTTCTACGGATTTTCGACGGATCCACACGTATCATTTTTTAAAAATGTTATTTTACAATCCGTCGGAAATCCGTAGGAACTTTCCTACGGATTTCCGATGGACCCACACGTATCATTTTTAAAAAATGTTATTTACAATCTCCGGAATCGTGAACTTTCAGATTTCGACGGATCCACACGTATCATTTTTAAAAAATGTTATTTTTACTGAATTGAAATCCAGAAAGTTCCTACGGATTTCCGACGGACGTTCGTTTAGGGTTTAGGGTATAGGTTTTTTTTGTAAAGAAAAATGTTACAAACACATGTATGATGTATATACATTAGTTTGAACTTGTAATATTTCAACATTAATGTGTTATATAGAATTTAGAAAATTTGATGGAAGTGTTTATATAACTTATAGTATAAGGTATAGTTGATTTATGTTAAATGTTTAGCATTTGATATTGTATAACATATACACTCATGTTAAGTCTTTACCGATAGTGTATTTCTTATTTTATGAATCAAACAAGTACATTAGGGTTTAGTAAATCGTATAACTTAAACCCTAAACCCTAAACCCTATATCTAAATCCTCAAATCTCGAATTCTCCCACATTTCCGACGGACATTTGTTGACTGACCAATGGCAAGCATGAATATACGGATATTCCATGTTCATTGAAATCCGTAATTTTCCCAGATTCGACGGACAATGAAATTTTAGGGTTTTTTCTGATTTTGAGGCGGTAAAATGCGCCTAAATTTTGGGTTCGAGATATGTCCGTAAAGTCGATAAATCGCCAAACTCGAAATTTCTTTCTCATTTCTCTTTCTCTCTCTCCTCGGCGTATCCTCTTTTCCGGCGAACCCTCTCCTCTTCCTCCGGCGCGGCGAACCTCTCCTCCTCCTCCTCTCCTCTTCCCTCGGCGTCTCCTCTCCTCCTCCGGCGCCGACTCCTCTCCTCTTTCCTCCGGCGAACGTCTCCTCCTCTTCTCCTCCGGCGGCGAACGTCTCCTCCTCTCCTCCACGGCCGGCGTCTCCTCTCCTCCTCCAATATGTAAGATATGTGTAGTTTTTTTATTTTGTTTGTGTGATTTTGGATGTTGATTTCGGAATTAATTTTGGAATTAGGATGTTGTTATTTGGATTTAGGTTTAGGATTTTGGAATTAGGTATTTGAAATTTGGAATTAGGATTTAGGATTTATTATTTTCTTTTAGGATTTAGAATTTGTGATTTAAATTTTATATTTGTGATTTAATTGTGGATTTAATTTAGAAATTTTGTGATTTAGGTTTTATAATTTAGTAATTTATAATTTAGTAATATTATTAAAACTATATAAAAAAGGTTTATGAAAAATTGTTTTGTATAATTATTTAAAAACATTTTCATAATTTTTGGAGAATTAGAAAAACGTTTTTGTATATTGTAGGAAATTTTGATAATTATAATTGATTTTTCAGAATTTATTACTAATTAAATAGGTTTTTGTAATTTATAATTTTCCATATTATAATTGATATATGGAAAATTATAAGTACTAATTAAAACGTTTATAAATTATAATTGATTGTTTTGAATTTAAGTACTAATTAAAACGTTTTTTTAATATTATAATAAATTTAAAACGTTTTAGTAATTTACAATTTTAGATTTAGTTATTATAGGTTTGTTAAAACGTTTTTTTTTTAATATTATTAAAAATATATAAAAAGCGATTTTATATATTTTTAGAATTGGAAAACACGTTTTTTTTTTAATTTTTAGAAGTGAAATTTTTTTATATAAATTTTTGGGTTTAAAAAAATTATAATAGAATTTTTTAGAATTTATTACTAATTAAAAACGTTTTTGTAATTTCGTTTGTACTAATATTTAATATTCTAAATTTATAAAATTTCGTTCGTACTAACTACTTTGTTGTTTTTCCCGCAGGAGTTCTGAGGATGTGCTACAGTTGGGCGCTGGCTCCTAAGGCCGCCGTTCTCGGGGTTCTCGGGGTACTCGGGGTTCTCGGGGTTCTCGGGCCATGCCTTCTGGTGGAACGAGCTCGGGAGGAAATAGTCCAGCAGCCCAACCGAAGCCATTGCATCCGTCTCGACCCGCAGTATGAAGACGAGACTTGGTTAGTGAATTTCATTGTTATCTTAATTTTTAAAGATTTTTACTCGAATTAAACGGATTTATTTCTTTTTTTTGTTTTCAGGTTTAAGTTGTCGCCAGAGATCACAAAGGCGATCTTACGGATGCTCCACAACATGTTGGAAAAACCGTACCCGAGGTACAAGGACATGCCGAAAGCCGAGAAGGACTTGTGGCACCGGAGTTTTGCGGTAACAAATTTTTTTATTTGTTTTTTTTTGAGTTTATTTTGTCAATTTTAATTTCAAATACTAACATTATTATTTTTTTATAATGTAGCTAGACTTCACGTGGGACCCTTCCTTTACGAATCAAGTACTTGCCCAATTCAACAAGTATGCCGCGCGTTCATACTCGAACCACATGTACGAGTGGAAGCAGAACTGGTTGCTCGGCAAGGAGATGCCTAAGGACCTCGACGAAACTGTCTGGCAGGGCTTTTGCGACTACTGGAGCAACCCAAACACGAAGAAGCTCTCCGAGACAAACACGAAGAACCGGAAGAGCGACCGAGGAGGGAAGGGGATGTACATTCACAACGGCGGCTCGAAGACCGTCGAACGAGAAGCAATGGAAATGGTCAGTTTAATTTCTAATTTTTTTAATTATTGATTTTGTGTTTATTATTATTTACTTAACAATATTTTACAGGCGCAAAGAGAAGGCGTACCTCCCGACTACCTTCGAGTGATCGAGCAGAGGCACACCAACAAAAAAACTGGTGTGATCCAGGATAACGGCATGCGTGAGGTCGTTGAGACGTGCAAGAAGAAGAAGGTGGATCGGGAACGAGAAGTTGGACTCTCGCARCTCAYTCTCGATGGGTCGTCCTCGTCGAACGAGTTACCCYGGGAAGAGATCAAYGAAATTGTCCTCAATGTAAGTGTCTAATTGTTTTCAATTATTATTTTTTTCAAAATTTCAATACTAACTTTATGTTGATGTTTTATTTTCATAGGAAACTCGGAAAGTCAAAGGGCGATTTGCTGGGTTAGGCGGACTTCCGACCCAGGAATCGTCTTCTTCCATTCCTCAGTTTCCTTCGGGGTACAGAGACGAGATCCAGAGGCTCACCCAAACGGTGAAAGAACGTGWTGCGGAAGTCGAGCACCTTAAGTCCGCATACACGTCAACCCAGGACCAGCTCACCTCAACCCAGTCTCAGCTCACCTCTTTGCAGCAGACAATGAAGGCCGCCTTTCCTCATCTCTTTCCATCCGACAATTCCGACAACGTTTGAAGTTTTTTTTTTTTTTAAACATTAAAATATCTTGTGTTATGGATTATTTTTAAAATTTTAATGAATTTAATTATGACAATTATAAATTTATTTTAAATAATTTCATTTATTTATTTACTTATTATTATTATATATAATAAACAAATATTATTATTATATATAATAATTTCATTTAATAAAATATAAAAAATTTCATTTAATAAAATATATTATAACTTCCGTCGGAATTCCGTCGGAACAGGTCTGTCGGAATTCCGTCGGAACAGTCGTCGAATTGCCGAACATTGCCGGAATTCGCCGAAATTTCGCTGTCGGAATTYCGTCGGAACAGKTCTGTCGGAATTCCGTCGGAACATTTCTGTCGGAATTCCGTCGGAATTTCGCTGTCGGAATTTCGTCGGAACAGTTCTGACGGAATTCCGTCGGAACATAGCTGTCGGAATTCCGTCGGAACAATTATGTCGGTCATCCGTCGGAAACGTTTCTGTCGGAATTTCGTCGGAAATGGGACCGTCGGAGGTGCTGTTGGAAATCCGTCGGAAAAATGCCGTCGGAAAGTCGTCGGAACTGTCCGACGGCTTTCCAACGGAATTTAAGTTCCGACGAACTGTAACCGATGGAATCATTCCGTCGGTGATCCGTCGGAAAAGGCGTGTTCCCGACGGAATCGGCCGTTAAAAAACGCTTGTTATCTTGTAATGTATATATATACGTTACCTAAAAAAGTGTAATAAACCTTACTTTCTATATATATTAGCCAAACAAGGTGCAATAAACTTACTTTTTAATTAGATATACAATATGATTTAAGATTATGTATATATGAAATTTAAATGCAATGGCATTAGAATGTAATATTTCTAGTTAATGATGTCTTATTTTATAAATAATGTTGAGAGATGACACGTCATAATGACACTATGTAATATATATAGAAGTAAAGTTATTTTCATATAATGTTTTTCAATTAATATATAGGGGATGTGTTGAATATGGTTAACTCAGGTTTATCAGGCTCAAATGTAAGTTAATGCTATTTTACAATAACCCCTAATGATCTCCTATGAAAGCTCAGAATTTCACATGTACGCGTTAAAATTAATTACTTGATATAATTAATATCACAGTTTTGATATAACTTAAATAAAACCTTAATCTTAATCCTCAGAAGCAGCAACCTTATGTTTCTTCCATTTGTATGCAGCTTCAAGAATCTTGAGATTCGTAGTCTGCGATTCTTCTAGATACAAATAATCGATGTACTCTTCGTACCTGTTAAAAGATCCAAACAGTTTTTCATGTTAAGCTTTAGCATTCAACGAACCACATTTGAAACATAACAAATCGAGATATTATATATAAGCAATGCATACTCTGTTGAACCGTCTTCCCTAGTGATCGGCTTTCTCTTCTTGAGCATCTTTGGAAGCTTCGATTGAACTATACTAACATCCCCGAGGTTACCAAAGCTCGTCTCCATGTTCAGCCAATCCTCCAAGAGTGTAGCTCGTTCTTTCTTCAGCTCCGATGTGGAGTCTTTGTAATATGTGTTGGCTCTATCGAAAATGGCTGAGTAGAAGAAATATAGAGAAAAAACTGTTAAAACATGTCACAAGGAATCATCAACACTCATTTAACGTGTAGTTTTAAAGTTACCTCTGGCACGTCTGATGCAATCCTTTTTGTGTTCAAGAACACCTTCTTCTTGGTCTTCATCTTCGTTCTCATCTTCTTCTAGTTCTGCAGCAGAAGCTTCAAACTTTGCAAAGCTAACCCACACCTTGTAATGCTTAATACGGTCTAAGAGTCGCTCATATAAAGCTCGGGTCCTCTCTAATTCCCCTTCTGATATCTCAAAATCAATGTATGTCTGCCACAAACAATATAGAATTTCAATGATCCAATCGGTTTCAAAAGTTTGAGGAAAGAATCTCACTTCTATGAATATATGGAAAAACATACCTTCCATAGCAGCTCAGGCATGTCAAGAGCTGGCTGGGATATTGCAAGTTCAAAAACAGTTCTAGCTCGTTCGGTTTCAGCAAGAGACCTCTCTAATTCAGCATACTTGCTCCAAGCATAACAATTCTCAGGAGACCACTCAAGATACCGTTCATATAACTTTCTACACCTATCTATGTTTCCAAACTGAAGCTCCATCTCAATGCATTTCTTGAATATCTATTTGCAGGAAAAAATCACCACAGTTAATACTACCATGTGTATGCTTAAAGGAGAGCAATGAAAAAATAGATTAAACAATTTATCAGGCTTACCTTATCTTTTGGAGCTTTTCCAATTGCATTTCCTAATATATGTCGTGCACCTGTGAGATTCAGTTGCCTGATCTCAAACTCTGCAGCGAGCAACCATATTTTGGCAAAAGAAAATTTGCTATGGGGGATAAGCTTGAGGCATTCTCTGAAATGTTTGGTAAGGAAAAGAAAAATAGTCAGTGTAAACTATCAAGTGATATTTGACAAGAAAACCATGGCCGAATCATAAATCAATATAGACTTTAGCATACCTGTAAACACCTCGGGTACGCTCAACATCTTCGGTTTCAATCTCTTCATACAATGCATAATTAATCCTACACCAATTACTCAATTAGTCACATCAGAGTAAGTGCTTTAGAAAACCGCTGAACCATAAGCTAACAAAATGCCAACAAAATCTTTTCATGGAATGCAATATTCTGTATCAAGTGACCTGGATGTGCTAGAAGCTCGACCTGAGAGATAGAACTAATATCTGCCTAAGACGACCAAACTCAAACAGTTCAGTTAGAGGAAACTATACTTAACCTTGTTATTAAAACCAAAATCAGTATAAGAAGCCAACATTCCAAAAATGCGTTATTGCAAAAATCAGTAAACCGAAATTTAAAAAGAAAAAACTAACCAAAGATAGATATATCTTTGCCAGTATCGTTTGTCCTCAGCGGGTGGAACATTCGCAATAGCCCTATCATATATTTCTCTGATGCTTGTAGAACTTTGATCTCTCAAAGTCGTTAAAGGATCGGACAACAACAGATGTTACTCTGTTTTGTCTTTCTCTCTTTCACGCTATTTCTTGTTCGGCACTCAACGTCTTTTGTTTTTTGTTTAACGAAAACCACACACTTTAGTATTGATGTATCAACTGTATATATAGGTTTACATGACACACTTTGACTAAGGGACACGTCTCTAGAAGACAACCCAATGTGGAGACACACACATACAAGTGTAACTGTTTTGCGGTTACTCATTCTATTCGTATCTCTTCGGTGATACAAATAGAATTTACATAATTCAGTTACATAACTATATATTATATAAAATTCCTAAGTTAACAAACTAACGTGAAGACTTGATCACTTCCAACACTCCTCCTTGATCATGGCTTCATCGTTACGCCTAGTTCTTCTTCCTCCACTACACTGAAGAGCATGTGACGTTGATCCTCTTCTTCATCACTTAATTCTTCTAAGGCTAGATTTACCCTTTCTCTTTTTCTAAGCTGGCAGTCCATCGCTATGTGATCCGGTTTGTCACACACATAACACTTCCTTTCATTTTTCGCACTCATTCGTGGAACGCCTCCGTTCTTTCTTCTCCAACAATCTACCTCATTGTGATTGTCTCTTTTACACACGCCACACCATCTCTTGGTCTTCTCATGGCGTTTATTTTCTTGCTTGCTTCCTCCTTTTGAACCAAGCTCTCCTCCATAGAACGCACCCTCATTGATACGCTCCTCTCGGATACTCAAGCGCTTCTCATGCGCCTTTAAGGTACCTATCATTTCAGTCATTGACAAGGCTAAAAGGTCTTTAATTTGTTCAAGAACAACGACTATGCTGTCGAACCTCTCCGATAAAGAGGTCAAAACCTTTTGAACCAAATGGTAATCGGTCTTCTCCTTATCGTGAACTCTAAGTTGATTGCTTATTTCAATCAACTTTGTTGTGAAACCATTTATGTTTTCACTCTCATCCATCTTCAGATTCTCACACTCTCTTCGTAGAGATTGAAGATTAATCATTCTCACTTGAGAATTTCCTTGGAACTCCATCTCTAATGTGTTCCATGCATCTCTCCCACTCGATGCGGGAGCAATTCTCGAAAATATTGAATCCAAAACTGCACTTTGAAGGATCTGAAGGGCCATCATATCCTTCATCACACGACCATCTCTCTTTTTGATCATCGTCGATGTGTTTTCAGAACACGTACTTAACGTATCTCCATTTTCAAAGACGTCCCACAATTTTCTCGTTTTCAAGATGGTTATCATCTTGATCTTCCAAAAGCCATACGATTCACCATTGAAGGTTAGAATAACTTGCTGCATTGTTGTCTCCATAGCTCTGATACCATGTAGAACTTTGATCTCTCAAAGTCGTTAAAGGATCGGACAACAACAGATGTTACTCTGTTTTGTCTTTCTCTCTCTCACGCTGTTTCTTGTTCGGCACTCAACGTCTTTTGTTCTTTGTTTAACGAAAACCACACACTTTATTATTGATGTATCAACTGTATATATAGGTTTACATGACACACTTTGAGTAAGGGACACGTCTCTAGAAGACAACCCAATGTAGAGCCAGTGGCGGACGTAGGGCATCCAAGTGGGGGGCCAATGAACCCAATGATTTTTTGTAAAATAGTACTAATTATTAAAACAATATTTTAATGCCCCCATACATTATTTTCCTGGGCCCCCAACTCATTTTTTTTCTCCAAACTGAACTTCAAAAACTAAATCCAAAATATTATTAATCCCATTTGTTATTATGTTAATTAAAAACACTTCAAAATTTTAACCTAAATAATAATTAAAAACAAGAAATTCAAAGGTCACGTTCTATTCTCCACCATTAGCAACGGAAGAAACGACTGCTGCACTGTTTAGAAATTCCTTATCATATCATTCTTCTGCAGTTAAGGTAAATTATTCTGATATTCTGGTATTGATTATAAATATATTAGGGTTATAAAATCTATTATTTTATTCATAAAAAGATTCTACGATGGATTGTGAACTTCTATGTTCTTATTCATATATGTAAGATTGGTGTTATAATATGTTGATTGAAGAATTCTACGTTGATGTTCAAAATAAAATAACTAACATTGTTTTTAAATTTTTGTCAGATTAATCGATGGAAAGGTTTCTGAAAAAAAAATTGACATCAACATCGGAAAGCAATTTGGATGATTTGCCATGGGATCCTGCTAATTGAAAAAAGATATTGGATTATCATTCAAATCAAAGAGACGAGGTCAGACGCAAGTATCTATCTAGAGGTCCTTGTAAGTCTTATGGTCATAATTTTCCTAAGAAGATGATTGGAAAATCATTAAGACGATTTAATCCAGCGTGGTTTGATCAGTATGGTAATTGGCTAGAGTATAGCGTCTCGAAAGATAAAGCTTTTTGTTTGTGTTGTTACTTGTTTAGAGATGATATACAAAAACAAGGTGGAAATGATGCGTTTGTGACAGAAGGCTTTTCTAGTTGGAATAAATCGGAGAGATTAGCTTCTCATGTGGGTGCTGTGAATAACTTTCACAATATTGCTATTAAAAAGTGTGATTCTTTGATGAAGCAAAATCATTCTATCATGCATGCTTTGTATAAGCAAGGTGATGTTGTAAAAAATGAGTATCATATTCGGTTAAATGTTTCAATTGATGCTTCTAGATATTTGTTGCGACAAGGACTATCTTTCCGTGGTCATGATGAGAAAGAAGATTCTATTAATAAAGAAAATTTCTTAGAACTCTTGAAATACACGGTAGAGCAGAATGAGGTTGTAAGTAAGGTTGCTTTGGAAAAAACTCCCAAAAATAACCAAATGACTTCTCCAACAATTCAGAAAGATATTGTACATTGTTTTGCAGAAGAAGTTGTGAAATCTATTATTAAAGAAATTGATCATGGTGTCTTTGGTCTATTGGTGGATGAATATGCTGACGTTTCTCACAAAGAACAAATGGCTGTTGTGTTCCGATTTGTCGATAAGACCGGAACAATCAAAGAAAGATTTATTGGTGTTGTTCATGTGAAAGAAACATCTTCTTTGTCACTCAAGTTCGCTATCGATGGATTGTTTGCTAAGTACAGATTGAGTTTGAAAAATGTGAGAGGGCAAGGTTATGATGGAGCAAGTAATATGAAAGGTGAATTTAATGGCCTTCGGTCTTTGAGTCTAAGGGAAAACAGTTCGAGTTATTATGTTCATTGCTTTGCTCATCAGCTTCAGTTGGTCGTAGTGGCAATTGCGAAAAAACATTTTGAAGTTGGCGACTTTTTTGATATGATTTCAACATTGTTGAATGTGGTTGGAGCTTCTTGCAAATGGAAAGATATGCTTCGAGAAAAATATCGAGAAGAGATTGAGAATAGAATACGTAATGGTGAAATTCTCACTAGAAAAGGGAAGAATCAAGAGCTTTCTCTTCAAAGACCAGCAAATACTTGTTGGGATTCTCATTATAAGACATTGTTGCGTTTGGTTGAGTTGTTTTCTTCCATTATTAAAAGTGAAGGTATTGAGGACTCGAAGAAATGTCAAGCTTATGGTTTTCTTAAGTACTTCCATACATTTGATTATGTGTTCTATATGCAGTTGATGTTGCTTATCTTGGGACTAAGTGAGAATTTATCCATGGCTTTACAAAGGAAAGATCAAGACATTTTGAATGCTGTTTCACTTGTTGAATCTACTAAGCGGGAATTGCAGAAGCTTAGAGATGATGGATGGGACTCATTTATGGTTAAAGTTTCTTCTTTTTGTAAGAAACATGATATTGAAATACTCATGATGGAAGACGAGTTTATCGATTCAAGGAGGCCACGAAAGAAAACCAACATAACCAATGTACATCATTATAAGATCAATTGCTTTAATGTTGTTCTGGATTTGCAGCTTCAAGAGTTCAATGATCGTTTTACTGAGGTAAACACTCAACTCCTTCTCTGTATGGCTTCCTTAAGTCCTATTGGTTCTTTCAAGCAGTTTGACAAAGCTAAGTTGGAGACATTGGCTGAGTTCTATCCAGATGATTTTGATGTTTTTGAGCGTTCCTCTCTTCAGCATCAACTTGACATCTATATTGACAATGTAAGAGAGGATGAACGATTTAAAAATTTGGAGAGTCTTGGAGATATTTCTTGTCTGATGGTGGAAACACAAAAACATCTTGCGCATCCTCTTGTTTACAGGCTTTTGAAGTTAACATTCACTTTACCGGTTGCTACGACAAATGTCGAAAGATGTTTCTCTGCAATGAAGTTTGTGAAGACAACTTCGCGCAACCGAATTGGAGATCAATTTTTAAGTGATTGTCTTATATGTTTTATTGAAAAAGATTTGTTTGAATCAGTTTCAAACGAAACAGTGATAAAAAAGTTTCAAACAATGGCTGAACGTAGAGTATATTTGTAAAGTATTTTTAAGAACATTTGTAATACATTGGTTTTAGTTTATATTTTAATATATATGCCCCCAGTAAAAATAAATTCTGAATCCGCCACCGACTAACGTGAAGACTTGATCACTTCCAACAATGCTATCTTTGTTCCGCACACTCTCCTCTAACCTAACATAATCGAACCATGAATCATAGTTCAAAGGGTTCTTCCTAACTTCATCTTCATACTGAAACCTCCTCTTCCCAACAATGGCATCCTCAATCCCTTCTTTATCCCCATACTGTTTCTGAAAAGCCACAAACTTCCTATACAAATCCTCAGCTCTTCCTTTAGGAATATGATCAAGAGCAAACTTATAGATAAGCCTCTTCCTTACAGCGTTCTTCAAACTCCGCAAGCGCCACAAAGAGCTGCTCAGCTTCTTCATCATCAGCAAGCTTCTCTGTGGCACGTTCATACACACTCCTACAACGCGCAACTTCACCACCCTTCATCTCAAACTTAGCAGATACTTTCGGAGGAAATCTATCGTAGATCAATCTAGCAGGTTCGACGTTATAACAGATATGTAATATGTTTTTACAATACACATCATCTTTGTTTATATAACAAGACAAAAATTTTAGTAAAATTGGGAATCTTGCTAATTATTTTCACCGTTGAGTGGTATTAGGAGAAGTATAGATGCAGTGGTCGATTGCCTAGAAAAAAAGCCTTTTTCGAGTTAACCCAAAAGAATCTACTCCATGAGACAAACAACACAAGAAGGTCTGTTGCATTTGTTAAAAGACTTTGCAAAACCAATACTGCAGCTTCACTTTTAACAGGAGGAGTCAAATTGCAGAGAAACAAACTCTGCTAAGTAAAAGATAAAAACCTATATCTTAAATGGAAGCAACAATACGAAATAGAGTCATCATAACATAAACCAGAAACTTAGATAGAAAAATCCGAAAACAAAAGATAACCAGAAAACCATAAAAGCAAAATCCAAAATTGCAAAAACTAATTAAAAAGAGACATTATTGCATCTAATGGGATGATGATGCTTCAACGATCAGAGAGACCACGTCATTCACAAACTCTTGACTTTTGTGACGCAGACTCAACATCTTTGGCTTGCAAGACTCTCCATCTGTCCTGCATTTTATTCTTCTTGTCTGTTGAAACGCAACCCCATAATCTTTTCACTGAAACTTCATCCATGCCATAATTAACAACCCAACTAACCAAAACCGAGTTGCTAAACCAATCCCCTCCTTGTTCAAGAATCATTACATCCTTATCTTCTTCAAGCTTCTTAATCCTCTTACTCCTTCTTGATTCCTCAGCAGCATACGTTCCCGATACTGATCCCCAAATCTTCTCAGACAGTTCAAAACCTTTCAGATCCTGAGCTTTCGAAGAAGACGGTTTCTTACCTTTAGCCACTTTATTCAGATACTTCCTTCTAAGTGATCCTATTTTTGCAATGCACTGGGAGAAAGTAACCTCAACGACTCCTTAATGAATTCGTAGAATCCATTCTTGTCTTCATTCGTTGTTTTCCCTGGTTTAGTTTTGAAATCAACGATTCCTTGCAGTACAAGCAAATCGTCTTCCACACTCCACAGTCGTTGAGGAATCAACTTCTTCTCATTCGTTTCGCTTTTTTTTCCAGCATTCATGTCTTCAGATAAGGTCCCTTCTCTCGCCCGCTTATGTGTCTTGCTGGAAACACAGATCTCTTTCTCGACTTTGGAAGGAGTTTGTTTCTACTGGATCTTGGGCTCGTCTTCCTCGAAGGAAGACTCATCCTCCTCGGAGCTCTGTTTACCATTGTCTTCTTCTTCTTCTTCATCAGACGAAACCTTCGTCTCCGTGGTGGCTGCAGCAACAACTGAAGCGGAAGGAGGGGATGACGGTTCGTCTTCCTCGGATGAAGACTCGTAAGAGCTTGAAGATTTACTTGGTTTGAGAGTTTTAGTCACCATTGTAAATTAGATTTAAAAAACGTTTTGGATTCAAAGGTTATGAGAGTGAGAGAGAATAGAGAGAATTGACGAATATTTAAACCCTAAAAACATCTATGGGAAATGTAATATTCAGTCAATATTCTCTTTTAGTTTTTTTGTCTCTCAAGAAGATTGGAAGATTCTCGATTATATTTGCAATGTATAATTGGAAGATTGCCAGTTTAAAGTGAAACTTTGTAATTTGTAAAATTTTGGTTTCCTCTTTACAGAAATGGTAAACACAAAACAAAAGACAAAAATTTTGTTAAACAAAATAGAAAGTGCACAATGTCATTATTGGGCTATTAATGGACCGTCATCATCTTTGTTTATATAACATGACAAAATTTTAAGTAAAATTGGGAATCTTGCTAATTACTTTCACCTTTTTAATTGGTAGGAACCTACGACATGAGATTTAAAACATGTAATTAAGTATAAATTTATATTACCTTTTAATTAGATATTCTATAAAATTTAAAAATTATATATATATTTTATATTGTAAACCTTCCTTTTCAAATTAGTAAAAATAATGTTTAGTTATACCATATATATATATATATATATTGCCTAAAAAAGTGTAATAATTTTTTAAAGAAAATTGAGTAACTAAATATTTCAAATAATTTATAATGGCAGTACAATATAATTTTTCTAGTAAACGAAACCTTTTTATATATTGTTTTTGAAATTTATTGAGATGTTAACACGTTAGCATGACAGTGTTGTAATATTCCAAATAATTATTTTGTTAAAATAATTTTCGATTAATATATAGGCAATTATAAAAGTTAGGTACGCCTTGTATTAATTAATAAGTTGATGCGTAGGAGAATATGGATATACCACGTACCACATGTAATCATTATTATTCCATTTCAATTTGCACTCAACGTACGTACATAGTAATAACATGGGGACTAGATATTAAGACTTGGATGGAAAGAAAATCGGCGAGAAACTTCTATTCCCGTTGCCTCGGCTATAGATCATATTCAACCCCTAAAACTTGACATCCATTCTCCAATTAAATCGGTTTACTTGGTTGGCTAGTGTCACCTCAACCAAAGCCAGCCCAAATCCAAAGCCAGCATATGAAGGCTTATACAAAATGCGCTTTACATGCCTCAGCACTACAACGCTGAAATATTATTCGCAAGCGAATACATTTGGCTCTACGAACAAGAAGATGTTCACAACAAAGTCCTACTATAGTTTGCCAAGCTCAATTTCAAGTTCCTTCAAATCCATTGGATTCAAGAGCTGTAAAGTCTCACCAATAGTAGACTACTTCCTGCATCAGTCGCTTCTGACAACGATTTCATGGATTACAAGCTGACGCTCTAATACATGTTTTGCAGGTGGTGGAATGACCCATATCTTACATCTAAGCTCCCACCTTACTTTAGACAGAATGGTGGAGTGCTATTTATACGGAGTGATTATGTATTTCGAGCCACAATATTCACGTGGCAGAGTCGTGCCTATTGTTATAAAAAAAAAACATTCGCCTAAGGCCACCAAATTTTTTTAAATAGGCCACATTTTTTAAATATGCATTATTATGTATTTGATAAAATTTATATATTTCTAATTGTTATTATTTACTTTCTAAGGAAATTATGTAAATTTAACATTTTTATTTTAGTATATAGTAAAATAAGACCACAATTAGGAGGGGGTATTCAATAATTGAATTTAGAAGAATTGAAACGAATAAAAAAGTAATAGCATTTAAAGGTATTAAGGGGGTTATTGGATGAAAGAATCTGAGAGAAAATAATAAAATGTTAAATTCTAGTGTTATTCAATTGATTGATTTTTAAATTCTATTAAATGTTAGTGTTATTCAATATTACGATGGTTTTGATTATATTGTCATTTGAAAGGAATTTAATAGAAAAGTAAACAAAAATATGTGAAGAACCAATTCTCATTTTTTATGAATTCTATCCAGATGAAAACATAAAATGTGGGAATTGGTTCTTCAAGTTTTTTGTTTACTTTTCTATTAAATTCCTTTCAAGTGACAATATAATCAAAATCATCCTAATATTAAATAACACTAATATTTAATAGAATTTAAAAATCAATCAATTGAATAACACTAGAATTTAATAGAATCTATAAAATACAAAATTGAATAACACTAGAATTTAACATTTCATTATTTTCTCTCCGACTCTTTCATCCAATAAATCCCCTTAGTAATAAAAATAATTAGGATAAGAAAAAGACCACATAATTAGTAATATATTTTTATAAGAAAAATGCCACATTTTTTTTGTTTTAGGCCTCCGTAAACCTGGACACGGCACTAGATAGATATGGTTCTGTTCCTAAGGTTGCCAAGCTTCTTGATTGCATCGAAAGGTAATATGCTATACATATATACATATATATATATATATGCTAATATATATATATATATATTTTTAAGCTTAATTAATGACTTAATACATCTTCGTATGTGTTAGTCGTTGAGAGAACTTCAATGAAACGAAGAAGTAGAATATATTCTGTTATTTCTCTCTCAATATGATTACCTTAGGAACCTCTTTAGATAGAAGAGGGTTCCGGTTTACTTAATGTAAATACAGTCGATTTCTGGTTTACTTAAACCATTCAATAGACCAATATCCAATAGTATGTATGTGCACATGGGATCCAGATTTTGGGGAGAGTCTACCAGAATATCTGAAAACCGTCTTCAAGAATATCTTACCTCTTCAGGTGGATCGAGGGGTTTAACCACTAAACCAACTCGTCCTTAGTTACTTAGGACGTTTTTGAAGAATGTAAACGAGCGGGGAGGTGTGAAGAAGGACGAAAGCTTCAATGTGGAAGGTGCATTAGAAGAGATAATACATATATAGTGTAAATTGCACATATTGATATATATAACATCTTTAATTGAATACAATTATATATAGGCAAATAAAATAACTTTAAAAAATGTATAACATTCTATTAATGTAAACTAATTTATGTAAAATAACATGTTATTGTACGTTCCATTTATAACATTTTATGACTCGAAAATTTTTACACTCCATTTTTAAACTCGTTCATGATTTGGCAACAAAGGGTCGTCTGATGAATGAAATGATTGGCTTCAAGGTACATATATATGACTTGCATTGTTTCGATTTCTTCGTCTGAGCTAAGTAAACATGAATGGTGTGAACAGAATGACATGAGCAGAGGTTTTTTCGCAAACGCAATCAACTATTATATGAAGGAATACGGAGCTACCGAAGAGGAAACGTATAAGGAGTTTCATAAACTAATTAGAGACCTGGAGAAGTCGGTGAACTCGGAGTTCTTGAAGACAAATAAAAGAGTGCCTCGCGAAGTCCTATCTCGAGCCATTAATTGTGGAAAAATGGTCGATGTTACCTACAGATCCGGTGATGGGTACACTCGGCCCAAAGGAAAATTCACAGAGCATATCACATCTTTGTTTGTCGACCATATGGATACATTCTTGAAGAGAAATTAAGGGTTTTGGTTAAAACACTTGGTTCCACTCTAGGCTCTAGCTGCTGTGATGCATGCATCTTTTTCATCTTATGAGCTTTACTGAACATGTAAAATGCACATCTAATGCCTATAAACAGATCATTTAAGCATAGAACACCAAAGGCAAAATAAGTCGGAATACGCGTTTAGCATCTGCTTGTTGTGCTATAACTTTTAATATCTTTGTTTTGGGTCCTAAACAAAACAACACATTTTTTTTTTTGAACAACACATTAATATATGTTTTCACTAAAATTGCCCCAAAATTCAACATTCAGCTTCCTTTTAACCTCGAGTGTGGAAATAAGCAAAACCAATGCATATATGGCATTTATATTTTCTATATCCAACCCAGAATCAGTCTCGATAGTCATCAATTGCGGTTTCGGTATCGAAGATTTGGAGACCTTGCTTTTGTGTATATAATATATAGTGCATAGCAAATACGAACGTAAGGCCTTTGGGAAGATCGAAAAACCCCGAGTATGATCATAATTATTGGCTCCTCGTGTGATGGAGCAATTTGGAGAAAAGGATCCAACAAGTGTGAGGCACTTTGTTGCCAAAATGTGTAGACAATGCAGAAACAATATCTAAAGCATAACTATGAACCTCAGAATTCGTTGACATACGGAGAAGCATTGCTGTCCACATTCCAGGTGCAAGCTTCACCGCCTCACTCAGACACCTGAATCCATAGCTCACTCTTTTCATTGTCCCTTCTTCCTGTAGATTTAAATTATCAGTTATTTCAGAAGATTCCATTGCGAGAAAGAAACAAAAAGGTTCTGATTGATGCTTTTACTGACCCTCCTGAGATTGATGGTCTGCTTCTTCATGTTGAAATCAAGAGCATCTTCGTCCAGGAAAATATCAACCACCCTGATTATGTCCTGAAGAAGGAAGACCCGAACTCTCTGCCCTTTCTCTGATAATATGAACAATATCAGATCTTCTGTGGCGGAAACTACTGAATGCATGTCGAATGATTTCAGTTGCGACGATTTCTTCAACGTTTTCTCTTCTGGAGAGTCTCCTGAAATCGCAGAAGCCTGTTCGGATATTGCTGCTACCTGGAAAAAGAGTTTTGTTAGCTCTATCTTTGGATAACTCAATAATCCTAAAGAAAAGAGTTATATGACAGTACCAGGCGTTCAAGCCGATTCCACCTTATTGATCCATCATTACAAATGACAAGCTCCCTTAGTATTTTCCTCATATCTGGGCTTGGATCTGCTAATAGCCTCCCGATCACAAATGGATATGCACTCTCGATCACTTTAAACTCTGGATCAAGAATCTTTGCCGTGCCTTCTAGTGAACCAAGGGATCTTATGACAAGAGCATAATCTGGAGGCAGCGAAAAGTTGAACTCGTACATAACATCATATAATTGTTCCATCACCCCCTGTACAACATAAAGTAAGGATTATGGTTGATGTCGCCAGGATGAGTTTGGGTAAACTCACAGTGACAGGATAGGACAAAGCAATAATCACGGCAAAAAAATCCTGTCAACGATCAAACAAGAAATTAACTACACTATGACAGTCAGCTGCTGATTGGTTTCTAACAGTTGGAAAATATCAGTACAGAAATAATCCACATTTCTCAGGAATCCGAATTCCTTTCTCAGATTTTTCAGCACCCATCCAATGTTTTGCACTATCATGAAGCAGAGATTAAGTTTGATGCATGAGATTAGCTAAGCGTTTTAATCCAAACATAAGTCATTCCAGTAGAAGCGAAGAAAATGCTGAGGTCAGTCCAATAACCATCATTATAAAACAACCAGGTTCCTCCTGTTATTCCTATTAAGTTTTTCTCTACCATTGTGCTGTTTCCGTCTTGCATGTTTAGTTGAAAAATCTCCTCTCATATAACAATAGTATTAAAATGCTAATAAAGGCTTTGCCACAATTATATCTTTCAGTGAATGTGTCTGTAGGGTTTAATGTAATTTTCATCACAAGATGAAGATACCTGGAAATCTTGTGATATTCTGGTACTAGAACCAAATGAAGAACGCAAAGCATTTGAAACTGCTTCTATATCGACCCCTTCAGGCAAAAACCCCAAAGACAGGAAATCATTTGCCAAACTTAGAGAATCACGGTTGACAAAATGCACAAGCTGTAATCACAACAGAACTAATCAGAATCGACAAAGTGACGAAAACACAATCTCAGATGGAAAAGTTATTCTTTTGCCACCAGGAATAGAAAGACGCTGCAGGTAGTTTACTATACAAGTAAAATCGAAAAGAAGCTAGAAAGACTGCAAGCATATATAAGACATAGAAAAGGCAGGGATAAACAGAAGTAGAGCTTACAATTTGAATAAGTCCCACACGGTAATGGCGTGGGATATTCCCCATCATTCCAAAGTCAAAATAAACAAGAGACCCTTCTTTAGTAGCCACAAGATTTCCTGGGTGCGGATCAGCATGAAAGAATCCAACCTCAAGAAGCTGCTTTAACGAACAGGATAACCCCTGTGAACCAGACCAATACAAGGTTCTCAATGGAACATTTACAGGCACCTAAAAATACTAAGTCCACACCTATCTCTCAGAAGGAAAAAGTTCTATCCAAATATTCATTTGTCGCTTTGTGAGGAATGGACGTTAACCTAGCATAATTAGGTATCAGTTATTTTGTTACCTGATCGATCAAGTCCCTTCTATCAAGGGAAGCCCTTCTCAACTTAATTTCATCTGTTAGTTTTATACCATCGATCCATTCCATTGTGAGAACTGCTGTGCGTGTAAAATTCCAGTAAATTTTAGGGACTTTGATGTTCTCTGCTCTGTGATTCCTGGACTTATTCCTAGGTCCAGTGTTATCATTAATGTGCTCATTCCCTGTCAATGTTCAAAGATTTATTGTAACTGATAATGGCATTTCAGAAGACAGTGCACAATTTGAAACAAGCGAACATACCTGAGTCAAAACTGTATAGAGAAGCAAATTGTTCTGCATTTTTTGCCTCTCGAATGTAATCTATTTCGTCAAACATATGCCTGACCTGTTCATCCAAGAGAGACATGAACATGTTCGTATATAATTGGTAAGCAGAAAACTAGTTCAAACATATGAGATAAATGACTCACTATCTCATTCACCGCTACCAAAAGATCCTTACGGGCTTTCGAAAATCGTTTCAGTTGTCCCCCAATCATTTTGAACAAGAGGGCATCACGTGTTAGAATGAGTGACATTCCAGGTCTCTGAACCTTAACAGCTACCAACTGTCCAGAATGCAGATGAGCTGCAATACTTAAGGGAAAAAATGAAGCATTTAGCTTCTAGAAACTCTAAATTGAAGAAAACGGAAAGAAGAATAGCGGGTAGAGACCAAAAGGATAGAAAATAGCCGACCACAGTTAAAAGGTATCTAACCTTTGTATACCTGACCCAGGGATGCAGCAGCAACAGGCTTAAGACTAATATCTGCAAAAAGTTTTGACACTGGAGCACCCAGTTGCTCTTCAATACATCGCATGGCAACAGTAGTTGGAAATGGAGGAATTTGATCCTATAATCATCAAGAATAAATATGTTACCCTATTATTCGACCACAGTCATATGAATAATTTGAAAGAAAGAAAGAAAGATTGCCCACCTGCAATTTTGAAAGCTCCTGACAATATATAGAGGGTAATATGTCTGGTCTCGTGCTCAGCGCCTGTCCAAGCTGCAACTCAAATAATGTATCATTTTGAGGGTGATCTAATAGAAGAAGAGACTAACAATTGTATATTTTAGAAGAGTACTGGAATAAAAAAGCGAATAAGCAACATGCCTTAATGTAGAAAGGCCCCAAGCTGATAAGAGTCTCACGGAACTGCATCCAAAATATGATGAAGTACTATCAAATTAATTATTGGCCTAGCCATGTATGAACGAGTATACATTGTAACCAATTAAACAAGTATGGGCAAACAACAGATCATCACAGGTTGCGAGTTTACAGACCTTGACAGCCCGTTTCCTCATATCCTGAACAAACAGCTGCCAAAAGGCAAGCTTTACCACATGGTACGAAATAATTGCAGCTCTATACAATGCCAAAAAGGGGCCAAAACGATACACTGCAGAAAAACTTTTCGAGCTATATGCTCCAAGAGCATGTTTAAATTCGGTTTCAAGGGATTCTCTCCGCAACTTTGCATACTCTGCCGTAGGTATTCCACCATGTACGCTGGTAAAGCCTGTTGAATACCTACAAATCCATTGCCAAAAAAAAAATGATTAGCCCACTAAAACATCCTGAAATCCTCGATAGGTTGTGTATCCGCAAATTATTCAGCATGGCCGAGAACTCACGTTCTGTGTTGCAGGCAGAATGGTGAAACCCATGTACTTGTCTGTCTTGAGAGCCCATAATCCTTCCCTCTCGATATGTACTCCCCAAGCTTGAAGTCAATAGTTTTGTCATCACGTAACGCTACAACTACATAACAACAACCTCATCAACATAAAATTATATTTCCAAAAGGAAAAAAGGGAAAATCTCAGCAGCATTATCATCATATAAGCCTAATGCATGTCTTCTACGCCCTTGAACTGATCTAGCAAAACTAACGCTGAAAACTTCACTGAAACTAAGCTTGCGTAACGGTGGGATTACAAAGCAACGAGTAATCAGCATTACGAAACTGGGGTGGGAAACCCGGTTCACTCTTGTTAGCATTACAAAACTAATAGACGTGTTTCCCAATTCACCAAACGCAGAAATTATATGTTCTCGTGATAATCACAATTCTAGTAAATCAAGTGGATTCTCGAGTCATATATCCAGAATTTCAACACGAGAATCATCCACACCCGAAATTTCTACCAAATTACATCAAAGTAGCCATAAAATGCAAGACCGAAAAGGAAAGAAAAGCGTACTTCTCCGGAGCAGCGAGACACGGCGATGATGGCGGAGAGCTACAACGACATTCCTCATCGGCTAACAACAAGAACGAGACGATCTATTCAGTCGAACAACATACGAAAATCCCATAGTCCGTTTGATTCACCACTCGTAGCTATTATGCACAGAAACTGTTCGCTAAAATGCGTAAACGAGATCGTCCGTCTGAAGAAGAAGAAAGTTTTTGAGAGTATCTCTCCACGTAAGAGCGGAAGCAAGCGACAGAGCAAAGACACCGAGAATTAGTCGCCACGTCCATGACACGTGGCGAATTCCGAAGCAGTCGGCGTAACTGTTACTAGGCGGATCAGGCCCATAACGCTTAGGCCCATATTTTCAACTTAACTGGAGTAAGGATAAAATTACTCCTGCTCCCAAACAGAACTTTAAATTTTCAAATCGGAGAAGGGATAAATCGATGACTGTTTCTCTTCTCTCACACGATACTTAACCTTAGTCGTCGTCTCCGGCAGAGAAATTTCGGCGAAGTATAGAGCAGTACCGATCCGTTTGAGAGATGGAGAATTCTGTGGATCTCGTACCGGCGATGGTTGTATTTCTCGCCGCAGTTCACGTCATCGCCTTGGTACTTTCCTTATGCTCTCTGTTTCGAATTTGTTTTGCAGAAACGATCGTTGATCTGTTTTCGGATTTTGCGATTTTTTGTAGGTTTACTGGATTTATAGATTGGCATCTGATCGTCCACCTCAGAGAAAAAAATCTCAGTGAAGAAACGTCGGAAATTGCGATTTCATCAATCGGTAGGTTTCGTTTCCGATCTGATATTGTTAAAAGTTTTGATGAGTACTTGGAATTAAAGCTGTGTAATTTCATTTCAAGGATCTTTATTAGTTGATTCTACACTTTTGTACTATGTTGATTCTACAATTTTTGGTGTGTTTCTGTGATAGATTTTGTTACATTTTCCAATCATTGTTTCATTAGAATCATAAACACTTAATATTAGAGCTGTAAGAAAAGTTACAAAACCAAATTTTATTCTATGCTACGAGGGGATGTGTTACTTTGTTCTTGGCCCCGTCCACACACTTTCTCAATTGCCATATTTCTGAAGCACCATTGATTGATTTGATTATTGGTTGGTTTCCAAGAGTCTATTACTACACTCTTCTTTTGTGTATTATATTGCAGTTTTTGATGTTACCCTATTTATTAAGGTAGGGGTTTTTTGTTTTTTTTTAGAGCTGCCTTCCTGGTAAGTTTTTTTGGGGAGACTGTCACATTTTGTGGGAGTAAGTTCAAACTTATGGCCATCAAAGAAAGTTGTGAAAATATTTGATTGATGATGAGTGTGACCAAAGTAAGGAGAATCAATGTAGATATGGTTATAAGTTATAACTGATGTTGAGTAAGTAGACCTAAAGAAAGACCAGACGGTGTGGTTTTGTCAGTGGACTTATATAGTCAAAGGACAATTCTAGTTTACACTCTAAATTTAGGGGAGTTATTGGACGTAGGATTTTCAGATTAATTTTTTTGGAGAGTTTAGTGTTAATCAACGGGAAAATTAATATTATAGAAAATAAATTTGTAGTATTTTTTATCCTAAACCTGACATATTGTAGTTTGAAGGAGAAATATATATAGACTACAACAGTTACACTTCAAAAATTTGAGTTGTTATTGAAACCAAACATATTCTAACGAGGCAGAAAAACTCCACAGAAACTAAAGTTGTTAAATCACAAAAAAAAAAAACAAAAAAACAAAAAAACATAATGTTTTAACACTTTTTAAAACAACAAGTTTTGCATTTTAGACAATATAATAACAAAGTTAAGGCAGATTTCGTTTTAAAAATTCTAGCCGTGAAAATGAAAACTTTGGTCAAGTTAGTCACTAAACCACACCACTAGTGTGTCATAAGTCTTATAGATTTTAATATCTGAAACCAACTCTTTCGCCGAATTTACAGAGGATTCGGTAAAGATAATTAATGTAGATGACCACGTCGGTAAAGAAACGACGAGTTCTCGTCTAGACACTGCAATTTTCAAGTATTTCATGGGTAATGTGACACATCTCAGTACCAAAAACATATCTAATAAATCAAGTTCAGAAACTATGTCAAATATCTAAAATGCAAAAGCAAAATTGTTTAACTAAATGCTATAATGATATGTTTAATTTGTTTACCATAACTCAATTACAAGTTAAATACAACTCATTTGATAAATACATAAATTTATTAAAGGATGAACTCATTTTTGGTGTAATTAACTCTCTCCAATTCCGAAATATTAACTGATTTTAATCTGAACAACATTTTATCGTGCACATTTATATTACCAACTATTTTGCCCAGTCGATTACAACATAAACAAAATATTTTACAAAACAAATTACATTAATCATAAATATTTAGCAGAAACCTACATAGATCCAAACGTGGTGAGTCAACCCTGTACGCTAGCTTGGATGCCACGAGAACAATAAACTACATTTTAAAAAATCAACCATTTTCCTCTCAAATTGTTTATGAAAATCGTGTTAATCGCATTTATGGTACGAGTCAGAGTAATGAATTTTTGTCAGAATAAATCAACATATTTTATCTTCTTTTTCCATATAATCACATAGACTATTTTCAAGTTCTAGCCACAACCAGAGACAGAGAGAGAGAGAGAGAACAACGTAATCACAACACAAGCCATGAACCAAACCAAAACCTCCACCGACGATAAAAACTCCAATCCGGCCAAAACCGAACCAACCTCCACCGTACCGGAATGGACAACCGAAACAATCAACGGTGGCTCCTTCCGCCACGTTGACCTCAACACCGGAACCAACGGCTGGGCATCACCACCAGGCAACGTCTTCTCTCTCCGCTCCCAAAACTACTTCACCACCAAACAAAAATCTCCCGGCAGCGACTACCTCCTCTCTCCCGCCGGCGTAGACTGGCTCAAATCCACCACAAAAAAACTCGATCACATCCTCTCTCGTCCCGATAACCGCATAACTCACGCACTCAAAACCTCCCAATCTCGTAGCTTCATCTTCGCTGTAAATTTGCAGATCCCACGCAAAGACCAGTACTACTACAGCATGGTCCTCTACCTCGCAACACAAGAACCAATCCGTTCCGATTCGATCCTCCACAAGTTAATCAACGGAGACGACGACTCGTTTCGTGATGAGAGATTCAAGATAGTTAGCAATGTTTTGAAAGGTCCTAGGGTTGTTAAAGCAGCGGCTGGTAAATTTGGTGCGTTTGTTGTTGGGAAGAGGGTGAAGTGTAGTTATTATAGAGGAGCTAATTATTTTGAGATTGATGTTGATGCAAGTAGCTCGGCGATTTTGACGGCGGTTGTTAGGTTTACGTTGGGGTATGTTTCGAGTTTGACTATTGATATTGGTTTTGTTGTGGAGGCGCAAACGGAGGAGGAGTTGCCGGAGAGATTGATCGGTGGTCTTAGGATTTGTAATATGGAGTTATCGTCTGCGTTTTTGGTTGATGATGATGAGAAGAAGAGTTTGCCACGCCGGAGAATGTTGGGTTCAGCGGAAGGAAACGACGGCGAGGATGAGATTTGAAACGAAGAAGAAGGCTACATACACAAAAAAAAAAGTTAGGTCAACGTTTACTTTTATTTTTCCTTGGGTTATAAGTTAATGTTTACTAAACTCTCTCTCTCTCTCTCTCGATCTCGATTAAATGTAATAAATTAATTTGAGCAATAGAAAAATAATTATTTTGTTTCCACGACGAGGAAAAGATTTGAGATTCTTTTTTATATTAAGGATTAATTTTGGAATGAGTTTTGACTTGGAAGAAGAGACAAGAGTTTGTGTAGTTTTGTTTCGGTTACTGATAGTTTGTGCAGAGACAAAAGTTTATGTAGTTACATTTCGATCACTGTTTACTGAAAGTCTAGTGAGTTACTTTGTTCGGATCCTGATCAGATACCGATTAGACTGGCAAAGATGAGTCTCTTGTGTACAAAAGGATTCCATTATGTAAATGGGAAAATAGGAATATGGAGATCAAGCTCATACAACAATTAAGGAAATACATTAGAAACATGTTTTTCTTCTCTGCAGAGTCTGCTTCTCTCCGTAAGAAAGTTAGGAGATAATCAATGACAGACACTAAGTGATTAGTTGAACCAGTTATGTGAGTGTTGGCTTTTGCTCCATTGCTCCTCAGAAACAAGAGCTAAAATCCGGGTTTTGGTTTGATTGCGGTCTAACGTTTTGTAGTTAATTTCCAAAGGTTTTTTTTTTTGGTTACTAAAAGTAATTTTGTTTCCTTGAATATGATTTTATATTAATCACATTCAATGAATAATCAAACTTAAAAACTTAACCAAACAGAACAAAAAAAAGAAGAGCTATTTCTTAAACATGAAAGTAACAGCTGATCCGATAGGAAAGATAAAATCACAATTATTTCCACTTCCTCTCTTGTTGGAGTAACCAGGAAATGCCCATTTCATAAAATGCATCTTCGTGATTAAACGCAAACCTTTTTCTTCAGCTAGAGCCTTTATATCAATCTTGTTAAATGGGTATATTGTGTTACTAATTATATGAATCTCTCCATCTTCGGCTTTCAAAATCTCTCTTGCACTCTCCATAAATCCTTCAACTACCCGATGGTGTTTCCTGTGAATTATACATCCAAATGTTGAGTATACACTAAAACGAACGAAAGAATTAACAAAGAAAAAAAAAATGGTATGATATATGCGATACATGAAATTTCAAGATATCATGTTACCCGCATGTATTTAGATCCATATAAACAAACAAAATCAGAAAATACGTGAAATTGTTAGGTCACAAAATTAAATTATAAAAGTTTTCAAATTGATTTTCTTAAATATTTGAAAACAAATGTTCAAGAGATAATCTAAAGAAGTCATATTTTTCTAAAAAAGATTGTAATATTTTGATGAATTCCTCTATTTATAAAAACATTATACATATATTTTTAAAAATTATAGAGTATATGAAAGCAGTTCCGAAGATGAATACGAATATCAACATTTTTAAATCAAATATCGAGATTATGATTCAAAATTTCCGAATATCCTGCTTTCGATATGATGAAAGAAGCTCTCATTCTAACGACCAAAACCTTACGTACGTCCTTACCCTGCATGAGGAAACTTAAAGAAGATGATGTCATATCGAGCTAGGCGATAGTCTGAGGTCATGGAGTGTACGTTAACACCGCGGACCACGGTGCACCCAAGTCTCTCCAACTCTTCCACGTTCGCTTTTCCATTGTTGTAATTACGCCCTAGCCCCTCTACCATAACATTAACCACCAAATTTGATAAGATATTGTTGAGTTTTCTTGTGGTGATTAAATAAATATTATATCAGATGATAACAAATAAAAATTTTGATGAATTTTGATCTACCACTACCTCGAATATCAAGAGATGTTGCAGTGATGTTGGTGGCAGAACCAAAGGCTTTGGCTAGAGACAAAGAAAATGAAAATTCTCCTTCTCCGACCACAAGTATTTGCTTATTGCTATATTGCCTTATCTTTTCAGATTCCTGGAAATCCATTCCAACATCTGGGTGTCTTTTCAATGTATGCATACCATGTCTTTATATACACATGTGTAACACATATGGATGCATGAGTCAAATTAAGAGAATTTTATATAGTGTTAAAATGTTTTGTTTTGTAATTTGTCTCTTCGAATTTTGTGATAATTTATGTACTTTTGAAAACCATTCATATTCTATAAAGAAGAGAGTCAAACTTCTTTCTTTTTTTCTTGTTCAAAAATTCTTTTTACTACGAATTTGTTTAATCTTTATTCTTTAGTTTTAGTTTAGGATCATGAATTTTATTTTGGCCCTAATAAATATGATTATCATATACTACTTACGAAGGAGTGACTTGCTCGTTTTACATTCTTTTTCTAGTGATAAAATTATATTTATTAAAAACGTTCTTAGTAAAGATTCACATTTTAAAAGTAATACACATGAAGAAGTTTTTATTTTGTAATAGGTTTATCAATGACAACCACCACAACATCATCCAAAAGTTAAATATATTTTTTAGCGATTGAAACATAAAACGGTTCGGAGATCCAAACCGGTGGGACCGAGTTTACATAGCTCATCTCCTACGATAATACGCGTGTATTTACCGCTAAATTATCTGCTTGTATATTAGACTGACATTCTATATAGGATATTGTGAATGCTGCAAAACCATCCTTGAGGTTCTTCACTAGTTGGCCAATCTCCTGGGGCGGACCAACAAACATTCCATTACCCAAAGTAGTGCCTTCAACTCCGCGTGAAGTTAAATATTATTATCATTTTCAATGGTTTCCGGACACGTTTATAAAGAGGAGATACTATGTTGAAAAAAAAGTTCTGTTTTTTCTTTTGCCTTACTTATCTTGAAAAAGCTTATACTTTTTTTTTTTGTGTGTCGAGAAATGCAATGCATATACATAAATTAAATTCTTTTAGAATTCAGATACATAAATTAATATACTTTACTTTACGTAAATTTAATTACAGATCTATAAATTCTTACGTAGGAGTTAGGACTATAACAATTAAAAATATATATATAGATATATCTTATGTAGAGAAAGAAAAAGTCAAAAGTATGATTGAAGTATTAAAGTTTAAACTATTAGGTTTGTTATGGTGACTTTGATGCAAAACCAAGCTTTATTCCATTTCAAAATAATTTCATCTTCTCTTTGTTGAATTATTATTACAATTTTTTTCTATGGAATAAAAAGTCCTAATATATTCAATTAAAAAGTTTTTATATTTGAGGTAAAATTGCCACACAAAAAAAAGCTGGGGAAAATAGACAAGAATGTTCTTACTACTTAGTAAGAGAGAAATTGTTGGGATTTAAGTTTGAGCTTACTTGTTGACCAAGTATCATTTGAATTGAGTTATGATTCAAGCAATAAAGAAGGTTCATAAGATAAGATAAGTTTAGATGAATTCCAATTAGATCTAGGAGTCATCTAGAATCTAAAGGATAGGGTTTTGGTGAGTTGTGCCTTCTCTATAAATATCTTTGATGAGTTGTGTCAAAGGGTGTGAAAAAAAGGTTTAGTTTTGAGTAATTTTCTAAATCAATAAGAAAAGAAGTTCTTTTATTTTCTCTAAGTGTTTTTGCTTGATCGATTCTTAGATTCAATATTTGGTATCAGAGCAAGGTTGGCTCATTGATCCTTGGAGAAGTTTCGATCAAACGGAGGTGACGGTGGAGAAGAAATCGTGATATCTTCAAGATGGGAGACATCACGAACGTGGCTCAACCGAAGGAATTGGTACCCTCATCCATTCAATGTCCTATGCTGAATTCAACAAACTATATGGTGTGGTCCATGAGGATGAAGGTGACGTTGCGAATCCACAAGGTATGGGAGACGATAGAACCCGGTTCAACCGATTCTCATAAGAACGATGTTGCAACCGGATTGCTATTTCAATCAATCCCGGAGACTCTTATTTTGCAAGTCGGCGAACAAGAATCTCCAGAAGAAATTTGGGAAGCAGTCAAGACTCGGAACCTTGGAGCAGATCGTGTCAAGGAGACAAGGCTTCAAACTCTCCAAGCTGAGTTTGAAAGAATCAAGATGCGAGACTCGGATACGATAGATAGCTTCGCCGGAAAGCTATCGGAGCTACCCTCTAAATCCGCGTCTCTTGGAGAATCAATCGAGGAATCAAAACTTTTGAAGAAATTCTTGAGTTGTCTACCAAGAAGTAAATATATTCAGATCGTGGCTTCTCTTGAACAAGTTTTGGACTTGAAAACCATGGGATTTGAAGATATAATTGGAAGACTCAAGGCGTATGAAGAACGGATTCTTGATGAGGAGAACCACGGTGAAACACAAGGAAAGCTTCTTCTCGCAAATACGGATCAACAAAACTTTGTGGGAGGAAGAGGGAGAGGACGTGGTAGAGGAGGCAGAGGAAATCGAGGAGGAAGAGGCCGAGGTAAGTCAAACTACCAAGAAAACACACAAGGAGAGCAAAGTCAAACGAAGGGGAAGAAGGATTACTCAAAAATTATTTGCTACAGATGTGATAAAAGGGTCACTTCGCATCCACTTGCCCTGAAAGAACACAAAAGACACAAGAGGCAAACAAAGTAGAGAGAAAAGAAGCTGATCTACCACTTTATTTGCATGAAATCGTGTTCTTGAATGAAGAAAACTTATTCCAAAAGTTTACGAATCAAATAAGGAATAAAAAGGAATTTGGTATCTAGACAATGGGGCTAGTAATCATATGACCGGCATGAAAACATACTTTTGCGAGCTCAATGAAAGCATTAAGGGGAAGGTGAAGTTTGGTGATGGTTCTTGTGTTGAAATAGGAGGAAAGGGATCGATTTTTTTCAAAGCAAGACGAAGGAACAAAAACTAATCACTGACATCTACTATATCTCGAGTTTAAAGAGCAACATATTGAGCTTGAGACAAGCCACAAAAGCTGGATGTGACGTGAGAATGAAGCAAGGCTACTTAACGGTCCATGACCCGAACAGAACACTCTTGGTGAAAGTGATAAGGTCTCCTAATAGGCTTTATAAGATAAATCTTCAAATAGGCAAACCGGTATGAGATTTTGACTGGAAAAGCTCCTGTATATGATCAGATAAGGACGTTTGGTTGTTTATGCTATGGGTCTACATCACCCAAACATAGACATAAGTTTCAGCCAAGGTCAAAAGCGTGTGTCTTCTTGGGTTATCCAGCAGGGTACAAAGGGTATAAGTTAATGGATTTGGAGAGTAACATTGTGTTTATTTCCAAAAATGTGGTCTTTCATGAGGAGATTTTTCCTTTGGCTAAATCATCACTATCTAAAGATGCTTTGGAATTGTTCACACCAAAGGATTCTTTGCCCTCAGGTATTTCTTCTCCCATTTCATCACCACATATTTCTATTCCATCTTCATATCATATCTCTAATTCTAGATCCAGAAAATCACCATCTCATCTACAAGATTATTATTGTTACTCTTTACAATGTAATCTTAATCATCCCATTTCATCCTTTCTATCATACTCTAAAATTTCTCCATCATATCTTTTATATATAAATAACATCACCAAAATTCCTATTCCACAAAATTATTCTGAGGCAAAGAATTCTAAGGAATGGTGTGATGCAATTGATAAGGAGATTGGTGCAATGGAGTCCACAAATACTTGGGAAATCACTACTCTTCCACCTGGTAAGAAGAGTGTTGGATGTAAATGGGTGTTCACTTTGAAGTTTCATGCAGATGGATCTTTAGAGAGGTATAAAGCACGTTTGGTAGCCAAGGGTTTTACACAAAAGGCAGGATTGGATTATAAGGAAACATTTTCTCCTATTGCTAAACTTGCCACAGTTAAACTTTTGCTGAAGGTTTCAGCGTCTAAGAAGTGGTTTTTGAATCAACTTGATATCTCTAATGCATTTCTGAATGATGATCTAGATGAAGAGATCTATATGGTTTTATCAGAGGGTTATGCTATGAGTAAAGGGGACTCATTGCCTGCGAAAGCTGTTTGTAAGCTAAAGAAATCAATTTATGGCTTGAAACAGGCTTCTAGGCAATGGTTTATCAAGTTTTCTACTTCTTTCTTGGAGTTAGGCTTCAGTAAATCATCAGGTGACCATACATTGTTTGTCAGGAGCACATCTACTGAACATATGGCAGTGTTAGTGTATGTTGATGATGTTAGTGTATGTTGATGATATTATAATTGCTTGCACAAGTGTTTCTGTTACTGCTCAATTGACTTCAGATTTGCAGTAGAGGTTCAAACTCAGAGATCTAGGTTTGGAGGTTGCTAGATCTGATGAAGGCATCTCTTTATGTCAACGTAAATATGCTTTGGAGCTTTTAACCTCTACTGGAATGTTGGGTTGTAAGCCATCTCCAATTCTTATGACTCAAAATCTAAAATTGTCTAAGGAAGATGGTGATTTGTTGGATGATAAAGAGATGTATCGCAGTTTGATTGGTCGGTTGATGTATTTGACAATTACGAGGCCTGATATAACGTTTGTTGTCAACAAACTTTGTCAATTCTCCTCAGCTCCGCGTACAACACATCTTCAAGCTATGTACAAGGTGCTGCAATACATTAAAGGATCTATTGGTCAAGGTTTGTTTTACTCTGCTGATACAGACATCAGCTTGAAAGGCTTTTGAGATGCAGATTGGGCATCGTGTGTAGACAACAGAAGATCTACCACAAGTTTCACTATGTTTCTTGGTTCTTCTTTGATTACATGGAAATTCAAGAAACAACCTATTGTTTTTAGATCTTCAAATTGTTTCTAGATCTTCTGCAGAAGCAAAATACAGGGCTTTGGCTCTTGCTTCTTGTGAGATGATGTGGCTTGTGACATTGTTGTCAGATTTGAAGATTATGACTGCATCTATTCCTGTACTCTACTCTGATAGCTCAGCTGCCATTTACATTGCTACCAATCCTGTTTTTCATGAAAGAACGAAGCATATTGAGGTGGATTGCCATACGATTCGTGAAAAACGTGATAAAGGTCTTTTGAAGACATTACATGTGAGAACAGAGGATCAGATTGCAGATATACTAACCAAACCATTGTTCCCTACCCAGTTTGATCATCTAAAATCCAAGATGAGTCTTCAAAATATATTCAGCTCATCTTGAGGGGGACTATTGGAGGATACAAATGAAGATTGTTGTATATAATTCAATTTTTGGTTTAGTTAGTTTGGTTAGTATAGCATTAGAACCAGTTTATTTAAACCAAGTGTATATAATCGTTTCTTTGTACAGCTTTCATTAATAAAAATATCTTCATAATAAACTTTTCTCTCTGAATCTCCTTCTTCATCGTTGATTGCTAATATGGTCAGAGCTAGGCCCAATACTCTGATTGTGGCGCATCTTTGGTTATCCAGTCCCACGATCTTCACGCTTCAGATAATGAAATCTGAGCGTGATGGGGGTGTATCAAAGTCCCACATCGTTTTGGTTAATATTAACTAAGTCCTATATAAGTGTTTGGCAATCCTTCTCCCTTAAAGCTAGTTTTTGGGAGTTGAGTTAGACCCATATTTATAATAATGCATGAGTCAAATGAAAAGAATTTTAGTGTTAAAATGTTTTGTTTTGTAATTTGTCTCTTCGAATTTTGTGATCATTTATGTACTTCTGAAAACTATTCATATTGTATAAAGAAGACAGTCAAACTGCTGTGTAACACATATGGATGCATGAGTCAAATTAAGAGAATTTTAGTGTTAAAACGTTTGGTTTTATAATTTGTCTCTTCGAATTTTGTGATCATTTATGTACTTCTGAAAACCATTAACTATAAAGATGTGAGTCAAACTTCTTCTTTTTATTTCTTTGTTCAAAAATTATTTTTACTACGAGTTTGTTTTAATCTTTATTCTTTAGTTTTAGTTTAGGATCAAGAATTTTATTTTAGCTCTAATAAATATGATTATCATATACTAAGTACGAAGGAGTGACTTGCTCGTTTAACATTCTTTTTCTAGTGATGAAATTATATTTATTAAAAAAGGTTCTTAGTAAATATTCACATTTAAAAAGTAATACACATGAAGAAGTTTTTATTTTGTAATAGGTTTATCAATGACACCACCACAACATCATCCAAAAGTTAAATATTATTCTCATTTTCAAGTATTTCATAAAAATAAAATATAATAACGAGTAACAGTTAGTAGTTGGTGACAACATCCCAAAGATGACAACATCCGAAAGATGCTGGGATATTATTTGTTTTAAAGAATTGAGAAAGGGCTTTTTGGTATATCAAAATCAGTCGAGAAGTAGTGGTGACAAGATCTATTTTGATCCAATGGCTTCCGGACACGTTCATAAAGCGGAGATACTAGGTTAAAAAAGGTTCTGTTCTTTCGTTTGCCTTACTTATCTTGAAAAAGCTTATAATTATTATTATTATTTTTTTTTGTGTCGAGAAAAGCTGAATTAGAAAACAGTAATGCAATGCATATACATAACTTAAATTCTTTCAGAATTCAGATACATAAATTAATATACTTTACTTAACGTAAATTTAATTACAGATCTACACATTTTTACGTAGGAGTTAGGACTTTAATAATTAAAAAAATATATATATTTATCTTATGTAGAAAAGAAAAGTCAAAAGTATGAATGAAGTATTAAACTATTAGGTTTGTTATGGTGACTTTGATGCAAAACCAAGCTTTATTCCATTTCAAAATAATTTCATCTTCTCTTTGTTGAATTATTAACAAACCTTACAAATTTTTTCTATTGAATAAAAAGACCTTATAAATTCAATTAAAAAGTTTCTGTTTTTGATGTAAAATTGCCTTTAAAAAAAGCTGGGGAAAATAGACAAGAATGTTCTTACTACTTAGTAAGAGAGAAACAAAGATGTGTGTTTTGGTCAAACATTTAGCAGCAAAAGCTTTGACCTTTTCCTTTCGTCTCTCTCTGATCTGAGTTTTATCCTTTCATTTCTGTAATCAGTTTCTTCTTATTCTTCTTGTTCATTTAACCATTTATTGTTCATACCAAAACAGGTCAACGAAGCTTCATGTGTGCCAATTTCACTCTTGTTTTTTGAGCTTTAATCCAAGATTTATCATTTTTGATTCCCAAATCTTTGATTTTTGACTTGGTTACATCAAAAGATTCATCCTTTTTTATGTTCTGAGTTCAATCCAGTACAAGAAATACCAACTTAAAACAACTCTGGTCCTCGGATCTGTTTTCAGACCAAACCCACATCAAAAGTTTCAACATTTAAGCTCAAAACGGAGTCAAATCTTCAATCTTTCCCTCCTTACAGAAGAGCCAGTTATGGTAGTAGAAGAGCAAAACCTTGAAAACGGCGGATCCGTACATGTGGTCAAAGGAGAAAGTCACTTCCGTAATGTGGTGTGTGGTCCAGTGCGGTGGCTAAAGATGTTGTCTTCAGAGCTTCACTGGAGCTTTGTGTTTGGTGTGGTCTCACTGTACGGAATAAACCAAGGTCTTGGTGGCTCAATGGGTCGTGTAGCTACAGAGTATTATATGAAAGATGTTCAAAAGGTTCAGCCTTCTGAATCTCAAGCTCTCACTGCAATTACTAAGATTCCATGGATCATTAAGCCTCTTTGGGGCATTTTCACCGATGTTCTTCCTATCTTTGGTTTCCACAGACGCCCTTACTTCATCTTAGCTGGTAAATGTCACTCGAAATCGGATCAAAGTCTCTGCAATTGTTTCATTAATTATACAAAATTATATGTTTTGTACTGTGTTTTTGCAGGGGTGCTTGGAGTGGTTTCGTTGTTGTTCATATCACTTCATAGTAATCTACATCTTTACTTGGCACTGTTGTGGCTGACAATATCAAGTGCTGCAATGGCGATAGCGGATGTGACCATTGATGCCTGCACTGCTTACAACAGTATTAAACACCCTTCTCTTGCATCGGATATGCAGAGCTTATGTAACTTAAGCTCCTCTATTGGAGCACTTCTTGGTTTCTTCATGAGTGGCATCTTAGTTCATCTTGTTGGCTCAAAGGTTAGCGAATTGTCTTGTCTACTGTGATCTCTGTTATTCATGATTCCTCTCTAATGCTGTGTTTGGCTTGTTTTTCGACATTAGGGCGTGTTTGGCTTGCTGACATTCCCATTCGCGTTAGTATCGGTAGTCGGGATCGTGTTTAGTGAGCCCCATGTTCCTGGTTTCTCTTACAAACAGGTAATTTCTATTCTATCTGCACCAGTTTGATTCCTACCAATATGTGATTATTGACTCTTGTTGTATCATTTCAGGTAAACCAGAAATTCACCGATGCAGGGAAAGCGATGTGGAGGACAATGAAGTGCTCAGATGTGTGGCGTCCGAGTCTGTATATGTATATTTCCCTTACTTTTGGTTTGAACATTCATGAAGGTCTTTTCTATTGGTTCACAGATTCAAAGGATGGTCCTTTGTTTGCTCAGGTAGTCCCAAAACAAGCAGTTTCTATTTTCAAAATCCACCCGAAAATGCGTAATATGTTGAGAGCTTTTCTGGTTTGTTTCAGGAAACGGTTGGTTTCATTCTCTCAATTGGTTCAATCGGGTCGATTCTAGCAGCAATGTTATACCAGCTAGTCCTAAAGGATCATCCGTTCCGTAGCCTATGTTTGTGGACTCAACTTCTCTTTGCTTTGTCCGGAATGCTTGACCTCATTCTTGTGCTACGTCTCAACTTAAAATTTGGTTTACCGGATTATCTCTTCATAGTAGTGGACGAGATAGTTTCCCAGATGATCGGTCGCCTGAAATGGATGCCGCTACTCGTCCTCACTTCAAAGCTTTGTCCTCACGGAATTGAAGGGACCTTCTTTGCATTGCTAATGTCAATTGACAATGCAGGCCTCATGACCTCATCTTGGCTCGGGGGAATATTGTTGCACGTCCTCAAGGTGACTCGGACTGAGTTTGGTAACCTCTGGCTTGCGGTTTTGGTCAGGAATGTGATGAGACTTTCACCGCTCTGTTTTCTGTTTCTTGTGCCTAAGGGAGATCAGAACACGTTCAAGCTCCCGGATGAGATAATGGGTGAGGATTCGGAAGAAGAGGAAGACGAAAAAGAAGGAACTCGGAATTTGGAGTTGGCATCTCTTGTTCACTCTGTTGATAGAAGATAGCTTACATTATTCTCTTATTATAGTGTTTGAAGCAAGTGCTTCAGTTTTTCAGCAGCTTCTACGAACTTTACTTGTACTGGTGGAAAGTGCCACATGGCACTACATTTTTCTCTGAATAAATAAAACAAGTTTGTATTTTTTTTTTTTTGGTGTAGAAGAAAACATCTTTAGTGAAATTAGGGGCCTAATGGCTATAATCTACTTACATATCTAAAATAGTTCCCCAAGAAAAAACATATGAACCCAGCAGAAGAAACAATGAATGAGGAATTTTCAGGAAATTGGAATACACAATTACAAGCTGTCTGGGAACAAGTTCTACATATCTTTTGGATTTAGAAACACAAAAGGGCTAAAATCTTTTCATAGGAAGATAAATTCCAGTCATGCAAAGAACAAACCATGAGGTGAGAATATGCATAATCATCATGATCATCATCTTGTGCCTCGTCTGATGCGCCAATCCCTGTCTCTCTCTTTGCTTCTATCATGATCATCTCGATCGTGGCTTGAACTCTTTTCACGTCGGTCTCGATCCCTGTTCAAATCATGTTGCCTATCTCTGTCTCTGTGTCTCTCTCTGTCCCTATCCCTGTCTCTGTCCAAGTCATGATCTCTCTCCCTCTCCCTAGTTGATGATTTCCGTGGCGGACTTTGGCTCTTGTTTTCTCCACGTAACCGCTTTTTAGAAGATTCTCGAGAATCTTCTCGCCTCTCCTTCCGCTCTATTATTGATTTCTCTGCAGTTAAGATCAATGTTTAAATTAATCTGATGGGTAAATTGGATCAACATGAACATGGCCATGTACTGGACTACACCAGATGCTGCCAGTCTCAGTGATTAAGGCATTCAAGAAAAGAGGAAGCAGCCAAAAAGTTAAAAAGACAACAAAAACAAAAAAAAGGACCCTTCAAACCTAAAAGAACGTCTTCATCATGGATATTCCAAATCAAAGCTAAATCAAGAAACATGGCATGCGAAGGTCAAAACCCACAAAAGTCCAATAGAGCACAAGCAACTTAAGCGTTCTAAAATAAAAACATTAGAGAAGACTAATACTTATAAAAAGGAAGCAATTAGTTCTTAATTGTTAGCTATCATTGTCAAACTTCTGGACTTCAGTAGTTTTTATTCACTGGAACGAGAAATTCAAAATTTCCATTTTTTTCGAATCACCAACACAAAACAAAGGCAAAACATTTGTAAATTACAGAACAGGTTTTTGGAAATAACTTGGCTTCAAATACTTGCCCTAAATTTAAGTTGGAAACACCAAAATCAAACATTAATAGTGTTTCAGACGCACTCACGCATGTGTAATACCTCAGTTAGACGTGAGAATAAGAAACTGAGCTAAAGAATTTGCAGAAAGTAGACCAAGTTTCGCCCATTGTTGTATTAAATGGACATGGAGCAAATTAACAACCTTTCCCAAAAAAAAGAAGAGTATATGTTGGGTGTGAAGTAAGAACTTACGATTTCTGTTGCCCTCGTTAGATCCTGATAAGCCATAATCAACTTCAAGCCTCTTTCTGTTGATTTCTACTTTTCTCTCTATCTCCTCGGAGTTTTTCATCCCCTGTTCCTCAAGAGTTTCACGATACTCTATCAAAGCAACTTCTATTTGTCTACGCTTTTGTCTGCAGTAACAAAAAGCAGAACAAAGGAGAAGTCTATTGAGTTTCAAATTATACAATTGAATAGCAACTTCTAGTGAAGGTAAGTTCTCATCTTTTCTTGTAAACATTAAAGTATTGGTGCAAGCTCATGTATGGGACTATGGGTTTAGAAAAATCCGGGTACATACAATTGATGCGTATGCCCAAAAGTTTCTATGGCATCAGTTATCCACCTTCAGCGGGTAAGAGCCAAAATACCAAATAATGTGTACTCTATAAAGCCTAAATCAATTAAAGTTCAAAAGAACACACATCCCTCACTAATATAGACTACCCTTACGCTGATGTTCCTCTTTCCTGGAACTATTTCCGAGTTATTCTTTGTTGTTTTGGATGCTCAAGCACCAACATGAAGCAATAATGCAACTGGTGTTTTTTTAATCCATATTTTGCCTGCTTAAGTTACTTTCCTTATATCTTTCCAAAAGTAGATGCATTGATCATACCTTTGCTCCTCATCCATTCCATTGTCAGGTTGGGCACGGACACAATCATTACCCTTGAGATCCTCTTCATCGGCCTTGAAAGTTACCCCACCAGTATTGTCACTTCCTGAAGAGGAGCTCCTCTTTTGTTCATCATCAGCTTCGTCATCGTCTCTCGCCCATTTTGAAGCTGGCAATATGAGGTCATTCTTCTCTTTTCCCACAAAGGCTTTCAGCTCAGGCTGCGGGATTGGTATTGTCGTGGCCAGATTCATAGGCTCTTTCATTTCAACCTCTGCGTAGCTGTTCTTGATATGCTCCCGCTCACTCTTAACTTCTTCCCAAGTTGAATGGTCTTGCGGATGCTTTGCAATTTCATCCACTGCTTCATAGCCACGTTGTTTCTCTGTGTCTTCAAGGCTTAGTAGCCGGGCAACCATCATTACTCTACCTCCTACAAGAGACAGTCCGTTGTGCCGGCAACGTCTCTCAAGCTCAGCAATCGGTAAATTCAGCAGCTCTTGCCTTGCAGCTCCTTTGCCTATTGCCAGTGCAGCATCTGGATTGATCTTACCAATATCACTCATATTGTCAACGTAACTTTTGTTCTCTATTTCAGGTGCATCACCGCAGATAGAATGGAATGAAGTAACACCAGAGACTCCTGATCGGAGAAATGTGGAACGTAGTCCATATATGTATGCGTCTGAAAAGAGAAACCAATCTGCCCATACCTGCAGTACTTTGAGAACCCGTTCCTACAAAAAGTCAAAAAGAGTTTAGAACAGTATATTTATAAGGGAAGGAAAACCATCAAAGATCATTTCTTTCTGACAGTACTTTTAAAGCCTCAGCAGTAATTCTTCCAGTTATGCTTCGATACAGATCATTGAAGCTTTCCATTATATCGGGTAGAGTTGTTTCGAATTTGGTTCGGTATGCAGATGCATTTTTAACACGTGCACTGCTATTATGAAGAATATCAGACACAAGCATGAGTCTAGCAACTTTAGTTGGAATTGAGGTCTCTTTTAGGGTCAGGGACTCCGTCAAAACTTCAACAACCTGTGGAATAAGTACACATATATAAGCAGGAAAAGGCATTTGAATATCTATTTTAGAACGAGTAATTCTTTTCAGTATTCTTTGTGGTATCTAGAAAAAAAATCTGAAAATACAATTAATAGGAAAAGCACCTGATTTTGGTCCAATAACAAGTTGTCTTTCTAACTATGTTTTAGGCGTAAAATGCATTTTTTTACTACTGCATACAAATTAACCAATCTTCACATATTTCTATAACAAATCAGGATTAAAACATATGTTGAAGCTTCTGAATGATATCTATGAAGTATAGGATCTTCTGTAAAACTAAATGTACCGAATATAACTAACATATGATACCTCTCCAGCTGCATCTGCATTATCTAAAGCGAAACCCATAGCTTCTTTTATCTGACTCCTTTCTAAAGTAAGAGCACGCAACATGTCCTCGAACTCATCCCTCTGAGAATCGGTCAGAGTCCTCTCAACTTCCGCACGCTGTAATATTTACCAGTGTGAGGTATCCCGCACACCAAAGAACAACTTAGCGAACAGAAAAAAAAAGAAATAAATAAATAAGAAGTGAGACTGCACGAAGATTACCCTGCTTCTTCCCGCTGCATATGTGCTGACAGACTCTTTTTCGTGCTCCTGGGTCCTAGTTACAGGCAGTGGTGGCGGTATCCATCTGCAATAAGAGTAAATAGATAGTGTTAATACAACAGATGTCATATGCAAAGGTGAACCCAACCGAACACCTGGATCAGTTTCAACGTTGGCAAGGTGTAATACCTTCCACTACCAGTTATCATGATATAAGGCTCTGTTCTCCACCTTTGAAGTGTATCACCCTAAACAACGCAAATATATTCATCAGGTTATGACAATGTATAGCTCAAGGAGAATCTAAGATATACCTAGTTATAAAGCGATCAAAATGTACCTGAGCAAAGGAATAGAGTCTCCAGACGTAGTAAGTATGCTCCTTTGAGCCAAGCTCGAACAAAAACTTAAACATTGGATTCCCACGGCCCCTCTCCATGATAGCTTGTTCAAAAGCACATTCACCATCCAGGACATAGAGAGCCATTGTATCAATCACATGTCTGAGGTGCTCGTCCTCAGGAGTAACAACAGTGATATCCGGAACATTAGGGGTAAGAACCTGTTCAACGCAAGAGAAGTTCATTTGGAATATGATTACTAAAGACAGGTAGCTGATAAGAGTGTCGTCAACTACAGGTGCTACATCAGCAAGTTAGTCGAACCAAGATCATTACAAACAAGAGAAGCATTAAGTATTGAGAAGTTTCAAGTTTTTGGGGACTGGTTTGTGGCCATTGGGGGGTTTGGGAAAGTAGAGGATGCACTAGAAATAGAATTGATCCCAAGTTTGGTTTTTAGTTCTGCTTCCGTCTTACATTACTTCAAGAAGTAACAACTATCATATAGAACATATAAAGAACCAATTCAAGCCATGTGGAACCAAGTTTACATACCAGCTCAGAATTTTGATTCGGAACAGAAGTTATTGGTGGACCCGTTTGACCAGAAAAAACCAAGTTGCAGCCCTGCCAATGAAAATATATGAAATTTTAGAGTTACACTAAACAGATATAAAACTGGCAGTCAAGAAATTTTGTGCAAAAAGGCAAGGAAATACCAATAAATTCAGAGATCAGGCCCATTCATAGGTTAGTGAATAGAATTAAAGAAGAAATGTATCTAGAAGAGCAGCACATGATGCATCACAAACCTCCTTACTCCGAATAGCCATATGTCCAGGTGGTGGAGCGGGTAATGCTTGTGACGGTAGAGATACAGCTTTACCCCATCCAATTTTAAGTTCATACTCGTACACGATGATCCCTGTAAAATTGGAAATTTTCCTTCATAACTTTCTTTAACATTATCACATGCAATCAGGATGTATAGTTAGTCAGTCAACCATAGATAGATAGACTAGTCAATAATGCCAGAAGGGTCATTAGTTTCCAACATTGATCAACCACCGGGTACATGCATCGATCAAAAAAGAAAAGAAAAAGGTACCAACACAAAGCAGTACTAGTGAAGAAAGAAGAGATGGAAGAAACTGCATTAATGAAGAAAAAAAGACAAGGTTCCAAAGTAAGGCAGTACTAGTGACTAAAACTAAACGCCAATGCACGCCTTGTATTGAATATTGGTTACATATTTCTTTGACACTGACACAGGCTATGCACATATGAAGCCAATCAAATTTTGTTGAACTGAAGTACTCAAACTAACATGCTTTTACAAAGTATAGAGCCTAACGACGTTTCTTGTTCAATTATCCATTTTAAGCTTTTATATCATATATCACACATTACCTAGCAAATGATTTCTAGCCCAGGCTACAATAGATAGTCTTAGAAAGAAGAGAAGGCTAGCTAACCTTGCATTTCATCTTTTGCAGCTTGTCCATCAGCCCTATTCATGAAGGAAACAAAGCCACAGTTTCTTTGTCGCCTCTTCTCCTCATCTGTTCTTGGCCACATAATCTTGACACTAGCTATGGGCCCAAATCTTCCAAAAGTGCGCAGAAGGAAATTCTCATCAACCTACTTGAGCATAAAGATTATACCTTGTGAGTATTAAGAAAACATTGGCGAGATAAACAACACATGAATCCAATTAAGAAAAGAAAAAACACCTTTGGGGAAAGATTCCCAACATACAGATTCGTAGTTTGTGGGTCACCATCGTCAAACGATCCTGGCCTTCCACTGGGATCAAAATCATCAGGTAGCTCATCAAAGCGGCTAGATGGCTGAAGACAGAATAATTTTAGTACAGAAAGCAGGGCATATCTCTCTAAAAAACAGTGCAGAGTTAATCTGAGAGCAGAACACCGATGAAGAGAGTGCATGAGTATGATGAACTAACCGAGTTATCTCCCTGACGGTCACGATCCTGGTTTCGTCTTTCTCTCATTTCTTGTTCACGTTTCAGCTCCTCCATGAAATGATCTATATTTCGAGTCTTTCCCTTTTCTCTTTCCTTAGGCCTCTCCTCTTCTCTCTAGAAAGATGAAATAAATGAACTTACAACTTAGCCATTGATGCTTCAAACGAACAACCCAATTAAGAAGAGAATTACAGTGACAAAAGCCATGCTACTGACCTTCTTTTCCGGTTCTTTACCCTTAGATGCCAGTGGTGGTGGAAGGAAAGAGGGAACATACCTGCATAGATTACGTGAAAGATAATCTTCTATACACAAGAATACACGCATGGATTTCAACTTATTAAGCAATACCGAAGCACATCATTCTTAAGACACAAAACTTTTACCAATAAAGCACGAAGACCTCAGCTAATTACAAATACAGGATTATTGATATATTGCTCAAGCCTTGTATAACAACCATATCAAAAGTGTATACTCATCAACAAAATCACGAGCGGCCAAACTCTTTCTGTTTACGATAGCAACGCAAGATTTGATCAATCAAAAGCAATCAGTTTTACCTACTCCCCTTCTTTGAAATCGAACCCCCATCTTTCGACTTTTCACCTGCCATCCGCGAATGCATAGAAAAAAGGTCCATACTCTTATTAATGTGTTCCCAATATAACAAAAGAGTAGCTCTAACCATTTGACACCATCAAAAAAAGAAGAACAAAGTACTACAATAGACACACAAAGAGAAGCAAGGTAACAAACATTTGAAAGCCATAGCCTTTCAAAGACTAACCTTCAGAATCAACCTTAGTCTTGTCACTAGGATTAATCGTCCCACCTCGAACAAAAGTCTTAGTAGTTGCACTATCCCCTTGAAACGATTCCACGAATTCTTGATACAAACGAGCCGTTTCATCTTCCGCTTTCTACGATTAAGATCGAAAATCATCGATTAATCAAACTCCGATGAACAAATTCTCAAATTCTACCCAAAACAGCGATAAATCGATTAAAATTTCAACTCATGAAAACTAAAAAATTGCAAAAGGAAGAAATACAAACCTTCTTCCTAGCTTCTTCTTCTTCTCTGTGCTTCTGGAATGGCGTTTTCTTTCGGGTGATCGAGAACGAACTCATATTTCAGCATCCAACTTCTCTTCGGGAAACTTGTAGCCGGGCGCTAAACCCTTTAGCCCGTTGACAAGAATGAGAAGCCGAATTGAGGATAAAAGTAGAAAGATACGGAAACTATGGATTCTGATTCAGAACTAGGGTTTGGAGGAATCGAGAAGGGTGACGATTGATCAAGAACCTAGGTCTTCAGGAGAAAACACAGGACGAGCTAAAAACGATTGATAAAATAATAATAATAATAGGATAAATCATAACATTATAATCAAATCAAATATTTTCAGTTGTCTTTTATTGATTTGTGGAATTTCAAATTAATTATTGCGTATGCTTTTAAAAAAAAAAGTTTTCTTACAACCAAAAAAAACTTATAAATGATATTTTCTTCGCAAATTATCTTCACTTTAATTGTTAAATCTTTATATTGTGGATTAAATTCGATTTCGTTAGTTGATCTATATTTCTTGTAGAAAAAATCATTTGGAGTTTTTTTTTCAGAATATTTTAAAAATTGATATTTTTTGTCAAACAAATAACAATTAGATATTATCCTTTTATTTATTTTCTGTGGGCTAAATGGATGTTATTAAATTGTGAAACTTAATAGAACCAAAAAAAAACTGAATATTTTATGTTGACAAAAAAAAACTACATATTTTATAGTTTAAGCACAATTAAAAAAAACACTTTTTTACAGATACTAAATTATTATGAAACAAAATTTAAAGTATAAAATGATACTTAATATGGTTGACAAAAAAAATGATACTTAATATGAAATTGAGAGAATATATTATTTCCAAAAATAAGAACTTTTAACATAGCTGTGAATTTTAATAAATATTTGTAATATAACAAGTGTTTTTTTTTTGCTTAGAACCAAAAAAAAAATTCTAATTTGAGATTGAGGTCAAAATATGAGATTATAGGTAGTCCCATTTTTACAAAAAAAACTTTTTATTTAATTATTAATGTTTAGTCAAACAGTTAAGTTACTCTCTTTAAGGCCAGAATAAAAAAATAGAGAGTTAGAGAGTGATTTAGAGTAAGTAAATTTACTTATTTTTACATAAAATTTTACACAATTAGAGTTGGTTAGTCAAAAGAATGATCATATATTTAAAGTCGGTTATTTTGGTTAAGGTAATAAACTATATTTCTGATTTCTCTACTAAGTCTGTCAATATTCGGTAGACTTTATGTAAGTCTACTGAATTGGTTTTTAAAATTCACCAACACGTGTAAACTTTATATAAGTTTGCCGAATACCACATACTATATATAGTTTGCTATATTGGTTTTTGAAATCTATCAAATATATGCAAACTTTCCGTAACACTCCCTTCAAGGTTTGTTTTGTTTGGTATTTTTCTACGTTTTGGTTAATGACAAGATTTAAAATTAAAAAATCATTATGAAAATCTGAAGGTAAAAAATGTTAGATTTGGTTGTTATAATTTAGACATGAAATCAGTTTCAGATTCATTCAAACACTTTTAACTAAGAAGATTTATGAGAATTTATCAAACATGAAAAATACAAAATTTTAATCCATCATTGTAAATATGTAATCAAAGACATTATATTTCAAACTCTTTTAATATAGACATTGTAAATATAAAAATTAATAACAATTGATTTTAAACTTTTTAATGAAGACATCTCAAATATAACAACCAATCCCTTTACTAAAATTTGGGGAATACCCATTTAAAATTAACATTTAAATTCTAAAAAATTACATAAAATGCCATTAATCTTAAAAACTAACCAAAAAAATCATAAAGGGTAAAAATTTCTAAACATTTAATCTATTTATACTATTAAAAATACATATTTAAAAATAAAATCTTCACAAAATAGATTTTCAGTTTTTTTTTTCAAATTACACTTAATTAATTTTTACTCTTAAAAATACATATTTGAAAATAAAATCTTCAGAAAATCTATATTAAATTTTAGTCAAATTTTATTAAATAAATCAATTAATGAAACGAAAATTAATTTAAAAATTAGAAAATAAATAAATTGATAATAACTAATTTATATATTCCAAAATAAATAAAAATGAAATTATAAACAATTTTTTCAAATTTTCACTGCAATAATACTACTTAAATTAATTTAAAAATTATATAATACATATCTAATACTATTAATCGGAAGTTACACATTATAAACAAATATTTAAATTGTAAACAACTACATACAAAAAAATCATTAAGGGTAAAAATGTGTTAGTATTTTAACTTTTTATCTTTATAGCCAGAATAATCTAATAAATACTTTTCTACTACCGAGATAACCAAACACAGTTATGTAATTAAATCTTATTAAAAATTAGACACAATTTACAATAATAAATCTTTTGTTTTATAAACATAAAATATATTAATTTACAATTAAAAATATTCATGTAAAATCTATTACTTTTTAAAGATTAAAATGAATATTTTTAAATAAAATCTAATATTTACGAAAAATATAATTTTTACACTCATAGTTTTTTTTATTATTTAATAATAACACATCATGAATTTAGTATAAAATGATATATATTTAATACTAATACGTTTCTTTATATGTAATTAAATAGTTGAAGTTAATATCTTCTTACAAATATTTGGAGAGTACAATTATAGAAATAACATTTAATTTGTTGAATGATAAATAATAACCTAACTCAAAATTATTATTTAAATATTAAAATCATTGCAATAGTATAACAAAAACGTAAGAACAAAATTTAAATCTAAAAAAAATTAATATGGACTATAGTGCGGGATATAATCTAGTTGTAAGTTATATTTGTAACTCAATTTGTAACTCATGAATTATGTGATGTTCTATATATTTTTTGAGTTATGTTATATCCAAGTTTAATAGAGGACGAGATACATTTAAACTACGTCAACCAAAGCCTTATTACTTCAATAATATGTTTGTTTTTTATTAATAATTATGACGTGTTCGTTTACTTAGTTAATTTGGATGTATCGATTTTTTGTTAGAAAAAACTAATAAAAACAATAGTGAGGTATGCATAAAAGTTCAAATCCAAATCAACTAGCGAATTTGTACAAAAAGATTGCTTAAGTGAAACATCTTTTGCCGATCAAAAACAAAAAAAATCCTTTATAACAAAAAGAAAAGGAAACATTTTTTATTTGTGGACAGTGGTAGATTTCCTTAGGAGAAATTTAGTACATTCCAACTGATCATCTTGCACCGCTTCAGCAAATCCTATTCTTGATTCGCCAAAGTCGAATATTATATGACATCTTCTGATAAACATGTCCCCCAAAATCCTGAGCCCAAACCAATTAACATATATATCATCCTGATATTCGGATATGGCTTACCCAACCAGAATTGAAAGTTAATACCATAAATCATCATTATTATCATCATCATCATCATCATCACCACCATCAATATGGGGCCTTAAACGAAAAAAAAATCATAAACTCGCTATCATTACATAAAAGAAATAACTTAACGAGAAAATTAATTTGAACTTATATCTTTAGGGAAGACTGGAAAAGTTTTTCCACCAATGATGAAGGAGATTGTGGGCATTGCGAAATCTTCGTGCAATCCACTTATTGTAACGAGGTTGTTTACTTCGATAGCTTGATTAATACTATTAATTATAAACTAGGAACAAAGAAAATAAACCATTATGTATTTTACAACAAAGAAAATGTCATATATAACAATGTCAATTTTAACATGAAAGGTATAACAAAAAAATTACACTAAAATTTCTTACCCGTGTGTCTTTCACTATAGAGGAGCCGATGTCAACCTTTGATGCACATCCTTTGGCGCAATGATCAGTTTGTTCCCCTCCGATGTGTATTGCCCTCATTTCAAACTCCCAATAAATTTTCTATGTTACAGGAACATATGTGTGCTCTCCTTTAAAGTGTGTTTAGTCGAATCCACCAAAAATGATCACTCCATTTTTTTTCATCTTGTGCATTGTAATATTTTAACCAAATGGAGAAAATGTGTTGTTGAACAAGACCTTGTGTTCGCATGTTATCCCTATATAGTATAACATAAAAAAAATTTCAGCTATATTTATGAGTTAAGGTAAATTTTGAAGTCAAATCTTTTTCTCTTTTTCTTTCAACTGTATGAAATTTTATAATGATGTCAATAATATATAGCATGTATAAATGCAAAAAAAGTTACCTCACTTTTTTCGTCTTCGCTAATGGAAAAAAAATCATAGAGTTGTATACCTAAGTAAGCAAAAGATGAAAACACAAAAAACTAATGTATGTTAGAATTGGAAAATTTAAACGAATTAGAAAGGAAAACCCCTAAATTAATGAGAAGTGTGACTTGCTAGTCGGACCTAGCTAGTTTTCAAAATGTTATGAATATCATATAAAACGGCACATATTCATTTTATTATATATAATTAATATTATAATACATGACGGTCACATTGTGGATTTCAGATTATATATTTTTCTTTTTTTTTGTCGGCAATCATATTATATATTCCTGCACATATAGTTTGTCTTCTTAATCATTATTTATTTATCATCAATATTAGTGCTAGCTATTACTTCAGTTTCTTGCATGTGGTATTTATTAATATCTCCTTACTAATATTTGAAGAGTACACATTTGAAAAATAACATTTAAACTCTAAAAAATTACATAAAATGTCATTAGTCTTAAGAACTAACAAAAAAAATTATTAAAGGTAAAAGTATAAACACTTAATCAATTTTTACTATTAAAAATACATATTTAAAAATAAAATCTTCACAAAATCTATTTTCAATTTTATTCAAATTACACTTAATTAATTTTTACTATTAAAAATACATATTTGAAAAAACAATCTTCACAAAAACTATTTTCAGTTTTATTCAAATTTTCTTAAATAAATTAATTAGTGAAACGAAAATTTAATTCAAAAAGTAGTAAATATATAAATTAATAATAACTAATTTATAGATTCCAAAATTAAATAAAAAAAAAAACAAATTTGTCAAATTTCCACTACAATATTAATACTTAAAATTAATAGAAAAATCATATATTACTTATCTAATACTATAAAGTGAGAATTACATATTATTAACAAACATTTATATTGTAAACAATTACATACAATATTATTAATCTTAAAAGAAAACAAAAAAAAATCAGTAAGGTAAAAATATGTTAGTATTTTATTCTTTAGCCAAAATAATCTAATAAATCTTTCTCTACTACCCATATAACCAAATATAATTATGTAATTAAACCTTATTAAAAATTAGACACAATTTACAATAATAATTCAACAAAATCTTTTGTTTTACAAACATAAAAAATATTAATTTAAAATTCAAAACATTCATGTAAAATCTTTTTTTTAACGATTAAAATGAATATTATTAAATAAAATAAAAAGTTTACGAAAAGTAGATTGTTTATACTCATAATTGTTTATTATTCAATAATAACACAACATAAAGTTAGTATAAAAATGATATATATGAAATACTAATATGTTTCTTTAAATGAAATCAAATAGTTGAACTTAATATCTTCTAAATAATATTTGGAGAGTATAGTTATAGACATAACATTTAATTTCTTGAATGACAAATAATAACCTAACTCAAAATTATTATTTAAATATTAAAAGCATTGCAATAGTATAACCAAAACTTTAGAATAAAACTTGAATCTAAAAAAAAAATCAATCTGCGCTATAGCGCGAGATATAATCTAGTAACACTTAATTTGAATAGAGTAATCAAAATTAACTATTGAATAACACTAGATTTATGTTGAGTTAGATTCTATTAAAATCCATTTTCCAATAACACTTTTTAGTTACTAGGGTTGAAATTTCATCTACAAGTGTATCCTACGATGATTATATAAATGCTATGATAAGATTTTGCTGTGTTTTTCCGATTATCAGGATTTCTTTACCTTTTTGTATGGTTCACTTCTTTCATATTTATTTCGTCTTTACCTTTGGGCATGTTTGTATATGCTCTATGTGGATGTATTTACAAACAATGCTCTGTGGATGTATGTATTTAATAAAGTAAATTTATTACTTTATTAAATTTAAATCGAGAATACAAGATGTTATACATAGTTTTCGAAAAAAAAATATTACATAAATGAAATGCGTATTATATATTAAAAACGATAGAATACTAAAAAAAAATTATACAATGCTTTTCCTAATGAAACTTATTCACTAACGGGAGCGATTGAATCTGTGAACCAAACGCTTGCGCACCTCAAGGAATTGAAACCGCAGCTTGAAGAAATGCTGTCTTATCAAACGAACTTATAAATTTCTTTATTGGCGGCAGCTGATGGTTCAGAAGACATTGATACTATTCTACATGTCCCTGCCAAAATTCCAAAACACCACCGAACAATCCCAAATCACTTCTCCACACAACCACCTTTGACAAACCAAAAAAACAGAGAAATCCTTAAGACTACTACCTTTAAATCCTTCCAGGCTTCAGTATCACAAATCAAAGCGGTTGATGAAGCCATTACTTGTAATCAATCATCAGCAACAATAAAAAAAAATAGTGTTCAGATGATGAGGAAGTAGACAAGTAGAGTTCATTGTAGTGATTTCCTAGGATACAATGCCAGAAGAGTATCAATGTCTTCAGTTCTCTGTGTAAATCATTGCATCCAAGAACATCCCACTTTGTGACAGCGAGAGCAAGACATTTCGACGGAGAGGCGTGATAAGACTTCCAATTTTCAAAATTTTAAATTACAAGACGTTTACCAATTTACCATAACGTACCCAATGGACAAAACAAAGAAAGTCTATTCCAACATATTTCTTTATGGCGTTTCTACCCCCCTCCTGTATCCAATAACATTTTAAATTGAATAAGCTTGCACTCTTTTCTTTGAACAACCAATCAATCAAACATGGATCCCGAAAACAAAAACAAAAAAAAACATACATGTGGACTGCGTTATGGAGCTTAATGGTGTTGATAGATCTACAAAACCATTTGGTTCTTTTCCTTGATGATTCCTTTAATCACTACGATTGATCCTGTAGCAGCTTCAAAGTTTAAGATGGAACAGATTCTGCCAGTTCTTGTAATTTTTTCAGACCAACGGTGGCTATGAGTTCCATCGAGACAAAAACTTCATAAGATTTTGCCTCTTTTTCTTCTTCTTCGTCTTTGAGACCGCATGTGAGTTTAAGCTTCTCTGCCTCGGATTCTGCTTCTTGCGCTTCCTCAAGCAGAAGATTAGCTTCTTCGAGGTCGCTCAGTTCCAGAGCAGCTGATCTCACAGCTTTTGCAGTGCCACTATCAATCCGCAACCTCTGGAATCTACTGATAGCCAGTTCTTTTTCTTTTGACAAAATCAACACCTCTATCTCTTGTAGCCTCTTGATGGTTTCTTCAATCTCATGTTCTGCTTTTTCGACCTCAGCGTTAGCTTTTCCTATTTCCATCTGTATCTTATCCTTTTCTAGAGTTAAGGACTTGGCTTCTGCAGCTATTCTTCCAGCTTCTTTGAACTTTCTTGTTGATGCAGCCACTTTCTTCTCTGCTTCAAGCTCCGGCATCCTTTTCTCTATGAACATAATTTTATCCATGAAAGATGTAATATTCTGTTGGATGATCGACTTTTTAGAAGATCGGTCCTTTAGTGACTCTCGGGTACTAGAAACCTCCTCTTGTAGCTTCTGCACTTCCTCAGAAAGCTTCTCTTCGATATGTACAAGCTTGGCTCTCTCTTCTCTAGTCTTAGACACATATGACATCAGATCTTTTCGCAATTTAACAACTTTCTCATATTCACATGCTTCATCTGTTGAAACACGGACAAGATCACGGAGTTTGGCTCCTCTCTCCTTCTCAGATGCCACGAACTCGTCCACGTCTTTCTTTTTCCTAGACAAATCTTCAGTTTCCTTATCAATCTGGGTGAGACCCGCTTGTAGATCGTTTAACATTTTATCCAAGCTTGTTTGCAAATCCTTGTAGCCAGTCACCACATTATTAATTCTTTCCTCGACTACCTCTATTTGCAAATTGTTCTCGGCAATCTCCTTCTCCTTTGCCTTCACCAGAGCAAGCAGCTCCTCAAGTTCATCTGACAAATGTTCTTTCTTCTTATGCAGCATCTCCTTTTCTTTTATATCTTGTTCAACGGATCCCTCAAGAGTACCATCTAACGATAACCGAACGTTATCAACTACAACAGATTCTATATCCAATTCGACTTTTCTAACCTCCACATCTTCAGAACATGAATGCCATTTCTCCATTTCATCTGAACAAAAAGCTTCTGCCTTCTCCAGAATTGATCCAGCATCATTCTCAGCATCCGTGCAAAATCTGCGAAGCAGAGAGGCAGATTCTTCTTCAGCTGCAATCTGAGAAAGAAGAACCTCCTCCATTTTCGACTCAATAGCGTCACAATCAGATTCCGCTTGGCGGACCAATGTCAACAGAGCTAGCCTATCTCTTTCCTTAGCCGCGAGGCTTTCGCTAATCCTCTCAGCCGCCTCAAAATCCTCAGCCTCGATTGCTTCCTCAAGCTGCTTCTCAAGTTCTTCGTGCGTCGTAGAAGCTAATCGGAGATTCTCGGATGCTTGCCTTCTCTTCCTAATCGCATTCTTGCGAGCAGAAGTAACCGAAGCAGCCAAGTCACGAGCAAGGTTTAGCTTCGCTTCGATCTGAGCCTTGACTAATTCCAACCTTGAGCTACCATTACCAACAACAACAGCAGGAGTAGAGTCCAAAGATTGATTACCGGAATCAAACACTTGCGCGACGGAATCCGATACTTGACTGACGGAATCGGATTGTTGACTAACGGAATCGGATTGTTGACTGACGGAATCATCGTCGTCCTCGTCGAGATTGTTGGTTTCGTGCCTACCGTATCCTATTCTTAATCCAGCCGCTCTTTTCTTCCTCCGTGACACCTGACGTCCATAATTCTTCGCCGGAGATGGATGAGTAGTAGTAACTGCCTCGATCGGCTCAGGTTGGTGTTGGACCGGAGTCACAATCGTTAAGTCTGAAAACAGATTCTCGTCCAAAGCCTCCGTCACATCTGGCTGAGGAGCCGTCGCCTCCGCCGCCTTGGTTTCGTTATCTTCAGATTGAGGCGGTGAAATTGCAGATGAGCTTACCTTGTTGTCGCCGGCGAACTGAGACGCCGGCGTAAAAAGTTCCATCCCTTCGAACAGAGATTCCAAATCGTCGCCACCATCCATCGCAGCCGATCTGATTGATCTACTTTGGCGTCAGAAACTTTAACAATTCATAAATATAAATTCACCAGTTTATTTACAAGGCCTTAAACATTGACTTTTCTTGGGCCTTTTAACAGCCCATATTTGGTTTAAAAAACTTTGATAATGCTGACGTCACTCTTTCCGATTACGTACGTTAGCGCCTATTCATCTTCAACACTTGTCGGCGACTCAAGAGAATCTAATCGGAAACCTAATTCTTTACCACTGAGTCTACACCGAGTTTGTTCCTTCAATTTATCGGAGTTTTCAATATTTCAATTTCTCGGTTCGATTGAAGATGGAAGGAAGTGGAGGAAGTAGCGGCGGTGCGGCGGCGGGAGCTGGAGTGGTTCCGGAATCAGCGATTGAAGCTGTGAACCAAACACTTGCGCACCTCAAGGAACTGAAACCACAGCTTGAACAGATGCTTTCTTTAGCTGAGCCAGAGGTTCTTGCTGCAATGCAGCCTTTGCAGCGAGCTAAGACTATGTACTTGCTAGCTGAAGCAACCACTACTCTTTACGAACGTAACTCTCTTTCTTCTTCTTCTTCTTCTTCTTAAATCGGTTTCCATTGAATGAAATTGAAGTTTGTTTATTTGTGATAATGTTGAAATTGTTTGTGGCTTTGTGTTTACCAGTGAGGTTGAGGTGTACTGGCGTTGATCCTGATGATCATCGTGTCAAATCTGAAATTGTATGTGTAATTCTGTGTCTTTGGATATTTTAGTTTTCTTATTATCTTGGTAGCTTAATCAATTGGTGTTTGTAGACTCGGTACGTTTTGCCAATGCGATAAGAAAAGGTATATTTTGCTGTTTTATTGATGGTAGTATTGGTTTTGTAGGAGCGGATAAACGTGTACAGAGAGAAGTTTCAGAAGTGTATCGATCAAAGTAAAGGTAAAGATTGATTTCTCGGTGCCTGAAATAATTTGTAGAGAGAATGAGAGATCAAAACTTGTTAGTTCTGTCTGACAAGTATTTGGGTTTATTAAACTTTTGTTTCTGTGGTTAGAATAACCATTTGTTTCAATTCGATTTGGTGATTGTATTGTCTTGTGGCTTAAACAAGTTTTCTGACTTTCTCTTATTATTGGAGAATTGCTGCATCCAGTGTTGTTAGGGATAATATCTCAGCTACCTTTGAAAATTATGCTCATTTAGTTAACCAGTCTTTAATTTTTAGAGGCTGATAGTTGCTAGCCATTTCTCATGCGGTAAATGAAATCCTGTGGGTACCTGTTGAATAATACATTCTCTCTTAAGAGAGTTTCTGATCCTTTTTTTGTTGGGATTATGCATCTGCCTTCGTCAGTTTTCTTTTGTTTCAATCTATGCTTAGTGTTGATTCTATCTTTTTGTAGATGTAGTGTTTTTGTTGAACTACTCTTTATTGCATGTACCCATCTTAACTGCAGGGGAGTTATGATTCAACTTTGTTTACTGAAGTGGTGTTTCTATTGGAAGGCTTATCATAATGCCTCGCGCCTAATGCATTGTTCTGGATTTATCTTTTCGTCACCTTACTAGTGCAGATACTTATCATCTTAAATTTAAGGGATATTTAAGAGCTAGTTTCTCTGTTGTCGCTTTTCCGCTGAATATCTTTTAAACCAAATGGAGTAATACTTCAATATTTTTTTGTCAGGATGTACTTCCATTTATAAAACTTATTTGATTTGAGTTCATTAGTGGCTAATTGTTGACTTTAATGTTTCGCGAACATGACAATCATTTTGTTGGAGATCCTTTTGTTCCTGTCTACTATCTGAAATTGGGGGTATTAGTCTCTTATCTTTGTTTATCGAACAAACTTGTATATTTCCGTTTAGAAGGTGTTTACTAGATTGGTAACGCGTGTGCGCTGTATTTTATAAGATGCCTCGTGGGCCTTTCATACAAGAATCGTTTTGTCGATCTTCTATCGGATACTAATGGGCCAACTAGTTCTACTTAGTCACTCGAAAGTATTTCTTATCATGCGCATCATTTCATTTTTAAATTGTCTGGTTGAGGATAGGTTTATCTGATTAGGAAATTTGTGTTCATTTCGATTTTGTTAGAGACCAAATTGCTACCTCTAATTCAATATTTTATCCACTAAATGATCTCTTATCTGTTTCTCTTCTATATTGTAGAACCATTGCGCCCGACTACTGTCTTAAACCGTCAGGCAGCAACCCGTTTCATCGAACACTCTTTGCCTGATCTTACATCGAGTAAGCTTTTATGCAGTTTTTGTCTCCACCTTTCTCTTTTCCTTTATATTCATGTTTATCTAATGCTCATTACTAAATGAATCTAGCCCAAAAGCAAAACATTAGAGACCTCAGTAAAGGAGAGAAATCAAGGATCAGGAATTCGGAAACAGCTGCGAGAAAGAGGAAATACCAATCAAATGAGAAACAATCTGTTCAGTCAGCCGCGAAGGACTTTCTTGAAAAGGCAGCTCGTGAGATTATCGGTAACAATGAAAATGGTTTGAAGGGCCCTCTAATGGCGGCAGCTGATGGTTCAGATGATGTTGAAGTTGGTACAGCCTGACTTACTACCAATATATCATGGTAATGTTCTCTTCTGATTATCTTTGACACCTGAAAGCAAATCTCTGGAATTGTCAACTAGGTTGTCCTCCAGGAAAAAACAGATACCTTCTCCTAATAAACAGTAAACTTTTATCGACATTTATCGACTGTTATCCCATAATAAAGACTGTTTTTTCTATTTCTTTTGAAAACTGTAGTCTCTTTATGAATTTTCCTTGTGGATTTATTTGCTTCTCCTGGTGGTGTGATTTTGAGACATTTTTCTTTGAAGTCATAAAGAATAGGTGAATGAGGAAGTAGTGTTCATTTTTGTGATTTCCTAGGCTACAATGTAGCCAGAATAGTATCAACGTCTTCGATTCTTTTCGTGTGAATATTTCTTATTTGGAGGCTTGAGGTTTTCAGCATCATTTCTGTCTATGCCAGAATAATATCAATGTCTCAGTTCTCTTCGTAACATTGCGTCTGTTACTTTGCAAATTCTCAGTCCCTTAACTCTCTCCCTTTCTTCATCTTTTGCAGCTGCTGCTACATTTTCTGGATCGTAGTTGTGGCACTCGTCAGCATCGCCATTGCAGAGAAGTTGGTTTTGGCAACTCATCTTTGATAGCGTTTTTAATTTTTGGACCTAGGTAGTGTTGTGGTGTATGCTGTTGTACATTGCATTGTGTTAGCAACTGTTTGAAAGCTCGTAAAGTTGGCGAATTTATATTCGGAAATACATTAATATCAAAAAGGCAAAAGAATTCAGGAAATATCGTGAAGAAAAGAATCAAAAGCTGAGTTAGAATTTGAACAAGATTAGAGCAAAACAATCCCTAATCCAACAAATCCCAAAACCCCAACTCGACGGGCCAAAGAAGAAGCAGAACCGGTGGCAGGAGCAACAGCCGGAGCTCCTAACAAAGCTGGAGACGGTGCAGGAGAAGGAGCAGAACCAGAGAAGAAACCACCGGTGTGGCCACCACGAGAGGACATGACAACAATGTGAAGCTTCTCACCTTCCACACAGTTGCTTTTGGAGCCGCTGATGAAGTAAAAAGGACCAGATCTCTCTAGCTTCACTTTGGTGTCTCCATTGCTGTAATTAGCTGCTGGGTTTGTGATGTTGCAGTTAATGTATGCTTCCTTTGTCACTTGCAGAACTGAATCCTTTTCCCCATCGTACTTCCACACTGTTCAAATAGAACGGTTTAGAAATTTCAAAGTTGAAGGAAAAGGTAGATTTTTTAATTGAATTTGGGGGAAAGAAAACTTACCAAGAGAATCGCCGACATGAAACCGCAGACTCTCAGCCCATTTGTTGAGGGACTCAGAAGGCGAAGAAGGGATTTTCCAGGCGCTGGTTTTGCCTCCAACCAGAATCTCTTTGCAACATGCGAAATCGGCCAAGAAGAAGAAGAAGAGAAAAGAAGCTTCACCAAGAGTTCTCTGAGCCATTAGAATTAAGTTTGTGTTTGAGTTACACAGAGAGAAAGAGAAAGTGAGAGAGATAAAGAGAGAATTTATGTGGCTTATTTGGGCTCTGTTGTGATTGATTGATTGGGGTCTTTATATATAGAGGAAGAAGGAACTAGCCGTTGGAAGTGAATTTTGCTGCTACTCTCTGTTGGTCCCAACGGTTATTTCAAACGTTGAGACTCTGGTTCCAAGAAAAAATTAGATAAAACCATTTTTTTTATTAAACGGTCGGAGACAGAATTTTAAATATCGGAATTTAATTGATGTCCGCAATTAACGGCTTAGATACTTAGAATTGACATAACCAGAAAATGCTAAACTAAAGTTTTAAGGAGAATATAAACTATAAAATATAAATAGAAATAAAGAATCACATATTGTCAATTAAGAAAGATAATCCAAAGTGTCAGTTGGGAAAATCAAACAGAATACACTCTAAAAAAAAAAAAAGGTTTACATATAAAACCCTTCTTTTGTTACTGTAACCAAAACAAGAGCGAAACAAGAAGACACCTATTGAGCAAAAACAAAAAAGCTTTGAGAACTTGTGAAAATAATAAGCTATATTACCTTCTTCTTCTTTCTTTCTTCTCTTGAATGTTTTCTGAATCAATCGATCTTAACCGAGGAATAGATGAGCCTTGTGAACCAGAGACAAGCGTAGAAACCGATTGTTCCGGTCAGCACAAAAAACGCGTAAGAGGCGATGAGCATGTATCCGAAGTAGAGCATAGCCGAGACGAGTTTAGTGATCTGCAGCTTTGTGAAGAAATAGAAGGCCGCGTAGAGGAAGAGATAGAGCGCAGAAGAACCTGAGGTGAGGTAAGACCTCCACCACCAGAGATAGTCTTCACTGCAAAGCTGGAAGTAGCAGAGAACAATGGTTATCTCGGCACAGGTGACCATAAGGATCACAAAGACGAGGAAGAGGAAACCGAAGATGTAGTAGAACTGGTTGAGCCAGATGGATGTGAGGATGAAGAAGAGCTCGATGAAAACTGCCCCGAACGGTAAAATTCCTCCAATGAGGATTGAGAAAACCGGGTTCATGTACCAAGCTTGCTCAGGGATTTGACGTGGGATTTTGTTGGTTTTCACGGGGTCATCGAGTGGTGGTTTCTTGAATCCGATGTAAGCGCCAACGAAGACAAGAGGCACGGAGATTCCAAACCAGAGGAAGATCAGAGCAAACATTGTTCCAAAGGGAACAGCTCCGGATGATTTTTGTCCCCAGATGAGAGCGTTTAAGACAAAGAAGATGGCTGAGACAACTGCAGGGAACAAGAAGGCTGTTCTGAAGGCAATTCTCTTCCATTCTGTTCCTTTGAACATTTTGTATAGACGTGAAGAGGCGTAACCGGCAAAGAGGCCCATGAAGACCCATAGGAGGAGCATGGCTGTCATAAGACCTCCACGGTTGGAAGGTGAGAGAAATCCGAGCATGGCGAAGATCATAGTGACAAGTACCATGCCTAAACACTGGACACCTGTGCCAACATAGACACAAAGAAGATCTGAATTGGTTGGAGGCCTGAAAACATCACCATGGACGAGTTTCCACCCTGTCTCTTCTTGAGCTTCTTCTTGAGTCTCAAGCTCGTTGTACCGCGAAATGTCGCGGTAAAGGGTCCTCAGCATTATCATTGCTACCATACCAGAAAGGAAGAGGACGATCATCAGAGAGTTAACGATAGAGAACCAGTGAATTTGATTGTCGCTCATCAGAAGATAAGCATCCCATCTAGACGCCCACTTTACTTCACTTTCCTGAAGAGGCAGTAGCGCAAAAAATCACAACAGTGAGAAAAGGAACACTAAAGTATATCACTAAGACAAAACTTATCATGTGATAAACTGTTAGTCGAACAAGAACTTGCCTGAAAATCAACATCATATGTGAAGATAATTTCCTTCTTATTTTCGACTTCTTGAGGTGTAGCTGAGCTAACAACCAGGCGTTTTGTGTGAGGATCACAGGTAGTCAAACGGGTCTTCTCACTCCAATGTCCCTCATATTCATGCTTGACACTACAAATCAAGGGAAGGATAATTGGTACTGAAATATAGAGGAGATCCAAAAAGTCCAATTTGTTAGCAAGAACTGCACCTGAATGGTTTGACCTCAAATCCCACAATCCTTGCAGCATCGGTTTGCATATCTCTGTGGTACCGGACAGTGAATGCCAAGTGATTGTGCATAAAGTACTTTTGCTCTTTGCTCTGTAAATTCAAATGACTGCTTAGAAAATCGTGCTATCACGTGCAATGCAAATAGTGAATAATCCAAACTTACTTACCCCCTCATACTGGCCTTTAAGACCGACATGATAGCCTAGCTGGTACACAACAGAGGGAGAACCCTGACCTTGATCGATTCTTTCGATTGGAACCACTAGAGGAAGGTTATCAAGGATCCTAACACACACAAGCACTGCATGAGAAAAGTAACAGAGGGAGAGTACAAGCTATTCATTGAAAAAGTCAAAAGAAAAGCTCATATTTGAGGTCCTACATGTTGACCCGATACTCATCATCAATCTTCTCTTTGAATGCCTTGGCAGTCTTTGCGTCAAGCGTGACACGGCAGAGAACATTGCACATTTGTGCCTCACGCATTTTAAACTGCAGTATTCCAATTCCACAAGGGTTATGGGTAAAATAAAGGGAAAGACATGAATAATAAGCCAAGTATCAAGTGCATTCATTTCCAAACAAAACAGAGACAAACCGAATAAGGAGCATTTTCGATCCGGTCACCCCGAAGCACTTCTCCAAGATTCTCAGTACTGTCCACAATCTTCTTAGGACGGCAAAAAGGAAGAGAGTAATACGAGTATGGAAGCTGAGTCTTTATAGAGGTCAACTTGTTTACTTTCACCTTTAGCTCATCTCCCTAAATAGACCAAAAAAAAGATCAACACTTCAAACTCACCCAAGGATGCTACTGAATCAAGCATGCAAAAATTTACAGAGATTTGTATCAATTAGAAGTTAATCATGAAAAAATAGATAACTAATGTTATAGCTCCATTAAAATGCGACATTGCACAGATCGAGAGATCGTAGAGGAGAAAGCCAAATTCGTGGCTCCCGAGAACTGTTAAGGCCAAAAAAATGTCGGTGGCATCGGCATACGATTCGCTAAATCAATCCTAAAACCAAAATTCAAAACCAGATCCGAGAGATCTAAATCAGATCCCAATCCATAAGATTAGAAATTGAAACGTTACCTTTTCGAAATCCTGAGGAGCGACACCAGGAAGGTAGAAAGAGTGAGCGACATGGATGAAGAGCAGAAGAATCACAGATCCAAGAATTTGTAATCTAGTGGAACTGCTATAAAACTCCATAGCCATAGCGGTTCCACAGATCTGGAGCTATAAGCTTTTTACGGTTGTTGTGTATTGTATTTGAGAGAATCAGAGAGAAGAAGCTAAGAAGCAGTACGAATGAATAAATAAATTGATAGATCCTTGTTTATTGCTTCGCTTCTGTAAAACATCATTCTTCTCCATTTATATTTCGCCGCGTGGGGCCTAACCCATCGAGAAACTGAAAATGGGCCACATTTCTTTAAGCCCATTAAATAATTTATGTTCAAGGCTGCGGTAATTATCAAAGCCCTCGAACATTCAGTTCTGTTCAGATGTCTCCCAACATAAATGATAGGAGATGATACTCTGATCTTACCGATTTTATAGCTTTCCCACACTAAGTTTCAATTCTTTTAAGAAATGTTGGAAACACAGTTTAAACTTATCCTTGCTTCTTATCATATTTAACCATGTAGAACATGTGTGATCATCTACAATTGTAAAAAAATACATGTAACTTTCCACCGTAGGAACAAAAACTGGTCCCAAATGCCAATATGTACTAAATCAAATGGATTAGTAAAATATATGATTGTGAGAAGGAAAAAAACTCATGTAATACATGAACCCGGATTTGTTTTAGAAAAAACTCATGTAATACATGAACTCGGATTTGTTTTTAAAAACCCCCATGTAATACAAAAAATACATCCAAAGATTTTTGATTTGTGGATATTCTTAAAACACTTTTTGAAAACTGATTTTTAGCCAATTATTCTTGTATTTTAAGTTCTAATTGTTTTTTTCCCTTATAAACTATTGGACCTTAACAAATAATTGAAAATAAAAATGGTGTTTATATATAGTTATATTACCGAAAGAAATTTATCATATCCTAACTGATATATTATATAAAAAGAAAGATGTTAGAAATGTGTTTTTCTTATCAATCATTTTCATTTACATCGCCGAACATCTCTTATTATGAAAATATATTAGTTTCATCGTCGATAGCTAATAAAGCTCTACAATAAACTTATATTTCTTCGTCAGTGCTCGACTTTTATAACACTCTCTCCTGAGAATTACGTTGCGTTTCAAAAATTTTATAGAAAACTGTGGGAAAACCTATAAAAAAGAAAACACGCAAGCTCCTCGCAATAAAGGTCACGCCATATCATATGTCTCGCTGATGACGCATTCCGAAACATGTTTCGAACATCGAGGGATAGTGATTTTGCTGAGACGCAGCATTGTCGCATTTATCCGAATTTACTTCCTTTATTTTTTCAAGTTCTCGGGTGTATAGAACTTCTATGGTTTGGCTATCACTTTGATATATCCTTCCTTCCTTCGTCGAATGCATACGCAACATTATCTTCATAAAGGATCGCTCTCGTGTTACTTGATTCCGCTACTGACGAATGGTCTTATCGATCTCAACCATACATCTTCCGCTTCATGGCGAGCGATAATCTCGGCATGATTTAAGTAGCCCAAGTGTTCTGCGAACGCCAAGATATCATGCTGCTCCGATCAGAATACATATCCTATCTATGATCGAAGCTTTATGAGGATCCGATAAATATCTCCGCATCGCAAAACCAAATTTGACCATCCGAAGTCTAGATAAAATAATCCTAAATCAATCGACTCAACATATCGAAAGACATGTTTAATCCCATTCCAATGTCTTCGAAGAGGGATTTAACTATATCTTCAAGCAAGACAGATTACGGAAATGATATATCCTGTCTCATATTCGCCAAATACAAGTGGCTCCAATCGCACTTTAGACATGACACTTCAGTAGGCCAAGTATCTCTTCATTTTCCTCGATGGTCGAATGGATCATTATCAACATTCAACGCTCTACGACCATGGGTGCTTAGAGGAGTAGCCTTTATCCATGTTAAATCTTTTAACACTCTTTCGTATACGTGATCGATGCACAAATATACCCTTTCGAGATCTCTCAATTGGAGCTCAAGACAATATTGTTCGCCCGAGATCTTTCATCTCAAATTTTTAAATAATCTGATGCTTCTCATCTCTTTCGAGTTCCAATTATATTCAGATCATCAACATATACCGCGATTATCACAACTGATATTTTCGATAAAAACACATGGGCATATGTAATCATTCACATATCCTTCTTTATCATCGAAGGCGATTATACCACACATCCGTGATCGCTTTTAACCCATATAATGATTTTTGCAACTTTATCGCACACAACTCTTTGGGTTGAACTCAATGCTGCCCCGGCATTTTAAAATCATCGTATTCTCATATGATATCAGATCTACCCATATAAATATGCCAGAACGACATCCATCGACGCATTTCTAGATTCTCACAAATTGCCAGCTCATCAAGACCCAAACGTGACGCCATCCATCACGTGAATATGTTTCCTCATAATCAATCTCGTTCGGAGAAACCTCAACAAGGCTTTATATCTCATAATTTCATTTTTTCATTTCGCTTTCGAACGAATACCCATTTCAGATCACCATCGTCTCACACCCTCGCGTGAGTACTATGGGTCCGAATACTTTTTGCTTATTAAGCGAATCAAGCTCGACTTTTTCTCTTTCCATTTTAATACCATGTCTTTCGACATTCATATACGATTTTCGCCATCCTCGCTTTCCTCATTTATTTCTTTTCGACACGAGGTATGAGAAAACATTATCAATATCAACTATCTCATTTCTATTCCATATCATTCCATTATGGATATTGATGATATCTCATGATTTTCATCGTGCCTGACGCTCCCGATCATCCTTATTTTCATGACGATCTCAGATTATCATTATTCTCATGATTTATTTTTCAAATATTTTAACCATTTTGGGAGAATTATGCATTTCTGCTTTCTTCTCTAGATTCTTATCCTTAAACAACGTGGTCTACCACGCTCAAATCGTTCTACATTCTGTATCATCCGCTACCCACCTTTCTGGAATCTCAATTCTAAAGAACATCTCAGAATGGTATATGGGATTTTGTTACCGCTTTGTATCTACAAATGCATCAAATGAAGTGATTTGCAATACTTTGCAAACGCATAATACGAACTGATATCCTAGAGGAGGATCAAGAAGCATAATGTCGTACACTCCACTCGATATCCTTCATTACTGCTTATTTTTCTCCTAACCGAAATACTTTCTCGTAAAATGACAATCGGCAAACTCGTCAGCAGACATCACCGCCTTTGCTCTTGTATCTTATAATCACTTGGAGAATCACATCCAACATAAATTCTCAACCTCCTTCGAGGTCCCATTTCGACATGGGTGCTATCTACATACACCGCACAACCAAAAAATTATAAAATGGAAAACGCCAACTGTAATGGGAATACTTTTGATATGCACTCGGCCTTATCCATCGCTTATGCACGCACACAGTACGCCCCATATGTCGGAGATTTGATCTCATGATCAATCGGCCTTCGCAATTAATCAGACGCTTAATTAATGATTCACCAACCCATTTTGAGTAACAACATGAGCCACAGGATGTCAACCTCAATTCCCGATACCATACAATAATCATTAAATGATCGGGAAGTGAATTCACCAGAGTTTTAATCTAACTCTTTAATAGATAATCAGCAAACTGCCTCTCGCTGATTATTATCCGAAGCTAAATCTCAAATGCCATATTTCAAGATGATAATGTACAAACATACGACTCATCTACTAAGCATCCATCAACCTCATAAAATATGGAATGGTCCACATGGATTTAATTGTCATATTCACCTCAATAATGCTCAAGGAATTTTGGTTCTTTTTTCAATTTTGGTCAGATGGCCTTATTACCAATTTTTCCAGAGAACACGCTCACATGTCTTATAACGCTCTCTAGCTATCAAGTTTAAAGATGCCCTCACGAACTGGCATTTGTAAACGAAGTTATACATGTTTTCCTTCTGACTTAGAAATATAGTATGTCTGATCATTGAAACCATTTTCAAATGACAAATCTGATTTCTCGCTCATCCTATCCCACAAAGAAACTGATTTTACAAGTAAGATTGAAATGGTTAAGATCTCATGAGAATTCACTGACGTGATTATTCGTGAAACGGTGAAACCACTAGTCAAGTTTGACAAATATCAAAGAGTATAAGGATATACTTGCAAGCATCTGATCCAAGGTTAAAGTTTACATTCTAGAATATTGTTTCACCACCTTAGATTCATCAACAAGAGTCCAAGTCAAGCTCAGCGTAAGATGAGCTTTTTTTTAAAACCCAAAAACACCACCTCTTCCCAAGTGTAGCTTCAATCGAAGACGCCCGTATGCTGATATGTAAGTATTTTTATTAACTCTGATTGTATGCATGATTAAGAGATTTTACGCATAATTAAAGATATATTCGTATTCTTTCTCGTGATTTTACGCTTATTTTTCTCGACATAATGTTCGAAAATCATCATGACATTTATTCGACGAAATATGGATGATTTATTTCAACACAGCATATTGGAAAGATAACTCAAGTCGATTTAAAGAGTTATAGATGGTTGTGGATGCTCTAAGTTGTTCCTATAACAATGTCAAGTCCGAATCATCATTTAAGATAAAATGTACTTAACAAGCATAAGCTCTTCTACCTACAAATGTCCAAGCATCGATTTATGCAAGAAATCGTTTTGAAAGAAATCGTAATCATTAATTCAGAATCATTTCGATTTTTTCAGGTCATGCCTTTATAAAGCTGTTCCATTTTTTTCAAGTTGAGAGAGAAGAAAGAAGGAAGTTAAGACGAGGAAAGTGGAGAATGAAGAATTTTAAGAGGTTTTCATGCTTTTCTTCTTCTTATTCATTTCGCCGAAATAAGAAACGAATTTGTCTTTAAGATTCTATCATTTCGAGGTTTAACCGATGGATAGATTTTCAGATAATACGCATCAAGATTTCGAAGTATCTAGCATAAGACATCAAGGTTGTTGCTTTCAGCGCCATACTTTTAATTTTGAAATGAGAACTTTGCTTCATCATACATTTTCTCGTAGAGATTTATCGAGGCAATGAAGATAGCTCCTCTTTTTTTTTTTTTCAACGAAAGTTAGCTCCTATTTACGCCTTACAAAGGATTTCTGCTATTAGGGATCAGTGACTTTAATAACATTCTTAGTCTTTCAACATATTATGAATGTTTTATGATTGTATTACAAGATATGTTTTTCCCAAGAACGATGGATAATCACATGATCAGATTACAAAATCGCCGATGCAATGATTAATGAAGTTCATTGACGCAAGCCCAATTGGACGCAAATCCAATTGGACGCAGTCATCTTTGTTCAAAAATAAAAAAAAATCCGCTTGGACATGTCCAATTGACACATCGATTCGTAATTACTCGTCAATTGTTTTGACTTTGGAAAATGAGGTAAGGTGGGTCGTTTCGAACTCTTTTTACGACACGAACACGTGCCCTGTTCTTGTCAAACTCTCCAATTATGTTACAAGTTTTGTCCGTTACCTTTTTTTCTCTATAACACAAGCAACGTTACCGTGTCCACTTGTCAAACAGGTATATGTCACTAATATGTAGCTAAAACTGACAAACTATCTTCTAAGAATAATAGCTTATTTGTAACGATGCCAAATGATAATGATTAATTGACAATTTTGTATCCGTATTATAATAAGTAATATTTTAGCCAAAAAAAATGTATCATTTTAAATGATATTTTACATTTTTAATACAAAATTAAGTATTTATTTATTTTATAATTATTTGTATTTTCCAGTTTGTTTTTTCATTGGTTAAATATTGTTTAGGTAGACAATAAATTATATTTTATTTTTGAAAAAATAAAAAAAAATTGATTTTTAGTCTGTGTTAAAACTGTTGACAAAAAAAAATCTGTGTTAAAACTTTAAACAGCAATTAAAATAATAGAGAGAGAGAGAGAGTATTTTAATCTGTTTATAATATTTATGGAAATATTGATATACTCAGTGGTTTACGTATAACTTTATATTAATTTTTAACTTGTTAAGAGGAAAAAATGTTTCTAGTAGTTTTTGTTATTAACGTTAATACATGTTACAACAATATGGTTTTCCTAGTGGGAGATTAGTATACTCGGAAAGCAGACGGAAGAGATGAATGATAAAAAAAAATAGAGAGTGAATCTCGTATGCAAAATTAATGTATGGTCAGTTATGTGTAGAATATCTGGTAAAAAAGACAATTAGAACCGAAACTCTAGGAACTAAAGAATCCAAAATTTAGATAATATAGTGATAGCCACCTCTTGTTGGTTTCTCGGAGGCGACATAATACAATTCGAAATCATTCTTATAGGTTCTGTCCAAGGATCTACCGTTTTTCTAATGTCGAAGAGATTTGACCATACATCAGATTATACTAAATTCATCATCTGCGCGCATAAGGCGGAACAATATCTACTAATACTAAACAATCTAAGTGACAAAAAAAAAGAAGAAGAGGATAAAATAAAAACCTCAACTTCTATATACAAGATTTACAAAAACTTCCCTGAATCTTACAAACGTAAACAGTTTCACATTACAATCATTACATTCTCTTAACAGTCACTACCAGAATTTTCATCACTAACATAATTAACATTACTATTATTCTTAATAATAGTATTGTTATTATTATGATTATCACCGTGCCACGACCACACAATATCCTCCAACGCCGGGCGGACTTGTTCTTCATATAACCTATTATACTCCAAAGTATCTCCCGCCGATTTGCATAACTCAACGACGGCGACTTCCGGCGCAACCTCGAAAACCTCCGCCGTCACCGCGATCGGTCCTTTCCTCCCTTCCGTTTTCCCAAACATCTTCACTTTAAAATCCTTAGTCTTCTTCACCTTCATATTCATCTCTTTCCCTATCCTTTCAAGCTTCGCTACTATCTCCGAGGCCGACCACCGTGACGTAAACATAGATCTTAGCTTCCTCTTACTCTCAAACAAACTTGATAAATCAAATCCTGATGACATCGAGGAGATGAATTCAAACGCGTTAAAGAACTTTGGCGATATCGGTGTTGTTGTTGTTGTTGTTGCTGCTGTTTCCTCTTCTACGTTTTGGTTCTCGAGCTCATCGATCTTGAAAGCGATTGGAGGATTGAAGTTTTTACGAAACCAAGGTGTTCGCATAATCGCCGGAATCGAGATCCGTTTATTAGGATCAACTACTAAAAGCTTCGAAATCAATCTCCTCGCTTCCGGCGAAAACCACGGCGGAAACTCAAACTCCGATTTGAAAATTTTCCGGTACATGGTCATCAGATTCTCATCTCGAAACGGTAAAAAACCGGCGAGAAGCACGTACAAGATAACACCGCAAGACCAAATATCAGCTTTAGCTCCGTCGTAACCTTTCTTCCTCAAAACCTCAGGCGCAACATACGCCGGAGTACCACATGTGGTATGCAGCAAACCGTCTTGCAAACTCTGTTCCGGTAAAGCGGAGAGACCGAAGTCGGAAACCTTAAGATCTCCGTTCTCGTCGACTAAGAGATTCTCCGGTTTCAGATCTCGGTGAGAAACGCCTCTACTATGACAAAAATCAACGGCTGAGATTAATTGTTGGAAGTATTTACGAGCTGAGTCTTCTTTAAGCTTTCCTTTAACGACTTTGGAGAAAAGTTCACCGCCTTTAACGCACTCCATGATGAAGAAGATCTTTGTTTTTGTTGCCATGACTTCTTTTAACTCGACGATGTTTGGATGACGAACTAGTCTCATGATTGAGATCTCTCGAGTGATTTGTTCCATCATACCTTGACGTTTGATTACTTGATCTTTGTTGATGATTTTGATTGCAACGCTTTCTCCGGTCGTTATCTCTTTGCCGTAATACACTTTTGCGAATGTTCCTTTTCCTAGTAGCCTTCCCATCTCGTATTTTCCGAACAGAACTCGACGTTGTTGTTCTCCTTCCTCCATCGTTGATCTAGGCACCGATTGGTAAGGACTGTACGTAGTTGTAGGATATATAAAGGAACGAGTGATTTAGGAGTTGTTTATCCTTGAGTTTAAGTTGGGATTCCATGAGCATATACAGAAGTAGACCAATACCATGTTGAGCATATACTCAGAGAGATTTGAGAGAGAGTGGTGATGAATGATGAAGCTTGAAGGTGGTGGTTTAGTTATAAGAAATGAATCAGGCGGTTTGAGAAGGCCCCTTGTAAAGATATTCTGTGGGGTAAATAAAGAGATGCTTGTTTACACGAAAGATTCTCTCTTAATCAATAAATATGCTGCGGTTTTGAGCAGCAAGTTTTTATATGGGTGAATTGGGTTATTCGTTGTTACATTTTTGATTGTTTTAATTTTACAGTTCATATTTTATCATGAATTAATGTTACTCTTTCCGTTTCACCTGAAATGCATTTAATTTTATATTAAATTAATGAGTATTATATAATTTATTAATGTGAGTTTTTTTTTTCAACCACACATATTGACGTTTTTAGTTTTAAATTGTTTTATAAATGTAAATAATAATTGTAACGTCCCTTCATTGTTGTATAAGGAAAATAAAATGTTATTTTCCTCATCTTTCACCCTATCATCAGGGCATGGTTACATGGGTGGGCAAATGATGCAATCGTCTAGAGCCTACTTTAATTTTGATTGATGGATTAAAAAAACGCCGAATATCAGAAACAGGTGTACAAGTATAATAAGATAAAATTAAATACTAAAAAGGGTCCAAATTTTCGTTTAAGTACATATTATTATATTTTGTTATCTTGTCCCACGGTTTGCATATGGTAATCAACTAGATGATTTTACCCAGTGGCGGATCCAACAATATATTTTACTGGGGGCACCAAACTTTTTTTTTATCATATATGTAAAGACACATTTTTATAACACAATTTTTTTTTAATCATAAAAATATGTAAAAAACAGTTTTTAATTTTATTTTTAAACAACGTTCCTTCTTGTTTTGTTTTATCTAATATTATATTCATTATTTTTCTTACACTTAAATATGTAGCAAACAAGTAAAATCATTAATAGATAAATATATATAAAGTTCTTTAATATATATGTTTATATTATATTACTTAATGCATAAAATTTGGAGGTATGTGAGAAAATATTTAAAATTTAGTATACAAAAAAAGTTATTGTATTGTAAATAATATATAATGTTTTTTTGTAGAGAAAACAAATAAAGTGGACATAACTTTAGTTAATATGGATAAAGGAAAGTTCTATTAATATAAAACACATATAGAAATATATTTAATTTGGAGATTTGCATAAGTAAATGAAATAATACAAAAGGAAATATGTATTAAAATTAAAGGAAACAAATAATTATAGTAAAAAAAAAATAGGAAACAAAGAATTAAAGGAACAAATATAGAATGAGTGGGGGCAACATAGATAAAGTTAATGGGTGCAATAAAAGAAATTTCCATATGAAATCTTCAATCATCCTAATTTTACATTACAAAATTAAAATTTAAGAAATTTACTGGGGCAAGTGCACCCACACCTCTACCAGATCCGCCCTTGATTTTACCACACCATGCATATGCATATTGTAGAAATTAAAAATAATTATGATTTGTTTATTTGTTTTGAATTTATCATCCACATAGATTTGAATTTATTATCAATAAATGTGTTCAGATTTATATTTTAAGAATTTTCTGGATGGTTAATTAGTTTATTGGGTTACCGTTGTGGATTATGGTAGATCATGAATGGATGAACGATTTCCAATAAACTTTTTTTTTCAACAACTTATTAAATTAAAACGGTTTGGAGATTTAAATTGGGGATACAGAGTTTACATCTTGAACATAAATTCTAGAACTATGTATCAGATTATCCCAATAAACTATAAATTTGTTTGTTACAAACTAACAATAGTCCAAAAGTTGGATGGAAGAGATTAGTATTATTGACTGAAATTCGAATAAAACACAATGATGATGACGCAATGGAGCAATTTGTTTGTACATCGTTAGTTGGAGAAGATATTTTTCAGGCGCATAACTAAAAAATTTCATTGGCTCCAACCTTAATTAAAACATATATATATATATATATTATAAAACAATTGATGAAAATAGTATATGCATCTATATAATAAAGGGACGCCACCTAAAATTAATTTTGTTATATATATTTTTAGTAGGCGACGAGATATATTACGAGTTAAATTTTAACTTTATGGGGTTGATCTGCAGTTTTTACAAGTTAAAGATAAATTTATAAAAAATAATTATTTGGCAAGTCTTTTTTATGCATAAAATCCTAAATATATATGTGAGTGCAATATACATATTCTACGACTGTATTTTTTACATTCTTTAGTTCATATACTTTTTGATGCCAAAAAAAAAAAAATATATATATATATATATACTTTATTATTAATTATTCATTCATATCTCTATCGGTTTCAGGACATAATCTAAAAATGTATTTGTAACAATAGTCCAAAGATTTTGGTGAAAGAGATTAGTATTGTCGACTGAAATTTCGGATAAAACAAATGATGATGACGCAATGGTAGCATTTGTTTGTAGCTATGGTTGGAGAAGATATTTATTGGGCGAGTAACTAAATTTTGTATTGGCTCCATCAATTTTAAAACAAATCTTGTTACATTATTAACGACTATGCTATGTACATCTGTAAAATAAAGTTTTATGTCGACTGCAAAGGACACGATATGCAAGTCAATATTCGTCATGTTGTTTTGGATCTCTGTTTTTGAGGTTCACGAGTTGATCTGTAATGATGTTGATTGCATGGTTTATTAAAGTTTATTCGCACTTAATGACAAAATTTTGCATGGCTTATTAAAGTTTAGTTGCACCTGATGACAAAATTTTGGAAAACAATTAAGAAAATAGTAACAGAAAAATAAAATAATTGTTTATCTATTTTTTATATACGATTTTGATATTCAATAAATTATTACGGGACATATGATTTTTTTTTTGTAGTATGATTTGTTATATAAGAATTCAATTTATTAAATAGAGGTAAGAATTTATGATTTCGATTTTAAAGATTAGTTTTTACTAGGCATCATGTGATAAATTTAACGTCCATGTAAACAATAACATGTTAGAGAGAAAACGCTTTCAGTTATATATAATATGAATGATAAAATTGGAACTGTGAAATATATATATTTTTTTGTCGGCAAGGAACCGTGAAATATTTTTAAATATTATTTTCATTTAATACATATATATTTATTTTATAGTCATTTACCTTTAATTGACTCTTTATTTAAGTTCTAAACACGATACCAGCCGGTTTATTTCACTATTATCTTTTGTTAAACATTTTATTTTATTAAGCAAATCAATTAAACTTTTTCTGTATGTTATTATTATTATTATTTTGGCACAAATTCAATAAAAATAACCTAACAGTTTACAAAAATCAAATATGTTTATAGAAATATCTTAAAATATCACAAAAACAAATTTTAGTTAATGCCAAAAAATTAGTTTATAAAATACAACAATTTTGTAAAAATCCAAAGTATTATGACTTAAGGTAATCTTCAATCATATATGTACTATGTAGATGTTTCAATATTGTAGAAGAAACTCTTAGATATTATAGGAAAATGTATTCAATCAAATATTTAGAATAATTTGTGTTAAAATGATAAATTCTATATATATTATTCTAGTCATGAATGTTAGATTACTTTATTAAAATTTATTTTTGTTGATTGTGATATTTGTACATGTTTCTTATAGTCTAAAGTTGTTGGACTCGTGATTTTTGAAAATACCTTCAAGTATGTTGTTATTATTTAGGGAGGCTGGGTGAGTGTTGGATGTATATAGAGTGGGTTAGATTCTAGAAGTTAAAAGTTTTATGTATTTTAAAAGTTTAGTTATAACAATTTTAAAATACAACGGATTCCATGGTGTTCTAATTTTTTTATGAATAAATCGTAAGAAACTCTATTTCCACTAATACTAGATTTTAATAGAATTATAGAATCATTGGAGAATCAATATTGATTTTGAGGATTCTTAATCATGATTAGGTTTGTTGGGGAAATGATGCACAACAGCACAGCGAAATAATGTTTCCCCACATTTGTCTGAATTTATGAGAAAAATATTTTGACAATAGCAGAAGATTCTCAAAACAATAATGTAAATGAGACATAACAATTTTACGCTAAACCTCTTCGATGAGTAAAACCACTGATTAGCCCACTCAAAAATCCACTATATAAATGTTTTTGAGTTACAACCACGTCCTCACTGCTCCCACGAACGGATCCAGACTAAGATTTCAAAGAAGAATCTCCAACAAGAGAAAACAACAAGAGAGCAATACAAGAGCCTAGAAATATGCAGTCCCAAAACGACCTCAGTTCACTAAGATTCCGGCCACCAAACAAGATCTCTACCGTACAAACCTTAGATAAACAAGTCAAGAATACCTCTGCAAAATTTCAGCTCAATCCAAGAAGAACTCACCGTTGGATTTCTCAAACACTCGCATGTAATTGAACTTTTCAGACACGAACAGCCACGCTAAAACCCGGATCTCTCCCAAATTAACCGTTGAAACTTTAATCCCACCGTTGAATCGGAAGACCACTGAGTCACGAAGCTACCCTCCAAAAATCAGCAAGATCGGAGTTCGTTTGAGTGTCCAAACGTCATCAACAACAGAACCTGACAGTTCTGTTTTTCTTTTCCTCAGATCCGAAAATCACATTTTCTCTCTTTTCTCTTTTTTCTCTTGTCCCTCTTCCACAATTAGGTTTAAGAAGCATAATCATTAACCCTAAGCCCAATAAAAATCTCATGGATAATTATATAACCCAAATTTGATTCAATTAACCAAATCCAAATTGGTTTACCACTAGGAAGAAAACCAATAAGGTCTTCTCTCATACCGAATGTGAGAGAAAGATGAGACATGGTTGTAATAAATTAACTATGTAATAAAAAAAGAAAACTCCAAAAAAATACTCTAATTATTTTAATTATCTCAAGAAGCTAAAAATTGTACTCAGAATTATATATAAGGATAACTTGAAATTTTAACCAGATATAAAAATTATTTTGGGCCACAATTAGGGCATTGAAATAGGCCCAGTTTTGGACAAGGCCCTGAAAATACTCAAAAAGGTAAAAGAATTCAGAGCACAACTTAGTTAGAGAGAGAGAGAAGAGGGAGTTGAATCGAGAGAGCGAGAACAATGGATCCAGAGCAAATCAACGAGTTCGTAGTGGGTTACTTGAAGAAGAAAGGCTTCAGTAGCGCTGCTAAAGACCTTGAAGACCATCTTCACCAGAACAATGGTAGCAGTTTGAGTTCTATCGATTATCATAACGATCCTGAGCTCACCAAGCTTATTCGCTCCTTTTCCCAGTAATCTCTCTCACACTCTCTCTGTGGTTTATGTTTAAAATGCGAATTGTGTTTGGAATTTGGGAAATTTTTTAGTGTGTTTGTGAATTTTGAAACCGTAAGCAAAATTATGTCAGCTGAAACGTTTCTGAGCATTGACTAATTGATATATTACATTTTCTGGGTGAGGCTGTTGTGAATCTTTGTATCAATTTATCTGTCAAATTTAAGTTTTTGAATACATCCCAGTGAGCTTTCTGATTCTTTTTTATTGGGGAAGAAATTAGGGTTTATACTGCTGTGTTTATGCATTTGTTTCTTTATGCCGTATATATGGATTTAAATGTGCTGTAATTTGTTCCTCATTTGCACCTTTCATGTAAAGGGTTATGAAATTGTTTCTGTAGAGAAAATGCTTATTAAAATGTGGTTCCTTTGTTTTCCAGACAAGAAGATGATCCAACTCGGTACCGTGAGTGTTACAGCAAACTAAGGTCATGGGCATATAATTCACTGGATCTATATAAGGTAGGATATATATATATTTTTTTTCTCCCTTGGCCGTTTTGCGTACACATTTTGTATGGAGCTTAATCAAACTGACAAGCTGCTTCAAATTTGTAGCATGAATTGCTCCGAGTGATGTATCCCGTGTTTATTCATTGTTACATGGATCTGGTGGGAAAAGGGCACACTCAAGAGGGTACTTCTCAATATAGCAATTAGATGTTCTGAGTTTTTTTAGATTGGGTATAAGATTTCTGTAACCAGTGACTTATGCCATTATGGGCAATACTTCTCTTGTTTCCAGCAAGAGCCTTCTTTAACAGCTTCTGCAAAGATCATGAAATGGTACACTTACGGGATCTTCAGAAGCTGGAAGGCGTTCTTACTCCATCTCATCTAGAGGTTTAAGCTAGCATTATATAGTCGTATTATGTTGAGAATGGATTTTTTTTTTTTTCTTTTTTTGTTTATCAACTTTCTTTATGACCTTTATTTTTATCAGGAGATGGAGTTTGCTCGTTCTCTTCGAAAAAGCAAGGTCAACATCAAAATTTGTCAGGTAGACTTAAGTGAAAAATGACTAGTAGCTGTAACAGGCAAATGCTTCAAGGTTTCTGGTCTGATTAACTGAATTCCGTGACTGCAGACGTCTAATATGCTTGCTGAATGTTGCAGTATTCATATGATCTGTTACTTCAGTATCTACATAGGACAGAATCAACTTTAATGCTTGGTATTATTAACGAGCACATCAATTTCCAAGGTAAATGTGTTTCTTTCTCATATATATGCAATATCATGTAGCAGATATATGAGTAGAAGATTGAATCCACTGGTTGGTCATGGGTAATTTGTTGCAGTCTACTCGGGACAGCCTACTTCCTCATCCGATGACATAGAGGCTGTCACCATTGTTGGGAGTTTTCAGGACACAGCTAATCACATCAATCAAAAAGAATTACAGTGGGGAGTACGTATTTTCCCTAAAGCTTCTATTCTCTTTTTTTCCGGAGTTGATACATGATGCATCATTCCAGGGAAGATGATATATTTGCATATTCGTTAGCTAAATAAGCATTTTTTTTAACAGTTGCTTGAAGACTCGCTAGAAGATCGCCTTGAGAAGACAGGAGGTCTACTATCTGATTCTGAGAAGGGACAAGGAGAAAATAAAGACGGGGATGCGGATGATAGTAAGGTGATACGTAAATTCAACTTAGATCAATAATTTTGAACTGGAAAGCCCATATTTACTCGTCAATTGATACTGTGTTCAGAAAAGATCCACTGAAATTGGAAAGCAAGGCTCTTCCATAAAAAAGTTAAAGAAAGACAAAGCGGGAAATACAACAGCAAAAGTTGCACGTATGGAGACCAGCACGGTGTCACCGGCGCCACGAGTAAAACCAGAACTTGCCTTGCCAGTAATGTACTTTCGAATCCCTTACCCATTTTTTGTGTTAGGATGTGATGAAGAAGGAGCGAACATGTGATATCTATCGGTGATGCATGCTTGATTAGGAGAAATGAATATAGTAGCTGTCAAAGACTTAACCTCCTTTAACATAAATGAAGTTTTTTCCATCTCCTTTTTTGCTCTGTTAGGTCTACAGATGTAGAGCAATCCATCCTTGAAGACCTGAGAAACCGCGTGCAGTTGAGTAGTGTCGCAATGCCATCTGTCAGCTTTTATACATTTGTTAATACTCATAACGGGTAATGTCCACCTCTCCTCCTAATTTGTACTACTTATTTGCATCTTGTTACTCACTCTTTTATTGTCCCCCAGGTTAAACTGTGCATCTATATCTCATGATGGATCTCTGGTTGCTGGTGGGTTCTCAGATTCATCAATAAAGGTATGTGATTCTTGGATGGTTGGGATACGTTTCCTTTTCTTGTTTTCTTTCCTCTCTTAAATGATGCCTAAGTGACAATTATGGTGTCAGGTCTGGGACATGGCTAAGATAGGACAAGCTGGCAGTGGTATGTTTTTACTCAAACAATAAGTTTTATAATTGCATTCATTGTGAGAAACATACTATTGACATCCACAATTAAGAATGATATTTCTCTCATACACTTCCCTTGTTGGTTTTGTTGATTTTGCATGATTCTCGTTTGTGTTTCCATGAGAAGTTATAGACACTAAGTTGTCTGGTTCCAGGTGCTTTGCAGGGTGAAAATGATACAAATGATCCTATCGTAGGACCAAATGGCAGAAGAAGTTATACATTATTACTGGGTCACTCAGGGCCTGTTTACTCGGCCACTTTCAGTCCTCCAGGAGATTTTGTTTTATCTTCTTCAGCAGATACAACAAGTATGTATATGTCCGTCAATTTACATATCCATATACTTTCTCATTAGTTTGGAATTTTCTTAGCTACCAACCATGTTTTCATATGTGCAGTACGACTCTGGAGCACAAAATTAAATGCCAATCTTGTGTGCTACAAGGGTCATAATTACCCTGTATGGGATGTCCAGGTATAACTGTTCAATTTATACATCTTTTTCTTACATAAAGTGCAATGTATGGTGGGCGGACATGTATATATACTTGTTTCATGGTGCAGTTTAGCCCTTTTGGGCATTACTTTGCAAGCTGTTCTCATGATCGTACTGCACGGATTTGGTCAATGGACCGAATACAACCTCTCCGGATAATGGCAGGGCATCTATCTGATGTCGATGTGAGCGTCTCCCTCATCTTCATTGTTTGGGTTTTAATTTGCAAAGTTTAAATCAAAGGGAACATTTGAGTTGTTAATTCATGCATGGATAAAATCCTGAACGTTTTGGTATGCAATTGAAGTCATTAATTTACCGTTTAACAGTTTAAAATGCTTTAGCTAACACATTGTATTCTTTATTGACTTAGAATAGTAGCCACTTTTATCTTTAACGAGACATTGGCAGTCATAATTTATAAATCTTCCAGTTTATAGTTGATCCAAAGATTGTTAGCCAATCCACTTGAAGTCATAAGCTTATGATGGATTACTTAACTATTAGGATTGACATTAATACAGATGAGTAACTTCAATTTCCCTTTGGATATCTATTGACATGACTTTCATTGTACTTATCAAATGAATTTTGTTTCAGTGTGTACAGTGGCATCCCAATTGTAACTACATTGCAACCGGTTCTAGTGATAAGACAGTTAGACTCTGGGACGTGCAAACAGGGGAATGTGTCCGGATATTCATTGGGCACAGGAGTATGGTTTTATCATTGGCAATGTCTCCAGATGGGAGATATATGGCCTCCGGTGATGAAGATGGCACCATAATGATGTGGGACCTCTCAACAGCTCGCTGCATCACACCTCTCATGGGCCATAACTCATGTGTCTGGAGTCTCTCTTACAGGTGAGAGATCGAGACAATAAGCAATTAGTATTCTTTGGTCGTTCAATTTTTGTTTCGAGTTTGTGAAACTCAAAAGAAAACGTAATATGATCCCTTGTCAGCCAAGTATTTGTTTTGGTTGATGGCTTATAATCTCTGGGTTTGTTCTAGGACAACTTTGTTTAAATGTAGTTCAAGGTTATGAACTAGAGTGTTCTGATGTGGTTATTTCTATTTTTATTGGTTCAACTTACTACTGGACTGGTAGATTTTTCTATATCCACCCACTCTTATGTTAGCTTTTACGGAGGAGTTCTTGTCATGGTTGTGAATAGTTGTAGAGCCCTAATTATATCTGTTGGGTCGTTAATGGAATGGCTGGCTTTGGTTGGTCAAGTCTGCTTACTTGGAATAGTGAAACTGCAAACTCCACTTCTGATAACCAGAGAACCTACAATTTAAGACTAACCTGTTTTTCTGTTTCAGCGGTGAGGGCTCTCTTCTGGCCTCTGGATCCGCAGACTGCACAGTGAAACTGTGGGACGTCACCTCAAGTACCAAATTAACGAAGGCCGAGGAAAAGTGAGTTTGCTTCTTCCAAAGTTGTATCATTATTCTCTTTGAATAGTAGATTGTTTTGTTAAAAAAGATTTTATCATTTGTCGTTGATCAGGAATGGGAACTCGAACAGATTGCGCTCACTCAGGACTCTCCCCACCAAGTCCACACCAGTTCACGCTCTCCGAGTAAGTTATGCTTTCTTTACTAGAATTAGTTCCACCATTCTCGAAATACCATGATATTTTTCTCATCGCTGGATTCTCTGCTAAGTCTGTTACGTTCTGCTTGTGAATAAATCAACTCATCCCAATAATTAGTGACCAAAAATTGATTAGAACCAAAATTTCAGGGTGTGTGCCAAAAAAATTGATCCATCATATAGAACCTTTCCTCTAACCCCTAGGATTGCAAAGCTCGTTGATCAAGCATACACTATAACTCTGGCTTTACATTGGTGCAGTTTTCTCGGAGAAATTTGTTGTTTGCTGCAGGAGCGCTCTCTAAACCCGCAAGCTGATCAAAACAATGGTATCAAATATTGCTGCTTTAACATTCTTACATGCTGTTGTAGATCAGAAGAAATCAGGTGTAGAATAGTTATCTCCAAAGTCTAAAGATTACTTGTTTGTGGCTTCCGTTTCTCATTTCTAAATCCTAAAGATGTTGAGATTCTTTAAGTTAACTACTCCTGCTTATGTATACCATATGTGTCCAATCCAGGAATCACTTACCTTCCACTTGGAGCATGTTACTTTGTAGGATTGCCCACAATTACCCTTTTTACTACCATCACATTGTTCTCTCTCTCAAATGCAGAAACTTCTGGATTTAAATTATGGCCCTCTCATCTTTTCAGTTTAGCGACGGTAGTTGTCATTAGCCATCATTTCTTTTGCCTATAATGTTACGGTTGAAAGTTTGAACGGTTTTTCTTTTTGGTTAACTCGGAACATTTGTACCGGTTTATCTATTCTAACGCCATTAAAACATCGATCTTCAAGCTTTCACAATAATCAAGATAAAATGTAAACTATAATTTTGTAGAGTGAAACATAGATCTAACAAACAAATAAGATTTATCTTGCTATATGTGATCCAATATATGTGTATTTGTTGGATGGTTTATTAATGTTGATGCTAGTCACTGGGAATTGTCCGTTGATGTGGCTGGTGCTTTGTCATTTGATCTTTTTATCATTATCACTTAGTTTAACGTTTTACCATATTCATATAAGCATGCATATCAAAAATTCATCAATTTTTGACCATATTTAATTAGTCATTTATCGATTAATTAATAGATGATTTATCTCAGCAGACAACATGTTACTTAAAATCAAAGCCACATTCTACTAATAAACACCCTATTGTAAGTATGTCCCATCTATCCTGAATCAAACCTACTCAAAAGTCAATAAAGCAAAGAACACCCAACCAAATATTCTCAAAAAATTCTAAGGCTTAAGATAGAAATATGACCACGTAACTAGTTGTATATACGAGTTAACATCATGTATAATGAGAATAAGAGCTTCCGAGAGGTGATTTCTCAAGGCGGCCGGTGGATGGGACGACGTGGTGGACATCGTGTTGAGAAAAATCTTTTTTAAGACATGGTGGTTATGTGGTATGTTGTGAATTATGTTTTTCTTAGAGACATAAAATCAATCCCAATTAAGAAATTTATTAGATACTAACATATTTTATTTTGTAGAAACATTTTTTCTCCTAATTATTAGAGACTGTACTTAAATATAGATCTGAAACGAAAATGTATGTTTTGAAAGACATTTGCTTCAAAATTTTGGATGAGACATAAAGGTTGTTTATGTGATTAGACAATTGTCTCTACATTTGGAGTGATATTTGGGGGTGTGTTTCTTGTTATCTTATATCATCTCTCCCAGTCAGTTTTCTCGTTACTTTTTCAGAAACAAAAAAATTAACAGGATGCATATCTAACCCATTTTAAATACCATTTTTTATACTAGTGTGCTACAAAAAACTTTTCCAACTAGCAGAAAATTATACTACTATGTATTAATGTATAATTTTTTTAATGACTGAGAGAACCAAAACCGAAATCCAAATTAATCATCATAACCTATAATCAATAGATAACTAGGTTAAATTTTCCGAATAATTTTTTTTTCAGACTCAAAACTATTTAATTATGTTATTCACAACCTTTTTATGTGGAAAACCAACAACAAATTGTAACACCCCAGGTTAGAAATATGGTGGTGCATGAGGAGTACTTAAAAGAATTAATTTACGTATGTCCAGTGCCTTATCTTTCGATTACAACTGAGAGAACTCCAAAGTTAATCTGTGGAGCATTCGGGATGGGTGACTTCAGAAGTGATTTCGGTACCGTGTGAGTGAGGCAAAACACGGGGAAAGATCATGTGGTGATTTGTAAGGTCGGTCGGTCAAGGGTGGGGCCCATGGACTAGGCCCATGGACGGTGGCGGTCGGGGCGTTACAATCCCCTAACGTCGCAACGTCCTTTCGCTAGGCAGTCACCCCAACGGTGTGAGACCACCCACTTGTCTCCACACTCGTCTGGGTTCGGCTCTGATACCAATTGTAACGCCCCGACCACCACCGTCCATGGCCCCAGCCCGTGGGGCCCACCTTTGGCCAACGGTCGATGCATTACTTAGGTCTTTAAAGACTTGTTTAACCTATCACCATGATATTTCTCCGTGTTTTTCTCGCTGGAAAAATCACTTCGGTAGTCCTCACGTAATTCTACATCGAACAGCTGCAGTTCTCGGTGTTTGACCGAAATGATAAGTGCACTTTGGTGACATAGGTGGCCAAATCAATTCTGTTAAACTCTCCTCATGCACCACCATATTCTCAACGTGGGGTGTTACAACATATTATGTAATTAGTTTAGTAATTAATGTCATATAAAATATATTTTTTGAAAATCATTCTGGCGATTACACGTCAACATGACAGTGTTATAATATTCCACGTAAACATAAGTTTATTTTGTTAAAATGATTTTCAATTAATATATAGGAGATATTGAGTAACCTCTTTGGAATTTTATCACCAAAAAACGAAAACAAAAACTCTTTTGGAATTGTTTATGACGAATTGGTTTTTTTTATGAGAGATGATGAATTGATTTGATGTGATGTAGCGTGATAGTGAATGTGTCATTTGCATTGATAAATAGTTTATTTGTGAAACGCCGATTTTTATTTTAAACATTCAATAAATATTAATCCAATAATTAATATTTATTAAGCAACAAAATTATTAAATTTAAAAAAAATAAATTTAATACTCATGAACTAAAGTTCAGATCATCCTCTCATAGTGATTATTATTACTTCTTTTTTACCTGCATCAGAATGAGATGCATTATTTAATAAATACTATTTATCACTATACACACATGAATATGAAAATGACAAAATTGAAACATCAGTACCAATTCAACCAATCAACTATATCATGATATACTCGATCTAGAACCCCACTTGGCTCATCAGACAACTTATTGGTCTATAAACATGAAACAAAACATTATCAATCATATTCACACAGCTATGCCTATGGTTCTGCACTCACCTTGGCTACTTGCTAAATATGAGCTTCTCTTGACCCAAATCTCAAACCGGTTTTCCTTTAACCGATGCCTAGATTAGTGAGTTAAGATCGATCTTGCAAAGATCAGCCTATGAAGCAACCAAATACACAATTAAAACCATATTCTCTCTAAACCGACAAAATCTGGAAATTTGACAGAAACTATCAGTCTCAAATATGCAATCACAGATCGGAATCTAACCGTACATTTCCAATCTCCACCGTTGAAACTTGACTCCTGGATGTGCGGAAACTACCCACCAAGTTTCAGATCGATCTGATTAGAGATAAACGTCCGATCACCAATTGAACCTCACTGGTTTAGATTCGCGACAGATTCCATGGACCTCACGAGAACATGAATAACTCTTAGAATACATATGAAAATCAAGATCTGTAACTTGGAAAATCTAGATACAGGTCTTAGATATAACTCCAGAAATTTTCGTTACCTTTGAAAACATTCTGCTAGGTCGAATCACTTTTCTCCCACGACATGTCGAGCCTGTCTCTATCCCCTTCAGATGAAAACTTGTTTTTCTCTCTCAACTCAAAAGCTTCTCTCCTTCTCCCTCTTTCACAGCCCTAAAGCTCGACCAAAATAAGAGGAATGGAGGCTAGGTTCGTTTTTATCAGCTTATATAGGGTAGGGTTTGGTGTAAATTAGGTCCATTTAAATTAAACCGATTCTTAATTGATTTAGGAATTCTGCAGAACTAGACCAAATTAATTTGGTCATAACTCAAGTTTGGCTTGTCCTTTTAGCGCGATTCAACTTGGGTTGGAACCATGTTCCTTTCAGCTTTAATCCAAGACCAAAATCATCAAAAACCAATGAGTGGTTCGCCCGGAATTGTCAATTCTTTGAAGTCCGGGTTTTCTCTTTTAATCACAAAATAATTCTGAACCGCTCATAACTAGCCAACTCAGCAATAAATCTTCCACCAATCAAAATCCTCCAAATTCTTTATTAATTCTTGACCAATCACAAGCTTCCACTTCATCAAATTGATTTAAAGATTAAACCAACTAAAATACTAACCAAACCAGAATTAAATCATAATGTCCTCTACTGATTTTTCGTGGCTCGTTTTACTCTCTCATACCGTCAGAATAACTATTCCATAGCTTAATTCACATTTTTTAATTTAGGCGAATTGATTTTTGAATTAATTCCGGAACACGAGTGTTATAATTCTCTCCCACTAGAAATAGATTCGTCCTCGAATCTTTAGCTCAGTCACTTTGCTTAAACCATCCGTCTCTATTTATCTCACTATCCATAGTCATATCCACCTCCTCTTTTGTTAAGAAAACATCAAGTCAAATCTCTTTGACCATACTCAACCCATACCTAGACCATACGCTCCAGACTCACGCCTATATACTCAATGCTCCTAACTCATACTCAGACTCTTGAGGTCTTTCAGGATCAACCATCCTTAGGACCTCACAGAACGCACACTGTCCTTAGAGCCATATAGAACACACACTGTCCTTAGAGTACTTCGGAACACACATTGTCCCTCTGAGTTGGTATAAACACACACTGTCCCTAGAGCATCATGGAACACACACTGTCCCTGGAGCATACATAGAACACACACTGTCCTATTTCGGCGTATAGAAAATACACACTGTCCTATTGAGTCCCAGAGAACAAACACTGTCCTCATAGAGTATTGGAAAACACACACTGTCCTCCTAGAGTATTGGAAAACACACACTGTCCTCCCAGTCCTCAGAGAATGTACTCATCCTCAAGGGTCATCAGAGAATCCACTGATCCTCTCAGATCATCAGAGAACCACTCTTGTTCTCTCAGGGCAATAGAGAAACAACTTATCTTAAGGAACCACACTTGTCCCAATAGCCCTCACATATAAAAAAACCGCGAACTACTCCGCTTACTCAGATTCTTATCCTCGGAATCTCAACCAAGTCTTAAAACTCCCAATAAGACTCCTCCTAGACAATTTTAGAACACCACTTGTTCAATTTATGTCTAGCATCCATGAAATCTCAAGTCAAAATTAATAAAAATATTCCACTTAATTTTTATTAATCACCAAAATAATGCATAATCGTTTATAAACTCTTGAAACGAAATACATAATACCATAACATAAACCTCAGAAACTGGGAACTAAACAAAATTCACTCTCAAATCAAGCCTCGACCTCGGCCTGCTTCTCATACTAACTCTTGAATTTTGCTTTCATCCTCGCTTCTAGTTCCCAAGTTTTCTCATCTGCACCATCACAGTCCCACAAGACCCTCATCATAGGAGTTTTCTTCCTCATATCCACTTTGATTCTCCTCTCTAGAATCTTAACCGGTCTTGCCTGAACCCTCCTGTTTGGCTAATGATCAGATGGAGTCTTAGCCACAATAGTATCATCCTTATGCAAGCATTTCTTCAGCATCGACACATGAAAACTTTGTGAAATGCCTACATATTCTCTGGTAACTCCAACCTGTAAGCAACCGGGCCAACCCGCTTAACCACTTTGAACAGTCCCATGTACCTCAGGCTCAGCTTACTCTAAAAAATGGATATGTTAGGACCCCTCAACGTTGCCATATTGAGATAAACTCTATCTCTGACCTCAAACCCCAGCTCCTTTCTCTGCTTATCTTCATGTTCAGTTTTAAAACTCGGATCTTTTCCATAGTCTCCTGAACAAAATTCTAACCAAATATGCTCCTCTCCCCCACCTGGGTCTAGCATAATGGTGTCCAACACGGCCGACCATACAGATCCTCACATGGTGTCATTCCAATAATAGCCTGGAAGTTGTTATTATACGTGAACTCCACGAGGTTCAAGTAATCCATTCATTGGCCACCCAGTATAACACACCTCTCAGCAAATCCTCGAGAGTCTGGATAGTTTTCTCAGATTTCCCATCCATCTGCGGATGATAGGCTGTGCTCAGATGTACCTTAGTGCCCAATTCTGCCTGACATGCCTTCCAGAAAACGGAAGTAAACTTGGAATCCCGATCCAACAGTATACTCACTGGTACACCATGCAGCCTCACTATCTCATTTACATACCTTCAAGCCAAAACCTCAGCTCGATCGGCCTTATTTATGGCCAGAAAATGTGCAGACTTAGTCAACGATCCACAACAACTTCTCATCCCACTTTGGATATCAAATCCATATGATAACCACACGTTCACCATATATTGGTTATTAAATACCACACAACGACCCGCGATCACTACAGGATTATTAACCGTTCACCAAGTAACATCGTAGTCTCACTCTTACACTTGATCTTACTTAACCTTTCAGATCCAAATACTTCAGAGAAGTCTCTTAATCATCACCAAGTATTTGGCGAGAACTCTCATCCCCCAATCTCTTGTTATATTTGATCTCAACTCTCAAACCACACATCACCTCGAGTTTCCTACTCAACCAACGAATATTATCTGATAAATGAACGACTTCTCACTAAGTCCAGTTCTCACCAGAATCCACCTGATCAAGCTTGATCTCCCGCACTGACAATTCTTTTAGTCCATTGCAGTTTAATCATCACGAAAACTTTCCATTAGTTTTCAACAATCAAATTCTTGTTCCTTTGAGAATTCCTGGAGTCCACATTCTCCTATCAAGTTAGATCATCATCTAAATATCTCGCACACAATCCGTCAATGTTTACCATGTGATCTATCAACGATTCTTACACCATTCGAGCATCCGTTCTCGGCAACATTCCATTAGGCATATCCAATGCCGCTGGTTATACTAGCACCTTTTACTGTATCACCAACACTTGTTGTAGCAGCACCTTCTGTAGCAACAAGGTTCTCCGAATTCTCTTCAGCCATTGCCACTTATCCTTTCGTGATACAACTTAGCCGTCTGCAAAAACTTAATCAGAACAGTAAGTTCACACAAACTTAGCCAACACCATGCCAAGCGGCTTCATAAACCATACATCACAAAATTTCAGAGAATTTTCAAAAACCTCAAGACTTACCGTTGGAATCTCCTTAAAGGCTCAAAGAGGATGATTCTAAGACCCGATGCAACCATTTAAATTATTCATAAATGATTACTACTCACAGAATCATACTCACTCAACATACTTATTCGGTTAAATTACCCCTAACCGAAAAGCAAACAACCGAACTAAATGAATCCATTCATCAAGCAAGCTCTCGGTCCGTACACAATCCTAACGGCCCAAGACATGCATCTGACCCTACACAGTTCAACCAATTACTTTTAAATTCTAGCTTATCCTAGAGCAGTAATTGCTCTGATACCAATTTGAAACACCCGGCCCAGGTTTTTATTTTAAACATCCAATAAATAGTAATCCAATAATTAATATTTATTAAGCAACAAAATTATTAAATTAAAAATTAATAAATTTAATACTCATGAACTACCAAGTCTAGATCATCCTCTCCTCGTAGCCATGCTTCCACTAGCTTCACACTTTTCTTTACCTACATCAAGAATGAGATGCATAAGTATTTAATAAATACTTACTGAGGCTATCCTCCCATCTACAGGCTATACACACACATGAATATGAAAATGACAAAATTGAAACATGAATATCGATTCAACCAATCAACTATATCATGATATACTCGATCTAGAACCCCACTTGACTCATCACACAACTTATCGGTCTACAAACATGAAACAAAACGTTATCAATCATATTCACACAGCTAAGCCTATGATCCTGCACTCACTTTGGCTACTTGCTAAATGTGAGCTTCTCTTGACCCAAATCTTAGACCGGTATTCCTTTAACCGAGGGCTAGATTAGTGACTTAAGATCGATCTTGCAAAGATCAGCCTCTGAATCAACCAAATACACAATTAAAACCATATTCTCCACCATTGAAACTTGACTCCTGGATGTGCTGAAACTACCCACCAAGTTTCAGATCGATCCGATTACAGATAAACGTCCGATCACCAATTGAACCTCCACTGATTTAGATTCGCGACAGATTCCATGGACCTCACGAGAACATGAATAACTCTTAAAATACATATGCAAATCAAGATCTGTAACTTCAAAAATCTAGATACATGTCTTAGCTATAACTCCAAAAAGTTTCGTTACCTTTGAAAACATTCTGCTAGGTCGAATCACTTTTCTCCCACGACATGTCGAGCTTGTCTCTAACCCCTTCATATGAAAACTTGTTTTTCTCTCTCAACTCAAAGCTTCTCTCCTTCTTCCTCTTTCACAGCCCTAAAGCTCGACCAAAATAAGAGGAATGGAGGCTAGGGTCGATTTTTATCAGCTTATATAGGGTAGAGTTTGGTTTAAATTAGGTATACTTAAATTAAACCGATTCTTAATTGATTTAGGAATTCTGGAGAACTAGACCAAATTAATTTGGTCATAACTCGAGTTTGGCTTGTCCTTTTAGTGAGATTCGACTTGGGTTGGAACCATGTTCCTTTCATATTTAATCCAAGACCAAAATCATCAAAAACCGATGAGTGGTTCGCCCGGAATTGTCAATTCTTTGAAGTCCGGGTTTTCTCTTTTAATCACAAAATAACTCTGAACCGCTCATAACTAGCCACCTCAACAATTAGTCATCCACCAATCAAAATCCTCCAAATGCTTTATTAATCCTTGACCAATCACAAGCTTCCACTTCATCAAATTGATTTAAAGATTAAACCAACTAAAACACTAACCAAACCAGAATTAAATCATAATGTCCTCTACTGATTTTTTGTGGCTCGGTTTACTCTCTGATACCGTCAGAATAGCTATTCCATAGCTTAATTCATACTTTTTAATTTAGGCAAATTGATTCAAAAATCAATTCCGGAACACGGGTGTTACATATGTCATTAGATCAATCATATATAATAATCTGTCTATATTTTATAGAATATAATCTTACCTAAATTAGATTTTTTTATTTATGGAAATTGAAGTAAGTAAATATTCCCTAAAATTATAGCTGGTTTTATTGTTTTCTAAATTATAGATTTTAATTATTTATATAATAATATACTATTAAAATATTTAAAAATATTTATTTAATTTATTAACTTTCTAAAAAATATTATAAATATTTTATCTCGCGTTATACACACTGCTTCTTATTTGGGTTTACCTGAGTGTATGAGTGGCTCAAATGTGAAGTTGCTGAATTTTCTAAAAGAAAAACTTCAAGGTAGACTTGATGGTTGGACTAATAGGTTATAATCTCAAGGTGGTAAGGAAGTTTTACTGAAATCTATTGCTCTGTCTCTCTCTGTCTTTGCTATTTCTTGTTTTAAGCTGCCTAAGACTACTTCAAAGATGCTTATTAGTGTAATGTCTGAATTCTGGTGGAGTTCAAGTAGTCATTCAAGAAAGATTCATTGGAAAAGTTGAGACTCTCTTTGTCTTCCAAAAAGTCATGGTGGGATGAGATTTAAAGACATGAAATTTTTTAATCAAGCTTTATTAGCTAAACAAGCTCGGAGACTAATCTCAGACCCTGATTGTCTATTTTCAAGGTTTATGAAAAGTAGATACTACAAGCAAAATGAGTTTCTGAAGGTTGGAATAGGTTCTCGTCCTTCTTTTACTTGGAGAAGTATTCTCCATGGAAGAGCTTTGTTTTAAAAAGGTTTGGGAAGGAAGATTAGGAATGGAAACTGTACTTTTGTTTGGATTGATAATTAGCTAGAGGACAAACCCTGGAGAGCTCCATTAGGGAAAAATATCTTTATTAATGTAGATTAGAAGGTGAGTGATATTATTGATCAATCAACATGAGGTTGGAAAAAAGATAGAGTTAAAGACTTGTTTTACCATGATGACCAGTAGAGGATTCTAAGGTTAAAACCAGTGAAAGAAGTTGAAGATTTCTCGATATGAAAATTTAATAAGAGTGGAGCTTATTCAGTAAAATCAGGGTACTGGTTATCTAATTCAGAATCAGATTCATTGGTTTGGCAATTGGCTAAGAGTTCTCCTTCTCTGAATGGATTAAAGAGTGAAGTTTGGAGAATCCAAACTGATCAGAAAATTAAAATCTTCATTTGGAAATCTTTGAATGGGGCATTACCAGTTGGAGATTCTTTGGTGAGAAGAGGAATGAGAGTTGATAAAAGATGCCAAAAATGTGGTGAGATCTCTGAGACAATCAATCATGTTCTTTTTACATGTCAGGCAGCAAAAGTGGTGTGGGCTTTAGCAAATGTCCCTTCTCCGGAATTGGGTTGGCAAAGTAATGAAATATATGCAAATGTCCAACATCTTTTTCTCAACAGGAAAAATTCAAATTGGCCAATTTGGGTAAGGAGGAGCTTTCCTTGGATCCTTAGGAGAATCTGGAAAAACAGGAACTTGTTTCTATTTGAAAGAAGAGCTTTCAACCCATTGGAGTCAACAAAAAAGATAAAAGAGGATGTAGAAGATTAGAATAAAGCACAGAGGAGTAAAGAGATCCAGGTTGATGATATTAGATTTCTTGACAGAGATGGTGTTGATAAAGTAAGTGAAAGGAAAAGAAAAGATGGAGAAGACCAGACAATCATTGGTTAAAGTACAATATAGGAGTTTCTTGGTCAAGGGACAATGAGATTCTAGGTTATTCTTGGATCATTAGAAATGAGGAAGGAGATGTTCTGCTTCATAGCCGTCGTGCTTATACTAAGGTAATAAGCTGTGATGATGTCTATTATCTTTCGATGTTATGGGCGTTAGAAATTGTTTCAAGTCATAGGCTAAGTAGAATGTGTTTTGAGATTCAAAACCCTCTGATTGTTAAATTGATTAATAGTCCAAAAGCATGGCCTGCTTTCCTTGATCAATCTAATCAATTAGCTTTTGGTTTGAATCGGATTACAGATTGGAGAGTTTCTTGTGTGGACGCTTCTAAAAATACCTCTGCTTTTCTCATTGCGAAGAGTGTTACAACAGATTTGAGATTAAATTCGTATGTTGCTGTAGGCTATCATAGTTGGTTAAGGATTCTCTTCGATAGAGAAAAGTCTCAATCGATTGCTTGGTTGTGATGGTGTGTTCTCAGGGTTAAAGACAGAGGAGTATGGAACTTTGGTACAAATTGTGTGTTCTGTTTTTGTTGATAGGAGTTGAGGCTTCAGAGTTGGTAGGAGAGGAGTGCAGGATCGGACTCAGTGTTTTCCTTTGTGGTTTGTTGTATTTGGGTTTTTAAAGACTCTGTTCTGTTTTAGTTTGTTCTTTGATTGTATTCTCAAACTGTTATGATTCCATTTCATCAATATATCTAAGTTGACAAAAAAAAAAAAAATCTTTCTATTTCATTACAAGCTAAACTAAATTAACTTTAGCTGTTTTTTGCTAAATAAATTTAAGCTAAACGTTGGAAATGTTAAGTGGTTACATTGTTAGGAATTACATGTTGAAGATGTTGAGAAAGAGACACCTTTACTCGACGCTCAAGTGGGTTTGATCTTGCGCCGACGTGGCTTCTAAAAGAAAAGTTTCAATTGGTTGAAGAAAGCGACTTTTGTCATGCAACCTAGTTGTATATCATATGATGAACTTAGGTGGGAAACCAAAATTAATATTGACAAATCCACAAAACTCTTTAGATGATAAAGAAGAAGAGCGTGGAAGTTTCAAAATTTCTTTTCCTTTAAGATTACACAAAATTAAAAGGTTGATCTCTCATAAAGATCAAACTATTCCTTAAGTCATAAACATGGCCAACAATTTCTCACTACGATACAAAATAAAATATGAAAATCATGAATATTTTTAAAATTAAAGTATTCAGTTTACAAACAAGTTAATAATTATGTGAAACCACCAAAGTTTTCATAAAAAATTAAAGACACTTGACCTAAAACTCTAATATTAATGTTATATAATTTTCATATTAATATAAAGTTTATATATATATATTTGTTTTTTTTATTTGAACAAAAAAATATTTTTTATTATGTATCTGATTACTTTTTTTTTATAACTTTCATCCTTCTATCATTGCATATGTAAGTGTGTAAAGAGACTAGTTAATTTGAGTGGTTAACAAGTTGTTCTATGAGTGAAAATATTTCCCTAGATGATTTTTTATTAGACCCACTAAACACTACAAGAAAACAACACGTATTCCGACGGAAATATCCGTGGGTAATCCGTCGGAAACAAGGACTTTCGACGGGATTCCCACACACGATAAGTCGTCGGTTTGAAGTCGTCGGAAACCCATGGCAAAACCGACGGATTTCCGATGCAAAATTCCGACAGGCTACCGATGAAAACCTCCATCAGATATACAATTGCGACGGTGTTCCGAGCGAAAGGACGGTCACAAAAGTTTCAAATTTTTGACAACAGTGAGTGTAAATTGTCGGCCAACCGGAAACAGTTTCCGACGGCTAACCGACGGAGAAGGATTCCGACGGTAAACCGACGGATATATATACCGACGGCCAACCGACGGAAAGAGATTCCGACGGCCAACCGACGGATATATATTCCGACGGCCAACCGACGGATAGATATTCCAACGGCCAACCGTCGGATTGATATTCCGACGGCCAACCGACCGTATTAGTAAATAAAATAAAAACAAATATTATTTAATGTTCTGTAATTCAAAAATTTAATTATAAATAAAATTTATATTGAAAAATGGATAAATATAAAAAACTCTAAAATTAATTATACATTAAAGAAAAGTTATACAATGTTCGAATACGTAATTATAAAAAACGTAAAAATACTACTGCTGGCATGGAGGGCGGAAATCCGTAAAATGCTGGCTCATAAACGTCGAGAAGTAATCCTGAGAGGAAGGCAACTCGTTAATTATTGCATTTTTTTCTGCCAGTTCCCTCTTCAGTTTCTCAATCTCTTCAACGAGCACATGATCTGTTTGTGTAAACGAAGACGTTGCAGTGTCTGCTTCTGGAAGACGTCCTAATCCAAAAACACGTCCTCGGCTTACAGGAGTTTCCTAAGAAATTATAAAAAGTATTAAAATACTGAAAAGTTATAAAAGTAATACGGCTTATAGAAATTTATTTACCTCTAGGACCAGTTGGTTCAAGAATTTCCGCGGCAATGAATTAGACCCCGAAGCTGATCCTCCTTCTTGAAATAGCTGGGTAATCTTGTCCTGCTTCTTCTTCTTGATTTTGTTCATGACTTTGCACGCCAACTTGTCTTGTACCTCCCCGGTTTTTTTAATTGGTGTGCGTGTCGACAAAAATGTCATATAAATCTGATCGCACACCACTGACCTTGGCAGTCTAGTTAAACAAATAAATTGTTAGTAAATAAAAAAAGTTAAGGAAATTAATAATTAGTAAAAGATTATATTCATACCAGGTCGTCAGCACGACTCTCAAACGTCATTGCAGCATTATGTGTCGCGATTCCCAGTCCATCCCATTCGCTCAAGCGGTTCGCCCTGTTTCGGGTGGAGATCTTATTGGCCTCTTCTGTACCGCGAAAGAATTGAACCAACTATCTCGCCGATCTTTTGGCATATCTCCGTAGGTGGGATACATCTGAGGCAGTTCGTTATGGAGAATATTCAAAATCGCCTTGTTGATCCCGTTTTTATAGGGAAACATACAATTAAAATAAAAAATATAATCAAATAATTAGTGTTAAAGACGTTACAAAATACTAAAATTTTATACCAAGTGGCTCCATTCAGACGTTGTGGGTGAAGCATCCGTAAACATTCTCGTCCCGGTTGAGAAAGAAGCTCGTCAATGGTGATTCTGGTGCGGGTTTTGAAATTCTGGGACGCTGGAACATTAGAAGGAGTGGCAGAACTACTCCTCTGGTTCGTAGGCGCACTTGGAGCTCCCTGAGTCATACGGAGGAAATCCTCGTAACTCCTAAAACGAGAAAATGATTAGTAAATTACTATTTTACTAAATTTTTACTAATTTACTAAATTTTAAATCCAAATTTCCAAATCCTAATTCCTAATTCATAATAAATAAATTTCTACTAAATTATTATTCACAAATTCACATATTTTTACTAAATTACTAAATTACTAAATTACTAAATTTTTACTAATTCATAATTACTAAATTATTCACAAATTCACATATTTTTACTAAATTACTAAATTTTTACTAATTCATAATTACTAAATTATTCACAAAATTACTAAACTAAATTTTTATCCTAACTTTATAATTTTAATTTCTAACCTAAATCACAAAATCCTAATTTCTAAATCCTAATTCCAAAATAAAAATTCTAAAATCAAAAAAACCAAAATTCTAAAATCCTAAATTAATAATTTTAATTTATAACCTAAATCATAAAATCCTAATTTCTAAATCCTAATTCCAAAATCAAAATTCTATAATCAAAAAACCACAAAAATCACAAAAACTATAAATCTTACATACTGCCGATAAAGAGGAGCTCGCCGGAGGAAGAGAATGTCGCCAAAAAAGGATGTCGCCGGAAGGAAGATGAGCTCGCCGGAGATTCGCGAGAAGAGAAGAAGGATTCGCCGGAGAGGTTGAACGATGTCGCCGGAGGAAGAAGGAGATCGCCGGAGGAAGAGGAGATCGGCTGAAATCGGGCAGAGATTCGGAGAAGAGAAGAAATGGGGAAGAAAAGAAGTTCATCGGGTATTAAATTTTGTGTCCGACGGATATTACTGTCGGTTTTCCATCGGAAATGAAAATTTTATTCCTGCTCACCGAATGTTCTGGCGCCACAATAAATTCGTGTCGGAATTCCATCGGTATTTTCCGTATCCGACGGTTTTCCATCGGTAATTCCGTATCCGTCGGTTTTCCATCGGTATTGGCTATTGGCTATTACATATCCATCGGTATTACCGATGGCAAACCGACGGAGACTGTAGAACCCGTCGGTTTGTCATCGGTATTATTTAAAATATATTCTTTAAAAGATAACCGTTTAAAAAAACTATATGTATGTTAAAAGATATTCTTTAAAAGATATTTAAATGATATTCTTTAAAAGATATTTAAAAGATATTCTTAAAAAGATAACCGTTTTTAAGGAATCAAACAAAATAGCAATCTCCGATTTACAATTGTCAGCGAAAAAACTTACCCGGAAAGAGCTAAAAAACATTTATTTTCCAAATCATTTTTGATGAAGTTGTTATACTAATAAACATTTGTTTGTTATAGGTTTTTGGAAATCACAAATTTTAGATAAAATCAAATTTAAAGATATATTGTCTTAAACCCTAAAATCATGGATTTTCATAGAAAATACAAAAGCCAAACCGACGGAAAACCGATGGTGTATACGGACTAATATCGTATTTGAGCTATGTCGTTTCTTACTTTCTGCTGGCAATACAGAATCTGTTATAGATCTTTCTTCATAGTATGTTTTGGTCAGAGAATGAGTCACAAATCGGTTTAGTTGCCGTCTTCTCACAAATCGGCTCTGCCGTTTATAGCCGTAGCCGTCGGAATTCCATCGGTTTACAGGTTCCATCGGTTTTCCATCGAAAAGTTGAAAATATAACCATTTAAAAATTAGCCTTTTAAAGCAGTTCACCGCACATGCGCGTTTATAGCCCTTGTCGTCGGAATCCCATCGGTTTAGTACATACCATCGGTAATACCGATGGAAAACCGACGGGGTTTACAGATTGCGTCGGTTTTCCATAGGAAAGTTAAAAATATAACCGTTTAAAAATTAGCCGTTTAAAGCCGTTGACCGAACTTGCGCGTTTATAGCCATTGCCGTCGGAATTCCGTCGGTTATAGCGTTTATAAAACTCCATTTCCTCACAAAAACATTTCACTCTCATAACATTTCTCTAACTATATTCTTCTCATATTATCTATACATTCTCTATTACAAATATGTCATCATCAAATCAATATAATTAGTTTTGAGCGTGGATGGACAGACCAATGCGCGATCCCGATACAGAGCAACTTACAGAAGAGTTTGTCAAAGGTGTTAGACAGTTCATGAGTTTTGCAACAAATCAGGAACTTGCTTTGCAAATGGGTAAAATCTACTGTCCTTGTCTTAAATGTAAGAATCGTAGATTTCTCGATATTTTAGAAGTAAGTTCGCATTTACATCATAGAGGATTTATTTAAGAATCGTCGAAGCACCACATTATTTAGCAAAAACAAAAAGGTTTCTGATGGGACACCTCCTGAATTAGATGGTTATAGCATTTTAACACAATTACGAGATTTTGGGGCGGAGAAAACAGTTGTTTGTGGCAGAAACGGACATAGTCCTGTAGATGGAGTTGGTGTATACCATAACTGGCATAAGAAGAGTATCTTTTGGGATCTGCCATACTGGAAGGACCATCTATTGAGGCATAATCTAGATGTCATGCACATCGAGAAGAATTTTTTTAAAAACTTGATTAATACTGTTCTTAATGTCCAAGGGAAAACGAAAGATAATCTGAAGTCTAGATTGGATTTGACAGATATATGTTCTCATAAAGAACTTCATGTTGTGGGGAATAACAACAAAAGTCCTATACCCAATTTCGTTTACTTTTAGCTGCAAAACATGAGTTTTTTTATTGGATTGCCAACAATGTTAGATTCCCAGATGGATATGTGTCGAACCTACGTAACTGCATTGATTATGGTGAAGAGAAGTTTTCTGGGTTAAAAAATCATGATTGTCATGTCATACTGCAACGCCTTCTTCCCTTTGCTTTTGCTTACCTTCTTCCACAAAACGTTCACAAGTCATTTGTAGGTAATTTTATCAGCATAAATATTACATATTAATACTAGATCAAGTATTGTTTTAATTGGTTTATGTTTTTTTCTCAGGTATACCTGCTTTTTTCCGGGATATATGTACGAGATCTCTGACGGTTGACGGTATTCATAATTTGAAGACTCAAATACCAATTATCCTCTGCAATTTGGAGAAGATTTTTCCCCCTTCATTTTTTGATGTTATGGAGCATCTTCTAATTCATCTTCTTCGAGAAGCAGCATTAGGTGGTCCTGTTCAATATCGGTGGATTTACCCTTTCGAGAGGTATATGTATCATCTCAAGAAAAATGTTAAAAATTTGAGTAAAGTAAAGGGATCTATTGTTTTTCAATGCATTAATGAGGAGGCAGCACATTTCTCTGAATATTATTTTCCTAAACAAGTGCAAACAAAGAGTCGTAGACCCGTTCGGCACGATGACGGAGGTGAAAAAGCATTTTATCCAATCTATGTTCCTAGTCTCTTCCGACAGGTAAGGCGCATTTGAATTTTGATTAAATTTTTTTTATAAATTCAATAATATTATTAATTACAACATAAATCTATTTAAATAGGTTGGACGACTAAGCGGAAAAAGCAAAAAACGAAGATTAACTAAGGAGGAGCAAAATCATTTGCATATGTATATTCTCACAAATTGCGAAGATCTTCTTGAGTATGAAAGTTATTTCATTTTAAAAAAATCTAAATATTTATAATAATATATAATTTAAGATATGTAATCATATTTGTATTTACAGGATTTATATGGCTGAAGTACGCTTTCATTACCTAACTTACGCGGAGGAAGCACTTAATGTGCTCAAAGAGAGCGAGTTCTCACAATGGCTCACATTTTATGTAAGTTTATTTGATTCACTTACGTCTTTTTTAATATTACTACAAATATCATTTTTTTAATTTATGAAGATACATTTTTTTAATTAATTCAAGTGAAGACATGTACAAATAGAGGTGAGTCTTTTCCAACTTGGTTAGAAAAGTTGATCAACGGTCCATTGTTTGTTGCCCACGCCTATCCTATGTATTGTACACGTGGATATGCTTTCAAGATTTTACGCGAAGGAAGGATCCGGCCAACAAGTGATTATGGTATTTCTTCGGAATCGGGTGATATTGTCTACTATGGTATTCTAAGGGAAATACTAGAAGTGCATTACCCTGGTTTGCTCGACTTGCGATGCGTTGTTTTTTATTGCGATTGGTATGATCCGTTCCTAGGAACAGGTGTTCGCCCAGATGAATTTGGGGTTATATCCATACATTCTGGAAAATAGCTGCAATAGTACGATCCATTCATCCTTGCATAACAAGCAAACCAAGTTTGTTACATTCCCTACCCTCGTGTGGCGAACAAGCATGATCCTTGGATCACTGTTTCATTGATTACACCAAGAGGCCGAGTGGATGGTATTTTAGATAACGAGGCTATGCAACAATGCGTCACTAGAGGTTTTCTAGGTCCGATCGCACAAACGCAACAAGTTGATCTTGTTGTTGATTTTACTAAGGAAGGTGATAACGAGATTTTTGATGATTCCGAGGAGAAACTTGGAGAATTTGATTCACAATCAGATTCATCACCATCAGAGTATTCAGATAATACATCGGATGATAATTAGTTCAAATGTATTTTATTTCACTCTTGTAATATTTTATTTTATTTTTTTGGTTTTAATTATATTTTTAGTTGATATATGTTATATTTTTAGAATTTTAAGTTGCAATCTATAACTTAATTTCTATTTTCATTTTAAATCAAATCTTATATCCGACGGAATACCTACGTAAATCTTCTCCGTCGGACATCCGTCGTAACTCCATCAGAAAGTTGTCGAACAACCGTCGGTAAGCCATCGTAAAAATGTCTGCTTTTCCGACGGTTTATAGCGGTCGGAAAATCGTCGGTTTATGATTAGCAGTCGAAAAATTCTGACGGCTTCCCGACAACCAAAATGGGGAAGCTTTTTTATCGGAAATCCGTCAGAAATGTCCGACGGTACTTTGACCGTCGGAAAATCCGTCGGAAATCGCAATGTTTTCTTGTAGTGAAATAATTATTAGAACCACTAAATAAGAAAGTATAAAAAAAGAAGGAGAACATTTACCAAGAAAAGAAAAAAAAAAGAGAATACAATTATTATTTGTTATTAAGAAGAGGGACAATAAAGTTATTAAGATCTATGTTCTACGTTCTAACCAAGTGGTTTGTCAAAGATCATCGATCTATTGTATTACAAAATTTGAATAACCGGTTATAAACTCTTTAATTAGTTTGAGCTTTGCTCTAGTCTCAATAGAGGACCAAAGAAGGAATAGATGAAGGAGAGGCCCACACGAGAAGCCAAAGTAGACAGAAATGGTCACTTACCTCGTGGTACAAAAAGTAGACGTAACTGAAATTTTGTGGATGGTCCATTAACAGTACTCTTCCTTTTCAATTTATTGTCATCTTTCTCGCCTGTCATTTCATCAGATGTACTAGCTTTAACTATTTTGACAAACTGCTTCGTTTTCAATTGTCGTTCCTATCCCTTGACTCCTTTTTCTCTTCATAAAAGAAAAGGATCTAATATATAAATAGTGTGGAAACTGCACAAACACAATTATTAAGATTAGGGTTTACCAATTCACCATCTTCAACAAAAACAAAAAGCATTTATCAAACACAAATACATGATCATCTAATATAGGGAATTCTACCTCAACATAACTTGAAAATAAGCTTGTTGATCATATTCATAAGGTTGTTCTAACTTGATGACCACGCTGTCTAAATAGGCGGAACCGAAAGCAAAATGTAAGAAAAAATAAATTTTTGTACTGAAATTTAATTTTGATATAGTAATTAATTGGTAAAAATATAAGATGAACCAAAAAAAAAAAGTGATGAACAAGAATAAAAAGATAAACAAAAATAGAATTGAAAGTATTGAACTCTTCACATATTTTTTTTTAATTATAGGTCGTTAACCACTAAACAAAAATAATGTCAACAGTTTTGAGGCCGCAAAAATCTATATATAATTTTGGGGTTTGTGGCAAATGTTTTATTGTCAACAAGGTAAGCCTTTTTGGCTGATGACTTCTCAAAAATCAAAAATGTATGTAAGAGTGTTCAATCCAGATTAATCGATCCGATCCTAACAAAATAGAAATAATCATTTAAAAACTGAACTATATTTAAATATGGTTTAAATGGATTCACTTTTTGTATCCATAAAAGTGAATATGAATTCGAACCAAACACACAAAAGAAACCCCTAAATTCATTTGCAAATTAAAGAATTGATTAAAATCCGAACAAGTTGTACCATACGATCCGTATTAGATTACTTTGGATACTATTTCTTATAAATCGAAAATAAAAAAATCTAAACCAATATCAAACCGAAATCTTGATTGAATACCTCTATAATGGATTGGGTTATCGAAGGAGGAAGCAGCCTAATGGGGAAAGGGTTCTATATATATATATATATATGTATTGAGATAGGGAGGTATTTCGATGGTGGAGTTCCAATCAACTAGCTTTAAAGTGTTTTGTGAGAAGGGTGTGACAGCATACCAAACCTACCTATCGCTCTCATCATAGTACTTTGGTCCACTTACTACAAAAACCTAAGGAAATGTTCTAGTGTAGGGTCTTGTTTTCTTTGTCTATTCCTTTCTAATACCATCTTCTTCTGCTCCCATTCACTGTTATAAACCTCTTCCATAGCTATTAATAATAGAAAGAGATAGAGAGAAGAAATCTTCACCTGAAAAAATCTGTTCCCTTTTTAGCTCTCATGGACGCGTCAGTAGTTTCCTCATCCACAGCTTTTCCATATCAAGATTCTCTAAACCAGAGCCTAGAACAGAGAACCAAAGACGAAGAAAGAGACGTTCATGATTCTAGCCAAGAACAGCTCAATCAAGAACTCAATCTCATCGACTGCATAGACACAACGAGTATCGTTACGGGATCTACAGCCACAGAACAAAAGCTTTTCTCATGCAACTACTGTCAAAGAACTTTCTATAGCTCACAAGCGCTTGGTGGTCACCAAAACGCACACAAGAGAGAGAGGACGTTGGCAAAGAGAGGACAACGTCTGGCAGCATCACCCTCAGCTTTTGGACATCCTTACGGTATCTCTCCTTTCCATGGACAACACAACAACAGGTCATTAGGGATTCAAGCTCATTCGATGAGCCATAAGCTAAGTTCATATAACGGATTTGGTGGTCACTATGGTCAGATCAACTGGTCAAGACTTCCATTTTATCAACAACCAGCCATAGGTAAATTGCCTTCAATGGAGAATTTTCATCATCATCATCAAATGATGATGATGGCTCCTTCAGTAAATTCGCTGTCCAATAACATCGGTAGATCATCAAGCAACATAGGAAGGATTCTAGAAGGGTCACCGGCTCTTGAACAATGGCGCGGAGACGGAGGATTGTTAAGTACTAATCATGAAGAGCAACAGAAGCTTGACTTGTCCCTCAAGCTTTGAAATTCTTTTTCTTGATTCTTGAATTTAGTGTCTTCAACTGTTTTTCATGTGATTGTTACTACATGTTGTGTATATTTTTGTCTAGTAAAGATATATAATGTGCATCTTTTCCACATACTGAATCTACTTTAGTCTGAGATTTGTAGACTTCACATAAATGGATTTCAGGTAGACACCCAACAACCGTATAAAGTATAGGGTAAAAGACAAAATAAAAAAAAACAAAGAAGAAGAAAGGAGGATTTGAGATCTGTGGGAAGATTTGGTTTCATAGTCACAAGAAAAAGGAATTAATATTATAATGTCAAAGTTGGGTTACCTAAAAGTTAAAACAATCATTCTATTTATTTTAAAGTTGCTAACAAGACATTTAAACAGAACAAAACAGATATAAATTAAAAAAGAAGACAGTTGCTGAATAGGATGATTGTGACACTAAAAGCAAAGAGTACTCGAAGAATATTGAAACACTATATGAATACATCACTATGCTAATGCGACAGTAACAAAATAGCATGTAACGTTAAATAAAGCATCCAATGGTTCTCTTTGTTAGGCCCCAAATTGGTGTACACTAGACAACGAATGAGATTATTAGAAGGGCATCGCATTATTCCATATTTAAGAAAACATAAAAAGAAAAAAATTGTCACAGATGTTGCTTCATCACTAAAGACTTCCACGTGTTGTTTCAAAAAATGGTCGAAGATAATTTATTGTGGTCGGAATATTCACCAAACAACCGAGAACTCTTTTAGACTAATCGACAAAACCAATCGAATCAAGAACAAGCTAAGATCTTAAGTAGAAACCGAAGTAAACTATGAGTCTATGAACCCTTTTAATGAAATCTGATTGACCTGAATTATCTTTGAGAGTTACAAGAATTGAAAATACAGAATCATTAATGAAACAGATAAGTTTGTTTTAACAAACTCTAACACGTGAGGACAGACACACGTACATATCTTAACTAGTTTCCCTCAAGTCTTAACCAGCTGCTTAACCACGAATTTGAGCTTGGTTTAGAACTACATTTAAACCTCTATAAGTTAATAATGTCAAGACTAAAATATTTTAATAATTTATAGAAGTATTAATTTATCAATAAATAATAATTATTAATTTATAGAAAAATTTGTCTAATTATGTAGTTTTTAAAAAACTTTTACTGAAAAATAAGTTTTTTTCCGTTATAATCAGTATTCTTCTAGAACCAATTACAAGTAAAAAAATCAATTGTCATGTCTTGAATACAACACCAAAGTTTTCGATGCCACTAAAAATATTAGAAATTAAATTTTAATAAGAACTAATGCAAAATCAAGAAAAAACAAACAACACTAATATTTTACTAAATTTTCTTACCAATAATATATATATATATATATATATATATTGATAAATTTATACAATTATTAATTTATAATATTGATGAGACCATATATTTACATAGGGTTTAAAAATAAAATTATTATCTTGCTATCTTATCAAATTGTGTTGTTAAGTATTACACTGGTCCAACTCGAGACCGGATAATTTTTTTTTTTAATGAATGTAAAATTTATTTAGCCAGAAAAACCTTATGTATACTAAATGCAACCGTTGCCTATTTTAAAAAATTTAAATTTTTTAAAAGGAACAAAGAAGATGATTGGTCTTTTCTTGATCCAAACCAAAGACGCAAACCGTCTTAAGTGTGTTTGGGTCCACTTCCTTGATGGTTGAAAGCCGATTCCGAACCATGTGATCTATAGTTTGAACGAGCATTGTCAGAGTTTTGGGCTGTTCTTCGTGCCTTCTCCTATTACGTTCGCCCCAAATTGAGTGGACAGAGACTTGAAACACATATCGATTAATGAACTGAATAGTACGATTGAGTGGAGGGTCCGTAGTTATCAAAAGGATAGCATGGAAGTTGGTTGTGTATCTTGCCGGAGAATGCCGTGAGTGAGCCTCTTCTGAGCTGAGAAGGGACATGAGAAGAACAAGTGATCCCTTGTAATTATCAATTTATTAATTTATCAAGAATAAACAAACAACACTGTGGGAGTCAAGTGGCATAATGGTGTGTACCTTTAAAATTTCATCACATTAAGTTGCAGGTTCGGAGTTCGAACTCTGCTCCCTACAGTGTTAAAGGGATTATTAAAGCAACTAGGATAGTTGAAAAAAAAAAACGTACACAAGTAACAGCTAGTCATCGTTTTGCTTAGAACGTACACAAAGACACAACTCCTGAGACATGGCTCGTGGCTTTGTCGATTTCTATTCATTCTAATATAATTAACCTATTTTACCCTCCTCTTCCTCATTATATTACACAATCTACCACCCAAATCCCACTAGTAGATAGTATTGATGCCCTCTCAACTAGTGTAGTCCTTGTTGCCAAACATGATTAGAATTTAGAAGATAAGTAATATAAAAAAAATCAATAACGTTAGATTGCAATATCGTCCATTGATGTCATCAAGAAGAATCAGTGCCGGCTCAAACATTTTAGAGGTCCTGGGGCAAATTTAGAAAATAAGCCACTAGCATATCAAAAAAAATTATGTTTTTTCGACAAAAAACAAAAACAAACAAAATACATGCTAATCAAAAATTTGATTTGCATTATGTGTTTATAAAAATATAAAAAACAGCAACAAATAACTAAACAGAACATAAACTAAACATAACATAAAATTTACTATACCTTTAATCTATTTTCTTCCAAACCATGTGATCTATAGTTTGAACGAGCATTGTTAGAGTTTTGGGCTGTTCTTCGTGCCTTCTCCTATTACGTTCGCCCCAAATTGAGTGGACAGAGACTTGAAACACATATCGATTAATGAACTGAATAGTACGATTGAGTGGAGGGTCCGTAGTTATCAAAAGGATAGCATGGAAGTTGGTTGTGTATCTTGCCGGGGAATGCCGTGAGTGAGCCTCTTCTGAGCTGAGAAGGGACATGAGAAGAACAAGTGATCCCTTGTAATTATCAATTTATTAATTTATCAAGAATAAACAAACAATACTGTGGGAATCAAGTGGTATAATGGTGGGTACCTCTAAAATTTCATCACATTAAGTTGCGGTCGGTTGACTCCTATGTTAAAGGGATTATTAAAACAACTAGGATAGTTGACAAAAAAAAACAACAACAACACTTTAATCATATTTCACTAAAGTTTCTTGCAAATAATATATATAGTAATTATTAATTTATCAAGTATTAATTTATAGAAGTTTTACTATAGAATTTTGTACTGGTTTAAGTTTAAATTCATCTTACATAATTGAACCAACTAAGCTCTGTCATATCTTTTTTTTCTGCACCAGTAAACATTAAATTTAAGAAAGTATGCTTATGTGATGACCAAAAAAGAAAGAAAGTATGCTTATGTGATGACCAAAAAAAAAAGAAAGTATGCTTATGTATCCACACAGGAAAAAAATCGTCAGAATAAATGAAAAGTCACACAGTTCCATGAATTAATCCAAGAAGAACAAAGTTAGACAATCACACATGGTCCAATGGTGCCATGCAGAACCAACCTGACGATCCTGTCGATTCATCTTTATCTTCTTGTATATTACAGTTTGGCTCCAAAACTTTTCCTACAGACTCAGTTACACTTGTCTGATGACATGACATATATACGTTGAGGCTCATATTTGCCTGATCAAATTCTTAAATATATTAAACAAACAAAACCATATTTTTTTTCGATTTAAACGGATAATTATTATAACGGGATGGGTTAGAAAACTCAGGATGAGGTATTGATGGGTTCGATAATTCGTCCTGAAACGGACATGTTTAGCAAAATGAGTCTCTTTTGTTGGGCCACAAGGCCTACAGATGAAAATGACTAAGCCGAAAACGACATTCTCCGACAGTTTTCAAGGTCCAGTCTCCAGTGAGAGCCGATGGATTCTTAAATCAATAGATTCTAAAATTTATCGGAGGGACGTAATTTTTGTTGCTTAGAGGGTTTTGTGTGTTGCCGATAAAATAACGTAATGCAGTTTAATCGTTCTTTATAAATAGTAGATATAACTGTTGTAGATCCTTCATTTATATCTTCACCCATTTCTTCAACAATATAAAGTAAGTATAATTTTGTTTGTGATGGATTTGTTATATTGAATGTAGAAACCTTTTTTCTCATTACAAAATAGTTGTAAGGTCTTATTAGAAATGTCATTCACGATATCTTCTAACCAAATGTCAATCCATAAAAGACCATAACATGTATTTCTAATAATGTTTTGTGTTAGTGTCGTTTTTTCTGTGTCATTCAATAAAAATAAAATATTTGAAATTATATATATATTGCTGGTGAATTTCAGGTTCTTTGTAGAGTTTTGAGTGAGTATGAGGATTCAAAATAGCTTCGAGAGATTACCTCTCAGGTGAAGGAGCTCCTTGACGTTTGATGTGGCCTTCACTGCTTTTCGGAAGGGTTGCTTCGGGTATCATTCCCATGTGGCACATCATGATTTGTTACTTAACGTGAGAGTAGAACTCGTTTATTCAGTGTGAGATATTCTATAGATACCTAGTTATGACTGACTTGTATATCCACACTTAATGGTGTGTGATCTAATTGACTATTATACAGTCACTTGTAATAACAGCTGCCTAGAAGGCTATCTTAATCTATACATAATGTCCAACTGGTGAAAGGACTAAAAGAGTTGTAACCAAACGTTATTTACTTGTCCCAATGTTGTTTGGGAACTAAGTGCCATGCCTTGCTTTAGAGGAACCACATTTTCTACTAATTTAATTCGACTGGCGATGAATATCAGGATCTTTCTATATGGATTTGTTGGAAATTTTGGAAGAGTTTCATTTTCATCAGGTCCACCGAACAACGTTATCGAACAAGAAAGATACAACTAGAAGTGATCGTTGTTGCTTTTGACCTCTTTTTATGTATTTTGGGCCATTTAAGTATTTGACATCATGACCCAAGAAAAAAAAAACTATTGACTACAAAAAAAACTTTTCATTTATGAGTCTCTGACTAGTGACTATCAGTGCCAATCATAACCAGTTTAAAAAAATATAGTTCAAATTATAATAAACATGGTAGTTGAAAAAACAATCACTAGAATATAATACTAGTAACTTATATTATCATCTTTACAAGTCGTAAATAATAATGATGTACACAACTTGTTGGTCTACAAATGGCCATTGGCCAAGGCTATTTAATTGTCGAAGTCATAAAATAGACATAGTTTGTTAGACCTTTTAAAAGCCACCATTTTAGAATTAATATATCGAGTAATGAACAAACCAATATCTCATTTAATGTTAAATCACCTTTCTGATATGATATAACTTATCTTTAGAATTCAGTGGGAAAAAAAACGTTTTCTGAGTCCAATGTTCATTCCACTATATATTAGACAAACATCAAAAGACGGCTAAAACATTTGTGAAGAGTCCACTCTTGTATATTGTGTTAACCCCAATGCCAAGTCATAATATGTTTTGACCAAAATTTTACATGAAATTATAAGCCTTTTCTTTATATTATTAATGAAAGTATTGAACAATGATCTAAGCTCAAAATTAAAAATAAATTCGTACCTAACAACATTATAAAATATTTGATATATGCGCATCCGTGAATTACGTTTTTGCAATTCGTAAAAGAGATTTCAACCATATGTATACATCAATCACATAAAAACAAAAGAATCAGTCTATAATTTTCAAGTAAGTCAGCGTAATTTTTATTTATGTTTTGGGTCAAAGATCTAAAAAAAGCGTAATTATGTTGCCAACTTCACGCCCTAACAAGTAACAGCTAGTCATCGTTTTGCTTAGAACGTACACAAAGACACAACTCCTGAGACATGGCTCGTGGCTTTGTCGATTTCTATTCATTCTAATATAATTAACCTATTTTACCCTCCTCTTCCTCATTATATTACACAATCTACCACCCAAATCCCACTAGTAGATAGTATTGATGCCCTCTCAACTAGTATAGTCCTTGTTGCCAAACATGATTAGAATTTAGAAGATAAGTAATATAAAAAAAATCAATAACGTTAGATTGCAATATCGTCCATTGATGTCATCAAGAAGAACCAGAGCCGGCTCAAACATTTTAGAGGCTCTGGGGCAAATTTAGAAAATAAGCATCAAAAAATTACACTACGTGTTTATAAAAAAACAGCAACAAATAACTAAACAGAACATAAACTAAAAATAACATAAAATTTACTATACCTTTAATCTATTTTCTTCCAAATTTTTGACTTATGCTCTTAAGATGTATAGAGATAACTTAAAAAATTGATTATATGAGAAACTGAGAATTCAATTTTTAGTGATGATCAACAGTTGATTGTGAAAGAGAATAAGAGAGGAGAAATGTGAAAGAAATGAGAAATTAAGAATACGAAACAATTCTGAAAATAAAACATATTAGGTTTTAGGTTTAGGTTAATTAAAAAAATTATGAACTCTTTTTTATGGGGCTTTCATTAAATTTTTTTAAAAATTGGCCCTTTCATTAAATTTTTTTTAAAATTGGACCCTTTAGTTACACTAATGTTTTTTTTTGACCTGTACGTTTGGGTCTTTTTATTTATAGACCCGGGACGGTTGTACTGCTCGCCCTTATAGTTAAGACTGAGAAGAACATCTAACAAGTCAATAACTTGTATATAAATTAGACATAAACTAAAACAGTAAACTATTTTAAACTTTATTTTATATTAAAGAGAATTAAACTAATCAAAATTTATTTTATATTAATTAACTAAATTAGAAAAGAGAAAAATAACTAAATGAATTGTTTCATGGATTATGAAATCACATTTAGTAATTTACAATATCATGAATAAATTAATTAAAAATAGATTTGAACCGAACCGTACGGGATGAGAAAAACCCTAACTGAATGATTTGGGTGTAGGCTTTGGTTTGGTTTGGATCGGTTTAAGTTCGGTTGGTTTGGTTCGGTTAAAATGTCCACTCCTACTAGTCTTTGGCATGGTTGAAGGGAAAAAACTCAATTTCACATAAATAATGGGCCGAAATGTAAAAAGACGTAAATGATAGGGACTAGATAACAATATATGCCGTAAACAAAAGGATTAAAGGAGCAAAGGATGACACAAAGCAGAAAAAAAGAATGTAGCTTTTAGGAAAGAAGGAAACATCACCAGAACTCAGAAGCTTCTCTCTCAGATTGACAGAAAGAATAAGATTCGAAGCTCCTCTTTCTTCGGTTAAAGAAAGATGTTGTGTAGAATGGTGGTGGTGACTGGCCGGAAAAAGAAACCCGGTTCGGTTCCGGTTTATCTGAATGTATACGATCTTACACCTATCAATGGCTACGCTTATTGGTTAGGACTTGGGATCTATCACTCTGGTGTTGAAGGTATCTCTTTTCTCTCTTCCTATGTCCTCAAAAATTGAACCTTTTTCTTGGAAATTATTGGTGGGTTTTGGTAAAAGTTTACAACTTTTGAATTGGGGATTAAAAAATTTTCATTTTTGAGAGGAAAATTTTGGCTGCTTTTGAATGGAAATTTGATTCTGTTTTGTGAGCTTGTTTGGTTAAAGTAAGAGACTTTTTAGTTTGATTTTTTTTGTTTGTTTGTAGAAATTGAAATAGACCGGTTTTATTTTCGATAGATTCCAAAACTGGAAACTTTTTTTTTGACCCAATTTTTGGATCAGCTTCTATGAGACTATGACTACCAGAACCGGGGTTTCTATGACTTTTAAAGTGAATTGTGTATTATCTTATTAGATATGTCTGTCCAAAAATGAATGATGTTTAATATTATGATCTTGTTGTATAGTTTTTGTTTGCTTCCTAATATAAATGAAACAAAGTTGTTGGATTGATGATATTATGTTGTTATCAATTGTTTGATTTAGTTAATGGGGTTGAATACGGTTTCGGAGCTCACGAACATTCGACAACGGGGATTTTCGAGGTGGAACCGAAGCAATGTCCAGGTTTTACATTCAGGAAGTCTATTTTGATTGGAAGAACTGATTTGGATCCTGAAAAAGTTGGTGCGTTAATGGAGAAACTTGCGGAAGAATATAGTGGCAACACTTACCATTTGATTACAAAGAACTGTAATCACTTCTGCAATGACGTTTGTATTCAATTAACCCGAAGATCTATCCCTAGTTGGGTTAACCGTCTTGCTCGCTTCGGTAAGAAGCTACAAAACAGAATGTTGGCTTTTACTCTGTTTAAGTAAAAGCTCATTTTTGTTTTGTTTTTTGCCTTTAGGTTTATTTTGCAACTGTGTTTTGCCGGCAGAGCTGAACGAGACAAAGGTGAGGCAGGTGAGATCAAAGGAAGAGAAGATTCCGGAAGCAGAAAATAAGAAACTTCGGAGCAGGTCAAGTAGATTTCCACCTGGCCCTTCGCTTTCTTCGTCGGGTTCTTTAAACCGAAGCACAAGAGGGGAAAGGAGAAGACAATGTCTTCCTCCATCGCCAACTGTGAGTGTTTAGCTCTAGTCTTAGTAAAATTTTATACCCCACCTTTTTGTTTCTGTCATTTGATTCCGTAGTAATGGTCCCAAGAAGTTGTGTTTACGCTACAAGTACAAGATATCAGATTGAACAAACATCTTCTTAATATGGTAATGGTATAAGATCTTCACATTATTTATTTTGAACTTTGAAATTAAAAAGTGAAGTCAAGTCCATTGGGTATGGACGGGGATAAGCTGAAGCGGAGTTTTCTTAGGACAAACAATTCCAAACGATTCTTCAAGATCAACATCTTCTACCTCCATTCCTTCCGGAAGCTTCCAATTGAAACGGTAAAGAAGATTGATAAGAGTCAAATGTACCAAAGCCATACCCATTCCTATACCTGGGCACACTCTCCTTCCGCTACCAAACGGCAACAACTCAAAGTTTAGACCTTTATAGTCAATCTGGCTATCGATAAACCTCTCTGGGATGAAAGCTTCTGGATCTTTCCAAACGTTTGGATTCCTATGAACAGCCCACATGTTGACATAGATCCATGTTTTCTTTGGAATGTCATAACCTCCGATCTTTATATCTTTTGAAGCCTCTCTTGGAATTAGTAGTGGCACAGGTGGGTTTATCCTGAATGTTTCTTTGATCACCATTTTCAAATACTCGAGTCGTTCTATATCTTCTTCTGTGATATCTTCTTTGTTTTTGATCACTTCTCTCACCTCAGCTTGCGCTTTCTTTAGAACTCTTGGGTTTGTAATCAAATGTGTCATAACCCATGTCACAGTGCTGGCAGAAGTGTCTACTCCAGCAGCAAGAAGGTTCTGCAATAATCAAAGACAAAAGATTTAAATTTTATGCAACGTGTGAAAAAAATTATTGATTGAGAGGTTCACATTACTTACCACCAGAATTCCTTTGGTGTGGTTTCGAGTAAGTTGAAATTCTCCAAGTCCAATCTCTCCCCGTTCCATCTTGAGGAGCAAATCAATGATATCATCTTTAATATTAGGATCTTCTAGGTGATGCTTTATAGATTGATCAAAAAATGAATCCATCGCCTTAAAAACCTTCTCACATTTGCTGTGTAACCCTGTTATCCTATCGATGATTCTACCAACAACCGGGAAATAATCTGTTGCTGCGAAACTCCCCACCACCTCCATGGTCTCTCGAATGACTTCCTCATAAGCATTCTCAAGTTTGCTCCCTTCGAGACATATCCCAAATCCAACTTTACAAATCACACTCCCAGAAAGTTTCGCTAACTTCCGATTCAAGTTAACCGGTTTCTCCAATGAAGCAGATTGTTTAATGAATTGTACAAAAGAGGCAACTTCTTCTTGTCTTATATGTTGAAATGATTTTACCCTTTTTGCGGTGTAGAGTTCAATCACCGTCATCTTTCGTACTTCCTTCCAATATTTGCTATAGAAAGAAAAGGCAAGATCCTTTAAATTGTATGTTATTCTTGCAGGATAAGTCATATAAGGTCGCGAACAACAATCTGCATCAAATGTTTTTAGGACATCCTGCACCGTCTCTGGAGTTGACGCCACAACAGCAGACACATTTCCAAACTTTAGGGACATTAAAGATCCATATTTTTCAGATAATTTGAACATCGAACGATGAGGTTTCGATCCCAATTGGTGCAAGTTTCCAATTATAGGAAGTCTTGGTGGTCCGGGAGGCAGATGATTCTTTGTCTTTTTCGTGTTCTTCGCAACTAGTATAGATGCAAATAATACGAATGCAACAATGATATACCACAAACTCATTTTGCTTCCTACACAAAAAGGGATAGTTTATATAAAAAGTCAATAGTTTCTTGTTGGCCCAATAGTTGATAACATTAAGAGAAATATAAATAACGAGGACAGGTACAAACTATTATCTTAGCATGGGTAGAATTAAATTTTTCAAAAGAAAATAACAAGAAATTTAAACACATTGGGTGCATCGACAAAACTCAAAAGTGTCAGAGACATATCTCGCTAAAATTAGGTTTTGATTAGATATCGGTGGAATGGCGGATTAACATTTTAATGCGATTAAATATTTTACAAATAAAAAAATAGGTGAAATGTTAAACAAATAAATGAATATTTAAAACTGTACAACCGAATGGTTTTTTTAGTTTTTAATAAAATTTAGAATAATTATATATAATTATATTTTTTTTTTGTTTATACCGTGTTTAATAATGTCCTTAGTATTTTTCTTAATAATTATTAAACTCTTAAGAATTTTAAAACCAAAAACTTAAGAATAAAAAGATGGAACCTAAATTTTTATGCAGTAGTATATTTGATTACTTTTTATGCAGCAAACTTGTATTTTTTTTTGTAAACACATGGAATAACAAAAAAAAAACGAAAGCAAACCGAAACGAACCAAACGAAATTACATATGGTCTTTATACAGATTTTTTTTTTAATAAAATCGAACCGTAAAACCGAAAAAACCAAACCGTAACCAAACCGTAACCAAACCGAATTACATACGGTTTTTATATGGTTTCAATTTTTGTAAAACCGTTCGTAAAACCGAAAAAATCGAACTGAAACCAAACCGAAAAATCGTACGTCCACCCCTTTTAGTGGATGATTAACCAAAAAAAAACATGCTAAAGTTATGGAAAATATATAACCGCGCTATGTAGGGCTGGGCGTTCGGGGGTCCATTCGGGTTCGGTTCGGGTTTTTCGATTTTTTGGGTTTTTGGGTTTAGACTTCTAGCCTCCATTCGGGTATTTGACAATTTCGGTTCGGGATCGGGTTCGGGTTCACTTGGGTTAGGTTCGGGCTCGGTTCGGATTTTGGATTCAGGTTCGGTTCGGGTATTTTACACCCAAAGTAACCGGATCAAAACATACACATCATAATGACGTGTCCAAACTCTAAATGTTAAACAATTGAAATCAAAATATTATGCAATCCTCATTTAGAAAAATAAACAACGACGTTCCAAACACTTAAAATAACATTCTAATAAACAAATAAGAATGGAAACAACACAAAATGTTAGAACATAAATAATACAAATTTCGATTCACAATTGAAGAGAAAGGGGATTCATACCTTAGAGCGATTTCTAGAAATCTGAGAAGGAGGAGAGTGACAATTTTGAAGATTTAATTGATCTAACATTACTGCTTTAGAATTATATTTAGTTTAGGTCAGGAAGTTGTATCGTCGTCCCACTTTACTTTTTTTAATTAGCCGACTAAGGAAAGGAAATAAAGAAAAGGAATCAGGGTTAATGGTTAGGCTTATATACTTTCGGTTATTTCGGGTGTACTTCGGCTTTTCGGATATATCTGAACCCAAACCCGAACCCGAACCACCAGGGACATAAGAACCATTCGGGTATTTTTCAAAAATCGGATTCAGTTCGGGTTCAGGTTTTTCGGTTCGGATTCGGTATCAGATTTGGGATTCGGATATTTTGCCCAGCCCTAGCGCTAAGTAAAACCACCAAAACACCCTAATTATTAATTAAGGCAACACAAAAAAGAAAAGAGTCCTTTTATATTTTGCCTACCCTACTTTTTAGTTTCACATAATATATTGATTTTAGAGTATTCAATCGATTAATTAAGAAAAAGGCAAATCTATAACAATGAAGAGTCATCTCTCTGTAAACCAAGAGAAGAATACTTTCCTAAACTGAATGACTAGAGAAAACATTTACTAATAAATTTAAAAAATATTTATAAGAGAATATAATCAGAAACATCTAGAGAGAGAGAGAGAGAGATCCGCAAAATTACCTTAAACTTAAAGTTTGTGGCGGAAGAGTTAACACTGTGCGGGCAAGGGAGAGAGAGAAAAGAAGAAGAAGTGAATTAGATGTAGAAGATTGTGAGAATTGAGAAGAGATGTAGAAGATGTGGCTACGTGGTTTGCTTCTAAGCACACACATATTTATAGTGGGAGGGCGTAAGCGTTGATTTCATGCTTACATGTAGCCGAATAAAGATCTACTGAAATAGATGTTCACGCAACTCTTTTTCTTTGAAGATAACATTACTTTTGTACGTCTGTTTTCTAATAAGTTACTGCTACGAAATAGTTGAAAATATCATAATTTCAAACCAGATATATTGAACCCACACAGCTCTACCATAATTTATATCCAAAAATCTACGTTACTTGGTGAAAGGATTGTTTGCGATAATGTCGGATTTGGACTTGTCCCATTACTTGCAAGTATTTTAAAAACATACCTTATATTTGGTTTGATACGAGGCGGGTATCCGCTTTTACGGGCGACTACGGGACGGATCCAGCGAGTCCGGCAGGTAACGGGTCCCATGCCCAGGCATAACTAATACGACATGTATGTAAACAATCTGAACATGGTGTTATTAAATAAAGAGAAAACGGATCATACTAACGCTTTATATTTTAAGGAAAAAAATGGGAAGTATCCCGTTAAATACCATTATCTATAACGGCTTCGGGATGGATTTGGGCAGTGCACATCGATTGTAAATTCATTGTTATATAAAATACCATTATATAACGATGTAAATTCTACATATTATAATAATTTAGATCATAACCGTTCAACAACCGTCATATTTCGTACTTCCCTCCATTGCATCGCATTATTATTAGTCGAACATGAAAACCGGAGTCGCAAAGTAGTCCTAATTTTGCTACTAAGTTAAGACGCCAAAGCAGATTCATACGTAGTGGCAGATCAGTCCCAAACTTATTTTTATTATTTTAAGGTAGTCACACATTAGTAGCAGTTTATTATTTTTCGTAGTAGCAGATCATTCCCAATTTTTTTTTTTTTTTAAAACAGTTAGTGGCAAGTTGATATGTCTATATTTTACACGGTTTTAGTATGCATTTATCACCCTATTTACCTCTGTTATTAGCATGTTCCTAGCGTTTATGTCTAGTTTTGCATACTAAGGGCATTTTGCATTAGGTTTGCATACATTCTGCATTTTGGAGTCGTCATTTGGGAGTATTGAAGCTGTTGAGGCCGAATGAGGATGACTCGACCACATTCGACTCGAGCCCAGGCTGCCTCAAAGCCAAAGGTGCCGTCTTGATCCTTGGAATCCACTCGAGCCCTGCTCGAGTCCACACCAAAATGAAGTCTTGATTTCGGCCGACCTCAGTACTGGTGGCCGAAGATAAAAATGCAATCTTGAAGATTTCTGATGGGCTCGACCACCCCACTCGAGTGAGCCTGCCCGAGTCCGTCTAATAATTTGCTATTTTGTCTTTTTGAAATTTAGGGTTTTTAACTAAGACTATAAATACTCAGTATGTAATTAGGGCGTGAGGATCCTGTTTTTAAGCTTTTTTTTTTCATTTGTTCATCTGTTCTTCTTTCTTGGATCATATATCTCTCAATCTACCCAGTATTTGTGTTTGAATCTTTCTATCCCTTCTATTCTCCTCCTTAATTTTCTCATTATGCAAGTTATTTTCATTTCTGAGTTTTTGCTTTTGATGATCATCATGATCTGTGAGTAGTTTTCTAGGGTTCTTAAGGATGGGTTAGGTCTAGGCTCGGAATCTTAATCTTCTAGGTGGTTTAGGGTTAGATTAGACGAAATCCCTTCTGGATTAGTGATCTTACTGCTAATTTCTCTCTGATCAATTGAGATTAGATCATAGGTTTTTCCACACCCAGAAGGTGTTTGATGAAATGCCTGAACCAGCTAATTCCAGAGATTTGCATTCCTAGCCTAAGAGATTAGATGTCTAGGGTGTTTATTGGCTAAAATAGGTTGGATCTTAGTGCCTGCTAAGCTAGATTTCGCTAGAGAGATTTGGGTCTGAAACTAGTTTAGCTTGGGGTTATCTACCACGAGAGTGGATTTAGCTGCTGTTGAATCTATTGTCTAGGGATTAGCTAGATAGTTTTTGTTAAGCCCCTGGTTAGATTAGGTTGTTAGACTGACCAACCCCATCCTTAAGACCTGCTTGTTCTCGATTTATCTCTGTTTTCTGCGTTCTGTTTTCACTCTGTTTTTGCCCTGTTATTTGTCTCTGCTTTGCTCTGTTTCTCCCCTGTTTTTGTTCTGTTTTTAGTTCATGTTCTTGCTTTTGATTCTCTTTTGCTAGGTTGGTAGTTTCACCATTTACAACTTGTTTGGCTTGACTTGAGATTGATCCTGCTGGTTAATAACACACTCATTTGGAATGATACCTTTTTGTATTACAATGACATGTTAGTGCATTAAGGCATTTGACAGATAGCATAAACGTAAAAATCTGCTATTTCAAATTGGCGCCGTTGCCRTTTGGGTGTTGCTTGTTACATTTAGGATTTCAAATCGTTTTAGATCAAGTTCTTTAAGTCTACTCTGTTACTCACATTCTGTTTCCTTCTTTGTCTTTGCATTTCAGGTACTTTGGCACGTCTTTGTTCGACTCGACCACCCACTCGAGTGAACCCGACCGAGCCGAACACCAAGACGCTACCTTGGCCTTCCGCTCAAAACCCTAAATTTTTTAGGTACAACTCGATCAATCAACTCGGTCTACAGCTCGCCATACCTCTGTTTCATCCCTATGCACCTATGGAGCCCCCACAACCACCTTGTGCCCATGGACAACCTGAATAACCCCATGCTGCACAACAGCGCTGATTCTGATGAAATGATGAGCAAGGAAATACAGGCTATGCATGAGAAGCTCGATGAGTTAATTCTTACTCAGCAGAAGCAACAAATCCAGACCAAGCCTTTTCCTCCCTCCAATCAGAATCAAAGGTTTATTCTTCAACAGCAATATCAACGAGGAAACCTGCAGCAGCAATATGTCCAGAGCACGCCTTTTATTCCCTACAATCAGAATCACGGGTTTGYTCATCAACAGCAATTTCATGGCGGTTATCAGCAGCAGCCAGTAATCAATGCTCCTGATCTCGAAATCAAGACTATGCTCCAGCAACTTCTACAAGGCCAAGCAACCTACAATGATATCATCTTGGGGAGTCTCAGCGAGATCACTACACGAAAAGAGCAACCCACAATCACTGAGGTCAGTGAAGTTCAGGTTGGAGGTTTTCGTGAAAAATCAACACGAAGACAGACTCGATGCTAACTTGACCGGTGATAGAGTCAAGCCAACTTCTGCTRAAAAACCATTTATTTCCAGGAAGAATGAAACGCTCTATGTTCCTCCTCCATACAAGCCACCACTTCCATTCCCAGGACGAATCAAGAAGGAGTCCATGGAGAGGTATAAGGAAATCTCTGTAAAGCAACTGATGGAAGTTGAGGTCCATATGCCTCTGACAGATGAGTTCAAGCTTATACCTCCACATCTTAAGTTCCTGAAGGAAGCAGTAATAGAGAAGAATGCTCAAGCCAAGGATGAACTCCTCCTAGAAGCTGAAGAGTGTATAAAAGAGTTTGAATTTCTTCGATGCACATGAGAATGTGCGATAAGATACGAAGAACAAGTCAAACCAGTGGCAATCATGATTAGTTCAACCAACAGCAATGGGGAAGTAATAGGTGTGGTTGGAACAACATATGAAGATCCTTGTGAAGGTGTTATGGTTGTAAAATGCATAGTTTACAAGCACCTTGGTATAACCTTCACCTATGAAGTGAGCATTTATGAACCTAGGAAGGTACCCTTTGAGGGGATAAGGATGAAAGAGTTTAGGGGATGGTTCTACGATGAGTATGATCCGGGTGATACATGGACTCATCTCATTAGAAGCAAGCTGAAGTCAAGCTTAGAGACTTTAAACAAGCTCACTTGGAAGGAAGTCCCATGTCTATCCTTGTATATATTGCTTTAATTTTCTTGTTAAACCGTCGTTTAAATGTGTTAATTCGTGTTTTTGGCTTGCTGGTATGATTGCAGGAGATAATAAGCATTGAATCACAGAGAAAAGGTGGAAATTAGCAGAATTGGTCTGACTCGACCAAGCAGCTCGAGTCACCCAGTAGAGCCAGCACCATGTCTACATCTGGCTCGACCACCCAGCTCGAGCCAGGTGATCGAGCCACCCATCCCTCCATCCTTGGCGCGACCATGCACTCGAGCCAACCGGTCGAGTCAAGCTCCCACGCTGCATACACTAGAGAGAGCATGAAGGATTCAATCTCCTCTTTCTTCTCTAACCCTTGAGGTATCTGTTCTATCCATTCTTGTATATATCATTTGCATTTCTTTCTTGTTTTTTTGTTGTTTCTTAAACCTTCTTTCTAAATTTTTATTACACAAGGGACTGTGTAATTTAAGTTTGGGGGGAAGGGTTAAGATTTGTTTGATGTGTTTTCACTCTGTTCTTATTTTGATTTTGTGCATTCTTGAGTCTGCATGCATTTATGGCATTGAAAAACCAAAAAATTAGAAAATTTTTCGAAAATGATTACAAAAAAGAGTGTTCATGTAGTTACATTTGCATTTTAGGATTGCGTCTAGATTCTGTTCATATAGGGCTGTTGCATATGCATAGGGGATAATAATGATATTAACCTTGTAAGCATGCTGATTTGGTAATAGAGTCTCAATGCCCTCGTTTCTGGTTGTTTAATGCACTGTAAATAAATTTGAAGTAAGACTGCACCATGCTTTGAATGCATAACTAGATTAGGTCTCAATTGAAGCATGATACCATTCTTTATCAACCTGAACCTAAATTTGACTATTAATTATCATGTCTATGCACTGCATCTGAACTCATGGATACCATTACACATACGAGAGTGGGAAGGACTATAGAAATAGATCTATCAATACTGACCATATTGGATCACATGGAGGTGTGACAACCCTTGTGATGTGTCTATCACTCATGAGAGTATTCGATGATGAGATTACTCGAAATGCATATTCATTCGCCACGAGAGTGGGTTTGGATATAGAGTATAGCTTACCACGAGAGTGGACTAGCAAGATATGAAAAATCCCTAGAATAACAAACATAAACTTATTAGGTAAAACAAAAACCCTAGATCTAGAATTCATGAATTATGACTATCACCCATTTTCTGTAAATATTAGTTTAGATTTTGTTTAATGTTTAATTAGTTTATGTTCTTTAATTTCAATGCTTAGCTTAGTTCATTTACTGTTTTTTTAGTTTAGATTTAATGTTTTCTTATTTATTGTTTTATTTAATTTCATGTTTAATAGATTAGGAAAACCCCCATAAATCTGTTTTGCTTAGATTAGATTTAGACTTGTACTCTCTATATGTTATTCTCAGTCCATGTGGATCGATCCCATAATTGCTACAACTGCATGACTGTGCACTTGCGGTCTTATGGATTAAACTCTCGAGAATACCCTATGGATAGACTTGGGTGAAACCTAAGAACGGGATAATCAAAAGAAAACCCTTGCATCAAGTTTTTGGCACCGTTGCCGGGGATTGAAGCAATAGCCATAGAGATTTAGTCTAGATCTGAGACTAAGTTTTTTTAGTTTTATTGATTATTTATTTCTTTGAATTTCAGGTGATCACCTAAAATAAAAAAAAATAAAATAAAAAGGGAAGAAGAGAATATATCGAATGGAGCAGCTATGAAAAGAAGTACCTGCTGCTGAGCTTGAGAGCATCCTTCACCCCAATAGGGATGTTGCTCAAGGTGGTGATGCACGTCGGGCGGCTGCACACAAACCAAAGGCCGTTCCGATGATCGTTACTGATCACCTAGATCAGTTTGACAGGCTTTGTCGCACATTAAAAATCAACGGAGTCTCAGAGAACGCTGTGGATTCTAAATTTCCAGAACAAAGTCCCAGACAAGAGCATCGACCAATCAGGGTCGATGCCCTGCCCATCGATCCACTACATCGATCTGTCAAAGTCAATGCACTGTCCTGGACAAACACATCGACCAAATAAGGTCGATACCCTTCTCATTGGTCTACCACATCGACCTGTCAAGGTCGATTCACTTCCAGAACAAAGTCCCGGACAGATGCATCGACGTATCCAGGTCGATTCTAGACCAGTCGGACATCTCCATCGGTTTAACTAGACCGATACTGCTACTGCCTTGAGCACTGGACCTCCCCATCACCCCTCAACAATGGATGGTCGTAGCATCAGACGTATGTATCGACCAATCATGGTTGATCCCCGTTCTGGAGATACCGAGAGTGCTACCTCGACGCCAGGATCACACTCAAAGAAGGAATCTCTTGGTGAAGAGACCATTAACGAATGACTACACTCCTGCTGGGGAGAAATCCATTCACCATACCGACTCCGTAGTGATCGATTTGAGGAACCATCACGCAACCACTTGGCCATCGTCTCCACGTTCATCTGACCACTCTATGAAGTCGTGGAGCTCACGACGTTAAAAAAACACCTTAACTTTGCACATACAATTTTCTTTTAGGATTTTTGTTTTTCTTTTTTGGTTTTTCTATTTTTTGTTTTTGTTTCTTGCTTTCCAGGTGTTCTTCACCATTAAAAAAAAAAACAAAATCAGGACTTGCACACGTGGGAGCTGCCAACCCACAACCCGATAAGAAAATTATAGTAAGTACTTCTCTTGCTTTTTCCCCTTTACGGTTATATATCACAACGAGGATGTTGTGAAATAAGTGTGGGGGGAGTCTTGAGATTAATGGAGGTAATTCTTTTCCTTGACAACTTTTGATGTAAGTTTTACCATAAATTTTTTGCATTTTGAGAGATTGTTACACTCTTTTTCTCGTTCATAAGTTCAATAACATATGAAAAGGTTTTTAATGAGGTAGCATTTGAACTTGTTAATTGTGTTTATGTTTGGATACTGTGTTGGATAGTGTTTGATCTCTACTAGGAAACATCGAAAACCCATGAGTGGATCAACAAACCCTAAAAGAATCATTCTTTCGAAGACTTTGGCAAATCATAATTGACTTCTCACCGTAATGAACCTTAAAACTCTCGATTTGGGGCTCAAAATGCATGAGACACGATACCTCTATGAGACCCTGCAAGACACGTCTATGTGAGTACATTTCCCCTCTTCCTTCCCTTCAATAAAAAGAAAAGAAAAGGATATAAGTAAGAAAGAAGTGAACCGGGCATTGGAAGCTACCACTTTTAATGTTCGCGTCTCATGGAAACCTGTCCTACAATAGAAAAGAAAAGGTGATTGATAGAAAAAATAAAATGATACCCTGGAAAAGTAGGGAAAAATCAATTCGACCTTGAAGTGAGAAAAGGGAGTGGAAAGGATTTATACTAAGAAGGTCTTGACCTTTCAGAAATCCGAAAGAGTAAGTGTTCGTGTTTTATGATCAATACTCCCAAGTCGAGAGCTTATAATTAGAATAAAAAGAGAAGTCGATAATGAAGAGTCAAGGTTCGGAAGAGGAGTGGTCTGAACTAAGGTGCGTTGCTATGCTTATAGTTAAGTACATGGAGTACGTTAGAGACCATTCTACCTCCACAAAGACGAAAAGCATTTAACACAACAATGTCACAAGGTACAAGTTCACTCTCTTTATCTTTATTTATTTTCAATAAAATAACTTTACCATGCTTGACTTTTGTTTGCGTGAGGAAAAGCAAAAGATAAGTGTGGGGGTGTTGATAACATCATATTTTACATGTTTTTATGCTTTAGAATAAGTTAGTTTTAGCCTTTATAACTAACATTTAGTGTAGTATTAGTGTTTTTGCATGTGGTTATATGTTTGTAGGTACTTGCAGCTAAACATGAGTTTTTGAGATATTTTTGGAGCTTACTGAAGCCTAGGGGAAGATTGGTGACATTGCTTGGATCATTCACATTCGGAGAAGGATTTCAGGAAGCACAAGAAGACCAATATCGACCCCAATATCGACCTGTAGGGGTCGATATTTAGCCTGAAGAATTTCCAGAAAATTGTCTCGGAGGAAGAATCGACCTATCAAAGAAAGAGGAGCAATATCGACCCTAAAATTGACCTCTCAGGGTCGAAAGAAAATCCTTGCATCAACCTTAAGGTCTTGAGTTCGAGTCCTATATGATACAACTTTTTTTGAATTAATTCAGAACGCTCCCTGCCGTAGCCGGAGGTCGCCGGAGTTCCCACTCCCGCCGCCGGAGGTTGCCATTTTAGCCACCGGAGATACTATTCTGGCCACCAGAGGTACTATTCCGACAACTGAAGGTACCGGTCCATCCGTTGCCGGAGTTCAGACTCCATCCACCAGAAGTACTATTTGTCTCCGTTTAGTCGCACATTTTTGCCACTCTTTTGCGACTTACACAACTGCGTCTCTCAGAGCAGTAGCATTTTAGTCCCAAAATTTTGTGACTTATATCCTACCAAATAACAACATCCAACAATAATCTCAATTTAGTCGCAAATCATAGCCACTGTTTTGCGACTCAAATTGTACGTAGCAAATAAGTCTCAAAATCGTAGCGAAGGGGAGAGTCGCGAAAAAACGGCAATTTCACTACCTATACGTGTAGTCGCAAAACAAGTCGCAGATTTGAGACGAATGTGCGACGTTTACCTATTTGCTACACTCGATTTGCGACTTTTCTTCGTAGTCACAATTTAGTCTCACATATATATATTGCGACTATTTTGCTACTAATACGTAAGTAGCAGTTATCATTTTTTTTTTGTAATGCACCCACCGTCGGAATCACCATGCCGTCGCAGGAACTCCACGTCAGACCTCCAATAGTGACATGCATTAGCTTGTTGGAAAGCTCTCGCCAAGAAGAAGCCAACGTTGCCGACCGCTCGTCCATACATCGCGGACGCGCACGGAATCGCTGCCGTAAGGTTCACCAGAAACTTTTTAAGTGACCGTTGAATTTGATTTTCTGGTATGTGAATCATCTTGCCCCGATCTATTCATTTCCGGGATTAGTTTTGTCAGATTCAACACCGTTTGGCCAGAAATGAGTGTTTAATCTTCTGGGGTAAAAAGGTTTTTTTTTGGTAAAAGTTGAACTGAGTTTATGCACAAATCTGAGTTCGTTTATGTGTTGTTTTCCTGCAGCCTGTGCACAAAACCTCTTTCTTTAACCCGACTTTCCATTTTTGGGAAGGTTTCCATTTCTATAAGGTTTCCATTTTAGCAAAGTTACTACTTTTGAAAAGTTACTAATTTGGGAAAGTTTCTATTTTAGGAAAGTTCCAAAAATAGCAGTTTCTTAAGTAGCAGTTCCAGATACAGAAAGATCTTCTGCAATCGTTAGCTAAGGTGAGGACTTGTTAAGTGTTTCCTTTAGTTCTAAGATATAATAAGTTTCTTTAGTTTGAGTGTAGGATTAAATATGTATGCGATATGTCTAATAATAATAGATATGTCGTTGATTGTGTTTGTATGATATATATATTATGTACCTATAAATGTATCACTTAGTTTAGGTTAAGAATGAAATTTAATCGGATCTGTGACGATTGATAACTGATAGCATGTTGAGTGTGATGGTTGTGCATTGTGTACGTAAGTGTGAGAGCTTGCGTGAGTTTGATCTGGGAGTGTCATGTGGCTTGCTACATTGTTGACTCGGACTCTCAGATCTGTGACTTAGATCGAATGTTAAGACTGTGGGTCAGTCTGTTGTTGGACGAATTCTGGCCTAGAGAGTCAGCCTGTCGTCTGTATTCCTCGAGTGGGTGGTAGTAACGGCACAGAGGAACTATTGCATTCTGGTGACTACCCTAGTAGCAGGTTGGGTTGAACACTACGCAAGAGCAAAGTGCGCTATGGTCTGCCCTGGGCCTCCGGATTGATTGTGTTTGTTGGGAGAGGCTGTTTGTCATGCTATGGTGTGCCCTGGACGAAGATGTGCTGGACGATTGTCACGCTATGGTGTGTCCTCGGTGAAGTCGTTCCCCCATGCTTGTATGTATAACCGTTGAGTGGTTACCTGCTTGGGTGTAATAAACACCATTTTTGTCTCCATGTTTAGCCTTAGATTTACTTTAGGAAGCTGTTATAGATCGCTCTAAATGGATTCATAAGCCCTTTGAGCTTATTCTCACTGGATAATCCAAATTACTCATCCCCTCTTTTTCTTCCTATTCAGGTGAGCCTGATGGCGTGCTTGACGAGCCTCAAAGTTGATGTTGCTGCTGCTTTGGGATACTTGTTGGAATTTCCCTGGTTTTATTTTTAATTAATTATTGATGATTTTTCGTTGAACACCGGTTTGGTTCTTTTGGTTTATTTTAGATTATTTGGTTTAATAATGCATTTTGAGATTTATTTGGAGTTAATAAAGTATTTATGGATAAATCGAGATCTTTTACATTAAAGGGACGGTTGGAGTGTTACATGTTGGTATCAGAGCGGGTTTGTCAAACCGCTTCTGACCTGGATAGACAGTCCTAAAGAAAATGTTTTATATTCGGTTTTCAATCGTTTTCAAGTTTTGGAGAAATGAGCTATTTTGGAAATAAAGAAAGCAGCACGTCATTATTCTTGTCTAGTTTCTTCTGTGTTTCTCTGTAAGTGTCGTGCTTAAGTTACTGATACAATCTTTTGTTTTAGATGCCGCCTAACAGAGGAAGGATACCCGAGTGGTTCAAGCGGCCGCTTCTAGTGCAGCTGTTGAGAGTGTCGTTGCTAGTACCCCAAATATGCATGGACCTGAAGCTGATTCCTCTGAGGCGAGGAGAATTACTAAATTACAAGGTGAATTGGCGAGGTATCAGCAGAGGTTTGGGGATCAGCGTTGGGAAGAACCTGTTGCGGTAAAACCTTTTAGAGAGGACCCACCGCGACGTGTGTCTCGTGAAGAGGTGAGAGGACCACCACTACCACTGGACCATGCACCAAAATTTGGTATTACTTACTAGGAGGCCCTCAAACATTTGAGAGATATGGGTACAGAGATGTTTGGAGGCGAGCGTGATGCTATTGTTGCTTAAAACTGGAGGAAGAAGCTTGAGCAAAATTTCAAGTCTACCAGATGTCCAGCAAAGTATCGACGTGACCTCGCTGTCCAGTATCTGAAGGATAGTGCATAAGTCAGATGACAAGGAATATTTGAGGGGGTACGTGGCCGTTCTGAGTTGACTTAGGAGGACTTCAGGCTGAGGTTTTCTAAGAGGTATTTTTCGAGAGAGGCGATGGATGGGATGGAGAATGCTTTTCAGGATCTTCGCCAAGGTACCCGTTCTATCAGGTAGTATGAGAGACAGTTCTCTCGCTTGAGGAGGTTTGCTGGGAGGTATTTTGATGAGCAGGAGCTGATTCGTAAGTTCTTAAAGGGGATGCGAGTGGAGATAAGGAATAGTTGCTCGGTGAGAGATTATGCTTGCATGACTGATCTTGTTATGAGGGCCGCTATGCAGGAGATTGGTTAGCAGAGGAGCAGAAGCAGGCCAAGAGCTCATCTGTCAAAGCATATAGGGAGAGTGATCATAATGAATGCCCGAAGGCAAGGTCGTTACCTTAATGCTGGAATCAAGTCCGGAATGACTTGCCGCCTCCGCATAAGCGTCCAGCAGTAGCTCCGCGCGTTTTTGCTTTGGAGGACCAAGATCGTGCTAAACAGATTTCTGGTATGTTTATTTTCTTATTCTATTTTTCCCTTCCCTCATTTTGTGCCCATTAGTTGTTGCTATATTAGGGCCTTATGTGTATCACCAAATGTTGAAACCAAATAATGTAGGATCTGTTTTAATTGGAGGTGACCTCACGTATACCTTGTTTAATACTGGAGCTACATATAATTTCATTAGTCCCTGGTTTTCAAAATGTTGGTCTTTTCGTTGTTCCTTCACCCAAAGAGTGGAGAAGGTTTAGATGGTTGGGGAAGATGTATTAAAGCCAGGAGGGACTTATGAAAATGTTCCTGTGTTGATCGGTGGGATAGAGTTATCTGGACACCTTTTTGAGATGGAGTTGAGCCATTATGAAGTAATCCTCGGGATGGATTGGCTGTCTAAGCATAAGACAACATTAGATGGCGATCGTGCAAGAGTGCTTATTCCGAGGGCTAAAGAGTGGTTAATTTTTCAGGGAGTGCGAATCAATAGTGGTATACATGTTATATCAATGATGCAAGCAGAGCACCTACTAGCTAATGGTAACGAGGCTTACTTAGCGACCATCTCTATAGTGGGGGAAGGAAAAGAGTTGGAGCTTGATACAATACCGGTAGTGTCAGGCTATGCAGATGTGTTTGAAACATTGCAAAGACCGCCCCCGCCGAGGAATGAACCATTCACCATAGAGTTGGAACCGGGTAACACACCAGTTTCGAGAGCACCATATCGCTTGGCACAGGCAGAGATGGAGGAGTTGAGGAAGCAGTTGGCGGATTTATCAGATAAGAGATTTATTCGACCTAGTTGTTCTCCATGGGGAGCACCAATCTTTTTTGTCAAGAAAAAAAACGAGAGTATGAGATTGTGTATTGACTATCGAGGGTTGAATAAGGTGACTATCAAGAACAAGTATCCTCTTCCTCAGATTGATGAGTTATTGGACTAGTTACAAAGGGCTACCTGGTTTTCTAAGATTGATTTGGCTTCAGGTTATCATCAGATACCAGTCGCCGAGGAGGATACTCAGAAGACGGCATTCCGAACACGGTATGGACATTATGAGTTTGTAGTTATGTTGTTTGATCTGACGAACGCACCTACATCATTCATAAAGTTTATAAATGACGTGTTCATACAATATTTGGGTAAGTGCGTAATTATGTTCATTGATTATATTTGATCTACTCTAAGAGTCGGGAAGAACATGATTGGCACTTGCGGTTGATTTTGGAAAAACTTTGAGAGCATTGTTTGTTTGCTAAGCTCAATAAGTGTAGTTTTTGGCAGATAAAAATTGGTTTCCTAGGTCATGTCGATTTCTAAGTGGCCTCAACCGACGTGTGCGACATAAATTCGTAGTTTCGTTGGGTTGGCTAGTTACTACAGGAATTTTGTGAAAGGCTTCGCCAACATAGCAAAGCCAATGACCGTACTTACAGAGAAAGGAGTAAAATTTGAGTGGTCTGAAGCGTGTAAGGAAAGTTTTCAGACGTTAAAGGATTGTTTGACAAGGACTCCTGTATTCGTTTTACCGCGCATGGGTATACCATATGAGGTATATACAGATGCGTCTAGGACGGGACTAGGTTGTGTATTAATGCAGGAGGAGTATGTAATAACTTATGCCTCTAGACAGTTGAGAAAGAATGACACTGACTATCCGACACATGACCTTGAGTTAGTTGCGATGGTTTTTGCACTCAAGATATGGAGAGCTTATCTCTATGGAGAGGAGGTTTGTATATTGACAGATCATAAGAGTTTGAAGTACATCTTTACATAGAGCAACTTGAATCTAAGATAACGTCGATGGGTTGAGTTATTGGTAGACTATGATTTGGATATTGCATATCACCCGGAAAAATTAACCAGGTGGCAGATGCTCTGAGTCGTCATATGACAGATGTTTCAGGCACTAAGGAAGTACAAGAATTGGCTGATATTTTGGCAGATATGAGGTTGTGTGTGGCATCAGTTAAAGATAAGTTGAGAGGACTGGAAATGTGGGAACAAGCTGATCTGCTTAATAGAATTCGAGTTGCACAGTCAGGAGACTCAAGACTTAAGTTGATGGTCGAGAAAAGGGTAGATGGGTACCACACTGTAGAAGATGGGACTTTTCTGTGTAAGAACTGAGTTTGTGTGCATGCGATATATGAGATGAGGAGAGAGATTCTTAGCCAGGCTCATCAGTTTTGTTTCTCTATACATCTTGTAGCACCAAGATGTATGCTGATCTAAAATGCTATTACCATTGGGAAGGTATGAAGAGTGAGATTGTGACTTGGGTATCACAATGTCAGAATTGTCAGCTAGTGAAAGCTGAGCATCAAGTGCCAAGTGGGTTACTGTAGGACTTACCGTTACCTGAATGGAAATGGGATATGGTAACCATGGATTTTGTGACTAGACTTCCAACGATTATTAAGAAGAAGAACACTATTTGGGTAATAGTGGATAAACTCACCAAGTCAGCGCACTTCATTGCTATTAGAAAGACGGATAAGACAGAAGATATGATGCAAGTGTATCTAGATGAGATCCTGAGATTGCGTGGGATTCTAGTGAGTATAATATCATATAGATATACAAAGTTTACTTCTAGCTTTTGGCAAGTTTTTCAGAGAGCGTTGGGCACTAAATTGCTCCTTAGTACCGCATATCATCCACAGACAGATGGCCAGTCTGAGCGAACCATTCGGACTATTGAGGATTTGTTTCAGGCATGTGTTCTTGATTGGGCCAGAGTTAGGGGAAATTTTTACCACTTGCAAAGTTTGCCTACAATAACAGTTACCATTCGAGCATTAAGATGCCACCCTATGAAGCTCTGTATGGGAGACCGTGTCAAACTCCGCTTTGTTCGACCGAAGTAGGGGAACGACGGAATTTAGACCTTAAGTTGGTTCAAGAAACCGAGAAGCAAGTTGAATTGCTTTGCAACAAACTCAAAGAGGCTCATGATCGTCAGAAAAGTTATGCAGACCGGAGGAGGAAGGATTTGGTGTTTGCAGTGGGGGATTTTGTATATCTCAAGATATGGATTTTCAGATGAGCTGATATTTATCGAAAGCTGAAGAAGCTTAAGCCGAGGTTTATGGGACCATATGTTATTATAGAGAAGATTGGGGAAGTTGCGTACAGACTCAAGCTACCGGCATAATTTAAAGATTTCAACGACGTGTTTCATGTTTCCATGCTCAGGAAAGTGGTCCAAGTACGAGAGCTGATTATACCGCAGCTACCACTAGATTTGAGTCTCAATTTATCAGCCCCAGGTATACCGCGTGAGATCTTGCAACGTTGTGAAAAAGTTGATCGCGGAAATTTTTTTTGGAAAGTCTTAGTATGTTGGGAAAGAGATGGTATTAGTGAGGAGACGTGAAAATTTGAGCAGACTATGAAAAATGATTATTCGAAATTCTACAGGGAAGCTGTTAGCGCGGTTGATGATAAGGGTACAAATTCGAGGACGAATTTGCCTAAAGTGGGGGAGAGTTGTAATAGCCCAACCCCACAAAGGGCCCACTCCTCCAAAAACCCTAGGGTTCCTCCTTTAATTACTTATAAGAGGAAGGATAAGGGTTCATATTCTCCCACACCTAAAAGCCATGGCGAAGCCTTGTCAAATCAGAGAGTCACCCGCGCCATTGAAGCCATCGCCGGAGCTTCACCGCCCCCACTTCCGATAGTGACACGCATCGGCTTGTTGGAAATCTCTCGCCGAGACGAAGCCAATGCCGCTGACCGCTCGTCCACACGTTGCCGGACGCGCCCGTAATTGCTGTCGGAAGGTTCGCAAAAATATTTTCTGGTGACCGTTGAATCTGATTTTCTGGTATGTTGTTCATCTTGCTCAGATCTATTCGTTTCTTGGATTAGTTTTGTCAGATTCAACACCGTTTGGCCAGAACTTAGTGTTAATCTTCAGGGTAAAACAATATTTTTGGGTAAAAGTTGAACCGAGTGTATGCACTGATCTGAGTTCGTTTATGTGTTGTTTTCCTGCATCTTGAGCACAAAACCGCCTCATTTGACCCAACTTTCCATGTTTGGGAAGGTTTATATTTCTGTAATATATCCATTTTAGGAAAGTTACTACTTTTGGAAAGTTACTAATTTGAGAAAGTTTCTATTTTAGAAAAGTTAAAAAAATAGCAGTTTCTTAATTAGCAATCGTGAGCTAAGATGAGATCTTGTTAAGTGTTTTAGATACATAAAAGTTTTCAGCAATCGTGAGCTAAGATGAGATCTTGTTAAGTGTTTCAGCAATCGTGAAAGATGTTACAACAACAATCTGCATCAAATGTGTTTAAGACATCCTTCACCGTCTCTGTAGTTGACGCCACAAGAGCAGACACATTTCCAAACTTTAGGGACTTTAGAGATCCATATATTTCAGATAATTTGAACATCGAACATTGAGGTTTCGATCCCAATTGGTGCAAGTTTCCAATTATAGGAAGTCTTGGTGGTCCCGGAGGCAGATAATACTTTGTCTTTTTCGTGTTCTTCGCAATGAGTATAGATGCAAAGAATACGAATGCAACAATGATATACCACAAACTCATTTTGCTTCCTACACAAAAAAGGATAGTTATATAAAAAGTCAATAGTTTCTTGTTAGCCCAATATTTGATAACCTTGAGAGAAATATAAATAACGAGGACAGGTACAAACTATTATCTTAGCATGGGTAGAATTAAATTTTTCAAAAGAAAATAACAAGAAATTTAAACACATTGGGTGCATCGACAAAACTCAAAAGTGTCAGAGACATATCTCGCTAAAATTAGGTTTTGATTAGATATCGGTGGAATGGCGGATTAACATTTTAATGCGATTAAATATTTTACAAATAAAAAAATAGGTGAAATGTTAAACAAATAAATGAATATTTAAAACTGTACAACCGAATGGTTTTTTTAGTTTTTAATAAAATTTAGAATAATTATATATAATTATATTTTTTTTTTGTTTATACCGTGTTTAATAATGTCCTTAGTATTTTTCTTAATAATTATTAAACTCTTAAGAATTTTAAAACCAAAAACTTAAGAATAAAAAGATGGAACCTAAATTTTTATGCAGTAGTATATTTGATTACTTTTTATGCAGCAAACTTGTATTTTTTTTTGTAAACACATGGAATAACAAAAAAAAAACGAAAGCAAACCGAAACGAACCAAACGAAATTACATATGGTCTTTATACAGATTTTTTTTAATAAAATCGAACCGTAAAACCGAAAAAACCAAACCGTAACCAAACCGTAACCAAACCGAATTACATACGGTTTTTATATGGTTTCAATTTTTGTAAAACCGTTCGTAAAACCGAAAAAATCGAACTGAAACCAAACCGAAAAATCGTACGTCCACCCCTTTTAGTGGATGATTAACCAAAAAAAAACATGCTAAAGTTATGGAAAATATATAACCGCGCTATGTAGGGCTGGGCGTTCGGGGGTCCATTCGGGTTCGGTTCGGGTTTTTCGATTTTTTGGGTTTTTGGGTTTAGACTTCTAGCCTCCATTCGGGTATTTGACAATTTCGGTTCGGGATCGGGTTCGGGTTCACTTGGGTTAGGTTCGGGCTCGGTTCGGATTTTGGATTCAGGTTCGGTTCGGGTATTTTACACCCAAAGTAACCGGATCAAAACATACACATCATAATGACGTGTCCAAACTCTAAATGTTAAACAATTGAAATCAAAATATTATGCAATCCTCATTTAGAAAAATAAACAACGACGTTCCAAACACTTAAAATAACATTCTAATAAACAAATAAGAATGGAAACAACACAAAATGTTAGAACATAAATAATACAAATTTCGATTCACAATTGAAGAGAAAGGGGATTCATACCTTAGAGCGATTTCTAGAAATCTGAGAAGGAGGAGAGTGACAATTTTGAAGATTTAATTGATCTAACATTACTGCTTTAGAATTATATTTAGTTTAGGTCAGGAAGTTGTATCGTCGTCCCACTTTACTTTTTTTAATTAGCCGACTAAGGAAAGGAAATAAAGAAAAGGAATCAGGGTTAATGGTTAGGCTTATATACTTTCGGTTATTTCGGGTGTACTTCGGCTTTTCGGATATATCTGAACCCAAACCCGAACCCGAACCACCAGGGACATAAGAACCATTCGGGTATTTTTCAAAAATCGGATTCAGTTCGGGTTCAGGTTTTTCGGTTCGGATTCGGTATCGGATTTGGGATTCGGATATTTTGCCCAGCCCTAGCGCTAAGTAAAACAACCAGAGCACCCTAATTATTAATTAAGGCAACTCAAGAAAAAAAAAGAGTCCTTATATATTTTGCCTACCCTACTTTTTAGTTTCACATAATATTTTGATTTTAGAGTATTCAATCGATTAATTAAGAAAAAAACAAATCTATAACAAGAGTCATCACTCTGTAAGCCAAGACAAGAATACTTTCCTAAACTGAATGACTAGAGAAAACATTTACTAATAAATTGTTTTAAAATTTATTCATAAGAGAATATAATCAGAAACATCTAGAGAGAGAGAGAGAGAGATCCGCAAAATTACCATAAACTTAAAGTTTGTGCGGAAGAGTTTACACTGTGGCCTGTGGGGGCAAGGGACAGAGAGATAGAGAAGAAGAAGAAGTGAATTAGTATTATATTTATTTTTGGATTGTGACAATTGAGAAGAATTAGATATATTTGTTTTGGCATTCAGCAAATGGAAGAAGAAGTGAATTAGTATTGTATTTATTTTTGGACTGTGAGAATTGAGAAGAATTAGATAGGGAGAGTGTGAGTTTTGACCCAAAATTGATCATGCAAAGCAAAAGTAACCCTCTACCACTACTGAGATGGAAAAAGCAAAATTTCGATCTTATTTACCTTTAACCGCCAAAAAACTTACAAAATTGCCACCGCTTTTTCAAAATTTGCGTTTCTATATTACCCTTGTTGAGTTTGCTTTGTAAATTAACATATCAAAGCAGACCTATGAACAGTGATTGGAGTTAGAGAGCAGACATATGTAACTCTTGCTTCAATATTCGATAATTTGAGAAAATTTTCGAAGCAAACATAAGTAATGTCAGCTTTTGTAATTGGACTTACAAAGCAAACATAATTTAGGTTAGCGCACCGACATTGAATAATAAAGCAGGTGTAAGATACGCCTGCTTTGTAACTTTTAAAAAATGTATAATATTGAAGCATACGTAATTTTTGAGTTTGCGCGCCGACATATAATTACAAAGCAGATGTAAATTTCGTATGCGGGCCGACATATAATTTCAAGGCATACGTAACAGACGTTTGCTTTGAAATTCAAAAACAAAAGCAAACGTAACTTTTGTCTGCTTACTAAATAAATGGCGGTTATTTTTGGGGGTTATTTTTTGCAATTACAGATATTTTTATTACCTAAGCAAACGTAACTTTTGTCTGCTTACTAAATAAATGGCGGCGCGCTGACGTTTGCTTCGTACATAATATATTTGAAGCAAACGTACGGTACGTTTGCGGGCTGACATTAAGTAACAAAGCAGACAAAAGTTACGTTTGCTTCGGTAATAAAATTTTACAAGCAGACGTATAGGACGTCTGCGAGTCGTCAATAAAGCAGATTTATTTAAAACAACTTGTGTTTGCTTAGTAAATGTTTTTGTACGAAGCAGGCGTATATTTTACATCTGTTTTAATGTTGTTTTATTTAAAAGTTTGTTATTCGATATTAATATGTTAAACATTTTATTTAGCAAAACAACCAATTTATTAAAATCCTATAATTTATGAACCGTCTGTCATTGAAATATCTCATTGAAATAATATCCCAATATTTTTCTAAAAATATTTCAAATTTATACAAAAGTTAGATCATTTATACATATGAACAGACGAAGCAGATTTATAAAAAAACATTTGCGTCTGCTTTGTATTTTCAATTATTCGATATAAGATTTAAAAGTTTGTCAATCGATATTAATATGTTAAACATTTTATTTAGGAAAACAACCAATTTTTAAAAATCCTATAACTTATGAACCGTGTGTCATCAATATATCTCATTGAAATAACATCCAATATTTTCCTAAGAATATTTCAAATTTATACAAAAGTTAGATCAATTTATACATATCATCATGCGAAACATATATATAAAAAACATTAACGTCTGCCTTATAATTTAAATTTGTCGAAGCAGACATAAATCTTACGTTTGTTTCCACATTAGATTTAAAACTTTGTAAATCGATATTAATATGTTAAACATTTTATTTAGCAAAACAGCCAATTTTTAAAAATCCTATAACTTATGAACCGTGTGTCATCGATATATCTCATTGAAATAACATTCCAATATTTTCCTATGATTCCATCACCGAATACTAAATATCCTTAGACTCTCGCCTCAAGAATACAAATTGAGTGAGAGATCTGTTTCTAAAGTATAACCCACTCTCGTGGCGAAATACTCCTAAGATATTCAATCTAACTTGGCCAAAGCCAGATCTATAATTAATTCTGTCAAACAACAAATTCGACACTAGCTATGACTCTCTAGTATGCAGATCTGAAGGTTTAATCCACTCTCGTGGCATCAAACACTTCTAAATATACAACCACACCTACTAGATTCAGTTGTACTCTTAAGTATCTTCATGAGAGAATACTCAGTATTAAAGTGAATACTAAAGTAACTAGATCGGCTAAGTACAACAATGGATTCTAAAACATAGATCACATCATTGACCACCACCCCATGTGGTCTTAAAGGATCTAGACTCTTGTCTTTTGTGGGTTAGAGAGACAAGATCTGATTTATAAAATAATAAACAAGACTGAAAAGTAAACTAATCTAAAATAATGATCAAAGTAAAAGCATAAACATAAATTAGAGAAGAAGTCAAACCTAGAAACTTTATTAGAACTCAAAAGTGTAGGGAATTATCTATGTGTCTCTGTGTGTGTGTTCATATGAATGAGATTACATGCGTATTTATAGTTCTAGGATTGTTAGATCTTAAAAACTCGAGTTTATCCTACCCATAAAAGTCTCAAAACCAAAAATAGGAGATCAGCCCACTCTTGGATCGCCATGTAAGAAATCTTCCACTTTTTTCGGAGGACAGAATTAACCCTGATAGGTCGATTCTAGGGTCGATTATGTGCCCCTTCCCTTGACTGGTTGATTCTACCTCTAGGATTTCTCTCTAGAAATTCTTCAGACTCAATATCGACCCCCACAGGTCGATTCTGGGGTCGATATTGGTCTTATTCGGTTTCCTAAAATTCTTCTCTGAATGTGCATGATCCAGGTGGCGATGCCAACTCTTCCATAGGTTTTAGCAGGCTCCAAAAACATTCTAAACATCGAGTTTTAACTCCGTGTACCTAGAAACATATAAACACATGCAAACACACTAAAACTATACTAAATGTTAGTTATAAAGCCTAAAACTAACTTATTATAATACATAAAACCATGCAAATATGAGTCCTATCGCCCAACTAAACTTAGTAAAAGGGTTCTTTTTAAACAATTCTGCAAACATGAAGTTGATGCTAGCATCAAAAGTATCATCATCCCAAATAGGTTCCTGATATGCTTCATCCAATTTAAAATTGAGTACCTTCCTCTACAATTAATTAAGAACACATATCTCAATATTAATATAATATAACTTTTTATACCATTAAAAAACTATCAAAAAACTAACCTGCTTCTGCATGGCATCTTTGACATTTTTTCTTACCCTAAATCCTTTGAAAGATAGGATACAAGGAACAACTGGAGGTTCCAAACGGTCTCCGAACACAGATCCAAAATCAGGTAAAGCATGATATTCCCAAACTTGAAGAACTTGTGGCCAACCTTCTATAACGTAGCTTGGCTTGGTCAAAACAGCATCCTTCACATTTTTTATCAGTTTCATAAAACCGCATCTACACCACGGGTACGACTCAAACCTAGGCAAGTCCATGACCAATTTAGCCAATTTCACATTAGTTGCACTCCTCCTATCAACACCTTCAATAAAGATGGCATAAAGGCAAAGGAAGCCTAGCATGATTCCATTGTCTCTGGTCCACGGACCGCACGCTTCACATGCATTTAACAGATTATTAATGCTTGGACCTGTATCTTCCACCAAATGAAGCTTCTCCTAAAATGCTGAAACCTGTGCAGTATTTTTAACTTCTGGTTGGTCAACATTTACCAAATAAGAACAGTCCAGGCCTGTTATAGCTTCATATTCAACTAGGGAGAACCTTATTGGCTGAGATCGAATAAAGCTCCAGATTTCATATTTTTTTATCGCACTTCACCTGGAAAGTCAGCATATAGTGCACGATCCTAGACACCTAATTGAATTCCAGCTCGTAGAACTTCACGCACACCCCCAAAAGGAGAATAACGTAAGTACTCCCACTCCTCATGGAGTAAAGCTTCCTTTAAAAGGCCAATGAGCTCCATTTTGCAATTGTAGTTTATGGACGTTCTGGGAAAGGGTTCCATCCCCCTACTAAAAAACTTTCTAGGCAATGCATCTTCTTCGCACATCCTGCACATCAAGGAGAGATTAATCATAGCAACACAATAACATAACAACGGAATGTAATCACAGCAGGCGAAACATCCAAAAGAAAAGCTGAAATACTATTATCAATCATCATAGCATACTTTTTTAGCCAAATAATCAATTCAGGCGTAAGAACAAATAAACACAAGGCAAACTTAAATAACCTCCGCGTTTTTTACTCGAAAGACTCTGCTTTCCATAATCGAAACCGAATAGGCAAAATCATATGAATCTGTTCCCAAACCAGTACGCGGAATCAAATAAAGACAAACTACAAGAAAAACCCATAAATCCCCACAACGAATTAATAACAAAACCCTAATAACGCAAAAGACAAGTCTCGACATCATACCCACAACCAACAAAAACAGAGATGGAACCAAATATACCACGGTGACAGAAAACAAATGGGTCTCTGTGTAACAATCCACTGACACAGAAGAAATATATAATTTACCTGGATTTGAAGTCTTTTCAACAGTTGTACAAGGAACCCACAAAAGATTTGGAACTACTGATATACAAATTTCTGGGAGGAAGATAATACAAAAAAAATCGTCTCAGTTCTAACCTAGAACAGAGGCGGGAGTGGTTATATTTTTTTTTTTGGAGGGCCGTAGTTCTGGCGGCTAAATTAGGTTATAATCTTCATTAGCATTCTCACAAGAGAAAACGGTCCACAGCCAGCTAGTGGAAAAATAACCAGGCTCAAACCATCCAAAAAAACTAGGTCGGTCTAAATGCACATAAACGAAATTATTTGATCTAATTACACCCGGAAACGAAACTATTTGGTCTGTTACCACCCAGCGCGTTCTGTGCGTTCTGATCTGTTTAATTAGCGTTTTAAAATATAGTTTACTAAAACCAAACCCGGTTTTAATTATTCTTCTTACCCAATTAGAAATATAAAACCAAAGACAAAAAGAAAAATATAAATCCCACATATCCAAATCGAGAAAGAAGAAGAATAAAATTAAAAAAAAAAATTGAAATTGAAATTTCACGACGTAATCTGATTTCAATCTGTTCGATTCGATGTGCACGCATAGATTACGATGTCGTTATACCRTCTGCGATGTCGCGAACGCAATTACTGGTTTGCTGACTTCGACTTGATGACTCACCTCCAATTCAGATCCGATTGGGTTGGCCGGTGAAACCACAACGAAGGCAGACTCCACGGCGAAGCTCTCCAACAAAATAGCTCCCGGAGAGATACAACATGAGAACGAACTCCATGGCGAAGCTCTCCATAAGTGAGGTTATCACCAGAGCTCGAGTTAACAGGGTAGGTTAAGGCTTCAATGTTTTTCCCAGCGGTGTCTGGTGGTGTGGATTTTCGGAGGAGAGAAAGCGTGAATTCGGCGGTGGAGAGAGGTTGATCGATAAGAGGTAGATAAAGAGAAGGACGAAGGTTGTGCTTGATACTTTTGAACTTTTCTTGGACGAATTGATCTTAAATCAGAGATGTACTCGTCGTCCTCTTCTTCCAATTTTCTTCAATTTCCACCAGCGAGACATCCCCTAACAACCACCGCGTCTCCATTTATGCTCCGCCGTAGCTCTTACGGCTTCAATTTTCACTGGCGAGGCATTCATTTGTCGCTTTAGGTTTAGCGGTTTATTTATCGTCGAGGTTATTTGGAAAATCTTTAGAGACTAGTGACAGAAGAAGAACCATTGTTGATAATGTTGTTGGGGAATTGATTCTTTTCACGCGAGAGAAGGGAGAGAATTGAAGCAGAGAAGAGCCATCTTCTTCTAATGGGAAGAGTTTGTCTTCAGACTTTTTTTTTGGTTTTTAATTAAAACCGGGTTTGGTTTAATTAACCGGGGTTTTAAACGCGATTTCATCGGATTAAAACGCACTAAACGCGTTGGGTGGTAACGGACCAAATAGTTTCGTTTATGTGCAATTAGACTGACCTAGCTTTTTCGGGTGGTTTGCGCCTGGTTATTTTGCCACTGGGTGGCTGTGGACCATTTGTTATATCGGTCATTGTATTATCATTTCGAATGTATATTTATATATGATAATGGGCCTGATTGGTTGGGTTTGTAGATTAAGGATTTTTGCTGTATAATTTATGACAAATGCATAGCTTATACTATTTTCTAAATACTCAGTTACCCAACATTATTTCTTTATACATTTTATATTAAATTATTAAGCGTATTTATATAATATATAAAGCAGACTTAAATTCAGTTATGCACACTTAATAAATCTGCTTCTGATGTTTATATGTATAAATTGATCTAATTTCCGTATAAAATTGAAATATATTTTTTAGGAAAATATTGGGATGTTATGTCAATGAGATATTTCGATGACACACGGTTCATAAATTATAGGATTTTAATAAATTGGTTGTTTTGATAAATAAAATGTTTAACATATTAATATCGAATTATAAACTTTTAAATAAAACAATATCGAAGCAGACGTCAAATTTACATCTGCTTCGACAAATTGAAATAAAAAGTATAACTTTTAAATATTTTTAGGAAAATAATGGGATGTTATTTCAATGAGATATTTCAATGACACACGATTCATAAATTATAGGATTTTAATAAATTGGTTGTTTTGATAAATAAATTGTTTAACATATTTATATCGAATTATAAACTTTAAATAAAACAACGTCGAAGCAGGCAAGCATTTTACGTGTGCTTCGAATAATAGAAAATACAAAGCAGACGTAAATGTTTTTTATAAATCTGCTTCGGATGTAAATATGTATAAATTGATCTAACTTCCGTATAAATTTGAAATATTTTTAGGAAAATATTGGGATGTTATTTCGATGACACAAGGTTCATATGTTATAGGATTTTTAAAAATTGGCTGTTTTGCTAAATAAAATGTTTAACATATTAATATCGAATTACAAACTTTTAAATCTAATGTGGAAGCAGACGTAAGCTTTACGTCTGCTTCGACAAATAGAAAATACAAAGCAGACGCAAACGTCTTTTTATAAATCTGCTTCGGATGCTCATATGTATAAATTTATCTAGCTTCCGTATAAATTTGAAATATTTTTAGGAAAATAATGGGATGTTATTTCAATGAGATGTTCGACGACACACAGTTCATAAATTTTAGGATTTAAATAAATTGGTTGTTTTGATAAATAAAATGTTTAACATATTTATATTGAATTATAAACTTTGAAATAAAATAACATTGAAGCAGACGTATAATTAAAATGCTGACTTAAAGCAGAGTTAGCAATTTACATGGTAAATTTACTTTATACATTAAGCAGACGAAAATCTATTCTCGCATACAAAGAAGGTAGTAATGTAACTGCATCTTTAAGTGAGGTTAGTTTTTTCAATACTCCCAATGTGGGATCACTTTTGGATTTGGATTGCGTGGTCAATTTGAAATTATTTTCTGCATATCCCCTATATTTATTTCAGTCGCCTTAAAAAAAAAGTCAAACATTTGGGTGATTTGAATACACACGCTTCGCACTGAGTCACAGGCTTATCTTTTATAATTGCTTGCTTTTTTTCTTTGAAGCTTCCTTCTGTGCAAGACTGCAACTCATACGTAATCAAGGAAGTAGAGGAGTATTCCATACGTAACCATCGATGGGATCTGACATGGTGTTATAAAATAATTAAAGATATATTGAACCCACAATGCTCTACGATAATTTATATCCAAAAATCTACGTTACTTGGTGAAAGGATTGTTTGCGATAATGTCTCATACCAACACTATGGACGGCCCAAATTTAAGAGAGGTAAAATGGTTAAATAGAGTTGACTAATACGATATGTATGTAAACAATCTGAACATTGTGTTATTAAATAAAGAGAAAACGGGTCATACTAGCGCTTTATATTTTGAGAAAAAAATGGGAAGTATCCCGTATATACCATTATCGATATCGGCCCATGGTTACTATTAACTGAATCTATGTGTTGTGATTTTCAAAATTGTCACTTATCTATCAAATAGATGACTAAAACTCTATAGATATACATATCATTTTATCTAATGTTAGTTTTCGGTCCTCTGTACTCTCCGTATTGTCTCGTGTTCTGTAAAAGTCTAAAACGGTAGAAAACTCAAAAGTGTCGAGACGTGTCTCATAAAAATTAGGTTTTGATTAGATATCAGTGGAATGGCGGATTAACGTTTTAGTGCGATTAAATACTTGTCTCATTACTTGCAAGTATTTTAAAAACATACCTTATATTTGGTTTGATACGAGGCGGGTACCCGTTTTTACGGACGAGTACGGAACGGATCCAGCGAGTCCGGCAAGTAATGGATCTCCATGCCCAGGCTTAACTAATACGATATGTATGTAAACAATCTGAACATAGTGTTATTAAATAAAGAGAAAACGGGTCATACTAGCGCTTTATATTTTAAGGAAAAAAATGGGAAGTATCCCGTTAAATACCATTATCTATAACGTTCCGTGATGGATTTGGGTAGTGCACATCGATTGTAAATTCATTGTTATATAAAACACCATTATATAACGATGTAAATTCTACATATTATAATAATTTAGATCATAACCGTTCAACATGATGGACCATAAAATTTTGATCTGGGAAATAAAATCTATAACAATTCTACGTATGGAAATTTATAATTGTTATAAATTATATAACAATTCTACATATTTCCAAGAAACATCGTTATGATAAATTTTAATCTTGATCCTTATAAATTGAACGGTTATGATCTGAATTATTAAAATATGTAGATCAAGAGCCTTGATAATTTCCATTAAATTATCGATCAAAATTTATAATTTATAACTTTTTTATTGTAATGCAAAGAAATATTGTATCATGGGCTTTCATTACAAATTCAAGTTTTATTTCTAATACTAAATTAAATGTAAAAAATGTTGATCTCCCTGTTAGCTTTGCAGGGAAGACTACAAAGACTATCATATATACTTAGTAGTAGTATATTATATTGTTATTCAATGATTTTTGTAAAATATAATATATACTATATAGTCTGAGAAACTTTCTTATTTAACAGTTAGATATTATTTATGAATTTGAATAAACGGTGACCCATTTTTTAATTTGTAGTAGGACCTCCCAAAACGTTGGACCGGCCCTAGTCTTCGAAACTCACAGTTTTGCTCAGTGTACAAACCTAGGAAAGAAGGCTTATTCATACCCCGAAAAATTAATTATGTTGAATTTATGCCCTGACTATACTACGGTGCTAAAACATACACGATCTAAACAGAAATTTAAATTTTATTATCCGACTTAAAGTTTTGTGCGTAATCATACAAATCGTCTAATTCTGTCAACAGACTGCTAACATAAGCTGATGTGGATTCCGACATGGCTTAGACGACGTCATTTATGCAAAACTCAGAGTCCACCTGTCTCCAAAACGACGTTGTTTCATGCTAAATGAAAATCCTTATGTGGCAACCAAAACAACGTCGTTTTATTCTTTCTTCTTCTCCTCATCCAATGATACTGTTTGATGAAGAGACATGAATAAAAGAAAAAATCCAGAGAAGCAAAAAAGTAACTAACTTTGGAACGAAATCAGAGAACCCACATCAGATCAAGCTTCAAAAATCATAATTTCAATTGTAATTTAATCAAGATTTAAAAAAAAAAAAAAGAAAGACAAGAGCTCCTGGAAAGTCGTTATCTTTAGATTATTCAGGAAAAGTTTCATTAAATTTTCATCGATCATTTTATCGATATTATAGATCCGACAACAAAAAAATGGTTTCTTTCTTTTTTTTTAAATATATTTCTATATCTTTGTGTTGCTGTTTCTGGTTGGGTAAATATGGATTCGTTGAATCGTCAAGAGTGTATAGATTTATTATTTTGTGGATTTGTAAAATGATGAAGGAGAGAGAGAGGATGGTACAGAGAAGAAAGGTCTTAGTGCTCAACACCTTACGTAGTTTCCTTTTTTGTTTTGAATTGAAGAAGAAGGATAAAGAGAATCGATTAGGTTTCCGATTTACAATTCATTCAATTTCTAATTCAGAAGGAGAATGCGATGAATTGGATAAGGAGAATGTTTCAGAATCGGGGAAGAAGAAGTTAGGTTTGGAATCGATTTGGGAAAAAAACATTAAACAAACAAGAAGCATAAAACTACATTGTTTTTGGCTGCCACATAAGGATTCTCATTTAGCATAAAACGACGTCGTTTTGGAGACAGGTGGACTCGGAATTTTACATAAACAACGTCGTATAAGCCATGTCGGAATCCACGTTAGCTTCCGTTGACGGAGTTAGACAATTTGTATGATTACGCACAAAACTTTAAGTTGGATAATGAAATTCAAATTTTTGTTTAGATCATGTATGTTTTAGCACCGTGGTATAGTTGGAGCATAAATTCAACATAGTTGGGGGTATGAATAAGCAATGGAAGTAGATGAGTTCAATTCTTCAGTATGAGTCTTTCATTTTTTTCTATTCTCAGTTGAAGTCTTCTGTCTTAGAACAAGTCTTTGATTTGAGTTCTTCTTCAAACGACTTCTTCTTAATGTTTTGGCTTTGAATTCAAACTAAACCCCGTACACATGTAAAACATCTTGTGTGTATAAACGTAATAAACGGATACATATGACGTATAAACGTAATGACCACTTGACCATGACTTATAGTTTAGTGGTTTGTGAAAATGTCTATTTTACTATTTAGATTCAACCTGACATAATGTTGTTGAAAAAAAAACTTATTAGATTTATGTATTCATATACTGAGACCAAATCATCAACGTCTCAGCCATTTGAAAAGTCCACTAATATTTGAAAGTCAAGGAGGTAAAAATAATAAAAACAGCCAAACATGAGTTGCAAAATAAAAGAGGAAAATTTAGTACATTCATGAAATAACTTTTCCAAAAAAATTAACGAAATTTAAGAGTAGTTTTCTCAATAAAAGATAAGTTTCTTGGAAATATGTAGGATGAAGTCTCACTCACCTTACGTCTCCATTTTTTTATAGGTTTGTTGTACGAAAACGGGTCATACTAGCGCTTTATATTTTAAGGAAAAAAAATGGGAAGTATCCCGTTAAATACCATTATCTATATCGGCCCATGGTTACTATTGTGTTGTGATTTTGAAAATTGTCACTTATCTATCAAATGACTAATACTCGATAGATATACATATCATTTTATCTAATGTTAGTTTTCGGTCCTCTTTATTCTTCGTATTGTTCCGTGTTCTATAAAAGTCTAAAATGGTAGAAAATCTAACATTTTACCTTTTGACAAAACAAAAAAAATCTAACATCTTACCCACACCAAAAAAAAAAAATCATTTTACCTAGAATGATCATTTGATTTTGACAAACAATTGGACATATATATATATACGAGGATAAGTACAAACTATTATCTTAGCATGGGCAGCGTTAATTTTTTCAAAAGAAAATAACAAGAAATTCAAACACGCGTGGACAAAAGTATCGAGACGTGTCTGCTCGCGAAAATTAGATTTTTATTAGATATCAATGGAATGGTGGATTAATGTTTTAAGCGATTAAATATTTTAAAAATAAAAAAAAATGTGAAATGTTAAACAAATAAATGAGTATTTATGGTTAAATAATTTTATTTTACTCATGCAAAATATTAACTATTAATTGAAAAGACCTAACAAACAATTGTTTGCAATAAAATTTATGTCATGTTTTGCATAATAGTCAAACCATGTTACAACTTTCTAATAATTTTTTATAATTCTTTTATATTTTATCAGTTAATATTAAAGATATATTAAAATTTATATAAAATATTATTTGCTCGTTTAGAGCTTAATTAGTTCTCTCGCAACTACCAGCAAATACTATGTTACGGTCGGTTGTGGTTACTAACGTCTAACGCTTCTGGCCGCTTGGATCTGCTCATTTCAGGTGTTTGCAATTTCTGTAGGAAAGTTAATTTTTTTCTTCTTTTTTCTAATTCTTTTATCTATAATACTAATTTTTACTATAAAAATTTAAACAAAAAATTTCTCCTCTTTTATGTAATATTTTTAAAATGATATTCTTAAATATTTTTTATATATTACTAAACTAAAATATATTTATAACTATAAAAATATTTCTTATATTTTAAAAATGTTGGAAACCTCTTAAAATAAACATTATTAATTAGGTATTCCATGATTTGTTAAATTTTAAAATTTAAAATTTTATTATAGTAATATATTATTCAGTTTTATTATATAGATTATATTTTCTTTATGTACAATAGTAATAAAAATTAAAGTAAACAAATTTTTTAAAAATATTATTCTCTCTAATCAAATAGTATCATATCAAATTCATTTAATAATATATATATATATATATATATTATAATATATATATATATTAATTAAATAAAAATGAATTTATAGCTATAAAAATATTGCAGACCTCTCATAATAATTTAATTAGTTATTCTATGATTAAATAGAATTTTAAATTTTATATATATATATGTATCTTTTGTATTATTTTATGTTAAACTTCTACCGGAACCGCTGTAACCCAATTATAAAATTTCCCTAAAAATGCACCCGGTTCCAATAGGTATACCAATAATATATATGGATTTATAACATTTATATATATGGATTTATAACATTTGAAATCCCAACCGCCTGCTTCCTCAAAATAAAATAAATATATATAGATTAAAAATAAAATAAAACGGTTTTTAACCAAACAAAAATCAAGTAAGCAAATCGGCGTGTAAAGTGGATAATTATCTAGAAATAATAATTAAGTAAGTATAATTGTAATTACTCTAAATATATTTAAGGTTTGTTTGGTAATAGAAATAGTATATCTAATTGTCTAGACATTTTATTTTTAATGGATTTTTTTTCTTTTTCTCAAACATAGAATTACAGCAAGCCCAAACTAGTGATTTGGTTAGGTGTGCTCAGGGATACCCTAAAGTTGAGGCCATTTTCATGAAGGTTAGTAATTAATCAATTTTTTCAGACCAAAGTCAAGAATAATTACGAAAGGTCTTGAAATTCTAAGTAATTCATCAATGGAATGGATCTCAAACATTTTCTCATTGTTGTAACAGTGGATATGCCATGACTGGAACGACGAACACTGCGTGAAATTCTTGAAGAACTGCTACGAGGCGCTTCCAGAGGATGGAAAAGTGATATTAGCAGAGGTTATACTTCCAGAGACACCAGACTCAAGCCTCTCGACCAAATATGTAGTCAATGTCGACTGCATTATGTTGGCTCACTTTACCGGTAAAGAACGAATTGAGAAAGAGATTGAGGCATTAGCCAAAGCATCAGGCTTCAATGATCAAAGTTGTCTGCGAAAAGCATCACGCTTTTGGTGTTAACCTTATTGAGTTGCTCAAGAAGCTCTAAAAATAACAAAAATGTCTCTTTAATGATGATTTATATGAACATAAATTATGGTGTTTAATAATGGTTTATTAAAAGTTTTATTAGAGTTGGCTTTTCCATCTGCTGATAAAAATATCGTACTTGTATTTTTGTTTATGTAATAATAAGAAAAATAAATTCATGAGCTATTTTTTGTTTGACTTAAAACAATGAGCTATTATTAAATCAGTCAAAGTCAAATATTATATGATATACCAATGAGCAAATAAGCTAGTTGTTAAGCGCAGAGGTTGGTCCTGTTGTGTTCCTGGTTCGATTTCCGTTGGGAAGAGTCTACTCACCTGCTCCTAGGTTTGTACACTGAGCAAAACTGTGAATTTTGAAGACTAGGGCCGGTCCAACGTTTTGGGAGGTCCTACTCCAAATTAAAAAATGGGTCACCGTTTTATATATTATTCAATTTCATAAATAATATCTAACTGTTAAATAAGAAAGTTTCTCAAACTAGTATATATTATATTTTACAAAAATCATTGAATAACAATATAATATACTACTACTAAGTATATATGATAGTCTTTGTAGTCTTCCCTGCAAAGCTAACAGGGAGATCAACATTTTTTACATTTAATTTAGTATTAGAAATAAAACTTGAATTTGTAATGAAAGCCCATGATACAATATTTCTTTGCATTACCATAAAAAAGTTATAAATTATAAATTTTGATCGATAATTTAATGGAAATTATCAAGGCTCTTGATCTACATATTTTACTAATTTAGATCATAACCGTTCAATTTATCAGGATCAAGATTAAAATTTATTATAACGATGTTTCTTGGAAATATGTAGAATTGTTATATAATTTATAACAATTATAAATTTCCATATGTAGAGAATTACTAGCGTGGAGAGTATTAACCCACGCGCCCGAATCTCCTGGTTTAAAAATACAAAATATATATATATATATATATATATATATATAATCTGATATACAATCAATCTCACATTTAGACAATCATCCACGTGGAATCTAACTCTTCTAGCTTTACTTCTCTCGTTACGTAAATGTATAAAACCTCCCTCAACCTCCACTTCTCACCCATCACACAATCCTCAAACCAAGGGAAACCCAAAAAAACAAAGCAATCTCAAAAAAGCTCGAGATTTCGCTAAAATGGGTTCAACTGCGGAGACACAGATAACTCCGGTGCAAGTCACCGACGACGAAGCTGCCCTTTTCGCCATGCAGCTAGCGAGTTCCTCGGTTTTTCCGATGGCTTTAAACACGGCTTTAGAGCTTGACCTTCTCGAGATCATGGCCAAGAACGTTTCTCCCATGTCTCCGACCGAGATCGCTTCTCAGCTTCCGACCAAAAACCCCGAAGCTCCTGTCATGCTCGACCGTATCCTCCGTCTTCTTACATCTCACTCCGTCCTCACCTGCTCCAACCGTAAACTTTCCGGCGACAGCGTTGAAAGGATTTACGGGCTTGGTCCGGTTTGCAAGTACTTGACCAAGAACGAGGATGGTGTCTCGATCGCTGCTCTTTGTCTCATGAACCAAGACAAGGTTTTCATGGAAAGCTGGTAAGTTTTTCGATATTTTTCCTGAAAACTATCATGAGTTCTTATTTTTGATAGATCTTCTGGTAAATCAAGTTAGAAATATTCTCTTTTTCGTTTTTATTCATGGATTTAAATAGAGAAGATGTAATCGTTCTTCCTATTATTGAGTAGCAAAATATGGAAACAGAATAGGAACACAATATAAAGAGACTTGGTCTTCTGATTGTTGAACAACAAGAATAAGAAGCTAATCTCTGGTTTTGGTTTTGGTTTAGCCGGTTCGATTTGCTAACCGGCGGCTCTTTCTCAAAATAACATATTGTAATAATCAACTTGATTTGATCTAGTTTGACCATAAAATAGACTTCAATCCTGAGATTAATTTCAAACAGAATATCCTAATTTGTGATAACCAAAAATTAAGGGTTTAGAATTTGGAAATACAATAGTTGGAGGTTTAGGTTAAAGCTTGAGTAGTGTGTGTTTTCTTAAACTCATGCCAAAGAGACATGTTTCAGGTACCATTTGAAGGATGCAATTCTTGATGGTGGGATTGCTTTCAACAAGGCTTATGGAATGAGCGCGTTTGAGTACCACGGAACTGACCCTAGATTCAACAAGCTCTTCTACAATGGAATGTCTAGCCATTCCACCATCACCATGAAGAAGATTCTTGAGACCTATAAGGGTTTCGAGGGCTTGACTTCTTTGGTTGATGTTGGTGGTGGCATTGGTGGTACTCTCAAAATGATCGTCTCCAAGTACCCTAACCTTAAAGGCATCAACTTTGATCTCCCACATGTCATCGAAGATGCTCCTTCTCATCCCGGTATATTACATTTTCCTCACATTTTGCAAATCCAATTTTCTTTTTGAAAAGATTGTCTTCTTATTTGAGTTATTTCTAAATTAATGCAGGTATTGAACATGTTGGAGGAGATATGTTTGTAAGTGTCCCTAAAGGTGATGCCATTTTCATGAAGGTTAGTAATTAATCAACTTTTTCAAACCAAAGTCGAGAATAATTACAAAAGGTCTTGATGTTCATCAAGGGAATGGATGTCAAACATTTTCTCATTGTTGTAACAGTGGATATGCCATGACTGGAGCGACGAACACTGCGTAAAATTCTTGAAGAACTGCTACGAGGCGCTTCCAGAGGATGGAAAAGTTATATTAGCAGAGGTTATACTTCCAGAGACACCAGACTCAAGCCTCTCGACCAAATATGTAGTCAATGTCGACTGCATTATGTTGGCTCACTTTACCGGTAAAGAACGAACTGAGAAAGAGATTGAGGCATTAGCCAAAGCATCAGGCTTCAAGGGCATCAAATTTGTCTCCGAAAAGCATCACGCTTTTGGTGTTAACCTTATTGAGTTGCTCAAGAAGCTCTAAAAATAACAAAAATGTCTCTTTAATGATGATTTATATGTAATCATAAATTATGGTGTTTAATAATGGTTCATTAGAGTTGGCTTTTCCATCTGCTGATAAAAATATCGTACTTGTATTTTTGTTTGTGTAACAATAAGAAAAATAAATTCATGAGCTATTTTTTGTTATGTAATTAGTTTTCCACTAAAAATTGTATATAAAACTGTTAATCTAAAGTAAAAAGTTAAACATGTCATACCAAAAAAAAAAGTTAAACATGAACCAATTCATGGTTATGTAGTGGTTGAAAGGCTTATTTTTTGGGGGTTGAGATATCAAATTTAATCTTTTTCTGTGATTTCTTGATAATGATTGGTCACTATTAATGTCTTAAATGACAAAAATATACTCTGGGATCTCTAATTAAGATAGCATTATATTAAAACCTATAATCAATTAAGAAATTATTATCAGCTTTATATAAGATTTATGATAGTTTTGTTTTGTTAGAGAAATCTGATGACAAATTTATGATAAATTTATATATACTTAACTAGAGAAAAATCTGTTGTGTTAAAAAAACTTGATAGTAGAGTTATGACACACCTACAAAATTTTAAGCGTAGCTTGTTTTCTTTAAAATATTAAAATGACATATGTTTACAAGAATATGACAACCTCCCACACTGACGCAACCTCAGACAAATTTATGATCGATTTATTATTTAGATATAACCTACTCTGTTAACTAATTTTAGTTGTACATTAAATTGTGAAGTGCAAGCTAGGTTTCCCTAAAAATGGCATAGTTACTATTGTTACTGAATTTAATAGACAGTTAGACTCTGGGACGTGCAAAGAGGGGAATGTGTCCGGATATTCATTGGGCACAGGAGTATGGTTTTATCATTGGCAATGTCTCCAGATGGGAGATATATGGCCTCCGGTGATGAAGATGGCACCATAATGATGTGGGACCTCTCAACAGCTCGCTGCATCACACGGGCCATAATTCATGTGTCTGGAGTCTCTCTTACAGGTGAGAGATCGAGACAATAAGCAATTAGTATTCTTTGGTCGTTCAATTTTTGTTCTACTACAAGAAAACAGCACGTATTCCGACGGAAATATCAAAGGGTAACCCGTCGGAAACAAGGATTTCCGACGGGTTTTCCACGCACGCGAAGTCGTCGGTTTGAAGTCGTCGGAAATCATCTTTCGTCTGAAACCCGTAGCAAAAACCTACGGATTTCCAATGGAACCTTTCCGACGGACTACCGATGAAAAATGCCGTCAGACATACGATTCCGCCGGTGTTCCGAGGGAGTAAACGGTCAAAAAAATTGCAAATTTCCGACAACATTCCATGTCAGAAACTTGTCGGAAATTGTATGACCGACGGGTTGATATTCCGACGGCCAACCGACGGATAGATATTCTGACGGCCAACCGACGGATAGATATTCCGATGGCCAACCGACGGATAGATATTCCAACGGCCAACCGACGGATAGTTATTCCGATGGCCAACCGACGGATAGATATTCCGACGGTTAACCGATGAAATCATATTCCGACGGAATTCCGACCGTTTTACTAAATTAAAAAAACAAATATTAATTATTTTTTTGTAATTCAAAAATTAAATTAAAAATGGATAAATAAAAAACTATAAATTTAATTATACATTAAATAAAAGTTTACATTGTTCGAATACGTTATTATAAAAAACCTAAAAATACTACTACTGGCCCGGAGGGCGGAAATCTGGAAAATGCTGACTCATAAAAATCGAGAAGTAATCCTGAGAGGAATGCAGCTCATTAATTGTTGCATTCTTTTCCGCCAATTCTGTTTTCAGCTTCTCAATCTCTTCAACGAGCGCAGGATCTCTTTGTGTAAACGAACACGTTGCAGTGTCAACTTCTGGAAGGCATCCTAATCCAAAAACACGTCTTCGTCTTACAGGAGTTTTCTAAGAAATTATAAACAAATATTAAAATACTGAAATTAATAAAAAATAATACAACTTATAGAAATTTACTTACCTCTAGGACCAATTGGTTCATGACTTCTCGTGGCAATTCATTAGAACCCGAAGCTGAGCCTCCTTCTTGAGATAGCTGGGTAAGCTTCTCCTACTTCTTCTTCTCGATGTTGTTCATAATTCTGAACGCCTTCTTGTCTTGTACCACCCCGGTTTTTTTATTGGTGTGCGTGTCAACAAAAATGTCAAACAAATCTGGTCGCACAGCACCAGCCTTGGCAGTCTAGTTAAACAAATAAATTGTTACTAAATAAAAAAATTTAAGGAAATTAATAATTAGTAAAAGATTATATTCATACCAGCTCGTCAGCATGACTCTCGAACGTCATTGCTGAAACGCCCTAACCCGAAGAATAAACGAAAAAAATGTGGAATTAAAATTTTTTTGTTTTTTTGTTTTTTTGTTTTTACATGATCAATCTACAAACCTTACGGCAAATATGCGACTTAATGATCGATCGATCATCCCCTGTGATCGATCGATCGGAACCCTGATCGATCGAACATCTGTTCCTAAGTCGATCGTCAGATGATACGGAAAATTGAGATTAGACCGGATCGATCGATCTCACCTTATGATCGATCGATCTGCCCCTGATCGGTCGATCACCTCGAMTCCCCGTCGATCAACAACCCATACGGCGAATTTTTGACTTAATGATCGATCGATCAACCCATGGATCGATCGATCCAATCCCCTGTCCTGAAACTTAAGCATGACAACAACGAGCAACCCAAGTCTAATCACATTAAACATACTCTACACTTAACCCATGCATAAAGCACTTAATAACGTTACTAATAAGCATTCTTACGAGTCCAAAACAACCATCACCAAGGCATTAGAAACACAACGTCAAGATACAGGAGGAAACCCAAAATACTCCTAGATCATCCCTTTTCTCCGGCCTTGSTTCCACGAGCTCCACATCTTACRACTYCTCTTTACCTGCACCAAAAGAGACGCGTAAGCATTGATAATGCTTAGTGAGGCGGTCCTCCCGTCCCACGGCCATAAACATATATGATTCAAGAATTCACGCAATTGAATGTAACTTAAGGAAATAAACCACACATACCGTGAAAGAGCTCATTCACACACACATCACACATACGGACAAGCCATAAGTCACACCCATAAGGTCTAGTTCCTAAGAGCACACAATTACGAAATTCAAGAATCACACACAAACGGCCACGGTCACGCACTCACCTCGATATCTTYTTTGAAATGGTAATGTTTTCGATGGTTTCCGACAATTTCAAGCTTCAAGTGTGACTCTCCTTAGCACACTCAACACATCACGATATCCACTGGAAGCCCTCCAAATTTCAGACCAATCAGCTCCTTTGATGCCGAACGAGACTTCATGAAAACTCCCCGTAAACTCTTTTTCTCCTTCTCCTCCTCCTTCTTCTCCTTCTTCTTCCCTCTCTCTCCCTTTCTCTCTTTCTCCCTTAGCTCAAAAATATCTTCTCTCCAGGAGGTAGAAGAAGTCTCCAGATACTCATAGAAGGAGGAGAATATATATATATATATATATATATATATATATGTGGGAGAAGGAGATATTTTGATTGTTGGTTTAATCAAATTAAACTAAACCGAGCCGAAATTACTAAACCGCAACGATTAATCTTCCAATTAATTTCTTTCGTTCGGTTTAGTAACTCCATCTAATTCCCGAAATACTTTGAGACATCTCTCCGCCCCAAAACATTTCTCTCACGCTCGTCAAAATCCCAAAATTACCATTTAATTCCGCTAAACCGAACTATTCGGAATTACATCTCAACGATCAATCCTTTGATTGAATCAACCCATTTACCGCCCCTAGGGCCATTAATCAAGCTTGGTATTATTCATATCATACTCATCTCCTTTCCGTCAAATTACTATTCATCCCGTAAAAGCACTATGTTGAACCAAATCAAATCCGAATTGGTCCCAAACGATTAATCTTCCGATCAATCAAATCAATCTCAACTTCGAAATTTATTAGTCGTTCTTAACATTGTTCCTATTTCTTCCGGAACAATACCACACAGTACAAGGCATTTTACACATAAAAAAATAACAACCTGTACCGTAAGAAATGTAGTAACTTATTTTACAAGAAAACGACTCGGGATACGGATGTTACAATTCTCCCCCACTAATTAGATTCGTCCTCGAATCTTAAGACTTCATCCGCCTTACAACTCACTCGGAAGAATTGCACTTTCATCCTCACCCCTGGTTCCCAAGTTTCCACCTCAATTCCGTCACAATCCCACACACTCAATCTCGGAAGTCTTCGTCCTCCCGTCAACCCTGATTCTACGATTTAGAATCCTTACGGGTTTCGCCTTGACCCTCAAATTCGGTGACAAGTCATGTGGTATCTCCTCGAACACCGGATCATCCCTATGCGATGCTCGCATAGCTGCTGGCAACCCCAGCTTACAAGCAACAGGTCCAACTCGTTCTAATATCCGAAACGGTCCCAAATAACTCGGACTTAGTTACCCTCAGAAATGGACCCGTTGGTACCCTTAATCATTGCCATCTTGAGATAAACTGTATCTCTTATGGCGAACTCCAATTCTCTCATGCGGTTATTCACATAGCTCTTCTGGCGGTCCTGAACTTCCCTCATGTTCAATCTCAAGACTCGGATCCTCTCCGTAGTCTCTTATACTAACTCTCGCCAAGTATGCTAAGCTCCCCCCACATGGTTCCAGCATAATGGCGTCTCGCATGGCCTGCCATAAAGAGTCTCATAGGGTATCATCCCTATACTAGCCTGATAACTGTTATTATACGTAAACTCTACCAGACTCAGGTAATCAGCCTAATGGCCACCCCGATCCAGCACACACATCCTCAACAGATCCTCGAGAGTTTGAATGGTTTCCTCTAACTGCCCATCCGTCTGAGAATGACACGCTGTACTCATGTGTACCTTGGTACCCATTTCTATCTGGAACTCTCACCAGAATATCGACGTGAACTTACTATCACGGTTCGATACAATACTCGCAGGTACACCATGTAATCTAACAATCTCATCGATGTACCTCCTCACCAAAACGCGAGCCCCATCTGTTTCCTTATGGCTAGGAAGTGAGCAGACTTCGTCAACCGATCAACAATAACCCATATAACATCCTTGTCCCGAGAAAGTGGTAAGCCACCCACAAAATCCATCATAACCATATCCCATTTCCACTCAGGAATGGGTAAACTCTGCAATAACCCACTGGGAACCTGATGCTCTGCCTTAACCAACTGACAAGTCTCGCAACTGACCATCCACTTGGCTATATCTCTCTCCATCCCGACCCAATGAGAATATCGTTTCAAGTCTCTGTATATCTTGGTTATCCCGAGATGAATAGAAAATCGACTCTGATGTGCCTCTCCAAGAATACCCCTCCTTAACTTCTCATCATTAGGCACACATATTCGGCCACAAACCAAAATGGTTCCATTTTTCGAACCGCATACTCGGATTTCTCATCCTTAGAAGCTTTAATCTAAGCCTCATCTTTCTCTTGTACCGCTCGCACTCTACTCAAGAAAACAACCTGATTAGCTGCCTCTAACCCCAGCGGTTCTGTCTCATTAGAGACAACACATAACTACAATGCGCTACTCATGCTGACCAAGTTCTCAGCATTTCTAGATTATGAGTCGGATAATTTGCTTCATGCTTCCACAACTGTGGAGAAGCATAAGCAATAACTTTCCCATGTTGCATCAAAATACAACCCAATCCCACAAGACCTTAATCTTAGGAGTTTCCTTTCTCTCTTTTTAACCCTTAAGGCTCCGATTCCCTCCGGAGTCTCCTGCACAAAACTCTCGCCAATATGCTTCACTCCCCCACTAGAGTTCAGCATAGTGGCATTATGCACAACCTACCATATAGAACCTCATATGGTAGTTATATCAATAGACTCAATGGTCTCCCCAACTCCACACATTAGCCCTCAGTAACACTCAAGATTTGTTTGGATCGTCCACTTAGATCCATCCCCAATTGCACCTGCTACCCCCAACAACGGTTGTAGTATTACAGCTACAACCTAATGACAGTCGTGGTACCACAACAACACCACCTAACAGATCATAATCCAACAATGGTAGCAGCATTTTATCTATAATCCCAAACCAGTCGCAGTACAACAATCATGATCCATTGCCGCTGTAGCAGTACTCCCGCTCTGACCTAACACTAGTCATAACTGTACTTGCAATAACTCAACAATGACTGCAACACCACCCTTATTACAGTCCAACTACACCAGTTGAGCTCAATGTTGTTCCGTACTCGGTTCAATAACATCCCCGGATCCAATACCACAAGATCCCACGTGGCACCCAACGGTTAACCCATTGAAATCCAATCACCCCGGATTCGAATGAGTTAAACCGTCAAACAACCTAGCACATTAGGATCCAATATCACATGAATCTAATATGCTAAGTCCCTGTGAGAACCAATATCACCGGATCTAACCCCTGGTTTACCGTCTATTAGGATTAAATCACCCATAATCCTAATCGGTAAACCACCCGGTTAGGATTAAATCGCCCATAATCCTAACCCACATCATTAGAGTTAAATATCACATAACTCTAATGACCCGTCATTAGGATTAAATACCACATAATCCTAATGACCCCGTCGATAGAATTAAATATCACATAATTCTACCGACCCCACCACGTATTAGGATCTAGTGACATCCGTCCCAAAAACTCACCGAACCAAATGACGGAATAACATTTCGCTCTCATCTCAGCAACACATGAAATACCACATCATGGATCAAACCCGTCGATACATGAAATACCCCATCATGTATCCGACACCCAGATACATGAAATACCACATCATGTATCATATACCCCAATACATGAAATACCGCATCATGTATTTATCCACTACGAATACATGAAATACCACATCATGTATTCATACAGCCTTAACAACCCATGAAGTACTTCATCATGTGTTTGATCATCCCCGATACATGAAATCCACATCATGTATCGACCACTACCGATACATGAAATCCTCATCGTGTATCAACCATCCCCATACATGAAGTCCGCATCATGTATTAAATTACCATTGATACATGAAATCCACATCATGTATCATTCACCTTGCTAGTTACTCGATCTAACAATAACACCCATCACATACTAATCTGGCCATCACGACAATGAGAACCATTGGCTCATCCCCTTATGCTTGACGATCTAATATACCCTTAGATCGTAACACTACTTAACCAGGACATGTCCTCACTCCATAAGACAACCTTATCAATATCCAACCTAGATCATACGATCTAGCAACCACAACCATTCCCAAATTACTCAAACAACAGTCACCTCCTCATCCATCTGTTTATTACCCAAAAATCCATCTTCAGAGTTCGAATCGATCGATCCTCTCCCATGATCGATCGATCTTGACTACTGAACAAACCGAAAACAGAGCATCTCACAAGATCGGTCGGTCCTTACAAAGGATCGATCGATCTTACTCAACACGATCGATCTTACCTTTCCTGATTGATCCCGAACTATCCAACACATTCCATCGATCGATCTCCATCTGAGATCGGTCGATCCTCCTCTCAAAACTCGTCCGACCACACAACGAACAAGATGGATCGATCGATCTGTACACCATAGATCGATCGGTCCTCCTCTATTCCGAAACAGAGTTCATAAAAATTTGGGTAATTCTCAACCCCCAATCACTAAACCACTTAACCAACTTTTCTCGCTTAGGCCTACTCATCCTAAAGCCCCCCTTCCCACAATCTCCAAAGTCGGTTAAACTCCAACTCATATTTCCGAACCGACTTAGTTCCCTGAGACAAATCCAAGAACTCTCCCTCGAGTTCTCCTAACACCTCCTGAGGAAAGTACTTAAGTTTCAATTCCTCACGAAATCCTCCCCAAGTATCTACATCATTGGCTCTCCCAGCCAACACACTCTTCCACCGCGTATGTGCATCTCTGACTAGATAATGCACCACAAAATCAATCTTACGCTCCTCCAGACACCTTACAGAGTGGAAGTTTCTTTCCAGCCTCGACTCCCACTCATCAACTCAACCGGCCTAGCGCCTCCTATAACGAACATGGTGTCAACACTCTACCTATGGTCCATCATCGTAAGGTACGATGGAATCATAGGTGAAGTGACTAATACCTCTTCCCTAACGTTCCGATTCACCACCCTCGGTGGCTCATCAACTATGGATGGCACTTCAGGAGCCAGAGCTGGTACCATCCTTGGTAACCTCTCCCAAAGCTGAGTCAGTAAACTCAACATCTGCCCCATCTGGTTTTGACCCGTTTGTTGCTGAGCCTTAACTTGCGGTGCATCCTCAACCACTTGAGCCGCATTACCCGCAGCTTCAACTTCGATCTCAGCACCATTCTTAACCCAGCAACTTCAATCATCCCAGCCTGGTCCTCACCAATGGGGTTCAAATCCTCCACCTTTTCAGCTGATTCGCTCTTTGCCATCCTTCCCTTGCCTCTTCTTACACCTCTCACCATTCTCAATTTCAACACAGGTGCACAATTCTCACAAACTTAAACAACACAAAACACAAAAGAAGTCTTACCGTGGAACCTTTTACTTGGCCAAAGAGGATGATCATTAACCCAACCCGCAATCAACAAACAACAACCACAAGCAAGACTCCCACGCATCCTAGAACCGTCTTGCTCTGATACCAAATTGAAACGCCCTAACCCGAAGAATAAACGAAAAAAATGTGGAATTAAAATTTTTTGGTTTTGTTTTGTTTTTTTTTTTACATGATCAATCTACAAACTTTACGGCAAATATGCGACTTAATGATCGATCAATCATCCCCTGTGATCGATCGATCGGAACCCTGATCGATCAAACATCTGTTCCTAAGTCGATCGTCAGATGATACGGAAAATTGAGATTAGACCGGATCGATCGATCTCACCTTATGATCGATCGATCCTCGATCGATCACTCGCCTCGACTCCCCGATCAACAACCCATACGGCGAATTTTGACTTAATGATCGATCGATCAACCCATGGATCGATCGATCCAATCCCGAAACTTAAGCATGACAACAACGGCAACCCAAGTCTAATCACATTAAACATACTACACTTAATGCATAAAGCACTTAATAACGTTACTAATAAGCATTCTTACGAGTCCAAAACAACCATCACCAAGGCATTAGAAACAACGTCAAGATACGGAGAAACCCAAAATACTCGATCATCCCTTTTCTCCGGCTTCACCCGAGCTCCACATCTTACAACTTCTCTTTACCGCAAAAGAGACGTAAGCATTGATAATGCTTAGTGAGGCGGTCCTCCCGTCCCCACCATAAACATATATGATTCAAGAATTCACGCTTGAATTGAATGTAACTTAAGGAAATAAACCACACATACCGTGAAAGAATTCACACACATCACACATACGGACAAGCCATAAGTCACACCCATAAGGTCTAGTTCCTAAGAGCACACAATTACGTAAGAATCACACACAAACGGCGCTCACGCACTCACCTCGATATCTTTTTGAAATGGTAATGTTTTCGATGGTTTCACAATTTCAAGCTTCAAGTGTGACTCTCCAGCACAACATCACTGATACGTCCACTAGGAAGCCCTCCAAATTTCAGACCAATCCGAGCTCCTTTGATGCTCCGAACGAGACTCGCAAAACTCCCCAGAAACTCTGTTTTTCTCCTTCTCCTCCTCCTTCTTCTCCTTCTTCTTCCCTCTCTCTCCCTTTCTCTCTTTCTCCCTTAGCTCGAAAATATCTTCTCTCCAGGAGGTAGAAGAAGTCTCCAGATACTCATAGAAGGAGGAGAATACATATATATATATATATATATATGTGGGAGAAGAAGATATTTTGATTGTTGGTTTAATCAAATTAAACTAAACCGAGCCGAAATTACTAAACCGCAACGATTGATCTTCCAATTAATTTCTTTCGTTCGGTTTAGTAACTCCATCTAATTCCCTGAAATACTTAGAGACATCTCTCCGCCCCAAAACATTTCTCTCACGCTCGTCAAAATCCCAAAATTACCATTTAATTCCGCTAAACCGAACTATTCGGAATTACATCTCAACGATCAATCCTTTGATTGAATCAACCCATTTACCGCCCCTAGGGCCATTAATCAAGCTTGGTATTATTCACATCATACTCATCTCCTTTCCGTCAAATTACTATTCATCCCGTAAAAACACTATGTTGAACCAAATCAAATCCGAATTGGTCCCAAACGATTAATCTTCGGATCAATCAAATCAATCTCAACTTCGAAATTTATAAGTCGTTCTTAACATTGTTACTATTTCTTCCGGAACAATACCACACAATACAAGGCATTTTACACATAAAAAAAATAACAACCTGTACCGTAAGAAATGTAGTAACTTATTTTACAAGAAAACGACTTGGGATACGGATGTTACAATTGCACTTGCATTATGTGTCGCGATTTCCAGTCCATCCCATGGGCTCATGCGGTTCGCCTTGTTTCGTGTGGAGATCTTGTTGGCCTATTCTGAACACCAGTATTGAATGTAAGCCTGCCAAACATCAGGGTTGATATCCCTTGGCTTGTCTTTTCCCTTCTTCCACTTTTACTTCCAACTGTAGACATGCTCGCTGAATTGCGTACTAACTTGCTTATCGAAAATTTTACGAACAAGGCGCGTATGTTGGGGTGCCCAATTGAACTCTTGCTATAAAAAATAAAATAAATATAGAATTAGTTACAACCACAATTGAATGTTCAAAAAACCATAATAAAGTAATAAAATTTCATATCGCGAATGAATTGAACCAGGTATCTCGCCGCTCTTTTGGCATATCTCCGTAGGTGGGATACATGTCTGGGAGTTGGTTATGGAGCATATTCAAAATCGCCTTGTTGATCCCGTTTTTATAGCGAAACCTACAATTAAAATAAAAAATATCATTAAATAATTAGTGTTAGAAACATTATAAAATACTAAAATTTCATACTTAGTGGCTCCGTTCAGACGTTGTGGGTGAAACATCTATAAACATTCTCATCAATGGTGATTCTGGTGCGGGCTTCAGAATTCTCAGAACCTGGAATATTAGAAGAAGTGGCGGAACTACTCCCTGTTTCGTAGGAGGGATCGGAGCTCCCTGAGTCACACAAAAATCCTCATAACTCCTAAAACGAAAAAATGATTAGTAAGAAATAACATAATTGAAATCCTACATCAAAAAAATATTATTCATAAATTATTATATCGAAATGCTACAAAATCCTAAAAAATCCTAAATCACAAAACCACAAAATCCAATTTGCAAATGCTAAATAAGAAAATCTTATTCCTGAATTACTAAAATAAGATCCTAAATTCGTAATCCAATTTTAACCTAAATCACAAAATCAAAATATTAAATCCAAAATCACAAATCCCAAAATCCTAAATCTAAATCACAAATTCTTAATCCTATATCATAAATCATGGTAAATGTCATAATCCGAAATCAAAATATTAAATCCAAAACCAAAAAATCCAATTTGAAAATCAGAAATAACAAAATCTTATTCATAAATGACTAAATTGATATCCTAAATTCATAATACTAATTTCTAACCTAAATCACAAAATCAAAATCATAAAACATAAATCACTAATTATTAAACACAAATTAATAAATTCATAATACTAATTTCTAACACAAATCACAAAATCAAAATCATAAAACCTAAATCACTAATTATTAATCACAAATTCTAAATCATAAAACCTAAATCATAAATTACTAAATTGATATCCTAAATTCATAATACTAATCTCTAACCAAAATCACAAAATCAAAATCATAAAACCTATATAAAAAATTCCAAAACCCTAAATCTAAAACACAAATTCTTAATCCAAAATCACAAAACCACAAAATCCAAAATCCACTAAATCACAAAACCTAAAATTCCTAAATTCCAAAATCAAAAAAGTTTACCTCTCCCTGGAGGAAGAGGGTCATCAGGGAAGAGGACGTCTGGGGAAGAAGGCTCGCTGGAGGAAGAGGGTCGCCGGAAGAAGAGGGTCGCCGGAGGAAAAAGGCTCGCTGGAGGAAAAAGGCTCGCCGGGGGAAGAATGCTCGCCGGATAATCGACGCGCGCCGGGCAAGAGAAGAAAGACTCGCCAGAGGAAGATTCGGAGGAGAGAAGAAATTGGAAAGAGGAGAAATTCATCGGGTATAAGTGTTTGGTGACCGACGGATATATCCGTCAGTTTTCCATCGGAAATGAATTTTTTATTCCCGCTCACCGAGTATACTGGCGCCACAATAAATTCGCATCGGTTTACGCTCGGTATTTGGATATCCATCGGAATTTCATCGGTATTACTGATGGAAAACCGACGGATTACAAACTATTGGCTATTTCATATCCGTCGGAAATCCATCGGTATTACCGATAGAAAACCGACGGGTGTGTAATTCTTATGCCTATTCGATAGATTTATTTTGCTTCCGTTGGTTTATACTTTTTAATAAAGATAAAATCATAGGCAAAATATGGACGTCATATTTTAGGTTTATCATATTTGTTATGCAAATTTGGTATTACCGATAGAATTTTAGGTTTATCATATTTTTGTTTCTTTCTTTTTTATAATTAAAAGACTTAATCACAAAACTATTGATTAGTTTAAACTTAAAAGTTTGATTCCGCAAAATTAGTTGCATAACAGGTAAAATAGAAAATAAAAAAGAGGTAAAAAAACATGACACAAAACATAGAAAGAACCTACAAAGAATTTATTGAAATTTTAGAAAAAGTCTGATTAAAACAAAAAAAAAACACCTACAAAACATTTATTGAAAATTTAAAAAAATGTTTTTGATCATGTGAATGTGAATAGACATCCAACACTTGAGAGTTATATTGTTTTTTCTTTTATTTCTCAACCTTAACCTTCTTAAAAACAAATTTCTTTTTTGTACTCAGTTTTGATTAGTTGAGTTTCAACAGCCTCTTCAATTTTTAATAGTTATAAATATCTAAATCCCCAAATTCTCGTATTTCCGTAGGAAATATGTCAGCAAAACCGATGGAAAACCGACGGACTAATCATATCCATCGGTTTTTCGTCGGTTTTACTGACGCATTTCCTATAAAAATCCGAAAATTTGGGGTTTTAAAAATTTAAAAATATACAGAAAACGGATAAATAAATAAAAAACTTGAAAACTATAGGCAAAATAGAAATATGACGTATATTTTAAAACTATATGAAATATATTGTAATACCTGATATGTGTTTCTTATAAGTTTTGTTTGTTAGTTATGAAGAGTAATATGATGTATAAATATGATGTATATTTTAAGGATTTAATTGTTACAATATATAAATATGCTGTATATTTTAAAATTAGCCGTTTAAAGCCGTTGAATGGACAGCCGCGTTTATAGCTGTTGCCGTCGGTTCCAGCGTTTATAAAACCCCCATTTCCTCATAAAAACATTTCACTCTCATAATATTTCTCTAACTATATTCTTCTCATATTATCTATAGATTGTCTATTACAAATATGTCATCATCAAATCAATATAATTATTTTCGAGCGTGGATAGACAGACAAATGCGCGATCCTGATACAGAGCAACTTACAGAAGAGTTTGTCGAAGGGGTAAGACAGTTCATGAGTTTTGCAACAAATCGGGAACTCGCTTTGCAAACGGGTAAAATCTATTGTCCTTGTCTTAAATGTAAGAATAGTAGATTTCTCGATATTTTAGAAGTAAGTTCGCATTTACATAGTAGAGGATTTATTCCGGGTTACAAGATTTGGTATTCGCATGGAGAAAATGATTCTATGGTAGATTTTGCTCGTGCAAGTGGAACTTTTACATCAGATAGAATAGGAGAATCTACACCAGAAGTAGAGGGTAATGTCGGTTTTGTTCAGTTGGTACATGATGCATATCATGTGAATACGCCGGGCTTTGTTCATTCTAGAGGAGATAGAGTAGAGGAACCTAACTTAGAAGCACAAAGATTCTTTGATATGTTAGATACGGCAAAGCAGCCATTGTATAGAGGTTGTCCAGAAGGGCTATCACCGTTATTGGCTGCAATTGAATTAATGACAATCAAGACGGATTACAATTTATATGAGACTTGTGTTGATGCGTTTGCTGATTATATGAAAAGATATCTGACGGCAGATAGTATTTATCCATCAACATACTATGAGATACAGAAGTTGGTGGTTGGGCTTGGTTTGCCGTATCAGGTGATAGATGTGTGCAGTAACAATTGTATGATTTATTGGAGAGAATATTCAGATCGGTTAGTTTGTTGGTTTTGTCGCAATCCTCGGTATCAAGAAACAGGTGGAAGAATCAATGTTCCATACAAACGGATGTGGTATTTGCCATTAACGGAGAGGTTGAAAAGATTATATCAATCACAGAGGACGACGAAGTCTATGAGATGGCATTCAGATCATACACGAGATGGAGATATAACACATCCGTCCGACGCTGAAGCATGGAGACACTTTCAGACTGTTTATCCTGATTTTGCAGCTGAGAGACGGAATGTGTACGTTGGTTTATGCACCGATGGTTTTAATCTTTTCAGAAAGCATGGAAGACAATATTCATTGTGGCTTGTAATCGTGACACCATACAATCTGCCTCCATCCTTATGCATGAAGAGAGAGATTCTTTTCCTCACAATTCTCGTGCTTGGACATGAGCATCCAAAGAGATCACTTGATGTTTTCTTTCAGCCTTTGATTTATGAGTTGCAGATGTTATGGGAACATGGAGTTCAGGCATTTGACGTTTCATTACAGAAAAATTTGGTGATGCGGGCAGTGCTTATGTGGACCATAAGTGATTTTCCAGCATATGGTATGTTGTCTCGATGGACGACACATGGGAGATTATCGTGTCCATATTGTCAAGACATTACAGATGCGTTTCAATTGTAAAACGATCGGAAAACATGTTTGTTTGATTGTCATAGACGTTTTTTGAGAAATGACCATCCCTATCGTCGAAGCACCACATTGTTTAGCAAAAACAAAAAGGTTTTTAATGGTCCACCTCCTGAATTAGATGGTTATAGCATTTTAACACAATTACGAGATTTTGGGGCAGAGAAAATGGTTGTTTGTGGAGGAAATGGACATAGTCCTGTAGATGGAGTTGGTGTATACCATAACTGCCTAACTGGCATAAGAAGAGTATCTTTTGGGATCTGCCATACTGGAAGGACCATCTATTGAGGCATAATCTAGATGTCATGCACATTGAGAAGAATATTTTGAAAAATTGATTAATACTGTTCTTAATGTCCAAGGAAAAACGAAAGATAATCTGAAGTCTAGATTGGACTTGCCAGATATATGTTCTCGTAAAGAGCTTCATGTTGTGGGGAATAACAACAAAGATCCTATACCCCAATTTCGTTTACCTTCAGCTGCGAAACATGAGTTTTTTTTTGGATTGCCAACAATGTTAGATTCCAGGATGGATATGTGTCAAACCTACGTAACTGCATTGATTATGGTGAAGAGAAGTTTTCTGGGTTAAAAAGTCACGATTGTCATGTCATAATGTAGCACCTTCTTCTGTTTGCTTTTGCTTACCTTCTTCCACAAAACGTTCACAAATCAAATGTAGGTAATTTTATCTGCATAAAGATTACATATTAATACTAGATCAAATACTGTTTTAATTGGTTTATGTTTTTTCCTCGGGTATATCTGCTTTTTTCTGGGATTTATGTACAAAATCTCTGACGGTTGACGGTATTCGTAATTTGGAGACTCATATACCAATTATCCTCTGTAATTTGGAGCCCCTTCATTTTTTGATGTTATGGAGCATCTTCCAATTCATCTTCCTCACGAAGCAGCATTAGGTGGCCCTGTTCAATATCGGTGGATGTACCCGTTCGAGAGGTATATGTATCATCTCAAGAAAAAGGTTAAAATTTTTGAGTAGAGTAGAGAGATCTATTGTTGCTCAATGCATTAATGAGGAGACATCACATTTGTCTGAATATTATTTTCCAAAACAAGTGCAAACAAAGAGTCGTAGACCTGTTCGGCACGATGACAGAGGTGAAAAAGCATTTTATCCAATCTATGTTCCTAATCTCTTCCGACAGGTAAGGCGCATTTGAATTTTTATTTAAAAATTTATACATTCAAGAATATTATTAATTACAACATAAATCTATTTAAATAGGTTGGACGACTAACTGGAAAAAGAAAAAAACAAAGATTAACTGAGGAGGAGCAAAATCATTTGCATATGTATATTCTCACAAATTGCGAAGATCTTCTTGAGTATGAAAGGTATTTCATTTAAAAAAAATCTAAATATTTATAACAATATATAATTTAATAAATGTATTCATATTTGTATTTACAGGATTTATATGGCTCAAGTACGCTTTCATTACCCAATTTACACGCATGAAGCACTTAATGGGCTCAAAGAGAGCGAGTTCTCACAATGGCACACATTTTATGTAAGTTTATTTGATTCACTTACGTTCTTTTTAATATTACTACAGATATCAATATTTTAATTTATGAATATACATTTTTTTAATTAATTCAGGTAAAGACAGATGCAAGTAGAGGTCAGTCTTTTTCAACTTGGTTAGAAGAGTTGATCAACGGTCCATTGTTTGTTGCCCACGCCTATCCTATGTATTGTACACGTGGATATGCTTTTAAAATTTTATGCGAAGGAAGGATCCGGCCAACAAGTGATTATGGTATTTCTTCGAAATCGGGTGACATTGTGTACTATGGTATTCTAAGGGAAATACTAGAAGTGCATTATCCTGGTTTGCTCGACTTGCGATGCGTTGTTTTTTATTGCAATTGATATGATCCGTTCCTAGGAACAGGTGTTCGCCAAGATAAATTTGGGGTTATATCCATACATTCCGGAAAACGGGTGGAAAAATATGATCCATTCATCCTTGCATCACAAGCAAACCAAGTTTGTTACATTTTCTACCCACATGTGACGAACAAACATGATCCTTGGATCACTATTTCATTGATTACACCAAGAGGTAGGGTGGATGGTATTTCAGATAACGAGGCTATGCAACAATGCGTCACTGTAGGTTTTCTAGGTCTGATCGCACAACTGCAACAAGTTGACCATGTTGTTGATTTTACAGAAAAAGGTGATAACGAGATTTTTGATTATTCCGAGGAGCAACTTGGAGAATTTGATTCACAATCAGATTCATCACCATCAGAATATTCAGATAGTACATCGGATGATAATTAGTTGAAATGTATTTCACTCTTGTACTATTTTTATTTTCATTTGGTTTTAATTATATTTTTAGTTGATATATGTTATATTTTTCCCAAATATATTTTTAGAATTTTTAGTTGTAATTTTAATTTAATTTTTATTTTCATTTTATATCAACTACATTATATGTTAGTGTGACATTAAAAAAAATCTATATCCGACAGAATACTTACGAAAATCGTGTCCGTCAGAAATCCGTCGTAACTCTTATCGGAAATGTGTCGAACAACCGTCGGTAAGCCATCGTAATAATGTCCGTTTTTCCGACGGTATAAAACGGTCTGAAAATCGTCGATTTTTGATTAGCCGTCCGAAATCCGTCGGAATTTTCCGACGGCGTTCCGACAGCCAAAATGGGGAAGCTTTTTTTATCGGAAATCCATCGGAAATGTCCGACGGATCTTTGCCCGTCGGAAATCGTAATGTTTTCTTGTAGTGTTCGAGTTTGTGAAACTCAAAGAAAACGTAATATGATCCCTTGTCAGCCAAGTATTTGTTGTTGTTGATGGCTTATAATCTCTGGGTTTGTTCTAGGACAACTTTGTTTAAAGATAGTTCAAGGTTATGAACTAGAGTGGTCTGATGTAGTTATTTCTATTTTTATTGGTTCAACTTACTACTGGACTGGTAAATTTTTCTATATCCACCCACTCTTATGTTAGCTTTTACGGAGCAGTTCTTGTCATGGGTTGTGAATAGTTGTAGAGCCCTAATATCTGTTGGGTCGTTAATGGAATGGCTGGCTTTGGTTGGTCAAGTCTGCTTGCTTGGAATAGTGAAACCGCAAACTCCACTTCCGATAACCCAAGAACTACTACAATTTAAGACTAACCTGTTTTTCTGTGTCAGCGGTGAGGGCTCTCTTCTGGCCTCTGGATCCGCAGACTGCACAGTGAAACTGTGGGACGTCACCTCAAGTACCAAATTAACGAAGGCCGAGGAAAAGTGAGTTTGCTCCTTCCAAAGTTGTATCATTATTCTCTTTGAATAGTAGATTGTTTTGTTAAAAAAGATACATCACTATTGAAACACTATATGAATACATCACTATGCTAATGCGACAGTAACAAAATAGCATGTAACGTTAAATAAAGCATCCAATGGTTCTCTTTGTTAGGCCCCAAATTGGTGTACACTAGACAACGAATGAGATTATTAGAAGGGCATCGCATTATTCCATATTTAAGAAAACATAAAAAGAAAAAAATTGTCACAGATGTTGCTTCATCACCAAAGACTTCCACGTGTTGTTTCAAAAAATGGTCGAAGATAATTTATTGTGGTCGGAATATTCACCAAACAACCGAGAACTCTTTTAGACTAATCGACAAAACCAATCGAATTAAGAACAAGCTAAGATCTTAAGTAGAAACCGAAGTAAACTATGAGTCTATGAACCCTTTTGATGAAATCTGATTGACCTGAATTATCTTTGAGAGTTACAAGAATTGAAAATACAGAATCATTAATGAAACAGATAAGTTTGTTTTAACAAACTCTAACACGTGAGAACAGACACACGTACATATCTTAACTAGTTTCCCTTAAGTCTTACCCAGCTGCTTAACCACGAATTTGAGCTTGGTTTAGAACTCCATTTAAACCTCTATAAGTTAATAATGTCGGGACTAAAATATTTTAATAATTTATAGAAGTATTAATTTATCAATAAATAATAATTATTAATTTATAGAAAAATTTGTCTAATTATGTAGTTTTTAAAAAACTTTTACTGAAAAATAAGTTTTTTTCCGTTATAATCAGTATTCTTCTAGAACCAATTACAAGTAAAAAAATCAATTGTCATGTCTTGAATACAACACCAAAGTTTTCGATGCCACTAAAAATATTAGAAATTAAATTTTAATAAGAACTAATGCAAAATCAAGAAAAAACAAACAACACTAATATTTTACTAAATTTTCTTACCAATAATATATATATATATATTGATAAATTTATACAATTATTAATTTATAATATTGATGAGACCATATATTTACACAGGGTTTAAAAATAAAATTATTATCTTGCTATCTTATCAAATTGTGTTGTTAAGTATTACACTGGTCCAACTCGAGACCGGATAAAAATTTTTTTTAATGAATGTAAAATTTATTTAGCCAGAAAAACCTTATGTATACTAAATGCAACCGTTGCCTATTTAAAAAAAATTTAAATTTTTTAAAAGAAACAAAGAAGATGATTGGTCTTTTCTTGAGCCAAACCAAAGACGCAAACCGTCTTAAGTGTGTTTGGGTCCACTTCCTTGATGGTTGAAAGCCGATTCCGAACCATGTGATCTATAGTTTGAACGAGCATTGTCGGAGTTTTGGGCTATTCTTCGTGCCTTCTCCTATTACGTTCGCCCCAAATTGAGTGGACAGAGACTTGAAACACATATCGATTAATGAACTGAATAGTACGATTGAGTGGAGGGTCCGTAGTTATCAAAAGGATAGCATGGAAGTTGGTTGTGTATCTTGCCAGGGAATGCCGTGAGTGAGCCTCTTCTGAGCTGAGAAGGGACATGAGAAGAACAAGTGATCCCTTGTAATTATCAATTTATTAATTTATCAAGAATAAACAAACAATACTGTGGGAATCAAGTGGCATAATGGTGGGTACCTCTAAAATTTCATCACATTAAGTTGCAGGTTCGGGGTTCGAACYCTGCTCCTAYAGTGTTAAAGGGATTATTAAARCAACTAGGATAGTTGACAAAAAAAAAAAAAAACAACAACACTTTAATCATATTTCACTAAAGTTTCTTGCAAATAATATATATAGTAATTATTAATTTATCAAGTATTAATTTATAGAAGTTTTACTATAGAATTAACTCTTGTACTGGTTTAAGTTTAAATTCATCTTACATAATTGAACCAACTAAGCTCTGTCATATCTTTTTTTTCTGCACCAGTAAACATTAAATTTAAGAAAGTATGCTTATGTGATGACCAAAAAAAAAAAAAAAAAAAGTATGCTTATGTATCCACACAGGAAAAAAATCGTCAGAATAAATGAAAAGTCACACAGTTCCATGAATTAATCCAAGAAGAACAAAGTTAGACAATCACACATGGTCCAATGGTGCCATGCAGAACCAACCTGACGATCCTGTCGATTCATCTTTATCTTCTTGTATATTACAGTTTGGCTCCAAAACTTTTCCTACAGACTCAGTTACACTTGTCTGATGACATGACATATATACGTTGAGGCTCATATTTGCCTGATCAAATTCTTAAATATATTAAACAAACAAAACCATATTTTTTTTCGATTTAAACGGATAATTATTATAACGGGATGGGTTAGAAAACTCAGGATGAGGTATTGATGGGTTCGATAATTCGTCCTGAAACGGACATGTTTAGCAAAATGAGTCTCTTTTGTTGGGCCACAAGGCCTACAGATGAAAATGACTAAGCCGAAAACGACATTCTCCGACAGTTTTCAAGGTCCAGTCTCCAGTGAGAGCCGATGGATTCTTAAATCAATAGATTCTAAAATTTATCGGAGGGACGTAATTTTTGTTGCTTAGAGGGTTTTGTGTGTTGCCGATAAAATAACGTAATGCAGTTTAATCGTTCTTTATAAATAGTAGATATAACTGTTGTAGATCCTTCATTTATATCTTCACCCATTTCTTCAACAATATAAAGTAAGTATAATTTTGTTTGTGATGGATTTGTTATATTGAATGTAGAAACCTTTTTCTCATTACAAAATAGTTGTAAGGTCTTATTAGAAATGTCATTCACGATATCTTCTAACCAAATGTCAATCCAAAAGACCATAACATGTATTTCTAATAATGTTTTGTGTTAGTGTCGTTTTTTTCTGTGTCATCAAAAATAAAATATTTGAAATTATATATATATTGCTGGTGAATTTCAGGTTCTTTGTAGAGTTTTGAGTGAGTATGAGGATTCAAAATAGCTTCGAGATTACCTCTCAGGTGAAGGAGCTCCTTGACGTTTGATGTGGCCTTCACTGCTTTCGGAAGGGTTGCTTCGGGTATCATTCCCATGTGGCACATCATGATTTGTTACTTAACGTGAGAGTAGAACTCGTTTATTCAGTGTGAGATATTCTATAGATACCTAGTTATGACTGACTTGTATATCCACACTTAATGGTGTGTGATCTAATTGACTATTATACAGTCACTTGTAATAACAGCTGCCTAGAAGGCTATCTTAATACATAATGTCCAACTGGTGAAAGGACTAAAAGAGTTGTAACCAAACGTTATTTACTTGTCCCAATGTTGTTTGGGAACTAAGTGCCATGCCTTGCTTTAGAGGAACCACATTTTCTACTAATTTAATTCGACTGGCGATGAATATCAGGATCTTTCTATATGGATTTGTTGGAAATTTTGGAAGAGTTTCATTTTCATCAGGTCCACCGAACAACGTTATCGAACAAGAAAGATACAACTAGAAGTGATCGTTGTTGCTTTTGACCTCTTTTTATGTATTTTGGGCCATTTAAGTATTTGACATCATGACCCAAGAAAAAAAAAACTATTGACTACAAAAAAAACTTTTCATTTATGAGTCTCTGACTAGTGACTATCAGTGCCAATCATAACCAGTTTAAAAAAATATAGTTCAAATTATAATAAACATGGTAGTTGAAAAAACAATCWYTAGAATATAAWACTAKTAAATTATATTATCAWCTTTACAAGTCGTAAATAATAATAATGTACACAACTTGTTGGTTACAAATGGCCATTGGCCAAGGCTATTTAATTGTCGAAGTCATAAAATAGACATAGTTTGTTAGACCTTTTAAAAGCCACCATTTTAGAATTAATATATCGAGTAATGAACAAACCAATATCTCATTTAATGTTAAATCACCTTTCTGATATGATATAACTTATCTTTAGAATTCAGTAAAAAAACGTTTTCTGAGTCCAATGTTCATTCCACTATATATTAGACAAACATCAAAAGACGGCTAAAACATTTGTGAAGAGTCCACTCTTGTATATTGTGTTAACCCCAATGCCAAGTCATAATATGTTTTGACCAAAATTTTACATGAAATTATAAGCCTTTTCTTTATATTATTAATGAAAGTATTGAACAATGATCTAAGCTCAAAATTAAAATAAATTCGTACCTAACAACATTATAAAATATTTGATATATGCGCATCCGTGAATTACGTTTTTGCAATTCGTAAAGAGATTTCAACCATATGTATACATCAATCACATAAAAACAAAAGAATCAGTCTATAATTTTCAAGTAAGTCAGCGTAATTTTTATTTATGTTTTGGGTCAAAGATCTAAAAAAAGCGTAATTATGTTGCCAACTTCACGCCCTAACAAGTAACAGCTAGTCATCGTTTTGCTTAGAACGTACACAAAGACACAACTCCTGAGACATGGCTCGTGGCTTTGTCGATTTCTATTCATTCTAATATAATTAACCTATTTTACCCTCCTCTTCCTCATTATATTACACAATCTACCACCCAAATCCCACTAGTAGATAGTATTGATGCCCTCTCAACTAGTATAGTCCTTGTTGCCAAACATGATTAGAATTTAGAAGATAAGTAATATAAAAAAAATCAATAACGTTAGATTGCAATTTCGTCCATTGATGTCATCAAGAAGAACCAGGGCCGGCTCAAATATTTTAAAGGCTCTGGGGCAAATTTAGAAAATAAGCCACTAGCATATCAAAAAAAAAAATTATGTTTTTTCGACAAAAACAAAAACAAACAAAATATACGCTAATCAAAAATTTGATTTGCACTATGTGTTTATAAAAATATAAAAAACAGCAACAAATAACTAAACAGAACATAAACTAAAAATAACATAAAATTTACTATACCTTTAATCTATTTTCTTCCAAATTTTTGACTTATGCTCTTGAGATGTATAGAGATAACTTAAAAAATCGATTATATGAGAAACTGAGAATTCAATTTTTAGTGATGATCAAGAGTTGATTGTGAAAGAGAATAAGAGAGGAGAAATGTGAAAGAGATGAGAAAGAATACGAAACAATTCTGAAAATAAAACATATTAGGTTTTAGGTTTAGGTTAATTAAAAAAATTATGGACTCTTTTTTATGGGGATTTCATTAAATTTTTTTTAAAAATTGGACCCTTTAGTTACATTAATTTTTTTTTTGACCTGTACGTTTGGGTCTTTTTATTTATAGACCCGGGACGGTCGCACTGCTCGTCCTTTTAGTTAAGCCTGAGAAGAACATCTAACAAGTCAATAACTTGTATATAAATTAGACATAAACTAAAACAGTAAACTATTTTAAACTTTATTTTATATTAAAGAGAATTAAACTAATCAAATTTTATTTTATATTAATTAACTAAATTAGAAAAGAGAAAAATAACTAAATGAATTGTTTCATGGATTATGGAATCACATTTAGTAATTTACAATATCATGAATAAATTAATTAAAAATAGATTTGAACCGAACCGTACGGGTTGAGAAAAACCTTAACTGAATGATTTAAGGTTTTTTTTTTTGGATCTTAAGTTCGGTTTTTGTTAAAATGCCCACCCTACTAGTCTTTGGCATCGTTGAAGGAAAAACTCAATTTCACATAAATAATGAAATGTAAAAGACGTAAATGATAGGGACTAGATAACAATATATGCCGTAAACAAAAGGATTAAAGGAGCAAAGGATGACACAAAGCAGAAAAAAAGAATGTAGCTTTTAGGAAAGAAGGAAACATCACCAGAACTCAGAAGCTTCTCTCTCAGATTGACAGAAAGAATAAGATTCGAAGCTCCTCTTTCTTCGGTTAAAGAAAGATGTTGTGTAGAATGGTGGTGGTGACTGGCCGGAAAGAAACCCGGTTCGGTTCCGGTTTATCTGAATGTATACGATCTTACACCTATCAATGGCTACGCTTATTGGTTAGGACTTGGGATCTATCACTCTGGTGTTGAAGGTATCTCTTTTCTCTCTTCCTATGTCCTCAAAAATTGAACCTTTTTCTTGGAAATTATTGGTGGGTTTTGGTAAAAGTTTACAACTTTTGAATTGGGGATTAAAAAATTTTCATTTTTGAGAGGAAAATTTTGGCTGCTTTTGAATGGAGATTTGATTCTGTTTTGTGAGCTTGTTTGGTTAAAGTAAGAGACTTTTTAGTTTGATTTTTTTTGTTTGTTTGTAGAAATTGAAATAGACCGGTTTTATTTTCGATAGATTCCAAAACTGGAAACTTTTTTTTTGACCCAATTTTTGGATCAGCTTCTATGAGACTATGACTACCAGAACCGGGGTTTCTATGACTTTTAAAGTGAATTGTGTATTATCTTATTAGATATGTCTGTCCAAAAATGAATGATGTTTAATATTATGATCTTGTTGTATAGTTTTTGTTTGCTTCCTAATATAAATGAAACAAAGTTGTTGGATTGATGATATTATGTTGTTATCAATTGTTTGATTTAGTTAATGGGGTTGAATACGGTTTCGGAGCTCACGAACATTCGACAACGGGGATTTTCGAGGTGGAACCGAAGCAATGTCCAGGTTTTACATTCAGGAAGTCTATTTTGATTGGAAGAACTGATTTGGATCCTGAAAAAGTTGGTGCGTTAATGGAGAAACTTGCGGAAGAATATAGTGGCAACACTTACCATTTGATTACAAAGAACTGTAATCACTTCTGCAATGACGTTTGTATTCAATTAACCCGAAGATCTATCCCTAGTTGGGTTAACCGTCTTGCTCGCTTCGGTAAGAAGCTACAAAACAGAATGTTGGCTTTTACTCTGTTTAAGTAAAAGCTCATAATTTTTTGTTTTGTTTTTTTGCCTTTAGGTTTATTTTGCAACTGTGTTTTGCCGGCAGAGCTGAACGAGACAAAGGTGAGGCAGGTGAGATCAAAGGAAGAGAAGATTCCGGAAGCAGAAAATAAGAAACTTCGGAGCAGGTCAAGTAGATTTCCACCTGGCCCTTCGCTTTCTTCGTCGGGTTCTTTAAACCGAAGCACAAGAGGGGAAAGGAGAAGACAATGTCTTCCTCCATCGCCAACTGTGAGTGTTTAGCTCTAGTCTTAGTAAAATTTTATACCCCACCTTTTTGTTTCTGTCATTTGATTCCGTAGTAATGGTCCCAAGAAGTTGTGTTTACGCTACAAGTACAAGATATCAGATTGAACAAACATCTTCTTAATATGGTAATGGTATAAGATCTTCACATTATTTATTTTGAACTTTGAAATTAAAAAGTGAAGTCAAGTCCATTGGGTATGGACGGGGATAAGCTGAAGCGGAGTTTTCTTAGGACAAACAATTCCAAACGATTCTTCAAGATCAACATCTTCTACCTCCATTCCTTCCGGAAGCTTCCAATTGAAACGGTAAAGAAGATTGATAAGAGTCAAATGTACCAAAGCCATACCCATTCCTATACCTGGGCACACTCTCCTTCCGCTACCAAACGGCAACAACTCAAAGTTTAGACCTTTATAGTCAATCTGGCTATCGATAAACCTCTCTGGGATGAAAGCTTCTGGATCTTTCCAAACGTTTGGATTCCTATGAACAGCCCACATGTTGACATAGATCCATGTTTTCTTTGGAATGTCATAACCTCCGATCTTTATATCTTTTGAAGCCTCTCTTGGAATTAGTAGTGGCACAGGTGGGTTTATCCTGAATGTTTCTTTGATCACCATTTTCAAATACTCGAGTCGTTCTATATCTTCTTCTGTGATATCTTCTTTGTTTTTGATCACTTCTCTCACCTCAGCTTGCGCTTTCTTTAGAACTCTTGGGTTTGTAATCAAATGTGTCATAACCCATGTCACAGTGCTGGCAGAAGTGTCTACTCCAGCAGCAAGAAGGTTCTGCAATAATCAAAGACAAAAGATTTAAATTTTATGCAACGTGTGAAGAAAAAAATTATTGATTGAGAGGTTCACATTACTTACCACCAGAATTCCTTTGGTGTGGTTTCGAGTAAGTTGAAATTCTCCAAGTCCAATCTCTCCCCGTTCCATCTTGAGGAGCAAATCAATGATATCATCTTTAATATTAGGATCTTCTAGGTGATGCTTTATAGATTGATCAAAAAATGAATCCATCGCCTTAAAAACCTTCTCACATTTGCTGTGTAACCCTGTTATCCTATCGATGATTCTACCAACAACCGGGAAATAATCTGTTGCTGCGAAACTCCCCACCACCTCCATGGTCTCTCGAATGACTTCCTCATAAGCATTCTCAAGTTTGCTCCCTTCGAGACATATCCCAAATCCAACTTTACAAATCACACTCCCAGAAAGTTTCGCTAACTTCCGATTCAAGTTAACCGGTTTCTCCAATGAAGCAGATTGTTTAATGAATTGTACAAAAGAGGCAACTTCTTCTTGTCTTATATGTTGAAATGATTTTACCCTTTTTGCGGTGTAGAGTTCAATCACCGTCATCTTTCGTACTTCCTTCCAATATTTGCTATAGAAAGAAAAGGCAAGATCCTTTAAATTGTATGTTATTCTTGCAGGATAAGTCATATAAGGTCGCGAACAACAATCTGCATCAAATGTTTTTAGGACATCCTGCACCGTCTCTGGAGTTGACGCCACAACAGCAGACACATTTCCAAACTTTAGGGACATTAAAGATCCATATTTTTCAGATAATTTGAACATCGAACGATGAGGTTTCGATCCCAATTGGTGCAAGTTTCCAATTATAGGAAGTCTTGGTGGTCCGGGAGGCAGATGATTCTTTGTCTTTTTCGTGTTCTTCGCAACTAGTATAGATGCAAATAATACGAATGCAACAATGATATACCACAAACTCATTTTGCTTCCTACACAAAAAGGGATAGTTTATAAAAAGTCAATAGTTTCTTGTTGGCCCAATACTTGATAACCTTAAGAGAAATATAAATAACGAGGACAGGTACAAACTATTATCTTAGCATGGGCAGAATTAAATTTTTCAAAAGAAAATAACAAGAAATTTAAACACATTGGGTGCATGGACAAAACTCAAAAGTGTCAGAGACATATCTCGCGAAAATTAGGTTTTGATTAGATATCGGTGGAATGGCGGATTAACATTTTAATGCGATTAAATATTTTACAAATAAAAAAATATGTGAAATGTTAAACAAATAAATGAATATTTAAAACTGTAAAACCGAATGGTTATTTTAGTTTTTAATAAAATTTAGAATAATTATATATAATTATATATTTTTTTTTGTTTATACCGTGTTTAATAATGTCCTTAATATTTTTCTTAATAATTATTAAACTCTTAAGAATTTTAAAACCAAAAACTTAAGAATAAAAAGATGGAACATAAATTTTTATGCAGTAGTATATTTGATTATTTTTTATGCAGCAAACTTGAATTTTTTTTTGTAAACACATGGAATAACAAAAAAAAAAGAAAGCAAACCGAAACCGAACCAAACGAAATTACATATGGTCTTTATATAGATTTTTTTTTATAAAACCGAACCGTAAAACCGAAAAAACCAAACCGTAACCAAACCGAATTACATACGGTTTTTATATGGTTGCAATTTTTGTAAAACCGTTCGTAAAACCGAAAAAATCGAACTGAAACCAAACCGAAAAATCGTACGACCACCCCTTTTAGGGGACGATTAACCAAAAAAAAAACATGCTAAAGTTATGGAAAATATATAACCGCGCTATTCGGGTTCGGTTTGGGTTTTTCGATTTTTTGGGTTTTTGGGTTTAGACTTCTAGCCTCCATTCGGGTGTTTGACAATTTCGGTTCGGGATCGGGTTCACTTGGGTTAGGTTCGGGCTCGGTTTGGATTTTGGATTCAGGTTCGGTTCGGGTATTTTACACCCAAAGTAACCGGATCAAAACATACACATCATAATGACGTGTCCAAACTCTAAAGGTTAAACAATTGAAATCAAAATATTATGCAATCCTCATTTAGAAAAATAAACAACGACGTTCCAAACACTTAAAATAACATTCTAATAAACAAATAAGAATAGAAACAACACAAAATGTTAGAATATAAATAATACAAATTTCGATTCACAATTGAAGAGAAAGGGGATTCATACCTTAGAGCGATTTCTAGAAATCTGAGAAGGAGGAGAGTGACAATTTTGAAGATTTAATTGATCTAACATTACTGCTTTAGAATTATATTTAGTTTAGCTCAGGAAGTTGTATCGTCGTCCCACTTTACTTTTTTTAACAGCCGACTAAGGAAAGGAAATAAAGAAAAGGAATCAGGGTTAATGGTTAGGCTTGTATACTTTTGGTTATTTCGGGTGTACTTCGGGTTTTCGGATAAATCTGAACCCAAACCCGAACCCGAACCACCAGGGACATAAGAACCATTCGGGTATTTTTCAAAAATCGGATTCAGTTCGGGTTCAGGTTTTTCGGTTCGGATTCGGTATCGGATTTGGGATTCGGATATTTTGCCCAGCCCTAGCGCTAAGTAAAACCACCAAAGCACCCTAATTATTAATTAAGGCAACACAAAAAAGAAAAGAGTCCTTTTATATTTTGCCTACCCTACTTTTTAGTTTCACATAATATTTTGATTTTAGAGTATTCAATCGATTAATTAAGAAAAAGGCAAATCTATAACAATGAAGAGTCATCTCTCTGTAAACCAAGAGAAGAATACTTTCCTAAACTGAATGACTAGAGAAAACATTTACTAATAAATTTAAAAAATATTTATAAGAGAATATAATCAGAAACATCTAGAGAGAGAGAGAGATCCGCAAAATTACCTTAAACTTAAAGTTTGTGGCGGAAGAGTTAACACTGTGCGGGCAAGGGAGAGAGAGAAAAGAAGAAGAAGTGAATTAGATGTAGAAGATTGTGAGAATTGAGAGGAGATGTAGAAGATGTGGCTACGTGGTTTGCTTCTAAGCACACACATATTTATAGTGGGAGGGCGTAAGCGTTGATTTCATGCTTACATGTAGCCGAATAAAGATCTACTGAAATAGATGTTCACGCAACTCTTTTTCTTTGAAGATAACATTACTTTTGTACGTCTGTTTTCTAATAAGTTACTGCTACGAAATAGTTGAAAATATCATAATTTCAAACCAGATATATTGAACCCACACAGCTCTACGATAATTTATATCCAAAAATCTACGTTACTTGGTGAAAGGATTGTTTGCGATAATGTCTCATACCAACACTATGGACGGCCCAAATTTAAGAGAGGGAAAATGGTTAAATAGAGTTGACTAATATTAACTCGGGGCATGGGGCTGGTATCCGCTTTTTTTGGACTACTTGGTATTTGATCCGCTCCGCACAAGTAATGAAAATTTAGACCCATACTTGGACCTGCCCAAAACGAGTATCCGTCCAAACGGGTAACCGCTCCAAAATCTATTACTTGCGAGGTACTTGCTCCGCTATTTGGATCCGCGAGTAACGGGTAATTTTGCGGGTAACGGGTATTTTTTGCGGATAACGAGTATTTTTTGACGGGTAACAGATATATTTTCTGAGTAACGAGTATTATTTATGAGTAACATGTATTTTTGTTGCGGATAACGAGTATTTTGTTGCGGGTAACGAGTAACGAGGCGGATAATGGGTTTCAAGACGGATAACGGGTAAAACCGGGGCAAGTAATGGGAAAAATTTTCGGATTTGGACTTGTCCCATTACTTGCAAATATTTTAAAAACATACCTTATATTTGGCTTGATACGAGGCGGGTATCCGCTTTTACGGACGAATACGGGACAGATCCAGCGAGTCCGGCAGGTAACGGGTTCCATGCCCGGGCATAACTAATACGATATGTATGTAAACAATCTGAACATGGCGTTATTAAATAAAGAGAAAACGGATCATACTAACGCTTTATATTTTAAGGAAAAAAATGGGAAGTATCCCGTTAAATACCATTATCTATAACGGCTTCGCGATGGATTTGGGCAGTGCACATCGATTGTAAATTCATTGTTATATAAATTACCATTATATAACGATGTAAATTCTACATATTATAATAATTTAGATCATAACCGTTCAACATGATGGACCATAAAATTTTAATCTTGGAAATAAATTCTATAACAATTCTACATATGGAATTTTATAATTGTTATAAATTATATAACAATTCTACATATTTCCAAGAAACATTGTTATATTAAATTTTAATCTTGATCCTGATAAATTGAACGGTTATGATCTGAATTATTAAATATGTAGATCAAGAGCCTTGATAATTTCCATTAAATTATCGATCAAAATTTATAATTTATAACTTTTTTTTATTGTAATGCAAAGAAATATTGTATCATGGGCTTTCATTACAAATTCAAGTTTTATTTCTAATACTAAATTAATGTAAAAAATGTTGATCTCCCTGTTAGCTTTGCAGGGAAGACTACAAAGACTATCATATATACTTAGTAGTAGTATATTATATTGTTATTCAATGATTTTTGTAAAATATAATATATACTATATAGTCTGAAAAACTTTGTTATTTAACAGTTAGATATTATTTATGAATTTGAATAATATATAAAACGGTGACCATTTTTTAATTTGGAGTAGGACCTCCCAAAACGTTGGACCGGTCCTGGTCTTCGAAACTCACAGTTTTGCTCAGTGTACAAATCTAAAACTGTTTCAAAGAAAGCAATGGAATTAGATGAGTTCAATTCTTATCCTTGAACTCCGTTTCAGTATGAGTCTCTCATTTTTTTCTATTCTCAGTTGAAGTCTTCTGTCTTAGAACAAGTCTTTGATTTGACTTCTTCTTAATGTTTTTGGCTTTGAATTCAAACCAAAACCACGTACACATGTATAAACGGATACATATGACGTATAAACGTAATGACCACTTGACCATGACTTATAGTTTAGTGGTTTGTGAAAATGTCTATTTTACTATTTAGATTCAACCTGACATAATGTTGTTGAAAAAAAATTTATTTGATTTATGTATTCATATACTGAGACCAAATCATCAACGTCTCAGCCATTTGAAAAGTCCACTGATATTTGAAGTCAAGGAGGTAAGAATAATAAAAACAGCCAAACATGAGTTGCAAAATAAAAGAGGAAAATTTAGTACATTCATGAAATAACTTTTCCATAAAAATTAACGAAATTTAAGAGTAGTTTTCTCAATAAAAGATAAGTTTCTTGGAAATATGTAGGATGAAGTCTCACTCACCTTACGTCTCCATTTTTTAATAGGTTAGTTGTACAAAAACGGGTCATACTAGCGCTTTATATTTTAAGGAAAAAAAATGGGAAGTATCCCGTTAAATACCATTATCTATATCGGCCCATGGTTACTATTGTATTGTGATTTTGAAAATTGTCACTTATCTATCAAATAGCTGACTAAAACTCGATAGATATACATATCATTTTATCTAATGTTAGGTTTCGGTCCTGTTTACTCTTTGTATTGTCCCGTGTTATGTAAAAGTCTAAAATGGTAGAAATGGTAGAAAATCTAACATTTTATCTTTTGACAAGTAAAAAAAAAAATCTAACATTTTACCCACACCAAAAAAAAAAAATCATTTTACCTAGAATGATCATTTGATTTTGACAAACAATTGGACATATATATATATACAAGGATAGGTACAAACTATTATCTTAGCATGGGCAGCGTTAATTTTTTCAAAAGAAAATAACAAGAAATTCAAACACGCAGGGACAAAACTCAAAAGTATCAAGACGTGTCTGCTCGCGAAAATTAGATTTTGGTTAGATATCAATGGAATGGCAGATTAATGTTTTAATGCGATTAAATATTTTACAAAAAAAAAAGTGAAATGTTAAACAAATAAATGAGTATTTATGGTTAAATAATTTTATTTTACTCATGCAAAATATTAACTATTAATTGAAAAAACCTAACAAACAATTGTTTGCAATAAAATTTATGTCATTTTTTGAATAACAGTCAAACCATGTTACAACTTTCTAATAATTTTTATAAATCTTTTATATTTTATCAGTTAATATTAAAGATATATTAAAATTTATATAAAATATTATTTGTTCGTTTAGAGCTTAATTAGTTCTCTTGCAACTACCAGCAAATACTATGTTACGGTCGGTTGTGGTTACTAACGTCTAACATTTAACAACAATTGTCAAAATCGCTTTATATCGCTTTTGGCCGCTTGGACGGGCTGTTTTCAGGTGTTTGCAATTTACGGAGGAAAGTTAAATTTTTTCTTCGTTTTTATAATTCTTTTATCTATAATACTAATTCTTTTCAGGTGTTACTTGGTGAAAGGATATGTATGCAATTCGTTTAGGAATGTTAAATTTTGGCTGCTTTTGAATGGAGATTTGATTCTGTATGTGAGCTTGTTTGGTTAAAGTAAGAGACTTTTTAGTTTGATTTTTTTGTTTGTTTGTAGAAATTGATATAGACCGGTTTCATTTTCGATAGAGTCCAAAACTGAAAACTTTTTTTTGACCTAATTTTTTGATCAGCTTTTATGAGACTATGACTACCAGAACCGGGGTTTATATGACATTTAAAGTGAATTGTGTTTTATCATATTGGATATGTCTGTCCAAAAATGAATGATGTTTACTATTATGATCTAGTTGTATAATTTTTGTTTGCTTCCTAATATAAATTAAACAAAGTTGTTGGATTGATGATATTGTGTTGTTATCAATTGTTTGATTTAGTTCATGGGGTTGAATACGGTTTCGGAGCTCACGAACATTCGACAACGGGGATTTTCGAGGTGGAACCGAAGCAATGTCCGGGTTTTACATTCAGGAAGTCTATATTGATTGGAAGAACTGATTTGGATCCTGAAAAAGTTGGTGCGTTTATGGAGAAACTTGCGGAAGAATATAGTGGCAACACTTACCACTATATATGTTGGATCTTGTTGAAGTATGAATAAATCTCGTATAAGACAAAGTCACATTCGTATAAGTTAGTTATTAATTAAGAGTCACGAATTGTCATTCGTACATTTGTGTTTTTTCAATTATACATTTAAGTTGTTTCAAACACAATGGTTCACTTGTATAAGTATAGATCAAGCCTAGTCTTTGTTATGTGGTGATGAGTGTAATACAGAAAAGTCAAGTACTCTATTTTTAATAAAATCAGTTTTGTTGAAACAGAGTAACTTTACGTGTTATCTTTTCTTTACTACTTTTTTCTTTTTATTTCTTGTGCACTGATAGCATCATATTTTACATGTTTTTATGCATTAGAATAAGTTAGTTTTGGCTTTTATAACTAACATTTAGTGTGGTATTAGTGTTTTTGCATGAGATTATATGTTTTTAGGTACTTGGAGCTAAACATGAGTAGTTGAGATGTTTTTGGAGCTTACTGAAGCCTACAGGAAGACTGGTGACATTGCCTAGATCGTGCACATTCGAAGAAGGATTTCACAAAAATCGAAGAAGGCAAAATCGACCCTAATATCGACCTGTAGGGGTCGATATTGAGACTAAAGAACTTCCAGAGAATTCTCGAAGGTTGCATCGACCAGTCAAGCCCAGGGAGCCAAAATCGACCCTAGCATCGACCTATCATGGTCGATGCTGACCTCCGAGAAAGATGGAAAATTTCTTACCTATCATGGTCGATGCTGAGCATGGAATGACTTTGGTGGAGAATATGGCACAAAGTGACACTAACTGTGGAGGAGACTATGATCGTAGAGATCGTAGCATGGCTTACGATGGAGGTGACAAGATGAGGATTGATATGAGAGCACTAAACGATAAGTTGGACAAGGTACTACAAGTAACATGGAGACATGTTCACTTTGTTGACGAGTTGGATGCTACAAGGGCACAAGCTGACGAGGAGGCAGGAGAAGAGAACGAGTGTGAGGTGAACTTTGTCGGTAACTTCCGACAAGGTGGTTTCAACCCTAACTACCGGAGCCACCATAATCTCTCATACCGGAGCACCAATGTGGAGAATCCACAAGATCAGATGTACCCACCCATGAAGGCACCAACCCCTTCATTCCAACAAGGAGGTTTCAAACTAAGCACTCAATTCAACAAACCATCTTACGCACCACAACCGTACCAAGGACAAGGAGGAACCAATCTACAACCAAAAGAGGAGAAGTACGAAGGAATGCTTCGAAGCATTCTTGAGGGGCAAACAAAAGCTTTAGTGGAGATCTCTGAAGGCTTCAAGAATATATATAGAAGATGCAATAAACTCAACAACAAGTTCGACGGACTCGCTTCCCGCATCAATGTGTTAGAACACAAACCGCCCAACTTGCTTCGTCTTCACAAAGACCGCATGGTATGCTCCCTGAGAAACCTGAGACGAACCCTAAGGAGTATGTGAACATCACCACACTGAAGAGCATCATCAGGAAAAGAGAAGAGTCACCCAAAAAAAGCAAAAACAGAGAAATCGGACCTGTAAATCGGCCAATCAAGGTCGATATTGCTGACCCAAAATTTCCTGAGCAAAATCTCGGACATGCATATCGACCAGTCATGGTCGATTCCCAGCCCATCGACCCATCACATCGGCCTGTCATGGTCGATGCTCATCCAGAACGAAGCTCCGGAAGGCCACATCGACTTATCCAGGTTGATTCCAGACTTGTCAGATGCCCCCATCGATCTAACCTAACCGATAATGCTGCTGTCTCGAGCACTGGACCTCCCCATCGACCCTCAACAATGGATGGTCGTAACATCAGGCGTAAATATCGGCCAATCATGATCGACCCTCGTTCTGAAGACACCAAAGACGTTACCTTGACAATATATTGACTGTACAGTCATGTACAAGGAAGCGAGGAACCTGACTATGAGATCATAAGGAGCTATAACTCGATCACAAAACAACGAAGAACAAGATTCATCGATCCGATCAACAAGAAACGCTTCGAAGAACTAGTCCAGAGCATCCCCGAGCCACTCTCTTTTAAAGACGCTTGGAAAAGGTACTCTCTACAAGAGTATTTTGTGGGAACGGATGAGACGATATATGATGCTGAGAAGTTATTCCAAGGGGCTCGATCCTCAACGAACCCCCATCCTAGTCATCCCTTACCACCTACAAGGAGCATTGATTTAACATGGTTTTTCAAGAAGATCAACGCGGAAAAGCTCTGCATGTTCAGACGACTTGTTCGATCATTACCGAGGGATTACACATTCAAGGAAGCTCTTTTCAAATACAACCTCGATCTATACTTCACAGATACTAAGGAGACTATCGAGGAGATCAAAGAGCTCTACATGGACACACGACTCAAGGGACCAATCACAACGGTCTTCAAAAGAGCTGACTCCGGGCAATATAGGATAACATGCTCTATACTTGGTCATACTTTCAATGACGCTTTATGTGATACAGGGGCCAGCATAAATATCATGTCCATGGAATGAGCTAAGATGTTGGGAATCCATGAGCTTACAAAGTCAAATGTTCGGATTGGACTCGTTAATGCCGATGCGATACACTCGTATGGAGTGGCTGAGAATGTGATCATCTAGATTGCGAACTGTCGCATTCCTACTTACTTCCATGTAGTGGACATAAGAGGAGATGATCACACTCAACTCATCCTTGGTAGACCGTTCCTAGCAACAGTTGGCGCGGTCATCGATTGGGCAAAGCAGAGAATCTCATTCACATATGTGAATAGAGATGTGTTCTACGAAGCAATGCCAACAGAAGGCACTTCACGATCACATTGAAGAAGAGAATCTCTTGGTGAGGAAATCACTAATGACACATACACTCCTGCTGGGGAGAGATCAATTCACCATACCAACTCCGACGAGAACGATTCAAGGAATCGTCGCGCAACAGTTCAGCCATCATCTCCACGGTCAGCTGACCATTCTATGAGGTCGTCGAGCTCACGACGTTAAATAAGCACTTTACCTTTGTACATACATTTATCTTTTAGGATTTTTCCTTATTCTTTATTCTCTATTTTTTGGTTTTTTCTACCTTCTTTCGTTTTTGTTTCTTGTTTTCGAGGTGTTCTTCACCACATATAAAAAAAAAAAAAAAGTATTCAGGACTTGTCATGTGGGAGCTGCTAACCGACATTTCGATAAGAGAATCACTGTAAGTTTTTCTCTTGATTTTTCCCCCCTTACGGTTTTATATCACCACGAGGACATTGTGGAATAAGTGTTGGGGGGGGGGAGTCTTGTGATCAATGGAGGTAATCCTTTTCCTTGACATCTTTTGATGTAAGTTTTACCATAAGTTTTTCGCATTTTGAGAGATTGTTACACACATTTCCTCGTTCATAGGTTCAATAACATGTGAAAAGGTTTTTAATGAGGTAGCATTTGAACTTGTTAATTGTGTTATTTGTGTTTATGTTTGGATGCTGTGTGGATAGTATTTGATCTTTACTAGGAAATGTGGAAAATCCATGAGTTGATCAACAATCCCCAAAAAATCATTCCTTTGAAGACTTTGGCAAATCAGAATTGACTTCTCACCGTAATGAACCTTAAAACTCTCGATTTGGGGCTTGAGATGCATGAGACATGATACCTCTATGAGACCCTGTAAGATACGTCTATGTGAGTACATCTCCCCTCTTCCTTCCCTTCAGTAAAAAGAAAAGAAAAGGATATAGGTAAGAAAGAAGTGAACCGAGTATTGGAAGCTACCATTTTTATTGTTCGCGTCTTATGGAAACCTGTCCAAAAATAGAAAAGAAAAGGCGATTGATAGAAAAAAATAAAATGATACCCTAGAAAAGTAGGGAGAAATCAATTCGACCTTAAAGTGAGAAAAGGGAGAGGAAAAGATTTGTTCCAAGACGGTCTTGAGCTTACAAAAATCCGAAAGAGTAAGTGTTCGTGTTTTATGATCAATGATCCCAAGTTGAGAGCTCACACTTAGAATGAAAAGAGAGGTTGATGACGAGGAGTCAAATTTCGAAGGAGGAGTGGTTTGAATTAAGGTGTGTTGCTATGCTTATGGTGAAGTACATGGAGTACGTTATAGATAATTCTACTTCCACAAAGACGAAAAGCATTTAACACAACAATGTCACAAGGTACAAGTTCACTCTCTTTATCTTTATTTTTTTCAATAAAATAACTTCACCATGCTTGATTTTTGTTTGCTTGAGGACAAGCAAATGATAAGTGTGGGGGAGTTGATAGCATCATATTTTACATGTTTTTATGCATTAGAATAAATTAGTTTTGGCTTTTATAACTAACATTTAGTGTGGTATTAGTGTTTTTACATGAGATTATATGTTTTCAGGTACTTGGAGCTAAACATGAATAGTTGAGATGTTTTTGGAGCATACTTGAAGCCTACAAGAAGACTGGTGACATTGCCTAGATCGTGCACATTCGAAGAAGGCAAAATCGACCATAATATCGATCTGTAGGGGTCGATATTGAGACCAAAGAACTTCCAAAGAATTCTCGAAGGTTGCATCGACCAGTCAAGCAAAGGGAGCCAAAATCGACCCTTGCATCGACTTATCTGGGTCGATGCTGACCTCCAAGAAAGCTGAAAAATTTCTTACGTGGCAAGATATGACTTGAGCACCTTGTTATTTCTAGTTCTAAGCCTCCAGAAACAAGATAAGGACGAAATGGATGGTTCTAGAAAACCCTAATACTATATAATCACTTGTAATCTCACTAGAGAAAAGAAGAAGAATACACACACAAAAACAGATCTTTGTAGCCGTCACATTCAGATCTAATAAAAGTTCTTCTTCTTTAGATAAATTCATGTTCTTATTATTTTGTTATTACTTTGATTACTATTTAGATTAGTCTAATTTTCTGTCTTGTTTATTATTTTATAAATCAGATCTTTGTCTCTGTAACCCACAAGAGACAAGAGTCTAGATCCTTTAGACCACATAGGGTGGTGGTCATTGATGAGATTTATGTTTTAGAATTCATTGCTGTAATTAACCGATCTAGCTACTCTATTGTGCACTTTAATGCTGAGTATTCTCTCATGGGAGATACTTAGAGTACAACTGAATCCAGTAGGTGTGGTTGTCTATTTACAAGTGTTTATAGCCACGGGAGTCGATTAAATCTTCAGATCTGTATACTAGAGAGTCATAGCTAGTGTGAATTTGTTGTTTGATAGAATTAATTATAGATCTTGCTTTGGCCAAGTTAGATTGAATATCTTAGGAGTATTTCACCACGAGAGTGGGTTGTACTTTAGAAACAAATCTATCTTTCACTTTGTATTCTTGAGGCGAGAGTCTAAGGATACTTAGTATTCGATGATGGGATCATCTGAAATGTATATCGAGTTTGTCACGAGAGTGGATCTAGATATAGAGTCTAGCATACCACGAGAGTGGACTAGCAAGATATAGAAAATCCCTAGAATGACAAATATAAATTATTTAGATAAAACATGAATTCTAGACTTAGTTTTCCTGATTTAGACTATCACCCATATTTTGTACATAATTAGTTTATTATTGTTGTTTATTTAATGCAATTTAATTATGTTTAAGCTTAGTTTAGATTTATTTGTTTTCTTAGTTTAGAAGTCAATTTACCTTATTTCCTGTTTATTTATTTTCAAAATCATTTTAGATTAGGAATCAGCCCACTCTATTTTATTTCCACCTAGATTAGATCTGCATTTGCATTCTCTATGGATTTATTCTATTTCTCCGTCGATCGATCCCGTATTACTACAATTGCATTTGACTGTGCACTTGCGGTTTTAAGGGTTAAACTCTTGAGAGTAATTTCTTGGGTGAAACCTGTGAAAATGCACAAACATAGTATCAGAGTTTTACGATTGAGAGGACCAAAGAGAAAGCCATAGTTTACAACTCATCAAAACAACAAGAAGATATCGCATACGTTAATCGCAAAATAAGCCAAGACGATGCAAGGCTCTTCACATCAAGCGATTCCTATATTCGATGGGGAGAAGTACGACTTTTGGAGCATTAAGATGGCAATCATATTCAGGACTAGAAAATTGTGGTCCGTGGTTGAAGAAGGTGTGCCGGTCGAAACGGTACAAGGCCAAGAAACCCCTGAAACCAGCAAGGGCAAAATCGCTTAGAAAACGAGCGATGGTGAAAGATACGAGCATTGCAAATTTTGCAAACTGCCGTGACTGATCAAATATTCTCACACATTGCAGCAGCATCAACATCAAAGGAGGCATCAGACGCATTAAAGGCTGAATATCAAGGTTCTCCTCAAGTCTGATTGGTTAAACTTCAATGGTTGCATAGGGAGTACGAAAATCTAAAGATGTATGATAACGAAGACATTAAGACGTTCACCGATAAGTTAATTATTTTATAGAATCAGTTGACTTATCATGGTAAAAAGAAAACCGATTATCAACTCATACAGAAGATACTCATCTCTCTCCCAGCCAAGTTCAATAGCGTTGTTAGCGTTATGGGGCAAACTCGCGATTTGACTTCACTAACAAAGACAGAGCTAATCGGTATTTTAAAAGCACATGAGGAAAGAGTGGCTGCAAGAGAAGAAAGCACTAATGAAGGAGCATTTAATGCTCGCACAAAAGGAAGAGAATCCGGTTTCAAGCGAGACAACACCAAGAAGTGGTGTGTGTTTTACAAGCGAATCAACCACACAAAAACTTGAGTGTTGAAAGAAACCGAAGGAAAACGATCATGGCAAGAATTGAAGAAGTAACAAGGAGTGTTACAATTGTGCTAAGATCAGCCACTACTCAAATGTGTGTCGCTCAAAGGAAAAAGAAAGAACGCATGTAAGTCTCGAAGATGAACACTTGGTTGAAGACCATATGTTGTTTAGTGCATGTGAAAAAAGCTTGGAGTGAAGCCGATATATGACTAATGGGGAGTGTTGAAGTATAATCAAATCTCGTATAAGACAAAGTCACATTCGTATAAGTTAGTTATTAATTAAGAGTCACGAATTTTCATTCATACAGTTTTGTTTTGTTTTTTTATTATACAATTATGTTGTTTCAAACACAATGGTTCCCTTGTATAAGTATAGATCGAGTCTAATCTTTGTTATGTGATGACTGTTGAAGTATAATCAAATATCATATAATACAAAGTATTATGTTTAAGTATATGTCACATTTACATAAGTTAGTTACTAAACTTAAAGTCATGAATGAAAGTCTGTCTTCATTCGTAAAGATGTGTCCGTTCATACACTTGTATCCTTTCACATGTATAAATATAGATCGAGTCAAGTATTGTAAGTAGTCTGTATGTAACACAGCTTCTCAATTAATAAAAGTTGTGTGGTTCATTATTTTACTTTTTTTTTTTTGGCAACAAAGTCCAAGTTGGTATTAGAGCCTTATTGATTAAATTCCGTAAAACATCAAGTAAAAAAAAAAAAACAATGATCACTATGATCGTCTTAGCAAAATGCCACGGATGCGAGTCATGGAACCGGTGATGTTAAAAATGGTGTTGGAAGACACACTTAGGAAGTACGAGAATCTTAAGATGGCTGAGAGTAAAAACATAAATGTTTTCACAACGAAGTTGATTGAGATAGGCAATCAACTTAGAGTACATGGTGAAGAGAAGTCGGATTATCAATTAGTTCAAAAGGTGTTGATTTCTCTCCCGGAGAGGTTTAATAGCGTTGTGGCAGTGCTAGAGCAAACGAAAGACCTATCGACGTTCTCAGTCACGAAGTTGGTTGGCACATTGAAAGCGCATGAGAAACGTGTAGAACTCCAAGAAGAACGTTCAGCAGAAGGAGTGTTCTATGGAAAAAGGTTTGTTTCAAAGTTTTAAAAAAAACGTGGCGACAAATGTCAAAATAATGCCGAGAAATGGTGTGGCGTTTGTAAGTGTGACAATCAAAATGAGAGTGATTGTTGGAGAAAGCAACACATGGATGTTAGCTTGCATAAGGGTGTAAGGTGCTTTGCGTGTAACAAGGCAGGACATGTGGTGAAGAATTGCGAGGTTAGGAAGGCCAAGAGAGCGAACCTAAGGCCAGAAGAACTCGATGATGACGAAGATGAGAGTTACATGTTGTTCAGTGCAGTTGACGAAGAATCATCATCAAACGTGAATGATGAGACATGGTTAATTGATAGTGGATGCGCTAACCATATGACAAAAGAAGTGACGGAAGATCACGGAGGAGACGTGACAGAAGATCACGGAGGAGACGTGACGGAAAATCACGGAGGAGAGGTGACATAAGATCACGGAGGAGACGTGACGGAGGATCACGGAGGAGATGTGACGGATGATCACGGAGGAGAGGTGATGGAAGATCACGGAGGAGACATGACGGAACATCACGGAGAAGACGTGACGAAGCGACGTTAACGAACGCTTGGTGTGAAACCAAAATTTGATTAAGGGGGAGTGTTGAAGTATAATCAAATATCGTATAATATAAAGTATTATGTTTAAGTATATGGCACATTTACATAAGTTAGTTACTAAACTTAGAGTCACAAATGAAAGTCTGTCTTCATTCGTAAGGATGTGTCCGTTCATACACTCGTACCCTTTCACATGTATAAATATAGATCGAGTCAAGTATTGTAAGTAGTCCATATGTAACACAGTTTCTCAATTAATAAATGTTGTGTGGTTCATTATTTCACTCTGTTTTTTGCAAAAAGTCCAACAGTGATGAGTGTAATACAGAAAAGTCAAGTACTTCGTTTCTAAAAAAATCAGTTTTGTTGAAACAAGTAACGTTACGTGTTATCTTTTCTTTACTTCTTTTTTCTTTTTATTTCTTGTGCACAAAGAAACACACAAAGAAGAAGAAGAGCGAAAGTTTGAACAGATCTATCCCTAGTTGGGTTAACCGTCTTGCTCACTTCGGTAAGAAGCTTCAAAATAGAAAGTTGGCTTTTACTCTTAATTAAAAGCTCATAAGTAGATTTCCACCTAGCCCTTCGCTTTCTTCGTCGGGCTTTTTAATATTAGGAGATCGATGAGATCAATCATATCAAGATTATGAAAATCATGAAGATCAAGGATCTAGAAGATCATGTTTGGCAATATCCTAGTTTAAGAATATTTACGTTTACCTCTTAAGATATTTTTTACATTTATGTTTATCTTAATTTAAAAAACTTAGGTCTATTCAATCTCTATATAAGAGAATGCATTTTGTACCTTTATCCTGAAGCTTCCGTAACGTAAATCATATTTTTTATGTTTCATTATAAGAGATGTGTTAGTTAAATTCACGAACATTAAAAGACTACGTATATTCATTCAATTTTTCTTGTTTACGTAATTAAGTAGAAACAATATAACCAGTTGTGAGCTTGTTTGGTTAAAGTAAGAAACTTTTTAGTTTGATTTTTTTTCGATAGATTCCAAAACTGGAAACTTTTTTTTGACCCAATTTTTGGATCAGCTTCTATGAGACTATGACTGCCAGAACCAGGGTTTACATTGTAATACACGTGTTCCGGAATTGATTTTGAATCAAATCGCGGTGAGAATTAAGCTACGGTATAGCTTTTTTTTTTTTGGTCAACCAACTACGGAATAGTTATTCTGATGGTTTTAGAGAGTATATCGAGCCACGAAAAATCATTAGAGGACATTATGATGTAATTCTTAAATCAATTTGATGAAGTGAAGGCTTGTGATTGATCAAGGAATTCATATTTTAATAGAGAATTTGAAATTTTTTGATTGGTGGATGATTTCTTAATTACTGAGGTGGCAAGCTATGGTTCGTTCAGAGTTGTGTTGTGATTTAAAATCTCTCTTTCATATTGGTTGAAAATTAAAAGAAAAGCCCTAATCCCTATTTAAAGAAAAACTCGACCAGCCTCTTTCTCCATGGGTGTGTGCGGCGACGTTGAGTAAGGGAGAAGGAGAGAAGCTTTGAGTTGAGAGAAAAACAAGCTTTCATATAAAAGGGTTAGAGACAGAATCGATATGTCTTGAAAGAAAGGAGATTCGACTTTCTGAAGACTTACCTAAGACATAGATCTAGATTCTATAATTTGCGGATTGGATTTAGGATATTATTCTAAGAGTTATTCATGTTCTCATGAGATCTTTGGAATCTGTCGCGAATCTAGACCAGTGTGGGTAGTTTCAGAACATCCAGGAGTCGAGTTACAACGGTGGAGAGTGGAAATGGATGGTTAAATCTCTATCTTTATTGGTATCTTTGAGACTGATTATTTATGTCAGATTTCTAGATTTTGTCGGTTTAGATAGAATGTGGTTTTATTGTGTATTTGGTTGATTCAGAGGCTGATCTCTTGCAAGAACGATCTTAGCTCACTAATCTAGCTCTCGGTTTAAGGAAAACGGGCTGAGGTTTGGGACCATCGAGTTACACTTTGTTCAAGTTAATTCTTTGGATCTGTCCCATTGTAGAAGGAGTTTCAGAAAAGTAAAACTCATGTTTAGCAAAGTAGCCAAGGTGAGTGCAGGACCATAGTCTTAGCTGTGTGAATATGATTGATATCGTTTTGTTTCAGGTTTGTAGACCAAAACGTTTATGTGATGAGCCAAGTGAGCTTTTAGATCGAGTATATCATGATATGGTTGATTGGTTGAGTCGGTATTGATGATTTAGTTTTGTTATTTTTATATTCATGTGTGTGTATAGCGTGTAGATGGGAAGATATACTCATTAAGTATTTATTAAATACTTATGCATCTCATTCTTGATGCAGGTAAATAAAAAACTGTGAAACTAGTGGAATCATGGCTATGAGGAGAGGATGTTCAAGACTTGGTAGTTTGTGGGAATTAATTTTATTCTTAAATCTAATAATTTTGTTGCTTAATATGAATTTCGAAAATAATTAAATGTAGATTTATTTATTTATGGTTGAATTTAATAAAAAAGTTTTCTTTTATTGAATTTTTTAATTATTTTTAATTTGGGAAATTTAATAAATATTTATTATGGGATCATTATTTATTGGTTGTTATAAAAAAATCTGGGTCGGGGTTTTTCAAATTGGTATCAGAGCAATTACGGTTCTAGGATGAGGTAGAATTTAAAATTAATTTGTCTTTATTGTATGTACAATTGGTTGGACCGTGTAGGATCAGATGCATGTCTCGGTCCATTATGATTGTGTACGGACCGAGAGCTTGCTTGATGTATGGAACCACGTGGTTCAGTTGTTTGCTTTTCAGTTAGGGGTAATTAACCGGTTACGCATGATGCGTGAGTATGATTCTATGAGTAGTAACCATTTATAAGTAATTTAAATGGTTGCATGGGGTCTTTGAATCATCTTCTTCGAGCATTTAAAGAGATTCCACGGTAAGTTTCGAGGTTTCTAAATTTTTTTTGGAATTTTGTGTTGTATGGTTTATGAAGCCTTTTGGCGTGGTTGGATTCTGATGATGACTTTGGAATTTTTTGTTGTATGGTTTATGAAGCACGAGGAGAAACAATGGAGATTCTGATGAGAAATTTGGGATTACTCCGGCAAGGAACGTTGCGGCCGAGAAAGTCGAGAGTGATGTTGAGAATCACGATAATGGAATCTGTAGAGTTAGTGTTGACGGTTCTGAGCATGGCATGTTGGGCCAAGACTTGAGAGTTTTGAATCATCTTTTGGAGGTACGTTTATGAGATGATCGAGAGATGATCAGGGTGGCGCAGCGGAAGCGTAGTCGGTTCTAGGACAAGTTCCAGAAAGGAAAGAACTTGTCTAGAGTAAATTAACATATGAAAATTGTTAAGACTCATTCATGAACCAAATAAGTGGATGACACTTCAGTTCACTCGATCAAAGTTGGAGTTGTTAGAGAAGTTATTGAGTAATCGAGTGTTGCGTAAGAACTGTCGGACGAGTCTGGTCGAGATTCAAACAAAGTGGACGAGCGGGTATCGGTGAATTCGATGATATGTCTACTAATGTTCGGATGGATTTGGATGGATCGAGCATTCCAGCGAAAACATTTATCTGCTCGAGTATTTGGTGGGAACGATTATTGGCTTGAGTTACCAGATATGGGTTAGTCTAGTGGAAAGAGTACCCGATGAGTAAACCATATTGTTTGAACAGAAGGACTTTTGGCATAGAAATATCGGATTCTTGGGTCATGTTGTTTCAGAGAGCGGAGTCTCAGTTGACCCGGAGAAGATCAAGGCTATCAAAGAATGGCCTAGACCGATCAATGCTATCAAGATCAAGAGTTTACTCAGGTTAGCGGGTTATTATCGGAGATTCGTCAAGGTTTTGTGAGTATGGTCCAATCTATGACAAAGTTCATGGGAAAAGATATTCCGTTTGCGTCGTCTCCGGAGTTTGAGGAGAGTTTCACCACTTTGAAAGAGATTCTAATAAGTACACCGGTTCTAGCATTGCTTCCAGATGAGCCATACATGGTTTGTATGGATGCTTCCAGATTGGGTCTTGGATGTGTAATTATGTAGCAGGGAAAGGTCATTGCTTATGCTTCCAAGCAGTTGAGGAAGCATGAGGGAAACAATCCGACTCATTATCTTGAGATGACCACGATTGTTTTTCCTCCAAAGATTTGGAGGTCTTATCTTTATGGTAGAAAGATCCAGGAGTTTACGGACCATAAAAGTCTCAAGTATATTTTCACTCAGCCCGAGTTAATTTGAGACAGCGACATTGGATGGAGTTGGTAATGGATTATGACCTACAGATAGCTTATCATCTTGTAAAGCTAATCTGGTGGCAGATGTACTAAGTAAGAAATGGGCAGCTTCCGATGCAGAGCAAGACATAAAGGTCTTGTGAGTATGGTTATTACTATGAGGTTGTGCGCGGTATCAGGAGCCATTGGGTTTAGAGGCGGCTAACCAAGCCGACATTGTGATCATAGTTTAGATGGATGTCTTAGGGAAAGGATGATACGTTTATTAACGCATCTACGTATGATATAAGCGTCGGACGAGGTGTTGTCTCCGAATGGATCGTGTGGTGCGATTCGATGGGCAACGGTGGAAACGTGGGTTTTGGCCTGGGCCAATGGAGTGATAAGCTACCACACGAGTGATGGAAGGGCTCGTGATACAGCTTGGGCATCCTACTCTTGCTGGAATTCGCACAAACAAGAAAAAAGACAAAGGGAGCTAAGCGGCGACGGCTTAAGCAAAAATGTTTCATTTTTGTTATTCAAGTCTATCTTATTAGGGCTGCGAGTTTCTCCTTATATATGGCTCGAATTTAGGCTACACAATGTGTCAAAAACAACCCTAAACGTTGCCTAACACATGGCCAAAAGATTTCCCAAAACGAAAAGGAAAAAGTTCTAAAAAGGAAAGTTCGACTTAAAACAAATAAGAAAAATCGTCTAAGTGGCATAGGTGACGAGTCTAGTGGCTTTTGTGACTTCTCCTAGGGCTGAAATGGACTTCAATGGGCTCCCTTAGAATGCTTGAATTGAATAAAAGCATAGTATGGCTTCTAGACAATTCGGCCCTCAAGAATGCCTTGAGACCACTTTGCACCACTAGGTTGTTGCCTCGTTAAAAATTTCCTTAGTAAAACCACGTGGGAAACCTAAGGGTAGGAAAGAATACAATTCCTAGTGATGTCTTTATGCCCCGATCATGCTAACATGAGGACAAATTGGGAAGTCACCGTCTTTGTCCGCATGAGGGGCCACTCAGTTGTGTGCAAGCATAAAGCATTCGGAGGAGTCTCGTGGCTTGTCTCGGCTCCAACATCACTCGTCGATGCTTCTCGATCATTGGTGGTAAACAGAAATGCCATTGGGTCGGCATTGTCCTTGGTTATGTCTGCATGGGCTCGGTCCGCATCCGGATGGTCCTTGTCGAGGAAAAGGTCCACAGCCTTGGTGAATCCTTTGAGGCTCTTGGTTCTTGATCCTGTCATCGGTGCTCCTCTAAGTGGTGGGATCTCCACTAATTGAGCCGGTTCCATTTGGATGCCCGCATCATTCTCCCCTTCTTGAGAAAGTCCTTTCGTTATGTCCGAGTCACCTACATCAAAAGGAGACAAGTTAGTAACGTTGAATGTGGGACTAACATGGAACTCACCAGGCAACTCGAGATGGTAGGCATTATCGTTGATTTTCTCGACAATCTTGAATGGTCCGTCTCCTCTTGGCGCTAGCTTGGAGCTCCGCTTGTTTGGGAACCGCTCGCACCGCATGTGAAGCCAAACCCATTCCCCCGGGGCAAACTCCATTTTCTTGCGTCCTTTGTCTCTTTGGTGCTTGATTTGCTCGTTCCTTTGGTTGAGGTTCTCCTTAACCTTCTCGTGGATCTTTTTGACTTGCTCGGCCTTAGCAACTCCATCGAGACTAACTTGGTCCGTCATTGGTAACGGAATAAAATCCATGGGGGTCCTAGGGTTAAAACCATACACAATCTTGAAAGGGGAAAACTTAGAAGAAGAGTGGTTAGCATGATTATAAGGAAATTCAACTAAAGGTAAACACTCAACCCAAATCTTTAAGTTTTTACCGATGTTAGCTCTAAGTAAGCTAGACAAGGTCCGGTTTACCACTTCCGTTTGACCATCGGTTTGAGGATGACATGTGGTGGAGAAAAGAAGCTTGGTGCCGAGCTTCTGCCATAAGGTTCTCCAGAAATGGCTCAGAATTTTCGTGTCTCGGTTCGACACAATGGTTCTCGGCAGGCCGTGCATGCGTACTACTTCCTTGGAGAACAAGTTTACGGTTTGAGATACGTCATTGGTTTTGTTGCATGGAATGAAGTGAGCCATCTTCGAGAACCGGTCTACAACGACAAAGATCGAGTCCTTGTGTTGTATGTTCACCAAACCTAACACAAAATCCATAGAAATATCCTCCCACGGGGCATTAGGCACGGGTAAAGGCATGTAAAGACCGTGAGGATGTAACCTGGATTTTCCTTTAAGGTAAACGATGCACTTGGCGCAATGGCGCTCAACATCTCGCTTGATATGGGGCTAGTAGAAGTGCTCCTTGAGACTGATGAAAGTCTTTTCTACTCCGAAGTGTCCCATGAGACCTTTACCGTGAGCTTCTCGGACCGAAAGATCCCGTATCGAACCTTATGGAATGCAAAGTCGCTTGTCCCGAAAGAGAAAACCGTTTTGCAAGTAGTAGGACCCGGTTCCTCCCTTTAGGCACTGAGCATAAGTCTCTCCAAGGTCTGAATCTTCAGCATATTGATCCTTAAATGTGCTCAAAACCGAACACTTTAGCTGCCATTGTTGATATAAGGGCATGACGTCTCGATAAGGCATCCGCGACCACATTATCTTTTCCTTTCTTATATTTGATGACGTATGGGAACGTCTCCACAAACTCTAACCATCTTGCATGTCTCTCCTTCAACGTTGTCTACCTTCGAAGATGTTTGAGAGTCTCGTGATCAGTATGGATGACAAACTCCTTCGCCAAAAGGTCATGTTGCCACGTCTCTAGCGATCTGACCAACGCGTACAATTCTTTGTCGTAAGTAGGATAGTTGAGAGTCGGTCCACTGAGCTTCTCACTGAAGTATGCTACTGGTCTGCCTCCTTGAGTTAAGACAGCTCCAATTCCCAAACCTGAGGCATCACACTCAATTTCAAACATTTGGTCAAAGTTAGGCAAAACTAAAACCGGTGCATGAGTCAATCGGTCTTTAAGGTTTTTGAACACGGTTTCTTGTGCTTCTCCCCACTGGAGTGGCACGTCTTTCTTTATCACAGCCATCAAGGGACTAGGTATGGTGCTAAAATCACGCACGAACCGGTGGTTGAAGCTAGCGAGGCCGTAAAAGCTTCGGACATGTCCGATGCTCGTTGGGGTAGGCCAATGCTCGATTGTTTTGATCTTCTCCTGGTCCACTTGTAGTCCCTGTAAGCTTACTACAAAGCCTAAGAAGACCAACTTATCAGTACAAAAGATGCACTCCGCTAGGTTGGCGTAAAGGCCTTTCTGTCGAAGCGTTTGTAACACTAATTCTAAGTGTTTAACATGCTCAACCAAGCTCCTACTATAAATGAGAATATCATCGAAGTATACTACGACAAATTTACTGATATAGGAACGCAAAACCTGGTTCATAAGTCACATGAAGGTGCTTGGTGCATTGGTTAGGCCGAAAGGCATAACGAGCCACTCGTAAAGCCTTTTTTCGTCTTGAAGGCGGTCTTCCACTCATCGCCTTCTCTCATTCTCACTTGATGATACCCACTTTTCAGATCAAATTTGGAGAAGATAGTTGACCCACACAACTCATCTAACATATCATCGAGCCTCGGTATTGGATGTCGATATTTTATCGGAATGTTGTTTATCGCTCTACAATCGACACACATCCTCCATTTTCCATCTTTCTTGGGCACTAGCAATACGGGTACATCACAGGGACTAAGGCTTTCTCTCACGTATCCCTTAGCCATCAGCTCTTGCACTTGGCGCTCGAGCTCTTGTGCGTCCTTCGGATTCACTCTATACGCGGGTTGGTTCGGTAGGGCATCTCCGGGTACTAAGTCAATATGATGCTCGACTCCTCTTAGTGGTGGTAATCCTGGTGGTATCTCATCTGGAAAATTTTCCTTGAATCGATATAGGACCCCTTGAACCTCTACAGGCAATTCGGTGGTCTTTTTAGCAGCGGATATGGCTTTCTTGTAAACAAGAAGCAACACGTCTTGTCTTGAGTGCAGCACCTTGTTGATATGGCTTGCCTTTATGAACAAGCTACTCTCAACCTTCTTAGCATCTTTAGCCATCTTGGCTTGCATGTCATGAATTTGTGACGGTTCTAGCGGAGCTAGCGTCACCTTCCGTTTGTTATGCGTAAATGAATATAGATTGGTCCGTCCGTGGTGTATGGCTTCGTTATGGAACTGCCATGGGTGGCCTAACAAAATGTGTCCCGCTTACATTGGAACCACGTCGCATGTTACATGGTCTTGGTATCTCCCTATACTGAATGATATCTTCACTTGCTCATGGACCTTTAGCTCGGATTTGTTGTTGAGCCATCTGAGCTTATACGGCTGAGGGTGCTTGTCTCTCTTGAGTCCCATCTTATCAATCATGTAAGAGGTAGCGGCGTTAGTACATGAGCCTCCATCGATGATCAAGCTACACGTTTTGCCCTCCACAAGACACTTGGTATGAAATATGTTCTCTCTTTAGGCAGTTTCATCGGGTGCGATGGCCGTGTTTAGTACCCGTCTCATCATGAGGACATCTCTCTTCTCAGTATACTCAATATCATCCTCAGAACCATCAGCATCTTCCTCGGATTCTTCTTGTGTTTCATAACCTCCGTCCTTCGTGAGAATCATAACCTTGGCGTTGGGACACTCACAGGCCATATGCCCTCTACCTTGACACTTGAAGCATATGATGTCACGATTGCATGTAGGGTTCTGATTAGACCTACTTGTCTCAGCTTTGGACTCTTAGAACCCTCATAAATCTTTCCCTTGAGTGTCTCAAACTCGTCTTAATACTCTTCCACTGACTTACTGCCTTGAGTCAACCTTCTGAATCTCCTCTGGATCTCTCTGTGAAAGTGAGGTGGAACATATCTTCTCTTGAAGGACAACTTTATTTCGGCCCATGTATCGATTTGGCCGTACCGGTTCCGTCTTCTTTCGGAAACTTCTCTATCCCAACAAGATAATGCATGATTGGTGAGTTGTGCTGCTGCTACTGCTACCTTCTTTCGCTCACTATACTCATAACACTCAAAAATTCTGTCCATACGCTTCTCCCAATCCAAGTAAGCATTGAGATCTACTCGGCCAGCAAACATGGGCAGCGTGAGTTTAGTATCGATGTGATCTTGTCGAAACACTCGGTCACGTTGATCTCTTCATCTCATGTCTGGTGGCTCTCCCTCTTCATCTGAATCCAAATTTTGATATCTTGGTGGTGGATCATTTCTCGGTGGCGGATCGTGCCTCAGTGGTTCTCTTCTCGGAGGTTGCTCGATATGTCCGAGCCGTTCTTCGACTGCACCAAATCTCCGAGCCATATCACCTCTCATCTCAGCAATGGCTTGTGCCAAAACATCTTGTCCATTACCAGCCATAATCCTCGCAACAAAATCACAAGACAAAAGACTTAGTGTTTGGACTTAGCTCAAAAGACAAACCCTAGCGTAATATCAAAAACAACTATATTATATTTTTCTGATTTTACAAAATCAATTTTAATATGTCTTGTAATGAGTCTAGGTTCGGAATCAAGAGACAGAATATTTTTATCAGGTTTTATAAATTTATGAAAACTAAAACAAGAAAAAGAGACAATTACGATAAATTGCTTTTTTTGGAGTTTATGAGATAAGCAAGCAAGCAAGGGTAATTAATGATTACCAAAACTAAAACAAGGGTAATCAACCTGGTGGTCGTGAGAGTCTTGAGCTCCAATCTTAGTGTCCTTGAATCAACCCTAAACGAAAATAAACAACTTAACAAGTATCAATATAACTTTTTTTTTTTTTTTGATTTTTGTTGAATCTATGAAACAGCTAACGAAAGGTATGAGTATTGAAACTTAAAAGATAACAAGGATAGATACAACCTGGTGGTTGTAGATGGATCTTCAGCTCTGATACTAAAATGATACAAGCGTCGGACGAGGTGTTATCTCCTAATGGACCGTGCGGCGCGATTCGATGGGCAACGGTGGAAACGTGGGTTTTGGCGTGGGCCAATGGAGTGATAAGTGACCAAACGAGTGATGGAAGGGCTCGTGATACAGCTTGGGCATTCTACTCTTGCTGGAATTCGCACAAACAAGAAAAAAGACAAAGGGAGCTAAGCGGCGACGGCTTAAGCAAAAAGGTTTCGTTTTTGTTATTCAAGTCTACCCTCTTACGGCTGCGAATTTCTCCTTATATATGGCTCGACTTTAGGCTACAAAATGTGTCAAAAACAACCCTAAACGTTGCCTAACACATGGCCAAAAAGGAAAGTTTGACTTAAAATAAATAAAAAAAATCGTCTAAGTGGCATAGGTGACGAGTCTAGTGGCTTTTGTGACTTCTCCTTGGGCTGAAATGGACTTCAATGGACTCCCTTAGAATGCTTGAATTGAATAAAAGCATAGTATGGGCATCTAAACAATTCGGCCCTCAAGAATGCCTTGAGACCACTTTGCACCACTAGGTTGTTGCCTCGTGAAAACTTTTCTTAGTAAAACCACGTGGGAAACCTAAGGGTAGGAAAGGGTACAATTCCTAGTGATGTCTTTATGCCCTGATCATGCTAACGTGAGGACAAAGAGGAAAGACACCGTCTTTGTCCGCACGAGGGGCCACTCGGTTGTGTGCGAGCATAAAAGATTTTGAGGAGTCTCGTGGCTTGTCTCGGCTCCAACATCACTCGTCGATGCTTCTCGATCATTGGTGGTGAACGGAAATGTCATTGGGTTGGCATTGTCCTTGGTTATGTCTGCATGGGCTCGATCCGCGTCCAGATGGTCCTTGTCGAGGAAAAAGTCCATGGCCATGGTGAATATTTTGAGGCTCTTGGTTCTTGATCGTGTCATCGGTGCTCCTCTAAGTGGTGTGATATCCACTGATTGAGCCGTTTCCATTTGGGTGTTTACATCAGAGTATCAGTTGTCTAACAACGGAACGATCCTAGTGAATGGGCGGGTTTGTGTACCCAAGGATGAGGATCTAAGGAGAAAGATCTTAAGTGAGGCCCATGCGAGTATGTTTTTTATTCATCCGGGTTCGACCAAGATCTATCGGGATTTTAAGAGACATTATCACTGGGTTGGGATGAAGAAGGGTGTGGCTAATTAGGTGGTGGGCTATGATGTATGTCAGTTAGTCAAGGCGGAACACCAAATTTCTAGCAGATTGTTGAGGAGTTTACCCATTCCGGAGTGGGAATGGGACATGATCACAATAGATTTTGTGGTCGAGTTGCCTGTGTCTTCGAACAAGGATGCTATTTGAGTCATTTTCGAACAAGGATGCTATTTGAGTCATTTTCGATCATCTGACAAAGTTTGCACATTTTCTAGCCATCAGAAAGACCGAAGGAGCTGATGTTTTGGCTAGGAGGTATGTGAATGAGATATTGAGGCTGCATGGTGTACCGGTTAGTATAGTGTCAGATTGAGATTCTAAGTTTACTTCCGTGTTCAAGTTTAATTCCGTGTTTAGGAAGGCATTTCAGGCAGAAATGGGTACTAAGGTACATCTGAGCACGGCATATCATCCTCAGATGGATGGGCTATCTGAGAGAACTATCCCGACTCTCGAGGATTTTCTTAGGATGTATGTGTTAGACTGAGGTGGCCAGTGGATGGATTACTTGAACCTCGTGGAGCTCATGTATAATAACAGTGCTAGTATTGGAATGGCAACATATGAGGCTCTGTATGGTCGCCATGTCGTACACCATTATGCTAGTCCTAAGTGCGGGAGAGGTGCATATTTGTTAAGAACTTTGCTCAGGAGAATACGAAAAAGATCCGAGTTTTAAAGCTGAACATGAAGGAAGCGCAAGATCGGCAGAAGAGTTCTGTGATATGCTCAAATTAATACCCTATAATGATACTAAAGTAGTTGCTGCAGTAAAGTTAGGGGTCGAACACAGGAACTCAAGAAAACTCACGCAATAGATGAAAGATGCAGATTGTGCTAAGCAAACAATAAACAATGAGAAAACAAATGATTGAAATAAGATTAGGTCGATTAATATGGATGGAAGCTAGGCTCAGTGTAACTCTCAGGAAATCAATGATAAACAACAATTAATAAATTAAGGTTCAATTCAATTAAGCGCCGTTCTTGAACTCAAACACAAAAGTATAGTTAACCAACTGTCGTTGCGAAAACTAACTAAGTCTAAAGTCTAAAATTCCAAATCTCTTTGCAAATCCTACACAGTAAACCAGCAATCAATTCAAGTTTGATATGTTCACAATTCGATTAAACCAAATCTCTTTGCAAATAATCCAATTGCTCACCCTAGTTTTATCGATTACCAATTGTCAGCCGTGCCTAATCGATTAATCTAGGTTCTATATTCTAAGTGATCAGGTTAGAAATAGCTTTGAGAACAACCTATGGTGAAGAACTATTCAGATTATGAACCCTAACAAATCAATTGTCATAAATCAGAGAAATCCATATGAGAAAACCCTGAACCTAAAATGAGACTACTCAGACATGATAGATGAAACAAATAACATAACTGAATAGATCATGAAATTAAATAAAACAAAAGAATAAAAACAAGGGTTCGGGATCTTCTCTATGATGAACAAAGTCTTGGATCCGTCTCCCTCACAAAGGCTCTCAAAAGTAAAGTCTCTTTGGTGGCTCAGGAATAATCGTGAAAAGTCAAGTCTCCAGAATAATAGTGAAAAGTAAAAGTCCCCTAACCTAAAGACTAAGAGTTTGCTTAAATAGGTCTCAAAACACGAGCTGGGCTTCTTTGTAAATAAGGGAAAGTATTGGGCTTCTTTTGGCGAGAATTTCGCCCTGGATATCTATCTCGCTGCGTCAGTCGGATTCGATCGATACGGATGGTGTCGATACCATGCTTCAAAATTGTATCGATCGATACTRGGATGGTGTCGATCGATACTCAGGCTTCAAAACGGGTACTTTCTTCGGTTTGCTCCAAAAAGGCTCCAAATGTCTCCAAAATCTCCATTTCGTCCCAAACGTGCTAAAACCTGAAAAGACTCTAAAATGATAAAAAGCACTAGAAAGACTCGATAAACGACTTATATCATGGCTAAAAACGGTAAAATCCATGATATATCAACTCCCCAGACTTAGCCTTTGCTTGCCCTCGCAAAACAGAAAGCTAAGTGAGAGAAAGAGGTTTGAAAACCTTGAGATCCGATGTACCGAAATCGCTGTAATGATCCCTCTTCCCAAGCGCCCACTGTTGCCTGATCAGCTTCAGATCTAACCTCCATGTACTTCTCCTCGAATTCCCAGCTTCCCAGACTTCACTCATGACCCCGCTAAGTGTTCATCCAAGCTTATCATCGCCAGTTTCAYCGCTAAAATCAATGTCCACGAACTTTCTAGATTCTTTGGTCATACAATACCATAGCTAAGGAACAATTCATTCAACTTTTTCTTGGTATTTAACTCCCCACTTATTTCACAACCAGTTCTTATTGATTTTTTTTTTTTTTTTTAACAATATACAAATCAAGGTTCGAGACGCGAGTATTGATAGTGTTAGCTACCGAATTCCCTGTTCTTACCCTCTCAATGTATCCAGTTCTTATTGATTCTYTTTTTAACTGCATATACAAATCAAGGTTCGAGACGCGAGTATTGATAAGCTACCGAATTCCTTCTACTCTCAATGTATCCAGTACTTATCACGGGGAGATCTACCATTTCTTTCATACGCAATAGTTCCTTAGCTAGGTAATGATGATGAATCAAGCTCTTTGGACATTTACCTTATGAAGCGAATTTGGCTAAAACTTGTGATGAAAACTTGTTGAGACAATCCATGAATTCTGGCTGGCTGGTTTACCTGGATTTTTCATTAGAATCGAAACTAATCCTCGAATAACAGACACTCAAAACAAAATCAGAACATCAATACGCACACGGAATCTCTAAGTTGTTTTGACCAAAAACATTTTTTTTTTTTTTTYAAAATGAACACACAATGTCAGAATACCTCCCCAACTTAAACAACACTGTCCCCGTGTATATCAAGCTTAGAGAAGGTGAAAGAAAAAAATGGAGAAAATGGTAAGATGAAGAACGAGAGTGTTACACGACGGTGGTATCGACGACACCAGTTGGTATCGATCGATACCAGCAAAATCGAGATGAAAACCTCTTTCTCTAACTGAATGAGCTGACCGTGTTAGATGATCCAAGTTAGAAAATGTGAATCGTAGAGGACTAATCCTCTGTAGCCGTCAATCGAGGTCATCAAGAAGTTGCGTGATGGTCCAGCAGCGGTTGGTGCACGAGGCGAGCGAGGAGCCGGCGGAGTCATGCAGCTGCATCGAGAAATGGTGCTCCAGATCGCCTGAAGACTGTGAACGACGTACTGCTGAAATGGGTCCAGGTCCATGGTCAGAGGAAAAGTGCCAGCAGGAAATGTGGAGCAGGAGGCTGAGCGCTGCCTTCGCCAGAAGCAAGTGTGAGATCCGGAGGCAAACGCGCCGAGTGGCTGGTGCTCGAGTCATGTCCGTCGAGCAGGAGTGAAAACAGCTTGATGCATCTGAATCTATGTCCGTGATCGTGTTGGGCACTGGACAAGGAAGTCCCCCTGAGAGGTGCTGAATACCCAAYGTCGTCCTGGCTTAAGCCAGCGCAGATGCTCTAAATGCGACTCATCCATCACARCTCGAGTAGAGACAATCGAACAGCTCGAAACATCAATCCCAAAATGAAGAAAAATGGGAGTGAGAAGGTTACCCACAGACTCTGACTTGGCGCGCCCTAAAGTCTTGCCACTCGGCAAGGTTTTCACCTTCGGACTTGTGATGTGCGAATACTACACCCAAGTTAACTGCAAGATCCAGCCAGGCCATTCATTCCTCATCATCAATAATGTCTCCAATGGCCATAGACATCACAATCAGCTCGATACCCGCATCTTGTTGGGCTCCATCTGCACATCGCGTTGCTCGAATCCGAGCTAGGCATCGCAAGACTGGGTGGCGGATATCCATCTGCGTCGTCGTCTTGCTRTGATATTGCCCGKGTCCGAAATGCCGCCAGAAGTTTTGGACGTCCAGGAACTTGGGCAGCTCGCAGCGAGAGTAATCCTACGGAAACCGTAGATGCGCAGATCCCGAAAGGAAGACGTCTCACTCCGCGAATCATGAAAGTAAGCACCCGCGCAGTAACAGGCCTCTCCGTGTAGTAGACACGCGAGAGCAAGGAACGGACGAGATCTGGGTAAAGCGGATACCACCTGCAGTAGCATCTGCACCAATCTTCTGCAGGAGTCTCTGTAACTCCCCATCAAAACCCAGATGACGCATGGTAAGTGGATCTGCAAATCTGGTCGGCTTGATCTCAACGTCCAGCCATGCATTGTAGAAGATGGAGTCGTAGTCGTCCCAAGTGTCAGAAATGGGACGCTGCGTGCAGGCGCCTCGCATTGCCTCGAACGTCTGTGAGAGGCGAATCTTGGCTCTCTCGTCTCTTTTAGGCCAAGGTGGCCTAGATGTGGTGGTGGAAGGTCTGGAAGAGGAGGAGGGGCGGGATGACGATGGTGCACGAGGTGGTTGAGACGAAGATGGCGCGCGAGGCCGGCCGGCTGAAGGTGGCGCACGAGGTGAGCCAGATGAAGTTGGCGCCTCTGTAGCTGCTCTAACCCGGTCTCTTGTGACGCGGAATCTCTCAGTAGACTCATCATACGCCACCTGATAACTTGCTATTCAGTATGGCTGTCACTTTCCCCCTACGCCAGTCATATCCGTCGAAGATCTCAACGACGCCCATTCCTGAATTGGTTCGAAGAGAACTCGCCCCTTCGCATTTCGTGACTTCTCTGGGAGGCATCTGTACAACAACACAAAAACATAAATAGAGAGTCAAAATCACCAAAATTCGCCAAGGTTAAGACGGTGTCGATCGATACTCGTGGTATCGATCGATACCATCGACGTTGAAGAACAATCCGAATCGATCGATACACAAGTTGTAACTAATGACAAATACATGCAAGGCAAGGTTCGACTAGGCCTAGATCAACCCGAGTATCCAATATTCAACCCTAAAAACAAGTTTAAGAGGCCAAAATCTCAAACCCAAAAATTGATTCCATGGATTGAAAAATTGCAAAATCGAGATGTTACCTTGTGTAATCGATTGAACGGGATAGATATTGTTAATGCAGGCGAAAAATCGAGTGGAATAGGCGAAAGAATCACTCAAAACCGTGAGAAAATGAAAAAGAGGTGATTTTTGTGTTTGTGTCGAGCGATGAGAAGTGTGCGATTTCACCCTAGGGGTTTATATACACACTTATCGCGATGGTATCGATCGACATCGATAGACAAATTCTGATTCACGACACAAAAGAAAACAAACAAAACAAAATTAGTATGTATGCACCTACCAGGGTCGCTCCCACTAAGCGCATGTCACGAGCTGACTTTAATGACGGTTAGCAACGGGTGGATTAGCCGAGGCATGATTTGTCCTGCGAATCTCTTTCGCCAATAGTGTTTAACCCTTTGCCCATTCACAGAAATTGCCTCCCGACGAATTAATCAGACGATAGCACCATGTGGTCGCCTCGAGGAAAGGACCTGACCAACAGCGAAGTTTACCAGAAACAAGTGCAAACGAGAGTTATAAAGAAGAACCTGGTCGCTTGGTTCGAATTGTCGTGAAAGGATCTTCTTATCATGATAGACCTTGGCTGCTCTTTGTATAACTTCAGTTCTCATAGCGTGATATCGATCTCATCGAGCTCATTCAACTGAATCAATCTCCTCTCAGCAGTTTGATGTCGTAGTTGAGTAGCCTTGTCCCCAGATTCCTTTATGCTCAAGTTCAACAGGAGATGACATGCTTTCCCATACAGCAAGTGAAATGGCGTAGTCCCCATGTTTTAAAAGCAGTTCAGTATGCCCATAGGCATCATTCAGCAGACCAGTCCTTCCAAGTACCCACAGTCTTTTCAAGATCTCCTTGATCTGCCTGTTGGAAACCTCAACTTGTCCACTTGTCGAGGATGATGGTGTAGCGACACGATGATTAACCTCGCATTCTTCAACAATCGCCAAGACCTTGTTGATGAAGTGACTGCCGCCATCACTGATGACGATTCGCTGGATCCCAAACTGGAAGATGATGGTCTTAAACAGCTTAAGAACCACCGTATGATCATTGGTTGGACTAGCAATTGCTTCCACCCACTTGGAGACATAATCAACAGAACCAAATGTATCTGTTCGATGGAAAAGGCCCATGAAGTCAATGTCCCAGCAATCAAAACTTCAACCTCAAGGATGAAGTTTTGTGGCATCTCATGTCGCATCGATCTTCCTCTCCGCTGACAAGTATCACACTGAGCAACAAAAGCATTAGCATCTCTGAACATAGTCGGCCACCAGAAACCGGCTTGCAGAACCTTAGAAACTGTCTTGAAAGTTGCGAAGTGTCCAGCATATTCAGAACCATGGCAGGGAAGAGAACGTCCGAATCTCGACTCCCAAACATCTTCTCAGAAGACCATCGAGCAATGCTTGTGCATATAAGGTTCATCCCAAGAAACGCCGCACTCTCGAGAAACTTTTTCCTCTCATAAGGTGTTGTGTGATGCGGCTCAGTTTCCGCTAAAAAGTTGGCGTGTCATACCAAGGCCTGGAAACGGTTGTCACAGCAGCTGAATAGGCGGCATAAGAACTGATGCCATCTGTCGACAAAATGGTGTGATCCGTCGAAGGGTGTCGATCGATACCCAGGTGGTATCGATCGATGCTGATGCTCAGATCGTCAGAGAAGTCGAAATTTTTCCCAAAATCAGCCCGCTCCTCTGTAGAAATGAAGTAGATGCGCTCCTCTGGTAGGTAATCATCAATAGGCACGTCCCCATCTATCTTCATTCGCGACAAGTGATCTGCAACTCCATTCTCTATCCCTTTCTTGTCCTTAACCTCGATGTCGAAGCCTTGAAGCAAAAGTACCCAACGACAGAGACGAGGCTTGAGATCTTTGTTCTTAAACAGGTATCTAAGAGCAGCATGATCAGTGTGAACGACTACTTTGCTTCCAACCAAATAAGATCTAAATTTCTCAAAAGCGAACACAACGCTAGAGCTCTTTCTCGGTAGTTGTAGTTGCGGGCATCATCCAATGTTCGGCTGGCATAGTAAATGACATGCAGCTTCTTTCTTTCCTCCGACCAGACAAGACCTACAGCAAAATCACTTGCATCGCATGACCTCAAAAGGTAAGTTCCAATCCGAGGTCGAACAAAGCGCCACTGCCGCTTGATGGCCTTGAAAGCAGCATGACAAGCAGGGTGAAGTCAAATTGCACCTCTTACACAACAGCAGTAAGAGGTCGAGCAATTTTTGAGAAATCCTTCATAAATCTCCTGTAGAAACCAGCATGACCCAGGAAACTTCGGATCTCTGAAACTGACCGTGGGGGTTGCAAACTCGAGATCACCTGAACCTTGGCTTGATCAACTTCAATCCCTTTCTCTGAAACCTTATGTCCCAAAACAATCCCAGCTTGCACCATGAAGTGACACTTTTCCCAGTTAAGAACCAGATGCTTCTCTTCACATCGCTGAAGGACCTTGCATAAGTTATCCGCACAATCCTTAAATGAAGACCCATAAACAGAGAAATCATCCATGAATACCTCCATAAACTCCTCGATCATATCAGTGAAGATCGAAATCATGCATCTCTGGAAAGTGGCAGGAGCGTTACATAGTCCAAACGGCATTCTGCGGTATGCGAAAGTGCCATAAGGACATGTAAAAGTTGTCTTCCCTTGATCTTCTGGGTGAATGGGGATCTGGAAAAAGCCTGAATACCCATCAAGAAAACAGTAGTATGGGTGATTAGCCAAGCGCTCCAACATCTGGTCAATAAAAGGCAAAGGAAAATGATCCTTTCGCAAGAGATTCAACTTTCTGTAATCAATACACATCCTATGACCAGTGATAGTCCGTGTCGGGATCAACTCGTTCTTTTCATTTTTCACCACTGTGATACCGCCTTTCTTAGGCACAACATGAACTGGACTGACCCAAGAACTATCTGAGATTGCATAAATGATCCCAGCTTCTAGCAGTTTCATCACTTCTTTCCTGACAACTTCTTTCAGGTTCGGTTCAACGTCTCGACATTCAATCGATGACTTTGACTCATCTTCCAGGTAGATCCTGTGCATGCATAGGTCTGGAGAGATACCTGCAATATCATCAAGAGAATAGCCGAGAGCTTTGCGATACTTGCGCAGCTTGCTCAGCAGTAAAGTGACCTCCGCATTGTTCAAAGAAGAATTGACAATAACAGGATATGTCGAATTAGGGCCAATGAAAACGTACCTTAGCTCGGCTGGAAGTGGTTTGAGCTCAATCTTTGGTGCCTTTTCCTCACTCCAATCCCCAGAAACACTGACTTGTTTAGGAATTTCGCCTAAACTTTCCACTGCACACATGGTGTCGATCGATACCTCCTGTGGTATCGATCGATACTGGCTCTGCACTGTCGAGGATTCTAACATAACCAGCAGCATCATCATCAAAACCAAACTCTGACCCTTCAGTATGAACCAGTGCTCGCTCTAGTGGATCCTCAGGATGTTTCTCCAGGAAATACTCTTCTGCAATGTCACTGAATGTATCGACACGTAAGGTGCCGATGGTCGGGTCGCTTCATGATTTTCTCCATGCTGAAGGACATTACCAAATCACCAACGTTCAGAGTAATCTGTCCATTCTTGCAGTCTATCGTGAGCACCAGCAGTAGCAAGGAATGGTCTGCCTAGGATAAGAGGANNATGATTGATGAGAAAACAGATGATCGAATTAAACTTAGGTTGATTGATATGGAAGGAAACTAGGCTCAGGAAACTCTCAGAAATCAATGATAAATAACAATTAATCAATTAAGGTTCAATTCAATTAAGCGCCTTCTTGAACTCAAACACGAAAGTATAGTTAACCAGTATTAAAGCGAAAACTAAGCTAAAAGTCTAAAATTCCAAATCTTTTGCAAATCTACACAGTAAACCAGCAATCAATTCAAGTTTGATATGTTCACAATTCGATTAAACCAAATCTCTTTGAGATAATCAATTGCTCACCTAGGTTTTATCATTACTTAATTGCAGCACTGCCTAATCGATTAATCTAGGTTCTATATTCTAAGTGATCAGGTTAGAAATAGCTTTGAGAACAACCTATGGTGAAGAACTATTCAGATTTTGAACCCTAACARATCAATTATCATAAATCAGAGAAATCCATATGAGGAATCCCTAAACCTAAAAGGAGACTACTCAGACATGATAGATGAAAAACAAGACATAACTGAATAAATCATGAAATTAAACAAAAGAATAAAAACAAGGGTTCGGGATCTTCTCTATGATGAACAGAGTCTTGGATCCGTCTCCCTCACAAAAGTTCTCAAATCTCAATGGTGGCTCAAGAATAATAGTGAAAAGTAAAGTCCGCTTAACCTAAAGACTAAGAGTTTGCTTAAATAGGTCTAAAAACACGAGCTGGGCCTCTTTGTAAATAAGGGAAAGTATTGGGCTTCTTTTGGCGAGAATTCTCGTCCTTGGATATCTATCTCCGCGTCGATTGCGTATCGATCGATACCGCGATGGTGTCGATCGATACTCAGGCTTGAAAACGAGTATGTCGGTATCGATCGATACTGGGATGGTGTCGATCGATACTCAGGCTTGAAAACGGGTACTTTCTTCGGTTTGCTCCAAAAAGGCTCCAAATGTCTCCAAAATCTCCAATTTCGTCCCAAACGTGTTATAACCTGAAAAGACTCTAAAATGATAGAAAAAGCACTAGAAAGACTCGATAAAACGACTTATATCATGGCTAAAAACGGGTAAAATCCATGATATATCACTCGACCACCTGGTCGAGTCGCATGCTCAAGACAGAAGGTGTCAGAAGGACGTCAGCTCGACCCCACCTGGTCGAGTGCTCAGCTCGAGTCAACCTCCTTTGGCGCCCAAGTTCGAATTTTGAATTCGTAAACCGACATATGACGCTCTACCTTGTCCTCTTTGTCCCCTCCCACTTGGCTATATAAGCTCAACTCGATCAAGACCTTCCTCACACCACCAAGACCCTCACTTTTCTCTCTTTCATTTTCCAGCACTCTCTCTATTAGTTCTTGCTGTTTTTGAGTGTTCATACTCTGTTCTTCGTTTATTGTTGCTGTCTTGAGGTTATTCTCACACTCTTGAATCTTTCTTCTTTGCTTGAGTGATTCTCAGACATGAATTCACGCCAAGCTCGTCGCAGATCAGCTGAAGCACTCGCCCGAAACTTCCAGATGTGGAGAGAAACCGTCCCTGCAAGCGAAGAATCCATGGAGGTTGCAGCAGCGCTTGACTCGAGCACTCATGCTCGAGCCAGAGGATCGAGTCTGAAGGGCGACAGGTCGAGCTCGAGCACCTCTGGTCGAGCCGGCGAGTCGAGTCCAGGAGGTGATGCTGCGGACAGAAAGCTCTCCCGGGCTAAACGTGAAGGAAAGAAACCAATAGAGCCAAGCATGTATCATGACGTGGCCTTGAAGAAGAAGATGAACATAAGAGCGACAAGAAAGCCTCAAAGGAAGAGCAAACCTTCTACAAGGTTCCTGGAGGCCCTTCTTGCTCGAGGTTTTGAAGGGACAAGGTACCCGCAGAGAAACGATGAAGAAACTCGGCATTGCTAGAGATGTGGAGTTCCTCTATGAGACAGGAGGCTTATGTGAGTTCATGAAGATCCAGCTGGAAGCCTACAAAGAGGAGACATGCCATTTCCTCTCATCTCTCGCTATTCACTTATGATGAGCCTGACCATGAATCCGGGGTCCTAGCTTCATAACTAATGCAGAGGGTCGAGCCTATGCTCTCACCATCAAGGAGATCGGTACCTATACGGTTTTTCGGAGGAGATGAATCCATCCAAGATATTGACCACGAGGAGCTTCAGCAACTATGGTCAACCATTGAGAGACAATAAACCTTTCTCCTCTTCCGAAGCAAGAGTTCTTGAAGTCCTGTTCTAAGATATCTCCACAAGACCTTAGCAAGCACTATGTTTTGCAAGAAAGCGGCGGGGCGATGAATGAAGGAGGAGTGAAGATGATGGACTTGTGTGTATTACCACTTCTAGGCTATACTGAAGCGGTGAAGATGAAGGGTGATAGGGCGAATGCAAACCTCTAATTTGCTGGAACAATTCCTGCTTGCACAGGGTGGGCGATGAGGATGCATAGGATGGAATCAGGGGTGAGCTGCATTGGGGGTATAGTTACTCCCATTCTTATTGCCTGTAATGTGGAGTTGATCTCGAGCCTTATCCACCAAAGTGGATAGATGTAGATTTCTTGAGAAGGTGCAGATTCTAGACCATACACCACCTCAGATGAGCACATATACAAGTTCATGCATCCAACCGTTGGGGAAGCCAAGTTGCGTCTTCCCCGATTTGACTAAGGTAAACGGAGAACATAGATTTCGATCCTCTCTTGATAGACTCTACCATACAAATGAAGAGATCATGCAGCAAGACATAAGATCCGACGATCATTTGCTGTTGAGGAGGAGAGAGATTAAATGAAGGTTATTCATTTGAAGAGTACAGCCTTTTTAAGCCTACCCATAGTAAAGACACAAGAGATTGTCTCCTACGTAAGGAACAAGTTCGGGAAAGAATTATTGCTACACTTAAGGGTACCTGTAGGATTTGAAGGATCGGATGAAGGAAGTCAAGAACCACTCAAGGACTTTACACAAACGCCACCGGCCCTACATCCAAGAAAACCGTCTTGCCAAGGAGAATTCTAGAGGAAGCGGTTCGCTTGGGAGGAATCAAGGCCTCCCCGCACTGCCACGGAACCACCAAGAGCCTCTTCTTACTAACCAAGACAGTTTCAACACTACGTAGGCGATCAAGACGCTCAACAAGCAAGCCGGCTCGAGCAGTCAGCTCGATCACGGAGGTCGAGCCAGCGTGCAGACTGTCGACTCGAGCCATCAGCTGAGTACACCGCACCGAGCCGGCTTATACGCCGTGAGAGCATGGAGGACTCGATCTCTCCCTTCTTCACCAAGCCTTGAGGTACCTGTTCCTGGCCCATTCTGTATATTAGTTGCATCTTTCATGCTTTGTTATTTCTTAATCTTTCTTTCCAAATTTTTATTACACGTGGACCTGTAATTTAAGTGGGGAAGGGTAAGATTTGTTTGATATGTTTTCTGTTCTTATTTTGATTTTGTATTCTTGAGTTCTGCATGCATCTATGGCATAGAAAAACCAAAAAAATTTTGAAAAATTTCAGAAACTAAAAAACAGAGTGTTCATGTATGCATCTACATTTTAGATCGAGCCAGATTGTCTTCATAGGGCTGTTGTGCATATGCATAGGGATTATGATGATTATGACCTTGCAAGCTTGTTTTAATATGATAGTCTCATGTCTGCTTTCTAGTTGTCAATACATTGTTAATGAAATCAAGTGTCGCACCATACCGAATGCATAACTGATTAGTTCTCAATTGAAGCAGGCTGATTTGATATCATTCCCTATCTATCTGAACCTGAATTTTGACTAATAATTATCATGTCTATAACCGCATTTGAACTCATGGATACCATATACATACTTGGATTTTCTTTCATCGTTTATACCACTCACGATCCAAGCAATGCCTCATCATTAACAGTTTTACCATGCCTTTAGCTAGCCTTCTTTCAAGCCTTGATATTATTTTCTTGAGTGTGAGGCCTTTTCAAATGAGCTTGGTAGAAAGTGTTAGGTTTGAGACAAGGATAGATTCTCATGTAGTTCTGCAATTTTCGAATCGATAGTACTAGGATCTTGATCATTGGTATTGGGGGGTTCTGTGGATAAAGGATAAAAGTTCTTGGAGGGGAATGATCTGAATGTCTAAGTATCTAGTAAAGGATTAGGTGCGAGTATAAGAAAAGAAGAAAAAAACTTAAAATCAAAATATGAAAAATGTCCAAGCCGGTCATAAAAAAAACCATGAGAAAAACCCCTATCCGCTAGAAGTATTTGTATAACCTTCCTAGAACAAAAACAAGAAGAAAAGATGAAACTGGTCCAAGAAATCAGGAATGCCGGGGTAGAATTAGATGACTTTCTCGGTATACTCAAGGATAAGAACACTTGTAGACTGGGTATGGGAGTCTATTCTTGTATGCATAGGTTGGTTCTTACCTTTAGCATTCTACTAAAGCTCATTCCTTTTCATTGAGAGATCCTTGCTGAAATGACAAAACCATAGGGACCATCTTTGTCTCTTCCACTCCTAGCCAAATGAGTTCATGTATGCATAGCTTGATTCATGGTTTCTGCTTAAATGAATGTTAAGGGAATGATAGATTTGAATGCATGTCAGGTTGAGATTTAATTGAACTTGTGCTGCGAAGAGTATGGCTAACGCTTTTAAAGTAAAGTTCATATACTTTGCATTCTGTAACTAGAACTTGGACATGAGACAATCTATTATATCAGCATGCTTCTCGAGTCCCCACTTTCAACCCTCTTTCTCCATTCTTATTCTTTTGTTTGCTTGAGGGCAAGCACGACTAAGTTTGGGGAGTTGATATGCTTGCATTTTGCATGGTTTTAGCTTGCATAATTCATACATCTAGACGTGTTATTCACCTGCTCTTGTCATTTATTCCTAGTTTTGCATACTTAGAGTTTTGCATAAGGTTTGCATACATCCGCATATTTGGTTGCAGGTACTTTGAGGATTTGAGAAGTTAAGGTTCAAGCTGTCAGACATCAGACTCGACCTGATGCTCTAGCAGACGTGATCGAGAGCGAAGCTCTCGAGCACCCATGCCTCGAGCCGTATGATCGAGCCGAGGTCAAAGACAGTCTGAAGATTTCTGCCGAAGCTCGAGCCCATGATCGAGCCTATCATAAAAAGAGGAGTCTTGAAATTTTTTGTCCAGCTCGAGCCCATACAATCGAAGTCACCTGCTCGAGCTCAACACATAAAAAATGCAATCTTGATTTCATCCAGCTCGAAGCACACCACTCAGAATGGTCGAGACTTATCCTCGCATGTTTTTACCATTGTCCATGACGCTTGTGGTTTTAAGATTTAGTATAAATACCTAATGGGGGATTAACACTAAAGAGAGTTGGTTTTAGCCCAATCCTCTAGTTCTCTCTTCATCTGCTCTTGCTTCCTCGGATGCCGTATTCGATTCTACCGAGTATTTGCTCGAACCTTTCTATTCTACCTCTTCTTCCTTATCTCCCTTACTTATCTTATTTTGATTTTGTTGTGATTATGTTGTCTTCATGTGTTTTGAGTAGTCATTAGGTTCTTGAGGATGGATAGATTAGTGTGAAATCTTAGTCCCTTAGGTGGTTCAAGTGTTTATTGATTTCCTTCTAAATCAGCGTTCTTAATGCTAATTTCTCTCTCGATCAATCGAGATTAGAACTTAGGGTGTTTTTCCACCCGTAAGGTGTTTGATAAAATGCTTGATTGAACTGATGTTAGAGATCGCATGCCTAGCCTAAGGGATTTAGTTGTTAGTGTTTCGACAATATGAACTGAATCTTAATGCCTGCGGTAGATTTCGCCAAGGGATTGGGTCTGAACTGGTCTAGCTTGAGGTTACTTATCACGGGAGTGGACTTAACTGGTCGTGATGTTTGATGTCTAGGGAATAGCTGATTGAGTTTTGTTGACCACCCTAAAGCTAAGAGGACACATCTAGCCGATTATACCATCCTTAGGAACTTCTCTTGCATTGATTGAATTTTCTCGTTAGTCCTATACGCGCTTTGATATTTCTCATTTTCTGTTAGTTCCTCGCTATTCTGACAAGTATCTTTTTTAACTCTTATTTCCAGCCGCTTCAGGTCACTAGTCCCATTCACCATTTGTTTGGCTTGTCTCAATTGCTTGATCTCATTCTTTTGGTTAATATCTTCACCCTTATGGATTGACACCTTACTATACTACAACGAAACTTTGGTCTAGTAAGGAATTGACTTATATCACTTKKYCSRRRAARRWWAMYWGTRRGARMMYC